>CM028129.1:909212500-914212500 GCA_016271365.2 Neoceratodus forsteri
TATCATTTTCTTCAGTGTTTTGTTGAAACGCTCGACCAAGCCATCAGTCTGGGGATGGTATGGAGATGTGTAGACAGCATCTACCCCAGAGCTTGGTAGAGACGTTTCAAAATGGCTGAACAGAAATTGGTTCCCCTATCCGTTAAAATAACTTTTGGTATGCCCACTCTGCTAAATACCTTGAGCAACTCCTCTGCTATTTTATCCGCTGTTATTGAGCATAGAGGAATAGCCTCAGGATATTTTGTAGCATAGTCACACAACACAGGGCAAACCTGTTGCCTTTAGTACTTTTGGGGAGAGGTCCTATAATATCCATGGCCAATCTTTCAAAGGGCATAGCAACCCAACGGTAAGGTTGAAGAGGGACTTTGTCCTTTCTTGTAACCGGCACTACCTTTGACACTGGCTGCAACTTTTGCAATATTCAGCCACTTGTTCATGAATGCCAGGCCAAAAGAATCTATAGTAACCTTTTAAAGTTCTATCCTTCCTGCATGTCCCCACATGGTACATCATGCGCTAAGAATATTAACTGTTCTCTATACTGACTAGGAACCACCAGTTGATCTACCATTTCCCCAGTTTTGGGATTTTGACAAACTCTATACAATTTATCCTGTTGCAATTTATACATTGGAGGTGTACCTTCCACCCCATCAGCCATAACCTGGGAAAACAAAGGGGTTAGTGTAGGGTCATTCTTTTGGTCACTGATAAAAGAGTCTGACTTTACAGTTTTTACCATGGCATCATCACAACCTAAGTCCTTTGTTTTATTCCATGTCCATTTTTCTAGCCTCTTTCATTTTTTTGATTTAACAGTTTTTCCAGGAACATCAAATAAGGTATCATCAAAAGGAAACAATTCACTGTCCATTTGTTCCTGAGATGCTTGAGATCGTGTAGTCACAGCAGATATAGAAGAAGAAGCAGTCAATAAATTGTTAAATACAGGAAAGTCATGTCCCAATATCACAGGTACAGGTAGTCTAGGAACCACGCCTATCTTCAGATGATGTGCCATGCCTGATGCAGTAATAGTAGCTTTCTGTACAGGATAAAATGAGTGTCCCCATGAACACAAGTCACCCAGTTTTCTCCAGTGTTTCTTTGTAAGAGCACCACTGAGTAAATCAGCATGTACCAGGGTTTGCTTACTTCCTGAATCAATCAATGCCATCACATCCTGTCCTCCAACATTAACAGACACAGTATATTGCCCCAGTTTGCTAAAGGCCAGATGGAAGGATCAGATTTTTCTTGGGGCAGAATCTAGCGATGTGTCCCTTGGTCTGACACTTCGTGGCAAATAATATCTGGTTAAATGTTCTCATACTTTTCTTTCCTCTTTTGGCTTAGTAGAAGGACTAGTGGGTGGATGTTTTATCAATACTTGGGAAGTATTTGTTCCATGAGACCCTTTCTGACGATGTGGGTGAGCTGTAATATAATCTTCAGCTAAACTGATAGCTTTTTCTACTGTGTCAGGTCGATGTTCTCTTTTCCACATTTGAATCTCATAAGGTAGTATTTTTACAAATTGTTCTAACACAACTGACTCAACCACTTGATGTATGGTACGAGTTGCAGGTTGTAGCCATTTTGTGCACAAGTCTTGCAATCGAGCACAAGCTTCTTGTGGGGGCTCAACAGTATGATACCTGAATGTTCGAAACTTTTGATGATAAGTCTCTGTACAGATGTCATACCTTTTTAATATTGCTTGTTTAACATGATCATAGTTGGTAACATTTCCAGGTTCTACATGACTATAAGCTAGCTGAGCCTTGCCTGCGAGATATGGGGCTAAACGAATAACCCACTGATCCCTAGGCCACCCACAAGCTGTTGCCACTCTTTCAAATGTTGTAATGTATGCTTCAATAACATCAATGTCCATTAGTCTGGAAATTTTTATGTCCTTTGGGCCCCCACTAGGTAGAATAGGTCTAGTAGTTCCAATAGCCTGAATAGCCTTAAGAGTCTCCACCCACCTGGTCTCATTTTGTAGACGGTCTTTCTCATTTTGTAGACGGTCTCTCTCATTTTGTAGATGATCTCTCTCTCTCTGCTTCTCCAGCTCAAGCTGTCTCACACATAACCAACTCAGCAAATCATGTACTTCAGAAGGGGGTTCCTCTTCCTTCTGTTTGACATCTTCACCCCCAATAGTTTCTTCCGCTGCCTCTGGTCTCTTTCTCTTTCTCTCAGTCTCTTTCCTTCTGACATCACCCAATCCAGCTACTGGGGTAGTTGAAATTTGTCCACCATGGTTCTGGTCCACGTACCTTCCGGTGCAGACATTTCCGCTTTCTTCATCTTCTTCTGCTTCTCCATAATGACTCTGGACAATATCCACAAGAAAGGTGGCTCTCCTTCCCTTGTGATAACCCACTTCTGGCACCAAATGTGCATGTGGGGGTGTCCAATAAAGTCCAGAGAGCAGTCAGGGTCTGAAATTTCAAAATTTATTAGAAGCAGAAAAAAATAAAATGGATTTAAAGCAGAACTTGTACATAACTTTAAAAAAAAAATATAAGGCACAGGAAATCATATCTTTAACAAGAAAGAAAATTCCTGCCAAAAAGGCACCTAGAAACTGGCTAGGCATCTGGTAGGTTTGCCTTCCTACCACACACTGACTCAACACTCCACATTCACCTCCTTTTATACCAGTGGAGGAGCACGTGACTTAAGATAGCTCCTCCCCCAACTTACATCATAAAAAAGGGACAACCAGGGCTGCTCAGTCCTATAAGGAAATTGGACTGAGCAGAGCTGGAAGCACATTTCAAAGAGAGATGTAAGTCTAAGTCATTTCTGGATCACATTAGAGACTTTATCCCTTTATGTTAAACAGTTTATCTCTCTCTTTTTAACTGTGGCATACATTGCCCTTTCTCTGTTAAAAGTACTAGTTTTAACCATTTTATTTAAACATACAAATAAACACCATTTCTCAAATGATTCTCAGTTGCAATGTTGACATATAACATAATTCTGAACTTCTTACTAAAACCAACAAAAGGCTGCTAATTTGTTCAGAATTCACTAGATCATGAAAATGCCATCATCGACCCTTTTGAGCGTCTTTCGCGTTCGCATGATCACACGATCGCTTGATCGCATGTTCGCACGATCGCACAGTCGCGCGTTCGCACATTGCGGCAGGAAAATTAGCATAATTAGCTAGTACTGCAAGCACAGAACGTTCTGAACATTGGGGCATTATTATTTGAGAAAACAAGCTGGAAATAAGGAAAGGGACAGTAAGAATACTCAAAGGTGGCCAAGCTTGGTATGGAATGGCAGAAAAGGAGCGATAGTAAAAGGAAGAAATTAGAAGAGCAGGAGACTGTTGCAACAGATTTAGATTAATGTTTTTGCCCACAATGTTCTTGAATTACCTCCAAACTCAGGCAGGTAATTACATATGCTCCAAACCCATGAGAGCATATCCAAGTTCGGGGAGGGGTCATTGACCCTACCACAAAGAGCATACACCTGTTGCTGCTGCATGGTATCCTTGACATAATCATTATCAAAATATATACGTGTGTAGCCATAAAGTACTATTTTCTTTTTCCATGCCAGTTGAACAAGGCTCATTCTGTTTGAAGCACCAAGTAACATAGAAACATAGAATTTGACAGCAGATAAGGACTGTTTGGCCCACCTGGTCTGCCCATTTTCCTACCTAACAGATAAGCTGCAGAACCTAGTTAACCAACAGCTTACTTCCTCCTAACCCCCACTAGGAATGCCTTATGTCTGTCCCATGCATTCTTGAATTCCCCCACTGTTCTTGACTCCAATACCTCCTCAGGGAGGCTGTTCCATGCATCCACAACCCTCTGTGTGAAAAATACTTCTCACATTACCGCTGAGCCATCCCCTCTATCTTCAAATTGTGCCCCCTTGTTCTTGCACATATCTTTTTCTGAAAGATGCTACCCTCTTGGACTTTGTTGATTCCCTTGAGGTATTTGAAAGTTTCTATCATGTACCCCCTCCCTCCTTTCCTTGAGGCTATGCATCTTTAGTTCCTTTAGTCTTTCTTCATATGTATTCTGATGCAGACCCTGCACCATTTTGGTTGCCCTCCTCTGGACAGCCTCCACTCTGTTTTTGTCTTTGCAGAGATGGGGTCTCCAGAACTGCACACAGTACTCCAGATAGGGTCTCACCAACTGTCTGTACAGAGGGATAACAACTTCCTGTTTTCTACTATTGATACCTCTCCCTATGCATCCCAGTATCCCCTAGCCTTCCTTACTGCCTTCTCACATTGCATGCCCACCTTTAGGTCATCTGATATAATTACCCCCAGGTCCCTTTCCATTTTTACTGTTGTCAGTATCTCATCCCCCATTGTGTACTCTTCTCCTGGGTTTTTGTTTCCCAGGTGCATTGCCTTGAACTTCCTTGCATTGAATCTGAGCTGCCATACATTTGACCATTCCTCCAACCTTGCCAAGTCTCTTCTCATCCTTTCCACTCCATCTTGTGCATCAACCCTGTTGCAGATCTTTGTGTCATCTGCAAAGAGACATACTTTTCCTTCCAGTTCCTCTGCAATGTCACTTTTAAAGACATTAAAAAGGACTGGTCCCTGTACTGAACCCTGTTGTACCCCACTAGTAACATTCCTTTCTTCACTGTGGACTCCATTTACTACTATCCTTTGCGTTCTGTTTTCTAGCCTATTTTTTATCCAGGCTACCACCTTGGGACCCACTCCAAGGCTGGATAACTTGTGTATTAATCTTTTGTGTGGGACTGTATCAAATGCCTTGCTAAAATCTAGGTAGGCCACGTCCACAGCCCCTCCCTGGTCTAGTACTTTGGTCACCCAGCCAAAGAAATCTATTAGATTCATCTGACATGACCTTCCCATTGTGAATCCATGCTGCCTAGGGTCCTGTGCCCCACTGGCCTCTAGGTACTCAACAGTTCTTTCCTTCAGAAGTGATTCCATCATTTTCCCTACCACTGAGGTTAAACTAACTGGTCTGTAGTTTCCTGCCTCTGTCCTGCTCCCACTTTTGTGAAAAGGAATCACATCCACCCTCCTCCAGTCCTCAGGTACCATGTCATCCTCCCATTATTTGTTAAAGAAAGTAGTTAGCGGTGTCACTAGTTCTGCCTTTAGTTCTTTTAGAATTATTGGGTGAATCCCATCAGGCCCCATTGCTTTGTCCACCTTTAATTTTATTATTTAAAGTATACAGTAAGAATGAAGACCAATAAACGTTGATACAATGGACAAAGCAGGGCTAGCACACTGGGCCTTACTAATGACATGTCCAGATTTTAAAAATAAACTTGGTTCCCTGTCAGAAACTGGCAGACTGGGAACAATGTTTAAGACTGCACATGGAATGGAATGCACAGAGCACTCACAGATGTGTCACATGGACATGCCTACCCCCAAGACCAGAAAAGGGGGCTGGGGATCAGAGAAATTATTTCAATTTCTGTTGGGGCCATGCTAGTACAGAGAATAACCAGAAGCTATGCTAAGAGGCATTTTAAAGTAGAAGAATGCAGCCCAAGGCACAACATTGCAGTTTTGTTCCCCCAACACCAAAAAAAGACTACTGTAGGCATCAAGAGGTACCAGACTGTACAAGAGACACTGGACCAACCAGAGGCTTATGTGTCCTCACATAGCAGTAACATACAATCAGCAGAGAGAGTAGGTATAATGGAGCCAAGGTGAAGGATCTGGAAGTTGTAGGTGACTAAAAGAAAGCAAAAATGGACTTATAGGTGATTTCCTTTTTTCCTTATGTGACTATTTCAGGGAATGCACATGGGAGTTTTGGTCAGTGAAACTTGTACAGGGCCCTGCACCATCTCCAATCTGCCAGACTAATGGACAGAAAATATGTGATTTCTTCAGCTCAGCCTCTGGGTGGCCAAACCATCTGATTCCTGCCTGGGACACAGAAACAGTTCAAACTTGAAGTGCCAGCTCTGGACTTCAGCCTTCGGAGTAGGGGTTGCCTTGCAAAAAGGTCTGGTTCTGTGACAGAAGCCAATATTTTGTTCTTACATCCTGCTAAAGGGATGCATCCTTGTTGAGGGCCACAGCAACAAGGCCCTGAATGACTGTCTGCCTCAGGAAGATGAAGACGAGTACCCTCCAAGGTGTGAAGAAAACTGAGAAAGGTAGTTTGGAGTTTCATTATGACCCACACACTTTGCTACCAGAGGAGTCTTTGGTTCATCACTTCTTTAACCCAGTTGGTCTGCCAAGTCCTTGTGGAATACAGCCACCAGTGGTTGCTGTGCAGTTGCATCCTTGGAGGTTGTGAGCACAGCTGCAATTTCTGTGGACAGTTAGGGACTAGATAGATAGATTTGACATGACCAGTATGATTTTAGAAGTTCTTAGAGACAAGGATATACAGTATATTTGCTATTTTATTCGAATGCACAATTGTTTCAGCTAGGAGTGTTAATTGGGATCCTTATCCAACTTGCTAGTGTTTACATCAGTACTGCACCACTCTTAACTATCAGGCTACAACTTATTACCTCACTGTGCGCACGCAGACTATGGGAGCTTCAAGAAAGGAATTTGGGCTGCCTAGGGTTGCAGAGTGAGGGGGATGTTTGGGACTGAGTTTTTGAAAATGTGTTTCTGGATTATTGGTTTGAGGGGTGGTGGGACTTGAACCTCAGCTGTTACACAACTCTAGTGACACCTATAGGAAAGAAAGCCCAATACCTTATTTGAAGGATTGTTTCATGGGCTTTTAGAATTTGAGTGACCCAGTAATGTTTCCTTCCCCTTTAACACCTTTATGTAAATATTTTTTCCTGCAGCTTAAAATTTCTGTTTGAAAACCGATAACTGAAAATCTGAAAAAATCCAAAACTAAATATCTTATCATCTTTCTGACTGCTTGGGCTGACCTGGCTAAACCCACAACTGTACTCTGGTCAAAGCACAGGCAAACTGCTTACTCTTTTTCTGTGTCTGGGTTTGTTCATATGTAGGTATATACGTCCCAGTCCTGGATCCACTATTGTATCACCCCTAACATCCAACTTTGTCAACGATGCCATACGTAATCCTCATTCCAAAACTGGAACACCCCAAACCCCAGCACGGTCAATGCTGATATCCTAAAAAACAAACTCATAACCTAGATGCATTTCAATGCACATACAGCAGTTCATCACCGAAAATTAATGAATAAAAAGCTTGGGTAGATATGTACAAGCTTGACTTCATAGGCATAGATGAATTCTAGCTAACCTGAAAAATACCTAATATCATATCAACCAAAAGTTATAATATCTGAAGGCAGGGAAAAACAAAAGAGGTGGTGAAGGGCTTAAGCTATGGAAGAAACTACTGTAGAGTCAGCCTCTACCTTGCTACAAGCCCACTGGGGTGTATGGAAAATGTTGATATGATGTAACTGTAGCAACCCTCTCCCAACAATAAGGAGCAGGGCAGTTACTAGTCAGTGCCCAATAGAGGGATAGCATACCTGTGCATTGCTGTCTATGGATAGCGGTTAGGAGAGGAGCATGATCAATATAAAAAGATGAAGGTTAAAAAGGTTAGGAGGAAGTCTTAGCAGGAAACCAGGATACGTAAGCCCAAGGGCTTGGCATTCGAGGAGCAGGTGGGGAAGAGGTGTCAAATCCACTTGCCATCACAGGCAATACTCACAGGCATGGATAAAGGTCTAGTTTGGTGCCCTGTGCCATGGTAATGGCCTGGGGGAGGGGCACACAAGCATGCTGGCTTCTTATTTGGATGCTAGCAGTTTGTATTGCTGGGGTATCAGATGCTCTAGGCCACTGGATCATGGTGAAGGAATGCTAGTCCAGTTGACCTAGTATGCAAGAGAATCATTAACCTTGAACATTTGGGTGCCCTGCTGGTATAACTGTTCAAGTCTCTGTTGTAATAAACAGAATTATTCAAAAGCTCATCTGGGATAGTAAAATGAGGAACAATGATTCCAAGGTCCAAATGTGGTACAGGTTGGAAAAGGTATTCTCAGGTCATAGCAATGCCTGACAGAAATGGGAACTGAGAGAGTTCAGTATAATACTACAGGTCATGCTGCAGCTTTAATAGTGGGACTGAACCAGTACAGTGAACGGTATGAGTACTGTAATTAACTGTGAAGAAGCTGAATGATTTTGGTCTCAGTTACCAATATGAATTAACTGTGGGCCATGAAGTGCCATCTGCCTCAGCAGAGTCAAGTGACTGGTGAAGCCCCATGACAGAGTGTTTATTCCATCTAACAAAAGGTGCCCGCTGTACAGCAGCTTCTGGGAAAGGAGAAAAATGAACAGGTTGTCATAATTGTCTGCAAGGTGCTCTCAACAAGTGCAACATCGTCTGACCCTTAGACACACTGAATCCTGGCAAGATCCACAATATGATAGGTTTTGTATAACCTTTATAAGTCTTTTACAAATATTGGTTAACCCTCTGTTCATAAAGAACTGAGATCTGATGAAGGACAGCATTGAAAATGAGCCTCAGCGCAATTGTTTCCAACATCATTCCTTGATTTTCCAATAAACATAATTGGCAATGATGATTATTGTTTAGTTTCCCCAATGTCTTCCCACCTCCCCCCCCTCCATTCCCACCTCAGTGAATGGGGACCCAATGGCTGCAAGGCTATCCTATCTTTTGCTTGTGGAACAGGTGAATGGCTGGCTTCACAGCTGACAATGGTGACACTCCATGGTAGGCAGCAGAGGTGTATGATTGCTGAGTAGCCCATGCGTCCATCTCCCCTACTAGCTGAGCACCTGAACTATAAAATGTCATTGCTCCCAGCTGACATCTGTATGGGAATCGGGTCTCATGCATGAATCCTGGTCTCCCATGTAGTAGAGAAATGTGCAGTCGCCCCACTGCTGTCAAAGCAGCATGTTGGAATTCAATTTGAAAACAAATGATTGTGTCACCTAGATGATCTGTCAGTAGTGTGCTGCACTCCATGCAGAAGACATAGGTTCAGAGTAGAGCCTGGGAAGCCTGGAATCAGGTGACTAAGCTGAGGAAGCTGAGGAAGTGATGTTCATGGCAATATTTTATGGAGGGTTGGAGCTGCACTCACAGCACCAGCAACCTCTTTGGTGGGCCATAGAGCTGATATCTGTCTTTAGGGAATGCTATTTGCTGGTGAGGTTATAGTATACTTCTGCACAGCACCATGGAAGGTCACAGGGGAGAAAACAAAGTAAAAACTCCTGGTAACTGCCTACATGTGCCCCCCCGCCCCCAGTTCTACACTGATAATCAGTGTGTCGGCTGGGAAATTGCCTTGGAGATGTCAGGGCCTTATGCTTTGTGGTCAGAAGTGGAAGGCAACATAGCTGTGCCAGGTAGGAGAGATAAAAAGCGCCATAATATATAAACATTTATATTGAAAAGAAATACAGTGCTTGCTTTGTAACCACTTGAACTATCATAACCATTATTAACACAGTTGTCACTTAAGGTCAGAAGGGACTCTAAGTACATCATGGTTATCCCCCACCATTCACTATTATATCTTACTCAACCTCCCTCATGAAAACTGTCACTGCAGTGTTTTTGATTTTAGCAAATAGCTACTAGGGAATATGTGTACTGTATTTTAAGAGCAAAGATACATGCATGTAAAAAGTAATTAGAAAGTATTTATATTTTCATCAGTGGAATGGACCCTATTCTCAAAGATTACTTGGCACATTATGTACTGCTCAAGTACCATGTAGGCTCCAAAAAAACTGTGTTAATTTGCACTGAATGCAGCTATCTTCCAAATTCACTGGAAAGTAGGTTAGACTGGGTGTGACCAGTATGTATAGTTTTCCATCATGTACCTATTGTTAAGATCCCCTGCAGACTACAGAAGATGTTTCAGGACTTGGAATGTTACGCCTACTAGGAAGAGCAACACCCTCCTTTATTTACATAGGAACCTGAATCACAAAACAAAACGGTAATTGATGCTCTTCTTTGGCTGCAAGAGTATTTATGTTGCATGTTTGCAATGCTGAATCAATCAGCCACTTTTTTTAAAGGTTCTGGCCCATTGCATACTCAATACTATACACATGCAGCTGTAGCAATACAGAGAATATGTTGGATACACTTCGGAAAATAATCACAGTTAAATGTGACTGGAGACTGAGGTTCCACTCTTATGGAAGAGGCGACAGTCTGATTATAATTGCTGATACTGTACTGGACCCAAACAGACAGTTATAGTTCCAATTGTAAGACTTCTTCAACTTTCAGAGAAACAAAATTCAACTCTTAAAACTGCCAAATAGTTTTTATGCCATTTTTATAGAACAGTGGAACATGTGCTGTAACAACCAAAATGTTGACTTCTTACACCAGTAAATCACTTTAAAGTAATTTATATGCAAGCACAATATTTTGTAGCAATTTTACTTTTTTTAAATTAGTGATTAAGGTATTTTAAGTAGCAAATACCTATACACAAATACATATACAGACTGCCTACCCTACTTGTAATACCAAAAGAAGCAACCAGGCTGTATGGGGTGATTCCAACTATGTGGCTTAGACTTCGTTGACTACTATAAGAGTAACTACTTTCCCAAGAGTGGCACATAATTTTTGCATTTTATCTTCTTCTTATTTAATTTATTGGTTATTTATGACGCAACTTCAAAGTGGCTATAGAATGTTTGTGTGGCCTTCTGGCCTTTACACACCTGCTTAGAACTACTTGAGCTTGTGTTTCATCATAGCAATTTACATAATGATGCATTGTTTTGTGGATATATACAGTATAAGGTTTGACCTTATTGTGTATGAAAAACTTTGTCGAGCATTTTCTAAAAGTTATTGTGTATGTTCTAAAGATGTTGTTGTGCATGAGTCATCATTAACTCTGTCGTGTTCCCCCTTGACTCACTCCCGCCACTTTCAGTTTCTCTGCTTAGTCACACAACATTGCCCTCCTCATGCACAATTCCGCATCCTCCACTTTCACTTTCACAGCTGTGCTTGGCTAAAATCACTTAAAATTAACAAACTCAAAAAATGCCCGAGACCAAATACTATAACAAATAAAATATGGGTGATCGTACAAAACTCACCTTATGTTTCCATCTCAGGTGAGGTAACATCATGGGCCTCATCAATATGCTGTTATCTCAACGCCTTGATGGAAACATGGGCTTGTTGTGTATGGTCACCCATCATTATTCCTTATGTTGTGCTATACACATATAGGTCAAGATTGCTGCTATAAATACTGCTCTCTGGATGAACTGTATCACCTACTATGCCTATTCATATTTATCAACACATGGTGCTGCATTTTCTAAGCTACATTTTTTAATACAAGGCCATTTTATAAGTTCAATAACACACTACAGGGAGATGCATTAGTTGGGAGATTGCCAAAAAAATGTAAGGTTATGCATATGCACCTGGGGGTGAAAAACCCAGAGACAAGTACTGGTTAAGCAGTATGCAGGTAATCAGGTCAGAGAAGGAAAAGGACCGGTTATCAAGAGTGATGAGAAACACTTGCCACAATGCAGGAAGGCTGCAGCCATAGCAAATTGGATGCTGGGCTGCATAGCCAGGGGAATCACCAGTAGGAAGGTGGTATGTTTTTTCCCCATGGTACAAGTCTTTGGTGAAACTGCAGATAGAGTACAATGTGAAGTATTGGTGCCCTCATCTCAAGAAGAATATCAACTTGCTGGAAAAGGTCCAAAGAATGACAACCAAGATGATCTAGGGGAAGCAAATAACACTTACGAGGAAAGGCTCAGGGGGCTCAACATGTATTCTCTTGAGGACTGAGCAGGGGACATGACTAAGACCTTTAAGTACCTTAAAGGTATAAACAGGGTGTGCACCAATGGCCTCTTCAGCCTTAGTTGAAACAAAACCTCTAAGAGTAACACTAAAGCTGGTGGGGGGAAGGTTAAGAAGGGAGATGAGCAGGCACATTTTCACTGAGTGGGTGGTGGCTACTGTAAGTGGAATGAGTTGCTGGAGGAGGGGGTATCCCAAAAAATGGTGGACAGCTTCAAGAGAGGTTAGTGCAGGGTGAGGGGGAAAGTTTCAGGTAGGTATGGGAGGAGGCATTTGACAATGGTCAAGGGGTATATGGGGAGATGGCAGTTCCCTCTGTAAACACAGTGGGAACTGCACATTTGAGCAGACTAGATAGACCGTGAGGCCTTTATCTGCTGGCACATGTTCTACAATTGTGTGTTCGCATGGGGCATAAAAGGAGCAAATAAAAACTTCTTCCATTGCAGTTTCAAGAAAAGTTTTACAACTAATGGCTGAGATGTCGTGACCCAAAACAGTAGGGCTGAATGTATTACTGTATGGCTTCAGAAATCTTAGTTCAGTCCAGAAAAGTCTACCAGTTATCCCACTCTAACTCCAAGCCTTCACAGCTCTGTCAGTGCACCTACAGTACCACTGATGATATCTTGACAATGACCAATCCCAAACCAGAATCAGTCAGTGGTATTTGTTCTTCAAGAGATGGCAGTACCAGTTCTTATATCTGAGATAGAAATGATCCATCAATAAATAAGAAACTAAGCACTACCTCTGTCTTGTGAAAACACAACAGTTGTTAAAGCCACCAGTACTAGTCAGCTTCGGACCACTATATGATGCTCCATGTCATGCAGCACCACACAGCCTACTGCTGGCTAGTCAGATGGTATAGGAAGGCATGCCACTCCCAGCCAATCCCCCAAGCCTCACCATGGTACTGTATACCCTCCCAATGTTAAACAAAAGGATAAGGAGGGTGACACATAGTCCGATCTCTGGATTGGACACTACTGTAAGCATGTCAGCTGTTGAAAAAATAAAAACATTCATGGGAGTGAGATAGTGATAATACTGCTCTACAAAACAGACAGCAGTGCTAAAGCAGCTTTTAAGGGAGAGTGACACTGAAGAAGAGAAAGCAAAGGAGGATATAGAAGAAGAGCTGTCTGATAGGTAGGGAAAAGAAGCAGAAGCAATGAAGGTAAAGGAAGGGAAGTACAACAAGAAGAGAAAGGCAAAGAATGCATGTGTATAAGATGAGGAGAAACAAATGAAAGGAAGCAGGACCAGGGGAAGTATGTGCACATGAGGAGAAGGAGGAAAAATAAAAGGAGGAGGGGGTGTGGGGAAGCACATGCATGGTAGGAGGAGGATGGGCAGGAAGAACTACATGTGAGGGAGAAGGAGAAAGTGAGAGAGGGAGGAGGAGGAGTGCAGAGAGCACAGAACCCTAGTTTCCAATAGCACTGGGCGAGCTGCTCTATGCCCCAGCCCTCCAGACTAGGGGAGCAGCTCAGTCAGCTTCCTGGATTCTGGTGCCCTTGTTTCTGATTGGCACCATGGACAGCGATGACGGGAGCGCTTACTGCAAGCACTGTAAATCCTCTCTCGCTGTCTCAGGCAGTGCTATCCAGACTAGCGCTCAGTTGACTGGCACTATTCTGGTAGCACTAATTTAACCAGCTACCTTCAACACCACCTCATGAACAGTACAGCTGTCATTTTTCACATTCTGTCTGAAATGTGTTTTTGCATCTGTGGCATGGAATGGCATTTTAGCATGGATTTGAACATTTTAACCTATGGCGTTTATGAGGAGGGGTCTTAAGAAGACTATGTTCAAAAGCTGGGGTCAAAATATGAAAAAATGCCAAAGTTATGACAATTCATTGCAGTTTCGCTACACCTGCTTTTCTTAACCCGAATTTTAAATATTTGTTGACCTCAGAGGCCTCTTATTACCACACCTCATGTATGTCATAGCTGTCATTTTCAAATCCTGCCCAAAATGAGTTTTCACACCTGTGGCACAGAATGGCATTGCAGTTGCACAGAATTACATTTTGGTGGGGATTCGAAAATTGTCTGTACCAGGTACATGAGATGGAGTAATAGGATGGCTATGCTGACAATTTGGTCGATGTTGTCCTATAAATGAAAGTATATATATATATATATATATATATATATATATATATATATGTATGTGCAAAAACTTTGTTAATGCACCATTAGGAGGCAGTGCAGTGTAGTGGTTAAAGGCACTGAGCTGCAAACCTGGAGACCTGGGTTTGAATCTCATCAGCTCCCACTTATATACTGTGTGACCCTGAGCAAGTCATCTAACTTTCTTGTGCTCCCAGGTCACACCTGGAAACAAGTTCAAGCTTAGTGTGCCTTTCCTGATTAAACAATTCCCCTTTCTTTTTATTAGGGTCAAAGCATAACAAGTAGGGTAATATAACCTTAGGGTACCCAAGCCTAAGACCCCACTCCCACCCTCAGCTTCCAACACCACCTCCACCCTGCAAGCAGGAACAGGTGTGAGGGGTCTGCCTTGGGGTTGCAAACCGTAATGCTCACCCCATTATCTTATTCTGTACCCATGTTACCTTACTTAATGTTGGAATGGGGTGAGCATTAGAGTTCACAAGCCCAAGGTACACCTCACTGTTTCTCCCATCTGAAAATAGTCATCAAAATTAAGTGCACTAACAAAAGTTTTTGCAATTTATTTCTTACTTTTCAGATAGTATAATAGTATCCTTATTTTACTGGTCCTGTGCTGACAGGGAGACCGGGCACCCCCTGTCGGCAAATAAAAATATACCATGGTAACGGGAGGGTGAGGGGGTGCCACTGCACAGGGGATAACATAATGGGGGAGTGCCACTGAACACTAGGAATACAGGAAAAGAATGGGTGGGCAGGGGATGCCACTAGACAACTAGGCTCCCTGCAACCCTATGAACCCTGCCTACGAAAACAAGCTACCTCCCTGGGGAAACAAGCTACCTCCCCACGAAAAAAAGCTTGTTTTTGAACAGCACATCTATTTTATCACTGAAATTCTAAATTTAATAACTTTTGAACAGATTAATATCTTTACACCAAAGTTTCAAAAAGCTCATAAGTGAGGCGAAAGCTTTGAACCCTGAACATTTCAGACCACAACCAAAAGCTGTTTCTGAGAATCGGCTGTTGAAAGAAACTGAAAAAAAAATAAACATTGAAAATAGAGGAGTGCAATTTGTCATTTTGCACCCTTTATCTCAAAATCAACAAAAGGGAATCACACAAAATTTGGTACATTAAGAGACCTTCCCCCATTTTGTGTGAATCCGTTGAACTGTTGCAAAGTTATTAAAGTGCAAATTTTGAGGTTTAACATTAAAACTGCCCAGCCAACCCTAATACACTGGTGCTACCATGCCAGTATAATATATATACATATATACAGTATATATATATATGACAAGGGGACATAGCAGTCCAAGGTTTTAGGGAAGAAACAGGGATCAACTGAATAGCCAGTCTGATGCCCAGTATCTAGCCCAACTCTGCCCATGGGAGATGGCGAATCCTGCAACTGTGCTTTGTTTTTGTTTTATTTTTGATTAAGGGCTAGAAAGAGGATGTTAACGATATGTGGTATCATAAGTAAAAGCCCACATCTGTGGCTATAGTTGACTAAAATGTACTCTTTAAAAAACTGGACTTAGGTCAGAAGTGAGAGGAGAGAAAATCATTACAGTATACCAGGATCATTTCTTCACTCTTCCGATGCACAGTTTCTTTCCTTTTTGTCTCTGAATATCTGGCTTCCCCCTGGCTTGATTGCCCAGGAGGCTCTATTTATTCTTTTGGTCTGTTTTCTTTCTTTAACCCAACCCCCTTCAAATGTTGGCATTAGAAATGCAAGGGCTAAGGGTTAGGCCCTTGGTGTAAAGAGGTCTTAGGTTGCTTTGGCTGAGTGGCCCTTTAAAAATGAGGAAAGAATGGAATGGAGTCCCCTTAAGATTTTAGTCCTCTGTGGAATATGCTGGTGACTCAGGGTTGCGCTCATTTTAAATAGACCTGCTTGGGGGCTGTACAAAAGTGGAGCTATTATAGTAAAACATTAGTGCTGGAATACCCAGTAACCCCTAACCCAAGAGTTTCCTTTCTGTGTTCATTTTTTTTCTACCCAAAAAGCTGTTGTGTATCCTCTGCCTCCCTGCCAAAGCACATTGGGGAGGGTTTTCAATAACAAAGTCTCTTGGGGGGGGGGGCAAGTTGAAACACATAAGGATTAGTCAATACAGACTGACAACAAATGAATTTTTCCTTCCCTACAGCATAGCCTATATGTTTCAAAAATGGTAAACACAGATATCTCCTCTGTTTCATTGCAAACTGTGGTAAAGGGCTAGAATTAGAACCAAGCATAATTTGAATATAGGTTTGTGATTGGCTTTTCTGGATTGTAGGGCTCTTATGGGATTTTCTCAACACAAATATATAAATAAAATAATCTATCAATCAATCAGTCAATAAATAAATGCTGTAGCTGGGAACTATAGTATAGATATCGGGCCAGTCAACAGCTGTAAGTTATGCAGGAACTCTGCCCAGCAGGTTAATGGATAAAAGGAGGGGGGCCTCAGAATTAAGCAATTACAAGATGTATAAATATTCAATTACAGTATGTATGTATAAATACTGAGAGTTTTGCATATGCAAAAGGCTGTGTTTGGGGTATATATATGTTTATCAATGGTTGCTGACTAATTCAGCCTTCTCATTGGTCAAAACCTGGTCATATGGGTTACAATATCCTTGCCATATCCCAGCCTCAAGGCAAATTATTGGTGGAATAATATGTAAAGGTAAAAAAAACAAATGATGATAATTTCTCTACAACAGTCCCTCTCCCTGCAGAAACGTCAAATGAATGATAACATCTAACATTTATAAATCCTAACATTGCCAGAGCTCACATCACAAGATAACAACTGAAAAAAAGCTAAAAGAAAAATACTTCAGACCCACAGAAGGACAAACTATATGCCTCACTTCAAAACTTAAACTGGGACAGCAGCAGAAAAAACATCTCATATAAACACAACAAACATTCTTTTCAAAGACACAGAAGAAACTATGCCTCAAAATTCAGAAGTTCAGAAATCGAAATAGCACAAGTGCCTAAGTAGGCTCTGACAGTAGAACTGCAACCCCTCATCATAACAACATATACAGTATGCGTGTGTGTATATATATATATATATATACTATATATATATACTGTTATATATATATATATATATATATATATATATATATATACAGGCCAGGAAACACATACTAAGCCAAAGCTTGTTTCCAGGTACACCCAAGGAGCACAGGGAAGTTAAATGACTTGCTCACAGTCACATAGTATACAAGTGGTGTTTGTGAGATTCAAATCCAGTTCTCCATGCTTGTTGCTCAGTGGCCTTAACTAGGGATGTAAGTTTGTCATGGCAGTCATACACGTAATGGATTCCATGGCATTTGGTTTTTATTCAGGACTTCCATGGCTTTCACTATTGTCATCAAAAAGCAGCAACAATGACAGTGCCAGGAAGTTTACTAATGATTCCATGAACAAACCAATGAGTTATTGAAACCTCATCCATCACAAACTTACATCCTTAGCCTTAACCACTACACCGTGACTATACTGCCTCCCTTCATCAAAACCTTTGAAAAAATTCAGAAAATCAAGTAATAGAAACCTTATTACCTACATAATAATTTTTTTTATTGAAAAAGTGCTGAATTAAAAGGTTAAAATATACCTGAGAAAGACAAATTCATCAGGGGCACTGATGCTATGGCATCAGGTGTCCACCCCTGCAACTAAAAATATCTTTTAGAAATTCAGTAAGCAAACAGAGGATGATAAAATAATTGAAAAGCACAAAAAGAATACCAGAACACTACAGACAACAACATGATAAACACTATACATATCAATTTGTCTGTCTCCCTGTCAATCTATCATCTCTCTTATCTATAATTTCTAGTCATTATGTCTGACTGCCTAGCTTTCTGTCTGCCATCTGTCCTATTTGTAACTATCTTCTAAATCACTGTCTGTCTTCTGTCTATCTATCTGTCTGTCTTTTATTTATGTAAAACGAATCACTGAGAAAGTGTGTTGGAGTATAACACTTTTTTTGAAGTGTGTCCTGATCTGGGGTACAAGATGCAGAGTAGACCAACACTCTTGCAAACTAAACTGCATCAAGTGAAAGATTCACTTTAAACTGCTGCAGTGAGCACCATTCTCTAAATATCTAGACAGAGAGCTTTGGAATGTATTTTTATATTTAATATGTGTTAGATCATTAGGCTGCTGTTAGAGGGAAGGTTACTTAAAAATGACCTACTATTGTATCTTGTTTTTTTTTTTTACAACTGATGTAGAATAAATAATCCTGATTAGATGCAGTAAAGTATTTGACTCTAGCAGGGTTTGAGGCTGCAATCTGTTAGTTCCCAAGCTGGTTCACCAACCAGGAGAACCCATTGTCCCCACACCACTTGATTTGACTCTCAAAATAATACATTTTCTGAAATAGTAGAGCTGTCTATCTGTCTGTCTATGTCAATATTATGGAATTGTGTTAATTAAATTCCACCTTTGTTTGTGTTTCTTTTTAAAATTATTACAGAGCCTTAAGAAATAAGGGATGTTACATATTATTCTACAAGATGATTTAATAAATATAAAAATAATTAGGTAGTTAGATACTTTTGATTTGACATACATAAAAACAATCCACTGAAAGAAAAGGAAGTCACAGTTGTTAACTACAGCTGGGGACACCTGTAAAAGAATGTCAAACATACTGTTCGGTTTCTACAAACTGTTTAGACTTAAGGAATACGACTGTGCTTCAAGGTTATCTAAACAGAACAGTAACTGAAAGCATAACCCACTACATTTGTTCTAAAATGTGTCCATTCTTTGTGTGCTATAATCTTAACAGAATTAGTTTACCTTTTAGGGTCAACAGCTGGTGTATGTATAGTACATCCTGCACTGTTAAAATGCAGAGGGAAGATTGCATAACTCCGTTTTTTTTTTGTTTTTTTTTTGCATCAGAGTGGAACAGCTACAGTATGCGCATATCAGTACTGTATGTATCAATCTGTATCTGTCTATTTATCTAGCAATCATATGCATGCAACTGCTGCCATTGTTCATCCATGGGGCCATCCTTGCCCCAGTCAGGGGGCACCCCCATTACTCTGCATGATGCCCAATCCCCCCCCCCCTTGTCTAGGGGTGGTACTTGACAGATGAGATTCCTTACAGTGGCATTTACTTTACTCAGTTCTGGTGCATGAGTGTTCCCACTTGATTTGGATGTGTGACCCTTCTGGTAATAACATATGAGGCAAAACTGAAGCACAACTCGGGATATACTTCAGCAAACCTGTGGAGTTAATTATACAGTTGAATTGGATCTGGAACTCCCAATCTGGTGATTACTATAGGGTGCACTCCTGATTCCATTCATTAGACAGTGGCCAGCCAAGGTGGAGGGAAGGCTGTGCCACTTATCTGCTGTGGGGCTGTATTGATCCTTGCCTGGGGCATCATTTGGGGGAAGAAGAAGGTTGGTGGGTGCCAGAGGGCGATGGGCCAGGGTTATTTGTGATTTGACTTAGTAGGTTGGGGGAGGGTGGGTTTTACTACAGACAATGGGTGAGGAATAGGAATTCATTGATTATTATACATGCATATTTGACTACAACATATTGTTACAGCTTCTCCCACCTAACAATCAACACCTCCTCTACTGGCACCGCATGTAGCTTCTCCTGTGGGAAGGAGGTGGGACTGCCATGGAAAGAGACTGTAAGGCTGTTCTCAGCATATGGCAGGCCTTGCTGGCCCACCTGCACATACTTCATCCTCCACAAATCAGGTTGTAACATGGTCACTGACAAAGAAATCAGTATAAGTCACAGCTACTATGCTGTGAAGTTGGCAGTAACTGTGAGGAGAAACTACTGTACCATTATATAACACACTTGGGCAGGGGTGAAGTGGTAACTGCTTAACCAACATTGGAGTATGGGGATGGGGGGCCTGGCCACCAGGGCTAATAGTTCTTGATGCAGTGGTAACCACAAAGTATATTAAAATCAAAGAACCAGCTGATACAGAGTTCTGAACTTTATTCTCAATGTCTGATGACGTATCCCGCATTTGAAAGGGCGGTGCCCCACATTTAAGTATTTAAATTGTGGCAGGTATGTCAGCAATATAGAGAAATATAGCATTAGAAAACAGTGTTAACATTGGTCCAGTAGTTAGCACAGTGTTAGTACTATCCCTCGCTACACTGGTGAACTGAGTTTGGAAACAAACTCAAACGGGTTGGAGGCCAGCCAGAGAAGTGGAAATACAGCATCTCCCAGGGACTGCTTTCTGACCTTGGGGAGGTGGGGAACACTGTTTTCCACTAACTGACTGCCACCTGCCAGACACAGGGCTGCCAGAAAATTTCAATCAGACATGTGCATCACTGTGTGCACCCATGCCCACTCATGTCCTCTGGTTGCCCCCCTCTTTCCTTTGGGACACCCCATCTGAGCCTACCTTATTTATTCCCTTTATGTACTTGAAGACCTCTATCATGTCCCTCCATCCCTTCTCTCCTCCAGAGAGTACACGTTGAGCTCTTCAAGCCTCTCCCCATATGTCCTTTCCCCTATGCCCCAGATCATCTTGGTTGCCCTCCTCTGACCCCTCTCGAGGAGTGCAATGTCCCTTTTTAAGTATGGTTTTTAAGCATGCCCTATGGCTGAAAACACTTGGTAGCAACTCATATATCTTAGCACAGACAGACACCCTGGTGTGTGTCATTAGTTCTGAGCTGGTTGTATTAAATAATAAAGTTACAATATAGGTAAATAGAAGTACATTTTGTTGAATTTTTCACTGAATTGTCAGTGTGCATGGAATGACAGATAAGGGTACACACACATGCGGCAAGCGCACTCAGCATTACTGAGGATCATACATACAGATACAATAACATAGAAGGGTACAGACACATCATGACAATTGACTGGGTTGTGCAGTCAGATGGATAAATAATTATGGCAGACAGGTGTACGTATAGGACTTGTATGATATGTACACAACGTGTGATAGAGAAGCTCCATACCTACATATACCTTGTTGCTAATGCCCTGCACATATTTCTTGGACAGTCACAGAAAAGAATATGATTTACGTCAGTTCTGAACCTGAATGAGAACTCTCACTGTGACCCTTGATGCCCCAAATTTTTAATTTTTAGATTAACAGTTGGACCACAAAATATATGTATGAGATTCAAGGTTTATATTTTAGCCCGTAGGCTTTTAGAATAAAAACATTACTAAACATACAAACTTAAATTTCTAAAAAAAAAAAAGAAAACAGAAAAGAAATACTTAGTACAATCAGTCTATGGTTAATTTAGAATACTTACATAAAACTAATAATATACACCCTTACGGGCACCATTTTAATATTTCAGTTAATTTTTCTTCAGATATCTAATGCATTTTCATATTATTCCAAGAAGTGAATCAGGATATTTACACACATCCATAAAAAAAACCTTGGAAATAACAAAGCATTAGCAAATACCTAATGGCATGAAACCCAGTGTAAATCCAGTTCAGATCTTATTGCCTGCATTCCTGATTCATAGGGTAGGCTCAATAATTAAATAAGCATTTATCATGCAAAGAAATGGTTCATTATTCCCATGGCCTATTATTATACAGTCCAAGGGCCCACTTCTAGAAGGGTGGTGCAAGTTGCCGGCGAACACAACTTGCGCCACCTGCAACTGCGGCTTTGACCCTGCACCCTATTCTAGAAGGAGCAGGGTCATCGCAGCTAAGTGCTGTGACTTACAACATGTGGCCAGATACGCTGAACTGTGGGCATACCTGGCGAACATGTCACAAGCTGCAACAGCGAAGCAGTGCGGTCAACCCCCCACCTTTGCCCGACCCGGAGTTGCCAGCTGCATATGCGGCACATACCCCAGTAGTCTAGTGCCCCCCTGAACTATATGAAAAGATATGCAGAGCCCTGCATCCCTGGTAATCTAGTGCCACCCCCAAACTGTAGATAAACATATTCAGAGCCCCATATCCCTGGTAGTCTAGTGCCCCGGACTGTAGATAAACATATTCAGAACCCCATATCCCTGGTAGTCTAGTACCCCCCAAACTGTAGATAAACATATTCAGGTCAGTATCCCTGGTAGTGCAGTGGCCCCCCACCCACCCCAGCCATGCCAATATTACCTTCCCCCATCCCCAGCCAGCGACTGGCACAGACTACCTCTCACCAACAAGACCAGTCACTGACTGAGTTCAGTATCAGCGTGTACTGAAAAGACATGCTCAGATATAAATATCTGAGCACGTCTTTCCAGGATGCGCTGATACTGAACTCTGTCGATGGCTGGCCGTGGTGTGAGGTGGGCTGTGCCAGTCACTGGCTGGGGATAAGTGGGGGTGCTGGGTGGGCTGGCATGGCTGGGTCGGGGTAGGGGGCCACTGACTACCAGGGATATGGGGCCTGAATATGTTTATCTATAGTCTGGGGGCTACTCAGACTACCAGGAATAGACAGACTGTATTGTATTCACGCTGATCATGGGGAGTAATTTGACTACCAGGGTTGGTATTTTGCCACATATGTGGTGGGTGACTAAACGTTTGGGGCACGGGTGGGGGGATGTCTGCGTTGCCCTGCGGGGCATCTGCCAATGGGTGTTTTGGGGGCTGGGGGTATGGGTAGCCCTATGGGGCCCCACTGGGGTGTGCTGGGCATGGGTGGGGAGAACGCAGTGCACTGTCCGCTGGAAAGCTGATGGGTCTACGGGACCCCCGGGGGTGTCTGTAAGTTATACCAGCTAAATGCTGGTATAACTTATGTTGCCAGATCTCCTCCAGGGGTTCTTGTAGAATCCCAATGTGGGCACTTTATGGCTGTCCTTCTAGAATGGGGTACAACTGCTGCCATAAACCCCCTAGCACCATGTCGCAGGGGGGTTATGCAGCGTAATTGCTGTTTGGTACAAATGGCCTGTGACATGTTGAAGGCCACTTTGTAGAATCGCACATGTTGCAACTGCTGGCGTAAGTTGCTACATGCACCATTCTACTTGACACAACTGCAGTTACACCAGGCGTAACCCTTCTAGAATCTGGCCCCAAGACTGTAAAAACATGAATGAATGAGTAAGGGTTTGATAATCATGTGAATGAAATAGCTCAAGCATAATCTCTGTCTGAGAAAGATACCAGTCTCCAATAGCAGTTCAAGCCATTGATCGTGACACTTCTTAAATAATAGACAAACCAGTAGAATGTGCATTAGATAGTCTATTCCTCCTATGATACATTTATCAAAAGGATTTGATCTGATGATGCTTACCATTAAAAAAGAAAAGAAAAGACGGCCTGGTGGCGCTGAGGGTAGAGGCACTGGACGCCACACCTCGTGCTATGCCGGCAACCCGGGTTCGTGAATTATCCTGGGTCGTCGGGGGTCAGCAGGGGAGGAGAAGGATGCAGCATCCGTAGGACTGCTCTCCTTCTCCTGGGATGGGGGTTGGTTGCCATTGGTGCTCTAGCGACCTCTGGCGGCAGCTGGAGGTGGCTGTAAAGCACTGGCAGGGACATGGAGGGAACGTGCTGGGGCAGATGCTCAGCTTGGAGTACGTGCAGATGCGCACGCGCTTGGGGCCTTAGGAGTCATTGCATGCCTCAGCCGTTGGGGAGAAAAAAAGTGAAATTAGGGGCACTAGTCATGGCGGCATTACGGCCGTCTCCAGAGGGGACTTGATCGGCGCCGGGGGCGCATGGCATTACTGAATCCTGATCTGGGGAGGTTGAGCTTGGGGGAGAGCTCCCCTCCACCCCACCGTGGGGGGTAAGCCATGGGGGTAGCTGTGGTCCCGAATGTGGAGCCGGAGAGTAGTCCCAGGAGATGGCGGCCTGAATAACCAGAGGATGTCAGACGTGTAGAGAAAAGGCAGACTGGTGGCCCTAGGGAGAAAAAGTATATATAAAAAAAAAAGTAAAGAAAGAATAAGAAAAAGTAGCACTTGAAGTTGCTAATCTGGAAGGTAAATTAAAAGAAAGATTTCCTTCAGCTGAGTTCGATACACTTAAAGCAAGAACAGATCATAATGTGTCCAAATTTCAGTCTGAACTGATGCAATACAACCAAAAAAAATATTCACGGGATGAGGGAGACTACAAAGCTGGCACAGTATACATGTGGCAAGGTACTAGAAAGAAAGCTTATATTAATGGTAGACAGCAAGCTTCATTTTCTGAGGATGGTATGAATATATCATCAGGTCCTGACTGTGACCTGGAAGATAACCAGAGAACGGATGGCAACAGGCATTTTTTTAGGTCAGGGTCAGGATTTGGATATTCCAGATCACAGAGACATAGAACAAGATGAGGAAAGGGAAGAGGAAGAGGGAGAGGCTCAAGAGACAACAGAGGATGATCGAATTACAGAGGGAAGGAGAATTGGGGGGGTGAGGAATCCCGCAGACCGAGAAACCTGAATTGGAGATCATTAATTTATCTTACTTAATATTGACTGATATACAAATTCAGGTTTTATCTAAAAGCCTTAGCTTTGTGCCAACTAACAACATTAATCCCTTTCAGGTAGAGGTGGATCTTTTCCGCTTTTTTAGGAAACTGTATCTTAAGAATAATTTTTCCATGGTTTTAAGTGGCCCCCCTGCACCTATTGATGATAACAGAGAAGCAACTCTCTTTAAAAAGCCCTCTTCCTTTAATCCCCCACATACTAACCATACCATTAACACATTTTGTAATTTGGTCACCAAGGAGGTACATTCACTTATTAAAAATAATAGATATAAACCCCAGGTGTTCAACATCATGAAAAAAAGAGAAAGCAGCCCTTTTAGTACTTAAAGAATTCAAAGGAGCATTGATCAAACAAGCCGACAAAGGTGGTGTAGTTGTAGTATGGGGGTTGGAGGAATACGATGTTGAAGCCAAATGACAATAGAGTGACCATGTGTTCTATTGGAAATTAATGAGAGACCCTACTAACACTACAAAATACAAGGCAGATGCCCTAATTCAACATGGGGAAAACATGAGTTTTATAACAAAGAGAGAGAGGCAGAATTTCTAAAGGTGACCTATCCAAGAAAACCAGTCCTTTATTTGTTACCAAAAGTGTACAAATTGATTAGACCAGTCCCAGGGAGGCCTATTGTTTCTGCGAATGGCTCCATCACTGAAAATACGTCCACATTTGTTGATTTTTTCATTCAGAAAACTGTTCCATCACTACAATCCTATGTGAAAGATACCACAGATGTGCTGAGAATACTTAAGAATGTCGTAGTGACAAGCGACGACATATTACTGACTAAAGATGTAGAGAGCCTTTACTCCAACATACCACACGAAAAGGGGTTTGGCAGCGGTTCAAAAGAGTTTGGGTCAGAGAAATACAACTAAACCTCCTACTGAGTACATTATTGACTTGGCAAGAGTTGTATTGGAACAAAATTATTTTTGGATCAATGGACAGTTTTATATCCAGTAAAAGGGCACTGCCATGGGCACTACTTTTGCTCCAAGTCTGGCAAATTTATATATGGCAGAATGGGAATGTAATAATATCTATGATAAGGAACAGAATATATATTTTTTTAATATATAAAGCTGTGGAAATGTTACATTAATGATTGTTTCATGATTTGGACTGGGAGTGAATTAGAACTGAGCCATTTTATGGAGTACATTAATCACACTAGTGTTCATTTGCACTTTACTCATGAAAGCAGTCTGGAAAGGATTCCTTTCTTGGATAGCCTAATTATTAAAAATGACATGGATTTGGTCACCAGTTTATATAGATAACTGCTTTCTAGAAATATGCTTCTACTCAGTAATAGTTGCTATCCAGCACGTGTAATTAATAATATTCTGAAGGGACAATTTATCAGGACCAAATGCATATGTTCTACAGAACATTGTTACAGAAATGCAAAAAGAGATTTGACTGACCGGTTTCTGACAAGGGGTTATGAGCCAGGTCTACTGTTAGATACTTTACAGCAAGTGGAGAATATAAATAGAGATGCATTATTGGAACCGAAGCATAGAAAGAAGGAAAACAATAGACTTATTTTTATCACTGAATTTAACAATCTTGCACCAAGGATTGGAAAATTAATCAAAAAATATTGGCCTATTTTGCAGTCGGATTTGAGGCTTTTGGAATTTGTAGAAACTACACCTATGATTACATATACGCGTGGTCAGAATTTGAAAGACATGCTGGTTACATCATTTGTTTCTGTTCAGCCTACGTTACATCAGATGTGGCCCCCTCCCCCTCCTAAGGGTAATTCTAGATGTGACCACTGCATCCATTGCTCTAATACTTCGGATGCTAAAACTTTTAACCATCCAAGATCTGGACAAAAATATGATATTAACTCCTTTATTAATTGCAGCTCCACTGGGATTATTTACATGCTTACTTGCCCTTGTGGGATGTCATATGTTGGACAGGCAGAAAGAGCTCTAAAATTGCAGATTGGTGAGCATAAGGGAGCAATTAGAAACTCGAATATGGACAATGCTATGGCACGCCACTGTGAAGAAGCACGACATGGCTCACCTGCTACATTGAGATTTGTGGGAATAGAAAAAGTTGAGGTTGGATTTAGAGGTGGAGATCTGGGAACACGTTTATTACAGAGAGAAGCCTTTTGGATCTTTGAAATAGCACCATGACTCCTTAAGGACTGAATGAATAAATTCCATTGCACAGTTTTTTGTGGTTTTATTTAGACTTTTTCAGTCCTTGATTAATTGGCTTTAATTATTTTTGTTATGTATATGGCATTTTTATGACCATGGCTTACTACATGCTCTGATCATGGGAAGGGTATGACTTGCCGTCTCTGCTCCTCCTATTAAAATATTGCCATTATTAATTGTAAGCATGATTGCATTTTTATTATTGTGACTATGACTTTTACGTGCTCTAGTCACTATGAGGAGTATGACTTGCTGGCTCTGCACCTCCTTGGTGTTTGTTTGTAATTTTTTCAAGTAGTCTATCTGCTTAAAAATGTTTCTGTGTATGAATGTTCTCGCCTGCATCTATATTATTTCGTGTTAGTGTATATATTCTAGTTCTGCTTTGGATATGCACTAGCTTTATGTGCTGATTTTCCCTCCTGTATGAATGTGCTTTTAAGCAAGTATGTATTTCTGCACATTTTAATCTTTGGAGCACTATATATATATATATATATATATATATATATATATATAGTTCTGCTTTAGAGATGCACCAGCTTTATGAGCTGATTTTCTTCTGTATGAATGTGCTTTTCTAAGCAAATATGCATGTTTGCACATTTTTAACTTTAGGGACATTATATATATATTGTTTGCATGCTACACTGTCACTTTAACCTAATTGAGCACTCTTTATAAGGGGCCTTTCTCGTATTATGGGATGCTCTGAAAAAGAGTGCCCCTCGGTCAATACGTAAGCGCTCCCTGTTCTCTTTGAGCCATTTGTCTCGGCGTTTTGGTTGCACCACAAGAGTTTTTGGTGTTTGTTTTTTATCATTGCCTTGAATTTGCATGGAATTCTTTCCCTGCACTTCAGTCAGTTTGCATTTTGGTGATTCGGGTCGCGTTTGAGCACTTTTGGTTATTTCCATGCGAAGACGTTTTAATACGCTTTCTCTGAGATGTTTGCAACGGCTGTGTATATATATATATATATATATATATATATACCTAAGACTTTGGCATTTTACCTTTATGCCTGCAGCTCTACTCCTGCTTGGGTGAGATCAGCTTTATTTATATGTGTGTTTTCTGCACTGTTTTGTATTTATTAAAGATTTTGTAATGTGGAGTGCTGACCCCTTGTTTGTACTTTTTGCCTATGGAGTTTGTATTCAGCTCTGGGTTATTAGTGCACTTCCCTGTCTGAGCCTCCTTCTTCCCTTGAATGTTCTGGGAGAATTTGTGTTTTTTTTCCTATTTATCGAAAGGAGTCAAATCTTTTTTACGTTTTTGTTCATTTACGGTAATAAGGTATTACCATTATGTGGCTCAAGACGAAATTCTGTTGTTACTGAATGAATATATATGCACTTTTGCAGAAGAAATTTGAGTCATATCTAATTTATTGTATTCTTTGGTAACCAGGTAAGGCCCACTAGGCACAGGTCCTTGTTTTTAGGGTGATCTGGAAGCACTGGGGAGGTTAAGTGACATGCTCAGAGTCACACAGTAGGCAAGTGGAGGTTGTGCAATCAAACCCAGGTCTGTCTGCTGGATATACTAAGCTCATTCACAGCTTGTTACTCTAACCTGTAGGCTATACTGCCAGCTCTGTATATTTACTGAAAAATGCCAGTGTATCTAGTTTTTAGTTTCCTTAATAGCACATCTCTTGTGGCCCCAAAACAGTCAGATAAAATACTACCTGGGCTAGTAGCAATAATATTAGATTTAAAAAATTGTAAACTAGGAAAAATAAATCCTCTTGAAGAGTACTGAATTTGCTCAAGACATTTCTTTTGTTTATTTTAAAAACTGGTAACTGGGAGAGTGTGACCCAGGAGCAAGGGGAAGGGGAGAAGCACAATTACAAACAAAATACAGCCAGTCAGGTGATGTGGTTACAATGAGGATGACACAAACAGAATAAAGTTGAGCGCAGTACAGAAAAAAATTGCAAAACACTGCACACAGAAGACAAATGAATTCGCATACAAATCATCTCTGCAAATTGGGCAAACTCAAAGAGCATAGTGCTACAGTGAAGAGAGGCTGAGCTGGTGCTGAAAGTAGTACCTGTAGTCAAAAAAGGCTGATAAACTTCAACGAGGTTGCCAGAGCTAAGAAGACAGAGGGGAGAGAGAGGTACAGGGTGGTCAAAAGCCAGGGAAGGGTTCAGGAACAGGGCTGACAGGAGCAAGGGAGGGGGAGGAGTTTTAGCTGGCATCTAATGGAGAGAATGGAAGGTGAGAGACAGATGAAGGAGGATAGCTGATTCCAGAGGGAGGGGAAGTGTTATGAGAAAGCAGATTTCCCTGCTAAGGAGTGTGGGAGGGGAAGGGAGAATGTGTGTGGGTCTCCTGAGTGCAGGAAGGAAGAGGTGGATGAGAGGATAAGAGAAAGAAGATGGGATAGGTATGGGAAGTATTTAGAGATGATGGAAGCACAGCAGGGCTGGCAATGTGAGAGGAGAGGGAGAGGGAGAGGGAGAATGGACAGTGAGGCGTAAAGGGAGCAGTGGTGTGTACAAGAGCATGAGCTGGTAGAAAAGCAGCAGAAGGTGTTGCAGATGGTGTCCAGTCTGGCAAGGGAGATGGAGGAGCAGTGCCACAGAACCACATCATCATAGTCAAAAACCAGAAAAAACATTTTTGAGACTAGCTCCCAGCAGACGTGGAAGAAAGGCAGTCCTTACTGAGGAACAGGGCACCAAGTTCGGGGCAGACTTCGGCATGGATGGCATCAATGTGTGTAGAGGAAGTCATGCCTGCTATCTAACCACTCACCAAGCTACATAAAAGCTGGGAATTCTTCAAGCAGTGTGCCATCCAATGTGGAGAAGATGGGGAGAGGGCGAGACAGACTACTTTCTGGCTGGTACCAAAGGTCATAGACACTGGTATGTTTTTTCTGTGTTGACCTAAAGTTGGTTGGACTGGAACCAGCACAGAACATTGTGAAAGTCTTGCTGAAGCAAGACTCCTAGAGATGCAGTCGAGTGACTGGAGGTGTAGAGAACTCTGTCATCTGCATATATGTGAATATGCGAGTTGGTACAGGTGGAGGGGAGTCATTTAGGAAGACGAATAAGATGACTGGACTCAGAATGGAGCCCTGTGGGACTCTAACCTTGATAAAGAGGGGTGGGGAGATGGAGCCTTCTACCTGTACCAACTTTTAACAGTCCGAGAGGTAGGAATGGAACCTGATGACAGCACAGACTTTGTTTTAGAATTGACTATAACCTGGCAACTATGTGTAAAATATCTCTTTTGGCCCATACCCCTGATGGTGTCCAAAGGCTCCTTAATTGTGTTTTTAACAGATTTTCTACCCGGAACGTGGCATGTGAGAAGGAAGCTTCAAGTACCACTTTGTAAAACAAATTTAGGACAAAGGTCTTTCTCAATGAGAGCAGCAAGGTCTGGAATTCACTTCCGTCTGGGATCGGCCATTTGAGCACTTTAAATGCTTTTAAAATTAATGCATTACAGTTCTTAAATGAGACTACTTGTGGTTGCACATCATTGTATTGTTGTTTGTATGTTTGCATTTGGTGTGGACACATTTGAAAATGGGCTATTCTAGCTCAAAGGTCTTCTGAAATAAAGAAATGAATTAAATGAATGGATGAGGGTCAGACACTGGTGAGCTATTAACCATGAGGACAGGGAGAGAGGACGGAGCTGGGGGGTTAAAACGACAGTGAATAACTTTCCAGAATTTGGCTTGGGAATGGAGATTATTCTAGAGTTTGGCATTGAAGTAGAGGGACTTGGCAGTATGAATGGCCTTTGTACAAGAGTCCACCCTGTGGGAGGTCCGATGGGGAGTGGGATAATTTATACGTGGCTCAGGCTTGGTAACAGGTCTTGCATAAATCAATGAGACTGAAGGTGATCCAGAGGTGGTGACAGGATTTAACCCTGGATTTCCTTACGGGGGTTTGCTTGTTCCAGGCAGAAGTAAATATAAAGTGGAAGAGAGAGAAGGCCATATCAATGTCTGGAGCAGTGAACATGTGGGACCAGTCAGTTGCAGCCAGCTCAGCAGAGCTTCTAAGTTCAGTGACCGAAGGGACGTGAAGCTGATGTACTTTAGGGAGGAGGGAGGGAGCTGGATTTTCCTGACAAAAACATGTCATGCAGTGGTCGCTGAAGGCGTCTGGCAATATACCTGCTGCAACAATGCAGTGGGGGTGTGAGGCGAGAACACAGTCCAGGATGGTATGGTTTGATGAGTAGCTATTGAGTCATTTGAGGATAGTGTTTTTTCAGGCAGTTTATAGGTATCCTTAATAAACATTTTTGCCTGTCTTGTACCTAAGAGATTGTTGGTCTTTGTCCCAGTTCAGCTTAAAGAATTGCTAGCATAACACAAGAAGGAACTCTTTAAATATGTCTATAGAGTTTAGAAAGCACTCCCTCTAGAGAGATAAACTTAGCACTACCTCATACATATGCTGCACAAAGTAGAGTGCCCCATACCTCTGCTACACAAAGTAGAGAGGATATAATGTTTGCATTTAATACTGTCAGCGCTCCCTTAACTGAATTACCTCTATACTTACAACTGAATAGTTTAAAGCCATTAATTACCTTACCCATCTTAACCTGTGTCACTTTTATAAGCATTTTTCAAGTAGCATTTCAAGCAAACCTGACTCCCAGATAGTCATGGAATTTATCAGGATTTTATCCATAAATAACTTGGGCAACTTCTTTTCTTTATTACCAGAATCAACCCTATTGGTTTTAGATATGTTAATCATACGAGAATTTTTTTAAACAAAGGTATTAACACGTATCTATTTGTCTCTGCAGTCAAGAAGAGAGATGGAAAGTAAGACAAGATCGTCTGCATATGCCAGGTGTCCTATTGCCCTTCTTATAACTTTTAGTGGAGGGAAAGCCAAATATGATATCTGGGTTAGAATTTCATTATTAAATAAATTGTAAATGTCGGGGTGAAACCACAAACTTGTCTGATCCTCAATGAATATATGTAAACAATAAAACTTGACAGGTTGCAATGCAGCCAAATAATGCACCCAGTAACCTGTGTTTAGGAATGGTCTTAAGGTACTCGGGGACTGCCAAGGGTAGGGAGGATTGAGCATCCCAAGGACAGCTCTCCTCCCTTCGGGAAGAGGGACACTGCATCTCACTGCCTGTCTGCCACCCAGAGATAGCTGGTTGGTGGCATTCTGGGGACACACAAAGTGCCCACCATTGGACACTGATATGTGTATGTGCACAACTTTGTGCTCATGATTGTGCATCATTGTACCATTGTTGGTTCCTGTGTCAAAAAACAGAAAAAGTGTCTTGGCCACAGCAAGATGAAGCCCGGCACCTCCCCCCACCCCACAAGCCACACATCACCAACCATGGCTGCATTCACTGTGCAATCCAAACCCTGGAAAGGACACAGAGTACAATATCCCCTCTTTGGGGTAGGTGTACAAAGTCTGAAGATAAGGTATGTCCTGGAGATGGCAGGTGATGGCACTGAGGAGGCCAATCTGAAGGGGCAGGCCAGCTAAGGGGAGAAACATTTCTATAAAAAAACACAAGTTGTAGGTTATGTGACAACCACATAAACTGGTGAGTACTGAGGCATGAGGTTATAGGCTGAGTGCTGTCAGCACCTGGAAGTGTGATTATCACATAACAACCCATACCTTGGAGTATCCTACTGTAGTACACTTATAAGAAAGGTTAAGTAAGTTATTTAAAAAAAAAAGAAAACTCTATAAGATTGAAAATAAGAAAAATAGTTTTAATAAAATGAAACCATGTAATAAAAGCAAAGTAGTCCCTCTGCAGATGTGCTACCATTATATATAATGTAAGGCTAGGTATAATGCATTGTTACTAAGGATGAGCACCATGTCACATAGGTTGTGCTTAAGTTGTGTTTGTGAGAAACATATTTTAAAACAATTATAAAATAAAAATGCTTATGCCCAGTTTTTTTTGGGTGTGGTGTCCAGTTGTTTTTACAGGTTTTAATATTATAGCAACCAAATGGATGAAGCAGCAGATCTACTTATTTCCAAGTTGTGTTTACCTTCAGTAGCAGATAACCAAGAATATGCCAGTTGTGGTAGCAGTGAGTATAAGGTTCACCTGCAGTAGCTTCAGCGGTTTCTGAATGCCCTTTACCATGCCTGTGGTCTCATAGAAACTGAGATATTGATGACAAACAAGGCACAATGGCCAACTGAGTCTGCCCAGTACCTGCTGGCATCCACACCCAGCCTAATGCTTGACCAGAGCTAGTCTGCCAATGACCATGACTGTATCTTGACACTCACCATCCCTAATCCACTCATCCCCTTTCTTTGACTGCCCCCCAGTTTGGACCATTCCCCTTTGCCTATACTACCTGTGTTTTAATAAACTGCAAAGAGAAGACTGGGCACTCACCCCCAAAGAACGCCACTGACACAGTGGTATTCTGTGTACAAAACTATATTGCAGTGAAAGGTACAAATTAAAAATCTCTCTGATACAAAAAGTTCACCTGACGCATTTCACACTGACTGTGCCATATCAAAGGTACAGGCACAGTCACAGTAATGTCTTTATACAGGACAACTTAAATACACATCACCTATTTTTACTGCAATGCACAAAAGACCTATATACTGTACATAAGTGCAGTGAAATACATAGAAAATATCAAATAACTACAGCAAACAATATTTATCTCCACTAAACCTAATGGGCTGGATATTCAAACTGCGCTATTTTGTGGCGCAAGTCCTTGCGCTGCACAAAATAGTTGCGCAGGGGTGTGTCCAGAGCGATATTCAAAGGAGTTGCGCCCTTGAGCAGCTCGCTTTGAATATCTTACACCACAGCCACTATGCATGGCCAGTGGAACTTGCGCCACCGCAAGTGGTCAGAGTGGAGCATTCAACTTGCGGTGGTGCAGTACCATTGCGCCATGCAAATCCCCATATTCAAACGGTGACATGCAAATGGGGCCATAATTCATGCAAGGCACAGGGGTCCATTTGCATCTGATTATGGCCCCATTTCGTGCCATTAGCATGCAGGTCGGCGATCCCTGAGGACTTGCACCTGGCACCCTGCCAGGCAGCAGCCGTCGAGGACCGGCGCCCCTGCAGCCGATAGCAGGTGAAACAGTGTACAATCCCACCACCCACCCCCACTGGCCCGATCACGGGCATAGTTTAATCCCCACCAGCCCAATCGCGGGCGTAGTTGTCTAAGAACCCCCCTCCTCCCGCATTCATCCTTGGTGGTCCAGTGGACGAAAAGCCCAATCACGGGCAGTAGTTGTTAGAAACCCCCAAACATAGCCCTGGTGGCTAGTGTCCCACCACCAGACCCACCACCCCGCCCCCGGCGGCGGCGGGTGGCAGCATCCACCCGCCTGCCCCCGCGCCGCCCGCCGACTGACTGCCAGTAGGGCTACCTGCCCGTGGTGCAGAGCAAGAGCCAATGGTGTGCAGCCCATACCGTACAAGACAGTCCAGTTTGTGAATGAATGAATGTATTAATTCACAATCTGGACTATCATGTACAATATGGGCTACATGCCCATTAGTTCTTGCTCTGCACCAATGGCGTGCAGCCCTACCGGGCAGTCAGTCAGCGGGGCGGGAGGCAGGCGGGTGGATACGCTCCCGCCTGGGAGGGCGGGGCAGTGGACCGGTGAGTGGGTGGGGACACCAGCCACCAGGGCTATGTCGGGGGTTCCTAAATGACTACCACCAGCGATCGGGCTTTTCGGTCCACTGGACCACCAGGGATGAATCGGAGGGGGTTTTTAACAACTACTGCCCATGAGCGGCTTTCGATCCACTGGACCACCAGGGGATACGTTCGGGGGCCACATTGCTGCCCGTGATCGGGCTGTTGGGGATTAAACTATGCCCGCGATCGGGCCAGTGGGGGTGGTGGTGGGGATTTACAGTCGGCTGCCCACGATTGGGCTGCAGGGGGGGCACAGGGACTGGGTTGGGAGCCAGCCACAGGTGGCAGCTGCTGTGTTGCACCCTGCAATGCAGCAGCTCACCTGTGGGTGGCCCTCAACTTAAGCCTTTTTTGGCTCAAAGTTGTGCAGGCGCAGATTGGGGGTTGCGCCTGCACAACTCTGTACAGCCCTGCTGAATATCGGGCTGTGCAGTTTATGCATGGTTCCTCCCCCTCCAGTTCAGCATGCATTCATTTGCATTGCGCTGTTGCTCAGCATGTTTTCTGTGGCGCAACTGCCTCCTGCTGAATATGGCAGAATGGAGCAAGTTCGGTCTTGCACAGGTGCAACCCTATTGCGCATGGCACAACCCTTTTGAATATCCAGCCCTATGTATATAGTAAAAACTGCTGAAAATTTCTTTTGCTGACAATAATAAATGGGCAAGGTGCTTTTGACTGCTATTAACAATGATCCTCAGGTCCCTTTCCTCCAACATAGATACTTGGATACTGTCGGCAGATAATGGCCTATGGCCTAACCAGTCTACTCATTTGAACTTGTGAGATCACTTTAAGTTGCTCTAGAAGTCTGTTGCCCCTTACCGCTGACCTCCATAATTCCAGTATGTTTGTCCCATGCATCCTTAATTCCCATGATTGTTTCAGCCCCACAGCTTCCTCAGGCAGGGTGTTCCACTTATCCACACCCTTTCTGTGAAGAAGTTCATCCTCACATTTCCTCTGAACTGCCCTCCCTCCAACTTCATCCCTTGCCCTCTAATCTTAGAACATCTTTTTCCCTTGAAAACAGTGTTTTCCTGCACCCTGTTCCTCCATGTAAGGTATTTGTATGTCTCTATCATAGCCCTTCTCTCCCTTCTCTCCTCCAGGGTGCACATATTCAAGTCCCTCAGCCAATCCTCATAGGACTTGTGATGCAATCACTCTACCATCTTTGTTGCCCTCCTCTGAACCTTCTCCACTCTGTCTATGTCCTTACGTAGGTAAGGTCTCCAGAACTGGACACTGTACTTCAGGTGGGACCTCACTAGTGTCTTGTATAGTGGAAAAATATGGGAGAAGCATGGTGAAACCATGAGCACAGTGACAGTGTAATTCATGAATATACTTGATAAGATGGCAAATATGTTCCCTCACCTAGAATCAAACCTCTGACCCTTTGCTTTAAAGCAAGCACACATCCAGTGTGCCACCTGAGGAGCTTAAAACACTTTTTCCCATACCGGGAGTTGAACCCAGGCCACCTGGGTGAAAACCAGGAATCCTAACAGCTATACCATATGTCAAAGGCAAATGCATAATACTGGGCATTGAACTCATGTCCCCCACAGTTGCTGTCCTGGTACTGTGCAATCACTCCAACATCCTCTGAGCCATCTTCACTCCCTCCAACCAGTATTCAGTTTTGGATATCTTTTCACAATATTCATGATTTGACACTTTATGGTAATACATTTCAATTTCAATTCAATTCAAAGTTGATTTTACCAGGATAACACCATTGAGACAACTCATTTGCGAGGAGGTCCTGGGGGGACTTAAGTATAATACAAAATGCAGAACAGTTACAGTGGCACAATACAAATACAGCTGAGGTACCATACACAAGAAAAGCAGACAAAAGTAAGTTAACTAGGTATAATACTGAACAGCAAAATGTTTCCAAGTCTAATACAGGTGCCTATACAGGTAAAGCTAGTTGAGTACAATTATGAAAAATGATAGGTGCAAAAAAGTAAATTGGAACAATAGAAGAGGACAGAGTGCAAGGTTAAGGAACTTTATAGCAATAAAGAACGGTCAAAGGCGGAACAAGCAATACCGGTTACAGAAATGTAACAGGAGGGAGAGAGGAGAGGAGAGCAGGTGTGGGGAAGGGGATGAAGAATGCAGAAAAATAAGAAGCGTCGAAGGAGGGGAGACACGGGGGGGGGGATGATATACAAGTGCTTAGTATTAGTGCTGGATGAGGGTAATAGAGGAGTTGGAAGCATACTGGGCCAGTGGGGAAGTGTAGGGGGAGGATTAAATACCAGGAGTCAGAGAGAATGTACATAATTACAGTAAGCAGGTTCAAGCATACCATTACCATTAGTAAAATATGAGCTACCATATCTTGGTCCACTGCCAGTCTGTCCAGATCTGCGATTTTGGTATCATCGGCAAAGAATGTTGTCTGGGACAGTGAAGATGGAGACAGCAGTCCCGCCTTAATGGGCAGTCTGTGCTCAGTAGTGTTACATGGAACAAGATCCCCACCCCCTCATGAAACAAGGCACCATCACACCCACTGCAGGCTAGAGTATAAATAGCTCCCTTTGTTTTCATCTTTCTTTTGCAGGATAGCCATTTAAGAGTGACCAGGAGGCATGCCTGTCGGTCATCTTGTGTGTGGAGAAAGCTGTGGCAGGCTATGTGTATGTTATGGTGAAGTAAGAAACCAAAAAACAAGAAATATCTATATATTTGTTAGAGGTGTGGTAGGAAAGGAAAAGCAATTTGCTGTTTGGGCTTTTTTTTTTAATTAATGGCAAGCAACTTCACAGACCTGTGAACTGAAAGTAATACAGGAGCAGGAGAAGAACACATTGAGGTAAAACTGCTTACTAGTAAAATAAGAAAATAGTAGTGAATAGAGTTTTACATGTGTTGTTTAATAGTAAGTGTGTGATGGTGTTTGATATTATTTATAAATATATAGAAACATAGAAACATAGACTTTGACGGCAGATAAGGACCACTTGGCCCACCCAGTCTGTCCATTTCCCTACCTACTGGATAAGCTGCAGATTCTTGTTAACCAGCAGCCTACTTCCTGCCACCCCCTACTACAATTGCCTTGTGTCTGTCCCATGCATGTTTGAATTCCCCCACTGTTTTAGCCCCAACAACCTCCCCAGGAAGGCAGTTCCACTCATCCACCACTCTCTCCATGAAAAAAAATTTCCTCCCATTACCCCTGAGCCATCCCCGCTCTATCTTTAAATTGTGTCCCCTTGTTCTTACACATCTCTTTTTCTGAAAGATGCTACCCTCCTGGACTTTGTTGATTCCCTTGAGGTACTTGAACGTTTCTATCATGTCCCCCTGTCCCTCCTTTCATCAAGGGTATACATATTAAGCTCTCTCAGTCTCTCTTCATATGATTTCTGATGCAGACCCTGCACCATTTTAGTTGCCCTCCTCTGGACTGCTTCCATCCTGTCTATGTCCTTGCATAGATGAGGTCTCCAAAACTGCACACAGTACTCCAGATGGGGTCTCACCAACTGTCTGTACAGAGATAACCACTTCCCTTTTTCTACTTGTGATGCCCCTTCCTATGCATCCCAGTATCCTCCTTACTGACTTCTCACATTGCTTACCAGCCTTTAGATCATCTGATATGACTACCCCCAAGTCCCGTTCCATTTTTGTTGTTGTTAGTACCTCCCCTGCTATTGTGTACTCTTCTCCTGGGTTTTTGTTTCCCACGTGCATTACTTTGCACTTCTTTGCATTGAATCTAAGTTGCCATATGACTGACCATTCCTCCAACCTTGTCAAGTCCCTTCTCATCCTTTCTACCCCCCCCTTGTGTATCAACTCTGTTACAGATCTTTGTATCATCTGCAAAGAAGCATACCTTTCCCTCCAGACCCTCTGCAATGTCACCTATAAAGATGTTAAAGAGGACTGGACCCAGTACTGAGCCCTGAGGTACTCAACTTGTGACCACCCCTTTCTTCGGAATGTGTTCCACTCACTATTACCTTCTGTGTCCTGTTGTGCAGCCAGTTTGCAACCCAGGCTACCACCCTGGGACCCACTCCCAGGCTGGCTATGTGGCAAGGGGTTTTCGTTTAAAGGCATGGTGAGTGAGAAGTGGGAAATTTTTTTTTATGCACCATTATGGTCGCAAGAGTGTATCTGTCAAACTTTTCTGGGCTATTGATATCTCAGTGCATTGCATTCTAGTTGCTGACAGAAGTCCAGAACCACTGATTGCTATATCATAAACCAATGGCTTCGGAATTTAATAATATGCAAATCAGGATGCAGAACTTTATCTGATCCTTTTTCTGATTTTTTTTAATTTATCTACTCTTTTCCATCCTAGTCCTGTACACCTCTGCTCAGGGGACCACCCAGCGAACTTGCCCCCAACTGCAGACCTCACCTTGCAGCCCCTCCAAGTTTACCTCCCAGGTAGGGACAGAATGGAGCAGATCCCACCCCTCTCTGCAGCACCTGAGGATAAAGTGGGCTGCTCAAGGCCAGAGTGTGCTGAGCATTAGGCTTACAACTAAGTTCTATTATACAGTAACCCTAATGAATCCTGAATGTATGCAACCTTTTGTAACTCATTATTGCCATTGAATATACTGCATTTTGAATATATATAATCTTCTGTACCTCACTGTTGTCTCTAAATGTATGCTGTATTTCTGCTATGCCTTTATGTAATTAAACATGGGTCACCCCCGAAAAGGGACATTTAAGTCTCAGTGGGCACACCTGGTCAACAAAATTCAATAAATAAACAAATGAATCATTCTGTCATGCAACCGATAGCTGAAGTCCTTGATTTTAGAAGGTCAGTGTTCAATAGGCTGAAGGAGCTGGTCATGGATATGTTAGTAAGGCTGGACAACATAGACAAGGTGGAAGAGAGATGGGACAAATAAGGGGGCCATTCTCAGGGCATCTAAGGTATACATGAGGATGGTAGCCAAAAAGAACAAGTTCATGAGACCACTATGGTTCTTTGCAAGGGTCATGGAAGTGGTAAGGGCCAATAAAAAGGCCTGCTACAAATTTAAAGAAAAGCAGAGGGAGGAAGACTGGGAAGAATATTTCCTGAAAACTAGGGAGACAAAGAGGGAGGTTAGGGAGGCAAAAGCAGGCACAGAGCTGCACATTCCAGAGAGGGTCAAAAGCAGAGACAGCCAATTCTTCAGGTACATTACTTAAAAAAAGGAAGAAAGACAGGGGAATTGTAAAGCCAACAGAAAGAGACAGGGTGACTGAGGTTGATGGACAAAAAGGCCAATGTCCTTAACAATTACTTTTGCTCAATTTTCAAGAGGGGAAGACAGTGGGCCCTTCCCAGAGAATGCATCAAAGCGGCCATTAATGGGGTCCTGGAGATGATGCAGCCAGCATTTACTAGTGAAAAGGTCCCAAAAATGATGACAGCCATAAAAATTGATAAGACCCCAGGACCACATGGGTTACATTCAATGATACTCAGGGAACTGGCATCAGAACAGGCTAATCCCCTGGTAGGACTGTTCAACAACTCCATAAGGACAAGGTGGTTCCAAATGATCAGAGGGTGATGGATGTAGTTCCACTCCATAAGGAAGGGACAAGCAACAAGCAGGGAACTACAGACCAGTCAGTCTTACCTCTATTGTAGGAAGACTAAAGGATCAGTGGTCAAACACGATCTCAATGACTACCTGGAGAGCAATAGTCTCCAAGATAGTAAGCAGCACGGATTTGTGGCAGGGTGGTCTTGTCAGACTAACCTGATAGTTTTATTTGACTGGGTGATGAGGGAACTGGATAGCTACCATGCTGTGAATTTGCTCTACTTCGACTTCAGCAAGGCTTTCAACACGGTACACCACAGATGATTCTTGAAGGAGATGAAGGATTGAAGGACACAGAGGATCTGGGTGAAGCTAAGGTCATAGTAAACTGGGTAGATAACTGGCTAAAGGGGAGGCAACAGTGGTAGTGTTCAATGGGGTTAAATCAGAAGAGAGGGAGTTCATGAGCAGGGTTCCACAGGAATCTGCCCTGGGTCTAGTCAACTTCAGCATGTTCATCAGTGACATTTATGAGGGGATCCAGTGCAGATGACACTAAGCTCTGTGGAAGTGTCACAAAGCAGTGAGTGAGCAAAGAAGCAGTTAGCATTCCAGCTCAGATGAGGGAGTTATTTTCAAAATGTTAGAGCAGTTTCCCATCCAAGGTTTCACCTTGCTGCTGGTGGATGGGCTTATTTCAAATACCAGATGGCATCTGAAGACTAAGAAACCCATTCTGAAAATACTGTAGCGGAGTGACAAGATGCGAGTAAGAAAGTATAAATTTAAAAAAAAACTTAAACTGCAGGCTTTTTAGAGCAGCTTGCCGGTAGTGTACTGGGTACTACTGATTGTTTTGATATTGGCCATAAACCAGTAGCGTATCCGTAAAAAAAAATGCAGGAATTTATAAGAAATGTGAATAAATCTGGTAAATGAGCAGAGGTAGGGCTTGCTATGGGAATTGAGATTCAGTGCCAAAGATTGCAAGGTGATGCACCTAGGGAACAAGAACCCCAGGACGGAATACTGGATTGGAGGGGTGGGATTCAGTACCACGGCTGTGGAATGAGACCTTGGTGTTATCTTCAGGCACTTCCTAAAGCAACTGAGTCAGTACAACAAGGCTCATAGCAAGGCAAATAGGATGCTTGGATGTATCAGGAGGGGTACTGATAGCAGAGAAAGGGAAGTAATACTTCCCCTGTATAGATCCTTGGTGAGGCCACACCTGCAAACTGTGTCTAGTTCTGGGGTCCTCAACTCAGGAAGGATAGGGATAGATTTGAGACAGTGCAGCACAGAGTTACAAAAATGATTCAGGGCCAGCAGGGCATGTCCAATGAGGAGCGCCTCAAGGCACTGAACATGTACTCATTAGGAACCAGATGGGAGTGGGGAGATATGATAGAGACCTTCAAATTCTTAAAAAGAAATGAACATGGTGAACTACAGGGACCAATTTATCTTGAATACCAGCTCGCAGTCATGTGGTCATGAGTAGAGGCTAACAGAAGGGACATGCAGGAGGGATGTGAGGAAATACTATTTTACAGAAAGGGTGGAAAAGATGTGGAACAGGCTGCCAGTCAAGGTGGTGGATACAAAAACCATTAGTGGTTTTAAGCATGGCTGGGATAGAATGAAGGGTACAGTGGTTGCTCAGGGTGTCAGAAATGGGCAGGAGAACATGGGGGGAGGGCTAAGACCCTGGAAGAACAGAAAGCCTCAAGGCTAGATAGGTAACTTGAGCAGACTGGATCAACCTTTGACCTTTTTCTGCCATCACTATCTGTTTTTCTATGTTTCTGTAGACCAGGGAATTTCATCCCTTCATTGTCCCTTCCCTACAGATGCGTACACACTATTTCTCAAATGCATGTGTGACATGCAGCTTGCATGTCATCATGCAGAGCTGTGAGCAGTTCACCCTCCCTTGCCAGCTCCACCTATGCTTTTACATGTGGTCACTAAAGTGCCAGTGCTGGGTGGGAGCCTGGCTGCAACCTTCCCTGGAGAAGGAGACTATCCTCTGGGATCCTTTTCCTTCTGCTGGCCCTCTGACAGTACAGGTTTGGGGCATGAATCTGGGTCACTAGCTTTGTGGGTGGTAACCCTGCCACTGTGCCAACGTGATGGCTCCATTTTCTAATTTTAAGGTAATACTACACATGTACTCTGTGAGGTCCCTAACAGTAAGCCATATATTCCCCCAACAATATAATCAACAAATTTAAACATAAACCAAAAAGCATTGCCCACATGTCTGGTGCACTCATCACACACTCAAGTCAAGCAGTGACATAGTTCTAGCTGTCCTTGCACAATTTTTTTCATAGACAAACTGCAGTATGGAATACATTTCTTTGAGGCAGGCCTACACAGGAATGAGGAACTCACAGCACCAGGTACTTCTCTATGTTCAAACAAATACACATATCGCTTAAACCAAAGAGATGTTCAGCAGAGGCAGTGGGCACTGACATTTATTTATTTATTTACAAGTTTTACCAGGAAAGGCATACTGAGCAGACTACCGCTTGATTCCAGATGTGTCCTGGGGGTTGTCGGGGACGGGATGATGCATATCAAATACAGAAATGCAAAATACAGAATATCAAAATTTCATAGATTATATACAAAAGATATATACAAGAATATAAACAGTATGTACACAGCAAGCAACAGAAAAATCTGAGTAGATAAGGCAGCAATTGGTAGAAAGTGCAATGACAACTAACTGGGTTAGGGCTAAACATTCTGAGTAAATCACAGTTAGAGCAAGCTGGAGAGCTGGCTCATTCCTAGTGTGAGTCTAGGCAGCATGAGCAGTTAGTGGAGACTTGCCCTTTAAGGAAGAAAATTAGTAGCTGAGAGAAGGGGGTGTGCCGAATGTTCACAGGCAGGGAGTTCCATAGTTTTGGTAGTCTGGCTCTAAAAGCTGACTGGCAGGCAGAGGTCGCCATGTATGGGACTTCAAGGAGCCGGGAGTTGAAATTCCTGAATGAATATGTAGGTGGTGCTTGAGCAGTTAGGGTACAGGTGAGGTAGGAGGGAAATAACTAGGCCCAGAATTTGACTGTGAGTCTATTACAGTGGGACTGGTGCCTGTCGAAAAGCGAGGGGAGGATAAGGGACTGGTAGAGGTCGCAGTGGAGGGTGAACAGTCCAGCACAAAATGACAGAAGGAGTTGAAAAGAGGATCCAGTCTAACCAGGGTGGACTTAGGGGCAACACTGTAGACTACGTCCCCGTAGTCAAAAATAGGGAGGATAATTTTCTGCAATATTTCTTTGCAGGCTGACAGAGGAATGCAGCTACAGTTCCGGTATAATGCGCCCAGCCTGGGGTGCAGTTTTTTGTGGATTGCTTTGATATGTGTAGAGAAGTCAAGGTGCTGGTCCAGCCAGAACCCTAGATATCTGAAGGAGGTACAAACTTCTAATGGGGTCCCATCTAGGGTTTTGAAAGTGTGGGAGGCAGGGAGTAGGGACAATCTCTGCCTTGTGCCGAAGGTTAAGGAGACCATTTTCTTGGCATTGACAATAAGTTGATTTGCGCGAAACCAGAGCTGAACATCGTTGAAATCTTGCTGGAGTCTAGGTACTACTTCGGGGGTGGGGGTGGGGGTGGCTGAGGTATACAGTACAGTATCTTCTGCATACATGTGAATGAATGTGTGTGGGCAGGCTGATGGTGGGTCATTAAGGAAAATGGAGAACAAGACTGGGCCAAGGACAGAGCCTTGTGGACACTAATGGTGACAGGGAGGGAGCTGGAGGTGAAGGCATCAATTCCGACTGATTGGGATCTGTCTGCCAAGTATGATTTGAACCAGCTGATGGCCGCACTGGAGCATCCTGCCCTGGAGAGCTTCGACAGAAGAAGAGCATGTGAGACAGTGTCAAAAGCCTTAGCTAGGTCAATGAAAATGGCAGATGTGATATGACCTTTGTCCATGCCTGTCAGGATGGAGTCTGTGAGTCTGAGGAGGGAAGTGACAGTGGAGTGGGATTTCCTAAAGCCCGACTGGTTAGGAGTAAAGAAGGAGGAGGAGTCGAGGAAGGAGGTAAGTTGCCAGAGTACTAGATGTTCCTGGATTTTGGCTAGAATGGGTAGGAGGGAGATAGGGCGGAAATTACCAGGGGAGAATGGGTCGCCGCTTTTAAGGAGGGGGATGACTGTGGCTTGCTTCCAATCTGAGGGTATAGAGGCTATAGTGAAGGAGAGGTTGAAGAGGGATGCTAGTGGAATGGCTATTGCTGGGGCAGAAAGGTAGAGCATTTTGGCATCCAAACCTGAGGGGCATTTGCCCTTTGAGGGATTGAGGGCAAGCAGGGCTTTGAGTACTTCAGACGGAGTAACCAGGGAAAAGGAGAAAGCTGGGTAGGGGGTTTGGGTGGGTAGGAATGCAGATGTAGGGTGGTGTGTAGCAGGCGGTGGGTTAAAGTAGTGAGGGGATACACTGCTACTGAACACCATGTTAAAGAAACAGTGGCCACTACATGTGATTCTGATATGGTGAGCTGCCTACAACTAGGGCAGGGGTGGGGGGCTGGGTCGGAGGGGAGAAGAGTGACTTGATTGACTTCCAAAACTTAGCTGGATGATTTAGATTATTTTGGAAGGATGATGTGAAGTAGTAGGCTTTAGCATGTCAGATAAGCCTGGTGCAGGCATTTCTTTTTTTTTTTTTTGAAATTTAAGTTTATTGATTTTACACATAAAACAACCATGAGATACAGAAGTATACAACTCGCAGAGAATACATGGTATAACAAAGGAAAAAAGAAAAAAAACAAAATCCCCCCCAAACACAAACAAAAACGATAACACAAAACCTCCCTCCCCAACTCCCACCTCCCCCACAAAAACCCTCCCCAAGAACCTCCCCAACCCACTCCCACCCATCCGCCTCCACCCCGAACCACCCCCTACGCCCTCCCACCCAGTCAGTGTGCCAGGCAACTAGCATCTCCAAACTGGATATTTAACATAATAACTGTACAGGAGTAATCCACTCCCAATTATTAGGTACAAAACCACCATATATAACAAAACGGAGTACCATTATGGGCATAGGATGAAAGGCCAAGAACTCATTGGTGCAAATATAAAGCTTGTAGCTTGCCCCATTTTTTCCGAAACAGATCCATGCGGCATCACACACTGGCCACTAAATTTTCAGAATTGAGATAGGCAGAGAGCTCAGATAACCATTCGGCATAGGACAGTACCAATTGATCAGTCTAATGCCTAAGAACCAGTCTCTTAACCACAACGGAAACCAAAGCAATATGGTATCTATGCGCCACACTGTCTATACTGGCATAATCACCCAGAATACAAATCTCAGGGGTAAGACAATCTGAGAGACCTAGTAGAGGATCTAAATTATCCCAGATAGAAGACCATAAGGGGGCAACTTTACTACAGTACCAAAAAATATGTAGGGAATCCCCCTTCCCCTGCCTATACCTGGATCAGAGAGGAGTGGGAAGCCTCTTAAGTTTGAAAAGCTTTTTGGGGGTATAATACATGTCATTCACTATATAATATTGAGTAAGCCTGAGTCTGTCCTGCAAGTGGTATTTGTGGAGATCCTTCCAGATACGAGACCAATCCAGAACAGACTCAGGCAACAATGAGGACCAAGTACTAGAGCCCCTCACAGGTTCCGGAAATTTATAGTTCAACAGGAAGGAGTATATTAATGAGATAGAATGCGGCTTGGAAGCAAGGGTTACAATTTGAGAAAGGAAGGGGCGGATCTTCGGCTCATTAAAAAGGGCACCAAATTTCCCAACCACGAGGTGTCTCAACTGGTAGACTTTGAAAATCATGACATTAGGGATAGCATACCTATTGAGTATGTCCACTGATGAGAGAAGGGATCCTTGATCGTAAAGATGCTCTAGGTTAGCATCTTTAAGTTGTGGAAGCTACTTGGGAGTGATCATTGAGTTGCCCAGCTTAATATTAGGGTTAAACATAACCGGTTGGCCTAAATCCCACGTAGGAAAAACATTTACAAAACGCCAGCACTGAAAAAGAGATTTAAGGGACACAAGAATCATACGGTCGTCTATCCATTGTGAAAGTGCTGAAGGGGGGGTATAAAAAATGGCATAGGGATCTATCTTAACTTCTGAAAGAGCCAACCTCTCAATTTGGAGCCAAATCAGTTGAAAAGAGTCTGGATTAGCCGAAAACCATCTCCCTAACTTAGCAAGGTGAGCCGCCCAGTGATAGAGCAAGAGATTTGGGAGCCGGAGTCCACCCTTATCTCTGGGAAGGGAAAGCTTAATGAAAGACCGCCACAATCCCTTTCCTCGCCAGACAAAATTGGAAAACATCTCATGATATTGTTGAAAATATGAAACAGGCAGCCAGAGATTAAGCAAGTTGAGAGGGTAAAAGATACGGGGCAGAACATTCATTTTAATGATATTGATCCGGCCCCAAAGGGAAATAGGAAGAGCAGACCACCGTGACAGATCTTGCTGAATAAGACTCTTAAGATCATCTAAGTTGAGCTTCTTAAGAAGGGAAGGGTTCGTTGTAAAATGGATCCCTAAATATTTAATCGATCTGGGAGACCACCTCATACAAAATTCACAAATTCCTGCTTATACGTATAGGTGTTTAAGGGGAAGATTTCAGATTTAGCAATGTTCAGTCTGTATTGAGAAAGGGCCCCATATTGACTAAGAACATCCAGTGCGTGTCTAAGAGAGTCAGCAGGAGATTCAATATGCAGAAGTATATCATCTGCGTAAGCAGAAAGAACCAGCTCTTGTTGACCAACTAAGCATCCCTTGATAAGCACTGAGGATTTAAGTTTAATAAGAAGGGGCTCTAAATACAAATTAAATAGGAAGGGCGAAAGAGGGCAACCTTGCCTAGTGCCCGTAAACAACCGGAATATCGAGGAAAAACTCCATTACAATATATTCTGGCCGAGGGAGCTTTATAGAAGATCTGAACCCATTCCAAGAAGGAAGCAGGGAAACCCATTCTAGCCATCACAGCCCAAAGAAAAGACCAATCCACCCGATCAAAAGCCTTCTCTGCATCCAATGAAACTAAAACCATGGGGCGTTGAGATGTATGAGCATGCTGAGATATGTGAGAAAGGGTTCTTAAATGATCAGACGAAGATCTAGAATGCACAAAGCCCACTTGTTCTGGACTAACTAGTTGGGTCCAGACCGCCTTAATCCTCTCGGCCAGAACTTTAGATAGAATTTTCATATCATAATTTTGAAGGGATATGGGTCTATAATTCGATGGATCTGTAGGAGTTTTACCTGGCTTGGGAATTAAAATAATGGTGGCTTCAAGGAGAGTAGGGTCTATAAGACGGAAGAGAAAGATATTCATAAAGTTTGAGAAGTATAGGAGCAAGATCCTTGGAAAGAGTTTTATAAAGTTAATGGAATCCGTCTGGGCCGGTGCCTTATCCGAGGTCATAGAGGCAATAACTCTCTATCTCCCCAAAGAAGAGGAGCAGTCAAGATTTCCTTGTGAGAGAGACAAAGCTGAGGAATATCGAGACCAGCTAAATACGCCTCAATATCCGACAGAGAGGCAGGAGACATGGGCAAGCTATATAAAGTCCTTATAGTAACTTTCAAAAATTCACAATTTCCCTAGAGAGGTTTCTACAGAACCGGTGGGCGCTTGCAAAGTCAGAATTATCCTGGAACCCTCCAATGCACGAAGGCACAGAGCTAGAAGCCTCCCGGCCTTTTCCCCCTGATCGATGTATTTAGCTTGGGTTCTAATCAGGCAGTATTCCGCCTTCTCTTTTAAAAGATCAGTATATTCATTTTTGACTGCTACAAGGGCTTGTAAAGAAGATAGCGGAGAGGCCGGAGAATGGGCAGCTTCTAGATCCTTGATTCTATTCATTAAGGAAGCCGCCCATGCTAATCGGGCTTTCTTCCTTGCAGAGGCTAATTTAATCAGCTCACCCCTGAGATAACATTTTAGAGCGCACCAGATAATATCAAACCTCAGAGAAGAGTCAAGATTATCCACCATGAAAAGAGAAATCAAGGATCCTATTTGCGTCACCGTATGAGGATCCTTAAGTAACTGCATATTAAGTCTCCAAGCAGTGTCTCGGTGAAACTCAGGGTCTAGAGACAGTTTAACCCAGACTATTGCATGGTCCGAGAGGATAATCGGCTCAATGCCAGACTGGCGGAGACCCGGAAGGCGAGTTTTGCTAAGCAAAATATAATCTATTCTCGACCATGATCCATGTGGTTGGGAAGTGCAGGCATTTCTAAGCGTTCGATAGTGTAGGTGGCCAGCGTCCGTACCAAGATGCTTTGTAGGCTTTCCACGCCTGGTCCCTGGCTCGGAGGTGGTCCATGAGGTCTGCAGAGATCCAGGGCAGATGGGTTCCCCTTACTCGAACCTTTTTGAGTGGGACATAGTGGTCCCAGACGGCAAGAAATTTAGATTTGAAGAAGTCTAGGGCAGAGGCAATGGAGGTGGCTCTGGGGATGTAAGACCAGTCTGAGTTTGTTAAGTTGTTTAGGAGACCTTCAAGGTTAAGAGATTTATATGATCTGATGAGAAGAGTTCTTGGTGGAGGTGACTTGGCTTTAAATATTTTTCTTACTATGTATATCATGTGGTGATCACTCAGGGAGTCTGGTAGGAGGCCAGAGGCAATTATCCTGTGTGGGTGAGAAGTCAAGGCCCAATCCAGTAGGGAGTGGTTCAGAGTTTTGTGGTTTAGACACATGGCCTCAGTGATCTGTTGAGACAGATTGAATGTTGCCACATGGTTTTGGAGCTTGGTGCTAGTACTAGAGAGCCAGTTCAGGTTAAAATCAGCAAGGATATGGAGCTCCCCTCCTGAAGTAATGGTTTTTAGGGTGTCCAGGTGCACTGTGACCGAGTTTAAATGGGAGTCTGGGGAACAATAGGAACCTGCTATAAATATGGGGATTGAGTGGGGTAAGGAGATTTTTATTAGCAAGGCATCAATGGTTTGCGGGAGTGCGGATAGTGAGATCGGAGAGAACTTTACCAGGGATGATATGTATATGGCTATGCCGCCACCTCTCTTGGTGCCTGGGCAGTCATGACAAGTGATGCAGTAACCAGGAATAGCTTTTCTGCATCCAGGTTGTGTGGTTTCAGCCAGGTCTCAGTGATAATCAGGATGTCAGGACATAGAGATAATACTATTGGTTGTAGCAAGGGCAGTTTTTGTAGGAGGCTGCATATATTTAAGTGGGCTATTTTTAGGCCTCTGGGTAGTTGGCCAGTGGGGAGGGTTGTAGCTAGTTTGGGTGACTGGTCCAGGGTTTAGCTCGGTATCTCCTGCAAGGAGGAGTAGTAAGGTTAGCACCAGTTTTGAATTTGTTAGAAAATATTTCAGCCTGCGGTGGGCAGTGGGAGTCTGAGGGGGCTGTCAGAAATAACCTGACACAGGGAGTTTCATCACTGTCAGCCCAGTGTGAAAAGATAGGGGGGAGAATGGATGGACCAGGAATCCATTAACAGTGAGGCTCTAGGGGGTACTGTCAAATTATGGAGGAGGAGCATGGACTTGGGTATGTGTTTTGTGAAGTGATTTCTGGAGGACTAGGTTGTGAATTAGGGAGGAGCGAGGGTGGGAGGGATGCTAATGTGGCAAGAAAGGCTATCTCTAAAATAGTTTTACAGGCTATGTGCAGCATGGTGTTGCTAGATGGGGGATTTAGTGCAACAATTAGCTGTAGTGGCCACTAGTGTTGAGAACTGATAAGCTGCAAAGGGGAAAGTAGGGTGATTGGTTAAAAATGTCACCTGACTCAGCCTATACAGTAAGTTGCTCACCAAGGGTGGTGGTGGGGCAGCTGACGTGAAGCATCAGCAGGGAGAACAAAGTCCTCAGAGACACAATGGATTAACTGCTGCACCTGAGTGCCTCTTCTCATACCTTCATTTTTTTGGCTCCGGGGGAAGGCGGCTCCGTGTGCCCTCACGACTAGCAGTGGTACAGCTCAGTTTCTTTCTGCTTGGGGGGGGGCGGCGGCTCCATGTGCCCTCACGACCACTAGTGGGGCTACCACTGGGACAGCTGAGGAAAGAGGACAAACAGAAGGTATTTATAGGTATGGCTTGCTAGGAGGGGGTTGGGTAACAAGCAGCTACAGTCTGAACAGAAAATGAGTTACTCCGATTTACTTCACTTTTGAATCAGGAGCTCTGGGGCACAGGATTTGCTCAGAATACAAGTTCCTGATTCAGTAATTGCTCTGGTTATTTTTACTTTACAAAGAGATTCTCTGGGGCAATAGGTTTTGTGGTGGCATATTCCTCATTTTTTTTTGATAGACAACAGGATTACAAAATACATTTTTAGAGGCAATACAATATGCAGGAGAAATTCTAATACAATGTCAGTTGACCCCAAAACAATAGACTGCCATCCAAACAATAACTTAAACTCAGAATCAGGCCTGTATACAAGTCAGGTACAGTACTAGCAGGATGCTATCCATCTCTGCATAATGTTTTAGACAACATGGCCAAGAAATTATTTCTAAGGTGCCACCACACAAGCATGGGGTTTTGACACAGTGCCAGTTGTTGCCACAGCATTTTAAATGAAGAAATGTACAGATACGTCAAAACTAAAAGCAATGCATTGCAAAAGCTAAGGACTAGCATACTACCAGGTGCACAGGCACATTTTTTTTTTCATAGCAAATAAGAGCATGGAATATATTTTGTAAAGCAGTTCTGTGCATAAAGGGGTCATTGACAACATGTAGGCAAACAAAATCAAAAGCATAACAAAATAATGATCCTACGCATGAAGGCTACTGGCACAGCAACAACTGGTCCGTTTTCAATGTGTTTCAGAGACAATCAGAGCAAGCAATACTTACATTATTATTTTTGTTCTTCTAGTTTTCCCCCTTCTTATCCCCACTGTCCCCACACTGGCAAGTTCAAATTCGTTAGGTATTTACTTAGACAAAACAGTCAGGTAAAATCCTTTCCATATAGATAAAACCTTTGGCAATTGTGCAGTTAGTCACAAATAATAAATACATGAATGAACCCAACATGTGCAACAAACAGATACATTTTAACAAACATAGGGAAAATATAATTAAGTATCTCTGACTGTCCCAATAAATAAAAGAAAATCCATGCAATTCAAAAAGCAGGCTGACCTAAATATCAGTAAATTAGAATAGACGTAGTTTGCAGCAAAGAGTAATTTAAATATCACATATGTGTAGTAGTTCACAAGCCAAACCTACTTTAGTCTTATCTCAGCTGCCTTTTAGGCGAACAGAATAGTTTAAGCAATCTTTGAATCCTTGTCAGTCCAAATCTTTTGGATCTAAATAGCAAGTGGCCAGATACTGGAATGTACTGCCATAGCTGCAGCATTCCTCAGGCAAGAAAGGTGGCTGAGCAGATGCTTTTATTGCAAGTGTCAATGTACTGTAGCTCTCTGATCAGCCAACAGTGGGTGAAAAAATGCTATCTGGCCAATGATATCTCCCTTGGAACACAACGTCTCACCCCTTGAAAATGCTCATACTCTAATGGAACCTACTGTGGGATTTTAGGCTCACTCAGGAATCCCGGTCTTCCAGATAGCAGCATGATGTGCTGAGGCACAACACTGTGGTCCCCTCGAAAAATACATTTTTTAGGACACTTCTGCATTCACATGGAGAATTATGCGGTGCCAGCTGACACTCCAAATTTAGAATCACAAAGACATATATAATATGCAATAAGCAATCTTGCATGTATGAGCATTATCTCAGAGCCCGCTATCCCAGCACATTATTGGTTAGATGGTACTGTAATATGCATATGTAAGATCCTGATATAAGAATGCCATGTTTCTGTCTATAATTTAAACTAACGAATGTAAACATGAACCTAAACTAAAAAAGCAATGCCACACATATGTTTAGAGCTGACATCATACAAGTGGACCCTGTAAAGTTTCTACAATCAGAGAACAAGGCAGTGCTACATTCAAATAAAGCCTGACACGGTGCTAGCTGCTGCTCACATGTAGACACTCTGACAAAAATGATACCACATACAAGTTAAACATGGATGTAATGCTTGCTGGACTTTCATATTTTCACAAGAGAATCAGAACACTGAATACCTTTTTTAAGGTAATCTGGTACATGAGTGAGGCCCCTGATAACACTTAAATAAACTATAGTGTTTTAAAAAAACAAAAGGCTATCCCATATGCATCAACCACTGGCACAGGGGCAGGTGCCTCTACATAGTGAGGCTTATAATGTGGTAGCAGCAAGGTAGATGGAGGGTTTGCAGCTTTGCTGGGGGTTGGGTAGGTGAGATTAGCATGATGGAGAGATGTAAATCATTACTGGGGTTTGGTTTGCAGTAGCAAGTTGAAACGTTCAAAAAACTATTAGGAATTTGAAAACCTACACAAGGATGTCAGGGATGTTATGGGGTGTCATGTGGAGTACAAGTGGGGTAGGGGTTGCAAATGTTTTTGGCAGGTAGGGTGGGAAAGTATGTTCAGTGAATGGTTCAGATAGCTTTAGGGTGATTAGTTGGAAGTAGCATGGTGGGTGGGGTGTAGAGTATCTCTCAGGACTGGCAGAATTGGGACATGTTAAGAATTTGAATATGGGAAGTGCAGGAGGTTTTGGGACAACTTTAGGTAAGAAGGGTAAGAGTGGTCTCCTTGACAGGGGTAACAGGGTCAGGTTGAAGCATCAAGCTGAGATGGCAGCAAACAGACACAGATGTTTGAGGCATGTGATTGGGGCTGAAGGAGTTAGGAACTGTTATCTACAGTAGGTGGAGTGAATTGGGGACAGTGAATGGGTGGGAGGGAGTAAAAGACTGTTATAAGCAGGCGAAAGGGCTGTGATAAAGTTAGGAACAGTAATCCAGGCAAGGCAACTGTGACTGCAATCTTGGTGAACCTGAAGATGTCAAGGATACTGGATTTCAAGAGGGACTTGCTGCACTTTCCACTTTTTGGAAGAAGTGCAGCAGTTGCAAAATGTTGGCAATGGGAATATTTTTAGTGTTTCTGGACACTTATGGCAACATGTTTCTCTAAGTGGCAACAAAGGTGGAAAAGTACTACAAACTGTTACACTCTTACAAAATTGCACACTTACCGGCTGGCATAGTTGAGTCACACTCAACAACACAGCATGGGTGAACTCTGCATCCTTGAAAACTTTAGCCTTTGGGGTAACAAATACACACTGTTGTCGGTAACAAATTACAGGTAAGCTATTCTACACTTGGCCAAGGTATTAAAAAGCAAGTATCTACTATAACAAAATATGTAAAATAATTCTGTTTATACTGTGGTTACTGCAATCATGTTTAAATGACTTATAGCTTTGTTATTCAATGTTTTTTTTATTCAATGTTGGTCTAGCTAATCCTAAAAGTAAATCTAAGCTGGGTAGTGCAACTCCTTTCTTGAGCTCTTGCATCTAATATTTAATTGCTTGCTCATACTCATTACTAGAAGGAGACTTTGAATCTGTGTAACTTTCTGCTGTACCGCTCACTGTTACAACATAAAGCGACTTAGTATTAAATTGATTTTTGTCCTGTGGGTATGGTAGGCAATTAATAGTGGAATTTAGTTTACTAGAAAAATATGGGAGCTGTTTGCTTTCCATTTTTAGCTATGTATTTTAACAATTTTGCAGCACAGGGATAATTTAGTTAGTAACTTGTCAATATGAAGCCAGGGTTGAGAGGTGTCCTGGGTCTACTGGTGTGTGTTCTTACAATTCTTCATCTTAGCACACCAACAGACTCAGGGCCACTCTCACTGAGAATGCAACTTAAGGGGACTATTGGAGACAACAAGAACATGTACATGGAGGCCCACAAAAAGAGAAGAAATGGTTTCTTCAAAATTAGAGATGCTTTGAGTTGTGATTTTATTAAAATAAATCACTTCAACTTAAATCATCAGAATAAAGTCCTGTGGTATTCACTGATATTATGTGGGGACATAGAGTTAAATCCAGACCCTGGGGGTCAACTAATAAATCTAGCACACGAGAATGCTAGGAGCTTAGTAAATAAAATGGATCAGTTTAAAACATGGACTCAGACGTCCTCTCATGATGTGATAGTCCTCACTGAGACATGGCTAACCAAGGCAGTTGACGCGAATGAAATTGAACTTAATGTATTTTATCATTATAGACAAGATAGACCTTCCCAAGGTGGTGGCATTTTAGTGTATATTAAGGATTCTCTGGGCCCCTCAAAAATTTTATATTCTTGCATACTAGTTCATATTCAGAACTCAAACCTGGTTGTTGGAGCTGTTTAGCCCCCCCCCCACCCACCAGGTGAAGATAGCATTATTTGAACTCTTCTTTCAGGAAATCCTAAAGTATGTTCAACATAGGAACTTAATCCTGATCGGAGACTTCAATGCAGCCTTGGGGGGCTCACGGGGATTAAAGTTAGAAGAATTTATCCAGCCCCTACACTTGGAACAAATAATTGATTCTCCCACTAGAAAGGGGACCTTACTAAGCCCAGGAAATATACTTGATCTAATTTTTGTTACTCCAGGTATGGTTGTAGTGAATAAAGGGGTTGACACCCCAATTCTGGACGACCGCAATATTATTACCTGTGAGGTGAGGGTGGCTGTAGACACTAGTACATGGAAAAGTTCTCCTTATGTCTCAAAAAGATGCCATAAAAAAATAAAGCCCCTTGGCTCTGTTGGAAAAGGTTTAAACCTTATGTTTGGATAGAATAGCTCTCATACCTGATATTGAACTAGTGGTGGAAAATGTCTCTAAATCTTTCTTTGGGGCTTGTAATGATGGTGCTCCCTTTAGGAGAATCAGAATTAAGCCACAATGCCTTCCCTGGCTGGCTGCTTTAATAAAAGCATCATTGAAGGAAAAAAGATAAGCTCTGGAAAAATGCTAATAGAATATTAGACCAAAACCTCTGGGGATAAATTTAAAGAAGTGAGAAATAAGGTTAAACAAGAGATTAGGAAACTTACAGGGCTCTATTATAGACAAAAGATAAAGAACACCACAGAGCCAAAACATTACTGGAAATTAATAAAGAGCCTAGAAAATCCTTGCCAGGGCCAAAGAGACCTCCCCTTGACGAAAAATGGTAAACTATCTACTCAGAAAAGGGCGGTGGAGCTCCTAAACCATTACTTTATTAATCTCCCCGATTTAGTGGGTAGATTAGATAATTCCAGCTCAGGGTATCTCATGGATCTCTTGGATGTCCAAAACTCAAATGTTCTAATTCCAGAATTTATGTTTAAAATTATCAAATCAAGGGAAGTATTAGTAGAAATAAACAAACTTAAAAATAACAAAGCCTGTGGCCTGGACAATATAGAAGTTTGTTTCTTTAAAAGATTCGACTTTGGAGATTTCAAAAAAATTAGTACATTTGTTTAATGAGTAATATTACTTTTTTTTACTAGAGAATCAATACGAGTCTCAAAACTAAAATATTGGTCAAATTCCACACCCAGGTATCTGTAACTTGATACCTGTGTTAAGGTCTGGCCATTTCTAGTCCTAATCTCAAGTGTGGGTTGTAAATTTGTTTTACTTCTCCTGTCCGAACCAAAGCGAATGTATTGTGTCTTCTTTAGGCTCATGAGTAGTGCCCCAGATTCGAACCACTGCTCCAACCTAATTTTTAATGGAAAAATCAGGTTTGCAAATGCTCAGTGGTCCCTAACTATGGCAGCAGACAGCCCTCAAAATAAATCTGCCAAGCACCTTTCCTAGCTAAAACACTCTGTATACTGGACACAGTATGCGCTCATTCACAGCTCAGTCAGTGGGCAGTCGTGGTGGTGAGAGGTACCATGTGATATGAGCTAAGAAACATCCGTGACTACCTAAACAATGAGTGAAAATTGCCAAAAAGAATATCAGTGATCAGCACTACAATGAGGAGAACAACAAGTGACCGGACAACACTACAGAATGGAAAAAACATGCAAAACTACTTTTTATGTAGGGGGGCTGTGCCCCCCAGCACCCCCCCACATGCCCCACATTTAAATAATGAACTCCAGGTGGGGGGGCACTGGGTGAGACAAGAAAACATGGGAAGGGGTTACTCCAAAGGACAGTGGTCTGCAGGGGGAGAATGTTTTGGGGGGGCAACCTGTGGGTAGAGGGGAAACAAAGTCAGGGAAATGGGACAGACAAAAATGAAAAAATAAATTGAAACACTGAAACACCACAGAACAAAAAAAGAAGAGCTGCTTGCCAGACTCGAACCCCAGTCCACCAGTTTCCTGGACCATAACCCTGTCCATCATGCTAGACAGTCAGCTGGAATCAGTCCTCAAAAACATACCCTTTACTCTTCTCTTACATTCTCTCCCTCACTACTAACTCCACCGACGTCTTTCCCATTCGTTCTCCTTCCACCTTGCTATTTACTTCCACTCGCTATTTACAAAGGTGTTCAAACTGAGTCACTCATATTGAGTCACTCAATTTGAGTAGCCCATGTCACAGGTTACCATGGTGAGAGGAGGGCTGTGCTTATCATTGGCTAGGAGCCAGGATGGGGGGGATCTGGGTGGTGGGTGACAACCTAACAAAGTGGGGGGTCCACTAGAGCACCAGGGTTCTGTTACTGTGTTTACACAGGATGGGGACTGGGGATGGGGAGGGACCACTAGACTACCAGAGAAATTCAAAAAGTATTAACAGGACTAGGATCAACCTTGGGAATGGAGGAAGGACCACTAGACTGACAGGGAATAATAGATTATTTTATCTGGGGTCGGGGGGGATGGACCCCAAACAACAGGGAAATATATTTTTATATGGGGACAGCAATTAGACATCAGGAGGGGGAGACCATTAAATTACAAGAAAATATATATTTTCTATGGTGAAGGTGAAGGTGATAAGAGATTGGGGGAAGGGGCAGGGACCACAAAACTATGAGAAATATATTCTTTTTTTTTTTTAACATGGGGATGGCAATCAGAAAATGGGGAAGGGTCCACTAGACTACCAGGGAATTATTTTTTTACACAACAGGACAATGATAGGAGAATGGGGGAGAAGGGAAGGGCCACTAGACTACAAGACTACAAGGGAGTTCTTTTTTACATAATGGGATGGCAATCAGAGAATGGGGGAAGGGTGACTACTAGACTACCATGGAATTGAGAAACTAAGGTAAATGCAGTTTAATGTTTTCAATGCAATTTTCAACTTTGGTGCATAACTTTGTCATTTTTAAAGATTTTGATACCAAATGTTGAAGATGTTTTTGAGACCCCTCCTCATGAACAATGTTGGTGTCATTTCGCAAAGTGCTCCCAAAAGGTGATTTCGTGGTTGGTTGTTTGGTGAAATCACATTTATGGCTGAATTTCAAAATGTTCACCATACTTGTTTATAAGGTAAGGCTATAAGAAGGACATGCCGAAAATTTGGAGTCAAAATATGTTAAAATGGAAAGGTTATGCATAGCTGTTGACATTTTGTTACACTTGCACTTAATATTCATAATTTTCAATATTTTCATGCAAAATTTTCAACATAGCCATTTCTTTATATCACCTCATGAACTTGACAGTTGTCAGTTTTCAAATCCCGGCCAAAACTGCATTTTTCAGAACAAGAATAAAGGGCACCATCCACCACACAGTAACAGTAGCTCGTAGTTTAATGCCAATATGGTACAGCAAACAAAATATTTTCAAGAGCGAGTGCCATGTACATGAACACCAGAGGAAAAATATTACATAAAACAAATAAAGAAAAAAATATGTAAGTATATGAAAATAAAAAAAAAATATATATATAAAAATATGGGGACAGCAATTTTAGGGCACAGGGTGCCACTAGACACCAGGGAAACATATTGAAATTATTCGGACAGCTCAGAAAAAGCTTTTTTTTTGCATTTGAATGAATCCTTTTCTGCATGACATGAAAGAAAGGGAATGAAAAAGTATTCCTTCAAAGGAAAAAAAAAATCATTGAAAAACTAAGTCTGAAATCCTTTTCTGTGTGAATAGATCCTTTTTTGTTTGAATGAAAATATCAAATGAAAAAGGATCCCTTCAAACAAAAAAAAAATGGGCAGAAAAATTGTCTGAAATCCTTTTTCATGTCATACTATCCTTTTTTGTTTGAATGAAAATATCAAACAAAAATAATCCCATGTTATGAAGAAAGAATTGGCAAAAAACCTAAGTCTGAAATTATTTTTTATGACAAGGGATCATTTTTTGTTTGAACAAAAATATAAAATGAGAAAGGATGACTTTTAATGAAGAAAGAATCAGCGTAAAAGCTAAGTCCGAAATCTTGTTTCATGACAAGGGATCCTTTTCATTTGAATTAAAAAGGATGAATAAAATAAACCAGAAAAAAGCTAAGTCCAAAATCTGTTTTTGTATCAAGAGATCCTTTTTCATTTGAATGAAAAAAGACTCAAGAAAAAAATGTTAGCGAGTCATGAAAAAGGATTTTAAAGGTTAAAAAAAAAATACAAAGCAGGGTAATTTTTCCACCAGATACCTGCAGATTCCACCTAACAGAGTCATGATTAGTAAGATACATGCACTGGTATCTCGCCAGAATGTCATTTTTGAGGATTTTCAATTTAAAAAAAAAGCAGAAAACAAGATGGTGGCAAACGAAAAAGGACTTTTTCCTCACGAAAAAGGATTGGCCCAAATGAAAAGGATTATTTTTCACTTCGGCCAAATTCTTTCTTCATTACAAGCAGCTATTCAAGTGACTATATTGTCCCTTGACAATAACTTATATTTTAAAATTTAATAACTTTGGAACAGATTAATATTTTTTTACCAACCAAGTGAAGGCACATCTGTAGGCCAATCTCTTTCTACTCTGAAAAGTTCAGACAAAAATTCCAAATTGCCTGGGTGCAGTGCAGTGAGAAAAAAAACACAAAAAACAGTGATTTTTTAATGGTTTTTAGCTATTTGCATCTTGGAATCCACACATCTGACTTGAACAAAACTTTGCACATCAAGAGCTCTACCACACGAGAATGTGCATGCAAATTTAGTGCAAATCCACTGAACAGTTGTGAAGATATTACAGTACAAAATTTGGGGTTTATCAAAGAAAGCCCTGCTCAACCCCAACTAGAGTGGTGCTACCATGCCACTGTGATATATTTTTGTGAGCAAAGTTAAGTAGATTTGAAACTTACAATAAGATTGGTAGTACTTCCTGGAATCGCTGTAGCTGCAGAGTGCCCACCACAACCCTGCCCATAAAACCATGTTTTGATGATGCAAAGGGTGTAAATGGCTACAGGGATATACAATGGCGTCCCCAAGGATGAAACCCAGTTCTGCAACATTTTGCAGCACTCTATAGAATGCTGCAGCATTCCTACTGAATAAAACAATGTAATTTCAATGGCAATTAGTCCCTTTTGCCATTCAGGAAAATGTGACAATGCCAGGATGAAGTGAATGCCACGGTTTCATGCATGACAAAAGGGACTAATTGCCATTAAAATGACATTGATTTATTCAGTAGGTTTGCTGCAGCAGACTGCAGAGTGCTTTAAAAATGGGTTTCATCCTGAGGGACACCACTGTTGATAGAATTATAATGCTATCGGGGCAGCAGTGGCCTTCGTATGCTACTGCAACTTGTAACAGACATCTATTCATGTTAAGGGGGTAGTATTACATATACTACAGCCTTAACTTGTACAAGAGTCTCTTATAAGTTACAGTAGCATACAAAGGCTGCCGTTGCCCCCAGTAGCATTATAATATTATCCATTGCCCTTCAGCCCTTCCTCATTTTGCGTTATCAAAAAGCAGTTTTCTAGATGGGGCTGTGGCAGAGGCTCAGCAACTTCTGCAATTCTAGGAAGTACTATTAAGCTTACTGTAAGTTTAAAATCCACTTAACCAGTTCACAAAAAATTAAAAGCAGGGCTATGTTAGGTCCTGGTGCAGTTACTTGCCTGGGCATAAGTTGCCTGGCTCAAAGGTGCCAGCTGCTCTTTAATAGTATTTTAAGTGTGGCAATTATTCCAAGTGTGCTTAGAATATACAGTTACTTTTCTAACATTTGGTATCAAAATTAGGAATTTTGGAAAACAATTCAGCAGACAATTACAGACAGATTTTGTGCTTATATATTTTTCATATATTTGAGAAGATTATGGACAGGTTTTGTACTTATATTTTTATTGTGTATTTGAGATTGAGCCTTTTAATCACATTTTTGGGAGCTACCAGATTAACTGTAAAATACTTCTCTATGTAGTGCTGCATTGTTGCAGCCAAAAAAAGATTATTTTTATACAATTTAATGAGTTTTTTTTCCAGTTTTAATACATGTAAACTATATTGTTTGGTGTCCATTTCAGTCATCTGCAGATATCGAGGGGGAGTGGCTGTGAACAGATCGGGCTTGCTATCTATAGACACCAACTTTGGGACTGCTACACCACCACTGGATTGGATGTAGAGCTCACTTTCTTGGACTGTTTAGGTCTATAGCTACTGGAGCCTTATTTCCTTCAGTGGAGAGGAAGGAATTGAGAGAGAGGAGGAGTAAACTCCAGTTCCAAGCAGGTTTTGAAACCCTGCATGTTAGAGCAGTAAAGCTGGCTCTGTCATCTGTTGGCATTGAGGGGTAGTGGCTGTGAAAAGATCTGGCTCCCTACCCTACAAACACCAACTTTGGACTGTTATACTGCTGGTGGAGTTGATATACAGCTCACTTTCCTCAACTATGCCAGAGCTGTTGCTATTGGAGCCCTATTTCCTCCAACTGGTAGGTAGGCAGTTTCTGGGGGAAGGAGGGACTTCTTGTGCTCTGTATCTGTGCTGTGGTATAACAGTCCTCTGCTGCAGTCCTTTAACTGAAGGGCCATAGCCTAAGCACATCACACTGTGGGTGTCATTGTGGGGCACCAGTCACACAAGACACTGTACATAATATGTGACACCCCAAGCAGCCCTGAAAAATTAATTGATTTGGGGCACATGTGTAGTATGAGGTTTGCTCATCTGTGACAGTGCAGCATCCAGCATCAAAGCATTGCATATTGGTGTCTATGCACAAATGTTTTGATGCATATCTGTGGTGCACAGGCAACCCAAAGCTGGAATGCCATGAACCAGGGGTCCAGCAGACCCCCCCAGTGGCATTTATAGAAGGGTTGCATGTGCCTTGAGCACTCAATCCACTGACTGATTGCACTGCTATGTGCACAGCCAGTCTGGAAGTGTGTCCACACTCTGTCATTCACTAAGGCAGGGCATGTTGGGCAAGAAGGGTCAACAAATGGCCATAGAATCACTGCTGTATCCATTGTGAACCCCCCAAGAAAGCCCACAAGCTGCAGGAGAACAAAACACACCCCTACAGTGCAAGTGTTAGTGTTAAAATGGGAAGGCTGGCAGCAGTGATTTGGGCATTTGCCAACATTTTAAAATGCCATGCTCCTGTGCATTCCCAGAATCCCCTGTTCATGCAGGGCAGGGAATCAACTGTGGGAGCCAGGACTGGCATCCAACTGGATACCCACCTATGTCCTCTGAACTGCCCCCCATGCAACTGGAGAAATAAAAAAATATGTATTGGAATTTAAATGGGGGTAAAGAATTGTTAAAAATGAGGAAGGTTGTCCAGTTGGCAAGGAGAAGGGGAACAGATGTTCTCTTACTACAGGAGACACATTTTGCTCCTCATGATGCCTCATATTTTGGTAATTTGTTTAGGGTGGATGGTTTTTCTATCACTTTTTCTGATAATGTGAGAGGTGCTGCCATTTTCCTTGGAAAAGGCTTGGGTTATGATTTGATTAATTCTGTCATTGATGTGGCAGGGAGGTTTGTTATTGTTGAAATTCGGTGGCTGGGCAAGGTTTTTACCTTGGCATCATTATATGGGCCAAATCAAGATGAACCTGAATTGTTTACTGACTTCGTTATAGAAGTATCCCAGTTTAATATGAATGTTTTAATTGGGAGGGACTTTAATCTCTCTTATGGCATGTTAGATAGGAAGCCCCCCATGAGAGACAGAAAGAAGAAAAATCTTCAGGCCCTGAAGCTACCCATGGTGGATTTGAATTTATGTGACCCTTTCAGATGCCTTTATCCAGCTGTAAAAAAATTTCTCTTTTTATTCAAAGATACATAAATAATTTTCAAGAATCGATTTTTTTCTTATATACTCGGGTCTGTTTGATTCTGGGACAAAGGTGTCTTATGAATCAATAAAAATTTTGGATCATGCCCCTGTAGTAATGGAATTTAATCCTTTAATAAAAATTGAGGTAGGACTGATAACATGGAAATTTGATAATTCATTATGGGCAGATAAAGATTTTAAAGAGCTAGTGCATGATGAAATACAAGCCTTTATGCAGCTTAATATGGGTCAGGAGGTAAACTTACAAATAGTACGGGATGCTCTGAAAGCATATTTAAGGGGCTGGTCAGCATCCCAAATTGGGATTAGGAAGAAAACGTTTGAATCCAAATTACTTAGATTGGAAGCACAGCTGGCCACTGCCCAGTCAGAACATGAAGCTAAGGGGCTTGAACAAACAGAAACAGATCTATTCCTAGCAAGGTTCAATTTGGAGAAACTGCTCCAGGGGAAGTCAGAAAGGGAGTTATGTAAAGTAAGGGCCAAATATCTTTTTTATGGGGATACTCCAGGAAACTTTTGGCTTATCAGTTTAAGTCCAAGCGTAACCAGAATAAGATTAGTAGTATTAAAAATATGGTAGGTCAATTAACATCATCTGAGGCAGGGATAAACTCTGTATTCTGGTAATTTTATAAAGACTTGTATATACCCAAAACTGGGGTGGAGACATCTAGGATTAAAGAAAATATATTAGGTACCAACTTGCCAAAGTTATTTGTACAAGGGCTTCGAGAGTTGAATACTGATATTTCTATAGATGAAATCACAGAAGCCATAAAGAGCCTTCCTAATGTTAGGTCTCCAGGGCCAGACGGTCTTCCATTTGAAGTGTACAAAAATGTAGCTGATACGCTGGCCCCTTGGCTCTGCTTATTGTTTAACTCCTTTCTGGAGGAAGATAAACTGCCTCAATCTTCAATGAAGCTGAAGTGGTGTTACTGCTTAAAAAGGATAAACCCTCTGATAAATGTGGCTCTTATAGACCAATATCACTTTTGAATAGTGATTATAAGATCTTTGCTAAACTTCTGGCTGGGTGACTGGCCAAAATAGTACCAGGTCTGGTACATCAGGACCAGGCAGGTTTTATTGAGGGAAGAAGATTGCAACATAACACCAGAAAAGTGTTCAATATCATTCAGGTCTATTCAGGGATGGGACACTGCACTCTTGTCTCTAGATGCTGAAAAAGTGTTTGACAGAGTGCAGCAACCATTCCTGTTGGAAACACTACAGGGGTTTGGAATTAAGGGCAGGTTTAAAAAGTGGATCAGTTTAATATATACTGGACCTTTGGCCCAGGTTAGAACAAATTTGAGTATATCAAAACCTATTTATATGGAGAGAGGTACTAGGCAAGGTTGTCCCCTCTCTCCCCTTCTTTTTGCATTGTTTTTGGCGCTGCTAGTTATTCGAGTGAGATTAAAAGCCCAGGAACTGGGGGTTAGTGAGGGGGAAGGTAGTACAATAGCAATGTTGTATGCAGATAATATTCTGGTTGCTTTGAACAATCCAGATCATTCTTTTCCAATTTTAGAGGCGTCACTAGCTGAATATAGCTCTGTTTCTGGATATAAAGTAAATTGGGATAAATCAGAGATGTCGTAATTAGGAGATTCAGTAAATATGTTGAATCAAACTTTAATTGGTATACATAAGGATACAATCAGATATCTTGGGGTGGTATTGACCAGGGAAACAAATAGAGTAATTCAACTTAATTACCATCCTTTAATAGCCAGGATTATGCAGGATTTGGATAAATGGCAGCATCTCCCATTGGTATTACTGGGAAGAATAAGTGTTTTAAAAAATGAACATTCTCCCAATACTTTTATTTTTATTTGAATCTATCTCCAATACAGTAGTTTGGAAAATGATTTTTTTAAGGCGTTAGATAAAATAACACGTAAGTTTCTATGGAAGGGAGGCCATCCTTGAGTGTCGCTGGGTAGATTGTATCAGAGTAGGGAGAGAGGAAGGTTAGGATGCCCCAATTTCTGGGCGTATTATTTGGCTGCACAGCTAGAATTAGTGTATTATTGTTTGTTTTATCCTTAAAGACAAATCAATGGCAGGGATGTGTTTTGAGGAAAATTCTATTAAAGGTCTAAAATTATTCAATCTCCTTGCCTTAACATCTACCAGATATGGGCCTATAGCCCAGGATTTATTACAATCCACCAGTGCTACTATTTCGACGTAGATGAATGCCTTAAAAATTCTGCATTTTTCAGGAAAAATTACAGCCCTGACTCCAATCTATAATAATAATTTTTTTCCACCTAGAATAAAGGATCAAGTGTTTAAAGAATGGAATTTTTATAAACAGGTTTGTTCGAGTATTGATTTTTATGCGGGATCTTCCTTTATGTCTTTTGAATAATTTCAAAGAAATTATGATATTCCATCTAGCAATAGATGGCAGATTCTGCAAGTTAGGAATTATGTCCTTAAAAGTAATTATAACTCATTCTCCCTTCTGGTCTCACCACTGGAGCAGTTCTTCCAGGGTTTGAAGACTAACAGACACCTGATATCCAGATTGTATAGTGCTCTGGTTAAAGAGCTATTTCCTTTATCTTTATCTTTACTCCTTAAGAAAGCTTGGGAAAAGGAATTAAAAATTGACCTCTCAGAGGAAGCTTGGTTTCAGATAATCAATCTTCAGAATCTTGGGGTTAGAAATAACAGGTTATTGCAATTTTTGTTTAATATAGTTAATATAGTACACAGGACCTATTATACTCTAGTTAGGCTCCATAAGATGGAAGCTATGATTCCTGATTCTTGACAGAGATGTGGGGGTAGAGGATCTCTTCACAATATGCTGATAAGCTGTCCCCAGATAAATAAATATTGGGCTTCCATTCGATCCACTCTATCAAGGGTACCAGGCCATGATTTTCCTTATGTCCCAGGGATTATGACTTTTGGTTTTCCGCTTGTGTTTCAGGACCATTTGGGTTACCAAAAGATGTTATGTAATACGGGTTTATTAGTGGCATTCAAAATAATTTTACAGAATTGGAAAATCATTTCCCCGTCCAATGCAGAGTGGACCCAAAGCATGTTAGACCATGGTAGTATTGATACGTCTATTCATTTTTTGAATAATGAATTTTATGAATTTGACTTAATTTGGAATATTTTTTTGGTGATTTGGGCTGATTTGGCTCAAGGATGATTTAGCAACGATGAAGAGAAATGTTACATTATGAGCTTGCTTGATGATGGATGCTCCCATGCTCTGAGCTATTTAATCAACAAAGCAAAAAAACAAAAAACAATGAGTCAATATTTAGTTACTATAGAGATAACAAATAATTGGGATAGGGCAGGCACAAATCTTCCCCAGGTAAAGCAGGGGGAACAGGAATAAAGAGTAGAATGTAGGATCAGACAAATATAGGAACAGGTAAGAAGGTTAATAAAGGGAAAGCAGGAGACATCCTATCTAGGGAAAGGTTATGAAAAAGTTTCAGAGAAGAAAAGGAGCGAGGGAGTAAAAACACAGGAGTAGTAGGGAGGCAGAAAGGTAAATTGAACTTGCATAGACAGTAAGCAAAAAAGGTAACTGCTATTAGTAGCTGAAGGACCTTCTTACACCTGCTGTCTTGGTCTGCTCCCTCCGCTTCTCCTCTAGAGGCCACCTTGTGATTCCCAGGATGAGGTTAAAAACAGCTGGCAACACAGCATTCAGTGTTGCCGCCCCCATCCTGTGGAATTCACTTTCTTCAACTGTTAGGGAGGCCCTTTCAGTAGAGGTATTTAAAGCCTGCCTCAAGGCCTTCCTGTATAATCAGACCTTCCCGGACTGTGTTTTATAGCCGTTACCTGTTTTCAGAATTTTATGTTTAAGTTAGCCGTTGGCTATATTAAGTTTAGTTGCTGCTGATTGAGGGTAGTATTTATACAAAATCTTGTCTTAATTGCTGGAATATAGCATATTTATGTTCAATAGCATGTTGTTTATGTATTTATTATGATTTGTAGTATGACATTTTAATATGTTCAGTGCCCAGATCATCCGAGATGGGTGTTTTCTTAACTAAAATTTGCCTTGCCCTTGCCTTGCCTTACTACTTAATGAAATGTACTAAGGTTTAACAAGGAGCCACTACTTAGTTGGAGTGGGGATAACAAACAAGTGTGATAGGCCCCAAATTTCCCCAGGTTAAGTGGGAAGAAAGAGGAAGTCAGGATTAAAGTGTAAAAAGTAAGATCAGATCTAAAAAGTCTTAAAGGAACTCACTAATCTGAAAGTGGAAAAGGCAATAGGGCCAGAGTATTACGAGGACTCAGGGAGGTGATGGCAGCACCACTGACAGCCCTGTTCAATAGTTTGCTGGAAACAGGTGTGGTACCAAAAGACTGGAAGAGGTTGAATGTAGTCCCTCTCCACAAACATGGGAGAAGAGAGGAGGCAGCCAATGACAAGCCAGTCAGCCTGATCTTGGTGGTGGGGAAACTAATGGAATCACTACTAAAATAAAGGTTTGTGATACATCTCAAATCCAACACAGCACAGGATCCGCAGCAGCATGGATTCTCAGTGGGAAGATCTTGTCAAACAAATCTGATAAATTTCTTTGACTGGGTAACTAGGGAGGTGGATCAGGAAGGGGCAGCAGATGTAGCCTACCTGGATTTCAGCAAGGCCTTCGACACCGTCCCACATAGGAGGCTAGTAAACAAACTGGGCAGCCTGGGAGTGGGTCCCAGGGTAGTTAACTGGGTCAGAAATTGGCTGAGCAATAGGACACAGAGAGTGGTGTGAATGAAGTTCAATCTAAAGAGAGGTGAGTGATCAGTGGGATTCCACAGGGATCAATGCTTGGACCAGTCCTCTTTAATGTCTTTGTAAGCAACATTGCAGAGAGGGTGGAAGGGAAGGTGTGTTTCTTTACAGATGACATGAACATCTGCAACAGGGTTGACACTCTAGGAGGGGTAGAGAAAATATGAAGGGACCTAAGCAAGCTTGAGGAGTGGTCAAATGTGTGGCATCTAAGACTTAACCAAAGAAGTGCAAGATCATGCACTTAGGGCACAGCAATGCAGGAGAGGAGTACACGAGGGGGGGAGATGACCACAAATCAGGAAAGGGACCTGGGAGTAATCATATGTGATGATCTAAAGGCTACCAAACAATGTGAGAAGGCTGTGATGAGAGACAGTTGAATGCTGGGGTGCATACAGAGAGATATTTCCAGAAGAAGGAAGGCAGTAGTGATGCCACTGTATAGAATATTGGTGAGATCTCATCCAGAGTACTGTATCAAATTCTGGAGGCCACATCTACAGAAGGACATAGAGTAGAAATGGTTCAGAGTCGGATGACAAAAATGGTGCAGTGGCTGCACCAAAAGTCATATAGGGAGACTGCAGATCTCAGTATGTATTCCCTGGAGGAGAGGAGAGAGAGGGGATATCATAGAGATTTTCAAATACCTTGAGGGTGCAAATAAGGTACAAGAGGGTAGCATCTTTCAAAAAAAAAAGATGTTCTAACACCAGCATTTTGTCACCAAATTTTCAACATAGACTTGTTATTACCCTTCCACATATACGTCACAGCTGTCATTTTTCAAACCCTACCCAAAAAGTGTTCTCGCACTTGTGGCACGGAATGGTGTTGCTGTTGTGCAGAGTTACATTTTGGCTTGGATTCAAAAATTTGCTGTACAGGGTACATCAGGTGGGGTATAGCATGGGTAGCCTGACAATATCTCCTATACTGTACCATCTCAGCTTCCTTAGACATGGAATGGGGTGAGCGTTAGGGCTGACAACCCCAAGGCACACCCCCTGTCCCTGTTGGTGCATGGATGGTGAGTGTGAGGTGGAGTGTTAGGGTTGGAAACCCTAACACCACATTTCTAAACTTCTGATGGTGGAACCCTAACTGCTGTATTAACTAAGTTTTTTTGCAAAGAGTGTGTATGTATGTGTGTGTGTATATATATATATATATTAGAGGCAAAAAACTCCATTTAATGCATTAGTTAGGGTAGTTCCACAGCAACAAAAGTGAGAAAATTCAGTGTTAGGGTTGAAAGCCCCCCTTGGACCCTCAGCACACCCCCCAACTGGCATTGGGTGGCGACTGGGTCATCGGCCCAACTCTCACCCCATCACTTGTATGAAGAAGCACAGGTATAGGAGAATGGGTGAGAGTTAGGCCCAACAACTCCAACGCAGACCCTGATGCTGATTGGGGGTGGGCTGGGGTCCAAGGGCTTTCAACCCAACACTGAATTTCCTTGCTTTTGTCGCTGTGGAACAACCCTAATTAATGCATTAAAATGGAGTTTTTTGCCTCTAATTTCCCTTCTTTTTGAGAATGATGATGAGAAATAGTGAATGTAATGCAGCAGCGGGAGCGCGGGACCCTCCCGCCACATGATGTCTTGTAACATAGTAACAGGAACAGCAATGCAAACAGAAGCATGAACAGTGGCGCACATGGTAACGCAAATGTAAATGGTAAAGGAAAGGTTAATAGAAATGCAAGCACAAAGTGACTTCGAAGCAAACAGTGACACAAATGGACATTGAAGAGCGTACTAAAATGCAACTGATAACATGAACAGTGATGGCAGTGGTATTTTAAATGGAAATATTAAGTGTCACACCAAAAAGAATGCAAAAGGAACAGGAACGGAAACGTGAACGCAAGCGCAAACCGTAACACGCGCACAGGCACAGTACCACAATTGTAAATGGAACTGGTAAAGTTAACATGAAGAATAATGCCAAAGGAAAGAGAAACAGAAACAGGAACAGATGCGCGTACGGAAATGCAAACCAAAATGCACAGGGGCACAGTACTGCAATTGTAAATGCAAATGGTAACGGTAACAGGAACAATAACAGCAAAGGAAACAGAAGCGCAAAAGGAAATGCAAGCGCATATGGAAATGCAAACCGTAATGCGCACGGGCACAGTAACACAATAGCAAATGCAAATGGTAACAGTAACAGGAAGGAAGACGCAAAACAAAAGGGAAACGGAAATGCAAATGAAAGGGGCAGTAAACGCAAATGGCAATGCGCACGGTAATGCAAACAAAAATGCAAACAGAAACAGTAGTGGAAATGCAAATGGTAACAGTAATGAAAATGCAAGCACGAATGACAATGCAAAGGGTAACGCACACGGTGGCGTACACGGGAACGGTAACGCAAACGGGGACAGAAACGCAAGTGGAAACAGTAACTGTAACAGTAACGGAAGCACATCACCTGTTTTAAGCAAACAGGTGCATACAGAAACATAGTGTGTACAAAGAATGTATGCATTGTAATGGGGATCGAAGCTTAAAACGAGCATTGGAAGTACTTAATTGCTAATATCTCAGCAATCGCACAATGTAGAAAAAAAATTTAAACTTCACAAAAATCTTGATTTTACTGGATAGGTTTTTGCAATGACACAATCACAACAAAAATTCTGTATCTCGCACCGTTTTCGAGATACGAGCCCCAAAAGGTGCGGCGGACATCACCATGTTAGTCTATGGGAAAAAAAATCAACTTTGGAGTACTGTAACTTGGCAGTTGTGCAATATTTTTTCACTAAACTAGAAAAGGCACATCTGTGGGATGTTGGCTACCTTCCCACCAAATTTCAGCTCAAAAGACCAAACTGTTCTTCCATAGCAAGTGGCAAAGAATTCCTGTCATTTTAGCCAAGTCTGAAAAAGTAGTGTCGCAATTTGCGGCAATTTTCAAAAAAATTTGTGAAAGTGTCATGCTTGCAACACTGCTTTGTGTCACTACTGGTTCCAGAAATTTGAAAAACATATTTCTGGGGTGTTTTGCCCAAAAATAAAGACATCCTCAGGGTCCGACAAGGTGAACACAAAAAGAATTGTGTCCCTAGAGGGTCCCAAATTTAAATGCCAAGCATTTTTCTGATCACCAACTGAAAAAAAAATGGCAGATTTGCAACACTACTAGAGCCATTTGCGACACTAAAAGTGCATTTGCAAAAGTGTTGAATATTTTGTTAACTTTTCCCATTGACTTATAATGGGAACTTGTTTTTTGAATAACTTTTGAACCGTTCAATATTTTTTCACGAAATCTTCAAAAGGCACACCAGGGACCCTGGCCACATGTTCCCTGAAGTTTTTGGACCAGTCGCACAAACCGTACCACCTGTAGGCGAGAGCAAAGAAATTGCAAAAAAGCGTAATTGTGCAATTCGTTGTCACTTAATAACTCTGCAGCTGTATATCCAACTGGTATGAAACTTGGTAGATTCCAAGATCTACCAAGCCCAATTCTGCATGCCAAATTTCCATCAAATCTGTTTAACGGTGGCAAAGTTATTAGGGTGCAAAATTTTACCCTTTAACCTTAAAAGTGCTACTCAACCCTAACTATGGTAGCACTACCGGTGACCATAAGATATATATATATATAATATATAGAGGCAAACTTGTTTAATGTATTGTTGGTTAGCTTGTTAGTGAGTGGCTGCTAGGTTGAAATTGACCTCGCTCACTTGCCGGCATTGGGATCGCCAGCCCCAACTCTCACCCCATGACATGTGTAAAGCAGCAGAAGTATAGGAGAATGGGGTGAGAGTTAGGACCATGATCCCAATGCGCACTCCCAACGCCGTTGAGGGGTGGGCGGGGGTCCAAGGGAGTTTTCAACCCTAACAGCAATTTCCTCACTTTTGTCGCTGTGGAACAACCCTAACTAATGCATTAAACGGAGTTTTTGCCTCTAATTTCCTCTTTGAGAATGATAACGAGAAATAGTGAATGTAATGCAGTGGCGGAAATGCAACAGTAGCGCATATGGTAACACAAGCACTAATGAGAACAGAAAGGGTAACGCACATGGTGGCATAGACGGAATGGTCTGCCACGTGATGTGTTGTCACATAGTAACATGGTGCCTGCAAACAGAAATGTCAATGGGCATGGTGATGTAAAGTGAAACAGTAAGATAAACAGTACTGTAGACAGAAATGGCAAAAATAACAGAAACGCAAGCAAATGAAAACGCAGCGATAACGCATATGGTGGCGCAGACGCCAATGGTAAGTGAACGGGAATGGATCCGCAAGCGGAAAGGCAACAGTAACAGTAATGTAAGCACAGGCTGGTTTTCCCAAAACCCGCATTGAGAAAGACAGTGAGTACAAATAATGTATGCAAAATAATGAGTATCAGCGGAAAATGAGATCTTGGAATACTAAATACATTATATCTCAGGAACCGTATACAACGAGAAAAAAATTTAAAAGTCATATTATTTACAACTATCCTGTATAATTTGCATCTTAGCCCCAGTGTGGGGCTAAGAAGTTTTCTCCGACGAAAAGTCCAGATCTCGCGACCGCTTCCAAGATACACGGGCCCTGAAAGCGCTAACGCCGTATCAGATGTTATCCTATGGGAAAAACTGTCAAATTTGGAGTGCCGTAACTTTGCCGCCATGTAATATTTTTTCACCAAACTACTGAAAGGCACATCTGTGTACTGTTGGCTGTCTTCCCTCCAAATTTCAGGAAAAAAGACCAAACCGTTATTTTGCAGCAGGGTGCCAAAGGATTCCTGTAATGCTTTGGGTGCCGTAATGTTATCCTATGGGAAAAACTGTCAACTTTGGAGTGCCATAACTTTGCCACTGTGTAATATTTCTTCAATACAATGCTGAAAGGCACATCTGTGAGATGTCGGCTGCGTTCCCTCCAAATTTCAGCCCAAAACTCCCAACGGTTATTTTGCAGTGCAGTGCCAAAGAATTGCTGTCATTTTCCCACAGACTAGAAAATTACTGTCGCAATCTGCGAAAGCTTTCGCAAAAATTTGCGACACTTTAGTGAGCACGAAAGTAATTTGCGAAAGTACTTTTTCCAGAAATTTGAAAAACATATTTCTGCGGTGTTTTACCACAAAATAAAGACATGGCAAGCATCCTCAGGGCCCGACTAGGTGAATACAAAAAAATTAGGTTGCTAGAGGGTCCCAAATTTAAATGCCAAACATTTTTCTGATCACTAACTGAAAACAAATGGCTGATTATGGAAGTAACAGGCCCATTTAGTAAAGTAAAATGCATTTGTGAAAGTGTTGAACTTTTTGTTAACTTTTCCCATTGACTTATAATGGGAAACTGTTTTTTGAATAACTTTTGAACCGTTTAATATTTTTTCACGAAATCTTCGAAAGGCACATTGGGGACCCTGGCTGCACGTTCCCTGAAGATTTTGGTCCAGTCACGCAAACCGTACGACCTGTAGGTGCGACCACAGAATTCCAGAAAAGCGTAAACGCGAGCACAGATCACACTTAATAACTCCACAGCTGTATATCCGACCAGTATGAAACTTGGCAGATCCCAAGGCCTATGGTTCTTGATCATAAATTCAAAATTTCAGGCAAATCCATCAAACAGTTGCAAAGTTATTAAGGTGCAAAGTTTTGGGGTTTAACATAGAAATGGCTCCTCAACCCTAACTATGGTAGCACTACCGTGCTACCATAATATATATATATATATATATATATATATATATATATATATATATATATATATATATATATATATATATGCTGAGAGAGAGAGAGAGAGAGCAGCCAAAGCTTCCTTAAATCAAGGAGGTTATTTAATAGACTACACTGAATTGAATTATTACTTTTTGGACCTGTGTAAGTAACTAGTATTAATTCTCTGTTTTTGGGGTTGACTTTTCTTAGTTTAATTTTTATTCACCAGGGAGGAACTGTAGCTGGGAGATATTTGCAGTCATTTGTGACTAAAGCTGTTACTTAACCTCTGTGAAATAGGTGTCTGAAAGGAAGGAAGGCATTCCCCAGGGTGGAGGGTCAGAGTTGTAGTTGATTGTTTCTGAAGGGCATAGGTTTACACCCACCTACCCTGCCCCTCACCCCACCCACCCCAAGTGCATAACTTCCTTTATAGCAGAGTTTATTTTTGTTTTAGTTGTTTAACCAGGAGTAGCACACTAAGCTGAAACCTTTTTTAAAGGAGTGACCTGGGAGTACAGGGAAGTTAAGTGACTTGCTCAGGATCACACAGCATGCAAGTGGAAGCTATGGGATTCAAACCCAGGTCTGGTCTCCTGGATGTCACCAGATTTGCATCTCAGAGCCTTAAACCACTGCACTATACTGCCTCCCAGGCATCAAGGGGTTCTGACATCACTTCCCCCAAACTGCTAGCAACACACACCTGTTCATAGCATTAAAGGCACAGCACACTGAATAGGGGTTAGAGACACTAAGAAGCTTGCACACACTAAGATAAGAACAACAACAAAAAAAAGCTTTTGTAACAGGAAGAGACACAGACATGTGGGGAGCGGTGCAATGCACTGGCTGTGGAACAGCAGTCTTCCTGGAGACATTCTGGAGACTGAGTTGCTGCCTATTTGCAGGCACCTCTCTGGTCTGAGGGAGGAGGTTGTTCATTTCCATGCTGACCTGGCAAGAATTCAGGGAAACCTGCTCCCCCACACAGGAACCATCCAGGCCACCACCACTACCACAGAGGTTGCCAAGAAAGAGGAGTGGTCAGACCACACTGGGCTCAGGGAGGGTGAGGATGGTGGAACAGAGATGCATCCCTCCAGTTGTGCCTCTCCACAATTCATTCACCACACTGGCAGAGCATGGTTCCTCTATGGAGGCACCCACAATGGAGACCAAGGAGGATGCAGGGAACCTCCACAATGGAGACCCACAGGAGGGTGGCATAGGACCCCACAGGGGAAGGAAACAACTCATGGTGGGGGACTCAATTGTTAGTGCAGTAGAACTGGGGGAGGGAGGGAAGGGAAAGGGAAATAAGGTGCCTGCCTGGCACCATGGCTTGGAGGGACAGGAAACGAATCTTCAGGATTGTGGGAGCAGCTGCAAGGAGGAATGAGCTGGATGTCATTATCCACCTACAGAAAAATGACCTGGCTGAGAATGGGATCAGAGCAGTACAACAGGAGTTTGTGGAGTTGGGGAGGGGCCTTAGACAAGTAGCACACATAGTAACTTTCTCAGAAGTGCTACCTGTCTGCGGCATGGATGAGGCTAGGGTATACTGCAACATGGGATTCAATCAATGGTTGAAAAACTGGTGCAGAGCTCAGGGATTCAGCTTCATTGGGGACTGGGGCTCCACCTGGAGGGATTCAGGCCTATACTGGTGTGATGGTCTGCTTCTATCCAGGAGGGGAATCAGGATCCTAAGTGATAGATTTAAATGTTTCACTGGCAAGCATTTAAACTAGCCAAGGGGGGGCACTTAAAAAGATAAGGGAAATCCTAGCCCCCCCAAAAAATCAGGGTAGTCTGTCTCAGTGGGAGGAAATGGACAAGGAAATGATAGAAGGCGTCCTTAGGATGGCAGAGAAAGGGGAGATATTGCTGATGGGGGAACTAAATATGCCAGATGTTAACTGGAGCACCTTTGCTGCAGCCACTTCCAAGTGTAGGGCCATTCTCGATGCCCTACAGGGGCATGCCTCAGACAGCTAGTGTTGGAACCCACTCGGGAGGGAGCAATCTTAGACCTAGTACTCTCAAATGGGGATGGAGAAACGATCTCCGATCTTGAAGTGGATAGCCATCTGGGAACAAGCGACCACCAAACAGTGTGGTTCATGATAAACTTAGCTGTAGAGTCAAGCCATACAAAAGTGAAGGTACTGGACTTCAGGAGGGCTGATTTTGTCAAAATGGGAGAGTGCTTCAGAAAAGCACTATCAAATAGGCAAGAAGGAGGGGTGGAGTAACAATAGGGAAACATCAGAACCGCCATCACAGAGGCAACAAGCCTTTGTATGAAGCAAATAAACAAATCAAAATGAAAGAAAGAACCACTATGGTTCTCAAAAGAAGTGGTGGGGAAGGTAAGGGAGGAAAAGATAGCATTCAAGAAGTTTAAGGAAACACAGAAGGAGCAGGACAGTGAACTGTACCAGTTAAAGCAGAAGGAAGTGGGGAAGGCAGTCAGAAGAGCAAAGGCCCAAACCAAGGAAAAGATAGCCAATTCAGTTAAGAAAGGGGATACAACCTTTTATAGGTACATTAGGGAGCAAAGAAAGACTAAGGCAGGATACTGAGGCTGAATAAAGAGGAAGATGGTTGGGCAGAGAGAGACAGTGAAAAAGCAGGGATACTGAACGAATACTTCTGCTCAGTATTAACAATGGAAGAGCAGGGGGAGTTACCTAATCCAGTCAATAGAAGCACTCTGGACAGGGGGTTGATATTAGTCTTTTCACAGAAGAAAGGGTTCTAAAAGATCTCTTAAAACTGAAGGTGGATGAAGCAATGATGCCTGATGGGATTCACCCCAGAATTCTAAAAGAACTAAGGGAAGAACTAGAAACACCACTGAGTACCCTTTTTAATAAATCATGGGAGGATGGTCTGGTACCTGAGGACTGGAGGAGGGCAGATGTGATTCCCCTTCACAAAAGTGGGAGCAAAACAGGCAGGAAACTACAGACCTGTTAGTTTGACCTCAGTGGTAGGAAAAATGATGGAATCACTTCTTAAGGAAAGAATTGTTGAGTACATAGAGGCCAGTGAGGCACAGGACCCAAGGCAGCATGGATTCACAGCAGGAAGGTCATGTCAGACAAATCTAATTGATTTCTTTGACTGGGTGACCAAGGTAGTAGACCAGGGAGGGGCTGTGGACATGGCCTACCTAGACTTTAGCAAGGCATTTGACACAGTTCCACACAAAAGATTAATAAAAAAATTAGCCAGCCTGGGAGTGGGTCCCAGGGTGGTAGCCTGGGTAAAACACTGGCTGGACAACAGGACACAGAGGGTAATAGTAAATGGAGTCCACAGTGAAGAAAGGGGGGTTGCTAGTAGGATACCACAGGGTTCAGTACGGAGGCCATTCATTTTTAATGTCTTTATAAGTGGCATTGCATAGGGACTGGAAGGAAAAGTATATCTCTTTACAGATGACACAAAAATCTGTAATAGGGTTGATATGCAAGGTGGGGTGGAAAGGATGAAAATGGACTTGGCAAGGTTGGAAGAATGGTCAAATGTATGGCAGCTTAGATTCAATGCAAAGAAGTGCAAAGTAATGCACCTGGGAAACAAAAACCCAGGGGAAGAGTACACAATGGGGGTGAGATACTGACAACAATAAAAATGGAAAGAGACCTGGGGGTAGTCATATCAGATGACCTAAAGGTTGGTCAGCAATGTGAGAAGGTAGTAAGGAGGGCTGAGGGAATACTGGGATGCATAGGGAAAGGCATCACCAGTAGAAAACAGGAAGTTGCTGGCTCTCTGTACAGACAGTTGATAAGACCACATCTGAAGTACTGTGTACAGTTCTGGAGACCCCATCTCCATAAAGACACAGACAGGGTGGAGGCTGTCCAGAGAAGGGCAACCAAAATGGTGCAGGATCTGCACCAGATGGCATATGAAGAAAGACTAAAGGAGCTTAAGATATATAGCCTTGAGGAAAGGAGGGAGAGGGGGGAGATGATAGAAACTTTCAAATACCACAAGGGAATCAACAAAGTCCAAGAGGGTAGCATCTTTCAGAAAAAGAGATGTGCAAGAACAAGGGGGCACAATTTGAAGATAGAGGGCGGATGACTCAGATGTAATGTGAGGAAGTATTTCTTCACAGAGAGGGTTGTAAATGCATGGCACAGCCTTCCTGAGATGGTCATAGAGTCAAAAACAGTAGGGGAATTCAAGAATGCATGGGGCAGACATGAGGCAATTCTAGTGGGGGGTAGAAGGAAGTAGGCTGTTGGTTAACTAGGATCTGCAGCTTGTCTGTTAGGTAGGGAGATGGACAGACTAGGTGGGCCAAGCGGTCCTTATCTGCCATCAGATCCTATGTTTCTATATACTGGAACAGTAGCCCCAGTATAGTTAGGGTTGAGTGCAAACTTTTATGTTAAAGGAGATTAGAAATGATTTTCAGTTGTAATTAACTGTTAAATAATTCATAAATAGCTGGCAGTGGCATTTGTGTCTGTTTTTTTGTATTTTACACATTTAGAATGCACATTTATATAAATGTACATTTTGCTGAAAGGACTATGGGCTTGACAGTGTGTTTTTTGCATCGGAAGAATAGCGCGTGACAAGCTTAGAAATACACACATCACAGACAACTGATACAACATTCAACTAGCTGCAGATTTCACACCATACTTGTCAACTGTATTTACTGATGCCATACTTCTTAGGACACCAACCAAAAGAACCGGCAATGAGCAACTGGCCTAACAAATTACTTAATGCTTTATTTATTAAAAAGATAAACAGCACACTTACATCAGGTTCTTCACCATGGCAGGGCTTTCCAATAACCGAGAGTTCAAACACCAACCGCCAGTGACTCACCTGTTTAGCCTGAAGCTTTCTTAACAGACTCATCACTCAGTATTGGTTCTATTTTTTTTTTTTTTTCATGTTTGAGTCGGTGAATCCAGGCTCTGACAGTTTGAGTGGAGCTGTAGTTGTCACTTCTAAGAAAGGTCACCCAACTATAATTGTCCTGTCATTTGGCAACTCCCCTCCCCCCACAGCCACTCGTTCTATGGATCAAGGAAAAAGGCAGTAGTCAATTAACATTTATTCATGTTGAAAATTATTTTTTATTTATTCCCTCCCTGGCATTGCTTTGGTCCGCACCCTAGCTTCTTGCTTTTATCATGTAACCCTGCCACCTGTCTCCTCACAGGGCAGCTCCTTAGCGTATCCATCATGTCCTGTGGGAAGCCACTGATTTGCCAAAATCCTTTTCAATAAAAGCACAACAAAGTACCACAGCAAACTTACTCCTGTCGTAACTGTGCACAGATTTCTCCTGCATTCTCCGCAATGAGTCTTTTGAGAAAGCTTCAGGCTAAATGGAAGAGTAACCGGCAGCTGGTGTTTGAACTCTCAGTTATTGCGCAGCACTGCTGTGGTGAAGAGCCTGATGTGCAGTATGTGCGCTGTTTATCTGATTCCACTGATTTGCTAAGACTCAGAAGACTGCAAATCCTAATGCTTTTTCCTTTTTCTGCTTTGGGGGTGGGTGTGGGACATCAGGTTGGGAAACCCTAATGCCACATTTCCCTACTTTTGTGGCATTAAGTTATGCTAACTGGTGCATTAACAATGTTTTTTTGCAATGAATATATATATATATATATATATATATATATATATATATATTCTATGCAAAAAACTTCATTAATCATCAGTTAGAGTTCTTCTACAGCAAAAAGTGAGAATTCGGGGTTAGGGTTGAAAGCCCCCTTGACCCCAAGGCCCAGCCCACCTCTAACCGGGCATCAGGTGTGCATTGGGGTTGTCTGCCCTAACTCTCACCCCATCATATGCGTAGAAGAAGCAGAGGTATAGGAGAATGGGGTAAGAGTTAGGAACGACAACCCCAACGCGCACCCCGATGCTGGTTGGGGGGTTGGCTGGGGGGTCCAAGGGCCGCTTTCAACCCTAACCCCAAATTTCCTCACTTTTTTCGCTGTAGAAGAACCCTAACTGATGCATTAACGAAGTTTTTTTCACAGAATTTCCTTACTTTTTAAGAATAGAAAAGTAGAAAGTTGTGTAAGTTGGTACGGGCCCCGAGCTCCAACCAACTTGTAAGTGTCAGGCCTCATTACATGCCCAATGACTAAAAAGTACATTCACAACAGCAAGGCCAGCCACCAAACAAATGTTAATCTAGTAGAACAATAGAAAATGCTGTCCACAAAATGAAAACTGAACCACACATTATGTCCATAAAAATATATTGTCTGACATGTAAACACCTCTATTAACATCTACAGGACATGTCGTCAACACCCTCCAAATTTCAAGTAAAACCTCCAAACCATGTCCAAGATGTGACATATCAAAATGTGAAATTTTCATTCGTCAGAGTGGCACAGTTTCACACCTGTTGACATTTAACACACACAATGACTGAAAACTATATCCATGACACTAAGACTAGGTATCCTATCAATTTCAAGCCACCACCACAAGCAAAACGCTGTCCGCAGAACATAAACTGCACCACACCATATCTGCACCAAAAAAATGTTTTCTGACACTGAAACACTGTAATTTTCATCCATATGACATGATGTCAACACCCTCCAAATTTCAAGTGAAAATACCAAACCGTGTCAGAGATTTAACAATTTAAAGTATGAGATTTTCATTCGTCAAACTGGCACAGTTCTGCTTCTGTTGACATTTAACACACACAACAACTGAAAACTACATCCATGACACTAAGGCTAGGTACCCTATCAATTTCAAGCCACCACCACAAGAAAAACACTGTCTGCAACATGTAAAGTGCGTCACACAATATCTCCGCAAAAAAAAAATTCTCCAACACATAAGCACCATAATTCACATCTACAGGACATGCCATAAACACCCTCCAAATTTCAAGTAAAAAGACCAAACTGTTCCCAAGATATTCAATACGAAAGATTACTAAAATTCCCCTATCTATTCCATTATAAAAAATCTGGCCATCTTGTCCCTCCCTCGCTATCAAAGATGGCGATCAAAGAATCTCATGATCAAAGAATTTGCAGGCTCACGATCAAAGAATTTGCTGGTTCACAAACAAAGAATTAAAAATATTATAAATCAAAAAATTAAAGAAATTACGGTATACCATCATCATGGTTCTACAGAACAAAGCCCCCTGAGTAAAACCCACCCTCATTTGACTTCCTAGGACATCCCTGGGCTGAGAAAATTGATTTTTAATTTGGGCCATCTCGTCTCTCTCTCACGATGCACGATCGCGATCAAAGAATTTCACGATCAAAGAATTTGCAGGCTCACGATCAAAGAATTTGCAGGCTCATGAACAAAGAATTAAAAATGGTGAAACATGAGTTATTGACCTATTTGAACCGAATCAGCATGCCTCGATAGAATGGACTTTCCTGAACAAAACCCACCCTTAAGTGTGTCCGTAGCCCACCCCTGAGCTGATATATTAGTGTTTTTAGGTCGCGATGCAAGATCGTGATCAAAGAATCTTACTATCAAAGAATTTGCAGGCTCTATCAAAGATCAGTAGTGAGCCGAGAATTAAGATTTTAAAAGCTTATAACTCTATATTTTGACTGATTTGGATGAAACCAAAGGCATGGCTCAATAGAGCAGAGCCCCTGAGTAAACCCATCTAAGTTTTACTTCAGAAGTGACCCCTGAGCCGAGATATTTATGTTTTTCCAATCGGAAAAGAAAAAACAAAATGGCTGGACCTCACGATCAAAGAATTTTGAAAATCCTTGGGGACAAAGATTCTTGAACCGTGAGGCTGCAAATTCTTTGATCGCCAGGTGGGACGAGATGGCCAGAACCCACATTCTTTGATCGCAAGATATACATATAAATTTTCCCATTGACTTATAATGGGAACTTAAAAATGCCATAACTTTTGAATGCCTTAATATTTTTTCACCAAACAAAAAGTGGCATGTTCGGCCACCAAAGTTCTTTCAAATGAGCCATCTTGCAGAGTGGCATAATACACAATGGCCGTGCATGACCACATTAAGAATGTCAGAAGGTGCCTCCAAAAATGGTTAATTTTGCATTTTTCAGCACTTTTGTACACAAAGACCAGCACTCCGACAGAAACACAATTTGGTATATCAAGAGATCTAGTGCATCCCAACGCCTGTACCAAATTTCAGGCAAATCCATTGAACGGGTCCAAAGTTATTAACGTCCAAACTTTTGACTTTAGTATGTAACTGGATGCTCAACCTAACTATAGTGGCGCAACCTACTATTATATATATATATATATATATATATATATATATACACACACACATACACAAGGGATCTGCCATATCCCACACAGAAATAGGAATATTCCTTCCAAGTGGAGTTGGACCTTATTACATCATGAGTGACAGTGCCACAAGTGATGTCAAAAGTACATGAGGGAGGAATTTCACAAATATTTCAGTGGGAGTATGGCATATCACACTTATACAATACATTTCTTTTTTTCTGTGCCACTGTTACTTGTTTCATTCTGTATTTCTTTGTTTTTTTTTCCAGTGTCCATTTAGTTTATTGTGTATTTTTGGATGGCAGAGCAGTTGCTGAGCTCCAGGTAGAGCAAGCAGGCACAATGACATGCATTATGCTTTTATGTGGTATATCACTGTGTCAGCATGCTCAGGAGTAGTGGTTGTTGCAGTCACTGGTGCACATTGGGGGTTCTGGGCTAAGGCTGGAGGAGTGTCCAGGAGGAGAATGGCTGTGGCCAGGGAATGCTGTATGGGTGCTGATCAGGAACATAGGGGCAGTACTAGTGAAGAGAAGGCTAATGCTGGTAAGGTGGGGGGGGTGAGTTACTGTTGTGGGTTATTTACATTTTACATTGTTGCTTTAAGAAATACAATTTTAATGTATCCTCACATGGTTTGAAAATCTGGGTGAAAAGTTATCAGTGTGAGTGAGGGTTTCACACTGAAAGGTGCAGCACTGGAGTTGGTGCACAAGTTAGCTGGTGCTGTGAAAGTTAATGTGAGCTGCTTGTGCTGCTGGCTTCATCCAATCAGTACCTACTGTAAAAATATGTTTGTCCCTGTGGGGATCTAGAGTGAGAATATTTTGATATTTTAACTCATGGTCTGGAGTGTGCAAAAACATCACTGATAAGTCTCTGAAGATACAGTATACTCACAGGTATTGTATAAATATATATAGTGCTCATTATGTATTAATGTGTTATTAAGTTATGAATAACACATTATTTATTTATTGATTTGACAACCAGCAACCAGAGACGGCACACCGAGCCAAGGCTCATTTCCAGGTGTGACTCGGGGTGGGGGGGAGAACGGTAGTACAGAACAATGATTACACAGAAAATTCAGTGTAATTAGCTAATTGGCACCATAATACACTAATTGGCTACCATCATTTGTGGGGATATATGTGATAGCTTTTACCATAGGGATATGTGCCCAACCATGCAATATATGTATGTCTGTTTATATATAGCTAGATAGACTTGTGATATTATTTGCATTGCTGTGAGTCCCCTTACCCTGTCCTAACCATGTTTAAACTCTTTTCAAACTTTTTAAAAGTGAGAGAGTTACTGATTATGACCCCTAGATCCCTCTCTCAGAAATTACCAGTCTTACTTTTCCCATCCAGTACTCTGTGCATGGACTCCATCTACTTAAGTGCATTACTTTCCATTTATTGGCATAGAACTTCAACCGTCAGACCTTTGACAATTTCTCTTGTTTTTGTATGCCATTCTGGGGCTCATACATACCCTCCTCTTGAACTTTCTTGCTGCACAGCTTGTGTTGTCATCACAAAGACACGTCATTCCTCAGGTACCTTCTCCAATGTCACTTATGAATATATTAAATAGGATATGTCCCAGGACCAATCCCAGTGGCACTCCGCTCATGATCTCTATATTCCCCAATTTAACCCCATTCAGCACTACTCCCTGTAGCCTTCCACTCAGTCACTTAGCTAATTTCCGACCTACCTGACTAAACCCAGCTCCACCATCAAGTCCTTCAACTTCTTTAATAGCCTCCTGTGTGGTACCGAATCAAAGGCCTTGTTGTAGTCAAGGTAGTTTTTGATTGTGTTAGTTGTTGACAAGGTATATTACTCTTGAAGAGGTTAACTATTAGAGGTATACAACATAATAATTAACCTTTACAAGAGTAATATAAAGGTTAATTATTAGAAGTATACAGTATATGTGTAGCTTGGTACTGTCCCAGCTGATAATTAGTAGTGGCTCATGAGTGGGTAATTCTTTCTCCACCTATCCTGTCCTATTAATTTTCTCTCTTTATAAGCCTACAGTACAGTAGCATTTCTTCTTCCTGTACTCTAACAGGTTGGGAAAATCCTGCAATCACACTGGCTTATAACTGTCACATGGTGTCCAGTTATTTCAGCTTAACTGGACCACTCAGCTCATAAAAGACTATTTAATAAGTGCAATAACACCCTTCACGATGTCCAGATATGCAGTGATATATGGGACTCTTGGCTGGTTAAAGCATTCTGCTTCACCTCATTTTTAACAACATACCTAATGCATTTTTATATTTCAGCATTACCGGTACCCTGATAGATATCAATGCTTAGATAATGCAGCACTTTATATTGGCCATTATCTTAACATAAACATTCTGATTGCTGTGAAATAGGATTAACACATACAGAATATGTACCATTGATCAGTTATGCAAAATATATTAAAATCTTGCTTTTTATACAACTCTTGATAAATACCTCACAAACATTAAAGAAGTAATGTGTATTTTAAATGAGTAATCTGCACCACATCACAGCTATGTATTCTGTTCTGTAGTACATTTCTCTAAACCACATTTATCATAAAATCAGAAGGAATTCACATTAATCAAAATCTGTGAACCCTAAAATCTGAGAAAGACTGCTTGAAAATATAAACTTCTTCAAATAATCACATCTTGAGAATGTAATACCTTGTATGAAAACCAGAAACTATTTTCTGCAGCTGACTATGTTTACAATCTGGAGCCTGAAGTCTGCCCTCCTATAGCTACTACATAACATAATTTTTTGTTTATGGGCCAATGCAAAACTGATTTCTTTCTTATAAATTCTGGTATTGTTGCCTTGGTATCCACAGCTCATAGTTCCCAGATTTATGCAGCACTCGTCTTCTGAAATAGTGCAGCTTTTATATTGCTTTAACTGTTCATGAAAACTGATGCAGATGTTTTAAAAAAATCTAAAGATTGCTTGTAAATTTCCTACTTAGTCCACCTTTCCACAGATTTCCTTATTTGAATTTGAAATACATATGTACTGCATTATATAAAAGACCATTTAGACCCATGGTTTACATATCTGAGAGGTTTTCTATACATTTCCCTTAACACTCATTCCTTGTTCCAAAGAAGTTTCACTCTTAAAGGTGTGGCAGAAGGAAGCAAATGTTTGCCACATGTTTTTTAGGAGCAGCAATGATTTGATTAATTAATCAGTTTTTATTGTTTATTTTGATGTAACATAAAGTACTGCAAACCAGATGCTGGTGAGTCTTTCCCAGAATCCAAAGTAATGCCACAACTGCTGTTTAAAGGGGGAAAAAAATGTTATTTCTTTATCTTGTAGTGCTAGACATTAGATGTACTGTAAGCATGGCAAGGCCATCAGTATTTAGAAGAAAGCCATGATAAGTATTTTAAAAATACCAGTATCTATATTTAAAAAAGGTTTTCATATATGTCATGAAAAATACCTAGAACATCTTGGTGATAACTGCAATTATAAAATGGGTTTCAGAAATTATGAAAACTGATTCACCAAGTACCATCTTTACCAATGTTGTTATCTCAGCACAACAGCACCACACAAAGATCCAGCAGCCTGTTTACAATAAAATCAATACTATCCATGCATTCTAGAAGTAAACAATAAGACATGGCTGGGTGTTGGTGTAATGAGATACCCACACACCCAGAGGCGTAGTTAGGCATAAGGCAGCACGTCGAGTGCCTTCAGCCTCTGGGTGTGTGGGTATCTCAGTACTAACAACACCCAGCCATGTTTTATTGCTTATATAAAATGGGCCCATACAGAAGTTTAAAAAAAAGAACATTCTAAAAGTTTTCAAAGTCATACACAAATATAATAAAATGTTGCTAAATAATGTAAAATAGTCCTTCCACAGATGTTTTTTCACCTGTCAGTCATCTGTCTTTCCACACACTCAATACATTGTGTGATTGTTTAACATGGAATAGAAGAATTCAAAGCTCTGCATTATTCCAGTAGTAGAATGCCCCCCCCCAACACACAGACACACACACACACAGAATGGTAACATGGAATACATGAATTCAACATTCTTCAGAGCTAAACTGGCATATAACAAAGACACATACACAGGCCTAAAGTGGAGCCAGAACCTCAATTTTATCTGTTGCCAGGTAAGGAGCAGGGAGTTCTCTGACAAAGTGGTAGAAATAGGTGGGGGATTTTTCATGGTCATCAAAGAAGCACCAGCAATGGAAACTCTGAATAGTACTTGATTTTTTTAATTTGTGTATTTGTGTAAGTGGGACTCATGAGTGTGAATAACATTAAATTATTTACTTACTTTATTTAATTTAATGGACTTTTATTTTTAGTGCCTAGTTGAAGTTTTTTATTATGAGTAAAGGCTGTAGCCATGTTTGTGATGGAAACTAGGAAATAGGTGGCTTACAAATTCTGTGACTTGCTCTGGTTGGCAGGGACTTATTTTAGCCAGTGGTGGCACTCTCTTACTGCAATGGCTAGAACCAAGTCTCAGCCAATCAGGACACAGGGATTTCTTTACCAATTTTATATTACCATTACAAACATGACCACCACCTTCGCTCCTTAAAAACATTTAAAATAAAACTTCCATACAAAAATAATAATAATTAAATATTATTTGCCCTCATAATTTTCTGCATGCAAACAGATGCAAAAATTAAAATATGAAGCATGATAGTACTTACAGTTTTAATTTCTGGTGTTTCTTATGTAACCATGAAACACCCCTTTCCTACAATGGCAAATTATAAAAAAGAATCAGTTATTTGTTATTAAGACTTTTCTAGTGTCACTTCTGTTATGCCAGAGCTATGTAAACCTGTCTCTTGTCACCACCTTAAATGAAATTAATCTGAAGGTAACTAACCAGGAGAAGGATTGAGGTATCATAATTGATAATAAACCTGAATTTAAACCTCATAGAACACACATAGTAAAAAAGGCTAACTTCATGAATAAGGACATTAGAAAATGCTTTATCAATAAAGCAATGGGCTGCTTATTGCCTTTATATAAAATGTATGTAAGGCCTCATCTAGATTTTGGGTCCCAGCTGTGGTTTCCCTATATAAAAGGGGAAATACAGAGAATGGAGAGAATACAGTGAAAGTTTACCAAACAAATTGGTTCTATGCGAACAATAGACTATAATACCAGACTTCACAAAACCGGTCTTTTCTCATTGCAACAAAGAAGGCTCAGAGGGGACCTGATATTGATGTTCAAGGTCATGTCAGATCAAGAGTTAAGTACTAACATGGGCATCCAGTTACAGGTTAAACCAGAATATTTAAGGGGTCACAAAAGACAGATCAGATTGGATACAACAAAAAATAATGTTTTTTTTTTTTTTCTCTTTCATTAATAGAAGCAGAAGAGTATGGAATATTTAACCAACAGATATAGTAAAGTGTACATCAGTTCTTATTTTCAATAGGAAAATAGATAATTGGTTGTTAAATAAATGGTTCAAAGTAGTCCCACTGAAGTGGGATCAGTTGTAATGGGCTGTAGAGCCTTTTACCATTCTAATCCCAGTATAAACACCCAGTATATAAACCACAGAAATCAAACTAGTGTTTTATCCAAATGTTTTGTGGTAGTCAGTTGGATCCTATCAAAATGAATATCACATACTGTATATGCCAATAAGTCAAGGGGGAACCAGGATGATTAACCCTGCTTTACTTTCTTTTAGCATCTGTTTATCTCTGCAAAAAATGTGCATCCCAAGGGTGGCTCAATAGGTGGAACCTTTGATCTCATACTGGGGTATGGAAAAGACGGCTTTGAGGAAAAAAATAGTTTTCCCTTATACCAACATGTTTTATTGGGATGTTTACTAAATTAAAAATGTGGTAAATCTCACAAGATTTACTCCTTATAGTAAATTGGAACAGAAAGTATCAGAACATTTCACTGTCTGCATTTTCAGTAACTACAGAGCTGTTTCTTTGCTCAGAAAACAACAAAGGAGAGGTCTTTAAAGGGCATTAGAGCTATAAGAATACCCACTAGGATATGGGACACAGTGAGGTTATGTTGCCAAAGATGCATAAATGTCCATAGCAATCACAAACGGAAGTGTATAGATGAGCATTATTGTGCTCGAATCTCCTGTGACAACGTGATGGGAAAAAATGCCCCATCTTTTCCTACAGTGTCCATATGTGAAAAGTCTGTAGAATATGGTCACTTACAAATGGAGGGAAAAATTGTTTCTTGACTGTGTCCTATGAAAACTTGATTACTTGTACACTTTTGATGGATTGGCAGATAGATCACAACAACACAGTATGACTAATATGTTCTTGTTTTAAATTGTACATATAGCAGATCAAATGCCAATTGATACTTCAGAAATAAGAAGTTGATCTGACAGAAATTTAGATTTACCCCGTGGAGGTATTTGTATGTTTTAATCTTGTCATCTCCTTCTCTTCTTGTCTCAGACATGTACATGATCAGATCTGCCATCATCTCCTCAAATCCAATCCTGCTGAGCCTGGATCATCTTAATTAACCTGCTCTGCACTGCCTCCACTCTGTCCCTGTTCTTATTTAGAAGGACATCACAGGTCCTTTGCCTTAACTGTCTAAATTTTTATGAAAGAAAACAACTACAGTATTCAAGAAAACAAGGGGTAAACACATATGAGTTGGGAATACTGCATTGTTTTTCATTACTTTAAGAGTGCCCTCTCCCATGGAGAATTGCTCTTACTGGCTCCATAATACGTATTTAAAAAAATGACTGAAACTATGCAACAGTTCTGCAGTAATGCCAGTTTCCTGTTACTTTTGCTCCCCCTTCTCCCTTCTGAAGAACACACCTACTCCATTATTCTACAGAAATTAATTTCTAAGATTTTAGTCCAGCTTCTGAGGGTCTCTCACTCGATGTGGGGTGTACTGTCTCCAGTTCTACCACAGGAGGTATCTTTTATCTATGTCTCAAGCCACTGAGGATACTTTTTTTCCCCCAACACAGAATTTTACCAGTTGGAAACATTGCTACAGGAGGCAGTCCAAAGATGTGGCTTGAGCTACCAACAAGGGATTATGTTAACTCATCGAAAGGGAGAACTAGTGAGTGCCAAAGTGACTTTCCTTACTGTCCAGTGCTGATGTCAGCACTAACAATTATTAAACAAATTATCTTATGACCTTCATATTTAAATTAAAATTTTCTAAGTATTATACAATACTATATGCAAAAAAGTATCAATCAAACAACATTCAAAAGATGGACATTTTAATAAGGTGCCACTTTATCATAAAAATGCTATTTGTTACAGCTGGATTAGTTGTAAATTGATGCCATCCATTAAGCTCTACTTTGCTATATTGTTTAAAGATCAGGATATGATCCATCCTGTTTAGTTCAATTATCCATTCTGACAATACTACAGAGATGGGTGGGATATGACCTTTCTGTTTTTCTAAAATTTTATACAGGCTGAGTCTAAACAGACTTAGTTTACAGGGTTCACTGAAGCTACAAACGCATTGTCTTATATAAGGAATGTAGTTAACCACGAGCAAAACGACCAAGTATTTATAACTAATTCTCTTCCTCCACCTTCTCCTCCTCTCCTATATGTGCTTCCTCCTGTTTTGCTTCCTGCTTCTCCTCCTCTTTGACTTCTCCTTCCTCAAGCTCCTCTGTCTAAGTCTTGTGTGATTCTTCAGCTTTCCCTTGCCCTATTGCTGCCTCTCCTTCGAGTGCTTCCTCTTCTCTGATAGCTCCACTTCCATATCCTTGTCACTGGCAATTTAATCACAATAAGTTGCTTTGGTGGTGATGGTGGTGTTACTGGCTTGCTTTTATAAAATTGTGTTGGTTGGTTTATTTAACTGTATCCCCAACCAATACCAATTTTTCCTCAGATTACACGATAACAGAGAAACAAAATGTGGATTTATGTTTCCTCTAAACCACTACCACTCAGGAAAAAAAATTGTTCACATAACCCACCTGCACCTTCACCAGTCTGCTGAATTTACTCTGCCTGTTCTGCTTTAGGGCCCACAGCTGCCAGTGCATGATCACACCAACCACTCTCTTGTTTCTGCAGCTTGATTTTTCTATCAGGCCTGAAACTACAGTTTAATGTAGTGACTTAGCTAACTGAAATGATAATGTACAATTGCCTGATGCTGTCTAAAGTTTCTGATCAAAACTCCTTTTTTTGCATGAAAGGAGATCCTTTCAGTAGCCAAGTTCCACACCTGTGAGAACCAGCTGGAAATGACACTGAGACTTCTGCTGACTGAGGAGTTCCCAATCTCCAGCATCACTGATTGGCTGCTGCAGCTCATGTGGCTTGTAAACAACTTGAACATGCTAAATGTGTTCTCTCTGTAAAAAGTGCTGCAGGGCAGTGTCATGACATGAAAGTGCTGAAGTACTGAAGAAAACCTTCGGTTCCTTTAGAAGTGATTTATTGGTGTTTAAAATGCCTGATTTTGGCATGTTCAACAAATGCAAATTCATCATTAGCTCATCCTTATTGTGGGATATGGACTGGTTGTAAAAAAAAAAAATTGTGTGATTTTGTTATCATTATTCTATGAAGTTTATAACTTTAAACAAGGAACATGATTTAAAAACTCCTACCTGAAAGGAAAAGTTAAAAAAAAAACTCTTATTCAAACCCAGAAGCCAGGTTGCAAAATTACTACAGATAAACAGTCTTGATATCAGATACACCATACACATTTTCAGTTTTGGGTGACTTATATTACAGGCTGAAAGCTACATAGAAGTAAATGTATGCATTTAAAGCTTTGGCTACAGCCAAGAAAATGCCAGCATTGGCTTTTAAATATACTGTACATTAGAAACTGTTTCAAACAAAATGAATATTCTTCTCTTTCTCTGCCACATAATCTAGCTGTGATAAAGTTACAATAGGCCCACATTAACAATCTGATGATGCTTATGAATCACTCGCCACAATGTGAAAATGAACATGTGGAAATTTTTTCTGCCTCAGTAGCGTGGAGCTGTCTGGCAGCAGCCTTCGGAGATAGCAGTTGCAAGCTGTGCCCACAGCAACTACTCATATTTCTAAAGCTCTCCCTGTACTGAAAAAAAACTGCATTGCAATCACAAATGTTAGATTGTTGGCAGCTAGTAATTTTTTTATACTTCCATTACCTCTGTTTCCCCTTGTCCACCATTTTTTCTTCACTAGCTACTGTATGTCACAGCAGATGCCACAATTTAATGGCAAGGGGCAGAGGTAAACAACCTTCTGTCTGAGACTAATGCTAAATTCTGCTTGCCAAACAATTACTAGGGGTTCCATTTATTCATGTGCACTAGGATCCCCTATAAGAAACCTGAGCACATTAACTCCACAACTCATAAATTCTCCAATGGTATTGAGAGTAAGAGAGCTTCGATCCCTCTTGAACATGGAACTTCTTCTCTGCAGCATAATGCACTATTATTGCCTAGTCATCAGGACGGCCAGTTAATTAGTCCAACTGAGTCTACTCATCAGTTTAAATAAAGAATTTCAGTGAAGAAAATGATCGCAGGTGCTGTGACATGCATGTTTCTTGTTGTTGAATGTATTTGCCCTAAGAGTAAGGAATGAAACATCAGCACTGAGACACAGGTTTAATAATCCCTACACTAGGGCTTTGCAGAATGTGGAATTCCACCACTGGAATTGGTGCACAGTGACAATTCTGCTTCAGAAATTTTTCTCAGAATTTCATTTTAAATTCTGCAGAATTCGAAAAAAAGTTTCTGTGTAAACTGTGGAATAATTTTCTATGCATCCAATGAACCACATAATATTATTCTGTGGAGTGCAGAAAAGGAGCCCACAGTTTATGGACTATTAATCCATGAAAAACTTGCCACATATGAAATGTCAGAATATCAATATCAATGGACTTCCACTGAATTTTCTAAAATTCCATGGAATTCTGTTCCGTTGGCATTATCAACATTCTGTATAGCCCTACCCTGATGGAAGAGGGATGCCTGAATATTGTGGCAGTCACAGAAACATGGAACACAGAGAACCATGACTGGGATGTCAACATACCAGGGTACACAATTGACAGGAGGGACAGGGAGGGAAGAAGAGGAGGAGGAGTAGCTCTCTATGTAAGGGAAGGGATAAAACCAACAGAACTAAAGGATAAACAGGGAGGAGAGGAGGCACTGCGGGTCACCCTGGAGACTGGAAATGGCTCCACCATCCGCACAGGGGTTATTTACAGACCCCTGTCTCAGGGGGAAGAAATGGACAAGGAAATGATAGAAGGCATCCTTAGGATGGCAGAGAAAGGGGAGATATTGCTGATGGGGGACCTGAATATGCCAGATGTTGACTGGAGCACCTTTGCTGCAGCCACATCCAAGAACAGGGCCATTCTCGATGCCCTACATGGGCATGCCTCAGACAGCTAGTTTTGGAACCCACTCGGGAGAGAGCAATCTTAGACCTAGTACTCTCAAATGGGGATGGAGAGGATCTCCAATCTTGAAGTGGGTAGCCATCTGGGAACAAGCGACCACCAAACAGTGTGGTTCACGATAAACTTAGCTGTAGAGTCAAGCCACACAAAAGTGAAGGTACTGGACTTCAGGAGGGCTGATTTTGACAAAATGGGAGAGTGCCTCAGAAAAGCACTAGCAAACAGGCAAGAAGGTGGGGTGGAGCAACAATGGGGAAACATCAAAACCGCCATCACAGAGGCAACAAGTCTTTGTGTGAAGCAAATAAATCAAAATGAAAGAAAAAAACATTATGGTTCTCAAAAGAAGTGGTGGGGAAGGTAAGGGGAAAAAAGATAGCATTCAGGAAGTATAAGGAAACACAGAAGGAGCAGAACAGAGAATTGTACCAGTTAAAGCAGAAGGAAGAGGGTAAGGCAGTCAGAATAGCAAAGGCCCAAACCGAGGAAAAGATAGCCAATTCGGTTAAGAAGGGGAATAAAACCTTTTATACGTACATTAGGGAGCAAAGAAAGACTAAGGCAGGGATACTGAAGCTGAACAAAGAAGAAGGTGGTTGGGCAGAGAGCGACAGTGAAAAAGCAGGGATACTGAACGAATACTTCTGCTCAGTATTCACAATGGAAATGCAGGGGGAAATACCTAATCCAGTCAATAGAAGCACTCTGAATAGCGGGGTTGATATTAGTCCTTTCACAGAAGAAAGGGTTCTGAAAGAACTCTTAAAACTGAAGATGGATAAAGCAATGGGGCCTGATGGGATTCACCCCAGAATTTTAAAAGAACTAATGGAAGAACTAGTAACACCACTGAGTACCCTTTTTAATAAATCATGGGAGGATGGGGTGGTGCCTGAGGATTGGAGAAGGGCGGATGTGATTCCCCTTCACAAATGTGGGAGCAAGACAGAGGCAGGAAACTACAGACCTGTCAGTTTGACCTCAGTGGTAGGGAAATGAAGGAATCACTTCTGAAGGAAAGAATTGTTGGGTACCTAGAGGCCAGTGGGGCACAGGACCCAAGGCAGCATGGATTCACAGTGGGAAGGTCATGTCAGACAAATCTAATCGATTTCTTTGACTGGGTGACCAAAGCAGTAGACCAGGGAGGGGCTGTGGACATGGCCTACCTAGACTTTAGCAAGGCATTTGACACAGTCCTGCACAAAAGATTAATAAACAAATTAGCCAGCCTGGAAGTGGGTCCTAGGGTGGTAGCCTGGGTAAAACACTGGTTGGACAACAGGACACAGTGGGTAATCATAAATGGAGTCCACAGTGAAGAAAGGAGGGTTACTAGTGGGCTATCGCAGGGTTCAGTACTGGGGCCGGTCCTTTTTAATGTCTTTATAAGTGACATTGCAGAGGGACTGGAAGGGAACGTATGTCTCTTTGCAGATGACACAAAGATCTGCAACAGGGTTAATACACAAGATGGGGTGGAAAGGATGAAAAGGGACTTGGCAAGGTTGGATGAATTGTCAAATGTATGGCAGCTTAGATTCATTGCAAAGAAGTGCAAAGTAGTGCACCTGGGAAACAAAAACCCAAGGGAAGAGTACACAACAGGGGGTAAGATACTGACAACAACAAAAATGGAAAGGGACCTGGGGGTAGTCATATCAGATGACCTAAAGGTGGGCAAGCAATGTGAGAAGGCAGTAAGGAGGGCTGGGGGGATACTGGGATGCATAGGGAGAGGCACCACCAGTAGAAAACAGGAAGTTGTTGGCCCTCTATACAGACAGTTGGTAAGACTACATCTGGAGTACTGTGTACAGTTCTGGAGACCACATCTCCACAAAGATATAGACAGGGTGGAGGCTGTCCAGAGGAGGGCAACCAAAATGATGCAGGGTCTGCATCAGAATACATATGAAGAAAGACTAAAGGAACTAAAGATGCATAGCCTCGAGGAAAGGAGGGAAGGGGGTACATGATAGAAATTTTCAAATACCTCAAGGGAATCAACAAAGTCCAAGAGGGTAGCATCTTTCAGAAAAAGAGATGTGCAAGAACAAGGTGGCACAATTTGAAGATAGAGGGAGGACAGCTCAGAGGTAATGTGAGGAAGTATTTCTTCACAGAGAGGGTTGTGGATACATGGAACAGCCTTCCTGAGGAGGTCGTAGAGTCAAAAACAGTGGGGGAATTCAAGAATGCATGGGACAAGCATAAGACAATTCTAGTGGGGGGTAGGAGGAAGTAGGCTGTTGGTTAACTAGGATCTGCAGCTTGTCTGTTAGGTAGGGAAATGGGCAGACTAGGTGGGCCAAGCAGTCCTTATCTGCAGTCAGATTCTATGTTTCTATATACTGAAATTCAATTGACTATTTGATTTCACTTAGCATAACTGTACTGCAGCAGGTTAGTACAATGAGAACAACTGATCAGTTTATGTAGCAGTATAAACTTATGGTATTAATGTTGAGCTGTGAAAGATGGGCCTGAGTTTCAAAGGGTCTGGCTTGTCCCAGAGATTAAGTTTCTGCCAGCAACTCCCTATCATGAAGAAAATCTTTGCACTGGTGAAAATAATAAGGCAGCCCACTGGTGCAGTTGTAGCGCTACTACTCGTGACTCTGACGATATGGGTTCAGAAGTGAGCCTGGGTGTCAGAATTCTGGCTGGGGGGAGGAAGACTGAGTGTCCTACGGACTGCTGTTCTCCTTCAGGTGGAGCGTGGGGAAAGCCATAGGTGCTTACCTGACCTCTGGTGGAGACCAGGAGTCTGATAGCCAGAGCTGGCATCTTCAGGAGGTGGAGCAGATGTCAGCATGCATGCCCCTGATGTCACTGCATACCCTGCCTCCCAGGGGAGAAAAGTGGAAAACACTCAGGCCATATAGGATGCCACCCACCTCATGCTGCAGGCCCTGCACTGTTGACACATTGCAACCCCAGAGACTGAGTTCGGATGTCTGCTGGGAGGAAATGGCCTTCTCCCACAGGCTCCACCATGGGGTTGATCCAGGGAGGAACACTGGGGACAGTAAGTTCTGAAGGCAGCAGATGATGGGATTGGGCATGGGGGTTAGTGCCAAGAAGGGCTGGTCTGTAGGAGGGAGCAAAAAAAAAAAAGATGTATTTCACCATTTTTTGCACCTAGTAACACTTTCCATTTTTTGCTCAGATGTTATACTGCACCTAGTAACAGTGCTAGAATGACTGTTTAGTAGTTTCAAATTGTGCCAGCTATATTTAACGTGATTCAAGTTAATGAAGTGGTTCATGCTTGCCTGTTTTCACATTTGCACCATCACAATCAGATGTAGCCTAGCTGCAGAATAATTTCTCTACAATCACCTGATCACCTGACAATCAGCAGTGATAATCATAGCTAATCAGCAACTGTCACAAAAGACCACCCTTAGTTACACTACAATCACTGTGATACTGTAGCAGTTACACTAAACTCTCTAATCCCTTTAGCACCTTTTTTTGTTTTGTAACTGACTATGGTTTTTTTGTGGCAAAGCACCTCCCAAGGCTCAGCCCCCAGCCCATGCCCCGCCCATCCCCCGGACCTACCCGCAATCTGATCCCAGGCATGCCCCCACTGGGAGGGGCCATCTTGCCAGCCCAGATCACTGACCTACAGTTGGGACTCCAGCAGGAATCCCCCACCAGAGGGCCCCCTTGGCTTTCTCTCCAGGGTGGTGCCATGGGACAGAGATGCACGGCAGAACCACTTCTATCATCATTGGCAGGGTTGGGAAACAGTCGAGCATGGAGTGGAGCATCATGGAGGGAGGCAGCCTATTTCTAGTAGGACAATCCTCCAGAGGGGAGGAATATGCAGTGACACCTGAGTCTGTTCCTTCCCTCAGTAATATAGGTGCCAGTGAATGTGATACACCCCAGTCTCTGTTAGGGGGCAACGTGTCACTGGACATTCAGCCTACCCTTCCCCCAGAGAAGGAGAGCAGTCATCAGGATGCTCAATCCTTCTCCCCCCAACTGGCCATCTGACTCCCGAGTCCATTTCCAAACCTGGGTCATCAGCATCGCGAGTGGAAATCCAACTGCTGTGCTGGCGGACCGGCCATTCCTTTAGCACCTTTAAAGGTCATGTACCAGAAGTAGCAGTAACAGTACTTGGTCATAGCATTGTCTCTGTCTTGAGTGACTGCTGTAAATCATATATCTCCTGCTGTGGAGTCAGCTATCTACCTATATGATCTACTCTACCTATACGATCTACTCTGCCTCTGAAATTGTTGTCATGGCAGCATGAGAGACTGTGACAGTACATATGGAAACCCCATCAATAAAAGCACTCTTCAAAAATGTAAAGCGGACAATGTGACAAGAGGCATAGTTTTGTTAGTGCTGTCAAGTACACAAGTGGGAGACTTCCTGCCTTCTCAAGTAACCTACAAAGGAACAACAGCAACCAGCAACCCTCAACACACCTGTTCTGTGCTCCCACAACAAAACTAGACCCCTTCTAATAATGAGTGAATACCATTACCATCCATATAACTTTTTTTAAAGTGTATTACAGTACTAAAGTTTTTCACTGAGCACAGTAAAGTGTCTGTTTTTTTTCATGGAAATATCATGGTCAGTTTATTTCTGCAGGACTTTGCTGATCGCGATAATGGTGAAAATAAACTGATGGTGAAAATATGCTGCTATACAGTGTACTTAATGAGCTTTGGGAGCTAGGGAGTCCATAAAAGCCTTATTTTTAAACTGAGCCCCCCCCATTATAAGTCAAGGGCAGTGATGAGTGGTCTACCAGGGCTCACTGCATAACTGGGGGAGGGGAGGGGCTGGTCCCTGGCATGCTCCCCTGTAATTCCAACACTGCCTGGAATGCCACACATAGCATCTGTGCATCTGTGCAAAAAATGTCTTTAAATTTCAGACTGAAGGACCTCTGATCTTTTTCTGTTGTTATGGTTTATGTTTCTATGATTCTGAAGGATCACAAAAAGACAACATAGAAACATAAACGTAGAAACATAGATTGTGCCAGCCAAAAAAAGATAAAGAAGCCCATCCAATCTGCTCATTTCCCCACCAGGTTGGATTTAGAGATCTGATAGATGTAGTGGCTTGATCATCTTCCACCTCTCAAGTATCCCTTCTAGTCATTTGCTTGCGGGTTTTACTATTACCTTATGTGGTAGATGTCTTAGCAAGTCTTAAACCCTTTTACAGTCTTCACTTTAACAGCCTCTGTAGGTTATTTATTCTATTTGCCCAGCACCGACTCAATTAAGAACTTTCTCATGTCCCTCCAGATCCCCCCACACAGTCGCCAGTCATGCCCTCCAGTCACTGTGCAATTGTTCCTTGTGAACAAATCCTTAAAATTCACCATGTTGATTTCTCGCAAGAATAGCTATGTCTCAATCATATTCCCATTTCCCTCCTGACCTGCAGCTGCCAGTCAGCGATGTAGGAAACTGGGAACTCCCTCCCTCCCTCCTGTTTACTAGGACAGCCCAAGACAATAGGAAAAGGTCACAAGTGCAATAAATAGCAGGCATGTAAGGCAAACAAGACTAAATGCATACAGTTCACTCAGATAACAGGAACTTGATGGAACATGCTAAATGAGACGCTGAGATTCAGGTAAAAAATAATCACATCTCCATTGTTCAACTAAGAATTTTGTAAGACTTGTATTTAGTAAACATTTCTAATAGAAATACAGTAATTCATGTAAACAGTTACATCTGCATTGTTCAAATATTTGCTTTTTAAGATGGTTTCTTAAGGAACAAATAGTTTTAGTTTCTCTTAAATGCAGTAGTAGTAAGTTCCAAAACATTGGGTTCACATAATGAAAGGAGCTTAGTGACATCAGGGTACTACAAAAGGGAACAGTAAATTGATTATTTCTAGAGGATCTAAAAGGTGAGGACTCCAGAACTGCACACCATACTCCAGGTGCAGTTCTACCCTAGACCTGATCAGAGGCAGTATCATCTCCTTCTACTTATCAAATCCCCTTCCTTTACATCCCAGCACCTTTTCAAACATTGTACATATGCTGCAAAACTGTAGTTTTGCAAGGGCACCCTCTTTGTCCATTTGCATGTGTGAAGTTTTTCCATTTCTGAAAATACAGTACCAGGAGACTGCCTTGCATTTCACTACTGCCAGTTTTGTGACCTTAAGCAAGTCTCTTAACCTACCCATGCTTAATTCCCCCCCCCCCCACTTTCCACCTCCCTCTCTGTCTCTCACCCCCCAGGTCATGAAAGACTGTTCTCCCTAAGCACTTCTTGGTCAATATACTGGCACCCTACCACTAGGTCAGCACTGCTCCTGAGGCAGTGCTTCTGTCTGAAGATCGTCCTTGTAACTGAAAAACTTAACAGTTGCCACTGCCTGTTGGTAAGGGCACTGCACTGTGAATCGAGAGAACAGGGTTTGAATCTCAAAACATCTTAAAAATGTGCTTACCCTTAAATTTTACTTGAATGATGATCCATAGTGAAGTGGTGTTTGAATAGTAAATCTATGTTAAAGGAAGTTAAATACAAGAATGATTGGCTCTTGAATGGGAACACAGACTTGGGGGCTGTGCTCAGGGAAGCAATCAGGTAGAAGCCTTTCTGCTTTCTCTTCCTCTGTACTTAAATATGTGGAGCTTCCCTTTACTGCCCCACCCATTTCATTTAGCCTTCGTGGGCTTGCCTAATGACTAATGGGTCTGTTTATGATATGTAAATCACTTTAGGATATGAAGTGTATAAATGATACTATATAAAACACAACTAACCAACCTTCCTTCCTTCCTTCCTTCCTTCCTTCCTTCCTTCCTTCCTTCCTTCCCTTCCTCCCTTCCCTTCCCTTCCTCTATCCTCCCTTCCCTACCTCCCTACCCTACCCTCCCATCCTCTCTCCCTCCTTCCCTGTTCTGGATTGTAACATGCTATGTTAAGACAGGTAATGCTCTCCTTCAACTGAAAAAAAAATCCTTGCATAGGATGCGTTCTTCATTAATAATCCACTTCTGGTTTCCATTTAGCTGTTTTACATTCAACAACCACAGAATACATGTTTTATATCATTGTCGCTTGATTCCAAGCCATTATAAAATTAAAACACTGGCTAAACAGAGAAGAGCTGGGGGAGCATTTTATGTTGAGCACAAATATGGTTACAAAAGAAAACACAGTGAATTTAGTGGGTAGAAGTTTTAGGTGTGGAAGCATTTCTTCATGTCAAGGGGTGGAGAGATGGAGCAGGTTGTCTATGGAGGTGTTGGGGTGGAGAGAGAGAGAGACAGGATTCAAGCATGTGTGGGGCAGGCACATACTGTAGGTATCATTAAAAGGAAGAATCACTCCAGAAAGGGTGGGGGAGGCTAAGGGTTGTATAGGGCACTTGCCAACACATAGGGTAGGTAGACAGGCAGGGTTAAGGCAGACTGCATGGGAACTGCAGTCTTTTTTGACAAACAAAATCTACAGTGGTAGTCAACACCACCAAGAACACTGACATGCAAGTCTGTTGAATGTGGCCTTTGCAATATAGTACACCATTTAAGTGACATACTTTCAGATGGCGTTGGCTACTACTGTATGTATATTTCTATGGCTTCAGGACCCAAAAGAAAGTTTTCATAAACCAAAGCTTAGCACATGACTTGAGACTTAACAATGAAGAAAACCCCATACAAAATGTTTATAATGAGAAAGAGGAAATTCAGATCAGTTCTTGCCTTTTTTTAGCATCCTAAGTTTCTCATGGTGACATCTATTCACTTTTTAATGACTTTAAATTCAAAGCCTATCTATTGTTGTCTAGTAAACTATTGCAGACATTATTTGTTGTGTAAAAAGTGCCTCATAAATTGTGTTCTTATTTGGATAATTTAGTATTTTGCATGCTTCCATTAAATCTCCCTTACCCCTTTTTGCAAGACTATAAAGATTATATGTTTTAATTGTAAATCTTGCTCAGCCCAGTAACAAATCGGAAACACCATTTTCATTGTGTGTGAGACCAAGAATGATTTATGTTTATTGTGTGCCTTTGGTATCATGACAGCTAGAGTGTGGAGTGTTCCAGCAGTCTAATAACTGCATTCACAAGGTCCAGAACAAGTATCCTGCTGGAAAAGAGGGGGAGCACCCTGAGCTATTAGATGAACTCCACTAAAAGGTATAATAAAAGACTAAACACTGCTAACAACAGAGATGTATTTGGTATTGCCCTGACAACCACTCTCAGAGTGAAGATACCAAGTGACTCATAATTTGTGGGGATGTTTCAGTACAACTGGACAATACAGATAATTTTAGCTAGCTGCTCTCAGTTTTTAAATTTCCATTTCTTAGGGTTACTAATATGCTAGCTGTTACCTGTGAAACATTCACAGTTTCCCTGGCTTTCTGGAGAAGCAAGGGAACCTCATCCCCTCCCTCCCACACACACATAAAAAGATCAGTTAAAAAAGTGCCAGCTCCTGGAACTGTGCCAGGAGCTGACAACACCCTTTTCCCTCCCTCACTAGCAAGACTCCCCCTCCAAGGCCACCATACTCTTACAATTAATACTATACTTGCTGTTACCCATGAAACATTCACAATTTCCTTGACTTTCTTGAGAAGCAAGGGAACCTAAATGGCCACCCCCTTCAAAAAAAGTGTCAGCTCCAGGAACTATGCCTGGAGATGAACTCTTTACCCTCCCTCCCTAGCAAGACTCCCCCTCCAAGGCCCCAACATACAGAAAAAATCCCTAGTATTACATATAACATGTTAGCCCATTCTAAAACCTGGAAGCCATTATTAGAAACTAAATAATGGCTCACTTGATTGTGGACAAGGTTCTCATCCCCTCTAAGCATGGATTTATGAAGGGCAGGTTATGTCAAACCAACCTAGTCACATTCTTAGAGGTGGAGACCAGGGAGCTGGACAGGGGCAGGGCTAGACTTCAGCATAGCCTTTGACACTATGGTTCATGTTAAACTTCTGAGCAAAGTGCACCAGTGTTGTATACATGATGCAAGCCCCTAATATTGCATTGTAACATTAACATTTGACATGAGCCCAGGTGCCTTGTGTAAGACTACAGTGTATGACTTTAATTATTTATTTATTTGTGGTTTGTTTATTTATTTATAGTTAGTTAGTTTTTGGTACCTAGGTGAGTGCAAAAGACAAAGATTTATCTATTTTCAGCCATGATCCGGAAGGTTACAGTCATACATTAAGTAAACAATCATTCCACCAAGGAGCAAGTTATACACACATGATTGGCAGCAAGTTACTAGATACAAAACACAAGTTACACAATAGGCATAGGTGGGACAGGCAGGTAGTACAAAATGCATGGAACTTATAGCTGCAAATTGGAAGTATAGCAGAACACAATATGCAAATAATTAAACAAGAGACAGTAAACATAGCCAACTGAGGTAGCCACAGCTTTCCTAACTTTTACAAGATAATATGTCATGTAAGTACCTACAATAGGCAGACTGGAAGACCAAAACAGGCCTACAATTATGTACTCCAAGAGGAATGGAATTCCAATGCCTAGGAGCTTAACACGAGAACACAGTATGCCCAATGGTTGTTTTCATTTTAGGCACAGACAGAAGAGCTTCATCAAAGGATCTTAAAGGATATGTGTGCATATAGGTAGAAAAAGGGATGCAAGGGATCCTGGAACTTGGTTACCAAGCACATTAAAAACAATTCCACCCAGGGTGAGGTTCCTGAAGGATTGAGAGGGAAGCCAATTAAGTCTCATATAAAGGGAACAATGATGTACTAGGTGGCTTGTGGTAAGGGCAAAATGACAGATATTATACTGTAGGTCACATCCCACTTCCTTGGCAGCAGATGAACACACTGAAACCTCATGCATATGTTTTGGGAGAAAGATGCCTCTAGAAATGACTAGATGTGCCTTTGGGATGGGAATTGCATGAATTAATAAGAAAACACAACTCTAACACTGACATATTTACATATGCTGGTCATAAATGGTGAGAAATCAAGGGATGGATCCAGAGTAACCCCAAGGTAATTAAAAGACAGTACGATGGCTATGGTGTTCCCATCACTACATGATACCTGAAGGAGGGATGGGAAATTTCTTAATTTGGATACAGAACCAAAAGCATAACCTGGGTTTGGACTTGTTCAATTTATTCAGAGACAGTGAATTCTGAACTGCCTGGAGGTTGGTGGAGAGGTGACTACTAATGGTATCAGTATTTTTAGAGCTAAGGAGTACTACAATGTGATCTGCATAAAGTATTGGATTACTGTAGGTAAAACAGCAATTGACATAATTTATATGTATGGGAAAAGAAGTGGTTCAAGAATAGACCAACAGAACTCCAACAGAAGTAACAATGGGATCAGAGAAGGAAGATTCAATTTTACTCTGTTGTCTATTACGCAGGTAATTACTAAACCAAGAGAGAGTGTGAGAAGATAATCCTAAATTCCTAATTTTGGTACAGAGCAGGGAGTGGTTCATGTGGTCAAAAGCTTTTATAAGATAGATAAAAATGGTACCAGTAGGATCCCCTTATCCATGGCAGAAACATCATTACTGTTTAGGGTAATCAAGGTGGTGCTCTGTCCACTCCTAAAGTCATGCTTGAAAGGGGATAGTAAATAATATTTTTTAGATAGTTAGACAACTAAAAGAACATAAGCTTCTCAAGCACCTTATTAAGAGCAGGTCAAATAGCAATTAGCCTATAGTTGCTTAAGACCTTGGGATCTCCCTTGTTGTACACCGGATTGATATGGGACAGTGTCCACGTATCAAAGACTATCCCAGACACCAGGGACAGATTTATAATTCTAGTAATTTCTGGGACAATTTTAGCAGCAGCTACTCAGAGGATTTTGAGCTCTACCCCATTGGTGCCAGATGATTTAGATTCAGGGATTCATCTAAGAAGTTTATACATTTCCAGCACCTTCACTGGTTTAAAGTAGAAAGTGGGGGTCAATTGAGAGGCACAGAGGAGTAATGAATTTCCCAAAAGATGTTGGATTTGTGATGGTGAGGAAGGGGAATGAGCTCCTATACTGGGATTGGTCACCAAAGAGGAAATTAAAGGCAGTTGCAGTGGTGGAAGGATTGTTGCAATTGACACTATTAATAACCATATCAAGGGATGTAGATTTTCTATAGTCACCCATCACCCAGTGTCTGATGCATTTCCCAAAATGACAGGAGTTCCCAGCCAAGGAGTCAATAGATTTTTGGCAGAAGACACTTCAACCGAATTGCCTTTTTTGCAATCATTTTGATCATGGACAGAAGGGAACTATTTAGCCATTTAGTCACAGGACTACAAACTATCCTCTCAGTGTGGGGGTTGTTTTGGAGGCCAGTGAAGACTGGGTTAAAGTAAGGTATGGCATCATTTACAAGATCAGTTTCCCACAGCAGGAACCAGTCAATGGAGGATATTTCACTCCTGAAAGCAGCATTATCAAGTTCAGAGAAGTCACAAAACTGAATTAGCCTAGGGTGAACTATAGGAGGTTAAGCCCTCTAGACACAGTAGATTGGGAATGGTCACTAATGGCACAAGGGACCACACCAGAGCAAATGATTATATCCCCTTTGGGGGAAATAATCCAATCAATAAGTGAAACACTGCTACCATTGTTTTACAGCCTCATAGGTTTGGTAATTATCTATGTGAGGATTCATGTACTTAGGCATTGTTTAAAACTATTACTTTTACTGCCAAACCAATTTAAATGGAAGTCCCCAAGGAGGATGAATTTATTTTTGACTAGGGGTCCCACTACTTCCATAAGGAAGGATAGTGCAGTCAGCTCAACTGCAGGAGGAATATACATGCAAAAAAGATGGAGCATTTTGGCATTAACTAGGCAAGGCAAGAACATGGCAATCATTAATCATAAAGCACCCTATCCCGGGGGCTCAGGGCACTGTACATACAACAAATGTGTAAAATGAGCAAAGCATAATATCAGACATTTAAAGGATAACTGAAACATGAGTATCAAATGCTGACTAGATAAAAATAACTAACTGGGAAAAGTATGTTTGAATAAGTAAGTCTTCAGAGAGGCTTTGAAAGCCTCCACCGTGAAGGCCATATGAATGTTGCAGGAGGCAAATTCCATAGCACTGAAGCTACCACTCTGAATGGTCTGTTCCCTTGAGAGTCTGGGACGAGAAGGGGGCATGATGAACATGCCCACATTGGTGGAGCAGAGGGGTCAGCCTGGTTGATAAGGTATACCAGGAGATCTTTCAAGTAGTCCTGTTCCAAACCATGAAATACCTTCTATGTTAACAAGCATATCTTGAAGGTAATGTTCCATCACAAAGGCAGCCAGTCCAGCCCATGCAAGACTGGCATGATGTGGTCACTTCCAAAACAACTCACTACCTGTCAGACAGCAGCATTCTGGACTAGCTGCAGGTGTCACATCAAACTTCCAGATGACCTTAAATAAAGAGCATTATAGTAGTCCTACCTAGAGGTGACAAATGCATGGATGATTGTCACCAGGTCTGCAGGTGCCAAATGCAATTTGAGCCTGGTAATGTTTCAGAGATGATAAAAGCCAGAATGGATCACCACCAACACCTGCAGTTTTAGTGTTAGTCTGCAGTCCAAAATGGCCCCAAGCTCTGTAACTGCATCAACAGGTATGAGAGATTGGCTACCCAGTGAAGGAAGCGCCAAACCTCCCACCACTTCTGAGCCCCAGCAGCCTGGCTCAATCACCATAAGCTCTGTCTTTCTTCAGTTGAGGAGATAGGAGAATGACATGACATAATTCCACCTTAGGGTCAAGCACATTAGAACAATATACAAAAGTGACATTAATATGTGTCCTGAAATATAGCATAGTACCACTACCCCTCTAAGATCTCAGTTTATGACATCTTACACAACTATATCCCAGTAGTGCATAAGGGTTATTAGGAACACTGTGACTGAGTCATGTCTCAGAGATTCAGAGGATTTCAGGTTAGTAATAATTGACTCAGATTTTCACTTCATCTAAGTTAGAAACCAAACTCCTAACATTTAGATGGGCAGTTTTGAGTTCTTTAATATTTTGTCAAGGGGGAGGACAGAGAGGGCAAGAAGGTATAAAACCTGGTCCAGGGTTTCATTCTATGTCCCCCACAATAAGTAGTTTTAATAGTGGCAGGAAAATAATGGGAGGAAAATAATGGGACAGAATTTCATTTGCCTGCAAGAGATAATTGTATTCCAATGAATCTGTTCAGATATTGCAAAGCTTTACGTGTTAGATGAGAAGGGATCAAAGTATAAACACTCTGACTGTTGTAATTACAGATTAGCATATTGAACAATGTGAAATCTGGAGAAACATGGGAGCAATGGGGGTGAATATAGTAGAGGCACTACAAGGATTAAGCAGGACAGGAGGCAGGAGGTAACCACAATTTGTGGCAAATGACCTATTGTGAGGGGAAAATATGAATGGATAAATGGATAACTAGGTACACCAAAATGGGGAGTTGTCGAGGAATAAGCAATAAGCTCAATGACCACAGGCTAAAAATACACACACCATCAAGTAGGCATGATTGATGGAATGTAGGTTTCACCAGTATAGAGTGGAAACAGCAATCACAGTAGCAGCACCACAGTGAAGAACAAAGATAGAAACATTAGACCCACTTAAAATGAGTGGCAACACACTAGGGACAATTATTCTAGTAACTGAAATGATACTTGCATGGTCCACCATTGTAGGATGGGAACAATAAACTAAAACATGGTCACCACTCTAGTATATACAGGCCAGAAAGTTACAGAGGAAATAGTGCATCACTCCAAATTACAACAATGAATGTTTCAAAATTACAGGTTCATCATATTGATAACAGCTTGTACTCATCAAACTGGAAACTCCAAAAAAAAAGACATATGCATAGCAGGGAGGACAAAAAAAAATTGTTATAGAGTGCACATGTTTAGAGCAGGAGAGAACAAGAAGAATGGCCAGCTGCCCACTGCCTCCCATGGCTGACACTCATGGTAGACAACAACATATACAATGCCCTTTGTGCTGCGGCCCTCAGCACTTCAGCCTACAGTGCTCTAGCCTGCTTGTGGGAGGACTTCAGTAAGACAGATTTGGCCCCACCCTCAAGCAGCCTGATTGACTGCTGGCCTCTGTTTGTTCCCTCCTGGCTCCAGTGTGGCTAGGAAAGCAGCGATCATGGGAGAGGGGGTAGGGTGTGTAGCTGTGAACTCACTTCATGACCCCAAAGTCATTGTCCAACAGGAAGGCTGGCCATCAAGGAAGTCTGAGCACCAATCATGCTTGGAGGGGAGATGCTGCTGAAATGTAACTTGGGGCTCTTTTCCCTAGTTGGTTGGCCTTGCCCTCAAGCAGTCCCTTTGGCTGCTGGCCCCTCTTTGTTCCCCCCTGGCTCCGGTGTGCTGTGGAAAGTGGTGATCATGTTGGGGGGTATAGCTGGGAACTCACCTTTTGACCCCAAATCCAGGGTCCAAGAAGAAGACTGGCAACTGATGAATTCTGAGCACCAAGAGGTAAGCATTCTACCATTTGAGTCACACTAGCACTTTCAGAGTCTGGCTTGGGAGCTGTATGCTATTTATGAGACTTCCTCAGTATTATATTACACTGTTTAAGAGACTGAAATAGTGGAGTTCACTGCTACCCATAGTCCTTTTATTTTCTTCCCGCCACAATTCATTCATATTTCTTTTATATGTGCATCTTGCATTTTTATGGATGGCATGCATTACAGGTCTTTTATTTTTGTCAGTGCTGAATCTCATTTCTTATATATCTGACCAACTGCATCTATAGTACATGTTCTCCTGGTTTTGAACCATTTGATTGTTTTACCAATGTACTGCTAGTCTTTGGTTCCAGTCCATCTAAATGTATTTATTATTGCATAAAGCATTTCACATCAGGAAACAAAATAAAAGCAGCATGTTACTTACAAGAGAATTTCCATCTGGACCTGCAACAGATATTATATGGGTTGTAATCCTCGAAGGATTTTTTGTTCAACACATTTTTGTATAATTTATTTACCCAGGATATTTCAGCTGAGATGGAATATCTTTTTTAATGGGGTCCTAATTTAACCCATTTTACAGTTGAGCAGGCTGAAGCAGAGAGAGTTTAAGTGACTTGCTCAGGGTCACACAGCGGGTGAGTGTCTCTGGTGGGATTTGAACCTGGAGTTCTTGGCTCCCATGCCTTTACTCTAGCCTCTAGATGATGTTGCCTCCACATTTCCCATTTGATGTCACACCTCTGATAAATACTCTGCTTCCTGTTGTTTTATACAGTTCCTTATCTACAGTACTCCCATGTTCTACCCTCTATCCCTACTGCTTCTTAGATAATTAGTAGCCTTTTATGTGGAGCTACATCAAAGGCTGTCTGAAAATCTTGATAATTTATAAGCACCACCCATGCCAATTCCTTTTGCAATCTTCTCAAAAAAGAAAAAAATGGCAAGGCATGAGATATACAGTTACTGGATTATTTGTACATGTAGTTTGTCCATATACAAGCCTAGTCAAGCCTAGTGAGAAATGAGACGGGGAGGGGATCCCCAAATGATGCACATTTTAAAATGGTAGGAAATCCAGAAAAACCAAAGCAAAACTTCTTGGATTGCAGTAAATTTGGTGGCCACTTTTTGTTTTCTTTTCAAATAAAAGTAATTACTAAGTGAACATGAGGAGAGACTGGTAGCTCTTAGCATGTTCAAATTAAAAGAATAGTAATCTGAGACAGGACACAATCTAATTTTTCTGCATTCTCAAGAGTACCAACAATAGCTAACAGAGATGTTTAATTTGGTGTCCTCCATACCCTGAAGCCCAGAGTACAGGGTTTTAAATAATTAATTAGCAGTTTTTTTCTTGGGACAATACTAACTGTACAGAAAGTATTTATATAGGTTTTCTAGAAGTGTTATGTTTGCTAAACACAGTGAGGAAAGTGCTATGCATTTTCACAATGTTTTAGAACTTTTATGAGCAAAATGCTCATCAATTTTTAGAGTTAAATAAAACCCTGGAGTGGTACATTTAGGGATAACATTAGGAAGTATTATTCTCCTACATGGTGGTGATTCTATGGAGCAATCTACCAGTGGAGAAAGTGGACTCAAATATAGTACAGACCTTCAAGGCAAGCCTGGGTAAAGCTTCCCAATAGCTTAGTGGAAGAGCATCTTGCTCCTATGCAGCAACTTAGGTTCAAGAGTGGAATTGTGAAACCGTTATTATGTTAGGTGGAGTGCTACTGAGTGCAGCATAAGCCAATTTGGGTAGGAAGTGGCCAGGTCCACCAGTGCAGTGATCCCCTACAGCAGGCTGGGGGGTGTTCTCCCTTGCAGGGGGTGGCACTTGCGCAAAAACCACTGCAGCATCTAAGCTGGTCTGGTGGCACAGAGGACTGAGGTACTGTAGCACCTTGCCTGTCACCACACCAATGACCCGAGTTCAGGAACTAGCCCAGGCCACCAGGGTTCAGCGAGGGGCAGGGCTGGGACAGGTTTGAGTGGCCACCTGGCAGCTCTCCACTCCAGAACTGAGGTGGTGTGTTATCCAAGCCCTTGGTTGCCACCATTTGAAGGCCTGGTGGTAGTGCCAAGCTTAGGGAGGCCAACTAAGTTCACGGGAGATGGAAGGAAATGCAGTTCTGAAGCACATGCATGCCTCCACAAATGTGTCCTCCATGATGCTGTGAGTCTGGTAACATGGGAGAAAAATGGGAAAGGTCTGCCCAGGCTCCATGACGTCCCACCTGTCAACATTCTGCTCTGCACTGCCACCTGGCCGGGCTCAGCAACTGTATGTGGGTCTCTGTTTGGGGACAGGATGGCTCCCCCACCAGGGCTCACCACAGGGTGCTATCTGTGAGGATCTAAGGTCCCCTGGCCAGGCTGAGGCAGGAAACCGAGCAGGAAGGGGCAGAAACAGGACCGATTAGCCCACCTAGACAGACCATGGAGAAAAAGTTTGATAAAAAAAAAAATGAACTGCAACATGGAAGGCCAAATAGTGGCATACTTTGCCATCAGGAGAGGTGGAAGGGAGAAAATGGGGCACGACATCAACGCTACCACCATGATAAGGTAGGAGACAGTCTTGGGCACCACCCTGTGTATCCCCCACCATTAGTTGAGTAGGTGGGGGATAGCACGGATAGACTGGGGCATTCAAAATGGGTGTTTGCTCCAAGGATTGGGGATTGGGTGGTTGCTGGTAGAGGGATAACAGTTTCATATTAAAAAAAGGTACGCTTTAAGAAACTGCCGCTTATAACCTGGGTAGTATGAAATCCTTTTAAATTAGTACCCATTTACAGAACATACTTATTCATACCTACTTATGAAACAGGGGGCTGACGTGATGGACCTAGATTCCCTTCAACCTTAAATCAGTGTATCACTATGGCTCTGTCCACACTGGAGATAAAAACTTGGTAACGGGTTTTAAACCATTACTGCTTTTACCATTTTATCACATCTACACCTAGTCAGAACCGTGTTTTAACATGGATAGCGTCCGTCCACATTCTCCATAAGGAAAGCATGTTAAAACAAGCACTGTGGGATGGCTGATCAGTATACTGTGGGTGCCTGGAAGAACAACAGTAGGAAACATGGATTGTACACCCATACACACAGGTAACATAAAGCGTTTTTCTCTTAAAACATTTTCAGAACTGTGCTTTAACCCTAATAGCATCTGGGTTTAAACACAGTTTTGAAACACAGTTCAGTACCACTACCAGTGTGGATTTGAACCATGTTTCCCAATTTTAAAATGTTATAGGTCGTCTGTAACGTTTTAAAATCTCCAGTGTGGACAGAGCCTATAAGTACTATACAGTCGCTATCTAGCTCCTGTCCTTGAAAAGTAGATTATTCTGATGCTCTGGTCAAATGGTTGACATCTGGCTCTATTCACAAAAGATCCTCTCCAATTCTATGCCTACAGTATGGCAAAACTTTTATGTGAATAGGGCCCCTGGATTTTACCAGTGTGGCCTAGAAAGTATTATCCTCTGGTGCTAACTTGGTACATTATGACATGCCTGTACAGGCTAAAGAGATCCCCAGTCCATATGAAATGTCAGGGTGTCTATGAGCAATCATTCCTTTAGTGTGCTGGGACAAAGGATATGGGCTTCCCAGAATCAGGCATTATATATACACTGTGAGCAGTGAGCTTGCATATTGGGCCAAAATGTTTGAACACCTTTCTTATCAGGGTCAAGGATGTTAACTGGGCATTACCCTCATTGTTTTTACATTCACACAAGCCTTACTCCTATTAGACTGCTGTTATACAAGAAGTCTAACTCTTTTTATGGACTTCATGAAAAATTATGGAACATTAAAAGAACTTGGGGTACATACACAATTAAGAACATGGATAAGTGTGCGGCTCAAAGACAGGCATCAGAGGGTACAAATAAGAGGGTTCCTGTCCGAACTTGGGGAGGTGACATGCGGGGTACCCCAGAGCTCAGTCCTGGGACCAGTACTAGTCAAATTGTTTGTCACATCTATGCAAGTTTCGGTCAGAGTGTGTCTATGTAAATTTGCGGATGACACCAAGGCGGGGGAAGTGGTCAATACACACCAGCATCCATAGTCACCTTCCAGGAGCAGTTGTACAAGTTGGAATACTGGTCAGACAAGCACAAGCTGAGCTTCAATATTGAGAAGTGCAAGGTAATGTACCTTGGTTGTAGTAACAAGAAAGCCAATTACAAATTAAATAATAAACTACTTACCAGTACAGACACTGAGAGGGATCTGGGAGTAACAATATCAGACACCTTAACTTTTGACAAACATAGTTCTGATGTGGTAAAAAGAGCAGACAAACTAATGGGAAACATTTTAAGAAATATCTACAGTAGAAGCGAGAAGGTTCTGGTACCCCTGTATAGACCTCTGATGAGGCCAGTTCTTGAATATGGGAGGCCTTTTAGTAGTCCACAATGCATAGATAGCTGTAAGCATGTAGAAAAAGTGCAGCACAGATTTACTAAGCCTACTGGGTCATAATGTTGCACACTTAATAGCATACAACATTATGGCTAACCTTGTACAGCGTAGTCTGTAAGCGCTACTGGTACAATACCGCGTATACTGCTGTACATGGTATTGCACCAGTATCACTTTCCCAGACAGAGGATAAGACCTCTGCTGGGAGCAGGTTCCATCAAGCAGCTGCTGTGGCTCACAGGACTGAACCACAGCAGTAGGAACCCAGGCGCCGCGTCTGGGACGGGGTTTGATTCCCAGTCCCAGAATCTTTTATTTTTTCACATCTTGTACACTCCCCAAGTTGAACCCCCCACCAGAGTTAAGAATCTTTAGTGGGGGGGGGGGTGTAGCCCCCCCACAGAAAAAAGACTTATGCCTCATGGCAGAAATCATGCAGTATTGGCAGTGCGATTTTGACATGCGGCATAATGTCTTGTGACATTATGACCCTGTGCCTTTACTAAGAAAATAGCCAAGGTTAAAAAGATTGGTTACCAGGATAGACTCTCAAGACTAGGCCTGTACTCAATGACCTATCGAAGACTAAGGGGAGATTTGTGCTATGCCTATACTTGCTTCCAAGACCAGAACCTTTGGGAATGTGTGGGACTAAGAAAAATAGAAAGGAAAGGGCCGGATAGGGCAACCAGGCTTCATGCATACCAGTTACAGGGTGAAAACTATAGAACACAGAAAAGAGGAAGATGGTACAATCAGAGAGTGGTTAATGAGTGGAACTCGCTACCACAGGAGGTGGTGGGAGCAAATAGTATGGAGGTATTTAAAAGGTTGTTCGACGAACATATGCACTCTAGAAAATGGGATTATGTCCACTGAAAGGTGGCAAGTCTGTTTATGGCCCAGTGGACTTGTAAATAAAACTATGAAACTATGTGCCCATGGATGTGACCCTAATAGACCTACATATTGTAGTTGCTAGGTCAGTTTTATTTCCCTTTTACACAGTGGTACTATGTTCATATGGAATGTAACCCTTACTTAGTAAGAGTTTATGATTGTGAATACACTGTCACTGCCTCCAAAATCTCCTGCAGCTTCCAAGAATAAATCTTTTGTTTAGTTTGCTTTCTGATATCAGATGGCATGCCACATTCTCCACAGTGAATATATTTTGGAAGCAGTCATTTAAAGAGAACATAAACCCTGTTGTTTACATGTTTAAATATAGTTAGTAGTTTGGGCATTATGTCTAATAACCCAGTTGTATCGTGTGTTTGTTCTGAAAGCGTTTTATTTTTTCTTTATTTAGGGTACCTTCCTAATGCAGCCTTTTGTGACCCAGTATTAAATGTTTTATTACTTAGCAGTTCTGGAACACATTGCTATCAGATGAGCAGAAGCCTTGCATGGGCCACTGCATTATAGCTTTCAGCTCAATGATGCCACTGTGTTTGGAAACTCAGATATAATTAATCAAAAATGAATACTAGATGGGAAAACAGGTGACATTAACATTAGACACTATATAATAAAAAAATAGGAGTATTTCAAAACAAACACAAAACAATGAATAGCTTTACAATGCCCAAATTAACTATTACAATAAAAAAATGTACACAACAGGGTTTATGTTCCATTTCAAATTTCAGTTAACATACTTTACTTCCTTTGTTAATGTTTAAGTACTAAGTCTTTCTTGACTGTTGGCTTATTGTCATAGTAATGAAATAACTTTTTTAGAGCCGTGTTTAGCATTTTTAATTATAATGTTTTCTTGAGTCTTTTTTGAATGTTAGCTCCCTACTTTACCTGTTTTAGCAAGTCTCCGCCCTCCTGCCTCTGTTCTGTTATTCCTTTAGTCCTATAGGCATTACATAATTTCTCGCTTTTGAGCCTATTCACAACAAAGCTATTCATCCATTTTGGAGACTACATTTAGCCTTAGTCTGTTATCATAATAATAAATGCATTCTGACATGATTAACATTGCTGATTATAATCTGTTTTATTTTTCTTTAACTAAAATACAGATGGGTTCAGAAACCCTGATATGTTATCTGTGTATGAGTGAGTTGCAGCCTGCAGCCTTGATTCTTTCACTGAAGCAGAGTGGCCAGGGCTGAAGTCCAGCAGTATGACACTCTCCGTACCTGGTAGTGGAAGTCAGCATTGGTAGCTTCCAGAGAAAGAACAACGGAAATATATAAGACCAATATAAGTACCCTCCCCATTTGTATATCCAGTATATTCTTTTAGGATCTTCCTTATCCTTTCAACATTTGCCTGTCTAAAATGATAAATTCTAGTTTTAGCACATGCCAATGCTATTTTCCATTAGTTTTTAATGTAGATATGTTCTGGCAACAAGTATCCTATGGTCTTATTATATCTGTAGCATACATCACCTCATCTATTGTTTGTAGAAATTGCCATTACCGTTCATATTTTCTGGAGTTTTTGTTTCATACACTAATCAGTCTTGTAAATATTACACACTAATAAGAAACATCACTATAATTTTTACAGTTAATTAGTATTAAGAAAATATTTTTCATTACAGTATTACAAGATGCTCTAGAAGAAAAATACAGACAGTTAAATGAGACAAATGCCATTAAATATTGTCAGCTGGATTTAAAACAGTGTGCACATTCAAGAGGCATGCATACCAAGGTATTACAATATAATTCTCATGCACACCACGGGGCCTTGACCAATATTCAGATGCAAAGTCTCCTACATGGCCTATAGTGATCGAGAGAGGAAGAGTGGGACCCAAAGATAATCTGAAGGTTGGGCCACACAAGGTGGCAAAGAAGGGTCCAGAACAGAATACCGGAATTGCAGGAAGAGGTCTAATATCTTCTGATATCTGGGAAGCATTTTCTTAGCAAAATGGGACATTCTATCTAGGGTTGCTAGAACCTGAATAGTTGCCAGCCATTGAGCTATGGATGGTACCTCTACCATCAACCATCTTTGCAATATTTGTTTTTTGGCCTGTATCCCTACCATCAAGGGCAAGGTCAGGTGTGCTTGTGGGAGGGAAAGGGAGCTTGGAGAAAGGCCTAGGGGGTATAGTTGTGACAAGAAAGGGAAATGGCCATCCACAATGTTAGTGCAGCAGTCAGGGATCTAGCACCAGAGGTTCTGTGCCCTGGGGCAACTCCAAATAATGTGTAAATGGTCAAATCCTGGGGACAGACATCTCCAACATTTATCATGGGACATAAGACCTAGAGTGTGAAGTCTGTCCAGAATATGATACCACATGTGCAGTACTTTGTTCTGGATCAGGAGGCTTCTTGAATCAGGCAGGACCTGTGGGCCCATTTCCAAAATTGGGTGTGTTGGTCTTTGGATATCTCAGTTCCCAGGGCCTGGGATCATTTACCCCTTGGGCCTCTTGGAGGATTTGCCTATATATCAAGCCTGCCTTGACCCAGGGGACTTTGAGCCAGGATTTAATGGATGAGGGTAATGTGTGGGGATCACATTAAGGAGCTTATGGAAGCAGGAGTTCACGGCACTATGACTTTGGACAGACTTCCAAAGAACCACCTTGTATAAGTCATGGCACCTCCAGATGCAAAGTGTTGGGCTGCCACAGGTCAGACAGTTACTGAATGCTTTTTTTGCCCCAAGATTCCTAGTAAAGCTTTTGTCCTCCTACTGTCAAGCAAGGGGTCACCCAGAGGAGCAGTACTGATTGTGAGATTAACAGGGTATGGAGCCAGTTTCTAGCTTTTTCCATGCCCTAAGAGTGGGCACAAAACTGGGGACTTTTTTCCTATGATTGGACAGAGGTTCAAAGAGGCAGACTGGTGTATCACCCACCTAGCCTGTTAGTCTCTCAACTGTGATCAAAAGTGGGGGAGCTGAAGGGGAAGGTGTGGAGAACCACTGGAGGGTTTGTACACACCCAAAAGAAATACGATGGGCTATGGATGCACTTCTCAGCACTCTGTGGCTGCAACTGCCCTACCTAAGCAGGAACTGGCAGTGCCATTCATAATAGCCAATTAGTTGCAGTTAGCATTTAGACTGCTTGCCCCAGAACACTCTCCTCCTACCATTTACTTTCCCTATCCTCCATTCAACCACTCCCCTTTTTTTCCACTTTCTCCCTTTGTCTACCCTCCTCCCACCCACCCCAACTCTTGACAATGCTTTCTTGGCTGACTCGCTCAATTGACAATACTTTAATTCAGCTGTATGGTCCATTATCCTAATGTGCACAAACTGCTATTTTGCATCCATTGTATTGTCTGGAAAATCACAAGAATTCTACTTTGTATACTGTTTACTCATCTGACCCTATTGTAAGGTTCCCAGCTTAAATGTATAATACCTAAGGTTGTCCTCAATTTATGAATCTATGATGTTGTTACACTCTGATGTGGAACCTTTGTAAAAGAGCTTCCAGCTCAAAGGTACTTGTAATCCAAGATCTTAACAAATACATAAACAAAAATAAAAAAACAAACCATGGTAAATGCTAACCACCTTTTTTCTAGTGAGCTGGGAGCTTGGCTATACTGTATCGGCGGAAGAGCTTGCCTTCTCAGAGGAAGTCACCCATCAGTGAGTCAAATCTTGCAGACCAGCTGTTTTGGATATGAACTGCTAAATGGCTGAAACAGTGGATCACTTTAGGTGCCATTATCATCTTAAGTGCTAAGATTTTCCATGCTAAGGACAGATGGAGGAGCTTCCAGTGATCACAGTTTTCTTTAAGTTTTTTCAAGAGAGGGGAGAGGTTATCAGAGAGAATATTCCTGGGGTCCAGATGAGTCCATGTCACTAGTTTTTTTTATCTTTGGGCAACCATAGGAGGTTGAAAGGGGCCACTGAGTCCTGTGTACATAAAGCATTCAGTGGTAGAATGTTGCTTCTTGTGGGGTTAGTTTTGAGTTCTGAAATGTGTCTCAATTTCCCCACAAGATCATGTAGGATAGGGATACCCATGGGACCATCCCTGAGGAGTACCAGACAGTCATCTACATATAATAAAGTATGGAGGTCCCCCTGACCCACTTCTATTCCATGGAGACCTGGATGCTTCCTTCCAGCTATAGTTAGTGGCACAATTGCCATCATAAAAAGTCGAGGGGAGAGGGGACAGACCTGTTGAGCACCCCTCTGTAAGGTGCATAGGTTGGAAAGGGTAGAGTTAGTCAGCAATCTCACAGAGAGCTGCATATACAAGGTTTAGAACTACCCTCCAAATTGGGGACCAAAACCTATTGTGTGCATGATGACATGGAGTTACCCCCCACTCCACCAAGTCAAAGGCTTTTTCAAAATCAATGGCCATTGTTGTTACTGAAGAGGGGATAGTTTTGACCAGGGATATCAGGGAGAGGAGTGCTTTATGATAGTTTGAACTAAGATGTCCCTTCATGAACTCCACCTCTGTGGGGTGAATGAAGTGGGGCAGGATGGTCTCCAATCTTGTGGCCAGAACCTTGGCAAGAACCTTCACATCTGCATTAGTAAGTGATGTAGGCCAGTATACAATGTATGCAGGGATTCCACTACTTAAATAAAAGCATTATTTTCCCAAGACTCTGACCCAAGTGAAAGATAAACAATGTAATTCACCCACTGGCTAAATAACACTGTTTATTTTTCACTTGTCTATCACTATCATCTTGACTGAAAGCCCATTCTGCCAATCTCACATTGAATCTGCCCTTAATTGTCACACAGAACACAGACATTGTATACACAGAACATACAATGGCCTGTGTTCAAATATGCCATTAATTTCCATTTGTAAGGTGACAGGACTTTCAAAACTCACTTGTGGCTTTGCCACTCATGAGTTATGGTCCTGCCCCCTCACTCATGGAAATAAATGGCATATTTGAACACAGGCCATTGTATATCCTCTGTATAGTTGAAAGACAGAGTGGGATCTTTTCCTTCTTTAGGGAAGACCGTAATCGGTGCCCCTCTAATAGTGGGTGGGAGATGTGAACAGCTATGTGACTCTTGAAACACATATTGCAGAACTGGGGAGACTAAGTGTGAGACAAGCTGATATAGGTTAATAGGAATACCATCACTGCCTGGGGCCTTGTGTGAAAAAAGGGCTCCAATTACCACCCAGACCTTTGAAGTAGAGGGAGAGAGGTGCTTCTACATTTGTCTTATGAGCCTCAGGCAGAGTTTGAATGGGCAATCCTTCCAGATAATACTGGAGACTATCCTCATTCAGAGGGCCTTGTGAGGAGTAAAGATTAGTGTAGAATGAGCACATAAATATTGTTGATCTGCGGTTGTGAGGACTGAAGAGTGCCAGCTGGGTTGCGTAGACCATGGATGTGTCTGTCCAGCTGCTGTTTTCCCAGCCTGTAGGACAGCAGCTTGCTGGCTTTCTCAACCCTGTCTCAGTACCTGTGCTTCAGGTGCAGCACCCCAACTCAGTTTTCCTGGTAGATAGGGCATTATGTTGCATGCAAAGAGATATGACTTCTCCTAGCAGTGAGGGAGAGAGCTAATAATGGGGCACATTTTTCAACACTTTCTATGTAGCTATCAGCTCAGTTTCAAGTTTCTTTTTTTTTCCCCATGCTTTGCACTGAGTGGCTGCACACCCCATAATGCAACCTTGGAAATAGGCCTCGAAGGCCTCCCATAGGGTAACTTTGGCAGTACCTTCAGTGTCACTGCTCTTGAAATAGGATTTGGCCACTTTCCTCAACCAAGTTCAAGTTCAGGTTTAAGTTATTATTGTTCAGCAATATGCCATTACAATTGAGTACAATGTATTACAATCATATAAAATATTAAAATGATCATCATCTCAGATTGATAAAACAGTCACCATTTCAGCACTTAACCATTAAATACAGTTAAGAAACTGTATTGGGAACAGTCAATATCTGAATTCTCCAAATCGTTACATTATAATCTTACAGTTTTCAAAAATCCAACCAGTTTATACAAGATACAACCATTATTTATATTAAACAAATAGGACACTATTTGATCAGGAGGGAGACTGAAACCACCCAAAACTTGCCTTAATCAATGTGTTCTATCCTTATTATATAGAAGAAAAAGAATCAGAATTCATATAGCGCTTTTCACGCACAATGTATCCCAAAGCACTTTACTAGTAGTGCTAGACTAGTAGTGAAGTGACTGAATGTGTAGTGGCAGCCATATCGCACATCGACACCCACACACAGCCTGTACAATTGCATGAACCAGTTTTATGGGAAGGGGAATATTGGCCTAGACACCAGGAATGTCCCCTACTCTTTGCATAGAGTGCCCTGGGTTCTTTTACTTCCACCTGGACACCCACCAGGGCAGCACCAGGATGGGTAGAAAGAACCTCAGTTTAACATCACATCCGAAGGACATCACACCCCAACAGTACAACACACCCCTTATACTGCACTCAGGTGCCAGTGTTTTAGGTATGAGTCCAATCCCAGTATGAGACAAGAATCCACAACCTTCTGGTCCAGAGGCGGATGTGCTACCAACTGAGCCACACCGACACACAAGAGGAAGCACAAGTAGGATGTGTTTTAAGTTGTCTTCCACCTCATTTCTGCACTTACAAAAAGGGGAGTCTATATCTAATCTTTTTTCTTTAAAGTAAATATATTGAGCTGTATAGATCTCTAACCTGAATCTGGTTATTAGTCTTCATGATTTGGGATTGGTTAAATGTAACAGATAGGGTTCTAAACTGTGAATAATTTTATTTGTTTATACCACTGAAAAAGTTTTAGTTCAGAAAGATGACTATTATTGGCAGTGATTGTCTGTATCTCTTAATCTAGTCTTAACCACTGAGGTTATTTCTTCCCATGGTTTTAGATATACTGTATATCCCATAGCAGATGTACAATTCCACTGTAAAATATTGCCTTTTTAATTAACTGCAAGTTAGATGAGTTAAAGTTTTGAGTAGAATATTGAATTTCCTCTTCCAGGCACCAGTGCGGTAATCTATTTTCGTGCATTAAAAACATTTAAATGTAGACAATATCCTTCTCTCCAAAACTAAAGTAGATAAATTTACCAATTAACCAAGTAAGGAATTTGGAGTGCTGCAGCAATGGAGGGCCTAGAAGTGGCCAGTGAAAACAGCTAAGTAAAAACAGCGAAGTCAAATATAGTAACCAAAAATTGCTCCCCTCCCCGGGGTGCATCCCCCTTGGAGTTGGTATATCTAAGAAGGGAGGTGTGTGGGGGGGGCAAATCCCCTCACAAGGGAGGGGTGCAGGGAGCTTGCACCCCAGAAAAACAAAACTTGCAGTATTATTTATGCATTTATTTATTTATTTATTGAAAAGTTTCGCCAGGTAAGGTACACTGAACAACAAGTTGCTCATCTCTCAGTATGACCTGGGGGAGCGGGTACGGGAGTTACACAGTATTATAGAGTACATGCAATAGACCAAGCTGTTTTGTATTAACTGTTTTTGGTAGTCACTGTTTTCACTTAGCTGTTTTCACATGGTGCAGGGTCTAGCCATCAAGTTACTGCCTTGGAGAGGGGAGGTCCCCATAGCACAGAAAGAGTTACTGGAGTGTGGTCAGAGAGGTAGCTGGGGCAATAAATGAAGTGTGCACCATCTATGAGGATGGGGGAAATTAAACCAAAAGTCTATGTGGTTGGAGGTAGAGCTGGAAGCTGAGAAATAAGAGCAGTCAAAGGTAGTGGGGTGTTGCTGGTGCCAAATGTCCACCAATGAATTCACTGACATCAGGTCCCAAACCACAACCAGATCCTTAGTATGAGTCTAAGGATTACTGGAGTTCCTATTCAGGTAGCGATCGAGCATAAGATTAACATCCCAAGGGGTTCGGGGGGGGGGGGTCACCATTTCTAATAAAGCTTGGCTGATGGAGTTAAAAAGGGCTGGGTCATCATGATTTTTCCCTCGTAGGTAACACAGAGCTTAAAAAGACCGCGGTCCATAATTGCTTGACATTTAATATTTAACTATACCAACAGATGGAGTTTTCCACCAGATACCTATCTAAACTAACTTAAAAGTTTGACATATTACCACTGGCCATTACTTCTACAGAGAGTGCATTCCACACCCCTAACCACATGAAGGCTAAACCAATATTTTATTTTTTCAGTATGATATCTTTCCATAGCCAGCAGCAATGGATGTGCTGTTGTACAATATATCTGGTCCTTCAGGACCAACCCCAACTGCTTCCGTAATCCTACATCATTTAATGCCCTAAAAATTAGGCACATGTTTCTCCTTAATTTTCGGCATTCCAGGGAAAACAGCACCAGTACCCCCAGTCTCTGTTTATAATCCTTTCCTCTTGTGCCCTTGACCATCTGAGTGGCTCTTCTCTGCACCCTTTCTATGGCTTTGATTTCTGTTTTACCACCAGGGGACCAGAACTGCACACCATACTCCAAATGGGGCCTCGCTAGCGAAGTATACAGATGAAGTAGGACCTCCCTGTCTCTGCTCATAATGTGTCTTTTTATACAATACAGAATATTGCTAGCTTTTCTGACCACTTGGTTACAATGTATTTTGAAATTCAGGTCATTGCTAATCCTAACTCCGAGGTCCCTTTCATCTGCAATTTCTGTTAATATTAAGCCATTTAGAATGTATTTAAATTTATTGCTTTTATTCCCAAGGTGCATCACCATACACTTTTCCATATTAAATGCAACTTTGTAACAATTTTCCAATTTCTCCAGATTCCCCAAGGCAGACTGCAGTAGATTAGCTTCATTTATATTGTTGATGGCTAACCCGATTCGAGTGTCGTCCACAAACTTGGATTCCTATACGCTAAGGTTTGTAGTCATTGATGATATATAAATATTGAAAAGGCACGGGCCCAAAACTGACCCTTGGGGGACTCCACTGGTGACTTCTTCCCACTCAGAATACAAGCCTTTAATACAGACTTTCTGATGCCTATTTGTCAGCCATGACTCTATTCACCTTATCATTTTCCCCTGTACTTTATGCTCTATAAGGGCATCAATCAGTTCCCCATGTGGGACTTTGTCAAAAGCTTTTGAGAAATCTAAGAAAATGACATCAACTGAGTCCCCACTATCCAGTGCCCTACTCATCTTACCGTAGAAATCCAGCAGATTAGTCTGGAAAGATCGGTCAGCCCTTGGTAAACCCATGCTGTGACCAATCAATGTCCCCTTGTTGGATCACAAAATCTGTAATATGGTCCTTGATAATACCTTCAAGGACCTTTCCTAATACAGTTGTCAAGCTGACTGGCCTATAATTACCCACCTCATGCCTAGCCCCCTTTTTGTGTATAGGCACCACATTTGCCTTCCTCCAAACCTCCAACACCTCCCACTGGTTTCTGGAGCACTGCAAGAGAGCAGTTATTGGCCAAGCTAGCTCTTTTGCCAGTTCTCTTATTACCTCGGGTGCAACCCATCTGGCCCTAGAGCTTTGTACTGATTTAAACTTAACAATCTGTGCCTTATATCTGTGCTGTAGCATCAGGCTATAATCCTCTTCAGTGTTAAGATGGGTTCTAATCCCATGTTTTTGTGTTAAATACCAACATAAAATACTCATTATAGTGTTCAGCCATAATGTGATTTTCAGTAATCAAGGTTCCATCTGTATCCTTCAATGTGCCGATTGTTTTCGCCCCACCTCTCTTGTTGTTGATGTATGAATAAAAAGATTTATAAACATCCCAGCATACCTTGTGTCCACTTTTATTAGCCATACAGTAAGCCTTGTTTTTTTCTTTTAATACATTTTCTGACCTTGGGTGTCAGCCAAGGTGGTAAATATATAGATATATATATATATATATATATATATATTATTTTTTTTGTAATTATATTCCTTCTAGATGGTATACACTTCTATATTGATTCAGCTATTTTTTGTCTATTAGGTCCCATATTTGTTGCAAGGATTAACTTTCAAAGGCATCCCTCCATTTCCAGCTAGCTAGCTCCATTTTCATATCCTGAAAATCTGCTTTGTCATAATTGAGTAGTATGGTTTCTCCTGTGTGCTTTTCCTTGCCTCCCTGGACACAAAAACCCACCATGGCATGGCCGCTGGAAACTAGAGGTGCTAATACCCTGCATTCATATAAGCTGTCCATCATATTGCTGAGGACCAAGTCCAGTACATAGCGTTCCCTGGTGTTGCTCAGTATAAACGGTTCCATTCCAGCTAAGTTGAATGTTTCCATAAAATGTGCTTCTGTTGGAGGTTTAGTTTTTAACTTAATCCAGTCAATGCCAGGGAGATTGAAATCTCCCAGCAGGATTACTTTCTCAAACATAGTAAGTTTATTGATAACACCTAAAAGTTCATCATCCTCCTGGTAAGAGTTTGAGGGTTGTCATTACACTACCCCAATATTGATTTTAGTGTCCTGGGGTGGGGAGAGTTTGATCCATGATATCTCTGATGTTTTCCAAGTAGTGGTGATCTTTTTCTTGGATAAAATAGTGTCTGCTACATACAGGGCCACCCCACCACCCCTTGCATTGGGTCTATTTCTATGATATGATATAGGTTATAGCCAGAAATATGCATGTCCCAGTTATCCTCATTTTTCCACCATGTTTTGGTGATTGCACATGCCTGTATATTCTTCTCATGGAGGGTAAAAAGGAGCTCATCAGATTTCTTGATAAGGCTTCTAGCGTTCATTAATAGGCAGTTCCATTTTAGTTCAGCAAACTGTCTAGGCTGGTCCCTCCTTACTCTGGGTATACACTCTTTGTTTCCTGGTGACACCCTGCTGTCAATTGCCAGTTTTAATTTATTGGCCAAGATTATCTTTCCCTTCCTGTTTAAGTGTAGCCCATCCTGTGAATACATGCCAGGGTCCTGGAAATTATCCTAGTGCTTAATCAGTGTATGTCTTTCTCTGTGACACCATATTTGTAACCAGCCATTCAACACTGCAATATCTTTATTGCTTTCTGTTTTTGCTTTGGGAATTGGCAATACTTCTGAAATTAATATATCACATAATTTTTCTCCGAGATTTTTGGCCCACCATCTCAAAATCCTTCTGAATGTCTAAGACATTCCGCTTTCCCATGTCATTTACCCCAACATGTAATACTGTTATTGGTCTTGCTGTATTTTCTAGTAGTCCTGGAAGGAGGTTTTTTATATCTCCTATCCCAGCCCCCAGTAGAACAGTGACTGTAATAAATTTGTTTCGGTCTTTACATAATGTATGGTCTACACGTTGCAACACGGAGTCTCCAACTACCAGGACATAGTGAGGATCCCCCATTGCAGGCTTCGTTATAGTGCCTTCCGCCTGACTGTCCAAGTCAGCCCTCTGATGCCTACTTGTATCTTCTTGGTAATAGTGATCATCAAATGGTCCTTTTCCAAATAAAGAAAGATTCCGCAATTGAAGCTGTAAACAAATACACAAATAAACTGCATTTTGGGAGGGCAGACTTTCAATCCTTTAGAACAGCAATGGATGGATGGATGGGATTGGCAAAAACATTTTTATAACAAATCGGTGGAAGATATGTGGGAGATATTATCAACCAAAATAAAAACTGAAACAACCAGATATATACCTAGCAGTTACACATATCAAAGCAAGAAAAAGTATGTAACCAGTTGGTTTAATGCAAAAATTAAGAAATTAATAAAAAAGGAAAATGTAATGTATAAAACATTCTTAAAATCTAATGACCCTGAGGATTTGATAAAATACAAGCTCTTAGTTAAAGAAGTAAAAACAATAATAAAGAGAACAAAAGCCAATTATGAAGTGGAACTGGCCATAAAAACAAAGGACAATTATAAAATGTTCTATACATACATAAATAGTAACAAGAAATCTATATATAAAATTGGCCCTTATTTAAATTCAGAAGGAATCAAAACCAATGACATGGAAACAGCGAATATCCAGAACGATTACTTCTGTTCAGTATTTAATAAGCAGGATAACATAGTTAATACTCCCATAACCAGTTGACAAATTATTCCTGGTAATATAAAAATTGATGTAGCAGAAGTTAAGGACAGGTTAAAAAAACTCAACATTAATAAATCCCCTGGACCAGATAATATTCACCCTAGAATCCTAGTAGAACTTTCAGAACATCTAGTGGCCCCACTAACTCTTATTTTCCAAAAATCTATTGACATGGGAGAAGTAATACAAGAGTGGAGGGATGCCCTGGTCGTCCCAATTTGGATAAAAGGCTCAAGGACCATCCCAGGTAACTTTTGACCAATTAGTCTGACATCACCAATATGTAAGATCTTGGAGGGTATACTTAAGGATATCATACAAGTACATCTTGGGACAACAAATCAATTGGATCCAACTCAACAAGGATTCATGAAATCCCATTCCTATCAGACCAACATGTTAGTTTTTTACAAACACGTAGCAAAAGCACTGGATGAAGGTAATGCCATAGATGTGGCTTTTTTACATTTCTCCAAAGTGTTTGACAAACTACCGCATAAAGAAATGGTGTGTACCCTACACCAAATAGGACTGGATCCCAAACTAGTTAACTGGATAGCCTCATGACTGGGAGAGAGGAGACTGTGAATGGAGCCCTATCAGATTAGGCACACATGACAAGTGGGGTACCGCAGGGATCCGTCTTGCGTCCGTGTCTATTTAATATATATATATATCACCATTGGGCTGTAAACACAGTAATATTTCGTTAACAAAGTTTGCAGATGACTGTAGACTGGGGTCTATAGTTAACACTTGGGAGAAGCAAAACAACATGCAAGATGCCTTAATAGATATAGCAACCTGGACTCTTAAGAACAAACTTGAACTAAATGTGAACAAATGTGTTGTTATACACCTGGGGAAACTCAATCCTAAAACAGTTTATAAAATCAAGGAAACTGTCCTACCTACTACAATTGAGGAAAGAGATCTTGGGATAATAATATCCATGGATTTACAATTCACCACACATTGCAACAATGTTACCAAAGTTGCAAACCAAAGACTCAACTGTATCCTTCACATCATAAAAAGTAGAGACAAGAATGTTATTATTCCCCTTTATCAGGTCTTGGTGCGGCCGCATCTGGAATATGGAGTCCAAGTATGGGCTCCCTATAAGAGGGGGGATATTCTAAAGCTGGAGTGGGTCCAACATAAAACAACTAAGCCAGTAGTAGGTAACAAAGATTTAACATACCAGGAGAGATTAAAATATCTTGACATGTACACATTACAGTATAGGAGACTGAGGGGGGATTTGTGTGTCCTCTATAGGGCAATACACGACAACATTTTGTGGAAAGAATATGGTCTCATAATCAAAGAATCTAAATATAATACTGGGGGCACCATCTTCAGCTAGTAACATCTCATTTGAATCTGAAGAAAAGTAAAAGCTGGTTTAGTCAAAAGGTACCTTCCATTTGGAACACTTTGCCTGCAGATGTGGTATCCAGCACTACGATTGAACTATTCAAAACAAGATTATATGGGTTCTAGTTCTATGTTAACAAATATGAAATGGTTTAGTGGGCAAGCAATCAAAGGACGCAAGTCTATTCTGCTTGTTAAAACTTATGAAACATATAACTTATTAAACTTGTATTGTTCTGGTGCTGGAGTTGTCCCCTCTAGCTATCTATTTACTCCTCACTATACTTTTCCTCCTCAATTGTTAGTGCACTGAATTTATTTCCTGTCCGTATATTTTAGAAGAGCCTCCAATATTCCTTCTCCCTTTTTTATTTGTTTTCTGAACCTTGCACCACTCTTCCAAGGTTCTTTCTCCATCTGAGGAGTTAGTTTGATATTCTAAGCCCTGGTCTGTTGGATCATTTGTCAGCACTTAAATCTGGCTGATGACTATGATGATGATTATGGGACCAGCAGGGTCCTGAGTTTTGCCAGCACCCACCTACCTTCTGAGTAAGAGCATTGAGTGTCCAGGGGCCAACAAAGAGACTTGTGAATAAGGACAGACACCCCAGCCATGGAGGTGGGTGCACATCTGTGCACTTCTAGGATCACCTATTCCTTCTTTAATTTCACAGCCTCTTCTGCATGCAGCTTGGTTCCTTCTAAGATGGCTGTTTTAGACTGCAGGGTTTTAAGCATGGATAGGCTATGTTTCCTTTTCACAAGTAAGTTCATGCCCTGGACACTCCATGGCAAAAACTGCAAGATCATCATCTATCATGAAATAAGGTTAGGGTTTTATTAAAGATTTGCACAATACTTGGACTCAGAGGTCCAATAGCTACAAGGAAGGGAGGAGAATCACCCTAGGTAAACTTCTTCTGTGCACACAAATACCTCTCAAGTGCTGCCTGCTAAACTATACATAGGTAAACATTTGTAATACATAGATTAACACATTCACAACTGGGAGGTCTGCAGTAAGGAACAGTGTGGTCAAACCCTTACACACTAGGAAAATTTACAACTGAGGAAAAGTAGACATATCCTGTGTCTCATGGGTGGAAGTCATTGACTCCAATACCCAGATACAAGTAATAGCAGGAGTAGAAAAAATCATGGGTGCATTAATGAGCCAAGAGATAATAGCAGTCCAACAGGAAGCAACATTTGCAATTCTACAAACTCATCACTTTAACCCTAAATGTGTGAAAGGTAGTATGGACATAGGTTATATGTAAACTGTAACCACACCCACACAGTTGATCCAGCTGTGCTCCCCTAAAGCTAGGGTATTGGAAGAAGGGATCAAATGAGGAACGGGATGAGGATTGGAGAAAAAGAAATTGGTGGGATGGGTGGATAGGGGGTGAAAGGTTACCAGCCCAGTCTGTCCTTTGTGTGTCTAGGATTCCCTTTGTATAGGTTGGAGCAACAATTCAGACTATGGTCTAATAGGTGGGACTAGGCAACAGGAGGGGGACGAACACTGTCTGCCACAAAACAGTCCAGCTGATTGGGCAGATTAGAATGAGGAAGAGGATTCATCAATTCCATGGCTAGTTTCAAACGCAGGTCCTCAGTGAGAAGGAGAGAGATCATTTTGTCATATGTACTCAGTGGCAGCAAAGAGAAGGATGCTGTGGCTAGCTGCAGATTCCAGTTAGATCTATGCAACCCCAATGCTGCCTTCCTGTCCACCTAATTCTGCCTGGGAGTGCAATGGACCTGAGACATGGATAACCACGGAGGGATATAAGCAAGGAGTTGGACCTCTTGGCAGACCAAAAGGGTGCGGGGGAATAGTGGGTTGGGGTGAGGAAGGAGAAAGGAAGGAGGGAGGGATAGAAGAGCACTCCTGGCACTGGGTCTTGTAGTTGTGTGAAGCTTACTGCCCCAGTCCACCAGTTCATAAGCCTCATCCCAGCCATTGGGCACTGGGGACCCCTTCACCACTTAACAGTTACTAAGGTAAAACAAAGCTAAGCTGTGCTGGTCAAATAGGTCAAACGTACCAAACAGAACCCCTAATACCCAAATGCAGGTTGGAGTAATTGAAAGAATATAAGAAACAGTGCTTTCATCCAGATGACATGGTTGCATGGCCAATGTCCCTGCTGTGCAGTGGAGTGAGGTCCTATCTTGACAATTGGGCACTTGTAATGTCTGAGTGAAGAATCCATGTCACAGCATACAGTGTGGCTAAGCACACAGCCAGCTAGCATGAAACTGTCAGTGGTACAGGTCTGACTTACTGCTCTCTGTGATCCAGAAGTGAATTGTCCCACCACCCCACCAGGATGAGTTGTCAATGTGAAGTGTGGTGAATTAGAAGCCATGGAAATAGTTTGCCCAGGTCTTGTGTGTCCTTGAATATACATTTCTAGTGCTAGTGGTGAAACAGGTCAAAAAACTGAGAGGATGAGAAATTGCACTAGCTCAGTTTGGAAAGGTTTCATGCAACAGGATGCACACAGAATATAAAGGCAGCAGGAGACATAAAACTGGGGAGAGGTGGCAGGAAATACAGGGAGGGATGGAGGGAGTCTGTAGAAGGGAAATCATCCATCTACTGCATGGATTGAGACAGAATAGAGCAGTAAGATCATGCCCCTAATGCAGAAAAGACAAATACAAATCTTGGCAATTACACTGTCTCACCACAGAGCCATCCCGCTGCCCCCTCTGATCCAAGCAGTAGGCAAGTTTGTAGTGGCAGGGTAGGATGGCATATTCAAATTCATCTCTTTCATTAGGGTAGGGGAGTGGCCTTGGAGGGTTGGAGAGGGCTACAAGTCAGCAAACGCTAGAAGTATTGGGGCAAATAGTGCAAGGGTAAAGACTGGCCATACGCCAAGAAGGAACCCTCTTGTGGTAAAAGCTGGCAAAAAAAAACACAGCTCAAGGTAGTCAGGGGCAACCTTTAACATAAGCATTGTGCCATGGTTCCCAGTGCGCCCAAGGTGGGAAATAAAAGTCTGTCATAGAAAGTGATATTTACTCTGCACACCAGGAAGTCAAAGGCAAATAGACATGTTTACAATCTCAGGAACATGGAAGAGCAAAGAGACACCACCATCAAAGCATTGGTTCCCCTCCCACATCCTGTCTGGGCCTTCCAAGAGATGACATCCCTCCACTCAGTGACCAAGTGGCATAAAATGAAATCTCAGGTGTGTGGAGGAGAAGGCTCAGCCAAGCAGGTTATGCACTAAGTACAAGGTTAGGATTTGAGAAGCCAGGGGAGAGACCACAAAAGTAAGCAGTACTTACAGGTGGATACAAAAATCAAGGTACTCCACTAGCTCTCTTCTGTATTAAGCACTGTGTTTTCAGCACTGTGTGAGATGAAAGAGGGTGTGGATTGATCAGGATCTCTGTCGGGGGAGTCACAGCTTTCTCTGCCCATGACCTGCCATCCAAATCCACTGACAAGGCTGAAGGAAGCACCCTATCATAATCAGCATGGGCAACTGGAGGATTCACAGCATCAGATGTGAGGGTGGCATCAGAGTCTGCTTTACAACAGAGGGTTGAAACTGTTAGTCATAGGTACAGGTTCTCTCTAGCAGGGCTGTTGGCTGAGCTGAAAAAGGGGGACCTTCTTTGCCGATTTCTGGATCTGTTCACCAGTCTGATAGTACACTTTCTAACCTCTGCCTTGTATCTTTCTCTCTCTTTCTCTTCTCCAATGCTGTAGCAGCCACAAGGAGTCATCGCTGGGGTCAGGAGCTGAAGATTCCTCAGAAGTAGGGTCCATCAAGGGTGTTGTGTCCATCACTACAGCCAGGGGGCAGGGACCACTCAAGTCAAGAGGCAAGGTTCAGAACTTGTTGGGCCAGTGCCCAGCTATGAAGTCTTCCACTGCCTTGGGGGAGACAAACTGGTAGGTCACCCCACTATAGACAATCCACAACTGGACAGGGTGACCTAAGGAACTTTTTCACCCCAAGATGGCTAAGTCATCACTTCCCCCCTGCCATATGCTCTGCATTTAGCAGATAATTCAGCAAAAAAGTCTGGGTAGAGGGAAATCCATTTTCTCTCCTAGGACAGAAGTTCCTTCTCTCTTGTCAGGTGGAGAATTTTCTTTTTACTTGGATACTGGAACAGCTTAATTAGTCTGGGCCTGGGGTGCTCTCTCTGGTGGGATCAGGGGGCTAGAGAACAATGAGCCCCCTCGATCTACAGTTGTGGACAGTTAGGGGCATGTAGAAGAGATGGGATAAGGCACTGCAGGAAAGAAACTAGGTCATTTCCCTTAGCATCCTCTGGTAAGTCTACCAGTCAGCAGCTGCTCCTCCATGCTCAATTTTCCAAGTCATCTACCTGTGAGAGTAGGTACATAATAGTGCTGTTCAGCTCTTGAAGGTGACAAGTCATATTCCCCTCTGTTGTTTCAAGCTGTGCAATATGGTGTTCTGTGTCCACAACATGCTGGCCCAGGGCCACCAAATATTTATTCCTCTAGGCTGCTGCACACTTAATATCTTACAGGTCCTGAAAAATACTTTGCAGCAGAGCTATGATGCTGGTCAAATCATTCTTCAGTTCGAATGCCTTAGCCATAATGAAAGAGACTCTCTCAGCTGGCCCAGTGGGGCTGAGGGTTGAGGTGCTAGACACCACATCTTGCACCACCCTGGAAGTCTATGGTCAGGAGCAACCCTGAGATGTCAGGGGTCAGCAGGGAAGAGAGAGGATTGCTCGTAAGATGAACTGCTGTCCTCCCTTGGGGAGGGGAGGGTTGTTGGCCCTCTCCTTGGCTGCCCCCTAGAGGAGGCCAGAGAACAGAGTCAGAGACAGGGAGACACAGAAGCGTGGATGTGTGGCATGTATGTGCCTCCACACATACATGTTCATGCCACAAGGGGGAGGTGGAAGGGAGAAAAACATGAAAATGGAAGTGTCAGACAACATGATGGCCTGGCAGTGTCCCTGTTACATAGAAGCATAGACTTTAACATCAGATAAGGACCACTTGGTTCACCTAGTCTGCCCATTTCCCTATCTTTTGGATAAGCTGCAGATCCTAGTTAACCAACAGCCTATTTCTTCTTAACCCCCACAAGAATTGCCTTATGTCTGTCCCATGGATTCATGGATTCCCGCACTGTTTTTGAACCCAAAACCTCCTCAGAAAGGCAGTTCCATGCGTCCACCACCCTCTCTGTGAAAAAATACTTCTTTACATTGCCCCTGAGCTGTCCCCCCTCTATCTTCAAATTGTGTCCCCTTGCTCTTGCACATCTCTTTTTCTGAAAGATGCTACCCTCTTGGACTTTATTGATTCCCTTGAGGTACTTAAAAGTTTCTATCATGTCACCCCATCTCTCTCCTTTCCTCAAGGGTATACGTATTAAGGTCCTTTAGTCTCTCTTTGTATGCCTTCTGTTGCAGACCCTTGCACCCTGTAACTGGCTTTACCTGGGGGGAGGGAGTGAACTCCTTCCTCCAGCCCCACCACAGAGGCAGAATCCCCGGAAGAACTTCCAGAGTGAACTGGATCTTGGGTGGCTGGGCTCTGAAAAATGAGCCCTCTGAGACAGGACCAGGGTCACCTGCCAGTTCAGAGAGGTGGAAAAATAGTTGATAAAAAAGTCTCTCTCTCAGCATGATGCAACCCCACTGTCTGGGTAAAAGTCTCATGGTGGACACTTTCATTTTCAGTGGTGGACAGGAAAGTTCACACCTAAAATAAAAAAGGTAATTAATGGCCATCATTGGTGTGGAGGTAGAAAAAATAGCTATCCCTGAAGTCAGCAGAGCATACTCTTCAAATTGGTGCCCTTTTTGAGCCATGATGTCCACAGTAATGATGGATGAGAAGCAATTTAATTTTTAGAGTCATAAGCAGTTAATTCATGCTGTCATTTTGCTGGTGGCTAGCCATGCCTCCCATAGTTCACTTTCTGATTCAAAAACATCTTACAGTCTCTGGCTGATCTCACAATTGCTGTTGGTAAAATCACAGTGAGGTGTCATAGTAAATGTGTTACAGGGTTGAATAAGGCCCTGTCCCATTTGTTATACAGAAATAGTTAAATGCGAGGATCTGTTCTGTCCTCTCCTTTTCTGTCACATCTGTCTGGCTGCACAACCAAATGTTCTCGTGAGACCTAGGAACTGATCACCCTGATGATCTCATGATTCTCCACCTCTTGCTAGCTCTCTACCTTCACTTACTGTTTCTGTCTTTATTCCCCCTTGCATATCGGCAGTTATAAAAATATATATGAATCTTTATGTGAAACTGGAATCCCTTGGTCTGAAAATGTATATAGTAATACTGTTGAATGATTGCAAAAGCTATTTGGAATTTAGGGGGTTAACCTGAGATGCAGTTTGAGCTTCTCTTAGGCTTGTTTGCAAACTCTTTCGCAGAGCTGTCAACAGGAGGCCAGCTTGGGACCCTGTTCTATTTGTAAGCCTGCTCTGCAAAGAAACTAAACATTTTGTGAAAAACAGAATGCCTCATTAACAAGCTCAGGATGAAGAAGTTAAGTATCAGGCAAAGACTTGTTATAAAAAGAGCAGAAATATTTTTGCTAGAGAGGCTTCTTGGAAACTGAAAAGAAACCCTCAGATGAAGGACTTTTGTTTTCTCTGTTTGTACTGCCTTTGTAAATAATTATACTGAACAAGTTTTATTTTTTCATTTTACTATTATGTATAATAATAAAATGCTACTTGTGAATTTTACAACTGATCCTGATTTTCCTGTGCTTTCTGACCTGTGCTTTGATGTCAAAATGGCATACTATCATAGCAAGAGCACTCTGAAGTCACAAAATCCTGAAGAAAGCTTTTTTATACAAACTTCATGAATACATTGAAAAATACATACTACAAAATCTATGCAAGATTAATGAAATTGAATAAAATGGTTTTCTCTAATAAATTACACATTGCCAAATAGCTGTGTTGCTGGACGATTGGAAAGTGGCAACTGTGGCCCCCATAAAAACAATTCACAATAGCTACCTGAGGGGAGCAGGCATTGCAGGCTATATTGCTGTTTGGATAATAAAAGGGGGAATGAGGTGGATTACACAGTCTTAATTTGTCTTAATCTACAGGCAGGCTGGCCTGATATCAATGATGGACAAGGTTTTGGAAGACAATATTAAAGACAGAATAATGAATGACTTTTTTGAAGCCAAAGTTTTCACCCCCCTTTCAGCATGGCTTTATGAAGGGCAGCTTGTGAAAAGTCGACCTAATCATCTTCTTTGGAACGAGGAGTTGAACATGAGCAGGGCTGTCCACACAGATTATCTAGACTCCAACAAGGTGATTGCTTCTCAGTACAAAAAGGGAGATTTGGTCAGTCAAGAAGCTGCATTGCAGGTCCACCAAACAGATTAGTGATATGGGGATATGAGGGAGAATGCATTAAGTGCCATCCACCAGGGTCAAGTGCTCATATCACAGATTTTTCTGAGATATCTTGCAGGATACTTCAGTAATTCAATGGCATTTACACCCATTTGTCATGCAAAGATACACAGATACATAGATGTTAACAGTAGATAAGGGTCTTTGGTCCACCTAATCTGCCCATTTATGCACATAACTGTGCTTCTTCAAGCTTCCCTGAAGCAGTACTCTGAAATCTCACACACAGCACTTGATGCTTGTCGGACAGAACTGTATGAGTGGAGGCTGGAGGCCCTTAATATGTTCACCTTGGAGAAAAGGATAATATGGTGCAGGATCTCAGTGTTCAACATAGTGAAGGAAATCAAGAAGATCAAACAGGCAGAGCTGTTTGATTTGATGTACTGCTGTAAGACAGAGGAACTTGTCTAGAAGCTCAGAGATGGTAAATACAGGGGTTAACATCAGGAAACAATTCTTCAAATGGGTGTGGTCATCCTACAAAGCAGCCGATTAGCATAGCTGGTGGATATGAAAACAGTAGCGGGTTTCAAGGTAAACCTGGAACATTTCTAAGTACCAATGAAATTACAGGTTACCTTGTGGTGGGTGGGGTATCTGTATATCTTGGTACATGTTACCACAGCATAATTATTAATTCCTGCTTATGAAGTGGGTGGGGGGCCTGAAGGCCCTTCTGACCTTATGTGCTACGTTACTATATTAATATAGTTGATAAATAGAGCACATTTCTGAAATTCTCTTCTGACATGGATGCCTGAACTTTAATATATAGGATTAAAAAAGGAATTTTCAATCCCTGGAGATAACCACTGTGAACGAGTATGATTTCGGTAAACAGGCGGGTCGACAAAAGGGCTAACAAGCCAGCCCGGTGGCACTGAGGGTTGAGGCGCTGGGCGCCACACCTCGCTCCATGCTGGCAACCCGGGTTCAGGACCAGACTCGGGTCTTCGGTGGGTCGGCCGGGGGGGAGACAGGCTTGAGCATCCGATGACAGCTCGCCTGCTCCGGGGAGGGATTCGGCCGATGCCCGGCACTTGCATGACCCCGAGCGGAGGCTCAGAGAACTGCAAGCCCCACTAGGGGATGGCTGGCCGTTGAGCAGCACGGACATCGACATGTGCGTCATGACATCAGGGGAAGTCGTCGGCTGCTCGGGGAGGGAGAAAAACGAGGAATGAGCCTGCCTCAACCGGGAAGATGGGAGGACTTTGGATGTGCCCATGATGTGCCCGTGCCCGCCCAACAGACCATGAGACTGACGAAACATAAGTTACGGGGTTAGAACCCCCCACCTTGTCCCCTCCCGGGGGATAATCCATGGCTCTATGGGGATCTGTGGTCTGTGTGGGCAGGGTTCCGGGCAGTGGGATGTCTGGGGGTCCTCACTGAAGGGTCAGAGGAGGCAGGCTGAGAGGAGGATAAAGAGAATAAAAAAAAAAAAGGGCTAACAATTAGTAAGCCATAGAACCCTCAGGTTGTAGTGGAATTCAGGCATAACATAATTTAGAGGACACATGGAAGAAATGAAAGACAAAAATATGGACCTGCTAGATGACTGTAACCTCAGCAAAAAAACTCTGGTCAGAGCCGATACGACTGCAGTGAGCTCTTACCTGCAGCACAGCTCTCAGAGCAGCGGCAGGTTATGAGGTGGTGACACAACAATGGAGCAGCAGTGGAGCAGTGGTGGTTTGCAGCAGAGCAGCAGTTGCCACTCATAAGATGGCGGCAGGGGCAAAACTGCACATGTGCAATACTCATGCATGCGCAGTTATGCCAGAAGTGCACTCATGAAGAAGTGCAATGTGGGGAAGGGTGTGACCATGCTGCAGAGGGGAGCTTTGTTGTGGAGGACAGCTCCTATGGCAGCAGTGCTGTCCTGACGTTGTCGCATCACTGTAGGAGAACACAGGGTTGCGTTCTGGAGCTGACCCCCTGTTCTCCTACAGTGATGCTATGAATGAGTATGAGTTCTGTAAACAAGCGGGTCGACAAAAGGGCTAACAATTAGTAAGCCATAGAACCCTCAGGCCGGAGTGGAATTCAGGCATAACATAATTTAGAGGACACATGGAAGAAATGAAACACAAAAATATGGACCTGCTAGATGATTGTAACCTCAGCAAAAAAAACTCTGGTCAGAGCTGATATGACTGAAGTGAGCTCTTACCTGCAGCACAGCTCTCAGAGCAGTGGCAGGTTACAGGCTGGGGGCTGCAACAACAGAGCAGCGTCAGAGCAGCAGTTGCCACTCATAAGATGGTGGCAGGGGCAAAACTGCGCATGCGCAATACTCACGCTTGCACAGTTATGCCAGAAGTGCACTCATGAAGAAGTGCACTGTGGGGAGGGGTGTGACCAAGCTGCAGAGGGGAGCTCTGTCATGGAGGACAGCTCCTATGGCAGCAGTGCTGTCCTGATGTTGTCGCATCACTGTAGAACACAGGGTTGCATTCTGGAGCCGACCACCTGTTCTCCTACAGTGATGGCATAACATCTGCAGAGCTCCACACATGCAGCCATGAAAAGCAGTGAATCCCTTACCAGCGAAGTGCAAGGAAAACAGAATGCTTATAGTAAATTATTGCTTTATTCTACTTCTAGTACATTGTGTAAAAGACTATGACTGACTTTCTCTGATCATTCCTGTCCATTCATACTACCCAATATCTGACTACTTGGAATTCCATCCGCTGGAGTAAGTTATGGTTCTGAAATCCTTCAACATGAGAATGTCCAGCTGTCAGACGTGCTTTCAGATCCAACATTGTGTACTTAATACTCCTAGCATTCATTAACAGAGACTTAATAATGTCTCCTTTTGGCCTAGGCCTAGCATTTCACATGTGGTTCTTCTTTCTTTAGCTGGAATTATTTTATCCTTTTGTATGCCTGTCTAAGCTCTCTTCGCACCTACTTTAAAAATTCAATCATCTCATATCTTGCATTATGCATTAGAATCTCCACAACACACAAACGTGCAAACATACACAAATAAAATACCTATACAGCTTAGAAAACTAAGAATATAGGCACTCTCGACCTGCCCACTGGCATGTCTGAATTCCACACAAGGTTCAGCTGGAGCTGAGCACTTGCAGTGGTACCATGCCATTAGGGAGCATGGATGAGGGATTGTTGTATCATCCAAATAGTCAGACAAAACTTGTGCTGTGACTGCTAACTGGAGGCCACCATTTAAATAATAAAACTGTAGATACTATATGGGTCCTCTTCCTATGCTGTCTGGGCATTCACACCAGTCACTCATGCCTTTCCCACATATCACCATGTGCAGTTTCCATGTTCTGTCCTCACTTGCTTCTTGCTCACATCAGTCTGCTCTGCTCACCTCCCCTCCTCCAGAAAGGCTGAGTAACAGATGCATTTTATGCTGCTGTACCACAAGCAGGAGCAGGACTTGGAGCCAAGAGGCAGTGTTCCTTCTGACTGTTTCTGTGCAGGAATTTTTTCACCTGAAAGCCCAATCTAACCCATCACTGCGATGATACCCATATTACTGTCCAGCTCCTCAGAGTACAACTCTCACATGACTAATTCAAACAGCAGCAGTCAGAGGAGACAGAAAATGACTTGGAGAATTGATATAGAGGCTCAAAGAGGAGGCCACCTGGATGGGCCAATCTTTATTCAGCAAACCGTTCCCAAGCTGGGAAGGCAAACTGACAATGTGATGTGGTGCATTTTAGGATCCAGCATCTTGTACCTAAATGGCACCATTAAACACAAAGAATTTTAAATTGTTATAGGGAAAATGTCCCCAGTCTCCCCTAGATTGGTTTTGATATTTGTGCCACTAAATTTTCCTTTGCCTGCCTTCCCAGCTAAAGGAAGGGTGCAGCTGACTCCACTGTCAGGGTGGGCAACAGGAAAAACTAGGATGTAAAACCTAGGAAAAAAGAATATTAAATAAATGTATCTATCTATCTATCTATCTATCTATCTATCCATCAGCTCTCTCACCATCTCTTGACCTTCAAGGCAACCTTCAAAAACAAACACTAAATCTAATTCATCTATCTTATTTTACCACAGATAAAATTCAGGTAAATCATCAGTAAACTAAAGGGTAGAGGCTGTTTCAGTAGAGCTTTAACTTTAAATCTTAGTCCTTCGGGTCAGGGAGTACATTGACTACATGATAACAGTACTTCATAATCTGTTTTAATTTCCAGCAATAATTAAAACAATAGAAGAAAATATACATTATTAGTTTTATTGTATTTACCACATTTCCTAATGCACTGTATAATAATACTTATCAAAAAGGGCAACTGCAGTATATAATTACACAAAAGTAAAAGACACATTTGGAGAAGTTTTATAAAGAAAGGATGTGCACTTCAGTAAATGAAAATTGTTGATTCATTGGAAAATTAATTCCTTGCCCCTAAACAGCTGTCATCCATGCAATGTGCATCATGTAACTATCGTGTCAACGTTCATGAAAGCTGCCAGACCACAGTTAACTGTAAACAAAAATAGGTGATTGCTCCATCAGTAGTATTATTTATGTAGCTATATCAATTGTTAAAACCACAAGGCGTACAATCAAAGGTTAGTTTCTTGCTTGCAGTTTTAGATTAAGTGGATTGCTTCACTATTACAGGAAATGTTTTGAGTCAGGGTTCACAAATAGGGCAAACGTAAACACATATTAATGCAATTAGAGTATATTTGTAAGGTTTTGTTTTAGATTGTAGGGCATTATAGCCCATTACCTTAAGGCAGTGCTAGACTTCTGCACCCTAAATTAACATTTCTGATGATGCCCTGTTTTGGAGTGAAGGGATCATAACTGGAACTGAACCCACAGCCATATGGTCCCTTCTACTTCCTAGTCCACCGGACCTGCCGCTGCGCTCAGATAGTTTGTGACATCTGAGCAGGGAGAGCATAGGGGCATGCCCCATAGAAGTCTATGGGGAAAGTTTTCAATACATTTTTATATATGTTTAGGCAACCCTGGAGAAATTGCAAGCCACTGCTCACTTAATACTTTGGGTTGCAAACAGGCTAATGCTGCCTTAAAGTAACATACTATAAAGTCCAATAAGATATCTCAGCAATTTCCTTCAAATATTTTGTTCTATTTGTTGCTAATCTTTTCAAATCTATTTTATCATCAGAGATTTTGATGATTTTATATTAACAGAGTGGCTGCCTTTTTTGAATTTCCACTGACTTGAAGCTGTCTCTTATGGTTACAAGAGTCACTTAGATTATTCTTGGGGAGTAAGTGAGAACCATAAAGTGAAGCTGAGCTGTTCTGGCACTTAAGGTGATGCACAAGCCATTCTTATAATATTAAATGGTATCCATGTATGCCTGTAAACATAAAATGTTCAATTTAGATTTGAACAATTTAAATACTGTACATTTATATTTAGTAAAATACAAAAGTATGACATATCTCCACATGGAGATACTTCTCCATCTCCATACTTCTCCTGTTGTTCGAGGCCTACATGTGAGGAACTTGTATTTTTTTCAGAGGTTCTCACATGCACTTAGTCTGCCCTGATTGGCTCAAGAAGTGCTACTTATTTTTAGTAATCTGGAAGGGAGGGTGAACTGCACTACCTACATGTTTGCTGCCCTTGAAAAATGAAACACTGCTGGGTGACTCATGTTCTGAAAGGTCCATGAAACAATCTTTCAGACAATGTATTGAGATTACCTCTAGGTGTTAAGAGAACTGAAATATAAATATCTAAGTTATTCTTTTTGTTGAGTTTTATTCAAATCTTGAAACAGTGAAGTGGGTGGTCCCAGGTTGCTCCTCCCCTAGTTATTGCTATCATATTATCAAGATGCACTATTTGACTCAATTAACCCTCGCTGTGTCATGGACTGATATATCAGTCCAGAATTACTTTTTATTCTAAGTCTGTCGACAGTCAATGGTTAACAATGAACACAAAAGACTGAGCATCTCCAGTTCTTTGCTTCCCGTACAATCTTGAAACAGAAAATTGAGTCACTGAGGGGCAAGCTGTAATTAACAAAATATAGTGTGGCCCTTCTTAACATCTCTTTCTCAAGATGTCATTAATTTAGCTGTAGATTTAAATATTTATATTTCATAACTCCTGGCATCTAAAGATAGGCCCACTGCCCCATTTAAAAGATCTTTTCATGGGCCTTCAGAACTTGAGTGTAACAGCAATGTTTACAGTACTTCCCCTAAAGGAAACGTCACCTCAATCTTTTTTTTCCATTTACCTGTGTACTTTGTAGACATGAATAATGATTCCCTGTCTTGCGTCCCCCTAATTTCATCCTAATTTAAATTTAAATGAAGTTGCTTCACTCTGTTCTGCTCTTGTGTAAAAACCTGTTTCACTCCATTGCAAATGTCATGACCCCACTCATAAAAGGAAACATTGAAGCCGATAATGCATATTTACACATCAAAGAAACTACTAGGAGTAAGCAAAGAACTCCTAGCACATAAGAATTAATCACTTGAATAAAAAAAATCACAACCACGAACATCCTTCCAACTGCATTTTTCCAACTCAGAAACGCTTTAAACAACAGAAAGCCTTAGGTAACTTACCTTGAAAAGTTTGATGGCCTGCACATGACAAGAATACAGGGACTTCAGAAGATCTGCAACAGAACTGACTGACAGTAGCACTTCTGCTGGCTTGTGCAGGTATGCATCAACACCCATGATGCCTTGCAGGAGTGGGGTCATGACCTCTGCAATGTCATGAATAAGATTTTCACACCATGACTGAACAGAGTGCAGCAGCTTCATTTAAATTTAAATTAGGGTGAAACTGGGAGGTGTAAGAGAGGGAATCATTACTTATGTCTACAAACTGCACAGGTATATAGAAAATAGGTTGAGGGGACTTTCCATTGAAAAAGTTGCTGTCAACCCTGGGACAGGCTGCTCACACACACTGAAGAGCTGCCTGGTTGAAGGACTGCTTCAACCATGTTGTGAATCTTGTTGCCAAACTATTTAATTAAATAAATTACCTAACAAGCTGGCACTCATAACTTCTGATTACAAGCCAAGCTGCTTGTGAGCTTTGTAATCCCAGTCCCCTTAAGTAGCATTTTATTAATGAATATAATCATTTATTAAAGAAACACAGCTGCCAATGCCTTGGCACTTGAAGCCATGCTGGCTCTTCTTGAAGGGGCTTTATCTGGCCATTTAGGCAGCAGTGAGGGTACAATGAGGGCCACTAAAATGATCAGAAGTATGGCATATAAATGCTATGTAGAGAGACTGAAATATCTCAACATGTTCACCCTGGGGAAAAAGAACTGAGGGGGGGCATGATCTCAGTTTTTTACATAAGAAAGGCATCAAAAAAGTCAAACAGATGGACATGTTTTAGGTGGTATATTCCAGCAGGACAAGGGAACATGCCCTGACACTTAAAGGTGGTACAGTCAGGTGTAGTGATAGAATGCCCTTCTTTCCCATGAGGGCGGTGCACCTATGGAACACTCTACAAGTGGAGACAGTGGATATGAAGATAGTACAGACCATCAAGGTAAGCCTGAAAAAAGTTCTGTTTACCAAATGAATTACAGGGTACCCTGAGTAGTAGGATGGGTGTAAAATCTGTATAATTAGTAGATGTTTGAACAGCATACTTGGTCCCTGTTTAAGAAGTGGGTGGGGGTGGACAAGATAAACCTAGAGTCCCTGACTGACTTTAAATTACCATACAATATGACTATGTTACTACGTATAGTGTAGCAGCTGCATAGTTTCATGTCATGCAAGTACTGTATTGATATACACTCATATCATGATAGGAACTTTGTGAGTTAGTCATCTACTGGCTGAAATGGAGTTAGGGAGCTGTTCTGGCCACTACTGACTCTGTCACCTCATCCAATAGGGACAGGCTGGAATGGGGTTTGATGTGGGGTGAGGAGGAAAACAAGTATTTTTATATCTATTGGAGCAGGGGAAGGAGGGTGAGACTGATGCTATTTGGGCTGTGGAAGTGGTTATTTACATCAATTGTGGCTGGGGAGGAGGGTAGGGTAGTATGTGGTGCTACATGGATTGGCAAAGGGGGTTATTTTAATATATTGGGGCTGGGGGTGTCGAGGGTGGGTTTAGAGTTAACAAGTTCTAACCAATTCAACTGCTTTGCACCAGTTAAACTATATTTTGAATTTTAGTCCCTAAAGTTGTTAAGACTCCAAGAGAATTGAACACCCAAAGTTCAAGGTGTTCAATTCTCCAACAGAACCAAACTTGTAGCTCTAATATCATCCCCATTAGGGTATCAGCCTGTGCCATAATGGTGAGGAATTCAAACCTCAGGAGGCATGTCAGTATCAAGCATACTTTCCTGTCTGGAATATGCTATTCCACTTATAAAATGGTTTTATGTGATACATGAATCAGGGTATTTGAAAGTCTGATTCAATGAGTAGATAGGTTTTATTGTAATAATGCATTTGTAACAGAACCAGGAAGTAATTTAAAAAGCACAGAAACATAAAAAGTTGTCAGCAAGCAATGGCTCTAAGGCTCATCCAGTCTTTCTAGGCCCCCTGTTTATACCTCTCTTCAGAATTTTTCCAATTCCCCATCCCCCACTTCACTCCACTTTTGAACTTCAGCCCTCCCCCCTTGCATTGCTGTGTGTCTACAGGCCCTACCTCCCCTTATGCATCCTCACCCCATCATAATCCTAGATCCTGCTCTTCACCACACCACTCCATACTCCTATACCAATCTCCCCAGTTCTATTTACTGCAGCTCCCACTCCATCATTTGTTTCTTGCATTTTCACCCCCTCTGACTGCACTAGTACAGGTTTACTTGTGTGATGTCCTTGATCCTCACTTCCTGTTTGATGTTTTGGGAACTAGAGTAGTAGGTAACATATTTTGTGAGTGTGCTTGCTGCTTAAAATCCTTTACTGTGCTTAATTTCAGTTGTTTAATGCATTCTAGAATATGTTGGAAGTAGTGGTTAAACTGGAAATGTTTAGGTGGGGGAAACTCTCAAACCTAGATTTCTTGGTGGCAGTACTGTCATGTCTAGGTGGTAGAAGTCTATTGTAGTAGTCAATGGAAAAAGATGACAGAGGTAGTTTTTTAAGAGGTGGTGGAACTGGGTTCCTGCGTACTCCTGGCCAATTTAATCCGTGGTTGGATGTCATTGTGCTTAAAGAGCTGATGACACAATTTGGTGTACTTTGCATTTTTGATTAGCATTTAAATATCTGTGTTTCACATGTATTTGTTTTGTCAGTTTCTTACTTGAAATGCTTTATTTTTCATCTTTTTTACTGACTTTGGCCCAATGAGCATTCCCACTGCTGTGTTGCGCTGCTGCTTCTCAGTACATGTCCTGATGACCTCAGGTAGGGAAACCTGATTCCCGAAGTGAGAGCAATGCGCCTGACTTTCAGTGAGAAATTCGACTTCAGAATGGTGTTGGAGAAACCATCTCCAAGGGGCTTGTATTTGGTGACTGATGTCCGGATGCTGATGAAAGTTTAAAGTTCCCTTCAGCCCTCCTGCTTTTTCATACAATCACGGTCATTTTCCAATACAAACCGAATCAGGACAATATAAACTACCAGTACCATAAGATCTGCAAGCAGATTCAGGAAAGGAGGCTCTATTACAAACCAATTTTTTGTTTTGTACCATGTCTTAGAAAAATATGTGACTATCAAATCCCAAACTGTTTTCATTACCTTTATTGACCTATGTAGGGCATTTGACACTGAATAGAAATATCTCAGTTTAGGAATTAGTTGTGCTAAATCTTGAGTTTAATTTGATGAGTTCTGAGAATTGGTGTAAGCAAGAAACCGATCAGATAAAATCAGGGCAAATTACAGAATAAAGCAGGGCTGTTTACTGTCCCTAATTCTTCTTAATATTTTATATTACTGACCTAACAACTTCCCTTCATAACAATCAGTTCAGCCATGCCAAAATTAGTCAATGATCTGGTCCCCTACTAGCATATGCAGATAATCTAGTTTTATTTTCACTCATCCCAAAGGGGTAATGGAAGCAATTAAACCTTTTGTCTACTGAACGTAAAGAAGCTGAGTTAACAACATAAACAAACATAAAGTAAATGTTGCTAAAAGGGGAGAAATGTTAAAAAGTATATTGGCAGATTAAAGGAATTAAGCTAGGGAAGGTCACAGAATATACTCATTTAGGCATTGTTTTTAATGGATCCATGTCGACACAGTGACAGGAACTTTGCCGACTGTAGATACAGCAATGATGTAATGTCACAAATTGGCATTGTGCCATCATTGAGGAAAACTGCACCCCACACCTCCCACACTTTTGAGAACTAACTCTGAGTTGGAGTTGGTTTGGAGAGGGGGCGAACACCCCAGAGATAGCAGCGTCAGGTATACCTCTCAACTGCTATGAATTCCACACAGCACTATGATTTTCTCAATCAGATTTACCCTTGCTCCTCATAGGTTTACTGGTGTTCTTAATAAGGTTAGAGCTATTTCTGGACACACAAGCTATTAAATCATTTAACTAAGTAAACAGAAGCATTTCTTATCACTAACTATATGGGGCCCAGTATCTGTACACATTTTATTCTTTAAAATAAGACAGTGCTCCACATTCTGGCCATTTGCTATGATTTTTGTAGGCCAGTGCTATGATTTTTAATGCTGAGAGGTTGAGAGGTATGGCTTTGGGAACCCAGTGGACCATCATAGCGAAGTGTTGATAATGTCGCTGTGATGGTCTTCGCTGTTTTCCTATTGCTGTGGTGATGTGATACCATTTTTAATAAACATTTCTAATGGAAAAATCAGATAGCTAGCATTAACAGCAAGGTACAGCAGACAATTAATGCAGTTTTATGTTTTAATTAGGCTGCCACTGACAATATATCTTGTCCTAAAAAACTTACGTGTTCTAAATCTTCTGGCAGCTAACAGTTATGGATGCAACACCATTGGTGCTGAAATTAGAGTTTGCAATGCTAAAACAATGATGTAGGCACAGTTTAAAAAAAAGTAAGGAGATATGCAGCTCAAAATGACTAGGAAACAAATCACAAAGGATGGTGTGTACAAACAAATGGCTGATATTTCTTATTGCAAGACCTGGATTTAATGTAAGAACCGAACTGGAGCAGGTATCTGGGTCCTCTTTAGCTACTTGGTGGGCAATTAAATACTTGGCTGCTGCTGAAAACTCATACACTTTACTTTAACTCTGTTTATCAGAAAAAATAGAGTTAATGTGTCATGGCCAGATCAGTACCAGTTGCTGGATCAGTACCTAAAGACCAAAGTGCTACAGAATTGCATAACCAAGCACCAGTTGCAAGACATTAGTCATGAGCTCACTAGCTTTGTGATTCAAATCTGATCTGTCAAGCTGATCTTGCATGACACTGGCATTGTCAGCAAGTCATCATTTGACACACAGGACACACCACTGGTCTGACACTGCAACCTGCAGATAGAAAGAAATGCTTTTTATTGGCAATTGCACCACAGGCAAAACTGCACTTCTGCAAACAAATCCTGTGTAATTATGTTTGGTTGTTGTAATTTAAAAAGTGCACACACATTCTTTTGAATAGAGTCACAGACCATAGAGTACACTTGTTACATTATAGCATAATCTGCAAATACATTACTACAGACAAAAGACGCTCTGATATTAGTGACCATTAACTGAAGATAAACGCTATAGTGAAACCCCAGATCAATGATATGAAATGACTGTGCTGCCACTGAAAGATCACCAGGCATGCTTAGTTTGGAATTTTAAGCCCACAGATTCATATCTTATCTGTGCAGACTGAGCCACAGAAAGCCCTGTCATCAGCAACACCTCCCAGCCACCCACCCCCAACACTATAATGATGATGTAGGTGCAAAGTCCAAAACCATTAGGTTCATTCTCTGCTGCTGCATGGACTGTAACCTCTTATTCATACTTACACCTGTAGGTAATAGTTCAATCGTAATTCTTTCACTCATCTCTTACATTATTTACTTCTTTGTCATTATTCTTATAAGTAAACAAAATCACAATTCTGCTCTTGGTGCAACAGCTGCCTATCGCATTTAACAGCAGACTGCCCAACAAAATGCATCCAGCAGCTGACATCTCATATCCCACTACATAATGATGATCATACTATTAACTGTCCACAGTCTGAACTTTTCACATTGTACAGGAGGTTATCTTTCTCTTGATTTAAATGGTAAATGTGGCATTTCATACCGGCATGGGGAACTGAAAATCTGTTTGATGTCATTTTGTAGCCTCTTGAATCTAAAGTCAGATTCCACTAAACTGGACAAAAAGCCTTGTTCTGAAAATAATGTACAAATACTCACAAAATAGGCTGATACAAGGGTGCAAGCAGAGTTTAGGATAGATGCCCAAAAGCCTGAAGCAGTTTGGTTATTTGTCACCTGAGCTTTTTAGCCCAGTGACAACACTTTTACCAAAACCTTAAATTTACATTTGAGTTGCAATTTGGCTACTTGAACAATAGTACTGCAGCCAAATAGTGGACTTACAGCAAAACACTATTTAACAAGTGGCGGCTTAGGCACTGGTGCACGTACTGACTCCACCAACTGTACAGCACACATAACCATCAGATTTTGAAAGTGTCTTTCTGTCTCCTGTGTTCTAATTTCCTCACGTACACAAACAAAGAGAAAACAGTCATTTTAAGAAAAGCTGAGAGTAGTCAGCCTGTTTTGTAATGTATAAGTAATGATATTAAATGGTATTCTGTGTGTCATATGACAGCCAGAACTGTTTCATCCAGCTGACTTAAGGACGGATGGTATAAACAACTGAAGAGTTCTTTGAAACAAAAAAATAAATAAAGCCAAAGGCCACAATATTACAACAGGAGTTTTACTGTGCTTTCCATGTACCGGCAGTCACAAAGCAAATGTTTCATTTTCTCTCTCTCTCTCTTTCCTTCATCTAAGTTACTAATTTGTACAGTCTTTTTTTCCACTGTCTGTTTTTAACACATTTGCCTCTCAAGTCTTCCCTCTTGCATGTGCTCCCAATTTCCTTGGTCTATTTGTTTTATGTCCCTTCCTGTTCTCTCATCCCACTCTTCCCCATTCTCTGTCTCTTCATTTTCACATGACCTTATCTCCTCCTTCTTTCTTTCTGGCCATTAGTCCAGTGATATTAGCTTTCGTACAAGCACTAGCAAAGGAATTACATTTATTTTTATTCCAGTGCTGGTTAGAATTTGTGCATACAGCAGTACTATTGACTGAAGTGATGCTTCACTGCAGAAAGGGAAATATGAATGATACAATCTAGCTTTTAAAAATCAAAGATTATTCTCATGTTGGAATGTTTGACATCTGTAGTATCAAATATTGTATTATAATTATCGCAGCTATTGACCAAGAGAAAAAAACAGACTGACTATATTCATCACAGGCAATAGGTGTTCATATTGTTTGACTGGTCATGTGTCCATTTTTCCCACATATTAATACTGGTTACTGGTCAGGTGTCTATATTTCCCAAGTCATGGGGTCCTTTCCTTACCCATTCCTGTGGGACTGCAGTACCACTGCAAGTTACTTTAGAACATACCCTATCAGAGCTGGCTATGATCCCCCAATCTCAGAACTGACTCAGTGCTTCAGTCATTTATATAGTAGCTGCTATCCCCCCTTTTTTTCTTATCTGCACACCATGATCCAGATGGTACAGTATACTGCAAACTGCAAGGTTCACATTCAAGGATTTCATTCAGAGAGTATTCCAGATAGAAAATTTAGCACTTCTATGCATAAAAATCAGTATTTGAAAATAAGATTTTGGTGCATGTGCATGGCTGCAGCAGGGTAGGTATTTTCATGCCCTAGATTTAGATCCACCTGCACTTGAACAGTAAAAAAAACTAAAACTTTTTTTTAAAATCACAGAACTTTTATTTTTTATTGTTTATTTATTTAGTTTATATTTATCAGGTAAGTGCACTAGTCAAGCAAATGCCTACAGTATTTTCAGGCTCCCTGTCTTGCCAGTGCTGCAACCTTCCCTGGATAGGCCCAGCCCCATCCCTCTAAATCTCTAATACTTACCCCCCTTTAAAACCCCCATGGCTTACCCTCCATTACTGGGCCTGGCCTTAACAGGCAATATTGTCCATCCGTTTCTGAGTGTGGAGGCAAGGAATGTCTCTGGTGGACGTGCACTAATGGGAGGTGGGCTGGAGTGCACTAGGATTACCATACATGTACTAGGGTGTTTTTCCTTTCATTTCTTCCCTCCCCCCTAGAATGTTGGCATGCATAGGGCTCCAGGCACAGGATGAGTACTGTGCAGAGCCCAGCTAAATGCCCCCTTCACAGCAGTACCATCACTGCAATGCCACCTATGGTCATCTAGGTGGCAGTAGAGATGCACAGACCATGACCCACCCTCTCAAGTGGACAGTGTCCTCTGGGATGCTTAATCTACCCTATCCTCAGGCACAGCCCCTGAAAACCTGAGCTCATTCACAAACTTTGGTCTCTGGCTTTCTCTAAAGCCACACAACTACCAGCACTATATTGCAGATAACTTGAGTAACTACAGCACATGAACACAGGATTTAAAACTTGTTTTGGAATAGGTCAAAAATGCATGTTTTTGTAAAGGCAGCATTTTTTATTAACTAATATTACTTCCACTTTTAAACATTGAAATTTAAAGTGAGGGAGTTACTTTTTAGGTTGCTGAATCTGGACTGTTAATAATGCAAAGGTCTAGAGACTGACCGCTTTGACTGTCTAGTAGCAACTCCGAGGGGGGTATCAGTCCTAAGTCGCTAACTATCATATACTGTACACCTCTCTAACAACCCATACATTTACCAACTAAATACCCAAAGTTTTATGTAAAAAATTAAATGGTTTGAGTCTATGTTAATAGCAGACTGAAGTCTACTTCAGACAACTGGAAAGATTAGTCATATACTCGTCTTTAACGCCTCTCTCAATTTTCCCAGCTGCCCAGAGATTCAATGTACTATATACACTCTCATTCATTGATGACTGCTTTTTTCTGTTACTTTGTACTTTCTTCAGCGGTCGGGTTAAAGCAACAAAATTTATCAATCCGGCAGCAGTTACTGATCTGGTATGACATCTGAAACACTCCCACTCCCTAAGGCTGTAGCGTCATGCTTGGGGCTCCTGACCTGATGTCACTAGGAGTGGATGCATAGTTCAGGCATGCAGCAGATCACGGGTAAAGTGTGTTCCTGTAGTCAGGTTAAAACAACATGGTTTAATGGATTAAACAAACAAAAAAAAAAAAACAGGATTACACAATAAAATAACAAGACACTGGGCAGATATGAACTCAACCACAACTCTCCAGACACTAGGTAAATGAAGTCAGCTGCTCTTTAAGCAGCAGTTCAGAGCAAATGTTTGGGAGAAAGTAATTTCAGTTATCATGTAGTAGCTGCTATAGTGTTGCTTTGTTTATGGTGTGTTCAGTGTTTTTCTAATCTTCATTATTCATGTCAAATTCCTTGTTGTGTGCGATTTTGAACATTTTACAGCTCCCAGTTTAGGCAGTTTTGGCTTTGTTTCTTCATGTTGTATCTCATTGGGAGGATGAGGTAAATTTCTAATTTTTGTTGTAATTGTTTTGCTAATTTTTGCTGTAATTGTCTTTTATTATTTTTGTTGCTTTTTTATTAGGGGGTTCAGGAATCCTTTCCTGGCTTTGTTTCTGAAGGTCACAGATTACTGGGATGGAGCAGTAGGTTTTAATTGTTCAGCTGGAATTAGTATTTTCTTTTCAGGTTGTATTTTTCTTTATGGAGAACAAAAATTCCAGTGAACACAACATTTTTTCTAGTCTGTTATGCAGATATGTGTGTGTGTGTGTGTGTGTGTGTGTGTGTGTGTGTGTGTGTGTGGGGGGGGTTGCACATGGTTGCTTGACTTGCAATGTGACCTTTTCTAACTTGAATGATTACATAGTGATCTTTAATTGCTACTGCGGTAAATTTATATACTGTATTATATAGTGACCCTTAATGGTTATCCCATGTGATAGACTCTCACCCATAGAAAAGGTTGAATTGCCCAGACCTCAATTTATAAGTATGAATAATGCATACATCATAATTTATTCATTTGTATTCATGAAAAATTAAAACAAAGAGTTATCAACAATAATCCTATTACTATAATTACTGCATGTTAACTCTTCAAATAGTGTCTATTTTATCAAACATAGTTAAATATTAATCACCGAAAGGTGATACTTGTACCAAAATGACTACATTATTTGCTTTTGCTTTTTCAGTTACATGTAATGTATCCATTACTCTGAAAGAACCCTTACAACACATTGCAGACACTGAAGAATTTAGTGTGAATCATTTGATATGTCAGCATGTGGTGCAAGCTTGGAATTTTCTGGCAGTCAATCAAGTCCATTTGTGGAGTCTCTTATAATTAAACTTCTCAATGTCATAATTAATAGTAGCTGGCATTACTGCATAGTTATAAAAGCTTTGTAACAACACCAGTATTACATCAGGCTTGCAACAATGCAACTATACAGTCAGAGAAAAGGACTACAAAGACCTTGACCAACCCAGAATGCTGTTCACCCAATTCCATTATCACAAATGCACCATGATATACAGTAAGTGTAAGGAAGCTAAAAAAGACAGATTTTACTTTTACTGAAATCTTAACTTAGACGTTTCAACATGGCTGAATCACTCTGCCATCTGAAGGCTATCATGTAGTATGCAGAAAAATAATAATTTGTAGATTTTGTTTACTATAGCATCACACTTTTTGCTCTTGCAATATTTACCATTAGCAAGCTTTATGCCTTACCCAAAAGTATACAACACATGTAATGTCTCATTTCATCACACATTTCAACTACTACAGCATAAATAAATATATACTTATAACATTTTCTACAGTATTTTCTACTATTTCTATTAATGAATCTTCCTGCTTATTGCAATCATTCTGAAATTAATAAATTCTCTGCTTAATACAGTATCATGTTTCTCTAACGGAATGTCCTTAATACATTGCTAAATTGCCATTTTATCTGAATTTATTGGACTCCAATTCCATTTGATAGGAAACCTGCCCCCACCTCCAAGCTGCCAGCATACTTTCTCAATCAAACAACAGCTGTCAGCCTGATTTAGTAGTGCCCTAAAAAGAGAGCTCCTGAAATGTAACTACATGTCTTTGATTTTTTCATGTACAATAAGACATTGCTGCTGGTCTCTGGCCCCTGGACAAGAAAAAGAAGTAATTATTTCTTTGTATTTTTCATTTAACATTCTGAAAAACTAGGGATTAGTTTGTATTGCCAGTTCTTAGATGTCTATGGCCTTCTGTGGATTCATTATTTTTTGCCCAAGAGCTCAGAGCTAAAAATAAAGGTGACTCTTTGGTTGCTGAAGGCATAGCACAATATTTTCTGCTTCACTTGATACTACTTAAGTGATCCCCCTGGTCGCTGATGCATTATTGGTGTATCAACTGGAGGAGAATTACAGAAACTCTATTAATTGTTGGTCAAAGTTATTAAATGTGGACTTTGCAAATTTAGAATACAGTACTGTTAATCATTTTACACAGTGTTCACACATGTCTGTAGATATCATTTAAAGGTGTACTACAGTGAACATTTGCAAAAATATATGTTCTGCAGAGTGTTTTCATTTTTGTGTTTAGTCCTGGTGTGTCCTTCCTTTTGTTTGCTATTAGGAGTTTTTTCTCAGTTTGCTTACTAGTTTATGGCCTCTGGGAATCTTCATATTACTATGGTTTGTTGCTCTTCTTTTTCCTACAATGCCCCCTGGCCCATGTGATAGCAATGCATCTGGAACCATAGATTCAGCAAGTACTAGTTTATAGTCACATTACAGCAGTACAGCTGTGATTTTAAGTCACTTTTCTTATCCAGTGAGCACTTAAGGCTACATTTACAGCTTAGCAATCATTTGATTTCTAACTGAGTGGCTATTTTGTAAGATAACAGCTGGAGTCTTTACTAATTATAGCACGGATGACCAAGGGTGATTTGTGTGCTTTTTATGGATGGGTGTAGCTTGATGAATTAAAAGCTTAAAAAGCAAAACATTTACTCCTGCTGGCTAGACCTAGACAAACATATAGAAAACAAAAATACTGAATTAAAGTAATTTAGTTTAGGCCACAACATCAGGCTCCTATCTTCAGATTACAGTGGCAGTAGTTTCCCTCACTGAATCAGTGATCCTGGACACACCACGGTCACATGAGACAGGAGGCACTGTTAGACAGAGAAGAGCAATAAACCATGCTAACATGGTGATCCTCAGAGGCCATAAAATTAGTAGGTAAATTTAGAAAAAAAATGCCTAATAGCATACAAAGCAAAGGACACACCAGGACTAAAAACACAAATCAAAACACTCTGCACAACATACGTGTTTGCAAATTTTGACAGTAGTACTCCTTTAACAAACTATCACTTGTTGTTGGGAATTGGATTGGGACCACACTGTGGATCTGCTCTACTTCAGTTTCAGAAAGACTTTTGGCATAGGTGCCTCACAGAAGTCTGCTGAAGAATAAGGAGGATCTGGTTGCAGTGAAGGTCATTGTAAACTGGATATTTAACTGGCTAAGGGGAGAGGCAGCAGATGGTACTGGTCAATGGTATTAAATCAGAAGAGTGGGTTGTCATAAGTGTTGTCCCACAGGAATCTGTCCTTGGTCTTTTTCAACATGTTTATCAGCAACATTGGTGAGGGAATCTGGGGCAAGTTGTATCTCTTTGCAGATGACACTAAATTCTGTGGAAGAGTGGGCAGTGATGAAGGAATAAAGGACATGCAGAGAGACTTGCAAAAGCTGAATGGGTGGTCAAGGGTTTGGCAATTCAAATTCAACACCAGAAAGTGCAAGGTTATGCACCTAGGGAATGAGAAACCAAGGGCAGAGTACTGGATGAGAGGGTTGAGACTTAATAACATAGCTGAGGAATGAGACCTTGGAGTTATCATCAGTGACTCCCTCGAGCAATTGAGTCAGTGCAACAATGCTTATAGCAAGGAAAGTAGGATTCCTGGATGTATTGGGGGGGTTACTGATAGCAGAAAAAGAGAGGTAATACTTCCCCCTGTATAGATCCTTGGAGAAAGCCAAACCTGGAGTACTGCATCCAGTTCTGCAGTCCTCACCTCAGGAATGATAGGGATAGGCTGGAGATGATGCAGTGCAGGGGTAACAAAAATGATTCAGGGCTAGCAGGGCATGTTCTATGAGGAGCGCCTCAAGGCACTGGACATGTACTTACTAGAGATGAGATGGGAGAGGGGAGATATGATAGAGACCTTCAAATTCCTAAAAGGAATTATTAGGGTGAACTTGGGGGAACTATTTAATTTGAATACCAGCGCATGGTAATATGGCTATGAATGGAAGCTAACAGAAGGGAGGTACAGGAAGGACCTGAGGAAGCATTATTTTGCAGAAAGGGTAGTGGAGCCATGGAACAGGCTGCTAGCTGAGGTGGTGTGATGTGAAAACTGTTAATGGTTTTAAGCATGGCTGGGACAGAATGAAGGTTATAGTGGTTGCTCAGGGCATCAGGAAAGGGATGGAGAGGGCTAGGACCCTTGAGGAAAAGTAGGTCCCATGGCTAAATAGGGAAATCAGGCAGACTGGATGGGTTGTTGGTCTTTTTCTGCCATCACTGCCTATGTTTCTAAACAGTCAGAGAAAGACTAGTTTTGCTTCCAGATCATGTATTTCAAAACTCACAAAGAGTATTAAAGAGAAGGTGAGGAGCAGCTTGCTTTTTTAAAATCTTCCTATATGATTCAGCAAATGGCTATAACCCCCTCCCAACTCTAATAAGGGCCATACAATTAAAAAGTGTACATTAATGCAAATAAACAAATTATTTCTTGCCCTATGACTCTTTGAGAAAGAGCTACTGATGTGGAGCCTTTCTATAATGATATCTGCTGACTGCAAGAAATGGACTTCACTAAAGGTTACGATGTCCATTCTCCAGGAGGTTAAGCATATTCTCAGAATTTAAACTACAGTTTTGCAGTTTCATCAATGAGACAGTGATGGTTTTATTTTAACAGTAACATAAATTATCTTTGAGGTTCTTCTGTTGTTTTGTTTTCTCTTTAAAATATGTTCATTGTTATGAACACATAACCACTATTGATGCTTCTAAGAACATAGCTTACTGTAAATCATTAAATGCACTGAATTATCCTAATGTTAATCTATTGTAAACTGTAGTAAAGCACACATTTATTTAAACTATAATAAACTAAATATACTGTACATTTCAAGAATAAAAACAATTTTAAACTAGAAAAACAGTGTGATTGTTCTTCACAGAAAAATAATCTGATCTCTTCTTCAAGAAATGTCAGCATTCGTGGTTACATAAATATTGTCCTAAATAGTTGCACATACTTTGTCAAAGTGTTTTAATATGATAACGCATTTTAAATAAACTGAGATATTTTAAATATGCTGGCATTGCCGTTGAACTGTTTTCAGCATTTCAACCACCTATTTGAAACACAAGGACTATACCTACAGCATGCATTTTTAGAGGAAAATGGGCTCTGGACAAGAACATTAACTCTGGTAAAACCACTTTATTCTCTCCCTGATACTAGAATTAACCAGTCTTCCATGCTATTAAATGGCATATTGCTGGTTTGAATTAGTAAGGGCAACATACAGTTGTGTTAACTTAAGAGTTAATGGCATGAATCAAGGTTAATATATCTGTAGCCCTCCATGTTAGAAGTTCATACTATATACCTTTTCAAAGGAAAGTTGCATAGGTATTGCTGAACAGTTTTAAATAGGTTGACATGCTTAGAACACTTCAACAGCGACATCATTATGTTTAACATGCCAACATATTTAAACAGATCACACAACTATGGTTGTCTCTTACTACCACTGCTAGTGCTGACAAAGTCCCAGCCAGGAAAGGCAGTGGCTAGGACTCATGATAGAGGGGAGTGGCAATAAAAAACATGTCAACATATTAAAAAGAGTTTAACGATATCTATGAATCTTTGAAGGACACTATCTCTACACCTTTACACACTTGTGTAAGTGATTAAAGATTGTGATATCTATGTATGCATGTGAAAAACAGGTCCTCCTTGTAAACGAGTTCTGCTCAATAGTGACTGCCTGTATAAATAAAGACTTTGATTGATTGATTGATCGATTGATAAAGTGATTTATGGAAGTTCCCCAAATGCTTTTTTCACAAAGTATGCCATTGCCAGCCATGTTTCAGATGTTGAAGCTGCAATTTGTTTTGTAAAAGAAATCTGTCACAGTCATTTTTTTTATGTTTCATCAGCACTTTGTTTCTGGCTGCTCTCCAGTTTTCTCTGTGAGGCAACACCCCAGAATGATGTCATACAAGGGAAGCTGTCAATGTTTTACATACAGCAACAAGGAATTCTGGGTAAATTATAAAGTTGACTAAAATATTCCTTACTCAGAGCTGCAGGCTCTTATTTTTGTAATGGTGACTGCAGTATAGCACCTAATATGTAGATGTACATAGCAATGCATTGTGGGTACAACAAGAATGTCAGGAAGTACTTTTTCACAGAGAAGGTGACAGACCCATGGAACAGCCTTCCCCCAGAGGTGGTTGTGGCAGAGATGGTGAAGGAATTTAAACATGCATGGGACCGACACTATGGTTAAAGCAAAACAAACAACCTATGGGGCGGGGGTAGGATTCATAGGCAGACTAGATGGATCACAAGGTCCCCATCTACCATCATCTTCTTATGTTCTTATGTTTTCCAATTTCCTTACTGTGAGGTGCAGTCTCATATTTATGTAGTTACTTCAACAATATAAGCTCTTATACGTTTATTTTAAAAACAAGGCATTGTGCATACAGTATCCTGCTGACAAGATTTCTTTACTGAGAGATGTAGTCTATTTCTGTAGTGACCACAGAAATACAATAGCTTGAATACTAATTTACATAATGAGGCATTGTGGGTACAGTAAATAGCTGATTTTTCTGTCACCCTAATCAAAGTGCAGTCTCCTATTTCAGTAGCATTTATAGCAGTGCAGTCTGTAGAAAAGCTTCTGGAAAAAATGTTTTTGTGATGCAGGTAGGCCAAAAAGATAATCTGCCATTCAGTGTAGATGTTGTTTCATTTTTACTGCCTGCTGGCGGTGTGACAAGTCTGAAGTGACAGCTCCTATCAGAATGTGGGAGTACGATGATACTTTTCCATGTTAATGTTATAGGGCTTGCATGGCTGTAAGAAGTTGAGGAGTGTAATTATGGGTCAATGATTACATGGCTCTGAGCTGCTTTCAGCCAATCGAAACACTAGAATTTTTCTGCACGTATTACAATGCTAGATATAGCTATTTGCAAACAACATAAAGAGTCAGCTTAAAACTGACACTGTTCCTTTAAAAACACTGTTTCCCTTGCATGATGTCATGGTTGGGGGTTGCAACACTGAGAAAACAGGGAGCAGGGTTATGCAAATGAAACAGAGCACATAAATAAAGTGAATATTTTCATGGAAAACAGCACTTTTTAGCAGTCTGAATGCTAGGAAACTGATTCACAACTACTACAGGTTACTGCTCCATTTGCTGTGGCAAAATTCCATAACTCACATTAACTTGTACACTATTCAAAAATTGAGACATACCCTTTCCAACAGTGCATAGCATCAACTACTGTGTTAGCATGCACTACAGGATCACAGTTATAGGTTGTGATTCTCCTTTACTAAACAACAGTAGTATCTTCTGATGCAACAGCCAGTGTTATGTCAAGTGGTATCTGCCTACAAGGAGCAGTTTCATCCCTGCTTTTTGATCTATTTTAAAATGTGCTGTCTCATTTAAACTATGTAATATTATAGCTAAAAGTGCACTGTTAAACTGCATATCAGTGTGTATAGTCATCTGTCTCTAAGCTTTTATTTAAAGAACAAGATAAAGTCCTTGTCCTAATGGTTCCAAACTTATTCCATTTCAAAGAAACAATTTTCTATTATGTGCAGATTTGGACATAAGTGCAAATGTTCCCCTATGTTCAATTTTCAAAGCTAAGACATAGCTAAGCCAATTGTCATAATTTTGTCTTAGCTATCTCCAATTTTCAAGGATAAGACAAAAATGTACCTGGACACAATTTTCAGACCAAGTATAACCTAATCTGTCATTTACATCTGTGTCTAGCATAATTAATGATATAGAGTTTCAAATACCTCAAGGGTGTAAATAAGGTACAAGCGCATAGCATCTTTAAAAAAAAAGATGTTCAAGAACAAGGGGCCATGATATGAAGATATGGGGGGGGAAGGTAGACTTTGGGATAATGTGAGAAAGTATTTTTGCATCGCATACTGCAAGTCCTTGTGGGTCAGTCTGCCTTTTCTGTCTGCCTCCCTGCTCTCTGGGACACACTCTCTCTCTTCCACAGAGTCTTATGTTCTCTCCACTGTCTCAAGCTCCTGTTGTCTTACTTCTCTGAACCCTGCTCTTGTGACTAGTATGTTCTCCCGTGCTCCTCTCTCCTTTATGGCTTTTTACTGTATCCCTGCCTCCTGGATATGACCTTGCAGTATATATATATACTTTCTTGTTATGTGCTTCTACAGTGCGTTACCACTTTTGTACATAATTTTCCATTTTGTACTGTATAGTGTTGGTGATGTTCTTTCACTGAACTCTTTGATTTTGTTTGCGGTTTCCCCGTGTTACCCCACCCCAACCCATCTCACCTGGAAATGAGCTTCAGTTTAATATGTTTTTCATAGCCAACACATTTTAACTAAATAGATAAATAAGTAAATCGATACATGACTATCTCTTCTTGTCACCATCCATTATGGGTATCTCTGCTTGTCACCATCCATTATGTACCATCTTTTCTGCTGTAACTGTTCCTCAGAACACTTGTGGAATGTAGGTGTATATCCTAAACAAGGCTATCCTGCTACATGAAAATCAAAATGAATAAATACATTTAGTTCACTGCGCAATATGCAGTGGTTGATATCAGAGCTGCTCTGTATAATATATTTATCAAATCTGTTAGAAACTGAAAGGCCATATTGTGAAAATCATTGAAAAAATATTGAAATACTCTGACTGCAGTTAAGAGAAAGGAAAGGGTACATGAAAACTGCATTCTTGAAGGGAAGGCAAACCAGAGGGGAAAAAAAAACAAATGGTTTGCTTCCCCATCTCATAATCCACAGAGAAAGAATGGGAGGAGAAACCTTGGTAGTTAGGAAGGAACTGATGTGTTAGTGCTTGAGGCAATACATATTTTTCTGAGCTGTCATGTAGACAGTACAAAACAGGCTGGAACAGTTCAGCAATCTGATTAGCTGAGAACTGTCACATGGTGTCTAGTTAGTTCAGCATAAGTGGACAAATCAGATCTTGTGACTGACAAGAATTTCTATGAATTTATTGATTTTTAAAAAAAATCTTCTAAGGCTATTTTAGAAGTGCAGTAGCAGTCTTCAAGGTGTCTGCTCATGCAGCAATAAACAAACTTGGTGGGAAATTGCCAACATATCCAAGGCACCTGTATATGTCAACATGACCGGACACCTCACTGGGTGTTATTGCTTATATCTATCCATCCTCACACTACACACACATATATACACACATATGCATGCACGCATGCATGCACACACACCCTGATCCTTCAGTCAGTATCTGACTCATTGCTTTGTAAAGCATGTTAGGATACAGTGTGAATGGAATGCTGGATGCAAATCAAAATTCTCTTGTACTATATACTGTACAGATAGGGTGGGTTTAGTGGGTAAGTTACATTTGAGGTTCATTTTGCTGTGTTTATAGCTCAGGGACCTATGAGAGGAAGGATGTGAAAATTGTAAGCATTTATTCTCAGTCACTAAAGCTACTGATATGCCAGAGCTAGCAGAAATGAGCAGTCTAGCAGTTCTTGCAATTCTGAAGTCCTAAAGCAGCTGTCTTTCCAATGCTGACACAAACTTTGGTGGTGGTTTTCTCAACAACAGCAAGAAGTTAAATTTTTAAATGTGGCAGTTTGTTGGGATTTGGTCTGACTTAAATTGTTTTTGTTTTGTTTTTGGAATACTTGTTCCAATTTTACATTTTTTGGAGGGATGGATTTTTAAACTGCATCTTTCTGACTGCATTTTTACCACAGACTTCTGTCTGCTTTGCAGTTAGGCCCTTTATTTATAGCTATTGGCTGGCAGCTTGGATGTGAAATGTGGTGCTTGCATCAGAAAGAGGATGCATCCACCTTTGTTTCACAAATGTGCAGTTTTTGTGATGCATCCACCATTTTTTTATGCTAGAACCATTTTGGGATGCAAGCTGCCACAAAATGTTGAAACTGTTCAAGAACTTGGGACCCTTTGAAAACAGGGCTGTAGAGTTTTGGACAATCAGACAGATGCAGACACAGGTGGATTTTTATCTGCATCTTCCCCTTCACCCCCCATGTTAAAGTTAGTAGATGATCAATAGCACATAAAATGGAAAATATGGATAGAATGATAAAAAAGCAAGCACAATAGGAATTTGCTGAGTTACTAACAAATTTACAGACATATACATTTGTTCAGATTTCAACCATAAAAAGGAAATGAGACTTGTTTTCTCAAGAGAGTTAAAATTTTTACATAAAGTGATGGGGAGCAGATATTTGAGATCTGTTCTGTTTATTTTTTAACAGTTAATAAAAGATTATTACTAGCAATTCTATTTCGGAAAAGACTACCAGCAAGAATTTGCTGGTATGCAGGTAGAAGAGTGCAGCAATATGAGCTCAGTAAAAACTGCAAAGGAAAAACAGTATGAGCAAATACAGCTACAGGGAAATAATAGCGCTGAACATTACAGCGCTTACCTGTAGCTGTGTTCATTCAGGCGGAGTACTGGAAGTATAAGAACTGTGATAAGAATCAGTGTGCTGCTGTCATGGCTCAGAGGATAGAGTCACAGTCCCAGAAGACAGTACAAATCAGAACATCATGGGTTTGAGTCCTACCTCTGCACTCTATGTGTAGTTTTTTTCCTCTTATGTGTTCTGTTTAGTGTTTTTGTTTCTTCTTGCACTTGACCCATGCTGGCCTGATTTTGTCCTCCTCCCCAAGTGTGGCCCCCCTCAGAGTTGATTATATTTATTAGGGATGTGTGGGGGGTGTAGCCCCCTGCATTAAAAATTATATTCCATGTTGTGTTCTGTGTGGTTTGTGGTGTCAGGGAGCATGAGATCATGAGGTTGTTTGCCTCATTGTTTTTCCCCAACATGGTTTTGGTTGTATGGTGTTTGATCATGCTATTATATTTTAGCAGTGATTGACATGAACTGAATTTGCTGATCATTCTGATAAATTTTCTTGTTGAAAATGGACAATTTCTAAAATATTTTCTTGATCCTTCATTTTGCCAACCCCCCCCCCCAAAATATGTATCTCCCTTTCTGCCAACTAGCAATGTGCAAAGGTGCTGAAATTTGCTTTGTGAAAACATTCCCTGAATTTTGGTAAATTCAGTTCAATGATGACCACAATGCCTCTATTTATCTGCCCAGTGAATTGTCCAAATCTGAGTAGTTCTGCCATGCAAATTTGTGCAACATGCTGGCAAAAAAAGCAAACTGCAGTCTTTAGATTATATAAAAGAAATTCCCGGCACCCACTGTGGTGTTAGTCCCCCCCAACTCCCAAATACTTTAAAATCTTATAACTCCCTCATATCTCTTTGCTAACACCCAATTCCCTCCTCCCATTCCCCTGCTTGGTGAATTTATATATAATAATAATAAGTAAAAATCGTTCACATTTTCCCTGATTCCCTAGATATATATATATATATTCTTCCCCCACCCATGCACCAAACACACTCTGACCCACCTCACATCAGCTGACCGGACAATATTTTACAAGTAGTCCCCATTCAAACCCTCTGGTACCACCACCCTTCTCCCCACTGCAGCATCAAAAAAATATCTTTTCCTGTAATTACATAATAAAGAATCACAATTCAATCCAATCTGAACCCCCTTCTGGGGCTGGGAGAGCTGTTTACTACTGACATATGCATCTTAGGGATGCTGTCTAATATTAGGGTCCGGGATCGTAGGTACCATATGGCTTTAATTTCTATAGCAGTCAAAAGGCTGGTTCTCAAGCATTGGGTGGACCAATTGGTAATTTCATATGCTGAATGGGTGAAAGAAATGTCTCTTTGTTTCAATACTGAAAGGTTAATTGCTAGCTCCCAAAATTGCTTAGCCTCCTTCAACCAGAAATGGGGTAAACTATATGCTTTATATCTGAATTAAGGCCTATGTAATGCGTGCCTCTGTCTGTTTTGGTATGTATCACTTTCTGCTGATGTTCTTTCATTGGTGATGTAGTTTCATTTTTTCATATTTCTTTGTCATGTTACTTTCTTTTAATAAGGCACACTCCAGGGGTGGGGAGTGGGGGAGTGAGGGAGGGTTAGTGAGGGGTTGGGTAATTTAGTAGGTTATCCTTTTCTAGTATTTGATTCTGTGTAAGTCTGGTGTCACATTACCAATAATTTTATTCTGGTTGTCAGTGTAATCCTGTTCATTCCCATCCTTGTTATATTCTGTGTGTTTAATATAATCTAATAAAGATGTAGAATTAAAAAAAAACATAATAAAGAAAACAGTCCCACAGTGCAGAGTGTCTGCTCTCTTCAGTGTCCCAGTAAATAATCAGATGGTCACAAGTATGCTTGCATGCCTGCATGCTAAATAGTGATATCTTTTCTCCTAGTAAAATCTGACTCTGAAAATTCAGCTAATCGGGTTTTGCAGTAACACACCATTTGCATGTGACCACGCCGTTACTGAGAGGGAGACTAAACAGACTGTTTTCTTTATTACAGCATTATATTAAACAATATTTTCAGGGTGGTGGAGAGAGGAGGAAGGTGATGGGGACTAGAGTGGGGTGGGATGGGGTGGGGGCTACTTGAAAAATAGGGTCTGATCGAGTGGGGGTAGGTGGGGAAGTGTGTTTGATATGCAGGTGGGGAAGGGTGTGTATGTGTGTATATATATATATATATACACTACAGAAATGAGGAGAATGTGAAGGATGCTACTTATACATAAATTCGCCAGGGCAGACAGGGCAGGAGGGTACTAGTGGGGGATGGGTGGGATTTATAAGATTTCAAAGTGTTTGGGGGATGGGAGGAGGCAGGAAATACACCACATTGGGTAGGGGAGTATTTTATGTAATTTGGGAGTATTTTTTTTCTTTTAAAAATAATAACAAATTTACCAGAGAAGTTGGTTTGTCTGCAGGAAAATTTGTGAACTGTGAATTTCCTGAATTCACACCAATTTTGCTGGCAAATTAAAACTTCGCAACATCTTTACTGCCAACCCTTGCAGCACCCGCTACAAACCATTCTACCCTCTCCATTCCATATTAAGATGCTTGGTTTATCATGCCCCCATCCTCGTAATATTTTGTTAATCCATTGTTTCTATTCAAATTAAGAACCCCCTTCCACCCAACCCCTGTTGTGCACAATTCCCCTTCTTTGTATTCCATCTTCATTACATATGTATCAGTTTGATCCTGTAAAGGACTACCCCCTACACACATTTTAATATCTGGTTTATCCTGCCTTTAAGAGGCAGGACAAATCTAAGTCAAAATATATAGTAGTTATCCCCAAAAATTCTGTTTCCAGTGTATATAATCTGCAAGTAGTCATAGTTAAAATGTTCATTTCTATGCAGTAATTTACTATATCACAGCTACATAGACAATGACAGAAGAAAAAGGCTCTTGGCCCAGCCAGTCTGTCCACTGTACCCAACTACTCAACTTTTCCTTAGTAGCAATCCCCCTTTTTGTTACTGTCCCCCCTTTTTCAACTAATCCCACATGCCTGTTCCATCCCTGCGTGAAGCTGCTGATTGATTTAGCCTCTACCACTTCTATCAGCAGCTTATTCCACCTGTCCACCACCCTCCATGTGAATAAGTGCTTATGGACATCCTTTTTGAATCCCCTTGCCGACTTTAGTGCATTCCCTCTGATCCCAGTATTTAAACTCAAGGATGAGAGCTCCTTGACGTCGAGTGCATTTATCCCATGAAGGTACTTACATGCCTTAACTGTATCACCCCTTTCCCCTCCACTTTTCAAGGGTGTACATGTTTACATCATGCAGCCTCTTCTTGTATGGTATTTCCTCAAGGCCTCTATCATCTTATTTACCCTATGTTGTACTGCCTCCATTTTGTTGCAGTCTTTCTTCATATCAGCATGTAACCACTCTACTGCTGTAACTGCCCCCCAGTACTTTCCTATAAAATAGTTGCTGCATGTAACTGAGGATATCCTAGTGTACAACTCTAAGTAAACAAAAATAAAGTGATGTCCCAGTTTCCTGAAAAAACAATGGTGGTTGGAATTTATCTCCACTTTGTTCCTGGAACTGAGTCAGACTTTTACATTTTACTTCTGGAATCAAGTTCTTCTGGGCCCAACCACATTTCCACCACTGTTCTTTATAACTTTAACTTTTGGATGACAACAGGCTATTTGCCCTTGAGATTTTAGCTGTTATTGCTGATCTTCCAATCCTGAAGTCATAATTATCTTCTTTTGACATCAGAATAATTCCTGTGGCAATAGGTTGTGATATCAATAACAGAATTTTGACTTCACACAAGGCATAAGCCATGTGAGCGGATGAAGTCTAAGAGGAAAAGATCATGTTTTTTTATTGATCTTTTATTGAAGTTTCCAAATGTCCCTTTTGTGCTTGCATATAGATTTTTTTCCCTTGTTGGCTGTCTCGGGTAGGGCTACTCAGGTACATCTCCATTTCCTCCTTTAACTGGCTACCGCCTCCCCTAGTACTCACCTGATTCAGCGACCCACATGAATTGCCTGCCATGGTGGAGCCAGAGGGGAAGGGCTATCCTCCCCCCACCTGGACATACATATCCAGAGTGGATCCCCATGGTCCGGGTGGTGGTGCCTGTTGGTGGGGCAGACAGAGCTTCCTGGTGCCTAAGTCTGCTTCTTTTCCCCTTTTTTCTCTGGCTGTCCTACCATGGCAATGCATGAGTGTGCAGACATGGAGGCCCATGCACACAGTGGAACTGCAGCCCTTCCCTACTTGCTGCACTACCCTCAGGCCTCCACATGGAGGCAGCCAAGGGCTGAGATGACATGCCATTCCACCCTGGGAGAGGACAGCAGTCCTCCAGATGCTCATTCCTCTCCCCTCCCCTCCTCTGACCAACTACCAGCAGCCCAAGCTTGTTTCCAAACTCTGGTCACCAGCATGGCAAAAGATAAGAAGCACAGTGCCTCAGTCCTCCATGCCTCTGTACTGGCTAAATGTTCTTGTACTAATGGAAATCTCTCCAGTAACAAAACAAGGAAAATCCTGAAATTCAATTTTTTTAGGAATTTTGTATAACTGAGTCCTGCTGTTGCTAACTGGGACTTTTTTGCTAGAAATTGAGAACTCTCTTTAAATTTAATATTTCTTCTTTTCCAACCCCCTCAGGATTCTTCTTTCACAATTGCCAGTCACATGGTGGCTAGCAAAACCCCACCACTTATCTCATGAGCCAGCTGCTGAGCCAGTCCCCATGACTGCAACACAGCATTAAGGGGAATAATTGCATGATGTGTCTATGTGATCTTGTTCTGCCTTATTGGCTCACAGAGCCCCTTGCAAGATTTCAGATAGCATCTTTTTTGTGAAGGGTCAAAGGCAGAATCAACCAGATATAAATGTAATCAGTATGAGATGGATGGGTGGGGAGTGGGGTACTGGGTGTTATAGGGTTTGGGAGTTTGCCATTTGATTGGAGGACCAGATGCTCACCTTCTGTAGAACCTGTTGGTGTAGCAGGTTATTTATATATATATATATATATATATATATATATATATATATATCCCTTGTTCTTAATAAAGGTGACATGTAACTATTCACCATATTGGTGAGACCACACAAGAGCATGTTTTAAACACTGTATCTTTCCTGTAACTGGGGGACATCCCAAGCACATCTCTAGCCTTAGTGGAAGGAGACTACTGCATCACAAGAGGCAAGACTGTGTGTGTGGGTATTTAAAATGTTTAGGAACTATTCAATAAGAGGACTTCAAGATCTGAAAGAAAACAAGTTTTTAATATTTAGCCCACCCCCTTCCCGGTGTCTAGGGGTATGCTGATGGTAACTGTCCATGGGGGGAAGGGGACTACAACAGAAACTGTAAAAGATTACCTACGATTTTGATTCCTTAGGCCTGGGTGCAAACTCCATCGATGGGGCACTGGGCTAGGAGGGGAGCTTGATTAGCAACACTTAAAAATCAGGAAGACATTGAAGTAAAGTCCAAACAGCAATTATAAACAGCCTGGATCCTTTAATGAAACTTGATTTCTCCATGGAGCAGTATTCTATTGGAAAAAATGTCCACTGGGCCCTGGGGCCCTTTAGTTCAAAGTCCAAGCAAAGTCCATAGTCCTGTAAGCAGTGCCCATATTGTTGTGAATGGTACTGATGACCCCGATTAACTAGGCAGCATACATTTCACATTTCACATTTCAGGTAGGCTTCTATCTTTATGTTCCCGTGAGCCCACTGACCTCTCACCTCAGGGCTACTGATCCTCCAATGGCATCTTCTTCCCTTGGCACAATCTTGGGTGACTGCCCCACTGAACTACGGGCAGCATGTCTCCTTCAGTGCCCCAGATACTATTTTCCCATGATAGGTTCTCGAACCCTCAACCTTACATATTCCCTTCGGGCCTGCGATCCCTCCAATCTTTGCTCCTTTCAAATTCACAGGGGCATCTGGTTGCACATTCCCCCCTCTCTGGACATGAAGTCCATACTTTCTTTCTCTCTCTACCATCTGCGCTACATCAGGCCTTGGGCTCGGGCTCAATTTTCACAGCTGAGGTCCATAGCAATCTCTTTCCCTTGGCTTTGCCTTTGGCTTTGCCTCCATGTTCCTCCTCCCTTGGGGCTCACTCAATCACCCAGGCTAGGTGATGGTTCAAATCCCATAGTGGCTACTTGCAAGGCACATCAGGATTCTCCTCTAGATGGCTTCTTATTCTCCCCAACCGGGGGTCTCGTAACTCAGGCTTCCGACACTTCAGCTGTGGAATATCTCAGGCCCTCCACAGAGAAAAATGGTTTAGAGAACAGGAGCCAGGCAGCGCTTGTCTGTTAATCCCTTACTGAGCTCTGCCAAACTAAAAGCAACTTTTTGCAACCCCTTAGCTGCACAAAGCTGCCCCTCACCCCAGGAAGCCATCATAACTAGCTGCTAGCTCCTTGAGGCTTCACAGAATTAACCATTTAGAGGGCCATGGACATGGATCCCTTAACTTTAAAACTAGTGTAAAGTCCAGTAACCTTTTCTAGCATTCTAACCCAAAGGGTGGGTTACAGTATGATCACGCCAAGAGAATATGTTTCTGCTTTAATTAGAAAATGGAAAAAAAAACTACATCAACAACTTCTACAGAATATAAGCAATTATATAACATATATATATTTTAACTTAACAAATATGATGCCTAAAGGCTTGACAGAGTCCATTAAATATAGGATAAAGTGTGATATGGATGGTATTGGGTAATATTGGTATTAAGGAAGGGGGAATGGATTTTTGGACAGGGAGAAGGATCAGTCCCATAAATTTTTTTATTATACTGTCACTGATGCTGCCTCTTCTACCCTGACTCCCAGATCTGCCCTAGCCTTGCTCTAGCAATTACCTCCATCCTATCAGGTCCACAGTGCAGCTTCTGCACTGTGGAAATTTATTTTGGGTGGTGGTGGGGGGGTTGTTCAGCTTCCCAATCCAGCCCTCTAGTGCAGGAGGTGGCATGGCCAGTCAAGAAGGCAGGGTCCATGATTGCCAGGCATCATCCTGCACATTTTGGGGGAATTACACTTTGTTGATCCTTTCCTCTCTGTCACTAGCAGTGAGTGCACCATATGTGCATGCTCATGCATATGCATAGCTGTGCACAGTATCAGCTAATGCCCTCCCTCTCTGCATGCTGCTTTGACTGCTCTGCCACCTGTGGTTCCCCAGTTGTCAGTACTGAGGTGGAGTATGCCACCCCCAACCCCCAGATGAGTGTCCTATGGGATGATCAATCCTCCTCCCTTCCCCCTGCCCACCCCCAAAGACACAGGCACATTCCAGAATCCTGGTTGCCGCAGTTGTGAGTGGCCACATACATCTTATTAATATTTACTGTGGGTGGGGCTGTCTGTAGGGCCAGCATATTTGAATCATTGATATATGCTTTTATTTGAATTTAACTTTCTTATTTCACGCGCCCTACAGTATGGAACTCTATCCCTAGCGCAGTCCATCAGTGCTCATCCATTCCTGCTGTTAAAACTGCATTTCAAACCTTCTGTGTCAATCAACTGTACTGAATGCTCCAGCCTCTAAGGCTGCTACAGACTAGATCCCTACTCCTATATATGCACTTCACTCCTACCAACTAAAGGCACATCCAGTACCCTAGAACTTTGTTCTGCATGACAATTATTGTATAAAATGTACTGTATTGAATAACCATATGCCTTGAATCTTGTATTACTCCCAACACTGTTTCCATCCTAGCATTTTATTGTTGTCTATTTTGTATCGAATCGGTTTATAGTAAATATTTGTCATGACTGTTCCTTACTTTTGACCACCCCTGTTGTATTTTCCAGGTTGTGACTGAATATAGGCAACTGATTTGTCTACTGCACCTACCTGGTAAATACAAACTAAATAAATTTGCACTTGCCAGTCGTTCAGACAGCTGTATATTACAAATTGTTAGAAATACTGATAAGAATCAACAGTTGCTATAATTGGCACTATTACTTATTTTTTTATTTATTATTATCTATGTAATATATTGTGCTTGCTATTTGTTTTACATCTTGCCTTTGTTAACCATTGCCTCGGTCATCCTGAAAATGAGACCTGTCCCAGTGTGCTTTTCTTGGACAACAGTTTTAAGTAAAATCAGTCAGTAAATAAAGTAGACAGTGGGATTGGGATGTTTTAAAGTGTGAATTCAGGCTTGCCCAGTGATGCAACACCAGCATATTATACTGGCACCTGGGAGTTCCAGTTTTACACACACACCCCAGAATCCCATACTGGAACATAGTGGGGGTTTAGTTTGCTGCACATGTTAAGTGCTTGGCTGCCACGGAAGACATATGATTTATGCACACATTACTGGGAATTATGGGCATGCCATTAGTACTGGCTGTGAGGGCAGTTATTCACTATGCCTCTTGTCCAAAGTTAGGGTGTAGCTATCACAATTCTGTACATTGGGGTTGGAGAAAGTGGGTGAGGAAAAGGGGGAAATAATATTAAATTTGACTACCAAAAGCATAAGAAAATTATATTTAAAAACTATGTCCAATTAACATTAGGGTTCACAGAGCATCAAAAAAGAAAGGAATTTCAAAGTTACAGTTTAAAGACTTGTACACGTTCACACTTTTCCTTACACATATATAATAAGTGTATTTGTTACACAATGCCTAGGAAATTGCTTTGCAATAATATTATTAAAGTATTATATAAGAAGGCATACTACACATTGGTAATGTGTGGAGTTAAGAGTTAGGTTGCTAAGCAATGGTGCAAGCATGACTCGCATGTCGTTGTAAAATGGCAAGGAAAAAATCTAGAAATTTCATTGGCTGAGAGATGTCACCTGACTGCATTAAATCTTGATAAATGTACAATCATGTGCTGAATCTCATTTTCCTCCCCCCCAAAAAAAAACTACTAAGATCCATTTTATAAGTATAATAAGCCCCTCCAGGGTGTGCATCATTGGATTTTAATGCAGTTCCTTGGGGTGTAAGGACACTCGGCCTTCAGCCTTGTGCCTTACTACACCCCTGGGGCGTGTATTAAAATCCTATAATGCACACCCTGTCATAGCTTATTACTTACTTAAAGTCTGCCAGACCTTTTAAAGCAATGTACCCCCAACCTCTACCACCCACCTCCCTGCTCCCCAAAAGTTTATATTTCTTGTGTTCTGTTATGTTATCTTTGAACCCTGATGTTACTTTTATGTCATTCTTAATAGAATTATTTATACCATGGGGATGAAGATAATATTTTGCAAACAGATACTGTTAGCCATGTTGATGACATGTCTGAAGTTCTCAAACCAGGCATTTTATTATAATTTCTTACCGCTCCAGTTATGTCCTCAGTATTTAGTCTCACTATAGTTTTATTATCAAGACATCATTAAGCAACACTACAGGTGTGCAGAACTGCCACGCATAGTACTGATAATATTTTATACTAGCTGGTCAAACACATGTTGCAGAAAGCTAAAGCTAGAAAGAACAGTTATGATACCCTGCTAATTTATAAGTAACATCAGTTATCTACTAAAATAAAATAAAACAAACAAACGAAAAGCACTGGAAGTTATGATTTAAGTAGGATTATGTCATCAATTAGCATGTCCCTGAGCTATATTGTTATGGTAATCCTAATGGGCACTGACCCTGCCCACTGAAACTGAAAATTATCACCATGGCATAAGAGGATTTAAGGACATGAAAAGTCTTAAACATGGAGAACTGCAGAGATCCTGGGATATCAATAAACTTGCCAAAGAACAGCTGTCACAAACAATGAGGTAATTTTGGTGCTGTTAGATATTTCATGTCAGCCACAGATGTAAAAAAGATTTTTACAGCCCTTACTTTGCACTATACTTCTATGCTAAACTTGAACTCCATTTCCCTACCCATTTTATTGTGTGGTGCCATACAGACTTAAATTCTCCACATGATGAATGACATGTTCTGGCCTTCTGTTTTTATCTTGTATCATATATTTTCAAACTGATGATTCATCTCCCAGTCCATGCTGAGAACACCTTTCAAAACAGAGACTAAGATCATTCCTTGTCTTTCACACATACTAAGAATCTGGAGAAGTAATTAAATTCCTTTTCAATTTTTGTATTGCTGTAAAAGTTTGCATGCAGTAACAAAGCCAGAAATTGAATAATACTCCTATAAACTGACACAACAACGATGTGCCTTCACATACTCATGTACATACTGTACTGTACAGCATTGTACACATTGCACAGTGCTGCATTTTCTAAGCCTTTACGTTTAATACTAGAATGTACTGGAAGTGCAATAACCCACTCCAAGATGCTGCATTTGTGGGGAGATATACTGCAAGCACTCATCCAGTATGCACTGAGGAGCACTCAGAATACTGTACAGCCTTATGTTTCAGCACACACAGGAGGAATACCTATGTCTTTCAAGTAATGTGCACCCTGTCTGTGTTGTTGCCTGTTTCACGTTCAGTGGACCAAAAACCTTTCTTATGGTTTATGACAGGTTAAAATCTTTATGGTTCATTAGTTTAACTGGCAATAACTAACCATTGAAGTTCACTTTTATTCTGCGTTTCTTAAATTTGTATGTTTATATAGATTACTACATTGAAGAATAAAAGGTGAAAGGGCATTAATTCCCATTGAGTTGGTGGAAGAAAGAATTTGATGACCCAGTAATTCATTCTTTCTCTTCAATGCTTTTGTAATTTATTTTACTAGTTTTCAAGATTTACAAGAATGCTTCTTCCTTCATAAATATGTATGTTCATAGCATGTAGAAGAGGTTACACACACACACACACACACACACACACATGCTCATGTACACACACACTCATTGAAAATAAACTACAGTATTGCATCAGTAGAGTTCCAAAGCCATGAAAGAAGGAACTGCGGTGTTAGAGGGTTTTCAACCCTAATGCCTGTATCCTCCAGCCCCTAGCCTTGTGCCCAAGGTCAATCTTACTATGGGCCCTGTGTAAAGCATGAAAATAGCTGAACATTCTGCATCAAGGACCATGTTCAAAGCTGGAGATCACTAATAATATTCTTCTCACAGGGCTCCAGACCTGTAGCTTGAAGCTGCAGATTCATGGAGTATGGTTCCACACCTGCAACTTGACCTTGGGTCACAAGACTAGGGGCTGGGAAACTCTAATGATGCATTAGCATAGTTTTGCAATGTATTTCCTTATGTTTTGAGAAAGCAGAGTAGTAACTTGCTTTGCCCTTAAGACCCAGTGCAAAACAGGAGGTAAGTCTAAACTTGCCTCTGCTGTACCTGGTAATACCTGTAAAGAACAAAACAATTGTATGCTGTATAGTGCCATGCTACAGAATTAATAAACAGCAATATCTTTACCTACAGTGACACCTAATTTCCAACTTGTTAGTCAATCAGGCTTTAATACACTGTAGGTGAGGAAGTCATCATTCTTTATTCGTTAGGGCACTGAACAGTGCAGGATGGTTTTCTTCTTTACAGGTATTACTGGGCCCAGTGGCAGCAATGTATTCTTTATTTTCATGGGGCATGAAGCAGAAGAGGTAGGCTGGGTGTAAGAGGGAGGTGGGGTAGATGTTATCACTACATTAACTGCATGTCTGGCTCAGGGTCAAGGTTTGGGGGGGCATGGATGGTGTTTTTTGACATGTGCTGGAGGAGGAAGGGCTATTCTTAATATTTACCAAGACTGAAATTTACATACTTTGCCACAACTGGGGGGAGAAGGAGGTATGAATTAGAGGATGAGGTACGCTGTCATAAAAGGGTTTGGATAATGGGAGGGCGTAGGCATGGTATGCCACATTGGGAGGGGAGGGTTCTTTATTTTAAAAGGGTTAAAAAAAAAAAAACAAGAACTTCACTGTACAAAGCTGGGGTGAAGCCAAGATAATCTACCCCCCTTCATAAAGCATGCAGTTACCAACTTCATGCCACCATCACTAGTGACATTAAATTTTTTTCATCTTTTCCATGAGTGAGGGAGCAGGAACATAACAATTGTTTATGTAGTTTGTAGTGCCTACTGAGGTGTGCTCACCCTCCTGCCACCTGTCTGTTTCCTCCAGTTCTATTGAACATACTTGTATACTGTTTCCACTGTGGTGCAGCTAGTAATGCTCTTTTGTTCTTTTCTTCCCTGTGGTCAAAAAAAAGCACTTTTTTTAAAACTGAATAAAACATCTAACCTGCATTGGCTTTCTGGGATCTCGGTGGCTGCTCCTGGAAACACATGCTTACAGACTATGATTAATAATGACATCCTGACTAAGCAGTACAATGTTGAGTGAGATAAACATTCAAATTGTTTTTTACTTGGTCATCGTTCTTTAAATCTGCTGTTGGGTGTGGGATCTGTGGAGATGAGTGTGATGTGTGGTCATGAGTGAGTGATGTGTAACTACAAAGAAGATGCAACAGTTTTTGTAATCATTTTAATTTTCATTTTACAAGAATTTGTTGGACACAAGAATGTGTTTAAATTATCAAAAAATCCCTCATCTATACAGGGGTGGAACCAGAGTGCAATTCAAGAAAACAAAATTTTGTCAGGAACCGGATTTCCGTTTTGAAGACTGTAATGTGACTGGATGGAATTTGGAGACTATCTAGTGCATGATTGGTCTGTTCCCAACTGTCACTCAAGTTGATTGATGATTCATGAGACTGATGACATATCCAAGTAAAAAATAAACGGACCACTGTGGAGGTAAATTACTTATTTCCATAAAGGCTCCTGAAAATAATGAATTTATTTAATGCCACATAAATTGTAATTAGAAAGAAATAATGTAACCTAACTAAGAATCGAACCCAGTCCCCAGAATACTATACTGATTCTCTAACACTGAACTACTGTATCAGGCTCACATGGCAGCAACCTAAGGATCCCACAGTCACATTTCCTTCTCTGATTTTATATCTTACAACTGGGAATAATTGAAATGGCAATTAGTTAGTTGTGCAGTATTAGCCACCTGAACAGGGAGGGTACCACAGTGCTAAAGAGCAAGTTAGGGGATTTCATACAACAAAACTATAATTTAAACTAAATTGGGGAGTTGGGAACAAACCCATGCCACAGAACAGGAGAAATGGGGGGAGCTACCAGCCTCCTGCCCAAGATGGAAAAAAACAGGCTAGAGGAGTAGGTAAGGTAACACACACCAGAGGACAACAGAATGGGCCCAGTGAATGGAGAACCATGTGCACCAACACCAGAAGCCTGGGCAATATGATCCCAGACATAGCAGTGGTAATGGCTGAGGTGGACTGGGACATTGTGGGAATCACAGAGATGTGGGGTTGTGAGGGCCAGGATTGGGACATGGTGATACCGGGTATGTACTTTATAGGAAAGAAAGGGTGGGTAACAGAGGGAGAGTTGCCCTATATATGAAGGAACACATTAAGGCTATGGAATTTCAGGGTAGGTGGTGGGGGCTGATGCTCTATGGGTGTCATTGGACACAGGGAAGGGAAATGTCATACGTACAGGGGTGATACATAGGCCAACAGCACAGCAAGATGTGGTGTTTAGGACAATGATGGAGAAGATCCAGAGGATGGCATACTGAGAGGAGGTGCTGCTGATGGGGGACTTCAACTTGCCAGATGTGGATTGGGACACCTCATCATTAGTATCCGCCAGTAGCAGGGAAATTCTGGACTCCCTACAGAGTGCACTCATGAAGCAGCTAGTAAGGGAACTGACCAGGGAGGGGGTGATCCTAGATTTGATTCTTACAAATGGGGAATGGGTAAATGAGATATCTGTAGAAGAGAACCTGGGCACGAGTAAACACAGCACTGTTTGATTCATGGTAAAATCAACAGCTGAGGTCCATCAGCCCAGAGTGAAGGTCCTAGATTTCAGGCATGCAGGCTTTCAGAAAATGGGGGAAAGTATTCAACAAGCATTAGCAGTGGTGGGGGGACTAAGGGAGGGATGGAGGAAATGTGCGGTCAAATTAAAGTTGCAATAGTGGAGGCCACTAGCCTCTGTGTCAGGAGGGTAAATAAAAATAGGCAGAAGAGGAAGCCACTTTGATTCAATATAGAAGTGGCAGAGAAGGTCAGGGCAAAGAGAAAGGCATTTAGGAGGTATAAAAGGACACACTTGCCCCCTACTCTTCAGCCTGTTCCTTAACACCCCTACACTGAACATATCACCCTGTATGCAGATGATGCAGTAATCCTTGCCACACACCAGGACCCAAAGAAATTGCAAGAAAATCTCCAACTCTGCGTCTCCTTGGTTGAGAATTGGTTCACAAAGCACAAACTGATCCTTAATCAAAAAAAAAAAAAAACAAAGGCCATGATCTTCAGCAGCTCCCATAATAAACATAAGCACTTCCAACTCTCCGTTATCACTAGACAAGGTGTAGCACTGGAACAGGTCAAAAACTTTAAATACCTCGGGATCACCCTTGACCCTCACCTCTCCTACACTGCCCACATTGACCATGTCACCAAAGCCGCTAACTCCCGGTTATGCCTGCTATTCCATCATAGGAAACACCTGACACTCGAAGCCCTTGCTGTTGCTGTCCAGAGCTCCATCATATACATCATTGATTATGGCATTATCATTTATGGCTCTGCTACAACCACCGTACTCAAATGTGTATCCACCGCCCTCAACAAGACCTGTCAACTTGTCACTGGCTCCCAACGCCTAACTCACACCTGTGACCTCTATTCTCAAACTGGATGGTTGAATCTTGCCAATTGAATAAAACACCAAACTTGTATTACTGCTAAGAAAATCTTGCTGGGCCTTGCCCCCCCAGAGTCTGTGCCCTCATACAACCGAGAATCCACACCCGAAATACCAAGGGATCGAAACCTCAGCTTCTGCAAATCCTGCATTGCTGCAAAACATAAGGCCAAAGATCCTTTGCTTACTGAGCCACTAGTTGGTACAATGGTCTTCCCAGCGACATCTCATCCTCACTATCACTCAGCACTTTTAAGACTCGTCTCCGCCTAACACTCACTGCCTCCAACCTCTGTGACTGTTGTGGCTAAACATGTCTTTTGGTTCCATAGCTGAAAATGCCCTTTTGGATCCACATCTACTCCTGCACTTTGCCAGCACCTCCCCCCCCATCTTCACCTCCCCTGCTGGCACATGACAAATGTCACCCGACTGCACTACCTCTATCCTTATCCGCCTTCCACCTCTCCTCTCTCTGTCCCCCCAACCTACCTCCCCTTTTCTCCCATCCACTTAGTCTCCCTGATTTCACCCTCCTCCTTTCCCTTCTCCTCCCCAAAGTTTCACCTTATTGTTCTTTTTTCATCTACAAGACTATGTGTTTTTTTTTTTTTTATTTATTTTATAAACTGTTATCTTTGCTTATGATTGTCTCAATTGTACCACTGACGTGGAACCTTTGTAAAAGAGCCTCGGCTCAAAGGTATTTGTAATCCTAGAACAAATAAATAAATAAAATAAACAGAGGGAGAAGGATAGGGCTATATACCAAGAGAAGCAGAGGGAAGCAGGTATGGAGGTCAGGACGGCGAAGGCAAGAACAGAAGAGAGAATTTCCAGTACAGTCAAGGAGGGGGATAAAACCTTCTTCCAGTATGTGAATGAGAGGAGAATGTCAAGGTTGGGGATAGTCAGGCTGAAAAACGGAGAAGGGGAGTTGGTGGAAGATGACCGGGGGAAGGCGGAAATACTCAACAGCTATTTCTGCTCAGTATTCATGGTAGAGAGGGAGGAGGAGTTTAAGAAAATCAGGGTTCATGAGGAGGTGGTGGGGGGGTTGACTCCAGTCTGTTCCAGGTGGAGGAGGTCTGGAGGGAGCTAGAGTGTTTGAAGGTAGATAAAGCAATGGGGCTTGATTGGGTGCACCCCAGGGTACTGAGGGAGCTTAGTAAGGTGCTAGCAGAACCTCTGACCAGCCTCTTCAACAACTCCTTGGAATCAGGGGAGATCCCTGATGACTGGAGAAGGGCAGATGTGTTCCCCCTTCATAAGGAGGGAGACAAGGAAGAAGCAGGCAAGTAGAGGCCGGTGAGCTTAACATCGGTGGTGGGCAAGCTCATGGAGAAACTGCTAAAAGACAGAATCACTAGCTACCTTGAAGCCAATGGCCTACAGGAATGGTGGCAACACGGGTTCACTGAAGGAAGGTCATGTCAAACAAACATAATAGAGTTCTTTGACTGGGTCCCCAGGGTACTGGATCGGGGGTCAGTAGACATTGCGTATCTAGATTTCCAAAAAGGTATTTGATTCTGTGCCACACAGGATACTACTGCACAGAATAAGATGCCTTGGGCTGCAGCTACTTGTGGTTATGTGGGTGCAAAAGTAGATGGAGGGCAGAAGGCAGAGGGTAATTGTTAATGGGGTACCTTCAAGACAAGGTATAGCCACTAGTGGGGTACCTCAGGGATCGGTGCTGGGACCACTCCTTTTCAACATATTTATAGGGGACATAGCGTAATGGCTAGAGGGAAGAGTAGGTTTATTTGTGGATGACATGGAGGTCTGCAACAGAGTGAATATGTCGGAGGGGGTTGAGAGCATGAACAGGAATGTGCAGAAACTGGAAGAATGGTCCAGGGAATGGCAACTGTCCTTCAACACAAAAAAATGCAAGATCACGCACTTAGGAAAGAATAACCAGGGCGCGGAATATCGTATGGGAGGGCATGCCCTATAGGTTACAGAGCTGGAAAGGGACCTTGGTATAATCATTCAACGGGACCTGAAGGTGGCAAAGCAATGTGAGAAGGCGGTGGCAAGGGCCAGTAGGATGCTGGGATGTACCGGCAGAGCAATAACAAGGAGGAAGAGGGAGGTCACAATACTCTTGCACAGGCAGCTTGTCAGGCCTCACCTGGAGTATGGGGTCCAGTTCTGGAGGCCATACCTCAAGACAGATATGGATAGGGTGGGTGACAAAAATGGTAAGGGGACTCAGTCGTCTGTCATGCGAGGAACATCTGAAGAACCTCAAGATGTACTCCCTTGACCAAAGAAGGGAAAGGGGGGGACATGATTGAGACCTTCAAATATATCAAGGTTATCAACAGGGTGCCAGTAGGGGACATCTTCCAGATCAGGGAGCAATCAAAAACAAGGGGGCATGATATGCAGATAGTAGGGGAGGAGATGCAGGGAAAACATCAGAAAGTTCTACTTTATGGAGAGGGTGGTGGAAAACAAACAGACTCGAAGTGGAGGTGGTGAGGCAAGAACTATGAGAGGATTCAAGAGAGCATGGGATAGACACAAGGGTCTGTTAGATCCAGGGAGTGGGGTGGGTGGAAGGCAATAGCAAGTCCTAGCAGTGTGCTAGGCATACTGGTGGATCTGGAGGTCCTTTTCTGCCAACAAGTCCTATGTTTCTAAAGTGAAACACAAATGAATGAGAAACAGATATGTGCCCCAATTAGGAATTGAACCCAGGCCCCCAGATAACCATCCAAGTGCTTTACCACTGAGCTATCAAGCTCTGAGTGCAGCACCATGAGAATCCCACAGTCACATTTACATAGAAACATAGATCATAGACAGTATCAGCAGAAAAAGACCATTGGTCTATACATTCAACCTAGTTTTACTCTACCCTATCCCATGACCCTGCTTATGGTAACTCCCAGGTCCCATTCCCCTGAAGCAGTTGCCCACCTTAACCCCTCCCATCTAGTTTTCCATCCAGGAGTTCTCATTTCTGATGTGGATTGCTTTTCACTTTCTGGCACTGGTTGCAACTGCCAGATTTCAGACTACCTCTCAAACATTTAAAAGTCCCTGTACAGTTTCCTTAACCCCTTTTGGCTGCCTACCCTGCAACAGAGCTAAGTATAATTTCCTTCTCCTATGTCACTGATGAACATATTGAAAATAATTGGTTCTAGTACTGGCCCCTGCAGTACTCGACTTGTGAAATCCATTTCCCCCAATTTGACTCCATTTACCACCACCCTCTAGTGTCTTCCCATTAAGCAAATGACCAGCCATCTAACTCGATGCTTCACTTTCCCAGATCCCTAACTCTTAATAGCCTTCTGTGGCATTGACTTCAATGCCTTGCTCTGAAATTCATAATTATGAAATTGATAAGACAAAGCTTGTCATCTGATTGGTCAGCCTGGGTCTTTACCATATGTAAATCTGCCTCATACCACACCACACAAGGTGTGGGTAAAACACACAACAATGCATGCTTTATAGTGCATTATTTCTTAAATATGCCATAAAGGAACATTTCTTTTAACTAAAATACTTCTTTTTAAGTACAGTGGCTAATGATGGTGACCTTTGCATGCCAAATCCTCTCTGTCATCCACTGACATTGTCCTCTAGGGTTGCAAGATACAGGAGGCATGACTACTACAACTCAAAGAAGTAGAGTAGGTCAAAACACTAACATACAGTATGCCATTTTTGTCTAGTAATATTAAGGAATATATATCAGTAGTCATCTGAAAATCCATAATTTCCAGCTACGCAACTGAGCATCCACTTAATGGAAATTCATAGCACCATGTTCTAAATCACAACATGTTCTAAATCACAGCTTTGTTCAAATGTAGGATTTTCATTTGTAAAAAGTAAAAAAATATTTTAAACAGATTAAACAGGAAAACATATTTTCCTTATAGTCCAACAACTAAAATGATTGAAGGAAACAGTTTTCATGTTTTAAGCACTTAGAACTTAAAAAGGTTCTTACAGTCAACCATCTGTCAAAAGCTATCAGCACATCAGTCAGCCTGATTTAACTTGATAGTGCTACTGGTCTATGATGAGGATTTGGGATTGACAGTGAAAAACAATAACCATGAAGACACCTGTTTGTCAAGTAGTAAGGTAAGATGGCCAAATTAATTTTGTTGAGGCTGAATTGCTTTGCTAACTTTCGAAAAATGTCACTGATGGATGAGGTATGTTATGTAACTTTTCAAATGATGACATAATGAGTGGGGTGGTGTACTATTGATAAATGTAACTGATTCCCTGTAGACATAACTATCAATAGGGTATTCATCTTCCCTTCAGGTCCTGACCTTGGCCTGAGTTTTCTGTCTTGTCAGAGTAGGAGGTCTGTACTCTGTAACATAAAACCAATGCATACCAGCTTCTCCTCCTTTAATCCCAGTAGTGTTTTCTTTTCTGTGAACCAGTCTGTCAGTTCAGTGTATAGTAGTAAATGACTAGCTCTTGCACTGTAACAGCACCATTAAAAGTTTGTTTATTGATTTTAAAGGAACTGTTGAGAATACTAAACATTGTAAGACATAAATTATGTCTTTACAATTATTGTTTAGGTTTGATATCAACTTGAAAGTAGTATTAGGAAAATCTTGTATTACATGATTGTGATGTCACAACCAGGTAATATGGAATTTGTAAATTTTCATTTTCAGCAGTGGTTTACGTCTGCCATCCACTCTTCTCTTTGCAGCTTACTTCACTGCCAAAACACCTCAAAACTCTCACCCATCTCTCAGTTCATCCCACTTCCACATGTCAATGAATTGTCAATAAAAACACTTATCTGGTTGATTTTGCCATTCGTGTACACCCGAGAAGATAAACACATTCTGACTTGCATAGTGCTTTACTTCTTCCAGCAGAGTGAATGTATGTATGTTCAATGGCTGGTGGAAGTAACAGCAGAGGTAAAGCACAGTGTGAGTTTGTGTTTGTTAGTTTAATTCAATTTTTAAGAAGCAGCAATGATAAAAAAAAATGAATCATTGGCAGCAGTTCAAAGTTATTTTGTTACACACACACATATATATATATTATTACAACAGAGGTGAGCAAATAACTCATTGAATAAAAGCATGTATTCTCACTGCAGTGGAATAACCACTGTGATGACATCACCACAGTGAAAATAAATGGATTTATTTTCACTGTGGTGATGGCACCTGCATTTATTTTCACTGTGATGATGTCATCAAACAAAAAAACAGCAGAAAACACACTTCTATTGAATAAATTGGATACATGATGTGCACTTGTGCGATATGGAAAATATTTTCACTCCTGCACAGTGACCTCTCGACAGTCAAGAGTGGCTTCTCCATTTGTGAATATTCAGAGGTCACTCTAAATAAGTGAAAATATTTTCCATATCACACTCGTGGCCATCATGTATCCCTATATATTATTTGCAAAAAACTGCATTAATGTAACATTTAGGGTTCAGGCTAAAGCAACAAAAGTAGGGAAAAGTGATTTAAAGATTTCCAAAACTAAAACCACACCCAACCCCTAAAACAAATCAGGGGTGCAGTCTTTCCTGGGGTTGTCAATTCTAAAACTCACCCTATTAGGTGTGTATGTTTCTGGAGTGTATAAAATGTGGTAAGCATTATGGTTGACAACCCCATGGAAGACTGCACCCCTGATTTGTTTTAGGGGTGGGGGTGAGTTTTTATGGCTGTAAACCCTAAAACCACACTTCCTTATTTTTGTTGCTATAGCCTGAACCCTAAATTTTGCAATACCACAGTTTTTTTGCAAAGAACTTCCATACTCCTTGAGATAGTATAATCCTATTCTTACTTGCCTGGCAGAGTGCAGTGCCCTACGGGACCTGTGCTCCCTTCCATCCATACTTTCTGACACAGCGTAATTCTATCTTTATTTGTCTGTGGAAGTGCAGGGCCCTCCAGGCCCTGTGTTCCCATCCCTCTGTAGATGCACATATAGAAACACAGAAACACATAATTTGATGGCAGATAAGGACCACTTGGCCCACCTAGTCTACCCATTTCTCTACCTAATGGATAAGCTGCAGATCCTAGTTGACCAATAACCTACTTCCTCCATCCCCCCACTAGAATTGCCTCATGTCTGTCCAATGCATTCTTGAATTCCCCCACTCCGTGACTTCCTCAGGAAGGCTGTTCTATGCATCCACAACCCTCTCTGTGAAAACATACTTCCTCATATTACCTCTGAGCCATCCCCTCCTCTATCTTCAAATTGTGCCCCCTTGTTCTTGCACATCTCTTTTTCTGAAAGATGCTACCCTCTTGGACATTATTGATTCCCTTGAGGTACTTGAAAGTTTCTATCATGTCTTCCTCCTTTCCTCGAGGGTATACATATTAAGCTCCTTTAGTCCATCTTCGTATGTCTTCTAGTGCAGACCCTGCACCATTTTGGTTGCCTTCCTCTGGACAGCCTCCACCCTGTCTATGTTGTTGTGGAGATGGGGTCTCCATAACTGTACACAGTACTCTAAATGTGGTCTCACCAACTGTCTGTACAGAGGGATAACAACTTCCTGTTTTCTACTCGTGATGCCTCTTCCTATGCATTCCAGTATCCACCCCAGCCCTCCTTCCTGCCTTCTCACATTGCTTGCCCAATTTTATGTCATCTGATATAACTACCTCTAGGTCCCTTTCCATTTTTGTTGTTGTCAGTATCGCACCTCCCCATTGTGTACACTTCCCTTGGGTTTTTGTTTCCCAGGTGCATTACTTTGCACTTCTTTGCATTGAATCTAAGCTGCCATACATCTGACCATTCCTCCAACCTTGCTAATTCCCTTCTCATCCTTTCCACCCCACCTTGTGTATCATCCCTGTTGCAGAACTTTGTGTCATCTGCAAAGAGACATACTTTTCCTTCCAGTCCCTCTGCAATGTCACTTATAAAGACATTAAAAGGGACCAGTCCCAGTACTGAACCCTGAGCTACCCCACTAGTAACCCCCCTTTCTTCACTGTGGACTCTGTTTACTGTTACCCTCTGCATCCTGTTGTCCAACCAATGTTTTACCCAGGCTACCACCCTGGGACCCACTCCCAGGATGGCTAATTTGTTTATTAATCTTTTGTGCAGGACTGTGTCAAATGCCTTGCTAAAGTCTAGGTAAGACATATCCACAGCCTCTCCCTGGTCTACTACTTTGGTCACCCAGTCAAAGAAATTGATTAGATTCATCTGACATGACCTTCCCACTGTGAATCCATGTTGCCTTGGGTCCAGTGCCTCACAGGCCTCAAGGTACTCAACAATTCTTTCCTTCAGAAGTGATTCCATCATTTTCTCTGCCACTGAGGTCAAATTGACAGGTCTGTAGTTTTCTGCCTCTGTCTTGCTCCCACTTTTGTGAAGGGGAATCACATCCGCCCTCCTCCAATCCTCAGGTACCACACCATCTTTCCATGATTTGCTAAAAAGAGTAGTCAGTGGTGTTACTAGTTCTCCCCTTAGTTCTTTTTAGAATTCTGGGGTGAATCCCATCAGTCGCCATTGCTTTGTCCACCTTCAGTTTTAGGAGTTCTTTCAGAACCCTTTCTTCTGTGAAAGGACTGATATCAAACACCTATCCAGAGTGCTTCTATTGACTAGATTAGGTACCTCCCCTCCTCTTCTTTTGTGAATACTGAGCAGAAGTATTCATTCATTATCCCTACTTTTTCACTGTCCCTCTCTGCCCACCCACCCTTCTCTTTATTCAGCCTCAGTATCCCTCCTTTGGTCTTTCTTTGCTCCCTAATGTACCTATAAAAGGTTTTATCCCCCTTCTTAACCAAGTTGGCTATCTTTTCCTTGGTTTGGGCCTTTGCTATTCTGACTGCCTTTCCCACTTCCTTCTGCTTTAACTTGTACAGTTCTCTGTCCTGTTCCTTCTGTGTTTCCTTATACTTTCTGAATGCTATCTTTTTCTCCCTAACCTTCCCTGCAACCACTTTTGAGAACCATAATGTTGTTTTCTTTCATTTTGATTTGTTTTTTTGCTTCACACAAAGGCCTGTTGCCTCCGTGATGGCAGTTTTGATGTTTCTCCAGTGTTGCTCCACCCCTCCTTCTTGCCTGTTTGCTAGTACTTCTCTGAGGCACTCTCCCATTTTGACAAAAATCAGCCCTCCTAAAGTCCAGTACCTTCACTTTTGTATGGCTTGACTCTATAGCTGAGTTTATCATGAACCACACTGTTTGGTGGTCACTTGTTTCCAGATGGCTACCCACTTCTAGATGTGAGATCCTCTAGTTGTCCCCATTTGAGAGTACCAGGTCTAAGATTTCTCCCTCCTGAGTAGTTCCAACATTAGCTGTCTGAGGCATGCCTCCTGTAGAGCATCAAGAATGACCCTGCTTGCATGTGGCTGCAACAAAGGTGCTCCAATTAACATCTGGCATATTCAGGTCCCCCATCAGCAATATCTCCCCTTTATCTGCCATTCTAAGGATGTCTTCTATCATTTCCTTGTCCATTTCCTCTCCTGAGATGAGGGTCTGTATACAACCCCTGTGCAGATTGTGGTGCTGTTTCCAGTCTCCAGGGTGACCCACAGTGCCTCCTCTCCTCCCTGTTTACAATTTAGTTCCATTGCTTTGACCCCTTCCCTTACATAGAGAGCTACTCCTCCTCCTCTTCTACCCTCCATGTCCCTCCTGTAGATTGTGTACCCTGGTATGTTGACATCCCAGTCATGGTTCTCTGTGTACCAGGTTTCTATGACTGCCACAATATCCAGACACCCTCTTCCATCAAGGCCACCAGTTCAGGGAGTGTCTTACATAGACTATGGGCACTGGTACTCATTACCCTCCATTTTTTGATGGCCTTACCCCTGTTTGCCCCATCCCTGTCCTTACTGCCTTTGTCTTTTTCTCCATTTACCCCTGCCCTTCTCCCTATTGACTTTTCTATCTTGGTGTTTACCTCACTAACTACCCTGATCTTTTTTTGGGGGGCTAGGATTTCCCTTCTCCTTTTCAGTGCCTCCCATCTTGGCTAGTTTAAATGCTTGCCAATGAGACATTTAAATCTATCACCTAGGATCCTGGTTCTCCTCTTGGACAGATGCAGACCATCATGCCAGTATAGGCCTGTATCCCTTCAGGTGGACCCCCAGTCCCCAATGAAGCCAAAACCCTGGGCTCTGCACCAGTTTTTCAACCACTGATTGAATTCTATGGTGTGGAACACCCTAATCTCACCCATACCATAGCCAGGCAGAACCCCAAGAAGGTTACCATGCATGCTACTTGTCTAAGGCCCCTCCCCCAACTCCACAAACTCCTCCTGCACTGCTCTGATCCCTTTCCCAGCCAGGTCATTTGTCCCAAGGTGGACAATGGCAAACAGCTCTCTCTCCCGTGCAGCTGCTCCTGTGATCATGAGGATTCGCTCCCTGTCCCTCCAAGTCATGGAGCCAGACAGACACCTTACCTCCCTCTCCCCTCCCTCCCCCAGTTCTACCCTCCTAACAATGGATTCCCCCATCAGGAGTTGTTTCATTTCCCTGTGGGGTCCCATGCCACCCTGCTGTGGGTCTCCTTTGTGGATGTTCCCAGCATCCTCCTTGGTCTCCTTGTATGTTGCTGTGGAAGTGCAGGGCCCTCAATTTGTACACAATAGCAACTTCATTTTCAGAACAGTCTTGGTATTACCCCACCTCATGTATGCAGTACTAAAAATTTTCAAATCCCCTCCAAAACGTGATTCTGCACCACTGCAAAGTCATTCCACACTACAGATGCAAAAAGACAGTTTGGGCAGGATTTGAAAATGCCAGTTTTCAAATTCATGAGGAGGTGTATTTTAAAAATTTTGGGTAAAAATATGTAAAATTACCAAAGTTATGAGTGAGCGTAGCAAAATTTCAAAGGATGTGCATAACTTTTTTCACATGTTCTGACCCCAAATTTTCAACATACATTTCTTATGACCTCACATGATTTTGCCAAGCAAGCAAGAAATTAGCTTGGCTGCCAGATTTGTGTAATTCCAGTGCCATTGTTCATGGGGTGTGGTCTCAATAAGGCCATGTTGAAAATTTGGTGTAATACTATGCCGAAATGATAAAGTTATGCATCAAAGTTGAAAAACCTATTGAAATACACTGAACTGCACTTATCTTTGTTTCTCATATTGCAGTCAATGGTTCCAGCAGCAAAACGTGTCTCCCACAGCAGAGTGGAACTTCACCATTGGACCTGTTCAGGTGAGTGCGGGTGGGTGTGTGGAGGTCTGGGAGTGTTTTTTTTTTCTTACAGGTTAAAAAAAAGGCATTGAGGGACAATTTTATTTATTTCTGTTGGGACAGAAATTGGAAGGTGAGGGGTGCCACTAGACACCAGGGAAACAAAACAAAAATCAACAGGGGCTGCAATCAAAGGGTAGGGGTGCAACTAGATACCAGGGACAAATACCACAATTATGGGGATGGTAATTGGAGGGTGAGGGGTGCCACAAGACACCAGTGAAGTTTTTAATAATTAGAGGGAAGGCAATCGGAGGGTGGGGTGGGTGCCTTTTGACAGCAGGGGCAAATACCATAATTAAGAGGCAGTGATCGAATGGTGTGGTTGTGCCACTAGACAACAGGGAAATAATTAATAATTAGAGGGACAGCAATCGGGGGTGGGGGTGCCACTACACAACAGGGAAAATACCATAATTACAGGGATGGAGATTAGAGGGTGGGGGTGTCACTATACACTAGAGGAACATTTATTTATTTATTTAATAACATTTGGAATTACAACCCTTTGAGTCATAGATTCCTTTACAAAGGCTCCATGTTGAACAACAATAAGGACTTATATATAGTATTAAGCAGTACAGTGTTTAGCTAAGAGAAACAAGAGAGAAAACAAAGAATGGAATTATGCATACAATATTATAAATATAGTGATCAGGAAAAAAGACAATACACAAAACCACACAGATGGGGAAATACAGAACAATAGTCTTTATTATTCATAATATCCATAATATTTAGGTAATACATGAATACACGTTTTTTCCATATATAGCATACCATTTATGGGGTAGAGTTATACTATAGAGCCCCAACAAGAAGGGGGGGGCAGGAGGAAGAGAGGGCTAGCAACAGTCATAGGCTGAAGATTCTAGCAGGAGAGCTTTGAGACTCATCTTGATGGGACCATTACTGGGCTCCAGGGAGACAGATGGGGGGAGGCCGTTGAGCCAGCGGGGGGCTCTGTATAAAAAGGCTCTTTGACCAAGGGAAGGTTGACAGTGGAGGACTAGTAGGGAGGTCTCAGTAGAACTATAAGAGATTCTGACCAACAGGGCAGGTTGGATGAGGCTATGCAGACCAGGCGGGGCTTGACCAAGGTGGATTTTCTTGGCCAAGAGGCAAATATGGTACCCAAAATGGGTGTCAAACGGTAACCATTCGAGAGACTTGTAGAGATCACAGGAGTGTGTAAATCTGTCGCAACCCATGACCAATCTAAATGCTTTGTTGAGGGCGACTTTGATGCATCACAATGCAGTGGGGTCAGCAGTGCCATAGATGACTATGCCATAATCTACCAGAGAGAGGACAGAAGAGGTAACAGCCAGATAGATAGCCATCGGAGGAAGGTAGTATTTGTGATGGTACAGAAGCTTGAGTCTGTAGTTGATAGCAGAAGACCGTTGTTGGATATGTGCATGGTAGGTGAGGGAAATGTCAAGGGTGACACCTAGATATTTGAATGACTCAACCAGCTCAAGTGGTGATCCTAGTGAGTTGATGATCAGTGGGAAGTCACGATGAGGACTCTGATGGTGGGCAAAGATCACTGATTTTGTTTTCTTATAGTTTAGAACTAAGAGATGGGAACTGAACCATGTCTCAACTTTAGTGAAAAAAAACCTGCAGGGAACGCAGTCACATAATTACTGGGACAGCTTACAAAATTGTTTTTTCATTTGCATGGATCCTTTTCCATATCAAAGAAAACAGGAAATGAAAAAGGATCCCTTCAAATGAAAAAAAGAATTACAAAAAAACTAATTCCAGAATGTTTTTCTGTATTAATGGATCCTTTTTTGTTTCACAGAAAAAGGTCATATGGAAAGAAGCAGAAAAAAAAATCTAGGTCCAGTTTTTTTTTCCATATCAAGGAATCCTTTTTTGTTCAAACAAAACGGCAGCAAAAAAAACAAAAACAAAAAACCACTAAGTCTAAAATCTTTTTCCATATGAAGGGATAATTTTTCATTTGAACGGAAAAGCCCATAAGGAAAAAGCAGAAGAGTGAGGAAAAAGGATTTACAAAGAAAAAAAAAGTTGAGGTCAGTTTTCCAACAATTAACTGCAGAATCCACCTAACAGAGTACTGATGAGCAAGTTACATGCCTTGGTCTTTCTATAGGATGTCATTTATGTGGGTTTTGAATTTTTCTTTTTCAGAGAAAATGCAACATGAGATGACAAATGAAAAAGGATTTATCCAAATGAAAAAGGATTCGCTCCTAATGAAAAAGAATGCTTTTTCTTATGGATGAAATTCTTTTTTTGTTCCAAACATCTATCCAAAAGACTACTGAGCATGCTCAGAAACCAAACCATTAAAATGTAATAACTTTGGAACAGATTAATATATTGTCACCAAACAAGTGAAAGGCACATCTGTGGGCAAAGCCCTTTCTACCCCGAAAATTTCAGACCAAAATGCCAAAGTATCTGGGTGCAAAGTGATGACAAAAAAACAGTGAATTTTTACATTTTTGTACTATCCGTATCTCAGAATCTGCACGTCCAACTACAATGACACTTGGCGCATCATAAGATCTACACTACAAAACCGCACATGCAAAATTTTGTACAGATCTGTTAAAAGGTTGTGCAGATATTAACGTTCACAATTTGAGGTTTAACATAGAAACCCCATGCCCAACCCTAAATATGTATTTGTGTGTGTGTGTGTGTGTGTGTGTATAGAGAGAGAGAGAGAGGGAGAGGAGGAGCGAAATAGTTATGTAAAAGCGGACTGTGAATGATTTTCTTATACTTTTTTTTTTTACAGTTAATCTTTTTATTGACCTATAGAGACATACAACAGACATATATACAACAACTCAGATTAGTAATAAAAGAGATACACAGGTATATAATCAGGCTATAATAACTAGGAGTGATTTTTCCCTAATGAAAACCTGGTTACAATTTGCTGTTATAACCAGCTGGTTATAATGGCAAACACGTGCCAGGTTTCCCATGCTCCACACATGCACCAACCTTCAGTCTCCACTTCCTCAGCCGCAAGCCACCACAGGACACTTCACCACAAATGGCACTCGGCAGTGAGTTAAATAAATAAATAATTAAATTAAACAATTACAGTACAAAGAACAGCACCCCAACAGAGGTAGGAGGGAAGGGACAACACAGAAACATAAGCCAGACAGACAGCCACAGGGGCGCTGATAGCAGCCAATTAACTGCAGCAGACGTGCTCAAATGGAAAAATGGGAGGGAGTGGAGGAGAAAACAGGTGACAGCAAGTGGAGGGAGAATGCAAACACAGACAGCAACCAGCTCAGCTAAATTTCTGTGTTTAATTAAGAAAAAAAGGGGAAACTTTTCAGCCACCTCGGACCGCGCGTCTTCCAACTGAACTGCCGCTGACAACAGATGTACTTTCATTTTAAATCATTGCTGTGGTGAAAACTCACTCCCCAGCAATTATATAAAATAAAGGCTGGGTCGGTGTATAAAAACTTGAATTTTACACTCAACCTTAGTGTGGGATGCCTTCATAAACACCTTGAGCTTCACTCTCGAGGTTTATGTGTCATCCCACACCTCTGGGGGTGTAAAATTCTTGTTATAACCCACTATCCAACCATTATTCTCTATGTTCACAGTCTTATCTGCAACTAATTATATGGGTAGTAAGCACCTTGTTAACCAAAGTGCCTTATTACAAGAGATTAAAAATCTATGCACTGTTGAAAAAGAAAATATTCCACTGGAGATGATAACCTCTGTAAATATTGTTATTCTCCCATCAAAATATCAGTCTGTTGCTCTGAACAACACAACATAGGGGGCCTTCATGGGGTTTTTTGCAGGTCTTTAATATGCAGACTGACTTGAGACGTAGTTTTGTTTCGTAGGAACCTTAAAATGGGGACCATCTATCTAGGAAGATCTGACCCATGTGGGATATAAAGTGGGACAGTCTGGAAAAAGTGGCAGTTTTTTTCCATGGCTAACTGCCACTCTCTAAAGACTGGGGTCTCAGTAGTGCACCACCTTTTCAGTATACTTCTCAACTTCAATAGTAGCTTGTAATAGCCATAGCTTCTGAGGGGAGCTCAGTGGTAGATTATCTGGTGTTAGTCCTAGAAACAGCAGGGCAGGGGATGCTGGGATTTTGCACTTTAAGGCTTCTGTGCAGCATGCTACTATTTTGTCCCAAAGAGGGCGAATGTTTGCACAATGCCATAGACTATGTAAGGGATCTGCCTCTGATACGCCACACCTACAACAATTATATTGTTGCATCAGCCCCATGGACTTTAGCTGCACTGGGATGTGGTACCAGAAATGTATTTTATTTTTAATCAAAAGACTGCAGGAATCCCCACAGGCTTTTTCATGCTGTGATCCAGCAGGCCCTCTACTCCTTGTCAGTGATGCGTTCCTGCAACATTCTTTGCCACTTTAGTTTGGCTGGAAGAGAGTGGCACTATCTCTCAGAGTCCTATAAATACAGTCTGCTACGCCTCTGGTGGAGTTCATCCACCTTGTAATTGGGAGTGTCTCATAGGAGTTATTGCTTCCCTTTTTCTTACACTTGTTGCATATACATTTAGTTTTTGCCCAACTTTGGTGTAGGTGGCTCAGCTGGTGGTATTTCCAGAAGTCGGATTTCAGCAAGTTGTATCTGATTTGTAGGGAAGAAAAGGAATCTAGTGTCTGCCCATCTTTTGTTAGATCCAGAAGCAAATGATTTGATACCTTTTATTGGACCAACATAGATGTAACAAAAAGAACAAAGTGCTTTATCTTTCAGACCAACCCATTCCTTCCTCAGAAGCTTAATGACAGTTATTTAGAAAATCCCATGCTTTTAACACCCAGATCGTGCAGAAAAAAAAACCCAGAAAAAATCCCATTGATTTAAAACATTCATTTAAAAAAATAACAGAAGAAATATCATAGAAGCTGAATAGTACCAGTTCAGCTTCAGCTAAAGGGGCCTAAAGGTCAGATGTGCTTAGAGCATAACAACAAGCAGGGAGTACACTGCACATAAATTAAAATGATGTAGAGATACCTTCAGAGTAAGATAAGAACATCTCTAGCAGAGAGCTGCATAACCCAATTATGAGTATCCCAATGTGTTTAAGAATGCAGTTGACTAAAAGCATCCCCCTCAGATTAAAGACATGCTAAAATGTGACATAATTGTAAGTTAAAAACAATCTCCACTAAATAGAACTACAAAAAGTAAATATACATGGCATACAATGGGTTTAAAGTAAAGTTTACCTAAAGTGAGCAATAGTGTCACACTACATGGAATGTAAAACGTAGCTGGAAACATTACCCAACTATACTCTAAAACTGGTTATTATGCTCCATAAGCCTTAAGGCCTTAAGTGTTGTAACAAGAGTTTATACATGACAATATAAATTGGCAGTATAAGAGCCGAACAAAAAGCTGCTTGTCAAGGACCACCAAGAAACTAAGATCGTCTTTTGTTAGGACATCCCTGAGGGTGTGTATCTGCTTGGCCACCCAATTATCCCATACAAAAGGTTTGTGGTCTATGTACCAGCAGGGATTTTCCAAAATCACTTGTGCACCCCAGGGTTGGGGCAAGATTTTGTTATATGTCCAATTCTCTGCCATGCATGACGTGTTGTTTTGACGGTCAGCCAGGTTTAAAAGACCTTCGGTAGGGAAGCATCTAAATAAGCCATTAAATTTGTGTTATTTAGTACACTGCTTTCAATATCTGTCCATGCTGGACTGTTTGAGCCTTGTTCTTGAAACAGACAACATGTTTTGGCAGTTATGAAAGCGTAAGCATAATGCTGAAAATGTGGCAGACACCAAACTCCTTTATTCCATGTAAGCAATAATACCCGACAGGGTGGGCGGTAGTTGGAAATACTGGACTGCCCAGGGGTGTAATGAGGCCCGACACTGCAGGCAGAGGGCCTTATAGCCCCTGGAAGGTCTGGTATTTCTCAATACCGCCCACCCTGGAGGGTATTATTGCACTTAGAAAATGGGCAACTGTAATAAATGTTTGTTAAAAAAGTAATTTTTATGTTTAAAGGTTCATATTTTAGGTGAGTTCATTTATTTTGTAATAAAATAGTTCCTCCATCTGCCTTACATTGCTGTTTTTTTCCTTTTTTTGGCTAAGGACTTTTGTTCTAGTCGAGGCTCTGTAGTAGTGACTTTTGGAAGTGGATGTCATGATAACCCCCTACACAGGGCTTCAAACTGTGAACATTGTTCCTTTTTTTGTTTTAGTTTTTTTTTTAAATTCAGTCTTTCAAATTAATAGCTGTATATGTCTATGAATATTAGAGGCAACATCAAGGAAGCTAGCAGGTGCGAGTGTAGCTACAACAGCTTCTGTGACTGTAGTGTGAAACTGGAGCCGGGAGAAATGGTAACGGTCTATCTGTCCCCGAACCCCGGCTAACAGCAGTGTTACTCTTTCAAAATACATAGATACATAGACAGTGTTGGCAGATAAGGGCCTATGGCCCACCCAGTCTGCCCATTTGAGCTTGTAAGTTCAGTTTATGTTTTCCTAGAAGTCTGTGGCCCCTTACCCCTGACCTCCAGAATTCCTTTATGTCTATCCCATGCATTCTTAAATCCCGTGATTGTTTCAGCCCCCACCACTTCCTCTGGCAGGGTGTTCCACTTGTCCACCACCCGTTCTGTGAAGAAATTCTTCCTCACGTTTCCTCTGAATCATCCTCCCTCCAGCTTCATCCCATGCCCTCTAGCCCTGGAACATCTTTTTCGCTTAAAAATAGTGTATTCCTGCACTCTGTTCCTCCCTGTAAAATACTTGTATGTCTCTATCATATCCCCTCTCTCCCTCCTCTCCTCCAGGGAGTACATGTTCAGTTCCTTCAACCTGTCTTCATAGGACTTGTGATGCAATCCATGCACCATCTTTGTTGCCCTCCTCTGAACCTTCTCCACCCTGTCTATGTCCTTACATAGGCATGGTCTCCAGAACTGTACACTGTACTACAGGTGGGGCCTCACTAGTGTCTTGTATAGTGGAATTATGACCTCCCTTTTCCTGCTGGTGATGCCCCTACCTATGCATCCCAGCATCCTATTTGCTTTACCTGCTGCCTTGTCACACTGTTTTCCTACCTTGAGGTCATCAGAGATGATAACCCCAAGATCCCTTTCCTGCTTGGTGCATGCTATATCCTCACCCCCCAACTGATATAGTGTGCCAGGGTTTTGTGCCACATATGCATTATCTTGCACTTCTTTGCATTGAATTTCAACTGCCAAACTCCTGACCATTCTTCAAGTTTCTGCAGGTCCCTTCTCATTCTGTCTACACCCTCTGGTGTGTCTACTCTGTTACAGAGCTTTGTGTCATCAGCGAACAGTGAAATTCTGCCTTCTAGGTCCTGCGCAATGTCACTGATGAAGATGTTGAATAGGACCGATCCCAGCACTGATCCCTGTGGTACCCCACTGGTCACTCTTCCCTCTGTGGAGTGACAGCCATTTACCACCACCCTCTGTGTCCTGCCACCCAGCCAGTTACCTACCCACCACACTACTGTCCTGCCCACACCCATATTCCCCAGTTTGCGTAATAGTCTTCTATGTGGCACAGTGTCAAAGGCCTTGTTGAAGTCCAGATAGGCCATGTCCACTGCACTCCCCTGATCCACCTCCCTAGTTACCAAGTCAAAAAATCCAACAAGGTTGGTCTGACATGACCTCCCCCCGGTGAAACCATGCTGCCTTGGGTCCTGTAGTCCATTGACAACCAGATGTTCCACCAATCTCTCCTTCAGTAGTGCTTCCATGATCTTCCCACTACGAGGTGAGGCTGACTGGTCTGTAGTTCCCGCTTCCTCTTTGTTCCCACTTTTGTATAAGGGGACTACATCTGCTGTCCTCCAGTCTTTGGGTACCTCCCTGTTTCCAGTGATCGGCTAAACAGGATAGCCAGAGGTTCAGCCACCACCTCTTTTAGTTCTTTAAGGACCCTGGGTGCATCCCATCTGGCTCCATTGCTTTATCAACTCTTATTACTTCCAGTTCCTTCAGGACCCTTTCTCGTAAAGGGACTTGTGTCCATTTCTGCACCATTCTCACCCCTTGCACTCCTTCAGACCCATTACCCTCCTCTTCCTCAGTAAAGACTGAGCAGAAATACCTGTTCAATATGTCAGCTTTACTGTTGTCATCCTCCACGTGCTCCCATCCTCCCCTTCAGTCTCACTATCCTCCCTTTGCCTTTCTTTTTCACTTATTTATCTGTAAAGGTTTTGCCCTCTACCCACTGATTTTGCAATGTGTTCTTCTGTCTGAGCTTTGGCTTCCTTACTGACCTCACTGCCTCCCTTGCTTCTCCTGGTACTTCTCCCTATCCCCTTCTGCCTGTGTCTTTTTGTATTGCCTGAATGCAATCTTTTTGGCTTTCACTTTCTTTGCTACCTCTTTGGAAAACTATAATGGTCTCCTCTTCCTTTTCCTCTTGCTAACCTGCTTAATGCATAATTCTGTTGTTCTTGTAATCCCCATTTTAAATACTGCCCACTGTTCCTCAACCCCTGATTCCTGTCCCATTCCCCTTAATGCCTCTTTCAAGTATCTCCCCATTTTCCCAAAGTCTGCTGCCCTAAAATCCAGGATATGTGTTTTTGTGTGGTTTGGTTCTACTCTTTCTGTGATTTCAAACCACAATGACTGGTGGTCACTGTTCCCCAGGTGCTCCCCCACTGTTAGCCCCATCACACTGTCCCTGTTTGTGAGCACAAGGTCCAGTATTACCTTCTGCCAAGTTGGTTCCATGACCAGTTGCTTGAGGAAGGCACCTTGAAGGAGTCAGAATAAATCTGCTCCTAGTTGATGCTGCTGCTGGGATGCTCCAGTCCACGTCTGGAATATTGAAGTCTCCAACCAGTACTACCTCACCCTTGTCTGCCATCCTTTGGATGGCTAGCATCAGCTCCCTATCTGTTTCTTCCTCCTGGGCAGTTGGTCTATAGACCACACCTGTGTGGATGGCTGTCCCCATTTTCCTTTCCAGCTTAACCCACAGTATCTCTCCCCCAATTTGTTCCTCCTGGATCTCTGTGGCCCTTATATCATTTTTCACATACAGTGCCACTCCTCCTCCCTTCCTTCCTGCTCTGTCTCTTCTGAATATGTTGTAGCCAGGTATGGCCATCTCCCAGTCATGGTTATCATTACACCAGGTTTCAGTAATGGCCACAATGTCCAGGTCTGACTGCACCATGACAGCCTCCAGATCTTCCATCTTGTTGCTAAGGCTCCTGGCATTTACACACATGGCTTTCCATGATTTGACCTCCCTAGACTGTTTCCCTGTTCTACTCCAGCCCCTTCCTTGGTTGTTCTTTATCCCTGGTTCTCCTTGCCCTTCTGCTGAATTTTGCCCCTTTTCTGCCTATCCACCTCTTGGGTGCTAATCTCAATCTTTTGCACACTGCTTTGTAAAGATAGCCGTTTCTCTGGTTCACTGGTTCCACTGCTAGCTGTGGGGGGTGAGCAAGTAGTTACCCTCCTTGCTGGCCTGCCACCCCCCTTTGCTAGTTTAAATGCTTGTCAATGTAGCATTTAAACTTATCATTGAGTGCTTGTATTCCCCTCCAGGATGGATGCAGGCCTTCAGGCTTGAACAAACCTCCATCCCTCCAGGTGGGTCCCCAGTCACCAATGAATCCAAACCCTTCCTCACAGCACCAGTTCTTCAACCATGAGTTAAAGTTCCTGGTGCATGCACTCCTATGCTCTCCCTTGCCTCCTGCAGGTAGTACTTCTGAGAAAGTGACAGAAGTAGCTACTTGCTTGAGACCCCTCCCCATTTCCTAAACTCTTCCTGAACTTCCTTTGGCTCCCCATTTGCCAGGTCATTAGTACCTAGGTGGATAATGACATCCAGCTCACCCTCCCGTCTTGCCTTCCCAGTGATCCCCAGGATCTTCCTTCCATCCCTCCATGCCATGGCACCTGGTAGGCACCTCACCTCCCTGTCCTCCCCCCTCCTGTGTTCCTAGCTGGATCCCTCTTATGATGGAGTCCCCCACCAGGATTCGCTTCCTCCTCCTCTGGGGTCCACTGCTTTCCCCGCTGAGGTCACCTCCTTGGCTAACCTCCACATAATTTCCTTTCACTTCTCTGGGTACCTCTATTTGGTTGTCCCATTGCAATGAGGAAGGTAGTGGGTATGAGTGCAGCTGGGACTGTGTATGTGATTCAAGTAAGCAATAATACCCCAGTGCCAACTATGTGAATATGAAGCTACAGTTTGTTTTATTTAGTTTTTTTTTTCTGAGCCTCGCTGCCTGCTCTGAGGATCAGGTTAAGTTATTCTTATTTTACAGCTGCCAGCGGTCCTCGCTGCCTGACCAAAGGACTGGAAGAGTGAATAGAGTGCCTTTTCTTTGGTGAATTTCGGAAGTGAGAGAAGGCAGGAGCAGGGAGGAGAATGGAGAGCTGAGGGAGAAATGCTTTGTGCAGGAGAGGAGTCAATGGGCAGCTGGAGGGGCAGGAGCTGGTGGGCACAATGATGTTCATGAAATAACTTTATTTATAACAAAATTTTCTGTTCTTTTCTGATGTTTTTTTTAGTTTGTTGCTTTTTGGGAAAAACAGTACGGGCCGTGACCAAATGGGTTATCAGCAGGGCTATTTTTAGCAGCTATAAGGAGTGTCACACTCAGGTTTTGAAAAAAGCAGGTGGTTCTGTGAAGCCGATTGGTTTGAGGGCTTGTTTTGTATTCGTATTCATGGCTAAGTATTTTATTCTGAAAAAAAGTAAGGCGAGGGGGCAGCTACTGCTGCCTTGCTCAGGTCGTCCATTACAGTAACAAGCAGCATCATTTTCGGGGGCAGGCAGCAAGTTGGAGAAGGACAGAGAGCACGGTCAGCTCTCATAGAAGACATAGTGAAGTAAAAAAATATATATACTTGAAAATGACCCAGCTGAGGTTGTGTATGTTCAGACAGGCAGCTGGTATTGGGGGGCCAATATCTCTCGCTAAAGGAAAGAAAAAATGGTGGTGATTTAAAATTGAACTGAGTATTTTCAGCCAGTGAGGATGCAGGGTGGGCACAGGGATATTGGAGTGAGTGAAGGAGGACTGGGGCTGGTACTTTTTAATTCCTAGGCATCTGTTGAAAGTTAATGTACCCCATGGCAAGGGTATTAGCCAATCAGATGCCAGGAAATAAAAAGCCCATTTTCTAAGGTGCCCTTAACTTAAACCTGCTGTATCTTGGAGTATTGTTGCCCCACATAAATGTCCTTATCATCACATCCAGCTTCTGAAACCATTTCCCTAGTATCTCTATTGGGAGATGGGCTTTTCTTGTACTTGGTGATAGATGCACTGGTTTGGAAATCAAAACAGCTGTAGTTCTGTTCAGAAGGACTACACATCATGAAGATCCAAAAACAGCTCAGCAATTGTATATACATGCATGGGACAAGCAAAGCAGGCTTTGCCTTGTGTACTTCAACAAAGGGTTTTCCAGTTTGGTGAGTTTAGATTTGGAGTGGCAGCATCCAAACATTCTGACCCCCAAACACCCAACATTTGAAGTGCTTTGCTACCTGGCACAATACTGTTTGCAGAATTGTTTTCCTTAAGGACTGTATACTTTTCAGGCTTAATGAATAAGCTTATTGGAGCTGGGAGAACCACCGTATGAATATGTCCAAGAAAAATTGGTTCATACTACAGTCTTTGGGCAGATGAAGGCCAAGATGCCCAGTTAGATCCCTTCCATACACACACACACACTTCTAGTCATAGCATGTAAACATGTATCCCGTCATTCGAAAACTAATTCCTAAAGGTGTTTTTGAACCATTGTCTATCATATTTGGGGAGTATGTTCCATAGACCTATCATTTTTTTTATTTAAAAACTTCCCTTTTGTAGGTTTAAACTCTGTTTTTTTTAATTCATTGTTATACCCTCTTAATACCAAATCAGTTTAAGTCCATACCCAGACAAGTTCATAGTTTATGATCATTTATTATATCAAATATTAATAATGTGTCCCCTCTGATCCTTCTGGTTTCCAGGCTTATTTTGTCAATGATGGTTAAATAAATTACCGAAAACACTAAAGTTTCATAAAAGGTGTGCTTAACATATAATGTTTTATAATAAAAATTTAAATTCATTCTTCATAGCTGTGTTGAACTCAGATACCTACTGCATTACAAACTGTCCCATATCAACTAACTTGATGGCATAATGGCAGTACCCTGCACTACCATATGATAGGTATGGTTTGGAACCCAAACTCTGAGACTTCTGTCTCAAGCTGAAAGAGAGGGAAAGAGAGAGAGAGAGACAAAGAGCAGTCTCAGGATAGGCCGCTAGCATCATGAAGATAATATGTAAACCTCTGGGTAGCTGTGTATGACCACTTTGCACAAGATTTCTCTTTTGCAATGACCAAAGTAATTGCAGTCAAGGTTGGCTTCTACTAAAGATGATTTTGAGACATCTCTGTAAATCACAGAGCTAGGATAGCCCTGGAACTAAGGGCGACTACTAAGGGCAAATAAAGTATTGGGTGACAGTACAAGAATGGCATTAACTGAACAGGTAAAACATGGATTGTTACCCTCTAACAATGAAGGTCTGGGATAGTTGGGTGGTCCTAGAAATGAAGACAGCCATGATGCCTGATAGTGGGATAAAGTATCTGTAGACAAGGTTTCTCACAGTTCATCATGTACAGTGAATCTGCAGCTTGTCAGAATGAGTGGTCATTATTTACACAAAGTGCAAACCTGTAGGCAGCAGAACACATGCCTACATTTATGTAAGTATACCTCTGTGAGTTTGATTGAAGTTATGTATGGGATCATAAAACATCTCTGTAAGAAATATGCAGAGACAGCCAATTTGAGTTTCAGACTAGGGGCAACAATGTCTCAGAAAATGCATACTAGCACCATTTTAGGTGGTCTAGTGGTCTAGGCGGAGGAAATGTTGATTTCCTCATGTGCGTTTAAAGTACAATACACTTCAAGTTCTTGTTACAAATGAGACTCTTTTGCTAGCAGTGCAAGTATGAAAAGGGGTATTATTAGATATGAGTAATTGGGGAAAAACTGCACTGCTCCCTTTTTCCTTTGGTCTACAAATGATAATCATTACAGTTCTCAGTGACAAGTTAAAGAAGAACTTTTAAGATGGCTCTATAGACTACTGCACTAGTATTGAGGCCTGTGTTAGCTGTTACCATGAGAGACCTGTGATATTAAAATTAAAAGCTATGAATGCTAAAAAAATTGGGTAGATTAGCTTAGACTTATTCACCAATGGTTCCTTTCTTTAGAGATTTACTGTATTATTCTATCACTAGTGTATGAGTATATAATTTGGTGCTCCAAATATGGTCTATGAATGATTGTTTTTACAAGGATGAAGGGCAGATTCATTTTAAACATTCACTTACATGTGTTTCTTTCCCAGCTGAATGTCCCTTTCCACTTAAATACTGCATTTTCTCCTTATATCTCAATCATTGGGTCACCATTGCTTTTCCCTGTCCCCATCTGGGATAGTGGGGAACTAACTGTCTATATAATCAGCATCAATGCTGCTACGTAGTCAGTCAATGAATTGTGAAGAACTGCAAGAGGTTCTGGTCACTCCTCCTTGATGCCCCCGTACTACCCACCAGTCCTGGGGTGGGAAATCCAATTTAATCCAGGCATCAGTGCGCTGAGAATCTAGACCAGAAAATTCTTCTGTATTATATAGATGATCTAAGCTCCTCTCCAGATACATCTGCCAGTATTTTTTTTTATTCATATTCTCTTTACTCCATTCTGCATCCATTCATTATTGGCTCCTTTAACCTTTTGCCCAGAGAATATGACAGCCCCTATGTATGTACCCATCATCCTGCAATGACAGGCCAGTATCCAACACCTTAGTAAAGAAACCAGTAGTTCTCTGATGATGGCCTCCTTTCTTTTTTTTTTATACTTGCTTTATTATAGTTCATAGTTTCCAAGCACATCCCATTGTACATACGTTGGACATAGTTAATACATCTTTAGGTAGGATGACAAGCTAGAAATCCATAAACAAATTATGTCTCATCATTCCTCTCTCAGTATTATAATCTTAAAAGATCTAGGTATATATTTCTTTTCCACTAGTAACCATTAACAGTAAGTAATTACCAGATTATTACTTAACATAACTCTCTATCATCCTCGCAGTCTCACAAAAGCACCAGGTTTTTTATGGGAACCCCCCCCCCCATATGGTCAAGTTTTCCTTCTGTCCTTAACCACTGTTCCTCTCTTGCTCCTCCAGGCTTGTTTCATTACTTCTGTTCATTCTTTTAGGGTCATGATTTTCAGTCTCATCTCTCTATTGGGTCTGCCATTCTTCCTTTCCCTCATATAGAAGCAATCTTGTCCATCTATTCTGGTATTCCTGGTTTAATTGCCTGAGAGAAAAGGTGATTTTCTCCATATCCATTATATTTTCTATTAATTTGGCCCATTCCCTCAGATCTGGACTGCCTCTCTCTTGCCACCTCTTGGTAATAGATTTCAAAGCTGCAATTACAAGTATTAACCACAAACACTGATGATGGCCTCCTTTCAGTTATACAGTACATTAATGCTCAGGTAATGTTATTCTGTCAGAACTTACATCCTTACTTGCCACCGAGATAAAGCAACCTGCTAGACTACTTTCACTCTTGTAGTTGCCAAAATATGAAACAGTGCTGGAAGTTTCAAACTCTGATTTTCAAATCAGTGACAAGAGCAAAATATTAGAACCACTGACAGCAAATTGGCTTCTTGGGTTTTCAAAATAGAATACTACTCAACATTTAATTTTTGGAAGAAAATTTTCAGTTTTGCTACTTACTTTTAAGAAAATTATGCATTTTGTGTCGGATAAGTTTATAACAACGTATAACATGCACATAATTTTCTGACTGGCTAGAGGAGGCAAAGCACTGAGCACTCACTGCTGTAGTCAGTTGTCAGCACTAGATAATGACCAGAAAATCACACCTTATTGCACACACCTCTTACTTTTTTCTCTGGTTGTTTTACATTTCAGTAACACCTCATATAAAAACTAAAATAAAATATTTTTTTTCTTGGAGAGCCAGTATTCCATATTTCATTACAGAAGTAGCTCACGGGTTGTTGTAAGGAAAGTAAAAAGCACCTGAGACAAAGTAGTTTGGTCATGTAGCTTGTAATACAGTGATTTTGTATAGAGAAATGGGGGTTTGTTTATATTAGCACATTCTTCTCTAGCCAAATATGGAACAGTAAATGATCAAAACAGAAGATGATTCGTAGTAAGAAAATAAGCAGAAACTTAAAATCCCCATGGTTTTGTTTCTTTTAGTGAAAAATGTCACAAAGTAGTATAGTAGTTAGCCTAAGCTGGATTTAATACAAACAAGCCTTTATTTAGGACACCATTTATTTAGCAGGGTAAACAGGCACCAAATATCACAGTCTGTTTCGAGACCCAGAGATGATCAAACTCATCCAATTCCTTGTGAATATGAATGACCTTGTTTGATTATTGGCCTGGTGGCAAAAACTAGTCAAGACCTTTCCCAAGACCTTCATTTATAGCTTTAATTTGCAAGGAGCCCTTTGCATTCTGCTCAGATGACAGCCTAAGCAAATTCAACCATGGTTTATCGCTTCCTTGACAGCTCAGTTTAATTAAGTAAACATGATGAAGGCATTGCTTCCTGAGGACTATATGTTGTTAGAGATTTGATTTCAGAAGAAAATTTGGCCTTCAGGTTTACAGGCTTGTTAGGAGCTGTTACACTGAAAACAATGCAATGGTATCCAGTAGTGCACATTTGCATTTGTATGCCTTAGAAGAACTTGTTTCTAATGATGTGGTCTTGCTTTTGCCTAAAGGGTAAGAGCTTTGAGAGATACTGCCAACATAAAAAGTGGTTTATGTATGATGCATGATTCTGAAGACTCATTGAAGATAACATGGAATTCCTACACATTCTATATAGTAATAATATTTGCTAAGTAACTGTAGCCAGAACTGATTTAATTTATTTATTTTTTGTATCACAACTGTTTGGTAACTAAATCTGAGCAGAAAAGCCCACCCAAACATGCATACACAATTTCCCATTAATGTGGTGCTTCTGTAATATGGCAATGTCTCAGCCTGGACACTACCCCAGCAGAGCTTTAAGATATATGTGGTTTTCTGTATTTCTCAGTAAAATAACAATCCACCAGAGAAAACATATCACAGAGCATGTTGTTCATAAAGACAGAGGAAGCAGCTTGGGGCCCAGATGAAATAATATAATGTGTAGGAAAATATACAGAAAGCAAAGTAAAAATACAGGGAACGTTTAAAACTACTCAGATCACTGACTGAGGTGTGATTTTTCTGAGCAATATCTGGTTACTGCATTAACTCTGTAGCCTACATAACAGCAAACTCTTCTCACTAAGGAAACTGTGCTTTTATTCAGTGATGCAGAAAACTTTAAAGCTTAAAGACCTGAAGAGAAGTAAGTGCTGCCTTGCAGATTTGTGGAAATCCCAGTGGAAGAAATATCACCTAAATTATGAAACAAAGTGCTTTTTTAAACTTAGTTTTATTATTTGCTCTCTAGCTGCATCAAGTCTCACTTATGGCCCAGATTTTTTTTTTTAATCAGACAAAAGTGCAAATGATGAACACCAAGCATTTAGACAAACTGTAAATAGGGACAGGACGTGCCAAAATACAAAAAGATGGACCATGGATACTCCTGACTAAACAATGGTTTTCTTCACTGCGCATTTGCATCATAAAACACCACAAAAGACATTTAATTCTTATTTGTATAGGGAGTAATTCTCATTTGAAAGCACCTAAACAAAAAAATCTAAAAGAGGAATAGAACGGTATTAAAAGGAAAGCCCTGCATCATATTTTCTTTATACCTGCATAGTTTGTGGGCATAACTATTGATTCCCTCTCTTTTATCCTCCTAATGTCATCTTAATTTAAATATAAATGAAATTGCTTCACTCTGCTCTGCCCAGGTGTGGAAAAACTGGTTGGTGCCATTTCAAAGTTCATGACCCCATTCAAGCAAAGCAGCATGGGTACTGATGATGCGGAGATGCACATGCCAGTAGAAGCTCTACAGTCAGTCAGTGCTGTCACACAGCTTGAGAGGTAACTGCACTCTTGTCTTGGGTTTGGCAATCAGATTTTCAAGTTATGTTCCCTATTACTTTCTGTGTGAAAAGTTTGAGTTGGGAAAAGAAAAGCACCTGAAAGGGTGCTGCTGCTTGCTTTGTTATTCATCTGATTATATTGTTTTTCTGCTAGTAACGGTTTGTCTGCTGGCTCACAGAGCTTGAAACACCTCTGCTCTCACTGTGCTTGTCTCCTGCTGGGAAACAGTCTGCTGAGCAAGTGACCATTTTTGAAGTTTCATTTCTGATACCTTTTCATGTGCTAGCCTGCAACAGGGTGACACCAAGTATAAAGGATGTGTTTTACTTCTAGTTTTTAGTTTTAAATTCTGCCTCAGCTGTGTTGGATAATTTAATTCCAGAAAGGATGAACACTAACCAACCTTCCAAACACAGGGTATTACAGAAAACTGTATGCTACTAGACTAAGACTGCCTATATTTTACCAGTGTTACACTTTCACAACACAAGTAATCTTAACTATTGTCTTAATTTGCAAATAAGTATGTGGCAGGTGCTATGCATTTTTACAGTTGCTCGCCACTTTCTGGTAAGGTTTTCCCCTTTTGGCAGTAATCGTACCTTACAAAAATGGCCAACCACAGAACCTTCAGTTGGGCATTTGGAAGTATCCTTCAGAATGTCCAATGGAGCTTGAAACCCTCTGCCACAATCAGCCACTTTGGAATAACAGCCCCACTATTTTGGCTGTTGCTTCCACATTCCGGGGCATGAACTGCCCATGCGTGACTCATGCGCAGTTCCACTGGTACCATCATGTTGTGAATGGCAAAATGCCATTTGCTGCAACTATGCATGTGCGAGTGTCGCACATGCACATCTGCATCGCTGCTGCCAGCAGAAAAGCCCTCTCACTGCTGCTGTCCTCCTATACCAACATCAGAGTCCCCAGTCCCCGTGTTGGCATTATGTAGCCCCCAACTCATGTGGCACACTAGGAGCCCACCCCAGTGTGCCAAAATGTACTTATTTACCCTATGCCGACATCGAGGTGCCCAATCCCCGTGTCAGCACTATATGCCCCCCAACTGATGTGGCACACTGACAGCCCACCCTAGTGTGCCCAAATGTTTGTTTTTTCCCACCTACTGACATTGGGTTGCCTCATCCCCCTGTTTGCATCAAGTACCCACCCTCCCCAAATCATGTGACACACTGGGAGCTCACCCCAGTGTGCCCAAATGTATATATATTTTTTTCTGTAAATAACGAAAATCTTCCCCGACATGTTTTTTTAGCCTGTAAAAAAGAAAATGGTCCCTTGTCTTTGCCCCAGTCCAACCTCCCCATCCCCCCGCCACTGAGCAACTACCTCCCCGCACACCCCCCCCTTACTCCATACTTACCTCCAGAGGTTGGCTCTCTTGTCTTCTCTGGACCAGGAAACATCTACATTCTTCAAAGCCAAACTGAAAACTGAAGCATCAAAGGTAAACATGCCATAATGTCATTCAATGAGGTTTTCAACTTAAGTTGATAAATCAACCATGTTTTGAATTTTGGCCCCAAATTTTCAGCGTGGAGTTCTTGGTACCCTACCTTGTGAACAGTGTCACTCTTATTTCATTATTGGGTCCCAAAAGGTGATTTTGTGGTCGCTGTTCATGAGGTGGGGTCCCAAAAAGCCCACGTTGCAAATTTGGTGAAAAACTCCCAAAAATGACTGTGTTACAAATGTGCATTGCCTAGTTTCTATTCATGTTCCTAACGTCACCAATTTTTAATATTTTCACTCCAGATTTTCAACACTGCCATTTTTGCACACCTCCTTTTTAACAGTACATCTGTCATTTTTCACATCCTGCCTGAAACATATTTTTGCACCTGTAGCACAGAATGGCACAGCTACTCTGTGAAATCACCTTTTGGGAAAATTGAACAAAATGACACTGGCACTCTTCATGAGGAGGGGACCCCAAAAAGGCAATGTTGAATATTTGGTGCAACACCTCTAAAAAATGGTCAAGTTACATCCAGGCATGCAATAATTTCTATGCACACGTGTAACTTTGGTCACTTGGCAGCTCATCGCAGCCCTATCGGCTCTGGCCAGAGTTTGTCATACCTGGAGATCAGTCCACACTGTCTGCTATTTCAGCTGCATTATTTCTTTGATTCTTTGTAAAATGTGTGTGTGTGTGTGTGTGTGTGTGTGTGTGTGTGTGTGTGTTGGAGGGGGTGCTCCATTAGTTTCCATGGGGCCATTTGAACTTCAATTTTTCATATTTTAGATGGTGAATTCAAACAAATTACAGCCACCGCTCAACTAACAAAGCCATTGTTCATTGAGCAGTGGCTGTAATTGGTTTGAATTCACCACCTAAAACATTAATAATACTGATTTAAAACATTGCTACATAGAAACCAATGCCCCCCCCCAACACTCACACACAATTTATAAAGAATCAAAGAAAAATAATGCAGGTAAAATAGCAGACAGTGTGAACTGATCTCAGGGTATGAAAAGCTTACCAGAAAGTGGTGATCAACGAGAAACTGACATTGCGGGAGGGCAACGGTTGGGTACCTTGTTACAGGCCGGGAAATCATCATGGGTGGTAAAAAGCCCTATCCCAGAAGAGACCCAGAGGCCCTGGCACATTTGCATATCTCTATCATGAATCCTTAAGGATGCATGGTCCCCCCTTTCCAACTTACCAGACTAAGGGACAACCCTCAGATCCTGGTTGGATGACTTTCCCTATACTGGCCCTCTTGGGAGGACAGGGGAATCCATGTGATGGGGACCTTTTTGTACCAAACATAAATATTCATGTCTTACCAGCAAAAACAGGAAAAATATCCGCTCCCCAAGCAGGACATTTGGAAATTCCTGCAACTTGAAGGTGCTGTAAAAGCTCTCCAGGCCTCTCAGGGACTGTGCAGCAGTGGGAATGGCTGTGAGGCCTACACAAACCAGGTGGGCAGAAAGGGATTACAGGTAAGGCCTATAGGACTCTGAGGGATTCATGTCTGCCTGACTTGGACAACTGTAAGCTCCAATGGCAATAAGATGCACAGGCCATAATATCCCCTGAACTGTGGGCATACTACTTGAAACAAACCCATATAGGGTACAGAGACTCTCAAAGTAAAATGTTATAATTGAAAATGCTGCACTGGTGGTGCTGGACTCTGGCACAACTGCACAAGATGGGCCTCCTCCCTAATGCTTGGTGTTGGAGATGCCAGCAGAGCCCGGCACACTTTTGCAGATACTGTGGCAGTGCCCAAAACTGTCCCACTTCTGGGCAGTGATTTTGTAGACTGTTCCAAGGTCATGGGCCATAGGACTGATCCACTGTCCCCTCTTCTATTGCAAGGTGACACCTCTACACTGGAGCCATTAGCTACTCCCCTGAAACAGTGGGTGTTGACAGTGCTAATGGAAGCCAAGCGAGCTATCCTTATGAAATAGAGGCAACTACATCCTCTATCCTAGTGGCATGGCATGCAGCAGTGGCACAGGTGGCCATTATAGAGTCTCTCCTACTGCAACCTTAATAAGGGGACAAAATATTATCACAAGTGGTATGCCTATCTTAGCTCTCATCTATGGTCGGTACCCCCCACCCCAGCTGGCAACCCCCCTGTTTGAATGTGTTGACACCTAAATATTCCACTGTCTCAAATAAGGGTGCACTACAGTTATCTCGGCACAAACTCTGGGCAAGGAGAAACTGGAGTCACCTGGAACTCTCGATTGACTTCTATGCTTGTTTTCAGTAGAAGTGGGCTTGAATAATATCCATAGATTGTTCTTTATGTAATGTTGAAAGGGTAAACTAAAGTTATTCACTGTTTGAGCTGATATAGTTATACTTCTGAGATGACTTGACATAGAAGGTGTTGAACCTTTGATGCTGGTCATACAAACTTACTAGGTAGCACAGTACTGGCATTTGGTCTTATGTTTCTATGCTATGACTGTATACTTCGCATTTTTAGATGTTTTGTCATATCTATATTTGAACATATGAACATACGAATCTGCCAGCAAAAAAAGACCATTTGGTCTACTGAGTCTGCTCGATTTTGCAGCTAACACCCCTACTCTGCAGCTGCCCCTCCCACCCTCTCCGCCTCCCATGACCCTACCTTTGCCCTATCCCAGCAAGTCATGAAGCATCCCACTGTTTTACAGGCTACAACCTCTGGTAGTAGTGTGTTCCACTCTGCTACCACCCTTTCTGTAAAGAAATGCCTACTCATTTCCCTCCTATACCTTCCACCCTCCAAACTCATGTCATGACCCTGAGTGTCCCTTCCCACACTCCCCTTGAACAGTCCCTCTCTGCCTGTCCTGTTTATTCCTCTCATGTACTTAAAGGTCTCAGTCATATTCCCCTGTCCCTCCTCTCCTCCAGAGAGTACATGTACAACTTCCTCAATCTATCCTCATATGGTAACTCCCCCCAACCCTGGATCATCTTTGTTTCTCTGTGTTGCGCCCCTTCCAGGAATCTAATGTCCCTCTTTTGGTAAGGGCACCAAAATTGAACATAGACTTTGACAGCAGATAAGGGTTGCTTGGCCCACCTAGACTGCTCATTTCCCTACTTACTTGATAAGCTGCAGATCCTAGTTAACCAACAGCCTATTTCTTCCTACCCCCCCAAGAATTGCCTTATGTCTGTCCCATACATTATTGAATTCCCCAACTGTTTTTGGCCCCATGACCTCCTAAGGAAGGCCATTCCATGCGTCCACCACTCTATCTGTGAAAAAAATACTTCCTCATATTGGCCCTGAGCCACCCCTCCCCCATCTTCAAATTGTGTCCCCTTGTTCTTACACATCTCTTTTTCTGAAAGATATTACCATCTTGGACTTTGTTGATTCCCTTGAAGTACTTAAAAGTTCCTATCATGCCCCCCTCTCCCTCAGTTCCTCAAGGGTATACCTATTAAGCTCCTTTAGTCTCTCTCTTTGTATGGTTTCTGTTGCACACCCTGCACCATTTCAGTTGCCATCCTCAGGACTGCCTCCATCCTGTCTATGTCCTTGAGTAGATGGGGTCTCCAGAACTGCACGCAGTACTCCACATGGGGTCTCACCAACTGTATTTTTATTTATTTATTTTTTCATTTTTTACCAATTATTTTACCAGGTGAGACACACTAAGCTGAAAGCTTGTTTGCAGGTGCAACCTGGGAGCATGAGGAAGTTAAGTGACTTGCTCAGGGTCACACAGTATGCACCTAGGGGGCTGTGGGATTCAAACCCAGGGCTCCAGATTTGCAGCTCAGAGCCTTAACCCACTGCGCCATACTGCCTTCTATATGCACAGAGGGATAACAACTTCTTATTTTCTACTGGTGATGCCTCTCCCTATGCATCCCAGTATCCCCCCAGCCATCCCTATTGCCTTTTCACATTGCTTGCTAACCTTTAGGTCATCTGATATGACTACCACCAGGTCCCTTTTCATTTTTGTTGTTGTTACTACCTCCCCCCCCATTGTGTATTCTTCCCCTGAGTTTTTGTTTCCCAGGTACATTACTTTGCATGCAGTACTCCAGGTGGGGTCTGACCAGTGATCTGTATAATGGCAGAATCATCTCCCTCCTCCTAGAGGTTATATCCCTTGCAATACAATCCAGCATCTTGTTGACCACTGCTGCTGCTTTCCTACACTGTTCTGAGTTATTCATGGCTCCCGTAATGAGCACCCCCAGATCTTTCTTCCCCTCAGTCACAGCTAGTTGCACCCCCCCCAGATGGTAGCTCTTCTTTGGATTTGTTGCCCCAAAATACAGCACCTTGCATTTTTTGGTGTTGAAAGCAAGTTGTCAGTTGTCAGACCTTGTCTCCAGCCCTGTTAGATCTTCCTGCAATCCCTGCCATCCTTCTTGATCATCCACCACTGCTCCCATCTTGGTTTTATCTGCAAATAGACTGATCTTGCTATTTATGCCTACCGAGATATCTGCAATAAATTCCCCAAATACCACTGGCCACAGCACCGACCCCTGTGGGACCCTGCTCATCACTGCCCTTGGGGATGGTAATTCTCCTCCCACCACCACTGTCTGCTGCCATCACTGCAGCCAGTTCTCCACCATCTCACCAATTTTGACCCTGCCCCAGTGCCCCTTAGCTTACATGCTAGTCTTCCATGTGGCACTGAGTTGAATGCCTTACTGTAGTCCAGGTACAAGACATTCACCGCATGTCCTTTGTCCATTTCCCTGGAGACCCAGTCATAGTAGTTCACTAGGTTGGTCTGGCAGGATCTGCCCTTAACAAAGCAATGCTACTGACTGTCCTGCACCCCACTAACCTCCAGCAGGGTCACCAGCTTCTCCTTCAGGATTGCTTCCATCAGTTTCCCCACTATGGGCATGGGACTCACTGGTCTATAGTTCCCTGGTTTGTTTTTGGAACCACTCTTATGGAGTGGAACCACGTGAGCTATCCTCCAATCCTGAGGTATACACCCTGAGTCCAGAGAGGCATTAAATAGGCCTGCCAAAGTGCCTGCCAGGACCTCTGTTAACTCTTTCAGTACCCTGGGGTGTATGCCATCCAGCCTTGTCCACCCTTAGTGCCCTTAACCCCTCTAGTACTCTACCTTCTGTGATTTCCCCATCCATCACCCCTCCCCCTCTGATCATATCCTTCCCCCCAACTGCAGGTATTTCCCCCCTTTCTCTTTGGTAAAAACCAAGCAGAAGTAGTTGTTATGTGCTTCTGCCTTTCTGACTCTTTTTTTTCCCACCCATTCCCCCTCCTTAATCAGTACTGTTTGGTCCTTACAACCCATTTTCTCCCTGATGTACCTGAAGAAGTCTTTTTCCCCCTCCTTAATTCCCTTCACCAGCCTGAGCTCCCGTGACACTATTGCTGCCTTTACTTCCCTGGTCACCTCCTTTGCTTCCTTCAGGTACTCCTCCCTGTCCTCCCCCTCCCAGTTCTCTTGTATCTCCTATAGGTGACTCTTTTCCTCCTCACCCTGTCTATGATACCATTGCTCATCCTGCTAGGTTTCTTCACCCTAGCCTTTTTTCTTTGGGCCTTGCTGCTGGAATTTGTTGCCTCCAGTATCTCTAGCTTAATGGGTTCTCATCTCTGATTCATGTCCATATTAGAATGAATTCTGTCCAGAAACCCTTGCAACACTTCACCCATCTTTTAGATGTCAGCCTTTCTAAAGTATAGCACCTGTGTGCCAAATGCCCCCCCAACACAATAATAAATACTATTCCATGTTAAAAAAAAGAAAGTGGTGATCAACTGTTACAATGCATAGCACCTGCCACATACTTATTTGCAAATTAAGACAATAGTTAAGATTACTTGTGCTATCAAAGTGTAAAACTGGTAAAATATAGACATTCTTAGTCTAGTAGCATACAGTTTTCTGTAATACCCTGTGTTTGGAAGGATGGTGAATTTTCATCATTTCTGGGATTAAATTATCCAACATACAGTAACTAAGACAGAATTTAAAATTAAAAACTACAAGTAAAACACTTTCTTTATGCTTGGTGTCACTCTGTTTTAGTCTAACATGTGAAAAAGGTATCACAAACGAAACCTCAAAAATGGTCACTTGCTCAGCAGACTTTGTTTGCCAGCAGGAGACAAGCAAAGTGATAGCAAAGGTGTTTCAAGCTCTGTGAGCCAGCAAACAAACAGCTACTAGCAGTAAAACCATCTAATCAGATGAATAACAAAGTAAGCAGCAGCACCCTTTCAAATGCTTTTCTTTTCCCAACTCAGACACACTTTTTACACAGAAAACAACAGGGAATTTAACTTGAAAAGTTTGATTGCCAAAACCAAGACAAGAGTGCAGTTACTTCCCAAGCTGTGTGACAGCACTGACTGACTGTAGAGCTTCTACTGGCATGTGCATCAATGCATCATTAATACTCATGCTGCTTTGCTTGAATGGGGTCATGAACTTTGAAATCGCACCAACCAGTTTTTCACACCTTGGCAAAGCAGAGCAAAGCAACTTCGTTTATATTTAAATTAAGATGACATTAGGAGGGTAAAAGAGAGGGAATCGATAGTTATGCCCACAAACTATGCAGGTATAAAGAAAAAAAAATTGAGGGGACTTTCCCTTTAAACCTTGTGTTCATTATCATAGTGGCACAAAAAGCATCAATGAAGCTAATACAAAATATTAAAATATCAGCACATATTAAGAAAAACCTTACTCAGTCTTCCCTTCCACATCCAGAATTGTCATCTATCAAGGTTCTCCAAATCATATCATTAGTGTAAATTTGAAACTGTCCTCTATGGAACTGTGCAGTACAGTGTGCTAATATCATTAAACTGTATATTCCCTGACAGAGGGATTTGGTAATCTAAAGTGCATGCCAAGCTGTATAGTACATGTTTAACTTATTTTATAAATTGTGTGAGGTTAAGACTATTGCTTTTAAGTCATCTATGTTTCCACTGATGGTCTCAAAATGGTCCTAAGTTACAGGCTGGACAGTGTGGTAAAACAAATGTGTATGGTTACTAACAATAATCAGCAATGCAATTTAGGTAACATCTTATATAAGTTCCAAAGTGATGTACCATTGACAGTGCACACTTTAGTAATTATCACAAAACATTAAAAGCAAGTCAATAAAATCAGTTTTTAGTTTGTATTAAAAACTGATCAAGATCAGCACCTGATTAGATTTCCAGATGGAATCTGTTACATAGAAAAAGCCCTGTCACTGAAGGTAAGTGATCTAGGGACATAAATGTTGAGAAGGTGTGCATCAGAGGCTCGCACATGGCATATTTGTAACTGAACTTGTATTAGTTCTGTCAAGCATATGGGAGCACGTCCATTACAGCATTCAAATATGAAAGAAGCATTTTAAAATCCATTCTATACTGAATTGGAAGCCAATGAAGCACAATCAATAGTGCCGTAACGTGTTCAGGTTACCTGGATCGAGTAATGAGATGCGATACAGTGTTAAACACACAGATGAATGTGCATAACACTACGTCATACACACGTGTGTAGATATAATTAGGCTTGTTACTGTGCACAAACCATGTTTGTGCACAATGACAATTAGGTCCTTATATTTAAGAATTAACATCAGCACTTGCAGATCTTCACATCTCAGCACAGATCTACTGTTCCCTGTATAGCAATTTCTGGGAGTCGGCACAACAGTAGGCACTTTACATGTCATTTTCTGGTAAAACAAATTGCAGATCTGACTAGACCCCAAGACTTTCTGTTGCAGGATTGCAAACGTCATGTGCATTTCTCTACAGTACTGCTTTGCCTAGGTTTTCTAAGATCACAACAAATATTCACACTTTTAATGTCTCTGCTATGCTAAAAAAGATCATATGGCCTATTAGTTAGAATTAATAAGAGTGAAACAGAAGATCCCATGTTCAGATCTCTTCATGAGCACTGCTCACTTTGTGACACTAATCAAGTCACTCTGTCACGTGCTCTTCCTGTGTATTAGACCTCCCAGTTGTAAAACAGAACTTAACTAAAAAATGATGAGCTGCATTTCCATTCACAGTCAGTGTCAGTGGCTCAGTAGCATGCTTACTTATGGGGCTGGTAGATCAGAAAAGTCATGGGTTCTAGTCCCACACCAGGAAGTTAAGGTAGTATCCGTAACTCACACTTTAGATCAATGCTAGTGGGGGGTGGGGGAGCTGCACTTTTTAATGTGATATTAAGCAAGAGTCCTTTCTGCCCATCTCTGGTCATGGTCCAGGTTAAAGTTAAAGATCCTATGGCACTTTTAAACAATGGTGGGGCATTTCCCTAGTGTGATTGCCAACATTTCCCCTGTCAATAAAATAGCTCCATGTAACCCAGCCCTAGGATGCTCCAGGAAACAAAATGTTACAGCTCAGTGTGCCTGTCCTGGTCACAATTACAAACAAAAACAAAATAAGCAAATTCCACTACTGTATTTGGGGTAGATAAGTGATAAAAAAGAAAAAAAAATGGGGCACAATATTCAAAGTTTAGTGGCGGTACAAAAGTGGTTAGTGCTGGTGGTTACCCTGGTCTGTGCCAATGCTCCAGGAGGGGTCATATTCAGAGGCCCCAGAAGCACTCCCCACACCTGGTAGCACCAAGGCGCAAACATTCCATTGCACCTATGCAAATGGGGGGGTGGGATCATCTCATGCATACCAGTGCAGCGGCATAGTCAAAGGTTTGCAGCAATAGTAAATGGCCACCTAAGTGGCACTGTTTACCACCACCATTGTTTACTCATGCTCTGTGACTGTCAAATAGTAACCAGCTGAAGAGGTAAGAAGAGGGCTGTGCCAGCCAACACTTTCACAGGACCTGAATTCAGGGTGAGAGGAGGATGTGGGGTGAGAATCCTTGGTGGGTGTGTGTGTATATGGTTGGAGGTAACCCCTTGAACATCAGAGACTTTTAAATATTATTTACTTGTAGCAATATATATTTTGATTAGTTATATTTGTTATATTGTGAAAAATGATTGCATTAGCATTCAAAATTCAAGGGGCGTGTCCCCGGCCAGGAATCCGGAATTTTGTATATGTACTTTGTATTGTTGCTGCATTTAGATCAATAAAATGTTAATTACAAAAAAAAAATAAAAATAAAAGATATTTACTGGGTGATCATGGGGCACCACTGGAGCATCAGAGATGCTATTCTATATAGCAACAGGAGACTAGGGGGACCACTATGCCACCAGGGATACTAGTCTATAGGGCAACAGGTGATCAGGGGCACTGCTGTATCACCAGGGCTTCCTCTTTTCCACAGGAATGGGTGCTAAGGGCTGTAGTGCCGCCATGAAAAAATGAGCCCATAATGGGCACGCAGATGGACCCTTAGCACCTTGCATGCTTAATGGTCTCATTTACATGCTTAGGTTTAATATGGCCCACAGAGGCCCAGGCACCATCTTGTTTCAGGCAGCTCTATTCCTGTGGGCCACATTCAGCCCTCTGGTCCTTGTTGGGACAGTGTAGTCCAGTTAGCACTATGCTGACATGCATTGATATTCAGTCAGATTGTGCAGCTCCATCAGAGAGTACTATCCATTTGATTGTCACAAGAGCCGGGTAAGCAAAAGTGCAGTGCAAATGGCTGCCCAGCTCTCAATGTTGAGGCCCTGGTGACTTGTATCAAGCATTGGTGAGATTTAAACTTTCAGTGTCCAGTACAGAAACTAGTAAACTGCACAATAATTGGCTGAACTGCTTTCACTGGCCCTGTATAAGATTATTCTGTACATAACTGAAATAAAACTGTAAGGGTTACATAGATGTGACTGCTTTTATTATATCTGATCAGATGGAAGCACAGAAGGATTAATGTATATATGAAAAAGTTACATTTCATCATTTCTGTTTTGTCTCTGACTGTTTAATCATGTTTTGTTGGTATTAGCAAATACAATATTTATTAAAGTGAAAAAATGTTGGCTTTTACTAAGTTTATTTGCAAATTTCTGTTTTATAAACAATATACTATCTGTAATATAGCCAGACACCATAGATAGTAATTTAGTATAATTTATAGTTTCAAAAGCTTTAGAAAATACCATGACTAAACTAATGCTAACAGTACAACCTGCATTAATGAAAACATAGATTACTGCAAACCTGAACAATGTTCAACAAAGGAACCCAAAGGAGGGAAAACATGTGGTTTTATGAATCAAGTGACAGCCTGTTAGTCGCTTGATTAGCGTTTAATGCACAGTAGTTAATTATGAACTACTTCAATATTCTACACCATCCAGAGGTAATTAACTGGCAACACAAAGGGATGAAAGCATTGAAAAGGAGGCAGCTGGGATAGAAGAATTTGATACCATTACTGCCGATCTGTTTACTTAGTGAACCTGATTGATTCAGAGCAAATTAGTCCTAATTAAGCTGCTCTATTTCCAAGTTTCTTTTGTATTCATACTACCTCAGTCCAAAATTTCCTAAACTGAAGATTTTGAATGACATCAGAGAGGACTGTGGCCAATTAGTTTCCACCTACATATTCCTTTGAAAACTTGTCTTTGATGTATTTAAATAAGGGAATAAGGTCATCCTAAAACTTTTAAAAGCAAATCCAAATTCTTTTTGATTTGTTAAACTTTTCAATGCAACCTTTCTTCTTTTTTATAATTCTCTTTTTATCAACCTCTCCCCACTTTAGTGGTCCTCCTTTCCTTACTGAGGCCTGACCTGTACCCCCCCTCAATAAGCCTCTCAGGTGCTCACTCTATCTAGCAATCAGCACAACTCACCTGGTGTGCTCCCACCTTGTTCAGAAAGTCCCTCCCCATGGTGGGCCCCAGACACAGGTGCTTCCCAGGCTTACATGTTGTTTGAGGCATGTTAGGAGGGAGCCAGTGGAGGAGAAACTTGGGTGGAAACCAATTAATCAATCAATTAATCAAATCTAAGCTTATTGTGTATTTCTGTAGTACAAAAGGAAATGACCATTGAATGTGAGCCTATTTCAAATGGTGTTCTACAAAGTGGTTACAGAAACACTTTTCATGAGTTTCTTAAATATACACTATGTAAATACAATAAAAATGTATTTATTTATTTTGAAAGTTTCTCCAGGAAGACATACTGAGCAGATAACAGCTCATTTCCAGATGCTTCCTGGGGGAAAAGGATATGGATAATCATGAACAAGACAGTGAAAAAGAAGCAAAATCAGCAGTAAAAAAGAAATGCATATCCGGTATAAATTGAGTCTTGGTGGCTAGGGTAATACATTTCAAGTAAGGAACAGTGTAGTAAGACATGGTAAACTAATTGGGGGAATACAAAGTGTGAAGAGAGTAGGAGGGTCAAGACAAAAGAGAAGAGACTTTAAGGAGGCAGCAGAAGAAGCAGAGTGAACAGATAGGGGAAGAGAGGACCAGATCTTAGGGAAATGATAAGAGAAAGCAGATTGACCAGCTGTAGTTTTTCAAGAAGGAATAAGGAGGGAATGTGAAGTACTACTGGAATAGTTGGAATCAGAGGGAGAGGATAGGAGTGCTGTAAGATAGGAGGGAAGAGCACAAAACCAGAATTTAGAAATAAAGGAAATACAATGGGAAAGGTGCCTGGCATTAAGAGAAGGGAGAGAAAGGCCAGAGTAGAGTGAACAATGGTGGATATGAGGGGAAGAGTCTAAAGTAAAATGACAGAAAGAGTGAAAACAGGGATCCAGTCTGGCAAGGGAGGGTTTGGGTGCCCCACTATAGACCATATCATCATAATCAAAGATAGGGAAAATCATCTTTAAAACAATTTCACAGCAGACAGGAAGTGGAATACTCACTTTGATCTACAGAGCAGCAGCTTAGGGTGAAGCTTTTGATGAATGGCATCAATATGAAAAAAAAAATCAAGATGACAGTCAAGACAAACTCCAAGGTACTTAAAAGCGGAAACATCCTCAATCAAAGAACCATCCAGGGTATGAAATACAAAGGGGAGGGTGGGAGTCTGGAAAGCCACTGACAGGTGCCAAAAGTTATAGAAACAGTTTGTTGGCAATGAGTGATTGCTATGCCCTTCCTAATCCTGTAAATTTAAATATCTGAGATTGGATTCTCCACCTCAGCTGTTGCGGACTATACATGTGACTACACCCAGTGCCCATGTAATGATTATAATGATGCTTGCTGTCAGTTAATTTGGATTCTTACAGCATGATGGAATGTCAAACTTTTATGTTGTTTTATGTTGCCTTTTGATGTAGATCAATTTTTGTTTTTGATCTGAATGATGATGTCAGATATGTTACAGTGTACTCATATGGCGTGAATATCTTTTTGTTGTATGCTGTTAAAAAGATGTCATAAAAACAAAAGAAAAAAAATTGTTTTTGTTTGGGCATTGAGAGTTAGCTGGTTAGACATAGCATGATTATTATTGATCCTATAAAGTGGCAAATTCAAAATTGTGACTCCATGTCTGGATCCACATGCTTCTTCATACTTAACATGCTTTTCAGTGATCATATACACTGACATAGTCAAAATTAGTGACCCCCATGCCTGATGCACACTCTCCTTAATACAATTAAGCCTGGCCACAGCCCCCCTTTACGCATTTATAAATGCTCAGAAACCATGGTAGTTTCAGTTTTGTCTCCCCTATGCCATTAGCACATTCTCCATGCTCAAATCCATCCTGCCACATACCACTCAGAATGACTGGGCTACATCCAGTCTACCTCTAGTTCCTCTAACTCCAATTGAGTATTTAATAAGTAGCACGGGTAGTGGGGGTGGGCAAAAAGACTGTGTTGTGGCACGCTGTGTACAGGAACAAGTCTCCTGTGTGAAACATCTTGAAATTGTCCCAAAATGTTCAAAACCTTCTGAATTTGCTGCAGGGGGAGTGCAGAAAAACAGCCTGCACTAGTCCTCTAATTCCCAATGCTGACTCTCACTCTCCTTGCTCCGATGAATTTAAGGCAGCCTTGGAATTTAAAATTGGCACCTTCTGAACTGCAGTTTTCAGTAGGCTGGCAGAGAACAAAGACTGTCACCTCCACTGGCAGAAAAAGTCAGGTTGTAGGACGCTGTGTACAGGAGCACGCCTCTTATGTGAAACTTGTTGAAATTGTCCCAAAACATCCAACACCTTCTGAATTTGCTGCATGGGAAGTGCATAAAAACAACCTGCACTAGTCCTCTGACTCCCAACGCTGACTATCACTCTTTTGGCTCTGATGAATTTAAGGCAGCCTTGGAATTTAAAATTGGCACCTTTTGAGCTACGGTTTCTGGTAGGATGGCAGAGAACATAACCAGAACTAGACTATAACTAGAACATCTTGCCTTATACTGTAAGCATGATGGGCTGCATGAGGTAAATTTTTGGGAGAAGGCTATGGATGTTTAAATGGGCAACTTTCAAACCTTTGGGAAGCAGCAAGGATGAAGCACTGATGGGGCCAGGAATAAATTCAATGTAACCTGCCAGTAGAAGTAACAAGGTGAAAAAGAACTTAAAAGAACTAGGATGATGCTTGGAGGAGCGGGGTGGGGGGGAGAAGAAAGAACAGGGGGAGAGAAAAGATAAAAACTGCCAGAAAGATTCAAGGTGTTGCCAAGGAGCAGGGAGAATTTGACACCAAGGACATCAAGGGAAATGGAGGAGAGTAGGAAGAGAGGAAGATGGGAATGTAGGGGAAGAGGAGGCAAAAGCTAATAAAAGAAAAAGAGGAGACAGCAGAAGATTGTAGACAATAGATATAGGGAAAGAGGATGGAGAGAAACACCACAGAATTTAACAGCACAGTGGAGAAAACAACAGAACAGGAGACTGAAAGCACATAAACAGCAAAAAGGTAAAAGTCAAAAGAGAGACAGAAACCAAAACATTAAAGAATGATAGTAGAAAAATAAATTATAGAGAACACAGGAGTGGTATAGTTAGATAAATTAAAAAAATTGGGTACTAATTCAAGCAACAACTAACTAAAACTATATTAAAAATAGGTAAACCTGCATGCCAAGACTAGTAGCAGTAAATAACTTCAGTAAATGATACAAAAGGTACTAGCTAAGAAATAAATTAAAGGAAGGTAAATTCAATCATGCTAAACCTACTAGCACAAATAATGAACAAACTACTAATATAAGCTAACAGCAAGTGAGCAAACAGTTAAGGCCAATAGGTACTACATCAAGATATATCTAACTGACAAATAAAGCAGATAACTGATATTACTTACATGGTACAATACATAATAAACTAAATTAGATATAGTTGCAGGTAATAGTTACATCTAAAAGCAATATGCAGACGTAGGGCTCTACCATTCCAGTTCAACATTCTTTATTTTGACCGGCATTTTGCCTACAGGAATAATGTCGACCGCAAGTTGTGCTCTACATGATTCCTGTGTGTCTCCCAGTCCTGTATTTTTTATCGGGGGGGGGCACTCCCCATGCAGGGGGCTCTGCCTCCTCCCCCTCCCATCTTTCAGATTCTTAACTCCAGTCAGAGTTGATTCGGGGCGGGGGTGCAGGACCAGGAGACAGCATGCCCGTCTTGGGCACACCAACACAGTGACCTGTTGGCAAAGTGTTGATTTTGCCGACAGGTGTGTATTTTGCTGTTTTGGTGTCACCATAAGGGGGGCATACCCAGATGGAGCAATATCAATGTCGACCATAATAAAGAGACATGGACCACAAACAACACCTATACAGTACTGAGTAGCACTTACAAACAAACGTACAGAGTAGACCTTTACAGATTACAGACATACATAGTTACAAGGGAGGACCTTTGGGAGCAGCGTGGCTGGCTGTATGTCTTCCTCATAGCTGACTCCAGGCAGACTCCAAGTTGCCCTTATGCTACAGCCCTCAAAGAGCTAGTGTAAAGTACGGTTTTTGAACAGCTTGAGTAGTGGAGCAGATTATTAGTGGTGTTGGTGTTTTTGTTTCTGTAACTTATTATGAAAACTCTGACCTTTTTCAATGTGAATGTGCTGGTTCATTATGTTTTTCTACCCTGTCGAGTAAAGACTGGCTGTCATGTGCTAGTGGCTGTTTCATGGTAGGAGGAAAGCCGTCAATCAGATGTCTGGTGACATTTAAAGTGGCAGTTCCTGTAATGTGCAAGGTGAGTCATTGACATATGTGTTCCTCTTTCTTGTGTGATTAACTTCTATTCTAATATGTAAATAATACTCTTGTGTTGAAGTTTAAGTTAGTGACTATATTTACGTGTTTCTTTTTTCTCCTTTCTGATTGCAGGAGCTGCTGGAGAGAGCGCTAATCTGGGTGCAAGTAATCTAGTCAGAGCAATTGTCCTTGAAGAATCTTAATTTGAGTGTCTGTATTTTGATGCATTACATTTCTTAACACTTAAATGTTTTCAGATTTATGTAGACTGTGGGGAGATTGGCTGATTTTCTGAATAGTTTTTCCACTGCCGTTCTGTCATAATCTGCTGACAAAAGGGACCCGCCAGTATTGTGTGTTTTGTCAGATCTGGATTTATATGATAGTGGCTTCTATGAAGGTCTCTAAATACCGGTTGCCACAACCTGTTTAGGATAGTTATACTAACCCTGACTCTGAAGTTGTCACTTCTCTCCACCACCCACCCCTCTTCCATCGTGCTTTTACACAGCATATTGCATACAAGAGCTGAGGTACTTTCAGAACTCCGTGTGTAGAAATGTAATAGAAGCTGCTGTACTGTAACTTGTGGTGGCCACCTGCATATCTTTTTTTTTTGCATTATAACTTGGCATTATTTCGGAGATGTGGTGCTTATTTTTGGGGGGGGTGAGGGGTGTTGTTTGGAGATGGCAAAGAAGTGTTTGACATACCACCAGAGAAAAATGCATATGAACCAATTATTCAGAGACTGATGTAGCTGCACTGTGACCTGATGTGTGGTGTTGCCAAATTTATCGTGCAATGCCTCCATGAATAGAGATTTGCGATGTCTGCAAAATTCATTCCATGAGATTTGCGAATTTCAAAAATTCTCTCAATTTTCAGCCCACAAATGTTTGAGCTTCTTGAACGTTTTCTAGTTTTTTATTATCTCATTCTGTATTTCTCATTAAACAATACACTGGCTTTAATTAAGCACATAACTAGGTTTCAAACCCTTCTTGTTATATTTGTTTTTTAGGTATATAGCTACTGTATCCCTCAATTCCATATTTAGCCTCTAGCAGACTCCACTGTTCAGTTGCACTTTTTCCTATCATCACTCTGAGCCATTTCTATTCCTTGAGCTTTATTTTCATATTATTATTTCTGCCTGCTCTGTAATTGTAGTACTTATATAGCTGCTTCATTTTCTATTACAAGTTTTTTTTTTTTGTTATGTACTCAAATCTCACCATATTAAGATCACATCCAGCCATTGGCTCCAGTATTCAATGCCTTGTAATATTGTACCCAATATTGTTTCTATCGGGTCCAACATTGCTTGGTATCATCTGCAATTCTTGGCCCACTTATTGCAAAAGGTCACAAGTGGGGTACCTCAGGGATCAGTCCTGGGGCCAGTCCTCTTCAATATCTTCATCAGTGACATTGGAGATGGACGGGAGGGTAAGGTTTGTCTGTTGCAGATGACACCAAGATCTGGAACACAGTAGATGATCCAGATGGGGTGGGCAGAATGAGAAGAGATCTGGATAAACTAGCAAAATGGTCAGAAGAGTGGCAACTGGGGTTTAATGCAAAGAAGTGCAAAATCATGCATATAGGGAAGAGAAACCCTGAAGCCACCTATAGGCTGGAAGGGGAGTTGCTGGCAGTCACAAGGGAAGAAAGAAACTTGGGCATCATCATGACCGATGACCTGAAATCATCCAAGCAGACCACTAAAGCAGTAGGTAAGGCTAGGGGGATATTAAGGTGTATTAGTAGGGTATCACAAGTCGGAAGAGGGAGGTAATAATCCCTCTTTACAAGACATTGGTTAGGCCCCATCTGGAGTACTGCGTGCAGTACTGGAGGCCACACTTTCACAAGGACATTAACCAAATTGAGGCAGTCCAGAGAAGGGCAACCAAAATGGTGCAGGGACTGCATCAGAAAACATATGAGGACAGATTAACAGAGCTCAATATGTATACCTTAGAGCAAAGGAGGGAGGGAGGTGATATGATCGAAATATTCAAACACCTTAAGGGCATTAACAAAGTGAAAGAGTCTAACATGTTTCAATATAAGAAAAATAGCAGGACAAGAGGACACAGCATGAAATTAGAGGGAGGCTGATTAAGGGGTAATGTGAGAAATTTTTTTCACAGAAAGGGTGGTGTATGCATGGAATGGCCTACCTCAAGAAGTGGTGGATATGAATACAGTGCAGGGCTTCAAACAGGCATGGGATTGGCATAAGGGAGCAATACAGATGGGTATGAATAGATAGGCAATTGACAGAGCAAAGGCGGATGGCATATTTATAAGGTAGAAAAAGAAATGTGCAGACTGGATGGGCCTTGCGGTCCTTATCTGCCGTCAACTTCTATGTTTCTATGTAAGGTTGTAGTCATTTCATTTACTATTTCTGTAAACAGCTTTTCCACTGTGCTGCCTTCTTACTCTTACTCTGATGGCATACATCCCAGGGTACTTAAGGAGCTAAAGGTGGAACTAGCAGAGCCATTAGCAGAACTGTTTAGTGAGTCTCTGAGCACAGGAGAGGTCCCAGAAGACTGGAGAAGGGCTCATGTGATCCCGCTCCACAAGAGTGGTAGCAGGGAGGAGGCAGGGAACTACAGACCAATCAGTCTTACCTCAGTAGTGGGCAAGATTATGGAGGCACTCCTTAAGGAAAGGATAGTGTAACACCTGGAATCCATAGGGGCACAGGATCCAAGACAGCATGGGTTTACAAAGGAAGGTCCTGTCAAACTAATCTCATAGATTTCTTTGACTGGGTAACCAGAATGGTGGACCAAGGGGAGCAGTTGATGTCACCTACCTTGACTTCAGCAAAGCTTTTGACACTGTTCCACATAGAAGATTGATAAATAAGCTGGGTAGGCTCGGGGTTGGTCAGAAGTTGGTCAACTGTGTGGCAAACTAGTTGATAGGCAGAAAACAGAGAGTGGTTGTAAATGGTATACAGTCAGAAGAGATGCAAGTTACAAGTGGGGTACCTCAGGGATCAGTCCTGGGGCCAGTCCTTTTCAACATCTTCATTAGTGACCTTGCAGATGGACTAGAGGGTAAGGCTTGTCTGTTTGCAGATGACACCAAGATCTGCAACAGAGTAGATGATCCAGATGGGGTGGGCAGAATGAGAAGAGATCTGGATAAACTAGCAAAATGGTCAGAAGAGTGGCAACTGGGATTTAATGCAAAAGTGCAAGATCATGCACATAGGAAGAGAAACCCTGAAGCCACCTATAGGATGGGAGGAGTTGCTAGCAGTCACAAAGGAAGAGAGACTTGGGCATCATCATCACTGATGACCTGAAATCATCCAAGCAGACCTCTAAAGCAGTAGGTAAGGCTAGGGGGTGTTAGGGTGTATTAGTAGGGTATCACAAGTCATAAGAGGGAGGTAATAATCCTCTTTACAAGACACTGGTTAGGCCCCATCTGGAGTACTCGGCAGTATTGAGGCCACACCTTCACAAGGACATTAACCAAATTGAGGCAGTCCAGAGAAGGGCAACCAAAATGGGGGCAGCGACTGCATCAGAAGACATATGACGACAGATTAACAGAGCTCAATATGTATACCCTTGAGCAAAGGAGGGAGAGAGGTGATATGATCGAGGCATTCAAACACCTTAAGGGCATTAACAAAGTGAAAGAGTCTAACATGTTTAAATAAAAGAAAAATAGCAGGACATGAGGACACAGCATGAGATTAGAGGGGGGCCGATTAAGGGGGAATGTGAGGAAATTCTTTTTCACAGAAAGGGTGGTGTATGCAAGGAATGGCCTACCTCAAGAAGTGGTGGCTATGAATACAGTGCAGGGCTTCAAACAGGCATGGGATAGGCATAAGGGAGCAATACAAATGAGTATGAATAGATAGGCCACTGACAGAGCAAAGGCCAATGGCACATTTATAAGGTAGAAAAAGAAATGGGCAGACTGGATGGGCCTTGCGGTCCTTATCTGCCGTCAACTTCTATGTTTCTATGTTTCTATGTTTAGCAGTTTATATCCTCATGATTAAGTTCTCCCATCAGCCTAATGGGCTGGATTTAGGAACAAATACCACGGGTGTTTCTAGTGGTTTATTTCCCATGGCTGTTAGTTGAACCCCATCCGATGCAGGATGGGACAACCCAGTAATGGTCCCATGCCGAGCACTGCCTACCATAATACCAGCTGCAGCAGCAGTGACTATAGTAGACATGATTACAAGGCTCATCTGCATGCACTCTGTACAGGAGCATAGCATGCTAACATGGGTCAGACAGCAGACTTGTGTTTTGTGGCTATGATTGGCTTTTCTCCATCTACATTGTCTTCTTCTACCTAAACAACAGCTTTACCAGTCTCTAGCAGTTGCAAATGTTGTGCTGGGTGTCTGGCAAGATCAGTGCCTGTGGGAATGTGAAGAATGACCACCGTAGGCATTGGCTCTGTACCACTATTACAGTAGTATTCAGTACTGCTTGGGCTGGTGCGTATCAGGATCATTGGGGTATTCAGGACATTTCTTGACCTCAGCATCCCATGTCCACTGCACTGGCATGTTATCACACAGGGATCTCCATGAATGGGATCAGTCATATTAATGAGCCATGCCACAGCCCATTCATGCTCTGCTTGGTGCAGTTCACTGTCATCAAGTGTTGTGTGCCTGTATCTGACAATGGTGCAGTGGCACTAGGATTGCTGTTCAACATGGCACTGAGATAGGATTTCTTGAATCCAGCCCAATGTCTCATGTCACTTTTCAGTGTCCTCACTTTCTTCCTGGTCCCCAATGTGGGCCACGATTTTGGCTGCCTCAAAAAATTATGTCAATTTTGCCACACCCACAGTACAGTATTGAAATTCCAGTGAATCACTGTGGTCTGACTTATGCTACACATGTTCCCACTACCGTTGTGTTACGGTAACATATAAAGAGATATTTTGCATGCTGAACCGAACGGGGCTGGGGTGACAAAGCATCTGACAGTACTGAGAAGGCTAATCAGACTGTGTCTCAGGACTGAAACTCCTTTTCTAGAGACAGCATACAGCACTGGCTTTACTTTTTTTATTGTTCTTCTTATATGAGAACGTCAGGAGAATAAAAAACTAAATAATTAAATAAAACATGGAATAATGTACTACTGTCACCCAGTATTGCACAGGTCTCACCATCTGTATAGTCAGTTTTAGTTGTCATTTACCCAGCCAGATTTTGAGCAGATCCTGTGACAGCAGCATTTGTTGCACTGGTCACCGCACGATATGGGGGGTGGGGAGTGGGTGTATTGTGGCCCTATGCACTGGCAGCAGCTGAGATCCCTGCATGGACAGCTGTGGGTGTGAATAGGCCAGACAGGAACAAAAATGGTTAAAATAAAAAAAAGTAAAATCAAATCATTACAATGCGTATCAGTGAAAGTCCCTCTCAAGCAGGAATACACAGTAAAAATGAACACTTCTATAGTGTAAAACAGAGGACAAAAAAAACAAATGGTTAAATTGTTTCAATGAAAAAGACAGTCGTCTACACCATGGAAAAAAATGACTTTTACATACACATAAACAGACATCCTGCAGCCAGCACATGAGCCTGATATGCAGACTCCACGCTGTGTCACTGAAAACATGGAAAACTGACAGTTTGAAGCGTGTGTTGGGTGGGATCACAGCTGGCACAATTAAGGATGATTGACGTGGTACCTCGCCCCATGTCACTCATGATGTCAAGCAGTCTATATGGCACAGCAGATTTTTATAAAGCCCCCGTTTCGGAAGTGCCATGAAAAAAAAAAACACTAAACCAGCATCACGTCCTGTGGTGAGACCAAGATCCATAGATATTTAAGGCACCTGCGTGCAGACAATGACAAAGGGATGTCATCCACACACCTCTGTACACTAGCTCTTTAAGTGATTGCACTGCAGTGGAGGACTGCTAGGGAACAGGCCTAATAAAGCAACACCCACCCCCAGAGACACAATGTGCTCTGACCTGCTGATGCAGCAAAAGGGGCAGAGTTCCAGGAATCAGGAAGCCAGGACATAGCACACAGTCCATGTTAGTGCCTATCAAATTAAGCTAACAATCCACACCAGGAGCCCACTGGCTAAAGGATCAGGTCCCAGTACTGCACACACTACAAGTTCATTGTTGGGAGCTGTAGAACACAGCACTTGTTTAAAAACTGCTCCTTTGATGCAGACCCACCCTCAGAGACAAAATAAGCTCTGTCTGGCTCATGTAGAAAAAGGGGCGGAGTCCCCAGCATTTGGAAGCCAGGAACATAGCACAAAGTCCATGTTAGTGCTCACCAAACTAAGCTGACAGCCCATGCCAGGAGCCCACTGGCTTCATGATCAAGTCCCAGTATTGCACACAATACTAGTGTGTAAAAAGATTTAGACAATAGAAGACTAAAGGCATACATCATATAACACTAAACGTGGGGGAGTGGTGACATTCATATAGAGGAAGCGGTGTCATCATCATCTGTCAGTTGGGTAGGTTCCCTCCAACCTTCTCCCACTCTCAATACTGTACGTACCACCACTGCTACTACCTGTAGGGTGTACTGGTGTTGCATAGTCACCCACAGTATCCAAGTCCACCAGCCATCCATATCATGGAGGCCCTCAAGATCTGTGGGGACACCTTTTCCCTCAGTTTAAGACAGCTGTCTCCAAAGTACTCTTCAGACTATACCAGCCCAGAGAAGGGAGTCAGGCTTATGCAGTAAACCTGGGTCACCCACATGGGATCACACTGTACTCTGCCAGTGCCGTTAGGACTGCATTAAGTTATCTGAATGTCATTCTATGTTAGTAGTCAATAACTGTAAACACAAAATCAGAGTTCCTCCTGTTAAATGCACCTTTGTCAGCCTGGTTTCTTTACAAAATAAATTCTGAAACTGAATGAATTTTCAGCTAAGAGGCTGAGACCCTACATCATATAAGACAAATTACTGTTTAAATGAAGAACTATTTCTTTCTAAGATACAGCTTACTGTACTTCTTAGAAAAATACTGAACACTGTAGGGGCTAGGGCTGAGAAACTGACTGGGCCACAGGTTTGGGCCATTCAGGTTATGGGGAGGTTCAGTGAAATGTTCAGAATCAGGTTTCACTTTAACAAAAAAAGGAACAATGACCCATAATTATTCTTTTGTTTAATGGTAAGGGCTTAAAAGGCCCTGTTTCATGCCTGTAAGAGGCTAACCAGGGAGGTGGGGGGCTACAATGATTGATGGGCCTCCCATACCCAGCCTGGTCAATCATGCACGGCGGCTGTAGATGGTTTAGGAGACTTCCTGTTGGAAGACTGCAATCTTCCGTAACACCATTTTGGTGCATACATTAGTCTTGGGGAGCAGTGGACAACAAATGCTAGCTTACATTAGTGCCAGAAAAAAGATGCAACACCCACAAAAGCAAATGCTATATCTAAAAAATGTGTTGGCATGAACCGCAGTTCACGGCACAGATTTTTCTGTCTCTCTCCTCCTCTTCCAGTCCATTCCCCATGCTGCAGTAGTTCAACTGTGGAACCAATGGGAGCAGCAGTGGTAGTGGTGATATCTGGCTAGGTAGTCAGGGTGTTCGAGAAACCAGGTAAAGGTAAGTCCTCACTTTGGATTGTGGTTTCATTGTACTACTACTGTTATATATGTTTTTTTTTTATCACAAAGTTAGATATTTTACAAATGAGAGATACAGTGAAGCTCACCAGGATGAAGTGCATTGTCAGTTTTTCCTGCATGACAAAACAGATTAATTCCCATTGAAACAGCATTGTTTCCTACAGTAACTCAACTGAAGAATGCTGTAGAATAGAGTTTCATCCTGGCTAGCTTCATTGTAATTAATCATATAATTGGCAAATTGCAGTTTATACCTGTATTGCAGAAGTTAAATGCTGCCTGTCATCTATTTTTATGTTGTCCCAGACTGAAGACAGTAATTATGGAGATTTGAAGAATAAATCCCCCAGACAGAGTGAGGGACCACACATAATATCTGGAAACAGGGGCCAAGGACATACTTCAGACTAGGAACAGAGACGACTGAAAATAACACAAATGACTGGGGCCATTGGGCCATGAAAAATGAACCCTTTATTTAATTTTGGGCCAATGTGGGTTTGGCTCAACATGGCTTGATTTGGCCTGTTGGGTCAAATTTGCCATCTCACATGACCATAAGCAGGGACCAATAAGCAAAAGGAATTCATGATGCTTCTGGCATAATGCTGTCAACATATGAGCAATGCTGATTGCTTACACACACCTTGAAGAACTAGAAATGGTGTAGGAATCCTAGTAATCTTTAGTGGAAAACCATATTGGGTGCTTAGGGACAACTGTGCACAAGACATTCTGTACAGTTTCTTTGCTCAGACTGGAAAACCTACAAGAGGAATGTGTACTAGTCATGCTCTATACCACTGGGCTATGCTGCTTTACAAAAATAACACATTATGGAGCACATAGATTATTGGTAATGGAATTTAAAAACCCAACTGGGGAAAGGAAGGACTAGATTTTCAAAGCCACGTCAGGGACTTGCTGCACCACTGTCTTGCATCTCTAATGCTTGTGGCCATTAACTTATCTGTGAATATGTGCTTCTACCATTCCATGAACCTTACAATGATATATGTATCAATATAGAATTCATGCATTATTATTTAACTGTAAAGCAGGCTCCAATGACATTTGAATGAAACGTTAAACCGAGGTCCCATCTGCCTGTTCTTGTGGTAGTTCAGGTGGATATTAAAGATCCCAATGGCACTTCTCGAAAAGAGTAGGGACATTTTTATTTAAATATAAAACAATGTTCAAAATACATCAATTTCAGCTTTCAAAGACTAAGTTTTCAAAAACAATCTCATCAGCTTTCTTTAAACAAAAAATAAATGAAAAAATAAACAATTTCCCTTTAATATTCCAAATACTTCAATAAACATTTAACTGATTTTTATATACAGTTCATATTTTTTCCATCTATTATGGCCAGAATTGTTCAGTTCAATAATTGAGTAACATATTTCATTTAATCCTTCAGGCTAAGCATCCCTCTCTCTCTTTTTTTCTTCTTCTTCTTTTTTACTCTTTGTTTACAAACTTACAGTTTACCCACAACTGTTTATGCAACTGCATAGGCATACTTTTTCCTTCTTGTATATATACTTCCAAGATTTCTTGTCTAACTATTAATTCAGATTCCTCATTTGTGGTTATTTTTTGCTGACATATCCATGTACACCTAGCTTGCCAGATGTAATATTTTAGAATAGCGCCAATAGGGCCCAAAGTACTTTTGTTATACTTCTTCCAGCTCTGTCCATATAGTCCTAACACCCCTTCCCTATATGATATGGTGCTGTATAAAGGTTCATTCCATTTTTGGGCAAGACATTCCCAGAATGCAAGCAGTACAGGACATTCAAAAATAAGTGTTCTTGTGTTTCCAGTTGCTGGATGCAATTAGTTTGTAAACAATATCTTTCTGTTAATTGTTTAAGTTTGGGGGGCATTCCTCACCCCCAACTTCCCACGAATGCTTAAACACAAGACATCCCATGTATATCGAGGGATCCTTTTACAATTTATGCTTTCAATAACTTTCTCAGCTTTCTCATCTGGGCTTTGCGGTAGTTCTAAATCATCCCATTCCAAGGCAAAAATATGGTACTTCAGAGGAGCTGACTTTGATAAGATGGCCAACAGAGTTAAGCTAGCCCCTGGCAAAAAGAAACACAGGTGAGGAGGTACAGGCAAAGTGGGCAAGCATTAAGGATACAATACTTGAAGCAACATCCTATTGTGTTAGACAGAAAAGGAAGTGCAAAAGAAGAAGGAAACCACTTTGGTTCTCAAATACAGTAGCAGAAAAGGTCAGAGCCAAAAGGCTGGCCTTCAGAAAATATAAGGGAACACAGCGGGATGAAGATAGGGAGGCATACCAAACTGCCCTAAGGGAAGCAGGTAAGGCAGTAAGGCAGGCAAAGTCCCAAACTGAGGAAACACTAGCACAAACAGTAAAAGAAGGTGACAAGACTTTCTATAGATACATTAGTGAAAGGAGAAAGTCCAGAGGGGGTATTGCTAAGCTTAATGGAGAAAAGGGAGCATGTGAGGAGGAGGACCCTGTAAAGGCATCTATCCTAAATAGATACTTTTGCTCAGTATTTACTGAAGAGAAGGTAGGGCAGGGCCCACAGCTCAGCAGCATCATGACACAGGGGAGGGAGGTGAGCAATTACCCCTTCATGAAAGAAAAGGGTCCCACAAGAGCTTACAAGCTCAGGTGTATAAGGCAATGGGACCTGATGGCATACATCCCAGGGTACTTAGGAGCTAAAGGAGGAACTAGCAGAGCCATTAGCAGAATTGTTTAGTGAGTCTCTGAGCACAGGAGAGGTCCCAGAAGACTGGAGAAGGGCTCATGTGATCCCACCCCACAAGAGTGGTAGCAGGAGGAGGCGGGAACTACAGACCGTCAGTCTCATCTCAGTAGTGGGCAAGATTATGGAGGCACTCCTTAAGAAAGGATAGTGCAACACCTGGAATCCATAGGGGCACAGGATCCAAGACAGCATGGGTTTACAAAGGAAGGTCCTGTCAAACTAATCTCATAGATTTCTTTGACTGGGTAACCAGAGTGGTGGACCAAGGGGAGCAGTTGATGTCGCCACGCTGACTTCAGCAAAGCTTTTGACACTGTTCCAATAGAAGATTGATAAATAAGCTAGGTAGGCTCGGGTGGGTCAGAAGTTGGTCAACTGGGTGGCAAACTGGTTGACTGGCAGAAAACAGAGAGTGGTGGTAAATGGTATACAGTCAGAAGAGATGCAAGTCACAAGTGGGGTACCTCAGGGATCAGTCCTGGGGCCAGTCCTATTCAACATCTTCATTAGTGACCTCATGAGATGGACTAGGGGTAAGGCTTGTCTGTTTGCAGATGACACCAAGATCTGCAACAGAGTAGATGATCCAGATGGGGTGGGCAGAATGAGAAGAGATCTGGATAAACTAGCAGAATGGTCAGAAGAGTGGCAACCTGGATTTAATGCAAAGAAGTGCAAAATCATGCACATAGGGAAGAGAAACCCTGAAGCCACTTATAGGCTGGGAGGGGAGTTGCTAGCAGTCACAAAGGAAGAAAGAGACTTGGGCATCATCATCACTGATGACCTAAAATCATCCAAGCAGACCTCTAAAGCAGTAGTTAAGGCTAGGGGGTGTTAGGGTGTATTAGTAGGGGTATCACAAGTCGTAAGAGGAGGAATAATCCCTCTGTACAAGACATTGGTTAGGCCCCATCTGGAGTACTGCATGCAGTATTGGAGGCCACACCTTCACAAGGACATTAACCAAATTGAGGCAGTCCAGAGAAAGGCAACCAAAATGGTGCAGGGACTGCATCAGAACACATATGAGGACAGATTAACGGAGCTCAATATGTATACCCTTGAGCAAAGGAGGGAGAGAGGTGATATGATCGAGACATTTAAACACCTTAAGGGCATAAACAAGGTGAAAGAGTCTAACATGTTTAAATATAAGAAAATAGCAGGACAAGAGGACACAGCATGAGATTAGAGGAGGCCGATTAAGGGGAATGTGAGGAAATTCTTTTCACAGAAGGGTGGTAGATGCATGGAATGGCTCACCACAAGAAGTGAGTGGCTATGAATACAGTGCAGGGCTTCAAACAGGCATGGGATAGGCATAAGGGAGCAATACAAATGACTATGAATAGATAGGTCACTGACAGAGCAAAGGCCGATGGCACATTTATAAGGTAGAAAAAGGAATGGGCAGACTGGATGGGCCTTGCGGTCCTTATCTGCCGTCAACTTCTATGTTTCTATGTTTCTAACTTATCCGTAAATTTATTTTGCCTTATAGTCTTATACAGTTTCTTTCTTGGCATTGTAGTTATCATTTCTATTGTAACTCCCCACTGTTTTATTTTTTTCGTTATTATAGCAATATAATCAGGGGTATCTTGTTGCTTTTTCATTTTTCCCACATTCCCTCTTTCCCAATGTACTCTATAAGGTGCAATCCATTCCCTTAAACCCTGTGTCCAAAGTTTAATGTTTGGTTTAAACACCATACTGATACTATGTGTTAAAATTACACTAAAAAACAAACAAAATTGGATTCATCATTCCGACCCATCCCTCTATCTTGGACCTATATGTGATATTCCTTTTGACAGGGTTCAACCTACTACCCCACAAACCCTGGAAGAAAATACTAAGTATCCTAGTTTCATAACCCTCCGGCATAGGGGAAAACATAACTTGTATATAAAAAGATTGGGATCAATAATGATTTTATTAACATGATTCTCTTTGATTAGATATTCTCTTCCCCTTCCATAAGATCATTATGCCTGAAGCTTTTAATAGGCACATGTCCCATTTTTTTCTATCATTCCCTGATTACTGTGTTGGATCCCTAAAATTTTAATGTCCTGTGTTGTAATAGGTATAACTCCTATATTTTCTGAGGTGGAGACTGGCTCCCCTATACAACATCCCACACTTTTATCATAGTTTATTCTGGATCCTGATATTTTTGAATATTCTTCTAATTCTTATATTACTTCACTCCCTTCTCTTTCCTTGTTTAAAATTATTGCCATATCATCTGTGTATGCTAAGATCTTTATCCTGGTGCTCTGAATATTTAAAACAATACCTTCTATTCCATCATTATTCTGAACACACCTTAAAATGGGGTCTAACCCAAACAAATATAATAAAGGGCTGAACAGGCAGCCTTGCCTTACACCTCTTTTTACCTTGATCTCTTGACCTAACCATCCATTTATATATGGAGTTATAGTTGCCCGTTTATATAAACTTTTGACCCATTCAATAAACTTAGTTAGTATTCCATAATTTTCTAAAACTTTAAATAGTCATTTGCAATCCAATCAAAGGCTTTTTCTTGATTGATACTTAGTAGGGACCCACTCACTTTCCTCTGGTTCCCCTTGGTCACTGATTCTCTAAGGCACAATAAATTATCTTGTACTGTCCTTTTTTTAATAGAACATGTTTGATTTGGACAAATTAATTTGTCCGCCACCATCGCCAACCTAGCTTGCAATATTTTGGCTAATATTTTATAGTCTGTGTTTAGCAGATATAATGGTCTCCCAATTTTCAATTCCTCTTTGTTACCCTTTTTATATATCAATATCGATAAGGCCTCATTTTGAGATGGGGTAATTTCTTCTTCATCTAAGCAGCTATTTAAGACTTCAGTTAATACAGAGGCTAATTGGTCTTTAAACATTTTATAAAATTCTGTGCCAAGTCTGTCTTTCCCATGTGCAGTATTATCCTTTAGCTTGCTTATGGCTTGCAATACCTCATGTTCCTCTATTCTAGTTTCTAAATTAGCTTTCTCCTTACTAGTTAGCTTAGGCACTTCTATACTTTTCCAGAACTTCACACCTTGTTCTATTTGCAGTATTTCCTCAAACTGTTTCTTCACATACCCATTTATTTCTGTCATTATTTCCATCTTTGTGTTCCCTATCTTAGCGTCACTTTTATATACGTTTTTGATACATCTTTTCTCAGTTCTAATACTGCAGTCCTTAAAGGAATCAAAGGTCTGTTTTGGCACTGTCTGCCAAACCTCATTTCTTGGTGTAACAACTGTGCTTTATTATACTGAATATTTTTCATTTGTTTTTGTATGTTTGCTATCTGTGCGCTCTAATCTATTTTTCTGTCTCCATTCTTGATATTAGTTTCTGTAATTGATTTCTTAATTGTAAATATTGTAAATATTCTGTTCCTGCTTTGTTCCCTGTGTATTTTCTAAATAGCTGACATATATCTTTTTTGGTGTCTTCCCACTATTTGCCCAATCTATCATAAAAAACCCTGAGAGTCTAGCTTCCCATAATTTATTCCATTTATACACTAAATTTTCAACTGTCAGTCTGCTATTATTCATTTGCCAAATCCCTTTCCCATGGGTCGGTGCTTTCCCCCACTGCAAAGTACATTTCAACATTTGGTGGTTGGAGTATTCATATCTATGTACTGACGTGTCTGTAATATACATATGCTCAGATACAAAAATAAAATTGATTCTTGTAGAGGTGGCTGCTCTAAAGTATGTATCCCCCCTTGTGGAAACATATGCCTGTATATGTCAATCAACTTTGCAGTTTTGGTTATGTCTTTTAAACAATTAGAATCTAAAAATTATTCTTGATTTTTCTGTCCCCTGTCTTCCAGGGTTGTCCCACAATTGAAATCCCCAGCCCATACCACTGTCCTAGCGGTGAACAGGAAAGGCTTTATTTCAGAAAATAAACTGACTCTACCTGCCTTTGTCTGGGGAGCATAAACAGTTATAACATGTAGTCTGTACCCTTCAAAATTTATATCTAATGCCAGAGCTCTGACAGGCTCTATTTCAACTAATCTATTTAATTTTAATCTGTTATCATTAAATAAAATCCCAACCCCATCACATTTTTCTGATCCGATAGACCAAAAGGAAGGTCCCTTTTTCCATAATCTGGATGACTTATTTATTTCAAAAGTAGTTTTCAGTCCTGAAAACACTAGTTGACTGTGTAAGTCAGAAAGGCTCTGCATAACAGATAAAACATTTTTGTGACTCTTTACACTATTAATGTTGATAGTAGCTATCTGTAAAGTAGTCATAATAAAAATTAGAGGGGGGAAGGGAGGAATATTAAACCTAATTCCTATCTTGGGAGCTCCTATTCTGGGATCTAGTCCTACTGACTGCCTGTTTTGAACCTGAAGCCTCTTGGTCCTCAGTTTCAGTTAATGTTTCCCTAGAGAATGTGTTGGAGGAATCAGCTGATTCTTCTCCTTCTGAATCTATATCTCCCCAATTCTCTTTTTTGGATAATGGTAGATATCTGTTTTTGTACAACACACTCGCAGGGTTTCTTCTATTCTTTTTTTATATTAGCATCTTCTCTGGGTCTTTCTTTAACTCCCTTCCTTCTTACCACTTGTTTGAATTATTCCTGCTGGTCAGGGGATGGGGGGGCATATGCTCCTCAATCTCCATGGTCTGTTCTGTTTCTTCATCTTTACCCTGCTCTTGTTTTCCTGTTTCCATTTCTTTTTCATTACTTATTTCTATCTCTTCTATGGATTCCTGCTTTTCTGTTTCTTGCTGTTCTCCAGTTCTTTCTCATTTCTTATTTTTTCCTCTAGCCTTTTCTCTGACACTAAAATAGATCCCTTTTGCTGTGCTTGAAATACCAAGTTTTCTTTTTCGTTATGCCAGGCCCAGGGGCACTTAGTGTAGGAATGGCCTCTATGCTCACATATATTACATTTAAAGGTATTAAGACAGTCTTTGGCCAAATGCCCATATTCAAAACAGTGGTTACATTTAACACTATCACATGCTTTGCCTAGATGACCATATGACCCACATTTAAAACATGATTTACATTGCCCCATGTAGAACAACGATCCTCTATCCCTCCCCCAAAATAACTTCCTGCTAAATGCATAATCCTGTGATCTGTTTGTTTTAATTTTATTTTGATTTTCCACCCCCCTGTCCAGATTTGTTCTGAATCCATAATTGGGACAGGGTTCTCAAGTATTTTGCATCTTTGCTTTAACCAAAATATAATGTCCGATATATTTACACCCTCATTTTTAAATAAAACTGTAACAGTTCATGCCATGGGTTTTGTGAAGGGCACTGCTAAGAAAGGAGCCCATAGTTGTGATTTACATGACATTATACTTTGCCCAAAATCTATCTAGACCAGCAATGTTCTTAAAACTGATGTCAAAGTTTGCATCTGCAGTTTTTATTAGGGCATGTATTTCTGAAGCATAAAATCTCATGGAGTCTTTTAGCAAAGTTCTTGCTATATGTGTCCTATCTGGAGGTTGTTCCAGTCCACCTTTATATATCAGTCTTGCCAAGTTTCTTCGAGGAGCTAGTTCTCCCCTTGCTTGAAATAAATCGGTGAATTTTTTTACTGGTGTATTTTGTTCTTTTTAACCCCCTAAGTTCCTGATTTTCTCCAGAGGTAATACCAGGGGCCCCTGCTGAAGTGTTTGGTCATTCACTATCAGTAGTGTTCATATTAGTTTTTCCAGTCCCAGAACTGTTTGTTAGTGTCTGTGCTTCATCCCTGTTGTATTTCGGTACTACTGGGTCAGAGTCGTCAGGCCTCCATCCACCCGCTTCTTTTGGCAACCATCCAGCTGACAGTAAGGCTTTTTCTGGTGACCAGCTATTTTTCCCTTTATCTACCATAGTTGCCTGATTCTCTGCTGTCATCTTTCTTCTAACACCCAGTGTTTTTCCCCATATTTTTGCCTTTAAATTCTATTTATAGTTCCGAGTCAGTCTCCGGGAAAGCTACTGACTTCATTAACGGGGCAATATCACTTGCATTTAAAACATTTCCAGAAATTCTCTTTTGTTCACTTACATGTTCTTGTGTTGCTTTGTAAGTCTGTTGCTCTTTCTGTTTCAAATTTAATGCAACAACTTGTCCTGGCATTGGATGCAGTTCCTTCTCATGTTTGTTTTCTTTTGCAGCATCAGACTCTCTCGACACGTCATCTTTATGTCAGAATCAGCTGAGCAGCTGTCTGAAATCTTGGCTATGATGACTCACTCTTCGGCTCTTTAAGTTTCGATGATTGCTGCTGTGAAATTGCGCTCTCTGTTTCAGATAGCATCAGCAGTAATTGCTCTTTTTTTCCTTTTCAAAGAAATTAAACACAGTACATCCTCATTTACTTGCTGTTGTTTCTGTCCATCCACACCCATATTAACACCCTTAGCAATGTCCAGCTTCTCCTTTGTATTTTCTGTACCTGTAGTACCAAATTTGTAACTTGCTTTCTCAATTCAGTTTCTTCAGCCTCTAACAGCATGGAGTCAGTAGGGGAGGCTATCCCTCCTGCCACATCATCACTTCCTCCTCCTCCTCCTGTGTCCAGCTGCAAACTGGGTCCCTCCATCCCATCTGCAGGAAGTGACAGCACCCCTGCAGGCAGAGTAGGGGAATTTCCCCAGTGCACTGGCCAAATTTCACCCGTTCACTAAAATATACCACCAACAGCTTAATTTGGTTCAAGGTCAGTTGGCTTTCATCTGTATCCCCCTCACCACCACCACCACCCCCGGTTTGTGCCTGAAAATAGGCAAGACTTTGTCTAGTGCGCTTACCTGGTCAATAAAAACTAAATAAATAAATGCAGTAAAACTTTGAAAATAGCATTCAAGTATTTTGCTGCATTTTGGATACTGCAAGCACAGGCCAAAATTGGGAATTACAACTGTGGTATGACTTTTTAAACTTCAGCACAAAGTCTCTAGTCTGGCAGTTACCACTCCATTGTGTGTCATTATTTGTATCTAATTATTATAAGTATTATTAATTTACTGTAAGTATGTATTTCTGGTCAAGATGGTGGCAAGGCTGGGCTGCCACTTATGAGAGGAGAGTAATTTTGATATATTTTCAGCTTATTCTCACTTGTTTACACCTAATTAGTTTTTAGAATAGGTTGGGCAGCATAGATAGCAGCTTGAGTGAGATAGAATAGGAGTTAATGTTTTTTATTTTGTGGATAGAGCAAGTTACTATTGGAGCCTTGGAGCAGTGTCCTACCTGTGATTTTCAGAACGCACTGAACTTGGTTTGATTCTGGCCCTGGTGGTGGCATCCATGGTAAATAGTGCTCTGTGGCCCAATTTTTCTGTGGGAGAGGATTGCCCTGTGCATACGGAAAAAGAAGGAGACTTTGCCGCATGTTGATCATTTTTTGGTGGTTCACGATCTCTGGATCGGATGAACAATGGAGCATCTAGCTGATATGGGGCTGAAGACATTGCAGTCGTGCTGCCTGATTTTGGGGAGAGATTTGAAGCTTCCTTGTGGTAGCTGTTTTTCTGTGCCCTGATTTGTGCTGGGAAAGAGGTCCGGTGTCACCTGACCCAAAATTTCAGTACATCCATCAGCAAGTTCTCCCTTGTGGAAACCCAAGGTGCATAAGCAGGATGTAACTACTTTACTATGGACTGGATTTAATTTACACTGGATTAAATTCACTAAGTAACATTTTTGAGTTGAGCCTCTTACTGTGTTTAGGTAAGGGTTTTTTAAATTGACTCTGGTGTGGCTTTGACTGTCACTTCACCAATACCTCCATTTCAGTATGGACTGAGTCTTGGAGGAAGAGCTGGTACCATTTCTTCTTGGATTTTGGCCATTTATTTTGACCTATTCTTGAGGATTAATCACTATGTGGGTTCTGTGATTCTAAATAAGAACTTTACTAGTTCTGATTTTGCTCACAGGAGGACATTATTTTTGATATAGCTTAATTGACAGATATTCTGCTAAATCCCCATTTACCTGCCTTCTGTTATGGAATTGCTGTTGCCTGGAGTTATTATTTGAAACTGCTTACCCAGTTACCTAATGATACTTCTTTGAATCATCCTATCCTGTTGCCTAGTGGCACAATCTGGCCAGTATTCCTTTTAAGAAAGAAGACATTTCTAAGTCCTGCTATCTACTGACTTGATTTATAATCTCCAAGTACTGCTCCACTGTCTTTTTCTTCCCATTTATATTCTGTACTACTCTGCTTGATGGGTTAGGGTGGGTGGTTTCAAAGTGATTATTATTAATCTTGTTTGGGATAGCTGTGGTGAGTGTGGTTCTGAATGTTAATGTGTGAGGTGTGTGTCTTGTTATAATACCATTTTATCTCTTACTATATTATAACTATTTTCCCTCAGTTTTTCTTAGTTTAAGACTGTTATAATTTAGAATATAACTCTGACAGGCTTATGGAGTGAGTGAGTGTGGGTCTGTATGGATGTGACTTATAACCATTAATTATGTAATTTATCTGTTGATTGTAGTTAGCTAACTCTGACTGAGTATGTACTGGTAGGGATTTGTTACAGTCAGGCATTATTCCCCTACTAGACTCAAAGACTTCCACCCTTTCAAAAGTCCCCCCCCAACCTGCTGAATTATATAATTGCTGCTGGGCACTAGGGATAGTTAGGAGGCATAGATGATGGAAGGGATCTTAGCCTGATAGTGGCTTTGAATTGAATAGTTGGATTGGAGCTGTGGGAATGAGAGATCACCCTATGGTTAGGTGGGTTCTAAAAAGAGAACCTCCTTGCCTAGTGTCCAGTCTCATGATTGCTTCTTCAACTGGGCAGGGTGATCATGCTATCTCACACGCCCATCCTACCTGGATGCTGCTATATAATGCCAGATCAATGAAAAACAAGTCTGCAATCACAGCAGATCTTATCAGCTCAACTGACCTGACTTGTATCACTGAGACCTGGTTGGACGAAAATGCTGGTCCAGTGTTAGAAGTGACTATTCATGCCGGGTACTAGGTGATACACCACCCGAGACAGGATCATGGGGGGGTAGCTATTTGTTTAAAATCTGATCTAAATATTCCTGTAGGTATAACCCAGTCTTTTGAATGCATAATACTAGGAGTCATACTAGGAAGTATAGATGTACAGAAGGCTAAAAGCCCATGAATGTGCATCTCCTGCCATAGCAGGTATCAGTCCTCTTTACCCACATTCAATAGAAATCTGTCAAGTTTTAATTTGAAAGAGTCATAGGAGTCAGTTTCCACAATTTCTCTTGGTAAGGTAGTCCACACCGAGATAACACGTTGTGTGAAAAAATTCCTTCTTAATTGAGTTTTCAAGTAGGTAAGTCTTAATTAATAACTATGACTTCTTAGTGAAAAAAATTGTTGATGTCGAATGAAACCCAGCTCAGCAAATAGTGTAGGATCCCTTATAATTTTAAACATTAACAGAAGGTCACCTCTTTTTCTCCTTAGCTCCAAGGAAGAGAGGTTTAAGGAACATAATCTAAAATCACAATCTGCCTTGTAAAGCCCCTGAACCATCTTTGTAACTCTCCTCTGGACCCCCTCCACTCTCTTCAGATCCCTACATGAAGGGACTCCACAGCAGGGAGCAATAGTCCAAAATAGGTCTTACATAGGCCCTATACAGAGGAATTATGCAGTCCCTGTTTCTAGAAGTAATAGAATGTCTAATGTAGCCAATGAGTTTATTAGCCTTTTTGGTTAATTCTGTGCAGTGACTGCTAAATTTTAAATCCTTTGATATCAATACCCCCAGATCTTTTTCATATTCCACAGGCTGTAGTTGTTTACTGCATAGCATATAGTTATATCATGGGTTATTATTACCCAAAGGCACCACTACACTCTTATCTAGGTTAAACATCATGCCATTTGTAAGACACAGAATCTCTGTGCGCAAACACTGAGGCAAGGGTTACCCCAAAGGGCATTTGGCTGGGAAGCCAAGTTTCAAGAAAATACAAAATCACACATGCCCCCACAATGCAAAGCATCATGGGCTACATATGCAAATCACCACAGAATGTTATGCTGGTCCAACTTTAAGCAGAATTGCATGGTGCTGAAAGGCCTCTCACACAGTTTGCAAAGAGTGCTAACAGAAGACATAGAAGATTCCATTAACAAAAGGTCACAGCAAAGGGCAGAGTATCCATCCATTTTACTAATGTCTATTGCAATTTGTGTATCATCAGCAAACTTAATTGAGTGTCCCTTGATATCCTTATCAAGGTCAAAAACCAAAATTGAAAATAATAATGGGCCCAGCATTGAGCCCTGAGGGACCCCAATAGTGACCCTAACCCCAACAGAAGTAAATCCTCTAATTCTAACAGCTTGTTCTCTGTTCATCAACCATTCATATACCCATCTAGTTATAAATCCATTAATCCCTAAGTTTCTCATTTTTTTTAATAAGTGTTACATGAGGAACCTTATCAAAGGCTTTACAGAGGTCTAGGAATATTATATCTACAGCCTTTTTGTCCTCTAACAATTTACTGGCTGTTTTGTAGAAACAGAGATTTGCAGTAAGGCAAGATCTTTGGAGCATAAAGCCATGTTGCGTATCATCAACAAATCCTTTGGTTTTTAAATCTGATGTAAGTTTGGCCTTTACAATAGACTCCATAATTTTGCCCAGAATGCAAGTCAAGCTGATCAGTCAGTAGTTTGTCATACTACTATGGTCTCCCTTTTTATAAATAGGGACCACTAATGCTTGTTTCCAATCATCCGGTACCTCCCCCATGAGAAGAGATTTATTGTAAAGGATATGTAATGGCTCAACCAACCACCATCCAATAGCCCTTAAAACACGTGGGTGCAGTAAATCTGGTCCAGGAGAAGTATTTATTTTTATTTGATTTAACTTACAATGTATTTCATCCCTAGTTATATTTAGTTCTTCAGTAGGATTACCACCAACATCCTGTATGGGATTTTTGTCCTTGTATGAATACACCGAATAAAAAAATTGATTAAATTCATTTACCATTTCAGATGGGTGACTAATGATATTATTAGAGACTTTAATTGGACCAACTCTATTAGAATCAGTTTTTTTTATTGTTTACATAGGAATATAAAGATTTCCCTCCATCCTTTATGTATGCAAGTCTGAATTCAATATTTTGCTTCTCATTATTTATAGCATTTTTACATAATCTTAATGCCTCCTTATGAGTGCAAGTATAGACTGCAGATTACTTCTTACCTATCGTCCACCCAGTGGTGAAATGGAATTCCTGCGGGACTTTGTGGAACTTCTTTCCGATCTTGTACTGGAGTTCTCCAGATGGCTGATATTGGGGGATTTCAATGCTTGCGTAGATGATGAATTCTCACATTTTGGGCAGGATTTCCTTCAACTGATGAACTTCTTGGGCCTGAAATGGATGATTACCTCTGCTACCCACAATTTAGGTCATACTCTGGATCTGCTCTTCATTTTGGGAATGAAGATCACTGACTTGGCAGTAGAACCAGTTAGTTAGTCTGACCATCATACTATAAGATGTGGGGTCAAGACCCCCCCATAGACCGGCTCCTACAGAATTGGTCCATTACCGCCTTTTAAGGGGTTTGACTCCTGAAAGTCTTTAATTGATGTTTGATCTATCCAATGTGTCTACCACTAACAGAGATCCTGAGGAACATGTGCTTGCTTATAATAGAGCCATGACAGTTGCTCTTGACTCCCTAGCCCCTGTCCATGTTCGCCCCCTTTCCCTATGCTGGACGTCTCTTTGGTTTGATGAGACTGCAAAAGAGAAAAGATGTGTAGGCCATAGGTTAGAAAGACGCTGGCAAAAATCTGGTCTGTTGGATGACAAAATTAATCTGACAATGCATTATAAAGATGATCAATTGGCCATCTCCTGTAAAAAAGCAGAATTTTTACCTAAGGAGATTGCTGTGGCGAAGAACCAACCTGCTCAACTCTTCTGGACTGTTGATAGACTATGTAACTTAACTTGTCTTCAACAGCGTGGAGCTTTCTCACAGGAAAAGTGCAATGAATTTGCTTGTTTCTTTGCTGATAAGATTGTCACCATCAAATCTGAGATTAGTTCAGTGTCCTCTTCTGGGCCTTGCTGTAATCAGCAGGAGGTTATATGCTCCCACTCTACCTGGTCCAACTTCAGCCTGGTTGCAAGCAAAGAAATTGTGTAAGTTGTCCAGAGCATGCATCCTACTTCTTGTAGCTTGGACCTTGGTCCAACACATCTCCTAGTTGACTGTATTGAAATCATTGGTTCAGTTCTTGCTGAGATAGTCTGGTGCACATTAGATATGGAGTGTTCCCAGATTTCTAGAAGGAGGCAGTAGTTGTACCTCTCCTACAGAAACTCTCCCTTGATCCAGACTGTTTAGCAAACTATAGACTAGTTTCTAATCTGACTTTTGTAGGCAATATTATAGAGAACATAGTTGCTATTCAAATTGGGTGAACACTTGACAATGCATAATGTGTATGATCCTCTCCAGTCTGGGTTTCAGAAGAAGCACAGTACCGAGTCAGTATTTGTTTGGGTACTTAATGAACTTCTTTTAGCAAGAGATCAGGGGAGCTGGTCCATCTTGGTTCTTCTGGATCTCTTTGCAGCATTCAGTACTGTGTACCACGAGGGTGCTGCTGGAGTGCATGTGGACTCTTTGAGGACTATCTGGAATGGTACTCAGATGGTTTAGATTATTCCTCACTGGCAGATCTCAGAGGGTGGTTTCAGGGATTTATTCATCGGCTCCTGTCCCTTTGTTCTGTAGACTTTTGCAGGGCTCCGTGCTCTCACCCATGCTGTTTGCAATTTACATGCTGCCACTGGGAGACATTATAAGATGTTATGGGTTGAGCTTTCATTGTTATGTAGATGATACTCAGCTCTACATGTCTTTTACCCTTGAGCAGAGTGATCTGATTTCAATACTTGCCTCTCCGAGATCCAGAACTGGATTAGTGCTAACTAAGTGAAGATGAACCCAGACAAGATGGAAGTATTGGTGACAGAGCCTGGATGTCTTGGCTCCAGGTCATCAGTGGGTCAGTCTTCTAGGATCTTGCTTGGTGGGGCCCAATTGCTAACTTCAGGGCATGTTTAAAACCTGGGCATCCTGCTTGATAGGGGCCTGACCTTAAAATCTCAGGTATCTGCTGTTGAAAAGTCAGCTTTCTTCCATCTGAAGAACATTAGCCAGATTAAGCATCTTGTCCCACCTGATGATCTGTCTACATTGGTCCATGCCTTTGTTACCTCTCACCACGATTATTGCAATGCCCTTCACTTGGGGCTACTGGGGACTGATATCCACTGGTTGCAATTAGTGCAGAATGCGGCAGCTGGACTACTGACTGGCTTACCTAGATCAAGCCATATCAAGCCTGCACTTTAAGAACTGCACTGGCTGCCTATCCATTGGTGTATCATCTTCAAAGTGGGTTTATTAACCTTTAACACTACATCGGTTGGGTCTGAGATATTTGCTAGATCTCCTCCGCTCTTACCATCCCCTCCGCTTTCTCTACTTTGCAGCTGAGGGATTGCTTGAGGTCCCCAGAGTGTACTTAAAGAAATCTGGAGCCTGCTTCTTCGCTTTTGTGTCCCCCAAATTCTCTATCTCACCAGATTAGAGTGCCTGACTATTGAAAGCTTTAAATCCACTTTAATAAACCTACCTTTTTAGCTTAGCATATCCTGAACATACTCATTGCTAGACTGTCCTAGATTTTCTGTTGCCTCTAATTTAATCTGTTTTTGATATATGAATGCTATGTACCTCATATGTTTTTTGTTTGTATGCTTTCATTTGTTTGTAAAGCACTGTGATCTTCTTGGAATAGTATTTTTAAAATAAAGCTGACTTGACTATTCTTTTTTTTAATTCAATTTCCCTTTGGCAAGCTTATACACAAGGTACAGTACAGGCAATGGAAATGTTTCTGGAGTCTATACTGTCTCATTTCTAGCCAAGACAATTTAGTGAACAGTGCCATTTTCATACCAATCTGTTCCATCTTATCAGGTGGTAGTTGTTAAGAAATGTGTATATTGTCATTAATTCATTATACTAATGATGCAGTTCCATTGTTATTTCCTTGGCATCATTATAGATATAATGTCCATACCCTGTATCAATCAGTTTGGGGCCCGAACAACCCTCATGCCTCCAAACTATGTTGTGATAATTTAAGGAACACAATTGTCTCTTTTGTTTATCATATAGATTATGCATTCATTCCACCTATTATTAAATAAATAAATCTGATTATCAAATGGTAAAACTAACCCATAATGTTTGTAAACAATAATCATTATGTCTCACCATTGATCAATATGGTGGTGGGGGGTAGGTTGTAGCTACTTTTCTGTGATAGTTTTTTTGGCTGATGCTAAGGCTATATGTAATAAATATTGTTGTTGCTTATTAGAGTTGATTTGGATAGTCTAAAGATAGATCTATGTTGGGTGTCAATACTGGAAAGTCAGGGAATAACTCCAGTAAGTTAACTTTTTCCACTGCCCAAAAATCAATGCAACTGGGGACAAAGCCAGAAATAGGAGAATGATAAGGCATTCTGGTGTCTGCACTGCTTCAAGCAATCTGCACCCATTATAGTCTGAAACTTTGCCATAATTTGAGGTGTTCTAAAGTAGAGTACTGCTGTCTTCCAGGCAAATTCCTTCCAGGAACTGGAGGATGAGACCTTATGTTGCCTATGATATAGATGAGACCAGTGTTTTTCATCTGTGCTCAGCAGTGTCAAAAGACACTTCTGGGGGTATACTCAATGACTTGTATGCCTGAGATATATAATGTGAGGGCATACCCTGACTCTGTATGATGATGAACTCTGAAATCAGTGGATGGTGCTTTACATTTATTTATTTAGTTGAATTTTGATGACTAGGTAGGCCCACTGAGACAAGACGGTCCCCTTTTCAGTGGTGACACAGGGAATCTAAGCATTCCAAAAATGATAGACATTAAACATATCAGATGGACATTAACCATAGTACCAACAGTGGTACAAACAGTAGTAACATTAACAAGTAGAAATATTCAACAATTTGATGCAGTAAGTACATAAGACAGAGAAACGTCATACACTTTAGGGCATAAACAATTTTCATAGCCTGTAAGTTATTCCAGTTTACTACACAAGAGGTGTCACACCTGTAAGAATCTAAATGATCTGCCATTGTAAGAGTGCAGCACTATTCCAGACATTAAAACGTATGTGGTATGCCCTTCTCATACAACTGGTAGGGATGAATAAGATCCTGTCTTTCCCAGTGCATAAAATGAGGGTCTAGCCATGCAGGCATGAAGGCCAAATCATATGACATGGCAGTTAAGGGTAGGAAAGTGCACCACAGATGTTTATCCACCATTACTGGATGCCAAACCCACAGAATACTACTAGTAAATACATTTCTGTTAGGTGGTTGGGAGACAATGGGGGTTGGGGGTGCTGAAAAAGAGAGTCTTGGTGATGGAGAATTGAATCTCTAAAGATTTCCAGTGTTCCACATAGCCAGAGTCTAACCACACTCAATATGTCTGAGCTGTACTCTTCAGAAGTAGTTAAGAAAGTTAGGAAAGGCCATTATCCCATTAAATTTTGGCAGCTATAGTTTACAGAAGGCTATCCTTGGCCTAGAACCTGCCCAAATAAATAGAGAGATACATTTATTCCATTCATTAAATGTCTCCCCTGGTGGAAATATTGGAATAGTTTGAAACAAATACAGTAATTGGGGCAAGATGTTCCTCCTAATCAGCTTTATTCTTTGATGAAAAGTAAAGAGTAACACAGATCATCTGTCTAAATCCACTTAAAACATAGATAATAAGGGTGGGTAACTATATGCTGATAGAAAGTTAATTATGCATTATTATTTTTGAAGGAAAATTGAATTCTTAAGTGGCCAATCTACTTCTTACTGTAGAGCCAAGTCTCACTAATGCATTCATGTCTAGTGAAAAAGGAGAAAAATATCAAGGTAAAAAGTAGCCTATGGACATCAGAGCAATGGACAGGCTATTCATCCATCATATACTGCATAACATTAACATACCAAACAATGGCATGCTGTGCATATTATGCTCAGCTTTCATGCTGTATGTAGAAGGCCATGTTTTAAATACTGGGCCTAGAATCTCTTCCAGTAAAGGATAGACCATTACTTTCACAATTCTATTTTGCACAACAGGTTCAAAAGTAAAGAGATAACATAATAAATGGATAAAATGGAAGAGCAGTTCTTGGATGATTTAATTCATTTTTTTGTGGCATGTAATGGGAATCTAGCTAGCCTAACATAAGGATTAACATGGCCCTTCTTAAAGAAAGAGGAAACCCTTCATCCTTTAGATGTCATTTGTATTCGTCAATGATGTTATAGATGTTTGACTTTTGACACTGTACTTAATATACAGCAGGGTGTGTTATATATGTGATATCATCAGGTCTGATGTGCACTGAGAATGAGATCGAAGGCACAACCATGTGCCTTTAATCTTCTGAGAACTGATGATATTCCATGATATACCACACTCTGGGATACACATCTGTGGTTATAAAATGGTGCATATGTGTTGATAGGGATATGGCTAATTTGTCAAGTGGTTTTGACTCATTAATATGTACTAAATTAAGATATTATGGATCAAACACTGCGTCCATCAATGAACTTTTACAAGTCTATCCTGCAAATTTAGTAATTTAGTGTACTTTAAATAATCTAGTTGGATTGTCAAGGTTTGTGATAGACTACCAAATCTTCCATGTTTGCTTCCATCTAGCTCCCAGAAAAACAAATATTCATAGAAACATAGATTTTGTCAGCGGAAAAGGGCCTTTAGGGCAGGCCCATAGAATCTGCCCCTTTAAAGATCGTGTCCATTTGTCATTTAAAATACTTGGTAGAAACTTACACTGTATTTGATTATTGGGTAAGTGACCACTTAATTTTAAATACACTTGTTAGGCTTGATGCAGACCAAACTTATAGATTTGTGGTACATGTCCACTCAAGCCATAAGGACAACTAGAGAAGCTGTTTAATATTAAAGCTGTGCAGAATTTACAAATTCTTTTTTCACCAGAATTTCACAAATTCTGCCTTATTCTGTAGAATTCCATTGGATGAAGTTTACATATACTCTGGAATCATATTCAATGATTTGCATAAACTGCAGATTCATTTTCTGTAAACCATGGTTATGTAATCCACATAATATTATTCCATGGTTGACAAAAAAATGCCCTTTGGAATTGCATAGAATTAAAAATGAAATTCCAAAAAGCATTTCAGAAATGGAATTTTGCCATTCTGCAGCAATTCCACCTGCAGAATTCCACAATATACACAATTCTATTCATTGCCATTTTCCGCACCTACCAGTGTAAAAGCAAAGAGTATAGGTAAGATATAGAGGGGTAAAATATTTGTGATGAAAGCAGTAACCTGAAAAAATTACAACTGAATATGATCTATATATGGACTGTAAGTTAGCTGACTCTTACAAAAAAATTGTTAAAACTAGAAAGGCTTGGGCTGGCCTTAAGTCCAGACTAACTAGTAGCCACAGAAGGGATCTAGATTTGCATTCCCAGCTGGGGATCACTGTTTGGACTGACAGCAGTCTTACTGTATTGTGTTTGGATACATGATGCCTCCCACATGGGTTAACAATATCTGCCTTTGTACTGCTGCCCCCAAGTGATCGGAGGGAGATATATAACCAAGTGAGAACTCTCTTTAGTTGCACTATTACACATGACTATGAAGCAGTACATACTGCAAAGGCACAGTGTTCTCATCATGCCACTGGTTGCCATTTAGAGCAATTTCCCAGTAGCAAACCTCTCCATTCATGCCACAATGCCATCGTCAAAGGACTCCCCCTGGTTTCCTGTTATCTAGATGACCTTTTTAGTTTTAGTTAGTCAATGGCAAGGGGGTAACATAAGAGGATGACAGTGTGAAAAAACAGTGTGTGACAGAGGAGATGGCAGGACTAAGGGGTAAAGTGGATTATAGTAGGGTGTGTATAAGTACATATTTTTCTATTAGGATTGTTCTGCCCCTAGAGCCTGGTCTGCCTCTCTGCCCCAGCCCACCCACAACCAGCAGCCAGCCCTTCCCATTACTCACTGGCCATGTTCCCCCCATGGCTTATCCATTGTGATGGAGCTAAGCAGTGGAGACCTGTCCTCCCTCCTCTAAGCAAAATCCAATAAGGACAGGAGCACCAGACTGTGGTGAGTGCTGGGAGTAAGCCAGGTGTCATCCACCACCTCTGTTTTTCCTGGCTTTTTTTCCCTTTGACCAGTGGCATGCAATAATGCAGTTGGGCATGTGTGTAGGGGCATGCGTGCACCATGTATCATGTCATTGGCTATCCCACACTGCTAGTGCACATGCTGTCCTGACATCATGCCTTCACATGGAGGCAGTATTAGAATGGTGTGGCTAGTCCCCCTTCTCGAGGAGTAGGGAGCAGTTCCTTGGATGCTCAGTACTTTCCTCCTGGTTGACCCCAGTAGCCCAAATCTTCTCCCAAATCCAGACTGCCAGTGTGGTCACTGGTGTGTTATCCAGTGCCTCAACCCTCTATGCCACTGGGTAAGTAAGTAAAGATGATTAATGAAAAAATGGAGCAGACTCAGAAACCTGCACTTGGGCAGTCAGAGATGAGAGTAGTACTGGTATTGGCAGTGTGATCTTGACTGGAGAGGGAGGAAATATGCCCACCACCACCACAACCTCAAGTGGTGATTATAGGTAGGTTGTTCCATTGAGAGAGGTAGACTCTAGTGCTGTCTTTTGATGTCACCTGACATAGCTACGCATGGCACCAGGGAAGTTGGGTGAATACAAGGGAGAAAAATACGACCACTTAACTCCATGATGATCTCCTATACTATCAGGATCTGTACTACATACAATCTGCTTTGCAGTGGCTTTCAGTGCTAGGAGGTTGTCAGTGGTTCAGCTGAATTAAGGAGGATGGGGGATAACAAACTACTGTATTGGGAGTGACAAACAACTAAATATGACAAAATAGTGAAATATAATGAGAAACAATACGGGTACCAAGAGATCCTTATTACTGACATCTGCAAGAGGAATTCACTTTAAAAAAATTATACAGCTCAGTCCCCTGTAAGTGCACCTCACAATTGGAGAAATCACTGATATACAGTAGCTGTACAAAAAATTTCTTCTGTAAGCAGAAGTTTTAAGAGGAAACAATAAGCTCTGCATTGAAATATACTGCAATCTAGACTCTGCAGGAGCTGTTGTTATGCGCTAGTTAAGTTACTGTGCACTACTGACCACAAAAGAATATTGAACTACAAACATGCTATAGCATTTGTTTACCCTTGCAAATGGTCCAAACAGCTATGGCTTCAAATCATGACACACAGGAATGCTAATAACTCAACTTCAAAAGGAATTAAAGTGCTTCAACATGCACTCACAGAACTCTTTCTCCACAACTCACTTCACATTTAGATTAACACCCATTCACGCCTTTTGACTGCTATTTAGCATCACACATTGCTTCTCGCTGGTGACTTGACACTAAAATATATGGGGAAAGTGTGGGACATTATGTTCTGCTTGTCATGTTTATCAGTGGCGCTGAAACACCAGCACTGATTTCCAGCTCTGATGTAAGTTTTGGCTTTATTTTTTTTGGCAGCTTCTTGCCATGAATAATATCTCTGGCAAGCAGCAGTCATCACCTGATATGCATAAATCTTTAAGGGGACTCTGCAGTTTTTTGCCTTCATCTCATTACTTCTGTAAGTGTGTTTCAGTTTTTTAAAACAAAAGTTGTGAAGCATAACATTCTTGTTAAATTTTGGCAAAGGTTTATGTTTTGGGTATTTCTGAAAGATATACAGTTATGATTATTATAAGAGTTACTACTGGAAACAACACATAAGGGTCTCATTCTGAAATATATTTCACTAAAACTGATAAGCCTTAAGAATTCTCAGCAGTTGTTACAAGCATATTGAAGGACTCACTATAAAGAGTGAAAAGTTACTTAATGACTGTATTGACATGTTATTGATGCACCGGTCAATTGAGATTTAAAAGGAGACAAATGCATTCACATTTCAGAATGCAGATATGATTTTAGGCAAGAAAGAAGACCACTAGTCATCAAGTTCTTTTCCCATTAGTTCTCTGGGAATACATCACACCTTTTTCTTTAATGTTCCTGTTAAGTGTAACTTTAAAGAAAGTTATAGTATTGGTTGATACTACCTGCTCCGAGAGTCTGTAGCAAACACATATCTTAATCATTTTGTGAAGAAGTTCTTCCTCATATTTCCCACTAAACTTCCTCCTTTAAGCAATACTGTGTGTCCCTTTGTTCTAGTACCCAAGGACATTCTGAAGAGCTGTATGAGGTCTGATGGTGAAATTCCATTCAGGTATATGATTATCATGATCATGTCTAGTGATGAGTTATGTTCCTGAAATCCACTTTACAAAAAATATACAAATCTTGGCAAATTCACAGAGTTGGGTAATGCAGTTCACCTTGTTCTTGGCCAGGCTGATTGACCAAATTCACCTGGGGGATGTTCAATTCGCTTGGTGAATAACAAGGCGAAATGTGCCTAAAGTGGGGGTACCACCCTTCTTAACCTCCTGCTGGTACCCTCCTTCCTTCTCATCCACCAGCAGTACCCACAAAATGAATCTGCAAATAAAGAAAACAGTCCCCCAGTGCAGATTGTCTGCTCTTTTCAGTAACTTCAGTGCCAGCTCTCATCTTGTAATGGCTTTGACGAATGAATGGTGACATCTTTGTTCCTAGAAAAACATGATTTGTTGAAAATTCAGCCAATCACACTTTACTAGAAGAAAAGACATCACTATTCATTCATTTGTGCCATTAACAGACATATTTAGCAGCTAAATATAGAATTCAATAAAAGAGAAACAAATATATACACACACATTTGAGAGGAGCCAGTGAGTAGGCATAGTCTGGTAAAAGTGAAATAAAGAGAGGAAGGGAGACAGAGGGAGAAAGAGAGGAAAGAACCAGATAAGATAGTTGAGGAAATGGAAATAAACTAGGGAAGTATAAAGTGTGAGGTGTGTTAGTTAATGTGCATGGTTCATAAAGTCAGTCATACATGGCTTGTTTAAAGAAGAAGAGACTTTTGGCTTCTGTGATGGAAACAAGTATGGTGCTTCTGCTAACCAACACAAAGGAAAAATGGCATGCTGACACAGACAGCAAGTATCAATATGCATTTATTTACAGTCGTAATGCAGCGCAATACTATGACACTTCGAGCCACACTAGCAGTTCATCAGGGAACATGAAGCTTAGGAAAGTGCAGTGCTCGTTTTATGATGACTAATTAAGGAGTCAATGATAATGCTTTTGTACACGTAACCCCCCTCCAAGGAGTTACTCACAACTAAGTCTATAGACAAAGCCTATGTACCACATATCCACAGTGTGTCAGCTTTCCTAAGTTACTCAGTCACACATTGGGGGTCACACAAGACTCCGTGTCATTCAAAAAAGGGGTGTGCACCCCTTTTGCACCTGGTCCCTGTTGTTCCACTGAGCTACGCATGTGGGTGGACTGTGAGAGTATCCAGGGAGCATTCTTACACTCTGTGCCATTCAACAAGGTACTGGGTTCTGGTAGAGGGAGGCACAGGCTACACAGTCAGGGACCCTCCCATTGCCACTGCACACCCCATCATTCCACCCCCTGCCAGCTGTGGCAAGACAACTAACCCCTCTGCCATATGTCCCAGCCCTGCAGTCTTGCAGAGAGGGCTGGGGGGAGCTACTGGTGCACCCACCTGACTGTGATTGTTCTCTAAGATGCATGATGTCCCACAATGCCCTGTTAAGCATGGAGTAGGGGTTCCACTTTGTTGTGCGGGGGCATCCAACTGGATGCCTGCCTGTGTCTGTCAGTCTTCCCCCATGCACCTATCCACCGCTGGGGTGGGGCTGTGAATTGGCAGCCCCCATTAGTGAATGGCACGGCCTGAGCACCTGTACACAGGTGAGGACATGCACAGGCCAGGAACATGCCTATCAGGCATAACAAACCCGCATTCATGCATAATGCCCATTATGCATAAAAAATGAAGATAAGATATGCCAAAAATGGTGTTCCAGTTGTCGGGGTCTGATATGATGATGACTTTATTCCAAGTGTTTGTTTTTTTTTGGTTTTTTTTGGTGATCTGGACTTGCAGAGCATGTTCTCTGAACTTCATAAAAGTTGGTAAGTTTGTACAGGCTTTAGTTGCAGCATCCTGAAGTAGACATCAGTCATAAACTTGTAAAATAAGGACATCAATCTGAGTTCTCATCTTATGTCCGAAGGCTGAAGGTCTAGATTACGTAGAGTAGCCACTGGAGTTTCTGCTTGTCACTGCCAATGATCTATATGCATAGGATGCTAAACACAGTGTTGATTTTGTGCAGCAGTATATTGCTGTCCAACCTGTAGATTTCACCCAAATATTCCAAGGTTGGTAATAGCAACTAGGGTAGGACTAGTTTTTGGGTACTGAGGTGAAGGCAATATAAGTTTGGTATAGTAAGCATAGATTTTGGCAGGTGCTTTAAACCATCCTGGTGATCTGTTTACTAAAGCTCAATTTGGGATCCACTCAAACCATTATGTAATTGAAGGACTATTTGTTTCCAGGAGGGAGCAGATTATGGAAGGAAGTTACAATGAATTAGGGAGATGCAACCTTTTGCTAAATAACATGTCCTTTGTTTTGGTGTTCTTTAACATGAGTCTACTGGTGGCAACCTATGACAAAGTGCTGTCAAAGGCAGATGGTAGTATTGTGGTTTACTGTAGTTTCGAAATGGAATCTGCTGTGGCATAAACAGTATCATGGTGTAAAGGTGAATGTTGTTTTCAGTTTTACTGCACATAGAAGTAAAAGGCTGAATAGGAGTGGAACAAGTATCGATCCATGTGGTACTGCAAGATTAAGTGATTATGAGGTAAATGGAGCACCATTTGCTTTTACTACTTGTTATCTTTCTGACAAGTAATCCCTGAAACAGACCAAGGGTTTTTGTCTCAACCCTACATGCAGGAGTTTTTTTTTTTTTTTTAAGATAGGGTGGTTGACAGTTTTCAAGGCCTTTATTAAGGTGATAAAGATAACACCTGTGTGGTGTCCACAATCTAACGCTATCAACAGGTCATTAATAACCTTCTGTAGGGCAGTGCTAGTGCAGAGTTATGACCTAAATCCATATAGTGTATGGTGGAATGTTGTTATGGATAGAAATCCATAACTAGAATATAGTTGTTATGCTGCAGTAGCTACGTCATTGTAGCTGTTATCCTGCACTAGATATGTAGCTACTGCAGCATAACAACATGGAACTCACTCACGCATGCACGTCACACTACCACCACTGATCGGGAAGCAGCCGAGGTGGTGAGAGCGAGAGCAGAGGAGAGCAATTCTGACCAAAAAAAAAGAGCAAAAACTCTTATGGTATTCTTTTAACTTCTGATAGTGGATCATACATTGTAAAAGACAATGTATGATATACTATCTATGACAAGCATATGTATTCATCTTGAGGGTGCCATGGTGACGAACCTCTCGATCTGCACTCTCAAGGTTCAAACGGTCTCCACAGCAACCTCTCAATGAATACATATGCTTGTTACAGATTGTAGACTATATATTATCTTCTATATAATGCTTTAGAAAGAATGTTGTTTCTAAAGATGACCATCAATTGAGCATGTATTGGCTTTTTAAACAGTTTGATAAGGATAAACAATATAGAAATAGTCCAATAATTGCTTGAAACATAGTAACACAGAAATGCATAATCTGTCAGAAGAGAAGAACTGCTTGGCCCAAGTAGTCTGGCCAGATCATCCATATGTAGTCTGTTTCCACAGACACTGGCTTGTCTCCAGCAACCCTCCCTTTACCCTACCCATTTTCTAATCCTTCCCTATGTGTAGTCAATGCATGCTTGAAGTCCCATACTGTTTTCACCTCCACCACTTCCTCTGGCAATGTATTCTAGGCATCCACCACTCTTTCAGTGAAGTAGTACTTTGGGACATCCCTCCTACCCCCCCCCCACCACAATCTTCATTGCCTGCCTTCTGGTTCTGGTGCTTTTCCTCATTTGTAAGAGACTCCAGTTCTGCACCATGTTCACCCTGTTAGGTACTTGTAGGTCTCTATCATGTCCCATCTTGCTCTCCTGTCTTCCAGGTTGTACATGTTAAGATCCCACAGTCTCTCCTCATAGGGCTTTGGTGCAACCTCTGAACCATTTTAGTTGCCCTTCCCTAGACTGCCTGCATCCTGTCTATGTCCTTTCTGAGGTACAGCCTCCAGAACTGGGCACAATACTCCAGGTGGGGTCTCACCAGTGAGCAATATAGTGGCAAGACCACCCCTCTCCTCCTGCTGTAGATACCTCTCCTTATACATCCCAGTATCCCATTAGCCCTACCCACTGCTCTGTCACACTGACCTGTCACTTTGAGGTCATCAAATATGATAACCCCAAGGTCCCTTTCCTGCTTAGTGACTAACAGTACCTCCTTCCCATTCTATACTCAGTTCTTGGGTTCCTATGCCATAGGTGCATGATGTTGCACTTTCTGGCACAGAATCTCAACTGCCATGCTTCATTGGATTGAGGAACAGCATTACATAGGATGGTTGCAATCACTGCATTTGAGATTGTTAGGACTTGTCCCACGTGGATAGTGGGGTAGAAATGATTGTTATGGGTGGTGTTCAAATGTTAGCAGTTATCAAAAGTACCTGCAGTTCAGTACCATCCAAGCTTGCACTCTTGGAGGTATTAAGGTCCTTTAGAAGTTCAGAACTTTTTTGAGGGGCTGATATCTTCAAAGGGGAATGAGAAGGTTGGCCAGTCAGATGAATTTAGATCAGGTATGTCTGGATATGATGGGAAGTTGGCATCATGATAGAAAGAGTGCTGAGACAGATTGGTGAAGTAGCAGTTTAGTTCGTCAGTGATATCAGGGTTAATTGTGATTAGGTCTGCGCTGTAGAACAAGCGTGAGATGGTACAAGACTGTATTTCCAAGGAGAGAGTTGATGCTAGCCCAGAGGTTTCTTGTGGTTTTGCTGTGTTTCCCAGTGGCTGGTGTGCTATGTAATGTTCACATTTGTAGTGAGTGATTTTGTTTCTCAGAATTCTGTAAGCCTCCCAGTCCTTGTCTTCACCTGCTGATTTATATGTGGCCTATGTTTTGTCACTTTGTTGGTTACGAACTTAGGAGTTCTGGTGAGATCAATTTGTATTGTCCTTTTCAAACTCTCATTAGTCTTTTAGGAAGAAGCTTATTGCACACTAAGTTGAGCTCACTATTAAAGTTGGATTATGCAGATTCAGAGTTGGAGGTATGTGCTAGATGGAAGAGATTGAGCTTGCTCTGCTTAAGGACACACAACAATCTCATTATTCTTCAGACAGTTCATTTTTTCCATTTTATACTTTTGAACATATGAAGAAAACATGAAGTGAATGTAAGTTATCACACAACCCTAATTTATGCACAGAGATGGGCAAAGTCAGCAAAATTCACTTTGCAAATGAATTGTGAATTTTGCACAATTTGCAGAGTGTGAATTTATCCATTAAAAGTGAACTTTCACTGAGATGTGTGGAATTTTGCTAATGAAGTGCAGAAATTCGTGGGCAAATAAAATTCTGCGTTTCATGGTGAAATTCTGCACTTTGAGGTAAAAGCTTCACACTTCATGGTGAAAACTTTGTGATTCAGGTGAAGTCGAAGTTGTTGAGGTCTGGGAATACTTCACGCAGCTCAGCGAATGTGAATTTCTGCCACTTCATGGCAATTTCACCAGTGAATTAAAACTTTGCCACATCTCTACTTATGCTGGACAACTGATTGTTACAGCTGCAGTGGGTGGAGCATGCAGCTGTCCTGCAGCAGCTCTAAAAATTAACTATCAGACTGACACCAAAAAGCAGGTCCATTTTGGAGTTGCAGTATGATCATTCTGCAACTCCAAAACAGTCTGCTCACTCCCCGCTCCCCCCCACGAGGGCACACTATTTTGTTTGTCAGTCACCTGCCATACTCAAGATGGGCACCAATGTGTAGTGCTCATGCGCATGTAGTTGCGCATGTGCAGCTGCACTGTGGTCATCTTGGACACAGTGGACTGTTTCGCCATGAGCTCAGTGAGTGCAGCTGCAGCCCTGTGGGCTCTGGCCAGAGTTTATTTACATTTGCTGCCTTTTGCACTATAGAAACCTAAAGCATTTTGAATCCTTAAATGTTATTTTAAATGTAAATGTCAGAAAGGCTGTGAAATTATTTTCACTCAAGGAAGCTAAGCAATCTGTAAGTTTCTGGAATGAAATGAGCTACATTTGTCTAGATGCATACATTCTTCATAATATGCAGATGCATAAATTCTTCATAGTCCGCAGAAAAAAAGAACAGCTTCTGAGGCTAAGTTCACAGTTTATCCTACAGGGAGAACTACTTGACAAGAATGTCACTTCTACCCTAGAGCACACTTGAAGCTCAGCTGCAGCAAGATATGTCAGAGAAGAGCAGGCAGCCTGTAGTTGTATAACTACAACCAGATTTTCCAAGTAAAACTGCAGTTATCCAAACCTCAGTTAACCAAAATTCCTAATTATCCAAAACTGTGGTGTGTCTCTCAACTTCCTGGACTTCATTCTAAAGTTATCTTACTTATCTGAAACCTCATTAACCCAAATAATTGCATTATCCCTCAACACAATCTAACACAAGAGGTTATACTGTATAATATTCTTGCTTGTGTTTTCCAGGGAATTAGTTCACATTGCATTATTAGAACATGTAATACTGTATTTTCTTACAATTCTTCAAGTACAGTAATGGAAAATGGGAGTGGGTTTACAAAGTATGAACACTGTACCAGTACATACTGTATGATGAAACAGTCTAGGCTGCCCACTGGAATCATTAACATGCATTTTTGTTCATCGAGCTGTAAAAGTAGAGTTAATATTTTCAAGTCAGTTCCTTTTTTATGTAGGATTTAGGGAGCATATCTGTAATGCATTCTGCTGTCAAAAGGGCATCAACCTGAAAAATACCATAACCTAGATCAGAATCAGCATAATGCAGCATGTAAATAGTTGTAATGCAGCCAGATTCATTTCACAATTTCTCATTTCAAAGGAGAAAAACTCTTTAACTTGGGGGCACTTTCATCATCACAGTCTCTCTTTTGTAGCAGTAGGAAATGCCTGCCAGTTTGCTACTGTTACTAAGTAAAGGAGGACACCAGTCATGAACAGCGATCCCCCTTAGCTATGATAAGTAAATGCCACACACAGACTTTTTACTCCACTTTTTTACTACTACTACACTGTAACAATTATAGAGCTTACAGTATAGTGTTCCACAGAAGATGTGTGCCATGCAACCTGGAATTTTAGTTTGGTTGTGCCTGAACTGCTAATTTGCTATCAACTTCTAAAATAAGGTTTCTGGGCATGTCAGAAATTACTTGAAGCAAGCAATACAACATAAAAGCTTGTAGCAAGAATTTGTGGAAACATTTTTCATATAAATATTTCACTTTTGATAGAACTCTTATTAAGGCATTTTTTGCAGTATGCAGGAAAAGTGTTTAAAATATAATATTAAGACAGAAGTCATCTCATATTTCATTAATTTTCTACATTTATGTCCCCATATGTTTTAGTACTGAGGTTAACTACATAGAAACATTACGTTTGCCTCAGGATTTTCTCTCATCCTCTTGCTTCTTCCCCTGCTGAAGTCATAAGCTCTCTTTGTGACATCACAGTTTGTTGCTGTGGAAATTACTATGGCCTTACAAAGTATTATGCCTTCACTTGGGGGTGACAGCCAGAGGAGGAGATGAAGTTTTAGACAAAAAGAGCTTGTTTTCATATAAATTTCCTCATGAGTAAAGAATAAGGGGAGAGGAATACAGAAATGTAGTGAAAGTAAATCGAACTGCATATGAATATCATGTTTTATCTATTTATTTGAAGCTTGGGAACTGAGAAAGGCACATTAAATTGAGGATCATTTCCAGCTGCGATGAAGAGGGAAGGATTACAGAGGGTAGAAGTCAGTACAAACACACAGGTATTCAATGAAATCAACAACTGAATGTAATACAAGGAATAAATAATGGCTGAGTATACACAACGGGCCTATGTTTCCATCGAGGGGTTGAAGATATCATTGTATGGACCTCAAGTGCGAAGCTTGAGAGGTCCATTCTGGTATCTTCAACCCCAAGATGGAAACAAGGCAAGCTGTGTACACTCAGCCATACTTAATTTTTTATGTTGGCTTGCACGCATACGCAAGCAACATCTTGTGGTGGTAGCACATTTCAGAGGTGTGTCAGTGTTGTGGCGAATGCAGGGGGTGCTTTAGTGGGTGCATCCCTCAGCCACCAACCAGTGAGCATGCTGCCGGTTACAGAAATTTCAGAGAGAGGCTCAGAGCTGAAATGAATCTGCTGCTGCAATCAGAGACAGGCTCGTCATTGCAGCGGCAGATGACATGTCTCTTTTATGTGCCTTTCCTGGTGAAACATTTTAATATGGCAGCTCCTGACATCCACCACACAATCTCTAGAAAGCCAAAATCAAGGTGCCCAATCCCCATGTCAGCATGCCCCCCCCCCCATTATGTGGCACATTGTAACATGAAAGCAGCTCCGCCCACACCACATACACCCAAAAAGCCCAATCCCCATGTCAGTATCCCCCTCTTAGTGTGTCTTTCCTGATTAAACAGTTTCCCCTTTCCTTTCTGACACTGGGATGCTCAGTCCCGGTGTCAGATGCACGCCCCCCCATCTATACGCCTTGCCGATATCAGGATGCCCAATCCCTGTGTCGGCATCCCCTCCCAGAATTATAGCACACTGGGGGCCCACCCCAGTATGCCTATTTTTCTTTTGTGTAACCTGCAAATGAAAAACCTTCCCTCATGTTTTTTTCCCCTGCAAAAGAAAATGGTCCACCATTGTCTCTCTCATCCCCCCCCCAGTCCCCACCTCTCTCTGTGTACCCACCTCCTCACACACACCCTTACCCATATTTATCCTCTGGAGGTCAGGAGCTATAATCTTCTCTGAATCAAGACATGTCTGCACTCTTCAAAGCCGAACTGCTAACTGAAGAAATGACAGAAAGCTTTATAATGGGAGGCACTGGGGGGTTTCAACTTAGGTTGATATCTCAGCCATTTTTTGGAATTTTGTCCCCAGATTTTCAACATGAGGTTCTTGGGACCCCATCTCATGAACATATTGCTGTCATTTAGTTTCTTGGTCCCGAAAGGTGATTTTGCGGTGCAGCGCATAATCACCTTTCAGGACCGATTAACAAAACAACAGTGCCACTGTTCATGAGGGGATGTCACAAAAAGCCCATGTTGCAAATTTAGTGAAAACATTCCAAAGAATGACTGCAATACAAATGTGTGTTACACAGTTTCTACGCATGCTCATAACTTTGCCAATTTTTTATATTTTCTCTCCAGATTTTCAACATTGCCATTTTTCCCCACCTCCTTATGAACAGTATAGCTGTCATTTTTCACATCCTTCCTGAAAATGTGTTTTCATACCTGTATTGCACAATGGCATGGCCGCCATGGGAAATCAACTTTTGGGACAGATTAACAAAATTACAGTGCCACTGTACATGAGGAAAGGTTCAAAAATGCCCATTTTGAAAATTTGGTGAAAAGAGCCCAAAAAATTATTGTGTCACAGGCTTGTGTTGCACAGTTTCTACACACATTCATAACTTCTCCAATTTTAATATTTTCACTCAAGATTTTCAACATTGCCATTCTTTCACACCACCTCATGAACAGTACAGCTGTCATTTTCCACATCCTGCCAGAAATGTGTTTTCCCACCTGTGGCACCAAATGGCGCAGTCACTGTGCAAAACCACCTTTCGGGATTAAGTAACAAAATGATAGTACTACTGTTCATGAGATGGGTTCCCAAAAATACCATTTTGAAAATCTGGAGTGAAAATACCAACAAAGAGCCGGACATTATGGTTTCCAACCATAATACCCTACTCTGTAGAGACTGACTGGCATTGGGGGTGTGACTTGGAATCATCGGCCTTAATGCTCATGCCTTTCCACTCCCACCCTGCAGCCAGTGACAGGCATCGAGGAATGCCTTGGGGTCTTTGACCCCAATGTTCACCCCATTCTCCTATACCGCACCCATCTCAGCGCATTTACTTATGGAATGGGGTGAGTATAAGGCCTGAAGACCCCAAGGCACTGCGACACCTGTCAGTGTTTACAGGGTAGGGTGAGGTGAAATGGCGTGATCGTTATGGCTGACGACCCAAAGGCACACCCCCAATGACTGTCAGTCTCTGCAGGGTGGGGGTGGGGTTGGAATCAGTTCAGTACTTCACTGCTATTCCTATTATGCATCTCTCTAAATTCTGCACTACTAATGCCAATGCCAGCAAGCCAACATTCGGCATTGACAAATGCTTGTTATAGTATATGGTTCTGCGATAGAAGAAAAAAGTTAAATTTTTCTTTATTTAAACTGACAAGGTTTCATAACTTGTGTTTGTGCTCCTGCTTGCCATAGGCAGCTGACTTTGCTGAGAAGTTCCATGTAGTCTCATTCCTGTGCAGAGTCTCCAACTCTTTGCAGTATTTTTTGATTTGGAAAAGAAAAAGAAAGAAAGAAAAACTGTTAAGTTGCTACAGTTTTGTAACATGGAGCCAGCTACGGCAGTCCATGTCCAAACCATCTCCAAGAATTGCTTGTTTAGTGCCAGTGCCATGTTTGTTTACATTTTTCTGAAGAGGTCTGCTTCATCCAATCATGTGGCGGGATAGAGCGGGGGTCAGAAATGTTAATTAGGACTCCTAAATATTTATTTTAGAGCATGTGCAATAACTTTTAGAATGTGCACAACAACATTTAGAACATGCACAACAACATTAGAGCAGCCACCGATTTTTATATACAATAATCTCTAACCATATACTATAAAACTGTTAGTGAATGTGCAATATAAAATATGTTCAATAAGGGCATATAATGGTATCAATACACAAATTCAGTGAACAAAGTCTCGGAGACTTTGCAGTATAAAGCACAGAAACATAGAAATTGATGGCAGTTGGGGACCAAAGATCAATCTAGTCTGCCCTGAGCCCTCAGCATGTGCAATATGGGCATACAGTGGTAGCAACATAACTGCAATGAAGTGCCAGTGAATATGCAAAATAAAATACATGCAATACAAGCATACAGTCATGCCAATAAACAAATACAATAAAGAAAGTGTCAATGAAGGTGCAACATAAAATACATGCAAAACAGGCATACAGTGGTATCAATACACAGATACACTGAAGGAGGTTTCAGTGAATGTGCAGTATGAACATAGGGAACAAGAACCCCAGAACTGAGTATTGGATGGGAGGAGTTAAGCTGGGCACAACCTCTGGGGAATGGGACCTACTGAGGGAGTCATCATAAAGGATTCCTTTACACAATCTAGCCAGTGCAATAAGGCCTACAATAAGTCAAACAGGATGCAGGGTTGTATCGGGAGGGGTTTTGACAGCAGGAGGAAAGATGTATTACTGCCTTTCTATAGATCACTGGTGAGGCCACACCTGGAGTACTGTATCCAATTCTGGAGTCTTCACTTAAGGAAAAAAAGGACAGACTAAAGACAGTGCAGTCTAGGGTAAACAAAATGGTTCAGGGCCAGCAGGGCAGATCCTACAAGGATTAGCTTAGGGCATTGAACAAGTACTTTCTTGCAGCTAGATGACAGTGGGGTGATATGATTCCTGAAGGAATAAACAAGTTGAATTGCAGCAAACTATTTAACAGGAGTAGCCAATCTAGCACAGGACACGTGGTAGCTAGCTGTCGGTGGGGGGTTAGAAAGGATGTGAGAATGTTTTATTTTACAGAGAGAGTGGTTGAACCATGGAACAGTCTACTAGCAGAGGTGGTGGGTGTCAAAATCATTAATGGTTTCAGACACGTTTGGGACAGAGTTAAGGGCTTAGTATTTACTCAGGAGTGTAGTAGGGGAGAGACAGGGAGCAAGATGTTTGATAATATAGACCAAAACCTTATATTGACAAAAGGCCTCAGGGTATTATAGAGTGTTTCAGATGGACCATAGTTTCTTTCTGGTGTTATTATCTATGTTTCTACAAAATGCATGCAATACAGTCATACAGTGATATTGATAAATATAATGAGTAAAGTGTCATTGACTGTGCAATATGAAATACATAGTAAAGAAAATCCGACAAAAAGCAGATCTGCAAGTAATAATACAACTCCAAGGCTAATATGTGCAATGTAGCCACAGCAATGGAGTTACAATCACAAGGGTGTAAGTCTTGTACAATTGTAAAAGGCCAAAGACTTTAAAAAGACCAGGTGCTACAGAGGGTCTGGTACTGTGCCAGGAATTCATGGAGCAAAAAACTGTCTGAAGGTTCAGCAACTAGTAGTCATAAAAGGGTTAGCATTGAGGAGGGGAGGTGAAGCTGGTAGCAGGGTCAGTAATGAGAAATGCGAGTTTTATGGAGCAGTGAGAGAGAGGGAGAGAGAGATCCCTCTTTCTTTGGGTTTAGGTTGTGGTGTGGGCATTTTGCACCATTGTACTATTCCATCTGAACAGCCCACACCACACACAGCATTGTGACAGGCTTTTCCCAGCCTGCACTTGTGTTGCTTTCCCTTGCAGGTACAGTGATTTTTCCCACCTCAGTTCAGCTAAAGATTGTTTCCAATAGCACAAACAAAACTGAACTGGGGGAAGTGATTCTTTTAGAAAACCGAGGGCTAAAAAGTGGGAAAAACACGGTCTCGGAGTCGAGCCATAACACTGGGCATGCATTTATGCATATGTACTGTATAAGTGCTTGCCCAGTGTAATGACTCGACTCTGAGACCATGATTTTCCCACTTTTTATCCCTTGGATTTCTAAAAGAATCACTTCTCCAAGTTCAGCTTTGTTTTCATTACTAGAACTGAACTCGGGTTGGAAGACCCACACATGATCGCTGTGATGCTGTCACCATAATTGGACCACTCCTTCCCCTCTAGAATGCTTCTCCAAACACCGGTACTTCAGGGAGCATCCCTCCAGTGCTCCATGGTCATGCTGTCTGAACACTGCTCCACAGCATTTCAGCACACATGGCCAGAACGATATACACAGTGCTGGAGTAAATTTCTTGCTATGTAAACTAGCCTTATGAAGCCAATGGTGTACACCACTTAAGGCATTAGTTTCCATACACTGGTGACTTGGGAACTGCACTGTAGGACCCATCCTGCAAGGAGTTCCCTGTGTGTTGTGATGCTAAATTTCCCTCAGGCAGTGAGGTGAAAAGTGGCCATTGTTTTCACACGCTTGAAACCACCTACACTAGTTCAGCTTCTCTGTCTGGGAGATGAGAAGAAGAGCTACATTGGTTTAATGCCTGCACAGGTAACACACGCGATTGTACACCAGTGTGGCTCTCCAAAGCATCTACACTGGTACAGAAATGGCAAGTGAGCTTTAACAAAGGTAGAGGCAGATGGGAGGAGGGAGGTAGTTCTGAAGTGAGGGCAGGCACAAATAAAAGGCAAGGAATGCTGAGAGGAAGTCAGAAGAATGGAGAGTAAAGGAAGAGGGGATGGAGGTCATTGAGGTCAGCTAGGTAGGAGAGGAGGAAGGTGAACATGAACATAGGGATGAAAGCAGCATACTGAGTGGTGCTAAGAAACTAAAGAGGGGAAGGAGAGGGTCTGAGTTGTTTTAAAGTTCTCATGAATACTGGAAAAATGCTTTCAGCAAAGTCTGCTTTCACTAATAAGTATGCAGCAGATTTAACTGCTGACTAAAAATTGTAGACAGAGTTTTATTCTAATTTTGTTTTGTTCCATCTCTGTATGAGTAATATAAAAGGCATAGTTTTTTTTTTTTACAACAGAATATTCAGACAATAAAATATAAAAACGTTCACAAAAATTAGACATGGCCATATTCATTACTAACGTCTGGCTCTTACAGAAGCATAGTATTTGAAAACAAACAGCAGTGTAGAAGTAATCCACTATGAAATACTTTGTACATAAAACAATCACACCTGATCTGCAAATGTTGTCAGTATCAGTATAATAAGAACAGAAATCATTTTCTTTTTTATCTCAGATATGGGAAAAAGAGAAGCAATGGGGAGCAAACCTGTCTCAGTATCTAAACATCATGGGCTCCATATTCAAACATGGCTGACAGCACCTCACAAAAAATAGCACAGTGCAATAATTAGCACGCTGCCAGTGCAGTGTTGTATTTATACATACATAATGCCCTTCTTCAGGGTTGCTGCATGTGCAAATATAGGGCTGTGGAAGTGGCACAAAAAGTGTAGAAAGTGCAGTGTATCATAGCCCCCTGCTGGCAACAAGTACCTAGGAGCAAAAGGGGGAAAGCCAATCCAAAACAAGTTAGTGCCTTTACTCCTGACTGCCATATTCAAATGTCAGCAGGTCAATGATTACATAAGGTATGCAACATGCTAAGAGGCCATATGAATCTCATTATGTGGCCATTAAAAACTCTGTGCAATGCTTCCATGCCTTTGCATGCAAAGATACAATGCACAGAGAGGTGTTCTGTGCCTCTGCCAGCCTGAGCACAATGCAAGTTTTAGTGACAGTAAAGGATGGTAGTCTAGCGGTACCCTGTATGTCATCCAATTCCCATTTGTAGTCAACGGTAATCTAGAGGTATAGCTCTCCTTCACCTGATCCCTATCTGTAGTCCCTGGTAATCTAGTAGTATATCGCTCCTTCACCTGATCTCTGTCTGTAGTCCCTGGTAGTTTAGTGGTACCCCCTTCCCTCATCCAGTCCCCATTTGTAGTGTCTGATAGTCAAGTGGCACCCCATCTCCTGATCCCAATTTGGAGTCCCTAGTAGTCCAGTTGTACCCCCTTCCCTGGTGATCAGTTACCCTCCTGGTAGCCTCTGAATCCCCCATGCTAAATCCCCCTTGATGGCAGCCAGCATTTACCACCTGCTTACCTCCATGTCTGACTACCTTCTGCCCTGCACAAGTCCTGTATCAGCAAGCAATTTTGTACACTGATACAAAACTTGTGGTCTGAAAATAAACCCAGTTGTTCAAAATGCTACAGTATATGTTTGCAGGCATAGTTTACCTTTCATCTCATTTTTACTGTGATCTCTAACATGGCCAAACAAATAATAAAAAAAGCTTTTCTCACAAAGTTTGGTGAAAGCTTTTGACCCCCCCATGATCAGTTTACTAATGATGCATAACTTCAACCCAAAATGGGTGTTTGTCATTTTACCCACAGAACACCCATTTAGGGTGGGAGTCAGAATCATCAGCAATGTGATCCTGGGGGGTTCTAAAGCTTTCACAAGGTTTGGCAAGAAAAGATTTTATTTTGACCAAGTTAGAAAGTGTGATGAAAATAATGTAAGTCTGCATGCATTCATGGTAGTGCTTTCACTGCCATAGTTTATATTCAGACCACAAGTCCTGTACTGATGTACAGCTCTGTAAGTTAATACAACACTTGTGCAGAGCAGATGAAGGCAAGCCAGGAAGGTGAGCAGACAGCAAGTGCTGGCCACCATTTGGGGTAGACTGGTATGGGGGGTAGTGGCTATGGGGAGGGACAATTGGACATCAGTACTATGAAGGTAGGTGCATATTGGTAAAAGGAGGGTTTCAGAAGTGTTAAATAGTGCTACCAAAGCAGCCTTTTAGTGCTTTCAAAACCTGTTTAATATACCACTGCTCCCTGTATACAAAAGTCTCACCTCATATAAATGGGTGCAGTAGTGTACTTTGTGTGACTGCTCTAACATGCTAAGTGTACCTTTTTTTTCTATCTATGTTTTGTCCTCCACCTTCATGGAGCTGGAAGGTGGCTCCAGCCCTCCCTAGGAGAGCTCATCTTCCGAGCCCTACAATCCCTGCCCCAGCCGTAGCCTGCAGATCCCCCACAGATTGCCTCCTGTAGTGGGGCCGGGGTGAGGAGCGTCGACTTTCTCCCCCCCCAAGAGCATAGTCCAGAAGTCAGGGTGGCTTGTTGCAGGGATGCATCCAGGTTATCATGGAGCCTGCCACCACCCATTTTCCACCTTGCTTTACTACCTCCAGGCCCACAAACATGCAATAGGTGGAGCTACTGGGCTCTGCTTCCACGGAGGCAGCCTACACCCTGGACATGGGGTCCCTCCCCATTCTGGCAGTGTGCATGTGCTGACACCCAGCCATCGATAGGTGTCAGGCAAACAGTGTGCAGCAATGTTCTCCCTCCCAGAGGAAGGAGACCTGTCTATGGCTGCTTGATCCTTCCTCTCCCCACCTGCCCGTGAGCAACCTACGTACATTCCTGACCCTGGGCCACTGGCTTGGCACAAAGTGTGGTGTCCAGCACCTCAACCCTCAGTGCCACTGGGCTGGCCCTGCTAAGTGTACCTTTTTTTTTAAATATTTTTTCTTTATGCCCCCCTTACTCACCACACCAGCTGCACATCATTGGGGAGCCTTAGGCTGTGCGCACTTCGTAGCACTGTGCAGGGTAACTCCTTCGGTGTACCTGCCCCCATCCTGCTGCGGTTTACAATTCCCCACCCCACAAGTTCATAAGTATGTGTTGGGTGGCCAGGCCCTGCCCTCCAAAACACCAGGTTATGGATTTTCTTGAGACAGCCTTGTCATATCTTCAGGTAGCAGGTGCGGGATTTTTCCACTTTTCTGGTGCTGCCCCATGGACATTGGTGTCACTAGGAGAGCCAAGGGGCCCGAGCATGTTGTAACATGCTGCCGTTCCAGATCCTGGTCGATGTCCTCCAACTCAGCTTCTTGCTGTCCCACTGCACCTCCATTCATGAACACCCAGGTGGCAGTAGAGTGGTGGGACAGGCAACCCACCCTCCCCAGAGGAGAGCAGCCCTACAGAAGCTCTATCCTCCTCCCCCTGGCTTGCTCTCCAGCAGCCCAAGTCTGTTACCAAACCTGGGTCACTGGTGTTGCAAGCGGTAGCTCTACTGCTGCACCGGTGGGCTGGCACCTTGCTAAGTGTACCTTTGAATATAGCAACAATTGTGCTAACAGGCTGTCAGCCGTGATACTGTATATCCAGTTAGTGCAGCCCTAAGTCTGTTAGTGCTGAGCTAACTGTTTGAACATGGGGTCCCATTTATATTTGAAGAGCTTTATCCTTTCCCAGTTCCAATTCTTGCTTGAGAACATCCTTTTTTAAAGAATGGTTTGAAGAAACAAAAACCTATAGGACATCATAAACACGCATTTCAGAGTGAGACACACTATTTATCTAACTCATCAGTAACATATTATAACATTTACTGATGGTACACATTCCAAGTCTGACTCAGAACCATATGCTATCCTCTAATAGTTTACAGAATGTCTAGACTGGGAAATACGTTTGGTAATTACAAATATATATCACTTTAGTTTATTCAGCAGTCAGTACAGAGATGGTCATTCTCAACTCTATAAATCTATAATCAGCAAAGCCACCTTTAGCATCCTTGTCTGCTGTTTTGCTTACAAGACTGCATTATAAACAGCAATACTGCTTTGGTTCAAGTTGAGAAGCTGCCTACCTTAACCCACATTAACAGCTACTAACATCCATACCCTGTCAAGTACTTACACCTGGTCCAGGTAAGTGAGGAGGGGCTACCAGAAGTGGAGCAGGGCTGGTGACATTATTGTGAGTGGGGCTACAAAACTACAAAATATCTGCTTTAGAACCCGCAAAGCAACTTTTAACATCCTTATCTGCCGCTTTATTTTCAAGATAGCATTCTAAACTGCAGGACTCTTTTTGTTTAGGCCAAGAAGCTGTCTGCCTCTCCTGTGAACTGTGTGCATCCTGATCTGACCCTCGTTAACTGCCACTGAAGTCTCAACCCTGTCAAGTACCTCCACCTTGTCCTGGTAAGTGAGGGGGCTACCAGGCATGGAGGTGGGCTGGTGATGTCATCGGGCGGGGGTGGGAAGAGTCCCTACAGAAATGCAGCTGTTCTAGAAGCAGCAAAGTGACTTTTAGCATCCTCACCTGCTGTTTTGTTTGGAAGGTTGCATTATGGACTGCAGGACTGCTTCTGTTCAAGCAAAGAAGCTGACTGCCTTTCCTGTGAACTGTGTGCAGCCTGTCCTGACTCTCATTAACAGCCATCAATGTCCAGACCCTGTGAGGTACCTCCACCCGTCACCGGTAAGCGAGGGGGTACCAGGCACAGAACAAGGGCAGTGATGTCATGGGGGCGAGGGGTGGCATAGTCACTACAAAAGAGCAGTCACTCTGGAATCAGCAAAGTAACTTTTAACATCCTTTCCTGCTGTTCCCTTTGCAAGACTGCATTATAAACTGCAAGACCTCTTTGGTTCAAGCTGAGAAGCTACCTACTACTTCTATAAACTTTGTACATGCTGTTCTGACACTTGTTGTAAGCCACTGATGTGCAGAATCAGTCAAGTACTTCTACCTGGTCCTGGCAGGCAAGGGAGGGCTGCTGGGCATGGAGCAGGGCTGCTGACATCATAGGCAGCAGGCAGAGTCACTACAAAAGAGCAACCATTCTAGTGGTTCTTGTGGAGTAGCTACACATGTGAGTGGCTCATGCAGGAGTGGCATGACTCACCCTGTGTGAGCCCACCTGGGGGATGCCACAGGAAGGCTGCTGTAACATGTTTAGGTATTGTAGCAGTGCTTTTCTGCCAACAATGGGCAGAAATAATCCAACTGTACTCAGTCTGACTCTACCTGCAGAGGCTTACCAGTTACAGGAAGTTTGCTATTTCTATCCACGTGTACTATATTCTTGTTTATTAGCACTGAGAGTCTGAGTTTTATTTCATGTCACCAAAGCTCAAACAGGTGCTACAAGAAATTAAAAAACTGAACCCCAAAAAGGCTACTGGATTGGATTAGAATGAAATAATATTTTGAAACTATTCAGCTGAACTTGTAGCCCAAATTCTCACAAATATTTTCAATTTTAGTTTGCAACAAACAACTTTTCCTGAATTTTGGAAAAATCCAAAACTGTTCCATTTTAAGGGTAGAGAGAAAAATAAATCCACTAATTATCATCTACTACACTTCTCTACAATGTTTTTAAACTATTTGAGTGGCTGATTAGTATGCAGCTATTTGAACAATTCCACAAATATAATGTATCATCATTCAAGGCTGGCTTTAGGGCAGGAGGTCAATGGGCACTGCACTGGTGATTTCATGACCTTAGTTTCCAAGGGCTTGAAAGAAGGGGAACCCTTGGGCATAGTGTCCATAGAACTCTCCCAGAATTTGATGTGGTTGACTATCACACCCTACACATGTGACATTTCCAGTTGAGCATGTCATAAATTGTGACTGATTGCTTCAGATCTTAGCTTACTGAAAGAACTCAAAAGGTATATCTAGAAAGTGCTCTTTCAGATAAAGAGCAGGTTTTTGGGGGGTCCCCAAGGATCCATACTGGAGCCCTTGTTATTCTTGGTCTATGTCAACCCCCTTTCTTTGTTAATTACAAACTGCAACATACACTTATACACCAATGGCACAGCACCCATTGGCAGAGCCAGGAGTAAACTGAAGTTACAAACAAAATTACAAACTGATTTCGACTTCTTAGAGTATTGATTTTGGAAATCAAAAAATGATCTTAAGGGACAAAAAGCTTAGTTTATGAAAGTTCAACCTAAAAATTGTAAACAAATTGCAAATAAGGAATTGGAGATGTATTTATTAAATGGTAAAAAAGGTGGCAAATATAGCATTTACAAATATTTTGGTGTTGACCTTGACTGTAGAGTAACATTTAGCAAACATACTGAAAAAAAACACCAAAAAATTAAAGTTATGTAGAGGGTCTTACAAAGGAATGCATATCTCTTACCTAAGGAAGCAAGAAATAACAAAAAGGTTCAGCAAGTATTGCTGCCCATACTAGAACATGACAGTATAGCTTACCAACATGCAAATGTGACTTTATTGAATAGACTAGACCAAACCTATTACAGAATGGTCAGTTTTGTGCTGCACTGCCACTTTGATTGCCACCACTACAGGGCGTTTGAACTGCTGAGATGGAATTCCCTGAAACTGAGAAGACAGAAATAGCTGGCAGTTATTTCATTCAAAAAGTTGATAAATAAAGGTAATAGTGCAAAATCTATTGGGTATCCAAAATTAAACAAACATGGATACAAGAGCATTGAAAAATAGAGCCCTAAGTGTCCCAACAGTGTCAAATACTTATACTAAAATGCATTCAAATTTTTATTTGTTGAGAATTTGGAACAAACTGGCTCACTATGTGAGGGATATTGATAAATTAATGAGCTTTTTAAAGAGCTATGACAAAGGAAATAACAGACTTACACGTGTGTCTAACCCCAACCTCTAGGGTACACAGAAACACTGAACATAGAATTTGCCAGCAGAGAAGGACCAGTAGGTCCATCTAGTCTGCCCTATTTTCCTTGGTATTTCTACACCCTGGATGCTATTTGGTCATAGATGTCACTCCCTCTCTCTGACCCTTTTCCTCTGCCTATTTTGCCCAGGTGCCTATCTTACACATGCTTTAATCTATCCACAGTCTTCACCCCCAATGCCTTCTCTGACAGGCTGTTCCAGGCATCCACCCTTTCTGTGAAGAAGCATTTTCTCACATTCCTCTTAAACATCCACCCCCAAGCAGGCCCCCATGTTATGGTACTTCTCCTCCACTGAAAGGGACTTCCTTCTTGCACCTTGTTCATCCCAGTGAGGTACTTGTTTATAAATCTCAATCATGTTCCCTCTCACTTTCCTCTTCTCCAGGGAGTACATTTTGGACTCCTGCAGTCTGTCCTCATACAGTTTCTCATGCAACCCCCACACCATTTTGGTAGCCCTCTTCTTGACCACTTCTACCCTGTCAATATATTTGCAGAGATGCGGCCTCTAGAACTGGACACAGTACTCTTGGTGGGATCTCACTAGAGAGCGATACAGTAGCAACATTACAACTTCTACTGCTATAAATCCCCATCCTATGCAACTCAGCGTCTGGCTAGCCTTGCTTACTGCCTTGTTGCACTACCCTGCCACACTGAGATCATCAGGTATGATTACCATAAGGTTCCTTTCTTGCTTAGTGACTGTGAGTACCCCCCATCTTATACACAGCCACCAGGTATCCCTTTCCTAGATGCATGACTTTGCACTTTTTGGCACTGTAATGCATTTGCCCCATCCTAGACCACTTCTCAAGTGTCTCCAGATCCTTTTTCATTTTCTCCAACATGGATTCCCACAACCACCACTTGCATACTGTGTGACCCTGAGCAAGTCACATAACCTCCCTGTCCTCCCATGATGCAACAGGAAATGAGCTTACTCTCAGTGTGCCTTCTTCCATCTAAAAATTGTAAAATAAATAAATAAATTCAAGGTATGTGGGAGATGGGGAGTGGATACAACTAGGGAAAACTGTGAACCAGTAACAATCTATTTGGAAGGTGGTGCTTAATCAGCCTAGACAGGCTGTACAACAGGCAGTGGTGGGTTCTTGTATCACTAGCAAGGGCAAACCTGCATTGTCTCTCATGTAAGACAGCTAGCCTTTACAGTGTGGCTTTAGAACATTTTTAGGATGAGTGGTAGTAAACAAACTGTCCAAGCCCTGAATGGTTTATTGACCAGGACTTACAGTACACGCACCAGAGCTAACACAATGAGATACAGTGAAAAAGTCCTGAGTGGAACCAGTGCCCAGGGCTAGTCTCAGCAACCACCAGGAGAAGAGCTCCAGCACTGCTGTAGTCCATTGCTTGTCACCCTCAGCCCATAAAATGTAGACCCCTACAAATGTCTCCTTGGATATCTTGGCATTCCATTTACCACTCCAAGGTCTTTTTCCTTAAACTGAGGAGTTTGAGGAGTAGTGGAGGAAAGACGGGCTTATATAATGGGAAAAAAAATCAGATGAATTAAAATCATTGGCTAAAACAAGTCAGCTGGCCATGCATTAATACAGCACAATGCACGGTTATCCTGGTATTAAGCATGTTATTAAGCCACTTCACATATTGATACCCTTCCACAGAATGTTGGCAAACTATCTGGCAGCCATTTTTTCCCTCACTAAAACACTCCTGCATAACACAGAGACGTTACTTCAACTGTCTCAGTACTGTAAATCTTCCACACTCCAGACACAACGTTACTTCCCTGTAGTCTGTAGCCATTGCAACTTAGCATTTTAAAAACTTTACATAAAGGAGCCTGGAACAAATGCCTCTGAAGGTTTGGATGGGAGAGTTTGAGACCAAGAATAGCCTTTTGCAAACTGCAACTGCCAAATGCATAAGGAGGAATGACACTCCCAAATGTGTTTAATTACTTCAGATATGTTAGAACTGCTCAGGTTCAACATATTGCAGCATGGTTAGATAATGAATACGCTGCATGGTGGAAAATTCTGGAAATCGCAGACATGCATTTTTCCTTAAATCAGACTTTATTTGCCAACCCCACATTACACCAGGATCAGTTATCAGATAATATTGTCACTGTCTATATACCATATATATAGTTTCTTCTTTTTCTGTCACTGTCTACATACTATGTTCAGCAGACTCAGATTGTAATATTTGTAAACTGACAGTGTATGTTCTTCCTTACCTGTTCACTATAATGTCATATGTAAGCTGTCTGTACTTTAGTTTTTCTTATGACGTGGAACCTTTGCAAATGAGCTCGTCAGCTCAAGGTTGTTAATCTGAGACTCAATAAATAAGAAATGTCCTGCAGGTTTGGTAATGGAGTACTGGCAGATAAGCATCTGTGAAGGCATCTCCTACTCTTGACAGCAATCCTGACTTGGCATTTGCACTCACATAGACAGACCCCAGTTCTAAGTATTGGGAAAGAGTGGGACTTATCCATCTTTACGAATTATATGAGAAGGGGTATTCCACACACTATCTTCCATCTACAGCAACATTATGCACTTATGATGTTAGATCACTACAGACTTATGCAAGTACAGCATTTCCTAACAATTAAGATGGGAAACCTCACTGATCTGGCTAAGCTTCATTGTTTAATTACATTGCACCTAGTCATGCAGAGGCAGGGTATGCCATCACGCTATATATCACAGACATAACGTAACTGACTGTGCCACCTGAGGTGACTTTTAAAGCTGCATAATGGGGCCAGGATTCACAAAGAGAGCGAAAAGTTCTATAGCTGTGGAAAAATGGTTTGTAGCACTGCAGAATCTAGTTGCAAAATATTCACAAAGAAAAATTCCGCAGTCGCAGAAATCCATAAAGCAGGCATGTTATGGAAGTCCACAAGTGCCGAAATCTCCCCTAACATTCTTTCCTTAGCTTAGGAAAAAGCTCAGCAGGCACAACAGGTGATCCATCTTAACTGGAGCAGCAAACTTTGACAGTCTTGTCATACTGTAGATGCAGCAGTAAATACTGACAGAGAGACCAGCAGCCAGTCCCTCAACTGAGACCACTCCAGCACAACTGGTACCAACAGGGCTATGCACCATGGTGGCTGTCTGTAACTGTTGGTGGAAGTGATGGTTGTGTCTCTCCCTGGAGTGTTTATGTTGTCTGCTTCAGTAGCACTCACTGCAGGCTGTAACCAGCTCTGCCTCTACTTTTTGTGGGGCTCCGTTATGGGCTGCACTGGGTCTAGTGGTTGTAGGCTTTTGTATTTCAATGAAAATGTGTGCCATGTTTGTTGTAACAACTGACACTACTATAGGTTTGCTACTACTCGCGCCTGCACCTCCACTATAATTGTATCTCAATTGTTGGTACACTGCACTTTGTTCAGGGAGAGTTACACCTCACTCTTTGTGCTGCAGCATGTGTGCAACATTTTTTCTGCAACTGTGGAAAAACACTGGCTGTGAATAGCCTCTAAGGAAATATGCCATACTTTTCAATGGCTTTTTTTCCTAAGGAACTTCCGAAGCTGCACTTTTTTCCACAGTCCTCAGTGTATTTTTTTTCCACAGCTGCAGATGTTTTATGTATAGCACTCAGAGCAAGTTCCCCTTTTTTCCACAGCTATGGAACTTTTGGGGACTTATGAAAGGTTTTGCACCTTCAGATTCTTTTGTGAATCCCCCCAAAACTGTGAATCTAAACTAGAAGTTCAAATTCTGTCTTCAGGATGGACAACCATCTACCACAATCAGCACAAGGTAGCCTCCTCCAATTCCTGGAGGGAATTTGCCTGGAAGATGGTAGTTTGCTACTTTAGAATGCCTTACATTATGGCAAAGTTCCTCCCCAATCTTGGAGCCGATTGTTGAAGGAAGAGTGTTCATCAAATAGCCCGCCATTCATTCACATATTTTCTGGTTTTGTCCCCAATTATGTCAACTTGGGGCAACTGTCTAAATCCCTCGCTTTTCAGCTCTGACCACCAGAATAACTTTATTTTTAGATTATCTGACTAAATGTTTCAATAACCACAAGAAATACTTACTTACTATTGCATTATCTGCTAAAAAAAAAGTTATCATGAAAATGTAGCCACGGCCAGACCACCCTGATGCCAAACTTTGAAGGAAGGTAATGCTTAAGATTTAACAAGTGTTAAAGTTAACACACAAGGTTCATAATTAATTAGATTTATTCAGTAATAGGTGGACTGGCTGGTCAATATATATGATGGATAAAAGGAACTAGTTTGCTCCTTGAGACAGCACATTTTTGTTGGGACTGAATCTGGGTCTTGCTTTTTCAGTGGTTACTGTGAGACATGGAGGGTAAGATACTTTGATTATGATGCATGATAATGTTGACAAATAACCATGCCTAGTATTGACATGTCTAGACCATGATTCAATATTCAATGCCTGTACTACAGTATGTGGCTATGTTTGCCAAATAACACTGAATGAAAAAAGGAGGACCGATGCAAATAGGGTGGGGGTGAAGGTAGCTTGGGATCCATTGACGGGCACTCAACAGCAGGCCCTGAGTCAGGTCCAATATAAAAAATACTTATACTCCCATTAATAGGGTTAGACAAACTATATCTGCTATCAGCCACTTACACTATACACCTGTTGCCCACTGTTCACACCTGGAAATGGAATGCATCTCAGCAAAAACATTCTTGTTTAAACCCCAGAACTACCTCTAACTCCAAAAAACAATACTGATTGATGAATGAGTGCCCTCCATCATTCTCCATCATTGTCTCTGTCTCCATGCCACAACTGAATATTCTTACTGAAGGGAAGCCAGTAACCTGCATAACCATTTTATGTAGCCACACATTCACAGCGGCTTGAATTGCTCACTCTTGCTGCTCCTCCCTTTTGTTATGTGCCCCGCTGCAGCCCAATGAATTGTGCACTCTGTTGCAAACAAAACCATCAGTGTATAGTTTTGTTATTTAAATAAGAACATGTATATGTGCACTTGATTTGCTGTGATCTTTCAGGGGAAGATACTGTAGGAACAGACAGTTACTGTACCAAACCTCTGAAAAAATATAAGTATGGAAGCACAGTAGGATGAAAGTCCTAACTCAAATAAAAAAATGCATCAAGTTCCAGCTGGTGGAAAACTAGTTTAGGAAGAATCTTTGATGATATTTTAATTTATATACATTTAAAAGTGTATTTTCTATTTTCAAAACCCTTTTTAAAAAACAAACCCATTTCATAAGTGCAATAAGGCATGCTAGGGGTGTGCATTGTGCTGAGATAACCGCACTTCCCAGGGTTGAAGACATGAGGCTGCACAATGCCCTTTACCATGTGGTTCTCTTAGCATAATGTACACCTCATTGTGTCTTATTGCTTACTTGCGTTTGTCTCCTTTCTGAGTACAGAAGACTGCATGTGAGTCAAAAGTTAACTCAGTTCAGGGCTGTTGGCTGTAAAGTAGCTTGCACTACAAGAACAGCAAAGGCAGACGCCTACAGTACACAACTAGAATCAGGTCTCTACTGTATGACTTGAAATCTATTTTCAATTTGTTGTGTTTCTGCCTGACTCTGTTCTAGCAATATTTCTATTGACCATATGCTAATGCATACTCCACCACTGTTAAACACACACACACACACACACACACACACACACACACTGCAATAATTGATTAAATATAATTACAGTATAAAATAGGTTCTAAAAATCCTGTATTCTAATTCTTCAAAACAGGTCACCTGACCATGGGTTAATTCTCGTGAAACCCACAGTTGGGTTGCCAGACTACAAAATCCTGATTGACAACAATGTAAAGTGACCTAGTCAGATCACTTCACCAGACAGACATGTAAAATACTACAGCATCCTCATTAGGTCAAGTCACCTAGAGGACAGCTACAATAATAGCATCCTCGGTAGGACAAACCAATTAGGTGGAAGAACTATTTTATTACAAATACAGTATTTATTTTGTTATATTTATTTAGGTAAACCTCCAAAATAAAGTTTCCTATTTTATAAGTGAATTGATCCCATTCCAGAGCATGGGTTTATTGAAATTAATCCACGCCTTGGTGGTAGATGTTACTTGATCTATGGCTCCATGCCTCACCCCCCCCCACCCCAGGTGTGGATTAATTATCAGCAAACCCATGGCCTGTCATGGGTTTATCCTTACTGATAAAATAAGCTTGAAAGAATTGCCACTTTCAATAGATTTGTTTGTAGTCAAGGTGTTGTGACTGATGTCAAAACAATACGTACACTGTAAAGAGAAGAAAGATTTATGTACAGGTACAATGTTTCAAACTGATAAATAGTTCTTCTTCAGGGCCCATACCAGAAAATGACTGTTTATCAGTTTGCATTGTTCTTCTTCCAAATAAACCTTTTTTCTTATTACTTTTTGCTGTCTGTATTCTGTTTTGACACCATGGCGTAACACCTTGACTGCAAACTACTGCATGATTTGTGGTACAAGCGTATTCCTCTGGGACTCCATACATTAGTGAATTTTCGGTTTGAAGCTGGACTTCAACACATAAACAAAACAATCTTTGCCACAATGTCTGCACTGTTTATTCTTGTACTTGAATTCTTCCTGTTGTGCTGATGTACTGTGTCCGGTACCATTATTGTACTTGTATCCTTCTGTAACTAATTCTGGGTCGCCCCTGAAAAAAGGACCTTCGGGGCTCAGTGTGCCTACCCGGTTACCAAAATTGAATAAATAAATAAATAACTTAATAATAGATTAGTAATTAAAAAAAATCTAATAAAAAAAAAAAATTTCACTACAAGTCCACTCCCACCTTCCTTCCCCCCAGCACCTACAATTTAAGGTGTATATTTATGTTAACTATAAAAAAACTCCCAAGACAGGTGACCAGCAGCAAGCCATGCACCTCCATGGCTGGCCACCATCTATTGTCTAGCCTTTTTCAAATCAATTTATTTCTATCATCCTACCCAGCTCAGCACTAGCACATAACTCCCACCCTCCTCCCCCATAGCACCCACATTTTCTATGTAGAAGGGCCCCCAAGAATGGCAAAAGAGACTGGCAGCAACCCATACTCCTCTATGGACAGCCACTATGTTGTGAATAAGACTGTTCCCTTGCTTGCTTTGTAAAACAGCTGATCACATAATCAGATGTTTTACTATACGAGAAAGTGTGTGAGTGCTTTTATTCACAAGAAGGTGGCCAGCCATGGAGGAGGGCAAGTTGCTGCCGGTCACCTTAACTGCACCTGTGGGGCAGTCTATTTAGAAATTTGGCTGCTTGGGGAAGGAAGGTGGGAGTTAGGTGTGGCTGCCAGAGTGGGGGGATGGGTAGAAGTAAACTGATTTGAAGAGGCTTGATGATAAATGGCAGCCAGCTGTGGAGGTGGTCAGATTGCTGCCTGTCACCCATCGTGGGAGTTTTTTTCAAAGTTAGTATATATACCTTAAATTGTTGGTTCTGGGGGCAGAGTATGTCTGGGCTTGTAACAGCGGGTGGAGGACAAGGGATTGTAGTTTAAATGATTGGGCTGGGGAGGAGGGCAGAAGGCTGTTTCCTTTATTTTCCTCCCCCCTCAGGAACATGAATTATGAAAACAAATATTGAATCCTGAATATCTGAGGCTCCAAATACGAATATTTGGACAAATATTTGAAATAAGGTATTTGTCCATCTCTAGCAACCAGTATACTGTTTAACATTTATGATAAATACAAAAACATGAAATAACACTCTATACATCTTACAATTACAACATTTGTTACCGTCTAATATAAAAGTAAAAACAGAAATCAGTGTTAAACTATCCATGAAAACTGAGTGATATGTAAAAAAATAGTAAAACCAGTTAAAGTAGATACTATAAAACCAAATAACGCTACACAACTAATAAAACTAACTTTGGGAATAAGAACCATGTTCACAAACTGAAATACAGTGGGAAGCATGTAGCAAGGTTATTATGGAGCACACATCAATACTATTGTGTTTTGTGTCATGTTCAATCAGAAGAAACACAGTAAATTCATTTATATTATTATCCTTTCTATTTTGTATCAATATAGTCTAACATACATTGCTACTTTGATCTGGCAACTAAAGGATCACTCCAAATTCTTACACCATATATCCTGTGTGGAAGAGGAAAACCTCTCAGTGCTGGCAAGACACTGTCTGGAGCAAGGTTACTGCAAGGATGCAGTAATATCATTACAGTCCCATTAATTCTGAATGTGAATGGATACATGTTCAAACAGTTTTATCATGGGAACATGAATAGTAATGTGAAAGTAATGATGTGCCCTAACTGGGAATAGAACCCAGATCCCTAAATTTAAAACAGTGTGCTATTTTTAAGGTTTTGTTTTTACAAGTGCAAATATAGTATACAAAGTCTCTAGCTGATACAGAATTGAAACAATGCAGTTCAATGCTCAAACATTTCTCTATTAGTTTTGAAATTAGTTATTTAAGCAATATACCACGACAGCATGTGGGTTATACTAGGATTTACCACACCTGGTATGTTGTTGGGTCACGAGGTCATAGGCTGAGTAAGCAAAACACACCAGGCATGGTAAATCCTAGCATTATCCACACTCTGGAGTGGTATATTGTGATTATACAATGGCTTGTAATTAAAGGTTTCTTTAGTAAGATTAATGTTTTATTTTTATTTTTTTTCAAAAGAAATTGATTTTGTGAATTAATTTCTGTGTGAGACCCTTCCTCTGTATATAAAATAGTACCCTTTTGCAAGACTGAACACACACACACACACACACATCGCCACTGCTTGCTAGAGCTGCGTTCTTTTTCCCTCTAACAGAAAGTTGTTAGCTAACAACATGGGCGGTGTGGTAGCTGAGACTTACAGGTGTAAGACTGGGATCTGACCTTGTATAGCAAGAGGAACAAGCAAGCTGCAGTGTTCCTGCAGCTCCACTGGGACCCGAGTTCTTTTTTTTCCTTTTGCATTTCTTTTATTTTCAGTTTGGGTTTTGGTATATTATAGAGCATGGCAGATGTGTACTGGGACTGGGAAGCTGAAGCAGTGCAATGGAGGTGGGAGCGATTGACTGATGTAGAAGTGGTAGTTTCTTTTTCTGATTCTGAATGGAAATGGAGGGTTTTTTTTTTGTAATGAGGGACATTGGGTAGTTTATGGTGAATGACCATAGTGTGTGGAGTTCACAGTTTTGATGCTTTGGCAAATGTTACAACAGAGCAGAGCCGACCATAGAAAACATTTGAGAGGTGAGCTGGGAGGAAGCGGTTCCGAGAAAATGACTTGAGAGGCACTGTTTTGTACTCCACATGGATTTTACCAGTGTGACATTCTTTTTCTTTATTCTTGTTACTGTTGCTCCAGTGCTTGTCACTTTATTGGGGATCCAACAAGGCAGACTGTGGTGAGAAATTTTGATGTGGGAGGGGTCAGAGTGATACAGAGTGATACTCAATGGACATTACATAAGGCTGGCTGGCACCTTTTCCCACTGGAGGATTTACAATGGGTAAAAGGTACCAGTCAGCCAATCAGAATACAGGATTGTATCATTTTTACGTTTGCTTGCATGCATGTGCAAGAAACATAGTGCCACCATCCGAGTTTTCCAGAGGTGTGTCAGCCTCTTCCAATTCAGTCAGTGTGTTTGCAGGTGCAGTCGCAGTGCTCCAATCACTGCTCCAGCTGTCTATGACAGCAGTTGAAAATGCAGTGGCATAAAGTTGAAAGGGAGAGCTCCACTTCAATGAGCAGGGCTCCCCCCTCAACACGCATACGCATGCATATTGTGTGCTCATGCGCCCCCACGCACATACTGTATAGCGATGGGGGTGCCCAATGCCCGTCAGCTCACACGCACCCCGAAAAAGCTTTCAGGTGCCATGCTGGGGCCCACCCAGCGTGGCACATGTCTGTATGGCCGATGGGGTGCCCAATCCCCGATGGCACCAGCCCCCCAAACAGCCTTCTAGCTGTCACGCTGTGGAGCCACCCCAGTGTGGCAAATGTCCTCCATTGTCTTCCTTAAAAAACTGTAAAAAGAAAACGTTCTCTTGGCGTTCACCCAGCCCACCCATGCCCACCCACTTTGCACCCTGCCTCTGCACACCCCTCCCCATACTTACCTCCGGAGTCCAGCACGATGATCTTTGGTGGACCAGGAACACGTCTGCACTCTTCAAAGCTGACCGTGAACTGAGGAAATGCTGGTAAGCTGTACAATGTAATAGATAGGGTTTTTTCAACTTTGCTGCATCTCTGGGGCATTTTTTGGAATTTTTGCACTAAATTTTCAAGATGTGGTTTTTGGGACCCCTTCTCATGAATGCTGTCACTGTCATGGCGTTAAATCGGGCCCGAAGGGTGATTTTGCAGTCACTGCACAAAATCACCTTTTGGGACTGATTAATGAAATAACACTGCCAGTGTTCATAAGGTGGGCTCTCAAAAAGCCTATTTTGAAAATTTGGTGGAACAATTCCTAAAAATGACTGTTTTATGAGCGTGCATTGCACAGTTCCTACGCACGCTCGTAAGTTCGCGAATTTTCAATATTTTCACTCTAGATTTTCAACATTGCCATTTTACCACACCTCCTTATGAGCAGTACAGCTGTAGTTTTTCACATCTCGCCCAAAACATGTTTCTGCCGATGTAGCGCACAATGGCGCATTCGGTGTGTGAAATCAATGTACGGGACACATTAAGAAAATCACAGTGACACTGTTCATGAGCAGATGTCTTAAAATATCTATGTTGAAAATTTGGTGAAAAAATTCCTAAAAATGACTGTTTTATGAGCATGCGTTGCAGAGTTCCTATGCAAGCTCGTAAGTTCTCAAATTTTCAATATTTTCACTCCAGATTTTCAACATTGCCATTTTACCACACCTCCTTATGAGCAGTACAGCTGTCATTTTTCACATCTCACCCACAACGTGTTTCCGCCCATGTAGCACACAATGTTTCTGACTCAGCAGTAACAATACAGAGCTACAATGTCCACAGGCTGGACCGGATATCCAAAAAAGGCGGTGGTTGCGCAATCTATATCAAAGACTCCCTGTCTTGGCACCCTGTAGCAACTCCATCACTTTCTGCCTCGACCCAGATTCTGCCAATAAAAATTGTTCTAGGTCCCAACCATAAAGCCCTGACTATTGTCTCCGAATACATCCCACCCAGGGACCCTAACCATGGATTCAACAACGTCCTAAACTTTATCAGCTCTCATCCTCTCGAAGCTGAACTTATTCTACTAGAGGATTTCAACATAAACTGGTTAGCATCAAGCGCCAGTGCCTATAAAGACTCCATCTCAGCTGCTAACCTCACGCAAATGGTAAACTTCCCTACTAGGATTAACTACGAGACTGGCACCAGTACCCTCTTAGATTGGGTCCTCACCACTCACCCCACAAGGATTTCTCGTACAACCATTCTCCCAGACTCTCTCAGTGACCACTCCCCAGTCATGTGTGCATGGTCTAACAAATTCCTTAAGCCCACTCCCAAAATTATCACTAGTAGAGCCCTTCCTCGTGGAAAACTTCCACATCTCAAACAACACCTGGTTCTACAAGACTGGCTACCCGTCTATGAAGCAACAGATGTTAACTTGGCTCTTGATCACTTCATCTCAATTTTCAACAAAGCCTGTGACCTCTTTGTCCCTGCTAAAAGGTGCAAAACAAAATCTCTCTCTAACCCACGGGTCACTGCGGCTCTCCTCTCACAGCTGAAACTAAGGGATCACCTCTGGGCAGTTGCCAGGGCCACTGGCAAACAACCGGACATCCAAAATTACAAACAAGCACGAAATGCCTGCTCAAAAGCCATACGACTAATGAAATCCACCTATTACAAAGACGCTCTCACCAATACATGGGGAAATGGTCATGCTTTCTGGGGACAACATCAAGGATGTCACAGGGAAGCAGCCAAAAACCTCTCTGGCCATGTTAATGGTTGATGGATCCTCAACCCTCGACCCCAAGGTGATTGCAAACATCTTTAACACAGCTTTTTCAGACCTTAGTGCTGTTCTTCCCCCATGACTTTTTCAAAAACAGGGCCTACTCCCCAAATACCTCAGCTCCTCAGTCTAACCATCCCCTCTTCTACTTCAGGGAGGTAAGGCTGAATGAAGCTTACTGCTATATTACTGCAGCTATCTCTAAATCTAGATCTAGTAGTGACACCCTGGACCTTAAGCTTCAGTTGCTCACTCTCGATGAGGTAATTCATCCATTAACAAAAATCCTAAACCTCTCTCTCAGCTGTGGAAAATTCCCAGACCAATGGAAAACAGCCACTGTGACACCCATCCATAAAAGTGGGGACAAGACGAATCACTCAAATTATCACCCTATCTCAATACTGCCCCCACTCTCTAAGGCACTCGAGCACATCGTGGCTGATCAACTTACCGACCACTTGGATAAATACAATATACCTTGTCCACAACAACACATCTTCCGGAAAGGTCACAGCACCACCACCACAGCCCTTCTTGAGTTCACTGGAGCTTTGCACAAATCCCTTGACAGTGGCCTTCTCACAGGGGCCACTTTCGTCGACCTCTCCAAGGCCTTCGATACAGTACACCATGGACTATGAATACACCAACTACTGAATGCCGGGCTATCACCTGACTCTTCTCTCTGGTTTAAAAGCTACTTAGAAAACCGGTCACAGACAGTAAAAATTGCAGACACTCTTTCTAACACCCTGCCTGATCACTCGGGTGTCTCACAGGGATCCATACTGTGCCCCCTCCTTTTTAGCCTTTTCTTAAACTCCCTTCCTTACCACTGCTCTGAGCAGATCATACCATATGCCAATGATGCTGTTGTATTCTCCACTCACAAAGATCCTGCAGCTCTTCAACACAACCTTCAACTTGGTTTCAGTTCTGTAGAAACATGGTTTCTTAATCATAAACTGGTCCTCAATGACAAGAAAACCTAATCTATGCTCTTCTGCAGCTCTCATAACCCACACAAGCTACACCACTTGGCTATCTCCACCACCCAGGGGAACACTCTAGATCAGGTGGGGTCCTTCAAATACTTAGGGATACAGCTTGACCCTAATCTCTCCTATGGACTTCATTAGATAATGTAGCTAGAGCTGCTAATACACAGCTTGGTCTCCTCTACAAACACAGACCACACCTCACGCCAGAAGCTTTGAAGGTTGCAGTCCCGAGCTCTGTGATCTCTGTAATAGACTATGGTCTCATCATTTATGGCTCGGCCACAACCACAACCCTTAGATGCCTCTCAACTGCCTTAAATAAAGCATGTTGGCTCATCACTGGTGCTCACCGTCTCACCCACACATGTGACGTGTACACTCAGACTGCTGGCTCCAACTATCAAACCACATAAAGTTTCTCACCTGCTCCATGGTGAAAAAAATCTACCTTGGCCTTGCACCTTCTGGGGTCTCAACTCTGTTACAACACCGAATTAACAAATGGTGCCTTAGGAGATCCACGCTACAGCTACTGAAAGTCCCCCACTGTCACACTTCACAGGGACAATGCTCTTTTGCTTATCGAGTGCCACTCTGGTTCAATGACCTCAGCCCAACCATCTCCTCTGCCCCATCAATTGGTATGTTTAAAATTAGGCTCCTGGACTATCTCACTACCAACAGCTACTGTGACTGCCCAACTTAACCTTGCTTCTCCACTTCCCTTTCTGATCTAGTTGTCCCCCCCTCCCCTCCTCACTGGATTCTACCCTCACATCTTGGTATACCCAATGCTGCACTTTTCACCCTCTCCCCACCTTTCCTACATTCCTTCCCCCCCTTCCCTCTTCCCTCTCCCTATGACTCTGGCACTTCTTATATGTTGTCTATTTTCTCTGACAAATGCCACTGGTTGCCTTGTTACAATGCTACCCTTGAATTGCATTACTCTGTACTCTGTTTGCAATGTCCACATTGTTGTAATGTCTGTCTTGATGTTCCCCATAATTTGTATTTCTCTGACATGGAACCTTTGTAAAAGAGCCAAGGCTCAAAGGTATTTGTAATCCTAGACTTAATAAATTAATAAATACAATAAAATAAAAATGGCACAGTCGGTGTGCAAAATCAATGTATGAGACACATTAAGAAAATCACAGTGACACTTGTTATGAGCAGAGGTGTTAAAATGGCTATGTTGAAAATCTGGTGAAAAAATTCCCCAAAATGACTGTTTTAGGAGTGCACGTTGCGCAGTTCCTACGCACACTGGCAAGTTTGCGAATTTGTAATATTTGCACACCAGATTTTCAACAGTGCCATTTTACCACACTTCCTTATGAGCAATACAGCTACCATTTTTCACATCTCGCCCAAATGTGTTTCACACATGTAGCGCACAATGGTACAGTCGGTGTGCAAAAACAATGTTTGGGACAGATTAAGAAAATCACAGTGACACTGGTCATGAGCAGAGGACTTAAAATGGCTATGTTGAAAATTTGGTGAAAAACTCCATAAAATGACTGTGTTACTTAATGAGCATTGCGCGAGTTCCACGCACCCTCGTAAGTTCATGAATTTTGTAATATTTTCAGTCCAGATTTTCACCAGTGGCATTTTCCATGCCTCCTTATGAACAGTACAGCTGTCATTTTCCACAACATGGCCGAAATGTGTTTTCACACTTTCAGCACAGAAATGCGTGGTCACTGTGGGAAATCATTGTTTGGGACAGATAAAGAAAATCACACTGACACTGTTCATGATCGGAGGTCCCAAAATGCCTGTGTTAACAATCTGCTATAAAAAAATCCTCAAACTAGTTACATTACGGGTGTGTGTTGCACAGTTTCTACGTACGCTCGTGACTTCACCGTTTTTTTTAATATTTTCACAGTTGATTTTCAACATTGCCATTTTTTACACCTCTCCATGAACAGTACCACTGTCATTTTTCACATCCTGTTCAGAATGTGTTTTTGCACCTGTGGTGCCAACTGCCATAGTCACTGTGCAAAAGCAGTTTTCGGCTAACAAACTGATATTGCCACTGTTCATGAGGTGGGGGTCACAAAAAAACCATGTTGAAAATTTGGACTGAAAATACCAATGAATGCCTGAGGCATTAGGGTTTCTGACCATAATGCCCCACCTTGTAGAGAATGACAGGCATCAGGAGTGTGACTTGGTATTCTTGCCAGTAATGCTCATACCATTCCACCCCCACCCACACCCTGCAGCCAGTGAGAGGCATCAAGGTGTGCCTTGGACTCTTCGGCCCCAAACTTCACCCCATTCTCCTATATTGCACCCATATCACCATATTTCCTGATGGAATGGGGTGTGCATAAGGGCCAAAGACCCCAAAGCACACTGTGACATTTGTCAATGTCTGCAGGGTAGGGTGTTGTGAAATGGCATGGTCGTTATGCCTGATGACCCAAAGGCACACCCTAATGCCTGTCACTCTCTGGAGGGTGGTGGTGGGGTTGGCTTCAGTTCAATACTTCACTGCCATTCCTATTATGCAGCTCGGTAACTTCTACACTACCAATGCCAATGCCAGCAAGCAAACATTCGGCATTGACAAATGCTTGTTTTTTTTGCCATAGTATAATGTACAATAAATTCAGCTCCAGCTCCAGACCAACCACTGATCTGTTTTTCTGCCTTCATTGTCTTTGTTTCTACTGGCTTAGTGTTTACTTAGGGCAGCTGCCATAGGGTGGGGAACAAAGGGATGGACAGTGAGGGCTAGAACCCGCTATGGACTTTAGGTCCTGGGTTTCAGTGCCACACCACACTTCTTTTCCTATGATGTTTACAGTTACATGAGCCCAGTAAAATATTTTTTGGCTACAAGATGGAGAAATTAGGTGACTTGATGCTTTTTATTTCTTGTTACTTATGAGAAAATGTAACTGGCATTGTAAGAGCATGTTTAAATAGTTTAATGGCGATGTTATCTTATCTAATTGGCCAATTCTTTATGCTGAAAGTTCATGTATTTTGAGAACTATTTTAAGCAAAAAGAATGCCGGTCCTTATTAGGCTTCTGCACTATCACATGTTAACAATCAAAGAACCATTACCATCCCTCCCCCACATGCACACACACTCATGTGACAGATAGTCAATGAATAGTGTGCTGCTGAAAAGACTGTACAATGCAACCTTTATATGTTCTGATGGTTTAAAACATTATGTGCTCCCCACTGTAATTTTTATAGCCTTTCATAATATATGTCTCTTGTGAAAACACATCTGAAAGCTGTTTAAAGTGCATTCCCTGCTTGTTAAAGCCTATTTCCAGTGTCTTGGAAAACTTTTTAAATTACAATATTTGAGACACAATTCTACTTACAGTTCATTAATGTACTGTAGACCCCCTTACTCTCTATTACCGAGTACATTTAACAAACCAGTGCATCTTAAACTTCATTTTATCCTGTGTCCTATTGCTGAAGTCATAATCAGCTTTGTGGAATGACATCATCAAATTGTGATGTCATGAACAATGCATTATGTCTTCAGTGAGGGAAAAGCATTAGAATGAGATAGATTCTGGGGCCCAAAGATATTTTCAAGAAAATATCCTTAGCACTAAATAATGAGGGAACATAATAATAATAACATTTATGTGGTATTGGATAAGCAACATTGTATCCCAATACAAAATTTAAAGACATTTCCCAGTATACTGGAAAAACAGTTTGAAGCAGCAGTACTGGATAAACACAAAGTTATTATCAAAAATTCTGCTTTTTGGTTGGAAGCATGCAACCATAACTCCAGTTTCCATATGTGTAAATATTTTAGATATTTAAAATGTATTTCCATTGTTGCATTGTTGTGGATCCACAGCAAATATGACTGGTGCTTAATCTGCAGCCAAGATCACCCCTCACATTGCATCATGTCTTTTGTTTACTTCTGTGTGACCCTGTGCTGCACATTCCCACCATCCCTGTGTAGTACGTGACGCGAGTCATGCGCATGTGTGGTTGGCAGGAGAGAATTCCAGTTCAACATGGTGGGTGGGAGAAATGTAAATGAAAAAGAAAAATTGAGCAAATTATGAGGTGATAGTACAGTGGAAACAAGAAAGATTACTAGGTCGGTGCTCAACAGAGCACAGGAAACAAACTGTTGCAAAAGATCAAATTTTTTTAATCTAGTATTGTTGCTTTAAGCATAACTTGTTCTCCAAATTATTAAAAGCTGTGGCAACTACCACATCAGTTTTAGCTAACGGGAACTATACCTCTGAAAATTCAGGTCAGAATGGACATACTCTTGATCGCAATACCAAAAGCTAATTTTCTTTAATTATTTTGATGAGGAAGGTGCAAGTAAAACCAAAGCCATATGGGCTAACTATGTAGTGTTGAAAACCTTGTTTTATTGTATTATAACTATTGTAAATCTCATATGCATGCTTGTGTTAGTTCTGGAGTGCCAACCTGATTTAAATGCTTCAGACACACATGATAGTAACTCACATAATGAGACAGTTCACTGCATGCAACAGTGTAATTCGGCCTTTCTGCTATGTTACTGCATTGCATCATGGTTGGCTTCACTTTAGTGTTTCTGGAATTCAGTTCTGCTAGTTTTGTGTACATGTGTACTGTAGATTCATAGATTCTGTTAGCAGATAATGACCTCTTGGCCCACCTAGCCTGCCTATAAAATCTCCCCTAATAGTGCTATACAAGCCACTACTGGGGGGGTATCATTCACCCCTCTCTGTTATCCAAGATACCCATGTGTTTATCCCATGCACGCTTAAAGCCTGAGACTGTATTTGTCCCAACCACTTCCACTTGGAGGCTGTTCCAGTCATCCACCACCCTTTCCGTGAAGAAGAACTTCCTCACATTATTCCTGAACCTACCCTCCTCCAATTTCATATTGTGACCTCTAGTCCTAGAACATCTTTTTTCTGTAAAATGCTCTCTTCCTTCACCTTGTTTATTCCCCCTGAGATATTTGAATGGCTCAATCATATCCCCTTGCCTCATCCTGTCCTCCAGGAAGTACAAGTTTAACTCCTTAAGCCTCTCTTCATAGGTCTTCTGATGCAGTCCCTGCACCATTTTAATTGCCCTCATCTGCACTGCCTCCACCCTGTCTCCGTCCCTGTTCTTTTGAAGATGGGGCCTCCAGAACTACACATAGTACTTGAGGTGCAGCCTCACCATTGAAGTATACAGGGGTAGTATGATCTCTCTACTTTTGCTGGTGACACCCCTTCCTATGCATCCAAGCATTTGGTTTGCCTTTCCAACTGCCTTCCCACACTGCTTCACCACCTCTCCCTTACCTTGTGATCTCTAGTACCTCTCCCCCATAGTGTACTCGACCCCCAGATTCCTGTGCCACAAGTGCATAACCTTGCATTTCTTAGTATTGAATTATAGCTGCCATCTTTCTGACCACTCTTCTAACTTTTTTAGGTTCTCCGTCATCCTTTCCATACACTCCTGTATGTCCACCCTGTTGCGGCTCTTGTGTCATCTGCAAACAGGTATACCCTGCCTCCCAGTCCAGTCCCTCTTTCATGTCACTAATGTAGATAATGAAGAGTACAGGACCCAATATGGACCCCTGAGGTACCCTGCTGGTCATCCTCCCCTCCTGAGACTGTACCCAGAGTGTACCCTTTTTACCACCACTCTTTGGCTCCTATTCCTAAGCCAGTTTTCCACTCAGTTTACAATTTTAGGCCCACCCACAAGCTACTCACTTCATTACCAACCTTTTATGCAGGACAGTGTTGAAGGCCTTGCTGAAATCTAGACAGACCATGTCCAAGCTCTGCCCTGGTCCACTACCCTAGTCACCTCATCAGGTTGGTCTGACAGGACCTCCCCCCTTTGAACTCATGCTGCCTCTGGTCCCACAGTCTGGTGGTCTTGAGGTATTCTCTAATTCTTTCCTTTAGGAGTAATTCCATTACCATTCCAACTATGGACATCAGGCTAACCAGTCTGTAATTTCCTGGCTCTTCCCTACTACCCCCTTTGTGGAGCGGGACAAAGTCAGCCTTCCTCCAGTCCCCTGACACCTCTCCAGTTTCCAGACACTGGTTGAGCAGAGCTGCCAGGAACACAGCCAGTACCTCTCAGAGCTCTCTTAGCAGCCTGGGGTGCACTGCATCAGGGCCCAAGGCCTTGTTTATTTTATTTATTTAGTCAGTCATAGGAATTACAACCCTTTGAGTTATTGACTCATTTACAAAGGCTCTGCGTCAGCACAGTCATACATTCAGAGGTAGTACATTAGTAGGACATCACATTTCAAGCATTTATATACAATAGCCAAGGTGGCCAAAAATCTATACATGTAGTAGCTAGGGTACTGATATTATTACCGTGGAACAATTATAGAGCAAGTGCAGCCTCTGGGGCATTGTCATAAAGTAGGAACAGTGATCAATACATTAGTGAGACAACATAGTTTAGGCAAAATAGCCTGGGTGACTGTTGACCTATACATTTAGTAGCTAGGGAATTGGTATTGGTACAGGAGATAATAGTTACAGTGTGGGTGCAGCCTCTAGGACATTGTCGACTCTTAACTTGGACAATTCCCTTAGCATCCTGTCCACAGTGAAGGGGCTAGTGCTACTTCTTTATCCATCTTGCCCTTGTTGTGTATTTCAAACCCATTTCTTACCCCCTACTGTGTGAAGATGGAAAGGAAGTATTTGTTCAATATGTTGGCCTTCTGGCTGTCCTCCTCCATGGAGGCCCCTCCTTCCCCAGTAGCCTGATTACCCCTCCCCTCACCTTTCTCCTTTCCTCAGTGTATCTGGAAAATGTTTTATCCCCCTCCTGACTGACTTTGCTATCCTTTCCTCTGTTACTTCTTTTGTCCCTCTTATTTCCTTCCCTGCCTCCCTTTGCCTCTCAGATATATTCTCCTGTCATCCTCCTTTTGTGTTCTTTTTTGTACTGTCTAAAGGCTGTTTTATTTGACATCACTCTTTCCGCCCCCTCCCAAGTAAACCAAAGTGGTCTCCTCCTTCGCCTGTCTTTGCTGACTTGTCTGGCACAAAGTCTTGTAGCCTTTTTAGTCACCCCCCCATTGCCACCTATTGTTCTTCTATGCCTCCTAGTTCATGCAACCCTGCCAGGGCTTCCCTGAGGCATGCCACCATTCTTCCAAAGTCGGCTCTCCTAAAGCACCAAACCCTGGTTCTTATGTGGCTTGACTCTACCCCAGTTTTTATACTAAACCACACCACCCGATGGTCACTGGTTCCCTAGGTGGTCCCCCACAGTGACATTGGTCACACTGTCCCCATTTGTCAGAACTAGATCCAATGTCACCCATCCTGACTGGGTTCCCTTACTAGTTGTTTGGGTAGCACTCCCTACATGGAGTCCAGGATGTCCCTGCTCCTAGCCGATGTTGCAGCTGGGACACTCCAATCCATGTCTGGAAGATTGAAGTTACCTATCAGAAGCAGTTCCCCCTTTTGAGACATCCTTTGGATTGCTTGCATCAACTTTCTGTTCACTTCCTCCCCCCTGTGCCAGAGGTCTGTATACTACCCTTGCTCAAATAATGGCCCATTTCCTCTTCTCAAGGGAGGCCCACAGTACCTCCACTCCCCTGTTCCCCCTGAATCTCAACAGCCTTAATGTGGTCCTGTACATAAAGAGCTATCCTTCCTCCTTTCCTTCCTACTCTATCCCATCTGTCTGTCATCGTTCAGGTAGACCACACAATGTTTTAACTCCTTGTGGATGATTCTTGTCCTGTGCCCCTTCTACTAAATTTTTACACCATGCCCCTAGACACGGGCTGGAGGGAGGGTTACAAATGTGAGGTCTCATTCTGGACCAGCTTGGCTCTGCAGCAGTGTGGCCTGGAGTGTTTATGGGGGGGGGGTTCTGTGGCACCTGTGGGTCCTGAGGAGGGTATCTGTGCCATTTCTGGGACCTGCCATTTTGGCTGGTTTCGTGCCTCCTGTGACTTCACCATCTTGGTCACAGTGTTGAATATTAATTAATTTTATCCAGTTGACCCCTGACTGGCTTCTGATTGGCTGGGAGGAGAGCCCATGATTTTGGTAGCACCCTGTTAGTCCCAATCTTGGATTGAGTTGTGCTGGAGTGGTGTGTGCCATGAGTGCTTCTGTGGCTGAGAAATCTGCTGCAGATGAGCCCCAGGCTTTGGTTCCTGCATTTCTTGTGTCATGCCTCTGGATAACTGCAGGGTGTGGAGCAGCCAACGACTGGTGTGTGTGGTGTGGCTTTCAGGGAGTGGGGGTAGTCTGCTTCCCCATGTGTTCAGCCTGTGCCAGGGGGCCACCACCTAGCATCTATCCATTGCCTCCTTATTCAGCTACTTGGACTTGGTCATCAGTACCATCAGTGGGGACAGCATCACTATTGTCTACTGGGTGCTTGGACACCTGGGAAGAGACCAGGCCAGCACTTTCCCCTGTGGAGCCCTCCACTCCTGCCCCTGATGTCATAGTGGAGTGTGTGGAAGAGGAGGTCGTGTATGGTGGAGTAGGGCAATGAAGTCTGCTCAGCCCTTATCCACCACCACCTACTGAGCCTCCCCATGGCAGTGGAAGAGGGTGAGGTAAGCTTGCTAAACCTGCTGACTGCCAGGGGGGCCAGCCCATATTTTCTCATCCACCAAAGGCAGAAAGGTTTCATCCAAGCAAGCAGAGGCCTCAGAGACAGAGTCTCCAGCTGTTGTTGACGTCCCAGAAGAAAAACATGATGCTGATTATGTTGAGTCACCCATTTTGGCCCTTGGACAGACACCAGGCAGTTATATGTTTGCAGATCAAGAGATCTTCAGAGCCATTCCCCAGCCATATTTCAGGCAAGTTCTTATCCTGCCAGATACCATCCCTCACCTCCCGGTGATATGTATGAGCTTAAAAGTGAAGATGGATTGACTGTTGAGTAGCGATCTGATGAATGTATGGTACAGGACAGGAGTCTGGTTGGAGCCTGGTCAAGACCAATGGACCAGCATGAGAGAGATTCTGGAGTGATCCCAGGTGGAACGGTGGGTCTGGCATCAAATCCATCTGGAATACCCCAAGAGGATTACCCTTTTTGTTCTGATGTAAGATATGGCCAGCAGCAGAATGAAATAATTACATCATCTCTGTGAATTCTTTCTCCAATGAGATGACCAAACCTGATCTGAACTATCTCCATGGTGGTGGACCCATTATCCAAGAGGAGCACACCCATGGACTAGTGCTATTTTGCCAGGACTGCCTTGCTCAAAACCGTTGAACCATTTGTGAGTTGATTTGCCTGTTACTGTTCTGATTATTTGTTCTCCAAGCAACCTGTATATGTAAGCAAGTGAGAGCTCAGAAGTTTATGACTAAAGACACTGTGCCCTTTGGACCTGGACTTTGGGGACTGCTTTTGAGACTGTACCTTTTATGGTATAAAAGTGTTAGTTAAGCAATTGTTTGAGAAAAAAAACAGAGAGGAATTAAAGTAGAGAACATGGTGGGAAGTGCATGAGGCATGTATGAGGATTGCTGTGTGTATATGTCTATGTGTGTGTGTGTGTGTGTATATGTGTATGTGTGTGTGTGTGTGGCTGGGCATGGTGTGAGTGGTGTGCTTGGTGAGAGTGTAGGGTAGTTTGCTATTACAGTTTGAGTCTTGGCAATATTGTTTATTATTAATTCTGTTGAGAATCTGCTGGAAGGGGGAGGCTAAAAGTCTTGAATGGGCTCCATTTACCCTGTTTTGTCATACTGGGATCTGTGTCCCCTATCTAATCTGTCCGGCATTACCAAAGGGGGGACAAAAGGTGAAGAGTGTGCATATCCAGCTGATGCTCCTCCCTGTGGCTGGCCACATGCCCCATTCCTGGAGGGGGGATGGATTAAAAGGGGGAAGAGTGTAAGCCCCCCCCCCAGTTCAGGGCTTACTAAAGTTACCTTTCTCTGTCTCCTCCCTCTTGCCCATTTAAGGTTAGGTGGGGACTGGTGTGTGCCCCAGGGTGTGGTTTTCCCTGCTCCCTCAAGGTATAAAAGTGCGAGCTTTCTAGAAGTCTAGGAGGCCAGCGGGAGACTGTTCACAAGTGGGACGGGGGTTCAATCCTCAGCCTGGGAGTGTGACCTAAGCTCTCAGCACATGGAACTACTTGGGTCAAAGGAGGGAGTTTGTCAGGGAATGCGGCTGTGGGATGGGACCCCGTGTAAGGAGAGGAGCTGTAGCCTGGAGGAAATTGAAGTTTACCTGCCTTGTGCTCTGCACCACTGTGGTGGGTCTTGGGCCTCATCCTTTATGTGTGGAATAGGCGGTGGGGGTGCTTCAGCGATGGCAGTGCCATGGCTCTGCCTGGTTGGTGGTGGCAGCACTGATGGGTTGGACCCGTGTGGCATGCTGTATTTGTTTTTATGGCCGGTCAAGAGCAAATGAGTGCTAGTGCCACTTTTCCTATGTTTTTATAGGTCCAGAATTGGGGTGGGTCCAGCCATAGGCCCAATGCAGTAGGTTGGGGAGTTAGTTTTTTTGGGAGTCACCTGCATTTTGTAAGATCCCCAAGTATAGGGTGGCCGTGCGGAAATGGTTTGTGCAACATTTTGTTAATGGCCTAGTTAGGACCAGGGCCAAAGTATCTAAAGGAGCCCTGGTTTGTGAGATCTAGGTCACTACTCGAGTTTCTGAGCCCCCCCCAGCTCAGTTGTAAGTGAAGCGCATTCATTGGGCCTGTTTCAGCCCCAAGATTCTTGGTTTGTGCCCCACACTGGTAGATTTTTACACCAGGCCTCTAGAGGGAGGATTACAATTATGATCTGAAGGAGCTCCCCATTACTGATGGTCAGGCTAGCTCTTCCATAATTCCCTGGTTTCATATTGTCCCCACTCTTGTGCAGAGGGACAGCTTCCTGCTGACCTGATGTGCAAAAGACACTTAGATTACCATACCAGTACAGTAAGTATCAGCTTGGCTTGATGGTAGCATTCTTTCTTGAGCTACAAGATAGCGAGTTTTAGCTATTATAAGGTAAAAGTGACTTCACACGTTTCCTATATGTGTTAAGTTTGTTTTGCTGGAATGTAAATTGCTTACTAAAACACTGCATATTATTTGTATTGTACATGGTTGTTGCCATATATTTCTTTGTACTGTAGTAAGTTACTTTGCATGTCCTGTGCCTGTTTATTGTATCTGTACTCTGTTGTGCTTGTGACTGTATTTTCCTGGGTCCTGGCTGAAAATAGGCATATTATTGTCTAGGGAATGTACCTGTAATCAAACACTAAATAAATACTTTGGTGATGTGGACTCATACCCAGTGCTGACACTGCATTGCATTTCTCCAGGAATGCATAACTATTGGAAGTACAGTACCATTCTTCAAATGACAAATTAAACTAAGATTTATTTTGCCAATTTATGGGGAATGCCTTGGTTAACCGTCATGGCAATATTCATAAAAAGGAACTCACCTGTGTTGTACCCAACATTACCTCTCTTAGTAACACGTATTCTGCAGTTGTTAATTGCTGTGTGTGGAAACTGATGAATAGTTTGTTACCACTATACCTATTTTATAGTAGTCCTTATACTGTTAATGTCTCACTCACTGATTTACCAGCTCTAAAAGTAAGTTCCCCTATTTTGATCATGGGTTGGTGACATTTAACAACTTTCAAGCTCTGTCTCTTGGAAGCAGGGTCTAAACTCTTTTGCCCCTGTAGCCAGGCCAACCCTCACATGTTGCTACCAGCTATCCAACTGCAACTTGTTACTAGCCAGGTGAGAAAGTAAGTGTGTCTATTGGCTAGGCGTCAAGAGGAACTTGAACACCTAAATGACCAATCTTCTGTCCCTAGATATTTAGTACATCACCTCTGCAATGCACTGAGCAACCATTAGTCACATTTACACTACCTGTGGGGTAGTGTTGCAGTTTCCTCTGTTCTGCCACCACTCCGCCTGCTACACTCCCAGTGTGCATTTACACAGCTGCCCATCTGTACCAGTGCATGCTCAGGCTGTGCTGCACACTGCACTTATGAACATGTGAACATACAAAATCTGCCAGCAGATAAAGGCCTAGAGGTCTACCAAGTCTGCTCAAATGTGCAGCTAGCAGCCCTTATTCTGCAGCTGCCCCTCCCTTCCACCCTTCCCCTTCATTGATCCTCCCCTTTGTCCTGTCCCATCCCCTTTTGAAGCATTCCACTGTTCTACTGGATACCACTTCTGCAGGTAATGCATTCCACCCAGCCACCACCCTCTCTGTAAAAAAAGTGCCTCCTCATCTCCCTCCTGAACCTTCCTCCCTCCAGTCTCATATAATGGTCCCTGTATTGTGCACTGCACTTCCACCAGTAGGCAGGAAAGGTGTTCACAAATTGTTTTACATCATTGCCCAAATGCATATATTAATAAAAAAGATTTCTCACACCTAAACAGTTACTGATGTCTGGGAGAAAACTTGAAGCACTTGAGATAGCAGTCCCACCATGACACGAATGGGTGTTTCCCAAGGGTTACATTAATTTTGAGTGAGGATTCACTATATCAGGGAAGAGTAGAATACTGATAGATTGCTACTTTTAATGTTAGACAGCATAGCCATGTTAAGTGTATATTTCTGAATCAATTCTCGAGAGGGAGCAATATTAGACTTGATTCTCTCAAATGGAGATGGAGAGAGGATCACAGATGTAGAAGTGGGTAGCCATCTGGGAACTAGCGACCATCGAACAGTATGGTTCACAATAAACACAGCAATAGAGTCAAGCCATACAAAGACAAAAGTACTGGACTTTAGGAGGGCTGACTTTGCCAAAATGGGTGAGTGCCTAAGGAATGCACTAGCAAATGGGCAGGAAGGAGGGGTGGAAGAACAATGGGGAATAATAAAAACTGCCATCACAGAGGTAACAAGCCTTTGTGTGAAGCAAATAAACAAAACAAACGATGTAAGAAACCCCTATGGTTCTCAAAGGAAGTGGCAGTGAAGGTTCAAGAGAAAAAGAAAGCATTCAGGAAGTACAAGGAATCGCAGAAGGAGCAGGACAGAGAACTGTATCAGTTAAAGCAAAAGAAGGCTGGAAAGGCAGTCAGAACAGCAAAGGCCCAAACTGAGGAAAAGATAGATAACTCAGTTAAGAAGGGGGATAAAACCTTTTCTAGGTACATCAGGGAGCGAAGGAAGACCAAGGGAGGGATAGTGAGGCTTAAAAAGGGAGGGAGGGTGGGCAGATGGAGACTGTGAAAAGGCAGAGATACTAAACAAATATTTTGCTCAGTATTTACAAATGAAGAGGGGGAGGTACATAAAACAAACAGTAGAAACACTCTGGATACAGAAGTTGATACCAGCCCATTTACAGAAGAAAGGGTTCTGAAAGAACTCTTAAAACTGAAGGTGGACAAAGCAATGATGCCTGATGAGATTCATCCCAGAATTCTAAAAGAGCTAAGGGTAGAACTAGTGACACCACTGACTGCCCTTTCTAACAAATCATGGGAGGATGGGGTGGTACCCGAGGACTGGAGGAGGGCAGATGTGATTCCCCTTCACAAAAGTGGGAGCAAGGCAGAAGCAGGAAACTACAGACCTGTTAGTTTAACCTCAGTGATAGGGCAAATGATGGAATCACTTCTGAAGGAAAGAATTGTCGAGTATCTAGAGGCCAGAGGGGCACAGGACTCTAGACAGCATGGATTCACAGCGGGAAGGTCATGCCAGACGAATCTGATAGATTTCTTTGACTGGGTGACCAAAGTAGTAGATCAGGGAGGGGCTGTGGACATGGCCTACCTAGACTTTAACAAGGCATTTGACACTGTCCCACACAAAAGATTAATATACAAGTTAGCCAGCCTGGGAGTGGGTCCCAAGATGACAGCCTGGGTAAAGAATTGGCTGGAGAATAGGACACAGAGAGTAATAGTAAATGGAGTCCACTCAGAAGAAAGGAGGGTTACTAGTGGGGTACAGCAGGGTTCAGTATTAGGACCAGTCCTCTTCAATGTCTTTATAAGCGACATTGCAGAAGGACTGGAAGGAAAAGTATGTCTCTTTGCAGATGACACAAAGATCTGCAACAGAGTTGATGCACAGGTGGGGTGGAAAGGATGAGAAGGGACTTGGCAAGGTTAGAGGAATGGTCAAATGTTGGCAGCTTAGATTCAATGCTAAGAGTGCAGGTAATGCACCTGGAAACAAAAACCCAGGGAAGAATACACAATGGGGGTGAGATACTAACAACAACAAAAATGGAAAGGGACCTGGGGTAGTCATATCAGATGACCTAAAGGTGGGCAAGCAATGTGAGAGGGCAGCAAGGAGGGCTGGGGATACTGAGATGCATGGAGAGGCATCACCAGTAGAAAACAGGAAGTTATTATCCCTCTGTACAGACAGCTGTTGAGACCCCATCTGAGTACTGTGTGCAGTTCTGGAGACCCAATCTCCAAGAAGACATAGACAGGATGGAAGCTGTCCAGAGGAGGGCAACTAAAATGGTGCAGGGTCTGCACTGGAAGACATATGAAGAGAGACTTAAGGGGCTTAATATGTATAGCCTCGAGGAAAGGAGGGAGAGGGGACATGATAGAAACATTCAAGCACCTCAGGGGAATCAACAAAGTCCAAGAGGGTAGCATCTTTCAAAAAGGGTGTGCAAGAACAAGGGGCACAATTTGAAGATAGAGGGGGTGGCTCAGAGGTAATTTAAGGAAGTATTTTTTCACAGAGAGGGTTGTGGATGCATGGAACGGCCTTCCAGAGGAGGTTGTGGAGTCAAAAACAGTGGTGGAATTCAAGCATGCATGGGATAGTCATAAGGCAATTCTAGGGGGCGGGGGTAGGAAGAAGTAGGCTGCTGGTTAACTAGGATCTGCAGCTTATCCAGTAGGTAGGGAAATGGGCAGACTGGGTGGACCAAGCGGTCCTTATCTGCCGTCAAATTCTATGTTTCTATGTTAATTCCCATGGGGCATGGCTAACTGACAAAAGACTTGCTGAATGCAGCAAACAATCAGAACAAATTCAAATGCTTGACCTGTTAAAGGAGTTAAGAATTTGAAATATTTATTTTTCATCAGATTTCCTTCTGCATCACTGTGAATGGGGCAAAGTGTTCACAGGTAGGTCAAAAATATTATGCCCAGTTAAAAACCTTTAACAAACAATCCATTAAAACCCAATAAATAGGCAGTACACTGACAGCTCGTAGAATTTTGTCATGGCAGTGTGGCATGATGTGGGGTGCCATGTGGCTGCACCAGTGCCGGCAGAGCAGTGCATTTACATGCCAGCATAAAATGCCTACACCAGTATGCATTCCCACAAAAAAATGATCGCACTGCATAACAATGGAGCAACCCCCAATGTACCACAGGGTTGTCTACCTGACCTGACCTGCACCAGTGCAACTCATCCATACCACTCACAATAATACAGATCAGGTCATGTAAACATACCTAGGTCTAGTAGTCCAGGTGAACTTCAGTATCCATCTCTCCCAGTTTATAGAGCATTCTGTGTGATGCTGCCCTGCCACTTGACTATCTATGGTCTACAATATTTATATTACCACTACAGTTCACAGTATTTTATACATGAATAACCATCTAAATCCATCTGGTCTCAGTTTTGTCACAATAAAGTAAATTTCACTCCATTCATCATAATAATCAGAAAACGAGCCAATGTTACATATGAGCTATCACGGTATCCCATAAAGTGTAATAATGATATGCGTCTATACGGTCAGCAGTCATGTACCTCCACAGTGCAACTTTAATCCCTTTAAAATTAAATGTCAAGTAACAATGCTCTAAACCAAGTTTGAGTCAAACTAACTCTGAAGACCATATTCATTGCTGACTGCTCCATATGACAGTCTTCTGTAACCTAATGAGTAACCTAATGAGATTATCTTTTGTGAACTGGACTTGCATTTTACACTAATTTTTTTATTTTCATTTTAATACATTCTTTATATTTAAAAAGGCACAGGCCAGTAAGAAGAACAGGACAGCAATACCTTAACGTTTAAGGAAGCTCAGCAATGCTGATCTGGTGTGTACTGTTGAAAACACAGGGATGAATGAATAATGAAACATAATAAGATTTGTTTGTTAGTCACTTCAGTTAATAGTCAGTCTTGAGAGGACTTAGTATCACTCTCTGATGATAGCTACAAAGCAAGCATCAATGTATCAGAGAAGCTGACACATCCTAACAAATTGCCTATAGGTATTTAGAAGAAAACCTAGAAAGCAATTCCTTCAGCTTGTAAACATTTACCAGAATGCAAATGTGGATTACACCTACTGTGTTGAAAATAGCAAATAAACCTATCAGTCTCCTAATAAAAAACCTCAACAGCTGTTTATCACTCATTTGCAAAACATAAGAGCAACGGAATTCCATTACTTAGAGAACAAGGCTTTGCTACAGATACCTAGTAACAAAAGCTGGGACTACACACTAACTACAGGCTTCATCTGTTTCCCTATTCAGACTGAAGCAATGACCTATGCATGTAAACAGGAATGGTTTGCCCTAAGCAAAGACCTTTAGGAAAAGGTTCCCAAATTTCACACTATAACAACAGTTGGTAATGCTACAGAAAATAAACAAATACAGTACAAACACCAAGTCACCCAGCAACTAGTGCATACACTATTGAAATGCAGTTAAATAATATCTTATGTATGAAAAAGAACTCAACATTATCTCTTCTAATGTTAAAAGGTATGGTCACTAGGCTGCAGTTATGTTTTCATTATGAAATAATTACAGTGTTCAGTTTAATGCTTACACAGTATGTTTTTACGTACACATTTTTCCTTACTACAACATCTAGGAGGGATTTAGTTGTAGAATAAAATAGAATTTGATTTGTATATGTGCCTTTCATACATACTATATACTAGCCCCAATTCCCTTCTCCACCCCAGCATTTGCAGATCATACAGTGAAACCTAAGCTCCACATATATTGGCAGCAGTCTCCTCTGAGACCATGGTACATCAAACATGTAGCTTAACTAGGGTGGGGGGTGGGGTTCTATGATGCGCCCTCTTTCTGCTTGCATAGTGAGTAAGAAATCCAAGATGACAACAGCATGGCAGTGTAGAACACTCTTATTAAGCCACTGAGCTAGGCTTCTTTACAGTTTCATATAGCAGTAATAAGAGATGACTGGAGCAATTTTAAGTTCCAGATGTATGAGACATATGTAATATTTTCCCAGGAGTAATGAGACAGAATTGCGTGCATCTGTAAGAGAAAAGATTTCACTTTTCAAAGTGATTTGCTTGCCTTTATGTAAACCATAAATTTTAGTTAAAACTTAACACAAATGTAATAACTTAGCAGCAATGGATTTTAACACACTGTTACAAGGAACATGCACTATAGCTTCTCTTCTTCTCTGGTATTTCCATGCAAGTTCAGCTGAATTCTGCTTTACTGTATGTGAATAGGTATTCTATTGATGCTGCAGTTTCTCCATATTTATTTGGTAGTTATACCATTGCAGTTGTGATTCTTGCAACCATTATGCGCTAAACTGTTACACTGTAACAACCATGAAATGAAACTCAATCTAGTTGTAGCATAACTAGCATAAATACTTTTAAGATATATAAAAATGAAAAAGCATTCAGTAATAGACTATTTCAAATAAATGCTTACTATGAATAGAAAATGCCATACAAATGGAATAAGTAATCAAATGTGTTTCTTAAAAAAAAGTCTTCTTTGAATCCCAAACTATGTGCCTTAAAATTATATTTTTAGAGAAATGACAACTGAAAAGAGTCATATATAGGGTAATGGTGGTACTGTGTCTCTTAATTTTAACTGCCTACTAAATCTAATATGTCAGAAGATATTTCCCAGGAAGCCAGTATGATCTTGCTGTTAGAGAGCTGAACATTGAACCAGCTGTCATGTTCAGACCTCACTGTAGTCACTGATTGACTCACCGTAACTTTGATCAAGTCACTTGCCATCCCTGTACATCTGTATTCCAAGGTTTAAGGCATCCTAAAACTTGAAAGCAGAACCCCCCAAAAATTAGATGCTGCCCTTAGCTGGGTAATGCTGGGTAAAATAATTATACAAAACTCTCTCAGCTGACATACATTTACTACACCGTACTGTTTTTTTTTTTAATACAGACTGCAAGACCCAAATTCCTGAAATTAGAAACACCAGCCAGAATGTTCAAGGCCTTTTGCCAATACTTATAGCCTACGTGCAAATTAAGTACACCGTTTAAGGAAATTGACTCAACTTTCTGCCTTCTCATTTGGTGACAGATTTGTTTGTCACAATACACTGTGAAATCTTACCACTACCAAATGGATAGCCTTCCTTACAGAACAATTTGCCAAACAATACTAAGGATTTCATTATATCATATGTGATCTCATTTTTAATTTTAAAAACTCTTATCTTTTAAAATCTTAGACACTACTCAATAAAACCATGAAAAGAATCAAGAAACAAATGCAGGTGGAACATTGGAAATACAGTACTATACAAACTTACTGGCATTTTTTTGTCCAATTATTTTTTAGACTGTTTTTAGGTATTGTTTTCATTCCAGTTTGATGGCTTGAAACTTAATATATTCATTACTGTATAGATGGACAGGTAATATTTGAGATCCACTAGTACTATCAATGTCTTTTATAGTTGTTTGTAGAGCATTTTGCATGATCCTTAGCTTGCCACACTTTTACTATTTGCCAATATACTTTTAAGAAGGAAATAATTGATTTTGATAGTAAATCATATAATTACTATCCAAACCAGATAATAGATATCCAAAACAGGTAGCTAATGGATAGTTACTAATATAGATTATAGTTACTGGGCCTCATTGTATTTTAATAGTTGTAATTGATACTGATGCGGATATCATAATCTCCCTGTGAATGCTGAGTAGAGCATATAATCAACTGCCTGCTCATTGATACATTACTGGTGCCAAGCAAACACCCAAATGTTAGAAAGACACATCTATTCATTAAGTTTATTAAATCAGTGTAAGCAAGCTTAATTTCTTCTGAATCAGGTATCTTTTAGCACATTTCTCTAAAGCAAACTAGTGCACTACAGTGGCAATAATTTCAAAGGTGGAAGCTAAACTACAGTATGTAGCTATAATCCTGACATGAAATAAGGCTTGTAAGAAGCCTTTAGAATAAATGGTTGTCAGATCCCACTTAATAATCTGCAACTTCAACGGTGTCTGGTTGATAAAACTTATTTAATATATGGATTGTTGAAATAATAGGGTTGAAAAGCATACAAAAAAATCCTCATAATAACATTGTCCCTGAAGTGATAATACCATACTTGGCAGCTGATAATACTATCGTTCTGAGTCCATAATAGTATCGTTCGGAGCTCTGAACAATAGTATTATCATAAAAATGGAACAGCACAAGTGCAAGCTCTCCCACAACATGCTATGTTGCCAGTGTCAATCAAACACTATCATCTGAAAACGTGGCTCATGATTGGCCACTTTCTCTTTCTGGGCAGGCGGAACATTTTGAATAACATGGCGGCCATCTCTCGCTTAGCAAGACAAAATCGCAACCGAGATATTTCTTTTGTTTATTTTAATTCTTACGGAAAATGGAACTATCCAGTTGATCCTGCATTCTGGGGAGAAAAGGTAAGTCTGCCTACCAAAAAAAAGCTTTTCCCCTCGATAGAGGAGTCAGTGCCTGGCTGTGGGATGGGTTAGAAGAGCTAGACAGTGCAGTAGGTGAGAGGAGCGAGACAGTGTGGCGGTCGGCCAGAACAGAGTCTTCCCACAGCAGACGACTGACCCTTACAAAAGAAACTGGATCCATATATTTAAAAAAATAACAAATAACCTAAGTATGTATTACCAGGCAGTAATCTCATCTCGAGGTTTTGGGGACTTTGGGAACTTCTTGAGCTTCGCTCTCGAGGTTCCAAGTCCCCAAAACCTCTTGATGAGATTGCTGCCTGGTAATACACACTTAGGTATCTATTATTCTATTTGAGTGCACTCTACTTCAGAAGTTTAAGTAACTGTAAACTAATTTGACTGCTTAATAGTTTAACATCCATAACTGTATATGTGAAAATTCAGAGTTCCATACAAATACAGAATATTTGGCATTTTTAAATAATAAATTTGATATCTCACAATAACTGCATGCAAATTAAATGTTACCATACAACACTCATGAAATATAAATAATATGACTTATTTTCATTATAGTAGTCCTCATGCCAAAATAACAGCAACAGACACTATCAAGCTATATTTAGAAACAAACTCTGCCTCAAGGTCAATGCTGTGCCTACTCAGACATATTTTACTAGGCAGGTCTCCGCAAGAGCATTTTCAAAGTCATATCTTCCTAGAAGCATTTCACATTAGAGTAACTGATGATAGAACCTGACATTAAGAAAGAAACAGAAAGAAGGTTCTGTACATACCTCAATAATTCTGTCATGAATCTGAAGTCCTGCATCTTTGTTAGCTGGTCCATTCTCCAGTATTTTTGATACAATAATTCCTTCACTGCATTCACCCTCTTGATTATCCTTTAGAGATAAAGGAATGCAAAGATCATTCACATAGTGTTCATACTGTACATACATTATGTTGACCTAAAAGAGATCATACCTAAGTCAATAATTAGTAAGTACTATACAGTAATTATTTCCATGGTAAGTGATGATAGATTCTCCCCATACGTTATGGCACATTGAAAAATTAAGTGACTGCTATACTAATGTAGTGTTATAAGTAAACACATGTTTACAAGTAATAAGTATTTGTAAGGAATCAGGGGTTAGATATTCAAATATGTGCAAAAGCAGTGGGCAAAGGTTTGCACTGCACTTGCACCAGACCTGAAGTGAGATACATTTAGTTGGATAGCATACTGACACTATTTGACTTAATTTAGGGTCTTGTCAGCGTAGCACTAAGGCAAGCTGTGCTGCCCCAACATAGACCTGGGCCATATGCAGACCACAGGGTTTTGAGATCCCCCCAAACTGGATAGCACCAAGAGCTAAGGTGCACTATTCAGCCATAGAATGCAAATGGGCACATTAAGCAGGCAAGGTACTAAGGGGCCATATGCATGCCCATTATGGTCTCATCTGCATAGGAAGCAGCAGCAGGTTTGTGACCATCTGTGGTCATCTGCCACATCAGTCATGGTGGTGACTACCACCCCCCACACCCCAAACTCCTGTCCTCTTAATGTAAATGTGCTCTCTGGTGTCTAGTGGCACCCCTGGAATCTGCTCACCCACTCTAATAGTTCAAACATACTCTATGGTGTCAAGTGACACCCCCATCCTCTGATCACTCACCTAAGTCTGGTGTCATGGTGCTCTGGTGTTTTAGGGCCATCCTTACTCTCTGACCCACCAGCCCCATAATGCATAGTAGTCTCTGGTAGCTAGTGGTACCCCCATCCCCCGGAAACCCATATCCGTAAGGCTTCAGTAGTCCCTGGCATCCAGTGGTCCCACCCCCAGATGCTGACTGCCAACTGAACCAGCAAATGATGGTGGTTCAGAGGCCCCCCTGCACTGTCCACCCCCAGCATACCATCCAGCAACCCCACCATACCTATGCAGGTAGTCCTCGATGGACAGCCTATGACAATGACAGGCATAACCTTCTTCTCACCTCCTCAGCCACTGCTATATGCAATGACAGGAAGCACACATACAGCATACTGTATAATGTATGCACTCTCCCTTTCCTCCCATACAGTGGCCGGTGGAGGAGGTGAGAGGAGAGCTGTGCCAGTTGACATCATGAGTTCTCCACAAGGAACAATCTGCACAGGTATGGGGGCTTGGCTGTGCTGTGTGCTGTGTGTGGGTGGTGCTGGGAGGGCCAAAGAACCATCATCATTTTCCAGTACAGCTGGTGACTGGCAATTGGGGGAGGGAAACCACGGGATGCCAGGGACAACCAAAATCTTACACAATGAGTGTTTGGGGAGGTGGAGAATACTATTAGCTAACAGTAGTACCGCTATGTCTGCATCACATGGCCAGTGGATCGGATGGTGGGGAGTGCCCCTAAACATTGGGGCAGGGTGGGCGATCATAGGCTGCGGTGTGTCTCTAGACACCCAGGAGAAGATCTGAACTACTCAGGTAAGTGATTGTAGGGCAGTAGGTGCCACTAGACACCAGGGAGTATATATGAACCACTGAGGGGGGTTGATCAGAGGGTGGGGGATGCCACTAGATGTCAGGGAGTATGTGTTCACTACCCGTGTGGGTGACCGGAGGGCTGGGGTGCCATGAGACATGAGGGCATTTAGTGGTTCACCAGGATGGGGTTCACAGGGGGGCATGTGGCTGCAGTACTATCACCTACCACCAGGGCCCTGCACCCCATTAAGACTAGGTTTGTAAAGGTGGTAACTTGCAACTGTTTGGGTTGTATTTACCACTGGTGCAAATCTCTGAATCTGCCGCTTCCCCCGTATGCAAGGGGAAACCCCTTATTTGATTGGCACAGCAGTATGTTAGCGCTTGAGTGCTAATGGGTTTTGTCTGTGCTGTGGCTGTCTCTGAATATAGACTGCACCTATGAATTGGGCACAAAACGCAGTTATCATGGATAAACACCTTTTAGCACCCACGCAGACATTTGAATATCTGGGTTCAGAACTATTTTCTGAAATATAAAACTATATAAAAATCGATGTTTTCAGCAATGTTTTCGAGTGCGGTGGGACAGAAACAGGAAGAACTGATTAATATTGATCCAGGTGAAGTGGTTGTTGGTTTTAGTGAACAGGGGAAATTTAGCCAGCACAGTGGGGAACTTTCCCCACTCATTCTTGACAAGTACCATTGAATCTTTAACTTCCACAACACAACCACCAGAACAAGCAGACAAGACCTCAGTTTACCATACAAAAGATGGCACCTCATTAAAGATCAGTGTCCCCATAGCACAAGGGAACTGTCCCCCTCCAGAGCTACCAATACAACTTCCTACAGAGCTACCAACACCACTTCTTACAGCACCCAGTGTCCCTTGGAGGTCTTCAATTTGTCTATAGACCAGGCCTAGCCCAGATTGGCTTCTATGATCTGAAAGGATCAGACTTCAATGTGGTAAGGCTGCAATTTGCATTGTTAGCAGTCTGAAACCAATGCTGTGTTTATACCTGGGGCAGTACAAAGTGCTAAAAGTTTTATCATTCCGTCTTCATCTTTTACTCCTTCAGTGAAGCCTCCACCTTAAACAGGGAGGAATCAGTTCAGAAGATAATAATTAGTAACAGCAACTGTTACATGCAGCTGCTGGAAGGAACTTCATGTCTTGTTGTGATGTTAAATATTTGATATATGTGTTTCTTTTAAAAAATCTTGAAACTGTGATATGTTGTAGCTAGTCATCAACTGAGGAAATCGTTGACTAACAACTATTGCCCTGCTGGAGGCTAACAAGTTTTATATTCTTTCATAATAAAACCTTATCATAAAAACTCTACAGTACATTGGTAATTTGGAATGAGAATATAGTATAAAACTTCCTCTAAGTTAACTTTGTCTTATGCCGTAGTGGAAACTATGACTGTAATGTGGCTAGGAATTTGTGCTTTACAAGTTTTTTTCAACATGTTTACTAGGATTGTATTGCAGAAGTGCCTACTTGAAAAACACATGCCCTAAGTGTGTTAGGAATGTCACAACATCCTTCCATAATAATACAAGCAGGCCCTGTGTCCATCCACGGCCTAGAGTAGCAGCACAGAAAAGCTCCTATGTTTGCATCCATTGATGTTTATACTGCTTAACTGCTTTTAAATTATTATACTGAATTTCAATTTATGCTGCTGAACGGCTTGTTTTCACTTGCATTAAGGCTCAGCTGTTTCTTCCTGTCATGATCATTACATTGCTGGAAGGCTCTTTAGTGTCCAAGAAACCACTCACAAAATGTAGTAGCATAAAACAGCAATTTCAGATGCTAACAGGCAAGGAACAACTCTTCTGTTACTACTGTAAAAGTTAAATAGCCTAGATGTTTGTGATGACTTGCATGCAGCAACAGACAAATGTGAAAGAGTTACACTAATGCATCATGGGCTTACAATGGCCAAGACTTTACAGAAGTCAGACTTGTATGTTTGTGTAGAGGAATTTCTATTTGCAGCTGACTATGAGCAGTAGTTGTACAATGAAGAATTTGGAAAATCAGCTTCGCTTCACTGTGGATGACTTTCTCAGGTTGAAGTGAGTACTGAAGATAAGTTCATGTTGTGTGTCACTGTCTGATGCATTGGCTGATAGATTGGTGGGCAAAGATGAGTCAAATAATAGTTGATTTTCTGTAACTTTTATATATGGCTAATCTGCATACAATGCCTTCACTAGAAATATATCAACATGGTCCTCAAATGTTATTTATCTGAGTCATGCAATTATGCCTCTCAAAAAGAGGTGGGGGCTGTGTCCTATACACTAAGGATCCCCTTCAAGGTTACATACTTCCTGCACCCACCAGTGCTGACAACCTCCAAGTTCTGACTGTAAAACTTCTGCGGGGAACCCATAACAGGACACTGATGGTTCTCTCGGTCTATATCCCACCTAAACTAATCGTGGCTGGCACCAGTGACCAGATGGACCATGTGGGCACCCTGAGCCTAAACACAGAAATTGTGATGCTGGGAGATTTCAATATCAACTGGCTCTCTCCATCTGCTGCCTCAATCAAGGATGCTTTATCTACGGTCCACTTCTCTCAAATGGTCAAGACAGCAACCAGAGTTAACTACAAAACTGGGACCAGCACCCTCCTGGACTGGGTTCTCACCAATCAACCTGCCCACATCACCAATACTGCTGTTCTCCCTGATACACTGAGTGACCACTCCCCTGTACTTGGTCCTACAACTACTGCAAGCCACCTCCATGAACAATTACAAACCATGTTCTACTGAAAGGTCACCTTGCACTGCTAAAAGTGGAGCTTTCGGGGTATTGACTGGACTGACCTCAAAGAGGCCACCAATGTAGACACAGCCCTTGACCACTTCATAAAGACATTCAACACCATCTGTGACAAACAAGCCCTGGTAAAGACAAGGAAAATAAAATGGCTTTGCAATCCCTGGATTATCCCGAACCTACTGAATCGGTGCAATGCCAGAGATCTCCTCTGGCAGATCGTGAGAATGCATGGTACCACCGCTAACATCCAAAGGTACAAACAAGCCCAAAATAAGTGCACAAAAGCCATCTGACACACCAAAAGCGCATTCTACAAGGAAGCCCTCTCCAGCTCCTGGAACAACAGCAAGCCATTCTGGGATAATCTCAACAACATATCAATCAATCAATCACTTTATTTAACCAGGCATAAACACCATTGAGCAAGCTCATTTTTAAGGTGGTCCTGGGCATTAATACAATACAGTACACTTCATAAGATTACAATTATGGTGGACAATGGTGCAAAAAAAAGAAATAAAAAGAAAAAAAACATTGTGAAGATGCCGGTCAATATGGGCCTATACATACCGGTCAACATAATTAAAATGCAAAGGTACATAATGATAAGCTTTACTGAAATGAGACGAGACAACAATCCCATATAGGCTCTGCTAAGTAAGAGCTCATGCCTAAATGATAAAAAAATAAGGAGGTATTAAGAAATAGGGTAGAAATTGGGTGAAAGGGTAGGCAGCCAAAAGGGAGGCCAGAATAGCTAAAAGGTAGAGAATAGGCAGGGCCATCTTGGATTAAGGGAACTAGGCTTGCAGGTCCTAGGTTTCTGTTAGGAATGTGGGGTGGATGAGATACTTAGGTATAGGATTTGAGAGTGGCACCCAGGGCTTAGGGGTCATCGGCATCTGAACAGTTGCATGATTCCTTCAGATAATCCGTTAATAGAGCTTTGAATGTGAAAATGCTTGGAAGTGAGGATAATTTTAATGAGTCTTGCATAGTGTTCCACAGTGATGGAAGTAAGAAGTTGATTGCTGCCGAGCCAAGGGTAGTGTTCACTCTAGGAATCTGGAAGCAGATTAAGGAGAAGCGTCTCAGGCCATATGAACCTTTAGTCCATTTGAAGATGTTCAAGATGTATGCAGGGAGGTTATCAGATAATGCTCTAAAAAACCAGAGGACAGCATTCCTTTTTCTTCTAGTTGAGAGTGAGGTCCATCCCAAAACCTGGTATAGACATCAGTGATGTGTACTACGGGGTAGATTTAAGATAAATCTTAAAGCCCGGTGGTAAAGGGTGTCCAGTTTGTTTAGCATCGTTGATGGGCAATGACTGTAAAGGAAGTCAGCGTAGTCCAGTATAGGTAGGAAAGTAGTTTGTACTAGTCTCATTCTGGCTTCTAACGTGAGTAGGTGTTTAATGCGATAAAATAAACCTAATCGCTGTCTTAGTTTCTTTGAGGTTTCATTTAAGTGGCACAGAAAGTTGAGCTTGTTATCCAGCCAGAACCCTAGGTATTTAAATGTATCAACTACTTCAAGGGGTTCATCTAAGAGTGTTCAGATCTGTGTGATATGTGGACATCCGGAAGTAGACTTTGGTGAGAGAATCATTGCTTCAGTCTTTTTGGCATTGAGGAGGAGCTTATGAGTGAGAAGGTTGTATTGGAGGGTGACGAAGTCTTTCTGTAAGTACTCATGGGCCAGATCCAAGGATGAATTTGTGGTATAGAGTACAGTATCATCTGCGAATAAGTGCACATTTGCTGTGCCCAGCCGTGAGTCCAGATTATTGATGTATATTGCAAAGAGGATAGGGCCCAGGATGGAGCCTTGTGGGACTCCTCGTAACAAGGATTTTTGTGGGGACAGATCTCCTATGGCTTTGACTTGTTGTAACCTATTGGTTAGTTAGCTGGTGAACCATTTAATGGCAGAACTATCAAGTCCGATGTTACTCAGTGCAGTAAGCATGATGGTATGATCCACAGTATCGAAGGCCTTACTTAGATCAAGGAAGAGGGAAAATACATGCTTCTTAGAGTCCAAGGCCATTTGCCAGTCTATAGTTACTTTGGCAAGAGCTGATACTGTACTGTGTTTGGCTCTGAAGCCGGACTGAGCTGGGTTTAGCAACTTTTGTGAATCCAAATGTTCTCTAAGTTGGATGCTGACAATTTTTTCAGGTAATTTAGAGAGGATGGATAGTATAGAAATAGGCTGGTAATTGTTCAGATCACTCAGATCCCCAGTCTTGAATAATGGTAGGATGTGGGCAGTTTTCCACAAGACAGGTAACTCACCTTGAATCAGAGAGGTGTTGAATAAGTGTGTAATGGGGCGGTCAGATAGGTATGGCCAAGTTTTAGGAAGTAAGGTTCAATATTATCTGCACTCACACTCTTTTTTGTATCCAGAGAAAGGAGGAGGTCCTCCACTTGCTTGAATGTAATTGTGAGGAAGCTGAAGGGGGTGGGATGCGGTTGGTTATGGTTGTGATCATCAGTGAAGCCAACAGTGTAGTCTCTTGCCGGGCTAAGTTTGCTGCTAGGTGAGGTGTCAAAGGCAAGCCCTGCAGTGGCAAAGTGATCATTAAGCTTCTCTAGTATATCAGCTTTGTCCGTGTAGGTGGTACCATCAGACACAATTTTGTTTGGAAGGGGTGTTGCAGTGGACCGACCTTCGACTTCTTTGAGGATGTTCCAAAATTTGGCAGAGTTGTTTCTATTGTCTTCTAGTTCTTTTTTGAAGTACCTAGCTTTTTCTGATCTAATTAGCTTGGTACAAGCATTCCTAGTGGTACGGAATGCTAACCAATCAGCCTCCAGGTGGGATTTCCTCGCTGTTTTCCACCAGTAGTCCCTATCCCTAAGTGCTTTCTTCAGGATGGGAGAGAACCAGCCAGGAGTTTTATTTTTTGATTTGATCAGTCTTAGTGGGGCGTGTTTGTCTATTAGCCCCATTAAGAGGCTGTGAAAGATGTTAAATGCCTTGTTAAAGGTGGGGGCTAGATAGAAATCCTGCCAACGAATGTTGCTTAGATCTTTCAGGAAAGTGTACTGGTAGAACTTTTTCAGGCATCTTTTCAGTTTGAATTTGGAGGCCGTTTTTATTTGGGAAGGATGTCTGAATCAGGCAGTAGTGCAATGGTTGCTTATATCGTTGAAGAATACTCCAGTATGCGAGACAGTGTAAGATTTGTTTACTAGCATAAGGTCTAGGAGGGTGCTGCGCTCAGGGTTTTTTCTGTTAGGTCTGGTTATAGCAGTCACCATTTGTAACAGACCATTAACATCGCATAGATACTTCAATTTCTTAGAGCTGTCATCATTCCAATTTAGATTGAAATCCCCCATTAGAATACACTCAGTATTAGCAGAGTCAAGAAGGTTTTAAAGGTGTGGCAGAAGTGCCCAGCCACCAGACGGTGGTCGGTAGCATGCTGCCATAAGGAGTGATTTCTTGCTGGAAAGTGATAATTTTAGAGCAAGGCATTCAAATTCCTTAGCCTTTGAGGTACAGTCAAAGACTATGACTGTGAATTTGCTTTTGACATATATTGCAACTCCTCCCCCTCTAGTCGGTCTATCACAGCGGAAGATGATATATCCGGGTACATTGATAGATTTGTCTGGGGTCAAGGGTGTGAGCCTGGATTCAGTTATCATGAAGAAATCAGGAGATGCATTTAGAGCCCAGGTCTGTATAGAGTCAATCTTCTTTAGCAAACTACAGACACTGATATGGAGAAAGCTAACCCCTTTATATTGACGGAGGTCCGCAGGGGCATCGAGAGAAATAGGTGGACCTGGGTTTAATTCAACATTTCCCCATAAGCGGCAAAGAACCCAAAAATGCCCCATCAATGCTCATGGTCGATGGTGCACTATCCTTGAACCAACAGTGAATTGCAAACACACTTAGTGATGCATTCACAGACCTCCGCAAACTACTTTAATCACTTAATCCTGGCTGACCCTAAGACAGTCCAGCAACTACCCTCCAACAGACCAGACCACTCTTCTGTTTCAAGGTAATCTCCGAATCTGAGACAAAAAAGTACCTCGTGCAAGCTCTGGGAAAATCAAGATACAGTGGAGATACCCTGGACCTTAAGTTCATCAGCATGGCACTGGAGGGAGTACTCAGCCCTCTCACTCAGATTATCAACCTCTCCCTCTGCCACTCCAGGTTCCCATTGTGATGGAAATTGGCATCAGTAACCCCTGTGCACAAAGGAGGTGATCAGACTCTACACAACAACTACAGACCTATCTCCATGCCCCCCCCAAAGCTCTAGAGCAGATTGTAGCAGATCAGCTTGTCAAGTATCTGATCCAGTATCAACTCCTCTGTCCTGAGCAACATGGCTTTTGACCAGGTCACAGTACCATCACAGCATTACTGGAATCCACAGGTTATATCCACCACTCCCTAGACCAAGGCCTTCTGGTAGGAGCAACACTTACTGACCTATCAAAAGCTTTTGATACAGTGCACCATGAGCTCCTTCTGAATCATTTGTCTGCTATTGGGCTCTCTCCAGAATCCATTTCATGGTTCAACACCTTCACAACCGATCACAAAAAATCAGACTAGGAGACACCACCTCCGTTAGCAGACCTGTCTGCTCTGGGGTCCCACGGGGTCAATTCTGGGGCCCCTACTATTTAGTCATTTCCTAAACCAACTGCCAGCCTACTGTCAGACCCAGATGCTCCTTTACACAGATTATGTGGTTATCTTCACCACGAACCCCCATCCGGAACAACTAACAGCAGAACTCCAAAGGGGATTCTCATCCACAGAGAAATGGTTTAAGGAGCATAGACTAATCATGAACTGTAAAAAAATAAAGACAATGTTGTACTCCACCACCCAAAGTAAGTTCAAAACATTGCCCCTTCTGATCAGAAATGAAAGCAGTGACACCCTGGAGCACGTCCAGTTTTTCAGATACCTGGGTATCACAATAGACTCCATTCTGTCTTATGTCCAACACATTGATAACACTGCAAAGGCTATCAATACAAGAATAGGGATTCTTTACCACCACAAGCACTGCTTAACCTATGAGGCATTGAATCTGGCCATCAGAAGCTCAATAGTCTCCCTTGTCAATTATGGACTGGCAGTCTATGGATTGGCAACTGACTCCACCCTACAACGCATTTCTATCATGCTTAATAAGGCAAGTCACCTTCTTACAGGTGCTGCAAGAGTCATGCAGACCTGTGACCTCTAATCACAGGCTGGTTGGCTCCAACTAAAGGAAGGAATAAGATACCAATCTTGCTTCCTTGCCAAGAAAAGCTCTCTCAATCTACTACTGCACGGGTCCAGAAACTCCTAATCATGCACTCAAGCTCCCATTTCACAAGGAACTCCACCATCTGGATCTACAAAATTCTTAGACTCCACACTGTCTTGGCCAAATGCACATTCTGTTACCATGCTCCTCACTGGACCAATGTCTTACCACCTGACATTTCCAGTACTGCAACTATTGGTGTTTTCAAATACAAAGTACAACAGCACCTTATCTCAACCAGCAGCTGTGGCTGCCTCCACTGACACTCCTCCTGTGCCTCAAGGGCACCCTAGCACTCTTATCTCATGTCTAACCTATTCATCTGATGTGACCTATCCTTTGCATTTCAGGTCATCACTCTACCTCACAACCTTTGCCACCTCTACCCCACCTATTCTGTATACTACCTACTCCCTACCCACCACCCTCTAGCACCCTTACCACTATCCTTCTACTATCATCTCATCTCATGCAACCCAGTAGGGTGCCCTAACTTTGACTAAGGCAAATTATTGCTGCCTATGATCCTAAATTTGGTGTACTCACTATTGGAACTCTGTCTAAAAATGTACTACTGTATTACTGTATCTTACTGTTACCCTGTCTAAAACATGTACTACTGTTTTGATGTACCTTTGTCCTTGTAACTGATGGGGAACCCATAAATGAGCAACAACGCATGGGTGTAATCCAAGAACTCAACAAATAAAATAAAAATGCCTCAGGATGAATATCTCATCTAAAAAATGTATTTGTGAATTCTGCAGTACAAAAGGAACATGGAATTTAGGGGTTCATTGTTCTGTGCTCTAACTAATCTTCCACCAGATTGGACCAGTCCAGAACTAACTTTGGGAGGATGCAGGAATTACTGAGAGAACAGCATGGGGAAAATAGGATGGATAAAGTGAATGACAATGATGGGCATCTTTTAAGATGGGGTGCCAAAAGCTGCAATACTTTGTACTGGGTAGGTAAGTAAATGCAGAAAAAGTGAAAAAAAAAAAAACATTATGGTTCTCGATAAGAGAGACAGTGGGAGGGTAGGCATTTAGGAAATACAAGGGAAGCATAAATGATGAGGGCAGGGAAACATACCTAGAGATAACAAGAGAAACAAATTTGGCTGTGAAAAAAGCAAAGTCCAGGGCAGAACTAAGAGTAACTGAAGGAATAAAGAAAGAGGATAAGGTATTCTTCCATCACATATGGGAGATACATAAAACTGAGGAGGGAACTGTGAGACAGTGGCAAGGAGAGAGTCTGAAGATGGTGGATAAGGGCTAGGCCAATATGCTGAACTGATATCTTTGTTCAGTATTAACAAGGGAAGAGGAGGGCCGGCTGCCAGACTCTGAAGTCAGTCCAGGTATGGGGAGAGTGGTTACCAATGATGCTCACATCACTGAAGGAAGGGTGCTAGAGGGTCAGAGAGTGTTAAAGGTAGACAAATAAATGGGTCTGTTTGGGAAGCACCTAAGAGTACTTGTAGATGGCATTGGTGCTAGCAGCACTACTAGCAGACATGTTCAACTGCCCACTAAACACTGGGGTGATACCCACAGACTAGAACATAGCTAGTGTTGTTTCTTTACAGAAAAGCAGCAGTATGGATGATCTGGGAAACTACAGACCAGTCAGCCTGATGTCTGTAGTAAGGAAATTGCTGGAAACTATTCTAAGGGATGGGCTGAAAGACTTGCTCAAGGAACATAACTTTCAGGACAGCAGGCAACATGGGTTCATGAGGAAGTGATCAGGACAGACAAACTTGATTGGATTCTAGGACTTGATGACAAGGGAAGCTGACAAGGGACAGGCAGTAGCCACACTGTATCTAGACTTCAGTATGGTCTTTGACTTAGTCCACCCCAGGAGTCTGGAATAAAAACTGAGGTATCTTGGGCAGAGGTTAAAAAAGTGACAAGTGAACTATCGCAAGGGTCAGTCCTGGAGCCTGTCTTCTTTAATATATTCATTTGCAACATGGGGAGAGGGATGTGACTAAAGATCTGCCTCTTTGTAGATGGCACAAAGATCTGTGGAAGGGTGGACAGTAGAGTCAGAACAATGAGGGAGGACTTGAAAAGGCTTCAAAGTTGGTCTGGGATGTGATACTTGAAGTTCTCTGCCAAGAAATGTAAGATAATGCACATCAAGAGCAAAATCACCAAAAAATAATTTATTTATTTATTTATTTAGTTTTTGTTGACCGGGTAAGTGCACTAGACAAATCCTGCCTATTTTCAGGCACGAACCGAGGGAGGGATACAGATGAATGCCAACTGACCAAGAACTAGATTAAGCTGTTGGTGGTATTTTTAGTGAATGAGGGAAATTCCCCTACTCTTTTCGATAAGTGCCATGGGATCTTTAACATCCACCTGAACTACCACCAGTCCAGGCAGATGGGACCTCGGTTTAACGTCTCATCTGAAAGACGGCACCTCAGAAGTGCAGCACCCCTCTCATGCTGCACTACAGTGTCAGTACTGGGATATTAACCCAAGTGCCAGATGTGGGAACTGAACCCACAGCTTTCTGATCTCCCAGCCTCAGAGGCGAATGTGCTACCTACTGAGCCACTGACACTGCAATAATAATAACTGATGGGGGTTGGTAACAGAGGGCATGGGAAAGGGATCTGTGAGTGATAATACTGGAAAGTCTGAAAATTACTGTATAGTGCAACAGAGCAGTGGGCAGGGCAATCAGGATGATGGGGTGCATAAGGAGGGTATCACTAGATAATCAAGGAGGTGATTCTTTCCCTGTATAGGTTCCTTGTTTGCTTCCACCTGGAGTACTATGTGAGGTTTGGGAGCCCAAACCTATGGAAAGACTTTGATAGAATAGAGGCAGTGCTGAGAAGAGTGACCAAAATGGTTCATAGGCTGGGGGAGATATCTTATAAGGCATGGTTGAGGGATTTTACCCTAAAATCTATTCTGTGGAGACAAGAAGGGAGATGAACATGATAGAAACATAGACGTATCTCCATTGGATTAACAAGGTGAACTACAATGACCTGTTCACCCTAACTACAAATACAAGCACTAAGAAGAATCCACTAAAGCTAACTGGGACAGGTTCAGGATGGATTTTCCCAAATACTTTTCAACAGAAAGAGTGGTGGACAGGTGGAAAGATTGCTGGGGGGTGATCTGTACCAAAACAATATGTGGGTTCAAACATGGTTGGAACAGGCAATAGGCACTGTTAAGTGCAGGAGGCAGCGTACGGGAGGTGGGGGGGTGCAGTGTGGATGGTCATTAGGACCATCACACAAGTAACATAGGGTTGAGCAGATTGGATTTGCCAGGGGGCCTTTTCTGCTGTTACATTCTATGTTGATAGGTTTCTAACTGAGATATGTACTAGCACCATCACAGAGGAGCTCAAAACCAAGAAAACCAAGAAATCTCAGGTTCATAACCTACCAAAATATTAGTATTACCTGACTATATGACCTTGTACAAACAACTAATCCTGGGTTCTTCTGTCCTCTCAGCTACAAATCTGGTTAGAACCAGGATCACACAGAAAATGAGATGCAACACTTCATCTAGAATATTGTAGGTAAAAAATTTATATAAAAAGAAAGGCATATGCCTTCATAGATCCAGTCACTTGTTAACTGGAAGAAGTCAAACTACCAAAATTGCTAAATTCTAAATATTTTATTAATGGCATATGAAAGGCATATTCATTACACTACATATTTCCTCTACCACACAGGGTAAGATACACTCATTTACAAATTAGCCTGAATGCATCAATGAAAATGAGGTGTAGACTAAATTTTCAGTTAACATACCATGCACGGACGACCACCGATAATGTTAAATCCAAGAGATCCAGATTCACGATGAAGGACAACAGTCAGTGTTTTTGTCTCGTCACCCTGTAAACAGAAGAAGACAGATGGCTACTTCAGTTTGACGTTAAATTTGTAAGGAGTACTTGACCAATATGCAAAATGAAAACCTACTACATTAACAATTTAAGCCTCTTGATCTATTCTTATAAAACTGACATCATTATATTGGCCCAGGCCTTTTTATCTGCTGCTCATATAAGTTTCAGACATGCTTTAAATTAATGTATTTGTTAGCCAGCAAAATATTTACATAGTGTAGTTCTTTGAGTAATAATGTAGTCCTAACAACGTTAGATTCACCAGTGCAGTATTGTCAATTCTCTATGAAATTTTAAACATGTTTTTATTGCTAGATTTGTAATTGACTGTGCACACTAGAGTCATACTCTGGATTACTAACAAATGTTTCTGATGGAAAAACATCACAGCACCACATCAAAATGGTTAGTTTTATCAAAGTCTAGGAACATTTATAAACTTCAAAACACACATATCTCAAGTCAGTTAATTAAATAAATAAAAGGGAAATAACCAATGTGTATATTCATAAAAACATAGAATCTGTTGTCAGAAAAAGGCCCATTTGCCTATTGTGTCTGCCCATTCCTACCTAACTAATGTTGAATAAGAGAGCCCTAGAGGTTCTTCACTCTTGCCTTTCCTCCTCCACTTCTGCTATGGTCTTTACTAAGCCCATGTACCTGTCCCACCCTTGTTTGATTCCCCCCCCCAATTTCATACAGAACAACCTCCTCCAGCAGCCTATTCCACTCCTCCACAATTCTCTCTCTGTGAAAAAATACTCATGGTCATCATCATCATCATCATCAAAAGTTTATTGTTTGATCACAACGGACAAACGTGAGCTTTACAACATTTATACATATACGAATATAAAAATATCTTAACAGAATAGAAAAAATGATCGACAATTAATGCAAATACACAAGATCACTATTACCATTAAAAAGTAGGGTAAATGAAATAAATTTTCCACCATTCAAGTTATTTGTTGCTCAGAATTAAAGATAAGATAAATAGGAGGGAATCAAGTTAACATATTCCATTTTCTGCTCTATGTGATCAAACGATTCTTTTCTCTTTTTTAAAAATTGAAGTCAGAAAATGTGCTATTTTTATAGCTTCAGCTACAGTTCTTTGGTGAAGAAGAATGACAATAGGGTCATATAAAGCCACTGAGTACTGAGTTACTGTATTTAATATATGCTTCTTTCGAGCTTGCAAATATAATGGATAGCTCATAATAACATGGGTTATTGAATCTGTACTTCTCTTATTGCAAACACAACTCAGAGTTTCTATATTCCTAATATTATGATTTATTAGTTTATTAAAATAAATATGTTTAGAGGAGATTAGATCAAATCTTGACCAAGTTATGTTTTTCCTCTGTTCCGAATTTATAGGGATTAAGTATTCCTCCAAATAATGTCCCATTTTATTTTTTCTAAACCATTCCACACACTTTAGGTTTGAATTCTTTCTATACCCTTAATTTTAGCATTTGCCAGAAGTTTTGTTTTTTTGTACTCTTAATATTGTGTAGCAATGTTAATTCCCCTACTGTAATCTGTCCATAAATGAATAACTTTCATTCTGGACATTATTTCTTTAAGAGAAAATAACCATTTAGATTTTGTGTTTTTGCTATCCTATTCCCATTTAATTTTCTCTTACAGTCATTTCTTGTGATGTTTGTTTGACTGATTATTTATAATCTTAATCCAGTAATTTACCAGTCTGATTTATTTTATACAATTAATTTCCACTCTACCCAGTTCTGTCCTTACCATAGCATTTGAGACTGACTTTGGAACTTTAAACAGTGATTTATAGTAATAATTCAATGAGTTTTCCAAACAATTATAATTATCAATACCCCATACTTCTGCGCCATATGTAATTATGGGGTTGATTTTGGCTTCTCATTCTAATATAGCCAGAAGAACTGTATTCCCTCCATATTTGAAATTGAATTTCAGCAAGGCCTTCGCTATAGATTTCACCTTAAGATTTTGTGTTTTAAGATGTTTGTTCCACTTTGCATTATCTGAAATTTGAATTCCCAGATAAGTATATTCTTTTACCATTTCAATTCTACTTGAATCTATTATAATTTTAGCTTTTTTTTTTAAGTTTGTAAAAGATTCAATTACCATCCCTTTGGTTTTCTTTAAATTTATTTTAAGTTCTAACTTTTTATATTTCTCCACAAAAATATCGATCTGTCTTTGTAGACCTATTTGAGATAAAGAAAATAATACTACATCATCTATGTATGCCAATGAATATAACGTAGTTTTATTAATAAGAGGAGGGTCTAGTTGAACAGAATCATTATGTTCCAAAAGTGAATTTATATAAATATTAAACAAAGCAGAAACCAAGATACATCCCTGTTTGACACCTTGGTTTGCAAAAAAATAGTCAGTTATGTCATTATTACTATATCTCACTGCTGTCAATGTATTAGTGTATAATCGGTATATAGGATTTAACAATGAATGTGGCATTTTTTTTCCAAGTAGAATATCCCACAATTTTGACCTATTTATGGAATCAAAAGCAGACATAAAGTCCACAAAAAGAACAAGAATTCTCATTTTCCTAAGATGGATATATTTCTCAATTAGGTGAGAAACTATGAAAACATTATCTGTTGTTGAGTGTTGCTCCCTGAATCCAGCCTGAAATGGTGAAATTATTTCATTTGCATCAATCCATTCTGTAAGTTTATTAAGAATGATCCTACTGAAAATTTTTGACGGTCTATCTAAAAGGCTAATTGGCCTAAAATTAGCTGGTTCATAAACTGAACCCTTTTTGTGAATTGGTACTATAATGTTCTTCAACCATGCCTGAGGAATATATCTACATTTCAAACACAAATTAAAAAAGCATGTTAATAATGATATTCAAAAGTGTAAATATTGTTTATAAATTTCAGGGGGAATCAAGTCTTGGATTGCTGCCTTATTTTTTAATTTTTTAACAGCATTTTCGATATCTATCTCATGCAGAGTTAATGGGGTATATTCTATATGAAAAGTATTTGAATTTAACTGACCATTAGTTTGTATTATTATATTAGATGTGAAAATGGTTTTAAAATAAGCAATCCATTGTTCTTTTGGGACATATAAAGACAATGAGGAATTATAAGAGTTTGCCCCCTTAGCCACCAGCTTCTAAAATGTACTAATGTCATTTGATTGTATAGTTGTATACATTTCTTGCCATCATTTGCTTTGAGCATCCACTTTCTCATCATCAAGAAATTGTAAGTATGTTTTTCTAGTTCTATTTAAATGTATGAAATTATCTTTAGTTGTTTTTTTTTGTATATCTTAATAATTTATTTAATGCACTTTTTGCTTTTTTTTGCATTCAGTATCAAACCACGATTTGACTTCTCCCAGTTTATTATTTCTTACATACATTTTCTTTTTAATTTCATGGTGAATATCCCCAATTAACTGTTCCATTTGGCTTAAATTACCAGTTTAATACATCAAATCCATATTGTTATTTATCCTGAAAATATCTGTTAATTGTAAAGTATTAATTTTGGCTCTTATTAACTTATTGGAGCCAAGTGACCCAAGAGCTGGATGAAGCAAAGGCTGCAAATTTTCATCATTGTTACTTTTAAAATCAATTTCAAGTTCAATAGATGCATGATCACTTTCCAATGTCATATTAATAACCAATTTACTAAAAATCCAATAGCTATCAGGATCACATAGTGCAAAATCAATAGTACTTTGACCAAGATGTGAAAAGTTTGTAGTTCTTTCTTCTAAATCCCCCAGAAACCTACCATTTAAAATCAGAAGTGTATTAGCTTCAATTAACTTTTTTAATTCTAAACCATTTTATGCAATACTTCATGGTATGTCTCTTGACCTTGCCCCCACCAGCTTAATGATGTTTCCCCTGGTGTTTGTGTTTCCACTCAATCTGAACAATTTCCCTGTTATCAACTTTATTTACTTTGAGGGGTTATTTGCATGCTTCAGTCATTCCCTCTCTCTCCCTTCTCATTTCAGGAATGTGCATGTTCATATCTGCCAACCTTATGTCCTTTCCTGCTGTCCCTTCAGCACATTGGTTACCCTCCTCTGCACTGCCTCCACTTTGTCCCTGTCCTTTAGATGTGGAATCCTAGTTCATATTTTTGTTGCACCAACTGTTGGGTATCTCATTAACATTTTTTGTAATGCTTCTGCTTTAAGTGATTGTGCGTAAGTTTTGAGAGACTTGGCATTCATTTTTGTCATGTAACACTGCATAAACTTTGCAGATGGAACCACACAACAGTCATTATCTGGACTTCCTGTTTAGCATTGTTGCTTAAACAAAACTCAGTACTTCAGTAGCAAGTCCTTTGGCACCTGGGCGATCACAAGGCACAGCGCAAATTTTTGCGCTCCACTTTGTGTGATTTTGAATATCAGGCCCCTGGTGTAGAGACATTGCTGTGGTGGACTGTATCATGAGTTTAGTAAGGCATTTGATAGAGTGGACCACAGCTTGTGGCTTTCCAAGCTTGTTGGCATATGGAAGAGTGAAAGAGTTATGGGTGCAAGAAAAGCTATTTGAGTAACAGGTATCACTTGTGGTATGGGAAGGGTGCTCCTCACCAACATTGATAATAAACACTGGAGTACCACAGGGGTATGTTTTAGGACCCCTGTTGTTTATGCTTTATATTAATAACTTAGAAGTAAGTGTAGATGCTGTTAACATATAGTATTATGCAGCTGATACTGCACTTTCCATTTTAGCCCTACAGTGGTACATGTTCTTAAGGAATTACAAGAAGCTTTTAATATTTTGCAGTGAAACGTAACTGTAAATAGTTATTGAAGCACATAACATGAACACCATGGCCCAGATATTCAAAGGGGTTGCACCTGATGCAACAGGGTTGCACTGTGCGCAACACCGCAATGCGCCCCGGCACAATATTCAAAGGGACAAGCTGCGTGGTGCAAATCCCAATGCGCAGGGGCACATTGGTAATGTATGTGGTGCAAATGCAGGGAGTGTGCCCATGCATATGCGGCACATCTCGATATTCAGCCCGGGATGTGCGGTGCATATGCTGGCACAAGCCTGACATGTGCTACATACGGGGGGGGTGCAATGTTGAGCCCGTAAAAAAGTAGAAACAAACCCTGGCTGCCTACAGGTGGGCTGCTGCATTGCAAGGTGGAACACAGCACCCACCAGCTGTGGGAGGCCACCAGACCAGCAGGGACACCATCCGCAAGCACCCACACCCTCCCTGGTGGTCAAGTGGATCCCCCCATCATGTCCAATCATGGGCATCAGTACCATCACATACATTACCTGGTGGTCTAGTGGTCCCCCCCGACATGCCCAGTCATGGGCATGTGACTATATATATATATATATATATATACACACACACACAGCCTGTTGGCCAGTGGGCTCCCCTCCCATCCCACCCACAGAGGACTGAGCCTCCCAGCCCCATCATCAGTGGATCTCAGCACTCCACATGCATGCCACCTGGCTGCCCCGCAAATGACAGCATACAGTATGTGCTGTGCCCATTAGTCCACAATGTGAAGCAATGGGCATACAGACCATACTGTACTATACAGGCATGGTTATGTGAATGAGGCATTCATTCACATATTTCCTGTGTAGTACAGTTTGGTCTGTATGCCCATTGGTTCATACTGTGGACCAATGGGTGTACAGCACATACAGTATGCTGTAATTCGGTGGGCTGCCGGGCAGTATGTGGGTGGGGTGCTGCCACCCACCGATGACAGAGGGGGGAGCTTGGTGGCTGGGTCCTCTGTGGATGGGATGGAGGGGGTCACTAAGTTGTGTATATATATATATATATATATATATATATATATATACACACACATACACACACATATATATATATATATATATATATGTATGTCACATGCCCATGTTCAGGTAGAACAGAGGGAGGGGAGACCACTAGCACACCAGGTGCTATAATAGCATACAGATGCCCGTGATCGGGCATGTCAGAGGGAGGGGGGATACCACTGGACCACCTGGTAGCCTATTCAAATCTGGGAGCCCATGTTCAGGCATACAGGAGGGGGGCACTGGCGCACCAGGGACCCAGTTCCTGCTGCAGGCAGCTCTGCAGGGCACCATATGCATTTTGCCAGGCTGCCCTGTGCAATGCATACAAATGGGGCCATAATGACATGCAAATGGACCCATCTGTGCCAAGCATATATTATGGTGCCATTTGCATGCCTTCTTCTGTATATATCATGGGTGATGCACACAGCGCAACTGCATTTGCGCTGGAGCATACCCGGTCCTCCCTGTCTGTGTGATGCACTGGTGCATTGTACTTGCACCATGCACATTCTGTGCCATAGTCAATGGTGTTTGAATATCACCCTGTCCTGGCCCTGGCGCAGCTTGGTTGTGCTGTGCCCCCCCTTGCGCCGTTTCCTGGTGCAGTCTGAATATCCGGGCCCAAATGTTATTACAAGGAAAACAAAAGATACTGAGATAACTATGCTGACTATAAAAACTGGCACAGGGAAAACCCTAAAATGTAAAAGATATAATAAATACCTTTTTTTATCAAAAATAAATAAAATTTTAATGAGCACTTTGATCGATTGTGCAAGAAACATAGAGTATGACCATTTTCTTTTTTAGAAACATGTCTTATTTCTTCTTGGCATTACTTGTTTAAGCCCCCTTCTTGTGTCGGTACTCATCTGGTCCTTCCAGTGCCTGCATTCCCACTGACGGCCATGATGGAGTCATGGTTTATCCTGGAATATATCCCCGAGTGATGCTTCATCTGGAGGCACCCATGATGGAAGTTCAGGAACCCTGATGCACCAGGGTCCACTGCCTTAGGTACAGGTACCTATTCTCCTTGTTTCTCCATCCCAGAGGACACAACACAATGGTGTGATGGGTGTACACATGTGGTGTGTGTCATCACACTGATACCAGTGATGCCCCACCCACCTTTAATCTACTGTATTTATAGTGTAGTTGTAAATTGTTATACATGTTTGTAAGGTGCTCAGAGCCTGTGGGATTGGGCACCAAAGAAATAAAAACTACTTCTACTGATAGCCCTCGAGTCAGTCACACTACCACATGTGATCTCCCACATGGCAGTATCACTGTGGAGGACAGTACCCTCTCTATCCAGAGGACTAGAGCATTCCTTGGGATGCTCAGTCCTCCTCCCCATGCCAGCTCCTGATGGCCCTGACTCACTCCTGAACCATGGCTGTCAGCACTGCAAGCAGTACCCTACTGCTGCCCCAATGGCATAGCACAGAAGCATATCTTGTTTTAATTAAACTGCTAGGAAGAGATCAATTCAAGCTTTGTTTTCACAGAGGAGTTAGCAGTTGAAGGAGGTTTTTCAGGAATCATTCCTGGTACAGAGGGTAGAGAAGCTCACATGAGAGGCAGCCATCAGTGACTTAGTTCTTATGAATATGACTGCATAAGGGTGGTCACAGTGCCAGACCTAAGAACTAGTGAACACCACATCTTGTGGTTTGATATCAAACTTGATGTGGCAAGAATGGTCCCAGACAATGGTCCTTGGTTTCAGAAGGGCTGATTCTGATAGGATGAGGGAGCTGTTGAAGGAAAAAACAGGAAGGGTTAAGGGGCAGAGAGGGTGGAGGCAAAGTGGGAAGTGATAAAAACTGGAATATCAGCAGTCACAAATGTCTATGCTAGGATAAAAGGGATGAATAAGAAGGGTGAGAAACAACTGTGCTTCACAAGGGAGATTGGGGTGGCTATGAGGGCAAAGTAAAAGGTATTTAAAAAAAACACAAATCCAGCCAAGGATGAGGGGGATAGGGTAGAGTTTCATAACAGGATGAAGAAGCCAACATGAACATGACTGAGAAACACTAAGGTTGACAATTAGTTGAGAAAAGCATATGGATGAGGAAAGGAGATGAAACCTTCTTTTGTTGAGTATGAAAGAAGTGAATAAATAAGGAGGGAATTGTTTGACTAAAGAAGAACAATGAATGGGAGGATGCTAAAGGAAAGGTAGACATGCAGAACAAATATTTTTGTTCAATTTCACAGTAGTGGAGAAAAGACCATTGCTTGACTGTGCCATCACCTGTACAAGGATGAACTGAGGAGCTAGAGATCTGTCAGTTTAATATCTATAGTTGGTAATCTGTAAGAGACCACAATAAGGGAGAGTTTCTTGGGGTCAAATGGACATCCAGACAAATGACAACATGGATTTAGGGGGCAGGATTCAGGAATGTATACTGATGGAATTTCCAGAAGTACCCATCCCACTACCAGTGGCTAAACTCCACCTGTTGAAGGATGTAAGTGCATGGTAAAGGGTTTGAGTTGAGCCCTACTAACATCAAAGTACTCTGCAGAGTCTTTGCAGCCTGTCCACTACCCAAGCCACAGGAACTGTAATGTGCAGTATAGGGCCAGCTTGCAGACTGTGCCAAGGTACCTTAAGAATGAGATCTTTCCAACTTAGCCATCCACAGCCTGCCACTTACCCTGCTAATGCCCCCCAACACCCCAAACCTCTACACAGTGTGAATTATTACAGTGATTCCTTTTTTTTGCCATTAACTTTTTATTGAGGAAAGAAAATATAAACAGAGGCGATACTCCACATAAACAACAAGTCACAAGACTCATAATACAATACAAATTTGGTAAATATAAGTATAATAAAATAAGTGAGCACTCCAAGTTAGGTACCCTCTCCACCCCCCCACCCCTCATCCTCACCCTATGGGACCTCTAGAAACCCATCCCCCCTCCCCTGACACACGAAAATCAAAAACAATAGCAGACAGCGCATATATAAATAAAGCTAATGAAATACTAATCATAAGTAGGCACAGACAAGTGGAGACCAGATTTTCTCAAACCTAGGAAGCTGATCTTTAAAAATTGCAATCTGTCTTTCAGTCCTAAGTAGAGCTAATAAAACAGTTAGCCATTCAGAGTAATGAATTCTAATGTTGTCTTTCCAGTGTCTAAGCACAAGTTTTTAACTGAAACAGAGATCAAGGATATGTGAAACTTTCTCTACGGCACACAGATCTCAGGCATATACCCTAGTATACAAATCTCTGGCTTAAACAGATCATCAAGACCCAAAAAGTGGATTCACCCTTTCCTTAATGTCTGCCCACAGTGGGGATATCTTAATGCAATGCCAAAATATATGCAGCAAATCTGCTCCTTCAACCCACATCTAAAACAGCGAGAGTCCGGCAACAATCTTAGTTGGACCAGCTCTGGGAGAGTAATAGATATTATGTAATATCTTGAACTGAGTTAACCTAAGCGAATCCTGTTTCAAATATCTATGACAATTAGCCCATATTTGGGCCCAATCAAGTTCTAAATTGGGAAAAACACCGTTCCATACTGATGGAGGTATAACCATCTGGAAAAGTCAGTTTAGGAGAACTGCATATATTTTGGATATTGCATGCGGGCACCCACTAGTGGCCTAATAGTATCCCAAAGTCTATCCTAGAGGGTTTAAAGCCCTTGATCCCAAATTCTGAAGTACAAGATGAGCGTATCTGATACACTTTAAAACACTAACACAGTAAATTCAACCTAGTGAGAATTTGGGGAGTCGTGTAAAGTTTACCATCTACCTCAAATAGATCACCAGCGTAATCTCCTCCAAGCTAGGTAACCATCTACTCCCAATCGGCCTCCCTCCAATCAGCCAAGAGGGCTGCCTATAAGTGGTTGAAGACCATCTAGTTTATACTCATACTTCAAGAAATTGCAAAATTGGTCGTGAATCTTGAGAAGCCCAGATGGGGAGTTCCGTGAGAGGAGATTAATCTGGGGAAAACAACAGAGCCCTATGGTTAAAACCCAATCTCTTAATAATAGAATGTTCAATGTCCAACCAGAGGTATATTCGCATGCCTTCTAAAGCAGAGGTCCAGCCACCCTGCCATATTTGTTAATCTGGGCAGCCCAATAGTATAGTGCGAAATGGGAAGCCTCAGACCCCTTGGACTTTAGGTGCCATAAGCTTATTGTAAGACATCCTAGCCTTCTTAAAGTTCCAGATGAAATTGGCTATTAGTTTATGAATCTTGTTAAACCAGCCCAACGGAAGCTGGATATTTAACATAGTTAATGGATAGAGAAGTCTGGAAAGACATTCATTTTAACTATGCTAATTCTACCCCAGAGCGATAACGGAATTGAGCCCACCTTTTCAAATCTAGATCAATTTTACGAATTAGGGGGTCTAAATTGAGATATCGAAGACGATCGGGCCTTAAGGCTAAAGAAAGCCCCAAGTAGTTGAGTGATTTAGTACTCCAATCCAGACCCATCTCAGTAATATCCTTCTTAAAGAATCCTTTGGAGAGAGGAAACACTACTGTTTTATCTGGATTTAATCTATAGTTAGATACTCGGTGACTTTCAACAAAACAGGAATAGAGGAGACCGGATCCGACAAGTAAATCAGAAAGTAGATCCATAAAAGCAGTAACCTTGATGGACTGGTCACATATCCTAATCCCTTGTATCATGTCATCAAGAACAATACATCTAATAAGGGTTCTAAATAAAGATTAAAAAGTAAGGAGATGAGGGGCAGCCTTGTCTTGTTCCAGCCTTAAGCAAAAGGGATCAGAAATAACACCATTGCAGGTCACTCTTGCCGTCGGGTTTGAATATAAAGCCTCAATCCAACCGACAAATTGTGCCGGGAAACCCGCCCGCAACATCACCTGATAAAGAAAAGGCCAGTAAACCCTATCAAACGCCTTCTCGGCATCCAGGGAGACCAAGGCCCAAAGGGTGTCGGCCTCCTCGGAGGCCGAGAAAACGTGAGACAGCGTCCGAAAATGATCTGAAGAGGATCTGCCCTTCATAAATCCCACTTGTTCCTGCCCTCATTAACTGAGGCAGATATTTACCCGATACGCGAGCCAGAATTTTGCCAAGATTTTAACATCATAATTAAGTAAGGATATGGAGTGATAACTACCAGGATTTTCAAGCGGCTTATTAGGCTTAGGAATTAAAACTATTAAGGCTTCAAAAAGATACTTATCCACTTCTTCTCCGATAATATATATCGAATAGGTTGGCCAGTAATGGGGTCAGCTGGGAGAAAGGTTTTGTAAAATTAGTTGAAAACCGTCAGGGCAGGAGTTTTATGAGCCGGCAGGGCTAATTGCATCCTGTATCTCCTTATATGTAATATCTGCCACCAGCTCCTTACTATCATCCTCCCCAAACTAGGCAACGGTATTTTATCTAGGAATTGCTGGATATTCACGGCCGTGGTGGATCGCACATACCTCCATACAATGTCTCGTAATAATCACGGAAAACGAGGTTAATATCCTCTGGGGTGGTTTTAATTAGTCCATCTTTACTCGATCTAACACTCTAATGACTCAAGATGCTTCCAACTGCACTAAGCGTTTTGCCAGTAACCTGCCGGCTTTTCCCCTGATCCGTGTACAATGCTTGGTTTTAATGATGGCAAGCTCAGCTTGATCCCCTAACATTTTAAGATATTCATCTCTAACCTTGGTTAGTTTTAATTCCGTTTCCTCTTGTGGGTTAATAACCAAAGAAGCCTGGAGTTCTTTGATCACTCTCAGTTTATCAGTCATTAACACACTAGTCTCTTTTTCTTAATAGTAGCCTGCGTAATAAAAGGCCCTCAAGAAAACTTTTAGAGTCGCCAAAGACTATCTGGTCTGGTTTCAGAGTAGAATTTAATGTTAAGAACTCCTCAATATGAGAAGATATGGACTGTACAAGTTTGGGTAGGCGAAGTAGCTGGTTATTAATTTTCCACCTGCTACCCTGCCCAGAGCCGATGGGAATGAGATTACAACCTCAACAGCGAATGATCTGACATGGGGCAGGCAAGATTTCTGCGGAAACAACCCCTTAAGCAAAACCTTGGAAAGGAAAATATAATCTATTCTTGAGCCCGTTTTATGTACCGGTGAGAAAAAAGAGAATTCTTTAACTTGCGGATGTAGAACCCTCCATACAATCGCATCATTAGATTGGTTAGTGCTAAGGAGGCCGGGGCAAGACACAAATGTTGTCTTGAGGATTTATCTAATGTAGGATCTAGAACCATATTAAAGTCCCCTCCTAAAATTATAGGTATGTGGGCGAAGGGCAGTAACTTATGCAGCAATTTAATGAGAAAATCATGGTTATCCGAGTTCGACCCGAGAATGATCCAACAGTACCTCTCTAGTATATAATTTCCCAACAGTAAGGATAAACCTCCCATCCTTATCGGCAATAGTCTTACTAGATACAAATGGTACCATCTTGTGAATTAAAATTGAGACACCTCTACTCTGTGTGGATCCTTGAGCAGAGAAAATTTCACCAAACTGCCTTTTCTTAAACATTTACTTTCCTCTATTAGCAAATGAGTTTCTTGCAGAAAAACTATCCATAACCGTGGCTATTTCCAAATACTTTAACAGTTTGAATTGTTTAGTACGGTGTCTGGCACCTTGACATTCAACGTATAAAACTTAATACAGGTATCCGTACCATAGCTTACAAACCCAATAAAGAACCATAGTCTGCCTTGTGTACTCTACATAACCCCAAGTCTAGTTCCAATGCCCAACACCCCAGAAGTCAAGAGGCCCCCAACCCACCTCTGCTCTCAAGTAGAGACAAGCCCACCTAACTACTCCCCTACCCACCCAAGCCCACCAGTTATCGTGGCCCATGACAACAGCCCCTTGACCCTGCCTCATCCGCCCGCCCTCCCCCACCAGTAAATCTAACATGAGTAGATAACTACATGAAAAATATAACTATTTTAACCACCACCAATCTGAATTGTATTGGACAACTAAAATAAAATTGCACATCAGGATAGATTACACATCAGGAATGGGTATAGATATAGGTGGGAGCCATGCCATAATTACATAGCACCGCCTTATGAACCCATATACAATCCTAGCCAAAAAATAAAGGAAGTTTTCTCAAATTTTGTTTATACAATAGCCCAATTGGTCATATATCAGACTCACTATTGCCCGAGACCATAAAGTCTTCCTATGCACATCATGTCTTTACTCTGTATGTATATAAAAAAAAAAAAAAAGGGGGGAAAAGGAAAGGGGAGAATAAATCAAAATAGTCCAAAATGTCCTGGTGTTACGTGGAAACTTCTTGCTACAGGTATATAGTCCGACAGTGATTCTTCATCTTAACACAAGTATAGCAGTTGTCTGAAGAAGAACAGATCTGACCCCATGCCAAGCCTGATATTTCATGTATCTTTAAAGAGATTTGGAAAGGCCTTAAGCAATGACATACGCTACTTCCACCTCCGAAAGCACTCCAACCTTCCGGCGTTCGAACCTGCAGTTTAGCAGGATAGCCCATTCTGAACTGAATGCCTGCCACCACAAGTTTTCTGACCAGGGGGTGGTAAGCCTTCCTCTTTTGGCGGACCGATAACGGTAAGTCCTGGGTAATCCTAATCTTTACTCCAGCCCAAAAAACCTCCATAATTTCTTTTACTTTCAGGATAAACAGTTGCCGCTCCTGGCAATTGAGAAAGCGAAATATAAAGGAGCGTGGCGGCGCAGCTGGTGATGGGGCTGGACGTAGAGCGCGATGGGCTCTCTCAATCATGTAGGCAGGACCAAAGGGAGAGGGGCCTGCAATCTTCTCCACCAGTTTTTGAACAAATTTAATAGGATCTGAGCCTTCTTCCCCCTCTGGCAAACCAATAATAATGGTGTTGTTTTGCCGACTTTTGCCCTCTAGATCCTCCACCTTAGCTTCTAATTTAGCCACCCGTTGTCTCATAAGCACCAGTGCTGGTTCAACTTTATTGTAGTGCCCTTCCAAAGAGTGAATCCTCGCTTCATTATCGGCGGTTTTCCTGGTTAAATCCTCCAGTGCCCCCGAGATTGTTTTAATCTCTCCCGCGAGCTCCTGCATTTGGTGCTTGAATGGGCGAAACTCCTCAAGGAATTGTGCTAGTGTAGTGGCTCCTCTTCTTTAGGACTAGCATCCGAGGCAACCTGGTGTGAGAACTCGAGGCCCTGGCTTTCTTTGGGGCCTTTGCTGGAGAAGCTGGCGGTGTGTGTGCTTAGGGGGGTTTTTACGCATCTCCTCATCCATCTGCTGTCAATTGTAGCAGAGCTGCTGATCGGACGTCAGGGATTGCGTTTCCAACGATGATCGGCGGTGAAAACCGTAACAAATAGTGTGATTAAGGCAGGAGGGATTGGAGCGTTTAGAGAGAGCAGCTATCTCTCGCCCTGCATCACGTGACTCCCCATTACAGTGATTCCTGTGGTGTGGTAGATATCACTACTGGCATGAGCTGTTCCATATCTGTTTCATTCCATCCCTGCTGTTTAGTACAGGCCACCACTATCCTGCAGGGACTATGCACAGCAACTCCCTGTCCAAATGCCCTGGTTTTACCGTACCAGTGCATTATCAAAGGGAGCCATGCAAGGCATAGGATAGGAACATGAATGTTCATAAGCTGGTCTGGAGCCCTATCCATGTTCACCTTAGCACTGCTCTGACCATTGGGGGCCATGTATCTGACAGTATCGCAGTAGCGGTATTTCTGGTAGGACCATTGGTGTTAAGGCACTCATTCCTGAAACCAGCCCACTACACCTTTGCATCAGTAGAGCCTTTAACTCCATCCCACAGGAATGATTGGAAGATGCATGATCTAGGGGTGGGGAAAAGTTCACAAGATGACCAGGAAACAAACTAGCTGAGTGGTTGAACCCAGAGGATGATAATTAATGGGGAGTTCTCTTGGGGCAAGATGGTCACTAGTTGTGGGCCACATGGATCAGTCCTTGAACCTCTCCTCTTCAACATCTTCATCTGCAAAATTAGGGTAGGGATACAAGGCAAGATATGCCTCTTTTCAGATGATGCTAAGAAATCTGGCTGGGTAGACAGTGAGGATGGGGAAAGAATTATGAATGATGATCTGGGTAGATTATTGAGGTGATCAAATGTATGACAGCTAAAAATGAATGCCATGGAGTGCTAGGTAAAGCACACTGTGGTACAAAATTTCAAATCTGAGGACAGAATGGGGGAGGTAGCGGAAAGCACAACAGAGTAAAGGGATTTTGGAGTAATTCTTTCAGACAATCTAAAGATAAGTGCAGTGCAATAGAGCAGTGGGAAAGGCAAATATGATGTTGGGGTGAGAGGGATCATTAGTTGTAGAACAGATGTGCTTTTACCATTGTATGGGTCTTTGGTTCCACTTCATCTGGAATACTGGTACTGTGGGCAGTTTTGGAGACTGCATTTAAAGAAGCACATGGACAGTGTGGAGGCAGTGCTGAGGAGGGCAACCAAGATCATCCAGGACCAGCAGGAAAGGACATTCAAGAAGAGATTAAAAGACTTAAACATGTACATGCTGGAGGTGAGAAAGAAGAGAGGTGACATAACCGAGACATAAATATTTCCACAGGGTAAACAAGGTGAATGGGGGAATTGTTCAACTTGAGTGGAAACACAAACACCATGGATAACTCTCCGAAGTTGGTGAGGGGGCAAATTTTAGAGTAATACCAGCCAGTATTTTTCATGAATATCGTGGTGGAATGTGGTCTTTTTCTCCTGGCAAATTGTATGTTTCTTAGATTATGTTGATATACTACATATATGAATTGCAGTAAGAGTCTGGTGCAAAGTTGGGTTGTTTAGCATTATGAAATGGTGCAAATAGAGCAAATAGAGTTTCTTTCCCATAAAAAACTTACTCCCAAATGCTGGTTTAAAAATGTCAAATTCTGTTTTTTTTTCTGGTGTTTTCAACTGAAAATCAAAAGTCATTTTCCCTCCAAGGCTGTACACATTCAGATGGAGCTCAGGCCATATGAACTAGTGTGCTCTGATGTGCTGCATTCAGTAGGTAGTCTGAACATGCAGAATGCTCAGCTGCACCCATTCAAATTAGGTAACCTTCCTGCATACAGGGTGCAGTGGTATATTTGGTGGGTGGTAAAAGGCTGCCAAGGCAATGCTATTTGCTGTTTCCAAAACCCTGCCCATGACACCACATCCAGTGGTGCATAGCAGTCTGACCCCTCCAGACTGAGTGCCAGTTAATGAATTGAGAGCAACAGCTGTTATTATCTGGCAGTTGAGAGGCCCCCTCCCCAGTGCCAGTCTGATGTAGTATTCAGTACAATAGTTGTATAGATCCCTGGTTGTCTAGTGACCCTTCTCCATGATGCCTATCCAATGTAGTATTCAACAGTTGTATAAGTCCCTGGTTGTCTAGTGGTCCGCTCTCCCTTAAGCCACCCAATGTAGTACTCAACAGTTGTATAAGTGGCAGGTTTTCTATTACCCCCCACCAGCAATGCCTATCCAATGTAGTAATGAATAAGACTAACTAGTTCTTGGTAGTCCAGGGGGCCGCCTCCTAGCCTGAGCAATGATACTGCATCTAGGTCTCCCCATCCATCCCACCCACTGGACACCCACCATCCGCACATCCAACTTACCCTCATGAAGTGCAAATACTAATTGTAATTGCTGATGATGGCAACCCACACAGACCCTCTACTCACCACTTCAGCCAGCCATCTGCATGACAAGTGAGTGCTCATGTACAGAAGACATTTCTATTGTACATGTATGCTCACTTCCTGTCATGTGGCTGGCCAAGGTGGTGATCGGAGGGTAGAGATGCTGAAGCATTTTACTTCACTGTGATGTTCTGGTGAAGCAGTGAGATTTGCCTTTGCGAGTCACTTTGTGAAGTTCCCACTTTACTGAAACATCATGCTTCACCACTTTGCAATGGGTTTTCCTGGTAAAGTGGCACTTTTTCAGGCAAAGTCGCTGAGAAGAGAAAACTTCTCTGATGAATTTTAAAACTTTGCTTGAAAAAGTTCCACATCATCTGCCAAAAACATTAAGAAGTTGACACTTTGCACTTCCCAAAGTAGGCAATCTTTGTAAAGTAATTTGTGAAGTAAAGTCTGGCATCTTTGCACATCTCTAGTGGAGAGATCTGTGCTGCTTGCCATCACTACAGCACTAGCTCCAACTGCACTGCCACGTGAAGCCTCATATGTTGCAGTATCACAATTCAATTTACTTCCCTCCCTCCCATCTGTTGGGGCCTATGATTCCCCCTTCCTCTGGCTGACACCCAACATTCCAAGCTTGTTCCTGAACCAGGGTCACCTCTATAGCAAGTGGCAGCTCTGCCACTGCACCAATGGGCCAGCTCCTGAGCTGGAGCCTTTAAAATTCACTTTTCCATGGAAGAGACTGAAACAGAAAGCATTTTCAAGCCTCCCTTTTCCAGCCATCAGAAACTAAACACAAATAAAAAAATGTTTAAAAAAGCTTCAAAAACATTCTAATTGTCAACCTGTAATATTAACTACAGTGTACATTAAATACTTTCGCAACCAAAATACAGTAATTCCTTAACTCTCAAGCCCTTTATCTGTGAATTCACAGTCCACTCCTTTACATGTGCCTTGTTACTCACTCCAGGTTTTCTAGGTTATTGAAAATTGATGATGTTTTCAGTATTGCCTCCCCCAGGTTGCATTGAAAGGACTTACTTTTTATTGTATGTATTCTTTCTACCTCTGTATTTTATACTGCTATCACTTGTACATTTGTAAATGTGTTACATTTTGTGTCTATTCCACACACTCCTTCTGCATGATGCACCTGGAAATAAGCCTCCACTCAATGCACTTTTCATGGTAAAAATTTTAAATAATTGTCTGTGTGTTGTGAACTTTTTTGTTTGTATATTCTATTTTTACATCAGGTGCCAGGGCATCTTTCAGAGGTGCACTCTTGACTCCAATGCTGCTATGCCCTGCCTGAGACCCTCCCTCCTCTGGCTTTCCCCACTCAAACTTTTCAGTCCCCCAGATCACCCCCTGAGGAAGGGCCCACCTCACCTACCTGGTGGCCTAATGCAATTAGAGGATCCATCTGGTGGGGAGTCCAGAGAAGACAACAGGGGAGATGCCCAGCATTGGGGATGTTGGCATGTGTCCCTGGTGCCCCTGTTGCCTCCCTAATGTCTGGAGGCTTTTTTCACTTTGTTTTCCCCTCAGAGCTTGGACGTGCAATGATGTCCATGGCAAAAGCATGCCGACATCTACTGCAACTCAGCCCCACATTGTGGCTACCACTATCCCTGCACTGCCTCTGACTTTCATCAGGGGTCACTAAAGAGTGACGCAAACTCTGGAACCCTCCCTGGGAAGGGAGAGCAGTTCTCTGGATGCTCAATCCCTTCCCTTCCCTGCCAACCCCCGATGATCCAAGTCTGTTCCCGAACCTGGGTCGCTGGCATGGCGTGAGGTGTTGCATCCAATGCCTCAACCCTGAGCACCACCAGGCCAGCTATATGTTGTGAACTTGTATGACATTAACTTGCAGTGCATCACTTCACTGCACTCAGGAACACCATATGGTATATGGATTAACAACAGACTTAAAAAGGGACTCCAGATAAAAGAGCTACATTGCAGAATTAAAATAGAAATACCCCCAATAAATCTCATACCATAAGTTAGGTCTCTGTGTTACTTCATTTTAAAGTTATGAGCTATTTTGTAACCCAGATTTCGCTACCTATTCAAAAAAAAAAAAAAACAGTTTCAGTGAAGAGCCATTGATAATGTCATAGCCTGAACTCACAGCCTAATCTTCCCTGTTAGCAACCTTATAAGACCTTTTTCTCCAAAGTTTAAAAAAACTGTAGCTATAGTAATCAGTAAAAAAAAAAACTGACATATGGTTGGCTGCAGTGCTTGCATTTCCAGAATGTTCAGATGCAAGGTACTGTACTTTAGAACATGTCAAGAGGTAGTTTTGGAATGCAGCACTGAACCAAGGTATAGAATGTCAAGGTGGTGACTAGTTTTATAATGTAGGGGGAGGGAGGCATGCAATCTCGGAATATGGCAGGGATGTGCTATCTCAAAATGTGGTGGGACACTCAGTCTCAGACTATGACAGGGACACACAGAGGAATTTGGTGGGAACTGGCAATTTTGCATAGCAGGGATGCACATTGTCAGAATGTGACAGGACACAACATACCATTCGAAATTACTTGTCCCTTCCACATTCCAGAATTGTGTGTACCAGCCATATTTCAAAAGTGTGCATCACATCCCTACCACATTCCAACATTTTGTGTCCCAGCTGCATTCTAAAATGATGCATCCCTGCCACATTCCAAAATTGCACATCCCTGCCACATTCTGAAATGGTGCAGTCCCCACCAGATTCCAAAATTGGCCATCCCCGCAACATTTTGAAGTTGTGTTTCAATGTCACATTCCAAAACTGTCACTGCTGGCACACTCCGAAATCATACGTCACCACCAAATTCTAAAAATTGTGCATCACCACCACATTCTGAAACTGTGCATCACTGCCGTATTCCAAAACTATGCATCACTGCCACATTCTGAAACTGTGCACCACACTACCACACTCTGAAACTATGCACCACTGCCAAATTCCAAAACTGTGTGCCACCGTCACATTCCAAATCTGTGTGTCACTGCCACCTTCTGAGCTTGTGCGCCTCCACCACATTCCAAAATTGTGCATCACTGCAGCATTCTGAAATTGTGCATCACCACCACATTACAATATTGAGTGTCACTGCCACATTCTGAAACTGTGCATCACCGCCATATTCCAATACTGTATGTCACCATCACGTTCCAAAAGTGTGTACCACCACCACATTCCAAAACTGTGCACCACTGCCACATTCCAAAACTATTCTCCACCACTACATCCCAAAACTGTGCATCACCACCACACTCTGAAACTGTGCATCACCACCACATTCCCAAAATTGTGCATCACCACCATATTCTGAAATTGAGCATCAGTGCCATATTCTGAATCTGTGTGTACTACCACATTCTGAAATTGTGCATCACTGTCACATTCTGAAATTATGTATCACTGCCACATTCTGAAATTATGTGTCCCTGCTACTTTCTGAGATTGTGTCATTGCTGCTTTCCACAACTGCAACCTGGTGACATTTCAAAATCTCATAACTGCAGTATTCTAAAAATTGCACACAACTCTGTCACTCTAAAGCCACGTTTGCCACTGCATTCCAATCCCCAGTCTGATTCTGAAGTACTGTACTTTGCGTTTACACATTATGGATGTGCATTTGCTGACCCACCAATTGTCAGGTTTCCTTTTTCAGATGTTTTCTACAATTACAGTTTTAAGTAACATAGGAGAAATGAGTCATATAAGGTAGCTTGCAGGGAAGACTACGTTATGACTACAGGTTATGACATCATCAGTAGCTGTTCTCTGAAACTGGCTTTTTATTGGACAAGCAGTGAATTAAGGGTTACAAAATGACTTGTAACTTTTTAAATGAAGTAACTTACAGATCTGATTTTTGGTATTTGACTGACTGAGGATATGCTGATCCAAATTATTTTCCTTTTTTTATTGAAGATTTAAGTAAAAAGGTTATCTTAATGAACAAGTAAAAACCATGTACCAATAATAATTACATCATACACACAATACAGAAGAAACATCGGAAAAGTCTGAATATAAAAATAAAAAGCAGACAATAGTCTAAAGCTGATCCAAATTCTGAATTTATTGATGCCAAAAATGTGGCTGGAGTCCCTCTTTAAATCTACATAATGCTTGGAATTTTCAGTTTGACCCTTATCTTAACAAAATAGCACAAATAGAAAAATGTAACAATTGTGAAGGTTTGATAGTATTTTGAGCCATCAGTAAATACATTTGTACATTGAGCGTACATGCACTTTAGATACTGGAATGCCCTTGCACTGGGTTTGGTCATAGCATCAATATACTGGTTGCTAATGTACACCTGGAATCACAGGTGTACTCTAGAAACAAATGTGATCTGGAATATCATTACATTCAGCCATGTAATGTTCAGACAATGGATCCAGCTGCAGGCAAAGAATCCTTCGCTAGACCAATTAATTTTTCAAGAGAAACATTACCGGCCTGTGTTACCTGTGCCTGACAACTACAGTAAAGAACATTTATTAATTTTTGGGGACTTCGTTATTATTCTTTATTTAAACTTGATGTTTATTTTATAAGATAACATAACATTAAGACACATAAAAGTAGAACAGAAAAGACTACAGCATATCCTCTGTAACATTAGGTAACAGGAAAGTACATAAGAAATAAAATGTGTTTAAAGTCCAGTGTACAACAAGGAGACTACCCAAGGTGTGTGGGAGTTATACATGTCAAGATTCTCACTGCAGTGAAAATAAAAAAGTCTATTCACTAATCTCCTCCACTTCATACAGTATCCTGGGGACTGATATGCCATCTTTAATGTCCAATTCAAGAGGCCTGTGATTCAGTACATATGGGTGCAACTGCAGTCAGTACCTCTATTACCATTTCCAGATAGCCTTAGCTGATATAATATGGAGAAGGGTAACAAAATAAGGGAATAAGGGAAACAAAAACCCAGGGGAAGAGTACACAATGGGGAATGAGATACCAACAACAACAAAAATGTAAAGGGACCTGGGGGTAGTCATATCAGATGACCTAAAGGTGGGCAAGCAATGTGAGAGGGCAGCAAGGAGGGCTGGGGGGATACTGGGATGCATAGGGAGAGGCATCACCAGTAGAAAACAGGAAGTTATTATCCCTCTGTACAGACAGCTGGTCAGACCCCATCTGGAGTACTGCATGCAGTTCTGGAGACCCAATCTCCGCAAAGACATAGACAGGATGGAAGCTGTCCAGAGGAGGGCAACTAAAATGGTGCAGGGTCTGCACCAGAAGACATATGAAGAGAGACTTAAGGAGCTTAATATGTATACTGTAGCCTCGAGGAAAGGAGGGAGAGGGGGGACATGATAGAAACTTTCAAGTACCTCAAGGGAATCAACAAAGTCCAAGAGGTAGCATCTTTCAAAAAAAGAGTGTGCAAGAACAAGGGGCACAATTTGAAGATAGAGGGGTGGCTCAGAGGTAATTTGGAAGTATTTTTCACAGAGAGGGTTGTGGATGTATGGAATGGCCTTCGGAGGAGGTTGTGGAGTCAAAACAGTGGTGGAATTCAAGCATGCATGGGACAGTCATAAGGCAATTCTAGTGGGTGGGGGTAAGAAGAAGTAGGCTGCTGGTTAACTAGGATCTGCAGCTTATCCATCAGGTAGGGAAATGGGCAGATTGGGTAGGCCAAGTGGTCCTTATCTGCCATCAAATTCTATGTTTCTATGTTTCTAATAGTCCTATAGAGATGGGAGAAGTCCACAAAATTCACAATGCAAAATCAGTCCACAAATTTCATGCAATTCATGATATAATCCATGGGTGTGAATTGCAAAGCTCAGCCCATGAAGTGCGGAATGTCCCCCATGAAAGTGTAGAATTTTACCCCAAATGGTGGAATTTCACCACCTGTGGGTGAAATTCCGCACTTTGTGGGCAAAATTCTGCACTTCGCAGTGATAATTTGTGCTTTAAATAGTGAAAAGAGATGGAAAAATTTGTGGATTGCGCTACGAAGGTGACTTTCCCAACTTTGCGGGTGAATTAAAACTTTGCTACATCCCTATAGTCCTATTAACTTGCAGCCCGATTTTAAAATTAAACTGTAACTTCATCCCTGAGCCCAATTTAAAATTAAACTGTAACTTTACCCTGAGACAACATAATGAAATATATGGATTTGCAAACAAAATGCTATCACATTTCAATCAATATGTTACAGGCTGATAACCCATAATGTAGCCATGGCAGCTAACAAGTCCACCCAACGTCCCACTATTCTCCTTCCCCTTCAACAATGAGGTCGCCTTATTGTCCGATGCTGAATATCCATTTGCCACCACTTGTCACAAGAACAAGCATGGGGGGGGCACTGCATACTCCAGCTCTTCTGAGAGGGGGCACAACTTTACTGACCTGATTCTTTTTTCCTGATTGGCACTGTTACATGATGTCATTAAGCGTGTCATAGATAGAAGCAAAGTTCCTGAAATATTCAGTTGAACTAATACCTGTCCTGACAAAATTATTCAGTAGAAGTTTATTGGAAGGTACTTACCCAGAAGACTGGAAATTGGCCATGGTAGTACCCAATTTTAAAGGAGGAGAGAAGGACAATCCGTCAAATTACCAACCAGTAGCATTATTGTTCATTGTATCCAACATTTTTGTAAGACTGACTGGAAAACAAATGAACAAATAGCTGGACAAATACAGGTTGTTGTCCAAGCACCAATCTGGATTCAGAGCAAGGTTGTTGATGAGTACTGCCCTCATGGACTTTGTTAGTATAACAGCGTCTGGATTAGATAAGGTAGAGTTCATGGGTGCAGTACAGATTGACCCATCAAAGATCTTTGATTTAGTAAATCACATGAATAGAAAGGCTTGAAAGGATAGGGATATCAGGAAGAACCAGAACACAGTTTCATTTGTACTTATCTAATAGAAAGCTGGGAGGCAGCATAGTGCAGTGGTTTAGGGCTCTGAGCTGCAAACCTGGAAACTTGGGTTTGAATCCCACAGCCCATACTTGCATACTCTGTGACCCTAAGCAAGTCACTTAATCTTCTTGTGCTCCCAGGTCACACCTGTAAAGAAGCTTTCAGCTTAGTGTTTCTCTCCTGGTTAAAAAACAACAAAAAAAAAACAAGTAAGAACATTAAATGTTAAAGAGCTGGTAGCACGTTCAGGAGAACTTTAACAAAACCTAATATTTAGACACAGTCCAGCTTATATTTCCCATTAGTACTATATTCCTCCTCGCCATTCTTTGTTACTGAGGTCATTTGTATGAAAACTGAATGTTTGCTCCTGAAGAGTTTATCCATTCCTGCTGCTTTCTTCCTACCTGAAGTCATAGAGCACTGCTTGTGGCATCACAGTTACTCCCACAGTAACAGACTGTCATGTCACAACAGGATTATGACTTGAAGTAGGGAGAAAGTTATAGAGACAAATGCAATCTAACAGAACTCTAAGGGATAAAGATTACATATTCATGCAAATGTCCTTAGTAATAAATAATGGGGAGGAGAAATTTACAAAATATAAATGGAATGCAGGCAGAATTATACTTAATTACTAAGTTTTTTTAATGTTTTCTTTGAAGTGTCAGTGGCTCTTTTAACAGATATCTTGAATTCAGTGATACTCAGAATACAGTACTCAGAAGGGCAAAAGTAATCTACAATGCCAAACATAATTACATTGAATTTTTTGAATTTATTTATTTCACCAGGAAAAGGATCTGCTGAGCAAGCTCATTTACATGGAAGCCTTTTTGGGTAGGACAACATACAATGGTATAAAGGCACTAGTACAATATATAGGTATACAAGGCATAGGGTAATGTACAGAAGAGTAGATCATAAAGATTTAAATCTCTTACAGTTACAAAGGTATACAGGTAATAATACAAGGCACAGAGTACTGTATACAAGAATTTAAAACTGGCAGGTACAGTATGTATAGATAAATTGTACAGAAAAATAGTAAGGAATAAATAAATAGTTCTAGGCTTTTTTGTTCAGAGTTGAACAAGTTTCTGTGAGCCTGCCCAGTTGTTATTAGTAGTCAGATCAGTGACAGCATTAGTGTGTGTGCAGCTTAACCACAATAGTAGACTTCAGTATAGCGCAACTACAAGAGCAGACTTCAGTATATAATTGTTTCATGAGTGCCATAAAGGTACTAGATCTAATCAGTGAAGTGAATTTTAACAAGGGTTACACTGAGTTCCATATGCTAGGTATAAAGCAATTAATTGTAGTTTTTCCCCAACTGAGTAACGTGTTTAGGAGTGTCAAATAGAATATAATTGTTTTTTTTTCCCCCTAAGGGAATAGCTACTTTGTGATATATAGAATAGGCTTTTATACAGTACATAGTTCAGTATTAATCCTTCTGGTTCCTCAAATGAATGGGGACTGTCAGTGAAAGGAAGCTTTGCTGCTAATGTCAATACTGCCTTTGGACCAGAATAAAGATTTATTTTCCACTGTCACCCTTAAACATGATGGTACATCACCAGGGCAAGAACACCTTAGTGTAGAAAATGTGTATTTGTGCCCTGAAGAAGCCCTCTGGATTAGGGCATGTAGCATCAATGTGATAACCACCACTTACTTATCACCTTTCTTCAGGTGCACTGGCAACCTCCCAGATGCAACACAACTGTGTGGCTACTTATACTAGAACAATCAATGATATCAATCCCTAGCGAAGTGCATGGACACCCCCTCCAGGATGTTTTGCTGCTGTTGATTATTTTGTTAACCAATGCATGGAAAACACCACTAACTTTAAACTTCATTGCAGGCACAACCATTCCAACCTGACACCTGCTGAGCTTGCAGCCCTCAGATCTCTACAAGGTAGGAATGACATTGTTATTAAACCAGCTGATAAGGGAGGTGCTGTTGTGGTCTGGCAAAAGGAGCTATACATCACTGAAGCCACACAGCAACTCTCTGACACCAGGTTTTATTCTTCTCTTCCACAGGACCCCACTGCTGACTATCAGACTGAGGTCACCACCACCATCACCTCTGCTATTGAAAACAAAGAGCTCCCTGCTTCTGCTAAGAGACTCATAGTTCAGCATCCCCAGACATCCAGGTTTTATCTCCTTCCCAAAATCCACAAAACAGGTAACCCTGGTCATCCCATAGTGTCTGCCTGCTCTTGCCCCACATCCCACATCCCACATCTCTGCATTTTTGGACGGCCTCATGAGACCCCTTGTTGAGTCCCTGCCCTCCTATTTTAAAGACACTAACCATGCTCTCCAGTTATTTGACAGGCTCAGATTCAGTGACTCTCATCAGCTCATCTTCACCATGGACATCAAATCTCTTTACACAGTGATCCCTCATGACAATGGTCTGACAGCTTTGCAACATTTCTTGAATAAGCGGGAAGTCCAGCAGCCACCCACACACACACACACACACACTAACTCGTCTGGCAGAACTGGTTCTTACACTCAATGCTTTTTCTTTTAATAACAGTTTTTTTCCGCAGGTCAGTGGAGTTGCCATGGGTACCAAGATGGGTCCCAGCTTTGCTAATCTGTTTGTGGGCTGGGTAGAAGAACATTTTTTTCTCTCATTCACAGGGACTGTGCCTGAACTCTACAAATGCTACATTGATGACTGTGTGGGGGCCACCTCCTGCTCCAGGGAGACCCTCCAAGTCTTCCTTGACAAGTTTACCATGGCCCATCCTTCCCTTCAATACACAGTTGAAGTATCCTCCTCTACACTGCCTTTTCTGGATATCGAGCTGTCAGTCCAGAATACTGGTCTGAAGACATCAGTCTATTACAAACCCACTGACTCTCACAGTTTCCTCCTCCACAGCTCCTTCCATCCTAAACATGTCAAGAATGGCCTGCCTTATTCACAGTTTCTTAGACTTCGCAGGTAATGCAGTGAAGAGGATGATTTTGCTGAGCAGACCCAAATAATGCATAGTTTTTTTATCAACAGGGGATACCCTAAAAGCACAGTGGACAGAGCACTCTCCCGGGTCAGTAACATGCCCCGTAACCTTGACCCCCGCAGGAAGGATACTGTCACACAAGAACAACGGCGAATTCCACTAGTTCTTCCTTTCCATCAGAGCACACCTTCTCTTCACAGGATCATCACTAGTAACTTTCCCATTTTGCAAACTGACCCTAACATTGGTGCTTCCTTTACAGAACCACCTATTGCCTCCTACCACTGGCCACCTAACCTGCAGAATCTCCTGGTTAAAAGCAGCCTACCTACACCTAGCAGTTCCTCCCTCCCAGGTACCAAACCTTGCAACAGGAGTTGCTGCTACACCTGCAAATTTATTTCCAGTGTGACTGAGATTCGGGGGCCTACAGGTGTTTTTCACATCACCAAGGAGTTCTCATGCACCTCCACTAATGTGGTGTATTGTATTCTTTGCAGGAAGTGTACAGCTATTTACATCGGAGAAACTGGTAGGCATCTTGCTGACCGTTTCAGGGAACATTACAGAGCAGTCAGGAATGGTGAAACTGCTAAACCCATTGTAACCCACTTTATCTCCAGGGACCACGATGTCAATGACCTTTCTGTTTGTGTCCTTCAGCATGGCTTCTGGGACCCTGACCATAGAAAAAACATGGAAGCCAAGCTGATCATCCACCTTGGCTCCCAGCAGCCCTCTGGTTTAAATGATAGACTTATTTTCCACTAACATCTTTCAGCCATCCCTTTCTTTTCCCTAAAGTCTATTTGTTTTTGTACTCATTTCATTTATTTTTCATTTTCACCATAAGTCTCCATTTCTGTCTCCTTCCCTACACATTTGTCACCTTTCAGCCTTCTTACTAGGCCCTGTTAATTAGTCCCCACCTGGGGACTTCCCCAGCTCTTTCACTCCCATTATGCTTTATCTTTCCCATCATCACCTTTTTGTTTCACAGATTCTCTCTTAATCTTACCATTTATCACTTCTTCTCCCTGAGCCTCCCCTTTCTTCTTTCTCCACATATATCTCTCTCTCATTTACCTCTCCTCTACACTAACTTGTTTTTTTCTCTTTAGATATTTCCTGAAGAAGACCTAAGGTTAAAATGAATTTTAACTCTATTTTCTATTTTCAGTGTGCATTTAATATAACCATTTTGTTTTGCTTTTAGACCACATGCTGACGCAGCGCCTTGTTTTTGTTTTTTACTTATACTAAGGTTCATACTAAGGTGGAAAAGAAGCTAGAGAGCCATAGGGCCCATAGATGCTTCCTTGTATTTAATAATAACAAAGGTTAAAATCTGATAGTATTAACTTGTCCAAGTATGATTTAAACATAAGTTTAGAACTATTAGAAATAAGTTCCATAGGTAGACTATTCCAAGGTTTTATAATACATAAAGTGAAAAATAATTTTCTAGGCATTAGGTTAAATTTCCTAAGTTTTAATTGAAGTGGGTGACCTCTAAGACTAATGATATCCTCTTTAAATGTAAAGCCAAGATTAGTTAATATATATGGGCCCTGCATAATGTCAAACATAAGAAGAAGATCCCCTCTTAACCTTCTTGTTGTAAGAGGCATTACATTTAATATAATTAATCTAGAGTCATATGATACATGTTGTAACCCTGTAACACATTTGGTGAAATGTCTTTGAATATTCTCAAATCATAAAATGTCATATGTCCTGAAAGGGCACCATAATGGTGATGCAGATGCATCACCATAATGCATAATGCAGATGAACATAGGCTCTGTATAGTGGCAGTAATACATTTTTGTCCCTTGATTTGATAGTCATTAAAATGGACCAGATCACCCTATTTGCTTTTAGTATCACGGCATTGATCTCGGAGTCAGACCGAAAATCTTCTGTCACTAATACTCCCAAATCTTTCTCTTTATTAGTATTATTCATCACCTTGTTATTTCAGAATGTATGGATGGAATGTATTTGCTACTCCAAAGTTCATAAACTTACATTTGTTATGATTAAGTTTCATTTCCCAGTGATTGATCCATTTAGAGATGGTATTCATGTCAGTTGGAATGGCTGCAATCTGTTCTGATGTTGAACATAACCCTCCAAGTTTGATGTTGTCAGCATATTTGATGGAATTAGAAAAACAACTAGCCATGATATCAGATATAAACAATTGAAATAGGCTAGAGCCCAAAACTGAGCCCTGTGGTACACCACTAGTAATATAACCCATTTTAGACAATTGTCCATTAATCAGGACCTGTTGAGTTCTGCCAGTCAGCCAACTAGATATCCATCTGACAATAACCGGAGCCATATTGATGGAGGATAACTTTTGCAATGATGCCCAATGAGGAAGAAGGTTGAAGGCCTTACTAAAGTCAATATATATGAAATCATATGGAAATTTATTATCAAGCTGCAAACTGACATCCTCATAAAAACACAATAAATTGGTTAAGCAACTGCATCCTTTTTTTAAAACCATGTTGCTCCTTGTCAAGTGTAACTAATGTAGAGGTAATAATATCTTTGATTAGGCTTTCCAAAATTTTTCACAGAGGAGCAGTTAAACTGATAGGTCTATAGTTTTTCCAGCAACTTTTAGGTCCCTGTTTATGAATCTGGATTACGTATGCTGTTTTCCATAATTGAGGCACAAAGTTATAGTTAATACAATATTCAAAGAGCAATTTAAAAGGAAATGCCAGACTATCTGCCAAAAGATACAAAAGATGGCCTGGTATACCATCTGGTGATAGGCTAAGTTTCCATTTAAGAGAGGTTAACTTAGCATGCACATCGGATACCAAGACAGTAATATTTCCCACCCCAGAATATGTATAATTAATAACAGTCTTATTATCTGAAAAGATTTAACAGAAATTGACATTAAATATATTTGCCATTTCAAAGGGATCATAAATTTCTAAATTATTTAGCTGGATGGGCCCTACTTGACAGGTAGGATTTTTTTAAAGAGTCAATATAAGCAAAGAATGATTTGCTGTTATCCTTCCTTGCATTAACAGACAACTTTAGTTCCCATGTTTTTTTAGCTTTCCTAATGCACTTTTTGCTTTTTTTCTGAATACTGAGATGTGAACACCAATCAGTACTACTCCATGATTTCAAATATGCAGCATGTTTTTTCTTTTTTTCTTTATTAAAGCTTTTATAGAGTTATTCATCCATTTTGTTAGATGTTGTTTTGAAGTCATTTTTGGTTTAGATGGAATATACAAGTTTCTATGGTCAAAAATTTTATTTTGAAATAAAGAAAAATAATCACTAACGGGGTGCTGGGCCTGAGAGTATCGGTGGCTATCATTTGGATGTCTGGGTATATATTTCTTGTGGTTTTCTGCCTAAGCCTCCCTCCTCTCCTGGTATGAGCTGTGTCAGTGACAAACCTAACAAACACAGCGGTCCCCCAGAGGAAGTAAGTGAACCTTCTTGAAACACCGCAGGGCTCACTGCAGACCACCCTGGCCAAGGAAGTGCTGCTGCTGACAGCAACCCCCAACAATGGCTGCCTGCTAGTGTAGGTCTCGTGCCACTCCCAAACCTGAGTCACCTGTATGTTAGCACAGTGAGCTACCACTGGCCCATATGTAAGGTTTTCTAAAGATAAATAATGTACTAAGATAAAGTTAAATATAAAGCTCATGGCCACCACATCAGCACAGCCATAGAGCTATCGCTTGTAATGCCAGTGACTCAGGTTCACCCCTAAACCTGAGTTATCAGACCACTGGCAGGGGAGGAAGATTTAGTGTCCCAGAGGATGATCTCCTCCTCCTCTGGGAAGGGTTGCACTCCCCACTTACACAGCTCCACCTGGATGACCACAGGAAGAAGTAAAGAGAATAGGTGACATGGGGAGGGGGATACTGCCTGACTCCCACGCATGGTCATGCGTGACTATCTGCACAATGGAGTCCTAGATAACAGCATCCCATGAGTTCAGATCTAAGAAGCTGGAGAAAAAAAAAAGAGTAAGCAAGGTGAAGCTGGTGCTCCTGGGCCCCAAGCACAAACTAGCAACTCTGTATCAGGCATATGAGGCCCAGACAAGGCTGCTGAACAAAGTCCCCCAATGGTATCACCATGGTGTGGAGGTTGCACTGGCACTTGGATTGGAAGTAAGGGCCAGAAAAGGATAGAGATGGTGCTGGAAGTCATCACAGTAGATGAAGCAGCAGCAGCAGCAAAGGGGAAGAAAAGGAATACTGAAAAATACATATAAAGTTAATCACAGGTGGCTGCCGCCATTTCAAGTCCATCAGGTTCAAAACTCAGCGGTCACTCTCCAATATTAGAATGTGTACTATTTCAAAGAGTTGCGGACGCCTTGCACAAAACTTAGAAAAACAAAATATTTTGACACAATTCAGGATGTATTCCATGTACCTTCTATAGATTTCTCCTTCTCATCATTTATTACTAAGGACATTTGTACAAACACGGGATGTATACCTCTTAATATTCATCAGTCCGAGCAGCTCATTCTCTGTTTGAAGTCACAATCCTCAGTTGTGACATCACAATGTGTTACCAAAGGAATAACAGTGACATGTCAAGCAGAGTATTATGACCACATGTTAGGGATAAACAACTGGAAGAGATGAACTTTTAAGGAATAGATATCCTTTCTTCATGAAAATGATATCAGTAATAAATAATGGAGAGAAGAAATACAGAACTAATGTGAAATATAAACTGCACTGGGTTCAAATATTGTGTTTTTAAATGTATTTCTGATGGCATCAGCTGTTCTTGAATGCTATGCTGCTGAAAAAAATGGTGAAAGGTTTTTTTCAAACACAAAAAAAATGTGAAGAACTGGTTTACTATTACATCAGCTATAAAACTATTCACCCTGCAGTTGGGCTTTTAGCTTAGACTTAATCATTATTTAAGTTGTACACTTGCTCTGTTGAGTTTTATAGCTGAAATATTATTACCAATACTAGTGGCATCAGTGAGTTTACACATACCAGCCACCTTTATCACTACTGCATATGAAGGTTGTTGGGTACTGGACATCCAATCTGAAGCTTTCAGGTTTATGACATCTTCATACAAAAAGTTATAACGTCAGACAAACCTTGATTTAAATTCTGTTTCTGTCCACTCAGCAATAAAACAGAGAAGCCAGGTACACCCAGGAGCAACAAGTGATGATAGCCTGATGTTCTGCTCCAGGAAGCGGTTTCTGTAGTCCAATTTATGCCAAAAATAGCCAAGATAACCACATATCTAACAAGATTTGCAAAGCCTGTGGCAAGACCTCTTTCATAATACAATCATCATAGACATTCTAATCCTCACTCTATCACTAAACAATGTTAAAAAACTAGTTGAAAACACCATTATCCTATCATTTTAAAGAGATTCAGACACAATGGTATGATCCAAATTTTTGTGTATTTCCAGTTGACATGTATTCCATTTTCTTTCTACATGAAGAGAAGGCAGATAGTTTTTTTTCTTTTTGGGGGAGGGGGTGCTTAGCTGGTTATTGTTCTAGCAGGGAAGTATGGAAAAGATGAAAAGTCAACACAAAGTGGCAGAAAGTCTAAGACAAATTGGTGAAGTTATAGATTACACTATATCTGTAACTAAAACTTATTATAATCCAAAGAATGGATTCCACATTAATTATGGACCGATGTTTTACTGTAACTCCCCATTATACTGATGCTTTTGAAACACTTTAAAGCAATTTCACATATTTTTGAAAAGGCCTTGCAGGTATCAAATAATACAAATACACACAGAATGATTTTGTAAATCATGCTTGAAGTATTTACTTTTAGTAAACAAATATATATTAGGCATATTTTGGTGAAGAAAGACTTCTAGTTTTTGTGGAGATCTTGTAAAAGTAAAGGGAAACATGCCATCTGTGAAGAAGCATAAATTAGCTTCTTGAGTAGAGCTACTAAAGTTCAATGTCACTATATGCTGTATGTCTTTGTGTTCAGTCGACTATAACCTTGCCTCATACAGCAAGTTCCAAAACATCAAATGCAATGATAATGGAGAAATGAAATCAATGACGTGGCTTGGAGTGCAGCAAAGAATTTATTTGTTTTCATTTCTCTTTTCTTTTTTTCTGGGAATGGGATGACATTAATTCATTTATTTTTTAATTTAATATGTAAGGGTTATTTCTTACAATCTCACATCTTAATAAATAGCAGTTCAATGAATTTCTTGGAGGAACCATGATAGCTTCTCCATAGCAGCATTCTAGAAAAGTCACACACATGATCAAATAATACAAACGAGTGTCAAAAAATAACACTTTATTATCAATCTCATTTGCACAAACTGGACTACACTGAGCCATTTCTGTTCTGTTAAGGCAAACACTGAGGGTGTCAAAATGAAGTGCCATGATGAGCATGATACTAGCTTCTCCTCAATAGAATAGTGGTCAGTATCCACACCACCACCACCTGTCATGTGGGAGGCAAAGGTTTAAATCCCTAATGGAGAGTTGCACAATTTCTTTAGAGGCAAAGTGGTCTACCAGCTAGAACACTCAAAGGTTTAGGAACAAGAAGATCCAGGTTCAAATACCAACATAGCCACCAGGACTCTGAGCAGGAATTCTTCTCTGGGAAGTCCTGTAGTAGACACCCAAAATAAAAAACTCAGAGGTCCTGGACCAGAAGTCCTGAGGAGTTCCCTGGCACCCTTTGCTGCATTCTGCTTTGTGTGGGTGGGAACTAGGCAGTTGATCTAGACATAATGACAGTATGCACTGGGGACTCAGTATAATGAACAATGCTGCATTATGGTGCAATTCTGGGAAATAAAGGATGGAGGGCCTTGAATCATATGAGCCCTGACCACTTACTCCCTGTAACCCTAGCAAGTCATTTAATCTCTCAGTGCTTCAGTCCACCCTGCTGTACAATGGTTCAAAACAGGAGGCTCTGAAAATGTGGGTCCATATACACAGTTGCAAGGGACATTCTCTTAGAGGTAGCAACAAGAACTCATTCATGAGTGAACTCATTATACCATACAAGAACAGTATCACTGCCCTTCCTTGTGTGGTTGCTAAATGCAGTGTTGTCACTTGGGGAAAGGGGTAGGGTCACCATGCAAATACTGGCAGGGAAATAAAGTATGATCACCCTCATTAACACCGTGCAGAGTTTTTAGACATCACCTGCCTTAGAACTATTTGTGGCAGGTTATAGGGGTGTCACAACACTGCAACAGTGTCTAGAGCCAGCGAGAGATGGACTTTACAATTGTGGCAGTGGGGAATGGGGCTGGGGTAGGGGTTTCACTGAATGCCATGGTCTGTCAAGGGCTCTAGGAGTGGGTGGTGGCCTCTGGATCACCAGGAGTTGAAGGGTTTAAACATCAAAATAGAAGCATTTTTATGCCTGGTCTAAAAGCTGGCCACAAGTTGAGGGCTACTCAGTTAGGAGATATCTTTAGCAGTAGCACCAGCACACGTCTCTGGCCATGACATTGCAACACACAACTGGTGCTATGTTATGTCCAGACAGCTGTAGGTGTCACAAGTCAACATGCAAACCATGCTTGTGCCAGCCAACATCTGGACAATTGAATGACACTGTGACTTGGTAACCAAGGAGACTCCTCCCCATTACTTAGTTAGGACTTCATAACAGTTTTGGTTGGCAGTGAAACAGTGAGCCAGTTTCACCCGAAATTTGGGCCAGAGGTATAGAATCTCAATTAATCTGGACTTTCCTAGGTCAGTATATTGCAAAAATAAATAAATATTATGATATTTATTTATTTATTTAGCTTTTGTTGACCGGGTAAGTGCACTAGACAAATCCTGCCTATTTTCAGACATAACCCGGGGGGGAAGGGGATACAGATGAATGCCAACTGACCTTGAACCAGATTAAGCTGTTGGTGGTATTTTTAGTGAATGAGGGAAATTTGGCCAAGACACCGGGGAAATTCCCCTACTCTTTTTGATAAGTGCCATGGGATCTTTAACATCCACCTGAACTACCACCAATCCAGGCAGATGGGACCTCGGTTTAACGTCTCATCCGAAAGACGGCACCTCAGAAATGCAGCACCCCTCTCATGCTGCATTACAGTGTCAGTACTGGGATATTAACCCAAGTGCCAGATGTGGGAACTGAACCCACAGCCCTCTGATCTCCCGGCCTCAGAGGTGAGTGTGCTACCTACTGAGCCACTGACACTGTTTATAAATATGTTTCAATGCAACTAGAAGCCAGCACAGGAAATATACAAAATTATTTGTTTTAATATCACAATAATGGTATGATTCCCATTTTTCCTAAAGGAGTAGGGTGTGTGTGTGTGTGTGTGTGTGTGTGTGTATGTGAGCATAATAAGACATGAACTGTTGTGGGATAACAACACACCTCGGGTGTGTTATGAGTCGATGCATTGCCAAGTGCAATAAGTAAAATAAAAAGTATGGGATTAAAAAGGTAGCTTTATTATGGCTGGCAACTGGTGCAGCGGTAGTGTTACCACTTGCAATGCTGAAGGACCAGGTTCAGGAATAAGTCAGAGCCACTGGAGGACCAGACAAGGGAAGGAAGATTGAGCATACCATCATAAGCTTTTCTCTGAGGAGAGGGAATCTGCATCATACTGCTACACAGCCACCAGTTTGACCATGGGCGGAGGTGCAGAGAAGTGGTGCACAGAGCGCATCAGTCCATTGGGTGCTTCAGGCTTGCTGTCACCTGATGATGTCATCACACTGCTGGGAAGGAGAGGCAGAGTTAGAAAAACTGACATGGGCTGGGAGGATGAAACATCTGCCTGCCCACATGTCTGTCCTGGGTTTTCACTGCTGATGCCTGGGGATACTCCCAACCTTCACCTGTGCTGTTGGTGGCCAAATGAAGTAAAGTAAGTATGCCATGGAACTGTGGGTGACCTCAGCCCTGGGGAGCAAGCCAGAAGTAGCACAGCAGTATGTCATTGGTGGGCTGCAAAGTCCTAGTGGTCTGGCCAGGCCTTAAGGGGCAGGCAGAGGGCATTGGTAGCTGGTGTAAGGAGGTCCTGGACAGGGAAATGGGGTAAAAACAAAGTTAAAATACAGTCATTTTTATTGTAATTTTAAAATGTATTCTTATATCACAGAGACACTACTCTGTAAATAGAAATCACCCATAATCTATGGATGCCATGGAATGCAAGAATGTAAAAATTTGGTCAGTTCCACTGCTAGAATAGTCACCCTACAGAGACACAACATAAAGCCTTAATATGAATCCATGGCTCAAATTTTATCAGTGCCAGGGCAAGCAGCAGATATTTCCCTGGCATGCTCTTACAGATAAGATGGGGATTCATAATGGTCACCCAAGAAACATCAAAAATTAAAACTATAAAAAATATTTCAATTTTAATGTACTGTATGTGCATAAGCAGGGAATCATGAGAGAAAAGAACATTTAATTATTCAATTTTTTTAAATATAAAGGAGATGTACTCTTTAGGACCTAGTTGAAGGTTTTCAGAGTAACAGTAGCAGCCGTGATTGTGATGGCAATCAGAGATGAGTGAACTGAATTCTGAATTCTGTATGTGATTTGCCCATATTCTAAATCCCAATCCCTGAACACATTCCAGCTGTACATCTGTGGGAGACTGACATATAGGTCACAGAACTAATTTGGCCAATCAGTGAGCAGAATATTCCAATCCCTTTTATTATGAGCATGCAATAAAGAGATGCAGTATAAGGAATATGGCATGGGCCAATAAAAATGTGCCTGATTTTTGGATTGGTCTGAGACCCTATTACATCTCTAATGGTGAGGCCATAAATTATGTCACAGGGGTCATGGATTACAAGTAAAATATTAGGCACACTTCATATCAGACTACAGACCATGGCACAGATCACCTCAATACTGCTTGCAAAACAATTTATTACAGTGCATGAGCAAAAATCACGTTGTAACTTTAAGACATGTGAATAAGTCACATAGCAATGCAGTACTTTCCAAGTAAGCACTTGAGCATGAAACCAGATACAGTCTGTTTGCTACCTGCTTGAATCTATAGTTGTGTTTACAGTACTGGATCTCCACTTTTGTCAGCGGTGCTGATGAGTTGCACAGGTGCAAATCTGGCAGTGTAAACAGCCACCAGAATACTGCAAGCCACTCCACTGTGGTGCAGACCATTTCCTGTTTTGAAGGGAACATGTATCGGTGCAGGCATTTTATCGGGTGTGAAAACACTCCTCTCTGCCTGCACCAAAGCACCTCCACAACACACTGCATCACGCAAAACTGTCCCTCTCTTTTACAACTGACAGCCCAGTAAAAGCTATACCTGAATTTTTGCACACTCCTGGTTACTTGGATAATGGCACGGCATTAACCCAACCTCTGCAGATAAGGCAGCTGCTGCTCTGCCTCAGCTGTCCGTCCTAGGGATTTCTGCATTTCCCATATGTCGGCAGGAATGTTTTAATTTACTTCAAATAGTATACTATTTCAAATAGTCTTAGTCTAGTGCCAACCCATCTCCTGTCCTGGCCTCAGCAGAAATGCAGTGGGAACATGGGAAGTACTTCTGCCACCCTGCACCTGTGCACAGCACTCTCCATGTAAATGCCATCGCTAACCGTGTAGATGGAGCAGCAGGTGAGCAGTGCAGATGGAAGTGTTACAAGTCAGGTACATTTAAATGTACCTTACAATGACTTATAAGTTCATATTACTGCTGTTTAAACATGCACTTCAATAAAATATTGTGTGAGGAGTTTTGAGGTGGTTGGTGCATTTTCTTTTCTAGTACAGTATTTTTATTTTAGAGCTGTGCAAACTTCCCATAGTTCACCACAAAAACTTTGGCAATCAAACCCCACAAAGACTGATTCGCCTTGGTTTGCTGTCCACATCCATCTCAAAACACTAGGCAGCTTCCCACGCATGGGGTATGCTAATGAGGGCTACCAACTCTGTAGTTGGCTGGTAGCCCTCATTAGCATACCCTGTGCAATGGATGCCACCTGGTATATGCGAGATAGCCATGGGTGGTTTAGCAACGTGATGTGGTGGGACATTTTCAATATGGATTATAAAATGTTTTCTGTTTGCTTGGGGAAAGGGAATCTGGCAGCAGGGACAAGGGAGAATCACAGACATACTGAAAGTGAGAAGGGAAGGCATGATGGGGCTGGGGGTCAGTCGCTCATGGTACTACACACTCAGCAGAAACTGGGCTAAAACTAACAAATTATTGGGCTAAAATAAATATTGGTATTACATACAAACATACGATGAAGACAGCAGATAAAGGCGTAATGGCCTATCAAGTCTTCTCGAGTGCGCAGCTCTCAGTGCTATGCACTGATGCTGCCCCCCCTCCTCACCAACTGATCCCACTGTTTTACCCTTTCCCTTCCTCATTTTGCCCTTAAGTTTATCCCACCCCCCTTAATCCCCCCACTGATGCCCTTGAAACCAGTTCCTCTGGCAGAGCACTCCATGCTGTCACCACCCTCTCAGTGAGAAGTGCCTACTCATTTCCCTTCTGAACCCCCCCTTCAACTTTAGACTATGCCATCTTGTAATTCCTTCCTTTCTAATTTTAAACAGACCCTCAAGACTTACCCTTTTAATGCCCTTTAAGTATTTAAATGTCTCAATCATATCCCCCTGTCCTTTCTGTCCTCAAGAGAGTACATATTGAGCATCTGTAGCCTCTCCTCATCGGGCTTTTCCCTCATCACACTCAACATCTTTGTTGCTCTCCTCTGTACCCCCTCCAATAGTCTGGTGTCCTTTTTCAAGTATGGGTCAGTGGCCTATGCAGCCAATATGATGTTATGCTTGTGCAACTGTGTTACTTGGTGTGGCCAGTCGCACTCTCTATTCCAGAGGAATTACCACCCTCTAGGGGTATGAAAGGCAAGGAATCCTGAAGAGGGTTCCACCCCTAGAGATGCCATGGGATGATTCCCTTTGCTAAAGGTACCTTAGGAAGGATCCCAAAAAGAAATGTAGTAGTATGAAGCATGTTAGCAATCAGTAGTCATGAGGCATAGTCGTAGATAAGGCAACAGGCAGCTTGATAACATAATGAGATGTGCAGGTTAGCAATGACGTGAGTACGATGGGTTGCACTGGAGATTGAGGGGACCTCCTAAGAAGAGAGGGAATGGCAATTAGGGACACCATCCACCTCCATCCAACAGTGGAACCTATCTAATGGAACTAAGGAACATTAACTATGGCTAACTAATGATTATGACTGGAGGCACGAGGAGAGAACAAAAACCCTTTGAGGAGGAAATCTCTGGGGATCCCAAGGCCTAGGTTGCTTTCCCTTCAGGCTTGGGCTGTTTATTTTGTGACAGCTCCTCTGCTGCAATTTAGAAACCCAATAAAGGGGGGTGGACAATATTCTGATTTAGAAGAAAGCTCTCGCTCAATCCCCCTAACAGGAACACCATGGAAGGTTGTGAGAGTGCTCTGCAACATCGGGACAACCAAGATGGGAGGAGGAGAGCAACAACTGCTGAGGCTGTCATCTGGCCTACTCAGCCTAAAAACAAACCAGGTGAACCAGAGGCAGTCAAGGGAGGAATAGCTTTGAAGGGTGCCTCCGATCCCGCTCAGGCAGCTACAGTGGCGGAGCTAGGTTTGGGAGCATTTGGGAGCCAGGGGAGCCATACAGTCAATCACGGGCTCCACAGTGGACACTAAACAGTGAACAAAGATAGTGGTGGGGCACCACTACTCATACTGAGACAGCCAGGAAGGGCGACTGCTCCCCCAGCCCCACCCCAGCTCTGCCACTGGGCAGCTAGAGGGGCCCTGTAAGAGCCCCACCCCTTCACTGCTGAGTCTTAAATTCTACAACCTGCAGTGCCATCGATACAGTTGATGACTGAAGGTCCACCCAGAGCAAGGGCATTCCCAGCTATGGGCCAGGTGAGAAGGACCCGCCTCCAAGCTTTTACGCTTAAGCTGCACTTGGGTAGGACAAGATCACTATAGAGGCCTGCACCAGAATGTCATGGCTGACATGCCCCAAAAACTGAATAGAAGCCTGAATGAGCGTTGAGTGCTAGGACCTCACATAGGTCAGATGGTAGTAGCGAACGCTGAGCAATGATTTCATAAGCAATAAGTGGACCTGCACATAGGTCAGTGAGGCAGAGTAGCAATGGTTGTACCTGCATGTAGGTCTGTAAAGCAGAGTAGTAATGGTTGGACCTGCACGAAAGTCAGATAAGCAGAAAATATGAATAGCGGGGCAAGCCAGCCAGGCATTCAAGGAAGCCAATGAAGGGTGACAAATACTTGGGAGGATTTTTTTTTTTTTTTGCAGTAGAGGCAGGAATAGAACATAAAATAAGTATGCCACATGGGGCCACAATTCCTCCAATAGCTCCAAGTCCCCACTGTAGGAAAAACAAGAAATTGATGGAAGGCGCAGAGACCCTCATGCAGATATTAAAACTAGCTTACAGCATCAGCAGTAGCTTAGCTGACCTCCAGAGTATAATAGCAATGTACAAACATAAAGAGCAGCATCTGTATTGAGTAACTATGAGTTGTAGGAGTAGCAATTTGATGAACATAGACTTGAGGGAGGTAATGCTCTGAAAGCAGCAAATGCTAGGCAGTGCAGTATAAACAACAGCAATGAGGTATGTGATATGAGTTGAAGAAGCAGAAGTGAGCTGCATGGGCTAGGGTTCAGAGTAAGTCTGAACCAGATGAAAATAATTAAAGGGGCATAGCATGAAGATCAGCTATGCGGTATGAGTTGAAACATGCAGATAATGATTTCAGTTACATTGTCAGTAAATGTGAGCAAGTAGCATGAGCTCTGGATTAGCAATATACAAGGAGTTTAGTAACAGAAACACCCCAAAAAGAAGCAAAACAAAAGATACAAAAACACAGAAGAACAGGGGGCAAGCAACACAGTGAAGCACACAGCCAGAGGCAAAATACAAACCAAGCAGGAAACAGACAACAGAGTCCAGCAGAAACAAGTGGAAGCCAAAACAGCAAGGGGGGGGGGGGAGGTAGGCCACAGCCAGCAGCAAAGAACAGACTGACAGAGCCTCCAGCTGCAAAGAAAAAGTGCTTGAGAGAGAGGCTCAGTGGAACTGATTATATAGGACAGGAAGTGGGAGTGGCTGGCTGCTTGTCCACTAAACTACAGGCATAGCCTTCCAAATGCCAGAATTGCATGCAGTATTCCAAGTGAGGCTGCACCAATGCCCTGTACAGCAGCAGGATCACTCCTCATTCATTGAGGTGATTCCCCTTGCTATACACCATAGCATCCTGTTAGCCTTCACTGCTGCTTTGTGATTTATACGGCCTGTGACTGGCACACCCAGATCTTTCTCCTCAACAGACACCAGTAACTGCACACCTACCAGTTTATAGCTAAATTCAGGATTCCTGTTATAAAAGTGCATAATCCTGCACTTCTTAGCTTCTCTGAAGCCCAACTGCAAAGTACTTGACCAGCTCTCCAAGGTTTCTAGGTCCCTCTGCAGCACCCCCACAACCCCCCATCCACCACTGCCCCATTGTGTGAGGTTTTGGGTGGCAAATGGTGCTCAGGAACAGGACTGTCGAGAAACAGAAGATGAGGGTTGTGGTGTACACTACTTTGGGATTTTGTTTTCCATTTTTGCACACCACATCCCCCCTCTTCTATTTCTCTCAGGGTCAGGCTGCAAGCTGTAACATGGTGATGGGGCAAATTTCAGTCCACAGTATGACTGGTTTGCCCCATTCAGACCATGGTAAACCAGTCAAACCAAAAGTCCACCTATCTTCCCTAAATGTTGAACACCCTATTAATTGAGTGGCAGCTTTCATTTTCCTTTAAGATTGTGTAAACTTATGTAAAAAAGGCATTGAAAAAATGTCCCCATAGACTTGTATCAGGCGCTCCCCCGCACTCTCCCTGCTTAGATGCCAGAAAACATCTGAGCGCAGGGGTGGGGTCAGCAGACTGGGAAGTGGAAGGGATCTCCTGTCCATGGGTTTGGCTGCAGTTACAAGTCCTTCCCTACCTCAAAGGACACAGTTAAAAAGAATACTGTTTACAGCAGTTGTCTACCACTGCCATAAGGTATTGTGCTAAAAAGCCAACATATGCAGATCAGAAAATTCCTTTAAAGTTTCCAGTTTCCACTTGCAGCCACTTTTGTGCAATCAATGAGTAATAGATAGGTCTCAAAACCATATTGGTATGTATTTTGTACATTTTAGGACTTTCAAAACACCATACAGACCATTACCAAATTTACAGGATCTAGTTATTCTGTTACTGAATACCTGCATGACAAATTTCAGGTTATTCCATCCAGGGACGGCCACATTACAAAGGTATAAAAACTGAGGTTTCATCTAGATATGCCTACTGAGCCCTAATAAAATGGGTGCTACTGCACCCCTATAAAACGGTGTAAGTGTGTACAATATACATGTATTATAACACACCCCTATAGTTAGGGTTGAGTAGGATTTACAATGTTAAACTCCTAACTCTGCATCTTAACCCTTAGGCTGCTGACAGAATTAGAATGTATAGGACTTTTGGACTGATATATCAGTCCACTGCCATGCAAGGGTTAATAGCTTTGGCAGCCTTTGATGAAATCAGGTGAAATTTTGCATGTATTATGTAGGAGGCAAGATGTAAATCTGTGGAAAGTTTTGTGATGGCAGCTTCTGAGATCTGCATATGTCATTTTACTGTAGATGTCTAATTTTTTTCCTATACATAATATGGGATTTTTTTTTGTTGCCCTCATCTACAGCTTACAAGGAATGGAATTTTTTCCACAAACTTTCTAGTTTTGTGTTTTTCTGCTCTGAGCATGCTCAGTAGGGTTCTTGGAATAATGTTCTGATACCATACCAACAATTCTGTGTCACAAGATCGTTTTTGGTTTCATACCACTTGCTTCTCACAGCACAAAGCATTTTTTTGTGCCATGAGACCTGCCATTTTATTTCTTTTCTCCTCAAACTAATAAGCATATAAATTACGTAAAAGATACCATCATTTAAAAAACAAACAAACACCAGAACATAGCTAAATGGGACCTGTTTAGCTAGATTCGGATGTTTGTGTCATCAGTTAATGGCCAGAAATACCTTTTCTGGGCACCCCCAAAATTCTGGGTGCCCAGCTTAATGGGAGGAGCCATTGACCTACGTTCTCTGTATGAGAACAGTGGGACTTTCTTGAGTTCTGCAGCCGCAGCTAGAACTTGTGCTGTGTGCTGCTCTGACAGCACTGAACCACCTTTTCCCCGGTGTCTAATGGCACCCTCCACCCTCTTATCACCATTACCTTATATATGTTATGTTTTGCAGGTGTCTAGTGGCACCCCCCAACACTCTGATTGCTGTCTTCTTATGTAACTTATGTTTCCCTTGTGTCTAGTGGCATTCCCATCCTCTAATCACCATCCACTTAAGTATATAATGTTTCCCTGGTGTCTAGTTGCACCCCCCACCCTCCAATCACGGTCTCCTTATGTATGTTGTTTCCCTGGTGTCTAGTGGCACCCCCCCCATCCTCCGATCATCATCTCAGTATGTATATTGTTTCTCTGGTGTCTAGTGACCCACCTCAACCCTCCAGTCACTGTTCCGTATTAATATGGCAAATGTTAGATGTAATAAAGAAAATTGTCCCATGATGTTTTTTTCTTAAACCTGTAAAAAAGAAAATAGTCCCTCGCCGATCTTACCTCACCACCCAGACTTCACTCACAGCACAGCTCCCACACACCCTCAATCACAAGAACAGGTCCCATGCAGTAGATTCACTCTCCAGTCAAAGACATGTCTTGCTGGTGGAACCAGTGACTACAATATGAGAAACTAAACTAAGTGTGATTCAATGTATTTCAATGGAGATTTGAACTTTGATGCAGAACTTTATCATTTTTGCATATTTTCACCCCAGATTTTCAACATGGCCACTTTGGGACCTCACCTCATGACCAATGGTGGTGGAATTATACCAATCAGGCCTGAAAGGTGATTTTGTGGTCATCTGGCAAAATTGCCTTTTGGGTGGGATTTGAACATTTTCACTGCCATTGCTCATGAGGTGGGGTGACAAGAAGGCTATGTTGACAATTTGAAGTAAACATCTAAAAAATGGCAAAGTTATGAGTGTACATTGAAATGTGTCTATGCTCCCTCATAACAGCAGTAATTTTAAATATTTTGACCCCAGATTTTTAACATGACATTTTTTCTACCACCTCATGAATATGACAGCTGTCATTTTTCAACTCATGGCCTAAATGTGTTTTTGCACCTGTGGCATGGAATGACGTTTCAGTGGTGCAAAATCACATTTCAGTGGGGAATTGAACATTTTCACCTACGAGGTTCATGAGGTGGAGTAACAAAAAGGCTATGCTGAAATTCTGGTGTACAAATGCAGTAAAATGCCCAGGTTGACTAAACGTTGCAGTACTTCAACATTCACTCTTAACTTAGCTAATTTTTAATATTTTGACTCCAAAATGTAAACAGTCATTTTTCCATGGCTGCTCATAAGTAAGACAGGTGTTATTTTTAAAATTCTGGACAAGACACCTTTCTACACTTCTTGTGTGAAATGACATTTCGGACAGTACACTGTAAATACTACATGGCGTGTTTCTAAGTGACTGTCTTGAACATTTGGGGTCAAAATATAAAACAAGAAAAGTGAATGTGAGTACTGTGACTGCATAAAGAGTGAATGTGCCAGACCCTGCACTTTTACCTGATTGGGCAGGAACTCACAGTAACTGAGTTTCACCTCCTCTGACACATTTCTCCATTGAACAGTAGGGAAAGTTCCATCACCTAGGGAGGAGAGTTCCATCTCCTACAAATTTAGAGATTAAAGTTTTGCCTTTTAAACATTTCCAGTAGTGTTACTCAGATAGTATCCTAGCAATCAGTAAACCACCAAATACTTGCCGTATGGCAGGATAGTGGATCTGGTCAGACAGCAGTGCTATCCAACTGCAGATTCGCCCTCCCGGATCCCAATGTTGGACCCCTGGATCCAACACCAGAATCCAGTGTCGGATCCCTGGTTCCAATGTCAGATAACAAGAGATCTGACCTGGGATCCGACCTCCAAATCTGGCCAGATACTAGGCTGGATCCCACTCGGATAGTGCTGCTATCCAATGAATCACAGTCAGATCCATGGAGGCACTATCCAACCAACACTAATTTCCAATTCAACCACTGCGCAGGCAAACATATTTTTCCCATGGTGCAGGTAAAAAACAGCCCTGTACATCTGCACCTGTTTACGTAGGGCCTGAAGGGACCTATGTGAATGAGGATATGATTCCACTGTCTCAAGAGGAAAGGCAATTCTTTGCAAAAACATTGTTAATGCACAGTTAGAGTAACTTAATGCCACAAAAGTAGGGAAATGCAGCATTAGGGTTTTTAACCCTAATTCTTCACCCCCAACCCCCAAGCAGCAAAAGGAAAAAATCATTATGCTTTTGGCTGTCATCAGTCTTGATGAATTAGGAGTGGGGTCTTCTTTGGGGTTTTCAGCCCTAACACTCACCCCATTCTGTGAGCTAATAAGGTGAGATGTGATCTATTTCCTTTAGGCAGGGCCCGTGGGTTGTTGGCAACATGTGGGGAGACACAGTTCTTTAGCTTTATCAGAATGGGTGCATTAATAACGTTTTCTGCAAAATATATTACAGTATGTATAAATACACAACACACATACTCACTGTCCACATTTCGTGTACATTTACATGGCTTACTGAAGAAAAATGTCAGAGTGCTTTTCAAATACTGTACAACTTAAATCTCCTATTTTTCAGGATGGTGTTTTCCTACTTATAACTTGTATTGTCATACTTAAGGTACACGGAAACAATAGCCAAGTGTGTTTTTTCATTTTTACAAAAATAGTTGAGAACAAAGGTCTAGCCATCAAAACAAATCTGAAACACTAGGAATGTGGGCTTCTGTAAAGAGCCAGACAGAAAACAGAGTAGAGATGACAGAGTAGTTACAGAACAAAAATAATGGACATAATTTCCAGGCAATACATGCCTGATGTATGACTTTGAAAGCTTTAAAACAACACAAGTCAACTGACTGACTTCAGCTGACAAGACCAGCTAAAGACTTGTCAAATCAGAAATGCACCAGTGAGCCTGTGAAAAGACCCAAAGCTAGTTCCCTGTTTTCCGTGACTGCTTCCATTCTCCTGAGCTGCACAGAGCAACTTCTAAGAAAGACTTTAGTTAACTTCATCCATTTTGGAAATCTTTGACTTCCAAATTTCAAAGGTAAAGGTTTAAAAAATCCAATCTCAAAAAGGAAAAACAAAAAAAAACAGTGACATTTTGAAAATATCTAAGTCAAATATAATTAAATTTGTTCTGAATTGGGTATTTTACCAGTATGTTAACCTCCAGACAATGTCTTCTGACAATTTTGACCCCCAAACATGGGACACAAGAAGTATTTGTTAAGTCCTAAAAAACGGAACTGACTTCAAAATCTGAACACATTTGCTATTTTTTACTTTCACCAAAAAAGGTCAACTAAACCCCTGGTCAAAGGCAAAGTTGCAGAGTATGGCTGTTTTGTGCTAATGCTCTAAGTTTGTTTCCCCCTTCCCCCAGAGTGCCAGCTGGTCAGGGCTGCCACTGACAGACATGTCTGCAGGCGAGGAGGAGAAAAAGTAAGTACGCAACTCCAGACCACTTAGCGCACTGAAGCTCTGTCCTCTGAAGGAGACAAGCGGCTTGAAATGAAGGAACAGCAGCATGCAATCCCCCCAGTTGCATTACCGCAGGAGTCGGCGAGTCTGGCTGGGCTTCATATTGTGCGCCGCACTCTCGGGCACAGAAAACACAGGGTCGGTGGAAGCTGTCTGTCCTTTCCCAAAGTACAGAAAAGTTGTAATAAAATTCCAGCCCAAAGCGCAGAACAAACAAAACCGTAGAATAAATTGTTTTGTCTTTTAGGCGACTGCCGCGGGTGTGTCAAACCCATCAATTTAGACTTGGCTAGGAGACACTGACCAGACAGAAAAGTTAGGACGATGATTGTGGAGGTCGAATTAAAAGATAAACGTGGACGCTGGCTAGCCATGTTATGCACCAGTCAGAATGTGGACAATTTTAATTGGGAAAAGCTGTCTGCCGTGCCTCGGCTCTTTAAACCGTTTTCCTGACGAGGGGAGGGGGCAGCACGCCAAGAGGCGAACGGGAAATACAAACATTCTACAAAATGACTTTCCTTTACTTTTGTAAAAGGCAGGCAGGATAGTTATATTCGAATGTAAAACGCATTTCTAGGTGGTTTGTTTCAAAGCGCTTACCTTGGGGGGAGCCGCCAGACTTTTGGTGAGTGAGTCAAGTCTGGCGCTGTACTCGTTAAATTTTTTCTGGTACCTCAGAGCTGTCATCTGGAGCTCGTTCTGGGCAGCACAGAGCTGTGACAGCAGTGATTTTTCTTTTTTCCCCGATTTGACAGCCTGCTTCTTCAGCTCTTTATCCATCCCAACAATTTTACTCTGCATCGCGCCGTTGTGAGCTTTTAAAGCCAGTAAACAACTGTGATTGTCCAATTTTTGTTCTCTGTAGATTAACATCAAACCACATCCCTTCTCACAGATCCCAACGGGTCGGAACTCGCAAGTTTCTCTCATGTGGGCATCCATGTCCCTCAGGTTCAGAACCTCGTTGCATCCCTTGTTCCTACATTTCGCAGGGGAGCAATCACACATTTCGGTATGTTCGGCCAGGTTTTGTAGTTTCACTACTTTTTCACATCCCCTGACATAATTGTCACACTTGATGTCAAGTTTCAAGATGAGGTTTTTCAGAGGCAGGACGTGGTTCAGCTCCTTGGTAGAAATCCTTTGACATTTCACAGGACAGCTGCCTTGCTGGACAACCCATGGCAAGACACAGCCGGCACAGAAAACATGACCACAAGGAGTTGTTAGCGGATCTTCCAGGACTTTATTGCCACAAATTGCATTTAAAATCGGGGTCCACGTCCCCATTAAAGCGATCCAACTCGAATCCCATTTTAAAATATTTCAGAAATAGGTACCAGTTTCAGAGACCAGACGAGAAACTGCTGGTGCGTTTTCGCTAGTCATTGGAAGCACCCAGACGGGCTGACTGCAGGCTCTTTACTGACTGAAATAATTGCAGGAGACTTCCTCGAAAAAGCTGTAGAGGAATGCTTTACCGTATGTACAGTAGGCAAAGGGCATTGCAATTACTGCTTTCTCAAAGACATACAGTAACAACTGTTGGTATTCTTGTCACTTGATTACTCAGTTTTTCTCCTTTTCACCTATTCTGTCTCACTGTGGAGACACTAGTGGGATCCAGCTGCAACCATTCTCCATTTGTGATATTACAAAATGGAAACACAGTAAATATTTTCATGTGTGCAACTGATTTAAAAGTAAATGAACAAATGGCTTTCATTGTTTTAGTACTTCACAGAGGATCTTGTAATGGCTGTACCTCACTCTCATAGCTTTGCTCAAATGCATGGTAAACTTAAATACATAGAAACATGGAATGTGTTAGCTGAAAAGGACTGCTTGGCCTACTCTGTCTGCCCAGATGGACCCTGCCTAGTCTGTCCCCACAGACCTTAACTAGTCTCCAGTGACCCACCATCCCCCCTTCCTAGTTACTAATTCTCTATATCTGTCCAACACATGCTTACTCACCACTTCCACTGGCAGTGTCGTACTTCCTCACATCCCTCTTAAACTTCTCACCCTCCAGCTTCATCACATACATAAGAACATAAGAAAATTGCCAGCAGAAGGAAACCTGTCAGTCTATTGGGCCTGCATCAAAAAACAAGGATTGTTTCTGGTCTTAAGTTTACCTCTGTGCCCCTGACCCCCCTCTTCCCCCTGACTTTTCCTGTCTTTTCCCTTACAAGGCCATCTGACATTCCTTTATGCTTGTCACAGGCTGTCTTGAAGGCACCCACTGATTTTGATGCCATTACTTCTCGTGGTAGTTAGTTCCATGCTTTCACCACTCTTTCTGTAAAAAAGTGCTTTCTTACATCCCTCTTGAATCTCCCCCCATCGGTTTTAGGCTGTGCCCTCTGGTGGTGGCATTGGCGATTAAATTGTATAGGCTCCCATGGTCCACTCTGTTAATTCCTCTCAAGTACTTGAATGTCTCAATCATATTCCCTTCCTGCCTCCTCTCCTCCAGAGTGTACATCCCAAGGTCCCCCAACTTCTCCTGCTGTCCCTCTATCATATTCATCCCCTGTACCCTTTCCAGCATGTTTATGTCTTTCTTCAGGTGTGCATGCCAATATCTTACTCCATATTCCAAGTGAGGACTCACCAGTGATCTCTAGAGTGGCAGAATAACCTCACTCTTCCTACTGCTAAATCCCCTTGCAATAAACCCCAGCATCCTATTTGCATTTGCTACTGCCTTTTTGCATTGAATAGAGTGTTTCAGGTCACTAGAAGTTATCATTCTAAGATCCTTTCCTTTCTCTGATGGCATAACCTGAACTTGTCCAATGTAGTGCTCTGTTCTCAGGTTCTTTGCCCCTATGTGCATCACCTTGCACTTTTTGGTGTTGAACCCTGGTTGCCATACCTCTGACCATCTCTCTCACTTGGCTAGGTCCTCCCTCATCTCTCTTATCCCATCCTGGGTGTCCACCCTCCCATAAAGCTTGGTATCATCTGCAAACATGCACATTTTTCCCCAAATGCTTTTCCTATGTTGCTAATAAAGATGTTAAACAATACCAGCCCTAACACTGACCCTTGAGGAACCCCACTGGTAATTTTAGTTGCCTTCCTCTGGACTACCTCTGCCCTGTCTGTGTCCCTTCTGAGGTGCATTCACCAGAACTGGGCACAATTCTCCAGGTGGGGTCTCATGAGAGAGTAAAACAGAGGCAACACTGCCTCCTTCCTCCTGCTGGAGATACTTCTCCATATGCATCTCAGCATTCCACTAGCCCTACCCACTGGTATCTCACACTGCCTGTCACTTTGAGTTCAACAGATATGATAACCATAAGATCTGCTTTCAGTTAATTGCCTGTCAGTACCTTTCCCACCCTATACTCAGCTCCCAGGTTCCTAAGCCCTGTGTGAATGATTTTGCACTTTTTGACATCGAACCCCAACTGCCATGCTCTTGACCACTCCCCAATTTTCCCAAGATCACTACATATTTCCACCCTCTCCTCATTGTCTATTCTATTTCAGATTTTGGTGTCATCTGCAAGAAGGCATGCCTTCCCATACATTTCTTCTGCAATGTCACTTATGAAGACATTGAAGAGGACTGGTCCCAGTACTGAGCCATGCAGTACCACACCAGTCAGTCTTCCATCATTAGAGTGGGTGCTGTCAACCACTACCCTCTTTTGTCTATCCAGTAACCAGTTTCTAACCCAGTTCACCACTTTGGATCCCACCCCAGGCTGCTCAATTTCTGTACCAGTCTCCTGTGTGGTGCAGTATTGAAGACCTTGCTAAAGTCCAAATAATCTATGTTCACTGCCCTCCCCTGATCTATTTCCCTGGTCAAAGAAATCAGATTCATCTGGCCTAACATCACCCTATGAATCCATGCTGCCTTTGGTCTTGCAGCCTATTGGATTCAAGATACTCTAACAACCTTTCCTTTAGCAGTGTGTCCAGTAGTTTCCGAACTACTTAGGTGAGACTGACTGGCCTAGTCTCTTCCCTACTGCCAGTCTTATGTACCTGCTGTCCTCCGGCCTCTGGAACTATGCCTGATTCCATTGAGCTATTGAATACGTCTGTTGGTGGAGCAGCTAGCACCTATCTGATGTCCTTTAGTATCTCTGGGTGTATCCTGTCCAGTCCCATAGCCTTGTCCACTTTTAGAGCTGCAAGTCCCATTAGAATTCTTTCCTCTAAAATTGGATTTGTGACTGCCCCCATTGTTCCTGCTGCTCCCTGGTGGTCCATCACCATACCTTCACTGCAAAGATTGAGCAGAAGTACCTGTTCAGGATGTCTGCTTTTCCTTTGTCTTCCATGCAGCCTCTGCCTGCCACCCTCCTTATCCTCACTATCCCTCCCCTTGCTTTCCCCATCTCACTTATATACCCAAAGAAAGTCTTATCCCCATTAGCAACCCCTTTGGCTATCCTTTCATCTGTCTGCACCTTTGTTCCCCTGGCTGCCTTATCTGATTCCCTCTGTTTAACTTGGTAAACCTCCTTGTCATCCTACTTCTGCTTGATTAAATGTGGATCAGATATTTATGAGTTACAGAAGATGGGACCCATATTGGAACTGTTAGTGCCTCACTAGCAGGTGAAACACCACAGTAACTGTGCTTTGCATAGCTGAAAGTTAGGTAATATGCCCAATGCCATATTTAAAGGCACAATTAGCATGACCCTAAACTGTTAACATGGGAGTGCTAACAAAGTGCAGGCTTGCATGCAAATCACCTACTGTGGATTGTATACAGTGCTGCTTGGAATATTAAAAGGTTTTTGGAAGTGCTGTCAGTGCAACGCTAGTTACTGTTTCCAAAATCTAGTTTTCAATTCAATCAATGAGCACAGTGCCCCCCCATCCCCCTCCTGTCTCCAGACAACATGTCTGATAACACCCCTCACTCAATCAGTCCCCCATAACTAACATCGAGGGCACACTCAACCTGCTCAGAGCCCTCATTGTGTAAATATGGGGTGTTCAGTCTCACCTGCCTCCTGCCCAGTCATACTTGTAGTGTCCGATGTAACCCCATCCCTTGATCCTGGTCCAGGTAACTGAAGTTACCCAATCCCTGGCTATAGTGGTCCTCTCATTTGCCAGTCCTGGTCTGGGTTACTTAAACATTCACATCCCTGACATCCAGTGGAACCCCCTTCTGCAGATATCCCAGTACCAACACTGTGAAAGCTTCCTCACAACCTGCTACTGTAGTATTGTAGGCATACATACATCCCTTTACTCCTGAACCTTTTCATAGTGCCCTCCCTCCTGGTCCCATTCAACTGACATCAGTGCCAGAACCCTTTCAACCCCAGAGCCCCCTGGTCCTGGGCCAGTAGACAGCAACAACACTCAACATACTGCCACTGCTGTCTACTGTCTACCTTGCATGTACTGTAGAGATATGCTATATAGTACAATATTAAAAGGATTTCAAAAATCATGAAACCTTACTGGCTGAGGGCCATCTTTTCCCATGCGGTTATTTCAGCTCAACAGCACTGAATAAACACCCATCAGCCTCATCACAACAAAATCAATAATAATCACATGTACACCCCATGCCCCATCTGGTGGGCTTACTAGGTAATAGTCCTCACCACATTGTCCCACCAGTCCCTGGTCCTCTTTGCCAGAAATTGTTCCTTCCAGCCTTTTTGTGCTGTTTCAGCATAAAGATGGATGAGCCCCTAGATATTAAGTAAACATTTCAGGTTCTGCAGCCTAAAGTGCTCCAACTTCTGGGATCCCAGTGCACTAGGGGGAAGATCAGACATGCTGTGTGGCAATGGATTATGCATACAATATGTTATGTTACCTGTTATTGTTGTAAGTACACTGTATCTTTAAAACTTGTTTAGCTTCTGCCAAGTGCCCTGTGTGTTTGCAGGGGAACCAAATGCTATGATACTCACGACAACTATATGAAAGCTTTGTCCAATTCCCACTGTTAACTGGACAACAGTACAGAAGGATAGCCATTGAACTGTGCAACAATCATTTATACTAACCTAATAATAAATCCACAGATGGACTTTGCTCCCAGGAATGTTCATCAATTGTTTACATGGATGCCTTCTTGACATTTGACTTATCCTTTACCCAATCAGTGTTCACAGAGCCCTAGAGACTGCAGCTATGGCTCCTGGGTAAGAGGCATGGACATTTCCTTGGTGCCTAAACAGTTACACAGTCAGCTATTGAACTGGGCTACTGCATATTAATTCCTGCGATGGACAGCTGCATTGCCAAATGAGACTCATGTACATTTGGGTAGCGTGGTTGGAAGAAGTGGCTCGAGGGAAGTTCTGGTGGAGATTCTGTGGTGAGAGTTTGTGTTTCCCTATGAGGAGAGACAAGGCTAAATGGGGCATGAGAATAGACTGTTTCCTGTAAAAGTGGAGCGCCATCTCCTGAGTTTGGGAGTGCCAGCCCAGTGATCTAATTCATCTGAAGGAATGGAGCTTGCGGAAATTGTGAAAGAAATCCCCAGTGCTGCAAGGGGCTTGTATGCTAAACTCTGACAGAGCTAAAGAGGTTGTCTCTATTCAGTATCACCTGTCAAGAAGTTGCAAGTTTCTGTTGCCTGGGGAACCAGATCAAGCCACAGAGTTTACCAACCTGCAAGCTTGTACCCATAGAAACTATAGCTGTTCAGCCTGGAGGAGCCCAGTCTGACCTGTGTGGGTGTGAAAACTGCAATACCAATAAGCCACAGGGACTGTGTGACTCCTGTGCTACTCATAGGAGCCACAACCACAGGGATGGTTGGGGGAATCAGCCAGGTGGTGTTAACGCTGGACACTGCTACTCGATTTTTCTTGGAACCGTGTTGACCCTGGTCCTCAGTTCTGATTCATCCAGTGATTAAGGCAGAAGGTGACAAGCTGAAAGTAGCCAGCCCTTACTCCAGCAGCTATCATGAGACCCATACCAACAAAGACAATTCGCAGTTGTTGACCTTGTCCTGACCTGGTTTGGGTAAATTGCAAAACCGCAAGAACAGATAGGGATTGCCCTGTCTGGGTTAAAGCCAATTCTATGTTTGTAGAGTTTCACATAATTCTTCTACAAGGCCCAATGCTGGACAACCTTTGCCAACATTACAGACCTGCACCATCCTTAATCTGGGTACCCAGAAAGACTATAGGGAAATGGATACCAGTAACAAGTGGGGCTTATTTAGTGTGGTTGAGGCAACCGCCATTGCTCCTGTTTGCAAAAACTATCAAATGTTCTATTTGCATCTCCTACTCTCCTTTCCCCAATAGTAAAACTGTTTTACTGTTTTTACTGTTCAGATTTGACTGTGAGCATATTATTGGCAATAGCTATTAATTGTATGTACCATAGAGTACTATGTTTGGTATATAGCGATCTGTGTGTGGGGTGGCTGGAAGGGGAGGTGGGTAGATAAAACATTCCATGGGGTTGTACTACACCAATATCTGTCTCAATTTATATTTTACTCTTGGTGGAAGCACTGTGTTATTATTCATTTCTATTTGGAAAAGAACCCCCAACCACCATCAAAACAGAGCCCAGGCACCTCAACCTGTGTTGAGTCATCAGGCAGGGGTAGTGACTTTGCTGGTACACAGTGCCCAGGTTACATCTTTGGAAGCATGACTGGGAATTCCTGTTTACCAACCATGCCTGACAGAGATTCTTATGAGTCAGACAACAGTATTGCAACCCCCATATTTTGTACTGTTCCAGAAAATGTGGCTGCCCACTGTTTGAATGGCTGGTGTGAGGTTGAACATTTAGACCCTCAGAAAGTCCTGCTGCTTCTAGAAGTCCCTTGGTACCAACAGAGAAAAGATTGAGCAGGCCTTTTCCAGGATAAAATGTTTGTGTCCAGTGACTGTTAGAGGGTGAATGATGAGCCCTGCAACAAAGATCTTGACCGTGCTTATTGAGAGTCAAAATGTTGTTGATGTTGCATGTATGTCAGATGTATTGACCCCCAAGGGTTCCACCAGTGCATGGACAGTAGTGACACAAGGTAGGTGACCCCCCCGGAGGGAAGTCTCACCCAAACAGGAGGATTTTAAGGCAGAATCAATAAATGGCTGACGGAACGGTGAAACTCTATGGGAGAAGCCCAGAGAGAACTAGAAATTTTGGGGGATTTGAACTCGGCTCCTTGAGGAAAAGTAAACTGTGTGCCCCCTGTTGTCCCCGACTCCTACTGTAGACTCTAGTTTTTTTTGGAAGTGCAGCCTACATCTCCCCTCTACCAGAACATGATCTAGAAACCTGGTTGGACTATGTCATCTCTTTGGTGCAGTATTGGCAGTGCTCTGAAGCAGAGAAATGAACGTATTTGGTGGACAGCCTTAGGGGGCTGGCCTTTGACACAATCCACTCTCTGAGTGCCACAGATGCTAAGGACACTGCTCAAGAATATTTAACAACCCTGGATAGTGTATTTTGGGAGCACTGAGACAGGGGAAGACCTTACGTGGAAGTATAATGCGTCTATACAGTGGAAGGATGAAGCCTTGTCTAAATACTTGGCTCGTCTAGACATGGCCTTTCAGAAAGTGTTCTGGGAAGGAGGTGTGTCTGCCTCTGAATTAAACCACACCGGCCTGGAGCAAGTGCTTAAGTCTGCCCATTTTTCTAGTCTGTTATTACTTAAATTGCAGTTGGAAGAGAGGAGGGAAAGTCCGTTTCATATATCGTGTAGATGAAAGAAGTAACCGAGGCTAGGATGAAGAATTCTGTGACCCCTATGTCTCCCTGCTGCTGCTGTTTCACCCTATGAGAAGGAGGCTACTTGAGAGATGTTTGTGATGGCAATCGGGGATATGTGTGTAACTTTGGCACTATGTACCAGTGGGCTACTACCCCTGCCTGATGACACAACACAAGTTGAGGGGTCTGGGCTCTGTTTTGATGGTGGTTGGGGGTTCTTTCCCAAATAGAAATGAAGAGGAGCATGGGTCCTCCACCCAGAGTAAAATATAAAGTTGATCAGATAATACAACTCCCAGGAATGTTGTACCTACTCACCTTCCCTTCCAGCCACCCCCACACACAAATCACCATATACCAAACTTAATACTCTACGGTGCATGCAGTTAATAGCTATTACTAATAACATACTTACATTCAGATCTGAACAGTAACAACAACAACACTTTTATTATTGAGCACAGGAATCACACAGTCCCTGTGGGTTATTGATATTGCAGTTTTCACACTCTCACAGGTCAGGCTGGGTTTATTGTTGAGTAGTGTTTTTAATAATGCCATAAACAAATATTTAAACTGACTTATGGGGGGGGGGGTCTGGTGAATATGAACCTGTATATAGGCAAAAAACCTAGTCACCAGACTAATGACAAAAGTGGATTTAAAAAAAAAAGATAGTCAAAAACACAGTTAACCTCATGGTACTGAATGCCAGGAGCTTAAAAAAACAAACTAGAAGACTTGCATATTGTATTGGAACAACAAGACATAGACCTTTGTGCTGTAACAAAGACTTGGTTCAGGAATGAAGATTAGGGAATTAATGTACAGGGTTTTCAGGTTTTTCATAAGGACAGAATAAATATGAGAGGTGGAGGAGTGGCATTTTATATACATAATGGGGTCAAGGCAACAGAGAATAGTAGTGTCAAAGGAGTTGCAGATCTAAATGAAAGTATTTGGGTGGATATTTCCATGAAAGACATAAAAATTACACTTGGTGTTATAGACAGGCCACCTAATCAAGATCAGGAAGAGCATTCCAAATTTTTGAGGCAAATTAATGATTTGGACTTAGAAAAAAATTATATATTACTAGGGAATTTTAGCCACCCCAGCATAAACTGGATAATACAATCATCAGCAAGTACCACAAGAAAGGAAATTCCTTGATGTAATACTACAGAAAACCCTTGAACAAATGGATAGAGAACCCACTCAAAACAATATCCTGGATTTAGTATTAATTAATCTAAAATACAGAATAAATCAGGTAGATATTTGGAACCACTGGCAGACAGTGACCACAATATGATCAAATTTGTATACAAAACTCAAAATGAGACATACGGGGGTAACTAAACTGAGATGTTACAATAAGGCTAACTACAAAAGGATAAGACAAGTATTGGAAGAATGGAATTGGGAAAAAACTTGCAGGGAGTAAATTTGGAAGATATGTGGAACAAACTAAAAACTAAAGACTGATTACTGTATTAAAGAGTTTGTGCCTGAAATAAGGAAGTATAACTCTAATAGGAGGGTACCAAAATGGTTAACTAATAAAATAAGGAAAAATATAAAGAAAAAATGGAAGGTCTATAGAAAATTAAAATTAAAACCATCAACTGAAAAATAAGAAAAGTATAAAAAACTAACTAGAGACTGCACAAAAGAAATAAAAAAAGCTAAAATAGCTAATGAAATTCAAATGGCAACATCAACATTGGATAACAAAAATAATTTCTTTAATTACATAGGGAGCCTAAAGGGACAACAGAATACAAATGGACAAATCAAAGAAGGAGACGCAATTATAACTAATGAATCCTGGATGGTGGATGTTTTTAATAAGTTTTTTGTAAACAACTTTAAGGCAAAAGAAAACATCAATGATGTAATAATTAATATGCATGAGGGGGCAGGGCACATAAGGAAAACTACAGTTGATGAAGTTGATTACTAATTAAAACATTTAAATATTACTAAATCGCCAGGTCCTAATGGGTTACATCTGAGGCTCCTAAGAGAACTTGCCAAAGAACTAGCTGGAACCTTATGCATGTTGTTTAATAACTCTTTATTGGAAGGTAATGTGATTGCAGAGTGGTGAAAGGCAAATGTGATGCCAATTCACAAAAAAGGGGATAAGAGTAATGTAATGAACTTTAAACTTATTAGTCTAACTTCTGTCATGGGGAAGATGATGGAAGGATTTATTAAAGACATTATCCTGCAACACATAGAGGAGATGGGCCATATAGATGTTACACAGTATGGCTTTAGTCAGAGAAGATCCTCTGGGCCAGATATTCAAACTGCGCCATTCTGTGGCGCAAGCCCTCGCGGTGCTCAAAAAAGTTGCGCAGGGGTGTGGCCAGGGCGATATTCAATGGAGTTGCGCTATTGAGCAACTTCTTTGAATATCGCCCCCTGGCCACAGCTACTGTGCATGGCACAGTGGAACTGCACCACCGCAAGTGGTCAGAGTGGAGCATTCAGATGCGGTGGTGCAAGTTCCATTGTGCCATGCGCAAACCTGCGATATTCAAAAGGTGACATGCAAATTGCGCCATAATTTATGCAAGGCGCACGGGGGGCCATTTGCATCTAATTACAGCCCCATTTGCATGCCATTAGCATGCAGGTGTGCCGATCCTCGACTACTTGTGCCTGGCACCCTGCCAGGCAGCAGCCGTCGGGGAGCGACACCCCCTGCAGCCCGATCATGGGCATGATAGTATTCCACCCCCCCATAGCCCAATCATGGGCATAATATCATTCCCCCCCAGCAGCCCGATCATGGGCATAATAGTGGTCCCCCCCATTAGCCCGATCGCGGGCATAATAGTGGTCCCCATTAGCTTGATCGCGAGCAGAATGTTATTCCCCATTAGCCCGATCGTGGGCAGGCGTTATCCCCATTAGCCTGATTGTGGGCAGAACAGTATGTCCCCACCAGCAGCCCGATTGCGGGCATCAGACTCTCCTCCCCAAGTCCAATATCCCTGGTGGTCCAGTGGACCGCGAAAGCCAATAGGTGGGCATAAGAAGTCAAACCCCTCCCCAAGTCCAATATCCCTGGTGATCTGGTGGCCCCCACCTCCCACCCAGAGGCCCCACCCCACTCCCCGTCAGCGGCGGGTGGCAGCACCACCGCCTACCCACCGCCCACTGACTGACAGCTCAGAAGGGCTGCACTCCTATTGGTTCACAGCAAGCCAATGGGCATGCAGCCCATACCATCTAAGGCAGTCCAGATATGTGAATGAATGAATGAATTCATTCACATATCTGGACTGCCTTAGAGTGGTGGAGCTGCACGCCCATTGGCTCGTTGCTCTGAACCATCGGGCGGCAGCCCTACCGAGCTGTCAGTCAGTGGGCAGCGGGGTGGCAGGCGGTGGGTGCTGCCACCCGTTGGCTGATGGGGGAGAGGGGTAGGGGCCCGTGAGTGGGAGGGGTTGGGGCCAATAGATCACCAGGGATATTGGACTTTGGGGGAGGGGTTTGACTCTATGCCCACGATCGGGCTTCTTGTGGTCCACTGGACCACCAGGGATATTGGACTTTGGGGAGGGGAGTCTGATGCCCGCGATCGAGCCACTCGGGGACACCGCCTGCCCGCGATCGGGCTAATGGGGGATACTGTTATGCCCGCGATCGGGCTTGTGGGGGAAGACTTCAGCCCGCGATCGGGGCATGGGGGGGCGCCACCAGGAATGAGTGGAGGGCCACCCACAGGTGGCAGCTGCTATGTTGTGCCCTGCAATGCGGCAGCTCACCTGTGGGTGGCCCTCGACCTGATCCTTTTTTTTTGGCATAAAGTTGTGCAGGCGCAGGTAGGGGGTTGCACCTGCATAACTCTGCAAGGCCCGGCTGAATATCGGGCTGTGCAGTTTATGCATGGTTCCTCCCCCTTTGATTGTGCATGCCTTCATTACCATTGCGCTGTTGCTCAGCATGATTTGGGGGGCGCAACTGCCTCCTGCTGAATATCGCAGAATGGTGCATTTCGGACTTGCGCAGGTGCAACCCTATTGCACATGGCTCAACTCTTTTAAATATCTGGGCCCCTGTCTAATTAATCTGCTGCACTTTTTTGAATCACTAAGTGAAGCGCTGGATAGGGGACTCTTAATGGATGTTATTTTTTTAGATTATTCAAAGGCATTTGACTTGGTGCCTCACCATAACATAATCAATCCACAAATACTGAATGATTTTCATCCTTGCATTATCTCATGGGTCCAGTCTTGGTTGAAGAATAGATACCAGAGGGTGAGTATCAGAGGTCACAGTTCCTAATGGATTAGTGTGACAAGTGGGATACAACAGGTATCTGTATTGGCCCTATATTATTCAATATTTTGATTTTGACCATGCAGACTTCTAACAAGGTCTGGATATGTAAATATGCTGATGATTCTAAGATTGTGGCTATAATTAACAATGCAGAGGCAGCTCAAGATCTACAGAAAGAACTGGATCATTTCAATAGCTGGGCAGTGAGTCATGGCTTGGACTTTAATGTGAACAGGTGCAAGGTAATGCACTTAGGTCACAATAATATTAAGGCACAGGATAAATTGAATAATATGTATTTATCAACTTCAGAGTTGGGAAAGGAGTTAGGTGTCTATATCACCGACAACCTGACTTTTTGACCATCATGTCAGGGAAATGGTTAAGAAAGGGAACAAGATGATGGGATGTGTTATTGAGGGGAGTCAGGCGTAGAAGAAAGGAAGTACTGATGCCATTATATACAGCATTAATTAGGTCACATTTTAAATACTATGCACTGGTTCTATGTCATAACGGTGATCGACAGTACGGTGAAGTCACAGTGCCGACAATCAATTTCAGCGCTGTGACTCCATGATATACAGCAACATGGCACCGGGCACTTACATTTTTAATATTTTATGTGGGGGCTGTGTCCCCTGCACCCCCCCGTGGGGGGCTTTGCCCCACGTACCCTCCTACTTAAGGATTCTCAACTCCAGGGGGGTGCATATCGGGGGGGGGGTGCAAAATGTTAAAAAAAAATTTGGGCTGGACACAACAAAAACATACCTGTTCCCAGACCCAAACCCAGCACCCTGTCCACCCAAGCTGCAAACCCACCCACCATGCCATGGGGCCAGCACGGCAGCCCACCACAGCACCACCCCTCAAAACCCCTTCCACACCTCACTGAGCATGCTCACTCCCACCCCCCACATGCACGTACGTGTCGCTACATGTGTGAACCCACCTCATCCGGTCATCCTACCATGTTGGTAGCTCCCATGACATGCGCCACAATTGAGTTACCATTTTTGTAGTTCATGCAATTGCAGTAGCACATGTCATGGGCTAACCTGTGCACCAATTATCTAAGTATATAATATAGGTAGGAATGTAAGTTTGTCATGGCAGTCATACACGTAATTGATTCCATGATGTTTGATCTTTATTCAGGACTTCCATGACTTTCACTAGTGTCATCAGAATGTAGCAAAGATGACAGTGCCACAGCATTTACTATTGTTTATTAATGATTTCATGAACAAACAAAGAGTCATTAAAACCTCATCCATGACAAACTTACATCCCTAAATATAGGTATTATGAAACTTATGGAAGATGTCCAAAGGAAGATGACAAAAAAAGTTAAAAGATTTCACTATAAGACATACAGTGACAGGCTCCATATTTTGGACATGTGCTCAGTCACATACAGGAACCTGAGGGGTGATTTGTGTTACATGTATAAAGCCTTTAACGATGAAAATCTATGGGTAACATCAGGGCTATACAGAAATGATAGTTGCATGCTTATAAGATCACATAGAATGCAGTTGAGAGGAGAGATCTTCAAAACTAACAAATGAGCAAAATTGTTCAACCAAAGGATGGTGGGACCATGGAACTCACTGCCAGACAGAGTGGTATATAATGAGTCGATGGCCCAGTTTAAAATAGAATTAGATAACTACATGGGTAAGGATGGGATAACACAATACCACTGATATGTGGGAGTCGCTAAGGGCTACCGCCTACTCACTTGAACTTCACTATGAAGAGTGTTTTAGCAGTATGTTTCAAAGTGTTTTAGACAGTAGTTCTTCACATGTGTGAAACATTGATAGTAACACTAATTACAGATACTGTGCATTTAAAGCAATTACGTTTTTACAAAAAAAGCAGACTATTAGGATTCATTAAACTGTTGCCAGCACCACATGGCTACTAATGAATTAACTACTTAGTTTCCATGGCAGCTAATACATTTCTACTTATTTTACAAGATCCTCTTAGTGGATTCTTTTTCTTGTAGTATTGCTGCTGTTGTTTTACCACTATAGCACAGGGTCAAATTGCAGCTGTTGCTTTACAGCTATGGCACAGGTTCAAATCCCATCACACATAGACATCAACACAATGGTGATGTCTGTCAACTATATATATATATATATATATATATATATATATATATATATATAATACACACACTACAGGGGGCTGAGTAGCACTTTAATGTTAAATCTGAACTTTTACACTTTAATAACTTTTCAATCATTCAAGGGATTTGCACAAAATTTGGCATACCCTGTTCTGTGTAGTAGATCTCTTGATGTACCAAGTTTAGTGTCAGTCAGATTGGTGAATTTTGCACTGAGCATTGTGAAAAAACACTACAATTCGCCTTTTTTGGCTCTTTTTTCCTCATATGCTGCAGTCAAACCATTTGGAATTTTGGTCTGAAATTTTCAGGCTAGAAAGATCTTGCCCCAAAGAACAAGCCAGCATGGTTTGGTGAAAAATATTAATCTGTTCCAAAGTTATTACATTTTAATATTTTGGGTTCTGAGCATGCTCAGTTGAGTCTTTTTGAATAGCTGTATGGAAGAAAAAAGGGATTTTGATCTTACAAAAAAGGATTTTGACAGCTCACGAAAAATTATTTATTATTATTACATTTTGGTAACTGGGTAAACCCACTGAGACCATGACAGTCACTTTTTCATGGATCATTAGAATCCTTTTTCATAAGAAAAAAAATTCCTTTTTTGTCAGCAGCCATCTTTTTTTTAGCCCAAACAAACTGTCATAACTCTGCTCAAAGATGTCTTCTGTAGACATCCAAGTATGTATCTCGTTCATTTGGATGTCCTTTATTGTTGTGTGCCTTTACTTTAATTTTACATGGTCTCAAAATGCTTATTTTTATTTTTTACTTCCAATCCTTTTTCTTCGTGATGAAAAAGGATTTTGACAGCTCATGAAAAATAATTTATCTGGTGAAAGAGGATTAACAGCAGGACCATCTGGTCAGAGAAACCTAATCCTCTTTCATGATGACGACAAAGGATTTTGTCATCTCACAAAAAAGGAATCATCTGACAAAAAGGATTTTGACAGTTCATGAAAAAGGATTAAAAATATCATTTTTTGTTAGCTGTCAAATTCCTTTTTCATGAGATGATTCCTTTTTTGTGATGTGACAAAATCCTTTGTCATTATGAATGAAGATTAGCGGCAGGGCCATCTGGTTAGAGAATCCTAATCCTTTTTCATGATGACAATAAAGGATTTTGTCTTCTCACGAAAAAGGATGTTGACAGCTCATGAAAAAAGATTAAAATAAATATATATATATATATATATATATATGGATTAAGAGATATATTAGGGGAATAATGCCCAACAGGGTGGGTGTTATGCTGGGATAACATCCTATCTCGATTGGTTGGTCCCAAGGCTACAGGCTGAGGGCATCCAACACCCAAGAAGAGATGTTATCCCAGTATAACACCTACCATGGAGGGCATTATTCCTGTTATACAATGGCTCCTTTGTAAAATGAAATAAAAAGATATACATAAAATATGTTTAAAATTTTTTTTGTCTTTTTTTTACTGAGTAGTTACACATATTAAAAAAATAGCGTTGTTCTATTGTTTGACAAGAAGGTAGTGGTGCTGCTTTTCTTCATGTACCCCCCACCCCTGCTCACTGCGTTTCTTTGGTAGATGTTGGTTGTGTGCACTGGGTGAAGATTTTTTTCATGAGTCCTGACAGGAAGATGTTCCTACAGTGCACACTTCAAGTTTTCCAGTAAGTGTGTCTTGATTCAAGATGTTCTTTTTTTAATTTGTTCCTAGGTTTCCGTGCTGTTGGTGGGCTTTATTTCTTTTTTATGTGTCCATAAGCATTGTGGCCATTTGAGGAATGGACCTCTCACTCTATCTGGATGGAGATTGGCAAGTTCAAAGGGCTCACGCTAGCCAATGGGGAAATTTAAATGCTGTCTAAGATGACGGGTTGTTCTATTTGAAAGTGTTTTTCCTTGCTTAGGGTAATACTGTGTGGGGGGCCATGGCTTGGAGCGAGTTTGGGACAATGGCAGTGGGTTTCCCTGTCTGTGGTTGAAACAAGTGAGTTGGGGACACTGACGGTGGGTTGGACTGTCTAGTGGACGTTACTGTAGCAGGCAGCAGCATGTAGCGATATTGGGAGACTTGCTGCAGTCATGTCTGTACTGGGACTAGAGTCGGGATGTTATGCTTGGATAACATCCCAGATCAAGCCACAGTCTAACCAATCAGAGACCAGCATGCTTTCTTGCCATTGTATAATAAGATATTAAGCACCACTGAAATGTTTTTACAAATATAGCAACAGGCCAAACCTGTCATTAAGACACTTTCCTTGTGTTGCTTCAAATTTGTGAATCCAAAAGGACTCTTTACTGTTGATACCTCCTCCCCTTGGTCCTACAGAAACCAACTCTGTTTCCATAAACTTAAAACAATTGTTACCACCACTTTTCAAGACATGAGTTGCTAACACATTGTCCTTATTGCCTTATGGAATGACTAGCATATGTTCTCCCACTGGAATTATTTCTGAGTTGTTTTCCTCATTTAGAAGCATTCACATTGGCATGGGAATGTAGGAAAGAAAGAAAAGAAAAAGGGTAGAGAAATGGAGGACATACTATAAAAAAGAAGAAGGAAAGGTGAAAAGCCACTAAATTGTGGTGGGTTGGAGAAAATAGAGGGATTAAGTGCTAATTAAAAAAAAATATGTATTTTGGTGTGCATATTTGAAACAAAGATGGCATGCCAATGCTGGGATGTACTAGGACTGTTTTGGGAGATGGATTAACTTTTCTAAAACATTTTTAAATGTTTAATAGTATTCTATTTGTGTGCATTTTTTATCCCCTTTAAAAAAATCTGGACACATTTTATAATTGCAATAAGACACTCTAGGATGTGCTTTGTGGTGAGATAATGGCACTTCTCCAGTGGCTGAAGGCACTCAGTGATGCCTTGTGCCTCCCAATACACCTAAGGTGGGCTGTTATCCCTGCACAGCACACACTCTGTCATGTCTTATTGCTTAATCATTACAGTACTTATGGGATGCTATGAAATATCATTGACCTTCCATGACATTTTGTAGCTATCCCATAAGTATTGTATCAATGTACTTTATGGTGTACCATGGCTTAGACACTGGTGGGCTCAGGGAGGGTGTGGGTGGTGGAAGAGAGGTGCATCCCTCCAGTTGTACCTCTCCACAATTCATATGCCATTCTGGCAGTGTGGTTCCTCTATGGAGGCACCTGCAGTGGAAACCAAGAAGGATGCTGGGAACCTCCACAAAGAAGACTCACAGGAGGGTGGCATGGGACCCCACAGGGGAAGGAAACAACTCCTGGTGGGGGAATCCAATGTTAGGGGGGTAGAACTGGGGGAGGAAGGGGAGAGGGAGGTAAGGTGCCTGCCTGCTGCCATGGCTTGGAGGAACAGGGAGTGAATCCTCAGGATTGCTGGAGCAGCTGCACAGGGGAGGGAGCTGCATGTCTATGTCCACCTAGGAAAACATGACCTGGCTGAGAAATGGATCAGAGCAGTGCAGGATGAGTTTGTGGAGTTGGGGATGGGTATTAGACAAGTAGCATGCATGGTAACCTTCTCAGAGGTGCTGTCTTTCTATTGCAAGGGTGAGGCTAGGGTGCTCCACACCATGAGATTCAATCAGTGGTTGAAAAACTGGTGCAGAGCTCAGGGATTTGGCTTCATTGGGGACTGGGGGTCTACCTGGAGGGATGCAGGCCTATATTGGCATAATGGTCTGCATCTATCCAGGAGAGGGACCAGGCTCCTAGGTGATAGGTTTAAATGCTTTATTGTCAAGCATTTAAACTAGGCAAGGGGGGAGGCACTGGAAAGGAGCAGGGAAAGCCAAGCCCCTCCCAAACAATCAGGTTAGTAAGCGAGGTAAGCACCAAGATAGAGATGTTGATAGGGGGAAGGGGGGGTAAATTGAGAAAATGACAAAAGCAATAAGGACAGGGATAGGGCAAAAAGGGGTAAGGCCATCAAGAAATGCAGGGTAATGAGTACCAATGCCCAGTAGTCTGGGCAACAAGCTCCCTGAACTGGTGGCCTTGATAGAAGAGGGATGCCTGGATATCATAGCAGTCACAGAAACATGGTACACAGAGAACCATGACTGGGATGTTAACATACCTGGGTACACAACCTACAGGAGAGACAGGGAGGGTAGAAGAGGGGGAGAAGTACCTCTCCATGTAAGGGAAGGGATAAAAGCAATGGAACAAAAGAGTAAACAGGGAAGAGAGGAGGCACTGTGGGTCACCTTAGAGACTGGAAATGGCACCACACTATGCACAGGGGTTGTATACAGACCCCCATGTCAGGGGGAAGGGAATGGACAAGGATATGATAGAAGGCATCCTTAGGATGGCAGAGAAAGAGGAGATAATGCTGATGGGGGACCTGAATATGCCAGATGTTAACTGGAGTACCTTTGCTGTAACCACAATAGAATGGACGGTGGGTGGGCAGAGAAGGACAGTGAAAAAGCAGGGATACTGACAGAATACTTCTGCTCAGTATTCACAGAAGAGGAGGAGGGGGAGGTGCCTAATCCAATTAACAGAAGCACTCTGGTTGGGTGGTCAATCCCAGTCCTTTCACAGAAGAAAGGGTTCTGAAAGAACTCCTAAAATTGAAGGTGGACAAAGCAATGAGGCCTGACAGAATTCACCTCAGCATTCTAAAAGAATTACGGGGAGAACTAGTGACCCGACTGACTACTCTATTTAACAAATCATGGGAGGATGGTGTGGCACCTGAGGACTGGAAGAAGGCAGATGTGATTCCCCTTCGCAAAAGTGGTAGCAAGACAGAGGCAGGAAACTACAGATCTGTCAGTTTGATCTCTGTGGTAGGGAAAATGATGGAATCACTTCTGAAGAAAGAATTGTTGAGTACCTAGAGGCCAGTGGGGCTCAAGACCCAAGGCAGCATGGGTTCACAGCAGGAAGGTCATGTCAGACGAATCTAATCGATTTCTTTGACTGGGTGACCAAAGTAGTAGACCAAGGAGAGGCTGTGGACATGGCCTACCTAGACTTTAGCAAGGCATTTGACACAGTCCCACACAAAAGATTAATAATCAAATTAGCCAGCACGGGAGTGGGTCCCAGGGTGGTAGCCTGGGTAAAACATTGGCTGGACAACAGGACACAGAAGGTAATTGTAAATGGAGTCCACTCTGAAGAAAGAGGGTTCACTAGTGGGGCACAGCAGGGTTCAGTACTGGGTCCAGTCCTTTTTAATGTCTTTAAAAGTGTCATTGCAGCAGGACTGGAAGGAAAAGTATGCCTCTTTGCAGATGACACAAAGATCTGCAACAGAGTTGATACACAAGGAGGTGTGTAAAGGATGAGAAGGGACTTGGCAAGGTTGGAGGAATGGTCAGAAGTATGGCAGCTTGGATTCAATGCAGAGAAGTGCAAAATAATGCACCTGGGAAACAAAAACCCAGGGGAAGTTTACACAATGCGGAGGGAGGTAGTAACAACAACAAAAATGGAAAGGGACCTGGGGGTAATCAAATTGGATGACCATAAGGTTAGCAAGCAATGTGAGAAGGCAGTAGGGAGGGCTGGGGGATACTGGGATGTATAGGGAGAGGCATCATCAGCAGAAGTTGTTATCCCTCTGTACAGACAGTTGGTGAGACCCCATCTGGAGTACTGCATCCAGTTCTGGAGACCCCATCTCCACAAGGACATAGACAGGATGGAGGCAGTCCATAGGAGGGCAACTAAAATGGTGCAGGGTCTGCAAGAGAAGCCATACGAGGAGAGACTAATGGAGCCTAATATGTATACCCTTGAGGAAAGGAGGGAGAGGGGGGACATGATAGAAACTTTTAAGTTCCCAGTGGAGTTAACAAAGTCCAAGAGAGTAGCATCTTTCTGAAAAAGAGATGTTCAAGAACAAGGAGACACAACTTGAAGACAGAAGGGGGACAGCTCAGGGGCAATGTGAGGAAGTGTTTTTTCACAGAGCGGGTGGTGGATGCATGAAACAGCCTTCTTGAGGTGGTTGTGGGGTCTAAAACTGTGGGAGAATTCAAGAATGCATGGGACAGACATAAGGCAATTATTGTTGGGGGTAGGAAGAAATAGGCTGTTGGTTAATTAGGATCTGCAGCTTATCCTGTAGGCAGGCAAATGGGCAGACTAGGCGGGCCAAGCAGTCCTTATTTGCCTTCAAAGTCTATGTTTCTATATATTACAACAGTACATGTAGGGGCAGATGGCAACCAACTGTGCTGATGTGTGGCGGGATTTTTCTGGCCTCCATCCAAGGACTAGGGTAACGGTTCCTCTAGGGAGATGGGTGGGGGTCCAGAACTGATGTCAGTTGAACAGGAACTGGAGGTGAGACCTCATGGATTTCTGGGGATGCTTGTGGGAGAGAACATGCAGGTACAGTATACAACACTATAGTAATGGTTTGTGGAGGGCTACTAGAGAATGGTGGTACCAAGACATGAGGTGGGTGGTGCTACTGAACCAGGAATATGAAACTTTCATTTTCCAGTCCCTGGATCTCTGGGTGACGGGACCCATAGAGCCAGGGATATAATTATTTTAGTTGCCAAAACCAGCATCAGGGGGCAGAACTGCCACTGGATGCCAAAGATATGAATGTTTCAGTTACTAGAACTGGGACTGGAGAGGGGGACAACAAGAATTAGTCATATGAATGTTTTGGTTACTGATAACAGAATCTTAATGAGGGGTACAGGACCAGTTTCAAACCTAGTGGCACCCCAACCAGAAATACTTGTGGTACCCCCTTCACCATTCCCACTGCCCATCTCCTCCCTTCCTCCCCAACCCACATTCAAAAGTGATAAAGTCTGTGAATGCAAGGGTGACAACAACAATGAGACTTCTGTATTGATACATTTTTGCTTTTCAAGCTGACCTCTGCTTTTCTTATACCTTCTACTTTAGTTCTCCCCTTCTACACTGGTGCCCCAAGTGGCCATTAGGTTTGCTTGTGCCAGACACCACCTCTGAAGAAAGGAAACATGAGAGTCAGGGACTGATGTGGAGAAGATGTCAGAGGTGCATTAGCGGTGGCAGTCAATGGAGCAGTGCTGCTCACTCAACAGCACGGTGCAGCAGCAGTGACAGTCAATGAAGCAGTGCGGCTCACTCAACAGCATTAATGAGCCTTCTGCTGCTCATAATCAGATGTTAAGTAGATCTGAGCAGCCTGCATTTTGAATGTGGTCATTAACATATTGTTTTTACATATTGCAGGGTACCCCTTATGTGCTATGGTGCTTGGGCAGTACTAACTGTCTTCTGTGCCATGGCTCAGAGGGGAAAGGGAGTGAATCCTTAGGATTATGGGAGCTGCTGCATGGGGGAGGGAGCTGGATGTCATTGTCCACTTAAGGACAAAAGACCTGGCTGGGAAAGAGATCAGAACAGTGGGGGAGGAGTTTGTGGAGTTGGGGAGGGGGCTTAGACAAGTAGCACGCACAGTAACCTTCTCGGAGGTGCTGCCTGTCTATGGCATGGGTGAGATTAGGGTGCTCCACACCATGGAATTCAATCAATGGTTGAAAAACTGGTGTAGAACTCAGGATTTTGGCTTCATTGGGGACTGGGGGTCCACCTGGAGGGATGCAGGCCTATACTGGCATGATGGTCTGCATCTGTCCAGGAGGGGAACCAGGCTCCCTAGCTGATAGGTTAAAATGCTTCTTTGGCAAGCATTTAAACTATCCAAGGGAGAAGTCACTTAATAGGAGCAGGGAAATCCTAGCCCCCAGAAAAACATTTGGTTAGTTAGTGAGGTTAACACCAATGTAGAGACATCGATAGGGAGAAGGACAAGTGTGAATGGAGAAAAAGGCAATGGCAGTAAGGACAGGGATGGGGCAAAAAGGGATAAGGCCATCAAAAAATGGAGGGTAATGAGTATCAATGCCTGCAGCTAGGTAACAAGCACCCTGAACTGGTGGCCTTAATAGAATAAGGATGCCTGGATATCGTGGCAGTCACAGAAACATGGTACACAGAGAACCATGATGGGGATGTCAACATACCAGGGTACAATATTTACAGGAGAGACATGGAGGGTAGAAAAGGAGGAGGAGGAGTATCTCTCTATGTAAGGGAAGGGATCAAACAACAGAACAAAAGGGTAAACAGGGAGGAGAGGAGACACTGTGGGTCACCCTGGAGACTGGAAATGACACTACGGTCTGCACAGGGGTTGTATACAGAACCCCAGCTCAGAGGGAGGAAATGGACAAGAAAATGATAGAAGACATCCTTACGATGGCAGAGAAAGGGGAGATATTGTTGATGGGGGACCTGAATATGCCAGATGTTAACTGGAGCACCTTTGCTGCAGCCACATCCCAGAGCAGGGCCATTTTTGATGCCCTACAGGGGGCATGCATCAGACAGCTAGTATTGGGAACCCACTCATGAGGGAGCAATCTTAGATCTGGTACTCTCAAATGGGGATGGAGAGAGGCTCTCAGATCTAGAAGTGAGTAGCCATCTGGGAACAAGTGACCACCAAACAGTGTGGTTCATGATAAACTCTGCTGCAGAGTCAAGCCATACAAAAGTGAGGGTATGGGACTTCAGGAGGGCTGACTTTGTCAAAATGGGAGAGTGCCTCAGAAAAGCACTAGCAAACAGACAATAAGGAGGGGTGGAGCAACAATGGGGAAACATCAAAACTGCCATCACAGAGGCAACAAGCCTTTGTGTGAAGCAAATAAACAAATCAAAACAAAAGAAAAAAACGCTATGGTTCTCAAAAGAGGTGGTGGAGAAGGTTAGGGAGAAAAATATAGCATTTAGGAAGTATAAGGGAACACAGAAGGAGCAGGGCAGAGAACTGTACCATTTAAAGCAGAAGAAAGAGGGAAAGACAGTCAGAATAGCAAAGGCCCAAACTGAGGAAAAGATAGCCAACTCAGTTAAGAAGGGGGATAAAACCTTTTGTAGGTACATTAGGGAGTGTAGAAAGACAATGGGAGGGATAGTGAGGCTGAATAAAGGGGATGGCGGGTAGGTAGAGAGGGACAGTGAAAAAGCAGGGATACTGAATGAATACCTCTGCTTAGTATTCAAAAAAGATGAGGGGGAGGTACCTAATCCGATCAATCAAAGCACTCTAGATGGGGGGAGGGTCAATCCCAGTTCTTTCACAGAGGAAAGGGTTCTGAAAGAACTCCTAAAACTGAAGGTGGACAAAGCAATGGGGCCTGATGATTTTCACCCCAGAATTCTAAAAGAATTAATGGAAGAACTAGTGACACCACTGACTAGCCTTTTTAACTAATCATGGGAGGATGGCGTGGTAGATGAGGACTGAAGGATAGTGGATGTGATTCCCCTTCACAAAAGTGGGAACAAGACAGAGGCAGGAAACTACAGACCTGTCAGTTTGACCTGAGTGGTAGGGAAAATGAAAGAATCACTTCTGAAGGAAAGAATTGTTGAGTACCTAGAGGCCAGTGGGGCACAGGACCCAAGGCATCATGGATTCACAGCAGGAAGGTCATGTCAGACAAATCTAATCAATTTCTTTGACTGGGTGACCAAAGTAGTAGACCAGGGAGGGGCTGTGGACATGGTCTACCTAGACTTCAGCAAGGCATTTGACACAGTCCCACACTAAAGATTAATAAACAAATTAGCCAGCACGGGAGTGGGTCCCAGGGTGGTAGCCTGGGTAAAACACTGGCTGGACAACAGGACACAGAAGGTAATGATAAATTGAGTCCACTCTGAAGAAAGGGGGGTTACTAGTGGGGTACCGCAGGGTTCAGTACTGGGTCCAGTCCTTTTTAATGTCTTTATAGGTGACATTGCAGAGGGACTGGAAGGAAAAGTATGCCTCTTTGCAGATGACACAAAGATCTGTAACAGGGTTGATACACAAGGGGGATGAAAAGGATGAGAAGGGACTTGGCAAGGTTGGAGGAATGGTCAGAAGTATGGCAGCTTGGATTCAATGCAAAGAAGTGCAAAGTAATGCACCTGGGAAACAAAAACCCAGGGAAAAAGTACACAATAAGGGGGGGAGGCAGTATCAACAAAAAAAGTGGAAAGGGACCTGGGGGTAATCATATCAGATGACCTAAAGGTTAGCAAGCAGTGTGAAAAGGCAGTAGGGATGGCTGGGGGCAATTTGGACTGTATAGGGAGAGGCATCACCAGTGAAAACAAAAAGTTGTTATCCCTCTGTACAGACAGTTGATGAGACCTCATCTGGAGTACTGCATCCAGTTCTGGAGACCCCATCTCCGCAAGTACATAGACAGGATGGAGACAGTCCAGAGGAGGGCAACTAAAATGGTGCAGAGTCTGCAACAGAAGCCATATGAGGAGAGACTAATAGAGCTTAATATGTATACCCTTGAGGAAAGAAGAGAGATGGGGGACATGATAGAAATTTGTAAGTACTTCAAGGGAATCAAAAGTCCAAGAGGGTAGCATCTTTCAGAAAAAGAAATGTGCAAGAACAAGGGGACACAAATTGAAGATAGAGGGGGATGGCTCAGGGGTAATGTGAGGAAGTATTTTTTTTCACAGAGAGGGTGGTGGACATATGGAATGGCCTTCCTGAGGAGGTTGTGGGGTCAAAAACAGTGGGGGAATTCAAGAATGCATGGGACAGACATAAGGCAATTCTTGTGGGGGGTGGAAGAAATAGGCTGTTGGCTAACTAGGATCTGTAGCTTATCCAGTAAGTAGGGAAATAGGTAGAATAGGTGGGCCAAGCAGCCCTTATCTGCCATCAAAGTCTATGTTTCTATGTTTCTGTAAGGTGTTTTGCCTGGCCAACAGGGACTCCAGCTTGCACTCAGGAACAGGTTATTGTGGTTCTATGTTGTGAGCTGGCAGTGGTATAGTGGCAACCTCTTTGTGCAGCACAACAGGTTTGCATGAGGTTTCCAATATACCTTCCTTTTTGCCTCGAATACATTAGTGTGAGCACATAACCCTTGGTGTACTAGTTAGTGGGAGTTTCAAATATGGGACCCATAGGTCTGGTTGGTGCATAGTCACAGTATTATTTTATTTTCATTTTCTTTTTTTTGTATTTCATCGTTCAGTTTCCCAACACACACATACACACACACACACACACACACACACACACCCTGTTTGGTTACTTGATTGCATTCCTCCTCCCATCAGCAACCTGGGTGATTGGCTGCCTGTCATCAGTGTAAATGATGGGATGCACTCATGCAGAAAGCTTCCTCTGCTCCATAATTTCTAGCATCCCTTTCTACAGCCTACCTGCATGATGTCAATAATTGTCCTGGAACTCGCAACCCTAGGATATGATCTTGCAGCAAAATGCTGCAGCTTTAGATATCACTGAACTGGATAATTAATGATAATCCTATTTAAACTGTGGTATCTTCTGAAATGGCCCATGAGAAGAGGGACATCTTTTATATCATGACTTAATAACATTGGGCCTCATTTGAAGTTATAGTGGGTAGTGGCACAAAATCAGGACTGGTCTGCTGCATTACCATCCATTTGCAGCGTATGTAAAAGTTCTGTTTAATCATGGGGGGATTGACTAAGTCATAATGTATATAATAGGCAAGAAAAAGGAATACATCTGCTAACATGCTGATTTGCAACAGCAAAGAGTCACAGTATGACATAACTCAAGTTGAACGGTTCCTTGCTAGGTTCTGCATCTTCTGAAGTGGGTTGTGCTTTAAGAAGATTCCCTACATTCTCCCCCCTTTACATTAAGGTATTTATATGTTTTAGCTGAATTTATATTTGTCAAGATCTAATGACTCATTCTCTGGTGTCCTGTGCATCTACTACCCATGTTCCAGTCCAGCAAGACTCCCTAGCATCCAATGAAACCCTTAACTTCCCTAGCCCAGGTCCAACAGAAATACAGCTCCATTAAAAAGTTCCACTTTCTCCCTTCAGGTTCCTCAGTTTCCCATTGCAGCATTGCTACCATATTACTTCCTGACTGTGGCAGTTCTATAGGCAGGGATGAGTGCAGTAAGTTTTGACAGGGGTAGAGAGGACTGCCATGCATGTGGAATGACCCAGTGGCCCATTAGTATTGCAGTCTGCAGCTTCCTCACACAGTCTTGAGGGCCTGGACTTTGAAAGGTCTGGAAGCAGCACTTGCAGCAGTTGCACTGCTACAGCTACATCCATGCAAATATGCCAGAATGCTTATAGCTGACCTTTAAATATTCTGACACATCTGCAACACTTTGCTTAATTTATGACTCCACATGTAAAATATTTGAAACACATGTCATTTTCAGTGCACAACCCAAGGCACTTACAACAAGACACTAGACCAAGTTTTCAGTGGTCTAGCAGTCTTTCACAAGTACCACAAGTCTATCTGAATCCTGTGACTCCTGCATCTACTAACCAGTTCAAAAAGACTCACTTGCATCTATTGAATACTCCCATCTCCCTAGCCTGGGTCCAAAGAAAATGCAAGTGTTCTTCCTAATCCCTTCCTGTTGTGGCTCCTCAGTTCCCATTGCAGGATTGTTACCCCACTGCTACCTATTTGTAACAGTTTAATAGACATGGATGAGTACAGCAAGCTGTGATAGGGGTAGCGACGGCTGCCATGTATTGCAATGACCAGGCAGCCCTTGTGCACGAAAGTCTGCCCCTTCTCCACACAGTCACTATGGCCTGGATTTTGAAAGGTCTGGATGCAGCACTTGCAGCAGCTATACTGCCACAGTTACATCCTTATAAACAGGGCCCTGTGTTTTCTGCGATTTTGCAGTTGCAGTAGTGGCTGCAGAAATCAGGACTGACCACAGAAATTAGTACTGGCTGCAGAAATCAGGAAAACCAGCCATATGGCCGCAGAAATGCTAACTATGTTATACGGTGACACAAGGAAAGGGCATAGCTACTGATATGTTAAGTATGGCATGGCATACATACTTATTAGGAAGGGCAACAAACTGATGCCGCCTGCTACAAAGCTGAAAAGCTAGTGGCCGCATGGCATCTTGACTCATGCTGGCTCTTGTTACCTAACTCCGTCCAGCTAGTATTATTGGTGGGGGGGGACTGATGCAAGAGTAGTAGAGCTTGATTAGGTCCACAGCAGTTATGATTTGCTGGTGTGTAGGTAGGGCTAGCTCAGCCATGTTAATTTTTCATTGTGAGACTGCTGACAGTGCATGCTGAATCTCTGGAAGATGAAATTGGAATGAAGAACTGGTAGGTGAGCAGTAGTCAAGAAGTGAGAAGATTCAGTGGTGCCCATGGAGGTGGAATCGATCTCAGTGTGGTGGCAGGTATTGGAGGAGGAGGAGCTAATTGCAGAAACATGTGGCTAGCAACAGACTGGGAAGAGGACTCAGTCCCCACTGATGGACATCGATCACAGTTTTGATTTGTGGGCTGCAGATCTGTACCTGCAAGTGTGAAAGTAATTTCATGGCAGATTTGAATCTGCAGACTAAGTGGTGGCATCAAGCTCAATTCTTAAGGAGGGTCAAGTTGCCCAGCTGCAGTAGAGTTGGGGACCAGGGTGTACTAGAAGTGGAGTGAGCAGATAAGGAAAAATATCAGAATGGAGAGTTGTATTGATTGCTCCTATACATAAGTGAAATGAGGGTCACTGATTGAAGAACACCACAACCCCCTGAGTTGCGAGAAGAGAACATGCTAACCAAAGTTACTCCAGCTTAAAAAGAATGACTTGCTTGCAATTTTTAGTGTATTCCCCAAAAGAAAAATCAGGAGTTAACAATTCATACAGACACTGCAAGTTACACCCTCCGTCACTATTGTAGGAGGACAATCCCCCCCCCCAAAAAAAAACACACAGATTTTCACACTGCACTCAACATGTTGGTTGCAAGACAGTTGGGGCATTCCTAGTTTTAAAACATTATACTCTAAAAGAACGTTGATCAAAATCAGAAAAATAATGGCTTTCAAGTTGGAGTCTCTCTTTATTTCTGCTAACTGTAAATATAAACCAGAAGAAATCCAAGCAGGTTTTGCCTTCTGTGTAGTTTTAGCAGAGTGTTTCTGTTCTCCTCCAATTGTAACCTAGAAGAACAGCAAACGCCACCAGTGTCCAAAAAAAACAGATTAGCCTTCAAATTCTGGGTGGGAGGGAAAAGTTGTTAAAAGAGAACACCATGTTTGGGTTATTGCAGTTTAATATTTGTGATAAGAAGACTACATATTGTTAAATGGCCTGCTGTTCCACTTTCAGTGTAGCGAAGTGGTTGCACGGGGCAGTCAAAGGGTAAACTAAGACTTAATCCCCTTGAAGGTATGCTGTTTAACCACAGTTTATCTGCCACAGAATAGCCACAGAATCAGCAGTTGTTCTGCTACAGAAAGTATGAGGTCCTGCCACGGAATGTGGGTCCACTTTGCAGCAGTAATCATGGGGCCCTGCTTATACATGTACTAGAATGTTTTTCAGTAATTTTCAAGCATTATGAAACATTTACAACACGTTGCTCAACTAACAGCTAAAAAGTGATGCATGCATCAAATATTTGATGTATGTCTCATTTGTGGTGCACAGCTCGCAGCAGTCATGACCAGATGCTAGACCACTTTTTCAGAGATCTATCATTCTTGTTGCAAGCACCATACCACAAGTGCATTCAAATCTTACTGCAGCTGGCTGAAGTCCAACACTAACTGTTTAGTGTCCATGTAGGGAAGGTCTGCAAGTGGGATCCTAATTGTGCATAGCAGAAAGGAGTTGCAAAGTCACAGCTGGCACAAAGTCTTTTCAGTGACTACTTTGTACCAGCTCTTCCAAATGAAACTAGAACCCCTGTATTCCAAAAGAAGAAGACACTATCCTTTGTTGCATGCTGCAGTTTTAAAGCAGAATTCACATTACCAAAGAGGTGTGCTATGTGTGGGCTGCGAACAGACCATCCCTACCATATCATATCAAACCGTACCATGCCATACCATACCATACCATACCACACCCCATACCATACCATACCATATGCATTTGTACAGCACCTGTTATACAAGAATTACTACAGTCTTTGCAGTCAGTGCACAACTACATGGATCAGTCATTAAAGTGCAGCCACCAGTGGAATGGAATGTAGCTGCTGTGAAGTGTATAGTATATCAAATGTAATTTATATTACAGAATTTAACAAAGGGGAATACTTAAATACAATGACACGAAATAATAAGGTACTATAGAAACAAGATGTCAGCAATGAGGTCTCATGTTGCAAATAATCTATAAAGAAACATAAGACTATCTAACCATACATATTCTGGCTAGTCTATTGATCCTAATGCTTTATTTGCTATATTACATTTACTATCTCTATTTGTCAGGTTAATCTAAGTTGCTCTGTCATTATGATCATAGAAACCTTGAATGCTAATGTTCTGCATAACTGTACTCCTCATATAATACTTTACCTTTCTTTCTGATGATTATTTCAGTGTACTTGAGTGAAAGCTTGAATGATATGATACTACATCAAAACACTCCTATATGTTTGGTGTGTGTGTGTGGTTCAATGTCATAATGGCGTTTGCTGAATGGAGATTGCTGTTTGTGCGAGTGTACATTGCCAATAATAAATAACAGCAATGTACACTCACAGTGAATCCAAAGGTGGCAATGGGACTGTAACGTATGCAGGGGGCTGGGCCCCCCGCACTCCCCCACCCACCGAACTAAAGATTCTCAACTTCAGAGGGGTGCATGTCTGAGGAGGGGGTGTAAAACTTAAAAAAATAAAAAAAAGGCCCAACACAAAAAGCGATGCCCACCCCAGAACTGAACCCGGCAACCTCCCAACCCCCAGCTGCCCACCCCCTCCACCATGCCACATGGCCAGCTCATCAGCCGACCACCACACTACCTCCCACATACTCTCCCTCCCCTTCTGCCCCTTGTGCAGTGTGGTCCTGCCCCCCCCGTGTGTGTAAGACTTCCTGTTGCCTTCCTCTACCCACCATGGTATCCTGTCACTACCCTGCCAGGTAGCCCAGAACACAGGTGCCATGACTGAGTCAACATTTTTGCAGTCACTCAATCACAGTCGCTGTGTTCACAGGATACTGTGTGTGTGTGTGTGTGTGTGTGTGTGTGTGTGTGTGTGTGTGTGTGTGGCGTGTGCGTGCGTGTATGGAAGTGGGATTCTTCATTCACATGGAACAACATCAGTCCATGGTATAATGATCCACCATGCACCTAATGGCAATAATATAGAGCTAGTATTGAATATGTAAATGCAAATCACCATGAACATTTAGGCTGCTTCTGCTTAAGCAAGAATGCATCATGGGAAAGGGCATCTCACACAATCTGCAAAGGCTGAGAACAAAAAAAACAGATGTGTTTTGTCCTACTCAAGACTCATCTGTGTGCCTCATTTAAATCTTACCCAGGGGAAAATGAACCAGCCCTTATGTGGTCTTATGGGTTATGGTCATTGCAGGCTCAAAATAAGAAAGCAAGCTAAAAAGTCAAAGAACCTCAGTACAAAAGCAAAGAGGCAAAGGTTACCCCAAAAAAGGTGTATTCTGTTCTCAGCCTTGGCAGATTGTTTGAGAGGTCCTTTAGCACAATCAATTCCTGCTTCATGCAGAACCAGACTAACTTTTCATGGTGATTTGTTTATACTTCCAGTGATAGTTTGCATTATGTGGGTATGTGGGATTATGTATTTCTTTGAAACCTGGCTTTTTTGCCAGTGCCGTTTTGAGTAACCCTTGCCTCAATACTTTTGTGGAGAAGTTATTTGTCTTTTTAGCAAGTTTTCTTATTTGGTGCCAACCATATCAAAACCCCCTAAAACCACATAAGGGCTGATTTGTTTTCTGATGGAGTACAGTAAGATGTAGATGATGCTCACTGATGAGTCCTAAGAAGGATGAGACATGTGTTTGTGTCTTCTGTTCTGTTTCCAGATTGTATGAGAGGCCTTCTGGCACTATGCATTCCTGCTGGCAGAACAAGCCTAAACGTCCATGGCGATTTGCATATATTTTCAAAGATGTTTTGCATTATGGGGGTATGCATGATTTCATATTTCTTTGAAACCTGGCTTTGTTACCATTGCTCTTTTTGATCAATCTTTGCCCCAGTACTTTTGTGCTGAAGCTCTTTATCTTTTTAGTATTGAATATGACTCTCAAGTTTCCTGATCAAACTGAGATATTTCTCTGCTACACAGAATGGTGCATGCACATCTGAGAATGCAGTTTGAGAGTACACAGTGGCAGGTACCCACATTTCACTGATTATTTATCAACCCACTTTCATTTTTAATGATCATTCTGAAATAAAGTGCCTTAGACTGAAAATGTGCTCTGATGGTAGAGGCCTGAAAAATATTTTTTCCTACTAGGAACCTTAATTTGTGCAGTTTTATTGGCTTTAACACCATATGAAAAACTACTTTTGGGACTCTCTTTCTGCTGGTTTCTGCTAGAAGAGAAAAACAGTTGTTTCCAGTGGAAATAGCTCATTTTGTTTGTGCTAACTGCTTGACAGAAATAAAAAGCAATTTTTATGAATGACAACTGCTTTTTGATTCATCCAGTCATTGTGACTGCTTCACCACAGAGGTAGGGGCAGAGAAGATAAAGTTTAAAATCTAGCTTTTCAGAATGCTTGGTCTTAGTTTTGATCAGAATGTAACCAACAAAATGACCAGCACTCTTATAACAATGGAGAGACCTGGGAGCAGTGAGGCAGGGTTTTCATTAGTGCAGAAAATCAGGTGCATATATGTGTATATATATATATATATATATATATATATATATTCATGGCAAAAAACTCTGTTTAATGCATCAGTTAGTGTTGTTCCACAGTGACAAAAGTGAGGAAATTTGGTGTTAGGGTTGCCACCCCTTGCACCAAGCCTACCCCGTCCCCATCAACAGGCATCGGGGTGTGTGTTGGGGTCATCGGTCTTAACTCTTACCCCATCACATGTGTAAACAAGCTGAGGTGGTGCAGTATAGGAGAATGGGGTGTGAGTTAGGACCAACAACCCCAATGCACACCCTGATGCCTGTTGGTAGAGATGGGGTTGGCTTGGGGCGCAAGGGGTGACAACCCTAAAACTGAATTTCCTCATTTTTTTTGCTGTGGAACAACCTAACTGATTCATTAAATGGATTTTTTTTGTCATCAATGTCCCTTCTTTTTGATAATGAGCTCTATAAATAGTGACTGGAATGTGGTGGTGGGAGCATGGGGCCCTTTGGGACCCGAGCTCCCACCATGTGATTTTTGTCACATGGTAACAGTAACAGAAATGCAAGCACAAATGGTAACGCACATGGTGATGCAAATGTAAATGATAATGCAAATGGTAAGAGAAACTCAATCTCAAACGTTGATGGAAACAGAAATATTAATGCAAACAGTAATGGCAACAGAAATGCAAACGGTAATGAAAACAGTAACGTAAACGCTAATGCCAATGGAAACACAAACAGCAAGAAAAATGCAAATGGTAACACAGATGCAAACAGAAATTCAAATGGTAAAGACAACGGCACCACAGAAGGAAACAGTAATGCAATTGACAATGGAAACACAACCGAAAACACAAACGCTAAGGCCAACAAAAACGCAAATGATGATGAACATGCAAACAGTAACAGTAACACAATTGGAAATGCAAACAATTACAGTAGCAGCAATGATGATGCCAAAGCAAACAGTAATGTAAATGGAAATGCAAGTGCAAGCGCGTACGGAAACACAAATGGTAACACACACAGTCATGGTACCACAATTGGAAATGCAAATGCTAAAGGTAAGACCAACAATGATGCCAAAGGAAACAGAAATGCAAATGCAAACGGAAGCACGGAAGCAAACGCAAATGGTAATATAGAAACATAGAAACATAGACTTTGACGGCAGATAAGGACCACTTGGCCCATCTAGTCTGCCCATTTCCCAACCTACAGGATAGGCCACAGATCCTAGTTAACCAACAGCCTATTTCTTCCTACCCCCCACAAGAATTGCCTTATGTCTGTCCCATGCATTCTTGAATTCTCTCACAGTTTTAGACCCCACAACCTCCTCAGGAAGGCTGTACCATGCATCCACTACCTTCTCTGTGAAATAATATTTCCTCACATTACCCCTGAAGCGCCCCCCTTCTATCTTTAAATTGTGTCCCCTTGTTCTTACACATCTCTTTTTCTGAAAGATGCTACCCTCTTGGACTTTGTTGATTCCACTGAGGTACTTAAAAATTTCTATCATGTCCCCCCTCTCCCTTCTTTCCTCAAGGGTATACATGTTAAGCTCCTGTAGTCTCTCCTCATACGGCTTCTCTTGCAGACCCTGCACCATTTTAGTTGCCCTCCTCTGGACTGCCTCTATCCTGTCTATGTCCTTGTGGAGATGGGGTCTCCAGAACTGGATGCAGTACTCCAGATGGTGTCTCACCAACTGTCTGTACAGAGGGATAACAACTTCCTGTTTTCTGCTGGTGATGTCTCTCCCTATACATCCCAGTACACCCCCAGCCCTCCCTACTGCCTTCTCACATTGCTTGCTAACCTTAAGGTCATCTGATATGATTATCCCCAGGTCCCCTTCTTTTTGTTGTTGTGTACTACCTCCCCACCCATTGTGTATACTTCCCCTGGGTTCTTGTTTCCCAGGTGCATTATTTTGCACTTCTTTGCATTGAATCCTAGCTGCTATACTTCTGACCATTCCTCCAACCTTGCCAAGTCCCTTTTCATCCTTTTTGTGCCTCCTTGTGTATGAACCCTGTTGCAGATCTCTGTGTCATCTGCAAAAAGGCATACTTTTCCTTCCAGTCCCTCTGCAATGTCACTGATGAAGACATTAAAAAGGACTGGACCCAATACTGAACCCTGCGGTACCCCACTAGTAACCCCTCTTTCTTCAGAGTGGACTCATTTACAATTACCTTCTGTGTCCTGTTGTGCAGACAATGTTTTACCCAGGCTACCACCCTGGGACCCACTCCCTGGCTGGTTAATTTGACTATTAATCTTTTGTGTGGGACTGTGTCAAATGCCTTGCTAAAGTCTAGGTAGGCCATGTCCACAGCCCCTCCCTGGTCTACTACTTTGGTCACCCAGTCAAAGAAATCTATTAGATTCATCTGACATGACCTTCCCGCTGTGAACCCATGCTGCCTTGGGTCCTGTGCCCCACTGGCCTCTAGGTACTCAACTATTCTTTCCTTCAGAAGTGACTCCATCACTTTCCCTACCACAGAGGTCAGACTGACAGGTCTGTAGTTTCCTGCCTTTGTCTTGGTCCCACTTTTGTGAAGGGAATCACATCTGCCTTCCTCCAGTCCTCGGTACCACACCATCCTCCATGATTTATTAAAAGAGTAGCCAGTGGTTTCACTAGTTCCTCCTTAATTCTTTTAGAATTCGGGGTGAATTCCATCAGGACCCATTGCTTTTGTCCACCTTCAGTTTTAGGAGTTCTTGCAGAACCCTTTCTTCTGTGAAAGGACTGGGATCGACCCCCCTATCAAGACTGCTTCTGTTAATTGGATTAGGCACTTCCCCCTCCTCTTTTGTGAATACTGAGCAGAAACATTCATTCAGTATCCCTGCTTTTTCACTGTCCCCCTCTGCCCACCCACTGTTCATTCTATTCAGCCTCACTATCCCTCCCTTTGTCTTTCTACGCTCCCGCTGATGTACCTATAAAAGGTTTTATCCCCCTTCTTAACTGAGTTGGCTATCTTTTCCCCAGTTTGGGCCTTTGCTATTCTGACTTCCCTCCCTGCTTCCTTCTGCCTTAACTGGTACAACTCTCTGTCCTGCTCCTTCTGTGTTTCCTTATACTTCCGGAATGCTATCTTTTTCTTCCTGACTTTCACAGCCACCTCTTTTGAGAACGTTTTGGTCTTTTGGGCTGAAATTTGGAGGGAGGGAAAAAAGCCAAGATCCCACAAATGTGTGTAATGCATATGGTGACACAAAATGAAACGCAAACAAAAACAGTAATGGAAATGCAAATGGTAACAGTAACACAAATGCAAGTGCAAATGAAAATGCAAATGATAATGCACCAGTGGCATTGACGGGAATTCTAACGCAAACGGTTATGGAAATGCAAGTGGAAATGCTAACTGTAACAGTAATGAAAGCGCACACCCTTTTTCCCCAAAAGTTGCATTAAGAAACACAGTGAATACAAATAATGTATGCATAATAATGGGCCTCGGAGCAGAAAATGAACACTTGGAACACTAAATTGCTTATATCTCAGGTACCGTACGACGCAGAAAAAAATTGAAATTTCATATAATTTATGACTTTCCTGGCTAGTTTTGTACTTAGCCCTGAGTGGGGGGGCTAAGCACTTTTCCAATGAAAAGTCCGTATCTCGAAGCATTTCCAAGATACAGGCCCCGAAAGGCACGGCTGACGCCATGTTAGCCTATGGGAAAAATCGTCAATTTTGGAGTACCATAACTTTGCAGCCCTCTAATATTTTGTCACCAAACCACAAAAGGGCACATTTGTGGGATCTTGGCTTTCTTCCCTCCCTCCAAATTTCAGCCCAAAGACCAAAACGTTATTTTGCAGCAGGGTGGCAAAGATTTCCTATTCTTTTGGGCATAGTGTCGCAAATCACAACACTTTTGCAAAAAAAAAATTACAAGTGTGACACTGCTTTGTGACACTACTGTTTCCAAAACTTTCCAAAGCATATTTCTGGGGCGTTTAACCCCCCAAAATAGACATGGCTAGCATCCTCAGGGCTCGACTAGGTGAACACGAAAAAATTGTGTCCCTAGAAAGTCCCATATTTAAATGCCAATCATTTCTGTGACCAGTAACTGAAAACAAAATGGTGGATTTGTGACACTACAGTGGAAATTTGTGACATTAAAAACTGCATTTGCGACACTGTCAAACTTTTTGTTAACTTTCCCCATTGGCTATAATGGGAAACTTGTTTTTTGAGTAACTTTTGAACCATTTAATATTATTTCATGAAATCTTTGAAAGGCACATCAGGGACCCCGGCTGAATGTTCTCTGAAGTTTTTAGACCAGCCGTGCAAACTGTGTAACCTGTAGGTGCAAGCAAAGAATGTGCAAAAAAGTGTAAATATGACTTTCTATGGCACTGTTTAGCTCCACAACTGTATATCCGACTGTTATGAAACTTGGCAGATCCAGAGATCTATGGTACTGCTCTGAACATACCAAACATCAGGCAAATCCATCATATGGTGGCAAAGTTATTAAGCTGCAAAATTTCACACTTTAACCTTAAATGAGGTAGTCAATCCTAACTATCGTGGCACTACCGTGCCACTATAATATATATATATATATCTATATAATATATATACATATATATATATATATATATATAGATATATGTCATATATCATATATGTAATAGATATACCACTCTAGGGTGTGCGGTCACGCTCTCGATATACGCATCGCCTGGTAAGTGCCTAGATGCACGAGGCCAGCAGGTCGAGGCATTCAACCACCCAAGGTGTGTGATATCAGAGCGCCGACCACACCCTAGAGTGGTATATCTATCTTATAAAATGGCCACACATGTTTTGGGGGGGTGGGTGGAAAAATAATCCCTCTGCCTAGCTGGTAAATGACATGCTGGCAGAGTTCTAAGTAAGTCCTTCTGTGTTTAAAAAAGATGAAAAGTGTGTCCCTCCTGTTAGGTTCTGTTACAGTGAGTGAGTCGGCAGCTTTAGGAAACTAGTCAGAAGCCAGAGCAGTGATGAACTATAGGGTGATCGAAGGTGGCAAGACGGGAAGTGACAACCTGTTAGGAGTTGAAAGTAAATCGTTTTGTGTTTAAAGATGAAAAGTGTTTGTCTGAAGCTGTTAATTTCAGTAAAGATGAGACTCTATGTAGAATGGAGGACACGTGAGTCTGTCAGCTTAGTAGACGGAGCGCCAGAGCGAGTGCTGCCATGACAACACTCGCTCTGGCTTCCGTCTACCTTCCTAAAGCTGCCGACTCACTCGGCGTGTCCTCGCTCCATTCTACATAGAGTCTGCAGCTTGTTTTACTGAAATTAACAGAAGCTTACAGGAGGGAAAACACTTTTTATCTTTTTTAAACTTAAAAGGACTTACTTTCAACTGCTAACAGGTTGTCACTTCCCGCAATGCGCACCACTCGGTCACGCTATAGTTCAACAAGAAAAAGTGAAAGTGCTGCACGATCGGACAACTGTCTCTAGAAACGGAGATTTTTTTAACAGAAAGTAAGAGTAGCAAGTAAAACGGCTGCCATTATATTTTTTGTGGATTTAGACTGGTGACATGCGTGCAGTATTAAAAGTTAGTGGCTCTGTAGTAAGAGTGTGAAAATGGCAGGCAGAATTTGATTTTTAGATGATGTTTTATTTAAAAATGAATGGTGCAATCAAGCACATCAGGTTGTACAGTGTGGGATTACTAGTGGTATATTTAGTTATGCCTGTGGGTGCCACTTGTGTGTGTGTGTGTGTGTGTGTGTGTGTGTATGTGTGTGTGTGTGTGTGTGACTGCTTAACTGCATTAGGCGTGGAGTGATCTCACTGCTGGTGAGAAGGTTTTGAGGAGTGAAAGTAGTTTAGGCGCAGGTCGTACTGGAAGGCGGCGGTCATTGGGAAATAATGCACGGTCATGTGATGTATTCTGTCCAATCATGTTAGTGGAATTTCTATGATTTTACCACACCATTTTATAAATATATATATATATATATATATAGATATATATTATAGTGGCACAGTAGTGCCACTATAGTTAGGATTGACTACCCCATTTAAGGTGTGAAATTTTGCAGCTTAATAACTTTGTCACCATATGATATATATATAGCTAAATATAGATATAAATGTATAAGTGTGCTTCTTAAAATTCATTCTTAATTTTATAGTATCATACTGAACTGAACAATTTATTTGTGAACAAAACTTTTACATAAATGTTCTTTATTGGTATGTCTCTCAAGATAGGACATTTTTAAACTACAGGGTTTAATTTCATTTTCCTTCATGCCTTTTTCAGAGAAATACACTATTTTTTCTGCTTATGTAGGATGAGGGGCCACAAGGATGGAAAATAAAAAATACCATACTGTACAATATAAATTGCTTATGTGATTTAAGACAATCAGTGCTCAGAACCTCTATCTCTTATCCTTGTTACAATAGTCTCTTACAAAGGAAAGTTGAGAGTGGAATGTTCCACTTTACAACCAGGGGTGGACAACTATTTTAAGACTTGCTATTTGAAAAACGAACTTAAAAACATATTATAATTGCTATGAAGCATTTTTAATAACTGGACAACAGGTTCTTGAAATTATGTTACATCCACCCAGTTGTAATTTTTTATCACAGCTGGGTGGTTGTAATCAATGCCTGCCATTCAAGCTTGCACTAAGTTTAGTTCAAGTAAACTCACACAACTGCGACAAGTAAAAAAAATCCCACCTGATTAAAAATGCTCCACTAGCATTTATTTAAAAAGCAAAATAAGTGTGGGGGTATGTTACTCAGAATGTTACACATACCCTTGGTGTGAGATGCTTTTACAAACCGCTCAAGTTTTGCTCTCAGGTTTATATAGCAACCCACACCTTGGGTATTTGTAAATTCTGGCTACACACACCCACCCATGCATTAATCTCTGTATACTGTAAATCAATCTAGCTAACTCAAGAGATACTGCCTCTGAGAGGTATCTCTTTTGGTATAAGAGGCTGCTTTGTGAGATTTGGGAAGCCGGAACTTCTCAGATTCACATTGCAGTCCTTTTGCCCAAACCTCATGATTGGAGTTTCTTATACGCTATTATTAGAGACACCCCTCAGAAGCAGTATAACATTATACAACTACAGTAAGTGAGATATATGAAAAGTTTGTTAAATTTGAGCCCAGAAGTGCAGCAAAAAAATATTTTTAAACTGTATTTGTGAAATGATGTAGGAGTTAACTGGAGTTATTCCAGACATTGTCTGAAGCAGCAGTCCAGACTGCAAAGCTACAAGCCATTAACCAAGAACAGTTATAGAAAGAAATTACACAGGATTAGTACCCATTGACAGCTTTTTTATTTTCTTTACTAAAAAAAATGATACTTGCATTATTATTGTCAAAATATTTTCATTTATTTATTTAGCTTTTATTGACCGGGTAAGTGCACTAGACAAATCCTGTCTATTTTCAGGCATGACCTGGGGGAGTGGGATACAGATGCATTCCAACTGACCTTGAACCAGATTAAGCTGTTGGTGGCATTTTTAGTGAATGAGGCAAATTTGGCCAGGACACCGGGGAAATTCCCCTACTCTTTTCGATAAGTGCTATGGGATCTTTAACATCCATCTGAACTAACACCAATCCAGGCAGATGGGACCTCGGTTTATTGTCTCATCCGAAAGACGGCACCTCAGAAATGTAGCACCCCTCTCATGCTGCACTGCAGTGTCAGTACTGGGATATTAACCCAAGTGCTAGATGTGGGAACTGAACCCACAGCCCTCTGATCTCCCGGCCTCAGAGGCGAGTGTGCTACCTACTGAGCCACTGACACTACTAAAATATGAACTGAGATGAGACAAGCTGATAACAGTTGTTGTGTTTTAGGGTAGGGCATACTTATGAACATTTGCATCTGCACATTTCTGGCACTGTAAAAATAAATCCACAATTGGACTTCAGTGCAATTTTCAAATTGCCCATCTGGGGGAATCTGGCAGAATTTCAGGAGCTCTATCTAATTCCACAGAATTCCAACAGAAGTGGAATTCTGAAACTCTGAAAGTGGTTTATATATTTTTTTACTTCAAACCATGGTCTAGTAATTCACAGTTTACAAAAACAGGTATTATTATGACATGGTTTAAGGGAAGCATGGATTAGGTTTCCAGAAAATGAATTAATGCTTTATGTAAACCATCAAAAATGAATCCACAGTTTAAATCAAATTACTTCTGGAATTCTGAAGAATTACTCAAATTCACAAAGCACTTAGGAAGCAAAATTGCCATTATACCTGAATGCCATCAACTTAATCCCATATTCTACACAACTCAATTCACAGACTTGATTATAGAGGTGGGCATGCCAGGAATTTTTCTTCTACAACCAAGACAGGGCCCCTGCTAGGGATCTGGCTTGACTCTATGAACCAAAAGAACGCACTGAGCCATGGCTCCTGCAGGCTGTATTTGATATTGACAGTTTCCCTCACTATTTGCACAAAAGGAGTTGAATGTTTCAGCCACTACACTCACTGCTTAGACTGACAAAATTGATTACTTTGATTATAACTAACTTGGCTTGACCATGGCTCTCAGTTGCTTATAGAGGTCAAGTCGAGCCAAGCCAGGCACCATGGCTGAGCCAGGCTAGAGCCTGCTCTGGCTTGCCTACCTCAACTGATTAGAACAAATACTAAGTTCACACCTTTCAGAGTTTCTTTTTTTTTGGAGGGGGGTATGGTAATTTTTATGGAAGTTCACATGTTGTGGGGAAAATTCTGCATTCCACAATTTGCAGAATAAAAATTCTGAAAAATCCACAAAATTCCACAAGAGTGAACTGGTAGCATGCTTTCTAAAAAATCTTCCTTATTTCACAAATGCAAAAAATGGAATTCTACAAATGTTCCCCAGTGCATTTAATTTTGCTGACTGCTAGAGGGATGACTTTACAAAGATGAGGGAATGCTTCACGGATGCCCTGGTGGGGGGGGGGCTCTGTGGAGTACAGGAACAATGGATGAAACAAAAGAAGCTACAGTGAAGGCAATAAACCTTTGCATTAGGCAAGTAAACAAAAGCAAGAGGAAATGGTTCTCAAAGGAGGTGGCCATGAAGGTGAGGGCAACAAAGTTTGCATTCAGGAGGTAAAAGGAGACCCAGAGGGAGGAGGACAGGGAAGTGTAGCAGGTGAAGCTGATGGAGGCAGGGAAAGCAGCTAGGTGCACAAAGGCTCAAAAGGAGGAAAAAATATCCCAGGCAGTAAAGCAAGGGGACAAGGCATTTTTCAGGTACTGTATGTACGTGAAAGGAGAAAGACCAAGGGAGGGATTGTAAGACTAAGGAGGGAAGGAGGGGAGGGTGTGGAGCGATACCAGAATAAAGCAGACATCCTACACAAATATTCCTGCTCAGTATTCACAGAAGAAGGGAAAGGAGAGGGACACAGATAAGCGACAGGAGCATCCATGGAAGGGAGGCAGATAGCAGTCAATTTATGGAGGAGAGCATCCTGAAGGAATTCGCAAAACTGAAAGTGGTCTAAGCAATGGGGCCGGATAGGATACATTCAAGGATATTAAATCAAAAAAGCAGAAGTTGGTGTCACTCTGGTCTTCAAAAATGCTGCAATGAGACCTTGAATATTTGATAATAAATTAATTTCTTCGAAAACCACAACACAATCATGCTCCTATGGCCTCCCAGCACTTCGACTCCTCGTGAGTCTTCCTCAGGGGTGTGGCCATGAGTGTATGACAAGTCATATATACCAGTGCTAATTAATTATTCATGTGCAAAACATTTATAATATATAAAGTGACACATCAACATAGGTAAAAGAATAAATCAAGGAAGGGGGGAAGTGGAAAACATGGATAGGAAAAAAGGTTTACTCTTACCAAACATAATATAATAATCAATATCTTAAAGATTTATAACCATTGTGTCATAACAAAATTAATAAAACATGAAACATCATGGTTAGGGTAACTCAACCTCAAATGTCCTTATACACTACAGCCCTAAGTTGCTGCCTAATGGCGCTCCTAGAATTTAATTTCATTTCTATTTCGATAATGTATAAGAATGACTATGTTATGAAATTTCATTTATTTGTGAACAAACCAGTCATGGAATTTATGAAGATATTAAGCACATTGATTAAAATCCAATACAGAGGGATGTTCTGCATGTCCATGGTACCTGGTATGGAAGGTCACCCTAAAAAAAGGAAAAGATTGAGTGCAAAAAGGTTACAAGTTGAAATAATATGACAATATTTTACAGATATTCAAACAAGTCATTTAACACGTGCAAAGCTTGCTTATGTTCGGAATCACTCTATTCTATTGATCACACATATGCTGTGTTACTTCATCTTTCCAGAAATGGGTTCAAATCCCATCTGTCATTAAGCCCAAATGGCTTTACACTATTGAGCTTATAAATCCACATGCTCTCTTTTTCTAAAAGTAAATTTGATCTGTCCCCACTTTCAGCACGGGGTGTAACAAATTCCAAGCCCATAAATTTCAGTCCATCCGGTTTAAATGCATGACATGTTGCAAAGTGATAACCTATTGGTGTGTCCTGTCTCTGGTTAATAATTGTCCTGACACATTCTTGAATCCTCTGTTTGAGAGGCCTTATGGTATTTCCTATATATATCAAGTTACAGCTACACCATAGTACTCATACAGCATAGTTAGTATCACATGTGATCAATTCTCTGATTTCCACTGTTTTTGAAAAATCAATGGGTTGCTGAAATTTGTCACCAGTCAGGCCAAACTTGCAAATGTTACATCTCAAGCATTTGAAAAAAAACTCTAGTCCTACATGGTAGCCGGGTACAATTACTGGTTTTATATGGAGCTTTAAGCCTGCTGTGTACAATACATTTTTAAGATTTTTTGCTCTACTAAAAGAGACTCTAGGTCTTGCCCCAACAGCTAAAGCAACTTCTTAATCTGATTGTAAGATGTTTCAGTTCTGATGAACAATATTCCCCACTAGTCCAGCCTTGTGATTGTATTCAGTGACAAAAGTACAGGGCTGTGTGTAGGATGTTACATTAGCTGTAGACTGAAACAATCCTCCTCTATTCAAATAGGTTACTTTTTCTCTTATCTTTAATACTAGATCTAAATCATAACCTCTTGGTACAAACCTATTAATAAGTTCATCTCATTGTTCCTGAAAAGCTGCTTCTGAATTATTTTATTTATTTATTTTCTATTTTATTGAAATCTAGGATTAGAAATACCTTTGAGCAGGAACTGCTCATTTACAAAGGTTCCACGTCGAAGGAATGGGGGGTATACATACATGCAAAGATTAACATAATAATACATAGTTGCACAATAAAAAGAAGTAAGAGACTGAGGCTTATGAAATTCCAGTAATTCAAAATGTGCCAAATGTTAGGTAGCATGACATACCAGCCAAGGGCAATCTTAGAAGTAAGCACTGCAGATGAGAGGGAATGGGGTATGCAGGCAGGAAGGCCATTGTTGGAGGGTAGAGGGTGAGGGTAAGAGCTCTAAAGGGGAGGAAGGGGAGGGATAAAAGTCAGGAAATGCCCAGGGGGGAGGAAAGGGAGAGGGGGAAAAGGAGGTAGGCAGGTAGAAGGGGGTAAGGTGGGGAGAGGTAGCTGTCAAGACTGAAGTGGAGGGCAGTGAGCTGTGAGCCCCTAATTAGGTGAGGCAGTCACAACGATTAGTTGAAATGAGATGAAGTTGGAGTTTCTCTTAAAAGGGCCAAGAGCAGCAGCAGTAAGAGTTTTTTTTTGTTGAGAGTATTGTACCACTGTGGTGCACTGTGGGCAAAGGCCCTCTGGCCCATGGTAGTCCAGCATCTGGGGACAAGGAAGGTTAGTTGTTGTGAACTTCTAGTTCATTGGGTGCTGTGGTGGTCAATGAGGAGCTTTTCAATGCCCAGGGACATGACCCAGAGGAGGACTTTTTTGGCTAAGAGGCAGGTTTGATACTGTATCCGGCTGATGAGAGGAAGCCATTCTGCCCGAGTGTATAGGTCACAAGTGTATGTAAGTTGGTCAGCCCCAATTAGCAGCCTGCATGCTTTGTTGAGTGCAACTGTAATTCTGCGTAGGGCAGAAGTGGAGGCAGAGCCATAAATTGGTAGCCCGTAATTGATGATGGAGGTGACAGAGCTGTTGATAGCCAACCGGAGAGTGTCAGGAGTCATGCAGTGTTTGTGCCTGTAGAATAGGCCTATACGGATGTTGGTGGCTTTAACGATAGAATCTATGTGCTGATGGTAGGAGAGTGAGCTGTCCAATGTGACACCTAGTTATTTAAAATCAGGAACTTTTTCAAGTAAGGTCCGTGTTTGGTTTAGGTTGGTGAGATCACAGGATTTGTACTTGTTCCTGGTGTTGTAGAAGGACATAACCTTTGTTTTGCTGTAGTTCATGACCAGTTTGTGTGACTTGAACCATTCTTTGATGCGCATGAATTCAAGCTGTAATTGTTTTTCAAGGAGCTCTACATTTTGGTGGTTGGTGAACACGACTGCATCATCGGTGTAGAGCAGTACTTTCTGGTGGCAGACACTGGAAAGGTTGTTGAGGAAGAGGCTGAAGAGTAGTGGCCCCAGGATGGATCCCTGTGGGAACCCTGAAAGGACAGGCTTTTCTTCTGAGGTGACACTGGGAATCCTAACCTGTTAGACCCTCTCCCCAAAGTAGCTTGAAAACCAGAGCAGTGCTTCATTGGAGAGCCCAATGTTTAATAATTGCTTGAGTAGGAGTGGGTGGTTCACAGTATCAAAGGCTTTCGTAAGGTTGATGAATACTGCCCCTGCACAGTTTCCTTGATCGAGCGTGCTATGGATGAAGCCTGTGAATTATAATAGTGCAGTGGTGGTACTGTGCTCTTTTCAGAAACCATGTTGATCAGGACACTGGATGTCATATTTTTCCAGGTACTTGACTTGTTGGTCTGAGGCAATGTGCTCCAGGGCCTTACACAATGGAGGGAGGATGGAGATAGGTCTGTAGTTGGAGTGCAGTGATTTGTCTCCACTTTCATGTACCGGTGTGATGGTCACCTGTTTCCAGTGAGATGAGAACTGGGACATCCGTAGTGATAGGTTGAGGACCTTTGTCAGGAGTTCAAGGACTTCTTCAAGGACAAGTGCTAACAACTTCAGGTCAAGGGAGTCACCGCTGTAACCTGCGCTGAGAATGGCCTTCCAAATATAGGTTCTGGCTTCATGCACTGGGATCTCCTTGAAGTAGAATTGTGGGGCAGGGTGTAGGAGAGGAGTAGTTGCAGGAGGGTTACTACCAGAGGGGCATCAAAGAAATTAGAAGGGAGGACACTATCCAAGTTGGAGAATGCATTGTTAAAGATGTTGGTAATTGTGTGCAGGTCAGATGTTAGTGTTCCATTTATGTTGAGCATGGTGGGTGGTGACTTAGGGTCCTTGCGTCTTTCAAGTTACTCCAAAATTTTTTTCCATCACCCCAGGAGTTAGAGAGAGCTTCCTTGAAGTATCTGCTTTTGGCGCTCCTAACTGCCCACATGCACTCATTTCTGGCAGCTTTATATTTATGAATATCCCCAGGTTTGGATGTTGCATGGGCACAGTGCCAGAGATGATCCCTATGTCTGAGTAAAGTGATTAGATTGGGGGTTATCCAAGAATTAGCTCTGCCCCTGATCTTCAGCTTTTTGAGAGGTGCAAAGATATTGCAGGCTGCAGTGAATTGGCAGAAGAAAGGTCTAAGGCTTGGTTTACATCAATGGCAGAGTCAATTGGTGTCCAGTCCAGGTGGCTTAGGTGTGTCTTTAGTAGCTCAGGGTACCCCTGCTTTAACACTCTGGGGTGGATTGTTTTAGGTAGGGGCTTAATGAATTTGTTTGTCCAGGTACATGTGACCGATGAGTGGTCACTGATCCCATCAGGGAGCACTGAGACTTTTGAGATTTGTTCAGGGTGATTAGTAAGGATCCAGTCCAGAAGTGTGTGTGACCCATCCTATAGTTGCATCTGGTGGGGGTGGTAACAAGCTGGGTGAGGTTCTGTGACATGACAGCATCCTTGTCGTTTCTGGCCTCCAATGATAGCCAATTTATGTTGAAGTTGCCTAGTACTATGAGTTCAGAGTTATGGTGTAATCCCTATAGGCTTTCCAATATGCTCATAAATCCATTGGGCTAATCTTTAGGGTGTAGGTACACAGAGGCAATGGTGAGCTCCTTGTTGTGTGCCCTGAGTAGAACTTTAATAGCGAGAACCTGTGAGGGTGGTTTAGGGTTTGAGAACGGGAAGACTTGATCCAGATAGGAATTCCTCAGGTAGATGGCACAGCCCCAACCTCATTTGGAAACTCTGTCCTGCCTGAATATAGAGTATCCAGGGCTGGTGACTGCATCGTCTAGTATCTTGGGGTTAAGACATGTTTCGACAACAGAAAGGACATCAGGGCTATGTTGCTGGACCCAGGTTTGCAAGATGTCAAGTTTGTTAAGGAAGCTGCAGACATTGATTGAGGCTAATGTGAGGGACCCCTCCTGCCTTTTTGTGGCATGGGGTGCTAGCTCAGAGGAAGAGGAATTACAGTTTCTCTTGATTCTCAATAGTTGGCTGTAGGGAATAGAGTCCTTTAGACTCTGGTGATCCACACTGCTGGCATATAGAATAGAGTCAGTGGCCAAAGGCTTACGGTAACATCTGGTGTTAATTTGTTACCTTCACTTACTGACAGACTTAAGTCCAAAAAGTTGAGCATCCGTGGGCTCAATTCATATGTGAACATAAGGTTAAAGTTATTCACATTCAGCCACTGCATGAAATCTGTAATCATTTCACTTTCCCCCTGCCATACACGCAATATATCGTCAATAAATCTTAATCAGTGCTTAATGTGTGCATGGTAGGGGTTTCTCAAGGGATTATAAAGGTAGTAAATTCCCAATAACCCATAAACAAATTAATATAACTGCACGCCATGGCTGCCCCCATGGCTATCCCACACTTCTGCAAATAATACTCATCTTCAAATTTGAAATAGTTGTGTTCCAGGATGAACTGCAGGGCTTGTAATAAAAATTCTTAGGGCATGTCATTACCTGTTAGGTCATGTTCCAATAAGAATTTAGCAGCGGACAGTCCTTGGTTATGCTGTATAGATGTACAAAGGGATGACACATCTACACCCAACCAAAGTCCACTCTCCATTTCAGTGTTTCTAGTTTTTCCAGCAAATCTTTAGTATCTTTAATATAGGATTTCAAGTTAAGAACACTGGTTTGTAGAAAGAAGTAATCAAATTTCTCTACATTTTGTGTCAGGCTCCGCACTCCTGATATTATTGGTCGACCGGGTGGATTATCTCTGTCCATATGAACCTTGGGCAAGATGTATAGATTTGGAGCAATAGGAAATTCGGGCCAAATATATTGGTATTCATTTTCTGAAATTTCTCCTCTCTCCAATGCTGACGTTAATAAACTCTGAAGTACTTTTCTATAGGAAGGTAATGGATCATGGTTCAAACATACATAAGAATCCATGTCATTTAGCAATGTTAATACTATATTTCTATAGTGATCTCTATTAAAGATGACTATGTTTCCACCCTTGTCTGCAGGTTTAATAACTATACTGTCATTTTGGGACAGGTTATCCAATGCTTTCTTTTCAGCTGCTGTTATATTATATCCGAGGGTGGACTCTGTCTCTAATACAGCTTTTATCTGTTTACACACTATTTTTTCATATGTGTTAAATGCTGTATTTGAAATGACTGGGATGAAACAGGATTTCTTCCTAAATAGTACTTTTCAATGTCCTTGTAATGAGCTTCTAGCTCTCAACATGTTAAGCCCGGTATATGGAACAGCAATAGATTCTTCAGTCTTAGTTAACAACTCGTTCTCAAGAAATAAACTTTCTAAATTATCTAGGTCAGTTGCTAAACTTGAATCTTGCATTGGAAAATTAACAGTGCTCACACTAGTGACAATATTGTTAGATGGAAGGGGAGAGAGGAAAGAATCCTGATCAATTTCAGAAATAAAATTGCCTCTTTCACATGTTGCAGTCTCACTAACATTGTTACATGATAACGGTGAAATGACATTTCTCTTTGACTTACCATTAGCAACATTAAAGCTCTCATTTTCCAAGTTCAATCTGTCCGTATCCATAACTTTAATTAAAATGTCCAAATCTTCTGTTGCCTCTATGTAGTCATGTTACACTTCAGCTCTTTCCTCTTGTACTCTCAACAAACCTTCTAAATCTGCTGAAAAACCCATGTTGTTTGCGAATCCAGATCTAATTTCCTGTTGCAAGAAATATAATCACAATTTTAATTTCCTAAAAAACTTCTGCAGATCCACGAAGACCTGGAAATTGTTCATGGTTGGGGTGTGGATAAAGCTCAAGCCTCTCTCTAACACTTTTCTTTTGAATATCTTTTAAGTCAGTGGTAGAGTGGTTAATCACTTGCAAGTTACTTATTTCCTCTTCTCTCGAATCAGATAGTTGAGCTTGCCTTTTCTGCAACTTGCCCCCGCATTCACCTCTCCTGGTCTTCCTTCTGACAAGTTTTTTGGCTCCTGTGTGGTACTCGCTGTTTTTTTACCAATATTTTGGGTACTTTCTTCAGCTCACTCCTGAGCCACTGATTTTTACCTGATCCTTTTTTCTTGAGATATCTCGAGCTGAAAACCTGACTTTCGATCACCCTCTACTGCAGGAATGATTGAGTCTTGGTTTAGTCCAATTTATGATGTTTCCTTTCTCATAATCAGTTAAGTCTCTTAACAATTTGTGTTTTTCTCTCTGTAATAGCAGCTTCATGCTTCAGCAACTTCACTTTAAAATGGGAATTGTGCTCTACATAATGTGTTTCACTCTTAATAATATTTAAAGTGACACATCAACATAGGTAAAAGAATAAAACAAGGAGAAGGGGGAAGGGGAAAACATGGATAGGAAATTAATGTGTCACTTTAAATAGTATAAATGTTTTGCACATAAATAATTAATTAGCACTGGTATATATGACTTGTTATACACTCATGGCCATTCCCCCGAGGGAGACTCATGAGAAGTCGAAGTGCTGGGTAGCCATAGAAGCATAATTGTGTTGTGGTCTTCAAATAAACTCATTTATTATCAAATATTCAAGGTCTCATTGCAGCATTTTTGAAGACCAGAGTGACACCAATTTCTGTTTTCTTGATTTAGTCTCTTTGGATGAGCTGGCTGCTTGTTTTGGTGAGCACCAGGCACTATTGCTGATTGCGGCTGCTGTTCATTTGGATACTTTTAAGTTTGAAATTGCCGCTATTAGCCACAGACGGCAGTGATTTTTAAACACAATCTGTGTCTCCTGGAGTGTTTGTGTCCAATTTTCAGGTATGGTTAAGGATCTCAATATATTGGATTAGCTTGTAATATGCACCAAGAAGAAGCAACAAGTCGGGAAGTAGGAGAAGGATATGAATGGGAAAAGTCAGATTTTTTTCATGAGAGAAGGAGAAGAGTGAGAGAACACTTGCAAGGTATGGAAACAGTAAATGAGCTGAATAACAACATCAAGTTAGCCTTTTTTGGAACTTGAAAATGTATTACAAAAAGAAATAGAGATCTCTACTATATATATATATATATATATATATATATATATATATATATATGTGTGTATATATATATATATATATATATACACACACACATATATACACCCTTGAAGAATATTTGAGCAGAGAACAAGCACCTTGGGGACTTCGAAAAACTATAGTCCCTGCTAGTGGATTTGACAAGTTTCCATTTAAGGATGAATGGCTTGCAGCTGTAGCAGATTACTCTAAAACTTTGATTAAGCAACTAATTAAAAGTGATTCACTGAAATATGAGAATTTGCTGAAAGAGATTGATATAGTGAGAGAAAAGGTTATTGCTTTTAAGAGTGAAACACAGTATGTAGAGCACAATTCCCATCTTAAAGCGAAGTTGCTGAAGCATGAAGCTGCTATTACAGAGAGAAAAACACAGAAATTGGTAAGAGACTTAACTGATCACGAGAAGGGAAACAACATAAATTGGACTAAATCATCACTCAATCATTCCAGCAGTAGAGGGCAATCGAAAGTCAGGTTTTTGGCTTGAGCTATCTCAGGAAAAAGGATCAGGGAAAGATCAGTGGCTTAGGAGGGAGCTGAAGAAAGTACCCAAGATATTGGTAAAAAAACAGTGAATACCACACAGGAGCCAAAAAACTTGTCAGAAGGAAGACCAGGAGAGGTAAATGTGGGGGCAAGTGGCAGAAAAGGCAAGTGCAACTATCCGATTTGAGAGAAGAGGAAGTAAGTAAATTGCAAGTGATTAACCTCTCTACCACTGGCTTAACAGATATTCAAAGGAAAGTGTTTGAGAGAGGCTTCAGCTTTATCCACACCCCAACTGTGAACAATTTCCAGGTCTTCGTGGATCTACAGAAGTTTTTTAGGAAATTAAAATTGCGATTACATTTCTTGCATCAGGAAATTGGATCTGGATCCGCGGACAACATAGGTTTTTCAGCAGATTTAGAAGGTTTGGTCGTACGCAGAGGCAACAGAAGATTTGGTCATTTTAATTAAAGTTATGGATACGGACAGATTGGACTTGGAAAATGAGAGATTTAATGTTGCTAATGGTAAGTCAAAGAGAAATGTCATTTCGCCGTTATCGTGTAACAATGTTAGTGAGACTGCAACATGTGAAAGAGACAATTTTATTTCTGAAATTGATCAGGATTCTTTCATCCCTCCCCTTCCATCTAACAATATTGTCACTAGTGTGAGCACTGTTAATTTTCCAATGCAAGATTCGAGTTTAGCAGCTGACCTAGATAATTTAGAAAGTTTATTTCTTGAGAATGAGTTGTTAACTAAGACTGAAGAATCTATTGCTGTTCCATAGACTGGGCTTAACATGTTGAGAGCTAGAAGCTCATTACAAGCACATAGAAAAGTACTATTTAGGAAGAAATCCTGCTTCATCCCAGTCATTTCAAATACAGCAATTAACACATATGAAAAAATAGTGTGTAAACAGGTGAAAGCTGTATTAGAGACAGAGTCCACCCTCAGATATAATATAACAGCAGCTGAAAAGAAAGCATTGGATAACCTGTCCCAGAATGACACTGTAGTTATTAAACCTGCAGACAAGGGTGGAAACATAGTCATCTTTAATAGAAATCACTATAGAAATATAGTATTAACATTGTTAAATGACATGGATTCTTATGTATGTTTGAACCATGATCCATTACCTTCCTATAGAAAAGTACTTCAGAGTTTAACTTTAGCATTGGAGAGAGGAGAAATTTCAGAAAATGAATACCAATATATTTGACCCGAATTTCCCATTTTACTCCAAATCTATACGTCTTGCCCGAGGTTCATAAGGACAGAGATAATCCACCAGGTTGATCAATAATATTGGGAGTGGGGAGCCTGACACAAAAGTTAGGGAAATTTGTAGACTTTTTTTCTACAAACCAGTGTTCTAAACTTGAAATCCTATATTAAAGATACTAAAGATTTGGTGGAAAAACTAGAAACACTGGAATGGAGAGTGGACTTTGTTTACTTGGGTATAGATGTGTCTTCCCTTTATATATCTATATAGCATAACCAAGAACTGTCCGCTGTTAAATTCTTTTTGGAACATGACCTTACAAATGATGACATACTCAAATAATTTTTATTACAAGCCCTGCAGTTCATCCTGGAACATAACCATTTCAAATTTGAAGATAAGTATTATTTGCAGAAGTGTGGGACAGCCATGGGGGCAGCCATGACGCCCAGTTATGCTAATTTCTTCATGGGTTATTGGGAATTTACTACCATTTATAATCCCTTGAGAAACCCCTACCATGCACACATTAAGCATTAGTTCAGATTTATTGACAATATATTGTGTGTATGGCAGGGGGAGAGTGAAATGATTACAGATGTCATGCAGTCGCTGAATGTAAACAACTTTAACCTTAGGTTCACATATGAAATGAACCCATGGATGCTCAACTTTTTGGACTTAAGTCTGTCAGTAAGTGAAGGTAAAAACATTAACACCAGATGTTACCATAAGCCTACGGTCACTAACTCTATTCTACATGCCAGCAGTGCGCATCCCCAGAGTCTAATGGGCTCTATTCCCTACAGCCAACTATTGAAAATCAAGAGAAATTGTAATTCAGAAGCAGCTTTTCAGGAACAATCAGATGAACTTATTAATAAGTTTGTAGCAAGAGGTTACAATTTAGATCTATTATAAAAGACAAGAGAAAAATAACCAATTTGAATAGAGGAGGATTGTTTCAATCTAGAGCTAATGTAACATCCTACACACAGCCCTGTATTTTTGTCACTGAATACAATCACAAGGCTGGATTAGTGGGGAATATTGTTCATCAGAACTGAAACATCCTACAAGCAGATGAAGAAGTTGTTTTAGATTTTGGGGCAAGGCCTAGATTCTCTTTTAGTAGAGCAAAAAATCTTAAAGATTAATTGGTACACAGCAGGCTTAAAGCTCCATATAAAACCAGTGATCGTACCTGGCTACCATGTAGGACTAGAGGTTTTTTCAAATGCTTGAGATGTAACATTTGCAAGTTTGGCCTGACTGGTGACAAATTTTAGCACCCCATTGGTTTTTCAAAAACAGTGGAAATCAGAAAATTGATCACATGTGATACTAGCTATGTTGTATATGTATTATGGTGTAGTTGTAACTTGATATATATATATATATATATATATATATATACAGGAAAGACCATAAGGCCTCTCAACAAATACTAACATACTAACATACTAAAATGCCAGCAGAATAGGCCTAACGGTCTTTCGTGTCTGCTCGTTTGGTCAGCCCCCACCCTGGGTGCTGACCTTGCTGTCCCCCTCGCCTTCTCTGGCTTCTCCCTTCCCAGTTCTGGATATTCTTGCTGCATTGGATTTTGCTTCCAGAACCCTTCCCTGTACCTGTCCCACCCCTCTTGAACCCTCCACTGTCTCTGCCTCCACCAGCCCCTAGGCAGTGTATTCCATGGCTCCACCACGCCTCAGTGAAGTAGCACCTCCTCCTTTCTCCCTGAATCTTCCCCCTTCAGCTTCCACCCATGCCTCTAGTTGCCCTTCCTCCTTCCTTCAAGCACCCGACTGTTCCTCCCTATTTACCCTCTTCATGTACCTGAAGACCTCTATCATGTCCCCCGGTCCCTTCTCTCTTCCAATGTGTACATATTTAGCTCTTCGAGCCTCTCCTCATAGGTCCGTCCCCAAGCCCCAAATCATTTTGTTGCCTCCTCTGGACCCTCTCCAGGAGGTTAATGTCCCTCTTAAGTGTGGCCTCAAAAACTGCATGCAGTACTCAAGGTGCGGCCTCACCAAGCAGTTATACAGAGGAAGTATCACTTCCCTCCTTCTGGAGGTGATCCCCCTAGCGATGCATCCCAGCATCCTGTTGGCCTTGGCTGCAGCCCTCCTACAAGTCTCAGAGTTATTCATCTTGACATCCACCACCACCCCCAGGTCCCTCTCAGCCATTGAGACTTGTAGCATTTCCCCCCCCAGGGTGTACACTTGGCCTGAGTTTCTGGCCCCCAGGTGGAGTACCTTGCATTTCCCTGCATTGAACCTCAGCTTCCACTTTCTAGACAATCTTTCTAGAGCCTCCAGGTCCCCCTGTAGGGCCACCCTCCCCATCCACCACCGCCCCCAGTTTCGAGTCATCTGCAAAGAGACTCATCTCACTCCTGATTCCTGTCCTTATGTCAGATACATAGGCGTTGAACAGAAGGGACCCAAGGACTGATCCTTGTGGGACCCCACTAATGACCCTCCTTGGGGATGAGACTATCCCACCAACTACGACCCTCTGGGTCCAGTCCTGGAGCCAATTGCCTATCCATCTGATCATCTGGTTCCCCACCCCCATTTCTCCCAGCTTATCCAACAGGCCCACGTGAGGAACAGAGTCAAATGCCTTGCTGAAGTCTAGAAAGAGGACATCCACTGGTCTACCCAGGTCCAAGGCACTTGTCACCCAGTCATAGAACTCCATCAGGTTTGTATGACACGATTTCCCCTGGATGAATCCATGCTGTCTATCATCCAGGCACCCTGACTTATCCAAGTCTCCCCCTAGCCTCTCCTTGACAATGCCCTCCATCACCTTGCCCACCACCGATGTCAGACTGACAGGCCTGTAGTTCCCTGCCACCTCCCTTGATCCCCCCTTGTGGATAGGCACTATATGCGCCACCTTCCAGTCTTGGGGCACCCACCCTGTCCTCAGAGAGATGGTGAAAAGCTCTGCCAGGGGTTTCACCAGGACATCTGCAAGTTCCTTCAGCACTCTGGGATGTAATTTATCCAGCCCCGGTGCTTTCTCCGTCTTAAGGGTGCTGAGGGCTTCCCTCACTCTCTCTGCTGTGATTTCCACTTCTGGTACCTCTTCTCCCTGCTTAGCCCTTAGCCATAAACAGAGGATTCAAGAAAATGTTAGGACAATTATAAACCAGAGACAGGACACACCAATAGGTTACCACTTTGCAACATGTCATGAATTTAAACTGGATGGACTGAAATTTATGGGCTTGGAATTTGTTACACCCCGTGCTGAAGGTGGGGACAGATCAAATTTACTTTTAGAAAAAGAGAGCATGTAGATTTATAAGCTCAACAGTGTAAAGCCATTCGGGCTTAATGACAGACAGGATTTGAAACCATTTCTGAAAAGATGAAGTAAAACAGCATATGTGTGATTAATAGAATAGAGTGATTCAGAAAATGAGCAAGCTTTGCACATGTTAAATGACTTGTTTGAATATCTGTAAAATATTGTCATATTGTTTCAACTTGTAACCTTTTTGCACTCAATCTTTTCCTTTTTTTAGGGTGACCCTCCATACCAGGTACCATGGACATGCAGAACATCTCTCTGTATTGGATTTTAATCAATGTGCTTAATATCTTCATAAATTCCATGACTGGTTTGTTCACAAATAAATGAAATTTCATAACATAGTAATCCTTATACAGTATCAAAATAGAAATGAAACTAAATTCTAGGAGCGCCACTAGGCAGCAACTTAGGGCTGTAGTGTATAAGGACATTTGAGGTTGAGTTATCCTAATCACGATGTTTCGTGTTTTATTAACTTTGTTATGACACAATGGTTATAAATCTATTAGGAATTGATTATTATATTTATGTTTGGTAAGAGTAAACCTTTTTTCCTATCCATGTTTTCCCCTTCCCCTTCTCCTTGTTTTATTCTTTTACCTATGTTGATGTGTCACTTTAAAAATTATAAATGTTTTGCACGTTAATAATTAATTAGCACTGGTATATATGACTTGTCATACACTCATGGCCACACCCCTTAGGAACACTCGCAAGGAGTCGAAGCACTGGGAGGCCATAGGAGCACGATTGTGTTGTGGTCTTCGAATAAATTAATTTATTATCAAATATTCAAGGTTTCATTGCAGCATTTTTGAACACCAGAGTGACACCAATTTCTGTTTTCTTGATTTAGTCTCTTTGGATGAGCTGGCTACTCAGTTTGGTGAGCACCGGGCACTATTGCTGATCGCGGCTGCTGTACGTTTGGATACATTCAAGAATATTGAAGGAGCTTAGAGAGGTACTCATGGCACTACTGACAGCCCTGTTCAACCACTTGCTGGAGACTGAGATGGTGGTTCTGGAGGACTAGAGGAAGGCAAATGTAGCCCTGCTTCATAAAAGTAGGAGCAAGGAGGAGGCTGACAAACACAGGCCAGTCAGCCAGACTTCGATTGTCATGAAATTAATGGAATCACTGCTGAAGGAAAAGATTGTGGAATATCTTGAATTCAGCAGCTTACATAATGTGAGAGGGAATGGATTAACTGGGTGTTGTCATGTCAAACAAATCTGATAAATTTCTTTGACTGGGTGACCAGGGAATTAGATCAGGGTGGAGCAGTGGATGTGGCCTACCTAGATTTCAGTAAGACCTTCAACACCGTTCCACATAGGAGATTCATACTCAAGCTGGGCAGCCTGGGAATGGGTCCTAAGTTGGTAAAATAGGTAAGAAACTGATTGAGAGATAGATGACAGAGAGATATGATAAATGGAGTTCACTCCAAGGAGGGGAGGGTGACCAGCGGGGTGCCATGGGGATGTATTGAGGCCAGTCCTCTTTAATGTCTTTATTAATAACATTGCAGAGGGTTAGAAGGGAAGGTATGCCTTTGTTTCAAATGTCACAAAGATCTGTAACAAGGTTGACACTCTGGAGGTGTGTGCAAAAATATAGAGGGATCTAAGTAAGCTTGAAGAGTGATCAAGAGTGCGGCAACTAAGATTCAATGGGAAGAAGTGCAAAATCATGCACTTGGCCAAAGAAACCCAGGGCAGAGTACACAATGTGGGGCTTGGTACTGATGACCACCAAAGAGGAAAGAGACCTGAGGGTAATCATATCTGATTACCTAAATGTGGCCAAACAGTGCAACAAGGCAGTGGGGAGAGTCATTGGGATGTTGGGGTGCATAGAGAGGGTTATTACCAGCAGAAAGAAGGTGGTGGTGATACCACTGCACAAATCACCAGTGAGACCTTATCTGTAGCACTGTGTCCAGTTTTGGAGGCCACTTCTCCAGAAAGACATGGACAGAGTGGAGGCAGTATAAAGAATGGCAACTAAAATGGTGCAGGGTCTGCACCAGGAGCTCTATGAGAAGAGACTGAAGGACCTCAATATGTACACCCTGGAGGAAAGGAGGGGAGAGGGTATATGACAGAGAGTTTCAAATATCTCAAGGGTGTAAATATTATGCAGGAGACAAACATTTTGCCAGAGAAAAAGACGTTCAAGAACAAGGGGTCAGCTATGAAGCTGGATGGGAGTAGGCTCAGAGAAAATGCGAGAAAATACTTCTTCACAGAAAGGCTGCAAAGCAGTGCAACAGCATGATGACACTAGCAGGAGAGGTGTAAATGAGTTGTATGGAAACCTTTGCTGCCAAAATATTTTTTCACATATTGTATTTGTTTATTTATATAAAATATGTGGCCAGGAGGGAGCTATAAATAGTTTTCTTCCAAGTGCAGTCTGGGGTGATGGCAAAGAAAGTAATATGAACAGTGAGTTACATGTTAAAATACATGCTACAGGAATACAATTTCATATGTAACATATATATTGCAAATAAATAAAATAATGTGTTTATGCACCAGTTAGAAAGTAAGGAAATGTGGTGTTAGGGGTTCTAACCCTAACTCCCCACTCCCCCAAGCAGAGAAAGGACAAGTCCACACGAGAAACCACAGGCAGTCATCATCAGGTACTACAAACAACATACAACTGACCTCAGTATCTACCCTACAAACCTCAGGTACTTCCCCCATAGCTAGTGATTCTTTAAATTGGCCCCTAAAGGGACTGTCAGTGACTGATTCACCTCCTTCAGTACTCTCAGGGGTAGTCCATCTGGTTCTGAAGACTTAGTCGCATTAAAGTTTTGCAGACTCATTCAGAACTCTTACCTTAGTTCACACCCGGTTTAAAACCTGTTACTGTTACAACACTGGAATCTATTTTTACAGTTAGGAAGTGATCAGAACTTTCTCTTGTGAATTAAAAACTGACTTTCTCTTTTAAAATGTTTGCCTTTTTTCATCCTCCTCTGTGTTTGTTCCATCATTTTTCCCCTTTGTTATTCTTAGTCTGTTGTTTTCCCTTATGTATTGAAAGTTTTATTTTTCATATTTTGATGCATTTATCTATCTTTAGTTCTGAGCACGTTAGCCCTTCTGTTGATGTCCTTACTTCTTTTTAATTTATCAGTCTATATAGCCCTGTTGGACTTATTTTAGTCCCCCATATGTAACCTGAATAGCCTTTTACTTGCCCTGCACTGTCTATCTCACTTGGTTGTTGAGCCAAAGAGACTCCATCTGCTTGCTGATGTTACGGTATTTAACAAACTAAACAAAGACAGTGCCCTAGACTGTCAAAGATCTTTGATAAAGCACCTGTGTTTGGCATGAAACATGTTAGGTGAGGAAGAGAACTGCTGTTCTTTGTTCCTTTGTAATATTAATGGTAGCACTTTTATACATTAGTAAAGCCTTATAAGTCTGGTTGTGTTTTGGCCTTTTTTAGGTGTATCCATGCTGTGACAGTGTAGGTTGCTGGCTTTGTTAGTTTTGTCATTTACTATGGCAGGGGCCTCTGGAGGCATAGAAACATAGAAGTTGTCTGCAAAAGGACACCTTTGTCCACCTAGTCTGCCCTAAAATTCCCTACCTACTGTGCAACCACAGACCCTACTCAATCTCTAGCCTTACCCTTTTCCCCAGCTCTTTTACTAATGTTCCCTTGTGTCTATCTCATGCATGCATGAATCCTGTTACAATTTTGGTAGCCACCACCTCTGCTTGTAGTCTGTTCCAGACATTCACCACCCTTTCCATGAAGAAGTACTTCCTCACATCCCCTCTGAGCCCCCCCTTCCACTTCAAATCATGCCCCATTGTCCTTGAGCATCTCTTTCTATATAAAATACTACCCTCCTGTACCTTATTACACCCTTGAGGTATTTGAATGTTCTCCTTGTTAGAGCACTGCTTGGTATTATTCACAAGTTTTATACAAGCATGGGCTGGCCCTTCTATTTTTATGCAGCCCCTCTAGGTTTTCAACTATGGTTATCTTTGTTTTAGAAAATGTGCAAATAAATCCTAGCATTCTGATTGGCTAGGACACTGAACTTACTGGGCTGGTATTTTTGAATAAAGCCTGCTAAAAAACATGTACCATTTTGGGGTGCCCCAATACCTACAGAATCCATGGGCACCCCGAATTATAAAAACTGACAGCCTCCATTTTTCACACTCGCTAAGCTGCAAGTAAACTACCACCCGATCTTCTTCTGTCCCTCCAGGCAAAACTTGGTGAAAACTGTAAAAAATCTTAAATGTTTAGAAAAGAAAGTGGGTCCAAAATCAGTACAGCACAGAACATACCACTAGTGTGCATGACAGGAACAGCATTTCATTCATTTTCCATACTGCAGATGGATGTTCATCTGCGCTATGGAAAACAAACAAAATGCCACTCCCCTCATGCACATCAGCAGTACTGGAGCAACAGCTCTCTCTAGTTAAAAAGCAGGAAATAATTTGAAATGTGGCAGTTTCATTTAAAACCTGTCCATAATAGCAGCATATTTCTCTCCATCTTTCCTGAAACCTGAAGACTTCCATCACATGGTCAAGTCTTCCAAAGCACACTGTCTTCTATCACCCCCAATGGCAACAGCTCCTGGTGCCAGTATTAAAAAAAAAGCATTCTACTGAGTGTTTTTTTAACTATGAAGTCTCCATAAGGACAAAAGGCCTTCAATCCAGTACAGGTGGAGGAACTATTTAATTAAAAAACTTATTCTAAATAATTTTTTTCTTAACAATTTTTGATCAAACTTTTTTTTATGGTGTCCATTTTCTAAGCTCAATAATACCCCCAGGGTGGATGGTATTGGAAAATATCAGACCTTCCAGGGGCTACAAGACCCTCTGCCTGTGGTGCTGGCCCTCATTACACCCTTGGGTGGTCTGATATTTCCCAGTACCACCCACCCTGTCAGGTATTATTGCTTACCTAGTGTCAACTACTTTTCCAAGTCAGGGACCACCATATTGGATTTAAGTTACTGAAATCCTAGTACATTGTTGAATTTGATAGAGCTGTGGTCCCCTCTGGCTGACTGAATCCTCATTAATTCTATTCCTGCTAATATCCTGGTTGGACAATGCAAGGGTGAAAAGTGCTTCTCCTCTAGTTGGGTTGCACACCCATTGTGTTAGGAAGTTGTCCTGCCACCATTTCTAAGAACTGCTGACATTTCTGACTTACTGCTGTCAGAGTATCCCAAGCTATGTTTGGGAGGTTGATGTTCCCCATGAGTACTGTCTTTTCCTGGATAACCACTTTCTTAATTTCTCTTTCCATTTCCTCACTCTACGTTGGCTTCTTGATTTGCTGTCATGTAGATTGTGCTGATTTATTTTCCCTCTGAATTCTAACAGTTGGTGCCATAGTAAATCAACTCCCTCATCCCCTGAGACCGATATATCCTCTGAGACCCTTTTCTTTCCATTAGGTACACTGCCCCTTCCCTTGGCACCTTCACTATCTCTCAAAAACAGAATAGCCAGGAACATTTAGGCTCAAACTGTTACTTTTAGTTAATCTATGTTTCTGTGATGACAATGATGTCCAGATCTTCTGCTGCCATTACAGTTTGCAGTTTGTCCATTTTGTTGCCTATGCATCTTGCATTTGTGTACAAAGTGTCCCATCTGTTCTGAATCTTACTTTTCTTCCTCTTTACAGTGTTGATTTCTGACATCCTGTTATTGCACTAAGACCCTGTCCTGTTCTTTATGTGTCCCCTGAGCAGGTGAGGGATTATCAGAACCTCTATTGCTCCCTTCATGTGTTCGTATGTGATCCTGTGGAATACCCATCACAATGCCCTCCCCTTATCTACTTTGAAATATGACTTGCTGTAACAGTTCTAAACTCTAAAGTATTGGTGCTCTGCTGGTTTAAATGCAGGCCAGCCTTAGTAAACATCTGGCTGCCTTGCCACAGTGATCTCTAGCCACATAAAAAGCAGTACCCTTCCACCTCAGGCCAACCTTTATCTATATTTTAAATTCTTTCTCAGACTGCTCTGTCCTGCATGTGGCACTCACAGCTCCTCTTAGAACACCTGTAACTCCTCTTTCTGCTCAACTCCCCAAAATCTGTCTTTAACCTCCTCTACACTATGATTGCCCATGTGGTTGATAGTTAAATGTAATGTAACACATGGCTTCTCCCCATTCCCTGTTAACAAGCCTCTGCAGCTAAGGCATGACCTTATTTTGCAGCTGCCCTCTAGGTAGTAGTGGGCAAAATTAGAAAAATAATTTTCATGTATTTTTGTGAAAATGCACCAGTTTTGCAGAATGTTAAACAATTTTATTAATTAGAACAGAGTTTAAATACACAGGGATTGTTGCTTAGTATTTTTAAAAATCTTACATTTAAAAATTCAGAAAACACTGGCATGATTTGGTGAAATTGTACATTTTATAAAAATCACATTTTAAAAGATATGGAGTTTGGTAAAATAGTACTATTTAATTAAAACGCATTGGAAACCATGTCAGATTTTGAAGCTTTTTTGCAAAAAGCTAACAAAAATGAATACAACAATTGTAATTCCCTGCTATTTCAAGAAGCAAAATAAAAAAACAAATGTTCAGCACTGTCCTTGAGAGACAGAGATCTATTTTTCCAGCCTGCATGGCATACTGCCCTACCCACCCCCTTTTCTATTGAGTCCCCTGATACAATACTTTTTTGCTCCTTTTAGTGCTGCCTGATTCCACTCACTCTGGCTTGTCCTTAGTAAACACTGCTTCCTATTCAAGGTTTGCAACAGCTGCCTCCATGCTGGTACAATTCTTCTTTACAGATTCTGCTTGATGATTTGATTTATTATGGGCTCCCAACCTTGGCATCTCCTCCATGGTGGTGCCACACCTCCTTCTCCCCAATTTCTTCTCTCCCTAGCAATCCATCTGATTGTATGGACATAAGGTGTGTGCTGTTGTGATTTGACTATAGTTCCCACTAGGTCTCATGTGATATTGCTCCTCGGGTACTGCACTTTGGCACTGGGTGGGCCAAGCTGTCCTTATCTGCCATCAAATTATATGTTTCTATGTTATGTTTCTATGGTAGCCAACTAAGCACTGGATGCCATGAATCTTGCACATACTGAGCACCCACCACTCTCCCAGATCTCCTTCCTGAAAGTAGTAGAGTTATATCTCATACAGCTGACTACTTGACCCCCTTCCTCCACCATTAATTTCTTGTGCATATATGTGCATATTAGCTAAATATATGAGTGGAAAGTGATGTGTAAATCCTGCAGTTTCCTGCCCCCTGCCCCACTTCTGCACAAAAAATCCCTCTTTCTACTTAAGTTCTGGAACTTGTGCTTATGTCACTTAAATGAATGGCATGACTTACCCTGCATGATTTACCTCTGTTTATGGAAACCACCTTATACTCTGGCTTTCTACCACCTGACATGGAAGTGCTCTTTCATATTTTCTTTTATCCTATCCTTATAAAGGCTTCACTCTTTCAAGCCCTCAATTTGGTCCCTGGTTCCCATGATGTATAAGCCTTGTAAGCTCCTACCTCAATCAATAAGTTTCACTCTTTCCAGCCCTCAGTTTAGTCCCTAGTTGACATGATAAGTAACCTGATATTGTGGTAAAACCTCTAACTGTTCCCTTTTCCCCTTTTAAGTAACCTATTGAGACTTGTGGGGAGTGTCTCTCAACCAGTAATCATAATTACAAATTAAAAGTAAAGACTCTCAACCCATTAATCCAATTCCAAAATACTTTATTGAATCTCTTTATCTTTTCTTCTGTTTTCATTCATTTCTTTTCTTTTTATATTTTAGAAAATTCTTTGCACAGGTCCAACAAATAAATACACTCTTTTCTCATACTTATGTCAGCGTACAAATCTTATTTAGCCTTATTGAGGTTTCAGGAAAATCCTGTTCCTTCATCAGAATATGATTTGTGCTGACTTATCATATCGCTTTAAGATCCACTGTAATTCATAAAGATGAATGGTGTCTTTTATCAGGTTTGAAAAACACTTCTAAATGGAAGCCACTTATTTCTGTGCAACTTATGTGTTTCTCCTCACTTATTTATTTTTTATCAAGTGTATCCAATTGGCTAAATTACAGCATCTTTTTAAGCATATATTCTGTTTAGTTCCTTCATTTCAAAAAGATCGCTGAAGGATGCCACTGACTAAAAATGGCCACCACCATTAAGCAAGACGCCAGATTCTGCTGTACACCTTTCTCAGTGATAAGTAAGCCTTGTCAGCTCCTTTCTCAATCAATCACCTGCTTCTCATGTACTAACCACTTAATCTCCAATATGCTGTAACATTCTAACTAGTTAGCTTCCCACATTGCCTAATAAAATGTAAAGAACTGCCATAGAAGCAACTCTTAAAAATTCCAGTAGTTCTTCTATAACTTCTTTAACAGTAATTTTTATTAATTCAAATGATTGAATAAATGTGGCTCCCAGATAGTAATCTGAGGGCAAATACTGCATGTTATCCCTGTCCCTAGTGTGTACCTGAGGACCTTTCCCTTTCAATGCTTTAGAACCCATAAAATAGTTGTTAAATATTTCAACTACCCCAGTGTCTAACAAGACTATTTGACCATCAATCTTATATGTATTTGCTGTTTCATTATTATTAGTTCTTGGCAATTATGTCATAATTTTCCAAAAGACTATAAGGTCATGCTTGATTTTATTGTCCAGTTTTTGCTTGTAATATTTCTGCTTAGCTTTTTTATCACATTAGTGTATTTTTTATGTGCCAGTCTATATTTGTCCCACTGAACTTTGTACATTCATTTTTTTTTTACTCTGAACCATTTTTTGTCCCTTGCTGTCTTATGTTTGTTTAATTTCAGATCATACCAGCTCTGGAACTTTGAATCCTCTTATGCTTTAGAGGCAAATGCTTATCACAAACTAGCATAAATTCATGGTAAAAAAAAGCCCGAGCACTGCTAACAGTAGCAATTAACTCAAATCTTCCCCATGCAATGCATTCTAGGTCCACCATAATGGCAACATAATCAAAAGTTGTAAATCTCCTCCAACTAATAGTTCTAGCCGTGACTAGTTTACTTAATACGTCTCGTAGTACAAAAGTAACTTGATGGTTTGAAAAAGCATCAGTGAGTACCCCACTGGTGGCATATAATAGTGGACAGTTGGTGAAAATGAGATCCAATAATGTTGAGGCTTCAGGGTCTTTTGGGTTGATTCTTCTAAATAAGTAAATAAATAAATAAATTATTGATCCTTTAATTGCTTATGTTAGTCCCAGGCTGTCCTGTAATTCCACTAGGCTAAGGACCATATATATTAAGTGCCAATTAATGCTAAAAATCTCTTAACATAAGAATTTCATGGCTAATCCTATATTCAAATAAAAAATCTTGTTAATACTCATATACTCCTGAGTTTGTTCTGGGTGGGCAATATTATAGAATTTGCATCTAGGTCTCACGGTCCTAAAAACTGTGCTGTTACCACTTTGCCATAATGTCTACCCTTTTGTTACAATGCCCAATAAGATTAACATGGTATGTAACTGTTAATGTTTGTGTTCCTGATGACGCTTAACAACTCATAGAATTTTCTAGAATGGAGACACAAGTGTGACCTGCAGAGCACAGGTTTGAGTTGGGACACTGTCAACCCCATTTGGCTTCAAAGTGTCCCTAGTTTAAAAAACACATGTTATGATTGTTCTCATTCTATAGATACTGCTGATGTAGCTGGTTGTTTGATTCAGACTCCTTTTTCCTTTTAAAAAGTAAAAAACTGAGTATCAACCAAACTGGTGTTATCACACCAAAACATTTCTGGACTAACTACAGCTGCATCTTTCCTGGACTCAGGAACACCCCAACACTATCTAGTTACCCATTGTGCTGTGGGGAGTTGACAAGACTATTGTATCACAAGTGGCTGTACTGTTTGAGGGTGTTTCTAATGTTCAGGACATATGCAGTAAGCTTAGGTAAACAATATGCAGCAAAACAAAGCTGTGTATAACTATGCATTTCCATGCATTTCAGTTCTAATAAGCAAGGAGGCAGATTAATGAATTTTAGAGAAGGTAAGCAGTCATAAACTGTGGGGTTTTACCTTGAAATAATATGATGCAAAAAAGGTTGACAGTGTCCTGTTAACCCTGTGTAAACGTGAACAAGTCAACTGACCTCCTTCTGTCCAATCTCCCCCCATCCATCTCCAGCATTGTTTGATCTTACCTGTAGCTATCACTAATTGCTCTGTGTATGCAGTATGACTGCTGAAAATGATTCCTGGAAAACAATTAGGGACAGAGTATGTGTGAGAAACACACATCAAATTGGTTCTGAGAGGTCTGAAAAAAAACTGTGTCAAAGGTATACAAGGAATTTTACACAGCAGTCTTTTTAAGGTGGTGCCATGCACATTTTTTCCTTCTTTTCTGTGTCTGCCACAAATGAAATATGGATCCATTATTCCTGGGGAAGACTGAGGAATTGTTAATTTACAGTGTAGCATATGGAGGTCCTCAAAGTCAGTCTCCTGTGTATGTGCAAGTTCCAAGAAAAGGCTTGGTGAAATAGATATACTGTAGTACTGTTATTCTTGGGAACACAAGTTTAAATCCTACCACTACAATGTTTTGTGCTGTTTAACCTTAAGCAAGTCAGTTAACATCATTGTGCCCAAAACCCTCTCCAACCACCAATCATTGTTTAGTGTTATGTCTAGCATTCAACAGGGTATTATGAAAACAGCTATATAAAACCAAATTCATTTTCTTTTCTGAAGTGAACCTCAACTATCAGTTAACATGAATGAAATGAAGTCGAGTGGCTTTCAAGGTGCCCTTTGTTTTTTTTTCTGCAAAATTTATTTACCCATGAGAATTCAACTGAGCTGCAGCATCTCATTTTCAGTGATGTCATACATTTAGGAGGTTTGAAGCATGGGGAGACCAATTTCCATGCTCACAGTCACATTGTGAGCAATTGGACTTTATGGAATTCTAACCTGCGTCTCCCAGTCCTCAAGACTGTGCTGTGTCCACTGTGCCATTCTGCCTTACCTTTCTGTCCACATCTTGAGGCCCTATGCTTTCAGTGTCAAAGGCAGAAGCACTTTACTATCTCAGTGAGGCCAACTCACTAAAGGGTACTTTTTAAAAACTTTTATTGTTGTTTCATTGGTTTTATTTTTTTATTTTTTAATTTTGCTGTAAAAATGTCCCAATAAGAATAAAATGGTATGTAACTGTATGTGTTTGTGTTCCTCTTGACACCTGACAACTCATAGCATTTTCTAGAATGGATACAAAATTGTGACCTGTGGAGCACAGGTTTGAGTCCCACCAATGCCATTTTTACCCTGTTTAAACTTGAATAAGCCAGTTGATCTCCTTTTGTCCAACCCTTCCTTCCCCCTTTCTTTTATTGTTTGAACTTACCTGTAATTCCTCTGCACATGTAGTATGACTGATGCAAATGATTATTGTAAAATGTGTTGGGACAGGGTTTGCATGGAAAACACACTTCAAATTTATTTAGCCAGGAGAATTCAACTGAGCTACAGCATCTCCTTTTCAGTGATGTCATGCAGTTGGGTGGTTCGAAGCATGGGGAGAATGATTTACTTGCTCATGGACACACTGTGAGCAAGTGGATCTTATGGAATTGAAACCTGTGTCTCCCTGTCCTCAAGACTGTGCTGTGTCCACTGTGTCATTCTGCCTTACCTTTCTCTCCACATTTCAAGGCCCTATGCTTTCAGTGTCAAGGGCAGAAGCACTTTGCTGTCTCAGTGAGGCCAACTAACTAAAGAGTACTTTTTTCAAACATTTATTGTAAACTAAGGTAATTTTTATTTTGTTTATTTGTTTTATGTTTGCTGCAACAATGTCCAATAAGAATAAAATGGTATGCAACTGTAGGTGTTTGTGTTCCTGTTGACACCTGACAGCTCATAGCATTTCCTAGAATGGATGTGAAATTGTGACCTGTGGAGCACAGGTTTGAGTCCCACCAATGACAGTTTTACCCTGTGTAAACTTAAATAAGCCAAGTGACCTTTTGTCCAACCCTTCCTACCACCATCCCACATTCATTGTTTAATCTTACCTGTAGCTGCCAGTAATTGCTTGGTGTATGTAGTATGACTGATGTAAATGATTATCAAAAAAAAATGTGTTGGAACAGGGTGTGTATAGAAAACTCACATCAAATTGTTTCAGACAGGTTTTTAAAAACCTGTATAAGAAGGTAAATAAGAAAGTGGACACAGCAGTCTTTGTTATTGTGGTGCTGTGCAACTAATTTTGTTTTCCTTGTCTGTCAGAAATGAATTGCAGAGCCATTATGTATGGGGAAGATGGAGGAATTGGCAATGTACAGTGTAGCAATTGGAGGTACTCAAGACCAGTCTCCTATCTCAAATGCTGTGTATGTGCAAGCAGCAAGAAAAGGCTTGCTAGAATAGATACACTAGCATGACCTTGGGAACACAGGTTTGAATCCCACCACTACAATTTCTGTGCTGTGTGGCAGTGAGCATGTCAACTGACTGTGTTGTGCTCAAATTCCTCCCACTTCCTCAACCTGCAATCATTGTTTGGTCTTTTGTATAGCTTCTGACAGGGTATGTATGTATGAAAAGGGCTATATGAAAAAATAATTGTCTTTTCTAAAACGAACAACTTGCAGTAAACATGAACAAAAAGAAGCCATGTCAATTTCCAAGCAGCCTTTTTTTTTGACTGTGTGTTTTTTTGTGGTTTTATTTTTGCTAAATTTCTGTACCCAGGAGAATTCAACTGAACTGCAACATCTCCTTTTCGGTGAAGTCATACATTTGGGAGGTTTGAAGCACTGGTAGGTCAATTTACTTGCTTGTGGTGACACTGTGAGCAAGTGGATCTTATGGACTGTGAACCTGTCTTTTGGTCCTCGAGACTGTGCTGTTCCCACTTTGCCATAATACCTCTACTTCTTTCCTTATCTCCAGGCCTTCTAGTTTCAGGGTCATGAGCATATGCACTTAGCTGCTTTAGTGGTGAGGCTAACTCACTTAAGGGTAATTGTTTAAAATGTGTATTGTATAATATGGTCATTTTTTTACTTCTACTTTTACTATGTCCAACATGAATAACGTGTTATAACTGTAGCTGTTTGTGTTCTTGTTGACACTTGCCAACACATGGAATTTACCACCATTTTTATAACAGTTATAAATGTAGTTTTAATTACCTTACTTTGCGAGTGATGAAGATGACAGTTACACATGGCCCAGTAAAGTAACATCACAACCCCCCCCAACCAGTATTGCAGAGCAACACAGTTTCATATGAATAAGAGTGAAAGAAAGTGATTATGGTCTAGGCTTGTTTGAAAGAGCCTAAAGAGGGTGCCACGCAGTATAACCCATTTTGTCCCTTACAGTTAATAAGCAGTGTTCCTCCCCCCCAAGTAACAACTGCATGTATGTGTCAAACAGACGAGGCATACTAATGAGTTATAGTAGGACGAAACACGTGTCTGTGTCTTCTGTTAGCACCCTTTGCAAACTGTGTGAGAGGCCTTTTGGCACCATGCAATTCTGCTTAAAGTTGGACCAGCATAACATTCTGTGGTGATTTGCATATGCAGCCCATGATGCCTTGCATTGTGTGGGCATGTGTGATTTTTTATTTTCTTGAAACTTGGCTTCCCAGCCAAATTCCCTTTGGAGTAACCCTTGCCTCAGTGTTTGTGCACAGAGGTTCTTTGTCTTTTAAATAGTTTTTTATTTTAATTGGTTCACCACAACATATCCAATGCACACTTCCTTAGGGTAGCTGGTCCATTCCACTGGGGTGTCAAACAGATGAGGCATACTGATGAGTCCTAGTAGGACGAAACACGTGTCTATGTCTTCTGTTAGCACCCTTTGCAAACTGTGTGAGAGGCCTTTTGGCACCATGCAATTCTGCTTAAAGTTGGACCAGCATAACATTCTGTAGTGATTTGCATATGCAGCCCATGATGCTTTGCATTGTGTGGGCATGTGTGATTTTGTATTAACTGCATGTACACCAACCAAAGTAGTACCACATATTTTGGCAACCTAAAAAAGTATTGAGTTGAATTTAAAAAAAATATGATAGTGAAGCAATCTGGTTTGAAACCAGTCCCATTTCTGTTGGGCTTGTGTTTTGAAGTCTCTGCACATCAGTCAGCAGCCATGTAAGCTGGTCAAAATTTGTAAGCCTGTAACGCAGATGTGCCTGACCTAAGCTGAATATTACTGCACCCTTGAAATATCACATTCATGGGCATATGCAATCATTTCATCCTAATTTGGCAAGGTCTCTGAAACGAGCCTATGATTTTGTCAAATACATTGACAGCACTGATAGTTGACTATAAAAAGTAAGAGATACAAACCTAAAAATGTTTTACAAAGAAAAGAAATGGAATAAAAGGTATAACACAAAGTATACACAGCAGTCTTCTGTAATGTGGTGCCATGCATCTTATATTTTTTCCTGCATTTTCCACAAATGACGAATCCAAAATGTCAAGTGAAGAAGAAAGACTTGTTCATTTACTGTGTATCAATGGGAGGGCATAAACCTCAATAGCTGAAATGAACTTCTGATTTTAATACTTTATATACATTTAATGCACTGCTTATGTACTATGAAAAGGGAGAGAGATATACAGGACATTTTTTTTGAAAGGCTAAAGATAAACTGCATAAAAGGTAATAAATGGATGTATACATAGAGGTTTTCCTTAAGGTGAGACAGTGCAAATGATTTATTTTCCTCTACCTGGCCACAAATGATATATGGGGCCATTATTTATGTGGAAGAAGTAGAAATTGTTCATTTGCATTGCAGCATATGGAGGCTGTTGGCAGTAGTATCCTGTTACAGTTATTGTGTGAGGGCATGCAGCAAGAAAAATCAGGCAGCAATGGATACAGTAGTGTCAGCATGGAAGCATATGTTGAATCCCACTAATACCATTTTTATTCAGTGTAACCTTGATCAGGTCAATTGAACTCCTTGTGACCAAGCCATTCCCCTCCTCCCCATTCATTGTTTGGTGTTATCTTTATGGCTTCTTAATCGGTCTGTCTATGCATTACTGCTAATGCAACTAAGGACGTCTTGGAAATGGTTTTGGAACAGGATATATTTGAAGAGGGCCATATGAAAAAAAAGCTATTTTATTTATTAAAGTGAACCTCACATTCTGTTAAACATGAAGGAAAGGAAGCAGAATCTATTTCCAGGACCCCCTTTTTCCCCTATATTTATTTACCCAGGAGAACTCAACTGAGCTGCAGCATCTCAGTTTTACTGAAGTCATGCAATTGGGAGATTTGAAGCACTGGGAGGTTGATTTACTTGCTCAGGGTCACACTGTGAGAAAGTGGCTCGTATAAAGGTTGAACATGGGTCTCCCAGACCTCAGCAATGTGTTGTTCCCACTTAGACATACTGTCTCTCCCTATTTCCAAGTCCTAAGTTTTTTTGAATTTTTCTAAGTATATTTACCCAGGAGAACTCAACTGAGCAGCAGCATCTCATTTTCAGTGAAGTCATGCAGCTGAGAAGTGTGAAGCACTTGGAGGTCAGTTTACTTGCTCAGGGTCATATTGTGAGCAACTGGCTATTATGGAATTTGAGCCTGGCTCTGTGGATCCTTAAGAATGTGCTGTTGCCACTTAATTTTTTTCCTAAAGTGAACCTCACCTTCTGTTAGACATGAAGGAAATGAAGTAGATTCGAATCCAAGGCTCAATTTTTTTCCCAACATTTATTTACAAAAGACAACTAAATTGAGCAGCTGTATCTGATTTTCATTGAAGTCATGCAGCTTGGAGGTTTGAAGCATGTGAAGGTTGTTTTGCTTGCTCAGGGTCAAAATGTGAGCAAATGGCTCTTATGGAATTTTGCCTTGGGTCTCCCGGTCATCAACACTATGCTGTTCCCACTTTGCCATAATGCCTCCCCTGATTTTCAGTTCTAAAGCTCCATTTTTTAACTAAATTTATGTACCCAAGAGAATTCAACTCAACTGCAGCATCTCATTTACACTGAAGTGCTGCAGCTGGAACATTTGAAGTATAGGGAGGTTGATTTAGTTTCTCAGGGTCACAGTGCAAGCAAGTGACTGTTATGGCATTTGAATATGGGTTTTCCAGTCCTCAAGACTGTGCTGTTCCCACTTCACCATACTGCTTTCCCCTCTTTACACTTCTCCATGCCCTCTGCTGTCAGGGTCATGGGCAGATGCACTTAGCTGTCTCAGTGATGCCAGCTCAGTTTAGGGTACATGTTGTAACTGTATATTGTAAATCATGCATCACTGACTAGAAAATAAACTCCATGACAATTTGCAAAGACCTACTTCAGAACTTTCTATTTCCAGCAAGGGACTTAGAAAAATTCATTCTTGACAGCCTCCCAATAACAAGCAGCGACTGTGTAATGTTCTTACATTATTACAATCAGCCATATTGCATATGAGGACATAAATAAAATTCACAGTGATTACTTCTCTGAGCCTGAACAAAATACTCCACAACCACCAACTACTAAAACTCCTACCCATAAAAAGCAAGAGGAGAAAACTACAATGATATCCAACTAAGCATACTATCAACAACTTTGAAACTAACTGTGCTATTATTAACACATTTTGTATTACTGGATAACCTAGACAGCACCTCATGGACAAACCAAAAATTTGGACTATTCAACTTTTTACAAAATCAAAAGACTAGATATAAGATGATCATTCACTGTGCTTCCACACAAACCAAATCTGCCTCTACTATTTATATTGATTACCTTAATATAATTTGCATTGCACGATTTGTAACATGCTTTTTCTAACACTTTTGCACCTATATTCACTAATAAACATAGATTACTACTTGCAATTTGTTGCTTCTCCTTAACTACTCAACAATTCCACACACCATCATTACTATCATTATGCAGCCATATTGGCCCTGACCAAATATTGTTTTTTCAGTCTTTCTTCAGGACTTGATAATTGCTAGTTTCAATTAAGGCATTTGGAATCCTACCAAAGAGCCGGGTTTCTGTTAATATTTCTGCCTCGGATCTGTAAGAAATGACAAATTCTCTGATATAATCAATTTTATTCCAAATGCTTCTAGTATTGAAATGAATAATACTGAAATCCTCCATGTGTAACAGTTCAGCATTTAGCTGTGAGGTGTTTACTGCTCCTGGGTTTGGATGCATGTTACTGCATAACAATAAGAATAGGACTAAAATGGCCTTAATTATGTTATGCAATTTTTTTTTGTTTTTCCTTTTCCATGTGATGTTCTCACAATTAAACTAACTAGCTATTTACTCAAACCCCAATATCTTACAGATACATTAGAACTGTATGCAAAGTTATGCATATTGGAGCCAAGAATCCAGGATGGAGTGCTACCAGGGTGGAGTACAGGTATCTGCATCAGAGGAGGAGAAAGACCTGGGAGTGATGATCACTAGTAACCTGAAGCACTCAATGCAGTGTAAGAAAGCAGCAGCAAGGGCAAACAGGATGTTGGGATAAATGCTAGGGGGATCAGTATTAGGAGAGAGGAGGTTATACTACCCTTGTACAGGTCACTGGTGAGGCCACATCTAGAGTATGGAGTTCAGTACTGGTACCCACATCTCAAAAAGAACATTAACCTGCTGAAGAAGGTCCAGAGAAGGGCTACAAAAGTGATAGCGGGTCAGCAGGTAAGGTATATGAGGAGGGATTGAGGGCACTGAACATATATTCCCTGGAGGAAAAGAGAGAAGAGAAAGAGGCAGCATGATTGGGACCTTCAAGTAGTTAAAAGAGATTAATTAGGTGGATATGGAGGGTCTCTTTAAGCTCAGTGGCAACCATAATATGAGGGGACATAGTCTTAAGCTGGAAAGGGAGATGTTTATAATGGAAGTCACAAAGCACTTTTTCACAGAGAGTGTAGTGGACAATTGGAATGCAATGCCAGAAGAGGTGACAGTGGGCAGCTTCAAGAAAGGCTGAGATAGGCATGGGGGAAGATAAGAATCATGGGTAGGGAGGATGGGAGGAGTAGGGAGGGGGGCATGGAGAGTAGCTCAAGCTGTGGACTCAGCAATATGTGCAAACAAGATAAACCAAATTGCCTTCTTCTGCTGACTTCTTCATATGTTCATATGTAACCCATGTGCAATAACATTTTCGCTATGTCACTGTAGCATATACAGTATTTGTTAATAGACCCAGACATAGCATTCTCTGCCATTCCTGCTTTCTAATAGCAAAGTGGGGACAGATTCCTGACTGATATAAATGCCAAAACCCATTATGTAATTCTGGTATTAAAGACTTCCAACTTTCTATTTCTACAATGGAGTCCTAGGTAACAATAAATATCCTCACTCAGAGTAGCCTATCAAGAAACATGCTAGTAATTTATGTTTTCTGAAATAACTAACAATTATAATAAAACAGCCTTATCAGATACTACTCGGCTGAACATAAGATGGTCATTTCAAAACTGTATAATATAAAAGAATTCACAATACCAGTAAACAGCCCTAACAAATCTGCTAGTCCTTAGTACAACAAAAGTACCTTACTGTAACATATTCGCTATTACCAACTATCCATAAGTCCAATAAGTCAAATAAGAAAGATCGCTGTTCACTGCCGGCAATTACATAACCAAACACAATAAAACTGAAAAAAATATAAACACTTTTTAGAAGTCTCCCATGTGGCCTGCCTCTGGTGGACTCACGCTGGGTGACTTACATCACTCCTGCATGAGCCACTCATGTGTGCAGCCACTCATAAAGCAATCTTCTGCACCCACCTCCAATGATGCCTCCTGCTGTAGCGCCACTCCTGGTAGCCCCCTCTGCATACCAACACCTGGTGGGCAATAAAACACAACTGCAGACCAGTCATCAGACTAATATGGGTCAGGTGTCTGGAGTCCCATGCAGGCTTGCAGAAATGGAAACAACAGCAAAGTGAGTAAGAGTACAGTCTGGTGAGGTGTTCTGGGCAAGATGTTAAAGCCCACACAGCTGATTGTAGGCTAGCCTGGCTATGCTTTTTGTAGTGGAGCTTCACCCACCCTCAATTATGCCTCTGGCTCTGCCTCCGCCCCCAGTTGCATCTCTGCTTATCAGGACCTGGTGGGCAACAAAACACAACAGCCAACTAGGTTTCAGGCTAGCAAAATTCAGGTGTGAGAAGTCCCAAGCAGGCTTGTGCAGATGGAAATGGCAGCAAAGTGAGGACAGCATAGTCTGTTGAGGGGTCCCTGGGCTAGACATTAAATTCCACACAGATGATTACAGGCTAGCATGGCTGCTCCTTTAAACTGGAGCTGCACCTACCCACAATTATAACTTAAGCTCTGTCTCCACCCCTGTAGCCTTCCCTGCTTACCAGTACTTGGTAGGCAACAAAACACAGCAGTGGACAGGCTGCTGGTCCATCAACACAGTGGTAGAGCTGCCACTCATGATGCCAGTGAGCCAACTTCAGCAGCAATCTAGGGGTCTCAGAGGGCCAGCTGGGGTGAGGAGAATTGAGTGTCCAGAGGACTGCTTTCATTCTCAGGGTGAGGGTGTGCAGAACCCAGTGTTTGCCTTGGCCCTAGCAGTGTGATGGGGAAAGGTTACCATAAGTGCTTTGACAGGGAAAGAGGCAGAGCAGACACTGGTGGATGACTGTCATTGCCCACCATGCCTCTAAGGGGAAGAAAACATGGAATATAACCTCTGATGGCAGGATGGTACTCAGACCCTTACAGGCTTCACTCTCAGCTAGCTGGGCTTGCCAGTCCAACAACTGGATCCAGTTCTCAGTTGTGGGAATTGGGTGACCCCACCTCCCCACCGGGGGAGGGTAAGCCCTTGGAGTACTGACTGGCAGGCAAGTCCAGGTAGACATTGTGGTGATGAGGCTGGGGGTCTGAGCTGATAGGGGATGGCCAGAGGGTCAGGGGGACAAAATTGAAAGTGAAAAAAGCAACAGTGGACCAGGCATCAGGCTAGTGAGGATCAGGTGTCCGGAGCCCTAAGCAGACTTGCACAGATGGAAATGGCAATAAAGTGAGAGAAGGCATGGTCTGTTGAGGTGCCCCGGCCTAGATGTTAAAGCCCACACAACTGATTGCAGGCTAGCATGATAACACTTTTGTAGTGGAGCTACACCCACCCCCAATGACACCTCTAGGAACAGTCTACCCATTTATAAGAAAAACTCTTTTCCAAAGGTAGTTAAGCCTTGGCTGTATTATAACCTAGTTTCCTCTTTAATGGTCACTTAAGTAGTGAATGGGTGTGTGAATGTCTTCCCACACACACCCATTAAGATGGCAGCACACATTCCTTCATGGTAAGCTGCAACACTGAATGAACTTCACAACAATACTGTTCTTGTAACTGTTCCTACAAACAAGTTTGAGCCCAGTTTCATTATGTTAACCATAGATTTTGGATGTATTTTCACTGTTTTCAGAGAACATCTCTTATAAAAACATCCTGATTATAAGAACATTTTTGCTTGGCATTTAGGGTGTGCTTATACCAGTGCTCCAGTGTATATTGTCTTATTATCGACAATCACTACAAACTCCTCATCTAAAGGTACAATCACAGCACATTTATTGTTTCCTTTTCCAGACACTAAGCAAATGGTCACTTTCCATCTTTGGAAGTACAATCATATCTACGTAATTTTTTTATTAAAGGAGTGGGATACCAGAACATTATCAACTGCTGAAGCACCCAAAGGCATATCAAATGTAAATGAACCTTCCTTATCTGATTTCATTCTTCTGTTGAGGTCTATGAGATCCAAAGTTATCAGTAATATACTGGGGAAGTTACTTTTTTGTCAAGGCTTTGTCATAAGAATATTCAATGTCTCTATTCTTCTCCTAGTTCAGAATCCAATTGTTTAACCAGGAGTGGCACACTAAGCTGAAAGCTTGTTTACAGGTATGACCTGGGAGCACAGAGAAGTTAAGTGACTTGCTCAGGGTCAGGGATTCAAACCCAGATCTCCAGATTTGCAGCTCAGAGCCTTAAGCCACTGTGCTATACTGCCTTCCTCCTTTATATCTAGCAGTCCTCACCTAATATGCAGGTCACCTGCCATAATTATTTTGTAGCACCAATAGTTTTCTAAGGATACTGCTAAGCTATTAACTTTCCCATATATCTAAATTGTAAAACTGCAAGGTTTTTAGGTGGAATATATACTGAATATGTCTTCTGTTAGCACCCATTGCAAAATGTGTGAGAAGCCTTTTGGCACCATGCATTTCTGCTTAAAGTTGAAACAGCATAATATTCTGTGTCGATTTGCATATGTAGCCCATGATGCTTTGCTTTATGGGGGCCTGTGTGATTTTGTATTTCTTTGAAACTTGGCTTCCCGGCCAATGCCCTTTGGGGTAACCATTGCCTCAGTGCTTGCCCACAGAGGTTCTTTGTCTGTATATGCATTGCATCAATGGGATTCTCTTCAACTCTGAGGAGTATAAATATAGCACTTTGTTCCTTATGTAGTATTTTTCCAGACTTAATGAATCTGATACCCTAACATTGGTAAATAATCCCCCTTTACAGTGCCTAATTTAGATTTTTAAGTACATCTCTATTTTAAGGGTAGATGTGCACCAAAGGTGCTTCATGTCTACCCCCCACTATACAGTAGTGACCCATATATACTTCCAGGGGTCCATATGTTCATCTAACCTTTTTTTTAAACCTTCTATATTTGGTGCATCAATAATATCTTGAAGTAATGCATTTCAATATTTGATCACTCTGTTGGTAAACTACATGCTTCTTATGTTCTAAATTGTCTGCCCTGGCACTTTTTGTTATGATTTCTTGTATTATGAGTTATTTCTTTGAACTCAAATTTATTTATTTATTGAAATGTTTCACTAGGAAGGCACACTGAACAACATGTTGCTCATCTCCTGGTGTGATCTGAGGGAGGAGGGTACAAAGGATTTAAACAAGAATTGTGCAAATAAGCAGGAAAGCAAATGTTACATACAGCAATAGTTACATACAGGGTACATCAGGTAAGCATGTACATACCTAGCTAACATTAGAAGCCCGATAGGAGAAGTAATAGGGACGCAGATAAACAAATGCAAATTTATGCAAAGAATAAAGAAGGACAGTTAGGGACAATTGGACTGGAATATACACCCACACATATAATAACAGTGAATCAACCATATGACAGAGAACAGAGAGTAACAAGACAAGCCGGTAACAACGAAGACAGACAGTGATGAAGGGTGGGTGGGGGAGTGGGGGAAGTGTGTGTGTGTGTGTGTGTGTGTGTGTGTGTGTGGTAATTAAGTGCTTGAGATTGTGTTTGTCAGAGCCAGCAGGAAGGAAGAGTTAGAAAGGAAAAGAATTGCCAAAACCAGATTCCCCCTTCAGGATGCTGAGAATCATGCAAGGGAGGTGTGGAGCAGGCTTGTTAATTAAGAGAGAAAGAGAGAGAGAGTGCAAGAGAGAGGGGGGGCAGGGGCTGAGACAAAGGAAGAGATAGAAAGGGAAAGAGGGGCAGGGGGAGAGGGGGAGAGTGAAGGAAAATATGTGGGTGAGAATTAAGTACTAAGTTTGAGAACTGTGAGAGCCAGTGGGAAGGACAGTTTAGGGAGGAGGGGAAAAGACAAGTCAAAAACCTGATTCTCCTTTTCAGATGTTAAGAACCCTGTTTCTTCCTTCAGGATGATTGAGAACCCTGTGAGGGGCCAAGGAGCAGGCTAGTAAATGAAGACAGAGAGAAAGAGAGAGCAAGAGAAATATAGGGAAAAGAGAGGGAGAGATAGAGAGGGAGGGGGAGGGAGCAGCAAGTACTGAGTAGAGGAAGAAGCAGGGAGCAGGAAGTTAAGGAGGACTGTAACAGGAGCAACTAGGGGACAGGTAGTTTTGTAAGGTAAGACTGAGAGAGTGGGAAGAGAAGGAGTGCCATATTTGTGGAGGGAGGGAGGTGCAGATTTTGGGGAATCGGTGAGAAAAAATAGGTTGACCAATGGAGTGGCAGGGGATCACCAAGGTGAGGGTGTCAAATGATCTAAGAGAGTGAGGGGGCAAGGGAGTATAGAGGAGGGATGAACTGAGGTAAGGAGGAAGTTCACCAAGCCAAAATGTTGAGGTTAGCTTGGCACAGTGAGAGAGGCACCTATCTGTGAGTGATGGAAAGGACAGGGCATGGTAGAGAGCACAGTGATGCGAGCTAAAGGGGTCATCGAGAGCAAAGTGACAGAATGAGTTAAATAGACTGTCAAATCTGCTCAGGGAGTATTTGGGAGCAGCACCATAGACTACATCACAGTAGTCAAAGATAGGGAGGATCTTATGCTGGACAAGTTCATGCCTTGCCGTAGGAGGGATGCAACTGCAGTTCCCGAACAGTGCACCTAGCTTGAGGTGCAATTTTTTCAGGATGGCATTGATACAGTATGTACAGAGAAGCTGAGGTGTTGGTCCAACCATACCCCAAGGTATCTAAATGAGGAGGTGTCTTCCAGGGTTGTCCCATCCAGGATGCGGAAAGTGGGCTGGCCAGGGAACCAAGAGAGTATCTGCCTAGTGCCAATGGCCATGGAGGCTTTCTTCTTGGCATTTAGGAAGAGTTGATGGGAAGCAAACCAGAGCTGGATCTCATCGAAATCCTGCTGAAGGCTGGATGCAACATCAGAGGAACATGAGCCAGAGGAGTACAAGACAGTATCATCAGCGTACATGTGTATAGAAGAGGAGGGGAGACTACTTATTTAAGGTCATTTAAGAAAATGGAGAAAAGCAGGGGCCAAGCACTGAGCTCTGTGGGACTCCTGTGCTGATAGGAAGGGTAGTGGAGATTGAGTCAGATACTGTATACTGACAGATTGGGACATGCCAGCGAGGTAGGATCTGAACCAGTTAGTGGCTGATGGGATTGGCCTGGCAGCAGTGAGGGAGTCTATGAGAAGGGGGTGGGAGACTGTGTTGAAGGACTTTGTGAGGTCGACAAAAATGGCTGAAGTGATTTGGCCATTGTCCATCCCTGTAGGTATGGAGTCGGTGAGCCTGAGGAGGGAGGTGGTAGTGGAGTGATTTTTCTGAAAACCAGTTTGGAACGAGATGAAGAAATAGGAGTCAGAAATAAATGTGGAAAGTTGGGAAAGAACCAGATGATCTTGGAGTTTAGCAAGTGTGGGGAGAAGAGACATAGGGTTATAGTTGCCGGGAGAAGATTATTCACCACCCTTGGGGAAAGGGAGGACTACTGCATGATTCCAGGTTGAGGGGACCATAGCAGACTTATAAGAGTAGTTTAAGATTAGAGAAAGAGGATAAGCTATTGTCAGGACAGAAATGTGGAGGAGTTTTGGGTTGAGGGCATCATGAAAATAACTTTTTGAAGGGTTGAGAGAGGAGGGCTTTTAAGGCTTTGTTGGGGGTGATCAAGGAGAAGGAAGGGGGGATGATATAGAGGGAGGGGGTTGCAAGTTGAGGTGGGTGTTACAGAGGGGAGTGAACTAAGGAGGGCAGTGGCTCAGGAGGTATAGTATGAGTTGAATTCCTTGGCTACTGAGCCTGGGTCAGACACTAGGGAGTCATTTATTTTAAGAACTGGGGGAGGAGGATGGGTGAGGGAGAGGGCTTGAACAATGCTCCAGCACTTAGAGGGGGTGTTTATATTGGACAGGAAGGCAGGTTTGAACTACTTAGACTTTGCTAATCTGGTAGCTTTTGTGCAGTAGTTTCTGAGTATGCGATATGATGCATAGTCTCTGGGTGAGATTTGTGTATTTATACTTTTTCTAGCATGGTCATGCTCCCTAAGCAGGCTAGCAGTTCAGGGGTGATCCAAGAAAGATGGATCCCCCAAACCCTAGACCATCTGAAAGGAGCAAATTAATTCCAGATGCTTATAAATTTTTCTGTAAAATATGTGAGGGCATAGTCTACAGTAAGAGGGGAAGCAAGGTGTGTCCAGTCAGTGGATTTAAGTTCGTGGAAGGGGGATCAAGATCTAGGGATTTGTAGGAGCGATGTTGGATGATTTTGTGTGGAGCTTTGGGGCAGTGGACTTTACGAACTAGGAAGATGGGGTGGTGGTCACTGAGAGCATTTGGTAGGATGCCCAACTTTATGACTCAATGGGGGTGGGAGGTGGGAGCCCAGTCTATCAGGGAGTGATTTTGAGTTTTTGGATTTAGGAGCGTGGGTTCCAGGATAAGTTGGGTTAGGTTTAGAGCAGATACATCACTGTGTATTTTGCATGACTTAGGGGAGGACATCCAATTTAGATTGATATCACCCATGATGAAAAGCTCCCCTGAGTGGGAGCTGGAGGTAATGGATGTAAAGAGTTCTGAGGACTGCTACTCTTTTATATCAGGATGGCACTAGATGCCAGTTACAAAGATTGGGCCGGTGAAAAGTAGGGTCATTTGTAAAGTTAGTGCTTTGTAGGTAGCTGGGAGGGAGGAAGGCCATATAGTGGTATATTGTATTGATGACTGGAAGAACATGGTCACCCCATTACCCCTACCTGTCCGGTCTTGCCTGGAAATGGAATAGCCAGAGATTTTAATGGAGTGGTCAGGTATTTTGCTACTGAGCCATGTTTTGGTTAGGATTAAAAATATCAGATGTGCTCAGTGCCACCAGGGTTTGTACAAGGTCAATTTTGGGTAAGAGGCTGCAGATGTTTAGATGCAGGATTTTCAACCCTTTTATGAGGACATAGGGGGCATTGTCACTGGAGGAACATGTGCAACAGAGTCTGCAGGGGTAGCTGGAGTGATAGGGCTAGGATTACAAAAAAAGGTAACATAAATGCATAAAATCTGAGTTCAGTAAAGCAGTCCAAACATTCAAGTAAGTTCAGTAAAGTAGTCCCAGTTAAAACAAGTAGATTATTTAGTCTTGGGAGCTGCATTTTTCTGGATGAGACTGCACTAATTGAAGGCTGCAAGCAGATGGTTGTGATCAGGTCAGGGAACAGCTCTGCAATTTAACATCAGCTGCGCCAGTAAGAAGGTGGCCGTGCTTTATGCACCAATGATTCAAAAGGGACACAGGACTGAGTGGCTCCGTACCTTCACTTAGGAGAGCAGAGCAGGTCCGGGCAGAAGGATTCGAACTGTAGGCAATGGTTCATTCAAGGTAGGACTCTTGGCCTGAGAGGGGTACAGAACTACTTCACTTAGGGGGAGCAGAGCAGACCCAGGCAGGAGGATTTGAACTGCAGGCAGCAGTTCACTCAAGGGAGGACTCTTTGCGTGAGTGTGGGCAACAGAACTTCTTCACTTAGGAGGAGCGCAGCAGGTCTGAGCAGGAGGATTTGAACCACAGGCAGTGGTTCATTTGAGGGAGAACTCTTGGCCTGAGGAGGGCAACAGAACCCCTTTACTTAGGGGGAGCAGAGCAGGTCCGGGCAGGAGGATTTGAACTGCAGGTGGTGTTTCATTCAAGGGAGGACTCTTGGCCTGAGGAGGGCAACAAAACCCTTCACATAAGGGGAGCCGAGCAGGTCCGGGCAGGAGGATTCAAACCACAGGCAGTGGTTCATTCGAGGGAGGACTCTTGGCCCAAGGCCCTAGGAGGGCAAAAGAACCCCCTCAGATCCCATCACTGCAAGTAGGTGTTTATTTTTGTTTTAAGTTATACTTCAAAATAAGATCACCTCTACTCCTTCTTCTTTGGAGATTATGTAACCTAAGAGAATCTAGCCTAGTTTTATATTCTATATGCTCTAGACCGTGTATGATCTTAGTAAATCTCCTCAGGACCCTTTCCATTTGTTGAATTTCACCCGTTTGATAGGGCGACTAAAACTTTGAGAGGTAGTCTAGGTGAAAGTTTGGCAGTGATATATACAAGGGTATGATAATATCTTTATGCCTGCCGATTAATTTTTTCAAATAAAAAGGGATGAGATATGAGAAAGAATGGTAAATATTTAATAGATGAAAGAGTTAATGGTAATGATAACAAAATTTCACAGTTGGTCTCTACTCCTAATTTTGTTTTTGAAAATGGGGGCGATATTCAAAAATTCTTTTGTTCATTAGCTCCTGGGTCAGCTCCCAGTCCTCCTAAAAAGAAAAACAAGACAAATGAAAACACTGAAGCTAAAAGGAGTGGCCCCTCTAGCTCAGATCAGATTGGTAATCAGTTGCTTAAAACCGTTATGATGGACCACTGTGAATCTAATGGTTTTGATGAATGGGCTAGCAGGAATGCCAAGACAGATTTTTCCAAAATATTCCACAATCTTTCAGTTTTAGATATGGAAGTTCAGACCATAAGAGAATCCCTGTATGTGGAGGAGGTTAGTCAAGGGAGTACTGGATTGGATACAAAATCAATTCAGAATATTCAAGAAAGATTTTAGTATCATATGGAAACCCCCAGTCATGACAAAATAATTCAGTCAAATCTATCTCAACCCATAAGTATAACCATATACCTGGGGCTAATACTAGCTTTGACATCAGGAGAAATGATAGCGCGATAGATCTCAGAATGATTACTCAGGACACTTATCCAGGAATTATAGCCCAAATTCCTGGACGATGAGCCCTGAGGGACAGGATAATTCTGTTATTAAGGACTTGGACGGTATCTCAAAGGAGTTAATAGCAGCATTAAGTGATCCAGTTAAAGCTAATATTTTGCTGTTTTAACAGCTAATGGAGCTTAAGCAAGATATGTCATTCATTAAAGGGGTGTGTCTAGAAAATAGGATAAAACTGGATGTAATGGATAGTAAAAGGGCAGTTAGGACTGATAAAACTGACCCTTTGAATAAGGAACCAGATTTTTATCATATTTCCCCTAGTATTCTAGGGGAAGCTGCTAAGGAGTTAAGCAATTCTCCTGCTCACAGGGTGGAGGATAAGGCAATCTCCATATTACAAACTGGGGATCATAAGACAACATCCTTTATTAACACCTTAATGACTGATCATAGTATTTTAAATTGCAAGTCTGAATGTATCATGCTTCCTGCAGTTAAATTAAGAGACACTAGTACTTGTATGGAACTAGCACAAAACCATGCATCCTTGTGGCAAAAAGAATTGCTACAGGAAGCACATGCCAGCAATGGAGGAAGAATAAAGAAGATCACTACTTCAAAAAGAAAATAAACAAGTTATGGTAAAAAGGATTCAGACTTAGATATTCCATATCCTCTTACAAAAAAAAAAAAAAAAGGATAGATCCAAGAACGGGGAAGTAAGTATCAGTGGATAAGAGCGAGGAGATTACCATCACACAATCTAAAAGTAAAAATGAAAATTTTATAACCAGAAATGGGAAGATATTGGGGAAAAAGATGGAGAAGAGCAGAATCTTAAAGAAAGATAAACTTAAAGTTATAAATAAGCAAGGAAATCAAAAATCTGAGGTAACCACACAATGGTCAAGCATTTATAACCAGATAAAGAACAATAAGGACTTAGAGGGTGGAAGAACAGGTCCCATTTGCACCAAATCTACAGCAGAGGTAGCTTCAGTAAATAATGAGTGTTCAAAGAACAAAGAGAAATATTTTAATCATAATGTCAACTTAGATCTTTTCCTAGCAAAAACACTAGGTTCTGACTTTGTATTGCCTCTTTTTGGGGTTACTTGTATGCCAAATGAAACATAGGAAAGCTTAATGAACACTCTATCTGCATTATTATCTTCCATGTTGAATGACTGTACCATTCTGAAAGACTCAGTTAGCATTATTAGACCTTTGATAGCAACCGACCTGGTCCTGGTAGTGTCTGAACAATTTTACATGCTAAACGCAATAGCTCTTGGGGCAAAAAAATTGGATGTTATGGGTATTATAGTGGGTGAGGTTACCACATTAATGGATCTTTTCCTGGAATTCTTCATTAATCAGAATCGTCTTGATTTCAGTAAAAGTGGGGGGTGTAATTTCAGTTTTTGGGCTGAAACAATTTACTAGAGAATCTGAATATAATTTAAGAAGCAAACTGATTGACTTTTTGAACATTTGTTTAGATATACAGTACATATAAGTAATCACAATATAGGGAAAGTTATCAGGTTTGAGCAGGATGGCCAAATTAGGTTCTTTGTAAATCAAGTCTCCATAATCAAGGATTTAATGATGAAACAGAGCACTCTTGACCAACTCGGTATTCATTCATATGTAGAAGATGAAGATGCTTTTGCTCAGTCTGACTATGGCAGAGCCTATATAAAATCAAAGAAAGGGGAACTCTTGGTTGAGACCTCTAACAAGTTTGAGATTTTAACAAATCATGATCAATGACAGATTAAGCAGGATAGTTTTCTGGGGAGACCACGGACCTATGATCAGAACATGAGGGTTGAAAGGGAAGATCATATTAAAGAAAGTTCAGCTGATACAACTCTGCTGGACAATGTTGTGTTTACAATTTTATCTTGGAATTCCTCAGGGCTGGGTATCAAAATTGTTGACCTAGAAATCTGCAATTATCTGAACCACTTTCATATAATCTGCATCCAGGAGACTTGGGCACTGGATGGCCGCTATTTAAGTGAATACACAGTATATTGCAAGAAAGCAATAAAAAACAAAAACTTTGGAAGAGGTACTGGAGGATTGGCCACATTTAGTAAACTGAATAACAATATCACAACTGAAGAAATCCCTTTGTCTAGTTGCAGTATTCTAGCAGTGAAGCTAACTGGGAAACTAACTAAATATAGTTCCTGATAAATACTGTATTTATGCACATCCAGTGGGAAGCCAACATGGAGATCTTAACTATTTAGGCCCACTAGAAGAACTAATTTGAAGCAGCTTAACTGACTACTCCACTACTAATGTGTTGGTACTATGAAATTTTAATACAAGATTAGGTTCCTTGCAAGGATGCTCGGAAGATACAATAGAAGCTTTGTTGGTTCTTCAGCATACATCTTTGAACACAAAAAGGAACTCTAAAGACCACAATATTAACAAAACAAGAGTTAAGTTACATAGAATAATGTGTAGGAACAACATGCTTCTCCTGAATGGTCAGTCACCTTCTGACTCTGAAGGTGAATACTCTTTTATAGGTGGCAATGGTACATCTACAATCGACTATATTTGGATAAACTCAAATCTATGCAATAGGATCTCTTCATTCAAATTAGTATTCAGAGCTGAAAGTCAGCAAAAGGCCTTGGAGTTAGTAATAGGACACGGTGATTTCATTCCTGACAAAGGTCTCAAGGCCTCCAAGATGATATCAAAGAAAAGGGGTACTGAATGGAGTATAATTGATAGTGAAAATCTGGAGAACTTTTTAGAGATCAGAGGAATATTATCTAAATTAGTCCTTTTGGATAGTCTATCCTTGGGTCCACATACAATTTTGGAATTTAGCTCTATTATAAACATGATTGCTTATGAAATTACAAAAGAGGTTGAAACTAAAGAACTAAAGGGTCAACGGTGGTACAAAAAGGATTGTCATGATGCAAGGAAAATATTAAATAAAAGTAAAAAAATGTAAATCAGTGCCCAAATAGAGGTAATAATAAATTAATGAACAAAGCCAGAAAGGAGTACAGGGAGACTTTAGCTAGGAATAAGTGTAAATATGTCATGCAAACATGGTTGAAATTACATAATGTGTTCCTCACAAAAGACAACAAATTATTTTGGAGGATTGTTAGCATGGGAATGGGTCATCATACCAGAATCAATACCTATATTGAACCAGACATATGGGTAAATCATTATAAACATTTATTTTATAGGGAAGATCCATATTATCTCTCTGGATTGACAAGATACGATTATCCTGGAAGAAAATATAGTTCTGATGATGAGATCACAATATGTGAGTTAGAGGAAGCTTTAAACTCATTTAGTAAAAGAAAAGCACCAGGGCCTGATGGGGTCCCATTAGACGTAATAATTAAAACCAAATCATTCTGGATTCCTTTTTTACTTAATCATTTTAATTATATATGGAAGTTGGGAGATATTCCAAAAAGTTGGAGACTAAATGTTATAGTTCCAATTTACAAGAAAGGGGACAAGAAAGATCCTACCTGTTACAGACCTATCAGCCCATTGGATATCTTGGGCAAGGTTTTTACAAGAATCCTGAACAAAAGGCTGATGACATGGGCAGAGTCAAATCGCATGATTGATTAAGCTCAGGCTGAATTCCTTAAAAAACATTCAACTATTGACTGAATTTTTGTTTTGTTTCATTTGATTCATAAATATAGGAAAGTTAAAAAGCAAAAAATATTCTCCACTTTCATTAATCTAAAAGTGGCTTTCGGCCAGGTTAATAGGACACTATTATAGAACAGACTTGCTGAACTAGGAGTAGATCCCTCTTTACTGGAAATGATTAGACTCATGTACCAAGAAAACTACACTCGTATCAGGTATGGTGATTCCAGTGAACTAAGTCCCTAGTTCAAAAATAATGTTGGGGTCAAACAAGGTTGTACCTTGGCCCATTATTATTTAACCTCTATTTTGGCCCAGTCTTGAGAAACATTTACAGCCCTGAGTTCCATTTACCAAGGATAGGATCCAGAATGATTTTGTTTCTAGCCTATGCTGATGATGTGGTATTACTCTCCCTTAGTCATCTGGGAATGAGCAGAATCACTTTCACATTCTACTCTGAATGCAAAAATGTTGACCCAATGGTTAATTACAATAAAACTAAAGTACTTGTCCTTGGAGGCAATAAGAAGGGCCATAATTATTATATGGACTCCTCTCAACTTGAGGTAGTCAAATAATTCTGTTATTTAGGACTAATGCTGAACCAAACTTGATCTTGGACAGCCCATCTGAAAAATATTAAATATAAACTGGATGCCTTCTTTCCAGTTATCCAGGCATTTTCTTACGAATTTGGAGGGAGATCAGTAGAAGGAAACATAAGAGTCATAACAGTGAAAATTAAAAGTCAGATTCTTTATGGAGTTGAATTATTGGGGGGGGAGGTTAAGGGATTTGTAGAATATAGTTTAAATAAATACCATAAAAAGATACTGGGACTGCCAAATAGTGCCCCTTCAGTCATGGTTAAGGCTGAGATAGGACAATTACCAGTAGAGTGTGCATGTGTGCAGAGGTAAATCAATTACTGGGTTGGGGTCTATATGATGACAACAGATAGGCTTCCACGCTTATGCTTAGAGGAAGCCATTCTTTATTCCACGCAAACATTATTTTTCCTTGTATGATGGTCTTGGAGAGAGTCATTAAACCGTATGGACTTTTGCATATAGTTATGGATTGTTTAAGGCTTCCTATCGATTATATTAAATCTATAATAAAAAACAAATTAAAGGATAATTTAATTCAAAAAGATTTAGAGGCCTGCAGAGCATCTAAAGCTTGCAGTTGGTTTGCTAAAAATAAAAGGACTCACAGATATGAAAGATACCTCTCTATCCTCCCCAATCCGGGGCAGAGAACCCTCCTTACTAGATTCCGATTTAAGGTTTTTGAGAGTAACAAGACAAGAGGATTATTTCTAGGGGAAAAGAATAAGGTTTTCAAGTGTAAATGTTGCTTGGGGGAAGGCAGTCTGCTGCATTTAGTTCTGTTGTGCCCACTTTATGAAAAACACAGGACTTTCCTGTTATGGAATATTTTAAGTCATCAAACCTATCAACCGGCTCGGTTACTGATATACTTATTTATATCTATTGACCCCGTAATATTGAGATCTGTGGTCTCCCTTTTGAGCATAATTGAACAAAGAAGGTTGCACATAACCAGATAGTCTTTTGATTGATGGAGGAATTGTGTTGTTCACTATTTTAAATTTAGACTTGAGTAAGAATTCTGACATTTCTGCTGTTCTGATATGACAAAATAACAATGCTTTGCATGGTTTATATGCCCGATCAGTACTGCAATTTTATTATATGGTATTGCTCATTAGGTTTAGATTATGGTAACATATTTATCATATGAGCACACCAAAAGTATGAAAGGATAAAACTGTTCAGTGATCTGAATATTAAGTGTATTTATAACTTAAAGTAACATATTACATTTATATTATAATAATCTTGTAAGCATTTTTTATTGTGCAATATGCTCTATATTTTTTGTATAAGGTTTTTAACTATATTTAATTTTTAACATTTTATTGTCTTTCTGTTTTCTATTTTGTAATGGCTATATTGTCGAACAATAAGCTCAGCAACAAATACAACCCAATATCCTTGCTGCTTTTCAAACTGCTTTGGAGTTATTAGATTTGAAAATCATATCTGATTGTATTATGACCCCCAAATCCCTTTCTTCTGAAACAGATTTTAGTTCCACATCTTCTAAATTATATTTGACACAACACTTTTCCCTGACGTGAACTACTATGCATTTTTTTCTGGATTAAACTGCATATCCCAAGTCTTTGTCCACTTGTCTAGTGTGTCCAGATCTGACTGATCTTCTTTGTGTCCTTGCTGGTTTGTGCTCTACCAACTATTTTGGTATCATCAGTTCACATGTCTATGAATCCATTTAGTCCTATATGCAAATCACTGATGTAAATAGTAAAAAGCAATGGACCAAATACTGAACCCTGCTATACTCCACTAGTTGCCCTACTGTAATTTTATATCTCACCCCTCACTCTTACTCTTTGCTTCCTGTCAGCAAGCCAGTCTTTAACCCATTTAACAACTCAATGGTCAATGTTCAAATCATATAGCTTTTATATTAATTTGGCGTGTGGTACTCTACTAAAAGATTTGCTGAGGTTCATATTAATTACATCATGTTCTATGTTCTGGTATAGTAGGTCACTGATGGGTACATAGAATGAAATGAGATTCATTGCACAAGAGTGCCCCTTAGTAAAGCCATACTGTGTCTTATCTATCACTCTGTCCTTACTAATACTATCGATGATATGCTCCTTCAGGATTTTTTCCATAGTTTTATCCACAGTGGATGTCAAACTCATAGGTCTATAGTTAGAAATCTGTTGTTTGTTACCCTTCATATATATATATATATATATATATATATATATATACACATATATATGTGTATATATGTGTATATATATATATATATATATATATATATATATATTTGTATGGGTACATTAATGGATTGATAACCATTAAGATTTAAGTCATGATTATCCTGTCATGTTTCCTGCAAGTTTACAACATCAAAAGACAAACTTTTTATAATTACCAGCCACTAGTTTCAATGTGTGACCTGCTACATCCCATGTTAGAAATGTATAATTTTCTGTATGTTTTGACACTGAATTCTCTATGTCAGTAGACTAAGTATTCTCCAATGACTATCCTATATCATTCTGCAGTAGCTCTATAGAGTTTAACAGTCAGTGTTCCATGCTTTTAAATGATTCATGTCTCTTACGCAGTTGAACATCCAGATTAATCTCATATTACACAATGGCTTCAAAAATGCAGCAATCTGATTGGCTGACTAGCACATTTTGCCCATTGTAAATCCTAGCATCACCCAACAGGAAAAGGTGCCAGTCAGCCTCATCTGGTGCCCACCTTCAATGAATCCCTCTGACCCCCTCACATGAAATGAATCAGCCACCATCTCATTCCAATTCCAATTATTTAACTAGGAAAGACACACTAAGCTGAAAGTTTGTTTATAGGTGTGACCTGCAAGCACAGGGACATTAATTACTTGCTTAGGGTCACACAGTATGCAAGTGAGGACTGTGGGATTCAAACCCAGGTCTCCAGATTTGCAGCTCAGAGCCTTTAACCACTGCACTATACCACCTCCCCTATTCCCGCTAACACAACGTTGCAAAATAAGCCACCACAGCACAGTATTTAAAAGCCAAAAATGAAATAAACATGACACCCAAATACTGCCAAAACCCACAGTTGAAACCTCTCCCAATCCACTGACTCAGTCAACACCCAAATACTGTCAAAACCTGCAGCTGAAACCTCTCCCAATCCACTAACTTGGCCTCCCTGCCTCTACATGTTGATCTGTTTTCCGCACAGCTACTGCCCCATTTGCGGTCCATACTGACAATGGCATACAGGCAGAGAGAGAAAGAGAGATTTTTACAAGGTAAATCACAAAGTCAAAAAGAAAGCCCTTATCCACAGCTACCTGCCTTACTGGGGAAAGCAGCATCGGAAGTCTTGAACCTCCAGTAGTGAGTACAGGGAGTGCCCACTCTATCCACCTTCAGATCTTAGAAATCCAGGACTAGTAAACACAGTGAATGGCAGTCACATGGCTTCCCACTTCAAACTGCTATCCATTTCTGATTGAAACCTTCTAACATCAGGCCCTCTACTGTGTTCTGGGAAGGAGAGGTACTGTCAGATACATACCAAAGAAAACTACAAAAGGGATTAGTTAATGATGGCCAGATCATGACCTGGACACACCATGGCAGTGCAAAAGCCCTCCCACCAAAGGAAACGGAGCAGTGCTCCATAGTCGAGAATGAAAAAAGCAGAGCTACTATGCATATTCCGATACACGTCACAGTAGATTTGAATATGCATAGGCTCATACCCACTATCAGGGCTGGTGGGAGAACCGTACTATTTTTTTTTTTTTTGAGGTGTAAGAATAAATTGAATAAAAAGCATTTTAAATGCCCCCAAAAATGAGTTTCTCTTAATTTTTTTGATAAAAAAAGGGAAGGTGACATTGTATAATCGCAATATACCATGACAGGGTGTGGGTTATGCTGGGATTTATCCACACCTGGTGTGTTTTGCTCACTCAGCCTGCTTAATTCTCTGTCACCTTGAATAGAGCCCTGTTGTTTTTACTACCAGGGTGTTTTCATACATATTTAATAGCTTTAGGCTACTTTATTTTTAAACTATTGTTCCTGTTCTTCTTGTTAATTGTTTTACTTGGAGGTTCCCCAAGCAAATTGCTCTTTCTAGGCATCAAGTGAAGCCTGAAAAGCATATTGTTGTTATACATTTTATTTTAAGCATTTTTTTTTTTTTTTTTTTGTCCAGCCTTCCATTTCTCCTCAGGTCTCGTCTGCTTTTGCCGCCCCCATGCCCAGGCTAACCCCCACTGGGCAGGGCCACTGAGGGGGCTTCCCACTCCCCAATGGACATTGTGGGCAAGCCCTGGATTACCCACCAGGTTGGGGCCTTGAGAATGGGACCCCCCCAGCGGACATTGGGGCAGTGGGCAGCAGAACGGAATGGGCCATCATGCTGGGGGCCAGCATTTTGCCAGTTTTTTTTTCCTGGGGGAAGGTACATACAGTGATGTCCAGTGTCTGCTCCACCCCCCCTGAACATTCTGGCACTGGTCACTGCAGTACCCCTGGCCTCCACCAGGGGTCTGTCAGGCACCGGACACACTCCCCTCCCTCCCCCGGAGAAAGAGAGCAGTTCACAGGATGCTCCATCCTTCTCCCCCCAGCCAGCCCTCTGATGCCCCAGGTCTGTTCCCGAACCTGGATCACCAGCATCATAAAGTGGAAATCCAACCACTGCACTGACGGACTGACTATTTTAGGAAGATTATAACTACATTTAGTGTGCCTGAGTCATCTGCGGTAAGAATGTAGTACTGGATGAGACCTATTCATTTGATCGTACTCTCACCAGAATTTGCATACCCTTGAAGCTTTGCACTGGGTTTTAGACATAAGAAAAAAACATGGCTTAGAGAGATTTACAAAACAGAAACATTGGAAATGATCTCTTCTTGTCTTGTTTGTGCCTTCAGCACACTGCTCTTCTTCCAAACTGCCTTTTATGCTGTGTTTCTGATATGCTGCTCCCTACTATAATGGGTGTTATATAAGTACATTGGTCAGTAATGGACTGGCCAGTTTGTTGTGGGAGTGAGTGCATTGTGTGCACCATTGTCTTGGGCTTCTGGGTCTGGTAGTCATTGAATAAGTTTTTTGCTCTATGTGGTGCTTTGCTGGGCTGTTATAGAGCAAAGAGGCTGTCACATCATGTGGTCCCCTGAAGTGGAGGAAAAGAGATAATTTTAATTTATGTAGTGCTTTTCATACACTATATCCTAAAGTGCTTTCCAATTAATTTATTTACACATGTTAGCCAAACCAAAATGCCACATCTCATTTTCAGTAGGATCCTGCTTGGGAAAGCTTTAAGCCTTATCCCATTGACACCTTTATTGTAGTTTGACTCTACTTGTTCAATTACACATTGAGGTCTGACCCTCTCCCTTCCACAACTGATTATTCTTTTTAAGGCTGCTTGGAAAAGCCATTGGTGTCACAACGAGTAGAAGTCTGACAAGGAGGTAGTGGAAATTCTACTCTGCCCTCATGGAATTATATTTTCTCTATGCTAAGAAAAGCCCATATAGACTCTGTAAAAGTTGTAGAAACTGTATAAGGTGTAGTGAAAAGGAATTCTCAACTAAAGAGTAAAATGTTTGAAAGGATTTTTTCTTTTCCCTTTTAATGCAAGGTGTTAAATTGACAGGCATAGGAAGAAAAGGGAACCAGAAGACAAACTGAAAAACCTTTACATGTTTTGGTTGTAACTACCTCGATTGATTGCTGCATTAAGTAAAAGGTTTGGCTGGAAAAGCCTTATGTAAAGAGAATGATGTTTTTTAGCAACATCTTACCTGTGAGGGAAGGTTTTGTAGTATAGTGGTACCAGGCAGGAAGCAATGCAAAACTGCAACATACTGCAGTAACATAGAAATATAGAATATAGAAACATAGAACATAGTAACATAGAAGTTGTTAGATAAAGGCCTCTTGGCCCACCTAGTCTGCCCTATTTTCCCTACATACAGTGACACCACAGACCCTACTATGTCTCCAGTCTTCCCCCATCCTTTACTTCTAAGATCCTTTTGTGTCTAACCCATGCATCGTTGAATCCCGTAACCATTTCTGCCCCCACCATCTCTGCCTGGAGGCTGTTTCACATGTCCACCATCCTTTCCATGAAAAAGTGTTTCCTCACATTTCTTCTGTACCTCTCTTCCTTCTAACTTCATAGTGTGACCACTTGTTCTTGAGCATCTTGTCCTTTGGAAAATGCTACCTTCCTGTACCTTGTTCTTCCCAGTAAGATATTTGAATATTTCTATCATACCCCCCATTTTCTTCAGGGAATACATATTTAATTCCTTAATCCTTTCCTCATAGGCTTTTTGATGCAGGCCCTGCACCATGCCGGTTGTCTCCTCTGAACCTCCTCAACCCTATCTATGTCCTTTTGAAGATGAGACCTCCAGAACTGGACACAGTATTTGAGGTATGGTCTCACCAGTGATCTATACAGGCCAGGGAATGATTACCTCCCTCTTTCTGCTGGTGATGCCCCTGCCTATGCATCTCAGCATCCTGCTAGCCTTCTTCACTGCCATGTCACACTGTTTAGCAACCTTTAGGTCATCAGTAATGATTCCCCCCAGATCCCTTTACTGCTTTGTGTCTGTTGATACCTCCTCCCCAGCCGGTCAGTTGTGGAGACCAAGGAACACCTGACCAGGCTGGGTGACAAACTATCATCCATTTCATCTGGCATCTCCTTCTCTGAGATCCTGCCAGTCTGGGAGAGGGGGGGGCAGATGGACGGAAGGTCAGAGAAGGGAAGATAGGGGAGCTAAACACGTGGCTCAAGGGCTGGTGCCAGGGAAAAAGGACACAGATTTGTAAGGAACTGGCAACAGTTCTGGGAGCGAAAGTTCTTTAAATTTGATGGACTGCATCTGACTAAGGAGGGATTCAGTGCATTGGGGCAAACGTTTGACGTCTTTGCAGAATATTTAAACTAGCAAATGGGGAGAGGAGTGCAGCACCCCATACGTCGAATGGAAGAACACCCTCCCCTCAGCTAGTGGTCAAACAGGGATTCAGCATGTTTGCAGTTCATTTGCATCACCAGGTAAGAAAAAAGGTTTGTCTCCCCATACGATGCACAGGGGTAATGCCAAACCTCACCCAACAACTAACACACCGAAATCTGCCCAATGGAAAATCATGTACACAAATGCTCACAGCCTGGGAAATAAGATCCCAGACCTGCAGACAATAATGTCAGAGGCTAAACTGGACATAGTAGCAATTAGTGAGACGTGGTTTACCAGTAACCACACTTGGGAGACTTCAGTACCTGGCTATGTATTGTTCAGAAGAGACTGAGGTGCAAAAAGGGGGGGAGGAGTGGCCCTGTATGTCAATGAAAACATCAAAGCTACAGAAATTCAGAATACACATAAGGAGCCAGAAGAACTGTGGGTCACCCTGGAAACAGGAAATGGGAGAGCCATAAGAACTGGGGTTGTCTACAGGCCCCCAGACCAGGGGGAGGACGTAGACACATTACTGTTAGAGGATATACAAAACATGACAGCTAAAGGGGAGGTTCTGATAATGGGAGACTTCAACATGCCGGATACAGATTGGTCAATACCAACAGGAACATCTGCAGAACTAGACACCTAGTGGATTCCCTGCAGGGGAGGCCTCAAACAACTGGTACAACAACCCCACAATAGACAGGGCTATCCTAGATCTAGTACTGACTAACAGGGAAGGATCACAGATCTCCAGGTAGAAGGTCCCCCTGGGGACAGTGACCATCACATGGTATGGTTCAATTTGGCTACTACATCTAAATAATCCCATTCCAAGGCAAAATATGGGACTTCAGAGGAGCTGACTTTGATAAGATGGCCAACAGAGTTAAGCTAGCCCTGGCAAAAAGAAACACAGGTGAGGGAGTCTACAGGGAAAGTGGAGGCAAGCATTAAGGATGCAATACTTGAAGCAACATCCCATTGTGTTAGACAGAAAAGGAAGTGCAAAAGAAGAAGGAAACAACTTTGGTTCTCAAATACAGTAGCAGGAAAGGTCAGAGCCAAAAGGCTGGCCTTCAGGAAATATAAGGGAACACAGCGGGATGAAGATAGGGAGGCATACCAAACTGCCCTAAGGGAAGCAGGGACGGCAGGAAGGCAGGCAAAGTCCCAAACTGAGGAAATGCTAGCATGAACAGTAAAAGAAGGTGACAAGACTTTCTATAGATACATTAGTGAAAGGAGAAAGTCCAGAGGGGGTATTGCTAAGCTTAATGGAGAAAAGGGAGCATGTGAAGAGGGGGACCATGTAAAAGCATCTATCCTAAATAGATACTTTTGCTCAGTATTTACTGAAGAGAAGGTAGGGCAGGGCCCACAGCTCAGCACCATGGACACAGGGGAGGAGGTGAGCACTACTCCCTTCACAAAAGAAGGGTCCTACAAGAGCTTGCTAAGCTCAGAGTGGATAAGGCAATGGGACCTGATGGCATACATCCCAGGGTACTTAAGGAGCTAAAGGTGGAACTAGCAGAGCCATTAGCAGAACTGTTTAGTGAGTCTCTGAGCACAGGAGAGGTCCCAGAAGACTGGAGAAGGCTCATGTGATCCCGCTCCACAAGAGTGGTAGCAGGGAGGAGGCAGGAACTACAGACCAGTCAGTCTTACCTCAGTAGTGGGCAAGATGTGGAGGCACTCCTTAAGAAAGGATATTGCAACACCTGGAATCCATAGGGGCACAGGATCCAAGACAGCATGGGTTTACAAAAGGAAGGTCCTGTCAAACTAATCTCATAGATTTCTTTGACTGGGTAACCAGAGTGGTGGACCAAGGGGCAGTTGATGTCACCTACCTTGACTTCAGCAAAGATTTTGACACTGTTCCACATAGAAGATTGATAAATAAGCTGGGTAGGCTCGGGGTGGGTCAGAAGTTGGTCAACTGGGTGGCAAACTGATTGACAGGCAGAAAACAGAGAGTGGTGGTAAATGGTATACAGTCAGAAGAGATGCAAGTCACAAGTGGGGTACCTCAGGGATCAGTCCTGGGGCCAGTCCTCTTCAACATCTTCATTAGTGACCTTGCAGATGGACTAGAGGTAAGGCTTGTCTGTTTACAGATGACACCAAGATCTGCAACAGAATAGATGATCCAGATGGGGTGAGCAGAATGAGAAGAGATCTGGATAAACTAGCAAAATGGTCAGAAAAGTGGCAACTGGGATTTAATGCAAAGAAGTGCAAGATCATGCACATAGGGAAGAGAAACCCTGAAGCCACCTATATGCTGGGAGGGGAGTTGCTAGCAGTCACAAAGGAAGAAAGAGACTTGGGCATCATCATCACTGATGACCTGAAATCATCCAGGCAGACCTCAAAAGCAGTAGGTAAGGCTAGGGAGGTGTTAGGGTGTATTAGTAGGGGTATCACAAGTCATAAGAGGGAGGTAATAATCCCTCTTTACAAGACACTGGTTAGGCCCCATCTGGAGTACTGCATGCAGTATTGGGCCACACCTCACAAGGACATTAACCAAATTGAGGCAGTCCAGAGAAGAGCAGCAAAATGGTGCAGGGACTGCATCAGAAGACATATGAGGACAGATTAACAGAGCTCAATATGTATACCCTTGAGCAAAGGAGGGAGAGGGGTGATATGATCGAGGGCATTCAAACACCTTAAGGGCATTAACAAGGTGAAAGAGTCTAACATGTTTAAATATAAGAAAAATAGCAGGACAAGAGGACACAGCATGAGATTAGAGGGTCCGATTAAGGGGGAATGTGAGGAAATTCTTTTTCACAGAAAGTGTGGTGGATGCATGGAATGGCCTACCTCGAAGTGGTGGCTATGAATACAGTGCAGGGCTTCAAACAGGCATGGGATAGGCATAAGGGAGCAATACAAATGAGTATGAATAGATAGGCCACTGACAGAGCAAAGGCCGATGGCACATTTATAAGGTAGAAAAAGAAATGGGCAGACTGGATGGGCCATGCGGTCCTTATCTGCCGTCAACTTCTATGTTTCTATGTTTCTATCTTGCCCCCGGGTTTCTATGCCCCATGTGCTTTATTTTGCACTTTTTATTGTTGAAACCGAGTTGCAATCCCTTGAACATTCTTCCAGCTTTTTTTTGAGATAATCCCTCGTATCCACACCCCCAGTAAGTCTGTTCTGTTACAGAGTTTCATATCATCTATAAAAAGGCATACTTTTTCTTCTAGTCCTTCTGTAATGTCACTAATTAAGATATTTAAGAGGACCAAGCCCAGTACTGATCCTTGTGGCACCCCACTGGTCACTTTACCTACAGCAAAGTTGATTCCATTCACTGCCACCCTCTGGATCCTATTGCTCAGCCAACTCTCTACCCATTTTACAATTTTAGTACCTACTCCTAGGATCCCCAGCTTGTTTATCAGTCTTCTTTGTGGAATGGTGTCAAAGGCCTTGCTGAAATCCAGTTATGCCATCTCCACCGCCCCTTCCTGATCCACTCCCCTGGTTACTCAGTCAAATAACTTGATCAGGTTTGTCTGGCATGACCTCCTTCCTGTGAAACCGTGTTGCTTCAGATCTTGCATACTGCTGTCAGCATGGACCTGATAAGGTCAAGGTTCAATAGTTGATATACAGCAAATATATCATACGCTTTATAAGACAGTTATACATACAGAGAAAAATAATGTTTATACAAAATGATGTACAGTGAATTCACATGTTAAAACTCAGTTAAAGGAAGGTTAAGCTAATATCTACAGTATGTACAGTACATACATATCCCAATGGGGGCCATGACAGACACACAACATAATGAATAATAGGATGGTGAAGGTATTATTGGGTGCCATAAGCTGGGGGTGTCTGACTGGAAGGAATATGCCATATATGATTGGAAGCCAGATTTGTAGGATGATTATTTTATCTCTAGCGGTACCAACTGCATTTCTCTGTGAAGAAGGCTGTACAATGCTGTTTAAATGATGCAAATGGAATGATAATGGACAGTTTTAGGGATTTTTGTAGGGTGTTCCATGCTATAGCTAGAGAATAGCCTTACTTTACCTTATTACCTTATAAGCATTACCTTACTCACCTCTGATGTCAGGCTGACAGGCTTGTAATTTCCTGCCTCCTCCCTATTTCCACTTTTGTAGAGAGTGACCACATCTGCCCTTTTCCTTTATCATTGGCCCATTACCTGCTACCTTCTCCAACACTGAACAGATGAATTTATTAAATATGTCCGCTTTTTGGGGGTCTTCCTCTATACTACCCCCTCCTTCTCCTTTCAGTCATACTATCCCTCCCTTTGTCTTTCTCTTTTCACTTATACACATATAAAATGTTTTAGCCCCTTTTCTCACTGCTTTGGCAATCTTTTTCTGTTCCTTTGTTTGTGCCTTTGTGCTCTTAACTGCCTTCCCTACCTCCCTTTGATTCTCCTGGTAGCTCTCCCAATCCCCCTCCTTCTGTGCTATTTTGTATCTTCTAAATGCCATTTTTTTTACTCTTACTTTTTCTGCTACCTCCTTAGAGAACCATAGTGGTCTCCTCTTTCTCTTGCCCTTGCTAACCTGTCTGACACAGAGATTTGTAGCCTTTTCAATGCCCTCTTTTATGTTTGTTCACTGTTCCTATACTGCCCCCCAATTTTCTCTAACCCTGCTTGGGTGTTCCTCAGGCATTCTCCCATTTTCTTGCAATTGAGCCTCCTGAAGCCCAGGGCCCTCATCCTCATGGGATTTGGCTCTGACCCAGTTTTTATATCAAACCACACCCCCACTGTGACATTTGTGACACTGACTTGGTTTGTCAGTACCAGGTCCAGTAAAGCCTCCTCCTGAGTGGATTCCATAACTAGCTGCCTGAGGAACACCCCCAGCAGGGAGTCTAGGATGTTCCTACTCCTGGCTGATGCTGCCATGGGGAGGCTTCAATACACATCTGATAGGTTGAAGTCTCCTACTAGCAATATCTCTCCCCCCTGCAAGTCATCCTTTGGATTGTTAACATAATTTTTGCATCCGCCTCTTCTCCCTGTGCTGGAAGTCTGTAGATCAGTCCTGTGCAGATAGCTGCCCATTTATCCTCTTCAGAGTAACGCACAGTACCCCCTTTCTGCTCCTTCTGTATTTCTGTGGCTTTTATGCTGTTCCTTACATAACGAGCGGCTACTCCCCCTTTGCTGCTTACACTGTCTCTCCTGAACAGTGTGAATCCTGGAATGGCAACTTCGCAAACCTGGTTCTCATTGCACCAGGCCTATGTGATGGTGACCAAGTGCAGGTTTGCTTCCACCATGGTAGCCTCTAGGTCAGCAATCTTGTTGCCCATGCTTTGAGCATTTGCATACATGGCTCTCCAGGTTGTTTTGCCACCACTCTCCTTTTTCCCTTTTGCCCACCCTTACTTTGTCCACTATATGTTCCACTTATAATCATTTCTTCTACCCTCTGGCTTTCATTTTCATTTGTTTCCTTTATTGGATTTACTCCCCCAGTAGTCTTGCTGCTGATCTTGTGAACTTGCGGGACAGTGGGGGTGGGCAGTTTTTGTCTCCCTGCCTCCTTCCACCTCCCCCCTTGGCTAGTTTAAATGCTTGCCAATGTAGCATTTAAACTGTTCATTAAGAACTATAGTCCCCTTTCTGGATGGATGCAGGCTGTTGCCCTTGTACAGGCCCTCATCCCTCCAGGTGGGTCCCCAGTCCCCAATGAAGCCCAAATCCTCCTCAGTGCATAGTCCTTCAAGCATGTGTTGAAGTCCCTGGTGTAGAGGTTCCCAGCCTCCACCTTGATGTAGACAGGCAGCACCTCTGAGAAGGTCACAGAGCTTGATACCTGCCCAAGGTCCCTACCCAGCTCCTTATACTTCTCCTGCACTCTTCTTATCCCTGCCTCATCCTTACGGTCATTGTCCCCAGATAGACAATAACATCCAGCTGTCCTCTCCTAGCTTCCACTCTAGAAATCCTCTGGATGCACTATCTATCCCTCTGTCCTGTGCCTCCAGGTAGGCACTTAACCTCCATTTCACCCTCGCTACATGTCCCCAGATCAACTCCCCTGACTATAAAGCACCCCTCCAGAAGGTGCTTCCTCCTTCTTTGGGGTTGTCCGCCACCCACTCTTGGGAGCTCCATTATAAAAGATCTGCTCATTCCCCCTGCACACAACTCTGGGTGTCACTGTGGGATCTTCCCACTCCTCCAAAACAGTGTAGGAGTTCTTTAGTTGCACTGAATGGGAGACATGCCTCTGTCCCATCACCCTCACCCTCCATGAGTCCACCATAGTCCATCCACTCCTCCTGCTACCCAAGCTTTGAGGTAGTGGAGGCAGACTTGGTGGCCCAAGGGTGGGGGAGGAGGTTCACTGAATCCTATCCAACTTGGTCTGGAGACTAGTAACCTTCACCCTCAGTTCAGAGAGGTGACTGCAGATGCAGCAGCAGCACCATGGCATCCAGAAGGTCCTTCAGTAAATAAGGCTATTTTAACTGTAAATAATCCCTTTTGTCATGCAGTGTCACAGGATACTGCATTGCATCTCGGCTGGCTCCACTGTATGTTATGTGAGGTAAGTATATGTTAATATTATAATCTTGTATGTTTTTTCTGCAATTATCACCATGTGTATTTTGTCTTCCTATTTCTCTTTCCTCCATGTTGCACCTGGAAATAAAGCTTGGCTCAATGTGTCTATTCAGGTTACCACTTTTAAATAAATAAAAAAAATAATATTAAATAATAAATAACTATATGGGCATTCTTTATGTGAAAGTATGTACAGATTATCTATTGATGGTGATTGTAAAATCCTGGAACTGCTGTTTGTGATGTTAGTAGTCAGAGTGAGTTTGAGACAAAGTTTAAGCTGAATTGCAAAGGTACAGTACCTGGCAGTGATGACTAAAAGGTAAGAACTCAATGTGTCTATACATGGGAATCCTAATAGTATGTATTGTGTTTTGTACAAAGTTAGTCAAATAGTAGTAAGCATACAAATGCGAAAGCTACTAGTATTTTGTCCCAGTGGTACAGTATATGCAAAGAGGTATTAGAGACATTGCTAGACAATTGTTTGTAGTCTGTGCCAGTATGTCACATTTCAGTAGAATTTTCATTAATCATGACCCTCAAAAATTAAAATTAAAATTACACTTCCCATTCTGAGTAAACAATGTCTGCAGTTCAAAGGTAGTGGACAAGCAGATTGTCAGGGAGCAAGTTGGTACCTGAATGCTGAGGAGCCGAGAAGGAGCAACTCATCATATATTTGTATGCTTGTCTGTAAATTATAACAGTACAGTATGCCATTATTGCCACAGTATATCCATGCAATTTAATCTTGCATTTACACATATATGTTCTGTTTTCCCAAAGCCTATTTACGTTTAATAAGGAGTTGTCAAGTAGCTAGTAAAAAACTGGCCTGGAGACTGACCTCAAGTGTGGAGAAGAAAGAAGAGAAGGGTGCAAAGAGAAACAGCAGAACAACAGAAGAGAATATAAGAACCTGGAGCTATAGTGGTTTAAGTAGAACCACAGACATGTGGAAAGGAAAGCAAACAGAGCATGTATATGAGATCTGACAGACCTCCTGATTATAATGATAATATAGCTCACATACCGAGCCTGTAGCCAAGTCTGGTGTGTGAATATTCTGCATCCTGTTTGCTTCTGTTGATGGTAGAATGGCTCAGGAAGGTTGACTCAAATTCTGTCAGTGAACTGATTCTCAATAATAGGGTCCTTTTTGAAGGAGAAGTAGTCTTCTTGGGAGACAGAGGGCATACATTTCACCAGCAGTACAAGGGTAGAAGTATCAGGTGGCAGCACCACAGCAGCCAGTGGTTGGGGTGATAGGATGGCCATATTGAATGAATAAATGAATGAATGAAAGAATAAACAAATGAAGTAATGGAGGACAATGATTTGTAAGCTTACATTGCATGCATGTAGCAAGGAGACGTTGACTCCTAGAGGGGATTTGTAGTGGTAGAGCTGTGAGGCCCAGTTTGTGAATGCACAAGTTGCATACCACACATGCGAGGTTTGCTGGCTATTGGACAGAGGTTGCTTTTGGGGACAGTGTAAGGAATCTTTTTGGCCCTCATTACAAACTGAAATGTTCAAGAGAAACAGCCAATAGAATGATGCCCCACGCCTACCAGCAGACATAGTCACCAATCTGCAGAAGCAGGTGGCTGGGAGCTTTTGATCAAGTCAGGAGCTGCCTTGCCAAGGAGAAAACAAGATGTAATATGAACACGAAGGGGAGAGAGCTGGCAGGATGACAGGAAAAGGGGGGACAAACATTTCAGAATGCAGGTTATTTGGCAGACATGTCATGGTACATAGGTGAGTATGTATACTTCCAGGTGTTGGGCATAGCGGTGAAGGGGAATTTAAAAAAAAGATTATGACATGGCTTGCAGGATGACAGGTCAGTGGGGTCATAAGGGGATATCAGTGTAGTTATTAAGTGTAGTTAAGACAGTGTAGTTAAGAAACCCTTCACTGGCTGCTGATTAGGTGGTTTTTGGATCAAATTTACAGTTTAAACTACAGTCACAGCTAAAGACATGGTCAGATATTTCCTGAAATTTCTGTGATATTTCTAGAGAAATCTCTTGCTTTCTGCAGTTCCACAGTAGGGGCAGCACAGAGAATCCCTTTAGAAATTCCGCAAAATATCTGGAAATATCTGACCATGTCTCTGGCTAAAACTGTATATTATTTAATTTATATTATCTATTTCAGTCATGTTTAGTAAGTTATGTAAGAGTTTGTGAATATTGTTTTATGTTGTCCTGTCCTCAAGTCCTACAACACCCTGAGCCTCAGGGAACTGATGCTTAACAAATAAAGTTTTAATTAATTTTTGCTTGCTATCACTAGGCGATAAGCATGCCAGTCATCACTGGGAAGCATGTCAAATAGTGTTCATTGTGGCAAGTGATGATAGAGAGGGATGAAGGGGCCACGAGTGGGGAGAGTGTTAGTACAAAACTGCTGTCATGGTAAGGCCCTCCCACCTGTGGGCCCATGGTATATATAGATGTATATTTGTAAAAAAAAATGAAATTCTGTAATAACAGTGTATGCTTTAATATTATATCTTACTCATTGCAGCCCCATGATCATAGAGAGACAGGATGAGAGGTGCAGGTTGTCTGTGTTTATTTCTTTCAGCAGGTGACAGTACATGATGCTTGTAGCAAGAAAAGTGGTGGAGAAGAGGGGTATAACAGAGTTCTAAAGATGGTTACAAGTACTGGTGCAAGTTAGGGGCAAGTTGTGGTTAGAGTCATGTTTTCTAGACTTGAACAGGGAGTCTGTAAACACAGCAGGAGACAGATCATCGGGCCTTTTGGTGTAGCCTACCCCTCCCTTGATGTGAGTCCTATCAAAGGAACCTATGGGGGCAGGACAGCACCCTACCCACAGGTGAGCATGGTGAAAGGGAAGAAGAATCAGGTGGCAGCACCACAGCAGCCAGTGGCCAAGAAGATGGCCACCAAGAGGATTATATCTAGAAAGGCAGCACCAACCACAAGGCAGTGAAGGGCACAAGCCAGTATGGTTTAAAGTAGGCTCAATTTTGAGGAATGGTGTTCAGAACAGCTGAGAGCATTGCTATAAAGAACATTTTCAAGGGACAGTTCAAAAGGGGAGCCAGCTGCAAAAAAGACCAGGGGGATAGCTGGGAGAGGACAGTCACTGACAGAGGAAGCCCCCAACAGCTCTGTAGCCATATGATAGCAATGAGACTTCCAGAATTGGAACTGGTACACCAGCCTGGGGGGTCTGTTGAGCAGACATTTGGCACTGAAACAGAGGCTTGACTGCTCCTTGCATACCTAGAGGGGAATACCTTAGGTAGAGGAAGCTCCATGATGCAGCCATTGGTACTGGTGCCCCTGTGGATGGGGGTGGAATTTGAGGACTGGGAGCAGAGGTCTAGTTGTTTGCCACCACCACAGTATATCCATCTCCTCTGGCAGATCCAGTTACCCCAGCCAAAGAGGATGGGGTACCAGTAATGGTAGATGGGACTTAGTTGGAGGGCTCCAAATCAGGGCTCACTTCCCCAACGGCCAACTTCAAAAGTCTTAGGGAACCTAATGGGTAGCACTTGACTGAGAAAGTTTCACAAAGTTTTTAAGGTGCTAAAAAGGTTGTTTCCCTAAAGTTGCTCCTATAGATTATGTATAGTAATTTCAATTGCCACCCTGCAGAAAAAATGAATCTAGGTTTTGTAGGAATATGGTTTTGTTTTCATTTGTTATGACATATTGTGATAGATTATTCCAGGAATTTATTACACGTTCTGAGAAGTAACATTTTCTCTTGTCTGTTTTTAACCTTGTTGTAATTATTTGTAAGGGGTGACCCCTTGTGTTTTTTTCCATGGTCTTTAAACATTAAAGGGAGAGTCAGGCCAAAAGTGCTAGACTGCAGAATTAGAATACGCATACCCCCAATAAATCTCATACCAAAAATTAGGTTTCTACATTACTTCATTTTAAAGTTATGAGCTATTTTGTAACCCTAATTTCACCACCTGTTCAAAAAAGCCAGTTTCAGTAAAGAGCCACTGATGATGTCATTACCTGAACTCACAGACTAGTCTTCCCTGTCAGCAACCTTATAGGACCTGTTTCTCCAAAGTTCAAGAAATTACAGCTCTAGTAATCATTTGAAAAATTAATACAGGGTTGGCTGCAGTGCTTGCATTTCCAGAAAGTTCAGATGCATGGTACCATGTATCAGAATGCCTCAGGAGGTGGTTTTGGAATGCAGGGCTGAACCAAGGTACAGAATGTCAAGGTGGTGCACAGTTTTAAATATAGTGGGGGACATGCAATCTTGGAATGTGGCAGGGATGTGCCATGTCAAAATGTGGTGTGACACTCAATCTCAGAATGCAACAGGAACACAAATTGAAGAATTTGGTAGGGACTGACAATTTCAGAATATAGTGGGGATGCACACTGTCAGACTATGACAGGACACACCATTTATTCTAGAACTTGCCCATGCCATGTTTCAGAATTGTACGCACCCACCACATTTTAAAATTATACACCACATCTTCACCGCATACCAACATTGTGCATCCCAGCCACATTCTAAAATTACACCTCCCTGCCTCATTCCAAAACTGTGGATCACTGGATCTCTGTCAGATTCCAAAATAGCATATCCCTTCCACAATCCAAAGTTGTGTTTCAATTCCACATTCCAAAATTGTCACTGCCACATTACCAAATTGTGCGTCACTGCCACATTCCAAAATTGTGCATCATTGCCATATTCTGATATTGAGCATCACTGCCACATTCTAAAATTGTGCATCACCGTTACATTCTGAAATTGTGTATCTCCATCACATTCTGAAATTGTGCATCACTGGCACATTCTAAAATTGTGAGTTAGTGCCACATTCCAAAACTGAGTGTCACTGCCACATTTTTAGGTTTTACGCTCCTGTCACATTCTGAAATTGTATGTAAACTTCCACATTTCAAAACTGCCTGTCATTGTCACATTCTGATAATAAGCATCCCCACCATATTCCTAAATTGTATGTCCTCTCAACATTCTGAAAGTGTGTGTCACTGCCTTATTCTAATATTGCTTGTCCAAGTCACATTCTAAAATCATGCATGTCTGCCTCATTCTGAAATTGCATGTGACTACCACATTTTGTAACTGCATCACTGCCACATTCTGAGATTCTGTATTCACGCCACATTGTGAAATTACATGTTGCCACCACAATCTGAAATCAAACATCCCAACCACATTTTGAAATTGTGCATCACTATTTGTCCCCTGCATTTCAAAACTGTGTATCTGTGTCACATTCTAAAAACATATTACGCCACCACATTATGAATGTTTGCATCCCTGTCACATTCCAGAATTATGTATCCCAGCTATTTATTGATATTGTGTCATTGCTGCATTCCACAATTGCAACCTGGTGACATTTCAAAATCTCATACCTGCAGTATTTTAAAAATTGCACACTACTTTGTAATTCTAAAGCCATGTTTTCTGCTGCATTCCAACCCCCCCATCACATTCTGAAGTGCTGTACCTTGATCTGCATATAATGGAAATGCATGCGCTAACCCACCCAGTGTCGGTTTTCCTTTTTTCAGATGTTTACTACAACTGCAGTTTTATGTAACATGGGAGGAATAATTCATATAAGGTAGCTTGCAAGGGAGGTCTAGACTGCAAGTTTAGGTTTGACATCATCAGTAGCTCTTCTCTGAAACTGGATTTTTTGATCCGGCAATAAATTTAGGGTTACAACATGGCTTGTAACTTTCAAACAGGTAACTTAGGGCATCTCATTTTTGGAATAATTCTGATTGGGGACATGCTGATCCAAATTCTGAATTTATTGATGGCAGAAATTTTGACCAGACTCCCTCTTTAAGTTTAACTCATTCAGTAAATATGGGTCTTGTACACTACCATGCATCAATAGCATGACCCCTCTTTCCCTCCTGTCCTCCAGTGAGTATAAATTTAAAATGTGTAGTCGATCTGAATAAGGTGTATCTTTTAGCCCATAAACAAGCTTAGTCGCTCTTCATTGTACTTTTTACACTCTAGTAATATCTTTTTTCTTGTATGAACACCAAACCTGACTACTAAATTTTAACCCCGGTCTCATCTATGAACAACATAGTGGCATTATTACTTCTACCTTGCTGCAGGGAAGGGGCCCAATTCTAGAAGGGTGGTGCAAGTCGCTGCCAAAAGCAACTTGCACCACCCACAACTGTGACATTGATCCTGCACCCTATTATAGAAGGAGCAGGGTCTCCGCAGCTAAGTCCTGTGACTTGCAACAAAGTACGCTGAACTGCTGGCGCACCTGGTGAGCATGTCACAAGCTGCAACACAGCTTGCAAGTGCCCCACATGCCCAGCTGGCCACAATAGGTGCCCTACAAGGCTGCCCACTCCAACTGACCCCAAATCCCTATGTATTTACAGCCCTGCAGGGCTTTCCACTCCAAGTGCCCCCAAATCTCTATGTATTTACAGCCACACAGGGCTGCCCACACCACCAGCCCCCTTAATCCCCCAATGCAACATGCCCTGCAGGGAGGCACTGTCATCCCCCACCCATGCTTCGACTCCTGAGTCACCAGCCACAAAAGTGGCAATTACCCTGTCCTGGTAGGCTATTGACTCCCCACCCAGCCATGCCAGCCCACCTAACACCCCACCACCCATCCCCAGCTGGCGACTAGCACAGTCCACCTCTCACCACCATGGTCAGCCACCGACTGAGTTCAGTGAAAGCATACTGAAAAAGACTCACTCAGAAATGTGTTCTGAGCCGTCTTCTCAGTACACACTCAACTGGCTTCAGTCGACGGCTGGCCATGGTGGTGAAGAGTAAAGCTGTCTCCAGTCACTGGCTGGGGATGGGTGGGGGTGCTGGGTGGGCTGGCACGGGCTGGGATGGGGCCACTAGATAACCAGGGCAGGGTATTTGTCGCATTTGTGGTTGCAACTTGGGTTGGAGCACAGGTAAGGGATGACAGCTCTGCCCTGTGGGGTATTTTTGCAATGGGGGATTTGGGGACAGGAGGTGTGGCCAGCCCTCTTGAGGCACTGCACTGGATGCTTCAGGGGGCAGTTGGCATGGGAAGCCCTGCAGGGCAGTTAATGTGGGTTTTGGGACAGGGGGGTGGGCAGCCTTGTGGGGCAGTTACTGTGGGCTTGGGGGTATGGGGGGAGAACACATGGACCGGGTTCTACATGATCCTTGGAGGATGTATGTAAGTTATACCAGCTAAATGCAGGTGTAACTTACATTGCTGGTTATCTTCTGAGGGTTCTTGTAGAATCCCAACATTGGGGACTTTGTTGCTGCCCTTCTGGAATAGGGTACAACTGCTGCTGTAAACCCTCTAGTGCCATGTAGCAGGGGGTGTATGGTGCAACTGCAGATGTAACTACTGTTCGGCACAAGTGGCCTGCGTCATGATGCAGACCATGTTATAGAATTGCGCATGTCGCAACTGCTGGTGTAAGTTGCTACATGCACCATTCTATTCGGTGCAAGTGCTATTATGCCAGGCATAACTGTACTAGAATCGGGCCCAATATTTCTTTTTAAAGCACCTAAAACCCAGTTAACTTTTACAGTTGCTTCCGTACATTGATCTTTTGAGTCTAAGCTTCTGTTTACACTAATATCTAGGTCTTTTCCACTATTAGAGGAATTTAGTATAGTATTACATGAAGTGTACTGTTACAATGAATTTCTGCTACCTAGGTGGATAACTTGGCGCTTTGCAAGGTTGAAATTCACGTCCCATATAAATGCCCAATTTGTTATTTTATCTAGGTCATCTTGAATACTTTTTTGTTGCTGTCAGTGTCAGCTAGCCCACCAAGCTTCATATCATCAGCATATTTTACAATGCAATTACTAATGTTATGGTTTACATCTGCAATAAATATTTGAAAAAATAATTAGTCCCAATACCGATCCATGAGGGACCATGCTAGTGACTCTACCTGATTTGGATAAGTGCCCAATTATAGATACTTTCTGTGTATGGTTGTAGACCCAGTTGTTTACCCATCCAACAACACAGTTATTCATTTTTTTTTCAGATTTTGCACTATCGCCCAATGTAGTACCATGCCAAATGCTTTGCAGAAGACTAGTGAAATGATGTCCCCTGATCCTTTATCAAAAATGTTTACTGATGTTCCCATAAAAACAGAAGATTAGTGGTACAGGAGCACCAATCTGAAAATCTGTGCTGTGCTAGGTCAACAGGATTATTAATTGCTTCAGTGCATATTGCTGTGGTGCATGGTGCACTGAGCTGTGGACACCCAGCTGGTGGGACACTGGACTGACAAAGAATGTTACTTTGCTGGAATTCTTAATAGTGGTGGCATTTCTAATGTGGGGTGAACAGTTTCAGAACAAAAAGGTTATTTTCAGGTCAGATAACATAGTCGTAATACACACAATGAGCAGCAGCTGAGGGCAAATGGCCCAATGGACGATTTAATGAGAGTTTTTATTTTATAATGCCTAATGTTAAACATTCATTTTAAGGGGTTACATGTGCCTGGGGTAAATAACATCACTAATGCTCTTTGTCATTTGCAATAGCAGAGGTTCTGGAAGCTATTTCTCAAAGAAGAGAAGAACACCAGGGCAGTTCCAGCATTTCTCTGGGAAATGGTGAGGCCAAAGCCTGACAGTTGATCAAGAATCCGTTAGTTCCAGGCACAAGAGCTGCATACAAAAGGAGGGTTAAAGGGTTCTTGAATGCCAAGTAATGATAGGGGTGGGTGAACAAATGACCCGCACCAGTGGACCAGTTATGCTGGTACATCCTGCAGAAGAAACAGGAAAGGGTCACACCAGGAGTGGTGGGCCAACACCTCACAGAAATAGCATGGTTTTCAGAGGTGAATGGTTTTGAGGACAACACAAGAGCATTTAGGCTTTGCAAGTTGATGGAAGGATGGGCGAGAAGGTCAATTAAGTGGGTTGATTACTGTCAGCTGATTAGCCCCAGCATTTAAGTGGGTTTGGGGCGATGTGGAGAAGTTTCATTCACCCAGACTGGACATAATGCTGTTTAGTTTGGTCTGTTTGGTGGCCTTCTGTGGTGACTTCTGGATATTGGATGTGGTGCAGCCAAATAAGGCACCTCAGACAGAGGTAGTTGTGGCCTTGGAAGAGGTGTCCATGGCGACTGAAGGGATGTTTTCGTGAATCTGTAAATGTAAAATGGACCATTTGGCATTTGATTGTTAGTGTAATGGGTACTCTTGAGGACCACAGGGGATGTAAGGAGAGAGATACCAAAATAGATAACCCAGAAACCTGGGGGAAGGCTATTCTTTCATCACAAAAACAGAACCCTTCTGATTATATTTCAGTTCAGATATGTCCTTAGTAGGTTCATGAGAAGCTTGGGCTTAAAGCCTGGCAGTTTTGAATTGGGGCAACCATGAGAACAAGGGTAGTAGGGTGGTCAGACAACCAGATGAAGACACTGAGCTGTGGAGGTCACAGGCCTTTGAAGGGTATGTACGTCCTCATCTGCTGTAACTCTCTTTCTTTTATTGACAGGTGGCACACCACAATTAAGCCAAGTGGGGATATGTGGACACTCCTTTTTACACTGGGCAGCCAGAAGGATGCTGCAGATGTTGGAAGATGTTTACCTCTTCCTGGATCCACAAAGGCGGCAAGTGCAATGGATGGGACACCGAGGTTGCAGGTGGAAAGACTTTGTGCCATGGGTTATGACAGAGGCCCAGTGGCAAGGCCCTCCTGGGGTGCTGGTCATCTATTTAGATGGTAAAGACTTACGTCTTGTGAAACTATTGAGTTGGATTTGCCAGATGAAGGATGACCTCCATTCTTTTAACAGCAATTCTACCTGGGTGTAATACTTGTTTGAGTACACATAATGTAACATCAGAAGTGGTAGGATCCTGCAGTGATTGAGAAGTCTCACAGAGTGGTCAACATGTTGATAAGGGTATCCTGTGATAATGGTGATCACAAAAACAGCGAGGCTGAAAAGGGTGAAGAGAAACAGCATGGACACAAAGGGCGTCTGTCAGAACATAGTGATCATGAAAACAGTGAACTATGGCTCCCTCCCCGAGTTGCTTCCCCCTCAGAGTTTTTTAGATTAGTAAGGGGGTGCAGGAGATGAATCCCCCAAAAAAAGCTACCATTACATTGTTGTCACTGTTTTGGTGATCGCTGCATTATACCCATCGCCCTATGTGCTCAATCTCTTTTTGCTTCACTGATTTTGGCCTTGCAGTTTTTGACTCACTGGTATCACATTGAACCATTGATAAGGACCTTTAGGGGGTCAGTAGGTGGTAAGGTATTGTGACAAGATAAGATTGCGATCATATTGCTGCATCTGTATGCAAGAAATTAGGTTCATCTGTCTATGGCAGGCATGGATAGGGTTTTAGCAGATGAACAGGGTGTTTTGGAGAGCTGTAAGCATGGCTTGCTTTGGAGCAATGGTAGTATCACATGTAGAGCACAAAGGATGGACCTGCCACAGATACAGATGGGTTCCTCTTGAGGCTAGCAGAAGGAGAGGCCCAGACTGTGGGGAGCCCTATGGGCCAGTCAGGGCTCAACATCCTTGGATTTTGGCCTGTGTGTGTGTGTGTGTGTGTGTGTAGCATTCTCTGATGAGGGAGGAACACATGGTCCATGGCTCTGGAGAACCTCTTAGACCTTGGAGGCCATAATTCCTCCAGAAACAGCACCCCCTTTTAACTCTTTCACACCACAAGAGCTCTTTGAGACTTCCACCACTTTTGTCCTATATTCTCTTAGCACTACATCCTGGGCCTTTCTAAGCAAAATCAAGCCATAATCAGCATGCCACAAACAAACGTGAATACCTCTTGAACCGTAAGTGTTACACACATCGTATGAGTGGCAAAGTTGTTCAGCACAAAATTACCATTCCAGCAGTGCTATGCAATCAATTGTAATCAGTTTGGTTTTTATTTTATACTAGCTGAAATACCAAACAACTGTGTTTTTTTTCAGATTTTTTTCAAGGTGCTTAGGTGAGGCTTTATAGACAAATGTTAGCCATGCATACCATACCTTAAATGTGAATAACTCCTGAAGTATATGTGATAGGCACAAAATATCAGTGGCAAAGTTTGTTTGGCACAAAATTACCCTTCTAACAGTGCTATGCAATCAATTCCAAGCAATTCAGTTTGTTTAATATTTAGGTAAAACTGCTGACTTCCTCAGACATTTCCAGGTCTGAGTGAAAGTCAGCTGAGTATGTCTACAGTTGTTATTGGCCTGAGTGGCTATGCTTTCAGACGCCACCTACAGGTGTATCGAGGCCTGAATGAGTTAATGGATGGTGGGCCCACCCAGTGGGGTCCACTTGAGTTAGGTGAATGGACCAGGGAAGGTTAGGAATGTCTTAATAGAGGCTTGCTGACACTACTAAGCTGCACATATTGCTCTATTACTTGTAGTGGTTGCTTGAATAAATGCATGGCTGTGGTCATTTCTTAATACACTGTGTATGTCTCTTCTGTTCAGGTAAGGGGGCAAAGCACCAAATCACATAACAGAGAGCAGGAAAAGGAACTCCTTGAATCCTATGTGCATTTGTCTGTGGACTCCATTCCCTGTTACCAGGCAGAAGCAGAAAGGGAGGAGTAGGGAGAGGGGGAAGGAAAAGAGGAGGGCAAGGCTATTTCAGTAGGGCCACCCAGCATTTGAGGGAGACCTGGGATAGAGGGTAGAAGCAGGCTAGAAAAAAATGGCTGGGGCATGGTAGCCCAGCCTCTTTTTTATTCTCTCCAGTTGAAATTCCCGCCCACCCACTCACCCATGCTGAAGGCATGAGTTAGAGGGCTGAGGACATGTAGGGAGAACATTAGCCCGATAAGGGGGATCAACATATGGGTTGAGGAAGAATTTTCCTGTTTTTTCCCCATGAGATTTTTCTTTGTTTTTCACTACCATTAACAGGGAAGTGGTAGACATATAGTGTAGGATGTCACAGTCATGTAAGTGTTGTGGCATGGTATTCTTGCAGATAGCCTGCAGAGGAAAAAACAGGGGGAACTTGCCACAGATACAGATGTGTTCCTCTTGAGGCTGGCAGGAAGCAAGGCCTGATGATGGGGAGTCTGAGGGGCCAGGTGAGGGGCAACATGCTTGGGTTTTGGCCTGTATGTGTAGTGCTCCCTGAGGTGGAGGGACACATGACATATAGCTTTGGACCCACCCCTTAGGCCTTAGAAGAAGTGTCCCCCTTTTAAATGATGGTGGGTCAACCTGGTGCAGTCCACTGGAGGCATGTGGAGGGATCGGGGAAGGTTAGGACCACCTAGAAAGAAGCTAGCTGACACGACTGAGCTGCACAACTCATGCTATTACTTGTGCTTGTTTCAATAAACACATGGCTGTGTCCATTTCTTCCAAAACACTGTGCATGTCTCCTCTGTTCAGGTAAGGGGGATAAGGGACCTAATCAGATAAATAAAATCGGGTCTTTTTATTTTATATATTGAGGATTTTTTTTCTTTGTTTTGCCTCCATTTTACAGGTCTTGATCATGCACTTTTAGGAAAACTTTTTGTATTGTAGAGTGTAATTGCTAAACAAACTGTGATTGCTGCTTTTGGGTCATTGTCTCATTTGGTATTATTTAAAAGCCACAATACCTTGCTCTAACTGGATTAGAGTGCTGTTTCAATTTTCACATGCTTTAAGTCAGCTGACACCTGGCAGAGACTCAAAAGGACTAGCAAAGAATCCCGTATAGTTATTCTATTTGTGATGTCAGATATCAATTTTTCAAACTCCCGAGGTGCCTTCAGAACACTATCAGAACACTGGCACTTTTCCCCAATTGCTACACCTTTCATTCTTTTAAGGAAATCATACTTATGACTGTTGATTTAATATATTTAGCCTTGTCAATTTATGGTGCCATGCTTGTAAATTAGATCAAATGGCATTTTCTGTATTTTTTTAAATTACTAAACTGGTTCTGAGGACCAAAGACAGTGAGGTCGTAATTCAGCAAATTTCCTCATCTTGGGTTATATACCTTTCTCTACATCCCTGTTTGCAAGTCTGTTGTATATTTTCTGATAAAAGATGCAAGTAGTAAATATTATTTTTGTATGGCATTTTATGAAGACCTAATTTCTTATTTAAAAAAAGTATTTTTTTAGGATTTATTTCAGGTTTTAAAATATCGATTTTAAAACATTTATTTTGCAATATAAAACTTATTCAAACTTTTCAGAACATCATAGAATATTGAACTTTGAGAGGGACAGTCAATGGCAAAACAGCTCACTAGGGCTTGGAGTGTGTGGTAATGCAAGAAAGCAGGCAACAACAAACACTCGCACCACTCAGAGCTAATTCCAAATAGTAGCTTTAATGCACAAAAAAGTGCAAAGACCACCACAAAAAAGTGGAACAGTGCATCAAAGATCAAAAGCTGAGACCTCTACTGGTTTCACATTCAAATAAGTCACCTTCAGGAGACTTTGAGAGGGATAAATTTTAGTGATCATAATTTCAACAGTGCTAGTCTACAGTGATTTAAATCTAGTGCCTGAAATGAAACTGCATGAGTCAAGTACTCAGCTACTCTAGGGCTCTGTGCTGGATTGTAACATACTTTTTTTACTGGAGCTTTGATTATTACTGTTTGCATTTAATAATAATGCCTCAACATGTGAATAAAACCCAAGTTCTTACTTTCAAGGCATTTCCAAGACTGGAGAACTGTTATTGCCATTGTGTTTTGCCCCAGCAGTTAAACACAGAAACATAGAATCTGATGGCAGATAAGGACTGCTTGGCCCACCCAGTCTGCCCATTTCCCTACCTGATGGATAAGCTGCAGATTCTAGTTAATCAACAGCTTACTTCCTCCTATACCCCACTAGAATTGCCTTATGTCTGTCCCATGCATTTTTGAATTCTCCCACTGTTCCTGACTCCACAACCTCCTCAGGAAGGCTGTTCCATGCATCCACAACCCTCTCTGGGCAAAAATATTTTCAAGCATTACCTCTGAGCCATCCCCCCTCTATCTTCAAATTGTGCCCCCATGTTCTTGCATATCTCTTTTTCTGAAAGATGCTACTGTCTTGTACTTTATTTCCATTGAGATACTTGAATGTTTCTATCATGTCCTCCCCTCTCTCTCCTTTCCTCAAGGGTATACATATTAAGCTGCTTTAGTCTCTCCTTGTATATCTTCTGTTGCAGGCCCTGCACCATTTTGGTTGCCCTCCTCTGAACAGCATCCACTCTGTTGATGTCTTTGCGGAGATGGGGTCTCCAGACTTGCATGCAGTACTCCAGTCTTACTAACTGTTTGTACAGAGGGATTACAACTTCCTGTTTTCTACTGTTGATACCTCTTCCTATGCATCCCAATATCCCCCCCAGCCCTCCATACTGCCTTCTCACATTGCTTGCCCACCCTTAGGTCATTTGATATGATTACTCCTAGGTCTCTATCGATTTTTGTTCCCGTTATTATCTCACCCCCCATTGTGTACTCTTCCCCTGGGTTTTTGTTTTGCAGATGCATTAACCTGCACTTCCTTGCATTGAATTTGACCTGCCATATATTTGACCATTCCTCCAACCTTGCCAAGTACCTTTTCATCCTTTGCACCCCACCTTGTGTATCAACCCTGTTGCAGTTCTTTGTGTCATTTGCAAAGAGACATACTTTTCCTTTCAGGTGCTCTCCAATGTCACTTATGAAGATATTAAAGAGGACCGGTCCCAGTACCTAACCCTGCAGTGCTCCCACTAGTTACCCTCCTTTCTTCACTATGGACTCCATTTACTATTACCCATTGCATCCTGTTGTCCAGTCAGTTTTTTATCCAGGCTACCACCTTGGGATCCACTCCAAGGCTGGCTAATGTGAATATTCATCTTTTGTGTGAGACTGTGCCAAATGCCTTATTAAAATGTAGGTATGTTGATAGACTCTTCAGTGTTTACACTGTGAAATAAACTCTGGCCAGAGCTAATAGGGCTGCATCTGAGGAATTTGGGGTAAATATATTAAAAATTACAAAAGTTAGGAGCCTATGTTAGCAAAATGTAAAGTAGGCTCATCAGTTTGTTGTTCTGTAATATTTTTTCTACCTAATTTTAAACATAGACTTGTTATGACCCTACCTCATTAAGAATGGCAGAGAAAATGTTCAACTCCTTGCCTAAAGGCAGCTTTGTGCAGGGACCATAAAATCACCTTTTGGGATGTGAAAAAAAAAACATTTTAATTGGGATTTGAAAAATGACAACTGTCACACTCATGAGGTGCTGTAAATATATGGCTATGTTTTAAATTTGGGGGAGAAATATTGAAAATTGAGCAAAGCAGGCTCATAACATTTTTTTATATTTTTACAACATATTTTCAACATAGCCTTCTTAAGATCTCGCCTCATGAACAAGGGCAGATAAATTGTCAACTCCTGCCAAAAAGGTGATTTCACACAGGGACCATGACATCATCTTTCAAGATGTAAAAAAAAAAAATTGCCCAGGATTTGAAAAATGATAGCTGTCACACTCATAAGCTGCTGTAAAGACATGGCTATGTTGTGAATTTGGGAGAAATATTGAAAATTACCAAGTTATGAGCCAGCATTTGCAAAATTCAATGTAGGCTCATAACGTTGTTGTTTTTTTTACCATTTTTACACCAAATTTTCAACACAGCCTCCTTGTGACCCCACCCATGAAGAAGGGCAAAGAACATTTATAACTCCTGCCCAAAAGGTGATTTCATGCAGGAACTGCAAAATCACCTTTTGAGACAGATCTGCCTAATGACAGTGCATTTGTTCATGAGATGGGGTCCAAAAGAAAGCATGTTGAAAATCTGGGCAAAAATATGCATAAATGTCCATGTTATATCACCAAGTTTAAAACCCATTGAAAAACATTGAGCCACATACAGTACCTGTTTCCTAAGTTCTTGGTCCAGCTTTGAAGAGTGAATACATATCTGCAGTACACAGAAGATTATGGTGCTGGACCTTTGGTGAATAAGTAAGGGATTGGGGTATGTGTGGGGTAGTGGGTGCTGAGTAGGAGGTTGGGTGGGGTCAATAACAGCCACAAAAGATGTCAAGGGACATTTTTCACTTTCAGGTTTAAGAAAAAAAACAGAAGATTTCCGATCATGATACTGGGGGATTGGGCACCCCAGTGTCAGTGTAATGTTTCTGGGGTGGGGTGGTGGATGCTGAGACACAGCATCAGGTGTGTGAGAGGGGAAAAATATAAAAACCAAAACACAGAAGTACTTGCACATTTGTGGTAGTGGATGGGGTAGTCCAAAAAAAAAAAAAGGACATAGGATTCATAATGACGGCACTTGGGGATTGGGAACCCCCAATGTCAACGATATGTTTCTGGGGTTGTGCTGAATGCTGAGAAGAAGGGTCAGGTGGGGGTGATATTAAAAAAAGGAGTCATCCTGATCATGACACTGGGGGATTGGGTACCCTCAGTGTCACTCTTAAGTTTCTGGAGGGGTGCTGAGAGGGATGATCAGGTGGGTGTTCCAGATGACCCCCACACTGTATTGTACATGCGCTAGTAGTTGCACATGCATAATATAGTTTGATAGCCATCTTGGACATGGTGGAGTGTGTCATGTTTCATTGTGACTGCCAACACAGTAAAATAGTGCAGTGCTACTTCCAGTTAAGACAGTGAGTGGAGTGCTTCATAGATGCAGTAGTGACTATGGTGCAACTCCAACATGTTGTTCAGTCAGAAGGAATGTGCTGAGTCCTATTCACACATTAAGAAGTTTGCAGGGCTACACCCACTGCAGCCCTAAAAAGGGGTCAAAAGTTATACTGGCTATAACTTGAGAAACTTAAAGACTTGTGGTACTGAATACTATACCTTGTAGATACCTTACACATATTTTCTGTGCACTGTACAGGCACTTTATAATTTTTTTTTTCCAATAAAGCCTTTTTGGCCCTAAACCACCACCTTACACCTGCTTCAGGCATTAGTCTGACTCCCCCAAACTTGACCGTTACTCCCCCACTGTGATGCCAGTAGGGATCCACATAGGGCAGGCTCTGAAAACTCTGATAAACTAGCTGCCAGTGCACATCAATTTTTCTGTTTTCACTCCATACCATCCTTAGCCCCAGCCTGAGCATCAGGCCATGTCTCAACAGACTTTGCATGCCATCAGCATGCACCTACAAAGGACCAACCTCCCCAGGCCCATGGTAGGGGTTGCTGGTGCAGCAGAACCTGGACACCCAGTTCTTATAGCTGGGAGGACTGCTACGTGGCAGTGCCTCCCCATCCCCCCTGGGCCACCCAGCCAGATCCATAGTCCACTTCTGAACTTGCATCACCAACATGGGAGCATGTAGCATTCCCCTCTGGGCCATCAGAAGGTCCTGGCATATCATAATTTTGAGGATCTTTACTTTAATTACTAGCTTTTTTTTATCTTACTGCTTAAATATTTGTATTTCCTAATTAAAATTGTATCATATCATATCTTTAAAAGCTTAACATAAGTAGACCCACACCACTGTTAAAGGCAAGGAAATATTCCCATAGTTGTCACACTTGAAAGAGCCACAATTGAAAGACTCACCAGCTCAGGCTTCTTCTTTGTTATCACAAATAATTTGTTTAATGAAGAAAATAATTCAGAGCAAATAATTCCAAATACACACATTGCTCCCCACAGCTTGTTCCTGATGGAAGTGGGATTATTTTCTTGATTAAACAAATTATTGTGATAAGAAAAACCTAATCTTTCAGTGTAACTTTCTCAATGTGATAACTGCCTTTAATCGTCTTAGTCTACTAGCTTTTACAGATTTGAACTTTTAACTACAGCATGGCATCCCTGGGTGTGGCGGCTTCTTGTATAAACTCTTATCATATCATATATCATATCATATCTTATTGTATCATATCGGTTTCTAGAAGGAGCAGAAAAGAGGTGATCCTAGACAATGTGCCTAAAAAGGCTTCCCTATGCAGTAAGATATGATGTAGCCTTAAAGAGGGAGTCCAGCCAATGTTTCTTGCAACAATAAATTCTGAATTGGTCTAATGAAACATTTTTGCATATGTGGCAACCTATGTTGGATGCCCTGGAGCAGGGTGTAGTCCTGATGTGACATATGTCCTTTTACCCTTCTCCATCTCTTTTGTGAACCCACCCTAGTCTAGTGCCCCTCTAACTGCAGGTGTCTGTCAATCTGTTAAGAGTTTAGTTGGTTGGATACATCTGGAGGTCCATTAACACCTTATTTTCACCTGTAACTATGCAATCTTGGTCTATTATCACATAATTGTTTTTTTTTTAATTGCTTTATATTAGTTATATTTCTGGTTGTATACTTAACTCTGTCAATATAACCAGTATGTTTAATTGTTTGTATTCTTGTTTATACTTCAATAAAAATATTTAGCAAAAAAAATTCTGAATTTAGATCAGCATATTCTCAATCGGCCTCATGACAAAAAAATGAGATATCTAAGTTTACTTTGTTTAAAAGTTGCAAGTCATTTTGTAACCCTAATTTCACTGACTTAAAAAAAGCCAGTTTTAGTAATAAACTACTGGAGTCATAAGCAAAACTCACAACCCAGTTCTCCCTGCAAGCAACTTTATAAGACTTTTTTCTCCCATGTTACATAAAACTGAAGTTGTAATATGCATTTGTACAAGGAAAGCTGACATTGTATTGGTACAATGCATGCATTTCTGTAATGTGCAAGGTCTTCAAGAATGTGATGGGGTTGGAATGCAATGGCAAACATAGCTTTAGAACACCAAAGTTGTGTGCAGTTTTTAGAATATTGCAGGGATGAGATTTCATAATGCCACCAGGTTGCAACTGTGAAATGCAGCAATGACAAAATCTCAGAAAGTAGGCGAGGCACACAATTTTGTAATGTGATAGGCATGCTGAAATTCAGAATGTGGTGCTGTCATACATTATGTGAAAGTGGAAGCAATACACAATTTCAAAATGTCAGAGACAAATTGTTGCCAAATGTAGCAGGCTTGTACAATTTCCTAATGTGCCTTGGATGCATTAAGTTGTCATGTGGTGGTACACAATTTCAGAATATGGTGACAACATACAGTGTCACAATTTGGCATGGAAACAGAATCTAATTGGCAGCGATGCACAGTTTCTGAATGTGGCAGTCACATGCATTTTCAGAATGTGGCAGGTATGCACATTTTTCAAATGTGGTTGGAGTAATTTTGGAGCATGGCAAAAAAATGCATTTTGGGAATGTGATGGATATGCACAGGTTTGGGATGTGGAGGGGAAGCACACTTTTGGAATGTGATGGGGTGCACAGTTTTAGAATGTGATTTGGACATGCAATTTTGGGATGTGGCAAGGGCACTCATTTTCAGAATGTAGTGAGGATACAATATTTTGGAATATAGTAGGGATCTGCATTTTTGGAATGTGACAAAGATGGGCAATTTTGGAATGTGGCAGTGACACACAATTTTGAAATAAGGGCAAGGACACCCAGTTTTGGAGTGTGGCTGGGAAACACAATTCCAGAATATGGTGAAAATGCATAATTTTGAAATGTGATGAGGATGCACAATTCTGGAATACAGTGGTGGCACAACTTCAGAAGGTAACAAGGATGCACACATTTCAGAATGTGATTAGTTTCAGGATGTGGAGAGACATGAAATTTCAGAATACAGTGGTGATGCACTATTCTGGTATTTGGTGGGAAAGCTCAGTTTCAGAACTGGCTGTGACATAGTTTTGGAATGTAGTGGTAACACAATTTCAGAATGTGGTGGTCACATGTAATTTCAGAATTTTACAGGATACACATTTTGGAATGTGTAGTGAGTAATTTTGTAGCATGGCAAGGAAATTCATTTTGTAATCGTGATGGGTATGCACAATTTTAGAATGTGGAGATGCACGATTTCAGAATGTGGTACAGATGCTTGGTTTTAGAATATGACTTGGACATGCACTGTAACTGCATTGCAGCTGCAATGAAGTGCATGTAAAAATATGTATCTACATTATAATTAGCTTGTTGCACATCATTAATGATTAGTTATATTGAAACAGACACTTAAAGCATAACCCATGCAATTTTTGAGTGTGGCAGGGACACCCTTTCAGAATGTGGTGGGGATGCACAATTTTGGAATATAGTGAGGATGTGCATTTTTGGAATGTGACAGAAAGAGGAATGTGGAAGTGACACACAATTCTGGAATGTGGGTGGGGATTTCCACTTTTGGAATGTGGCTGAAAAATTCAATATCAGAATGTGGCGGAACAGTACAATTTTGTAATATGATGAGGACCACCTTCTCTGGTGAGGTCACACATGGAATATTGTGCTCCGTTTTGTTCACCAGGAACCAAAACAGAGATTAAATCCCTGGAGAGGGTACAAACTGGAGAGCCAAAAGAATAAGTGGCATAAAGGGATTAGAATATGAGGAGAGGATGAGTGAGTTGCTGATGTTTTCTCTGGAGTACCGAAGAATAAGGATTGATATGTACTTTCTGTATAGAGCATTAACAGAAAATTACTTATGGGAGTGCTCTGGACTTGATATGAAAAATCAGACTTACTGCATGAGTGCTCACCTCCTACAGTTGGTAGGGGAAACATGCCATACAAATAAATGAACTTATTGGTATAATCAATGAGTAGTGTAGTTCAGGAATTACCTTCCAGAAGAAGTAGTGGGTAGCAAGAATTTAAGCAAATTCAAAATGAAGCTAGACAAACACTGCATTTCTAAAAACATAAAAGGTTAAAGACATTAAATAAAAAGGGGCGCTATATGGACAATAGTCTACTATGTTCTGAAAACACCTATGATACCTATGATTTTGGAATGCGATGAGGATATGCAATTTTGAAATGTAGTGGTGATCCACCTTCAGAATATGTCAGTGATGCACAATTTCAGAATGTGGTCAGGACACACAGTTTCTGAATGTGGTGCGGACATGCATTTCCAGAATGTGGTGGGCATGCTCAATTTTGGAATTAGATTTGACACAATTTTGGAATGTGGAGGTAACACAATTTCAGAATGTGACATTGACACACAGCTTCAGAATGTGGCAGGGATGTACAGTATTTGAATGTGGTGGGGATGTGCACTTTTGGAATGTGGCAGGAATGCACAATGTCAGATTGTGGTAGGGAAGCACAATGTCTGAATGTGGTTGATAATGTGATGCACAATCCTGAAATGTGGTGGGTGCATATAGTTCTGGAATGTGTCAGGATCAGGGACGAGCAACTTCAGAATGAAATAGTATGTTTTGTCACATTCTGACAGTATTCATTCCCACTATATTCTGCAATTGTCAGTCCCTGCCAGATTCCAAGATATGTTCCCCTGTCAGATTCCAAAATTGAGTGTCCCCACAACATTTGTCTATTGTGCATCCCTTCCATGTTCCAAGACTGCATGCCCCCAACATTCTGAAACTGTGCACCACCTTGAGATTACATAGCTTTGTTCAACATTGCATTCCAAAACCACTTCCTGAAATTTCTGAAAGCACAGTACCATGCACCTGAACATTATGGAAGTGCATACACTGCACCCAGCCATGAGCCAGTTTTTTTTTTCAAATGATTACTACAAATACAATTTCTCAAACTTCAGAGAAATAAGTCCTGTAAGGTTACAAACATAAAGGACAAGGATGTGACATCAGGTTGTGACATCATCAATAGCTCTTTAATGAATCTGGCTTTTTTTGAACAGAGAGTGAAATCAGGATTGACAAAATGGCTTGTAACTTATAAACAAAGTTAGAGATCTTATTTTTGATATGAGGAGTATTTGAGATATGCTGATTCTAATTCTGTGATGTAACACTTTTGGCCAGAATACCTTACTAAGTGGTAAGCAAAACACTACTGATATAAAGAGGTAAAGAGGTAAAATGGAAGGAAATAGAATGTGTAATGTTAAGTCAGACAAAAATCAAAAGGGAAATACAAAAAAGGGGAAAGGAAGGGAAGTTGCTCAAAAACCAGTGAAGATATCTCTAGAAAAGGATTAAATATGAATCAAAAGATAATGGATAAGTGTTTACATTCCTTTACTTCCAAGTAGAGATGTTGTAAAGTTTTAACCCACCAGTAAATGTAAGACAAACTCACCAAATCTGCCTTCGAGGATAAATTTGTGGACTTTTGCTACTCACTGTGGAATTAACCTTTGGCAGCTTTGCCTGTAACTTCACCCATGGGGTGCACAAAGGTGAAATTTGGTCAAAGCAAGGGTACTGGTAAACAAGTGTCTTAAGGTCACACTGAAGACCTTCTTCAGGTCACATGGTACATCTCTGTACAATGTGAGACAGCTTCACTTCCAGTTTGTTGGTCAGTAGAGTACAGTAGAGTAGAAAACAGAAAGCTCTTATAGCAGAGATTTCCAGATTGAAACTTTATTTTTCAATACTTTCTCAGATTTTTTAACTCTTTTTTCATTGTCTGTCAATTATTTGTGTTTCTATTAGTAAATTAGTTGTATTTAAAGATTGCTCTGTGTTTTACCTTTTCCACATCTAATTAAGTCTCTTTCTGTCTCTCGTTGTCTTTAGAACAGTCTCATTCTCATGTGGTTTGTGTGAGGACTCGTGGCGGTAGATGGGGTAGTATACGCCTTCGTGTAAATTGTTCTGAGGCACTACACGTGGATTAAGCTTGCAAAAGTGCTCTTAGAAACAATCAGTAAAGTCCTGCTTCTCTTACTGTTGTGCTGTGGCAACATTGAACTTAACCCTAGCCCTCCATTATCCATTGGATCACCTTCAGACCTACCTAGCCTGAAAGGGTTAAGCTTCATGCATGTTAATGCATGCAGCTTGTTAAAAAAAATCATATCTGTCCAGGCCTGGATTTGTCACACTGCCCCAGATGTCTTGGTTGTCACTGAGTCTTGGCTTCGCCTGGCAACAAGCAACAATGAAATAAACCTCCCTTCTTATTCCTTGTTCTGAACTGACAGATGGACCAGAGGTGGAAGGCTGGCTATTTTTGTTAAGGATAAAGTCACAGTCTCCATCATAGATTCAACCTCAGTCCCACATGAGTTCAAAAGTCTCTCCCTGCAGGTCAAGATTGCACCTGGTGCATCACTTTGTGTGACAGGTTGTTATAGGCCCCCGTCTGCTGGGTTATAGCTGCTGAACCATTTAAGCCTTACCCTAGGACAAAGGTCCACTGAGATCATTTTACTTGGTGACCTCAATCTAGACTGGCTATCCAGTGCATCTTCTCCACTAAAAACACTCTGTGATTCTTGACTCTGTGATCTTTACTTAGAATTGTTTTTGGGCTGTTGAAAATTTAAAATGTAGTGGTGGTGTATTTCTGTGCTGTTTTAATTGCTGCAAATTCCCCCCTTCCCCCAACTCTTAATTATATGCCCTTTTAAATCTGATTGACAGGAGCTAAACACAGGGTATAGTAAGGGGTGTGAAGTAGGAGGGGCATAAGGGGGAAGAAGCCCACCCTCAGCACGACAGGTGTTTTGACTCATTTATTTATTTATTGGTTTATTTTCTTTTTTTTTAAAGAAAATTATCTGAGTATCAGTGGCAGGATTTTAAGGACAGTAAATTAATAAAAAGGGAACTAGGAGAGCTTCAGTAGCAGACAAGTAGTGGAATAGCAGTATAATTGCAGTATAATGTGGGGAGTGGTGCAATGCAGTGGCTGTGGGGAGCCATATTCAGGCAGACCTTCTGGACACTGAGGTGCTTCCCTATCTGCATGCATCTCTCTGGACTGTGGGATGAGGTAGCCAGACTCAGAGAGAAGTAAACTGGGTCAGGAGTACCATCACCCCTATCCAGAGACCACCCAGTCCAATGCAACTGCCTCAAAGGATGCCGAGCGAGGAGCATTTGGATGACAGTGGGCTCAGGGAGGTTAGAACGTTCAGGCAGAGGCACCACATCCTATTCACTCAAGAACTCATATGCCACACTGGCAAGCGGGGACAACCAAATAGAGGTACCCAGAGAAGTGGAAGGAAAGGATGTGGAGGTTAGCCAAGGAGGTGACCTCAGCAGGGAAAGCAGTGGACCCCAGAGGAGGAGGAAGCAAATCCTGGTGGGGGACTCCATCATAAGAGGGATCCAGCTAGGAACACAGGAGGGGAAGGACAGGGAGGTGAGGTGCCTATCAGGTGCCATGGCATGAAGGGATGGAAGGAAGATCCTGGGGATCACTGGGAAGTCAAGATGAGAGGGTGAGCTGGATGTCATTATCCACCTAGGTACAAATGACCTGGCAAATGGGGAGCCAAAGAAAGTTCAGGAAGAGTTTAGGAAATTGGGGAGGGGTCTCAAGCAAGTAGCTACTTCTGTCACTTTCTCAGAAATACTACCTGCGAGAGGCAAGGGAGACCATAGGAGTGCATGCACCAAGAACTTTAACTCATGGTTGAAGAACTGGTGTTGTGAGGAAGGGTTTGGATTCACTGGTGACTGGGGACCCACCTGGAGAGATGGAGGTTTCTTCAAGCCTGACGGCCTGCATCCATCCTGGAGGAATCAAGCACTCAATGATAAGTTTAAATGCTACATTGACAAGCATTTAAACTAGCAAAGGGGGCAGGCCAGCAAGGAGGTACCTACTTGCTCACCCCCAACAGCTAGCAGTGGAACCAGTGAACCAGAGGAGTGGCTATCTCTACAAAGCAGTGTGCAAAGATGGAAATTAGTGCCCAAGAGGTGGATAGGCAGAAAGGGCAAAATTCAGCAGAAGGGCAGACAGCAAGGAGAACCAGGGATAAAGGACAACCAAGGAAGGGCTGGAGTAGAACAGTGAAACAGTCTAGGAGGTCAAATCATGGAAGCCATGTGTGCAAATGCCAGGAGCCTTAGCAACAAGATGGAAGACCTGGAGGCTGTCATGGTGCAGTCAGACCTGGACATTGTGGCCATCACTGAAACCTGGTGTAATGATAACCACGACTGGGAGATGCCATACCTGGCTACAACATATTCAGAAGAGACAGAACAGGCAGAAAGGGAGGAGGAGTGGCACTGTATATGAGAATTACATAAGGGCCACAGAGATCCAGGAGGAACAAAATGGGGGAGAGATACTGTGGGTTAAACTGGAAAGGAAAATGGGGACAGCCATCCACATAGGTGTGGTCTATAGACCACCAGCCCAGGAGGAAGAAACAGATAGGGAGCTGATGCTAGCCATCCAAAGGATGGCAGACAAGATGATGGTACTCGTTGGAGACTTCAACATTCAGATGTGGACTGGAGCATCCCAGCAGCAGCATCAACTAGAGCAGATTTATCCTGGACTCCTTCAGGGTGCCTTCCTCAATCAACTGGTCATGGAACCAACTCAGCAGAAGGCAATACTGGACCTTGTGCTCACAAACAGGGACAGTGTGATGGGGGTAACAGTGGGGAGCACCTGGGAACAGTGACCACCAGTCATTGTGGTTTGAAATCACAGAAAGAGCAGAACCAAACCACACAAAAACACGTATCCTGGATTTTAGGGAAGACTTTGGAAAATGGAGAGATACTTGAAAGAGGCATTAAGGGGATGGGACAGGAATCAGGGGTTGAGGAACAGTGGGCAGTATTTAAAATGGGATTACAAGAACAACAGAATTATGCATTAAGCAGGTTAGCAAGAGGAAAAGGAAGAGGAGACCATTATGGTTTCCAAAGAGGTAGCAAAGAAAGTAAAAGCCAAAAGATTGCATTCAGGCAATACAAAAAGACACAGGCAGAAGGGAAAGGGAGGCAGGAGGTCAGTAAGGAAGCCAAAGCTCAGACAGAAGAACACATTGCAAAATCAGTGGATAGAGGGGACAAAACCTTTTACAGGTATATAAGTGAAAAAAGAAAAGGCAAAGGGAGATAGTGAGGCTGAAGGGGAGGATGGGGGCTGCATGGAGGATGACAACAGTAAAGCTGACATATTGAACAGGTATTTCTGCTCAGTTTTACTGAGGAAGAGGAGGGTAATGGGTCTGAAGGAGTACAAGGGGTGAGAATGGTGCAGAAATGGACTCAAGTCCTTTACGAAAAGGGTCCTGAAGGAACTGGAAGTAATAAGAGTTGATAAAGCAATGGGGCCAGATGGGGTGCACCCAGGTCCTTAAAGAACTAAGAGAGGTGGTGGCTGAACCTCTGGCTATCCTGTTTAGCCTATCACTGGAAACAGGGAGGTACCCAAAGACTGGAGGACAGCAGATGTAGTCCCCTTATACAAAAGTGGGAACAAAGAGGAAGCAGGGAACTACAGACCAGTCAGTCTCACCTCGGTAGTGGGGAAGATCATGGAAGCACTACTGAAGGAGAGATTGGCGGAACATCTGGTTGTCAATGGACTACAGGACCCAAGGCAGCATGGTTTCACCAGGGGGAGGTCATGTCAGACCAACCTCATTGAATTTTTTGACTAGTTGACTAGGGAGGTGGAACAGGGGAGGGCAGTGGACATGGCCTATCTGGACTTCAGCAAGGCCTTTAACACTGTGCCATATAGAAGACTATTATGCAAACTGGGGAATATGGGAGTGGGCAGGACAGTAGTGTGGTGGGTAGGTAACTGGCTGGGTGGCAGGACACAGAGGGTGGTGGTAAATGGCTGTCACTCCACAGAGGGAAGAGTGACCAGTGGGGTACCACAGGGATCAGTGCTGGGAGCGGTCCTATTCAACATCTTTATCAGTGACATTGCACAGGACCTAGAAGGCAGAATTTCACTGTTCGCTGATGACACAAAGCTCTGTAACAGAGTAGACACACCAGAGGTGTAGACAGAATGAGAAGGACCTGCAGAAACTTAAAGAATGGTCAGGGGTTTGGCAGTTGAAATTCAATGCAAAGAAGTGCAAGATAATGCATATGGGGCACAAAACCCTGGCACAATATATCAGTTGGGGGTGAGGATATAGCATGCAGCAAGCAGGAAAGGGATCTTGGGGTTATCATCTCTGATGACCTCAAGGTAGGGAAACAGTGTGACAAGGCAACAGGTAAAGCAAATAGGATGCTGGGATGCATAGGCAGGGGCATCACCAGCAGGATAAGGGAGGTCATAATTACACTATACAAGACACTAGTGAGGCCCCACCTGGAGTACAATGTACAGTTCTGGAGACCATACCTATGTAAGGACATAGACAGTGTAGAGAAGGTTCAGAGGACGGCAACAAAGATGGCGCATGGATTGCATCACAAGTCCTATGAAGACAGGTTGAAGGAACTGAACATGTACTCCCTGGAGGAGAGGAGGGAGAGAGGGGATATGATAGAGACATACAAGTATCTTACAGGGAGGAACAGGGTGCAGGAATACACTATTTTTAAGCGAAAAAGATGTTCTAGGACTAGAGGGCATGGGATGAAGTTGGAGGGAGGACAATTCAGAGGAAACGTGAGGAAGAATTTCTTCACAGAATGGGTGGTGGACAAGTGGAACACCCTGTCAGAGGAAGTGGTGGGGGCTGAAACAATCATGGGATTTAAGAATGCAAGGGATAGACATAAAGGAATTCTGGAGGTCAGGGGTAAGGGGCAACAGACTTCTAGGAAAACATAAACTGAACTTACAAGCTCAAATGGGCAGACTGGGTGGGCCATAGGCCCTTATCTGCCAACACTGTCTATGTATCTATGTATCTATGATTCACTTGGGCTGTCCCAACTCTTCAATGAAACTACATGACCAAATAAAACAAGCCCTACTAACAGCACCCTGTTAGACATTATCCTTGTTAGCAAACCCCACTTATTCACCCATGCTGGTGTCTTCTTCTCAGACATTAGTGATCATTGCTTCATTGCCTGTATAAGGTCCAACCGCACCGCCTCCTCAGGATCCAAATTCTTCACTATAATGTGCGTATGCAATTTCAACCCCTGTGCATTCATCTCTGAGTTAAAACATTCTGTGTATTGGCCAGACTTTTGTCTAGCAAAGTCTGTGACTACTGCTTATAATATCTTTCAAGACATTATCCTAGTCGCTCTCAATAAACACACACCATTAGTGAAAACTCGGATCAGAAAAAAAAAAACTGTCTTTGGTTCTCCAACGAGCTGAAAGACGCCGTGCATAATAGAGACCTGCTGTGGAAAAAGGCCCGCAAGACAAAATCCGGGAATGACTGGAATCTATTCAGGAGGGCAAGGAACCAGTGCACCAAACTGGTTAGAGAAGCAAAGGTTAGTTTCTATGACTCCCAACTTGATCTTTCATCCAACTGCTCCTCCAAATTCTGGAAACGAATCAAGGACATTGAAGGCCATTTCCCCGGTATCTCACTGCCGACAAAAATCTTGATTGGCGCTATTAATTCACCAATAAATATTCACTCCTTAACTCTTTCAACAACCATTTTGCCACCACAGGGTTAGTATTCGATACCTCCCCAGCTAACACACTATGCACTCAGCTTGGACTCAGTGAACAAGGATCCCCCTTTCCAAATCCATTCTTCTCCCTTCAGCCTACAACTTTGAAGGAAGTCGAAGATCTCTTGCTCCAGTTGGATGTTAGATAAATCGCAGCAGCAGATCACATTGGACCTTATTTCTTAAAGTTGGGCTATTTTGCCCTGGCAGTGCCCATTACACATCTGTTTAACCTCTCCCTCTCTCAAGATGACCTTCCTTCTATCTGGAAAATGGCTCATGTTATCCCCCTGTTCAAATCTGGAGATCCCAGTGATTTGAACAATTACAGGCCAATCTCCCTTCTTCCAACCCTGTCTAAGATGCTGGAAAAAGTTGTGAACACCCAGCTTAGGAACTATCTGGAATCGGCGAAACTGTTAAATCCATTACAGTGAGGCTTCAGAACACAGCACAGCACAATTTTGGCCCTAGACAAAGTGACCAATGACTGGCAGCTTGAGTTGGACAACAAGAACTTTGTCGATGCTGTATTCTTGGATGTACGCAAGGCCTTTGATACCATCAATCACGTCCTGCGCCTCACGTCCCTCCGACATATTGGCCTCGATGCTTAGTCCTCCAGATGGTTCAAGAATTACCTCTTAGGTCACTCACAGCAGGTAAAAGCAGAAGGTGAAATCTCTCCCTTAAAGCCTCTTCTGAGAGGAGTACCTCAAGGTTTGATCTTAGGACCCCTGTTATTCACAATCTACATCAACAGGATAGACAACACCATCAAAAAGGCCCAAATACACCTTTTTGCAGATGACACAGTGCTCTAGGTCAGTGGACCCTCCCACGACATAATGTACTCAGTCCTCCAGGATGAATTTAATCTTCTGGAGTGTCAGCTTCTAAATCAGAAGTTGCTTTTGAACACCAAGAAAACCAAAGCAATGTTCTTCTCGCCTTTTCCCAATCTATCTAACCCAGCTTCAGTTGGGACTCTTCCCCTGGTTACTACCATACTTGGTGAGCAGCTGGAGTATGTGACTAAATTCAAATACTTGGGGGTATGGTGCATCAATAGACTCTCCTTCCTGGTACACATTGAAAAACCTATAAAGAAACTTCGCCAGAGGCTTGGACTTTTCTTCAAGATAAAAGACCTCCTCCCCAGGAAAGCTAAGAAGAGGCTAGTCCAAACTACATTTCTTTCTCTGCTAGGCTATGTTGACTTCCTGTACAATCAAGGGCCTGCCGGAGCGCTCTCAAAACTTGACACGCTCTACCACAGAGCCCTAAGGTTTATAACTGCCCTTCCCTACTCCACCCAACACTGTTTGTTGTACACGGCCGTAGGGTGGTCCTCTCTCAACTTCAGGTGACAAAGAAATGCCACCATCTGCACATATAAAGTCATCCTAAATAATTTACCAAACTACATCTCTGATTGCTTACTACTTTGTACTATTAGTAGTTATGCTCTGAGAAGTGTCTCCTAGCTCTCCTTGAAGGTACATAAGGCCAGTTCTCATTTTGGCTGTGCAGCTATTAGCCATGTGCTGCCTTTAATGTGAAACACATGGCAAAAAACTCTAAAACTAAACTATGTCGTCAGCTTAGCAATATTCAAAACACTATATTCTCATCACATCACAGAACCCTGTGTTTGCCATTCCTAAACATGGATTTCCCCCACTATCTGGAGCCCACTATCCACCTCGCTGCAGCCTTCCCTAGTTACTGGTCCAGCCTCTACCTAGCCCTCTCTCCCTCACCACCTTTTCCTCTTCCTTGCTTCTCTCCTCCTCTTACTTCCCCCTACCTGTTCCAGTACTGTACTTGCTTTGCTCATGCCCTGCCCTCCGTTATTCTTCCTACTAGAAGACCGCATATCACAATCTTCACTGTGCACCCTACTCTTTAACCGCTGCCCCTTCCCTCTTCCTACTCCGCTCTCCTCCTCTGTTCTTCCCCTACCCCTTGGGAGCCCTCTATGTTGACCTTGTGGTTCCAGACAGCTCACCTCCCCCTCATACATATGCATCATTGTTGCAGAAGCCATCTGCAACACTGGTTGTTTGCACAGCTTGTTTGGCTGTACAATTATTAATTTCGACTCCATCTCGCCCCTGCTGTCTTGCTAGCATATTGTAATTGTTGTGTATCACCTTATTTTTCTTGTGTCACAATATTGATGTACTTTCTGCTTGACTCTATATATGTTTATGGGGGGGAGGTAGTAACAACAACAAAAAAGGAAAGGGACCTGTGGGTAATCATATCAGATGACCTTAAGGTTAGCAAGCAATGTGAGAAGGCAGTAGGGAGGGCTGGGAGTATACTGGGATGCATAGGGAGAGGCATCACCAGCAGAAAATAGGAAGTTGTTATCCCTCTGTACAGACAGTTGGTGAGACCCCATCTGGAGTACTGCATCCAGTTCTGGAGACCCCATCTCCACAAGGGCATAGACAGGATAGAGGCAGTCCAGAGGAGGGCAACTAAAATGGTGCAGGGTCTGCAAGAGAAGCTGTAGGAGGAGAGACTAAAGGAGCTTAATATGTATACCCTTGAGGAAAGAAGGGAGAGGGGGGACAAGATAGAAACTTTTAAGTACCTCAGTGGAATCAACAAAGTCCAAGAGGGTAGCATCTTTCAGAAAAAGAGACATGCAAGAACAAGGGGACACAATTTAAAGATGGAGGGGGCGGTTCCAGGGCAATGTGAGAAGTATTTTTAACAGAGAGGGTGGTGGATGCATGGAACAGCCTTCCTGAGGAGGTTGTGGGGCCTAAAACTGTGGGAGAATTCAAGAATGCATGGGACAGACACAAGGCCATTCTTGAGGGGGGTAGGAAGAAATAGGCTGTTGGTTAACTAGAATCTGCAGCCTATCCTGTAGGTAGGGAAATGGGCAGACTAGGTGGGACAAGCAGTCCTTATCTGTCATCAAAGTCCATGTTTCTATGTTTCTATGTTGCACTCAACTTGTATTACATATTCTTACTGCTGTTTATGTCCATGCAGTTTATACTACTGTATTGTAACTATTGTGTATTATTCTTTAGTCTGTACTTGTTATACCCAGATCCACCTCGAAAATGAGCATTGCTCAACTGTGATCGCCTGGCTAAATAAAGATTATGATTGGTTGATTGATTGATTGATTGATTGATACAGCAGACTTTCACACAGCAGCCAGAGATACAGCAGTCTCCATTTCTCCGAGCTTCCATGGCAGCTCCACCAAAATCCCTAGCTGCGTAGCACCCCTCTGCCTCTCTCCCTGCAGCAACCTGAACCTCCACAGTGGTCTTCATCTTTCCCTGTTCCCACTCCAGCTCACCTAACTGAGCAGTAGCCCTGGTACCACCCACTCCACAGCATCCTGCAGCCTCTACAACCCCCAGTGATACCACTAACACCACAGGCTGATCCTCCTGAGGCAACCTGCCTATTCTCCTCTGGCTCCATATGTCCCAGATCAAGGCAGCCTCATTTCTCCCTGGTCTGGGAGTACTTCACTGTGGACTGTAATGATGAGAGCCTGGTGACCTGCAAATTGGTCAGCCATGGGTAAAGGGAAGTCCTCTTGGTACAGGTGGCCAACACACGCACCTGACCATTAATCACCAGGGACAGTGGGAGGCCTGCAAGCAAGAGTAGGCAAGTGGAGGTGTGTAATTTGTGCCACCTTAGCTGGACCCACCTCAACAAAAGTGGCACAGGAAACAGACACTAGCCCCAGTACTGGCACCAGCACCTGCACCAGGATCTGCACCACTGCAAGACACCATGGTGGTGGTGATAGAGCAACTGTGGGAGGAGATTGGGGACCACTGCCATAGAGTGGGCTTATTAGAGAACATGATGAGCCATCTCTTGGCCAACCAGCAGCTGCTGCTTGTTTGTATGGCAGAGCTCCATTGTGGCAGTGTGAGTGCTGCTTGTGTATCTGACAGTGGTCCCTAAAAAAGGCATATGGGCAATGCCTGTTCCTGAATCCTGTTATTGTTATGTGTTTTAACCCTTTTGCTTCAGTCCTCATTCCTCCCGCTTTAATACCATCTCTGCTCTTATTCTTTCTTGCCCCATTTGTTATGCTTCCCCACTAAAAACATAAGTCTTACAAATGCAAACCCCCAAAAATAGTTACATATTTTCCTTTCTTTCTAATTCACTGTTTCACTCCATTATTTTCCTTCTGTATTTCTTTCTCAGTTTTAGCTCTCTCCCTATTAAACAACAAAAACATTCTGTGTTCTAGTTATCTTTTATATATCTACATTTTCTTTTTATGTTGCTATTTATGTGGCATATTATTCTTTTCTTTCACTAATGTGTTTGATAAAGCACAGTTGTTTACTTATATGGTATATTTGAAAAGCACTACATCCCCTAAGGTTCTTGTTCTGAATATTTTACTTCAGTCCAACAGTTGGTGATTCGACATATCACTTGCATATTCACAGTGTGTAACTCGTTCCTTTAAACAAAACAGTCTATTTATTTCCCTGTTCTTATTTCCCTAAAATGTATCTCATCCCCGAACATGAAATCATGAAATGGTGGTACCTACTGCTGTGCTGTGGAAGTCTCCCTCTCATACTGGATTTCATCGTAAAGCACATCAGGTAAATCTACACAATTGCTCGAGCCTAATACATAGATTTCTCTCTTTTTGAAATGATTTCACAAACAAGAAATTATGAAATGGTGGTAATGTTATAATGATGCTACTGCGAATGTTAGAGTGTACTACTGAGCTGCTGTGTGTCACTCAGCTTCACCACATTTCTTGTAAGACACTTTCTGCTAATTCACTGTGAAAAGCGTTCAGCAGTGACACCCTGTGTGAGTCTGCCACACTGGCACAGCTATTACGTAATGCACAACAAACATAAATTCTGTGCTCTCAGAACTTTTCTCATCTACCAGAATAAATACTTCATGCTGCTGGATGTTGCTACATAGTGGTGCTTTGTGTTTCAGTCCCCACGCCACATTTCCTGTAAATACACTTTATGGGAAATTGTGAGTAAAGCATAACATACATGAATTCTGTGGTCCCAGAATTTTTCTCAACTTCCAGAATAAATACAGTAGTGCGGATTGCTGGATGCTGCTATAAGGCTATGCACTGTGCCTCAGTCCCTTCGTCACTGTTCATGGAAATTAGTGACCAGAAATTCTGAGTGTTTTTGCATGAAATGATATGATTTTTTCTGGTATCTTCGAGTATCACCTTGTGTCTTACCTGAAAGGTAAGTATTTATTTTAAATGTTTTACTTTCAGTTTTGTTGGGGGGGTGATTTCTAACCAGCTTTTGTTCCTGTTTTTCTCTTTTCAGGTGTTTATCACTAGGGTGAAGAAATCCTGTTGCTGCATGGGCCCAGACCAGATCTGGTTATTTAATTTAACACTGTTTCCACCCATGGACAGTTAGCAGTTCATTGGTTTGATTTTTTTTTTATTCTGAAAAGTTGTTCAGATCATGTCAGGCTCTAATTATTTTCTGCTCCTCTTTATCTCATTTCAGGTAATTTCAGGTATATGACAAAAATTTGGCAGAAGCATCAGGCAGATGATTGTTTTACTTGCTGGATACAGAGGATGTGTTTACTTTAATAACACCATACACAGTGGTGGTTAAGTTGGATGAGGAGGAGAAGGACAAACAAAACTGAGTTTGCAACATTGATGACAAATTCTGTGATCCCAGCATTTTTCTGAAGCACCAGAATAAATACAGCAAGCTGTTGCAAACTGCTACAAGGTGCTGCTCTGTTAGTTTGTCACCACACCATGACACAGTTCTTGTAATGCACTTTAGTGGCTGTGGTGTGAAAATCTAAACAGACATAAAATCAGAGCACCTGAAATTTTCTGAGAAGTCAGTGTCAGCCACGTGCCACAGTGAGATGGCATCTCCCCAAAGTCACAGTGATGCATGATTCAGAAAATTTGATTAGTGTAACTGAGAATGGTGGGAGGAAGATGACGCTCTGTCACCTCATTTTGGATGAAGTAGATGGGTCAGTTGTCAATGCAGTCAACTTGCATGATTTGTATTTGAATACAAGTATTATTAATTATTATGCATACATGTGTACTTCTTTAAATGATGAATGAAGATGAAATTTATTTTACCACAACCGAGGCAGACTGATGGTGGATCTTGAGACCCTGTCACCTCATTTTCTGGATGAGGTGGGAGGTTTTTTTTTTTGGAAGCAGCACTACATCTTTTATTAATTATTATTTATAAATGTGTATTTTTTCAATGATAAATGAAGATGAGATTTCTCAAACTTGGTTATTTAATGCAACAGTGTTTCTTACCAGAGGAGGTAAGTATGTTTTTGTTTTGATATTTTTTTTAATTCTAAAAAGTCAAATGAATGTCAGATTCTGTTGTCCCGGATTCCCCCCTTTTCCCTCACAAAAACATAGAGACCATTGTTTGTTGTTGTGCTCAGATTGGCAATTAATTTATTTATATTCATAAATCCATATTCCATTTTCCATTTCTTTATTATCATATTTGCATAATTTTCATTTATTTCCATCCATATATCATTCTCTGATTATCCATCCCCCAGGCGAAAACCTGGGTGCCTTCTTCTTCTTCTCCTTTTCTGTTAGGTAACGGTGAAAACCGAGACCGCTTTCTCCTTCATCTTCTTCCTCCTCTTGTGTTATTCCTTTATTCTTCCCTCCCGTCCCCTTTTTTCCACTAGCCAGTCTCCAGCTTGCGTTGGATGACTAGCTTCCCCCCAACTTAGGGTATCGCTCTCCCTTACCTCAGGGATGCAACTTCCTTCCCTCCTCTTTTTTTTTTATATACCAGCTTTTGTCTGTTTCCTTCATTCCTCTATGAAACCCATTCTTTCCACATTGAACATGTCTATTGCTATATCTGACAAGTGTACTCCATCTGACCTGTAGAAGTCATCCACCCATTCCTCTACTCCCCGTAGTATCACTTGTCCTCCCATCTGCCTTATCAATGTCCCCACCCATCTATTCATCTTTCTCCTGGCCCTCTCCACCGCCCTGTGGCTGTGTTCCTGTCTCCATACTCTTCATGGTATCATATCTGACCAGGCAAGGCAACTTGAGGCCACCACTGTCTTATTGCCACCAGGTCCCTCTTTATCTGTAAATATGTGTGTACCCATGGTCTGCCTGCCAGGTTGTTGCCCCCTAGGTGTATAATGATTAGGTCTGGACTGGGCCGATGTCCCTTGAGTTCTTTCAAAGCGGGCAGGAGCTGTGCCCATCTCATCCCCCGTAGGCCATGCCATACCAACCTACACTGTCTTACATCCTGGTACAATTGTTTTCCCCCAGCTTTTTTCTCTGCTCTCTTACCAGCCCAGTAAATATAGGAATGGCTGCAGATCCAGACTTCTGTGCTCCTCCCTCTACCTATGGGGTGCAAAGAAAATTAATTAATTTACACATACTCTCGGTGACCTCATTGTATTATCCCCCCCACCTTCTTTTCTTCTTTTTTTTTTTGTTGTGCTCCTCCATAGGAGCACCATACTTCCTTCTTCTTTTCCCATTCTTCACAGCTCCTTCCTCTTCTCCCTTTTTTTTTTTTTTTACTTCAGTGCTCTAATGTATCTTTTATAACTGGCTGACTGCCAGCACCCTTTTTCCAAAATGTCCTTCACAGGTTCACCCGTTGCTGCCCACTGTGAGGCAGCCCCAATCCGTAGGGAATGGGAAGAGTAATTAGCTGGGTCCTCCCCCAGAAAACACATGCCCTTTTTCAGCAGTGCTGTAATTTGATAGCTGGTGACCCTTTTTCCATCCCCATGTACAAATAACTTCCCCGTCTTGGTCACCTGCTCTGCGGCGAAGACTCACAGGGCCTGCACTGGGCATATCACGATCTCCGACTGCCCTTTTAGTGTTATCATGCACCCTTGCCCTTTTTGGTCCGCCTTTGACCTCCTTAGCTTGATTCGTATTTCTCTTATCCCCCAACTCACATCCTCCCATTCCACACCACCTTCCTTGTCGTCTTTTCCATGGCCTACCACTTCACTCACCCTCATAGCCCCTGCAAACATTACCACATAAATTGTGTGAAATAGCTGGGCCTCCCCCTTTGATCTGCATATTGCCGGGACCACCTCTTGTAGCTTTATTAGCCACTGCTCACCTATTGGCCGCCTATTATCCCCTGGCCTTCATTTCAACCTGCCCCATCCCTGCATCATTCTCCTATGAGCATTGATTTTGTTGGGTCATTCCAACCTCTTAGGCTGCAGATCACACTGATCCCTGCCAGATAAACCCACATTGTGGTGTGAGCAGTTCCTTTCTGCCATTGTTCCACTGTGAACATTCCCAACTGTTCCTCAGAGAGCGGCCCACTTATCTCCATCTGGTGTTCTGCCCTGAATGTTTGAAAAACCATTCAGGCCCCATCATAGGCCCTCAGAGTCTGAGGTGCACATGAGCTGCAAAACAGCAGTTCTTCTCCTTCTTGCCAACGTCCCAGATGTTCGTTGGTATGGGCGTTTTTTGTTCTTCCGCTGCTGGTGCCAGCTTCCGGAAACGGTCCAGCTACAGGCGGGAAAGGCTGTCAGCCAGGGTATTTGTACCCCCTTCTATGTGTTTTGCTCTGAAAGACATGTTCAGCTGGCGCCATTAAAACTAACTGTTGTACTACCTGCATGACTGTATCCGACCTGGCTCCCTTGTTGTTTAGTACATCCACCACAGCTCTATTGTCACGCAAAATGTCACCTTCTGGTCCGTAATTCTTCAACCCAAACCATGCATACCCATATGGGCATGATCTCAATCAGTGTTATATCTCTTACTTCCCGTCCCTCACCCAACTTACGGCCATGGTTCTACGACCACCTGCCCTCAGGTAGCCCCCATGCCCAGCCCCCAGCCGCATCTGTGTAGAGGTCAAGGTCTGTGTTGTACAGCCACTTCTCCTGCCAGAATGAACACCCATTGTAATCCTTCAAAAATTCTTCCCATATACTAAAGTCCTCCCTGACGCCTTGAGTCAGATCAACCCAGTGATGTGGTCTGGTGACCCCTGCTGTAGCTCTGGCTAACCTCCTTGTGAATGCCCTTCTTGGCCCTATGGCCCTGCATGCGAAGTGCAGGTGCCCCAGTACCTGCTGGACCAATTTTAGTTGTACCCGCCTCCTGCTGGCATATACCCGGATTAGTTCCTTCAACCTCCTTACTTTTTTGTCCGGTAACCTAAACACTTCGCTCGTGGTATCAATCTCTATCCCTAGGAATTCCATAACCTTGCTGGGCACTTCTGTTTTTTCTGGTGCCAATGGGACTCCCAGCTCCCGGCACAATTCCTGAAACTTACCCAGCATCCTCTGTGTCTCCATTTTGCCTTCCCAATGAGGAGAAAATCATCCAGGTAGTGGATGACTGACCTATAACCCATTTTTTCTTGGAATATCCACTGCAAACATGTGCTGAACACCTCAAATGTAGCACATGCTGTGGAACACCCCATTGGCATTGCTTTGTCGAAATAATACTGTCCCTCACTTTTAAAACCCAAGAGATCCCAGTCTTCCCTCCTGACTGGAAGCAGTCTGAAGGCGGACTCAATGTCCATTTTTGCCATCCATGCAACCCCTGTGGCCCGGATTATCCAGACTGCATCCTCTAGTGTCATGTATGTCACCCTAATATGTTCCTCACTGATAAAGTCATTCACCAACTCCCCTTCCGGATAAGACAGGTGGTGGATCACTCTGTATTCCCCTTCTTGTTTCTTGGGTACCAAGCCCAAAGGTGATATCTGCAAGTTTTCCAATGGGGGGGTGTCAAATGGGCCCTCCACCCTGCCTGCTGCTTTCTCTTTCTCAATCTTCTGCCTTAGCATTTTCTCTTTCCCTTTCACGGATCCCAGGTTGTTTGCCTCCCTTGCTTGCCTGTGTCCCTTAGACTGCAATGAAAACCCTGTGTTAAAACCACTTAAAATCATATCCCGCATACTCGTGTCTGGATATCTGTCCAGGCAAACTGTCCATGCTGCTAGGTTAATGGGGGTTCTGGCCATACCAAATTGCTCCTTGTTGTGCCGCCTGTCCACCCGACCCCCCTTTCCTCCTGTCTAACCTTCCTTGCTTCAGTGGTTCTGACCCCCCCACTCCCATTCCCCCTGCCCCTCCTCCCCTGTTCCATGTTTGCCCTTAAACCCCTGCCATCCCGAAAAAACTGTTGGCTCGATCCTTGCCCCCCATGCCCTTGTGCTCCCTGTATCCCTGTTGTTCTGCACTTGCTTGCCAGGTGCCCCCCTCTGCATTTTGAACATGCATGTCGAAAGCGACACTGAGGCCAAAAGCAGAAGGCCCTGTTATAAGCCCAGCAGCCTCTCTGTGGCACAAACCCCTTTTTGCCCCACCCACCCTCGGGTGTGGACTGATCTGTTACATAATCCGTCCATAAGTCTATTTGCTTGGTGTCCCATCTTACATCCCCGAATGTTGCCATTCTCTGCTGAAAACATTCATCATAGTATATCCATCCTATGCTGCCTTTTGCTTTTGCTCTCCATATTATCAGTGAATAGGTAATGAGTGGGATGCCCAGCTCCAGCCTCTTTTTGAGAAAGATGGCTGAAAAAGTGGCAAAACCTAGAAACCACCTGTCCCAAGTCTTCCCTTTCGTGAACTTGTCGTCCTCTTTTTTCCCTAAGAGCACTATGGCAGCTGCCATCTCACTCTTACCTATGCTCTCAGTTTCTTCATATTTTGCTGCCGCCTCCTGGCTCACCAAAGCAAATATATCCACATATTCCCCTCTCCATATTTTTTCTTTTGTGGCCAATGGCACATGTTCACCTATTCTCATCCCTGAAACCTATCTCTCTTGTACCTTTTCCCTCTCTTTCTGCTCCCTTTACAGTGTCTCCTGGTACCTCTTGTCCTGTCCTCATTTCCACCAGAGCAGATTCCATCTCCCCCAGCCCCCTTGTCCCCAGGGCCACCACAATTTGCCCTATATATTCTTTTATACTATCCCCCACTCCATTGGATGTGTTACCTGTAACCCTGTCCTGGCCGAACTGCCTGGAGTCCTCCAAAGGTCCCCTTACTTCCTCCTGTGATTGGGGAGGAGGTGGAGGGTGAGCTCCTGGGGTCTGCGGGCAGTATCTTCTGTCCTGGGCTTCTTGTCCAGGTACCATCAGGGAGATTCCCCTCTGATCTGGGGTGAGTACTGGTGGTACTGGGTCCACTGGCCGCGTGGGTACTGGATCGACTGCCTTGGTGGGTCCCGCTATCACTGGTGCTACCCTAGCAGGACTCTGTAGCTCCTCGGCTGGCCTTTTCCCCTTGCCTCCTTTTCCAGTACCCGCTTTCCTCTTCTCCCCGGGCCTCCCTGGTTTCTCCCCCTCCACCAGTTCCCACATTTTGTTTGCTTTTTCAGCCAGTTCAATTATAGCCATATAGGCGGCTTCCTTTGATGGCCTGTTCTTCTTGGGTGCCATGTCCGTCTTGTCCTTTTCTCTGTGAAAAACAACTATAGGAAAAGAAAAAACAGGGTTATTCGTATCTCTGTACACCCCCCGCGTGTCTTTCTCCTGTCCGTCGCACCCCCATCATACCAAACACAACCTGGTCTAATCATAAAAGAAGGGAAAACAGGGTTCATTGCACATGTATACCTGTTTTAGCACCCTCTCTCTGCCCCTCGCACCACACGCCTAATGAAACCAAAAAACAGGCCCTCCCAATCTGTCTCCTCTTGCCAGGTCACCCAGTCCCCTGGCTGCTCCCAGCCGTGCCCATTGTGGGATGCCTGACACCGTCCAGGCCCATCCCTTCCCCTGTCTCTTCCTCAGGCCCTTAGTCCTTCTGCCGTGTGCTCCTCCTCCAACACCTGTTTCTTCCTGGAGCAATTATCCTGTTTGGACTGACCAAGGGCCATGCCACCAGCCTCCCAGCCATAGCTCCCAATGTGTGGGGGCCCCACTTCCAGTGCGGTCACCTCGAGGTGTGTGGTCAACCGTGAGGTCCCCGGTCGCCCTGTCTCTTGTTCCGCTCAAGGCCTCCCTACAGGGACCCTTGCTCTCCCTTTAGTATGCCTTCAGGGCCTCCAAAGCATGAATTTGAACACAACAGCCCGAGTAACCAGGCGCAGCTTATTCCCGACACCCACACGGCATGTGACATCATGCCACCTGGCCCTTCCCTGCATGTGCTCTGTCTTGTGTCCATGGCATTTGTGCTAAACCAAAAAAAAAACCAAACCATCCGCCCACATCATCTTTGGGCCTTTTTCTTCCTAGCACTGCTGAGGCAGCCTGTTATGGCCTAGTCCTGGCTCACCTCCAGCTAGAAAATTTCCTAAACCCCCCCATGGCGGGTGACTTACACCCTCACTCCAGGCAAAACGGGGCCTACTCCCGGGGTTTTCCATTCACCCCAAGAAATCAAGATGGCTCTTCACAGCCACCAAACAGGCAAACAGAAGAGGGGTTTACAATCCCCAGAGCAGCGTGTGACATCACGCCACATGGTCCTGGGTCGCGCTTGTTCCTCCCAGCACCACAGAGTCTTCCAGGCCTCCCCCTCTTAGGATTAACACCAAAAATGGACAATCCTAGCCACTGCACTCAGCTACACCACTGCAGGTGCTCTCCACAAAAAAACCCCATCCGTGTGACATCACGCCACCACCAAACCGTGCCTAAGGCCTACCATTCACTATTCAGGCATCCAGTGCACCACTATCCCCCTTTAAAGCACCCAACAAGGACAGAGGGGTTTAAATATGTTCCTAAGTGGCCGCTACACCACCGCAGGTGCTCTCCACAAAAAAACCCACATGCGTGTGACATCATGCCACCCCGACCCGTGCCTAAGGCCTACCTTTCACTATCCAGGTGTCCAGCATGCCACTATCCCCCTTCAAAGCACCCAACAAGGACAGAGGGGTTTTAATATGTTCTTAGGTGGCCTTGAACCACCAACCTTTCGTAAGCATCCAATGTCTTACCTGATTGTGCCACAGAGACAGTGCTGTATACCACGTGGTCTGGCTCGCGCTTGCTCCAAACCCCCAAAACTTCCTGGCCTCTTCCTGGCCTATTGTCACCAACTGTCATCCCCAAGGGTGACCACCACAAAACCAGAAAACATGTAAAACTTTGTTACCACTGCTACAAAAACCGCATGTGACGTCACGCCACATGGCTCCAGTGCGCGCTCTCTCTCTCCCCTGTCTCGAGGGGTTCCTTCAGGCCTACCACTTTGTTAAACAGCAAACAGCTCTTAAGATAAATGCAAAGCATCAAAACCAATCAAAATTTTTTCACAAAAAACCTCCCCACTTGTGCGCGGTGCCCCACGTGGCCCTGGGTCTCTCTTACCCTCACAGCCTGACTCCCATTGCCATCCAGAGCCCCCATATTTGCTCAGTCAAAATTTGCAACCTGTTCCTTCTTAACCTGTGTATCTATACATATATATACATCCCCCCTTCTTTCTTCTTTTTTTTTACATCACATCTCATTTTGCAAATCAATAACTCAATTGCTAATTTCCTTAACTCTCTCTCCTGATAACAAACCTCAAAGAAATTGCCAATCTGATGTGCTGTAGTTTGATGTAAATCAAAATTCCAGCAAAAAGTGGCTGAGGCCCCCTTGTGCTGTCCCTTATGTACCTCCCTTCTCCCCTTCCCTTCCTGCTACCTGCCCATTGTTCTGGCTCTTGGCCCCTCCCCTTCCGTCTCCCCTTCCCTTCTGAGCACAACCATTCCCTAATGGAGGGAAGGGGTGCACCAGGACAACATGGTCTGCCCCTTAAAGGGCAAACTCCATTTTCTGCTATTGTTTCTCTCATTTCATGTAATTTCCAGTGATGTAGCAAAGAATCAGGCCACATCATCTAGTAGATGATTGTTATTCATGCTGGATACAGATGATGAGATAGATTTTCAGACCCCTGTCAGTCCTGCAGCAGTGGGAAAAAACTGGCACAAGCGGGTCACCACTTGCAGAGCCATAGTTTTCCCACAGTTACAGTATTTCCAAAGGTACAGCTGACTTATGTCTGGCTTCATGATTTACAGCAGCTTGTGGCCATTTTTTCCATACTGTTGTGCCAAAATGTTACACCTGGTGGGACCAGGCATAACACCCCATGCAGCTGCATACACTGAAAATATTAACCTCTGCAGGTGCATAGTTTTTGTCTTGCAGCGCTGGCTGTTGCATGGGATTTAGTCCCCAATCACTTTGAAACTCTAGCACCGTGTGTTTACTTTTGTAAGACCACACACAGTGGTGGAGAAGCTGGATGATGATGAGGAGAAGGACATCCGAGAATGAGTCCACATTGTTAATGACAGTTTCTATGATCCCATCATTTTGTACTGCTACTAATGTGCAAAATGCTAAATAGAGATGAAATCAGAGATCCTGAATTTTTCTGAGGTCCCTTAAAAAATAGAGCAGCTTGCTGCATGCTGCTACATTGTGCAACACTGTGTGTTACTACCCATGACATAGTTCTTGCAATGCAGTTTAGGGAACATGGTGGGAATGCTAAATAGAGATGAAATCTTAGCTCCTGAATTTTTCTGAGAAGTTGGTGGCAACCACATGAGCTGGCATCTTATACACAACACAATGAAGCATGTTTCTGAAAGTGTGATTGAGGATGGAAATATGAGGAGGACACTCTGTCACCTCATTTTGGATGAAGCAGATGTGTTGTAATGTATCCACAACAAGTAAATGTGAATTTCTTGAAGTGATTAATGAAAATTAAATTTATTTTAATGCTACCGTGACTGTAAAGAAAGGCTGAGACTCTGTTACATCATTTTAGATGTGTTGTGGTCGACACAAGAAAATGTATATCTTCAAAATGATTACTGAAAATTATATTTATTTTAACTTGTCTGTGACTGTAAACACAAGATGAGAGTTTGTCACATCATTTTAGATGGGGTATAAATGTTGTAGTCACCCCAATTAAATGTATATTCCTTTAAATGATTCTCAGCAATTACATTTTATTTTACATGACCATGACTGAGACCTTCAAGGAAGGAGGAGACTGCCACCTCATTTTAGATGAGGTAGATGTGATGGGGTCGACACAAATAAATGCATAATTCTTTAAATGATTCTGGAAAATTAAACTTACTTTAACATGACCGTGACCATAATTATAAAGGAAGGAGGAGACTTTGTGAACCTCATTTTAGATGAACTAGATGTGTTGCAGTCAATTCAAGTAAATGTATATTTCTCTAAATGATTCATAAAAAGTAAATTTACTTTAATGTGACCTTAACCATGCGTGGATGTGAGCATGGATGTGAGCATTGAGCATGTATTCCATTAAGGCACAGCTTCCATATCACCCAGTGCCTCCAGCACTTGCTGTACATTTAACAGCATCTGTTAGCACCCATAAAAGTGACAAGTTCTAACACTGACAGATACTGAAGTATGGATTTGGTAGCACTTGATTTACATGGTGGTGGTGATGGTAGTGGTACTGGGGCAGTAGAGGGGTGGCAGTGGATTTTTTTGGGGACGTTTTATGCACTGCAGCAGTGGTGACTCACACAGTGTGATTTAATTGACAGTCCTAACAGGAACCTGTGACTGAGGTGGGATGGATGGAAGAGGAGGAGGATGGTCTGTCACCTCATTTTGGATGAAATATATTTGTTGGAGTCGATGCAAGTAAATGTATATTTCTTTAAATGATTCTTAAAAATTAAATTTAGTTAAATGTGACCATGACAGTGACCATGAAGGAAGGAGGAGACTCTGTCATCTCATTTTAGATCAAGTAGATGTGTTGTAGTTGACACAAGTAAAAGTATATTTCTTTAAATTATTCTGGAAAATTAAATTCAGTTTAACATGACCATGACTGTGAAAAAATATATTCAAAATAAATATGATCAATATCAGGACTGCTGCCTAACTAAAGTAATAAAACAAGAGAGAAAAATAAGTAAAGCAATTGCTGGAAAGTATCATTTTAAAGCAGCTAATTAGTTCTCCAGTAGGCAGTATCCTTTTACTCTGCCACCTCATCTTGTATAAGGTAGATGTGTGATTAACAAGACACATATCAAGAAAACAGAGGTAATTCTAAATAATTGACTCTAAGTATGAAAGTAACAACTACACAAAAGAACTACAATCAGTATAGGACCAGATTGAAAACAATAATTCACTTAAACTCTCAAAATGTACCACAGTAATAAAATAACAAATCACAGACCACAGACAATAACAATTAAAAAGAAGGACTGAAGAAAACAAATAAGACTAGTGGTCAAACTGCTCACAGGCATTCTTGCTTGTGAGCTAAAACAATTCCCCCCACCCACACAGCACTGCTTCAATACACAAAACAAAACCTATACTTTAAAGTAAATACATCCGCATAAGTACAAACAAAAATTAAATCCAGCTGAACGAGGCACTGTATATATTTTTCAGAATGATTTGGTTATAAATACTCCATATTCAGAGTACTTTTAAGTTTTTTTTTCTTTTGAACAGTCAGGAACTGACTTCTCTCTGACTCTCTTTTCAAAAGATTGTGCTGAACAAAGCCTCTGCGTGGCATGCAACTTGTTTTCATACCATTTAACATTAAATCTCATGGTACATTGCAAACTTTGCCTGTGAGCCCCACTCCATTGGCAAAGTTGCTAAATCCATGATCCATGAAGTTAGCCCTGCATTGCAGATTGTGAATTTACCTGACAGATTAAATTCACAAAGTTGGGCAAATTTGCAAAATGTTCCATGAAGCCAAGTTGGGCAACTTTGCAAACCACTACTGTTAAGGTGCCCAAATTAAGAAATTCAAAGACAGTATCAGGTGAAATGTTTTTGCTGTTCATAATGTATGTAGCATAAATCATAGGTTTCCTGATCCACTGAAACATATTTTCGAAGTCTGAAGAATTATCAAGCTCTTTGTTACCAGTATAGTACTCACACAAGTATTAAAATTTCCTAGTAACAATAGCTTTATGTTACAATAATCTATTTCAATGCCATTAAGCAGCCCATGCAAATCTGACCAAATCTGGGGTTTAAAATATTTGAGATGAATGGGGGAAATAAATACTAATGATCACATACAGTTCCTTTGATAACAGAACAGAGAAAAAATGTGACTATTTTTTATAGTCTCATCATTTTACAGTCATGTGTCCTTTCATCATTTCTTGTGAACATCATAGTTTTGCACCTTGGATTAATACTGTTCCCTGATTTTAAGGCTGAGATATAAAGCCTTGTAGTTTAAAATGATGATTTGTTTGCCATGTTTCTTAGAAGGCCAGAATATGTAGTGATTTAATAAATTCTAAACATTCAATGTTAAAAAGTTCAGACACAATGGCAGCTATTGGCAACTTTAAGATGTTTAGCCAATCCTCCCACCGAGTTCTCTATATCTCATGCTTGGGTTCCTTGCAGGGCTTAAATGTTTTGTGAAATGTTTTTATCATTCAAAATGTGTATAGCACAAATCATAGGTTTCCTTATCTACTGTAATATATTTTCTAAGTCTGATTAATTATCAAGTTCTTTGTTACCCAGACTAGCATTAATACAAGTATTACAATTTCCTAGTAACAATAATTTTGTCTCAAAGTAATCTGCTTTATTGCCATTAAGCAGCCCATGCAAATATGACCAAATCTGGGGTTTAAAATATGTTGACTTGGATGGGGGGAAATAAAGACTGATGATCACACATAGTTCCTTTGAAAACATTAGAACAGAGAGAAAATGTGAATAATTTTTATAGAGTCACACAATTTTACAATCAGGTATCTATTCATCATTTCTTGTGAACATCATATGAACATACGAACATTCGAAAATGCCAGCAGAAATAGGCCTCACGGTCTATCGGGTCTGCTCGAGTGCACAGCTATCACCTTATAATCATAGTTTTGCCACTTGGACTAATACCATTCCCTGATTTTAAAGCTGGGATATAAAGCCTTGTAGTTTAAAATTATAATTTGTGTACCATGTTTCTTGAATAGCCAGAATATGTAGTAATTTTAAAAATTCTAAATATTCAATGTTAAAAAGTTCAGACACAATGCCAGCTCAATTCCAATTGGCTAGTTTAGGATGTTTAGCCAGTTCCACCTTTGGGTTCTTTATATCTCATTCTTGGGTTCCTTGCAGGACTTAAAAATGTCCAATTTCCAATCAATTGATGTATTTTTAAATAATAATTTGATTAGATGATAGAGGAAGTTTGGCATTTCATTATGTTTTTTATTTACCTATGTATCTATAAAATACCCTCTCTTCCATTAGAAATTGATCTTAATAGTACCATTATGTAACTTGAGATCTACAGCCTTTTGCATAGCATTATTGGGTCCCATATTCAGTGACAGTCATTGGTGCTGTGCTCACATTAGTGGTGCACATGAGATTGTGCACTGCCAACCTGGAGGCTATATTTAGACAGGTGGCTCACTCTCTGACAAGAAAGTGTTACCTTCCTGAATATGAGGCTGTGTTAGTGCATTGCACAGTGACTGTGCACTGCACCCACACAGACCCCTACAAGATTATGGCCTGCAGGAGGGAATGGAAATGAGGCATTCCAAATGGGATAGCGCTATTGCTCTTGTGAGCCGCATTCAAATGCCAGTATGCTAATGAGCCCATAGGGTATGCAAGGAGAAATTTGAATTCCATTACGGGCCAATTAGTATCAGCACATGATGCTGCCATGCACGACTACACGAGGAAATGTGCATAGGTGTATTAGCTGTTTCTATAATAGGCTCATGCTCACTCCCTGTCACTTAGATAGTGGCCATCTGAGGTTGTGAGCACAGAGGCTATGCTAATTGCCTTCAATGGTTGCTTCTGAATGCTTAATGGGGTGCGGGGGGGCCACTGGAGGTTTGGGGTGGAGGGACCTGAGTGAGTGGGAGGAGGGTATGGTGTTCAGATCACTGACAGAGGTTGGGGGAATCACTGGATCCCAGGACTAGGGGCAGAGTCATTTTGAAATGGATGATTGGGATGACCACTAGATGCCAGGTATATGGATACAGTCATTGTGAAGCACATAATGCGGGATGGGATCAAAATGGCTACCAGGGGGTGGAATGCCACTATATACCATGGATAGTGATAGAGTCATTTTCAAGCATATAATTCAGATTGGAATGGCAATCAGGAGGGCACTAGAGTCTAGGGATAGGGACAGAGTCATGGTTAAGCACATAATGGATGACTGGAAAGCTTCTAAGGGGGAGTGGGCAGGCCACTAGATTCAGCATCAGAGAAGTAATTCAGTAATACTGGGCAAGCAATCAGGAGGTGGAAGGGGACATTGACAGGGACTGACAGCTCCTGCTGTCAGTCCACACTCTACACTTGGCCACAGAGTTTAGTTGTATGGGTGTTCATGCACCACTATGTCCAGTGATAACAGCAGTGTTTTGAAAGCATTAAACAGCAGTGCAACAGAGGCCATTTAGCACTTTCAAAAACTCAATATACGGTTGTGCCCTCTATGCAATGGGATCCATCATCTGTATGGGTGCAGTGATATGTTCTGTATATCCATGCTATTAGGTTAGTGCTGCATGTCAGGAGCCTATGAATATGGCCCAAGCCATGTTGAGTGCACTATTACCAGCTAGAGTGTGTTAATATGGTTAGTGCCACACTATTATTTTGATTATGGGGGCTATCTTCTTTTAACTGGGGAAACTTTCAGATCAGAAAGGGTTGACCCAGAATGATGTTTTTCATTGGTTTGGTAAAAAAATATTAATCCATTCCCAAGTTATAAGGATTTGAAATTTCAGTTCTGAGCATGCTCAGTAGGGTCTTTTGGATAAACATTTGATGCCTTACTGAGAATGCTCAGAACCAAATTCTCAAATCCTTGTAACCTGGGATTAATGGATTAATATTTACTGTATTCACCAAATCAACAAAAGGCACCATTCTGGGGCAGGTCCTTTCTACTCTGAGAAGTTCAGATCAAATTTCCAAATTGTCTGGGCTGTAGGTGAAAACAAAAGATGAGCAAAAAAATAAGTTTTTCCTGAAAATGCACTATCCTGAACTTGGAGTCTGCACATCTGACTGGAATGAAACTTGACAAATCAAGATGTCTTGCCTCTCCCCGGACTGTGCATGCAAAATGGTTTGCAATTCTGTTGAACGGGGGCAAAGCTATTGATATATTTATACATAATCACACAATGCAAAGCATCATGGGCTGCATATGCAAATCACCACAGAATGTTATGCTGGTTCAACTTTAAGCAGAATTGCATGGTGCAGAAAGGCCTCTAACACAGTTTTCAAAGGGTGCTAACAGATGACATAGACACATTTGTCATCCTACCAGGACGTATCAGTATGCCTCGTCTGTTTGACACCCCAGTGGAATGAACCAGCTACCCTAAGATGGTCTGTCTGGGTTATGTTGTGGTGAACCCATGTGATTTTGTATTTTCTTGAAACTTGGCTTCCCAGCCAAATGCCCTTTGGGGTAACCCTTGCCTCAGTGTTTGCACACAGAGGTTCTTTGTCTTTTAAATATTTTTTTTGTTTTAATGGGTTCACCACAACATAACCCAGACAGACCATCTTAGGGTAGCTGGTTCATTCCAGTGGGGTGTCAAACAGACGAGGCATACTGATGTGTCCTGGTAGAACGAAATATGTGTCTATGTCATCTGTTAGCACCTTTTGCAAACTGTATGAGAGGCCTTTCCGCACCATGCAATTCTGCTTAAAGCTGAACCAGCATAACATTCTGTGGTGATCTGCATATGCAGCCCATGATGCTTTGCATTGTGTGGGCATGTGTGATTTTGTATTTTCTTGAAACTTGGCTTCCCAGCCAAATGCCCTTTGGGGTAACTCTTGCCTCAGTGTTTGTGCACAGAGGTTCTTTGTCTTGTTATTTATATATGATTTATATATTGACATACAGTATTATAGTGGCACAGTAGTCCAGTATAATTATAATTGGGTAAGCTGTTCAATGTTAAACTCCTAACTTTGCTCCTTAGAAGCTTTACCCTTGGTCAATGGAATTGCACAAAATGTTATATGCACTGTAGGGGGTGCAGGGTCTCTTGATTTGCCAAGTTTCATTCCAGTTAGACATGTGAGGCCCAATTCCAAGATGAATGTTGCAACTTGCAGGTGTATGCAAGTTGCAAAATTCACCACTATGCCGGGGACCCTGCACCCTATTCCAGAACAGGAAGGGTCCCTGGCACTTACGCCCTGTGACTTACAGCAGCTGCAGGGTTGTGCCATGAGAATGGTGCAATGGATCTGGGTGCTGCAACCTGCTGACCACAGGGAACAACCCCCACAAGTCCCCCTCAGCCCTGAAACAAGCCCACAAGCACCTGTGGGCCATGGGAGGTCATCAGAGTGGCACAGGTGCAAGGGGAACCACAGAAAATGGACCTGGGTGCCATCAGGTGGCACCCTAGTATTGTGGGGGTACTTCTTAGTGATGGGGAGTCTGTGGGGCACAGCTGTGTGTGGGTTGTGGCACTGCGGGGGGCAGTTGCTGTTTGGCCAGGACAGATGCCCCTTAGACCAGTTAACAGCTGGTCTACCCCACAGTGCCACAGTGTGTCTTGGAATAGCATAGGTGGGTTACAACAGGTACCCTTTCAGAATGGGGTGCAGCTGCTGCAACCCCCCCTTCTGCCATGTCATAGGGGCTGTGACTGGTGGAAGACCCCTTGGGCACAGGCCACCCATGCCATGGTGCAGGCTGCCTCCTGGAATCCTGGTCAGTGTAACGCATGTTGCAAGGTGTGACTTGTGCCATTGGGTTTGGTGCAAGTCACCTTAAGACATGCATAACCCGACTTGGAATTGGGCCTGTGGATTCCAAGATCCAAATAGTGCATCCTTAGGTGCTGTTTTTGTCATTAGCTACAGTCCAGATGGTTTAGAATTTCAGTTGGAAAAGTTCAGGGTAGAAAGGACTTGCCACAGAATGGTGCCATTCACTGGTTTGGTGAAAAAATATTAATCCATTCCCAAGCTATAAAAATTCTAAGTTTTGGTTATGAGCATACTTAATAGGGTCTTTTGAATAGATGTTTGATACTCTACTGAGCACAGATGTGCAGCAGAAATTCCATATAGCAGAAGTATTGTTAATGGGAGATCTCAATGCATGAATTGTCTTCTTTGATGGGTGCGTAGATCACTCTTTTTTTCCTATAATTGTATACCAGATCAATTAAAATCTCATCAATCAAAAGACAAAACAATTAATAAAAATTGGGAAATTATGGTAGAAATATTAAAGGAAAACAACATGTATCTCCTCAATGGGAGACACATAGGAGATATTGAAGGAGAATTTGCTTTTGTCTCAACAAGAGGGGCCTCTGTAATTGATTTAATTTTTTGGTCGAGGCTCCCAGAATTTTGGCACAATTGCAAAATTCAAATTAGAGCTGAAAGCAATCATTATCCTATTATCTTAGAAGTTCAGGTTAGATGTGAAAAAATGCAAGATAATGATAGGGATTTCATAGTGGAAACAAGAGCTTCCAGATGAATCATAGGGAGACATGACTCTGAGATTAACATAAACTCTATAATACTGAATTCTATAGTAGTACAATCCTTGGAGCTAGTAGCATCTAAACGATGGACTGAAATATATAATCAGTTGAAGTCAGTTCTTGATGAAATAAAAGTATCTCTGGAGGCCCCATGTAAGAACAAAATGAATTCTTATAGAGACTTCTGGTTTGATTGCGAGTGTAGAAGATCCAAATCAGAAATGAGGAAATTACATAGAGTATATAACACATTTCCAACTAAATCAAACTTAAAGGAATTATATGAAAGGAAAAGAGTTTACAAAAAAATGAGTGTGGGAAAGAAAAAATCTTATTTTGAAAATAAGTGGGGGAAAATGTTAAGGGCAGTACAGTATAAGGACACAAAAGCCTTTTGGACCTTAGTCTCCAAAGGACATAATACTTTCAAGGGGAATATTGATTCTTACATTCCAGAAGAAAAATGGCTTGTGCACTTTAGGGAGATCTATTTCAACCCCGGGGAAAAAAAAACATTTAGTGATATCACTGACCCACCCAATAATTTGTTTACATCGGTAACAATGGATGAAACTTATTTGGCTATTTACACTTTAAAAAAACCAAAGGTGGCCGGCCCAGATAGGATCCCCACAGAGGTGTATCTAACAGAGACTCCATCTTGGTGCCACTTTTTGACAGTATTTTAAAATAAATGTATTACTGAGGAAAGTTATAATGAGTCCTGGAAGGACACAATCATTGTGCCACTATACAACAAAAGTCCAGTGTACGATCCTAAAATGTCTAGACCCATCAACTTACTAGACATTAATTTAAATTTTTTTTCCAAGATAATTTTGCAATGTCTAGTGGCTGAAGTCAATAGAACTGGGGGTATTTCCCCATGTCAAGCAGGATTTAGGGAAAATTTCTCGACTCTTGATAATATTTTGCATTTCATCATTTTGTTGAAAAAAGTATGTTAAACTATGTAGGCAAAAAATGAATGTTACATTTATAGACTATAGTACTGCATTTGATATCCTGCCAAGGGGGATTCTGTGGGAGACCCTTTTAAAAAAGAGGGCTAGATCCTAATTTAGTAAGGATTATAGCCCAATTATATGACAATACTTAGGCTAAAATCAGACTTGGCCTTGAGGGACAGCTCTCTGGTGTTTTTAAAATTAACTTGAGGGGTAAGACAAGGCTGTGTATTGGCTCCCTTGTTATTTTCCCTATATATAGAAGGTATATTATTACATAGTGGCCTTGTTGATAAGGATTCCCCCAAAATTGAGAACCTTGCAGACCCTATATTGGTGTGCACTGACAATATTATAATTATGTCTTTAACAAAGATGGGAATGCAAAAAAAAAACTGGACTACATTTAAAAAGAATCCAGCTCTTTAAAATTGACTATTAACACAAATAAAACAAAACTGATGACCATTGGGAGTACGAACTGTAAAGGGAATTTGTTTATTTGACCTAATAAAGTGGAAGTGGTTTCAGATTATGTATATTTAGGTGTAATGACACAACAAAATGGCAAATGGAGTAAGCATTTCGAAATGACTATTGAGAAATCCAAAGAAACTATAGCTGGCTTAAATAAATTCAACTACACTTATGGTGGCATGATGGTTAGACCCCTGGTGCAAGTTTTTGAAGCTAAAAGTGAATCTCAGTTGTCATACAGTTGTGAAATTTGGGATACAAAGGACTCTAATAAATTAATGAGTCCATTATAAAAATCACTAAGATACATTCTAAGGGTAGGTCACTCATGCCCATCTAAATATATATGGTCTGAATTGAGGCTAGCTGATATCAGAGCATTAATAGATGCAAGAAAAGTTAATTACTAGATCTGCACTACAAACAAAAGCAAGGATTCCTTAGTTTAAAAAATGACTAAAAGAAAAGGAATTCTGGCAGGACCTAGGGTATAAGCTGGGTTTTTGGTTAAACTCTTTAATGCTTATTTTGGAAGAACACAAGCTGATACATCTAAAGAAAGCTGTTGATAAAGGAACTGTGATTAGTATGAAATACAACAAATATATACAAAAAAAGATTAAAAACCATTGGAACAGGAAGGATTTAAACATGATAACAAATTCATGTTATTCTAAATGGTTTGCATCAAATAATTACAATCATGGCTTTAAAAAATATTTAGACATATTAACTAAACCAAGATTATGATCTAACTTTACACTCTATAAATTTGAGCAGTTCCCCAGTAATGTCCTGGATTTTGGATATAAAAAGGCAGGAATAAGCTCTGAAGACTGCGATTGTGGGGGTGGTGGCAAGAAAGACTTGCTGCATGTGTTATGGGAATGCAGATGGTATGAAAAACTGCATTCATACAGGTTAAGTCAATTCTTAAACAGTACTTATTTAATAGATAAGGCAGAATTAATGAATATCTTATTCCATACAGAAGATTCCTGGGCAGTGGAAAGGCTGGCCAATTATCTTCAAACTAACAGGAAAGCAAAGTGCAAAATAAAAATTGTATAGTATTGAGTCAGGAGAAGCCATATGGACTGGAATGTTAAATAAATTGTTCGCTCTCCTTTATTTAAGGAAAATGATGTTATTTATAGAATATGATTTTAGCCATATATTTATGCTATGTTTCCTTGATGTATAAAAGGTGTGAAGGTTTTTTAACCACACAATAAACAAGCATTTGTCAATGCCGAATGTTGCTTGCTTCTATGTGCTGTTTAGGTATTTGGAAGCCATTGGATATTGAAAATTTGCGAACTTACTAGCGTGCGTAGGAACTACGCAACGCACGCTCATAAAACAGTCAATTTTAGGAATTTTTTCACCAAATTTTCAACATAGCCATTTTAAGACCTCTGCTCATGAACAGTGTCACTGTGATTTTGTTAATGTGTCCCATACATTGAGTTTGCACACCGACTGCACCATTGTGCGCTACATGGGCGGAAACACATTTTGGGCAGGATGTGAAAAATGATAGCTGTACTGCTCATAAGGAGGTGTGGTAAAATGGCAATGTTGAAAATCTGTAGTGGAAATATTGAAAATTCGCAAACCTACGAGTGTGCATGGGAACTGTGCAATGCACACTCGTAAAACAGTCATTTTTAGGAATTTTTTCACCAAATTTTCAACATAGCCATTTTAAGACCTCTGATAATGAACAGTGACACTGTGATTTTCTTAATGTGTCCCATACATTGATTTCGCATACCGACTGCGCCATTGTGCGCTACATGGGCGGAAACACATTTTGGGCAGGATGTGAAAAATGACAGCTGTACTGCTCATAAGGAGGTGTGGCAAAATGGCAATGTTGAAAATCTGAGTGAAAATATTGAAAATCATGAACTTACGAGCCCATGAACCGGCGCAATGCACGCTCGTAAACAGTCATTTTAGAATTTTTCACCAAATTTTCAACATAGCCATTTTAAGACCTCTGCTCATGAACAGTGTCACTGTGATTTTCTTAATTTGTCCTGTACATTGATTTCACACACCGACTCGCCATTCTGAGCTACATGGGGAACACATTTTGGGTGAGATGTGAAAAATGACAGCTGTACTACTCATAAGAAGGTGTGATAAAATGGCAATGTTGAAAATCTGGAGTGAAAATATTGAAATTTCGTGAACTTACGAGCCTGCGTAGGAACTGCGCAACGCACGCTCATAAAACAGTCATTTTTTGGAATTTTGGCACCAAATTTTCAACATGGGGTTTTTGGGACCCCTTCTCATGAATGATGTCACTGTCATGGTGGTATTCAGGCCTGAGGGGTGATTTCACAGTCACTGCGCAGTCACTGCGCGAAATCACCCCTTCGGCCCAAATAACGCCATGACAGTGACATCACTCATGAGAAGGGGTCCCAACCATGTTAAAATTTGTAAATCCAAAAATCCCTGAGATATGCTACAAAGTTGAAACCCCCTATCTAGCCCATTGTACAGCTTACTGGCATTTCCTCAGTTCCTGGTCGACTTTGAAAGTTGCAGGCGTGTTCCGGTCCACTGAAGATCATCGCCAGAGTCTGGAGGTAAGTATGGGGTGGGGGGTGTGGGGAGGCTGGAGTGCGCAGTGGGTGGGTGTGGGTTGTGGGAGGAGGGACTGGGAGACACGCCCGCAGGACCGTTTTAGTTTACAGGAAAAAAAAAAAGGCGTCGTGAGACCGTTTGCCATGCTGGGGTGGGCTCCCAGTGTGGCACAAGGACGTTGGGGGGCATTCAGCCAACGGGATAGGCACCCCGTCGCGATTGCTTGCCACGCTGGGTGGGCCCCAGCGGCACCTGCTACTGGGGGCAGGGACACAGCTCAGCCGGCGGGCATTGAGCACCCCATCGACTATACAGTGCTTTATTATTGGCTGGCGCACAACAGCGTGTGAGGGAGCTGTGTTGGAAGGCCCATATCTTATTGGTGCTCACTCAAGCGTAGCTCCCCTTTCAACTGTATGCCACTGCATTTTGGGCGTGTCATGAACAGCTCAAATGCGATGGCTAGAGCATGCCCAGAACACTGACTGAATTGGAGGAGGAGGTGACACACCTCCAAAATCTCCGATGATGGCACTATGTTTCTTGCACATGCGTGCAAGCAATATAAAAATGAGTGATTGATACTGAGCACACTCAGAACCAAAATTTAAAATCCTTATAATGTGGGAAATGACTAGTATTTTTGGCCAAACCAGCAAAAGGCACCATTCTGGGGCAAGCCCTTTCTACCCTGAAAATTTCAGAGCAACATTCCAAACCACTGGGTTGTAGGTGATGACAAAAAAAAAAAAAAAAAACTAATTTTTCCTATAAACACACTATCCAGATCTTGGAATCCACAATCCACACATCTGACTGGAACAAAACTTGGCAATTTAAGACACCTTGCCCCCCCCCCCGACTGTGCATGCATAATTTCATGCAGTTCCATTCAACAGTTGCAAAGTTATTAATATATTTATATACGGTATATGTATCTACATACCGTATTATAGTGGCACGGTAGTTTCAGTATAGTTAGGGTTGAATAGAAACATATAAACATAGAATTTGATGGCAGATAAGGACTGCTTGGCCCACCAAGTCTGCCCATGTTTCCCTACCTACTGTACCACTGCATACCCTACTTGATCTCCAGCTTACCCCCTTGTCTTATCGCTAAGGTTCCCTTATGTCTAGCCAATGCTTTCTTGAACTCCATTACAGTTTTTGGCCCCACTATCTCTGCTAGGAGGCTGTTCCAGGCATCCACCACCCTCTTCACGAAGAAGTACTTCCTCACATCTCCCCTGAGTCTATCCCACTCTAGCTTCATAGCATGATCCCTTGTCCTTGAGCATCTTTTCTTCTGAAAGATGCTTCCTTCTTGAGCCTTCGACATACATGTGAGGTATTTGAAAGTTTCTATCATGACACCCCCTTTCCCTCCATTCCTCTAGTGTATACATATTAAAGTCCTTCAGTCTTTCCTCATAGGGCTTCTTTTCTGTAGTTAAACTTTTTATTAAGGCATTTCCAAGATACAACAAAATCAAACAAACAGGGTAATAGGTAATGACTGTACAACATACAGCAAGTGGAGGCTGTAAATTGGGTAATAACCAGTGATATGGAAAATAAAAAAGACTCACTCATCTTCAGGTGTCTGGCAGGTCCATATGGGATGGGTGAACTATCAAGGCAACTATCATGCTGAAACATAACAGATACAACAAAGAACAACTATTCTACTATTTAACTCTAAGCAACTATTTGCACACAGAGGAAAAGCAGAGTTATTACCATCTGATGGAAGTTCACAGATACCAAAATCTGATAAAGAGTACATGTAGTAAAAAGCACATTGCATGTTCTAATTCAAAACTATCCCAGTTTTTGGAGTAGTGCAGGTGTGGAATTGTTTCAAACAAATGTCATAAGCTCATAAGGCGTGAGAGATGATCCAGAGAAGCTATTTGGACAAGTGAGGACATCAGTTCTTGAGTCAAATGGATCATGGCCATCTTCCATTTATGGAGAATAAGGTGTTTGGCCTGCATGGAGACGAGAGCCAACCATTTATGCTCAGGGCCAGTTAAGTAGGGTGCTGTGGGTTTCATACCCAGGCTCCGCAGCTGAGCCATAGGTTTGTGGAGTACCATGGATCCTATCTTGCAGACTTGATCCCATGACTGTTGTAGTTTGGGGCACGACCAAAGGACATGAAGCAGGTCCCGTGTCTGTGAGTGACAACTCCAGCACATGTTTGTGCTCAGAACACCAGCAGCATAAAGCACTGCTGGGGTCCAGTACCAGGAGTGTAGTATTTTGTTCTGGATCAATTTGCTTCTGGCATCATTGAATACTTTTTGCGAAAATTGCCAGCATTCACTCCACTGTTTTGCGGTAAAGTTAAGTGGAAGGATCTTCTCCCATTTGTCTTTAGAGGTGTCAGACTGACTGAGTAGGGTATCTCTCAGTCTCTCATGGCCGAATATATTTTACTGGCTATGTTCCTGGAGCTGGAGATCCATGATGGTAACAACATGGGTTTGCCTAATTGTGGTATTTTCTTGAGATAAGTCTGCTGGACACTGAATCTGCAGGTACCTCCAAAAATCAGCAGCTGGCAGGTTCCAGTGGGTTTGTAGGCCCAAAAATGTGTATATTGATCTGGAACCCAGGACTAGGAGGTCTTCAGTCTTGTGTATTCCCCTCTGTGCACACCCTTGCCAGTGGATTGCCTGTCCCCCAATAAGAAGACTTGCATTACCCCACAGTGGGGTAAGCTTTGTTGGGGTTAGATTGGCACACAACTTGGTGTTGTACTCTGGACTAGTATTTAATCAAAAGCTAAACTGTGGGGTGGGACTTCAGCATAGTTGGGGGGGTTGTAGGCTGAAGGAGGGAATGTCTCTGGCCAATGGTATTTTCTATGGCCACCCACTGAGGTGTTTTTTCTCCATTGGGATGTAACCACTGAAGGGTTCCTGTCATTTGAAATGCCCACTTATATCCCTCAAACCATGGAAGGCACCAGCCTCCCACTCTTGAATGGGTACACAGTTTATTACGACTATAGCAGGGTGGTTTCCCCTCCCATAGGAATTTGCCCATCACCTTATCAATTTGAGAAAACCAGCTTGTGGGAAGGTCCATTGGCAAGTGGGAAGGTAAATAGAAAATTTGGTGGGCCATTACCATTTTAACAGGGGCAATTTTACCATTTAAGAGTTAAATGAAGTTTACCCCATCGATTCAAGTCTGTGGTTAGGTCAGCTATCAAGGTGTGGAGATTAATATCCCAAAGCTTGGTGAGTAAAGCTGTAAATTTAATGCCTAAATATGTGATGCTCTCCCTAGCCCAATGTAGGCCAGCACACCCATCATATTGGGGTTACAGTGGGGGGGGGGGTTCAGGGGAGCACCTCTGTTTTGGTTTGGTTAATGCATAGTCCGGAGTAAGCATAAAACTGCTGTAGTATACTAAGTAGAAGATTCATGGTCATGCTTAGGTCTGAAACAATGACTTGTAGGTCATCTGCATAGATGAGAGTGGCATACTGCCCCTTCCCGACTGTAATCCATTGTATCTCTTCCTCCTGCCTAATTGATGCTGCCAGGGGTTCCACAGCGAGGACAACAAATGGGGGGGCAGAGAGAACAGACTTGTCTGGTACCTTGTTCAGGGTTAAAGGGTGCAGAGAGTTAAGATCTGAGCAGTAGGGAAGCTGTATAAGGAGCTTACCCACGTTCTAAAGTAGGGACCCAATTACATATGCTCCAAGACTAGATGGAGACTGTCCCTTCCCAGAGAATCAAATTCCTTTTCAAAATCTATAGCCACAGCAGCTGCTGAGGATGGGAGAGATTTAGCTATGTGAGTCAAATTAATCAGCATTCTAATATGGTCCACACTGTACCTACCAGTGACAAAGCCTACTTCCGCTGGGTGTATTAGCTGCAGGAGGAGCTGGTTAAGCCTGTAGGCAAGGGCTTGGCGTAGATTTTACTGTCCACTTTCAGGAGTGATATGGGCTGATAACTGCCGGGTGATGTAGGAGCCTTTACTTTTTTGGGCAGCACCATAATTACAGTCTTCCGTAGGGTAGGGGGGGACTGACCCACCATATCTGCCTCAAAGTATACATGCTGTAGGACAGGATATATTGTTGTGGCTAATGCTTTCCAGAATTCCACCAGAAAGCCATCCCCTCCTGGGGCCTTCCCAGGACAGAGGGACATAAGGGCATGTTGTACCTCATCTTTGGTTATAGGAGCATCTAATACTTCTGCCTGCTTCTTAGAGAGGGTGAGAAGGTTAACTGATTTTAAGAAGTCTTGGATAATCTGGGGGACAGTTTTTTGGGATGAAATATACAAGGAGGTATAATAGGTTTTCATAACTTCATTCAGATGTGCAGGGGAGGTATTGACGATCCCAGCCATATCTTTGAGCACTCTATGTGCCTTTCCATCTGTTATTAAGCCTATAGACCAGTACTCCCCCCCCTCCCTTTTCTCCACCTTCCCAGTATTTATGTTTGAGTCTAAGAATAGATGCCTCAGCTTTGCCGGTTAGAAGGGAATTGATCTCTAGCCATAGCCCAAGATTTTCCAACCTTGTGGGGAGTGCAGAAAGGGGTGCCTCTGGTTTTTAAACATGTGTGCTACAGTTTTCAGTTCTATTTCCAACTGTTGGAGTTTCCTCTCATGTTGCCTTATCCTAGCAACCGAATAACCTATGATTTTACTCCTCATGGTAGCCTTGAAAGCCTCCCATGTGTTCCCTGCCATAGTATCCTGGATGGGGTATTCCTTGAAGAAGGTGGCAGCTTCTCCAAGGGCCCAAGCAATAAATTCAGGGTCTTTAGATAAGAGAGGGTCCAGCCTCCAGGCAGGGGAGGCAGGGTTGGTTAAACCCCAAAACAGCATTAGTTGGACGGGAGGCATGGTCGAATATGACCATTGGCAGGATTGCAGAATCTACTGCAGGCTGGGTGATACACGGTGATATAAGCCATAGACTTATTCAGCTATAAAAGCCATGCACCACAGAGTAAAATTAGTATTCCCTAGCCCTGGGGTGGAAGACTCTCCAGATGTTGGTCATGCCCTGGTCCTTCATAAGCTGTTGAAGAGCAAGGTGGCCCTTAACATGTGAGTCTGCAGCGCCCAGGCTCTTATCTATGGTTGGCTCCATGGTCAGGCTAAAATTCCCTCCCAGAATAATTTGGATTCCGCCTTGGGACATGCTGGTCAAGTCATGGGCAACCCCATGGAAAAATCTGCATCATCCTCATTGGGGGCATACAAATTCCCTATCAATACTTAGTTTACTGGAGTGTTTAGGAGCACATAAACCTGTATCCCAAAGGGTGAGATGTGGGTCCACTGGAGGAGTTTATGTATCAGGATTGCCACCCCTCTCTTCCTAGTCGGGGCTGAGGTATGAAACATCTGACCCACCCAGTCCCTGCATAATGTGTTGATCTTTCTTGCTTAGTTTGGTCTCCTGCAAGAAGGCCAGCTGAGTTTTAGCCACTTTAGATAGGTTAGGACTGTTTTCCTCTTTACAGGTGTGATGAGCCCTCTCACAATAAAAGTGTGACAAGTTATGTAGGCTATTATTGAGGGGGGAGTGAACCAATAAGGAAAGGATTAAGGATCCAGCAATAAAAGACCAAGGTGAACACATGTAGGAAGGGTTGAGCACAACAAAGAAAGAGAATGCATATATAACAGCCTTGAGAATGGGAGGCCGCTGATTTCCGAGGCCTTGCTTCCTGGACTTACAAACACAGTCTATCTGGGTCTGAACCCAATTCTGCAGCAGGGGGTAGGGCTCCCTAAAGTTCCTAAAGGAACTGTGCACTAGAACCATTAACATTATCATTCCCTGTCCATACACACACTTGTAAAGCCATTCCAGCCAATGTACCAAATGTTTACACCATCGTAAGGATTGACTAAGTAACAGTGACAAACAAGCCCCGCGAAAACAGACAAAACCATTGATAAACCTCTGTAAACTATATACATAGAGGACAAAAATGCAGTAAAGAATTCAAAAGGTGTGTACAGTCAGCTGCTCAAAGGAGCTATGCAATACCCACATTTGGTCACTTGAGGCAGTGGCCCACATCTTCAGGGAGGGGGGAGATAGGATAGCCTCAATAGCATCCATCAGGACTCCTGTTAGAAGCTAGCCACATCTGCCATCCCTACAAGGCCTCATGTTAAGGCACCTTGACAGGAATTTCATAGTCATACCAGGCTCGGTAAGGTACCCAGCATGTTGGGATGAGTGGCATAGAGCTGTTGCCTCCCTGTGCGTATGCAAGGGGTGAAGGTGCAGGATATGCTTAGTTCAGGCAAAGAGATAGGCCCATGTAGGTGTAGCTCCATGAACCAGTGGGGCTTATGACTAGGATAGTTAGTAGATTATTTGTCTCAGCAACCCCTGTCAATCTAGGTCCATAGGTCGACCTGAAACGTATCTATGCTTAAGTCCTCCCCTCCCCTCATTCACCTGTCTGAAGAGCACCTGCAATATAACTGGGGGGTGTCCTTCAATGTTGGCTCCATGTGCAGGGTAACCAGATGCTAAACAGACAGCTAGCCCAGATATTCTACAGACTATATCTGGGATACCTGGTGGAGTGGTCATCATGTGTGACCTGGAGAGGAAGGGGAGGGAGCTGCATTACACATCTCAGAAGGGGGTGGCTTCAGCATTGCATGTCCACATGGCATACCTGAACAGCTGCATTAGTGGTACTGAAGGGGGTATCTAGAAAACCAGGCTGCCCATGGGTTCCATTGTAAAATCTGGAGTCTTAGACACAGAGCCCCATGAGGCAGTATAAGTGCCTTATAATTAAACACGCACTATCACAGAGTTATTAGACAACCAGTAAATTGAGTCCTGAGGTGAACATTGTAGTCTATATAACCCAGATAACCATGCCTTGCATCCCTATCTGAGAAAAGATGGGGAGGAGTACCCATCAAGGCTTATATGGAAGAAGAACTCCATCTAATTTGGGAGAGAAGATATCTGTGGCCCAGAGTACCCAGCCTTACAACCATGGGATACACTATTCAACAACAGGGTCTCTACATCTATTTCCCCCAACCCAGACCCATCTTTGCCCTAAAGGGTAAACAAAAACACCACTTATCTGATCAGCCTAGAGCTGTGGTAGCCAGCAGATCCATCTTCTCATTTTCTTTGATTCATAGCCGCAGGAGACAGCACTTGTGTCACAGCAGTAGCATCGGGTGCTTCCCCTGGGGTCTGGAGTTCAGAGGTGGATGGAGCAACTCCTGTCACCCAGTCTGTGGCTGAAGATGGCCCCAGGATGGGAGTAGGCTCTTTATGCTGCAACAATGGGGCTGTAGGGGGCCTACCAAGAGAACTGGTAGAATGGGGGCAGAGAACAGCATACTGGTTCTGTGTGGCATAGCTATCCAAAACAGCTGATTTGGATGATCTCTACTGTCATGGGATGTCTGCAAGGATCTTTTCCTGTTGTGCCAAGATAGCGCCCAATTGTCCTCATTCATTCCAGCTTCCCGGACCTGCATATCAGCAGGTTGTTGTTGTCTGGAGATGCCTCTCACTGTCAGGGTTGGAAAGGATTCCTGTCTCTCTGAAGTACTCCAGTGACTTCTCATTCTCCTAGGCCAGTACTTATTTAGAAAGTCTGCCAGAGCCTCTGGAGTAATGAATAGAAGTGGCACACCATTATGGATGACTCATATCATGGCCAGATAGCGTAGTGAGGACTGCAGGCTGAGACTATGCATGAGTGCCATGTTTTGGTATACTCCCACAGCAGGGCAGACAGCTCCTTAGAAAAGTCTTGGCAAATTTGAATAGGGTGTCCTTGCAAGTCCAGGCGCTCCAACTCATGAGACTGTGTCAGCACAAACTGCCAAGTGTTGTAGCACAGAACTTTTACCAAAATACACTGCAGTCTTTCGCCCTTCGAACGGAGCAAGCATTTGGTGGGCATGCTCAATAGATACAGAAACACAAACTTTGATGGCAGATAAGGACCGCTTGGCCCACCTAGTCTTCCCATTTCCCTACCTATTGGATAAGCTGCTGATCCTAGTTAACCAGCAGCCTACATCCTCCTGCCCCCCACTATAATTGCCTTATGTCGGTCCCGTGCATTCTTGAATTCCCCCACTGTTTTTGACCCCATGACCTCTTCAGAAAGTCTGTTCTATGCATCCTCAACCCTCTCCATCAAAAAATCCTTCCTCATGTTGCCACTGAGCTGCCCCACTCTATTTTCAAATTGTACCCCCTTGTTCTTGTGCATCTTTTTTTCTGAAATATGCTACTCTCTTGGACTTTGTTGATTCCCTTGAGGTACCTGAAAGTTTCTATCATGTCCCTCCTCTCCTTTCTGTCCTCAAGGGTATATATAATAAACTCTTTTAGTTTCTCTTTGTATGTCTTCTGGTGCAGACCCTGTACCATTTTGGTTGCCCTCCTCTGGACTGCCTCCATCCTGTCTATATCCTTGAGGAGATGGGGTCTCTAGAACTGCATGTAGTACTCTAGATGAGGTCTCAATAACTGTCTGTACAGAGGGATAACAACTTTCTGCTTTCTACTGGTGATGCCTCTCCCTATGCATCCCAGAATCCCCCAAGCCCTCTTAACTGCCTTCTTGCATTGCTTGCTTACGTTAATGTCATCTGATATCAGTACCCCAGGTCCCTTTCCATTTTTGTTCTTGGTAGTATCCCCCCCCCCTTGTGTACTCTTCCCCTGGGTCTTTGTTTCCCAGGTGCATTACTTTGCGCTTCTTTGCATTGAATCTAAGCTGCCATACTCTTGACCATTGCTCCAACCTTGCCATGTCCCTTCTCATCCTTTCCACCCTTCCTTGTGTATTAACCCTGTTGCAGGTCTTTGTGTCATTTGAAATTAGGCATACTTTCCTTCCAGCCCATCCACAATGTCATCTATAAAGACATTAAAGAGTACTGGTTCCAGTACTGAATCCTGTGGTACCCTGCTAGTAGCTCCCCTTTCTCCAGAGTGTGCTTCATTTACTGTTACCCTCTGTGTCCTGTTGTCCAGTCAATTTGTTACCTAGACTACCACCTTGGGACCCACTCCCAGGCTGGCTAACTTATTAATGTTTTGTGTGGTACTGTGTCAAATGTCTTGCTAAAGTCTAAATAAGCCATATCCATAGCCCCTCCCCGGTCTACTACTTTGGTCACCCAGTCAAAGATATCTATTACATTCATCAGACATGACCTTTCCATTGTGAATTCATGCTGCCTTGGGTCCTGTGTCCCGTTGGCCTCTAGGTACTCGATAATTCTTTCTTTCAGAAATGATTCCATCATTTTTTCTACCACTGAGGTCAGGGAGGCAGTATAACTCAGTGGTTTAAGGCTCTGAGCTGCAAATCTGGAGACCTGGGTTTGAATGCCACAACCACCATTTGCATACTGTGTGACCCTGAACAAGTCACATAACTTCCCTGTGCTCCCAGGTCGCCCTGTAAACAAGCTTTCAGCTTAGTGTGCCACTCCTGTTTAAACAACTGGAAAAAAAAACTAACAGGTCTATAGTTTCCTGCCTCTGCCTTGCTTCCACTTTTGTGAAGAGGATCACATCCGCCTTCCTCCAATCCTCAGGTACCACACCATCCTCCCAGGATTTCTTAAAAAGGGTAATCAATGGTGTCACTAAGTCTCCCCTTAGTTCTTTTAGAATTCTGGGGTGAATCCCGTCAGGTCTGATTGCTTTGTCCACCTTGAGTTTTAAGAGTTCTTTCAGGACCCTTTCTTCTGTGAATGGACTGGTATTGATCCCCCTGCCCAGAGTGCTTCTATTGTTTGGTTTAGGTACCTCTCCCTCTTCTTCCTCTTTTGTGAATACTGAGCAAAAGTATTAATTCAGTATCACTGCCTTTTCACTGTTGCTCTCTGCCCACCTCTTCTCCCCTTTATTAAGCCTCACTATCCATCCCTTGGTCTTTCTTCACTCCCTAATGTATCTATAAAAGGTTTTATCCCCTTCTTAACTGAGCTGGCTATCCTTTCCTCAGTTTGGGCCTTTGCTATCCTGACTGCCTTCCCCACTTCCCTCTGTTTTAACTGATACAGTTCTCTGTCCTGCTCTTGTGATTCCTTATACTTCCTGAATGCTATCTTTTTCTCCCTAACCTTCTTGTCACTTCTTTTGAAAACCATAGCATTTTTTTTACTTCATTTTGTGCTTCACACAAAGGCTTGTTGCCTCCATGATGGCAGTTTTGATTTTCCCCATTGTTCTTCCTCCCCTCCCTCCTGCCCATTTGTTATTGCATTCTTAGGCACTCTCCTATTTTGCTAAAGTCAGTCCTTTTAAAGTCCAGTACCCTCTCTTTTGTATGGCTTGACTCCACAGTTGTGTTTATCGTGAACCACACTGTGTGGTGGTTGCATGTTCCCAGATGGCTACCCACTTCTACATCTGTGATCCTCTCTCCGTCCCCATTTGAGAGTACCAGGTCCAAGACTACTCCCTCCCTCCCGAGTGGGTTCCAACACTAGCTGTCTGAGGCATGCCCCCTGTAGGGCATTGAGAATGACTCTACTCTTGGATGTGGCTGCAGTAAATGGGCTCCAGTTAACATCTGGCATATTCAGATCCCCATCAACAATATAATTTCCTTGTCCATTTCCGCTGCCTGAGATGGGGGGTCTGTATGCAACCTATGTGCGGATTGTGGTGCCACTACCTGTCTCCAAGGTGACCCACAGTGCCTCTTCTCCTCCCCGTTTACCCTTCAGTTATGTTGCTTTGATCCCTTCCCAATGTCGAAGTGGTGGTCTCCCTTTCAGGCCCAGTACTGAAGGCAGGACATGTTTAAAGAAATTGGGCCATGTCCTGTAGTTCTGCCCCTTCTAGAGCCAAGCAGCTGGAGATTGTTTCTCCAGCTGTGATTTTCCAAGTCATCCACTTTTTCTAAAAGGGCCAGTATTGTGCAACTCTGTTCCCGTGCGTCGGCTTGAGTGTCCTGGATAGCAGCCTCATGGGTTGCAACTTGCTGTTCCATTCTGAATAGTCACACTTCCACCTGTTGAATTGCATTGGTGGTTTGGTGGGAGGCCGCCATTTCTATGGCCATCTGGGACATCAGCCTATGGACATTAGCCTAGCATGCATTTCTTCAATTGCCACCGGGTCCTGATATTTCTCCAGGGCCACATCCATTATGTCTTGTACCAAGAGGTAGTGTTTTTCAAAACTGGTCCAAGGATGAAGCCAAAGTGAGTTATAAAAGATATCTGCTGAAAGCTTGAGGTGAGCATTGGTATGTGATGTAGTTCAAAATATAAAACAGTGCCTTATTTACAGGATGCTGCCAGCTGATTCCACATGGGGATCAGCTAGCCCAAATTATGCAGCCATCTTGTCTTCAGCAAAACAACACCCCCTACTCATAGAGCTTTTGATGCAGACCCTGTACCATTTTGGTTGCCCCCCTCTGGACCACCTCCACTCTTTCTATGTGCTTCCAGAGATAATATCTCCAGAACTGGACACAGTATTCCAGGTGAGGTCTCACTAGTGATCTATACAGGGGTAACATCACCCTCTTTCTACTGGTGATTCCCCCTCATTATGCACCCCAGCATCCCACTATTTCTCCCGACTGCATTATCACACTTCCTAGCCATCTTTACTGAAGGTCATTAGATATGATAACTCCCAGGTCTCTTTCCTGTCTGGTGCTCATCAGTACCTCTCCTCCAATTTTGTATTCCTCTCCTGGGTTTCTATGCCCCAAGTGCATGATTTTGACCTTTTTTGCATTGAAGCCCAGTTGCCATACCCTTGACTACTCCTCTAAACTTTTTAAATTCCCTCTCATTTTTTACCACACACCCCCTCCCCCCCGAGGTGTCTACACTGTTGTAGAATTTAGTGTCATCGATGAACAGGCAGACCTTTCCCTCCATCCCTCTGCAATCTCAGGGACAGTGAGATTTCAACAACCATGAAATGGACCCTCTCAGAACAGTGACAGGACCTAGTATGAAGTGTGAAAACTAACTGAAGCAGTTGCATACATCTTCAACAGCTACATGAAAAGAGTTGTCTCTTGACATGGAAGCAAATAACATTTAGAAGATATGAGGGTGCAGTTTTCCTTTAATAGCCTTTCCCATTCAATGGAATTGCAGAAGATTCTGCATCTGCAGTCTGGGGGCAAAGTCTCTTGATTTGCTAAATTTCGTTCCTGTCAGATGTGTGGATTCCAAGGTCCAGGAAGTGTGTTTTTAGGAAAAATATATTTTTTTGCCATTTTTATGTCATCACCTTCAGTCCAGACAGTTTGAAATTTTGATCTGAAATGTTCATGGCAGAAAGGGCTTAACATAGAAACATAGAAGTTGACAGCAGATAAGGGCCGCAAGGCCCATCCAGTTTGCCCATTTTTTCTACCTTATGAATGTGCCGTAGGCCTTCAGTCTGTCAATGGCATATCTACTCATACTCATCAGTATTGCTCTCTTATGCCTATCGCATGCCTGTTTGAAGCCCTGCACTGTATTCATATCCACCACTTCCTGAGGTAGGCTGTCCCACGCAACGACCACCCTTTATGGGAAAAAGAACTTCCTCATATTACCCTTATTTGGCCGCCCTCTAATCTCGTGTTGTGTCCTCTTGCCCTACTATTTTTCTTATACTGAAACATGTTAGACTCTTTCACCTTGTTAATGCCCTTAAGATATTTGAATGTTTCAATCATATCACCTCGCTCCCTCCTTTGCTCTAGGGTATACATATTGAGCTCCATTAATCTTTACTCATATGTTTTCTGATGCAGTCCCTGCACCATTTTGGTTGCCTTTCTCTGGACTGCCTGCATTTTGTTGATGTCCTTGTGCAGATGTGGCCTCTAGTGCTGTACGCAATACTCCAGATGGGGCCTAACCAGTGTCTTGTAAAGAGGGATTATTACCTCCCTCTTATGACTTGTGATATCCCTACTAATACACCCCAACATCCCTCTAGCCTTACCTTACAAGAACTTTATTTTCGTTGCTATTGTAACAGGGGAGAAGAATGTAGTGGCCAAATGTTTATCTGTTTTGTTCTGATGATTTTTGTAATACTCTGTAATTTGTTCATATTCTTTGTATGTGTGATATTTTGTATTGTATCTTTTATTTTTTGAAATGTAATAACTTAGTTTTTATACAAACAGGTAAGCCTTGTAAACAGGGATTTTCTGAACGCTAATGGCTGTATCACTGTATAAATAAAATTTAACCTACCTACCTACCTAACTACTGCTTTAGTGGTCTGCTTGGATGATTTCAGATCATCTGTGATGATGATGCCCCAATCTCTTTCTTCCCTTGTGATTACCAGCAACTCCTCTCCCAACCTATAGGTAGCTTCAGGGTTTCTCTTCCCTATGTGCATGATCTTGCACTTCTTTGCGTTAAACCCCAGTTGCCACTCTTCAGACCATTTTTCCAATTTTTCCAGATCCAGACTCATTTTGTCTACCCCGTGTGGATCATCTACTCTGTTGCAGGTCTTGGTGTTATCTGCAAATAGGCAAACCGTACCCTCCAGTCCATCTGCAATGTCACTGATGAAGATATTGAAGAGGACTAGCCCCAGGACTGATCCCTGAGGTACTCCATTTGTGACTTGCATCTCTTCTGACTGTATGCTGTTTACCACCACTCTCTGTTTTTTGCCCACCAATTAGTTTGCCACCCAGTTGACCAACCTCTGACCAACCCCAAGCCTACCCAGCCTATTAATCAATCTTCTATGTGGAACAGTATCAAAAGCTTTGCTGAAGTCAAGGTAGGCAACATCAATGGCACCCCCTTGGTCTACCACTCTGGTTACCCAGTCAAAGAAATCTATGAGATTAGTTTGACAGGACCTTCCTGTTGTAACCCCATGCTGTCCTGGATCCTGTGCTCCTATGGATTCCAGATGTTACACTATCCTTTCTTTAAGGTGTGCCTCCATAATCTTGCCCACTACTGAGGTAAGACTGACTGGTCTGTAGTTCCCTGCCTTCTTCTTGCTGCCACTCTTGGGGAGTGGGATCACATGAGCTCTTCTCCAGTCTTCTGGGACCTCTCCTGTGCTCAGAGACTCACTAAACTGTTCTGATAATGGCTCTGCTAGTTCCACCCTTAGCTCCTTTGGTACACTGGGATGTATGCCATCAGGTCCCATTGCCTTGTCCACCCTGAGCTTAGTGAGCTCTTGTAGGAACTTTTCTTTTGTGAAGGCACTTGTGCACCCCGGGTCCATGGTGCTGAGCTGTGGGCCCTGCCCTACCTTCTCCTCAATAAATACTGAGCAGAAGTATCTATTTAGGATAGGCTTGCCCCAGAATCATGCCTTTCATTGGTTTGTTTAAAAAATATTAATCCATTCCCAAATTATAAGGATCTGAAATTTCAGTTCTGAGCATGCTCAAAAGTATATTTTGGATAGATGTTTGATACCCTGATGAGCATGCTCAGAACCAAAATTTCAAATTCTTGTAACCTTGGAATGGATTAATACTTTTTCACTAAACCAATGAAAGACACTATTCTGGTGAAAGCCATTTCTACCCTGAAAATTTCAGAGCAAAACTCCATTCCATTGGGGCTGTAGGTGATGACAAAAAAACAGCAAACTCCCCACATTTCCTAAAAACCTTGTGACAAGGCGCAACCTCACCACAGGATTCAGGATAAACTTTGCAATGGTTAAGGAGTCTCAGGAAGACCAGTTTGTTAACATCAAACCAACCAGGTATATTTTTATTTTCTTAATATGGTTGGTGACACAGAACTTTGGGCTTCTGCCCTTTTCCTTTTTAAGCCCCATTGGGGAAAATGAAACAAAAACAGAAATAAAGAAGCCTAGCTCCGGGTGGGAACGCTGACTAAACAATCCCCGATCCTAACTAGAAACCCCCCTTTTCCTGAAGGCTAGACCTTCTGGAAAAACACAAACAGTAAAATGGAAAACTCATAATGGAAATAACTTTTTTCCTTTTGGTCTAATTCAGTAGACCAGTCTCCTGAGGGTTGCTTAAGGGACTCCTGTTCTGGAACACATCCAAGCAGCTTGTCAGCCCTCTACCCCTGCAGCAACTTCCTGCTGGCTTTTCCTTCCTGTTTTTAAAGCTCTCCTGTCTTTGCAGCTGCAGCTAATCAGCGAAATCAGTTGCAGCTGTACCCTGACTATCTTACTCGGGGAAACCCCCTCTCCTCCAGTACCTGAGTTTACCACACATATCCTCCCCAGCTCAACACTACATAGAAACATAGAAGTTGACAGCAGATAAGGACCGAAAGGCCCATCCAGTCTGCCCATTTCTTTTTCTACCTTATAAATGTGCCATCAGCCTTTGCTCTGTCAGTGGCCTAGCTATTCATACTCATCTGTATTGCTCCCTTTTGCCTATCCCATGCCTGTCTGAAGTCCTGCACTGTATTCATAGCCACCACTTCCTGAGGTAGGCCATTCCATGCATCCACCACCCTTTATGGGAAAAAGAATTTCCTGACATTCCCCTTTAATCGGCCTCCCTCAAATCTCATGCTGTATCCTCTTGTTCTGCTGTTTTTCTTATATTTAAACATGTTAGACTCTTTCACCATGTTAATGCCCTTAAGGTGTTTGAATGTCTCGATGATATCACTCTCTCCCTCCTTTGTTCAAGGGTATACATATTGAGCTCCATTAATCTGTCCTCATGTGTCTTCTGATGCAGTCCCTGCACCATTTTGGTTGCCTTCTCTGGACTGCCTCAATTTGTTAATGTCCTTGTGAAGGTGACCTCCAGTACTGCATGCAGTACTCCAGATGGGGCTCAACTAGTGTCTTGTAAAGAGGGATTTATTACTCCTCTTATGACTTGTGATACCCCTACTAATACACCCTAACATCCCTTAGCCCACTCTACTGCTTTAGAGGTCTGCTTGGATGATTTCAGGTCATTGGTGATGATGTCCCAAGTCTCTCTCTTCTTTTGTGACTGCCAGCAACTCCTGTCCCAGCCTATAGGTGGCTTCAGGTTTCTCTTCCCTAAGTGCATGATCTTTGCACTTCTTTGCATTAAATCCCAGTTGCCACTCTTCTGACCATTTTGCTAGTTTATCTAGATCTCTTCTCATTCTGTCCACCCCATCTGGATCATCTACTCTGTTGCAGATCTTGGTGTCATCTGCAAACAGACAAGCCTTACCCTCTAGTCCATCTGCAATGTCACTAATAAAGATATTGAAGAGGAGCTGGCCCCAGGACTGATCCCCACTTGTGACTTGCATCTCTTCTGACTGTATACCATTTACCACCACTCTTTGTTTGCTGCCCATCAACCAGTTTGCCACCCAGTTGACCAACTGCTGACCCACCCTGTGCCTACCCAGCTTTTTTATCAATCTTCTATGTGGAACAGTGTTGAAAGCTTTCCTGAAGTCAAGGTAGGTGACATCAACTGCTCCCCCTTGGTCCACCACTCTGGTTACCCAGTCAAAGAAATCTATGAGATTAGTTTGACAGGATCTTCCTTTTGTAAACCCATGCTGTCTTGGATCCTGTGCCCCTATGAATTCCAGGTGTTGCACTATCCTTTCCTTAAGGAGTGCCTCCATAATCTTGCCCAGTACTGAGGTACAACTGACTGGTCTGTAGTTCCCTGCCTCCTCCCTGCTACCACTCTTGTGGAGCGGGATCACATGTGCCCTTCTCCAGTCTTCTGGGACCTCTCCTTTGCTCAGAGACTCACTAAACAGTTCTGCTAATGGCTCTGCTAATTCCACCCTTAGCTTCTTAAGTACCCTGGGATGTATGCCATCAGGTCCCATTGCCTTGTCCACCCTGAGCTTAGCGAGCTCTTGTATGACCCTTTCTTTTGTGAAGGGAGTAGTGCTCACCTCCCTCCCTCCCCCCTGTGTCCATGGTGCTGAGTTGTGGACCCTGCCCTACCTTCTCTTCAGTAAATACTGAGCAAAAGCATCTATTTACGATAGATGCTTTTATAGGATCCTCCTCCTCACATGTCCCCTTTTCTCCTTTGAGCTTAGCAATACCCACTCTGGACTTTCTCCTTTCACTAATATATCTATAGAAAGTCTTGTCACCTTCTTTTACTGTTCGTGCTAGTGTTTCCTCAGTTTAGGACTTTGCCTGCCTTACTGCCTTACCTGCTTCCTTAGGGCAGTTTGGTATGCCTCCCTATCTTCATCCCACTGTGTTCCCTTACATTTCCTGAAGGCCAGCCTTTTGGCTCTGACCTTTTCTGCTACTGTACTTGAGAACCAAAGTGGTTTCATTCTTCTTTTGCACTTCCTTTTCTGTCTAACACAATGGGATGTTGCTTCAAGTATTGCATCCTTAATGCTTGCCCCCTTTGCCTGTACACTCTCACCTATGCTTCTTTTTGCCAGGGCTAGCTTAACTCTGTTGGCCATCTTATCAAAGTCAGCTCCTCTGAAGTCCCATATTTTTGCCTTCGAATGGGATGATTTAGATGTAGTGGCCAAATTGAACCATACCATGTGATGATCACTGGCCCCCAGGTGACCTTCTACCTGGGGAACTGTGATCCCTTCCTTGTTAGTCAGTACTAGATCTAAGATAGCCCTGTCTCTTGTGGGTTGTTGTACCAGTTGTTTGAGGCCCTCCCCTTGCAGGGAATCTACCATGTGTCTAGTTCTGGCAGATGTTCCTGCTGGTATTGACCAATCTGTATCCAGCATGTTGAAGTATCCCATTATCAGAACCTCCCCAGTACCTGTCATGTTTTGTATATCTTCTAACAGTAATGCATCTGTGTCCTACCCCTGGTCTGGGGGCCTGTACACAACCCCAGTTCTCATGGCTGTCCCATTTTCTGTTTCCAGGGTGACCCACAGTTCTTCTGGCTACTTATGTGTATTCTGAATTTCTGTAGCTTTGATATTTTCATTGACATACAGGGCCACTCCCCCCCCCCTTTTTGTACCTCGGTCTCTTCTGAACAGTACATAGCCAGGTACTGAAGTCTCCCAAGTGTGGTTACTGGCAAACCATGTCTCACTAATTGCTACTATGTCTAGTTTAGCCTCTGACATTATTGCCTGCAGGTCTGAGATCTTATTTCCCAGGCTGTGAGCATTTGTGTACATGATTTTCCATTGGCCAGATTTCAGTGTGTTAGTTGTTAGGGGTGAGGTTTGGCATTTCCCCTGTGCATCTTACAGGGAGATGGGCCTTTTTTCTTATCTGGTGATGCAGATGAACTGCAAACATGCTGAATCCCTGTTTGACCACTAGCTGAGGGGGGAGGGGTGTTCTTCCCATTCGACGTATGGGGTGCTGCACCCCTCTCCACATTTGCTAGTTTAAATATTCTGAAAAGACATAAAACTTTTGCCCCAGTGCACTGACTCCCTCCTTACTCAGATGCAGTCCATCAAATTTAAAGAACTATCGCTCCCAGAACTGTTGCCAGTTCCCTACAAATCTGTGTTCTTTTTCCTGGCACCAGCCCTTGAGCCACATGTTTAGCTCCCCTATCTCCCCTTCTCTGACCTTCTGTCCATCTGCCCCCCCTCTCCCAGACTGGCAGGATCTCAGAGAAGGAGATGTTGGACGAAATGGATGATAGTTTGTCACCCAGCCTGGTCAGGTGTTCCTTGGTCTCCACAACTGACCAGCTGGCGAGATCATTAGTCCCTATGTGTACCAGGACGTCAATGTTTTCTCCTGCTTTATGAACAATTTTAGCAATGTTGTCAGTGTCTCTCCACACTGATGTACCTGGGAGACATCCAGTCATTACCCCTGGCTGGGGATGGGTATCAACTCCCTGAATCATGTAGTCTCCTATGATCCAAAGTTTTTTGGATTTTCTTTTTGCTTTTTTTTTGTTTTGGTTCCTGATTTGGACGAGTTTTGTTGTGCTAGCTCCTGTGCTGCAGTGTCCTCTGTCCCTTTGTTTGATTTCAGAGATAGAGGCAGATACCTGTTTGTAGTGTGTATATGGTTTTTGGAGGTAATATGTTGGAGAGCACAGAGTGATGGGGCACCCAATTTGCCCCTCCTAACCACCTACCAGCCTCCTGTGGTCGAGGTTTTTCTGTTGGATGTTGGGGAAATGGCAGGTGGTTCTTATAATGTATTTCCTCTTGAATATGAAATTTGAGGTGTGCAATCTCTGCCCACACTGCTGGGAGGTGAGCCCTAAGATCTCCAATGGCTCAGCATCTAGGACAGTGTCCTAAATCCTGTAAGACTGTCCTTCTGAAAAGTGTTCCACAGTACCTGCAGTTAATGATATCCATTCCAGATAAGTTGCTGGGTTTATAACCTGGTCAGAGTAATTAGAAGGAAGAAAATACAAGTAATGGTTTGATTTTGTGTTTTGTTTTTGTTTAAATTGTTATAACAAGTTAAATGACTAGTGCCCTGTAAATGAGCTCACCTTGTGGATGCCCCACTGATCCATCCCTTCCTGCTCTGCCACAGAAAATGTCACAACTGTGGTACCCTATAAAAGGAGTGCAGTGTGGGGTGGTTGGGTATGGGGGTGGGTGGCTGGGCCCTTCCCCTGCCGAAAAAGAAGAACCACGGGTGAAAGAACAAGGAGGTAAGAGCAGAAACAATCAGTCAATAACAAATGCAGTAATTCTAAAAACTTATCCTAATGTTAGATAAAACTGTAGAACCTGTAAAGCACCACCTGTAATAATTTCAGAGAAGATATACCCTGTAAAAAACACTTTGCTACAGAGAAAAATAAAGCAGTAACAGAAGATATACCTTGCAAAAGACGATTTGAATCAGAAGATTACAGCAGTAATCTGTTAGCATGCACTTGTAGGCACACCTTGTAATAATGCAGAAGAAGGTATACCAGCAACAACAATTTGAATCAGAGAAAAATAAAGCAATGAAATGTTAGCAATAAACAGTAGCAATCCCTGTGAGTACAAAATAAAAATAACAACACACAGTAAATCTGCTTTGCCAAAAGAAGACTTAATCCTTTTCCCTTGCTCTGGTAAGGTTCTCTGCTCTGCCTTTTAAGCAATCTTAGAAGGAAAGAGCTCAGGTGAAGTTAGGTGCCTTGGCCAGCAAACCAAGTCTTCTAACTCCAAGATATCAACTATCCTGACCTTTTAACCCTTCTTTCTGTTGGAAATTACTGACAGTTTGCCAGCTCCACCCCCCAGATACACACTTAGTCCTCTGGAAGAGCTGTGGGAGGAAAGCAATTAGCTCCTTCAATGTGAGAAGGAGACTGAAACACCTCTGAGACAACAAACCTTTTCAACAGAAAAATAATAAAATAATACTGTGTCAAACAGTATTTTTGCTTAGCCCAATGATAAAAAAGTCACAAAAATGTAAGCACCACCTGTAATAATTTCAGAGGAGATATACCCTGTAAGAAACACTTTGCTACAGAGAAAAATAAAGCAGTAAAAGAAGATATACCTTGCAAAAGACAATTTGAATCAGAAGATTACAGCAGTAATCTGTTAGCACGCACCTGTAGGCACACCTTGTAATAATGCAGAAGAAGGTATACCAGCAACAACAATCTGAATCAGAGAAAAATAAAGCAATGAAATGTTAGCAACAAGCAGTAGCAATCCCTGTGAGTACAAAATAAAAATAACAACACACAGTAAATCTGCTTAGCCAAAAGAAGTCTTAATCCTTTTCTCTTGCTCTGGTAAGGTTCTCTGCTCTACCTTTCAAGCAATCTTAGAAGGAAAGAGCTCAGGTGAAGCTAGGTGCCTTGGCCAGCAAACCAACACTATAGGGTTGGGCGGCCTGTGCTGAGAGGTAGGGTCTTTGGGAAAGTCAGTCCATATTTCCGTTCAGTGTTCCCACTCTGTGGTGGACAATGAAGTGGTACAGCTGTAGTGCAAGGAACCATGTCGTCACTGTGGCATTTTTTCTCTCTTTGCTTGCATCCACTTGAGTGGAGCATGATCTGTCATCAGAGTGAACTTGCGACCTAGTAAGTAATATCTGAGGGTTTCCGTTGTCCACTTCACTGCAAGGCACTTCTTTTCCACTATGGCATACCGCTGTTCCCGGGGTAATAACTTTCTACTTAGGTACAGGATGGGGTGCTCTTTACCTGCTACCACCTGGGAGAGTACTGCCCCCAATCCAACATCCGAGGCATCTGTTTGCAGAATGAATTCTTTATCGAAATCTGGGGAGACCATTACCGGATCAGAACAGAGGGCTGTCTTGAGGTCGGTGAATGCCTCATCCACTGCTTCCGACCACCTCATGATGTCCGGTGCTCTCGCCCTGGTTAACTCCATTAATGGAGTGGCCTCAGTGGCAAAGTGAGGGATGAAACTCCGGTAGTAACCGACTAACCCTAGGAAAGCCCTCACTTGCTTCTTCTTTTCTAGTTGGGGCCAGTTTTGAATTGCTTCTACCTTCTTCACCTGGGGTTTCACCAATCCCCGTCCAACCACATAGCCCAAGTATTTTGCCTCTGACAAGCCGATCTTACATTTGGCGGGGTTCGCTGTCAACCCAGCTTCTCGTAAAGTATCTAGTATGGCCTCGACCTTCCGAAGGTGAGTTTTCCAGTCCGTACTATGGATGACCACATCATTGATATAGGCGGCAGCATAGTGAGAGTGTGGGTGCAACAGTCGGTCCATCATGTGCTGAAAGGTCGCAGGTGCTCCCTGCAGACTGAATGGGAGGACTTTGCAGTGGTATAAACCCCCCGGGGTGATCAAGGTGGTCTTCTCCGGGGCTGCCATTGTGAGTGGGATCTGCCAGTATCCCTTCGGAAGGTCCAAGGTGGAGAGGTATCTGGCCTTCCCCAACTGGTCGATCAGTTTGTCGAACCTAGGTAGTGGGTATGCATCAAACTGTGATACCTCATTTAGTTTACTGAAATCATTACAGAACCTCCAAGTATTATGTGGTTTTGGCATGAGGACAATGGGGCTTGACCATTCACTATGGGACTCTTCTATGATGTCGAGCTTAAACATCCTCTTGACTTTGGCTCGGATTTCTTTCCTCTTGGCCACTGGATACGGTAGGGTCTTTCCCTTATCCTTACGCTCGGAGCTATCACAATGGCATGGTAGGCTGCGACCGTCTGACCAGGTCATTTGGAGAACACATCCCCGTTTCGCTGAACCACTTCCACTGCTTCTTTGTATTGTGTAGGAGACAGGGTGAGATATGGACTTGCCCCTCTGTTTTACCTTATGCCGGGGTTACGGCCACCGAGACACAGCAGGCCTCCCGGTCTTGCCATGCCTTCAGGAGGTTAATATGGTATATTTGGAACTTTTTCCTGTGATCGGGTTGGCTTACTTTATAGTTTATATTACCAAGAGCCTCCACAACCTCATATGGACCCTGCCACCTGGTGAGCAGTTTGCTTTCTACTGTGGGAACCCGGACCATCACCCGATCCCCCAGCTGGAACTTCCGGATCCTTGCCTGATGGTCATAATAAGTCTGTTGGGTCTCTTGGGCCTTTTCTAAGTGTTCCTGGACAATAGGAGTGACCCAGGCCAACCTTTCCTGCATTTGGGAGATATACCCAATCATACTGGCTCCTTGTGGCAGTTGCTTTTCCCAATCCTCTTTTAGTATATCGAGGACACGCCTGGGCCGGTGGGCATATAACACCTTGAAGTGGGAGAATCCAGTGGATGCCTGTGGGACCTCTCGGATAGCGAGCATTAAGTAGGGAAGGAGTAAGTCCCAGTGCTTTCCATCTCGGCTCATGACTTTCCGCAACATCCCCTTCAAAGTCTGATTAAATTGTTCAACCAGACCATCTGTCTGGGGGTGGTACACTGAGGTCCTCCGGGCTCAGATCTGGAGGAGTCTGCAAAGCTCCTTCATTAAACGTGAGACAAAGGGAGTACCCTGGTCTATCAGTATCTCCTTTGGGAATCCAACCCTCGAGAAAACTTGAATGAGTTCTCAGGCAATCGACTTCGTGGCCGTGTTACGGAGCGGGATCACTTCCGGATATCTTGAAGCATAGTCTACGATGATGAGGATGTGTTGATGGCCCCAGGTTGATGTGTCTAGGGGGCCTACTAGGTCCATCACAATCCTCACGAAGGGTTCATCGATGATTGGCAAGGGCACCAACTGGGTTCTTAACTTTGGCCACGGGGATACCAACTGGCATTCTGGGCATGAAGCACAGTACCTCCTTACCTCAGCATAAATTCCAGGCCAGTAGAATCTTCGGAGTATGCGGCACAGTGTTTTTTCGACCCGAGGTGTCCTCCGAGAAGGTGAGCATGTGCCAAATCCAGTACCACCTTCCTATGCTGGGGGGGGGACCAGCAACTGTTCCACATCGTGTTCTTCATCCGGTATCACTCAGCATAGGTCATTATTTAATGTGAAATATGGTCTTGGTTACTTGGCTTTGCCTTCTATTGGCACCCCGTTAATCTCCACAACCTCTGACCAGATATTCTGAAAGAGAGGCTTGTCTATTTGGTCCCGACCAGAGTTCCTGAAGGCTATCCAGAGGGTACTCAATTCAGAGGGATTTTACTCTGTCTCCACTTCTGGGTCCTCCTCTTCCTCCCAACAGCTCTCCCCTCAGGCACCAGACCACTCATCCTGCTGTCCCTCTGGGAGTGGGGTTCTACCTCCCACCAGTACGGACCTGCCATTGACAGCCAGTATCTTGGTCCCTAACTTTTTACAATCCCTGCATTCCTTTCATGATTTCTGGGACTTTCCTGCCTTCCCATACAGCTCGGGGTCCCAATGCCCATAAGGGAAATAATCGAGTGACTCCTCCGACCCCTTGGGGATTCCTAGCACCATAGACTCAGTTACTGGGGCCCTGGCCTCCTGGGTTCCCCCCTCATGGAGTAATGTCTCAAACCTCAGGAAATCTTGACCCACCAAGACAGGATGTGCCAATCAAGGGAGGACCCCCCACTGTGACCTGCCTCTCCTTCCCTTGTGCTTCCACTGTAACTAGTGCTGTGGGGTAATAAAACACAGTTCCATGGACACAGGTGATCCGAGTACATTTCTCAAAATTAATTTTGGAGTGTTGCACCAAACTGTGAACTATAAGCATGACCTCACTCCCCGAGTCGACAAGGGCCATAATGGCCTGTCCGTTTACCTTAACCACCTGGGTAAATCGGTGTGAAGTGGCGACCACCCCTATGACATTAATCAAATGGCAATTGCTCTGTGGGAACCCACCTGAGTTGCACTGGTTTGGTTCAACCCCATTCGGGCAGTTGGCAATTACATGTCCTTGCTCCCTGCACCCATAACAGCGGTAGCATTCTCGGGGTGACCCTGGACCCTTTGGGCTTCTAGGGGAGCTCAGGTCTCCCTCTGTTTTTGAACCCAAAAGTCCCTTTGTGGCCTCAGACTGCTCTTCAGTAGTCCTTCTCCCGGGCCCTGTCTGGTCCGACCTCTCGGGGGGTTGGTATCTCTGGTTTGTAGTTCACCCCAAGTCCCGGTAGTAGCCAACCCCAACATCTGGGGAAAGTTTCTTCATGGCATAATGCTGCTCCACCAAGGTGACCAGTTCATCATAAGAAGTGGAGTGGGCCTGCCCAACCCACTGCCTTATGCTTGGCAGTAGTCCTCTTAAGAACTGGTCCATTACCAGGAGCTCCATGATTTTGGCAGCGCTATGGAGCTCGGGTCACAACCACTTCTTGGCCAAGTGGAGGAGGTCATACATCTGCGACCGTGGCTTCGATGACTCCTGGAATCTCCAGCTGTGGTACCTCTGGGCTCAAAGGACTGGAGTCACACCAGCACAGGCCAAGATCTCTTCCTTCAGCCTTGGATAGTCAGTGGTGACTCCCTCATCCAGATCATAATATGCCTTCTGAGCCTCGCCACACAAAAACAGAGCTAAAATGTTGGCCCACTGTTCCTTAGGCCATGATTCACAAGTTGCCATCCTTTCAAAAGTGAGCAAATATGCTTCAATGTCGTCAGCCATCGTCATTTTCTGCAGACAGTGGGAAGCCCATATAGTCCAGTAACCCTCTGGGGTAGGCCCTCCCGGGCGACCTTCTCCCAGCGTGATCTCGATGAGATGCTTTACCATTTCCTGGAGGACAGCATGGTCCTGGGCCATCTGTGTGAGCAGCAACTGGTTCATCTCTTGTAGAGCCCGGGTAGCTTCCTGCTGGGCTGCTGTAGCCTGGATCAAGACTTTCACCACGTCCTCCATGCCTGGTCTCTTTTACTCTGGGGTGGTTCAGATTCCAGCCAAATTCTACGCCGACCTGATCTCACTCCTGACACCATGTGTGACAAGGTGCAACCTCGCCACGGGATTCAGGATCAGCTTTGCGGTGGTTAAGTATTCTCAGGAAGACCAGTTTGTTAACATCAAACCAACCAGGTATATTTTTATTTTCTTAATATGGTTGGTGACACAGAACTTTGGGCTTCTACCCTGTTCCTTTATAAGCCCCACCAGGAAAAATGAAACAAAAACAGAAATAAAGAGGCCTAGCTCCTGGTGGGAGCGCTGACTAAACAATCCCTGACCCTAACTAGAGACCCCCCTTTTCCAGAAGGCTAGACCTTTTGGAAGAACACAAACAATAAAACGGAAAACTCACAATGGAAATAACTTTTTTCCTTTTGGTCTAATTCAGGAGACCAATCTCCTGAGGGTTGTTTAAGGGACTCCTGTTCCAGAACACATCCAAGCAGCTTGTCAGCCTTCTACCCCTGCAGCAAATGCCTACTGGCTTTTCCTTCCTGTTTTTAAAGCTCTCCTGTCTTTGTAGCTGCAGCTAATCAGCCAAATAAGCTGCAGCTGTACCCTGACTATCTTACTTGGGGAAACCCCCTCTCCTCCAGTACCTGAGTTTACCACAACCTGTATCTGGATCTTGGAATCAGCACATCCTACTTTAACTTGGCAAATCAAGATACTTTTCCCCAGACTATCCATGCAAAATGTTGTGCAATTTTGTTGAACGGGGTGAAGTTAAATATATTTATATACAGAATACATATCTACATACAGTATTCTAGTGGTGTTGTAGAGTCTCTGTAGTTATGGTAGGCTGTTTAATGTTAGACTTCTAACTTTGCACCAGAATAACAATGCCCCATTCAATAGAATTAAAACAGATTTTGCATGCATAATCTGGAGGGGCAAGGTCTCTTGATTTTCTAAATTTTGTTCCAGTCAGATGTGCAAATTCCGAGTTCCAGATAGTGCATTTTTAGGAAAAAATCAAAGGTTTTTGCTGTTGTTTTGTCATTGCCTACAGCCCAGATGGTTCAGAAATTTGGTCTGATTTTTTCAGATTAGACAGGGCTTGTCCCAGAATGATACCTTTCATTGATTTGGTGAAAAAATATTAACCCATTTCTGTATTATAAGGATTTTAAATTTTGGTTCTGACCATGATCAGTGGGGTCTTTCAGATAGACATTTGATACCCTACTGAGCATACTCAGATACAAAATTTCAAATCTCTATAAACTTGGGAATGGATTAATATTTTTTTACCAAACAAATGAAAAAAAAAAAAGCATTCTGGGGCAATTCCTTTTTACCCTAAAAATTTCAACCCCCAATTCCAGATCATCTGGGCTACAGGAGATGACAAAATGAATTGCAAAATATCCAGATTTTTCCTAAAAATGCAATATCCAGATCTTGGAATCTGCATATCCAACTGGAACAGAGCTTGGCAAATCAGGACACCTTGGACCCCACACTGCAAGTGCAAAATTGTGTGCAATTCCATTCAATGGGGGCAAAGCTGATAATATATTTATATGCATTATGAATATCTACGTACAGTATTAGAATGGTGTTGTAGCACCACCTTAGTTAGATTTTAGTAGGCCGATTAATGTTAAATCCCTAAATGTTCACCTTAATAGCTTTCCCCTGTTCAACAGAACTGCACAAAATTGTACATGTGGTGTGTGTGGTGCAAGTTCTCTTGACTTACCAAGTTTCATTCCCATCAAGTGTGCAGATTCTGAGATCCAGACAGTGCATTTTCATGAAAAAGCAGGGTTTTTTTTTGCTGTTATTTTGTCATTGCCAACAGCCCAGATGGTTCAGAATTCTTGTCTGAAATTTTCAAAGTAGAAAGGGCTTGCCCCAGAATGGTGCCTTCCATTGGTTTGGTGAAAAGAATAAAGCTATTTCTATGTTATAAGGATTTTAAATTTTGATTCTGAGCAAGCTCAGCAAGGTCTTTTGGATAGACATTTGATATGCTACTGAGCATGCTCAGAACCAAAATTTCAAATCCCTGTAACTTGGGAATGGGTTAATATTTTTATGAAACCAATGAAATGAACCATTATGGGGCAAGCCCTAAAATTCAGCCCCAAATTCCAAACTGTTTGGGCTGCAGGTGATGACACCCCCCCCAAAAAAAACAGCAACATTCCCAAATTTTTCCAAAAAGCACAATATCTAGATCTTGGAATCCTCACATACAACTGGAATGGAACTTGGCAAATCAAGACATCTTGCCCCCACACTGCACATACAAAATTATGCAGAATTCCATTGAATGGTGGAAAGCTATTAATATATTTATATCTATTAATATCTCCGTACATTATTATAGTGGTGTGGTAGCACTACCATAGTTCGATTTAAGTAGGTTGTTTAATGTTAGACCCTAACTTTGTACCTTAATAGCTTTTCCCCTGTTAAATAAGTTTTTGCATGTGCAGTGTGTGGTGCAAACTCTCTTGATTTACCAATTTTCATTCCAGTCAGATGTGTTAATTTTGAGACCCAGTTAGTGCATTTGTAGGAAAAGTCATGTTTTGTTTTTTGGAGGGGTTGGGGGTTCTGTCTTTGCCTACTTGCTGGATGTTTCAGAATTTGGTTTCAAATTTTTAGGGGTAGAAAGGACATGCCCCAGAATGGTGCCTTTCTTTCTTATGGTGAAACAATAGTAATCTGTTCCCATGTTATAAAGATTTGATGATTCGATTCTGACCATGCTCAGTATGGTCTTTTATTTATTTAGTTAGTTTTTGTTGACCGAGTAAGTGCACTAGACAAATCCTGCCTATTTTCAGGCATGACCCGGGGGAGGGGGATACAGATGAATATCATCTGACCTTGAATCAGATTAAGCTGTTGGTAGTATTTTTAGTGAATGAGGGAAATTTGGCCAGGACACCAGGGAAATTCCCCATCACTGCTGCTGCATTGTGGCCAGTAGAGGGCTGGGCCATTACCAAGATGGCCACTCGGAGTGGGCTGCTGAAGAAGGAAGATGTTTGCATAGTGGGAGCTTCGGCCTCTACTCCCATGGTGAGCAACACGGAGGCTGGTCCTTTTAACACTCTGGACATTGACTCTGATATGGAATTTCACAATGCGGTGGTCCTTTGGGAAGATTCAGTTACACATTTGTGCAAACAAGAGGACAAACTCTCTAAATTGGTTGCAAAAACTGGGACGCATGAGCCCGGATCTATGGAAACAAGGATCGAGCCCAGCTTGGGACCTGAAAACTTGGTTGCACACTTTGACTGCGATATTACCCTCCCTAGTGATGGTGTGATTGCTGCTACTAAAAGCTTCACTGAACTAACCCCTGACAACGGCTCCGTGGAGCGTGGTGAGTCTTTACAGCATATTTCTGATAATTTGAAACCCGCAGTTGAAGTGGAGAGTATTACGCATAATTCTAATATCCTGACAAATGAATGTGCACAGCAATCTGGTTCTCTTTTAATTTTGAAACAAATCCCATGTGTTTTGGGAGTAAGGGAGAGGCAAGCAGTTGGATTATCTTATGGCTTTTTGAATTGGCGCTCCGCTGCAAAGCCTGTATTACTGTCTCTACAGCAGGATGAACCCTGCATTGACAGCTGTAGCATTGGCCCTGTCAAAATTGCGGCTGAAACAATTGAATCTGAAGGCCTTGTAGGGCGAGACCACAAACCTCACAGCCTCACTTCTAAACCAAGTGTTTCTGTTGTAATCCCTGCTTCTGTTCAGGCTGGCAGTACAATCACATATGCTAGTAGTGCCTATAGCCTACTACATTGCTGGATGTTTCACAAATTGAAAGCCCTATTGCAGTGACCCAAAAACCATTACACCAAGCTTTGCCTGCATTAGCATTTGATCAGCCAGAATCAGCACTATTGGATACATCAGCTGGGTTCGTTTTTAAAAACCCTATGACTATGGACTCTCATGCACAGCCTAATGTGATTTATCAATCTTCAACTGTTTCCCAAACTGGAGTCATTGAATGTTTCTTTTCTAAAAATAAACTACCTCAGGCAAAACCTGTTATCCTTACACCAGTTTTATCAGAACCTTCTCCTTTACCCGAAGAAAAGGCTCAGGAATCTTGGTCCCCTAGTAAAGCTCTCAGAGGGGCTGGCTGGAAGCAAGCTTTGACAGGCATCTGGAAGCCTGATCCTACCTGGGATGCAGACTTTGCCCTTTCACAGCATTCCCCAGAGTGGAAACCAGACTTACAGCGGAGAGATTTGGTGGAAGGCTTACAGGGGGAAAAAAACCTTTCAGAGACATTGAAATCTCCACCTATTGGTATACCTCTGGAGGCAAAAACATCCCTATCCCCCTCTCCAAATACAGACATGGTAACACTCCTTCAAGAACATATTTCCTCCTCGCAAATGCCCTCCTTGACGAAACCTGTTCCTCAGAAACCGCTCATGTCTGAATTATTTTCCAATTCCAAGAGAGAAGCGGCGCCTCACTGAAATGCTGTCCGGATTCGCTACAAAGGAGGCTTGGAGGATAGACCGGATAGACATTATGTGGGGAAAACCTTATTGAAAGATTCTTTGCACTTTACTCCCAAAGATGTGTATGCTTTCATTAATATCTCTGGGGAGGACAATTTCGATATTAGTTTTCGGACACCGCATGCTTTGGACTTATTTTGGGATAGATATAGCCAGGTAAAATTTTCTCCCACATGGACCCCTTTTTTAGTTATACGTTTGACTAAACCTTTAACAAAATATGTTACAGTCATGTTTAGAAACGAGGGGGTCCATGTGGAAGATATATCTTTTTGGTTGTCTCTGAAATGTGAGGTTCTGAGTGGGCCTGAACCCATCCTGGATTCCGAACAGTTTTGGATGGGGGGATAGAAATATAAAACTAAACTGAGGCAATCTGAGACAGGGTAGTGCATATTCCCAATTCTTTTCTGTTGGGAAAGATAGGGGTGTTTGTTTTATAGCGGACAACCTTGGGCTTGCTACAGATGTGGGGCTAAAACACATCTTTCGAGTGTCTGCGATCAACCGTGTTGTGACAATTGAGGGGAGGTTGGGCATGTAACTATGTATTGTCATAATTAGTCTAAATGTGAGCTCTGTGAGGAATTTGGCCATACATTTCGTATTTGCCCTTGGGCTGCTAAAAACAAAACATCTTGCATAAATTTAGATCTTCTAATTCAGAAGGCTCAGGATGCTGTAAGCTCCTCACCTTCTGGTTTACAATCCCCTCTACCATTCCCCTCTTCTAAAAGCATGGAAAAGTCCCTTGGCATGGAGCTTCCCATCAACAAGCCCTTAAAAGAACTGGATAAGGTTGCACAACCTGTTTCCGGTTTTGTGGCAGTTGAAAAAACTTGCATGGGCCCACCTGACCTTTTGGAATTCCCTCCTGTGTGCTATTCTGAGGCTCCCATGGAGGCAGTTGGAGAAGCATCTAAGGCTCCAGGTCTTAGGTCATCTCTGCCCCAACGTAGATCTTCTAGAAATCTACATCCTAAACCCCCCCTCATTGCTCCTATCATAGAAACAAGTAACTCTTATGCTGCCTTGTTTACCCCATGGGGGGATACAGAGATGGAATTGGGAGACTCAGACTCCCAAAAATCTTCTTTATCCACTCGGTCACAACCAGTGGATACTTATAAAGAAAGAAAAAGAAAAAGGAAAAATAGAAGGCCTGTTCTATCTTCATAAGCAATAATGCAGTGGTCTTGGGGCTCTTTGAATACTCATAGTCTGCTAAATATAGTTAAAAGGCAAGCCCTTTTCATTACATACAAAACCAGCACTTATCTGTGTGTTTTTACAGGAAACCTGGATGCACTCTGTGGAACAACTTTCTTCTTTTAAATGGGATTGGGTTTGGGGACCTTCCTTTTGGTCCTTGAACGAATCTGACAGGCGGCATAGAGGTTTTGTTTAATTCTTATTCCTTTAAACTGCATAATTTAATTGACCTTATCCCAGGAGTAATGATATTAGATGGGAAATGGCATGATGCATGCTATCGCTTTATCAATATTTACAACCCTCAAACAAAAGCTGGCAGAGTATCTTGTCTAAAAGCTGTCCAACCCTTTTGGTGACATCAGTTAAGGTGCTCTGGGAGGCGATTTTAACTGTACAATCTTTGATTCACCTAATCAGAAAAAAAAGAAAATTTATTGTGATTCACACATATTAGCTAACATTGTTAAAATAGCAGGTTTATTAATTGTCTTTCTTTTTTCTCAAGGACCTAGTATTCCTTTACAAAGGAAAATTGTTCTCCCTAATAGATTATATGTTTGTCTCCCCTTCTGTGCAAATTAATTCTTTTAAAATGATCCCTTGTGAATTTTCAGACCATTCTTTCCTTTTTTGTAGTTTTCAGTTTTCAGGTCCCCCTGAGCATAGACAGGTTAGGTGGAAGCTGAATAACACTATGCTAGACGTACCTTATATACAGTCTGGGGTGAAACATATTTTAACAGCCAGATTATCAGTGGCTTTTCTTTATGAGGATTTAGGGGACTGGTGGATAGCAACTAAGATAGATTTATGTAATTGGTTTAAAAGGCAAGGGGTAAGAACAAAAAATTATAGGTTTCTGAGATATTTGTCTCTTACGCAACAACTCCAGAAACTCACAACAATTGCGTATGCCTCTCGTTCCGACTATTCTGATCAAATTATTAAACTAAAAGAAGACATGAGGGCTTTCCAATATGATAGGGCTAAAACCCTACAGGCTATTCTGTCTAATGGTATAAAAAAATCTCCCATTGGAGATCCTTTTGAGGGTTGTAAAAATTTGAAGGCTTCCTCTAATATTGACTCTCTAAAAAATCTGATGGCTCTATAGCCACCACAGTTGTACAACTCAGAGAATTGATTATTGATCACTTTCGGACTTTGAAACCCCCCTCTCTTATTACTGAAGCAGAAATGCTTTCATATTTAAGAGCGTCCAAGGTCCCCCCCATGTTAGCAGAAGCCTCTACATTATTGGAACCAATCACACAAGAGGAAATTTTAAATGTAATTGGGAAATTGAAATTGAATATTTCACCAGGTAAGGATGGTCTTTCTAATGACCTGTATAAAGTTTTTTCGATTGAGTTGAGTAATGTTTGTATATTTTATTCCAGTATTTTATAAAAAATGCTGTTTTTTTTCCCTCTTTTTCTGAAGGATTGTTAATTTACCTATTTAAATCTGGTGATAGGCAGAATATTAAAAATTTGTGGCCGATCACCCTCCTAAATTCGGATTATAAAATCTTCACTAGTATTTTGAACAATCGGTTAAAAAACTATGCTAGATGGGTAATCTATCCCTACCAATTAGCGGGGTACCAGATAGACGGATTCAGACAGCATTAATGATTATACGCGAGGTTATTGAACACCTCTCTGATGTAGGTGTTACAAATTGTATGGTGGTCGCTGATTTAGAAAAAGCTTTTGATAGGGTATATCTGCCTTTTATCTTCTTAACTCTAGGACACTATGGAGTCCCGTTGCAAACCGTTAATTTAACTAAAAGGTTATATGACTATAATACTGTGTTTCCATTTTTGAAAGGCCATATGGCTGAAAGTTTTTGTTTACATACTGGAGTGCGTCAAGGTTGCCCTCTCAGCCCTCTTCTTTACATTTTTTCATTAGACCCCCTATTGCGGAACTTTACTACTCCATTATGGTTGGGAATTTTTGATAATATATCTAAGAATCATCAACTTCTAGTGCAGGCTTATGCAGACGATTTGATCTTATACTTTTCAGACCAATCTTCTGTGCATATTTTTTTAAAAGCATTTGATGCTTTTTCAAGAGTTTCAAATGCTAAAATAAATTTGCACAAAACAAAAGGGTTATTTATTGGAGCAGCAGGTCCTACTGAGGTGGTACAGGGGGGCATCCACTTCTCCAGAACTCCCCTTAAGATTTTGGGCATCCAGTTTGGCCCTCAGAATATGCCAGTAGAAAATTGGGATTCAGCTCTCCAAACAGTGGAGAATAAGGTTAACAGATGGAAACAGTGGAAATTGTCCAAATTGAAATGCATACATGCAATCAAACAGTTTCTTTTACCATGTGTACAATATGTAGCTATTTTTCCGCTTCCGGTGCATTTAGAAACTAGAATGTATGGTTTGTTTTTTCAAATGGTTTGGGGTAACAGATTAAATCCGGTAAAGAGATGTTATACTTATTTAAGTAAAAAAATAGGAGGACTCGGGATGGTGGATCCTGTGGTTTTTGTACATTTTTTATTTATTATGTGTTCAGTTAAAAGTGGTTTGAGTTTAGAAGCAGGGATTGGGGACAAATGGATTTCCAGGTCTCTGAGCAAATATTTTAGGAATTGGCATTCTGTGGCTCCAAAATTAAACCCTCGTATTCATCTCCCACAGTATTTTAGGCCAGCTGCACAAAAACTATATAGATGGAAATTAGAAAAAGAGACAATTTTGAGTAATAATATGAAGGGATTTTACCAGGTCATAATTGCTAATTTACTTCCTCCAGAGCCAAGTTTCAAGAATTGCCCTTCTACCCTTAATCCTAAAGTATTGGCCCAACTAAATAGTCTCAGATTGCCTCAATCACAATGGGAGACACAGTGGCTAATATTTTATGGCCTTCTGAATGTTAGGGGCAACGCTAAATATAAGGCCATCGAGGAAAGGAAGTGTCCGTACTTGGATTGTATAAATGTTGAGGAGTCAATGGAACATTTTTTCCTGCAGTGTTCTTATGCTAAGGGTTTGTGGGCTTATTTGGTGACACTATGGGGTTTTAAATGACTTAATTCTCTATCATACCATATCCTGGTTTTAGGATGTTATCCAGTGACTTTTTCTGATTTTCATGAGGGGACATTGTCATTATTCCTCGGTTGCTTACGATACTATTTATGGCAGGCAAGCTGCCAGTGGGTTATATACCAAAGAAAAATGCCTTATATTTGTTTTAGTATTTTGGTTTCACAGGAACTCTCAAAGATTTATTCTCAGGATGCCTGAAGGACAGCACCTGCTAAACTTTTAAAGATGTGGAAAGGGTTTCTTCACTTTATTAAGTTTAAGTAATGTATGATATTTTCTGAAATTTTTTTTTTATCCCTTTGTTCTTTTGTTTATAGTATATGTTTGCCTGATTGGTTTTGTTTTCTGCTTTGTATAACTGACTAATTTACTGTGTTGTTTTGTTATGTTTATTATTTCAATAAAAACTCCCCTACTCTTTTCGATAAGTGCCATGGGATCTTTAACATCCACCTGAACTACCACCAATCCAGGCAGATGGGACCTCAGTTTAATGTCTCATCTGAAAGACGGCACCTCAGAAGTGCAGCACCCCTCTCCATGCTACACTACAATGTCAGTACTGGGATATTAACCCAAGTGCCAGATATGGGAACTGAACCCACAGCCCTCTGATCTCCCGGCCTCAGAGGCGAGTGTGTTACCTACTGAGCCACTGACACTGCGTGTCATAGATGTTTGATACCCTAATGCACATGCTTAGAACTGATATTAAATTACATTAAATTAATTTAATATAACTGAAATTATTCTGGAAGGTGGTCAACAGCTACTGGTAGAAGGACACTACATAATAAATCTTTATTTTGCTAATTATCTCAAGATGTTTGACATATCATAACATGCTGCAAATATTGAGTATGCACAATCTGTATAACAGCAGCAATCACAATCATAATACAGTAACAAGAAATTTGCTTCCCCCCACGCACACTCACAAACTGTGTTATACACTGAAAAGCCCATTAAGGCTAGCATTATTGCAGAAGACCATACAATGTAAAATAAGAGCATGGTTACAAAAAAAAAATGAAAAAAAAAACATGCTACATTTTGGCATTATTTATCTGAAGCAGAGCATGCTTTGTGAGATGATTATATCACTCTTAATTGCATAACCACCCCGACTGTCACTGAAATCAGGACTGATGAACAGGCATCAAAATGCTATGAATGAAAATAGAAACATTTATTGAAATAGCACAAGTATAAAATATAGCTTTGTTGTAACTGATCACAATTTGGAGAAATCAGAAAGATTATTTCATTACAATGCTTACTGTGTTGCTTGCAACTTGGAAAAAGAGGTTGTACTTGTATGAATAACACTTAGACATTCACTTAAATAAAACCAAAACTGTGTTTCTTGCTTCTGAAAATTAGGAATGTATCAGGAGTAATAGCTTAGTGCACTTCTTAATAACTCTAATTCACAGTGGGTCAAGATGCTCATCATTAAATATGTGATATGAAACTGAAATAAACATTGCCAGCACACTTTGTCCATGGTTCAAACTCAAAAAAGGGGGTTGAAACTTGTGATACTGTTAGTAGCAGCCACAGATACTATACTTCTTAGCTGCAAGCACATAGGTTCTATGATATCAAAGCAGTTCTCCTTTAAGTGGATTGGGGTGCCCAACACCTTGTACCTCTTCTTTCTCCCCCTCCAGGTCACCTGCATGGCAATGTTGGCCACTATACTATAAATGTTACATCATGCTACACCAGGGAAAAACTAAAAAATATGGGATGGTGATCCATGGGTGGGGTGGGGTGGGGCTGCTGTTTATAACATCATTTTTATAACGACAATCACAAAATGACTATTTTGAAAATTTGAGGTCAAAATTAAATAAAAAAATAGAGTGAACGTGTTTCTGAGCGCCTCTTTGCAGTAGCGTTGCAAATACACACAGTCAGCAGCTGGCCATGGAGATGAGAGGTAGGCTATGCCAGTTGTCAGCTGGGGATGGGTGTGGAGGTACTGGGTGGACTGGCATGGCTTGGTGGGGGGCCACTAGACTACTAGGGAATAGGTGATTGTAATGTATTTTATGATGATTGAGGGGGCCACTAGACTACCAGTGATATGGACAACAATATAAATTTTATACAGATGGGGGGCCACTAGACTACCAGGGATACGAAGAGTATTGTTAATTTAATGCACATTGGGGGGCTGCTAGACTACCAGGGATATACAGAACACTGTAAATGTTATTCAGATGGGGGGGTGCTAGACTACCAGGGATAAGGAAAACATTATTTTTTTTTTACAGATTGGGGCCGCTAGACTACAAGGGATATACAAAACATTATTTATTAAATACTCATTGGGGGGGGCGCTAGACTACCAGGGATATGCAGAACATTATTTTTTTATACAGATTGGTGGGGCCGCTAGACTACCAGGGATATTGAAAACATTATTTATTTTATTCAGATTGGGCTGAACAAAGCCCCCTGAGAAAAACCCAGCCTCATTTGACTTCCTAGGGCACCCCTGGACTGAGAATTTTTTTTTTTTAAATCTGGCCATCTCATCCCTCGTTCTTTGTTTGCAAGTATGCAATTTCTTTGATCGTGAGCCTGCAAATTCTTTGGTCGGGAGATTCTGTGATCGTGATCATGCATCTCAAGCAAGGGCCATGATGGCCAGATTACAAAATCAATTTTCTCAACCCAGAGGTGTCCTAGGAAGACAAATGAGGGTGGGTTTCACTCAGGAGGCTTCGTTCTGATGAACCATGGTAGTGGTTTACCACAATTCTTTGAATTTTTTAAATTACAACAGTTTTTTTTCTTTGGCTGTGATCCTGCAAATTCTTTGATCGTGAAATTCTTTCATCGCAATCGTGCATCGCGAGTGAGGGACCAGATGGCCAGAATAAAAAATCTATTTTCTCAGCCATGGGGTGCCCTAGGAAGTCAAATGAGGGTGGGTTTTGCTCAAGGGGCTTCATTCTGTCGAACCATGGTGGTGGTTTACCGCAATTACTTTAATTTTGTTGATTTATAGCATTTTTTATTCTTTGTTTGTGAGCCTCCAAATTCTTTGATCACGAGCCTACAAATTCTTTGATCCTGAAAGTCTTTGATTGCCATCTTTAATCGCAAGGGGGGACAAGATGGCCAGATTTTTTATAATGGAATAGATAGGGAAATTTTACCAATCTTTAACATTGAATATTTCGAAAACGGTTTGATCTTTTTACTTGAAATTTGGAGGGTGTTTATGGCATGTCCTGTTGATGTAAATTATGGTATTTATGTGTCAGAGAAAATTTTATTTTGTGGAGATATTGTGTGACGCACTTTACGTGTTGTAGACAGTGTTTTGGATTATGCTGGTGGCTTGACATTGATAGGGTGCCTAGCCTTAGTGTCATGGATGTAGTTTTCAGTCATTGTGTATGTTAAATGTCAACAGGTGCAGAACTGTGCCATTTTGTTGAATGAAAATTGTGAATTTTTACATGTTATATCTCAGACACAGTTTGGTCTTTTTACTTGAAATTTGGAGGGTGTTGATGGCATGTCCTGTAGGTGTTAATAGCAGTGCTTACATGTCAGACAATATATTTGTTTGTGGAGATATTGTGCGGTGCAGTTTACATTTTGTGGACAACGTTTTCTATTGTTCTACTAGATTAATATTTGCTTGGTGACTGACCTTGCTGTTGTCAATATACTTTTTAGTCATTGGGAGTGTAATGTGGCCTGACACTTACAAGTTGGGTCTGAAGGACCCTGCCCTTCCACCAACTTGCGTAACTTTTCTACTTTTCTATTCTTTCTTAAAAAGTAAGGAAATTCTATGCAAAAAACTTCGGTATTGCATCAGTTAGGGTTCTTCTACAGTGACAAAAGTGAGGAAATTCAATTTTAGGGTTCCCACCCCTTGCACCCCACCCCCACCCCACCAACAGGCATCGGAGTGCATGTTGGGGTCATCAGCCCTAACTCTCACCCTATTCTCCTACACTGCACCACCTCAGCTTGTTTACACATGGGATGCGGTGAGAGTTAGGGTCGATGACCCAAACGCACACCCCAATGCATGTTGGTGGGGGCGAGGTGGAGGTGCAGTACAAGGGAGAGAACCCTGAAATCAAATTTCTTTACTTTTGTTGCCGTAGAAGAACCCTAACTGATGCATTAGCAAAGTTTTTTTGCATAGAATATATCTATCTATCTATATATCTATATATATATCTATATATATATATATATATATATAGAGAGAGAGAGAGAGAGAGAGAGATAAAGATATCTATACCACAGGGTGAGATTTTTCTCAGTATGATATCCTGTGTTATTTCCACTGCAGTGAGAATAAATCCTGAATAAGACATTTATCCATGCTCTGCTGATGTCACCAGAGTGAGAATATTATGTCACTGCAGCTTGCATTCTAAAGTAAACTGTTTCAGAAAACAGTTTATCTTTCTCACTGAAGCTGCAACTTACTCAATTAGCATTGCAAAAGACTATGTGTCCCATTGTGTTTCTAGCATTCCTAGCCCATTAATGTGCTGATCTCAACTTCAAAACAACCTGAATTCTAAATGAAACTATTTTACAAAGCAGTTTCTGTTTCTCAGTGCTACAGTACCTGCAGCAGTTCATCTTTCTCACTGAGTTTCTGACTCACTCAATTAGCTTTGCAAAACACACTCACCTGTGTTTCTGACTCCCAGCCCATTCAGAACAGACAGACACACACACACACACACACACACACACACACTGAGAGCACACACAGAATGAGCAGGAAACACACAGAATCATAAAAAATGTTCCTAAAGCTCTCATACCTGTGGTATAAATCGCACACACGATGGGCAGATCATGGGATATGGAAAATATTCTTACTCCTGCAGAGTGAGCTGTGCATTCTCACTCGTGTCTTCAGCACTCATGAGCATACAGAGCTCACTCTACAAGAGTGAGAATATTTTCTATATTCCACTTCTGCCCATCATGTATCCCATATATATATATATATACACACACACAATATATATATATATATATATATATATATATATATATATATATATATATATATATGTGTATTCTTTGCAAAAAACTTTGTTAATGCATCAGTTAGGGTTGTAGGGTTGTTTCCACAATGACAAAAGTGTGGAAATTCAATGTGAGGGTTACCACCCACCACCCCACCCCATGCTCCCATCCTCAAAACCATAACTCTGCATTCACCCCCATCCCCACCCCCTCAACACACATGCAAGCATGGGAAGGGCCAAGGCAACACAACCAATCAGAGACAACCAGCATCAGGTGACAGAAGTAATATAGAACTCTCTAAATGTACATACAAGACACATCCATCATCATGGTCCACCAACTGTATGAGTTCTGCTGCCATCAGAGTGCCTTGGGGATACATACAAATGCTGGGCAACCATGGGAGATGGCCCACAGTAAGCATTTTTCTGTTACATACATTAATAACAAGATTTAAGCCGATGTCTATATTTCAATTGTTAACAAATGATGAAACACACAGTATGTTATCTATAGATAGCTATATTGGAAATAAGAGTTTGAATAACCCTAGCAACAGTCATTGGATGTTTGCCTATTTTTTTCCGGTAGAATGAGTCAGTCCTATTAACAAATGATAGTAATTGTAAAAGTAATGTTTTGTAGTATAGTTTACAACCAACATGTGACAGCAACAGTAGTAACATCCAAAGGTAACCATAACATGCTGCTAATGAGTATTTCCAAGTAACACAACAGTATAGCAACATGTAATGGTGCTAGATTCATACCTGAGCAGTATCTGAAAAATACTATGTACGTGTCAGCTCTATCTTTCCTGCTACCACATGCCTATGTGGTATCAGCGATACCTGCAGTGAGCCAATTGTTGAATTACAACACTTAAAAATCAATATTTTGAAAGTGTGTACAGACTAAGTTTCACTGTATGAAAAAGATATGCCAGCTATAATGTGTCATCATAGTGTGCTGGCAGTGTGGAGCCAATCATACTGTATTTGTTTTTTCATTACCTAGTATTATGTGAAATGAGTACAGTGTAGTGATTATTGTTCTTACAGATGTGACTGACTCATATAATGTCTTACAATCTTGCATGTGTCTTGCATATGTGTTTGTGTGTGGGGTTGGGGGTGGGGGAATACGAAGTTAGGGTTTTGAGGATGGAGGTGTGGGGTGGAGTGGTGGGGTAGTAACCCTAATGTCAAATTTACACACTTTTGTTGGTGTAGAAACAACCTAACTGATGCATAAACAAAGTTTTTTGCCCTGCACTCCCACCAAGCTGCCCATTTGTGCATAATGATATGTGTCTGTGTGAGCAGGGCGCTTACACATAACTATGGAGCCATACAGTAGCCCTATAAGGCAAGGAACCCTTGTAACACTAATTTGCTAATGTCTCGGTAACCATAGCAGCTAGGAAGAAAATTCAAGTGTAGTTGTAATCATGACAGTGAGACGTCCCTGCAATATGTATCGACCAAATCCATATCTTGCATTGTTTACGAGATATGGGCACTGAAAAGCACTGTGAATACTAACTCTGTGGGTGTAATAATGGCCTACAGACATGAAAATGAGCAATTTGAATTGGAATACTAATTCCCAAATATCTCAATAACCGTACAAGGTAGAAACAAATTTAAATTTCATGTTATTTATGGGTTTGCAGCCCACTTCTAAACTTAGTCCCCTATAGGGGGACTAAGAATTTTTATGATGAAAAATCTGTATCTCGAACCATTTTCAAGATACAAGCCCAGAAATGTGGCACAGGTGCCGCAATGTTATCCTATGGGAACATTTCTGAACTTCAGAATGCTGTAACTATGGGCCTGATCAATGTTTTTGTACCAAACCACCAAAAGGTACATCTGTGGGGCTACAGCTTGCAACTCTGAACATTTCAGGCCAGTAGCACAATCCTACTTGCCACAATGAAGTGACAAAGAAAACAACACATTTAAAAATGTGTTCGTGGAGTGTTACTGTGATTATTTTGTTTTCGCGACATTTCTATCTCTATAATGGGAATGTGACCGCGAACACAAAAAAATTAGGATTGTGATTATTTTTGCAATAGCATAAAATATTCCCACAAAAATAAACTAAAATGGTGAAAAAAAATTGAAAAACACATTTCCAGGCCAGCTAGTGAAAAACTAATGCCAGAGTCATGTTCCTCAGGACCCGATTAGATAAACACAACTGCTGGTGTTTACCAAAGTGCAGTATATTGTTAATTATAACAATTTTTTCTCTCTCGCTAACTGAAAACAAGATGGAGGCAGCACAAAAACAATTTCAGGCAACTTGACAACTAAAAATATGATCACAAAAATGTTCACGGTGCACATATAAATTTTCCCATAGGCTATTATGTGAAATGAAAAAATTGAATATCTTTTGAATGGAGCAATATTTTTCCACCAAATCTTCAAAAGGCACCAGTTCAACCCAGGAGACATATAGACAAATAAATCTGAAGTCACTCAAATACATTCTTTAGTCCATTATGGCTTAGTGAAAAATTCACAAAAAGGGTGATTTTTCACTTTTTGAGAGCCCCACAGTTCCCCAACCATATATCTGACTGGAAAAAACTTTCCAGATCCAGAGATCTATGGTAGGTGGTTGAGCATTCCACATTTCAGGCAAATTGGATAAACGGTTGCAAAGTTATTAAAGTGCAAACTTTGAGGTTTGACAGAAAAGTGGCCATGCAACCCTAACTATGGTGGCACTACCGTGCCACTATAATATAATACTGGCCAGTAGGGCCAGTATAGTTAGGGTTGCATGCCACTTCTATGTTAAACCCCAAATTTTGCACTTTAATAACTTTGCAACTGTTAATGTGATTCACCTGAAATGTGACATGTGTGTTGTCATACCATAGCTCTCTGGATCTGGAAAGTTTTGTTCTGGTTGGATTTGTAGTTGTGGATTTGTAGAGCATCAAAAAGTGTGGAAAATCCTCAATGTTTTTGAATTCTTTGCTCCTCTCTACAACCTGAATGGTTTGTCCACCTGGTCTGACATTTTCAGGGCGTATGCTGACTGGGTCTGGGAAGTGCCTTTTGATGGTTTGGTGAAAAAATATTAATCCATTCTAAAGTTTTTAAAGGTTAAATTGTCCCATTATATCCTATGGGGAAAAATATATGTTTCACATGACAGCAAGTTGTAGTGTCGCGAATGCACCTTTTTCTGTCGCAAATGTCCTCAGTCCTGTTGTGCAGTGGCCCTCTTGTTTTCAGTTAGCTGTGGAGAAAAAACATTTTAATTCAAAATAGCATGCATACAGGGACAGAAATCAGACATCGGAGGAGGGACCATTAGACTACCAGGAAATAATATTTTTATTATAAGAGGATGGCGATTGGGTATTGAGGGAGGGGAGTTACCACTGGACTACCAGGGAATTTAGTTTTCTTTATGGCGATGGTGATTGGTGATTGGGGAGGGGGGCGGAGGGACCACTAGACTACCAGGAAGATGTACTTTTTTATTAACAGGATGGTGATTGGGGGGGGTACCACCAGCACCAGGGATAGAGCTAGGGATTGGGGCAATAGCGTGGTGGTGCTGCACAATACAGCCTTGTTCCCTATGCCAATAGGCTCAAAATGGGCATGCAGATGGACCTTTAGTGCCTTGCATGCCCAATGGGCTCATTTGCATAAGTCACTTTGAATATGGAAATTTTTGCCTGGGCTCAATGCATTGTGCCGCCCTCTTGTGGTGGACACATCTGCCCGGTGCTAGGTGACTTAGCACCAGGTTTCACTGGCCCTATATTCAGTGGAATAGTGTTGATATGCTGTTCCACTGAATATATATGTTTTGGACACCTCGGCCACTTCACTGGGCAGCACAAAATTTTGCTCTCTGGTTTGCCCAGATTTCAAAATTGGGCCCCAGCTTTCTTAACTTGGGGAAACTTAGGTTAGTAAAATCATATGATTACCTTGGTATTATTTTATCTGAAAACATAACATGGATTTAACATATAAATATGCTTCAGAACAAAACTAAGAGCTTGGTTGCTGTATTAAACAAGTTTATTCATTACTACTGATGGTAATGCATTCTGGGTATTCTCCAAGTTCTGAATGTGAAAATTAAGGCCTCAGTATTATATGTAATGAATTGTGGGCTATTGAAAACTTTAATTCATTTATAAAACTATTAAAGAAAATGTATAAAGCAATATTGCAGGTACAAAACTCAGTTCCCACTGCTTTGGCAAGGGCTGCTTTAGATCAGTTTCCTATCAAAACAAAAGTTAAATATACTATTATAAAATACTGATTGTCCTATACATCCAGTAAAATATTATACTTACAGTATCTACCTTGAGGCATCTCTTGCAGAGAAGAAAAACTCTATAGATAAATCATTTCCTTCCTCATGGCTATTCAATATCTTCAATAATTTGAATATATTAGGACATGGTTATCTATCCTTTTTCATAACATTGGAAATACTAAATTTTTACTTTTTGAATGTAATTACAAATCCAAAGCTAGGCTTTGCAAAGTGATATGTGACAAGTCAAAACCCAAAGAGCATATAGATGGATAGCCAATAATGCAAACACTAGCCAGAGGCAATATGGCTGAACAGTGATATTATTGATAATAGTGAAAAGGAAAGAAAACATCTAGCACATTTGAAAAATAGTGTGTCACAATTCCTGGCTGACATGAATGTGTGCTTGTATGTGTATGTGTGTGTGTGTGTGGGGGGGGTATATAGATTGTATGATATCCAAATCTGCACACTCTTATGCTAGCATGATGTATAAAAAACTATTACAACAACACAGATCCAATGGCAGAAGCACAACTGTATGTGCTCTGAAATTCTTGTCTGAGTCCCACCACTGCCACTTGTAAATCATTCATAACATACACACAAGTGCATACTCTACCTTATTATACTGTACCTGCTTCAGTGGAGAAACAGATGTCTTTATTCTCTAGAGCTATAAGCCCCTTACCATTCACCAGCAATACATGCACACTGAACCTGCTCGTGCATTGCCTGGCTCATTGGATAAACTGATGGCTTCATTCTCTAGTGCTGTTCGACCCTTACCTTTCACCAAAACTAAATTAATCACAGTATGGAGAACACCTACACTGTACCTGTCACTGTGGATGAACAGGAGTCTACAGTCTCCAGAGCTGTCAGTTCCTCACATCTCACAATCACTAAAAACCACATCACAGTTAGGAAAAGTCTGCAATGTCTCTACCCACACTGTACCTATCTTTGTAGATAAACTGAGGGTTTCATTTGCCAGTGATGATGTCAGTACCTCACCTTTCACCAACAATAAATTCATTATATGGTAGGGAAGCTTGCACTGTATCTTTCCATGTTGTATCTGTTTGGATAATCATAGGACTTCAGGGTCCAGAGTTGTCAGTCCCTCACCTTTCACCAACACTAAATACTCCAATGTATGGAGAACTATTGCACTCTACATGTAAACTGAGGGCTCCACTGCTACATTCATCAGTGTGGAGAAAGCCTGTACTGTGTCTGTCCCTGTGAATAAACAGGGGGTGCCAGAGCAGTCAGTCCCCCACCACTACATTTTCTCATAGCATGGAGAAATGCTACACTGTACCTACATCTGTGGATAAATGTAGGTCTCCAGAGCATTCAGCCCCTCACCTTTCACCACCACTATATTTCACCACAGTGTGGAGAAACCCTGCACTGTACCTGTATCAGTGGATAAACAAATTAAAACTTAATTCTGTCTGTAAAGGGGGAAGAAGTGGATGAGATGTTGCAGCAGAAAGAGTTGTCAGGAGCTTCTGACAGAGTTCTGAAAACACACACACACACACACACTTACTTCAGTGCCAATTTGCCCACATTTCTTTTACGCTGGAATGGTTTTCCAATTTGCAAATGCATTTTTTTATTACAATATAAAAAAATACACAGCATTCCTCCACAGTACTTGACAGCTATGGTTTTGAATTACAGAGACTGAGTTCTGAGTTATAAATGTCTATCAAAGAGCTATAAAAGTAGGAGGACATGCAGAGGAAGGAATGCAGAGCTATAGCTGGACTGTCTAATTTGACACTGTAGTCTGCTGAATGAGACACTGACAGCTTCAGATCTTCAATAAGGGAAACTCAGTATACTTGTATGCTTCTTTTTTATTTTTAGCCATAAAAACACATTGGCCTGGATATTCAAAAGAGTTGAGCCAAGCGCAATAGGGTTGTGCTCGTGCAAGTCAGAAATTGCACCATTCTGCGATATTCAGCAGGAGGCAGTTGCACCACCGAAAACATACTGAGCAACAACGCAATGATAATGAAGGCATGCGCAACCAAAGGGGGAGGAACCATGCATAAAGGGTGCAGTGTGATGTTCAAAGACTTGCGCAATGCGCAACAGTGGAGCAAGCAGAAGTTGTGCCATAGCGGAAATGAGCCAAAATAAAAAGGAGCAAGGAAGAGGCGCAAGAACGCTACAGGGAAGCCACATGAGACAGAGGGAGAGGCAGGGACAGGGAAAGTGTCAGAAAGAGGGCAGGCCAGGGAAAACTAACAGCAGAAGAGAGGCACAGGGAAGGTGTGTGGAGCCACACATTCCAGAATCCAGCACAGACAGGTGTACCCGGTGCAGAGGAGGTAGCAGTCAGGACAGTGGGGGGAGCAAAGCAACAGCTGCTGGGGGGGAATGCAAGCCAGGGACATGGCCAGTGCCACCTTCCACATGGAGGCCATAATGAGGGGGGTGAGAAGGCAGGCGGCAGGGGGACGTGGCCATGGTAGGGCCCGTTGGAGGTATGCTCCCAACAGGCAGTACCGAGCCCACACCAGCTTTGAGCTGTATACAGATACCAAGATTGTGGGCCAGTACCACCTGAACAGGGCAATACTGAGGCGGCTCTGTGAGCCGTGCAGTGATGTGATGCAAGCACCCACACGAAGGAGTCATGCCCTGTCAGTGGAGACAAAGGTAACAGCCTGCATGTGCTTGCTCAACACGGGTACCTTCCAGAGACCAACTGGGGACACCACAGGCATAACCCAGTCGGCCACGTCACGCAACCTCACCCAGTTCCTCAGCGCACTGCTGCCACATGCTGAGGAGTGCATCCATTTCCCCAGCACTGTGGCGGAGTGCACAGCAAACATTCAGGAGTTCTACAGGGTAGCACATATGCCTGGTGTGCCAGGGGCAATAGACTGCACCCATGTGGCCATTCGCACAGCACCTGGTGAGGAGGGGGCAGCATACATGAACCACAAGGGCTATTCCACTATAAACTGCCAGATGGTGTGCAATGCCAGTGGGTGCATCATCAATGTCTGTGCCACACACCCTGGGGCAGCACATGATTCATACATCTGGCATTAGTCTGCACTGTGCCACTGATTTTAGAGTGGGGACATCCCCACAGGACATCTAGTGGGTGAGTATGCAAACCAATTGGACATATGGCGGGCCTGGGGTGCCATTGCCAGGGGTGGCATGGGTGTGGCCTACAGGGCTTGGGGCAGGCTGAAGCTGAACACGAAACTAACCTCCACCCTCTGCACACAGGTGACAGTGGATACCCGCTCCGTCCCTGACTGCTTACACCCTACCGGTGGCCCATGACCCCATCGAAGCAACACTACAATGAGGCACATGTCACCACACGCAATGTCATTGAACGGGTGTTCGGGATGCTGAAGGCACATTTCCATTGCCTGGACACCTCTGGCGGTGCCCTACAGTACAGACCCTCAAAGGCCTGTGGGATATTCCTGGCCTTTTGCATCCTGCACAACATGGCCAAAGAATGTGGGATAGCCGTACAGGTCAAAGAGGGGGACAGCGATGGGGACGATGGGGACACCGGTGATGATGGTGATGGACAGCCCCCCCTTGGCCGATGAGACCCCCGACTGATCCTGCTGGCACAGCTGCACTGGGACACCATCACAGAGGAGCACTTCAGCCAACCCAGGTAAGTCATGGTGCAATGCGCAACCACCAGTGGCTAAGGCACAACCCACAAACACGCATGGAAACACACCAGGGGTGCATGCTGTCAAGGGATGTGGCAGGGCACAGAAGCACACACACACAACCAGGTATTGGTGAACATCAACATGCCACATGGACGGACACACACAGACGCACACACACAATGCACCAAATGTGCACAGAGGGCAGGAGGAACACTGACCCAGAACACCAACCCTAGCAACACACATGTCCACAGGCCACCACATCCACTGTCTGTCCATGTGCATGTGTCAGATGCTGGGCATCATCGCACTTTGGTGTACAGCACAATGCAGGCATCATCATGCACACATACCTGAAGACAGCAGCCGGGAGGGTGTGCAGGTGGACCGTGTGTCCGCATGCAGGGCTGGGCACCCACCCGTGCACTACCCACCGAAACACACAATGCACACAGGGCAGCACCAGACAGTGCCCGTGCTGGGAGACAGGTCAGTCTCGCGGCACAGTGCATGGCCACCTTGGATGTGTAGGCAGCCCTGCCGAGACCTGCCAGTACTGGTAGGCTGACCACAGGCCTCATGGGGTGGCACCAATGGTCCCCCAGGGGTTCCACTGCGCAAACGCGACTGTGCCCACGCAGGAGTCTGCAGCACACCGAACATGCCTGCACCAGGAGTGCTCGGGATGCCCACAGCTGAACCCAGCATTGACAGGGTGTGTGTTGCACGATGCCGGGAATGGGGAGTGGATAGCACACTGCATGGTGTGAGCGACGCATCGGCACCTGACTGTGTGCCCATTGTGACCATGACAGCAATGAATGCCTGTGCATGCTTGTCAATGGCAGCAGTCACATCCTCCCGCAAACGGTCCATCTGTGACAGGATCCTATCGGTGTCCCTGCTGCAACGCTCCTCTGCCCACTCCAGAGCCACACACAGTGCCTCCATGGACGTTGCAAGCCACATCTGCTGCTGGACTGATGCACGCAGTAGGTGGGTGTGCTCGTCCAAGAGGTCGTCTGCCTCCTCGGCATCCTGTCCCTCAGGATGTGCACGGGCCTGATGTTCAGCACCCCTTGAGGGTGGGTGCTGCACACCAGGACCAGGTATGGGCAAGTCCACAGGCGGTGCACAGATGCCGCCGCTGAACCCTGAACCCCCAGTCCCAGTGGGTGACTGCTGCTGCCGCCTCAGCTGCTGCACAAGGGGTCCCAGTAGTGCCACCGCGGTGGCGCAACGATCCCACTATCCTGACCAGACACCGGTGCTGCCCCACTGGTGCTGACAGGTACAACCTGGGACTGTGCTGACATCTTCAGCCCACTGCAGCACCAGCCACAGCCATGGGCGTGAGCTGAGCTGCTGTGTGGCCATTCCATGGCACACACGTGTCACTGCCCACGATGGTCGTGTCTTCATCACTGGTGCAGGTCTCTGCCCCAGCCACAGCCACAGCGTGCTGGCATCCTTGGATGCCAGAACGCTGAGACACAGTAAGGTCTTCCCCCACACCTGTCTCAACGACATCAGTGTGGACAGCCTGGAGGCCCCACTGTCATGACTATCCACAGAAACCTGTGGAGGTGGATGGTTCAAACTCCGACTCTGGCTGACTGTCCTAAGTGGACAGGCCCACCAGCGTTGATCCATGCAGATGCTCAGGATCTGTAAGGGAAAGCAAAGTCATGTTACTGCGTGTTACCTACCTTGCCCCCCCCAAGGCAGACCATGGCTTACCATGCAGAGATGGGCCACCAACCGTCTGGAAGCCACCACCCGGAACTCCCTCTATGGTACTGCAGTGCATGCTTGCAGCAAGCCTGTCCTCTGCTGGTGTGAGCTGCACCACCTGTGGCTGTCCCCCACCTGTTGCAGCACGTGCCGCCCTGATGGCAGCCACCTTCTTCACCCTCCTCTTGTCAGTGCCCATCTTCTTCTTGCACTCCTGCACAGAGCGCTGGTGGCTGCCATGCAGGTTCACGGCATGTGCCACCTCCTCCCATGCAGCAGCATGGGCCGGAGGGGTGCCCCGCTGTCCACTGAGCAGTGGCTCCTGATCCAGGTAGGCCTCAAAAAGTGCCTCGGTCTCGGCTGTCGTGAAATTGGGCCCCCTCCTCCGCCCACCACCGTTGTCCTCCTCACCTGGAACTTGCTTGGTCATTATTCAGCCTGTAAGGATGGCAGTGGTTACCTGTGACTGTGCAGTCCAAAGCATGTCCCTGAATCCACAGTCCACACTCCCACACAGCATGCAACTCACCAATAAACTGCAGTAACCGACTATGGCCACTGCTGCACTTTGTCACACTTTTATAGCGCAATGCATGCAAATTAGGTGAGAAGCAACTTTAATTAGATGCAAATCACGGTGCTGCGCCATTGGATCACTAATCGGATGATTAGCATATGACGGCTGAATATCGCTCTTTTGCGCTTTGCGCAATTGTGTTGAACATGCGGATCCAATGGCGCAGTTCCATGGCATGTGTAGTACACCTCACTGTGCATACCCAGGCTGCTGATGCTGGCGTCTGCCACGCTGCTGACATGCTGTGTGCAATGGTCAATGCAGGGCACGGCCACCATTGTGCCAGTGGTGCTATAGTGAAGGTCACTACATGGTGCTGTGACAATGGGCCTTCATAGGTGCAATGGCACAACTGCTCGATAGTCCGCTGTGGTGCTGGCACACAGGCAACCAATCACGCTATACGCATAGTCGTCCGATAGTGCTGTGCGTGGCCTTGCGCCAAAGACCCTTGACCCTGTGCCTGACCTTTGCCCCCTTGGCACCATGCGTCAGGCATGGGTACACTTCTATCGCACTGTTCGGTAACAGTGCAATTGGGAATGGCAGTGCTGTACCGCGCAGCATTTGCATGTGGGGTACAGTGCTGCAGAGCGCCATATTGCCTACTATATCCATTGTGATGGCACGCAGAAGATCCCCACAGTGGATTGCCATAGAGTTAGCCAACCTTGTGGCTGTTATCAAGCCACAACATGGGCCTCTGTTTGGGGAGGTGCCACTGGACAGAGCTAGGGCCCAGGTGTGGCAGGAGGTGGCCACTGCCCTGGAGGAGGCCACCGAAAGGAGGAGGACCATGGAGCAGTGCAGGCACCACTATGGGGACCTCAGGAGGAGGGAGCCGGACCTACTAGCCCATCTGTGGTCGCGTGCCAGGAGGGGCACGGTGCCACATACAGGTAGGGGGATCTGTCAATGCACTTGTATTGTCCATATGGGTAACAGTGTTGTATGTGTCCAGCACATAGGGGAGGGATAGTCTAGAGTTGGCTGTGGTGGTGTTTACAGGGTGTGTGGGTCTGGCTGGGTGGGTGGGCACACACATTGGGGCAGGGGGACTTTGCTTTGAGATTGTACTGATGTTCTTCTCTCCTTGTTTCCCCCACAGGCATGGACAAGCGTCGCTGGCTGAGGGAGGAGCTGCGGAGGGAGGAGGACAGAGCATCCAGGTGGTACAAGGGCCATCACCGCCGACCTGACTGGCCCGATGAGGGTGAGTGCCACAACTCCATGATTACTATTGCATGCTGTGTAACAGGGTGGGCAGCGGGGCATGGCCACCATCCATGGACACCACTGCCATGCACGTGACTTGTGACAGTCAGCACTGTCCAGTGGCACTGCATGTCTGGGAGTGTGTCAGTGGTGGTCCATGCATGCACCGGGCACATGGCTGTGGCACTGCCTTCACACCACACAGCCACGTTACTGTACGGCCATGGTGGTGCTCTGCAGGACATGGGCGGTGGGTGTGTGCAGTGGTCTACATGGCTGTGGCTGCCTGGGTGGGCAGGTCTTGTGGACACGGTCACTGTGGGTGGTCACACACCATCACAGGGGCATGGCACATGGCTGTATGCCATGCACAATGGGTGGGCTGCAGGGGGATGGACAGTCACACCTATTGACTCTGCTCCCTCGTCCTAGGTGACCGGAGATTCTTGCAAATTCAGCAGGGAATTACCGAGCTGCTCCAGGTGGTGAGGAAGACTTTGCAGCTCTTTCAGCGGATACACCGCCATGGGGTCAGGAGGAGATGGAGGAGCACACATCAGCACCAGGAGGAGGAGGACTGGGGTGGCCGTTGATGTCCCTATGCCCCGACTACCACCTTCCCCCCTTTCACCCACCCTCACACCCCTTCTTCCCTCTCCCATATGTTCACCCCTGCCCCTTACCCACCCCCACCTTGTTTGTGTCCCTCCCCCCCACGTTTGTACATAGTTGTGTAAATAGCTATTTTTGATATTTTTGAATACACATTTTTGATATGAATACTGTGGTGATCTCTGATTTGCAGCAGGCTATAGGTGCTCAGCTGCAGTGGTGTGCATGGCGTCAGGGGTGGTGCAGTCATGAGTATGTGTGTATGTCCATGGGGAAGTGACTATGGTGTGGGAGTAGCTATCAGTCGGTGTCTGTGGTGTGTGTGTGTTGTTCCCTGTGCAATGGATGACTGTGTGCAGTGGTCCATGGTGCATGCTCTGTGTCCATGGTGCCCCTGTCAACCTGTCCATGGCCTGTGCAGCTGACACCCTTGCATGTCTGTGACCTGCAACTTCAGCTGCCATGTCAGTGGTGGCTGTCCATGCAGGGCAGCCACTGTACCTGTCACAATTCTGAGTTGCCTCCTGTCACTGGTGTGGTGCATGTTTGCCTCAGGTGACACTGTGGCCTCTGTGGTTGTTGTCCCACCTCCATGCTGTGGCTTGTGTGTGTTGCAGGGGATGTGCACCACTGTCTGTGACTTGTGCTCCAGGCATCTGACGGTGGTGTATAGGTCTACAGTGCCTGTGCAGGGTGGCTGGCACTCCTGTGCCATGGAGGACTGCAGACTGTGTGTACACGGTTTCCATGGGCCAACACTGGGGGCTTGGTTGCCCCGCTACTGTGTCCCTGTGTTATTGTCCCCTTGGGTATGGGTGGGTGTTTGCCCCTGAACTGTGTTGCATCCGGTGTGGTGCATGCTTCCACGCACCACTGTGGGTGTCTGTGCTGGCTGTTGTGGCCAGTGGTGGGTCAGGGTGTGTCACTGGACTATTGTGCAGGGTGCTGTATCACTGGTGGTGGTGTCAGGGGCACGCCCTGTCCCATGTGGGGTACCTCTTGTGCCAACGCATGGTCAGTCTCTCAGCTGTGCCTCGGGGGATTGTTCGTGGTGGCACTGTGTCTGCCATTGTTGCATTGCCGTGTGCTGCCACCCACTGCTGGGTGCTCATGGTGGGGCTGGCTTGTATGGTTCTCTGGTGCATAAGGTTGCAGTGTCACAGTGGGGGTGGTGGTATGCATGGGGTTTTCTGCAGTGGTGGTCTCTGCTCATGGGGGGTTGTCTGGAGGTCATGGTGCAGGGTGTGCTGTGCACTGGGGGGGATGGTGTGGCACAGGGTGGTCCGCCCTCCTTGTGTGGCAGTCTCAGCTTGCCGGTGGGTGTGATGGGGCACCATGGCCTGGCTGTGGGTTGTTTGCTTGTATCCATGGGCCGGTGGCTATTCCAGCCCTCCCCCAGTTGTGCTGTGCTTGGGGTGTGGGGGGACGATGTCAGTTCTGCTGTGTGTTCCTGTGCCCATCTGTGGCATGTGTGGTGGGCCCCTACCTCCGTGGTTGTACAGTTACATTGTTCTGCAGCTGGGGGGCTCCCTGCTTGTGCTATTGCGCCTCTGGACTGCTCAGCTGGACATCCCTTGTTGGGCCATAGCGCATCATATCTGCTCAGCTTCCCCTCCCTAGTTGCGCTATGGCACAGGTTGTGCGACATTCAGACATTGGCTGTAGGCACAATTTGGCTTGCTCCTTTTTTGAATATCTCGTCTGTTGAGCATGGGTGCAATAAACTTGTGCTTGCTCCTGCTATTGCGCACTTTTTGGGCACAGTTTGAATATCCAGGCCATTGTATCTAGTAATCATGTTATCACACATGTACTGTTATTGTGAACCTCATTCCTCACTGGGAAACACTGAGTAACAGAAAAAAATAGTGCGGTAAACAGGCTGCTTGAGCTGAGGGACTGCTATAAAAGTCCAATTTTAAAAAGTCCATTAGCAATATTCTGAGGTCCATTTTTCTATGTGATAGTAATACATCTTCAGAGCTCCACCCTGCAGCTGTAAAAATAAGTAATACTTAAGAGTTTTATCTAACACTACTACTTTCTACAAAAGAACACACATCGTTAACCTACTATCACTATGGACTATCTTATATTGTATATTACCAGCCAGAAAACTGCACCACTGTGTTTGTATGATATGAATATTATTGAGGATATGAAGCATGTGTTTCTGGTACTATATGTCCAAGATTTAACTTACAGAGAAACATTTTGTCAGTGGATTTCTAGTCAAACACTCATAAACCATTGACGATGCTAGGAATTTGACATACAAATTTGAAACATGTTATTAGGAGAGTCATTGGCTATGATCCATTAATTATAAAATGAAAAACTGTTTACCCTGCTGATCACATTGCAGTGACATAGTGGGGGAGAAGACATGTCGGGCAAAAGCCTGACCAACATTCAGTGTTCTGTGACTTCTATCAGGAAATTTGCATCATCTGTCATTGGTGGGCAGGAGTGCAGGAACAGTGGGTGCTGAGGGTGCTGAGGGTAAGGCAGACAAGCCCCTTGACCCCAAAGCCCCATAATTTCTTATTTCTGTCAGTGATACTCCTGCTGCATGGCCAAGACTCCCCCCACCCCTTCCCCTAAACCCGTGCCACAGTCAACCCTGCCTCCTAATCACGTACATTGTTGGTATGCACTTTGACGTCAGTAGTGTTATGTGCTGTTTGCATTGTGTGCCATGGTGTGTTAGCATGCTGGGCGCTAGAGTCATCAACAGTCCTCCTGCAACCTGCAGAATTGACATATTATACAGTAGTACTTGAAGGCCAAGTCACGATGGACACAGAGGAGGACTCACTGTCAGTGTCAGTCAAAGAGAGAGACAGGAGTCGGGAGACTCAGCCACTGATGGTCTAATAGGAGCCTGTAGCCTGGTCAGCTAGGCTATCTTTGGTAAAGCCAGTGCAGAAATGGGTAAATTCCAAACCTCACTGTAAGTGAGATGTTGTTTTTCATCTTGATTATCCAGCATAAATAATTATAAACACCAGTAGAAGCAGGACACCTCTGATAACAAGATGTTGCATCTTTGTTGGATTATCCTAGGTAAAAGCACTGTTAAAATGGATACAAGCACATGATTTTCTTTACAGTTTGATGGTGAGACCACATACGGAATACGATGCAACATTCTGGAATCCACACATAAAGAAGGATAAAGACCACTTGGAGTCTATCTAGAGGGTGGCCACAAAAATGATCCAGGGGCAGCAGTGAGAAAAGTATGAGGAAAGACTGGCAATTCTCAAAATGTATGCACTGCTGATCTAAAGGAAAAGGGGATGTAACAGAGACCCATAAAAAAGTGTATCAACAGAGTGGACTGCATTGAAGTGCTCATGAAGAAAGAAGACACTGTGACAAGAAATCATGCATGGAAAATAATGGGGAAGGTTCAAGAAGAATGTAAGGAAGTTTTCTTTATGGAAAGGGTGGTAGATGAGTGGAACAGATTTTGAGTGAGATGAAACAAAAAGGTAAATGGCAAGGCAAGGAAAATTTTATGTCTTTGGTGCCCATTCCCAGAGGCTCTGGGCACCTTACATAAAATGAACAAATAGGTTACACATAAAAACAATAAGTATATTAATTATAGCTAGAATATACCATAACGTTCTTCTTGTCTGGGTTCAGTCACAACCAACTAGAGAACATCCATTCATTGATCTCGACCAGGCAGGAGCTAAGCACATGCACAGCATCAGATGTTCCAGGGGCAAAGGATAGATACAATTGTACTTCCTAAAGAGGTCACCTATGGGCAGCATGTACACTGTAAACACCATTGGTGTCAAGATCAATTCCTGAGGTACTCCAAATGACAGGAGCTTTGGTGGGAAGGAGGAAAAATTCCCCATCAGCACCTGTTGCTTCTTGTCAGCAGACAACAGTGCCGGTGAATCCACAGTATTCTCTGAGCCATTCAAGTAGCACAAAGTGATCAACAGTGTCAAATGCTGAAGAGAAATTAAGGAGAATGAGAACTGACACATCTCCTAGATCCCTAGCCCTATGGAGGTCATTGTGCACCAGAGCTAGGGCTGTTTCTGTGCTGTTCTGTGCCTAGCTCGGAAACCTGACTGGAATGGCTCGTAGATATAAAAGGTCACAAGGTGCTCCTCAAACTGAAGCAACCATAGAAATCATGTCTGCCATAATTGCGGTCTTGTTTCTGATCAATCTGACATTGTAGAGCACTGTCCTAAGGGGACTGGTAGGTTCTGCAGCCGCTCTGGCTATCTGCCCACTCAGGCTGGTGGGACCGCTGGGGATGGGAACCAAACATGTCTGGCCTCTCTCTATGTCCTGTCTAAAAGGTATTACTAAATGTAAGCTAAAAATAGAAAATAGAGTTACAATCTACATTTCAACCTCAGGTCTTTATCAGGAATAACCTAAAAGAGAAGAAAGCAAAGAGATAGGTCAGTCAAAGTCCATGCCTATTGAAACACAGGTGGGACACACACATACAAGAGGGAATAGTACAAACTATGAGAAAAGGGAATGGGTAGTGTTGGTGAAAAAGTTGTCTAATCACCACTGAGGCTGTTGGACATTAACTTCATCCTAGTGTAGGCTGGGCACAGATTCACCTTGGCATATGGGTGGAATAAATAGGTCACTTTTTTTTGTTATCAAATTCTATGTATAAATGTGCTACATCTAGATCACATGGGCTGGGATATCCTGTGTAAATACAATCTAAAATGGGAAAAAGTACAGCTCCACAGAAACTGAGATATTACATCTACAGTAATTAGGCACTTCGCAGTAAATACATTTTGAAATGTTTAAAAGCATAACCCTAATGCAGTTTTTTACTGGAAAACCAAATAAAAGTCCAGAATTTGGACTGTCAGCTCACAAGTAAAAACAAATAATTTCATGGGATTTGGCTTTTTATGGCAGATAAGTGAATCTACAGAATTCATTTTTTGTCTTTAAATTGTTTCCAGTAGTATTTTTATTTTGCTTTATTTACTTTCTGTATTACCCATACTAAAAGACTGACAGTAGAATTCCAGTACATTGAAACACAGACATTAGACATTGTTGGCAGATAAGAACTGCTTAGCCCAAATAGTCTGCCCAATTTTTCCCTGCCTATATTATCACTGCAGACCCTGCCTGGTCTCCAACTTTTTCCCCCTGCTCTCCTTCCAAGGTTCCTTTGTGCCTATCCCATGCATTCTTGAAGCCCACCAATGTTTTTTCCCCAACCACCTCCACTTGTAGACTTTTCCAGGCATCCACTACTCTTTCAGTGAAGAGGTACTTCCTTACATCCTGCCTAAATTTTCCCCTTCCAGATTCATTTCCTGCCCCTTTGTCCTCATGTACATTCTCTTCTGAAAAATATTCCCCTCCTGTACCTTGCTCAAACTCTAGAGGTACTCGTATGTACTTATCATGTCCCCCTCCTCTGTCTTTCAGGGTAGAGATGCAGCAAAATTAAATTCTGCTGGCAAAGTGAACACGAAGTGGCCGCTTCGCATTGTCACTCCGCTATGTGGAGTGGACAATAGAAAAGGCTCATTTCACCTTGTAATTATTACTTCACTTTGTCATTCCACCTTAACGTGAAGTAAGGCACAGTGGCAACAATACTGGCAGCCCCCCAGTGCCCCCCCCGCACACACAGTTACCAGAATTAATGTGCATCCCCAAAATGCTACTGTGTTGTGTCCAGAAAACTCCCAAGTGCTGATGAAGTGAAATGAGAGCACAACAAGAAATACAAAGTCTTCCAGAATTAATGGCATTATCAGACATGAACGCAGTAGACGTGGGCACATCACACACAGACACCAGAATTAATTTGCACACCCAAAATGCTACTGTCTTGTGTCCAGAAAATTCCCCAGTGCTGACAAAGTGAAATGAGAGCATAACATGAAATGCAAAGTCTCCCAGAATTACTGGCGCGCTCAGGCATGTGCACAGTGGTCACATACAGTCACCAGAATTAATTTGCATCCCCAAAATGCTACTGTCTTCTGTCCAGAAAATTCCCCAGTGCTGACAAAGTGAAATGAGAGGGTAACAAAAAATGCAAAATCTCCCAGAATTAATGGTGCACTCCATCATGCAAGCAGTGGCCACACACAGTTACCAGATTTAATTTGCATCCCCAAAATGTTACTGTCTTGTGTCCAGAAAATTCCCCAGTGCCAAAAAAAGTGAAATGCGATCATTACAAAAAATGCAAAGTCTCCCAGAATTAATGGTGCATTCCGTCATGTAAGCAGTGGCCACACAGAGTCACCAGAATTAATGTGGATCCCCAAAATGCTACTGTCTTGTGTCCAGAAAATTTCCCAGTGCTGATGAAGTGAAATGAGAGCGTAACAAGAAATGCAAAGTCTCCCCGAATTAATGGTGTACTGCAAATGCACAGATTAAGAATGTGCTGTACACTCAAGAGATACAGAGTCAGACGCAAAGACACAACAACACCTAACCAGTGCTCACAAGTCACAACATAGAAACATAGAAAAATAGAATTTGACAGCAGATAAGGACCACTTGGCCCACCCAGTCTGCCCATTTTCCTACCTATTGGATAAGCTGCAGATTCTAGTTAACCAACTGCCTACTTCCTGCAACCCCCACTATAATTGCCTCATGTCTGTCCCATGCATGTTTGAATTCCCCCACTGTTTTAGACCCCACAACCTCTCCAGGAAGGCAGTTCCATGCGTCCACCACTCTCTCCGTGAAAAATAATTTCCTCACATTACCCCTGAGCCGTCCCACCTCTAACTTTAAATTGTGCCCCCTTGTTCTTACACATCTCTTTTTCTGAAAGATGCTACCCTCCTGGACTTTGTTGATTCAATTGAGGTACTTAAAAGTTTCTATCATGTCCCCCCTGTCCCTCCTTTCATCAAGGGTATACATATTAAGCTCTCTCAGTCTCTCTTCATATGGTTTCTGATGTAGACCCTGCACCATTTTAGTTGCCCTCCTCTGGACTTCTTCCATCCTGTCTATGTCCTTTTGTAGATGAGGTCTCCAAAACTGCATGCACTACTCCAGATGGGGTCTCACCAACTGTCTGTATAGAGGGATAACCATTTCCATTTTTCTACTTGTGATGCCCCTCCCTATGCATCCCAGTATCCCCCTGGCTTTCCTTACTGACTTCTCACATTGCTTACCCACCTTTAGGTCATCTGATATGACTACACCCAGATCCCTTTCCATTATTGTTGTCCTTAGTACCTCCCCTGCTATTGTGTACTCTTCTCATGGATTTTTATCTCCCAGGTGCATTACTTTGCACTTCTTTGCATTGAATCTAAGTTGCCATATGTCTGACCATTCCTCCAACCTTGCCAAGTCCCTTCTCATCCTTTCTACCCCCCCCCCCGTATCAACTCTGTTATGGATCTTTGTGTCATCCACAAAGAGGCGTACCTTCCTTCAGACCCTCTGCAATGTCACCTGTAAAGACATTAAAGAGGACTGGACCCAGTACTGAGCCCTGAGGTACTCCACTAGTAACCCCTCTTTCTTCAGAATGTGTTCCATTCACTATTACCTTCTGTGTCCTGTTGTGCAGCCAGTTTGCTACCCAGGCTACCACCCTGGGACCCACTCCCAGGCTGGCTAACTTGATTATTAATCTTTTGTGTGAGACTGTGTCAAATGCCTTGCTAAAGTCTAGGTAGGCCATAACCACAGCCCCTCCCTGGTCTATTACTTTGGCCACCCAGTCAAAGAAATCGATTAGATTCATCTGACATGACCTTCCTGCTGTGAATCCATGCTGCTTTGGGTCCTATGCCTCGTTGGCCTCTAGGTACTCAACAGTTCTTTCTTTCATAAGTGATTCCATCATTTTCCCCACCACTGAGGTCAAACTTACAGGTCTGTAGTTTCCTGCTTCTGCCTTGCTCCCACTTTTGTGAAGGGGAATCACATCTGCCCTCCTCTAGTCCTCAGGTACCACCCCATCTTCCCATGATTTGTTTAAAAGTGTGATTAGTGGTGTCACTAGGTCCTCCCTTAGCTCTTTTAGGATTCTAGGGTGAATCCCATCAGGCCCCATTGCTTTGTCCACCTTGAGTTTAAGGAGTTCTTTCAGTACTCTTTCTTCTGTAAATGGACTTGTGTCAACCCCACTATCCAGAGTGCTTCTACTGTTTGGTTTAGGTAACTCCTCCTCTTCTTCTTTTGTGAATACTGAGCTAAAGTATTCATTCAGTATCTCTGCCTTTTCACTGTCTCCCTCTGCCTACCTCCCCTCTCCTTTATTAATCTTCACTATCCCTCCCTTAACCTTTCTATGCTCCCTAAAGTACCTATAAAATGTTTTATCCCCCTTCTTAACTGAGTTGGCTATCTTTTCCTCAGTTTGGGCTTTTGCTTTTCTGACTGCCTTCCCCACTTCTTTCTGCTTTAATTGATACAGTTCCCTGTTGTGCTCAGTCTGTGATTCCTTATTCTTTTTGAATGCAGCCTTTTTCTCCTTAACCTTCCCTGACACCTCTTTTGAGAGCCATAGTGGTTTTTTATTCAGCTTTGTTTTCTTTATTTGTTTCACACAAAGGCTTGTTACCTCCATGATGGCAGTTTTGATTTTTCTCCAGTGTTCTTCCACCCCTCCTTTCTGGCCATTTGCTAATGCATTCCTCAGGTATTCACCCATTATGCCAAAGTCAGCCCTTCTAAAGTCCAGTAGAAACATAGAAACATAGAAACATAGAAACATAGAAGTTGACGGCAGATAAGGACCGCAAGGCCCATCCAGTCTGCCCATTTCTTTATCTACCTTATAAATGTGCCATCGGCCTTTGCTCTGTCAGTGACCTATCTATTCATAGTCATTTGTATTGCTCCCTTATGCCTATCCCATGCCTGTTTGAAGCCCTGCACTGTATTCATAGCCACCACTTCTTGTGGTAAGCCATTCCATGCATCTACCACCCTTTCTGTGAAAAAGAATTTCCTCACATTCCCATTATTCGGCCTCCCTCTAATCTCATGCTGTTCCTCTTGTCCTGCTATTTTCTTATATTTAAACATGTTAGACTCTTTCACCTTGTTTATGCCCTTAAGGTGTTTAAATGTCTCGATCATATCACCTCTCTCCTCCTTTGCTCAAGGGTATACATATTGAGCTCCGTTAATCTGTCCTCATATGTCTTCTGATGCAGTCCCTGCACCATTTTGGTTGCCCTTCTCTGGACTGCCTCAATTTGGTTAATGTCCTTGTGAAGGTGTGGCCTCAATACTGCCACGCAGTACTCAGATGGGGCCTAACCAATGTCTTGTACAGAGGGATTATTACCTCCCTCTTACGACTTGTGATACCCCTACTAATACACCCTAACACCCCCCTAGCCTTACCTACTGCTTTAGAGGTCTGCTTGGATGATTTTAGGTCATCAGTGATGATGATGCCCAAGTCTCTTTCTTCCTTTGTGACTGCTAGCCACTCCCCTCCCAGCCTATAAGTGGCTTCAGGGTTTCTCTTCCCTATGTGCATGATTTTGCACTTCTTTGCATTAAATCCCAGTTGCCACTCTTCTGACCATTCTGCTAGTTTATCCAGATCTCTCTCATTCTGCCCACCCCATCTGGATCATCTACTCTGTTGCAGATCTTGGTGTCATCTGCAAACAGACAAGCCTTACCCTCTAGTCCATCTGCGAGGTCACTAATGAAGATGTTGAATAGGACTGGCCCCAGGACTGATCCCTGAGGTACCCCACTTGTGACTTGCATCTCTTCTGTCTTTGTATGGCTTGTCTCCATGGTTGTGTTTATTGTGAAGCACACTGTGCAGTGGTCGCTTGTTCCCAGATGTCTACTGACTTCTAAGTTTGTGATCCTCCAAATCCAAATCTGGATAAGAATACATTTTGCCGGTTGGGGGGGTAGTGCATGGCAGTAACAGTCTACTATCAGTAAAGATACCACAAAGCAGTATAAAGAATTCATGCAGGTGCAGTGGATAGCAGGTTCACACTGCTGCAATTACTCTGGCACAATAAAAGTTGTCTGATTTAATGGTACGCATCACACACACTTTCGCACACACACTACAAGTATTGTGTAGCAAATTGAAAACCTTCAACAATATAGCCAAATGTTTTAAACAAACTGAAATTATACACTGCTGCACCACTACAATAAGCAAAATAATGTCAAGAATTACTGAAAATATTACTGTGTGTACATTAACACAGTTATACAGGAAAAATGTAACCAAAACAGAAGGCTGCATTTTTCTCCCAGTTAATCTACCTACACCACAGACATGCCCCTCCCCAAAGCACACTTCACAGTACACAGACTGACAGTTCTAAACTAACATTCAAAATCCACATACAAAATATAAACACTCGATGATATGAGCACAAGAGGGTTTCCTACAATCAATGCACTAAATTTTGAGCAAAAAACAAGGCTCAAAAAAGCTTTTTTAACAGCTTTTAGAGGATTTGAATCGCAGAGCTCTGAGAGGAAACTGTCTCCATCTTCCACTACACACACACTGCACAGAACTGAGGCTGTACAGAACAATCTATAGACCATGTGACCTGCAATCCCATGAAGCACTGCAAATTCGCATTGGAGCTCAATAACAAGGCAAAGTGATGCGAAGTACATTGATTTCAATGTACTTCACCTTAAAATTAGTGGAGAAGTGGTTTGGGGAAGGCAGAATAACACAAATTCATTGCTTTCAATGGACTTTGCTTTCCCCATTATGATGCGAAGTACTCGGCTTCACATTGCAGAATACTTCGCTGATTCTGCTTTACTCCGCGAATCACTCCACGGAGTGAATTTCTGCCACTTCACCCACCTCTATTCCAGGGTATACATATTGAGACCCCTCAGTCTCTCAGTGGGATTATGATGCAACCCCTGCACCATTTTAGTTGCTCTCCTCTGGACAGCTTCGACCCTGTCTATGTCTTCCTGAGATGTGGTCTCCAGAACTGGACAAAGTACTTCAGGTGGGGTCTCACCTATGACTGATACAGGGGTAACACCACCTCTTTCTTTCTACTGGTGATTCCACTCCCTATGCACTGCCCCTCCACCTTGCAGTCAACTGATATGATAATCCCAGGGTCCCTTTCCTGCTTTGTGACCATCAGTACCATTAACCCCCATTTTATATACCCCCCATGAGTTCCTGTGCTCTTAAGTACATGAGTTTGTATTTTTTGCATTGAATCTCAGCTGCTGTACTCTCAACTACTCCCTGAAATTCTTCCAGGTCTCTACTTATTTGTTCCACTCCATCTGGCATATCTACCCTCTTGCAGATATCTGTGTCATCTGCAAAGAGACATACCTTCCCTGTCAGCTCTTCTGCAATGTTTCTTACAAAGAAATTACAGAGGACTGGTCCCAGCACTGAGCTCTGAGGTACTCAGCTAGTCACTGTCTCCTCATTAGAGGGAGTGCTGTTTACCATAACTCTTTGTTACCTATCCATCAACCAGCTCTGTATCCAGTTTACCACCTTAGGTCACATCCCCAAACTGCCCAGTTTCCTTATAAACTTCCTATGTGGTATGCTGTCAATGACCTTGCTGAAGTCTAAGTAGGCCATATCCACCACCCCACCCTGATCTAATCTGACCCGACCTGCCCCAATGAATTCACACTTCTTCTGGTCTTGTAACCTCCTGGGTTCAGGATATTTCACTAGCCTTTCATTTAACAATGTCTCCATTAATTTCCCTATCACTGACATCAGACTGACTGGTCTTTAACTACCAGCTTCTTCCCTGCTGCCACTTTTATGAGGTGGGACTACATCTGTACTCCTCCAGTCCTCTGGAACCACTCCTGTTTCCAGTGAATTGTTGAATGGAGCTGTCAGAGATACAGTAAATATCTTTCTGAGATTCCTAAGCACCCTTAGATGCACCCTGTCTGGCCCCATAGCCTTAACCACTTTCAGATTCACAAGCCCCTCAGGACTCTTTCCTCTGTGAATGGACATGTGTCTACCTCCCTCCCCCCAATGTTTCTGCTGCTTTTATGTGGTCCATCCCACTCTCCCTCCACTTTGAAAATGGAGCAGAAGTATCTGTTCAGGGTATATACATATTCCAGATCCTCTTCTGCAAGTCTCCCCCTGCCCTCCTTATCCTCACGGTCCCCACCCTTGTCTTCCTCTTTTCACACATGTATCTAGAAAAGGTCTTATCCTCTTTAGCTACTCCTTTGGCTCTCCTTTCCTCAGTTTGTGCCTTTGCAACCCTCACCACTTTTCCTGCTTCCCTCTGATTTTCCTTTTACACTGCTCTATCCTCTTCCCTCTGCGTCTCCTTGTACCTTCAGAATGCCACCCCATTAGCCTTTACCTTTGCAGCCACTTTTCTTGAGAACCATAGTGATATATTTTTCCTGCTGCTGTTGCTCACTACCTCTGTGAAGAGGTTAGTTGCCTTCACTATGTCATTCCGTAACTGCCCCACTGTTCCTCCACCCCATTCTGCCAATCCTCATCTGCTAGGTTGTCTCTGGGGCCTTCACCCTTTTTTTTATCTACCCTCCTGAAGTCCAGGGTCCTTGTCCTTGTCTGCTATGTCTTTGCCAATATTCTTATGTTAAACAACATTGTGTGGTGATCATTGATCCCCAGGTGGGATCCCTCCTTGATGACTGCAATATTGTTCCTGTTTGTGAGCAGTATTGATCCATCTTGAGTGAGCTCTTTGACTAGTTTCCTGAGAATCACCACTAGTAGAGAATCTGATATGGCCCTGTGTCCAGCTGAGCTGTGGGTAGGAGACTCCAATATACATCCAGAAGATGAAAGTCCTTCTCTAGTAGTACTTCCCCTTTTTATGTTGGCTCATGCTTGCGCAGCCAACATACTATGGTAGTAGCAGATTTGGAGATGCGGTCACTGTTGGGCGATTGCAAGGCACGCATCAGAAGGTGCATCCCTCATTCCCCAATCAGGCAGCAGGAGGCACTGATCTCATGCCTGCCTAATGTGGCCATCACAACAAAAAAAAGGTCCACTGCAATGAGAGCAAAGCTCTCATGCAGCATGACCATTACACCACTCCCTCAGTGCAGGCAACATGGTGGCAGTAACTGCCATCGCTGCTGCCTGTTACAATGCAGATGGGGGAGCCCACTCCTCATTGGTATAATGTTTTACCCACTTTTATTGATTGCCGAGGGGGGTGCCCAGTCCCTCTCGGCATTATGCACTCCCCCTCCATTTGTTATGTGCCAATGGGAGTGCCCAATCCCCCATCGGCTAAAGCAACCCCCCACCCACAAACACTGAGGTGGCACACTGAGAGCCCACCCAAGTGTGTCAAACCCCACCTGAAAAATGGAAACCATCCAACGATGTCTTTTTAAAAAAAAACAAAAAAACTGTAAACTAAAAACAGTCCCTTGGAGGTTTTCCTGACCCCCCCCACAACCCACACCCACCCACAGTGCACCTGCCTCCCCACCCCCCATCACCCCATACTTACCTTCGGAGCCCGGCACGATGATCTTCGGTGGACCAAGAACACATCTGCATTCTTCAAAGCTGACTGCAAACTGAGGAAATGCTGGTAAGCTGTATAATGGAATGAATTAGGTTTTTTCAACTTTGATGCATATCATGGGCATTTTTTGGAATTTTGGCACCAAATTTTCAAAATGAGGTTTTTGGGACCCCTCCTAATGAATTCTGTCACTGTCATGGTGTTATTCAGCCCCGAAAGGTGATTTCATGGTCACTGTGTGGAATCACCTTTTGAGATTGATTAATGAAATGACAGTACCAGTGTTCATGAGGTGGGCTCTCAGAAAGCCTATGTTGCAAATTTGGTGGAAAAAATCCAAAAAAATTGCTGTTTTACAAGTGTGCATTCTGCAGTTGCTATGCACGCTCACAACTTCTCGAATCTGCAATATTTTCATACCAGATTTTTAACATTAGCATTTTTACACACCTCCTTATGAACAGTATAGCTGTCATTTTTCACATCCTGGCTGAAATGTGTTTTCGCACTTGCAGCGCAGAATAGCACAGATGCTGTGGGAAATCAGTGTTTGGGACAGATTATGAAAATGACAGTGACACTGTTCATGAGCAGAGGTCCTAAAATGCCTATGTTGAAAATTTGGTGATGATATACTCCATAAAATGACTGTGTTACAAGCATGCATTGCACAGTTTGCAAGCATGCTCATAAGTTCGCCAATTTATAATATTTTCATTCCAGATTTTCAATGTTGCCACTGTTCTGCACCTCCTTATGAACAGTATAGCTGTCATTTTTCACATCTAGGCTGAAATGTGTTTTCGCAGTTCTGGCGCAGAATAGCATGGTTGCTGTGGGAAATCCATGTTCAAGACACATTGTAAAAATGACAGCAACACTGTTCATTGCCAGAGGTCCTAAAATGTCTATGTTGAAAATTTGGTGACAAAAGTCCATAAAATGAGTGTTTTTCGAGTGTGCATTGCGCAGTTTGCATGCATGCTCGTAAACATCCCAATGCCTGTCGCTCTCTACAGGGTGAGGGTGGGGTTGGCATCACTTCAACACTTCACTGCCATTCCTATTATGCTTCTCTACCTCTGCCACTATCAAAGCCAATGCCAGTGAGACAACATTCAGCATTGACAAATGCTTGTTTACCATCCTGCTGATGTCTTCACTCAGTGCCATAGTGAAACCCAGAAATTAGACTAGCAATTCCCAGTACAATCCCAGAATTTCAAATCTTGAAAATGGAATTTCATTACTTCAATCACTGTAAATCAAGAAGCCTTGGATATTGTATGTCAGCTGCATGTTTCGAATTAAATACTTTAACAAATTTAGTGGTTACTGTTCTTTAATAAAAACGTTTCACAACAATACAAACATACAAACTGCAACTAAAACATACAGTAGCATCATTTGTGTATTCTGGTATACTCTATACTGTAGAACACTACAGTTCAAATCATGTAAATCCAATTGAAACATACTTAATACAGTAGGTCACAACAGGTGAGTGTGGTAAAATATTACTAGGTGAGTAAAATGGTGTAGACTTGATAGAAGCAAAAGAATGATCCCTCTAACCATACTCTTGGCTGAGTTTTTCTATGTTAATGGCTGATAGTGTCTTCTTATCAGCTGTCAGCCTTTGGACCCAAGATGGGGGCACAATAATGGATAACGTTTGCAGATTTTGAATGATTTGTAAACTGTTCCAGTTTCATGTACCTCTATTTATTTTTGTCACTTTCTGTTGTCTGTTCTGCCTTCTTAACTATCCCCCCGTTTCACCTGGAAATGAATCATGGCTCTTTGTACCATTCCCAGTCAACACATTTTAAACAAAAAATGAGTAACAGCAGGACCCCACTGAACTGAGGATGTGGCATTGCAGCTAGGTTATTATGGGTAAACAGAGTGCAAAATGAACAAAAGCAGGACCCTGCTTAAAACAATCTGTTTCATCTCAGATGGGTTATCCAGAATAAATACAGCCCAAAAAGAGATAAGTGCAATACTCCACTAAAAAACAACTAGAAAAGTTCAGGACTTCACTGAAAACGAGATATGTCATCTTAGCTGTGGTATCAAGGTTACATTGCAAAATTGGTAAAAGAAGGACGCTACTGAGAATAATATATTATATCTCACTTAGGATATCCTTAGTAAGTGCAGTGTAATGATAAGTGAATGTAGAACTGCACTGAAACAGAAATTGTGGGATTTCAACTGATCTATCTTGGGTAAATGGATTGTAGAATTTGGTGAGTGCAGGATCCTAGTGAACATCAGATACACAATATTACACCTGAAGTCAAAGAGGGGTTTCCACTCAAAAAGGGAGGCAAAACAGTGGGACTGCAGCTCATACTGTCATGTTAAAATTGAAAGTGTAGGCACATGACTGATAAGAGGGTCACCTAGTCATCGGTGGTCAAGCTAATCATTATTTGGCTGAATGATGAGACAAAGAACCTATTTAAAATGTTTAAATTTTAAAATGATGCAATGAAGACAGAAAGTCAGAAAAAGGAACAAACTGAAATGAATTGAAGGCTTTCAAGCAGCTTTTTTGGGTGGGAGCACTGGTACTATAATTGTACGTTTGTGATTCTGGTTACACACCAGGAGCACACCTACAAAATTAAAAAAAAAAGTAGAGGATATGTGAAAAAATCTCTGTGAATGAGCCAGGATTGTGCTTGCTATACTCTTAGCACTGCATAAAAGAATTGGAGAGGAGAGGCCTTCTCCAAATCAGCAAGCGATGCACTGGTCTCCTATGACCTTCTTATGGGCCAAAACACACTATATAAAATATGTAGCCAGAGAATGGTTTCCACACAAGAAAAAGAGGAAAGAGAGGGACCTCAGCAAATGATGGAATGAAGACAAAAAGTAAGAAAATGTAACTAACATAATTACAGGCTTTCAAGTAGCTTGGTGGGCACTAGCACTATAACTGTTTGATATGCATTCCACCTGGGCTGGGCTAATCCTGCATAATACATTATAGTGTAAGATGAGTAAAGGCAGAACTCTGCTATAAATTGACTATTTCTTTGTGGCTGGGCAGACCTTGGCACCATAAATACAGCATAGAAAAAATGTGTGAACTTGGGAGTGTATCCCGTGACTTTGGCAACTGCGATTGGGTATCTACCGAAAGGGCGACTCAATTGTGGCACTTGTCATCGGGGTAGTCTGGGAAGGTGGGTGACCAGATGAGGGGGTGTACAAAATAGCAACATCCTGTCGTTATATGCCTATGCACGTGGGGGGGGAGTGAGCATGCTGAGCATGGGGTGGGAGGGGAAAGAAGGATTGTAGGGGGTGGCACCATGGCAAGCTGCTGAGCTCCATCTGTGGCATTATGGGTGGGTTCAGGGCTGGGGAAGGAATGGTGCTGGGTTCAGGTCTGGATGCAGGTACATTTTGTTGCACCCAGCCCAATATTTGTTTTGTTCCGCATTTGCGCCCACTAGACATGCTCCCTCCAAAGTTGAGAATCCTTAAGTAGGGGTTGCGGGGCACAGCCCCCTTTCAAGTATAAAATCCAAGTCTCTGGCACTGTTTTGATGCACCAGGGGGGTATGATCACAAATATTTCTTGAGCGATGTGTTATCATCTAATGGCGATCACTCAACGGGCGATCACCATTATTACATAGATCCACTTGGGAGTTGGAGGGCTGGCCCGGGGGGGTAAGAAGGATTAAGCATCCAAGGGATGGCTTTCCTTCTCTGGTGGGTGGGTGTGGTTGAGGGTCCAGTGCAATACAGACCTCTGATAGAGTCTGTGAGATCTGCCATGACTATTGCCTGGATCAATGGGATATGGGACTGATGTGGGGTTCATCTCATGGATGTCTTTGCAAGTCCCTGCTCCTGGGGAGCATAGCATGACAAAAAACATGGTCCCGCTGCCAACAGATGATGCCCCACACCAGACCCAACACCCACCGACTGGTCTCCCACTACTTAGTCACTGACTAAAAGTCTGTCAGTCTCTCCCATTGGTCCTGTCCCGGGGGGGGTAAGTCAGGGGTGTTTGGTGAGTTGAGAGTCTCGGGGTGAGTGTCAAGGCAAAGTGCGTGGCTGATGGGACCTGCCAGCAGGCCATGAAAGAAAAACAATTAGGTGAAAGCAGGACCCCACTGAAAATATGATGTTGCATCTCACAGCTATAATGGGTAAATGCACAGTAAAAATTGGTAAAAGCAGGACCCCACATAAAACAAGATATATTGTTTTTCAGCCAAACTAACCTGGATGAATTCAGTGTAAAAATGGGTAGAAGCAAGAACAAACTAAAAAAAAAAAATACATCCCATCTCACGTGGGCAAGAAACTCTTGGTAAATACCAGGGTGACTGCGGGTCACTCTGGAAACAAGAAATGGGAGAGCCATACAAACTGGGGTTGTCTACCAGGCTCCAGACCAGGGGGAGGAGATAGACACATTACTGTTAGAAGTTATACAAAACATGACAGCTAAAGGGTTGTTCTGATAATGGGAGACTTCAACATGCCAGATACAGATTGGTCAATAGCAGCAGGAACATCCACCAGAACTAGACATATCGGATTACCTGAAGGAGGAGGGCCTCAAACAACTGGTACAACAACCCAGAAGAGACAAGGCTATCCTAGATCTAATACTGACTAATGGGGAAAGGATCACAGATCTCCAGGTAGAAGGTCACCCGGGGGCCGGTGACCATCACATGATATGGTACAATTTGGCCACTAGAACTAAATCATCCCATTCCAAGGCAAAATTATGGGATTTCAGAGGAGCTGACTTTGATAAGATGAATAACAGAGTTAAGCTAGTCCTGGCAAGAAGAAATACAGGTGAGGGGTTACAGGCAAAGTGGGCAAGTATTAAAGAGGCAATACGTGCAGCAACATCCCATTGTGTTAGGGAGAAAAGCAAGAGCAAACGAAGGAGGAAACCACTTTGATTTTCAAAAACTGCAGCAGAAAAGGTCAGAGCCAAAAGGCTAGCCTTCAGGAAATATAAGGGAACGCAGTGGGATGAAGATAGGGAGGCATACCAAACTTCCCTAAGGGAAGAAAGGAATGCAGTAAGGCAAGCAAAGGCCCAAACCGAGGAAACACTAGCACGGACAGTAAAAAAAGGGGACAAGACTTTCTATAGATAAATTAGTGCAAGGATAAAGTCCAGAGGGGGTATTGTTAAGATCAATGGGGATAAGGGGAAGTGTGTGGAGGAGGACCAAGGAAAAGCATCTATCCTAAATAGATACTTCTGCTCAGTATTTACTGAGGAGAAGGTAGGGCAGGGTGCACTGGTCAGCACCATGGACACTTGGGGGAGGGAGGTGTGCACAAGTCCCTTCACAAAAGAAAGGGTCCTACAAGAGGTCACTAAGGGTTGAACGAGGCAATAGGACCTGATGGCATTCATCACAGAGTACTAAAGGAGCTAAGGGTGGAACTAGCAGAGCCATTATCAGAACTGTTTAGTGAGTCTCTGAGCACAGGAGAGGTCCCAGAAGACTGGAGAAGGGCTCATGTGATTCCGCTCCACAAGAGTGGTAACAGGGAGGAAGCAGGAAACTACAGACCAGTCAGTCTTACCTGGGTAGTAGCCAAGATTATGGAGGCACTCCTTAAGGAAAGGATAGTGCAACACCTGGAATTCATAGGCACACAGGATCCAAGACAGCATGGGTTTACAACAGGAAGGTCCTGTCAAACTAATATCATAGATTTCTTTGACTGGGTAACCAGAGTGGTAGACCAAGGGGGTGCAGTTGATGTCGCCTACCTTGACTTCAGCAAAGCTTTTGATACTGTACCACATAAAAGATTGCTGATAAAAGATTAAGCTGGGTCAGCTTGGGTGGGTCAGAATTTGGTCAACTGGGTGGCAAACTGGTTGGCGGGCAGAAAACAGAAAGTGGTGGGAAATGGTATACAGTCAGAAGAGATGCAAGTCACAAATGGGATACCTCAGGGATCAGTCCTGGGGCCAGTCCTCTTCAATATGTTCATCAGTGACATTGCAGATGGACTGGAGGGTAAGATGTATCTGTATGCAGATGACGCGAAGATCTGCAACAGAGTAGATGATCCAGATGGGGTGGGCAGAATGAGAAGAGATCTGGATAAACTGGCAAAATGGTTGGAAGAATGGCGACTGGGGTTTAAAGCAAAGAAGTGCAAGATCATGCACACAGGGAAGAGAAACCCTGAAGCCACCTATGGATTGGGAGTGAAGTTGCTGGCAATCACAAGAGAAGAAAGAGACTTGGGCATCATCATCACAGATGACCTGAAATCATCTAAGTAGACCACTAAAGCAGTAGGTACGGCTAGAGGGATGTTGGGGTGTATTAGCAGGGGTATCACAAGTCATAAGAGGGAGGTAATAATCCCTCTTTACAAGACACTGGTTGTGCCTCATCTGGAGTACTGCATGCACCTGAACAAGAACATTAACAAAATTGAGGCAGTCTAGAGAAGGGCAACCAAAATGGTGCAGGGACTGCATCAGAAAACATATGAGGACAGATTAACGGAGCTCAATACGTATACCCTAGAGCAAAGGAGGGAGAGAGGTAATATGATTGAAACATTCAAACATCTTAAGGGCATTAACAAGGTGAAAATGCCTACATGTTTTAATATAAGAAACATAACAGGACACAAGGACACAGCATGAGATTAGAGGGAGGCTGATTAAGGGGTAATGTGAGGAAGTTCCTTTTTACAGAAAGGGTGGTGGATGCATGGAACGACCTACCTCAGGAAGTGGTGGATATGAATACAGTGCAGGGCTTCAACCAGGCATGGGATAGGCATCAGGGAGCAATACAGATGAGTATGAATAGATATGCCATTGAAAGAGTACAGGCCTAGGGCACATTCATAAGGTAGAAAGAATGGGCAGACTGGATGGGCGTTGCAGTCCTTATCTGCTGTCAACTTCTATGTTTCCATATTTCATGTAAAAATGGATAAGTGCTAGCTGACTATGAGAGTGGTAGCACTGCTGATTGCCATCCAGAGAATTCCAGTTCATGCCCTGAGCCTGGGTTATCTGCTGCTGACTGGTGAGCCTGGCTTCAGGCATTTGTTAGAGACACCTTCTGTCTTCGGAAGTGAAAGCATCTCTTTTGCTGTACAGCTGCACCTTAGTGAACCAGTGGAGGGTGTGCCACGTGGGAAGGAATACATCATCACAATGGAGTGTCCTTATGTTGACATACAGTACACTTGCTCACATAGATAGCAAAGTGGAGATGTGACATGTCCACAGCAGGTCTATCAGGGACATTTAAAATGTTGTGTGATACTCCTCCACCCTTCTGATGGACCTGAGAGCTGCTCAGCGATTGCTTCTCAGAATCACACTGTGGTGAGGGATAAGGGAGGGTTTAAGTTGAATAAAATACTTCCGTAACCTCAGGCAGATCAAGTTGCCCTATCTCCCACACTACAGTAAGGCCCTACCTACTTCTCCCATGCCTTGCCAGCTCTTCCTCCCAGACCTTGATCATTAAATTCAGATTCTTGCCTGGGTTTAGGGAACTGGGGCATCACACCTACAGAGAATGAGCTGTGGTTTATGGTTAGGAGTCTAGAGAGGTGGTTAAACAGAGATTGGTGCAGTTTTGGACTCTTAGTGGACTCCTACAGCAGGCAGAATGGTTTGGACAGGTGGAAGGAGGACCTGGATGCTGATGAGAAAGGTGATCTAAACAGAAAGAATAAAAAATGAGTGAAAGCAGTACCCCACTCAGATGGTGCACCTCGCCTGGACTATTTTTGATAAATGCAGTGTAAAAGTTGGTAGAATCTGGACCCCACTTAAAACATGATATAGTTTATTATGGTTCCACATCAAGGTAGTGATTACAAACTGCACAGGGAAAAAGCGCACTGTCTGCACACTCCAAACAAGCGTGGTCCAAAACCGCGTAGATGTTTATAAACCTTTGTGGTTTCTAGGTGTGCTTAGATGATAGTGCGGTTTTCTACCATGCTGTATCGGCAACGTAGTCTTGACGTGATACCCTTTATTATTTTTATCAAAAAAATCAGTAGCCGGAAGAGGCACACAGAGCTGAGGCTCATTTTCAGGTGTAACACTGGGGAACAGAGAAAGGAGAAACACAAATACAAACAAAATACAGCCAGTCAGGTGATGTGGTTACAATGACAATGACATAAAGAGCATATGCTGAGTACAGTACAGATGAAATGGCAAAACATTGCATATGGAGACAAATAAATTAGCATACAAATCGTCTATGCAGAATGTGCAAACTCGAAATGTGCATGGTGCCAGAGTGAAAGGAGGCTGAGCTGGTGCTGAAAGGAGGAGTCAAAACAGGTTGATAAACTTCAGTGAGGTTGCCAGGACTATGAGGATGGGGGCGAGGGGGAAGTAAGGGGTGGTCATGGGGGGAGGAAGAGGTAAAGGGTGGTCAAAAGCCAGGTACGGGTAAGAAAGGGTTCAGGAAAAGGTCTAGCAGGAACAGGGGAGAGGAGGATGAGCTATAGCTGGCATCTAGTGGAGGGAAGGGAGTGAGAGAGATGAATGGAGGAGGGTGCTGGTTTCAGAGGAATGGAAGGCAGTATGAGAGAGGAGATTTCCCTTAAGTGTAGGCAGTAGTAGTAGGAGGAGACTGGGGAGAGGAGATGGGATAGGTATGAGTTGAGAGACCCAAACTAGTATTTAGAGAATGAAGGAAACATATTTAGGACTGGCGTCATGAGGGGAGAGGGAAGATGGATAGGGAGAAGTAAAGGGGGCCATGGTGAGTATGAGAGGGTGAGTTCAGCAGAAGACATTGCAGAGGGTGTCCAGTCAGGCAAGAGTGGTGAAGGAGGCAATGCCATAAACCACATCTGCATAGTCAAAAACTGGGAGATTCATTTTTTTTTTACAGTTAATCTTTTTTATTATTGAATCTGCTTCAACGTAACGTAGTACAGCTCAAGAGATGTTACACAAGTTGAAATATTATGATATGATATATAGTATAAATAACATGTTAAAGGTATTGAACATTACCAATATTATAACAATGCTATATATTGTGATGATTTTTCTACAATATGTTAATAATTGTCCGTACTACACGAAGCAAAAGGTGCTAAGTAGTAAAAAAAATTTTCCCAAGAGTATCAGTTAACATTTTTATAACTAACAGAAGGAGCTGCAAATATGTAGTAATGAGAGACCATATCCAGGACCATGTCCGGAAGAGAGGAAAGAAAGAGAAAGAGAGAGAGAAGGAAGGAGAAAGAAAAAAAAAAACGATACAGGTTTATCTGTATGTGTTCTTTTAAGATTGAAGAAAGTTCAAATAGTTCTGCCAGCAAAGGTAATATTCATTGAGTCGGTCTGTAGTTAAATAAGAGATTCGCTCAAGAGAGGAGATGTGAGTTAGATTATTTAAAATATCAGTCAGAGTAGGAGTTAAATGAGATTTCCAACGCATTAGGATCAGTCTTTTGACTTGCATGAACAAAATCTGAAGCCATTTGTGTTGGTGTTTTGTTAGGTTTATATTACTATCTATAATACAAGTATATAAAGTTTAGGATCAAGTGGAATATATCTGCCAGTAATTTTAATAGCTAGTTTATGAATGGATTGCATAAATTGGAAATAGATTTACATGACCATAATATATGTAAAAGATCCCCATTTGGGCATCCTAACGCCAACAGTTATTATTAGGTAGTAAACCTATACTATGCAAGTGAGCTGGAGTTTTGTACCATAAATGTAAAATTTTATATTGTATTAATCTGCTTTGACATCTTTAAACGAGTCGTGGCAAAGTTTCCAGCATTTGTTCCAGTGGAAATCAGATATGTTTACGTTGAGTATCCGTTCCATTTGTTTCTAGATGAAGAGACTGATTTGGGAGCTTATCCTGATTAGTTTATAAATAATGCTAGTTAGGCCGTGAGAGGTATTAATCCATTTATTAATATATGGATGAATTCTCGTGAATTGTTAGGTTGTTGAGTAAAAGGAATTATGGCAGATCTAATCTGTAGGTATTTCCAAAATTTGTTTTGGAGATATTCCATTTGGTTTGTAGATTACTAAAGGTGTCTAGAGTATTACTGTTATCCATTAATATATCATTTAAAAAGAAAATGTTTTTTTGTACCCAAGATTTACAGTATATTGGTTTGTTCTCCAATGTAAACTTTGGATTTCCCCAAATTGGTATATATTGCATAGGTGCAGGGTCACTATTAAGCCATTTATGCATTTTAAGCCAATAATATATGGATGAATTAATGACAGGATTCTTCTTAAATTTAGACGCTAAAGTGAAATAAATAAGACTATTAGGAGTTAGACCAGAGGATAATGATGTTTCCATATCATACCACAAAGGTACATTGCAATTAGGTTTAAGAAACCATTTGACTGTTTGTGAGGCTCTGAATGCCCAGAAATAGGCCGTAAACCAAGGTAGACTGAAGCCACCGTAAGCCCAATGAGATCTTAATTTAACATGACTGAACCTTGGTATATGCCCTTCCCATAAAAAATTTCCCATCATTTTATCAATCTTGTGAAGGAAATGGGGGGGAATTCTAAGTGGGATACAAGCAAATAAATAAAGAATTTTTGGTGTGATATTCATTTTAGTTGCAGATATTTTACCGGGGAGAGATAGGTTGAGACTTTTCCATCTATCTAAGTTTGTTTTAATGTTTGTTAGTAAGGGCTGAATATTTAGATCCCAGATCTTATTCAAATCAGATGATATTTTTATGCCTAGATAAGTGATACCTTGTGTGGCCCATCGGAATCTAAGACGATCTTTTGTTAAGGTGTCACAATGTTCATTTAGCGGTAATATTTCGGTCTTTTGATAATTGACACTAAGTCCAGAAAGTATGGAAAAATGGTTAAGTAAATTGTAAAGAGGTTGTTGGGATAGTTTAAAATTTTCTAGCAATATAAGCATGTCATCTGCATATGATAGTGATGTGTATTGTCTATGGCTGATAGATATACCTTTTATGTCATTATTCTGTCTGAGGGAAGTAGCTAGAGTTTCAAGAGCCAAGATAAAAGAGATGGAGATAAAGGCAACCTGCGCGTGGCTCTCTAATTTAAATGGCTGAGATAATGTGAAATTGGTAAGCACTCGCATGAGGGTTAGTATAGATAAGTTGAATCCAGGAACAAAAATGGTCGCTAAATCCAAAGCGTGATAACACCAGATAAAGAAAGCTCCAATTCAACGAATCGAATGCTTTTTCGAAGTCTATGGAGATAGCGAGTGCAGGAGAAGGAAGAGATTTAGCTTTATATATTAAGTTAATTAAAGAGCGTAAGTGATCAGAACCCATTCTTCCCTTAACAAAACCAGTTTGAGATCTATGAATTAACTTGGGTATGAACGGTTCTATACAGCTGGTTAAGATTTTGGCAAAAATCTTACCATCAGTGTTAAGTAATGATATAGGTCGATAATTAGCCGGAATGGTAACATCCTTCTCTTTTTTTGAGATGACCGTCATGATAGCATCCGTCATCATGTTAGGTAACTGTCCAATTTCGGTGGATTCTTGAAATACGTTACATAACAGAGGAGCTAGTTGTTCAACAAGGATCTTATAGAAATCGACAGGGAAACCATCTCCTCCCGGAGAGCGTCCGATTTTAAGGGAAAGAATGGCTTTTTTTACTTCTTCTGTGGTGAATGGTGCATCTAGGGAATGTATAGCTTCCTCTCATAGTCGAGGAAGAACAAGCACATCTAGAAAGGAAGAGATGTCTGAGGTGCTTGTAATGGAAGGAGAAGAGTAGAGATTCTTATAAAAAGTTGTCATAATATTATTGATAGAGTATTCACTAGTGCAAAATTTCCCTGATTGGTCTTTTAGAGCAGCAATATGATGCTCCATTTGTTGCATTTTAAGTCTGTAAGCAAGAATTTTGCTGCCTTTTTCCCCCTCCTTCCCAAAATTTATGCTTTATTCTCAGTAGTGCTAGTTCTGTTTTCCTAGAGATTAGTTCTTTGATTTGCATACGTAATTGCAAAATTTCGTGGTGTAAGGATGAGGAGGGTCAGGGTTAGGACTATTTAGGTATTCAGTTTGTTTTATTTTAAGAAATTTTCAAGGTTGTTAATTTGTTGTTCCTGAGTTTCCTTCTATGAGTCGCAACCAATTATTTTGCCACGAATGTGGCTTTGAGTGCTTCCCAGGTAGTGCCCATGGATGTATCTTTAGGGTCATTAAATGCCATGAATTCATTTATTTGTTTTTTAATCCAAGGCAAAAATTCTGGATCTTTTAGTAGAAGGGGATCTAAGCGCCATAAGGGGGGTTTAATGGGGGGAGAACCCCAAGTAAATAAGAGTTTGATGGGAGAATGATCAGATATGGTTAACGGCAGGATCTCAACATTTGTTATGTTAGCTGTAATTGCAGGAGATGTCAGCAAATAATCGATTCTGCTGTAGGTCTGGTGACGAGAGGCATAAAAGGTATATTCTCTATCTCTAGGATGGAGAGTTCTCCATATGTCGGTTAATCCAAGGTCATGCATTATTTGAGATACTATGGCAGAGCTTCTAGGGTGACTATCTAGAGAACCATTGCTCCTATCCAAAAGTATGTCCAAAGTAAGACTGAAGTCTCCACCGATCAATAAAGAGGAATTAACTAAGTTTGATGAAATTAATGTGTGTAGTAGGTTTTGAAAAAACAAAGGATCGTCAGAATTAGGGGCATAAATGTTGACTATGGTTATAGAACCTAAAGGGGTATCAAAAGTTATAATAAGCCACCTACTGTCAGAATCTTTCTGAATAACGGTAGGTTTCCACTTCAATTTTTTATGAATCAGTATGGCAACACCTCTCTTCTTGGATGCGGCAGAAACCGTAAATACTTGACCTACCCAATCACTTTTTAGTCTGAAGCTATCATCATCCAACAATTTAGTTTCTTGCAATAGAGCAATTTGTATCTTATGTTTTTTAAGGTGATTAAGTACCTGTTTGCGCTTATTTGGTGTATTGAGTCCCTTGACATTCCAAGTACATAATGGTATATTGGCTGTCATGTATTAAATGTATTAATATGTAATAAAGTAATGAAGGTGTCAAGGGGCTCAGGTACACCATTGTAGTCGGATGAAGATATAAAAATCAGTATACTGTAATTATGTCCAGAAAGTAGTTTGTTGGCAGAGCTATAAGTAAAGAACAAGTAGAAAAAGTAAAAAACATCCAATTGGACATATCCTATGCAGCTCACTTCTAACAATATAACTGTAACACAACAATATATCAAAGTTATATAATAACAAGAAAAAATAAATATCATCTAAGATAAACTGAGAAGAAAAGATCGGTCTAATATGGGGAAAAGGGGAGAGAGAAAAAAAAGAAAGCAAAGGGAGAGACCAAGACCACTTCTCAGTTCTCTAGGACGTAGCTGAACTGTAAGGGAGTTTGTTAGTTCCCAATAGGTTGAATATAGCTAGAAGTATATTAATAATACAGAGTATTGTAATTAAATGCAAGCCCCCAAAGTGGGGTGAAGTATATTAAGTTTAGTTTACCTTACTAAGTTAAGTACGGTGTGATTCGAATAGCATCATTAAATCCAGCATCATAGATAATAGGTTAGAATGACTTGAGATCCAATGACCTATAAATGTTGTAATTGCTACCTTTAGAGAGAGAAAAAAAAAAACACATCAGAAAGTCAGAAAATCTTATAACCTATAGGGTCCAATACTATATTATATACTTTATCAGCCAATTGAGGTATGCTCTATATTTATACCATCATGGTTGTCATTGTGACGATTATGTAATGTTATGATTTTTTAGGTTCCTGATAGGGTCCTGCAAAGTTAGGATTGTCAGAGTTATGTAGTTTTACTATAGGCATCCACATATTAGCATCATTAGAGGGATTGTCCACTATATTACACTGTGGCCAGTATTATTAGCGAAATGGGACGAATTAGATAGATTATACAGAAAAGCCCATTCCTGTAAGCTGAATTTCTGAATGTGTTAATTAGTTAAAAAAAGAAAGGGGGAGTTATAATATGTCATTATATTTAATTATATAAATACAATGACCAATAACTTGAATGTGTCTAACGTTGTCAAGTATTATAAGGGTAATCTTGTAGCATTTACAGTAAAAAAAAAAATGTTTATATCAAGCTAATGAACATATCCATTCTGTGATGTTGGAGCTAAGTAGTCTTGATATGATTGCTGAATTGTAGGTATCTGTGCACAATATTGAATAAATAGTGGCATTTCGTGCACTTATATATAAAAAAAAGAATGCTCATGCATCTATGACCACACTTTTAGAGAAAGAAGTATTGCGATCCCTGAATTACATGACCTAACATTATGTATGTCATGTTATTAATCATGTGGAAAACAGAATATTATGTGCACAAATAATTATAATAGGTAATAAGCGGTGAGTAATTATGTCAAATGGTCACATAATAAATTAAGAACGGGTTTGCCCCAACGCGTTAATGCAATAGCCCACACGATGATTCCAGTAGATGCACCAGCTAGTATTTGCGAGGGGTATCGCCTTTCTGTTTGTTTCTCCCACGACGTCTTTTTTTTTGGGAGGTTCAGTTGCTTTGAGAGGAGAGTTGCCCACACTACAGGACCAAGAAGTGCCCTCCAGATCTCGGTCCTCCTCCACCTCCAACAGGTTGATTAAATTCTCATCGTTGAAGTCGCACGAGGTGGGTAGATCCTGCAGCAATGTGTATCTATTCGAAAGAGCAACTCCAAGGACTGTAGAGGTATTATTGACAGAAATGTTAGGGTCTGCACAATTAGAGGAGTGATCTTGCATGGCAGAGGGATCTGCTTGCATAGCTGCAGCTTCTTGGATATAGATTGGAGATTTAGATGGGGTTACATTAGGAGGATCGGGAGCGCCTGAGATATTGTCTGAAGATACCGTGATGGTGCTTTTTTCAATACTGGTAGTTGTATGAGAGTCGCCGCTGTGTTGGGTCTGACGTGTCTCGGGGAATTTCTGACCATTTGCCAAATAACAGTTCAAAAAAGATGTAAGTGATTCTGGGTTACTGAAATCTTGAAATGAGTTCTCCAGGTAGACCCTCATAATAGCAGGATATCTAAGGGAGAAATGAAGACCCATTTGGTGCATAGTACGTCTAGCAGATGTATAGGCTTCGCTTGCTGAAACTTCTTAGAGAAATCGCAATATATATAAATGTTGCATCCTTGCAAGAAAGTTGCCCAATTCTTTAGCTTTCTCATAATAAGTTCTATATTAGTATAGTTTAGAAATTTATAATAATTGGTCTGGGTCTATGCTCTGCAGGAGGTTTTGGCCTAGCGATCGGTTGGAGCACGTATTATTAGCTCTGTACCGGCATGAAGACTCTAGAATTATGGCAGTACGTGCTGTAGAAATGCCGTAATGTTTTTAGCTTCCACATCTCTGGGAATCCGAATATTCTGAGGTTGTTTCTGAGATTCCTGTTTTCCATATCATCAATTCTGGATTGTAGTTCTTTGATGGTGCGATCTTGGGATCTAATAGTAGATTTTAATTCCTGTATAGCATCCTCATTAAGACGTACTTTATTCTCTGTAAAAGCAAGTCTGGAATCGATAGTTTTCATAGTTTGAGTGTTTTGTTGAGTAGCTGATTTTAGGTCTTGCATGTCCATTGATAGTTTACTAAACATTTCTTCAATATTTCTTAAAGGATCCCTTTGTTTGTTAGAGTAGGCCATGATTGGTTTTGCAGCCTTCCCCACTGAAACTGTAAAGGCTCTGTTTATATAAAAGAAAGGAGCTGTCCAGAGCAAAAAGAATATCAACGAGGTAGCGGCAGTATACTCTTCTTTACTTTTATCTCAAAATCAGTATGCATATGTCTTAGATGGTATAAGATGATGCTGGATGTTGTTTGTTCAGAAGAGCTCAGAATCTAAGCTTCCATCTTGCTCCGGAGATTCATTTTGATGACCAGCTCCCTGCAAACCTGGAGAGAAAGGCAGTCCTTAATGTTGTACAGGGCACAGAGTCTGCAGTGGAGTTTGGCATGGATGGCATCAATGTGGGCAGAAAAGTCAAGCCTGCTATCTAAGCACACATTGAGGTAGTTAAAAGTTTGGAATGCTTCAAGTGGTGTACCATCACATGGAGAAGATGGGAAGGGGCGAGCTGCGCCAGCTTCTGGCTGTTTGCAAAGGTCATAGACACAGTTTGTTTGCAGTTTATCTTTTTCTTCCTGGGAAGTACACCTTCAAGTCAGATCTCCCAGCCCAGTTCCCTGCTCCTGGCTTACCTTCTGCTGACCTCCACAGCTTTCCCCCTGTGGCGGGTTGGCAGGGATCCCTCAACCCACCAGAAAGAATCTGGTGCTGAGGTTACCGCCATTAATGGGAGTGGGGCCTGCAGGGATTGGCTGTCATTGGCCACACCCAGGACTTCTTTTTCCACAGTTACTCCCCCCTTAGGAGAGGAGGCATGTAATGACACCCTAAGGAGAGAGCACACACATATCTGCATGTGCTCCTCCAAGTGACTGCCTCCTCTCCTCCGCTTCCTAAGCATCAGTGTGCTGTTCCCCAGCCACTGCTAGGGGGCAATCAAGACTGACCACTGGTAGCATCCCTTCCCTGAAGAAGTAGAGCAGTCCCTTGGATGACCAATCCTTCTCCTCCCCTGCTGACCCCTGGCAGCCAGTACTCATTCCCAAACACAGGTCACCAGTGTAGCACGAGGTAAGGAATCCAGCGCCACAGCCCTCAGTGCCACTGGGCCAGCTGATAGACACAGTTTTAATTGTGTTAATCCAAAGTTGGTTGGACTGGAACCAGTACAGAACATTGTGAAAGTCTTGCTAAAGCAAGACTTCCAGGGGCAGTTGAGGGACCTGAGGTATAGAGAACTGTGTCTTCTGCATACATGTGAATATATGAGTTGGTACAGATGGAGTGGAGGTCATTTAGGAAGATGCAGAAGAGGACTGTACCCAGAATGGAGCCCAGTGGGATCCCAGCCTGGATAGGGAGGGGCAGGGGAGATGGTGCCTCTTACCTGTACCAACTGTTGATTAACTGAAAGGCTGGAATGAAATCAGTCATCAGTAGGGGCTGAGAAGCTGGCAGAGTTCAGCTTATCTATGAGGAATGAGTGGGGCACAGAATCAAAGCCTTTGGCCAGATTGATGAAAATGGCCCCTGTGATGTTCCCCTAATTCATCCCTGAGAAGATGGAGTCAGTAATCCTGAATAGAAACATAGAAACAGAATTTGATGGCAAATAAGAACTGCCTCGCCCACCTTGTCTGCCCATTTCCTTACCTACTTAGACTCCAGATCCTAATAGATCTGTAACTTACCTTCTCTTTCCTAACACTAGGGTTTCTATCCCATGCATTCTTGAATTCAGCTGTCAATGTTGCCCCATGACCTATGAAGGGAGGCTGTTCCACACATCCACCACCCTTTTTTTTTTTGCAAATTAATATACTTTATTGCAATTTGTGCACTTGCAACACAATATAGAGGTACCATCTCAAACATTTCAGATTTAACCTAATATCAAGTTTACGGAAAGGTAAAAATGAGAATACTGGAATAAAACACAAACCCCAATCACCCAACACATCCACCCCACTAAGTCCTACCACCACACCCCCCTCTTCCCAAAGCACAACAATCAATGGTAAAAAAAAAAAATCGTAGAGCAGGAGCGAATTACTGAAACAAACACTAAACCGAAAGAAAAGACAAAAAGAATGAAAAATGTTATGCCATCCGGTCCAACCCACACCCAGCTAATGACTTACAGAGGGTTCTATGTGATAATGGCAAGCGCTGAACGGAGACCCGCATTATTGTGAAGTCAGGGCAGCAAAAACAATTTTGCCACCCTGACAACCTCGGCGCATGGAGTAACGGTGCCGGAGACTCAATGGATTTGCTTTCTGAGGGGGTCTGCACCCCTCCACACAGGGGGCTTTGCCCCCGCACTCTCCGTCCAGGGGGGTTCATGTCGGGGGCCAGCAAAAGCACAAGTTGTGGGCCGGGGGCAACAAAAATGATGTAGCACCTGGACCCAGAATTGAACCCGGAACCCCACACACCGCAAGCGGAGGCCAACCTATGACACCACAGCACAGCTCAGCAGCTGACCACAGTGCCACCCCCTACATCATCTCCACCCCCTCCCAGGCCACGCTTGCCATGCTCACTCCCCCCGGCTCATGTGTACATACAGCAACATCCTGCCCTAGGGTCACCACCCCACCACATACGGTCGCCCTTCCTGCCCCCTCACCTTTTAGGCTTTTGTCCACATTGCATCACCATTTCGGACGGTGTCCTGATTCAGGTGCCCACATCACAGGCTACCCTTGCAGAGATATGTAGTACAGCAAAAAGGGGCACCCAGCAGGACATAAATTTATCATATTTGCCCTGTCGTCGAGTGATATGTTTTTCTGTTTCCAGGGCTTTCATCATTTCCATATGCCATTCTCTAAGAGAAGGCAGAGACTCATCTGCCCTGTGCCGTACAATGACCATCTGGGCAGAAATGGAAATTAAGGACATATAAGGTCGCCAAGAGCCAAATAAGTCCACTGAATAAAAACCCTACAAGACATACCTGCGGTGTGAAATACGCATCCAAGCCCAAAAACAGGTCCAAGAAATTGCAGATGGCCTGCCAAAAGGGAGTTATTTTAGAGCATTCCCACAAGATGTGCTTTAAAGTCCCCTCCTCAAGTCCACAGTGGGTGCAAGTTGGAGATCACGATGTGCCCATCCGATACAATCTCAAAGGAGTAAAATATAAATTGTGCAAAATACAAAATTGTAATAGCCAATATCAGACCTGTTTGAGGTATTTATATATACTTTTCCATAGTGAGTGCCAAACCTTAACTTCCAGGTTGAGATCCAATTCCTGGTGCCAGTAAAAGCAAATCCCTCTTGGGCTTCTCGGATCTAATAACTGAAGCATGTGTAAAACCCAAAGATAGAGTAGGGTTGCTCTGCAATAACCAGAAAGTCCCGCAGCACTGACTTGGGCTGTAAGGACCGGGTGGGGGGGAACTAAGAAAGTGGTTACTGCCCTAGTTAACTGCAAATGCTTAAAAGGGTGATAAGTAGGAATAACAAAACACTCCTGAAGGGACCTAACTGAAATGGGTTTACCCTCTTCAATCAGGGAAGCTAAAGAGGCAACTCGAAGGGGGGAGCAAAATGTAAAGGGAATAGGGCGGTCAGTAATCTGAATGTTTGGATTGTCCATAAGCTGTTTAGTGGGGTCCTTACTCCAATCTAAATCAAGATAGCAACAAATCTGTCATAAGACTTTGAGGGACCACAATAAAGTGAACGAACGAAGTAGTTTGGGGAGAGCAGCCGGCTTTATATAGTGGAGGTGGATAAGATGAAGACCATACTGTTGACACAACTGCCTCTCTAAAGAAGGCCATAAAGGGCCCATAAAGGGCAGTATATCTGATCAGTTTGGTCTGTCAAAGAGCCTCCCCATTGAAAGACCTTACTGAAATGTATAGCACAATGATACATGAAAAAGTTGGATAAATGAAGGCCTCCAAACTTCTTATGGATAGTCAACTTGAAATATGCTCTGCGAGGAGCACTACCTTTCCATATAAAGTCCAAAATCATGCCCTGAAACATAGAAACATATAAATCATTAGCAGATCAGGACCGCTAGGCCCATCCAGTCTGCCCCTAAGCCATACACTTGTATGCAGCCTCTGACCTACCTCTTTAATGGATTGTTGCCTCTCCTACCCAACTCTAAGGTTCCCTGATGCTGATGTTCCCAGGCATGTTTTAAATCCCTGTATTGTCATCACTCCCACCACCCCTTGGGCAGGCTATTCCATGCATCCACTACCCTCTCCATGATGGAAAAACTTCCTTATGTTTCCCCTTAATTTGCCAACTTCTAATTTCATATCGTGCCCCCTGTTCTTGTACTCTGCCCATAATGGAAGATATCACCCCTTGCACCTTGTTTATGCCTCTAAGGTATTTGAATGTTTCTATCATGTCCCCTCAATCCCTCCTTTCTTCCAGCGAATACATACTGAGATCCCTTAATCTCTCCTCATATGTTTTTTGGTGCATGCCCTGCACCATTTTTGTCATCCTTCTCTGGACCATCTCTACCCTGGCGATATCCTTTTAAAGGTGTGGCCTCCAGAACTGCCCTCAGTACTCCAGGAGACACCTCACCAGTATTTTGTACAATGCCATCACTACCTCCTGCCTTCTACTTGTGATGTCTCTCCCTATGCACCCAAGCATGTCACTGGCCCTTCCTGCTGCCTTTGTATTCTGCTTAGACATCTTTAGGTCATCTAAAATGATAAACCCCAAGTCCCTTTCTTCCTTGATGATAGTCAACAACCCCCCCCCCCCATCTTGTAGCTCTCCCCAGAGTTCCCTCTTCCCGGTGCATTATCTTGCACTTCTTTGAATTGAACTTCAGTTGCCACACCTCTGGCCATTCTCAAGCTTTCCCAGGTCCCTCCTCATTTTCTCCACCCCATCCGGTGTATCCACCCTGTTGCAGATTTGGTGTCATCCACAAGCAGGCAGCCTTTTCCCTCCAGCCCTTCTGCAATGTCACTGATAAAGACATTAAACAAGACTGGCCCCAGGACTGATTCCTGAGGTACCACGCTGGTCACTCCCTCTCCCTGGAATGGATCCCATTTACCACCAGCCTCTGTCTCCTGTCGACTAGTGAGTTTCCAACACAGTTTACCACATTTTGCCCCATGCCCAGTCTACCCATCTTGTTAACCAGCCTTTTATGTGGGACAGTGTTGAAGGGCTTGCTGAAATCAAGGTAAGTGATGTCAACTGCCCCCCCAATTTGCTTTCTTCATCACCCAGTCAAAAAATCTATCAGATTTGTCTGAAATGACCTTCCTGCTGTGAATCCATGCTGTCTTGGATCCTGGGCATAGATGGATTCTAAGTGTGCCACTTTTCTTTCTTTAACCAGTGCCTCCATGATCTTACCTAGTACTGAGGTGAGGCTGACTGGTCTATACTTCCCTACAGCCTCCCTATTACCACTTTTGTGTAGAAGGACAACATGTGCCCTCTTCCAGTCCTCTGGTACCATACCTGTGTTAAGTGACTTGGTGAACATGGCTGCCAGAGGTGCTGCTAGCTCCCTTCACAGTTCCTTTAATATTCTCGGGTACATGCCATGTGGCCCCATTGCCTTGTCCATCTTTAGCTTTGTGAGCTCCTCCATGACTCTCCCCTCTGTGAAAGAACTTGTGTTAATCTCCCCTCTCACTTCATGTCTGTTACTCAGCTATGGTCCCTGACCCTCTCCCTCCTCAGTGAATACTGAACAGAAGTGTTTGTTCAGTATTTCCACCATTTCCTGGTCTCCTTCCTTGCACACCCTGTATCACCTCTGAGCCTTACAAACCCCTCCCCCCAGTTTTCCTTCTTTCGCTAATGTAGATAAGAATGTCTTGATTCCTTTTTTCACTGTCAGTGCTAATCTTTCCTCAGTCTGTGCCTTTGCTCTCCTATCAGCCTTCCCCATTTCCTTTAGATTCTTTAGGTATACCTACCTGTCTTCTTCCTTTTGAGAAAACCTGGATTTAGAGAGAAAGGGTCAAATCATGCTGAGTGGAGATAATACCTATCGAAGAGCATTAATTTTAATAACATTCATTCTTCCTCAGAAGGAGAGTGGAAGTGTCATCCATCTCTGGAGGTCTAACTTAAGGACCTGACAAAGAGGAGAGAAAACACATTTAACCATTTCAGAAATGGAATAGGTCAACTTGATTCCCAAATATGTGACTGCTTTGGGTTCCCAAGAAAGGCCCATCCCATTTGGTTGGTGAGTTCAGCAGCAGTTGAGACCAGGGGAGTGAGCTAGGATCCTCATTGGAGTAGGTGTTCTTTGGTCCTGGTTGTGTTTCAGGTTGAGTTACCTTGGCAACTTCTGCGGTGGTGGGTGCCGCCGAGAGCACATTTTAGCTGGGAGTTTAGGTATAGCCAGGGACATGGTTATCCTTGCTGGAAGACCTGAGAAAACAAGATCCCTGAAGGAACTGGACTCTTGGAGTGACTATTTTTTTTTCTACAAAAATAATATGAAAGATCTGAAAGGACTGTGAGTGGTTGCACTGGGTTCCTTAGGGTGGGTTGGCATTCTGACAAAGGAGAGAAAGGCTTTAGTATTTCATAAATTTTTATTTGGAGGCAGTGAAAGTGCCAAAATTATGTATACATTAATTGAACTACAGTAACACTTTGAAACCTAAGGAGTGAAAGTTCTTAGGAATCTGGATGCTGTTATCTAACCTAAGGGGGTGAGAGTACCTTAGGCTCTTCCTACAAAGCCTATACTGGACTGGGCAAACCGCATAAATTTTCGGAATTCAAAATATTGACTGGTTTGAACATATGATTATATACTGTGGACATTAGAGCTTGCACAGTAATTCTTCCCCAAAGGAAAAGGCAGACTTGCTTTGCATTGTCTGTATTGGGATTTGTGATGGGATTGTATTGGGTTTGTTAATTTTACATTGTCTAGACTGAGTTAGTGGTGAGTGCATGTGTGTGGAGTGCATGGGTGGTGTATATTTTTGTATGGGGAATGTTAGAGTGGTGATTGTGTATCAATAATTTTATTAGATAGCATGGATGTGCTGGTTGGTACAGGTGGAGGTCAGGCACTACTCTCCCACCAAGTTCCATTACCTCTGTCCCTTTGATGATCCCCCTCTGACATCAGAGGTGCACAATTGCTTTAGAGCATTAGGGATAGCTAGGAGGAGGGAGCGGTGGTATGCAGAGCCTGGTGGGGCAGGGGGACTGATTGGAGTGGTGGGGTCGAGAAGCTGCCCTGGGGTGAAATGGGTCCAGGGGAAGGGTCCTCCCTGTCTGGTTTCCATACCCAAGGGTTCCACAAATAGTGGGCAGGTTGCTGAATCTACCTCATCTGCCTGTCCTTCTCTGGCAGTGTTGTGCAATGCCAGATCCATTGAAAACAAGACAGTAATTATTGCTGATCTTGTGGGTAACAACTTATCTGGCATGCATCACCGAGTTCTGGCTGGACAAAAGTACTGTTCCAGTTCTAGAGGCAGCTGTTCTAGCTAGGTACATAGTGGTACACTGCCCGAGAAAAGATTGTTGGGGAGGGGGAGTAGCCATTTGTTTTAAATCAGACCTGGGCCTCACAGCCATCCCAATAGGAGTGACTGGATCCTTTAAATGTATTGCAGTTTCAGGTTGCAGGATTCTCCTCATCTACCATCCACCCAGAGATGGGAAAGAAAGTTTCTGCAGGAAATCACAGACGTTGTTGTCGACCTGGTATCGGAATCCCGCAGATGGATTAATTTGGGGTATTTCAATGCCTAAGTTAATGATGAACTCTCGCAATTTGGTCAAGATTTCTTCCAATTAATAAGTTCATTGAGCCTGGCACAGGTTATTACCTCTGCAACTCACATTTATGGTCATTCATTGGACCTAGTCTTCTTGCTTGGGATGGAGGTTGATGACCTGGTGGTGGAGCCAGTGAGCTGGCCAGACCACTATGTTGTCAGGTTCAGGTTTGAGGCACCTCCTAATAGACCTGCCCCTATGGAGATAGTCCAATACTGCCCCTTATGGGGATTGTCCACAAGTAGTCTAATGGAGGTATTGAACCGATCAGGCATGATGAATGTATGTGAAGAGCTGTGGGAGCTGATTCTTGCCTATAATAGTGCTATTGCCAGAACCTTTAACTCTGTAGCACCTGTCCGGGTTCGCCCCCTCATGTCCCATCAGAAATCTTCTTCATTTGATGAGACTCTGAAGAAAATGAGGAGGGGGGTTCAAAGGCTAGAGTGGCACTGGAGGAAATCCTGTCTGGTAGAGGACAAGCTTAAATTGTTAGCCCATTATAAAGACTATCAATCAACAATCTCCTGTAAGAAAGCAGAGTTCCTGTACAAGCCCTTCCATATTGTTGACAGATTGTGCAATCCAATCTGTTTTCAGTCTCGGGGAGCCTATTCACAATCTAGATGTGATGAGTTTGCTCCGTTCTTTGTCAATAATATTGCTACTATCAGATCGGAGATCCAGTCAGCTCCCTCAAATGGTTCTTGCAGTGACAGTTCTGAGGTTGCAAGTATTCGGTCTGTCTGGTATGATTTTGACCAATTGAATGTCGCGAATGTTGTGTGGATCGTCCAGGAGTTGCAGTTGACCTACTGAAGTTTACACCCAGGGCCAACATGCTTCTTGTTGAGGAATGTGGAGGTTATCGGCCCGGTCTCCTCTAAGATAGTCCATTGTTCTTTAATGACAGGGATCTTTCCAGAACCCCTATAGGACGCGGTGAAACCACTCCTTAAAAAAACCTTCATTGGATCTGGACATCCTGGCAAACTACCGACCTGCCTCTAACGTGCCCTTTGTGGCAAGGTTAATTGAGAAGGTGGTGGCTGCACAACTGGATGATAATTTAAGAACCCATAACATCTACGACGCTCTCCAGTCAGGTTTCAGGAAGAGGAATAGTACAGAGACCATCCTTGTCTGGGTGTTGAATGATCTCCAGATGGTGTGGGATCAAGGGAGCCATTCCATCATAGTACTCCTTGATCTCTCATGGGCATTTGACACTGTGGACCATGAGACGTTGATGGAGTACCTGCGGGTATACTGTGGACTGACTGGTACTGTCCACAGCTGGATTAAATCCTTCCTCATGAGCAGGATGCAAAGAGCGGCATCGGGAATTTTTTTCTCTGCCTCTCTGCCCCTGCCTTATGGGGCACCCCAGGGCTCAGTCTTATCCCCATGTTGTTTGCAGTGTACATGCTGCCATTAGGAGATATTATTAGGCAGTATGAGCTGAGTTTTCTCTGTCATGCAGATGACACTCAGCTCTACATATCCTTCGCTTTTGGGCAGGAGGAGATGGTCTCGGTCTTTAACAACTGCCTTGCTGAGATTGAAGACTGGATGAGGACCAACTGGCTGAAGTTAAATCCAGACAAGACTGAATTATTGGTGTTAGAACCTGGTCACCAGTGTGGGAGGGTGCAGGCTGGTCAGACCTCAGGAGTCTGGCTCAGGGACTCCCAGCTGCTTACCTCAGATTAGGTGAAAAGTCTGGGTGTTGTGCTTGACTACAGTTTGACACTGAAATCACAGATGTTGGCTGTGGTTAAAGCCTCATTTTACCATCTGAGAAATGTCACCCGAATTAAACACCTGATCTCCCCCTGTGGCATGCCAACTCTGGTTCACACCTTTGTGACCGCTCACCTAGATTGCTGCAATGCCTTATGCCTAGAGCTACCAGGGTTGATCTTCATGAATTACATCTAGTGCAGGTTGTTGAGTGGCTTACTGAGAACATTGCCATATCACACCTTTGCTCCCCTATCTGCACTAGTGGCCGATAAATTGGCGGATCTCCTTGAAGGTCGGTTTGCTGACCTATGAAGTCCTACATGGCCAGGGACCCAGCTGCCTGCATGACCTTCTTTGTCCCTACTGCCCTTCCTACCCTCTCAGCTCCACTGATGAGGGATTGCTAGAGATTCCCAGGGTTAAATTGAAGTCATCTGGAGCCTGTACATTCGCTTTTTGTAGCCCCAACCCTGTGGAATTCTCTACCTTGTCAGATTAGAGAGTACCAGACAATCGACCATTATAAAGTTCAGCAGAAAACATTTATATATAGCCAGGCCTTCCCTAATGAGAGTTAATTTAAGAAATTTTAGCATTGATGATTTTAAAATGTGAAATTAAATGTTTTGCTTAAAGGAATTTTTCTGACGGCATGCAAAGCACTTTGACTCCCTGAAATTTGCATTGAACAAGTAAAGTATGGATTGATTGATTGATCTAATCAAAGTTTAAGAACCAGAGAGTTTAGGGGTAACATCTTGGATTTATCCACCTTCAGTTTGTACCCTGCTACCCAAGAGAATTTCTAAATTTCCTCCAGAGCAGCCAGGATACAGGACAGGGGATTTTCTACATACAGATGATGTTCATCCATGTATACAGAGTTCTTCTAACTCAAGCCACCCACCCGAATCCTCTTGATGTCCAGATTTACTTGCATCCACCTAAGAATGGGTCACCAATAAAGATTAAATAAGAAAGGAGATATTGGACAGCCTTGTCTCATACCTCGTAACAGGGAGAGAGGAGCAGACAGGACTCCATTACAGCAAATTCTGTGGATGGGTGACAATACAGAACCTTCGATCAATCACAAAAAAGAGAAAGGAAACCAAATTGGTGCAAAGTAGCAAATAAAAAGGGCCAGGAGATTCGATCAAAACCTTTTCCACCTTGATGGAGACCAAGGCAGCAGGGGTCTTGCCCTCCTCAGACGTGGAAATCAAATGCATCACCTTATGTAAGTGATCGCTTGAGGAGTGGCCTACCACAAACCCAACTTGTGTGGGACTGAGCTGGCTGCTCCAAACCTGTAGTAGGTGATTCATGAGCATTTTAAACAGGATTTTAATATCAGAATTTAGTAACGAAATATGGTGATAGCTCTCAGGTAGGAGCTCAGGTTTTCCTGGTTTGTGGATTAAAGTTATCCAGGCTTGATTAAACAAAAAATCTGATAAACCTGAGAAGTGCAAAAAATTAAATAGATGCACCAAAAAAGGATCTAAAATATCCATGCAAGCAAAATAAAAACTGTTATTGAACCCATCTGGCACAGGAGCCTTATGCTTCTGGAGTGGTTTGATTATTCGGCGTACCTCCGAGGTGGAAATAGGTGCCTGTGAAAGGTCTTGCTGTTCTTCAGTGAGACAAGGAAAGGGAAGTAAATCAAGATACACTTCAATCTGATTTGTGATTGGATGTTCAGCAGGGTCTGGGCTATATAAAACAACTGATAGAACAAATAAAAGGCAGTCACTATCGCACGAGGGTGAGTAAGCATCTCCCCTCCAGGTGTAGGCTGGAGGCTAGGGAATATATTGGAGTCTTTCAAATGCCTCAGCCATAAAGCTAGGAACCTGCCTGCTCTCTCCCCAATTCAAGGTATCATATTTTGGTGCACTGCAAGGCTAAATCAGCCTTCTCTACGAGCAACCTATAAGAAAAAATTACTCAGCTTAGTAATGTTGTTTCTTCTGATGGAGTCTTGCTGTATTCTGACATATGCAGTTAGGTCCTGCCTTTCAACTGCCCTGGAGAACAAAGAGTTAAACTTTCCATGGCCAGCATGGAATGTTCACCATGAGCTCGGTTGAAGCCCCTGTCTGCTGTTGTTTAAACCCCAACCATCAGATCGTTATGAGCAATACTCACTAGAAGTTCTGTGTGGAAACTGTAAAACTCAAACTAGCCAACTAACAACTACAACTATATAAAATGGTTTTTGGTTTCAAAAGGAAGACTCAAGTCAGGAAACCCAAAAACCAAAAACATCCAAAACACAATAACTCACCCAAACTAAAGAGGGTGAAAAAAAGGACACCCTTAGGGTGCCAACACTGCTCCTGCCCACCAATATCCCAAAAGCTAGGTTCTGAGAGGGGAGGCAGGGAGGAGGTCAGAATACAGCAAGACTCCATTATAAGAAACAACATTACTAAGGTGAGTAATTGTTTCTTCAAACAACATGAAGTCTTGCTGTATTCTGACATATGCAGGCTACTAACCAGCACTCCATGGAGGAGGGACAAAACCACTTTGAAACAGGTTTGAAGTACTGTTGTGTTAAACCGAGCATCACTCCTAGCCTGGATATCCAGAGAGTAATGCTTGGTGAATGTATGGACAGTTTTCCAGGTGGCTTCTTGACAAATTTCTAAGAGAGGAATATCCCTGGCTGCAGCCAGTGAAGCAGCTGTACCTCTAGTGGAATGAGCCCTAAGGCCTGAGGGTGGAGTTCTACCCAGTTTTTCATAGCAGAATTATATACAAGAAATAATCCACCTGGCAATAGATCTCTTAGTGGCAGGTTTGCTCTTACCAACCTCTCCGTACATGATGAACAACTGGAGGGATTCAAACCTGTGACCCTTGGTACACTCTATGTAGTAGCTCAGGGCCCTTTTAACATCCAAACTGCATAGCCTCCTCTCTCCAGAGGAGGAATGCTCAGTGAAGAAAATAGGGAGAGATATAGACTGGTTGAGGTGGAAATCTGAAATCACTTTAGGCAAAAACTTTCTGTTAGTTCTTAGGACCACTTTATCTCTATGGAAAGAGATGAAATCAGGTTCCACTGACAGGGCTTGCAATTCACTGATACGCCTGTCAGAAGTAATGGCCACCAAAAACATAGTTTTCCAAGTCAAGTACTTAAGCTCTGCAGAGGACAAAGACTCAAAGGGGGGGTGCATAAGCTGAGCAATGCAAACATTAAGGTCTCAAGCAGGAGCAGGATCCCTAAAGGGGGGATTGTGTGAAGCAATCCCTTGAAAAACTTACAAAACACAGGGTGAGATGATAGAGAGGAAGGCTTGCCTACTGACAAGAAAGCAGAAACAGCTGCCAAATGTACTTTAAGGGTAGCTGGTCTGAGGCCTAGGCCATTAAGATGGACCATATAGTTCAGAACCGTAGGCAACTCAGCAGAGTCTGGAGAAATATTTTTCTTAGAACACCAAATGCTGAATCTTTTCCATTTAGAGTTGTAAGTCTTTCTGGTGGAAGACTTTTGAGAAGCCTTAAGGATATCTTGTAGGTTTGGGGATAGATGTTTGGCAGGGAAAATTAGAAGGTAATTTAAATGTGTTTGCCTGGTGTTTGGTAAGAGCCTCCCACCCACCTGTTTTGTAGGCTTACTTAAATACTGAAAAGCCACTGGGGTTGGGATTGAAGGGCTGAGTATTTCTGTTTGGGACTGAAATTTTGAAGCAACAGGAGTTGGTGGGCCTGTGACATCATACTGTACCTGGAGTCTGCCCACACACTGTTAGTGGGACTGAACACATACTGGACTGTTGTTTTGTGAGACTTGGGAACTTTGTTGGTGGGGTTGAAATTGGGTTTGTAAATAACTACAGTCAGTATAGAGAGAAACTGTACTCAGGGAAAGGGACTGAGAAAAGGGGTGTGCTATTATAAACAGAGGGGAAAATCTGGGTGGCCATATTCCACCATGGCAGGCATCTTCGGAAGGGTTGTAGGCTGTCACAGGCTGTGGGATGGCACAATTCTAAATTGGGCCTGAGAGAGGGAGGCTGCCCACTCTGTAGACAGCTATCTTGTATTAGGAGTGAGGTATACTGGTTAAGGAGTAAGCTGTGGGAGCTGGGGGTGTCCAAGGATAAGGGGTGTGGATATGGGCAGCAGAAGGGTGGGGCTGAGGAGGCTGGGGCACGCTCTGAAATTACAGGACATTATGCTACAGCAAGCAGAAGGGGATATTAGGGACAGAGGACCCTTAGATAGGAAGTTGATGCTAGGGGAAAGTGTACAGGGTGAAAATTCTGAATTCAAGGAGACTGGAGGGGGAAAAGTCAGGAGGGGCTGTTGTGCGGAAGCCTAAAACAGCAGACTGTGGGAAGGGAGCTCCTAAGGTGAACAGTGCAAGAGAGGAAGAAGAGGGTCAGTTTAGAGATGCAGTCAGGAAACTCAGGTTACTTGATGGAGGCTGACATAGAGTGTCACAATAAATTTGAGATACTAAGCATCCTGGGGGAGGAAGGGTTGGTAAATGAGGAAACTTATACAGAGGCGGGAGGAGTCAGATACCCATAGGGCATCACAGAACAGCTATGGAAAGGATAGACATAGTCCCAGAGGAGAAGGGAAACATATATGTTAAGCAAATGGGGAGATGCAACATATTCCAGACATGAGGAGGAGAGCATGATTGGAGAGGAACTGGGAGACAAGGAGGTGGGAGAGGAGCCCCCTTCAGCAGGAAGGTCAGTACCAAGGATGGGGCCCTAGCTAAGGGGACCCACAGAGAGCCTCTGGAGACAGGGGTACTATTACAAGGGGGATGAGGGTGCGGGGAAGGGGAAACCATCAGGGCCAGGATAAATGGTTCAGATAAGAGAGGTTAAAGGGACACTATTCAGAGGGGTTTGAGTTAAGTGGGCAAAATAGCAAGGGAGGCAGAAAGGGAGGGTGACAAGGGGTCTCTAATAAGGCAGGAAGACTCCCATGAAATTGTGATCATGAATAAAGTGGGAGGGGGGCTGAGAGGGCATAGTGGAGGTAACCATAAGGATGATGGCGGTGTTAAGGTTCTGTTACTGGGAGACTCGATGATTAAGGGTATCCATTGGGAGGGACAGGGGATGGATGCCATAGCCAGGTGAAGGTAGTGAGTATCTCTGGGCTGACAGTGCACAGAGCAAAGTTCATGGTGTATGAGATGGTTAGGGATTGTGGAGGAAAGGATTCCTGGTGCATTTGGGAACTAATGATCTAGGGGAAATAGCATTATGGAAATCAAGCAAGGTTCAAGAACTTGCCAGAGTCTGTCGGGATAATGGATGCAACATTTCCTTTTCGGAGATATTGCCAGTACCAAAGGCCTCAGTGGAGAAAAAATGAAGCTCACAGAGGTTAATGAATGGCTCAGGAAGTGGGGTGAAGAGAATGGGTTGGAGGTGTTAGGGAACTGGAATGGAGTTTGGGAGGATAAGGGACTATATGCCAAGGACAGGTTTCATCTTGCCCCATTAGGAAGGAGTCCTTAAACAGGGGATGGCTGACTACATACAAGAAGGTGGGGTTTAAACTTGTAAGGGGAGGATAAGAGGGGGCTGACCAGGAGCCCTCCCTCCAGATGAGGGAGTAGCCTTCAAGCCCAAGGGGAGGAAACAGACTGGAGGTGGAGGTTTCAGGAGGAGCAGGGGAGGATGGAGTATAAGGAATCTGGGTGGGGTTCGACAAAAGGATCAGGGATAAGGGGTGGGGTTAGTGTTAGTAAATGCCAGGAGTTTGGGAAACAAGTTGCCAGAGTTCCAGGCCATGCTGTTCGAGGAGGGTGGATGTGGCGGCAGTCACGGAAACGTGAACCAACAAAATCATGACTGGGACCTAAATATGCGGGTACACTATGCTTAGGAAGGATAGAAAGGAGGGCAGAGGGGTGGAGTGGCTATGTTCATTAGAGATGACATAGAAATTGCTATGGTAGAAGAGGCAGAGGGAACGTGGAGGCCTTATGGGTCACCTTACGATCCCCAGCAGGAGATAAGGTCAAGCTGGGTGTAGCATATAGGCCCCGGGATGAGTGATGTTCTAGAGGATGGTTTGCTGGACAACATCATTGCCCAGTGTGGTCCAAAAGGGAAGGAGTGGTGTTGATGGGGACCTTAATATGCCAGGTACTAACTGGGAACCATTCCTCTAAGGTGGCCAAGGAGCAGAGGCTCCTGGATGGCTTCAGGATGTGTTCTTAACACAGCATGTGATGGAGCCCACAAGGGAGGGCATGTCCTGGATGTGGTTCTGGCAGATGGGGATCTGGTAAGGGACATGGTTGTACAGGACCCCCTGACTGGGAGTGACCACAATACTGTCTGGTTTCAAATAAGCATTGGGGGAGTGGGGGTGAGATCTAGGACACTGGCAGTGGACTTCAGGGAGGCAGACTTTATGGGCATGGGAAATATTCTCAAGGATCACTTGAAGGGATTACCTCAACAACAAGTGTGGAAAGGGATGGGAGGTCATAAAGCAGGGGACTTCATGAGGCAGTCAGGATCTCGCTAAGTTGAAGCGTAAGGAGCAAGGTCACATAAACCATGCTGGTGGTCCAGGGGAGGTCAGGTAGCAGTCAGGGAAAAGAAGGCGGCTTACAAAAATATAAAACAACAAGAGGATAGGGATAAGAAATGTACCAGCTTGCATCTAGAAAAGTCACCCGTATGGTGAGGGGAGCAAAGTCCAGTAAAGAGCATCGGCTGGCACAGGGGATACATGGAGGGGAAAAGGGGTTCTTCCGGTACATTGGGGAGCGGAGAAAAACTAAGGGCCATCTCAGCAGATTGAGATCAGAAGGAGGGTGGGTGGAAGAGGCGAGGGACCAGGCAGAGGTATTATTTGAGTACTTTGCCTCTGTGTTCACTAGGGAGGGATGGGATATCTACAAAGCAAGGCACAAAGGGATAGAAGCGGCAGGGAGTGGGATCAGGAGCAGCAGAATGGAGCAAAAGGGAGGGAAGAGTACCCCAGGGGTGTCGCATCTGGATAAGGATAAAAGACCAGTAAGGTGGAGGGCGATGATGCCATCCCACCAAAGGTGTGGTTGCCCTCAAGGCCCTAAAGAAAGACAAATCTCCTGGGCGGATGGCATTCATCCGAGAGTACTATGGGAATTGGCGGACATACTGGCTGCACCCTGGCGGAGCTTTCAACAGGTCACTTGAGACAGGGAGGGTACCTAGGGATTGGCGAGAGGCACATGTGGTACCAATCCATAAAGGGGGTCGAAGGAGTACCAGGAAACTATAGACCCATCAGTTTAACCTCGGTGGTGGGAAAATTAATGGAGAGTATACTAAAGGAGCGATTGGGGGTTTACTTGGAGGAGGTGGGAGGTCTGGATAGTCGGCAGCATGGGTTTGTGCCAGGTAGATCATGTCAAACCAACCTTGTAGAGTTCTATGAATGGGTAACATCAGAACTGGATAGGGTAAGCCTGTGGATGTATTATTCTTGGACTTCAGCAAGGTTTGACTCTGTCCCCAAATGGTCTGGTGGAGAAACTGATGGGGTTAGGAGTAGGCCCTTTGATGGTCAGATGGTTGAAAACTGGATAGCTGGACGCACTCAGAGAGTAGTGGTCTGTGGGGAGCTCTCGAACCTACAGAGGTTGGTGAGTGGGGTACCACAGGGCTCGGTCCTGGGTCCAATCCTGTTTAATGCATACATATCAGACATCAGGGATGGTATAGGGTGTGAAATGAGTCTCTTGGGATGACTCCAAGATGGGAGCAGTAGTTGAGGGAAAGAGGGGAGGTTGGCCCTGCAAGGGACCTGGACACCCTGGAAAGCTGGGCTCACACATGGAATTAAATTTCAATATCACCAAGTGCAAGGTGTTGCATCTTGGTCGGGAAACCTAAACACAGGTACACCCTGGGAGGAGGTGCTGGAAGCCTCAACAGGGGAAAAAGACCTAGGGGTCATGGTGGATACATGTATGAATAACACTGAGCAGTGCAGGAGCAGCTAGCAAGGCAAACAGGATGTTGGGATGCATCGCATGAGGGATCACCTCTAGGAGCAAGGAAGTGATTCTGCCACTGTACAATGGACTGGTTAGACCACACCTTGAGTACTGTGTACAGTACTGGAGACCACACTTGAAGAGGGACATACAGCTCCTGGAGAGGGTACAGAGGAGGGCAACAAAGATGATACGAGGGCTAGGGGATTTGACTTACGAGGACAGACTTGAGGAGCTCTGCCTGTTTTCATTGGAGGAGAGGAGAGACAGGGGGGACATGATTGAGGTCTTCAAGTACCTCAAGGGAATAAATAGGGTAAACATGGAGGGATCTTTAGACTAAAGCAGGAGGCATCACCAGAGGGCATGGTTTGAAGTTGGAAGGTGGAAGGGTGAGGGAAAAGGAGGAGGTTTTCACAGAGAGGGTGGTGGACCCTTGGAATGCTCTGCCTGGTGAGCTGGTTCAGAGATCACAGTGGAGAGCTTTAAGAAAGGGTGGGACAGACACAGAAAGTGGATGTATCAGATGATGGCCTGTCCCGGGGGGGTGGGGATGGATGATAGGGGTTTCTGGAGCACAAGGGATGGGAGGGTCTCGGCACCCAACTAAGGATCTAGGTTCGAGCAGACTTGATAGACCATAAGGCCTAATCTGCTGGCAAATAGTATGTTAGTATGTTAGTATATCCAGAACCCCCTGGGAAAGATGCAGATCTGCAAACTCTAACTCTTCAAGAGCCATGCCTTGAGATTGAGAGACTGAAGATTTGGGTACCAAATCCTCCCCTGAGAGGATGTCAACAGGTTGTAATTCCTGGGAATAGACAGGGGAAGGTGGACTGCTAGGGACAGCAACAGGGGGTACCAGGGCTGTCTGGCCCAGTCTGGAGCAATCAGAATCACTTTGCGTGGTTGTGACCTTATCTTGACTAACACTTTGAACAGGAGAGGGAAGGGGAAGCATACAGAAATGTCCCTTCCCAGTTCAGAATCAGAGCATCCAGGGTGACTGAGCCCAAGACTGGGGGTCTGCAAAAAAAAAGAGGAAGTTGGTGACTGCCTGGAGCTGCAAAAAGATCTATCTCTGGAGTGCCCCATCTCGAGAAAATCACTTTCAAAACTAGAGGATCTAGGGTCCATTCGTGATGGCCCTGGGATTCTGCTCAGAGCATCTGCTAGGACATTGTCCTTCCCTGGTAGGTGAACTGCTATCAGAGAGGTTTGCAGGGAATAGGCCAGGGACCACAACTTAATTGCTTCTGTGCACAAGGCCATAGAACGAGTGCCTCCCTGCTTGTTGATGTACCACATGGTGGTGGTGTTGTCTCTTCTGACCTGGACCACCTTGTTCTGTACAGACTTAGAAAAATATTGCAGTGCCAGAAACACTGCTCTGAGTTCCAAGAGACTGATGTGAAGCAGAGATTCTGGAGGTGACCACAGTTCTTGGGTGGTTAGATCGCCCAAATGAGCTTCCCAGCCTAGCAGAGAAGCATCTGTGGTGAGTATCACTGAATGAGACTGAGTGACAAAAGGAACCCCTTGTCTCAAATTGTCCTGATCCTGCCACCATTGCAAGGCCTGGATCAGGATTCAAGTCACTGGGACTAGTTTGGTACAGAAATCCTTTCTTTGGGACCAAAAGGCTCTTAAGTGGAACTGAATGTCCCTCATCTGGAATCTTGCTCCTTGGACCACTGCTGTGGAAGCTGCCATGTGGCCCAGAAGCTGAAGGAAATGACTTGCTGGTCGAGACACCTGAAGGGTGAATGAAGAGGCCAGTTCTATGAGGGTCCTTGCCCTTTCCAAGGGAAGGAAGGCTCTTGCCTTTACTGTATCCAGCTCTGCTTCTATGAAGGTGAGGAGCTGTACTGGTTCGAGAATTGACTTTGGAAGGTTGAGAAGGAATTCTAAGGAAGTGAGCACTTGCAGGGTCACTTGCAAATGTGACTTGACTTGGTCTGGAGACTGATCTACTATGAGCCAGTCATCCAAGTATGGGAAGATGGAGATCTTTTTTCTGCTTAGGAAAACAACCACTACTGCCAGGCACTTTGTGAAAACCCTTGGGGCTGATGTCAGGCCAAAGGGCATTGCTCTGAATTGATATTGGCCTGAGGGCAACTCGAACCTGAGGTACTTTCTGCGGGAGCACCTGATGGGAATGTGAAAATAGGCATCCTTGAGGTCCAGGAAGGCTAGCCAGTCCCCTGGCCTTAGAGAGGGAAGGACAATTCCCAGAGTCACCATTCTGAACTTTGGCTTTAAAGGTGTTTGTTCAGATATCTTAGGTCCAGGATGGGCTGCCATTCTCCTGTCTTTTGGGGGTTAGGAAGTACCTGAGTACAATCTTTGCCCTTGTGTAGGGTGGGAACCCTCTCTATAGCTCTGAGAGCTAGGAGAGAAGAAACCTCTAAGGCAAGGGTCTCTGATAGATTCACAGGTGGAAAGGATCTGGTTCTCATCTTGGGAAATTTTTTGAAGCTGAGAACCAGCCCCCGGCTTACTACTTCCAGGACCCACTTGTCTGATGTTAGAGACTTCCAGTCCAGGACAAAGTAAGCCATCCTGCCCCCTACTGGTATGGGATAATCGGCCCAGGCAGACCCATCAAGGTGCCTGTTTAGCAGGGGCTTTAGGCTGAGGGGTGGATGAAGACCTGCTCATTCCCCATCTGCCTCTCCCTCTGAAGAACCGCCTCTGAGAGAAAGAAGAGGAGGCCTGAACTTGTTAAAAAGGCCTTTGGAAAGGCCTGCCCCTGCCTCTGGACTGCTGCCTTTGAGGAGTTGCTTGCCTTTCTTTGGCCTGAGCACTCCTGTAAGTGGTCCTGTACTCATCCATCTTTTTCATGTAGTTCTCTGTCTGCTCCCCAAACAGAGAATTACCAATTACAGGGAAATCCATGGCCTTAGCCTGGGTATCATGTGAGAGGCTAGTACATCTGAGCCAAGCCATCCTCCAAAGAGCCACAGATGTAGCCATGACTCTTGACTCTTGATGAAACATCATTGGACTCCACAGCAGCATGACATTTTACTTTAGATGCCCCAATCCTATCTGCAGCCACCTGTTCCAGCTCCTTGGCAAGCTGGTCAGGGGCCTGTTTAGCCAGAGCCAGCACACTGTCCCACCTGGACTTCTGGTATCTAGCTGTGTAGGCCATATAGTTAGCCTTCCTGAGTCCCAAAGATGCTGCCATGTATTGTTTCTTTGCCATGGCATCAATCTTCCTGGAGTCCTTGTCTGGGGGGTGTGATGCCAAGGGGATATTTTCATTATCACAGCCAGCAACCTGCACTACCCCAACATGGCTGCATTGCTGGAAAAGGAACTCAGTGTCTGAGCCTGAGAGAGTGTCCATTCGTTTGTCCACAGGAGGTATGGAATTAAGAGACTTAAGAATTTTATGTGTCTGTTTCCCAAAGGATTTGTGGAGGGGAATATACAGTCTCCTGGACTCTGGGATGTCCATCATCTCAACATAATCAGGTTCCTCCTGATCCTCTACTGCTTCCTCCACAGGAAGCTGGAGGGTCTCAGCCACTTTTTTGTAAAACATATAGTGAGAAGGGGACTAAGAAAGCCTAGGAGGAGAAACACCCGAAGGTCTGTCTGGGGAGATGTCTGGGTCAAGAGGCACATCCAGACTTTCATAATCACCATAATCATCCTCATGCTCTCCTTGCACCTCCTCTGGTTCATAAAATTATTCCAAAGTGTAATCCGGAACCAGGGGGAACTGACTGAACCAAACTCCTGCCAGATGGCGCTGGTTTGGTAGGAACCGAAGTAAGCGATTGCACTATCCTTATCGCCTTAGCTATCTCATCAGCGGTTGGTGTATGAATTTCAGGGTCTGAAACAGACGATTTACCTTTTCTTTTCCTTTTCACCAGAACCGACTCCTCAGAATTGGCTTGCCTTTTGCCCGAAGAAGTATCGCCCTGGTCAGAGGGCACTCCTTCTGGTTCGGTCGGAACTGAACCGGGCTGGCCATCCAGGTTAGCGGAATTCTCGGCCTCCCTTTCCCTCATTCTACCTAATCTCTTTTCCAGGGTAGATTTGGGAAAATTCTTACAAATCTGGCAGTCTGAATCAAGGTGGTCAAACCCCAGACAATAAACACAGGTGGCGTGGAGATCAGCCTTGGCAAAGACTTCCCCACACACACTGCAGTGTTGAAACCCAGTGGGCCCGGTTTTTTTCTTGGGTTTCTCAGACATGGCCAATCCTATCCAAAACGTACCCTTTTTTCGGCAATCCACCAGGCAAGACTCCTATATCGGTTCCTGATCGTGTCATGGGTCTTGGAAAAAAATGTAATAAAATCTGCTTTTTTTAGAACCAATACGGACCGGTTACCACACTCTAAATAAATCACAACTTTTTTTGCCTCAGTCTGATTGGTTCAGCCAAACTGATCCACAATTTACAAGTGCCACACAGAAACTACACAGAAAACTTATCTAGTACCCACGGTACCACAGACAGAGACTTGAACCGACTGAACGGTAACAGCAATTCGGTAGAAACCGACCGAAAAAAAGACACTTCAACTGACTTTTTTGGAACCAAGCAAAGGAGAAATCTCCGGAGCGACTGTTCAGTGAGGCGGAGTAAAGAATCTGACAGTTGGAGTTTAAACAACAGCAGACAGAGGCTTCAACCAAGCTCGTGGTGAACATTTCATGCTGGCCATGGAAAGTTTAACTCTTTGTTCTCCGGGGCAGTTGAAAAGCAGGACCTAACTGCATATGTCAGAATACAGCAAGACTTCATGTTGTTTGAATATTATATTCTTAGAGAGGTCAGTGTCCCCCAAGTGTTAGGATCAGACGTAGTGGAAAGCCGGTGCTCCAAACTCCAAATTTAAGACAACATAGAGGAGACCTTTTCTGTATACTGTTTATTTTGCCTTAGCAACAAAACAGATGCATTCACCCCTAATGGTGCATTTTGCAGCTCACCAAAGGACATCCAAAACCTGAACCTGAACCTTCATTCCCCTAAAAGGAATTCTGTAAATACCTTCGGATGATCTCTAAAGTATTGGAATCTTTTGCAAGACTGGAATTTAGCCACCAGGTACTGTCTCGCTCTTCATGTCCCTTTACAGAATGCTCCATAAATACAGTGGCATGGTCTGAAAGAATCATTGGCAAAATATCACAAGATGAAAGTCTCTACTAACAGTCTGTACTAAGTAAAAAATAATGCGAGATTGCAAGGCATGGAGTAAAAACATACTGTTTCACTGTGGGATGCAAGACACACTAGGAGTCAGCTAACCCAATATTATGCATAAGCTCCTGTTGGCCTCACTATGCTAGAGATAGGCCTTTCCAACAGGAGACAAATCTAAGTCTGAGTGGATAACTAAATTCCAATCTCAGCCAATGAAAGTAGGCAAATGCACATACATTTGTAACTTGGTCAAAAGTTGTGAAAAAACTGAGAGGAAACCAAATTGGGCCCATAAACCGAGCCCAAAAGGATTTCAGTGAGACCCAGTCACTCATGTACCAGGAGAAAGTGGCTCTTGGGGTCCCAGCATTCCTGAGTCAGCTGAAAGGCAAGTCCTCTATTAACTAGAATTTCCACCCACCTCCCTTATTACTGTACCCCACCACAAAGACATGACCCACCCATTCTCCGTGAAAGAACAAGATATCCTGTCACCTCAAATGGGTTTCCTGTAAGAAAACCACCCCAGGTTGAGACTGCTTTAAGTGGTGAAGAATCATATACCATTTCATTTTTTTATTCACCCCCTTAATATTCGAAGACAGAAACCTAAAGGTTGTACCCATACCAAAGAAGACTGAGCCCTATAAACCATACAAATAGAAATAAAAGCAAGAAGCAAGTGAAATCTAGTAAGAATTGTGGTCTGGGACCCACCCTATCCCACCCCTAAATCCCCCAAACCCACACATTAATAAGTAATACAATTCCAACACTCCCACTGCCTCTCTCAATAACAACAAAATAGAACAGAATAGTAATACATAAATTAACAAAGAAAACCATCCCCCAAAACACCAAATAATAAAACCCACCCCATTCTCCCCACCCAAAGCCTATAGCCCCCAATAAAAAAAAAAACAATGACAAGTCATCCCCGCTCCAATGACTGCACTCCAAAAACTCACTGGCCTGTGATGTGATCCAGAAACCTCCTCATAGACCTCTCCAGCCCCCAAATTCTAACAATGAGTATAACAGTAAAAATGTGAAAAAATATTTGTGGTAAACCACCAACAGGATAGGTCCCTACATTCCCTCTCCCAAATAATATACACAAATGCAAATTATCATAATAAAGTCAAACGTAACATTAACCATAATAGGAAAAAAGAAAATAATGGGGATCCATGTCCTATTGTTCAATCCACACGTTATACTAATGCCCAACAGATGAATGCACAAACATGGCATATTAGAAAGCCTGAGAAAAGTAGAAATGTGAACATTAACAATAAAGTCTCATAGGAAATCAAGTCTCTATAAAAGGTAAAACAAAAGCTAGGAAGAGGGTCACAGCACCCACAAGTCTATATAAATCATGTAATTCTTCAAGCTGGCACCCCGTTGAAGTCCCAGTGCCAAATTCAATGATAAGCTGTGCAGTTTCTTCCGTGTCAAAAGGAGGACAGCTAAGTGTGTCCAAAATACTAAAACAGCCAGTGCAGTAGTCCAGGAGTATAAATTTAAAGAACAGTACAAGGTGCACTTGTAAATATACATAAAAAAAGGAAAGTCATATATTTGGCTACAGTAAGCAAAAGCAAGAACATAAAACAGAAGTGTAGTATAAAAAAACAGCCTGTGGAAGGTCCAGACCTTGAAAAATGAATTCATGCTGAAACAACTGTCAGTCATTTAGACTACAGCATCATCTCAGATTAGTGAGAAATGACACATCCACAAATAGAGGAACCCAACAACTGTCAGATCTCCAAGGAATCCACCACTAAACAAAACAAATCTAGTCCCTAGAATGCAAGAAAAGCTTCTGCATAATAGCAAGAGTACACAGATGTTACTGTTTCCACAGATAACTCTGGAGCCAAAACAATTGTAGACAGGAGGAAGAACCACATCAAGTGCAGTATTCATAAATAATGACTTAGCCAATATTAAATGAGATGCATAGCATAAAGACCTCCAAATTCTGTGAAATAACCAGAAACGCTTCTGCCTCCATAAGGAAGAGTATCAGGAGCCCTGAACTGAAAATGGTAGAACCTTCCAGAAAGCTCCTTAGTCACATCGAAGCAGTCCAATGCCCTGCTGTCCCATACAAATTGTAAATACAATTTCAGGCAATGGGATCTGAAACAGCATTCCATCAAATGAAGAAAAATAAACATAGTTACCTCCAAAAGCCAACACAAGCACCATGAAAGGCCAGCAGATCAGTGAAGCAGCATCCTGACCAGACTGATACCATGAACATCACAGTGATTTAAACAGGTTGGGTAATAGAGTGGTCATTTCCTGACTTGCCTGCTCTGCTGAGTTGAAACTCCTTTGGGTCCCATGAACAGTTACCTGGAGTGGGGCTGGCTAGAGAACCCTAAATTTAATACTTGCTGCTATAAGTTTAGAGACAACGGGGTGATACTTGGCTTGTTTTTGCCTCATTGCCACTGGCAAATTTTGAGCAACCCAGATTTTAGAGTTCTCCAGGTCACAGACTACAGCTACCTCAACTTGCTAAGAAGATGTTGTCAATCTAAAAAAATAAGAAATTTGAAAAAGAAGGAAAGTGAGGGTTCCTATTCCTTAGGCATTGCCTGTAGCACCTGGTCAGTCCATTCAATAATATAAATTGGGGCACTGGGGGAAGCTCCCACTAATTTTTCACATGGCTTTTGTGCAGACAGCATAGGATTGGGGCCCTCCACCCTCTCCGGGAGACCCAGCACTACAACATTATTGCTCCAGCTGTACCCCTCTAAATCTTCCAGCTTTAAATGCCTCTTGGCTATCTTCTGTCTTAAGGCAATCACTTCTGAGTCCATTTTATTGCACCAGGAATCCAGAGAGTAAACCCTTGCCTCAGTATAGCCAACTCTTTGGGTGAGGTTTTCAGTAGCAGCCTGTAATGCTTTCAATTCCTCGGTCAGGACTTGGAGCAAATATTTCAAAGGAGTGAATTCTGCCAAGAATCGTTCCTCCAATAATACTGTAGGAGGAGAACTAGGTTTAGATGCTGATGCAGCTTGAACTTTCACCCATTTAGGGGCATTCTCCATCTTGAGAGTTATTGGCAGGGTGTGATGCGGGGGACAGAATGTATTTCTGCTTCCTTCCTTCTGTGAATCACCGATACCGCTCGATGCATAAAATGATAAGGAGACTGCTAATAATGTTCCAGAGGGAGAAACCGACCAGAGATAGGTAAAAAATGTATTCATTTTATCTCAAGGACTAAAGAGGTCCAGAGGAGCTGCTATTCTCCTTCAGCAGATCACATAACTCATCCACCATTCTTTCTGTGAAAAAGTACTTCCTCACATTACCCCCGAGTCTCCTCCCCTCTAGCCTCATATTGTGACCCCTTGTTCTTGCACATCTCTTTTTTTTGAAAGATGCTGCCCTCCTGAATCTTGTTTATCCCCTTGATGTACTAGAATGTCTCTTTCATATCCTCTCTCTCCCTTCTTTCCTCCAGGGTATACATATTAAGGTCTTTCAGCCTTTCCCCATATGGTTTCTGGTGCAATCCTTTTACCATTTTTTTTGCCCTTTTCTGGACTACCTCCATTCAGTCTATGTCCTTCCAGAGATGTGGCCTTCAAAACTGAACACAGTACTCCAGATGTGGCATCAACAACTGTCTGTAGCATGTGGCATTGAGTGAAACTGGAAAATTTCTCCCAGTGAAATATTAAGCGAAATATATCACCAGACAAAGATGTGAAATTTCACCCCGCCCCTGAGCCAGCGAAATGTCTCTTGTGGGTGAAATGTTTCCACCCACAGGTGAAATTTTGCACTGTGGTGTCTAGTGGTCCCCCCCAGGCCAATCATTGGCCGCAATTTTAAATAAAATGTTCTCCCTGGTGTCTAGTGGTCTCCCCCCGGTCATTCACTGGCCCAAATGAGTGGAGGTCTGTGTTGGTGGCCTGATGGGGGTATGGGAGAGCGGGGTGGGTGTTGATGACAGGGTGGAGGTGGAGGGTCCTCTAGACACCAGGGAGTGGGCATTTAATTAAGGATCAGGGGACTGGGGGATGGGGAGATGATGAGTTAACTGGGGGGGTTTCATTACTAATTTGGGCCAGTGATCAGCCGGGGGATCACTACACACCAGGGAGTGGGCATTTGACTAAGGATCAGGGGTCTGAGGGATGGGGGGGTCTTTACTATTAATTTAGACCAGTGATCGGCTGGAAGGGGGTGGAACCACTAGACACCAGGGAGAAATGTTTATTGAAAATTTGGGCCAGTCATCGGTGGGGGGAGGGGGAACACTAGACACCAGGGACATATAATTAGGTGGGATTTGCGCGGCAGGCAAAATTAAGGTCAAAATTTTGTGAAAAATTTCACGGGGTGAAATTGCTGATTTTGCTGTAATTTCACCAGTGACATTTTATTTCACTGCATCTCTAGTACAGTGGCATCACCACCTCCTGTTTTCTACTTGTGATGCCTCTCCCTATGCACCCATAATCCCTCCAGCCCACCCCAACACCTTTTCACATTGCTTGGCTACTTTTAGGTCATCCATTATGATGACCCCCAGGTCCCTTTCTAGTTGAGTTGTCATTATCTCTCCACATCATGTATTCATCTCCAGGATTCCTGTGCCCCAAATGCATGACTTAGCACTTGTTTGTATTGAATTTAAGCTGCCACATTCTTGAACACCACTTCAAATTACCTAGGTCCCTTCTCCTTCTTTCTGCCCAGCCTGGAGTGTCCACCCTACTGAAGAGCTTGGTGTCAACCGTAAAGAGGCTTCCCTTCCAGCTCCTCCACAATGTCACTTATGAAGATATTGAAGAGTACAAACTCAGCATTGAGCCTTATGGCACCCTGCTGGTCACCCCCCTCTCCTGGGATTGAACTCCATTTACCACCACCATCATCTGTGTCCTATTGTTCAGCCAATTTCTGACCTAATTTACCACCTTGGGATACGCTCCAAGACTACACAACTTGTTTATTAACCTCTTAAGTGGGAGGGAATCAAATACCTTGTTAAAATGCAGGTAGTCCATGTCTAACACCCTTCCCTGATCAACCATCCTGGTTAAAAAATCAAAGATAACTATCGGATTCATTTGACAAGATCTACCTGTTGTGAATACATGTTGCCTCGGGTCCAGTGCCTCGATGACGTTAAGGTATGTCACAATCCTTTCATTTAGCATGGATTCCATTATTTTCCCCACCACTGAGGTCAAACTGACTGACCTGTAAATTCCAGCCTCCACCCTACTCCCACTTCTGTGTCATGGTACCACATTTGCCCTTCTTCAGACCTTGGGTACTACTCCCTCTTCCAGTGATTTGTTGAATAAGGCTGCCAGTAGTGCCGCAGTACCTCTCTGAGTTCTTTTAGTAGTCTGGGATGCATCCCATCCAGACCCATTGCCTTGTCTACTTTTAGTTTTGAGAGTTCCTTTCGGACTCTCTCCTCTGTAAATAGACTGGTGTCCACCTCTCGGCCATGTGTGTTTCTATGGTCTATTTCCATTCTTTTGTAAATACTGAGCAGAAGTATTAATTTGGAATTTCTGCTTTTTCTAGGTCCCTCTCCCCTTTACTTAGCTTCAGAATCCCTCCATTGGTCTTTTTCCTTTCCCTAATATACCTGAAGAAGATTTGGTCACCTTCTTTTGCTGATTGGGCTATTCTTTCTTCGGTTTGTGCCTTTGCGCTCCTGACTGCTTTCCCAACCTTCTTCTGTTTTGCCTGATACAGTTTCCCGTCTTCCTCCTTCTGCATTTCCTTGTACTTTCTGAATGCCTGTTTTTTTTTTCATAATCTTCCCTGTCACTTCTTTAGAAAACCATAGAGCCCAATTCTCAAAAACATACACCAGGTGTAACTCAGTTGCGCTAAACATGAATGGCGCAAAGTGCAAGTTGCACTAAAAATTGCGACATAGGAAAGGGAACATTATTTAACCAGGAGTAGCACACTAAGCTGAAGCTTGTTTCCAGATGCAACCTGGGAGCACAAGGAAGTTAAGTGATTTGCTCAGCATCACACAATATGCACCTAGGTGGCTGTGGGTTTCAAACCCAGGTCTTCAGGTCTTCAGCTCAAAGACTTAACCCACTGCGCTATACTACCTCCTTATCCACTGCACTATACTGCCTCCTTAATTAACCCCATCAATTAACATGCATGATTCTTGAATGCAGCCTACATCATGATGTAAATCAGATATGCCAATGTTGACTTATGCAGCACTTGCGCCAAACCCTGAGTTGCGCATTGTCATAAATCGACTTGCACCAAATAAAAGCAGCAGTATCCTCTTTTTTGGGATTCTAGAAGCAACTGAAGGGCAAGATATGCCACTTACAAAAGGTGCAAGTTACACCAGGAGGGAGCAGGTGTAACTGTAGCAGATTATAAAAGGGGGCCCAGTGAGACAGACACAACAGAGTCACTGTGGAGCAAGCAGTGTGCAGACACTTTTGCTGAGAGTGACAGTGTGATGGTGGCACTGGCAGCTCTATTGGGCATAATGCTGCTTGAGTGGTGGCGTAGGCACTGCAGACAGTGTAATGGCAGGAACCAAGGAAACAGGCAGCAACCAGTACAGCACATACCTAACAGACACCATGCGCCACGAGTGTACAGAGCCAGAAAGTCATACCTGGATCTCATGGAGGAGCAGTGCATTGCATGCTACTGCCTGTGAAAGGCCACCATAGCTAAGCTGTGGGAAGAACTACAGAGTGCCACCTGTAGGGGGGCATCCTGTACCTGTGGAGGTGAAGGTAAGCACAGCATTGTGTTTACTTGCCACCAAAACATTTCAACCCCCCCCACAGGAGACACTGTGGGCATTTCACAGCCAGACATGTCCAGGTGCCTCAGACAGGTCCTGGATGCACTGTTGGACAGAATGGACAGGTACATTGCCTTCCTGAGGGACACACAGCAGCAGCAGGTGGTAAAGCAGGCATTTTATGACATTGCAGAGTTCCCCCATGCGCTTGTAACGATTGACTGTACACACATGGCCATCAAGGCACCACCAGGTGAGGCGGAGGTGTACATCAGTCAGAAGGGTTTCCACTCTATGAATATGCAGGTGGTGTGTGACAGCCAGTGCCGCATATTGGATATGGTAACCCAGTACCCCGGTTCCTGCCATGACTCCTACATCCTACGCAACTGTGGCCTACATGAGGCATTTGAGAGGGGACAGCTCATAGGTGGATAGCTCATCGGTAGGTGTTACTGGCATGGAAATATGCACCCATGACCCTACAGATGCAGCATGTCAGCGTGTGATAGGTGCCCTATATATTCATGATGTGTCACTTACACCCCACAGGTGACAGTGGATACCCACAGCTGCCATGGGTCATGACACTACTACAGCACCCATAGACTGTGACCGAGGTGAGCTATAATGAAGCCCATACTTCCACCAGAGCTGTGACTGAATCTACATTTGTGTCCTGAAGGCACATTTCAGGTGCCTAGACCATTCAGGAGGAGAATTGCAATACAGCCCTGAGATAGCCTTCAAAATATTTGTTGTGTGTTGCATGCTGCATAACCTGGGACTCAGGAACCATGTCGCACAACCAGACCTGGAAGAGGAGGATGAAGATCACCATGGAGGGTATGCAAGACATCCACCGGCCTATGCTGCATTGTGCCAGGCAGGGCAATGTGCTAGATGTGACCTGATAGCCCACCATTTCACCTGAGGGACACCAACCATAACCAGATGGCACTGGCACAATAGGCAAGATGCCGATGGACAGCATACCACCACACAGCCATGATGCCTGGTGCTAGGCACCAGACATGGTGACACTGTACACAGCAGTCAGTGTCAATGTCAGGTGGTCAGCACCTGGTGGGCATAGCCACCTGCAGTGGTGTGTGAAGGACACAAGGCAGGCAAGGCAACAGGACAAACAGCAGACAGCATGACAATACACGGAGATGTTCACTATGGTGGGGGATGAAGATAGTTGTGAGAAGCTGCACAGATCCACAGAGGTGACATTTTTTTGGGGGGGATGTGTGATGGGCATGGAAGACTGTGTAGTGTGTAACAACATATGTGGGACATGCACAACTACAGTGAATGCTGTGAGTGACAGCACCCTGTAACAAGACATGTGTGGTGTTAGAACCACACATGCTCCAACATAAGCCACTTTTGTGGCAACAACAGGCAGTTGTGATGTGCATGCAGTCACCCAACAATTTGCTTGCAAAATGCATATGTGTGACACTGTGCTGCACGTGTCTCATGTTAACATGTTGTAAACAATCGTTGTGTCACCGATGGGGGTGGTCCAGCCATATGCTGCCCACCATCCATGGTCACTAGTTGGCAAACAGTGATGCCATGTCTGGTGTGTGGCACCGGGCGGACATTCCTCCCTCCTGGGATGGCATGTTAACTACACTATCACTGTAGGTCCCTCACAGATGTGCATATATGAACAGATAAGCACATGTGTTACGCATCAAAAAGTGCATGCACATGCGACTTGCAGGGAAAAATGCCACACATGTGGCCAGCATCGCCATGCACATGTTACATGCAGAAACATGTGCATATGCTACCACAGTACATCACACATCGCAAACACAATGGCAAGTGTGAAAGAGTAAAAGTAAGGCCTGAGAAGTGACCTTAGACACTCACGATGACTTCAGTGAGTAGCAGCGCTCCAAATTTCACTCCTGAGGAGACTGCACAGATGATCAGCCTGGTGCAGCAGTGGAGGAGGACACTGCTGCCATCAGGCTTCAGGAGACATCCCCCACTAACAGTGACAACTTGGGAAGCCAGATTCATGTACATCTGGAGAGGATCTCTGGCATGAGGCACACCCTCCCACCAGCTGACACACCGCTTGCAGGACCTCACCAGGAGTGACCCCCATTATCCTGCAGCAGATGCTGGACATGACCTCCAGCATTAATGAGGCAATGAGGACTGGCCAGTGACCTGCAGAAGGTAGGTAGAACATACAGACTGACACCCTGGCAGATCCGTATGGCATCCAGTGCATGGCCACATGACCATCAAACACACACATGTGTACCAATCCTGTCTCCACAGGTCAGAACCATGCAGCTGCAGGAGCACAGGGGATTAGTGATGTGGGCTAGGTGCAGCAGGCTGTGGAACATGTGGCAGTGCCCAACTGTGCACGGCAAGGTAAGTTGGGGCCTCCCAGACAACAGGGCCATGGAGTGGCTGCATATGTGCATGTTGTCATGTAGATCACACACCACCAACAGCCATGTATCCAAGGGTAATGTGCGTACATGGTGTGTCGCCCACATGTGGTGTGTATGTACATTTGGCACATGAAGGCAGTGGGCCAGGTTGTGCACTAGGGATACAATGGGGCATTGCAGTACGATGTTGGAGGCAGCACAGGGGGGCATGTTGTGGCATGGCCACAGTGGGAAGGCCAGTGTACTGCACAGATCATGAATGGAGGAAGGTGCCAATTACCATCCCCATGCCATCACCTGTGGACTGTTGCATGGCCACTTCTGTTACTATGCACTGATATGTGTCCTGTTCCCATGTCACAGGTGCCGCACACCATGGTGAACCATGGGTCGAGAGCCCCTGCCACAGAGCCCTCCTATGGGCAATGGAGAAACAAAAGCAGAGGGATGCACGGGTCTATGAACAGCTCACCAGACGCCGGCTGAGGAGGGCTCAGCCACTGTCACTGGACAGTGGTGAGGAGGCCAGTGATGACCAGGCTGAGCAATCAGCCATCAGGCCAGCTGACCCTGAAGCCATGGATGTACAACATCGGGCCCCTGAGGAACATGGCCAGGACAGTCAGGGTGGGGTACCAGTGGACCGTGGTGACACTGTCCATGGTGTTGGCGTAAACATGGTGCAGGGTGGAGTTGGATATGGACATGGTCTGCAGGCGGAGGACATTGTACAGGAAGTGGTGGTGGTGGAAGCTCACTCGGAGGAGGCTGGAAGTCCCAGGGGCATTGAGGACATTGAGGCAGATGACCACAACCCTGACATTGTGCCCACTGAGGGCAAAGACCAGAGGCATGCACAGTAGGCCAAGGCACAGGATGATGAGCAGCATGCCCCTGTCCCACCACCTTAACCACCCAGGGATAGGGACCAGGTGCTATGTGGACAGGTCAAGGCCATCATGCAGGATGTGGCGCACCTGCATGTGTTTCTCCATGTCCTACTGTCCGCAGTCCAGCAGTGGTGAGGGCATGGTGTGTGGCACATACTGACAGACTGTTGTTGTGGGGTGTGGGTGGTGGGTCTGCCCAAAAATGATATTATAGGTATGTCATGATGGTGATATGAGAAGGGGGGGTGGGCCTTGTGTTTTATCTTTTCATTGATGTTGTTGTGGGGTGTGGGTCAGGAGTTTTATAATTGTTCATGTTGTTGTTTGTTGTTGTGGGTGGGGTTGGGTCTGGGGTTTTATAACTGATTATACTGTTCTTCATGAGGGGTGGGTTGGGTCTGGGGTTTTATCACTGTTTATACTGTTGTTGTGGGGGGTGGGGTAGATCAGTGGTTTTATCACTGTTTATACTGTTGTTGCTGTGGGGGGTGGGGTGGATCTGTGGTTTTATCACTGTTTATACCGTTGTTGTTGTTGTGGGGGGATGGGTATGCTGTTTTATCCATTTCCATGTTGTTGGTGTTCTGGGGGTGGACGCTTTTGTGTTCCATAATAAACCGTTGTTTGTATTTCCTAACCCACCATGTCACTGTGTCATTTGTGATGGGTGTCTTACTGTCCACACACACGCATTGGTTTCCATGGTAGGCTTGAATCACAGAGCCAGCACTATGGTGCCATGGTCTGCATGGGCACACGCAAATGCAGTGGTCATAGGGCAGTACAGTGGTGCCATGTGGGGTGTGACATGCCAACATGCCTTGATGCATACATACATACACCACTACACTAAGTCCAAAAAACACTCATATGGTGCCATCAGCACCTCACCAATATGCTCCAAGGAGGCTGTACTTGCCTGCCTGACCCATGTCTGGCTGCTGACCACAATGATGTCAACACTGTGTGGCATAGCACATGGTTTCATGTGACATGGTGCCAGCAAACGGATATCGCTGTGTGGCATATACATCCCACCCCACATGCATGTGCATACACATGCACTGGGCACACTACACTATGCACTATGTCAGCTATCCCAGTTGGCCAGACATGGGCTTGTAGGGTGACACTCCACCTGATGTCCTACATCATTTTCCAGGTGGCACTGGTAGCAGTCTGCCATGTGGGAACATGCACCATCCAACGGTGGAGATGTGCTGCCTGGTGCTACCCACCTGACATGGCATCACTGTACACATCATCCAGTGGCCACGGCTGGTGGGTTGTACCTGCTGGCCACACACACCATCATGTGGATCTCAGACTAGGGCATTGTGTTCACCTACAACTACAGGGGCAGGATGATGCACACCAGGTGGACAGCTGCATGCTATACGTGTTCCATTGCAGTGGTGGCTGTCAGGCACAGTTATGTGCAGTGTTGCCATGACATGCTGACCTACGTGCACGTTGCCTGGCTAACACAGTACATAACAGTTCCCAGCAAGGAAAGGAATGGACACTGTTGGTCCTGCCCCCCCCCCCAAAAAAAAGCACAGTGCTGCACAATATTGGTGGCATCATGTGACACAGCATGGGTGATCCGGGAGTATGGACACATCTCTGGCCTTCAGTTCCTGTCCCCAACTGTGGCGGTGCACCATAGTGCAATGGGGTAAGGTTGCCCTGACCACACAAAGTCCCAACCCTATGGTGCTGTGTATGGCTCATGAACACATCCCAGTATCTGCATGTGTGCTGTGGCAGCACAATTTATGTGTCACACCATAGTACAGCTGTACCTGTACAGACCCCACTCCCATGAAAAACTTCCTACCCCTCACTAACTGCAGGCACATGGTGCCAGACTGTGCTATTGCTGGCTACATGGGAACAACAAAAAACAACAACTGACAACAATGTGTGTCATGAAATATTTTATTCAGTGTCTTGGTGTTTGTAACAACATGTTATCCCCGCACCCCACACATACACCCCTGTTGTACATACAGTGCAGCCCCCATCCCTCTGTGAAAACCCACATATGTGTTGGTCTGAATTGTATCCTGTTGTGCGGCGCAATTACATTTGTCCATATTCCACAATCACTGCTGGCCCAGCATACCTCCCTGTGTCACACTTGTGTGTCAGTTACTGTGTTTTGGTAAGGTGGTGCTTGGTCCACACACCACTGGACTGGTCAGCCAGTTGTTCCTGTGGCCTTGATACTGTGGCCCTCTGACATGTGTTCGCTGTCACAACCGCACCTGGGAAACTGTCCTTCCCCAATGTTTGCCTCCACCACGTTGGGCCTCTGATGGCCACTTTTCTACAGTTGGATGTCAGTGACTGGTGCTGGCTGGACCTCCCCAGAGTCCTGGTTTCCAGTGTCCTGAGGACCATACGTGGTTGACAGTCAGGTGCTGACTGGCTCTCGTTCAGTCACCGTGAGATGCTGTGCCTGCACAGGGCATGGTCCTTTGCTGGTGGTGTTGCTGGGACTGGTGGTGAGGGTTTGGGTGGTAGGGATCTGGGTGGTTGTGCCAGTTCCTGCTGGTGCCCTGGGGGGCGTCACACTGTGTGTCATGACAAGGCCTGTGGTTGCACTGTCCAACACATGTGTGTCATGGCTACGCTGGGATAGCTACTGTGTGTGCATGCTGTGGCCTGCCTGTGCAGGTGGGGATACTGGGCTTTGTGGCTGGTGGTAGTCAGTTGAAGGGGCCTGCTTGTGTGGCTGTAGTATTGTTTGTGTGGCCCCCCCCCCAGTGCTGCATAGGTGGGTGCTGTTGTCTCACCTGCAGTGCATCAGTGATTGCCAGCAGGGCTGTGGTCATGGCTTCTGTTTGCCTCAGCTGCTGTGCCACCAGGCACTCCATGGCCATGGTGCAGTGTTCCATGGCCTCCTGCTGCCCCTGGGCACAGTGCCATAGACAATGGATTACCAGCACCATGTCAGCCAGGACCACTGTTGTGTCGCTTGCACCTGCCTGCATGGCACTTGAGATGGTTGTCAGATGTCCCTCTAGTCTCTGGTTGTGTTCCTGCATGATATTCCTGATGATGGCACCCTCCTGTCTCAGCTCCCACTGACTCAACACCATCGATTGGCAGTAGTTGCTGATGTATGCCGGTGGTGTGACCTGCTCCTGTAGGCCTCAGACAGCCTTGTCCAGATGTGCCTCAAGTTCTGTGAAACATGGAGCTCATTTCCTCGGCCACAGTTCTATGTAGCCTTGGTGTGCACATGGTTTCCACCTCACTGTGGTGTTCCACTGACTGTTCTTCCATGGCTGCTGTAAGGCTGTGGCCCTCATAACCCATATCCTGCTCCACTTGGGTGCTGTGCTACCCATCTTCCTTCTCAACCTCAGAACCCTCCCGTTTCACTGCCTCGGCACCATCATCCTCCTCCTCCTATGCCTCCCCATGTGCCTCAGATGTTCTGCTTGTTGTTGACATGCTGCTGTCACCACTGCTGTCCACATCCTCCTGGCTGGCCTGCTGTCTGCCTCTGTGTTCTGCACCACTGGCTCTGCTGTTGCCTGCCACTGCTACGGACCCTGTGGGATGGACAGGGTGTCAGTTGTTGCTGTTCACAGCCCCATCTTGTACCCATACCCAGCTATCCACTATGCTCCCTTGAACAGCCTGGTGTGCTCACAGGTCAGGGACCATTCTTGCTGGGCCATGGTGATCAGCTGCCTTAGTGTCTGTGCTCTGCCTGTCAGCGTGGCTGGCCAATGTGTGTCCACGACACTCCCAAGCATTGTCATATGGCACATGCAGTGTTCAGCTACTGGTGCACAGTTGTTTCCCTCCCTTCCCTCCTCTCCAGGGGTTTTTGCTGTACCTGGTGTTAGGGGCTTGTGCCTTGTTTGTGTTGATGCACACCGTATGGCTGGATATGTGGTGCTGACTGGGATCTGGCACACATGACATTCAGCTGTCCTGTCTGTGATCATATCACACCTGTCACTTGCTGTGTAGCATGAGCATTGTTGTGAGGTCTGTGCAACCATTGCAACCAACAATAAGCACCACATTGCTGGGACAGCCATTCCACAGTGGCATATTCACACACTGCACATGCCTGTGTTTGACAACCTTGTGGTGCCAGAGCCTTTAATGTGTATAGCTGTCTGCATGTTCATTGTATCAGAGGCCTACCATCCCTGTTACCCATGGTGACATTGCCCTCTCGCTATCTTGTTTATGTCTTTGGGTTGCTGTATCCTACAGAGGCACACACACACACACACACACACACACACACACACACCCACCAGCATTCACATGCGTGGTCACACAGTCAGTCACACAGACCCTTATCTACACACCAGTCTACACACACATACATGCTTGCAGCATGGCCCCCCTCCCCATCTGTGTACCTGTGATACTCTGCAGCCTGAAGGTGTCCAGGTCCATGTCTCCACTGATGGTGTGGTGGCTGAGGTGTGCTGCAATCTTATTTTCATGGGTGGTCAGGGCTTGTAACTGGCTGCTACCCCTCCTGTGTCCTGGACACAGTGGCAGTTGTGCCAACTTTTGCTTGCACAACCTCTTCATGTCGTTGTACTTTTTTTGCAGATCTCTAATGGTCCACTTCTGGGTGACCACAGCATTGACCTTTCTGACCACATCCTCCCATGCCTTTCTTCTCTGGTCTCTTTTTGACTTCTCACCACCCCTACTTAGTAGTAGTCCAGGCTGTTTATCTATTTAATTAATGAGGATGTCTGACTCTTCATAACTGACATTTGTTTTCCTCCTTTGCCTCCTACTTGCAGTTTGCACTATTCTTGTGTTGCAATTTCAGGTACTGTTTCCCCGCCATTCAGCGCTGAGCTGTAACTAAGTCCTTCTTGCTACTTGCATGCTTTTGTATGGTGCAAGTCACCACCTGTGACATTCTCAACTTTTCTTGGCATAAGTCTCAATTGTTCTGAAATATTGTGCATGTCGCAACCCCTTTGGCATATTTTACGCATTTGCGTAACTTATGTCTGGTGTAACTGCACCTTTGAGAATGGGGCCCATATTGTTTTTTCTTTCTTTTTGATTTATTTACTAGTTTTACACAGAGGCTTATTGTCTCTACTATGGCTCCTTTAAGTTTCTCCCACTGTTCCTCTACCCCCCCTTCCTCCACCTTTGTTAGGATTTTCTTGAGGTGTTCCCCCCATTTTTGCAAAGTCAGCCCTCCTGAAATCCATTACCTTTACTTTTGTGTGACTTGATTCTACTACTGTCTTCACCTTAAACCACACTGTATGGTAATCACTGGACCTTTGATGGCTGCACACTGATAGATCCGTTATTCTGTCACCACAGGAAGAGTATGGTGGAATGGAGGAAAAGGGGTGAGAAGATAGGAGAGAAGCCAGGAGGTGGAAGGAAGGAAGGGAAGGGAGAACACAAGTGATACAAAACTCACTGAAGTGAGCATCAACAGAGAGAGGGTCAGACACTGGTGATTAATTATGAGGGTAGGGGGAGAGGATTGCGCCGAGGGGGGGGGGGTGACCAAAAAGAGAATGAATCACCTTCCAGAATTTGTCTGGATATATACTGCATCTCAGTTGAGCCAAGCTGGATAAATACAGTGTAAACATTGAAAGAAGCATGGAACTACAGAAAAAGAGTTATTGCATCTCACCTAGACATGGCACCCATGGGTAAATATAGTGTAAAAATGAATGAAAACTGGCTGGCTAACATACAGTAGTAACAATAGTGCTTGCCATCCAGACAACACAGGCTCATTCCATGAGCCCAGGATATCTGAAGCTGACTGGGGAAGTGGGGTTCTGGCATTCGTTTTGTGTACCATTTGCCTTTGGGAGGGAAGGGTAGCACTTTCTGCTGCATGACTGACCCCTGGCAGCTCACGGGGAGGGTGTGACATGTGGAAAGAAATACATGGTCACTCTGGAGTGGCCCTATGATGGTACACACATGCTTACCTGGAGAGTGAAGTGGAGGGGTCTCACACAAAGAGGAGGTCCATAAGAGGAGTTCAGAATGTAGGGTGAGGCTTACCCACCCTTCTGATGGCTCTTATAAGAGTTCACCAGCTTGCTTTTCAAGAGTACACCATGGCATGGAATAAAAGAGGGCTTTCCTTGAATAAATAGCCCCCTTCCCCTGACAGATAAAGCAGTCCTGCCCACACGCCACAGTAGGGCCCTGCCTACTCCTCCTATGCCTCAACAGTTCCTCCTCCCAGACCTCGACCATCGAATGCTGATTCTCTCTCTCTTAGGCTTGTGGAATTAGGGTATTAGCATCCATTGTTAAGAATATGGAGTGGTTACTGAGCAGATGCTAATGGTGGGTTGGACTCCTCCAGCAGACAGAGGGGCTTGGGCAGATGGCTGGAGGACCCAGAAGCTGATAAAGAGAAATGATGGTCTAAACAGAAAATATTAAAAGTGTGAAAGCAGGACCCCACTGAAAATGATATGCTACATTTTGCCTGGATTATCTTAAGTGTATGCACAATAAATGTTGGTAAAATCCAGATCCTACCAAAAACAAAATATGAGATTGCTGAGCTATCTTAGGTAAATACATTGTAAAACATGTAACAGCAGGACCCCACTGAAAATGAGTTGTTGTATTTCATCTCAGCTGTGCTGGGCTATCCTTGGTGAATACAGGGTAAAGTAGATAAAAGTCAGACCCCTCTGAAGATGAGAAACTGTAGCTCAGCTGGGTTATCATGTGTAGCTACAGTGTAAAAATGGGCAAAACCAGGATATCTCTAAACTAGATATGACACCTCAGTTTAGCTAATCTTGGGAAAATGCTGTGTAAAATAAGTGCAAGCAGTACTAAAGGAATGTGGTGTCTTAGCTGTCTAATCCTGGGTAAATATAATATAAAACTATATGAAAACAGGTCCACATCAAAACTACAATATTGCACAAATCTGAGCTGGGCTATCCTGGGTAAATACTGTATGCAAATGGATAAACATAGGCCACTCTAAAAACTAAGAGCTCAATTTTCAAAGCCCCAATTTTGTCACAAGGAGCCTGCATCAAACAGAATGGATGTAAGTGGCTTCTTGTGTCAAAAGTTGCAGCAATCCTAATTTTTGAATGCAGACTGCAACAAATATGGGAGCCCTTGCACTAAACTGGCCCTGTGCCATAGGTAGACCCAACATGAGGGTGCACCATGTCAGAAGGGGAGCACTACCCTACAATCATTTTGCTATTACAGTAGGAAAAAGGGAGCGTGTCTGATTCCTAACAGACTAGATAAAATTGGAGGTTTTGTGGCATTACTCAGCTTTCATTCAACTAAGCAGTGTTTAAAGGCACTATTTTCTGTGTGGTAAGCTTCAATCAGGTTAGAAGTGTCTTTCAAGAAAGGTTCATAGCTCATAAATATGTCCACAGCAGACAACCCTGGACTATTATGTCAAATGTAATGGAATGTAATGTTTATGTAGTAAATTTGATGTTACAAGGCTCACTGAAGATAAGTTAGAGGACCCCTAAACACACTTCATTTACATTACAGTTTCTTTTTTTACAGTGGAGGTCTGAAATGGACTGTTCATATCCACTTTTTCATCTTAAAACTTGCCATGTTGTTGAAATTCTGTTGCTAAAGTATTGAAAAGGGAGTTTGCTTGTTTGTGCTGGTTATGTGACTTCTTCCTGAAAACTTAGATCAGCTAAGCTAGCTGTTTTACAGGAAGTGTGTTTTTTAATTTTGGATCTCAATAATCTTAACTGTGCCTGTGCTCAGTAATCATCATGTTTGAAGTAGAGGACTATAAAGACGTTGAGGATATACATTTAAATTTCGATACTGGTATCCAACCGTACCAATTTGAGTCCACAGTATCCAGTGTTAATAAGTGTGATGGGGCACAAGTGGCATATGTTTCTGACATACAGACTGACACTTCTGATTCAGATGTCACAAATTGGAGACTTTCCTTGGATTGGTTAGTATTTTTAACCCTTAGGCTGCTGACATAATTGTAACATATAGGAATTCTGGACTGATGTATCAGTCCGTGGCACAGCAAGGGTTAATTATTAATGCCTAATCATTGCTTTATCTGTAATCTAGTGGTCATTATCTGTTTTATTTAGCAAAACAAAGGTATTCCAGTCCTTCATATCATACAAAGATCCCCATGCTCAGAAGAGCATGTACTTTTAGCCCCAACTATCACTTACACTTGTTCAGGAAATTTGCACATGTGTAATGTGTGTTCACATTAAGAAGAGGCATCTAGCAGTGGAAGATCGGCCAAACAATAAAGTACAGTAATGTGCTTGGTCTGAGCTAAAGTATATATATTTTAAAATTTAGGTAACAGATCTTACTATTACTCATACTGAGACACATGAATATTTTTTTTCTTTGCCATAGATGTTATTACAGGCATTATGTCACACAAGTTCAGTACAGCTGCTGAAAGCAGCCAGTGTCCCTTTAACGTGTGCATTGCTTATGCACTGCATTGATAAAAGTTTCCAAAGAGCTGCAAAGTACAGCTAGCTAAAACTGAATAGCAGCTAGAAACAAACTATTAGGACACTTTTATTAATTCATTGCAGTGAGCAGTGCACACATTAAGCAACTCACTGAAAATGTTAAACCAGTGAGTTGGAGGGACAGTTTAATGTGATGTGTACTGTATGTTATATTGGAATATATATGCATATATGTGTATATGTATTAGTCAGTGTGTGTGAATCACAACAATTAGAAAGTGCAGCTAGCTGGCTCAGTGGTTAGTGCAAAAATTACTAGTCTACATTCCCTGCTATCTAGATTGGTTTCAGCCTTATGCATGTCATTGCTGATTTACATGAGTTGTCTAATGACAACCCCCGCCCTCTATTGTCCCTCAAAGCCTGAGAAGAAGAAAATGGTCCCTCAATGTCTTTTTTTAATCTGCAAAAAATGTGTGTAGACAGTGCAATGCTATTTTATACTGGAACATACATGCATAAATGTGTATATGTATTAGTCAGTGTGTGTGTGTACAGTATATATCACAGCAATTAGAAAGTGCTGTTAGGTGGCTCAGTGGTTAGTCCAAAAAGTGCTAGTCTACATTCCCCACTATCTAGATCAGTTTCAGCCTTATGCATGTCATTGGTGATTTACATGAGTTGTCTAGTGGCAAACCCCGACCCTCCAATGTGCCTCAGAGCCTGAAAAGAAGAAAATGGTCCCTCAATGACTTTTTTTTAAATCTGTAAAAATATGTATAGACAACGCACTGCTATGTTATACTGGAATATGTATACATATATGTGTATATGTATTAGTCAATATGTGTGTATCATAACAATTAGAAAGTGAAGTTAGCTGGCTCAGTGGTTAGTCCAAAAAGTGCTAGTCTACATTCCCCCACTATCTAGATCAGTTTCAGCCTTATGCATGTCACTGCTGATTTACATGAGTTGTCTACTGGCAAACACCAACCCTCCAATGTGCCTCAGAGCCTGAAAAGAAGAAAATGGTCCCTCAATGACATTTTTAAAAATCTGTGGAAATATGTATAGACAATGCACTGCTATGTTATACTGGAATATGTATGCATATATGTGTATATGTATTAGTCAATGTGTGTGTATCAGAACAATTAGAAAGTGCAGTTAGGTGGCTTAGTGGTTAGTGCAAAAATTGCTAGTCTACATTCCCCTGCTATCTAGATCAGTTTCAGCCTTATGCATGTTATTGCTGATTTAAATGAGGTATCTAGTGGAGTCCCCCCAACCTCCAATGTCCCTCAGAGCCTGAAAAGAAGAACATGGTCCCTCCATGTCATTTTTTAATCTGTAAAAAAAGAGCCATCACTGATGCAACGCCACACCCCAACCCGATCTCCCACTGAGTACCCACCACCCCATACCCCCCAGGCACCCCCACACACTCTCTCACTCACATGAACAGATCCCAGTGTGAAGATCCACTCTCCCATGGAAGACACATCTTGCTGCTGGGATTGGGTGACTGTTATGTGAGAAATAAGGTTAAGTGCATTTGAAAACCCACTGGAATACACTGAACCATACTTTCCTTTTTCTCATAAAGCAGTTCCCAGTTCCAGCAGCAAGACATGTCTTCAATGGGAGAGTGGATCTTCACACTGGGATTTGTTCAGTTGAGTAAGGGTATATAGCAGAGTCTGAGGGTGTGGGGTTGTGGGTGCTCAGTGGGAGGTTGGTTTGGGGTGGTGGGAGTCCTTTCACCACCCAGTCTGCCCTATTAATCCCAATGTAGTGTAAGGCTGTATACCCAAACTGAACTCTGGAGCCCCCCCCTTGCCTCCAGGATACCCCCTGTGTCTATCCCATTCCTTCTTAAATTCTGTGACTGTTTTAATTCCTACCACCCTTTCTGGTAGGCTATTCCAGGCATCCACCACCCTCTCTGTGAAAAAATATTTTCTCACATTTCCCCTGAGCCTTCCTCCCTCTAACTTCATTTTGTGCCCCCTTGACTTGGAGCATCTCTTACTGTGGAAAATGCTTCCTTCCTGTACTTGGTTTATACCGGTGATGTATTTGTATGTCTCAGTCATGTTCCCCTCCATCCTTTGCTCCAGGGGATATATATTTAATTGCTTTATTATTTCCTCTTAGGTCTTATCCCATGTACCCTACACCATATTACTTGCTATCCATTGCACTGCCTCCTCCCTGCCTATGTTTTTTCTCAGATGGGGCCTCCAGAACTGGACTTAGTATTTGAGGTGTGGTCTCATGAGTGTCTTATACAGGGGCAAGATGATCTTTCTCTTTCTACTCATGATACCCCTCCCAATGCATTACAAGCATCTGGCTAGCCTTTCCAGCCACCTTATTGCAGTGCCTACTTTCTCTTAAGTCTTCCAAGATGATAACTCCCAGATCCTTTTCCTGCTTTGTGACTGTCAGTACCTCCCCACTTAGTTTATACTTTGCTCCTGTGTTCTTGTGTGCTATGTGCATATCCTGCACTTCTTTGCATTGAATCCCAGCTGCCATTCTTCAGACCATTTCTCCAGTTTTCTAAGGTTTTCCCTCATTCTTTCAACACCCACTGGAGTGTCCACCCTATTGCACACCTTTGTGTCATCTGCAAAGAGGCATACCTTCTCCTCCAGTCCCTCTGCAATGTCCCCATTTAAGACTTTGAAGAGGACAAGCCCCAAAACTGACCTTCTGTGGCACCCTGCTCATCACCTCTTTCTCTCCAGAGTGCTCCCTGTTTACCACAACCCTCTGACCCTTGCCATTCAGCCAGTTCTCCACCCACAGAACTATTTTAGGATCCACCTCTAGGCTGGGCAGTTTATTAATCAGCCTTCATTGGGGAACAGTGTCAAAAGCCTTTCTGAAGTCCAGATAGGCCACATACACCTCCCAGGTTCACTACCTTAGTTACCCAGTCATGCCATAGATTAGTACAATACGTTAGTGCAAAACACAGTGCTTATCCTAAATACAGTAAGTGTTAGGGTTAAATGTGTTAGTAAATAAATGCCATATAAGGCAGTGTGCGTATGTGTGTGTGTGTGTGTGTGTGTGTGTGTGTGACAATGCTCTGTGTGTAGACAGTGCACTGCTATGTTATATTGGAATATATATGCTGTATGTGGATATGTATTTATCACTGTGTGTGTGTGTGTGTGTGTGTGTGTGTGTGTGTGTGTGTATCACAATGATTAGAAAGTGCCATTAGGTGGCTCAGTGGTTAGTGCAAAAATTGCTAGTCTACTGTACATTCCCCTAATATCTAGATCAGTTTCAGCCTTATGCATGTCATTGCTGATTTAAATTAGTTATCTAGTGGCAATACCACACCCTCTGATGTCCCTCGGAGCCTGAAAAGAAGAAAACAGTCCCTCAATCTCTTTTTAATCTGTATAAATGTGTGTAGACAGTGCACTGCTATGTTACATTGAAATATATATGCATATATGTGTGTGTGTATATATATATATATATATATATATATACTGTATATATTAGTCAGTGAGTGTGTATCACAACAATTAGAATGTGCAGTTAGGTAGCTCAGTGGTTAGTGCAAAAATTGTTAGTTTACACATTTCTCACTGCCCACAAAACCAGTTATCTTGCAGCCATATTAGCTCTTGCTATAGGCTGTTTTCCATTTAGCTGTAGAATGTAGCCTTCAACTGGAATGCATACTGGTAACTTATTTAGAGCTCAGCAGAAACCAGCTAACAACCAGATATCAGTGATGAAGAAATTTCCTATGCAGAGCTTTAAGAGATCAAATGCTAACTGATTGCTAACTAGTTGCCCAGTAAGTTCAATGTGAACTTTACTGTACTTTCAGGTTTGTGTAGTTTATTTAAACATTCACACAGCCATAACCCTCAAATTCAGAATGCCACAGTGAGAAGACAAGCTGCAGCATTCTATATGACCTGGTGCTGTCTGACCCATCTGAATATGCTAAATGACTTGGGATGATGCCACATCAAGACAGTGATTGCAAACTCCATATGGGGAAAAAGCGTACCATCCATGCAGTCCAAACAAGCATGGTCCAAAACCACACAGATATAAATAAACCTTTGTGGTTTCTCTGTACATTTAGATAACAGTGATTTTTGACCACGCTGTATCAGCATTGTGAACGTCACGTGATACCACTTGTCACAACATAGGGCTGCAAACATTTTTTTCAGATTCAAGAAAGGAGTGAAGTCTGGTAATGACAAATAAATGTCCCCTAACTACAGTGAATACCTGTAACACCAAAGTCAGTATTTCTAAGCTGAATCCCATAAGGATGGGCAGTGACTGTGATGTTAGCATTCTGGGAGGCCTTTATCTTCCAGTTTCATTATTGCTGCAGTGAGTGAAAAGAGGTGAAGTAGTTTAAATGCTGATAAGAAAAAAGAAGAAGAAATATGTAGGATGCCTACATGATAACAGAAGGCAGATACTTTCCAATTTGTGTGGTTTCTATAAATTCACATACAACCAAAAGTCTCAAACCGAGCACACAGCATTAAGGGTATGACAATTTGTTACTGTCTGTATGTGTGTGTGGGGGGGTCTTTTGAAACATTTTAAATGATACTGTAGTTTGCTTTGTCACTATTCCGTACTCACCACAGCCTACTCACCAATACATTTGATGTATTTTTATTACTGTAGTGAGCATGAAGTAATGAAGCAATGTATATGGTGATCAGAAAGAACAGTACATAGAATGCATAAATAATACATGGGGGAAGATGCTTTTTAATTTGTTGGTTTTCTGTAAACACTCACACACAATCAAAAACTTCAAACACAGAGTTCCAGGGAGAGGAGAGAAACTGCAGCATACTGTACCACCTGGAGAGTACCTTAACTGGATGAATATGCTACACTATATGTAGTGACATAGAGCCACATCATGATTTCCAGCTTCAAGAAAGGAGCAACATCCGGTCATGGTAAAAAAAAAAAATCCCTAATTACAGCCATTACCTGAGACCCCAGGATCAACATTTATGTTGAAACTCATAATCATAGGTAGCAACTGTTGATTTAGCTTCATGGGAGGCCTTAATCTTTGAGTCTTGTTATTTCTGTGTTGTGTGTAAAGAGAAGAAATAATTTAAATGATAATCAAAATTAATAACAAATAAGTAGGATGTCTGAATGATAGTAGAATCCATATGCAGTACTTGCTAATTTGTGTAGTTTCTGTAAACACACACATATACAAGTGTACCATACACTAAAACAAGACATTAAAATACATTATTAGCTCATAATTATGTCTCCCAAGTTAATAGGCCCAAATTTTCCTTTTGTTTTCTATTATGTGCCTATATACAGTAGTCTGTTTAAGAAGAGATGAGACTTTCGTCTTCCATGATAGACCTGGGTAGACCATTCCACACTTTTCCATCTCTTCGTGTAAAAAACAAAAATATGTTATTTGTGCTGTTGTCTAAAATAACCTGTTTCTTGTGGGATCAAAGGTCAAACTCTTTGTTGTATATTATATAGCATATTACTCATGAGTTCCTCATCCTATAATAACTTGTTTATCTCAAGGAAATCTCCTCTCCATCTTCTTTCTTCTAATGTGAATAGAGTTTACCCAAGTTTATCCTGGTAATCAAGGCTTTTTAACCTGGGCACCATTTTGTTAATTATATGCTGTACCTGTTCTAGTTGTCTGATTTCCACTATGTAGTATGGGTTCCATATATGTGAGCTATAATCCAGGTTTGGTTTGATATAGGATTTATAGACTGAAAGAAAAAATTACTCACCTTAATAATGTTGTTTCTTCTAATGGAGTCTTTCTATATTATGACAATTGCAGTATGACCGCAGGTTAGAACTGCTCCGGAGGTGAAATAGTTAACTTTCCATGCAGGCATGGAACTTAGAGCACGAGCTCGGTTGAAAACTCTGTCTGTTGTGCTTCAAATGCAAACTGTCAGATCTTTACGAGCTAAAACTCACTAAGGTTCTGTGTGGAAGCTGTAAACCTACACTAGCCAACTGACTACTAACATGAACACTCATTTTTGGCCTAAAACAAAGACTCAAGTCAGGAGACCCAAAAATGCAAAAACACAACACCAATTCACCCAAAAAGGTAGGTGAAAAACAACAAGTTGGGCATCAAGAAAGTGCTAATCCTGTACTGCCCACCCACATCCCCAAAACAGAGGTTCTGAGAGGGGCAGGAGGTCATAATAGCAAGACTCCATTAGAAGAAACAACATTACTAAGGTGAGTAATTTTTTCTTCAAACAACATGAAGTCTTGCTATATTATGACAATTGCAGACTACAGCAGTACCCCTATGGAGGAGGGACAGAACCTACCTAGGAAATAGGCTCTGAAGCACGGTTGTGTTAAACTGAGCATCACCCTAGCCTGGATGTCCAGGGAGTAATGCTTGGTAAAAGTGTGAACTGTTTTCCAGGTAGCTGCTTGACATATTTCTAGAATAGGAATGTCTCTGGCAGCAGCCAGAGAGGCAGCTGTACCTCTGATAGAGTGAGCCCTCAGGCCTGAGGGGGGAACTTACCCAACTCTCATAACAGAATTGGATACAAGAGACAATCCACCTGGCAATGGATCTTTAGTGGCTGGCTTCCCTTTACCAATTTCGCCATAGGTGAGGAACAGTTGAAGGGAGTCAAACCTATGACCCTTGGTACGCTCTATGTAGTAACTAAGGGCTCTCTTCACATCTAGGCTGTGCAGCATCCTCTCCCCAGAGGAGGAGTGATCAGTGAAGTACACTGGAAGTGAAACAGATTGATTAAGGTGGAAATCTGAAACCACCTTAGGCAGGAACTTTCTGTTAGTCCGAAGGACCACCTTATCTCTGTGAAAAGTGATAAACTCCTGCTCCACTGACAATGCTTGTAATTTACTTATGCATCTGGCAGAGGTGATGGCTACCAAAAACACAGTTTTCCAAGTCAAGAACTTGAGCTCAGCTGAAGACAAGGGCTCAAAGGGGATTGCATAAGGTGAGCAATGCAAACATTAAGATCCCAGGCAGGGGCAGGATCCCTGGATGGAGGGTTGGTGTGAAACAACCCCTTAAAAAACTTGGAAAATACAGGATGAGCTGAAAGGGAAGAGGATTTACCTGCTGAAATAAAAGCAGACACAGCTTCCAAGTGCACCTTCAGGGTAGGTGGTCTCAGCCCCAAAGAATTCAGGTGGACCATATAATCCAGGACTGTGGGTAGATCAGCAGAGACTGGGGAAATATGCTTTTCCATTTGGAATTGTAAGTAGCCCTGGTGGAAGGCTTCCTTGCGGCCTTCAATATATCCATTACACCTTGGGAAAGGTGTAAATCAGCAGACTCTAACTCTTCATGAACCAAGCCTTGAGATTGAGATATTTGAGATTCGGGTACCAGACCCTTCCCTGGGCACAGGTTAACAGATTGCGATTCCTGGGAAGGAACAGGGGAGGATGGACTGCTATGGACAGCAGGAGTGCATACCAGGGCTGTCTGGCCCAATCTGGAGCTATCAGAATGACTTTGCATGATTGGGATCTGATTTTGACTAGCACTTTGAACAGGAGAGGAAAGGGAGGGAAGGCATAGAGAAACTTCCCCTCCCAATTGAGGGCTAAGGCATCCAGTGGGAGTGAGCCCAACACTGGGGGCCTGCAGCAAAAAAGAGGAAGTTGGTGATTGTCTGGGGCTGCAAAAAGATCTATCTGCGGGGTGCCCCATCTGGTAAATATTACTCCCAAGACCAGGGGATCCAGTGACCATTCGTGGTGGCCCTGGGAAATCCTGTTGAGAGCATCTGCCAGGACATTTTCCTTGCCTGGGAGGTGAACTGCCATAAGGGAGGTGTTCAGGGAGTAAGCTAGAGACCACAGCTTCATCTCTTCGGTGCACAAGGCCGTAGACTGAGTGCCCCCTTGGTTATTGATGTACTACATTGTAGTGGTGTTGTCTGTTCTGACCTGAATACTCCTGTTCTGAACAGATTTGGAAACACCTTGAAGTGCTAGAAAAACTGCTCTGAGCTCCAACAGGTTGATGTGGAGCAGAGATTCCTGGAGAGACCACAGACCCTGGGTGGTGAGGTCACCCATGTGAGCTTCCCAGCCCAAGAGGGACGCATCTGTAGTAAGGATTAGAGAATGAGACTGAGTGACAAAAGGAACCCCTTGTCTCAGGTTGCTCTGATCCTGCCACCACTGTAGGGCTTGGATCAGGGTTCGAGTTACTGGGATCAGCTTGGTAAGAAGATCCTTTCTTTGAGACCAAAAAGCTCTCAAATGGAATTGAATGTCCCTCATCTGAAATCTTGCTCCTTGCACAACTGCTGTGGAAGCAGCCATGTGTTCTAGGAGCTGCAGAAAATGCCTTGCTGGCTGGGAGACCTGCAAGGTAAATGAGGAGGCCAGGGAGACTAGGGTCTTTGCCCTGTCCAGGGGGAGGAAGGCCCTGGCTTCCTGTGTGTTCAATTCTGCGCCTATGAAGGTAAGAAGCTGGACTGGCTCTATAACTGACTTTGAGAGATTCAGAAGGAAACCTAGAGAGGTAAGCAGTTGCTGCGTTATCTGAAGGTGTAAATTGACCTGGTCTGGAGACTGGCCTACTAAGAGCCAATCGTCCAGGTAAGGAAAGATGGCAATCTTTTGCCTTCTTATGTAGGCAACTGCTACAGCCAGGCATTTGGTGAATACCCTTGGGGCAGAAGTGAGGCCGAAGGGCATTGCTCTGAACTGGTAGTGGCCTGAGGGCAGCTCGAACCTGAGGTACTTTTGATGGGAGCTTCTGATGGGAATATGGAAGTAGGCATCCTTGAGGTCCAGGGAAGCTAGCCAGTCCCCTGGCCTTAGAGAGGGTAGGATAATTCCCAGAGTCACCATTCTGAACTTTGGCTTTAAAAGGTGCTTGTTTAAATATCTGAGATCCAGGATGGGCCGTCATTCTCCTGTCTTTTTTGGGGTAAGTAAGTACCTGGAGTACAAACCTTTGCCCTGTTGTAGGGGAGGAACCCTTTCCACAGCTCTGAGAGCCAGGAGGGTAGAGACCTCTGCCTTTAGGGTGAGTGCCTCTGATGGAGTTGCAGATGGAAAAGATCTGGTTCTCAGCTTTGGAAATTTTTTGAAGCTGAGAACCAGTCCCTGGCTTACTACTTCCAGGACCCACTTGTCTGATGTTAAAGACTTCCAGTCCTGGACAAAGTAAGCCAGCCTGCCCCCTACAGGTAGAGGAGAATTGGCCCTGGCAATCCCATCAGGGTGCCTGCTTGGCAGGGGCTTTGGGCTGAGGGGTGGAAGCAGACCTGCTTGTACCCCGTCTGCCTGTCCCTCTAAAGAACCCCCTCTGAGCATAGATGGAGGAGGAAGCTTGGGCTTGGTAAAAAGGCCTATGAAAAGGCCTGCCCCTGCCTCTAGGAAGCTGCTTTTGAGGAGTGGCCTGCCTTTCCTTGGCCTGTGCACTCCTATAGGTGGTCCTATATTCATCCATTTTCTTCATGTAATTCTCTGTTTGCTCCCCAAATAGAGAATTTCCCACAACAGGAAAATCCATGACCTTAGACTGGGTATCCTGAGACAGGGTAGTACATCTGAGTCAAGCCATCCTGCGAAGTGCCACAGATGTAGCCATGACTCTTGGATGAAACATCATTAGAGTCCACTGCAGCATGAAATTGCACCTTGGATGCCTCAATACCATCCATAGCCACCTGTTCCAGCTCCCTGGCAAGCTGGTCAGGGACTTGTTCACTAGGGCCAGCACAGTATCCCATCTGGATTTCTGGTACCTAGCAGCATAAGCCATATAATTTGCTTGTCTGAGTCCCAAAGATGCTGCCATGTACTGTTTCTTTGCCATAGCATCAATCTTCCTGGAGTCCTTCTCAGGGGTGTGAAGCTAGGGGAATATTAGCCTTGTCACAGGCTGCAGCCTGCACTACTCCCACGGCTGCATTGTTGAGTGAGAAATCAGTGTCGAGCCTGATAAGGTATACCTCTTGTCCATCCTTTTATCCACAGGAGGTATAGTGTGAGGAGTTTTAAAACTTTTACTGTCTGTTTCAGAAAAGATTTATGCAAAGGAATAGACAGTCTCTAGACTCTGGAATATCCATCATTTCTACATAGTCTGGCTCCTCTTGGTCATCAACAGCTTCCTCAACAGGGAGCTGGAGAGTTTTAGCAACTTTTTATAAAACATGAATAGAAGGGACTCAGAGAGCCTTGGAGGAGAAACCCTAGGGGTCTATCTGAGAGATGTCCGGATCAATGGGCACATCCAGATCTTCAAAACCATATTCACTCTCCTCATAGTCCTCTTCCCTCCCGGTTCATAAAAATCCTCAAAATCATAATCTTGAACCGTGGAACTGGCCAACCAACGCTTACCTGAAGGTGTCGGTTCGGTCGGAACCAAGAGAGAGACTGGACAATTTGAATTGCTTTAGCTATTTCCTCAGCAGTTGGGGAGAGAACTTTTGGCTCTACACTAGCTGACTTTCTAGTCCTTTTGCTGGAACCGCTCCTCAGAACCGGCTCTTCGTTTGCCCGAGGAAGTATCTCCCTGGTCAGAGGGCACTCCCTCCGGTTCGGTTGGCACCAAACTGGGCTGGCCATCCGGGTCAGCGGACTTTTTGGCCTCCCTTTCCCTGAGCCTACCAACTCTCTTATCTATGGTGGCAGCAGGAAAATTGTGACAAATCTGGCAGTCTGAATTGAGGTGGTCAAACCCCAGACAATAGACACATGTGGTGTGTGGGTCAGCCTTAGTAAAAGCTTCCCCACAAACACTACAGTGTTGAAACCCAGTGGGTCCGGTTTTTCTTTTAGGTTTCTCAGACATAATGCCAGCCTAACCAACTTGCCCGTTTATGGCAATCCACCAAGCAAGACACACTTATCGGTTCCCAACCGTGTCACGGGTCGTGGAAAAAACCGTAATGAAAACCATTTTTTAGAACCGATAAGAACCGGGAACCGCACTCTAAAAAAGGACTAGTAGATTTTAAATACAACCTGATCGGTTCAAACCGAACTGATAAAGAATTACAAGTTCCACACAGAAAAAATAAATGTAAAACCTATCTATTACTTACATTACCACAGACAGAGCTTGAACCGACCGGTTGTGGTTTAATTTCGACTAAAAACTGAAAAATAATACTTTTAAACCGACAAAATGAACCGAGCAGAAGGAGAAATCTCCAGAGTGACTGTTCAGTGAGGCGGAGTAAAGAATCTGACAGTTTGCGTTTGAAGCACAACAGACAGAGTTTTCAACCGAGCTCGCGCTCTAAGTTCCATACCTGCATGGAAAGTTAACTATTTCACCTCCGGAGCAGTTCTAACCTGCGGTCATACTGCAATTGTCATAATATAGCAAGACTTCATGTTGTTTGAATAATACAGTATTTATGTTTTGTAACAAAAGAACATTTGATGTTTTTAGTCAATCTGGTTGCTATTCCTGCAATTTTGTTGCAATGTTTTTATAACTTTAAATTTTGATTTATTATAATCCTCAAGTTTCTTTCCAATTCAACCTGTTTCAGTATTTTTTTTTGGTACATATTTCTGTCCCATATTATTTTTCCCATATGAAGAACCATGTATGTTTCATTGTTGAACTGCATACAGTTCATTTTTGCTATGATTCAATGTCTTCTAAATCCTTTGTGGGTATCTTTGTTTGCCTTATTATCTTCTTTCCCTCCCAATTTAGTATTGTCATTGAATTCTGTTATTATACCCTTGACCTCAGTTTGATGGCAAGATATAAATAATGAAAAAACTGATGGCCCTAGTACTGGCCTGTGTGGGACCTGGCTTGTAAGCTCTTTTTCTTCCAATACTACTGATTTTATTCTTACTATTTGTTATCTTCCATCCAACCAACATTGTGCCAATTGAACAAGTTTGTTGTTTACTTTGACTGTTTTAGGTTGTTTATTAGCATGTCATGAGAAAACAATATCAAAGGCATTATGGAAATCCTAGTATACAATGACAATTGGTATCTTATTATTTAAGTTTGTATTGTTTCCTAGAAGGAAAGCATATTTGTTGTACAGGATCTATCACTTTTGAAGGCATGTTGTGTTTGTTAGTAAAACCTTTATCTCTGATTTCACATTCCAGCTCTTGTTTGATTAATTTCTCCATGATTTTCCCTGGTACTGATGTCAAGCTAGTGGGTCTAAAATGTTCTACATTTAAGAACTGATAGAAGCAAATAGCTATGATGCCCATGAAGCTTCATGAATTACATATAATATTTCAGTTGTTTTCCTTATCTCATGTAACTGTCCAGTCTGTTTTTAAAAGTGTTCTTATTGTCACTAACAATACTCTTCAAGGGCAACATATTCCATGGTCTAACAACTCTCTGAGAGAAATAATATGCCCTTTTCTTAGACTTACATTTGTTTCTTGTAAGTTGCAATGGGTGGCCTCTGGTATATATGCTTACCTGCTTAAGATCTAGGCCACATTCTACTGAAATGATCTGATCATGGATAATATGATCCATTCCCTCTTTTGTGGATAGGAATAACTATGGCTTTTTTCCCCATTTGTTTGGTATGATTCCACTGTGAACGTATTTATTAAAAATATTTGTCAATAGCTCAGCAATTATACTTTCCAGTTCCTTCAGAATTATTGGATGTAGCCAGTTGGGCCCTGCTGATTTTGTATTATCCAATTTTCATGAGCAGATTCTGGATGTCCTTGACCTAAAAAGTTATCCTATGGCTGCTATTTTCTTGATATTCCCTATTAAATTTGGTATTATTAGCTTTTGGTATGAATACTGAACCAACTATCCATTAGATTTATTTGAGATTTCTTTTGGGTCAGTTATTTCGGTATTGGTTACCTTTATATGTCAAATAGTTCTGTCTTAACTCCTGCTACTGTTACTATAAGCATAAAAGGATTTGACATTATCTTTACTGTTCGCTATTTTGAACTCAGTCTTAGACCTTTCACATTTCATTGTATTTTTTGCAATCCTTAGATGTTTCTTATATTTGTTAATATTTAACTCTAATCCTTTTTCATTTTGTTGCTTTGACATTCTTTTTAAGCTGTTTCTTTACTATTATACCATGGAAGTATTTCCCCTTTGCCATTACTGTATACGTTTTTTTTTTGTTGGTGTAAATATCCCCTCTAATTCATGAACTTGGTCTCTAAGTATTTCTCAGCTCTCCTCTGTGTCCAGATTTTGGAATATTTTTTCCTAGTTCCAGCCTGCTATTTTTTTTCTTTTCTTTTTTTTTTTAATTCTTTTGTAACCTGGTAAGGCCCACTAGACACAAGTACCTGTTTTCAGGGGTGACCCAGGAGAACAGGGGCAGTTAAGTGACTTGCTCAGAGTCACACAGTATGCAAGTGGAGGTTGTGGGACTCAAACTCAGATTTGCTGGATGCACCATGCTCATTCACAGCTCGTTACTCAACCCTCTGGGCTATACTGTTAGAGCTATTTTCATTCAATAATTTAATTCTTCATTTAATTTAATTAATTCCTTATTTTCCTAGTTTCCCTTCCTGTATTTCACAACCATTCTACCCATCTTCTTTTTTTTCTAGTATGATGTCTATGTTGACCATCAAATGGTTGATATCACCTATTATCTTTCACTGACTTTCACATTTTGTATAGTATCTGGTGAGTCCATCAGTACAACATCAGGAATATTACTTTCTGGAATTGGTCCACACATTTTCCCTATGTTCTGGCTATACCTTAAGCATGACAAAAACAGAGGTCCTGACTTTATATTTTACACCTCCCCAGGATATAAAGGTTAGACATCCACTGAAATGGGAGTTTCAGAAACTAAAGTACTTCAGCATTTTCTTGTGGGCAAATAGCACTGCCCTATACTCAGATAGTTATATTCCTTTACTTACTGCTTTACTTTGAAGGATAATTTTAAAAGGTGGGCTCTTCTACCTCTACCTTTTCACTCCTGAATCCACATAATAAAAATTAATGTTACTGAGATACCTATATCTCTTTCAATGTGCACCTGTAATGTTAACTCAGGCCTGGTTTCAAATGGCACAGCACCAGATTTTTTAGTTCATCTGGGCTAAAATCAGACCAAGAGTCTGTACTCAGATACTCCCCAGAAGAATACTGTCTTTCTGCACAGGTGAAGTTGGCACTACTTTGGGGAAACTTGGAGTATTGGGTCTGCTGGGAAGACAGAGTTACATATGGTGGAAGAAATACTGCTTCCAGCCCCGATGTTCAACACCCCCAGAAGGCTGATGGACCTCCTTACTTACTTGTGGGCATTAAACGTCATCTGGAAAGCTTGCAAGAAATTTCCAACATAACCCAAAAATAAAAGTATGTCAGGGGAGATACAGAAGGCTGGTCTGAGATCCTGCTTTCCCACCCAGTCAAGTAGACCACTGGTATAAGTGACAAGCTAAAATAAGGTTGTGCTTCCCAGTGCAGTGTATACAGGGTCAATCAGTATGACTCTTTGGAAACTTAAATACATATTTTGCTCAGAGGACAGAGGATAGATTTAGATATTATCAACTTTGAGACTACATAAACCAACTACTAAGACAAGAACAGAAACAAACACTAACACAACAGATTGATAAAATATATTTTATTACATTATATCAAATAATGCAACAAAAAGGAGCAATCACACTGATCTGTAAAATTTTAGCACAGAGCAGGTTGCATTTGACCTCCCTGTCAATCTAGCCAACTGCCAATAATTATTTGCAATACATATTTCTGTTATATATTGTTTTATGGGATTTCTGTGTGTGCCCATGCAAGTGTTAATTCAAGGCATAGGGAAAGACTACATTTTTTAAGGGGTTTGACCTTTTGACTGGAAGGCCATCTGCTTGCCAGGAAGTGAGATTTTCATTCCCGGGTTCTTTTAGCAGAGTTGTGCCAAAAGCCATTTACCTGCCATAAAAATGCACTGTAGAAGCAGATTGCTTGTATCTCAGGAGCTGTTATAGTGTACACATTTTATTAGGGAACAGGATATATTAGCCAGGAAAGACCATTATAGCAGTACTAAGTGAAATTCACTTCCAGAGTGTTGTCAGACTTCAAGGAGGTTGATTCTGAGCTATCTTAAACCATGCTGTGGGTCAATGGTGGTAAAATAAACTGGTTTTCTTATATCTGAAAAATTGATGATACTGCATTTTTCAGAAGGATAATTAAACTCTCAACACAGTCACTCAGTGTCATTTTGTTTGGATTTTCTTCTCCTGAACAACAGGACACAGCACCCAGCTGTTAACACAAGGACTTACATTTTGCAAGCAATGAGTTCTCTCGACTTTAACAGGTGGAGACATAGTTAAACAGTTTTAAGATGTTTATGCTGTATACTTTCCAAATGTGTTTCCGTACTGTAACCTAAATTAATATATGTTCTCTTTTAGTTGTACTGCATTTATTTAAATATTTTTAGAAAAAAACCTTTGTTTCCTAAAGAAATTCTGCCTGCATGAGAGTTTTTATATTGTATGTGTGACTGTAGAAGATTTATTAATAATCTATGATGACTGCTACTTGCTTAGAAGGGTCATGGATAGCAACCAAATTGAAAGGGTCTGTGTGGAGAATCTGGATGGATTTGGGGAGAATACCAGAGTCTCATATGAGTCTGCCAGGGGTGTGACCTGGGCTATTGCATGTCCTGTAGGGCAAAGACCAAATCAGGTGGTGTGCTGCTACCCCAAAGAGAGTGTAACACTTGGACCTTCCCCAATGTGTACTATCCACAAAAAAGGGTTCATATTTGGCCACAAGACTCAATACTGGTATTGTGCCCTGATCCAAAGTATAGAGGGATACTCTAGGACCTGGTGGAGAGTGTTCAGTTGTAAACCCTGTGAGCACTCTGGAAGGACACGAGAAGGGTATCCCTGTTTTCCCCCTCCTTATCACAGATTGCACTTTGGGGTGGGCACTGTGAGCTCAGTAGAGTCAGATCACTAAGCTCACAGTGCCCACCCCAAGTGCAATTCGTGACAGCCTCTTTTATAATAAATAAATATCAAGCAGTGCTCCACACTACAAATACACACAAAGAATGGGATAAAATATGGAAAAGTTCTTTTTGGACAGCTTTTTCACCAAGATGGCATGCATTTTCCTGGGTGATAAAATACAGGTACCTTATAATTCCTGTTCTTAAAGTTAAATGGGATCAGATCTGATCAGCAGCATGCTGGAGGGGGGTGTGGTGACCTATGAGAATCATAGACACAGTTTTTGGCAATGGGAGCTCTTTGACCATATTGGGAACACATGACCAAACACTTACAAAATATTTTCAACCTGAGCACTGCACCACATTGTAGTAACATAGTACTCGGACTTTTAAGCCAGCACTTATAAAAAGGAAGCAGGCCATTTATTTATGGTATATCTGCACTGTGGCCACACTGAAAGCCTGACTTGTAAATGGCTTTAGGTAGAATATACCATCAGTTCAGGACTGGAAAACAATTATGGGGAGATAGCTGAAGTGGAAAGACTGACATATCAGATTCACAGCACAGATGAGGCATACTTAAACAGATGAACTCAATGGGAGCTAGCAGTAGTGGAGGAAGACTAATGGGACAATTTAACCATACACTTTATTTATAGTAACCTGCACCACCTGCTGCCATACCATCCCAAGGTATGCCTTTGATAACATATAAGATGATGCAACTTTTAGGTGAGCCGGGTGAGGGGGCTGGGAAACCTGCTACCATTTTCTTATACAGACATATGGTTCAAATAGAACTATAGAAAATTAGAGACTATCACCCCCTGTCCTTCAACTGTCAAGGGACTCTCACCACCCAGACAGTACCTCCTTAGTTCAGTATTGTTTTCCAACCTCCAGAAATTTGGTTACTGTTTAGGTTGTACAGACACAGTTTTTGTTTATTGCATTTGTCTGAAAAAAGAAAAAAATACAAAAATAGTATAAAAGCAGAAAATAATGTATGCTTTACATGTGTATTTTTCATGCAGAATTAAATGCCTGTGTATGTGGTGTTGTCTGCAATGGTATTATTATTTTCAGTAAAGTATAAAAAAATATGTTATTTTCCCTTGTCGGTGTCCTGACTGTTTTAATTCCTGATTCATGAAGATGTCTAGGTATATCTGTTCCTTGGCACTGCTAGAGGTCATTTTGTTCCATTCACAGTTAGATAAATTAGAGTCTCCAATCACAATTATTCTCTCCCTTTCAGCTATATTATCTATCTCTTTTCTTAAAAGCTGGTTGTAAACCTCATCACTGTTAGGTGGCCTTTAACACCCTCCTAAGTTCAAGCTATGATTGCACAGTATATTTTTTAACTGAACTTATAGAGTCAAAATGCAGTAAAATGTCCAGCCCAGTGGCGCAGTGGGTTAAGGCGCTGGACGCCACACCACGCACTATGCCAGTGACCCGGGTTTGAGAATGACCTCGGGTCATCAGGGTGACAGCGGGGTGGGGGCAGAGCAAGATCGAGCATGCTGATGGGCAGCTCTCCTCTCCTGAGGGTGGTGATGGTGGATTGGTGCCCCCCCATAGTTCTGCTCCTGCCGGGTGGATGTCTGGTTGGTAGTGTAGGCAGAGAGGGGGCAGCAAATAGCTACAGGAGGAGGGAAGGCACTGAGCTGGCACCACGGGGTGTGCAGCATTCCTCCATATGCTCGCATAGTCGTGTGCTGGGGCCTCGGGGGCAAGGGAGAAAACTAGCAAAAACTACCTATGTGTTCCACTGCAACTGAGTGTGCCAGTTCAAATGCAAGCATACAGAACTGGCACCACTCTGATTGCTGTATAAAGCTTCTTTATTCAAAACATGAAATCCACCATAAACACAAGACAGTGGGTGGTTATAGGATCCCCTACCAGTTTCACATAGTGCGTGTCATCAGTAGAATGACCAGATCATTAACAGACCCACATTTAAAAATAGTGTTTTTAAAGGCACAGAACCACATTACCACAGTTTACATGTGATGAATGCACACTATACTAATACATCTATAGTGAATATTAAAGTACAAAAGTACAAAAATGCCTTTCTTTCCATTAATAAATAAGCAATTATTTAAATATTTTACTAAAAATGTTACTAGAAAAGCTAACTAGCACCTTAAAGACAATGTGAGTAAATAAATTAAAAAGCAGGTTGATATAACTCTCCAAACATAAATACAATACTAATTATCTTGATTCTTCTCAAAATTCTCAATGTTTGAGGTGAAACTCATTTCCAATCCTCTGCACCTTAGATGAGAACACACACACCATAATGTTAGGAGCAAGCATAAAACAGAATGTGTGATTTACTTTCTAATACCTTTCAGAATGTCAATCCTGTCATTTAGGTCTGGTTGTTGTACTGCTCCCAAGGTGTAAATCCCAAAACACTCCTTCTGGGTAAGTTTGAGATCCAAGTCTCCTCCACATGGTCCCAGACTGACTTTCTCTATCCCACAGAATTTAAAAGTATGTGTAGTCCCTGAATCTTTGGTTAGTCTACAATGATTTGATAATGCATTTTTACTATCTTCCACTGCTATGCTGCATAAATGTTCCCCTATTCGAACCTTAAATGGTCTGATGGTCTTCCCTACATAAAATGTACCATATTCACACACTGCTAGGTGCACTAGATTGGTAGTACAGTGCAATCCACTTAAGTCCACATCGGATAAGTGCACATCCTGCTTACATGCACATTTTTTCCATATCCCAATGTTTTACCTATTTATTCAACATTAAATGTACCTCTTAAGTACACTACATGTAAGTGCACTTTTCAGTTAAATGTACTTTTTTTTTACTTTCCCTATTGATTTTCAGTCCAACCTAGCATTGTCTTAGTCTTTTTGGCATTAACCAGCAGTCTATTTGTGGTGAACCACTTGCGAATGTTACAGTAATTGCTGGTGAAAGTAGAGGGAGAGAGAGAGAGAGAGAGAGAGGACAAGGATTAGTCACTAAAGTGGAGAATTAAATCATCAGTGTAAAGTAAGAGTGGCAGGTGGCAGTCCTTGGGGAAGGAGTTCACATAGAGGGAAAAGAGAATGGGCCCCATGACAGATCCCTGGAGGACACCAGTAGAGATAGGCAGGTCGGAAGAGGTTGCTCCCCCAGAACAGACCATTTGGGTATGGCAGGTGAGGTAGTCCCTGAACCAGGCTGTGTTGGCAGAGTATATGCTCAGGTTTCCAAGTTTGTCAAGGAAAATGTTGTGGTTCACCATGTCAGAAGCTTTGGAGAAGTCCTCAAAGATAGCCCCTGTAAGCTTCCTGATATCCTTGTTTCAGAGAACATGGGGCCTGATTCCAGGTCGAATTTCGCAACTCACTGGCGTATACGAGTTGTGACATTCACAGCTATGCCTGGGACCCTGCACCATATTCCAAGAGCAGCAGGGTCCCGACACATATGCCATGCGAGTTGTGACATGGCGAGGCTAACGCCACAGGCATGGTGTAATAGTCCCACATGTTACAAGTCACAGACCCATTACTGACAGCCCCCACAGAGCCTCCCACCCTGGAACACCATGGCATGCACCAGAGGGCATGGGGGGCAGGACAGGTGGCACAGCAGTCTGGGGGGGCACACTGGCAATCGGACCCCTGGGGATCCATGACATTCAGGGGTGGGGGGCATGGGTGTGCTTGTGGGGGCATGAGGAGCACATCAGCACCATCACCACCATGTTGTGGAGTAAGCATCCAACAGATGGCAACATTGGATGCCTCTTAGAGCAGCTCTGAGCTGCACAAACTTCGATCTGCCAGTACGGCTCCTGGAATCGCAGACGTGGGTTACAGCAGCCACCCTCCTGGAACAGGGAACAGTTGCTGCCATAATCCACCCTTGCACCATGTCATTGCTTGCTGCAGTGTAGTGGGTGGCATAACCCATGGCTGACATGATGCGAGGCGCCTCTTGGAATCAGGGTTGGCTAACTGCTTGGTGCAGCACAATATACGCCATGGGGCTTGGCATATCTCGGCTTATGCTGGCATACGCCATCCTGGAATTGGGCCTCTGGTCTGTAAAATTGGTCAAGGCCATGATTGTCCTATATGCTTTTCTGAATCTGTGCTGCTGTGGGCTGAGGAGATAAAATTTTGTAACATAGTCGGTGATTTGGTGGTGTGCAATATTCTCGAACAGTTTGCTAAGATGGGAGAGGATGGATATCAGGTGGTAGTTGTCCATATTACTTAGGACATCTAATTTAAAGACTGGGATGATCCTGGCCTGTTTCCAAATAGAGGAAACAGAGTCAGTAGAGAGAGAGAGGTTGCAAACTGAGGTAAGAGGTTGGGCAATGGCATTGGGTACAATTTTGAGAAATGGGGGGGGCCATCACTCCCAGCAGTACCTCGATTGGGGTGACTCAGGAGGAATTTGAGTGTAGTGCTGGGGGATATGGACTGGAATTAGAAGGGAGTTATGTTAGAGTTCTTGGTGGCAGGGTCAGCGAGGGGAAGGGAGGGCTGGGAAAGTGTGGGGAGAGCTTGGCAAAGTATTAATAAAGATTAGTAAATTTGGCATTAAGTGCATTTGCTACTTCAGAAGCATCTTTCAGGGGACTGTTAAGGGTGTTGAGGTGGAGAGGGGGCTGCTTGGCTCAGGGGGCAAGCAGGGCATGGATAGCCAACCAGAAGTGCTTAGGGTTCACAAGGCTCTGGAATTGTAGGTTGCAGAAGTACTGTAAGTAGCCTTACAAGAACTGACTTGATGCTTGTAAAGGTTTTGCATGATTCTGTACTCATTCCTGAGTGAAAGGGAGGGGGAGGCTTTGTAAGATGCCCACTTGGTGTCCCTTGTCTTAATGATTTTTAGGAGATCCATGGGGAACCAACAGGCATTGCCCCACATACTCTATGAGTGTTAAGAGGGAAGTGCTTATCTTGAGTGCTTGAAAGGGCAGCAATGAAGAAACCAAGAGCCGAAGGGTTGTCTTTTGAATTATAAAGGGATGACCAATCAATAGCCATGATGTCAGCATGTAGTTGGAAGGAATCATAGGTTGCGTAGTTACAGAAAGTAAGATATTTAGGAGGGGTTGAGGGGTTTTAGTGGACCAGATACAATAGGTACGGGAGTGGTTCCTGACAGAGTCAGCTAGGGTACCAGTGTGGGTGATCTTATCTTCCTGGTTTGTTATTAGCCATTCAATTGTGGTGTGATTTAAGGATAGGCCATTATGCTGAGTTGGGGTCATGATGAGTTGGAAGAGATTATACTGTTTAGGAGGCTATAACTGTCAGAGAGGGTGTCACCTTGTCAGTTTAAGTCTGCTACTAAGATGGTATCTCTGGGGGAACTAGAGATCCAAGGTTACTTAACAGAAGTAAAAGCCCTGCAGTGCCACCATTGGGTGGATTGTAGCAGCAGCCAATGTATAGTTTTTTTGGAACATATAATGGACAACTTGGTGATTAGCCAGTCAGTAAGGGACCCAGTTGTAGATAGGCTGGTAAGTGTAATGCTTTAGGAGAACTTAAAGTGGAGGAGGACCCCACCACCCTTCCGAGTGTCCGAGCAGTCATGTCTAAGAAAGTAGCCTGGTAAATTTAAGCAATTTAGCCAGGTTTCTGAGATACCAAGAATGTCAGGCTGATAAATGGAGGCACAGGTTTCTAACTCAGCAAGTCTGAGTAGGAGACTCTGACTATTGAGATGGGAAATATATAGGCCATGTCTACTTCCCCATAGTGGGTTGTTGGTTGAAATGGGAGAGCTAGCAGGGCTGGGTTTGCTCTCAACAACCCCAACTTGAAGTAGAAGCAGGGGAAGAAAGGGAAAAAAAGCAGGGGGTGGAACAATGACAGGATAGACAATAAATGTAGGAGAAAAAAACAAAGGTGATCCCATTTAAGGATAAGGGCCAGGGGGAGAGAGGGGGTTGTGTGAGGTAAGCTGTAGCTGGGGGCAGGTGGGAGAGGTGCCGGAATAAATCTAGGATGGAAGTACATAAGGGTGGCTTGTTCCTTGACTAGAATCAAGGCACAGGACTCGGAGACTAGTAAAAGTCCAAGCAGTAAGCAGATGATCAGTAGGGTAGTGTTAATGAATTTCATCATACCAAAGGTAGGCATGGGCATGGTACATGGAATCACAGGTGGGGGGGGGCTGCAATCAGAGAAAGTGGGAAAACATGGTAAGAAAGAGTAGGAGTTGGGGGGAGAGTGGGATGACTACTGGAGGAAGGGGCTAGTAGGCTTGAATGGTAAGAGGGGAGTAAGCTAGGAGCCCAGAAGAGACAAAGATAAGAAGGAAGGGTGTGGAAAGTCAGGTAGTATATGCATAGTGATTTGGATATACAGTTCTTAGCTTGATGCTTTTCATTAATACAGCATGTGGAATTTGATGTTCTACATAAGTCCTCATTATAGGAGCATGATAGTGCCCCAATAATTTGGGGTTGAGTAGGCTGTTCAATGTTAAGCCCCAATGTTTGCACATCAATAGCTTTGCTGTCATTAGATAAAATAGCACACAATTTGGCTTGCATGGTCAACCTGTCACAGTCTCAAGATGTGAAGTTTTGTGATAGCATCTTATACTGTTTTTGAGACACGGAGCATCAAAAAACAAGAATTAAAAAATAAACTATACTTAATATTGCATATATTTTGCTCTCACCTACAGCCTGGACTGTATTTTTTTCATAACATTTTCTGGTTTGAAGGGACCCATGCCAACCAGTAGTGTGCCTTTTGTAGGTTTGGTGAAAAAATATTATACCATTTTAGAGTTACAGTACAATGGTTTTTGAGTTGCCATTCAAACTCAACCAGTAAAGAAACTTTTACTAGTGCTTATTTTCATTAGTTACTTGTTACATGGAGAGAAATACCAATCATGACGGCCATCTTGTTTTTTTTTTCAAATTTACAAAATGGTGTAAGAAGGAAATATTGAGTTAAAATCAAACCCCAGTACCAATATTTTGCTAAACTGTAGGGGCAGTATTTACAAAGCAGATGTGCTGGGTGCAAATGAGATGCACTGGTGCAATCTGGATATGCCAACCCCAGACAGTACAATTCACAGAAGGATACACTACAAGATGCCCTGTGTGCATCCCCACTGTGAACTGCACAGATGCAGAATGGTACAAAAGTGAGATGCCCCAGCTCAACAGAGATGCTCCAAAGCACCTAGGCAGCAGAACAGTGAATATGGAGCAAGTCAGCAAGGGATGAAGAAGCAACAGGGGGAACCAGCAGTGGTACAAAGGATGCAGGGAAACACACCAGCAGGGACTGGTCAGAGTGCCAAAGGGTCCGACAGTGGCCACAGCTGAAAAGGTGTACAGACTGAGCACACAGAGAAACACCCAGAAGCACCTTGCACACCCCACACAAGAGCCCAACTGGCACATATGACAAACCCAGGGGTGCCTGTCAAGGGGTGCCAGAGCTGCTGGGTGGATCATGCAGCAGAGATGTGTCCCCAGGACACGGCCTCCTACACAAGAACCCAATGGAGTGGAGAAAGGGGATGCCACACAGGGGCACACCAGTGGACAGGTACAATGGCAGACAGGCAGAGTGCCATGCACTGCACGGGCGTAAGATACCTACAACAAATGTGGACCACATGCAAAGCCTCACAACAACAGGGCAGCAGTGCAACAGAAGCATCCCACATGCACCACACACACATAACAGGGGTACTGAGAAAGGAAGCATGACTCAACGCGTGCCCACATGCCACAGGCAACAAGGAGAGCACACAGTGAGGCTGCAACATCGGGGGGCCAGATGCATGTGTGTGCAGTAAAACAGGTGCACACATGTGTAAGGCATCAGAGACAGTGGACAGCAGCAGACAGATACACAATGTACATTGAATGACCACAGACACCAGTTGCAATAAAAAATGTTTAAGTAACAGCAAAGGCACACAATAAACTATTTACAAGAACAACAGCCAGTAAGAACAGGGAAGGTGAGGGTGGGGGACTGTACAAGTACAAATAATAATAATAATAAAACTTTATTTATTGAGCTCCTTTCAAATGCTAAGGTGCTTTGCAGTATTTAAGAACAGGTTCCATAAAAATATAACAATTAAAATTAGACCATTAAAAATCATGACAGTTCATGAAAAGCTTGACTCCACAAAAAAGTCTTCGGTGCCTACTTAAAGCTCCCTATGGTTACACATTCCCTGAGCTGATGGGGCAGAGAATTCCAGAGGGTTGGAGCTGCAAACATAAAAGCACGGGCCCCAGAAGATTTCAAGATAACCCTCGGAATCTCCAGCAACTCCTCATCAGCCGAACGGAGCTATCGCATAGGGGTGTAAGGAATCAGAAGCTCTTTCAAGTAGTCAGGACCAAGTCCATGTAGGGCTTTGTAGGTCAATAAACCTACCTTAAAGGTGATCCACCACTGAATCAGCAGCCAGTGCAGTTCGCACAACATAGGGGTGATATGCAATCTTCTAGACACCCCTGTCAACAATCGAGCAGCATCATTCTGCACTAGCTGCAAGCAGCGGATATCAACCCCAGGAAGCCCTAAGTAAAGGGAGTTGCAGTAGTCAAGTCGAGAGGTCGCAAAGGTGTGGACCAACACAGGCAGATTGCTAGATGCAACAAGGTGTTTGCCCCGGTGATGTTCCTAAGATGATAAAAGGCCAACTTAATGACTGCCGACACCTGATAATGGAGGGTCAGCCCATCGTAAAGCACCACTCCAAAGTCGTGCACTCGTTCTGAGGTAAGGATCGGAGCACTCCCCAGAAATAATCCAGAGGGCTGATCGGTCCTCAACCCCTCTATCCTGTGACCCAGGTCCACAACCATAACCTAAGTCTTTCCTGCATTCAACTTTAACCAGTTCGAATTCATCCAGTCTTGGATTTCGGCAAAACAGTTGTTAAATACTGAGAGAGCACTAGCCTGGTCAGGGGCAAAAGACAGGTAGAGCTGGGTGTCATCAGCATAGCTGTGAAACCTCAGTCCATACTGTCTAACAATGTCTCAGAGGGGTAGCATATACACTGCAAACAGCATGGGGACAACACCGAGCCCTGAGGAACCCCACAAGACAGAGAGACAGGGTCAGAAGAAAAGATCCCCGACACTACGCTCTGTCTTCTACCAGCTAGGAAAGATGTAAACCATCTGAGCACTGTACTTGACATGCCACAGATGGACCTCAGGTGCTCGAGCAGGACCCCATGGTCTACAGTGTCAAAAGCTGAAGAGAGATCAAGGAGTACCAGAATGGAACAGTTTCTCCGATCCCTCACCATCAGGAGATCATTGAGCACCCTAACCAGAGCCATCTCAGTACTCAGTGCCTCTTATGAAAACCTGACTGGAGAGGTTCGTAGACATTATGGATGGTCAAATGGTTCTCCAGCTGGATTGCCACTACTTCCTCAATAACCTTTCCTATGAAGGGAAGGTTCAAGATAGATCTGTAATTAGCAAAAATGTCTTTCTTCAGAAGGGGTGTCACCACCGCCTCCTTCAGAGAGCTTGGACACTCACCCGATTCCAAGGAGCACTGGACAGTTTGAGCCAGAAATGGGCCAATGGTCTCATAACAACCCAAAATCAGGGAAGTTGGGCCTGGATCTAAACTACAGCACGTAGGGCACATCCCCTGAACAATCCACATAATATCTTCGAACTCCAGCAGGTCAAAGGTACTCCATGAAGTACGACGTATACTGACCAATCTCCGACCAACTGCATCCCCCATAAAGTGAGTCAAGCGGATCTCTGACCTGATGTCGGCCACCTTATTCACAAAGAATTGAGCAGGCTCATCACACTCTTTTTGTGAAAAAGCTTGACAGAGCTGCAGACTGGTTGGGTTTCACAACCTGTCCACAGTTCAGAAGAGTTGAGCTGGTCGATTCTGAGCAACAGCAGTCTCCCTGGACAGGAAATCTGCCTTCTTAGGGGAGATCACCGATTGGTAGAATTTATAATGCTCCACCAAACTAAGGTGGTCTACCACCAGGGCAGATTTCCACCAGTGACGTTGTAACCTTCATCCCACTCACTGCAACTCCCTCAAAGACCCATCAAACCAAGGGGCCCGAGGGCGGAGTGGGAGGGGCTGAACAAGGACAGGAGCTATTTGGTCTAGGGCTAAGGAAATGGCCTTATTACAGGCCAGAACCACTAACTCTGGACTCGAGCTGGCATCAGGAAACACCGAGAGGTCAATCACCGCTGCCAGGTCTTCAGGGCACACATCCCGTAAAGGGTCGTAACTGACCATCTCCACAGGGGCAGACCTACAAAGAGGGGTACAAAAGTTGAACCTCATGGTGTAATTATCGGACCAGCTGATAGGTTCCACCTCCAGGTCAGAGGCCTCAATCCCCAGGAGGAAAACCAAATCCAGAGTCTGACCATCATTATGGGTAGCTGAAGAAACAATCTGTGTAAAGCCGAGTGATGTCATCACCTGGAGGAAGTGCTGACCAAAAGACGAGAGTTTGTCATCGACCCAGGCATTGAAGTCACCCAGCACCATCAGTCTGGGCGACTCCAATGACATGTCAGCGGCAAAATCTGCCACTTCCTGCAGGAATCACTTATTGTCCCTGGGTGGACGATAGACAAGAGCTATCCTGCAGCCCACACCAGCTACCACAGTATACTCAAAGGATTTGGCTTCCTCTACTGGTACAACAGTGAGGCCCATCTTGGTCTGGAAACAGACTGCTAACCCCCCCCCCCACACGGTCCAATCTTAGACGTGTATCACAGAGTACCTAACTGGAATTGCTACCTCCAAAATGGGGCCAGCATTTTCATCCAGCCAGGTCTTGGTGATGCAAGCCAGATCAGCTGTTCCAACAAAATCTGCAATAATAGCAGTTTTGTTTTTAATAGATCTGGCATTACATAACACCGCTCGAGTTGGACGGGGTTCATGAGCCATTCCAGCTACTTGTCCATCTAAAGAAAGGGTGCCCTTGGGTATGGGGACTAGACATAGATTACCACATTCCAGGCTCCTTTTCGCCCCAGGGCGTCTTCTGGACTTAACCAACCCTATGCGAGAGGGCCACTCCTTCGACCTCCAATGTCCATGCCCCCCACCACACCCACCTCTATCCCTCCTATGTGCAATACCCAGCACCCAACAGTACTGATAGATAGAAAAGGGGGGGGGAATGAGCAGAGGGCACGGAGATAGGAGGACGAATAACAAAAGACCCGTGGAGGTAAACAGGCAAATTCTGCAAACAAATAACTACAACTACAGCCAAACACCACAACAAAATCCTAGTTTCCTTATAAATTACTACCCTAGAATAGTTACAATATACCCAATAAAACTTCAAACTAAAACCCACCCAAATCAAAAAATTGTACTAAACAATCATAAACATAACATCAATAAGTATAAAACAAAATAATAAAGTCATAAAGATGTATGAGGAAGGAACCAAATAGTCCAAGTCCTGATGGTCCTTTCACTGCCAGCAGGACTACTGAAAAATCCTCATGAGCTCACACCCCTGGGAACGGTCTTTCGTTCAATGATAATGATGAATAACCCTCAGGCCACTGACGCTTTCACTATCAGGGCCTAGGGATGACTATTTATGGCACTCTCACTGCCACCAAGTAATGAAGTGAAGGTTAAGCATCTTCCAGAGAACAGATAAAAAACAAAAATGTCAAGGCACTCTCACTGCCTGAAAAAATTAAAAAATAAGGATCTGACCATGACCAGGAATATGAACAGAATCCAAAATTCAAAGTACTTTAATCCACCACAATCTCTCACAGAGTTGAGGGTAAAATAATCCAAAAGATCAGTTGTTTCTCCAAGAACCCAAAAGAATCTATAGCTGCTCCATCATAGTTCAGAAAACCATAAATCAGTACATGTAATCCCAAGGGCAGAATTGTAGAAAAGAGTAAGGGAACCATGAGCAAAGGCCAAGAGCGTGCATATGTCTAAACAGAAGAGGGATATCTCTCCCTCACCTGCTACCGTCCCAACCAGGCCCTGCACACACCACCCAAGACCCACAGCTATAGGCACTCCAAGGCCAGACCACCAGGACCAACCCCGAGGTAACTTAGGACCGCCTCAAAAAGTGTTCCCAGCTCTCTGGAGCTGAATGAGACAATTCCCGCTTGGTCCCTAGCAGCACGATTAGGAATAACCCTAGGCGCGGGGTGGGGGGGTAAGGGCTTCCCTGAACTAGCACAACACACTAGCCTTCCTGCCCCCAAGCTCTATGTGACTAATCAAATTTGACCACCCGGTGACAGAACTGCAGCATCAAATCAAATCCAAATAAAAGCAAAACAGCAAGTCCCCCACTCACGGCATTCCTCAATAACATTATTCAAATCTTCAAATCTTCAGCAATGCACCTCCTTTCTACAAATCCAGCACATCAGAGTAAAACCAAGGATGTCGGGAGAAACAACAAACCAAAATATCAAGGGAAGCGCTGAACCAGGTAGTGGGACAGCAAAAGGAGAAACCTCCTCGCATCCACTACTCGCCTATAGAAATACAGATGCAAACACGCGAGTAGGGTCCAGGTCCAGAATAAGACTCAAACGAACACCAGCAAAATGATCGACAGACGAGCGATAAAACTGATAAGGGCTCAGTCCTGCAAGGATAAAACACAACAAAATAAACAGTTTAAAACACAAAAATAAAATAAAAAACAGAACAGGGTAAGTTCATAACGGCTGGCCCAGTGTGGCCGCCATCTTGGATTGTACAAAAACAGGTATGCAGGATGGTGAAGGTGTGCGTGTGTGTGTCAGAACATGGTACAGCAACAAACAATGTGGATGGGGAAGGCATGGGAGGCAAAACAGAAAGTGGCAAAACAGAAATGTCCATGTCCCTAATGTACGGGACACATTATACCACGGCGCCCACACCTATGACCCCTGGTACACAGCAACCTGACCAGCCTGGTCACTGCCTGCAGCAGCTGTCCCTAACACCTGTAGAGTGGCTGCAGCATCCTACATACAGATCTCTGGATCTGGATCTGGAGTCCTGCCAGCTGCAGAAGTCCCTGATGCCTCCGACAAATGGGAACACATGGCTGTACACCCCTTGGACCTACACTGGGGACACAGACAACAGATACTAAGTGCCATGTTCCACATCGGCCCCCCCTTCCCACCATGTGAGTCTGCTGGTGTCATCCACCACGCAAATGACCAAGAGCCTGCCAGTCACACTGCATGCCTGCAACAGGCTGGCACACCATGCCACACTGTGACTGTGCAATGTTACTCAGGAAGCACATGGCCTAGATGAGTATGCAGGGGTTTGCACAGAGGGGCATGTTGCCATGCCCCACATAGCATGTGCACATGCCAGCAGGCAGCCCAATTGTCCGGACACCACTGAAGCACCACAAGGTGCCCACGGTGTGCATAAAATACACACACGGTGGATGCACAAATAGGGGCCTGGTGCACTGTGGCCCAAGCACATGCCACCATGCCCACACCCCATATGTGTGCAACCAGCAGCACATGGACGTACACAATGGAACTGCAACAGCCAGCTGAGGCACCTCCCACCCCCCTGAACATATAGAGAATGCACAAGACAAGCACCTGCACCAGCACGTCCCTGTCCACGGGCATTGATACCGGCCCTAATGCACCTGGCCTCCACCGTAGCCATGGCCTGCCACCTGCCTGCAGGTCTTGTGAGAGGAACAAATACAGAGAACACTGTGAGGAGACATGAGGTGTGACATGCCCATCACCCCACCCAGCAACAACACCAGTGCCAGCATGCAGTGAAGGCAGCACCACCACAGTGCCCGCCCAGTGATGGGACCTCTGGCTGCATGCATCCACACATAACACCCCTGCCCATGCCCACCATGTGTGCAGGTGGACACATGCAGTGCCAATAGCCATGGCATACCACGCACACCACAGTAGCCCTGCCCCCCTGCTTCATGCCACACACATCCACTCCCTGTGGTCACGCCGGCACTGGCCACACTTTGTGTGGCCCATGGCGCACACATATGTGTGTGTGTGTGTAGTGGTGTGCAGTGATCCTGCCACCCCCCCAATCCCCATGCTGGCCCTGTGCATGCTTAGTACTGTGACTTACTTGGGAGTGGCACCACACACCTGTGTGCATAGTCCTGTAGGCTTTGCAGCTTGTCTGGGTTCCCATGCTGCAGATCACCATAACAGTGCCTGCATTGCTGCCCAGTGTGGGCAAACCCTGTCCTGCCCACCAGCTGCACAGCAATCCTGACCCATGCTGTGGAGTGTGGTTTTGTGAGGTCATCCGACCCAAATAGCTGTCCCTCAGCCTGCAGCACCAGTGCCACAAGGTTGAGAAGCTCCACCTCAGCCCATTTCATGGCCCTTTGGCATGTCCTCTGAGCATGTGGCATGATTGCCCTCAGTGTCAGAAGGTCAGGTGTGCACAGACAACGGCATTTTTGTGCAATGGCACAGTCACACCACATGTACTTATAGCCATCATGCAACACACCACGCATGGCGTGGCAATGCATAATTGCTGCCAATAGCACATCATCACGCATGTGCACAGTGCTCTGCATGGCTGGGAACCCAGGGTCAAGGGACATGACCGGGTTGCACATGCGTACTCCGAGTGGAGCTGCCATCTTGTGACTGGAAAGCAATGTCACGAACAGTGCAGTGTCACCGCGTTTATTGCCAGTGTTGCGCTGTAATCCACAGGTGCACAATGATACCCCATTGCGCGATGGATGCACACAATGTGACAGGTGGCACTTCCGTCATCGTGCATGTTGATGTGTATTTGTGGCCAGATGTGATCGCGCAGTAAGTCATATCGGACTATTTGCACTATGCCTGTCAAGCCACTTACCTGGCATCACACATGCTCGGCAATATGCCGTGACAGATGCGACATATTCAGGAACTGCCCTATGTCTTACATACATGCACTGGGGATGTGCCGTATGGAGATGTGCCCAATGCAGCAGATGCTCCATGCTGATTGGAATGAGCTGGGGGTTATTATGCAATTCACAGACATTGCTCCTAAATCAGCTTATTACCGTATTCAGGGGCATCTCACCTGTTTATCATCTCATCACAGATGCTCCCAACCTCATTTGCATGCCCCGAACCATAAATACTCCTGAATGTGCCCCCACAGAGCTCAGATGACTGACAGGAATTGCATCCTACCCTCCCACACCTCGGTAAACACCCACACTGCCAACCAACAGATGTAGTCCATCCTGAGGGTTAGAACCTCCTTAGCCCAAAGGTCATTCCCACACAGGGCCCCAGCCTGGTACAATGAACTCCCCTCTGATGTCTCCTCCATCTCCCAATTAAGACCTTTCAAGTCAGCCCTCAAAGTGCACATTTTCAATTCACGGCACTGCCAATGTACCAGCTAGTGCTGGGTCATCTATCTATCATCTTAAAGGACCACTCCGCCACTGCGCTCCTACCGATAGGGCTACCAAACATTACCTATTAACAATGCTTCCTTCGGCTGCACTCACAAGGTATCTGTCTAATTCTCTTCTTCGGTGTAAATATCAAACCTGTTGCTCCCTTCCTCTATCAGTAAACTTGTTGTTCTCTCTGCCACTGAGCTCCTACCGATAGGGCTACCAAACATTACCTATTAACAATGCCTCTTTGGCTGCACTCACAAGATATCTGCCTAATTCTCTACTTCACTGAAAATATCTAACCTGTTACTCCCTTCCTCTATCAGCAAACTTATTGTTCTCTTGTAAGCTGTAAAATACAGCTCTCGGTAACACGTTCAATGCAATGTATAGCTGATCTTGATTCTGCAATATTGTATAACTGGAAAAAACTGCAACTTTTAGCTGCCAATCTATGTCTTCATGTATTAAGTGTTTATGTTTGTTTTTCTGACACGGAGCCTTCATAAATATGTCCCTGACTCAAAGGTTGTAATCCTAAAGTCTGTTAAATAAATAAATAAATCCTTGAAGGTGGTTTGTTTACATTCTTCCAAAGTCAGTGTGGCAGCACAAAATGACAGTCTGAGGCCTAAGACATACAGCCACGATCCACGCCTGTTCCTGGTCAACAGGCACATCATGGTGAGTTCCCCACAGTGTCCCACTGTCCAGACTAGGTCTGGCTTGTGTGGGGGGAGGGATGTCATTGGTAGGTGGAGTAGAATGGGACCACAGACAGATGACATGTGTGTTGCAGTCCTGAATATCATCAGGTGGTACATGTCAAGCAATGCCAGACACATGTTCAGGACATTGCAGCTACATGTGCCACTGCTGCAGAACTGATAATGCCAATGCTCAGCTGTCCCTGACAGTCCCTGATAGAAACATAGAAACATAGAAGATGACAGCAGATAAGGACCGCAAGGCCCATCCAGTCTGCCCATTTCTTTTGCTACCATATGAATGTGCCATCGGCCTTTGCTCTGTCAATGGCCTATCTATTCATACTCATCTGTGTTGCTCCCTTATGCCTATCCCATGCCTGTCTGAAGCCCTGCACTGTATTCATATCCACCACTTCCTGAGGTTGGCCATTCCATTCATCCACCACCCTTTCTATGAAAAAGAACTTCCTCACATTTCCCCTTAATCAGCCTCCCTCTAATCTCATGCTATGTCCTCTTGTCCTGCTATTTTTCTTATATTGAAACATGTTATACTCTTTCACCTTGTTAATGCCCTTAAGGTGTTTGAATATTTCAATCATATCACCTCTCTCCCTTCTTTGCTCAAGGGTATACATATTGAGCTCTGTTAATCTGTCCTTATATGTTTTCTGATGCAGTCCCTGCACAATTTTGGTTGCCCTTCTCTGGACTGCCTCAATCTGGTTAATGTTCTTGTGAAAGTATGGCCTCCAGTACTGCACACAGTACTTCAGATGGGGCCTAACCAGTGTCTTGTAAAGAGGGATCATTACCTCCCTCTTCAGACTTGTGATACCCCTGTTAATACACCCCAACATCCCCCTAGCCTTACCTACTGCTTTAGTGGTCTGCTTGGATGATTTCAGGTCATCAGTGATGATGATGCCCAAGTCTCTTTCTTCCATTGTGACTGCCAGCAACTCTCCTCCCTGCCTATAGGTGGCTTCAGGGTTTCTCTTCCCTATGTACATGATCTTGCACTTCTTTGCATTAAACCCCAGTTGCCACTCTTCAAACCGTTTTGCTAGTTTATCTAGATCTCTTCTCATTCTGCCCACCCCATCTGGGTCATCTACTCTGTTGCACATCTTGGTGTCATCTGCAAACAGACAAACCTTACCCTCCAGTCCATCTGCAATGTCACTGATGAAGATACTGAAGAGGACTGTCCACAGGACTGGTCCCTGAGGTACCCCACTTGTGACTTGCATCTCTTCTGACGGTATACTGTTTACCACCACTCTCTGTTTTCTGCCTGTCAACCAGTTTGCCACCCAGTTGACCAACTTCTGACCCACCTGAGCCTACCCAGCTTATTAATCAATCTTCTATGTGGAAGAGTATCGAAAACTTTGCTGAAGTCCAGGAAGGTGACATCAACTGCTCCTCCTTGTTCCACCACTCTGGTTACCCAGTCAAAGAAATCTATGAGATTAGTTTGACAGGATCTTCCTTTTGTAAACCTATGCTGTCTTGGATCCTGTGCTCCTGTGGATTCCACGTGTTGCACTATCCTTTCCTTAAGAAGTGCCTCCATAATCTTGCAAATCACCACAGAATGTTATGCTGGTTCAACTTTAAGCAGAATTGCATGGTGCCGAAAGGCCTCTCACACAGTTTGCAAAGGGTGCTAACAGATGACATAGACACGTGTTTTGTCCTACCAGGAGTCATCAGTATACCTCGTCTGTTTGACACCCCAGTGGAATGAACCAGCTACCCTAAGACAGTCTGTCTGGGTTATGTTGTAGTGAACCCATTAAAATAAAAACTATTTAAAGACAAAGAACCTCTGTCATAAACACTGAGGCAAGGGTTACCCAAGGGCATTTGGCTGGGAAGCCAAGTTTCAAGAAAATACAAAATCACACATGCCCACACAATGCAAAGCATCGTGGGCTGCATATGCAAATCACCACAGAATGTTATGCTGGTTCAACTTTAAGCAGAATTGCATGGTGCCGGAAGGCCTCTCACAAAGTTTGCAAAGGGTCCTACCAGGACTCATCAGTATGTCTCGTCTGTTTGACACCCCAGTGGAATGAATCAGCTACCCTAAGACCGTCTGCCTGGGTTATGTTGTGGTGGACCCATTAAAATAAAAAAAATATTTAAAAGACAAAGAACCTCTGTGTGCAAACACTGAGGCAAGGGTTACCCCAAAGGGCATTTGGCAGGGAAGCCAAATTTCAAGAAAATACAAAATCACACATGCCCACACAATGCAAAGCATCATGGGCTGCATATGCAAATCACCACAGAATGTTATGCTGGTTCAACTTTAAGCATAATTGCATGGTGCCAAAAGGCCTCTCACACAGTTTGCAAAGGGTGCTAACAGATGACATAGACACGTGTTTCGTCTTACCAGGACTCATCAGTATGCCTCATCTGTTTGACACTCCAGCCTTTCGGCACCATGCAATTCTGCTTAAAGTTGAACCAGCATAACATTCTGTGGTGATTTGCATATGCAGCCCACGATGCTTTGCATTGTGTGGGCATGTGTGATTTTGTATTTTCTTGAAACTTGGCTTCCCAGCCAAATGCCTTTTGGGGTAACCCTTGCCTCAGTGTTTGCACACAGAGGTTCTTTGTCTTTTAAATAGTTTTTTATTTTAATGGGTTCACCACAACATAACCCAGACAGACTGTCTTAGGGTAGCTGGTTCATTCCAGTGGGGTGTCAAACAGATGAGGTATACTGATGAGTCCTGGTAGGACGAAACACGTGTCTATGTCATCTGTTAGCACCCTTTGCAAACTGTGTGAGAGGTCTTTCGGCACCCTGCAATTTTGCTTAAAGTTGAACCAGCATAACATTCTGTGGTGATTTGCATATGCAGCCCATGATGCTTTGCATTGTGTGGGCATGTGTGATTTTGTATTTTCTTGAAACTTGGCTTCCCAGCCAAATGCCCTTTGGGGTAACCCTTGCCTTAGTGTTTGCGCACAGAGATTCTCTGTCCATAATCTTGCCCACTACTGAGGTAAGACTGATTGGTCTATAGTTCCCTGCCTCCTCCCTGCTACTACTCTTGTGGAGCGGAATCACATGAGTCCTTGTCCAGACTTCTGGGACCTCTCCTGTGCTCAGAGACTCACTAAACAGTTCTGATAATGGCTCTGCTAGTTTCATCCTTAGCTCCTTTAGTACCCTGGGATGTATGCCATCAGGTCCCATTGTCTTGCCCACCCTGAGCTTATCAAGCTCTTGTAGGACCCTTTCTTTTGTGAAGGGACTAGTGCATACCTCCCTTCCCCATGTCCATGGTACTGAGCTGTGGGCCCTGCCCTACCTTCTGTTCAGTAAACACTGAGCAGAAGTATCTATTTAGGATAGATGCTTTTACATGGTCCTTCTCCTCACATGCCCCCTTATCCCAGTTGATCTTGGCAATACCCCCTCTGGACTTTCTCCTTTCACTAATGTATCTATAAAAAGTTGTGTCACCTTTTTTTAGTGTTTGTGCTAGTGTTTCTTTTGTTTGGGCCTTTGCCTGCCTTACTGCCTTCCCTGAGTCCCTTAGGGAAGTTTGGTATGCCTCCCTATCTTCATCCAGCTGCGTTCCCTTATATTTCCTGAAGGCCATCCATTTGGATTTGACTTTTTCTGCTACTGTTTTTGAGAACCAAAGTGGTTTCTTTCTTCTTTTGCACTTCCTTTTCTCTCTAACCAATGGGATGTTGCACCAAGTATTGCATCCTTAATGCTTGCCCCCTTTGCCTGTACACCTCACCTGTATTTCTTTTTGCCAGGGCTAGCTTAACTTTGTTGGCCATCTTATCACAGTCAGCTCCTCTGATAGCCCATATTTTTGCCTTGGAATGGGATGATTTAGTTCTAGTGGTCAAATTGAACCATACCATGTGATGGTCACTGGCCCCCAGGTGACCTTCTACCTGGAGATCTGTGATCCTTTCCCTGTTAGTCAGTACTAGATATAGGATAGCCCTGTCTCTTGTGGGTTGTTGTACCAGTTGTTTGAGATCCTCTCCTATTCCAGGAATGCATGGCATGTGTGTGTGTGGTCTGCACACAGAGTGCTATGACCCTGCAACAGCCAGACACCGTGCCTACACATATACAGAGCTACCTGTCATATGCTAATGCCTGCTTATTCTCACCCACAGAAACCAACATGTCTGGAAAGGACATAGCTGCTGGATGCAGACCTCCCAGTTTCACTAGTGATGAGGATAGAGCACTGATCCAGGCATACCTTCTGGGCTAGGACACCCTGTCTGGCAGTGGTGGCAGCTGCCAGCTGCCAGATGAGGGCTGGGAGGCTTTGGCATGGCATGTCAACTTCATCAGGAAGTCTAACAGGACATCCCAGGAGTGCAGAAAGCACCTGAATGACAAAGGGAGGAAAGCCAAGGAGAAGGTGGCATATATAGAGGCCTCCCTGAGTAGGATAGGAGGTGGGCCGCAGACTGGTATACACCTTACACCCATGGAGGAGCTGCTGGTCAACAGCATGTGCCAGGCAGCTGTGTGGGGTGTTTCTGGAGGGGGCTTCCAGATGGGTGGCAGTCCATTGCAGCACTGTGAGTAGACATGCCCAGGGCATGTGCCTGTCCATGTGTGTGTGTGCCATGTGTGCCCTGACAGCCCCGCTGTGTGTGATTATCCGACCATGTGCCTGTGTGCACCAACCATGGTTCTGTATGTCCCATCCCTGGACCATATTGTGCAGTCGCTTGTCAGGCCAGGCATGTTGTGGGGGGGACAACACACGGTGTTGAGTTCCACTGCACACCATTGCTGCCATCCCAGTGGATGGTGGCCAGGGTGTTGTAATGGTCCCACACATTAACAAGAGGGCATGTACAGGCACTGGGCCTGCCCAGCTATAGTTAGTGCATGGCTGCATCAGCAGAATGAATGTTGACTGTCAGCTGCAGGGCATGTCAGGCACACCACTGGCACACGTATATGTTCACCTGTACGTGCTTGTCTGACCACTACTGTCACCCATGTTTGCAGCCATGTATTCCTTATTTCTGTTGCAGCTGCATCACACCTCATGGGTGCAGCCATATTTGGTGCACCACAGAGTGCCACTGCAGAGGATGATGCTGGTCTGTCTTACCGGGAAGCAGCCAGGTCTGGGGATGGTGCTTTCCCTGGCCAGTCATACACCACAGTTGCCCTGGATGCATCATCAGTGGTGGCAGGGCCTTCCAACACCTCGGCAAGTGTTGCCATTGCTAGTGAGCTTGATGTCACTTGGCTGGAGGGGTTCCTGTGTTTAGCTGACGATGTCCAGGGGATGCGGTGGACAGAGTCATGGTTGATGATGATCCTGATGCCAGACGTATGGGGGGACATGGCCAACAGTGGAGCGCACAATGCACAGGTGCATGCACAGGTGGCACCAGCAGACATTGGTGGTTCTGCAGCCCCTGGCACACCCACAGGTCCTGAACAGCTGCCCACAGTGGTGGTTGCTGTGGGCTCTGTGCCTAGTGCTGCTGTGGTGGTGGGGGAAATCAGCATGGGTCAGCAGGGTGCTGTGGTTCCTCTGCAGGTGGCAGTTGCTCATGATGCTGCCATCCCTGGATGCACAGTGGTTGCACAGGCCCAATGCCCATCCACACACTGGCCTGATGTGGTACATCCACCTACAGTAAATGTGCAGCAGCAGGTTGACACACCACCTGCCTTTCAACACCATCCTCATGAGTCTTCACCCACCGACGAGACTGAGGGCTATGCACACTTTCTGAGGGGCCACTGTGGAGAGGCTGGCATCCCTATGGGCAGAGCTCAGGGGCCTTTGGATGCTGCTGGCTATTGAACATGAGTCGTCTGCCATGTGGCATGCCCAGATGTTGGCAGAGGCATGCCTACTGCAGGTGGTCATGACCACAGCTCTGGAGTGGATTGTGCATGCTGCAGAGGCGGTGTGTGCAGCCAGTGCACCATGTGGCCACTGGGCCTCCAGCCGAACCCCCAGGAGTGCCTCATTCATGCTCAGACAGTGGTGTCAGGTGGACCCATTGCTGCTGGTGCCATCACTACACCTGTCCATTCCCATCATCCCCGTATCTAACTTGGATCACGGGGCCAACACGCCAGTGAGCACCCATTCACAGTCTAACTGCAGTACCCCTCCAGCAGTGTCATCTACCCCTGCTGTGGCCAATGGCACTGCATCAGTGACCACTAGTCATGGGTGTGGCTGCCCACATGTCCTTGGTGGCCATGGTGCATCCTACTGATACCAGGATGACAGCTCATGTGGCCCCATCATCTGCACCCTTTGTGGCCCACTCACCTGGCTACCTGTGCCTGGGGTGGTGTGGATGGCATGTGCCCACCCCAGTGCATTGCCTGTATGGGTCACCTGTGTGGTGCTACACACATATCCAGGTGCGCCTTTGTTGTGCTTTGTGGCATGGGCATGATGAGTGTGGTCCTATGGCTGCTGTGCAATTGTGCCAGCAGCAGTACACTGATCCACGCTATCCTCTGCACATACACTGTGCCCCCTGGATATGTGGATACTGCTGTGCATGTGAGTGTGCGTGTGTGTGTGTGTATGTGCAGCATTGTCGCCCTCATGGGTGCACTGCACTGTTGCAATGGAGTGCTCTGTGGTGTGTATCTGTGTGTGTGTGTGTGTGTGTGTGTGCATGTGTGGTGGGGTGCCAGCCAAGTATTACCCACCTGTGGTCCCCAAAGTGCTCCTACATGATGGTGTCACTGTGCCACTGGGTCCTGGTGAGCAGCCATGGGCCTCACCATGGCAATGGTGCTCCATCACACCACCCCTGGATTGCTGCATCCTTGTCCCACTCCTCACACTTCTCCCCAGAACTGACACCCTCCTCGACCTGGACAGCTTTTCCATGGTCAATGGCCATGTTGTGCAGTAAACAACAGGCCAGGAATATGCCACAGGCCTTCTCTGGGCTATACTATAGGGCACCACCTGACCTATCCAGACACTGGACGTGCATCTTCAGCATGCCAGAGATACGCTCGATGATGGTGTGTGTAGTGATGTGTGCCTCATTGTACTACTCCTCCACCTCTGTTCCAGGTTGGTGGCAGGGTGGCAGTAACCAGGGCCAGTGGGGGTACAACGCATCACCTGTGGGGATCAAGATTCAGGCCGTTACTCCACTGCTAACCTGTGCATAGTGCCCTGCCCCCTGCACAATGTCACACTGGTGTGACTGCCAACTGTACACCTTGGTCCCTGTGGTGACCATGCCTGGCTGTCAACATCCATCTCACAACTGCTACAGCCTGTCTAGGCTAGACATGTCTGCCCATACCTGCCGTGCTCACAGCCATGGCTGTCTTCCCATGTTCTCCAGTGGTTGAGCATGCATGACTGCATGTGGTGTGTTCTGCCTTGCCACTCGTGCCAGCTCCCACCTCCCATACTTTGCTGTTCTTCTGCACTGTCCTCCTGTGAGAGCAGTTCCATCAATGTTGTTCCTTCATTGTCTTGCCTGTACACATCCTCCTGCACATATTGTATCATGGCAATTGCACATCTGCTCCCTCTCCCTTCATTTGTTGCACCATGGTGGCCTGTTCATGGACAGTTCTGCTTGCTCCACACACCTACAAGTTGGCCACTGGGTATGTTCCCAGTCTCAGACCAGCAGCAAAGGGTGGACTGGTGCCATATGATGGCATCATGTGTACTCCCAGGGTATGTGGTGTAGACATTGCTGATGTGCCCTGTGGCATTGCACACTACCTGGCAGTTGACTGAGCGGTAGCCCTTGCGGTTGACATATGTCATGACATCCTCACCAGGTGGTGCGTGGATTACCACATGAGTACAGTCAATGGCCCCTATGATGCCTGTCATGTATGCCACTTTGTGGAACTGCTTCATGGCATCTGTCCACTCTACCTGTCTGCTTGGGAAATGGATGAATTCTGAAGCCTGTGGGAGCAGTGCAATGAGGAACTGTGTAAGGAGACGGAATGTGGATGGCTAGGATATGCCAGTGGTGTCCTTGGATGGCCTCTGGAAGGTTCCCATGGTGAACAGGCACACTGCTGTTGTCACCTTGGTCTCCACTGATATGGCATGACCCCTTCCAGTGAGTGCCTGCATTTAGTCATGACACAGCTCACAGAGCTGCCTCAGAATAGCCCTCTTCAGGCGGTATTGACCAACTGTTTTGGTATCCATCAGCTGTTCAAACATCAGTCTAGCATGATACTGCCATGGAGCTGGCTGTCTACGGTGCCTTCCACCACCACCTTGCTGGTTCACCCATCTCCTCATCCCCACTAACATTCCCACCATCAGGAATTGTGCTCCATCCATTCTGCTGTTCTGCTGCTGCTCTACTCCTGCTTGCTGCTGCTATCCTGTGGTCAGCCTGCTGGGGGCTTGCACTTAAGTCTACTTTTTTTATACTTATCAACACATGGGGCATTTGGTACTTGCACTGTGGATGCTCTTTATTTGCACATTCATGTTGCTCTGTGAATGGCTCTGTGCTGTATATGTAGTTACATGCCCCCTCAGGATGCACTGCATATCATTACTTTCAGTCTCCAGTGCATCCTGTTCGGTGCAGCTCATCCAGGTTGCACCGGGGCATCTCTGCTGTCTGTGAATGTCCACATGGCACATTTCCGGGTTGTGCCAGTGCATCTTACTTAAGCCCAGCACATCTGCTTTGTGAATTCTGCCCCAGATGTTTAGCTTGATTCTGGTACTTAATTTGAAAAAAAATCTCCCCAAACCTGTCTTTCTGCATTGGGATTGCCTTCAGCTATTTCTTGAACTTTTATCATTCACGATTTGTAATTTTTACCAGTCCTACAGTACGTTGTGACATTTTATTTGCAACATGTTATTTGTGACATGTTATTGTAATGTTATTTGCAACATGTATTTATATGTAAACTAAGATAAGTGTGGTTCACTGTATTTCAATGGGGTTTGAACTTTGAGTCATAACTTTGTTATTTTCGCATATTGTTTATTTATTTAGATTTTGTTGACTGGGTAAGTGCACTAGACAAATCCTGCCTATTTTCAGGCATGACCCAGGGGAGGTGGATTCAGATGAATGCCAACCGACCTTGAACCAGATTAAGCTGTTGGTGGTATTTTTTTTTTAGTTAATGAAGGAAATTTGGCCAGGCCACCAGGGAAATTCCCCTACTCTGGAAGGGGGCAGTATCCCATACATCACTGCTATGGACGATGACAGTATGCTGGTAGCAGCTGAGGAGGAAGGAGGTCTGCTGCGAGACGACGTTGTTGGCGTATCTGCCGCACACTCATCTCTTCAGATATCGCCTGATTTAGTGCCTATTGATGATACGAGTTCTCCTTGTGAGGGGACGGCGATTATTGAGAGTGTTATTGCCGCAGTTGCAGCCATGACTAAATGACATGAGCAGTTACAAGCTCAATTGCTCCAAACAGAACAAGCTCTTACCTCGGCTCAAGCGGATTTACTTGACAAGAAACAAAAACGTCTTTTGGGAGTCTCTCCTGAATCCCTTCGTAGGACCTTTATGTTGGGTCCTGGTCTTTCGGATGACGTAGTTCCCTCTGCGATGGAAAAATCTTTACCAGTGCCCCATACTGCTGCTCCGGACGCTTTGCAACACCCTGACACTTGGTCTACGGAATTAGCTCTCTCTAAAGCAGGTTGGACTAGAGGAGTGGATGGCTCTTGGATTTCAGACCCTACCAAACCGCAGGACATTTTGGCATGTTCCAGTGATTCTCGAATTGCCTGTACTCTTTTCCCTGATATACCTGCTTCCCATTCTACTGAGTCTACCGTTCTACAAACTGGAGTGCAAGGTATTGCTGTTTCAGCTCCACCTTTGGAAACTATTGTTTCTCCTGTTATTAACATTGACATGGTTCCTCTGGATGATTCTCCGGGCATACCTCTTGAAGCACCTAAACTATCTTTTACTGATTTGTTTGCTAAACCATTAGAGCAGGCGAAACATAGAAATGCCATCCGTCTGCATTATTTGGGAGGTATGGAAGACTTACCGGACAGGTTTTAGGTGGGTAAAGTGTTGATAAAACAATCTTTAGGTTTTTTGCCTTCAGACATTTATGCTCTCATTCACGCCCCGGTGAACATTCTTTTGACGTTAGCTTCAGAACTCCTGCTATTCTGGACACTTTTTGGTTAAAATATACTTCCTTAAAGACTAATCCATTATGGTTTCATTTCCAGGTCACACCTTTAACGAAACAACTTTTTAGGGTTGCTACTGTATTGTTTCGCAATGAGGGAGTTAATTTGGTAGACATTCTCTTTTGGTTAAATAAACGTTGTGATGTTCAGGGTCTACCTGATCCCATTTTGGATGGCGAGGGCTTTTGGAATGGGGAATGGGAGGTAAAATTGAAACTCTGTAGTATTCAGGATGAATTTGTTCATCTTCCGAATTGTTTCTTTATTGGACGGGATAAAGGTTTCCTGTTCTATCCTGGTCAACCCAGGAGATGTTATAAATGTGGTTCTCCTCGTCACATTAGTACGGCATGTGAGAAGATTCTTTGCTTTAAATGTGGGGAGGTTGGTCACTCAGGTTATCAATGTGAAAATTCCGTTAAATGTACCTTTTGTGAGGCGGTGGGGCACGTCTTTTCTGACTGTCCGAGTGCTGCTCATCATACTGAAGAATCTGATTATGCTTTACAGGATTTGTTAATTTTTAAAGTGGTTAGGAATTTATTATCTGGTGTTGCCCCTGGTACTTCTACAGGCCCTATGTCCTATTCCACTGCTTTGACTTCTAGGCCTTCTGCAGCTTCCTCTGCACAGTCTATGATAGCTCCCTCCCATCCCCTTCCTCTGCCACACTCCATAAATCACCTGGTCATGGTGTTCCTGAGTGTCGGTCTGATGGCGTTTCAAAAAGACCTTCGTTAAGTAAAGTGATGGATTCCTCTTCGTCTCTGATTGAGTCGAATGGTACTGTCTCCTTTTATTCTGCTGAATCTCATCTCTCCCGTACCCCTGTGTTAGACTGGGCCCAATCTCTGGAGCCCATGCCGGTTTCCAATACATACGGTGTATTGGCTTCCTTGGGTACGGAAGACCATGATTCAGATGTGGCCTCCCAAGAAGCTTTCCAAATGGAACCTGTGTCAGATTTTGATTCAGTTTCAGATCCTAGGGTGGGGGCAAAGGGTAAATAAAAAAAAAACTATATCCAGAATTGGAGTACGCAAAAGCAATAGAAAATTGCTTACTAATACTTAAACTACTCCTGGTTGAACAACCTCTGGTTATGATATTTCTTTAGCTAGTTTGAATGTTAACAGTATTCGATCTTTATATAAAAGAAGAATAACATTTGCCCTTTTTTCAGAACTGCTTTATGATATTTTTTTTTCAGACACCAGACTATACACAACTCAGGACTTTCTTGCTGCATCTGACTTGTGGGGTTAGGGCCCTTGCTTTTGGTCTGGGGGTACTTATGTTTGTTCTGGCCTAGGAATTTGTTTTACGTCTCTTAGATTCAAAATTCTAGATGAAATCCATATTGCTCCAGGTAGGGCTTTATTGTTGGACATCCTTATTGATGGTACCCCATTTCGTCTTATTAATATTTATGCCCCTCAAAATAAATGGAAACGCATCCAACTACTGCATCTTATTAGACCTTTTTTGTATACTAATAAGAATGTTTTATTTGGTGGCGACTTTAATATACCTCGTGGGCCTACTACCTCTGCCAACCCTAAAATTTATTGTGATTCCCATTGTTTGAATAACTTGTTACAACTTTCGGGTTTAAGGGATGTTTTTGAATCTACTCCCTCCTCTACTTACACCCAGAGCACTAGAAAAACCAGGACTGATTATTGGTTTATTTCATCCTCTCTTCAGTTTTTTGTTCCACAGGTCAAATTGGTGGCTTCCTCAGATCATGGGCTGTTGAGTTTTTCCTTATATGCTTATAAAACTACTTCTAAGGGACCAGGATATTGGAAATTAAATTTATCTTTGTTGGAGATTCCTGAAGTTGTGGATGGTTTCATAGATGTTTTAAGAGCTTGTCTTTCAGTATATTTTCTTTATGATCGACCACAAGATTGGTGGGAGGATTCTAAATTTAGTTTTAAACAATATTTTTTGCAAATGGACGTTTGTTAGGGGCATCCCGTAAAAACACCCAGAGATGTTTACAAAATTTATTGATACATTTTTATTCCCAGATTAATCTGGGTGTGGAAATTGCTGCTTAAGAATTACAATTGGTTGAAGCTAAGCTGGCACAGCTTCATAATACTAAACAACTTCACTTGGAAAGAGAACAAAAATTTAATACTGCTGGTTCTTCGGTGCATACGAACCCGTATGAACATAATAAGATGCTCCGAGAAAACAAGGATATGTATTAATTATCTGATTCAAAAGGTTGTATGGTCTCCTCCAAATCTGATCTTTTTCGGGTTATTGATTCTCATATTTACTCTCTTTTTCAAGTAGATTCTACTGTGATGCAAGAATCTATTTCTAAGTGGCTTCAGTCTATTTCCTTGCCGCAAGTACCTGAAAAATTTTTTCTTTCACTCTTGGCACCGATTTCATTAGCAAAATTACATTCTGTTATTCATGGTCTTTGTAAAGGGAAAACTCTGGGTAAGGATGGTCTCCCGAATGAGCTCTATAGCCTTATTGGTGAACATTTAGGTACTCAGCTTGTTGATATGTTCAATAACTGCCTTTTACAAGGTATTTTTCCGGCTAGTACGAATGAAGGGCTTATGATCTTTTTGTTCAAATCAGGTCACAGGAAATGTTTAAATAATTGGCGCCCGTTTACTCTTTTAAATTCTGATTGTAAGCTTCTTACTAAGATTTTGAGTCTACGTCTTTCCTGTATTTTACATCATGTTATACATTCTACGCAATTTTGTTCTGTACCCGGTCATACTATTACTGATGCTCTCATTCTTATCAGGGAGATTCTTGAAAAGTGTAATAGGGAGGAATTGGCTAATATTTGTGTTACTCTGGACCAAGTGAAAGCATTTGACTCCATGTCTCATTTGTATCTTTGGGAATGTATGTTGAAGATGGGATTTCCGCCCACTTTTATTACTTGGCTACATGGCTATTATCTCCAGGAGGATATTATCCCTTATGTTAATGGTTGGTTGGGTGCTAAACAACACTGTCATAAAGGTGTGCGCCAAAGGTGTCCTTTAAGCCCCATTTTGTATGTTCTTTCTTTGGAACCGCTCCTTTCTGCTCTTTATGCTTCAGAAGTCATTCGAGGTCTGTCGCTGGGTGTTGATGATGCAGAAATTAAAGTTATTGCCTATGCTAATGATTTATGTTTCTTTTTGGCAGATGTCCCTTCTTGTATTGCTACTGGTCTTTTACTTGATGCTTATTCTACGGGCACTGGGGCCACATTTAACCTATTGAAGAGTAAGTGTAGTTTTGTTGGCATTGATAATACTACCCATTCAAATATTTTGGGAATCCCTGTGACTTCTGAGGTTCTCAAAATTTTGGGGATCTATTTTTTTTGTGGTGCGGATACTGCGCTTTATAATTGGGGTGTCCTTATTAAATCTGCTAATTGGAAAATTGCCACTTGGAACAGATGGAATATGTCAAAAAAAAAGAGGGTTTATATGATCAGGACATATCTTATTGGTTTGTTTTTACATTTGAGTGCTGTCTATGCATTACCTGCTTGCCAGCTCGCTATATATAGTCTTTTTTTTCAAGCTATTTAGGAGCCTCGGCTAAATCCATTAAAGGAATATATTGTATTTACTATTAAAGATGGAGGATTAAATATGGTTAATCCTATATTTTTTTCAGTATTTTCTATGTAAGAATTTTGTTCCTCTTTTAATGGGTTGCTCTACGATATGGTCTATTTGGTTGTTGGATCTGGTTTCCCAATGGGTGACTGATTGGTCTTCTACTGGAATTATTCAAAAGCAAACATGTATTCATACTTTGCCGAGGTATTTGCATTCCTGTTTTGGGAAGTTGAAAACTTGGCAGGTTTCTTACCCTATGGTTACTCACTCTTCTCGTAATGTATGTATTATTTCTTATTAGATAAATATTTTGTGTTTGTCCTGTTTTTCCTGATGTACTGGATCCTGCTGTGCCTCAGATTTCCTTAATGCTTAGATCTCTTAGTCTTCCACCCTATATGTGGGATGTTACTTGGCTCATGGTCCATGGGAAGCTTAATGTTAAAGGTAACCTAAAACATAAGGATACAGAGGAGAGATATTGTCCTAGACACAGTTCCTGTCAACTTTGTACTGAAACAATGACCCATTTATTTTTCGAATGTCCCTATATTATACAATTCTGGTCTTTTTTTTATATTCAGTGGGCACATTTTCGATTCCCCATTATTGACAGAGATTGTTTATTTTTTGGTATTTTGTCTTCAGACTGGGGGTCCTTTAATTCTGACACTATTAGATTAATTTTGGGAGGTCTCAAATTTTATATATGGCACACGAGATGTATGTGGTCCTTGCGATCATTATTTATTTCCCCTGCTCAATTATTCTGGAAAGTCCATGGTTGGTTACTAGGGGTTTGGACTAAAGACTATCACACGTTATCGACTTTAGCTTTTCAAAAAAAATGGAATGCGATCCAATGGTTGGACACTGGTTGAAGCTGTATTATGGAATTTCTTTGTTCTGACTATTTGTTTGAATTTTCTTTTTTTTGGTTCCTGATTTTCCTTTTCTTTTGTTTTTCATATTGTCTTATTGACTTTTTGTTATATGATACCATTGTTTATTTGCTTTTTGATTATTTTCCTTTTGTATGTTTTTATTGCTTTTACCTTATCTTTGATTTACTTCTATACTTCTGATGTGAATCGCACATTTCCCTACTTTTTTAAGGAAGATGGGATGGGGGTTATGTTTATTTCTGGTTTATTTAAGTTTGAAATTTATATATGATGTGATCTTTCTTTCTGTTTTCGATTTTCTTTCATTGTAATTTTGCATGATACAATCTTATTTTGTATTCAGTTTTCAGTTTTCAATAAAATATTCCCCTACTCTGCTTCCTTTGAGCAGAGGGGACCCTTTTGCTGGTGACTCCAAGATGGCTGCTGTTCCAGATGGAGACTCGGTGGAACTGATAAGTATGGATGCATCAGCAGAGGTATCCGGGAATATAGAAGCAGCAGCTGGGGAGCACCTGAGGGGTGGCCAGCTTATCATCCGCGAAGATATTACTAGCATGAATCATGGAGAAATGCTTAATTTGGAACAAACGAAAACAGTGTCTTGAGGAAGAATTAGGGAGAATCAATCAGCAACTTAATACTGCACTGGTACAGTGTGAAGAAGACCGAAAAAGAAAACATTCAGCAGTTTCCCCTATGTCAGACACCTCTTTTGGTCCTACGTAGGTTCTGGTTTCTGCAGATCCTGACACTCTACTTCCTGGTCAGGAAGAAAGGCCCCCATGATGTGACTGGAGTGAGGGAGATGATGTTGTTTGGTTGCCGGAGAAAGCGCTCCTTTCAGCAGGATGGATGTCCCCCTCCAGTGGAGTATGGCAACCAGACCCGGTTTGTTTACCAGTTGCAGCAGCAAATTCATCAGTTTCTCCCATTTTGGCTTCAGAACGGTCTCTAGTTCTTTCAGGTACTGTTTGCACAGGGGACTCGACGCTGCAGCAAGGTGAGGGGGTAGAAATGGAACTTCCACAACCTGAACAGTGGGTTCTTCTCCAGATGGAAGGGCAGTTTCGAATACAGGACCCCCCCCAACCTATGCGAGTCACTTTCATAAAACCATTGATCTAGCAAAACGTAGGAATGCAGTGAGATTATGATATGTGGGTCATAAGGAGCTGGCACCAGATCGCTTTCATGTGGGGAAAGTTTTACTTAAACAGTCTTTGGGTTTTTCCCCTTCAGAGGTCTATGCTTTGATCCATACACCAGGAGAAAGTACTTTTGACATTAGTTTCCAGACTCCGGCTTTGTTGGAAAAATTCTGGTGTAGATTTTCTAATTTAAAAACCAACCTACTATGGGTAGACTTTATTGTAATACCCTTAACTAAACAACCTTTTCGGGTTATTACTATTCTTTTACATAATGAAGGGGTAAATATAACTGACATGGTATACTGGCTGGAAAAATGGTGTACTATTCAGGGGAATCCTTCCCCCATTATGGATGATGAAGGATTTTGGACTGGGGGTTGGAAGTTTAAGATTAAACTGATCAGGATGTTATCCATTTGCCTAACTGTTTTTTCATAGGTCGTGATAAAGGTTTTTTGTTTTACCCTGGGCAGCCTAGGATGTGTTTTAAATGTGGGTCTACCAGGCACATTAGCACAACATGTGAGGTGTTGAAATGTACTTATTGTGGGGAATTCGGTCATGTCAGTGCACATTGTTTCCAAGACCCTAAATATAATCTTTTCGATGAGACAGGTCACGTTTTTGCTGATTGTCCTTGGGTGGCCAGAAATACAGAAAATGCAGATTTTGGGGTCCAAGATTATTATATTAAAGAAGCTATCTCCCCTACAGTCTTTTCTGGGCTGAAAACCCCTGGTAGTAGACAAATGCAGCAGGTACCTGGAGATGGACCCCCCATTTCATCAGATACCTTGCCTGGGTTTTTTTTTTTAGCTCAGTCCACTTCCCAGATATGTATAGATGGGCCTCTCCTTCCAGTAGATCCTTTACCTAGTTCCCAAGAATTTGTAGTGGTTCGTCCCAAGAGAGGATAGGGTTCTAGGCCAAAGGTTCCGAAAAAAACAACAGAACCCTTGGAGGATATAAATAATTATGAGGTTTTAAGGGATGTCTCCTCTGACCAGGACACAGAAAATGCTATAGTGGAAGGGAGTCAGCCTCTGGGTGGAGATTTGTTGGATCCTGGTGGATTGTTGGTTGGTACTCCAGGGCCTAAAGCTAGTGGCAGGGTTACTCGAGCCTCTAGGAAAGTAAAGTGAAATACATCCGTCCCTGGGTTTAGATTTTTATGACTACTTCTCAGTATCAGTTTCAAGTTGCATCATTGAATGCGAATAGCATCCAGTCTGAATTTAGAAGACTTGCTACATATCAGCTTTTTTTAAGATCTGAGTTGGATTGTGTTTTTTTTCAGGACATTCGTTTGCATTCCCCATGTCTTCTGGAGGCAGCCTCTGGAGGTTGGTTATGGGGGAATAGTTATTGGTCTCTGGGGTCTGAGCAGTGTTCCGGGGTGGGGATTTTTTTTTCCCCATTTAAAATAATTCGGCATTTAGAAATTTTGGAAGGGCAGGCTTTATTGTTAGACATTGTATGGAAGAATTTAACCATAAGGCTAGTGAACATTTATGCACCCCAATTAAAGTATGACAAGGTAAGGCTTTTTTGTACTATATAACCTTTTTTATTTACAAGTATGCCAGTCATTTTTTGGGGGATTTCAATTGTACCTTCCCGCAGATTGGAAGTAATGTGTTGGGGAAAAAATAATATTGTGATGTCTCCTGTTTATTGAAGGTTGTTTTGGATGTACTGTAGGTCTCATTGATGTATTTGGGTATGGAGGTGTAAGGGGGGCTCCCCATACATATGCCTGTGGTCCTCGTACATCATGGATTGATTATTTTTTTATTTCAGCCTGCTTTTGTATTCAAAAGGCCGTAGTACTCGATGTAGCAACTTCTGATCATTGAATGTTGGTTTTAACAATAGGGAATATACCTGAACAAAGAAGGGGTCCAGGGTTCTGGAAGCTAAATATTTCTTTATTAGATTTACCTATGGTACAGGAAGGGTTTCAACATGTTATGAAAGCACGGAAATCTGTGTTTTTTCTTTATGATGATAAAAATCAATGGTGGGAGGATTCTAAATGTGATTTTCAGTTTCATTTTCAGTCTGTAGGGAGGCTTAATGGGTCCTTTAAATGGCATACCTTGTGGAATTTAAGGGCACAACTGAGGGTTCTAGTTGCTCAACACTATGAGAATGGCGCTGGGGTTATTGGCGCTATTAAGATTCTTAAAAATCAATTAACAGTCTTACAAAAAGAAATGATGCAGGGGGTGATCAAACAACAATGGTATCGGGTTTTTGGGAAAAAATCTGATACCATCCTTTTTGATACCCTGGCCCAGGTTCGGGAGCAGAGAATTATGGATACCTTACGGTTACCTAATGGTACTTTAATAACAGATAACTCTACTGTATTGACTGAAATTGGTAGATATTTTACGAATGTTTTCACCAGTGCTAATTTACCAGAGGATGTAATGACCTCTTGGTTAAAGGGCTGCCACCTCCCTCATATTTCAGAGGAATGTGGGCATAGTTTAGTTACATCTATTTCTGGTGTAGAACTTAAGCAGGTTATTTGGTCCCTTTCTAAAGGGACGTCCCCAGGGTCTGATGGCTTATCACATGCCATCTATAAAGTAATCTGGGAAGTACTAGGGGATGAATTGGTGGTGGTATTGAATAATGCTCTCCTTGCAGGAAGTTTACCAATTAGTATGTATGAAGGAGCTCTAGTTCTATTATTTAAGGATGGGAATAAGGAAGATTTAAAGAACTGGTGACCTATCACCTTGTTAAACACTGATAGTAAAATTCTGATGAAGATAATAGGGAACAGATTGGTGACTGCACTGGATGTTATAATTCACCCCACACAGTTTAGTGGGGCACCCTTGTGGAAGATACAAGATGCTCTAATTCTTATTAGAGAAATTTTGAACAAAGGTACTACCCAGGAATTATTAGGGCATTTGGTTAGTCTAGATCGATCCAAGGCTTTTGATAGGGTTGAATATACCTATATGTGGGCAGTTCTCTCCAGTTACAGGTTTCTGGGAAAGTTTATTTCTTGGTTAAAAATTTGCTAAAATAGCATGTATTTATTACCTAGTATGAACGGATGGATACAGGGTAAGATTTTAGTTCGTAGAGGGGTGTGGCAGGGATGTCCTTTGAGCCCTCTCTTATATGTATTATCTCTGGATACCTTGCTATATAGATTGCATAAACAGGATAATATTATGGGTCTCTCTGTGGGTAGCATAGACCCACAGATAAAAACAGTTGCTTATGCAGATGATCTTGGTCTATTATTAGCAGATAGAATGTCAGCAATTTTGGCCCAGGGAGAACTGAGACAGTTCTCGGACATAACTGGTTCTATTATTAACTACCAGAAATGTAGTATTTTACCCATAGGTTGTGAGGGTGCAGTATGGACTTCAATATGGCACTTCCCAGTAGTTACCTCTTATATTAGAATTTTGGGCATCTTTTTTTGGTAATCCTAACCCCCAGTTTTTTAATTGGGAAGAGAAATTTTGTGCTGCACAAGGGTTGGTAATGAAGTGTAATACCTGGCGTATGTCCAAATGTAAAAGGATATATATGATAAAATCACACTTGTTGCCACAGTTTTTATTTTTATCTGCAGTTTTCCCCATTCTGAAAGCACTAGAAACCTCTGTTTATAATGTTTTTTTTTCCAGTGTCTCTGTGGGAGTTGTTTAAATCCTATCAAGAGAAGTATTACCTATCTATGAATCACCCGGCGGGGGCTAGGAATGATTAATCTGTTAATTTTTTTCCATGTTACCTTTCTTTTTCATAATGTTGTCCCATTGATTTATAATAAATTAATAATTTGGAGCCCATGGGTACTGGATGAATTTGGAACCCTACTAACAAAATGGGCCCTTCTAGGCTATCTATCTATACAAGTGAAAATCTCCTTTTTAGCACATTATTGGAAGGATGTGGTAGGTAAAATTAAATTATGGGAACTTGCGTTATCATTACTTAACCATTGGTTCTCGGAAAATGGTGTATGAATGGTTGCTGACAACCTGGTTTGATGAGGACCCTTGGTTTATGGTACTCCCCTCAGTTGAAATAAAGTATGTGAGGGGGTTTCTACGTTGTTCTCGGATCCCAGCCTTTATGTGGGATTTTGTATGGCTTTGTACTCATCAAAAATTAGGGGTCAAAGGGAATATGAAGCATAAAGGTGTAGTGGAACAAACATGTCCTAGAATTAATACTTGTTCTGGGACAATTGAGACTATGCAACATTTGTTTATAGACTGTCCTTATGTTGTACAATTTTGGTTCCATTTTCATCAATATTGGGCCTCTGGGCCTTTTCAGGTGGTGGATCCTGATGTGTGGGTTAGAAATATTTTACTTGGTGCATGGGTTCAGTTTGATTCTGGGACACTACTATTATTTATGGGATATGTTAAGTTCCAATTATGGCAAGCTCACTGTGCATTGACGTTACTACAGCAATTAGTATCTAGTGCTCATGTGTTCTCTGTGGTTCAGAGAGAGATCTTTAGATGGAGGGATTATGAGCACAATACAGCCTCTCTTGACCTTTATAAGTTATGGTGGAGATGTCTGTCTTGGTTGGATACCGATTGATTCTGGTACTCCTTTTATATAAGCTTTTTGAAGGAGGGGGAATGTATGGCATGAGTTGTTTTTTAGTTTTAGTAAAATTAAAATGATGTGCTGCTCATATAGGGGCTAGGTTTTTTATGCCTTTGTATGATACAAAATATTTCTGCTTGTTTTTCCCTTGCAGGTGTTCTACTCCATTAGTATGGCGAAGGGTCACATACTGGAATGTGTTTATAATCATGGGTTTCTTTATTATAATGTTGTCTTCTGTTATGATTTTGTGATGACTTTATTCATAAACACAATGAGAGGAAGTAGAGGGGATGGGGAGACACAGTTATATCTGACTATTTATCTTTACTCTTAGGAGTAAGATATAGTTTTGACTTATATCTTTCTTTGGTTCTGGGTTTTTCTTTACATTGTTTATGTATTCACTTATATACCTATTGTATGGTTTGCTTGGTTGTTAATCAATTTTCTGTGCTCTTTTTTGATGGGAATGGAATGGGGTTTTCTTGTAAAATTTTCCTTTGTATACTGTAATAATTTTTTCTTCCTTTTGTTTTCTGATTTATTTCATTATGTTTCTGTATGAAGTAATATTTTTTTTGTTTTCATGTGTTTGAAGTTCTCAATAAAAAATTCCCCTACTCTTTTCGAGAAGTGCCATGGGATCTTTAACATCCACCTGAACTACCACCAATCCAGGCAGATGGGACCTCAGTTTAATGTCTCATCTGGAAGACGGCACCTCAGAAGTGTAGCATCTCTCTCATGCTGCACTACAGTGTCAGTACAGGGATATTAACCCAAGTGCCAGATGTGGGAACTGAACCAACAGCCCTCTGATCTCCCGGCCTCAGAGGCGAGTGTGCTACCTACTGAGCCACTGACACTGATTGACCCCACATTTTCAACATTGACTTTATGGGACCCCACATGATGACCAGTGATAGTGGAATTATGCAAGATCTGGGCCAAAAGGAGATTATTTGGTCACTTGGCAAAATCACCTTTCGGGCAGGATATGAAAAGTTTCACCACCTTGATTTATGAGGTTGGATCATAAGACAACTATGTTGAAAATTGGGTTGACTTATGTAAAAATGACAAAGTTGTGAGGATACACTGACATTTTTCTCAACTCGCTAGTAACTTGGTTATTTTAACTTGAATTGCCTGGCTGTTGGGGGGGGTGCCTAACCCTGCACTTCTGTAGGAAGACAGGCTCTTCCCATGGCACAGTTCCCAAAGGGCTCTGCACATCTGCTCCTGTTCATGAATGAGGATACAATTCCATGAAATGCAATTCTTTGCTAATGCACCAGTTAGTGTAACTTAATGTCACTAAAGTAGGGAAATGTGGCATTATGGCTTCCAATCCTAACTCCCACCCCCATCCCCTAAGCAGCAAAAGGGGAAAAAAACACTAGTGTTATGGGTCTTCGTAGTCTTGGCAAATCAGTGGTGGGTCTTCATTGGGGTTGTCATCCCTAATACTCATACCATTCTGTGAGCAAGCAATGTTAGACGGGATCTCCTTTCTTCACACAGTGCCTGCAGGCCCTGTGTGGAGACAGCTACAACGCACTGTGTTAGCAACATGTGGTGAGACATACTTCCCTACATTTGAAGACTGCATTACCACAATGCACTGGCTTGGGGCTGTATCTTGTGCTTTGGACAGGGAGCTATGGGCTGAGGGGAGGGCATTAGGGTTGACAACTCCAAGGAAGACCCCAACACTAATTCACCAAAACTTCAGACACCCAAAATGCTATTTCCTTTCCTTTTGCTGCTTGGGGAGTAGGGGTAGGAGTTAGGGTTAGAAACCCAAATGCCACATTTACCTTCTTTTGTGGCATTGAATTACCTAATGGGTGCATAAGCCAAGTTTTCTGCAAAGAATATGCAATATCTATGAGTATATGCTTGAACAAGCAGGGCTAGGCTAAGTCACACACAAAGGTTGTCCAGAATTCACTGGATAATTATCCTTCTTCCTTCCTGTAGATCTACTCTGGAATGCCCAAAATAAATCTTCTGACTATGCTAAGCAACCTTAAAAATGGATGAAACCACAACCCCACTGAAAATGAGATGTTGCATCTGAGTTTGGCTATCATTCATGAATGCATTAATAATAAAATGCAAATGTAGGAACTCACAGAAAACAAGGTAATTCAAAAGCAACCATTGTTGACTGTTGCCAGTTCTTGTTTATTAATGTTCTGTATTTTCACAGGTAAGACTTTTAAATTAAAAAGGCACGTAGATTAGGATTTCAGTGACCTAATGCTTAAATTACATTACTGTAGGTTCCCATATTAGTTTTAGAGTTTTCTGTTGTTGTTTTATTTATTTACTTTTTGATGACTGTGAATGGAGGACTAGACAATTCTGCATATTTTCACCCTCATCCCGGGGGAGGGGGATACAGTTGGATGTCAACTGACATTGAACCAGATTAAGCTGTTGGTGGCATTTTTTTAGTGAAAGGGGGATATGTGGCAAGGATAATGAGGAAGTTCCCCTACTCTTTTTCGAGAAGTGTCATGGGATCTTTAACATCCACCTGAACTGGCAGATGAAACCTCAGTTTAGTGTCTCATTCTAAAAACGGCTGCTCAGAAGTGCAGCATCCCCTTCATGCTGCACTACAGTGTCAGTATTGGGATTTCACCCAAGTGCCTGGTGTGAGGATAGAACCCACAGCCTTCTGATCTTCTGGTCTCAAAGGTGAGTGTGCAAACTGCTGATCCACTAACACTGCTGTATGCTATAAGTAGCTAACCTAGTACATGGTGTGCAGTAAACACACTTCTTGAGTGACTGGGGAAGGCATGCAGTATGACTCCACAACCCATTATGTTTTATACCTTTCACACACATGCTTAGGTAAAAGGGATGTTTTTTCAAATGTTTTAGCTGTTCTTTTTAGACTGCTGTTTTCACCAGGCTGTGAGCAGACATAACATTTATTTTTATGCACTTCCTAGAAAATGTTGATGCAGCCCACAGCATCCAGTTTACTAACTTTTCACAGAAGAACTAAAGGTGTAGTCTCGTACAAAGGTAGTACATGCAGTATTTTACATGGAAAACTTTGAACTAGAAAACGCAATTAGCTTCCAGCTAGATTATCTGGAATTTGCCCCACCTTAATTGCTTTTAGGATAAACACATTTACAGATGGATGAGACTAAATCAGGTATGGTAATATTAGAAAAAAAAAATATTTTAACAGAATGACTCATTTGACTGTTACCTATTTCCAGCAAGAAAATGCAGACATCTAAACCAGATGTACCTTGTACTGGTACTTTGTAATTATTTTTCCCCTGCACAGCTGTGATCTGCAACATCATTTTCTGGTATGCTTAAATAAAGAGTTATAGAACTATTTAAAAAATACAATCAAGACTGTGCAAATCCATGAAAACACCTACACCGACAGCTAAAATTGTCTTAGTGACTTTTAAGTTTTGGTAACCTGATCATTATGATAATTACCAGAAGCCATTTGCTGCTGCTAAAACATATAGATAGCACCAAATGTAATGTTCCTTAGTAGTCAGAATTTCATATGGCCTGATATATGAAAGATTTACACAAATAATTCTAAATTACAACCATGGTGTTTGCCATCAATAGCATTCTACAACAAAGAGGAAGATGAAAACTTTCTAAAATCAGGTTACTCCTCATGTACTGACTAAACAGGACAGAACACAAACAGAAGACACTTTCTTACTTGAACTTTAATCTTACTGTTTTTGATTAATTACATAGTGATAAGGAGGGAAACATCTTTATTCTGCAGCTTGATGAACTTAAATTGTTATTTTGTTATCATGAGAGACTTTTATAGTGTGAAACTTGTCTATTGCTTTAACTGTGACCAGAGCAATCCAGTGACAAATACTGACTGAGGTAATTAAGCAGTAAGGCATGACGGGGGGGGGGGTGTTATGGTGGGATAACAGCCCACCTTGGGGTGGGTTGAAGCACGAGGTGCAGCTAAGGGCTTCCACCACCAGAGATGCACCGTTAACCCACCATAACACACCCCCTGGAGTGCCTTATTGTGATTATGAAATGGCTAATATTTAGTAAATTTTATGCATTTTTAAACATAATACTTTCAGCTGGGCTGTTGTGCTGGGTTAACAGCCCAGTGGAAAGCAGCTCTCGGCCAATCAGAATTCAGCATTCTTTCTACCCATTTCATAATAAAAGATAAGTATTTGTCAATGCCCAATGTTTGCTTCCTTTTATTTGCTGAGTAGTTGTTGGGTATAGACAGCATAGATACAAAAAAGAACAAATTGATGAGTTATAATAATGAAATTATTTACATTAGCATCGTTTTTTTTAAACAACATTCCCCTTTTTGTGATCATGAAATTGTGTCTTCACTAATGCATGTCCCTTTAGAAATGGAATAAACAGAATAGCGGAGATAGTTCAAGCCAATTTTTCATGCCAACCGACTTCTCCTGACACAGTATGTGGCCCTGTCAGGCCATGACATACACATCAACCCTTTGCCAGAAAAGGCTTCCCAGTCCATTGCAAAGTATCGCCTGTATGACACAACACCATGCAATACCTTCACAGGCTCAGAGCAGTGGTGTGCAACAGTGCTGGCCTGCATCCTCTTGCTGCCCAGATGGCTCACTGAGCTTGTCCCTGAACTCGAGTCACCAGCACGGGAACACAACTTACTTGGCATACATCTGGCCCCGCACACATTTTTTCATAACTTTTTGGTTTAATATTTTGACCCCACATTTTCAACACAGTCTTTTTATGCAACTCCTTCTGAACATGACAGGTATCATTAATAAAATACTGCTTTAAGCTACATTTTACAATGGGTATCATTAACAAAATATTGCCTGAATCTACATTTTGTGGCACAAGTGCAAAAACCCCTTTTCAGTCATGATTTTTAAAATGACACCTGTCATGTTCATGATGTGGTTTGAGAAAAATGGCTGTGTTGAAAATTTGCTGTCAAAATAATGACAATTACCAAAGTTATGAGTGAGCATTGAAAAATTAAATTGTACCTTCATAACTTTGTTGTTTTTTAATATTTTTACCCCACATTTGCAACATAGTCTTCTTATGACCCCATCGCATGAACCTGGTAGATGACAATGTTCAAAGCTCTGCCAAACTGTCATTTTGTGCCATCCTTTTGCTGTCTAAATGTCTCCCTGGGACAGTTCTCAAACTTGAGGTGCCAGCATGAGAACACAACTTGGTACCCACTGGGCTAACAGCTGGCCCTGCACACAACATTTCTTTATAACTTTTTTTGACATTTTGACCACAAATACAGCATAAAACCTCATTTTGTAGCACAAGTGTGAAAACGTTTCAGCCAGCATTTTAAAAATGACACCTGCCAGCTCCATGACGCTGAGTGATAAGAGATCAGTCAGCATACTAGCGACCCAAGTTCATGTCTGTACCCAGGACAACAGAAGCAGAGACAGGTGGAAAGGGTTAGGAGCATCTGTCAGATGCACTTCTCTCTGGGGAAGAGAGCTAGCCTCTACCACTTTATGAGCAGCTCCTGGTGGCCTGTAGTTGGAGCACACTTTGTGGCATGGGTGACCATGTGCCACTGGTGCATCTCTCCAGGCTGCAACCTGCATGTGGCTGTAATATGGGAGGTGGGTGGGTTGTCAGAGAAAATGGAAAATGCCCACTCAGCTGACTGGATGATGGTCACTGGGTGCCCTCACACCATGCAATCTGGGTAAGTGTCTCTAAGCCAATCCCCTGCCATGTGTCCAGTGTAGTGGACATTCAAATATCCCCTCCTATGTGCCTCAGGAGGGCCCCCCAGTGAAGGGATACACCAGGAGGCCGGGGCACTGCACCTGGAAGCACTGTGAGAATGGCTGAGAGTAATGGCTTGGTGGGCAGAGGGGTACCCTAGGTAGGCTTGAAGGAGTGGCTGGTTGGGGAACATAGGAAAAATAAAGAGATAAAGCAAAAAAAATGGCACCTGTTACATTCATGAGGAGGTGTGAAAAAATGGCTGTGTTGAGCATTTTGGGTCATCAAACTGAACATTATTAAAATTGTGAGTGAACATTGACAAATGTCAATATATTTACATAATGTTGGTGTTTTCTAAGAGTTTGACCCGACATTTTCAATGTAGTCAACCCCTCTTCATGAACCTTGTAGGAGACATTTTTCAAATCCTGACTGAAAGTTGATATTGCAGAACAACTGCAAAATCATCTGTCAACTGAGACTTGAGAAATGTCATCCATCTTGTTAAAGAGTCTGGGTCCAAAAAAGCCATGTGGAAAATCTGGTGAACAAATATTTAAAACTGACAAAGTTATGAGTAAAAGTTCAAAACCCATTAAAAATACATTGACCACATGAACCTCATTTTTTCAGTTCCTGGCTAGTGTTGAAATAGGACATGTTTTCCTCACAGAGTGGATTTTCAGTGCTTGACTTAGTTTAGGTAAGTGAGGGATGAATGAAGGGTATGGGGTGTTGGGTGGTGTATGCTGAGTGAGGATCAGCATGGAATGCGTGGGAGTTTGGAAGGCCACAAAAGACATTGATGAATTGAGTTCTGCTTTTCAGGTTTTCATTTAAAAAGGGAGGGAGCAAGCATAACACTGGGGATTGGGCACCCCCGTGTCAGAATTGGGGTGCATATCAGGGACCAAGGGTGACACTGGGAATTGGGCACCCCATGTCACAAGGTTCATGTCATTGCAGTACCTCTATACTCTAATTGCATCCTAGATTATTCAGGAAACAGTCCACTGGTGTGACATTGAATAATGGAACTATGACTTTTTTTAATTAAATGCCTTACCCCTCCCCCCAAAAAAATCAGTCTGATTTGAATAGTCCAGGCTGAGTGAAAATACTGTATTTCAGAGTTTAAAAGCTACTCAGTAATGACCTTTCTTTGGGGGAGTGTTGCTTGAAGCTGATCAAGACATAGCTCAGCTGCTTGCTGGATGGTGTCATGCAGATACAAGGAACAAGGTGATCTGTAATAGGAATGGCTTTTCTTCCCAACAAGCAGAAAACAATGTCATGATCAGCCTTTCTGGTCTATCAATGTCAAGCCCACTGTAGCCTGCGGTGCATTGGACTTGACAGTGACATGCCTCTGAAGCCTTGTTAATTGTAGCAAAATGTTTGCTGTGTATGTGCAAGCAAACATAAAGAGGTGAGATTTGAATTTTTTTGAATATCTAACAAGAATATTGTATGATACTATATATTATGTCACTTAGTAGTATACTTATAGTTTTTATGAGTGGTTTTATTTTTATTGTTTAGGTAACAAAACAGCCTTGCATGGATTAACTGTTCTGTTGTTCTCATACTTGAAGCAAACATGTAAAATCCCTCTTGAAACCAAATGTGTGGCAGTGGCTGCTATATTAATATATATAATATTTTTACAAAATGCTATGTTATGCACCAGTTAGGTCTCAAGTTAATGCCACACAAGCAGGGAAATGTGACATTAGGGTTTCATACCCTAACTGCCCACCCCCAACCCTAAGCAGCAAAAGGAAAAAACATTGAGGTTTTGGGTCTCCAGTGTCTTGGCAAACCAGTGATGGGGTCTTCCTTGGGGTTGTCAACTTTAATGCTCACCCATCCCCCAGCCTATAGTCTCCTGTCTGAAGCAAAAGGTACAGCTTCAAGCTGGTGTCTCATAGTGATATTCTTCAAAGGTAGAGAAGTATGTCTCGCCAGATGTTCCCATCACAGTCTCTTGTAATTTTCATCATGCAGGACCCTGTGGGACATGCGTGAAGAAAGGAGATCAAGTATGATATTGTTGGCTCAGGGAATGGGGTGGACATTAAGGTTGACAGCCCAAGAAAGACCTCACCACTGGTTTTCCAAGACCTCAGAGACCCAAAACCCTTATGTTTTGTCCTTTGGCTGCTTGAGGGTGGGGGTGGGGTGTTAGGGTAGGAAACCCTAACACCATATTTCCCTACTTTTGTGTCATTAACTGAATCCTAACTGGTGCACTAACAAAGTTTTTTTGCAAAGAATTACCTTTCTTTTTGAGATAGTAGGAATCATAGCCTCAGTCATGAATAGGTGCTGATGTACAGGGCCCGTTGGGCCCTGCACAAAGTGAAGACTCCAACCACCTACAGAAATGGACAGCCCTTGATGGTCCTGCACTTCCTTGCAGTGATATATGTCAGGAATTCATGGGGCAGCCTGGTGGGTTGCAGAAGCACAGGACCCTCTGTTCCCTGTCCTTCTATGTGGCAACAGATATAGATGCACAGGGCAAAGAATCCATCTGTCACCAAATGCGTTGGGCCTTCTGCCACCCATAGGTTCATTTGCTGACTGGGGGGTGTTGCATAATAGCACCATCCCTCCACTTTTATGCCATCCAATTGAGTCACTGAGTTTGCCCCCAACTCTGCTCACCAGCATGGGATCACAAAGAATATATGCTGAGTTGAAGACTGACACTACACCCAAAGTTTCTTAACAATTGTATATTTTTTAGTAATTATGACCCTAAAATTTCAAGCTAGTCATTTTATGAGATTCTTATAAACATGACATGTATCATTTATAGTATATTGGCCAAGATGTCATTTCACACCAGAAGTGTGAAAACACATCACTTGTATTATTTAAGAAAGGCCCATGTCATGTTTAAGAAGAGATATGGAAAAGAGGCTATGTTGAAAGTTTGAAGTCAAAATATTGAAAATAAGAAAAGTTGTGAGTGAACATTGAAATAGTGTAACAATCACTCATAAGCTGGGCATTCCACCATCTATGTACGTCAAAGTTTCAGCATAGCTTTCTTATTTCCCTACCTCATGAACTCATTAGGTGAACATTTTCAAATGCCCACTAAAACATAATTCTGCACCACCAAAACATCATTATGCTCCACAGGTTCAAAAACACATTTTAGACAGGAATTTAAAAATGACAGGTGTCACATTCATGGGGTGGGTGTGAAAAAGGGACTATGTTGAGAATTTGTGGTCAAAATATTTAAAATGACCAAAGTTATGAGTGAGCATATTCACATTTTTTGTTTCGCAGTATTTCTTTATACCTCCTCTGCTCCTGCTGTTGTCCTCTCCTTCAGGCGGCTAAGTCCTACCACTGCCTCCTCAGACTGATCCACCAGCCAGCTGCTCAGATGCCTGGTTGTACTGGACATATCCCTTTGCTGGGGGGCTCTCCCATATCCTGTCCGGGTCATTGGAAGGAGAAACTGGAGCGCATAGAGTGCTCCCTTGCATCATCACCGAGGCATGGAAATGCAGCCTGGAGGTTTCTTGGCTGAGAGACACAGGGAGGTAGGCTTCCATCATCTGGACAGCATGCGTGCATTTTCATGCTTTTATGATCCCCTCTTGTGAGCCAGTATTTGTAGTACCCCTGGTTTCCACTGGGGACACTCACAGAGCAGGGCTTCCACCCAACCCACCCCAGAAGAGGAGAGCAGTCCTCCAGATGCTCAATCCTCTCCTTCCCCTGCCAGCCCCTGGTGATCTAAGTCAATTCCCAAACATGGTCAACAGTGTGGCGTAAGGTAAGGTACCAGGGCCTCAGCCCTCTGCACCACCAGGCCGGACAAGCATAGACACATTTTAATGTAGACTCATACTGTGGCTGCCATTTTTACATATTTTGACCCCACATTTTCAACATAGCCTTTTTATGACCTCACCTAATGAACAAGGGCAGTGAGCATTTTCAAATCCCACACAATAGGTAACTTTGCCAAGTGACCACAAAATCACCTTTTGGGTCAGATTTGCTTAAGACTACAGCCATTGGTCATGAGGTGGGGTCCCAAAAATACCATTAAAAAAATGGGGTCAAAATATGCAATAATGACAAAGTTAGGACTCAAAGTTCAAATCCTACTGCAATACATTCACTCACACTTACCTTAGTTTCTCATATAGCAGTTGACAGTTTCAGCAGCAAGATGTGTCTTCACTTAGAGAGTGTATCTTCACCGTGGGACATGTTAAGGTGAGTGATGATGTGTGGGAGGTGTGATAGGTGCTGAATGGGAGGTTGGGGTGGGGGCCAGATCAACGAGAGACTATTTTCTTTTTTTGCAGGTAACAAAAAAATAAATAAATAACTAAAACAAAGGTTTTTTTTCAGGGGATAGTGAGTGACATTCCGACACTGTGTATTGGACACCACAGTATTGGGCTACTGTTCGGTAGTACCAGGGGTGGGCACTCCAGTGCTGTCAGTGTGAAAACTTGGTGGGGAGGGGGTCATGAAAAGTGGTACTGAGGGTGTGAACCCTGGTCCTCTTATATATTCTAAAATATATATATATATATATATATATATATATATATATTAGAGGCAAAAACTCAGTTTAATGCATCAGTTAGGGTTGTTCCTGGCGACAAAGCGAGGAATTGATGTTCTGGTTGAAACCCCCTTTGCACCTCCAGCCCACCCCCCAACTGGAATCGGGGTGCGCATTGGGGTCATCGGTCCTAACTGTCACCCCATCACATGTGGAAAGAAGCTGAGGAATAGAATAATGGGGTGACAGTTAGGACCGATGACCCCAATGTGAACCCTGATTCCAGTTGGGGGGGTGGGCTGAAGGGGTGCAATGGGGGTTTCAACCCTAACATCGAATTTCCTAGCTTTTGTCGCCAGGAACAACCCTAACTGATGAATTAAATGGATTTTTTTGCCTCTAATTTCCCTTCTTTGAGAATGATAATGAGAAATAGTGAATGGGACAGTGGCGAGCACGGGCACTGTGGGCCCCGTGTTCCCTCCATCGCGATGTCTTGTCATCACAGTAACATTGTGCCCGCAAATGCAAATCGTAATGCACATGGTGACGCAAAGTGAAACAGAAAGAGAAACAGTACTGTAGACAGAAATGTTAAAAACAACGCAAATGCAACCGCAAATGAAAACACAAAGGGTAACGCACATGGTGGCGTAAACATGAACGGTAAGTGAAACGGGTACAGAACTACAAGCAGAAACAGTAATGGTAACACACAGGCTGGTTTTTCACAAAAGCTGTATAGAGAAAGACAGTGAGTAAAAAGAATGTATGCAAAATAATGACTCTCGGAACACAAAAATGAGGACTTGGAATAGTAAATTGCTTATATCTCAGTAACCGTTGACATAGAAAAAAAATTTAAAAGTCGTGTGTATTACCACCTTCCTGGCTAGTTTTGTACTTAGACCCCATGAGGGGGGCTAAGAAAGTTTTTGATAAAAAAGTCCGGTGATCTCGCACTGCCGAGATACGGGCCCCTGAAAGGCAGCAAATGTCAGAATGTTATCCTATGGGAAAAACAGAAGTTCGGACTGCCATAACTTTGCCTCCCTGTAATATTTTTTTACCAAACCACTGAAGGGCACATCTGTGGGATGTGTGCTGTGTTCCCTGCACATTTCAGCCCAAAAGTCCAAACCGTTATTTTGTAGCAGGGCACCAAACAATTGCTGCAATGCGTCATACTCCATAATGTTATCCTATGGGAAAAAGTGTCAAATTTGGAGTACTGTAGCTTTGCCGCCATGTAATATTTTTTCAGCAAAACACTGAAAGGCACATCTGTGAGATGTCAGCTGTGTTCCCTCCAAATTTCAGCCCAAAACTCCAAACCGTTGTTTTGCAGCGGGCTGCTAAAGAATTATTGTTATTTTGGGCATAGTGTCGCAAAGTAGTTTTGTGATTTGAAAGCTTTCACAAAATTTGCAACACTTTAAATAAGTTCGACACTACTTTGCAAAAGTACTTTTCCAGAAATCTGAAAACATATTTCTGGGGTGTTTTACCCCAAAATAAAGACATGGCTAGCATCCTCAGGGCCCGACTAGGTGAATACAAAAAAAATTAGGTTGCTAGAGGGTCTCAATTTTAAATGCCAAGCATTTTTCTGATCACTAACTGAAAACAAAATGGCAGATTTGTGACAGTAAAAGGGCCATTTGCGACAGTAAAAAGTGCATTTGTGAAAGTGTTGAACTTTTTGTTAACTTTTCCCATTGACTTATAATGGGAACTTGTTTTTTGAATAACTTTTTAAACGTTTAATATTTTTTCACAAAATCTTAGAAAGGCACATCAGGGACTGTGGCTGCATGTTCCCTGAAGATTTTGGACCAGTCGCACAAACCGTGTGACCTGTAGGAGCGATCATAGAATTCCAAAAAAAGCGTAAATGCATGTGCAGATCATGCTTAATAACTCCGCAGCCGTATATCCAACTGGTACAAAACTTGGCAGATCCTAAGGTGTATGGGTCTTTATTCTGTATTCCAAATTTCAGGCAAATCCGTTGAACAGTTGCAAAGTTATTAAGGTGCAAAATTTTGGGTTTAACATGTAAATGGCTCCTCTACCATAAAATATATATATCAACACTGGGAACCAGGGGCAGGTGACCTGGAGGGCAGGGGGGAGAAAGAAGTGGTACCAGGGGTGGACACCCCGGTCCATTTATCAAAGAGATAGATAGATAGATAGACAGACAGACAGACACACATACAGTACAAAGAGAGAGACACACACAGACAGGCAGATAGAACAGAGGATCATCATCTCATTCCTCTCACTGCAGCCCACAGCAAGATTCCAGCTGTGGCTGCAGGACTCAAGAAAGTCCCCATGTTCTCATGCAGAGAATGTAGATGAATGGCTCCTTTCACTAAGCTGGGCACCCTGGAATTTGAGGTGCCCAGAAAAGGTATTTCTGGCAATTATTTAAAAAAAATCAGAATCTAGCAAAATGGGTCCCATTTAGCTAGGTTCTGGTGTTTGTTTGTTTTTAAATTACACCATTTTATGTAGTTGCTGTGTTTTTTTATTTTGATGTGAAAAATAACCTATATGGCGGGTCTCAAGGCACAAAAAAATTGTTCAGTGCTGTGAGAAGCAAGTGATGAGAAACCAAAAATGGTTTTGTGACACAGAATTATAGATGTTGTATTAGAACATTATCCCCAAAACCCTACTGAGCATGCTCAAAACAGACAAACCCAAAAGTTTAAATCCTTATAACTCTGGAATCATTTAGTATTTTTTCATGAAACCTACCAAAGGCACTACCTTGGTACAGCATGCTTCTACCCTGAAAGTTTTATAAAAGCAAAAATTCCATTCCATGTAGGTTGTATGTGACAGCAAACCTACATCCCATGTTATGTATAAGACAAAATTAGACGTGTACAGGAAAATTACATATGTGGATCTCAGAAACCACACAAATTCCCTTCACAAAACTTTCCACATATTTAGATCTTGCCTACTAGACAATGCATGCAAAATTTCAGCTAATTTTGTTAAAGGCTGCCAAAGCTATTAAGGTGCAATGGTAGGAGTTTAACATTGAACACCCTACTCAACCCTAACTATACTACCCCACCCCTACGATAAATCTTGGAAACTTTTTAAGTTGATCAGTAGTGTTTATTTCTAAACATTTCAGGTATTTCTAAACTCATAAAAGGGTGTCTCATACAGATATTATCAAAGTTCTGAAATTCTAAGTTCAGCTGGCTTAGTCCACATTACATAGCAGGCCAGATATTCAAAGCTTTGCCTCTGGGTTAAGTAAACACTGCCTGGCGTGCAAATTTAGCTTGGAGCACAAAGCAAGCTATATTCAAAAGGAATAGCCTGGGGTAAACAGCCTCTGAATATAGCATGGGAAAGAGTCTGTGCAAACTGGGCTGGGAGTGCAGGGCAACCGTAGCCCTGGAATTTGACAGCACTGAATATAGCAACCAGAAAGTGCAAACCACAACAACAACTCAGTGCACAGTGACATGAGGGTAGGTAGAAAGGAACTATGGGGCCAATGTCTGTTCCAGCAAATGCGTGGACCCAGTACAGCTGCAGGCAGCAGCAGATGTGAAAGAATAGTGATCAAAATGGTAATGCATTCCCCAAACAGTTAGCGCCACGCTAACATGTTAATGCGGCTTTAGCACGGAGCTAAGCAGTTTGCCCGGTGCTTTCACCTTAGCCCGGTGCTAAACTTTGCCATATTCAAAAGTGACATGCAAATGAGCCTACTTAGATTGTCTCTGGGCAAACAGCCACATTAGCATCTCATCATGCCCTGATTTGCATGCAGTTTGCACAGCATTACTGCAGGGTCCCACAGAGCCACCGGTATGTCAGTCTGGAAGTACAGGGGCTGGCCAGGTCCAACCGCAGCTCCACCTGTAGGTCAGTCTAGCAGTGTACAATGATAACTGCAGGTTACATGTAGTCAGTACCGCACAGCATAGCATATTGCACCCCAGGAAACAAGACAGCATAGACACAGGTGGTAGTGGTGCAACTGTCACACTGTAGGGCATGCTACAGTGCACAGCAGACACTACAGTAGCAAGGGGGCCAGTAGTGTGAGGGACACAGTACTGCCTATGGCATGTAGGGAAGTGATGCTGACTGCACTGTACACAGTGTCAGGCCCAACGTGCAGGTGTTAACTGACTGTGGACAATACTGTTACACTGTTGTGTGATCCACAGATGCTGCACCTATGGCAAGGGATGCACACAGTGACATATACATGGCTGGTTGTGAGTGCTGTGACATCTGTACAGTTGTGCTGTATATGGTGGGGGGGCACGTAGGAGCCGGTAGGCACACGGGTGGTGGGTTATTCTCACTACTGGCCCCTGTGCACTGTGTGCCGTGTCCCAGTCTTGTGGCCACACGTGGGCTGTGGTGAGGTCTGGCCACCCGTACACCCTCCCCTCAATGGCCACCATGCCCACAGTGCTACCTGTGTGTGCTGGCAGCTGTTGGGCACCACAGATGTATGATCTGCAGGTGTGTGCTGTATGGACACACTACCATGATGTCACCTGTGGGCCTGATCACCCCTTACTGCCTCTGTATGGCTTGTACCTGTGGCAGCAGTTGGTGTCATGATGGTGCCTTCAGTGAGCAGCATGTGTCCTCCCTGTCTAGCAGTTTCTAAGTGTCAGACTCATACGTTAGGGTCACGCAAACCACGCTAATGCCATGCTAACACTGCGAAAAGCAACAATGTCACGCAAAGCTGTTTGCCCAGGGTTAAGACCAGCTTTTCCTTGGCGGAAATTTGTACTGTGCTATGGGTCACGTTAAGTCGAGCTAAACACCTTAGCGTGGCGCTAGCCGCTGAATATCTCATAGCGCCTGTATTCATGTTCACTTTGCTTCTTGCATATAATTATGGTTTGCCCAGCAGTACTGTGGTTTGTGCTCACTATTTGGCCTCTTGAATATAGCAGACCCGCACTACTTCCTCGCTAAGCCCATGCAAACATTTTTTGCCAGGCTCAAAGCTTTGAATATCTGGCCCAGAGTGTTTTCTCAAATTTACTGCAAAGCCAATATCTTTGTTTTAAATTCAAGTTGCAATTTTTATAAATGAAACACTTTAGCATGATTTCTAGTATGTTTATGTGTACAGTTATTGCATCTATTTTGGTTATAGGAATATCTTTCAAAGTCATTTGAGTACCTGAATAGCTTAGCTTTGCTTTCTGATTCTTTCACCAAAACAATTTGAGAAAACACTCCTATAGCCACAAGATGCACAGTAACTGTATAAACATATACATCAGATTCTCACATTGGGTGAGTTATCAGGATGTACCAATCTCTTTATCCTCAACTGTGACATTCAGCAAATATGTTTATCTGTTTAAGAATGTATTAATTTTTTGTATTTGAAATTTGTTTTTCTAATCAAGTATGGTCGGTTGCTAAATCCACATTAACTAAATTTGCAAAAAGTTGCCATTTTAATATTTCTTTTACATTTTACCCTGCTTCTCATGTGTACGTCCTGCTTCATTTGACTTTAACAAAACATGGGAATGCAGCAGACTGACCAATGGCACCTGCTGCTTATTGCAGTGTGTTCTGTTTCAGATATACTAGGATTCATACTCAGATCTCAATATTATCAATACTATTTCATGATTTCATCAGTTCTCTTATGAGGTGGGGGGTAAGTGGCAATATACTGTGCAATGTTTTTATAAAGAAAGAAAATTGCACCCGAACCATTTTTAAATGAAGAACTGACTGAACCTCATTTAAGAATAGGTTTTTATAGCTTTCAGTGTTGTTAAATGTTAGAATAAAATCTGGTACAAGACAGACACAAATTAATTAAAAGTTGTAAACCTGCAACTGATTTTCAGTGTTAGGAGCTTTTGGGCACTACCACCCACTGTTCAAAATCAATTAACTAAGACTCATTTGTGAGTGGCTTCTTCAGTCTTTGGCATTGTGTTGGATTTTCAAAGGCCTGTAAACATGACTAGCATTAGCTCGGGGGCACCCCTGGGGAAACATGCAACACCAATACTAGAGTAAAAAAAACACAGAAACAAACTCCTAAGTGCATTTTTCTCTTTCACTCCAGTTCCATGAAGGACCACCATCTATTTAAACTTTTATGTCTGTGTGTTTCTCTGTTTGTTATCTTCATGTCCCATACAGTTGGCAGTCCTTTTGTTGAGATCAATGCCCTCATACTATTTGCTCTGGAAAGGTGAAAGCTTGGAGTAGTTGCTGCAAAGGTACGGTGATACTTTCCAGGATAAAACCCAATTCTGCAACATTTTGCAGGACTCTGCAGCATGCTGCAGCAGAGTTACTGTGGAAAACAGTGTGATTTCAATGGCAATTAGTTCCTTTCTCATGGAAGAAACTGTGACATTCACTTCATCCTAGCAGTGTCACATTTTCCTGCATGACAAAAGGGATTAATGCCCATTGAAATTACATTGTTTACTGCAGTAACTCTGCTGCTGCATAATGCAGAATGCTGTAAAAGTGGGTTTTATCCTGAAGATCGTCACTGTAGGCGCAGCTGTGACTGGTTGACCCCATCAATGATACTTTAAGAAGTCTCTGTATACCTTGCGCCTGATTTTCAAAGGGATGGTAGATTGGCGCAAGTTGCACCAAACCCACATCTGTGGCAAACTCTGTGTGTACCAGGAACCCTGCACTGGATTTTGTACAACAGGGCTCACTGTGCCAAAGTCCCCAGAGTTGCAGCAAGTAGGGTGTGGTGCCAAATGTGTGGCACGCCAGAGGGGTTTAATGGAGGGTGCCATCATGCCCCCCAACCAGTGCACAGCCAGAACCTGAACCACAGTAATGGGGGGGGACCCTGCAATTGGCCTAGGACATTGCCAACAGTCCTGTGGGAGTACTTTATTGGTTGCTGTGTGATACAGAATGCTGTGCCAGGGAGAAGTGTGGCATCAGGCAGGTGTGCCCACAACAGGTCTCACAGACCAGCAGCTGAGATAGTTCTTAACAGGCAGGCACCAACCTGTTCCAGACTACCTGGTGTGATCGGCCCTGCCAGCTGTCCCATAGATGTCAAAGTCTCCAACAAGCAGGGACTGTCCTGGGCTGCACAGTATGTGGTGCAGCTTTGTGACATACACAGACCCATGGGCAGCTCCACATGCCCCTGCTGCACAGCCTGTCATGTGCTGACAAATCATATTTACAAGTGCCGTAATAGCACTGGCAGGTTGGTGTGCACCCCTATAGGTAGGTCTCATACAGAAATCGGGGTGAAGGATTGGCAAGGGACCTTCAGCCATAGGTACAGGAGTGGGGAAGCTCCATCTCTGCCACCGTGCCCTGCCGTGATAGAATACTGTCAGTGACATGTCAGGTGGGTGAGCACTTATTGTACAATGCACATGTACATTATCAAATGACAGCCCTCACCAGTTAAATATATGGGTGTTGTACAGTAAGCACTCACCCACCCAACATGTCACTGACAGTGTTTCAAAATGGGAGGGCATGGTAGCAGGGATGGAGCTTCCCTGTTCCTGTACCTATGGTTGCAGGTCCCTTGTCAGTCCTTCACTCAGACTCCTGTACAGCAGCAGTCTATCAGTGTGCCCACCAACCTGACAGTGCTGCTACGGCATAAGTAAATGTGATTTGCTAGCACACTGTGAGGAGTGCAGCAGTGGAATGTCGAGCTTCCCCTGGGTCCATGTATGTCACAAAGCTGCACCACATACCATTCAGTCCGCAACAGTGCATGCCTGTTGGTCACTTTGACAGCTATGGGACAGCCAGCAGGGCTGATCACATCAGGGGGTCTGGGACAGGGTCAGTGCCTGTTTGCTAAGGACTACTACATCTGTGGGTCTGTGAGACTGTTGCAGGCACACCAACCTGGTACCACCGTTTTCCCTAGCACAGCATTTCATGTCACACAGCACCCAACAGGGCACTCCCAAAAGACCCTTGGCAATGTCCAAGGCTGGTTGGAGGGTTCCTTCCCTCTCCAGCACAGTCTCAACATTCAATGCAAGGGCTGTTAGACCAGCACTTGGTTTGTCTAACCACAATTGCAATTTGAAGCCATAGTGGGGCTTTCAAAATCCAAGCTTAGGGGACGCTGCAGCGCCACTGTGGTGCAAGCCCACTTTCACCATGGTGTACCTGTGTGGGCATTTCATGGATGGCATAAACCCACTTGGTACAGGCTGTCCCCCCCAGTGACACAGGGTACCTTACAAAATCGGGACTGGTGCAAGATGTGGCACAAGGAGCCCTTTGCACAATTTCTACTTGATGCAAGCCCCTCAAACTAGTTCATTTGACAATTGGGCCCTTGCCTCCATGCTGTATGTCACAGTTTCTGAACTGTTGTATTAGTGAGGGGAGACCAATCAATCAATCAATCAATCAATCAAAATCTTTATCCAGGCGGGCACCACTGAGCAAGGCTCATTTGCAAGGTGGACCTGGTCATGAATACATCAAAGTACAGTACAGAAGCAGGTATAAAAAAAGCAATAATATACAAGGAAGAAAAAGTATATACAGTGTATACAGTACAGTACAATGTTGAAATAAATAAAAAACAACAGCATTATTTTACAATTGAAGAAGTCAGCAGATGTACAATCAATCATAGGCATACTGGGGTTATAAGCAGAGATCTTTTGAGTGAGGCAGACAGCAACTACACATATAGGGGAAATAGACCATGTATGGGGTGGCAGGTTAGAGAGGTAAAGAAGAGGAGGAATATATTACCAATGACGGGGGAAAATTGGGCTAAAAACCACAGAAAGTGATGATGGCTGTTCTGTACTTGTTTATTATGATAATGACGGAGGAGGGTAGATAATTGGGATACTACTGTGGATGGGGTGGGACTTTAGCCAGGCTGGAGCAGACGGTGAAGGGTCGGTGCTGCAGAAAGAGTTAATAGGGAAAGAGTGAGAGCCAGGGGTAGAAACATGGCAAGCGTCAGGATGGAAAGGGGGAGTTGCAAAATTAGTGAGCTAGCAGTGAGGAAAACATTTGCAAGGTGCTTTCATGTAGTGATTGTAGACTGCCTTGAAGAAATTCAGGCTAACAGGGCAGCTCAGCTTCAAGTTCCTTTGTAAACCGTTCCACTATGTGGGTAAACAGAAGCTTAGAGCAGCTTTGCCGAAATGAGATTTGACCCTTGGAACTTGGAGGGCAATTAGGGAATAGCTCCTTAGAGTGTAGGTGCCTAACACACTCTGGGGAATACAATCTGAGACATATGAGGGGAGCTTATTGATCACCACTCTGAAGGCCCATAGGGTGGCGTTTGTATTCCTTCTATAGTGAAGAGAAGTCTAGCCTAACGATGAGTACAGGGAGCAGTGGTGTGTGGAAAGTGGAAGGCCAGTGATGAACCTGATAGCTCTGTGGTAGAGGGTGTCCTAGTTAGCCAGTGCTGAGGCAGTGCAGTGGCTGTAGAGCAGGTCCGCGTAATCTATTAAAGATAGGAAGGTAGCTTGAACCAGTTGAATCTTGGCCTCCTATGTGAGCAGGTGGTTAATTCTGTAGAATAGTCCTAATCTTTGCCTTAGTTTCTTCTGTAGTTCTTCGAGATGGTCAGTGAAGGAAAGTTTATGATCGAGCCAAACTCCTAGATATTTGAATTTAGCTACATACTCTAGTGTTTCTCCAAGAACAGTGGTAATTTGTGGGTTAGCTTCCCCCCAGCAGGACTTGCCGCATGTAAGGAGGGGAAGAAGAGCATGGCTTTCATCTTTTTTTGCATTGAGCAAAAGCTTTTTGTTTATGAGCTGGTACTGTAGAAGGTTAAATTCAGCTTGGAGGTCTTCACAGGCTGCTTCCAGCATGGGACGACTCAAGTACAGTACAGTGTTGTCCACGAATAAGTGGATGTTGGCTTTTTTGATGGGGTCATTGATGTTGATAATGTAGACTGCAAAGAGGAGGGGACCAAGAATAAAGCCCTGGGGCACGCCCCTCAGCATAGGTTTTAATGGAGAATGATCAGCTTCAGCTTTAACCTGCTGTTTCCGTTCTCCAAGGTAGTCTGCAAACCAGCACATAGATTTATGGTCCAGGCATAAGGTGCTTAGGGAGGAAAGAAGCAGGCTGTGATCGACTGTGTCTAATGCCTTACTAAGATCCAAGAAAATGGCACAGACATGCTTCTTGTTGTCAAGGTCAGGAGCCAATCATTGGTCATCTTAGCTAGGGTTATGGTTAGTGCTTTGCTTTGAATCCAGACTGAACCAAGTTTAATAGGCTTCTGGATTCTAAGTATACCCCTAGCTGGCCACACACTATTTTTTCTAGTAATTTAGACAGGATGGGGAGGAGGGAGATCGGTCTGTAATTATTTAGATTGCAGGGGTCACTTGCTATTAATAGAGGGATGATATGGGCTATTTTCTATTGAGGGGGGAGGCTACCCTGGGAAAGTGACATGTTGAATAAGTGGATGATTAGCACCGCAAGCACATGGTAGGCACATTTCAGATAGTATGGCTTTATGAAGTCGGAGCCTGCTCCCTTCCTGGTGGCTAATTGCAGCAGTAGGTCTTCCACCTCTTTTAGAGAGATAGGCAGGAGGGAGAAGGCCTCCTCGGTAGAGGGGGACTCATGGGTTGGTGGGCCCTGAGCTGTGTGGAGGTCATTGGCAGGGGAAGTATCAAGAGCTAGAACTGCCGTTGCAAAATGGTTATTGGGGGCTTCGAATATCTCCGATCGGTTAGAGATAACGCTGCCACCGAACTTAATTTTCGTTGGAATGGAATTACCAGGTGCATGTCCAGACATGTCTTTTAATGTTTTCCAGAGCTTTGAAGAATTTTTTGAGGCAGAGGCTAGCTCTGAACAATAGTAGGTGACCTTGGCTGCTCTGACCATCTTGGTGCAGTTATTACTTGCTCTATTAAAAATACACCAATCCGAGTCATTCTTGCTTCTTTGGGCTTTTTTCCATAAAGTATCTCTTTCTAACAGGGAAGCTTTGAGCTCAGGTGAGAACCAATGGCAGGTGCTGCTCCTGACCTGCACCTTAACCAAGGGTGCATGCTTATTCAAAGCCTCACTTAAAATATCGTAAAAAATAGTATATGCCCTGTTAACTGTTTTGGCTAGGAAGAATTCCTGCCATCGAGGTGAATGTTTCAAGTCATGGATGTATGCAAACAAATCGAAGTTGTGTTTGCACCTCTTGATATAGAACTTTGCCACAAACTGCGGGTTGTGCACGGTTCTAAAGGTGGTGATTATACGATAGCTAATGTCTGAGAAAAATGTTCTAACATGAGAGAACACATGTGGCTTGCTAACCAAAATTACTTCTAAGAGGGAGCTGTTGTTAAGGTTCTTTTTATATGGGTGAGTAGGTTTGTCAATGAGTTGCACCAGCCCTAGAGTGTCACATAAGGATTTCAAGCGAGCTGATGCACTTGATAGCCAGTCGAAGTTCAGGTCGCCAAGAATAATGGTTTCCAAGGAACTGAGCCCCAGTACAGAACTGAGGTGAGACAGGAAATGAAGCCCAGCAGAAGGGGCCCTGTAGCAGCCTATTACACAGAGTGCACTGGAAGGAGAAAGTTTGATCTTTAAGGTCAAGCACTCAAATTCTTTGGGGGAGGATGATGCGCCTATGCATGTGGCTGAGTATTTGTCCCTTACATAAATTGCCACCCCACCTCCTCTTGATTGCCTATCCGCTCAGAAGAGTAAATAATTTGGGATATTGATTTCATTGTCTGGGGTGGCTGGCCTAAGCTAGGTCTCAGTGATCACTAGGACATCAGGTAAGGTGTGGCTCATCCAAGCCTGGATAACAGTGAACTTTTTCAGCAAACTACAGGCATTAAGATGCATAAAATACATCCCTTTGATACCTGCCAGGTATGATGGAGAAGCAAGGGTGTCTAATGGTTCTGGGTTGAGTTCGACATTGCCTGAGCACAATAGTAAAAGAAGCAGGATTATTTTTAAGGCAGTGAACTGTAATTTGTAAACACTATTTTTTGGGCAATAGGGGAGGTGGTGTTGATGGGTAGGCCTGTACCCACTCCTGGTGTTATACTGGCCTAGTGTTACAGCCATTAGTGTCCTGGCAGGAATTTGTCATGAGTAGGAAGTCTCGAGTCTGGATGTGGGGGATAATCTACAGGGACAGCTTGGAAGATGTCCCACTCCCTGGCAGAGACAACTGAGAAGCCCAATAGTACAGAATGGCTACCTGAAAGGAGCTGTTGGATGCAGAACAGGGAGAAACACAAGAGTCATTCCACTTTAGGGAGAGATGAGGGTTCTGAAGAATTGGGCTGACAGTAGTAAAGCTAGTGACACACCAAGGAACCAACTGTAACTTCCCATGGTAGATCTAAATGCCACAACAGCTGGCAGTAAAAGTCACTAGAAGCCTAGACCAATCAGCAATCAGGTGTCATAAGTTCAAAATCCTTTTGTTGGCTGAGAGGTGGTTTTGGCGCTGAATGTACCTGTGGAGCAACTCTTTGCAGCTGAGCCAGTGAGGTGGCTCAAGCCTGCAATCTGGTGTGGCAAGACTGGTCTGTAGCTTTTGTTTCTGTTTCTATCCCTGCTCCACCAGCACAGAATGGGAGTGGGGGAAGGCGTTCAAGTCTTGCAGCCTTAGTGGATGAGCATGGTTAGGCCTGAGAAACAGGCAGAAAAACCCCGGGGATGGTCCTCAGAAAGAGAGGTATCCCAGGTCCACTAGAGCAGAAGAGGAAGTAGAAAATATAATGTGTTTCCTCTTTAACAGAAAAGACAGCTGCTGTAGCCCTCTAGTGGATATGTAGTATAATTTGCAAATGAGAAAGTAGGTGGGTGCAGTAGCAAGGAAATAACAGAAGAGCTGTAAGCACTTTAAAAACAGTGGTAGAAATTTATAATTCAACTAATACAGTTGAAATTCTTCCATTAGACACCCGAATTTTGTTAAGTTGCAGCTAAATCTATGTGTGAAAAGTGCCAGGTGGTAGAAGCAGGGGAAAAAAGTCCTGGCCCATTGGAGCGGGTTTGCTGGAAGCACCCATGTTCTGATTGACTGCCCTGTTGCTGTATCTTCCAAGGAGCTGCAGGCAGGTGTCCTGGTCTGGGTCGGTGGCTGGCTGGGTGCTGACTGACCATGGGGGAGCTGAAGCAGCCTTGATCAAGGGCAGGCAGCTTCCAAGGAGCTGCAAGCAGTCATCCTGGTCTTGGTCGGTGGCTGGCTGGGTGCTGACTGACCATGGGGGAGCTGAAGCAGCCCTGATCAAGGGCAGGCAGCTTCCAAGGAGCTGCAGGCAGGTGTCCTGCTCTTGGTCAGTAGCTGACTAGGTGCCGACTGACCATGGGGTAACTAAAGCAGCACTGATCAAGGGCAGGCAGTTTCCAAGGAGCTTTAGGCAGGTGTCCTGCTCTCGGTCGGTGGCTGGTTGGGTGCCGACCAACTGTGGGGGAGCTGAAGCAGCCCTGATCAAGGGCAGGCAGCTTCCAAGGAGCTGCAGGCAGGCTTCCTGGTCTCGGTTGGTGGCTGGCTGGGTGCCTGCCGAGCGTGGGGGAGCTGAAGCAGCCCTGATCAATGGCAGACAGATTCCAAGGAGCTGTAGGCAGGTGACCTGGTCTCAGTCAGCGGCTGGCTGGGTGCCAACTGACTGTGGGGGAGCTGAAGCAGCCCTGATCAAGGGCAGGCAGCTTCCAAGGAGCTGCAGGCAGGCAGGCATCCTGGTCTTGGTCGGTGGCTGGCTCGATGCCAACTGACCGTCAGGACATGAAGCAGCCCTGATCAAGGGCAGGCAGCTTCCAAGGAGCTGCAGGCAGGTGTCCTGGTCTCGGTTGGTAGCTGGATGGGTGCCAACTGACAGTGGGGGACATGAAGCAGCCCTGATCAAGGGCAGACAGCTTCCAAGGAGCTGTAGGCAGGTGTTCTGGTCTTGGTTGGTGGCTGACTGGGTGCCGACTGACCATGGGGGACCTGAACCGGCCCTGATCAAGGGCAGGCAGCTTCCAAGGAGCTGCAGGCAGGTGTCCTGGTCTCGGTCGGTGGCTGGCTAGGTACCAACTGACCGTGAGGGGAGCTGAAGCAGCCCTGATCAAGGGCAGGCAGCTGGAGAGAAGAAAAATACAGGGGTTAAATAGCGAAAAGGCAGGACAGGTTTAGATTGAGCAATTTTGCAAGACAAAGGAGAGTGAGACTTTTAGGTACCAAGACAGAGTGCTTTGATGGGGGGAAGGGGCAGTAGCAAGGAAATAACAGAAGAGCTGTAAACACTTTAAAAACAGTGGTAGAAATTTACAATCCAGCTAATACAATTGAAATCCTTCCATTAGACACTAGAATTTTGCTTAACTGGAGCTAAATCTATGTGTGAAAAGCTCCAGGTGGCAGAAGCAGGGGAAAAAAGTCCTGGCCCATTGGAGCGGGTTTGCTGGAAGCGCCCATGTTCCAATTAACTGCGCTGTTGCTGTAAGTTCCAAAGAGCTGCAGGCAGGCATTCTGGTCTCAGTCGGTGGCTGGCTGGGTGCCAACTGACCGTGGGGGAGCTGAAGCAGCCCTGATCAAGGGCAGGGAGCTTCCAAGGAGCTGCAGACAGGCATCCTGGTCTGGGTTGGTGGCTGGCTGGGTGCCGGCCGACTGTGGGGGAGCTGAAGCAGCCCTGTTCAAGGGCAGGCAGCTTCCAAGGAGCTGCAGACAGGCATCCTGGTCTGGGTTGGTGGCTGGCTGGGTGCCGGCCGACTGTGGGGGAGCTGAAGCAGCCCTGTTCAAGGGCAGGCAGCTTCCAAGGAGCTGCAGACAGGCATCCTGGTCTGGGTTGGTGGCTGGCTGGGTGCCGGCCGACTGTGGGGGAGCTGAAGCAGCCCTGTTCAAGGGCAGGCAGCTTCCAAGGAGCTGCAGGCAGGCGTCCTGGTCTCGGTCGGTGGCTGGCTGGGTACCAACCGACCGTGAGGGGAGCTGAAGCAGCCCTGATCAAGGGCAGGCAGCTGGAGAGAAGAAAAATAACAGGGGTTAAATAGCGAAAAGGCAGGACAGGTTTAGATTGAGCAATTTAGCAAGACAAAGGAGAGTGAGACTTTTAGGTACCAAGACAGAGTGCTTTGATGGGGGGAAGGGGCAGTAGCAAGGAAATAACAGAAGAGCTGTAAACACTTTAAAAACAGTGGTAGAAATTTACAATCCGGCTAATACAATTGAAATCCTTCCATTAGACACTTGAATTTTGCTTAACTGGAGCTAAATCTATGTGTGAAAAGCTCCAGGTGGCAGAAGCAGGGGAAAAAAGTCCTGGCCCATTGGAGCTGGTTTGCTAGAAGCGCCCATAAATATATGTAACGTGTATAAACATATAACATAAACATATTTGTCACATATATATAAAATATATGTAACATATTCAAAGAATACAGTATATATTTTGAAATATACTAATAATATATTTAAGATACTGTAGATGTACATGCTTTCACATAATGCATGTGGCAGAAATACAATATGATTATATATTTCTGAAATATATTGTTTTATATATTTCATCAATTCAGTGTATGACATACTTAACATAATTTCCAGTATACTGAAATGTATTTCATTTTTGTAATAACATTCTTTCATACATTTAACAAACAATATAATATTGTAACAGATTAACGCATATTTTTCAATATATTGCAATATATTCCATTTTCATAAGGGATCTTGCAGTTCCTGTATCCCTTTCTTTGTGTCCACCTTCCCACAGAGTTTGGTGCCATCCGCAAACAGGCACATCTTGCCTTTAATGCCATCCTCAATGTCACTTGTGAAGACATTGAATAACACTGGTCCCAGCACAAATCCATGCAGGACCCCGCTGGTGACCTCCTTGGTACTGTATAACTCTCCCCCCCATTAATCTCTGGTTTCTGCCCCTCAGCTACTGTAGCTCTCTACCAATCTTACCATTTTCATCCCCCACCCCTTGATCCACCAATTTCCTGGTCATTCTCCTATGTGGTACAGAATCAAAGGCCTTGCTGAAGTCCAGGTATATAATGACCATCGCCTGGCCTATGTCCACCACTCTTGTGACCCAGTCAAAGAATGAAATTAGGTTTGTCTAATATGATCTGTCTGCCACAAACTTGTGCTTCCTTAATCATGAAGACCATTCTCTTCAATGTACCTTACCAGCTTTACCTTAAGTATGGTTGCCATGAGATTGCATACTATCTAGGTCAGACTGACCGGTCTATAGTTCCTTGGGTTGTCCTTTGGTCTTCTTTGGTGGAGAGGCACCACATTTGCCATTCTCCAGTCCAGTGGTACCAAGCCCATATCCAGGGATTAATTGAAGAGATCCACCAGCGACTCTGACAGCACCTTTGCTAGCTCATTTAGCACCCTAGGGTGTGTGCCATCTGGTCTTGGAGTTTTTTCATCTTCATGCTAGCAGCCCCTCCCTCACGCTTTTAATCTGTATTACTATTTCTATCCCCTGAACCCCTCCCACATGCTCCCCCCAGAGGCACTGTTCCATCCTTTTCCCCTGTAAAGACAGAGCAAAAGTAAACATTAAATACTTCTGCCTTGCTCACTTCTTCCTCTACCCATTAATTCCCCTTCAGTAACTTAACTATTCCATGCTTTTTGTCCTTCTTTTTGCTTATGTAGTGAACAAAGGCCTTCACCCCTTCTTGATCCTGTCAGCTATTTGAAGCTCTTTCTGTGCCTTAGTGTACTACACCCCATTACTTTCCGCTTTAGCCAACCTTATGTATTTTTTCTCATATTCTTCCCTTGTGATTCTCATGAATTTTCTATAAGCCGAGCTATTTTCCCTCACTGCTCTGTCTACCTCATAGTTAAATCAGATGGGTGATTTGGTCCCCGACTTCTTCCTTCTAAGCCTGGTACAATCTGCTGTGGTGGATAGAATTGCCTCTCTGATGATGGCCCATCCTTGGTCCACCCCATGCCCTCTTTAATGCCCACTAGGTGTGATTTTAGCACCTCTCCCATCATCTTAAAATTAGCCCTCCTGAAATCCAGTGTTTCGGTTTTGGTGGGGAGGTTCTCCTTGCCCATGTCCAAACGGAAAAACACCATATTGTGATCACTACCATCCAGAGGTTCCTTGACCTTTAATTCCTGTACATGGTCCCCATTAGTGAGCACTATGTCTAGGATCGACCCCTCCCTGGTGGCCTTAATAACACCCTGGGTCATGAACCCTCCCTGTATCGCATTTAGGATCTCTTAATTTCTGCTGCAGGATGTGGCCAATATAGCCCAGTCCACCTTAAGGAGATTAAAGTCCCCCACCTCTACTTCCTCCCCTTTTTTCTGCCACTTTCAGCATCTGTGAACATAGTTTTCTGTCCTTTTCCATATTCTGGTTAGGTGGTCTGTAGACCACCCCAGTCCTGATCTTCTTCCCTCTGCTAGTCTGTAGTTGTAGCCATAGTGTTTCTACCTTCCCCTGCTCAATCTCATACCTCAAGCATGTTATTCCCACCCTGATATAGGCTGCCACCCCCACCCTTTGCCTATCTATATGTCCTTTCTGTAGAGTTTGCATCCTGGACTTGAAAGGTCTCAGTCATGTTGCCCTATCACCCATGTCTTGGTGACTGCTGCTACATCTACCTTCCCCTCTGCTAAGAGGGCTTGCATGTCTACCATCTTGTTGCCAAGACTGTGGGCATTAAGTGACACCACTCTTCACCTCTACTCTGTGTTTCCTTGCCTACTTCCTGTACTAGCTATGTCATGCCCATCCCCACACACTCTCCTCTTCACCCCATCATAGTTGTTCCTTTTACCTCTTCCTCTCTCACCTGATTGCCACTGCCTTTGTGGGGAGAAAGTCCACTGACCTCACCATCTTGAAGTTTTAAGACAGTGAAAAAAGCAGGGATACTGAAAGAATACTTCTGCTCAGTATTCACAAAAGAGGAGGAGGGGGAGGTGCCTAATCCAATTGACAGAATCACTCTGGATAGGGGGGGTCAATCCCAGTCCTTTCACAGAAGAAAGGGTTCTGAAAGAAGTCCTAAAACTGAAGGTGGACAAAGCAATGTGGCCTGATGGAATTCACCCTAGAATTCTAAAAGAATAGAGAGGAGAACTAGTGACACCACTGACTACCCTTTTTAACAAATCATGGGAGGATGGTGTATTACCTGAGGACTGTAGGAAGGCACATGTGATTCCCCTTCTCAAAAGTGGGAGCAAGACAGAGGCAGAAAACTATAGACCTGTCAGTTTGACCTCTGTGGTAGTGAAAGTGATGGAATCACTTCTGAAGGAAAGAACTGTTGAGTACCTAGAGGCCAGTGGGGCACAGGACCAAATGCAGCATGGGTTCACAGTGGGTAGGTAATGTAAGATGAATCTAATTTATTTCTTTGACTGGGTGACCAAAATAGTAGACAAGGGAGGGGCTGTGGACATGGCCTGCCTAAACTTTAGGAAGGCATTTGATACAGTCCCACACAAAATATTAATAATCAAATTTACCAGTCTGAGAGTGGGTCCAAGGGTGGTAGCCTGGGTAAAATATTGGCTGGACAACAGGACACAGAAGGTAATTGTAAATGGAATCCACTCTGAAGAAAGAGGGGTTACTAGTGGGGTACCGCAGGGTTCAGTACAGGGTCCAGTCCTTTTTAATGTCTTTATAAGTGACATTGCAGAGGGACTGGCAGGAAAAGTATGCCTCTTTGCAGGTGATACAAAGATCTGCAACAGAGCTGATACACAAGGAGGAGTGGAAAGGATGAGAAGGGATATGGCAAGGTTTGTGGAATGGTCAGAAGTATGGCAGTTTGGATTCAATGCAAATAAGTGCAAAATAATGCACCTGGAAAACAACAACCCAGGGGAAGATTACACAGTGGGGGGGGGGTAGTAACAACAACAAAAATGGAAAGGGACCTGGGGGTAATCACATCAGATGACATTAAGGTTAGCAAGCAATGTGAGAAGGCAGTAGAGAGGGCTGGGGGGATACTGGAATGTGAAGGGAGAGGCACCACCAGCAGAAAACAGGAAGTTGTTACCCCTCTGTACAGAAAGTTGGTGAGACCCCATCTGGAGTACTGTGTCCAGTTCTGGAAACCCCATCTCCACAAGGACATAGACAGGATTGAGGCAGTCCAGAAGTGGGCAACTAAAATGGTGCAGGGTCTGCAAGAGAAGCCATACGAGAAGAGACCAAAGGAGCTTCATATGTACAGTATACCCTTGAGGAAAGAAGAGAGAGGGGGGACATGATAGAAACTTTCGAGTACTTCAGTGGAATCAACAAAGTCCAAGAGGGTAGCATCTTTCAGAAAAAAAAATGTGCAAGAACAAGGGGACACCATTTGAAGATAGAGAGGGGACAGCTCAGGCACAATGTGAGGAAGTATTTTTTCACAGACAGGGTGGTGGGCACATGGAACAGCCTTCCTGAGGAGGTTGTGGGATCTAAAACTGTGGGATAATTCAAGAATGCTTGGGACAGACATAAGGCAATTCTTGTTGGGGGGGGTAGGAAGAAATAAGCTGTTGGTTAAGTAGGATCTGCAGCTTATCCTGTAGGTAGGGAAATGGGCAGACTAGGTGGACCAAGTGGTCCTTATCTGCCATCAAAGTCTATGTTTCTATGTTTCTCCCCCCCTTGGCAGTTTAAACCCAGATAATTTCCCATATATTCCTCTAGTTTGTCCATTAGTGTTTTTGCTCCCTCCCTATTAAGGTGAAGTCTATCTGGGCAATAAAGCCCCTTGTCTGACCATGTAGCTCCTCATTCCCCAATAAAATTTTACCACTCCTTCTTACACCAGTTCCTCAGCCAGAATCCTATTAGTCTCCCATTTCTGGCTATGCTGGCTCTGTGGACTGGAATCACCTCAGAAAAAGCCAAAGAGCTCACAGATTCTTTGCATGATCTCCCTAATTCTCTGAATCTATTTTGCACCATTTGCACCTCCTCCTCCCCTGCCAGATTATTGGTTCCCAGGTGAATGACCAAGTTAGGTTTTCATCCCATCTCCCTTACAACTTCCTTGATCCTTGGTCCTGCTCTTCCCACCTCCAATCCTGGCATACAGGCTACCACCCTTCTATTCCTTGGGTCCCCATTTCTCCCCCAGTGTATACCTTTTATTATTGAATCCCCAATGATAGCCACCCTACTGTCCTCCTCAAGCCTGTTCCCAGACTCCCCATCCTTTCCTAGTAAACTAGACTCCTCCTTCCTCAAACACTCCCTGTCCTTTGGGGAGTCCTCCTGGCTGTACCAGCACATCCCCCTCTTTCTGCATCTCCACTCCCCCTTGAACCTCTCCTTCTCTGGCTACCCTTGTTTGCTACCGATCTGCCTTCTCTATTTCCTCCTGTAACTCTACCTCCTCTCCCTTCCTCCCCCTTCAATCTGGCTTCAGCTCCCTCCTTGCCTCTCTGAGCTACTCACTTCTCTCTCTCTCCCTCCCCTTTGCTTCCAACCTTAGTCTCTGTGTTTCCTTGATCCTCCACACCACTAGTTCCCTGTTAACATAGAAACATAGACTTTGATGGCAGATAAGGACCGCTTGCCCAGCCTAGTCTGCCCATTTCACTACCTGGAGGATAAGTTTCAGATCCTATTTAACCAACAGCCTATTTCTTTCTAACCCCCACATAAATTGCCTTATGTCTGTCCCATGCATTCTTGAATTCTCCCACAGTTTTAGACCCCACAACCTCCTCAGGAAGGCTGTTCAATGCGTCCACCACCCTCTTTGTGAAAAAAATACTTCCTCACATTGCTCCTGAGCCATCCTCCCTCTAGCTTCAGATTGTGTCTTCTTGTTCTTGCACATCTCTTTTTCTGAAAGATGCTACCCTCTTGACTTTGTTGATTCCACTGAGGTACTTAAACGTTTCTATCATGTCCCCCCTCTCCCTCCTTTCCTCAAGGGTATACATATTAAGCTCCTTTAATCTCTCCTCGTATGGCTTCTATTGCAGACCCTGCACCATTTTAGTTGCCCTCCTCTGAACTGCCTCCATCCTGTCTATGTTTTTATGGATATGAGGTCTCCAAGACTGGACGCAGTACTCCAGATGGGGTCTCACAAACTGTCTGGAGAGGGGGATAATAACTTCCTGTTTTCTGCTGGTGATACCTCTCCCTATACATCCCAGTATCCCTCCAGCCCTCCCTACCACCTTCTCACATTGCTTGCCAACCTTAAGGTCATCTGTTATGATTACCCCCAGGTCCCTTTCCATTTTTGTTATTGTTACTACCTCCCCCTATTGTGTAATTTTTCCCTGGGTTTTTGTTCCCCAGGTGCATCACTTTGTACTTCTTTGCATTGAATCCAATCTGCCATACTTCTGACCATTCCTCCAACCTTGCCAAGTCCCTTCTCATCCTTTCCACACCCCCTTGTGTATCAACCCTGTTGCAGATCTTTATGTCATCTGCAAAGAGGCATACATTTCCTTCCAGTCCCTCTGCAATGTCACTTATAAAGACATTAAAAAGGACAGGACTCCTGCACATTGGACTGCCCCCTGTTTTCCACACCATCCCCATGAAGACTGCTGTCCCAAATCCATTACAGCTCACAATCCTGCCCTCACTGACCTGACTACTGTGCCTTCTTGCATCTTCCCACCTCCCTCCCTGCACCTATCCTGCCTCCCACAACAACTCTCAGCTCCCCACATCCTCCCTAGTTAGCTTATACCAGCCCACCTGAGTGCCACTGTGTATTGCAAAAACAGGGTAACCCTATATAGGGTGTAGTTTTACCCTATCAAAGTTTCCTTTCTAAAGCCTTATACAGAGCCGATTTTTTGCTGATCTCTGCATGGTTTATTAAATGAGCAAAATCTGTAAGACAAAGCTGCCCTTAGAGTACTGGCACTGCACACTTCTTGCATCTGTTACACTTTGCACAGTTTTGGACTAAAAATGTTATTATGTGTATTCTTAATAAAGTTTTCCTCAGCATTTTGAGAATCTAAGCTTCATTTTGCCAGTCCACAACCACAGAGCTTGACTGCTGCAGCTTAGAGTAATAATCCAAATGTCTTTACATATCCCGAGGTCTGCTTCATCACTATTTGACCACCAAAACATTGACTGACTCCCTATGCAGCAAGAAAGTGGCATAAATCATGCATCACCATTTTTTTTTTCATTTTCAAAAGTTTTAATATGAAGAACATACTGAGCTGGTAACTGAGCCCACGGTCAAACCCCATAGTGGTGAAATATAGGTGTTAGTCTCTTTCAGTTCTATGTGGCCTCTCCACTGTGTACATCTTTGTATGTAAACTTGTCTATTGCACGCTCTGAATGTTTATGTGGATTTATTTATGTCATAAATAATCTACTACATCTGTTTCTGTGCTTTTTCTGTTTGCTCTATCTTATTTAGTTTGTACAGCTCATTTCTAGATGTGTTAGATGTAAGGGGTGCAGCTGTTGGTCCTCTCTCTGTCTTGCCAGTCTTCTTACCATGTATAAACACCTATTCCACTTTCAAGGCTAGTGGGGATGCAAACAGCAACAAAGTATAAAATTGAAGAACAGCAAAACAGAGGTTTCATCTCAAAAAAACATCAAGCGTAGGTGAGAAGTATTGGTATTGGCACTGCGCACTTCTTGCATCTGTTACACTTTGCACAGTTTTGGACTAAAAATGTTATTATGTGTATTCTTAATAAAGTTTTCCTCAGCATTTTGAGAATCTAAGCTTCATTTTGCCAGTCAACAACCACAGAGCGTGACTGCTGCAGCTTCTGCTGTTCTTTGATCTTCTTACCATGTACTTTGTTTTTCAACAGGACACACCCTCTTGCATACTCACATGAGCATTGCCATTTTCTCAGAAGAAGCCAGAAGGGGAAGGAAACATATTCAACTCAGTGCTTTACAGTAACTGGTAATTGCTATTTTTCTTTTAAACTTAGATTGTGGGCTTTTAGTGACACTGTACTTTCTTTGTTGTCTTTACTTAGAATTGTTTTTGGGCTGCTGAAAATTTAAAACATAGTGGTGGTGTACTTCTTTGCTGTCTTTAATTGCTGCAAATTTAGTCTTGGCTTGTCTGACTTGCCCTGTAGTTTGGGTGAGGGGTGTTAATTGTCTGGCCTCTGACCTCAGCTACGTGATAAATGGTGGTGGGACTTAGTCAGAGTTGAGGTAGCAAGTGAGTTTTATTTTCTCAGAAGAAGCCAGAAGTAGAGGATAGCATATTACATAGAAACATAGAAACATAGAAGTTGACGGCAGATAAGGACCGCAAGGCCCATCCAGTCTGCCCATTTCTTTTTCTACCTTATAAATGTGCCTTCGGCCTTTGCTCTGTCAGTGACCTATCTATTCATAGTCATTTGTATTGCTCCCTTATGCCTATCCCATGCCTGTTTGAAGCCTCTGCACTGTATTCATAGCCACCACTCTTGTGGTAAGCCATTCCATGCATCCACCACCCTTTCTGTGAAAAAGAATTTCCTCACATTCCTCCTTAATCGGCTCCCTCTAATCTCATGCTGTGTCCTCTTGTCCTGCTATTTTTCTTATATTTAAACATGTTAGACTCTTTCACCTTTGTTTATGCCCTTAAGGTGTTTGAATGCCTTGATCATATCACCTCTCCCTCCTTTGCTCAAGGGTATACATATTGAGCTCCGTTAATCTGTCCTCATATGTCTTCTGATGCAGTCCCTGCACCATTTTGGTTGCCCTTCTCTGGACTGCCTCAATTTGGTTAATGTCCTTGTGAAGGTGTGGCCTCAATACTGCATGCAGTACTCCAGATGGGGCCTAACCAGTGTCTTGTACAGAGGGATTATTATACCTCCCTCTTATGACTTGTGATACCCCTACTAATACACCCTAACACCCCCCTAGCCTTACCTACTGCTTTAGAGGTCTGCTTGGATGATTTTAGGTCATCAGTGATGATGATGCCGAAGTCTCTTTCTTCCTTTGTGACTGCTAGCAACTCCCCTCCCAGCCTATAGGTGGCTTCAGGGTTTCTCTTCCCTATGTGCATGATTTTGCACTTCTTTGCATTAAATCCCAGTTGCCACTCTTCTGACCATTCTGCTAGTTTATCCAGCTCTCTTCTCATTCTGCCCACCCCATCTGGATCATCTAGTCTGTTGCAGATCTTGGTGTCATCTGCAAACAGACAAGCCTTATCCTCTAGTCCATCTGCAAGGTCACTAATGAAGATGTTGAAGAGGACTGGCCCCAGGACTGATCCCTGAGGTACCCCACTTGTGACTTGCATCTCTTCTGACTGTATACCATTTACCACCTCTCTGTTTTCTGCCCGTCAACCAGTTTGCCACCCAGTTGACCAACTTCTGACCCACCCCGAGCCTACCCAGCTTATTTATCAATCTTCTATGTGGAACAGTGTCAAAAGCTTTGCTGAAGTCAAGGTAGGCAACATCAACTGCTCCCCCTTGGTCCACCACTCTGGTTACCCAGTCAAAGAAATCTATGAGATTAGTTTGACAGGACCTTCCTTTGTAAACGCATGCTGTCTTGGATCCTGTGCCCTATGGATTCCAGGTGTTGCACTATCCTTTCCTAAGGAGTGCCTCCATAATCTTGCCCACTACTGAGGTAAGACTGACCGGTCTGTAGTTCCCCGCCTCCTTCCTGCTACCACTCTTGTGGAGCGGGATCACATGAGCCCTTCTCCAGTCTTCTGGGACCTCTCCTGTGCTCAGAGACTCACTAAACAATTCTGCTAATGGCTCTGCTAGTTCCTCCTTTAGCTCCTTAAGTACCCTGGGATGTATGCCATCAGGCCCCATTGCCTTATCTACCCTGAGCTTAGCAAGCTCTTGTAGGACCTTTCTTTTGTGAAGGAGTAGTGCTCACCTCCCTCCCTGTGTCCATGTTGCTGAGCTGTGGGCCTGTCCTACCTTCTCTCAGTAAATACTGAGCAAAAGTATCTATTTAGGATAGATGCCTTTACAGGTCCTCCTCCTCCTCACATGCTCCCTTTCTCCAATAAGCTTAGCAATACCCCTCTGGACTTTCTCTTTCACTAATGTATCTATAGAAAGTCTTGTCACCTTCTTTTACTGTTCGGCTAGTGTTTCCTCAGTTTGGGACTTTGCCTGCCTTACTGCCTTACCTGCTTCCCTTAGGGCAGTTTGGTATGCCTCCCTATCTTCATCCCGCTGTGTTCCCTTATATTTCCTGAATGCCAGCCTTTGGCTCTGACCTTTCTGCTACTGTATTTGAGAACCAAAGTGGTTTCCTTCTTCTTTTGCACTTCCTTTTCTGTCTAACACAATGGGATGTTGCTTCAAGTATTGCATCCTTATTGCTTGCCCACTTTGCCTGTACCCCCTCACCTGTATTTCTTTTTGCCAGGGCTAGCTTAACTCTGTAGGCCATCTTATCAAAGTCAGCTCCTCTGAAGTCCCATATTTTTGCCTTGGAATGGGATGATTTAGATGTAGTAGCAAACTGAACCATACCATGTGATGGTCACTGGCCCCAGGTGACCTTCTACCTGGAGATCTGTGATCCCTTCTTTGTTAGTCAGTACTAGATCTAGGATAGCCCTGTCTCTTGTGGGTTGCTGTACCAGTTGTTTGAGGCCCTCCCTGCAGGGAATCCACTATGAGTCTAGTTCTGGCAGATGTTCCTGTTGGTATTGACCAATCTGTATCTGGCATGTTGAAGTCTCCCATTATCAGAACCTCCCTTTAGCTGTCATGTTTTGTATATCTTCTAACAGTAATGTGTCTATGTCCTCCCTCTGTCTGGGGCCTGTAGACAACCCCAGTTCTTATGGCTGTCCCATTTCCTGTTTCCAGGGTGACCCACAGTTCTTCTGGCTCCTTATGTGTATTCTGAATTTCTGTAGCTTTGATATTTTCATTAACATACAGGGCCAATCCTCCCCCTTTGCACCTCGGTCTCTTCTGAACAATACATAGCCAGGTACTGAAGTCTCCTAAGTGTGGTTACTGGTAAACCATGTCTCACTAATTGCTACTATGTCCAGTTTAGCCTCTGACATTATTGCCTGCAGGTCTGGGATCTTATTTCCAGGCTGTGAGAGCATTTGTACATGATTTTCCATTGGCCAGATTTTGGTGGGTTAGTTGTTGGGTGAAGTTTGGCATTACCCCTGTGCATCGTATGGGAGACAAACCTTTTTCTTACCTGGTGATGCAAATGAACGGCAAACATGCTGAATTCCTGTTTGACCACTAGCTGAGGGAGGGTGTTCTTCCCATTCGACGATGGTGCTGCACCCTCTCCCATTTGCTGGTTTAAATATTCTGCAAAGATGTCAAACTTCTGCCCCAATGCACTGACTCTCTCTTTAGTCAGATGCAGTCCATCAAATTTAAAGAACTTTCGCTCCCAGAACTGTTGCCAGTTCCCTACAAATCTGTGTCCTTTTTCCTGCACCAGTCCTTGAGCCACGTGTTTAGCTCCCCTATCTCCCCTTCTCTGACCTTCCGTCCATTTGCTCCCCTCTCCCAGACTGGCAGGATCTCAGAGAAGGAGATGCCGGATTAAATAGATGATAGTTTGTCACCCAGCCTAGCCAGGTATTCCTTGGTCTCCACAACTGACCGGCTGGCGAGATCATTAGTCCCTATGTGTACTAGGACATCAATGTTTTCTCCTGCCTTGTGAACAATTTTAGCAATGCGGTCAGTGTCTCTCCATGCTGATGTACCTGAAGACATCTGACCATCACCCTGGCTGGAGATGGGTATCAACTCCGGAATCATGGAGTCTCCTATGATCAGAAGTTTTTGGATTTCCTTTGTGCTTGTTTAGTTTTGGTTCCTGATTTGGGTGAGTTTTGTTGTGTTAGCTCCTGTGCTAGTGTCCTGCTTTCAGTGTCTTCTGCCTCTTTATTTGATTTCAGAGATAGAGGCAGATACCTGTTTGTAGTGTTTATATGGTTTTGGAGGTAATGTGTTGGAGAGCAGAGAGTGATGGGGCACCTGATTTGCTCCTCCTAACCACCTGCCAACCTCCTGGACCAACTACCCTCTGCGGTCGAGGTTTTTCTGTTGGATGCTGGGGAAATGGCAGGTGGTTCTTATAATGTATTTCCTCTTCAATATGAAATTTGAGGCGTGCAATCTCTGCCCATGCTGCCCGGAGCTGAGCCCTAAGATCTCCAAAGGCCCAGCATGTAGTTCAGTGCTTTACAGTAACTGGTAATTGCTATTTTTCTTTTAAACTTAGATTGTGAGCTTTTAGTGACACTGTACTTCCTTTGCTGTCTTTACTTAGAATTGTTTTTGGGCTGTAGCGGTGGTGTACTTCTTTGCTGGCTTTAATTGCTGCAAATTTTTGCCCCCCCCTTCCCCCAACTCTTAATTATATGCCCTGTTAAATCTGATTGACAGGAGTCAAACACAGGGTATAGGAAGGGGTGTGGAGTAGGAGGGGCATAAGGGTGAAGAAGCCCACCCTCAGCATGACAAGTGTTTTGATTCATGTATTTATTTCTTGGTTTATTTTCTTTTTTTAAAAAGAAAAGTATCTGAGGATCAGTGGAAGGATTTTTAGGACAGTAAATTAATAAAAAGGGAACTAGGAGAGCTTCAGTAGCAGACGAGTAGTAGAATAGCAGTATAATTGCAGTATAATGTGGGGAGTGGTACAATGCAGTGGCTGTGGGGAAGCCATATTCAGGCAGACCTTCTGGACACTGAGGTGCTGCCCTATCTGCATGCATCTCTTTGGACTGCGGGATGAGGTAGCCAGACTCAGAGTGGAAGTAAACTGGGTCAGGAGTACCATCACCCCTATCCAGAGACCACCCAGTCCAACTGCCTCAAAGGATGCAGAGAACGAGGAGCACTTGGATGACAGTGGGCTCAAGGAGGGTTAGAGCGGTCAGGCAGAGGCACATCCAAGATCCTATTCCACTCAAGAACTCATATGCCACACTGGCAAATGGGGACAACCAAATAGAGGTACCCAGAGAAGTGGAAGGAAAGGACGTGGAGGTTAGCCAAGGAGGTGACCTCAGTGGGGAAAACAGTGGACCCCAGCGGAGGAGGAAGTGAATCCTGGTGGGGGACTTCATCATAAGAGGGATCCAGCTAGGAACACAGGAGGGGGAGGACAGGGAGGTGAGCTGCCTACCAGGTGCCATGGCATGGAGGGATGGAAGTAAGATCCTGGGGATCACTGGGAAAGCAAGATGGGAGGGTGAGCTGGATGTCATTATCCACCTAGGCACTAATGATCTGGCAAATGGGGAGCCAAAAGAAGTTCAGGAAGAGTTTAGGACATTGGGGAGGGGTCAAGCAAGTAGCAAGTAGCTACTTCTGTCACTTTCTCAGAAGTATTACCTGCCAGAGGCAAGGGAGAGCATAGGGGTGCATGCACCAGGAACTTTAACTCATGGTTGAAGAACTGGTGCTGTGAGGAAGGGTTTGGATTCATTGGTGACTGGGGACCCACCTGGAGGGATGAAGGTTTGTTCAAGCCTGATGGCCTTCATCCATCTTGGAGGGGAATCCAAGCACTCACTGATAAATTTAAATGTTACATTGACAAGCATTTAAACTAGCAAAGGGGGGTGGCAGGCCAGCAAGGAGGGTACCTACTTGCTCACCCCCCACAGCTAGCAGTGGAACCAGTGAACCAGAGGTGTGGCTATCTCTACAAAGCAGTGTGCAAAAGATGGAGATTAGCGCCCAAGAGGTGGATAGGAAGAAAAGGGGCAAAATTCAGCAGAAGGGCAGAGAGCAAGGAGAACCAGGAATAAAGGACAACCAAGGAAGGGGCTGGAGTAGAACAGCAAAACAGTCTAGGGAGGTCAAGTCATGGAAAGCCATGTGTGCAAATGCCAGGAGACTTAGCAACAAGACGGAAGATCTGGAGGCTGTCATGGTGCAGTCAGACCTGGACATTGTGGCCATCACTGAAACCTGGTATAATGATAACCACGACTGGGAGATGGCCATACCTACAACATATTCAGAAGAGACAGGGAAGGTAGGAAGGGAGGAGGAGTGGCACTCTATGTGAAAAATGACATAAGGGCCACAGAGATCCAGGAGAAACAAAATGGGGGAGAGATACTGTGGGTTAAGCTGGAAAGGAAAATGGGGCCAGGCATCCACACAGGTGTGGTCTATAGACCGCCAGCCCAGGAGGAAGAAACAGATAGGGAACTGATGCTAGCCATCCAAAGGATGGCAGACAAGAGTGAGGTAGTACTGGTTATCGACTTCAATATTCCAGACGTGGACTGGAGCTTCCCAGCAGCAGCATCAACTAGGAGCAGATTTATCCTGGACTCCCTTCAGGGTGCCTTCTTCAAGCAACTGGTCATGGAACCAACTCGGCTGAAGGCAATACTGGACCTTGTGCTCACAAACAGGGACAGTGTGATGGGGGTAACAGTGGGGAGCACCTGGGGAACAGTGACTACCAGTCATTGTGGTTTGAAATCACAGAAAGAGCAGAACCAAACCACACAAAAACATGTATCCTGGATTTTAGGGGGGCAGACTTTGGGAAAATGGGGAGATACTTGAAAGAGGCATTAAGGGGAATGGGGCAGGAATCAGGGGTTGAGGAACAGTGGGCAGTATTCAAAATGGGGATTACAAGAGCAACAGAATTATGCATTAATCAGGTCAGCAAAAGGAAAAGGAAGAGGAGACCATTATGGTTTTCCAAAGAGGTAGCAAAGAAAGTGAAAGCCAAAAAGATTGCATTCAGGCAATACAAAAAGACACAGGCAGAAGGGGATAGGGAGAAGTACCAGGAGAAGCAAAGGGAGGTAGGGAGATCAGTAAGGGAAGCCAAAGCTCAGACAGAAGAACACATTGCAAAATCAGTGGGTAGAGGAGACAAAACCTTTTACAGGTACATAAGGAAAAAGAAAGGCAAAGGGAGGGATAGTGAGACTGAAGGGAGGATGGGGCCTCGTGGAGGATGACAACAGTAAAGCTGACATATTGAACAGGTATTTCTGCTCAGTCTTTACTGAGGAAGAGGAGGGTAATGGGTCTGAAGGGAGTACAAGGGGTGAGAATGGTGCAGAAATGGACACAAGTCCCTTTACACGAGATAGGGTCCTTAAGGAACTGGAAGTAAAATGAGTTGATAAAGCAGAGGGGCCAGGTGGGGTACACCCCAGGGTCCTTAAAGAACTAAGAGAGGTGGTAGCTGAATCTCTGGCTATCCTGTTTAGCCGATCACTGGAAACAGGGGAGGTACCCAAAGACTGGAGGATAGCAGATGTAGTCCCCTTATACAAATGTGGGAACAAAGAGAAAGTGGGGAACTACAGACCGGTGAGCCTCACCTCGGTAGTGGGGAAGATCATGGAAGCACTACTGAAGGAGAGATTGGTGGAACATCTGGTTGTCAATGGACTACAGGACCCAAGGCAGCATGGTTTCACCAGGGGGAGGTCATGTCAGACCAACCTCATTGAATTTTTTGACTGGGTGACTAGGGAGGTGGATCAGGGGAGGGCAGTGGTCATGGCATATCTGGACTTCAGCAAGGTCTTTGACACTGTGCCACATAGAAGACTATTACACAAACAGGGGAATATGGCTGTGGGCAGGACAGTAGTGTGGTGGGTAGGTAACTGGCTGGGCGGCAGGACACAGAGGGTGGTGGTAAATGGCTGTCACTCCACAGAGTGAAGAGTGACCAGTGGGGTACCACAGGGATCAGTGCTGGGACTGGTTCTATTCAACATCTTCATCAGTGACATTGCACAGGACCTAGAAGGCAGAATTTCACTGTTCGCTGATGACACAAAGCTCTGTAACAGAGTAGACACACCAGAGGGTGTAGACAGAATGAGAAGGGACTTGCAGAAACTTGAAGAATGGTCAGGGGTTTGGCAGTTGAAATTCAATGCAAAGAAGTGCAAGATAATGCATATGGGGCACAAAAACCCTGGCACAATATATCAGTTGGGGGGTGAGGATATAGCATGCACCAAGCAGGAAAGGGATCTTGGGGTTATCATCTCTGATAACCTCAAGGTAGAAACAGTGTGACAAGGCAGCAGGTAAAGCAAATGGGATGCTGGGTTGCATAGGCAGGCATCACCAGCAGGAAAAGGGAGGTCACAATTCCACCATACAAGACACTAGTGAGGCCCCACCTGGAGTACAGTGTATGTTCTGAGACCTTACCTACGTAAGGACATAGACAGGGTAGAGAAGGTTCAGACGAGGGCAACAAAGATGGTGCATGGATTGCATCACAAGTCCTATGAGGACAGGATGAAGGAACTGAACATGTACTCCCTGAAGGAGAGGAGGGATAGAGGGGATATGATAGAGACAAACAAGTATCTTACAGGGAGGAACAGGGTGCAGGAATACAGTATTTTTAAGTGAAAAAGATGTTCCAGGACTAGATAGCATGGGATGAAGTTTGAGGGAGGACAATTCAGAGGAAACGTGAGGAAGAATTTCTTCACAGAACGGGTGGTGGACAAGTGGAACACCCTGCCAGAGGAAGTGGTGGGGGCTGAAACAATCATGGGATTTAAGAATGCATGCAATAGACATAAAGGAATTCTGGAGGTCAGGGGTAAGGGGCAACAGACTTCTAGAAAAAACATAAACTGAACTTACAAGCTCAAATGGGCAGACTGGGTGGGCCATAGGCCCTTATCTGCCGTCATTGTCTATGTATCTATGATAAAGTGGAGACTGGTTTCCCAGCTGTGAGTGTGCTGCTTGAGCACCTGTTTTGTTTTGCATTGCCAGACAATGTGGGGGGGAGGGGGACACTCATGCTAGCACGAGTGATGACTTTTTTTCTAAAAGTCAAAGATGTCTCTGCCAGTAACGGTAGACTGATTAAGTAGCTGGAGAGGGGAGTTAGGTGCTGCCTATTTTGTACAAGTTATTTTATAAATTAAATATTTTGAGGTTAGTTTGGGACAGGACAAAGCTCATCCACTACAAAAGTACTGTCATAGTGATGTATATTTGATAAAAATGATGCAAGGTATAAATTAATATTTTGAGAATGCAAAATAGTCTCAACTCTTTCCCAAGGTCCCACTGCTAGTACACACATGATTTAAAATGGAAACAAACCATTTTACATGGCTTTGCATAATGACCCCCAAATTGTGTTATGTTTGTCTGACTTTTCATTGGCTGATAACTGATTTTTTTCCAGTTTCAGACACATAACATCAACAAATTTTTAGACTATTGGCTAATGGTAGATTGGTCTTTGTCCCAATATTCACAGCATTTTTGGGAAATGGGATATTAGTAGAAGGTTCTAGTTTTTGAAGTGCCAGTGCTACGTAGGTAGCTGGCGATACTGAAGGATTAAGGCCAGATCGCGTCGCTGCATAACTTTCAGAGACTTCACAGTAATGTGTATCTTGAAGCTTCGTGACTGAGTGAAAACAGCTGGAGAGCTAGTGAAACTGCATGCGCTTTCTATACAATCACCACTAACACAACAGGTGTGACAGTAAATGCAGAGAAATTATTTTTATCTCAGATACAGTATTACCGAATACAAAATAACTACTGAGGACACGGGAGGTGTGGGAGGCAGAGCTCCCCCACGGAGGAAAGCAAGCAGGCACGAGAGTAAATGCAGTGAAATTATTGTTATCTCGGATACCATATTACTGAATACAGAATAACTACTGAGGACCCGGGGTGTGGGGGGCGGAGCGCCCCACAGAAGAAAGAAGCAATCAATATTTAGACTTTTTTTTTAAATAACCAAGACAATATTTGTTTGTTCTTTCTTCTGTGGGGGTGCTCCACCCCCCACACACCCCTGGGTCCTATGATTTAAATTATTGTTGCTATGTACTCCCCAAATATCATCTTTCTTTTTGTTTAGTTAGTTTAGTGAACTGTTTATATCTTCTGTGGGGGTGCTCCACCCCCCCCATCCCCCGGGTCCTATGTTGCTTTGTACTCCCTGAATATCTTCTTTCTTTTGTTGTTTAGTGAACTGTTTATATCCTCTGTGGGGGTGCTCTGCCCCTCACACCCCCCTAGGTCCAATGTGGTACTTTACACACACTGTACTGTACATTACTATGACTATTCTATGAACTGTTCGGTGACTCGGGCATAGACGGGAAGAGGCGTGACAGAGTGGTGTCGCTTTAGACGCAAGGATCTTACCATAATACTTTCTTGTTTACTTGCGTAACTGGCCTTAATCCTTCAGTTTCAGTGGTAGTCTTTATGCACCTGCATTCCCAAGTCATTCTGCTCCAAGTGAAACCCTGAGAGAGCTGTCACCACTTCTTTCAATTGGAGAGATGCCATCTGCGCTGCCCAATAATAATTCCAAAACTGGGGTTGGGTCCACTTTCCTATTGATGCTGGTAGTTGCAGTGTATGCATGCATATTCTAGCTGGCTAGCCTTTCCATAACAAATGCTCTACTCTTACTTCTCAATAATAATAAGTTGTGCTAGTACTAGTAAGTCTTCTTTTTGGATTAATACTTGTTAGACCATTGCCCAGGCATACATTGTAAAATGCCTGTCAGTTTATTGTTCATGTTATTGACTGATTGATGCTCTTTTGTCTTATCTTACTTCTGGGCTATACTCTGTCTATGTTATCAAGACGTGGAACCTATATAAAAGAGTTCATAGCTCAAAGGTGTTAATCCAAGATTTAAATGAATTAATAAAATAAATGATGTAGGACTGAATGCACTTCGTTAAAAAGACTGCAAGTAATTTGGTGGGTAATGCTTGAAACAAGTGTAGCCCTTTGTAGAGGAAGCACACCTTAATTACATGTATATCACCTACAGTAGGAGTGAGAGTAGCAGTGGTCCCAGTCTGGCATAGTTGTTTTGTATGTCTTTTAATAAGCTTATGGAGATGATGGCCTTCTGCAGGCAGCCAGACTCACAAATATCTAATGATATCTGCTACCTGTAGTCCCATAGTGTTAGAGAACAGCTATTCCCTGCTTAATTTCCCAGTGGTGATTTTCTCACTTTTTGGCCAATTTATTTTATGGCCTGATAGCCCACCATTCTTCTCTAACAGGCCCTGAACTGCCAGTAGGCCAGTTTTGGAGTCCTGTACTTACAGGGTCAGTTCAACTACAAACATTGTAATTTTATGCATGGTGCCACTCCTAGACATGCCCTGGATAGTGGGGTGCTTCATTATAGCTTCTGACAGAGGTCTGAATGATAGTACATAGAGGAGTGCAGACAGCCCTGCCTCATTCCGCTGGATAAGTTGAAGGGGGATCAAGCCATCGTTAAGCAGTATTTGGGTTATAGGAGTTTGATATAGGGTTTTGATCTAGTTAGAGATTTGATCTCTTATTCCAAACCTCCTTAGTGACTTAAACATATACCCCCACTCCACACAGTCAAAAGCCTTTTCCACATCAAGGGCAAGAACTGTTTTTCATGGTGTCCTGCTGTTTTTCACAATTTATAAATGACATTGAAGGTGCACTGAATGTTATGTTTCCCTTGTCTTCCCTTAACAAGCCCCCATTTGGTTGGAGTGAATGCAGCGTGGAAGAATTTGGTCAACCTTGGATACTATTATGCTAACTGCTATTTTGTAGTCAGCTGTCAGCAGGGAGATGGGTCAGTATGATACATATTTGGCAGGGTCTTTGCCTGGTTTGGTGAGTTCTAATTGTGGTAGACTGTGTGGAGGGGGATATAACACCAGTTGCAAAGCTTTCTTGAAACATGTAATATAAAGATTCCTGGATTACTTTAATAAATGCTTCAAAACGATTAATTGGCAGGCTGTCAGACCCTGAGGCCTTGCCACTTCTATATCCCTTAAAGGCTCATACCACTTTGTCCTTGCTTAGTGTACTATTCTGTGCATCTATTACCTGAGAGACTGGTGCCTTCTTAAAACAAAATATCATACTGTGATTCTGAGGGAACTGTTTGAGAGATATACAGGTCTGTGTAAAATGAGTTAAAAGTCCACCCCAGTGAGGCCTGGTCAGTTACCAGTCCCTTAGTCTGGTAATGGATCTGATTGACTGCACTATCCCCATTCTGGCTTAGTAACTGCTTGGCAGGAGTTTCTCTCCCCTCTCCCCATAAAAATACTGGCCTACACTTGTTAGCATGATGACTCTTTCAATAATTAAATTTCTCAAAGTTATATTTCCATTTAAGCTGCTGGAGCATATTGTACTCTTCAGGGGAAAAGCATGCCATATGAACATGCTCACATTTTAGCTTCCAAGTCATAGAGTTCCTTAGCATTACACTTATTTCTGGATTTGGCATATGAAATTGACTGACCCCCCCTTACACATGCCCCGAGGGATTCCCAGCTAACAAAATGGGATGGGTCTCTCTTTTTATTGACTGCCAGGTATTACTCTATTGCTTTTCCAAAGTGGCCTCTAAAAGCCTTTTCATGCAACAAGGTTGGATCCAAATGCCATGTTTTTGAAGGGTGCTGAACTGTTCCTAAATATCACTGCAGTTACTGGCTCATGGCCCACCACTAAGATTGGGTGGCAGATCATTTGTTCTACCTAAATGCAAGCATCACAGAGAAGTATTCTTCCTATTAATGTATAGGATTTGTGGGAGTGTGAAAAAAGCTGCATTCCTGCACTGCAAGGTGTTGCTGTTTCCACACATCCAAAAGTTGATTGGTTTTGCTTACTTCAGCAAGTGCTTTTGCATGTTTTTGATAGGGGCACAAGACCAACATTTGAGCAGTCTAGGATTGTGTAAGAGACACAGTTGAATCCCCCACCCATGATTAGGGTCTTCAAACTGTGCCATGTCTAATGTCATGTGGCATCGGACGACATCGGATGGCTTTTTTTTTAAACTTTGGTGCCGAAACTGCCTTTGTCCTTTGCGCCCTGTGATTGGCCGATGCTGCCGCACACCTCCCGAGCCCTCCTGACTTAAGGCAGAGCCCCAAGCCAATCCTCCTCACCACTTGCCAATGGAGGGAGAGGGAGACCTGACCCGAGGTCCTCCCCTCGCTTCTTTTCTTCGAGACGACCAAGGCTTTTCAAGGCTGAACTCCCGAGTGGAGGTGCCAGCTGACTGGCAAGATCCGCGGGCATCCTCGGAATATCACTTATCGGGACTCACAGACTGCTTCCCTCACCTCAGGACAAAGAATTCACCCTGCTGTTGCAGGAGAACTTTAAACCTACCCTGCAGAATCATTCAGTCCAGCGTAGCCCTGCCCACCGACGATCGGATGACATCGGATGGCTTTCTAAGTGCCCTCCCACCCGCCCTGTTTTTGAGCTGAGATTTAATCCTTGCTTGATCCGCCCACTGGCTGCTAACTGCCTATTGGCTGGGAAGGGGCGGCGCTGTTTCTGACTCTGCCTATTCCCTGGTCTACGTGCTTCGGACCAGTGTTCTACTTGGGGTTTCTCTCCCTGTGCATCCTGACTCAGGAACTGTTACTTGTCCTCTCTGGCCTCTCGGTGCACCTGACTGTCTCTTATGCCAGCCAGATCTCTGTGACAATCTTCTTACTGACAGGCCTCTGTGGTTACTTATGCTTAGCCCATTCTATTCTGTGCTTACTGCGTTTTGCTAACCCAGCTCATTCGATTAATTTCTGCTACAGTTTTTTACCTAAGTGTTACTGTTATTACTAATGTGACAACTTGACCTACAGTTAAGTCGCTCAGAACACTACACTTAGTAAGACTTCCTAGGGAAGGGCATCACAAGTAGAAAAAGGGAAGTGGTTATCCCTCTATACAGACAGTTGGTGAGACCCCATCTGGAGTACTGCTTGCAGTTTTGGAGACCTCATCTACGCAAGGACATAGACAGGATGGAAGCAGTCCAGAGGAGGGCAACTAAAATGGTGCAGGGTCTACATCAGAAACCATATGAAGAGAGACTGAGAGAGCTTAATATGTATACCCTTGATGAAAGGAGGGACAGGGGGACACGATAGAAACTTTTAAGTACCTCAAGGGAATCAACAAAGTCCAGGAGGGTAGCATCTTTCAGAAAAAGAGATGTGTAAGAACAAGGGGGCACAATTTAAAATTAGAGGGGGGACAGCTCAGGGGTAATGTGAGGAAATTCTTTTTCAAGGAGAGAGTGGTGGACGCATGGAACCGCCTTCCTGGAAAGGTTGTGGGGTCTAAAACAGTGGAGGAATTCAAACATGCATGGGACAGACATAAGGCAATTATAGTGGGGAGTTGCAGGAAATAGGCTGTTGGTTAACTAGAATCTGCAGCTTATCCAGTAGGTAGGGAAAGGGGCAGACTGGGTGGGCCAAGTGGTCCTTATCTGCCATCAAAGTCTGTTTCTATGTTTCCTCTGGGTTTCTGTATCCTGCCTGATTTCTGTCCTCAGTCATCACTCTGCCCCCTGGTCCTCCAGCTCCCTACACTCCACTACCCCTGAGTCACCACTACCACCACTAGTGGAGTATTTCTGGATGGGCATCCCTCATACCTCTCCCAGTTCCCTACATAGGCCCTTGCTCCCACTCTCCCCTAAAGGTGTTTCACACTCGTGCAACTGCCTGAAGTAGATCTCCTGCTATAACTGTTCCCCGGTTCTTAAATGGAATCTCTCAAGGTAATCTGTTTTTCTCCTCCCCCCCCCCACAATATTCTCCTGGCTATCCTCATCCTGGGACTTATGTCCCTCCACTCTGCCACTGCCCCTGGCTTGGGCAGTGACAGTGATTGGTCCTCCCCTCCCAGCTCAGTGACCGACTTTACCTTCTCAAACCTCATGGCCAACACCGTGGGTCCCTGCTATTCCCCCTATCGGATTGTTACCAAGACTCATCCTGTCTCAAATCAGAACAGTGCGACGTCAGGTCCAGAGGCTAGTAATCAAAAGGTCCCCCCCAGAGGACTTCTCCTGTGGCTATTCTTACTGACCCTTGCCCTATCTGGAGACATTGAATTAAATCCCGGCCCTTCCACCTCCAACTCTCCCCAGAAATGGTGGCTGGGCAAGGGTTTGAAAGTAGCTCACCTCAACATTCGGAGTCTACTTCCCAACCTCAATGAGCTCGCCGCATGGGCCACTCTCTACAAGCCTGACATCTTGGGGATAACTGAGACCCAGCTCAAACCCCAGATTCCTGACTCTGCCTGTGGGCTCCCTGGCTACGAGTTCAAATGGTTGGACAGAACCGGAAGCAAAAGGGGTGGAGGCATCCTGATTTACTATAGGAGCCACCTCAGCATATCTCTAATTAATCACAGCTCTTTGCTGCCATCATCCTGTGAGCTCCTCCACTCCGAGCTTCTACTTGGCAATGCCAAAAAACTGCATGTGGTGTGTACCTACAACCCCCCCAAGGGAGGGCTCCAGGGCCTCACCCATCTCCTGGATACCATCTGTCCCAGAGCCGGAGACAATGAACTCCTAATCCTGGGGGATGTGAACCTAAATTGGGCAGGGGATAATGTCAAGCAGTTCGAGGCCTTGCTTGCCACCCAAACCCTGACGCAACTTGTACAGGAGCCCACCCGACGGAAGGCAAATGGCACTTCCTGCTCCCTTCTGGACTGGATCATGTCAAATCATCCCGAGAGGATCTCCTCTGAGGGACCCTACCCAACTCCATCTCTGACCACTCTCCTGTTCTCTGTATATGGAAAATCCCCTTCCCTAAGGTCCCCCATAGAATCATCCAGGTCCGAAACTTTGCCAGATTCAACCTGGACCTGTTCATGGAGGAACTAAAGCTCACTGACTGGACAGAAGTCTTCAGAGCCCAGGACCCCTCCTCCACCGTTGCTGTGTTCCACAACATCTTTGTGGATTTACAAGATAGGTATGCCCCTATCACTAGGCGTAGGGTCCGTGGGACAGCCACCCAGTGGCTGCATGGGGGTCTCCTCTCCCTCATGCAAGCGAGAGACAAGTGCTGGGCACGGTTCAAATGCTCACACGATACTGCCCCTGTTTCAGCAATACAGAAAACTCAGAAATGAGTGTAAGAAAACTATCAGGGGGAAAAGTGAGTTCTGCAAGGCCGCCTTTCAGCTCTGCAAAGGACCCCAGACGGTTCTGGAGAACCATTGAAACACTGGTCAGCGGTCGCTCCAACTCTAGGGTCACTAACATGCTCATCAGAGGTGTCTCCTGCAACAATCCCCATGTGATTGCCAATGCTCTTGACTCCCATTTCACTGACCTCCCTACTGTCCTCCCACACGTGTCTACGGCCTGGAATACAAACTGTTCTGCTTCCACGACCCAGCGGGAGTCTGGCCTGCCCTGTCCTCCATTCCACCTAAGGGTGGTATCGGTAAACGAGGTGTGGTCTCTTCTCCAAGGCCTCTCTCAGTATGCAAGCCCTGGCCTAGATAACCTGGAGCCCAAGCTCCTCAGACTTGGCGCCCCCCACATAGCCACCCCGGTGGCCCACATCTTCAACCTACCCCTTACCCAGGGTCAGATCCCTGATATCTGGAAGGTTGCCAAGGTCATCCCTGTCCTAAAGAAGGGCAACCCTAAAATCCTGGATAACTACTGTCCTATAGCCATCCTCTCAGCTGTCAGTAAGCTCCTGGAAAAGGTGGTAGCCAAACAACTCTCGGAGTATATCCACACCCACGGACTGCTGTCCCCTGCCCAACACGGCTTTTGCAAAGGGCACAGTACTACCATGGCACTCATCTCTGTCTCTTCCAGCATCAGAGCAGCAATGGATCTGGGGCAACTCTCAGGTGCTGTGTCAATTGATTTATCCAAGGCCTTCGACCTCATCGATCATGACCTGCTTGTCTCGCAGATGAGGTCCCTTGGTCTGTCCCTTCCTGCTCTAAACTGGGTCTCTGACTATCTGCATGGCAGAGAACAACTAACTAATTTCAACAAAGTCCTCTCTACCCCCCTGCCTATAACCTCTGGTGTCCCACAGGGCTCAGTGTTGGGTCCCCTACTCTTTTCCCTGTTTATTAACAATCTCCCCGCTGCGTCCTCCAGATGCCAAGTTACCATGTACGCGGATGATCTGGTCCTCCTGGCCCACTCCAGTGATACAGCCACTCTAAACCGCCACTTATCAGAGGACTTCAGGAACATCCAGGCATGGCTGTCCAACCATAAGCTGGTCCTCAACCAGAAAAAAACCCAGGCCATGCTATTCGGCTCTTCAGCCAAAATTCAGGCCTCTTCAGTTCCCCTGCAAATCAACTGTGAAGATTGTACCCCTCTTCCTACTGTGACCTCCCTTAAATATCTTGGTGTGATGCTTGATCTCGAACTGGACCTGGGAAGTCACATCCACAACGCTTGTAGTGGGGTCAATCAAGAGCTGAAGGCTGGCCTACAGGGCTAGTACAACCTCACCCCTGCGGCTCGTCTAGCTCTTGCCAGGGGAGTATTATTCCCTTCAATCAGCTATGGTTCCCACCTATTTGCTCATACTTTTAAGGTCCTCCTTAACAAGTGTAGCACAACGTACAACAACATCTGTCGGTTTGTCCTGGCCGCACCCTGCCTTACCCATCACTGTGAACTCTATGATAAGCTTGGATGGCTATCCCCGGTCAATCACCTTAACTTTGGCACTGGGTGCCTTATAAGCAAAGTAATCAGCTCCAGCACCCCTCCGGAACTGGCCTGGTTTCTCGCCCCAGCTGACCTCTCCCCCTACCCTCTGAGATCCCAGGGTCTGGCCTACTAAATGTACCTGCCACCCACACCCTTATGGGGGACCGGAGCTTTGCAGTTCACGCACCTAGGCTCTGGAACTCCCTCCCTGAAAGGGTCCGCACTGCCCCTTCTCACAAGCTTTTCCGGACCTCCCTGTGAGAACACCTCAAGCTGGCCTCTCGCTGTGTATGCCTAAAGCCACCCTAGCACATAGCTCCCGGTTGTCACTAGCCAGATGGCTTCACCTCTCCCATGCTGCTACCTGATCTCACTCTCTAGCCCACTGCCTGTCTCTATGGTGATCCTACACACCTTTATTCTTTGCCTGCCCTGTTGGACATTGTATCTAATTTCTCAATTGTATCTTGCCCCCAGTATTGTTAACTGGGTATACCTTCCAATCAAATGTAAAACTGTTTTTTCTCTCCTGCTTTGTTGTATTGATGTACCTGTTATACCCTATTGTACGTTCCTGAAAATAGGCATAAAACTTGTCTAGTGTACCTACCCGGTTAACAAAAACTAAATAAATAAATAAATAAATAAATGTGAGGGTACATCCCTGAATTTTTACATTGAGGCCATAGACACAGTCCATTGGTAGTTTCTGTCTTGTATGCATCTGCACCTGTATTAAAACATAGTGGCCCCCGTCGTATGCTTTGGATTTTACTGTTTTATCCAGGAAGGCCAGTTGTAGCTATATGGCCACCCCACTTTCCTTTACATTGATGCAAGAGCCCACCCATGCACCCTTCCAGGATGCGGTGGTACATGAGTATTCAACTTTAGACCTGTAGGGCTCCTGCATGAAAAATATACCCATTTTCAGATTTTTTTAACCTAGACATTTTTCTTTTACACTTTGTAACATATTTCAGACCATTTAAATTCCATGACATATAACATGTGTTATTCCCCATGTGTTTTGTACCAAATTGGAGACAGTATAGTGCAGTGGTTCAAGGCTCTGAACTGCAAACCTGAAGACCTGGGTTTGAATCCCACAGCTCCCACTTGCATATTGTGTGACAATGAGCAAGTCACTTAACTTCCTTGTACTCCCAGGTCACACCTATAAACAAGCTTCAGCTTAGTGTGTCTCTCCTAGTTAAAAAAAAAGTTAGGAGGTCCAGAGTCCCACTATTTCAACATCTTCCTGGGTCCTAGACATTTCCTGAACTTTTATTTATTTATTTTATTCATCAAGTCTTGGATTACAAATACCTTTGAGCCTTGGCTCTTTTACAAAGGTTCCACATCAGAGAAATACAAATTATGGGGAACATCAAGACAGACATTACAACAATGTGGACATTGCAAACAGAGTGCAGATTAATACAATTCAAGGGTAGCATTGCAAAAGGCAGCCAGCGGCATTTGTCAGAAAAACAGACAACAGATAAGAAGTGCCAGAGTCATGGGGAAGGAATGTAGGAAGGGTGGGGGAGGGTGAAAAGTGCAGCATTGGGTATACCAAGATGTGAGGGTAGAATCCAGTGGGGGGTGACCACTAGAGCAGGAAGGGAAGTGGAGAAACAAGGTTAAGTTGTGCAGTCACAGGAGCTGTTGGTAGTGAGATAGTCCCGGAGCCTAGTTTTAAACATACCAATTGTTGGGGGCAGAGGAGATGGTTGAGCTGAGGCCATTGAACCAGAGTGGCATTTGATAAGCAAAAGAGCGTTGTCCCTGTGAAGTGTGACAGTGGGGGACTTTCAGTAGCTATAGCGTGGATCTCCTAAGGCACCATTTGTTAATTCGGTGTTGTAACAGAGTTGAGACCCCTGAAGGTGAAAGGCCAAGGTAGATTTTTTTTGCCATGGAGCAGGTGAGAAACTTTATGCAGTTTGATAGTTGGAGCCAGCCGGTCTGAGTGTACAGGTCACATGTGTAGGTGAGACAGTGAGCATCAGTGATGAGCCGACATGCCTTATTTAAGGCACTTAAATAAGGAACTTTAAGGAACTATAATAGTATTCTAACTATTCTGCTTCTTTATAATAAATGTGATAAAAAAAACTTTGTTTCCCACCCACCCTTCCCTCTTCCCTGTCTTCCCCATTCCTGAAGGTAACCAACTGGGTGAACAAAAGGTTTTGACCCCCCCCCAGTAGCTCAGTTACAACTGCTGTGGCCTTGTGTTTGGCAAGAGAAGCAGAATACAGTAAGACAACACACAACATATGAATCCCCCTTGTAACCCCTGTCCTCCCCACAATCTAACGTGAACTGGTTTACCCCCTTCCCCTTGCCAGGTACCCAACTCCCTAACTAATTTCCCCTGCAAACTGCTAGTGGTTGTGCTGTTAATTATTTGAGTTCTTTAAGCATCCTTTCAACAGTAGAATAAGAAAAATAACATTTTAAATGGCTGCAGCATTAACTGTTGTGGGGTCAAATGGCTTACCCCTTGGTTATCCTTACTTGCATTGTTTGGAGCATAATGCAGCAAGCTTGACAGAGGCTTAGTACTCCATTTTGCTATGGTACTTTAGTTCCAGTACTAGTACTATACCTAAGAGGACATGCTAAAAATAATTGGCTGTACCAGGCATGGCCGCAAGGAGCATATCTGCTTAGCTCACACGCTTGAGCAGAACATGCAGTTCATCTATCATGCTAGCTAATCTATGTATGCTGAGGCTACCTAGCTATCCCATTTAATGTGAGGATTTAGGGAACTCCCAATCAGGCCTGCCAACAACCTCTATATTGTACCTGCATTGCTTATATATGTTTCACTAGTTAACAACAGTTCAATACTGAAAGTCAAGCAGCAGATTTGATAATATATATATTTTAGTCCCATGCTGCTATTATGGGAATATCCAATTTGCTCTGATCATGCACTCAACATTTTTATCACCATTCTCTCACTGATACCCATGTCCCCAGACATGGTTGACTGCAATAGTGAGCATCCTTCAAATGCCAGACAGGAAAACCCAGAGGTTTAGCATCCATTTTGTTGTGCCTGATGTGGCAAACTAGCCAACCACCAGTCATTATTTGCAGCAATAATTCTATATATATAATGTTATTTTGTGTACATGTACATGCCACACGAATGGCAGTGTTAATGCAAGGGGCACATGGAGAGAGAGAGAGAGATTGGATTTATTTTAAAAAAGTTTGACCTTCCTCTGACCTGAGGGGCAGCTGCTTGCCAGGAAGCTAAGGTTGCATTGCCAGGTCCCTTAACAGAGATATGACAAAATCCATTTGCCTGTCATAAACTATGCACTTCAGAGGCATGATGCTCTGATTCCAGGAAACTGTTATGGTGTGTTGCATCGTATGAGGTGAGTGGACCAGGAACATCCTTTCACATCCTTTCTGGCAGAGCTGTGTGAATTCTCTTACAGGTGTCAACTGTATTCCTGGTAAGACAGTAGAGACATCAAAGGTCACTAGGAAAATGAGATTATGGGGAAAGAGCAAGAGTGACATCTACTGGACCAAAAGAGAAGGGACCTTTTGGGATTAGACAGTTCTTTTTCTTCGGGCTTCCTCTAGATATATAAGGAATTGAACAAGGGTCATTCGTTCTCATTTTTGCTGAAAATCTACAAGGGACACTCCCCTGCTGACAATATAAGAAGCAAGACTGCCAGTACAAAGGAAACTAAATCTTTCATTAACTTTCTTTGGACTTCAATTCTCACAGATTTAAGGTAAACTTCAGATAACAGTTATAGTGTGTTTTTCATGTATATTGTCCATTTTTATTTCTGTTAGTCTGTGACCAAATTAGTGCATCTTTTAGTTGTCACTGTATGATTATTATTTAAGTATTTTAGTAAAAAACATTTGTTTTTAAGAAATCTGCCTGAGCGAGATTTCTAAATTGTGTGTGAAATTGTGGGACAGTTATAAATAATCTGTGACAAACTGTTTTTGCTAAGGGCTGCTTCCATCAGCAACCAATGGAGTAAGGATCCGTAAGGGATATCTGATAAGATAGGGAGAAGACCAAAGTCTCAAAGAAGAGTCTGTAGGGATTTTGAACCAGGTTGTTGCATGCCCTGTTGAAGAAGATGAAACCAGGAGCACACTGCTACCCTAAAGAGAGTGTAAAGTCTGTCTCTTCCCCATTTCTGTAACAACCAAGAAGGGTTCATATTTGGCTACAAGACTCAAGCCTGTTATTGTGCCCTTATCCTGAGTTTAGAGAGATGCCATGGGTTTTCATGGCGGGTGTTCAGACGTGACCTTGGTGAGCATTCTAAAAGGACATGAGGAGTGTATCCCTGCCCCCATCACAAATTGCACTTAGGGTGGGCACTGTGAGCTCAGTAAACCTGACCCTAAGGAGTGGGTTTGTGACACCTAGTAACTCACAATTCTCTAGGAACATCTCATCTTAGGGTATCCTTTTTAAAGAAAAATTAAGTGTCGCCTATGTTATCCCAAAAACCTTTGGTTCCCTCCTTGTCCCCATCTCTGGACTTCAGGCTCTGCACTTTCAGATTTATCTACTGTCCTCTCCTCTGTTTATGGCAGCTGTGTACACTATACTAAACTAACCATTTCTGCTGCTACACTTATTTGAGTATTGGCGCAGCCTGCCTAACAAAGGATATCAACATTAATACCTCAGTGTTAAGTGGAATCCCATGAAATGTTTGCGCTAATCAGGTTGCTTCACTGCTGATGCAGTGTAGTAATAGCTATATTGTTTGTTTGTTTATTAAAGTTGAAAAAAAAACATTGAGAGTCACTTATTTACACTGGTGACCTCACACATACTAGTTATATCAACAACTAAGCAACATCACAAATAACATACATAAACATAGACAAATACAGAATGTCTTAAAAAGAATCCATAAGACTGATAATCAATTAAGATTTAGTGACAAGTGCAAAGTCTAGGAATAGATACTAAATATTTTTTCAAAGCACACACAGAAGGCACCTTGTTACATTTGAGCAGAAACTGTCTAGGTAGATTATTCCAGTACTTTGGTACCATTTGACTGAAGAATTTGACAGCATAATTTGTTCTTGTATGGGGTACAACCATCTCCCTAATTCCACTGTTTCTTAGTGATGCACCAGTATCATGGAAACTTGTCCTGGATTTTAGGAACGCAGGAAGACCCATACTTGTTCTATAAGAGAAAATAGTTTTATGTGCTTCCCTCCTGTCTGATAAAGTCTGCCAACCCAACCTATGATTGGGCTTATAATGATGGACTTGTTTTGAGCAATTTAATATAAACCTAGCCATTCTATTATAAAGAATATTCGGCCTATGTAATCTAGCAGAGGTGGCAATGCTGTATAAAATATCCCCATAGTCAATTAGTGGAAAGATCTGTGTTTGGACTATTTGTCTTATGGTTTCAGGCTCCATACTACCTCTGTGGTGACGTACAAAAAAAAAAAACACTCTCTTATTTACCTGAGTAATTAAACTATTCAAATGTGCATTTCCCAACCCAAATTGATCTAACAGGTAACCTAAATAACTATAGGTAGCAACATTTTCAAGGGCGACACCAGTATTGTCACATATGCATAATTGTTTGGTAGTAATAACCTGAGGTAATTATCCAAAACTCACACATTTGGTTTTAGTTCTATTTCATTTCAATTGATTTTTAACAAAATAAGTCTGAAGACTATTAAAACTCTTCTGTAAAGTATTTTGAAAATTCACAGAGGAAGAACCAGAAACATAAATAATTGTATCATCTGCATAGAGATGGTAAGAAACTTTGCCTACATTTTTGTTTATATCCTTTAGATAAACAACAAAGAGCAGGGGTCTGAGGACAGAGCCTTGGGGAACACCTCTCTTTACCAGTAATGGAGCAGATGTTATACCATTGATGGATGTATACTGATATTGATTAGACCCTGGCACAATATATCAGTTGGGGAGTGAGGATATAGCATGCACCAGGCAGGAAAGGGATCTTGGGGTTATCATCTCTGATGACCTCAAGGTAGGGAAACAGTGTGACAAGGCAGCAGGTAAAGCAAATAGGATGCTGGGAAGTATAGGCAGGGGCCTCACCAGCAGGAAAAGGGAGGTCATAATTCCGCTATACAAGACACTAGTGAGGCCCCACCTGGAGTACAGTGTACAGTTCTGGAGATCATACCTACTTAAGGACATAGACAGGGTAGAGAAGGTTCAGAAGAGGCAATAAAGATGGTGCATGGATTGCATCACAAGTCCTATGAAGACAGGTTGAAGGAACTGAACATGTACTGCCTGGAGGAGAGGAGGGAGAGAGGGGATATGATAGAGACATACAAGTATCTTACAGGGAGGAACAGGGTGCAGGAATGCACTATTTTTAAGCGAAAAAGATGTTCCAGGACTAGAGGGCATGGGATGAAGTTGGAGGGAGGACGATTCAGAGGAAACATGAGGAAGAATTTCTTCACAGAACGGGTGGTGGACAATGGGAACACCCTGCCAGAGGAAGTGGTGGGGGCTGAAACAATCACGAGATTCAAGAATGCATGGGATAGACATAAAGGAATTCTGGAGGTCAGGGGTAAGGGGCAACAGACTTCTAGGAAAACAAACTGAACTTACAAGCTCAAATGGGCAGACTGGGTGGGCCACAGGCACTTATCTGCCGACACTGTCTATGTATCTATGTAGACAAGTAAGAACTAAACCATTGCAATACTGAGGTACCAATTCCAACCTCAGCAAGATAGGACAGTAGTAACTGATGGCCCACTGTGTCGAATGCCCTGGAAAGGTCAATCAGAATGGCCCCAGTATAATGTTTGGACTTCATAGCTGATCCAACATCATCTAGGACCCTTGGAACAGTGGCCATTGTCCCATGCTGCTTCCTAAAAACAGACTGTTACTGATCTAACAAATTAGAATCCTCCAAATAGATTGTTAACTGCTGTGTCAATAATTTCTCTAGAATCTTACTAACTATGGGTAATAGAGAAATGGGACGGTAATTCTTTAAATAACCATGGTCTCCCCCCTTAAAGATTGGAGCCACACAGACCATTTTTCAACCATTGGGGACATACCCCAGGGAGAAAGGCCTATTAAAGAAATAGGTTAAAGGAGTAGCAGTATGAGTGGCTGAATATTTTAGCATAGTGAAGGTGAGTTCATCAGGACCTCAACTCCCACTGATCTTGAGGGAAAGCAGGGACTCCAGGACTTCAGATTTGTTTAATTCTGAGAAGGTAAAATGAGAAGCCTTACCAAAAATGTCTTCTTCATTCAGTAGTTTGGAATTAAAGAACTTTCCTGATTTAATAAACAACTGGTTAAACCTATCCGATAAGGATTGGTCAGCCTGGTATGTTTCTGAATTAGATAACTGAATATAGGGGGCAGTATTAGAACTGCCTCCCATATCTTTAATCAACTCCCAAAACGTTTTTGGACGACCCTTGGTTTCTAAAAGTTTAGCCAAACAATTGATTCTTGGCCTCCTGAATGGCTCTTACATAAAGATTTCTTTCCCTTCGGTAAATTGCCCAATCTTCTGACTTCTTAGAATATCTAGCTTTCCTCCAAGCTCTTTCTTTTCTCTGCTTTTGTTTACCAAGGCTAGAATTGCACCACTTAGTTGAACTGAATTTCACCTTCTTTGATTTTAAAGTCATGTGCTTATCACAAATCTGTATCAACATCCCCTGAAAAATTCCCAGGCTAAGTCCAAGTCTGGAATAACCTCCAAATGATCCCATCTAATTGTCTCTAAATCAGAAAGAAATTTTAAATAATCAAACTATTTAAAAGATCTAAAATATATCATGCTAGAGGGACATTTCTCTCTTTGATGTCCCTTAATACAAAAGATCATATTATGATCACTAAATAAGTCAGTGGTAACACCTGAATAATTATACTGATGAGGGATGTTTGTAAAAATTAAATCAATTAAAGTGGAATTTGTAAAAATTAAATCAATTAAAGTGGAATCTTCTGGATTTTTTACATGTATACATGTGGGTTAGATTATCATCTGGGTTAGCCCTAAATTTAGGGGAAAAAGTAAACACCTTTTTGGATTTAGCCACATTTAGGCACTTTATATTGAGATTGGCAATTAAAAGTAAGTCATGGGAGGAGACATATGGAAGTAATGTGTCATGTAGTGCGTCTAACTCCAGTAATGAAGACTGGGGGGGCTATATAAACCAATTATTAAAAGTGGTTTTCCAGTATGCTTATCTAAATTACAAGGATAGGTGTTCACATAATGAGTGATCAATATTTAAAGAGATCTCTATTGGGGAGTACTTCTCTTGGTAAAGAATCATTATACCTCCCATCTTTTATTCCTATCACCTCTGAGAAACCTATAGCCTGGTATAGACACCAGGTTATCCTCATGTTTGCTTCCCAGCCAAGTCTCTGATAAAACCATAACATCAGGTTCATCTCCCCCCACAAACTCCCTCAACAAATCCAGTTTTGGGAGAATGCTCCTGATGTTTACATGACAAACTAAGAAACCTCCATATTCAATTAACTTAAAAGTGAAGGACCAGGGTTTGAGCATACAGTATATCACCACTTTGTAAAAGTAGTAATACTATATTTAGACGAGTCAACAAGCCCCCTTTTAAAATAATCTCCAAAAGTTTGTTAGCATTATATTTCCCCTTATCAAAACCCAGAACCCCCACACCTGTGTCCTTTAGAGTGACACTGGAGAGATTTAAATACAACAGTGCAATAACATTTTGTGTTGCCCCAGTGACCACTCCACATACTTAAGCCCACAATTAGAATCCATTATAAATGGGGTTCCCAGAGAGGTACAGTATACTGTTCAAACAGGAACAAGTCTGTTTCACACGCAGGTATATCAGTCTTTATCAGCCAGGGGTGAGAGCCTTTAGCTGATGCTCCAAGATGATGTATAAAGATCCAGGAGTTGTACTTCTAGGAATAATAAAAAAGAAAGGATCAATAGCAGATATTGAATGGATTTTTCCTGTATTTGCCCAACAGTCTGCTAGTGAGCAGGAGGAGTGTTTTTGGGTTGGAAGTAGCCTTTAAATGCTGCATCTTCCTACTCAACAAATGACTTGGCTCCAAGAGCATTTGTGAAGAAATGTGAAGGTCTCCCTGGCCTGGTGATTCTGAGGCAAGATGGGTATAGGTGGGCAAACTCCCACCCATGGGTATATAGATTGTTCTTAATTCCACTGAACTTCTGGATTGTAGCTTGTGATTTAGGTGCTGGAAGATCAGTACATGGTGTCCATCTACTGGTATAGGCCCCTGTATTTTTTCAATCTTGATAATCACATCTTTATCTTGGTAGTGCAGGTACTTATTTAAGAAATGTTTAGGTCTGTCCCTGGGCTTTGATTTTGGACTCATCCTGCGTACTGTTTCTATTTCAAATGTTGCTACAGCTGGAAATAGTTTGAGATGCTCTGCCAGCTATTTCCGGACTGTTGCCACATGAGTGCTTTACTCCAACTCCATGTGAAATAGGCATGATCTCATCCTAGATATTCCATTCACCTGGACTTTTTTGACTGAGTTTTCAAAAATCTGTCACAAACATGCACTCTTCAGATCCTTCAGGGTAAAATTGCATCACTATCCATGGGTGCCCAAAGAGCTAATTCAAGCTGTCTTAGATTACAGAATTGTGTGTTGGCAAATTGGAGGAAATGGAATCTTTATGTGATGGCTTTCTCTACAGGCAACTCTGCAGTTGATAAAGTGAAGGGAAACTACTACCATGAGTACTGAAGTACAGCAAGTACTTGCTCAAAAATTTTCTGGTCAGTTATCAGAAACTTCTCTGAACTTGACCACAAAGAATCTATCTAGCAAATTATCTCTACCTCTGGAAACTTAGTCTGACCTTAATGCCACTGCTAATACATTCAACCGCCACTTCAAAAACTTGGACATTGCAAAAAGGTTGAATTCTCCTGCTATTTCCTCATCTAACTCAGTCAACAGTCTTATCAGTGATAATAAGATTTTAGACTTTCAAATCAAACCAATTTCCTATACTGTGGTATATAAGACCCTCATACAGATTAACTGAAACAAATGTGCAGATGCAGATAACCTTGAATGAAAAGTTCTCTGGTTCACAGCACTGACAGTCATTGCCCTGTTCATGCTACTGTTTAACTTGTCACTTGAGCAAGGGGATCGTTCATCCATCTGGATGTGTAAAAGGATCATTCCACTCTACAAAGATCATGTTGAATCTGACATCAATCAGTATAGACTGACCATAATTCTCTCTACACTTCTGGAATTACTGGAGATGTTTGTACATGCACAAATATTGTGTGTCCTTCATCAGCATAACATCCACTCCCCATTTCAATCAAGATTTAGGGCCAGCCACTCCACTAGTTTTGCTCTTCTCAAAGTCACCACTGACATATTCAGCAACAAGAACAAGTGATTCTTCCCAGATGTTATTTATCTTGACCCACAAAAGGTCTTTGACTTAGTGAAACATCACCTTCTCTTTGAAAATCTGAACAAATTACAGCAACTCCACAGCCAAACTGTTCACTGGCTATCTAAGTAACAGCACACACAATGTTTTGATTTCTGAGCATTTTTCTGACTTAAAATACTTTATTAAATACTAGGACCACTTCCATTCTCTCTATTTGCAATTAACTTACCAACTAGTGTACCCCTTGCAGTACTCGTACAGCAGGTACAGAATATGACACTATTACTTTACAATGTCCCTACCCTCTCTCAGATCTCAACTTCTGTTCAGGCTGACCTTGCAATAATTGAAACATGGTTTACCAGTCCAGTAACCATGTTCAGCTCAATACAAATAAGGTTATACCCATTTTGTTTGACTTAACCTACAGTGAAGCCCACCAGAATGAAACCCAACTCTACAGAATTCTGCAGTAGAGTTACTGCAGCAAACAATGCAGTTTCAATGGGAGTTAATTCCTTTTGTTCTGCAGGAAACCTGTGACACTGTGCTTCATCCTGGTGGGCTTCACTGTATGTGATCAACCAAACTATATATGCTGACCACATGAGACGTTGCGTCGAAGAAGGTCCTTATTTTAAATACCTTGTTCTGCGACTGGCATCTATACCAAAGTAGGATGGAAGCTCAGAGTGTTGCATTAACGGAAGCAATGTCTGACCACTGCTTCTGTAATAGAAAACAAGTATAGTATGGCCAAGTTCACATTAAACTAATTGTGCAAGATGTTAATAGCCAATTAACATTTCAGCTGTTAAAGATCCGTATAGGAAATCTCTTACTTGCTAATATTTAATTGTTAGCTGATGTCTGCTGGGCTCTGAATGAGTTCCCTGAATACTTTCAGTTGAAAGCCCCATTTTACAGCTGAGGGAAGAACAAACAAACCAACAATTTTGTTAACTCAATAGATATATTATAGGGGCGTGGTCATGCCCCTATAATTAGTGTCTGATGGTCACTTCTATGTTAAACCCAAATTTTGCACTTAAATAACTTTGCTACCATTTAACCAATTTGCATGAAATTGTGCATGTGCTGTTGGAGACCAACCATCTTTTAATGTGCCAAGTTTTGTTTTGGTCAGATTTGCAGACATGGAGATGCGGAGTGTCAAAAAATTTGAAAATGATCATTTTTATGTAAATGTTTTGTCATGCTGTTTCTCAGAAATGGCTTGGGGGTTTGGTCCGAAATTTTTAGGGTATATTGGGCTTGAGAAGCAGATGTGTCTTTTGAAGGTTTGATGAAAATATTAATCCTTTGAAAAGTTATTGAATGTTATAGTTTCCCATTATTTCCTAAGAGAAAAGTTAAATGTGCTGTGTGAAAGAGGATTTCTTGATTGTGACAGTGGTATTCTCTTTCACAAGTGCAGAATTCTGTTTCATGCTGCCATCATCTTGTTTTCAGTTAGTGAGTCAAAGAAACTCAAATATTGGAAAAAATACTGCAGTTGGTAAACACCAGCAGTTGTGTTTACCTAACTGGTGCCAGAGGAATCATATTCTAGGGTCACTTTTCCCCAAGCCTGTACAGAAATATGTTTATTTTAAGAGTTGGACTTCTTTAGCTGCAAATCGGGGAAATGTGTTTACGTGAAACAAGAAACTTGTGTTGCAAATTGTAGGAAAAGGATTCTGTGTTTTGTGAAACATCTTTTTTTTTTCCGCAATTTGAAAAACACCATTTCTTTCTGTATCTCTTTCTTTGTCACGTCATAGCAAGGAAAGGGTTTGGACCTTTTGGCTGATATTTTCAGGATGCACATGGCTCCTCTCACAGAAGTGCTTTTTGCTGCTTTGGTGAAAATATATTACTTTGCACTAGAGTTCGGTGGCTTTACATTTGTGCTTACTTTAGAAGTGCCACCTGTGGAAGATGCAGGTTGCGTCAAACTACTGCACTGTTGACCTGAACGCACATTATGGTTTCACAGGAAACTGCTGAGCACACCCCTGCTTCAGCACCTCCCTAGACCCAATCCCCCATCAGTATATGTAAATCCTCTATCCCTGATGTCATTTAGTTTGTAATATAAATTTTAATTTTTAATGTAAATTTTACTGGTGGTCGAGTGGCCCTCCAACCCAAAATCCCCAATATTACTATAAGTCTTCATTATTAACATTTCATGGTGGTCTAGTGGCCCTCCCTCCCCAATGTCTGATGCACATTTGTGCATTTTGTTGGTGATTAGTGACATCCCCCCATCCTCCCAAGTTCTTTGCATGCTGAAATTAAGAAAACTGTCCCTTGATGTGTTTTTAAATTTTTTTAACCTGTAAAAAAAAAAAAAAGTCCATTGCTGATAACACCCGCACACCCCACCCGATCTCCCACTGTGCACTCATCTCCTCACACACACCCTTGACACTCCCACATACCTTCACTCACCTGAAGTGGTCCCAGGTCCGAGATCTGCTCTCCCAATCAAAGATACATCTTGCTACTGGAATTGGCTACTGCAATATGAGTAACTAACATAAATGTAGTTCAATGTATTTCAATGGAGGTTTCAACTTTTAGGCATAACTCAGCCATTTTTTCACATTTTGACATCAAATTTTCAACATGGCCTTTTGGGAACCCCACCTCATGAACAATATGACTGTCATGATGCAACACCTGCCTGAAAGGTGATTTTGTGGTCACTTGAAAGAGAGTGGTTTCCCTATAAGACAGAGAGAAAGCAGGAGAAGCTCAGCTCAGAATGATAATGTAAAATATGATACTTTTTTCTGACTGATGAGGTGGTCACCTTGTAGTAGTGGCCAGGTTTGATCATAATTAGGCTGAAAGATGAGACCAAGAACCCCACTAACAATCTAAAACTAGTAAAAATACTGAAGTTGCAGTATTTGAATACATTGCAGACTTTAAAGCAGCAGAGTGGGTGGGGGGGAGCACAGGTACTTTAATTGTATCCCTCATCCTTCACCATGAATGCCAAGGAGAAGCAATTGTTTAAAACAAGAAATGGCTGGCAGTATAGCCTATAGATTAATGAGCTATGAATGAGTTTGGCACATCCAGCAGACCTTGTTTTGATTCTCACCACCTCCACTTGCATACTGTCTGACCCTCAACAAGTCATTGAACCTCCTCATTGCTCCTGGGTCACCCCTTAGAATAGGTATTGTGCCTAGTGGACCTTACCCAGTTACCAAGGAATTACAAATAATAAGAAAATGTGTGCTATCTGCCCATCATCCTTCACTACCCTTTCCTCTTAGATAACCTAACAATTCCTTTTGTTTTTCTTTTTCCCCTAATATTCCTGAAAAAAAAAACCTCCCCTGTAATACCATTGACTATGCACAGCTCTGCATCTGGGTTTGCTTTCCCAATCACCCAGTTTGCCTCATTTAAAATTTCCTGATATTCCTCCCATTCCTTCTCACCTTGCCTTTCCTTATATCTCTAGAAGACCCTTCTGTTGGTCCTCACCACCTCCTCAATCTGCTTGTAAAACCATATTGGTCTCCTGTATTTATTTCTCTTAGTGACCTTCCTCATACATGACTCAGTCACTTCAGGTATGGCCATTTTTATTACATACCGTTTACCACTATCACTTTGACCCATCAAAGCCCACCAGTTTCTCTCTGCTTCACTTATTTTGCCAAAGTCTACATTTCTAGGTAACAAGCTTCCTGAATTAGTGGCCTTGATGGAGGAGGAACATCTGGATATCGTGGCAGTCACAGAAACATGGTATACACAAAACCATGACTGGGACATAAACATACCAGGATACACTATCTACAGGAGGGACAGGGAGGGTAAAAGAGGAGGAGGAGGAGTTCTTTACATAAGGGAAGGAATAAAATCAACAGAACAAAAGGGTAAACAGGGAGGAGAAGAAGCACTGTGGGTAAATTTGGTGACAGGCAATGGCACCACAATCTGCACAGGGGTTGTATACAGACCCCCTGCTCAGGGGGAGGAAATGGACAAGGAAATGATAGAAAGTATACTTAGAATGGCAGAAAAAGGGGAGATATTGCTGATGGGTGATCTGAATATGCCAGATGTTAACTGGAGCGCAGTTGCAGCTGCCACTTCCAAGAGTGCAGTTATTCTAGATGCCCTACAGGGGGCATGCCTTAGATAACTAGTACTGGAGCCCACTCAAGAGGGAGCAATATTAGACTTGATTCTCTCAAATGGAGATGGAGAGAGGATCACAGATGTAGAAGTGGGTAGCCATCTTTGAACTAGCGACCATCGAACAGTATGGTTCACAATAAACACAGCAATAGAGTCAAGCCATACATAGACAAAAGTACTGGACTTTAGGAGGGCTGACTTTGCCAAAATGGGTGAGTGCCTAAGGAATGCACTAGCAAATGGGCAGGAAGGAGGGGTGGAAGAACAATGGGGAATAATAAAACTGCCATCACAGATATGTGAGCCTTTGTGTGAAGCAAATAAACTAAACAAGACGATGTGAAAACCACTATGGTTCTCAAAGGAAGTGGCAGTGAAGGTTCAAGAGAAAAGAAAGCATTCAGGAAGTACAAGGAATCGCAGAAGGAGCAGGATAGAGAACTGTATCAGTTAAAGCAAAAGGAGGCTGGGAAGGCAGTCAGAACAGCAAAGGCCCAAACCGAGGAAAAGATAGCCACCTCCAGTTAAGAAGGGGATAAAACCTTTTATAGGTACATCAGGGAACAAAGGAAGACCAAGGGAGGGATAGTGAGAGGCTTAATAAAGGGGAGGGAGGGTGGGCAGGGGAGACTGTGAAAAGGCAGAGATACTAAACAAATATTTTGCTCAGTATTTACAAATGAAGAGGGAGGTACATAAAACAAACAGTAGTAACACTCTGGATACAGAAGTTGATACCAGCCCATTTACAGAAGAAAGGGTTCTGAAAGAACTCTTAAAACTGAAGGTGGACAAAGCAATGGGCCTGATGAGTTCATCCCAGAATTCTAAAAGAGCTAAGGGTAGAACTAGTGACACCACTGACTGCCCTTTTAACAAATCATGGGAGGATGGGGTGGTACCCGAGGACTGGAGGAGGGCAGATGTGATTCCCCTTCACAAAAGTGGGAGCAAGGCAGAAGCAGGAAACCACAGACCTGTTAGTTTAACCTCAGTGATAGAGAAAATGATGGAATCACTTCTGAAGGAAAGAATTGTCAAGTATCTAGAGGCCAGAGGGGCACAGGACCCTAGGCAGCATGGATTCACAGTGGGAAGGTCATGCCAGACAAATCTGATAGATTTCTTTGACTGGGTGACGAAATTAGTAGATCAGGGAGGGGCTGTGAACATGGCCTACCTAGACTTTAGCAAGGCATTTGACACAGTCCCACACAAAAGATTAATATACAAGTCAGCCAGCCTGGGAGTGGGTCCCAAGATGACAGCCTGGGTAAAGAATTGGCTGGAGAATAGGACACAGAGAGTAATAGTAAATGGAGTCCACTCAGAAGAAAGGAGGGTTACTAGTGGGGCACGAGGAGTTCAGTATTAGGACCAGTCCTCTTCAATGTCTTTAAAGCGACATTGCAGAAGGACGGAAGGAAAAGTATGTCTCTTTGCAGATGACACTAAGATCTGCAGCAGAGTTGATACACAGGGTGGGGTGGAAAGGATGAGAAGGGACTTGGCAAGGTTAGAGGAATGGTCAAATGTATGGCAGCTTAGATTCAATGCTAAGAAGTGCAAGGTAATGCACCTGGGAAACAAAACCCAGGGAACAGTACACAATGGGGTGAGATACTAACAACAACAAAATGGAAAGGGACCTGGGGTAGTCATATCAGATGACCTAAAGGTGGGCAAGCAATGTGAGAGGGCAGCAAGGAGGGCTGGGGGATACTGGGATGCATAGGAGAGGCATCACCAGTAGAAAACAGGAAGTTATTATCCCTCTGTACAGACAGCTGGTGAGACCCCATCTGAGTACTGTGTGCAGTTCTGGAGACCCAATCTCCGCAAAGACATAGACAGGATGGAAGCTGTCCAGAGGAGGGCAACTAAAATGGTGCAGGGTCTGCACCGGAAGACATATGAAGAGAGACTTAAGGAGTTTAATATGTATAGCCTCGAGGAAAGGAGGGAGAGGGGGACATGATAGAAACTTTCAAGTACCTCAAGGGAATCAACAAAGTCCAAGAGGGTAGCATCTTTCAAAAAAAGAGGTGTGCAAGAACAAGAGGGCACAATTTGAAGATGGGGGCTCAGAGGTAATGTAAGGAAGTATTTTTTCACAGAGAGGGTTGTGGATGCATGGAACGGCCTTCCTGAGGAGGTTGTGGAGTCAAAATCAGTGGTGGAATTCAAGCATGCATGGGATAGTCATAAGGCAATTCTGTGGGGTGGGGGTAGGAAGAAGTAGGCTGCTGGTTAACTAGGATCTGCAGCTTATCCAGTAGGTAGGGAAACAGGCAGACTGGGTGGGCCAAGCGGTCCTTATCTGACGTCAAATTCTATGTTTCTATGTTTCTATGTTTCTAAGGTCTAGGACAACAGCCTTCAGATAAGATCTTCAATTTACCAAGATCAGTTCAAACCACCTAGAGTTATGATCATTCGACCCTTTTGACTCCCTCACTGTTACCACTTCCAATACCTCCACGTTAGAAAGCAACAAATCAAGGATGGCATCCTGTCTTGTAGGTTCTATGACTTATTTTACCAAAAAGCAATCCAACATCATGCCTTTCAGTGCCTGACTCTGGCAACCCTCACTGCAAGGATAGCCCACTCCATGTCAGGTATATTCAGATTACCCAGAACCACTATCTCCCCTTTTGCCTCCCCCTCCTAATTTCTGCTCCTAGTTCTCTATCCCAATGCTTTTTCTGCCTTTATGTTCTATTGACCATACCCACCTAAAGAAGCTCATAAAGCAGAGAGACAGGGCATGGGGGCTGTTTATAACCTCTAACCTATAACTCATTGAAATAAATATAGAAAACTAAGGAATATTTGTAAAAAAAGATCTCAAAGCTGCAAAAATGAAATACAGTACTCCCTCTTTTATCTGCCAACCTCTGTACATTCTGATTGTTGGTGGATAAAAGAGGTTAGTGAATAACAAAGGATGACAGTTATAGGGAGAGATAATATTTCTGGAAAATGGAACAGGAGCTCACACTGACAGTAAGCGACGGTGGCAAATAAATGAGGGCAGATAAAGGAGGGAGCATTTTGCCTAAGAACCCTACAAGACAAGAACCTCTCTGACCCCAAAAATTCTAGGTGCAAATAAATACCATTCTAAAAGCTTGTACCCTTGGAGGGAGGTATTGTGGCAGAGGGACAACATACTGTGAACCTTTTGCCTGTGCCAATGCACTAAATGCCTTTTTCACTAACCTGGACAGATTCAAGAATCAATCACCTGGGTCCCTGCAGCACCCCCTGCCCAACCAGTACTAATATGTAAAGTCTCTGAATTCCACTTTAGGCTGGTAGCTCACAGAGTGGTGTTCAAACTAATAAGGCAACTCAAAGAAGACGAGTCAACTAAGTTTGAAAAACTTGAACCAAAACTGCTAAAGGTGGCTGGCCCTTTAATTGCCTCCCCAATTGTGTTGCTTTTTTAACAGGTTCCTCATGGATGTGAAAATCCCCACTGGATGGAAAGTGGCCCTTCTGGTACTGGTACACAAGGTGGCCCTAAAGAACCATTACAAAATAACCTCCCCATCTCTCTCCTCTGCTCTCTGTCCAAAATCCAGGAAAGATTAGTTTACAATCAGTATCAGAACTATGATGAGTAGTGGGGTTTACTGACTGACAGACAACATGGGTTAAGAAAGAACCATGGAAAAAATACGGCCTTAGTCAGATTGACCATGGATATTTTTGGCATCATACACAATGGGCAGCTGACTGGTGCAGCCTTCATAGACCTCTACAAAGACTTTGACTAGGTCAGTCACAGTCTTCTGAAGATAAATTAAAACACATGGGCCTTGACAGTTTGTTCCTCCAGGAGTTCTCTGATTATACACATAACAGGATGCATTTGGTAAAGTGGAAGGGTACCCTGTCGGGGTGGTATCTGATAATGGATGGCATCCCACAAGAGCCCATCCTGGACCTGCTTCTCTTTTCCTTCTTTGTAAATGATATGTCACATAACTGTGGAGGGTCAAACATATTGCTTTAGACTGATGAAGCTGTACTTTATGAATGTTCCAAAGATGCAAACCAAATCAACTGTCAAATTTCAAATGACTTAAGAGTTTAAAAAATGATTTATGGCTAACAAATGTGTCCTAAATGCTAAAAAGACTAAGGCTATCCTGTGTGGCCACAAGTATTTGGGTTCAGCTCATCAGCATGTTATCCATCATCACACTGCTTGGATCACTTACTGAGGTGGTAGAAATTATTAAATACCAGAAGACACATATGGACCAAGAACTGACCCGGAAACCCCATGTACAAATTTGATGATGTCCCTGTTCCAAAAAAACTGCACTCCTCTATCACCTCAACAGCTTCTTCACTAAAAGGTTAAGCTAGCAATTGCCAATATCACGCTACTCCCTGTCCTGTTGTATGGTGCCCCTGTCCTCCAATCTGTTCATAGTGCTGAAATGCAAAAGCTGAAAATGCTATACCACATAGCTGGTCACTTTACAGCTACAACCTCACCCAGGGAGTACCATTGCAATGTACTGGAATCACTAGATTAGCCCACACCAGAGTGTAGGCTAGAGTACCCCCTGCTTAGTTTGACCTTTAAATTAATAAAAGGCACTACCCCTCCTAGCTTGAAGAAATTCTTATTGCTAAGCCCCAGAGAAGGACTCTCCTATCATCTAACTGTACACTACTAGAAGTATCCAAGGTGAGGTCCAACAGAGGGAAAAAGTCCTTTGTCAGTTCTGCTACATCCTTGTAGAACAAACTCCACCAAACCTGCAAGACTTTTTCTCACTGGAGGTTTCAAGAAAGGACCAGAGGCCCTCCTACTTAAATTCAACCAATGTAATTGCCTTCGCTGATATGGTTTCTCCCCTTAATTGTAATTTAATATTTCAAAGTGCCCACACTTTCAAAAACTACTCTTTGTAACTGGCCTGGTCAGTCAACTGTCTGTATGATTCTGTCTGACCGGTGTTATTACTATCCAATGTACACTGACTGTATGCAATCTCCCTGGAGTCTCACTGTAACCCCAGCTTGCACTACAGTATGTCATAGATGTATTTCACCTATTGTAACTTACTGTTTTTAATGTATAATGTCAGTACTGATTTTCTTCTCTGTAATTAATACAAACAGAAGCGAGAAAGAAGTAAGTGCCTTAGCTGGGACTTGAACCCAGACTGCCCAGAACACCACTAAGCTAAGGCGTTTACTTCTTTCTCTCTTCTGTTTGTATGAGTTCCATAAGTATGCTCCATGCACTCTTGTGATAGAAAATGTACTTATCTGTGCAACACCAAGTTGTGCATTAGAGAAAGAGTAAGATGCCTTGAAATGTCTCAGTTTCCAGTTGCCTTGGCGGAACAGCTTGTAGCGCAACCAGAACAGTATTTTGGGAAGCCTGGGTCCAAGTCACACCTAAGGCACTTACTTCTGTCTCTCTGTAATTAAACCTGGGTTGCCCCTGAAAAAGGGACTCTTAGTCTCAGTGGGCCTACCTGGTCAACAAAATTCAATAAATAAATAAATATTATCTTGTTTCCCATGACTGTTCTTAGCTGTAGCCGAACTGACTCAGCCTCTCCCCTCTCTCCTTTAAAATTACTATCCTCAGTAACCTCTGTGCCCTCCTTAATGTAAAGGGCTAACTGACCCGGTGGCACAGAGGACTGAGGCATCTACGCCTCACCTGCTGTCACCCTGGCTACCTGGGTTTGGGATTGAGCCTGGGCCACTAGGGGGTTGGTTGAGGGAGGAGGATTGAGCATCACGACGAATGCTTTCCTCCTCTGGGGAGGGAAGTTTGCTTGCTCTACAGTGATACCACTGACTATGTGACCATAGGTGGAGGTACAGGCTAAGAGCAGTGGTTCCAGATGGGGGACGCTCCCGACAGAAGACGGCAGTGCATCATTCATGTCAAGCTGCCACACACCTGGACTGTTTGAGGGTCACCAGAAAAATGTAAAAAAAACTCCATCTGTCAGGATGATGTCTTCCTCTCTCTCAGACTCCCTACCCACCTATTGGGCACAACCACCTATAACTGAGCTAAACACCTCCCAGGACACGGGCCGTCCAGAAGGCTCTGCCACAGGAGATAATCTATGGGGCACTGTAAGGGTTGCATGGTAAGTCCCAGAGATGGTGGGCTGATGGGGTTAGGGGAGAGAAAGCCAATGGAGGCAGGCTGGGCAACTGAGGATAAAAATGAAATAAAAAAAATATATAAAGGGCTACACACTCATTTCCCTCTCCCTTATCCCTCCTGAACAGGCTATAACCTGAGATAGCCACATCTCTATTGTTATTTCCTGACACCTATGTTTCTGTTATGGCCATTTTGTCCAAACTGACTTCCAGCACCATTGCTTGGAGCTCAGTGAGTTTATTTTCCAAGCTCCTGGTTTTCAGGCAGACCACCCACCCTTCTTGATCCCCCTTTTCAGTTCCTGTACTCCGTCCTTTGTCTGCATCTCTCCTTCTTCCCAAGGCACCCTTTCCCCCATTGCTTTCCTCTGAACCCCTTTCCCCTCCTGTCCTTCACCACCTCCAGTGTCCAGTGATGTGCCTGCCTATGCTGGCCCAAGTTTCCTCATGCCTCCTACCCATTTCTGAGGGAGTACTAGCTCAGACCCTTTCTTCCAGACCCTTCCAAGGGCTCTACTAGCTCCAGTTCTTCCTTCAGCTTAAATGCCAAGTATGAAGACATCAAATGTCTGTCTGACATCACACTATCATGCTGCAGATTTGTTTGATGACAGTTTTTGGTCTATAGAACATTTTGCTTTCCCCAGCCCTTGGCCAACCTCTATCATACCAGCTGCCCCAGTCCCATCACCTTGACTTCGCTCAGGTCTTACCTCACCATGCTTGTTCTGGTGGTGCCTGGGTCATTGGTTCAGGGCCTGCTGTCTGCAGGAGTCATTCTGTTAGCCTTGGTAGTGATATTCCACCTTGGTTTTCTCCTTTCCCTGAGGTTGGGGCATGTGTAAGAAACATAGAAACATAGAAACATATACTTTGATGGCAGATAAGGACCGCTTGGCCCATCTAGTCTGCCCATTTCCCTACCTACAGGATAGGCCATAGATCCTAGTTAACCAACAGCCTATTTCTTCCTTCCCCCCACAAGAATTGCCTTATGTCTGTCCCATGCATTCTTGAATTCTCCCACAGTTTTAGACCCCACAACCTCCTCAGGAAGGCTGTTCCATGCATCCACTACCCTCTCTGTGAAATAATCTTCCTCACATTGCCCTGAACCACCCTCCTTCTATCTTTAAATTGTGTCCCCTTGTTCTTGCAAGTCTCTTTTCTGAAAGATGCTACCCTCTTGGACTTTGTTGATTCCACTGAGGTACTTAAAAGTTTCTATCATGTCCCCCCTCTCCCTTCTTTCCTCAAGGGTATACATATTAAGCTCCTTTAGTCTCTCCTCATACGGCATTTCTTGCAGACCCTGCACCATTTTAGTTGCCCTCCTCTGGACTACCTCTATCCTGTCTATGTCCTTGCGGAGATGGGGTCTCCAGAACTGGACACAGTACTCCAGATGGGGTCTCACAAACTGTCTGTACAGAGGGATAACAACTTCCTGTTTTCTGCTGCTGATGCCTCTCCCTATACATCCCAGTATACCCCCAGCCCTCCCTACTGCCTTCTCACATTGCTTACTAACCTTAATGTCATCTGATATGATTACCTCCAGGTCCCTTTCCTTTTTTGTTGTTGTTACTGCCTCCCCACCCATTGTGTATTCTTCCCCTGAGTTCTTGTTTCCCAGGTGCATTATTTTGCACTTCTTTGCATTGAATCCTAGCTGCCATACTTCTGACCATTCCTCAACCTTGCCAAGTCCCTTTTCATCCTTTCCACGCCTCCTTGTGTATCAACCCTGTTGCAGATCTTTGTGTCATCTGCAAAAGGCATACTTTTCCTTCCAGTCCCTCTGCAATGTCACTGATGAAGACATTAAAAGGACTGGACCAATGCTAGACCCTGCGGTACCCACTAGTAACCTCTCTTTCTTCAGAGCGGACTCCATTTACAATTACCTTCTGTGTCTATTGTGCAGCCAATGTTTTACAGGCTACCACCCTGGGACCCACTTCCAGGCTGGTTAATTTGACTACTAATCTTTTGTGTGGGACTGTGTCAAATGCCTTGCTAAAGTCTAGGTGGGCCATGTCCACAGCCCTCCCTGGTCTCTACTTTGGTCACCCAATCAAAGAAATCTATTAGATTCGTCTGACATGACCTTCCTGCTGTGAACCCATGCTGCCTTGGGTCCTGTGCTCCACTGGCCTCTAGGTACTCAACTATTTTTTTCCTTCAGAAGTGACTCCATCACTTTCCCTACCACAGAGGTCAGACTGACAGGTCTGTAGTTTCCTGCCTCTGTCTTGGTCCCACTTTTGTGAAGGGGAATCACATCCGCCTTCCTCCAGTCCTCGGGGACCACACCATCCTCCCATGATTTATTAAAAAGAGTAGCCAGTGGTTTCACTAGTTCTCCATAATTCTTTTAGAATTCTGGGGTGAATTCCATCAGGACCCATTGCTTTGTCCACCTTCAGTTTTAGGAGTTCTTGCAGAACCCTTTCTTCTGTGAAAGGACTGGGATCGAACCCCCTATCAAGGGTGCTTCTGTTAATTGGATTAGGCACTTCCCCCTCCTCTTTTGTGAATACTGAGCAGAAATATTCGTTCAGTATCCCTGCTTTTTCACTGTCCCCCTCTGCCCACCCACCATTCATTCTATTCAGCCTCACTATCCCTCCCTTTGTCTTTCTACGCTCGCTGATGTACCTATAAAAGGTTTTATCCCCCTTCTTAACTGAGTTGGCTATCTTTTCCTCAGTTTGGGCCTTTGCTATTCTGACTTCCTCCTGCTTCCTTCTGCCTTAACTGGTACAGCTCTCTGTCCTGCTCCTTCTGTGTTTCCTTATACTTCCGAATGCTGTCTTTTCTTCCTGACTTTCACAGCCACCTCTTTTGAGAACCATAGTGGCTTTTTCTTTCATTTGATTTGTTTGTTTGCTTCACACAAAGGTTTTTGCCTCTGTGATGGCAGTTTTGATGATTCCCCATTGTTGCTCCACACCTCCTTCTAGCCTGTTTGCTGAGTGCTTTTCTGAGGCACTCTCCATCTTGCCAAAGTCAGCTCTCCTAAAAGTCCAGTACCCTCACTTTTGTATGGCTTGACTCTGTAGCTGAGTTTAATGTGAACCACACTGTTTGATGGTCACTTGTCCCCAGATGGCAACCCACTTCTAGATCTGAGATCCTCTCACTGCCCCTGTTTGAGAGTATGAGGTCTAGATTGCTCCCTCACAAGTGGGTTCTGAAACTAGCTGTCTAATGCCTGCCACCTGTAAGGCATCAAGAATGGCCCTGCTCTTGGATGTGGCTGCAGCAAATGTGCTCCAGTTAACATCTGGCATATTCAGGTCTCCCATCAATAGTATCTCCTCTCTCTGCCATTTTAAGAATGCCTTCTATCATATCCTTGTCCATTCCCTCCCCTGACATGGGGTCTGTACACAACCCTGTGCGGATTGTGGTGCCTTTCCAGTCTCAAGGTGACCCACAGTGCCTCCTCTCTCCCTGTTTACTCTTTTGTTCAGTTGCTTTTATCCTTCCTTTACATGAGAGCTACTCCTCCCTCTTCTCCCCTGCCTGTCTCTCCTGTAGGTTATGTACCCTGGTATGTTAACATCCCAGTCATGGTTCTCTGTGTACCATGTTTCTGTGACTGCTACGATATCCAGGCATCCTCTTCCATCAAGGCCACCAGCTCAGAGCTTGTTGCCCAGACTTCTAGCACTGGTACTCATTACCCTCCATTTCCTGATGGCCTTACTCTCTTTTGCCCCATCCTGTCCTTCTTGCCTTTGTCACTTTCTCATTTACCCTGCCCTTCTCCTATCTGACACCTCTATGTTGAATTGTTTGCCGCACTTACTACGTGATTGGGTGGGTGGGCTAGATTTCCCTGATCTTTTCCAGTGCCTCCCCCCTTGGCTAGTTTAAAAGCTTGCCAATGAAGCATTTAAACCTATCACCTAGGATCCTGGTTCCCCTCCCGGACAGATGCAGCCCATCATGCCAGTATAGGCTTGCATCACTCCAGGTGGACCCCCAGTCCCCAGTGAAGCCAAAGGATGTGGGCATGTGGCGTGAAGATGCTACATGCACTTGAATGTCTGTGCCCAGCTTTCAGAGATATGGCCACGTGCTGTACCACTTAGACTCTGCTAAGTAGCAACCAAGCAGTGGCAGGTGCCCCCCCCCCGCATCACCAAGGAAGAGAGCTGCCTCTGAATGCCAAATCCTCCTTCCTCAAGCCAGCCCATGAGCTATCCTGCTCTGTTCCTGAACCTGGGTTGCAAGTGTAGCAGGTGGTATGGCACTCAAAGAATCAGCACACCACACCACTTGACCAGTCTTTGATGTCCTTTGAAGATTTTTGTAATGTTTGTTGATATCTGGCTTCTTATCTAAGATGTATTCATTCTGTTATTCCATAAATGTCTTTCTTTTTTTCCTCACCAGTTCTGTGATGGACCAATCCAGCCTGACATGACACTTTCTCACTTCTATCCTCTGAGTGCTTGTGTGTACACAGTGGCTGTTGCCTTAACATTTATCTTCCAAAGCAATGTAAAATGATACATTTGCTAAAATACTCTGCTCTGATTAACTGATTTTGAGGCATTACAAGGCATTTTTCAAAAAACTGAATTTTCTTTTGTTTAAAGACACAATTTAGAACAAAACCCCTTTGATACAGGGTTTTCTTTGGTATAAAGCATGAAATGATAAGATGTGATATGATACTGTATGTTAGGCTTTCTCTTTAATGTTGGAAATCTTTGAAGCCTTTTTACTTCCCGACCCTTGGGGCTGATTTATAGACATAAAAATTTGAATTCTGACTGTATTAATGACTTGATTTAAAGCTGTATCATTTGTATCTGTAAAAAATATAACACTAATTTATGTTCTTTTGTGTCTTTTGTAAGCATGATCTTTTCATTTTTATACCTTTTATCTCTTCACTTTCCCCTTTATGTCAGTTCAATGAAAATAATTATTCCACACCTTTTCACAAAGACAGGGAAATACCCATGTCTAACATGGCTTATTGAAATACTTTCCAAATCATAGAACAACTATATTTGGCATAAATTGAGTTGAACATCAATATGTTCACTAATGTGCCATGAGGTACAGTAGATCTAAATCAAACTGTCTAGCTTGTCAGATCAAAATGAGGTCATATTTTTGTCTGATCAACATTTCGTCTAAATTAATTTTTTCTGTGATCATTGTTTATGGTGGGGGGTGTGTGCACTAGTATCTTTGCACTGTATAAGTATTGATGTGTTAAAAATATTCAGTTTATGGCCTGGTTGAACATCTCTAGCTTAATACAGAAGTCTGGCTCACATTAGAAATACTTTTGAAGTCAACTGAACTCTTGGATTGACATTGACTCAGATCTACAAACAGGTCCTAATGCCCTCCTCAGGGCTGAAGAGCTGCTAGCTGTAGTGTACCACCTCCAAATATGTGCATCTGCGGACCACACAAATTTTTATTCCTCCTGTACTTCTGCATGTGTGATCAAGTTGGCGCAGGCATGGGATTAGGGTCATGATCGGCAACCTCCACATTACTTTTTCTAAAGAGTGGAAGTTGTTTCCAGGGTGCTGATGCTCTGCCTGTGAGACCACTGCATAAACACTTACATGCCCTCCAAGCAACACCTTTTGGGACCTAAGTACCCCCCCAGCTGTTACTCCCATTCTTTGACATGTCATAGAGGCTGGGAGGCACAGAATTTCATTTTCTTATCTTCAGTAAACAATTCTTCCACCACACAAGAATCTGGCCTTCTTTAGGGTACTGCTGCAAGTCATAGTCTCCTGCTCTTTGTGAGAACAATGGATATGTTTTGTCACTGACCCAGGAATGTGACTGGATGTCTGGTATCCAGGCCAGTTTTTTTTTTGGTGCATTATATCTTTCCCTCCCCTCTTTGTGTTGGCACCTATCCACTTACCAGATAACCTTCTAGCCCCACCAGTGCCTTCCCTGCTGCTTACCTGTCTCCTCAAACCCTGGACTTCTCCTCTGGGGTGTTTCCAGCAGGGCACTGGCCTAACTTCCTCTAAGCAGCACAGTTCTGGGATACAGGCAGCATGTTGGGGCCTAAGAGTGCTTGCAGCCTCATTCTGCATACCAGCAGAGAATTCCCCTTGTTTTCCCAAACCCAGGGATACTGAACACAAGTGCTCATTGATGCAGATGCATGCTGAACCTTGCTGCACTCATCAGAACCAGCCAGCATCCCCCTCTCACAACAACACCTACAGCCTGGCCAGCCCTCCAACATCTTGAGCTCATTCCAAACATGGGTTGCCAGGCTCACAGGTGGTGTCACTACTGCTGGCTGGACTGTCCAGCCAAGGTCTGCTGCTGGACCACCACTTGCTTCTGCATACTCCTTAGCATGCACAGTGTTGTGATGCCAGAGGGTGTGAATATAATCAAGTGTGGCTGAGTCTATAGTGCAGAATACCTGCAACCAGATATGTACAGTTCATGTGTGTATCCATGACCACCTGTGGATCGGACCATTAATTTGAAAGAATTTAGGAAACAGTTTTCTAGTTTGTGCTGACATGAATAAAATGTAAATGTTGCAAAGTACAATAATACTTTAAAGTTAAAACGTCTGTGTCATTTTAGTAAATGTTTCAGATTTTTATTAATAAAATTGTAGATAACCTGCTGAATAGATATCCCTAAAGGTATATACCAGTGTGCATGGTATTACAAAGTCTGAAATCAACATAAAGCTGTTTTAAACAAGATTTTGGGCTAACCTATAGGTGTCAGCAGTCCAGATATATCCATATTTTATTCTACCTTATAGTGTCTTATGGCTCCTTGAGTCAGAAATTGATATCATGATTGCAGTAACTGTGCTTAACATTACTTGGGTTCCCTAACTGCGAGATTACATTCTCGTAAAAAGTCTGCTGCCATTATTTAATATAGGACTGACTCAGATATGGTTATCTCTGGACTGCTGTCACTCACAGGTAAGTATAATACTTAGAAACAGCTTTTCATGCACTTTCAGACTATAAGGGACTGTGTACACCTATATTCCCTTACAGTCACTTTGTCTTATCATGTTAATTGAGGACAGACAATTTAGAGATATGTGTCTATGGCTTTAGAAGCATCTGGTTTCTCCAGGGCATCGATAGAGTACAGTTAAAACAAACAAACAAGCAAGCAATTAAACAAACAAGCAAGCAATTAGGCACAGAGACAGGCAAATGGACAGTTAGACCATCTCTGGAAGATGTCAACAATGGTTATTCAATGAAACATTGTAACTTTATGATACTGAATGTAACTCACAATGGACCATATTCACCAATGGGTGGAAAGCATGTGACAAAGGTGCATATCCCACCTGCATAGGTCCACACCTGCAGACAGGTGCGCACTGGTGGAATTCAACACTGTCTGCCACCTGTCAGCGGCCCCATGCCCCCCCCCAGTGCACAGAACTCTGCAGAGTGGCTGAGGGTGGAGTCATGGACCGGGTCACTCAGTGGTTCCTCTATGTGGTGTGGCACACATTGGCAACGTGCCCTACGAATGTCCCATGGCCTGCAGCTGTGAAAGTGAAAGGAGGGCAAAGCCACCAGCCCTCCTGTGATGTGGCACCAGAGCAATGCACAGGGATAGGGTGGAGAGGTCTGCTGGTGGTGGTGCCAGGGAGGCACTGTACCTCACCATATGTCCAGAGGGGCTGGTGGCAGGGGTAGGCCAGAGGTGCCAGTTGGGGGCAGGGCCAGCATCCTTGGGCCGGTGTGTTGGTTGGTGGGGTACCTGGTAGGGGCCATGCACTGATGTCCGCTGTGGTGGGTGGCACCAGGTGGGCATAGTGGGGTACTGCCCACTGGTCCCAGTGGGAGAGTTATCCACTCTGTTCTGGTGGAGACCCAATGTGTGTGCATGGTGCATAGAGGGTTTACAGCAAGGTTCTCCCTGGCATACTCTGCAACCCCCTCTGCATCCCTGTGTCCAGCCCTACATGTTGTTGAGCATAGTGTGTAGTACTGGCATGCCCCAGCCCACCACGGTGCAGTCCATGGACTGGGGTATTGGGTGCATTGGGGCTGCATGCCCCTCATTAGTGCATCCTGCATGGTGGGCACGTTGGGTGTGGAGGGGCTATGTGCCCCAGATATGCAGTGCGTAAGCACTTTGCCCATTGGTGAATAGGACCCATTGTACACACACAAGTAATTTAACTGTCATTGGTATTAAAATTAAAATTTGTAACCACAGAATGACTTTTTTATCAATTCTTCCACAACTCAAAGCTCAGATGAGGCACTCCTACAATCAAAAGTCTATGTCCAAGGGTTAAAGGGGCAGCAGGTGGTGACCACAACTGCCCTGAGTGACTTTTAACCACTCATGCATAAGCATCCTTAGGACACTTGTTTTAATTTCTGCCGGGCAGTGGCCATTCCTCTGTCCTTAGCAGTTTTCTCTGCCTATGTGTGTCATTTTTCTCCATGGTGCTCCTCCTCAGCCTGTCTGATGCTGGCCGCTTGTCATGCCACAGCACTTTTCAGCTGGTTGCTTGTTCTTTTCTTTGCTTCTGCTGTAGCTCTATGCTACTTTTGCTGTATGTGTCAGATTCCCACTTCCAGGTTTAAGGAAACTACATGTCCCTTTGCTCCCCCTGGGCATCATCCTGGTGAGGTCAAACTGTTTCCCTGTGACCACTGCTGCCTCTGTCCCCTGCCTGGATCCTTCTGGCTCCATTCTGTATCTTTGCTTGTTTGTCTCCCTGCCCTTTTATCACAGGTTGATGACCTGCTGTTTTTTGGGGTTCTCCCTCTGGCTGGCCTTGCTGCCTGGCTAGCTTGTTTGTGGCTTCCAGCCTGTTGACGTTCCTTCTGCTGCCAACTGCTGGGAGTTTTGCTGTACATTGCTGACTGCTCCATTGTCCTCTCACCTACTTCTGGTTTCTTTACTCTATGTCTAGTGTCCTCCTGTTGCTGCTTTTGCTGCCATCTTCAAGTTGACTATGCCCTGATATGCCTCTGCTGTGCCACTCCCACCTGCCTGACTTTTTTGTCCCATCAGCATCCTCTACTCCCTTCACTTTCCCCTTTTCCTCTTATTGTTTAGGCTCTGGTTCCATTCCATGGATCTCTCCTTTGACATCCCTCTGCCTGGCTGTTTGTGCTACACCTCAATGGCCTTTTTTCTTTTCTGCCTACTGGATTTCAGTCATTGCACCCTAGCCTCCTCAGATATCTGCCTTGCTCATTTGCCAGGGGCTCAACACTCATTCAGTGTTTACACAGGGCAGTGCAGTACTACTTCTACCATGCTATCATACTCTTCATTGTACTGGGTATATGCTCAATGACTGTTGGGTGTCACAAAACCACTCAGCAGGTCAGGCCCTCTGCTCCCACAGTGCCAACCTCAGAGCACAGTCTTGTGAACAGTTAACAGAAACAGGGTAACCCTCTAGTCTGTTTTGCGGGTTTGGATCAACCTTTGGTCTTAGTTCTGGAGGGATTCAAGCTGTGAAACTCTTGCTAGTGTACCCAATGCACAGGCTCAGATAATTATGTCTTCGGTGGGCTAGATATCTTTGCCTATGGGCACCTAACCAGATGTACAAAATGAATCCTTAAAAAACTCTAATAAAGACCTCAGATTACTCTTACCTTTTTCCAGTTTGGTAGAAACATTCAAGCGTATGCATAGTGTCAGTTTTAACCATATATACTTCACTTGTTAAGGAAAGAAATTCAAAGACAGACCAAGAAGGCTCTAAAAATAGAGTTTTACTAAAATAGATAAAAGTACGTAAAACATAAAATACAGAATCATATATCAAACCATACAATCTTTTAAAAGAGCAAGGTATAAACAGTGCAGTTCCTACTACAGTACTTAGATTTGTCTCTCTCTTTCTGAATACCTGCTTAAAGTGATCAAAGATGTGTGTTTATCAGAGTGTAGATAGAAGTATGTCTCTGAAGGAAAACAGAATACTGTTTAAAAAACTGTCTTTGCCAACCCCTTTGTGTGAGGTCACCTAGCTCCTCTTCTGTTTATTAAAAATCATACACCCAGGATGTTTTATTATTTTAGAAGGTAAGTTAATTAAGGTTACATCATCAGAAACTCCTTTCCCCATGTTACTTCCCCACTCAAGTCTGTAAATTTCCTTTCATCTATGAGCAGTATCCTCTCTCACACAGACATCAAAGCATTTATGATTTTGCACCAGTGTGCCATAACCTGGTTTCCTCCTCTAAATGTCATAAAATGGATATTGATTTCCCTCTTAGCAGTTAAAGCTGTATTTAACTTAGATAAACAGGAGATCCTTGATTAAGGCCTGTTCTAGTCTGTAATTAGCTCCTGGCCTTCCAAGTAACACCTTGTATCTAAAACCTGGGTGTGTGTGTGTCATCTCTCACGCTGTCTCAGCATCTCTCATGAGAGACAGTCCAAAACACATTTTTATATTACAAAAATCACAGTGTACTCAGAACTGGCTGTCCACTTGTCACATTGGGCACTCACTCCACCAACTACTGGGCACACCCCCAATGACTGTTGGGCATATACCCCAATTATTTATTGCTCCTTGACAGCTTTCTGCTTTCAGACCCTTGCCTTGTAAGGGCTCTGCATGCCAAGGATCAGTAACATGGGTCTTATATTTCAGGGGAGTGGTTTGGGCAGCCGTACCTTATGCAAGCAATAAGACACAATGAGGTGTGGGTTATCGCCTGATAAGAGCACACACAGGGGTGTACTTTAAGGTGCAAGGCACTTGCTTGAAAGTGTTATGCACCTGGGTGTTTCATTTGTACATAACCTACACCCCAGAGTGTCTTATTCTGCTAATCAAATGGGCTCCTCTGTAAAGAAGTTAACTTTAAAAATGCCCATAAAACCTGTACATAGAAAGAGTGAATAATTTTATATTAATAGAAAACAAGAAAAAGTAGTCCCTGTTTTTGTATTGGATTTAGCTTTTTCATAAAAAAATCACTAGAAGGCTGGTGTTTGTGTATCTGCAATGCAACCATTCATAAGAGAAACATTCAAAGAAAATTATTTTTTTATTTGTTTTCTTTACAGTCAGCAGGACTGAGTATGTGCTATATGGGGTGTAGTACTTGCTGTGATATTGCCCCCATACCTACTTAGCAAAGATACAGAAAGTGTGTGTGTTTTGAGGGTGTTCTTTTAATTTTTATTCATCTTTGTGTTTTAATTAGTTTTTCCTTTTTCTTTTAGAATGGACAGCTGGCTGATGGGGAGTGAGCGTGTCTCTTTGGAGCCGCCATACATGGTTGCTTCCGGGTTCATGATTTTAAAATGGTTTTGCGATTTAATGAAACTGCAGTGCAGAAATGGAGATAATTATGGGCTGAGCTACAGGACTGCATTTATTTCAAACATGCTGTAGAAGTGGGTTTGGAAGGTGCGGGAGGTACAGTTGTTAGATCGGGATCGAGAGTGTCACTTAGTGGTGAAAAGCCGTTTCTTTTCAGCATGCAGGATACTTGTCGCATTGCAGGTGGCTTTTGGGACAGTGGAGATTTTAAGCAACTGTTATTGAACCTCGAGGAACAGAGGTTAGAGTTTGTTTTGTACATTTTTTGTTTGCTTCACTGTACATTGAGCTTGGTGATGGGGGAGCATAACAGCTGGTTTGTTTTCTTCAGAGATGGGTGCCATTTTCCCACTGTGAGCTGTACCAGCCTGTATTTTTCTTTACGGTTGGCACAGCTCAGTGATTTGTTGTTGTAATGGGGCTCGAGACAGGAGGGTAGTGCCAGTTGGCTACAATATCTTCTGATAAGGACACGGCTCAGAAGATGTTGTAGCCAATCAGGTTACAGGATTTCCTGAGCCCATTTTATAAGCAACTGTATACGTAAGTCCTCTTCTCCTTGGGGTCCTTCTTAAATGAGGATGCTCTCCTACAGTAGTCAGGCAAATGCTCCATGTACAGCTCTAAGGGTGGAGTCTTTGCATGCAAGGATTCCTTCATTTATATGGCTGCTCTCTATAACACCTTTGCAAGGATGAAAGTGAGGTAGAGAACAGAAAAGGTTTCATTCTGTACCAGTTTGAAGCTGGGCGTCAATCTTCATCCTCCTAGATTAGCTAGCAAATTAAACATTATGTCACAATCTATCCACAATCAGGATGCAGTCTGCTACAGGTTGCCAATTTTCTCAGCTCTCCACACCTGTAAGGGCACTTCATTGGCTGCCACCACTCTGAAGTGATTTTCTTACCTGGGGACTTTCTTGGTCTGTATCCCACCAGAGCCACTTCAGCTACCAGCCCCCCATGGTGCATCATCAAATATGTCATTCTGATATCATCGATTCAACACTTTCCTTGTCTTCAGCAGTTGCACCTCCATGGAAAGCTAGTCTAAACCAGAGTGCTGGGTTTTATTGAATTGTAGACCTCTCTCATTGTGCTGAACCATGTCTGCCCTAGAAGGGTATTACTGCATTGCTAGGAAAGTTTGTTGACATGAAATACTTTGGCCTCTTTGAAGATCGCTCATTAATTTAGCAGGGAATCTCATTGTTGGATGAAGGGATTTTATTTACATCTCAGGGGCAGCTGCTTCAGCCTCTGACAACAGTTTTAATCTAATTTCCCCAGCACATCTCTGTCCCCACAGCAGACCGAGTTAATGAAAAAAACACAGAAAAATGTTTTAAAAATTATTGTCTCATCACCCTCCTCACACACAAGAAATGAAACCCACATTCCTTTAGCACCGCTAAAGATGTTCTTTCTTTCGTGTAAGCTAACTAGCTCCACTTGCTATGTCCAAGGTTCACTATGTATTTGAGCACTACATTAATTCCTCTTAGCACCTGTCCCCCATTGCTTTGTTTTCTAGGTCCTAACTATTGTTTAGACAACCCATCAGCATTTCTGTGTTGCTACCTACTGCAGTGCCTAATGTTCAAATTATAGGACTGCAGCATCAGGCTCTACCTTAGCAATTCATGTTTTTGACTGCTGGTCCAATGCTTCCATGTGAGGGGCTGTGGTCAGTGACCAGGGTGACTGTCCTCCTGTACAGATAAGGTTGCCATTTCTGCAAAGCCCAGAAAATACATAGACACTCTTTTTGGACTGCAGCAAATGCCTCTTTTTTGGGCAGCAGCTTCCAGCTCAGGTATACGATTTAGTGTTCCTCTCCCAAGTGCATAACCTGACTCAGAACTGTGCCTAACCCATGAACAGATCTGTCTATGTGCACAATGATCCTAAGAGCATAGTATGGGCTGGTAAGCACAGGTGCCTGACACAATGGCTACTCAACTGACACAACACAGTATCATAGGTTTCCATCCACCGAACCTTGTCCAGCATTTTCTTCCTTGAGAGAGGGCAGGGGTTTGGCCAGGCACCTGAAATTTGGCACAGTCTTACAGTAGTACTCTATTATCCCTATGAAGGTCTGAACCTTCCTGTTAGTTGTGGGTGTGGCCCATCCCAGTACCCCTTCCCACCCTGTGCCCAAGGTAAGACACCTATGCCATTCCTATCTGGCACTTCTACACTTTGACTGTCATCCCAGTGGCCTACAGTCAGTGTAGCACCTTAGTTATGTGCTTTAGGATCCTCTCAGGTCTGGCTGTAGCTGACCCTGATGAAGACTCATTCAGAGTTGAAGTGCTAGGACAAGTAAGCTCCTATTTCTGTGGACCTCTGGTCTGGAGTTTTGTTAAATAAATTTACTTTGGATTATTACTTCTAGCCTGGACCTGGATTTTTCCATTACAGAGGTGCTTGAGTGCTGGTGTACACCTTTGTGACTGGCTATAGATGGCAATGTCATCCATGTATGCCAGCAAGAAAGCTCCTGCCCCATTCCAAAAGCAATCCAGAAACCATTAAAAGGTGGCTGGTATATTCTTTATTCTGAATGACATTACTCTGAACTCGAATAATCCAAACTAGGTGAGGAAGGTTGATCTCTCTCTGGCTTTAGGGGTTAGGAGAACCTGCCAAGAGGTCTTTGTCAGGTCTATAGTGGTCAGGTACATGGCCCCTCCCCCAAAACTCTCTAAGACTGCATTTGTCATTGGCATGGGTTGTGCATCCGACTCCATACATCTACTGAGATTCTTGTAGTCAATACAGAACCTCATAGTCCCATCATTTTTGGGGATCAGTACCATTAGGGAGGACCAGGAATTGCAGGACTCCAGAATCACACAGACAGCCAGCATCTCCTTGATCTACCCCTCTATGGCATGTTTTACATCATAAGGGATTTGTTAGGGTGACTGCCTCAGAGGGCCTGGGATCCTATGTCCACATGGTGCTCTGTCAGTGTGGTGTACCACAGATTCCCTGTGAACATCTTCTTAAATTTTTGCAGTACCCTCCGCATTTTTGTATCCTGGGCCAGTGTCAGCCTGTCCAAGAGGGTGATGGCATCCACTGAGGACTCTGCTTTAACCTTCCCCATGAGATCCACCAGTGGGTCCAGCTCTGTCTCCTCCTTTGGGTAGCTGCACATAGTCAGGACCATCCTGTCTCAGTCATAGTAGGACTTCAACATATTAAGGTGGAAGATCCACTGCTTGTGTCTGCTGTCTGGCAGATCCACCACATAATTAACATTGTTCACCCTCCTGACCACTGTGTATGGATCCTTCCAAGTTGCCTGTAATTTATTCTGCCAGATGGGGATGAACACCATCACCCATTGCCTAACTTCATACTCTTGTGTTCTGGGTCAGTGGTCATACCATGTCTTCTCTGTCTGTTGTGTAGGGACTAAGGGTTCCTGGTAAAACCCCATGAGCTCCTCAAGCCTAGACCTGAAATTCAGGACATACTACACAACAAATTCCCCTTTGGAATCACGCTCACACTCCCATTCATCCCTTATCAAATCAAGGGGAGAGGCTTCTCATCTTATGGCCAAGAAGGGCATACAAAGGATGAGAAAACTGTGGACTTCTGGGGGACTGACTTGTATGCAAATAAGAGATGGGATAAGCAAAGTAATTGTCCCACTTTCTTGCTTGCTGGTCAGAAAATACTTTCAGTGTGATCTTAAGAGATGCATTAGACTGCTCGACCAGACCGTCAATCTGAGGATGGTATGCAGAAGCCCTGAGTTGCCTCAATCCATACTTCTCCCAAAGACTAGTCATCAACTTAGATATGAAATTGGTGCTGTGCCCCAACAGAATCTGCTGGAGAAACTCCAGCCAGCTAAATATCCCCAGAAGTTCATCAGACACTTTCTCAGCCTCAGTGGAGGACAAGGGCACTACCTCTTGGTACGTCATGATGTAATCTACAACCACAAGAACAGAAGGTGGGCAACTATAGGCCTGTTAGCTTGACTGCTGTCCTGGGGAAAATGTTGGAATCTATTGTAAAGGATCAAATAGAGGAGTTTCAGAATACAGTAGGGGATTGTGATGATGCTCAGCATGGTTTTAAAAAGGAGTTATCATGGCAAACTAATTTTTTTGAGTTATATGAGCATGTGAGCAGAGCATTGGATGAGGGTGTCTCTGTGGATGTGGTGTTCTTGGATTTTTTGAAGGTGTTTGACAAGGTCCCACATGGTGAATTGATTGATGCTCTGATTGAACATAAAATACCGGGGTATATTACAGCCTGGGTAAAGGCATGGCTGAGTGAGAGAAAGCAGAGGGTTTGTTTAAAGGGAGTTTACTCAGATTGGTTGGGAGTGGAAAGTGGAGTTCCCCAGGGATCTGTTCTGGGGCCCTGCTTATTTAATATCTATATACACTCATTATCTGGAGGAAAGGATGTCTGGGAAACCAAATTTGCAGACGATACTATAATTGGCATTACTATCAGAAATGGTGAGGATGTGGCAAAGTTGCAAAAAGCCTTACTCAAAATGGAAAGCTGGGCAAGGGATAAGAAGTTATCCTTTAACACCGACAAATGTGTAGTAATGCACTTTGGGAAAAAAATAATCAAGCTGACTACTGGTTAAATGGACATAAATTGTGCAAAGTAGTGGAGGAGAGAGATTTGGGTGTGAAAGTGACAAGCGATTTTAAGTTCCACCAGCATTGCAGTCAGGTTATAAAATCTGCTAATGGTACTCTTATAAATATCAAGAAACATATAAAGAGTAGGAAGAGGGAAGTGATTGTGCCTCTCTTCAGTGCACTAGTGAGGCCGCAGTTGGAGTATTGTGCACAGTTCTGGTCACCTGGTTACAGGCTGGATGTAGGAAGATTGGAGAGGGTTCAGAGGAGGGCTACCAGGTTAGTAGCGGATGCCAAGGACCAGGACTATAAGGATAGATTGGAGGACTTGGGGATGTTCACATTGGTGTATAGGCACATGAGAGGGGATATCTGTATGGTGTATAATGCACTTAAAAATACAAATCTAAGGGTTAAATTAGGACTTACATTGAGGGAACAGTGATATGACACTAGGTCACATTCATGGCAACTTAAGGGGCAAAATTTTAAGACCACGAAAAGAAGGCACTGGTTTAGTGTTAGAGTCATTCCAGTATGGAATAACCTACCTGAGGAGGTAGTCACTAGTAAGACTACAGTTGAGTTTAAGAGGAAACTAGATAAGTGTTGCATAGCAAATAAAATTGGGGGTATCAAGATTAGAATTAACAGCGAGCACAATGGACGTAAGTTTTCTTTGCTCTGAAATTACTTATGATACCTATGATTGCTATGACAAAGATTTACCGCTTGCCAGTGTGACTTGGAGTGCTAAATAGCCCAACAGTGTCGATTTCAACTTGCCTAAATGGTTCTTCAGTACTAGGCAGGGGACTCAATGCCACCTTAGCCTTGTCCACAACCATTCCAACCCTCTGGCACTACAGACAAGTCCTGCAGTAGTTTGCACATCGTTAAAAATATTGGACCAGTAAAAATTTTTAGTTAGTCACCTGTTTGTATGGCTGATCCCTATGTGTCCAGAAAAGGTTATCTCATGGGTTAAGGCCAGAAGCTGCTTCCTATATTGCCTAGGAACCACTATCTGCTGGAGTAACCCTTCCTCTGGTCCTCCCATGGGGACCACTCACAGTACCATTTCAACCAAAACATCTCCCCTTTTCAGACTTGGAGAGTCATCTGCAACACTGTTGGCTTTCTCCCTTCATCTCTGGAAGGATAAATCAGCTTCCTGAGCTCTCCCCAGATCTGCATGCCACATTGTCCCAGAAACACCCTCTCCTATGAGAGAGTCACCTATGGCTGTACTCTGCTCTGTCTGTAGCTATGGTTAAGAACTGCTGTTCTGAGCAAGTCCTCCAGCTACCACTTCCCCTGCTACTGAAGTAGGAGTTGCTTCCTCTTCCACTGCCCCCCTCCATCCTCCATTGCATTGCTACTGGTGGTGACACACACAATATTGGCCCTTCTATCAAAGTCATTCCCCATAATCACATACACATGCAGATCTGGCATCACACCCACCTCACATATGCCCTGACCACTTTCCCAGCTTAGAAAGATCCAGACCATTGGCAATGAGACTGCTCTACCCATCACACCTCTAATCTGAGAAAACTGGCAAGACAGGATCTGTTTCTCATGAGTTAAATCCTGCTTCACCAATGGAAGTGGAATCCCCAGTGCTCCTCAATACCTGGGTTACCAATCCATTCACCACCACTGTGTGCATATGTTCAGTGGAGTTAGAAAACAATGCACTCTATACAGGGGCCACTATTTACTGAGAGCTTGCTGAGTTATCCATTCTCATTGCACAAGCCCCTTTCGTTACAATTTTTGGACATTCATGTGATAAATTCCCTAGTTTCATGCAAATATAACACCCACATTCCCATGACCCTTACCTCTGAAACCACTTGGCTTTCCTTTTGGGTCCGGCACAGATTGGCTTCATTTAGGCTTCCTTTCTAGTGTTCCATTAAAACCACCTGATGTCACTCCCCCATTACATTTCTGTTGAGAGGATGGTTGGCTGGATATGAATTAATCAGCCCTCTCGTATGCCTCCATTGTGGAGCTAGGAGTCCTATCTAACAACCATATTCTCAATTCCTCAGGTACAGTTTTTAGGAACTGTTCCAGAAGAAATAACTCTTTTGTTCACTCTACAGAGTAAGCTTTTGCACCCTCTACCCAGCTTTCTGCCAAATTACTTAACTGCACACACATTTTAGCACAGGGAAGGGGGGCTCTGGGGGGCAGTTAATTGTGAGCCATGACTTGGACAGCACCCTGGGTAATTGCACCATTCCCATGGCATATACCTGCAACTGCTGAAAGTCATGGGTCATAGGTGCAGGGGACCTTGCCTGCCTTGGAATAGGGTGTAGGGTCCCCGGAGTAGTGCCACATGATGTAATTTGAATATGGCCGTGAGTTGCGCCATGTGACTTGGAATCAGGCCCAAAGAATTTCACTGAATTTGGCATTCTATACCAGACCAGCAAATCTGCAGAACTTGTATTTTTTATAATGCTTCCTGTACTATGTTCAATTTATTTCATTTAATGCTCTATATCTTAAGCCTTCCTTTAATCTGATCATTTTTACATATGCTAAAAGAGTAAGAATAGAATCCTGGTAAATCCAGAAGTTAGACTAACAATCACTGGTGTATTTTCTGAAATGTCTAGTCTTGAAATTAGAATTTCATTATTTCAGTCACTGTAAATCAGTGGCCTTGCTCATAACCCACCCCTCTTCTTTGGCACAACTCTTATAAGTTTAGCAAACTGCACTTTTCATATGGTCCAGACATAATGACTTCTCGATGACTACTCTTGCTTTAAACAAAAATAACAGTAGTAGCATGCACTGTGTTCCCTTATGTAATATCCTGTTCTGCAATAAAAGGCCAATTTTCTCAGTCCTGCTTACCTGTAAGGGTACCTCAGTAGCTGCCACCACTCAGAAGTGATTTTCTTATCTGGGGACTTTTTTGGTCCATATCCTACTAGAGACACTGCTCACACAGTACATTGCTCCCTTGGTTAAGGGAAAATGGCCTTCTCCTGTCATTCACTCATGAGAAAACCATTTCAATTCTTTGAATATAACTGTAGCTGTCTTCTCCCTCTTCAGAATAAGATCATGGATTTCTCAATATCAACAGTTAAATATTTATGGCTCCAAAAGATTCAGTTACTGAAGTATTCAGAAATAATATTTACTAATTCACAAATTTACACAATCTAAAGGATATCACACATATACAACAACTATGGAAATTACAGAATTACTACAGAAATGAAATAAGAAAATGGTTTGTACACAGCAGAAGAAACAAATAGAAAAACCATCCCATCGCTTCTTCAACCTATCAGAGTAGAAAGATTCTTACCACACAGAAAATCTAGTAAGCTGTGGCAGACATCAACTCTTAGGTAATAGTACATATGAGGTCAGAACACAGACTGATTTATTAGGGTCTGGCAAGCCTCAAAAGCCTTCATTTGTCAGTTCCCCATACTGCATCATCAAATATGTCATTCTGACATCATGGATTCAGCACTTTCTTTGTCTCCAGGAATACCAGCTCTCTGGAAAACTGGCCTAAACCAGAATCTTAGATTTTGTGGCGTCACAGACCTCTCTCATTGATTTGAGCCATGGCTGCTCCAGCAGGGGGTGACTGAATGGTCAGAACAGTTTCTTGATATGAAAGGCCTTGTCCTCTGTGAAGCTCTCATGTTAACTGACCAGAAGGTCCTGTTGGTACAGGACAAAAGGATTGCAATTATCTTGCAGGAGCAGTTGCTTCTGCCTCTTGACAACAATTTTAATTTAATTTCCCTAGTGTATCTCTGCCTCCACAGCAGACTGAGCTAATTAACAAAAAAAAAAAAAAATAAATACAAAAGTATTATTATACATTGCAATAATGATTGGAGGGATGGTGACCTAATGTCTTTGCCCTAGAGGATCCCTCCACAAAAGTTTGTTTCTGTCACCTCCATTCCAAAAGTCTTAAAACAATGTATTCTGCTATTAGCTGGGCCTGAATGGTGGCTTCGTACAGTACTAGATTATTGCCTTAATGAAATTCTCCTTGTACCTTAGAATGCTTCCTCCCTCTTCTTACAGACACTTTCATACATTCTAATCATGTTAATCAATGCCATTGACTGCTTTTTGGGCATGTTCTCCAAGACACTTTTAGCTTATGAGGATAAATTTCCAGCTGTAAGTCTAGGGGTGGATCTCCTCAAGAGTTTTCCTCTGCTTTTATGGCCTTGTTAACAGACAAGGCAAAGAAGCATGACAAACAGTGTGCAGCAAATGTATAGATGGCCAAAAGAATGCTGGTATGCACCAAAAAGTGTAGCAGCAGCATAGAGGAAGTACTCTTGCCTCTTTGCAAGGCCATGGTCAGGCCCTCCTAGAGTACCGAGTGTAGTTCCAAACTCCCAAATCCATAAATGACATTGAAACAGTCAAGAGGGTGCAACACAGAACTGCCAAAAATATCAATGGTACAAAAGACAAATATTATGAAGAGTGGCTGGTGGAATTTAATATGTTTAAGTTGAAGAAAAAGAGGCAAAAAGGGGCCATTATGTCAGTTTTCCACATACACAAGTGTATCTACAAGATCAAAAAGACACAGATCATTGTTCTGGTGTCCTTCTGCAGGACCCAGAGTCAGCCCTGAAGTTCAGCAGTGGTAAATTCAGGGGTAACATAAAGAGGCACTTCTCCCAGAGGGAGGTGACCCTAAGGAACTGCCTCGAGAGACAGTGAACATGAAGACATTAGAGACCTTCAAATTAAACCTGGACAAGTTTCTGCTTACTAAGGGAATCACTGGATACCCTCTGTGGTAGAGTGTTGGGAATCCCTTTAAGTTAGTATATGTTTACACAGCATACTAATTCATTACTGTTTGTGGAGAAGGTGAAAGACATAATGGACCTAGAATTCTCTCTGACTTTAAATTACTTTGCTTCTATGAGGGTTACACGGCATATGCAGGAAGTAACATTCTGAGTGTTAAGCTTCAATGTGTGTCCATATAGAACTCAAAATGGCTATAGTCACTGTTGTACTGTATGACATGCAGACAAGATTAACCCTAAATCACTTTCATCATCACAATACAGTACAAACCTGTTACAATAGATATATTGTACTGTATATGCATTTATTTATTTCACCAGGAAAAAGCTCAGTTGAGCAAGTTCATTTAGAAGGAGGTCCTGGGTAGAACAGCACACAATGTTAAAAAGCATGTTACAGCATTCAGAGATATATAAGACATGGGAATATACATAGTTAAAGCAAAATTATAGGAATTATAACTGCAACAAAATACATACAGATATAAATAATACGAGGTATAGATAGGCATATAAAATAGAAATAGGTTCAAACATTAGTCTGAGTTATGGTAAGTAACTATCACAAATAACTGCATGACCAATATGTAACATCAGGGTAAGTGAAAATGTAGCTTAGCCACAAGAACAATCCTCACTGTATAATTTTTTAATGAGGCTTTTGAAGGTGCCAGATTTGACCATTGTTGTGAGCAGAGGTAGGAACTACAGACCAGTTAGTTTGACCTCAGTGGTAGGGAAAATGATGGAATCACTTCTGAAGGAAAGAATTGTTGAGTACCTAGAGGCCAGTGGGGCACAGGACCTGAGGCAGCATGGATTCACTGTGGGAAGGTTGTGTCAGACCAATCTAATAGATTTCTTTGACTGGGTGACCAAAGTAGTAGACCAGGGAGGGGCTGTGGACATGTCCTACCTAGATTTTAACAAGGCATTTGATACAGTCCCACAAAAAAGGTTAATATACAAGTTAGCCAGCCTTGGATTTAGCCCCAAGGTGGTAGCCTGAATAAAAAAAATGGCTGGACAACAGGATGCAAAGGATAGTAGTAAACATAATCCACAGTGAAGAAAGGAGGGTTACTAGTGGGGTACTGAAGGGTTCAATACTGGGACTGGTACTTTTTAATCTCTTTATAAGTGACATTGCAGAGGAACTGGAAGAAGTATGTCTCTTTGCAGATGACACAAAGATCTGCATCAGGGTTGATACACAAGATAGAGTGGAAAGGATGAGAAGGGACTTAGCAGGGTTGGAGGAATGGTCAAATGTATGGCAGCTTAGATTCAACAAAAATAAGTGTAAGGTAATGCACCTTGGAAACAAAAACCCAGGTGAAGAGTACACAAAGGGGGGTGAGATACTGAGAACAAAAAAAATGGAAAGGGACCGGGGGGCAATTATATCAGATGACCTAATGGTGGGCAAGCAATGTAAGAAGGCAGTAAGGAAGGCTGGGGGAATACTGGGATGCATAGGGAGAGGCATCAACAGTAGAAAACAGCAAGTTGTTATCCCTCTGTACCTACAGTTGGTGGGACCAGATCTGGAGTACTGTGTGCAGTTCTGGAGACCCCATCTCCACAAAGCGTCTGCACCGGGAGACATACAAAGAGAGACTAAATGAGCTTAATATGTATACCCTTGAGGAAAGAAGGGAGAGGGGGGACATGATAGAAACTTTAAAGTACCTCAAGGCAATCAACAATGTCCAAGAGGGTAATATCTTTCAGAAAAAGAGATGTGCAAGAACAAGGGGGCACAATTTTAAGATAGAGGAGGGATGGCTCAGAGGTAATCTGAGGAAGTTTTTTTTTCACAGAAAGGGTTGTGGATGCATGGAATAGCCTTCCTGAGGAGGTCATGGAGTCAAGAACAGTGAGGGAATTCAATAATACATGGGACAGACATAAGGCAGTCCTAGTGGGGGGTAAGAGGAAGTAGGCTGTTGGTTAACTAGGATCTGCAGCTTATAAATCAGGTAGGAAAATGGGCAGACTAGGTGGGCCAAGTGGTCCTTATCTGCTGTCAAATTCAAATTCTATGTTTCTAGTTTGGCCTGTTCTGAGTTCCATACTGTGGGGATGAAGCAACTCATTGCAGATTTTTCTGCCTGTGTAGCATTGTTTAGGGACATCCAGATGTACAGTATATACTGTAGTTATATATAATTATTCTTTCTAAGGGAATAGTTGCTGTGCAGTACATGGAATAGCTCAGTGATATAATTTGGGGGGTCCATTAAGAGCATCTTGTAGGCCCAGATGCACAGATTCAGCAATCTCCTGTTTGTTAGGGAGAACCAGTCAACTGTGGAGTACAGAGCACAATGGTGGATTCTGGGATAAACATGAGTGCTCTGTAGTAGAGCATGTCTAATTTGGTGAGACAGATGGCAGAGCAGTGAGATTAAATTGGATCTGCATAGTCTACAGTTGGAAGGAATGTGGCCTGTACCATGTGTTTGTGGGTGTTACATGGGAAACAATGCTTATTTCTAAAGTAAAACCCCAATCTGACCCTATGTTTTTTCGCATAGTGCTTCTATATGTGCTGTGAAGGGTAACTTGTCAATCCATACTCCTACATATTTATACTTTTCTAATACTTCTTCTAGCATGTCCCCTAGTAAAATGGTGATGGTTTAGGATGATGCACATTGTGGTGATACATTATGTGAGGTGATGTACATGATCTTAGTCTTGTAAGCATTTAATACCAGTTTGGAGTGGTAGAGGTTTAGTTGTAAATTGTTGAAATCCTTCTGGAGGTCTAAGCAGACTGTATTGATATTAGGCCAGGATATGTACAGGGCAGTGTCATCCACATAAAAGTGTAAAATGACATCCATAATGGTCTCATCTCTGTCATTGATATAAAACATGGAAAGGAGAGGGTCTAGTTCTGAGCCTTGAGAGAAACTCTTGAGGAGGCTGGTACAGGTAGAACAGAAGCCTTCTGCTTTTATTTGCTGTACCCATCCAGTTATGTGGTTTGTGAACCACTGCAGAGTGGCAGAGTTCATCCTTATTTTTGCCAGCTTTTGAATCAATATGCTGTGGTCCACAGCATTGAAAGCAATGCTAAGGTCAAGAACAATGGCTCCAGGGGTTTGTTTATGGTCTATAGCCTGTACCCAGTTGTTGTTAACTTTAGCTAGGGCAGTAATGGTACTATGCTTGAGTCTGAAGCCTGATTGGAGAGAGGTTAAAATTTTAGATTGTTCCAAGTAATCTTTTAGTTGAACATTGATAAGTTTTTTGAGGCATTTTGTTAATACAGGTATGACGGATATTAGCCTGTAGTTGTAGAGATTACTGGCATTGCCAGCTTTTAGAAGTGATATAATGTGTGCTGTTTTCCAGATTAATGGTATCTCATGACTCATGAGTGATGAATTGATAAGATGGCAGGTGGGTTGTGGAAGCTGTGAGATGCACGAAACCAATTCTGAGAAAGAATGGGTAAATGTCATCAACACCTGCACTTTTCTTTATGTCTAACCCTAAAAGGAGCTGTTTTACTTGGTTATATGTGATACGATGGAAAACAAAAGGGTTGGTAGTATGACAATTTGGTCCTTCAGATAAACGAGGGGTGGAGTGGTACACTGCAGTTGAGGATCTCTCAAACACCAGGCCAACTGATGCATAGTGGGTGTTTAATTGCTCTTGGATGATTTATCATTGATGAGGTCGCCACTGACAAGGATTTTTGGGAAGAGTGAGGGTAGGTGAGGTGCCTTCCATTTTTCTTCATGCATTTCCAGAATTTTGGAGGGTAATTTTTTGCTTGAATCCAGGGAGGTTATGTAGTTAGCTTTTGACAGAGAGCAGCAAGAGGAAGGAGGCAGCTGCTAAAACTCTTCCACAGGGACTAAAAAAATAGAACTCTACTACCGGGACCTTCAATTAGACTAACAAACAAACAAAAAAACAAGAGTTGGTGTGCTTGTCTGAGTTGGGGGAAGGGAACTGTTATCAATGCTGTTAGCTAGGTGAAGAGAAGAGCTGTAAATTACTCGGTGTGACTTAGGCAACAGAAAGCAAGGTATCTGTATTTAAAACTTCCCTAGTTAGCTTTTGACAGAGAGCAGCAAGAGGAAGGAGGCAGATGCTACAATTATTCTACTGGGACTAAAGAACTAGAACTCTACTACTGGGATCTTCAACTAGGGTTAAAACAAACAAACAAAAAAATAAGAGTTGGTGTGCTTGTCTGAGTTGGGGGAAGGGAACTGTTATCTGTGCTGTTCTCTAGGTGAAGAGAAGACTGTAAATTGGGGGTGTGGCATTAGGCAACAGAACACCAGGTGTCTATATTTAAACATAGAAATATAGAAACATAGACTTTGATGGCAGATATGGACTGCTTGGCCCACCTAGTCTGCCCATTTCCCTACCTACAGGATAAGCTGCAGATCCTAGTTAACCAACAGCCTATTTCTTCCTACCCACACAAGAATTGCCTTATGTCTGTCTCATGCATTCTTGAATTCTCCAACAGTTTTAGATCCCCAAACCTCCTCAGGAAGGCTGTTCCATGCATCCACCACCCTGTCTGTGAAAAAATGCTTCCTCACATTGCCCCTGAGCCATCCTTTCTCTATCTTCAAATTGTGTCCCCTTGTTCTTGCACATCTCTTTTTCTGAAAGATGCTACCCTCTTGGACTTTGTTGATTCCACTGAGGTACTTAAAAAAAGTTTTCATCATGTCCCCCCTTCCCTCTTTTCCTCAAGGGTATACATATTAAGCTCCTTTAGTCTCTCCTCATATGGCTTCTCTTGCAGACCCTGTGCCATTTTAGTTGCCCTTCTCTGGACTGCCTCCATCCTATCTATGTCCTTGCAGAGATGGGGTCTCCAGAACTGAATGCAGTACTCCAGATGGGGTCTCACCAACTGTCTGTACAGAGGGATGATAATAACTTCCTGTTTTCTGCTGGTGATGCCTGTCTGTATACACCCCAGTATCCCCCAGCCATCCCTATGGCCTTCTCACATTGCTTGCTAACCTTAAGGTCATCTGATATGATTACCCCAGGTCCCTTTCCATTTTTGTTGTTTTTACTACCTCCCCCGCATTGTGTAATCTTCCCCAGGGTTTTTGTTTCCCAGGTGCATTATTTTGCACTTCTTTGCATTGAATCCTAGCTGAAATACTTCTAACTATTCCTCCAACCTTGCCAAGCCCCTTTGCATCCTTTCCATGCCTCCTTGTGTATCAACCCTGTTGTAGATCTTTGTGTCATCTATAAAGAGGCATACATTTCCTTCCAGTCCCTCTGCAATGTCACTTGTAAGGAAATTAAAAAGGACCAGACCCAGTACTGAACCTTGTGGTACCCCACTAGTAACCCCTCTTTCTTCAGAGTGGACTCCATTTACAATTACCTTCTGTGTCCTGTCATCCAGTCAATGTTTTACCCATGCTATCACCCTGGGACCCACTCCCAGGCTAGTTAATTTGATTATTAATCTTTTGTGTGGGACTTTCCTTGTTAGCTTTTGACAGAGAGCAGCAAGAAGAATGAGGCAACTGCTAGAACTCCTCTACTGGGACTATATAGCCCTCCTCCTTCCCCTCCAACCCCCTCACCCTTAGCTTGTTCCACTTTTATAGGCACTGGATTTGACTGACAACAGGAACTTCCTGTTTGGGAGAAGGAAGGGAGTGATCACAGAGGCAGAAAAGACTCATCATCCTGGAAGGAAAAGAATAGCTCTCCCTCACCCGCTAGCTGCTGGAGGTCTGTCCCTGAGCAAGTAAGAAAGAGACTACTGAGGAATACAGAAACTCCCTGTCCCAGAACAGGAACAGCAGGAACTGTAAAGGCACACAGGCAGTAGAAAAGTAGGGAGAAAAAACCAAAAATATAACAAAAAAAAAGTAAACAGAGACAGGAAAGAGTAAGCATACAAAACAACAGTTGAGGGCCACATGATGGGAGTGGTGCAGTGCACTGGCTGTGGAACAGCAATCTTCCGGGAGATGTTCTGAAGGATGCGGTGTTACCCCATCTGCAGGCACCTCTCTGGGCTGAGGGAGGAGGTGGTTCATCTCCAGGCTGAGTTGACCAGGACTCAGGGAACCCCCTCTCCCACCCAGGGCCCACCAGGGCTAACGCTGCTGCCTTAGAGGTTGCCAAGAAATAGGAGCAGTTAGACTATGGTGGGCTCAGGGAGGATGAGGGTAGAGGAACAGAAGTGCATCCCTCCAGTTGTAACTCTCTACAATTTGTATACCATTCTGGCAGAGCATGGTTCCTCTATGGAGGCACCCACAATGGAGACCAAGGAGGATGCTGGGAAGCTCCACAAAAGAGGTCCACAGGAGGGTAGCACAGGACCCCACAAGGGAAGGAAACAATTCCTGGTGGGGGACTCAATTGTTAGGGGGTAGAACTGGGGGACAGAGGGGAGAGGAAGGTAAGGTGCCTGCCCAGCACAATGACTAAGAGGGATAGGGATTTAATCCTTAGAATCATGGGAATAGCTGCACAGGTGAGGGAGCTGAATATCATCATCCACCTAGAAACAAATGACCTGGCTGGGAATGGAATAAGAGCAGTGCAGAAGGAGTTTGTGGAGTTGGAGAGGGGCCTTAGACAAGTAGTATGCACGGTAACCTTCTCGGAGGTGCTGCCTGTCTATGGCATGGGTAAGGCTTTGGTGCTCCACACCATGGGATTCAATCAATGGTTGAAAAACTGGTGCTGAGCTCATGGTTTTGACTTCACTGGGGACTGGGGTCCAACTGGAGGGATACAGGCCTATACTGTTGAGATGGTCTGCATCTGTCCAGGAGGACAACCAGGATCCTAGGTGAAGGTTTAAATGCTTTATTGGCAAGCATTTAAACTAACCAAGGGGGGATGCACTGAAAAGGAGCAGGGAAATCTCAGACCCCACCCAGAAAAACTGGGTAGTTAGTGAGATAAACACCAAGATAGAGAAGTCGATAAGGAGAAGGGCAGGGATAAATGGAGAAATAGGCAAAGGCAGTAAGGACAGGGATGGAGCTAAAAGGGGTAAGGCCATTGAAAAATGGAGGACAATGAGTAACAATGCTCATAGCCTGGGTAACAAGCTCCCTGAGCTAGTGACCTTGGTGGAAGAGGGATGCCTGGATATTGTGGCAGTCACAGAAATATGGTACACAGAGAACCATGACTGGGATGTCAACATACCAGGTTACACAGTCTACAGGAGGGACAGGAAGGGTAGAAGAGGAGAAGGATTAGCTCTCTACATAAGGGAAGGGATCAAATCAATGGAACTAAAGTGAAAACAGAGAGGAGAGGAGGCACTGTGGGTCACCCTGGAGACAGAAAATGGCACCACAATCTGCATGTGTTATATACAGACCTCCATCTCAGGGGGAGGAAATGGACATGGAAATGATAGAAGGCATCCTTGGGATGGCAGAAAAAAGAGGTGATATTGTTGATGGGGACCTGAATATGCCAGATGTTAACTGAGAAACTTTGCTGCAGCCACATGCAAGAGCAGGGACATTTTCGATGCCCTTCAGGGGGGCATGCCTCAGATAGCTAGTGTTGGAACCCACTCCAGAGGGAGCAGTCTTACACCTGGTACTCTCAAACAGGGACAGAGAGAGGATCTCAAATTTAGAAGTGGGTAGCCATCTGGGAACAAGTGACCACCAAACAGTGTGGTTCATGATAAACACAGTCATAGAATCAAGCCATACAAAAGTGAGGGTACTGGACTTTAAGAAGGCTGACATTGTCAAAATGGGAGAGTGTCTCAGAAAAGCACTAGAAAATGGACAAGAAGGAGGGGTGGATGAACAATGGGGAAACATCAAAACTGCCATCACAGAAGCAACAAACCTCTGTGTGAACAAAATAAATAAATCAAAAGGAAGAAAAAAACACTATGGTTTTCAAAAGAGGTAGCAGGAAAGGTTAGGAAGATAAAGATAGTATTCAGGAAGTATAAGGAAACACAGAAGGAGCAGGACAGAGAACTATACCAGTTGAAGCAGAAGGAAGTGGGGAAGGCCATCAGAATAACAAAGGCCCAAACTGAGGAAAAGATAGCCAACTCGGTTAAGAAGGGGGATAAAATCTTTTACCGGTACATTAGGGAGTGAAGAAAGACCAAGAGAGGAATGGTGAGGCTTAATAAAGGGAGGGGTGGGTGGGCAGAGGGTGACAGGAAAAGCAGGGATACTGAATTAATACTTCTGCTCAATATTCAAAAAGAAGAGGAGGGGGATGTACCTAATCCAATCAGTAGAAGCACTCTGGATAGGGTGGTCAATACCAGTCCATTCACAGAAGAAAGAGTTCTGGAAGAACTCCTAAAACTAAAAGTGGACAAAGCAATGGGCCCTGATAAGATTCACCCAAGAATTCTTAAAGAACTAAGGGGAGAACTAGTGACATCACTGACTACCCTTTTAACAAATCATGGGAGGATGGTGTGGTACCTAAGGACTGGAGGAGGGTGGATGTGATTTCCCTTCACAAAGGTGGGTGCAAAGCGGAGGCAGAAAACTACAGACCTGTTAGTTTGACCTCAGTGGTAGGGAAAATGATGGAATCACTTCTGAAAGGAAGACTTGTTGAGTACCTAGAGGCCAGCAGGGCACAGGATCTGAGACATCATGGATTCACAGTGGGAAGGTCATGTCAGACAAATCTAATAGATTTCTTTGACTGGGTGTCCAAAGTAGTAGACCAGGGAGAGGCTGTGGACATGGCCTACCTAGACTTTAGCAAGGCATTTGACACAGTCCCACAGAAAAGATTAATAAACAAATTAGCCAGCCTGGGAGTGGGTCCCAGGATGGTAGCCTGGATAAAAATTGGCTAGACAACAGGACTCAGAGGATAATAGTAAATGGAGTCCACAGTGAAGAAAGGGGGGTAACTTGTGGTGTACCACTGGGTTCAGTACCTGGTCCAGTCATTTTTAATGTCTTTATAAGTGACATTGCTTAAGGGACTGGAAGGAAAAGTATGCCTCTTTGCGGATGAGACAAAGATCTGTAACAGGGTTAATACACAAGGTGGGTGGAAAGGATGAGAAGGGACTTGGCAAAGTTGGAGGAATGGTCAAAAGTATGGCAGCTTAGATTCATTGCAAAGAAGTGCAAAGCAATGCACCTGGGAAACCAAAACCTAGGGGAAGTATACACTATGTGGGGGAGGTACTAACAGCAACAAAAATGGAAAGTGACCTCGGAGTAGTCATATCAGATGACCTAAGGGCAAGCAAGCAATGTGAGTATGCAATAAGGAGGGCTGGGGGATATTGGGATGTATAGGAAGAGGCATCACCAGTAGAAAACAGGAAGTTATTATCCCTCTGTACAGACAGTTGGTGAGACCCCATCTGGAGTACTGCGTGCAGTTCTGGGAACCCCTTCTCCGCAAGGACATAGATAGGATAGAGACAGTCCAGAGGAGGGCAACTAAAATGGTGCAGGGTCTGCACCAGAAGCCATACAAAGATAGGCTAAACGAGATGAATATGTATACCCTTGAGGAAAGGAGGGAGAAGAGGACATGATATAAAATTTCATTTACCTCAAGCGAATCAACAAAGTCCAGGAGGGTAGCATCTTTGAGAAAAAGAGATGTGCAGGAACAAGGGGGCACAATTTGACGATAGAGGGGGGGCAGCTCAGAGGTAATGTGAGGAAGTATTTCTTCACAGAGAGGGTTGTAGATGCATGGGACAGCCTTCCTAAGGAGGTTGTGGGGTCAAAAAACAGTGGGTGAATTCAATAATGCATGGGACAAACATAAGGCAATTCTGGTGGTGGATAGGAAGAAGTAGGCTGTTGGTAAACTCAGATCTGCAGCCTATACAATATGTAGGAAATGGGCAGACTGGGTTGGCCAAGTGGTCCTTATCTGCCGTCAAAGTCTATGTTACTATGTTTCTATGTAGTAGTTAGCTTTTGTAGTTCTAACTAAATTAGTGCTGGAGTTTTTTGATCTTTTGAAACTGGCTCAATTTGCTTCTAACTTTGTGCACCTAGCAGTTGCCCAAAGTGAGTCCCTGTATGTCAAGTCCTCCTTTAGCTCCCTACTGAGCCATGGGCAGAAAACCTTCTTTACGCGACACTTGACCACGGGAACATGCTTATTAATGGTAGTCAGTATCAGTTTGCTGCATATTTCTGTCACCTCATTTACTGTGGGGGCAGAAAAAAATGTCTGTTAATTTATTGTTGGTAGTTCATTTATGTAGTTTGTAAAAGTAAGATTATTACAGCATCTTTTTATTACAAATTTGGCTTATGTTGGTGGAATTGTTGTCCCTCTGTTGCAAGCAACTACATTATGGTCATTTGTGTCATTATGAAAGACTGCCAGGTGGGAATATGTAAGGGGTCTGTTGGTTATAATTAGGTCTGTTGAGGAGGCATGAGCAGGGTTATGAGGATTTTCTTGGGTTGGGTCTGATATTAGCTATACAAATCCTAGATCATCACACTTTTTTAGGTCATTGGATTTACAAGTGAGTCAATCTAAGTTCAAGACACCAATTATTAGCCATTTATTAGGACAGGGTCTCACTGTATTAGTTATATGCTCCAGAAGTTCTGAGCCACCATTAGTAGTCTGTAGCATCCAATTATATTTAATGATTCATTTCAAGACAGGGCTGTTTTCACTAACATTCACATCCATTGAATGGGAGCTGATTATCTCTGAGTAGAGCTTTCCCTTAATATATGCAGTAAGGCTAGGCCTCTACCACTGGTGGGGCTATCCTACCTGTGGTGGGTGCAAGAGGGGATAGCTATTTCTTGCAAGGGTATGGAACCATTTAACTGGGTTTCTGTGATTAGGTATATGTCTGGTTTAGCGTGCATTGCCAAGTTTTCACGTCTAGTCTGTTTATCAGACTATGTACAATCATCTTGATGCCTTTGGGGAGACAAATTCCATGTGGAGGATGCTTGAGGGAGGGGCCTTGGATACAACTCCAGATTGTCTGAACATGGTAATAAGGTAAAAATAATATGCTTGTTTTGGTGTGGAATAATATGATAAGGCTTTTTTGAGTTTTTGTGGCTGGCCTTAGCAGAAGGAGTGGTACCAGAAGTGTTAGGGGTGACTTTTTGAGGTACAAGCTTAGCACTGTGCGCAATGCCCTCACTTTACAGCCTATGCAATGTTTTCAGGATATGTGTTCAGTCAGGTGTGTGTGTGGCCCCTCTGGGAACCAGGAATATCTGTGAGGTTCTGGTGTGATAGTACAATATACTTTGGGATTGCATGGTTAGGGAGATTGGTACCATTAGGCTGCAAAACAGGGTTAGGATTCTTTACAGCAGCATTTCAGGAGGGTAGCTGAAATGCACTGTGCACCCAACATTCGACTCTTATATTCAGTGTCTACTATATCCAGATGGGACAAAGACCAAGTGTTAAGCATGTCTCTGAATCCCTGTATCAATAGGAACTCATAGTGAATGACAATCGATTGTACAAAATAAGAGAACACTTAAAATACAGCCTAGCAAATATGGTTCTGTATTCTATGTGATTATTTCAAGTAATTTTATTGTCTGGGAACATGACTTGTTTTAAAGAAGTTTACTGCTGAAGGTAATAAGAAAATAGTAAATCTAGTGGCTAGCTGGTCAAGTTCAAATATGTTAGGAAGAAATAAAATTGTTACTGTGAGTGTTTTATTGAAAGTAACATGATTTTTACAGTATTTAATTAATCAAAGTTTGCACAGCATATCAATAATTGTTTTTCTGAGAAATTAAAGGAACAAGATCCCCCTTCTTTAAAAAAATTTCGGGATCATCTACTGCTTGTGCCACTTAACACAGCTCTACACTGTAATTGCTTACAAGGCATTTGAAATCTATGTTTTTTTCCAGTGATCAGTATTTTTCAGCAAAAAAGACTTTCATTCCTCCCTACCTTATTTCACCATCCACTCATTTCTGCACATCCCCAATAAAGATCTGACCCTGAATCCTGTCGAACTTGTGCATGAATGAGTTCAATGATTTTTATAGCATATAGGCATAGATATTCAAAAGGGTTGTGCAAGGCGCAATGGTGTTGTGCCATGCACAACCCACTGATGCACCCTGGTGTGATATTTAAAGGGCAAAAGTGCGCCGCACAAATCTTGATGCACCAGGGTGCATCAGTAATATACGCAGGCGCAGGTGGGGGGGTGTGCCCATGCATAAACTGCACAGCCTGATATTCAGCCCAGGCCGTGCAGAGTTATGCAGGAGCAACCCCTTACCTGCGCCTGCAGAGTTAAGCAAAAAAAAAAGGAACAAGTCGAGGGCCACCCACAGGTGAGCTGCCACATTGCAGGGCACAACACAGCAGCTGCCACCTGTGGGTGGCCATCGGCTGTTCCCACCGCACCTGGCGGCACCCCCATGCCCGATTGCAGGCATTACTGTCCTCCCTCCCTGATTAGCCCGATCCTGGGCATAACTGTATTCCCCAGTAGCCTGATGGCAGGCATAGCAGTAACCCCAGTAGCCCAATCGCGGGCATCAGACCTCCCAAAGTCCAATATTCCTGGTGGTCCAGTGGACTCGAGAGTAGCCGATCGGGGCAGCATTCCTCACCCCTCAAGTCCGAAATCCCTAGTGATCTGGTGGCCCCCACCCACCCACCACAGAGCCCCACCACCCCGCTCCTCCCATCAGCCAGCGGGCAGCAGCACCCACCCTGCCTGCCGCCCCATGGCCCGCCGACTGACAGCTGGTATGGCTGCGCCCATTGGTTCAGAGCATGAGCAAATGGGCGTGCGATACCCCACAAATCAGTCCAGATATGTGAATGAATTCATTCACATATCTGGACGACTTGTACGGTATGGCTGACGTCCATTGGCTCATGCTCTGAACCAATGGGCATGCAGCCATCTGAGCTGTCAGTCAGCTGGTGACTGGGCAGGTGGTGGTGCTGCCACCCACCGGCTGGGGAGTGGGATGGTGGGCTTCATGTTTGGGTGGGTGGGGCCACTGGATCGCCAGGGATTTAAGACTTGGGGGTGAGGAATGCCACCAGCGATCGGCTACTCGCTGTCCACTGGACCACCAGGGATATTGGACTTGGGGGAGTTGTGATGCTTGTGATCGGGCTAATGGGGGACATTACAGTTATGCCCACGATCGGGCTACTGGGGAATACAGTTATGCCCATGATCGGGCTACTGGGGGTATACAGTTATGCCCGTGATACACTCAGGTCCACTGGACCACCAGGGATTGGAGCCATTCATTGTCCCTTATGGAATGTCCCTTGATCGGGCTGCAGGGGGCATTGTTCCCCGACGGCTGCTGCCTGGCAGGGCACCAGGTGCAAGTCATCATTGATTGGCACACCTGCATGCTAATGGTATGCAAATGGGGCCGTAATCAGATGCAAATAGCCCCCCATGTGCCTTGCATAAATTATGGCCCCATTTGCATGTCACCCTTTGAATATCGCAGGTGCTGTGCATGGTGCAATGGAACTTGTGCAACCGCATCTCAATGCTACAGTCTGACCACTTGCACTGGCGCAGTTCCACTGTGCCATGCACAGTGGGGGTGTCCAGGGGGCGATATTCAAAGCAGTTGCGCCATAGCGCAACTCTGTTGAATATCGCCCTGGCCACACCCATGTGCAACTATTTTGAGCGGCGCATGGGCTTGCGCCACAAAATGGCGCAGTTTGAATATCTGGGCCAAAAGGTAAAGAGTCAGCTGTGTTAAAGACAATGTGCTGATTTCAGCAATACAACTTATTTCAGAAACTGAAGAGTATTTCAAATAGAAATTGCTGCTTGGAAAGTAAAACTGGAACTCAGGGCATGCACATTAAATGCACTATAAAATATTACCACAAATGCTACCTCAAACAGGCTGCAAACTTTCCTATAAATGGAGTAACACAAGGCTCTTTATCTGTTATGGAGTGGTAACTCCAGGTAGGGATTTGACTGATATAATAAACCTTGAGAGCGAAGTTCAAAAGGTTTTTGATGTCATAGAAATCCTAAGATAGAGTTACATGCTCTATAACAGATAAAGTCATCTTTTTTTTTCATATTATATGGCTCCATATCTGTTTTAGACAGATCAACAGAATACAGGCTATTTATTTAAGCAACAGTTCCAAAGATGGTGCGCTCATATGAACCGCATAAAGAATCACAAAAAATAATTTTAAGCAACAAATTGTTATATTAAAAATATTCACTTTGTGAGAGCCCCAAGTGCCTCAGCTTAGTGCCTTCAAGGGGCATTTTACATCCTGGTCATCAGTGCATTCTTAAATACATTACAAAAGTTGTGACATCACAATTAAACAACCAATCACCTTTAAATAACAGAGTTTAAAACTCATACACAAAATAAATCAGTGTGTTCTAACTTCTAAACTTACTCATTTTATACTTCATATGCATCACACCATTACTGAAACAGTTAAACAAAAACAAATTATCTTATACTGAAAGAGAAGTATGTACTTGAGGTCATAACTTCATTTCAATTATTAATTCATTATTAGTTACAGTTTTGTATTGATTTATGTTCTATTGTTCATTAGGCAGGTGATCCATAATTGGGATACACTGAATCTACATTCAAATTTAGTATGAATAAGATGCCATAACAAATAAATTCAGGCTTTCAACAGCAGACAAGGATTTAATCATTACTTACTACCTTACCTCAAAGTGCTGCAAGGGAAGCAAGAGAGAGATAGAGGTAATTAATTTGTTAGGTCTGTCCAGGACCTTTACATCAAGATCATGTAGGCCATCTGTACCGGAAAGTATTTTAACACATACCTGAAAAGAGAAAGAACATCATTTAATGAGGCTTCACAAAGAAACACAATTTCTAAACAGATAGTGCATGTTAATATCCAGTAGCTGTAAGTGGAGTCAGATATAGTTCATGTTCAGATAATTATTTACACTTTTACGAAAGGTTTTAAGTCCCACCATTCATTAAGACCTATTGGATTTACTGTTTCAGCTTTAAATATCAAGAACATTCTCTCTGTAATAAAAGAGAGATTGAGTCTATTAGTGCCTCTTGGGGGACACTTAACCTGTTCTATTCCCATAAATCTAAAGCTGCTGACATCAGATCTATGTACATGTAGAAAATGTCTCCCTACCAGTGTATCCAGTTTTTTATTCAAAATTGATCGTACATGCTCCTGTATTTGTTCTTTAAGGGGTCTTATTGTTTTTCCTATGTAGTGCATATTGCAACTACATAGAAGTATATATACAAGAAATGTTGTGGTACAGGAAATATAGTCCTGTATCTCCATATGTGTACCATTTGGTAATGTCAATTCTTTACCAATAACCATATATTGGCATGCATTGCATCTCTTACATTTATGGTTGCCCACAGGTTTATTCGGTAGCCATGTGTTCATTTGTGTGTCTTTTTTGTAAAACTGGCTTCTAACCAGTTTTTCATTAACATTTGCAATCGTTCTAAAAGTCACTCTGGTGTATCTGGTAGAATCTTTTTAATTTTGGGTCTCCTTTTAGGATATCCCAGCATCTCCAGACAACATTTCCTGATTTCCTTGATACCTTAACATGTTCTAGTGAACATGTATATTTATCATGGGTAATCTCAGATGTGTCATTTTTTGTTTTACTATTCAATAGATCTGCTTGGTTTTTACTCTATACCTTTCTCAGAGCCTCCTTCAGTATATCAGTTGTATAGTCCCTTTCTTTAAACCTTTTCAACAATTCATCAGCTTGTTTGTTGAACTCTATATCATCAGTACAGTTTCTTCCAGTTCTGATTAGTTGTCCATTGGAAATTGATTTTTTGAGTTTATGTGGATGGCAACTGTCATTTCGTAAGAGTGAATTGGTAGAGGTTTGCTTTCTGAAACTATTTTTGCTTATTTTGCCTGTTACCTCATTGCCCATCAGTGCGATATCCAGAAATTCTGTTTATGTATTACGCATGGTTGAGGTGAATCTGACATCTAAGGTATTGTCATTTAGCCATTTTACAAACTCTTTGACTCTCTCCATACCTCCTGCCCAAATACATAAACAATCATCAATATATCACCCCCATTTGATGATATATTGATAGTATGGGTTCACATTTTGGTTTAGTAGGCATTCTAGTTCCCACAGCCCAATGAAAAGATTAGCATATGAAGGGGCCATAGAGGCCCCCATAGCTGTTCCACAAATCTGGGCATAGAATTCATAATTAAATTCAGAGTAACTGTGGATAAGCACAAACTCTGAGGCCTTTATCAAAACTGTCAATGGTGCACCTGTCTTTCTTTGATCACATACCAAAAAGTGCTTCAATGCCTCAATTCCATCTATGTGAGGAACTGAGGTATAGCATGCTTCTACACCGATGCATATCCACATATATGTCGGTTCCCATTTAATACATTCAAACTTTAGTATGGTATCACCTGTAGCTGTCAGGTATGATGGTAAGGTTTCCACACTGTACTGAAGAAACAGGTCAACATAGTTGCTTAAATGCTCAGTAACTTAGCCTACCCCCCTGAAATGATCGGCCTCCCTGGGGGTTCTAATAAGTTTTTGTGTATTTTAAGTAGGCAGTACAGAGTGTGAATTACTGGAAAATCACAGGAAAGGTATTTTAATTCATTATTACTTATATTCACACTCTGTACTGCCTGATCCAACAGCCCACATTACTCAGTTCTGTACTGTGAAGTGGGATTACTCCTTAACTTCTTGTAGTTATTGACATCAAACAACAACTCTTCAACTATTCCCTTATATTTCTCATGGTTCATTAAAACAATATTCCCACCTTTGTCAGCATTCTTTAATGACAATACTGTGTTCACTAGATAATTGTTTCAGTGCTGTTTTTTCTGCATAGGTTAAGTTTTTAACCTCATTCTTTTCTTTCAGATTTGTCCAGCAGCTCTCTTACCTTAAATAGTAGAGTATTCTCAAAGAAACTTATACTGTTATTAAATGTTAAAGGGCTAAACTCAGATCTACATTTGAATAAAGCACACCGCATCATATTAAATTCTGCTTTTCTTATTTCTGGTGGACTACTGTCTTGATCCTCAGTTTCTGAAATGAGTTCCAAAAGTCCATCTAAGTTAGCTTCAACAGCACTGGCTGACATGGACTCTTCTCTCATTTCCATTCTTCCAAAGTTTCCCAAGATAATTTCGTCTGACAAAATGTAATCCAAGCTCTCATCAGGTCCAAGCTCCTGCTGTATTAGATCTTCAGTATAGCCCATGTTAGCTGTTCCTGATTTGTTGTAGTCAGCAAAGAAAACTTTAACTTTATTTTCTGAAATAAATAGATCTATAAAGATCTGAAAATGGCCAATGGGGGTGATGGTACAACATTTAATCCGTTACACAGGAGAGAATATTGTGAATCACTTAAGGTAAAATCACTCAGATTCACTATTTGTAACTCTGTTTTCTGGAAATCCTCAGTGGATATGTTTTGTTTCCTAAGTTTTCTTCCTCCTTTCCTTCCACTTCTAGTTCTTCTTCTGGTACTCTATCTGTTAGCACAGTGTCTTTGCTCTGAAAAGGTTGTACTGTGGTTTTTGAAGTTCATTCTGTAGTGTCTGTTTTATTGCTTTCCTTCTGTGCAGCCTTGTCTGATGTTTTAGATCCTGTATTTCTATTAACAATTTTACTTTTGTCTTGGCTCTTATTTTTATTCCTGTTTCCAAGCTTCTTTCCTTTGATCTCCCACTACTTCTTGACCAATTATCTTTTTAAACCGTGTAGGGGCTCCCTGAACTGTAATCTCCAGCATCTTGTAACAATTTTGTTTGTTTTCTATCAATCACTTCTTTCTCATGCTTCTTTATTTTGTTTTTCAAACTCTTATCAATCTGATAGAAATCCTCATGGTTCCTGTATCCTGCAACTTATATTTTTGCTGCTTTCAGTTCTGCCTCTATTTCTTGGTAGTTTTCAGTATCCTCATCAATTACCAGCTGTGTGTATGCTAACGAGGCTGTTTCTGAGATTCTTAACAAGGCATCATTTCTTTTAAATTTGTCTAGACCACAGAAAAGTGTTTGATAACCCCTTAAACCTTGTGGTGCTTGTTTCCTATCTTGATAAGTGTCTAGTAATGTTATATTGTAACTGACATTTATTTATTTTATTAATAAACATTCAAGTTTGAGGAATGAAATTTTAATGTTACCTTCAGTGTCAGTAGTGTTTGTCTTTGCCTTTGTTCCCCCAGTTGCTCCACTTTCCAAATTGCAATGTAGTTCTTGTTTATGTTCCAACAATGGTGCTACGATTTCCAAACAAAAACTCTCATCTTCTCCTTGTGTACCACTAGTTCCAGGTTGTGTCACAACCCAGAGCTTGCACCGTTGTTGGAATGTAAACAAGAAATATATTGCAATTTGGAAAGTGGAGTGACTGGGGGAACAAAGGTAACGACAAAAGCTAATGACTCTGAAGGTAACATTAACATTTCATTCCACAAACTTTAAAGTTTATTAATAAAATAAATAAATGTCAGTTACAATATAACATCACTAGAGATTTATCAAGATAGGAAACAAGCATCACAAGGTTTGAAGGTTAGGAAAACTCCTTTCTGTGGTCTAGACAACTTCAAAAGAAAAGATGCCTGGTTAAGAATCTCAAAAACAGCCCTGTTAGCATGCACACAGCTGGTAACTGATGAGGATACTGAGAACTACCAAGAATTAGAGGCAGAACTGAAATCAACAAAAACAGAAGTTGCAGACTGTGATGCTTGGCCAGTTGGTTATGATTGTTCTATGATATTTGTAATATAGAATGTGGTATGTGAGTGTCTCACATGAGACATCCTGTGCTATGGGTGCCCCACCCAGGTCAGTGAAGTGACAAGTGATCTGAAACCAGGAGGTAATTAAAAGACTAGAGAGACTTAGTTAAGGGTCACCTGTGCTCCTGTCTTAATCAGAACTGACCCATCTGCCAGGATATAGGGCTTATAAACTTGTATGAGGTCTTAGAGGGAAAAACATGTTATACCACCATGGTGCTAAAGTTGTAAAAAAACATTTGATGCCTTGGGAACAGGAACTGCTCAAGATCAGAGAAAGTGCTAATTAATGAGTCATATTTGGGAAATGAGGTTTTGCTGAAGTCACAGTATATGAAATATCTCCTGACAGGAAAATCATTGTTTGTATATTTTTTATATTCTAAAAGGAGGTGATAGAGGACATCATAGAAGGGGTGTGAAAACACAGAGATGTAAACTGTATTCTGTGTTTGAACTTAGCCATATCTATTTGGACTCATAAGAAACAAGATCTCTGATCTAACTTAAGCACTGTAAAGAGGTAATAGATTAGATAGAAAGTCTAATTGTATTGTGGTTTATGTTTTGTACTTTAACCTTGTTCTTTTAAGTGATTGTATGCTTTTTGATATAGTGTTCTCCGTTTACATTTTACATATTGTTATCCATTTTAGTAAAAATATTATTTTGAAAGACTGCCTGGGTGTGTCTTCCAAGTTCTTTTTGCATATGACGTGTAGATGGTTGAGACTGACACAAACTGTTCATAAGCTTGATAGTGTTACTAAACTGGGAAAAGGTAAAAATATACCTAAGGTCTTTTATAGAGTTTTAAGGGTTTATTTTGGATACTTGGTTAGGTTTCCATATGCAAAAGATATCTTGCACCCCCCCCCGAAGAGAAGATTATCTGCCCCTGTACATTGGGTAAACTATCATAAGGTTCACAGTTTGAATCTCCCCAGAACTTGAGACTAAAGGTGATTCAGATCCACAAGCAGAGAGGAGGGTTACCCTGTTTGTTACCTGTTCACAATACTGCACTCAGAGGTTGGCATTGTGGGAGCAGAGGGCCTGACCTGTGGAGTGCATTTGTGACAGATTTGGTTGGCAGTGGTGTGGATAAATTTAGGAACAAAAGCTTTAACTGTTCAGTATGTCAGCTTAATATTGTACAGCTCACTTGCAAAAAAAAGGCAGTGATTTATTTTTAAAAAGGAAACAGAACTATAACATTTTGCTTACAGGCAAGTTCCAACCTATTTTATTTTTTTCTAAAGTGCAAGTTAGAGTAGCTGTAGTTAGGGAAGAAGATGGCTTCCAACTACAGCAGGCACACTGTAGACTATTTAAGGCAGTTGTGCCAGGACAGAGGAGTCCTGTATGAAGGAAGAGCCACCAAGCAGAGCCTCATGGATGCCCTGATGGCAGCAGATGCCCAGAGCATCGAGTCACTGGCTATGACTGTAAGGGACAAAACCTTGAGTGTGAAGGGGCCAGCGGCCAGTGCAGTGTCCGGATCTGGTGAGGATGACAGCAGGGCCAGTGCCAGCAAAGGGCCACAGCAGCAGGGGAAGGTCACCAGCATTCTGGAGCCAGAAGCACTCAGGCTGCAGATTGAGTTCTGCAGAATGGAGCTGGCATTCCAGAGGGAGGCTGAGCGAGAACAGTGAGAAACAGAGTCAGAGAAGTGAGCCACAGAAGAGAAGAGGGAGGAAGAACAGCAAGAAGTGGACCGTGAACAGTGAGAGGTGGACCATGAGGAGCATGAGCATCAGGGACAACATGAACTGGAGAAGCTACAATTCCAACCACCGGCACCAGAGCAGGTAAGTGGCTTGGGTTTAACTGGAACTACAGGACTGGGTTACAAATTGAATTCCAAATTGATAGCTGAATTTAAAGAGGGGGAGGATATGGATGCCTTTTTAAATTCCTTTGAAAAAGCTTGTATTAAGGCTAAAACTCCTAGAGGGTCCTGGTGCTTCCAGCTATCCCCGCTACTTACCAAGAAAGCTCAGGATGCATTGGGTTAAATGGACAATGAGGACAGTAATGATTACAGAAAACTTAAAGCTGCACTGTTAAAAATGTTTGGGTTAACTGAAGAAGCATAAAGAGTGAAATGCTGTAAGCTTAGGAGAAGCCCTGATATGAGCTACGATGAGCTAGCCACGAAACAACGTCAGTTGGGGAGAAAGAATTGAAGCAAACTCTGTAGAGAAAATTGAAATTGCTATTTTGTTAGAACTTTTTTTTTTTGGCATGCCCAGCAGAGCTGAAAACCTGGCTGGAGGAATGAGATCCCAAAACAGTGCAAGAGGCTGCTGAACTCTCAAACCACTGTGCCAAGAGCAGACCTGCTCTGAGAGTGAATGGGGTGTGTGGGTCAGCACAGAAAGGGAAAAGAGTGCCTTCAGGGCAGCTCAAATCCTCACTGCCTCCACCAAAACCAGTTAGCACCAGGTTTCAAAGAAAAGATTTCTCTGAGAAAAGAAATGAATGTTGGGTCTGTAAAGAAACTGGGCATAGTACCAGACAGTGTCCCAAAAGGGTGAACAATACACAGGATGGGGCTAGGAAAGAAGTGAGTTGTTTGTGTGTCCCAGAAAGCATGCCTGTAAACATGAGGGAACACATGCACCCAGTCACAGTCAATGGGGTATAGACATGAGGGTTAAGGGACACAGAGGCATCCCTGACACTGGCAAAAGGGGATCTGGTAGAGCCTGGTCAGCTTATAGCCAATGAATTTGTAACTGTGCAAGGATTCACTGGTGAGGAGACCACATTGCCACTCACTGGTGTTCTCCTATACTGGGAAAAACAGGGGGAACTGTACAACAGGTGGCTGTAGCCAAAACTTTAGCAGTTGATGTCATCCTTGGCAACAATCTCAAACAGGGGATGGTGCATGCAGTTACCTGTAGCCTAGCGGCAATGGAAAATTGTAGTTCCCTGGACCCCACAGAAGCCATTGTAGAAACCACTGGGAGGCTGGTTCCCCAGCTTGTGTCTCCTGATATGGAGACTAATGAAAAGGGGGTAGAAATTTCCCCAGTAGCAGTTAACCACACAGCTATGGAGGGTTAATCTGAAGAAGGAGGGGTGACCCATTGTCAGAGGGTTGGGGATGACAGTGATCCTGAGTGCCCTGATGCTAGTGCTAGGGACCCTAGTTAAGAGACTGAAGGGGCCTGTCCCATGTCTTTGGAATGTGTAAGGAGTTTGCAGCTCCTCAGAAAAGTGACTCTAGTGTAGAGAAACTGAGGGCTTGGGCAGACTCTGACAGAGCACATGGAGGTGACAGTAAACATATGATTTATAGGGAAAATGGACTGATTTATACTCAGGATGTGAAGACAGAGGGAGGGGTGCTAGGAAGGCAGCTTGTCGGTCCCCAGGGGTATCGTGAACAGTTGCTCAAGATTGCACATGATATTCCTTTGTCTGGTCATCTGGGAATCATGCACACTATGCAGCGATTGGCCCAGAATTTCTATTGGCCCAACTTCACCCAGCAGGTGAAGGAGTATTGCAGGTCTTTTCACTGGTGCCAAGAAATAGGGAAGGCAGGTAAGAAAACCCAAGTCACCCTAATTCCATTGCCCATAGTGAAGGAGCCATTCCACAGGGTGGGAATGGATATTCTGGGACCTTTAAATACCCCCAGCTCCACCAGGAAGAGGTTCATCCTGACTGTGGTGGATTATGCCACCCAGTATCCAGAGGCAGTCACCCTATCCTCACTTAGGACAGACAAAGTGGCAGATGCCTTACTTGGAATTTTCTCTCATCTTGGGTTTCCACAGGAGGTTATCACCGATTGAGGGGGTACCTTCATGTCGGACCTGATGAAATGTTTGTGGGAAACGAGTGGTGTGGTGTAGAGGTGCACAACACCTTATCACCCACAAGCCAATGGGCTTGTGGAAAGATTTAATGGCACCCTGAAGTCAATGCTCCAAGTGTTTGCAGAACAGCATGGGAGGGACTGGGAGAAATACTTTCCCCACCTGTTGTTTGCATACAGGGAGGTGCCCCAAGAGTCGACAGGATTTTCCACCTTTGAGCTCTTATATGGACGCTGGGTACATGGGCCCCTAGACTTGATCCGGGAAGACTGGAAAGACAAGCACACCACCCAGAGAACACCCATAGTGGATTACATCCTTAGGTTTAGGGAAAGGCTGAAGGAGCTTATGGGGACAGCCCAGATGAACCTGGCAGCTGCCCAACACAAACAAAAAGTGTGGTACAACCACAGATCCAGAGCTTACTTGTACACAGTGGGTCAGGAAGTCATGGTCCTTATTCTGGTCTGGAAAGACAAGCTGCAGGCTGAGTGGGCAGGACTGTACAAAATAGTTAGGAAGGCAAATGATGTGAACTATATCATAGAGTTACCTGACAGCAGACAGACAGAAAGAATGTATCATGTCAACATGATGAAGTCGTATGTTAATAGGGTTGACATGGTGTTCACAGTATGTAGTCCTGGGGAGGGGACGGATGAAGGAGACCCCCTTCTGGAATTGCTGGAAGGAAGCAAGTGGAAGTCTTCTGTGGAGGCAGTTAAATTGTCTCCCCAGCTGGCCCTGGACAAGATCCAGGAAGTAAGGAAGGTTTTAGCAGACTTTTCCCCACTGTTTAGCACCAAGCCTGGATTAACCCCCTTAGCGGTGCATGATGTGGAGACAGGGACAGAGATGCCCATATGGTGGACAGCATATCGGGTGTTAGAGGCTGTCCAAAAGGACATTAGGAAGGAGGTGGAGGAAATTCTGGATTTAGGGGTAATCCAGAGATCCCACAGCCCTCACCCGTAGTCCTTGTGCCCAAGACAGATGGCTCTGCTAATTTCTGTGTGGACTATCATGGGCTGAATGCAGTCACGAAGTCAGACACCCAGTTGATGCCCCAGACAGATGAGCTCCTGGACAAATTGAGAGGGGTGACCTGCCGCATGACTACTGACCTGGCAAAGTGGTATTGGCAGGTCAGGTTAACTGACAGAGCTAGGGAGAGGTCAACCTTCATCACTCTGATATGCTTATTTGAATTTAAAGCAATGCCTTTCAGAATGAAGAACGCCCTGGCCACTTTCCAAAGGTTGGTGAACCAGGTGTTAAATGATGCTGAGGAGTACACCAAGGCATACCTGGATGACATTGCTATCATTAGTGCCAGCTGGGAGGAACACCTGTCTCACCTTAGGAAAGTTCTGGGCAGGACACAGAGGGCCAGGCTCACTGTCAAAGCTGAGAAGTGCCAGGTGGCCATGGCTGAAGTGGCATACCTTGGGCATGTTGTAGGCCGGTGACAGCTCCATCCTAACCAAGTAAAAATAGAGGTGATTAAAGCATGGCAAATACAAGAAATGCAGAAGCAGGTTAGGAGTTTTCTAGGGATAGCAGGGTAGTATATGAAATTTGTACCCAATTGCAATGCCCTGGCTGCTCCCCTATCTGACCTGGTAAAAACAAAAAAGATGCCTAAGAAAATTACCTGGGAACCAGCCTGTGAAAAAGCCTTTACAAGACTGAAGGAGGCACTATGCAGTGTCCCTGTATTGACAAGTGCTGACTATAGCAGACCCTTTATAGTATAGACTGATGCCTCAGACATGGGAATTGGGGCAGTACTGATTCAGACATCCAACCAAGGGAAAGATCACCCTATAGTGTACCTAAGTAAAACATTACTTCCCAAGGAGCAGACATACTCTACTGTGTTTGTACATGAAGGGGAGAAAAGGGAGAAGGGGGAAATCCAAAGGAAATTAACAATTTTTGTTTGTACTTTAACGCTGCCACTCCCGATGTGTAGTTATAGTAGAAGTGATGAAGTGATTCTGAAGCAGAAGATGGGGGGGTGCTGAATAAATTTGTCTTCAGACAGTCTTTTTCATTTCCAAATACTCTATTTATTTTTGAATATGCAAACCTCAATGTTTCACTTAATATATAGGCTTTTTCAAGAGATGTCTTTCTAAATAAATACATAAATATACATAATTAAAAATGCTATCCACAAGCAAACTCAATTTCCACATTAAATATTGAATATCGAACAATCACTGGTGCTACTTACTTGAAATATCTAATAAATATTTAAGATTTCTGTAACCAATACATAAGCTCTCAAATTAGACAATTCTGTAAAATATGAAATATGATATAGTAGTCTCAAATTACTCACATTATATCACAAAATAATCATACGAGAAATAGGGGAACCCGACACCAAACACCAGACGAAGTGAATCAAAATACTTAATATGACCACTTTGTTATACCTACATTTTCTGATGTATGTAGCATCTAGTAATTATTTGCTTCTAACAGTCTATCTCTTTCTTTAATACAGTTGTCTTTTTTTTATTTTCACAGGTTTAAAGCTAAAAATAAAACAAAGAAGAGAAGCTCCAGCCCCTATTTCATTAAAGATATCCATAATGTTGAAATTGAGTTTGGTTGTGGACAGTGTTTTTAATTGTGTATATTTATGTTTTTATTCAGAAAGGCATCTCTTGAAAAAGCCTATATATTAGGTGAAATTTTGAGGTTTGCCATATTTGGAAACTAAAAAGACTGTCTGTGGACAAATTTATTCAGCGCCCCCCATCTTCTACTTCAGAATCACTTGTACTATAACTACACATCGGGAGTGGCAGCTTTAAAGTACAAATGAAGATTGTTCATTTCCTGTGGATTTCCCCCTTTCACCCTTTTTTTCCCCTTCATATACAAACATTGTTGGATGATAGAGATGTGCTGCGTCTGAACCACAGAAGTTGGACTATACAAAGACCATCAGGTGCAAATGCACAATGTATTGAAAAGCCTGTAAGGCAATTCGAAATATTAAAGAAAACTGGTTCGTTTTTGAATTCTTTCTAAGTGGTTATAATTGTCACTGGTACTTTTTTATTGTCGTGTGTTTCATGGTTTGAATTTATTTGAATAATTATTTAACTTTAAACCTGTAATATACAAAATGGATATCTTTAATGAAATAGGGTCTGGAGTCAATGCCAAATATCATTTTGCAACTTTGTCAGATGCTGAGAAATAAAAATTGTTAGAATAAATTAGAGGAGATAGAGTCCTTTCCACTAATACATCAGACAATGCTAAACAGGCTCACACAGAATAGAAAGCCAATTATTTAGAGATTGCTGCCTTGATTGGCATGCCATCATGTTAGGACAATATTTAGCTCATAACCTAATACCGAGAGGTCTTAGGGTAATGTAGAGCACAATATAGGCATCAGATCAACTAAGTTTGATATGAAATGGGATATGATTAGAACCAGATGCTCTGTTGACTTTATATATGCACTAATTGAAGCCATCATAGAGGAAAGGGGCTAACTGGCTGAACATATCAACATGGATAAGGAAGCCTTAAAACTTAAAGTGCAGTTAGATGAGTTCAATAAGACTATAGAATCAATTAAATAAAAATAGATACATATGACAGAAATTTGAGGCAACAGAAAATCAAGAAATTTAACCGTGATACTAATGATTATAAAGAGAACAAAATATATACACATACAAAAAATATCTTCAAACCAAATTGGAACTATAGAAACAGAAATGAAGAAAGTGGCTCAGAAAGTGATGGCAGCTATACAAGGGTGAGCAATGATGTACTTTCGCCTTCAAATATGTGACAGGAGAAACCAAATAGGACAACAGATAGGGCAGACACAGGCATTAGATAGAATCCTGATACAAATACAAAAGAATGTTTTTTTCAGACAGGACACAGAGAATGGAGAACCACCAGATCAATTGAGAATAAATGAACAAAGGTAACCCAGGTATACTATGAGAACCAGAAGCAGGATAGAAGAGGACATAGAGCAGGGAAGAACAGGTGTAGGAAGCAGACAAGGAACAGGCAGAGGACGAGGAGTCACTTGCCCCAAACAGAGATATTACCACAAGTGATTCCCATATTTAATTTAAGTAAGAGGCAATTAACCGAGTTAGAGACTGGTATATTGGCAAGGGGTTTATCATTTGCACCTACTACAGCACTGAGCATGTTTGAAATTGAGTGTGATTTACAAGTATTTTTTCGATCTTTGCATTTAAAGGCACAATTTAGCAGTCAACAACAAGTTGATGCTTATAGACAGAATCCGAGGGGAGGGTTGAAGGTAAAATCTACATATAATCCTCCAGCTGGATTATTTCCTGCCACAGAAACCTATACAGAGACAGAGAGAAAAGAGATATATGAGCTATTCAAGGTAGAAACAGAAAGACAACCATCAAATGATAATTTTACACAAATGGAGAGACATGCATTGAATGTTTTAAAAAATGATCAAAACATTATAATAAAACCAGCAGATAAAGGGAGTGGTATAGTGATCTTAGATTATGAACATTACAACAACATCTGTGTTAAATTACTTGATAATGAAGACAATTATCTGAAACTTAGATTGGATCCATTGGATAATCTTAAAAGGGAATGTTCTGCACTAATAGATGATTTAGTATTTTCAAGTCTTCTAAGGGAATGGGAAGGAGAATTGTTGGTGCAAAAATTTCCTACAACTCCTGTTTTTTATACCATGCCTAAGATACATAAAAATCTCAAGAATCCCCCTGCACGTCCCATATTATCTGGTATGTCTAGCATTTTTGAGCCTCTCTCAGATTATGTCAATTATCATTTACACCCTCTAGTTGAAAAAATGCCAACTTATATAAAGGATACTTCCCATTTCATAAATATTTTAAAACAGGTAAATTTAACACAGAAAGAAAAGAAAACTGTACTTCTAGTTATGCTTGATGTATCAGATTTATATACCTCAATTCCCCATCAGGAAGGTATTACAGCTATGGGAAAATTCCTAGATCTCAGAGAATTAGGTGCACATCCAAAGACAAGAACATTACAAATGTTAGCAGAATTTATTTTAACTAATAGCTATTTTAATTTTGAAAAAAAATGTCTTTAAACAAATAAAAGGGACAGCCATGGGTACTACCATGGCACCAGGATATGCAAATGCTTATATGTTAGAGTTTGAAAACACGTTTATACTAAATGAACAATGTAATCATTTTTTTCAATACATCAGACTATAGAAATGATACATAGATGACTTGTTCATGCTGTGGATAGATCTGAGTGAGGACCTGATTGCATTTCAAGAATACATCAACAGGTATGATTCTAGCCTGACATTAACTATGGACTTCAGTGCAGTCTCAATACCTTACTTAGATGTAAGGTTGTAATGGGAGATTGTGGTCTCACTACAACATTATATAGGAAAGAGACTGCTCGAAATACTATTTTACATGCACGTAGCTTCCATGCAGAACGTTTGGCAGAGAGTATTCCATTTTCATTTTTTGCACATACGCAGAAACTGTGGAGATGAGCAAGATTTTGAAGGGGAACTCATGGCAGCATCTGATAGATTTAAACAATGTGGATACAGTAAAAAAAACTTATATCAAGCCATGGGACATGTACAGAATATTACACAGATAGAGGTATTAGAGGGAAAGAAGGAAAAGGAGACAGACCGATAGTTTTTAGTATTAAACACAATCACAAAATGAAGGAAATAAGGCAGATTATACATAAACATTGGTCTATCCTAAGAGATTTCCTCATGGAAAATGATATTTTTCAAATATCTCCAAGGCTAGCAGAAAGGAAGGTTGCAACCCTAAAAAATAGATTAGTGCATACTGATCATGCACAAGGAAAAACTGATGTCAATAAACAGATGGTTTTGGGACCTTTACAACCTGGTATGGTACCATGGGGAAGATGTTCTGTCTGTGGGCATACTAGTAAGAAACAAAAGTATAAACACCCTTATACTATCAAGGAATATGACATTAAACAATTTATCACCTGCAACACGGCTGAGGTCATTTACATCCTGCAGTGTCCATGTGACAACATTTATAGTGGAAAAACTACCAGAGTGCTTAAATAATGCATTCAAGAACACAAATCAAACATCCAAAATAAAAAGTCAACCCCAATTGTAGATCATTTTTTAGAAGCAGGACATACAGGAGCGTCCCCAATATTTTGGGGATTAGAGGCCATCGGTCCACCTGACAGAGGAGGTGACTTCAACAAAATAGTTGAAAGAACAGAAACTAGATGGATTTTTGAAATATGAGTGCTGGATTCGAGGATTTGCTTGAATAAAGATACTAATTAGAACTGCTGTCGGAGATAAATAGACCATCTAAATCCTAGGAACGTAGTTCTTAGATATGAAAATGTCATATGACTGTATAAATATGTTGAAAATCAGGGACAACAATAAGCTTGAGATGTAACACTCCAAGATATTTTCATTTTATTCGGCAACAATCTGTAACTAATTGTAAGATTCTGGCTAGATACATGAAGTTTCAATGACATGGAAAGTTTCTGATTGAGGGATTTTCACGGAGTTTGCTTTCAAATCGTTGTATATTATTTTAAGTAATGAAATGCCTATACAAATTTTAAAAGGACTGATGGTCATTATGTGAACATAACATTGGACTGTTAAAATAGATTGTCAATATGATTCTGACAATAGTCCTGAAATAAGGTATAGCCCATTAGGGACAATGCAGTAATTGAGATGCAATTTGAATTTAGAGATAACCAATATATGGGAATCGTATTAGAGCTATGGAAATGGTATTCCCACTAATATTTATTGTATTTTGTAATCCAGTCTCTGTCTGATTTAATTATTTCTTTCTAGATGGTTATGAACTTTGTATTTTATTAATACACCATACCTACAATTTAGTCTGAAGAAAAATATTTTTTTTGAGCATTGAATGAGATGAGATATGAAAGGGTATTATGTTTGGGAAGGTAGAACATACCCCCACCCCACCCCCTTTTTTTGCACAACAGCATACTGTATTCTCTATTCATATGAGAGAACAGAATGCAAACATAATATAAATAATTGGACTTGTACCTTTAAACTAAGGAAGATGACGAAGCTAATAGAGCTAATTGTGAGATTCTGGCTAGATACATGAAGTTTTCATGGCATGGAAAGTTTCTGATTGTGGGACTTTCGAGAAGTTTATTTTCAACTGTTGCATATTATTTTAAGTAGTGAAATGCTTATATGGATATCAAAAGGACAGATGGTCATTATGTGAACATAATATTATATTATTAGAGTAGATTGTCAATAAAATTTTGACAATAGTCCTGAAATATAGTATAGAGTAATAGCGGCAATGCAGTAATTAAGATGCTATTTGAGTTTAGAGATAATTGATATATGGGAATCCTATTAGAGCCAGGAAACTAGTATTCCCACTAATATCCATTGTATTTGGTTATCTGGTCACTGTCTTATTTAACCATTACTTTCTAGAGGGTTACAAACTTTGCAATTTAATAATGGATCGTACCCACAATCTTGTCTAATAATACTCTTTTGAGCACTGAATGAGATGCAATAAGAATAGGCATCATGTTTGGGGAATTGGAACATATTCCCCTTTTTTGTATATGTGAATATTGTATTCTCTATTCATATGAGGAAAGGGTAAAGGCATGAAATGCAAACAAAACATTAATAATTAGACCTGTAGCTTTAAACTAAGGAAGATGATGCTTGGGGCTTAGACAGCAAGACCTGTAGCTTTAAACTAAGGTAGACGACGTAGCTAATAGAGAGACTTTAACGCTTAAAGAGTGACAGCTCATTCATATCCACAATGAGAATAAGTCGGGGGCTTATGCAGAATGGCAGGACCACACGAATGGGGTAAAGAACTTTAAAAGTTTCCTCTTTAAATATTTTTTTGAATAAAAATGAGTTCGAAAAGTTAAAAACATTGGTAGCATAGTCTGACATAAAGAGAGTTTTAAGAACTAGTGCTAATGGATGATAACTTCGGTCTGTAAAGGGTGCTATGACAGAAGGCACTTTTCGAGTTTCATGAGGGAACTTTAACACAGAAATGGAATGTGAATAATGATTATTTAAAAAGTATATATAAACGTTGCTTAAGATTATTATGGTGGAGAATCTAAAGTGAAATATTTGGTTTTGGCTTGGTTTCAGACAGTTATGGTGGAATATTGTGAGACATTTAAAGTCTGTGTTAAAATACTGGCATTTAAATGTTTGTAGTGGAGAATTTAAGGTAAAACACTTTATTTTGGGTATCTTTACTCAGACTGGAACAATGAAAAGCTAGTATGGAACTTTGGTAACTGACAATGAAAAGACTGAAAACATCATAGCCCATCTAAATGGTAGCACATTTATGACTGCTCTATCAGATGAAAATAGTAATTTGATGTTTACACAATGAGAAGACATGACTGCACAAAATAAGAATCAGATATGAAACTGTTTTATATAGTTTAGCTGCTTTTCAAAATAATTTTTGTCTTATTTTCAGCTATGAATCTGTGAAAATATAAAACAAAATGTATTACTGATAGAGCCAGAATATTAGAAGCATATAAATCTTAGATGTGTTATACATCAAGAGCAGAATGTATAACAAAATGGTCACATTAAGAACCTGGTTCACTATATTTGGTGACTGATGTTGGGTTTTTGTATTTTTTATATGAATTTCTTTAAGTGAGTTATTTACATATAAAATAGAACTTAATATGAAACTGTTCTATATGGTTCTGCTGTTTCTCAAAATGCATCTTTGTTTTATTTTTAACTTTAAACCTGTGAAAATAAAAAAAGAAAATTGTATTAAAGAAAGAGATAGACTGTTAGAAGCAAATACTTACTAGATGCTACATACATCAGAAAATATAGGTATAACAAAGTGGTCATATTAAGTATTCTGATTCACTTCATCTGGTGTTAGGTGTTGGGTTCCCCTCTTTCTGGTATGATTATTTTGTGATACAATGTGAGTAATTTGTGACTACTATATCACATTTCACGTTTTATAAAATTGTCTACTTTGAGAGCATATGTTTTGGTTACAGAAATCTTAAATATTTATTAGCTATTTCAAGTAAGTAGCACCACTGATTGTTCAATATTCAATATTTAATGTGGAAATTGAGTTTGGTTGTGGACATTCATTTTAATTATGTTTGTTTTAGAAAGGCATCTCTTGTAAAAGCCTATATATTAGGTGAAACATTGAGGTTTGCCATATTCAAAAATAAATAGAGTATTTGGAAATGAAAAATACTGTCTGCAGACAAATTTATTCAGTGCCCCCATCTTCTGCTTCAGAATCACTTACACTCTACTGTGGAAAAAGAGTGTCTTGCCATAGTGTGGGCCATAAAGAAGTTAGAGCCATAGTTATATGGGCAGCATTTTGAGGGACACATTGACCACAATTCCCTGGTTTGGCTGACCCAATTGAGAAAAACTAATAGTAGACTATTAAGATGGAGTCTTGCCTTGCAAGGGTATAACATGATGATCTTACATAGGGCTGGAGCGATCAATCAGAACAGCGATGGCCTATCACATCTGTATGAGCAGTGAACTGACTTTGGAAGCTCATCCCATGCAGAGGATAGAGCCCCCAAATTCAGTCTAGGTGGGGAGGACTGTGACACTTGGCCTGCTAGTTATGATTGTTCTATGATATTTGTAATATGGAATGTGGTATATGAGTGTCTCACATGAGACATCCTGTGCTATGGGTGCCTCCCCCAAGGCCAGTGAAGTGACAAGTAACCTGGAACTAGGATGTCATTAAAAGACTAAAGAGACTTAATTAAGGGTCTCCTGCAATCCTGTCTTAATTAGAACTGACCCAGCTACCAGGATATAGGGCTTGTAAACTTTTATGACGTCTTAGAGGAAAAACATGTTACACCACCATGGCGCAAAAATTGTAAAAAAACCTTTGATGTCTTGGCAACAAGAACTGCTCAAGATCAGATAAAATGTTAATTAAGCAGTCATATTTGGGAAATTAGTTTTTGCTGAGCTCACAGTATTTAAAATATCTCATGACAGGAAGATCATTGTTTGTATATTTTATATATTCTAAAAGGAGGAGCTAGAAGACATCATAGAAGGGGTGTGGAAGCACACAGTTTTAAACTGTATTCTGTGTTTGCACTTGGTCATATCTTTTTTGACTCTTAAGAAACAATATCTCTGATCTACCTTAAGCACTGTAAAGAGGTAATACGTTAGAAAGAACACATCTAATTGTATTATGGTAGGAATTTATGTTTTGTACTTTAACCTTGTTTTTTTAAGTGATTGTATGCTTTTTGATATAGTGTTCTGTGCTTACATTTTACATATTTTTATCCATTTTAGTAAAAAACTATTATTTTGACAGACTGCCTAAGTGTGTCTTCTAAGTTATTTTTGCATGTGAAGTATAGAGGGTTAAGACTGACACAAACTGCTCATAAGCTTGATGGTGTTACTAAACTGGGAAAAGGTAAGAATATACCTAAGGTCTTCTATACAGTTTTAAGGGTTCATTTTGGATAGCTGGTTAGGTGCTCTTAGGGGAAAGATATCTTGCATCCCCTCAAAGAGAAGGTTATCTGCGCCTGTATATTGGGTACTCTAGCATTGGATTCGCAGTTTGAATCCCCTCAGAAATTGAGACTAAAGGTGATTTGAACCCATAGGCAGACAGGAGTTTTACCCTGTCTGTTACCTGTTCACAATACTATGCTCAGAGATTGGCACTGTGGGAGCAGAGGGCCTGACCTGCTGAGTGTGTTTGTGACACAGGATACAGGAACCATGATGGTTTCTATAGGCCCGACAAGAGTTTGAAAAACAAAATAAAGAAGCATGAGAAAGAAGTGATTGATAGAAAACAAGCAAAAGTATTACAAGACACTGGAGATTACAGTTCAGGGAGCCCCTACACAGTTCAAATAGATAATCGGCCGAAAAGCAAAGGGAGATCAAAGGAAAGAAGCTTTGGCAACAGGAATAAAAATAAGAGCCAAGACAAAAGTAGAATTGCTGATAGAAATACAGGATCTAAAACATCAGACAAGGCTGCACAGAAGAAAAGCAGTAAAACAGTCACTATAGAGTTAACCTTAAAAAACACAGCACAATCTTTTCAGAGCAAAGAGACTGTGCTAACAGATATAGTACCAGAAGAAGAACTAGAAGGGGAAGGAAAGGAGGAAGAAAACTCAGGAAACAAAACATACGCATTGAGGATTTCCAGAAAACAGAGTTATAAATAGTGAATCTTAGTGATTTCACCTTAAGTGATTCACAATATTCTCTCCTGCTTAAAGGATTAAATTTTGTACCATTGCCCCTATTGACCATTTCCAGATCTTTATAGATCTATTTAAATTATTTTGGAAAATAAAGTTAAAGTTTTTCTTTGCTGACTACAACAAATCGGGAACAGCTAACACGGGCTATACTGAAGACTTAATGCAGCAGGAGCATGGATCTGATGAAAGCTTGGATTTCATTTTATCAGATGAAATTATCTTGGGAAACTTTGGAGGAATGGAAATGAGAGAAGAGTCCATGTCAGCCAGTGCTGTTGAAACTAACTCAGATGGATTTTTGGAAGTCATTTCACAAACCAGGAATCAAGACAGTAGTCCACCGGAAACAAGAAAAGCAGAATTTAATACGACGCTGGATGCTTTATTCAAATGTATATCTGACTTTATCCCTTTAACATTTAATAACAGTATGTGTCTTTGAGAATACTGTACTATTTAAGGTAAGAGAGCTGCTAGACAAATCTGAAAGAAAGAATGAGGTTAAAAACTTAACCTATGCAGAAAGAACAGCATTGAAACAATTACCTAGTGAACCCAGTATAATCATTAAGAATGCTGACAAAGGTGAGAATATTGTTTTAATGAACAATGAGAAATATAAGGGAATGGTTGAAAAGTTGTTGTTAAATGTCAGTAACTACAAGAAGTTAAGGAGTAATCCCACCTCACAGTACAGAAAAGAGTTATGTGTGCTGTTGAATTAGGTAGTACAGAGTGGGAATATAAGTAATAATGAATTTAAATAACTTTACTGTGATTTTCCAGTAATTTCCACTTTGTACTATCAACCTAAAATACACAAAAACATATTAGAACCCCCAGGAAGGCCGATCATTTCAGGTAGACTCAGTTACTAAGCATTTAAGTGAGTTTGTTTACCTGTTCCTTCAGTACAGTATGAAAACCTTACCGTCGTACCTGAGAGATACAGGTGATACCATACAAATGTTTGGAAGTATTAAATGGGAACCGACATATATGTGGATATGCATCGATGCACTCTATACCTCTGTTAGTGACATAGATGGAATTGAGGCATCAAAGAACTTTTTGGTACATGATCAAAGAGAGACAGATGCACCAGTGACATTTTTGATAAACGCCTTAGAGTTTGGGCTTAACCACAGTTACTTTGAATTTAATTATGAATTGTATCCCCAGATTTGTGGAACAGCTATGGGGGACTCTATGGCCCCTTCATATGCTAATCTTTTCATGGGGCTGTGGGAACAAGAATTCCTACTAAGCCAAATGTGAACCCGTACTGTCAATATTTCATCAAATGGGGGCGATATATCGATGATTGTTTTTGCATTTGGGCAGGAGGTATAGAGAGAGACGAATAGTTTGCAAAATTGTTAAATGACAATACCTTAAATGTCAGATTCACCTCAACCATGCATAATACATAAATAGATTTTCTGGATATCACACAGATGGGCAATGAGGTGACAGGCAAAATAAGTACAAAAGGCTTCAGAAAGCAAACCTCTGCTAATTCACTCTTACAAAATGACAGTTGCCAGCCACATAAACTCAAAAAATCAATTCCCTATGTACAACTAACCAGAATTGGAAGAAACTGTACTGATGATACAGAGTTCAACAAACAAGCTGATGAATTGTTGAAAAGGTTTAAAGAAAGGGGCTATACAACGGAAACACTGAATTAGGCTCTGAGAAAGGTACAGAGTGAAAAACAAGCAGATCTATTGAATAGTAAAACAAAAAATGACACATCTGAGATTACCAATGAGAAAATCACATGTTCACTAGAACATAATAAGGTATCAGAAGAAATAGGAAATGTTGTCTGGAGATGCTGAGATATCCTAAAAGGAGACCCAAAATTAAAAGAGATTCTACCAGATACACCCAGGGTCACTTTTAGAATGTCTGCAAATGTTAAAGAAAAAACTGGTTAGAAGCCAGTTTTACAAAAAGAAACACAAATGAACACATGGCTACCGAATACACCTGTGGATAACCATAAATGCAAGAGATGCAATATGTGCCAATATATGGTTATTGGTAAAGAATTGACATTACCAAATGGTACACATATTGAGACACAGGACTTTATTTCCTGTACTACAACATTTCTTATATATATACTTTGGTATAGTTGCAATATGCACTACATAGGAAAAACATTAAGACCTCTTAAAGAATGTATACAGGAGCAAGTATGATTAATTTTGAATAAAAAACTGGATAAACCAGTAGGAAGACATTTTTTTCATGTACATAGATCTGAAGCAAGCAACTTTAGGTTTATGTTAATAGAACAGGTTAAGTGTCCTCCAAGTGGAGGTGGTAGACCCATTCTGTTACTACAGAGAGAAAGTTCTTGGATATTTAAAGCTGAAACAGTAAATCCAATAGGTCTTAATGAAAGGTGGGGCTTAAAACCTTTCCTAAAAGTGTGAATAATTAAATGAACATGAAATATATCTGACTCCACTTACAGCTACTGGATATTAACATGCACTATCTGTTTAGAAATTGTGTTTCTTCGTGCAGTCTCACTAAATGATGTTCTTTCTCTTTTCGGGTATGCATTAAAATACTTTCCGGTACAGATGGCCTACATGATCTCGATGTAAAGGTCCTGGACAGACCTAACAAATGAATTACCTCTATCTCTCTCTTGCTTCCCTTGCAGCACTTTGAAGTAAGGTAGTAAGTAATGATTCAATCCTTGTCTGCTGTTGAAAGCCTGAATTTATTTGTTATGGCATCTTATTCATCCTAAATTTGAATGTAGATTCAGTGTATCCCAAATATGGAGCACCTGTCTAATGAACAATAGAATATAAATCAATACAAAACTGTAACTAATAATGAATTAATAATTGAAATGAAGTTATGACCTCCAGTACATACTTCTCTTTCAGCATAAGATAATTTGTTTTTGTTTTATTGAGTTTCAGTAATGGTGTGATGCATATGAAGTATAAAATGAATAAGTTTAGAAGTTAGGGCACACTGATTTATTTTGTAGCTGAGTTTTAAACTCTGTTTTTTAAAGGTGATTGGTTGTTTAATTATGATGTCATAACTTTTGTAATGTATTTAAGAATGCACTGATAACCAGGATGTAAAATGCCCCCTTGAAGGCACTAAGCCAAGGCACTAGGTGATCTCACAGGTGGATATATTTAATACAACAATTTGTTGCTTAAAATTGCTCTTTGTGGTTCTTTATTTGGTTCATATGAGCGCAACAGCTATGGAACTGTTTGCATTTATGTGTGGGGTAGCCATCCCTTTGCTGAGAACCCCTCATATGCTGAGACTGGTCTGAGTTTCCTTGTTTTGTTTAAACAACAGTTGCCACATTTCCATGGGCTCCAGCATACATACTGTAATTCAGTCACCAGCCACATCCCTCTCTTCCTCTCTCTTTCATGCTAGACCACCACTTTTTCTGCTTACACATTTACATGGCAATGATATCTGTTTTTCAGTGTACACCACTGGCTTCAAGAGACACCCACAACTCCTATGCGACTTTTGGGCTGTCAATCACAAATCTGCAGTGCAGTGCTGTAAGGGTTTTTGGTATGGGATGCCTCTTACACTCCCCAACATTGTGAATGGCTACAACAGCATTACTTGCTTTGAAGTTGAATGGTAATTTTCGTAAAGATTATGAGCAGAACTGATGTCAGACTGATAGCATTATGACTTCCTGATATCAGAGTGATGGTACTAGGTGTTTTGAATGTGCCATAGTTTGCATAGGAAGAAACTCAAACAATGTATTATGATGTAAAGTAAATTTGTTTGAGTACACAACTGAATTTTTTTATATACTTTGTTACATGGCTTGCAATCATTAAGCACATTGAGGATTCAAGTTCAAGTTCAAGTTTATTGCAGGAAAACCCCATTGAGCAAGCTCATTCACAAGGAGGTCCTGTGACATAAACACTTAAAGTACAAACATAGATAAGTAATAACAGTATATACATGAAATGCACGTTACATGATACAGGCTGGATATACATACAAGGGTACAACATAAGGTGACCGCAGGTGGTAAACATTAATATGACACAGGGAAGCGACTTACAGGTTGCATACTGATAAATGAAATGTGGTGACTAGTGTGTGCAATACATATATTTTGGCAGCTAGAACAAACAACAGACTACAACTGATATGGGGAGGGAGGAGTGATTTGATAGAGTAGCAGCGGAGCGTATGCATAGATAAAGCCAGGAGTAGAAGGGGAAGGGAAAGCAGTTAATATGACAAAGCAATTATACCTTACCAGTGGATAAATATGGCACACATGGGGAAGAAAGAGACTTAATGACAGTTACAGGTGTCTTTTATTTTGGCTGAACTTAGCGATTTGTTGAAGTTTATTGAAACTGTGCTAGTTAGTTTCAGTACGGTTTGTAATTGGTTCCAAATGGAGGAAAGGGCATATGCAATAGCATGTTTACCAAAGGAGGTCCGCGTCCTTGGTATGTCAAGCATAATAAAGTTAGATTTTCTTAACCAGTATGCACTATGTGAGATACTAATAAGGGAAGAGAGATAGCTTGGCAATTTCTGCAGAAGCAGTTTAAGAGTCCATAGCCCAGCATGGAGCAGGCGTCTAGTAGTAAGGGATGTCCAACCAACAGCTGCATATAAGTCACAGTGATGCGAACGGTAAGGGGAGTTGGTAATGAACTGTAACGCATGGTGATAGAGGATATCCAGTTTACTTAGATTTGCAACAGTGGTGGAGGAATAGATTACATCACCATAGTCGAGTAGGGGGAGAAAAGTGGCCTGTACAAGCTTGTTTCAAGTTTCAAGGGGGAAAATTTTCAGCATAGGCATTTTAGGACCTCTGCTCATGAACAGCTTCACCCTCATTTTCTCAAACTGTCCTGAAAACTGATTTCACACAGTGACTGTGCTATTCTGTGCTGGATGTGCGAAAACACATTTCAGCAAAGATATGTAAAATGACAGCTATACAGCTGTAAGTAGGTATGGAAAAATGACAATTTTAAAAATCTGGAGTGAAAATATTACAAATTCATGAAGTTACGAGCATGCATGGAAACAGTGCAATGTACGCTCGTAAAACAGCCATTTTGGGGATTTTTTCACCAAATTTACAACACAGGCTTTTTGAGAGCCCTCCCCCCATGAACAGTATCACTGATGTTTCATTACTCGGTCCCAAAAGGTAATTCCACACAGTGTCTATGAAATCACCTTTTGGGACCGAATAACAGCATGGCAGTGACTGATTTCATGAGGAGGGGCCCCAATAACCCCATGTTGAAAATTTGGTGCAAAAATTCCAAAAATGACTGAGATATGCACCAAAGTTGAAAACACCTTATTTATGCCATTATACAGCTTACCGGCATTTCTTCAGTTTGCAGTTAACTTTGAAGAGTGCAGACATGTTCCCGGTCCACCAAAGATAATTGCACTGGACTCCAGAAATAAGTATGGGGTGAAGGGGTGTGGGGAGGCAGGGCACACAGAGGGTGGGTGCAGGTTGGGGCAGGGATCTGGACAGACCTTGAGGGACCATTTTCTTCTTTTACAGGGTAAAAAAACAAAAACAACATTGCAGGACATTTTTTTTTTACAGTGGCATTTGGCACACTGGGGTGGGCTTCCAGTGTGCCACCTGAGTGTTTAGGGGGCTAGGCAACAGTGGATTGGGCACCCCACTTGGTACATAACAAAGGGGAGGGTAAAAACTGAGGGGGATTGGGTACCCCCCTCGACACATATCAAATGGGGGGGGCTCATTATGCTGATAGGGAGTGGGCTTCCCAGTTGGCACATAAACTGGGTCAGGGCATGCTGACAGGAGGATTGGGCACCCTGAAGTTGGCATTGTGGCAGGCAATGTGCCAGCATGTGTACTCTCATGTTTCACCAGGGAAGACACGTCTGGAGGTGCCGCTGCATATGACAAGCTTTGCTCTCACTGCAGTGGACCTTTCCTTAGATGTGCTTGCCACATTATGCATTCCTGGTGTGGTGCCTGCATGCTGGCTTACTGGGGAATGAGGTACGCATCTACTGATGTGTGCCCTGCATTCATTCACTCAACAGTGACCGCACCTCCAAATCTGCTACTAATGCAATATGTTGGCTGGCGCGCAAGTGCGAGCCTACATAAAAACATTGTAAGAAAATAAATGGCTGAGGAATATACATGTAAGGTACATCAGATTAGTTACAATCAGAGCATAATGAAACATACATTCAGTAACAAGTTTTAGGATCACAGTTACAGCAATACATTGCTCATGAAAGAAGGTGATTTGAGATGAACAGGCTCCATCAGTAGGATGGTAATCAGCCAGGTTAATCCCTGAGAGATTCTTTAGCCAAAGATGTAACAAGTCATTGTTTTCACTTGCAGTGGCTCACCCCAAGTGTGTAGGTTTTGAGCCTCTTTTTAAACTGCAAAAGTGGGACAGTTTAAAATTTCACAGGCTGGTGGGTTCCAAATAGAAAGGGCAATGAATGACAAGATCTCCTACCAGATGCTGATTGTACCCTAAGAATTTCAAGTAATGGACTTGAAGTGGATCACAAGAGTGTCACATGTTCCATAAGCTTAAATAGTCCCATAAGGCTAGGAGAAGTAGTGTGTTTCTCAAGTTTGACAGTTAGGCAGTACATTGGATACTGCAGTCTTGCACTGAATGAGTACCAACCACGAGCTGCAAACATGTTGCAGTGGTGGTCCCTGGAAGGGGCACCAGCTGCAAAGTGTCCAGCTCTATTATAGAGAGTTTTTAGCCTGCATATTTCAGAGTCTGAAATGGACTGTAAGATAGGGCTCCATAAAGGAGAACTAGCATTTGGATGCTTCTTGCAATGGCAAGGCATGCCTCCCTTGAAAGATTGGGGAAAATTCTGCAGAAGAGGCAAAGCTTCAGATGCAGTTTTTTGTCTATGGAATCCATATTTGGTGCAAAAGTCACATCTTGGTCAAGCACAACCCCAAGGTATTTAAGTGACCCAACCACTTCAAGATGAGTGCCACCAGTGGTGGACAACTTGAGTAAGTGTTGCCTTTTAGTGCCTAGCCTGCTGTGTCTAAACAGCATGGCTGTGGTTTTCTTTGTTAACATTAACGGCAAGTTTGTCAAGAACCAGTTTTTTAGTTGTTTGAAGTCACTCTCCAGGTTACTGTTGATCCAGTTGATGTCTGCAGAAAGACTATACAAAATAGCATCATCTGTGTAGAGTTGTAACATAGCCCCACCACAGTTATGGGGTATGTCATTAATGAATAGGGAAAAAAGAGTGGGACCAAAAATAAAGCCTTGAAGTACACCGTCAGTTATTACCCAAGATCTGATGTACCACCTTGACATTTAAAACTTTGTTTCCCATTTGTCAGGTACTTGTGGAACCAGAGGCAGAGAGGTCATCTAGTTCTATTAACTTCAGTTTGGCCAGCAGATCAAACAAATCGAATGCCTTGGTAAGGTAAAAAAAAAAAACTGAACAAAAGCCAGTTTTGCACTGAACTTTCTGCAGTCTACATTTTCTGATAAGGAGATATGTGTCACTTCATGATACCTTTTGGCAGGTATCAGTCCTCCCTGAACTGTTAATAAAAGAAAATATAATGGGTTAAGTCCAGAAGCTGCTTTCTGTACTCCTGAGGAATTACTATCTGCTGAAGTGCCCCTTCCTCCAGTCCTCCATTTGTAGCCTGCTCCTGACAGAGGAGCCCATTCTCCTGGTATACCTCCCTTTTCTTTGAACCCTTAGTCTACGTCCACCCTGGTGGCTAACTCCCTTAATTTCTGTAGGGATAGGTCAGCTTGCTGAACTTTACCCTGCACCACATGCCAGACCTTCTCTAAAACACAGTCTCCTATAGGAGAGCAACCCATGACTGGGCTTGCTTCAGTCTGTATCTGTGGCTCAGAATTGCTGCTCCCAGCTCATTCTTCAGCTACAGCTTCCCCTACTACTGAGGGATGTATTGTTTCCATATGCACTGCCCTCTCCACATCCTCAATAGGAGTGTTGCAAATTTAAAATTGACTTGCAGATTACAGAGAATTTGGCTTGAATGTGGTTTACATAGCATTTAAGAATTGTGTACTATGCAACTCTAAATTGCATTATTTATTTTATTTAGTTGTTTAACCAGGACTAGCACACTAAGCTGAAAGCTTTTTTACAGGAGCGACCTGGGAGCACAGGGAAGTTAAGTGACTTGCTCAGCATCACACAGTACGCAGGTAGAAGCTGTGGGATTCAAGCCCAGGTCTAGTCTGCTGGATGTGACCAGATTTGCAGCTCAGAGCCTTAAACCACTGCGCTATACTGCCTCCCTCATTAAATGTTATTATGCAAATAGCCAATATTCACACATTGAGGTGAATCTGTGACGTGAATTATGGCAATTTGTGTAGTGAAATTTGCACAATTGCATAAATTTTACTATGTGGATCTGCACACTATGCTATGCACTTCACACATTGCATAGTTTTTGAATTTCACCATAGAAATGTGTACACTAGGCTAAGCACTTCAAGAATTGCGTAGTGTTTTTCATATCACCAACAGCTAGTCCTCAAGAGCAAGTTCCCTAGCCTTACTATGTGTAGTGACACACAAAATATTGCATGACTGTCAGAGTCATTACCCAAAATTACAATATTTATTTTATTTAGTTTTTGTTGACCAGGTAAGCGCACTAGACAAAGCCTGCCTATTTTCAGGCACAATCCTGGGGAGGGGGATACAGATGAATGCCAACTGACCTTGAACCAGATTAAGCTGTTGATGGTATATTTATTGAATGAGGGAAATTTGGCCAGGACACCGGGGAATTTCCCCTACTCTTTTCGATAAGTGCCATGGGATTTTTAACATCCACCTGAACTACCACCAATCCAGGCAGATGGGACCTTGGTTTTTAATATCTCATCCGAAAGACAGCACCTCATAAGTGCAGCACCCCTCTCATGCTGCACTACAGTGTCAGTACTGGGATATTAACCCAAGCGCTAGATGTGGCAACTGAACCCACAGCCCTCTGATCTCCTGGCCTCAGAGGTGAGTGTGCTACCTACTGAGCTACTGACACTGCCAAGTGTGACTCTCACTGGGATAACAGGAAGGTCTTATAAAACACATACCTCCTGTATGCCTTGGCCATCTTGCCAGCTTAGAAAGATCCAGACCATTGGCACTAATCCATCTTTCCTTTCATTCTAGAAAACTGGCCCAGCAGGATATGTTCCTTGTGAAATAAATCCTGTTTCACCAATGAAATGGAGGTCTCAGTGTCCCTTACTCCCTATGTTACTATACCATGAACTAGCACAGGGTGCATGTGTCCAGTGGAGTTATCAGGGACTGCAGTCTGAGTACAAACTAGTGGTGTGTGAAATTTTCAGATTCTGGTGGAAATAAATTTCATTGAATTCTATGCAGCACTAACACAGGCCACTAGCTGCTGGGAGCTTCTAGAGCTACTCCCTGCATCAACACTTGCCTCTTTTGCTATATTTTTTGGACAGTCATATGATAGGTCTCCCAGTTTTTGGCAGATGTAGCAACTGCATTCCCCTAACTTTTTACATTTGCAACCATTTAGCTTCCCTTTTTGTTCAGGCAGAGGCTGGCTTCCTTATGTTGCCACCCACCAGGTTCCCTTAAAAAAATACCAGATGTCCCTCCCCATTGTTTGTGTGCTGAGTGTATAGTCGGTCATACATGAAGTGATCAGCCCTCTTGGCTGCCTCCTTCATTGAACTAATTGTCCTATCCAGTATCCATATTCTCAACTCCTCTGGTACAGTCTGGAGAAACTGTTTCATGAGGAAGAAATCCTTGCTGTGTTTCATGGAGTGGCAAAAGACAACCTGCCCAAGATGCCCTGTCCATTTCAACTTGCCCACACATTTTTTTCAAAGGCTTTTAAAAACAAATCAAGATTATCCCTCTCCTTATACTATTTTTGGAATTAATTTTGGCATCATGGATCAAATCCCTAGTGTCAGTACTTATTGTTTGTGGTGGCGCCCTCTGGCACAGAATCTCCACAGCCTACTCATGTTCATGATTTCACTTTTGCTCCTCTCTCATAAGGATATAATGCTATGTCAATTATATATCATGCTGGCACTGCTTTTCTCAATCATCTCTCATCTAGATCTCTTGCTAGTTACTGCATCAATCACTCCTCTGCCTCCAGGTTAAGTTTTTCAGCTCTGCCTCTATTTTCACTCTCCGCAATTCAGCATCTGCCATCTGTTGCTCACAACTGCCTTTTGCCACTCAGCACTTGTGTTCACATTAATTAGGGTGAGCTCCAGTGACACCATTACTGTCTGGTCTACATGTACAGCTGTCCCAGTTATAGGATCTGGATCACTTGCCCTCTCACTACCCTCGGTATCATAATTTTGGCCAGCAGTGACCACTTTTATATGGCACGGGGACATTATGTCACAAGACATAATGCCACATGGCACTATTGTGCTGCATGATTTATGCCACGAGGCATCATGTCTTTGTTCTGTGGGGGATCCACCTCCACACCCATGTTATGGAAGACTACACCCCCAGACCCCCCCACTAAAGATTCTCAACTCCGGAGAGGTCCAACTTGGGGAGTATGCTATTAAGCATGTGACATTATGACCCCGTATGCTTTTGTACAGCTTCCCTGGTTACTTTTCTTAAGGAGGTCTATGAGGCCTGCTTGTGTCTAACCTTCCTCATACACAATCCCTGTCTCAAACAAAAACATATGATCAAGTTTCAAATGTAACCAAGTGGTGCAGTTTCAGGATTAGCTAGCCCTGGATAAAGGCAACAGCAGAAAAAAAGAAGGTACACTCAAAGTAAGTAATGCTCCACTCAGGTAATGATGCTGTGCAAAGGATTTATTTCCAGGCACAAAAGTTGCATACAGTAGTCAAGCTTAGTGCAAGATCCTCCTAAACAGCAATGAATTTCTTACAGTCTTGACTGGGGGACAAAACTCAGTTCTGAGCAAAATGTCTGTATGATTTGGTGTCTGTATAATCATATATTGTATTGTCTTTTGTACTTTGAATGCAATTATAAATGAGAGTTTCTCTCAATATGCCTTCTAATAAATATTGATGATGATGTATTAGCTATTGGGCTTCCTGACTGTGACCAATTTTGCCTGCTCAGTTTTGTCTATTCTGTGCATGTATGCACTTGAATCAAAATTGTAAAAAACTCAGCACAGTTTAGGACCTTGCATTAAAGCTGGCTATGAAGTAGCCTTTGTGCCTGGTAATACATCTTTTTCAACATCATTACCTGAGTACTTACTTTGACTGCACATTCTTTTCTCTGACATTGCTCAGTGACAGTCCCTCTTCTTTTGTACAACTCTTCAAGGTGTGCCAACTTACATTATTCATGCGGCCCAGACATAATGCCATTTTACTGTTGTGATAAAGTTGAATAAGGTCCTGCCCCATTTGTTATGTAGAAAGAGTTTAAATACAAGGATCTGTTCTATCCTCTCATTTTCTGTCTCTTCTCAATCAGGTTGTACAACTAAATTTTTTTGTGAGACCTAGGAACTGATCACTCTGATGGTTTCACAGTTCTCTGTCTCTTGCAATCTCTCTGCCTTTACTTGCTGTTCTAGCTAACCATGGGGTGAAAGAAAAAGTTTTTGAGCCAAGTGAAAAGGTCTTGCTACTGTTATCTACTACAGAAAATGAACTGTTAATGAATAGAGATGCAATGAAGTTTTAATTCACAGGTGAAGTGAACCCGAAGTGGTCCACTTCAAATTCTCATAGCACTATGCAAATTGTCCATTAAAAACTTGAAATTCACCTTACTTCACATTGTCCACTTCAAGTTCACTTCAAGTAATAGTTTGACAAGGTGAAGACATTAAAAAAACAACCACTGATCACATGCTTGACTGTCTCTGCAGGTCTGCAGGTCACGTGATTCAGGGAGGCAGTTAATTAGGCAGGAAGCCAGTGTTCAAAGTACAAAGTGGGCACAGATGCAGCATGCAACAGTCAGCATTCACTTTATTTCAGGGTACTGCAGAAACTCCTGTACCACGAGATTTAAACAGTGGGCCCATACAGGGAACCCACACAAAGCCACCATTGCTAATACATTTTACAATATTTGATCCATTATCCCTAGCAATGAAGCCAGCTTTTAGGGACAGGTGTGCAGCCACTCATCAGTTTCTGTCAGTAGCAAGTCTAGCATGTGTTCGCCTGTATGTGACCCTGCTACACTAGCAAGCGTGTCATGCTGTCTAATGCCATGAAGGTTGCTACCACCATCACAGTCTGATTTATTACACTGCTTTCCCATCCCACCATCACAGACAACCCCAGGTAGCTGTGTTCAATATGCAGTGATACACATATATGAACTACTCACCAATCTGCCACTTGTCCACATATCCATGCTTAAGTGAATGTAAAGTGATGCAGAATGTTGAAAGAGCATGTCTTACAGACTCTGTCACTGTCTGATATAACTCAGGGACAGTATGGGTGGAAAAGTATGTCCGGAACAGAACCTTCCATTTAGGACATGCACATGCTGCAAAATGCCAGAAGCCCACAGTCTCCACAAAGGAAAATGGCAAAAGGTCAATTGCCAGCATTTCCGCTTTGGCAGCATTGAGTTCACATGCATCTGCATGATTGGGTGGATATTCAGCGTTGTGCGCAAAAAGGCTGTGCAATGTGGGCTGCATTGTTTGTTGCTTTACATGTGACATGCAAAATAGCTCTACACTACTAATTGATATGAATGGGGTACCTTGGATGTGTGATGGTGGGTGCACATGTGGTTATTTTCCCTATTTTAACCACAGGGGTTGATGTAGTAGAATTACTACAGTACTCTGACCACTACTTGAACATTACAAATCATCCTCCTCATGTCTATAGTAATCCTCTGGTGTTATTTCACCACTTTTACTGACATGGCTACTTACACTGATGGAAGGGGATACCATGCTCACTAAGGTGGCTGAGGGTGAATGCCCAACTGTGGCATTAGCTCCCCTCTGGTGCCACGTCCACAGTGCCTTGTGCCTGCTCTTCAGATGAGTATGCTGGCCCCCAGTACCCAAATGGCTACCCTTTTTACCACACTTCACATGCACTTGGCAAAGATGGCAGATTGCCACTGTTTCATTGTTGCCATCTTGTACAAAAAATTCCAAACTAGGGATTTGAATGCCCTACTCTTCACATGTCATGGATGGTGCTGCTGTTGCATATGTAACTGTACTTTTGGTGGTGATGAAATGTGGGGTGTAATGCATGATTTCTGCTGTTGTGCACAATTGGATTTTGACTAAACATTACAGTCTATGACTATTAATTCAGGGTCATCATCAACAGACACAGCTACAGCAGAACTTTGAGGAGGGGGTGATTGACTAACACACTGTTTACCAGCAGCCACCTTCACTTTCATTTTTCCGGTCCCAAATGAGGTTGCTAGTATCATCATCATCATCATCATAATCATCATCCACTAATTCACTTTGGAGGCTGTCCTCCTGTGGAGATATTCCAAGTTCAACAGCAGCCTCAATATTATCAGCCACACTTTTTTTGTCAATATCTGAATATTTTGATAGGCCTGTCCTCAACATGAGTGGAAACATAAGGCTGTGAGTCATCATCATGATCAGAATCATGTTCAAGTACTGTTGGTAGTAGGATATCAACTGTGCTCAAGTCTGCAGATTCAACCAAATTTTTCCCACATTGTAATTTTAACAGGGTTGAACTTGTAGTAATACTCATGTTGTTAACAACCATGCCCTCACTAATGTTACTAACAGAAGGGACAACACTGACTTCTACCAGCATTGAAGTGACTGATTTCATTGTGAAAAACATAATCAGACAAATCCCTTTACTTTGCTTTGCTTTATTTATGTATGTATGTATGTATGGATTTGTAATCTGGGTAAGTGTGCTTATCCAATGGACCATTTTCAGACACAACCCAGGCCACAAGGTGGCACCAACATAGTTCAACAGCCATAAATTTATATAGACAGTAGTAACTATTGCACAGTGATAACTAATAGACAAAGGTCAAAATATTAGTCAAGCATGTCTGCTACAAAAAGCTCGACATGAAGTCAATAGGGGTACAATGTAAATTGAGCTGAAGCAGCAGTAATAACTCAGTTTCAGAGGATAAATGGTACAAAAATAACAAGCAGCAACTTTTACAATTAGAAGCAACACATCCTTTTCACTTGAACTGACTGACAGACTTGATAAGAAGACCTTGCATGTCAAGCAGAAATGAATGGAAACCAGAGACAGCTAGGAGGTCAAGATGGGATAGAACAGAAATACATAACAATACTTGATGAGAAGCAGTGAATACAGAGAGGTATGGGACAGCAGGAGCACAAGGAGAAATCACTGTACCGGGCAGTTTGTGGGCACTACTTGTGGTCCAGGACACAAGTGTATGTACATTCAGATAGCAGCCAGGCTCTAAGGTTCATTTTGAAGGACAGGTGAGAGTGGGACATGTGAATAGACAGCAGTTGTCTGTTCAATTAGGTGGGGGCAGAGACTGAGAAAGCTTTAGTTCCCATTAAAGTGGAGACACATGGTACTTCCACAGGAGGGACTGTTGATATGCTGATGCACCTGGATGCAGTCCTGTGAGTGAGCAACAGGGACTAGGGGGACATCTGGTTTCACCTGAGTGCATTGTCCACAACACAGCCCACACATATTCAAAGTGACCTTACAGAGGGAGCTACCCTAGGGACTGATAGAGTAAACAATGGTGGATGGAGTAGAGTGCTTGAAGAACAAAGCAACAGAGTTGTAAGTTGTGATTAGTCAAGAACCTAGAGTGGAGGACACAGAGAAATAGCTAGGGGAGCAGTAGTCTAGAAGGGGCAATATGTTACCATGCGTGATAGCAAGACTAGCTCCAGGGGAAGAAATTGCTTAGTACAGTAAGCAGCACCTAGTTTTTGGCATATTTTCTGCACAGTGTTGATTATGTGGTCAGAGAAGGTTATGAAGGAGTCAAGGGTAACACCTAGGTACTTGAAAGAGGGGACTTTTTTGGGGGGGCCCTATGGGGTCATACCAGGATGGAGGAAGTGGTTTTAGTGACCTTGACAAGGAAAGGTTTTGAGCCAATGAGCATAGTCTTTGTCTTTTTTTCATTGACCAGGAGCCCGTTGGAGAGGAACCAATGATATGCAGAGGCATAGTTACATGAGAAGGTGGATGAGATGGAATCAAGTGACTTATCGCTGTGATTGAGGACTAAGTCATCTGCACAAAGAAGGGCATGACAGTTTTGGCTTTCAGCAGGGAGAGCATTGATGGACATGGGAAAGAGTAGTGGGCCAACTATAAAACCCTGGAGGACTCCCATATGGATAGGTAGGGTAGGAGAAAAGTCTTTACCTATTTGGATAGCTTGAGACCTGCTGGAGAGATAACTGTGGAACTACTCCATTTAATCAGGGGAGCAGCCAAACTGAAGTATTGTGGAATGCAGAAGATGGTGGCCAAGGTCAAAAGCCTTAAATAGGTCCATAAACACCACTGCAGTGGCCTTGCCCTTATCCATATTTGCTAGAGAATATGATCAGAGAAGAGGGCTAGTGCAGAGGAGGTACTGTGATGCTTCCAGAAACCATGCTGGAGGGGACATAGGAGGTTATATTTCTGTAGATGTTCCAATAGCTGGTGGTGGACACATTTTTCCAATAATTTGCTGAGGTGTGGGAGGGGTGAGATGGGTCTACAGTTTTTTGGGGAAGGGGATCACCTCCCCTTGAAGACAGGTACCACATGTGCAACTTTCTATGCATTAGATACAGTGGATGATGAGAGGGCCAGGTTAAATATGAGGGTAAGTGGTTTAACAATGGCTGTGAAGATAATCTTGAGAAAAATGGGGTAGAGTCCATCACTGCCAGGGCTGCCTCTGGCTGGTAAACTCTGTAGGAGCTTAGAAGTGAGTCTCTGCCTGATGGCCCTGAAATAGAAAGGGGGTGGCAGGGTGTCATTTAAAGCATTGGGAACTTAGTCTGGTTGCTTCTTTAGGTCGGGGGGGCTGAGGGGGGTGCTTACTGAGGTAAGAGGAAAGGTCAGTGAACATTTTATTGAAGGTATTTGCAATCAAAACCAGATCAGAGACAAGGCGTGAGGGGGATGAGAGTTGAGAAATTTGCTTGTTTTCCTTAGGATTTAGGAGTGACCCTATGGAGGCCCAGAAAGTATGAGTATTACTAAGGGAAGCTTGTTGCTAGCCATGGTAAAATGTGTGCTTTAGGGAATTTGCCACCTGTTTGCAGGAACTGTGCAGTTTTCTACACATTCCAGAGTTATAGGGAGGAGGATGATTTAAAGGCTCTCCGTTTATGATCCTTGTCCTTCATTTTTGCCAGGAGATCCTTTGATGGCCAATGCTTTCGTCCTACCCTAATCCTCCTTGGTTGTGAGGGGTAAATGTTTGGCCAGCAGTTTTCAGAGGGTAGCAAAGAGAAACGCAACAGCAGCTGAGACGTTCTTGTGTAGGTAGAGATTGGACCAGTTAATAACCTCTGTATCCCTGAGGACAGGTGCAAGTTAGGGCAGTTGAAATTTCTAAACAACAGATATTTAGGCGGGGAGCAATTTGCTTTGGAGCAAAAAACAATGTATGTTGGGGTGTGGTCACTAATAGAGTCAGACATAGTACTCACCTGGAGGATCATGTCTACCCAGTTTGTGGCAATCCAGTCAACTGTGGTGTGATTTAGGGAGTGGGAGTTGTGCCTTGTCAGGGAGGAGATGACTTGCTCCAAGTGATGTGTTTTTAGTAAGCTCACATACTCAGGCTGAGGACCACCTAACCAGTTAAGATTAAAATTACTGAGAATGATGGTTGCACCAACTCCTACCTTTCCCTTCTGCTGCCATGTCCATGACTACTCTTAACACTGCTACCATTGGTAGTCCCGATAAACCTGACTCATCTTCACAACAACTTCCACTGCTAATAGTCTTCTTGGCAGCAACACAAGCAGCCAGAAACTGCTTTGCCTGACCATTTCTTCACAGGCATTTTTTGAGATGACACAGATGATTTACAACAACTTGATATTTCTGCACTTTTGGGTGGCTGAGAAGCAAAACACTAAATGTAGCCACACATGCACAACAGAATGCCTGTCCTTGAATCCTTAACCAATCTTCAAAAAGCTGACAGTCAAAAAAACAATAGAGAGAGAGAGAGACACAGTACCTAGCTACACAGAAGCAGAGGAATAAATTGCAGACAGGCTTAGAAATTCAGGGTGCTGCAATGAAATGCATGTCAATTGACAGCACACACACAGATTGAAGGTCATGCACAGAAACTTTAACTGTTCAGTACAGTACAACACAGACAATCCTCTAAAAAGACTGAAAAACTGCCCAACAAACAGAAAATATTTATAAACAATTCAGTGAAGTTGTACTGTGTCTACCTGGACTCAAAAATAATAAAACAATAGACAACAATGGTTGGAAAATGCCTTTTTCACTACTCTCCCTTCTACACCACAGATCAGCCTCTTCTCTGAAGCACACATCTACAGCGTCTCTCATTACAGAGACTGAATCAACTAAATTAAAATTCAGTATTCACAAAACATCAATAAATTTTCAATGATATAACCCCATCAGGGTTTACTGCAATTGATCTAAATTTTGTCAAACAATTCTGTGGAAAAAGGTGTTTTTAAAGGTTTTTAGAGGGTTTGAATCTCAGAACTCTGACAGCAAACTGTCTCCAGCTTTCCACTACACACACTATGATGAACTGAGGCTGTGCAAGACAATAAAGTGCCAATGTGACATTACATCCCATGATTCACTGCAAAACTTGCCTTTAAAGAGCACAAAAGCAAGGTGAAGTAACACAAAGTCAATTGAAAACAAAGTGAAGTAACATTAAGCAATCGCCCATAAGAAGGCAGTGCTCCTGTCCAGGGAGATTGCTGCTGCACAGAACTGACCAGCTCAGCTCTTCCGGACTGTGGACAGATTGCGCTATCCAATATGTCTCCAGTCTGGGGGAGCCTTGTCAAAGGAATGTTGTGGTGAGTTTGCTTGTTTTTTTGCAGTTACGGTTGCAACAATCAGGTCCGGCATCTGTTTGGCTTACTTTAATGGAAGTTGCAGCTGTCGGCAGGGAGATGTCAGGCCCTCTGTTTACCTGGTCTAGCTTTAATTGGACCCACAACCACTGACATAGTGATGATCATCCAGACATTGGGACCAACCAGCTGTAGTTTGGATCCAGGCCCCATATGCCTCTTGGTAGGATGCATTGACGAGATCATCCCAGTCCTAGCTGAGATAGTCTGGAGGTCATTGGAGAGAGGGATCTTTCCTGATTCCTTGAAGGAGGCATTTGCCTGGACTCTCCTTAAAAAGTCCTCCCTTGACCCAGACTGCTTGGTGAACTATAGACCTGTTTCTAACCTGCCATTTGTGGGTAAGGTTATTGAGAAGGTGGTTGCATTGCAATTGGATGATCCTTTGACCAGCCACATTGTTTATGATTCTCTCCAGTCTGGATTCAGGAAGAGATATAGTACTGAGACGGACCTTGTCCGGGTGCTAAATTACTTCCTAATAGCGAGAGATTGGAGGACCTGTTCTATCTTGGTCCTCCTTGATCTCTCTGCAGCATTTGACACTGAGGACCATAATGTGCTGTTGGAGTGCCTGTGGCTCATCTGTGGACTGTCTGGTACAGTACTCAGATGGTTTTAATCTTCCTGGAGGGTAGGACTCAGAGAGTGGTGTCTGGGATTTTTTCCTTGGCTCCTCTCTCCCTATCCTGTGGGGAGCTGCAGTGCTCCATCTTGTCACCCATGTTGTTTGCACTGTATATGCTGCCATTAGGAGAGATTATTAGGCAGTATGGTCTGAGTTTTCACTGCTATGCAGCTGACACTTAGTTATACATGTCCTTTGCACCTGATCAGGATGTGTTCCTCTCGGTATTTAACAACTACCTCACCGAGATCCAGGACCAGATGAGTGTGAGCAGGCTGTGGTTGAACCCAGTTAAAACTGAGGTGCTGGTTGTGGCCCCTGATCATCAGGAGGTGAGTTTGTCAGCAGGCCTGCCCTCAGGATTATGTCTGGGGGGAGTTGGACTGAGTACCTCAGACCGGGTGCGGAACCTGGGTGTTATTGTTGATGACAGCCTGACCCAGAAATCACAGGTGACAGCTGTCATCAAGACCTCTTTTTGCCATCTGAAGAATCTCACCCGGGTGAAACACCTGGTTCCTCCCCAGTATCTTCCAATGCTGGTCCACACCTTCATTACCTCTCACCTTGACTACTGCAATGCCCTTTACCCAGGGCTGCTGGGGATTGATGTCAACCACCTGCAGCTAGTGCAGAATGTGGCAGCCAGGCTGCTGACTGGTACGTTCAGAAACAGTCATGCAATGCCTGTGCTCCGCAGCCTGCACCGGGTTCCAGTGCAGTGCAGGATCACCTTCAAGGTCAACTTGCTGACCTATAAAGCCCTGCATGACCAGAGACCTAGTTTCTTGCAAGATCTCTTTCACCCTTAATGCCCCCTCAGCCTTTTCTGATCTGCCAATGAGTGATTGCTAGAGATTCCCAGGGTCCATTCTGGGGCCTGATCTTTCAGCATTGCGGCCCTGATGCTGTGGAATTCTCTACCTCATCGGGTACAAGATTGCCTGACCATTCAAGAGTTTAAAACTGCACTAAAAACATCTTTTTGATTTGGCATATATAATGATTTTTAAAGTAATATTAGAATTATTAGAGTTTTATATTATTTTTTTGTTATTTTTACCAATTATTTTACCAGGTGAGACACACTAAGCTGAAAGCTTGTTTGCAGGTGCAACTTGGGAGCAAAAGGAAGTTAAGTGACTTGCTCAGGGTCACACAATATGCACCTAGGGAGCTGTGGGATTCAAACCCAGATCTCCAGATTTGCAGCTCAGAGCCTTAACCCACTGCGCCATACTGCCTCCATTATGAGCTTTTATTGATTACATGTGATATTAATGTACAAGCACCTTGGTTTAAGAAAGGTGCTTTCTATAAATAAAGTATGATTGATTGATTTTTTGAAGTCCATAGAGAACAATGGAAACTTTGCATTACTTCAAGAAGCGTAGTTATTCACTTCACTTTGCAGAGTAGTAAGCGAAATTCGGTTCTACACGAAATACTACAAGTAGCGAATTTTAGGCACTTCTCCCAGCACTATTAGTGAAGAGGCAAGGGCCTTATAAAGTGCTTAGATGTACTGGAACAGTTAACTATGAGATTGAGACCCTGATAGGAAAAATACTACTAAGATATACCATGCTAACCTCCTCAAGAAATAGGTTGAAAAAAACACCAAAAGCTCATTTGCTGGTTTTACCAGAAACTGATAAAGAAGATATTGATGTAGCTTATGAAAGACTGGAACAAACTGTAACTGCTGATGCAGTAAAAGTGAATGTTTCCTTAATCTCTAAATAAACTGCATAAATTCATAATTTATTAAAGGCATTTTATTTGTTTATTTTTATTTATTTCAGTCTTTGGTAACCGGGTAAGTGCACTGATCCAGGAGACTGTTTTCAGACATAACCCAGGCCACACGAGCAGCAGTTACAGAGGTACTGACAAGTTATACAATGAGTACAAACCGTGTGGATATACAGACATCATTGGTGAACAGCAAAAGTAACATAGGAATGTAAAATTAATGAGAGGTTGAAAAAATACCAATCAGTACATCATGATAAGCAACAATTATTATATAATTATTTACAAAGGATAAGTTGCCAGTGCAAATTAATGCATGATGTAAAAAAAAACATACAATAGTCAAGTGAGAGAGCCTGAGAAGCAGGTAGTGAGGGATGTAAGACAGGAGTCCAAAGAAATTAGAGCGGGCAGGGGAGGCCAAAGCAGCACAAGACAGAAAAGTCAGAAAGGTGTGTGTGTGTGTGTGTGTGTGTGTGTGTGTATGTGTGTGTGGGGGTGGAGGAGTTATCCAAGCTAGCAATGGCATGTGGCCTCATCAAGCAGCCAGGATTTGAGATGTGTCTTGAAAGTGGTATGGGAGTCCAAAGAGCAGATGGGTATGGGGATTCTGTTTCACAGAGTGGGAGCAGCTACAGATAATGCTCTGCTACCCATAGCTGAGGAGATTTTCAGGATATCTGGGGGGGGGATGGGGATGCATGCAGACACCTCAAGGGAGTTCTGATCTTGAGAGGAGATGTATAAGGGGAGGCTTCACCTGATGGCACTGTCCAGGAGGCAGCCAAGTCCGTAATCAGATCTGCAGTGTAGTGGAAGCCAGCCAAGATTCTGGTAGAGGTGGCAGTGGTGAGTGGAATATGGTGCCAGGATAGTGAAACAACGTATGTTGTTGTACGTGGAGCAGAGGCATGCACACAAGGCTGAAGATGTCTATGAGTAAATAGGGGAGCAGTAGTTAATCTTTAACAGTACTTTATTTTAGTTTAACAGTACTTTTACCACAGTACCAGGCCAAGCAAAAGGGACTGAGCATGTAATAGTGACAAGGAAAGCTTGCCCTATTAGACAAAAGACATACAGAATACCAGAGTGGTTAAGAGCAGACATGGTTAAGAAAATACAAAAAATGAAAGAACTGGATATCATAGCAGAGTCAATAGGTGCTGGGTCATTACCAATGGTGACTGTAAACATTAAAGAAGGGGGTGTAAGAATCTGCCTTGATTTTAGGAAACCAAAGTGTCAGAATTTGACAGTAATCCTATACAAAGAATAGATGATTTTGTGGACAGACTGGGAAGTGTCAAGTATATCAGTACCCTCAATCTCACCAAGGGTTACTGGCAAATCCCCCTAGCTAAAGAATCCAGAGACAAAACTGCATTTGCATCTCCTGTTGGATTCTATTGGTTTACCACCATGCCATTTGGTTTACATAGTGCACCCACTACATTCCAGCAGAACATGGATGTAATTTTATCCCCTCACACTGGTTACTGTGCTGCATACCTGGATGATGTTGTGGTGTATAGCTCAGACTGGAAAAGTCACCTAGAACACCTATAAGCAGTTATCCAGTTGATCAAAAATGCAGGTCTGACAATTAATCCTATCAAGTGTGCATTGGGCATGCAGGAAACCAGATATTCAGGCTATGTTTTGGGTAATGGAGAAGTCAAGCCTGATGTTTCCAAGATAGAAGCTACAGCTAACAGCCCCATCCTCAAAACCAAGAAACATGTCAGGTCATTTTCAGGGCTGGTTATTGTTGAAGATTTGTTCCCAGCTTTGCTGACTCAGCTACTCCCCTCACTGAACTCACAAAGAAACAGTTCCCGAATAATGTGAAATGGACCCCCGAGTGTAACGAGGCTTTTCGGGCCATTAAGGCTACATTATTTTCAGCCCCTGTTTGAAGAAGCCCAGACTCTGAGAAACAGTTTTTGTTACAGACAGATGCATCAGAGGTAGGCCTAGGTGCAGTCTTGAGTCAGCATACAGATGGGAAAGAACACCCTAGTCTATATATCAGTAGGAAGTTGCATGACAGAGAGAAAAGGTACTCCACCATTGAAAAGGTATGCCTTGCAGCAAAGTGGACCATGGAATCCCTTAAGTTTTACTTACTAGGAGCTGACTTTGTACTTGTAACAGATCACAATCCTCTCTGTTGGCTTAATCAAAAAAAAGGATAACAATTCTAGAATCACATGGTAGTACCTGGCACTTCAGTTATTTAAATGTAAAGTGATACACAAATCTGGGAAAGAGAATGTCAATGCTGATTTCTGTCAAGATATGGATCAGGAATTGAGAACTCTAAAGTCTGAAAAACTGTGATTTGAAACTTCTCTGTTTGCTATGCTGCATATGCACTGAACTGCAAAGGTTATAAGCTAATGTGAGACAGGAATTTAATAGAATGTTTTGGAAACCTGGTTTTGTAAAACAGGTTCCTTCTTAAAGAGGAGGTATGTGACATGGTTGAATAAGGCCCTGCCCAATTTGTTATGTAGAAAATGTTTAAACACAAGGGTCTGTTCTATCCTCTCCTTTTCTGTCTCTTCTTGCGCAACCAAATTTTCTTGTGCGACCTAGGAACTGATCACTCTGATGGTTTCACAATTCTCCACCTCTCACTATCTGTCTGCCTTCACTTGCTGTTCTGTCTTTGCTCTCCCCTTGCATATCTGTGGTTATAATAACATATGTGAATTTTTATGTGAAACTGGAACCCATTTGTTTAAAATGCATATAGTTATACTGTTGACATGATTGCAAAAAGCTATTTGGAACTCAAGGGTTAACCTGAGATGCAGTTTTTAAGTCCTCTGCAGAGTTATCAACAAGAGTTCAGTTCTGTGACACCATGTACTGTTTTCTGCACCTGAAAGGAATGAAACTGACAAGAACATTCTGTAAACTTACAAGAACATTCTGTGAAAAGCAGGCTCTCTTAATGAGTTCCCAGAAAAAGACTTATAAAAAGATCAGCAATGCTTTTACTAGAGAGACAAAGAGAATGACAGACTGAAACTTGGAATTAAGAGATCCCCTCAGAAGAAGGGCTTTGTTTTCTCTGTTTGTACTGCCTTTGTAAATAGTTATACTGAACACATTTTTATTTTTTATTTTGCTGTTATTGAGAAAAATAAAATGCTATTTGTGAATTTTGAAACCGCTCCTGGTTTTTCTATGCTTCCCGATCTGTGCCTTGATAACAATTGTCTACTCATTCTTAAAATAAAAATGGTAATATATACAGTATCCCATTTCTATACATTGTTCTGTGAGTGGACAGATAGCCCTTTTATTGATAATACAATAAAGCTAAGAAAGGGATTAGAGAAGTGCAGGAAGAGTTTGTGGAATTGGGGAGGGGCCTTAGTCAAGTAGCACGCACGGTAACCTTCTCGGAGGTGCTACCCATCTATGGCATAGGAGAGGCTAGGGTGTTCCGTACCATGGTATTCAATCAGTGGTTGAAAAACTGGTGTTGAGCTCAGGGATTTGGCTTCATTGGGGACTGGGGGTCCACCTGGGTGATGCAAGCCTATACTGGCATGATGGGCTGCATCTGTCTGGGAGGAACCAGGATCCTATGTGATAGGTTTAAATGCTTCATTGGCAAGCTTTTAAACTAGCCAAGGAGAGCACTGGAAAGGAGCAGGAAAATCCTAGCCCCCAAACAATCACAGTAGTAAGTGTGGCAAACACCAACATGGAAGTGTCAATAGGGAGAAGGGCAGGGGTAAATGGAGAAAGTGACAAAGGCAAGAAGGACAGGGATGGGGCAAAAGGGGGTAAGGCCATCAGGAAATGGAGGGTAATGCATACCAATGCCCGTAGTCCGGGCAACAAGCTCCCTGAACTGGTGACCTTAATGGAAGAGGGATGCCTGGATATCATAGCAGTCACAGAAACATGGTACACAGGAACCATGACTGGGATGTTAACATACCAGGGTACATAACCTACAGGAGAGACAGGCAGGGAGAAGAGGGAGGTAGCTCTCTATGAAAGGAAGGATAAAGCAACTGAACAAAAGAGTAAACAGGGAGGAGAGGAGGCACTGTGGGTCACCTTGGAAACTGGAAGGCACCACAATCGCACAGGGTTGTGTACAGACCCCATGTCAGGGGAAGGAATGGACAAGGATATGATGGAAGGCATTCTTAGAATGGCAGAGAAAGGGAGATACTGTTGATGGGAGACCTGAATATGCCAGATGTTAACTGGAGCACATTTGCTGCAGCCACATCCAAGAGCAGGGCCATTCTTGATGCCCTACAGGTGAGCATTAGACAGCTAGTTTGGAACCCACTCGTGAGGAGCAATCTTAGATCTCGTACTCTCAAATGAGGGCAGTGAGAGGATCTCAGATCTAGAAGTTGGTTGCCATCTGGGGACAAGTGACCATCAAACAGTGTGGTTCACGTTAAACTCAGCTACGATCAAGCCATACAAAAGTGAGGACTGGACTTTGGGAGGCTGACTTTGGCAAGATGGAGATTGCCTCAGAAAGCACTAGCAAACAGGCTAGAAGGAAGTGTGGAGCAACAATGGGGAATTATCAAAACTGCCATCACAGAGGCAACAAGCCTTTGTGTGATGCAAATAAACAAATCAAAACAAAGAAAAAGCCACTATGGTTCTCAAGAGGTGGCTGTGAAAGTCAGGAAGAAAAGATAGCATTCCGGAGTATAAGGAAACACAGAAGGAGCAGGACAGAGGCTGTACCAGTTAAGGCAGAAAAGAAGCAGGAGGGAGGAAGTCAGAATAGCAAAGGCCCAAACTGAGGAAAGATAGCGAACTCAGTTAGAAGGGGATAAAACCTTTTATAGGTACATCAGCGGCGTAGAAAGACAAAGGAGGGGATAGTGAGGTGAATAGAATGAATGGTGGGTGGGCAGAGGGGACAGTGAAAAGCAGGAATATTGAACAAATATTTCTGCTCAGTATTCACAAGGAGGAGGGAAGTGCCTAACCAATTAACAGAAGCACTCTTGATAGGGGTTGATCCCAGTCCTTTCACAGAAGAAAGGGTTCTGCAAGAACTCCTAAAACTGAAGGAGGACAAAGCAATGGTCCTGATGAATTCACCCAGAATTCTAAAAGAATTAAGGAAGGAACTAGGAAACCACTGGCTACTCTTTTTAATAAATCATGGGAGGATGGTGTGGTACCCGAGGACTGGAGGAAGGCGGATGTGATTCCCTTCAAAAGTGGTACCAAGACAGAGGCAGGAAACTACAGACCTGTCAGTCTGACCTCTGTGAGTAGGGAAAGTGATGGAGTCACTTCTGAAGGAAAGAATAGTTGAGTACCTAGAGGTCAGTGGACACAGGATCCAAGGCAGCATGGGTTCACAGTGGGAAGGTCATGTCGAGACAGATCTAATAGATTTCTTTGACTGGGTGACCAAAGTAGTAGACCAGGGAGGGCTGTGGACATGGCCTACCTAGACTTTAGCAAGGCATTGACACAGTCCCACACAAAGGATTATTAGTCCAAATTAACCAGCCTGGGAGTGGGTCCCAGGCTGGTAATACTAAATAAAACATGGCTGGACAACAGGACACAGAGCGTAATTGTAAATGGAGTCCACTCCTGAAGAAAGGCGGTTACTAGTGGGGTACACGCAGGGTTCATATTGGGTCCAGTCCTTTTTAATGTCTTCATCAGTGACATTGCAGAGGACTGGAAGGAAAAGTATGCCTTTTGCAGATGACACAAAGATCTGCAACAGGTTCGATACACAAGGAGCGTGGAAAGGATGAAAAGGACTTGGCAAGGTTGGAGGAATGGTCAGGCGTATGGCAGCTAGGATTCAATGCAAAAGGGTGCAAAATAATGCACTGGAAACAAGAACCCAGGGGAAGAATACACAATGGGTGGGAGGTAGTAACAACAACAAAACAGGAAAGGGACCTGGGGGTAATCATATCAGATGACCCTAAGGTTAGCAAACAATGTGAGAAGGCAGTAGGGAGGGCTGGGGTATACTGGGATGTATAGGAGAGGCATCAGCAGCAGAAAACAGGAAGTTGTTATCCCTCTGTACAGACAGTTGGTGAGACCCATCTGAATACTGTGTCCCAGTTCTGGAGACCCCATCTCCGAAGGACATAGACAGGATAGAGGCGAGTCAGAGGAGGGCAACTAAAATGGTGCAGGGTCTGCAAGGAAGCCGTGTGAGGAGAGACTAAAGGAGCTTAATATGTATACCCTCGAGGAAAGAAGGGAGAGGGGGGACATGATAGAAACTTTCAAGTACCTCAAGGGATTCAACAAAGTCCAAGAGGGTAGCATCTTTCAGAAAAAGAGACTTGCAAGAACAAGGGGACACAATTTTTTTTTTTTTCAATTAACTCTTTATTTAGTTTTAGTTACAGGGATATGATCCAGTAATTCCAGATACAGACATGAAGTAGTACATACATATAGCCATAGATATACCAGTGGAGTAAACCTGTAACATACCCCCAACCCTCCCCAGTCCCCCCAACCCCCCAGCACAAGTTCAGAGAGACAGCACATACCGTCAAATCCTAGCTAATCCATACTCCCTAGAGAGAAAAAAGGGCGTAAAAAGAACCCCAGATCCTGTCAAACCTGGAAAGCTTATTCTGGAGGATAGCCATCATCCTCTCAATCCTCAAACAAGCTAATAATTCCTCTAGCCACTCAGTATAACTTAGCATGACAGAATCCTTCCAGTGCCTGAGAACGATTCTCTTAAGTGTAGCAGCAATCAGGACTATGTGAAACCTCCTATTCTTAACAGGGATGCCAGAGACATCGCCCAACAAACATATTTCTGGAGTAAAGAGGTCACCCAGTCCCAATAACGGGCTCACCCTTCCTGTAATCTCCTTCCACAGTGGAGTTACCTTAGGACACTGCCAAACTATATGCATCAAATCCCCCTCCCCTGTTTTACACCTAAAACACTTAGAATCTGCCGCAAACTTCAACCTGCTTAGTTTTTGTGGGGAATAATAGGTATTGTGAAGAATCCTGAACTGCATCAGCCTTAATCGATCCTGCAAAAAAAACTTATGACAGTTCATCCACAAGGCCTTCCAGTTAAGCTCTAAGTCAAGAAAACAGAAGCCCAATCGACCCTTGAGGCTGGACTTGGGAGTATGCCCTCAAATAACATGCAGTATATTTTGGAAATTGCATGTAGTAAACCCGCGCGGCTAAGGATCATTAAAACTCCAGCCTAGGACTCCGGACTGTACCACTACCCAACTGGGCAACCAAAAGGTGCCTAATCCGAGTATCTTAAAGATTGTCGTAGTAGGCAACCCAAACTTGCTCAAATCTCAACAGAGGGAGAATCCCCCATCAGGCGAAAGAAGGTCTTTCACACGGCACTCCTCGGTAAGGGCAGCCAGGAATGACCAAGCATTCTATTATCTATTACAAAGCGTGGTTTCCCAAAATTGGTTAGCCCAGTCATTAAGGTGATCATATTTCAGAAAACTTGAAAGTTCGAATGGGCTCTCACGGAAATCAAATTGGGGAGTTGCGCAACTGGAGGCAACAATTTCGGTGGAAGGTGAAGCAAAGCCTCAGGCCTCAAACCCTATTCCCGAATCAGGGCAAGCTCAACTTGTAGCCAAAGCGGTATATAGGAGTGCTGCCCTGAAACATCCCTGCCCTTCATCCACCTTAAATACTTACTGGCGTGAGCTGCCCAAAAGTATAGGGCAAAATGTGGAAGCCTAAGTCCCCCCAACCACTTGGGCGCCGCCAACTTTGGATAGGCCATACATGATTTCCTACAGCCCCTCACGAAATTGGCTATCATATTGTGCACCTTCCTAAACCAGGCAAGCGGTATCCAAATATTTAACATGCTCAAAGGGTAAAACAGTCTAGGAAAAACGTTCATTTTAACTAGATTAATCCTCCCCCATAAGGAGATTGGTAATTTTACCCATCTCTCCAAATCTAGCTCTATGGTCTGCACTAGAGGATCTAAATTCAGTCGAAATATCTTAGCCCTACCTCTGGTCAGGTTCATCCCAAGAAACTTTATAAAGTCTGACTTCCAGGATAAGCCCAATTCCACCATTTCATGTTTAAAAACGTAATTGTTAAAGGGATATACAACCGACTTGTCTAAATTTAACCTATAGTTAGCCAATTTACCGAATTCTCGAATAACCTCTAAGAGAGCAGGAATGGAAGCCCCCGGATTGGTAACATAAACCAACAGGTCATCTGCGTATGCTGTAACTTTCATGGTATAGTCAAAATTCTAATACCCTCAATGTCTCGTTTACTTATGATTGTCCTAATAAGAGGCTCTACGTATAAATTAAAAAGGAGAGGGGACAAGGGACACCCTTGCCTAGTACCCACATAAAGACTGAAAGGATCCGAAATAGCACCATTACAGCTGACCCTCGCAGTGGGATTGGAATAAAGGGAACTAATCCACCCTAAGAATGGCTCAGGAAACCCAAATTTCCCCATGGTAGTCAACAAGAACCCCCAATGAACCCTATCGAAAGCCTTTTCGGCGTCCAAGGACAGCAGAGACCATAGCGGCACCACTATCCTCAGACACCGAGAGGCATGAGCATAAGATCATAGGTGGTCCACAGGCGACCGACCCTTCATAAAACCAACCTGCTCTGGACCAATGAGTCCAGGTAAGACCCGACTAACATGTTCTGCCAACACTTTGGCCAAGATTTTGACGTCATAGTTAAGCAAAGATATGGGCCTATAGCTAGATGTTTGTTCCGGTTTATCTTGCTAGGAATTAATACAATCAATGCCTCAAATAAAGAATGGTCCTGCGCCTGATGAGATAAAATATGTCTAAATAAGCTAGAAGCAGAGGATAAAAGCTTAGCAAACTTTTAATAAAAATAGGCAAGAGAATCCATCCGGCCCGGTGTTCTATCAAAGGAGACTCTGTATGGCCGATTCAATTTCACTCTGAGTGATGTCAGCCACTAACTGCGCCTGTTGGGATTCAGACAGCAAAGGGAGGTCCAACCCTTCAAAAAAGGCAAGCATCTCCTTCTTAGTAGGGGAGTTCTCCATTTTACCATATGAGGATTTAAAATAGCATCTAAATTCTTGCACTATCTCTCCAGGGGTAGTCTTAACCAGGCCATCCACCTCAGACAGAATCCCTGGGATTATACGAGATGATTCCAATTGTTTAACCCTCCTAGCCAAGAGTGACCCCGCCTTTTCCACCTGATCCTGGTAACTCGCCTTGGTCCTAATTAAGGCCAACTCCGCTTGCTCCCCCAACAACTTTAAATAAAGATCCCTCAGCCTCACCAGCTCAATTTTTCATCCTCAGTCGACTGCAAGGACACAGAGGATTCTTTATTCTTATTAACCCAATAGCTCAGCTAGAACCAGAACCGCTCCTTCTTCCTTTTGGGCCTGGCCAATCAGGATCCCCCTACAAATGCCTTGGCAGCACCCCCAAACCAAATCCGGGCTGATGTTATCCCTACATTATTAGCTATAAATTCCTCAATTTGCTTAGTTATGAACTCCACAATTTGGGGGCTCGCAGCTCTGTTATTAATCCTCCACTACTGCCCCTCTTAGGAAGAGTAGAAAGGAGATAGAAGCATTACCACAGCATGATCGGAAGGCCCGGCATAATTTCCACTTCTAATACTCCAGAAAGAAGAGTACCAGAAAGTAGGAGGTAATCTACTCGGGACGCCCGATCAAATGCTGCTGAGGATAAATGTATACTCCCTATCTTCGGGTGGACCCTCTCCATACATCCACTAAACCATACCGATCAAAAACCTCACCAGGGCTCGCTGAGCAGGAGAGAACATGTAGTATTCCTCCTGGTCCTATCCATCAGTGGGTCCAATACGAGATTCAAATCCCCCCCTAAGATCATGGGAATTTGCACAAAAGGGACCAGAATCTCTAGAAGCTTAATAAAAAACTCCTGAGACTCTGAATTAGGGCCATAAATAGCCCCAAGAAGCACTTCCACATTCTGAAACTTACCCCTAACAAGCACAATTCTCCCCTCAGCATCCTGAATAACCTGAAGCGGAACAAAGGGTACGGATCTACGCAAAAGAATCATCACGCCTCTACTCTGCATGTTACCTTGCGAGGCAAAAACTAACCCCATCTGCAGGCGCCTCATAGAATTACACTCTGATTGAAGTAGATGTGTCTCTTGCAAAAACACAATGTCCGCCTTTAGTACCTCTAGATGCTTTAAAATACTGTACTGCTTAACCCTCTGGCGTGCTCCTTTTATATTCCAGGTTGCCACTTTAAAAGCCCCAGACAACGCCATCCTCCAAAATTTCTGAAAGCAGAGCCATGGTATGCACCCCTTAAGCCGCTTCCCTATTGCCAAAATTGAGAACTTGTGCACTCTCTGCCCCCAAAGCAAACCTTACAATAACAACGATACCTAAATAAATTAAACCCTCCACCATCCCCCTCTCCCCAACCCTTAACAAGAGCTTGTGTAACTATATCTTCTCCTTTGCTATCCCACCCCCTACCCCAGTATCCCCATCCTATACATACCATCCCAACATTGAGCATTAACCCCCCATCCCAACACCCCACGAACCCAAACAAACCCCCCTCCCATCCACACTCTCTTGGTCCGTGACATCAGCCCACTCAGCTCCGCTCACCCCTGCCCCACACCTCCCCTCCAGGCAATTACCTCGGCACCCACTATTATTCACCCCATCCACTGCTATCCTATCACATTTCCTTAAATCAGTTACTAATCCTCCCAACAATCATTAACAGGGTCTTAAAAAAACCCGCCAACCCAGATCCCCCTTTGTCCTGCAACATGCAACATGTAAATACTAATTGCCACTAAAGCTATTAACATAATAAACTCAGCTACTGAAAGGTATTAATTCTATCGCTTCCACTACCATTAACAGGAATCCCACCCATAAATACACAACAAAATCACACAGCTTATTTCAGCTCCTTCTCAAAGAGGTCCACACTCACTGCAATACATTCTGAACTGAAATAATAAAAAAAAAAAAAAAAAAGGGAAGAAGGGGGAAGAAGTGGGGGTGGGAAATCAGGGAACTATTATCTCCCTTGTTCAGCCAAGGGCGGCCCAAACTAATCTATCCATTATCCAGCTCTTAAGTCCCAGAAAAAACATGTTCAGGGCTATGTAAGCACAAAAAAAAAAAAAAAATATAGGCCCCAGTCCAAGCAGATTCGAACCGCTTCATACACTTCCATATGTATTCAATAGAAGTCCCAATTAATACATCAAGCAGCTTCCAGGCCCTCCGAAATAAGAGGCTTGCAGCATGATATCTTCACCTCCTCAATAGGCCATGAGCATACACCCCAAAATGCCACATAGCTCCCACTGCAGACTTCAAGAGTCCTTAAATAAATTGGGGAAAGCTGCTTGCAATGCCTACCGGGCAATCTCCACCGAATCATAATGCTTCCACTCTCCTTCTATCAGAACTTGAAATTTGGCCGGGTATCCCATTTTGAATCGCACACCAGCCGCAATCAACTTATTAATCAGGGGTTGAAGGCCACTCTCTTCCTGCGAACCGTAACAGGAATATCCTGCACAGCCCTTATCTTTACTCCTTCCCAGTACAGATCCTTATTCTCTCTGGCTTTCATTAGAAAAAGTTACCATTCTAGATAGTTTAAAAAACGGAAGATCAAAGTGCGCGGTGGAGCATTAGGTGGGGGCAGCGGCCGCAAAGCGCGATGAGCCCTTTCGATTGTATAACTGGAGCCATATGGTGAGGGGCCTGCTATTCTCTCCATGAATTTCTGCACAAATTTAATCAGGTCTTGCCCTTCCTCTTTCTCTGGCAGACCCACAATCACTGCATTATTGCGGCGGCTTCTCCCTTCTAGGTCCTCAACCTTGGATTCAAACTTGGCCACTCGCTGTTTCAGCACGTTTGCCCCCGCGTCCATCTTCTCCATGTTCCCTTCTAAAGAATGAATTCTGGCTTCGCTATCCGCGGTCCTCCGGGTCAAGTCTTCCAAAGCTCCCGAAATACATTTAATTTCACTGGCCATCTCTTTCATTTCCAGCTTAAAGGGTCGAAATTCCTCCAGAAATCTCGCTAACGTCAGGATCTCACTTTCCGTTTCCCCCTGCACAGCGCCCTGAGACTGTTGCACACTCAAGGCCCTTGCCTTCTTTGGGGCCTTCTCCGGCGATACTGGGGGAGTGTGTTTTGGCGGGGCTTTACGCATTTCAGCTTCCATCAAGCCCTCAAGCACCTCAGTGCTGTCTTCCTCTACTATAACACAAAAAAAAACCTCCGAGGCAAATTAAAACTTAGACAATAGCTTAGTTTGGAGGGAAGGTGATCGGAGCTAACAGGGAATGCAGCTATACCATGCTCTGCATCACGTGACTCCCAAGGGGACACAATTTAAAGATAGAAGGAGGGCGGTTCAGGGGCAATGTGAGGAAGTATTATTTCACAGAGAGGGTAGTGGATGCATGGAACAGCCTTCCTGAGGAAGTTGTGGGGTCTAAAACTGTGGGAGAATTCAAGTATGCATGGGACAGACATAAGGCAATTCTTGTGGGGGGCAGGAAGATATAGGCTGTTGGTTAACTAGGATCTGCGGCCTATCCTGTAGGTAGGGAAATGGGCAGACTAGATGGGCCTAGCAGTCCTTATCTGCCATCAAAGTCTATGTGTCTAAAGATCCTACCCCTACAACCAGTTTATCACACACAGGTTCTCTTTCAGAACTGTCTGCATTGCTACCACTTCTGACAACTCATCAGTTGCATGAATGGCCTCCTTGATATGCTGCAACCAGCTGGCTTGATTCGGATTTTGGGCATTGTCAGGTCAAAATCCCACCACAGTCACTGCTCACACAGTACAGTGACCTTTCCCAAAGGCCAAATGGCCCACCCATTTAGTCACAGATGAGAATACTTTGCAATAGATAGCCAGTAGCCTGTTTCTGTGGAAAAGATTATAGTGTTGCCAATTACTACAGGTTATCTATATCTTAAAAACTGAGTTACAGAAAGCATGAAGCATATACAAAACAACATTTACAGCACCACAGTAATTACAAATGGTAGAGGATTATATGCACTAAAGACTATGGGGAATATAATACACTACAAAAATGGAAAACAAAACATTTGAACAAGGTAAGAGTCACACAGGATAAACTAACTAAGATCTAAGTTTTAAGTAGAAGTAGATGCTTACCACCAACTGGGATATTTTGAGTCATGGCAGATATCAACATGTAATGTTAAAGGTTCAATGACCCAACACTAACTCAGAGTAAAATAAGACAAAAATACCTTCAGCATGTCAGCTCACTTGACTGCATCATCTGCCCTGCCTCTCTGGCATCACATCCCCAGCCCTTCCTTTGTTTAAGAGACAACCTCCCCCACAAAGATAGCCAAAACTAGTTATGTGTATTCACCTTTACTTGTATTGTTATCATGGCCAGCTGCTTGGCAGGACACATCTAACTTTGGCTTGGCCACTGTTTATACTCAAAATGGAAGAGTCTTTTAGAAGAAAGGAAATCACCCCTTTTGTTGTTACCCAATACAATGTCTTGTAGATTAAAGAAACTCTGCTTTCCACCCCCAACTTGTTCTAGAGAGCGGGACAATACATTTGAAGGAAAATGGAGCCTCAGTCCCTACCTACAGTACCTCCCACATCAACTAAGATATTTTTCAGAAAAAATAGATTAATTAAAAACAAAATCTAGATGTTACAACTAGGGTGGGTATGAATGTACAGAACAAAAAAACCAAAAGGTACATGCCATTGCACTGGCTAGAAACAAAGGCCAGCATTATGACTGTGTGGTCTATCCCCTTGTATAATCAATCACATTTATATTTCCTATTCGCTTTTGCAGCTGATCCATTCACAACCCTCTATAGTGAAATGATGAAGTTCCAAAAGTTGAAATAGAAACTCTAAAATTTCCAAGGCATCATAGAACTGAGCACAACCTCATCCTAACTGTATACTTCTGAGTATGGGATTTGATGGAACAAGTATTTTTTTGTTACCTCTGGAGTACATTCCTCATTTCCAAAAATCATCCTAAATGATGTTTTTGTAGCTGGACATAAAGGTTAAACCTGACAATTTTTGTACTTTGAAGGTGATCCTATAAAATCTGCCTCCAGAGTGTTCTCAGTTGCAGAATCAAGCAAGGCAGCTAGTGGCAGATATACAGTTTTGCAATGGGGGGTGCTGGAGTGGTGTGCATACTAGATATACACATTTTTTTTAAAATTTTTAAATCCCTTATATTGTCTGCTATTACATTTTTCATTACATTTTTGACAGAAAATACAGATGTAATCCATAGCTTTATATATTCACTTTTACACAATAACAAATCAGATTTCTTCAACAAAGTGAAACGTAACAGCTGCAAGCAAGTAAGTTACAATGGGGGTGTGGTGCACCCTTCGCCACCCCCTACATCCACCATGGAGGGCAGCTTCTAATAAATATGTGAAACATGAGTATTTGAATCAAGTGAGCACCAAAATAAACTGCATTCAATAGACGTGGTGTAAATATAGCTTTGCCTTTCAGTCTTTAATGAGCCAAGTAAGAACAGGGGCTCTTAATCAGTGTGAAAAGAACACATCATAAGTAGAATATTAACTAGGTTCATAGACACATTGGAAATTACTTCAAGTCCATCTACTCTGGCCATGTAGAAATTTATGCTAACAAAACATGTAAATGCATACTGGCCTATTGTCTGCATTCTTAGTATTTCTAAATAAGATCTCTCTCCCTTCTATTCTGCATTTACTCTCCCTTTAAATTTGTCCCAGCCTCTTTTGAACACATTTCTTGTCTCAGTCTCCACTACCTCCCTTGGTAATTTTTACCATTGTTCCACAACTGTTTTCAGGATGTACTACATCCTAACATCCCTCTTGTACCTTCCCCCTCAAGTTTCCATTCGTGCCGTCTAGTGATAGTACCCTCATTTCTAGTGAACAGGATATTAGTAGTGAACTTATTTAAACTCTACAAAGACTTTTCTGTTTCTATCATATCACCTCTCTCTCTCCCCTGGCCTCCAGTGAACGTGTACCATTATGTAGGCAATGCAATTAGGGTGTTGCAATTAGAGTGATGGGAAAAGGTCATGAGTGACAAGGGCGTGCTGGATTTCACAGTGCACTGCACTCACAACCATTTTCTTTGCAGGCACTTTTCTCCTGCTGTGCACTCATGCCCAGACCCAGAGGAAATTATATTTAGTGATAGGGGATGTGGGGGAAGAAGCCCCTTGCATCAGGGGGTGTGGGGGGCAAAGTCCCCTGTAAAAACAAACTGTTCTCCCCTACTTTCCCTTGTTGCCCTACTTGGACTGTGGTGGACTGTTCAGGCGCAGTAGTTGCAGGTGACATTCATGTAGCCATGACATGGGCGAACCTCCAGTGAATGTAAATTGAGATTTGCAAACTTTTCATCATATGTCTGATCTTTCTGACCTTATATCTTCTTAGTGACACTTTTCTGTACCATCTCTCATAGTGCTCTGTCTCTTTTCATATACAGATTCTAAAACTGGGTGCAGTACGTTACTGAAGACAGGGGCCTCACCAGGTATGTGTACAGTGATAAAATCACTTCACTTCAACTGCTATCAAAGCCTTTACCTTGCACACCAATATGATGTTTGCCTTGTTATATACCTTACTATACTGACTAGAGACTTTCAGGTTATCACTAATAATACCGCCTACAGCAGGCCTCTCTTTCCACCTTGTCACTGCTAATTTTACTCCATCCAGCCAATATTACCTGTGTGAATCTTTTCTACCACTTTTTTTAACACTTTTTTGCATTGAAACACAATTTCAAAATATTTGACCACCTTTCAAATAAATACAGCTCAGGCTAGATGTCTCTAACCCTATCTTTATTAAGAACATTGCTACAAATCTTCATATCATCAGCAAAGACACATTTTCCCCTTAATACCCACTTCCTCTATTTAACAAAACTGGTCCAACACTGACTCCTGTGGCACCTCACATGTGACTCCCTTTGCTTCTGATTTTTTTTCAAGTATCATAAATCTTCATTTCGTCTCTCTCTTATTTGCTACGTACCAAATCAGATCCTCTCCAATCCGAAATCTACCAATTTTCTTATTAGTCTCCTGTGTGGTACAGTGTCAAATACTTTGCTGAAGTCCAAGTACAGCACATCCATAGACTGACCCTTGTCTACCACCTTAGTGACATGGTCAACAAAGTCAATAAGGTTAGTCTGACATGATCTGCCTGACACAGAACCATGCTACTTAATGTCTTGTAACCCATTTGCTTCCAGATACTATGCTATTCGCTCATTAAGTACTGTTTCTATAAGTTTCCCTTCAGTTGATGTAAGGCTTACTGGCCAATAGTTTCTAGATTCCCCATATCCTCACCTTTATATAGTGACACTACCACTGCATTCCTCCAGTCTCTTGGAACCATTCCCGTCTCCATAGATCAGCTGCACAGAATAGTTAGGGGGACCACATGCTCAGGACATAGTTCTTTCAGCACCCATGAATGTAGACCATCAGGACCTTGTGCTTTAGTCACCTTAAGTAATTGAAGCCCCTCTTTGACTCTGTCTTTGTAAACTGAAAAGAAACATAGACAATATCAATATAAAAGATCACAGGTCCATCCAGTCTGTCTGGTTTTACCCTATTCTACCCTGTCACCTATTGTTCAGATGGGGTTTTGTCCTCTTCTCTCCCCTCTTGCCTTACTGCTGCCCCTCCAAATAAGTCCTAGACATGCTGGAAACTATAAATGTTTTTTGCACCCACCACCTCTTCTGATAAACTGTTTCATGGTTCAACTACTCTTTTGGTAATTTAAAACATTCTCACATCCCTCCTTAATCAACTCCCTCCACCAACTTGCATTCTTGTACTCTTGTTTTTGACATGTCATTCATGCTAAGTAGTTCTTCACAGTTTACCTTATTTATTCCATACAGGAACTTGAGGGTTTCTATCATGTCCTCCCCCCTCCATCTACTGGCCCCCAGTGAATACCTGTTGTCCCTGAATCATTGAAGTTACGTTGTGCTGCATGGTCTCCAGCCTTTTACTATCTTTCCTCATGTGACAACTCCAGAACTGGACACAATACTCCAGATGGGGTCTCAATTGTGATCTATAGAGAGGTAATATTACCTCTTTAATCCAACTAGGAGAAGAGAAGAGAAGAGAAGGAGGAAGCAAGATATACATTAACATAATAATTTGCCCATTTTAAAATAGTATGAAAATATGATGTAAGGATGAAAAGCCACCATTGCTACAACATTTCATTGACTACAATCAGCAGGTTTCCTCCTTGAAATTCATGGGCATTGAAAAAGTAAATAAAGCAGTCAGAGGAGGTAAATGGGAACCACTTCTCCCATGGAGAGAAGCATGGTGGATTTATACTTTAAGAACTTCTAAGAGCCGTTATGGACTCAATGAAAGCCTAGTATGGAGCTCTTTTTCATGATAAATGGAAGGACTGAAAATTTGTCAAGATGTTTTGCAAAAACAAATTAACAAACATTAACTATTTTTATAATATTTTGAGATGGGCAAATTATTATGTTAATGTATACCTTCCTTTTCCCCCTTCCCTTCTCTTCTCTTCTTCTCCAGTATGTATCCAAAACACATTTTGATATCAATAAAATTAACATACAGTCACTATTGGATCCTGTGTCCTAAACTTGAATACAGCCTTAGAGAACTGTTTAAATTGCACTCTGACCTTCTGTAACAGATGACTTATGAACATCTCTTTTTAAACAAAACTACCAAGCTGTGGTTAAAATTAATGCTTTCACCTCATTACTAGTAGGTAAAATTACACAAATACACTTATAGTGAGGGGGACTACACTTCTAATTTATTACTGTGAACATGCCATTTCGGCAGCAGGGTGGTTTCCTTAAGAGGACCAAGCCACAAGAGACATCATCACATTCACCCCAGAGCATGATAAACTATGGCTCAGTCTCTTCCTTGCTGCACAGAGAAGCAGCATGTTTAAAAGATGTGGTTGTTGTTCTAGGTAATGGCGGTCACCAGCACGATTCTAAGTTAAAAGCTTGGACTAACTAAGTTCTTTTAAGCATTTTTTTATGGCCAAGAAACAGGATAAATACAAAGAAAGAAAGGATACCTAAATAAAGAAAATAGAAACTGGAAGTTGGTAATACAACAAAAGAAAAGAAAAAACATAGGAGGTGATAAAAACTATGGAAAATGTGGCAGTACACAAAATAGATGGTTTAAAAATGCACTGGGAAATGGTCAAACAGAACATCCCTTTATGCACTCCTACTTTTTACTTTTAGAAAGCTGAGAGCTTTGCAAGTGGATGCCAGAACCACAGAACTAAGAATTCTCAAGAACATTACAAGGTTAAATCCATCCCAATATGAATATTATAAGAAAGTTATTAGTTAGTTAGTTAGTTAGTTAGTTAGTTAGTTAGTTAGTTAGTTAGTTTTTGTTGACCAGGTAAGTGCACTAGATAAATCCTGCCTATTTTCAGGCATGACCCGGGGGAGGGGGAAACAGATGAATGCCAACTGACCTTGAACCAGATTAAGCTCAGTATTAGTATCAGTTGGCTTAGCAAATAAATAAAAAAAATAGAAGGTCATGTAATAATCCAAAATGAATGAGGAACAACCCTGTAGGATATAAAATAATTTCTTTTTTTTAATTTTAGAAATTGGTCATGGCAAAACCTTAAGACAGAGTAAAAAAAAAGTTCAAAGAAATAACAGGAGATTTTAAAGGGTAAGAGCAATGCCTACACTTCTGAGCAAATAATTACTTTTAGAGAGAGTAGCTACTCTGCCATACTGTATGACAAAATACTGATGTAATCTTGGTAATCTTTCAACATAATTTACTTAAAATCTTTTTTGCCTTTTCCTTTTTGACACCCCCAGTCCATTTCTGTTCCACTATAGAATCAATGCTAAATAAATGTGAATAGAGTTTGCAAACTGATTTATGATAGAATACATAACAGCAGGTATGTTCCCCTGCTTCAGAAAAATTTATTTTTATCACAACTTATATTTTTTAAAGTTGTTATCATTGTAAGATATTCATTGATTGTTTTTTGTTCAGTTTGATTTACAGCTTGTAAGTGTTCTGATGAATGGACAGTGCAGTCCTGAAACGTACGTTAATACTACATAAGAGCAAAAAAGTGAAAAGAACTAATAAAAAGAGAAACTAAAGGAGTAATACAAGGTGTCTGCTATACACTTTCTTTCACATAAGGATAATTGGGTAGAGGCATCCTAAACAAACACAATGTAACATAGAAATCTGGTACTAGGAATTCCCCGCTTGTAAGTCAATAAAGATAATAACACAAAAGAAACAGGGAGCCCTGGGACACTGTAACCATAGAAATTTGGATTCAGGAAAATGTGACATTGCCAGGATGAAGTGAATGCCACGGTTTCCTGCATGACAAAAGGGACTAATTGCCATTTAAATTATATTGCTTTATTCAGTAGGTCTGCTGCAGTATATTGTAGAGTGCTTTAAAAGTGGGTTTCATCCTGGGCAACACCACCGTACATATACATATATGCATACACATACACATACACATGCACATGCACATGCTCATGCACACACACACACATATATGTATGTGTGTGTGTGTGTGTGTGTACATATATATATATATATATATATATATATATATATATATATATATAGTAGAGGAGCCATTTCTATATTAAACCCCAAAACTTTACCTTAATAACTTTGCAACCATTTGATGGATTTACCTGAAATTTGGAATTTATGATCAAGAACCATAGGCCTTAGGATATGCCAAGTTTCGTACTAGTCGATTATATGGCTGTGGAGTTATTAAGTGTGATCTGTCTTGTGCTTCGCTTTTCTGAATTCTGTAGTGCAGCCTACAGGTCATACGGTTTATGCGACCGCCCGAAATCTTCAGGAACATCGGTCAGGGTGCTGATGTGCCTTTCAAAGATTTACATGAAAAAATATTAAATGGTTCAAAATATTCAAAAACAGTTTCCCATTATAAGTCAATGGGAAAAGTTAACAAAAGTTCAACACTTTCGACAAATGCATTTTTACTTTAGCAAATGGGCCTATTACTTCTTAAATCAGCCATTTTGTTTTCAGTTAGTGATCAGAAAAATGGTTGGCATTTAAATTTGGGACCCTCTAGCAACCTAATTTTTGTATTCACCTAGTCGGGCCCTGAGGATGCTTGCCATGTCTTTATTTGTGGTAAAACACCCCAGAAATATGTTTTTCAAATTTCTGGAAAAAGTACTTTCGCAAATTACTTTTGTGCTCACGAAAGTGTCACAAATTTTTGTGAAAGCTTTCACAAATTGCGACAGTAGTTTTCTAGTCTGTGGGAAAATGACAGCAATTCTTTGGCACTGCGCTGCAAAAGAACCGTTGGGAGTTTTGAGCTGAAATTTGGAGGGAACGGAGCTGACATCTCACAGATGTGCCTTTCAGTGTTGTATTGAAAAAATATTACACAGCGGCAAAGTTAAAGCACTCCAAAGTTGACGGTTTTTCCCATAGGATAACATTACGGCACCCGATGCATTACAGAAATCCTTTGGATCCCTGCTGCAAAATAATGGTTTGGTCTTTTTTCCTGAAATTTGGAGGGAAGACAGCCAACAGCTCACAGATGTGCCTTTCAGTGGTTTGGTGAAAAAATATTACAGGGAGGCAAAGTTATGGTGCTCCGAACTTATCTTTTTTTCCCATAGGATAACATTCGGCGTTCGCTCGCCTCTCAGGGCCATGTCTCGGCGGTGTGAGATACAGAGTTTAAATCAGAAAAATTCTTAGCCCCAATAATAGGGGTAAGCACAAAACAGCCAGGACAGTCATAAATCATACAACTTTAAAATTTTTTCTCGTCATACGGTTCCTGAGATATAACTTATTTAGTATTCAAGTCCTCATTTTCTGCTCGATACCCATTATATGCATACATTCTTTGTACTCACTGTCTTTCTCTATTCAGCTTTTGGGAAAACCAGCCTGTGAGCGCTTACATTACTGTTACCATTTCCCTTTCAGGCAGTTCCATGCCCATTCACTTACGTTGACGTCTGCGCCACCACATGCGTCATCCTTTGCGTTTTCATTTGCGCTTGCGTTTCTGTTACTTTTTTGCCATTTGTGTGTACCGTACTGTTTCTCTTTCTGTTTCACTTTGCATCACCATGCCCATTGCCATTTCGATTTACAGGCACCATGTTACTATGTGACAAGACATCACGTGGCACACCGTTCCCGTCTACCACCGTGTTCGTTATCCTTTCTGTTCTCATTGACGCTTGCGTTACCTTATGCGCCACTATTAGCCTTCTGTTTGCATTGCTGTTCCTTTACTATGCCACAAGACATCATGTGGTGGGAGTGTGAGAGCCCTTTGGGCCCCGTGCTCCAACTGCTGCATTACGTGCCGGGCCAGGGCCCTATGCGTTATCCTTTGTGTTTTCATTTGCACTTCTTCTGTTATTTTTGCCATTTGTCTACAGTACTGTTTCTCTTTCTGTTTCACTTTGCATCACCATGCCCATTGACATTTCCATTTGCAGGCACCATGTTACTATGTGATAACACATCCGTGGCAGACCATTCCCATCTACGCTACTGTGTGCGTTACCCTTTCTATTCTCATTAAGCTTATGTTACCATGTGTGCCACTGTTAGCATTTCTGTTTGCGTTGCTGCTCCTGTTACTATGCCACAAGACATCATGTGGTGGGAGCGCGAGGCCCAAAGACCCCGATACTCCACCGCTGCATCCATTCACTATTTCTGGTTACCATTCTCAAAAGAAAGGGAAATTAGAGGCAAAAAACTCCATTTAATGCATTAGTTAGGGTTGTTCCACAGCGACAAAAGTGAGGAAATTCGCTATTAGGGTTGAAAACCCTAACTCCGAATTCCCCAGCACCACACACACACAGACACACACACACACACACACATTCAAGTATGGGGGAGGACCAAGTCAACACAACCAATGACAGACATCCAGCAGCAGGTGACAGAAATAACAAACAATTGTCTAAATGTACTACGAGACATCCCCACCCACCTGACCAGGTACTGCATGCTCAGTGGAGATCAACTTAGCAAAACTGAGGCCATGTACACCAAGCGTACATCCTGATTGCAGCTGCACACCGTGCCACACTTAGTAGTTGCATGGCCTTTACCTACCGATGCTCCACACCAGACCAGACCACATGTGGTGGGCCACCTGAGCAATACAGTTCAAGCAAAACCAAGGAGTTGTACAGGTATAATATCTCTGATTATAACAAGGGTTTGAGAAATGCAGCTTTCTAATTGACTGTAAACATTGTAACAGCCTTATGTTTATTTTTATTAACATACATATGAAACTAACCATATGATGAACATGGTTTAATGTTGTTTAAAAAACAGTTTTATTATGATAGCAGTAAGCCACTCCCAGGTATTATGTTAATGGTCAGTTTATTACTGTCTAGTGACATGTGGCACTCGGCTATGCCTCATTCAACATTAAACCCCCACAGGGTGATTAACAGACCATTTAACATAACTGTTGGTCATGACTTATTGCTTAATTGTCTTTATGAGTGGATAGTCTCCCTCTGCTAGGCACTGTAGCAGCTTTGCAACACAGTGTCCCACCCAGTTACACCATACACTGTCTAGTTATTGGAGAATGGCTGTGAATATGAACTCATGAAGATGAACAGTGTAACTTGATCATTACAGTCATCGAAGCGTTAGTGTAATTATAACTGACAGAGTCAGTGATGAAGAATAACCCTGCTGTCCTAGTACACTTACCCCATTGTGAGTTAAATCAATACTAAAGACATTCTATTTATATCTACACCATACCTGCCTTGATTCCTGTTGTACCACAATTAACATAGTTATCACTTTGATAGCATCAGTGACAGAAGTGTGGAAAACCAAACACTAGGCATACAGCCTGAGTATGAAACAACTGTTAAAAAAATTACACTGTGTCCATAAGTGGCATAGATCCTCATTGCAACAATAGTAAATGTATTACTATTTGAATAAGTTAGTCATCACTGATGCAATGAGATTGTCTTTATCAGGTACAACATACTCAGTAAGTGCCTACAGGAAAATCTATCCATTATACATCTCCGATACAGATACGTCATTGTTGGCTCAGTAGTGCTATGATTTAGAAGTTGCTTGGCCTGATCCATGCACAATTTACAATGTTTCTTACAAAGAATACTTACTGCATCTTTAGTATTGAAACACACTGAAGGTCTATGTATGTACATAGGCAGTACACCTTCATCAGTAAGAATGCATCTGATACTGGCAGTACAGATTTCAGAGCATTGAACAGGCAATGCTTTTCCATAAACTACATCGCCTCTCTATCATGGAGTAAACCATTGCATAAATGTACTACTATGTAAATCACCTACTAAATGTAACACTACTTTTATCTTGAGCATGCTAGTGTCTTGTGGTTAATTTATGTACTTCTCTTAATTAATGTATACTCACTAGTGTTAAAACCTTTCTACAACTGTCATCATGCACCTTCAGCATTTATATTGACTAATGGCACAGTACCAGTTGTGGTGTGGTGTGGGGGCATCAGTAGGTAAGGCCATTGCAACTACTAAGTGTAGTGCGTTGTGCAGCTGCAATCAGGGATGTCACGTTTGGTGTACATGGCCTCAGTTTTGCTGTTGATCTCCACTGAGCATGCAGTACCTGGTCAGGTGGGTGGGGATGTCTCGTAGTACATTTAGACAATTGTTTGTTATTTCTGTCACCTGCTGCTGGATGTCTGTCATTGGTTGTGTTGACTTGGTCCTCCCCCATACTTGAATGTGTGTGTGTGTGTGTGTGTGTGTCTGTCTGTGTGTGGTGCTGGGGGGGTGAATTCAGAGTTAGTGTTTTCAACCCTAATAGCGAATTTCCTCACTTTTGTCGCTGTGGAACAACCCTAACTAAAGCATTAAACGGAGTTTTTTGCATATATTATATATATACACACATACAGTACATATATATATATATATATATATATATATATATTATAGGGACAGAGTTGTGCCCCTATAATTAGGGTTGAGTAGCCTGTTTAGTGTTAAACCTCAGATTTTGCACTTTAATAACTTTGCAACCATTCAACGGATTTGCACAATATTTAGTATGCTCTGTCCTATGGGGTTAATCTCTTGATGTGGCAAGTTTCGTTCCGGTCCAATGTACAAATTCTGAGAATCAGGTAGTGCTAAAATCTTAAAAGTCACCTTTGTTTTTTGCAGTTTTTCCTCAGCGACATGCATCCACATGGTGCAGAATTGTGGTGTGATTTTTTGTGGTGCAACCAGCTTGGGTAACAGAACTGCCATGCTTAGTTTGTTGAAAACATATTAATCTGTTGCAAAGTTATTACATGTTTAAGTTTCCCATTGTTTTCAATGGGAAATCTACTGTCTATTTTGTAGGGATAAAGTTCAACCAAGGATGGGCTTCGCGAAAAGGGAATCATTCTTACGAGATCAGTTCCTTTTAAAAGTCACCTTTGTTTTTTTGCAGTTTTTCCTCAGCGATGTGCATCCACATGGTGCAGAATTGTGGTGTGATTTTTTTATGGTACAACCAGCTTGGGTAACAGAACTGTCATGCTTAGTTTGTTGAAAACATATTAATCTGTTGCAAAGTTATTACATTTTTAAGTTTCCCTTTGTTTTCAATGGGAAATCTACTGTCTATTTTGTAGGGATAAAGTTCGACCAAGGATTGGCCTCACAAAAAATGAATCATTCTTGTGACATCAGTTCCTTTTTTGTGAGACTGAAATCCTTTTTTGTGAGGGAAAATTCCTTTTTCGCCAACCTCCATCTTGTTTTCCATTTTTTCTTTAATTATTTTTTTCAAACAACACAAAAATGACATCCTGGAGTGACAACACCACACCTAGCTGCCTGATTATGACCTAGATAGGTGCAAATCTGCAATACAAAGTTACAAATATACACTTGAATTATTTTTTTCAGTAAAATGAATCATTTTTTGTGACCTCGTGATATGGAAAAATAATCCCTTTTCATATCAGGAGTTATGAAAACTGATTTTTTTTGTCACTCAAGAATCCTTGCTTTTCCATTCCCTTGCCCTCCCCAGTACTCTCACCTTTTCCATGGTGTCTAGTGGCCCCCCACCACTTTCCCAATATCCCTGCCCCTTCATTTCCCTGGAGCCTAATGGCACCACCACCCTCCAATCCCTGTCCATGTTATTCAATACATTTTCTCTGGTTCCTCAATCCAGATTTCCTCCTAAGGTCCCAGCCAGGAAACAGGCTACTAATCGCCCACTGCAAAATAAAGTCAATCAAGCAGAGTTTTATTACAGGCTGCAACCCCAGCTATGGAACACCCCAGCAAGCTTTCATGGTATAAAACACAGCTTATGAGTCCACTCCACAGTCACGCACGCTCACACTGGAGAGGGCTTTAAAACAGTATCATTGCATTTCATTAACACTCTTTAAATCATGCACAGTGTTTTACTTCAACCAACACCAGAAAATTATAGATTAATCATCTTCCTCCTATATCATACTGACTTATATCCCCTCAATCACTGGACACATGCTCAACCCTACCCCTGGCTTCAGATTCACTTTTATGTCCTCCCCTCACCATACACACAGGTTCAGATCTTTCCAACACCAGTGGCACCCCTCACTCCCCTATCACTATCCCCTCCCCATATAATCCTGGTGTCTAGTGACACCCCCACCCTCCGATCGCTGTCCCCTACTCCCTTTTTTATTTTTTTATTATCCAGCACTGGGATGCCCACCCCCAGTGTCCAGTGTCCCACACCCCGCTGCCCCTTGTTTTATTCATCAGCCAACATCAGGGGCCCCAGTCCCCATGTCAGCATGTAAAAACCCCCCAGCAGTGTGGGACATTTTGGAGCCCACTCCCAGTGTCCGAAAATATTTTTTATTTAAACCTGTAAAGAAGAAAACCAGTCCCTGAGGTCTTTTATTTTTTTTAGACCTGAAAAAAAAGAAAATGGTCCCTCATTGATCCCACCACCTGCCTCCTCCATCCTGACCCTCCCACAGTGCACCCACCACCTTACATCCCCCCTTACCCAATGCTTGCCAGTGGTGGTCATCAGCTTTCATCTTCTGTGAAGTGGGACAGGACTGCTTTCTTCAAAACTGAACTGTGAACTGAGGAATCAAGGTAAGTGCTGTATAATCTGTTTCAATGGCGCTTTGAACCTATGTTCATAACTTTGTCATTTGTTTGGAATTTTTTCACCAAATTTTCAACATAGCCTTTTTGCGACCCCACCTCATGAACACTGTCATTTTGTTAATCAGGCCCAGAAGGTGATTTCATGGTCAGTGCACAAAATCACCTTTCAGAACTGAATAATGAAATTTCACCAACAGTGTTCATGAGGTGGGGTCCCAAAAAGGCCATGTTGACAATCTGGTGAAAAAATTCCTAAAAAGGCTGAATTATGAGTGTTCACTGGAAGTTTTCTATGCATGCGCATAATTTTGGTAATTTTCAATATTTTGAGTCCAAAGTTTCAACATAGTCATTTTTTTCACACCACCTCATGAACAGTACAGCTGTCATTTTTCGCATCCTGTCTGATACGTGTTTTCACACCTATGGTGCAGAACGGCATTTTGGCATGGATTTAAACATTTTCACCTAAGGGGTTTACTAGGTGGGGTCATAAGAAGATTATGTTGAACATTTGGGGTCAAAAATATGAAGAAAATGCCAAACTTATCACAATCTGTTACAATTTTGCTACTTCCGCTCATAAATTTGGACGTTTTAAATATTTTGATCCCAGATTTTCAACATAGTCATCTTATTACACCACTTCATGTATGTCACAGCTGTCAATTTTCAAATCTCGGCCAAAATGTATTTTTTTCACCTATGGCACAGAATGGCATTGCAGTTGTGCAGAATTACATTTTATTTAGTTGTTTAGTCAGGTGTAGCACACTAAGCTGAAAGCTTTTTTACAGGAGCGACCTGGGAGCACAAAGAGGTTAAGTGACTTGCTCAGGGTCACACAGTATGTAAGTGGAAGCTGTGGGATTCAAACCCAGGTCTGGTCTGCTGGATGTCACCAGATTTGCAGCTCAGAGCCTTAGACCACTGCGCTATACTGCCTCAATTTTGGTGAGGATTCAAAAATTTTCTGTACCGGGTACATGAGGTGGGGTTAAAAGGCAGCTATGCTGACAATTTAATCATTGTTGTCCTATAAATGGAAGTGCAGGGCGCAGAGGGCGCTTTGCCAGCATGACTGGGCTGCCTGTCAGCCTGTGTGTCAGGCTCCAGTTGTGGTTGACTGTCCTCCATACCCTCAGGGAGGCAGGGGTACCATGTGTGTGGTATGTCAGGGATGTTTGAGTGACCTGAGTGACTGTCATGGTCAGAATGTCCTTTATCCTGTCTTCCCCCTCTGATATGAGCCCCTTTAGTGCCTCCATGTTCCCCCTCTATGCCTGGGGTTGATCACATCCCTTCTCCTGTTCCTCAGAGTACCATTGTTCAGTATACTTCTGGAAGCTGCCCTCCCCATCTTGCATGACCTTGGCCTGACAGGACCTTTTCCCCACTGTCAGGGTGTCTTTTTGTATTGCTCCTTATGACCCCTGCTCTTTGCTGACCACCGATGCTGTGTGGGCCACCTATGTCCTGGGTGTGGCTGGCATTTCTAAGAGGCTGCTTAGTGTACCCTACTGCATTTGGCTGAGTGAGTGTGACAGCTGTGATATGTGGGATATCCCTGGGTAGCTGCCAGGGCAGGACTGCATCAGGGCATCTGCATGGGGTGGCTAGTTGTGGGCTGCTGGTAGAGGTGTTCATCTTCTCTTCATCCACCTGGGTGTCCTCCATTTTGTCCAGGCAGGATGTGTGCAAGAGAAAATACATTTTTTACAAGCCATACCACTGTTTTGTACAGCTAGTTGATGTATGGCATGCTCGGCAGGGTTTGCATCCTCCTCATTGGGGGAGCAGTCTCTGGGTCTGTAGGGTACAATGTAGGATGGATAGCATGTCTGTGGTGTCTAAGCCCCACAATTGCCATGAATGCCTGGCAGTGTGTCTATTCCCTCCTCCTCCTCTCCATGCAAGCTCGACTCAATAAGGGTGTCTTTCACCATCCTCTCAACAAGTTTCAGGCTGTACACCTGCATGGGTGACCCTCCACCTGTGCTGGTATGGAAGGGGGTTAAACAGATGCCAGTTTGAAATTGGCAGTGAATCATATGTCATGCCACTTATGTTCAATGGCAGCTAGAGTGCACGTCTCTGGCCCAAATGTGTTGACTGCTGCCTGTATGTTCAGCCACAGCTGTGCCTTGGTATCAGCTGGTGTCTTTAGTGACTCTACCCAATTCAAGATGGCATAGTGCTCCTGAGTCTTGTGGACCACGGTGGCCACCTGTGCATCAATGAAATCCATGGACTGGATATGGCCTCAGCCATGTGTCTGGCCTAGTCTACATGCCAAAGGGAAACCATGCTTGATACGTTTGATCACCAGTGGTGACCAGAGTGTCACTGATGCATCCATTCTCACTCTCATTCAAGGCATTTTCTACATTCTCCTTGGCACTGTTCGCTTCCATTTTTGTGCTTGAGACAGACGGATGCTCCTATATGACAGGATCATGGGGCATGGCCAGGTTCTGCAGTCCCACCCACTGCCTGCTCCATGTGGCCCTGTACACCTCAGATTACCATGGCCTGGCATCTACATGCTCTACAAGAATGTTAATGCATTGTGCTTAACTCTCCATGCCTGGTGATGGTAAGTTGGTTACCCTGGAACAACAGTTGGTTGTAGCTGAAGGTCTCCTGAAGAAGGTGAATGACCCCATCTTTATTTCTCAACAGAAAAAAGAGGTACTTAGGCTCCAGTTGGGAGTCAATGAACTTCTTTCCAGAAAGGCAGAGTTGGCCTTGTTGTGTATTAAGCATGCCTACTTGGGGGGGGGAGGATAAGAATGGGTAGATCTTTGCTTACCAAATAAGAAAACAGCAAGCCAGTCGGCATATAGCCAGGCTATTAGACCCAAATACTGAGCAGCTCTGAACTTCCCCCTTGGACATTAACAATATAATGGTGGATTTTTATCAACAGTTGTATACCACCTCTCGTCCCTATCCATCCAGTGATACAGTGGCATTTTTGGTTGATTTTCAGCTCCCTAAACTTACTTCCATTCAACAACAACAGTTGGATAAGTCACTTACAGAAGCAGAAGTCAGGCAGGCTTTATTATCTCTTCAGAAAGGCAAAGCCCCGGGGAGGGACGGGTTTCCAGCAGAATTCTTTCAGGCCATGGATGGATTGATTAATTCTATATTAATGCAGGTATACCTGGAGGCCAAAAAGGTGGGGCATTTCCCACCTACAATGCAGGAAACGTTATTACTATTCTTCCAAAGAAGGGAAAAGACTCCACTAAGGCGGGCAACTACAGACCCATTTCTCTCATTTCTGTGGACAGTAAAATTTATGCTAAAGTCATCGCCAACCATCTTTTATTTATTTTATTTTATTTATTTATTAGAGTCTAGGATAACAATTACCTTTGAGCCAAGGCTTTTTTACAAAGGTTCCATGTCAGGATGAGAACAAACAAGCGGGACATCAATTATTACAGGATAACAGGTTACAGTTGTTTATCATCACGTGAGTACATACAGATTAGGTGGTACTAGAAGCATGCACTGGACAGGGATAACATTGATAATGAGAACTTGGTAAGACACGAGAAGAAGATGCTGCCAGAGGCAATTGTCAAAACACACAGGAAGTGCAAGTAGAAAGTGCAAGTAAGTGGAGAAGGAAAAGAGAAGGTAGAGGGGGAGAGTAGGGGATGAATGAGAAGGGATAAGTGCCAAAAAGGGAACTGCAGGTCAGAGAAGACAGTCGCATGTGCTAGAGGCAGAGAGGAATAGGCGGAGGTTAGATTTGAACAGGCCTAGCTTACGTAGGGAGGAGATGTCCCTGCTGAGACTATTTAGCCAGCTGGGAGCTCTGTAGGCAAATGATCTTTGTCCCTGTGAGGTCCGGCATCTTGGAATATGCAGTAATTGAGATTCAGAGCCACTGGTGAGGCAGGGATTCTATGCAGGTTGTAGCAGAGCTTGAACTCCAGGGGGGGCAAAGCCCATCAATGTTTTTGTTGGCCATTATCCATGTTAGGTACTTAATGTGGCTCAATAGTTGAAGCCAACCAGTTTGGGCATATAGGTTACATGTATGGATGAGACAATCGGATCCAGTGATGAGTCGGCAAGCTTTGTTCAAAGCCATAGATATGCACCTGAGGGTGGTGGTAGAAGTGGAACTGTAGATGATGAGACAATAATCGATAGTTAAGATCACCGAGCTCTGAACTGTGATTCTTAAGGCTTCCAGAGTTAAGCATTGCCTATGCCTGTAAAGCAGGCCAATACATGTGTTACTCACTTTGGCAACATTGTCAATGTGAGCCCCATAGGACAGCCAACTGTCAAAAGTGATTCCAAGGTATTTGAAGGTTTGAACTTGTTCTAGGATTGCACCTAAGTAGTTTGTATTAGTGAGGGGGTGGTCTTGGTGCTTGTTTTGCGAGCTGCAGAAGAGCATGGACTTTGTTTTTTAATAGCTGAGGACAAGTTTGTGTTTACTGAACCAGTTTTCAACTGAGGAGAAGCCATGCTGTAGTTTTCTTTGCAGATGGTGTGGGCCCTTGTGGGTGGAGTGGATGACAGCATAATCAGTGTATAGGAGGAGTTGCTCCAGACAGGATTGTGGAAAAATATTTAGGAAGATGCTAAACAGATGAGGCCCAAGGATTGACCTTTGTGGCACTCCAGAGCACACTGGTCTGGCATCAGAGAGAAAGTCAACTATTTTCACTCTCTGTGAGTGGTTTTCCAGGTAGCTCTGAAACCAGGATGTAGATTCAGTGGACAGTCCAGTATTTAGCAGCTGAGAGAGTAGTAGATGATGATGGATGGTATTGAATGCCTTCATCAGATCAATGAAGACTGTCCCTGTAAGAAGGCTATTGTTATCTTGTTACCAGATTTAATACATCCATCTCAGATGGGCTTTATCCAGGTCAGATACAGTGCAGACCATATCAGATCTCTTATTAATTTAATCAATAAGGCTAAGTCTCTCCCAACTCCAGCAGCAGGTATAGCTGTAGATTTCAAAAAAGCATTTGATTCAGTTGAGTGGGACTATTTGTTTTTAGTGCTTAGGAGATTTGCACTTGGGCCAGAGTTCTGCACCTGGATAAAGGCTATATATACTCCTCCAATGGCTAAATTCTTCACTAATAATATATTGTCCCAACCCTTTCCTTTAGGATGAGGCACAAGGCTGAGTTGCCCCCATTCCCCCCTCCTATTTGTGCTGGCAATACAGACCCTGTTTGCAGCCATACGCCAATACAAAGAGATAAGGGGCACCCTCATTAAAGAGAAAACCTATGCCACCCTTATGTATGAAGTCAATTTGTTGATATAACTGGCAGATCTTCCCACAGCAATCCTTCCTCTTATGGTCCTTTTGCAGAAATTCACCAAATATTCAGTTCTCAAGGTAAACCATACCAAGAATGAAATACTTCCCTTTAACAAAAAATGCACACTTCAGAACTCCCTGGAAACAGAGCGGAGGTGGGTAAAAGAAGGCCTTACCCACTTAGGGATTAAAATCTCAGCACACAACTGGATTTGATTTAGGAAAGGAATTTAGGTCCCTTAATGGCAGAATGCAAGGAGGAGATGAACAGATCGGCCCGGTTAAACCTCACCATGGCTGGCAAGATTTTGGCTGTTAAGATGACATTGGCCCCCAAAATAATATATTATTTATCTCATATTCCACTATATCTCCCACCTTCATGGTATGTCAGATGGGACAAGATGGTGGATTTCTTTCTTTGGGGACAAAAACCACCAAGGTATAGTAGGAATCATCTAAGGGCACACTGGAAGAAGAGGGGACGGGGACTACACTGGCTGGAGGGCTATAAGATGGATTTTCAGACAGCCTAGACTCTACATTGGTTTTGGAAGAGCTCAGAGATAACCTCACAATGGATTAGTAAGGAGAGGAACTTAACTGATACTCCAAATTTAGCATCCCATATATGGGGCACCTCCTGTAAGCAGCACCCCATGGTTGGTCCAACATTGAAATACTGGAAGCAACTTCATTCCCACCTTCATTCTACATACCAATTTGGCATAACCCTCAGACAACCCTAGGACATACCACCATATACTGGCAGACTTGGGCAAAACTAGGAATACAATACTTATCAGATCTTGTAAACCCCTCTCTGGTTTATGTGGACACATTTCTGACTCTACAAAATAGATGGGGCATCCAATCAGGGGACTTTTGGAGATACTTACAGCTGCAAGATGCATTAGCACATATCTATACACAGAAACAGGAAAGGAAGGAAGAGAGAGCACCCCTGGCCAAATGGTTATCTGTGTCAAAAGGACAAGCAGGAGTTATATACTCCAGTACTAGGGATGCTCTCCTCTCACAAACAGACAAAGATAGACTGCATTGGCAAATGGCCATGGGCAGAACTCTTACGGATGCCCAAAGGCTTACCTGCTGGCAGAATGCCCATAGACAATATATAGATGTCCGCAGCAGGCTGATACAGAATAAAATACTACATTGGTGGTTTAAAACACCTGCTATGCTACACTGTATGAACGTGCTTAAAGATGACAGGTACTGGAGGTGTCACCAGAAAGGAGGAGATTTATATCATATTCTATGGACATGTCCTCCAATACAGGAATTATGGTCAAGAGTGGGAGATCTGGGAAATGGGGTTCAGATGAAAACAATTTCTATATCCCCCTCCCTAATGATTCTTGGTATACAAGCAGTGCCCCCCATGTTATCTCAGAAAGAATTCAAATTGTATATGCTGTTGACCATGCAAACAAAGTGCTTAATTCTTAGCTATTGGTAGACAGACCAAGACCCCTCTCTAAATGAAATTTTTATATCCTTGAGTCCCATTTATGAAATGGAGAGGGGATCTGCTCAGACTGGGGTTGGGACAAGGACCTTTCAGACAGTGTGAGCACCCTTCATGGATTATTTGTCACCCAGGGAAGGAGTAGTGTGAGGTACATAGGTTTATACTGTGGATTATCAATTATGAATTTGGCTAGGATGAGTAAGGTTATGAACTGCATGGCTAACTGTATGTTTAAGTGGAGAAATGTTATCTACATTACAGTTGAGAAGTTTGCCTTTTCAGTTCAGTTTTTCTGTTTTGTTTTGCTTACGTGTATATAGGTGAAAAGAAATGTACTCATTTTAGTTTCATGGTATTCTGGGGTTTAATTTTTCTTTCCTTTTCAGGTAGGAGGAGTACAAGGCCACATGAAGCTAAGAAACCCAGGTCATGATGATCCCTAGGCAGCAGATCAGACTTTATTTTCTTCAGTGTGGTTGGCTCTTCCCCATTACAGATATGGTAATGTACCTAATGACCATTGCATTGTTTGAATGTGAGCAGATATTGATTTATAAGCAATCTGATACTTATAGTATCTTTAGGGTTTAGGACAAATGTAGGCAGTAGCTCTGCTTGGAAGGACCCTGGACTTACCCTTCTGAGTATGTTTACCTTTCTTATTGAATGTGTGACTGTACTGCATAACTTGAACAATGCAAATCAATAACAAGTTTGAACTAAAGCTCTCTATGTCTGCACAGTGTGTAACAGGCCACTGCCACTAGAGTGTATGTGCACCATTAACATGCATTACTGCATATAGTCCATTATTTGTATTCCAGTAAAATTGTTTGGGGTATTAAATAGAGGGGCACTTTCTTTCAAACCACAGCAAACAACTGTATAGCAATCAAATGCATAAGCATGCAGTTATCAATAGCAGCACTGCAGATCAAATAACAGTACAATTAAACAACAAGCACCAGCTGGTAAGACATAGTGAAACAGAGATGACCCTGTGGAAGGCAGACAGGGGGTGTTACCTCAAAAGGATTATCCCCTAAACAGAAAGCATGCATCAGGACAGTGACAGAGTTTTAAAATGCACTCATTGATTTTATTATTCTAGATTAAATTAGGAATAACCATGCTATTCGTGCCATATCCCTCATATTAGGTATCAATCTAGAAGTAGGGTAGCAGGGAGCAGGATCATTACATTAAAATGTAAATAAAAAAAAATCAGTGGTTTTATCATATTGTCTAATAAATCTCGGCCTACCATATCCCTTTTCATAGTCTTAATTTCTTTCAGATAAATTCCTGCATTGCAGCCATATGGTTCATTAGCTTAAGACTGAAGGTGGTGTGAAATCCTTTTATCCAGCATTTGAACTCAGGCACCAACTACACCCTCTGTTTCACCTACATGGATGAGGACTGCTAAGGTATAGGTGATTTTCACCAGTGGGAAGCAAATCCTTTCTTTGGTCATTATTGTGGTTAGCATCTTCTTGCTGGGCACAGTCTCTTGATACCTGCTCTACAAATGCCAAGGGAATTTGGGATATAAACCCAGGACCCAGGCCAACTTGAGAAGCTCATGACTACCAACTTTGATGATCCTTTCACCTTTCAAGAACCAAAGAACTATAATCTCAAATAGGTTGGGGATGGGGCGATGGAGGCAGTGGGCAGAGTGGAGGTCGACCCCATCCAGATGTCCCAATCCAAGACCAATCCATAGAATTTAAGGAGAACTCAAAATTAAGTGACTGTCTTCCCCTTGGCAATAAGGCTATGAATCATTTCCCAAGAAAGCCACTTAAAATATAATTAACTAGCATGTTGATGTCCAGCTCTAACTGAGAAGAGATCCAAAGTGACAGGTCAAGACAGGACCTTAAAACTGATCTTCAGAGTCAGGACCATAGTTATTAAAGAGATCATCTCCTTTCTTTTTCCCACCTCCTTAACTACAGTGACAGGGTGTGGGGTCTGTTGCATTTTCTGGGGACCTTAGGGGAAAGGTGATATAATAAATACTGCATGAGAAGGACATATAATGACATATGTACTGGAGGAACTTTCTGTTCCCTCAGTGTGCCAAGAATTACTATCAGAGATACAAAAGCTTCCCACCCAATTTATTTTCCTTGAAGTCATTGCCTTGTTTTAATAAAACAATTCTTTAGTTAAATTTTTGATTTTTTTAGATAGAAAAGATAAATGGCTGATCAATCCCTATGTAAAGATCAAGCTGGTGAGGGACACTGCAGGGCACATGGAAGAATACCAGGAAAAGGCAGAACTATTGAACAAATATTTCTGCTCAGTCTTCACTAAAAAGGACAATGGAAAAGGACCAGAGGGAAGAAAGGAGACAAACATAACCATATAAATCAATACCAGCCCTTTCCCAGAGGAAAGGGTCCTCAGGAAACTGGATAACCTGAAGATTGACAAGGCAACAGGCCCAGATGGACTCCATTCCAGGGTCTTAAAATGAATGAGGGAAGTCCTGACTGCACCTCTGGCAACATTACTCAGTGCGTCACTGGAATAGGGAGTAGTGCCAGTAGTAAAGATGTTGTAAAATTATATTTCACTTGCGAAATTTCCGCAAAATTGGAAATTTTGCTGTGCAAAATATTTTACTAAATTTGCCCATTACATGAAATATTTAGTGCGATGCTAAATGCAGAATTTTACCCGCAAAATGTGAAATTTCACATGACAAGAGGTTAAATGTTGCTAGCAAAAGGTGAATTTCACTGCCTTCTGGTGAAATTTTGCATTCTGTGGGTGACATTCCGAATTTTGCTCCTGCGAAAAATTTCGAGAAATGGGGTGACTTTCGTAAAATATTTCTCATAATGAAATTTTCCAGTTTTGCACATCTCTAGACTGTAGCCTGGAAATGAGCAAACATTGTGCCACTTCATAAAAGTGGGAGATGAGAACGTGTAGAAAACTATAGATCAGTCAGTCTCACTTCCGTAGTGGGAAAAGTGAAGGAAACCCTACCAAAGGAAAAGCTAATAGAGTTTCTCGAATCAAATGGGTTACAGGATTCAAAACAACATGGTTTCAAGGCAAGCAGATCCTGCCAGACTAATCTGATAGACTTCTTCAACTGGGTGAAAATGGTTGTCAACCAAGGAGGAGCAGTGGATGTGACCTATCTCGACTTTAGCAAGGCGTTTGACTCCATCCAACACAGGAGGCTCTTAAGCAAACTCAGTAATGCCAGGTAGGGATCAAAGTTTTTAGATGTAATTTCAAAGAACAGCACTCCACAGAAAAGAAGGACAAACTCTGAAAACTGTGCTGCTGTAGTATTGAAAGCAGTACTTCAATTTGTACTCAAAGTGAAAAATTCACCCAGCACTCCAGCATTTCATCACCATAAAACATTTGAGGATTTGCTATCCTATACAACAAACCACTTGGTGTGGTAGAGAGCAGGTACTCATTTTTTAATGTATTTAAATGGGTGGGAAATTGGCTACATGGAAGAACCCAGAGAGAAGTGGTGAACGGTAGTCTCCCTGGAGATGGCAATGTGACCAGCGGTGTGCCGCAATGATCGTTACTGGGTCCAGCCCTCTTCAATTTGTTCATAGGTGACATCACAGAGGGCTTAAATGTCAAGATCTGCCTGTTCACAGATGATACAAAAATCTGCAACAGGGTTGACACCCTTGATGAAGTAACTAAAATGAAAACAGACCTGAAGCTGCTTGAAAAATGGTCGGAGACCTGGCAACTGAGGTAACCCCAAGGAGCAGTACTTCATGAATGGAAAACAATGATCACCTCCAACCAGGAATGTGACCTAAAGGCATCAGTTATGACAACTCCCAGGCCATCATAACTGATGACCTAAAGGCAACCAAACAATGTGAAAAGGCAACACTGAAAGCAAGTAGCAGGCTCAGATGCATCGGGAGGGGCATAACCACTAAGAAGAGGGAAGTGGTTCTGCCACTTTACAGGTCCTTGGTGAGGCCCCACCAGGAGTGCTGTGTACAGTTCTGGAGGTCCCACCTCAGGAAGGACATGGACAGAATGGTGGCAGTCCAGAGAAGAGTGACTAAGATGGTGAGTGGAGTGCACCAGAAGCCTTATGAGGAGAGAGAGAGAGAGAGAGTTGAATATGTACACTCTGGGGCAGAGAAGGGATAGGGGGGACATGATCAAGACTTTCAAATGTCTCAAAGGCATAAATAGGGTGAAAATGACTGACCTCTTTAGATACACAGTCAAACTAGAACAAGGGGCCACAAAATAAAACTGAGGGATAGCAAATTCAGAGGAAACACAAGGAAGTTTTTCTTCACTGAGAGAGTTGTGGACCCATTGAACCATCTCCCAAAAGAGGTGGTGGAGTTAAAAACAATAAATGAGTTCAAGAGAGCTTGGGACAAACACAAAGGATCATGGGACATGGTATTATAAAATAATTGGGGGGGAGTAGCTTAAAATACAAATGGGCAGACTAGATGGACCAGAATGCCCCCTTCTGCTGACACATTCTATGTTTTTATGAACTGTCCCCTGTAATAAAGGTTCTCAACCAGATTTGTGGTCTCTTCTTCAAGAGGTACAAAATGGTTAGGACAGTGCCAGGCACTTAGGATGAAATCAGGAGGTTGTAGGGCTCTACAGAGCCAGCCACCTCTATGGAATGTTTTTCTAGTGGTGAGGGCTGTATGCATTTACATGATTTTTACTTTATCTACTGGAGTCAGAAATCAAGTTCCCATAGCACATAATGTTTGACATTTGCACTTTTGAAATGACTAATGTGACTTGCCATACTGATGTTGAGTACATTCTCTTCTGCATTTCCTAACACCAATCATCTACTATATTAATGGAGTAGATAATGTACTGTATGCACTCTCTACATAAGTTTGGGATGTGAAAAGTTAATGAAAAAAAGTACTTATTTTGTAGTACATACTGTACAGTTGGAGTAAGCAACCACAAGTCTCTAAAGAGCTTTGTAACACGGCTCTCAGTCGGGCGGCGGAAAGGAGCACAGCAATAGGCGTAATCGCCACAGCTAACTGAAACCGAGCGGGTATTAAGCCAGACATAATGCCCTCTCGGTCAGTACCAGCTGTGGCCATGGAGGCTGCCAAGAGTAGCAGCCCGCTGGGGTAGTACCCAGATTGGCCAGGAGGCAGAGGGTGCAGCACTGAGCCTGGAATGAACAGGCTGAGACAGTGAAAGCAGGAATCGGGAGAGTGCCTGGCAGCAGTGGTAGACACAGCCAGTGGCACTAGGTACCCGTAGAACCCTGTAGATGGGAGTAGCAATGAAGCACAGAGGAAATCTTCGGCGGAATGCCCCCCCCCCCAGCCTGACGGTGTCACACACAGCAAATTAGTTAAACTGTTGCTAAAAGGGAAGCAATAGTAAACTTACAGATATCGTCACACAGAAAGAAACGATGGAAGTGCAATAGAGCCACAGTAAGTGTCTGAACAGTTGGTAGTGGGAGTCAATACATGTCCCATGGCGCACTGCTTCCATCGGCGACCGCTATATGTCGGGTAAGGCAAATCCATAGAACAGGTCGAGAGAAATGCCAAAAATCTGCCTTGCTTGACTCTGTTACACAGCAATATGCTGTTCCTGTGTGTTTAGAAATAGGCGCCACTATCTAAAAGATTGTCCTGTGTCAACCGTGAGTGCGCATGCTATCAGACAATTACAGTGAGTAGAATGCAAGCAATAGTACCATAGAATAGGCAGCAGCAGTATCACTTTCAGTAACTCCGGTGTATTTTTGAGCGATCAACAGCTCGCACACTGTCCCCGTTCATGCCATGTTACAAAAGCGCCAATCACTCTAGCTCGGTTTCACCGGTGATTAATGCCTGCTGGGGGCCTCGCACGAACCCCCAGCGGCATTAATCCACCGGTAGAGCCCTCAGCTGGTGGTGATTAATGCTCACATGTGCAATCACACACTCATATGTGCATTCTCTTCTGCATTTCCTAACACCAAACATCTACTATATTAATGGAGTAGATAATGTACTGTATGCACTCTCTACGTAAGTTAGGGATGTGAAAAGTTAATGACAAAAAGTACTTCTTTTGTAGTACATACTGTACAGTTGGAGTAAGCATCTACAAGTCTCTAAAGAGCTATGTGCAATCACACACTCACATGTGCATTTTCTTCTGCATTTCCTAACAGCAATAATCTACTATATTAATGGAGTAGATAAGGTACTGTGTGCACTCTCTACGTAAGTTAGGGATGTGAAAAGTTAATGACAAAAAGTACTTCTTTTGTAGTACATACTGTACAGTTGGAGTAAGCATCCACAAGTTTCTAAAGAGCTATGTGCAATCACACACTCATATATGCATTCAGCATGCATATAATCTGTGGGGAGATAAAGCTCCTTCCTTGTTGGAGTGGTACCAAGAATGTACCTTGGCAGTACAATTAGAAAAACATATCGCTTGTATGCAGAATAGATTGAAAGCATACACGGCGCTTTGGAGTTCTTTTGAAACGCTCCTTATGGCGTGGAGGCCTGGCCCTCAGAACACCTCAGGGCTGGCGAGTTAGGGTGTGCTTATGCATGTAGCCTTGGGAGGGTGGGGAGGGAGGGATTTTATTTTTCCGATGAATGGGTGAGTTAGTGTCTGGTTGTTTTATATTCCTCCATTTCGCACTCTCATCTATGTATCTGTATTGAGGTGTTTTTTTTTTCTCTTGTGAAAATTAATAAAGATGTTTAATAACAAAAAAAATAATCTGTGGGGAGCTGGGTAAAACCATTTTAAGGGTTGTTAAATGTTGATGGGTAAAAAATGTTAACTTCTAACATTTTCATGCACTTTTTTTTTCTGTTTTCACTTACTCTTTATGCTCCCCTTTGGCACCTGGTCAGCTCCTACTGTCTGGCATCCCATTCCTTCAGCCACCATCAGTCCCGCACACATCCTCATATTGGGCTACCACCTTGCTACCCCCATGACTTACCCCCAGCAGTGGGGTGGTGGGGGGCCCCCTAACTCCCCCACCAGGAATGGATCCAGTACAGGTGGTGCCCTTGGAGACAGTGCAGTTAGTTGGACGGCCATCAAGCTGCTCAATCAGGCTGCCATTTTTCCTGGTTTTCCATCATCGGCTGAGTATGCAATACCAACAGTGGGCATACCACATGCTCATCCACATGCAGCACACCTGCTGCTGCTCTACCTCCATGCCCCATTGTACTGGGCCAGGCATGCCAATATCCAGTCTCTGCTAGGTGTCAGGACAGTACTGGCTTCTGTTTCCCACCCTCCTCTGGAGAGAAGAGCTGCCCTCTGGATGCTCTATCCTCTCTCATCCCGGCCATCCCCTGATGATCCACTTGCTGGCTTGGCAGGAGGTAAGGAATTGCTGCCTCAGCCCTCCACGCCACCATGCTGGCTTATTTTCATGCCCTTCTAAATCTGAAACCTCAATAAACTTAAAGGAATCAAAGACCTATCCATAGCTAAAAATGAGAGATGCAATGATTTCTCAGCATAGAGTTGACCTCTTCTGCTAGTACATGTTAATGTTGTAATAACTATTATATAGAATGACGTTGTTCTTAAGCAGAGGTTCCAGTCCCTGACAGAATGATTGTGTTTACCAGTTGGTACTGAGAAAATAGCACAGAGGGTCATGATTGCTACAACAGAGGAGATGGCTCTACTACAAGTACTGTATGTACAGCTGCCTTCAGTAATAAGGCACACACTGAGAGTTTGTAAGCAGAAGTTCTGCTCCAGCACAGACTATATTGCACTATTTACCAATTGATACTTGGTAGAGGAGAAGAGAGTGCATTTGCAGAGGTTCTCTTCCAGCCATGGAATGTATCTCCCTAAGTTATCACACTGTTTGCAGTCCTTACCAGCTGATATCAGAGAGTGCAGAGGATGAACACTAGAAGAGAGGACTGTACAGACTGTGCAAGGTTGGTTCGTGTTTTTTGCAAGTTCAAGAAAGTTTAATTTCTCATCCTATGTGCTATGCTTTTTCTTACATCTTTCAAAATCAACAGTACAGTAATTTTCTCAAACTAAATTGTAGAGTTATTTTTAATTTTTTATAATACCTCTACCAGTAGCTAAAAATGAATGTACAATGATATCTCAGCACAGCCTTTATCCCCATCTGTTAGGAGATGCGATTGTTGTAATAATTACGGCATAAAATTACTCTCTTGTGCAGAGAATCACAATTGCTACAGGAAGGGAAGGGAGAGGACTATTCGAGTACTATATGTATTATTATTAAAAGAATCATTTTAATGATCAAATTGTAATTATTGAGATTGTATTGTACAAAATGCATAAGAGGGCTCATATTGCAATTACTGTACTGCAAAAAACTATGCTATCTGTCAGGTAGAAGGCATATGAGAGCTCATGTAGTGAAAGCTGTAATCTTGACTATTGTAAATAATTATATTTTCTTAAGACCATGGTCTATGGAGTAATTGGAACTCAAAAGCAGAGCAGAACACAGTAACCAATAATAACATTTATTGTGTGACCATATACTTCCAAAAATATGATGGGAAGAATAAAAAGAAAAAACATGCATACTCTCGGTGTATTGTCAATTAATGACTATGATTAGGAAGAGCTCTACTGTCATAACATATCTCATTGTCAGATGACAATCTAATTTGTTCTTTATTGATTCATTCAGAATAGTAGATAACTACTCAAAATGGGGATGTATGCTAAATGTCTCCATGTATAGAAGAATTTTATGTAAAGGTTAACCTACTGTACATAAAGGTTCTGCAGGTATACCATCATATGGGGCACTAGCAAGTGGGCACCTGCTGAAATGGTGATGCACTTTTGGCTAGTGCCCCAAAGGCGGGTGTGTGGGGTCAGCGACTGGATGGGGTGGTTTGTGAAAAGGTGACAGGCTGTGGCACATGTATATGCATGCGGTGGGGTGGGAGCGAGCCTGATGAATGTGGGGCAGGAGGGTATGTGAGGGGTGGTGCCATGGGCATCTGGTGAGCTGGCATTGTGGTCTGGGTGCTGGCTTGGGGTGATGGGGATACAGGGTTTGAGACTGCGCACCGGTAGTTTTTGTTGTGCCCAGCCCTAGACAGATTTTTTTGGTTTGTTTTGGAGGTGCATCCCCTCTGACATGTACCCCCTGGAGTTAAGAATCCTAATTTAGGGAGGTGTGGGGGGCACAGCCCCCCACATAAAACTAAAAAATGTTTTTGCACTGAGTTTTCTCTTGCCAGGATCCCACAATGTCATAATTGAATTTCAGTGATGTGGGGTTGTGATAAGGGCATTCGGCTTGCCGAATTCACCCTCAACACGTAGAACCTTTCTGTAGCCAGAGGTTGTTGTGTGTATATGTTACACCTGTGGCTGCAGAAGTGCAGGTTAGTCAAGTGTGTGTATGTCTTACAATGTGCATAAGTACCTGAGGCTACAGAGGTACTGCCCCCATAGAGGTGTGCACTCATGCAGACAAAACAAATATTGTAATTTGAGTGTCATGCATTTGTATCTTTGGCTGAAGGGGCCTGTACTTCTCCACACAAAAGCAGTGTTGTGATTTGAGTATTGTGAATTTGTATCTGCAGTGACAAATAAGTACATATGTCTTGCAGTGTGCATGCTGCAAATACAAATCCATGAAGGTAGATAGCATATCAACACTACTGCTTTTGTGTCATCTGGAAACAGTTTTATGTTATTGGACTTACTTGTGGATGGCTGTATGTGGTTACTTGAGTGGTGTGGTCCTTTTGCTGCTCTGTGGGAGCGTTAGGGTTGGAAACCTAATGCCACACTTCCTTATTTTTGTTGCATTACGTTGAACCGTAACTGATGAATTAATGCAGTTTTTCTTGCAATGAATATCTAGCTATCTATATATATGTATACACTGTATATGTATATAAATTGCAAAAAAAAATCTTTGTTAATGCAACAGTTAGGGTTTAACCGACAAAAGTAAAGAAATGTAGCATTAAGGTTCACAACTCTAACACCCCACCCTGCACAGACCAACAGGTGGCGGGGTCTGTCTTGGGGCCGTCAACCCTAACACTCACCCTATTCCATTACAAAAGAAGGTGAAGTAGGTACAACATAGGAGAATGGGGTGAGCATTAGGGTTGATGACCCCAAGACAGAACCCCCCCGCCTGCTGGTCTGCATCCCTGCATAGATGCATTTATGTATGTAGCTGTGGAAGCATAGCCCTCCAGCCCCAACACTTCCAGTTATAAGACAACAGTGACTAAATTGTCACCATAACCATGTTATCATCCCACCTCATGTACCCAGTGCAGAAAATTTTCAAATCCCCTGATAAAATGTAATTCTGCATAACTGTAATGCAGTTCTGTGCCACAGATGCAATAACACATTTTGGCAAGGATTTGAAAAATGACAGCTGTGACATACATGAGATGGGATAATAAGAAGGCTATGTTGAAAATGTGGGGTCAAAATATTGAAAATGTCCAAAGTTATGAGCGTGTATAGCGAAATTCAACAAGTGGTCATAACATTGTTATTTTTAATAATTTTGACCCCAAATGTTCAGCATGGCCTTCTTATGACCCCCACCTCATGAACAATATGAGTGTCATTACATAAATCCCACCAGAAAGGTGATTTTGTCAACCAACTGTAAAATCACCTTTCCAGTGGGAGTTGCATAATGACAGTCATATTGTTCATAAGGTGGGGTCTCCAAAAGGCCATGTTGAAGATTTTGGGTCAAAATCTCAAAAACAGCTGAGTTATGCATACAAGTTGAAACCCCTATTGAAATATATTGAAGTGCATTTACCTTAGTTTGTCATATTGCAATCTCCGGTTCCAGCAGCAAGATGTGTCTTCAATCAGGAGAGTTGATGTCCAGCCTGGGACCTCTTCAGGTGAGTGATGGTGTGTGTTGGTGTCAAGAGGTTATATGAGGAGGAGAGTGCACAGTGGGTGGTCGGGTGGGGGGTGCGGGAGTGATCAGTGATGGACAGTTGTTTTTTACAGGTTTGAAAAACAGACTATGAGGGATGGTTTTCTTATTTAACAGGTAAAATGACATGGGAAGGTGGAGGCGAAGCCACTGGCCACTAATGTTAAAAAAAAATTGGTATCCGAGGGTGAGGGGTACCACTAGACACGAGGGATAAACCCAATAAACTGGAAATGGAGCTTGGCAGGGTGAAAAATCCCCGGTGTCTAGTGGAACCCCTCCCAAACCCTGTATGCCTATATATATATATATATATATATACATATATATATATATATATATATGTATGTATCCATTCTGATGACCAGATGGCGCTGCTTCTCTGGACCAGATGCCCCAGAATCCTTTTTTCCTGACCAGATGATCATGATGCAAATCCTTTTTTGCCACAGCAATTCCTTTTTCGCCACCCTTTTTTCATGGTGAAAAAGGAAACTAGCTGGCAAAAAAGGATGTAACCCTTAGACTGCCAACAGAATTAGAACATATAGAAATTCTGAACTGATATACCAGTCTGCAGCACAGCAAGGGTTAATCCTATTCTGTGATGAGGTGGATCTTTATGTAGCAACCAGATGACCACCAATCTTTTTTCATGACCAGATGACGATTCCATGATTTCTTTTTCTCCAGCTGATTTCCCTTTTAGTCATGACGAAAAAGGACTGATGAAAAAAGAAGTAAGCAAGTGGCGAAAAATGAATTAAAGGTTAAAAACAAAATTCAGAGGGCATAACCAAATATTAAAAAACACACTGAACAACTCATCAACCCCAAATGAGCAAGATACATGCTTTGATGTCTGTAAAAGACATCTGTGGGAACTATTATGACAGTTTGGGCCCAAAAAAAAAAACAAGATGGTCGCTCATAAAAATGGAAATTTTTCTAATGAAACAGGATTGGTCCCTTAAGAAAAAGGATAATTTTTCATCAGAGCAAAATCCTTTTTCATTCCACGAATCTATCCTGGAAAGTAAAAGTCCTTTTGAAAATAATGGAACCTTAAAAATGCAATAACTTTGGAACAGATTCATATTTTTTCACCAAATAAATGTGGGACAGTTCATTGACCCAAGCTCTTTCTAACACAAAAAGTTATGACCAAAATTCAACACCATTTGTGTGCCATATGATGAGAAAAAAACTGCAAAAAGTGGCACATTTTAAGATTTTTGCACTATCCAGATCTCAGAATCTGCACATCCAACTGGAACAAAACTTGGCACTTTAAAGACCCGCCTCCCCCAGAACAGCACATACCAAATTTGGTGCAAATCCATTGAACAATTGCACAGTTACTAAAATGTAAAATTTTGATGTTTAACATTAAAGTGCCTGCTCAACCCTAACTATAGTGGTGCTACCACACCACAGTAACCTATCTATCTGTCTATCTATCTATCTATCTATCTACAGTATCTATCTATTGGATGTATGATGGTCTCTGTTCAAATATTTCATTAATTTCTGAGTGAGGGGGCAGGATCACAACTCACAAGTGGTGAAGCCATGAGAGAGTTATGAAAATCCTTACACTCATGAATGGAAAATAAATGGCATATCTGAACACAGGCCATTGTATGTTCTGTGTATACAATAGTCTGTGCAGTTTTATTTTGTTGGTATTGCAATTGATTGCTGTATTTCTGTTACAAGCTGAACTCACTACATTCTCCACCAGAAGTGCTGTGTTGGCTGCAGTACTCATCACTGAACTTACTGCTGCACAGGCTTGAGTCTCCTCCACTCCTTGAGCTCACTGTCTTGCAAGCTGGAGTACCCTTGAAAGTATTACGCCCCCTGAAAGGTCTGTGCTTCACTTCCACTTTTGTGCCTTAGGCAGTTGATCTCAGTTGGCATGACAACATCTGTGTGTGGTCCCAACTCTCAGTCAAGTGAACTGCTGCCAGTGGTTTGTTGGCGTTGTGAGTGAGTGAGTGATTATGAACCACAGCCAGCTAGTTGTGTTTTGAAAGGATTAGCTGGGGCTAAAAAATTAACAATATTGGGGGGAGAGAATATCACAGCAAAACATCACAGCATTGAAAAAGGCTGCATTTAGAAGTAATTCTCTGTACACTGCTGAGAAGTGAGGAAACAAGATGGCAGTGGGAGCATGGTATTCAGTTCAAATAGGTACTGACTACAATTCGGTGGCAGATTCATCATGGGGTTGGATAGATTACATTTGTTAATCACAATGATGGACATTCTGTCTGACAGTGTGAAGCAGACAAGTGAAAAATAAATGTTGATGTTCACCCAGTGTGAGAATAACACACTTAATTTTTCACTTGGGTCAGAGTCTTGGAAAAATAATGCATTTATTTGAAGAGTGATATTTCTGTCTCAATTGTATACAGATTGATAGATAGATAGATAGATAGATAGATAGATAGATAGATAGACCAACAGACAGACAGTCAACTTGCAATATATTTGTTCTGTGCTTGTCGTAGTTTTTTTTTACTTTTTATTTATTATCATCTTGTCCTGTAGGTATTTCAGCTAAGATGGTAAAAAGTGTCACTTTGAAAATACTCTGCTGGATGCTCACAGAGGTTGGGTGGAGGTATTTAGTTCAAGTTCAAGTTTATTGTTTCAAAGTATGCATAAAATCTAGTACTTACAACACAAACATACATACATTAAATACATTGACATTAAAAACTATAATACCACTTTTTTACCATTATACATATTTTTACCATTTGTGCAAATCCACAGAATTTGTTTAAATCCAGTACAATTAAAAGAACAGAGCTTCCTGTACCAATTTACTACTCTAAAACAATAACTTAATCTTTATTACTTGCAACAGTCTTACCATGAAATTTCCTAAGGCAAATAAAGCGGCCTTAGAGTCTGTGGATAAGAGCTTTGAAATGTTTCCCTTATGCCTTGGCCAGTCATAATCTTAGTAATAGATTTATCCATTTTTCCCTTTCCCTACATATCTTACTGTACTCAAAAAGGATATGGAGTAGCTAGTTTAATGTTACCATCATAAATGTATGACAGTAAAGATAAATTGCTAGGAGGTCCTCTTCATAAATTAGTTAATATCTCAAATCTAAGCTTAAAAATTGATTTTCTATGTAGAGCATTTTCACAGAAAAGCAAGCATTTTTTTATCAGAAAACTGGTTTTATTTCCTTTCAGAATAGCAAATTCCCAAGAGTCATGAATTCCTGTAAGATCATTTTGGACAGCAACATCAGTTATTCTTTGTGATGCTGCTTTCACAAAATTGTTATAGTCTCCACATGGCTCAAACACAATTTCTGTCAAGACCAGGAGCCCAATTCACAAAACTTTGCCCCAGTGCAAATCCATTTGCATGGTGCAAACTGGGTTTTGCCCCAAAGTGGCATTCACAAAAGTCCAGTTTAGATGCGAAAACTGGGTTTGCACTGGGACAAACTTCTGAGGGGGCTGCAATGCAAATTAAGGGGAAGGGACCTGTATATCAGAGCAGTCCCATTCACAAAGGATTTTCTCCACACAAGGGCCTTTTGCAGGGTGCCTTTGCTTGGAGAATATACAGCCGACTGAGACTTGGTGGAATTCCACAAAATCCTAGTGGCTGCCAGAGGTACTGCCTATCACTGCCCTGTAAAAAGAAAAGTGACAAGTGATCGTGTCATTGGTGGTACAGTGGTCCCTTCCCATCCCCAAGAGCTGTTCACCATCCCTGTATGAAAAAAAAACTGACCGTTATGTTAGTGGTATAGTGGTTCCTCTCCATTCCCAAGAGTGGTTCACCATTCTTAGAATAAAAAAGTGACTGTTGTTATGGTGATATAGTAGTCCGTCCTCATTCCAGAGAGCCAGTCACCATTCCTAGAATAAAAAAAGTGACTGTTGCAGTGGTGGTATAGTGGTCCCTCCCTGTCCCCCAGAACCGATTACCATCCCTATAGTTTAAAAAACAAAAAAGTACATTATTTCCTGGTGGTAGTGTCCCCCGCCATTTGCTGGACTGATAGCAAAGATTGAAATTCCCTGGTGGTCTTGTGGTCACCACCTTGCCCATCCTGATTGCAAGGAAACATGATCAGAAAGCAACTCTGGTGTCTAGTGGTCCCACACCCCAACCCAATCACCAAGCTGACAGTGTCCAGTGTAACCCCCCAACATCATGATCCCTGTAAATAAAAGTAACATTTTCCCTGGTGTCTAGCAGACCCCCACCCAACCCTGATCCACTGATCAGTAAAAATAAATTTGTTCCTGGCATCTAAGGGGCCCCCCACCCTCTCACCCTGGCATGTAAAGTCCCATCACCCCACCCTCTATAACCTGACCTGAGCCTGCAACTTGTGATGAGGTTGGGGGAGAGACCAGCAGCCACCAGGGTTGCTTTCTTATCATGTTTTCTTGTGATCAGGATGGCAGTCAGAAAGGGGCCACCACTAGACCTCCAGAGAATCCCAATCTTTGCTATTGGTCTGGGGATTGGCAATCCGGGGGATACTACCACCAGGGAATAATGTACTTTTTTGGTTTTTAAACTACAGGGATGGTGATCAGTTTTGGGAAATGGGGAGAGATCACTATACCACCGCTGCGACAGTCACTTTTTTATTCTAGGGACAGCAAACAGCTCTCAGGGACAGGGAGGGATCACTATGCCACCAATGAAATGGTCACTATTTTTAATACAGGGACCATGATCAATTCCCGGGAATGGAGACAGAGATCACTGCACCACCAGGAAGATTTTTCCATAAATATGAGGATGGTGATCAGCGATCGAAGAAGGGGGTGTGAACCACTACCACCAAGGAACAATGTGCTTTATTTTAAAAAAACTATAGGGATGGTGATTGGTTCTGGGCTATGAGGAGGGACCACTGTACCACCAGGAAGATTTATTTTGTCTATGTATGGGAATGGTCCTTTGCATTTGGGGGTCACAAAAAACTCCCTCACAGCCCATGTAAATGGGCCCATAATTGGCATGCAAATGGCAGACCAGTGTCTTGCATGCCCAATGGGCTCATTTGCATAGCTGCTTTTGTGGATACCAAATAGCGCACTAGTGCTATTCATTGTGCGGCCATTAACAGGAATGCTGGTTAGGGCAGAGCTAGTGGTAATGGGGTTACCGCTGCCTCTAGCTACCCCTATTCACAATCGGAGAGTGCCCTACGCTAGCCATCTGTGAATAGTATTTTTTACCACCTGGGCAATCGCAAAGAGCAATGAAAACTATTGCACTGTACTTTGTGATTTTTTTTGTGAATCCTGCCCCAGTTCTGCTAATTGCCAGATCCAATCTCCCAAACCATGTATGTTCCTTTTTCAGTTGATTGCATCTATACAACAATTATAGATCAGGCTATCTTCTGAGGTTGAAACTATCTTTAGCTAGAATGTTATATTTCTTTTCATGACTACAGGGTATGTAACTAGTGTTAGTGTCTCAGTTCGAATAGCAGCATTTAAAGCAGATTTTGGGACTCCCCAAAAAAACTTTAGAAAAAAAACACTGTAACACCTCTAATTCATAAAGATTACAATTAATTTCCCAGATTTCAGAGCCATTTAAAACTTGTGTATATAACTTTGCATCAAAACACCTTTTTAGAGCTAGATATGAATTATTTGCAAAGGTATATTTAAGACAATTAATAGACAAAGTTTTTTGGTTGCATTTTCATTGACTTTTTTAACATAATTTTCTAACTCAGTTTTCTGTCAAACTACACTGTGAAATAACAAAAATCTGTAACATCTTGTAGCACTTCATTATTTATATTGTAGGAGCCTGATAGTCAAAAGTTTGTTTGGACACTGACCAGTGTTTGAGCGTGCAAACCAGGGTTTTCCCTGGAGGTCAATAGTCAAAAGGCTCAGTTGCACCGGCAAACAGAGGTAGTGCCCATGTAAACCAAAATGAGGGGGTATGCAAATGGTGGGGCCGGGACAGGAATATTGGTACAAGTCAATATTCAGCAGATTTACACTGCACAAAGGGGTTTAACATGGTCCTTTTGCACCATGAATATACCATCAAAGAAAACCTCCTCTTATTCTGTGCAACCCTCACAGCTGATGGAGGTAACGTAGCCAACTGGTCAGTTGGCTGATGGGGAAGCATACCTACCTTTGTGGTCTACGGCACCCCTCTGATCATCAGCCGATAAAAGATAACAAAATCACTGGTGCTAGTGGTCTGATTGCCAGCCCATAAAGAAAAAAAAAATCCCATGTGCTAGTGGTCCCCCCCTCTGATCACCAACCCCAATGAAAAAAAATCCTTGCTGCTAGTGGTCCTCCTCCGTTCAAATGCCAGCCTGTAATGAAAAAAATAAATCCTCCCTTGAGACCAGTGGCCCCCCCCCAGCACTGATGCATGGTACCACCACTCAAAGGTCCATAATCCTTGGCATCTAGCACCACCCAAAGCACAGAACACTTAAACCCCCCAGACACTTTATCAGTATGCTGGCAATTGGAGGGAGGGAGGACCACTAGCACCAGGATTTTTACATTAGACTTGTACCGGGGAGGGGAAGGGAGGGGGGGAGGTACACTGTGTTACCTGCCTCTGCTACCAATTTAAATGGGCCCATAATGGACATGCAAATGTCCCCTTAGTGCCTTGCATTTCCATGGACCCCATTGAATACTGCAGACAGCACTCTGGCACTATCCAGTCTTGTGGTCCACTTCGTGAGCCATGTCTGAGCAGTGCTATTTCAATTAGCACTGCACTTGCATGGCCCTATATTCAGCTGGATAGTGCCAGTGCATTATCCAACTTCATATGGCATCCTCAGACCCCTGGGCAATTGTAAAACAGAGCACAAACCTTTTCAGTCTACTTCGCGCTCTACTGAATAGTGGGCCAAGGTCTTTATTTCACAATTATTTGCCCCACATACCATGATTTTGATTTTTGAAGCACGGAGTTCTAAATCTAACTTTCTTGGTGTATCCATAGTTTTTTTTGTTATTGCTCTTTTTAAACCAAGTGGGGTTTGAGACAAAATTACTGCATCATTTGCATATATTGCAATTTTTTATTTAAATAAAATTCACAGGGGGGCAAAGGTATCCATCAATTGTAATTCACTAGTTAGGGCACCTGTATACACATTAAACAGAGTTGGGGCCAGAAGGCATCCTTGCTTAACTCCTGCTTTAACTGAAAAGAGAACATTCACTGACCATCTTTTCTATATTGTATAGAAATGTTAGTATCTGTATAGACAAATCTAATTACTGAAAGGAGTTTGTCATTTACACTTTTCAACATATTCCACAATATTTCCCTGTTTACACTTTCAAAGGCTGCTTTAATATTAGGGAAACCACATACATTTTCTTTTTCTATATTCTAACATGTTTTTCATAATATGTTTTAAAGTGAGGATCAGAAATAATGGAGACTTTCCCTTCCTGAAACCTGCTTGATACACTGACAGAATATTAAATTCCTCTATCCATTGTTGCAAACTGGCTAGAATTAGCTTTGAAGAAAATTTTTAAACAGATACACAATAAAGTAATTGGGCAATTATTTTTTTTGATCTATTTTTGTCCCATTTTTATGTTCTCTGTGTGTGCATGAACAGCAAACATTTTGCTATGACAGCGGCTTTACAGGGGTGTGACATTGTCAGTCCAGTGCAGATTGGTCAGCAAGGAGCTCATCAGTGTCACATCAAGTTATCAGCCAGGCTGCTCTTGAGACTGTTCTGGCCTGCTAGGCAGAAACTTTGTGTAGTTCAAAGGAAAGAACCAATCCAATCAAAAAGTGTCTATTTCCTTTGATCTTATAACAACATCCAGCAAGCACAGCTGTTCTGTCATGATCAGCCTGCTGTTGCACCCCTACAACATCATCCCTAATGCCATCCTGCAGCATGCACACAGCCCACTGCATCTATTTTCATTGTGCGGACTGGCCCCAGTGCATCAAAATACGTATGCCGATCACACAGCAAAACCGGCACCTTGAATAACAGTACAGCGACAACATTGACAAGTTGCTGTACTGTCACTGCAGGACCCAGCACTGCTTCCTGGGGGTGTTACACCCCCTTCCCAAATCAAGTCTGGCTCAGAGTTGATTATTTTAGTTACAAGGGGTGGAGGGGCAGAGCCCCCCACATGAGGTGTTTGGGGACAAAGCACCCCAAAGAAAACAAACTGTGAAGTGAATGGTTTTATGCTGACCTCAGCTGTGGTCAACATAAAGCCATCACTGTAATGTCGGTCAACAATGACGTTTTTGAACTGGCATCATAGTGCCCTCAAAATATAAGGACACTGCCCCCATCATGTTAAAATTCTCTCACAGGGGAGCCCAATACACTGTGCCAGCTGCTACCCACTCATCCTGCCTAGTTTCACTATGCGACAGTGGCGAGCCCATCCCCAGTGCTGCCAAACATAGCACCGACACTGCAGTGCCCTGTCACAGTGTTGGTACCTGAAATAAAGAAAACCGTTCCTTGTAGTTTTTTTAAATACCCTGTAAAAAAGAAAATCATCCACCAATGTCTGTTGCCACCATCATTACTGTCCTCCCACCTGTATCTCCCACTCAGCACCCACCACCCAACATCCCCAAGCCCTTACATACCTATGGGGGTCGAACGCTATAATCCTGTCTGGACCACAGACAGACCTTCACTCTTCAATGCAGGACCATGAACTGAGGAAATCAGGTATGCAGTTCAATGTATTTCAATGGGGTTTTGAACTTACTGGTGTAACTTTGTCATTTTTGAATATTTTTGTCCCAGATTTTCAACATGTCTTTTTTGGGACCCCACCTCATGAACAATGGCAGTGAAATTAGGTAAATTTGTCCCAAAAGGTAATTTTGCAGTCACTAAACAAAATCACCTTTCGGGCAGGAGTTTAAAAATTTCCTCTCTACTTGTTCATTACTTCAAGTTAGGAAGTGTACAAATATAATATTCGTGAACTCCACAACCATGTGTAACATAAATGTGGACACACAGTGTCCACCGCACCACATTCAAATCAAGTATAGGTATCAATGGATGTCTAGTTGCTGTGTGCCACTGGATGGATTGGTAGTCAAGGGGTGCAGCCACAGGTCCCTGAGCACACTGCTGGCTGTCGCCTTTGAGTGGATAAGCCACGGTCAGTATGTCCCCCCTTCCCAGGTGGGGTGATGGTGCAGCAGTGCAGAAGGTAGGAGGTAATGGGGCATGTATTTTGACTTTGGGCCACAGTCCCAACTTCCTGAGCATGATGCTGGCTGTGACCCTCCAGTAGACAAGCTGCGGTCAGTATGGCCCCCCTCTCCAGATCAGATGATAGTGCAGCAATGCAGAAGTTATGGGGTAACAAGGCATGTATTTTGACTCAGTGTCACAGCTCCAAATTGCAAAGCATGCTTCTGTCTGTCACCCTCAAGTTTATAAGGTGCAGTCAGTATGGCTCCCTCCCCTGGTGGGGTGATGGTGCAGCAGTGCAGAAGCTGTGGTTAACTGGTCATGTATTTTGAGTCTGGGCCATAAACCCAGCTCCCTGAGCATGATGGTGGCTGTCATCCTTCAGTGGACAAGCTGCAGTCAGTATGGCCCCCCCCCCAAGTCAGGTAATGGTGCAGCAATGCAGAAGCTGTGGGGTAATGGGGCATGTAGTTTGACTTGGGGCCATAGCCCCAAATCCAAGAGCATGCTGCTGGCTGTCACCCTGAAGTGGACAAGCTCCAGTCAATGTGGCCCCCCTTCCCAGGAGGGGTGACATTGCAGCAGTATACAAGTGTTGTGCTGACAAAATATATATTCAGACTCATGGGGGCTCACCATGTACCACAGCATGCTGATGGCTGTCACCACAGAATGGACATGCAGTGGTTACTATGGCACCTTTCCCCAGGTGGCATGATGGTGCAGCAATGCATGAGTGGAAGGGTAACTATGCATGGATTAGGAGTCAGGGTTTGTGCACCATGTCTGTGAGCATGCTGATGGCTTCACCATACAGTGTGCACACGCAATGGTCCTGGAACCCCCCCCACAGGTGTGTTTACAGTGAATCAATCCACTAGCACAAATGGAGGTGTAATAGTACTGCATACATTTGTAGAACAGGCTTATACAACTATGTGTTTGAGCACAGAGATGTCTGTCACAGCAGAAGGCAGAAGCATTGGCCACTGAACACTTTAGCAAGACACAATTATAGAGGGAACAATCCATGACTTAGGACTCATGGGTGCAGAACCTTGTATGGGATCACAAAGGTAACTGTCACCATATAGTGGACATGTGGTGGTCAGTGGCCACCCTCATGAGGGGTGCAAATGGGCATCAACACACAATTGAAGGGGGGACAGTCCATGTATTAGGAGTGAGTGGAGCAGACTGAAGTGTGGGAGCACATAGAGACCTGTGACCACAACACTCCACCGGTGTGGTCCATTCAACAGCACGGTGTAAAAAGAGGAAAAAACACAGCACCCCAAAAGCCAAACTGGTTATTTTTGTTGTAACTCACCCAGTTTACTGTCAGCTTGTGAACTGCATGACTCCAGTTAGGTGAAGTGCACTCTGCACCTTCTCCATAGCTGCTCCTCTTACTGGACAGCTGGGTAGATTTTCTTGGTTGTGAGCACACACTTGGCACAACACCCTTGATAAGATTCAGATGCTTGGCATACTGCATCTGAAACTGTATATAACTGATGAAGTCAGTGGGACAGAAATGTGCAACGTACAAGGTTGGGGGCACTGCTGATTTCCAGTCCCACTCTCTGTCCTTCATCACAAAATTCCCCCACTTTTTAAATCTGAGGGGTGACTTGTCCCTCTGTGGTAATTCAAAAACAGATACAATCCCTGAAGGCTTGTTGAAACAGTGTGCGGCAACACAATATTTAGCCATCTTGATGATACTATATGAGCAGCAGATGGAAAAAATTAAATAAGTGAAAAGTTGTATGGGGTTGCCTGTATGACAATAACTGCTATAGTGATGTATGACCTGGCAAACACATAGTGCAATAATGTTTTGGGTCTAAAAATAATATATAGATTCACTGCAATGTAATACTGTACATTGCAAAACAGTGAACTATCTCAGCAACTGCACACTGTACTGTTGAGCAATGTAATGATACCTGCAGCCCTGCGATATAAAAACTTGTGGTCGGACTTCACCTGTCAAAGGATATGCAGGCACAAATACTGACAGATAAAACTGTGGCATACAACCTAGATAGCCTTCGCCGTACAAAGACAGTGTTATCTGTTAGAAACACAGGGCTGCACATTCAATCCCACAGACAGCCACAGCAGAAAAATTATTTCTGTAAGAATGCTGCCAGAAATCCACACTGACAACAAGGACATTCAACGCACTGTTGTAAGTAAGTGGTAAGAAAGTGTCAAGGCACAACTTCAACTTCCTGTGTGGCAGCTCTCCCTGGCATGACATGTCAGGAGAGCACCCCAATGCATTCTGTGACATTCAAGCTGAAGTAAACACAGCAAAATGGGAGGCAAACATGGCATGATTAAAACACTGTTTATTAGTGAAAACAAACAGACCGCAATATGAAAAAACATTTTTGGGTGATCAGAACACATGAGCAACTACTGGAAGGATCATTTTATTGATTTAATTAGGTAGGAAATTTACTTTAACTGTGTATGCATGTTACCTAATTGTGTATGTATATTAATATTTGCATCTGTTTGTTTTTTACTGATTTTTTTTTTTATTGAAATTTCGGAATTACAATCGTTTGAGTTGAACATGCCTTTTGAAAAGGCTACACATTAAAACAAACAGGACAACACTTAAAGACAAATTGTACATAGCGTACTAGGCAAACATTATATTAAGACAAATATTACATGGTTAATCCATACAGAATATTTTACTTTGCTGGGTTAGTTTCTTTTAGGTTTCTCTAGGGTTGTTTAAGGACTCTGGGTCATTGCAGTGAAGTGGGATTGGTTATCAAATTCAAAGGCCAGCACCTAGCTGTGAGAATGTGTTTTAGGTACTGATGGCTATGCTGGCCATGTTTAGAGTTAAGGGAGACGTTGGGCTACTATCTCCTATTGAGTAAGGGAGGACCAGTTGTAGCAGCCACACATCTCTGAGTCAAGGAGAAGTCTCTTGATGCCTTTTTTTAAATAGGCTAAGGCTGGGGGCCTGGGAGATGGAGGAAGGAAGTTGATTTAGCCAGAGTGGAGCTCGATATCTGAAAGTCCTTTGCCCCAGTGTGGTCCTACAGTGGGGGACCGGGAGTGTGGTGTTAGCCAGAATTCTAGGGGTGCTTCTGTGAGGGGTTGGTTGGATGAGGGAGAGAAGGCCCATGGGTGCAAGCTGCATCAGGATCTTTTTGCTTGGAGGCAGGTGTGGTACCTTAGTCTCCCTTCAAAGGTTAGCCTGTCAGCTTGTATATAGAGCTTACATGTATGTGTTAATCTATCACTGCTTGTGACCAATCAGCAGGCTTTGTTGAGAGCTAGTTTGATGTTGTTTAGGGCTGAGTTATCAGCCGTGCCATAAATTGTAATCCCATAATTGACCACAGATAGGACTGAGCAGGTTACAGCCAGTCTAAGTGCCTGTTGGGGGAGGCAGTGTTTGTGTCTGTATAGAATCCCAAGTCGAGTGCTTGCAGAGGTGGAGAGGTGTTTAATATGTTGGTGATAGGTGAGGGATGTGTCCAGAGTAATGCTCAGATACTTAATGTTAGTGACCTGTTCAATTTGGATGCCCTGTGGATTTGAGATAGATAGCAGGGCATTACTGTTGGGGTTTTGGCAGTGAGCAAAGATCGTAGATTTAGTCTTGTTGTAATTATGTAGTAATCTATGATCGGTGAACCAGGATTCTAATTCTCTAAAGCAGCCTTTCATGGTATTTTGAAGAGAGTTTGGATTGGAGTGTTTCCCAGTATACTATGGCATTGTCTGCATAGAGTAATAGTTTGCCACTGCAGGCCTGAGGGAGGAAGCTTAGAAAGAGAGTGAATAGTAGAGGGCCTAAGATCGACCCTTGGGGACACCTGAATGTACAGGTAGCTTAGCAGAGATGGTGGTGTTGATTTTAACTTGTTGAGTCTGATCGGTGAGATAGTTTTTGAACCAGGAGATTGCTTCAGGAGTGAGATGGAGGGAGGGGGGAGAGTGGACAAGTAGTGCATGACTGACGGTGTCAAACGCTTTGGTCAAATCTACAAAGATTGCTCCTGCTAATGTCCCTTGTTCCAACTCTTCATGTATGTAAGAGGTGAATTTGATGAGGGCCATGGTAGTGCTGTGTCCTGCTCTGAACCCATGCTGTTTATGACACAGCAGATTGTATTTGTTCAGGTATTCGGTGGGCTGGTCTGACACAATTCTTTCGAGTGCTTTATAGAGGGGGGAAGGATTGTGATGGGCCTATAGTTACCAAGGTCTGTTGGATCACCCTTTTTTAGGATAGGTGTGATAATTCCTCTTTTCCAGAATGTAGGAAATTGACTAAGGCTCAGGGAGCAGTTTAATATTTTGGTGAGGTGAAGCAGGGTCTCGTCAAGTGTTAGTCTGAGAATTTTAAGGTCTAGGGAGTCGCTACTGAAACATGAGTTGTGCAAGGCTTTGGTTGGGTAGTGTTTAGCCTGGTTGCGGGAGATGATTCTTAGCTGAAATGGAGGGAGTGTATTAGTTGGGGAGGTGATATAGGGGCCATTTGGGATAGGGCCAAAGAAGTTTTGCAGTAGGATGTGGCTAGGATTGGAGAAGGAATTGTTCAGGACATTTGCTATGGTGTTAGGGTCCTGGGAGAGGGTTTCAAACTTGACCATCTGAGTGAAATATAAATTGGTAAATCACTAGATGCACCATTCCACTCCATGTATACCAACTCTTAGCCAAATATCTTCAACACTTGCAAAGCAGCATGAGCGTAAGCCTTTGCAGGAGTGGCGGAAAATAAATTTTTGGGGCACTTAATTCTGCAAAAAACTTATGCAGATGTCAAATGCAAACTGGTAAATGCACTGAAGTACCATAGTAGACAAAGTATTACAAATGTCACAGAAATCCATGGAAATGCAAGTGTTAACACAAGCGAAAACGGTTACGCAACCAGTAACATAAACACAAGTGCTAACGTTAACGCAAACACAAATCGGTATGCAAATAGTAACAAAAACACAAAAGCACAAATGGTAACATTAACGCAAATGGTGATGACAACAGTGAGGTAAAAGAAAATAGGAACGCTAATGGTAACACAGATGCAAGCGCAAACAGTTATGCACACAGTGATGCAAACAGAAATGATAACACAAACGGTTAGAGAAATGCAAGTGCAAACATAAATGGAAACAGAAATGGTAAAGCAAATAGTAATGCTAATGCTAATGGCAACGGAAATGCAAACAGTAACAAAAAATGTTAACGAGAATGCAAACAGTAACACAAACAGAAACAGAAATGCAAAGGTAAAGGCAAAGGCGATGCAGAAGGAAACAGTAACTCACTCAACAAAGGAAATGCTACCGAAAACACAAATGCTAAGGCATACGGAAACGCAAACGCAAATGGTAATGAACATGCAAACAGTAATGGTTACACAGTTGGAAATGCAAAATGTTACAGTAACACCAATGATGATACCAAAGGAAACAGTAACACAAACGGAAAAGCAAACACAAACGCAAATGGTAATGCACACAGTGACACAAAAGTAAATACAAACAAAAATGGTAAAGGAAATGCAAACGGTAACAGTAATGCAAATGCAAGTGCAAACATAAACGCAAAGGGTAATGCACACGGTGACGTAAACAGAAACGCTAATGCAAACGGTAATGGAAATGCAAGCGGAAAAGCTAACGGTAACAGTAACGCAAACTCACACCTTTTTGTTTTCCCAAAAAGATGCATTCAGAAGCACAGTGAAAACAAAGAATGTATGCATATTAATGGCCCTCAGAGCAGAAAATTTGCACTTGGAATACTAAATTCCTTATATCTCAGGAACTGCACAAAGTTGAAAAATCTTTTAAATCTCATATTATTTTTGACTTTCCAGGCTAGTTTTGTACTTAGCCCCTTAGTGGGGGACTAAGCATTCTTCTGACAAAAAGTTTGTATCTCAAACCATTTTCGAGATACGGCCCCGAAAGGCACGTCGGACGCCGTAATGTTAGCCTATCAGAAAAATCATCAACTTCAGAGTGCCATAACTTTGCATCCCTCTAATATTTTGTCATCAAACCATCAAAAGACACATCTGTGGGATCTTGGCTTTCTTCCCTCCAAATTGCAGTCCAAAAGACCAAACCATTCTTTTAGCAGCAAGGTGGCAAAGATTCCTTTTGTTTTGGACATAGTGTTGCAAAGTACTTTCACAAATGAAATCACTAAAGTGTCACATATACAAAAGTACCTTGTGACACTACTTTTTATAAAAATTTTAAAAACATATTTCTGGGGTGTTTTACCTCTCCAAAAAATACACGGCTAGCATCCTCAGGGCTCGACTAGGTAAACACAACAAGACTTGTGTCCCTTGAGGGTCCCAAATTTAAATGCCAAGCATTTCTTTGACCACCAACTGAAAACACGATGACTGATTTGCGACACTACAAGGGTCATTTGTGACACTTTCGCATATTTTGTTAATTTTTCCCATAGACTATAATGGAAAAAGGTTTTTTGAATAACTTTTGAACTGTTTAATATGGTTTCACAAAATCTTCGGAAGGCACATAGGGGACCCTGTCTGCATGTTCCCTGAAAGTTTCCGACTGGTCGCGCAAACCGTGCAGGTTGTAGATGCAAGCAAAGAATGCACACAAATGCATAATTTGTGCCTTTTTTTGGTGCTCTGTAGCTCCACAATTCAACATCTGACCATAACAAAACTTGGCAGGTCCAGAGACCTATGGCACCAGACCACGCATTCCAAATTTCAAGCAACTCTGTCATACAGTGGCAAAGTTATTAAGCTGCCAAATCTCAGATTTAACCTTAAATGGTGTACTTAACCCTAACTATAGTGGCACTACTGTGTCACTATTATATATATATATATATATATATATATATATATATATTGCAAACAACTTTGTTAATGCACTAGTTAGGGTTAAACCAGAGAAATGTGGTGGTAGGGTTTCCGAACCTAACACCCCAACCCCACCCTGCACAGAGCAACAGGAAAAAATATTACAGTTTGGCCTCTAATACATCCTCGCAAATTAGGTGTGGAGTGGGCCTCAGGGTTGTTCACCCAAATGCTCACCCCATTCCAGCATTAAAGAAGCTGAGTTGAGTGGAGTACATGAAAATGGGCTTAGCGATAGGGTTGACAACCCCAAGGCACACCCCTCACCTGATTTGCAAAGATGCAGGAGTGGTCAAACCATAATGATTCTTCTGGTTGCTGCCTGCAGGGTGGGTATGAGGTGTTAGGGTTGAAAACCCTAATGCTACATGTCCCTACTTTTGCTGTTTTAACCCTAATTAGTTCTTTAACAAAGTTTTTTGCAATAAATTTCCTTACTTGTTGAGGTAGTGTAATGGAATCCTCATTTGCCTGTGGGATCACAGAGCCCTCTGTGCCCTGCATCCCTCCCCATAGATGTGTACATTTATGTTGCTGTGGAAGCACAGGGCCCTCCAGGCCCTGTGTTTGCATTTGTTGCAAAACAGCAGCCAATTTCTCAGCATAGCCTTTCTGATTACCCAACCTTATGAACATGGTACTTAACAGATCCCTGCCGAAATATCATTCTGTGCCACGAAAACATCATTCCATGTCTCAGGTGCAAAAACACAGTTTGAACAGGATTTGAAAAATGACAGCTTTCAAGTTCATGAGGTGGTGTAAAAAATGGCTATGTTGAAAATTTGTGGTTGAATTTTTTAACATGACCTACGTTGCAAGTGAGCATAGTAAAATTTCAATGGATGCATATAACTTTACCATTTTTACATATGTTGACCCCAAACTTTCAACATTTCCTTCTTATGAACCCCTCCTAATGAAGAAGGGTGGTAAAAGTGTTTAAATCCCACCTAAAAGGTGATTTCACCAAGCAACCACAAAATTACCTTTCTGGCTTGATTAGTGAAATTCCACCACCACTGGTCTCAGAAGGGCCATTTTGAAAATCTGGGGTCAAAATATGCAAAAATGGCAAAGTTATGCATTAAAGTTCAAAACCCCATCAAACTACATCGAGCCACACTTACCTTAGTTTCTTACATTGAAGTCGGCGGTTCCAGCACCAAGACATGTCTTCGATCAAAGAGTGCATGTTCGGCTCGGGACCTGTTCAAGTGAGTGAAAGTGTGTGGAATGTGTGTGGGATGCTTGGTGGTGGGTGTCACAAACCCACTCAGCAGGTCAACCCTCTACTCCCAAGGTGCTAACCTCCTAGCGCAGTCTTGTGAACAGTTAACAGACACAGGGTAACCCTCCTGGTCTGTTTTGTGGGTTTTGAATCAACCTTTGGTCTCAAGTCTTGGAGAGATTCAAACTGTGAATCTCTTACTAGCATACCCAATGCACAGACTCAGATAATTCTGTCTTTGGGGGGGCAGATATCTTGGCCTATGGGCACCTAACCAGGTGTACAGAAATGAACCCTTAAAAACTGTAATAAAAGACCTCAGATTTAAAATGCTTACCTTTTTCCAGTTTGGTATCACCATTCAAACTTATGTACAGTGTCTGCTTTAACCATATATACTCTACTTGTAAAGGAAAAAAATCAAAGACAGACCAAGTAAGCTCTAAAAATAGAGTTTTACTAAAATAGATAAAAAATATGTGACACATAAAATACAGAACTATAATCACAAGAACCATACAATCTTTTAAAAGAACAAGGTTTTAACAGTGCAGTTCCTACAACAGTACTTAGATTTGTATCTCTCTCTCTAAAATACCTGCTTAAAGTGCTCAGTGATGTTTCTTTGTCAGAGTCTAGATAAAAGTGTCTCTGAAGGAAAAACAGAATAATGTTTAAAAGCTGATTTTCCCCACCTATTTGCATGAGGTCACCTAGCTTCTCCCTGTCAGAATATATAAAAAAATATATCTATATAAAAACAGGATGTCTTTTCCAAGTATTAAATTCTGCAACCTCAGCATAACTCATGTTCTTCAAATGACTCTCTGATCTTATGATAAGCTTCCCCTTTCCAGGAAATGAATGCATCTTTTATGACTTGGCACTAAAACATCACAACCTGCTCTTCTTCTTCCTCTAAGAGTATCAAAGTTTATGATTTTCCCTCTTAGCAACTACAGCTATAGTTAACTTAGTTAAAGTCTGTAATTAGCTTTGGGCCTTCCAGGTAACACCTTGTATCTAAAACCTGTGTGTTTGTCATACTCACATGCTGTTTCAGCATTTCTCAAGAGAGACAGTCCATAACCCATTTTTATATTACAAAAAATGATACAGTGATCAGAACCAGCTGTACAATTGTCACAATTTCTCCCCACCTAGACTGAATTTGGGGGCTCTATCCCCTGCATGGGATGAGCTTCCCAAATCAGTTCACTCCTCATAGACCCTAGACAGCCCATCTGAGTTCTGATTTTTGGCTACAGCCCTACGTAATATTGTCATATCATACCCTTGTAAAGCAAGACTCCATCTTAGCAATTTACCATTGTTCTTTTCCATCTGCATCAGCCAAGCCAGGGGGTTGTGGTCAGTCTGCACCACAAAATGATGCCCATATAAATATGGCTCTCATTTCTTTAGGGGCCCACACTATGGTAAGACACTCCTTTTCCACTGTGGAGTATGCTGGCTCCCTGAGAAGTAACTTCCTACTTAGGTATACTACTGGGTGATCTGTTCCTTGGCTGGGTGTCTGACTCAGTACTGCCACAATACCCACGTCTGAGGCGTCAGTCTGAACTATAAAGATTTTGCTATAGTCAGGACTTGTTGAAACAGGAGCACTGCACAGTGCCTCCTTTAGTTTGGAAAATGCTTCATCACAGGCTGGGCCCCACGTTATTTTCTTAGGCATTATTTTCTTTGTCAGGTCAGATAGGGGAGCAGCCAGGGCACTGTAATTGGGTACAAATTTTCTGTAGTACCCTGCTGTCCCTAGAAAATTCCTGACCTGCTTCTGTGTTTCTGGTCTGGGCCATGCCTGGATTACCTCTATCTTTATTTGGTTAGGATGGAACTCTCCCAGGCCTACCACATGCCTGAGGTATGCTACTTCTCCCATGGCCACCTAGCACTTCTAGGTTTTGACAGTGAGTCCGGCCCTCTGTATCCTGCCCAGCACTTCCCAAAGGTGGGATAGGTGTTCCTCCCAGCTGGCACTAAAGATGGCAATGTCATACAGGTACGCCACGGTGTACTCCTCAGCACCATTTAACATCTGGATCACCAACCTTTGGAAAGTGGGCTGCTGTTCTTCATTCTGAAAGGCATTACTTTAAACTCAAATAAGCCTATCAGAGTGATGAAGGCTGACCTCTCCCTAGCTTTGTCTGTCAAGTCTACCTGCCAATACTGCTTTGTCAGGTCAATGGTTGTAAGGTAGGTTGCCACCCCAACTTGTCCAGGAGTGCATCTGTCCCGGGCATCGGGTGGGCGTCTGACATTGTGACTGCATTCAGTCCATGATAGTTCACACAGAAACAAGTAGAGCCATCTGGCTTAGGCACAAGGACTATGAGTGAGGCCCAGGGGCTGTTGGATCTCTGGATTACCCCTAAATCCAGTATCTCCTCCACTTCCCTCCTAATGTCCTTTTGGACAGCCTCTGACCCCCAATATGCTGTCTGCTGTATGGGTGTCTGTGTCCCTGTCTCCACATCATGCGTTGCTACGGGGGTTAGTCCAGACTTGGCGCTAAACAATGGGGCAAAGTCTGCTAAAACCTCCCTTACTTTCTGGATCTGGTCTGGGCCCAGCTGGGGAGAAAATTTTACTGTCTCCACAGAGGACTCCCACTTACTTTCCTCCAGCAAGTCCAGAAGGGGGTCTCCTTTGTCCGTCCCCTCCCCAGGACTACACACTGCAAACACCATGTCAGCCCTAATTGCATGTGGCTTCATCATGTTGATATGGTACATCCTTTCTGTCTATCTTCTGTCAGGTAACTTCACAGTGTAGTTCACATCATTTACCTTCCTAACCACTTTGTACAGTCCTGCCCACTCAGCCTGCAGCTTGTCTTTCCGGACCAGAATAAGGACCATGACTTCTTGACCCACCATGTACAAGTGAGCTCTGGCTCTGCGATCGTACCACACTTTTTGTTTCTATTGGGCAGCTGCCAGGTTGCTCTGGGTTGTCACCATAAGCTCCTTCAGCCTTTCCCTAAACCTAAGGATGTAATCCACAAAGGGAGTTCCCTGGGTGGCATGCTTTCCTTCCCAGTCCTCCCAGATCAAGTTCAAGTTCAAGTTCAAGTTCAAGTTCACGTTTATTGCAGGAAAACTCCATTGAGCAAGCTCATTCACAAGGAGGTCCTGTGACATAAACCCTTAAAGTACAAACACAGATAGGTAATAACAGTATATACATGAAATGCACATTACATGATACAGGCTGGATACACATACAAGGGTACCACATAGGGTGACCGCAGGTGGTAAACATTGATATGAAACAGGGAAGCGACTTACGGGTTGCATACTGATAAATGAAACATGATGACTGGTGTGTGCAATACATATATTTTGGCAGCTAGAACAAACAATAGACTACAACTGATATGGGGGGGAGGAGTGATTTGATAGAGTAGCAGTGGAGCGTAAGCATAGATAAAGCCAGGAGTAGAAGGGGAAAGGAAAGCAGTTAATATGACAATCAATTATACCTTACCAGTGGATAAATATGGCACACATGGGGAAGGAAGAGACTTAATGACAGTTACAGGTGTCTTTTATTTTGGCTGAACTTAGCGATTTGTAGAAGTTTATTGAAACTGTGCTAGTTAGTTTCAGTATGGTTTGTAATTGGTTCCAAATGGAGGGAAGGGCATATGCAATAGCATGTTTGCCAAAGGAAAAATCAAGTCTAAGGGCCCATGCACCCGTCATCCATATAAGAGTTCTAAGGGGGAAAATCCTGTTGACTCTTGGGGCACCTCCCTGTATGCAAACAACAGGTGGGGAAGGTATTTCTCCCAGTCCCTCCCATGCTGTTCAGCAAATGCCCGGATAATTGACTTTAGGGCACCACTGAATCTTTCCACAAGCCCACTGGCTTGTGGGTGATACAGTGTCATGCATCTCTGCACCACCCCACATTTCTTCCATAAACATTTCATCAGCTCTGACATGAAGGAACCCCCTCGATCAGTGATAACCTCCTGAGGAAACCCAACACGGGAGAAAATCCCAAGTAAGGCATCTGCCACTTTGTCCATCCTCAGTAAGGATAGGGCGACTGCCTCTGGGTACTGAGTGGCATAATCCACCACAGTCAGTATGAATCTCTTCCCTGAGGAGGTAGGGGTATTTAAAGGCCCCACAATATCCATTTCCACTTTCTGGAATGGCTCATCCACTATGGGCAATGGAATCAGGGCATCTTGGGTTTTCTTGCCTACCTTCCCTATTTCTTGGCACCGGTGACAAAACCTGCAATGCTCCTTTACCTGCTAGGTGAAGTTAGGCCAGTAGAAATTCTGGGCTAACCGCTGCATAGTGCGTTGATTCCCAGATGACCAGACAAGGGAATATCATGTGCAATTTTGAGCAACTGCTCGCGATACCCCTGGGGAATGACAAGCTGCCTGCCTAGCACCCTTCCCTCTGTCTGCACAACCTGAGTATGCATAAGTCCATTTTCCTAATAAACCTTATGTCTGCCATCACCTCCCTGTGCTCCATCAGAGTCTGCCCAAGCACTCAGCTTCTGTAAACTAGGGTCACTCCTCTGAGCAGCTGCAAACTCCTCACACATTCCCAAGGCATGGGACAGGTCCCCTTCAGTCACTAAACTAGGATCCCTGGCACTATCATCAGGGCACTCAGGATCACTGTCAATCCCAACCCTCTGACAAGGAGTCACCCTCCCTCTTTGGAGTAACCCTCTGTAGCTCTGGGGTTACTTGATACTGGGGACATTTTGACTCCCTTTTCATTAATCTCCATATCAGGAGACACAGGCTGGGGAACCAGCCTCTCAGTAGTTTCCACAATGGCTTCTGTGGGGTTCAGGGAATTACAATTTTCCCTTGCCTCTTGGCTACAGGTAACTGCACATACCATCCCCTGTTGGGGATTGTTGCCCAAGATTACATCCACTGCTAAAGTTTTGGCAACAGCCACCTGTTGCATAATTCCCCCTGTTTCACCCCAGTCTAAGAGAACACTAACGAGGGGCAATGTTTTTGCCTCACTAGTGAAGTCCTGTACAGTGACATATTTTTTGGGTATAAGCTGACCAGGCTGTACCAGATCCCCCTTTACCAAGGTCAGGGATGCCCCTGTGTCCCTTAACCCCTGTGTCTGTACACTATTCACCATGACTGGGTGCATGTGTTTCCTCATGTTCACTGGCATGCTTCCAGTGACACACAAACAACCTACTTCCTTTCTAGTACCCGGTTGTGCATTATTGCTCGCCTTTTTTCGGATACTGTCTGGCAATATGCCCAGTTTCTTTACACAACCAACATTCATTTCTTCTCTCAGAGAAATCTTTTCTCTGAAATCTGGGACTAACTGGTTTTGGTGGAGGCAGTGAGGGTTTTAGCTGCCCTGAAGGTGCGCTTTTCCCTTTCTGCACTGCCATGCCTGCCCTATTCACTCTCAAAGCAGGTCTGCTCTTTGCATAGTGGTCCAAGAGTTCAGCAGCCTATTGCACTGTTTTTGGATATCAGTCCTGTAGCCAGGTTTTCAGCTCTGCTGGGCATGCCCAGAAAAAGTGTTCTAACAGAATCACATTTTCAATTTTATCAACAAAGTTGGCCTCAGTTCCTTCCCACCAACGTTTTAAAAACTGACGTTGTTTCATAGCTAGCTCCTTGTAGCTCATGTCAGGACTTCTCCTGAGCTTACAGAATTTAGCTCTGTATGATTCAGCAGTTAATTCAAACTTTTTTAACAGTGCAGCTTTAAGTTTGCTGTAATCATCACTGTCCTCATTGTCCATTTGACCCAATGCATCCCGAGCTTTCCCTGAAAGTAGCGGTGATAGCTGGAAGCTCCAGGACACTCTATGAATTTTTGTCTGAATACAAACTTTTTCGAAAGAATTTAAAAAGGCATCCATATTCTCCCCCTCTTTAAATTAGGCTATTCATTTGGAATTCAATTTGTAACCCAGTCCTGTAGTCCCAATTAAACCCAAGCCACTTACCTGCTCTGGTGCCGCTGGTCAGAGTCTTCTCCAGTTCATGTTGTCTCTGGTGGTCCTGCTCCTCATGGTCAGCATCTCAGCATTCTCACTCTCTCTTCTCCTCTGCCTCATGGTGTTCTCACTCTGCCTCATGGCATTCTAGCTCTGTCTTCCCTTCTGCAGCTCGCTGGCGTTCACACTCCTCATGGTCCACCTCTCGCTTTTCCCACTCTGCTTCTCAGCGTTCTCACTCTGCCTCACGGTTCCTCTCTCTTCTCTCACTCCCTCTTCTCCTGGAACTCCAGCTCCACCCTGCGCAACTCAATTTGCAGCCTGATTACTTCTGGATCCAGGATACTGGTGACCTTCCCCTGCTGCTGTGGCCCTTCACTGACAGTGGCCCTGTTGCCCTCCTCACTGGATCTGGACACTGCACTGGCCACTAGCCTTGCCACACTCAAGATTTGGTCCTTTTCAATCATGGTCCATGACTCACTGCTTTGTGTATCTGCTACCATCAGGGCATCTATGAGGTTCTGCTTGCTGGCTTTCACTGCAAACAGGACTCCTCTGTCTCCACACAACTGCTTTAAGGAGTCTACAGTGTGCCTACTGTAGTCAGAAGTCATCTTCCCTCACTACTGCTACTCTGACTTGCACTTTAGAAAAAAAAATAAAATGGGTAGGAACTTGACTGTATGCCAAGTGATATAGTTCTGTTTTCCTTTTTAAAAATAAATCACTGTCTTTTTCTTTCTTTGCAAGTGAGCTTATGGTCTCAGCTGACACACTGAACAATAAAAGCTTGTGATACCAAAATTATGCCACCGCTGCCAACCAATCTGTCACAAACCCACTCAGCAGGTCAGCCCTCTACTCCCAAAGTGCCAATCTCCAAGCGCAGCCTGCTGAACAGTTAACAGACACAGGGTAACCCTCCTGGACTGTTTTGTGGGTTTCAAATCAATCTTTGGTCTCGAGTTTTGGTTGGATTCAAACTGTGAACTTCTTGCTAGCATACCCAATGCACAGACTCAGATAATTCTGTCTTCGGGGGGGGGGCAGATATCTTGGCCTACGGGCGCCTAACTAGGTATACAGAAATGAACCCTTAAAAACTGTAATAAAAGACCTCAAATTTAAAACGCTTACCTTTTTTCCAGTTTGGTATCACCATTCAAGCTTATGCACAGTGTCTGCTTTAACCATATATACTCTACTTGTAAAGGAAAGAAATCAAAGACAGACCAAGTAAGCTCTAAAAATAGAGTTTTACTAAGATAAATAAAAAATATGTAACACATAAAATACAGAACTATTATCACAAGAACCATACAATCTTTTAAAAGAACAAGGTTTTAACAGTGCAGTTCCTACGACAGTACTTAGATTTGTCTGTCTCTCTAAAATACCTGCTTAAAGTGCTCAATGATGTTTCTTTGTCAGAGTCTAGATAAACGTGTATCTGAAGGAAAACAGAATAATGTTTAAAAGCGGGTTTTCCCCCATCTATTTGTTTGAGGTCACCTAGCGCCTCCCTGTCAGAATATATAAAAAAAATATATCTATATAAAAACAGCATGTCTTTTCCAAGTATTAAATTCTGCAACCTCAGCATAACTCATGTTCTTCAAATGACTCTCTTTGATCTTATGATAAGCTTCCCCCTTCCAGGACATGAATGCATCTTTTATGACTTTGCACTAAAATGTCACAACCTACTCTTCATCCTGTAAGCGTTATCAAAGTTTATGATGTTCCCTCTTAACAACTACAGCTATAATTAGCTTAGTTAAAGTCTGTAATTAGCTTCAGGCCTTCCAGGTAACACCTTGTATCTAAAACCTGTGTGTGTGTGTGTGTCATACTCAAATGTTGTTTCAGCATTTCTCAAGAGAGACAGTCCATAGTCCATTTTTATATTACAAGAAATGATACAGTGATCAGAACCAACTGTCCAAGCTTCACAGTGGGTGCTCAGTGGGAGGACAGGTTGAGGGGTTCGATTTAGTGTGGGACCATTTTATTTTTTAGTGCTGAAAACAAAAAGACCTTGAGAGACCATTTTCTTTATGACATGTTAGTTAACTATGGAGATAGTGATTGGAGGGTGGAGGGTGCTACTAAGCACCAGGGAAAGATAAAGTATGCTCACTGGGGGTGGCTATGGATGAAAAAGAACATCCATCGATAACCCAGTCTGTGTCCCATAAGCAGAAGCACAGCTTGGATAGGCAAAGTAGGCAGTATGTAGAAAATAAATTGTAAATAAAGTGCAGTAGGGAGAAGATAGACAGCAAGTTGTAGCACTCATGGAGTGACTGATACTGGTCCCAGATAATGCCATAGCTCCACTGTCCATATCATTTATTAAGCAGTGCTGAAGAACATACAAGTGTAGATCTAGATGCTAACATTGCCTGTCCCATGCAGACTCCCTGTTCTTGCAATTTGTGAGGTATTCAGGCTCTAGATAAAGTGGCAGAAACTGGTAGGATGCAGATCCATACCACTTCTTTATAAAGTAAAATTACGTAATATTGGCCACAACAATGTGAACTGGAAAGATAACATCCGCTTCCCCAACACCACCACTGCCACCACCACTGCCATTGTCTGACATTAATCAGCAGCAGTAAAGGGAGTCCAATATAAAAACAAACTAAAGATTAAATGACAACACTAACCTGGGTATCCTATCCACAATCAGAAACCACACAGTGCAAGCAGGCAAACAGTGACACGAAAGGTATTAGCAAAGAACATGAAATAAAGACCAAGAAAATGCTCACAGCCACAAGTAAGCAAAGGAATCCATTCATAACAATAACTTAATGGATAAGCTGATAATAACATGTATTCAGAAACTGGAGGGGTCATACAGAAGCGGGGTGTATAATGCATTAATATGAAGGGTTGGGCAAGGGCTATGCGTGAGTGACCTCCCCTAAAGCCAGGGGAATTCTCCAACTACCTCACGGGCAGGCAGCAATTCACCACTTTCAACCATGCACTCTCTGACTCCTCCTCTGTCACCTGTGGGGTCCCCCAGGGATCCGTCCTAGGGCCCATTCTGTTTTCTCTATTCATTAATGAACTGCCCACCGTTGCTACCCAGGGGTGCACCACCCTCTACGCTGATGATCTTGTAGTCCTGGCCAGCTCCCAAGACATCACTAGCATTAACTCCAGACTAAATTCTGACTTCAAACTTATCCAAGACTGGCTAGTGGGCCATGCTCCCTTAAAAATATATGAATCTGATGGTACCCCCCTGCAGGCTGTGGATTCAGTCCAATATCTGGGAGTAACCCTTGACCACCCCAACTGGATCTCAACCTGCACATTCAGAATGTCTGCAAGTCAACCAATGGCAAGCTCGGACTTGCATACAGAGCAAAATGTTTTCTCACTCTGGCTGCATGGGTTGCCCTAGCCAGGGGGGTCCTCCTGCCCACACTCTGCTATGGGCTCGTATCCTTTGTCCTAGTCCCAAAATTGAGTCTTACAAAATGGGACACTGCATACAATAATATTTGCCGCTTTTCATTCTCTGCACCTCACCTCATGCATCGCTGTGATCTAAACTCGAAGCTGCAGTGATTCCCCCCTGAAAAGTACCGCATTTTTGTACTCGGCAATTTCATCAACAACATTGTTAGAACGGCTACCCCTTCTGCACTTGCCCTCCCACAAACATGGAACCCCTAACTACCACTTAAGATCCAGTTCAACACTGGACTGCCAAGTTCCCAGGACCCTGTACCCTTGCTGGAGACCAAGGTTTCTCTGTCCATGTGCCTAGGATGTGTAACTCCCTCCTTGCATCAACTCACTCCTCCCCTTCCCACCCCTGCTTCAAAAACTCCCTACGGAGCTCCCTAAAATCTGCCTCCACCTGTCTCTGTGCCATATAAGACTCCAGATGTGGTAATCTCATCCCAAACTGACTGATAGGGGGGTCACACTTCTGTGAGCTTGGTCCCACAATATGCTGAAATTTGCCCTGGGGCCCTTTTTCCCCTGTTTACTTGTCCCTGAGTGGGGTCCTCTGTGGCTTAACCCATATCTTTAGCCTTGTGGACAGTGTCTGTATATTGTTGTTGCTCTGTCTAGCTATATGTAATGTATTCTGTTGTTATCTTCCTATCAACCTGTTATGCCTGTAATCCGACATGCTGCTATCTACATATCTACTTATTATGCTGGATGTTCTTGTATGCTACCCTGTCTTGACTTGATGTACCTTGTATACTACTGGGTCGCACCTGAAAATAGGCACTTGGCTGTCTAGTGTGCTCACCTGGTTAACAAAAGCAAATAAATAAATAGAAGGAGTGGTCAGCGAGAGAAGGCAGGGTTCTCACACAGACTGGAGCATAAGAGAGGTGAGGTGGGGGAGAGCTATAGGCAAATTAGGAGCTCCAAATGCTAAAGGTGTCTCAGGAGCACCTAAACTGGTGATCAGCAAAGTGGATATGGAGGTAAAGCCCAGGCAGGTCCAGGATCAGAAGTGCTGATGATGGCCCCAGAGCTCTCTCCCCCAACCAATATCTCTTACCCAGTGAAGCACCAGACTAGAAATAATAACTGAGCAGAAGATTTATAACATTGGCTGCCAAGTCAGTAGCAACAGTTTTGGCTGAAGTCAGGATATTGGTGTACTGCCAGGTTGATTGCAAGAAGCACCTCAGTTTCTGGGCATAGCCAAAAATCAATAAGGACAATATTGCCAGCACCACCAGAAAGGTCCTGAGAGCAGAAACACAGAGAGAGATGAGGATTCTAAAGCATGAGGATCAACTAGGCAGTGGATTATAAGAGGGGTAGGGGGTTGTGACACTGTACCAAATCATAAAAACAGCTGTGGCCCCCCACTGTCCTGCTCACTTGCCTCCCATCTCAGACCACCTACAGGTAGAAAAACTCATCAAAGTATTCCATCGCACCTATTGCAGCCTGCATTCTCTGCTGAGGAAGTCTAAAATTCAGAAAGATTCAGGGAGGTAATAAGCCAACTGACCTGTGACGGAACAGTGATAACAGAACCTGCTATTTCAATAGTTTAGGGACCTCTGCTTCAAGGCACAAGACGTTCAGAAGCCATTCATTTTGATTATTTGACACCAACAAAGGGTGTTAATTCATATTTATTTTTCTCTAAAATGCACACTCACGTTTCTGCATTGGTTACATCAACTTGTCTGTGTCTTCATTTCTGCAACACTCTGCATGGATGTTAATAAATCATTATAAATATGTTTTAGGCATCGTTGCTTATTTTAAATGATAGTTTTCAAACTGTGGTTGCTAGTGCACTTGTTGTTAACAAGCTGTGGGCATGTACTATATACTTCAGGCAAAATCTATAGCACACCAGATTAGACAGGCCAGCAACATGTTATCTGAAAATCAATCAAGCAATATATCCATTCACTCAATTTAGTCCACTAAGTTAAACAACTGGGCATATTGCCCATACTTTGGTAACCAATCTTTGGCTGTTTCTAGTCACACAATCTGGGTGTAGTAAATATGATATAACTTAATTCATGGTACCATGTTCCCCACTGTCTTATTTTCTTCAAAGCACTATTACTGGCAGATTACATTGCTAAAAGATACACTTTTAGTAGTTCAAACCACTATTTCAGGTTTGCAAACCAGAATTTTTTTAGTTTGAACAAAAAAAAGTGGTTTGAACCAGAAATTGCTCAGAAGATATCTAAATGTGTGAAATTAAAAATGTTGGCAAATTTCCCCATAAGAAGACTATTAAATCTTGCTTACTGAAAACATTTAACATCAGGGATGATTTAGGTTTGATAAAACTATCCTTTTGCAAGTGTTTTCCAACCTCAGTGTCAACAGAAATAAAGAAACAAGATGACAGCGACCACGAATACAAACAAAAAAAAAAACAACAAAAAAGCAAAAAAACAAAAGTGGTTTGTGAGACCCATTTTTGGTTCATTACACATCAAATCAGCAAACCAAAACTCAGCCTTGCACACCAGAAATTTCTGGTTTGTTTGATGCGGCTAACTTTTAAAGCATTATAACTCAGGAAGCATTTAATATTTTTACACCAAACTTTGGAAAGGCACTACCTCCGCACAACCACATGTGCCCTCAATGTTTTTGTGCAGAAATTCAGTGCCATGTAGCCTGTAGATAACAGCAGAAAAAAAATAATGTTAGGTGTAAGTAAAAATGTGACCCTTTTACAAAATAAGAGGTATCCAGATTTCGGAAACAGCACAAGGTGCCATCATAAAATTTGCTAAGTGCTGACAACATGGCACATCAATGAAAAATACAAATTTGTAGCTCAGTTGGACAAATACTGTCAGAGTTATTAAGGTGCAAAATTAGGGGTTTAACACTGAACACCCTACTCAACCCCAACTATAGGGGAACTACTGAGCCCCTATAATAGATAGATAGATAGATAGATAGATAGATAGATAGATAGATAGATAGATAGATAGGTAGACAGCCAGCCAGACAGCCAGACAGATAAGCTGATTGATTATGAATGCTTCTTTTAACTCTTTTCTAGATGTTTTAGACATCCTATTATATAATAGGTAGAAAAATTGGCAGATTGGATGGGCCTTGCTATCCTTATCTGCCGTCAACGTCTATGTTTCTTTGTTTCTATAAAATCAGTGGTTGAAGGTCTTGTTTGGTGTCTATGTATAATAGGATACATATTTAAAGTGACTGTATGTAACAAGTTTTGAATGTCAAGGACCTCATTAAAAATGAGCTCTGCTCAACCGAGTATCCAGTTCATATAATGAATAAAAATGTTTACTACTTACTACTACTACCTCTACTAGCCTTAAATTAGGGTTAGCTCACCCCTGTCCTATTCCAGTGGATTTGAAGTTGTTCCTGCTTTGTTCTCATAAAATTGGTCAATGACTCTGTTAATGCACTCGAACATTTTCTCATCTATGAACAAATGCAGATGGCTAAAGCAATAAGCAAACCTTTGAAAAACACACTTCTTAATAACTTCCACTTTCCCTGCTAATGTAATGTTTATTTTAAGCCATTGGTCACACTTAACCTCCAGGTCACTAGGGTAGCTGAGTTTGAGGTAATCGAGATCACTAGCTACTCAGTCGAGGTTTCCTCCTATATGAGTTGTGTTCCTGAGCAACAAGCCAGGGTACAGGACTTATTCATGGGAATAATCTGTATTTTAGACCTATTCACCTCAAAGCCAGACAGTTGGGCAAAACTGTTCAGGGAGTCCGTAAGAGGGGGAAGTACATGGTTGCTTCTGCCATGGTGGGGAGATAATCATCCACAAAAAAGATTGACTAGATATTCCTGGTCACTCTGTCTGATATCCTGGATGTCTGGAGAGTCTAGGAACAATCAGCTGAGAGACTCCAGCACAAGGAGACATAAAAAGACAAACAGAGGACACCTTTGCCTGGTGCCCTGGTGGAGTGGGAATGGGGTACTGTATATTTATGAGTACTGAGGCTGTAGGATAAGCATACAGGGTGCAAATGCAGTCCTAATCAACTGTACTAAAGCCAAATGCTGCATGACCTAGTGTAAGCACCTCCATTCAACCAAATTGAAAGCTTTCTGAAAATCCACTGCTATAGCTAACATTGGAAACTCAGAAGATCCAGTATGCCAGAGACATTAAGAAGTTTTCCAATGTTTTCTGCATCAGATCTCTCCTTACACAAGCCCAGAGGACCTGGGTGAATGAGTGAATGAAGGACCATCTCTAATTGGCTGGCTAAATCTTTGTCCAGGATTATATAATCCATTGAGATAAATTAAATAGGGTAGTAATTGAAACCATTTTGTGGCTCCTTAGCCCTATTTAGGGATGAGACTGATGATTGCTTTATTGAAGAAATGAGGGAACTGAGTGTTGGATGTCATCTCGTTGTACATTGCCAGGAGGGTAGGGGAGGGAGGGAGAATCTGATCAGATATGGTCTGAAATAAATCAAGTGTGCACACACCCCTTCAGGGGATTAACTAGTCATTAGCAAAGAAAGGGCATTCCAGAGCTCCTCTGTCACAAGAGATGCATCCAGTGCATCCCTCAACTGATGGGGCAACTTGGGAAAAGGAGTGTTATCCAGGAAGTTATCCAACTTAGATTGGTAGGGTGGGAGTTCAGTGATGGAAGAAGTAGAAATCAACATAAAACTTACTTATTACCTGATTACTACTCTCTGAGAAGGAAACCACTGATTTGTCAATATTTTGCTGGACTCCATTGTATGTTTTTGGAAGTGGAAGGTGAGCAACTTCCCCCATTTCTCCCCCATTTTCCAATACTTACGCCTTGCCCTGAGCAAAAGCCACTCAGATTGTCTTTGCAGTAGCGTAATTTAACTTTTTTTTGTGCCCCATGATTTGGGTCTGGGGGTCCCTGAGTAAGCTTTCTACAGGCCAGATACAGTATTTGGTTTCACATAAAAACTTTGAAAGCTTTATCTGGCATGGTATTACTGAAAAAATACAGGGTAGCCTCCTTCTAAGCTAGACAGTTTACTTTGATGTCAGATTCTGACACAGAGCTTTGCACAGCAACCTAAATGGCTTGTACTTTATTTAAAAATGTTCCCTTCTTACCTTGAGGGGGAAGAGGGGATAGTGATAGAGGTCATGCCTCCTACTAACCAGGAAACAGAAAATCTAACAGTCCTGGGGGAGGTCTTAGATAGAAGGACCCCCATTTCAAAGAAAAATAATGGAGCCCTATACATTTTACCACTGACATAAGTTGTTCTTGTGGTGTCTTGGTGTAGAGGTAGCAGAGGCAGAAGAGAAGGTTCATCTTCAGTGCCAGTCTCCATGTTGGAGCTATCCCTCAATGTGACAGCCCAGAACATGGCAAGGTTAGCAATGTGCCAGGCAAGGTCACAGAAGGAATGTTTCATGTAATTGTTTGAGCTGTGTCTGGTAACGATCAAGCAGTCCCAGTGCTAGTGACAGGACTTTTAGGCAAGAGAAGTGGTAAACCCTTGATGTGGTGCAATAGGTTATGATTTCCTCTGCCATAATACCTTGTCTAGATCCCTCCTCATGGTGCCCATCTTCTGTATCCTTCCACTCCTAACTTTTGTGCCAGATTTGCCTCATCTCTTATTTTGGATGGTCCAGCCGCAACCAGATGTTTTCATAGCCATGTTTTTCATGCTTGAAGGGCCATCCTGGCAGCTGGAAGAACATAGCAGATCCCACTGTAGTTGTTGGCAGGGGCCATTTCCTAATGTACCAGCCCAGCCTTGTTTTGGTACCTCTGGGGGTGTCGGGGAGTTGGAACCTGTGAAGTTATGTTGGGCCTGTGCCAAGTCACGAAGGCCTAGGCTTCCTGAAGGTGTGAGAAACTACGTTTTTGGCCATTGCTTTGTATTATAAAGTTGGTAAGACCCCCGAATCTGTGTGTGATTTTGGCCTCCTTGAGGACCATATGAAAAGAAGTGAATGTCCTCCTAATTTCAACTACGTGGACAGAGAAATCTTGATATAGTGTAACAAGATGCATGACTCCCTCCAAATCAGCAACTCTTCTATTTGGCTTAGTGCATCAGCCATTGTTTAACAGGGTAACATAGAAAATAAGCAACAAAGAGCCCTTGGAGGACTCCCATTCTATGCATCCACTTGACTTCCATGGGACCACACCAGGCTGGAGCCCATATTTGTGTTAAAAAGTCCTGCAAGAACCCTTACATATGGGGGCCTTCTTCACCCTTGGACACCCCAATATGCACAGGTTGTTTCTGCAGTCACAGTTCTCATGATCTTCTGCACAGTCACATAACCATTTGATTCCGTGCTTCTGCAAAATCCTTAATGTCTGCAATAAGCAGCTCTGCTGCATTGTCCCAGCCTGTGAGGTAGTAGAGGGCCTCCTTCATTGAGGTGAGGGAGATCTTGAATTCTGCCATATCAGAGACCAAGGATTCAAGCAGGTTTGTCATATAGTCTAGTGAGGGTGTCCTGTTCACATTAGAGGTTGCCATCACTGATTGTATGCTGCTGAATCCCAGGTTGGTGGCTCAATGATTGTGTCATTTTAAAATGGTTAGAAAAAACTGGAGTATAGCCAGTGGTGAGATTGTTTGAGCTAGTGGAGATGTACTCCTGATAGGCCAGAGTAGTTTTTAAATCATCATTTTAGATCATGGAAGCCTTGTGTGATATTCCCCACCATAATAATGCCTCCTTCAATTACACGGTAGGCACTCTTATTTCCATAAAAGTGTGCCACACACTGCTCCTGCCTAAGGGCTTCTGGCAAGTGCCACTAGAACTGCACAAAAAGGTACCATAAAAAAGTGTTTAAAAAATTCACGGAATGGTCTATAATAAATTTATTTGGGTGCTATGAGGGCATCTTATGGATATGAGAGTGTCACCTACTGCATCCTTAGGGCACCCAAACTTCTCACCTTTTGTTAGCAATTCTCTTGCCTCAAGAACACACAAGATGACACTCTTATATCCATAACAGGCCTTCCCAGCATGCCTATAAGTGTATAAAACAGTGTATCTACTGTAGTCATTACATTCCTAACCCTAGAAACATTATATTCTTCTTAGGACATTTTTCATGCAGCTGTTTGCCCTGCTGGTGTCAATCCCCTCAGTTAACAAACCTCAGCTGGCAACCTCTCAGCCTTGGCAAGTGCTGGGCAGCATAGCTTCTCTGCAGTGCAGGGCCTGACAGATGGTATAAGGGTTTTCCACCTATTTTTCTTCATCCCTCTACCCATATCACCATAGGTGTGGTGCAAGTCTCAATCTGGCCCTTTGTACCATGTAAAAGCTTTCATTGCAGAATACAGCACCACCCTGCATTACTGTTTTTATGTGCAGTCTGGATTACTAAATGTGGGGCAATTGTCGACCTATAACAATAATAAAATGATTTTCCCAGTAGCATGTTTATAGAAAAAACAAGCAATGAAATGTAAATCCACAATTACTTATACTAACATATAACAAATTAAATTAAGCCTTGCACATTAAGCTAATGCAGAAGCAGCTGTATTGTTGATTCTAGCCAGCTCCTATTGTTAATGGTGGGTATATCATGAGAGCAGAACATTTTCTTAATTAGAAAACCACATAGTGTATCTTAATTCTGAAATTAAATAAAATTAGATGAAAATGGGTGTATTGCTGGGAAACACAACAAACTCAGCACTCATCATGACTGCGCAACATTAAAAGGCTTAAGATACAGTACAAGGCAGTTTGCAAGAGTCTTCCTTTATTTAGCCATGTAAAAATGCAGCAAAAGGATGCAGGCAAGGAAAAAAACTGCTGGTGCTCCCTGCAAAGCTCCTATATTGTGCCCCTTCACGAGGTGCCTCAAAAAGTGAAGGAAATGCAGGGACTTTGCAGGTAGTACTAGTAATGTTTTGACTGCACCAGTTTGCTGCACTTTTTTTGCATGGCTCAATAATGGATTATTATAGTGATGGTAGATAAATTGGAGCTTTCTGATTGGTGGCCATAGCTGAAGCAAGGTTGCATTAATCCTTAGTAAGTGTACTTGCTCAGCCCCTTCACAAGTTCATGAATCATGCACCTGTAGTCTGCTCATGGAGTGCACTCCTTTCTATCATTCCATGACAGTTTCCATTAGCCGCCACTGCCGAGTCTGCTCTAGCATCAGACAGAAAGATGTGTTTGTGATCACGGTAATGCCATTATTTTCAGCAATATATAAAAGTCAGGCTAGCATTAACTCTATTGCAGGTGCTACCTAAATGTTGTGCTGACTTAAAAAAACTCATGAGCATGTGACATTGTCATAGCGAGAAGCCTCCTATACTATGACCCTTTGGCTGCTGCTATGACAACCACCAAAGAAACCAAGTCATCATCATCCCAGTCCTGTCCTGTCAGTGATGACACTTTCACTAAGACCTGGTTGTCATGGCAATGACACAATTTACAGTTCAAACTGCCATAAATCCAATAAGCCACATTAAAACTATATGAATGGATTTTTTTTTATTTCCTAGTTGAGTAAGCTCGTTGGTTAACCATTACTTAACAGTCAGGATATCATGAGGTGCACTGCATTTTCATGGAGCACACAGCCATATTTACAGTGCTCTCAGAGTTCCGCTGCACTGCAGAAGTCTCAAATTTCCACAGGACAAGCTGGAACACAAACTGACTGCGGATTCAGCTCAGATGGTGGAAGGACTATTTTAATGCAATGCAAGGTATAATTACCGAAAACAAAATTTAAATAGTGAGTTTGAAGATTTTTTTCTTCAGCATTGCTATAAAAGCAATATGGTACAATCAGGGGTTGCATTAACTATATGTTAATCACACCATAGGTGTATGTGGAACTCAGCTTCACCTCATGCTACAGCAAACCTCTAGAGTGTGATTAACATATGGTTAATGCAATCCCTGATAGTACCTTATTGCTTAATTGTCTTATAATGTACAGTAGGTCATAACCCCCTTCCTTCACCTGAACAAATGAGATCGACAAAGTGCTAGTACAAAATGGCCACAGCAATGTATTTATTAAATAGCCAACTAGAATTTGTAAAAAGATGTAATATATATCAATCTATCTGGTGTAACATGCAGCCAGGTAGTTGCAGCTAATCATTTTGATAACAATAGCAACCAAACTATATTGGCTGTCCACTCCCCTTTGGAGGATGCCAACACACTAGGTATGACCTCATGAGGGACTCTGGCTTACGAGATATAAGGGATAGATGTTTGTGGGCCAGGCTCCAAGACACCCTCCCGCATCAGAGAGTGCTGCCAACTGATGGCCAAAGCTCAAGTGTTATCCTTCACCCATGGCTGGCACCTATAATGGTAACCAGCTGCCAAGGCCTCACCTCACCCCAGAATGAGGGCAATCTGCCTGGAAAGGTGTGAAATACCCTGTTAATTGCTCTGTACACTCCTGCAAGACTACCATGCTGCTGTCATGCCTGCATGACTGTGACAACCTGTCTACCCTAATCGCCTACTTCTACCACCCTGCTGGAGAAGGCAAACAACTGGAAAACCCTGTTGGGGAAAACATTTTTAAAGTTCCTTCTCAACCCATAAGGTAATTCCATTTAGTAGGACAGTGGGTCCCTACCTCACAGGTCCTGGCCCCTGCTTTTTTTGAGGGGAGGAATTGGGTGGGTATCTGCTGGAGAGAGAGAATCTGAAAAGAGGGTAAAACCCCTCACAACACAGACTTAAATCAATGATGCACCTCCCCTCCAGCAGGTAGCTCCTGCACCCTGGGAACCCTACCTGCCTGGCCCTGCCACTTGTGGCAGAAGCTACCTCCCCACCTGCTCAGGTTTCATCTGGGGATGTGCTTACAGATATACCATGCTTTCTGCTATACTTTGCTGTCTCCTACATTATCTTATAGGTCACAGCCTCCTTCTTTCTCCTGAACAAATGTGACCAGCAATGTGCTTGTAGGCAATGGCCACAGCCATGTAGTTATTGAACAGCCAAATTAGAATTGGTAAAATGGTGTAACATACTTATCTCCATCAATCTTTCATGATGTGTACTGCACAGTATCAGCTCAGCTATATTGGCTTTCCACTTCCCTTTGGACAGGGTCGACACACTAGGTATCATCTTGCAAGGGACTCTGGCCTATGATGTATAAGGTATAGCTTTTGTGGGCAAGTCTCCAAAGTACCCTTCTCTGTCCAGAGGGTGCTGCTGACTGTGGCCCAAAGTCAGAGAGTTTTCCTTCACCTATGTCTGGAAGCATTTGCTGTAACCACTTGTCAAGGCCTCACCTCTCGCCAGCCTCAGTGCAATGCAACTGAAAAGGTGTGAGATACCCTGTTAATCCCTGATAAAATCCTGCAGGACAACCATCTGCCCCATGATAAGCATCGCTGTGGTGCTCGGTTGACAGATGAAGAAGCAATGTTCATCCTCCACCAAGCACATTGTGCCATGACTTCCTCTAAAACAAATAAGTGTACTAAAAACCTATCATTACCTAAATCTGATAAATGTACTCTATCTTTAACATACAACCGGGGAATCTTTGCCATGATCTCATTGAGCTGCAACACAAGTCCACCAATGGAGTCCATGCCTCACCTAATGGCCATGTTTGTCATCCCAAGTGCTTTTTTAATTGCACTGGGATTCTGAGCTTGGCATCAGTGCTGCCCTTGAATCATGTGCTACCATATAATTTGCATATCTGACTATGCCTGACGCAAAATTGCCAAGCTCACTTTCATTATCCACAGTAGTTCCAGTGATTTTATTATTCCCAAATCATTTCATCCTTGATGGAAAACCAGTGTATCTGGGGGGTCGTGGCATTGAGATTCAGCTGTGAGCAGATCCCCCATATTTTTCTATGAATGAGTTTATTCTAATTTTCCAGAGAGAGAGAGAGAGAGAAACAGACCAGCAGAAAACACACACACAACCCCCCCCCCCAAAAAAAAACATTCTTATATATCAATGAATAGTGCTCATGCAACAGACAAAGGAAAAAATGAGGAAAAACAAAACCTGGCCAGAGGAAAACCCCCTGGATGTACAATTCTAAATATACCAACTGTGGTAAACAACAATAATAAACTACAACCTATGCATTTATATACAGACAGCTTATAAAGTCTAATCCTATTCTTATAACTAGATGCAGTAAAATGTATGTTAATTAAACATCAAAATGAACTAAGACTGCTAATGGCACAATCAGATACAGATTTGCTACATCAAACAGTAGGTGACCTTAGATATTTCTATAAATTCTACTTATAATGTCAAGAAACTACCTGCTATACAGAGAGAAAGCACGAAGAAAGAAGAGGGAGTAGAATAAAGAATTGGCTATCCAGCTTAAGGGTCAACTATCCTTATACCTCTCCAGACCTACGGCACTCAAGGGATAAACAAGAAAGCGATGCACAGAGTCACAAATTTTTTTTTAATAAAATCCAATACATTAAGACATTGCTATCGCTCTCATCAGTACAGCGAGCTGTGACCACTCTTCCTGGCTCTTCAACTCTTTCTGAGACTTTCTCAGGGGGGCTTGGCTCACTTGATGACACAGTGCCTTTTGAACTACGTTATATACATATTAATGAGCATTCAATAGTGATAACTTATTATAAATCCTATAAAATACCAAAATTCCTGTGTAAAAAAGCAATCACTCAAATGTAACTATTACTATGAGTGGGCGATCTTTGGACTACTTCAGTTAAAAAAACTATATGGTTATATTTTTAACAATTTTTGTTTTCATGCCCCACGTTGGCGCTAACTAAAAAGCTCAGCTGCCTAACAGCCACTATTAGCTTGTCAGTTTGGGCAAGCTATAATTTAAAGTTCAAAGATTGTACACCCTATTTTAAAAGACAGAGATAGCTAGTGAGAACAGCAATGTCTGTGCAAATCTATGATCAACCCTTGTATCATTGCCCTTCACGATTTTTGTCTGGGGATTAGTCCGGATTCAAACTCAGAGAGGTATCAGAAACGATCTGTAGGAGAGAGAGAAGCAAAAGAGACAAGGATGAAAAATACAAATCAAATACACACATCATTTAAAAGAAACAGAAACAAGTAAATTATCAAATAACTATACACTAGGTCTAAGGGAAACCCAGGGGGAGGGGGAGAAGAGGGTGGGTTGGGATGGTGTGAGGGCAAGGGGAAAGGGGGATTGTTGGGGGGGGGAGAAAATGACTGTGACCTACTCACACACTAAGGACATGAGTAGAAGACCATAATGGTAGCAGGGTTAACTCAAGTAAGCACTTGCATACAGTTTCAAGTGGTTGCAATTATTACATATACTAGTAAAGTCTATAAATATGGTTCAATGTCCCAGTAATCATTCAGTCCAATGGGTTTCACACTGTGAAGCTAAATAATCCATCTACTCTCCTTCATGAGTAGTAGCATTACATTCTGATGATTCCCTCCATCTTTGGGACATGGAATCCCTTCAAGACCCACACAACTCAATGCCTTAAGATTGGATCCACGAGCATTTGCAAAATGGCGCCCAATAGGTGTGTCCCTTTAGTTGTTCAAAATGTCTCTCACATGTTCCTGTATTCTCATTTTGAGGGTTTTAGTTTTATTCCCCCAACATAGACCAATTTACATGGACACCGTAGGACATAAACCATGAATGTGGTGTCACAGGTTATGAATTCCCTTATATCAACACTAATGATACTATCTCCTGGGTGCTTAAATAACTTGCCAGTTTTTGCAAATTTACACATGTTATACTGATTACATTTAAAAAAAACCTTGGTCTCAGGGGGAACCATTCTACACCACCTCTATGTGCATGTTCAGCCTCTGAACAGCTGTGTACTAATTTGTCCCTAAGGTTGTGGGCTCTGCTGAATGTAACCCTAAGTCTAATTCCCACTGCTGCACCTACCCCCCCCCCCACATCACTCGGTAGAATGGGCCAGTTCTGATGGATGATGTTCCCTATCCTACCACCCCATTCATTGTATTCTGTTATGAATTTAACAGGCCCATAATCATTACAGGAGTTTAAGCTTCTGCTTTTATTCACCAGGAAGTCCTTCATATTCACTTTTTCCACTTTTTTAGATTGTTTGAAAGCCTCCCTCATATGTTCTCTCTTCTCAAATCTGTGCTCCAGTTCCAAAGTTTGCTCTCTAAATTTCTGGTCTGTACTATAGTTCCTGCATAGAATTCATCTGATGTGAGAAACATTGGCAATCTGTAAGTATAATCATAAGAAGTCAGATGTTGATCTTTCCAGCAGCTCTAGAGCATACACATCTGGCACAAATGAGCCACAGCTTTCCTTGAGTGTGGGAAGGGGTGCCTGAGCCATGAGGGTATTTATTCACTATGGGTTCCCAGGCAAAGTTAAAGTCACTGCCTAGGAAGATGGCAACATCACTGGTAGTAAGATCCAACATGTGCTGGAGAAGGGAATAGAAAAATCTGCATGATCCTTGTTCGGCACTAAAACGTTAGCCAATAAAATGTCTCTGGTCTGTACTCTCCCTTGTTATAAGACCCATCGTCCATCTTTATCCTCCTGGGTTTGGCTTATGACTAGAGGTATACTTCTTCTGATTCAGATTAAGACCACTCAATTCTTAGAAGTGTAATTACTTGAGAGTTCAAGCTCCACCCAAGTGTGGACCAGTTTAGAGGATTCTTTGGATAGCAGATGTGTTTCCTGAAGATAAGCTATATCACACTTGGCTGAACTGAGAAAGGGCAGTTTTCTTTCTCTTAATTGGATGTTTAATACCCTGCAAGTTCTGTGAAATTAGTTTAAGCTCAGCCACAGTGGGACATAGCAGAAACAATAACGGATACTGCGGGATATGAAGTCAAATGCTTACCTTCCTTGAAGTTGCCCAAGAGGGTGGAGAAGCTGCAGCCAGTGGCCCTGGAGTTGAAAAAGACCCTGGAGGCAGCAAAGCAGGTGGACAAAGTGACTTTAGAAAGAGGAGGCAAAAAGCTAAACTGTAAAAGAGAATACAGTGAAGTGCACATAAATCCTCCAGGATAGTCAGTGACCCCACCATAGAGATCCAAATTTCCCCAATACAGTGCAGCTTTGGTACATGCTATTGTGTAAAAACATCAGCAAAACCTACTGAGAAAGCCACAAAGGTACAGACTAGTACTGAGCAAAGTGGAAGTTGGGTGGTTAGTGAAAGAGGGGGCAAGGGGTATCCATCCGACCTCCTGTTTCCCACTTCATACGCCAAAATGACAAGAATAGCCTAAAGCCACAGATGTGCGGTAACAATGTGGGTCACTAGGACAGCTTTGGGCTCCAGTCTAGCTAAGATATTCTGGCTGAATTGTCCTGTGAAAAAGAGAGTCAAAAATTAAAGCTACTGCAGAAAATGGGCAGATGAGGAGAGAACGGGGAGGGGGGATGGGAGGAAGTAGCGGTGCAGAAGACCTCCAGAGGATGTAATTAGCAACAATACATATGTGTCCTGTACAAAAGAAATGCAGGGAGGGGAGGAAGGGAGAAAGTGTGTTGCCATCATCATACCAATTGTTAACAGCTAAATTGATCAGGCTGTATTAAGAGAGAAGAGGAGAAGAGAGAAGAAACAGGATATAATGTTTGACAGCTTGGACGATGCATGGCATGCACTACGGGAGGGAAAGAGGGAAAATCGGCTTTTTGGCAAAACCCTAATGCTAGGGGAAGAGCTTAAGGGGTTATGCAATCAGGTGTGGAGCCACCCAGCAACTGAGTCAATGTGCCTAGGTAGATATCTGTTCAGGACAGGGCTGGATTACCATAGGAGCAATACAGTACTGCTGAAAAGGAAAATAACTACATGCCATCACCACTAGGAAGGAGCCCAGGGGACCAAGGGGAGGAGGCCATGTGGATCAGTACACTATACCGAGGGCCAGAGCTCCACTCACGATACCAAGGATGTCCTGAGAAAACTAAGTACAGTACTGAAGGCTGCTATTATAAATCCACTGGTATGTAAAGAGAACAGAATATATAGCACCAAACAGGTAGAGGGTTAAACTCTGTAGCAAAACTGCAATGATGCATGTTTAACCAAGAGGGGTGAAGTCCCAACAGCAGTTAGGCATATCAAGTGAGGTATGTGGGGGAGGGAGGCACATGGGCAGGAGGATAAGAAGAGTCCTCTTTAAGAAGAAGACATCTTATAAGAAGGCACTAGATGTGGGACTGCATCAGAGGCCCAGAGAGGGACTTCAATGTGGTAGAAAGGAGAGGAGCTGGAGAACCCCCCCCCCCAATCCCAGCCAGGAAAAGAACTGTAATGAGCAGGCTGAAATAGTGGAAGAAAAGGATATAACAGAAAGACCACTTACTGTACCCCTCCAATGCTGAGAAAGAGAAAGGCAACAAACCGCCCCCCAAAAAAACAAGCGTTATCACAGATACAGATCCATACAGCAAGCCAGCAGACGATCAGCAAGATGTGGTCCCCATATGATTACAGAAAAGTGGTCTCTGTCAAGCCAGATGCTCCTTCCAGAGTAGCCACCCAGTTACTTCACATAGAGTCCTGTACATTGTCAGAGATAGAAGCCTCAGTGTGAAAATCCATGTCCTCCTGTAGGAGTAATCACCCTTCTCCTATCTATGTCAGCTGATAATGCTTGTTTGGATTCTTGGGGAGTTTACTGGGGGGTTCAGAGACTCTGGAGGGAGATTCTGAACTTTTTGAATTGCAGGAATCATGGCTGACAACCCTTGCCTGGAGTTCCTGTGATGCAGAGTTGTTTTTTTTATCTCTTCCTCTTGGCCATTGCTGTTTAGGCTTGACAGTATGCCAGGGTTCCCAGAGAGGTATCGGGGTTGAGTCCTGATGAGTTTATTGGTCTGGAGAATGGGATAAGGATCTAGAGGTACCATATTGGTTTTCATTAGTAGCACTTTATGAGTATCTACTCCCTCTCTCCTTGTCCTGTCACTTTGTGATGTTCCACCCTGGATTTTCAGTGTATTTCCTAAAAAAAGTAGAACATCATGGGGAGTAAGAAAGGAATGCCATTTGTAAGACCACAGAATCTTTAAAGTTGCAGGACAGTGCATAGTGTATGTCACCTTATACTGGGCTAGTTGTCTTTTAACATCCGTGAAGGCTTTATGAGTAGTCACCTGAGCTTGTGAAAAGTCTTGGAAAATATGAATTGTATGCCCCTGCCAGTATAATGGTCCCTTCTGTCTGGCCAGCAGTAGTATCTAGTCCTTAATACTATATCACAGAAATAGAGCTATAAAAGGGTGTAGGGGAGAACCTCTATTAGTCTTCTAGGATACAAAGTGGTTGGCTCGCTCGTTTTCAAGGGGGCCAGTCCAATAAAAGTTCAAAGCTTGAGGTAGTGCAGTTTGCAGAAAATAGATCAATAGTCTTGTTCTGCTTCATCGGGCACCCCTACAATGTGAAGATTATGACGGCATCCACGATTCTCAAGGTCATCTACTTTAAGACATAACTGTCGAACCTGCTGTTTGAGCTGGGCTACCTTTACCTCTTGCTCAGCTATATGGGACTCAACTTGCATGGAGAAGAGCTCCACATCAGCAATGCAAAATTCGGCAGCTTCTAGATATTCCTCCACTTTCTGCACTGATCTGCAGATTTTGGGATTGTCTGTTACCAAGGCCTGAAGCATTTTTTAATGTCAGCAAGGTATGTAACTCTGACAGCAGAAAAGGCCAGAGCTTCTGTCATTTTTCAACACTGTAGACTGCTGAGTGCCCACCGCCCCACTGACCCCAAAGAATACAGAACCTGAGAAAGGAGATAGCCACCTGACTGCACCAACAACATGATGTAGGAAAAGTAAGCAGTCAAAAAACTGATAGAAGGGTTCTGAAGGACAACGCTGAACCAGTGAATAAAGTCCAAATTACTGATTGCTAGGATGGCACTCTAAAGCTACATAGCCATCTTGTTCAGCATCTCACTAACATCCCCCAAATCCCCCCACTTTATACCCCGCTGACCCATCCAATGAACTTGTGCATGCCATGGATCGATGAAAAGATTATTGTGCCCTCGGAACTGCCATGCTCTGACTACTGCCCAGTGCACAGAAGAGTGGCCAGATATCCATTCTTGTTTTCCCCAGAAGTCATAACCTGCCAAAAACATCATACCAGAGACTGGATCTGTGCATCTGCTCAGCTCCCTATCCTAGCATGTAAGGTAGCATTTATATGAAAGAAGTGAGTGTTGTACTCAGTGAATCAACCCCCTGGCCCATAGGGCCTCTCTAAGCAGATGGTAAAACTGTAATACCATATGAGGAGATCCATCACTATGGCAGAAAAATGCCTGCCTCCCATTATTTAACTGCTGTAGTTACTACAAAACCCACCCCTGATGTCCCATTGAACCTCCAGTGGGGACCAGTGACTACACCAGCAGACCCTGGCTACCGTATCCATCTTACTGCGATGTACGTAAATGGAAACCACCTTGGTGTCACTGACATGTCATCCTCTTCCAGTGTCACTGGCTCTGTGGATGATTTACTCAACTGTGTTATCTCAGATACCCTGAAGGCCCCGAAGAAGGCAACCAAGAAGGCTGTCTGAATCAGACATGCCTTTGAAGTGGATGAGCTAACCCTGGCATATTTATTATATTGACTAACAAACCTAGGCTGATTGGGTGCTGTGTATCTGCTCATCTTGGATCCCTGTGGGCCCAACCTTCCAGCATCTTGTGCACACCAAATGCCCACCTGGTATCCCTTACTGCCATGACCTTGGTGAACCATGCAGCTCCTTCCAAGTGCCGTCCCACCACTGCTGGTGTAGACTATTGCTACCTCATTTGCAAGAGGTATGAAATCATTTGGTCTTCTGGAACTGGACAAGCATTGGCACAGCCTAGTCACCCCTTAAAAGCTCTCCACACCCCTCTTATAAGCTTTCTCAACCTGGGTGCTAAAGAAAATCTTAGTAGTTCCCAGGCTTCTGGGTAACCAGTGCCTAGAGGTAGACTGGGACTGCCCTGGGGTAAATCTCTGCTGCTTGCACTGGATCTCAGAAACTCTCCCACTGCAAATGAGAAAGGGCACCAGAAACACTGTTGTCAATAACTGCTCTGAACTATATATCAAAGACCAGACAAGTCAAAATAGAAACTCTCATTAGATTTCCCATGGGGCCTGTGCCACCTAGTTGCCAATTGATATTGTATACTACCTTGATCTCCTGTGATCACCAATGCCACTACAATGGGGAAAACTTTCAGGAGCATTACCTGAAAGAGCAAGCCATCACCCACCCAGGACTGAGGCCAATACCCTGTGCACCAAGCCTCCCTGAAATAGGCCCCCAAAGCCAAAGCCTCCTGATGCATATGTGAGGAGCTTCAGCTCTTGGCTCATGACCACTGTGGGCCAAATGGCCACCCCATTAAAATATGACAGGAATGCCAACCATACCCTGAGGTTGTCCCTCATGGACTTGATAACTCAAATCCTACAGTGTGGCTTGGTGCAGCCTGACCCACACTTAGCTAACTGGTGAAGGAAGGTTTGTCTCACTGGGGTGACCTTGCAAATTAAATTCAAATGCCCCTGAACCTGCTGAAGGTCCTGCCAGGTGATTTTGCTTGCCTGTACTACCTTGTACAGCAAAATCTGAAGAATGCTGATCCCCACTTGTGGCAAACAGAACTCTGTGGTGACCATATCAATTTTGATGCCCAGGAAAGACAGCCAAGTACGTGGTCTCTCCATCTAATTTTGAGCAGGGGGACCCCCATGTCCTCACACACAGCAAGTGAAAAGACCCCATCAATTAGGTTCAGTGAGCATGGCCCACATTACCCTTGAACAGGAAGTCTTCCAGCTAGCAGATGACTTCAGACCTGCCCACAAGCCCTGTGGTGGCCCAGTGCAGGAAGGCACTGAATTGTCAGAAGATCATTCATGTCATGGCACAACACATGTGCATACTGTTGTCAATATACTACTGGCCCCTAGAATTTCATACCTAGAAGGTTCCTGTTAAGTGGGTGCACTGCTAACTGGTGAAAGGCTGATTCAATGTCTGCCTTGCCAGTAATGCCCCATGCCTGCACCCCTGACCACCCTGATGGCTGTTTCAAAGAGTGCATACAGTACTGCTGTATTGGCTGGGTTGATGTGATATTTGACAGAATCACCTTCTGGGTACGGTAGATGATTGATCATCCTAAATTCACCCAAAGCATTCTTTGGCACCAACCCTATTAGTAAGATCCAGATGTTTGGGGCATGTTGGTGACACAAATGGGCAACTAACTCTATGTGCCACTCTTTCCTTAGCCAAAATAGCCCTAGCTATGTCCAGGTGGTCCCTGGCAGATTTAAGGTTCTCCATCTCACAGGCTTTGTGTGGACACTTGAATTGATCCTGAAACCCTGTGCAAAGCCTTCTACTAGCAACCATGTGGACAGTCTCTCCAGATAACCCACCGTCCATTGTTTAATGAACTCCACCCTAATGGGGGATGGGAGGCTTACTTTGCCACTTCTGAAAGGGCCATGGGCTGCTGCTGGCCAGTATTCCCAAGTGCATCTTATGATCACCTTCCTCCAATGCTCCACCCCATCATCCTTCTTATTCTTCTCTTTCTCCTTCTGCACCGCAGTCTCATTGGGCCTGTTGAGCAAAGTAAACACATCAGCAAACTCACTAGTTGTGATTTGTTGGTGTACCATCTCGGAGAGATGTGATCTGATGGGTTTTCCAATGGTCGCATATGAACCATTTAGAGTTCTGCTGCTGGCTGCTGCACTAGTCATCCTCCCATCTGCAGCCCCCCATCCTGGCCCATGCTACCGGAGGTTGTCTTTGGCTGTTTCTGCTCTTGTGCCACCAAAAGGGACAGCACCTTGTCCAATTTCTCTGCAATGCTCAGATGAGGAGTGTAAGTATCCACCAGCTCAGGAAACAAACCATTTCCTTCAGCTGAGGGGGATTGCTGGGCTGCAGTATGGGGAGCTGGTGGAGGAAGTGTGGGACCCACTGACTGTGGCAACCGCAGTGATGCAAATGGGGCCAGAGCTGGGAGGGGAGGAGCCAGCATCAGGTCTAATGGGTCTGGAACTGGAACCAGTGTGGGAAATGGCATTGGCTGTGGACCTGGCAGTGGGAGGTGTGGGGCCAGTTTTGGACCAAGAGGATAGCAGCTGGGACTGGCATGGGCAGGGGTGCTGGCTGCAGACCTGGCTGTGGTAGAAGTGGTGCCAGTAGTGGCAGGTGAGGTGCCAGTAGCAGGGTCAATGGGACTGGAGCAAGCCCCAATATGGGCAAGGGAACTGGACCCACAGTCAGGAGTGCTGGTTGCATTGGAGCAGCACCCCTCTGGACCCATCAGCACTGACACCTTATGAGGCTTCTGCAGCCTGTTAGGCACAGGTGCCTTGGGTGTGGAACCCTGAAAAGTTCCCTTCAACAACTCCCTCAAATCATGATTAGACATGTTAACAAAATCAGGTGCACCTGGTTGAGGATGTGCTGGATCCAGTGGGTCCTGTCTGACCTTTCATGTACTCCCATGCTTGCCCATTGGTGCTGCTGCTGGCACCAATTTGTGTGTGGGTTTTGGCACTGAGATTGCTGGCTCAGGCTGTGGAAATGGCACTCCTGCTAATCCCATTGGATCAGGCCAATCTGGGATGCCGAAGACTGGTTCCTACTATGCACGTCCTTTTGCCCGTACCGGGGCTGCCAACTGCTTCTCAAATTACATGCTTGTGCTAGACCTGGACTCTGCCATCATACATTTCTCAAGCTGAAATGATAAACACCACACCTGCGTACACAACAAACCTTGTCTGCTGTCATAGCCTTCACTGCAACTGCACAACAAGGCATAATGTAGGAAGACACAAATTAGTATAGGTGTCCCCACACATGATATGTCACAGTTACTAGGCGCATATAGCTTGCCATTTTGGCCAATGTCCCCACTAAGCTCCAACTTGCCCACTACATGTTGTGTACATCCCCCCACCAATCTCTTGGTGGGAAAGACCAGATCCTTCTAATGTATCATGGCTGCAGGTGTAGATTGCAGGATCCTTCTCATTTACTGTTCACCCAGTGATGGGAAGGAGTGCCTGCAGGAAGTCGCAGACTTCATTATCGACCAGGTGGTGGTACTTCAATGCCTGGGTTGATGATGAACTCTTGCAATTTGGACAAGACTTCCTCCATCTAATGAATTTGTTGGACCTTACACAGGTGGTTACCTCTGCAATGCATGTTCACAGTCATTCCCTGGACCTGGTCTTCCCACTAGGGATGAGATCACCGACTTGGTGTTGGAACCAGTTGGTTGACCAGATCATCATACTATAAGGTTCAGGTTCAAGGCACCTCCCCAGTTGACCTGCCCCTATGGAGATGGTCTGGCACCACCCTTTAAAGTGTTTGACCCCAGATGGTCTTATGGAGGTGCTGGACCTATCAGGCATGACAAGTGTATGCAAGGAGCTGGGGGAGCTGGTACTAGTCTATAATAAGGTGGTGGTTGGGGTCCTTGACTCCTTAGCTCCTGTCGGTGTTTGCCCCCTCTCCCTTCACAAAAAGTCTCCATGGTTCAATTTAACTTTGAAGGAGATGTGGCGAGGGGGTTGAAGGTTGGACAGGCATTGGAAGAAATCTGGGTTGGAGGGTGACAAACTTAGGTGGATGGCCCATTACAAAGACTATCAATCAGCAATCTCCTGTAAAAAGGCAGAGTTCCTGTCCAAGGAGATTGCTGTGGCAAAGAATCAATGAGCTCAGCTCTTCTGGACTGTTGACAGGTTGTGCAATCCAACCTGCCTTCAATCACAGGAACCTTTCTCACAGGTGAGATGTGATGAGTTTGCTCAGCTCTTTGCTGATAAGATTGTCACCATCAGTTCTAAAACCCAATCAATGCCCTCAAATGGGCATTGCGGTGATCGGCAAGAGGTTGCAAGCACCTGGTCTGTCTGGTCGAACTTCGGCCAGTTGATGATTGCTTACATTGTGCAGGTCATCCAGGGATTGTGCCCAACTTTCTGTAGTTTTGATCTGAGCCCAATGCGCCTCCTAGTGGGGTGTATTGAAGTCATCATCCTGGTCCTTGCTAGGGTAGCCCAGTGTTCACTTGAGACAGGGGTGTTTCTGGACTCTCTGAAAGAGCTGGTAGTAGTACCACTCCTGAGAAATCTTTTCTAGATCCAGAATGCCTAGCAAACTACAGACCTGTCTCTAACCTGCCTTTTGTGGGCAAGGTTATTGAGAAGGTGGTTGAGACGCAACTGGATAACCATGTGATAACCCATGATGTCTTTTTTTTTAAATTAAAAGAGCTTTATTGAGATTTTCAGGTACACTTACATTCATAATACAGTTATTAGGAAGTTTCAAAATGAAATTTCCCCTTACCCCCTCTCTTCCCCCTCTCAACCTCCCCCCACAACCTCTAATCCCCCACCCTCCTCCTTAACCACCACCCCCACTCGTAGTGTGCCATTTAGTCAGTAATAAAAACAAAGAGATCTCAAGACTTGCATATATGTATAGGTACAGTGGGAAGCCAGAGAAGCTACCCAGGAGGTAGATTCAGGTATAGGGTATATAATTTGCCCCATTTATGGCTAAATGCAGTAGATGAAGTTTGTTATGGATACTTGCAATCATATGTTCAGTCCTTAAATAGAAGGACAGCTCATGAAACCATTCCTTGAGAGATATGAGAGTTTGGTCAATAAAATGTTTGAGGACCAATTTTTTTGACTGCCATAGAAATGAATGAAATGTAGTACCTTCCTTCCTTGACCCCACTTTGAGCATAGTCTCCTATGATACAAATTGCAGGGGTGAAAAGTCCATCTAATCCTAGAACTGGGTCTATACGGATTTTGATCATGTCCCATAGAGATGCTACTTTCTCACATTCCCAGAAGACATGCAAAAGAGTCACTTCTTCTTTGCCACATCTTATACAGGCTGAAGATGGGAGATGACCGGTCTTGGACAATTTGACGGGGGTATAATACATATTGTTTAGTATTTCATATTGAGTGAGCCTTAATCTATCCTGGATATTATACAGATGCAGGTCTTTCCATATGTGTGCCAATTAAATGTGTTCTCTGGTAGGAGACACTCCCAGATCTTGGAGCCCTCTGAGTGAAATGGACAGAATGTGTAGAGAAGGAAACTATACAATGAAGCAACCTCACGAGGTTGACTTGCTAGGTTAAGTATCTGGTTCAGTAAGTCCTCAAGTTCAGACAACTCTGAAGCAAGGCCAAAATGTTTCAGAAGTAGATGTCTCAACTGAAGGACCTTAAAGATGTAACATGAGGAAATGTGAAACTTTGCTAGAATTTCAGGTGAGGAGAGCAAGTACCCTACACAACCTAGCATAACTAATGGCCTGGGTGGCCCTCTACAACCCTAATATTATGGGGACCTCAGAAACTTGGCTGAAGCCTCACATCCCTGACTCCTTGTGTGTACTTTCAGGCTACAGCCTCATCAGACAAGACAGGGCAGGGAACAAGCGTGGGGGCGGAGTGCTCCTCTATTATAAGGTGCACCTAAATGTGTCTGCTATTGATCACACACCCCCTACATCTCCAGCCTGGGAGTTTCTGCATGCCCTTCTCCTGCTAGAAAACACAAAAAAAGGTACACCTGGTCTGTGCCTACAATCCTCTGAAGGGAGGAGTACTAGGGTTCTCCTCACTACTTGACTGCCTTAGTGACAAGGTTGGCTCAAATGAGGTACTAGTCCTGGGGGACTTTAACCTCAATTGGATGGGTCCCAACACCGAGCAATATGAGCCCCTACTCTCAGGTCTTGCCCTCAGCCAACTCATTATGGTACCCACAAGGCTCTCCTCTCCGGGGGATAAAGGATCCCTGTTGACTGGATACTGAGCAGCAGACCAGATAGAATAGTCTCCTCAGGCATTCTCCCTGATGTCATCTCAGATTACTCTCCCACCTATTGCATATGGGGTATCTCCTCACCCAAAATCCCCAGTAAAGTGATCCAAATGAGGATTATTCAAAATTATTCAAAACTAAATGACTATCTTATGGACTCACGACAAGCTGACTGGTCCTGGGTCACAGCCAGTAATGACCCCACAGGAGCTCTTGACCATTTCACAATGTGTTTGTCCCTTGCAAACAAACATGCCCCCTTACAAAAGGAGAGTAAGGGGCACTGTCACAAAGTGGTTGCATGGTGGCCTATTCTCCTCATAAAGCATAGAGATAAATGCTGGGAGAATTAAGATCTCCCACAACAATAACGACCTCTTAGAATATCGGCAGCTCAGAAACTCATGTAAAAGAGCCATCCGCACTGCCAAGAGTGAGTTCATCAATCTACCCCTGCTATCCTTGGCCATAAATCCAAGGAGTTTCTTGCAAAACATCAAAAACATGGTCGGAGGGTCCGCTAAAGTATAGGTCACCGACATGCTATATAGGTGGGGTCAGCTGCAACAACCCCTTACTATCATCATTGCATTTAACTCCATGTTTTCTGACCTGCCTGCTCCCCTTTCCAGTCACCCACCCCAAGTCTCATGGTCCCCCCTGAGTGGGCACCCCAACCTCCCTTCTACCCAAATGGGTCTCTGTTATGGAGACCCAGAAGCTCCTTGCTGGTCTCTCCTCACAATGGGGTGGGGCACGACGGCCTTGAACCCAAACTGCTCAGCCTGGGGATCCCCTCCTAGCCTGGTCAGTCACTCACATCTTTAACACTTCTCTAATCTTGGGGATCATCCCTGACATATGGAAAGTGGCCAAGGTCGTCCCTGTCTTCAAAAAAGGCGACCCTAAAGATTTCAAGAACTACTGCCTGATTGCTATTCTGTCTGCAATCTGCAAGCTTCTTGAAAAGGTAGTTGCCTCACAACTCTCAAACTACCTTCAGAGTTATGCACTTCTCTCCCCTGCACAACACGGCTTCAGAAAATGGCATAGTACTCTACTGCCCTTGCCGTGGTTACCCGTGATCAGGACCACTGCTGATCAAGGCAAACTGACCAGAGCCATCTTCATGGATCTCAAAGGCCTCCCTCCTCTGCTCCACTCTTCGGTCTCTTGGATTCTCCCCCGCCTATGTCTGGTTCTCCAACTACCTCGCTGGCAGGCAGTACACACAAACTTCAGCCGGCCTCTCTGACCCTCCTCAGCTAACTGCAGGGTCCCTTAGGATCTTTCCTTGGACCCATTCTGTTTTCCCTTTTCATTAATGAATTGTCCTCCGTTACAACCCATGGGCACACCACCCTTTATATGGATGATCTCGTCGTCCTGGCCAGCTCCCAGGACATCACTATCATTAACTCCAGGATAAACTCTGACTTCAAGCTTATCCAAAACTGGCTAGAGGGCCATAAGCTGACCATCAACCTAAAAAAGACCCAGGCCATGCTCTTTGCCTCCTTGGCCAAGACAAAAACCTGCCCTGCTCCCTTAAATATCTATAGAGCTGATGGATCCCTCCTGCAGGCCATGGATTCTGTCACGTATCTGGGTGTAACCCTTGACCAGCAATTGGACCTCACCCTGCATATTTGGAACATATGTAAGGCAACAAACGGCAAACTCAGACTTGCCTGTGGAGCAAAAAGTTGCCTCCCCTCAGCCACATGGCTTGCCTTAGCCAGGGGTCCTCCTACCCATGCTCTGTTATGGCTCGTATCCTTTGCCCCATCCCGAAATACAGTCTCACAAAATGGGACACCACATACAACAATATATGCTGCATTGGCTCTCTGCTCCGTGCCTCATGCATCACTGTGATCTTTACTCTCGGCTGGAGTAGCTCCCCCCCAGAAAGCACCGTGCTTTTGTCCTCGGCAACTTTTTTGACAACATAGTCAGAACGGCCATCCATTCTGCACTTGCCCTACCCTTCAAACATAAAACCCCAGATTACAGCTTAAGATCCAGTGCTGCAAAGGACCGTCTAGTTCCTAAAACTGGCACCCTTGAGGGGGATCTGGTCTTCACCATCCACATGTCAAGGGTGTGTAACTCCCTTCCTGCATTAACTCGCTCCTCTCCCTCCCATCTCTGCTTCAAAGCCTCCCTATTGGGCTTCCTTAAATTGGCCTCCGCATGTCTCTGATCCATGTAGACCCCCAGCTGAGGCACTCTCTTTCCAATTCGACTGATGGGGCAAGGATCCTGCGTTTGGTGTAACAATATGCTATTAATATGCATTGGGCCCTTTTCCCTTCCCATCTGTTCTTGAGGGGCCACCCAGACCAATCTATGCCACTTTTCCCCAGGTTTCTCGCTCTTACAATTTTGTACTCCTGCTGCTATCCATCTATGCTTATCCTCCCCCCCAAGGGTAAGGCTTACCCCATATTGTTAGCTTTTTGACAATGTATGTATTATGTTATTATTCTACCTATTAATCTGTTATGTATTATGCTGTTATCTACCTATTAATCTGTTATGCCAGAAGTCTTTAATGCTGTTATCTACCTATCAATCTGTTATGCCAGATGCTCTTGTATGTTATCTTAACTCTGCCTGATGTTTTGTATGTACCTTGTAATCCTCCCAGGTTACACCTGAAAATAGGCACCTGGCCGTCTAGTATGCTTACCTGGTAAACAAAAGCAAATACATAAATAAGGCTCATGATGGGTAAAGGTCTGAGACTTTGCTGTCCTGTAGCTATGAGGAGCCACTCATTAGATAGAATAGTTTCACCAATCTTGGAACCAATCTTCACATTGGAGTTGGTTAGTATTGGCTAAGGAGTCCTCTGGTGGGAGATTTATGGAGAGAGGTATATAGTTGGGAGAGAACCTTGACTGATGTACCTATTACTGAGTTTCGAATCTTAGATGGCAGAGACTTCCAGGAAGCAAAGAAAGACACAGTTGGAGAGAGATTAGAAGACAGGAACAGGTCTGATTCAATTTGTAACCAGAGTGGAGTGGAGTCTTCTCCCTAATGAACCAAGTGTGAGGTGAGCCATTTCCCACACTTCTGGAGATGACTAGCCTAATAGTAATACAGGAAGTTAGGGAGTCAAAGACCCCCAAACTCTTTTGTTGCTGTCAGCTTGGCATATGATCGTCTAGAGATTTATCTAACCAGATGAAATTGGTAATGAGGAGTGAATACATTGAAAAAGGCAAAAGAAGACATATATTTAGCATATTGAGTGGGTAGAAAAGCCTGGGAAGGATATTCATTTTAACAATGTTGATCCTACCACACAAGGACAGAGGAAGGTATTTCCATCTTAATAAATCCTGCTGTATTATTGAAATTAGGTCTTCCAGATGAAGTTTTTTTAGTAAGTTCGGGATCAGTAGTTAGAAAAATGCCTAAGTATTTGATGAATTTGGGGGACCAGCGTATACCAAATTGGAGAGTCAGCACTGTGTGTATGGTGATTTAAGGGGAAGATTTCAGTTTTGTTGCAGTTTAGTTTGTATTTGCAGAAGAGGCTGTATTCTTCTGTATTATTCTAAGCACCTCTTTGAGGGAGGTGGAGGGGTGTGAGAGGTGCAAGTGTTGCAAGAGAATGTCATCCGCGTATACTAATAGCGCTGGAATTATGTTTCCCACCGGTATGCCATGTATATGGGGTGATAACTTTAGTTGCCTGATCAAGGGTTCTAGGTAAAGATTAAAAAGAAGGGGAGATAAGGGGCAGCCTTGTCGGGTGCCCGAATAAGGAGAGAGAAGCTAGAAGAGAGTACACCATTACAATACATTTTTGCTGTAGGAGAGGAATAAATTGCTTGAAGCTAGTGGAGAAATAAGGAAGGCAAGCCCATTTTCCTGAGAGTGGACCAAAGAAACTCCCAATCTACCCTATCAAATGGCTTCTCAGCATCAAGAGAAATCAGGGCCATAAGAGTGGCTGCCACTTTAGCAGATTGAAAGATGTGAGCCAGTTTACGAGATGATCTGATGATGATCTTCACGAGACAAATCCAACTTGTTCTCAGACTAGGAGCTGTGACCAAACATTCCTGATTCTCGTAGCTAATATTTTGGTTAGAATTTTAATGTCACAATTTAAGAGGAGATGGGACAATAGTTCAATGGATGAGTTGGAGGTTTATCTGGCTTAAAAGCAGGACAATAGTTGCCTCGAGAGAGAGAGAGAATCAAGGAGTCTCCTGAAAGAATATGAAAGAGATAAAGTAAGAGGGTGAGGTTTCTTTAAGAAAACATTTATAAAAATTAAATGGGAAACCATCAGGACCCTGGGACTTATCCAAAGCTAAGCTCCTGGTGGCCAGTTCTACTTTGTGCAGTGAGATGGGAGAGGACAGGAAGGCCTGTTGGGTAACTTCCAGGCTAGGGAGAGGAACCTTGTCTAGATAGGTCTCATACTCTTGTGGAGTCAGTAGAACAGTTCTCTGACTGTATAGATTGACACAGAAATGTTCAAAAAACAGTGCAATGTCTCTGGGGTGAGTTTGAACAGTTCCATCCTGATCATCTATGGCTTGAATTAGCCTTAGCTTCATGGATATGCTTCCACCTGTAGGCCATGCAGATGAATTCTCCTTGGAGAAAACATTTTAGTACACACATTCATGGTCACTCCTGGGGACCGAAATTTGTTTGGCATCCGTTAAATTTTGGATTAGAGATTTAATCCTTGTGACAATGAAATCGTCTTTAAGAAGCTGCATGCTAAGCCTTCATGTGGAGTCACATTGTAGGTCAGGAGAAGGGATAAGCTGAAACCTGAGTACAGCATGGTCTGAGAGTATCACGGGTTCTAATCCCCCTTCTATGATCTCGGGCAGTATGGTTAGATTGGTAAGTACATAATCAGTTCTGGAGGATGTAAGGTGTACTGTTGAATGGAAAGAGTAGGCCTGAGTGGAAGGGTTAAAAACCCTCCAGGGATCACATAGACCTAATAACTTCCTGAAGTCCCCAAGAGCTTGTTGAGCTGGAGATAATGGTCGAAGAGGCTGGACCAACTGGTCCAGGTCTTGAGTAGGAGGGAGATTCCAATCTCCACCCAAAATAAGGGAAGCCGGTAAAAGGAGTTCAATTTTGTCAGCTAGTTCCATGAAAGGTGGGATCACCAGCAACTAGGCCATATACACTTCCCAGAATAATTTCACTCCTTTCTAATAGACCATTGACCAATACAAACCTACCTTGTGGTCAGAAATCATAAGTTTGGCTTGAAAGGCAACATTTTTTATGAGTAGATTACTACCCCTTTACTTGAGGTAGACTCCCGTGGAGAACACTGATTAACCCCTTGTCTATGAAGCCAATTAGATTCATGAGAAGAAGGTGGGTTTCTTGGAGGAAACTAATTTGGACTTGGAGTAGCAAGAGGGTGTTTAGAATTTGGTACCTCTTAAGTTGCTCTCTAACTCCCTTACATTCCAGGTTACCATTTTGATTGCTTGGTTAGCCATGGGCATCTTTAACTACAGATTAAAAATGATATATTCCCTAGTTGGCACAGTCCGACCCTCCCTCCACCCCAGTCCCCAAAATCACATGTAAGAAGACACACAGCCATGGAAGATAAACATTAAAGAAAACCTGGGGCCTGGAGTTATCACAGCATTGGAACATAGGTAAACACAGACCCTAGTGTAACTCTGGCTGAGACAACAGCCCACCCCTCTCTCCACAATGCACTCCCCCATCCTCCATCTCACCCCCGGTCCTGATCATGGTAAATTGCACAGCAATATACCAGTAAGATATGAAAGGGATAATTAGTAAGGTGGTCCCATGCCCCCACAAAAAAAAATCACCTCCCCATATTCCCCAGCAACTATTTACAAAGGCTCTCCTAATGATCGTAATAACTGGAGACCCTAAAATTGTTAAGTGAAGAAGAGGCCGATCCCATTTAGCCCAATTAACCACTTTTCCCTCTACAGAACCAAGCAAGGTACATTGTCCCCGTATCAGGTGTTGAGACCCTGTCTTAGCTTGGTTCAAGGCTAAGGACAGACTTGTCTTTAGCAGGTAACAGAAAGGAGGAATAGGGTTGTCACCGCTAACAGCCAGTATGCAATGTGGCCTGATCCTCAAGCTCCAAAACCACAGGTAGTTCCCTCCCTGACTTCATCCTCCTCTTCTTCCAGTATAATTCACTGATCCCCATAATAGGTCCCACCCCTATCACTGGTGAGGGATCCCTAGACTGTGAAGGTGGCATGTCAGTAAGGAAAAACACCTCCCAGGGTGCACTTTGGTGCTGTCACCTAGCCACTTGTCTGGTATCCATGTAGATTCACCAGACAGCGCTATTCCTTTGGATATGCACTCCTATATGATGCCCATAAAATAAGAGGATCCTGATTCAGGGATATTAACATTCAGCTAGATATGCAAGGAAGTGGAGTTTCTTAGATTCCTCCTACTGAAATCCAGTTACAGATGTAAAGAGTGGACTTGGAGGAAAGCAGGAACCTGCAAGGCTCACCACTGCTAAAATGATGCCCCAGGAAAAACACTCCTCTGTCATTCAGCCCTGAGAAGCTGTAAGTGACAGGAGAGTGTCTTGGAGTATAGGTTCTTACTGATATCCCGTTCCCCTTTCGATATCTAGCAGATACCCCATTCTCTGAAACCACTCATGCAGTTTGCATTTCTTCAAATAAACCCCAGTAAGTAAATATTTCCCCAAAATCGACATGCATAAACGTCGAACCAGCTTTAGACTATTAAGTGGCAGTCCTTAAAATGATTGCGTAGAGAGGCTGAACACCAGTCCCCATGTAAATCCATGGGGAAAGGATAATACATGTAGGACAGAAATACACCAGAAAGCCTTCCGTTTAAAACACAGCCTCTGTTGAATAGGATCCATTCTCAGTTGTCCTAGGCTGTCTACTGCTCAGCTGAGTAACTGCAGTGTGAGGCCTAGCAAAAACAGAGCCTGCAGGGGTTAGTCATCTCCACAAATCGGGCTACACTAAAGTCAGCAATAAGGTAATGGATTTTATGAAAAGTACAACTAGCAACAGTGGAACCAACTTGAATGTGGCCATTAGTAGGTAGCTTGCACCTCCTTATTTAGCCGTAATTAAACAGAACTGATAAATTCTAATAGTCAGCCTGCTTTGAAAAATCTGGCAACTTGGTAGTAATATGCAAGGTAGCTTGAGCTGGCGATTCTAGGAGGACCATGATCCAGAAATAGAAACTTGTAGCCAAGCTGGGAGGCCATTTTGAATTATATTCCTGCCACAATTAGCTTGTTGATGATCGGATGAAATGCTGCTCATTTCTGCCTTGTTTGATCCTGAGTGATCCTTAGCTTTTTCCCTTCCCAGAGCACCAATTGCAATTTCCTTACTTTGGAGAGAATGTGTTGCTTCTCTATGAAGCTGAGGAACTTCAGGATAATTGGTCTGTGGGAGCCCAGCCAGAGGTCTTGGTCTCAGTGATCTGTGGGCTTGCTGTGTCTGATAGGTTGAGTTTATTGGAGACAGGCCCACTACTTTTGAAAGGAATTTCTGGAGAAAAGCAATGATGTTAGGGCCTTCTTCGGATTCTGGTAGCCCCATTATTAGAATGTTGTTACGTCTACTCCTTCCCTCCAGGTCCTTTGTTTTTAATTGTAGCTTCTGGATCTGCTGCCTCAGCAACACCACCTCGGGGTTGATTTTCTCCCTCCAACACTCTAGGGAAGTGGAGTGAGCCTCTGTGTCACCCACTCAGTAGCCTAGGTCAGTCAGATCCTCATGGAGCAATTTTAAGCTCTGTGGAGATATCTGACAGGGTTCCTCTGACAGGCAGTAACCCTTGTAGAAGCGGTCTTCAGTGAAAGGACCGCCACTGCTGTTGGTGAGCTGGACTTGCTTGATGATGCCCCTTGGACCTTTGATTTCTTTGGTAGCTTTCTTGGCATAGGAAGTGGAGCGTGCCGGAGCAGGGCCTGCTGCATATATACCTCCATTGCGGTGTTCTTAACCGATAATGATCTAGCTTTCACTTTGGCGAGTGCTACAGACAGGATCTAAGTGGAGAGGAGAATATTTTGAAGTTTTTAGCCTGAAAATTGACTTAGAAGCATTAGAAGGGAGGTGGAAGGTGAGAGCTCTGTGTTTCTGCTGCTCTTAGGCTGCCACCATCAAGTGATCTCCAACCCATGATGTCTATGATCCTCTTGAATCCAGTTTCAGGAAGAGGCACAGCACTGAAGCTGCTGTAGTTTGGTACTGAATGATCTCCTGACAGTGAGGGATCAAGGAAGTCATTCCATCTTTGTTCTCCTCAATCTCTCTGCAGCATTTGGCACTGTGGACCATGGGGTGTTGCTGGAGCACCTGCAGATCCTAGGCGGACTATCTGGTACAGTCCTCAGTTGGTTAAAATCATTCCTCGCTGGCAGGATGCAGAGAGTAGTGTTGGGAATTTATTCCTCGGCTTCTCTCCCCCTGTCATGTGGGGTTCTGCAGGGCTTCATCTTATCCCCCATGTTGTTCGCAGTGTATATGCTGTCATTGGGAGATATTATAAGGTGGCATGGGTTGAGTTTTCACTGCTATGCAGATAATACTCAGCTCTACATGTTTTTTGTGTCCAAGCAGGATGGGGCGGTCTCGAACTTTAACAACTGTCTCTCCAAGATTTGGGGTTGGATAAGTGCCAATTGGTTGAAATTGAACTCTGACAAGGCCAAGGTGTTGGTGGTAGAGCCAGGTTGCCAAGACATGGGATTGCAAATGGGTCAACCATCTAGGCTTTGGCTCAGTGGTGACCAGCTGCTTGCTCAAATCAGGCACGAAATGTGGGTGTTGTGTTCGATAGTGACATGACATTAAAATCTCAGGTGTCAGCAGTCATAAAGACCTCATTTTACCATCTGAGGAACATCACTTGGATCAAGCACCTGGTTCCGCCTGGTGATATGCCAGTGCAGGTTCATGCCTTTTAACCTCCACCTTGATTACTGCAATGCCCTATTCCTAGGGCTACCGTGGTTGATATCCACCAACTGCAGCTAATGTAGAATGCAGCAGCCACATTGTTCACTGCTTTACTGAGATCTTGCCACATCACTCCTGTGCTCTGCAGACTGCACTGGCTGCTGCTACATTGGTGGATCACCCTCAAGGTTGAGTTACTGACCTACAAAGCCCTACATGAATAGGGACCTGGCTACTTGCAAGATCTTCTGCACCCCTACTGTCCCTCCACCCACTCTGCTTCACCAATGAGGGATTGCTAGGAGTTCCCAGGGTTCGACTAAAGGCCTCTGGGGCACGCTTTTGCAGCCCCAACCCTGTGCAACACTCTGTCTCTTGGTTAGAGAATGCCTAACCACTGACAGTTTTAAAGCTGAATTAAAAACATACGTATTCAGCCAGGCATTTCTTGACAAAAGTTGACAAGTTGTGCCACCATTGGGTTTATATTAAGATTGTGTTTATATTCTGTTTTTACTTATTGATGTTTATATTAATTTTAATTAGTTTTAATGTAACTTTCTTTGATCCAATGGAATTGCGCTGAAAAATAAAACTTTGATTGAGTGAGTAAACCTCTTCCCCTGAGCTCTGTAATTGATTATACCCCACAGATAGAGAAAACAGCAATAAAGAACACCTGCATGAGAATAAAAATATACAGTTTGTCGCAGAGGTAGACAGGGGAAAGTGCGAAAGATACTGTGCCATTGTTTTTGATACCTGAGATTCCAATGGCAAATATAGCTAAAATATATACTATCATCAGAAACTGATGTGCCCAAAACAGCTTTTTTATTTAAAAATATGGTGGCTTATACAGATCTGCATTTTTTTTTAGAAGTCTTGTTTGGAATTTTTTCCAGTATACTGCACACTTAAGCAGCTTACCAATTGAAAGCTAGATTAAATTTCCTCATATGTAAATTTACTGAAGCTTAGCTGCAGTATATTGGAAAAATTGTACAATCCATTTTATTTCTTATTACGCAGTCATCCTCTTAACCAGTAATAAAATGCCCATGACTAGAAGCTCTGTCAGGATTATCAATCCTTGGAACCATTTGCCATTTGATGTCATTGCCAGTAAGTCTAAAACTGAATTCAAGCAATGACTTGACAAATTAATTCTATCTGGCTATCATCTCAGTTATTATTAATATAGGAGCAATTATGGGCCTCTGAGCCCCTAGCCCTTATTCCTTCTAGTATGATCCTTAGAATGCATAAATCACCTTCCAAGCTGTGACCTTGCAGTCCCCATTCCCCACTAAGATGGCTGTTACACTGTTATAAGACAAATATGACTGCCTCATCAAGACAGCAGCTGTTTTCCAATTGTGCACAGAACGTCGTACCAGTGTGGCATTAATGAGGCAATCTGGAACTTAAATATCAGCACTGATGGAGACTGGGCACAAACACACATGTAATATTCATGATACAGTTTCAATTTTGCTGACAGTGGTGCAATCAAGTGTAAGTTGACCTGGTCAACCTAGGGAGGAAAATCCGCATTTAAAACAACACTTAAACTGTAATTATTAAACCTGTTCATAATAGTATTTACATTGTTGTTGCTAGGCACCAGAAGAGACCTGAGTTTTATTTTTCTCTGTAAGGCTGCAATATAACTGCAGTTACATACACCAAATGTTGTGGCTTTGCATCCACTATGAATACTGTTGTGTGTGCAGTATTGAGACCGTAGTAATGATAAACAAAACAAGTTAAATTCATTAGGCAACTGTTTGACTGGCACTTTTGAAAGCTCACAAAATGTTCTGCATTATTAATAGCAAAATGAGAGAACACTTTGAAAGGCCCTTGAATTTGGAGCTGTTTATCCATTACTTGTCCTGCCACATCGTGGTTGGTGTACATGCCAAACAACGAATGGACATTTGTTGCCTAGAGAGACTGAAGCAAGCAGTGAGAGAGTGTATTTCAAGTTCTGGTAGTAATCAATGGAATGAATATTTGAAATGCCCTGGACGTACTTGGCAGTCACAGGGGAACAGGATCAAAATTCATCCCTCTTATTCTCCTTGAGTGGAAAGATTGGGATAACTGACGGGGATACAAAAAAAGTCAAAATGAAAGACAGGATTGCTTGCATCAGTAGCCAACTGAAACACTTTGAAGCCACTGAACATGGTCTGACTGCTGAGCACACTGAAACCAACTGTGTGGCCCACTAGCTTGCTTGTCCATGACTGCAGACCCAGCTTGTAATGGCCTTGTTCTCATTGCCATTTTTGTGTGCTTTCAATCCCGGAATTGTACTTCTAAGTGGAATAGCTGTCCTGGATGATACAGTGCCACCCAAAGATAGGAATCTCTGTTTGTGTCTGTTAGTCAGCCTGATGCGGTCTTGTTACTCTTTTGCCTATTACCAACTCAAAGAAAAATAGCCTGATTCCCCCTGACTAAACCATCACCTGGCCTCAATGGTGTGCAGCAGCCTAGGACCAGAGCAAGTAAGCCATTCATTCCAATCTTATGCTGTTTCAGAGCATGTGTAAAATGGAGATGGGCAGGTGGAGGTGGGGGTTAGTGTTGTTGAACTGCCCACATAGCGGCCGTCGGCTGAGGCCCCACCACTGGAAGACTGCCATAAGGGCTCTTAGGGTTCCACAAGCAGCAGATCAAAACATCTGAATTATTTAAGTCTGTCTCCTGAATTACAGAGCCCGGAGCCTACTCCCCTTGTGGCATCCAACAACCCACAGGCATGAGACTGCAGCAGACAACTATCGCCGCCTTACTTCCTAGCTAAAACAATTTTTTTTCTTTTTTTTTTTTGTCCTGAAAAGAGGGCAAAGCCTTCACAACACAGACTTAAATCAACAGTGCTTCTCCACTCCAGCAGGTAGCTCCTGCCCCTAGGAACTGTGCATACCTGCTTGGCCCTGGCCCTGCTCTTAGTGGGCAGAAGCTAACCCCCTGCCTGCTCACGTGTCATCTGGGGATTTGCCCTAAGACAAACCTCACCTGCTGCCAATTCTTGCAGGCTTCACTATTCTTACAAACTGCCTGAATCTGTATCTCAAGCCTTTCTTGTTGTGCAGATGTGAGGGCTTTATTTGTTGTTTATTTCATTAGGTTAATTATCAGTTGCACCGCATCTCCTAGAGTAGCCTGTTAGTTTCTTTTTTATAGGCATATTACTGCATTTGCTAGAATATGATGAAAATATTTGCTGAAATAGGCAAAAATATGGGACTTCAGAGGAGCTGACTTTTGATAAGATGGCCAACAGAGTAAAGCTAGCCCTGGCAAAGAAACACAGGTGAGAAGGTACAGGCAAAGTGGGCAAGCATTAAGGATGCAATACTTGAAGCAACATCCCATTGTGTTAGACAGAAAAGGAAGTGCAAAAGAAGAAGGAAACCACATTGGTTCTCAAATACAGTAGCAGAAAAGATCAGAGCCAAAAGGCTGGCCTTCAGGAAATATAAGGGAACACAGCGGGATGAAGATAGGGAGGCATACCAAACTGCCCTAAGGGAAGCAGGGAAGGCAGTAAGGCAGGCAAAGTCCCAAACTGAGGAAACACTAGCACAAACAGTAAAGAAGGTGTCAAGACTTTCTATAGATACATTAGTGAAAGGAGAAAGTCCAGAGGGGATGAAAAGCTCAAAAGAGAAAGGGGCATGTGAGGAGGAGGACCCTGTAAAAGCATCTATCCTAAATAGATACTTTTGCTCAGGTTTTACTGAAGAGAAGGTAAGATCGGCCCATAGCTCCGCACCATGGACACAGGGGAGGGAGGTGAGCACTACCCTCTTCACAAAAGAAAGGGTCCTACAAGAGCTCGCTAAGCTCAGGGTGGACAAGGCAATGGGACCTGATGGCATACATCCCAGGGTACTAAAGGAGCTAAGGGTGGAACTAGCAGAGTCATTAGCAGAACTGTTTAGTGAGTCTCTGAGCACAGGAGAGGACCCAGAAGACTGGAGAAGGGCTCATGTGATCCTGCTCCACAAGAGTGGTAGCAGGAAGGAGGCAGGGAACTACAGACCAGTCAGTCTTATTTCAGTAGTGGGCAAGATTATGGAGGCACTCCTTAAGGAAAGAATAGTGCAACACCTGGAATCCATAGAGGTACAGTATCCAAGACAGCATGGGTTTACAAAAGGAAGGTCCTGTCAAATTAATCTCATAGATTTCTTTGACTGGATAACCAGAGTGGTGGACCAAGAGGGAGCAGTTGTTGTTGACTACCTTGACTTCAGCAAAGCTTTCAACACTGTTCCACATAGAAGATTGATAAACAAGCTGGGTAGGCTTGGAGTAGGTCAGAAGTTGGTCAACTGGGTGGCAAACTGGTTGACAGGAAGAAAACAAAGACTGGTGGTAAATGGTATGCAGTCAGATGAGATGCAAGTCACAAGTGGGGTACCTCAGGGATCAGTGCTGGGGCCTGTCCTCTTCAATCTTTATCAGTGACATTGCAGATGGACTAGAGGGTAAGGCTTGTCTGTTTGCAGATGACACCAAGATCTGAACAGGAGATGATCCAGATGGGGTGGGCAAAATGAGAAGAGATCTGGATAAACTAGCAAAATGGTCAGAAGAGTGGCAACTGGGATTTAATGCAAAGAGGTGCAAGATCATGCACATAGGGAAGAGAAACCCTGAAGCCACCTATAGACTGGGAGGGAGTTGCTGGCAGTCACAAAGGAAGAAAGATACTTGAGCATCATCATCACCGTGACCTGAAATCATCCAAGCAGACCTCTAAAGCAGTAGGTAAGGCTAGAGAGATGTTAGGGTGTATTAGCAGGGGTATCACAAGTCATAAGAGGGAGGTAATAATCCCTCTTTACCAGACACTGGTTAAGCCCCATCTGGAGTAAACACAGAAACATAGAATTTGACGGCAGATAAGGACCGCTTGGCCCATCCAGTCTGCCCATTTCCTACCTAATAGATAAGCAGCAGATCCTAGCTAACCAGCAGCCTACTTCTTTCTACCCCACCCTAGAATTGCCTATGACTGTCCCATGCATGCTTGAATTCAACCACTGTTTTTGACTCTGCAACCTCCTCTGGAAGGCCGTTCCATGCATCCACAACCCTCTTTGTGAAAAAATACTTCCTTACATTACCTCTGAGCCACCCCTCTATCTTCAAATTGTGCCCCCTTGTTCTTGCACACCTTTTTGAAAGATGCTACCCTCTTGGACTTTGTTGATTCCCTTGAGGTGCTTGAAAGTTTCTATCATGTCCCCCTCTCCCTCCTTTCCTCAAGGCTATACATATTAAGCTCCTTTAGTCTCTCTTCATATGTCTTCCGTGCAGACCCTGCACCATTTAGTTACCCTCCTCTGGACAGCTTCCATCCTGTCTATGTCCTTGTAGAGACTGGGTCTCCAGAACTGCCACGAGTACTCAGATGGAGTTTCACCAGCTGTCTGTACAGAGGGATAACAACTTCCTGTTTTCTACTGGTGATGCCTCTCTATGCATCCCAGTATCCCCAACCCTCCTTACTTCCTCTCACATTGCTTGCCCACCTTTAAGTCATCTGATACGACTACACCCAGGTCCCTTTCCATTTTGTTGTTGTTACTATCTTACCCCCATTGTGTACTCTTCCCTGGTTTTGTTTCCCAGGTGCATTACCATGCACTTCTTAGCACTGAATCTAAGCTGCCATACATTTGACCATTCCTCTAACCTTGCCAAGTCCTTCTCATCCCACCGCACCTTGTGCATCAACTCTGTTACAGATCTTTGTGTCATCTGCAAAGAGACATACTTTTCCTTCCAGTCCCTCTGCAATGTCACTTATAGACATTGAAGAGGACGTCCTAATACTGAACCCTACGGTACCCACTAGTAACCCACCTTTCTTCAGAGTGGACTCCATTTACTGTTACCCTTTGTGTCCTATTCTTCAGCCAATTCTTTACCCAGGCTATCATCTTGGGACCCACTCCCAGGCTGGCTAACTTGTATATTAATATTTTGTGTGGAACTGTGTCAAATGCCTTGCTAAAGTCTAGGTAGGCCATTATCTCCGTGCAGGACTGGAGGCCACACCTTCACAAGGGCATTAACTAAATTGAGGCAGTCCAGACAAGGGCAACCAAAATGGTGCAGGGACTGCATCAGAAGACATATGAGAACAGATTAATGGAGCTCAATAAGTATACCCTAGAGCAAAGGACAGGGAGAGGTGATATGATCGAAACATTCAAACACCTTAAGGGCATTAATAAGGTGAACAGTATAACATGTTTCAATATAAGAAAATAGCAGGGCAAGAGGACACAGCATGAGATTAGAGTGATGCCGATTAAGGGGTAATGGGAAATTATTTTCACAGAAAAGTGGTGGATGCATGGAACAGCCTACCTCAGGAAGTGGTGACTATGAATACAGAGCAGGGCTTCAAACAGGCAGGATAGGCATAAGGAGCAATACAGATAAGTATGAATAGATAGGCCACTGACAGCAAAGGACAATGGCACATTTATAAGGTGGAAAAAGAAATGGGCAGACTGGATGGGCCTTGCAGTCCTTATCTGCCATCAACTTCTATGTTTCTATGAATGAATAATTCACATGTACTGTTCTTTTATGTGCAATACTCTATAGTGATATTCTACTTTTGGTAACCTACTTTCAACCCAGGTAATAAATCAAACCCAGGCTATGATGGTGAACATAGTTAAAATGAATTTTAAGTGCAGAATTTCAATATATCAAATTGCATTGAATGTTTGTGAAATATGTTTATTCAAAAGGAATAAGCTTTCTGTGATAAAAAGTTGTATAGTCTCTTCACATCAACCTTGTTTCCAACCCTTATCTTGTGTTTCCTGTCTTAATCAGTAGTGAAAGTTTATTCTAAGTCTTAGCTATTTTAAAATACTTTCCCATAGTGTGGTTTTAGTGTTCGAGTTCTGTTTTTCTTGCTGGATTATGCATTGGTGAATTCCAGCTATAACTTCTAAAGATAAGATCAGACAGTAATAGAGACAGCTTTAAATCATATTTGCAATGTGTTCCCTCCAGGCAACCACAGCCATCCCATTTTTTTAACTGTGTGATGGAAGAATGCCTAAAGCATGTTTTTCTTCAAAACACTAGAGCCTTGTAAGTTAGCCCAAGTAAACTGCAGGGCGGGGGGGCAGTTTTGCCATTGGGTACATATGTGTAAGCACAGGTATTTGTTACATAACGTAATTTAAAAAACATTATTTTGGTAAATGTAGCACCTTTCTGCTTGTCTTTAGCATGTCATGATGTTGTACCTACATACAATTTTTGATAATCTATTTAATTTAATTTAATTTAATTAAAAATTACACTTAATTGACACTGCTTGCAAGAGTATGCCAGTTCTGTCATTTGGATAATGGCTCTTCTGTTTCCATATTTAATCTACATTGATCAGATGCTTCCAAAATGAAGATGCTAAGGTTCCCCAAAATGAAAACATATTACATTGCAAGAGACTTTTACCATATCCCTTTCTTTAGTATAACTGGTTTGGGTGAAATATTTATGTCTCATGCATTGCAGATCCATCACCTGAAATCTAAGAAACAAATATTGGATGACCACGTGTAAAACACCATGGGCCCAATTCTCAAAACTTTGCCCAGACGTAAACCCGGGTTTGCATGAATAAACCAGGCTTTGTGTGGAGCTACTATTCACAGAAGCCTGGTTTGCACACTCAAACTGCGTTTGCACTGGGGCAAAGAATGGAGGGGCACAAAGTAAATGAGGGGAAAGGGACCTCAATATCGGTGCAGTCTGATACTTAGAGCATTTGTGCTGTGCAAGGGAATTCTGCATAGTCCCCCTGCATGGTGCAAATACCACCAACTGAGACCTTACCTGAATCTGCACAACCCTAGTGGTTAGTGGAGGTACTGTGGTGCCCCCTCGCCTGACCATCAGCACAATAGACCCTGGAGTCTAGTGGTCCCTCCCCACCCAGTGCCATGCCCGATGTTGAAACCCTTCCCTCTGGTGTACAGTGGTTCCTCCCTTGAGTAGCCCCACGCCAAAAAGCTGCTGTAATGGCTGGAAGGCCACTTATGTTTTCCCCACAGAGGTTACCAAGACAGGCACCATGAGGTGAGGCGAACCCCCCTAACTGGTCTGCAATGAGTACTGGCAGTGGTGCCCCTGTCTTTCATGAACTCCTCCTCACAAAACAACAATCCCCATCCTAGCATTCAGGAGCCACAACCAGTCCCCTGCTATGGTGTGTACCAGGGACTGGTGTGTTGCCACACAGCAGATTATTCTGTATAAAGTCACAAGAAATTTCCTCCCCAATGTACTGCAGTTCACGGTCAAGGTCCCTGGTGTATAGTGGATCCACCCCCTCCCCCCCTCGTGGCACCAAACATCCAACCCCTCTCCCTCCATCTGTTCCCATCTCCCAAACACTGGTGCCATGGTCAGTGGATGACAAGTGACACGGCCCTCCACACACCACTATGGCGGCCCACCATCTGACAAAAGCAGGGAGAACGCTGCTTATTTATAGGCCAAGGGTAGTGTGCCTTGTCCTGTGATTAAACAGTATGCGCCTTGCTTCTGTCAGATGATGGGTGGACAAGGTAGTGTGTGGGGTGCTGTGTCAGTCACCTTCCACTGGCAGGGGCTGGATGTTTGGTGTTTTATGGATGAGGATGGTGGGGGTAGAGGGTCTGGATGTTTGGTGAAACAGAGGGGTCCACTAGATGGCAGCAACCTGGACCATGAACTGCAGTACACTGGGGGGAAGATTTCTTTTGACTGTGAATGGAATAATTTACTGCATGGCAATGCACCAGTCCCTGGTCCTCACCCCATAGCAAAGGACTGGTTGAGGCTTCTAAAAAATAGTGTTGGGGATCACTGACTTTGGGGTGAGGAGTTCTTGGAAGACAGGGGTGCCTCTACCAGTACTGGTTGTGGACCAGTTAGGGGGAGTTTACTTTACCTCATAGAAACATAGAAATATAGAAGCTGACGGCAGATATTGACTGCAAGGTCCATCCAGTCTGCCCATTTCTTTTTCTACCTTATATGTGTGTCATCGGCCTTTGGTCTGTCAATGGTCTATTTATTCATATTCATAGTCATCTGTATTGCTCCCTTATCCCTATCCCATGCCTGTTTGAAGCCCTGCACTGTATCCATTTCCACCACTTCCTGAGGTAGGCTGTTCCATGCATCCACAACCCTTTGGGTGAAAAAGAACTTCCTCACATTACCCCTTAATCGGCTTCCCTCTAATCTCATGCTGGTCCTCTTGTCCTGCTATTTTTCTTGTATTGAAAAATGTTAGACTCTTTCACCTTGTTAATGCCTTTTAGGGTGTTTGAATGTTTTGATCACATCACCTCTCTCCCTCCTTTGCTCTAGGATATACATATTGATCTCCGTTAATCTGTCCTCATGTTTTCTGATGCAATCCCTGCACCATTTTGGTTGCCCTTCTCTGGACTGCCTCAATTTGGTTAACGTCCTTGTGAAGGTCTGGCCTCTAGTACTGCATACAGTACTCCAGATGGGGCCTAACCAGTGTCTTGTAAAGGGGGATTATTACCTCCCTCTTATGACTTGTGATACCCGTACTAATACACCCTAATATCCCCCTAGCCTTACCTACTGCTTTAGTGGTCTGCTTGGATGATTTCAGGTCATCAGTGATAATGATGCCCAAGTCTCTTTCTTCCTTTGTAACTGCCAGCAACTCCCCTCCCAGCCTATAGATGGCTTCAGGAGTTCTCTTCCCTATGTGCATGATCTTGCACTTCTTTGCATTAAACCCCAGTTGCCACTCTTCCGAATATTTTGCTAGTTTATGCAGATCTCTTCTCATTCTGCCCAACCCATCTGGATCATCTACTCTGTTGCAGATCTTGGTGTCATCTGCAAAACAAACCTTACCCTCCAGTCCATCTGCAATGTCACTGATGAAGATATTGAAGAGGCCTGGCCCCAACACTGATCCTGAGGTACCCCACTTGTGACTTGCATCTCTTCTGACTGCATACCGTTTACCACCACTCTCTGTTTTCTGCCAGTAAAGCAGTTTGCCACCCAGTAGACCAACTTCTGACCCAACCCGAGCTTATTAATCAACCTTCTATGTGGAACAGTTTTGAAAGCTTTGCTGAGGTAAGGTAGGCGACATCAACTGCTCCCCCTTGGTCCACCACTCTGTTAGCTAGTCAAAGAAATCTATGAGATTAGTTTGGCAGGACCTTTCTTTGTAAACCCATGCTGTCTTGGATCCTGTGCTCCAATGGTTCAGGTGTTGCACTATCCTTTTCTTGAGGAAGTGCCTCCATAATCTTGCCCTACTGAGGTAAGACTGACTGGTCTGTAGTTCCCTGTCTCCTCCCTGCTACCACTCTTGTGGAGAGGGATTGCATGAGCCCTTCTCCAGTCTTCTGGGACCTCTCCCATGCTCAGAGATTTACTAAACAGTTCTGATAATGGCTCTGGTGCCTGTCTTGGCAACCTTTGAGGGTAACACATGAATGGCCTTTGGGCCATTATGATGGTTTGTGGGGATGGGGCTACTTGGTGGAGGGGCCACTGAACACCAGTGACAAGGGTTTCAGATATCGGGCATGGGAGTGGTGGGAAGGGACCACTAGAAATTGGGAAAAGGGTTTTCTACACAGGACATGGGATCAGGTGTTGAGAGGGATCACTGTATATGAGAGAAAAGTTTGATATCAGGCATGGGATCTGGTGGGAAGAGGCACAACTAGACAACAGGGACAAGGGTTTCAGAATTTTGGGCATAGGTACATGTAGGAGGAGGGACCACTAGACAACAGGGAGAAGATATTTGATATCAGGCATGGGATTGGGTGGGGAGGGATGATTAGACACCAGGAACAAGGGTTTCAGACATCAGCCTTGGGATCAGTTGGGGGAAGGACCACTAGACTCCAGATAAAAGTGTTTTGACATTGGACATGAGATCGGGTGGGGGAAGGGACCACTAGAGATCAGGGATTGATGACTTCTTCTCAGCCAGAGGCTGGGGGTGTGCTAAGCTCCATGCAACCTATGCAAATGGGTCCATAATGGCCTTGCAAATGGTCACATAGCACCTTGCATCCCCAATGGGATTTACATGGCTGCTTTTGAGAATTACAACTAGTGCACCTGCACTATCCATTGTGGAGCCATATTCCTGGTTCCATGTCAGGACAGTGCTATAGGGGTTAGCGCTGACTCAACCTGCCCCTATATTCAGTTGGATAGTGCAGGTGTACTGTCCAACTGAACATAGCAATCTAAGACTCCTGGGCAGGCGCAAAGCACAGCACAAAGTTTTGCGCTGCACTTTGTGCCTTTTGAGAATCAGGTTCCAAGTCTTTTCTATGTATTTACCTATTTGATAAGTGTGTGTTATATCTAAATGTAAGTCAGGCCTTTATTAGAAATTAATTACAAAATAATACTAAGTTTAAGCACCAGTTAGGGAGGCAGCATAAATATGCAATCAAAGTGAAATGAGACATTAGGGTAAACATTTTCTTGAACTTTGGTGATTTTGTGGAGTGATATTCCAAGGGTTTGAACAATTGCTTGAAGCAGTGTTGACATTATCTTAAATTTGGCACTGTCTTTAAGGAAAGGAAATTGACTCACAAACCAACAAATCATATTGTTGTAGCTTGCCATACTTGAAAAAGGTTGCCAAAGATAGGATAACACCAACGTTACTTCACGCAAGTGTTCAAAACTTTGGAACACCACATTACACAGTCACAATGGTTCAGGGAATTGTTACACTAACATCACATTTGCCTTTTATGCAAATTTGTGCTACAGCCACTAATGTTGCCGAAACATTTTTTATGCAATTAATTGCCATCATTTTTAGAAAGATATTTAATAACAGATACATAATAATTAGGAATTGACAATACAGGCTGATATATTTATGTACCAAGAAGTCCCTCATGTTCAGTAACACCCTCCCTCAATCAAATAACCAAAATCTCTGGTGTTCAGTGACACCACTTCACAGTACAAACCATCCTGTGTCAAGTACTCCAGGTGTCCAGTCCAGTGGCAAACCCACTATCTCCCTATGGCATGACAAGCACACTCTGGTGGTGACCAGTGATATCCCGCCTTCACCCAATCCCTCCATGTGTCCAGTGGCACTTCCCTTTCTCCCTGGCTAGTCCATGCCAAGTTATTTGTGGTGTCTGGTTACACTCCCTTTCTTTCTCCATTCTGTGCCAAACACTCCTTGGTGTCCAGTGGCACTGCTTTCTCACCTTGTCCCATGCCAGCACTCACAGGTATCCAATGATGCCCTCTTCTTTTCCCTGCTCTCCTCATTTTATATCAGGCGGTCCCTTGTGTCCACAGGCACCATTCTTCTTCATCCTGTCCTATCCCATGCCATGCAGTACCCTGTATTCAGGGGCTGTATCCTTCTTCACTCCATTCTGTACCAAGCCATCCTTGGTGACAAGTGGTATCCCTTCTCTGAGCCCTCACCATGTCACATGGAAAGCAGTCTCTGGTGTCCAATGGCACTCCTCTGTACCCCTATTCCATGCTAAGCACTCTTTGGTATACAGTGGTACCCTTTCACCCCATTCTTGCCATTCTTTGCTATGCACTCTCTGGTGTTCAATTTATCACCTTTTTTACCCCATCCTAAGTCATGCAGTCCCATGTCTCCAGGACCAACACCCTTCCTCACTCAGTCCTGTGTCAAACCATCAGTGATCACAGGTGGTGTATCCTCCCTCACTCTGTCCATGGTAAGCAGTCCATTGTATCCAGTGGCAGCCCCCTCCCACCCCATTCCATGCTAAGAGCTATAAGTAGATGGGTAGAAGTGATTATGCCACTTTATAATGCATATGTGCATCTAGTATTGGAATATGGTTGTCAAGTGTGGTGTCTTTATAGAGTAAATGATATTCATAGACTTGAAAAGGTATAGAGAAAGAGCAACTAAGGCCATTTGTGGACTATGGTATATCATATCAGGATAGACTAAGATTTCTGGGGCTATACTCATAGAACATAGGAGACAGAGGCAATATGTTGCTGTTGTTTGAGATTGTCAACAACTCTTACCTAGTCAACCAATTAAACCTGTCCTTTAAGAATAGTGGAGTAACCACAAGAGGTCACCTTACAATTACAATTATATACTACCAGATTTAAAACAGATAAGAGAAAGTATTTTTATGCAAAATGAGTTGTTAATCCATGGAATAGTCTTCCAAGGTATGTGGTTGAGTGTAAGAGTAAAGATAGTTTTGAACACAGTTTGGATGTGTTTCTTGAGGAAGGTAGTAGTTTGGCATACTACCCAGAGACAGAAGCAAACATGGGCATGTAGTCATTTCGCTCCTTACCCTTTTGTGAACTTTGTGAAGAGCTGTCTGGTGTCAAGTGACCCCCCCAACTGGAGGAACTTCCAATGCTGTAGTAACAGGTTGGTAGTGATGGGCAATGTTAGATGGGATGGAGATGGGCTCTCAAGACTGCACTGATTGTTCTGCACTGGGCTGGCTTCCCATTGGGGCAGTCACTGGTCTGATGGTGGAGTGGCTATTGTAGCACTGGAGATTGGCTCCTGGTGACACTTTTTAAATTTGTAAATATAAGTTTCAAAATAAACATGTAATTTAATATAACCTAATTTGAGGCATTAGACATCAGGTACAGCAATACCAAAACTAGGATAGGAACACACTTTGCATCCATTTTTAGAACATTTGTGGGAAATTGCTAGTGTTCATAAGGCATAAATCAAATTGTCCATGAATGTGTCCATAATGAGCTTTTGCAGAAAGATTCTGGCATAATTTGGTACATTTTCAGAGATAGAAATCTGGAGTGAAACTAAAGGGGTCATCAAAATCATCCAAATATCCATATGTCTGTATGAGATGGTACTTTTTCTAATAATATATGTGGCTCCCTCAGCAAAGCAGTTTTGCATGCTACTCTATACAGGGTAAAACAGGGTTAACATGTCCAGTGAGACAGTGAATTATAACTTCTAAACCTTCAGTTATGCAAAAACAGTGAATAAGTTCTATTTAAAACAATTTTATGAGAACTGATAATCTCAGTGACATTCATGTTAAACATACTTGCAGTAAAGTCTGGGTAAAGTTAGGATACTTACAGCAAGACAGATTGTTATAAATGAAAGTCAAGCACAACCATGGCCAAATACAATATTACTCAAATTCACAGGCTAGATGTGATGTGAGTATTGGAAATTTTAATTTTATTTTATTTAATTTAAACAGTTGGTGACTGGGAAAGGAACACTGAGCCAAGGTTCATTTCCAGGTGTGACCTGGGGGACAGGGAACATGGAATCAAAGTATACAAATGCAGTAGTACATAACAGAAAATGGAATAAAACATATCATGAAAGCGAGTACAGTATACAGGCAACGCAAATAGTTAAGGTACAGCGTAAGGAGGAATATCCTAGAGCAATAATAGGTACTACAAGGTGCAAACAAATCAAGTGCTATGAGTTGTCATGGGAACAACTGTTGCTAAACTTGCTTGTAGAGCAGAAAGCAGCTAACTAAAAGAAAATACAAAATCACACATGCCCCCACAATGCAAAGCATCATGGGCTGCTACATTTTCTTATTAATTTAACACTTATATCTCAGCAGGAGTCAGTGTCTGTTGAGATTAAGCAAGACAGATACTTTATTAGAAGTAGAAGGGGTCTTATTTAGGGTTAAAAAAAGAAAGAAAAAATAGAAAGTCAGTGTGTGTTCTGTGTTGTGAAGGGTACTGTATCAACTTACTTTTCTAAACCAGTAGGAGGAGAAAGAGCTAAATTGGGGGTGTGGCTTAGACACTATAAAAGCAGGTGATTCAAATTACAACTCTGTTGCTTGCCTTGCTTGTAGATCAGAAAGCAGCTAACTAAAAGAAGCTACATCTATGCTTACATACGTCTGCTGTGTCCATTGGGCATGCTGGAAACTGCTGGCATTAGACAAACTTGGATAAGATAATTTTAGCATATCCTCACTTAATAAATATAAACCTTTAGTAATGGAAAAGAACTTAGTGTATGCAATGTTTGATGTATAGTGATTGAAAGTATGGGAGCGAGTATGTATGTACTAATTGCCATCTGATTACTACTCTTGAAGCAGAGATAGCGTTTCTGCTTAATATTAAACCAGTTTCTACTGATATTAGGGAATTGAAAAGTTACATTGATCTTATGGATGAACAACTTCATTGTAATGAACAATTTCCTTCACATTTAGGTAGCATTTCTATGCCTCCTGATGAGGAGACAATTGTAATGACTAGTACTAGTATACCTGTTGCCTCTGCCCCCTCTTATAAGGTGGATGATTATCCACCCTCTTCTCATGATAATGATGACTGGACCATTGTCACAAAGCTCTTAAAAAGGAGGGTGATCAAATACACAATAGTGCCCTCATTGAAACTCATAATAGGGTTGAGCAATTGACTGTATCAAATAATGAAGTGCTACATGATTTATCCCGTGCATCACCCTCTGTTGATAATAATGGTTCAAAAACACTATTCAATCAGGAGTTAATGCCCATGAATACTTGTCCTAGTAAGTTTCAAGCTACCAAATCAATACCTATTAAGTTAATCGCTCCAGAGTGTGTTAAACAATCACCTGTTTCTGATTCTTGTACCCCTACTTTCTCAAAACAAGCATTAGTCCTGGGAGATTCAATCATTAAGCACATTGACAGGGCAGTATGCAATAGTGACAAGAGCAACCACACTTGTTCTAGCTTCCATGGGACCAGGGTATCTGACATTACCGTCATGATGCCTAAAATTTTACAAAATGTGGGGGAAAAGCCACTGGTTATCATACACACCTGTGTTAATTATATAAACAACACCCCATTTAATCAGTTACAACAGGTCTATGTAGCATTATGTAACCTGTTACTTGATAGGGGATGCTGTGTATGTATATCTGAAATGCTACCTGCCCCGAGAGCAACATCTACCATGATGCAGAAAATCAAAGACCTAAATGAATGGCTGAGAAAGTGGTGTTTTAAGCAGGATATACCCTGTATTACCCACTGGGAATCATTTTCAGATCATTCTTCCTTGTTTTGCTGGGACGGTTTACATCTCAGTCGCAGGGGTAGTACACTTATGGGGAAAAGTATCACTAAAATCATAAAACATTGTTTAAACTAAAAACAATGGGGGAGAATGGGTCTATTCCCAAGTCTCTGAATACTTTCTAAAATATTATTACAACTAAATGTAAATTCCTAGCTTTGAATGCAAGATCTTTAAACCAACTCAAATTAGCAGAACTCAAAGCCAAATGTAAAACTTTAAATATAGGTGTGGTGGGAGTAATTGAAACTTGGTGGGACGATCCTCAATTTGATCCAGAGCAATTCCAGGTTATAAGTTATATCATAAAACAGATTAGGTAAGCAAGGCGGTGGAGTTTGTATGACATACAAAATGATATTCCTTCTTTTGAAGTGTGTTCTTCCTTTCCTTTGGAAAGTATATGGATAAAATCTTATTGAAGGAGCAGTCCTATATAACTATTGGTAACATCTATTGACCTCCATCTGCAAATTCAGATTACACAACTGATATGTTTAAAGAAATTACACATTTTTCAGAATCTCAAGATACTGTACTATTTGGTGACTTTAACCTCCATCATATTAACTGGGACTCATTCTCAGGACAGTCCTATGCTGAGAAAGGAATAATAGATGTGATAGTTAGTACTGGATTACAACAACTTGTTACTGAACCCACTTGAGGTCCTAATATTTTGGATCTATTATTTACTAACATAGAGCAACAAATTAGCAATTTACAAATTTGGGATCCACTTGGAACCAGTGATCATTCATCTATTCTTTCTGAAATCCAACAGTTTAAAACTACTCAAAGGAAGTTATACTATACAAAAAATTATAACAAAGCAAATGTTTCTAAAATCAATGACTACTTACAAAACATAAACTGGGAATCTAATCTTCTTAATTGTATAACACAACAAGCTTGGGACTTTTTTAAAAACATTGTACATTATTCAGAAAATACCTTTATTCCATCTAAGAGGAAATTTAATAATAAAGTAAAAATCCCCCCTTGGTTCAACAGGACAATTAAAAATTAGATTAAAATAAAAATTAAACGTTTTAGGAAACCTGAGAATAGTTTTGTTCCATTTAAAACTACTCTATTACATAAATACAGACTATCTGTGAAAAACTTAAAAAATTCTGTTAAACTGGCAAAAAATGAGCTTGAATTTAAACTAGCTCACACAATAGACTGTCACAAATCTCTTTTCTCCTATATAAATAGTAAAAAATGTGTATCAAGGACAATTGGTTCCATTATAACCAATGGCTCTTCTCTATCTGATATAGAAACCTCAAATCTCTTTAATAAGTACTTTTGTTCTGTCTTCTCTCAAAAATCACCTATTAGTACTGTACATTTAAAGTTCACCACATAGATTATCATAGGTTCTATCCAACTGACATTATACAGGCTATCAAAAAACTAAAAAAAATACTAGTCCGGGCCCAGACGATATTCATCCATGGTTTCTGATCGAAACCTCTATAAATATTTCTATACCTTTGTCAATTATTTTCAATAAATCCTTACAAGAAAGCATTGTACCAAATGATTGGCATTCAGCAATAGTTAATCTCATATTTAAAAAAGGCAATAGAGGTTCTGTGCAAAACTATTGCCCAATTAGTCTGATCTCAGTGGCTGGTAAATTAATGGAACAAGTAATGAAGTCTCTAATACATCAAGATTGTAAAAAAATTAGGAATTTATGATTCAAATCAGCATGGGTTTACTCCCAGGTATTCCTGCACCACCAATCTGATATCTTTTTACAATAATATAAGTACTCTACTAGATGTGGGTATCCCTACTGATGTAATTCTTTTGGATTTTAGTAGAGCTTTCAATAAAGTTTCACATGAAAAACTCATTACTAAAATGCACAATCTAGGTTTGTCACCTGATATTGTCAACTGGACTTTAAACTGTTTGACAAATCATTCTCAGAGAGTCAGAATTAATGATATCTTGTCTGATTTGGGTAGTGTGACAAGTGATGTACCACATGGGTCAGTCTTGGGACCAACATTGTTTAACCTCTTTATCAGTGATTTATAAACAGGGCCAAATAACTTCATAGTTAAATTTGCAGATGGTTCTAAATTGGAGCAAGGTTAATAATCAAGAAAATATTTCTGCATTAAAGAAGGATTTGGAAAAATTAACACTTTGGGCAAATGAAAATCATATGCAGTTTAATCAAGACAAATGTTTAGTAGTGCATTTTGGTATAAATAATCCAAAAACGATATATCATATAAACGGACTACCATGTCACTCATCAAATTGTGAAAAGATTTAGGGATATGTTAATAATAAACTTACATCAAATGATCACTGTGTTAGAACTGCTTGCATGACCAACGGACTTTTGAGGCAAATAAAATGTACTTTTGTTAATTGCACTGAACAATGCCTTATTCCATTGTATAGGGCATACATTAGACCGTATCTAGACTATGGCTGCCCTTTCTGGAATCCAAACCAAAAAAAAAAGACATAGCAATTCTTGAACAGGTTCCAAGGAGAGTAACTAGAATGATTCCAAGATTAACAAACTTGGATGATCAGAACAGATTAAAAGCTACTGGTCTCTTCTCTCGTCAAACTAGAAGATTAAGAGGTGATATGCTTATGGTTTTTAATTTAATAAATTCACCAGATCTAATGGAAAAATGTGGTCTAACACTCTCCAAAAGGAGACATGTTACGAGACTACATAATAAACAGCTTGAAGTAAAAACTTATAAAACCAGAAAAGGAGAACTTTTTCCATTAAGAGCATCCATTGTATGGAACACCTTGCCACAAGAATTGGTAGTGGCAACTAGTGCCACTGTCTTAAAAACAGATTAGATGTTTGGTTGAGGGATAATAGATAAATAATGTTCCACATAGTGTGGGGAACAGTCTCGATGGGCTCTGACCTTCTTCTGTTCTTTCATACCAAGTAATACCAAGTAAGTGCAGCAGTGATTTGACAGAGGACTGAGAGGGAGAGTTGTATAGGAGAGGCGATTGAGAGTTCCACAGACGGGGGAGATGATAGGTGAAAGCAGATTTACCCATGTTGGAAGATGGAGTAGGAAGTGAGAAAGAGTGGGAATTCCTGAGATTATAGGGAATAAGTTGGGGATGGGGCAGGAGAGAGAAGGGTGGAGATGTAAGAGGGGAGCAGGTTGAACCAGAATTTAGAGATGAAGGATACAGAGTGGATGAGATACCTATGAGAGAGGGGAGGGAGGTCCAGACAGGAAAGCAGAGAACAGTAGTGGGTTCTGTAGGGAGAGTTGGAGGAAAAATGACAGGAAACATCATAGAGGAAGTTGAGACGAGAGAGTGAGGTGGAGGGTGCAATGCAGTATACAATGTCAGTGTAGTCAAAGACTGGCAGAATATTTTTGCCAGAAATACCAGATGTACAGAGGGAGGGAGGAGGAGGAGATTGTCTTGGTTTTGACAGAGGATACTGAGTTTTGTCTGAAGTTTGGTAGCTATATAGTCAATATGAATTGAGAAATTTAGTTGTGGATCCAGCCAGACACCTAGGTACTTGGAGGAAGTGACTACCTTTAGTGGGTGCCATCGAGAGAGGTGATGGGTAGGTTGTTGAGAGATTTGATTAGCCTTGAGAGGTTCTGAAAGTCATGGAGACTGTTTTAGAAGTGTTTAGTTTGAGTTGTTTCGATTTGAACCAAGACTGTACTGAGTAGAAATCATATTGTAGAGCAGAGTGAATAGTGGCTGGGTCTGTGCCCGAGGTGAACAGTGTGGTATCATCTGCATACATATGGATGAGGGAGGAGGAACAGGCAGGTGAAAGATTATTTATGAATACTGAAAACAGGATGAGGCCAAGTATGGAGCCCTGAGGGATGCCTGCTAGGATAGGGAGTTGGCGATTCTAACTGATAGACGCCTGTCAGTGAGATATGAGTTGACCCACTGTATGGCAGGAGGGGTGATCCCCATGCCCTCGAGTTCAGAAGAAGAGGGTGGGATACTGAGTCAAAGGCTTTAGTCAGGTCGATGGAGACTTTGGTAGTGCGGTGGCCTTTGCTGGCAGCTGCTTGAATGTGACCAGTGACTCGAAGAAGGGAGGATATAGTGGAATGGTTCTTTCAGAAGCTGGACTGGTAGGGGAATAGGAAGTTTGTGGTGATGAGGAACTCATACAGTCTGGATTGTACTAGGGGTTCCTGTAGTTTGGAAAAAGTGGGGAGGAGGGAGATAGGGTGGTTGTTTCCAGGCGAGGTTGAATCACCGCCTCTGTGGAGAGGGATGACACACACCGATTTCCAGGCTTTTGGAACTGAGCCTGAGGAGAAGGACATATTTAAAATGATAGTGAAGGGGACCATGATGGTGGAGGCAGAAAGGCACAGGAGACTGGGATGTAAGCCATCAGGGATATATTTAGATGTATTTAGCGATAGAAGGGCAAGCAGTACTGCATTTGTGGAGCAGCTGTTAGAAGAAATGTATTATTTGACATGTGCTGTGGGGTTTAGTAGGCAGACAGGGGCAGTGTGGAGGGGTCAGGAGAAGCACAAGTAGTGAAGAAAGTGTTAAAGATATCTGCAACTTGGATGGAGTCCATTATTTCAATGCCGTTGTGCTTAAGAGTGAAGGTGCTTGATTGAGGGGCTGGGTTGACAATGGAGTATACTGTGTCCCAGAAGGAGAAGGGGTGAGCTGTGCTGAGCTGGTACTTAAAGTAGTCAGGCCTTGCACACCGAATGTCCTTAATGCAAGCATTTCTCACAAAGTTATATGCTTTTCTTGAGTTTAAGGTAAGGGAAGCTTTGAAGGTGGACCAGGCCTTGTCCCTGCCTTTACAAAGGGTGATAATAGGGTAATCCAGGGATGGCGGTGTTTCTTGACCCTGGCCTTTCTTTTTTTTTTATCATAAAAAAGTTTTACTGAATTTTTTTATACAGTACAACGACTTCTACTCCACAGCATAATATGTCTTATGCTACCGTCCAAGTTATACATGGCACATCCAACGTTCAGGAAATACTATTAATTTCCACTGTAAACTCTGGCCTTTCTAAAGCGGTGGGACATGGAAATCTCAGATGCTGTTGAAAATATTTGTGAATTGTGCTAGGGCAGAATTGAAATTTACCGCAGAGTAAACTGGTGCCTAGTTGTCGTTATGTAAGTCTGAGAGGAAGGAATTAGTGTCTAGTGAGTTTAGAGGGTGTATTTCTACAGTATGTATTTTGGTGTGGATTTGGGTAGGTGTGTTTTTCTAATGCAGTAGATGATACAGTGATCACTTTAAGCAGGGTCAAGTACTCTGGCTGTGGATATTCAGTGGGGATGGGATGATGATATCCCATCTATGAGGGATTGGTTACAGGAATGGGAGTTGTTGTGGGTTGATTCCATGATTAACTGTGTGAGATTTAGGGATTTTATTCTGGAGGTTGTGAGTTTAGATGATGGGGACAGCCAACTGAGGTTTTAGTTGTCAAGTAGTAGTAGTAGTTCACCAGAATGTGCTAATGGTGGGAGAGCAAAGATGCACGCTACAAGAGCATCTTGAACAAGCCGAGAGAAACATAGACTACCCCAATAAAGGTGGGAAGAGTGTGGGGAAGGAGAATTTGGTTAGAATCAGCTCATGGGACCGAGGCAGGATTTTTTGTATTAGCGAGTAAGAGGATGTTGTCTAATGATGTAGCCACACTACCACCTCTCTTGCCACAGTCTTGTCGGATGATGTGGTAGCCTGGGAGGGAGAGGATGAGTCAGGTTTTTGGCAGATAGCCAGTTTTCTGAAAGGCATAGGACATTGGGGGTGTTTTGGGTTATCCAGCTGTTTCAAAAGTCCAATTTTGGAGGAGACTCTAATATTGTCAATCAGCGAGCAGAGCAGTTACAGAGGCAAAGGATACAAACAAAGTATGACTGATGCAGTGAGTAAAATCTGGTGAGAAGGCCTTCATCAAATATATAAAGGAGAAGAGGGATACCGAAGATGAGATTGTCACATTAAAAAGGAGAGGGTTGGGTAGAAGGAGGTGAAGAAAAACAAGGTGCTTAACAAGTACTTCTGCTCCATCTTTACTAGATAGAAGGACATACCAGTGCCACAAGGGAACAGGGGAGTGGGGATGGGGAAAGGGGAGTCATGGATGGCGTAATAGAGGTAGACTGGTTGCACAAGGGTCTAAAGGCCTTGAAGGTGGATAATGTCTATGGCCAGGTGATGTGCACCCAAGAGTCCTAAGGCAAGTTGCTACAGTGATGGTGGGCCCCCTTGAAAACCTGCATAGCACCTCTCCAGAGTCTGCAAGTGTGCCCCAGGACTGGAGAACTCCACATGTGGTGCTTCTCCACAAACATGGTGAAGGGATGAACCAGGGAATTACAGACTGGTCAGTCTGATCTCAATAGTAGGGAAACTGATGGAGACTATCCTGAAGGAAAGACTGGTAAGCTTTCTTGAGGAAAACAGCTGCAAAATGAGAAGCAGAATGGGTCTCTGTTAGGGAGGTCCTGCCAGACTAATCTGACTGGCTTTTTTGGTGGGGTGACAAGGACAGTGGACAAGGACCAAGCAGTTTATGTTCTGTATCTGGACTTTAGCAAGGTCATTGACTCTGTGCCACATTGGAGACTGGTCAGGAAGCCGGAAAACATGTGCGTGGTGGCCAGGCTTGCAAGATAGGTCAATAACTGGTTGTAGACAGAAACCAAAAGTGGTGGTTGGGGAAATTCTTGGAAGCTAGGCCAGTGACCAGTAGGGTCCCACATGGTTCGGTGCTCAGTCCAGTGTTGTTTAACATCATCAGTGACACAGCAGATGGCATCAAAGGTAAAATCTGATGCAGAGCTATCTGGGAGGGTGGATATGGAGGAGGGGAGATGGGTACTTAGGGAAGACCTGGTAAGGTTAGAGACATAGTCTGGCATTTAGCAGATGGAGTTCAATGCAAAAATAAAATGTGCAAGGTTAGGCACTTAAGAGTGAAAACCCCAGAGATCAAATTCTGTAAGGTGATGTGAAATTACCAGCAGGAATGCAGAGGTCATACAGCCATTGTACAGGTCACTTGTAAGACTGCACGTAGATTACAGTGTGCAGTGCTGGAACTCTTAAGAAGGATGCTAACTTGCTGGATATGGTCCAGAGAAGGGCAACCAAGTTAATCCAGGGCCAGCAAGGCAACACATATAGAAGAATTCAAGGAGTGCAACATGTACTCCTTGAGGACAGAAGGAGAGGGGGTGATCTAGACCTTCAAGTATCTTAAAGGTATTAAAAAGTTGAATATAGAGGTGCTACTCAGTTTGAGTGGGAACAAGTCCACTAAGGGGCATAGCTGGTATGGGTGAAGATTGAAGAGAGAGAGAGATGAGGAGGCACATTTTCACAGAGAGAGTAGTGGCCAAGTGGAACAAGTTGCCAGAGGAGGTGGTCTCCCTGTAAACAGTGGACAGCTTCAAGACAGGATGAGACTGAATGAAGGGGAACATTGTTGGTGGATGAGGGGGGAGAGTGAGCTTGACTGGGTCAGGGAAATATGGGAAGGGGTTACACCTGCACACTTAAGCAGACTAGATAGACAACAAAGCCTTTATCTGCAGGCATGTTTGTATATTTGTATGCTAGTATTGTCTGATGGAACTAGCATTTACTGTACCTCTTCTCTGACATCAGCTTTGCAACATGACAGAAATGCATAGGCTTTGACCAGGTGAGGTTGGATCTCTAGGAGTTGGTGGCCTCCCATTTCATACAACTGCCCGCTAGACTAAAACATTGATTTTTTTTTGCTGATGTGATATGTTGCCTTTAAAAAGTGAAAACAATAAAAAGAATCAACTGAAAAAAGATTAAAGTACAGTATTCTATGGCAAGTCGTTAGGGTCATAATTCATAATCTCTGGCTGTATAGTAAAACACATACACTATATGGTGAAATACATACATCATATAGTGAAATATATACATTATATAGTGAACTGCATACACAATGTAGTGAACCACATACAGTATCTACTGAAATATATACATCATATAGTGAAATACATATACTGTATACTGAAATACATATATTATATAGTGAAACACATATGCTATATAGTGAAATGCTGACATTGTATAGTGAAATACATACACTATTTACTGAAATCCACATACTGAGTACTAAAAATCCACATACACTATATACTGAAACAAATGTACTATGTACTGAAACATATACACTATCTATTGAGATACATATACTACAGACTGAAACATCCACATAAACTATCTACTGAAACAAATGCTCTATAGATTGTAACACATACACTATATATTGAAAAAAAATCTTCATACATTATATACTGAAACAAATACAATATATATTGAAATACATACACTATCTATTGAAATGCATACACTACACACTGAAAAAGCACATACACATATATATTAAAACATATACACTATATATTGAAACATCTACACTTTTATATTGAAATACATACACTATCTATTGAAATAAATACACAATGCACTGAAAATCTGCATACACTATATATTGAAACAAATACACTACATGGTGAAACACATACACTATCTATTGAAACACACACTGTAGACTGAAAACTCACATACTATATATTGAATCAAATAAACTATATATTGAAATGCATACACTATCTATTGAAATAAATATACTGTGCACTGAAAAATCTGCATACACTATATACTGAAACAAATACACTACATGGTGAAACACATACACTACCTATTGAAACACATACACTGTAGACTGAAAAATTCACATACACTATATACTGAAACAAATAAACTATATACTGAAATGGACTATGTTCTGAAACTACCCATCCCCCTGCCCCTCCCCCATGAATGGCCTGGAGCTGAAATGCTAGTCTGCTGCATTCAGTTAGCTGCTGGCTTGAGATGATGTTTAAAACTGCAGAGCAGGTAAACAAAACAGGGCTATCCCTTATTCTACTTCTTTATGGGATTTTACATCTTGTTTTGCTTGCACACCTTTAATCAAATTTCAGAACATTGTGATGTGACAAGGAACTTTTAGAACTAATTTGAAATGCTCTAGTTTATTCTTTTAAATAAGTGCTGCCTTCATTTACTGTTAGACAACACATTTGTATAGGAAGCTAATGAAGGATATTCCTAACATACCTGTATACATAGGGGCTGCATGCATTTTTTCCAAGTTAAATTGTTGATTGGTTTTATGTGTAATTAATTACTGTGTAAGTCCAGCACCTTATCTGAGCTGAATGCTTGGAAGCACTTCAGGAGCTGTGGAAATGTAAGTATGTAGTTTGTACTCTATGGACTATGTTTTTATTAAGTTTTTATTTTAATGTTTTGTTTAATAAACGTTTCTTGGTTAAGAAACAATTTTTGCTGCAATCCCTCAGTATTCAGTTCTCATAAGGAGTTTAGCTGACATATGCATATAATTTGCATTGTTTTACTAAATAACTTTACTGTGGTGCCTGCACAGTCTGTTTTGGGGTTTGAGCTTCTCAAACCGCGTTTTATTTCTTTTTTTTTCCCTTAGAGATTTTTATCTCCTTTGTCACCCTGCTACCCCTTTGCCCACTGACATCTCCAGCCTAATTACTTACCATCCACAGGACATACTTGCTCTGAGATCCCCCCCACACACACACATCCCCTGTGTTGGGGCCAAAAAGGGGAGGGCCAGGGCCACTGACAAGGAGACACATATTAAGACAGGAGCAGAGCCTAGTTAGCAGTGCAGAATGTGCATCAAGTTGTTGGATCATTCTGCCATTGGGGGTTTTCTATGTTTGGTTTCATCCCCTGTGCAGCCAAGCATGCAATGATGCAATTGCATATAAAGACACATACTTGCTTTGTGTCTGCCTGAGCTCTCCCACTTATGCAACTCCTCTGCCCTGCCAGCACTCCTCAACTAGGTGGATGTTGAAGAGCAAGGTTGTCAGACTTCCCCTCGTTGAGAGGAGAGCATTCCCTGAGATGCTCAATCATATCTCCCCCCAGCTAACCCCTGTGCAACCCAGGTCCACCCCCAAAACTGGGCCACTGGCATGGGAGGCACTGCAATCACCATCAAGCTGCTAGGCCATCCCACCAGACTGTGTTTTTATAAGTAAATAAAGACAGCATATACTGTAGGTAAAAGAAGAAAAAAAAAAGGTATTTTAACTAGTCTGTTATAAACATTTTAAGTCACATAACAATGTTTTGAAATCGGATAAAGGTTTTGCAAGCAAAATATGATAAAACAATACATAAACAGACAGATAAGATGACCCTTTTATGTTTACCTTCTGCATCTTAAGAGGCACCGGCAAGGTGTTTTAGTCAATTAGGGCCCCATTTTCAGAAGGTTAGCATGCAGAGCTAAACATTACACAGTGGGAACAGCATGGTTGGATCGGTATCATATTCTGCATCACCTGATGCAATCCTGATCATGTGCACGTGCATATATACTACTACTACGGCCATGCAAATGAGTAATCCTCTCCTGCATACAGAGCACAGTGCTGTATAAAAGGTTTCCATAGTGATAATAAGTACCTCCCCCTACATTTTATACTCAGCGTCTAGGCTTCTAGTTCCTAGATGCTTGATTTTGCACTTTTTGGCTTTGAACCCGAGCTGCCATGTCCTATAGTACTCTTTAAGTTCTCTAAGGTCCCCACTCATTCTCTCCATCTACACCTATCAATGCTATTACAGATTGTGGTGTCATCTGCAAAAAGGCACATCTTCCTTTCCAATTCTTCTGTTATGCCACTTATAAAGACACTAAAGAGGATGTATCCCATTACTGAGCCCTCCGGCACCCTACTGGTCACTCTCTCCTCACTGGAGTGAGTGCCATTTATCACCACCTTCTGTGGCTGTGCACCATCTCAGGTGCAGCATTTAGGAGTGTGCAACACTAATCTGAAAATGGGGGCCCAAATGCCACTGTAACAGAATTAGCACTGCATTGTGATAAGCATAGCTGGTACTATTTTAAAAAGCATTCTTCTGCGCAGTGCTAACCTGTTAATGTGGCACTATATTTATTTTGTTTGCACAGGATTACTAATTGCAACCAGGTGCTCATACAACTGGGGGTTACTCTAATGCATATAAGGCATACTGGTATAGTAAATGCTTTCCTGAAGTGCTAACACACTGCGTGGTTAGTGCTAGTTAAAGATTTTGGGAATCGTGTTTTAACTGCACAAACGCAGACCTGTCAGCAACACCCCCACACAACACACACACTGTCAGTTCTGGACACAATAAAAAAATAATTCTTTGGTAGTCTGGTAGTCCCCCACTAACCTAATCCAATTAGAGTTAAAACATTTATTCCTCATTCCTGCTGCTGTTATACTACACATATTTCTCAGCTTGTCTGGTGCTGGGGAAAACAAGTTTCAGCATTAACGACTGGCTGGAAAATAACTAAAAATGCTAAATTATTTGTTGTGCCATCAGAGGGAAGAGGCTACTAAAGACTAGAACTTCAGTGAAGACTCTTGGGGGGGGGAAATACTGGGGAAAGTCTGTGTGCCTTTTTCAGCAACCAGTGAGGTGTCACGGGAACCTTGTACATGTTAATTTTGGTTGACAGTTGCTCCTGCCAATAGGGAGCTGCCAGAAAGCTCCCAAGGGGGAAGAACTTTGGTTTCAAAGTTCAGTTTGGTGAGAGCCCCTCCACATGGAAGGGGTCTCCAGCCCCTAGGGAGAAGGTAGGGTTGTGGTGCTCTGAGGGAGACTGCCAGCCATCTGTCCCCCAGAGCTGGTTATGCCTTTCCCCATCTAGAGAGAAAAGAGAGGATTTTGTGGGCAGCTCTGCAGAAAGGGAGATCTGCAGTATTTTATTGCTGCCTGAGAAGTTGCACCACAGCGATGAAACTGTTCAGAGTACAGGTTAAATGGATTGAGAAAAAGGATTAAGAAAATGGATTTGTGTCAAGAGGATGGGGAGAAAGCCTCTTCAGTTTTATCTGCGCCACATCGGTGAGACACAGATGATCAAAGATTTTTGATGAGAGAAGAAAAAGTGTAAAAGGTTCTGTCTAACCCTAGCAATGACAAGACGTCAACAGGAAAAGGGAAAGACACGGTTAAAGGACTGTTTTTTGGCAGAAAAATGGATTGTAGAAAATGGACATGAAAACTGGATTTGAACCCAGGTTTTAAGAAGCTGACAAGACAGCTTCTTCTGTCTGGAGTTGACTAGCACCAGCATGGTGAGAAATGGAACTTTCTTGATGTATTTTTGAAAAAGAGTTGCTGAACTTGTGTGTGAGCCAGAGCACAAGAGTGGCCACTGTGTTGGAGTTGAAAGACTGTGGGGGCAGGGGGTTGAGTGGGTGCCTGCTGTCTGCTCCTGAAATGCAGAAAGATGTGAGACCTGTGTTAAATCCCTGGAATTTCAGACTCTGCACAGTGCCCCCAGAGCCTGATATTCAAGAAGGTAGCTGAGACTGCTTGACTACACAGAGTAGCAGGTAACTGAGGAAAGAGTGGAAATGATCTGAAGAATCAATCCTAAACATGCTAGGTGGGGAGCTCGCTGACCCCTATCAAGTGAGGCTGCTGGCGGTAAGGGATTGTGGGTTTGTGCCCGGGTGCTGGGGTGCTTTGACCTGTGGGGGAACCAGACCGTGGGCATACTCCCATGTCTGGGTCCCTTGTGGGTGGTGGATCTTGTGTGATGCCCTGCAGTGGGCCTCTGTGGGCCGGGGGGTGGGACAGGGCTGCAAGACCTTGGGTTGCACTGAAGATCCACACCTTCAAGTGTTAAGCATCAGTCCTGATTCTGCGTCTACTGATCCATCCTCCCCAGGACTTCAGTCATGTGTGCCATCCTAAGACTAATACAGCAGAGCTGTGAGTGAGGGCAAGAATTGCCCTGCACCTGGGGAATATTATATTTATTTATCTGTGTTCAAGTCCACTGATGCTGAAAGCCAGTTCCAGATTTAAAGACATCAAGGGAAACATGTTGGGGGGTTGTTTGGTTCAGGTGGGTGTGCCAACGCCAGCCAACCAGCTGCACCTCAGGCCTGCCTCTTGGCATTTAGGTATTCGGGGACAAAATTCAGGGGGTGTCTCTCTTTGAACTGATACCAATGGATTTGGGTTTGGTAATACCTGCAGCAGTTAGATAGGTAGTTTGGTGGCTGCATTATCAAAAGGTGATTTGGGTTCAAATCAAAAGGGGAATGCTGTTTGGGAAATTTTTTTTTTCTTTTTTTACCAACTCTTTTCCTCTGATCACCAGAGATGTGTCCTCTCTCAAGCATCATTCCCAGTTCTCTCCCACCAATCTGCCCCCATGCCAACTCTCTGGTCCCCTTCTGAGGCTCTGTTAATGCCTACCTCCGCCTGGCGAGAGACCTCCCTGGCTTATCCATAGGGCAGGACTGCCACTTCTTCTGACATCCATGACATCCAGTATCATCCAGGCAGAGGAGGCATGCAGAGGATTGGGACCCAGGTGGGTGGGGTCCAGCAGTGGGTATGACCAACCACAACTCCGGGGTGTTTCCTTGTTCATTTAACAGAGTTACAATGGTTTTAAAAAGCCATAAGGCAGAATATTCAAGCTTTTTTTGTGAGTGTTAGGTTATCAACTTACTAATCCCAATTTGCACCTCTAAAGCAGGATAGTACTGCACAGGGTCATATGAATGCTTGGTTACCAAGTCACTAGCCCATTTGTAAGTGGCCCTAATTCATCCTTGTGCATAGGCACATCGGCATGTTGGGAGGGTTGGGGAGGTGTCGCTATCCATTAGCGCAACACTAGTTACTGGTTCCCCAAACCTGGTGTTATGGACTGTGCATTCATACACTTCCAACACCTGGCCATGTCAGGCTACCACTAGCCCTGGTCCCTCCACTGGTACATGGCATAACTGTCCCGGTGTCCAGTGCCCCAGCCCCCCAACTTTCATGCCTGTGTAATAAAACATCTGTCCCACGTGTCCAGCAGACAGCAGACCCCCCACCACTGAACAACTGGGCCCATACCGCTCAACCTACTGCCTCATAAATCAGGGACAAGGCTTAAACAAATCAGGGACAAAGGACCAAAATCTTCAAAATTGGTGATATCCACTCAGGAAGCTGGTAGAATAAGGGGCTTAGTGTAAAATGCATTTTCTAAGGAAGAACAAGTCTGTAACTTTAATGTGTGACATTATTTTGTGCCTACAACTTCCACTGTTTGGTCACAGAAGCACAATTTTTAGGAGGGACAGAGTAAAATTTGAAGGCAAAATCAGGGACGTCCCTGAAAATCAGGGACAGTTGAGAGGTATGACTGGGTCCCAATCAGACACTTGATAAGATCAGTTATTCCTCGGTACCATTTGCCTGATATCCAGACCAGAGTTCCCCATGTGTCCCAATTAGTAGTCTGGCAAGAGCTGTAATTCTTCCATACCAGATCCTTGGTGTTGCGTGATTCTCCTGCCCCATAAGTATAATGTCTAACCCTGACCAGCCCACCCAGTACCACTACAACTGCCCCACTTCTCCCAACCTATGGTAGGCTACACCAGCACAGACCCTCCACTCACATCCAAAGCAGTCACCATTGAATGACAGTTCACAATCAGAGGCTCTACTGCAGTAAAGCTGTTTCTATAGTAGGTGTGCAATCATAAACATAGAAACACTGAACTTGTCATCAGAAAAGGACCACTTGGCCTGCCTAGTCTGCCTAGATGTTTCCTGCTTCATCTTCCTCCTCACATGCTGTCTGATCTCCACTGACCCTCCCATCTCTTCTGTAACATACCACTATGTCTACGCCACACATGCTTGAAGATCCCCTACTGTTTTAGCCTCCTCCATGTCAGCTGGTAATCTGTTCCAGGCATCTACCAATATTTTCTCATATCTCTCTTGCCTCCCCCAGATTCATTGCATTCCCCCTGGTCCTGGTGCTCTTTCACATTTGAAAGTGACTTCCTGGACCCTGTATGATACCTTTAGGCCTGTATCATGTCACTTTTCTCTTTCTTCTCTTCTTGGGTGTACATGCTGAAACCCCTCTGTCTTTCCTCTTAGGGTTTCTCATGTAAATCCTGCACCATTTTAGTTTCCCTCCAGTTGACTTCCTCCACCCTGTCTATGTTTTTTCTGAGGTTTGTTCTCCAAAATTACATTGCACTCCAGGTAGGGTCTGGTAACACCACCTCCATACGCCTGATGGAGATACCCTCCTTGCACACCCCAGCATCCCACTAGCACTACTCACTGCTTTGCAACAGTGCCACCTTGAGGTCCTCAGACATAAAAACCCCAAGATCCCTTTTCTGTTTATTGACTGTCAATAACCCCTCATCCAAAACTCAGCTCTTTTCATTGAATCCAGCTGCCATGCTTTTTACCACTCCTCAAAATTTACAAGATCCCTGATCATTCTCTTCATCACTCCTTGGTGTCTACCCTATTGCAAGTGTTGATATCATCTGAAAAAGGCATACCTTCCCTTCAGTTCTTCTGCAGTGTCCCTACATTCAGAAGGCTTGGTCCCAGTACTGAGCCCTGTGGTATCCCACTGATCAATCTCCCATCATTAGAGTGAGTGCCGTTAACCACCACCCTCTGTTTCTTATCCATTTACTAGCTACTGTACTAATTGGAAGGCCACAGTCTGTAGTTTAAGGGGGCGGTGCAACTGGACACATTCCCATTCAGCCCATTTATGGGCTGCTCTCCTCACTCCACACACAAGTATTTTTTCCTTGCCCCTTCATCCACCCCTCCTTCTCCAGCAGCATGCCTTTCTTTCCCATGGGCTTCTTAAGGTACCATTAGCCAAGGGAAGCACTCCTGCGGCACCTCAAGGGGTGGAAACCTCCTCTAGGGTACCTACCCTTCATACCCATACAGGGTGGTATATCCCATGGATAGAGAGGTGAACAGCCAAAGATTATCTATGTTACACAATCACAAAACCAGTTGCACAGGCACACTGAACCCAATTAACCATTTTGGATCCCACCCCCAGGTCATTCAGTTTCTTTATCAGCCTCCTGTGTGGGACAGTGCTGAAGGCCTAGCTGAACTCCGTCTCAATCATGTCCACTGCTCTCCCCTTATCTATTTCCCTGGACATCCAGTCAAAAAAATCTACCAGATTCATTTGGCATGACCTTTCCCCTGTGCATATGTGCAACCTATGATCTTGCAGCCCACTGGATTCAAAATACTCTTAACAGTCTTTCTTTTAGTATGGATTCCATTAATTTCCCCATGACTCAGGTAAGACAGACCAGGCTATATTTGCTAGCCTGCTCCTTGCTGATGCTCTTACAAAATGGAACTATGTCTGCTCTCCTCTAGTCCTCTGGAACCACTCCTGTTTTCAGTGAGTTGTTGAATAAGGCCATGAGTAAAGGAACAGCAAGCACCTCCCTGCCTACTTCCCACTTGGCAAACACTTGGATGCATCCACAAGGTCCTATGGCCTTGTCCACTTCTAAAATTTGAAGTCCTTCAATAATACACTTTCCTTTGAAAATGGACTTGTGTCAGCTTCACCCTACAGTGTTCATGCTGCTGCTTGGTGAACTGCCCCCGTCTGTCTCCTCTGTGAAAACTGTAGAAGTACCTGTTCAGGATGTATACTTTTTACTAATCCCTTCTGTGCAGTCCCTTTGTCATCCTCCCTAGTCCTCAGAATCCCTCTCCCTTGCCTTTTCTTTCTCCCTCGCTTATGTACCTGAAGAAAGTCTGATCTTCTTTTGATATCCTTAGTTTATGCTTTCTTCTATCTGGATCCATTGTCTATTACCTTACTGGTTCGTCCTGTTTGTACTTCTTGACACCTCTATTTTCCCTAATTCTTCTGTGTTTCATCATACCTCCTGAATGCCACCCTTTTGCAAGCTTCTAAAGAAGGCTATTCAAATGTATCTCCCCATGTCAGTGAAGTCTCGCCTTCTTGAAATCCAAAATGTTTTGCTGTTGTGTGACTGGACTGGGTCCAGGGTTTCATGCTAAATCACACTATGGTGGTTGCTGGATCCCTGCTGTCCCTCCACACAGATATCTGAATTTGTCCCCTTTGGTCAGTATCAGGTCAAGAAATGGCCTTTTATTTGGGTCAAGCACAAGCTGCCTTAGACCTGCCCCCTATAGGGAATCCAGGATGCTTCCGCCTCTGACTAAAGCAGCTGCCTGGGTGGACCAATCCACATTTGGCATACTGAAATCCCCCAGCAGCAGGACTTCACCTTTCATTGCTGTATTGTGTATTCTATCTGCAAGCTCCCTGTCCACATCTTTCCCCTGTGCTGAAGGCCTGAAGATCATCCGTTCATATTGCTGAGCCTTTGCCAGGTTCAAGCATGACCCACAGTGCCTCAGCCTCTCCCCTCTACCCTGTACCTCTGTCTCCTTTATAGCCTCTCTGTCGTACAGGGCCAAGTTCCCTCCTTTTTTACCCTCCATCCCTCCTGAACAGAGCATAACCTGGTACATTAATGTTCCATGATTAACAGTATACCATGTCTCAGATATTGCTACTATGTCCAGGTCTTCCTCCAGGTCTGAGATTTTATTTCCCAGGCTGCTGTCATTTGTTACCACACCTTTCATGTTTTGCATCCTATCCTCCTCCTCTTTGCTGCTGCTCTTCTGCTTCCTTCCCCCTTCCCATCTCTGCTTCATCCCCCCTCCCCAGTTTTCTTTCTTATGTGGCCTAGAATTCACTGCTTCCCACTCTGGCTTCTGCTGTCAGTGTCCTAGACTTCAACTAATTCTTTCCTGCATGTGCCCAGGGGCTGATGCTATACGCCTGACCTTCTTGACTCCCCCGCCATTTTAAATGCCTGTCACTGAGCATTCTTACACTTTACTCAGGTCATGTTCCCTGATGGAGGCAGGCCATTATCTTTATACAGACTTGTATGTCTGCTCCAGGTGGGGCCCCCCAGTCCCACATGAGCTCCACAACCTCCATCTCCATGCCATTCCTTCAACCAGGAGTTGAATTACTGGATGTGGATTGCCCTAGCCTTTCCCCTGCCACAGACAGGTGGCACCTCTGAGAAGGAGATGGAGTGTTTTTTGTTTTTTTTTACCATAAGAGAAACACTAAGCTGAAGCTTGTTTACAGGTGTGACCTGGGAGCACAAAGAAGTTAAGTGACTTGCTCAGGGTCACATAGTATGCAAATGGGGGCTGTGGGATTCAAACCCAGGTCTCCAGGTTTGTAGCTCAGAGTCTTAAACCACTGTGCTACACTGCCTCATCGAAGTGTTCTACTTGCTTCTGACTCCCCCAACTTCCTAAAATCTTTTTGGATTCTAACTACTTCCACTTTGTCTCCTGCCAAGTTCTTCATCCCCAGGTGGATGATAACATCCAAGTTCCTCCTACTTGCCATTACTCTTGTGATCCCTGTTGATCCACCTTCTCATCCTCACCATGCAGTGCCTTCTGAAATGCACTTTACCTCCCTGTCCATCCTGCTGGGTTGCCTTAACTTCACTCTTTGGGCAACTGAGTCCCCCACCAAGAGAAGCTTCCTCCTCCTCTGGGATTTTCTTTCCCCCTTTCCTGGTGCTGCATCACTGGGGATTTGCCCCTTCACCTTAGTCTCAGCTGTGGGTGCCACTGTGGGGCTAGCCCACTCCTCTAAAACAGTGAGGGAACTGTTTAACCAGACTGATTGGGGGATGTCCTTCAGACACCTTCATGGCAACTTCCCTGCAGTACCATAATGGTCCTTTTTATGTTATCTTGTGTACACAGCACAGACAACGTATAGTGGTAGCAGGTTTTGGAGGTGCGGTTGTGGCCTAAGGCACCACTGATTTTATGGGCTGGGCTCTGTGGCACAAATGAAACAGCATGCTGTCTGTGACAGCACTGCAAAAGCGTGCCACCAACTTGAAACAATTTTGCCACTGCAATGAGGGGTGCTCCCATCATTGCAGGCGTGTCTGCCTGGTGTAACATTTCAATGAGACATGGTTGGAGGCTGTTGCCATCTGCCTCTCATAATCCTCCCAGCGCTGACTTTGGGTGCCCAATCCCCTGTTGGCATAGTTAACCCCCAAAGATTGTGTGGGCACACTGGGCCTACCCCAGTGTGCCTCTGTGTTCAAAAGCTGATTGCATCAGCATTTGCCCCTGCCCACCACAGTGTGGCTAACATTACACCACACACTCATGAGACACACTGGGTACCCACCCCAGTTGTCAAACATTTTCCTTGCATCTGTAAAAAAAAAAAAAAAATTAAATGGTCCTCAGTGTTCTTTCTTTTATTTTTATTATAACCTGATAAAAAGAAAATGGTCCTTTGCCATTGGGTCCCCTCCCCCAACCTGCACCCACCTTCTGCACACCCCACACCCCACACCCCCACCCCATACTTACCTCCAGAGTCCAGCGCTGTGATCTTCGGTGGAGCAGAAACACGTCTGCACTCTTCAAAACTGACCATGAACTGAAGAAATGCTGGTAAGCTGTATAATGGCATCAATGGTGTGGGGGTCAACTTAAGTGGATATCTGATCCACTCTTGTGACTTTTGGCTCCAAATTTTTAACATGGGGTTCTTGGGACCCCACCTCATGAACTCAGTCACTGTCATTTCATTATTCACTCCCAAAAGGTGATTTCACAGTCACTGCGCAGAATCATCTTTTGGGATCAATTAGTGAAATGACAGTGTCACTGTTCATAACATGGTTTCCCAAAATGCCTATGTTGAAAATTTGGAGAACAAATTCCACAAAATGACTGTGTTATGAGTGTGCATTGTGCAGTTTCCATGCACACTTGTTACTTTGAGAACGTTTAATATTTTCACTCCAGATTTTTCCAGTATTGCCATTTCTTCACAAATCCTTATGAACAGTAGAGCTGTCATTTTTCACATCCTATTCAAAATGTGTTTCCTTACATCTGGTGCAGAATGCCACAGTTGCTATGGGAAATCAATGTTCAGGACATATTAACAAAATCACAGTGCCACTGTTCATGAGCAGAGGTCCCAAATGCCTTCATGAGGTGGGGTCACAAAAGCCCATGTTGGAAAATTTGAGTGCAAATACCAACAAACACCTGGGGCATTAAGGTTTCTAACCATAATATCCCACCCTGTATAGACTGACTGGTATCAAGGGGATGACTTTGGAATGTCGGCTGCTTGTGGTCACACCATTCCACCCAATCTCCCACCCTGCAGCCAGTGACAGGCATCAAGGTGTGCCTTGGACTTTTTGGCCCCAAAGTTCACCCCATTCTCCTATACTGCACCCATCTTAATGTATTTTGTTTTGGAATGGGGTGAGCATAAGGCCTGATGGCCCCAAGGCACAATGTGACACTTGTCATAGTCTGCAAAGTAGGATGAGGTAAAATGACATGAGCGTTATGGTTGACAACCAAAGGCACACTCCTCAATGCCTGTCAGTCTCTGCAGGGGTGGTGGGGTTGGTGCTTACCTGGTTGCTTCACTGCTATTCCTATTACGAGATTCTTCTCTTTAACTCCTGCACTAATGCTAATGCTTACAGTACAACATTCCTCCAGTATTGTCCCCTGCCATGGACAGGTGGCACCTCGAGAGGAGATGGAGTGTTTTTGTTTTTTTTACCAAAGAGACACATAAGCTGAAGCTTGTTTACAGGTGTGACCTGGGAGCACAAGGAAGTTAAGTGACTTGCTCAGGGTCACACAGTATGCAAATGGGCTGTGGGATTCAAACCCAGGTCTCCAGGTTTGCAGCTCAGAGTCTTAAACCACTGTGCTACACTGCCTCGTTGAAGTGTTCTACTTGCTTCAGACTCCCCCAACTTCCTAAAATCCTTTTGGATTCTAACTACTTCCACTTTGTCTCCTGCCAAGTCATTCATCCCCAGGTGGATGATAACATCCAGTTCCTCCCTCCTTGCCATTACCCTTGTGATCCTATTGATCCACCTTCTCATCCCACCATGCAGTGCCTTCTGAAATGCACTTTACCTCCCTGTCCTTCCTGCTGGGTTCCCTTAACTTCACTCCTTGGGCAACTGAGTCCCCCACCAAGAGAAGCTTCCTCCTCCTCTGGGATTTTCTTTCCCCTTTCCTGGTGCTGCATCACTGAGGATCTGCCCATCCACTCAGTCTCAGCTGTAGGTGCCACTGTGGGGCTAGCCCACTCCTCTAAAACAGTGAGGGAATTGCTTAACCAGACTGATTGGGGATGTCGCTTCAGACACCTTCATGGCAACTTCCCTCAGTACCATAATGGTCCTTTTTATGTTGTCTTGTGCACAGCACAGACAACGATATAGTGGTAGCAGAGTTTTGAGGTGCTGGTTGTGTGTCAAGGCACCACTGTTTTTGGGCTGGGCTCTGTGGCACAAATGAAACAGCATGCTGTCTATGACAGCACTGCAAAAGCGTGCCACCAACTTGAAACAATTTTGCCGCTGCAATGAGGGTGCTCCCCATCATTGCAGGGCATGTCTTGCCTGGTGTAACATTTCAATGAACATGGTTGAGGCTGCTGCCATCTGCCTCTCATAATCCCAGCAAGCTGACTTTGGGGTGCCCAATCCCCCTGTTGGCATAGTTAACCCCCAAGATTGTGTGGCACACTGGGAGCCCACCCCAGTGTGCCTCTGTGTTCAAAAGCTGATTGCGTCAGCATTTGCCCCTGCCCACCACAGTGTGGCTAACATCACACCACACACTCCATGAACACTGGGAACCCACCCCAGTTATCAAACATTTTCCTTCCACCTGTAAAAAAAAAAGAAAATGGTCCTCAGTGTTCTTTTTTATTTTATTATAACCTGAAAAAGAAAATGGTCCTTTGCCATTGGGTCCCTCCCCCAACCTGCACCCACCTTCTGCACACACCCCACCCCCACCCCATACTTACCTCCAGAGTCCAGCGCTGTGATCTTCGGTGGAGCAGGAACACGTCTGCACTCTTCAAAACCGACCATGAACTGAAGAAATGCTGGTAAGCTGTATAATGGCATCAATGGTGTGGGGGTCAACTTAAGTGGATATCTCATCCACTCTTGTGACTTTTGGCTCCAAATTTTCAACATGGGGTTCTTGGGACCCCACCTCATGAACTCAGTCACTGTCATTTCATTATTCAATCCCAAAGGTGATTTCACGGTCACTGCGCAGAATCACCTTTTGGGACCGATTAATGAAATGACAGTGTCACTGTTCATAAGATGGGTTCCCAAAATGCCTATGTTGAAAATTTGGAGAACAAAGTCCACAAAATGACTGTGTTATGAGCGTGCATTGTGCAGTTTCCATGCACACTTGTAACTTTGAGAACTTTTAATATTTTCACTCCAGATTTTTCCAGTATTGCCATTTCTTCACACATCCTTATGAACAGTAGAGCTGTCATTTTTCACATCCTATTCAAAATGTGTTTCCTTACATCTGGTGCAGAATGCCACAGTTGCTATGGGAAATCAACGTTCAGGACATATTAACAAAATCACAGTGCCACTGTTCATGAGCAGAGGTCCCAAATGCCTTCATGAGGTGGGGTCACAAAAAGCCCATGTTGAAAATTTGGAGTGCAAATACCAACAAACACCTGGGGCATTAAGGTTTCTAACCATAATATCCCACCCTGTATAGACTGACTGGTATCAAGGGGATGACTTTGGAATGTCGGCTGTTGTGGTCACACCATTCCACCCAACTCCCACCCTGCAGCCAGTGACAGGCATCAAGGTGTGCCTTGGACTTTCTGGCCCCAAAGTTCACCCCATTCTCCTATACTGCACCCATCTTAATGTATTTTGTTTTGGAATGGGGTGAGCATAAGGCCTGATGGCCCCAAGGCACAATGTGACACTTGTCATAGTCTGCCAAGTAGGATGAGATGAAATGAGCCATGAGCGTTATGGTTGACAATCCAAAGGCACACCTCAATGCCTGTCAGTCTCTGCAGGGTGGTGTGGGGTTGGTGTCACTTCCATGCTTCACTGCCATTCCTATTACGCATCTCTTTAACTCCTGCACTACCAATGCCAATGCCAGCAGTACAACATTCAGCATTGACAAATGCTTGTTTTCTCCTGCTTTTGCTCACTCCTTCATGCAGATGCTGGTTGCCTTCCCTATGCCTTTACTTAATATCTCCACTGTTCCTCTACCCCTCTCTGACAATCCTCCCTGCTAGGCTGCTTCTGAAGAAGTCTCCAATTTCTTTAAAATCCAACCTACTAAAGTCCAGGACCATCGTCTTTTTGTGGCTTGCCTCTGCACCCATCATAATATTGAACCATACTGTACAGTTTTTTTAAAAAGTATACTCATTTAAGTATTTTTAGATTACTTTTTTTTAACTTGCAGCGTTTATAAAATACTTCACTTACTGAAAAGATCAATTTTTTACAGACTGCAATAATTTATAATGTCTGCATGTAAGATGAAGAAGTTGGCATAAGGAACTGTAATTAATGTATGTAAGTTGAATCAACTTTAACTGCCAATAAAACAAAGTTTAAAAAAAAAAAGAACCACGCTGTACAGTCATCACTGGTTCCCATTGGATAGCCCACTATGGCATGACTAGGCACTATCACAGCCTCCAGTAAGTCATGGATTCTGAGGAACAAATGGAGAAAGCATGTCCCAAATAGGATAGCACCTTTACCCCATTAGTCATTTTCAACTCTCTGCATGCTAAGTCCATAGGGCAGAAAAGGTGCTAGTGGGACATTTGCCTGCCCATATGGGCTAACTAACATTTCCACACAATGCCTCTGTGCATGACTGTATGGAGGAATTATACAGAGCAGTGCCAGCCCCCACCTCCCTCATGCAATTCAGATGCCCCTGATATAATAAAATGATCCCTGGCATCTAGGAATTTCCACCCAATCACCATTCAGATGTGCTTCTAATTAGTATTAAGAGGATCCTGGCATATAGATCACCCTGATTGCAAGTGTGAGCCCCTCTCAATTTCACCCTTTAAAGGTCCTTCACCCCTCTCCCCATGGTGGCACATAAATTACCCCAGCTGCCAGTCCCTCCCACTGCAACATTGACAGGTCCAGCCCCTCTGCTCGCCACCTCGGCCGGCCACTTTCTCAGTGACATGAAGTGAGCACACACCTACTATAGAAACAGATGTTTTACAGTAGGTGCGCACTCACTCCCTCTCACTCAGACAGTGATCAGTCAAGGTAATGAGATAAGATGCTGTACTGATCACAGTCACAGGAAGTGGCTGCAATCTTAGGTAAATGGGGGCCAATGGGCAGGGGTGGAGGGACCTGGCTGGATGGCTGGGAGGGGCTCAGATTACAACTACTGAGTGGAGCTACTAGATGTCAAGGATCATGAAAAATAGAAACACAGAAACATAGATGATGGCAGAAAAAAATGGTACATCCTGTCTGCCCTATTTCCCTATTAAACCTCAGAACCTACTGTCCATACAGGGTACTAGCCTTCACTATCCACCCTTGTTCCTCCCTACTATCAGCCTGAGTAACCATTATACCCTTCACTTTTCACAGCCATGCTTGAAACCATTTATGGTTTGGTGCCCCATCTCAGTTGGCAGACTATTCCACATTTCCACCACCATTTCTGGAAAATAAAACTTTCCAATATCCCTCTTGAACCTCCCTCCCATCAGTTTCTACTTGCTTTCCCCATGCCCTTGAACTGTTACTCATGCTAAGTAGTTCTCCATTCACCTTGTTTATTCCTTACAGGAACTTGAAGGTCTCTATCATATCATTCCTCTCTTGTCTGGTCTCAGTGAAGACATGTTCAGTGCCTTGAGCAGATCCTCAGATGATCTGTCCTGTCAGCTCTGAATCATCCTGATCACCCTTTGTCCTTATCTTTTCTGAGGTGAGGTCTTTAGAAGTTCAGAACTCTGAACAGTATACCAGGTGCAGCCTCACCAATGATCAATAAAGAGGCAGTAAACCTCTTTTCTTCTACTATCAGAACCTCTTCTGGCACATCCTAGTATCCTATTTGCCTTACTAGATGCCTCACTGTACTAGCTTGATTGTTTAAGGGAGTCACTAATGATGAATACTAGGTCCCTTTCCTCAGCTGTAGTGGTCAGCTCTACTCCTCCTATCCGGTACTCTGTCCTGGGGTTCTTGTCCCCTAAGTGAATCACCTTGCATTTTTTGGCATTGAATTTCAACTGCCAAAGTTTAGGCCACCTCTCTAATCTTCATACGTCACTCTGCAGTTTCCTACTTCCCCCATCACTACTCTCCTCCCATGAGCTTGGTGTCATCTTCAAGAGAAACAAACCCAGATTCATTCTCAAATGTTGTTAATGAGCATATAAAAGAGTCAGGATGGATCCTGTGGCATTCACTCTTGACTCCCTCTCTTCTGATTTGACACCATAATCACAACCTTCTGCTGCCTCTCATTCAACTAAAGCCCCTCACCCCCACCAAAACACTGCTTATATTTCCTTCAAATCCTGGACCTCACCCCTTGGCCTACACCAAGCGCTCTGATTGGTCCCCTATCTCACTGGTCTGCTCCACTGACTCCATGCTAACATATTTCAAAACAAAATTCCTCAAAATATGGGACTGCCATGCCCCCCAGAGCAGGACATGAGAAAAGGTACCCCACCTCCCCTAGATCATGGCTGAGCTCATAGCTTACTTGCAAGTGCATGATTTGGCCTGGTCAGAAAATAAATGTAACCCATCCCCCATGGCTTCCAGAGGTATGATCACCTCCTCAGCACCTGTACCACAGCAATAAGCTTGCCAAAGGTGAGTATTTTACATCTAACTTCAGTACCAACATTGGTTACCTGTCTAAATTTTGGAAGGCTGTCACAATCTCTTCTCCCCTCCCACTCCTTTGCCTGTCCTCAAAGTCAGTGACACCCCTATCTCTAACCTCTCCTTCATCACCATAGAGATGTAATTCCTTTTCATCACCTGCACCTCCTCTCTCCTCTCCTCCCTCTCCCCTTCCTCACCTCCCTCTCACCCCTGCCAGCCTGCATGATTGTCATCTCCTTCCTTCCCCTATTGTTTTTTTCTGTCCAGTAACTCCATCCTTTATCACCGACACATTTCCCGCCTTAATCCTTCCAGAGTGAGAGCCTAGATGGCTGGATAGCAAGCTCCTCCATCTCTGCTTCTGCAATCTCTCCCCCATTGGCTGACCTCCTAACCTCTCTTTCTGGTGTTCCTCCATCCCTGCTGACTGGAAGACTGCCACTGTTACTCCTCCTCCAAAAGGTGGTGACCCATCTGGTACTAACAGCTACGACTCATTTCTCTCCTCCCTCCAAAATACAGGAACAAATTATCTTGTCACAACTCTCTCCCTTTCTGGACTCCTCTTCCTTCTTCACCCAATACAAGTCTGGCTTCTGCAAAAATCACTCCACCACCATCTCCTGCTCAGGCTCACCAAATCCATCCATAATGGTATGGATCAAGCCTATTCACCTTGCTATCTTCGTCGATCTAGCCAAAGCATTCAACCCTGTCTACCACCCAATTATTAGCCAAACTCCAGGCTGCAGGCCTCTCTGACTTAACCATCAGCTGTTCCACTCCTACCACAGGGTAGGTCCAAGCAGTCAAAAGTGGTGACCCCTCTCTCCTCCTGCCTGTATCCACTTGGGTCCCACAAGGATCTATGTTGAGCCCTACTTTTCTCCATTTTCCTTAATGATCTCCCCTCCATATGCTTGTCTGCATCCATTCACATGTACACAGATGACACGGTCCTCTTCACGCAGACCCACAGACTCCAGCTGGACTTTGATCAAGTTCAGCCCTGACCTACAAAATCAGCTTTTCCTCAATCCAAGAAGACTGTCTCCATGTCCTTTGGCACAAGGCACTGACTCTCTAGGCTCCCTCCCCTTCCTACTTTCCATACCCTGGATGGCTCCCCTGTGGAGGATGTTACCACCTTTAGTTATCTTGGTATCTGGCTAGACCAGCACCTAAACTTTTCTGAACAAGTGGATGCTATAGTCAAAAGCTGCACCCCAATTTGGTGCACTTTACAGGAACTGTGACTGTATCCCACCTCCAGCATACTGTGCTATTATCCAGAGAATGATCCTCCAAATCTCTGACTATGGTGATGTGGTCTACAGCATAGCCCCAGTCACTACCCTTGCCAGACTGGACACACTCTTCAACTATTTCTGCCATTACACTCTCGACTATCCTTCTTGGACTCACCATTGTTCTATATATAAATCTCTCTCCTTTTCTCTTCTTGTGGACAGACACCATGCCCACTGTGCCAGCTTTGTGGGCAAATCTGGTTTGTTTCCCTACCCTCCTATCTCTCTGATGCCCCCACAGCCATACCATCAGAAGCTGAAATATTCAAACCCTAGCAGTCCCTTCAGTTTCCACAACCATCAACAAAAGCCACGTTCAGCTCACCTTGCCTAAAATCTGGAACTCCCTCGCCCCAGCCATTCATCAATCTCCCTCTCATGGGTTCTTTCAAACCACTTCAGAGATCTCACCTCTATCTCCTGCATTTGCTCTAGTTTTCCCTCTTGCTCTCCTATGACTTGTTTCCAGTTTAGGCACAACTATAATTTGGCCCTTATGCTTCCACTCTAGGCATTATGCACAAATGTTTATAGCCAGCTTTGATTTAAACTGCTCTGTATTCGATCACCAGCATATGTTTGTGGCTCCTGACTGCACCGTATATGTATTGTTGATTGTTTGCTTATCACTCAAGTTCTCATGTCTTGCATGTATTATTACCAATGTAATTTGTAGTTGTGTACCACTCTGCTCCATGTATGTAATGTATTTTGAAATTTTGTGCTACCTAAGGCCCAACTGTACAGGTTCCCCTTCCCCCAGGATGCATCTAGAAATGAGCTCCCAGCTTAGTATGCCTAGGTGGGGGGCACTAGACACCAAGGATCATTTTACTATAATAAGTGGAGCCATTTAAACTTGATCAGGGATGTAGAACCTTTACATGCCAAGGATCATTTTGGTATGCTACTTGGGAGCATCATAATGGTGACCAGAGGTAGGGTGACAATATGCACCACTGTGTGCTCAAATGAGGGCAGGATTTTTGGAAGCAGTAAACAGTATTGCAATTTCAGTTGTTAAACACTTTCAAAACCTTTTATATAGCACTGTGCTCTGTACACAGGAGGGGATCCCTCATTTGCAATGCTTTCATAGTACATATGCACATGCACATGAGGTTAGTATCTGGGGCTGCTAAATATATGGCACCTGTTCAACCATGCTGTTCTCCCACATGGCACAGTGCTTAGATGTTTACCGTTCTGCTAACCTTCTGAAAATGGGACCCTATTTGACTAAAAATCCCCTGCCAATGCCTCTTAAGATGCAGTAAATAAACAAAAATGGATTAGCTTATTCTACATCTTTATGTATTATTTTATGTTATTTTCCTTGGAAAACTTTTAATCAGTTTCAAAACATTGTGATGTGTCTTAAATATTTATGACAGCTGTAGCTAAAATACAATTTCTTCTTTCATCCGAGTGCTGTTTTTATTTACTTATAAAAATATGGCCTGATTTAGTGGTTTAGTTTAGGCTTAGTGATAACTGTACTTCCTCTCATGCCAGTGGCCCGGTTTCAGGGGATGACCTGGGTCAAGCAGACATTAACTGACAGGAGAGATGACTGAGCATCTCTGGGACTGCTCTCCTCTCAGGGAGGGGGAGTCTGACCACCCCGTTCTTTAACAGCCACCTAGGTGAGGAACACTGGCAGGGCTCAGGCAGGCAGGCAGGCACAAAGCAGTACTTGCCTTTACTTGGATTGGCATCACTGCATGCTTGATGGCCCAGGGGATAAGCCAAAGGTAGAAAACCTCCAATGGCAAAATAATTCACTAACCTGCCACATGCTTTACACTACTAACCAGACTCTGCTCCTGAATATGTGGCTTCTTGTAAATGGCCCTCTCCCTCCTGGCCCCAAAACGGAGGGGGGGGGGAGCCATGAGAGCACTCAGAGCAGGTAAGTCCTGATGAATCTGAGTGATGTGGATGGACAGGCCAGTGCACAAGGGGGTCAGTGGATGACCTAGAAGACAAACATCTCATTTGAAAAAGAAATAAAACACAGTTTGGGAATCTCAGACTCAATAATGCTGTCATACCATATAAACAGCGTAATTATGCACTATGAGGCTAGACCGGGGCAGGTTTATTAGTGGAGACCAAGTGCCTGGCAAAGCTCTGTTCACCTTGCAATGCTCTGCAGTTATGTAATGGGGATGTTGGGAGCTGTGAGAGCCACCAGTGAGGTATTACAGTGAACTTATTCGGAACAGAAAGTGTAAATTATACACATGCCAGCTGAGCTCCTGATGAGAATTGGGCCCTACGATTGCTGCAATATATATATTTTTCCTAACCAAGAACCTTTATTAAATGAAACATTCAAATAAAAACAAAAACTAAATCAAAACTAACTCAGTAGAGTACAAACTACAAAAGCACTTGATTTACACTTTCATAGCTCCTGCAGTACACTTCCCAAATATTCAGCTCAGATAAGTTGCTGGACTTACACAGTAAGTAATTACACATAAAACCAATCAACAATTTAACTTGGAAAAATTTATGCAGCCTCCTATGTATACAGGTATGTTAGGAATATCCTGCATTAGCTTCCTATATAAATGTGTTGTCTAACAGTAAATCAAGGCAGCACTTATTTAAAAGAATAAAATAGAGCATTTCAAATTAGTTCTGAAAGTTTCTTGTCACATCACAATGCACTGAAATTTGATTAAAGGTGTGCAAGCAAAACCAGATGTAAAATCCCATAAAGAAGTAGAATAAGAGATAAACCTGTTTTGTTTACCTGCTCTGCAGTTTTAAACATCCTCTCAAGCCAGCAGCTAACTGAATGAAGCAGACAAGCAGTTCTGCTCCAGGCCATTCAGGGGGGAGGGGCAGGGGGATGGGTAGTTTCAGAACATAGTCCATTTCAGTATATAGTTTATTTGTTTCAGTATATAGTGTATGTAGATTTTTCAGTGCATAGTGTATTTATTTCACTAGATAGTGTATGCATTTCAATATATAGTTTATTTGTTTCAGTGTATAGTGTATTTGTTTCAGTATATAGTGTATGTGCTTTTTTCAGTGTGTAGTATATGCATTTCAATAGATAGTGTATGTATTTCAATATATAATGCATTTGTTTCAGTATATAATGTATGAATATTTTTTTCAATATATAGTGTATGTGTTACAATCTATAGAGTATTTGTTTCAGTAGATAGTTTATGTGGATGTTTCAGTCTGTAGTGTATGTATCTCAATAGGTAGTGTATATGTTTCAGTACATAGTACATTTGTTTCAGTATATAGTGTATGTGGATTTTCCATACTAAGTATATGGATTTCAGTAGATAGTGTACTGTATGTATTTCACTATACAATGTAAGCATTTCACTATATAGCATACGTGTTTCACTATATAATGTATGTATTTCAGTATACAGTATATATATTTCGCTATATGATGAATATATTTCAGTAGACACTGTATGTGGTTCACTACATTGTGCATGTATTTCACTATATAATGTATATATTTCACTATATGATGTATTTATTTCACCATATAGTGTATGTGTTTTACTATACAGCCAGAGATTATGAATTATGTCCCTAACGGCTTGCCATAGTATTCAGGCAAAACTTTCTTGTCTTCTTATCCAATCAAACTCAACAATATTTGGAGAAAATCAAACCAGACTTTTAATCAGGCTCTGCTGAGAAATAATATGTGTCTTATGAAGAGGAATTAGACTGAAAAATGCCATTTTGTTTTCTTACCTAAATTGAAAAAGTTATCCTGCTGTGTTTTTCTGTAACCCCATTTTAATTTTTTGGTTTGTTTTGTTTTACTGTACCTACTTGAGGGTGGGATTGCTCACGTGATTACTTTAGCGGCTTCCCTGATGTGGATTTGATGCTGAACTGGTGCCTTGCAAAACCCTATTTTTATAACTTATTTGGTGGGAAGGAGAGTAGTGCGAGACAGCCTCTCGTCTGAGATGGCCACTGCTGCATGGTATCCCTTCCCTGATCATGCTACAGTACATGGTGCAGTATGCTCTAGGGAACAAGTAATTCAATGGCAATTATGCGCTTTTTTACTGCAGTATTTTGTGACATGTCATTTACTGCAAGTTACTGCATTGTATCATGGCTGGCTCCACTGTAGATCTAGATATATACAGTATCTCTCTCTCTCTCTCTCTCTCTCTCTCTCTCTATATATATATATATATATATGTATATATATATATATATTATAGTGGCACGGCAGTGCCACTATAGTTAGGGTTACATAGCCATTTCTATTTTAAATCTCAATGTTTGCACTTTAATAACTTTGTAACTGTTTGTCCAATATGCATAGAATTGGGAATGCTGACCTGCCTACCATAGATCTCTGGATCTGGAAATTTTCAATCCAGTCTGATATACGGTTGCGTAACCATAGCACTATCAAAAAGTGAAATGTGATGCTTGTTGCGAATTCTTTGTCCACCCATAATGGATGGAAGAATGCATTTGAGTGGGTTCAGATTTGTTGGTATACATGTGGCCTGTGTTGCACTGGAGACTTTTGAAGAATTGGTGAAAAAATATTGCTCCATTCAAAAGTTATTCAATTTTTTCAGGTCCCATTATAGCCTAATAAACCTAATCAGGCCCTGAGGAACATGTCCCTGGCATTAGTTTGTCACCAATTGGTCTGGAAATATGTTTTTAAAAATGTTTCTGTATTCTGATTGCGGCAACATTTTTGTTGTTGCGCAAACAATTGTGCTCAGGGGAAAAGTAACTGTGGCAAAATGTTTCTGTGTGCAATAACATTCCCATTATAGAGTTAGGACAATTGTGAAAACATTAAAGTAATCATGGGAACACTGCACGAACACATTTTGCTATGTGTTGTTTTCTTTGCCACTTCATTGTGGCAAGGTGGATTGTGCTATTGGCCTGAAATTTTCACGGTGGCAAGCCTTAGTGCCACAGATGTGCCTTTTGGTAGTTTGGTACAGAAACATTCAACAGGCCCATAGTTACAGCATTCTGAAGTTCAGAAATGTTCCCATAGGATAATGCCCATGATGCCTTTCGGGGCCCATATCTCAAAAACGGTTTGAGATACAGATTTTTCGTCACAAAAATTCTTAGTCCCCTATAGGGGGACCATGTGCAGAAGTTGGTTGGAAAACCATGACTATCATGAAATTTGAATTTTTTGTTCTCCCTTGAATGGTTACTGAGATATTTGGGAATCGGTGTTCCAACTGCTCCTTTTCATGTGCGTAGGCCACTATTATGCCCTCAGAGTTAGCAGTCACATCGGTTTTTGGTGCCTGTATCTCAGAAGCAATGCAAGATATGGATCTGGTCGATCTTTATGTTGTGAGAACTACTCACTCTCATGATTACAACCACACTTGAAATTTTTTTCTGGTTGCTACAGTTCCTGAGATATTGGTAAATTACTACTACAAGGGTTTCTTGCCTTATAGGGCTGCTGTATGGCTCCATACTTAAGTGTAAGTGGGAGCGCAAGGCCTGAAGGGCCTGCACTATCACAGACACATATCATTATGCACAAATGGGCAGCTTGGTGGGAGGCCCTGTGTTCCCACCAACACATACCATTTACTACTTATATTACACTTTTCCAAAAAGAAAGGAAATCCTTTGCAAAAAACTCTGTTAATGCATCAGTTAGGGTTGTTTCCACACTGACAAAAGTGTGGAAATTTAACACTGGGGTTACCACCCCTACCATCTGACCACCACTCCCCCACCCTCCAACACCAACAGCCATTGGGGTGTGCGTTGGGGTTGTCGTGCCCAACTCTCACCATATTCTCCTTTACTGCACCACCATAGCTTCTTTACACATGGAATGGGGTGAGAGTTAGGCCAATGACCCCAACACCCCCCAATGGCTGTTGATGAGTGGAGGGTTGGGGAGTGGTGGTGGTTTGGTAGGGATGGTAACCCTATTGTTGAATTTCCACACTATTGTCAGTATGGAAAAAACCCTAACTGATGCATTAATGGAGTTTTTTTGCAAATCATATATATTATATTGGCGCTGTAGCGTCAATATAATTAGGGTTGAGTAAGCACTTTAATGTTAAACCTCAAATGTTGCACCTTAATAACTTTGCCACCATATGACTTATTTGCCTGAAAGTTTGCATGTATGATCTGGTACCATAGATCTCTGGATCTGGCAAGTTGTGTTATGGTTGGATTTACGGTTATGAAGCTACAGAATGCCAAAAAATGCAGAAAACTGACTTTTTGTGCGTTTCTTTGCTAACGCCTACAGGCCGCATAATTTGTCTGTTCGGTCCAAAATCTTAAGGGAAGATGCAGTCTGGGTCACCAATGTGCCTTTCAAAGATTTGGTCTAAAACTATTAAACTGTTCAAAAGTTATTCAAAAAACAAATATACCATTACAGTCAATGGGGCAAAATATATGTGCATCACAAAAGTTTAGAAAATGCCCTTTTTACTTTTGGAAATGGCCCTTTTACTTTTTGTGATTCAGCCATCTTGTTTTCAGTTAGTGAGAGAGAAAGTTGCCTTGCATTTAAATTTGGGACCTCTAGGTTAACACTGACTGGTGAGTTTACCTAGTCGGGTCCTGAGGATGCCAGCCCTATCTTTTTTAGGGGTTAAAAGCCCCCAGAAATGCCTTTTTAAACATTGGGAAAAAAACACTTTCACAAATCATGAAAGAAATGGCTGAAATACTTTCACAAATGCAAAAGTTTCGTGCTACTTTTAGCGAAATTTTTGTGATTTGCGAAAGTATTTTTTTTTTTAAAAATGCAAATCTTTGCCATCCTCCTGCAACAAAACGGTTGGGTCCTTTGGGCTGAAATTTGCAGGATGACAAGCCCTGGTCACACAGATGTGCCTTTTGGTGGTTTGGTGGCAAAACATTTAAGGGGCAAAAAGTTATAGAGTTCCGAAGTTGAGAAATTTCCCATAGGATAACATTGTGGTGCCCGTGACGCCTTTTGTTGCCCATATCTCAAAACAAAGCAATATATGGAGTTTTTTCTACTGGCAGGTTAGTTCAACTAACCTGAAGATACAAGTTTGGAAATCATAGATGACATCTGCAGTGGAATTTATTTCCTACTTGCTACATTAAAGAGATATTGGCAAAAAATATGTTCCAAGGGTTCCAATGGTACCTTTTCAGTGTATTTTGGTGCCCATATCTCAGAAATGATAAAATATATGGATTCAGTTGATCCATATTGTGTGAAGTACTCGCTGTCATGATTACACCAGCACTGGAATTTTGTTTCTAGCTGCTACAGTTGCTGAGATATTAGCAAATTTGTCTTGCAAGGGTTCCTTGCCCTACAGGGCTGCAGTATGGCTCTGTAGTTATGTATAAGTAGGAGCGCACAGCCTGGAGGGAATGCATTCCTGCATGCACATACCATTATGCCAAAATATGGACAATGTGTAGGGAGGGCAGGACCCGCGCTGCCACTAACACATACCACTTACATTACACTTTCTCAAAAAGAAGGGAAATTCATTGCAAAAAACTCTGTTAATACTAGAGTGGCAAAAGTTAGGAAATGTGCTGTTAGGGTTCAAAACCCTAACTCTGCATTACCCCTCCACACACACATACATACACACAAACACACACACACATATGTGAGACACATGCAAGATTGTAAGACAGTATACCACTCCATTACATCTGTAACCACAATAATCACAACACTGTACTTATTTCACATGAATGAATGAATGAATGAATACTTTATTTCTAAAAAAGCACCTTTCCAAAACCAAGGCGCTTTTACAACAAATCAATACATAAAACTTAAAATCCTAAGAACAGTCCATAAATACATTTAAAAATCCGGATATGCCAGGTTAAACAAATATGTCTTCAAAGCTGATTTAAAGCTTTGGACAGTCAGGCATTCTCTCACCCACTGAGGTAGAGAATTCCACAGGGTTGGAGCCATAAAACTAAATGACCTTGCCCCTGATGTCTTTAAATGAACCCTGGGAATCTCTAGCAATCCCTCATCGGTGGATATGAGCCGACTATGTAATAAAAAAACAAATATAGCATCATCGACTCTGTACTGCCAGCACAGTATGATGACACATTACTGCAGGCATATCTTTTTCATACAATGAGACTTAGCCTATACACATTTTCAAAATACTGACTTTAATGTGTCACTATTCAACAGTTGGGTTGCTGCAGGCTACCACATGGGCATGTGGTAGCAGGATGGATAAATATGACACATACTACTTTTAAGACACTGCTCAAGTATGAAACTAGCACCATCACATGTCGTTAGATGGCTGTGTTACCTGGACATACTCATTAGCAGCATGTTATTGTTAGCTTTGGATGTTACAACTGCTGCTTTCACATGTTACTTGTAAACTATACTACAGATAATTACTTTTATTATTACTACCATTTGTTATTAGGACTTACTCACTCTATCAGAAAAATAAGTGGAAACATACAGTGATTGTTGGTAGACTTATACTAACTCTCATTTCCAAGAAACTATCTGTGGATAACATAATGTATGGTACATCACTTCTTCACTATTGAAATATAGGCATCTGCTTAAATCTTGTTATTTCTGTTTGTAACAGAAAAATGCTTACTGTGTGGCATCACCCATGGTTGCCCAGCATTCGTGTCTTCCCCCAAGGCACTACGATGGTGGCAGACCTCATACAGTTGGTGACCCATGATGATGGATGTGTCTTGCAGTACATTTATAGAGTTGTACATTACTTATGTTACCTGATGCTGGTTGGCTCTGACTGGTTGTGTTGCCTTGGCCCTTCCCCTGCTTGCATGTGTTTGTGGGGGGTGGTGGGGGTGTGGGAGGAATGCCGAGTTAGGGTTTTGAACCCTAACAGTACATTTCCAAACTTTTGTCACTGTACTATTAACCCTAACTGATGCATTAATGGATTTTTTTGCAGTGTGTATATATATATATATATATAAAAAACAAAAACAAGGTGCTGCGTCAGCACATGGTCTAAAAGCAAAAAAATGGTTATATTAAATACATGCTCAAAATAGAAAATAGAGTTACAAATCTACGTTTCGACCTTAGATCTTCTTCAGGAAATATCTAAAAGAGAAAAAAAACAAAATTAGTGTAGAGGAGGTAAATGAGGATATATATATTTATATATATATATATATATATATATATATATATATATATATATATGAAAGAAAAAGGGAAGCCTAGGAGAAGAAGTGATAAATGGCAAAATTAAGAGAGAATCTGTGAAACAAAAAGGTGATGATAGGAAAGATAAAGCATAATAGGAGTGAAAGAGCTAGGGAAGTTCCCAGGTGGGGACTAATTAACAGGGCCTAGTAAGAAGGCTGAAAGGTGAAAGGTATATATACTTTGTTAATGCACCAGTTAGGGTCAAAGCTATAAAAGTTGTCAAATGTAGTGTTAGGGTTTACAACCCTAACACACCTCCTCCAGGCAGCACATCAGTTGTGGGGTGTGCCTTGGGATACTCAAGCCTAACGTTAATAGATTTCTTTGACTGGATCACCAGGGAGATAGATCAGGGAAGGGCAGTGGAAATGGCTTACTTAGATTTCAGCAAAGCCTTTGATACTGTCCCAGACAGAAGGTTGGCAAACAAGTTAGACAACTTGGGGGGTGGGCCCCAAGATGGTAAACTGTGTCAGAACTTGGTTGAGGGGAAGGACTCATAGGGTAATGTTTAATGGTGTACAATCTGAGGAGAGGGAGGTAACAAGCAGGGTGCCACAGGGATCAGTCTTAGTACCAGTCATCTTCAATGTCTTCATAAGTGACATTGCAGAGAAACTGGAGAGGAAGGTATGCCTTTTTACAGCTTACACTAAGATCTGCAGCAAGGTTGACACTCCAGAGGGGATAGAAACAATGAGAAAAGGGTTCCATGTCATAACAGTGATCACAAAACAGCAATCGTTATTATGGTGAGTGTATATTGCCAAAAAGCAAATTTGCAATATACACATGCCTGTGAACAGACATCTGGCAAGGAATGCAAGTGTTAATGTGTGGAAGCTGTACCCCACTGCACACCCCCTCATGGGTGGCTTCATCCCCTACCCACCCCCGCTAAAGGACTATCATCTCCAGAGGGGTGCATATCGGGGAGCAGGCAACACTTCAGATTCCTACAAAAAAAAAACAGAGTGGCAGCCAGTGGCAAAAAGTTTCCCTCGGACACAGCTCCAAATCCAGTACCTGCTGTGCCACAGCTAGCCACCCTCACCACCACACCACATGGCTAGCTCAGCTGTAGGAGGCACTCTGCCCCCTCAAAAGGCTTCTTCCCTATCCCTCCCATTCCCTTCACTATTTTCCCCTTCCAGTTGCCCTCCCCTATGATCACCTTCACATAGGGTTGCTACCCTTGCAGGGTAGCCCATGAGGATAGTGCTGATTATAAGTCGCCATTTTGACAGTCGTGCATATTCAGTCGCTATCCTCACTGGATACCTGAGAAAAAAACTACGCAGTTTAGAGGAGTGGTCAGAAGTGTGGCAGCTGGGATTCAACACAAAAAAGTGCAAAATCATGCACTTGGGCAGCAGAAATCCAAGGGAGGAGTACAAAATGGGAGGAGAGGTACTGGCAGTCACCAAGCTGGAACGGGTTCTGTGGGTACATGTACCTATGTCGGATGACCTAAAGATGACCAGACAATGTGAGAAGACTGTGTGACAAGGTAGCTCAGTTCTTTGCAGATAACATTGCTGGCATCAGAGTCGATATCTGTGCAGCTCACTCTTATGAGGACTGCGGTGATCAGTGGGAGGTTGCAGCTCCTTGGTTTGTTTGGCCAGATTTTGATCAGTTGGCGATCGCAGATGTCATGAACATCATCCTGAGTTTGCTGCTGACCTACTGTAGTTTGGACCCAGGTCTAACTCGCCTCCTTATGGGGTGTGTTCAGGTCATCATCATTGTCCTATCAGAGATAGTTGAATGTTCTTTAGGTACAGGTGTTTCTGGACACCATGAATAAGCCGGTGATGACACCAATCCTTAAGAAATCCTCCCTTGACCCCAACTGTCTCGCCAACTACAGGTCTGTCTCCAAACTTCCTTTTGTAGGAAAGGTTATAGAGAAGGCAATCATGCTGCAGCTGGAGGATCATCTTACCATCCCCAAGATCTACAGTCCTCTCCAGTTGGGATTCAGAAAGGGGCATATTACCAAGATGGCATTTGTGCAGGTACTCAATCCTCTCCTGATAGCGAGAGATTGGAGGACCCATTCCATCTTGATTCTCCTTGATCTCTCAGCAGCATTTGACACCATGGACCAAGGTGTGCTTCTAGAGCACTTGAGGTTCATCTCTTGACTGTCAGGTTTGGTCTTCAGATGGTTCCACTCATACCTTACCAGCAGGTATCAGAGAGTTGTATCAGGGATTTATTTCTCTGACCCGGTCTCCCTGCTATGTGGGGTCCCTCAGGGCTCTGTATTGTCACCATATTGTTCGAGGTGTACATGCTGCCATTGGGAGACATTGTGAGGTGGTATGGGCTGAGTTTTCACTGCTATACGGATGATACTCAGCTCTACAAGTCCTCTGTGCCTAGTCAGGATGATTCAGTCTTGGTATTTAACAACTGCCGAGCTGAGATCTAGGACTGGATGAGTGCCAATTGGTTGAAGCTAAATCCAGACAAGACCGAGGTGATGGTTGTAGACCCAGGCCATCAGGTTGAGTGGCAACTGGTTGGCCGGCCTTCCAGGCTTTGGCTCAGGAGCAGCCAACTGTTGACCTTAGATAGGGTGTGTAATCTGGGCATTATTTTTGATGAAGGGTTGACACTTAAACCACAGGTGTTGGCTTTTGACAAATCCTCTTTTTGCCATCTGAGGAATATCCCCTGGATAAAACACTTGGTCTCACCTGATGATCTTACAACTCTGGTCCACATCTTTGTGACCTCACACCTTGATTACTGCAACTTAATGTACCTATGGCTTCTGGGGTTGACATTTGCCACTTGCAGCTGGTGCAGAATGTGGCAGTCAGGTCATTGACTGGCTTACCTCGATCTTGCCATGTCACACCTGTTCTCTGTGGACTGCACTGGCTGCCTGTTCAGTGGAAAGTCATCTTTAAGGTCAGTTTGCTGACCTATAATGCCCTACATGGACAGGGTCCATGCTATCTGCAAGAACTCCTGTGTCCCTATCACCACCTCTGCCCACTTCACTCATGAGGGACTGCTGGAGATTCCCAGGGTCCGACTGAAGATATCAGGTGCTAAGGCATTTTCGTTTGTGGCTCTGACCACATGGAATTCTCTACCTTGTTCAGTAAGGGAGTGCTTGACCATGGAGAGTTTTATGTCGGCCTTGAAAATCTATTTATTCAGGCTCACCTTCCTAGAATATGGATGACAAATTGCTAATGAATTCTGTTGTTCTTTGTTTTAAACTGTTTATACTGTAATATGATGATTTTATGCTGCGTCTTTTTCTCTTTTGTACAACTGCTTAGGTATGTTGATTTGCACTTTTAAAAAATAATTTGAAGTTGAAGTTAAGGAAAGCCAGTGAGATGCTGGGGTGCACTGAGAGAGGTATCACAAGTAGACAGAAGGAGGTGGTTTTGCCACCGTACTGATCACTGGTGAGACCTCAGCTGGAGTACTGTGTCCAGTTCTGGGGACCAGGGGCTGTATTTTCAAATGGTGGTGCAGGGTTTGTGTTCAGCCCTGCACTAAGTGACTTAGGATTTGGTGTTAGGCCAACCTCCTTTGCTGCAACTGCACCCAATTTTCATATCTCTGGTGGAATTGTGAAAGTTTCCCTGCATTACGGCAGCTTGCTCCACATGTCCAGCAAAAGCACTGTAACTCAGCATCCTGGGTGTGGCACAGGCTAGACCATACAACTGTGGTCTAAAGACCTGCATCTGGCACAAGTTGTTGAAATTCAGAAGCCATGGCTGGAGACTGATGCAAGCACCCTGTGACATATGTTTGGCATGCTGATGGCCTGTGTCAATCTAAGGGGTTTCCAGCCCCACATCTCTGGAAGGACATAGACAGACTGAAGGCAGTCCAGAGGAGGGATACAAAGATGGTGAAGAGACAACATGAAAATCCCTACAATGAGAGGCTGGGGGAATTCAATATTTATTCCCTGGAGGAGATCAGAGAGAGAGGAGGACATGATTGAAACCTTCAAGTACCTCAGGGACATAAACAAGGTACAAGAGGGTAGCATCTTTCAAAATAGAAGATGTACAAGAACAAGGGGACACAAAATGAAGTTGGGCGGTGGTTCAGGGGTACTACGAGAAAGTACTTTTTCACTGAAAGGGTGGTGGATGCTTGGCACAAACTCCCAGGGAAGGTGGTGGGTTAAAAACATTTGTGGAATTCAAGAATGCATGGGATAGACATACGGTTACCCTACAGACAGGAAGACAGGGTGAGCTGCAGATCAACTAGAATCTGTGGTTGAAATAGGTAGGAAAAATGGGCAGACTAGGTGGGCCGGCACAGTACTTATCTGCAATCAACTCCTATGTTTCTGTGTTTCACCCCATTCCATCCATAAATAAGGTCAGATGTGTACACTGTAGGAGAATGGGGTGAGCATTAAACCTGAGTGCCCCAAGTCATACCCCACACCTGATGTGCTGCCTGGGGGTGTGTGGTGTTAGGGTTGTAAACCCTAATGCCACATTTCCCAGTTTTTGTTATTTTGATTCTAACTGGTGCATTACTAACGTTTTTTGCAATTTATTTCCTCACTTTTTGAGATAGTATAATTGTATCCATATTTTGCTGAGGGAGCACAGGGTATCTTTGGACCCTGCGCTCCCATGCATTTTCATGTAGGAGCATAAGGTCCTTTGGACCCTGCACTCCCATCCATTTTGTTGTGGGATCACAGGGTCCTTCAGACTGCTCTCACATGCATTTTTCTGTGGCCCTGTGCTCTCATGCATACGTAATTTTGCCAGGTTTTTATTTTTCTACTGAAATTTGTCAGTTTATTGCCATTCAGTGTACCCTTCACCCTACATTTTGCACAGTCCCATTAATGTTAAGTTAATAGCCCTGGTGTCTAGTGGCACCCCACCACACGCACACTCCAATTTCATTATATTTTATATTAATTTTTCATTGATGTTCAGTGGTACCTCCCCACCCTCAAACTGTGCTCCAGTCCCCATTAATTTATATTTAATAGTCCTGATGTCTAGTGGCACCCCCCACCCTCCCAGTTTTATACCTTTTTGAAATATATTCATTGGCGTCCAGTGGTTCCCCCCGCCAATGTTCCCAGTTCAGTTTTAAGTCAAAAGTAATATCCCTGGTGTCTAGTGGCAAACCCCACCCTCCAATCCCCAGATTAGTTGCATTTATATTCTCATTGGTGGCCAGTGTCACCCCCACTCTTCCATGTCAGTGCTAACCTTTTAATAAGAAAAGAGTCCCTCAATGACTTTAATTTTTTCTATTGGTGCCCAGTGATACCCCCTTCCCTCCAATCATGGCCCTGGCCCCCATTATTTTATATTTAGTAGCCCTGGTGTCTAGTGACCACCCCTTACCAGGCTCCATTGTCATATATTGTTTTTATTATTTTTAGTTACTTTTATTTCTTGTACTCATTCCCCCAGGTCCAAACCATATCTTAAAATGCACTGAAAATTTCCCTTTCTCATTTGTGTCCAGTGTTCCCCCTATGTTCATATAACACTGAAAATAAGAACATGGTCCCTCAATGTCTTTTAATTTTTTTTTAACCTGTTGGAAAAAAAGCTGTCCACTGCTGATTCCACCCGCACCCCCAACCTGCCTCCCACTTTGCACGCTCTCTCTCCACACATCCCCCACACACACACATCCACCCACTTTCATAATCCCACAGTGAAGATGTACTTCTGTATCTAAATATGATTTAATCTTGGAACTAGGTGATTACTGTATGAGAAGTAACATGTAACTGCCATGTTCTTACTGCAGTAACCTACTTCTCATACGGTAGTTGTCAGTTCCAGGATTAAGACATGTCTTTGTTCAGAGAGTGCATTTTCACTGTGGGATCAGTGCAGGTGAGAGAGGGAGTGGGGGGTCTGGGGGTGGGGTGTGGTACATGTACAGTCAGAGGTTGGTTGGGGGTACAGAAGGAATCAATGGTGGACTTTTTTTTTCCTCATGTAAAAAAAAATTAAAAGACATTGAGGGACCATTTTCTTATTTTCAGCATTATATGAACATGGGGGCATGCACTGGATATCAATGAGAAAGAGACATTTTCAGTATACTTTAAGATACAGTTTGGACCTGTGGAGATGAGGAATGAGTAAAAGTGATAAAAGTAACTGAAAATAATAAAACAATATTTGAAGTCTGGGGGGTGGCACTAGACACCAGGGGCTAGATTCACAAATAATCGCTAACTGCAGCACAAAAGATTGCACTGTGCCTTACAGTTGTACAGGGTTCAAATGTTGCCATTTAGAATCAAAGAGTACACTGCGTTATCCAACAATGACTAGGGGTCAGGTGGAGCCAGTGCTAACCCCTGTAGTTCTGCCCCAACATAGAGGAAGGAATATCCCACTCCAATGTATAGCACTGTTGTGCTATTTGCAATTCACAAAGCTAGCCATGCAAGTGAGCCCATTGGGCATGCAAGGCACTGGGTGTCCATCTGCATGCCCATTATGTGCCTATTTGCATAGGCCATGGGTGCTTTAGTGCACCTCCACCCTATGAGGGACATGCAGCCACAGTCCATGGTGGCTATTGCCCCCATCCATCGCTGATCACCATCTGATTCGAATAAAAAAAAACTTCACTGGTAGTCTAGTGGTCCCTTCCTCTCCCCCAATGTCCAGTCACCATACAGTTATATTGAAAAAACTTCCCTGGTAGTCTACTGGTCCCTCCCCCCCGTGCTCTGATCACCCTCCAGTTACAATAAAAAAACTGCCTTGGTAGTCTAGTGGTGCCTCCGCCAACCGTTATGCTCTGATCACTGTCTGGTTATAATAACAGAAAACTGCCCTTGTAGTTTAGTGCTCTCTACCCCCACCACCATGCTCTGATCACCATCCAGTTATAATAAAACAAAAGTGCCTTTGAAGTCTAGTGGTCCTTTGCCCCCCTTTTTTATTATAACCGGAGGGCAATCATAGCACTGGGGGTTGGGGGGGAGGGACTACTAGACTATGAGGGAAGTTTTTTTGAATATAACTGGATTGCGATCAGACATTGGGAGTGGGGAGGATGAACCACAAGACTACCAAGGAATTTTTTTTTATTATAACTGGATGGTGATCCAACAACATGAGAGGGGGAAGGATCACTAGACTAACAAGGACAAGGTGTTGTGGGTTGGGGGCAGCCTTGCACTACCTTCAACAACCACTAGGGTTGCACGGAGGTAAGAGGAGGTTTTCCTTGGCAGTATTTTTTCCACTCAAGGGGACCCTGCAAAAGGCCCTTGCATTGAGAAAATGCTTTGTGAATGGGACTGTACCAATATGCAGGTCCCCTCCCCCTCATTTTCACTGCAGCCATGCCATGCGGTGCATGCAGACTGGGCTTTTGTAAATAGAACTTTGCCACAAAAGCTAGTTTGCATGGTGCAAATTAAATTTGCACCAGGTCAAAGTTTTGTGAATCTAGCCCCTGAACTATTAAATATAAAATATTGGGGGCTAGGGCCACAGTTAGAGGATGGGGGTATCACTGGACAGCAGGGAATATACAGACATAAATCCTTTACCATGATAAGAAATCCTTTTCTGCCAGTGTTATCCATTATGGCAATAAAGGATTTATTGTAAAGAAAAAGGATTTCGGACTTGTATTATTTTCCAGTCCTTTTTCACAACGTGGAATCCTTTTTCATGAATCTTTTGCTGGGGTCACATAAAAGCATTTCATCTCACAAAAAAGGATTTTGGACTTATTTTTTTAATCCTTTTTCATGAGACAATTCCTTTTTCCCAAACCCTTTTCCATTTTCGCAAAAAAGGAATCAGCTCATGAAAAAGGATTTCGGACTTAGTTTTTTTTTTTAAATCCTTTTTCACAAGACAATTCCTTTTTTGTGAGAACAAAAAGGATTTGCAATAAAGGAAGTCAGTTAGTTATGAAACATTATTTATTTAAGGCAGAAAAAATGGTTCCTGGCCCATTTTAGGAGTAAACACATAAATAATACGCCTCACAGAATGCATGTTTTGTTGTCTGTGCAAGACACCATTTGGTTGAGTTATTCAATTCAATTCAATTCGTGTTTATTTATAAAGCGCCTTTCAAAATCAAGGCCCTATACATGATAATAAAACAGAAATCAACATTAAGCAAACAAACTATAAAGAAAAAGCCAAGTTAAAAAGATAAGTTTTTAGAGCAGTTTTAAAACTATCGACGGTCGGGCATTCTCTCAACCAATGAGGTAGAGAATTCCACAGGGTAGGAGCTGAGTAGGCAAAAGCACGAGATCCTGATAACTTCAAACGAACCCTGGGAATCTCTAGCAATCCCTCATTGGCGGAGCGAAGGGGGTGGAGGGGGCGATAGGGAATCAGAAGATCTTTCAGGTAACTGGGTCCCTGATCGTGTAGGGCTTTAAAGGTTAGTAAACCAACCTTAAAGGTGATACGCCACCGCACAGGCAGCCAATGCAGTTCACGAAGCACAGGCATAATATGACTGGTTCTTAAAGTCCCAGTCAAAAGCCTGGCTGCAGCATTCTGCACTAGCTGCAGGCGGTGGATATTAATCCCTGGGAGCCCTAGGTATAGGGAATTACAGTAATCCAAACGGGTTGTAACAAAAGCGTGAACCAAAGTCGGAAGATCCTCCTGGGGAATCAGGTGTTTCACCCGGGCAATATTCCTCAGATGATAAAAAGAGGTTTTGACAACAGCTGACACCTGGGATTTCAGGGTCAGACCATCGTCAAAAATAACGCCCAGATTTCACACCTGTCTAGAGCTAGAGAGCGGCACCCACCAAGTGATAAGCCTGATGGATGTGCACTTCCAAACCCCTCCAGGATGATCTGGGCCACAACCAATTCCTCGGTCTTATCCAGATTAAGCTTCAACCAACTCGAACTCATCCAAATTCTGATTTCATCCAGACAGTTGTTAAGTACAGAGAGTGCATCACTCTGATCGGGGAGAAAGGATAAATACAGCTGAGTATCATCCACATAGCAGTGAAAACTCAAACTGTGTCTCCTGATGATTTCTCCTAATGGCAGCATATACACTGCAAACAACATGGGAGCTAAAATGGAACCCTGCAGTACCCCACATGGTAGGGAGAAGGTGTCAGAGGAATAAATTCTGGTGACAACTCTCTGAGACCTACCAGTGAGGTAAGAACGGAACCATTCGTGGACTGTACCAGACAGTCCACAAAAAACCCGCAGCCGCTCCAATAGCACCTCATGGTCTACAGTGTCGAATGCAGCAGAAATATCAAGAAGGACCAGGATGGTATAAGCCTTTCGATCTCTGGTCATTAGGAGGTCACTCAATACCCGAACAAGGGCAGTCTCAGTACTATGCCTTTTTCTGAAGCCAGATTGGAGAGTATCATAGACATTATGAGAGGTGAGATATTCATCCAATTGCAGTGCAACTGCCTTTTCAATAACCTTACCAACAAATGTCAGGTTAGAGATAGGCTGGTAGTTAGCTAGACAGTCTGGGTCCAAGGAGGATTTTTTAAGGAGTGGATGAACAACTGCCTCCTTGAGGGGATTAGAAAACCCCCCCCTCTCCAAGGATTTCCAGACAATGTCAGCAAGGATTGGGTAGATGACTTCAACACATCCTACTAACAGAGGTGTAGGACCGGATCCAAACTACAACTAGTTGGCGCATTGATTGGATGATCTTCACAATGTCTGCGAATTCGGTGGTAAACTCCAGCCAGATAGGCGAGGATTAAGTACAACGGTTGCCCACCGTGACCCCCCAAAAGAGAGGTCGGACCGATGCCGGACCTGATGTCGGCAACCTTATCTGCAAAGAAGCGAGCGAACTCCTCACATCTAAGTTGAGAAAAAGCTTCTCTAGGCTGAAGACAGACTGGATTGCACAGCCTGTCCACAGTCCGGAAAAGCTGAGCCGGTCGATTCTTTGCAGCAGAAATCTCTCTGGACAGGAATTCTGCCTTCTTACGAGTGATTTCTGATTGGTAGCCATCATAATGGGCTAGCAATCTAAGCCTGTCGACATCAAGGCCCGATTTCCGCCAGGCTCTCTCCAGCCTTCGGCCTACTCGCCTTAATTCCTTCAAGGAGCCATCAAACCATGGACTCCTTGGACGGATAGTGAGAGGCCAAACACGAACAGGAGCAATTTTGTCCAGTGCATCTCCCACAGCCTTATTATAGGCGAGTACAAGATCCTCTGGACTCATGCATTCACCCGACAAACTCGATAGGTCCAATACCGTTGTAAGGTCACTGGGGCCAACACCCCTTAAAGGGCGGTATTGGACCATCTCCGTAGGGGCAGACCTATTAGAGGGGACCCTGAAACTGAACCTTATGGTGTAATGGTCCGACCAACTGACTGGTTCCACCCCCAAATCAGTGATCTCCATAACCAAGAGAAAGACCAGAAAGAGAAAGTTATACAACTATTTGATTTAAAAAAATGGAAAACAAGATGGTAGCTCATAAAAAAGGATTTTTTTCTCACAAGAAAAGATTGCCCTCTCAAGAAAAATAATCTTTTTTTTGTGAGACCAAATTCCTTTGTCATTCCAGGAAGCTACCCGAAAGACTGTACAGAGCATGCTCAGAACCTAAAATTTTAAAATTAAATAACTTTGGAGCAGATTAATATTTTTTACCAAGCCAGCAAAAGGCACATCTGGGGGGTAAGACCTTTTTTCCCTGAAAATTGTAGACCAAAATTCCAAACCACCTGGGTGCAGCGCGATGACAAAAAAATAGCAAAAAAAGGCAAATGTTAACATTTCTGTAGTGTGTGTAGCTTGAAATCCACCAGTCCTTCCAAAACAAAACTGGACAAGTCATGAGATCTATCACACCAGACTGTGCATACAAAATTTCATGCAAATCTGCTGAATGGATGCAAAGCTATTAAAGTGCAAAAATTAAAGTTTAACATTAAAGTGCCTACTCAATCAGAACTATCGGCTACCTCACCCCTAAGATATATATATATATATATATATTTATTTATTTAGTTAAGAGTTTTACCAGGAAGGCATACTGAGCAACATGCTCAATTCCAGATGTGACCTGGGGGCCTAGACCCAGTACATGGCAAATATTAGAACAATTACAAGTACAGTAATTGACATACATAGCATAAGGTTTTGTACAATTATAATACAGTTTTTTGAGTATGAAGTACAATAGGGTATAGGTATGACATAAACTCCAGGCAAAGCAGTACAGGAGTTTACAGCCAGACATACACAAATACATAACATGATTACTGCTGTACAATATTTAATTTATGAGAGCTAGAGCTTATAGCATTAGTAGGAGCAGCTGGAGGAGAAATGTGCTTGGAGTAGTCTGGTACGGAGACCAGGATTTTGTGTGTGCCTGATGGGGGCGGGGAGGGCATTCCAGATCTGAGGGATTCTGAACATAAAATCTGACTGGCCTTTGGCAGTGCAAATACATGGGACATGTAGAAGTCTGGGGTCTGTGCCTCTTAGGGAGTATGCTGGGGGGGTTGTTGGGATAAAGCAAATTCAAGATAGGAAGGGAGAGAGAGGGAGAGGGAGAGGGTCCAGAATTTAGCAGCAAACCTAGAGCAATTTATTAATCTACGGTCTTGTAGAGATGGCAGGGGTAGGGAGCTGTATAAAGTACAGTGGTGAGTGGATTGTGCGGAGTCAAGGATGAAACAACAGAAGGAGTGGAATAGAGTGTTGAGGCTTGTCAGGGTAGATGCAGGGGTGATACAGTAAACTATGTCACCATAATCTAGTACAGAGAGTATCATTTTTTGTACTATGGCATGTCTTGTTTACTTGGGGAGACAGGTTTTGTTTCGATAGAGTGCCCCCAGTTTTGGGAGTAGCCTCTTATGCAGGGAGTCTATGTGAGAGGCAAAATCAAGGTGTTGGTCAAGCCAGATGCCTAGATATCTAAAGCTATTGCATTGCTCAAGGGGTGTCCCTTCCAGGGTTGAAAATGGGGGACACGGGGTTTGGCGGGAGAGTCTTTGTTGGGAGCCAAAAGTAAGCGACACCATTTTTTTTAGGGTTAAGAAATAGCTGGTTTGCCATGAACATGTGCTGGATGGCTGAGAAGTCCTTCTGGAGGAGAGATGCTACACTGCTTGATGAGGGGCCTGATGCATACAGAACTGTATCATCTGCATACATTTGGATGGAAGAGTGGGAGCATGCAGAGGGGAGGCAATTAAGAAAAATGGAGAAGAGTATTGGGCCTATGACTGATCCTTGGGGGACTCCTGATATGACTGGAAGGGGGTTTGATGTGTGAGAGGTCAGTCTGACCACTTGCATCCTACCCACTAGGTAGTCTTGGAACCAGTCTATAGCTGGGTGAGCTAGACCTGCATCCATTAGTTCTGAGATAAGTAGGTGATGCGAGAAGGTATCGAAAGCCTTCGCAAGATCTATAAAAATGGCCATGGTGATATGTCCTTTGTCGATACCTGTGAGGACGTCCCTGGTGACATGTAGTAGGGAGGTGATGGTAGAATGGGATTTGTGGAAGCCAGATTGGAAACGAGTGAAAAAGGAGGAGCGTCCAAGAACTGGGAGAGTTGGGACAGGACCAGATGCTCCTGAAGTTTGGCCAGAATCGGGAGTAGGGAAATAGGTCTGTAGTTGATAGGGAGGAGGGGTCACCGCCTTTAGGGAGGGGTATGACAGTGGCCATTTTCCAGGTCATTGGTACCTTACCCAGAGAGAAGGAGAGGTTGAAGAGTGCAGCCAGTGGGGTGGCTATGGCAGGGGCTGACAGGAATAGCATCTTGACACCCAGAGATGATGGGCATTTGCCTTTGTTAGGGTTCAGTGCCCGTAGGACATGCAGGACTTCTGCAGGGGATACTGGTTGGAATACAAAAGGTGGGACTTGGGGGTGGGTGCTATGTGTGGGGGTGCAGTGTGGGAGGGGTGGGGTGTGCAATATCTGGTGGGAGGATAGAAGGTTGTCAGCGCAGCTGGAGAAATGGGTGTTGAAAGCTTCAGCAACACCCGATGGGGTCCGGAGATGAGGGTGCCATTTACTAAAATTGTTGGGGGGTTGGGTAGGGAGAGCAAAGGATTTCAAGTTTCAGAAGTCCATAGGGTGGTTAGAACTTTTACTAAAGGATGATAGGAAGTAAGCCTTTTTTACTTGGTGAATGCTATTTGTGTAAGCATTTCGAAGGGCTCTGTAGGTAGTAAGGGAGGCCTGGGTGATCAGTTTCTTATAAGCTTTCCAGGCATGGTCCCTGGTGCGGCAAGTTCTGATTATGTCAGCCGTGATCCAGGGGAGATGTGCTCCTCTAACTCTCTTTGTGCGCAGTAAAGCATGCTTGTACCATACTTTTAGGAATCTGAGTTTGAATTCATTAAAGGCATCGTCGATGGTACATGCCTCAGTGTTGCAGGACCAGTTTGCCCTGCATCACTAAGATATATATATAAACTTTATTAATGCACTAGTTAGGGTTAAAGCAAAAAATGTAGGGAAATGTGGCATTTGGCTTTCCAACCCTAATATCCCACCCCCTCTCTGCAGACAGCAAAGCCACATCTCTGAAAAGACAGCACTGGCAGGATTTGAAGAATGACAGCTGTCACATTCATGAGATGGTTTAATAAAAAGGCTATGTTGAATTTTTGGGTCAAATTATTTAAAATTACCAAAGTTATGAGCGTGTTCAGCAAAATTCCAACATATCCACATAACTTTGCCATTTTTACGTATTATGAGCCCAAATTTTCAACATACCCTTCTTATCTCTGTCCATACGCTGTGAGACACCTTAGTAGTGTGAGACAGTATTGGCTGAGAGAACCTGACATTCGTTTTTGCTCTGTACTGCAAATCTGCCTTCTACTGCTTGCAGTTTTTAAGTGTGTATCAGGGGGGTGTTTGTTGGCATTTGTTTACAGGATACTACTCTCATTCAGCTAAAATTACTACTCTGGCATAACGTAGCATACAGAGGGATTTAAACTAAAGTCAAATCTAAGTCTCTGATATTACGGAGTTCAAACGCTCACTACGGGGTCACTTGACCTCATTCTCACTTCCGGGCTGTCTGGGTTAAAAAGCGCTGTAACGTTTAGTTAGTTTCAATCTCTGTCCATATGCTGTGAGACACCTTAGTGGTGTGAGACAGTACTGGCTGAGAGAACCTGACATTCGTTTTTGCTCTGTACTGCAAATCTACCTTCTATTGCTTGCAGTTTTTAAGTGTGTATCAGGGGGGTGTTTGTTGGCATTTGTTTACAGGATACTACTCTCATTCAGCTAAAATTACTACTCTGGCATAACGCAGCATACAGAGGGATTTAAACTAAAGTCAAATCTAAGTCTCTGATATTACGGAGATCAAACGCTTCGCTACTGGGTCACGTGACCTCATTCTCACTTCCGGGCTGTCTGGGTTAAAAACTGCTCTGTGCGAGCAGAGCGAGCACGGTGCGGGCAAGCATGCTTCTGCTGCGTGTGAAGACGCATGCTAAAACACTCGCGTCCTCATGCGTGTTATGTGTGTTAAGCAGTGGAAAGCAGGGGCAAAGCAAGGTAAACCTCTGAAGGTATCAGTGGTATAGTTGCATTCGGGGTTGTAGTATACGAATAGATTTGTCATTATGCCATCAGTAATGTTTAATATTATTAAAACTTTAGAGAGGGGGACATTGGTGTTAAATGATTTTGTTGTATGATGTATAACCTGATGTTAGTACCAGTACCACAAACACCATATAAATGCATTAAGTGTACTGAATTTGAGACCCTGCTTAAGGAACTGGCAGGTTTTTATAATCGATCTAGATGTCTTGAATTCACACAACACTTTTCTGAATGTAGTGGTGTAGATAATGGTTTGTCAAAAATCGGAGTACCCTTAAACATAGCTTCATATGTAGAGCCTTCTACTTCTCAACATATCATTGTCCCCTCTCTCATGACATCACACCAATATAAAGAAGTTGAAATTAGGGAAAACAATCTAATGAATAATGAAACATTTCAAAGTGGCCAATTGCCAACATTATTGGGTGAGAGTAGCAAGAGAAAGCGAGATTCTGAGGAAGATCTTGGTGTTCGCAATGATGAGGGTTGGTATGAGGTGCAGACTAAGAGAGCAGCTAAGAAAGGAAGGAAGGCTGAAGTTTTTACATTACCTCTCCTAAATAGTTTTGACCCTCTTAATTCATGTGATCAGGATGTTGAAATAAATAATGGACCCTTGCAGGATACCGATAGACCTCGCGATCGCATAGTGATCCCAAGATATGCTCAGAAGGAAAATCTCAGTGACATAAATGATGAAATCATTGAGACCCATGGTGATTTTGCCAGTAATAATCTTCCAAACAATCAAATGGTTGAGGTCCTTGGGTTAGATGAGGGTTCACATAACCATACTAATATAAATTTCTCCCAGAATTTTATGCCATCCCCCCATCTAAAGGACTTGAACTATTCTGTTACTGATGACAACAAATCGTTTTTTATTTTGGGTGATTCAATTATACGATATACAGATCGATATTCTACTAGGGGCAACAAATCTAAAGTCACCAGCTGTAGTTACAGCGGGGCTTTAATAAGGGATATTACAGAAATGTTGCCTGGTATCTTAAACAAGCCTGATGATCAAAACACTGTTATTTTGCATGCTGGTACGAATAACATAATTAAATCTGAAATACAGGAAATGATTAACGAGTTAATTGAGGCAGTGTCCATATATGAAGAATTTAAAAGTTGAAATTATTATCTCAGAGTTTTACCAGTACCGTGAGCATCTCCTGCAAGATTACAAAAATAAAATCTTTCAATAATTGGCTTGCAGAGTGGTGCTTGGAAAATCACATTAAGTGTTTACAGACATGGGAATTGTTTTCTACTAATGATCATCTCTTTTTGCTCGGATGGTTTTACCCGAATAAGTTAGGTTCAGGTTGATTAGAGAATATCTTTTACCAGTCAGTTAATGGTAAAAAGCAAATTCAAAAACTAGTGAAGGTGGGGCAAACTGAATCTGCAAATCCTCCTATAACATGTTCAATTTCTTCTATGATATACAGGCAGAATGGTAATGGGAATAAAAATCAGTCTATTAAATTTTTGTTAACAAATGCTAGAAGTCTTCATCATAAAAAAAAGGATGAACTTGAGTCTATTTTGGTTAATAATAAGGTTGATATTGCTGCAATTTCTGAAACTTGGTGGGATGATACTTCATCATGGAATCGTTCTATCCCTGGTTATAATTTAATTCATAAAGACAGAAATTATAGAAGAGGTGGTGGTGTGGTAGTTTATTTAAATCAGACAATAATATTTAAAGAACTTAATTTAAATTCAATTCCAAATGATTCATATGAAATTCTTTGGGTTGAAATACTGTCTACTTCCAACAAAAATCTTTTGCTGGGCATGTGTTATAGGCCTCCTGATATTTCCCATGATAACCATTCTTCCTTATTAAAAGAAATCATTAGTAATCTAAAGCACAAGGATGTTGTACTACTAGGAGACTTTAATGCCCCAGGAATTGACTGGAACGAATATACCGCTACTACTTTCCAGGAACATGAGTTATTGGAACTTTGTGTGGTTAATGGTTTGCAGCAAGTTGTTGACAAACCAACACGGGGAAAAATATCTTAGACCTGGTTCTTACAAATATACCTGAAAAAATTGCTAATTTAGAGGTTAGTGATCCATTGCTCAATAGTGACCATAATATCATTACATTGAATATCATATACGAACAGATTAAGCAGATTGGTGTTACTAAAGTTTTGGATTTTGGTAAAGCAAACTTTGTGGCTATAAATGAAGAGTTGCAAAGCTATTCTAAGTTAGACTACACTATCCCTGTAAATGACTTATGGAATAAATTAAAAACTGATATTCTTGAACTTACTGAAAAACATATTCTGAAACGTACCATATATAATCACAGAGGAAAGCTCCCTATGTGGTACACATATAGGGTTCGGAAATTAATATCAGCAAAAACAAGAGTCTACAGATTAATGAAAAGAGATTCAACTGATTATAATAAAACAAAATATAAGGAGGCACTAAAATCTTGTAAACTTACCATCAATATGGAAAAAAGGAATATTGAATTTAGATTGGCTCATATTAAAGATGGAGGGAAATCCTTTTTTTCTTATGTCAATAATAAAAAGAAGGACTCCAGTATAGTGGGCCCAATTAAAACTTTAGATCATATCGTGAGTAATCCTGTTGACAAGGTTAATGAGTTTAATAGTTTCTTTTGTTCAGTGTTCTCCGATAAAGATACTTGTTCTTTACAGGATATTGATCCTATTGAACAAATTATAATAACTAAGGAACAAATACATTGTAAATTAAACCAGATTAAAATAAACACCACACCTGGACCAGATTCATTGCATCCGAGGGTTTTGAAGGCTATAGGATGGTGGTTGGTTGATCCACTATTTGTCCTCTTTAATAGATCTTTACAGATGGGAGAGGTTCCAGCTGACTGGAAGCAAGCTTTAGTTGTCCCTATTTTTAAAAAGGGGGATTGTACCAACATGACAAACTATCGACCAATCAGTTTAACATGTATTCTGGGTAAAATTATGGAATCTATTTTAAAAGACATACTTATCACTGATTTAAAATCTATTGGTTTTGTTGATGATACACAGCATGGCTTTAGGACCCAGAGATCATGCCTTACTGAAAATCTTTGCTTCTATGAGAAAATTAGTAAACTTTTGGATGAAAAAAAAGCAGTGGATGTTATTTTTTTGGACCTCTGTAAAGCTTTTGACAAGGTTCCGCATTTAACACTTCTTAAAAAAATGAGAAAACTAGGGATAAACGAATCCATTATAAAATGGGTTCAGGAGTGGGTTCAGGGTTCAGTATTGGGTCCAGTCCTTTATAATGTCTTCATCAGTGACATTGCAGAGGGACTAGAAGGAAAAGTATGCCTTTTTGCAGATGACACAAAGATCTACAACAGGTTGATACACAAGAAGGCATGGAAAGGATGAAAAGGACTTGGCAAGGTTGGAGGAATGGTCAGAAGTATGGCAGCTAGGATTCAATGCAAAGAAGTGCAAAATAATGCACCTGGGAAACAAGAATCCAGGGAAAAATACACAATGGGTGAGGAGGTAGTAGCAACAACAAAAAGGAAAGGGACTTGGGGTAATCATATCAGATGACCTTAAGGTTAGCAAGCAATGTGAGGCAGCAGTAGGGAGGGACTGGGGTATACTGGGATGTATTGGAGAGGCATCATCAGCAGAAAACAGGAAGTTGTTATCCCTCTGTACAGACAGTTGGTGAGACCCCATCTGGAGTACTGTGTGCAGTTCTGGAGACCCCATCTCCGCAAGGACATAGACAGGATAGAGGCAGTCCAGAGGAGGGCAACTAAAATGGTGCAGGGTCTACAAGAGAAGCTGTATGAGGAGAGACTAAAGGAGCTTACTATGTATACCCTTGAGGAAAGAAGGAGAGGGGACATGATAGAAACTTTTAAGTACCTCAGTGGAATCAACAAAGTCCAAGAGGGTAGCATCTTTCAGAAAAAGAGACTTGCAAGAACAAGGGGACACAATTTAATGATAGAAGGAAGACAGTTCAGGGGCAATGTGAGGAAGTATTATTTCGCAGAGAGGGTAGTGGATGCATGGAACAGCCTTCCTGAGGAGGTTGTGGGGTCTAAAACTGTGGGAGAATTCAAGAATGCATGGGACAGACATAAGGCGATTCTTGTGGGGGGTAGGAAGAAATAGGCTGTTGGTTAACTAGGATCTGCGGCCTATCCTGTAGGTAGGGAAATGGGCAGACTAGATGAGCCTAGCAGTCCTTATCTGCCGTCAAAGTCTATGTCTATGTTTCTAATAGAGAACAAATTGTCAGGATTAAGGGTTATACTTCTTATGTGGGTAAGGTCACTAGTGGGTTCCCCCAGGGCTTTGTATTGGGCCCTTTATTATTCTCAATTTTTGTTTCTGATCTGGATAAACATGCTAAAGGAATATCTGTTAGGTTTGCTGATGATACTAAAATTGCATTGGATATTACTAATATGGATGGATATTCTGATCTTACCAGAGATCTGTTAATAATGGAGTCCTGGGCAGTTTCAAATGGTATGTCCTTTAATCTGGACAAGAGTGTGGTTATGCATTTGGGTAGTAACAATCAGTGTTATAATTATTCTTTATATGGTCAGCAATTAAAGTCTGTGGAATATGAGAGGGATTTAGGTGTCCTGATATCAAAGGACTTAAAATTCAGCAGCTATTGTACCGAATTAATTCAAAAGTCTAATAGACTAATAGGCTGTATTAGACGTTCAATCACTTCTAGAGATAGAAATTGTATAATTCCCTTGTATAGGGCCTATGTACGACCTATCTTGGATTATTGTTCCCTTTATGGAGCCCCCAATTACGTGGTGACATAAAGAGTTGAGGATACAGAGGAGGTTACTAAGATGGTTGAGGTCTTCATGGGGAAGATTATGATACTAGACTGGTCTCTTTGAATCTCTATTCATTGGAACTTAGGAGAAAAAGAGGTGATCTTTTATTGATCTTCAAAATTACAAGGGATCCTATATTGTTTTTAAACTTGGGCTTTATTCGTAGTCAAAAGTTGTTTTCTTTAAGAAGTCATAGTTATCAACTAGGACTTACATAACCTAAATCTCAGTTAAGAAGGAATTTCTTTACACAGCGGATTATTGTATTATGGAATTCTTTACCAAAAGATATTGTTGAAGTTGATTCTTATAACACATTTAAATTAAAGCTTGATAGATTTTTGTTAAATTAGGGAAATGGGAACTATTGCCTGCTAAGGCAGGAGATGTATACTTATGGGCTTTGGCCTTCTGTACATCTATACTTCCTAGTATGACTCCTAGTATGATCCCACCTCAAGAACAAGGGTGGTGAAAATGCTTAAACCTTGACTGAAAGGTGATTTCACCAAGCAACTGCAAAATCACTGTTTGGGTCAAATATGCATAATTCCACTGACATTGTTCATGAGGTGTAAATCTGGGGCCAAAGTATACAAAAATTATCAAGTTATCCATCACAGTTGAAAACTCTATTGAAATACATTGAACCGCTCTTACCTTAGTTTTTCATATGGCAGTCAGTGGTTCCAGCAGCAAGCCATGTCTTCAGTGGCATAGTGTATCTTTACACTGGGACCTGTTCAGGTGAATGAGGGTGTGTGGGAGGTATGGGATGGTGCGGACTGGTGGGTGCTGAGGGGGAGGTCAGAGTGGGGTGGTAGATTGGTGAGGGACCTTTTTTTACAGGTTTAACAACAACAACAACAAAAAGACATTGATGGAACATTTTCTTTAATACAGGTACAATAACAGGAGAGGGGATCAGAGTGTGTGGGGTGCCATTTGATGCAAGGGACAAATACAATATTAAGGGGATGGTGATTAGAGGTGCCACTGGACACCAGAGACAAAAAATATATATTATGGGGATGGCAATGGGAAGGGGGGGTACCACTAGACACCAAGGAAATAAATAATTATGGGGCAGCGATTGGATGGTGGGGGGAGCCACTAGACACCATGGAAAAATCTAAAATATTAATATATAATATAAAAAAAAATATGGGGAGGGCAATTGAAGGGTGGGGGCACTACTAGACACCATGGAAAAATCCTGTATTATAGGGATGGTGATTGGATGGTGGGAGGTGCCACTAGACACCAGGGAAAAGATACCCTCAAATGAGAAAGGATTTTGCTCTAATGAAAAATTATCTTTTTCTTACCTCATGATATGAAAAAATTGTCGTTTCACATCACGAGTTATGACAAAGGATTTATAATCTTTAAAAGAAACATTTCAAGGGCATTTCTCCAACAGTTAATTCCAGAATGCAGTCAAGGGGGTCCTGATAACCAAGCTATGTGTGTTGATCACGCTCCAAAATGTCATTTTTGTGGTTTTCCAAATTAGAATTTTTAGGAAGAAATGGAAAACAAGATTTTGGCAAACAAAACATAATTTTTCCCCTCACAAAAATAGATGACATCAATACAAAAAAAAAGACTGTTTTTTACATTCGCTTGCGCGCATGCGCAAGGAACGTTTTGGGAGAGTAGCACACTTTGGAGGTGTGCCTCTCCCTTTCAATCCAGTGCTCTGTTGAGCAGGCATGGCGGTCCTGCACCAATGGGTGTGGGAGCTCTGTATGACAGTGGTGGTCTTCTGCTTCAAGAAACCACCTCTGCCACACTGAAGCACCGCATCACGCCCCCCCCTCATCACGCGGTCCCCGTGTCGTCACACCACCCCAAAGCTTTGGTACCATGCTGGAGCCCACCCCAGCGTGGCAAATGTTGTTGCAGGCGGGGGTGCCCAATCCCCGTCGGCTCCACGGCCCCAAGCCATCCTGCTGCCAAGCTGGCGCCCACCCCAGTGTGGCAAATGTCCGCTTTGTTTCCCGGCAGAAGTGCCCAATCACCCGTCGGCTCCTCGGCCCCCTGCGTGGTTGCGGCAGGGTGCCCCAATCCCGTCGGCTCCTCGGCGCCCCCAGCCATCTTCTGCCATGCTGGAGCCCACCCCAGCATGACAAGCGTCCCATGTAGTCTTTTTTGTTTTTACCTGTAAAGAAAAACGGTCCTGCAGCATGTCTCCCAGTCCCCCTCCCACAACCCACACCCACCCACTGTGCAACCAGCCTCCCCACCCCCCACCCCATACTTACCTCCGGACTCCGGTGACGATCTTGGTGGACCGGGAACATGCCTGCACTCTTCAAAAGGCAACGCGAACTGAGGAAATGCTGGTAAGCTGTATAATGGACTAGATGGGGGTTCAACTTTATTGCATATCTCAGGCATTTTTTGGAATTTTTGCACCAAATTTTCAACATGGGGTTTTTGGGACCCCTTCTCGTGAATGATGTCACTGTCATGGCATTATTCAGGTCCGAAGGGTGATTTCACAGTCACTGCGTGAAATCGCCGCCCGGGAACTGAGCTAGATGCCATGACAGTGACATCATTCATGAGAAAGGTTCCCAAAACCCAGTGGTAAGTTGGAAAATCAAAAAATGACTGTTCTGGCGTGAGTTGCGAGTTCCTACACTGCCTCGTCGTTTGTGAATTTTCAATATTTGCACTCCAGATTTTCAACATTGCCATTTTACCACACCTCCTCATGAGCAATACAGCTGTCTTTTTTCACATCCTGCCCAAAATGTGTTTCTGCCCATGTAGCGCACAATGGCGCAGTCGGTGTGCGAACTCAATGCATGGAACACATTAAGAAAATCACAGTGACACTGATCTTGAGCAGAGGTCTTAAAATGGCTGTGCTGAAAATTTGGTGAAAAAATTCCTAAAAATGACTGTTTTACGAGTCTGCGTTGCTCAGTTCCTACGCACGCTCGTAAGTTTGCGAATTTTCAATATTTTCAATCCAGATTTTCAACATTGCCATTTTACCACACCTCCTTATGAGTAGTATAGCTGTCATTTTCACATCCTGCCCAAAATGTGTTTCCGCCCATGTAGTGCACAATGGCACAGTCGGTGTCTGAAATCAATGTATGGGACACAGTAAGAAAATCACAGTGACACTGTTCATTAGCAGAGGTTTTAAAATGGCAATGTTGAAAATTTGGTGAAAAAATTCCTAAAAATTACTATTTTATGAGCGTGCATTGCACAGTTCCCACGGACGCTCGTAGGTTTGCGAATTTTCAATATTTGCACTCCAGATTTTCAACATTGGCATTTTACCACACCTCCTCATGAGCATTACAGCTGTCATTTTTCACATTCTGCCCAAAACGTGTTTCTGCCCATGTAGCGCACAATGGCGCAGTCGGTGTGCGAAATCAATGTATGGGACATATTAAGAAAATCACAGTGACACTGATCATGAGCAGAGGTCTTAAAATGGCTGTTTTGAAAATTTGGTGAAAAAATTCCTAAAAATGACTGTTTTACAAGTGTGCATTGCGCGGTTCTATGCACGCATTAAATTTGAAAATTTTCAATATTTTCACTCCACATTTTCAACATTGCTATTTTACCACACCTCCTCATGAGCAGTACAGCTGTCATTTTTCACATCTTGCCCAAAACATGTTTCCGCCTATGTAGCGCACAATGGGGGTAACAAAAAGGTCATGCTGACAATTTATTGTGCAAATACCAGCAATCGCACAGGGCATTAGGGTACAGCACTATACATGCCAAACACCACTGCAAATACCTGCAAGCGAACGTCGGCATTGACAAATGCTTGTTTTATTTCATGCAGCTATTTTGAAGGGCTAATTTCAAAACTGAATAACTTTGGAACTGATTAATATTTTTTCACCAATTGAGCAAAAAGCACATATGTGGGCCAGCCCCTTTCTACCCTAAACATTTAAGACCAAACTTTCAATCCAGCTGGGTGCTAACTATCATGACAGAAAACTCAGCAAAACCAATGGCAAACAAAATCCCCAACAATTCACTTTATGTACTATCCAGAACTCGGAATCCCCACACCGACCAGAACAAAACCTGGCATATCCATAAATCTACCGCACCAAACCACACATGCAAAATCTGATGCAAATTCATTGAACAGTTGCAAAAGTTACTAATGTGCAAAAATTGTGATTTAACATTAAAGTGCCTACTCAACCCGAACTACAGCATTGTTATTGCGCAACTTTAATATGTCCAGTTTTCTAGGTTAAGGCAATGATATTATATTTTCTGAGGAACATTACTATTGGTAACTGCAGTGCCTCTGGTTCTTGCTATATGGAGTGATAGTTGTGAGAATGCACACATTGCATAGGGTTATGGGACAGAAGGCTGTAGCGTAGCATGCTACCAACCATTGAAGCCTTTAATTTAAACTTTAAAGGAGAACTGCACAGAACCTTTAAGAAATTTTTCTCAGCAGGCATTTTTTAATGTATTTAATCCCATTCTACTGCTTTTTTTCAAACATACTTAGCATATTAGTAAATTCATTGGATGTTTCTTATTTACACACTTCTTTAAGTGCCATTTTAGAACCATATAATTTCCTTTATGTCTCCCTTGTACCACAGAGTTCTAGAATGGAACACAAATACATTGTGAAAACAATGTAAGTTCTTTAACAAGGACATAAAGTACATCATACAGTTCTAAAATGTTATTGTCCATCAGAGTTTAGGCAACCCCCCATCCCACTGAATTTACTAAAAGGCCAGTAGCGTGAAACAAAAGCAATATGTGAACCAGTATTAGAAATGCAGCTTCTTCAGAAATGCAGGCTTACAGATTCAAGGCAGTCTTCCTTTAAGAAGCTGTATATCCTAGGTGATAGGAGATTGAGTGTTGCTCACATTCCTGCCATGGAGGGTCTTCAATTAATTATTGTTAGTAAGATCATTCTATAGTATCCTTTAGGGTTTAAAATGGCATGCCTCATTCTTGATATACAAAGAAACATTATTTTGTTCAATATCTGCCATCATCTATTAATACTGACAGTTCTATCTTGCATAAATCTTTAATCTTAATTGATTAGCCTCTGTGTTGTAATGTAAACAAAAAATACTTATTATCTGAATTATTTATTTTATTTCAGAAGAATGCAAACATGCATTTGTCTATATTTCTAAAAGTTTATGCTGAGATGTAAGCTTTACTATATAGAAGCCTGAGAGGTTTATCAAAGCATTCCACACTGAGGATGGGCATTAAATTTGAGTTTTGTCCTCACCCTCATGCATTGTTTTATGTAATTGCTGGCATCAGTTTTTTCCATTTTCTGTTACTGGAATTGCAGTTTTCGCAGGCCACTAGATGGTGCTGCTGTGCACTGCTGTGAATTGTCCTTATTTGTGGAGACTGTCTTTCAATTTTTCAAGTCTTCCTGTTTGTTTAAAGTTTTTTGATGTTGTTGTTGTAATAATTTATTTAAATGAGGGTCCTAGTAGCTGGAGTGTGTAAAGGCAGTGCACTGGATAGCTGCGAGTTGACGGTAGTTACAGTTCAGGTTGAGTTTTGCTAGTGGCAAGCCACAAACTGAAAGTTCTTTTTTTTTCAGTTTGAAGAAAAGAAAAAACAAAAGCCAGGAAAGAAGAAGACGGCCTATTTTGATGAGTGCGGAGACAAGAGTGGTTCATTGTGATCAGTGCCGTACTAAGAAAATGGCTGTTAGTAGTCAGCATGAGAGGGCTCTAAGCATGCGAACTCTTTCACAAATCTGTTTCTCGCTGCCTCTTGCAAGTAACTATTATCATTAAAAAGGACACTCGTATGTTTCCCATAGTGTTTCAACAACTCACAGACCATTACTATGCTACTCACAAATTCAAGAAAAAACTGCATTCTAAATCACAGTGCTGCAACATACAGTTTTGTTTCTCACTGCAAATTGACTCTAAATCATAGTGCTGCACCACACAGTTTCTGTTTCTCACTGCAAGCTGAAACAAACTCAATTAGAATTGCCAAACACATTCATCTGTTTCCTATAGTGTCTCTCACACTCCCATCTCAGCCCATTCAGAAACACTCACACACATTGAGAACAATCACAACACTGCTCTCAGGATAGCCTAGAGGTTAGAGTAATGAGCTTTAAACAACCTTGATACATCCAGCATGCTAGACCTGGGTTTGACGTTCACAACTTCTATTTTCACACTGTGTGACTCTGAACAAGTCACTTAACTGCCCAGTGCCCTTAAATCACCACTAAAACTTACTCTGTTACCAAACACTAAAATAAAAGAGCAAACAAAAAAACATAATTATATTTCTGAAGCTCTTACCCCCATTGTATAAATAGCACACATGATAGGCAGATTGTGTGCTATGTAAAATATTCTCACTCCTGCATCAGGAGCTCTGGATGATCTCACTTGTGAGATATCCAGAGCTCACTCTGCAGGAGTGAAAATATTATCCATATCACACACCTTCCCATCATGTATCCCATATACAGTATATATATATATATATATATATATATATATATATATATATATATATATATATATATATATATATATATATATACATATATTATGGTAGCATGGTAGTGCTACCATAGTTAGGGTTGAGGAGCCATTTCTATGTTAAACCCCAAAAACTTTGCACCTTAATAACTTTGCAACTGTTTGACAGATTTACCTGAAATTTGGCATACATGATCAAGAACTATAGGCCTTGGGATCTGCCAAGTTCGTATTGCTCAGATATTACGGCTGCGTAGTTATTAAGCATGATCTGTCTTGTAGCGTTCGCTTTTCTGGAATTCTACGGTCGTGCCTACAGGTAAATGACGGTTTTCATGACGGTCCAAAATCTTCAGGAAGTGTCGGCCAGGGTCCCCAATGTGCTTTTCAAAGATTTTGTGAAAAAATATTAAGCGGTTCAAAAGTTATTCAAAAACAGTTTCCCATTATAAATCAATGGGAAAAGTTAACAAAAAGTTCGACAGTGTCACAAATGCACTTTTGAGTGTCGCAAATGGCCCTGTTAGTAGTGTAAATCCGCCATCTTGTTTTCAGTTGGTGATCAGAAAAATGGTTGGCATTTAAATTGAGACCCTCTAGCAACCTAATTATTTTTGTATTCACCTAGTCGGGCCCTGAGGATGCTAGCCATGTCTTTATTTTGGAAAAACACCCAGAAATATGTTTTTCAAATTTCTGGAAAAGTAGTGTCATAGTAGTGTGCACTTGCGAAAGTCTCGCCATAATTTTTGCGAAAGCTTTCGCAAATCAAGACACTACTTTGTGACACTATACCCAAAATAACAGTAATTCTTTGGCACTCCGCTGCAAAAGAACGGTTGGGAGTTTTAGGCTGAAATTTGGAAGGAATGCAGAAGACATCTCACAGATGTGCCTTTCAATGTTGTTTTGAAAAAATATAACATGGCGGCAAAGTTGCGGCACTCCAAAGTTGATGGTTTTTCCCATAGGATAACATTACGGCGCCCAACGCATTGCAGAAATCCTTTGGCACCCTGCTGCAAAATAACGGTTTGGTCTTTTTTCCTGAAATTTGGAGGGAAGACAGCCAACAGCCCACAGATGTGCCTTTCAGTGTTTTGGTGAAAAAACATTACAGGGAGGCAAAGTTATGGTGCTCCAAACTTTCCTTTTTTTCCCATAGGATAACATTACGGCATTCGCCGCTCCTTTCAGGGCCCGTATCTCGGAAACGGTGTGAGATACGGACTTTTCGTCAGAAAATTTCTTAGCCCCCTTTGCAAATTAGCCAGGACAGTTGTAAATAATATGACTTTTAAATTTTTTTTCTACATCATACGGTTCCTGAGATATAATGTATTTAGTATTCCAAGATCTCATTTTCTGCGCGATACTCATTATTATGCATACATTATTTGTACTCACTGTCTTTCTCTATGCAGGTTTGGGAAAACCAGCCTGTGACTCACATTACTGTTACTGTTGCCCTTTCCGCTTGTGGTTCTGTACCCGTTTCACTTACCATTGACGTCTATGCCACCATGTGCGTTATCCTTTGCATTTTCATTTGCGCTTGCGTTTCTGTTATTTTTTGCCATTTCTGTCTACAGTACTGTTTCTCTTTCTGTTTCACTTTGCGTCATCATGCCCATTGACATTTCCGTTTGCAGGCACCATGTTACTATGGGACAACACATCACGTGGCAGACCATTCCCGTCTACGCCACCATGTGCGCTACCCTTTCTGTTCTCATTCGTGCTTGTGTTACCATGTGCACCACTGTTAGCATTTCTGTTTGCATTGCTGTCCCTGTTAGTATGCCACAACACATCATGTGGTGGGAGCATGATTTAAAGGGCCCAGCCCCTCCACCACATTATTATGTGGTGGCCGAGACCCGCCGCTGCATTACATTCACTATTTCTCGTTATCATTCTCAAAAGAAGGAAATTAGAGGCAAAAACTCCTTTTAATGCATTAGTTAGGGTTGTTCCTGGCGACAAAAGTGAGGAAAATCGCTGTTAGGGTTGAAAACCCCTTGCACCCACCCACCCCCAACCGGCATTGGGGTGTGCATTGGGATCGTGGGTCCTAACTCTCACCCATTCTCCTATACTTCTACTGCTTTACACATGTCATGGGGTGAGAGTTAGGGCTGATGATCCCAATGCACACCCCAATGCCACCGTCGCATCCTTTGCGTTTTCATTTGCGCTTGTGTTTCTGTTACTTTTTGCCATTTGTGTGTACGTGCTGTTTCTTTTTCTGTTTCACTTTGCGTCACCACACGTTGACATTTCCATTTACAGGCACCATGTTACTATGTGACAAGACATCACGTGGCACACCGTTCCGTCTTCGCCACCCGTGTGCGTTACCCTTTCTGTTCTCATTCACGCTTGTGTTACCATGTGTGCCACTGTTAGCATTTCTGTTTGCGTTGCTGCTCCTGTTACTATGCCACAAGACATCATGTGGCAGGAGCGCGGGGCCCCCGCCACCGCATTACAGTCACTATTTCTCATTATCATTCTCAAAAAGAAGGGAAATTAGAGGTAAAAAACTCAGTTTAATGCATTAGTTAGGGTTGTTCCACAGCGACAAAAGTGAGGAAATTTGCTGTTAGGTTTGAAAACCCTAACTCCAAATTCACCCCCCCAGCACCACACACACACACAGACACACACACACATTCAAGTATGGGGGAGGACCAAGTCAACACAACCAATGACAGACATCCAGCAGCAGGTGACAGAAATAACAATTGTCTAAATGTACTATGAGACATCCCCACCCACCTGACCAGGTACTGCATACTCAGTGGAGATCAACAGCAAAACTGAGGCCATGTACACCAAACATACTCATCCCTGATTGCAGCTGCACACAACATACCACACTTAGTAGTTGCATGGCCTTACCTACAGATGTCCCACACCAGACCACACCACTTGTGGTGGGCCACCTGAGCAACAGAGTTCAGCAAAACCAAGGAGTTGTACAGGTATAATATCTCTGATTATAACAAGGGTTTGAGAAATGCAGCTTTCTAATTGACTGTAAACATTGTAACAGCCTTATGTTTAGTTTTTATTAACATACATGTAGAGCCTAACCATATGATGAACATGGTTTAATGTTGTTTAAAAAACAGTTTTATTATGATAGCAATAAGCCACTCCCAGGTATTATGTTAATGGTCAGTTTATCACTGTCTAGCACTGTCTGACAGCTTAATCTGGTTCAAGGTCAGTTGGCATTCATCTGTATCCCCCCCGTCCCCCGGGTCGTGCCTGAAAATAGGCAGGATTTGTCTAGTGCACTTACCCGGTCAACAAAAGCTAAATAAATAAATAAATAGCAACATGTGGCACTCGGCTATGCCTCATTCAACATTAAACCCCCACAGGGTGATTAACAGACCATTTAACATAACTGTTGGTCATGCCTTATTGCTTAATTGTCTTTATGAGTAGATACTCTCCCTCTGCTAGGCACTGCAGCAGCTTTGCAGCACAGTGTCCCACCCAGTTACACCATACACTGTCTAGTTACTGGAGAATGGCTGTGAATATGAACTCATGAAGATGAACAGTATAACTTGATCATTACAGTCATCGAAACCCTAGTGTGATTATAACTGACAGAGTCAGTGATAGAGGATAACCCCTGCTGTCCTAGTACACTTACCCCATTGTGAGTTAAATCAATACTAAAAGACATTCTGTTTATATTTACACCATACCTACTTGATTCCTGTTGTACCACAATTAACATAGTTATCACTTTGATAGCATCAGTGACAGAAGTGTGCAAACCCAAACAGTAGGCATACAGCCTGAGTAGTGAAACAACTGTTAAAAAAATTACACTGTGTCCATAAGTGGCATAGATCACTCATTGCAACAATAGTAAATGTATTACTATTTGAATAAGTTAGTCATCACAGATGCAATGAGATTGTCTTTATCAGGTACAACATACTCAGAAAGTGCCTACAGGAAAATCTATCCTATATACATCTCGATACAGGTACATCATTGTTGGCTCAGTAGTGCTATGATATTTAGAAGTTGCTTGGCCTGATCCATGCAATTACAATGTTTCTTACAAAGAATACTTACTGCATCTTTAGTATTGAAACACACTGAAGGTCTATGTATGTAGATCAGCAGTACACCTTCATCAGTAAGAATGCATGTGATACTGGCAGTACGAATTTCACAGCGTTGAACAGGCAATGCTTTTCCATACGTTTACATCAGCCTCCTTATGTTGAGTAAACCATTGCAGCAAATGTACTACTATGTAAATCACCTACTAAATGTATCACTACTTTTATCTTGAGCATGCTAGTGTCTTGTAGTTAATTTATGTGCTTCTCTTAATTAATGTATACTCACTAGTGTTAAAACCTTTCTACAACTGTCATCATGCACCTTCAGCATTTATGTTGAATAACGGCACAGTACCAGTTGTGGTGTGGTGTGGGGCATCGGTAGGTAAGGCCATGCAACTACTAAGTGTGGTACATTGTGCAGCTGCAATCAGGGATGTGTATGTTTGGTGTACATGGCCTCAGTTTTGCTGTTGATCTCCACTGAGTATGCAGTACCTGGTCAGGTGGGTGGGGATGTCTCGTAGTACATTTAGACATTGTTATTTCTGTCACTCTGCTGGATGTCTGTCATTGGTTGTGTTGACTTGGTCCTTCCCATACTTGAATGTGTGTGTGTGTGTCTGTGTGTGTGTGTGCTGGGGGGTGAATTCGAGTTAGGCTTTCAACCTTAACAGCTAATTTCCTCACTTTGTCGCTGTGGAACAACCTAACTAATGCATTAAACTGAGTTTTTGCCTCTAATATATATATATGTAATAGATAACCCACTCTTAGGAGAACGGTCATGCTTGATAAATACACGCTTTGGCGTATGCTAGACGTACAAGACCGTAGTATTGATTGCATCAACTACCTAAGATGTGCATATATCAGAGCATGACTGCATATCCTAGAGTGGTTATCTGTCTTATAAAATGGTAAAATTGTTTTTTATGGGGGTTAAAAGTGCAGGTGTGCGATCACGCTCTGATATACACATGGTCATGTGATGTGTTTCATACAATCAAAACTTTGGACTTGGAGGAGGATATGCTCCTCCATTTTATAAAAATACACACACACACACATATATATATATATATATATATACATATATATATATATATATATATATATATATATATATACATATATATATATCTATATATACACACACACACACCTATTCAATTTATTATCAAAATTCTAAGAAAGTTTGAAAAAATCTGCATTGGCAAGTACTTTTTATTTAATTGATTAACTGGATGGTAGTCTTTGTTTAAGGAGACACATTTTCAGAGCCATAAGGAGTTTATTTATGGATATGTGAAGTCTCCTAATGTATTGCTCCCCAGGGGTGTGGTAGGGGCCGGGTAATGTTTTAAGAATGTATTCGGGTTTTGTTTGTTTGTTTTTCCAGTTGTTTGACCCGTTGGTGATCATTGTCTTTTGTTAACATTATAAAATGTTCAATAAAGAAAGAAAAAAAAATCAGCAGTTGCTTCTATTGTTTCTCCCTGAGGCCATTACCAGGTGAGACATTGCAGAGATCTTAGGCCATATCGTAATGGTCTTGTGAAGACACCATTTGAAAAAGCTTTGGAAGTGCTATCATGCATGCATGGCTGACACTTTTTAATACATTCATGACAACTTTGTTTTGAAATTTTTATTCCAGTACTGTAAAAGCACCACATCTGAGTGAAGATCAAACAAACTTGAGATATCTACTGCTTATGCATTTACAATTTTTCTTTCCTCAAAACGAAGCATAAAACTGCCTTTTTTTTTGCTTGAACCTCTGTAACTTAAACCCTGCTTCACCAGATGTTACCAGATTTGTTATAGTTCAGGATTCCATTTGCCCAGTCTGTAGCATCAACCACAATTGAGTTACAGGTATTGTATAGGCAGACAGAAATCACAATTTAACACTACATTGCCCATGTAACCCTAACTATAGTAGTAGTACTACTATGCCAGTCATGTTTTCTGACATTCAAATTAGGGATTGGTGAACTGACTTGGATTCAGAATTAGACATCCCACCTTGCACCAATCAGGCACCTAGGATTGTCTTTGTTTATCAAGTCAAACTGTTAGAGATCACCGGTGCGTCAACACTTAATTAGAGCCAGACTATCAAGGGCTACCTTTCTCCTAAGTGGTCCAACTCAGATTCAATTTGGACCCCCATTAAAGTTAACTGGCTCAAATTGACTCTAACTTTCGAAGTCAAAATTCCTGGAGATCCAGCCCAGAGTCTGAACTGGTCAAAGCTGTCTCTCCCATCTTTAATCAGTTTGAGTTGAAGTAAACATTTCAAATTAACTAAAATAAAAACAAGTTATTATGATGTAAATGTAATGATGGAACATAATGGTAGGCATCAAATTTCATCTGACATAATTTTGCTTTAGTTACTGTACCATGTGTACAATATTATTATGTATGGCATGCCACAACATTTTACGTATTATGCATCATTATGATAATGCAGTATGTGACGTTTTTGTTAAAATTCGGTATAAATAAATCTATCATTTATATCTCCAACTGTATTTTTAAAATAGAACCTGCACTATGATGCTACATCTGACAGCAGATGTCAGATTAGTTTGCACCTCTGTTATGAAAATAGACTATGCTGTATTGGATAAAGGACTGTAGGTAATCCCTACAGAGGATACCCGTTAGCAAAAATGATCTTTGTTGATAAACAGAAATACATTGGTTAAGAGTCCATTAAGAGTTATATAAACAATCACTCAAAAGGGCATCACTACAAATAAGCAAGTTATATCAAGGTGGCATCCAAATATATTTCTTAACATGGTAGAAGACGTAGTTTAAAATGTGCCCCAGGACTCTTCCCTTCTAATACCACATTACACAATCACACTCTCATTGTAGTATTTAGAATACCACAGCTTTTATTAACATCAACAATAAAAAACACATTGCACATCATATAACTGTTATTTCCACTACCATACTAATCAGTATAAACAATCTGTACAAGAAAAAATCATGGTTCAATGACACAAACAATATTGTTTTCTTAACAAAGGTGTGCTAGTGTTATGCCATTCAGCCATTATTTGTCTTTCTCCCCATCCACAGGAGTACAGTAGGAGTAGAGCAGTTGCACCAGTGAAGGGAATCTATAGTAGGACACCCACAACCTTTTTGCACATACAAGTATAGTTTGGGAGCTTAGCCTTCCCCCACCCATGGGAATGATTAGCTGCCCTTTCTACCTGTAACCTGTGAAATGAAATCTCCTGCCACATATGTGTTGACTAATACAAATGAATCCACACAACTCAAAAATAAAATCACCAGAAAGACAACACTGAACTGCATAATGGATACCCAAACTGAAAATATCTCCCCCATTGTCCAATAAATGGATACCATAATGATGGTGATGCCTGGGCAATTTTATGCAATTAGTGGATGCTGAAATCCCCATTTCTCAGATACGAACACAAATAAAACAACACCACTTCATTTCTGCACTGGCATATTTATTTCCTGTGCTTTTCCAGGTCCACTCCAAACCAGTATCAACAGATTGCTAAACGTATTTATGATGTGTTTGTGAGGTCAGTTACACTGCGGTCAGTCATCTTTATATCTGGAATATGAGAACAATCACTCTCAAGTCCTCCATGGTGTTCTCTCTACGATGAACCACTGTTGCTCTCAATAAGAATCAATAGTTTCCCAAGTGTTGGGTTGGGGTGGCAGGTTTCCCCAGCACATTCCTGACTGACAAAAAAATACCAAGCAAACTGTTGAACATTTCCTTGTGATTCTGTGATACTTGTTGCCTCTATAGCAGAATTTGTTGAAGTTTTTAGATCTAAATTAAAGACCTGGCATTTTTAATTTTTTTATTTTTTAATTTTTTGTAGTTAATCATTTTTCTTACATTTTACAATAGTAACAAACATCAGTTACTGTATGTATTATGGAAGCAGAACTTAAGAAGTACTATATAATTTTTTATAAAATAAGCTGGCTAAAACTGCAAAAATTTTTAACTCAATATTACAGATTTAAAAAGTAGTAGTAGTAGCAAGTAGTAGTAGCAAAAAGAAAAGAAAAACAAAACACACAACATTTCTGAGGATATGAAGTGGGTGAGCCTTTTGGTACTCTACTAGTCACCTGCATGCAACAGTGAAACCCCTATTGAAGGGAACTGGGTTGCTTTCAATAAGAATCAGTAGTTTCCCAAGGGTTGGATTGGGGTGGCAGGTTTCCCCAGCACATTCCTGACTGACAAAAAACACTGAGCAAGCTGTTGAACATTTTCTTGTCATTCGGTGATACTTGTGGGCTCACCATGAGCCTCTTTTATAATTAAAATAAGTACAAATGACCCAGGATGAAAATATATAACTGGTATATCCACCAACCAAACTATATGGTCAAGTCAGAGAATGCACAATGCCAATAGTATGTCAGCTTTACTGAATAACTGTATTCATTTGTACCTCATGCAACCAATGCACCTTTGAGCAATGCAGCTGAGGGAAATGTATTCCCCAAACACATCAGTGAACAATCTTCCCACTCTCTAGATAGCAGATACTCTCAATGGGTAAACCTAATATTGTCACCTCAATGACACCTCATATGTTGATGGAGTGTACATTACAGTATGGTATATTTTTGTGAGTGGCCTCTATAGCAGAATGTGCTGACATTTTTAAATCTAAATTAAAGACCTGCTATTTTTTTTTGTAGTTAATCATTTTTATTATACTTACAATAGTAACAAACATCATACAGTTACTGTATGTATTATAGAAGCAGAATTTAACAAGTACTATATCATTCTTTATAGAATAAGCTGGCTAAAACTGCAAAAATGTAACTCAATATTACAGATTTCAAAAGTAGTAGTAGTAAAATAAAACAAATAAAAAAAAACAACATTTCTGAGGGTATAAAGTGTGTGAGCCTTTTGGTACTCTACTAGTCACCTGCATGCAACAGTGACACCCCTCTTGAAGGGAAATGGGTCAGAGCTAAACCCACAGGTACCTGCAAACCAACAAAGAGGGTAGGTTAGGGAAGGCTGAACTCTTTGAAAGTGGGAATTACCACCACTTCAGAACTGTTCATTGCATACAATGTAGACATGAAAAGGAGGGATTCTTCCAGTTATGGGGGGCGGGGGTAATGGGGCAGCTTGCCAGTACCTGCCACCTCACAGAAGCACAAGATGTGGGTTAGCAGTAATGTGAGTCACACTCATAGTTCCCCTACTGAGTATGGAAGTGGACAGTCAGAGAATGAAAACTATTCTTAGGGCTAGTGGGGGAGGGATAAGGGGTGCATATCATCCACCCCAGGAGTGGGTATAGAGGAAGCAGGGTCAATGCTATTGGACTCAAGATGTGGGGGTCAAGGTTCACAGTGAGTAATGTGAACTAACCAAGTCCCAGAGGGAGAAAACTGGTCCAGCATACGTGAGGAGGAAAAGAAGCATGGGGTCCACACCTTGCAAAACCAGGATGTAGAGACTGCATCCAGTGAGGCGTATGAGTGAACTGAGCTAATTGGTCTACTACAGCCTTCCATTTAGTTATCATGGGTATTTCTGAACAATTAAGTGTTTCACCTCAACACTAACAGAACTAAGCCAGGCCAAACTTTTATATGGCATGGGGTAGTCCAGGTGAGAGACCAAGAATAAAGAGCTGAGGATCTAACAGTACAGTGTATTGTAGTACTGGGGAGCAAATGTCCCTAATGGCAGACCAAAAGTGATGAGCAAATGGGCAGGCTCATAAAATATGCAACATGTCCTCTCAATCAGCAGTGCATTGCCAACTCATGTAATGAAATAAAAAACAAAGGGAGTGCAACTTGAGTGGGGGGGGTGCAGTATGTGAGGTAAAGGACTGTTCTCTGGGTAAGTAGACCCCTACTATCTGAGCGTAATAATGTGGCCAACCTATAGAACTTTGCTTATTCTTCATACAGTATTCTACAATGGAGTGAACCCTCCCATTTAATCTGAGATTTCAATGAAGAATTGGGAATAGTAGCCCTGTTTGCTACATATATCAGTTGGCTCCATATATCAATCCAACATGCCCTTTCCTAGATTGGAGTCAGGAGTTGAGGGCAAGTAGGGTACCAGTGGGGAGAGTTTGTCTCAGAATTGGGAAGTAATCATACTCCAGATTTTTAAGTGTTTCTGAAAATCAACTGTGGCATAGCAAATCTAGAGAGGATGCCCTCCAGGAAGTTTACTGCCAAAGAACCTGGCTGAAGAATATCCAGCAGGGAATGGATCAGTTCTCTCCTCCAGGAGCACCAGCACATTGACCGCTTGTCTATGCATATCAAAGGGTTCATCCAGAGAGAAGTACAGCTCTAAGGGGTAATAGGGGTATGAATTAATGTCTGGAGTTCCTTCCAAGCTAAAATTTACACAGCTAATGTTGGCCAGGATTTCAAGTGGGAAGGAAGGGGCATGGAAAGGTAAGTGGATAGGAGGCAGTCTTACCCTATACAGCATTCCATCTATATCCTGAGCGGGATAGTGAGGATCATTTGGTGTAAACCATTTGAAGGTCTGTGCTCTCAAGAATGCTGGGTGATGACCTGAAGACCCACATGAGACTCCAGCCCCACTTTTCAGTGAGAACAAAGGTTCATTTTGCTGTAATGGGATGGCTTACCTTCCCACAAAAAAAATACCAATAATGGAGCCTAATTTGGGGAACCACAGATGAGGGATTTTAACTGGAAGGTACAATAAAAGATGAAAGATCAGAGGATCAGACAACATTTTAATGGTCACAATCTTCCCCACAATTGGACATACAATGTATAGAGTTTTAGACCTTTCACATTCTGTTTGTAGGCTCCTCAAAGGAAGAAAAATTTGGCAGCTCAAAGCTGGGCAGGATCTTTGGTGAATTAGATACCCAGGTACTTAATTGAGCAAGGTAGGTGGAAGGGAGGTAGTCTCCCCTATAGATCATTCCATCTGTACCTGGAAGGTAGTGAGGGTCATCTGGTGTAAAGCAGTTGCAGGTTTGTGCTACTAGGAACACCAGATGATACCTGAAGACCCACAGGAGTCTCCAGCCCCCCACTTTCTAGTGAGAGTGAAACTTCATTTTGCTAAAATATGGTGACTTACCATCCCACAAAATATTGCCAATAATGGTGTTCAATTTGGATAACCACAAATGAGGAATTTTATTTTATTTTTTAATCTCATATTTTCTACCTTGGCTGCCCAGACCCCACGCCACTGAACCAACTCTCATAGCCATATCATCTGGCTTCTCTGGGGCTTACTTCACTCTGTGCTTACCCTCATCCAGTGAGTCTCTGTGGAGGTACCCACTCACCAGTGCAGGGCCTGCAGTGGGCAGGTATCATGCTGCTGCTCTGAAGTTTTCCACTTTTCACCCCAAGGGAACCACCGCTCATGCCATGGACACAATGTGTGACCTCTTCCTCTGCAGAGATGCCCCCAGCATCCAGCATGTGGTCCCTCTTCCCTGTGTGACCCCAATGTGATGCCACCCAGATACTTCCTGCTAGCAGATGAGCAGCAAGGCACTGTAACCCACCCTTCCCCCACAGAGCAGAGCTGTCCTAGGGACACTAAATCCTCCCACCCTGGCTGGCCCCAAAGTGATCTGCATCCATTTCCGAAACTGGGTTGCCAGCATGGCAGGAGATGAGGTACCGAGCACCTCAGCTACAAGGAGGGATTTTTATCAGAATGTGTGATAAGAGGTGAAAGACCTTAGGAGCAAACACCATTTTAGTGGCCACAATCTTCCCTGCCACTGAGCTCATTCATTCCTGCTATGCCTTGTCATACCCATCATCACCTTTTTGTTTTCCATATTCATTTCTTACCTTGCCTATTATCCCTTTTTCACCTAGAGCCCCACCCTTTTTTCTTTGTCCAAAGATATATCCCTTATTTCTCCTTACATCTCTACAGTAGCATATGAGGTGGGCACCTGAATCACGGCACCATCCAAAACAGCAATGCGATATGGATGAAAGCCCAAAAGGCAAGAGGGCAGGGAGGGCTTCCGAATATGGTGGGGTGGGCGATTCTAGCGACAGGATGTCGCTACATGTACACACGCATGGGGGGCGAACACAGTGAGCATGGTCTGGCAGAGGGCAGAGGGGATGTAGGGGTGGCACTGTGATCAGTTGTCAAGCTGTGCAGTGGCATCGGGGGTTGGCCTCTGCTTGCGGTGCTGGGGTTCCAGGTTTGGGTCTGGGTGCAGGTGCTACTGTGCCTTCCTTGCACCTGTTCCAAAATCTTAACTTGTTTTTCCATTCACACCCCCTCGACATGCACCCTCCTGGAGTTAAGAATTCTTATGTATGGGGGTGTGGTGGGAGAAGCCCCCCATGTGGGGGTGCAGCCCCTCCCACAGAAATCATGTATTTTTAGTCCCCAGTGCCATTTTTCTGTGTGCCAAGGTTGTCAGGGTGGCAAAATTGTTTTCTCCACCCTGACAACACTCTTCTACAGGTCGCTCTTCCGCGGTCACCCACATCACATAGAACCATCTCTACTAACTTTGTTTTTTTTCTGTTTTAGATAAGTCCTGAAGAAGACCTGTAGTTGAAATGTCAATTTTAACTCTATTTTCTATTTTCAGTGTGTATTTAATATTACCATTTGATTTTGTTTTCATGCCACATGTTTGTGCAGCACCGTGTTTTTTTCCAGTCTCCTATGAGGTACAGACTAAAAGGCCTTGGTGAACTCCAGATACAGGACTTCAACTGGTTGGTTCCTGTCCACTGTCTTGGTCATCCAGTCACAAATGTCAGTCATATCAGTCTGGCAGGACCTCAATGGCATGAACCAATGCTGCCTCACATGTTGCAGCCCATTTTCCTTGGAAAAAAACACGTCTCTCCTTTAGGATACTCTCCATCAGTTTCCCACTATTGAGGTCAAACAGTCTGGCCTGCAAGTCCCTGGTTCAAACCTTGGATCACTTTTATGGAGAGTCACGACATGTGCAGTTCTGCAGTCCCTGGGCACACTCCTGAACTCCAGAGAGGTGTTAAACAGGTCTGCCAGTGGGCTTTCCAGCACCTCTACCAGTTCTCTTAGGACCTTTGGGTGATCTTCATCTAGCCCTGGGAATTTGTTTACCTTCAGGGCCTTTGTCCAGCTCTATTTCACCCCACACCCCTACTCCTTTGTGCCACTGGCCTGTCCTTTTCTCTAGTGAAAATAGAGCAGAGATTACACACCTCTGCTTTCTTTTCACTTCTTTTTGCTCATCCCCCCCACCTTTTTTAACCTGACAATTTCATCTTCAGTATTTATCTTCCCCCTTACTTATTTGAAGAAGGCCTTCTCACCTAATTTTTCTCTCTGTGCCAGCCATACTTCCCTAGCAACCTTTGCTTCTCTAACACTTATGCTTGCCTCACTTGATTTAGTATTGTAGATCTCCCTAGCCTCCTCATTCTAAATATGTTTGTACCTCTGCAAGGGTGCTTTTTTTCCCTTATTGCACTTACTACTTCCTTTCAGAACCAGCTGGGCTTTTTGGACATAAATAATTTGCTTTTGATTTTGGTACACTTATTAGTGGCCTCCATCAGTCCACCCTTAACTATGGGCATTTTTGTTCCGCCTCCATCTCCTCACTGATCCCAGCAAGGTGCCCTCCCTGGATTTTTCCCAATTTATTAAAGTCAGCCTTCCTGAAATTCAAAATCTTCATCTTGGTCCTGACCACCCATGTACCCATGTTCAGGTGGAAACAAACCACATTGTGGTCACTCCTTGCAAATGATGCCTCTACCGTGACATCCTGGAAATGTCCACAGTTGGATAGGACCAGGTCCAGTATGACATGGTTTTAACAATTATAGAAAAAACTCCAAACAACAAAACTAAATACATAAACTTGTAATAAATGGTCTCAGGTAGCATCTTTAGGGCTTAAAAAAATGAGCTCAAAAGAGCAGTTGATGCACCAACACTGGGAAATTAAGTTGGCCCAAGGCATGCAATCCCACCACTCAAACAGATGAACATCTGAAGATACCAGTAGAATAAGGCCTTCTGGGCTATCAACTCTGCTTGTTTTGCAGGGTCTCTAGTGCTAGCTGACTCTGTACCCACTCCCCAATCAATATCCCCTCCTTTCTGTGTAACACCCTTGACTATTACTCTTCTCTTTACTCCATCCCAGTCTCTGTCAAAGCCTCTGGAAGCTCATTCCAACCAGCCACAGATCATCTTATCCCTAACAGCCTTGGTGACCTTTTTACTAAACTAGCTGGAAGCTTTGGCCCTCAAGGCTTTCCTTTTGAGTCTAAACCATTTCTTTGTGGCTTCCCCTTTTTCCCAACTTGATGATGGATCACTTCTGGTCCACCCCATCTCTTCACTGATGCCCTCCTGGTGCACCTTTAGCAGCTTCCCCATCTTTTTCAAGTCTGTCTTCTGAAGTCCAAGATTTTGGTATTTGTGGGTTCCTTTTCTCTGCCATGTCCAACTGCAGCAACACCGTGCAGTAGTAATTCCAACCCAAGGTCTCCTCAACTTTGACTTCCTGGACATTGTCCTCATTTGTGAATACCAGATTAGGAATTGCACCCTCCTTGGTGGGTACCCTGACATACTGGGTTAGGAGTCCACTCTGAACTGCATCCAGGATCACCTGACTGCTGTTGCCTGTCTGTGCTGGGATCTTCCAGTCCACTTTAGGCAGATTAAAGTCCTCAACAATTACCACCTCTCCTTTCCCTGCAGCTGCTCTTATCACTGAGTTCAATTCCCCGTCCCTTTCATCCTTTTGGTTGGGTGACCTATAAACCACCTTCAGTCTCACTTTTCTCCTTCTCCTGGACAATAACTGCACCCACACCTCTGTTGTGGCATCCTCTAATCTGACTATTCTCTTGTACAAGTTTTATCCTCCCTTATGCAAACTGCTATTCATCCTCCTTTTCCTACCACATTTGTCCTTCCTGTGTAGTTTTAAACCCAGGTATTGAAAGGTAACAGTCATGGTTAGGGGTAACCCATGTCTCAGTGACCACTACAGTGTCCACGCTCCTCTCCACCAACAATGCCTTCAAGTCACCCACCTTATTTCCAAGACATCTTGTGGTTTGGGATACCACTTTTCATCTAGGACCTAAGCCTCTCTCCAGCCTTCTCTCTTACCTCATACTCCCATGTTTCTGTTTTCCCCCTTTACCCTCTGCCTCCCCTATTGCTCTCTATCCCAATCTAATCTCCAGTTCTCCCTGCCAGGTGAGGTGGGGGCTGTCAATTTCCTCCTGCCAGTGACACAGGGTTTGAAGGCTCACTCTGCCCCCTCATAAAAGTTTAAATCAAGTTCCCCTGATATTAACTCTCCCAACTTGTCTCTGAGGACTCTTGAACCCTCTCTATTGCGGTGAAGCCTGTTTGATGCATAAAGGGCTTTGTTTGACCAGGTCTCCTCCAGCTGTCAATGCATCAATACCCTTCCTTCCTGCACCATTTCCACAACCAGCATTAAACTCCTCAATCCTTTTAATCCTGACCATGCTGGCTCTCACTACTGGCAACACCTCTGAGAATATAACTGATTTGATAACCCTCCTGCAGATCCTCTCCACTACCCTGAATCTTTCCTGTACCACCTCCTCCCCAGCTAGGTCATTCATACCTAGATGTGTAATCACATAAGGTTCCTCCCAACCACATGCACAAGTAGATCAGTCCTTTGGCACACACCCTCCACCTTGACATGGATATTACCTCCTCCCCATATGTGGGTCCCTCTTTTCCCCACAATGAATACCCATAACTATCGAGTGCACTATGATTATGACCCTGACTCTCTTCCATTATTGACTTCCTCCCCCCACTGACTGTCCCTTGAGCTCCTCCATTGCCTATCTGATACCTATATGCCTTGAACACAACTCCACACCATTCTCCACACCTTGTCTGAATGACCCCCTCCCTGCTACAGCCCATTCTCTTGCCTACTTCCATGCTCTGATATGTCCTCTGTCACCACCTAAACATGCTGCCTCATTCCCCCCTCATGCCATCCCTCCCACACCCCATTCCACTCCACCTTCTCCATTCTCCTTGGACACCCTTCCCCTTCCTCCACTCTTGCCATTTACCCTTCCCTCATTCTTCTCCTGCCTATCCTTCCAGTCCCCAATATCTGTACCTGGCTTCTCCATCTCCTTTCCATCCTCTCCAACCCTAGTCCATGGGAGGAATCTATTCCATAATGGCACCCCTCTCTAAGTGCTCCCATTCCAGTCCTGCCTCTCTTGACTGCACCTCTAGCCCCAACCACTCTTCATTCTTCATCTTAGGGACCCCCTGTCCCTCACCATCAGAGGTAGAAGCACCTGTGGGAACTGGATAATTCCATCCTCAACCCTTAACTGTCTGCATTTCTCTCTCACCTGTGCTGCCTCTGCTTGCCTTTCTCTCCCAGCCCTATCCCTTTTCCACCTTCCCTCACTAACCTTCCTAACTCTGATGAGAACCGCCTCACATCTGCCATCAAGTGATTCAGCTTCATACACATGGTACAATCCCCAATCTTCCAGAGTGTCATCATGAACATTGCCATCCCACATCCCCTACAACATACCGCCATACTCCTGTTTGCCTGTTGTCTTTACATTCTCCTACTCCCCCACATGCTACCTTAATCCTAGCCTGTTCATTTCTTGTACAGGTTTTGTTATAACACCTCTAACTCCTGATGCTCCCCCCTGCCACACCTATATGACCTACCACAGATAAGGTGTAGATTTACCTGCTACTGTACACTTCATTGTGCTGACCCTAAAAGTGGTTGGCTGCAAAGCTGCAGCCCCACCATGTGCAGTGTTAACTTTAACTCTCTTTCAGGTTGATCCTAGATGGGTTGGATCAGGGAAGCCTCCTAACATATAGGTGACAGAATGGGCACCCCAGTTCAATCCTGTTTAAAACATAGACATTACTATCATTTAAATAGTGACTCTGTAAAGCAAATGGTACTTCCTGTAAAACTAGTTGCATATAGTGCATTGAAAAAAACATGCACGGGCCCCTACGAAGGGATCAGAAGTAAGTGAAGCCAATTGGGGTGGTCCTATCTTGTTGCCTGTGCACCCTGTAGCTGAGTCTATTGTACGGTATACCTTTTGTTCAGGCAAAGTTGTCTGCTAACTCCTCAATTCAAAGCATATCGAGGATGGGGGAATATGTTCTATGTAAATAGTGCATATAGCAGCCAGAGTGACTGGGCATTCAGGGGCAAGAGTGGTATCTTATTTCCCCCCAGCCATCTGATGAAACCAGACTCTTAAAGGGGAGGGGGAGGGAAGAAAGCCAATTTTAACATTTTTAGTTCCCATAAGCACAACAAATTAGGTTTCACAGCTGGAAGCACTGTCAGGCTGAGCAATTGCTGAACTGAAACTATGGTAGAAAACAATAAAGCCGTGTACACAACTGCAGCAGGACAACCCAGCGGGGGGTGCAAAGTCCAAAACAGATGAAAGATGGAGGTAGGGTAACAAAATACATCTCCAAAGTGCCAACAGCACTATATGAATAAGTTAGACAGTAATAACAAGCTGAACAGTGTGCTGATCACAATGGGGGAGTGAGTAGGGGGAAAGGAAACCAAAAATGGGTAGAAAGAAGGAGGGAAATGGGAAACCTCTGGTGCCTGGTCCATAGAGGGATATATTACCTTACCTAGACAGTAATCCCAAAACAGTAGACAAACCAAAAAACGTACAGTTCAGGTTCCTATATAAAGGCATATATAATTCAGAACATGGATAATGAGCATTACAGAAACATCAATTTGAATCTTTGTGAAGAAATGTTCCGCATGGAGCCAGAGTATGAAGTGCTGATTAGAAACTGAAATCAGCTAAACAAATAGTGTAAAATATCCATATTTTGGACAGCATCCATTCTCTGTGTATATTTAGGACCATGCATGTTGACAGAGATAGGCAAGGACTTTGAACCAGAACTGCAACAAAAATGCAACAGGCAAAAAATACTCTGATTAGTATACGGCAACAGCCTTTATCAGGTCAGTGCTTAGAGAGGACAAAGTCCAGCAGAAGATCTCAGTATACTCCAGAGAACAGTAGGCCTTGAAGGAAGGTGCAGCCAGAAGAGGTGAAATTAGGATGGGGCCCACAGATCAGGCCATGCTGTGAGACGCTTCGGTTCCAGTGATGGTGGTCTTGAGGCACTAGCTTCTCAGTTGAGAGAACAAAATATCAGTGATGCTGACCCCCGTCATGAAATTAAATGTTGCCAAAATTTTCTTGGCAGGCCTTCATCCTATGGCCTGCTGAGAGTGATGCAGCTGTGCCTGGTGGGGTTTTAATGGTGAGTTGGGGCAGGAAGAACACCTCTGCAGAAGTGAAGTCGATGCTCCAACAGCAGAACAGGAGGCAAGAGGGTCCACAAACACTGGAGAAGAAGTCAAATTTATGGATTGCAGGTTTTCTGGCAGTGCTTCTAGTACTGTATAGGGGTTAGGGTGGAGCAGTAGGCCATCTACTTCATCTGATGAGTCATGCAGTGTCAGTGTCAGTTACTTTCCCCTGCTCTGGGACCTGGCGGTAGTGTCATAATGCTCTTTCCATGGCTGCACATAGAAAAATGAAAAGCACCCACAAACAGCTCTTAAAGACTCAAAACTGTTACAGAGTCATAAATTTAATACTCAGTGAAAATAACAAACAACACGGTGGCCCACTGACCAAAAAACACATCAACGTTTCCCCTGGCCAACTGCCAGGCTTCTTCAGAGTGATTTAAACATATCAAATAAAGTGCCTTTATATATCAAACTGGGAAGTCCCAATCAGCTCATCTTCCAATTACAGTGCAAAATTCATTGATCATGTATCATGTGCAATTAATTAGTGTTTCTTTATAGACAAACACACTATTTAAAAACAATTGTACATTCTTGAGCCTATTACATAGATACATAGACAGTGTCAGCAGATAAGGGCCTATGGCCCACCCAGTCTGCCCATTTGAGCTTGTAAGTTCAGTTTATGTTTTCCTAGAAGTCTATTGCCCCTTACCCCTGACCTCCAGAATTCCTTTATGTCTATCCCATGCATTCTTAAATCCTGTGATTGTTTCAGCCCCCACCACTTCCTCTGGCAGGGTGTTCTACTTGTCCACCACCCATTCTGTGAAGAAATTCTTCCTCACGTTTCCTCTGAATCATCCTCCCTCCAACTTCATCCCATGCCCTCTAGTCCTGGGACATCTTTTTCACTTAAAAATAGTGTATTCCTGCACCCTGTTCCTCCCTGTAAGAACCATTATAAACCATTATTTCATATGGGCTATCAATTTTAAAACCTACTGTTTTATTACAGTATATATGTATTTAAATATATCAAGGTTTTATACCCAAATGTATACAAGTGCCCAGTGGCATGGTAATATAAGGCCCTGGCACTACACTTATATTCAATATAACCAATCAGCAGCAGCATCACTACAACTTTCCATTATTCCACGGCCCAGTGCATTGTCAGTGTTAGATCCTATTCCTCCTAGGTAGGGACCACCTTTCAAGACCGTGTGGTCCCAGAGCTGGTGTGGTGTCAGGCGTGGGCTCCACTGTGTAGGGGAAGCAGGCAGGATCTCTGCATTCATCACTTCAAGGTATGCTACTGAACATTGGCCCAGAGCAAGGGAGGTAATAAAGTGTTTCACAACGTGGGGAGTGGAAAATAGTAGTGACCCTTCATTGTTGGATCACATGCAGTTGGGCCGGATATCTCGGGGACTGCTAAATCCCAGGAGAAGCCAGACACTTTCAAGCTACCATGTAGAATTTATATAAGTAGTCCTAATAAAAATGAACATTGTGGTCCTACCATTTGAGTGGCCCCACCTTCTTGCCAGTGTGAGAGAATTTTCCTTGATGGAATAGTGGAGGAACTGAGCTAGTACAGGCTTCAGCCAGCTCCCTGGTTTTAGTTTGGGTATGAGAGACCAGTGGGCTTGCTGCAGTTTTAGTGGAGGGCAGTTGGGTACATTCATGGTCTCTGGAATAGCTCATTGGATAAAATGAATTATATCTGCTCCTTTAACTCCTTCTGGCAACCATGTGAGATGAATATTGTTTTGCCAGGCCCTGTTCTCTAGGTCTTCGACTTTATTAGGCAGCTAATGGATCTTGCACTCATGCTCCCTTAGTTAGTTGTGTGCTACATCAGAGTGGGTCTCCACTGGCACAACCTGGGACTCAGCTGCATCCAGTCTACAGCTGATGGCCACAATGTCTTAGGACATTTGTGCAATATTGATTTTTAAGTCAGCTGTGTCCCTCAGGGCCTGAGAAAGCATCACAGAAATCTGGTTCAGGGTAGGTCCATGAAAAGGGGTTACCAAAGTGTGACATGAGGGTCAGTTTTTCAGATCACAAAAGATCAGTTTTAATAAGCTTGTCAAGACTCTGTGACCCAAGAGAGAAAAAGGGGCCACATTATGAGACAACTCCATAGCAGAGATTGGAGAAAAAGCACTTTCAACATTGTACATGTAATTGTGGACACAAAGTATTGCATGTACAACAGTGGACACAATAGGTGTTTAACTTGAAAAAAAAACTTTACTTTTCTGTACTTTATTTTACTAAGCATTTCATGACACTATAATCCAAGAGTGAAAAAGGGACTATGTTGTGGGATAACGCCATATCAGACTTGAGAAAAATGTACCTTCCGTGTTGCCCATGTAACAGGGGATACCAAACGTTGCATGTGCAACAGTTGACACCACATAGCAGGTTAAGTTAAAAAAAATTACCTGCACCCCTCTCTTACCAGAGTCCTGCAATACTTTTCAGACCCCATCCCAAAAGAAAATCACTCACTCAGAAAAGCTGGATGCTTTTGCTAAAATGTTGTGGAACATGTGAAAAATGCAGTTTGCTTGGACACCACATAAAACTTTGAGTGAACCAAAAATGTTATATGCAGTGAAAAACTAGGGTGAAAATGTCTTCATTAACAAAAGGCAATACCAGAGGCAGTTTTAAACATAACTTTACTGAAGCACAACTAAAATAAAGTCTGCCTAGAAGCAGTGGAATATATTATAGTTTTGCAAGTCACATTTTGCTAGGAAAAATCTGTGACATTTTGGAGCTGGACATTGAAAAAAAAAAAAATGAGTACGCTTGGGTTTCTCAAACTATGAACTGTATCTGTACTTGTGGCTACCTTTTAAATACTCTTATCATGATTGCAGTGGCTGTTCTTATTTTTTTTTAAATCAATGTACCAAGTATTTGGCACATTGGTACCCCCATTTCATGGAATTACCATCCAGGTTTTTTGCAACAGTCACAGTTGCTGCAATACTGGAGGTTGGGGCAAGAGGAAGATGAGCAGCACAGAGAGGCCTCACCAGCAGAAACAAAGAAACTACCTTTAAATCCCAGCCAATTCAGTGAAAATAAAGTATGGGCACACTGCTTATAATCTAAGGAAGACAATTCAAACCATTAAACTAGTGGTTTCTAGTGCTAGACTGTTGGATGTTGCAGGATTAGGACAGGGGTCCCCAGTGAAAAACTATCAAGTTGCCTTTCCTCCGCTATATAGGCCACACTCCCTAAAGACCTGACAATTTTGGTATAGCATTCTCAGGTCACTGCTTTAATTAAACTCTAACTAGGAGGCAGGGGTGTGAGAAGCTGCCAAAATTTGCTTCACAAAAAAAAAAATCAACAAATTCGCTTTGACAACAACCACAGTTCTTGTATTCATTCACACATTGAATAGCCCAAGGTCACATGGTAATATTACAATAATTCCCAAATCATAGGTAAATCAGGAAACTCTTGTTTATTTGTTTGTTTGTTTACTTGGTAGGTGCACTGATCCTATGGACCATTTTCAGGCATGACCCAGTCCATGAAGATGGCACATATGAATACAGACAAATACATAATACATCACATGCAAATGGTACAGGTGTCAGCACAAACAGGAGATACATTAACAATTCTTTGAACACAGTAGCATACAAAGGGTGCAATATTCATTTGAATGCACGAATAAACTTAGTTGACTACACTCACCAACTATACAAGGGATATCATTACATAAAGTGAGTGCAATACAGTTCTAGTTGGTGCAAGTTCAGGAGAATGAAGGCGTGGAAGAGCACAATCCACTGCATATTCAGATCAGGAGTGGAAGGCCTGGGAGCTAGGGAGAGGACTCAAACTGCTGAGCATGACCATTTGGCAGCAGCTAGCAGCCAGGCTTTAAAGTGCATTTTAAAAGTGAGTTGCGAGTCAAGTGAGCAGAGGGAGGTGGGGAGTTTGTTCCACAGCATGGGAGTCATGATGGACAGGGCTTTACTACCCAGGACAGTAGAAATTCTGGGGACTTCCAATGGTGGGACAGAGGATTTCCAGAGGCACCTGGGTATAAGGGATGAGTAAGGTGACAGGCTACTGCTTCTAATGGCATTATTTAAGATGCAGTCCGAGGTATAGTCATGCTGCCCTTGAAGTGGGAGCCAGCCTAAAGAATGGTATAAGGTGCAGTAATGTGTGGAGTAGGGTACCATGAGTGCAGACCTACAGACAGTGTTATACACAGAGTTAAGTCTGGTGCACTGGGTGGAAGAAACCTGTGACTAGACTGGGGGGCAGTAATCTAACAGGAGAAGAAGGTTGCCTTTGGCTATGACAAGGCATGTGCCAGGAATCAAATAGTGTTTGAGTCTGTAACCAGCCCCTGACCTCTAGTTCTCCTACCGCACAGTATTTTTGATGTGCTTGAGAAACCAAGGGAGGGGTCGAGGGTGACACCTAGGTATTTAAAGCTGAAAACATTCAAGGGGGGGCCTTCAGGAGTCAACACTGTGAGAGAGGAGTTAAGATTAGTGGGCTTAGAGAGTGATAGGGTTTGGACTCCAGGAGCATGGCTTTGGCCTTGTGATCATTGACTAATAATCTGTTGGACTGAAACCATTTGTGAGCAGCACCATAAATTATGGGTAAGTGTGGTGGAGAGATTTGCAATAGATTTGTCATTGTGAAATAATACAAGATCATCATCATACAGTGGGGCATGACAGGAGAGGCTATCAGAAGGAAGGGGGTTTATAAAAAGGGAAAACAGTAGGTTGCCCAGGATAGAGCCCTGGGGAACTCCTGTAGACACAGGCATGGCTGGGCAGTTGGCTGTGCCAATGCTTACAGACTGGGATCTACCCAATAGATAGCTCTGGAACCACACTGAGGTCTCAACTGAGCAGCCAAGGCATAGTAGTTTGGCGCAGAGAAGGTTGCGGTCAACAAGGCTGAAGGCCTTTGTCAGGTCAACAAGCACGGTACCAGTGGAGTTCCCAATGTCTGTGTTCCTGGGGACATGATTGGAGAAGTGGGTCAGGGCTGATGTGGTGCTGTGATGTTTCTGTAACCCATGTTGTTGTGGGCACAGCAGGTTGTATTTTTCTAAATATTCAGAGAGCTGGTGGTGGGTAATTTATTTCAGCAGTTTGCTTAGGTTGGGGAGGACGGAGATGGGCCAGTAGTTGTCAGGGGATAGGAGGTCTCCAGCCTTAAAGATAGGTATAACTTTGATATTCATCCATAAATCGGGCATGGTGGATGAGGCTAAGGCAAAGTTAAAAATGAAGGTGAGGGGATTGGAGATGCAGCGAGCAATGAGCTTGAGAAAGAAGTGCTAAAGTCCATCGATACCTGGACTACCCCTGTTTGGGAGGATTAGAATAAGTTTGAGGGTGTCTTTGGTGGAGATGGCTCTAAAGTACAAAGAGGGGTGGGAGGTGCTCTCTTGGGGGCAGTGCCTGGGCTGGTCCCCTGAGGAGGGTGGGGTAGGGGTAGGACGTTTATTTAGGTGAGCAGAGAGGTCTGTAAATTTCATGTTGAAGGCATGGGCAACATCGGGGGATCAGTTAAGAGGACTGAGGGGGAGCTAAGATGTATGATAGGGTTGTGAGTCTGCGGGTTCAACATGGAGCCAATCGTGGACCAAAAGTGGTGGGGATCTCTGAATTTAACCCTCTGTAGGTTATGGTAGTAACTCGTTTTCAGGGACTTGGTGATTTGCTTCATTTGTTACGCAATTGTCTGTTACACAATTGTTTTATAGTTCTGCCATATGAATGTGTGCCATTCACAGGTGAAAAATACACAAACTGCTGTTTCTAAGTTACATTAAAACCTTCCCTCCACCCACTGTGGTGTAATTCCACTCAGTCCCACCACCCAAACACTTTTAAATCTCATAACCCCCTTTCCATCCCCCCCAGCCCTTGTGAATTTATGTAAAATTCAACAGTTATACACTGAGATAGACAGATAGATAGATAGATAGATAGATACATACATACATATATGCATACATACATACATATATACTGTATATACATACATACATTCATACATATATACATACATACATATATAAAGAATATATCCCTTTCCCCTCATCCACACATCAAACACACTCCCCTGACTCCCTCCACCTGACTAGACCCTATTTTAGAAGAAGCCCCCCCCCACCTCCTACCTAACACCTCTCTGGCCCCTGCCACTCTCTTCTCCTCACCAGCATCCAGAAAAAAAATCTGTTACTGTACCCTGCAGCAAAGGACACAGTCCCCTGGTGCAGTGCCTCTTAGAAGAAATTTCACTAGTCTAGCCAATATTTTTTTATTGGTAGATATACTGTAACAAAGATATAATGAACATCTGTCCATAGTGTTACACATACTCTTCGAAATAGGTCCCAGACAAGCATCCCTATTCACTTTATAAAAAAGGACATTTCAATACAATATGTTTAACACCATCAGTTTCTTGAAGGCTACATTTGCAAAGATGTGATGAACTCCATTACTGTTCTGCTTATAGAAATAATAGAAACACTGACACTGATGACAGAGAAAGACCAAATGTCCATCTAGTCTGCCAAAAGTTTCATATCTGTGCTGCGTCATATTGTTCATACTGGGTTTTATCCCTCCTGGTTCATCCCCCCCCCCCACTCACCTCTCTACTGCTTGCAACCTGATTAAACACCAAACCCTTCACTCTGTCCCAGCCGTGCTTGAAACCATTTACGGTCTTGGCACCCAGCACCTCTGCTGCCAGACTGTTCCATGGTTCCTCCACCCTTTCTGTTAAATAGAACTTCCACACATCCCTCTTAAACATCCCCCAGCAAATTTCCATTTGTGACCTCGAGTTCCTGACACTTTAACTGTACTCCTGCTAAACAGTTCACCTTGTTTATTCCCTTCAGGAAGTTGAAAGTCTCTTTCCTATCCCCCCTCTCGCACATGTTCTACAGTGAGTGCATATACAATACCTTCAGATGACCTTTGTAAGATATGGCCTGTTTATCTTGAATCATGTTGGTCACCCTGCATTACACTGTCTGTAGTCTGTCCCTGTCTTTTCTTATGTGAGGACTCCAGAACTGAGAACAGTATTCAAGATGCATTCTCAGTAGTTATCTGCTGTATATAGAGGTAGTAGTAACTCCTTTTTTGGGCTGTCAGTTCCCCTTCCGATACACCCCAGCATCCTATGAGCCTCACTATAAGACTTGTTACACCGGCCTGATTCAGGAAATCACTGATAATGGCTCCTAGGTCCCTTTCTTCTACCATAGTGCTCAGTTTAAGCTCTCCCATTTAGTATTCTGTCCTGTTTTTTCCCTAGGTGCATAACCCTTGCATTTGTTTGGCATTGAATTTCAACTACCAAACCTTAGACTAGCAGTTCTCAAGCCCCAGATTCTATTGGCCTCAAAAGTCCCCAAAGTGCAGCCACCAGAACTCACTGGTGGCCTCATTTCTTATTCTTGTCACCACAGTCCTCATTATATAACAAACCCCCTTACATAACACATTTCTTTTTACTCATTATGCATTTTATTAAAATTCCTTGTTTATTTTCACTTGAAATGTATCTCTTATGTTTCTTAAAGGTAAGAAGTTGTTTATTCAATTACATTTTCAATTAGGGCTGTAAAGTGTTCAGTTATCACACAAAATTATGCTGGAGGCATCATGTGACCACAGTGGCTTCATTTGAGAAATATATTCTTAGACCAACTTTCAAGCCTTTGTAGATCCCTGTGTCTCACTGATCTCTTTGGTACTATCTACCCTACCACAAAGCGTCATGTCATCTGTGAAGAGACAAGGCTTGCCCCAGATGCCCTCTCCAAAGTCACTGATGAGCATATTGAAGAGAACAGGATCCAGAACAGTTCCCAGTGGCATCCCACTTATGACCGCCCTCTCTTCCAATTTGATCCCATTTACCACCATCCTCTACTGTCTCTCCTTCAAACAGTTTCTACTCATCTATGTCCATAGCCATGCCTAGGTCCTCCTACATCTTCAGCAATCTTCTGTGAAGCAATGAGTCAAAAGCCTTGCTGAAACTGAAGTAGACTAAATCCAAAGCATGGCCCTTGTCTACTGCCTTTGTTACTTAGTCAAAGAAAACTATCAGATTGGTCTGACAAGACCTCACGGCCAGAAAAACATGTTGTTTACTATCATGTAGACTGTTGCTCTCTTAATAGTTCACAAGGTCCTCTTTGGTCAGTGTCTCAATCAGTTTACTCACTACAGAGGTATGGCTGACGCAACTGTAATTCCCCAGTAGCTCCTTTTTGCTCCCCCCTCCTTGTGTAGCAGGACTACAATATGTCTGCTATCTGCTGGTCTTTTGGAACCACCCCTGTCAGATTTAACTATTGAATAGCCTTACTTGGGGTTCAGCCAGTTCTGCAGCTAATTCCTTGAGCATCTTTGGGGGCATTCTATCAGGCCCTGGGGATTTATCTACCTTTAGGGCGTCAAACCTTTTCTGGATCTTTTCTCTGATAAATACTGGCTGTCCCTTTTCAGGAATGCTCCTGACAGCCACCTTGTTAGCACTTTCAGACAGGAGCCCACTGTCTTCCCTTGTGAAGACACAGTAGAAGTAATGATGTTGGGTGCTTTTTGTTTATCTTTCTTTAGTAACTTCCACCCCCCTGTAACATAACAATGCTCCCTACCTGCTTTCTTTCCCTTAATATATTTGAAGAAACATTTTTCTTCACCCTTCCCCCCTCCACATTATGCAGCTCCATGTCTGTCTTTGCCTCCCTGGTCATCCTCTTTGCTTCCCTAGTTTTAATTTGGTATGCAATACACACCCCCCCCGCCTTTCACTCTGTGCTGCCTAAATATTGTGTAACCTGGGACTGATTATTTTCCAGCCATTATTCTCTGTGGCCCAAGTTTCCGAAGCCTACAAGGTCAGCCTCAGTGTCTGCTACCAGTTCCTGGAGCTCACTGAGTTTATGATTCAGATTTATGGTATTAGATCAGACTCACCTCCCGCTAGTTCCATATCCTCATTTGCTGTTTTATAATCCTATACCTATATTATTTTCCATTCTCCTTACCTTTTTATGGCTGTGGATGGAGCATACAGCCATATCACTTTAGCTTGAAAAGGGGTTTCCCTTGAACACATGTTTTAGTAGTTTTCAGTGTATCCTTCCATAGCACTGCATATCCCTATGGCAGTTAAAAAATACTCCCTTCTTTCTTTTTAGAATGATGGAGACGTAACCCCAACCTGCTTGTCTCTAAGAGCAAATGTGCACACCTTCCAAACAAATTTAAATATCTTTAAAATTATTCAATGTGCACAAAAACAACCAGTGTGAAAGTTGTTCAGGACAAAAAGGCATTCACATGAGGGTAGTTACTAATCTGAATTCTCTATATTTTGTAAAATATGGTCTTCCAAACAACCTGATTTTTTTCTCTCTGAGTGAAGACAGTAGAAATCGTGCCAAACAAATGTAAATATCTTAGAAAGTATAAAAGTTACCAATATACAACCAACATGAAAGTTATTCAGGACAAAATGACCTTTCAAATGAGGGTAGTCACTAATCTGAATTCATTAGACTTTTTAAATATAGCCATTTGAAAGGTGAAAATTGTGAAGAAAAATGAAAATTCAGGTAATCATATGGCCATAGTTTAAAAATATAATTAGTGCAGCTTAATGAATAGGCTCATTTGAAAGGTAATTTTGTCCTGAACAACTTTCATACTGATGGTTTATGCACAATTCATATACTTTTAGATATATTTACATTTGTTTAGCATAACTCCTATAGCACTTGTAACAGCTTAATTTCTCTAAATCACTACACCACTTTAAGTGAAATGAGACCAGACCATCTTGTCATGCCTAATTTAACAGTAAATCCTGATTTATTAGTACTTCAATGGAATTCTTTAGTGCTTACCAGCTTGAAACAAAACAATCTGCTTATTGGGGACACATTAGATCTTTTCAGGGTGGGATAATGTTAAATCTTTTCAGAACAAAAGCAGCAGATTAATTTTAGTAATTATTAGCTAGCGATGTCATATGAGATCAATATGTAATGCTGACACTGACCAGATAGGGGGAAGAAGGAAGACAGAGAAGAAAAACAATGGCTGTCTGTAAAACGTTTAGGCATCTATACTGCAACACTGATTTTTTTCATTGGCAACTTCTTTACTAAAATGCATTAAATGTATAGTTTACTAAATCTTTTATTTATGTTTTTATAGAAAGAAACGAATGCCAGCACAAGTTACAACCAAGTAACAACCACTTCTTACCAACCAGAAAGTTTGTCAATGTCCATGATGAACAAAGGAAGCAAAAACTTTTCTTCAGAGTGCTATGAAGTGCTTCATTTTATTTTAAATGCATCCTGCTTCCATAAAAAGCTGTCTTCTCTCACAGCATTTATTATTATTTTTTTTTATTTAGTTTTTGTTGACCGGGTAAGTGCACTAGACAAATCCTGCCTATTTTCAGGCACAACCCGGGGGAGGGGGATACAAATGAATACCAACTGACCTTAAACCAGATTAAGCTATTGGTGGTATTTTTCATGAATGAGGGAAATTTGGCCAGAACACAGGGGAAATTCCCCTACTCTTTTCGATAAGTGCCATGGGATCTTTAACATCCACCTGAACTACCATCAATCAAGGCAGATGGGACCTCAGTTTAACGTTTCATCCGAAAGACGGCACCTCAGAAGTGCAGCACCACTCTCATGCTGCACTTCAGTGTCAGTACTGGGATATTAACCCAAGTGCCAGATGTGGGAACTGAACCCACAGCCCTCTGATCTCCCAGCCTCAGAGGTGAGCGTGCTACCTAATGAGCCACTGACACTGCAAAAATCTTGACCTTGAGATAACTCTTGAATGACTCCTAAATAAGTTTTAAGCCATTCCCTTTATGGGAGTTCAAGACCTGTGCAAAAGGTCAAGTGTTCATTTTTTCATATTTTATTTTTACAAATTTCCACAGTAAAAGTCTGGAGACATAGAAAAGTATGTACAACTACTGTCCTATGCATTTTCAAGTCAGAGAGAAGTTAATATTTGTGCAAAATCAAACCCAAAGTTTAAACAATTTTGTTCTAAAGTTATTTTATTCTAAATCTTACTGGACTGTTGATGAACTGAGCAAAGAAGTGTTTAGATAAAACAAATTGAAGACTCCAGGACTGGGAGGTCATTAAAATTGCTAAAGGTCAGATTGAAACCTTAAATGAACTCATTAAGACCATTCTTCTTAGTATGTAATTATAATGAATTAAATCCATTTTAATATAGGCCTACGATTATACAATCATTTTGATACACATTTTTAGGATCAGAGGAATGGTGCAAGGCTGCCTAAATCATAGTAATCTCACTGGTTCAATGCTTCAGTATGCATGGATCAAACCAAAAAGAGCAATAATAAAAGCTTCTATCTTCTCAAAAAAAATTTATTTTATTATATTTGATTTAACCTGAAAATACAAAATAGCAATAAGGAAGTAAAGCAATCAAGATGAGATTTCAGTATTCTCCAACCAAACATTAAAGCTGAGCCATAATAAAGGCTTCTATCTTCCTCAGAGCAATTATATTTTATTTTGATATAGTTAATATTCTGTATCTAAGTAGACACTAGAAAAAGGTTTTTTGAGTGTTTGAAAACAGGTACATGCAACCAGATACAGAAGGAAGTCAAAAGAGAGTATAAATTGTGGGGGCTAGTAACAAGTCAAAGAGCTCACTTGACCACTCCAATGGGGGCCACCCACTGATACTACTGACCATTGGTGGGCACTGGTAGCAGAGGAGAAGTTGGGCTAGTACTGCAAGCAGTCAGTGTAGGAGGAGGAGGAGGCAGATGACAGGCTGCCTGCCATAGTCCAGCTCTTTTTTTAAATCCCCAGTGGTGCCTGAGTGGCTGTAGCAATCATCTGTGTAGCAGCCCTCCATCTTTAGGGATTAAGGGGACTCCGTTTAGCTGTCCTGTTGTATTCAGGCAGGCTCGAGCTCCATTACAGCAGCAGGTCCGACTGGAGCCCCAGACCCCCAGCTCTGCTACTTGTACAGGACTGACTGCTTGAGAATGAGGGCTCCTTGCTGCTTGCAGAGGAAGTGGGAGGGGTTGTGGTTGGTGTTCATTTGTGTGACAGGGTAGACAGGGGTTGGCTGGGATGGGAGGAGTGCCTTTAAGTGTAAGCATTACATAGGTTGGAACTGTTGTGGAATGCGTGGGCATAGGCAGGGGGTGTTCACCCCCCCCTAAATTACCTCAGAAAATTTCAAATTCCTGTATTTTATTTTTGGGTTGGCTCAGGCTCAGCTGCTAAAAACTCAGTGTCTTAGCAGTCTCCATAGTGAATGGAGCTAGCTGCAACACAATCTGCATGCATGGGACCATTGATGGCTAGGGGAGATGGAGACATGATCAACAGAGACAGCAGGAGAAGCCTGGTGAGACAGACTAGTGAATGTGCTGCTGTGCTGCATCTTCTGTACAGTGCCGAGCAAGTTGTGGTGTCCTGTCAACAGCCATGGTGATAGAGTGGGACTGTGTGCTGCTCTCCTCTAGTCTCTGTTGAACTGTGGGAGAACTTGAAGTATGGTCTATTAGAGAAAGAACTAATCCAAAGAGTGCCAAGCTGCGAGTAACACGTGGTGCATCTTCTTGACTGTGCTGGATACTGGATGGACTGGTGGTGTGGTCCGAAGAGAAGACAGGAGAGGTTGAGGAAAAATCTACCCTGGCCTAGTGGCCTGTAGTCCTGTCTTAGGAGGGGAGAGACTGGTAAGGCAAGTAAACAGAAGGATAATCAGCAAAAAAATGGTGAATGGAGAAAAGAATAAAGATTGATTTTGTTGGGGGGACTTCTCTCATTCAGAGAGGTGGTGAGGAGTATTGGCACCATCTCCCAGGGTAACCCACTCATTACATCTCAACCTCACTGATGTTCTGCCCAACATGGAGCTTATCATGTGGAGTGGGAATAAGTATGGAAAGGCAGATGCCTGACTGACATCTTTGTCTCTGGCTGTTACAGAGTACTCCCATGTGTAATGGTGAAACGGGGTTAGAAGTACTCTCTATATGCAGAAGTGGGATGGTGATAGAGGAGGAGTGATGCTAATGTGTGGAGGTGTGCCCATGTGTAGGAGTGAGATGGATGTGGAGCAATGCTCCCCATGTAGGGGCAGTGGAATGAAGGGGTGGAGTGATCCCCATGTACAGAGCTGATATGAAGTGGGAGGAAAGCTCCCCATGTGTGCAGGTTGAATGGAGGGGGGAGGCGTGCTCCTATGTGCAAGAGGTGGGATGCAGTGGGAGAAGTGCTTTCCATGTGGGGGAGGTGAAATGTAGTGGGAGAAGCACTGAAGGGGTCAGGGGATGAGTGCTCGCAATGGGCACTATTCACAAAAGGACCGCCACTATGCACATAAGCAGCATAAAGTCAGGCACACAGCTGCATGCCGTGCAACACACACAAAATACACGGCATGCACAAACAAGCCAGGAAAACCCCTAGAAGGATGGAGCAAGGTATGCAGAGGCACGCGGCAATGTGCTAGGGTGGGACTGGGACAGTACAAGATGCCCAGAATGCCCCTTGACCCTGCCATATAAGGAGATGCAGAAGCGCTACTCTACACTGCTGTGTGGACAGACCTGGAAACATTTTGAAAGAGGACACAAGAGCAGATGCCAGGAATGAGGACCGTGGACCGGTGAAGACCACAGCGCAGGCAAGTGGGGCTGGGGGACATGGTATGGGCATTGGAGGTGGCAAGAGGCTGCAGTCCTCCAACTTTACAGGGGCGCAGGTTGCCATCCTGGAAACAGAGGTCCTGCAGCACTTTGATGTGCTGTTCCGCACTCAGCACCCCACCTGAGACCAAGTCACAAATATCGCTGGATGTGCAGTTGGCCATAAATGCCTCCAGACCGGAGGCACGCACATTGGCTGCCATAAAGCACAAGTGGCATTATCTCGTGTCCCAGGTAAAGAAGAAGATATGCCAGGCATGACAGTCACAGGGAGCCACTGGGAGAAGCCCACCACTGCCAGCCCCCTCACTCCCATAAAACAGATGTTGTCGCCACAGACAGGGAGCCCAGCAGCCTTGATAGCATGCCAGGTGAGCTCAATGATCAGGGGCAGAGGGTGGCCACACCACCCAGTACCACTGACACAAGCTCTAACCACCTGTCACCCTTCCTACCACACTTTAAGATGATGACAGTGCTGGCAAGGCCCTATCTGGGATCGGCGGTATAGCACAGCAGCAGTCAGGTGATGCAGGTAGGTGTTGACCCAGACACAGGGTGGTGCACAGCACAGGATGGACATGCAAGTGTACTAAATGATGACCCCCTCCACCCACACATGTACTCCGCAAAGCACTGATGGCACATAGGAAGGGACACACAGCAAACTACACCGGCAGAGGCATGTTGATGGAAGGACACCGGAATGGTAGAAGGAGGAGAGTGGCAGCCAAGCCAGAGTCATGAACATACAAGCCAGTGAGGATGGTGGGACACCTATGGACCATGACGAGGATGACCACACAGCACTGGGAATGGACAGGAGCACAGAGGAAGACACCCTGTGACCGGAGGGCAGCTGCATGGTGACTGTGGGGATGTCAGCACCTGCCACACCACCAGACACCCAGGAGTGGGACATGGGTGCCTCTGAGGGCTCTCCCTCCCACAAATCATCTTAGGCAGGGCAGCATTGGCTCAGCACTGGTTAACTATTACATAGATACATAGATACATAGATACATAGACAGTGTCGGCAGATAAGGGCCTATGGCCCACCTAGTCTGCCCATTTGAGCTTGTAAGTTCAGTTTGTTTTCCTAGAAGTCTATTTCCCCTTACCCCTGACCTCTAGAATTCCTTTATATCTATCCCATGCATTCTTAAATCCCGTGATTGTTTCAGCTCCCACCACTTCCTCTGGCAGGGTGTTCCACTTGTCCACCACCCGTTCTGTGAAGAAATTCTTTCTCATGTTTCCTCTGAATTGTCCTCCCTCCAACTTCATCCCATGCCCTCTAGTCCTGAAACATCTTTTTCACTTAAAAATAGTGTTTTCCTGCACCCTGTTCCTCCCTGTAAGATACTTGTATGTCTCTATCATATCCCTCTCTCCCTCCTCTCCTCCAGGGAGTATGTTCAGTTCCTTCAACCTGTCTTCATAGGACTTGTGATGCAACCCATGCACAATCTTTGTTGCCCTCCTCTGAACCTTCTCTACCCTGTCTATGTCCTTACATAGGTATGGTCTCCAGAACTGTACACTGTACTCCAGGTGGGGCCTCACTAGTGTCTTGTATAGCGGAATTATGACCTCCCTTTCCTGCTGGTGATGTCCCTGCCTATACATCCCAGCATCCTATTTGCTTTACCTGATGCCTTGTCACACTGTTTCCTACCTTGAGGTCATCAGAGATGACAACCCCAAGATCCCTTTCCTGCTTGGTGCATGCTATATCCTCACCCCCAACTGATATATTGTGCCAGGGTTTTGTGCCCCATATGCATTATCTTGCACTTCTTTGCATTGAATTTCAACTGCCAAACCCTGACCATTCTTCAAGTTTCTGCAGGTCCTTCTCATTCTGTCTACACCCTCTGGTGTGTCTACTCTGTTACAGAGCTTTGTGTCATCAGCTGAACAGTGAAATTCTGCCTTCTAGATCCTGTGCAATGTCACTGATGAAGATGTTGAATAGGACCGGTCCCAGCACTGATCCCTGTGGTACCCACTGGTCACTCTTCCTCTGTGGAGTGACAGCCATTTACCACCACCCTCTGTGTCCTGCCACCCAGCCAGTTACCTACCCACCACACTACTGTCCTGCCCACACCCATATTCCCCAGTTTGTGTAATAGTCTTCTATGTGGCACAGTGTCAAAGGCCTTGCTGAAGTCCAGATAGGCCATGTCCACTGCCCTCCCCTGATCTACCTCCCTAGTCACCCAGTCAAAAAATTCAATGAGGTTGGTCTGACATGACCTCCCCCTGGTGAAACCATGCTGCCTTGGGTCCTGTAGTCCATTGACAACCAGATGTTCCACCAATCTCTCCTTCAGTAGTGCTTCCATGATCTTTCCCACTACCGAGGTGAGGCTGACTGGTCTGTAGTTCCCTGCTTCCTCTTTGTTCCCACTTTTGTATAAGGGGACTACATCTGCTGTCCTCCAGTCTTACCCTGACATCTGCTGACTGAAACGTGACCAGTTGCAGACTGCACGGAGCAAGTGCACCACATGACAGATGTCATGGTGGCATCTGCCTGGGCTCAGGAGAGGCTGGCAAAGAGCATTGCCGATGGTGTAAGGGTGCAGGAATGCATGGTTGAGGCCATTGCTGCAAGTGCCCATGCTCAGGACAGACTTGTGAAGGAGGTGGTGGCTGGTGCCTGCTCACAGGAGCAGACAGCAGAGGCACTCCTGGCCATAACTAAACACCTGGACGCTCATCAGTTGCAACCACCAGCCATGGCCCCACCACTGGTACCAACTGATGCTGCACAACCATCAACCTCTGTGCAACTGGCACTTCATGACAGTGCCCCACAGCATGTGGTGGCAGCCCCGGCTGCCGCAACTGCCACAAGCATTGCTGGCCAATGGTCACATCGTGTACAGGTGGTACAGCATGCCACACAGCCAACAGCCATGCCAAGGAGAAACAGGGAACAGGACTAGGGCACGGACTTGGTGGGCAGCCTCAGACACCAGCCACATTGTGAAGGGGTGCATCCAACATCAGCTGTGGCTGTCACACACACACTCCCCACACATGCCCCACACTGACACACCCACACTGACCACCAAGGCACACTACACACCAGTGCACCAAAAGACCCCATGGACCAGCAACGCCTGGGTGGTGTGCCAAGGATCACAAATACATGTCACAGTCATGCCACAATGAGCACCCCCCCACTAGAGGTGGGTGAAGTGGACAAAATTCACTCTATGAAGCAATTCATAGAGTAATGTGGAATCTCCGAAGTACTCCATGGTACAAAACAGAGTACTTTGTGCTATAATGAAGAATGCAAAGTCCATTGATAACACTGACTTTGCATTACTCCGCCTTCTCCCAACCACTTGTAAGCCAATTTTAGGGTGAAGTACATAGAAAGCAATCCACTTTGCATCACTTCGCCTTGTTATTGAGTTCCAAGGCAAAATTTGCAGTGATTCATGGGATTGCAGGTTACATGGGCACTAGATTGTTCTGCACAGCCTCAGTTCTGTGAAGTGGTAGCTGGAGACAGTTTGTTCTCAGAGGTGTGTGATTCAAACCCTCTAAAAGCTGTTGAAAAAGCCTTTTTGAGCCTTTTTTTTGCTCAAAATTTAGTACATCGATTGTAGGAAACACTACTGTGCTCATATCATTGAGCATTTATTGTTTGTGTGTGGATTTTGAATGTTAGTTTAGAGCATTCAGTCTGGGACAGATATTCAGAAATGCACTAAAGGCCAGCTCAAGTCTGGCACAGCACAAGTGAGATGCTACCTGGGAAGCCGGCAGCCATATTCAGAGGATGCGCCACCACAAATACTCCTGGGCAAGTCAGCTGAATATGGCAAAGATGCTCCACGGCACAACCAGAGGTGCACAAGTGCAACCATGGATGAGCAGAGCAAACCTGAGCACAAACCCATTGGGCAGGGCAAGAGCCAAAGGCAGTAGGGATACAGAAGCAAGAAAATAGAGGGCAATGGACACAGGACCCCCCAGCAGGGCACATCCATGAACACAGAGGCATGGACCCAGAGGGCACAAGGGGAATGTGCACAGACAACCCAAGGTCACTGACCCTGGAACACACCTCCATTGAAAGGCCTGCCACCCCAACCATGCCAATAAGATAAGATAAAGATAAAGATAAATAAAAACTTTTATTTTTTGTCAGGATAATAACTTTTAGGACCGAAGACCCTGTTTATCAAAGTTGTCCTGTTTTAAAAATACAGTTTCAAGGAACAATAACATCATGTAATAATATATTACAGGGACAAGTCTTTCATGTATAACAAACAGTTTCACTACATACATTACAAAAGACGTACATAAATACACAATATATCAGAGAAATACAACAATTTTATCATACTTTAAGTATGCATTTTCCAGACAAATCGAAAGATTGGATGTCTAATAACATATGGGAAAATTATTTTCGTTTTCAATATTATCTTATTGGAACAAACACAAAGGAAAAAGAAGAAGCAAGGAAATGAAAACAAATGAAACAAAGAACAAAAAGAAGGGAGGAGGTAAAGAAAAAAAATAAGAAAAAGGGAATTTGTTTAGTCTAAAAAACACCATAACAAACTCATCTATCTCTCCAAATAATATTCAGAGAGTACTTAAATTTGTTGAAACTATCAATAGTTCTAATGTCTGGATCTATTTCATTCCACTTTTTCGGTAAATAAAAATGTTGTTGCAATTTACTATAAACATTTAATTCTAAAGGAACCTTTTGACGTCTATGTTTTAAATGCCTTAGGTTATACCTATCAGGAATAGAGACACCAAAAGAGATTGCACCATGTTTAGACTTCCTTCCATATTCACAAAAGGCTTTATACCCTACAAGTTTTTTCTGGTGAATTGCAAGAGAATCCCAACCAATATCTTGAAGTAAATTACAATGATGAGTATTGTAGGGGCATTTCATTACATATCTCGCTATTCTATGATATGTTTTATCTAAACAATTTAATAAATATTTAGGAGCAAACTGATATATTAAACTACCATATTCTAATGTTGGTAAGAGTAGTTGTACAGCCACTCTATTTCTAGTCTCTCTTGGTAGTAAGAGAACTATCCATATAAACTCCCAGATACTTATATACCCAAACGTGTTCTAACATTAAGCCCCTTGAAGAATAAATATTTAATGTCTGACGAGGCAATTTATTTTTAGGGTGAAAAAGCATTACCTGAGTCTTCTTAGTACTGAGGACCATTTTAGATTGAATTAACCAGTTTTGTAAAATGTCAAAATCAAATTGCAACATTTTTTGTAAGTCATCCAGATTTTTAGCTTTCCTTATAAGGGCCATGTCATAAGCGTACAAATAAATCTTACTATTTTGGATATATGATGGAAGAGAATTTATATAAATCAAAAATGATAGGGGACCCAAGTTTGAACCTTGGGGAACTCCCCTAAAAGTACCTTCTTTATCTGAGATTGTTCCGTCTATGTATACCTGTTGTGTACGTTCAGTCAGATATGATAATACCCATGTCTGAACAGGTTCTGATATGCCCATCTGAGCCAACCTTTTTATTAATATATTAAAGTCAACTAAATCGAAGGCCTTCGAGAGGTCGACAAACACCACCCCAGGAGCGAAATTCTGTGCACTAGCTGTATGGAATAGCACAGAGAGCTGCTTTACAACTTGAAGGGGGGAATATACCTTATTTCTGTGCAAAACTATGAGTGAAACTGATGTCTTTTATATAACTTAAACTGTAAACACTAGGAGCCCTGGTTGCTACCGTGACAGGTATCCAGGTTGAGAGACCTTGCTAGGTCTAATTTTACTGCATTACATTTTTTTTAAACGCTTGCTCATAGGCATATTACAGCCCTACTGAGGATAGCACTAATACCCTGCATTAGATATATTTGGGGCTTTTTTATTAAGTAAAATCTTTTATGCAGACCATACCTGTTTCTTCTACTTCTGGGTATTTGGTTATTTAAGAGACCCCTGCTGCAAGCGGGGCAAGCGAAATTCTGTGCACTAGCTGTATGGAATAGCACAGAGAGCTGCTTTACAACTTGAAGGGGGGAATATACCTTATTTCTGTGCAAAACTATGAGTGAAACTGATGTCTTTATATAACTTAAACTGTAAACACTAGGAGCCCTGGTTGCTACCGTGACAGGTATCCAGGTTGAGAGACCTTCTAGGTCTAATTTTACCGCATTACATTTTTTTTTAAATGCTTGATCATAGGTATAATTACAGTTCCTACTGAGGATAGCACTAATACCCTGCATTAGATAAATTTGGGGCTTTTTTATTAAGTAAAATCTTTTATGCAGACCATACCTGTTTCTTCTATTTCCGGGTATTTGACTATTTAAGTGACCCCTGCTGCGAACGGGGCACGTCGCAGCACGCAGAGACGTGTGCAGAGACACGTGCGTCTGTGCATGTCTGCTGTGTCCGCTGAGACACTGGGACCTGGATTGGGTAAGGTAGCAAGTAATCCACAACAGAAATTGTCAGAATATAATTAAAAATGGCACAAACTAGGGTTAAAAAAGGTAGAAGTATTAAAAAAAAGGTGTGCATGCAATGCTTAATGTACCTAGAGGATACTCCAGACCTAGAATTTGTTTGTGATAAATGTAAAATGATCTTAACATTACAGGAAGAAATCTGTAAATTAAAAGAAAAACTGGAAACACACAAGGAAATAATGCTTCTGGAACAATTTATTGACGATGCAGTCAAAGAAGCAAGTATTAAGCATTTTGAAACACAGATTAAAAACACACCCAGAAACATATCCCCCAGTGTTCAAACATCATATCAGTTTGATGAAAATGACATAAATAAAATGGCGATGATATCCCTGTTAAATCTACAACAACAAACCTATCCTATGCTTATAAAACTCAAAAAGCTATCACATCCACCCCATGTGAAGACTTTAAAGGTGTTGTACAACCTATCAGTTTGTATAACAGATTTGAAGTACTAGCGGAGGAATACAAAGAATCACAAAAAACAAAAAATCCAAATCTTAGAGACTGTGCTATGCTTAATAGTGTGTCTAATGTAGGTGGAATAGGGAAAAACAAGATTTCTGATAGAGATGTTGTAGTAATAGGTGATTCAATATTGAAAGGAATTGATACCATTGTCTGTGAAGGGAGAAAGGAACATACAACTGTGAGTGCCTTATCAGGGGTTAGAACTAATGACATAATTAATCTTCTAGAAGGGCTACTTGAAATTTCAAGCAAACCATTAGTTATCCTTCATGTGGGAGTTAATGACCTAATTAAAAGGGCTCTGAAAGATATTCAGGAAGATTACAGAAAAATAGTTGCAAGGATTAAGGAAAAAGGGGGAGATATTATACTGTCTGGTATGCTTCCACTTATAGGAACTCAAAACTATAAGAATGAACAAGCGAAACAACTAAATTACTGGTTAAGATATTTCTGTAAGGTGGAGAAAATAGGATTTATGGACAACACTCAGACCTTCAAAAATATAAAATGTTATAAAAATGATGGAATTCACCTTAGCCAGATTGGTAGTAGGTTATTGGCTAAAAAATTAACAGGGTAGTAGAGTTTCATTTAAACTGGGTAAAAGGGGTGAAACCCAATACCCCACCCCTGTAATAGCAGATTATTCGTGTAATCATGATTTAACTGAAGATCATGGATGGAATGGGGTCCTATTAAATGCACAGAGTTTGAATAACAAATTTGATGAGTTTAAATTGTATCTAGAGATGAATGATATATGTATTGCAGTCATCATTGAGACTTGGTGGGGTGACAATGATCAGTGGGACAAAAATATACAGGGATATAAATTATATTACAAAAATAGGAAATATAGGAAAGAGGGAGGGGTAGTCATATACATACATCAATCAATTGATCGTGAAGAAATTGTAGATGACACTGATCTTGAAATATTGTGGATTAGAGTAAAACCGCGGATAGGTCCACCATTTATTTTGACCTTAGTATACAGACCTCCCTCCATGAGTCCCGAGAATGACAACAATTTATTACATACTTTTAGTCATCTAGATACATTAAAAAATTATATAATTATGGGAGATTTTAATTTGAATAGTGTTAATTGGGATCAGGCGACTGCATTAGACAAGATAGAAGCTATATGAAAATATTAAATGAAACAGGTTTGGAACAACTTGTCAAAATAAATACCAGGGGTAATAAAGTATTGGACCTTATATTAACTAATGTTGCTCATTGTATTACTGGGATTGATGTTAATGCTCCCTTAGCTAACAGTGATCATAATACTGTACAATTTCAAATATTAAATAATAAACCTACATTAGCAACAGGTACAACTAAAATCCTGAACTTCTCTAAAGTTAATTTTCAAAATATGAAGTATATTATGAGTTGCTGGGATTAGTGCAACATGTTCATAAACTTATCAGTAGAGGCTAAATGGCTGCTACTAGTTAATAAATTAAAAGACCTTATTAAAACAACATTCCAACTAAAAGTAAATATGAATTAAAAATAAGCATACACCTAGGTGGATGTCCTCTAAAACTAAATCCCTAATTAACGAAAAACAAATTATACAAGAAAATTCAAAAGGTTACACATCTTAGATTAAAATATAAGGAATTATTAAAAACAATAAAAATTAAAATAAGATTAGAAAAAAACAATTTGAATTTAAATTAGCATCTAGGGTAAAAGATAAAAAGAAATCCTTTTTTTTCCTATATAAACCAAACTAGAGGTAATTCTACGACTATAGGTCCATTCACCACACAGTCTGGATGCGTATCTAATAAATATGAAATAGCCAATATACAGAATTAGTACTTTTCATCTGTATTTAATAATAAGTCACAGGACAAATTAACTGAAATAGGAAGCTCGATACCTGGTACATTTACAATTAAGCCCCATGAAGTTTTAGATAAACTTAATGCAATAAATATTAATAAGTCCCCGGGCCCAGATGATATTCATCCAAAGGTAATAAAAGAACTTGCTTATGAAATTTATATGCCCTTGACTAATATATTTCAACACTCATTAGACAGTGGTGAGGTCCCAAATGATTGGAGAACTGCAACAGTTGTACCTATACACAAAAAAGGTCCTACCAACAAACCGGAAAATTTTAGACCCATAAGTTTGACATCTCTGATTGGTAAAATATTCAAACAGTTTGTTAAGGAAATTATATTGGAACACCTGAATAATAATAAACTTATAGATAAAAATCAACACGGATTTACAAAATCAAGATCATGTTTGACTAATCTCCTGACCTTTTACAATAAAGTAACGGAAGAAATGGATAAGGGTAATTCAGTTGATCTAGTGTTTATAGATTTTGCTAAAGCATTTGACAAAATACCCCACTTTGAACTTATAAATGCTTTAAAAGAAGTTAAACTGAACCAAAATATAGTTAATTGGATAGCGATGTGGCTTAGTGATAGGAGGCAGAGAGTGGCCATTAATGGAGAATTGTCAGATTGGGCTAGTGTGACAAGTGGTGTCCCCCAGGGATCGGTTTTGGGGCAATGCCTATTTAATATTTACATTTCCTCCCTAGAATCAAATTTAAATGAGATTTGGTTACTAAAATTTGCCGATGATTGCTGCATAGGTTCTATTGTCAACAATGGTAACGAATACAGTACCCTGCAACATTTCTTGGATGAAGTTACTATATGGGCCAAAGAAAAGAAACTGGTACTAAACAATGATAAGTGTAAGGTGATGCATATGGGTAAACGTAATCCTAAATTTATATATAAACTGGCAAACCAGGTATTACAACAGACCTTGAAGAAAGGGATCTTGGCTTATTATCACCCCAGATATGAAATTTAAACTCCATTGTTCCAAACAAATTAAAAAGGCAAACCAGAACTTAAATTGTATATTTAGACATGTGGCAAGTAGGACTAGAGAGGTTATGTTGCCATTGTACAATGCCCTGGTGCGACCCCACCTTGAGTATTGTGTCCAAGTGTGGTCTCCATATACCAAGGAAGAAATGAATAACCTCAAAAGAGTGCAGAGACGATTTAGTAGGACAGTAACAGGAATGAAAGGAAAAGATTATGGATATAGGTTTAGGGATCTGAAATTGTACTTCCTGAAATACAGAAGGCTTAGGGGTGACTTATGCCTTATATGGTTTACTACAAGATACTGTACTCCTAAACGGAATAGGATTATTTAAATCAGAACTTAGACAAAGCAACCGTAGACACAATAAACAGTTATTGATTGGTAAATGGTATTCATTAAGGAGAAAAAAACTGGTTTAGTATAAGATCAATTGCAACATGGAATAATCTTCCTCCAAATGTTGTGGATAGTTCAAGTATGGATGCGTTCAAAACAAATCTGGATTTAGCAATGATAGATGATTACAAATATAATTAAAAATGTGGCAAGCATTATGGACACTGTCCTCTGGCTTGAAAAAAACTTATGAAACTTATGAAACAGACTCCCGGGCCTCGAGGCCACTTGCCACAGAGTCCAGAAAGTCCATCAGGGCAGTGTCCGTCAACCTCCCCTGCCTGAAGCTCACTTGACAATCAGTCAAGAGTTTATACTTCTCCAGATATTCATATAACTGGGCAAAGACCAGGCGTTCAAAGACCTTCGAGACAATTGACAATAAAGCTATTGGTTGATAATTTGATTGATTATTCTTATCTCCTCCCTTAAAAACAGGAACAATTTTAGAATTTTTCCAAAAATCTGGATAGCTTTTCTGCTGAAGACTGAAATTGAAAATTTTTGTCAAAATTGGACTTATTTGCTCTACTGAGGTTTTCAAAAAAATTGTCTCTATTCTATCCATACCTATTGCTTTCCATGAATTTAATTGTCTTATTTGCTTCTTAACTTCACCAATTTTAATTGCTCGAAAGTAAAAACATGGTAGGCTCTCTCTATACTGTGTCTCCAAAGGCCTAATCTGTTGGAAGCCGTAATTCTGATTACAGTCAGCTTGTTCCATTTTTACGTCTGGGAGACAACAAAAATACTGATTCAAATTATTTGCTACTTGTATTTTAGACATCTCCCCTCCCATTTCATCCTTAAGGATTATTTTCAGGTGTTTCCTTTCCCTACCCTCCAAATCCTTGATTAAGTTCCAATACTGAGCTGGATTTTTTGTTTGATTCACTTTATTTCTGTAATAGCTTTTCCTTTCTTTTCTTATCAGACTTTTACTTTTGTTCCTAATCTTCTTAAACAACTCCCAATCTTCTACTTTTAAAGATCCCCGCCAATGGCAGGGACATGCAACAGACACCCACCAGGCAAGCCTATAGTGCACCAAGTGCACTTTGCCAGGGATGAGGGAGACACAAAGAGCAGATGACCAGGGTCGAGTGAAGCACAGGCCACCCAGTACCACAGAGGGTACACAGCAAAGTGGGAAGGAGCATCGTGGACCCACCCACAGTGGACATGTGCACCCCTACAAACAGATGTCAGAACTGGCGGACAGGTGCACATGTGCAGATTCAAGCCACAGGGGCACACAGGGCCATGCACAGGACTGGGAAAAGGCACACACACCCAGTGACCCCTGGGGCAATGGCACAGGGGGATGGTGGGGGATGAAAAGAGACATGGCAACACACAGCGGAACAGGAGTAGGAACACAGACATACAGAACCACAGAAACCGGATGGCACAAAATGACCGCCAGGCACAGCAGGTCCACCCAAGGTGCCCAGTGGAGGGGCAGGACAGATGTAACAACCCACACAACACAGTGGCACCCTTCTCACTGCACACCACCCAACACCAGTCCCATGTGTCCCGCCCATGCCCAAACAAAGCCCTGTATGATGCCCAACACCAGCACCACTAACAGAAGCACATATAAGCCATCCACCACACTGACAGTGACAGATGCCACCAGACATGTCCCTGACACCTGCCATCTACCACCAGTGGCACATGCCCCTGGGCTAACAATGCAACTGCAGCACAGGATGGGCCACCCCCTTGCCACTGTCCAACCACACTGGACAATGTAGAGTCCCAGGCATATTCCCTCGACCCCACCTGTGATCCAGTGAGTACAAACACAGTCTACCCAAGCTAGCCCTGCACTGCAGGGAATGGATCCCAGACACCAGCACAGGCCTGATGGTCAGCTCACCACCAGCCGCAACATGGAGTCTCACCAGGAATACTCACCAGAGCTGCAGCCCACAGACCATTGATGGTCTGACCAGTCATGGGGACATGGGGAGAATGACCCCCCAAACTGCACATGAACATGAACCCAAGGCAGCCCAACAGCATGCCTGCCATGGTGACCACCTGCACTGTCCAGCAACCCACATGGCCCTGGAAGCAATACCATCCAGGGCCCCATCCCCCCTGTCACCACCAGTGCAAGATACCCCAGGTGCAAGGCACAGGAAGACGCCTCCCCCATGAGCATGTGACCACACCAGTGCACAGTGAGGGCCATGTGGCACAAGGAGAAACAAGCCCTAGGAATACAAGAACCCTGTGCAGATACGCCAACCCCCTCCTGGATGTCCACCCAAGGACAGAGCACCACACTGACTACACAGTGACACATCAAACACAGCCAACCCACAGGCAGACACACCATGGCCATGTGAAACAGTGCTGGACACGACATGGACCACATTGGAACACAGCCCGTGGACTGACTCCCCCTGAGTAGGCACCATGCACCACAACCACACATCTGCAACATGGCTCCTCACGTCACCTGCAAAGCAGACAAGGACACAGGCCTGTAGCAAACATAAAACTTTATAAAATGGATAGTAACAAACAGGAAGATAACAAAGGCAGGGATGGGGAGGGGGAGAGGAGGAAGGGACTATACAACAGGAGGTGGGACAGCAGGGAAACAGGAGTGGGGAAGGAAGGGGGCTATATACAACAAGGGGCACTCTAGTCTTCTAGCTGTGTCCCCGATGGGCCTCTGTAGCCACTGAATGGCCTGCCTCAAGGCTGCTGTCTCTTGGAGGTGCCTCCTCTGCAGCACCAGGAGCCATCTCTGGAGCACCAGGATCCTTCCACTGTCCCAGATCCGGGGGTGTGCAGCACTCCCAGCACCCATCCTGTGACCACCTAGGGGAACGGACAGGACAGCCAGTTAGTGCAATGCCCTACAAACCCCAGCCCACCCAAAGCGTGCATTGGACTGCAGGGGCACGCACCACTGGGGGACTGCATTGGGCCCACGCATGGGGACCACACCAGTCATCCACACAGCACACCACAATGGTGCAGCTGGTCAGACAGTGCAGCGCAGTGTGCCCATGTGCACACGAGCATGAGCACAAGGCACAGAGCACTGGCACCATGATAGCACACATTGTAGAGGCTGTATGCACGTCCTCCCCACCGGCCAGCACAACACCGCCATAGTACATGCAACAGTGGCATGTACAATGGTTGGTGTGCCAACCATGGCCTTGCAGACAAGGAGCCATTGATGTCATTGCCTGACTCAGTACCCACAGCAATACCACTGGGACAAAGAACAACAATGTGGTCACACCTACCTGCCATGTGGCACCAGTTTGGTGCAGCCCTCTGTGGCTTACCGTGGCCCCTCACCCCCGCCACGACCTCTATGGCCCACCTACAGTCCTCTGGCACTGTGGAAAGCAAGTAGAGATGGGGACATGAGTAAACAAGCATGCATGTTGAGCCCCCCCCACTGCACAGCCCACATGGTGCATGGCATGACCCCGGATGTTTTGTGGCCCCCATGCATGCATAAATGCAACACATGCAGCAGCCACACATGATGTGCATCTGCTGACAGGACTGTGTTGGACCCCAGCTGTGGACAGTGCTTCACAGCCCTAGAACCACCACTGATGAGAATTGGGGCATGCATGCCCATATGCCACACCTACCTGGCAGTGGCAATGCCTCGCACTGGACACGTGCCTGCATCTGGTGCAGCCACTCTGAATCCCTGTACCTTAGGTCCTTGTATCTGTGGTGACATTGCTCTGTGCTCCTGGCCACCCCTTGTGTGCCGGTCCATGGCCCTGGCAACCTGCACCCACACGTCACCCCAGCCTGTTGCAGTGGCACAGTGCCAAAGAGCTGGACCTCAAAAGGCTGCACCACTGCCACAAAGTTTACCAGCTCCACCTCTGACCATTTGAGGGCCTATCATGCTCTCCCCTGTGCCATGGCTGCTGACAACACCAATGGTGCATGAATGGTGGGTAGAGCATGCATGTGGGTGCAGCACGTGTAGGATGTGCGATCGGGAATGGAATGATGCAATCACGCATCATGATGATGTGCAATGTCGGAGCATTGTGCAGTTCTGGACATGCACACAATGCACTGGAATAGAAGGTGTATGGGGTCAAGGATCATGAGCCCACACACAAACGCGCATTTGCCTGACATGCACTACATGCTACATCACACATAGTGTGCATGTGCACAGTACAGGCATGTCCTGGGATGCCCGAACATGCGTAATGCAACGCCATTGCCACATGTGCAATGGCATAGCCACACGCATGTGCCTCCAGATGTGTGATTGACCTGTGCAATGCTGTACACACATGTGTACTGCATGAACGTGCAACGCGCTTGCACTGTACATGTGTCACAGGGTTGCTCCAGCGCAACCCCATTGTGCACGGTGCAATTTCACGATATTCAGCCAATGTCTGCAAATCACCTCATCAGCTAATGCATGGTGTAGTAGGGTTCATTAGCATACCATTACCATTGTGCAACAGTTAATTTGCATGCAATGCACTTGATAAGCACCAGCGGCAAGCACAGGCCATGGACCGGTATTGCAACCTCAATAGGTAAGTGGATGCTGCCACAGTGCAGAAGAGGCATGCAACAACAATGCAATGAGGGACTGCCACAGCCCATGCTGACAAACCCAATATGCTGCCACTGTCCACAGGTAGCTACATGTTGGGACATGAGGATGAGGAGGGGCATGGGACTGTCTGGGAGAGAAGGCCCAACTTCACCAAGGCTGAGATGAATGCCCTGTTTGAGGCATACCTCAACAGGGAGGAACTGCTAAGTGGTACCATTGGCACACCCCAGGAGAGGTCGACCAGGTGGGATGTGGTGGAGATGTACCTGAACCAGCACAGAAGGCACCAGCTCAGTGCACAGGAATGTCGGAAGAAGGTCGGAAGCAGCAGGAGGAGGATCAAGGAGAAGGTGGCAGCTATACGGGCATCCTGCAGTGTGACCAGTGGTGGCCCATCCACTGTGCCCACTCTGTTGGCTACCGAAGAACTGGTGGTGGCCACCATCAGCTGCACAGCAGTGGAGGTCATGACTGGTGGTGGGTTCCAGACTGGTGGCAGCCCATCCCTGCATGGTGAGTATGCACCCTATTGACATATCCAGCAGGGGTGGGTATGGCCATGTGGAAGTGCCTGCTGATGTGTTGCATGCCACCTGTGTGTGTCACCTCTGATGTGCACGGAAACTAGCAGCATGTGGCATCGGCCACATACACACCATGGGTGGGCCACCATGTGGCTATTACTGCACCACTAACACACTGTTTCTTCCTTGCAGCACCATCATGCCCCAATGGGGAGGAGGGAGCAGGGTCAGCCTCAGCCATGGCCGTGGGAGGACAGACCATCCACCTCGACTGGCGTGCATGGCCCGGACAGGCTGAGGGTGAGTGCCATGGAGCAGGTGGATATCCTTGGCCTGGTGCCAGACAATGCCCTGGCTGAGTTCCTGCATGATGACACCTAAAGTGTGCTGTGTGCAGAGACCCATCTAGGGCCCACGTCCAGCACTGATGATGACATAATGCTGATCTTGGAATGCGTTGGTAACGTGGGGCCTGACATGACCCTGGGTGCATCACAGCCAGCATCATGGCATGGCACTGTGCCTGCAGCTGCACAACTGCCACCCGTCCTCATCAGCACGGTGGTGTGGGGTGCCACCACTATGCATGACAGGGTTGGTGGTGCTAGTGTGGTGGCAGGGCATGGCACTGGCCAGTGGCTGGTTGTGCAGCAGCAGCGGGACCTGGGTTCCTCAAGGCAGTGCAGCACAGGGTCCGCTGCTGATGTGCCTGACAACAATGGGCCCCCCGTACAGCCCCTCATGCAGTGTCCACCACAGTGGGAGGCTGGGCAGCGTACCACAGTGCCCCCACCAGCCCAGTGCCCTGGACAGGGTGCTCAGGATGCAGAGTGCCTGGCTAAGCACACCCAGTTGCTGTGCACATCTGTAGAGAACCAGGCACTGCTTGCCATGGAGATGTATGCACTGCATGCGGAGGTGTGCCAGCTGGCTGAGCAGCGGGATAGAGGCATTGCATAGATCATGGATGGGCTCTGCCAGTTGCAGTAGGCCAGGACCGCATCGATGGACCACATGGCCAGTGTCATTCTGGCATCAATGGACCACATGACCGGTACCATCTCAGCAGCCCTTGCATTGTTGGCAGCCACTGGGCTTGGCTGTGTGCAGAGGACCCCCTGCAATGCACTGTCCACCCAATGGTCCCACCATCTGTAAACCCCATCACAGCGGATGCCGTGACCCAATGTAGGCATCCCAGGCAACCCAGAGGCAGGCCTGTTTGGCTGCCTCTACACCTCTGCATGGACACGATTGTGATCCCAGACATCAACCCCTGGAGGTGCATCAGACACACACCCCATGGCTGATGAGCAGCTTGAGTCTGCTGACCATCCCAGGCATGTTCACCCATGTGGCTGTGGCAGCTGGGGACCACGTGGTTGGCCTGATGTGTCTGCTGCCCTGCACTGCCATCCACTGCTGCCACCCTGTGTATGCATGGGTGGTGTTGGTGTGGCATGCATGTATTTTTGCAGATGTGTGTTGTGCCACATGCCACCCCGTGTATACTGACCATGCTGCTGGGATGTGTGGCACGGCTGTGATGGTGGCTGATGCACCCAATGCCGGCTGTGCCTGTGCACCAGTGTCATGCATCTGATCCATGCCATGGTCTGCAGTATGTCTGTGTGTGTGTGCACAGGCCTGTGCTGTGTGTGTGTCTCAGTGCCTCCACATGTCTGCTGTGTGCCCCATTCCCTGCATGCCCCCCACTTCGCACATCCAGGGCTGTGTGTGGTGTGCTGCCCTGTGTGGCCCATGCATGTGTGTGTGTCTGTGTACTTACCTGCACTCTTCATAGTGCTCCTGTGCAATGGTATCCCTGTGGTGCCTTGCTTGCACTGCCAGTCTTCCAGAAGGTGGCTGCCCACTGCCTCTGGCCCATTACCGCCATCATCCCCGCTACTTTCACCATCATCTGCCTCGACAGCTATCCCACTGTCAATGGCCATGTTGTGCAGAATGCAGCAGGCCAGGAATAGGCCACAGGCTTTCGATGGGCTGAATTGTAGGGCACTGCCTGACCTGTCTAGGCATCGGAAATGCATTTTCAGCATGCCGAAGACACACTCGATTATACTGTCCATGGTGGTGTGTGCCTCATTGTAGCTCACTTCTGCGGGGGATGACGGTTGCTGATAGATAGGCAGTGAGCAGCCATGGCCACAGTGGGTATGCGCTGTCAGCTGTGTGGGAATGGACATGGTTAGCCCTTCGCTGTGCTGTGACACATCCATGTCCCTGTCACCCACTGCTCACTCCAACATGCCCGCCCTGCCTTCCCTCCCTTCCCCATTTGGCTGTGCCATGCCAGCCCCCCAGCCAATGCCTTACTCACCCACTAGGTGGCCTGTGGAGATTTCCCAACACTCAAACCTCTGGCACGGCACAGAGCTGTGCCAGATGAATGCATCATGCGCACTCCTGAGGTTTGAGGTGCAGACATTGCTGATGCACCCCGTGGCATTGCACACCACCTAGCAGTTGACTGATGGGTATCTCTTGCAGTTGATGTAGACAGGGCCCTCGGGGCCTGGTGGTATGTGGATGCCCATGTGGGTGCAGTCAATGGCCCCAATCATGCCTGGCATGCCTGCCACCCTGTGGATGTCCTGCATGTTTGCTGTATGCTCAACCTGTGTGCTGGGGAACTGTATGAACTCCGAAGCATGTGGCAGCAGAGCATTGAGGAACTGTGCGAGGAGGCGGAACATGGCCAACTGGGTGATACCAATGGTATCCCAGGATGGTCTTTGGAAGGTGCCCATGGTGAGTAAAACAAATCACTGCAGTCACCTTGGTCTCCACTGACATGGCGCAACTCCATCTGGTGGGTGCCTTCATCTCCTCACTGCACAGCTCACAGAGCTACCTAAGAATTGCCCTATTCAGCTGGTACCAGCCCACTATCTCTGTATCACCATAATTCTCATATGTGATATGGGCACAGTACCACCTGTGTGGGGCATACCATTGCTGGGCTCTTCGTCGGCCATGTTGGTGTTCCTCCTGCATCCTCACACCCCTCACTACCACCTCCTTGTGGAATGGGGAACTGTCCATCTCTCTCTCTCTCTCTCTCTGGCTCTCCACTGGCTCCCTGACTGGCTGTCTGTGTCTGTCTGTCTGTCTCTCTCTCTCAGTGCACAGTGTTGCACATCCCTGTCTGTGTGTTTGAGCCAGGTTTTTATAGGTTTAGTCCGGGTGGCACATCTGTGAGTTTGCTCTACACTTGCACCATGGTTTGTGGTTGAATATACCTTTGCATTGCATATTCATGGGAATGCCCCCTACACTTGCGCTGCATATTTTATGTTTGTGCCATGGCGCACTGGGACTTGCGCTGCCCAGCCGCAGTCTGTGACTATCACTCGGTGGTGCATGTCCGTAGTTGCGCTGGTACAACCTAGTTGCACCATGTGCACTGCTCTGAATATCCAGCCCCTTGTGTACTGACAGACACTTGAAGTGTGCTTTTGGGGGATGGGCATATCTGTCATGGAGTGGAGGTGGATTAACTGGGAGAAAAAGGCAGTCTTTCTGTTTTGGTTATATTTTTCTTGTATAACAGTGTTAAGGTACACACAGTAATATTTTAATTAATTTTTTACATTTTTTTGCTGATTGCTGTGGTGCAGCAGTGCATAATTTCAGTGTGTTTAAAAGATTTGATTATATTAATGAAGTTTTCAATTTGCTGCACATTACTTGTAGTGTGTGGCCCAGATATTCAAAAGGGTTGCACATGGCGCAACAGTGTTGAGCCAAGCGCAACCCACTGATGCACCCCAGTGCGATATTTAAATGGGGATTGTGCCTGGCACAAATCCCGATGCGCTGGAGCGCATCAGTAATGTATGCGGTGCAGGTGGGGGGCGCGTGCCCATGCATACTCATACACATCCTGATATTCAGCCCAGGATGTGCTGAGTCCATGCGTCACATCGCAACCCTTATGCGCCACACAAATGAGCCCAAAAAAAGACAACGGCTGGCCACCCACAGGTGAGCTGCCGTATTGCAGGGTGCAACACGGCAGCTGCCACCGAGCTCCGGCTGCACCTGGCGGCGCCCCCCCATGCCCGATCGCAGGCATTTGTAAAATAAAATAAGTTCCTATATCCCTGGTGATCCAGTGGATCGCTGTCAGCCCAATCACGGGCTTAAGTATAAAGAAAATAAGTTCCTATATCCTTGGTGGTCCAGTGGAATGCTGTCTGCCCGATCGCGGGCATTTGTAAAATTAAACTGATGTCCAATATCCCTGGTGGTCCAGTGGACCGCTGTCAATCCGATCATGGGCTTAGCATAATTAAATAAATTCCTATATTCTGGTGGTCCAGTGATCACTGTCAGCCTGATCGCTGGCATTTGTATTAAAAATTACGTCCACTATTGGTGTGGTGCGGTGGTTCTGCCCTACCAGCCATTGAGCCCTATCACCCTCTCCTCATGTCAGCAGCGGGCGGCACCTCTTTTGCTTGCCACCCCCGCTGCCCACAGACTGACATCAGGGTAGGGGTCAGTCCACCCATTGATCCATAGCGTGAGCCGCCAATGGGCGCAGCCTGCGTACCGTATTGCACAGTCCAGATAGGTTCTCATATCTGAATGTGTAGACGGTATATTGCATGCCCATTGGCTCACACTGTGGACCAATGGGCATACAGCCCCACCTACTATATCAGTCACGGGCGGCGGGCAGCAGGCGGTGAGGGTGCTGCCACCCACCGCTATGGATGGGGTGGGGCGAAGTGGGGCTCAGTGAGCAGGTGGGGAGGGGGTACTGCTGGACCACCAAGGATATTGATGTAATCTTTTTAATACAATGTCTGCGATAGCTGACAGTGGTCCACTGCACCACCAGGGATATTTGAACTTATATTCTTTATACTTAAGCCCACAATTGGGCTGACAGCAGTCCACTGGACCACCAGGGATATAGGAATTGATTTTATTTATACTTAAGCCTGCGATCGGGCTGACAGTGGTCCACTGCACCACCAGGGATATAGGGATTTATTTTATTTATACTTAAGCCTGCGATCGGGCTGACAGCGGTCCACCGGACCACCAGGGATATAGGGATTTATTTTATTTATACTTAAGCCCACGATCGGGCTGACAGCGGTCCACTGGATCACCAGGGATATTGGACTGTATGTTAATATTACAAATGCCCATGATTGGGCTGCAAGCAGTCCAGTGGACCACCAGGGATATTGGACATCAGTTTACTTTTACAAATGCCCGTGATCGGGCTGACAGTAGTCCACTGGACCACCAGGGATATCGGACACGATTTATATGTACTGAAGCCCGCGATCGGGCTGTGGGGCATATTGCCACGCTGTGCAGGGGGTGTCAGTTCCCGACGGCTGCTGCCTGGCAGGGCGCCAGGTGCAAGTCACCGGGGATTGGCACACCTGCATGCAAATGGGGCCATAATGACATGCAAATGGTCCCATTTGCGCCTTTCATACATTATGGCCCCATTTGCATGTGCACTTTTGAATATTGTGGTTGCTGCACATAGTGCAATGGAACTTGCGCTAGCGCATCCCCTGCTCCACTCTGGCCACTTGCGCTGGTGCAGTGCCGCTGCACCATGCACACTGCGGGTGGCCAGGGTGCAATATTCAATGATGCTGTGCCATGGCGCAGCTCCACTGAAAATTGCCCAGTCATTGCCCCTGCACATCCAAGTTGCGCTGCACCCAGGCTTGCATAACAGCCTGGCGCAGTTTGAATATCTGGGCCTGTGTGTGTGTGTGTGTGTGTGTGTGTGTGCTATGTGTGCCATGAAATCAGACACATTTTATTGTGCCACACAGTAATTGCAGCCGTGTGAACCTGCCATCCGTTGCACCTGCATGATTTTTTTGTACTGCTTTGTGGTATCTTTACTAGTAGTGGATTGTTACTGCAGTACACTGCCCCCGCCCCAACCTGCAAAGGTATTCTTTTCCTGATTTGGATTTGTGACTTGTGAGCACTTGTTAAGTGATGTTGTGCCTTTGCGTCTGCATCTCTTGTGTGTGTGTGCAATCTTAATCTGTCTGTGCATTTGCATCTCTTTAGGGACCAATCTCCATCTGTAATTTAAGTCACAGTTGTTTGTTTGGCTTCCCTTCAGAGTACTGGTGTTGTGCATATCTCTGCATGAACATTGTATTCATTAATGTGCGTTTTTAAGTCAGGGCAATCATCATGAGTCACTCACGATACAAATCGCATTCTTCATCTTCAGGGTCATGATTCCAGAATCACAAAACTAAGTTTTTTTGTAGTTAGTTGCATGTAAACCTGTTTTGTAGTATCTCTCAGGTCTCCACTTCACCATTGTACTGATTGATATGAGTTTTCAAATTGGATAGTTTTGTGTGGTACAGGTCAGGGAAGTACAGCCATAGGTATTTGCATTCCCGTACAGTTTATTATCATTGGTTATCTCACACCAGACACGCATCACGACTCCGACTCCAAGACAAATCATGTTCTTCATCTTCACGGTCACGATTCATGATCATGAATTACAAAACTGTGTTTTGTTTTTTATTAGTTGGTTGCATGTAAGCCTGTTTCGTCGGGTCTGGGCTTCACCATTGTACTGACTGATATGAGTTTTCAAATCAGGTAGTTTTGTGTGGTACAGGTTAGGGAATTATAGCCGTAGGTATTCACATTCTCGTACAGTTTCTAATCATTGTTCATGTCACACCAGACGCTCATCATGAGACAAATGACATTCTTCACGAATCACAGCAGTTCAATTTTTTTTTTCGGTTCTGACGATATGCTGAAGACCTGTGAAGATTACCAAAACATTGATGAATGTTTTTTAACTTTTTTTAAATAATTCCCCCCCCCCAAAAAAAAAACAAATACTTACCTTCACTGGCTTGACAGTATTCCAATGCCAAAATTCCTCATCAAGCCAAGAAATGCACACCCCAAGTTCGACTATATGACCTGAGACACACAAAAAACAGCAATGATTACATGTATATATAGAACATTTATATGACAGAAATACATATGGATATGAACATTTAAGGTTAGGTTCTGTGGAAAACCATGATGCTGCCAGGTACATTAACTTACCAAGGGAAGTATTAGTGTACACACAGAGAGCATCCTTCCTGTTGGGGGTCACTGCAACAGAGACTGGGCAGCCAACAGCATTATCACATCATCATGGACAATTAACTCAATGAGCAGGTCATCCTTCTAGCACATCATTTGGCAAGACACTGTGCATCAGCCCAGTCAGATCAAGAAGCATTACATGAAATTCCAGCAGCAGCAGCAGCGGACATAGTTCTTATTGGAGTGTGTGCACACGTGACTGACAGCGGCATGAATTAATGGAGACTTTTCTTTCCACTTTATGCTCTCATTTCTCTTCATCTGGAGTTGGGAATTTTCTGGACATAAGACAGCAGCATTTTGGGTGTGCATATCAATTCTGGGGACTGTGTGGCAGCACAGCACACATGACTGAGTGCGCCATTAATTCATGGAGACTTCTCATTCCATGTTATGCTCTCATTTCTCTTGGTCTGGAGTGGGGAATTTTCTGGATACAAGACAGCAGCATTTTGGGAGTGCACATTAATTCTGGGGACTGTATGGCAGCACTGGGTCCATGACTGAGTGGACCATTAATTCCCTTCCTTGTTATATTCCGACTTAATAATGTCTCTTTCCAAAAATAAATTATTTTAGTAGTCTCAGTAACGTTTTATTTCTGTCTTGCTGTGTGAGTGTGTGGAAAAGCAGGATTGAGCAGTGCAATAATAATGTGCTAAACAGCATGTGTGCAGTGCATTGTCATGTGCACACACTGTCCAGCTCCTTGCAAACATATATGATGACTTGTTCCACTGTTTATGGTATAAAGACTAAAGATGAGAATATATAATGTATATTCTCATTGTACCATCATCAACAGTGGACCAAGTCATATAATATGTTTCCAGAGGGCTTGGTGGGCACTGTGCACCTCACAGTGCATACATGCAGTTTAACAGATCATAGCACTGCTCACTCCTGCTTTTCAACATACCCTACACAACAAAAATTAAATATTGCTGTGGCACCAAAAATATTTCATGGTAAACAGACATTATTAAGTCAGAATATAACAGGTCCAGTCCACTAGCATGCTGCGTTAACACTGTGGCCAGATCAGGTGCTGGTGGAGAGCAGCGAGCTGCAAAACTGCCACTGCCACAGTAAACTATAAAGCCAGCACTCCAGATGAATAAATGCAAAGAAGAAATGTTCATTGCTGTGAATTTCTTGATGGAAAAACAAGACACACAAAAATGACCCCTGTGCTTCAGTGCTTAGGCCTTCATTATGGAGCCACCAAAAGAAGACCTAACCACCATAACACAAGGGTCATATCTGTGCTTTTTTTTGCCATCAATACATTTGCAGTAGCAGACTGTGAAAATGTTTTCTTTGCATTTTTTGGTCTGAAGTGCTGGCTTTCTGGTTTAGACTGGCAGTGGCAGTTTTGCAGCTAGCTGCTCTCCACTAGAACCTGACCAGGCCACAATGTTAGCACAGCATGCTAGTGGACTGGACCTGTTATATTCTGACTTAATAATGTCTGTTTACCATGAAATGTTTTTGGTGCCTCAGCAATATTTCATTTCTGTCAGGTACGGTTGGTGAAAAGCAGGAGTCAGCAGTGCTATGATTGGCTAAACCGCATATGTGCACTGAGAGGTGCACACTGCCCACCGAGCCCTCTGAAAACATACTATATGACTTGGTCTGCTGTTGATGATGGTACAAATAAAATATACATTATATATTCTCATCTTTAGTCTTTATACCATAAACAGTGGAACAAGTCATCATATATGTTTGTAAGGAGCTGGACAGTGTGTGCACGTGACAGTGCACTATACATATACTGTTTAGCATAGTATTATTGCACTGCTCAATCCTGCTTTTTAACAAACAAACACTCCATGACAGAAAGGAAACATTACTGAGGCACCAAAAATATTTCAGGGTAAACAGACATTGTTAAGTAGGAATATAACAGGGCCACAAGAAGCATGCTGCATTATGTGGATGGCTGCTGGTACACAGTAGCTCGCTCCAAAAGTTCAAGGCAAACCCACAAAGCCACCACTCTATATGAATACATTGCAAGAAAAACTTTTTAATGCTACTGTAACTTTATTGATGGCAAAACAAGGCACACAAAAATGCCCACTGCGCCTTGGCGCTTAGGCCTTCATTAGGGGACACACTAATGAAGGCCTAACCACCAAAGCACAAGGGTCATTACTGTGTGCCTTGTTTTGTCATAAATACATTTGCACTAGCAATGAAAATATTTTATTGGCATTTATTCGTGTGGAGTTATGGCTTTCTGCTTCTGTTAAGTTGGAATATAATGAGAGCAAGGACAACCCTTTTTTACTTAATTTTATTTCACCTGTTTTTGGGCATGGTTATCACCATTTTTGGGAGTTAAACAAGGTTATGCAAAACAAAAATGGACCACACATTTAACATTTTTATACACATAACAGTTCACGGGGGGGGGGGACAAACAACAGCAAAAATGGATAGTAAAACCTGTGTCAGATTACCTAAAGGTATGCAAGACAAATTCCAGAAGGAACTAGGAAGGGATGGGGGACAGGGTATACTGGGATGTATTGAGGGCCATCATATCAAAATGAAGTCACAAAAGGGCTATACAAAGGACAGGAACTAAAATGCTGAAGGGTGTACACCAGAATGAAGCCAGGTGAAGATACACTAAAGGACATTACTTACAAACACAAGGAAGGGAGGGACAGGATAGAAACTATTAAGTACAGAAATGGTCTCAACAACAGGGTAGACACATCCAGAAGACCAGAACAAAAGATGTGCATGAAAAAGGGACCACAATTTCAAGATAGAGGGTGGAAGGATCAGGGAAAAGATCACAATATATTTTTTCACACAGAGGGTGGTGGGGGGTGCAAGCCAGGACAAACTAAAAAACTAATAGTCAATGTTATGGTGGGACAGCAGCAGTTGAAGCATTCTCATTATTTGAAGTTGGTGCCCCTCGATGAATTCTAACTGCTGCTCAACATTGTTGAGCCGGTGGTTTGCAGCTTCCACTGTGCTCTACAGCACGGCCAAATTGGCCTGTGCGGCAGGCAGTTCAACAGGGTTGCCATCCTCAGCAGGAGGTGCTGCAGGTTGTGGTGGGGCAGCAGGTTCTGCCATGGCCCGCCACTGCTTCACACCATGCGCAGGTGGTTCTGCCCTCTCTGCAACAGCAGGGCCAGAGGGGCATTGCTGGCCTGTTCAGCGACCGCAGCCTGCCACTCTTGACAGTGATGATTGTGCATATGGTGCGCTGATTCCCTGCACCCAGGTGTCTTCCTCGGGGGCCATAGCGCACCTCAACACAACACAACTTGTACCTCACTACAAAGCTGTTCCCTGGCAGCGTATTGAAAAAAGCCCAAACTAAGGAGGTGTGGGGAAGACCAGACACAGGCGGGGGGGGGCAGATGGTGCAGGAGCCAGGGGCTGTGGTTCTAAAGTTGGGGCAGGGGCAACAGAAATATGCTGCTGCATTTGCTGCTGTGGCTCCTCCTCCTCCCCCCTCACTTTCTGCTGCTGAGCCGCTGCCTCAGGGGACATGGGTGCTGCTGCTGGCACTGGGGGAGGCACTGGTCCGTGGTGCCACAGGAGGTGGTGGTTCCATGGCAGCAGTACTAACTCCAATATGACTTGCTTTGGGGGGGACCCTCAAGAAGTTACTCTGGTCCAGACGAATCTGACTACCATGTGTGTGCACACCCACCCAATCACCGCCATGTCAAATAAACCCCCCAGCGCATCTCTAAACCTCCATTGTGGGATCAGTAAAACTGTCCAGACTGCAACAACACAGACACACAGAAACAATTAATAAAACAAATACTACTAAACACAAATACTGCAAAAACATAAATCCAGACAACAAATACTCAAACAAAATCACCTATATAGCAAAAAAAACCTAAAAGATTAAAAGTGTTTTTTTTCCAACAGCTTCTCTTCTCTCACTCCAACTTCTCTTACACAGTCTCTTTCTCCTAAAGGAAGGTGAAAGTGAAACTCTCTTCCAAGCATGAGTCACTTCCTGCCTGCCTGGCTACAGCATGTGACTCACACTAGTGTAAGCTATGTGATGTGTATGGGCTGCCAATAGACTTCTCACTCCAACTTAAAGTGAATTAAGGTGGAATGGACAATGCAAAGTCATAATTACAATGCAAAGTGGTGACGTGGGGCTTTAAAATGGGCACTTCATGTTGCGGTGTAGTAACATGAAGTGCCCACTTTGCGGCCACTTTGTGGGTGGAATTTTACTTTGCTGCATCTCTACCCCCCCCCGCACGAGCGTCCTGCACACTGTGACAAGCACGGCATGTACTGGGAAGGCCACATGATGGGTCATGGCACAAATCAATGGCAGCTGGCAGTGCAACCAACCTGTGCCCATAGCACGCACTTGGCAGCATGTCCATGTGTCACACAGGATGGCTCATACATATGGGTTCATCATCACCAGCATGCACAACTGCTCATCTGTCGAATGTGCCATGTGCCACATGATGCCGCATGGCCCTTGCCAACATGCATCCTGTGGCATACTGTCCCTTGGGTGGCACCCTACCACTATCACTGGATGGCACTAGTCCATGGGGTGGCTGCAGTGGTCCATCACCAAACTCCTTAGGGTGTGCCTTCAGGGGCTGTGGCACACTGTGTCAGATGCATATGTTGTGCAGTAGAGCACTGGTGGTGAATGAACTCTCTGCATGCCATCTCTGATTCAAGCATCATCATGCTATTTGTGTGGTCCAGGCAGCAAAACTGCATCTTTATCAGCCCGATGATGCATTCCACAATGCCGCATGCCCACACATGTGCAGCATTGAATGCCTCCTCTGCAAGGTGCCGTGTGGCAAGGTATGGTGTCAGGAGGGTCATCCTCAGTCTGTATCCGCTGTCACCTGTGGAATGGGATGGAAGAGAGATGTTAGGCACTCAGTAGAGCACATGCCACAACCATTACTGCAGTCATTGACGGGTGCTCACCCAACAGCCAACTGTATCCCTCCTCCTGCCGGTCCAGATGGCATCCCAGCATGCTGTTGTCATCAGTTGTCATCAGTGTAGAAATCATGGCATGAACCCAGGTACTGTGCCAGGATGTTGGTAACAATGTCCATTGTGTCACATATGACCTGGCAGTTGATGCTGTGGTACCCCTTATGGTTCCAGAAGTCCTCCTCATTCATGGTTGGTGTGAATATGGGTACATGCGCACAGTCTATCATACCTAGAGTGTTGGGAATGCCATACCTGTCCAGAAATGCACCCTTGGCAGCCCTGAGCTCCACCACAGTCACAGGGAATGTGATGTGCTGTTGCCTGTGGTGCACAAGGGCATTGGCTAGCTGGTGCAGGGACCTGGATCATGAAGGACTGGCTCACACCTGTCACATCCTCTGTCACCCTCAGGAAGGTGCTGGTGGCATAGTATTGCAATGTGCACAGCACCTTCTTCTCCTTGAACATGGCCTTGAAGTGCCTTGTGCTGGGGCGGATGGCATCCTTCAAGAGTTCACAGATGAACTGTAGTGTGTCATGGTCGAGCCTGTACTGCTGCAGGATATTCTTGGTGTGGAGGCTCCATGCCTCGAGCCATGGCCTGAATACTCATTGTTTGCACCTTGCATGGGCATGGCACTCCTCCAAGGTATCCTCTATTAGGACAATGTGTAGCAATGCCACTAGTCACATCGTACTGCCACTGCCTGTTTCTATGTCTGCATCCACACAGTGGCTTTGCAGGTACAGAATTGTTTCCCAAGCATGCTGTCTGGTGTGGCACATGTGTCCTATAGGGCAGGGCCTGCTTATGTGGTGTGGGAGGGCCATCCACCATAATGCCATCACTGCACTGACAGTCATGGCAGCGGCGGCTCCACCAATGCCAGAGGGCAAGGTACGCAGCAGGCTAGCCCTACCATGGTGCCTATATCGTGTTGCTAAGGAGGTGTATCAGGATGGAGTACTAGTGGGGGCTATTTGGGAGGTCATGGAACAGAAACATGTAGGTACCACAGCCTGTACATTGCCCATTTTAGCCCTGTGCCTGTGAGGGAGGGACCGTGGTTCTCTGAGGGTGAATCTCACTGTTACTACTTGTGCATTTTTACAGGGGACCCAGAGGCATAAGGCCATGCTGGTGATGGAGCTGTGAGAGGTGAGTGGGCCAGTCCCAGCAGTGGTAGTGATCCCAAGCTGCAGGCTGTCCCATGACATCCTGCTGCAGTTTGATCTGTGGCAGAGCACATCCAACATGGTCTACTGGGACTATGAGGTGGACCTGTGGGCCATATGCTCCCCCTCACAGGTAGGTGGGCCTTGGTAGCCTCTGTGTGTGCCTGTGTGTCTGTGTGTGTGTGTGTGTGTGTGTGTGTGTGCTTGTGTGTGTGCGGCAACATTGCATTGGTGGCCTGGCAGGTTTTGTGGGTACTGACCTATGTCTCCTGTGTTTGCTCTTGTTGTTTCAGTGCTACCATGAGCCCATCAGGCACCTGGTGCTGGAGGAATGTGAAATCACAAATTCGACCTCCTGCCAGGAGGTGACCCCGTCGACCAGCCCGGAGGTGGCCATGGAGGAGAATTCATCTGACTGAGCTGGAGGACTCCCTGCACTCCCGACATCTCACGCTCCCCCACTGTTGGGTTGCCCTGGGTGGACATTGTACTTTTGTATGCCATTAAAGTTGTTTGACTTAATGGCCTTGTGTATGCCTCGTTCTTCACCCTGGCACGGTGTTCAGGATGGGCATGTGTGTGTCGTGGGTGTTGGGCTGGTTGTGCTTCTGTGACCAATACCTGTGTTGACACTGCCATGGGTGAGCCTGTGTGCCACTGTTCACCATGCTGGCTGTGTGTCGTCAGTGGTGCCTGGTGGTTAGCATGCCCGCCGTGCTTGGGCCTGCAGTCTGGCTGTTGCTGTCACCCCAGCATGTGGCACAGGTGGCACATTCTGGGCATGTGCATGGCCATCACCACTGTGCCATGAGTCACAGCGTGCCTCTTTGGTGGTGTTTGCCATCATGGACATGGTGGCCCCGAGCCGGCATGATTCGCCAGACATTGCTGCTTTGTGTGCAGTGCCTATGCCACTTTATGGCTCTTTTCCAGATTCATATTGCCTATCCAGGGCCGAGATGCGGCATTCTGATGTATTGTACATTGTGCATGTGCGTACAACATGCCGCATGTATGGCGTACGAAGGAACACCCCTGCATGGATGTGTATCCTTCACAGTGTGCTGATGCATTCGGCATGCCTATGCATGCCTCATGCATGGTTCATGAATCTGGAGTGGCTGATGTATATACAGCTTCAGCGCATATGTGCCTCCTTGCAGGATGTACGCACCATGTGTAGGACTGCGTAGCCTTTGTGAATAGGGCCCAATGTATGGAGGTGGGATGGAGGTGGAACAATGATACCTGTGTGTGGAGATGGAATGGAGGGAAGAGTGCTTCCCATGTTCAAGTTTATTGTAAAGGGATAAAATCCATTAAGCAAGCTCATTTGCAAGGAGGTACCTTGTACAAGCAATGATAAAGACAATACATGGTGTGAGATAGAAAAAGTAAGAATGCGTAATATAAATTTAAATAAAGCACTTTTTTTCATTAGTATATACAGTATGTACAATGTTGCATTCAACAAGGATTGAGACCAAATATGATTACATCAGACACTATTTCCACCATGTGGAAGAGGGCTGGAGAAGGAGAATTGCTCCCTATATGCAAAGGAGGCATGGCGGGGGAGGAGTGCTCTCTATGTACAAATGTGTAATGGGGGGAGTGCTCCCCATGTGTTGAGGTGGGATGAGGGGGAACATATACCTTAATGGCCACCATCCTAGACCCCACTCCAGCCTGTGTGTGAAACTTTTAGAATGGGAATATCTCATCTCTGGCTGCTGTAAAGTATTGAGTTGATAGGTGGGGGTGCAAAGGGGCACCAGAAACTCAGGATCACCACTGTATCCTACCATCCTACCCCCACCCCCAGCAGAGTGGGAACAGTTGTGGAGGGGCAGATACAAGATCCATATTTTTATATCTCAGTACCTCATAGTGCTCTCCATGGGTAAAGCATGAGGTGGGAGAGCCTCTGGCTGAAGCAGAGTGTTCTGCAAGTGTAGAGGTTTGGCATAGGGTGAGGAAATGCCAGCCACCCAAAGCCCACTCCAAACTTCATGCTAGCTCTGGTGCAGCAGGGACGGGTATGAAGGGGCAGATGTGCAAGTTGCATCTCTAGCCCTGGCTGCTGCAGGGTGCTACCCTTGTGTGGAGGTGGGATGGGGGGATGGGGCATCATTCTCCCAGAGCCATCTGCCTGGAACCCATCCAATGCCAGTGACAGCTTTCATGGAACTTAGATGGGTGAAATGGACAGATCTGTGAACCACATCTGTCATTGGCTCCTGCAGAGTGCTCCTAACATGCAGGAGGTGGATTAGAAGGAGAAAATGCTTCACATGTGCAAAAATGTGGAAGGATGTGTCAGGTGCCAATGGCCTTGGGCCACCCAGTGGATCTGGACCACAATCCCATTTCCACCCACCTGGCACCTACCAGGCTAGATAGAAACAGGTGTGTCAAGGCAAATGTGCAACTCACGTTTCTGTCTCTGACTGGGCAGCCAATGTGCAGTGGTAGGGGCCAGGCCTCAATCCACTATTTACCTTAGGCTGCCCACCTGGAGGTCACCTTGTTACTGTGTCAACCTGTGTGGAGTGGGATGGGTGTGGAGGGGAAGATGAGTAACCTACATCAGTCTGTGGCTACTGCAAATTGTTTCATATGTGCTGATGTGAGCTGGAGGTGTAGGGGCAGCAACTACCCAGGGGTGCCCATCAAACGCCCACCCTACACTGTGCTTGTGAATGTGAAGGGGCAGATATGTGACCCACATATTTGTCTCTGGCTCTATCTGGGTGCTCTTCTTGTGCAGTGGTGTAATAGATTCACCAAGTTTGTTTCTCTGTCTCTCTCTCTCTCTCTCTCAATCTCTCTCTCTCTCTCTCTTTCTTCCACTCCCCCATGGTGAAAGGAAAACTCTATAGCACCACTCTCTGTCTCAGTATTGGCACTCTTGCTGCCATTTTCTCTGCTTCTCTGTATGTGCTGTCTGCTTCCACTGAGCTTCAGAAGGACAGAGAGTAAGACCAACAGCAAGGTGCAGGAAGAGAGATTGGAAATAAAATGGATGTCAACGGAGCATTGGCACACTCTGTACTCCACTTCTCTGTTGGGGGGGGGTTGACACCGCCCCTGACTGGAACAGATTGAACTGCACATATATGCCATGCTGCAAGCTGCCCCTTTGTTGCTGTTTCTCTCTTGGGGTGGGAGGGGTGGGAGGGAGTTGACATTGCTAGGGGACAGGCCACCCATTTAAATAAATGTTTGTTCAGGTACAGGTCTGGGAGCCACCGGTCATCGTGGTTATGGTCACTACATTGCACTGCCCCAAATTTCACGCTGCCAAGGTGGTGTTGCAATAGTAACAGCTTGTCACCTAATGATCCCTCTCATTCTGCTTACTCGCCACATCTCAGCATTTTGCTGTCACTGTTTGGGGGCTCTCTCTCCGCTCCATCCCTGACACTGGTGCTACTCACCACCTCTTTAGATCCTGTGCTCTCTTTCAGGGGGGGAGGTTGGTGCTGCTACCTCTCCATCTCAGTGCCTGTCCCTGTAGCCCATGTCTCTCTCTCTCTCTCCCCCCAACATCCAGGGTTAAGCTACAGCTCTGCAGGCAATGCTGCTTCACTTCTCAGCACTCTTGCTCCTTGTATTCCGTGGCAGGGTGAAGGGCACACTGAGGCAGCATGGACACTAGGAGATGCACAGGGTGACTCAGTGAGTACCATTACAGAGAGCAATGCTCAGGCTGGGCATTGTGGCACACATGAAGCATTGGAGAGAGAGGAGCTCAGGGACAAGAACACGCACTTTCATTAGCACAGAGACACAAACAAGTTCAATGCAGACGTCTGTCTGGGGAATGATAAATAATGTTTATTTGTTCTTTACTGCTAGGACTGTTTACTGCTTATGGCACAGAGAGTGGGGGATGCCGTTTATGGCTGGTTACCAGGACATCTGCAGGATGGGTGGGGAGGCAAGCAGTAAGATCAGTAAGGGCATGAATGAAAGGAATGAAGTGCTCTCATTCGAGCACTTTATTTCTTTCAACTAGAGAACAAAATCCAGCTGTGAAACTGTGACTAGTGCCACAGTCTGGTTGCATGCTCATTGGTCTGCCAGGGAGAATCCCACTGTAGATTGCTGTGCATTGGACTCGTCCCTGACACACCTCTGAAATGTCGTTATACCACAAGATGTTTCTTGTACATGCGCAAGGAAACATTAAAATCTATAAAGAATTTAGATTAGTGACTACCTTCATTTGAAAGGCATTTTTGTCTTGAACACAAACATGTAAAATAATGCACTTGGGGTACAGAAGAGTACACATGGGTGGAGTGGTATTGACAACATTAAGAAAGCACACATTCAAGAAAAAGTCCTGAGGTACTGGATGTCTCACCTAGCAGCACACCAGTGACCCGGGTATGGGAGCAAGCCTGAGTCATTGCAGGTCAGCACGGGGGTGGAGCTGGATTGAGCAGCCGACAGGCAGTTCTTCTTTCCCGGGAGGTGGGATGGCATCCCTCACTAACAGCTGCCCCCTGGTGGAGGCTGAGAGGCTGCACAAGAAGGGTGCCGGTGATAGGTCAATGGGGTGGGTGGAGGAGGGTCATTACCAGGGCTGTAAGCACATGCATGCCTCCACACGAATGTGACCTTCTTCTGGGGCCCTCAGGAAAATGGGGAGAAAATAGAGGGAAAAAGAAAACTAGTGGCAGGATGGTGACCAACTCTCCACAGGCACCCCTCCCGGACTGGGCGTACGGTAAGCCCCGGTAATATCAGGAGACGGAGCTGGGGGAGCCTGTCAGATGGGGGCCATACAAGGGGAGGAGATGAATAGAAATAATATAAAAAAAATATTTTGCATCTATGGCTGCCACTGTACATCTGATGCAAACTCATAATGACTTTCCTTACTTGAAGCAAAAAGGAGGGATGGAGGCTATAAGTAACTCTTTGTTTTTGTGTTAAAGGGGTCAGTTTTTTTACAGCAAAAACAAGGAAAGGCATCATTTCTAAAATGCACAGATGAGCATGGGGATCACTTTTTTCCAGAGCATGCCACCACCGGCAGCTACCACTACAAGACTGCTACTACCCCCGTCGAATACAATCATGAGAAAACCAGAAATAGTCTACCAGCACTGAGATCAATATGGTTAAGGCACATTTGCCAGAAATTACTGCATAGAAAAGAATGAGAAAGTGACTGTGATGATGAGCAAGTCCCTGATCAGATCTCTAGTTTGTTAATAGACTCCTGAGTCTGATTTGTATGGCTGCATGGGCCAAGCTCCACGGATGCTATGCCATCATCAGATTTGTAAAACAGCACTGTGGAAGCATGTAACTGAACCACTGTCTGATGTGCTGCCACAGTGCTCTGATAACAATCAATCAATCAATCAATCAATCAAATCTTTATTTATCCAGGTGAACATCTGATATAGTTTCCAGTGATTCTGTTTATGCAGCCCTACCCCTTGATGGGCCACATAAACATACCCACTTCCCAGCACACTACTTTCCTGTTCTGCAATTGCAGTACTGACAGCCACCATGTGCAACATGCTGACATTGACTTAAACTGCACATGCATGACTATCATGCATACATAGTTATGTCAGCATTGCCATTTTGTGCATGACTGACTACAGGGCAAACTTCACATGTGCAAGTATCATGCAAGCGCAGTACTGTAATTGCTGCAGTATTACGTCTGACTCCAATGCAGCAAACGCACCACATATTCTTTTTCACGCCCTTGCCACTCCTAAAAGCTCACTCATTCCTCTTATCCAAGCTCTCTGTCTCTCTCTCTCTCTCTCTTGCTGGGCTTTGCAACATGCCCACTGGCTAGTTCCACTCCTATCTGGTAGGCAGATCCCAGTCAGTCAGAATTGGTAACACCACCTTTGCCTCCCTCCCTGTTACTACTGGTGTACCTCAAGGCTCTGTCCTTGGTCCACTCTTGTTCTCGATCTTCCTCAGTGATCTGCCCACTGCCTGCCCACACACACACACACACATCCATTCACATGTATGCGGATGATACAGTACTGTATACATTCGGCCCCTCACCCTCTGATGTGGTGACCAGAATTCAGCAGGACTTCAATGATGTTCAGCTTTGGTTTCACTAAAATCAGCTCTTTCTCAACTCCAAGAAAACTGTCTCCATGACATTCAGCACAAGGCAGAGACTTTCACTGCTCGCCTACACCTCCACCTTCCACACCCTGGACGGACTTCTCTAAAGACTTGCACCTCTAGATCTCTCAGGGTCTGGCTTGACCAGCACCTAGACTCCTTCACACATACAGTATAGATGCAATCCACAAAAAGCTTCACCCCAAGCTTGGTGCGTTGTACCACAATTGTGGCTGCACCCTGTTTCTGGCTCACCGAGCAGTTGTGCAGAAGATAATCCTCCCTGTTTTCGATTATGGTAACGTAGTCTACAGTGTCACCCCAAAGTCCACCCTAGCCAGACTGAACCCCCTCTTTTACTCCTGTTGGTTTGCTCTTCACTGTCCCCCCACCACTGTGTCTTCTACTGGACCCTGGACCTCCTTTCACTTCAGGACCTGCAACGCTCCCACTGTATTAGCTTCACCACTGAATACTGGTCCCAGTCCCTCCCTCCATATCTCACCTCTGTCCTATCAGCCCAACCTTCCCGGTGTATGCATTCAGGAATAATGACTCATGTCTCCTGTCTGTCCCACTCATGTCCACCATGGCAGGTCAGTCAGCATTTACATCTCATATGCCTAAACTCTGGAACTCCCTCTCCACGGACATTTGGCATGCCTCCCCCAGTCAGCATATCAACTCCCTCCTCAAGGCACATTTCTCCTCCACCTGCACGTGCATCCTTGTTAGCTCTAGCACTTGAGTCTTGCCGACTCCATCATGAGACTGTATTTAGGCATTGTTTGCTATGTTTGTATGTATATTTTGTATCTGAATATTTATTTGTCATATGCCTCAAATGACTGCCTGCTGTACTGAACTACACCTGTAAGATCTTGATCTAAGGTTTCAGGACTCTGCATATTATGTATGTATTCCTATTTCCCCCTACCCTCAGGATGCATCTGGAATCGAGCAGTAGTCTGCTCAGCATGCCTTCCTGGTAAAACTTTTAAATAAATAAACAAACAAACAAACAAATAAATAAATCAAATCTCTCCACAGCCATATCATCTTGGACCAGAGTTTGTTAGTTTTCCTATTGCTTTCAAACCCTGACAGCTTTCCCTCTTTTGTCTCTTCCACTACTCCACTAGTCTTTTTTGAACATCAACCTTTTTCTTACCTGCCTGAATTCTACCAGTCCTGAGTATAGGAGCAGCACTGGCTAGGTTTCCATCCTACACTCCATTTACCATGGTTCCCTTAGCCTCAGTGTCCCCTGCAGTCAGATTAGCAGTCTAATGAAGACTTCAATCTTTGACAGAGCGTGGTGGTCCCCTTTCTTTTTAAGTGAAGGTCCTAGAAGTCCCCTAGTTCCCCACAAAGTGGTAGCCTTTCTCCTGACAACATACCTTTAATCACACATTTATTTCCTCTGATATGACTCTCTGCTCTCTCTTTCCCACCCCCTACTTCACAAAGGGAGGACCTCGTTTAAGGTCAGTGTGTCTGCAATCTGTCCCCCAGCCTCTGAAGTTTCTGATTCACTTGCTCCATGAGCTGGTTTACCACATTGTTGGTACCCAAGTATACCAGCAACCCCCAGCTCCCTCTCTGCTATTATCCCTATTGCTTCTGTGACCCAGATGGCTGATGTCCCAGGAAAGCACCTGACCATCCCCTACCCCTACACCCCAATCACCACCTATCATCTTTTCTATTCCCCTTATTATAGAATCCATGACCACTAAGACTCTTTTTGCTGCCTTCTTCTTACTCTTACCACCTCTGTATCACCATTTCCCCCGATTGACCCACAGTCCCTCCTGGTGGAGACAGGTACCTCTTTTCTTCCAGGGGTGCAAAGTAATTTGCCATCTGGATGGTGTAAGTTTGTTTGACAGACTTGTGGCTATCCCTGCCACCCTCTCCACCACTCTCCACCCCTAGGGCCAGTGAGGGAGTGAGTGTGTGGGCTCTAGCTGAGCTGGTGCTACAGGAGAGATAATCTCTTTCCTTATATCAACCAGCTGAGCATAGAGCTTCAAAAGATCCTGCAGAAGGGGCAATGACTCTTCCTCCAGAATATAACACTGAAGAAGAGTGCTCCACAGTCCCTTCAACTGACTTGCTCCCAGCTAAACCTCATGTGCTTTAACTGCATCTACCCCTCAGCTCTCCCTAATGCACTGCTTCTAAAAGCAGAAACAAAATGTTAAAGCTGTGTGCTTACTCTCCTCTTTTTTAGTAATTCTGACACTTTCAGCATGTAATAGTAGTAAAATATTTAATAAATAGAAAATTAAATAATACTTTTCTTCTCAGAAAATTCCAAATTCTTTTTTTTTTTGAATTGTTTAACTAGGTATAACCCCTAGATGGCGCTATCCTAAGAGCTACTATCCCTGCCTGCTGGGCTAGTAGCAGGCTAAGGGGCCTGAGTTCTGAAATGGATGCCTCCACCCGGAGGTCAGGGTTGGTAGTGGTCAAGCTAACCTGGGCACAGCCCTCCGGAACACTGTCACCCCACTCTTTCCTTACTAGTGGCTGGAACAATACACAATAATCACTTTCACAACACTCCTAACACACCACACAAGTACCCACACTGTTAGCACTTACCACCAGGGCTTTCCTCTGGTTTGACCCTGAGGACCCCCTGTTAAACAAGGTTATACACAGCAAATAACATCAGTACAGTACTCTTGCACAAACTGGAACCACAGTCAGGGTAAAGGCAAAAAGAGTTAGATCTGATTTATTTAAGGGACTTGTACAAGGGAATGGTGTAATCAGGTTAATTTGCACAAAGGCTGTAGCAATCAAACAGTTATGCATGCACTTCAGGGTCCATAAACAGTCACACACTCTGAGTATCCAGATGGAGAATGGTGGGCTAGCCAGGAACGTTGCAGTTGGTTGGGGCCCTTAGGCAAGCCCAAGGAAGACTTTTCAGGAACCCCAATTTATAGGGGGGTTACACCCTTCCCTGCATAGAGAAAACTTGGCATCCATGTCAAGTCTGTACCATCATGCATCAGTTAACATAAACTTATTACTTTACTATACATATTTACTACATTTCATGGTACTATATCCATTCTGACAACAGTGTGCATATGTCACATAGGTAAATTGAACATTACTATATTGAATCAGGTAATAACTTCTTGTACCATAAACAATGCAAGAGGGGGCCCTTCCCTATCAGCTAATTTGGGGCTAGAGGGGACTGGGGCACCATGGTGAGAGGGAAAGACAAGTAACATGGAATTGGCTGTCAAGCTCAATTTGTGCAGTGAGCTTGGTGAGACATAAACACCTTTGTGCACCACATTGAGAGGCAAATCCACTGGCCTCCCAGGAGAATCATAACTGGGGCATACTACTGGCTTGACAGCTCAGCCAGTCTTTCTGAGGGGGACAACTGCACTCTCTGTACTCTCAGCACTGATCTTGGGACTCTCATCACTTGTGAGGGGTGCCTCTGCCTGGATGGGAACTTCCAAACTTGTGACACTGTCAGCGCCTTGCTCTGCAGGTTCTGTTTCTACAACACTTCACTCATTTTGTGAAGGCTCAGGCACAATCAAGCTTTTAGGCACTGAAGGGGGGTGGTCAGCACTCTCATAGTGTTCTTCGAGTTCTGGTATGTCACCAGAAAGACGCAAAGCCTCAGCCACTTTTTCAGGCAAATCATACAGTTCCACAATACACAGAGACTCAACATCTTCAGACGTGATACTTTGCACTTCACTTTCTGGGAGTATTGGCTCCAAGGATGAAGCTGGGTGGTAAGGCAGTCCAGAAGCCCAGCTTCATCCCCACAATGTATCAGGGGGTTACCTCGAAACAGCTGAATCAGTTCATAAGAGGGGTAATAGGCATGGTTGTATTCACTTTCATCAGAAGTGGACTGACAGTCACGATCATTCTGGGCTTGCTGCGGAGAAACCCTTAAATCTGTGACCACTGGGGTAGGTTGACTCTGTCTCTTTCTTGCAGCAGCACAAGTCACCAGTCCAGGGGGAGCAATCTCTGGGGGTTCAGCCTCAATTATGACTTGGCCAATAGGTAGCAAGTGGTTACGGTGGTTATGGTGCATGGTCTTGACAGCTTTGGAGTTGTTCTCTGGGCGCACCTTGTACACAGGTAAATCATCCAACTTTCCAACTACTACATGGGGAAGATGGTGCCACCAATCAGCAATTCTGTGTTTACCAAGCAGTCCCAAATTGCATACCAACACACTGTCTCCAGGTCAAAGCTCTTGAGCCTTTACTTTTTTGTCATGCCTCTCTTTGCAGCCATTGTCTGGGCCAGTTGATAGGCATGGTTCAATTGAGCTTTCATTTTGTGTACATACTGCAGGTAGTTTTCAGCTCGGACCCCATCTGGACAGACCCCAAAACAGACATCAACTGGCAGCCAGGGCCTCTCTCCCGAACATGAGGTGGTAGAGGGAGAACCCGGTCGCATCATTTTTTGTACAATTGTATGTGTGTACCAAGGTGCTAATCTTCTGGCTCCATTTATGCTTGTCTTTTGGGTGGAGGGTGCCCAGCATGTCTAGCAGGGTGCAGTTAAATCATTCTGGTTGAGGATCTCCCTGCGGGTGACAGGGGGTGATGCTTGACTTCCGCACTCCCCACAGAGAGAGCATTTCTTTGATTAGTCAAATCTCAAAGTCTGCCCTGGTCAGAATGAATTCACTGGGGTGGCACCATAGTGGACAAAGACATTTCCCATTAGCACCTTGGCCATGGTAGATGCCTTTTGATCTTTGGTGGGAAAACATGCAAAATGATCCATAACCACTAACACATTACCAATGTTTCACTGATCAGGCTCTAAACTCAAGAAGTCTATGCAGACTAGTTCTATTGGGGTGCTGTATTAATGTTGACAAGGGGGTCAGCCCTATGAGGCAGGGCTTTTCTCTGCAGGCAGCGACTACAAGTCCTTACATGGTGCTCAACATTGGCCCCCATCTTAGGCCAGTAGGATCGAGATCGTACCAAGTCAAGGGCTCTGTCAATACCGAGGTGCCCCATGCGACTGTGGAGGGACCTCAGTACCAAATCTTTGAAGGCCATGGGCAGGACCAATTGTTTCTTGTCTACTTTGCCACTATGATCTACTGTCTCTCGATACAACAATTGATTGTGCAACTTCAATCTAGGGCCTTCTTTAAACAATGAAGCAGTTCACAAGTCAGTGGAACGTAACTTAGACACATCTTTCCCCGCACGCAGGGCATCAAGTGCTGGCTGAATCATAGGATCTTGGGATTGAGCCCACTGAATGCTGTCATTGTCACATTTAAGTAGTGCACTAATATCTAGAGCAGAGAAGTGGCAATAAGCAGCTGGTATGCAGGTGTCAGAAGGGCCCAAGCAATCTACTAAACAGTCCACTGTGTCCACAGACATCTGTTCATCTCTATCAAACTTTTGGCACAATGCTCGAATGTCAGGTTCAGACAGCCTGACCCAATCACTTTTGGAAGTGGGCCTTCATGATAGGGTGTCAGCATCAATATGGTTCAGGCCCGGTCTGTATTTAACAGCATAATCAAAGGTTGATAATGCAGAAAGCCACTAGTGCCCAGTGGCGTCTAACTTACATAGAAACATAGATTTTGATGGCAAATAAGGACCACTTGGCCCACCCAGTCTGCCCATTTCCCTACCTAATGGATAAGCTGCAGATCCTAGTTAACCAGCAGCCTGCTTCTTCCTACCCTCACCCCCTAGAATTGCCTTATGACTGTCCCATGCATGCTTGAATTCCACCACTGTTTTTGACTCCACAGCCTCCTCCGGAAGGCCGTTCCATGCATCCACAACCCTCTCTGTGAAAAAATACTTCCTTAAATTACCTCTGAGCCGCCCCTTCTATCTTCAAATTGTGTCCCCTTGTTCTTGCACATCTCTTTTTTTGAAAGATGCTACCCTCTTGGACTTTGTTGATTCCCTTGAGATACTAGAAAGTTTCTATCATGTCCCCCCTCTCCCTCCTTTCCTCGAGGCTATACATATTCAGCTCCTTAAGTCTCTTCATACGCCTTCTGGTGCAGACCCTGCACCATTTTAGTTACCCTCCTCTGGACAGCCTCCATCCTGTCTATGTTCTTGCGGAGATTGGGTCTCCAGAACTGCGCAGTACTCCAGATGGGGTCTCACCAGCTGTCTGTACAGAGGATAATAACTTCCTGTTTTCTACTGGTGATGCTTCTCCTATGCATCCAGTATCCTCCCAACCATCCTTGCTGCCCTCTCACATTGCTTGCCCACCTTTAGGTCATCTGATATGACTACCCCCAGGTCCCTTTCCATTTTTGTTGTTGTTAGTATCTCACCTCCCATTGTGTACTCTTCCCCTGGGTTTTTGTTTCCCAGGTGCATTACCTTGCACTTCTTAGCATTGAATCTAAGCTGCCATACATTTGACCATTCCTCTAACCTTGCCAAGTCCCTTCTTATCCTTTCCATCCCACCTTGTGCATCAACTCTGTTGCAGATCTTTGTGTTATCTGCAAAGAGACATACTTTTCCTTCCAGTCCCTCTGCAATGTAAGCTTATAAAGACATTGAAGAGGACCAGTCTATCTACTGAACCCTGCGGTACCCCACTAGTAACCCCCTTTCTTCAAGTGGACTCCATTTACTATTACTCTCTGTGTCTATTCTCCAGCCAATTCTTTACCCAGGCTGTCATCTTGGGACACACTCCCAGGCTAGCTAACTTGTATATTAATCTTTTGTGTGAGACTGTGTCAAATGCCTTCTAAAAGTCTAGGTAGGCCATGTCCACAGCCCCTCCTGATCTACTACTTTGGTCACCCAGTCAAAAATCTATCAGATTTGTCTGGCATGACCTTCCGCTGTGAATCCATGCTGCCTTGGGTCCTGAACCCCTCTGGCCTCTAGATACTCAACAATTCTTTCCTTCAAGTGATTCCATCATTTTCCCTACCACTGAGGTTAAACTAACAGGTCTGTAGTTTTCTGCTTCTGCCTTGCTCCCACTTTTGTGAAGGGAATCACATCTGCCCTCCTCCAGTCCTCGGGTACCACCCCATCCTCCCATGATTTGTTAAAGAGGGTAGTTAGTGGTGTCACTAGTTCTACCCTTAGTTCTTTTAGAATTCTGGGATGAATCCCATCAGGCCCCATTGCTTTGTCCACCTTCAGTTTTAAGAGTTCTTTCAGAACCCTTTCTTCTGTAAATGGGCTGGTATCAACTTCTGTATCCAGAGTGTTTCTACTGTTTGTTTTAGGTACCTCTCCCACTTCCTTTGTAAATACTGTGCAAAAACATTTGTTTAGTATCTCTGCCTTTTCACAGTCACCCTCTGCCCACCCTCCCTCCTCTTTATTAAGCCTCACTAGCCCTCCCTTGGTCTTCCTTCGCTCCCTGATGTACCTATAAAAGGTTTTATCCCCCTTCTTAACTGAGTTGGCTATCTTTTCCTCAGTTTGGGCCTTTGCTGTTCTGACTGCCTTCCCAGCCTCCTTTTGCTTTAACCGATACAGTTCTCTGTCCTGCTCCTTCTGTGATTCCTTGTACTTCCTGAATGCTTTCTTTTTCTCTTGAACTTTCACTGCCACTTCCTTTGAGAACCATAGTGGTTCCTTACATCGTTTTGTTTTGTTAATTTGCTTCACACAAAGGCTTGTTACCTCTGTGATGGCAGTTTTTATTATTCCCCATTGTTCTTCCACCCCTCCTTCCTGCCCATTTGCTAGTGCATTCCTTAGGCACTCACCCATTTTGTCAAAGTCAGCCCTCCTAAAGTCCAGTATTTTTGCCTTTGTATGGCTTGACTCTATTGCTGTGTTTATTGTGAACCATACTGTTCGTTGGTTGCTAGTTCCCAATTGGCTACCCACTTCTACATCTGTGATCCTCTCTTCATCTCCATTTGAGAGAACCAGGTCTAAGATTGCTCCCTCTCGAGTGGGCTCCAATACTTGCTGTCTAAGGCATGCCCCTTGTAGGGCATCTAGAATAACCCCACTCTTTGAAGTGGCTGCTGCAACTGCACTCCAGTTAACATCTGGCATATTCAGATCACCCATCAGCAATATCTCCCCTTTTTCTGCCATTCTAAGTATTCTTTCTATCATTTCCTTGTCCATTTCCTCCCCCTGAGAAGGGGGTCTGTATACAACCCCTGTGCGTATTGTGGTGCCATTGGCAGTCTCCAAATTTACCCACAGTGCTTCTTCTCCTCCCTGTTTTCCTTTTGTTCTGTTGCTTTGATTCCTTCCCTTATGTAAAGCTACTCCTCCTCCTCTTTTCCCTCCCTGTCCCTCCTGTAGATAGTGTGTCCTGGTATGTTTATGTCCCAGTCATGGTTTTGTGTGTACCATGTTTCTGTGACTGCCCACGATATCCAGATGTTCCTCCTCCATCAAGGCCACTAATTCAGGAAGCTTGTTACTCAGACTGTGGGCATTGGTACTCATTGCTTTCCATTTTTGATGGCTTTACCTTCTTTTGCAGCATCCCCACTGACCTGTCTACCTCAGTCTTTTCTCATTCAGTACCCTGTTTTGTAGGGAGGCTGGGATTTTCCTGCTGCTTATCAGTGCCTCCCCTTGACTAGTTTAAAAAGCTTGCCAATGAAGCATTTAAACCGATTGCTCAAAAAACTTGTTCCTTCCTGGACAGATGCAGACCATCCTGCCAGTATAGGCTAGTGTCCCTCCAGGTGGAACCCCAGTCCCCAATGAAGCCAAACCCTGTGCTCACACCATTTTTCAACCATTCATTAAACTGCATGGTGCAAAGTACCCTCGCCTCACTCATGCCATTGACAGGCAGCACCTCAGAGAAGGATATTGTGTGTGCTACTTGTCTTAGGCCCTCCCAATTCTACAAAGTCCTTCTGCACTGCTCTAATCTCATGATTAGCCAAGTCATTTGTCCCTAGGTGGACAATGATGTCCAGCTCAGACTCCGTGCAGCTGTTCTCGTGATCCTGAGGATCGCTTCCTGTCTCTCAAGCCATGGCACCAGGCAGGCACCTTACTTCAGTTTTCCTGCTCCCCCCAGTTCTATACCCCTAATAATTGAGTCCCCCACCAGGAGCTGCTTCCTTTCCTTGTGGTGTCCTCTGCCTCCTTCCTGTGGGCCTCCCTTGTGACAGTTGTCCTTAGCCTCTTTAGTCTCCTCTGCGGGTGCATCCATAGGGGAGTTATGCTTCCCCAGAATGGTGTATGGATTGTGGTGTAGACCAACTGACTGGGTGTGCCTCTGTTCTACCATCCTCACCCTCCATGATCCCACTGTGGTCCATCTGCTGTGCTTTCTTCACAACCTCTGAGGTAGTGGTGGTGGCTCTGGTGCTCCCTGGATGGGGGAGGTTCCCTTCCTACTGTCTAGTGTGGCCTGGGGGAAGGTCCCCTTACTACTGTCCAGTGTGGCCTGAAGACGGGCAAATTCCTCCCTCAGGGCAGAGAGTTGTCTGCAAATAGAGCAGCATCTCAGCCTCCAGAAAGACTCCCGGAAGACTGCTGCCCACAGCCATTATTCTTACTCCCACATTTTTGTGTGTGTGTGTGTGTGTCATGCGGATTGGTTTGTAATATAGAATATATATATATATATATATATATATATATTATACAATGTGTATGCTTATATTGTCAGTGCAGTGTGCTAGAGAGGATATGACAGTGATATACCTTGCACTCTTGAGAAATGATGTCAGAACCCCTGGTATAAAGGAACTATTTCCAGGGGTGGGTGGAGTGAGGTGTGGGAAGGGTTGGGCCTAAACTGTGCCCTCACAAAACAATCAGCTAAAGGTCTGACCCACCACTGCGATGAGTGCCTTCCTGTCAGCAAGATGCCCTACACAACAATTTGACAGAGAAAATACCCTGCTAATCAGAGAAAATCCACACATCCAAATCAGACACAGGTAAACCTCCCAGCCCCAAAACAGGCCCTGATGGTTTGTGCTCTGAAAGCTGTCAGCCCCAAAATAAGTCAGCTGTGCTTTAAACTCTTCCTGCACTAAAAATGTTAAAATTGTAACAAACAAACGTAAGCCTAGATCCACCTCCCTCTGTTGCTTGAAAGACTGTCTTTCCTGTTTCACACTGCAGGTTTCTCTATGACAACTCCTTAACCACAGTAACTAATTTAAAAATAGTTTAACTATCACACACTCCTACGCACCAGTAAATTATTTAAAAATAGTTTCTGTCCCAAAATCCTAGTAGTCAATCCAGCTACCCCAAGGGACAACCAAATGCAGTATTCAAACACTTACGAGTTACTTCCAAGATAAGCAGAGTTTGCAAGCTTCTTTTCAACTCCTCAGCCACCTGTAATTTATTTAAAAATAGTTTAACTGTCCAGAAAATCCTAGTAGACAATCTAGCTACCTCCAAGGATCTACCCAAATGCAGTATTTAAATCCTTCTGAAGTTACTAACAAGATAAACAGAGTTTGCAAGCCCCTTCTTGGTTAAACACTAAATAAATATGTGAATAAAAAGCAATTACCAAGGGTAGTAAGTTTCACCTCCCACAGAATTAAGCAAAAGTGCATGTTTGTTGCAGATATCAAGTGCAATATAAAATTTCTCACACAGCTCGCAGCTGAATAAAGAAGTAGTGTCCTTTCAGGTCCAGAAAATGTGCTTTGTGTCTTTAAAAATTGCAGCCTCCAGTAACTTATAGTAATCTGATCTAGTCTGGATATCTCCACCCAGGGCAATTTATTGACAATGGTTATGATGCAGCCCTTCCTGTTCCAATACAACACTTTTTGATCTGAAAACAATGTCCTCCCCTAAGACTGCCTGTGTTTCAATTCACACTGCAGGTTTTGCTATGACAACTCTTAACCACAATAACTTATTTAAAAATAGTTTAACTATCACAAACTCCTATACCAGTAAATTATTTAAAAATAGTTTCTGTCCCAAAATCCTAGTAGTCAATCCAGCTACCCCAAGGACAACCAAAATGCAGTATTCAAGCGCTTATGAAGTTACTTCCAAGATAAGCAGAGTTTACAAGCTTCTTTTTCAACTCCTCAGCCACCTGTAATTTATTTAAAAATAGTTTAACTGTCAGAAAATCCTAGTAGACAATCTAGCTACCTCCAAGGATCTACCCAAATGCAGTATTTAAATCCTTCTGAAGTTACTAACAAGATAAACAGAGGTTGCAAGCCCCTTCTTGGTTAAACACTAAATAAATATGTGTTTAAAAAGCAATTACCAAGGGTAGTAAGTTTCACCTCCCACAGAATTAAGCAAAAGTGCATGTTTGTTGCAGCACTCGGGACAATCAAGCAACTGAAGCAACACAAGCAGCTCACATGTGTAGATGAGGAAGCCGAATCTCCAGCATGATAACTTTCGAGGTAAAAAGAGCCTCTTCTCTTCGTCTGGACGCCTGCAGAGGGGTGCTACCTGATGAACACTTATATTTTATGAACTTTGTTCCCTGTTCACCACTGGGTGGGCTTGTTATTTGCTTCTCTTTGTGCTACTAAGGCTGAAGTGTAAAGCTAGGGACTCACTGGTTTCCCTAGAGTTGCCTTGCTGATTACACCTTAAAGCCAGATATATCAAGCAGCTAATATAGAGTAGACTTGTTTAATATGGTGGTATTTGGAGCTAATTGCTGATTACACCTTAAAGCCAGATATACCAACCAGCTAATATAGAGCAGACTTGTTTAATATGGTGGTATTGGAGCTAATTGTGTTTGTAACTGAAGGCATTAGGTTAGCTGGGTCCTAGTGTGACCTCATTTTGGAATAGCCCTGTTTACTTAGAGTGGAGCTCCTTTGTTTAAGTCACAACATATTCTCCCTCTGCATAGTAATGAGAGGCTGTGTTTTCTCCACTACATAGGCAGCTCCCCAAAGCTAGGCACTCGGGACAATCAAGCAACTGAAGCAACACAAGCAGCTCACCTGAGTAGCTGAGGAAGCCGAATCTCCAGCCTGATAACTTTCGAGGTAAAGAGAGCCTCTTCTCTTCGTCTGGATGCCTGCAGGGGGGTGCTAGCCCAACAGCACTTTGCGCCGTCTGCCCCACCCGCCCCAACCACCCTCCCATCCAGGGGCAGCTGTCAATTTAAGGATCCACCCCGTGACATCACATCCGGTGACATCACGTCCTGTTGCCCAGAACCTATCTCCCCACTTTCCCATTTGCAGGTTATACCTGCTGGCCACTAGAGGGACCTATGCTCCCTCACTGCTTCCTACTCCTACCTGTACAGCACTACTTCCCTGGGATCTTGCTCACCACAATGTATTGGCCCTGCCTCATGCTCTGCCTGTGCCTATCCCCACTAGCAGTGCACTTACCCACTTACCCATCTGCTAGTCCGCACTGTGCCCTGGCACCCCTCCCTCCCCTTGCTCCTGAACCTGCTCTCCTGCCCCTTGGGACCTTTGTGTGTCCCCATCCTCCCTGCCCTCCCCCTAGCTTTCTCTTCACCTCAGGCACATCTGGGTGTCTTCTTATTCTTGCTTTCCTTCCTGTACCTCCCTGCTCACCCCTGCTCCTTAGCCTCCCTCCCCTCATGTCAATGTGGAAAACCTCTCCACCATCTCCCAGCCAGGTGTTAGTCATGCTACTACTCCTGTCGGGAACATTCATCAAACCCTGGCCTGGTTCCCAGGAGCTCCCCAACTCGCACCACAGGCCTATGCATAGTCTCCATGAATATCTGTAGCCTCCTAAAAAAGTTTGACTCACTACAATGCCTGGTCACATCAATTAACCCTGATGTCATCACCCTGGTTGAGACTTGGCTGTCGAAATCCTCCCCTGACTCCCTAGTCTCCCTTCCTGGTTTCACCCTTTTCCGGTCTGACAGTGTTGGGAGACGGGAGGCGGCTGCGCTATTTATGTCAAGGAATCTCTCCTCGTACTAGCCCTGCCCGCTCCCATCCTTGACTCCAGGGCCCAGGCGCTTACGCTGAAACTAACCCCTGACCCTTTAAAGGGACCCCTTTATCTGACTACTGCATACGTGCCCCCCAGGGACCAAACGCAGGCCATTGCCTCTCTTACAGAATACCTTACCTCTCTACCTCCTTCCGCTGATCAAATTCTGGTGGGTGACTTAAATGTCAACTGGCTCAGCCCCTCCTCCTCCTCTACCCGAGACTCCTTTTCTGCAATAGACCTAATGCAACTAGTTACCCACCCTACCAGGACTAACCCCAAGAGAGGCTCCAGTACCCTGCTTGATGTGGTACTCACCACACGCCTAATCGGATCCCCAATGTACAAGTCCTCCCAGACTCTCTCAGTGATCACTCCCCATTCTATTCCACTGGTCATCCTCAGTCCCAAAACCCATAGCACAGTCCACATGCCGGCGGTGTCTAATACCTGGTGGACTGATAAAACTTAAGGAACTTCTGTCCCAAATTGACTGGTCTCCTATACAGGCAACTCCTGACATCGACACAGCTCTCTCCTTCTTTACCCAAACTTTTAATAATGCCTGTGATATCTTTGTCCCAATGTTGACCTGCCGTTCTAAAAGGCAGAATGACCCCTGGGTAACCCCAGCTTTGATCCACCAGCTCAAACATAGGGACAACCTATGGCACCATGCCATTGAGACTTGCTGGCCCAATGACAGGCGGTTATATGCTGCCACCCGAAACAAGTGCACTCAGGCCATCAGAAAGGCCAAGTCTGAGCACTATCGGTCCTCACTCACTGCCTCATGGGGGAACCCCAGAACCTTCTGGGATAACATTAAACAGTTAAATGGGACTGCACACTCCCCCCACCCACCCAGATCAACATTAATGGTGTGATCTCCTCAGACCCAGCCCTCATAGCCAACCACCTCAACACCTCATTCACTGACCTTAGCCCTATCCTCCCTACAAATTTTTTTGACCCTCCTCCCCCAGCACCTGCCATAAATCTTTCTCGCCCTTATTTTCTCCTCCACCGTGTTTCTGCCCAAGAACTTAGGCCACACCTTGTCACTGCCCTCAAGAGTAATAGTACAGGCACTGACACCCTGGATCCGTGTATCCTACGGCTGGTCTTAGACACAGTCCTTACCCCGATCACATGCCTCATCAACCACTCTCTTTGCCTGGGGAAGGTTCCAACTGCCTGGAAAGTCACCACTGTCACCCCTATCTTTAAAGGTGGTGATAGGACTGTGGCTGGAAACTATCAACCGATCTCCATTCTCTCTCCTCTCTCCAAGGCCTTGGAAAAAGTGGTGGCCTCTCAAATCTCTGACTACCTCTCCACCTACAATGTCCTTTGTCCTGAGCAGCATGGCTTCCGAGCAGGCCACAGTACCAACACAGCCCTCCTAGAGTTCTCCAACTTTCTCCACTCCTCCTTAGACACTGGTTCTCTGGCTGGTGCTGTCTTCATTGACCTCTCAAAGCTTTCGACACTGTCTCCACCCCTCCTTCTTGATGCCCTTAGTCTCTGTGGTTTTGCTGCTGGGCTATCTCCTGGTGCACCAGTTATCTATCTGACCACTCACAGCATGTAAAAATTAATGGGACCTACTCAGACATCTGTCCCATCTTTTCTGGGGTTCCCAGGGCTCCATTCTGGGCCCCTTACTATTCTTCCTTTACCTTAACACCCTTCCATGCTCTTGCTCGGGGAACATTCTATTGTGCGCTGATGATGCAGTCATCTTTGCCTCAAGTTGTAACCCTATTGCCCTCCAGGACTCTCTGCAGAAGTCCTTCACTGAAGCCGAGGGCTGGTTCAAGGAACATAGATTGGTGATAAATCTTAAAAAAACAAAAACCATGTTCTTCACTCATCCCCAAAACAAGTCCTGCAACTTCAAACTCCTCATTCACTCTGGGTCCTCTTTCCCACTTGAACAAGTTTGCTTCTATAAATACCTAGGGATCAATTTTGACCTCTCCCTCTCCTTCCATGGACACATCGCTGCCCTAGCCACTGCCACTAATATCCGATTGGGCATCTTACACCGGTATAAACACTGCCTCCCCCCGGAGGCTCTTCGACTCACAGTCACCTCCTCTATCCTGTCCCTAGTGGACTATGGACTGCTGGTGTATGGTGCTTCTGATCAGACCGCACTCCACAAAATTCACACTACTCTGAATAAGGCCTGCAGGTTAATTACTGGAGCACCTAGGCTGACACACACCTGTCTACTGTATGCTAAAGCGCTGGTACTTGATCTTGACGAGCGTCTCAAATATCTGACCTGTACCCTTACAAAAAAGATCCTCCTTGGGCTATCCCCAGCAGGATTGACCACCACCATCGCCGCTCTGTCCCACTGGTTTCATACTCGGACCTCTGGGAAAACCTCTCTTGTTATCCTAGAGCTAGGACCTCTCCACGGCCAAGAGCCTTCAGCTTTAGGGCCCCTCCCTGGTTCAACACACTGCCCCTCCATCTCCTCGGCCCAACTATATCAGGCTTCAAAACTTCACACAGAATCCACCTTATTAACACCCAATGCTGTAATTAAGCACTAGTCAAAATGTACTCAATACTTATGACAAACTTATTACTAAGCTGCTAAGGACAACATAACTCTGGTATTGTTTGCATCAATCCTACCTGTACCAGCTTGTTTGTATCTATGTCTTAAGTTACTGTTATACTTATGTGTTGTACTGTTATACTGTGTGTTTTCGTTTGTCTTACTGTGACAAGGTACCTTTGTAAATGAGCCTATGGCTCAAAGGTTTTCCAAACTGCTGTTTAAATAAAATAAAAATAAATAAATATCAAGTGCAATATAGAATTTCTCACACAGCTCGCAGCTGAATAAAGAAGTAGTGTCCTTTCAGGTCCAGAAAATGTGCTTTGTGTCTTTAAAAATTGCAGCCTCCAGTAACTTATAGTAATCTGACCTAGTCTGGATATCTCCACCCAGGGCAATTTATTGACAATGGTTATGATGCAGCCCTTCCTGTTCCAATACAACACTTTTTGGTCTGAAAACAATGTCCTGCCCCTAAGACTGCCTGTGTTTCAATTCACACTGCAGGTTTTGCTATGACAACTCCTTAACCACAGTAACGTATTTAAAAATAGTTTAACTATCACAAACTCCTACGCACCAGTAAATTATTTAAAAATAGTTTCTGTCCCAAAATCCTAGTAGTCAATCCAGCTACCCCCAAGGGACAACCAAAATGCAGTATTCAAACACTTATGAAGTTACTTCCAAGATAAGCAGAGTTTGCAAGCTTCTTTTTCAACTCCTCAGCCACCTGTAATTTATTTAAAAATAGTTTAACTGTCAGAAAATCCTAGTAGACAATCTAGCTACCTCCAAGGATCTACCCAAATGCAGTATTTAAATCCTTCTGAAGTTACTAACAAGAAAAACAGAGTTTCTTAGCTGAAGTCTTTACATAGATCAATGGGTTATTGTCAGTCTTCACCAATATCTTTGTACCATAGTGGTATTCATGAAACTGGTCAATGATGGTCCATTTTAGCACAAGGAACTCCAACTTATGCACAGGGTAGTTTCGTTTGGATGGGGTCAAGCTTCTACTGGCAAAAGCTGGCAAAAGCTACTGATCTCAGGCGATCCTCATGGTCTTGATACAGCACTGCTCCCAGACTCTGCAGACTAGCATCCTTATGCAGCACATAAGGTGTGGTGGGGTCAGCATAGGAGAAGATGGGGGCATGTGAGAGCTGGTATATGATCTCATGGAAGGCTGCTTCACAATCGGGCATCCAGTGGGGCCCAAATAGTTCACCTGGGTGGAAGTATGCTTTTTCTGGTTCTTTAATGGACCCTTTTTCGTATTTACAGTTGGTAGGAGGGTAACCCTGGATAAGGTTCAAGAGTGGGTGAATCACCATGGAATAGTCTTTAATCAACCTGTGGTAGTAGCCACAGAACCCCAGGAAATGTTGCAATTCTTTCAGATAATGGGGCTGGGGCCAAGTAGTCAGTGCTTCAACCTTACTGGGATCAGTCTTTATCCCTTTTGTAGCTGCTATGTGCCTCACATACTTCACGGAGGTTTGGAAAAACTGGCACTTGTCAATGGACAGCTTGAGGCCGAAGTCTTCCAGTTGGTCTAGGACTTTAAACAGTTGGTTCTCATGCTCCTCTAAGGTGCCCCAATCACAATGACATCATCCAAGTACACCAGGCATTCCATCAAATTCATATCTCCAACCGCACGTTCCATCAGTCACTGAAAGATGGCCGGGGCACTTGATATCCTCTGTGGCATTCTCAGAAATTTGTAGAACCCCAAAGGACAGATGAAGGCTGTTTTATCACTGTCTTCCAGGGCCATTGGAATCTGGTAATATCCACTGCGAAGATCCAACACTGAGAACCATTTGCTCCCATTCAAGCTATCCAGGTTATCCTGTATACAAGGCATGGTGTACTGGTCTGGGATGGTCCGCCAATTCAGGGTTCGATAATGGGAGGGGGTGGCCAGGGTAAATAAGAAGGGGGCGGCATGTGACACCCAGATAGGGGGAGGAACAAGGAGCCAGCTGGGTGGAGGGGCTGGTAGAAAGGATGAGGGACATGGAAGGGGGGAATTGAGGAAAAGGATCGGTCAGAGTGCTCCTGTTGGGGGATTCTATGATCAGGGGTATCAAATGGGATAGGGAGGGAGAAGCCTGGCCAGTTAGAACAAAATGCTTCCCTGTATTAACAGTGCACAGGGCCAAGCATGAGGTATATCAGCTGGCAAAGGATTGTGGGGGTTCCCCAGACATACTGGTCCACCTGGGTACAAATGACATTGAGGGAAATAGCGAGCTAGAGATACAGGCAAGATTCAGGGAGCTTGCCAGGGTCTGTCATGACATAGGATGTACAGTTTCCTTCTCAGAAATCCTGCCGATGCCAAGGGCTAGTGGGGAACACAAAAGGAAGATTAGGGAGATAAACCAGTGGCTCAGGGAGTGGTGTGAGGCCAGAGGGTGTGGGTTGATGGGGGATTGGGGGGAGACCTGGGACAATAAGGAGCTATATGCTAGAGATAGGATCCATCTCAATTTGGGGGAGGGGAATCCTTAAGTTGAAAATAGAGGGGTTCATTGGTGAAAAGTGGGGTTTAAACTTGTGAAGGGGGAGGGATGGAAGAAAAGGCTGTTGCCGGGGTGCTGATAAAGGAGGGACTCTGTCTCCACCCCCCTGGGGAGCTGGAGGAATGCGGAAAAAGGCCGACTGGTAAAGTGCTGAACAGGGGAAAACAGAATCCCCATGGGAACATGAGCAGGGGAAATGGAAGTATAGGGAAAGAGTGGAAGGTAGTCCTGATAAATGCCAGGAGCTTGGGCAATAAAATGCCTGAGCTCCAGGCAATGCTAACTGAGGGAGCGGTGGAGGTGGCAGTGGTCACTGAGACCTGGGCCACCACAGGACATGACTGGGACCTGAACCTGGAGGGTTACACTATGTTCAGGAAGGACAGGGGAGAGGGACGGGGAGGAGGGGTAGCAATGATAGTCAAAAACTGCATTGGCATAGGAGGAGTAGAAAAGGTGGAGGGAACCATGGAGGCGATTTGGGTCACCTTGATAACAAGGGGGGCAAGATAGTAAAAATAGGAGTGGTGTATAGACCCCCTGCACTGGCAGAGGAGCTGGAGGAGAGTCTGGTGGCAGATGTTGGGAGGCACTGCAGACTGGGCAGGGGAAGGGTGGTGGTGTTGGGGGACTTAAACATTCCAGGAACAGACTGGGAGACTATGACATCCTCGGTGGCCAGGGAACAGAGGTTGTTGGATGTCTTTCAAGACACATTCTTAACTCAGCAGGTGGGGGAACCAACCATGGAGGCGCTGGTACTGGATGTGGTCCTGGCAGACAGTGACCAGATTGGGGGCCTGGAGGTAAGGGACCCGTTGGCGGGGAGTGACCATGCCACAGTCTGGTTCTGCCTGGACCTAGGAGGGGTAGAAGGCTGCACAAAGACGGAGGTAACTGACTTCAGGGGGGTGGATTTTAAGGAAATGGGAAGGATCCTTAAGGAGTATTTGGATGGAATTGGGTCAGACATGGACGCTGATAGTAGGTGGGAAATCATCAAGAGAGGGGTGCAGGATGCTACCAGCACCTGTGCAAGAGTAAGATGAAAATGCAGTAGGGCCGAAACCCTGCTGGTGGACCAGAGAGGTCCAGGAGGTGGTGTGTGGGGAAAGAAGGCAGCCTATAGGCAATTCAAGTGCTCAAGGAGTGAAAGGGATCGACGGGAGTACAAGCTGATGGCTAGAAGGGCCACTAGGGGTGGTGAGGGTGGCTAAGGCAAGGAAGGAGCAGAACCTGGCCAGGGAAATTAGGAGAGGGAACAAGGGTTCTTTAGATACATTGAGGGAAAAACAAAGGGTGAAGGGCAGATTAGCAGGATTAAAACAGGGAGAGATGGGCACAAGACTCGAGGAACAGGCTGAGGTACTAAATGAGTACTTCCTCAGTTTCACCAAGGAATATGGGGTGCTGCAGCATCATACATGGGAGAGACAGTGATACTGAGGAAGGGGACCCTTACTGATCGGCGGGTCTGGGGAGAGGGGGAGGCATCACTGGCAGGAGGGAGGAAGGCTAAGCAAGGAGAAGAGGTAGCGGAAGTGGAAATCACAGCAGAGAGAGTGAGGGAAGCCCTCAGGTCCCTTAAGACGGAGAAAGCACCGGGGCCGGATAAATTAAATCCAGAGTGCTGAAGGAACTTGTGGATGTCCTGGTGAAACCCCTGACGGAGCTTTTCACCATCTCTCTGAGGACAAGGTGGGTGCCCCAGGACTGGAGGGTGGTGCAGATTGTGCCTATCCACAAGGGGAGATCAAGGGAGGTGGCAAGGAACTACAGGCCTGTCAGCCTGACATCGGTGGTGGGCAAGGTGATGGAGGGCATTGTCAAGGAGAGGCTGGGAGGGACCTGGAAAAGTCAGGGTGCCTGGACGATAGACAGCATGGATTCATCCCGGAGAAATCGTGTCAGACAAACCTTGTGGAGTTCTATGACTGGGTGGTGAGTGCCTTGGACCTGGGCTGACCAGTGGACATCCTCTTTCTAGACTTCAGCAAGGCATTTGACTCTGTTCCTCAAGGTGGGCCTGTTGGATAAGCTGGGAGAAATGGGGGTGGGAACAAGATGATCAGATGGATAGGCAATTGGCTCTAGGACTGGACTCAGAGGGTCGTAGTTGGCGGGATAGTCTCATATCCAAGGAGGGTCATTAGTGGGGTCCCACAGGGATCAGTCCTTGGGCCCCTCCTGTTCAACGCCTACATCTCTGACATAAGGACAGGTATCAGGAGTGAGACGAGTCTCTTTGCAGATGACTCAAAACTGGGGGCAGTGGCGGATGGGGAGGAGGGAAGGGTAGCCCTACAGGGGGAACTGGAGGCTCTGAAAAGATGGTCTAGAAAATGGAAGCTGAGGTTCAATGCAGGGAAATGCAAGGTACTGCACCTGGGGGCCAGAAACCCAGGCCAAGTGTACACCCTGGGGGGGGAAATGTGACAAGTCTTGATGGCTGAGAGGGGGGTGGTGGTGGATGTCAAGATGAACAACCCGGAGACTTGTAGGAGGGCAGCAGCCTAGGCCAACAGTATGCTGGGATGCATCGCTAGGGGGATCACCTCCAGAAGGAGGGATGTGATACTCCCTCTGTATAACTGCTTGGTGAGGCTGCACCTCGAGTACTGCGTGCAGTTTTGGAGGCCACACTTAAAGAGGGACATTAAACTCCTGGAGAGGGTCCAGAGGAGGGCAACCAAAATGATTTGGGGCTTGGGAGACAGGACCTATGAGGCGAGGCTCAAAGAGCTAAATATGTACACATTGGAAGAGAGAAGGGACTGGGGGGACATGATAGAGGTCTTCAGGTACATGAAGGGGATAAATAGGGGAGGAACTGTCAGGGTGCTTTCGAAAGAAGGAGGAGGTGGCCACTAGAGAGCATGGGTGGAAGCTGGAGGGGGGAAGATTCAGGGGAGAAAGGAGGAGGTGCTACTTCACTGAGAGGGTGGTGGAGCCATGAAATGTGCTGCCTAGGGGGCTGGTGGAGGCAGAGACGGTGGAGGGGTTCAAGAGGGGGTGGGACAGTTACAGGGGAAGGGTTCTGGAAGCAAAACCCAATGCAGTGAGAATATCCAGAACTGGGAAGGGAGAAGCCAGAGAAGATGAGGGGGGCCGCAAGGTCAGCTCCCAGGGTGGGGGCTGACCAAACGAGCAGAAGCGAAAGACCGTTAGGCCTATTCTGCTGGCATTTTAGTATGTTAGTATGTAATCAACACACATCCTCTTAGACCCATTCTTCTTATTCATAACCACAATGGGAGATGTGTATGGGCTCCTGGATTCTTGTATCACGACAGCAGCGAGCATTTCTTGCAGGTGTCTTCTCACATCATCTATGTCCACTGGGACTAGAAGCCAGGACATCTCTCAAAATGGCTGTTCATTGTGCAGGCATATGTGATGCTCTGCACCATGGACACATCCCATGTCCCATTCCTTCAACAAAAACACTTAGTCTCTCTGGGCAAGTTTCTTGCTAATTTTAGTCTTCCATTCAGCTAGCAAAGGGGAGTCACCAAAGTCAAACAAGTCTGCAGTCACTCTCTGTCTTGCCAGGGTGCTTGTTGCTGGGCAACACTGCAGTGTCGGCACAGTGTACCATAGCTAGGGTGCACCCTCTGTTCACCTGGATCTCACAATCTGATACATTGTGAATCTGGACCATCACTGATCATGCGTAGGCATGGGCATGAGCAGGCAAGATGCTGGGCTTGACCAATAATGCTTCTGGCAATTTTCCATCTCCTGGTGCATCCAACATCAATATTTTGTTCTTGACATCTTACCAGAGGTGGACATCCCCTTGAATGGTACACTGGTCATTAGGGGCCAGCACCATAGAATCAGGATCCTACTTCCACACAATCCCCACCGGTTCATCCTGGCCTACTTCCTCAGGTTTCTGTTGCAAACTCTAGGCTCTCTTGGTCAGAGCTGGAATTCTCAGGGCCCTCCCAGTTCATTGCCCTTGTTTCTCGTGACAGAGTTGCGTCAGTCTCCCAAACATATGGGCATTTGTCCTGATTAACAGTGGGACCGGAACCCCATCATACAGTCTGGTGGGGGGACACACTAGGGCCTGTGTCTCTACTTGCTCCTCTACGACAGTGACAGTTGTAAGAAAAGACAACCAGAGGAGGGCATAGCCTAGATATGGATAAGACTTGTCGCTTAGCCCCCACACATGTAGGACTTCCAGGGATTGTAAGGGCACATCAGATAAGTGTTTGTCATACCAGTCCTGAAAAACAATGGTCACTTGTGATCCACTGTCAAGCACAGCCTGAGTAGGAATACCATTCACAGCCATATTAGTCTCCATTGAAGGGCACACTATCTTGGACCAGTCTGGAGGGACAACAACAGGAGCCTGGACAGACGATTTAGCCACAGAGGGGTTTGAGTTAGGATGGCCGAAGCTTTTACTGTGGTCATTTTGTGCACCCCTTGACCACTAACTCTTTTTCCAACGCTCTCCTTGAAGCTGGTTCACCACTTTCTCAAAGTCCTTCTGAGACTGGCATTCCCTCTTCATATGGCCATCCTTGCCGCAATTGTGATAAATGATATGCTCTCGGGGCATCCTTGGGGAAAACAGCAGGAGATGCTGGAGCATCGATGGGAGATTGTGATACGACTTCTGCAGGTAGTGTACCATGTCTTAAAAGTTCCTTTAGGGTGGCAGTCAATTCCTTGAGCTCAGCCGAGAAGCCACTACCAGTAAAGGATGCCTGAGGGTGCACCCCAACCCCCATAACAGTCACGTTCTGACAATGACCAGGGTCTCAGCAGGGGATACTTCAGCGAACGCACCCGGTTGTACTTTTCTGACTTCCTTCAGCAACTCCTCCCCCCACCGTTTAGCCCATAGTGGGACAGTCTTAGTGGTCTCCATTTCGGAAGTGCCTTGATCACTTGGGCTACACTCACCCCATAATTACAATCTCCCTCTTCACCTTCTACCGCCTGGAGTTCTTTTATCAAGTCACAGTAGTCAGGTGGGTTACTTCTTTTATCCTGGAGCCTTAACTGGATGATCTGCAGTTTAGAATGCTTGGCATGTTGCAGTATGTGCCCCAATCTCACACGATGCAAATCACTAGCAGCTATTCAACCTTTCCGGTAAGCTTTCTGCAGAGCTCTTTCTAGGCGAGTAACATACGTAGACAAACTTTCCCCCTTCCATTGCTTGATACCTTGGAATTTCCATATCAAAGTCTCCCCTGACTCAGTGCTCCCAAAATTGCCTTCAAGTGCAGATAGGTACTTCTGATCAGATGCATCAGGGTTTGTGGACCTCAAAAATTTAATGGCTTCAAGGGTGGGGCCCCTCAAACTTTTTATGATTCTTTTCTGCTTCTCAGCCTCCGCACACTGCCACTCAGGTACCAAGGGGGCAACATAGTCTATTCAGATCATCCAGTTATCCTCCCCTTGGGGGGTGGGGAGGGTGCCCGAGAAGAATCTCAGCCTTCGGTAGGAGTCATGACTAATGGCAGGTACAGATATAGGAGCCAGCATTGGCACGGGCACAGAAAGTGGGGTAGTAACAGGTGCTAGAGTGGGAGAGGGTGTTGGGGAAGGAGCACCCCCTGGTGGCAGGAATAGTTTCTTACAGACCTCTACAGTTTTCCTTTCTTCCAGCAACAACTTAGCAAATTTCTCCTCAACAGTCTCAGATAATGGTGGGAGCTCATCCTCCCTGGGGTCTTTATCGTCTTTTGTTATCACTCTCCAGGCAGCTGGAACCCCATCTGGGGCAATAGTCTATGGCACTTCAGAGCTGTCCACGAGGTCACTACACTCTACTAAGGCTATAAAAGTTTCGGCAATCAAATCGGCCTGACGACCCACCACTACAGGGTTTTTTAAACATTGAACTTTGGAGAGCACTCCCTCTACAGTGTCCTTACTGGTACCCAAAGGGATATCCAGTATAAGCAGAGCATTTTGGGGGTCGACGTCCTGCCCCATACACCACCCCACCAACTGGTGCACAGCCACTTCTGTTGGGCTAGCTATTTATGTTTGACAACAGTTTGTAATTTCAGCCACTAGAAGGCACAAAATCCCAGTGGTGAGCCTCCAAAATGTAACCCCTGGGCAGTGCTATCTCAAGGGCTACTACCCCTGCCTGTGCTGGGCAATTAGCAGGTTAAGGGGCCTGAGTTCTGAAATGGGTGCCCCCACCCGGAGGTCAGGGTTGGTAGTGGTCAAGCTAACCTGGGTACAGCCTTCTGGGACACTGTAACACCCTTCTTTCCTTACTAGTGACAGGAACAATACACAATAATCAATTTCACAATACTCCTGACACACCACACAAATACCCACACTGTTTGCACTTACCACCAGGGCTTTCCTCTGGCTTGACCCTGGGGACCCCCTGTAAAACAAGGTTATACACAGCAAATAATAGTAGTACAGTACTCTTGCACAAACTGGAACCACAGTCAGAGTAACGGCAAAAAAGAGTTAGATCTGATTTATTTAAGGGACTTGTACAAGGGAATGGTGTAATCAGGTTAATTTGTGCAAAGGCTATAGCAATCAAACAGTTATGCATGCACTTCAGGGTCCATAAACAGTCACACACTCTGAGTACTCAGATGGAGAACGGTGGGCTAGCCAGGAACGTTGCAGCTGGTTGGAGCCCTATGATGGAAGAACGCAACATGCACAACACACACTATTTGCAATCCAGAGGTGGAAGGCTCAATTCGTGAAATGAAAACAAGATGATCAGATGACACACTTTTAGATTAGGCTGTTGTTGCAGGGAGCTACCTTGAAGATTACTCACGATATCCAACTGGACACAGGCTGGATGAAAATCAAGACAACAGGTGGTTAATCAGGAATGCCAGGGGAAGCAGGGCCTACATGATTCACCGAGGCATAGTTCCTGTTCAGGTGTGGAGCAGGGGGCTGGTCCCCAGGCAGGTCTCTCGTTGGTGGCTTTCTCTGTGCAGTGGAGTAGTCTGGCAAGTCCAGCGTGGCATGGCCCAGGCTGAATGGAGATGAACATGGATTCAGTCTGATTAGGCTGGATAAAGCTTCCAGCAAGCACAATACAGTTCACACAGTGGGAAAACAAATCACAACCCACTTTCAATACACAGCACATTTACATGTAAGGAAATTCTACTGTACCAGGCAAACCACTCTCCAGTCATGATCGCAAAGTCTCTGCACAAACTGGGGATTCAAAAATAGCTAGAAATCCTGACAGGCTGATCGCATTCAGCAAAATCTTCTGTCTTCTTCAGGTATGAGCCTGGTAAACAATCAGTGGCTTACTTCATTCTCACAAACTTGGATTTAGTCCAAAATAATTCTCTTCTCTCCCTCTCAGAGGCAACAGGCAGACGTAAAGGCCACAACTCAGGCCTTTCCACAGTTCTCCTGCACAAAACTACTCAAGACAGCTGCTTGACTGTCTCAAGCTGTTGCTTCTTCAGCTCCCAACTTAGATCTGATCTAACTGCCAGAAAACCTGGGACTTTTCCCAGAATCCAAAAGGTTCGGTTGGCTGATCTGTCTGTCAGTCACAACAATGACACCCCCTTCAGGTGCAAAAAGGCGCCAAAAGCCCAAAACTACAATTCCTACAGATTTTGACTCCGGACAGCTCCTGTAGTCCAGTTTCATTTTAGGTCCCACTAGTTCTGATTGGTCCAATTAGGCAGTCCAGGACCATGATAGTGGAGATAAACAAAACAGTCCTTGCTGCAAAGAAGGCAGATTAGAAGAACTACATTATCATTATCACTCTAAATGATTTTCAGCAAATAGTTACATCTTTCAACAGAGCTCCCTCTCAGATTACTTATGACTGCAATCCAGACAGCTTTTAAAGAGACAATGCACAGAGGCTATACAGGCACTCTCTGGCAATCACATTTAACTGCTAAAACGCAAGACACCAGCCTGGCAGTGAGCATTTATGCAAACTCAAGGAAGACTTTTCGGGAACCCCCATTTATAGGGGGGTTACAAGGAGTAGCACACTAAGCTGAAAGCTTGTTTACAGGTGCGACCTGGGAGCATAGGGAAGTTACAGTAAGTGACTTGCTCAGGGTCACACAATATGCAAGTGGGAGCTGTAGGATTCAAACCCAGGTCTCCAGATTTACAGCTCAAAACCTTAAACCACTGCACTATACTGCTTCTCTGTCTGACATCTCTTGTTTTATTGTGAACAACCAGTTGCTATGGACTGATGTCATAAGATTTTAAACATGATGTTCTTTTCAACACAGAAAACATTTTTGTTTTTGAAATTTGAACTATAAAGCAGAAATCTATCAAAAGTTGATTTCCAAAAAATTATGCTCTACAACTGCATGAGAACAGTAGAGAGGAATTCAAGCTTCAGGATGTACCAAATGATGAGCAGCAAAACAAAGACCAAAGTAACAACAAAACTCAACAAAAACTGCAGAAAGAGGGGTCCAGAAGAAAAAGACCTTGAAAAAGCAAAAATAACCCTGCAGGAATACCATGGATGGACAAAGTTACTGCTGGCCTCCAGTCACCCTCCACACAGAAAAATCAGCAATCAGGTGGTTCCAAACAGCCCACAAGATTTCATCCTCCAGCTGATCCAAAGTCTGTGAAAATAGATAGCAGCAAACAGATACTTTCCTGTTTCCAAATCATTAAAACAAAAAAATCAATATCCTCTTCAGACGTTACCGTGAACGGGCCCCTTGGTGCTGTGGTCCCAGCTGAAATCTGAGCTGGCAGCTTCTACCTTCACCTGCCTGCCCACCCCAAGCAAGCAACCCAGGTACGGTCAAGGAATGGCTCGAAAGCTGTGAATTTAATTGGCTGCAGTATCTTTTTCAAGTCACCCTTATTGGTGCATGACTGCATCCTGGAACATTTAATTTTATGTCCATAGCTGAGCTTGGTGCTCTCGGAGGCCCAGCATATTTCTATCTATAATTTATCTCACCCACCGACCCCTGTGCAACCTCTATTAAAAGCTCTTACACCTTTCCGAGCCTCCGCCCTCTGTCACCTAGTGGTGCTTTCTCTACCTTCAGCATTCCCCAAGAGTTTCAGTACACACCTCTACAGCCTAACTCCTAAGAGAAATACTACATCCTGAATACACAGCTATCCGCTTTTGCCTGGTGCACTGTTAAGCTACTGAGGTGCAGTTTATTTACATCTACTATCCCAAAACTTCTATCATGTCTCATTTAGCTTCTCTGGCCTCTTGGTGTGTTATACAGTTAGTGCTGCTCATTCTATCAGAAGTCACTCTTGCATCTCTGGCCACACCTGTCCCCCTATCTACTCCAATTGACACATTTAATGCATATGGTAGTATAACCACCTACCTTAACGGTACAACTGGAGACTGCAAATCCATTGGGAGCTTACCCATCCCAGCCTGAGTTCTGACACACTCTTACCAACCAAATTGCCAATTTCCCTTGGCACTAGTCCCTGGACTGTCCTTCCAATTAGGTGCCTTCATGCCATTTCTGACCCGCAGTAGGAAGTGAATCCTCACTAATAAACAATCCAAGGACTATATCAGAAGAATAATTTTGTTGTTACTACTGATCTCAGGAAATATACACCCCAACCCTGGTCCACCCAAAACCCATGCACCCCTTTTAAAAACACACAGCCGCTTACACTGGTATCTATAAATATCTGCAGCCTTCTCCCTAAACTGGACAGCCTGCAGGTGTGGGTCACTCATCATAACCTTGACATCATTTCTGTTGTTGAAACATGGCTGTCACTGAAGATACCTGACACTGCTATACTATTACTGGGCTACAATGTCTTCCAACAAGACCGGCTATCTAAGAGAGGAGGGGGTTGCACAATTTACATAAAGGATACCTTGCAGAGTCTTGTAATTCCTTTACCTAACAGTGATAACCTCATACAAATGCTTGCTATCAAACTGCTTCTTGGAGCTCATAAAAAAGTGCTTACTATGCTTTCAGTCTATATTGCTCCAAAGCATACTGTATCTGGATTTGACTCCTTACTACATGGAATAAGCATCATGAGCCTGCACTCAGAAATAATAATGTTAGGTGACCTTAATGTCAACTGGCTCTCCCCAGATGCCTCCTCCCATAAGGATGCTCTATCTGCAATCCACTTCCCACAGCTGGTAGAGGCCCCTACACGGGTAAACTATCGAACTGGAGATAGTACCTTGCTGGACCCGGTAATATCTAACCAGCCTGACTATATCTCAGACACCTCAGTCTTCCTGGACAGTCTAAGTGGCCACTCTCCTGTCAAGTGCTGTTGGGCTATTAAATTTTACAAACCCCACACCAGAACTATTACAAACCGAGTCCTTATCAATGGAAACCTTGAACAACTGAAAGCTGACCTCTGACATCAGGATTGGTCTGAACCTTAAAAGGTGAAAGATGTTGATACAGTACTTGATCTTTTCGTTAATCAATTCAATTCAATCTGTGATAAGCACGTCCCCTGAAAAAAAATGAAAAATCAAAAGAAATTGTAACCCATGGATTACACCTGACCTTACCTGAGCTCATGAAACTAAGGTACCATTTCTGGCACAAGGCTCAGGGCCCCTGGTATGCAATCCAATATCCAATGCTAAAAAAAACAAGAAATGAATGCACTAGAGCAATTCGTTGTGCTAAGAGTCAATATTACAAAGATGCCCTCTCCAACTCATGGAATAATTGCAGTTCCTTCTAGAAAACTATTAAGGATATCACTGGGAATGACCCTAAATCTGCTACCAACATGCTAATATAGATGGTGCCCCTTTTCTGGACCCTAAAATCATCACCAACACTGGTCATCCATCATTTTACTTCAGGACAGTCTCAAAGGGGAAAGTTAAAAATTATCTCAAGAAGGTACTTGTAAAGTCAAGATACAGTGGGGACTCACTTGATCAATCTCAAATTCATCAGCTTTACACTGGAGGAAATCCTTGCACCTATCACCAGGATTTTCAACTTTTCATTTAGAGTAGCTCAATTCCCTCAAAGATGGAAATTAGCAATGGTGACCCCTGTGCATAAGATTGGGGACCGGGCAGTACATGGGAACTATCACCCCATTTCTATTCTCCCCCCACTCTTGAAAGCCCTAGAGTGCATTGTGGTGGACCAGCTTGTCAAGTATCTGGAAAAGTATCAATTACAATGTGTCCAATAGCACAGATTTAGGCATGGGCATAGTACCATAACAGCACTCTTGGAATTTACTGCATAAATCCATAACTCTCTGGACCAAGGTCTTCTGGTAGGTGTGACATTCATTGACCTAACCAAAGCCTTTGATACTGTGAATCATGCCTTCCTAATTGACTAGCTAACCGGCATCCGACTCTTCTCTGACACCACTAAATGGTTCTCTAGCTACCTCAGCAACCGTTCCCAGCAGGCAAAAATTGGAGATATCCACTCAGATAGGCATCCAGTGCATTCAGGCATACCACAAGGCTTTATTCTGGGGCTGCTTCTGTTTAGTATTTTTCTTAATAAGCTCCCCGATTCCTGCCACGGCCATATCCTCCTATATGCCGATGACGCTCTGATCTTTACCAGTAATGTTCACCCAAAACTCCTTGAAGACCAGCTACAACTAGGTTTTGCAACTGCTGAGAAATGGTTCTGACACCACAAGCTCATCATGAATTACAAAAAGATGAAGACTATGTTATTTTACAACCCCCAAAGCAATATTAATGCCTTCCCTCTTGCCATCACCAACAATGTGGGCTCCCCCTTGGAACAAGTACAGAACTATAATTACCTAGTAATAACCATTGACTCCTCTTTGACCAACTCACAGCATATAGACAACATTGCTAAGGCAATTAATATATGCATTGGAATGCTTTACAGGCATAAACATAATTTTACCATGGATGCATTGAACCTGGCTATACACAGCTCCGTCCACTCACTTTCTGATCATGGCCTTGTTATCTATGGATCTGCCACAGACACTGTTCTCTGCTGCATCAAAACAGCCTTAAAAAAGGCTTGCTGTCTCCTCACTGGCACTGGGTGTCTGACTCAAACATGTGACCTACAGTGGTGTCTCCCAGGATGAAATGCAATTCTGCAGCATTTTGCAGCACTCTGCAGAATGCTGCAGAAGACCTACTGAATAAAGCAATGTAATTTCAATTGTAATTAATCTCCTTTGTCATTCAGGAAAAAGTGACACTGCCAGGATGAATAGAATGCCACAGTTTCCTGCATGACAAAGGGGACTAATGGCCCTTGAAATTACATTGCTTTGTTCAGTAGGTCTGGTGCAGCATACTGCAGAGTGTGTTAAAAGTGTGTTTCATCCTGGGGGATGCCACTGTATATGCTCAGGCTAACTTGTTGTAATTCAATAACAGACTTAAAAATCAAACATGCCTGGTTGCTAAAAAAGTCGGCCTAGGAATAATGCCCCCTGGAGTTTTTGGCCTTCTCTCTTCTCTGCTAGAACCACGTAATACCATAAGCTCTAGCACCCAGATTTTCCATACCCCTCTGTACCGCACCTTCCTTGGGCAATGAGACTTTGTCTACAGAGCCCCACTCTGGATCAACACCCTGCCAGCTGACATATCCCACGTAGCTATGCTGGACTCTTTTAAGCACTTGCTTCGACAACATCTGGTGCCTTGGCCACCTGCGACTGCTTCCATTAGGTTCCTCCTCTCTGACCCTCATGTCCCTATAAGGCAGCCACTTCGGTCTATTAAAGCACTTACTTGATCTCTTCACCAATGCTCCTCCCACCTTCCACTCTATCTTGCCACTCCTACCCCTTGCCCCTTTTCCCCTCTGCTCCAAACTCTTCCTACTCTTCTTCTGACCTGACTGTAGCAGGTACGTGGGTTGCAGAGATAACACAGGACAGTTATTGGGTACAACACACCTGCAGTGTGTTTTATTTTATACAAAAGTATCAAAATATGGAAATAATAAATAAATAGAAATAAGCAATTCAAACTTAGCTAAAAAATAAACAATAGCTCAATGCTATTCCGCCTTATTTACCTTACCTTGATAGGGAAACAGTGTGACAAGGCAGCAAGTAAAGCAAATAGGATGCTGGGATGTATAGGCAGGGGCATCACCAGCAGGAAAAGGGAGGTCATAATTTCGCTATACAAGACACTAGTGAGTCCTCACCTGGAGTACAGTGTACAGTTCTGGAGACCATACCTACATAAGGATATAGACAGGGTAGAGAAGGTTCAGAGGAGGCAACAAAGATGGTGCATGGATTGCATCAAAAGTCCTATGAAGACAGGTTGAAGGAACTGAACATGTACTCCCTGGAGGAGAGGAGGGAGAGAGGGGATATGATAGAGACATACAAGTATCTTACAGGGAGGAACAGGGTGCAGGAATACACTATTTTTAAGCGAAAAAGATGTTACAAGACTAGAAGGCATGGAATGAAGTTGGAGGGAGGACGATTCAGAGGAAACATGAGGAAGAATTTCTTCACAGAACGGGTGGTGGACAAGTGGAACACCCTGCCAGAGGAAGTGGTGGGGGCTGAAACAATCACGGGATTTAAGAATGCATGGGATAGACATAAAGGAACTCTGGAGGTCAGGGGTAAGGGGCAATAGACTTCTAGGAAAACATAAACTGAACTTACAAGCTCAAATGGGCAGACTGGGTGGGCCATAGGCCCTTATCTGCCGACACTGTCTATGTATCTATGTATCTATGTATCTTACTGCAGGTATCTCTATAAAACAATACTCAGTTTTTTTTCTGCTAGCTCAAGACAAACTCCTGTTTCAGGCCTAGGTCCTTCTCTTACCTTGTCCTCAGGTAAGTGAGACTGGCTGGATAGCTAATCTGACTCTTCGTGTTTGGGGAGGGCTTATATAGCCCTCTCATGTTTGGGAAGTCTGACCCACAAAACATAATTAGCATTGGAATGGACTCTAGAGGCTTGTAACCCTGCCTAGACAGAATAAAATAGGGTTACTTCTAAACCTGGGATTATGCCTACCATTCCCTGAAACAATTATTTTTCAAAGTGCTATATAGTTGGGAGTTATTCAGGGATGCGCATTAATTGTCCCTCATTAATCAAACTCTGCTCCCTTTTACATAATGAGCTAGATACTCATAGGGTATAAATACAGCCCTGTAGGGGCTGTTGTTCCCCTATAGAAAAAAAACTCAGTCCTGAATTCCCTCCAATAGGTTAGTACCTAATTTATTAGCTCTGTAATTATACATTATCCAATTTTATTTGGACTAGCCTTTTAAATGCAGTCTCCAGGGTTTTAAACATAAAGGGACATGTTGTGGTAACTTTAAAGACTTATCTGGTCTCTTTATTCTTTATTTTCAGTTCCCGTGTTTGGTTACTGGTAAGCCCTTTATTTTATTTATTATCTTTATTTATTTAATTTATTGATGGCAGTGTGTGTGTTATTTAGGGACTCTTCTGTCCCTATCAGAAGCGCTAGCTCAACACTTAACATACAAGCACTCGTTCCTAATGCTGATCTCTCTCTCTCTCTTTAGACCTCTCAGGGTCTTTTCTTTATTGCTAGGCACCGGGGAAAACCTCTAGAAAGGGCACAGAGTGGTTAAACGAACTACAGGAGTGAACCACTGCTCCATGCCCAAATCCTACATTGAATCAGGTTTTTAACTTGATTTTTCACAACAGCCCGTATGGCTGTTCAGCTCCTTGACTCCTCCATTGCTGGCTGGCTAAACGAGTATTTTATTCATATTAACCAGCAGCCGGGAGCCATTTAACTATTGCAAGGAGCAAGGAGGGGGTTTCTTTATTAAACCGAGTGGTGGCTGAAAGTAAAAGTAATGCCGCTCGATTTTTTGAGATCCCTGCTTTGATGTAGGATGATTTTAAATGCCACAGAGTGGCGGCATACTGAAATAACTCTCCAAACAAATAAACACAGCTTCATTTCTGCTTTCTATTAACAGCTGTTGTACTCCAGCGCTCTACCATATTTATTGAGTTCAGCAGCTTGTTCTAAATCCCTTACTTATTGCTTTACTATGATACTTAAATTCTGTAAGCACGGTAGCACTTTATTTAAACAAACAGCCATTTTGTTTTATGGCACAAAGTACTTCACAAATGCATTTTATTTATAAAACATAACACAACATACTGTACAAAAACATATTTTAAATGCAAAACTGCATTTTCTTTGTTTTTTCAGAAAATCATTTTTAAAGGCACAGATGCACTTTATTTCTTTCAAGGCATGAAATGCTAATTGAGCACCTTACTATTGTTGGCCAGCTGGCGTGCTGACGGAAACATGGGGCTTATGTGGGATGGTGGTAAGAGAAAGAGATGGGAAAGAGAAAAAGAAATTAGTCAGTAAGAAAAAAAGTATAGAGAGAAAAAGACTGATGTACAGTAGGTGGCCAATCTACATCAGGGCTAGAAAAGGTAAAGGACAGGTAAAGAGGTACTATTGTGCAACAGATTTGTAGTAGGAAGACAAAGCTGATAGGACAGGCATCCCTCCACCAGGGTATTTGGAGTGGCAGAATGCAGTTCTGCTACACGCCTCCCTTTTCAAGAACAAAACCAGTATCTCACAAAACTACACTGGGTTTTGGCAATAAACCCCCAGAATGTAGATACATTCCATACAGATGTGGGTGTGGGTTGGAGCTTTTGCCCACCCTCGCTAGGCAGCTCCACCCCAGGGTCTCTTTAACAATAATGAAGTATGTATTACAGTACAGAAAGAATTGCAATAAACTGTAATTGACTTCATTACCCTGGGGCTGGCAAATTGTATTATTAAACTTCATAGTATTGTTTCATAACTTTCCATCAACATAAAATACATTTACATTTCAGGTTTTATTTTGTCTCTACCAAGTCTGCACCATGCCTGGATAAAAAATCAACATTCTTATGCTGGCTTCCTGGCCTGTGTTTTACACTGAATTTGTAAGGCTGTAAGATCAGGTACTATCTCATGATGTGGGCATTCTGGTCCTTCATATGGTTTATCCAGCATAAGAGGTTGTGATCAGTGAGAAGGGTAAACTCAGTGCCCCATAAATAAAAGCTTAGAGTTTCTATTGTCCACTTAATGGTTAGGCACACCTTTTCAATTGTTGTGTATTTCTGCTCCCTGTTGTGTAGCTTACGGTTGATATAAATGATGGGGTGCACCTCTCCTGCAATGCTGTGGGTCAGGACTGCTCCAATCACTGTCTTGGAAGCATCCGTATGCACCCTCAAAAGGGAGACTAAAATCAGGGCACTTTAACACAGGGTAAATACACAGGGCAGCCTTGATAGCTCCAAAGGCCTCATCACAATCAGGGGTCCACTTGACAAGGTTCCCACATTTCTTTTTGGTCAGGTCAGGCAATGGTGTGGTGATGGAGGTGAAGTTAGGTATAAACCTCCTGTTGTACCCTGCCAGACCTAGAAAAGACCTGACGTGCTTTTTGGTTTTGGGCACAGGACTATTGGCAACTGCCTCAACTTTTTAAATTTCAGGTCACACACTCCCATTCCCTAGTAGAAACCCTAGATATCTGGTTTCTGACATAACTAAGGTGCACTTGGCGGGGCTTATGATGAGCCCTGCTTTCTGTATGGACCTTAACACAGCAGTCCATTGTGTTTTGTGCGGTGACCAGTCTGGACTGTGGATGACTACGTTGTCCAGATAGGCAGCACAGTATGCTGTATGTGGGGCAAGTATCCTGTCCATTAATCTTTGAAAAGTTGCAGGGGCTCCATGAAGACAAAAGGGCACTGTAGTAAATTGGAATGAACCAAGGGGTGTACTGAAAGCTGTCTTCTCTCTAGATTCAGGGGCTAAGGGAATCTGCCAATATCCCTTGGTCAGGTCAAGTGTGCTGATGTACTGCACATTCCCTATGTTATCTATGATGTCATCTACCCTAGGCATGGGGTATCCATCAAAATGGGAAATACTGTTGACCTTCCTAAAGTCTAGACACAGCCTAATGCTGCCTTCCTTCTTTGGAATCACCACTATGGGTGATGACCAGGTGCAAGTGGACGGTTCTATGATGCCCAATGTCTTTAGTTTTCCAGTCTCTTGTCTTACCCCTTCCCTGACTTTCTTAGGCAACCTATGCAGTTTCTGACATATAGGGCCAGATTCAGTCATTATGTGGTGCTGTACGCCTACTACTTTACCCCGGACATTTGTAAAAATGGGTGCAAAGGATTCTAACAGGTGGAGGAGCTCCTTTTTCTGTAGGGGTTCTAACTTGGGGTTCACCTTTATATCTGAAAGGTTTTTCTTCCCCTCAAGCCTTTAGTATGCCACCTACAGCTCAGTTGCTACTCTCTCTGGGTGTATGTATAGGGTTCATACTGGTTCTTTTCTTTTTACACACTTTTTCAAAAGGTTAGTCTGATATTTTTTTCTACTGGGGTACTTATCAGCAGTCTCAGCTTGGTAGATTATAGGCCTTATCTGCCTCAGAATCAAGTATGGCCCATGCCATTTCATCAATAACTTGTTCTAGGTGGTGGGTAGCAGCAACAACACCTTCTCTCCTGCTTTTAGTTCTTTCTGTTTACAGTGACTATCATAGTATGCTTTTTGTTTGGTTTGATACCTCTTGTTTTCTGTGTGTGTCCTTTTCATATAGTCAACCACCTCTTATGGAGTTGGACCATGTACTCTGTAATGTTGGTATGGCCCACTTGTGTACCCTCTTTACAGAACTCTTTGATCATGTCCAGTGGTCCTCTGGGATTCCTGCTGTACAAAAGGGAGAAAGGGGAGTACCCTGTAGCGGCTTGGAGGACCTCTCTGTAGGCAAACAATAAGAGTGGGAGGTATCTATCCCAGTCATTTCCCTCATCGTGCACAAATGTTTTAAGCATTCTTTTTAACGTTTGGTTGAACCATTCAATCAAGCCATCAGTTTGTGGGTGGTAGGGTGTCGTTCTTACTGCCACTACTCCCAGCAAACAATACAACTCCTTTAACAGTGTGGCCTAAAAATTACTGCCTTGGTCCATAAGTATCTCTTTTGGGATCCCAAGATGGCTGAACACTTTAAAAAGTTTCTCTGCTATCCGGGAAGTGGTGTCAGTGCACAAAAGGATGGCTTTAGGGTACTTCTTGGCATAGTCACATATGACTAGGATATACTTATATCCTCAAGCACTCTTTTGCAAGGGCCCTACAATGTCCATCACCATCCTTTTGAATAGCATGCTGACTATGGGTAAGGACACCAGGGGTACTGTGTCTTTATGGATCCATGACACTGGTGTGACAACCCCAATCACGGCGTCCACTACAGTGCCGGGAACACATCGACCTCCCACTGCGATGCAACCTGAACTAACCAGCAACATCATGACACACAATGGGGTAGTGCTCCCTGCACTGCACCCCCCATATAAATATATATATATATATATATATATATATATATATATATATATATATATATATATTGTGTGTGTATATATATATATATAACTCCATGTCACACAGGCAGTGGAGTTAGATATTTACCCCATCACCTTAAAGTGTCTCAATGCAAAACCCCCATCACTGCCAATTTAGGCAAAGTGGGGGTTTTGCTTTGGGGGGTACGCTGTGCAGGTGTCATTGTAGTGGTTGCATACCTGTCCTTACGGGTAACCTGGGCAACCTCTTGGCACTCAGAACAGGCTCGGCAGTACTCTGCCACTTCCTCAAGTATGTTTGATCTATAAAACCACTGTAAGAGCCTAATTAAGGGTTTTATCCCCACCAACATGACCTGCCCATGGTAGGTCGTGTCTCAAATACAATAACTGGTTCCTAAAGCATTTAGGGACCACCAACTGCTCTATATACCCTATACAAAATATCATTTGTACATGTAAATACAGGGGCCCTGGGTGGTTTCTTCTGGCCCACATTTTGGAAAAGTTCAGCAATTACATAGAAACATAGAAACATAGAAACATAGAAACATAGAATGTGACGGCAGATAAGGACCGCTTGGCCCACCCAGTCTGCCCATTTCCCTACCTACTGGATAAGCTGCAGATCCTAGTTAACCAGCAGCCTACTTCTTCCTACCCCCAACCCCCAGAATTGCCTTATGACTATCCCATGCATGCTTGAATTCCACCACTGATTTTGACTCCACAACCTCCTCCGGAAGGCCATTCCATGCATCCACAACCCTCTCTGTGAAAAAATACTTCCTTAAATTACCTCTGAGCCGCCCTCTATCTTCTTCAAATTGTGCCCTCTTGTTCTTGCACACCTCTTTTTTGAAAGATGCTACCTCTTGGACTTTGTTGATTCCCTTGAGGTACTTGAAAGTTTCTATCATGTCTCCCCTCTCCCTCCTTTCCTCGAGGCTATACATATTAAGCTCCTTAAGTCTCTCTTCATATGTCCTCCGTGCAGACCCTGCACCATTTTAGTTGCCCTCCTCTGACAGCTTCCATCCTGTCTATGTCTTTGCGGAGATTGGGTCTCCAGAACTGCACACAGTACTCCAGATGGGGTCTCACCAGCTGTCTGTACAGAGGGATGATAACTTCCTGTTTTCTACTGGTGATGCCTCTCCCTATGCATCCCAGTATCCCCCCAGCCCTCCTTGCTGCCCTCTCACATTGCTTGCCCACCTTTAGGTCATCTGATATGACTACCCCCAGGTCCCTTTCCATTTTTGTTGTTGTTAGTATCTCACCTCCCATTGTGTACTCTTCCCTGGGTTTTGTTTCCAGGTGCATTACCTTGCACTTCTTAGCATTGAATCTAAGCTGCCATACATTTGACCATTCCTCTAACTTGCCAAGTCCTTCTCATCCTTTCCACCCCACCCTGTGCATCAACTCTGTTGCAGATCTTAGTGTCATCTGCAAAGAGACATATTTTTCCTTCCAGTCCTTCTGCAATGTCGCTATAAAGACATTGAAGAGGACTGGTCCTAATACTGAACCCCTGCGACCCCGCTAGTAACCCTCCTTTCTTCTGAGTGGACTCCATTTACTATTACTCTCTGTGTCCTATTCTCCAGCCAATTCTTTACCCAGGCTGTCATCTTGGGACCCACTCCCAGGCTGGCTAACTTATATATTAATCTTTTGTGTGGGACTGTGTCAAATGCCTTGCTAAAGTCTAGGTAGGCCATGTCCACAGCCCCTCCCTGATCTACTACTTTGTCACCCAGTCAAAGAAATCTATCAGATTGTCTGGCATGACCTTCCGCTGTGAATCCGTGCTGCCTGGGGCCTGTGCCCTTCTGGCCTCAGATACGACAATTCTTTCCTTTAGAAGTGATTCCATCATTTTCCCTGTCACTGAGGTTAAACTAACAGGTCTGTAGTTTCCTGCTTCTGCCTTGCTCCCACTTTTGTGAAGGGGAATCACATCTGCCTCCTCCAGTCCTAGGGTACCACCCCATCCTCCCATGATTTGTTAAAAAGGGTAGTCAGTGGTGTCACTAGTTCTATCCTTAGCTCTTTTAGAATTCTGGGATGAATCCCATCAGGCCCCATTGCTTTGTCCACCTTCAGTTTTAAGAGTTCTTCAGAACCTTCTTCTGTAAATGGGCTGGTATCAACTTCTGTATCCAGAGTGTTACTACTGTTTGTTTTATGTACCTCCCCTCTTCCTTTGTAAATACTGAGCAAAATATTTGTTTAGTATCTCTGCCTTTTCACATTCTCCTCTGCCCACCCTCCCTCCCCTTTATTAAGCCTCACTATCCTCCCTTGGTCTTCCTTTGCTCCCTGATGTACCTATAAAGGTTTTATTCCCTTCTTAACTGAGTTGGCTATCTTTTCCTCAGTTTGGGCCTTTGCTGTTCTGACTGCCTTCCCAGCCTCCTTTTGCTTTAACTGATACAGTTCTCTGTCCTGCTCCTGCTGGATTCCTTGTACTTCCTGAATGCTTTCTTTCTCTTGAACCTTCCTGCCACTTCCTTTGAGAACCATAGTGGTTTCTTACATCGTCTTGTTTTGTTTATTTGCTTCACACAAGGCTCGTTACCTCTGTGATAGCAGTTTTTATTATTCCCCATTGTTCTTCCACCCTCCTTCCCGCCCATTTGCTAGTGCATTCCTTAGGCACTCACCATTTTGGCAAAGTCAGCCTCCTAAAGTCCAGTACTTTTGTCTTTGTATGGCTTGACTTATTGCTGTGTTTGTTAGAACCATACTGTTCTGATGGTCGCTAGTTCCCAGATGGCTACCCACTTCTACATCTGTGATCCTCTCTCCATCTCCATTTGAGAGTATCAAGTCTAATATTGCTCCCTCTCGAGTGGGCTCCAGTACTAGTTGTCTAAGGCATGCCCTCAGTAGGGGCATCTAGAATAACTGCACTCTTAAGTGGCAGCTGCAACTGCTCCAGTTAACATCTGGCATATTCAGATCACCCATCAGCAATATCTCCCTTTTCTGCCATTCTAAGTATACTTTCTATCATTTCCTTGTCCACTTCCCCCCTGAGGAAGAGGTCTGTATACAACCCCTGTGCGGATTGTGGTGCCATTGCCTGTCTCCAAATTTACCCACAGTGCTTCTTCTCCTCCCTGTTTACCCTTTTGTTCTGTTGCTTTTATTCCTTCCCTTATGTAAAGAACTACTCCTCCCCTCTTTTACCCTCCCTGTCCCTCCTGTAGATAGTGTATCCTGGTATGTTTACGTCCCAGTCATGGTTTTGTGTACCATGTTTCTGTGACTGCCACGATATCCAGATGTTCCTCCTCCATCAAGGCCACTAATTCAGGAAGCTTGTTACCTAGACTACGGGCATTGGTACTCATTGCTCTCCATTTTTGATGGCCTTACCTTCTGTTGCAGCATCCCCACTGACCGTTCTACCTTGGTCTTTTTCTCATTTAGTACCCTGTTTTGTAGGGAGAGGCTGGGATTTTTCTGCTGCTTGTCAGTGCCTCCCCCATTGACTAGTTTAAAAGCTAGCCAATGAAGCATTTAAACTGATTGCTCAAAAGACTTGTTCCCTTCCTGGACAGATGTAGACCATCCTGCCAGTATAGGCTGGTGTCCCTCCAGGTGGAACTCCTGTATTATCATTGCATTGTTCTTGGGCAATATCACATTTCACAAACAATTTGTGCATAACATCCACATCATTAGGTAGTCCCTTCTTAGCTCTCCAGCTCTTTTGAGCTCTTTTCTTCTCCCCTTTTGTTTTACGCTGGGTACATGGCTTGATAAACACATTCCTTTCAAAAGGAAATGTGTCCCCCAGATTCTTTGCTGTAGTCTGTGACCTGATAATTACGGCTGTCACATTTTTATGGGTTACCAAGGCTGAAGAATGTGGAAAATCTTCCCCAATGACTACAGGTACTGGCAGCTTTGGCACTACACCCACCATCATCTATACCTCATGCCCATCAACAGTCATAGTCACTTTGGTAGTTGGGTACATGTGAGTGTCTCCATGCACACAGGTGACACCTGTAAACATGTTCAGCACTGGGGCCTTCCCTAGTACATCAGGGTGCACTAATATCTGTCAACTACCTGTGTTGATTAATCCCATCATGTTCTTTTCCCTGATGGTGATAGTGATGGCAAAGTTACCACAGTTAAATATAGCAAAATGGTTTGCTTCATTCTTCTTCTTATAGTAGAAGTGTTCAATATGTCCTTTACAATTACAATACCGGTAGGTAATGTCTGGGTTATAGGGCCTTCTCTCTCAGTCAGCCCTTCAGATAACTCCTTTTTTGATGTATTTTATGTCCATAATTTAGCTCAAAACGTCCAAAAATGTAGTCTCTGGAGTCATTGACATCCAGCAACATTTCCATTGTTTACGGCTGATGTCTGTTTTTCTTGGTTTGGATGTCGGGTCTTTATGTTTTTTTAATCCTGTGTGGTGGCAGACTCTCCAGCTGTACCATTTTAGCCAGTACAATGCTGAATTTATGACAGTGGTACCAGATCCAAATTAGATCTCAGTGTGTACTGAATTTTGGCTGTCTGAGAAATACTTTAATTTATTATTCAGTTCCCGGGCAATGTCTGCTGCAGTGTGTGAGTGCAACTTACTTCAAGCACAGTGGCCCGAGAGAGGAAAGGCTTAATGTGTGCAGTTCCCCTGCCCAACAATCTTGTCTGCTGCAGAGTGAGTCACGGAGTGCAAGCACGGCGGTCCGAGAGGGGAAAACAAAGCATCCATCCGTCCCATCCCTATGGTAACCAGCCACACTGACATATGCTGTGCCTGTGACCCCTGGAAGCAGCTGTCTGAGCTGCGCAGCTGCAGCCTTCCCTCACAGACTTGATGGGAGTGTCTGTCAGCGATAGAGGAGTTGTGCCTGTCACTGAGCCGTGGAGCAAAAAATTAAATTTACTGGTATGTCAGGTGTTTACTGTCTGGACGACCACAGCACTCATCCCACTGTGAAAGTAAACACGCTAGCTCTGCTTGTCTAATTCTGCTGAGTGCTTACGTTTTAATCAGAATTTTAGTCTATAAATCTCAGTCAGGTCAGGACAGGTCCGTGACCGTAGAGACAAAGAGATCCCCTCACTGCATGAGTGTTGCATTACTAGTCTGAGCTCGGCTAACACAACAAACACAGAGCAGCTGCTGGAGGTAAAGAAAGATATTCACTTTTGTCTTCCAAATGAAACTCCCCATCTTAGTCTCTCTCTTGCAGTTTTCATCATGAGGTGGCAGTGATCTAGAGTGCAAGAGGGAGAAATCTGATTCTTTGGTAGCGAACTGACTCGTGGTGGCAGTCACATATGGTACCCTGCTGTCTGCAGTTTGAATAAGTCCCCTTGTTATTCCATATTTATTCTTGCTACTAATTTTAAATTCCCCCTTTTTCAACAGAAAAGGAGGAGTACCACTTATTACTGAAAGTGCCACATACCTTTTGTCCCTGATTAGGTGGGACACCCCTCTTTACCACTTACATTGCTGTCTGTCCCACTTTGAAAAGGTTCTAGTACCCACATTAATCGGGCTCTTGGAATAATCATGGGCAAAAGTGGGGTTGCTAGTCCCCCCCCCCGCTTACTGCCATACAAGTGTACCTACGATGTTGCTAAATCTTGTTCTGTAATCTGGACTGTGTCCACAGAGTCTTCACCTGAAAGATAAAAAGCATATTTATTTTATTTTGCTATTATATAGACACTATCTGTGACCGAGTGTGAAGTGATCTGTATCTGTCTAGTGCCTAGTGGTGAGGTGACACTGACTCAGTCTCTCTACACAAAATTACCTTGCCAGGCCAGGCAGGAAAAGTATGGTGTTGGGACTGGGAGCTGGTAGGGGAACTGGAGTTGTTCAGCAAATGGTATGGGGGTAGTACAGTGATGATGTGATGAGTCAGTGTGATGTCGGCACACAGTCAGTGTGCATCTAAGTAAAGTTACTCATCATCATCGAGTGAATAAGTGATAGCTTGTGTTGTACAGTGTCTGCGACTACAAGATCAGCCTTCCCTGCCCTGCTATATCTACTAGTATTTCACTCAAATGTTATTGTGTAATTTACACCTGTTAAGTAAGTTTAACTCCCTTTTAAGTGCCTGCAGGCAGTGAAGTATTCAGAAGGCCAGTGAGTTGATTTCAAAACCTATAGGGCTTGGAGTATTTTTGACTGCCAGAATTTGTCAAGTGGAATTATTTTGACTTCCAAAAAATTGAAAGTTGGAATATTTTGACTCCAGTAAAACTGAAATGACTTCCAAATTTCAACCCATGGAAGTATTTGACTTCCACCAAAAAAAAAATATCTGAAGCCCTGCTCACAGTTATTCTGTCTATCCATATTTCTCCCAGGGGGACGAGGTGGGGTAATACTAGAAGGTCTTACTAGTTGCTGGGTGGGAGTGATAGTCGAATACGTGGTCCAGTATCCCATCCTCATGGCTTGCCTGGCCAACAGGTAATCCTTCACCAGGGTGATTGCAACCTTTGCTGACTCAGGATGGTGCTCCCTCACCCAGATCTGGACCTTGGCAGGCAGTATTTGGAAACATTGTTCCATTACCACAGACTCAGTGATGTCTAAGACAGTCTTCCTCTTTGGTTGCAGCCATTTGTTGCAAAGTTCATTAAGAAAGGTAAATGTCTCTTAGGGAACGTCACTCCCTTGATGTTTCAGGGAGCAGAAACGCTGTCTGTATGTCTTTGTATTTATATCAAAATGCTTAAGCATTTTCTTTTTTACAAGGTCATACTTCTCAGTGCTTCATTGGTCCATGTGGCTGTAAGCCAGTTGCACTTGACCTGTCAAGCAGTGAGCCAATCTGACTACCCACTGCTCTGGAGGCCACCCACAAACCTTTGCAACCCTTTCAAAGGTTGTGAGGTATGCCTCAATGTCATATGTAGCTGACATTTTCATTAACTTTATGTCCTTAGTGAGGGCATGCATACCTTCAGCGGCAGATTTACTGGACCCTATGATCTGCAGGGGATTCAGAGTATCTGCCGAATGCTCATCTTGCTGTCTTCTTTCCTTTTCTCACTCCTGGCTGTCCTTCTCCTGGAGCAGCTCTATTTCAATTTGTTTCTTGGCAAGACTCTTCAACAGCTTGCCTAGGTCCTCCAGCAGTACTTCGACTCTTACTTCCTCCAGCTCTTCCTCTTCCTCTTTGACCTCTTCATTGTGGATTGATGTATCCATTGCTATGGTTTGGCCCTTGGTGTCCTGCCAAATTTCAGGCCAGAGAGCAATGGCTCACCTGTCAGCTGGGCCTTCACTCTGGTGAGAGAGGGTTGTACTGGGGTTACCATCTCTGAAATGAAAACTGTACCACGGTGCCACGGGTCTTCTGGGTGTCAGGTATGACACCTCCTGAAATCCACCTTGCATGTAGGACTTTTAGGATCCCACTTCTAAAACCATGTGTCATAGGTACGTGAGTTGCAAAGATAACACAGGACAGTTATTGGGTACAACACACCTGCAGTGTGTTTTATTTTATACTAAAGTATCAAAATACAGTAATAATAAATAAATAGAAATAAACAATTCAAACTGAACTAGGAAATAAACAATAGCTTAATGTTATTCCACCTTACTTCAGGTATCTCTATAAAACAATACTCAACTTTTTTTCTGCTTGCTCAAGATAAACTCCTGTTTCAGGCCTAGGTCCTTTTTTTAACTTGTCCTGCGGTAAGTGAGACTGGCTGGATAGCTAATCTGACTCTTAGTGTTTGGGGACAGTTTATATAGCTCTCCCATTTATGGAAAGTCCCGCCCACAAAATGTAATTAGCATTGGAATGGTCTTTAGAGGCTCTTAACTCTGCCTATATAGAATAAAATAGGGTTACTTTTAAGACTGGGATTATGCCTACCATTCCCTGAAACAATTATTTTACAAAGTGCCATATAGTTGGGAGTTATTCAGGGATGCACATTATTTGTCCCTCATTAATCAAGCTCTGCCCACTTTTACATAATGAGGTAGATACTAATGGGCTATAAATACAGCCCTCTAGTGGCTGCTGTTCCCCTACAGAAAAAACTCAGTCCTGAATTCCCTTCAACAGGTCAGTACCTAATTTATTAGCTCTATAACTGTACATTATACAGTTCATTTGGACTAGCCCTTTAAATGCAGTCTCCAGGGCTTTAAACATAAAGGGACATGTTGTGGCACCTTTAGAGACTTATCTGGTCTCTTTATTCTTTATGTTCAGTTCCTGTTTTCAGTTTCCGGTAAGCCCCTTATTTCATTTACCTTTATTTATGTAATTTATTGGTGGCAGTGTGTATTATTTAGGGACTAGGGATGCAGAAAATTTAAATTCTGCTGGTGAAGTGCTGGCGAGGTGGCCAAATTTGCCTAGTGGAGCAATTTGCAAAATTTTTCCGCCTAAGTCGGAATTTCACCTAGGCAAATTTTCACCTTCTGCAGCACAATTTCGCCTTCTGCAGGTGACATTCCACCTTCCTCAGGTGAAATGTTGCCTTCTGCAGGCTAAATTTCACCATGGAAGGCAGAATTTTGCCACAGAAGATGAAATTTCATCATTTCGCCAGGTGAAATTTTGCCACTCCGCCAGGTCAAATTTAGCATTTCACTCCATGAAGTGGGTGGAATTTCCTGGATTACTCCACAAAATAAATTTTGCCCACTTTGCCTACCTCTATTAGGGACTCTTCTGTCCCTATCAGAAGCATTAGCTCAGCACTTAACATACAAGAGCTCCCTCGGAGCACATAACTTTAATATGAGAAAGCAGGGCTGCTGAAACGTGAAAGTGAATGCTGCCCGGCTCCAACTGCAACACAGCACTTTGCAAGAGAGTGACAGCAAGTGAGGAATGGGCATGCTCCTCTTTTTCATTCCTAATGCTTTTCTGTCTCTCTCTCTCTCTCTCTCTAGATCCCTCAGGGTATTTTCTTTATTACTGGGCACCAGGGAAAACTCTAGGAAGGGCACAGAGCAGTGAAATGAACTACAGGATTGAACTGCTACTCCGTGCCTGAATCCTACATCGAGTCGGGCTTTTAACCCTATTTATCACAACAGCCCATATGGCTGTTCAGCTTCTTGGCTGGCTGGCTAAACAAGTACTTGATTCACATTGCCAACAGCCAGGAGCCATTTAGCTATTGCAAGGAGCAAGGGGGGGGGGGCATTATTAAACTGAGTGGTGGCTAAAAGTAAAAGTTAAGCCGCTCAGTTTCTTGAGAGCCTTGCTTCAATGCAGAATGGTTTTAAATACTATGGAGTGGTAGCATACTGAAATAACTCTCCAGACAAATAAACACTGCTCCATTTCTGTGTGCTATTAACAGCTGTTGTACTCCAGAGCTCTACTATATTTATTGGGCTCAGCTGCTTGTTCTAAATCCCTGACATATTTGTTTAATATGATGCTTAAATTCTATAAGTACTTTAGCACTTTATTTAAACAAAGAGCCATTTTGTTTTATGGCACAAAACACTTCATAAATGCATTTTATTTATGAAACATACTACAACATACTAAAACATATTTTAAATGCACAACTGCATTTTCTTTATTCAGAAAATCATTTTTAAAGGCACAGATGCACTTTGTTTTTTTTGAAGGCATGATATGCTAATTGAGCACCTTAATCACACTCATTGGCTAGCTGACATACTGGCAGAAACATGGGGCTTAATGAAGACAGTGGTAAGGGATGGAGGTGGGAAAGAGAAAAAGAAATAAGTCAATAAGAAAAAAGGTATAGAGAAAAAAAGACTGCCATGGGTGTCCAACCTATGTTAGGGCTAGAAAAGGTAAAGGACAGGTAAAGAGGTACTGATGTGCATCAGATTTGTAGTAGGAAGACAAAGCTGATAGGACAGGGATCCCACCACTGGGGTATTTGGACTAGCGGAATTTAGTTCTGCCACATTGACACTCCTCTTTCTACCTACCATAACCCCAAGTGCCCTTTCCCACATCCCCAGCACCTCCCCTTGATTACTTTCCTCTCCCACCCCCCTTCTGCCTCCCTCCCTGTTGCCCCCTGACTATGACTAGGCTACTACCTCCTCCTCCACCAGGCTTCCTGCTATCCTGTGTATGTAGTTGTGTGTAACCAAATGACACTGGCATAACTTGCACAATGCCTAACTAAAATGTTGTGTCTTCCTTTGCTTTTTAGCTAAAGTCCCTGTCTTTAATTATGTCATATATTCCATAGGTTACTGTGTTCCCCATCTTGTATTTGCTTCCTGCTCTGTAACACCTAATGTGACATCCTGTAGTTACTTGAAATGTAACCTAATATTTGTATTGCTTGTTTACTATGTTTATCTGCTGACGTGGAACCTATGTAAAGAGCTTCTGCTCAAAGGTTTAATCCAAGATTTCAATAAATAAGTAAATATGTGATAATTAAAATAATCAGTTCAAAATGATTTTTTTGGACAAAATAAAAACATTCTACTGAAAATAATATTAGTAGAGCAGTACAAGCTGATAGCAAATGAATGTAGCAGCCTTCTTTGCAAGCAACGTTCTTATAAAAGAGATTACTTGCAAAAACATCCAATCTGTATCTTAAAATAATATTTCTTTCTTTTAAAACCAGAATTAGATTTAGATACTTTTCAAATCATAAATTTAGTTTAATTCTTCTGTACCAGCTGTGTAGTTTCAGTGCTCTAATTATGCCCACATAATTTTGCTTTTCGAGGTACCTATATCTTTATTTGATTTTTCCATTATTCACCTTCCTTGGTGTTAGATACATCTCCATCAATAAGGAGCCTAATACTCAATACAATATTATATAGTTTAGAAAGGTAAAATGGGGGAAACAAATCCTTAGTGTGAATAAAACTTTGACCCTCCAGATATTTTACTGCATAACAGTAATTTGGTAGTAAGAATAGCTCAAAATTAAATATAATGATCCTTTGATCAAAGTATCTAATAAGTATTGCCCCAGTTCAGCTCTTAACACTGATGGTGATACAAATAGCAGAAGCTGACAGAACAACACTGAACATAACTAAGGGAACATGAAAACGCAGGTAAAAAGGACAAATTTCAAAACAGAAAAGAGAAAAACTATGGAACTTTACAGAGCAGATTGTCAGGCTATGAAAATTGCTACAGAACTCACTAATAACAAATATAACAAATGATAGCTTCAGAAATAACTTGGATTCATTTATGGGCATCGACAACATTATTAACTGCAGCTGAGAAGTTAGGGATAGTTAAAATGGGTCACATGGCCCAATTCTACCCCAAAAGACATACCCTGTAACATGGATCACATGGCCTAATTCTACTTCAAAACACATTAGTATTAAGTCTTAAAAAGGTGTTTATACAATGTGTTCAATGTCAACTCCAAAGAAGGAAAATTATCAATGCTCAGATTTCAACAGTTTTCAGTACTTATGATTTAACTTTTTTATGTTTAAGACCAATACTGCACCCTTAATACTATTTTCACGATATTTGTTATTTAAATATTTGAAAGCATGGATAGTCTTAGTTAATTTTAGTTTAGTCATCTTGCTGAATAGCTGAGTCCTGCTGTACATAATCCTTTTACTGGAGCATCTGAAGAAGGTTATTACCTACAAAGAAATTTGGATTTTCATTGCCTATTCTGCCTAAAAACAAGCATCTTGTTTTTTTCCTTATTCTTTCTTTACTGATAACCAACTTATACAAGAGACATAAATCTTGAAATGTTTCACTTTTCTCTGTTGTCCCCAAAAGGAGGTAGGGATCAGAACAATATCATCTGCATATGCTAGGTGGCCTATTCTTGTACTACCACTTTTGGGGAATAACATGTTTCATGGGCTAGTGCACATATATTCCTATTAATATATAAATTACATGAAAGTGGTGCCAAATTGCACCTTTGCTGGACTCATTTTACTGTGGAAATCCTTTTTGTTCATTTACCATGTTGATCATATTGCACTGTTGCTAATGTGTCATTATATAACCTCATAAGTAGATCTAATAAGATAGGATGTTTTTCTTCTTCACATAACACTTTTTATAAAAGTCTCACTGATTGTATCAAATGCTGACTTAAGATTAGAGGTGATGAAGTAGAAAAAATGTGCTCCTTGAAGTATTTCACAAATAGCGCTTGATTCACAGAGCGCAATTTGCAAAATTCACCACTTTGGGGAGCCTGAGTTGATGGTGAAAGTGTGGAATTTAGCATTTTGAGCATGTTCCTAAATCCTTGGTGTCTAGTGTCTCCCCATCCTGCCAATTGCCGACCCCAATGATGAAATATTTTTTTCCCACATTCCTGGTGTCTACTGGACCCCTCGCACTGCTGATCGCCAGCCCGGCCCCATGTAATGTAAAAATTTTTCCCACCACATCCCTGGTGTCTAGTGGACCCCCGTCTCCCCACTCTACCTGGTACTGCCCCCCACCAACACTCCACTCCCCCCTCAGTCACCCAGACCTGGTCCCTGAGTGGGCCACCAGCACAGCCATCCACTCACCTCCATTGCCGGCAGCTTGACCGACATGCTCTGAATGAATGAGCATGTGCTTGTACAAGAACACACTCATCCATTTATTCATTCAGTTAGCCAGCTCATCAACTAAGGGGATGTTTTTCATGGGGCTACGGAAGAGAGGGGGGGCTGACATGGTCTTCCACAGGATGGTGGGATGGGGGAATGGCATTGTGAAAAAATGCCATTCCCCCATCCTGCCCCCTGAGAAAACCCAGAGGCGACACCCTCTCTTCTCCAGCCCCAGGAAAAATATCCCTTTAGTTGATGAGCTGGCTGAATGAATGAATGAATGAATGAATGAGTGTGTGCTTGTACAAGCATGTGTTCATTCATTCAAAGCATGTCAGTCAGGCTGCCAGCCATGGAGGTGAGTGGAGGGCTGTGCCAGTGGCCCATTCGGGGACTAGGTTGGAGTGACTGAGGGGGAAGTGAAGTGGTGGTGGAGGGGCACTACCAGATGGGGTGGGGGCCCACTGGACACCAGGGATGTGGTGGGAAAAATATTTTCATTATTGGGGCTGGGCCAGTGATTGGTGGGGTGAGGGGTCCACTAGACACCAGAGATGTTGGATAAAATATTTTATTATTGGGGTTGGCGACCAGCCAGATGAGGGGTCACTAGACACCAGGGATGTGGGAAAAATATTTAATTAATGGGGCCAGTGATCGGCAGAGTGGGGGTGCACTAGACACCAGGGATAGATTGCGGGTGGTGTGGGGCATTCCTCATTTGTCACCATTACTTGCTTTGGTTTTTTTAAGTGCAATTTGCACTTAAAAACTACAAAAGCAAGGCAAAGTCACAAATGGTGTATTTCAGGTAATTTGAAGATATTATGTGAAGTGCTCTGCGGGGTGAATTTGGCAACTTCACCGCATATTCACCCATGGATTAAAACTTTGCTGCATCTCTACTTAAGTTCCACACAACAGCAGAATAACTTCACCTTCTTAATCCTAACATTTAAATGCATGGTGAGCTAGAACCATGCATTACTGTGTCATGGATCTCACTTCTTTTAATTGCATTTATTTGTTATACTGGAAAGGCATGTAAGCAATATTGTCTGTTTCCACAAGTGTCCTGTGTCAAACAAAGCATTAGAATAAATACAGTGAACAATGATTACAAATAGCAATGATGAGGAACTAAGAGTTAGGAGCATTTATATACATTACTGTTAGTAACATAATACTTTAAATTGTTTTTGAACATCATCAGTGTTGGAAACTAAACCAGAGAGGATGGTAGGCTATTAAAGAGATTGACAACCCTATATGCAAGGGAAAGCTGACCATGTGAAGAGTGAAAAAATGGAATTGAGAAGGAATAATCTGAGGTGGATCTGGTATTGTGTGCATTAGCAGGCATCTGGAACATGTAAACAATACTATTGGGTGAATGACCCCAGAACATTTTGTAAAAAAAAAAAAAAAAAATATAATAGTTTTGCTATTAAATCTATCCTCTAACAAAAGCCAGTTTACTGTCTTGTAGAGATCACAATGTTGGGTCATTCTAGGGAGACCAGTTACAAACCGGATTATGCTGTGCTATGTTGCCCTTAGCAGATCAAAGAGTTTTGGGGAGGGGTAGAAGTAAACAAATGAGCCATAGTCTATTAAGGGCAACAGAAACTTGTTTGCTAATTGAGCCCTTGTTTCCAGTATCAGGATTTGTTTCACATGTTAGAGCATGCCAAGCTTTTGAAGTACTTTTTTGATAAGCTGAGTGATATGATATTCAAAGGTTAAATGACAGTCAAGGTGTACACCCATATATTTGAACACGATGACTCTCTCAATCAGATTACCAACATTATCTTTGAGAGTGAAATCAAAGTCAATGACTTTCTAATACCTGAAAAAAAATATTGACTTACTAGTTTTGGCATTAAGGACTAGACCACAAGTGGAGAACCAGGAATGTAGGCTACGGAAGTCATACTGATGTTTGTCAAGGAGGACTGAAGGACTTTTATCTTTAAAAGAAGAGCTGTGTCATCAGCATAAAGAATAAACTCTGTGTGTCTACATATCTAAATATCTCCTTGAGAGAATTAACAACAAATGAGAATAATAATGGGGCCAAGATAGAACCTTGTGGGACTCCATATTTAATGAGGCTTACATCAAAGCATAGTCTTTCAATCATTGTTATACATGACCTATTGCATACATAATTCCTGATCCAATTAAGTGCTTCTCCTGAAAAACTGAAGTGGGATAATGTATTAAGGAGCAACTCATGGTCAGCTAGACCGAGTGCCTTGATGAGGTCCACAAACACCGAGCCAGTGAAGATCTAGACTTTCTATACTCATTCTGTGCTTTCTCAGTTTTATTGTTCTCATATTCCCATATTTTAAGTCTTGTTAGTAATATTTTAGAAAATATTTTTTGAGAAGTGTCCAGTAAATAAATTGGTCTGTATATTAATGGGTCTGTTATTAATTCTTTTTTATGTATTGGAACAATTATGCTGCCATGCCAAGAATTTGGTAAAGTTCTATTTTTGATAATTTAGTTCAATACATGATGAAACGGGGGCATCTACCAGTCACAACAATTTATACATTTGCAACAATTTTATCAAGGCCATGATCTTTATTTCTTTTGAGCTCAAAATAGTTATATATATATATTTTTTTTTTCTTTAGAAATACAGAATGGTAATGGGAAGAATATTCCCTCTATTTCTTGGTGTATTAGATCGTTAGGAAGTAAAAGGGAGATAAAATATGGAACACATACAGAGGAGAGAAAGAAGTAAGTGTCTCAGCTGGGACTTGATCCCAGGTTGCCCGGAGTACCAAAGTAATTGTGCAGCACCTGGTTGTACATCAGAGATAGAGTAATGTGCGCTCCAGGACAGCCAGGTTCCAGTTGCCTTGGTGGCACAGTTGGTTAGCGTAATCGGAATGGTATTACGGGCAGCCTGGGTTCAAGTTCCAGCTGAGGCACTTACTTCTTTCTCTCCTCTGTTTATATGTGTTCCATAAATATGTACACCACACCCATGTGATTGAAAAATAATAATAATAAATCATAATAATTTTATTTATAAGACGCCTTTCAATTGCCAAGGCATTGTACATAAATAACAGATTAAAACAATAAAAATCATTAAAAGAAGTGCAGCTGGATCTGAACAATTAATTCAATCAATATTCTAAAAATGCAGTTTCCCACAAAAAAGTCTTCAAACCTCTCTTGAAGCCCTCCACAGAAGTGCACTCCCGCAACCGACGGGGTAGAGAGTTCCAAAGGATGGGGGCCACATAAGCAAAAGCCTGAGAGCCTGAAGATTTAAAATTCACCCTTGGAACCTCTAGCAACCCCTCATCAGCCAAGCAGAGTGATCGATTAGGGTGATAAGGAACCAGAAGTTCTTTCAGAGAGACTGGGCCCAGATCGTGTAGGGCTTTGAAAGTCAGCAATCCGACTTTAAAGGTGATCCGCCTCAGAATTAGCAGCCAGTGCAGTTCACGCAGCACCAGAGTAATGTGACAGGATCTACTAGAACCTGTCAAAAGCTGGGCTGCAGCATTCTGCACTAGCTGCAGGTGACGGATTTCAACCCCATAAAGCCCTAGATAAAGGGAGTTGCAATAATCCAAGTGCAAGGACATGAAGACATGGACAAATGTTGGCAGGTCAGCAGACGGAACAAGATGCCAAATCCTGGCAATGTTCCTAAGATGATAAAAGGAAGTCTTGACAACTGCTGACACCTGCGAATGCAGTGTCAGCCCGTCGTCAAGAACTACCCCCAGGTTCCGCACCCATTCAGAGGTAGGGAGAGAAACACCTCCAAGAAAAATTCTGGAAGATGCACCATCACCCGACCCCCCATCTGTTAACCCGGGTCCACAGCCAGTACCTCAGTCTTATTAGAGTTCATCCTCAGCCAGATAGAATTCATCCATTTCTTTTAGACAGCTATTAAAGACCTAGAGAGCCCCCTCCTGGTTGGGGGCAAAAGAAAGGTAGAACTGGGTATCATCTGCATAACAGTGAAACTTCAGCCCATACCTCCTTACAATGTCTCCGATGGGTAGTATATACACCGCAAATAACATGGGTGACAGTACTGAACCCTGAGGCACCCCACACAACAAAGCCATTGAACCTGAGGAAAAAACCCCAGACACAACTCTTTGTAATCTCCCAGTGAGGAATGATGTGAACTATGTTAACACGGTTCCAGATATTCCACAAAACAGCCTCAGGCATTCTATCAACACCACATGATCTATGGTGTCAAATGCTGAAGAAAGGTTGAAGAGAACCAAAATGGAATGACTCTTCCGATCTCTGGCCATCAAGAAATCATTGAGCACCTGAACCAGCGCTGTCTCTGTACTATGTCTTTTAAGAAAACCAGACTGGAGGGGTTCATAGATGTCATGGATGATCAAATGGTCTTCCAGTTTTGCAGCCACTACTTTCTAAATCACCTTCCCAAAAAAGGGGAAGGATAGAGATGGGTCTGTAGTTTTCGAGACAGTCAGGGTCCAAGGTAGCTTTCTTCAAGAGGGGTGTCACCACCGCCTCTTTCAGGGATCTGGGAAACTCACCAGATTCCAGGGAGCACCTGACTATCTGCACAAGGACTGGACCAATGATGTCAATATAACCCAAAATTAGGGAGGTTGGTCCAGGGTCCAAAATACAGCACATAGGGCGCATATGCTGGACGATTCTCATGACATCAATGAACTCCAGCTAACCAAAGGAACTCCAGGAAAACCGAGGCACTGTGATCTCACACCGGTTCATGGCACCCCCCAGAGTGTGATGGCAGCAGTTCAACCCTAATGTCGGCCACATTATTTACGAAGAACAGAGCAAGGTCATCGCACTCCGATTGCAAAAAGACTTTCCGAACTTGTAGACAGGCTGGGTTGCACAGTCTGTCCACAGTTCGAAACATCTGAGCTGGTCGATTTTGAGCAACCTCAATCTCCCTGGACAGGAACGCTGCCTTCTTACTGGTGATTGCAAATTGATAGACCAAATAATGATCCATCAATCTAAGGTGGTCGGCATCAAGGTCGGACTTTTGCCAGCAATGCTTTAACCTTTGCCCTTGTCTCCGCATCTCCCTCAACATCCCATCAAACCAAGGGGACTTGGGGTGAAGGGAGAGAAGGCAAACACGAACTGGAGCAATGAAATCCAGAGCCCCCGCAAAGGCTGTGTTATAGGCCAACACGAATGTCTCTGGATCACTGTTTGCCAACGTGGGGGATGAGAGGTCAAGCACTGCTGCAAGGCCTTGGGGATCTATATCCCGTAAAGGGCAGTACCTAACCCACTCCATAGGGGCAGACCTTCTAGAAGGGGTGCAAAAACTAAACCCCACGGTGTAATGATCTGACCACCCGATGGGTTCCACCCCCACATCGGATGCCTCGACCCCTAGAAGGAAGATTAGGTCCAAAGAGTGTCCACATTTATGTGTAGCAGAGGAAACCACCTGTGTAAGGCTCAGAATTGTCATTAACTGGAGGAAGTGTTGACCAAATGCAAGAGTTTGTCGTCGACCCAGGCATTGAAGTCACCCAAAACCACCAATCTGGGTGACTCGAACTCCATATCAACCACTTCCTGAAGAAATCGCTTCTCATCACCGGGTGGACGGTAAATGAGGGTGATTCTAAAGCCTAAACCTGCTACAACTATACACTCAGAGGCCACAACCCATCCCCACTAGGACCTCTGTGAGGCTGAACTCAGTCTTGAAACAGACCGCAACCCTTCCCCCCCATGATCCAATCTTGGGTGGTGTAACACAGAGTACCCAGCTGGAGTCATAGCCTCCAAAATGGGGCCAGAGTTATCATCCAACCAGGTCTCAGTAATGCAAGCCAGGTCCACCATACCAACAAGATCAACAATAATTGCAGTCATGTTTTTAACGGTCCTGGCATTGCACAACACCACCTGAGTTGGACCAACCTCATGGGCCGCACAGGCCATCTGCCCACCGTAATCGGTGGTGCCCTTGGGTATAGGCACCAGACATGGAAAACCATGATCAGAATTCCATTTCGCCACAGGGCACCTTCTGGTACCAACCACCCCAATACGATGACCCCCCTCAATCATCCTCCCTTGTTCGCAACCCCACACCCTTCTCCCCCTCCTATGCACAATACCCAGTGCTGTACAATGCTGGTAGATCTCAAACTGAAGAGGGGGAGTGTAAAAAGGGTGAAGGGCATGAAGAGAGGAGGATGAGTAGCGCACAACTGTGGGGGCTGAAGGCCAGCACATGCTGTAAGCTAGACTGCAGAATAAAGATACAATAAACAAAACCTGAAATAAAACTAACAAACTAATAATACCCCCTCTAAAAAAAATGATTTAAAAACCCCACCCAACTCCCAGGTTAACTAACATCAATTCAGAGCCTGAAATTAGAGACCCTAACAACCCCCCATTAGTACAAAATAACCCACAAAAACAAATAGACGGCAAACAAAGCTTATGGACTCTCACCCCCTGACCCAACACATAATATAACATGAAACAATGAATAATTTATCCCCCCCAGTCCTCTCACCACTGGGAAAAGAGGATAGAAAGGCACTCTCACTGCCAGACAGTTAAACAAAATTATAATAATATAACAACAAATAAAAAACAAAACTGAATTATTCCAGTCCAAGTAAGTGAGAAATAAAACTATAACCCCCCCCCCACCAATCTCTCACAAATGGTGAGAGGGAAAATTACAATCTTCTTCACTGACAAGGAAAGGAACTATAAATTTCAACAAAATAAAGATAAATAAATAAAGTAAATGGACGCAGGGTCCTCTCACCACCCCATCATCCAGGCAGAAAAGCAAAATAATCCATAAAAAAAGGAGGAAGTCAGCACTCTCTTTTAATCCAGGCCCAGAATTAAATACAGCCGAAACCAGGAACCACCAGAAGTCCAAATGCTGAAACAGGATACAGTTTTGCCAATTGCTAGAAAAAACTTCTTTGTAACAACTCCTTTACTTACTGCTGGGAGCTCTCAGGAGAAAAACAACCCAACACCAAAAGATCCAGAGAAAGGCCACAATTACAGCCGTTTTCAAGGGTCTAAGGGAGCAAGATACCCCAGCCGACTCCCCAGCTGGGTAACAACACCAAGCCCCCATGGGGCAGTAAATCTCCACAGAGAAAACACTTGGCAAAAGCCAGAGGATGAAGAGGCAAATTTAAACAACAGTACTCCACCAGTCACAGACAGTCGTCACCCATAATTCAAAAGGTGAACAAGAAAGGAGCAGGAAAGTCATCCAATCGAGTATAAGTCTAAGGGCTCACAGTTCTTCCATAGCCCTCGCATTCACCTCACTCATGCAATTTTTCACAGTCCGGGGCCCCAGGCACAAGGAGGGAGGATCCTCCCCGCCCTCAATACAGCACAGCACTGCTTCCGGACCTCACTGTGCACTGTCTTTCCTGCTCACGGATCCAGGACACATAAAGTTCATATACAATTCTTTCAAATCTGTACAGTCAGCTCCAAAGTCCATCAAACTCCAGCCCATGAACTCCCCTCAGCAGAGAACATAGAATCTTTTGAGGGCAGATTGAACAGGCACTTTATTTCATTACATGCAGTCACCGAATGCTCGAAAAACTGAGCACCTGCCGAAACACTTCCTCACCACCACTACTCAACTCCAAAGTGGTTCGAACATGCACCTACTGATTTTCCTTATTCACTGATCAGAGTCACAGGCTGCTCAGTAAGAAAGAAAATAACGTCCATCAAGCAAATGCCGACACACTCCCTCGGGCAGCAATTGATTCGTTTCACAAAATGCTCAACAATCCCAAATAATCCATGAATCACTCAGCAGCTCAAAAGCAGGTTGCTTGGGCAAAAAAGGAAACTGATGTCCACCAAGCAATCACTGACACAGTCCCTTGGGCAACAAAATGTGTAGAGTCACAAGATACTCGACAATCCCAAAATAATCCACAGATCAAAAAATCTTTCCAGGCAGTCTTGTCAGTCAGCAAAGCATGCAGTAATCCCAAGACATGGCGACACGATAACACAAACAGTCAATTTAGAACAGTTAAAATAAGTAAAATAAACATAAAAATGAAAGAAAAACTCTAACAGACTCTAAAAAGTGTCTGATGGCTGACCCAGCATGGCCGCCATCTTGGGTCTTGAAGTAAATATTTGTGCAGCACCAGGTTGTGCATTAAAGAAAGAGTAATGTGTGCTCTGGGATGGCCCAGGATCCAGTTGCCTTGCTGGTGCAGCTGGTTAGCTTGACCGGAACAGTATTCTGGGTGGCCTGGGTTCAAGTCTCAGCAGAGGCACTTACTTCTTTCTCTCCTCTGTTTGTATGTGTTCCATAAATATGCACAACACACCCATGTGATTGAAAAATGAAGTAATTATTTGTGTAGCACCAGGTTGTGCATTAGAGAAAGAGTAATGTGTGCTCCAAGATGGCTCAGGTTCCAGTTGCCTTGGTGGCACTGCCAGTTAGCATGACTGGAACAGTATTCCAGGTGGCCTGGGTTCACATCTCGTTGAGGCACTTACTTCTTTCTCTCCTATGTTTGTATGTGTTCCATGAATATGTACACTGCACCAATGTGATTTAAAAATGAAGCAATTATTTGTGCAACACCAGGTTGTGCATTAGAGAAAGAGTAATGTGTGCTCTGTGATGGCCCAGATTCTAGCTGTCTTGGTGGTGCAGCTGGTTAGCGTGACTGAAACAGTATTCCGGGAGGCCTGGATTCAAGTCCCAGCTGAGGCACTTACTTCTTTCTCTCCTCTGATTGTATGTGTTCCATAAATATGCACACCACATCCATGTGATTGAAAAATGAAGTAGTTATTTGTGCAGCACCAGGTTGTGCATTAGAGAAAGAGTAATGTGTGCTCCAGGACCATATCATCCAGAAGGATATACTGTAGGTATCCAGTGTTTGAAAATTGCCATGCCCTTTGGCTACTAATGTCCAAAATAATTTTTGCTGTTTTGATACCACTGCGTCTTTGCCCCATAAACCTGATCTTCTTCCTCCAATATATTTATAGTGTTTTTTTTCCTGATGTAAGATTCTTTTGTTTCTTCTAGTCTTACTCTTTCTTACTGTACTTCACTTATAAACAGATTAAGTGACCTCTTTTCCTTCTAACACTTGATATTAAACCAACTATTTTTAAATGATTATCAGAGATTTGCTTATACAAACACTGTAATAATTTTGAATTAAGAGTACTTATTTTTTCTGACTTCAGGTGAAGTATAATTTCTTGTAAAATTTGTCCTTTAAGGTAAGCAAAAAAAAATAAATAAAAAAAGGACTCTAGGACCATTTTCAAGTTTTCTACTGTATTATGACCTGTTCTTTTTACTCATATGGATCATCCTTTTTCCCCCTCTCATATGTTAAAGTATATGGGAGGTGTTCTGTTTCAGGTTGAGAAAACACCTCCATTTTAATTACATACAATGGTTATTAATTGCTTTTTCTATTGGCAGTCATTCTGGCTTTAAGTATTTATTCAGAATTAAGCATATCCAAGATTCTCCTAACATTGTGTCATGGTCCTTATTCCATTCAAAGTAATTGCCCACTCTTGCATAAAGTCCCAAAGGAGAAGGACCTCATATTCTGGGTAATTGAGGGTGATTGCCTTGAGAATTCCATGAAAGGAGAATCAGCAGACTACATAGTGGTCCAGAGCATTTTCAGGTGGAATATAGATATTAAACTGTATCAAGTTCAGTTAATTTCCAACATCTCTATGACTTGGCAAAACTCCAAATCATAAGCAATAGTAATGAGTGTTGTTGAGGCATAGGTCAGGAAAGAAAGACAGACCAGGAGAAGTTATAACATTTTCAAGTAGTGTTTTATTATTATCAATAACAATAAAATAAAACATAAAAGTGTGCAGGATAGCTCTTCATACAAGCAGTTCAAACAAACAGAAGTCCTTCATCTGAGAGTCTCTTTAAAATCTCCAGTTCTCTCTTTCTAGATGAAACATTGTTCTCTTTATATGAGATGTCTTTGCCTGTGAGTTTAACCTCTGCATCATGTTCTTGTAAGTTTCATCTCCTGTTTTTTCACAAAATGCAACAAAACATTTGTATTGGTCTTCCTGTGACCAGCCTGCAGAGTACAATAGCCTTCTTAACAGGTGCAACCAATTAAGACTTTCTGACCAGAGAGGTAACCCATGAAATAGGCAACTCAAATTGAGTGACTCAATTTGAGCGATTCAGTTTGAGCACCTAGATTAAGAGCGACAGTTACAGAAGAACAAGGAGGAAGGAGAGAGAATGGAGAATAGAGTGAGGTATGGCATAGCGAGGGAATGTACTCGGGAGAACATGGAAGATGGTTGTAGGGGGTTTGTTTGGGAGGGCCTATCAATCTGGTCATCTGGCAGGGTGGGTATTGCTGTGGTCTGCAACAATGGTGGTCTGAGGTTTGGTACTGATGTGGAGCTTATTTTTTGATTGTTGTTGTGCTGTTTTTTTTTGGGTGGTGGTTTTTCATGCTGCCCTGACTATGTGTACCCCTGCCCACAGGTTGCTCCCTCCTCCATTCTCCCCATGCACACTACCATCCCACCGAGTAGCCCCCCCATGTTTGCCTCTTTTCTCCAGTGTCTGCCCTCCCTGAGTTGGTTATTTAATAATGGGGGGGGGGGGTTGTGATTATATATGTGTATGGTTAGTTTTGTGATATGCCATCACTTTTATTTCTATAGGTCTTGTGCTGATTGCCAACATTTTTTTGGGTGATTTGTGATCACTGTTATGAGACTCGCTATTGTATCTTAGCTCTTATCACATGGTACCTCCCAGAGCTGGCTTCCTGCTGAAACTCTGTCAACAAGCTTGCAATGCCAAAGGTTTCTCGCCCCTGTGTTCCAAATTGCTAACTCTTCTAGCAAACCCAAGTGACTGTCTGTAAACATTTCAGCAATTTAACTATATACATTTTCAAACCAAGGGATCTCAGTTTCCCAAAGAAGTAAGGGGAGAAAGAATGAACAGAAAAAACAAGTGAAGGATGAGAGATGACGAGAAATTGTGGGACCCCCAAAGCGGGCAACTTTTAGATGTCACAAGGAAACTTTGACTGCACAATCAGACATGCAAGAGAAAGACAAGTGACAGAATAGGAGAGGACAGAATAGATCCTTGTTTTTAACTTTCTACATAACAAATAGAACAGGGTCTTATCCAATCATGTCACAATTACTTAAATGTTTAGTGACAAAGCAATGGCAATCAAAGCCCCCCCCCCAAATCTACCAAACTTTTTATGACTTATAGCTTGAGCGGAAAAACATTTAATCTTTGACTCCTTGGGAAGTCCCCAGCGCACCAGGTTTCTTGTAACAAAATAATATCATATTAAGTCAAAAACTTTATACATTCATGATCTTCTAATTTGGTGGTCAAGCTCTGCTCACCTGTAATGTTTCTCAAGCCTTGATCCTAGCATCTGTGTTGTTTGCCATGTACATGTTGCCAGTGAATGAGATCATTAAGTGGTATGGGGTTGATTTTCACTGTTATACAGATGATACTAAGTTCATTCATGAACACCTCAAGGGAAGAATGTTGCCTTGGTGTTATGGCAGTGCCTCTGGGAGAACGATTGGATGACCACCCACTGGTTGTTCCTTAATCCAGGTATAACAGTTGTATTAACTGCTAAACCACTCAGCACGGTTACCATATTTAAATTGCCAAACACTTCAAGCTATGGATGTAGTAATGGATCTGGGAGTCATTATGGACTGCAAGCTGACAAAAGAACAGCAGGTGTTGACAGCAGTGTGCAGTTGCTTTCACCAACTACCGTATGTGATATCACCCTGATCAAGCCACACCTACCCCCCCTGCTTATTTGGTGACAATGGTGCTCACCAATGTCACTTCCAGACTGGATTGCCATAATGCTCTTTACTAAGGGTTGTCTGACAGCTTGATGTGCCACCTGCAGCTGGTCCAGAATATGGTGGCTCACTAGTGGTGAGAACATTTCATAAGACTGATCACATCATGCCAGTCTTATGCACTCTGCACTGGTTGCTGATTTAGTGGTTCATGACTTTCAAGTTCTACTTTTTAACATTCAATATACAATATTGTTTGGACCCTGATTACCTTAAAGATCTTCTTCTGTCTTATACCCTACCCATCCCCTCTGTTCCACCCAATACAGGCCTTCTCCTGGTCCTGCATTCATGGCTTAACTCATTCTATCTGATGCAGCCATTTTGGGTCAGATTAAGCAATGGATGGTCCTGACGCCATATGGAGAAAATGGGTAGAATGGGCTTTAAGCAGTCAGGGGACAGGACATTTGGGGTTGCCACCACAATCTTATGGAATTACTTCCCCTTGGCATTCACTTCACCGGCATGGTGAAGGTTTTTATGGTTGCTGTGAAAATAATCCTCAGTAATCAGCCCTACTCTGATTAATTATTATTATTTTTTGTTTTGATATTTTAGATACACAATTGTGGGTTTTGTACTGTAATTTCTTATTTTTTTGTCTGTTACTATTATAAGGCACCCTGAGCCTTTATATATGGCACCAAATAAATAAAATGTCTTTGCCTTGCTTTATTCATATCTGCTTATGAATCAGGGGTTGGATATGATTAACCTAGAGTCCCTTCTAGCCTAAAATTATGATGTCACTACGTTTGTTACTATGTTTTTTATACTACTTCTCACATATGTTACTCAAAGTATCAATAGTACCCTCACCTCCCCTCCCTTGAAAATTGACGCCTACTGCACTGCTCCAAGTTTATCTCAAAATTCTGGCTTGGCACCATTCCCTCCTACCTCTCCTCCATACTGTTGTTGGCTCCCACTCTACCTCACTCCCTCCGATCCCTTAACACCCGACTACTAAATATTCCCAGTCGTAAGACCTCAGCTGGAACAACAGCCTTCTCGTACCATTTCCTAAAACTCTGGAATGCTCTCCCCCCTCAAATCCGTCATTCTTCCTATACCTATTCCCCATCAGCTGCACTGGCTAACTACCTCGCGGTAAACTGTGCCTGCACTCCTTAATAAATGCCCCCCCCATCAATTCCTATGCCTACCAGCGGCACCCCCACACTGGAAGCTTGCTTATATATCAAAAGGCACTCCTCACCTTATCGCACTTCTGCCTCTCTCTGTCCTGCCTAGATTGTATTTTACAGCACCAATTTGTGCTCTGTGTAGATATGTTATATGTCTGAACTTGCAGTATACACTGGTATATGCTTTTTACTAAATGTTTAGCCAATGCTGTAAACAAATAATTCCAAGCTACTCAGTACATCTGTTTAATGTATCTCTATTGCATATGTAACTCTATACATCTATCTAATGTACATCTATTGTGATAACCTGCTTGTTATCCTCCCTGTGTACCCCTTCCCCCAGGTCGCACCAGGAGACAAGCATAGTTTTGCTCAGTGTGCCTTTCCTGGTGAAACAATTTCAATAAATAAATACAGTAAATAGTACTGAGAGGTGTCAAGCTGTCCAAAACAGAAGCAGGACCCCCAAAAAATCGAAATGTGACATCTCATGTAAAGAAACTGCTCGTAAAGCATTTTGTGATACGGTGTATGAAAAGCAGTCCAAAACTAAAAAATGCTGAACTTTTCTTTACATACAGTTTATGTGCTACCAGTATTTAATCAAACTTCAAATTGTAGTTAGATATTCAAAATAAATACTTCTCACTTTGCCTTTCTTTTTTCCTCAGTGCCCATGGCTCTTACTTTTCCTATATAGCATCTCCTGGATTGGAGGACCACAAGAACTATCATTTTGTTTCCTCTGCAACAGCCCAGCAAAGTGATTTATAGAGCAACCAATTTGTTTGATCACTGCCAGCTCCCCAAGAACCAAGGGAATGCTGCACACTCATTTGATCTGATCAATCATGGTGCATTTGTTTGCTCACTGCTTGTGTCATTGCTGTTTTGGTTGTTTTTGCAACAAACAGCACCACCTTTATAAGAAGCTGAGGCTCGTGAGTGATCCCTTGATGATAACAACCTGTGCAGCTGGCGGAGGGGGGTAAGTGCACAAATTTTCTGTAGGTGACTGTTTTCCCACCATTGCACACCTTGTTGTTCCTCAGTGCTGACTTTTCTTCTAGTGAATCTTTAAAAGAATCCATTTTATTTGAAGCAGTTACAAAACTGAATGATGTACTGTGTCTTTTGAAATACCCAAGAAGTATGATCTTTCGTTCAGTATAATTCTGTAATATTTCAGTATGATATCTGCACAACAACTTGTTCTTGATGAAGGACAGAGCATGGCTTACATCAAATGAGTCATCATGTGTGTCCACCTTCCATCATTATTTTATTGTATTCAGTCACTGACTGTTCCATTTGAGAGTGTTAGAATCACAAACAGTACATGAGACTTTCAGCTGCATTGTTTTTCTGTTCATGTAAACAAGTGACTTACTCTGCTTTTACTGAATACATAGATATTCCTTATAGTAAGTTATCACTGAAAGCAAGATTCAGATTTATCTAGGGCAATTTTGCCATATGTTTTGCAGCAAGTCCCCCTATTACCACAGAACTTCTGCAGCATTAGTTTCCTATTTCTGCAGGAATTATGTGATGTTAGTTGCGGGGGGGGGGGGTTGACAGGAAACAGGGACCCCCAGTACCCAGGTAGGGGAAAAAATGTTTATTTTAAGGCTAGAGCCCATGAACCAGGGCAGGTTGTCAGATAAATCCTGAGTTCTTATACATCCAGTATTAGAAAGTGAAAAACCCACCCCATCAATGTTAGCCCCATCACCCTCACCCCCCCCCAAGAGCCCTCAGGGACACCATACTTGATGTACTGTAGTAATATTTTTATCAGGCCCCATGCTGTGCAGTTATCTTCATCCTTCTGATTTCACCACCAGGCCTGAATTCCAGTTTTTTGCTCCAGTAGTGTTTTGTCTGGCTGTGCACAAAACACTTCTATTTTTGTTTTTTTTCTTTAGTAACTGGGTAAGGTCCACTAGGTACAACTGCCTGTTTTCAGGGTGGCCTGGGAGCACTGGGGTGGTTAAGCAACTTGCTCAGAGTCACACAGCAAGCAAGTGGAGGTTGTGGGACTTAAACCTTGGTCTGCTGGATGTACCAAGCTCATTCACAACTCATTACTCTAACTTCTAGGCTATACTGCCAGTCACTTCTGGGACAAGAAACCAGAATTCAGGCCTGGTGGTGAAACCAGAAGGATGAGGAAAACTGTACAGCATGGGACCTGTTAAAAAATATGTACTTTTAATGTTTGTATAGTCTTAATAAGTCAAATCAATAAAACTTATTAACCACATAAAAAAAAAAAAAACTTACTACTTCAAATAATGGAAAAGAAGGAAGCCTTCAGGGTAGAGTAGAGAGGGTGGTGGAGCTGAACTGGGTGAGAGGTGAGATTTACTGTGCCTGTTTGCTTTTTAAGGTAAAGCACTAGCAGGCAAACAAATGGTCAGAGGCTATTCTAAAAGGTTTTTCAGATTTTTTTTAAATACCATTAAATTTAGAAAAGTCTGTGGAACTTAATATAAATTGCAGAATAGTTTCTGCAGTTATATGATCTGTGCGATAATTTTCCTTGATTTACAAACAAGAGTGAATGTAAACTGCAGATTTTTTTTGCAGTTTATATTGACTCTAATGTAAACAGCAAATATGTAGTCCTCAGTTAATGTAAACAGAGGAATAATACTCCCCAGTTTATGTAAACTGAAAAATTATTCCATGGTTGACGTTAAGGTCCACGGCAATCTCTACAGTCATGGAACTGCAGAAAAATCAGGGCATTGATTACTGTTTAATAGGGCCTCAACTGGATGCATCTTATGTGATAAAAAACATCACAGGGAAAGCAGTATGGCACAGTGGTTTAAGGATCTGAGCTGTAAATCTGGTGATATCTAACAGATCAGACCTGGGTTTGAATCACACAGCTTCTACTTGTATATTGTGTGACCCTAAGCAAGTCACTTAACTTTCTGTTGCTCCTGTAAAATAGCTTTCAGCTTAGTGTGCTACTCATGGTTAAACAACAAAAAAAAAACTGAGTGTGAGGCTTGGGCAAGAGGACCATGAAGCAAAGCTTAGCTGCCTAAGCTTCATGAGATAAGTCTTTTATAAGAGATACCCTTTGGAGGCACCATTAACTTACTATAAATCACTCTAGTTAGCTAGAGTGATTTATAAGTCCTAAGTTTTTTTTGTTTAAAACATTAAATGAAGTCACCTTCCCCTGGCTGTGAAATGAAATGCTCTACTTATAATGTTGGTGGACAAGAGACCGTTGTACACAGGAGAAGAGGTACAGTGGCTCTGTGCACTTATTGGATGAAATCATATACATGAAAGTGATTTATAATTCTTCATAAAGTTACAAATAATGTGCAGGCAAGTGCCACTGGGAATGCAGACATAATAAAAGAATTCCAGTGGTATACTTTGCAGCACAAGGTGAGGTATGAACTTTCTGCCACCCTTTTATGTTACTAAATTACACTTCAGCCTAAACCATTAAAAGAAACTGTTTTTCCTTCATGCCTATTAAATTTAGACATGTCATGATTTAATAGCTCATTACCTTCCTTTCTATTTTCTGTTAGTAAATCTAGCATGCAGTAAATCAATTGACTATTTTATTCCACATTATGGGAATGTTTACATGATACCAATGAAGCTCTGTCTAAGCATTGCAGTTTGTATATTTTGAAATGGGTTGGCAATTTCCGAAATCACTGTAAGACTGCAGGGTCTGCAAAGAATCTAGCTTTATTCAGCTCAGCTGTGTTCATTTAGACCTCCCTAATGCACGCATTGTGGTGTTTTTCTTAAGTAAAGCCATGTACTATACTTATGTAAGTTGTTAGCTTGTTAAATGCAAATTCCAAATACATTGAGGAATCTGCACCTTAGTAGGCAGTGTTCATTGTATTATAAAATAGCATTCATATGCTGTCATAAATTTGCATTTACTATGAATAGTGTTTGTTGAGCACTAGAAACAAAAATGTCCTATGGAATCCATGCCATCAAGGGTAAAATATTTTATTTCAAATACTGTATTCCCAAATGATATACAGGCCCGGATATTCAGACTGCGTCAAGCTGAAGCGCAAGCCTGGCGCAAGTATAACTTAGGCTGGGCGTTGACTGGACGATATTCAATGGAGCTGCGCCATGGACAGCATCATTGAATATTGCACTCTGTACCCACAGTGCATATGGAACAGTGGCACTGCACCAGCACAAGTGGCCAGAATGGAGTAGGGGGATGCGCTAACGCAAGTTCCCTTGCGCTATGCGCAACAACTGCGATATTCAAAAGTGCACATGCAAATGGGGTCATAATGTATGCAGGGCACAAATGGGGCCATTTACATGTCATTATGGCCCCATTTGCATGCAGATGCGCCAATCCCCGGCAACTTGCACCTGACACCCTGCCAGACAGCAGCCATCGGTGACCGACGCTCCCTGCACAGCGTGGCAATGTGCCCCTCTGCCTGATCGTGGGCATATGGAGAGTTAAAACGTCCTATATCCCTGGTGGTCCAGTGGACCGCTACATGCCGATCACGGGCTTAAGTATATAAAAAAAAATCACGTCCTATATTGGGATATTGGACTTATTTAATAGTACAAATGCCCACGATCAGGCTGCGAGCTGTCCATTGGACCACCAGGGTTATTGGAATTTGTTTTTGTATACTTAAGCCCGCGATCAGGCTGACAGCAGTCCACTGGACCACCAGGGAGCTAGGACATTATTTTCTTATTACAAATGCCCGCGATCGAGCTGCGAGCGGTCCACTGGACCACCAGGGATATAGGACGTTATTTTCTTATTACAAATGCCAGCGATCGGACTGACAGCAGTTCACTGGACCACCAGGGAGATAGGACGTTATCATTTTAAACAGATGCCTATGATCGGGCATGGGGAGGTGCCACCATGGAGGTGCAGCAGGAGCTTGGGTGGCTACCCACAGGTGGCAGCTGCCATGTTGCACCCTGCAATATGGCAGCTCACCTGTGGGTGACCAGCCATTGTTCCTTTATTTTTGGCTCACCTGTGTGTGGCGCAAGTAGGGATTGCTCATGCATGGACTTAGCACATCCCGGGCTGAATATCAGGATGTGCGGAGTATGCATGGGCACGCCTCCCCCTTACCTGAGCCACATACATTACTGATGCGCTCTGGTGCATCGGGATGTGTGCCAGGCACAGTCCCAATTTGAATATCACAACGGGGCACATCAGTGGGTTGTGCATGGCACAACCCTTTTGAATATCTGGGCCACAGTGTTCAAATGATGACAAATTTTATTCAGGTTAACATTTTTTGCAGAATCATATGTCCCCACAAGATACAAAGAATATTGCCTTTTATAAAGGAAACAAGGGGCCAGATATTCAAAACAGCCAGTGTGTTAAGAAGTATTTACCCACACTAATCAGGTTTGCACTTGATTTGTGGATGGGGTCTATAGTTAGACACCTCCACAGTGGGGACAAACACCAGTTAGTGCCCAAGCACTAAGTTACCACTGCACCCATGCAGATGAAAGGGGTCCTCCACTGCATACGGGTGCAATGGTATATTAAGAGGTTTGCTCCTTATACTGTAGACAGTACACAGGCTCCCTTTCATTCCATATGATGAGTGGCTGAGATGGTGAGAGGAGGGCTGTGCCAGTCACCATATTGGATCCTCATGGCACCAGTGGCAACACAGGTTACAGGGGGAGTGGCAGGGTGGTTTCCTCAATGTGGGTGGTGCAGGGGGCCACTAGACACCAGGGAGTAACTCTTGAATTATGGGAATGTGGATTGGAGGGCTGAGTCATGCCACTAGACACTAGGGAAAAAATAGTCTCTTATGGAAACAGGGGTTGGATGGCGGGGGGTACCACTAGATACTATGGAAAAACTAGTCTCATTTGGGGACAGGATTCAGAGGGGGGGGGTGCCACTGGACACAAGGGGATAATTATTCATTTAGGGGATGGAAATTGGAGGGTGGGGGGTGCTACTAAACACCAGAGAGGTTCTGTACCTTGTGAGGATGGTGTTCATGCTATGGGGTGCTGCTTGTCACCCTGCCTGATGTGGCGAGTGGCCTCTGTAGGGGCACAATCTTCAGCCACTTCACATGCAAATATGCCATAATGAGCATGCATATAGTATCTTAGCGCTATGTATGGCCAATGGGCTCATTTATGTGTTGCCAGTTGAATTTCTCACTGGGAGGACCTGTGCCAGCTCATCTAGTGGTGCTGTTCTCTGCTCATCTCTATGGACTGCATACAGCCCACATCCTGTCAAGGCAGTGCTACTCATCATCAAGCTGCATTGACATGCCCCTATATTCTGTCTGATAGCACCAGCGCGCTATCTGACTGAAGATAATATCCTCAAGGTCATGGGCAGGGGCAAGCACAGCACAGCACAAACCTTTGAGCCCTGCTTTTGCCTATTTTCTGTGTGCCACAGGGACGCTCGCACTTTCCTCATCCCACACCCTCACTCTGCCACTGGGCAAGCCACCTTTTCCTACCGTCTTCCCCCTCCTATGGAACAACCTTCCACTCAACCTTCATCATGCCTTCTCCCTTTCTGCCATTAAACAACTCCTAAGGCTCCTCCCTGCCAAAGTTGCCCATGGTACCCCCCACCACTAGGGCCTAACCTTCTCTAGGAGGCCTCTTACAGTCATTGTGTTCATGTTCCCACTTGCGGTATTGAATTTCCTGCTTCTCTGCTGTTCTATGCCTGTGCTTATTTATACTGAATTGTAAATATGATTGTCTGTACAGTGCCTGCATATTATCTTTCTGTAAAGTCAAACGTCCACACTGTATTTCTATAGGTTGTACATACTGTCTATAGTTGTTGTTATTACTGACTGTAACCAAAAAATGTATGTACCTCTGTATATTTCTGCGCACACCTTGTACACGGGTCACACCTGGAAACGAGCTTCATCTCAGTGTGTCTTTCCCGGTCACCAATTTTAAATAAATAAATAAATAAAATAAATACATTTTTCAATATTGTGCCCCAAGTGTATTACAAGATTTGTAACAGGCATGATGTGTCTTGAGAAAGGCATTTTCTTTCAGAGTACAGATTTTAAGTCCTTTCATTTATATTATTCCTACATTTTTAAACATGGCAACATCCAAGTTTTGGAAAAAAACAAATTGAAGTCAGGCAGTTTGTTAGCTGCTATACGGATTTTTAAATTATTAAAAATTTACATGGGCAGGACCAATGAAAAAGAGAATTCGGAGCATGCCCATGGGTCAGAAATGGGGACAGATCAAATGCTCTGGGCACACTTTTTATCAGAACATGAGAGAGATATAAATGAGTACAAATACATGGCCCTTGAACATGTTCTGAGATATCTGAGGAGTGGTGATTGATTACAAAAACCTTTGCAGAGGGAATCCGGGTGGATCCATTAACTGGGATCTGAAACACCTCAGGGTTTAATTGAATTTCTGGATCTGATACCCTTTTCATACAGCTTTATACAACTATGCTATTTTTATAATAACTGACTGATTTCTTTCCATATAGATTTTTGAAGATTTGTATCAGTTGTTTATTATGTTGCATCCTTATCTGTGAAAATGGACTATGAAGAATTTTTGAACTTTATGTGTTCAGTTTTTCAACATTAATGCTAGGGGTCATTCATGTTTAACATGGCATTATTCCATCAGAAAAACTTTTGCTATTTGGGATATGAATGTGAGTTTCATTGTAATAATTTGTAAATTTGCATAATATTCCGATCCCTATGTTGAGTTCAGTTTAGGAATATTTAAAGATAGCATCATGTTCAACATGAGAGGTCTTGCTAAATAACTGTTTTTAATGGTTTTTGCACACCCAGACATGCTGAACAGAGTCAAGTGCTCTAGTTAATTCTCATACTCAGTAGACACAAAAGCAGAACAGCTTTTTACTGCTGCAGTGGGAGTAGCCCTGCAGAAGTCTTGCGAACACAGTAGAGAAAAAGATCTTACTGGATACAGAATGATCTTTTAAATAGTGGAGGTGAATGACAATTATTGTACATCCACAGCACTATTTTGTCCATTGGTGGAATACGGCACTGTCCGCCATGTCCAAGATGGCCACCAGAATTTTCACCACATGTGTGATGACTTGCACATGCACACTGAACTCCAGTGGCACAGTGGCACAATCCACCATGTCCAAGATGGGCGCTGAAGCCCAGTATGCATGCGTGAGTCATCGTGCATGCACAGAGAACTCTGGCAGCCATCTTGGACATTGCAGACAGTACCATGTTCCTCTGTGACATTGGCTGCAGCCATACTGGCTCTGGCCAGTCTTTGTTTACAAGGGGACCAGAAGACGAAAGGAGCTATGTTCTTGAAATATCTGAGTAATACCTTCCAGTTTTAAGAAGCTGATCTGAGTATTTAAATTTTTGCAACTTGTTATTCACTAACTGCCTTTTAAAGCAGCAGTACTAGTTAATAAAAATGTATTTTTTACAGTAGCTACATCAAACTAGCCCCACAACAGACACAGCTTGAAACCAGTGCTTTTAATTATGTTTTGTTTTCTTTATATTCATTATTTTTTCTGACAGTTTAGTATACACCCTTGCCAGGAGCACCATATTGCATTCTGAGGGAAATGGGGTTCTGCCATTCTGTCATTGGTTATTTTGTCTCATGTAACTGGAATGCACCACCCCTTCCTTCGCAGCCGAATGTTTATAGGACAGCAATGTAAACAAAGGGTGGAAAACAGAAAAGGGCATGGGAGCTGCCATACTTCCCGTGGACCCACACAAAATTATAAATGTATTAACAATCAAGGGAACCAATTATAAGAAAACAGTAATAAATGACAAAAGTTAAATCTGAAATGTTACACTACCAGGCAGTGCACAAATCTGGGAATTAATGAATACTTCCTGGTTAACTAATACTGCTGCTTTAAGATGTGATTTTTGCTCTTTTTGCACTAGTTTGCAAAGCATGTATAATGCTTACACAGTGTAAGAGTTGCACTTTTTCTCAGCATGGACCATGGTCAGCCAGCTGTAATTGAATGGACCAATGAGCAGGACTATAAAAATAGCTATTTTGAAGTGGACTGTACCTTTGAGAAGGTGTAGAGGTTACTGTGTGAAATGTTAGGGTCACCTGACATGACCTATTAAGACAGCCTCTTCTGTAAGCACCTGTATTTTCTTAATAAATTATTGCCATTTGCAGCCTCTGCTTCCTGTGGATTTATTATGCAAGAAGTATATCAAGGAGAACCGACAAGTAAAATCTAAAGGACTTCTCCGTTTGGAGGGTGAGTACTAGTTTATTTTGTGTCTAACATAGAAACATAATATTTGACGGCAGATAACTTCTGCTTGGTCCACCCAGTCTGCTCATTTTTCCCTACCTACAATACTGCTGCAGACTTGATCTCTGGCTCTTTCACCCTCCCCACCTTCCTTTCCACTAAGGTTTTCTTATGCCTATCCCATGCAATCTTGAATCTCACCACTGGTTTTGCACCCACTACTTCTGCTGGAAGGTTTATTCAGGAATCTGTCACCTTTTATGTGAAGCTACACTTCCTTACATCTCTCCCCCCTAAGCTTCATAGCATGTCCATTTGTTCTTGAGCTCCTTTATTTATGAAAAGTACTTCCCTCCTGTACCTTTTTTACTTACTGAGATATATAAAGGTCTGTATCATATCTCCTATCTCTCTTCCATAGTGTACATATTGAAGTCTTTATTCTCTTCTCATAGGGATTTTGGTGCAAACCCTGGACCATTTGAGTTGTCCTCCTCTGAACTGCCTCCACTCTGTGTCCTTCTGGAGATGTGATCTCCAGAACCAGACACAGTAATCTAGGTTGGGACTTACCTGTGATCTATACAGGGGCAACACCACCTCACTCTTTCTGTCAGTGATACCCCTCCCTATGCACCCAGCATCCCACTAGCCCTCACAACTGTGTTGTCACACTACCTGGACCTCTGTTGGTCAACCAATATGTTTACTCCCAGGTCTCTGTCCTGCTCGGTGGTTGTCAATACCACGCCACCCATTTTGTACTCTGCCTCTGGGGTTCTGTGCCCTAAGTGCATTATGTTGCACTTTTTCAGACCCTCCTTTCCTAGGAGGGAACTCCATTTACCACTACCCTCTTTTTTGTATCCTATAACCAATTTCTTACCCAATTTTTCACATTTGAACATGAAACAGTACTGGCCTAGATTTTAGCCAGACGAAGACTTGCACATACGAGGTGAAAAGCAGAGCTCAATGCCATGCTCTTATTGCTTGCAATAAATTGGATTTACCTGATTTTGCTACATTTTGTTACTTTATTTGCTGAGTGCCACCATTGTTTCTTGTTCTCATGATGTAGGCACCACTCTCTAGTGTGAGCAGGTGATGTTTATGTTTGACCGATTACTACAGTACAAGTCACATTACACTGTTCCTTCAGTGAGTTGCTTTAGGATTTCTTAATGAGTTGCATAAGTGTTGCTGGATCCAGCATAAAGCATTGCATGAACTGTTTCTTAAGAGTTAAAACGCAGCTTTGCATTGCACTGCAACTGGACTACAGATACATTCCAACTGAGTTGCAAAAACATTTTACAAACATTCCTGTTCAGATGGTTAAGCAACGAAAAATAATGCAGTACGAGTTGCTAATGCACTGCCGACTGTAAAAAACAATGCTAAACCAACTCATCGATGGAACAGTTTAATGTGACTTGTACTGTATCTTTAGACCCAGTTCTAAGCAACACAGCTTGCTTACAAGATTCCTATGTGGAACAATGTTGAATGTCTTGCTGAAATCTAGGTAGGCCACATCCACATCTTCACCCTAATCTAATTCCTTGGTCACCCAGTCAAATAACTCAATCATATTCATTTGAGATGACCTCCTCCCTAAGAATCCATGCTGCTTTGGTCTTGTAACCCACTGGATTCAAGATATGCCACAATTGTTTCCTTCAGCAGTGATTCAATTAACTTTCCACATCTGTTGTCAGGCTGGCTGGCCCATAATTGCCAGCTTCCTCACTGCTACAAATTTTGTGAAGTGGGACTACATCTGCCCTCTTCCAGTCCTCTGTATCCATTCCTGTTTCCAGTGAACTGTCAAATAGGGCTGCCAGGGGTGCCGCCAGTATCTCCCTGAGTTCCGTCAATACCATTGGATGCACCCTGTCTGACCACATTGCTTTATCCACTTTCAGATTAATTCATCCCTTCAGGACTCTCCTCTGAGAAATTACTACTGTCCACTTCCCTCCTTATAGAAACAAAGAAACATAGACTTTGACAGCAGATAAGGACCGCTTGGCCCATCTAGTCTGCTCATTTCCCTACCCACAGGATAGGCCGCAGATCCTAGTTAACCAACAGCCTATTTCTTCCTACCCACCACAAGAATTGCCTTATGTCTGTCCCATGCATTCTTGAATTCTTCCACAGTTTTAGACCCAACAACCTCCTCAGGAAGGCTGTTCCATGCATCCACTACCCTCTCTGCGAAAAAATACTTCCTCACATTGCCCCTGAACAGCCACCCCTCTATCTTTAAATTGTGTCCCCTTGTTCTTGCACATCTCTTTTTCTGAAAGATGCTACCCTCTTGGACTTTATTGATTCCACTGAGGTACTTAAAAGTTTCTATCATGTCCCCCCTCTCCCTTCTTTCCTCAAGGGTATACATATTAAGCTCCTTAAGTCTCTCCTCATACGGCTTCTCTTGCAGACCTGCACCATTTTAGTTGCCCACCTCTGGACTGCCTCTATCCTGTCTATGTCCTTGTGGAGATGGGGTCTCAGAACTGGATCACGGTACTCCAGATGGGGTCTCACCAACTGTCTGTACAGCGGGATAACAACTTCCTGTTTTCTACTGGTGATGCCTCTCCCTATGCATCCCAGTATACCCCCAGCCCTCCCTACTGCCTTCTCACATTGCTTGCTAACCTTAAGGTCATTTGATATGATTACCCCCAGGACCCTATCCTTTTTTGTTGTTGTTACTACCCCCCCATTGTGTATTTTTCCCCTGGGTTCTTGTTTCCCAGGTGCATTATTTTGCACTTCTTTGCATTCAATCCCAGCTGCCATACTTCTGACCATTCCTCCAACCTTGCCAAGTCCCTTCTCATCCTTTCCACACCTCCTTGTGCATCAACCCTGTTTCAGATCTTTGTGTCATCTGCAAAGAGGCATACTTTTCCTTCCAGTCCCTCTGCAATGTCACTTATAAAGACATTAAAAGGGACTGGACCCAGTACTGAACCCTGCGGTATCCCACTAATAACCCCTCTTTCTTCAGAGTGGAATCCATTTACAATTATCTTCTGTGTCCTGTTGTCTAGCCAATGTTTTACCTAGGCTACCACCCTGTGACCCACTCCCAGGCTGGTTAATTGACTATTAATCTTTTGTGTGGGACTGTGTCAAATGCCTTGCTAAAGTCTAGGTAGGCCATGTCACAGCCCCTCCTGGTCTACTACTTTGGTCACCCAGTCAAAGAAATCTATTAGATTCATCTGACATGACCTTCCCGTTGTGAACCCATGCTGCCTTGGGTCCTGTGCCCCACTGGCCTCTAGGTACTCAACAATTCTTTCCTTTAGAAGTGACTCCATCACTTGCCCTACCACAGAGGTCAAACTGACAGGTCTGTAGTTTCCTGCCTCTGTCTTGGTCCCACTTTTGTGCAGAGGAATCACATCAGCCTTACTCCAGTCCTCGGGTACCACACCATCCTCCCATGATTTATTAAAAAGAGTAGCTAGTGGTTTCACTAGTTCCCCCCTTAATTCTTTTAGAATTCTGGGGTGAATTCCATCTGGCCCCATTGTTTTGTCAACCTTCCGTTTTAGGAGTTCTTGCAGAACCCTTTCTTCTGTGAAAGGACTGGGATCGACCCCCCTTTCAAGAGTGCTTCTGTTAATTGGATTAGGCACTTCCCCCTCCTCTTATGTGAATACTGAGCAGAAATATTCGTTCAGTATCCCTGCTTTTTCACTGTCCCCCTCTGCCCACCCACCGTTCATTCTATTCAGCCTACTATCCCTCTCTTTGTCTTTCTACGCTCGCTGATGTACCTATAAAAGGTTTTATCCTCCTTCTTAACTGAGTAGGTTATCTTTTCCTCAGTTTGGGCCTTTGCTATTCTGACTTCCCTCCCTGCTCCCTTCTGCCTTAACTGGTACAGCTCTCTGTCCTGCTCCTTCTGTGTTTCCTTATACTTCCGGAATGCTATCTTTTTCTCCCGGACTTTCCCAGCCACCTCTTTTGTGAACCATGGTGGCTTTTTCTTTCATTTTGATTTGTTTATTTGCTTCATACAAAGGCTTGTTGCCTCTGGGATGGCAGTTTTGATGATTCCCCATTGTTGCTGCACCCAAAGCTTCTGTTACTTTTTTGTGTCCCTTCCACTCCTCCTTTCTCTGTGAATGCTGAACAAAAGTATTTGTTCAGAATGCTGCCTTTTCCAGGTTTGCCTTTATACAGGCCCCCCCCTTCCTGTGTTAACGTTACAATCCCTCCTCTAGTCTTCCTCTTTTCACTTACATACCTAAAAAATTTCTTCTTCCCTTTTTTTATTGCCTGGGTTATTCTCTCTTCAGGTTATGCCTTTACACTCCTTATTACTTTCCCTGCTTCCTTCTGTTTCCCATGATACATATCCCTATACATCTCCCTCTGAGCCTCCTTATACCTTCTAAAAGCTACCCTTTGTCTGTCTAGAAAAATAGCAGTCTCTTTTTCCTTTTACTTTTTCTCACTTGTTTAACGCAGAGATTTGTCACTTTCTCTATGTCCCCATTTAGCATCACCCACTGTTCCTTCTCCCCAACCTGGTCATCACCCCTTACCAGATCATCCCTGAGGCATTCAACACTCTTTATAAACTCTTCCATCCTGAAGTCCAGGACCCTCTCCGTTGTGTGGTTCAGTTCTGCAGTCATCCTTATATTGAACCATACTGTATGGTGATTACTGGTCCTCAGGTGACCTCTCACCTTAACATCTGCTATCCTGTCTCTGTTAGTGTGTATCGGTCCAGCATTGCCCCATCACAAGTGTGTTCACCGATTTGTTGCCTGAAGAATGCTCCCTGCAGGGAATCCAGGTTGTTCCTGCTTTTGGCTGAAGCCACAGCTGGGAGGCTCCATCAGATCCAGCAGATTAAAGACCCCTCCCACCAGCAGCTCTTTCCCTTTTCTGCAAGTTTGTCAGTGGCTTCCACTAGTATCTTATCTAACTCCTCACCCTGTGCTGGAGGTCTGTAGATCACACCTGTGCAAATAGTGGCTCTGTTTCCCATCTCCAGGGTGATCACAGTACCTCTGTACCCTCTGTATCCCCTGTATCTCCATTTCTTTTATGCTTTGCCTCATGTAAAGCACCACATTTCCTCTTTTCCTTCCCACCCTGTCCTTATTGAACAGAGCACAGCCTGGTATGGACATGTCCCATTCATGGTTTTCAGTGCACCATGACTCGGTAATGGCCACAATATCCAGGTTGACAACTGCCATGACAGCCTCTAGGTCCAGAATCTTATTTCCTAGCCTCCTAGAATTCACACACATGTCCTTGCAGATTTTGTTAGCACTCTGCTTGTTACCCTCCTTTTTTCCTTTTTGCATTACCTCCTTTCCCTGTCACTTTAATGCTCGCCCTTCATTTCTATCACCCTACTTCTTTTATTACTTTACACCTGGGGGGTCCTTTTTCCTTCAAGCTCTCCCTACTCTCTAGTTAAGTCTGTGAGGGGGAGCTACTTTTTGCACACCCACCCTACCACATTCCTTACCCTAATGATCCAAGGACAGTCTACAGGAACAGGGTCATAAATCAGTGGCATTGTACCTTACACAGGATCAACATGGGTAACCAGTATCTAACAACTATAATCCCAACCCCTTTCCCTTCTCCTACTCCCATGACTGATAGGCAAAGCACATGTCCAAAATCATGAAACACAGATCTGATGTTTCATATACATTGTAGATCTGTAATTACAATACTTTGGAGTTCATATCTGCATAGGTTTATATCCATTATAATATGAGCCATATTTGGTACATACTATTGTAGATCACCTTCAAAGAAGCAGGATTATTATAAATTTTAAACTACTATACACATTGCATACAGTAGTTGTAAGTTACTTTATTTGAGACTGAACTTAAAAATAGTCAAAGCAAGTTATATGTTTGGGACATCTATACTATTTTATGTAGGGTATTGTTGTAGCTGAATAAACAACCACCAGCACAGCCCTGTAGGATAGTACTAGACATGTAACATGGTCTTGTGTCACCTCCATGGTGGGAGAATTCAGTTTGTGAACTGGAGGACAGTTTGGCTAATAGCTTTAAAAATGTGTTAGCCAATTCAATATTTTAGTTGCCATCATTTTTCAGACTCAAAATTACTTCAATGGAAAAAAACAGTTAGTCAGAATGTATCAAAATGGGGTAATAAAATCAACTGTTTTACTAGCCACTGGCCTTCTGGCTAACTGATTTGTCCCTCCCAGTCACAAGGGGAGGGGTGGGGATTAGGGTTGCTATATACCAATTTTACTATGTTGAGCCTGTATGAGGTACCATACCATCGAAGTATGGCCCTGTACCTGTAGACAGTCTTTGGGTCATAAGGGTAGGGAGCATGGTAGGTTTGGTATGAGGTAGACATACAGTAAGAACCCTAATAGCAAATTTCAAAACTTTGTGGGCATTTTGTTTACAACTCTAATAGTTTATTTCCAACCTTTTTGGTGTTTGGATTTTGTGTGGTAGCAATTGAGTTTGTGTTGTAGCAACCCTAAAGAGCATTAACACAGTTTTTTGTCATAAATTTAATTTCCTTATAAGAAATTTGTGTAGCAACATCCTTTACTCATGTTTTTGTGTAGCAACGTCATTTACTCATGGCTTTCAGAACCCTGGGCAAAGCAGGAAATGACTCTTAACATACTTTTCACAGGACCCTTTGCGGTTTGTGAAAAGTAAGAAAAACTTCTGTGGAGGAGGACACAGCAGTCCTTCCATGGACTTCATTCACCAGTGGAATCAAAGCCATGTTGGGTTACTGCAAAGTGCATCACTGATATTATACAATTTCACTAGAGTTCTGACATATGACAAAGAAATATAACTCATCCCATCTCTCAAGATAGAATTCCCTATGCCAATCATCACAGCAACTGAACACAAACCTTGCGACTTGTGAATGAACACAGCATATGCAACACAGAGTGGGAACTTTTTTTTTGTTGTAGTTCATATTTTTATTAAAATTTCATATTTTAATATACATTCCAAATGGATTGCAATGTCAATATCAATAACAGTAACATGTTACAAGCGACAGGAGATTTTTAAAATACCATTTTTGTGTACTTTATATCCTACCTGGGTAAAATACCCTTGGATGAACAAGCTAAAGTTGTATCACAGTAAATTAGTATGGCTAACCATACAATTCCAATATTCAGTAAGTACAATATTCAGCAAATTTCACAATATGCAGTAAATTTACCATGTCTGACATGTTCCCCGTGTTTCTGCTTTCCATTATGACATGTCCTAGAGGGAGGTGGGAAGACCTAGGCTGAGTTTGGTTCCCTGCACTGTCTTTCTATGTTTTTCAAAAGGGGGAGCGGGACAGCTCAGTCTTCACCTGCTGGGAGGTATCCTATGGGGACTATAGAGGATTAAAGACTGGAGCTTTGCTGGTTTGGGGCAATTTGCAAAATAGGGATGCCAGGAACTTTCCCCATATGTCTTGTTATACTTCTATCCTGCAACTGGCCCTATGTAGAACCTTCTCAAACCTGCCAAATTCCTCAGTTCCTGCAACCACTCCTGTGCCTTCAGGTGGGGGGGGGTTCTGGTCCCTCCAATGTCTAAGTACAGCCCATTTAGCTGTGGTTAGGGCCCAATTAGCCATCTCATTTTGGCCTGGGTAGGCCAACACTTAGTGTGGGGGGTCTGGTAGTGGTCCAACATGACTAGAAGAGGTGACAAGGATATTTGACAGGAAATAACTGTGTTTACAGTGTTCTGCACTGATTTCCAGAAGGGTATCAGAGATTTACAAGACCACAGGATATGTGTAATGGTACCTCTACACATTTATCATCTCTAACAAGAGTCTATGGGTTTTAGGCCCCGTAAGTATAGCATTTGTGGAGTCCTGTGCCACCTATGTAGCACTTTGAATTGTGTGAATCTGTTTTGTGTGTCTTTCACTACATTATTGAGTGTTCTCCAGCTTGTGCTCCAGATCTGGGAGGTTATCTCCTCACACAGATTATTTGATCACTTTCCTCTGGTTCCTACCAAAGCCGGGGTCTCGTAAGAGGGTCAGGAGGTATTCATATATGACACTACTATAGGGTAACTTCTCTGATTTTGGCCACAAGCATGTGGGCTTATGGAACCTAGGATGGAGTGCCTCAGTAGGAGATACTACCAGTGTTGTTGCTTGGGTAGGTGATATTTCTTTTGTAATTGCAGGAAACTCTTCATGACCTGCTGTGTCGGCTGTCTAAGATCACTCAAGTATGTAACACCTGCCTCTGCCCATGGTTTAGCAGCTATGGGCCTGTTGTTAATTAGTAGGTGAGGATTGTCAAGAGTGGAAAGTACTTAGCCTTACTGGGAGACCAGTTACTAAGCTTAAGGACATTTTTCCAAGTTCTGAGTGCCAGTTCAGTGGTGGGGGGTGTGAGATTATTGTTTGAGTGGATAAAGGATTGTAACCTCATTAATACTGGTCCACCTACCACCGAGACTTCACAATCTTTCCATCTAGGGATGCTAGCATTTTTGATCCATGGGACCAAGCTGTCCAATTGTAGAATTGTATTTGCCATGACACATACTGTAGGTGAAATCAGGTAGCTTATGCCCATCCATATTAGGGTTGTACTAGCTTTTACAAGCTTTTATGATTCGGTCCCTTCCCCAGAAAAAAAGTTCTGATTTTGGCATGTATGAGCTGGGTAAGCTTTGCCTCCATGGGGTGGGCAGATTATCTAGCATGTATTGTAACTTTGGGGCAGCCATCATTTTTAAAAGCATGGACTCTTCCCCAGTGGGATAAATGAAGTAGCTCCCACCTTTTAAGGTCCTGCTTTAAAGATAATGGGTTTAAATTGTCCTTGGCTAGCCTTGTCAGGTTCTACTGGAAGGATATTCCAAGATAATGTAGGCTGCTTGGGGCATGCTGCAGTCCCCATAGGTAGTTTGATAGTGCTGACACACTAGGATCTGAGGCCAGGAATTGTGATTTAGATATATTTAATTTGTAGCCAGAGATTTAGCTATACTCCACAATCAAGGTGAGAAGATTTGGGATTCGCTTATCTGGGTCTGAGAGGAGAAGTAGGATGTCATCTGCATATTCCATAGTCTTATGCCCCCCCCATTTCCAGTCCCTTAATATTTTGGTCAGTTGAATGGCTTGGAGTAAGGGGTCTAAGGCTAGGAAAACATGGAGTGGGGATAGAGGACAGCCCTGTCTGGTGCCTCTATGAAGACTGAAGGGGGCCAAAGCTTGTCCATTGGTGATAACTGCCACTGAGGCCTCAGAGTATAGCATCTGTATCCAAGATCAGAACATTGGCCCTATGTTAAAAGCCTTGAAAGCAGAAAATAGGTACCTCCATTCCACCCTGTAGAATGCCTTCTTGGCATCAAGTAAAAGGACTACAACATGGGATGTGGATCCCTTGGTTTTCCAGAGGAGGAGGATGACTATTCTCCAGGTGTTGTTCATTCCTCTACAACCTGGGGTAAACCCTACCTGGTGCCTATCAATTAAATAATCTATAAGTTCTTTTGGTCTTGCTGCCATAGCCTTGGCCCAAATCTTGCAGTCAGCACTGATCAGGGAAATGGGCCTGAAGCCACTACAGAGAATGGGATTGTTCCCTTGTTTGGGTAGGAGGGAGATCTGAGTAAGCCACATGGATTCTGGGCACATTCCAGTGGCTGCCGCCTCATCCAAGGCATCTTTGAGCACAGGCAGAAGAGCCTCCTGAAAGGCACTCAGGAATTCTGCTGGAGCCCATCCCCACCATGGGCTTTCCCTGTGCTGGTGGATTTTAGGGCCACTTCCAGCTCTACAAGCTCTAGTGGCCTTCTAGCCATTCCAATTTCTGTCTGTTTGTCTGTCAAGTCTGGAGAGGCCCAGTTTGCCCAGAAAGGAATGCATGGCTTTCTTAGTTGGATGACCCTCCTAGGAGTATAGGGAGCTATAGAAGGAGAGGAATTCTGAATTTATCTCTGCTTCTACCCTGGTTAGGTGGCCATCCCATTTCCATCCCCTTTCCTAACTGCCAGTATGCAGGATATCTCCTGCCTTTTCTTAAGTTGGTAGGCTAGATGGCAGTCTGGCTTCTTCTCTGATTCCCAAAAGGCTTGGTTCAGGCAGAAGAGGGTGTATTTCACCTTTTGGTGTAGGAAGGTGTTTATTGTTTAGCGCACACCCACTATTTCTGCCTTTTGGTTCTTAAAGGGGGGGTGCGTGAGCTGTAGAGTTGTTTCTCCAATGTGAGAAGCTTCTGTTTACATTCAATCAGTTCATTTTCCTTTTCTATGCACTGGAAGATGTGTGACATATGCACTTTCCTCAAATGAAGGCCTTCAAGAAGTCCCATCTTATGGCAGCAGAGGTATCCTCTGGCTTCTTAAACTGCAGGAACTCTGTGAACTCTCTCTTTAGCTTATTGCAGAAGCTAGTGTCATTCAAGGTGGAGGTGTTGAACCTCCATCTGTCCTACTGGCTGGTGCCACTGTGGGTGGTAGCCACATAATGGATACTGATGCATGATCTGATATTAAGATGGAACCAATGTGGGTACCCAGAATGTATGGGGTCCACACTCTGGGGTGAGCCACATGTCTGTCCTAGAATGTGTTTGGTGTGGGGATGAGAAAAAGGAGTAGTCCTTCTCAGTTGGATGCACCAGTCTCCTAATGTCCACAAGGTGCAGTTCCTGCACCAGGGCTGTCAGAGCCTGGGAGGCTGGAGATGGTGGTCCAATGGGGGCCTTGATTCTGTCAAGGTGGTCATCCAGTCTGACATTCATGCCCCCCCCATATTAGCTGTCCCTACTTGTTTCTTGGAGAGATTGGGATAATTTCCTATAAAATGAGGCATCTGGGTCGTTCAGGCCATATACATTGCAAAGGGTAACTTCCTGCTGCATCAATTCCCCCTGTACTATAACATACCTTCCCTTGGGATCTGTAAGAACTCTTGAGGCCTAGAATAGTATTTGCTTGTGCACAAGAATCACCACCCCTCTACTTCTGGTGCTGTACATTTTCCCAAAGGCTTGTCATACTCACCCCTTTTTTAGCTTATGTGTCTCCTCAGGGGAGAGGTGGGTCTCCTGGATGAAGGCTATCTCTGCTCTTTCTTTCTTGAGGTGGCCTATTAATTTTCTGCATTTAATGGGGGAATTTATACTCTTCACATTCCAAGAGATCTATTTAATATCTGTGTGAGCCATTAATCCATGTGAAGTGCAAGCCAGGATAGAGCATCAGGTGTTTAAGTATTAAGGCTGCTAAGTTCATTGGGGATTTGCATGTTGTGTCATGTTGGACAGCTAAATTGTCCCGCCATATGGATGGCTGGGAGTATCCTATTCTGGGGAACTGTGCTGTTCTAGTGTAGTGAATTGTGAAAAAGTGTATTGGCATTTGCCACTCTCTGTGTCCTGCATATGGGTGTGTAAAACCTATATGCAGTGTCATCCTTTTACTTTCTTGTGCCCCCTGTTCTAGCACTAGATAATAATTAGATTCTGTTATCCAAGGAATAGGGCACCGCATCAGACTCTCACTCTTGTCAGGGAATGAGTATCTACCTGCATTTTGTAATAATAATAACACCAGTAACAACATCTTGATAACAACAGTTATAGTATCAGCTTTAACATAAGTGAACCTTGTTGTGGATGGTGGGCATGTCCATGTGGGGCAGTAGTCCCTGATTCAGTGCCCTCCACCCATTGGCATGCATGCAGTCATTAATTGCCATAAGCGGCGATCCAGCAACTGCTCTGAACTTCCAGCATATCCAAAGAAGTTCTTGGATAGTGAGATATGTACTGGGGATAGGAGAGAAAATCTGGAGCAGGGAATCCAAGAGTGGGAAATTGTTTTGTTTCATACATGTCTTTGAGAACCTGAAATTTTACTAAGCATCTGTTGTTGCCTCAGGGATAATCAACACTGTCAAATTGTACTACAGCCATTTCAACAAATGTTCTTTGAACATTGTATTTAAAGTCAGCTAAGTTCTCAATAGCACTATTGACCAATCTACGATCCACATCAAGACTGTGACATAGCATCACATGGGCATTTTTTACAGACTGAAAGGCTGACTCCAAACCAGCCATTCGTGACACATCCACATTCAACACTTTTAGATGGTCAGTCATCTTCGAGATCATCATTGGGCTTAGAAAAACTCTACTGATTGAATCAACTGATGACGATGTGACGACTGATTATTGCTGCTTTCTCTCCAGCATTATCTAACTGAACTGTGCACACTGTTTAAGCCTTAGCATAAATCTCACAATTTGTTTTCCATCACAGTATCATTTGCTAAACACATCACATACTATAGACATTGAAGTCTCTCTTTTGCCTATCACATGTGTGTTCAGGATTGAAGCACTAAAAGCTGACACATTTCCAATTTGTGCTTTACCAACTAGGGCCTTGTCCTGTCGATAAGCACTCTGATGCATATTCTGAAAGAGTTCATCATAGGTGAATAACTCCCACAGGTTTATTCCACCACCACACCAAAATTATTTTCTAGCTTCCTCAACAGTAAGACTAGAAAAGATATGCTTCCCATTCATGGGTGAAAGTTGAGGTAGGTCACAAAAACAACTATGCTTTTGCCTCCAAAGATGGCATTATGATCTGTGCCAACAGTCTCCTGCAGATGTAGTTGAATGAAGGCAAGTATCACATGGGAGACCATGCTAATCTCATCAATAAAGAGCTTCATTTTGTCAAACATACGAGTAGGTCACATACAACTTTAAAAGGCAACTTACGGTATTTGCCAGTTTTTCCATGTTCAGCAGGCAGCATAAAATTATGGTGTAGAGTCACTCCTCCTATGTTATGTGCTGCAAGTCCAGTCAGAGCAGTCACAACTGTAGACATTGCTACCCCAGTATGTTTCCTTATATTGGCACTAACTACTTCAGTAAGAAAAAATTCCCTGTGACAATTGAACCATTGACAAACATACTGTATGTGTGTTTGTTACAACAGCATTCTTTTCTTTTTTTTTTTGCAAATAACTGAGCTTTATTGAACCATTTCCAACATAAATTACATACCAAAATAATTAAATAACACAAAGGAGAAATACAATACCCAAATCGTAGAATTAAATATACAAGAGAAACATAAAAAGGGGAGATAAAAACCCAAATCCCCCCATAAAGAATAAAAACCTCCGCCCCTCCCCTCCACCCCTGGCAGCTATCCCGCAATGACTACAATAGATAATGTTATATCATAAAACATCATCTAGATTAACAAAAGGAACACAACAAGTCTAGTACATACTGAGCATAGGAGGAGCAAAGGAGGAAAGGACCATACATGGAACTAGTTCAAAGAAGGTGAACACCAATAAAATAGAAAAAACAAGAGAGACATCCAACTCTAGTAACCGTACCTGTCCTTAAGACTTTGATACAGCCTACCCCAACATTGTTGGAATTTCAGTGAAGTGTTAAAGAATGAGAAAACCAATCTTTCTGCATTCAGTGCATTCAAGAATTCGTCCCACCATTCCCCAAACAATGGGGTCCAATCGTCTCTCCAATGGCGTAAAATTATTAACTTGGTGACAGATGCAACCATTGCCATTCGATATTTAGATAGCTTGCCAGGTACATTACCAAACATCCCAAATATGCAGACCTCCGGGTTAAAGAACCTGGCAAGGTCGTAAAATTGGCTGATCCCTTGCTTCACCAATTGCCACAATCCCGAAATTTTGGGGCAAGTCCAAAACTTATGGTAACTAGATGCAAGAGGTCATTACAGTCTATGCATAATGGAGAAAATTGACGGTTTAGTCTAGAAAGCTTAGCTGAGGAAAATATAGATTGTGTAGTAACTAAATTGAACGCTCTCAACCTATCCTGTTTAACATATTTGTAGGTGTCGACCCAGACCTTCTCCCACGTGCTTCTGCTGATTTGCCCAAGGATAAATTTAATTCCCAGTATGCCGGGATCGGGGACACATTAGAATCTCCTTTAACAATAATATATTTATAGATCTTGGAAATTGCTTTACCCGATTGTATAAGCTCTTTCAGCTCAGTAAACATAGTTCCCAAGATCTCCGGCCCAGGACCTTTATAGAAATAAGATTTAACACTGCTTATTATTTGGGTTAATTTTAGAAAGGACTGGACTTCCACACCAAACTTTTCCACCAATACTTGAAATGGAAGTAACGACTTGTTTAAATAAAAATCTTTAACTCGTGGTTTAGCAGCCATCGTTACTACAAATCTGGGTATCGGTTGGTTCCTGATTACAAGATTCGGATTTCTTAATAAGGGTTGAGATAAATCGTATAGTTGCGAAATTTTAAACTTTGCATAAAATTGATGTAAGGCTTTTATATCCCACCCTAGCGGGGTACATCCCACCTTCTTTGGAATCTTGGCCCATGGGATATATAGCAAAAACTCTAAATCAAGCTTGAAGCTTTTAACAAATAGTCGGTCTAATTGGAGTCTGGGATGAGAAACTTCCTCCTCACAGGCCCATGCAGCCAGCCTTGCCATGTGGATTGCTAGGTAGTATACATAAAAATCCGGTAATTGGAGGCCTCCTAATTTACGTTGCCAGGTAAGTTTGTAATAACTCCTTCTAGGGGGTCTACCATTCCACAAAAACTCCGAGCAATATTTGTAGAGCGGTTTAAAGTAAGACTTTGGCAGATAAACATTTAGATTCGATAGTGGGTAAAAAGTTTGGCATAACCACCATTTTAAGCGTATTGGCTCTACCGAGAAAGTCAACGGAGTTTTGACCATCTTTCCAAGTCTTCTTTATAGATTTAATTAACGGTCTAAGATTTAAGTTGGCAGGGTCTCTAAGTTCTTAGATATTTGGATGCCCAAATAGGTTAATGATTGGGTCTGCCAACGGAGTCCCAAAGAAAGGCACCAACCTTTCTGAAGAAATGGAGACAAGGAGTATACAGATGTTTTAGCCTTGTTTAAACTATATCCAGAAAACACACTAAAGTTGGTAATTAAATCAAGTACTTTGGGGAGGGAAGAAGTAGTATTAGAAATATGTAATAGTAAGTCATCAGCAAATGCTGACAATCTAAATTCAGAATCGCCTATCTTAAGCCCTTGAACTTCCTTATTTACATTGATAGATCTAACTAATGGTTCAATGTACAAATTAAATAAATAAGGTGATAAAGGCAACCTTGCAGGTACCCTTAATAGGGAAAAACTTCAGAGATTAAATTATTGCATTGAATCTTAGCTGAGGGCATGAATATAAAATTTGAACCATATGAATAAATCTAGCGGAAGACCTAGTTTAGCCAGGGTAGTAAACATGAAAGTCCACTCCACCCGGTCGAGCTTTTCTCTGCTCTAATGAAACTAGAGATGCCTCCCTGGTGGGGTCCGTAGATGCAGAAATCAAGTAAAACAGTTTATGGAAATGGTCGGCCGAAGCAGCCCTCAACAAAACCAGCCTGTTCTGGACTCAATAGATCACGCCAAACTTGTTTTAATCTGCTGGCCAAGATTTTAGCAAAAATCTTTACATCTAAATTTAGTAAAGAAATCGGCTAAAATTACCCACTAAGTTTGGGGGCTTATCAGGTTTTGGTAACAAAATAATCTTGGCCTCAAACGGTGTCTTATCCTTGATCCCTTGATCACACCAGAAGGAAAAGAGTTTATGCAATAAAGGCACAAGATTGTTTTTAAACAGTTGAAAAAAAAAAGCTGTAAACCCATCCGGGCCAGGTGCCTTGTCTGGGCAAAAGGAGTCAATAGCTTTCTCTATTTCCTCCTCAGAAATAGGAGCTGCTAGTTGTGGTCCAACATTCTCTGACAGTCTAGGTAAAGGGATGCTATCCAGAAATTTCTGAATCTTATCCGTAACCTGGAGGGGAGATTTTTGGCTTGAATAGAGCTTTCGATAAAGTCCACAAAATTTCTAATATCATACCTGAGTCTGTAACCAACTGTCCCGATTCTGGATGATTCAGGGCAGTCACCCACTTAGCCGAGGATTTTTGCTTCAACTGCCAGGCCAGCAGTTTCCCTGCCCTGCTACCCTGCCCTAGGTATAGGGCCTTAACTCTAGAGGCTGAATTAATAACTTTCTCCCTCTGCTTATCTGCATACCATGTTCATAAGGATATTAATTTACACTCCTGTTCCTCAGTTCTCCGGCTGTCACTTATATTTTCTAATTCCTTAATCTCTCTTAAACACTCATCTACAAGCTGTCTTGTTTTTGCTTTGCGTACCGTAGCCATACGTATCAACTCCCCTCACCACATAGACTTAAGAGCCACCCAAGTTTGATCAACAGCTTTAATAGAACCCCAGTTACTGTTAATAGAGTTTTACAAAAAGGATCTAAATCCAGTTAATGCCTTGGGATCCTTTAAAATATTATTATTTAAAGACCATGAATATGATCTGGGAGGCTGTAGGGGTAAAGAACATACAATATTTATAGGAGAATGGTCAGAAATTACACGGGGGCAAAGTTGTGGCCTCCACTACCCAGGATAAACTATATTGGCTAACCAAAAAATAGTCGATCCTCGAGTGTGATTTATGTACCGCAGAGGAGAAGGTGTATTCCCGGACATTGGGGTTCATGATACGCCAAGGGTCTACTAAACCTGTTGATAACATGAACTCTCTTAGAGCTTTCTGTGCTGGGGAGGGAAGTGATCCTTTATAATGAGATCGGTCCAACCGGTTAAACTGGACTAGATTCCAGTCACCACCCAAAATTATTGGCACATTTTTAAAGGACGCCAAAACCAAACCCAACTGAATAAAAAAAAGCAGATGAATCCAAGTTAGGTCCATATACTGAACCCAACACTAGATTAAACCCACCTATAATGCCTGAGACAAATATGTATCGACCCTGCGGATCAGGGATTATTTCCGAATGAGTAAACGGAATCCCATGAGCAATTAAAATGGCAACCCCTCGACTATTTGATGAGAATCCCGCACCAAAAACCTGGTTCACCGACTTCTTCTTGAAGTGGGCAAGATGATCAGAAAGGACATGGGTTTCTTGTAAAAACACTATCACTGGTTTCAAGCGGGCTAAGTGATTTAAGATAACAAATTTTTTATAATTGTCCTTTCTTCCCTTAATGTTCCAAGAAACAATATTCAACCTATTAGCCATTTGTTGCCAAACCTAAAAGAATATTGGGATAGCTGCCCCCGTACTAACCCCCAACAGAAAAGACTATATCCCCTCGAAAACCACCTCCCCCCCGACAAGGAAAAAGTACATCAATAGTTAACTTAAAACCTTCCCTCCTGGCCTGAAGCCTACTTCTCATCCACTGGAACGTGGTGCAACATAGAGATGGGTACACACCCCCCATTTAAGAGCTGTTCTTAAACATTTAATAAATGAACCTGCAAAACCCAGTCCCAGATCTAGGCTAATAAAAGAACCTTTATAGCGAACCCTTAATCATCAATTGAGTAGGAGAATAAAACCCCAATTAGTAAGAGCCAAGGGGCATAATTTTAACCAATTAAAGAATAGAGTACAGGCCAACCCTGTAAATACCTTCAATCCTTTGGGCATAGACAGGGAAAGCTGTGGTAATCCTGCATAGTGCCCTATGCACCTAACCTAGGTGGAAGGCTCAGGCAATACCTGGAAAAATTCTAAGGTCACCAACCAACTAAGCTTCATAAAGAGAATCCGGCACCCTCTTAATAAAACAAATACAAACAATTTAAGTCATATATCCTCATTAATATATGTATCATAAGTCACTAGCTAAAAGCACAATCCCCCAAAACCTTCTTTTAGCTATAACCCAGAATGCTTTCTTATGTATGTAAGTAACATATGGCAAAACACAGTTTCCAGTACTCCCCCTAACAACATATCTAGGGGCTAAATATGACTTCATGTCAAAAGTATGCTATATCTCTTCCGTCTTACCAAGGACTATGCTAGAATACACTGAGAGATTACCACTTGTTAAATATCTCCATTGAAGGGCAAATTAAGATTATTAACACCAAATGAAAAGTCCCAGTCGCAGTCCTGTAAATTAAGTAAGTGGCTAAACTTGAGATTTCACCCTTTAGCAAACAGGTCAGGTAGCAGGGATTTCAAGGATGCCAGCGCCTCCTTGGCAATTGAACCTCTTAGGGCCCTCTTTGACGTAACTTAGCTAACATGAGGATATAATAAGCGATGTCGAATCCGCCCCACAGCTTCGAGTAATCGGCCTGTAGCTCGCTCGAGCCTGTCTCATTTTCCAAGTCAAATCAGGCACTAGTCGCAGTTTCTTGCCCTCCCACTGGAAAGCTGCTAGCTTCTTGACCTCTCTTAAAATATGCTCAAGGTCAAGATAATTGAGTAGTTTAAAAATTATTGGCCTTGGTGGTTCTGAGGAGGGGGGTTTGGCTCTAAGGGCCCGGTGACCCCTCTCTATAATATATTCTGGCCCATTTGGTGAGGGTCCTGCCAATTTTTAAGAGCCTCTGTAAGAACTGAATGGTGTTGACCCTTCCTCCCTTCTGGGAGACCCAATAAGACCAGGTTGTTTCGTCTGTGCGGCCCTCTAAGTCATCCAGGCGATCCTCTAGCTTGCTAATGCTTCTTTACATTCAGCCATGGTAGGCCGATTTATCCATGGCTCTCTCAATAGGAAATCCTCGCCTCTGCGTCTGTCACCCTTCGCGCGAGCTGAGTCAGGGCTGGCTTTATCTCAGATACCTCCTCTATTAACTTGAACAACGCATCTTTTATCGTTGCCAGATCTCCATAAATTTTGGATGGTGTTATTTCTTCCTCTTGTAGTGATGGCGACGAGCTCCGTCGCGGCCGCTTGGCTTCGAGTTAGGCATCCACTTCCTGCATTTTGCCGAAAAGGGCGTAATCCGTTTTTCACTCAAAAACGGTCTCTGCTTGCTGAAAATAGTGTTCCGATATCTACTAGCCCCGTTTAGCAGTACAAAAGTGCAGATTCAGTTAAGCAGGAGCACGAGACCCGGAGAGCTGCTGCTTCACTCCATGCGCATCATGTGACCCCAACAGCATTCTTTTCTATGATGCAGAATACCATGGTGAACGATATATGTTATAGCAGTATATATAACTTGCTGCTGTTGGTTTCCCTGCTGTTCAATGACAGAGTTGTCAAAATCCAATTGGCATGGCTATTCTATGGCTGTCTTAACTTCTGACAGAGTATTTTCTTCCAGTTGTTCTCTAGTGTTTTTCTAGCTGGTCTTTCTCTAATTGTAATCATTTTATGTTTACCTCAGAACTATTAGTTTTGAAGGTCTGGTACCACAGACTGGATTGTTCCTCATATGGGTCCGATTCACCTTTCAGTGAGCTTTCTTGTCTCCATGGCTTCAACAGGAAAAGCAGAGCAAAATAGTAATGCTCCTTTTCTCCAGAAATTTCAGAGTCAATTTGCAATAGTTAATCAACCAAGGCCTGTGCACTTTGATCAGACTTCCTTGGACACCTGCAACTTGGAAGATATCCATTGCTGAGTCAGACTCAATTCCAGGTTTATGGTTATACAATTCATAATCAGCTTGACTTTTCAATTGCTCAACAGCTGATGGTTCATGATCTGTAACAGAAATAGAACTTCAATCTGAGATAAATCTAGAAGTTGCAGGATGGAAGTGAATTTTCTGTTTGCAAACTGGGCTCATTTGCATTAAAAATAGCTAGTGTATGCCTGACAAAAAATAATTAATATTAAGAATTGCAAAAATGCCAGTCTGATCTGAGGTCCTGTAATACTGCTATTTCTGTATTCACATCAGACTATGCTGCACTGGCAATTGTCAGTGAAAAAAATAAATATATATATATATAAAAATGGAGATGATAATATCCTTCAAATCCAAACTTCTGATTGTATAAAACACATCACGTGACCATGCATATATCAGAGCATGACCCCACACCTCCACTTTTAACCCACTCCAAAACAATTTTGACATTTTATAAGATAGATAAACCACTCTGAGGTGTAGGGTCACACTCTGATATAAGCACGTTATATCAGAGCATGACACACACCTCAGAGTGGTTTATCTATTACATATATATATATATATATATATATATATATATATATATATATATATATATATATATATATATGTATGTATAATCCTGCTTTCACCCATTTGTTGGAAGGAGAAAAACTATCTACTTTAATTGGCAACTGTCAGTGCAATAGAGTCTTGTCTGAATACAGAAATGGCAGTTACATCCTGCTATATGTAGTGCAGGACCTGAGACTGGACTACTGTTTCTGCAAGAGCATGAGTGCTCATCTTCTCAGTAACAGAAAGATCCTGTTAATTCAGAAAGAAAACACAATTTTGACTCTAATTAATTATTCATGAGGCAAACGTGCACTCTGATTGGCTGGTGTTTCAAGCATTAATCCTTTAGAACTGCCTTGTGCAGATTAGAGTGGTGCATGCTTTTATAAACTCTGTTTTAAAAAAATACATTTTCCCCTTTGTGTAATGGGGTTAGACTTATAATCACAATAATGACCTCACAGCTAGTCATTTCCTTTTGATTGACAACCGGCTAGGTGGGGTTGGCCTTTGGCTGCACCTCAGGCCACCCTACTCCCAGCTGGTCATTAATCACCAGAATTCGGTCATTATTGCTTAAATAAAGTATTTGGATGATGTGGGCAGTGGGGGTGAAGGTGCATTGTGTGGGAGGGGGATGAAATGCTCAGTTCCAGAGATTGGTGTTTGTTGGTAGGATAAAAAAGTCCTCAGATTGGATTGCCATTTCTGCAACAGCATACAAGTGCTCATCTCCACAATAGCAGACAGGTGATGCTCATTGATAAAAAAAAAAATCTAAATAATGATGGTTGGTGTTGGTGAAGGTGCGATATGTGGGAGGGAATAGGGTGCATTGTACAATACTAATTATTTTTGGGGGGCAGTCATACGCTAGCTATTTTCACTGCAAATTAGTCCAGTTTGCAAACACAAAATACACTTCCAACCTGTAATATATAGATCTGTCTCAGATCAAATTGCAGTTTCAGTTACAGAACATGGATGACAGCTGTTGAGCAAATGAAAATTCAAGCCAATTCTAAGACTATTACCTGAGTGAGGTTGATATGGGTGAGGATAATGAATGAGGAGGGTGATATCAAAAATGATTACAACATGTTCATTTTTAATATGAGCTGTAAGTGCATCAAATTTAGGTATACAAGGTACTGCCTTTATGCTAATCATTGCTAAACCCCAATCTACCAGACATGACAGAAACAGCATTTACAACTTGTTAAAACAAAACTATTCATAGAAGATGCCATTTCTGTCTTAAAACCTCATTCCTCATCTCACTATCTGTCGAAAACTCCATTGATATGCAGGCAGATAAGCGAGAAACACAGCAGTGACTACTCCTTCTTTTTCAGTGCTGTGTTGAGTGAATGCATTCACAGAAGCAGGCTTGTGCTGCTGAGACCAGGAGTAACTGTTCATCTGTGCCTGACTCAGTGACAAGCTTATACTTCAGCCTTGACATGGTCTTCAGGTGACCCACCCTGAACCATATTCATCAATATATTTAAAAATGCTGTTTAACAAAAAAAACACACAAAAAAACCCAAAACACATCACAATCATATAAAGATATGTTTGGTTTGCAATTGATTTCTTTCTTGAACCTGCACAAAAGAGCTCTAGATGTCTTATATCCCCCCGTTAACTAAGTTTCTATCAATTTTACAAAGCTTGGCATGTGCTGTGCATCCTGAACAGAGAATTGTTTAGAAGGTGCATCATATTTTCGGAGTTCACAAATATAGTTGCAGCACTGTCTGTGTCACCTTCTGTCAACAAAAGAATTAGGTGTGTAAATTTGCCAACAGCATTCCTGACCTGGTAAATCTTAAAAACAAATCTGCACATTCCTGAGTTATGTAGAGCAATCATGTGCATGTGGTTCAATACACTGACACAAGCTGCTGAGTGCAAACATGCCAGCGAGTCACTGATCAAATCAGTGTCAGATCTATTTGGACATTTGTCTTTGTTTTGTATCAGTCTCTACTTTTGATTAGTCTTTGATGAAAAGATGTGAGAAGTCCTTAACCTCATCAAAAGAATTTTGTATAAGATTGCATGTGTAATCACACGTCCATGTCAGACACTGTCTCTTGTTTTGTTCTACAGCAAACTCGTCTCATGTTAATCATGATTTTCCACAGCTTGATATGTGCTGTGCATCCTGAATTGAGAATTTTTCAGAAGGTGCATCATGTTTTTGGACAAATCAATATGTTTTCCTAGCATCATCAACACAGAAAGCTACTTGCTTGCTGTGTGGATGTTAAGTTTCTTCCCCAAAATTTGACTCTCTCTACTCAGTGTGCAGCATTATTCATGAAAGCTGTGGCAGAAGTTCTCTTTATTGAGATTTGGGAGCTGCTTCAACTTCATCTCAATCTTTAAAATCTTTTTCTTTAAACCGTGCATTTAAGCCATCATCTGTGACAATAAACATGTAATTTTGAGCCATATGTAAAACTTGTTTAACTCTGAGTCACAGTTTCATAAGCTAAGTTTTTATTTAAGTTTTGTTAGCTTTATGTCTGATTTTTGCTGATATTATCCAATTTAGTTTTGCTTTGGCAGACAACATCTTACACTAAGTAGCACAACTCTGATGAATACTATCCACATTCTGATTTTTGCTTTTTCTTCTGCTTTCTTTGTTGCATAGTAGGCCAGATTGTTTTCTTGTGTTATTTTCTATCTTTTGTCTTTCTATATTGTGTTTCATGTGTGATACACTATCGACTTTATAGCCATATTTATCTTGTTTCTTCATTAATGATGTTGACTGACAGGCATCGGTTGTTGTCTGTGTCATCTTATGTGTTTCTGAACCATCACATTTGTAAGGCATTCCATGTGTATCAAAGGACTTTTTGCATTTTTGTAGTGTTTCATTTATTTCTGTTGTCAGCATTTTTTTTTTTTTTTGCAATCAGGGAATTCTTCTAAGTACTTCAATGCAGTATCTGTAAAAAAGAATCACAAAGAAATCATTACACTTTTGATTTTCTTTAGAAAGTTGACATTTTAGCATCAACAACATAGGCAATATTTATTTACTACCAGTATATTCCAAATCCTATAGACACATTCAATAATGTAAAAAAAAAGTAAGTACTCATGATCAAACACTATCAATTAGTGTTATTACAAAAATAATCATTAAATTTTTTTAGTATTTTCCATCATCTCCATTGAAAATAAAAATTCTTCTTTTGTGAGACACCCATGAAAGAAGAATTTTTAGTTCATGAAAGAAGATAATTTTTAAACATGAGATGGAATCCTAGAGAAATCAGAATGCATTACAGTACTGCAATAATTATGAAACAGGAAGTCAGGCATCTTGCCACAACACAGAAAACCAAGCACCATAGCCTAGTAAGTACATCTCTGACATCTTATACATTTTAAACTGCTTAGGGGGATAATTTTAATACAGTCCAGCCAGATCCTAATACAACATGTTGAATATATTTAAAATATGTGTGTCCCATCATTACAGTTATTTTTTTTTTTGCTTGCAATTCAATATAATAAAAATGGCAAGACCATAAAAACATGTATTTTTACTATTGTTTAGCAACTCGGTGATCTTCTTTCATAAAAAGCTCACAAAAGAATAAGTGGCTCATGAAAGAAGACAACTGTGTCATAAAGATGATTTTTTTTAAATATGAAAAATGTTGAAAAATGTTTATCAGCCTTCAGAAATTGCATAAATTGGATTGTGAACATGAACAATGATGAAAAATTAGACAATAGAAATAACAACATATTAAGAACAAAGACGTACAATTTTACTTGAATTATTACAACTGTCTAATTTTGACACAACCGCTACACTTATATAGAGCAAATAATGTTGCCACCAATATTTAATATTACTGCACAATGATAGCACACTTCAGTGCATTTTCATCAGAAATTTAAAACTGAGATGATAGTCCTACCACCAGGTATACCAACCAAAAGTGAGAAAACATGTGGGTGGCACAATATATAGGGCTTGCAGTGGCCAGTCAGAAATCATAACATTCTTTCAACTCAAATGTTCAATCATTTATAAACATTTTCCCTCCAAAAATATCACACATTTTCTGCAATTTAACCAGTGAAGTCTCACTACAGGTAAACCTGTAGACATGATAACAAAATCAAGATAGTACTTAAGCCCAAGTGATAACATAGAAAGCTGACTGGTAAACAGTTTAACAATATATTCCAATAAAATACCAAGAAAGCGGTAAACATTTTTTTGACTGCTTGGCAACCCAGAACCATTAAATTGAAAGTAAACTGTTACACATGAGCGAGTCACACAGTTAGGATTTTTTGTTATGTTCCGTGTCTTTAAACAGATTTAGCATGGCAGAAAGCTTCACTAGTACAGTTTCGATTGAGGGCATATCACTTGAGTGAAGGGCTGCACAGTTTGTCAGAAGTAATTTAGGGAATGATTTTCATCTGGAAAACTGTGAGGTTCATTAGTTTGGTAAGGGAGGCACACAATAGTAGCAGCCCATGACAACCATATGTAGACTTCTGGATAGTCACACTAAGCCTGACATACTGCTCATCCATGTTTGAGGTAACTATTTGGGCTATAGAAGGGGTATAGATTTAATTGAATTAGCTAAATCAGATCTGGCTGTGCTACATAAAATGTTGCCTAATGGTAAGATTCTATATTCAGATATTACAGAATGCACAATCTTGAAAGGACAACAGCATGCACCTGGAATTAAAAGATCATACAGAAAGCTGATCATTCAGATATCTGGCTTTTGGAAGGTCTGGGAAGGCACACCATTATTCACCCTCAGATTAAATACTTTAATGATTCACTGTTTCTAAAAGATGATGTGCATTTCTCAGACATTGGATATGTTATTTTCCTGGGAGAGCTCCAACGTGGGCACCAAAGTGTGTTATGATGCATGTTAACAATCAATACATACACATCTGAAGTACCATGATGCTACCCTGCAGAGACTTTTTTCAAAACCAAGCCAACCTCACTCAAAAAACAAATTCAACAAATATAATTAGCACAAAATAAATGAGACACACACAAGCTTTGTGAAGTCAACTTAATTTTTTCATAATGTAGTACACAGACAGTTCAATAAATTTACTTTTTCTTACTGACTTTTATTTACTTTTCTCAGAAAATGAAAAAAAAAACAATTGGAGTGAGGATGCATGCACCTTTGTCCATGGCCTTCAGAAGTATTGAAAGTCAGAGATTATGATGAAGGGGACTAACCTGTCATTAATACACCATGTCAGGATGTTTGTTTGCTTGTTTACTTGCTTTTCATTTTTTAACCAGGAAGTGGACTGGGCACATCCCTTTTTCAGCCAGGCTTGAAACATGTCAGGCAGCAATACCACACTGTTTGCTTTTAATTAATAAAAATAGTTTGTATGTAATTGCTATTGCTTTGGCATCCCTTCTGGATTTGTCTATGCAGGAATCCTTTGGTGATCCACTTTTTCAACCACGCCTGACATTAAAACATTTTTAACATAGATGTCAGCCATCCCAGTGGTGCAGAGGGTTGAGGCACTGGACACTACACCTTGAGCCACACCAGTGACCCGGGTTCGGGAATGGACTCAGGACTCTGGGGGCTGATAGGGAAGGGGGAGGATCGAACATCCGGAGGACTGCTTTCCTCTCCTGGGGTGAGCTGGGTGGGAACCCTCACTCTGTAGTGGTCCTCAGTGGAGACCAGGAGCACTTCAAGTAGCAGTGCAGGAGAGACAACCAGGAAAAGAGAAAACGCTCCGGATTGGTAGGACGACAGCATCCGGTACACTGCACACCCGAAGACTTCTTACAAGTCAGCCCCATCTCAGCAGTGCCCAAGGCCAAAGAAAAATATAGTGTGCTGGGCTGTCCCCCACCAGTGCCTTCCCACTCAGAGGAGAGGGACCCACTCTGTGCAAGGTAATGCCAAGCTGCCTTGAGGTAGGCTGCAAATATGAGGCAAGGGGTGATGGGGGGTTAGAGGGGTGTTGGTGACCGTGGATGCTCGAAGGAGTGGTGGATTCAGAGCCCAGAGGGGAGAAAATAGATCCCACAAAAACATAGATGTCAACAGTAATTGTCATAAATAAGACAATACATTACTTGCAATTACAATTATTAACAGCACTTAATAAATCAAATAATCATTTTAAACAGGTTAAATTTTTAGCTATATTAACCACTTCTATAAATTCATTTAAGAAGGTAGGTCCAAACCATGAGAAGTCCCTTTTGAACATTAACAATACTATCTTCTTCTGAAGAAGACATCAGTGTGATGTCAAAATGTCAGTAATGTGGTCAGGTGGTCTCTGACGTGTGCCCAGGGTACCGGTAGCAGCAACGCAATGGTGGACAAATACGGTTTGAATGTCCTGCAACTTGACAGTGATGTTTGCTTAGATATTTTACCTGGCTCACCTGAGCAATAGTACCTGCTTTGCTGATTTGTTACAGCAAAAATAAAATAATACTGGTTAAGTACATTTCTACTGCCCGTTCTTGAAGACTGTCACTCTGGATTGTAATGTTGGGCTTATTGGAGTGCTCACCATTCTTGCCACAATTGTGGCTTTGTGTGTTTCTCTACTACTACTTTACCCTGATAAATGCACCCTTATCTTGTGAATGCAATTTCTTCTTTGAGACACTGTTCATGCTGTGTTGCCTTTTTGTACATATCAGTTCTGCATGGGGGAATTAAATATAGAGACATTTCACTGTTTCTTGTGTTATGATTTTTAGACCTCAGGTTTATTACATCTGCAAGTGCTATAAGTTCAGAATTAGTTGCTACACCATAGGTAAACAAAACTACTTTAAATTTAATCCTAGTCAAAGAGGGGAGAACTTCCAGATCCTGGTATAACACAAAATGATGTGTCTGACTAGGGGCTCTGACAGCAAACTTACAGATGTTATTAAACAACCTTATATTTGTCCCCAAAAGCCCTATTATGAGAAACAAATAATATGTTTCTATAGTACAGTGTTGGAATTAACAACTGTTTGGCTATTAGTAATCATGCTTCATTCATAAGGGAATTCATATTTCTGTGCAAAAACAACAGTTTGGGGTTTATTTTCCTCCCTGCTCATTCAACATTAGGAACAAAGTTCAAACTAGGATCTAATCAAAGCACCAAGTATTTAAAACTGGATATAAGTTGTAAAATCACCCCATTTTTACCTTTAACCTGTAGGCAGTTTGCAACCCATCCTAATCCTTGTACTGATCCAAATAACATTACTTTAGTCTTCCCCTCATTCAAAATTAGCCTATTTTGATTAAGGCATTTAGTCAAAATATCATATTTAATTTGTAGAGATGGCTGTAAATCAATTACTACTGGTGCTGACTCCCATATTACAATATCATCTATATTTATCTAGCTATTACTGCCAGAGAAAGGGCTGGCAAATCATTCACAAAAATCAGAATAGTAAAGGGCCCAGCACTGATCACTGGGAGACACCTACTCTAACCATTTGGGACTCAGATGACCTTCCATCCATTCCCACTCTCTGTACTCAGTCCCTAAGGTAGCTACAAAATCATTCCTTTTCCATCCCTTGAATCCATATCTTACCTAATTTAACTAGTTTTATGTCATGATACACTGTATTGAAGGCACCAGCTAGGTCTAGGAACATTGTACCAGTGACTAGTCCCCTTTCACAGGCCCTCAGCACAGCATCCGTGAACCTGGCCAGCACTGTCTTGGTGAATCTCCTTTTCCTAAACCCATGTTATTGATCTATTAAAAGTTGTGCTCCTCCAGATGAGTAATTAACTGTTGGAACACACAGAGATCCAGCATTTTGCTCAAAGCTGATAACAGTGATATCGGTCTATAGTTTGCATTACTAAGTTTGTCCCCTCCCTTATGTTTAGGAATTATTCTAGACTCTTTCCAATTTTGTGGCACCTGACCCTTATTCAATGACAGATTAAATACAGCTGTCACCTACCCCTTAATTCTAACAGCTTCCAATTTAAAAATTTAGGATGGAGACCAGTTTCCTGCCAAAGAATGGGTACACCAAAAGCCCAGACAGTTGCTGTTGGAAGTGGAAACTGCTGTAGCAGTGTTTTATAAGCTGCTGTAATCTGAAGACATCCGGGAGAATGAGAAGCACTGGTTTGGGTGTACCCTAAGAATGTGGGATGAGACAGGGACACCAGAACATAGAGACCAACACCATGGAAGTAAGTTTCATAAGAAAAAAAAAACAGTTAAGAAGGCTGTTTGGGGCATAACTGTGCCATTGTCTTTAAACATAATATGACTATTACTGTAACTTAAGATGTGTGCATAATATAGAGAAAAAAGTATGGGTCTGGGTGCGTAATGAGAATTTACACACCCTTAGGGTTTATGCGTAGCATCTAACCCTAAGGGTGTGTGTAAATCCGAGTTTACACACACCTAGACCCATATTTTATTTTATGTAATTGTTGGGTTTCTCTTTTTCACCTCAGCAATTATGTAAAATAATAAAAAGGCTGCTGTTCTGCCACAGTCCGAATAAATCATGGTGTGTGGTGGGCTTTCACTTTTATTTAAAATGCTTTTTTTCCCAACATTGTGAGGGTGGTTGATCTGGTAGCCATGTGGTACATTTAAGTTTATTTTTTGTTATTTACTGCTGAGTGTCTGTGGCAGTTTCTCTCCATGTTGGGTTTGTGGTTCAGGTAGGAGACATCGATCGAGAATTGAGGAGCTTGAGCAGGTGCATGCGCAGAGTGGGGGAAACCGTGTGCATGTTTGCCATTATAAACACTCCTTTATAACAACAAATTATGCCACAGTTTCCCTATGGGAAAAAAAGGAAGCCATTAATTATATACAGGATCATGCAAGGGCAGCCATACACAAGAAGTCTGTGTCTGCATTGATAGGTACCTATGGCAACCAGGAATCTCAACAATGAAGCTTGAGAGATTCAATAGTTGTTATAGAAAACTAGAGATTAACACACAAAGTTGTCTGTGTATGGATACCCATATATTATTTTATATACTGAATGGGCACCATACCCATTTAAGACACTGTTTCCTTTCGGTCAGATGGAGGTTGTGGAGGGCACGACACTTGAGGGTTGCTGGTGGGCACAAAGTACTAATTCAATGTGTTACAACTTTTTCTGTAAGTTCAACATGTCTTATTTTTTTTTTTATTTTTTTTTTTAACGGTTTCTGCTTAATTGAACAGCCTGTGTGGCAGCATTCTAAGTTGTTGTACTGCAGTAGCCACATCATTACTGCATCAGAGCAACATAATGCTGTCTGTACTTTGGCACATCAACCATATTTCAGGCATTGAATTCCATCAATAGCATATTATGATTTAGAAAGAATGGGCATCCATGGCCATTTCGGTCACTGTGTTTCCGTTCAGTGAACTGGAGATTGAAGCGATCACTTGAGAGTTGTTGGCAGCATCAAAGAACTGATTCAATGTGTTGCAGTTTTTTTTTCTGTAAGTCCAAGGTTTATTAAAAAAAAACAAAAAAAAGAAACAAGTTCCAGCTTGTAAAATCTTCACCTGGTGACACGTAAGTGTAGTATGTACATTTTTGACAATGAAAGCACCCCACACACTCAGACAAAACCGAAACATTTTAAAAGGAGATATTGATCTAAATAGTTTTCATAATATTACACCAAAAATTTCTTACAGATATGCCACCATGCTGACAGACCATCTTGTTCATAGTGATTGACACAATCTACCCCACAGACACAGCTTACAAATAAGTATGTGGGGTGCTTTCATTGTCAACAATGTGCATACTGGACTCATGTCTCACCAGGCAAAGATTTTACAAGCCCCCATGTATCAAAGAAATTTGAAATCAGACAGTTAATCACATGTGACACACAGGAAATCATATATATGGCTGTGTGCATCTGTGGCTCTTTTTACATTGGCAAGACAAAATGCCAGTTTATACTGCAAGTGGGAATGAACTGTAGGGCCATTCACAATGGAGACATCTCTTATGCCACAGCTGCCCATGTCCTTAGAGCCATAGACAGAACAGCACATATTTTTACTTTCAGGGCTATAAAGAAAGCTTACCCAAAACCCTATAAGGCAGATTTTAATAATTTTTTATTCTTCAAAGAGAAGGCTTCTGGATCATCACACTTGGAGCATATTGTGCCTCGGGTCTAAATGATCACCTGAATATAACTCCATAACTAAACAGAAGAAATAGATGGTTTAGATATTGCTGAGGATATTGATGATGAAATATATGTCAGAATATGTCCAATGTGAATTTTGCCTTTTCTTTATATGTCTGTGAAATAGCATGTAACACCTAAATAGTAAAATATCACCATTTCTTAATGTTTATGCAAAGTTTATCTATTCTGCTGTTTTACTAATGTACATTTGTTTCTATAGTTGTTATTTCCACAGGTCTAAATAAAAGCAGCCACTTTTCCCTAAATCATGATGGACACCCATCTGATCAAGAGTCTTTGTGTCTTCACAGAGACTTATTATAGGCACAGATTTGCATTCTCATGCTTTTTTAAACATGACTATATTCTAAAAAAAACTTCATTTAATTTATTTGATACTAGTAAACATCTAATACTGAATAATGTCTATACTATGTATGTATGTATGTATGGGTAAATTTTTGATTCACTTAGTCACTAATATTCTGTCACTATTGATGTAACTGTTTTGACCCTCCATGATGATGCAATGTTTATGTATAAAGGAGGTGTTGAATCTGTAAATCACAGATCCTTTAAAAACAAAATTTAATTTCCAAAAAGCATCAGAAGACATGTGTGTACTGTTTGGCAATGGCACTTGAAATAAAAACAGCACTTTATGGAAACCAACTGAGCAGGGTGTTTCATCTTGGGTGGTGAGTGCAGTATTATTTTGCTTGTTGTTATGTATACAGTATAATAAAGAATATAGCATCTCTGAAAAATAACCGATCTGTCAGTGAAATTACTACAGAATCTTACTTGGTACTTCAACAATCATTGTCTTTAAAACATTTCACAGCAAGATCTGATAATAGAGTGTTTTAATGCTGCCTCAATATGTCATTGCTACTGTTACATTGGCTGTTTACTAGGTATTGATTAATTGACATGAAGACATATCAATGTCTTTGCTTACTTATTGTATTAGTGTTCTGAGAATAGCTATAGTATTGCATGCAACATACTTGAAGAATGTGTAAACTATGAATTGTATTACAAATAATATTGCAACATAATTTTACATGTTACTAAAATCTATCTGTTTATGTGTTGGAGATGGTGATGCAGATCATGAAGGCATTAGTGGTGTAACAGAGCAAGCCATGGAAGGAGCCTCACTTAAACATCCTGTTCCCGCCATTAGCTAAGGAATTGCAATACTGAATATCAGAGGCTCATCTGAGCCCCATCAAGATGACGATGAGTTCCAACCAAGTGCATCTAGCTCTGCTTCAGGAAGAATGTCTTATGCATGGAATGTAAGTAAAACAATAGTTATGGCATAACTTTTAAACTGTTTTTTATTGATGGTTGAACTAATTTTGTTACACACCTATTATGATACTACATTGTGTTTTTTTTTGTTCTCCATTATATCACCTCTATGCAGAAGTGTCTCTCACTATCAGCCTTCATAACCTTCAACAACAGATACTTCCACACTGTGAGGTCAGGGACCATATGAAGTGAACACTGATGCTTCAGATGCATGTTTTCCCAAAAGTGCTGAGTGGGTTGATTTCTTTCATGTGAGTGAAATGCTAAAACATCTTGCATAGAGAGTTTAGTAGTGATTCAAATAATATAATGTTTTATTAAGATCATGTGCTTGATTTTAAAAGTGTGGTACAGGGCTTACATTAATCCCTGCACCACAACACTTATATTCTGCCAGTGCGCTGAACCCCACTGCTGCAACTGCACCCCGATTCTCAAATCTCAGGCACAATTGCAACAGTTTCAATGTTTTATGGCAGCTTGCACCAAATATCTGGCACAAGCTCCATAAAAACAGCCCCTCAGAATGCTGCAAACTACATCAGAAAGAGCTGGTCTAACTTGTCTTAGCTGGTGCATGGGATCAAAAATCCCAATCACTGCTTGGACAATTGCTGCATACCCTGAGCTCCATAACTTTGGTACACCCAGGGCTTGCAGCAATGGCAATCACAGCTTTGAAAATTGAGCCCAATAAGTTCATTTTGAGAAAGTAATATATGTGTTAGTTATGAATATCCTATTGTTTGTACAAAGGAAAAACATGTTATACATGAAAGTAAGTCACCATGTTTTTATTTTCTTATTTTATTAAAACTTTTATTTACCAGGCAAGCGATACGAGCCAAGATCCATTTTCAAATGCGACCAGGGACCATAAATAAATACCGTCAGGATGTTAAGTACAGTACAATACACAATCAACAAATATGACATACAAACAAACATTACAAAAATCACATTTCAATGATTCAAGATAGTGCTGTTTCAACAATATTTTAAAAGAATCATGACTAATAGTTTGATGCAATAAAGTTGGTATCTTATTCCAACAGATTGGAGTACAATTTGAGAAGGCATGCATACTCAGCTTTAGTTTGGTCTTAGGGACAAACAATTTTAAGGAGGCACTAGAACCTAATTCCAAATCAGAATTTTTTATAGCAAGTAAAGAAAATAGGGTAGAGGATAAACCCAAGGCTAGGATATTATGAATCAAGCAGTTTAATCTATACTGAATGTATAAACCAGGAGGAAGCAAAGCTGACAAGTAATAATGTGTGCAGTGATGGGTTTGATATGGTATTTTCAGAACAAAACTGCATATTGCATGAAGCGTAATGGTTAATAATGATGACTCAGCCTTAGATGAATCTTGAAATAAGAATGAACTGTAGCTTAATATTGATAATAATATGTTATTTGCAATTGCAAATCTAGCATTTTTGGTCAGTAAGTTTTGAAGTGTAAATACAGCACCCAACCCTTGATTAACTGTTCTACATACTGTACTAACATATAAGGAATATGATAAGCTGGGATCCAAAAGCATTCCTGTCTATCTAAACTGGAAGACTTGTTCAATTATAGAACCTCCAAAATTTACAATTTCAAGTGGTTTACTTCTATTTAATTTCTGTTTAGAACCAAAGAGCATGATCTTAGTTTTTTTATATTCAATAGAAGATGATGTTGTTTTAACCAATAGTCAAGAGCTTGTAAATCATCAGTTAAATTGGCTTTTATTTAATCCTCTGAAGATGAGCTACTAAAGAGGATGATGTTGACAGCATATATTAATACTTCAGTGCAAGTTAGATAAGAAGGCAGTTTATCAACAAATAAGAAGAATGGGAGAGGCCCAAGGATAGAACCTTGGGGCACTCCCATCTCCAACATTCTGCTTTCAGACATCATTCCCTGGTAGCTCACCCTCAGCAGATGATTTGTTAGCTAACTATCAAGCCACTGTAATGGAGAATTATTGAGTCCAATACAACCCAATCCCCTGAGCAGCAGGTGATGATCAATGAGCTCAAAAGCCTTGGACAGGTCCATGAATACAGCACCAGTAACCGGGCTGCTTTTAAAATCATGGTCTTATTCTACACATCTTTAAAGTATTTTTTGTGTTTGTTTTTCTTTCAACAGATCAACCTGCTCACCACTACTGACTGGCTGGAGCTAAATAATGTAAGCTATACATTCATTTAAACTTTCATGTGTGAAATATTATTATTTATATTATCAGATAGTGAGGTACCAACTGGTACTCCACATAGTTACTATATAGACATCTAAAGACAAAGAACCTCAGCACAAAAGCATTGAGACAAGGGTTATCCAAAAATGGCATTGACAACAAAGCCAGGTTTCAAAGAAATAAAAAATCACACATGCCCCTTAATATAAAGCATCATGTGATGTATATGCAAATCGCCATGACATTTTTAAGTTGGTTCTGATTTAAGCAGGAATGCATGGTGCCAAAATGCCTCTCACACAATCTGCAAAGAATGAGAACAGAAGACACATGATCCAATGACCCAAACCTGTAAGACCATGTTAGAGCTGGCTCAGTTTCCTCTAGGGTGTGATACACATGAGGAACACTGATGAGTCCTGTACAGGATGAAATACAAGTTTGTGTCTTCACTTCTCACTCTTTGCAGATTGCATGAGAGGCACTTTGGCACCATGCATTCCTGCTTAAAGCAGAACCAGCCTAAATGTTCTGGATAATTTGCCTATATATACCACAATGCTTTGCATTATGGGGGTATGTGTGATTTTGTGTTTCTTAATCACACATAATACACCCAAGACTAAAGGATCAGATAATTTAGCTCACAACTGTAACAATGCTTTAAATGTAAGGTCATACATTACAGGAGTCTTTTTTGCTGTAAATAGTTCTCAAATGTGTCATTACAGATACAATCCTCAAGATAGTTAACATTGTTGCACAGTACAATCACAAAAAACTGCATAAAACATTGCAGACAAGAGTTTTTAAATCCAAAAAGACAAACATTAGTGCAGCTCCACTGATCAGTAGTAAGTGCACCTATAACAAGCATTTGTGAATGCCGAATGTTTATTTGCTGGTACTGACATTGGTACTGCAGGAGTTAGAGAGATGCATAATAGAAATGACAATAAAGTATTGAACTAACGCCAGCCCTCACCCCCACCCTGCAGAGACTGACAGGTGTGGGGGTGTGCCTTTGGGTCATCGGCCATAACGTTCATGCCATTCCACCTCACCCCACCCTGCAGACACTGACAGGTGTCATTGTGTGCCTTGGGGTCTTCAGCCCTTATGCTCACCCCATTCCATAAGGAAATAAGCTGAGATGGGTGCAGTATAGGAGAATGGGGTGAATGTTGGGGTCAAAGACCCCAAGGCATTCCTCAATGCTGGTCAGTGGCAGCAGGGTGGGGGTGGGGGTGGAATGGCATAAGCATTATGGCCGATGACCCCAATCCACACTCCCGACACCTGCCAGTCTGTACAGGGTGGGGTGTTATGGTTGGAAATCCTAATGCCCCAGGTGTTTGTTGGTATTTTCACTCCAAATTTTCATCATGGGCTTTTTGGGACCCCACCTCATGAACAGTGGCACTATCATTTTGTTACTCAATCCCAAAAGGTGATTTCACACAGCAAATCTGCCATTCGGTCCAACTGGTGCAAAAAGACATTTTGGGCAGGATGTGAAAAATGACATCTATACAGTTCATGAGGAGGTGTGAAAAAATGGCAATTTTGAAAATCTGGAGTGAAAATATGAAAAACTGGCAAAGTTACAAGCATGCATAGAAATTGTGTAATGCACGCTCGTAATGCAGTAATTTTTTGAATTTTTCACCAAATTTTCAACAAGGCATTTTTGGGACCTCTCCTCATGAGCTATGGCACTGTGATTTCATTAATCTGTCCCAAAAGTTGATTTTGCACAGCAACTGCGCCATTCTGTGCCACAGGTGCGACAACACGTTTCAGGCAGGATGCAAAAAATGACAGCTATACTGTTCATAAGGAGGTGTGAAAAATGGCAATGTTGGAAATTTGGAGTGAAAATATTAAAAATTGGTGAAGTTACGAGCGTGCGTACAAACAGCTCAATGCACGTGTGTAACGTAGTAATTTTTTGGAATTTTTTCACCAAACGTACAACATGAGCTTTTTGGGGCCCCACCTCATGAACAGTGGCACTGTCATTTAGTTAATCAATCCTGAAAGGTGATTCCATGCAGCAACTGCAAAATCATGTTCTGGGACAGAGAAACAAAATGACAGTGCCAGTGTTCATGAGGTGGGGTCCCAAGAACCTCATGTTGAAAATTGGGGACCAAAACTCCCATAGTAGGCTGAGATATCAACTAAGTTGACCCCCCCCATTGATTGTCATTATACGGTTTACCGTGATTTCCTTCAGATTGTGGTCAGCTTTTGAAGAGTGCAGACGTGTTCCTGGTCCACGGAAGATCGTAGCACCTGACATTCTGAGGTAAATAAGAGTGAGGGGGTGCAGGAAAGTGGTGTGCACATTGGGAGGGTTGGGATGGGGAAGGGGCGGTGAGATGTTGGCTTTGGGGGAACTGTATTGTGGGCTGCAGGAACCGCCAAATATGCAAAGCCATGGTGCAGACTTTTTATTTATTTATTAATATGTTTCAGCGGGAAGGCGCACTGAGCAAACAAGTTGCTGATAACTCCAGACATGCACAATACTGTGCAGTGTAATGCACATGGCTGGAATGTGCCTGGTTGCTGCAAGGGGTGGGAGGACGAGATCTGCTGCTGGAATGACAAATCTGTCCTGGATTGGAGTGATAGATTTCTTTCAAGTGCAGGGCTCACTCTGAAACTGCCATCATTTGCAGCTTCCCTGTTGGTTGGTGGCTGAGGGACACACCCATTAAAGCATCCCCTGCACTGATCACAACACTGCCATACCTCTGCAATGCTCTACTAACCTCAATATATTTCTTGTGCTCTGCACACTCAAGCAAACATCACAAGATCACAATCTATGGAATCAGAATATTGTTCACCCTTAATTGTGTTTCACATACAGCCTTACTTATTACTTTTCTTTTTACTTTCAATATTTCATATGATGACCAGGGGTTCCATTGCAAAAAACAAGATTCACAGGATGTTGAACTTTGGTACAACATTACAGTATTTATAAAGGAATGCTTACCTGTGTTGTTATCTGTGCTGCATAACATGATATAAGCACCAGTGGTGGTGGTATCCTATCCACAACCTTCTAGTCTTTCTCCCACTCCATCCTTGATCTGTAAGTAATATGCAAGCTGTAATAACGAATTCATTTGTGGCATGTCCACTAATGAGTACTGCATTTCCTGCTCCATTATGAGAATGCCTTTAGCTCTAGTTGAAATATGATATTCCTTTGAGTGTGTACATGGTGTGTTACTTGAATAATTTTTATTGTAGTCAAATCTTTACCATTGAAGATTTACAGTATGTTGAACTATGTTACCAGAATACACCATGGCCTGGATATTCAGACTGCACAGAGCAGGGGCGCAAGCCTGGGCGCAGTGCACCTAGGCTGCACCAGGGCATGGACCAGGTGATATTCAACAGTGCTGTGCCATGGCTCAGCACCATTGAATATGGCACTGAGGGCACACACACTTTGCATGGTGCAGTGGCACTGCACCAGTGCATGTGGCAGAATGGGAGCAGGGGGATGCACCAGCGCAAGTGCAGTTGTGCTAGGTGCATCACCTGAGATATTCAGCACTGGGCATGCAAATGAGGCCATTATGCATGCAGACCCAAATGGGGCCACGTGCATGTCATTATGGCCCCATTTACATGCGGTGCATTGATCCCCGGAGACTTGCGCCTGGTGCCCTGCCAGGCTGCAGCCGTTGGGGACTGACACCCTGCAGTCCCATGGAGGTCTCTGCTCCCGTTCACCTGATCATGGGCATACATAGAAGGAAATGTCATGGTGGTCCAGTGCCTGATCGTGGGCATATGGATATATAAATTCCCTGGTGGTCCAGTGGAATGCCCTCCATCACCCTATCATGGGAATATGCATGTATAAAATCCCTGGTGGTCGAGTTGAACCCCCCCCCACTGCCCGATCATGGGCATATGTATATTTAACATCCCTGGTGGTCCAGTGGAAATCCCTCCCATCATCCAATTGTGGGCGAAAATAGCAAGAGAAACCCTGGTGTTCCAATGGTACCCCCCTCCCCACACACCCACTGAGGTCCCCCACCACCCAGCATCCCCAACAGTCAGTGGCATGTGGCAGCTCATGCCTGTATGCTGCCTGGCCACCCACAAACTGACAGAGTACAGTACAGTCTGTACACCTATTGGTCCACTGTACTACATAGGCCCAATATGTGGCCGGGCGGCATGCTGGCAGGGTGCTGCCACCCACCACTGACTGGAGGGTGCTGGGTGGCAGAGGACCTCAGTGGGTGGGTGGGGAGGAGCGTACAACTGGACCACCAAGGTTTCTCTTGCTATTTCCACATGCAATCGGGCAATTGGGGTTCCACTGGACCATCAGGGATGTTAAATATACATATGCCCATGATTGAGCAATGGGGGGGGTCCACTGGACCACCAGGGAGTTTATATATACATATGCCAGTGATTGGGCGATGGAGATCAGTCCGCTGGACCACCAGGGAATTTACTTATGCCCATGATTGGGCGATGGAGAGCATTCCACTGGACCACCAGGAAACACCTTTACACTTCTGTCCACGATCGGGCGACGGAGTGGGGGGGCACAATGCTCCCAGGGCAGGGAGCTTGTGAACAGTGTTCTGGGTGGGCTGGTGGCCACCCATGACTGGCAGCTGCCATGTTGCACCCTGCAATATGGCAGCTTGCCTGTGGGTGACCAGGACTTGTTCCTGGTTTTACCAGGCACATCTTTGCATCCCCTTGTTGTGTGGTGCAAGGTGGGTTTGTGCCAGCATATGCACCACACATCCCCAGCTAAATATCAGGATGTGCCACATATGCATGGGCACGCACCTCACACTTGCGCCGCATACAATACCAATGCACCCCAGTTCATTGGGAGTTGCGCATCACAACTTGCCCCTTTGAATATCGCGCTGGGGTGCATTGGTGGGTTGCGCATGGTGCATCCTAGTTTTATTTATTTTTATTTTATTTTATTTAAACAGCAGTTTGGAAAACCTTTGAGCCATAGGCTCATTTACAAAGGTACCTTGTCACAGTAAGACAAACCAAAATACACAGTACAGCAGTACAACACACATAAGTATAACAGTAAAATTAAGACATAGATACAAACAAGCTGGTACAGGTAGGATGGATGCAAACAATACCAGAGTTATGTCGTCCTTAGCAGCTTAGTAATAAGCTTTGTCATAAGTATTGAGTACGGCTTTGACTAGTGGCAGTTACAGCATCGGGTGTTTTTTTTTTTTTTTTGCTATTCACTTTTTTATTAAGTTTTAAGACCAACCAGGGTACAGAGACTTACAATGCAAATCACCACATAGTAACGGTAAACATTGTTAAATATACAATGAATATAAGACCCTAATCATAACGTAAGCCTCTGCAACCCCACCCAACCACCCCCCAAACCAAACCACCCACCATTTAAACCCCCCCTCCACACAAGGCACTATCTTTTGATCTGATAGGAATGGTATCTATCCCTTTTACTGTTAAGAGTAAGCAATTTCTAACGGGGACCAAATCTTATCAAAAAGAGGCAATTGGTTATGAAGGATCGCTATCATCCTTTCAATCCTGAGGCTCGCAAGTAAATCTGATAGCTATTCTGAGTAAGTGAGTATGGTAGAATCCTTCCAATGTTTAAGAACTAGTCTCTTCACAATAATGGAGATTAGGGTTATATAATATTTCCTCAGTTTCACAGCATCGGGTGTTAATAAGGTGGTTACATAAGGAAGTTGCGCCATGCATAACCCTTTTGAATATCCAGGCCCATGTATATGCTTATTTGTGTCACAGTATGTTGCACAAACACCATTGGTGATGGTATCCTCCCCACAGACTTCCAACCTTTCATACATCGTATCCTTCTTCTGTCCTCCATTGGTAATACACAAGCTGAAGTAATGAATTAATTAGTGGCATGTGCTGTAATAACCACTTAATGCTCCGCTCTGTCAAACAACAGGCTATAGTTGTACTTGAAATGTACTTATTCCATTGAGTATTTACAGTGGTGAGTGACTTGAATAATATTAATTGTTACATTTTTACCACTGAATTTCTTTTTTAATCTACATATACCCACTACCTAGGGTAATGTAATGTTAATTTGCTGCTTCTGCATATTATTCATTGCTCAGCCCATGCATCCACAACAAACTGGAAATTACAGATATGTACAACATAAGATAGTATTTATTCTGTTTTGTTTTTTTGTTGCATACAGAAATTCCAGCAGCAGCATTTAGCAGTGACTAAGAGGATGACAAAATGATGAAGGGTCTACATCACAAGCTTTATGAAGAAAGAGTCAGAGACCTCAATTTGTACATGTTGGAGCAAAGGAGGGAGAGCGGTGACATGATAGAAACATTCAAATACCTTGAGGGCATGATCAAAGTGAAAAGGGAAAACATATTCCAGTTTAAAAGTAATGCCAGAACAAGAGGACATGACATGAAACTGATGGGTGGCTGCATAAGGAGAAATGTCAGGAAGTTCTTTTTATGGAGAAGGTGGTGGATGCATGGACTAGTCTGCCCCAAGAAGTGGTGGCCGCCTGTATGGTGACAGGCTTCAAACATACATGGTACAGGAATAAATGAATATTACAGATAGGAAAAAAAAGCTAAAGCCAATGACCAGACATAGTCACTGTCCACTTCATCAAGTAGCATAAATGAGCAGACTGGACAGGCCTGGAAGCCCCTATCTGCCAACAGTATCTATGTATCTACTGGTATGTAAGAACTCCAGAGTCTGTCATAGCAGGTTGGTTCTCTGCCTGAGTTTCTCTTGGGAATATATGCAGCTCAGAAAGAATTAACTGATTGCATGTGCCACAGTGAGGAACTTGACCAGAGAACATATGAGTCACTATGTGCTCTCAATGACATCAATGGGGTTCCAAACAGAAATGTTTAGCATTTTTCTGAACATGTGGAGGACCACCTTGCTGCTGCTGAGAACACACAGGACCTCCTGCATTAGATGCTGGAGGAAATGTGTAAGACAAACAGAATCCGGCAGCAGAGAGAGAAGATCAGACCTTCACTATCTGCTTCAATGTTCTACATCCTCTGCAATAACCTGTTCAAACAAAGACATTCCTAGCTTTAGAGATGATGCCAATAAGCACTGAATCCACTGGTTCCTCCACCTCAGATATCACCAGAGCAGCAGTTTCCACTTTTGATGGCTACCACAGGAAAATGCTTGCATATGTCCACCTCATTACAAAACATGGACCAGGGTGAGTACTTCCTCATCACTCAATCACTCAAATGGACAATAAAACAAAAAGGACACTTGATTTTTCTTTTTTATTTCTTTTGTTTTAAAAACAAATTTCATGAAGGGAGATTTTTTCTTCATTTAGAATTTTAATTATTTATTTTGAATAATTTTTATTTAAATTCTTTGCAAAATAACTACGCTAATGCAACATTTATGGTTCAGGCAAAAGTGACAAAAGTATGGAAATGTGGTTTTAGGGTTTTGAACCTTAAAACTCCACCCACCCCCACCTGTAATAAAATCAGTGTTGCCATCTTCCTTGGGATTGTCAACCCTGAAGCTCACCCAATTAGGTGCACATGTTTCTGGAGTGTATAGAATGGGGTGAGCTTTAGGGTTGAGAACCCCAAGGAAGATGGCACTCTTGATTATTTTTAAGGGGTGGAGTTTTAGGGTTGGAAACCCTAAAGCCACATTTTTTTACTTTTGTCAATTTAGCCTTAACCCTAAACGTTGCATTAATGCAGTTTCTTTGGCAAAGAATTCTCTTTCTTTTTGAGATAGTATAATTGTATCCTTATTTCCCTGTTGGAGGATCCTGTGCTTCCATCCATGCATACTTTTCCGATAGTGTAATCACATCTTTATTTGCCTGATTGAGCGTAGGGCCCTCCAGGCCCTGTGCTTCCATCATTCTGATGATACATTTATGTACAGTATGTTGCTGTGGAAGCACAGAGTCCTCTGGGCCCTGTGCTTCCATTTGTTGGACATCAGCAAGCAAATGGCCAGCACAGCCTTCTTATTACCCCACCTCATGAACCAGGTAGTGATATTCGTGAAATCCACCTTGAAATGTCATTCTGCACCACCATAATGTAATTCTGTACTAGAGGCACGAAAACACATTTTGGCCCAGATTTGAAAAATGACAGCTGTCATGTTTATTAGGTGGTGTAAAGAAATAGCTATTTTGAAAATTTGGGGTAAAAATATTTAAAATGAAGAAAGTTACAAGGGAGTATATGTAAATGCCAATGTATGGGCATAACTTTGCCATGTTATTTATTTATTTATTTTATTTATTGACTAAAGTGGATTTACACCATTGAGTCATAAACTCATTTACAAAGGCTCCTCGTCAGAGTACAATATAGATCAATAAACAGGCAGTATACAACAATACAAAGGGGGAAAATGGAAACACAGGGTATGAGCAATACATTCAATAATGAGGATGGAGCCTATACAATTGGGTAGCTATACAAGTCTGACTAAGGAGTTTGTAATTGTCAATGTACAGTACAATTAATAAGGAAGGTGGGGTCTATATAATTAAGTAGCTATACAGGTTCAGCTAAGGAACTTGTAATTGCCATGATGCAAGCAGTTGAGATACCAACATTGTCATTAACACAGTCAATCCTGTGTAGAGAATTAACAGCAGTAGGATATAGGGCACTTTAGCCCATACTTACTCCATATGGTATATGTGATACTGAGGGTTTATATGCACCTTCTGGCATCTACATCCCTGTTCCACTACTCATACAGGACTGGGCAGGCCTAGCCAGGGCCCGGTAGCCAGGTATTGGTGATGCTACACAGCAGCCCATACTTAGCAGGTGTACTGGCAGCGGTGGGTGGAGGGTATGTAGTCTTTGAGGGCTATTTTGAATTGGTCTAGTCTGGAGACAGAGGTAATGGCAGGGGGGGAGTTCATTGTACCATAACGGTACATGGTGTTAACATAACTTGACTACAGATTTTCACCATACCCTTCTTATAACCCCATCTCATAAACACGGGTGGTGAGCATCCACAAAATCATCTTTTGCATTGGTTTTGAAGAATTTCACCACCACTGTTCATGAGGTGGAATCTCAGCAAGGGTATGTTGAAAATTTGGTGTCAAAATATGCAAAAATAGCAAATTTGGCACAAAAGTTGAAAACCCCATTGAAATACATTGAACCACACTTACCGTACTTTCTCATATTGCAGTCAGTAGCTCCAGCAGCAAATCAGAGCAGAGTGGATTTTCACTTTGGGACCTGTTTAGGTGAGTGAAGGTGTCTGGGGGGGCCTGGGGGGTTCGGGGTGGTGGGTGCTGAGTTTGAGATCTGGGTGGGAAGGTGTGATTGGCAATGGAACTATTTATTTTTTTGCAGTTACCAAAAAAACCATCAAAGCACCATTTTCTTTATTTCAGGTACATAAGGCAATCAGAAGAGGGCCACTGGACACCAGGAAAACAAAACAAATAAAGAGTAATGGCAATCAGAAGGTGGAGGGTGCCAGTAGACACCAGGGCAAAACACTGAAACTATGGCAATGACAATCAGAGGGTGGAGCTGGGCACCAGGGAAAAATGCCATTATTTTTGGGATGGTAATTGGAGGGTGGGGGGTACTAATAGACACCAGGGAAATACTTATTAATTCCTGGCATAGCAATTGGATGGTTGAGGGCACCACTACATACCAGGATGTATGCCACAAGCACGGGGATGGAGATTGCACTATCAGGGCACCATTAGACCCGTTTTGTTGAGTGATGGTGTGTGAAGAAGTCTGGGGATGCAGGGTAGTGGGTGCTGAGTGGGATGTCTGGGTGGTGTGTGGTGCAATCGGGGATGAACTCTTTTTTCAGGTACAAGAAAAAAACATTGAGGGACTGTTTCTTTTATTTCAGACACATAAGGCAATCGTCGGGGTGCCACTAAACATCAGGGAAACAAAACAAATATGGGGAATGGCAATCACTGAGTGGGAGGTAGTACTAGGCACCAGGGAAAAGATTACCAAACTTACAGGGATAATGGTGGGAGGGTGGGTGGTGCCACTAGACACTAGGGACAATTTAGAAAAATTACCGGGATGGTCATAGGTGAGTGTGGGGATGCCACTGGACACCAGGAATAATTAAAAAAAATATGGGGACAGCTCAGAAAATCCTTTTTTCATTTGAAAGAATCCTTTTTAATATCAAATGAAAAAATGAAATGAAAATGGATTCTTTGAAACAAAAAAGGAATTAGCAGAAAACTAAGTCTAAAATGCTTCTCCGGGACAAGGGATCCTTTTTCATGGGAACAAAATTATCAAATGAAAAAAGATCCATTGAAATGAAAAGAGAATTAGAAAAATGATAAGTCCAAAATCCTTTTTAATGACAAGGGATCCTTTTTTCATTTGAATGAAAAAGGACTTATGAAAAAAGGCAGAAATAGCTAAGTCTGAAATCCTTTTTTGTCACACGGGGTCCTTTTTTGTTTGAACAAAAAAGCATTCATGGAAAACACATTAGCAAGTAACAAAAAAGGATTTACAGTAAAGCTCACAAGGATTAAACCCAATTCTGCAGCATGCTGCAACAGAGGTACTGCAGTAAACTTAGCATGCAGGAAACTGTGACACTGTACTTCATCCTAATGGGCTTCACTGTAAATTGATTTAAAAAAAATCATTCCGTGGTCATTTTTCCAAGCAGATAAGTGCAGCATCTACCTAATGGAGTCTCAATGAGCAAGATACATGTTTTGGTGTCTCTGCAGGATGCCTTTTTTTTGGGGGGGGGGGGTTGACATTTTGTTTCAAAAAGAAAACAAGACTGTGGAAAATGAAAAATGAACTGTTCCTGACAAAAAAAGAATTGGTTCAAAACAAAAAAGGATCCTTTTTCATTTGACCAAATTATTTTGTCATTCTATTCCTCTATCCAAAATACCATACTGCCCATTGAAAATAATTGAAACTTAAATTAAATAACTTTGCAATAGCTTAACATTTTTTCCCCAAACAAATGAAAGGCACATCTGTGAGCCAAGAATTTTCTACCCTGAAAATTTCAGACCAAAATCCAAACCATCTGGGTGTAAGGCGATAAAAAAAAAAACAGGAAAAAAAAAGAGCAATTTTTATGTTTTTGCATTATTTGCATCTCAGAAACCTCACATCTGACCAGAATGAAACCTAGTACATCAAGAGATCTAACCCTACAAATGCAAACTGTTGTGCAAATCTGTTCAATGGTTGTGAAGATATTACAGTTAAAAATTTGAGGTTTAACTTAGAAAGCACTGTTTAACCCTCAATATAGGGGCACTACTGTGCCCTTATATTATGACAAAATATAATGCAATTTATTTATATAAACTGTTATTTTTTTACTTAACTTTACTGCTTCTGTGTTTTTATTTCTACAATTTATTAAATGGTATGTGAGGTATCCATCTGGCTGTAGAGGCTACAGATGCAGATGTGCAGGGGTCAGAGGGCCCTGCACCATTTAAGGAGACAATCTTTATGCGAAAGTGCAGGGCCCTCAGAGTGCTGTGCTTACATATGCCTACATATACAAGTAGGCCAGGTCTTTCCTTCATAGCTTCATTGTTTATCAACATTTTCATTTTAAATTCTCAACATAGTCTTTTTTATAACCATACTTCATGAACCAGTCAAGACACATTTTTCAAATCCTGCTCTAAAGGAGTTTTTGCAGAACAACTGCAACATCACCTTAAGGACCTGGTTTGAAAAATGTTACTTACATGGTTTATGAAGTACATCCATTTATTTATTTATTTCAATCTAGGATTACAGTACCTTTGAGCTGAGGCTCTTTTACAAAGGTTCTACATCAGCGTGTGCAACAGTCATCATTTTTAGTTACAAACATGTAGTCATTGACTTATAGACATATAATAACCAGTAAAAAGACTTGCACTATGAGCAAGAGAAGGAAAGGGGGGGCATGGGTGGTGGGGGAAGTGAGGGCAGGAGATCGAGGAGGGAAGGAGGTGCAGGTGGTAAGGGGAGTACGGGAGGTGGTTGGGGTGGGGGCAGGAGTGGAGATACAGGGGAGCTGGGCGAGGGTGGGAGACAGTGCAGCCAGGGGGCCTTGTCGAGGGAATATGACAGGTAAGGCGACAGGGTCTTAAAAAAGCCCATGTTGAAAATTTGGGTTTCAAATCTTTTAAAACAGCTAAGTTATGAACCAAAGATGATTTTCATTACAGATACAAAATTCTTGTTTTGTGAGCCAATTTTCTTCTTTCGTGAGATCAGACAAAAGAGCTATAGTACTTTTGTGATATGAAACAGAAAAACTGTAGTTTTTTTGTGAGATGTCATGAAAGAACTTGAGTTCTATTGTGTGATCATCAGAAACAACTATTCTTTTGTGAGGTCATACTAGAGAACCACACTTGTTTTGTGAGGTCCTACCAAAAATATGGTTATTTCATGAGTTCATCTGAAAAAATTCAAGTTGTTTCATGAGATCTCACAAATGAGCTAGACTTCTTTAATGAGATCATATAAAATAACCATTATTCATTCATGACATTTCATAAAAGAACACTATTTTTTATAGCACCTCATGAAAAAACTAATGTTCTTTTGTGTGATCTCATATAAGAAAAATATTTATTTTGTATGATCTCACAAAGCAACTATAGTTCTTTTGTATGATCTTACAAAAGAACAATTCTTCTTTAGTATGAGTCCTAAGCCTACTGCTTAAGATTATTGGGAAGTTCAAATAACATATTTCTGGGTAGTTTTTTGAAAAACTAACTCCAGAATTAGGCTAAATGGGGTTTGTTTACATTGACTCTGGTGTTTGCTTTTCTCCAGGGTTTCATTTTTATGCCTTTTTTAAAACATGTTTTTGACAAACTGAAAACCAGATGGCATCATCGTAAATAACTGTAAATAAATGTAACCACCTGTGCTTTCTAAGTTATGTAACTAGTAACTCGTATGTTGTAACAAAATGTATGTTTCTGTATTGTCCTCAATGTGACAAGGTACCTTTGAAAATTAGCCTCTGGCTCAAAGGTTGTAAACTGATGTACAAATAAATAAATAAATAAAATCATACAAAACAACTATTTTGACTCATGAAAGAAGAATCTCAGCTCACAAAAGAAGATCTTCTTTTATGGTCTGGTAATTCTTCTTTCACATGAGGTATATAAGTGAAATACCCTATTGAGCATGCTCAGAACTGATATTTCAAATCCTTATAACTGAGGAACAGATTAATATTTCTTCAACAACCTCTCCTCCTCCCCCAAAGGCGTCTTTCTAGGGCATGCCTCTTCTATCCTGAAAATTTCAGAATACAATTTCAAGCCATGCGGGCTGTAGGTGAGACCAAAGAAAGGGCCCAACCCTCCTATTTTTCTATTTTTTACACTAGCCAGATCTCAGAATCTGGATGTCTGACCATTACAAAACTTGTAAATCAAGAGACTTTGCCCCCGACCATGCATGCAAAGTTTCATGCAATTTTGTTGAACAGAGCAACATTTATTAAGGAGCAAAGTTAGGGGTTTAACATTAAACACCGACCTCAACCCTAACTGTAGTGGTGCTACCACACCCCTCTTATATATAATATTTTAGGGCTATTATAGCATTCCTATAGTTAGGGTTGAGTAGGGTGTTTAATGTTAAACCCCTACTTTTTTACCATAATAGCGTCACCCCATTCAATAGAATTCCATGAAATTTTGCATGTGTGGTCTGACAGCAAGGTCTCTTGATATGTTTAGATTCATGATGATCAAATGTCTAAATTCTAAGAGTCAAAAAGTGGAAAAATATTTTTTGTTTGTTTTCTGCTGGTTCCTTCTAATTGTTCTGGTCTCACTTACAGCCCTAACAGTTCAGACTTTTGTTCTGAAATTTTCAGCATAGAAAGGGCTTGCCATAAAAATATTCCCTTTTTTGGGGTTTGGTAAAAATATATTAACCCATTCCCAAGTAATAAGGATTTGGGATTTTGCAACTGAGCATGCTCAGTAAGGTCTTTCATTTACAGTATATATCTGACACGAAAGAAGAATTTCCAGCTCACAAATGAAGAGTCTTCTTTCTTGATCTGAAATTCTTCTTTTGTTAGAAAAAAATCTTCTCTCATATGACAGCCATCTTATTCTTTTATTTAAAAAAACTTGCAAACCCATAAACATGACCTGGAGAAAAACAAACAGATGAAACTAGCTAACCATAATCTGTTTAACTTGACTCTGCAGTTTGTCCCTTGAAAAACAACCTAGAAGTATGGTTTTGGGACATCCCTATAATCCTAGATGGAAGGCTTAATGTGGGCTCCTGATTCTTCTTTTGGGAGCTGACATTCTTCTGTGAACCTTTTATGAAAGAAGAACCTTCCTTCACAATATAATTATTTGGACATAGTTGTTTTCCCACAGTTCTTTTATGAGATCATCTGAAAGAACCTTTCCCCTTTGAACTTTGTTGCATGAAAGAAGAGTTTGGACTTTTTCCTCACAGTTCTTTCGTGAGACCAAACAAAAGAACCATTGTTCTTCTATCGTAAAACTGACGAAAGAATTTAGCTCATGAAAGAAGAATCAGTAGCCCTTGCTAAGCCTTCCATCTAGGATTTCTTTTGAGCTAGCTACTTTTTGAACTATGAAGCCGCAGCTGGAGTCATACTGCCAGCTTCAGTTGGAACAGTGAGCCACTGATCCCTTGATCTGTCTCTCTCTCTCACTCTATTAGTCTGTGCTTTTCTGTCTGTCTGTCTATCTGGCTATCTATCTCTTTCTAAGCGGACATAGAAACATAGATATTGATAGCAGATAAGGACCACCTGGCCTACTCTGTCATCCCATTTTCCCTAACTACTGTAATACCACAGACCCTATTTGATCTCTAGCTTTACTGACCCCCCCCTTTCCCTACCTCTAAGGTTCCCTTATGCCTATCTCATGCTTTCTTGAAACCTGCTATGTTTTTCACCCCACCTCCTCCACTGGGAGGCTATTCCAGGCATCCACAACTCTTTTAGTGACAACATATTTCCTCACATCTCCTCTGAGTCTCCGCCCCTTCAGCTTCATAGCATGTCCCCTTGTTCTTGAGCATCTTTTTTTTTCTGAAAAATGCTTCTCTCTTGAAACTTATTTATACCTATGAAGTATTTGAATGTTTCTATCATATCTTCCCCTCTCTTCTTTCCTCCAGGGTGTACATATTGAGGTAATTCAGTCTCTCCTCCTAGCACTTGTGATGCAGATACTATACCATTTTAGGTGCCCTCCTCTGGACTGCCCCTACCTTATCTATGTCCTTCTGGAGCTGTGGTCTTCAGAGCTGGACACAGTACTCTAGGTGAGGTCTCACCAATGACCTATACAGCAGTAACACCACCTCAATCTTTCTGCTGTTGGTACCTCTCTCTATGCACCCTAGCATCTCACTAGCTCTCCTTACTGCTTTATCACACTGTCTGACCACCAATAGGTCATCAGATATGATTACCCCCCCAGGTCCCTTTCCTGTTTGGTGGTGGTAATACCACTCCACCCATTCTGTACTCTACCCTGAGTTTCTTCACCCCAAGTGCGTGATTTTCGACTTCTTCAGATTAAAACCCAGCTGCCAACCACGGATCACTCTTCTAGCTTTTTTAGATCTCTATTCATTTTTTTCCACCCAACCAAAGTGTCTACCCTGTAGCAGATTTTAGTGCCATTTGCAAAGAGGCACATCTTCCCCTTTAGTCCCTCTGCAATGTCGCTAATAAAGACATTGAAGAGCACTGGTCCCAATACTGATCACTGTGGCATCCCACTGGTCACCCTTCCTTCCTCAGAGTGAACTCTGTTTATCACCACCCTCTGTCTTCTCCCAACCTATTTCTCACCCAGTTTACTACCTTTGGACCAACTCCTAGGCTTCCTAGCTTTCTTATGAGTCTCTTATGTGGAACAGTGTAGAAGGCCTTTGTAAAGGTGTGGGAAATACAGATGGACACAAACACAAGATTGTTGGTGCAACCCACATTTTCTAAGCTGGATGTTTATTTTGTATTAGAAAATGGGCAAAGACAATTATCTTTTCTGATTGGCTGAGACACTTATTTAGGTGGGCATCTATCAGACAATAGATGCCCACCAAATAAAAGGCCCCAGCCCAAATGCCCCTTTGCCCATTCAAGAATCCTTGTGCCCACCCTGTTTGTCCACTGGCTGAAAATACCCTATTCAATTTTAAAACTGCTGCCATTTTTCTCTCTCGCTTAATGAGAGATATTACCCAACTGACAGTCCCCAATTCACACACCAGCCTCCGCTTTCTCACTTGTCACACAATAAAAAAATAATGACAACAAAACCACAAATTTCAAAAGTAAGTGTAAGCTGTCAATGCGATCAGCTCCCCATTGCCAGCAGTGTTTTTTTTTTCTTAAACTGCAGCGCATGTTTCTCCTTATACACAAGTTCTGCTACCAAGACACTGGCCACCTCACAGACATGGCTCCAGAAAAACACATAGAGATCTGAGATTTTCTAACATAACTCCCCTTCTGCTGACTTTATGAAATTTCTACTTCTGATGTACATTTTTGTGATCATGGTGTTGCGTTCCAGCAGACAAACCTTAAACTCGAACTATCACCAGACATTTACCTTTATGTCTGTAACTCCATGACCCCTGGACAGATCCCCGATACCAATCCCCTTTGTGGCATGTCTGCAAGAATGGGCAATGGAAAAACAAATTTACAGCGCTGCCCTGCCGCATTGTGTCTATTCCTCTGCACTTCCAGGTTTATGTGACAGTGGAATCCAACAAGCTCACAGCCCCTCACTCACATAACTCATCCCAGTAAAACAATATTCTGTGTTTTTTTCCTAAACATAAATCCCCTTCTAATAACTTAATAAAATGACCACTAATTCTAATTTCCACAATCTCTATGCTGCGTTCCAACTTCCTGGTTTATGTGGCAGGTCTAACAAGCTGGGGATGAAAACATAGCACAGCATCCTGTTAAGAAGTGGGTTGGGGGAAGTGGGGATAAGTACCAGAATGGAGCTCTGGGGAGAGTGGCAACAAGACATGGAATAGCATACAAAGGAAGGGACTACATGACAAGCAAAATACTTAAAAGTCAGTCTTACTATATATTTCATTTTTTCTTTAATTTTGTAAAAACACGTACAAGACTGCCACAGGCTGCCCAATTTCTAAGCACAATAATACCCTCCAGGTGCAATATGGACCTTCCAGGGGCTATAAGGCCCTCCACCTGCAGTGCCGGGCCTCATTACACCCCTGGGTGGTCCGGTATTGCTCAATACCACCCACCCTGTTGGGTATTATTGCTTGCATCATAAACAACAACAGCTTTTGCACCATATAAAGTAAAAATAAAATAATCAAAACAATTCAAAAGAAAAGACTTGTAAATACAATTCACAATTTTCTCCTTAGTGCAGCACAGGACTCTCCTAGTCCTTCACCTACACTCAGTCAGAAGACATTGACTCTATCTAACTTCTGTTTGCTCAGGCAGTACTATTTATACCCATCCTCCTGGGTGAGTTGATCAAGCATCATCATGGCCCTTCATTTAATTAAATAACAGGCTAAAAGGACTTAGTTACCCTTCTATAATGAGGAGCAGCTTTAGATAATAGAAGGGACTTTCCCAGAAGGATTTTCTCCTTCTTAAATGTGGAAAACTTTCCACGGGGATTGAGTGACACACAGCTTACTATAAAAAGGGGACACTATGGGCCACTGTTCCCCTATACACGATATTTCATTTTTTCCCCTGCTTCAGGTATGAACAGACTTAATTTATTCCTTCTCCTTCAAGAAGTACATTTGTTTAAAGCAGTCAACAGCAGCATAATGCATCCAGTAGATAAACTGCAGCATTCAGTACAGATTTTAACATTTCCATGGCGACAACAGGGTTACAGAAAATAAAAGACAAAGGGGTTTGCTGCTTTGCAATGAATACTAATGTACAGGCTAGTCATGTAGGTCTTTCTCTGCCTACACACTAAATAGCCACTGCATTCCCTTTGATTAGTGTGCTTTACAGTATACCATACATATCTCTCATTCTAGCTAAAACAGTCAGCCATTCTATAGAACTATAGCTATAAGTATTCTATTTTATTGTCCCATTCTATCTGGGAGCTCGTGGTCACTGGAAGTTGACCTCCATACATACAGACCCATGGAAGGAAGAGAAAATAAAGTTAAAGAGAAGAACAGAGGGTTGTCTGGAGGTGGCCTGCCTCCAGACAGGAAGAAAGGGATAGTTTTATTAGATAAGAATATATATATATATATATATAGAGAGAGAGAGAGAGAGAGAGAAGAGGTTGCAATCTAAAATACTGAAGGTGTCCTACTACAGTGGCAGGAATGCACCCTGTCACAACTACTCCCCTTTTTATGAGGGGAACCGTTAACTACAGGTACCCTTCCAATAAACCCTGGAAGGGGTGGTACTTCCACCCTCCCACTCTCAGAAGTTCCATCACAGAGACCCTTTCAACTCTACTGGTTACTGACCAGTCATATTGATCTTAACTACATACCCTGGGACATTGACAAGACCTCTAAGGCCTCTGCAGCATGATATAAACAATAATACTCTATACTCATACTGGTCATATCCTATAATCAGTAATACATAACACTACTAAATACCTTAAAGGTATGCCATCTCCTATATTGGGGTGCTGGAGAAACTCTGACCCACCCTCTCCGTAAAGCTCCATCCCAGGGTCCCATTTAAACAATAATCATTTCTGGCTATAAAACACTTACACAGTGTAGCCAAACAATCATTTATATTACATTGATATATACATTTACCCTGGGATCTAAAATCATACCATATACTTTACCAGTATTTCAAAACATTTTTTCTTCAAACATTATACATTCATGTTTCATCATCTTGGTCTGCAATTCCTGCTCCATACCATGACAAGCAGTCAGCTTTGGCATGTTCACTACCTTTCCTGTGGGTCACAGTAAAGTGATAGGGCTGCAAAGCCAAGTACTATCACATGATGCGTGGCTTTTTCTCTCACATCTGCTGAAACCAACACAAAGGGTTGTGATCTGTCACCACCTGGAATTCAGTTTCCCACAGATAGTATTTTAGTGATTCAATTGCCCACTTGAGTGCCAGTCATTCTTTCTCAACAGAGGCATATTTTCACTCCCTTTCATGCAGTTTTCTACTTATGAAAATTATGGGGTGTTCTTGCCCCTGGATGTACTGGGTTAGTACTGCACCAATACCCACCCCTGATGCATCAGTCTGTACTACAAATGATTTGTTAAAATCAGGACTTCTCAACACAGAGTATGAACATAAGCTTGCTTTGATCTTTCTAAAAGTGTCATCACACTCTGGGGTCCAGTGTACCTTGTTAGCATAGCTCTTTTTGATTAAGTCTGTTAAGGGGCATGCCACAGCAGAGAAATTTGGGATAAACCACCAATAATGTCCTGCTAACCCCAAAAAAGCTCTCACCTGTTTCTTTGTTGGGGGCACATTACTTTTTGCCACTGTGGTGACTTTGTCTATCTCAGGTTTAATCACCCTGTTTCCTATAACAAACCTTAAATACTTAGTCTCAGTATTCACCAGGGCACACTTTGCAGGGTTTATGGTAACTCCTGCCTCTTGGATGGTGGATATCACCTGATCAAGGTGTTGTATGAGTGTTTCCCAGTTGGGACTAAACACTACCATGTCATCCAAGTAGGCGGCACAAAAGTCTGAATGAGGTCTAAGCACGTGATCCATGAAGCGTTGGAAGGTTGCTGGTGCTCTATGCAGACCAAACGGCATTGTAACAAAATGGAATATTCCTAAAGGGGTGCTAAAAGCTGTTTTCTCCTTAGAGTGTGGTGTTAAAGGGATTTGCCAGTACCCCTTCATTAGGTCTAATGTGGAAACATATTTAGCATTCCCTAATCGGTCTATAATGTCATCGATATGGGGCATAGGGTACCCATAAAAAAGAGAGAGGCAGCATTTACCTTATGGAAGTCTAAGCAAAGATGAATGCCTCCCTCCTTTTTATTAACCACCACTATGGGGGATGACCAGGCACTCTTTGTTGGTACAATTATTCCCAGGCACTCAGCTTTTTTACCTCCTGGATGACTTCCTCTCTTACAAGGATCAGTAATGTGTAAGGTTTATGGTAGATGGGTCTCTCTTGTGTGGCTCAAATATCATGTTCTATTCCCAATGCTCTCCCTGGAATATTCATGAATGTGTCTGAATATTTCTCTATAACCTTCTGCACTTGTTCAGTTTGCAGGCTGGTTACAGTAGTATTGATTTTTATTTCTTGAATGTTCTCAGGCTGTTCTAATCTTCTATAGGAAACATCCAGTTCAGTTTCTTGAGTTGCAGTGTGTCTATAACAGCCTAGGTTGGCTTGGGGTGTTCTCTCATTCCATTTCTTAAGTAGGTTAGCATGGTAAATCTGTTTGGTAACCCTCCTGTTTGGCATCTCAGTCTCATAATTTATGGGGCCTACTTGACAGATGATAGTGTAAGGGCCCTGCCACTTCATCAAAAGCTTATTCTCAGTTGCTGGAAAGAGAAGTAACAACTTTTCTCCAGTTTCAAACTGGTCCCCACCCCTTTATCATATAAAAATATCTGTTGGTTCTGCTTCTCTTGTAGGGTCTGATGGGCTAATCCAATGTATTTCTTTAATCTTTTCCTCAAAGCTGTCATGTACTCCAGTGTACCACTATGCCCAATGCTCTTATTCTCCTCCCAATGGTCCTTGAACACATCTAGGGGTCCTCAAGGGTTGCGTCCATACAGCAGGGAAAAGGGGGAAAACAGTGGATACCTGTGCAATCTCTCTATAAGATAGGAGAAGATAGGGTAGAAATGTATCCCAGTTCCTGCCGTCCTCATTCACATACATCTTCTTTATAGTTTGGTTGAACCTCTCCACTAGACCATCTGTTTGGGGGTAGTAAGGGGAGTTTCTAACTTCCTGAATTCCCAACAAATGATACAATTCACTCAGTATTACAGATGTAAAATTGCTACCCCTGTCGGTGATTATGACTTTGGGTATTCCCATTTGGCTGAACGCCTTGGCCAATTCCTCTGCCACTCTGGGAGCTGTCACTGACCTCATGTGGATGGCCTCAGGGTACCATGTGGAGTAGTCAAATATGACTAAAATAAAGCAGTTTCCCTTTCAGATAGTTTCTAAGGGGCCTACCACATCCATGGCTATGTTATCAAAAGATTGGGTGACAAGGGGGATACTCTGTAGGGGCACTATGGGTTTTTTCCTATCTGGGCAACCTTTTGACAATCAGGGCAGCTCTGCACATACTCAGCCACTTGTTCATGTATCCCTGGCCAAAAGAATCTGTTAAGGATTCTGCTTAGGGTATTATCCCTACCAGTATGGTCTGCTAAGGGAATATCATGAGCTAACGTCACCACAGCATTCCTATACTTCTCAGGAAATAGCAACTGGGATACTATTGCCCCAGTTCTTGGGTTTTCACATTCCATATACAGTAAATCATTCTTTACTTCATATTTGGGGGCCCCAGTGCTTTGTTTTTGTCTAACCTGCAAGAAAAAGGGATTTAAGCTTTTAGCACTTTTTTGTTCCTCTTGCATCATCCCTTCTTCACTTTTCAATATTTTCAAGTTTCCTTGTTTCTCTTGCCATTCCTTCTACTTCTTTCTTTTTAGGGTTTTCCCTTTCCTGTCTTTACCTGGACAGTCAAATAGTTCCTCAGAGAAGGGAAAGATGCTGGCAAGTTGTGCCTGTTGTTTGGCCTGGGCTCGGGTAGTAACTGCTACCAGAGTCGACTGTCTTCTGTCTCCTTCTAACAATGAAGAAAAATTGGGATGATCCTGTCTGATGATTATGGGGACAGGAAGTTGAGGTACCAATCCTACCTCCAACTCATGCACTCTCCCATTTATAGCCATTTCCAGAGGAATTGTAGGATAAACATGGGTATCCCTGTGAATACATGTTACTGCTGTACCTTTCCCCAGTATGTTGTATATATCCATTAGATCAGAATGAATGACTCCCCAAGTCAATAAGACCCACAACTGTCTGAGTACCCACCTCCACCCTTGTTATATAAGGTGCACAGTTAGCTAGAGCTAAGTGACCATACTCTCGTTTTGCATTCAGGCAGATTCTTATTAAATGCCCTTTTTCTGGCATCCATGGCAAATAATTTCCAAAAGGGACACCCTCCCTTTTCTGTCTTGTCTCCATTCAGGTTTATCTCTATTTACAACATTTTGAGTAGGTCTTACCAGATTGGTGGAGGTGTATGATGGTAGGCCCCCTTGGATATTACTCCTCCTGGCAGGTCTGGCTGAAAAGAAGTCCTCCGCTAGGACAATCATTTTATCTGCTCCCTCAGGCTTATGCTCTCTCATCCATAGTTGAACATCCCAGTGAAGTATCTTGATGAACTGCTTAATAAATATGGTCTCCTTTAGCTGTTGAGTTGTCTTCATCTCTGGCTGCATCCATTTATAGCTGAGGTCCTTTAGGTGGGCAACTGTTTTCCTTGGGGCATTTGAAGACTGCATCCTTAAGTAACTGAAATGTTGCCTATACATTTAAGTACTGATGTTATAATATCTTAAGATTTCCCTCTTTGCATAGTCATAATCTTGAGCCACCTGTTTGCCTAATTGTCTATAGACTACTTGTGCTCTGCCAGTCAATTGTGGGTCTAGACGAACTACACACTGATCATGTGGCCACCCACACATTTGAGCTACTCTCTCAAACATTGTTAGATAGGCCTCTATGTCATTGTTATCCTGGAGTCATGATAGTTTAATGTCTCTTGGGCTCTGTGTATGATCTGTTGTCCCAGCATGTATGGCTTACAACACCTTCATCGTATCCGCCCACTTTGCATCTTGTTGCCTTCTCTCACCTCTCTTTCACTGTCCAACTGGACCTATTGGACACCAAGTCACTTCATCGGTTCTCCTACATCTTATTGTGGAGCATGTTCCAAATCTGGACAGGAGATGTTACCATCCTCCTCTTCACATTCCTCAATCTCTCAAAGTTTATCAATAGGATCCTCTTCCACCCAACCACTGTGGTCATCATCATCCTCTGCAGGTTGCTTCTTCACCTTAGGTCTGACAGTCAATGGAAGGCCATCTAGTAGTGGTGCTCCCATCTGAGCAGTCATCTTCATGGTTAGGGTGCCAGTCACTTGGACACCATCTGCCATGTGTCCACCTGGGATACTGGATGGTATCCACTGCAATGTCTTCCATCCCTGGCAAGACACTAGAAGCTGTAAATCCCACCACTGCCAGCCCTTGTAAAGGTGTGGGAAATACAGATGGTCACAATCACAAGATTTTTGATGCAACCCACTTTTTCTAAGTGGGATGTTTATTTTGTAATCATAAACAGCAACAGCGTTTGCACCATATAAAGTAAAAATAAAATCAAATCAAAACAATTTAAAAGAAAAGACTTGTAAATACTTTTCACAATTTTCTCCTTAGTGTAGCTCAGGACTCTCCTAGTCCTTCACATACACTCAATCAGACGACTCTGACTTTAACATCTGTTTGCTCAGGTGGTACTATTTATACCCACGCTCCTGGGTGAGTTGACCAAGCATTATCATGGCCCTTAATTCAATTAAATAACAGGCTAAAAGGACTTCATTACCCTTCTATAATGAGGGGCAGCTTTAGATAATAGAAGGGAATTTCCCAGAAGAATTTTCCCCTTCTTAGAGGTGGAAAACTTTCCACTGGGAATTGAGTGACAGACAGCTTATTGAAAAAAGGGGACATAATGGGTCGCTGTTCCCCTATACACGATATTTAATTCTTTCCCCTGCTTCAGGTATGAACAGGCTTAATTTATTCCTTCTCCTTCAAGAAGTACATTTGTTTAAAGCATTCAAAAGCAGCATAATACATACAATAGATAAACTGCAGCATTTAGTAAATGTTCTAACATTTCCATAGTGGCAACAGGGTTAGACAAAGTAAAAGGGAAAGGGGGTTGCCACTTGGCAATGATTAATATACAGGCTAGTCATGTAGGTCTTTCTCTACTTTCGCACTAAATAGCCACTGCATCCTCTTTGATTCAGGTGCATTACTGTACACAATACATATCTTTCATTCTAGCTAAAACAACCAGCCATTCTATAGAGCTATAGCTATAAGCATTCTATTTTATTGTTTCATTCTGTCTGGGAGCGCGAGGTCACTGGAAGTTGATCTCCATACATACAGACCCATGGAAGGAAGAGAAAATAAAGTTAAAAAGAAGCACAGAGAGTTGTCTAGAGGTGGTCTGCCTGCAGACGGAAAGAAAGGGATAGCTTTATTAGACAAGAAAATAAATATAAAGCAAGAGGTTGCAACCTAAAATACTCAATGGGTTTTACTACAGTGGCAGGGACGCACCCTGTCACAGCCTAACTGAAATCTAGGTAGGCCACATCCACCATTCATACCTGATCTAATTCTCTGTTCACCCATTCAAGGAAATCTATCAGATTTGTTTGACATGACTTGTCCCCAGTGAATCCATGCTGCCTTAGATCTTGAAGGCCAGTGGACTCAAGATATTCAAGAGATAGATAGATATCGGGCAAGAAAAAGGCAACATTAGCAAGGGATCCTAAAGAAGAAGAAAAGTTGGACTATTTCAAAAACATACAGGGCATGGCTAGCAGTTGAATGAGAAGGATGCATGGAAGAGGAGCTCCAACTTACCAACTTTTAAACTGCATTTACAGTGTTCCAAACCTAAAATCCTTACCTGCATTAAGGAGCATTTGGTGTTGAGAATTGAAAGATATAAAATTTAAAGTATTTGTGATGGGTGAGCCCTGGCAGGGCACTTCACAAGATGGAAGTAAGCGAAAGCTGGCAAACCAAAGGAGACACTGGGAGATGGCGTCCTGAGCTATGAGGCTGGTGGTAGTACAAAGCCAATGAATGTGGCTTTACTGAAAGGCATTGGAGACTTGGACGAGAATGTGGGGAACTTGAATAGCAGATTCTCTACAATGGAAGGAAAGCAGAGTCTTATTTCATCTGAGGCACAGAAAGCTGCAGACTCTGCCCTAAAGTCTGCAACATCTATTGCTGGAGTGTCTGGAGTTATCACTGGAATCAGGGTCCTGAAATTCCATCTTGAACACCTTGAAAACTGTACCAGGGAAGGAAATGCTAGGTTAAGGAGGGTGCCGAAGGAGAAAAACCTGTTAGTCACCACACAGGAACTAATCTTACAATATCTAGGACATCAGCTCGAGGGACAGTTGCTGAAGATGTATAGAGTAAACCCACAGAGGAGGCCCAGCTCCCAGGAACAACCTTGAACCATCCTTATAAGGATGGCAGGGCAACACTTTAGAGACCAGATCCTTAATGAAGCAAAACAGAAAGGACAAATCAGTGCCTCAGATGGAGCACCTCTGTATTTTTTTTCCAGACCTCAGCTTTGTCACCAGGTAGTACAGAAAAAGCTTTAATGCAGTATGGGCAGGCTTGAGAACTTGGAGTACAGCATGCCTTGCAGTTTCCCACTTGACTGCATATCTCCTGTACAGTCAAAATGTATCACTGTACTGGTCCTGCAGAGGCAGGCAAATGTCTGGAAACTATAAAGCTGGACTTTTCTCATAATTAACAAGTTGATGCCTCTGTTGGGGGAATGACCAGCTAATGGATCGTTATTCATTATTAGCAGGGGTAACACTGGGCAGACTAGGTGGGCCATATAGGTACTTATCTGCCGACATTATGTATGTTATGCAGGTATTCAGCATTTTCTCACTATGCTACTAAAATGTTTAAATTTTGAAAATTCTCGACTTGATGCTGTGATCTGTAATACCAGGCTATAAGGAAGCTAAAGTTTTTAAAATGTTGCTAGATAGGCATAGAATGCTGCAGAGTAGCCCTCAAACAGAACAATTTAATTTAAACAATGCTTTTCAGTAGTATGCTATGGGGTAGTCATTGCCCCATGATGGGAACTGAATGGGACAAAATATTCACCACCTCGTGGAGGACTGTGACACACTATTGCTCCTGCCCTTCTTACCACTGCTTCCTCACCCCCACCCCTCCCTCCCTTATCTCTCAACAAGGCCAGTATTGGTTGCTCTTGGTTTTCTCCTTTGTCCTACTTGGAATTGTACAAAGTGTCACTTTATCTGTTTGCTACAATTAATTTGTATAATTTAAATTGTTACAATAAACAAGCATTGAAAACGTACTTATGGAATAAGGCTTATGGTGATGGTGCTGAAGATGACAGACTATAATTGTTTGTATGTTTTATAATGATGTAGTATTGTTCTTAAACCATTTTAACTGTGTACTGCACTTTGATATTTGAAAGGTGCATTATAAATAAAGTTTATTATTATTATTAATTTATGATTTTTGTGTGTTTTATATTTTGACTTTGTAATGTATATTTTCTTATCTTGTGGTTTATGGTGTGTTTATTGTTGAGTCACTGACGTGGAACCTTTGTAAAAGAGTTACTGGCTTAAAGGTCTTCTAATTCCATGACATCAATAAATATTCCACTCTCCTCTCCTTTAGTAGTGATTCCATTAATTTCCTCACCACTGAAGTCAGGATGACTTGTAATTGCCAGCCTCCTCTTTGACCCCACTTTTGTGAAGTGGGACTACATCTGCCCTCCTCTAGTCCTCTGGAACCACTCCTGTCTCCAGTGACTGGTTGAACAGGGGTCAGAGGTGCAGCCATCTTTTCCCTGAGCTTCCTCAGTGTCCTAGGATGCACCCCGTCTGGCCCCATTGCCTTGTGCACTTTCAGATTTATGAGTTTCTTCAGGACTCTCTCCTCTGTAAATGAACTAGTGTCTACCTCCCTTCTTTCGATGCTCCTGGCCCTTATCTGTGGACCCTCTCCTTCTCCTTTCTCAGTGAACACTGAACAAAAGTATTTGTTCAAGATGTCTGCTTTTTCTTGGTCCCCCTCCATGCACTCACCTCCTTTCCTCCTTAGCCATACTGTTTCTCCTCATGTCTTTCTCTTTTCAGTTATGCACCTACTTTGTCCACTCTCTGTACTGCCTGTTGCATTTTTTCCTTTGTTTACACCTTTGTGCTCCTAATTGCCTCTCCTGCCTCCCTCTGTTTCTACTGATACACCTCTCTGTCTTCCTCTGTATGTGTCTCCTTATATCTTCTAAATGCTAACTTCTTTGACTTACCTTCCCGGCCACCTCTTTTGAGAACTATAGCAGTCTTTTTTTTTTCCTCCTACTTTTGCTTACTATTCTGACACAGAGGTTTGTTGCCTTCTCTATCCCTCCTTTTAGATTCTTTCGAGTCACCCACTGTTCTTCTACTTCCCCCAAGTCCTCCTCCCATGTAAGAGCATCCCTGAGGCATTCCTCCATTTTTGTATAATCAACCCTCCTGAAATTTAGGACCCTCACCTTTGTGTAGTTTGAATCTGCCACAGTACTTATACTAAACCACACCATATGGTGATCACTTGTCCCCAGGTGGCCACCCACTGTGATGTCTGCAACACTGTCCCCATTAGTGAGTACAAGGTACTGTACTGCACCCTCATGTGTGGGCTCTTTTACTGGATGCCTGAGGAATGCACCCTTTAGGGGAGTCTAGGATGTCCCTACTCCTAGCTGAAGCTGCAGCTGGGATGCTCCAATCTACATCAGGCAGATTGACGTCCCCAGCCAGCAGCCCACCAGCAGCACCTCTCCCTTGTTTGCCATCTTTTCAATGGCTTTCACCAGAACCTTATCCAACTCCCCCCCCCCCAACTAGAGGTCTGTAGATCCTGCCAGTGCAAAGAGCGTCTCCCTTCCCAGTTTCTAGGGTAACCCACAGTACCTTTGCTGGACCTTAATTTTTCCCTGTATCACAGTAGTTTTTATGTTATATCTCATATTAAGAGCCACTCCTCCTCCTTTCTTTCCTACTATGTCCTTTGTGAACAGAGTGTAGCATGTTATTGCTATATCCCAGACATGTGTCTCAGTGTACCATGTCTTGTTAATAGCAACAATGTCCAGGTCATCTTCTGCAATGATGGCTTTTAGGTCTGGGATTATGTTTCCCAGACTTTGAGCATTTTGCACTCATGGCCTTCCAGACTCTGCTATCACCCTGTTTGTCAACCTCCTCTTTCTCCTTCTGCCCTCTATTCTTACCCCCCTCTGCTCTCATTCCCATCTCTCTTCATTTCTACTATTTTGTTACTTTAGGTATTGGGTACCATTGGGGATTTCTCTCCCTTTGCATTTTCCCTACTACCTACTTCATTTTGAGGGAGGGGACAGCTTTTGTTTCCCCATTTCCTTCTGCCACCCTTTCAGCTAGTTTAAATGCTTACCAATGTAACATATAAACCATTCATTGAGGACTGTGGTTCCCCTCATAGATGGATGCAGGCCATCTTCCCTGTATCAGCCTCTATCCCTCCAGGTTGGTCCCCAGTCCCCAGTGTAGCCAAACCCCTCCTCTTTGCACCATTTCTTCAACCATGTGTTGAAGCTATTGGTATGGAGTTCCCCATCTTTCCCCCTGTTGTAGACAAGTAGCACCTCAGAAAAGTCCACTGAGCATGCTACTTGCCTAAGATGCCACCCCAACTCTCTGAACTTGTCCTGCACTATCCTAACCTCATCCTTAGCCAGGTTATTGGTCCCTAGTTAGATAATGACATCCAGCTCTCTCACTCATCCTGCTGTCCTAGTGATCCACAGGATCTGCTTTCCATCCCTTTGAGCTATGGTGCCAGGTGGGCATCGAATCTCCCTCTTCTCCTCCCTTCCTGTCCCCAAATCTATCCCCCTAAAAATGGAGTCCCCAATCAGGAGTTACTTCATCCTCCTCCTCCACTGGGGCCCTCCTCCATGATCCTTGGGTCTCTATTATGGAGGACCTAAACATCCACCCTGGTCACAACTATGGGAACCTCTATGGGACACTCCCACCCTGCTAGAGTTGCGTAGGAGCTGTGTAGTGGTATCATGTGAATATGTGCCTCTGATCCACCACCCTCACCCTTCCCGAGCCCACCATAGTTCAGCTGCTCCTCCTCCTTGGCATTCTTTGAGGCTACTGAGGCAAAGTTGGTGGTCCCTGGGTGGGGGAAGAGGCACCCTGAATCCTAGCCAACTCAGCGTGGAGTCTAGGGACCTCCTCCCTCAGCCCAGAGAGGTGCATGAAGATGGAGCAGCACCATAGTGTCCTGAAAGTCTCCTTGAAGACTGCCATCTTTCAGCCACTGCACTGCACCATTTTCAGCATATCTCTGTTCTACTTGCCTGTTTTACCATTTTGCTTTCCTTTAGACTCTTTTTTACCCTTCCCTAGATAGGTGTTTCTCCTATACCCAAACTATTGCCCAGCCCTTGTACCACTTCTCTTGCCCCCTCTCCTCCAGATCATCCACACATGTTTCCATAATTTATGTGGCAGCATGGGGATACCAATTCCCACTGCCACCAAAGATCATCCCAACATGGGGGTTCACAGTCCACAGTGTCGGTTTGTGTCCTCCTGAAATAAAAAAAACAATCCATTCCTGATCTTTTTTTCAGCTTAACCTAAAAAAAAAAGAAAATGGGTAATCAGTGATCTGAACCCTCTGGGTCCCCCACCCCACCCCCTACATACTCTCACTCACCTGAACAGTTCCCATGGTGTACTGCAGATCCATTTTCTAATTGAAGACATATCTTGCTGCTGGAACCACTGACTGTGTTATGAGATTGGGCTGGCAGTATAGCATAGAGGTTAGAGTAATGAGTTGTGAACAAGCATGGTATATCCAGCAGACAAGACCTGGGTTTGATTCTCACAACCTCCACTTGCATACTGTGTGAATCTGAGCAAGTTACTTAACTGCCTAGTGCTCCCAGGCTGCCCCTGAAAACAAGCATTTGTGCCTAGTGGGCCTTACAGTTACCAAAGACTAAAATAAACAAAAAATAAGTAAATAAATAAAGTCTGTTTTAATGTATTTCAATGGTGTTTGAACATCTATTCATAACTTTGTCATTTTCGAATGTTTTTATACCAAATTTTAAAACTTGGCCTTTTTTGGGACCCCACGTCAATAACACATGTGATGAAAGTTTTAAAATCTGTCCCAAACATTGATTTCATGGTAGCTGTATTAAATCACCTTTCAGGTAGAATTTCACCATTTTCATTACCCTTGTTCATGTTGTGGGGTCATAAGAAGGCTATGTTAACAATTTGAGGTTAAAATATTAAACGACAATGTTATGAGTGCCTATTGACATTTTTCAGCACTCACTCATATCTTTGGTAATTCTCAATATTTTCACCCCAAGTTTTCAACATAGCTATTTTTTTTCACACCACCTCATGAATGTGACAACTGTCATTTTTCAAATCCTGATTAAAATGTGTTTTCACACTTGTGGTGGAAAATTACAGTTCAGCTTGTATTTGGAAGTTTTCACCTAGAGGGTTCATGTGATGGAATCACATGAAGACTATGTTGAAAATCTGGGGTAAAAAATATTAGAAAACAGCAACGTTATGAGCATAAAATGAAAATTGTCTACACTTGCTCATAACTGGTAATTTTAGACATCACTGCATGGAAATTCAGGGCCAGTGGTACAGAGTCTTCTCTTGGTGCAGGTCCCAGAAGGTGCAGAGTGTCTGCATCTGCTCACACAGGTCCAAAACTGATTTGTGTGAATGAAGATATGATTCCACTGTCTCAAAAATAAAAGAAATTATCTGCATAAACCTGCAAAAATCTGCATTAATGCACCATTTAGGGTTCAATTTAATGCAACAAATTATGGAAATGCGGCATGTGTCCTGCACTTCTGCACACAGAAGTAGTGTTATAATTTTGGTATAATAGATTTTGTGGTGCCTGAGCTTCTGCAGCCAGAAGTTGGTGTATATGTCTTGCACTTGTGGCTACAGAAGCATACTGATGTCTAGTGTCTGTATGTCTTACAGTGTGCATGAGTACCTGAGGCTACAATAATGCTGCCCCTATAGGGGTGTGCACTTCCGGGACAAAATAACTCTTTAATTTGGGTATTATGAATTTGTATCTATGGCTGCAGGGGCCTGTACTTCTGCACACTTTTTTTTATTTATTTATTGAAATCTTGGAAGGCACCTGTGAGCGGATGCTTGTTGAGAGGTTCCACATCAGATACATTAACACAAGAAGGCACGATAAAGTTACAGTAATTATACACAGAAGCAGTGTTGTAATTTGAGTACTGTGGATTTGTATCTGCAGCAACAAGTGAGTGCGTATGTCTTGCAGTGTGCATGTCACAGATACAAATCCATGAAGGTAGCACATCAGTGCAACTGCATTTGTGTCATCTAGGAACAGTGTTAATGTCATTCGTCTTACATGATTATGGCTGTCTATGGTTGCTTACATGGTGCTGTACTTTTGCTGTGTGTGGGGGGTTGTTAGGGGTTGGAAACCCTAATGCCACATTCCCTACTTTTGTTGTGTTAAATTGAACCCTAACTGGTGCAATAATGTAATTTTTGCAAAGTATCTATAGATAGATAAATAGATAGATAGATAGATAGATAGATAGATAGATATATTCTTTGCAAAAAAACTTCATTCATACACTAGTTAGGGTTGAAGTGACAAAAGTAGGGAAATGTGGTATAACTGTTTCCAACCATAACACCCCACCCCTACCCTGCAGGTAGAAACAGGTGTGGGGTGTGCCTTGGGATTGTCAACCCTAATGCTCACCCCATTCCATGAGTAAATAACCTGAGATGGATACTGCATATAAGAATGGGGTGAGCATTAGGGATGACATCCCCAATGCACACCCCATGACTGCTGCTGCCTGCAAGGTAGAGGTGGGCTGTTATGGTTGGAAACCCTTACACCACATGCCTCTACTGTTGTAGCTTCAACCATAACTACTGCATTAACAAAGTTTCTTACAAAGAATATCCTTAATTTTTGAGAAACAGTAGTAGAATCACATCCTTATTTGCCTGTGGAGTGCAGGGCCCTCTGGGCCCTATGCTCCTATGCATGCATACTTGTTTGAGATAATGTAATCATATCCTTATTTTCCTGTGAGAGTGCTCCCATCCCTCCATAGATGTGTGTATGTATGCTGTGGTGGACCCTGTGCAGGGACAGTATTCATCCACCGTACTAAGGCCTTTGATACTGTTAACCACCCACTTCTACTTAGGCAGCTCAGTACTCCCAGACACTATAAGTGACCACTCATCTGTTATCTGCTCCTGGGCTAGCAAATTCACAAAGACTCTGCCCCCCAAGGTAATTCACACCAGGGTACTAAGAAAGGGGCACCTCCAACTGCTAAAATACCATCTTAACAGGCTGGACTGGGCTATCATTGACACATTAAATGATGCTGACAAAGCCTTGGAACTCTTCATCAACCACTTTACTGCTGCATGTGATACTTATGCTCCACTCAAACAGATGAAGGTCAAAGGCAGACACAACCCATGGATCACCTCTGAACTCATAACACAGTTCAAACTACTGAACCACCTCTGGCACTGTGCTCATGCCTCATCCATGCAAGGGGATCTACAAAAATACAAACCAATAAGAAATAACTGCACCCATGCAATATGGAATGCCAAAAGCAAGTATTTCAGGGAATCACTGACCAACTCCTGGGATGACGGGAAAAAATTCTGGAATAATATGAAAGACCTGACAGGAAAGGATCCTAAAACACCTCCCACAATGCTCACCATCGATGGTACACCTACGCCAACACCTTTAATAATGCATTATCAAAGCTCGGCAGTGTCCTCCCACCTGACTTATTCAATGCCCCCTCCTCAAGCACCCCCTATGGCACGACATCCCAAGTACACATGGCTCCACAGTTTTTCTTCAAGGAGGTCCCTATGCACATAGCCAGATCCTATATTCACAAGACCATCTGCAAAGCTAGGTACAGTGGTGATGCACTCAACCTGAAGCTCATAGTGCTAGTCCTAGATGATATCCTTGAACCCCTGACTAAGATCTTCAACCTTTCACTAAGATTGGGCCAATCCCCATCACTCTGGAAACAGGCAACTGTAACACCAGTCCACAAAAGTGGAGACAAGTCACTGCACACCAACGACAGGCCTATCTCCATCCTCCCCCCCTTATCCAAAGAGCTTGAACATATAGTCTTGGACCAGCTAGTTGAGTACCTGGACAAATATGACATCCAGTGCCCAGAACAGCAGGGCTTCAGAAAAGGATATAGTACCACCACCACACTGCTGGAATTTACAGGACACATGAATGCCACCCTCGACCAAGGTAACTGTGTGGGGGCAGTATTCATCCACCTTACTATGGCCTTTGATACTGTTAACCACCCACTTCTACTTAGGCAGCTGTTAACCATCAGACTCTCCAATGACGCATTGCCCTGGTTCGCTAGCTACCTCGGGGGAAGGGTCCAGCATGTCAGAATTGCCGGTGTCACCTCTGATGATAAACCAGTCCTTTCTGGAGTTCCACAGGGGTCTATACTTGGCCCTTTACTCTTCTCTCTTTTCCTGAATAACCTCCCTAGTGTTTGCCACCAGAAAATACTACTCTACACAGATGATGCAGTCCTGTTTACTACCCATAATGACATCAAACACTTGGAGAGTCAGTTGCAGAGAGACTTTAGTCATGTTGAAGAATGGTTCAAATCTCACAAGCTCATCTTAGATTATACCAAAACCAAGGTCATGACTTTCTGCAACAATCGGAGCAAGTACAAATCTCAGTCTCTCACCATCAAGAACCAGTCTGCGACTTCACTCGAACATGTGTCTGAGTTTAAATATCTTGGCATCTTACTGGACAGCTCCCTCTCCTATGCATGACACATCAGCAACGTAGCAAAGGCAGCCAACATACCAATCAGTATGCTCCACAGGCACAAACACTGCATGACTGCGGATACCCTTAGGCTGGCTGTCTACAGCACTGTCACCTCCATCATTAACTACAGTCTAGTTATCTACAGCTCTGCTTCCCCTACTGCACTTCACAGGACATCAGTGTCACTCAACAAAGCCTGCAGGCTCCTAACTGGCACTGCCTGCCAAATTCACACCTGTGACCTGTACACACAGGCCAGTTGGCTTCCACTTCATAGTAGAATTCAGTATCAGATGTGCCTGATCTCCAAGAAAGTCCTCTTGGGTCTCATGCTGCCAGGTGTTCAAAGGCTCCTCACTGTGTACTGCAGTACCCAACATATACATAGTGCTCAACATCAAACCTTCCTGGTCTCTAGATGCAGGACCACAATGGGACAAAGGTCATTCACCCATAGAGCTCCTCAGTGGTATAATGCCCTCAACAATGAAGTACTTACACCTGCAACACTTGGACCCTTTAAAAAGGCAACTCCGACTTTACCTAACATCAACCATGCAATGTGACTGCTTCTTCTAGTGGCAGTCTCCTCCCTCACCCCAGACTAAGGTGACCTGTTACCCCCACCCCAACATTTTCCCCAGTCATCTGCTTCTCTCCTCCCACCCTGTCCTTCTCCAGCACCACCCTGCCTTACTCTCCACCTCCCCTCTTGTAGCCACTTTCAGATTTTCAGGTCCCCTACCCCTACCTATCCTGCACTTGTGCTACCCATTTATCACCCTCTGACAATGGCCCTTCAGCCTACCCACCCCTTTCCTTAACCCTACTATCACTATCTGTTCTATGTAATGTACTGTCTGTACTGAAATATCTTGCTCTCATAAACTGGCTTATAATGTCTCTCCATTATGTACTTTAAATTTAAAGCCTTGCCTTTGCAGTATTATACCTGTAACCATGGTCTACCTCTGTATGTATGTTTTCTCTCCATCCTTTGATGTGGAACCTTTGCAAACGAGCAGCAATTGCTCAAAGGTATTTGTAATCCTAGAGACTAACAAATAAAATAAATTATATATATATATATATATATATATATATATATATATATATATTTTACAAATGCTATTTGTGTATCTTATAGTTGTTAGTTTTCAGACAAATTCTCATAGACTTTTTTTCTGTCCACCTGATGGAATCCTGAATGAGTTAAGTAAATATTATTTTCTTCAAGGCCCTGATCCAGCAACTCAGTAAATACACACTCAGTACATCATATTATAAAAATGACAAAAAACAGTCTTCTGTTTCAAGTTGTTTGAACAGGAATTTTGTAAATGGTATAGTTATATACCAGTATCCTGCAAGTTCCCCAGGAAGATCTCTGACATTTCAGGAATAATATCAACCCTACATGAAACTTCCAAAAAATATAAAAATAATAATATAGAAAAACATAAAGGTAACTTACAAGCTCAAATGGGCAGACTTGGTGGGCCATAGGCCCTTACCTGCTCACAGTGTCCACGTATCTATGTATCTAAACAATAATTTACCTCCTAATAAATGGCATGATCTCTTTCATGCTCAAAAATAGCACATTATATATCAAGTCAATATCTCCTCCATCTTAGCATCAAATAAGATTGTGGCTTGTAAAAAGTGCTAAAATGCCTAAAGTTTGCTGTAATTAATTGAAAAACATCTACATGTCTGTCATGGACAGTATTATGTCTTTTGATACAGGTTGTATATTGTATTTGCTATGCTCATATGTATGTACATATTCTGTGTAATTATATATTTTATATATTGGGACTCCATTGAAAATGAGCCTTGGCTCAATTGGGCTATCATTTTCTGAATTTTCAGAATAAAATATTTACTACTACTACTACTACTACATGTTGTGAGAAATCAAAGCACGTTAACACATACCCTGGCTACATTATTATCAGACCTCAAATTTATTTACAGAAATTATGCATGGTTACATTACTAATACTGTAAATTAAAATATTACTGTTCAGACCTTCTTACTGTTTAGAGTGCTCGTTCCAACTACAAACAATACATTTATGTTCTACAGTCTAGAGTTGGAGGTCCAAAACACAAGAAAAATCCAATTGTTGTCCCCTACTAATTTTCGTTGTTTTGACTTTTTATAACTCTATATGGGAACATAAGGAATTAGACAATTATACAGATGAATTTCTCAACCATTATTTGTCAGCAGTTAATTCATTAGATAAGATCTCCAATGCTAGGAGTTTGACTGTTTCTCCACCCTTCCCCAAAACACACACACTTACTATAAGAGATCTCAGTCGATCTTATCTGTTATGTTTGGGAAGCAGGCGCAGCCCTTCCTGTCAAAAATGCATTTCATAATTTGTCTGGGTCATTCACTGAAGATTTGGCATTTTATCAGATAGGCATTGAGAGGTTAAAAAACAGTGTAAATCTTTATAAATTTGCTGGGAAAGGGTAACATTTCTGAGGTATGACTCTTTCTTGAAAGATATTCATGACCAACTGAAGTTAATAGCAAAAAATGTTTAAATGCTAGGCATTTAAATGTGCAAGCTGTTGCATTTCAAAGGGGGTAAACAAATCTCAAGTTTAATAGGGACCAATATTTAACAAACTGTTTCAGTTTCCTAATGGCCACCTGATAAGCAGCTTGGAGTTATTTCTCCAACATTCTAAACAAAAAGAAGGGATTATTTTATTTTAGTTGCTATAGTGATTTGAAGATGTGGAAGGATATATTGAAAAGTCCAAAAAATGTGTTCCACGATACTCCATTTTCAAGCTACAAATAGCAAGATGGCTGTAGGCTCCGCCCACAGCCATAAAAATCAATGCCAGTCAATGTTTATCTCATTGTTTTATCTACCCTACATTAATGTGGACTCACTTGTCTACTAGGTTTAGGTAACCCTACTAAAAAAGGGATCAGTTTATATTGCAGTTCAAATAATGAGGTAAAGACTGCCTGGGGCTTGCCATCTCCAGTATAACCACATGTTTCCACTACACCCACACAGTCTAAAAGTGCAAGCGACCTAGGTCCTGAACTCATAAGAACTGCATGACCAAGGCCATATACACCACATTCAACCCTTCCCAGAGATTCTCATGGACTACATCGGGGAAAAATAACCTCCCATCATCACCCAGGAACCCAGCAGCAGTGATTGCAATAAATGAGTAAAGACTGTCTCTCCCTTCTTGATCCAAGTCAAGCTTGCTTGTCCACCATACACTCCCCCCCCCAACACACACATGCAAGAGTAAGAAGACATCCCTTCCCTGGGGGGAAGGCAGAAACCAAAGTCTGAATTTTCCAGTGTTAGTGGCTCAGCAGGTTGCACACTCACCACTGAGGACAAAAGATTGAAGGGTTGTGGGTTCTAGCCCCACACCAGACACATGGGGTAAATCCCAGTACTGACACTGAAGAGCATCATGAGGGGGATGCTGTACTCCTGAGGTGCTGTCTTTCAGATGAGACATTAAACTGAGGTCCCATCTGACTGTTCTGGTGGTTGTTCTGGTGGATGTTAAAGATCCCATTGCACTTCTCGAAAAGAGTCAAGGAATTTCCCCAATGTCCTGGCCAAATTTCCCCCATTTATTGAAAAATACCACCAACAGCTTAATCTGTTTCAATTTCAGTTGGCTACCATCTATATCACCCCCCGGTCACCCCTGAAAAAGGGACTTCTAGTCTCAGTGGGCCTGTCCAGTCAACAGATTTCAATAAATACATTTCTTTATTGACTGACAGGTGGTGGCTGAAAGATCTGGTTAGTTCGATATCTCTCCCTTGCAACACAGCTACATGGACTGCTGTCTCTCAAGCAATGATGCAGCACAAGCGAGATAGCCAGGCCCAGAACTGGATTTTCCTCAGGTGTAGTTGGGTTAGGGTTGGGAGAGTAATGAGGGACAACAACAGTAATGGACTTGCCTCCTGGGCAGGGGCTGTTGCCAGGCTGCCAGGGAGGTCTACTAGTGGTTGGTGGCAGGGACTTAGTGATCAGAGTGTGCTGAGGGAGGGGGTAGCTCATGTCTGTAACTGGTATAGTGGCAACAGCACAGACTTGTCAACCAGGAGACTCAGGTTTGAATCTTACAACCATCACTTATCCCCTGTGTGACCCTGAGCAAGTAATGTCATCTCTTTGTGCTAACTTCAATGTAATCTAGCTCTGCTTTACATATCCTTGTGTACTTTCTGGCAGCTACATTCTCTCAACTCCCTTTTCTACACTGCAGAGCACTGCTGGGTATGACTTGCATGTAAGATGCTACATTTTATTTTATTTTCTAAATACCCCCAGCATTAAACTCCATTACTGTTACAACACTGATGACATTAGACCACACACACACACACACACACACACACACACACACACACACATCATTAAACTGCAACTGATGCAGCACTGATGGTGTAATACATGCTCCCTGTCTGGCTAAAATCAATGACTGGATGGCTTCCAACTGGCTGAAACTCAAACCGGCTAAGACGGAGGTGCTGGTGATCAAGCCTGGTTGTGGGCATGATGGGTTGCTGTCCAGGGCTGATTCTGGTCTTCTTCTGGATTCTACTTCATTGGCAGCTTCCCTAAGGGTGCAAAATCTGGGTGTGATCCTTGAAAGCAGGCTGACTTTTGAAGATCAGGTGTCATCTGTTATCAGTAGTGGTTTTTACCATCTATGGAACATTGCCCAGATTAAGCCCCTTGTTCTGCCTGAGGACCTGCCGACACTAGTGCATGCCTTTGTTTCCTCCAGACTCAACTACTGTAACGCTCTTTACTTTAAGGTCACGGGAGGGACCCTCTGCAGGCTGCAGCTAGTGCAGAATGCAGCAGCTCACTTACTGACTGGCCTTTCTAGGTTTAGTCATGTGACCCCTGTTCTGCATGCTCTGCACTGTTTGCCAATCAGGTGGAGGGTCCTTTTCAAGGTGGGGCTTCTCACCTACAAGGCCCTAAATTGTCTGGGACCTGGCTATCTTTTAGAGCTCCTGAGATGGTGACCTCTGCCCGCTCCCTCCGTGCCTCTTCAAGGAGCCTCCTGGTTGTTCCCAGGGTATGGATCAAGACTTCTGGAGATTGTACTTTTAGCATTTCTGGACCATCCCTGTGGAACACATTACCATCTGCAGTCTGGGAGGCCCCTTCCGTAGAGATGTTTAAGCGGAGGTTGAAGGCACACCTTTTCGGGCTGGCCTTTAATGAATTCTGAATTTTAACATACTGTCTGGTCCCTTTTTATGATATTTCATCAGCTTTTAAGTGTCTTATATTTTAGTTTTTCAAACCACATTAATGTTATTTTATATTTATGCATTGTGTGTTTATGTTATTTTTCTGTGAGGCACCCAGAACCTCTGGGAATGGGCACCATATGTATAAAACTTGCCTTGCCTCCCAGCAATAAGCTCTGTAACTGGTACAGTACAAATGTCAATATTTACCCCCAACAGTATGCTCTATAACTGGTACATTACTGATCATAAAATACATATCACATTCAACTCCCCAGCAATGGGGACATAACTTGCACCACACTTATTCTATTTATCATAAAATATTATACCCCCCATAAGGCACTTATAGACACTTATTATAAATTAAAATGCAGTGTCTCTAACAGCCTGCTGATAAATATTCCAGAAGCTAGACAATAACAGTATATAGATCCCTCATCCCCCAAAAATCAAGAGCGTATCTAAAGTTCATAGTATGATAAATCATAAAAAATACCTGTGCTACAACATATTCATTATAGATCCTCCTAGTGAGATCAGGCTCTCAATCTACTAAGAGTCTGGTCTATAATAAATACAGCAGTGCTGATATAAATAAACATCCCCCAATTTGCTAAAAACAAGGTCTAGATGGTACAACAAATCAGGAGCTCAGATAATCCTCTCAGCCAACACTACTGCCAGGTTCAGTTGACTGCTATTGTCCAGGGTATCCTCGCTACCTGACATATAGCTTAGAAATCTATTGTAAAGTTAAATGATCTATATCCCTCTCTGCTCCTCCCTGCTGGTTAAAGATTCCTGTTGTCCCTCCGTTAAGTGTGAGTGTACTGTACATTATAGCCAGCTGCTTTCTCAGTCCCTTACATCTTACAGCAGAGCACAAGTTCTAGGCCCCAGATATATAACGTTCTGTGCTCTGTCTCTTAAAGGGGACTACAGAACTAAAACAAAAATGGACAAAATGAAGCTTCTGGGTGGGGATAGCACCAAAACACTGTGTGGTTGTTAACACTTAAGTTCAAACTACAATCAATCGTACTACTGCATGGCAAACCTCTTCAATCTGTATGTATCAAAATATCAAAGTTCATTTTGGTTGTGCCTTTAGCCTATGGAAACACCAGATTTGAAAATGCAGCTGGAGACCAAGATTTTAGTGGCCTGGTGTGACACAATCAACATATAAAATGTTCAGTTTGTTTCTGGAAAGCGCCATAAATAAAACATACATTGAGCTGTTTATTAACTTATTTTTTGTCTTGAGAAAGTTATGGGTTTACAACACAGTTGCAAATATTTGAAAGCACTTAACGCATATTAAAAACATTTCAGGGATGTTTGCATGCATTGTGCACTGAATCTTTAAACCAGCAAGACGCTCAAATGCTAAAAGAGCCCTCGTGATATTCCATGTTGAATTGAACTCACAGGATTACACTATTCCATTATAAGTGCAGCTCTGAAAGCACTTAAATAATGTACATTAACACTTTTTTTTAGACATTTGTATGCTTAGTGCATTCAGACATAAAAGCAACAAGACACTCATATATTAAAAAGATCTCTTGTAATATGCCATGTTATACTGAATTCAATGAATTATGGTGTTCCCTTTTAAGTGAGATTCTGTAGTGTGATTTTAATCCCCCACTCAGATACAGAGAATGACTGCAAGAGAAAGACTGTTACACACACACACACACACACACACACACACAAGCTGCCTTTGTTTTGAGAGAGAGAGACAGAGAGGAAAGTTAGCCGAAAGATGGAAAGAAAATTATTTTTATTTATTTTATTGATTAGAAAAGTTGGATTTACAACCTTTGAGTCATGGACTCATTTACAAAGGCACCTCGTTGCAGGGAGGGGCAGACTGAGTTACATAGTATGGTTACAACAGTGAGAACAGTACAAGTGTAGGGCATTAAAAATAGAGTACACATAGGTTACATAATAGTGTTACTTATAATAGGTTACAGTCATATACAAGGCACCAAAGGGTTACATTGGGGGAACAGCCCTGGACATACCTAGATAATACATGGAGAGGGTGCAGGTAGGGATGGGGAGTGGGGTGGGAGGAAGGGGGAGAGAATAGGCTATCAAGAGGACGTTGTCAAGTCAGGGAGGCCTGACAAGAGGATCCCACAGTAGGATTAATTAGGTGCCTCTACAGCAACTAGCATCGAAGAGATGGTTCCAGAGGGCAATTCTGAAGACACCAATTTTGGCAATGTCTGTGATGCAGGGTGGGAGGGAGTTGAACCAAGCAGGGGCTTGGGAATGGATTGACCTCTGGGCTGGCAAGATCTTGGTTCTGGGCACCAGAAAGGTGGCCTTGACAGAGCTATGGGTGGCAACAAATGAGGATGCACCCCATAGGGAAGCAGAGCCCCTGGGGGGGGAAGCCCTAGAAGAGATTTTTTGGTGAGTAGGTAGGTCTGGTAGCACAGATGCTCCTCAAAGGTGAGCAAGTTGGTGGTGGAGTAGAGCAGGGAAGTGTGAGTGTGACTAGGGGCTCCAGCCAGGAGCCTGCAGGCCTTATTGATTGAGAGCTGGATTTTAGTCAAGGCAGTATTGTTTGCCGCAGCATAAATGAGCAAGCCATAGTCCACTAGCAACAGGACGGAAGAGGTGATGTCCATCCAGAGGGCAACTTGGGGGACGCAATCTCTATGATGATATAGTAGGCCTATCTGAGAATTTATAGCAGAAGATAGGGCATTGATGTGGGTGTGGAAGTTGAGAGCTGAGTTGAAAGTGATGCCTAGATATTTGTAAGACGTCACCTGCTCTAGTGGGTGCCGAGGGCTGGGGAGAATGAAGAGAGGGATATTTTTGGCCTTGTTTTGGTGATGGGAGAAGAGCATTGACTTAGTCTTCTTTAAGTTAACGACAAGTCAGTGGTCAAGGAACCGCTTTTCAGCTTGGTTGTAGGTGTGCTGGAGGGATACCTTGAGAGAAGAGGGATCAGGGTGGGAGGCAAAGAGAACTGCATCATCAGCATAGAGGAGCATTTTTCCTGTGCAGGAGCTGGGAGAGTGTTGAGGTAGAGGTTGAAAAGTATAGGGCCCAGAATGGAGCCCTGGGGTACCCTGGAATGAATGGGCTGGGTATTGGACAAGGAAGCCATTTGTCTTCACATGCTGGGATCTAGCAGAGAGGTAACTGGAGAACCAGGCAAGGGGGACCAGTGGAAAAGCTGAGTTGGTGGAGGGAGTTGAGCAGGAGGAGATGACAAACAGTGTCAAAAGCCTTGGAGAGGTCTATAAAACACTGCGCCGAAAAGGTTGCCAGAGTCAAGAACAGAGTACAAGTATTGAGAGAACTCCAGGGCAGCAGTAGTGGTACTATGTCCTGGGCAGAAACCATGTTGTTCTGGGAACATTATGTCATATTTTGCCAGGTACTCAGAGAGTTGAATAAAAACTATTTTTTCAAGGGCTTTAGAGAAAGGGGGGGGAGGATAGAGATTGGCCAGTAGTTGTTAGGTGTGGACTGAACTCCACTCTCATGTATAGGGGTGATTTGGGCTGATTTCCAAGCACTGGAAAACTGACCGAGGCATAGAGACTGGTTTAGTAGTTCTGTAAGGGGGACTAGGATGACATCCAAGACCAGGCGAAGTATCCTAGAGTCTAGGGGGTCACAGCTGGGGTTGTTGTTACCAAGGGCTTTTAGCAGGTGTGGCCTGGCTATGTGGGGGGATATAGTGTGCAGGTAGAAAGGAGGTTGGTCCAAGGCAGAGGGGCAGAGGTGGGGATTGGGTCAAAAAAGTTGTTTGGGAGGACAGAGCTTAGGTCAGAGAAGATAGTATTGAGGCAATCAGCTATGCAAGTTGGGTCTGTAGTGACAGTGCTATTAATGGAGAGCTGGGACAGTTGGGGGAAGTGGGTCTTCCCATTAAGCCTTTTCATGCTGTCCCAGAAAGTCCTGGCAGAACCCCAGGTGGATGCGAGGGTGGTCTGATAGTGCTCTGCCTTGGCCCGTCTAATGGCCCAGGTACACTGATTACACATTGCATTGTAGACTTATCTATCAGCCAACTTGCCTGATTCGATAGTGATGTGCCAGAGATTATCCCTATGCTTACATTTTTGGATAAGGGATGGGGAGAGCCATGCAGCATTTTGTTTTTTAGTACGGATTCTGGAGTGGGGGTGAAAAGGTCACAGGCCTCGTTGAAGGCATTGGTGAAGAGGTCTATGGCAGTGTCAGTATCAGGGGCATGATGGATGGGGGACCCATCCAACTATGCCAAATGCAATTTTAGCTTTCTGAGACCCCCAGGGTGTAGGTGCTGGCTCAAGGTGCACTGGGACACAGGTTTTGGTATGGAGGATGACCAGAGACAGAGAACAGGTGAGTGATCACTAATTGAGTCAGGGAGGATGTTGATATACAGGATTTTTCGAGGGCAGTTCAATAGTATTACATCTAGGACAGTGCTGGATCCACCTGTCTGGTTGAATCTAGTGGGCTGGGTGACTAACTGGGACATGTCTAGGGCAGCGAAGGAGTCCCTGGTATGGGAGGCAGTGGTACCATTCCAATTGATGTTAAGGTCACCTAGAATGAGTTGCTCAGCTTTGTGTGGTAGGGAGGGAGGTGATATAGTCAAAGAGAGATTGACCATTGGGTCTGGTTCCTGGGTATAGAGATCGTAGAAGAGGGGACCCTGGTTGGGTCAGGGGTAATTTTTAGAGTAAGGGCTTTGGTGCCATAGTCAACTTGAGGGCAGGGAAAGCATGGCTTATAATGGTGTCCCACATGTAGTTTGCACACCCACCGCCGCATTTACCAACTCGGTCTTCCCTGAACAGGGTGTATCCAGGGAGCAAAATAACTGAGTTGGGGTTGTTTTGGAGAGCCAGGTCTCTACTAACACAATAATATCGGGTTGGTGTTGTACAACCCAGCACAGGAGTGTGGTGGATTTCTTTTTGTCTTTTCAATTCAAAGTTTATTAAGGTTTTTCATACAGAGAAAGGGCCATAACATACATACATTTGAAATAATCTCCAGTAACTTAGTAGTAATGGTACCTCTCTCCCCTTCCCTAGCCCTCCCCCTCCACCCACCCCACCCTCCTGGTACAAAGTGGGCTAATATGCCATGTCTATTATAGCACTATTCTCATCATTATAGAGAGTAAAGAGTGTTAAAGGGGCCCCCACATGTTGGCAAATCTCTTTGATCTGTTGTGCAAACTAGCTATTGTCTTCTCCATTCTGAGATTCGATAGCAGTTCATTTAACCATTCTATACATGTGATGTCATCCTTTTTTTGAAATTTAAGTTTATTGGATTTTCAAATATAAAATTACAAAACATACAAAACATACCAGGTAAATAAAACATGAAAATACATGGTACAACCAAAGCCGCCCAAACCCCCCCCCCCAATGTGATGTCATCCTGATCTTTCCAGTGTTTCAGCACTAGTTTCTTAACTGACATTGAGATTAATGCTATATAATATTTATGATTAAGCACTGAAACCCCAGAGAAATCACCTAGAAGGCAGATCTCTGCTGTAAACAAGTCATTCAAACCCAATAAAGGATTCACCTTCTGTTGAATTAGAGACCACAAAGGGGCAACTTTGTGTCATGACCAGAAAATGTGAAGTAAGGAATCTTCCTCTAGTGTACACCTTGTACAAAGGGAAGATGATAATAGACCAAATTTGGCTAGTTTATGTGGAGAATAATTAAAATTATGCAGGATGTTAAATTGCATTAACCGTAACCTATCTTGGAGTATAAATTTGTGACATCCATGTCATAAAGTTGACCAGTTAATAGCCAAGTCTGGAAAATAGGATGACCAGAAAACAGTGGGACCAAAACTATCTGGATGTAACCAGTCATATAAATATGTATATAACTTGGACACTGCATGTGGGGATCCTACTACAGAACCCAACTCTCTATAGGTGAAGACCTTTGTTGGTTGTGGTGGGGTCTTACCTATAACTTTCAAGAGGAGAAGTCTCACTTATAACACCTTGAAAATCATGGAATTTGGGATATTAAATTTAGTCATAAGCTCTACAGAGGAAAGCCAAGTCCGGTCTTCTTTAACAAAGTGAGATATTGTACCGTCACCCAGGTTAGGTAACCAACTAGAGAGGATCATTATGTTGTCTATCTTAAAGTTAGTGTTATTATATACTGTTTGGGATAGGTACAGAATATGGTCATATTTAAAAAAGGAACATAACTGTGAATGTACCCCAAGAAAAATGGCTATCTGGGAAGTTTTGATAGTTGAGGGAAGGGATTTTAATTTTGCATGTAAGAGATTAGATGGGGAAAGATCAAGCACCCTTATTTGTGCAATTTCAATTTTGAGCCAAATTGGGATATAAGTTGAGGGTTCTTTTAGGTTCTTGTCAGAGAACCACTGGAGATAGTTATTTGCCTGACTGGCCCAGTAATACAAACCGAGATGTGGGAGGCGAAAGCATCCCCAGACTTTTGGGGAAGCTACTTTATGGTAAGCTATTCTCAGTCATTTCCAGAACCAGATGAATTCTGTAATAAGACTATGAACTTTCCTAAACCAAGCAAGAGGTAAACAGATATTCAATAAATTAAGAGGGTAGAAAAGCTGAGGAAAAACATTCATCTTAATCAAATTGATTTTTCCCCACAGGGATATAGGAAGGTGGGACCATTGATTTAGATCTTCAGTGATAGTATTTATGAGATAATCCAAATTTAACTGTTGAAGATATTGAGGGTTTGTCAACAATTCAATTCCTAAATAGCTGAGGGAATCTGCTTTCCAGGAAAACCCAAAACCTGAGATACTATTCTTTAAAAAGTTATAATGGAGGGGAAACACTACTGTTTTATTTATGTTCAATTTGTTATTAGACATCGTACTAAATTGCTCAATTATGTCTAACAAGGGTGGAATAGAGGTTTCTGGGTAGGCTAATTGTAGAAGGAGATCATCTGCATAGGCAGAGACCTTAGCTTCATATCCTTGAACTGGTATACCCTGAATCTTTTGACATCCAGCTAGCCTGTGGATCAGAGGCTCCAAATAAAGATTAAAGAGCAGAGGAGACAAGTGACAACCCTGCCTAGTACCTGCCAGTAAAGGGAAAACCTCTGAAATTGCACCATTCACTGAAACTTTGGCAGATGGGAATTTGTATAGGGAAGTTATCCAATTCTGAAATAAAGTAGGGAACTGAAATGCAGAGAGAGCATGAAATAAAAAGCTCAAATTGACCCTATCAAAAGCCTTCTTGGCATCCAGAGAGACCAAAGCTGAAGGATACTCAGCATCCCTGGCTGCCAAGAAGATATGAAAGAGGGTACATAAATGATCTGTACAGCTCCTGCTTCTCATGAATCCTACTTGCTCAGGACCTATTAGTTCAGAAAGGACATGGCTAATACGATCAGCTAAAAGCTTTGTCAGGATTTTAATATCCTGATTTAGCAGTGAAATTGAGCAATAACTAGTGACTTGTTCTGGATATTTATCCTGTTTTGGCACTAGGACAATCAAAGCTTTGAATAAGGTTTTATCTGGTACATTCCCTGATAAGATATGTTGGTATAATGGTAATAGTAGGGAAATAAGAAAATTAGCAAAATGCTTGTAGAAATTAGGAGAGAAACCATCTGATCCTGGGGTCTTATCAGATGGGAGGTCCTAGATAACTTTCATAAGTTCTTCCTCTGAAAGTGGACCTACCAGAAATCTCTGCTGAGTTTCCGAAAGAGAGGGAAGATGAGAATGTTGAAGGTATTCATCAAGCTCAGCCTCTGAAGGCAGGTTTGGCATTGGACCATAAAGATGTCTGTAGAACTGACTAAATTCGGAAACAATTTCTTCAGGGGACATTTTAAGGGAACCATCAGTCTGTGACTGAATAGCAGTTATGAATCTTGAAGATTCTTGCTGCTTAATACGTAATGCAAGTAGGTGCTCAGCTTTTTCGCCCTGATCCATATATGATGCTATAGGTTTTAGGATTGCATATTCAGCTCATTCCCTAAGAAGATCTAAATATCTGTTTCTTAATTTAGCCAGATCAGACAGCGGCAGATTTCTTTAGAAGGCTGCATATGTTCAGTGATGCAATGCAGAGACTGGCTCCAGAGTGGGGTATGGAAGGGCTAGTTGGCGTAGGTCCAGGGTTTGGGTGTATATTCCCGGAGAGCAGTAAGAGCAGAGTGATTAATCTAATTAGGGGATGGAGGTGACAAGGAACCTTAGTGTGGTGCCAATGGGAGGTCCTGATAATAGGGGTGCAGGGAATGGGTAAGGCATAGAGGGTAGGTATGGCAAGGAAGAGGTGAGTCCAGGATAGGCCCGGGAGGGCGGAGGGAGTGGGGATGTTGGTAAGTGGTGGATGCAGAGGATTTAGGGGTGTTCAAGGTGGAAGGGGGCTGAGCTGTTTGGGGTGGCTTAGGGGAGAAATTCTCATGGTGGAGGGCAGGGGCAAAGGACAGGGGGTAGTATGAGCCAGAAGGTTAAACATGAGCAGGCCTAGTAGAAGAGCAGTGGTGCCTATAGTTATGTAGTAGGTAGCTGGAGGTGAAACTGAGCCAGCAATGGTCTGCCAGCTGTGAAACTGGCCAAAGCACAGGGCAATTCTGGTAAAATGCCTGGAAAGAGTCACTGTAATATTGCTTTTCTGCATGGGAGTGGCAATGACACTACAGTGGTAGCCACAGACATTGCCAGCTATTTCCAAATATTTCATGAAATTTCTGAAGAGTTTATCTCTGCTGCCCCTACTGTGGAAATGCAGAAAGCAAGAGATATTTCTGGAAATATTACAGAAATTTCGGGAAATAGCTGGCAGTGTCTGTGGCTGCTACTGTAGTTCTAAATTAGTGATATAGTTGAAAATGCGGCTAAGGCAAAGGTGCCAGCTACTGGGATGATTTGGCTATGACTGGGTATGTCACCATAGGCAGTGGAAGTGTAAGAATTGAAAGGGTATATAGTTGAATTAGAGTGAGGTCCCTATCAATAGGACAGGTTACAGAATTATTTGAGAGGAGTTAACTGGAGTGGCTAGAGGAAAACTTGAAAGCAAATGTGCAACTATGTGGGTGAGATTGATTTAAAAAGGGGCAGTAAGAAAGTGGGTCAGTCAGGTATTGAAGACAGGGAGGCCAATAGTCATAATAATGTGCAGCAGTGGAGTGACCAATCAGCTGCTAGACTGAGGAAAGGGGTGGAACAAGGGTCTATTTAATATTATGAGGAGGTGGGGAGTGGGCAAAAAAATTCAGTCCAGAACACAGCACAGAAAGAGATTTCCCCAAGATCAGGAAGTGCCAGGAGCTGGAAAATCAGCCAAGGAGCAAAGACCTTCAGTCGGTGCCTGGCTCCTCCACAGAGTGTCCAGTCAAAACATGGCATTCAAAACCATGAGTTTCAGAGGTCCAGTGCATACCTGAATCTCTCCAGGGGTCAGTCGGGCAGTCTGTTAGCTGTGGCCAGCTCGGAGAGTGCCTGGGTCACAGCAGCAGCTTGGGAAGTGCACAGATGGGCTGTCTATGGAACTAGAAGGGAAAGACAGAGGATTAAATACAGGCAGAGTACAATAGCAAGCTCAGTGGGGGGCAGGCAATGGGGAAAGACAAAGCATGAGGTAAAGAGGAGGCAAATGCAGGGCAATTATTTAGAGATAAAAGAGGCATTAACAGGAAGGGGGGTTCTGTGCTTTGGCACCAGGGCATCTGAGGAGGACAACAGCAGCAGCAGGAGGGGGTTAAAAGGAGGGTTTGTAGGTAAGCAAAGAAAAAATGAAGCTGTTTAGAGAGACAGAATTGCAAGTGGGGAGGAGAAATTAATAATTAGCAGAGTGACCAGTGTGGGACAGGAGACATGGTTTGGTAGTAGAGGTGGAAATGGAAAAATGCAGCAATCTAACTCAGTTGCTAGGTCTAAGCAGTCAAACATCAGCTACTATACAAAACAGTTTGTCCAGCACTAGTCTCATAGCAGCAATTAACACCAAAAGGCTAGACTAGAGGCTTGTAATAGACTAGCTAAACTGGTAGGTAAAGTAAGACCAATTGATGCATAACATAAGTAATTACATTTACAAAAATTCAGCACAGAACACAGCACAGAAAGAGATTTCCCCAAGATCAGGAAGTGTCAGGAGCTGGAAAATCAGCCGAGGAGCAAAAACTGCCAATCAGTGCCTGGCTCCTCCACTGGGTGTCCAGTCAAAACAGCAGCATTCAAAACCATGAGTTTTGGAGCTCTGGTGTGTACTTGAATCTGTCCAGGGGTCAGTCGGGCGGTCTGTTAGCTGCAGCCAACTCGGAGAGTGCCACGATCACAGCAGCAGCTTGGGAAGCCCACAGATGGGCTGTCTGAATCTGTCTGGGGGCCAGTTGGCTGATCTGTTAGCTATGGCCAGCTCAGAGAGAACTGGGGCCACAGCAGTAACTTGGGAAGTCTGCAGATGGGCTGCCTGAATCTGTCCAGGGGTGAGTTGGGCAGTCTGTTAGCTGCGGAACTTGTCAGAGAGTGCCAGGGCCACAGCACAGTTTTGGAAGCCTGCAGATGGGCTGTCTGAATCTGTCCAAGGTTCAATCAAGTGGTCTGTTAGCTGTGGCAGGCTCAGAGAGTGCCAGGGCCACAGCAGCAGCTTGGGAAGCCTGCGGATGGGCTGTCTGTGGGAATGATGGTAATGAACTGACTGTGTCTCGGACAACAAAGGCTCTGTTTGCTACTATGTTATACCACTGTAATTACTCCGAAATGCACTCAGAATAGTCATCACATAAGAGCCACTGCTAGGAAGCAAAGAAATAGTGTGATATAGTCTGATCAGAGGTGGAAAGGCAGACAAACAAACATCACTGTAATCAATGTGCAGGAGGTGGAGATAGGGGTTGCAGTTCCAGTCAAAGCACTAAGGTGAAGAAGACACTATATGTATCCAGTAGTCCTTTCTCTCTCCTACATCATAGCAACACATCAGCATGGTTTCACCCATGCAGCTGTAACAACAACATTACAATTTTGCACTGTACTAAGTATCCATTCATTTTAAATGCATGCCTACCATTTGGAATCCATACATTGAAAGAGGTACAGATATAGCATGTTGAAGTAATAGGTAGACATCCTCCTCCTTAGGCCATAAGAAGCAGTTGAGTAGCCATGTCCACCAGGATCAGAAAACTGGTAGCCAGGCTACCTGGTCTGGTGCATGATGGCAGTACACAGCACAGACAGTATTGGCAAAATCATTGATAAGCACAGCCAGCCAGCTCACTAGCTTCATTATGTTGAAACACAAGCAGGCTGGCAGGCAAACAGTGACATCAGTGAAACCCATGTATGGTTCTGAATAAAGGTAAAGTAATGGCCAGAGGTCACATGGAAATGCTGGATCTGGAGAAAAGTGAGTACAGCAAAGTACAGAAATCATGCTGATATACCTAATTAATATGGATTGCTGCCACCCAGCCTGAGTTACTTTTGAATTAAGAGGTTCATAGGAAATGCATATGAAGGGAAACCAAGTGGCTTATCAAACTCATATTTGGCTTTTCAGAACTCATTGCCATTAATATCCAATAAATTAAGATGTAACAATAACCTCCCAACAATTTGTCCTCCATCTTCATTCCTTAAATATTGATATTGTATCCTCTTTTTCATCTAATAAATGCATTTAATAATGTTGGTGTCAAAGAGTGAAAGACAACTTAGCATTAATGATATGGAAACCAGATGGACCAGTATGTTGTATAATGATAATGCGCCCTGTTTTACTGCTTATTTATCCAGGATGCCTACCTGAGATTAACAAACTGATTTTCAGTGGGATCCTTATTCTACCCATTTCAAGAGTTGGGTACACTGGGGCACTGAGAGGTTAAGTGACTTGCTCAATGTTATATAGTAAGTATTTATCTCTGGTGGGGTTTGAATCTGAGATATCCATGTTTCACAGACCAGTGATCTAGCTGTCAAACCACAATGCCTCCAACAAAATAATAAGATGAATCTGACATAAGTTAGCTGGTGAGCATGACAATATACTAATTAAACAGGTGGCTAAAAATGCTATGGTAGAGCTGGACTGAAAGTCTGGATATAGGAAGGATCCAGCTTGGTCACATAATGGGAGTCAGTTTGTCATGGTGGCCAAACAAGGCAATAAGGAAGAACAGATGCAATAGTTCAATCTCCAACCCAGTTATATCTCACCTCACTCTTGTCTTCCTATACAACTGAACCATAGAAAATAAATCCTGAGCTTACATCCTGCCAGTTCAACTCCTGCTCCACAATGGTGCCTGTTTCCTTTCACCCTCCTTAGCTCAATAGCCACTAGGAAAATAAGTCAAGTAATCTCCCACACCCCACTGACAGCCATGTTCAGCTTCCTGGGGTAACCGTCTGCTGCCACATACTATACTGTAGTGTAAACAATCAAATAGACTCTGATTTCATTTTACTGTTATTAATTCAATGGATTTGAAAATTTCTGTATTGGTAAAAGCCCACATAGCTCTTTTTTAACATTCTGATTTCGTCCTTTAGTCCTTTAACTAATTCTTGTTAGCTTGCCAAATTTGCTGACGATTGTAAACTAGGAAGCATTATTAATAATACAAAATCTGCTTTGGATCTTCAGAATAATCTAACACACCTCATCGACTGGTCTAAAAAGAAGGGACTTTTGTTTAACAAATCAAAATGTAGGGTCATGCATTTAGGCAAAAATAATCCTTGCTTTACATATACTATGAACAACATAGATCTGGAGATTACAGATCATGAAAAAGATCTAGGAGTAACACTTTCCAAAGATTTTACATTTAATATGCATACAATTAATACTGTTAAAAAAGGGAACAGAATATTAAATTGCATTTTAAGGAATATTAAAAGTAGAGATAATAATGTCTTGATTCCCTTGTATACCGGTCTAGTTAGACCACATTTGGAATATTGTTCTTCAGTAGCTGCACCTTATCTAATTAAAAATAAGAAACTAATAGAAAATGTTCAACGTAGGACTACAAAAAAAATATTTGCATTAAAAGAAAATGATTATGAAACTAGATTGAAAAATCTATGTCTTTATTCTATGGATTATAGAAGATTGTGTGGTGATCTATGCTTGACATACAAAGCTATGCAAAATGATACAATATTAGAAACAATAGGACTACAAAAAGACTTGTCAATTGTTAACACTAGATCTCATTCACTATAACTAAAAGGTACTCAAAATAACACTTCAAAAAGGAATAACTGGTATACACAAAGGGTGATAAACATTTGGAATAAACTTCCTGTGAATGTGGTATTAAACACCTCTATGGCATCATTTAAATCCAAATTAGATTTACATATGGGTGATTCTAAGTTCAAATTTCACCTTTGATTCGGTGGCGAGTTCATAAAAGGTAGCAATACCTACTGAACTTGTACAAATCCTATGAACCTATGAACCTATAGCATTTTTCAAAGAGCTCTGAAAAAGAGTCTTCTAGTTAAATATTGAAATACAATAATTTTTGATCATTCTCAGCTCCTCAAATAAATATGTCAAGCTTAAGGATTGGCTTGCTAACCTATAAAGCCCTACACGAACAGTGACCCAACTACCTGAAAGATCTCTTGACTCCCTACACCCCCCCTTCGTCCTCTCCAATCCACTAATGAGGGATTGCTAAAGATTCACAGAGTTCATTTAAAAACTTACGGTGTTTGTGCTTTTTATTTTGCAGCATCAACTCTGTAGAATTCTCTACCTTGTTGGTTAAGAGAATGCATGACCGTCAATAGTTTTAAATCTATGTTGAAAATATACTTATTCAGTTTAGCCTTCCCTGATTGTTTTTAACTCATTTGTATTTATTGTCCTATTGTTAATTTATGTTGTGAATGCATATTTTAAATTTGTTCAGCACCTTGGTTTTGGAAAGGCGCTATAAAAATAAAGTTTTACTTACTTAGTTAAGGAATATACTTACATTTATTAAAGAGGGGTTCTAGTGCAAAGTAGTAAATTGCGAATTAGGATCAGTATGTCCTCAATAAGCATCATACCAAGAAATAAAACTCTAAGTTGCTTTATTTAAAAGTTTAAAGCTGTTTGGTAACCCTGACTTCACTGCCTGTTGAAACAAACTCTGGTCAAAGCCAGTATGGCAGCTCAGAGCGGTGAGACCAAGTGAAAGAATACTCAAAGATCTCGCCATGCTGGAGTCTGCCATATCCAAGATGGCCACCCTGACAGAACTGTGCATGCGTGATACTCGCACATGTGCAGTTTGAATTGGTGGATATCTTGGCACAGTATCCATCACTTCTGCAGTTGCAGGAGAAAAAGTAGTACCCAGGAAGGGGATGTACTTCTGCAGCTTATGGAGGGGAAGGCTATTAGAACAAAACACATTGGAACTATGCCACAGCACTGTAGAAGCATGCTGGAGAGCTGTCCAGTCACATGCTTCCACAGTGCCTTTTTCCAGAATGTTAGCAATATGACTGTGGAGCTCTACCTATGCAGCTATAAAAAAGTTTGTATCAGTGAAGTGCTACTGATGATGTTAGGTCCAGAATTCACAGCCTAGTCCTCCCCGCCTCTGACCCCATAGGACATACTTGATTTCTCCAATTACGAAACTAGTTGTATTAATCATAAAAACAAGCATTTGTCAATGCCAAATGTTTGTTTGCTGGTATTGGCATTGGTATTGCAAGAGTTAGAGAGATGCATAATGGGAATGACAGTGAAGTATTGAAGTAACGCCAATTCTCATCCCCACCCTGCAGAGACTGACAGGCATTGGGGTGTGCCTTTGGGTCTTTGGCCATAGCGCTTATGCCATTCCACCTCACTCAACCCTGCAGACACTGACAGGTGTCACGGTGTGCCTTGGGGTCTTTGGCCCTTATGCTCACCCCATTCCATAAGGAAATAAACTGAGTTGGGTGCAGTACAGGAGAATGGGATAAACATTAGTTCCAGAGACTCAAGGCATACTTCAATGCCAGTCAGTGGCTGCAGGGTGGGGGTGGAATGGCATGAGCATTACGACCGACAACCCAAAGCCACACCTCCAACACCTCTCAGTCTGTACAGGGTGGAGCATTACAGTTGGAAACCCCAGTGCCCCAGGTGTTTGAAGGTATTTTCACTACAAATTTTCAACATGGACTTCTTGGGACCCCACCTCATGAACAGTGGCACTATCATTTCATTACTCAATCCCAAAAGGTGATTTCGCATAGTGAATGTGCCATTCAGCACAACGGGTGCGAAAAGACATTTTGGTCAGGATGTGAAAAATTACATCTGTACTGTTCATGAGGAGGTGTGGAAAAATGGCAATGCTGAACATCTGTAGTGAAAATATGAAAAATTAGTGAAGTTACAGGCATGCGTAAAACTGCGTAACGCACGCTTGTAGCGCAGTCATTTTTTTGAATTTATTCTCCAGATTTTCAACATGGGCTTTTTGGGACTGCCCCTCATGAACAATGACATGGTGATTTCATGAATCTGTCCCAAAAGTTGATTTCGTACAGCGATTGCACCATTCTGTGCCACAGGTGCGAAAACACATTTCAGGCAGGATGCAAAAAATTACACCTGTACTGTTCATAAGGAGGTCTGACAAAATGACAATATTGGAAATTTGGAGTGAAAATATTAAAAACTGGTGAAGTTACAAGCGTGCATACAAACTGTGACAAGGACACGCTTGTAACGCAGTCATTTGTTGGAGTTTTTTCACCAGACTTGCAACATGGACTTTTTGGGACCCCACCTCATAAACAGTGGCACTATCATTTTGTTAATCAGTCCCAAAAGGTGATTCCACACAGCAACTGTGAAATAATGTTTTGGGATTGAGAAATAAAATGACAGTGCCAATGTTCATGTGGTGGGTCCCAAGAACCCCATGTTGAAAATTTGGGACCAAAACTCCCAACAATGGCTGAGATATCAACCTAAGTTGAAATCCCCTATTGATTGCCATTATAGGGCTTACTGTGATTTTCTTCAGTTTGTGGTCGGCTTTCGAGGAGTGTGGATGTGTTCCCAGTCCACAGAAGATCACAATGCCAGACCTCCGGAGGTAAGTGTGGGTAAAGGGAGGTGCGGGGAGGTGGGGTGTGCAGAGGGAGGCTCAGGCTGGGGGAGGGGTGGTGAGGACAACGAGGGGCCATTTTCTTTATTTAGGTTTTAAAAAAATACCTCTGGGACAATTTTCTTTTTTACAGGTGAAAGAGTAAGAAAATTAAATTTCAGCACACTGGGGTGGGCTCCCAGTGTGCCAGACTAGTGGAGGGGGGAGATCAATGCCGACCTGGGGATTGGACACCCCAAGGTCAGCTGAAAAAAAATGGGGTGTGGGGGGTGCATCTGACACCAGAAGCGGGCATCCCAGTGTCAGAAAAAGATAAAGAATTTCTTTGGCACACTGGGGTGGGTTCCCAGTGTGCCACAATAGTGGTGGTGGAGGATGGGCATGCTGACAGGGATTGGTCACCCCGTTGTCAGCAAAAGATATATTTGGGCTTGGGAGGCAGTCATCTGACACCTGGAGTGGGCATTCCAGTGTTGGAAACATAATTAGTTTGGCACACTGGGGTGCACTCCTAGTGTGCCACATTAATGGGGAAGGGGATACATGCTGACATGTGGATTAGGCACCCCAATGTCAGCTTTGGGGGGAGTATGTGTTGGATTGCAGAAGCCACCAAGTATGCAAAGCCATGGCACAGCTCATTTATTTATTTATTAATATGTTTCACTGGGAAAGGTACACTGAACAAATGAGTTTCTCATAACTCCAGCCATGGGCATTACTGTGTACTGTAATGTGCATGGCTGGAATGTGCCTGGTTGCTGGGAAGGAGAGGGGGAAGAGGTCTGCCACTGCAATAATGAAACTCTCCCTGATTGGAGTGGCAGATTTCTTTCAAATGCGGTGCTCACTCTGAAACTGCTGTCATCAGCAGCTCCCTGTTGATTGGTGGCTGAGGGACATGTCCATTAAAGCATCCCATGTATTGGCTACAACACTGCCACACCTCTGCAATGCTTTACTAAAATAAATGTTTTTTTGTGCTCTGTGCGCACAAGCAATCTTAATAAAAAAAATGCCATCTTTATGGGTACAATACTGTAGTGCTTGCATTTCCAGAATGTTTGTTTGTATAGTACTGTACTTTAAAATGTGGTTGAGATGTTGTTTTGCAATGCAGTGGGTTACTTGGCTTTGAAATGTCAAGATTCCGTGCAATTTCAGAATACTGAAGTGATGAGATTTCAGCATGTTGCATGAACAACATTTTGCAGTGCACCAGAGCCACAATTTTAGAATGCAGAGTGGAAAAATAATTTCAGAATGTTGGTAGACACAATTTGGGAATGAGGGACACTCAGTCTTGGAATGTGACAAATACATGCAGTTTTATTATGCACAATATAGGAATGTGGTAGAAAAATACAATCTCAAAATGTGGGGAGATCCACTCTCAGAATGGCGAGACAACATTTTTGATGAGGGACATGCAATCTCAGAATGAGATGAGGACACACAATTTCAGAATGCGGTATGGTGCATTTTGGAATGAGGGTCATGCAGTATTGAAATCTGGTGGGAATGCAGAGTTTCAGGAAGTGACAGAAAAGCACAATCTCAGAATATGGCTTGAACATGAAATCTTGGAGTATGACAGGGATTCGAATCTATGAATTTAGTGAGGAGGACAAATCTCAGAATGTGGTGGGGTGGGAAGTCTTGGAATGTAGCAGGGATGGAACATCTCAGAATGTGATGGGGATATGCACTATTGAAACATCACGGGACACACAGTTTTATTTTGAAATTGCTTATCCTTGCCAATTATCTAAAATGTATGAACCCACCAGATTCTAAAATTGCATGCTGCTGCCACATTCTGACATTGCCTGTCCTTTCCACATTCAAGCATTGTGTGTCCCTGCCACATTCTGATCTTGGGCATCCTACCACATTCTTACATTGCATGTGGTGTGTCCCACACACATTCCAAAACTCTGCATTCTACCAGAGTTCAAAAATGTGTGACCCTGCTGTGTACCAAAATTTTGAGTCACTGCTACAGTACAAAATTATGCACCCTGCCACATTCAAAAACTGTCACCTGTACATTATGATATTGTGCTTGCCCAACACATCTGGAAATTGCACATCCTCATTGTATTCATATACTCTGCAGCCCTGCCATATTTGAAAATTGTGCATCCCCACATCAGTCTGAAACTGAAAGTCTCCAGAATATTCTGAACTTTGTACCAGCCACATTCCAAAATTGTGTGTCTCTGCCACATTTCAAATTGTGTGACATCTATCACATCCTGAAAATGTGCACCTCTGCCATGTTCACAGAACTGTGTCACCACCACATTCTTAAATTGTGTATCCCCACTACATTCCAAAGTTGTGTTTCACAGCCATATTCTTAAATAATGATTCACCACCACATTCCAAAATTGTGTCTGCCCATTCTGAAATAGCATATCCCCACCACATTTTGAAATTTCATGTCCCCAGCAGATTCTGAAATTGTGTACCAGCCACATTCAAAAATGGTGTGTCACTGCCACATTCAGAAATCATTTGTCATTCACCACATTCCAAAACTGTGTGTCCCTGACATGTTCCAAAATTGTGTCACTGCCCCATTTGGCAATTGTGTGTTTCCACGACATTCTGAAGTTGTGTGTCACTGTCATTTCTGAAATGGTGAGTCACAACCTCATTCTGCAACAGTGCATCCCCAAAATATTCCAAAAATTACAGGTCCCAGCCACATTCCAAAATTCTGTAGCCCACCACATTCTGAGATTGCATGTCATAGCCACATTCCAAAATTGTGTGTCCCCACCACATTGTGGAATTGTGTCTCACAGCCACATTGGGAAATTGTGAGCTTGGTTTTCAAAGAGCTCTTAGAGTGATGCTGATTTGACAAGGTCTTGCAAACTCTGGGTGTGCCAAGGACCCTCGCTAAATTTTAGAAAAATTAGGGTCCTGGTGCCAAACTTTCTGGGTTTTCTGCAAGCCAGCAGCTGCGCCAAACAGTTGGTTCACCTGTGGGAATGGCCACAGGGATCCACCCCCCCACCCAACACAAGAGGGGTCAAGATGTTGAAGGGGTGGTGAAACCACTTGCCAGTAGGGGGCCAGGGGCAGAAGGGGCACAGGGTGCCCTAGGACTGCAGCTGTCACAAGTATGATGAGCTGGTGATTTCATTCTGTTATATATGTGTATAAACTTAGTAGAAAAAAGTGCTTTGTGCACTTCCCCCATACTGCCAATGGTGTGTGACTGCATGGGTGGTTGGGGATCGACTGCACATTGAGCTCATGCAACTGTCATGAATGCTATTGGGGGTCCATTGTGAGGCAGGTAAAGTAGCCTGTATGCATCAGTGTAGGCAACCCACATCTGAGCTGGGTTATTCCTGTGTGTCGGCTGAAAGCTGTGTGACAGGGGAGCCTGGCTCTAGGTGTATGCTGGTGCCGCTCTAACATACTGCTTGTAGTTAATTTGCTAAACTATCAGCTGAGTCTCTGTCTTGAGGTATTGTTACGGTGGTAGGGACAGAGACCAATAGTAGGCTGGGGAGGGTAGGTCCTACTGAGTGAACTGTGGAACTATAGAACTACAGGGACACCTTTTTTTACTTTTAATTTGCTGGGGCTACTAATTGTGTGAAGAAGACATCACAGGCAGTCTTCAGCAAAGATTTTATTTTAAATAATAAGCACTTTAGGAGGCAAATCATCTAGGGTAGGTGCTCACGATTCTGAGCTACTTCCTGGTCATGGCATATTTAGTGCAGCGAGGGAGTGAGTGCCATTAACTCGAGCGTGTGCCAAGACATGTTGAGATGCAGTAGAGACATGCACACCATCTGTGCATGTGTGTTAGTGTGTTGGTGTGAGGATGGGAGGTAGGGCAACACTCTACAAAGGTCTAAGAGGAATAGCATTGTGTTGATCAGGTTATGTATGGAATTTGTGAGGAGGGGAAGTTAAATCATGTCAGTACTAATAATAGATGGGCCTCTGTATGAGATGCCCAAGCTGTGGTATGTAAATAACAGATGAGGGTACTAACTGTGACAACTTTTAGTGTGAGAAATGTATACAGGACCATAATTTACAACAAAATCTTGATGCAGTAATAGTAAGATTAGAGGGTTTAGAGCAAAGTCAGATGGAAATGATTGAGAAATTGAGGGTGCTGACTAGCTTAAATAAAGATGGCAAACTTAATGAGCAGGTGTTTGCTAAGGGGGGGTTAAGAGAAAACTAGGCTGGGAATGTAACAATAGAGAAAACATGGAGGATAGTGAGTGGTGTAATGTCGAAGCAGTTAAAAGGAAAAAAAGAGGAAGAAGCCCACTAGTAGGTATACCCGTACAAGGGATGGTTAAAGATACACTAGGGCCCCAAGCAGAATAATGGGTTTAGGAACAATAGGGAGAATGAATATTTACCATTGTCAAATAGCTTTCAGGTGTTAGGGGAGTTAACAACACAAGAAGAAGTTAGTGGAGGAGATGATGAGACTGGGTTAACAGAAGAACATAAAATTGAACAGGAAATAAGGCAGGTGGTGGTAATTGGGGATTCCATACTAAAATATATTGACTAATATATTTGTAGATAAGATAAGGCCAAATTTATGGTAAGCAGCTTCTCAGGAGCTGGAACTGAGGACTTGCATAGAATGGCAGACAACATTTTCAAAGATGCAGGAATTGATCCAGTGACAGTAATACAAGGCAGTATAAATTATGTTGGAAAAAAATCATTACCAGAAATACAGCAGGATTTTAACAAGCTCTGTGACAAATTGAAGGAAAAGGGATGTGAAATAATAAATTTCAGAGATCCTGCCAGAACCCAGGGCATCACCATATAAGCACAGGAGAATAGTACTTGCAAATGCTTGGCTAAAGAGATAGACCCAGGAGAAAGGATACGCATTTATAAAGCATTGGGATACCTTCTATAATAATCAAAGTTATTACTGTAAGAATGGGCTCCACCTGAGTTTTAGGGGCAGTAGAGTATTGGGTACAAGAATAAAAAGGAGATTAATAGATGTTTAAACTGCTAGATGGAGGGAAGAAGGGTATTAGTACATATTAAAAACAACTAGTATTGATGTTAAATGCAAATCACCTAAGGTAAATAAAAAAGGTCAAAAAAGGATAAATTGCTGTTTTTCAATACAAGAAGCCTAAATAAGAAGAAATTGACAGAACTAGAATTAGAATTAGACAGGGATAGGTGTGATATCATAGGAGTAGTAGAGATATGGTGGAGTAATGATATCAGTTGGAATAAAAACATTAATGGATACTGCCTAATACACAAGGATAGAGAAGATTGGAAAGGAGGTGGGGTTGCCTTGTATATTAGGGAGGACATTGATGTATTACCCACAATGTGGAAATTAAATATGGTAACATTAAAATGATTGGGGTTGATATCTTGGGATTGATAGGTACAACATTTAGGTTATTGATTATACAGACTTCCAGATACTAGTAGTGATGATACAGATAGTTTCATTAAATATATAGCTAATTTGGCTGAAGAAATGGATGTATTGTTTATGGGGGACTTAAATGTTTCAAATATAGACTGGGGAGCTCCTGTTACTGAGGGTAATTCAATGAAAGTAAGATTGCATAATGAGTTGATATCAGCTGGGATACAGCAGTGTGTGCAGGTGGCTAATAGAGGGGATAACATACATACAAGATGTGGTATTAACAAATATCCCTGAAGACATAATAAATGTTAAAACAAAACAACCACTTGGGTCTAGTAACCATGATATGATTACTTTCTGGATAGAGAGGGTAAATGGGGCATAAAAGGGGTTACTACCCAGTTTTAATATAATAATGCCAATGATGGAGCAATTAGGAAAGAATTAGTGAAAGTTAATTGGATCAAGGCAACAGAGGGTATGTCTACAGAGACAAATTGAAAATTATTTACTTATGTTGTTCAGGATTTAGTATTCAAATATGTACCCACGAGAACAGTTTATAATAAAAGAGGTTAAAAAAATGGCTTGGTTGAGGAGAAAAACTATTAGCTGAAGTAAAAAGAAGCAAGCGCAATACAAAAGACTAAAGAAATTACAAACAAGTGAAAATAGAAACAATTATAAAAAGACAGTGCACATTTTAAGATATGAAATTAGGAAAGCAAAGAAGAGATTGGAAATTCAGTTAGCAAAATTCAAGAAGAATTCCAAGAGTTTTTTTTTAGTTATGTAAACAATAAAACAGGAAATAACAGAAGTGTGGGTCCAGTAATCATAGGAGAAAATGTTATATCTAGTCTGCAGGAAATGGCTAGAGAATTTAATACATTTTTTAGCAAGGTGTTTACTTCCAAGGACACCATTCCAGTATTAGTAAATCACATATCAGGGAACTTTGATTAACAGGTACTCATAACAGCTGATAAGGCATATAAGAAACTACAAGTTGAAGGTAGATAAGTCAGCAGGGGCAAACGGAATGCACCAAAGATTTATTAAGGAGCTGGTGAAGGATCTTTCCCAATTATTGCTAATCTTGGCTGTAAATCTATGCGCAGGGTTATGTACCAAAGGACTGTCAATCAGCCATTGTGGTACACATTTAAAAGAAAGGTTGTAGGACTGACATGGCAAACTATAGACCGTTAGTTTGACGTCTGTGGTGGTAAGGTAATTGTAGGAATAATAGCTGATATATTACAGACCACTTAGAACAAAATGGTCTGCAGGATGACCACTGACATGGATTTGTAAGAAACAGATCATGTGAGACTAACTTGGTGAGTTTTTATAACTTTGTAGGAAGTAAATTGGATATAGGAAGGTCTGTTGATGTGGTTTTGCTGGATTTCAGTACTGCTTTTGACAGAGTGCCACATGGAATATTGATTTCAAAATTAATAAAGTTAGGGATGACTGAAAATATTATTAGTTGGGTAAGACATTGGTTGATTGATAGGACTCAGAGGGTGAAATTGAATGGGTATCTTTCAGATGAGGTGGGAGTGGCTAGTGGTGTCCCACAGGGGTCTGTTTTGGGACCCCTGTTGTTTAACTTCTTCATAGGAGACTTAAATATAACAAGTCAAAATACATTGATTAAGTTTGCGGATGATGTTAAGATGTGAGGAGTGGTGGACACATTTGATGACAGATTATAATTTGGCAAGATATAATTGATATTGAAAAGTGGGCAGTTAACTACAAAATGCAGTTTAATATCACAAAATGTGCAGTGATGCACTTTGGAAAAAGTAATATCAGACAAGATTACTACCTACTAGGTGAAAATTTAAGAAAGTCATCAGAGGAAAGGGACCTGGGGATGTATATCACAGATTAATTGAAGAGTGGGGTTCTGAGTAGGATGATAGCAAATAAGGCAATGGATCTTGTCCACTGTATACGTAGGTCTTTTTTTCACATGACCAGGAAGTTTTAATACCATTATACAAAACATATGTTAGGCCAATCCTGGATTATTATTCCCCTGGCTGGATCCCATTTTCAAAAAAGGACCGAGTGCTTGCTGAGAGACCACAGCGCATACTCACAAAACTGATAACTGGCTTCAATCGGGTACCTTATGAATTAAGATTGAAAAGATTACAGCTATGGCCATTGAGGTTCGGTGAATTAGAGAGATCTGCTATTGTCATATAAAATCCTACAGCAGAATGTGTTAAGGAGGAATTGGACATTAGACATCGAAATCCAGTGTACAAGTTAAGAGGACATAATTTGCAGTTAGTTGGGCATAAATGTAAAACCGAGATATGGAGAAATAGCTTTAAAGAAAGAAGAATCAGGTATTGGAATGGATTGCCCCAGGAAATGATGGAGCACCAAGTCTTGCAAGCTTTAAACATAAATTGGATGAATATATCTCAGTTGGTAACCTTGGTTATCTCCACTGAATAGTGGGGACAACTCATATGGGCCTGAACCCTCTGTTGTCTTAAACCTCATAGTATGACTCCTAGTAGTATTTGATACAAATACATTTTCTCTTTAGATCTTACCCCCACTGGGTTAAGCCCCCATAGTAAATAATTTGGGGGGAATTGGAAACTATTTGCCCTATCACTGTGGCTATATTATCCCAATAATCCTTTACATTTGGACAATCCAAAAAATATGTTTATGTTTTACCTTCTGAGTGCACAACCTCCAACACCTATTTGTGTGATTCTGGTCAAAATAGGCTGTGATAGTTGGAGTCCTGAACAACTGGACATCACCTTCCATTGGTGTTCTCTCCAATTGTTGAAGGCTGAGACTTTGGATATGTTACCCCAGTAACTTTCCTAGTTTATTTCTCTGAGAATCATCCACCTCTCTTTCCCATTTAGTCTGACAGGTCAGCCAGGCTCTCTGGCAAGGCCTGGGACATTGACCATAGGTGTGATATGGGTTGAGTGAGTTTCAGTTACTCTACAATTGCCCTGGAAATAGTGGGCCTTCTGATTTTAACTGTGAACTGGTAGGATCTTTTGATATAAAGTTTCATACCTGTAAATAACAATAAAAATACCACTGAGGTAGGTGAAGCTCTAGCCCAAGATGTAGGAAAGATTTTATACCACCAGCATCATGCAGTTGTCCTAATTTGTTATAGACAGCCCTCTCCCACCTTTTGTAAATTGATTCCACCTTCCCTGGGTAGAAGCCTGTTGTCCCTCTAATCTGGATGAACCTGTATTCCCCATTGGGCAATCCCACATCTCTCAGGCTCGTTTGCATCGTTTCTAACATCACTCAAGTGTTTTGGTTTCTCAGTTGCCTCAGTTCCTTAGGGTTCAGGCCAGCCAGGGCACACACTGTCTGTTCCATTTCCACTTCCAAAGCTACCCAGCTCAGTGCATTATCTGGGCTTAATTGTACCATTGAATACTGTATTTGACAGGCCTGATAAGCCTGTAAGTCTGGCATCAAAAAGAATCCTTTACCTCTGAACTGCAACAGGGTTTCCGTGATATCCTAGGCCTGTCTCTTCTCCAGATGAACTGGGATCATGGTTTTATGATTCTTTTCCACATGTCTTTAGGAATCTGAACCAGAAGGGATGAAAATAGAAATAAAAGTCGGGGTGCAATGCTCATTCACAGGGTTTCAATCTTTCTGATGATACTTGGGGGTAATTTTGCCCTAATTTTTAAGTCTTGTTTAATAGATTGAAGTAATGGGATGTTATTTATGTCAAAGATTTGGGAGCTGTCTCTTGTTATTTGTATCCTAAATATCTGAATTGGGAATTTATTTGTAGGGACATTGCTGTATCCATTCTTATGGTACCCATCCACTGATCAGCAGCATCTCAGATTTCTTGATATTGGCTTTAAAGCTGGAGGCTTGCACATATTCATCCACAATGTGTCTCAGGGTGGTAAGCTGTTATCTACATCATATATAAACAGGAGAGTACATTCACTAAGGTGTGGCGTGCCAGGCATGGGGGGGCACAACAGATGGCAGGAAGGACCCTGTTGTACAGGCTACGCATCCTCCAAAATGGAGAGCCACAAGCTGTGGCAGGCCAGGAAAACCCTCAACCCCCTGGCCCAACCCATTGTGCTGATAGGCAGGGCGGGGCAGTCAGTCAAGGGTCCTGTCTGTAGTTTCAAAAAAGGGTCCCATGCCTTCCCAGGATCCCTTGATCACCCACAGCAGGAGATACACTGCAGGACCCGGATGGGCATCTGATTGGATGCCTGCCTGTGTTCTGCAATCTGCCCCCATGCAGCTACATGCTGGTGGGGTGGTCCCATGGACAGGTGGCCGGCAGTAGTGAACGCTGGCTGGTGCAAGCCTGTCCATGGGTACAGATATGTGTGTGCTGGGATGCACTTCTCACATGTACCCAGTGTATGTTAGTGCATAGCAGCCGTTAATTGCAGCAGCCTCCAAAACCATCACACAGAGGTGGCTACAACCAACCCCTCCACTAATGGATGGGTGACTACATAATTGTAAACACATATTGAGTATGGAAAAGCTGACAGCCAAACTGAGGCTTACAGTTGAAAAGATAAAATCTTTCTGTTTGCCCTTTTTCTAGAGCTGATAGAAGGCACTCTAACCCTGCAGCAAATAGCTAAACTACCCTAAAGGAAATGGAAAGTATCCTGGAGAACATTAAGTAAATGAATTTAACACCAGCTGTCTGCTAATATGTGATGAAATTACCATATGCTGCAACTGTTATGTGTATATATTTTTTAACGTTAAACTTCTTATTGAAAATATAAAAATATAAGAACAATATCCAAAACCATACAAATACATGCTGAAAGAGAAAACTGAGAACATCAAAAGGAGTGAAGTACAACACCATTAGTAAAAACTGAACAACCTGTAAACACAGAAAAAACATTAACTATGAACAATATTTTAAACAAATACTATAAAGAGCTGGTCAAGCAAAGGAAAACCATCTGTACAAACCATTCACCAATATGGAAAGGAGGTAAATGTTATTGTATAATTTTGATTTCTAATGTCTGTGTCACTAGTTTCATTTTCTTTTTACTTTGCATAGGCAATTTAAATTACAGCCCCCATCAGATAGTAATGGAATATACAATGTATCATAGGTACTCATGATTGAACTGTCTTATTTTGCTTTTCTTTCTCTCTGTATTGTTATGATTTTTCTTTTCATGTTCTATCTGTATGGTATCATGTCCTGTTGTTTTGCAAAACATTCAATAAAATTTGGTTTAAAAAATGAAATTGTGTATCCCTGTCTCACCCACATTATCAAATGTTGTGACACTGCCACATTCTGAATTTAATGTCACAGACACATTCCACAATTGTGTACACCAGCTCTACTCTGAGATTGTGTCCTTGCTACATTCCAAAATTGCAACATAGTGGCATTTTGAAATCCCATCCCTGCAGTATTCTGAAATCGTGCACAACCTTGGCATTCCAAAGCCATGTTTGCAGTTGCTTTATAAAACCACCTCCCCCACCACATCCTTGTACCTGCTCATTCTGGAAACACATGCACCACACTCAGTGTCAGCTTTCCTTTTTCAAAAGTTGAGTACACAACTACAGTTTTATTTAACTTTGGAGAAACAAGTAATATAAGGCTGCTGGCAGGGAGGACTAGGCTGTGAGTTCTAGATGTGACATCATCAGTATCTCTTCAATGAAAACAGCTTTTTTGAACAGGCAGTAAAATCAGGGTTACAAAACAGTTTGTAACTTTTAAACAAAGTAACTTAGAGACCTCATGTTTGGTATGAGGACTATTGGAGATATTCTGATCATAATTTAGAATTTATTGATATTAGATAGTTTGGCTAGAACCCCTCTTTAAGTAAATTTCAACTTGGTACCAATATAGCATGTGCATTACATTCTACAGATTCTACACTTTGTAGTTCTGCAAACTCACTGAAATATAGACAGAATGAACTGTGTTCAGTTATGACCCACTAAAGAAACTGCAGAATGCTCTGACTGAGGACCAAGAATAGCCTTTGGTAGTAGAACAGCAGTGCCTCATTTCATGTTGACTGGTACATACTTTACTGTTTTTGCATTAGTACTAGTTAATTTATAGAAAGGGTATGAAAAATATATGTAGCTCTGATAACTGTATACAGTGAATCATATATAGACATGCATTGTTGCATTTGGATAAAGGGAAAACCTCAGTACTGTTTTGAGATTCCCAGGATGGATCAGGACTAGTTACATTTCATACTAAATTGCTTAGATTCAGGAAAGATTAAAGGTATATCATAACCTATCAATAGTGCAATGGCTATCACTTAAATTTAAACTGCCTCAAATTAATGTGTTAGAAAAGACTACTGTTGCTATTTAATCAGTTTGTGAGTGAACCTTTTGGTTCATGGTGGTTTGGGATGACCACAGCAGCTTAAATTGTGAGTACAGAGAGGGAGATGCAGAAAATCAATATATATTTGTCTCATGCTGCACACAATAATCTGATATCAAGTACCTGAGTCAGTGGCCTACTGCTCTCCTTCTGTTTTGTTCTGTTTTTCTGACATGTTATTACTCTTGTGTCAACTGTGTCTAAAATAATACAAATATATGCCTTAAAGCCTTTGAACATCTTACTTTTTTTACTTCTTCTATACTGTTACAATGTAATATTCTTGAACAGCTAATGGATTTCAGGTAGAATTTAAAACTGATGGAATGAAAGCTGATATAAAAACTAATAGCAACAAGTGATATATTACTCATTATGAAAATGACAACTCCTAATAATTTATGGTTCAATGTGCTCATGCAACTTGGTGTAGTGTTGTGCTTTTGCAACTTGTTGAGAAAACATTTGTGGCATTCACCACTCATTCTTTTGGGGAATACTACCTTGTAGGGATGCTGAAGGCAAGGAAACCTGAAGGAGGATTCCACTTGTAGAAGTGCCATGTAAAGGATTCCCTTTAGACTAAAGGTACCTAGGAAGGAGCCCTAAGAAGAGAGACAAGCCACTGGAGGAGGAGGAGGGGAGGATGGTATGGCAAAGAAAAAAATGCTTCTGGGGATTCTATATCAAAACAGCAATTGTGGAAGGGTGATCACCATTTGGGTGAGTGTACATCACCGAAAATTAATTATAGCGATGTACACTCACAGCGACTAGAAAAACTGGTGACTGGTTTCAATGTTATGTGGGGGAGCTGTGCCCCGCACCCCCCAAGATTCTCAACCCCAGGAAGTGCATGTCCAGGGGTGTAAACTTAAAAAAAAAATGAAAACCTTGACTGACACAGAAAAACAATTGTACCCAGAACTGAACCCAGCACCCTCCCAACCTCAGCCTGCCACCTACCCACCACACCACATGACCAGCTCAGCCATCAACAACTGCACTACACCCACATACCCTCCCTCCCCTACCACCATCGTGTGGCATGGTCCCTCCCCCCTGCATGCGTGTCTATATAGCGACATCCTGTTGCTGTACTCATCTACCCATGTATCTGCTCGCTACCCTGCCAGTAGCCCAGAACATAGGCTCTGTGATTGAGTCATCCTTTTTGAAAACACTCAATTGTGGTTGCTGTGTTCACTACATACTGCTTCAGGGTGAAGCAAGAAGGATGGAGCTTAAAGAGCTCAGGCAGGGGCATGACTGGTTGCTTCAGCCCACTGAACCACAGGTGAAGCCTGGCAAAAATAAATATAATTTTCTGCTCAACCTTTCCAAATAAGAAAGTACACTGAATGCACTTCCAAACAAAAGCTTCAATACACAGAATGGAATTAAGGGCAGTGATAACTATGGTGGGCACTGTATTTGATTAGGGAAGTAGTTTGGCCTAACATTTAAAGCACAGAATTATGATCATGGATACCTGGGTTTGAATCCTACAGGTCCTATTTCCTCACTGATTGTCCCTAAGAAAGTCACACGACCTTTTTGTGCTAAACTGTACTATAATCTCTCTCTAATCTATATCTGTGCTTTTTTCATCCTAGTTATTTATTTCATATTCAACTGCACAATATTCTACCTCCCTCTGATGCTTGCCCAAACTACTGTTTCCATGTAGATTTAATTAATTTGTCTTACATGCATTTTTTAATCAGTATTTTATTTTCAGTATAATAATACATAATATATATGACATAAAACAAGGTACATAGGCCAAGATATTCAAAAGGGTTGTGCATGGCGCAACAGTGTTGCACCATGTGCAACCCACTGATGTGCCCTGGCGTGATATTCAAAAAGGAAAAGTGCGCCGCATAAATCCCGATGCACTGGAGTGCATCAGTAATGTATGCAGGCACAGGTGGGGGGACATGTCCATGCATAACCTGCACAGCCCAATATTCAGCCCAGGATGTGCAGAGTCATGCATGCACAAAGTTAAAAAAAAGGAACTAGTGATGGCCACCCACAGGTGAGCTGCCACATTGCAGGGCACAACATGGCAGCTGCCACCTGTGGGTGGCCACCGAGTTCCTGCCACACCTGGTGGTGCCCCCATGCCCCATTGTGGGCATCCCTGGAGTGAATCCCCATCCTATATCCCTGGTGGTCCAGTGGACCAATGCAGGCATCCATAACACATAACAGACCCCTACCACCCTGGTGGTCTAGTGTACCCCTCCCACCCGCCCACTGAGACCCACCACCCCACTCCCCCGTCCAGCCAGCAGGCGGCAGCGCCCCACCACCTGCCGCCCCACCACCTGCCAACTGACAGCTCGGTAGGGCTGCCGTTCGATGGTTCACAGCATGAGCCAATGGGCATGCAGCCCATACCGTCTACTCAGTCGATATGAATGGATTTTCACATATCTGGACTGAAATAATAAATATGGGCTGCCGCCCATTGGCTCATGCTGTAAATAACAAGTGCAACCGCGCGTGTCAATCGGTGGTGGCGGGCTGCAGGCGGGTGGAGATACTGCCACCGCCGGCTGACGGGGGAGAAGGGCGGTGGTCTCAGTGGGCGGTGGGGAGGGGTACCTGACCACCAGGGTGGTAGGGGTCTGTTATGTATTATGATGCCTACGATCAGTGGTGATCGGTCCAGTGGACCACCAGGGATATTGGACATGAGGACTATACTGATGCCCGCGATTGGGCACATAGAGGTCCACTGGACCACCAGGGATATTGTACGGGTTTTTATATTACAGGAATGCCCGAGATCAGGCTGCAGGGGCGTTGGTCCCCGACGGCTAACCTGGCAGGGCACCAGCGCAAGTCGTCAGAATCGGGAGCACCTGCATGCTAATGGCATGCAAATGGGCTGTAATGAGATGCAATGGCCCCGTGCACCTTTGTTAATGCAACATTTAGTGTTAAGGCTAAAGTAACAAAAGTAGGGAAATGTAGTTTTAGGGTTTCCAACCCTAAAACACCAACCTTGCCCCTAAAGTAAATCGGGGCGGAGTCTTCATTGGGGTTGTTAACTCTAAAGCTCTAAAGCTCATCCCATTCTATAAACTCCAAAAACATATACACATACAGTACATACCAGCCTTCTCATTACCCAACCAAAAGAATCCAGCAGTGAAACTTTTCATATCCCAGCTGAAACAGCATTCCCTGCCACTGAAACGTCATTCTGCACCAGAGGCATGAAAACAAATTTTTGTGCAGATTTGAAAAATGACAGCCGTTACATTAATGTGTTGGTGTAAATCAATGGCTATGTTTAAAATTTTTGATGAAAATATTGACAATTATGAAAGTTACGAGCAAGCGTACCTTAATTTGAATGTATGCACATGACATAAGCATTTTAACATATTATGACCCCAAATTTTAAACATAGCTTTCTTATGACCCCATCGAATGTACAAGGGTGGTGAAAATGATCAAATCCCATCCAAAAGATGATTTTGCCAACCAACCACAAACTCACCTTTTGGGGTGGATTTGCATACTCCCAGTGATGTTGTTCATGGGGTGGGGTCTCAAAAAGACTGTGTTGAAAATTGTGTGTAAAAATACACAAAAACGACAAAGTTATGCACATAAGTTGAAAATTCCATTGAAATACATTGAACTGCACTTACCTTATTTCTCAAATAGCAGTTACCAGTTCCAGCAGCAAGATGTGCCTTCCATGGGAGAGTGGATCTTCGCTGTGTTGCCTGTTCAGGTGAGTCAGGGTGTGTGTGGGTGTGTGGGGTGGTGGGTGCTGAGTGGGAGGTCAGGGTGGGATCAGATCATCAAGGGACAGTTTTGTTTTCACAGGTTTAAAAAAAAGCCAAGAGACCATTTTTATTATTTCAGATCAGGACAACGATTGGGGGGGGGTGCCACTAGACACAAAGAAACAAAAGCATAACAATGGGGAGAGTGATTAGAGGGTTGGGGTGGCACTAGATACCAGGGAGCAAAGGGATAAGAATGGAGAAGGCGAACAGAGGGTGGGGGTGCCACTAGACACCAGGAAACAAAAGGATAAGAATGGGAGACCAATCATGGGGGTGCCATTAGACAGCAGGGAACAAACAGATAACAAGGAGGGTGATTGGAGGGTGGGGGGGCACCACTAAACACCAGGGAACAAAATTAAAATAATGAGGATGGTGATCAGAGGGTGGGGGTGCTGTTTGACACCAGGGAGATGTATTTAATTACAGGGATGTGATTGGATGGTAGGGTGGTGCCACTAGACACCAGGAAAAACAGAGAATAATTTTGTGAAGTGTGGAGACAGGGTAGGAGTGCCACTAGACATGAAGGAAAGCATGAAATACTTATGGGGACAGTGATCAGAGGGGGGGGGTACCATTAGACACCAGGAAAAGATTCTATCCTCTTGAAAAGGGAGCTTTTTGTGACTCATGATATGAAAAAGAATCCTTTCTGGTACCATGAGTCATGAAAAGATGCCATTTCTGCAACAGTTAAGTGCAGAATACAGCTATGGGGGTCCAGATAAGTGGGAGAAAATCCTTTTCATTTGGCCTAATTTGTTTTCCATTTTCTCCTACCCATTCCAACTTGAAAAGACAGAATAATGCCTTTCTGGACAGATGCCAACATATGTACTTTACAAAAGGATTACATCAGAAATAAAAGAAGATTCTTTTTGTTTCACACAAGTATCTTGAGGTGCTTACAGAGCATGCTTAGAACCAATTTATAAACATTTTAAAATTAAATAACTTTGGAATGGATTAAATTTTTTCACCAAACCAGCAAAAGGCATATCTGTGGGCTATCCCTTTCTACTCTGAACATTTCAGACCAAATGCAACCTGTCTGGAAGCTACAGGTGTCAAATGAAAAAAAAACATTATAATCAAAGTGAAAAAACTGGCAAGAATTTACTTTTCGCACTATCAGGACCTTGGAATCCACACATCTGACTGGAATGAAACTTCAAATACAGTGAGATCTGTCACATGAGACCATGCATGCAAAGTGTTGTGCAAATCAGTTGAATAGTTGTGAAGTTATTCAAATGCAGAGATTGGGGTTTAACATTAAACTGCCTTCTGAGCCCTATATATAGTGGTGTGACTGTGGCATGATATATATATATATATATATATATATATATAGGGGATACATGATGGGCAGGAGTGTGATACGAAAATATTGACACTCCTGCAGAGTGAGGCATTGATATCTCACAAGTGCGAAGGCAGTGGGAATATCTATGCCTCACGATGCAGGAAGTGACAATATTTAGTATCACCTCCCTGCCATCATGTCTGATTATGCAATAGGGCAGGAGTGTTGGTGCAGTTTATGTATGTGGAGCAGTGATTTATTGGGTTTATTTTGCTGTTGGGTATGTTTCCGTGTTTGTACTGCAGTTTGTTTTAGAATGGGTGGGTTCCGGTAGTCATGGTTGCAATGTTTTGTCTGGTATCTATTGGTTTATGTGCTTGTGAGAGTTTTATTCATGCTGAGTGTTAATGTGGCTGTCTGATTGGAGGAGAGCTGTGTCATGGTATTGTCAAACGACTGTGTACATTGGTTGGTGGGTTGGGCTGTCAGTATGGACGTGAGGTATTTTCATTGGTGTAGCACTGAAAGTGGGTGGGCTAGTTACTTCCGGGAGTATGGTTGTGTATGAGGGGTTCACGTTATTTTATTTATTTGAAGCCATGTGTGAGATAATTTTTTTTATTTTGCTTTGTGGTTAGTAATGTCGTCTGTGAAGTATTTGTGCTATTCTAACTTAAATGTCATGTATTGGACTTTTCGCACTTGGACAAAAGCGGTTCTGATGTGTTCCTTCAAGGTACTATGGCTGCACTGCTTTCAGAAAGGAATAAGATAAATTCCACAGGGTTTTATTAATTACAGTCACTGTCTGATGATATGGCCTTCATTCTTTTCCTAGGTGGGCTGCCCTTTTTCTTCTGTGGTGGTGTAACAGAGAATCACAAAGAAATGATATGTACTGTTGATGGAGATACCTTTATTTTTATGTGGATTGGTTGTGCTGCTTTTGAAGAGTTAGGTTATTGATTCAAGATGGATTTGCAAGCTCTTGTAAGCTTTTTGTTCTGTTGAATTGAAATAGCCTTCTTGTTGTTTTGATGGCTCGGCTACTCAGTGCACCTTTCGAGCATTAAAGCATTTGTAAGCAGGAATACTCCAGCTATTTCAGAGAGCATGCAGGTGTTTCAACCGATTGTGTGGAATTTAAGTTGATTGGTCTTGCAAAGTAGTACCGACATAGAAATGTCAGTTGAGGTAGGTAGAGTGGAAATAAATGCTGCTGACGTAGGAACTGTGTGTGTAAAACAAAATATCTACCACAGTTCCTATATCAGCAACATTTATCTCACTCCTGTGAGAATACATGTTTTTATCTGCAACATTTATCACCACCCCTATTGCATAAATATATATATCTGTGTATATATATATATATATATATATATATATATATATATATACATATATGGATATAGATATATATTTATGCGATAGGGTGAGTACATAATCAGTGTGATAAATCTGTTTATCTGATTCACTGTATCTATAAATAAATGTATACATACAGAGACCATTAATACATACAGTGCCGGACTACTTCCTACTTCATCATACTTTCACTTTCTGGCACTCACACATAGTCTCTACTACTCTATACATACAGTATGTTGCCCCATCCACACTAAAACATCCAGTTTCAAAATCTTTTTTTTTTTATTTCTCCCCAGCATTATGCATCAGTATTCCCTCACATCACAAAACAGCATTTCTTACTCACAGTCCTCTGACCAGCATTGCATTCCCAACTGCATTCCAGATTGTCTTAGCCCCTGACTTCCTAATGAACTCCTAAACAACCAGATCACAGCTTTTTTTTAAACAGATCTCTCTCTCCCTGCATCCATAACCCACAAAAAACAGAACTGCTGAACTGAAAAGAAAATGCTCCAAAACCACTCAGTGTTTTTTTATGCCCCCATTCGCTCGCTCTCTGCTGTCTTGCTGACAAACAGCCTGAGCACAAAACTAGCTGCCTATTCTGCACCTGCTGACAGCCCAATTCCACTTGCTTCATTCAATCTGTTCTTTGTCCCATGTTCCATTCACCTCCATCACAATCCATGATCTCCTCTCCCATTCAAGAAATCACGAAGGAGAAAAAAATATAATTGAATCCGCATTTCAAATAAGCTATAGCTTTCTCCTGACTGTGCCCGAAATCATAAACTGTAATGACAATGCCGTATAAACCATGTGGCGGCTTCTACTTCTGACTGAAAAAAAAATAAGAACTGCCTCAAACTTCAGCAAATATCAAAAAAATACCACAACAAATTCAACTCACTAAGGGAAAAAAAGCCACCATTTTAAAAAAACTCATCAGCCCACCCACAAACAAAACCCCATGAAATGAAAATGCCAATGAACGTGCAAACTGCAAACATACTGACATGTCAATCACTCTTTGCTGCACAGAGATAAAAAGCAGAGTACAAAAAATGCCCTGTATTTCACACAAAAAAACTAAACAAAACAAAAACTCTGAACAAACAACTATAACGCTATTGCATAAATGGAATATGCAATGGGAAACTCATTAAATTAATGACTTATGTGCACTTGAGCAGTTTAACCTAGGACACCTCACTCATGGCTTATCACACTCATGAGAGTTACCTGAGGTCAAACTGCTCTTACGCCTATACCTCATTATTTAACTCATGCCTATGCATATTCATTTTATGTATAGGGGATATGACATAGCCGACTGAAGATATCATGTTATCTTCCTCGAGGCCAATGATATCATAATTTCATTGGCCTCGGTGAAGACTCATCACTGTTATCTTGGTCGAGTCACTCATATTCGGATTATACAAACAAATGTTTGGGGCCACATACAATAGAAAGTCCTATGTATGGTATATGCCTAACAGATGAGATGTTACTTGAAAAAAACTGTGGTTGATCCTGCCAGTTTAAAGTTTTGTGTATATCTTAATGTTTAAGTTCTTGATCTTGCCATTATTTTTAAATAAATAACATTTTTAAAACATATCAGGTTGATCCTGCCACTCTGTGCTTTGGTAATTTAAAATAATACTTTCACTTTCCCTCTTGAAATGTAGCGTGACCGAGCCTATAAAGTAAGAAATAGAATGAACTCCCAGTGATTTACTCAACACCAGTCAGTCTTCCAAACATACTCAAAATTGTGTTTTTCTCTATTGTTTTCTTCAATTTTATGCAAGAAGCTGCCGACAGTACTGTGAGCGCAGAGAGTGAGCGAGTCGGCAGCTTCAGAACAGCAGAAAGAAATGAGACCGAGCGTTGCTATAGTAATGCTCGCACTCGTTTCTTTCTGCTAAAACTGACGCTCACTCTCAAGCTCCAACATTTACAACTTTCTTAAAATAATGACTCCTAAGGAAAAAAACAACTGGTATGTTAGACGACGCTGGTGTTAATGTCACTGAAGATCATTCTATTCTTCACTATCTTCGATCATACCTTCAAAGGAAAGTGGTGTTATTTTCAATTACTGAAACACGGAGTGGCAGGATCAACCAGATACGCTACAGAGTTATTTGTTAAAAATATTTGTTGGGTCAAGTAAATGCCAGGGGTGTATACGCGTGTGTGGGGGAAACAGCGCTAGGCTGTAGAGAGGTAGGACTGCAATGGAAAGTGTAGTTTCACTTTTGTTTGGATGACGTATAGGAACATAGAGATATCTTCATGACGTATAGGAACATGGAGATATCACCATGACGTATAGGAACATGGAGATATCAATGATATCTTCACTGGGTGCCTGAGATAAAAGTTTTTATCTGTACATTTATCCCCAAACATGTGTTGTATAAATATGTGTGTATATATATATATATATATATATATATATATATATATATTATTATTGTAGTACGGAAGTGCTACCATAGTTAAGGTTGAGGGCCACCCCCAACTGGAATCAGGGTGTGCATTGGGGTCATCGGTCCTGTCACCCCATTCTCCTATTCCTCAGCTTCTTTCCATATGTAATGGGGTGACAGTTAGGGCTGATGACCCCAATGCGCATCCGATTCCAGTTGGGGGTGAGGCTGGAGGGTGCAAGGGTTTCAACCTCAACATCAATTTCCTCGCTTTTGTCGCTGTGAAATAACCTAACTGATGCATTAAACTGAGTTTTTGCCTCTAATTATATATATATATATATATATATATATATATATATATATATATATATATATATAAAGACAAAGAACCTCTGTGCCCAAACACTGAGGCAATAGGTTACCCCAAAGGGCATTTGACTGGGAAGCCAAGTTTCAAAGAAATATAAAATCACACATGACCCATAATGCAAAGCATCATGGGCTACATATGCAAATCACCACAGAATATTATGCTGGTTCAACTTTAAGCAGAAATACATGGTGCGAAGGCCTCTCACACAGTTTGCAAAGGGTGCCAATAGAAGACATAGACATGTGTTTCGTCCTACCAGGACTCATCAGTATGCCTCGTCTCGACACCCCAGTGGAATGAACCAGCTACCCTAAGATAGTCTATCTGAGTTACGTTGTGCGAACCAATTAAAACAAAAACTATTTAAAGACAAAGAACCTCTGTGCACAAACACTGAGGCAATGGTTACCCCAAAGGGCATTTGGCTTGGAAGCCAAGTTTCAAGAAATGCAAAATCACACATGACCCCACACTGCAAAGCATCATGGGCTACATTTGCAAATCACCACAGGATATTATGCTGGTTCAACTTTAAGCAGAAAAGCAGGGTGCCGAAAGGCCTCTCACACAGTTTGCAAAGGGTGCCAACAGAAGACATAGACAAGTGTTTCGTCCTACCAGGACTATATATATATATATATATATATATATATATATATATATATATATGTATGTATATGTGTATATATATATATATATATATTATGGCACTGGACACTGGTTAGGCCCCATCTGAGTACTGTGTGCAGTATTGGAGGCCACACCTTCACAAGGACATTAACCAAATTGAGGCAGTCCAGAGAAGGGCAACCAAAATGGTGCAGGGACTGCATCAGAAGACATATGAGGACAGATTAATAGAGCTCAATATGTATACCCTTAGCAGAAAGGAGAGAGAGGTGATATGATCTAGGCATTCAAACACCTTAAGGGCATTAACAAGGTGAAAGAGTCTAACATGTTTAAATATAAGAAAAATAGCAGGACAAGAGGACACAGCATGAGATCGGGGGGGGCCGATTAAGGGGGAATGTGAGTAAATTCTTTTTCACAGAAAGGGTGGTGGATGCATGGAATGGCTTACCACAAGAAGTGGCGGCTATGAATACAGTGCAGGGCTTCAAACAGGCATGGGATAGGCATAAGGGAGCAATACAAATGACTATGAATAGATAGGCCACTGACAGAGCAAAGGCTGATGGCACATTTATAAGGTACAAAAGAAATGGGCAGACTGGATGGGCCTTGTGGTCCTTATCTGCCATCAACTTCTATCTTTCTATGTAGCACGGTAGTGCTACCATGGTTAGGTTGAGGAGCGATTTCTATGTTAAACCCCAACATTTTGCACCTAATAACTTTGTAACCGTTTGTGGATTGCCTAAAATTTGGAATACATGATCAAGAGTCATAGGCCTTGGGATATGCCAAGTTTAGTACTGGTTGGTTATATGATTGTGGGTTATTAAGCATGATCTGCGTGCGTGTTGTCTTTTCTGGAGATGTCTGATGCGTGCGTACAGATGCCACGGTTTGTAACAACCTGAAATCTTCGGGGAACGTGTGGCGGGGTCCCTGATGTGCCTTTTGAAGATTTGGTGAAAAAATATCAAATGGTTCAAAAGTTATTCAAAAACAATTTCCCATTATAAGTCAATGGAAAAAGTTAACACATAGTTCGACAGTGTCGCAAATGCATTTTACTTTTGCAAATGGCCCTGTTACTTTCTGCAATACAGCATCTTGTTCTCAGTTAGTGATCAGAAAATGCTTGGCATTTAAATTTGGGACCTCTAGCAACCTAATTCTTTTGTATTCATCTAGTCGGAGCCTTAGGATGCTAGCCATGTCTTTATTTTGGGGTAAAACACCCCAGAAATATATTTTCAAATTTCTGGAAAAGTACTTTACGTAAAGTACTTTCATGCTCATGAAAAGTGTCGAACTTTTTGTGAAAGCTTTTGTAAATTAAACAGTAGTTTTCTAGTCTGTGGAAAGTGACAGCAATTCTTGGCACTGTGCTGCAAAAGAACGGTTGGGAGTTTTGGGCTGCAATTTGGGGAACGCAGCCAACATCTCACAGATGTGTCTTTCAGTGTTTTGGTGAAAAAATATTACACAGCGGCAAGGTTATGGCACTCCAAAGTTGACAGTTTTTCCCATAGGATAACATTACGGTGCCCGACGCATTACAGGAATCGTTTGGCACCCTGCTGCAAAATAACGGTTTAGTCTTTTTTCCTGACATTTGGAGATAAGATAGCCAACAGCCCACAGATGTGCCTTTCAGTGGTTTGGTGAACAAATATTATAGGGAGGCAAAGTTATGGCACTCCGAACTTCTCTTTTTTTCCCTTAGGATAACATTACGGTGGTTGGCACTTTGTTTCAGGAGCCCGTATCTTGAGAGCGTTGCAAGATACAGACTTTTCGTCAGAAAAATTCTTAGCCCCCTAACAGGGGCTAAGTACAAAGTTAGCCAGGACAGTTGTAAATCATATGACTTTTTAATTTTTTTTCTACATCGTACGGTTCCTGAGATATAACCTATTTAGTATTCCAAGTCCTCATTTTCTGCTCCGATACCCATTATTATGCATACATTCTTTGTACTCACTGTCTTTCTCTATGCAGATTTTGGGGAAAACCATCCTGTGTGCTTACATTACTGTTACTGTTGCCCTTTCCGCTTGCGGTTCCGTACCCGTTTCACTTACCGTTGACGTCTGCACCACCATGTGCGTTATCCTTTGCGTTTTCATTTGCGCTTGCGTTTCTGTTATTTTTTGCCATTTGTGTCTACAGTACTGTTTCTCTTTCTGTTTCACTTTGCGTCACCATGCCCATTGACCTTTCCATTTGCAGGCACCATGTTACTATGTGACAACACATCACGTGGCAGACCGTTCCCGTCTCCGCCACCGTGTGCGTTACCCTTTCTGTTCTCATTCGCGCTTGCGTTACCATGTGCGCCGCTATTGGCGCTTCTGTTTCATTGCTGTTCCTGTTACTATGCCACAAGACATCATGTGACGGGACTGGCCCCGGACTCCCGCCCGTACATTACATTCACTATTTCTGTTATCATTCTCAAAAGAAGGAAATTAGAGGCAAAAACTCCGTTTAATGCATTAGTTAGGTTGTTCCACAGTGACAAAAGTGAGAATTTGCTGTTAGGGTTGAAAACCCTAACTCAAATCACCCCAGCACCACACACGCACTGACACACACACAACATGCAAGTATGGGGAGGACCAAGTCAGCACAACCAATGACAGACATCCAGCAGCAGGTGACAGAAATAACAAACAATTGTTTAAATGTACTACGAGACATCCCCACCCACCTGACCAGGTACTGCATGCTCAGTGGAGATCAACAGCAAAACTGAGGCCATGTACACCAAGCGTACACATCCCTGATTGCAAAGGGCCCGTGCTCTCACCACCATATTCCATTACAATTTATTGTACTTATTCTCAAAAGAATGGAAATTCATGGCAAAAACTCCGTTTAATGCATCAGTTAGGGTTGTTCCACAGCGACAAAAGTGAGGAAATTCAGTGTTAGGGTTGCCATCCCTTGCACCCCAAGCACAGCCCGTCCCGACCAACAGGCATCGGGGGGGGGTGTTGGGATTATCGGTCCTAACTCTCACCCCATTCTCCTATACTGCACCATCTCAGCTTGTTTATGCATGGGACGGGGTGAGAGTTAGGGCTGACTACCCCCATTCACACCCCGATGCCTGTTGCTGGGGATGGGGTGTGCTTGGGGTGCAAGGGGTGGCAATCCTAACACTGAATTTCCTCACTTTTGTTGCTGTGGAACAACCCTAACTGATGCATTAAACAGAGGTTTTGCCATGAATATATGTATATTCTATTAGATAACCCACTCTTTTTTGGGGAAATATGCTGCTCTGATATACGCATGCCTTGGTGTTCATCAACCACCCACGGTGGGCGTATATCAGAGCATGACTGCATACCATAGAGTGGGTTCTATATCTTATAAAATGACAAAATTGTTTTAGGAGTAAAAGTGCAGGTGTGCGGCCATGCTCTGATATACACACTGTCATGTGATGGGATCCAACAAATTAGCAGACATAATTTTTCCTACCCATTTACAAAAAAATATATATATATTTATAGATAGATATAGATATAGACATAGATACAAATATAGCTATAGATATAGATCTATAGATATCATCTGTTGTATTACCTAGGATGTATGGTAATTTCTCAAAAGACATTTTTCACCTAAAATAGTTCACTATTTCTCTTCTTCAAAATGAGGTAAGAGGTGTGTGTTCCATTTTTCTAAAGTTTTGTATCCATAGTCCTTACTGAGAAAATCATTTCATTTGTTCAAGTCATTATAATGGCACTAGTATGATTAAAAAATGGGTTGCCAGAATGAACAGCAGCCTCTGTTGTCAAAGGGCACCTTGCCTTGGTGCCAGTCTAGAATTAGAAGGGGAGAGGGGTGAGGAATAGGAAAGATTGAGGGCTAGTGAGGGATTCTGGGAGGAAGGTCAGCACAAAAATTGGTGGGGGCAAGGGAAGGATAGTGATTGGTAGGTAGGAAGTGCACCAAAAGTGAGGGGGTTTAAAGGGAAAGTGAAAGGATGCTCCCCTTCTTCTTTTGCTAGATGAGATGGGAGTTGGACTAATTAATTACGCTTACTAGCACATCAGTCAGTGGTTTCTGGTCATGAGGTAAGTGAGGACTTGGGAGGCAGCGGTGTGGTTCCAGTAAGGAGGGCTGGAAGTTTGGGGGCTAGCCTCTCTATACTTTTCCAGTGAACAATACCATAATAAGGTTAAGCACTTATGGGTAGAAGAAGGGCTGGTGTCTTACTTATGGTTAGACCACCAGTTTTTCTTATAAACAACTTAACGCGGGAGAAGTTTTTGTTTTTAAAAAGTGATCATAAATGTGGAGTGTGGGGAAGGGCAAAGGGTTATTGGAAGATGTTTCAACTTGGGAGAGCAGAGATTAAATGGCATTTCAGCCAGTGGTCTATTCCACGAGAAGCAGTGGGGGGATGTTTCCATTTCACCCTGAGCAGCCCAGGTTATACTCCAGTGATTTGGAGTTGGGCATTTGGGCCCATTCGGGAAGAGCACAGATTATGGCCATTCCCCGCAGGATGGTTGCTTGCACCCACTTCAGCACACATAGAGAGGTGCCTGATTGTGGATCCATTTGATTGGTTTAGGTTATGGGTATTAAGAACAGTCCCTGTGTGTTGTTTTGGAGATAATCACCTCTTCTTTTCAGAGTGAGTTTGGGGTAAGGGAAGCAGTGGAGCTGTGGGTAGGCCTGAGGGGGCATGATGGCCCGAATGCTGATGTGGCAATGGAGTGGTGGTACCAGCAGGTGGGGATCTCCATTTGTATGCAGTGGGGGACACTGTGCAGATTGTGTTTGGTTCTTGTTTTGGGCAGGGCGGTCTGTTACATCTGAGGTTTGTGGTGTGTGTCCAGGGTTTGGGAGATTGAGTAGTGAGTGAGGACTCGCTGGGCAGACCCCCACTTTTGGAATGAGATTTACATAGGTCTCAATCTTTGCACCCAAATCCATTGAGGCAATGCAGGAGTGAGGGTGTGGGGGGGATGGAAAGTCACGTAGACACCATTTTAAGGCTAGGGAAGGGCATGGGGGAAATCAAAATTGTGGTTGTATGTGGTTTGCACATTGAAGTAGAAAACAGCAGACAGGAGGCCCAGCTGGACAGAAAGAAAAAAAAAGGACCTGGCTGGAGGTTGTTACCTGTCAGGGAGGCTATCTGAAGGAGGAGGAGGAGGCCATACAAGGATAAGTGATATTAGACATGGTATGTAAAAGTACAAGGGGGGAGTTATTTGTTAATATAGAGGATTGAAGAGGGAACAGGGCAATTGGTTTCATTTTGGGAAAGGCAGCTCAAATATACCATTTGTATAATGGATCTGTTTGTGAGATGGGGTATAAACATCTGTACCAATATTGTTACTCTGTAATATCCTAATATTTGATTAGCTTTTAACACAAGAACATTTCATGTTCAAATAAAAAAAGACTATAATACCACAGATGATACAGGCTTTTTTGACTCATGCCTCCACACGTGTACTAAACCATTTAATAACTTAGTTCTCTGTTTCATTTCTTTACCAATGTCTTACATTTAGGTCAGTTTTAACCCCTGGGGTTGGACTGCCTGTGGAGCTGCCCCTGCCCACCCTGCCGTCACTGTCCAGGTAACCCCTGAGGCTGGACTGCCCGTGGAGCTACTCCCGCTCACCCTGCCATCACTGTCCAGGTAACCCCTGGGGCTGGACTGCCTGTGGAGCTGCTACCGCCCACCCTGCCATCACTGCCCAGGTAACCCCTTCTGGCTGGACTGCCCGTGGAGCTGCTCCCACCCACACTGCCATCAATGTCCTGGTAACCCCTGTTGTTGGACTGCCCATGGAGCTGCTCCCCCCCTGCCCTGCGGTCACTGTCCAGGTACGCTGGAGACTGTGCTCACAAATTCCTTCATCTACTTAGTTTGAAAATTGGTGCCTTTTTATCATGACCACTAACTCGCGCTTGGGGGCATCTTGGCTGGAAATTCAGCTCTAACTGCTGAGAGAATCTCCCCGGACACTTTACCTTCATTCTACAACTTTCTTTAAATTAATTCAGTCCAGTTAAGAACTTTGGTAACAGTGTGCTTATTAATGTGCTGCTACCGCTGAGAACAGCCAGCATTCCTGTCACTCTTGCCCTGCTGATCCGGCAAATCCTTTAAAATTAATTTGTGCATAAAGGAGCTGCTACCTGATTGTAATTATCTCTAAAGGCTGCAGCTACATGAGGAATCTCTGGGCAGATTGGCAAGTTCATCTGAGTTGGTGGTGTTTCTTTGCTCCTGGACTGCACTGGCTCTCAGCTTAGTTTTAGAGAGCTGCCTAGGTGAAATCCCCACCAGCCCCAATACCCTCCACCCTTAGCTAGTGTTGTTACTAGAAAACCTCGTGAGGAGTTCTATTTTTTCTATCTCCTAAGTTTCTCGTTTGATCCTTATACATTTCCCTCACTAGAATTAGTCTGACCTCTTCTTAATATTCCTTAACCTTTCGCACAGAGCTCCCGTGGCAAAACTCCCCAATCTATCCTCTCCAGATGGAGTTGTTTGGCACTTCCTCTTCCACCCTTGCTGTGCAGCTTTGCTTTTGTTTTGCTCTGCTGCTGTTTCTCCTTACATCTGCTTATTAATTGATACACTGATTCACCTCTCTCTCAGCGTCCCACTGATTGCTGCTACTTCTGTTTCTCTTTACCTGTTAATTACATTTCAACACTCATCCCTTGCTCTTTCCACTTGCCTCTCCTCTTCACTGTCCATTCTCTCCCCCCTAACCACCCCTACCTATATATCTTGTAACCATGAATTTGTGGGCCTTACTCCCCCTCATGATAGGTCTCTCCTTGCTATTTCTTCTTGAACTCTCTGCTCTGCCTTCTGTGCCTCCTTCAAATTGTCATACCTACTCTCTTGGGAACTTCTGCTACTCGAACTTACTGGTGGGGCCTGGCCCTTGTCCTTCACCCCTGCCAGGGCTTATCAATAGATATCAAGGGGCTCTACTTAGATATATCTTGTGGAGGTTCTCTATCTCCCCTGGATGTGCCTCTCAGGCAATGCTGACTGCAACATTATGGATAATAACCCTGTCCCTCACCCTGGCTGGTGATATTGAAGCCAACCCTGGCCCTCCCACTTTTGCTAATACTACCCAGTCTCTGTCTGCTTATTGCTTGCCAAAATCTTCCTGTCTCACCTTTGCTCACCTTAACATCAGGATCCTCACTGCCAACCTCCCAGAAATTGAGGCTTGGATAAGCACTAACAACCTGGACATCCTAGCACTCTCCCAAACTTGGCTGAAGCCCTCTATGGCTGTCTCCCTCTGCTCCATCCCAGGCTACAATATGCTTCAGGCTGATCACCCTAGCTCTAAAAGAGGTGGGGGCTTGGCCCTGTACTACAAATCTCATCTTAACATCTCTATCTTGCAGGGTCCCTCCCTGACAAATTATGAGGTCCTTCATTCCCGGCTTTTGCTTGAGGGTGTCAAGATTCTACACATCTTCTGCATTTATATACCTCCCAAACACTCCAGACTAGGTCTTGAGGAATTTATTGAGCTTGTGGCATCAGTGTCAGAGAAAAATGAGGTTATCTGCTTGGGAGATTTTAACCAGGACTGGGCCAGACCTCAGTCCTCTCTCCTATCATCCAATATCAGTAAGGCCAACCTTCTCAATTAATTCAGGATCTCATTAGAATCTCTCACGGGGCTCCTCAACACCGTCTTAGATTGGATTCTGACTGATAGGAAGGAGAACTTCCCCAATGCTGGTGTTCTTCCTGACTCTCTCAGCGATCACTGCCCTGTTTTTCTTTGTCTGGGACTCCTCTCCTCCGTCCCCCAAACTACTATCTTTTCAACTTCTCAACCTCAACCCTGCTGCTTTTCTGCATGATCTAGACCAGGTTGACTGGTCCCCTCTCTACATGACCTATGATATCAACTGCGCAACTGAGTATTTCAATGCTACCCTTCTCTCTCTTTGGAACCTACACATCCTGGTTACTATGCGCAGGGTAAAAGGCAAGGTCACAAAATGGCTTAAGCGCCTCCTACTCCAGCTGCTGAAATGTAGGGATAAACTCTGGTCAGTCTGGAAATCCTCTTCCCTTCAGGCTGACTTCGATGCCTACATGTCATTGCTCAACACTTGCAAAAAGGAGCTTCACTTTGCCAACAGTATGTACTACCGGAACTTGCTCAGTGCCTCAAACCCAAAATGCTACTGGGCTCAAATTAAGGAAATGCTCAGGAATAATAAGACTCTGACTCAAACGAAATTCTAGTTAATTGAAGTTGTGTGTCACTGTCATTTCTGAAATGGTGAGTCACAACCTCATTCTGCAACAGTGCATCCCCAAAATATTCCAAAAATTACAGGTCCCAGCCACATTCCAAAATTCTGTAGCCCACCACATTCTGAGATTGCATGTCATAGCCACATTCCAAAATTGTGTGTCCCCACCACATTGTGGAATTGTGTCTCACAGCCACATTGGGAAATTGTGAGCTTGGTTTTCAAAGAGCTCTTAGAGTGATGCTAGTTACAAGGGCTGCGGCAAACTCTGGGTGTGCCAAGGACCCTGCGCTAAATTTTAGAAAAATTAGGGTCCTGGTGCCAAACTTTCTGGGTTTTCTGCAAGCCAGCAGCTGCGCCAAACAGTTGGTTCACCTGTGGGAATGGCCACAGGGATCCACCCCCCCACCCAACACAAGAGGGGTCAAGATGTTGAAGGGGTGGTGAAACCACTTGCCAGTAGGGGGGCCAGGCAGAAGGGGCACAGGGTGCCCTAGGACTGCAGCTGTCACAAGTATGATGAGCTGGTGATTTCATTCTGTTATATATGTGTATAAACTTAGTAGAAAAAAGTGCTTTGTGCACTTCCCCCATACTGCCAATGGTGTGTGACTGCATGGGTGGTTGGGGATCGACTGCACATTGAGCTCATGCAACTGTCATGAATGCTATTGGGGGTCCATTGTGAGGCAGGTAAAGTAGCCTGTATGCATCAGTGTAGGCAACCCACACATCTGAGCTGGGTTATTCCTGTGTGTCGGCTGAAAGCTGTGTGACAGGGGAGCCTGGCTCTAGGTGTATGCTGGTGCCGCTCTAACATACTGCTTGTAGTTAATTTGCTAAACTATCAGCTGAGTCTCTGTCTTGAGGTATTGTTACGGTGGTAGGGACAGAGACCAATAGTAGGCTGGGGAGGGTAGGTCCTACTGAGTGAACTGTGGAACTATAGAACTACAGGGACACCTTTTTTTACTTTTAATTTGCTGGGGCTACTAATTGTGTGAAGAAGACATCACAGGCAGTCTTCAGCAAAGATTTTATTTTAAATAATAAGCACTTTAGGAGGCAAATCATCTAGGGTAGGTGCTCACGATTCTGAGCTACTTCCTGGTCATGGCATATTTAGTGCAGCGAGGGAGTGAGTGCCACGAACTTCGAGCGTGTATCGCCGCATGTTGAGACGTGTGCAGAGACATGCACACCATCTGTGCATGTGTGTTAGTGTGTTGGTGTGAGGATGGGAGGTAGGGGCAACACCTACAAAGGTCTAAGAGGAATAGCATTGTGTTGATCAGGTTAGTGTATGGAATTTGTGAGGGAGGGGGAAGTTAAATCATGTCAGTACTAACAATAGATGGGGCTCTCTGTATGAGATGCCCAAGCTGTGGTATGTGTAAAATAACAGATGAGGGTACTAACTGTGACAACTTTTAGTGTGAGAAATGTATACAGGACCATAATTTACAACAAAATCTTGATGCAGTAATAGTAAGATTAGAGGGTTTAGAGCAAAGTCAGATGGAAATGATTGAGAAATTGAGGGTGCTGACTAGCTTAAATAAAGATGGCAAACTTAATGAGCAGGTGTTTGCTAAGGGGGGGTTAAGAGAAAACTAGGCTGGGAATGTAACAATAGAGAAAACATGGAGGATAGTGAGTGGTGTAATGTCAAGCAGTTAAAAGGAAAAAAGAGGAAGAAGCCCACTAGTAGGTATACCCTGCATAAGGGATGGTTAAAGATACACTAGGCCCCAAGCAGAATAATGGGTTTAGGAACAATAGGGAGAATGAATATTTACCATTGTCAAATAGCTTTCAGGTGTTAGGGAGTTAACAACACAAGAAGAAGTTAGTGGAGGAGATGATGAGACTGGGTTAACAGAAGAACATAAAATTGAACAGGAAATAAGGCAGGTGGTGGTAATTGGGGATTTCCATACTAAAATATATTGACTAATATATTTGTAGATAAGATAAGGCCAAATTTATGGTAAGCAGCTTCTCAGGAGCTGGAACTGAGGACTTGCATAGAATGGCAGACAACATTTTCAAAGATGCAGGAATTGATCCAGTGACAGTAATACAAGGCAGTATAAATTATGTTGGAAAAAAATCATTACCAGAAATACAGCAGGATTTTAACAAGCTCTGTGACAAATTGAAGGAAAAGGGATGTGAAATAATAAATTTCAGAGATCCTGCCAGAACCCAGGGCATCACCATATAAGCACAGGAGAATAGTACTTGCAAATGCTTACAAAGAGATAGACCCAGGAGAAAGGATACGCATTTATAAAGCATTGGGATACCTTCTATAATAATCAAAGTTATTACTGTAAGAATGGGCTCCACCTGAGTTTTAGGGGCAGTAGAGTATTGGGTACAAGAATTAAAAAGGAGATTAATAGATGTTTAAACTGCTAGATGGAGGGAAGAAGGGTATTAGTACATATTAAAAACAACTAGTATTGATGTTAAATGCAAATCACCTAAGGTAAATAAAAAAGGTCAAAAAAGGATAAATTGCTGTTTTTCAATACAAGAAGCCTAAATAAGAAGAAATTGACAGAACTAGAATTAGAATTAGACAGGGATAGGTGTGATATCATAGGAGTAGTAGAGATATGGTGGAGTAATGATATCAGTTGGAATAAAAACATTAATGGATACTGCCTAATACACAAGGATAGAGAAGATTGGAAAGGAGGTGGGGTTGCCTTGTATATTAGGGAGGACATTGAGTGTATTACCCACAATGTGGAAATTAAATATGGTAACATTAAAATGATTGGGGTTGATATCTTGGGATTGATAGGTACAACATTTAGGTTATTGACCTTTTACAGACTTCCAGATACTAGTAGTGATGATACAGATAGTTTCATTAAATATATAGCTAATTTGGCTGAAGAAATGGATGTATTGTTTATGGGGGACTTAAATGTTTCAAATATAGACTGGGGAGCTCCTGTTACTGAGGGTAATTCAATGAAAGTAAGATTGCATAATGAGTTGATATCAGCTGGGATACAGCAGTGTGTGCAGGTGGCTAATAGAGGGGATAACATACATACAAGATGTGGTATTAACAAATATCCCTGAAGACATAATAAATGTTAAAACAAAACAACCACTTGGGTCTAGTAACCATGATATGATTACTTTCTGGATAGAGAGGGTAAATGGGGCATAAAAGGGGTTACTACCCAGTTTTAATATAATAATGCCAATGATGGAGCAATTAGGAAAGAATTAGTGAAAGTTAATTGGATCAAGGCAACAGAGGGTATGTCTACAGAGACAAATTGAAAATTATTTACTTATGTTGTTCAGGATTTAGTATTCAAATATGTACCCACGAGAACAGTTTATAATAAAAGAGGTTAAAAAAATGGCTTGGTTGAGGAGAAAAACTATTAGCTGAAGTAAAAAGAAGCAAGCGCAATACAAAAGACTAAAGAAATTACAAACAAGTGAAAATAGAAACAATTATAAAAAGACAGTGCACATTTTAAGATATGAAATTAGGAAAGCAAAGAAGAGATTGGAAATTCAGTTAGCAAAATTCAAGAAGAATTCCAAGAGTTTTTTTTTAGTTATGTAAACAATAAAACAGGAAATAACAGAAGTGTGGGTCCATTAATCATAGGAGAAAATGTTATATCTAGTCTGCAGGAAATGGCTAGAGAATTTAATACATTTTTTTAGCAAGGTGTTTACTTCCAAGGACACCATTCCAGTATTAGTAAATCACATATCAGGGAACTTTGATTAACAGGTACTCATAACAGCTGATAAGGCATATAAGAAACTACAGAAGTTGAAGGTAGATAAGTCAGCAGGGGGCAACGGAATGCACCAAAGATTTATTAAGGAGCTGGTGAAGGATCTTTCCCCAATTATTGCTAATCTTGGCTGTAAATCTATGCGCCAGGGTTATGTACCAAAGGACTGTCAATCAGCCATTGTGGTACACATTTAAAAGAAAGGTTGTAGGACTGACATGGCAAACTATAGACCGGTTAGTTTGACGTCTGTGGTGGGTAAGGTAATTGTAGGAATAATAGCTGATAATATTACAGACCACTTAGAACAAAATGGTCTGCAGGATGACCACTGACATGGATTTGTAAGAAACAGATCATGTGAGACTAACTTGGTGAGTTTTTATAACTTTGTAGGAAGTAAATTGGATATAGGAAGGTCTGTTGATGTGGTTTTGCTGATTTCAGTACTGCTTTTGACAGAGTGCCACATGGAATATTGATTTCAAAATTAATAAAGTTAGGGATGACTGAAAATATTATTAGTTGGGTAAGACATTGGTTGATTGATAGGACTCAGAGGGTGAAATTGAATGGGTATCTTTCAGATGAGGTGGGAGTGGCTAGTGATGGTCCACAGGGTCTGTTTTGGGACCCCTGTTGTTTAACTTCTTCATAGGAGACTTAAATATAACAAGTCAAAATACATTGATTAAGTTTGCGGATGATGTTAAGATGTGAGGAGTGGTGGACACATTTGATGACAGATTATAATTTGGCAAGATATAATTGATATTGAAAAGTGGGCAGTTAACTACAAAATGCAGTTTAATATCACAAAATGTGCAGTGATGCACTTTGGAAAAAGTAATATCAGACAAGATTACTACCTACTAGGTGAAAATTTAAGAAAGTCATCAGAGGAAAGGGACCTGGGGATGTATATCACAGATTAATTGAAGAGTGGGGTTCTGAGTAGGATGATAGCAAATAAGGCAATGGATCTTGTCCACTGTATACGTAGGTCTTTTTTCACATGACCAGGAAGTTTTAATACCATTATACAAAACATATGTTAGGCCAATCCTGGATTATTATTCTGGCTGGATCCCATTTTCAAAAAAGGACCGAGTGCTTGCTGAGAGACCACAGCGCATACTCACAAAACTGATAACTGGCTTCAATCGGGTACCTTATGAATTAAGATTGAAAAGATTACAGCTATGGCCATTGGAGGTTCGGTGAATTAGGAGAGATCTGCTATTGTCATATAAAATCCTACAGCAGAATGTGTTAAGGAGGGAATTGGACATTAGACATCGAAATCCAGTGTACAAGTTAAGAGGACATAATTTGCAGTTAGTTGGGCATAAATGTAAAACCGAGATATGGAGAAATAGCTTTAAAGAAAGAAGAATCAGGTATTGGAATGGATTGCCCCAGGAAATAGTGGAGGCACCAAGTCTTGCAAGCTTTAAACATAAATTGGATGAATATATCTCAGTTGGTAACCTTGGTTATCTCCACTGAATAGTGGGGACAACTCACTATGGGCCTGAACCCTCTGTTGTCTTAAACCTCATAGTATGACTCCTAGTAGTATTTGATACAAATACATTTTCTCTTTAGATCTTACCCCCACTGGGTTAAGCCCCCATAGTAAATAATTTGGGGGGAATTGGAAACTATTTGCCCTATCACTGTGGCTATATTATCCCAATAATCCTTTACATTTGGACAATCCAAAAAAATATGTTTATGTTTTACCTTCTGAGTGCACAACCTCCAACACCTATTTGTGTGATTCTGGTCAAAATAGGCTGTGATAGTTGGAGTCCTGAACAACTTGGACATCACCTTCCATTGGTGTTCTCTCCAATTGTTGAAGGCTGAGACTTTGGATATGTTACCCCAGTAACTTTCCTAGTTTATTTCTCTGAGAATCATCCCAGCCTCTCTTTCCCATTTAGTCTGACAGGTCAGCCAGGCTCTCTGGCAAGGCCTGGGACATTGACCATAGGTGTGATATGGGTTGAGTGAGTTTCAGTTACTCTACAATTGCCCCTGGAAATAGTGGGCCTTCTGATTTTAACTGTGAACTGGTAGGATCTTTTGATATAAAGTTTCATACCTGTAAATAACAATAAAAATACCACTGAGGTAGGTGAAGCTCTAGCCCAAGATGTAGGAAAGATTTTATACCACCAGCATCATGCAGTTGTCCTAATTTGTTATAGACAGCCCTCTCCCACCTTTTGTAAATTGATTCCACCTTCCCTGGGTAGAAGCCTGTTGTCCCTCTAATCTGGATGAACCTGTATTCCCCATTGGGCAATCCCACATCTCTCAGGCTCGTTTGCATCGTTTCTAACATCACTCAAGTGTTTTGGTTTCTCAGTTGCCTCAGTTCCTTAGGGTTCAGGCCAGCCAGGGCACACACTGTCTGTTCCATTTCCACTTCCAAAGCTACCCAGCTCAGTGCATTATCTGGGCTTAATTGTACCATTGAATACTGTATTTGACAGGCCTGATAAGCCTGTAAGTCTGGCATCAAAAGAATCTTTACCTCTGAACTGCAACAGGGTTTCCGTGATATCCTAGGCCTGTCTCTTCTCCAGATGAACTGGGATCATGGTTTTATGATTCTTTTCCACATGTCTTTAGGAATCTGAACCAGAAGGGATGAAAATAGAAATAAAAGTCGGGGTGCAATGCTCATTCACAGGGTTTCAATCTTTCTGATGATACTTGGGGGTAATTTTGCCCTAATTTTTAAGTCTTGTTTAATAGATTGAAGTAATGGGATGTTATTTATGTCAAAGATTTGGGAGCTGTCTCTTGTTATTTGTATCCCTAAATATCTGAATTGGGAATTTATTTGTAGGGACATTGCTGTATCCATTCTTATGGTACCCATCCACTGATCAGCAGCATCTCAGATTTCTTGATATTGGCTTTAAAGCTGGAGGCTTGCACATATTCATCCACAATGTGTCTCAGGGTGGTAAGCTGTTATCTACATCATATATAAACAGGAGAGTACATTCACTAAGGTGTGGCGTGCCAGGCATGGGGGGGCACAACAGATGGCAGGAAGGACCCTGTTGTACAGGCTACGCATCCTCCAAAATGGAGAGCCACAAGCTGTGGCAGGCCAGGAAAACCCTCAACCCCGCTGGCCCAACCCATTGTGCTGATAGGCAGGGCTGGGGCAGTCAGTCAAGGGTCCTGTCTGTAGTTTCAAAAAAAGGGTCCCATGCCTTCCCAGGATCCCTTGATCACCCACAGCAGGAGATACACTGCAGGACCCCGGATGGGCATCTGATTGGATGCCTGCCTGTGTTCTGCAATCTGCCCCCATGCAGCTACATGCTGGTGGGGTGGTCCCATGGACAGGTGGCCGGCAGTAGTGAACGCTGGCTGGTGCAAGCCTGTCCATGGGTACAGATATGTGTGTGCTGGGATGCACTTCTCACATGTACCCAGTGTATGTTAGTGCATAGCAGCCGTTAATTGCAGCAGCCTCCAAAACCATCACACAGAGGTGGCTACAACCAACCCCTCCACTAATGGATGGGTGACTACATAATTGTAAACACATATTGAGTATGGAAAAGCTGACAGCCAAACTGAGGCTTACAGTTGAAAAGATAAAATCTTTCTGTTTGCCCTTTTTCTAGAGCTGATAGAAGGCACTCTAACCCTGCAGCAAATAGCTAAACTACCCTAAAGGAAATGGAAAGTATCCTGGAGAACATTAAGTAAATGAATTTAACACCAGCTGTCTGCTAATATGTGATGAAATTACCATATGCTGCAACTGTTATGTGTATATATTTTTTAACGTTAAACTTCTTATTGAAAATATAAAAATATAAGAACAATATCCAAAACCATACAAATACATGCTGAAAGAGAAAACTGAGAACATCAAAAGGAGTGAAGTACAACACCATTAGTAAAAACTGAACAACCTGTAAACACAGAAAAAACATTAACTATGAACAATATTTTAAACAAATACTATAAAGAGCTGGTAAGCAAAAAAACCATCTGTACAAACCATTCACCAATATGGAAAGGAGGTAAATGTTATTGTATAATTTTGATTTCTAATGTCTGTGTCACTAGTTTCATTTCTTTTTACTTTGCATAGGCAATTTAAATTACAGCCCCATCAGATAGTAATGGAATATACAATGTATCATAGGTACTCATGATTGAACTGTCTTATTTTGCTTTTCTTTCTCTCTGTATTGTTATGATTTTTCTTTTCATGTTCTATCTGTATGGTATCATGTCCTGTTGTTTTGCAAAACATTCAATAAAATTTGGTTTAAAAAATGAAATTGTGTATCCCTGTCTCACCCACATTATCAAATGTTGTGACACTGCCACATTCTGAATTTAATGTCACAGACACATTCCACAATTGTGTACACCAGCTCTACTCTGAGATTGTGTCCTTGCTACATTCCAAAATTGCAACATAGTGGCATTTTGAAATCCCATCCCTGCAGTATTCTGAAATCGTGCACAACCTTGGCATTCCAAAGCCATGTTTGCAGTTGCTTTATAAAACCACCTCCCCCACCACATCCTTGTACCTGCTCATTCTGGAAACACATGCACCACACTCAGTGTCAGCTTTCCTTTTTCAAAAGTTGAGTACACAACTACAGTTTTATTTAACTTTGGAGAAACAAGTAATATAAGGCTGCTGGCAGGGAGGACTAGGCTGTGAGTTCTAGATGACATCATCAGTATCTCTTCAATGAAAACAGCTTTTTTGAACAGGCAGTAAAATCAGGGTTACAAAACAGTTTGTAACTTTTAAACAAAGTAACTTAGAGACCTCATGTTTGGTATGAGGACTATTGGAGATATTCTGATCATAATTTAGAATTTATTGATATTAGATAGTTTGGCTAGAACCCCTCTTTAAGTAAATTTCAACTTGGTACCAATATAGCATGTGCATTACATTCTACAGATTCTACACTTTGTAGTTCTGCAAACTCACTGAAATATAGACAGAATGAACTGTGTTCAGTTATGACCCACTAAAGAAACTGCAGAATGCTCTGACTGAGGACCAAGAATAGCCTTTGGTAGTAGAACAGCAGTGCCTCATTTCATGTTGACTGGTACATACTTTACTGTTTTTGCATTAGTACTAGTTAATTTATAGAAAGGGTATGAAAAATATATGTAGCTCTGATAACTGTATACAGTGAATCATATATAGACATGCATTGTTGCATTTGGATAAGGGAAAACCTCAGTACTGTTTTGAGATTCCCAGGATGGATCAGGACTAGTTACATTTCATACACAAATTGCTTAGATTCAGGAAAGATTAAAGGTATATCATAACCTATCAATAGTGCAATGGCTATCACTTAAATTTAAACTGCCTCAAATTAATGTGTTATTGAAAAGACTACTGTTGCTATTTAATCAGTTTGTGAGTGAACCTTTTTGGTTCATGGTGGTTTGGGATGACCACAGCAGCTTAAATTGTGAGTACAGAGAGGGAGATGCAGAAAATCAATATATATTTGTCTCATGCTGCACACAATAATCTGATATCAAGTACCTGAGTCAGTGGCCTACTGCTCTCCTTCTGTTTTGTTCTGTTTTTCTGACATGTTATTACTCTTGTGTCAACTGTGTCTAAAATAATACAAATATATGCCTTAAAGCCTTTGAACATCTTACTTTTTTTACTTCTTCTATACTGTTACAATGTAATATTCTTGAACAGCTAATGGATTTCAGGTAGAATTTAAAACTGATGGAATGAAAGCTGATATAAAAACTAATAGCAACAAGTGATATATTACTCATTATGAAAATGACAACTCCTAATAATTTATGGTTCAATGTGCTCATGCAACTTGGTGTAGTGTTGTGCTTTTGCAACTTGTTGAGAAAACATTTGTGGCCATTCACCACTCATTCTTTTGGGGAATACTACCTTGTAGGGATGCTGAAGGCAAGGAAACCTGAAGGAGGATTCCACTTGTAGAGGTGCCATGTAAAGGATTCCCTTAGACTAAAGGTACCTTAGGAAGGAGCCCTAAGAAGAGAGACAAGCCACTGGAGGAGGAGGAGGGGAGGATGGTATGGCAAAGAAAAAATGCTTCTGGGGATTCTATATCAAAACAGCAATTGTGGAAGGGTGATCACCATTTGGGTGAGTGTACATCACCGAAAATTAATTATAGCGATGTACACTCACAGCGACTAGAAAACTGGTGACTGGTTTTCAATGTTATGTGGGGGGCTGTGCCCCCGCACCCCCTACCTAAAGATTCTCAACCCCAGGGAGGTGCATGTCCAGGGGGTGTAAAACTTAAAAAAAAATGAAAACCTTGACTGACACAGAAAAACAATTGTACCCAGAACTGAACCCAGCACCCTCCCAACCTCAGCCTGCCACCTACCCACCACACCACATGACCAGCTCAGCCATCAACAACTGCACTACACCCACATACCCTCCCTCCCCTACCACCATCGTGTGGCATGGTCCTCCCCTGCATGCGTTCATATAGCGACATCCTGTTGCTGTACTCATCTACCCATGTATCTGCTCGCTACCCTGCCAGTAGCCCAGAACATAGGCTCTGTGATTGAGTCATCCTTTTTGAAAACACTCAATTGTGGTTGCTGTGTTCACTACATACTGCTTCAGGGTGAAGCAAGAAGGATGGAGCTTAAAGAGCTCAGGCAGGGGCATGACTGGTTGCTTCAGCCCACTGAACCACAGGTGAAGCCTGGCAAAAAATAAATATAATTTTCTGCTCAACCTTTCCAAATAAGAAAGTACACTGAATGCACTTCCAAACAAAAGCTTCTAATACACAGAATGGAATTAAGGGCAGTGATAACTATGGTGGGCACTGTATTTGATTAGGGAAGTAGTTTGGCCTAACATTTAAAGCACAGAATTATGATCATGGATACCTGGGTTTGAATCCTACAGGTCCTATTTCCTCACTGATTGTCCCTAAGAAAGTCACACGACCTTTTGTGCTAAACTGTACTATAATCTCTCTCTAATCTATATCTGTGCTTTTTCATCCTAGTTATTTATTTCATATTCAACTGCACAATATTCTACCTCCCTCTGATGCTTGCCCAAACTACTGTTTCCATGTAGATTTAATTAATTTGTCTTACATGCATTTTTAATCAGTATTTTATTTTCAGTATAATAATACATAATATATATGACATAAAACAAGGTACATAGGCCAAGATATTCAAAGGGTTGTGTATGAGCGCAACAGTGTTGCACCATGTGCAACCCACTGATGTGCCCTGGCGTGATATTCAAAAAGGAAAAGTGCGCCGCATAAATCCCGATGCACTGGAGTGCATCAGTAATGTATGCAGGCACAGGTGGGGGGACATGTCCATGCATAACCTGCACAGCCCAATATTCAGCCCAGGATGTGCAGAGTCATGCATGCACAAAGTTAAGCCAAAAAAAAAAAGGAACTAGTGATGGCCACCCACAGGTGAGCTGCCACATTGCAGGGCACAACATGGCAGCTGCCACCTGTGGGTGGCCACCCGAGTTCCTGCCACACCTGGTGGTGCCCCCCATGCCCCATTGTGGGCATCCCTGGAGTGAAACCCCATCCTATATCCCTGGTGGTCCAGTGGACCATTGCAGGCATCCATAACACATAACAGACCCCTACCACCCTGGTGGTCTAGTACCCCTCCCACCCGCCCACTGAGACCCACCACCCCACTCCCCGTCCAGCCAGCAGGCGGCAGCGCCCCACCACCTGCCGCCCCACCACCTGCCAACTGACAAGCTCGGTAGGGGCTGCGCGTTGATGGTTCACAGCATGAGCCAATGGGCATGCAGCCCATAGCAGACATCAGTCCAGATATGTGAATGATTTTCACATATCTGGACTGAGTAGTGAGGCTGCACGCCCATTGGCTCATGCTGTAAACCAATGGGCGTGCAGCCCCACCGAGCTGTCAATCGGTGGTGGCGGGCTGCAGGCGGGTGGGATACTGCCACCGCCGCTGACGGGGAGAGGGCGTGGTCTCAGTGGGCGGTGGGGGGGTACACAGACCACCAGGGTGGTAGGGGTCTGTTATGTGTTATGGATGCCCACGATCAGGTGCTGATCTGTCCAGTGGACCACCAGGGATATTGGACATGGGGGGGACTATACTGATGCCCGCGATTGGGCACATAGAGGTCCACTGGACCACCAGGGATATTGTACGGGGTTTTTTTATATTACAGGAATGCCCGAGATCAGGCTGCAGGGGGCGTTGGTCCCCGACGGCTGTTGCCTGGCAGGGCACCAGGTGCAAGTCGTCAGGAATCGGAGCACCTGCATGCTAATGGCATGCAAATGGGGCTGTAATGAGATGCAAATGGCCCCCGTGCACCTTTGTTAATGCAACATTTAGTGTTAAGGCTAAAGTAACAAAAGTAGGGAAATGTAGTTTTAGGGTTTCCAACCCTAAAACACCAACCTTGCCCCTAAAGTAAATCGGGGCGGAGTCTTCATTGGGGTTGTTAACTCTAAAGCTCTAAAGCTCATCCCATTCTATAAACTCCAAAACATATACATACAGTACATACCAGCCTTCTCATTACCCAACCAAAAGAATCCAGCAGTGAAACTTTTCATATCCCAGCTGAAACAGCATTCCCTGCCACTGAAACGCATTCTGCACCAGAGGCATGAAAACAAATTTTTGTGCAGATTTGAAAATGACAGCCGTACATTAATGTGTGTTGTAAATCAATGGCTATGTTTAAAATTTTTGATGAAAATATTGACAATTATGAAAGTTACGAGCAAGCGCATTTTAATTTGAATGTATGCACATGACATAAGCATTTTAACATATTATGACCCCAAATTTTAAACATAGCTTTTTATGACCCCATCGAATGTACAAAGGTGGTGAAAATGATCAAATCCCATCCAAAAGATGATTTTGCTAACCAACCACAAACTCACCTTTTGGGGTGGATTTGCATACTCCCAGTGATGTTGTTCATGGGGTGGGGTCTCAAAAGACTGTGTTGAAATTGTGTGTAAAAACACACAAAACGACAAAGTTATGCACATAAGTTGAAAATTCCATTGAAATACATTGAACTGCACTTACCTTATTTCTCAAATAGCAGTTACCAGTTCCAGCAGCAAGATGTGCCTTCCATGGGAGAGTGGATCTTAGCTGTGTTGCCTGTTCAGGTGAGTCAGGGTGTGTGTGGGTGTGTGGGGTGGTGGGTGCTGAGTGGGAGGTCAGGGTGGGATCAGATCATCAAGGGACAGTTTTGTTTTCACAGGTTTAAAAAAAAGCCAAGAGACCATTTTTATTATTTCAGATCAGGACAACGATTGGGGGGTGCCACTAGACACAAAGAAACAAAAGCATAACAATGGGGAGAGTGATTAGAGGTTGGGGTGGCAATTAGATACCAGGAGCAAAGGGATAAGAATGGAGAAGGCGAACAGAGGGTGGGGGTGCCACTAGACACCAGGAAACAAAAGGATAAGAATGGGAGACCAATCATGGGGTGCCATTAGACAGCAGGGAACAAACAGATAACAAGGAGGGTGATTGGGGTGGGGGCACCACTAAACACCAGGGAACAAAATTAAAATAATGAGGATGGTGATCAGAGGTGGGGGTGCTGTTTGACACCAGGGAGATGTATTTAATTACAGGGATGTGATTGATGGTAGGGTGGTGCCACTAGACACCAGGAAAAACAGAGAATAATTTTGTGAAGTGTGGAGACAGGGTAGGAGTGCCACTAGACATGAAGGAAAGCATGAAATACTTATGGGGACAGTGATCAGAGGGTGGGGGGGGGTACCATTAGACACCAGGAAAAAGATTCTATCCTCTTGAAAAGGGAGCTTTTTTTTGTGACTCATGATATGAAAAAGAATCCTTTCTGGTACCATGAGTCATGAAAAAAGATGCCATTTCTGCAACAGTTAAGTGCAGAATACAGCTATGGGGGTCCAGATAAGTGGGAGAAAATCCTTTTTCATTTGGCCGCCAATTTGTTTTCCATTTTCTCCTACCCATTCCAACTTGAAAAGACAGAATAATGCCTTTCTGGACAGATGCCAACATATGTACTTTACAAAAAGGATTACATCAGAAATAAAAGAAGATTCTTTTTTTGTTTCACACAAGTATCTTGAGGTGCTTACAGAGCATGCTTAGAACCAATTTATAAACATTTTAAAATTAAATAACTTTGGAATGGATTAAATTTTTTTCACCAAACCAGCAAAAGGCATATCTGTGGGCTATCCCCTTTCTACTCTGAACATTTCAGACCAAATTGCAACCTGTCTGGAAGCTACAGGTGTCAAATGAAAAAACATTATAATCAAAGTGAAAAACTGGCAAGAATTTACTTTTCGCACTATCAGGACCTTGGAATCCACACATCTGACTGGAATGAAACTTCAAATACAGTGAGATCTGTCACATGAGACCATGCATGCAAAGTGTTGTGCAAATCAGTTGAATAGTTGTGAAGTTATTCAAATGCAGAGATTGAGGTTTAACATTAAACTGCCTTCTGAGCCCTATATATAGTGGTGTGACTGTGGCATGATATATATATATATATATATATATATATATATGGGATACATGATGGGCAGGAGTGTGATACCGAGAATTATTGACACTCCTGCAGAGTGAGGCATTGATATCTCACAAGTGCGAAGGCACGAGTAGATATCTATGCCCTCACGATGCAGGAGTGACAATATTTTTGGTATCACACTCCTGCCCATCATGTGTGCGATTTATGCAATAGGGCAGGAGTGTTGGTGCAGTTTATGTATGTGGAGCAGTGATTTATTGGGTTTATTTTGCTGTTGGGTATGTTTCCGTGTTTGTACTGCAGTTTGTTTTAGAATGGGTGGGTTCCGGTAGTCATGGTTGCAATGTTTTGTCTGGTATCTATTGGTTTATGTGCTTGTGAGAGTTTTATTCATGCTGAGTGTTAATGTGGCTGTCTGATTGGAGGAGAGCTGTGTCATGGTATTGTCAAGCGACTGTGTACATTGGTTGGTGGGTTGGGCTGTCAGTATGGACGTGAGGTATTTTCATTGGTGTAGCCACTGAAAGTGGGTGGGCTAGTTACTTCGGGAGTATGGTTGTGTTGAGGGGTTCCGCGTTATTTTATTTATTTGAAGCCATGTGTGAGATAATTTTTTATTTTGCTTTGTGGTTAGTAATGTCGCTCAGAAGTATTTGTGCTATTCTAACTTAAATGTCATGTATTGGACTTCTTCGCACTTGGACAAAAGCGGTTCTGATGTGTTCCTTCAAGGTACTATGGCTGCACTGCTTTCAGAAAGGAATAAGATAAATTCCACAGGGTTTTATTAATTACAGTCACTGTCTGATGATATGGCCTTCATTCTTTTCCTAGGTGGGCTGCCCTTTTTCTTCTGTGGTGGTGTAACAGAGAATCACAAAGAAATGATATGTACTGTTGATGGAGATACCTTTATTTTTATGTGGATTGGGTTGTGCTGCTTTTGAAGAGTTAGGTTATTGATTCAAGATGGATTTGCAAGCTCTTGTAAGCTTTTTGTTCTGTTGAATTGAAATAGCCTTCTTGTTGTTTTGATGGCTCCGGCTACTCCAGTGCACCTTTCAGAGCATTGAAAGCATTTGTGAAAGCAGGGAATACTCCAGCTATTTCAGAGAGCATGCAGGTGTTTCAACCGGTGTGTGGAATTTAAGTTGATTGGTCTTGCAAAGTAGTACCGACATGAGAAATGTAATGCGTGAGGTAGGTAGAGTGGAAATAAATGCTGCTGACGTAGGAACTGTGTGTGTAAATGTAAATATCTACCACAGTTCCTATATCAGCAACATTTATCTCACTCCTGTGAGAATACATGTTTTTATCTGCAACATTTATCAGTCACCCTATTGCATAAATATATATATCTGTGTATATATATATATATATATATATATATATATATATATACATATATGGATATAGATATATATTTATGCGATAGGGGTGGGCATATAGTCAGTGTGATAAATCTGTTTATCTGATTCACTGTATCTATAAATAAATGTATACATACAGAGACCATTAATACATACAGTGCCGGACTACTTCCTACTTCATCATACTTTCACTTTCTGGCACTCACACATAGTCTCTACTACTCTATACATACAGTATGTTGCCCCATCCACACTAAAACATCCAGTTTCAAAATCTTTTTTTTTTTATTTCTCCCCAGCATTATGCATCAGTATTCCCTCACATCACAAAACAGCATTTCTTACTCACAGTCCTCTGACCAGCATTGCATTCCCAACTGCATTCCAGATTGTCTTAGCCCCTGACTTCCTAATGAACTCCTAAACAACCAGATCACAGCTTTTTTTTAAACAGATCTCTCTCTCCCTGCATCCATAACCCACAAAAAACAGAACTGCTGAACTGAAAAGAAAATGCTCCAAAACCACTCAGTGTTTTTTTATGCCCCCATTCGCTCGCTCTCTGCTGTCTTGCTGACAAACAGCCTGAGCACAAAACTAGCTGCCTATTCTGCACCTGCTGACAGCCCAATTCCACTTGCTTCATTCAATCTGTTCTTTGTCCCATGTTCCATTCACCTCCATCACAATCCATGATCTCCTCTCCCATTCAAGAAATCACGAAGGAGAAAAAAATATAATTGAATCCGCATTTCAAATAAGCTATAGCTTTCTCCTGACTGTGCCCGAAATCATAAACTGTAATGACAATGCCGTATAAACCATGTGGCGGCTTCTACTTCTGACTGAAAAAAAATAAGAACTGCCTCAAACTTCAGCAAATATCAAAAAAATACCACAACAAATTCAACTCACTAAGGGAAAAAAAGCCACCATTTTAAAAAAACTCATCAGCCCACCCACAAACAAAACCCCATGAAATGAAAATGCCAATGAACGTGCAAACTGCAAACATACTGACATGTCAATCACTCTTTGCTGCACAGAGATAAAAAGCAGAGTACAAAAAATGCCCTGTATTTCACACAAAAAAACTAAACAAAACAAAAACTCTGAACAAACAACTATAACGCTATTGCATAAATGGAATATGCAATGGGAAACTCATTAAATTAATGACTTATGTGCACTTGAGCAGTTTAACCTAGGACACCTCACTCATGGCTTATGCCACTCATGAGGTTACCTGAGGTCAAACTGCTCTTGCGCACATACCTCATTTATTTAACTCATGCCTATTGCATATTCATTTTATGTATAGGGGATATGACATGGCCCGACTGAAGATATCATGTTATCTTCCTCGAGGCCAATGATATCATAATTTCATTGGCCTCGGTGAAGATAAATATGATATCTTCAGTCGGGCCATGTCATATTCGGTTTATACAAACAAATGTTTGGGGCCACATACAATAGAAAGTCCTATGTATGGTATATGCCTAACAGATGAGATGTTACTTGAAAAAAACTGTGGTTGATCCTGCCAGTTTAAAGTTTTGTGTATATCTTAATGTTTAAGTTCTTGATCTTGCCATTATTTTTAAATAAATAACATTTTTAAAACATATCAGGTTGATCCTGCCACTCTGTGCTTTGGTAATTTAAAATAATACTTTCACTTTCCCTCTTGAAATGTAGCGTGACCGAGCCTATAAAGTAAGAAATAGAATGAACTCCCAGTGATTTACTCAACACCAGTCAGTCTTCCAAACATACTCAAAATTGTGTTTTCTCTATTGTTTTTCAATTTTATGCAAGAAGTTGCCGACAGACTTAGAGAGGGAGCTAGTCAGCTTCCAGAACAGCAGAAAGAAAGAGAACGAAGCGCCATATAGTAATGCTCACACTCGCTTCTTTTCTGCTGTTCTGAAGCTGCCGACTCGCCACTCTCTGCGCTCACAGTACTGTTTGCAGCTTCTGCATAAAATTGAAGTAAACCATAGGAAAACAATTTTGAGTATGTTTGGACGATCTGACTGGTGTTGTGTAAATCACTGGGAGTTCATTCTATTTCTTACTTTATACGCTCGGTCACGCTACATTTTAAGAGGGAAAGTGAAAGTGTTATTTTCAATTACTGAAACACGGAGTGGCAGGATCAACCAGATACGTTACAGAGTTATTTGTTAAAAAATATTTGTTGGGTCAAGTAAATGCCAGGGGTGTATACGCGGGTGTGGGGGAAACAGCGCTAGGCTGTAGAGAGGTAGGACTGCAATGGAAAGTGTAGTTTCACTTTTGTTTGATGACGATAGGAACATAGAGATATCTTCATGACGATAGGAACATGGAGATATCACCATGACGATAGGAACATGGAGATATCAATGATATCTTCACTGGGTGCCTGAGATAAAGTTTTTATCTGTACATTTATCCCCAAACATGTGTTGTATAAATATGTGTGTATATATATATATATATATATATATATATATATATTATTATTGTATAGGAAGTGCTACCATAGTTAAGGTTGAGGGGCCACCCCCAACTGGAATCAGGGTGTGCATTGGGTCATCGGTCCTGTCACCCCATTCTCCTATTCCTCAGCTTCTTTCCATATGTAATGGGGTGACAGTTAGGGCTGATGACCCCAATGCGCATCCCGATTCCAGTTGGGTGGGGGAGGGCAAAGGGGTTTCAACCTCAACATCGAATTTCCTCGCTTTTGTCGCTGTGAAATAACCCTAACTGATGCATTAAACTGAGTTTTTGCCTCTAATTATATATATATATGTATATATATATATATATATATATATATATATATATATATATAAAGACAAAGAACCTCTGTGCCCAAACACTGAGGCAATGGTTACCCCAAAGGGCATTTGACTGGGAAGCCAAGTTTCAAAGAAATATAAAATCACACATGACCCCGCAATGCAAAGCATCATGGGCTACATATGCAAATCACCACAGAATATTATGCTGGTTCAACTTTAAGCAGAAATACATGGTGCCGAAAGGCCTCTCACACAGTTTGCAAAGGGTGCCAATAGAAGACATAGACATGTGTTTCGTCCTACCAGGACTCATCAGTATGCCTCGTCTGTCTGACACCCCAGTGGAATGAACCAGCTACCCTAAGATAGTCTATCTGGGTTACGTTGTGTCGAACCCAATTAAAACAAAAAAACTATTTAAAAGACAAAGAACCTCTGTGCACAAACACTGAGGCAATGGTTACCCCAAAGGGCATTTGGCTTGGAAGCCAAGTTTCAAAGAAATGCAAAATCACACATGACCCCACACTGCAAAGCATCATGGGCTACATTTGCAAATCACCACAGGATATTATGCTGGTTCAACTTTAAGCAGAAAAGCAGGGTGCCGAAAGGCCTCTCACACAGTTTGCAAAGGGTGCCAACAGAAGACATAGACAAGTGTTTCGTCTCTACTAGGACTATATATATATATATATATATATATATATATATATATATATATATGTATGTATATATGTATATATGTATATATATATATATTATGGCACTGGACACTGGTTAGGCCCCATCTGGAGTACTGTGTGCAGTATTGGAGGCCACACCTTCACAAGGACATTAACCAAATTGAGGCAGTCCAGAGAAGGGCAACCAAAATGGTGCAGGGACTGCATCAGAAGACATATGAGGACAGATTAATAGAGCTCAATATGTATACCCTTGAGCAAAGGAGGGAGAGAGGTGATATGATCTAGGCATTCAAACACCTTAAGGGCATTAACAAGGTGAAAGAGTCTAACATGTTTAAATATAAGAAAAATAGCAGGACAAGAGGACACAGCATGAGATCGGGGGGGGCCGATTAAGGGGGAATGTGAGTAAATTCTTTTTCACAGAAAGGGTGGTGGATGCATGGAATGGCTTACCACAAGAAGTGGCGGCTATGAATACAGTGCAGGGCTTCAAACAGGCATGGGATAGGCATAAGGGAGCAATACAAATGACTATGAATAGATAGGCCACTGACAGAGCAAAGGCTGATGGCACATTTATAAGGTACAAAAAGAAATGGGCAGACTGGATGGGCCTTGTGGTCCTTATCTGCCATCAACTTCTATCTTTCTATGTAGCACGGTAGTGCTACCATGGTTAGGGTTGAGGAGCGATTTCTATGTTAAACCCCAACATTTTGCACCTTAATAACTTTGTAACCGTTTGACGGATTTGCCTAAAATTTGGAATACATGATCAAGAGTCATAGGCCTTGGGATATGCCAAGTTTAGTACTGGTTGGTTATATGATTGTGGGTTATTAAGCATGATCTGCGTGCGTGTTGTCTTTTCTGGAGATGTCTGATGCGTGCGTACAGATGCCACGGTTTGTAACAACCTGAAATCTTCAGGGAACGTGTGGCCGGGGTCCCTGATGTGCCTTTTGAAGATTTGGTGAAAAAATATCAAATGGTTCAAAAGTTATTCAAAAAACAATTTCCCATTATAAGTCAATGGGAAAAGTTAACACATAGTTCGACAGTGTCGCAAATGCATTTTTACTTTTGCAAATGGCCCTGTTACTTTCGCAAATACAGCATCTTGTTCTCAGTTAGTGATCAGAAAAATGCTTGGCATTTAAATTTGGGACCCTCTAGCAACCTAATTCTTTTTGTATTCATCTAGTCGGAGCCTTAGGATGCTAGCCATGTCTTTATTTTGGGGTAAAACACCCCAGAAATATATTTTTCAAATTTCTGGAAAAAGTACTTTCGCAAAGTACTTTCATGCTCATAAAAGTGTCGAACTTTTTGTGAAAGCTTTCGCAAATTGCGACAGTAGTTTTCTAGTCTGTGGGAAAGTGACAGCAATTCTTTGGCACTGTGCTGCAAAAGAACGGTTGGGAGTTTTGGGCTGCAATTTGGGGGGAACGCAGCCAACATCTCACAGATGTGTCTTTCAGTGTTTTGGTGAAAAAATATTACACAGCGGCAAGGTTATGGCACTCCAAAGTTGACAGTTTTTCCCATAGGATAACATTACGGTGCCCGACGAATTACAGGAATCGTTTGGCACCCTGCTGCAAAATAACGGTTTAGTCTTTTTCCTGACATTTGGAGATAAGATAGCCAACAGCCCACAGATGTGCCTTTCAGTGGTTTGGTGAACAAATATTATAGGGAGGCAAAGTTATGGCACACTCGAACCTCTTTTTCCCTTAGGATAACATTCTGGTGGTTGTACTTTGTTTCAGAGACGTATCTCGAAAGCGGTGCAAGATACAGACTTTTCGTCAGAAAAATTTTAGCCCCTAACAGGGCTAAGTACAAAGTTAGCCAGGACAGTTGTAAATCATATGACTTTTTATTTTTTTCTACATCGTACGGTTCCTGAGATATAACCTATTTAGTATTCCAAGTCCTCATTTTCTGCTCCGATACCCATTATTATGCATACATTCTTTGTACTCACTGTCTTTCTCTATGCAGATTTTGGGAAAAACCATCCTGTGTGCTTACATTACTGTTACTGTTGCCCTTTCCGCTTGATTCCGGTACATCCGTTCACTTACCGTTGGCGTCTGCACCACCATGTGCGTTATCCTTGCGTTCATTTGCGCTTATGCTTGTTATTTTTGCCATTTGTGTCTACAGTACTGTTTCTCTTCTGTTTCACTTTGCGTCACCATGCCCATTGACCTTTCCATTTGCAGGCACCATGTTACTATGTGACAACACATCACGTGGCAGACCGTTCCCGTCTCCGCCACCGTGTGCGTTACTCTTTCTGTTCTCATTCGCGCTATGCGTTACTATGCCGCCGCTAGTTAGCGCTTCTGTTTGCATTGCTGTTCCTGTTACTATGCCACAAGACATCATGTATGGACTGGCCCCGCACTCCCGCCGCTACATTACATTCACTATTTCTCGTTATCATTCTCAAAAAGAAGGGAAATTAGAGGCAAAAAACTCCGTTTAATGCATTAGTTAGGGTTGTTCCACAGTGACAAAAGTGAGGAAATTTGCTGTTAGGGTTGAAAACCCTAACTCCAAATTCACCCCCAGCACCACACACGCACTGACACACACACACACATGCAAGTATGGGGGAGGACCAAGTCAGCACAACCAATGACAGACATCCAGCAGCAGGTGACAGAAATAACAAACAATTGTTTAAATGTACTACGAGACATCCCCACCCACCTGACCAGGTACTGCATGCTCAGTGGAGATCAACAGCAAAACTGAGGCCATGTACACCAAACGTACACATCCCTGATTGCAAAGGGCCCCGTGCTCTCACCACCATATTCCATTTACAATTTATTGTACTTATTCTCAAAAAGAATGGAAATTCATGGCAAAAAACTCCGTTTAATGCATCAGTTAGGGTTGTTCCACAGCGACAAAAGTGAGGAAATTCAGTGTTAGGGTTGCCATCCCTTGCACCCCAAGCACAGCCCGTCCCGACCAACAGGCATCGGGGGGGGGGTGTTGGGATTATCGGTCCTAACTCTCACCCCATTCTCCTATACTGCACCATCTCAGCTTGTTTATGCATGGGACGGGGTGAGAGTTAGGGCTGACTACCCCCATTCACACCTCGATGCCTGTTGCTGGGGATGGGGTGTGCTTGGGGTGCAAGGGGTGGCAATCCTAACACTGAATTTCCTCACTTTTGTTGCTGTGGAACAACCCTAACTGATGCATTAAACAGAGGTTTTGCCATGAATATATGTATATCTAATAGATAACCCACTCTTAGGTGTGCGGTTGCGCTCTGATATACGCATGCCTTGGTGTTCATCAACCACCCACTGTGGGCGTATATCAGAGCATGACTGCATACCATAGAGTGGGTTCTATATCTTATAAAATGACAAAATTGTTTTAGGAGTAAAAGTGCAGGTGTGCGGCCATGCTCTGATATACACACTGTCATGTGATGGGATCCAACAAATTAGCAGACATAATTTTTCCTACCCATTTACAAAAAAATATATATATATTTATAGATAGATATAGATATAGACATAGATACAAATATAGCTATAGATATAGATCTATAGATATCATCTGTTGTATTACCTAGGATGTATGGTAATTTCTCAAAAGACATTTTTTCACCTAAAATAGTTCACTATTTCTCTTCTTCAAAATGAGGTAAGAGGTGTGTGTTCCATTTTTTTCTAAAAGTTTTGTATCCATAGTCCTTACTGAGAAAATCATTTCATTTGTTCAAGTCATTATAATGGCACTAGTATGATTAAAAAATGGGTTGCCAGAATGAACAGCAGCCTCTGTTGTCAAAGGGCACCTTGCCTTGGTGCCAGTCTAGAATTAGAAGGGGAGAGGGGTGAGGAATAGGAAAGATTGAGGGCTAGTGAGGGATTCTGGGAGGAAGGTCAGCACAAAATTGGTGGGGGCAAGGAAGGATAGTGATTGGTAGGTAGGAAGTGCACCAAAAGTGAGGGGTTTAAAGGAAAGTGAAAGGATGCTCCCTTCTTCTTTTGCTAGATGAGATGGGAGTTGGACTAATTAATTACGCTTACTAGCACATCAGTCAGTGGTTTCTGGTCATGAGGTAAGTGAGGACTTGGGAGGCAGCGGTGTGGTTCCAGTAAGGAGGGCTGGAAGTTTGGGGGCTAGCCTCTCTATACTTTTCCAGTGAACAATACCATAATAAGGTTAAGCACTTATGGGTAGAAGAAGGGCTGGTGTCTTACTTATGGTTAGACCACCAGTTTTTCTTATAAACAACTTAACGCGGGAGAAGTTTTTGTTTTTAAAAAGTGATCATAAATGTGGAGTGTGGGGGAAGGGCAAAAGGGTTATTGGAAGATGTTTCAACTTGGGAGAGCAGAGATTAAATGGCATTTCAGCCAGTGGTCTATTCCACGAGAAGCAGTGGGGGGATGTTTCCATTTCACCCTGGCAACCCAGGTTATACTCCAGTGATTTGGAGTTGGGCATTTGGGCCCATTCAGGGGAAGGCACAGATTATGGCCATTCCCCGGCAGGATGGTTGCTTGCACCCACTTCAGCACACATAGAGAGGTGCCTGATTGTGGATCCATTTTGATTGGTTTAGGTTATGGGTATTAAGAACAGTCCCTGTGTGTTGTTTTTGGAGATAATCACCTCTTCTTTTCAGAGTGAGTTTGGGGTAAGGGAAGCAGTGGAGCTGTGGGTAGGCCTGAGGGGGCATGATGGCCCGAATGCTGATGTGGCAATGGAGTGGTGGTACCAGCAGGTGGGGATCTCCATTTGTATGCAGTGGGGGACACTGTGCAGATTGTGTTTGGTTCTTGTTTTGGGCAGGGCGGTCTGTTACATCTGAGGTTTGTGGTGTGTGTCCAGGGTTTGGGAGATTGAGTAGTGAGTGAGGACTCGCTGGGCAGACCCCCACTTTTGGAATGAGATTTACATAGGTCTCAATCTTTGCACCCAAATCCATTGAGGCAATGCAGGAGTGAGGGTGTGGGGGGGATGGAAAGTCACGTAGACACCATTTTAAGGCTAGGAAGGCATGGGGAAATCAAAATTGTGGTTGTATGTGGTTTGCACATTGAAGTAGAAAACAGCAGACAGGAGGCCCAGCTGGACAGAAAGAAAAAAGGACCTGGCTGGAGTTGTTACCTGTCAGGGAGGCTATCTGAAGGAGGAGGGAGGAGGCCATACAAGGATAAGTGATATTAGACATGGTATGTAAAAGTACAAGGGGGGAGTTATTTGTTAATATAGAGGATTGAAGAGGGAACAGGGCAATTGGTTTCATTTTGGGAAAGGCAGCTCAAATATACCATTTGTATAATGGATCTGTTTGTGAGATGGGGTATAAACATCTGTACCAATATTGTTACTCTGTAATATCCTAATATTTGATTAGTTTTAACACAAGAACATTTCATGTTCAAATAAAAAAGACTATAATACCACAGATGATACAGGCTTTTTTGACTCATGCCTCACGCGTGTACTAAACCATTTAATAACTTGTTCTCTGTTTCATTTCTTTACCAATGTCTTACATTTAGGTCAGTTTTAACCCCTGAGGTTGGACTGCCTGTGGAGCTGCCCTGCCCACCTGCAATCACTGTCCAGGTAACCCCTGAGGCTGGACTGCCCGTGGAGCTACTCCCGCTCACCCTGCCATCACTGTCCAGGTAACCCCTGGGGCTGGACTGCCTGTGGAGCTGCTACCGCCCACCCTGCCATCACTGCCCAGGTAACCCCTTCTGGCTGGACTGCCCGTGGAGCTGCTCCCACCCACACTGCCATCAATGTCCTGGTAACCCCTGTTGTTGGACTGCCCATGGAGCTGCTCCCCCCCTGCCCTGCGGTCACTGTCCAGGTACGCTGGAGACTGTGCTCACAAATTCCTTCATCTACTTAGTTTGAAAATTGGTGCCTTTTTATCATGACCACTAACTCGCGCTTGGGGGCATCTTGGCTGGAAATTCAGCTCTAACTGCTGAGAGAATCTCCCCGGACACTTTACCTTCATTCTACAACTTTCTTTAAATTAATTCAGTCCAGTTAAGAACTTTGGTAACAGTGTGCTTATTAATGTGCTGCTACCGCTGAGAACAGCCAGCATTCCTGTCACTCTTGCCCTGCTGATCCGGCAAATCCTTTAAAATTAATTTGTGCATAAGGGAGCTGCTACCTGATTGTAATTATCTCCTAAAGGCTGCAGCTACGCAGGAATCTCTGGGCAGATTGGCAAGTTCATCTGAGTTGGTGGTGTTTCTTTGCTCCTGGACTGCACTGGCTCTCAGCTTAGTTTTAGAGAGCTGCCTAGGTGAAATCCCCACCAGCCCCAATACCCTCCCACCCTTAGCTAGTGTTAGTTACTAGAAAACCTCTCGTGAGAGTTCTATTTTTTTTTCTATCTCCTAAGTTTCTCGTTTGATCCTTATACATTTCCCTCACTAGAGGTCGTCTGACCTCTTCTTAATATTTCCTTAACTTTCTTTGCACCAGAGCTCCCGTGGCAAAACTCCCCAATCTATCCTCTCCAGATGGAGTTGTTTGGCACTTCCTCTTCCCACCCTTGCTGTGCAGCTTTGCTTTTGTTTTGCTCTGCTGCTGTTTCTCCTTACATCTGCTTATTAATTGATACACTGATTCACCTCTCTCTCAGCGTCCCACTGATTGCTGCTACTTCTGTTTCTCTTTACCTGTTAATTACATTTCAACACTCATCCCTTGCTCTTTCCACTTGCCTCTCCTCTTCACTGTCCATTCTCTCCCCCCTAACCACCCCTACCTATATATCTTGTAACCATGAATTTGTGGGCCTTACTCCCCTCATGATAGGTCTCTCCTTGCTATTTCTTCTTGAACTCTCTGCTCTGCCTTCTGTGCCTCCTTCAAATTGTCATACCTACTCTCTTGGGAACTTCTGCTACTCGAACTTACTGGTGGGGCCTGGCCTTGTCCTTCACCCTGCCAGGGCTTATCAATAGATATCAAAGGGCTCTACTTAGATATATCTTGTGGAGGTTCTCTATCTCCCTGGATGTGCCTCTCAGGCAATGCTGACTGCAACATTATGGATAATAACCTGTCCCTCACCCTGGCTGGTGATATTGAAGCCAACCCTGGCCTCCCACTTTTGCTAATACTACCCAGTCTCTGTCTGCTTATTGCTTGCCAAAATCTTCCTGTCTCACCTTTGCTCACCTTAACATCAGGATCCTCACTGCCAACCTCCCAGAAATTGAGGCTTGGATAAGCACTAACAACCTGGACATCCTAGCACTCTCCCAAACTTGGCTGAAGCCCTCTATGGCTGTCTCCCTCTGCTCCATCCCAGGCTACAATATGCTTCAGGCTGATCACCCTAGCTCTAAAAGAGGTGGGGGCTTGGCCCTGTACTACAAATCTCATCTTAACATCTCTATCTTGCAGGGTCCTTCCCTGACAAATTATGAGGTCCTTCATTCCGGCTTTTGCTTGAGGGTGTCAAGATTCTACACATCTTCTGCATTTATATACCTCCCAAACACTCCAGACTAGGTCTTGAGGAATTTATTGAGCTTGTGGCATCAGTGTCAGAGAAAAATGAGGTTATCTGCTTGGGAGATTTTAACCAGGACTGGGCCAGACCTCAGTCCTCTCTCCTATCATCCAATATCAGTAAGGCCAACCTTCTCAATTAATTCAGGATCTCATTAGAATCTCTCACCGGGGCTCCTCCAACACCGTCTTAGATTGGATTCTGACTGATAGGAAGGAGAACTTCCCCAATGCTGGTGTTCTTCCTGACTCTCTCAGCGATCACTGCCCTGTTTTCTTTGTCTGGGACTCCTCTCCTCCGTCCCCCAAACTACTATCTTTTTCCAACTTCTCCAACCTCAACCCTGCTGCTTTTCTGCATGATCTAGACCAGGTTGACTGGTCCCCTCTCTACATGACCTATGATATCAACTGCGCAACTGAGTATTTCAATGCTACCCTTCTCTCTCTTTGGAACCTACACATCCTGGTTACTATGCGCAGGGTAAAAGGCAAGGTCACAAAATGGCTTAAGCGCCTCCTACTCCAGCTGCTGAAATGTAGGGATAAACTCTGGTCAGTCTGGAAATCCTCTTCCCTTCAGGCTGACTTCGATGCCTACATGTCATTGCTCAACACTTGCAAAAAGGAGCTTCACTTTGCCAACAGTATGTACTACCGGAACTTGCTCAGTGCCTCAAACCCAAAATGCTACTGGGCTCAAATTAAGGAAATGCTCAGGAATAATAAGACTCTGACTCCAAACGAAATTCTAGTTAATGATATCCACTGTAATAATCCCCTCACTATAGCTAGTGCCTCCAATGCCCTCTTTTCCACTCTTTCCACCCCCTCTCCTTCCCCCCTCCCCCCGTTACTCCCCAGGTCCCTCCTTCCTCACCTGTGATGGCTCCCACTACTCTAGTGCTGACCTCAGTTACGCACCAGGAAGTCCTTAAGTTACTTAGGACTATTCCTGATCACGGCTGTGCAAGTCCTGATGGTATTGATCCAGGGATCTTTAGGCAATTCCCCACTTGTCTCAATGAACTAGTTACCAGGCTTTTCAACCTCTCAATCAGCTCAGCCTTTGTTCTTTCAGCCTGGAAACTATACTGGTGTTTAAGAAAGGTGATCCCAAAATCTTGTCAAACTATTGTCCCATTTCTCTCCTGCCTACACTCAATAAGCTGCTGGAGAAAGTTGTGCATCATCAGGTCTCTCAGTACCTACTCCACTCTAACCTTCAATCCCCTTTTCAACATGGCTTTAGGGTTGGGCACAGCACAACTACCGCTCTTACCTACTTCACCAATGACGTAAAATACCATATGGACAAAGGCTTACTCACTCAAGCCATGTTCATCGATCTCTCCAAAGCATTTGACATGGTACATCACCCCCTACTACTTGAAAAACTACAATCTCTCAGAACCTCTGTCTCCACCCTATCATGGTTCACTTGCTATCCTGAAAATCAATCTCAGACTGCCTTCTTCTGTAAGGTTCTCTCTGTCCCTGCTCCAATCACCTCTGGCATCCCTCAGGGTTCAATTCTTGGGCCCCTACGCTTTTCTCTTTTTATTAATGATATCCCCAGCCCTTCCCCACTCTGTAATACTATCTTGTATGCAGATGACCTGGTACTTTACTCTGCCTCAAAGTCTATAACCGACCTAAATCAACAGTTATCACCTGCCTTCCAGAGCCTCCAATCTTGGTTCTCCTCCAATTACCAAATCTTAGACCTATCTAAGACCCAGGCCATGCTTTTTGGCTCCTCTAGATGGGTACCAACCATGACCCCAAATCTTCTGGTCCATGGTGGCGATGGGTCTCCTGCCTCTAACACATTATCTTTGAAATACCTGGGGGTAATGCTTGACCCGGCTCTGGATTTTGCTGCGCATGACAATGAGGTCTGTCACTCAGTTAACTCAAAGACTGGTGTGGCCTACAGGGTGCATCACTCCCTTACTCCAGCCACCAGGATTGCTGTTGTGAAAGGTGTGTTACTGCCGCAACTGCTATATGCTCTCCCAATCCTCTTGCATGCCAATGCCGCAGTAATCCATAAATGGGACATTACATACAACAGCATCTGTAGATTTGACTTATCGGCTCCACGTCTGACCCACCACTGCCGGCTTTACTCTGCTTTAAATTGGCTGCCTCTCAATACCAGCTGATCATATGCACTAGGTTGTTTTGTTGACTCTTTAACCAGAACACCTCACCCCATGCCTCTGGGAGCCATGCTTACCCTGTCTCTCACTCTCATGCCCTCAGGTCCTCTGCCTTCCCCCTGCTCGCTGTTCAGCTCTGCTTTACTAAAATGGGTAAGCAAGTTTTCTAAAATTTTGCCCCGTGGTTCTGGAACTCCCTACCCCTCATGTGGAGAACTCCTCATCTTACCTAGCCTTTAAGCATGCTCTTTTTTCCCACCTTTATGCCCCTGGCTACTGTGACTGCACTTAAGGTTTTTGTAGAGCCAGATGCTTGCCCTCTAGTTGCTTTCTTCCCATTTCTGCTTTCCTACTGTGCGTTAGTGCTCCTTGTTTCCTGTTAATTATATTTATGACTATTGACTTGGTAACTGAAACATTTCTTGCAACAATTGTATGATTGCTGTAACCTGTAGTACTCTTGCTGTTATTCCTATGCAGTTTTTTTTGTTAACACTATTTTTGAAGACTGTCCTGACAATTATCTCTCTCTTTGTACCTCATTGTTGTCATTTGTTGTCTCTGCTGTATTACTGTAATTGTAGTATCCCGGGCCATGCCTGAAAATAGGCAAGTTTCTTGCCTAGAGCACTTACCCAGTCATCAAAAGATAATAAATAAATAAATACTGTTTACAGCTTGTCACCTTGAAAACCACACTGTAGTGTTTTATTGTTAACACACATTGATTAATATGGTTGTGATCACTTACATGTGACAGAACATTTGCTTTGTTTAAACAAGGCATCAATACTCTTGCACATCTTCAGAATAGCACCAATAAGACATTTTTAGGTGGTTTACCAGTCACGTGCAGCAAGGGTTGATGCAGTGGCATTTTCAACCCAAAAATAAAGGGGGCTTCAAGGGGACTGCGGGATTGGGTTTTGCCCTATACCCACAGGGTAAGAGATGTGATCTTCAGGAGTACACATAATAAAGAAGGGAGTGGGATCATTCATCAGGGATGTCAGAATGTGTAATGTTATTCACCAAAGAATATGGAAGGGGTTTGATGAGTTAAAAAAAATAGTGGGTCTAATGGCCTGTTCTTTTATTCTGTTTGAGTTGGTAGGTATGGCTCCAAGAAAGCAGAAGGCAGGCTCCAAGGACAATGCAGTGCAACAGGCAATGGCTATGATGAAATGATAAAAAATTATCCAGGGGCTAGGGGACTTACCATAAGAGAGCAGGCTGAGGGAGTTGAACATGTACACCCTGGAGGAGAGGAGGGATATGGAGATATGATTAAAACCTTCAAGTACATGAAGGGAATAAATAAGATGGGCACAGAGGGGCTTTTCAAATTAAAGAGGGGGAGGGACATTCGAGAGTATGATCTGATATTGGAAGGGGAAAGGTTCAGGAGGGAAATGAGGAGACACTCTTTTATGGAGAGGGTGATATCTGGGTGGAACGCATTGCCAGAGGAAGTGGCATCCTGTAGAACAGTGGGATGCTCCAAAAGGGGATGGGACAGAGTAAGGGGGAAGGTCACTGGAGGGGAGGGTGGGAGGTAGCTGCAGTATAAGGGCTGCTAGCTGCACAATTGAGCAGACTTTATAGACCATAAGGCCTATATCTGCTGGCAATTTCTCATATGTTCATATGTATGTTCGTATGAAGGAGGTGCAAATTATGCTTGACGTGGCCAAGCAGAAGGAAGAGCCACAAAAGAAAACAGCCGAGAGGAAAGTGACAGGAGCAGACAGCAGAAGCACAATGAGGAGGATGCCTGAAAAAGGGTTCTAGAGAGTTGAGGAGTCACAGACAGTGGTGGGCAAAGTGGCCTCAATTTGCTCTGCGAAATGATTTGCGGAGCCAAGGTGGAGTCGCAGAGTCACAGAGTACTCCGCACCACGAAGCAGAGTAATTTGTGTTATAATGGATAATGCAAAAAGTCCATTGAAAACAATGACTTTGCATTACTCCACCTTCCCAGGCCACTACTCCAGCAATCTTAAAGGTGAAATGCATTGAAAACTATGTACTTCACCTCACTTCACTTTGTTTTTAAGCTCCGAAGGTGAATTTTGCAGTGATTCATGGGATTTTGGGTCACATGGGCACTATAATGATCTGCACAGCCTCAGTTCAGGGTAGTGTGTGTAGAAAGCTGTAGGAGACAGTGTGCTCTGAGAGCTGTCTGTGATTCAAACCTTCTAAAAGCTGTTAAAAAAACCTTCTTGAGTAATTGTTTTGCTCAAACTTTAGTTCATCAATTGTAGGAAACCCTCCTGTGCTCATATCATACTAACATACTAACGTACTATTTGCCAGCAGATTAGGCCTTACGGTCTATCGAGTCTGCTCGAACCTCAGATCCCTAGCTGGGTGCCGAGGCCCTCCCCTCCCTTGTGTTCCAGAAACCCCTATCATCCATCCCCACCCCCCGGGACAGGCCATCATCCGATACATCCACTTTCTGTGTCTGTCCCACCCTCTCTTGAAGCCCTCCACTGTGGATCTCTGAACCAGCTCACCAAGCAGTGCATTCCAAGGGTCCACCACCCTCTCAGTGAAAAACCTACTCCTCTTCCCCCCCTCACCCTTCCACCTTCCAACTTCAAACCATGCCCTCTGGTGATACCTCCCTGCTTTAGTCTAAAGATCCCTTCCATGTTTACCCTATTTATTCCCTTGAGGTACTTGAAGACCTCAATCATGTCCCCTCGTCTCTCCTCTCCTCCAATGAAATGCATTGAGTGTTTTTGTTTGTGTGTGGAGTTTGAATGTTAATGTACAACACTGAGCCTGTCAAGTAAGAGACAGTGAAAGTGTGCTTTGGGGAAGGGGTGTATCTGTGGTATAGGTAGAATTAAGTTGGAGAAATAGGGAGTTCTCTGTTTTTTGGTTATATTTTTGTTGTAAGCAAATAAACAAATCAAAATGAAAGAAAAAGCCACTATGGGTCTCTAAAGAGGTGGCAGTGAAGGTTAGGGAGAAAATGATAGCATTTAGGAAGTATAAGGAAACATAGAAGGAGCAGGACAGAGAACTGCACCAGTTAAGGCAGAAGGAAGCAGGGAGGGTAGTCAGAATAGCAAAGGCCCAAACTGAGGAAAAGATAGCCAAATCAGTTAAGAAGGGGGATAAAATCTTTTATAGGTACATCAGGGAGCATAGAAAGACAAAGGGAGGGATAGTGGGGTTGAATAGAATGGGCGGTGGGTAGGCAGAGAGGGACAGTGAAAAAGCAGGGATACTGAATGAATACTTCTGCTCAGTATTAACAAAAGAGGAGGAGGAGGGGTAGGTACCTAATCCAATTAACAGAAGAACTCTGGAAAGGGGGGTCGATCCCAGTCCTTTCACAGAAGAAAGGGTTCTGAAAGAACTCCTAAAACCGAAGATGGACAAAGCAATGGGGCCTGATGGAATTCACCCCAGAATTCTAAAAAAATTAAGGAGAGATCTACTGACACCACTGACTAAACTTTTTAACAAATCAAGGGAGGATGGTGTGGTACCTGAGGACTGGAGGAAGGTGGATGTGATACACCTTCACAAAAGTGGGAGCAAGACAGAGGCAAAAAACTACAGACCTGTCAGTTTTATCCTCTGTGGTAGGGAAAGTGATGGAATCACTTCTGAAGGAAAGAATTGATGAGTACCTAGAGGCCAGTGGGGAAAAGGACACAAGGCAGCATGGGTTCACAGCAGGAAGGTCATGTCAAACAAATATAATTGATTTATTTGACTGGGTGACCAATGTAGTAGACCAGGGAGGGGCTGTGGACATGGCTTATCTAGACTTTAGCAAGGCATTTGACACAGTCCCACACAAAAGATTAATAGTCAACTTAACCAGCCTGGGAGTGGGTCCTAGGGTGGTAGCCTGGGTAAAACATTGGCTGGCCAACAGGACACAGAAGGTAATTGTAAATGGAATCCACTCTGAAGAAATAGGGATTACTAGTGGGGTACTGCAGGGTCTTTATAAGTGACATTGCAGAGGGACTAGAAGGAAAAGTATGCCTCTTTGCAGATGACACAAAGATCTGCAACAAGGTTGATACACAAGGAGGTGTGGAAAGGATGAGAAGGGACTTGGCAAGGTTGGAGAAATGGTCAGAGAAGTATGGCAGCTTGGATTCAATGCAAAGAAGTGCAAAGTAATGCACCTGGGAAACCAAAACCCTGGGGAAGATTACACAATGTGGGGGGGGGGTAGTAACAACAACAAAAATGGAACGGGACCTGGGGGTAATCATATCAGATGATCTTAAGGTAAGGAAGCAATGTGAGAAGGCAGTAGGGAGGGCTTGGGGGATACTGGGATGTATAGGGGAGAGGCATCACCAGTAGAAAACAGGAAGTTGTGATCCCTCTGAACAGACAGTTGGTGAGATCCCATCTGGAGTACTGTGTCCAGTTCTGGAGACCCCATCTCTGCAAGGACATAGACAGGATGGAGGCAGTCCAGAGGAGGGCAACTAAAATGGTGCAGGGTCTGCAAGAGGAGCCATATGAGGAGAGACTAAAGGAGCTTAATATGTATACCCTTGAGGAAAGGAAAGAGAGGGTGGGCATGATACAAACTTTTAAGTACCTTAGTGGAATCAGCAAAGTCCAAGAGGGTAGAATCTTTCAGAAAAAGAGTTGTGTAAGAACAAGGGGACACAATTTGAAGATAGAGGGGGGGATGGCTCAGGGGCAATGTGAGGAAGTATGTTTTCACAGAGAGGGTGGTGAACTCATGGAACAGCCTTCCTGAGGAGGTTGTGGGGTCTAAAACTGTGGGAGAATTAAAGAACGCATGGGACAGACACAAGGCAATTTTTGTGGGGGTAGGAAGAAATAGGCTGTTGGTTAAATAGGCTCTGTAGCTTATCCTGCAGGTAGGGAAATGATCAGACTAGGTGGGCCAAGCAGTCCTTATCTGCCGTCAAAGTCTATGTTCTATGTTTCTATGTTATATAACTGACTGTGTTAATGTACACACAGTAATATTGTCAGTAATTATTGAAAGTTCTTTGCTGATTGTGTGTTGTGTGGATCTGGTGCAGCAGTTCTTATTTTCAGATTGTTTACAATATGTGGTATATTACTGAACTTTTTAATTTGCTACTCATTACTTGTAGACAAATGTGTGTGTGAGTGTGTGTGTGCAGTGCATGACATCAAATAATACACTTTTTATTGTGCCACAGTGTAACTGCAGGCACAGCAGTGTGAACCTGCTATCCACTGCAGCTGCGTGATTTTGTACTGGCCTTGTGGTATCTTTTCTTTGTTTTGCTGCTTGCACTGCCATAAAAATCTGCAGTCAGTGCCCCCCCACCAGCAAAAGGAATTGTTTTCCAGATTGAATTGTTTGTGACTTCAGCACCACTGGTTAGTTAAGGTGTTGTTTTCACTTGCGAATTCGCGTCTGTGTCTATTGCTGAAGCTACAGTTGTTTTTTTTTGGCTTCACGTCTAGCGTCTCCCCAACCAGAGTGAACATTCCAAAATCTAAATTTGTTTAGAATATTGTTGTTGATCCCCCAAAATGCCCACAAAGAGACATGCAAGCAAAGCTGGTTTTCACCATGGCACTGTTGCCAGTGATAAGATTGTCTGTGGGCGTGGTAGTACGCAGATGCAGAAGTGCATTGCTGATGTGAGGAAAGGTATTTCTCCTGCAATGTTTTTTACAACCCAATCAGTATCTTCACTCATAGTTAGAGGAGATGATGTTGTCCCAACCGGTGGTGTTAATGTAGCTGCTGGTGGTGGTATGAGTATTGCTGCCTCAAATTCCACTTCTGACCAGTGTACCATGTCCAAAAATATAGTGGAGTGTGAAGCAATGCTAGTGAGTGGCAGTGTCGATGATATCATACTTCCCAGTAACATCCCTGTTATTGAACATGAGGATTCTGATAATCATGTCAATGACAGCATACAATGTGACATTTCTTCCACTACAGTTCAGGCCATGCATTTTCCATGCAGTGATTCATAGTGTGGTGAAAAAATATCAGGTGATGGTGGTGTTGATGATGATGATGAATCTGATAATGATGATGTTGCTGTGGTTGCAACAAGCAGTCCACATGCCAGCATTCCAGCAGAAGATGTGGATATGGGTGATGTTGATGAATATGATGCTGATGTAATTGACCCCAGTTAGGAACCAGAAAAAAAGAAATTGAAGGTGGCTGTGTCTGGGTCTATTTGCATTAATCCCCCCTCTGTAAAAATGTGTGATTTACCAGTTTCAATTGAGGGTGATGATGATGATGGCCCAGTAATAATGATAGGTAGTCATGGTAGTCAATTGCAGTCCAAGTGTGTTCTGCCTGAAAAACCACCTAGCACAACCCCCACTTCATGGCTTAAAAGAGCAGAGCCCAATAAACAGCATCAGGGACACTTTAAAAGTAGAGCATCACAATCACTTGTTTGGGATTTTTTAGTGCGAGATGCAAATGATAAGTCAGTTGCAATCTGCCAGGTTTGCCATATGCATGTGAGTTGAGGTGAAAAGGGGAGCCATCTGGGCACAGGAGGACAGCATATACATCTTAAGAATAGGCACATGGCACTGTGGACCCAGCACAAGATGGCAGCTAATACCACAGTGGGGCATTCACCTTCATCATCAACCATCATCAACCACAACAGGCATGTTATCTCCTTCTATGACCATTAAATCCAGTAGGAAATTAAATGTGTGCAGTAGTGAGGAAATAAGAGCAGAGGATTGCTAAAGGCATGATGAGGTGGGGGAGCATAATGATTTTGAAATGTTGTCCAGTGGTGGTGAGAGTAGCAGTTTTGGTGGTGGTGGTGGTGAATGCAGTATGTCTAGTGCAAGTAGTACATCAACCCTGGTTGGTAAATGTGGCAAAATAACTGCATTTGTGGGTTTGTCATCATCACCTGTGCAACCGTCTTCATCAAACGTCCACACTCCACCCCCTGCCATTCACAGACCAGAACCATTTGTCATCACACCCCGTGTAAAACGTTTAAGTGAGCTCACGTTACAGAGTGTTTTTGAATTCAGTGCTTCTGTAGTTGAAAAGCTGCCATTTGATCTTTTGACTTTTTCCTTTGTGGAGAATTCTGGGTTACGGCGGTTTGCTGCGTGTGCCTGTTCAAAATGGAAAGTCCCCTCCAGGACATACTTTTTGATCCGTGCGGTCCCCAAGTTGTACCATACTGTGTCCAACTCAGTAAGACATGCCCTTCAACATTCCTCCTCTCCATTTATCCATTTAAGTATGGATATGTGGACAAGTGGCAAAACAGCGGGGAGTTCATATTTCTGTATAACTGCACACTGGGTGCAGGTGCCAGGGTTGTTTGTGATGTTGGTAGTGTGAATAATCAGAGCAGTAAGGTGAAGTGTTTTGGTAGGAATCTTCCAGGAATTAGACAGCATGCAATGATTGCTATGCGCAATGTGACCCATTCACACACTGGTGAAAATATTATTGAATATGGCACTGACTGAAATTGACTGAAATAGACAAGTGGCTGAACCCCCTGTCCCTGAGAGCTTGGTTCATAGCAAGTGACAATGGGTCAAATGTGGGGAAATGCATCACGAATAGTGTTTTTTTTCGTGTTCCATGAATGGCCCATTGTTTAAATCATGTGGTGCAGGAGTTTCTGCAGCACCCTGATGTAAAGGAAATGCTGACAGCTGCACGATTATCTGTTCTCACTTTTCACGTTCTGCAAAGGCCTGTGACCAACTTCGGCAGTTGCAGATGTGAAAAAGCCTCTCTCAGCAATGCTTGAAGCTGGAAGTTGTCACCCAGTGGAACTCCACTTTATACATGGCAGAGAGGTTGTATGAACAATATAAAGCCATCTCAGAATATCTTGTGATGCACACTAGCCGTGAGAGTTCCGGGGCCTCCATGTCTATGATGACTGAACAGTGGCACCTCATGGACTCTGTAAAAACAATTTTGCAGCCTTTTGAACATGCCACACAAGCAGTGAGTGGCAAGTCTGCCTCCATTAGCCAATCAATTCCACTGCTGTGGGTGCTGAGGCAGACATTGGTGAATGTACAGCATAGCCTTGATGTTGCTGGAGACAGTGCTAGCAGTATGTTGCTGAAAGACATGCTGACAGTATTTGACCAGAATCATCATATTTTGAGCATTCAACATAGTGACAACTTTGCCATAGTAACAATGCTGGACCCACAATATAAACGTGGAATTGCCTCAGTACTGGAGGGAGGGTCTGAACAGGTAAAAAATGTTAGTGGGCAACTGGTGCGCTTGGTTCATGGGGCACAGAAATCACATACCAAGGTCAGCAAACATCAGCAGCATAATCAGGCTGAAGGTGCACCTGGAGGAGTATCATGCATATCCTGTAAGTGGAAGGGGACTGCAGTTCCAGGTGGTCTGTCATCCAAAGCGGTTGGCTTCATCCCACTTTGGGAGGCTTTGTCCCAAGTGGGGATTTGTAAAATAAATGATTCTGGAAAACAGAATGATGCATCAACTTTTGTTAGTGGAAACATGCCCACGTTTCACTACAAACTGACCATTATAACATAACGAAACATTCAGAAAGCTGCTGGTCATTCAGTACAATGGAGCAAGCCCCCGCACTCTCCCTGGCATCATGTCATAACATTGCTGAGTGAGGCGGGCAGAACTTGGGTGGCTCTTCAGAATGGGAAGTCCTCCATGACCCGCTTTAACAAAATGATGGGTGTTTTTGACAGAAAAGTATTACACTATGTAAGGACATGTGGAGCAAGAAAGATTCCCCTGGAAGTAAGGCGCCCATATATCAGGTGCAAATAATGTTGTAACTTGGTGAATCTCTTTAACGTCTATTTCACAAACAAAATATTTATGTAGTTTCAGTAATGTTTACTTTGTGTCAGGACTCGTGATTTGAAGTGTTTCACAAAAAGCATGACTGAGCTGTGCAAGTATGTTGTGCTAAACTGCATGTGTGCTGTCAATGTTCTTTCCTGTGTGTACATACATTGTCCAGCTTCGTGCAAATATATATATGGTGTGACTTGTTGCAGTATCTCAAGAATAAAGATAACAAAGAACACATGATGTATATTTTATTTGTACCATCAGCACCAGCGGAGTAAGTGATATGGTATTTTTTCAGAGGTATCAGGTCACTGTGCACCTCAGTCACTCACAGTGCACACATGACTTAGCGGAGATCATAGTACAAAAAGCACATGCTCTCCTAAAAGTCATGTGTGCAGTATGTGACTAAGGTGCATTCTGGCACGACACCTCTGAAAATGTATTGTATCACTAAGTCCACTGATGATGATGGTGACAATAAATATACATTATTCTGCTCGCTATTCTTTATACCATAAACACTACAACAAGTCAGCAATATATGTTTGCAAGAAACTGCACAATGTCTGATGTCTCACACACACACACACACACACACACACACACTCACACCCACACACACACACACCCACACACACACACACACATATACAGGAAACAACACTGACTGCACACATGCAATTTAGCACATCATACTTGCACTGCTCACACCAGCTTTTCCACAACCACTGCACAACAGAAAGTAAACATTACTGAGGCACTGGATTATAACAACAGGGCAATAGGAGCGTGTATGACTGTCTGTTATTAAACATAACAACAAAAATCACAAAACACTCCAGCAGTTGGGGGGGGGGTGTCAAGAAAAAAATAAATTAATGGGGGATTCCATGGTGTTCCTGCAGCAGGTGGAGCATTGACACTATCTGTAGCTGCTGTTGCTGGATCTGCTCCACTTGCTGCTGCACATTACCCACCCTCTCATCGCTTTCCTCAAGGGCCGCCCAGACCAGTGCAATGTCTGCCTACCTTGCAGGCACTGTGGCGGGGTCAACTGCAGGGGGAAAGCCAGGTAGTGGTGGTGGTGGTGGTGGTGAGGGTGGTGCTGGTGGCTGTGGTGGTGGTGGTGGTGGAGCAGCTGCTGCTATTGCCCTCCTCCTGCTGTGGTGGTGAGGCACAACACTGCCAGCACCCTCTGCCACAGCCACAAAAGGGCCAGCAGGTGGAGGCCTGGCCCATTTGGTGGCAGCCTGCCACTCCTCCTTGTGGTGGTTTGTCATATGTGTGTGCTGGCTACCAGTCCCCAAATGTGTCCCCTAGGGGCCATGGTGCACCTGCATGCCACATAAATGACAAACCACAATGATGCTGCCCCCCACACAGTTAAAAAACTGTCAGATTTTGAAGCTGCAGGGAGGACCAAGCACAGGAGGGGCAGATGTACTGCTGGCAGCACCATCACGCACCTGGGGCTCCACCTGCAGCTGTGGAGGTGGTGGAGGGTGTGCTGCTGGAGCCTTTGCAGCTGCTACTGGTGGTGGTGGTGGACTTGGTAGATGTGCTGCCACCAGTAGCACTGGTGGTGCTGCTGCTTCCAGAGGGGGAGAGGCAACACCAAACAGTCAGGAGCAGTCAAACAAAACCCAACCACCCCCACACATTCGCACTCCCCTCTGTTCACACCCACAGGCCACAGACTCTCCTCCTGGGTCCGTTGCGCACAACCCACTAATTCCTTCCCCGACCAATGCCTCAAGCAAAGAAAGACTACTTCACACACTGACACATGCACAGTCACATACACACACACACACACACACACACACACAACAAAACTTATAAAACAAATGAATCAGTAGCAAAAAAGAACTGAACAAATACACCACAAAAAAAAAAAAACCTAAAGATTTAGCTTTTAAAAAAGCTGTTTGTTTTTAGGCAAGGAACAAATATACCACCAAACTGTCCTCTACACACAAAATGCTTCCTCTTTCAACCATTGCAAAGCAGAAAGTGAAAATAACTGCTTTTATGACTCACTTCCTTCCTGCCTGGCTAAAGCATGTGACTTACACTACTGTAAGCTACATGATGTGTGGGGGCTGCCTATATTGTTGTCACTTTGCGTTACTTTGTGACAAGGCAGAATGGCAATGTGAAGTCATAACGACAAGGCGAAGTGAGCGCTTCCCAATGGCCACTCCACTTCGCCGGTGGATTTTAAATTTGCTGCATATCTATTCACAGAGTAAGAAAGACACTATTGATCTCATACTGCAGGGGAGCTTGAGGGAATATGTGGAGAAGATTATTGGGGTCACAGTGGAGAAGAGTTTAGGGAAACTGCAGAAGGTGTTGCAGGAATTTAAAGAGAGAAAGAGGGACAGAAAAAGGGGCAAGAAGGGGGGATGAAAGGAGCAGGGGGACAGAAAAGAGGTGAAGATGGAATCCCGGGGGTTACATTGGGGATCACATGCTGCTTGCACTGAAGGAATAGATATGGAAAAGGGAATATGTAGCTGTCTTTTTGCTGATGGATAAAGAGACGGCTAAGAAGTACAAAGGAGATGGAGAGAATAGGTAAAACAGAAATGGCGGCAGCATTAGCTATTTGCAGGAGTAAGCAGGAGAATAAGAGTTTTAAGGAAGGACTATAGAAGTGTGGCTGAAAGGGTTCACTTATTTTAGTGCCATTTTGCTGCAGATGCAACCAGAGCTAGCCATCCCTTTATTAGTATATTCACTGACTGTGCGCAATGTGTATAAGATGCAGGGTGGGTATGGCTGGCTACAGTATGATGAAAAGTTCCTTCATAAGATAGCATCCCATGGGGATGTACAGTGGGATACTAGGCATCCAGATATATGGTTTGAGACTATGACAGTACAGACAGTGGGGTGGGGGATGGGGAGCCAACAGAAGTTTGGTTTGGAATACAACAGGGAGCAGTGCACATGGACAAATTACAGATTTAGACATGCATGTTCCAAATGTGCAGGGCCACAAATGGGGCCCAATTCCAGAACAGTTATGCATGTTGCAAAGTGACTTCTGCCAAACAAAATGGTGCGAGTAGCACTTTGCGCCATATGTTATGCAAATTGGTATTCCAGAAGGCAGCCCGTGACAGGTCGCAGGCTGCCTGCACCAAAGGTGTGCTACACCACCAGTTAGGCCAGAAACCCCCTGTGACATGGTGCAAGGGGGTTTATGGTGGCAGTTGTGCCCGATTCCAGGAAAGTGGTTGACGGAATAGCAAATGTGCTATTCCAAAACAGACACTGGAAGACATTGGTCTAAGTACACTTAGACCAACTATTAGCTTGTCTAACCATACCCTACATCCACTGGGGGTGCACCTCTGTGCCTGGTGCACCAACAGACACCCCCGGCAGTCCCACAAGGCCCCCACCCATCCCCCATTGGCAGGGCAGCCCTCTGTGGTCTGCTGGCACCCCATGCCCCCATCCCCTAGTATTGCCCCTCAGGGCAGTTCACATCTCCCATTCACCAACATGCCACTATTGGCATGCATGCCATGCCAATTAATCCATGGTAGTCCAGTGCCCCCCCACCCCTCACCAGCCTTGTGGGCAATGCCATGGTGTCAGAGAGTGGGGCTTTGGGGCTGGTCTTGCCATGTGAGACTTGCGCTCTGTCAGAAGGAATTGATGCATCTTGTGGCACCCTGTGTAGGTGTGCCCTTCCTTTGGTGCACCACTGGAGGTGCTGCAAGTCACAGGACATAGTCGCTGGGGACCCTGCCAGTTCTGGAATCAGGCACAGGGTCTCCAGCGTATTGCCATATGTCGCAACTCGGAAGCGTCTGCAAGTTGTGCCATTCATCTTGGAATCAGGCCCCTGGCATCTAGATGCAAGGGTGGGGGAGACAGGTTTGGGGGTCAACCCTTTGGAGGGCCTGGGAAATGGGGGAAAGTGAGGGGCAGAGAGAAGAGAGGAAAAGGGGGGTTGAGATGTCAAGGGTTCTGATTAACAAAGAGGTGTTGGGGGTTAGACTGAAAGGGTACCCAGACAAAACAGCAGCCAAAATGCTGAGGGAGGGATTTACTGAGGGGTTTAGTCTATAGTATGAAAGGCAGAGAAGAGCAATGCGGGAAATAGAATCTGGGATCAGTAAAGGGTAACTAGGTGGTCATGGCAGAAAAGAAAGAGATAGAGGTGGGCAGGGTGGAGGGTCCATTTGTGGATCCTCCTTAATTTTAAGGTATCACTGTTGGGGCTGGTGCCAAATAAATAGCTCAACGAGTACTGCATGAGACATCATTTGTCCTATCTGGAGGGAAAATCAGTGAAGATCAGTGTGCAGTGTTATACATGCCACTTTTCCAAGTGGTGCAGCTGATTGGAACAGTCGAGGAAGCATGGTTGGTGATGACTGACATTGAGTCAGCATTCAGACTGCTCCTGGTACAGCCAGACGAATGGAAACTATTGGGTTTTTAAATTTGAAAGTGTTTTTACTGTCACAAGACAATGCTGATAGGATGTTCAGTGAAGTGTGACACCTCCAAAATGATTAGTACATGGTTGCTGTAGACATTTGGGGAGCGATATGGGTATAGGACAGTGGTGCATTATTTAGATGACTTTCTGTTTATACTGCAAAGAAAAAAGGGACGGAGGAGATTTACATCATTTTCAAGAAATGTACGTCAGGCTGTGGGTCCCATTAGCAGAGGGAAAGATGGAGGGACTGACTGGTAGATTAGAATTCCTGGGGATAGAGAAGGATACAAAGAAGGGACTGTTTAGGCTGCCGGAGTGGAAAGTCCAGAAGTGGCAGGAACTCTTGGTGACAGTGAAAGGGAAGCAAAGGGTGTCATTGTTGGTAATGCAGGAACAGCATACATTCAAAACACAGAAACTCTTGTTTCCTGTGTTTTACTATCCTGACGCCAGGTGCCTGAATCACAGTTGTTCAACATTGGGATTTTGCCTGTGGTGGAGTTTGAGCTCTAAAGAGAATGACTTAAAAATATATGTTTACCACAGATTTTTTTTTCTCTTGTCTTTGAAACAATGCTAAAAATATTTTTGCATATGTTATATATTTTATGTATTGTACACTGCAGCGCTGTAAATTAGAACATAATGACCAAGTAACTTTGTTAAAGAAACTTTTCACTTCTTTTCACTTTTTCCTTCTTTTCACTCTTTTTTCTACTTTTCCATGTTTTCTTAACTGAAATCTATAATTAATTGTGTTTATTGTTTATTTTATAACTTTTAGCCCATAGGTTGATCATATTTGATGGGGGTGGGGGTGGGGGAAGGGTCATATAAATGTATGATTTATCAGGTAGTATGCAACATTTTATTATATAGGATAACATAGAAGAGTATACTTTTCACATAGATAATGAATATAAATAAAACATAAGTGGTCTTTTTGTTTTAAACTTGTATTTCTTTACCCCCAGATTAGTGGTCTACTAGTTAGAATTAAAAATAATAGAAATAGTGAAAAATGTTAACTGCTAGAGACTTATAGAAATTACTCAGATTAAACTACAGACAGAGGTTTAATATTAATATGTTATATGAAACCATGATCATTGACCACATACCTCAACTTAGAGGTTTTGAAGAAATGTAAACTGCATTAAAAGCAAAGCTGGAAGAAATGTGACAAAAGGCATTAGCGATACTTTGTTTAAGAGGAAGGCATCTCCTAAGGGGCCTCAATCTAAAGGTTTTTCTCCATCCTTAGTATCCACGTTGATACAAAAATATCAGAAGGCATTTTTTTTGCTATTTTTTTAGTTTTTTTTTCTTTTTCCTTGTTGTATTCCACTGTCAATTAAAGTTGGACAGAATAGAAACATTGATGGTAAAGTTAAAAGGACAAAATGAAGAAATATAGGAAGTCTAGGATTCCCTATGACAAAATAAGTTTTTGTATTAAAATGATTAAGATCTTTCAAATTACAAGATATCATATAACAGAACATATATACAGTGTGTTTTATGTTAGGAAATATGGGGATACCATGCTCTGAAACCACATTACAAATCAAAGGTGAGAAGTGAATGAAATTCATTCCCCAATTAAAAGGAAAAAAAAAATCTAAAAATATGCCAGACAATTGGAGACAAACATTTTAATGTTGCAGGGCATGTATTTGGAATCCAAAGAGACAGTTATACTCAATTAGGATGGGTAGGGCAATTGTTTCCTCAATGGGCATGAATGGAAGTAGGTGCATCACATCACTAATTAATAAAAATACACCATTTAAATTAATTAATCAGTATACAAATGATCGGTGTGGAATTGTTTTGATTAATTGGGACATAGTTAGTTACATTTATATTTTGGGCTCTATTTATGCACTATTTATTGATTATGGCAAATGTATAGCCAAGACAGTTCAAGTAATAGTTAATTTAGGAGAAAGTACAATAGCAGGACATTTCGATGTCTACTCTTATTATACAAAGGAAAAAGCAACATCACCTACATAAGACAAAAGGCATGTTTATCACATTAATGAATTTATTGAAAATCAGGAACTCATTGATGATTGCATACAAAAAAAAACAGATAATAAATTATTTATTTTTTTATTCTAAACCATGCAATTCATTTTCCTGATTGCATTATATTCTCATATTTAAAACAGTGTATTGGATGTTAGTAAATGCTGAGATATTTTAGTTTTTGTTAACAAGGTAAGTGTATTAAACAAATGAATGCCTATTTTCAGCCACAACTTGGGAGGTTAATGCAAGTTAAAGTCAACAAGTAACAGGCACAGTACAAAAAGCATGTATAACAAATGAGAGGAAGCAAGCTATGTACACAGAATATATGTCATTAAAGTTCAAGGTAACACATTTACAGAAAACATGACATTAATAACTCATCTATCAAAGCACTACTGTATAAACTCTGCATAATGCCAACCAGTGGGCATAAATTATGAACATACAGTAAGGGTGAGCGAAATGTTCTGGCGGCAACTTCGGTTTGACGTTGATGGGGACAAAATTCTGTTCACTTTGACACTTCAGACAAATAAATTTCTCTTCCTACAGGTATGTAATAATTGGCATATGGCATAAAAACACACGATAGTAAAAAGGAAATAAAAAGCCCTGAGGTCAGCAATGGCCACAAATTACAATAGTTCATTTGTGGCAGGTGGTGTTGGTATGCCACGGCTGGGGATCACCACAGTGCCAAACATACATGACTGCTAAGCACCCCCATCAGTGATATAGGAATTCATAGTTTCCTTTGGTGATCTCAAGGCTCCCTCTGCCCTTCATGCCAATTACTATGTTAGTTCTATGTATGTTTTCAAAATAAATACCCTCCAAAAATATGCATTCACAGAAATGTGCAAGTACTTTACTTCTTTACAATACAAGGGCATTTCTTTGCCTACCTTAACTTCCCAAATTTGTATATTTACTTTTTTTATATTGTCTGTAAATATTTAAAATTTTTATGTTTGCTTGCGCGCATGTGCAAGAAACATCTTGGTACAGTACAACATTTTAGAGCTGTGTGAGTTTCTGCCCAATGCAGTTGGCACTTTATGGGGCTCATCCCTCAGGCACCAATGAATCAGTAAGCTGTCTATGACAGCAGTTTAAGGGATGCGGTCTTCACTTGAAAGAAAAGTGCCACTTCAGTCAGGGATGGTTAAGAGTTGACGCTTTATGGGGCTCGTCCCTTAGGCACCAGTGAATCAGCAAGCTGTCTATGACAGCAGTTTGAGAAAGAGGATTGCACTTGAAAGAAATCTGCCACTGTAATGAGGGACAGTTTCCTCATTGCAGTGGGATCTTCCCCCTCCCTCACAACCAGGCACACAGACATACCTTCTGTCTGTTGGCAGCAGCTGACAAGACTCCAGCCATGTGCATTGCAATGCACAGCAATGTGCATGGCCAGAGTTATGGTTCTTGTCAGCTCCTGCTGCTGAGCACCTTGTTTGTTCAGTGTTCCTTTCCTGGTGAACCATTTCAATAAATAAATGAGCTGCAGGTGGCTTTCCACATTGGCTGCTCTTGCTGCCCATCACACATTTCCTGGAAAGTCAACATCGGGCTGCCCAATCCCCATGTCGGCATGTATCCCCCCATTAATGTGACACACTGGGAGCCCACCCCAGTGTGCCAAAATAATTTCTTATTCATGTTTGCAACACTAGGATGACCACTGCTGGTGTCAGATGACCCCCCCATCCACCCAAATATTTCAAGTGCTGACATTGGGGTGCCCAATCCCTGTATTGGCAGGCCCCCCCACACACTATTGTGGCACATTGGGAGCCCACCCCAGTGTGCCTATATATTTTTGGTAACCTGTAAAATAAGTGGACATGGGGTTGGGGAAGCGGGGTGGGGGAATTACCTGACAGGGTGGTGGGGGGTCCACTGGACACCAGAGAAGGGATTAAATATTTTATTAATTTATTTATTGAAACATGGATGGGATTCAGGGTTGGGGGAGTGGGTTGGGGGAACTACCTGACATGGTGGTGGGGTGGGGGGGTCCACTAGCCACCAGGGAAGGGATTTTTTTCTTTTTTTACAAATGGACATCGGGCATGTGATAGGTGGGATGGGGAGGACCACTAGACACCTGGGATAGATCGGGGGTGGTGTTGGAGGGAATTCACTATTTGCAACTTCAACTTGCTTTGGGGGTTTAAGTGCAATTTGCACTTAACCCCCCCCCCCAAAAGCAAGGCAAATTCACAAATGGTGAATCCAGGTAATTTAAAAGAATTACGCGAAGTGCTACGCGGGGTGAAACTTTGCAGCAATTTTACCTGCACAGTAAAACTTCACTGCATCTCTAGTATAGGATATTCAGAAAGGACAGAGCAAACAGGAAAGGTGAGGGGGTGGAGATCTATGTACGGGTGGGAATAAGATGCATAAGGGAAGAGGGGGAGGAAGGCGGGACAGAGGCACTATGGATGCAGTTTCAGGACTCAAAGAGCAAGGTACTGAGGTTAGGGGTAGTCTATAGGGTACCAACTCCAGGGGAGGAGCTGGACAAGGAGTTGGCAGAACAAATTAAGAGGGTTTGAAGGAAGGGGAATACAGTGGTTGTGGTGGGGACTTCAACCTAACTGGGGTGGACCAACCACCACAAGTGCAAGAAAGCAGGTCACATGGGGGCATTTCAGGATACCTTCCTGGTGCAGTTGTTACCCAAGCCAACTAGGGTGGGAAGGACTCTGGACCTTGTACTATCAATCAGGGAGGCTGTAAGGGGCCTGGAGGTAGAGGACCCTCTGGCTTTGAATGATCACCACTCATTGTGGTTCTCACTCAGAATGGGGAAGCAAACTGGAGATTCAGGTACCAGGATGATTGATTTTAGGGGGGCAGACTTTAACAAGATGGGAGAAATTCTGATAAATTATCTGGAGGGAATCCAACCAACCATGGATGCCAATCAAAAGTGGGATATTATTAAAGTAGGGCTGTCAGAGGCTATAGGGACATGTACTAGGACACAAAGTAAGAAGGGAGGAAGGGGAAAAAAAGCACAGTTGGCTGACCCAGGAGGTAATGGAGGGGGTGAGGTCCAAGTGGAAAGCTTTTCAGAAATTCAAGAGATCAGGAGGGGAATGACAGGGAGAAGTATACGAAGAAGTCCAGGGAGGTTACCAGACTTGTCATAGTCACCAAGGTATCCAGAGAGCTGAGGCTGGCACAGGGCATTAAGGGCGGAGAGAAGGACTTCTTCAGATACATTAGTGAGAGAAGGAAGAACAGGGACCAGATAGTGAGAATGAAGAAGGATGGAGGGTGGGTAGAGAAGGAGAAGGAGGAGGAGCAGTCAGAGGCACTCAATTAGTACTTCTGCTCTATATTCACAGAAGAGAGGGGGCGCAAATACCTTATGGGAGTGGTGTGGTGGGCAGGGGGAAGGGAGTGACAGATGGAGAAATTACTGAGGACAGGGTACTGGAAGGACTGAGGCACTACAAATGGACAATGCACTGGGACCTGATGGCATTCATTCTAGGCTACTCAAAGAACTGGCAGTGTGCCTGGCAGGACCACAGGCTGACCTGTTCAATACCTCTCTGTAAACAGGATGCCTGCCACAGGACTGGAGGTTGGCTCATGTAGTGCCCATTCACAAAGGTGGCCCAAAGGATGATCCAGGTAACTATAGACCAGTGAGCCTCACATCAATTATGGGAAAGCTCATAGAGACAATCCTTAAGGAGAAGCTGGTGACATTTCTGGAGGGCAATGGTCTCCAGGATGGGTGACAATGAAGGCTTTGTCTCAGGCAGATCCTGCCGGACAAACCTGATTGAGTAGTATAATTGGGTGACCAGGGAACTGGACAAGGGCCATGCAGTGGATGTCCTGTACTTAGATGTCAGCAAGGCTTTCAATTCCGTGCTGCATGGGAGGCTAGTGGGGAAGCTGGAATATGTAGGGGTGGGTTCTAAGATGGTCAAATGGATCACTAACGGGCTGAAGGGCAGGCAGCAAAGGGTGGTGGTGGTGGTGGGTCTGTTTGCAGATGATACCAAGATGGAAACTGTGGTGGATAACATTGAGGGATGGAGGGGACTGCAGGAAGACCTGACTAAACTACAGGACTGATCAGAAACATGGCAGATGGGGTTCAATGCCAAGAAGTTCAAAGTGCTGCACTTTGGAGCTAAGTAACCAGAGGAGAAGCTATCAGGTGGTAGGGGTACAGTTAGGGAGCACAGAGGAGGAAAAGGACCTGGGAGTGATTATAACAGGGAATATGAACAACTTGGCTCAATGCAGGAAGGCAGCAGTGAAAGCCAACAGGATGCTGGGCTGTATAGTGAGGGGAATCTCCTCTAGAAGTAGTGAGGTGATCCTTCCCCTGTACAGGTCACTGGTCAGGCCACAGCTGGAATGCTGCATGCAGTACTGGTGCCTGTTCCTGAAAAAGACATCAGATTGTTGGAGGGGGTGCAGCGCAGAACAACTAAGATGATCCAGGGTTTGGAGGGGAAATCCTACGAGGAAAGGATGAACATGCTTAACATGTATTCCATTGGAGTTAAGAAGGGATAGGGGAGATATGATTGAGACCTTTAAGTACCTGAAGGGGATAAACAAGACCAATACAGGGGAGATATTTCGGATCAGAAGAGGGAGGAATACAAGAAGTCATCAACTGAGGTTGAAGGGGGGAAATTCAGGAGGAAAGTCAGAAGATATTTTTTCACTGAACAGGTGGTAGGCAGATGGAACACTCTACAAGAGGAGGTGGTTTTCTGTAGGACCGTGGGCTGCTTCAAGACGGGATGGGACAGAGTGGGGGGGATGACTGTGGAGGGGATGGGTGAGGCAGCTGCAAGTTGAGGGGTTAGCTGCACAATCGAACGTACTTGATAGACCGTGAGGCCTGTTTCTGCTGGCATTTTTGTATGTTTGTATGTTCCTATGTAAGTGGGCCCAAGAAGAGGATGAGGAGGCTGTGTTTTGGTTTCGGTGTGTTGTCTGCACTGCTCTATTTGAATTTTCTGCAAGACTTTCTGTTTGACATAGTCAATGAGCGCAGGAGAAATGCAGACATTTCTATATGGGATCCAGTAATGTTGCCATTCCAAACTGGGTGTCCAGTTAAATGCGTTTAAGTCATTCTTCAAGTTGTGTCAGAAACATCTCTGCCACTTCCCAAATTAGAATTGTACCCAGCTTCGGATGCTGCTGAGATGATGACCTAGTAGTGTCACCACCACCACCAGTACCACTCCCTTATCTAGCACTAGTATTCTGTTCACCACTGGTGAAGTCATTATCATCACCTGTATCACCACTGATGACACAATCTCCACCACATCTACCTGCACTACCACTGGCATCACCATGACCAGTCTTGCTTCGTTGAGTTGTTCTGGTAGATGTCATATAACATTGTGTGTGTTGTTCAAGTAGACTCACCATAGGCAGAACCATGCTAAGAGTAGCAGATTTAGAAGGCAGACCTTTGGTGTCCTGTTCATAAGGTCTCAGAAGTGGAGCCAACCTTTGCAGCACACACCACTGCACCCAGGACAGGTATCCCCCACAAGGCACATCATCAAATGCCATAGCCCGGAAAACAGCTTTCTGTTCCACAAGTCTTTCCACCATGTAAAAGACAAAGTTCCACCTTGTTGCCACATCTTTAATCAAGCAGTGTTGCGGGACATTATTCTTCAATTGATAATGTCGGAGGAGCTCAGCACATTTGGGGGGATGTCCCTAACAGTGTCCAATATTTCTTTTAACTGCATATTTCTCAAGCACATAACTCACCACCAGATTCAGTGCTTGTGTGAAGCAGGGTGCATGACAGATATTCCCATTATTCAAGGCCTTCAGCATGTTACTCCCACAGTCTGTCACTAAAATTCCCACCTTCAAATTGTGAGGGTATATCCAGATGTCTAGTATTGATTTTATGAAGTGCAGAATGTTCTTCTCATCTATGAATGATGCATTAAGTAATGCACCCCCTATAGCACTGTTGCTCTGTGTGGCTGTCAGCTTCACAATAACTTCTGCAGGGGCTGGTGTTGGTGGTAGAGGTGGAGCAGCAGTGGTGCTCCTGCTGCTTGACACAACCCAATGAACAATGAGACTCAGGAAGCTTCTCCTTCCCCACCCATCTCCATCTCCATCTTGTTCTCAACTGCTGCTTCACTTTTCCCATGCTCTTTTCCTGCTGCCCCTTCCTTTTCCTGTGATTCTGCTTCCCATTTCTGAATCACCAGCACCTCTCGCTTCTTTGGCACCTCCACTTCCATATCCTTTTCCTCTGTAGCAGTCTCCTCCAGTGCAGCTGGCTGTGCTGGTGGTGGACATGCTACTGGCTTGTTTTTATAAAACAGAGGGGTTGGTTTACCACAAGCAGCACTTCACCTGTGTACATCAACCAATTATTTTTCCTTAGGTGAAAGCATAACAGTAATGTCAGATCCAGACACACTGCATGACTTGGGGCCTGTGGGCACATTCAGAGAAGGAGCATCATACAGTGCCTCAAGCCAGCGATGGCCAACAGGAAATTGCCCATGTTGCTCACCACGGTGTGGTGTACAGGTTGCTGAGTTGGCACCCCACCTGGCACTGACAGTTGCTGTCCTGTGGCTCTCACAAGACACACAGGTGGAGGTCTTGCCTGCACATCTTTGGAATGGAATGGAGGATCCCTAGGCACTACACCACCACAATGGTTAGTAGGGGAAAAGTAAGGAACAAGGAGGAGAAGGAGGAGGACCATGAGCGTGGAAAAACCTGTATGTTCTGCTTTGTTCTGTCTGGTTTAAGCACCACCAGATGCACCACTGGACACTGACTCTGACTTGGAAATCTCCAGCTTACAGTAGGCATACAACCAGCTCACTTCTGCAGGTTAACAAATCCCCAAGGCTTCTTTAGATACACTATTATACGCCCCACCGCCGGTATGCCTTTTCAGTCTCGGACTCACCACCATCAGCAGCACCAACACCAACACTAACGTGACTACTTGTCTCTCTCCTTCTCCCTCTAGTATGCTCACTATGTGCATCACCTCCACCATGGGTGAAATTACCGCAACTGCTACTTTCTATGGGGATGGGTAAAATAGTGGATGCTTTTCCTGCTCTTCCTCCTCTCCCTCCCGCAGTCCTCCCTGCTTCCTTTTCAGGCCATCCTGGCTTCTTCTTTATGGCAGTTATTGGCAGCTTGCTGCAATCAGATAAAGACATTCACAAAAAGGGGTTTGGGGGGCTCCAGATCCCACAGACAGGCCAGGCATGGCACACACTGCCTCTCACAAAGACTAAGCTACAACTGGATAATGTATTTCACTGGATTTTTTTGGGGGGGGACTCCATCTCCATCTCCCTCAGGCAGGCCAGGTATGGCACACATTGCCTGTTATGGAAACTAAGCTGCATTTGGATAACGTGATTCACAAGATTTTTTGGGGGTGCCTCTGACTCACTTTGGCGGACCAGTTATGGTACACACTGCCTGTCACAAAAACTAAGCTGCAATTGGATAAAGTGTTTCACTAGATTATTTGTGGGGGGTCTGGCTCCCTCAGACAGGCCAGCACAGCACAGCACAGCATGGCACGGCACAGCACAGCACAGCACAGAACACGCTAACTGTCATGAAGACTAATCTGCAGTTGGATAAAGTGTTTCACAAGATTTTTTTGGGGGGGAGCTCTGGCTACCTCATGCAGGCCAGGTGCCCACTGCTCGTTATGAAGACTAAGCTGCAATTGGATAAAGTGTTTTTCACATGATTTTTGGGGGGAGAGTGTGGCTCCCTAAAGTATGCCAGTGCCTGTCATAAAAACCAAGCTACAATTGGATAAAGTGTTTCACAAAATTTTAGGGACTCCGGCTCCCTCAGGCAGGCCAGGCACCACTTCCTGTCACGAAAAGTACACTGCAATTTGATAAAGTGTTTCACAAGATTTGGGGGACTCAGACAGTCACCCAAAGGCACCCACTAAAACTACACTGTAATTGTATCAAGTATTTCACAACATTATTTGGAGGGGATCAGGCAAACTGGAGCCTGGTGGCGCCCTGGTCCAGGCCCAGCACAGCAGCAGCCACCCACAAATAGTCACCAAAACTACAATTTGATAAAGTTAGGATTTTGGGCTTAAGCACCAATCCAGTCAAGAAAAGTACCAATAACATTGGTTTGAAAGATCTGAGTACAACAACAGCACTACAGCACTTCAGGGCAGGCTAGGGCCCACCTCCCCTCCCCCAATCTGTCTTCTTTTCCTTCCCTTTCCCTGCCTAACAACATCTTATTCTGAACTGCAGTGGCAGCTCTAACTCCAAGAAAGTGCTCTTAGAGTATTCACAAATTGGAATTTAGCAACCTTTTTTCTGACAAAAAGACAGCACAGCACAGGGGGAGAGAGAGAGAGAGAGAGAGAGAGAGAGAGAAGAGAGAGAGAGAGTGCACACACTGCAAGGTCCTTCCTCTGCTGACTTGGAGCTGCAATAGCACACAGAGCTGCAGAATGCTCAGTTTTGCCAAGATTCCATGTCTTTGATTGGTTGTAGAAGGCTAGGTGACTGCCAGAGTGTGTTACACATGCCCAGTGTAATATAGCTGAGTATCCCATGACATGGGTGACTCAATTTGAATGACTCAATATGAGCAACTCAAACTGAGCTCCTGTAAAAAGGGCTATAGTTGGAAAACAGTGTCAGTAAAGAAAGCGAAGTTGTGCAGTGAAGGCAAGGTGTGCTGGGGTAGTGTTGCACAACTTGTAATATGGTAGTGTGGTCTCAGAGTTCGTTATATTAAGAAAGTGGGATTTGGGGATAAAACCCCCATATGGAGGGTTTTGCAGGGCAAAGCCCCCCACACAACGTATACTGTTGTTATTGTTTGGAAGGATGTGTGACATTTAATTTAAGAGCATTTTGGATGGTGTGTGATAAAGGAATAATGCATGACAGGGTGTATGTTGTGCTGTGATAGCGCCAGGCCTGGGGGGGTTGGGCACGAGGCCGCAGGCCAAGTGTGTCCAATGCCCCAGGTGTGGTGTTATACCAGCATGACATACACCCTGAAATGCATTATTCCTATTACACAATGGCTTGTTGTTATATATATAACGTAAAAAAATAATTTTAAAGAATGTTTTTATTAGTGTGAAAAAATATTTTTGTTTCTTAAGAGGAGATGCAAAAAAAGAGAAAGAGAGTATCCTAGAGGTTCATAAGCTCATCTACATTGGTTCACAGTGCTGAGACTAGATCTGTGGCATTATGCTGGGATAACGCCATGGGTCCAGACCCAAACTGACCAATCACAGTCCAAGATTCTTTCTTGCCATTGTATAACCATGGTTTTGCAATGGTGTAGTGGGTTAGGCAGGGTGAAAGGTAGGTAGGGTGATGTGTAGGACTGAGTGGTGTGGTGTTGTGAGTTCAAGCCCAGGTGTCAGCGTGTGATGTGAATGTGTGTAATGTGGGCTCTGGTGCTATTTGGTATGGATTTTTTTAATATAGGAGGTTTAGTCAGGTGTGTGGTGTTAGGTGTGTCAGGAGTGGGTCATCCTCCCAACTCCCCCCCCAAAGTACCATTCCCCTCTTTGTTCCGGTTGTGTTTTGCAGCAGCAGGGTTATTTTTTTAATGTCATTTTCACCATTGTCACTGGTCCCTGTTATTGATGATCACTGTTTTGTTTTGTCCTTATTTTCATTTGCTGTTATTCTAGTCACCATTTTATATTCATTGTTTTGACATGGAACCATATAGCTGCATCATGCCCACTGAAGAGCTGAAGTGAAGATAGCAATATTTGGACCAGCAAAAAAATCTGAAATTTGGCAGTTCTCGAAATGCCCCTTTGGCTTTGCACTCACCCTTACCACACAGTAAACTGGACTTGAATTATATACAACCAGATATATATATATATATATATATATATATTAATATATATATATATATAATAACAATCTCAGATCACTCCATGCTCAATATGTTAATGAAACCTACTATAGGCAAAATAAATATTAGAAAATGGAGGTTTAATGTTGAGTTATTAAAATGTCCAGATTGTATTGAAAACATAACAGAAGTACATAAAGAATTCTTGTACTTTAATTATGGTGAAAATCAGAAAAATGCCCATGCAGTGGGATGCAGAAATAGATTAGTTGCCTTATTGGTCCTTGTAAGAACAGATCCAGAAGCAAATGGTCTGATACCTTTTGTTGAACCAACATATATGTTGCAAAAAGAAAACAATGTCTAAACTTTCGGACCAACTAAGTCTTTTTAGTTTCAGTTAGAGGTTTTGTCTGCTTGAGTGTTCAGCTTATCTAATTTTGATGTCATTTGACCTTGGAAAGATTCTCAGCAGTAGCAAGCTAGTAGAATGTTGTTCATTCCATTTAAATCTAAGATTTTTGAAAATAGGTACTTTAAACCAATGAGTATTTTTTCTGTTTTTTTATGTATGATCTGGGCGTTAATAGAATGTGATTATCTGAACAACTGGCATAAGTCTCCGAGGAAGGACTTGGTTGATCCGAAAACTTAGACATTGTTTTCTTTTTGTAACATCTATGTTGGTCCAATAAAAGGTATGTTTGAATCAGTAATAAAAAAGTCCCACACAAGGCATTTTTAAGGATGCACAAATTTATGTGGAGCACCATTTATGGTGGCCATCACCCCCCAACCAACTTATTTTTGTTCTGGGATACGTCCCATCATATATTATCTTTTGTGGCAGAGGTTGCCTACCTTTCAGTTTGAAAAATTTGTACACTTTGCTGTCACCCTTTGTTTTTTTTCTTTTCAGGCTCCCATGCAAGATCAATTCCAACTGCAAAACCAATGCTCCACTCTAGTAGCCTGTGCCAGGCAGGACCAATATGTTAGCAAGCAAATAAACTGTCACCAGACTTCAGCATGTGAAAATATTTAATGTTCAAACAAGGCATACATAGTAATAGCCATGAACAGTAAACAAAGCAGCAGAGCTTCCGACCAGGTTTTGCCCGTAGGCTTTGTCCCCTTGATTGGAGTTCTGCTGCTTTGTTTACAGTTTGCAGCCATTAATATGTACCATTACATATCCAAGACACACTGTCTTAGGGTAGCTGGTCCATTCCACGGGGATGTCAAACAGGCAAGGCATACTGATGAGTCCTGGTAGGACAAAACACATGTCTATGTCTTCTGTTAGCACCCTTTGCAAACTGTGTGAGAGCATAACATTTTGTGGTGATTTGCATATGCAGCCCATGATGCTTTGCATTGTGTGGGCATGTGTGATTTTGTACTTTCTCATTACTATGTATGCCTTGTCTGCACATTAAATATTTTTACATGCTGAAGCTTGGTGACGGTTCATTTGCTTGCTCCCATGAAAGTCTACTGAGAGTGTTATCCTCACCTTCACCCTCCATTTCCTCCTCCTCCTTTCGCAGGTCCTCCTCTTCCTCATTTTCCAGAGATGGCAGTGGTACACACAGCTCTGCCACTGCATCATACTCAGACTCAGGTCCAGTAGCACTGTTTTTGATTTTTTTAGACACAGCCATGCTAACTCACTGGTGTTGATGGGGTTGAAGGCATTTCAGATAACAGATCTTGGCACTAACTACTGCCTCCCTCAACTAAGCGAGCAGTGAAATCAAGTGCTGTAAGCATTTTAACAGAACCATTATTATCACACACTACAGATCCATTGCTACCTCCTGCAGCCATACCACACCCTCATCCACCTTGACTGGAGGTTACCAGTACTGCCTTCCCTGCCTTTCCTCCCTGTATACCCTTTCCTTTCCCTCTACCACTCATTCGTGGTAAGGTACAGCAGTACTAGTGACCTGACCAATAATAAAAATACTGTATAAAATAAAATTGTTGCGCTGAAATTTAAAAAAAATTAAAAATTACCAAAAAGGGTTAAAGCAGTATAAAAAAATAATAATCAAAAATATTAAAATCCTAGCATGGCTTGGCAAAGCAACATGGTAGATTGGTTCTAGCTGAGCTTCCTAAGGGCACCACATAAAATCGGTAAAAATCTTGGATGAGTGCAACTATTCAACTTAAAAATACATCACCCAAGTGTACTCTGTGAAGGCTATGCAATGATCCTCCAAAAAGCAATCTACAATGCAGTGATCATGAAAAAAGAATCTACAATACCTTTCCAACCAGCTGTAGCTCCTTCTAAATCAGCAGCTCCACTTGAGGCATGTGTGAGGGCACAGAGCATGGCAGTAGCAGGAAGCTCCAGTGCAGGAGATCCTGCACAAGATGACTCTCCTGCAGTCCTACTTTCTATGACAAAAAATCTCCAGGCTGAAATTAAAGCTGGCTTTAACTATCATTAAAGCACAAATCCTCCGCATCCAGGATATAGTGGCAGGACTCTCAGAAACAAAGACCATCCATATGGCATGGGCAGACAAGACCGAAAAAAGAATCAGGGAGCTCAAGGACGTGGTGGAAGATCTGGCATGGGAGTACAGGGGCCACCAGCAGCATGTTACAGCCCTTTTGGAGAAAACAGACGAGCAAGAAAACAGGGCAAGACAGTCTAATCTTTGGTTGGTGGAGCTGCCCAAGGTCATCGAGGGCAATACCCTAGAGAGATCAATCCAAAAGTGGCTTGTGGACCAAGATGTTGTTAAATTCAAAATTGATAGGGTGCACAGAACTGGCTCAAAGCCCAAGCCAGGTGAATTGGTGAGACACTACCTGACTACCTAATAACATGTTTTCAAAACAAGGAGAAAATGTTATGTGCAGCAAAAACCCATGGACCTATTAAGATCCAGGATAGTACTCTTATGGTCTTTCGAGCACTGCAGCTTAGATGCCAGCAATTCACGGGGGTGAAGGACATGTTGCATCTAAGGGGGTGGGAGTTTGCCTACCTATATCTATTGAAACTATGAATCTCCATACCAGGGAGGGCACTGAAAATTTTCCTGACAGCTCATGAAGATGAGGACTATGTTAAGTGAGAGGATGCAGCAGTAGAGAGATGATATGGGGGATTCATACTACACTGTCAGCTTGAAAAGGTACTGTTATGTTTCAAGTGCGCTGAAAGGAGAGGCTTCATCCTGATACCCCTTGTTGCCCAACTCACTCTGCAATGTCACTTGCCCAGCTTATGTTACTGTCATCAGGCCTATTCTTTACCCGATCCGCTCTGTTGATGTCCAGTGGCCTCTGCCTTCTTTCTCCCCGTGATTCCCCCTGCCCTCTCCTGTTGCCTAATCCCTGCACCCACCATGTAGAGTTGGCTGTTTTCTTTATAATTTAGATCAGCAACTGGTAAAAGAGGGGCCACTGACTGGCCATGTAGAGCACCCAGCTACAAGCCAGCTTTATCTCATTCCTTGAATGACAGGGGACTTTGGGCAGGTAAGTAGTATATATGCTGTGGAGCAATGTATAAAAATAATGGAAGAGAATTAAAGGAAGGGTAGAATGGTAGGCAGTGTGAAGTTCAGAAGTGAGAAAAGGAACACATAGCAATAAAGCCATGAGATGAGAGTCTATAAAAGTTGCAAAGTGATAGATAGTGAAGGACAGAAACACCGGAATCCTCCTATAATTAATGCAGGTCAGCAAAAATCAGCCTTTTACTAGCTGGTAACAGTTCTGTTTTCCCATCCAATTGGGGAGGGAAGCCCACAATCTGAATATTTGCATGATGCTGAGTATTCTCAAGGGCCTCCACATTGGCCGGTAGACTGTTGAGATCCCACACAAATTTTGTGTTTCACTCCTGCAAGTTTCTTTTTAAATGAAAGATTGGAGTCTGTTCAAAATGTATCGAATCTAATCCTATCAATACAGTTTTAGTGTGTCACTGCATGTCTATACATGCCGATATAATATGTTGTCAAAAATGACAGCACTTTAAAAATGGCAATGGATAACAAAACTCTAAACGTATCCTTCCAGGCACTATACTGTATGATTGAGCTACATAATCAACAGAATATTGCTAAGGCTCATTCTAACATCTGGCGTGTATTTTGTACATGAACATTTGATAAAAATAAAGTTTAGAAAATCAATAAGACAGGTAAATGCAAAGTGACTGCCCCTTCTCTGCTTGAGTGTCGTAAACATACTGACTGACACACAGAAACCTGATGCTGGGCACTACAGTGTTCGTATTTTTCTTTCCTTTCACAACAGTGTAACTATGCATCTATGAACTGTTAACCTTACCTAAGTGCTTGGCAAAGTGTTTGCCAGTCATAAAAAGAAGAGAACGAGCTATTCCCGAGAACATAATGCAATTTCACAACAGGCTTAGTCTTCCAAAACAAGTTTATTGACGTCTTTGTGGATGTAAATAAGGAGGTCAATAGAGGCCAGGCAGTGGATGCAGTCTAAATAGATACATCAGCAAGGCATTTGATAATGTACCACAGAGAAGAGAACAAAAAATTACTCATTGCAGTAATAATGTTTTTTTTTCTCAGGGATCCCTAATGGGAGGGCTTGCCCGAGGTTCAATGTGGGGAATAGCTCCTCCCACAACATCTACATAAGCCCTCCACTGACACACCTCCCTTGCATAGGGAGTGTTTTTCCTGAGCTCCCTGCATGGCTGTGCTGGGTTCCGTTCCTGCTCCATTGTGCCCTCTTTCCCCTCCTTTGCTGTGTCGCCTCTCCTGGTCCTTTCTCTGCTTTCCCTTTTGCCTGTTTCTTCACCTGTTCCCTGCTGCTAGTGTGTTGCTTCCTTCCCTGCATTCTGCTTGCCCCCCCCCCCCACTCCTGTCCGCTTCAGTTTGTCTTTTCTTCATACCTCCTCGTCCTCTGGCTGGCTTGCTGGTCTGCTCTGGGTGCTGTTCCACTGCTCCTGTCCTCTGCATTGCCTCTTATGTTCTTTTGGGCTTTCCTAACTCTCTGCTCCCTAACTGCTACCACTGTGCACACTCCCATCCTTCTTCCTTCCTGCATCGACACAGAGCATAGCAAGAAGTGGGAGTACATCGGAATGGACTCCCTCTTGTCCTCCTTAATTTAGCTCTGGTGCTCCCTCTTCCCCCACCTCACTCTCTTCCCTACAAGCTCATCGATATTACCCTAGCCGGGTGGGAACACCACAGCAGCACTTTTTTGTAGCGGGTATGTTCTGCTATACTTTACCTTAAACATGACTGGCACCTTGATAAAGTGCAGAGGTAATTGGCTACCCACTCTATCTCCTGCATAAAGTAATTACTGATAACAATTTCACAACACTTGCTTTGCTAACCGTAGCAACTGCTACCACTTGATCTGCATGCCGTTACCATCATTACCTCTCGTTACCATTATTGCGACCGCAGGTAATGGGGCTGTTTTGTTGCACTTAGCATTCATAGGGGCCACAACAGTGAAATCATGTTATATTAGCATGCCCCGATGAGTATCTAACTATGCCACTAAGCCATTCCGAGAGCATCTTACACATTCGTTTATTTGTACAGCACCTTTAAGCACTAGCGCTCCTTCACAAAAGTTTCACATCAGGCATGCCAGTTCATAATAAATCTAAATGGCAGCTTCAAGCTAAGTAGTAGCCACAGACATTGCCAGCTATTTTCAGATATTTTGCAAAATTTCTAAAGAGTTTCTCTCTGCTGCCCCTACTGTGGAAATGAAGAAAACATGAGATACTTCTGGAAATATCACAGAAATTTCGGGAAATAGCTGGCAGTGTCTTAGGCTGCTACTATTCCAAGGAACTCAGCTTTGGTACATCGTTAGACCACCGATCATGTTATAGGGCTGTCTCAGAGCAGAGTCTCATAATGGGTGAGGGTCCAGTTTGTTTTCTGCAGCTACCATTACCATAGAGCTAGCTTTAACTAATTTACAGCATTGCCATTTTGTTTGTAAGTTGTGTCATATTTTTTCTGCTTAAACCAGTGCAAACCTGTTCCACCGACCACTGTCCTCTTTCGTGCTCATATACTCCTCAGACCACATCCACTTCACTGGTCTTTCCTGTGCCATTGCCAGTTCTTGTACCTACCAGTCCCATCTCTCTATGTCTGTCTTCCTTTTCTGCCATCCAGCTCCATGCTACCATCTCTGTTCCTTATTTACCTCTCCCTCTATGGCAGCATTTTGAGCTTCAACCAGCCCATACCAGCAGTACTCCAGACTCCGTCCCTAACCCATGCCTTCTGAGGTGCTGAGCGAAGGTAGGCTTCCCCTGTCTATCAGGGATGGGAGACTGTTTCAGTCATTACATCCGACCACTACTATGCTGACATACTCTGTCCCCAACTCTGCTGGCCTGCATCAAGTAAAGGTTCACTGCTCCGATGTCCAGGGATGGGAGTCATGTCTACCATAGACAAACTGTTATCATACCTCTTCTACCTCATCCAGTTGCTTCTTTTCTTCGGGAACAGAACTTCATCCTGCTACCACTTCAATATTCTCCATCCCTAACTCTGCTGGATAGCATCGAGTGAAGGTTAGCTCACCCTGACTACCAGGGATGGGAGTCATGTCTACCATCTACAAACTGTCATCTTCTCCGTCTCGTACTAGTTGCTGCTCCCCTTCGGGAACAGAACTATCTTCTATTTACCAAATCGACATCCCCTGTCCCTAACTCTGCTTAGCAGCATCGAGTGCATGTTAGCTTGCCACGACTACCAGGGATGGGAGCCATGTGTCCGATCTACAGACTTATACCATGCCTTCTCTAACCATGCCAGTTACAGCTTCCCTTCAGGAATGGAACTTTCACTCGCTGTGTACCCTCATTTACTTTTGCTGCTCCCAGTCACCACCATTCATCTATCATCCTTGACAGTTGCTTTAGTCTCCAGTCTAATGCTTCATCTTCTGTGTTCTTAGTTTGATGCCCAGCTGTTGCTCCCTTCAGGAACAGGCCTTGCTCATCTTGCTTCTCCACCTTATCTCATCTGTAGCCTAGATGACTTCCTTGACTGGGAGTCTGACTTTCATATGGCAGTCTTCACTGATTGCATCTACACCAATATGAATTGCCAATTTCATTCTGGCACAGGACTCTCCAACCAAGTTCTCTCATCATTCATGTTCTCTAGCCAAATCCAGCCTGGATCATCTTGCCTCGAATGACTCAGATGGACCATGTCCTTCCATTCTGCTGCTTCACATATATTTTCTTCACCTGCTGCCCAATGTCAAGACCTTCCTGGACTTGGACCTCTTCCTGCTGAGCAGTCCCCTCTTCTCCTCACCGCAGCTGTTCTTCCAGCCTCTCCATTCAAGCAATACAGAGTTTACCTTGCCTGGTCCATGGCCCTAGCTCACAATGCTGTGTCCGCTGTCTGCTTCTTTCTCTACTGCAGGTCGCTACTTCCCATCAGGACAGAGGCACTTTCACTCCTCCACATTTCTGCCTCTCAGCTCTGCCTGTGACTTCTACTGCAGAATCAGGACCTCATCGATCATCCTCATCATATGGATCCTGCTGGCTTGTTCAATCCCTCTCTCACTCCAAGTCAACTGCCTCATGGACTTCCTTGCTGTAGGTTCCCTGTTTGGCTGCTGTACCAACTTTTTTCCTTTTGCAGCTCTGAAACCTCGTCCTTCATCACTTCATCACTTCAGTGCCTTCCATCATTTCTCTGGTTGCTTCCAGCCTTCATCAGATGTTGGGCTCCTGTTGCTCATAATGCTTAGCTTGGATCCTTGACCTTCCATGGATTAATAACCAATGCCTTGCTTCACCTTTCCTGCACTTTGCTTCTGTTCACCTTGAAACTGATGTCATCCTGCTTCTTCCTACTCTGGATGTCATCTGGCTCACCTAGCCCATAGCTTCCTCTGCTCATTCCTTCAGCTACTCAAGATACACTCTGTACTTCCTTCACATTTGATTGGCTGCCTTCTCCCCTATTCCTAGCTGGCTCGGGGGCCTCTTACTGTTTGCTGTGGCTCTTTTTGGGCCTTGTACCTCATTTCTGACCAGTACTCCTACCAAGCCATCTGCTTCCATATGATCCATCTCCTATTTCTACTCCTACCCTTCTAATAGTACCATCTGCTACTCGTTTAATCCTTCATTCATTACTCTGGAGTAATACTTCTGCCAGCAAAACATTCTTTGGCTCACATGCCACACAGACTCTTACATTATTATTGAAGTTTCACACTTCCCGTTCAATTCTTCACAATCATTCATGGAATCCCATTCATCTGGACAATAGGAAGATCTCCTCCATCTCTATTGGATATACCTTCCGATTCCTGTCCATCCATCCAATCACCATCATTCCTCGGATGCCTCTTTCCATTGGCCAGCCTCATACATGGAAAGAACTTAAATCCTTCTGTTCTATTCGGACTTCATAATCATCATTGCCTCTACAGATACCGGGAATCACAAGATAACCCATTCAACTATGGACTTCATCCATTTACCTTATGCCGCCTCTTAGTTCAACAATGACACTGATGACCACGTTACTCTACTCCTACTTCCCAACAGTCATTTCTAGTTTTAGGAATTGCATAGATATTGTCCAGAATATTCATTGCGGGATCTAATTCCTGACTCCACACCACCCACACCTTTGATATCACTCCCAGACATCGTTATTCCTTATACTATTATCCGCACCTGTTCACCTAGTACTTTCCACCAGGTTAATCATTCTTCCAGTGGCCCATTCATCCTCTTCTTCTCAAAGTACCTTCATTAATCTCTACAGTAAAGACCATCACCATGACCTGGGTCTCCCGAATTCTATCTGCCAGTCCATAACAGCCAAGTCAAATTCACCAACTCAGCCTTGCATCCCAATCGGCATTTATCTGCTGTCATGATAAATACTATGGCATCCTGCATTTATAGATCTCAATACCAAACCAGCCTACAGACTCTTCCTCTCATCTGCCTTGAGCTTTTCTCATGTGCTTCAGCATCAGGATGACCCGTAAACTTAACCACCTATGCCACCACAGTGTATCTCCTAAATGATTACACCACAGGAATACCCACATGTACTTCAGACAGCGTACCAGCAAAGGATTAAGCATAAAGTCATGAACATCATGACCAAAGAAGCCATCACTTCCATATACCACATTCTAATCATTCCTCATATACACTAGGTTACCATCTGGATGACTCCACAAATTATCTTCTGGGCTTTACTAATCACTTATGGCATTACTCTTTTCAGGCACTCAAACTCCTCTACTCATTTCCTCTGGGATACTTACCTAGTGACTTTTGCTTAGTAATTGATTCTTTACCGTCAAACTACCTTGAATATCAAACCTTACATGAATTGTACTAATCACTCATAACTTCACTAGTCATCATAACTATCACAGTGTTCCATTTGGTCTTATATCAATCTCATCTTGCTCTCCCGCCTCATAACCTCCGTACAATTCCTTGGACATCCATCCTTTGTCATTTAGAAATATGGTCTACAATAGCCCTTCTTTAACTGGATCCGCTTTACACATAGGACTTTACCATATCTATGGTATCGGATTCCCATCCTAGAGCAGCTTGTTACTTTTGTGAGCTTTACACTCCTGTAGAGGGGGGGATTTTATTCTGCCTTTTGGACCATGACTTCTGAGTAGGGGTCATGGCTGAATTTTGGGTTGTGCTTCAGAAGGAACTCCTGGGGGCTATATAATGGTGGGGTTCCCTGTATTGGAGGTTCATAAGGTTTCTCTGTGAGGGGAGCAATTGCTTCCTTCCCAGGGTCCTATTTTTGAGCAGAGCCCTTCAGTCTGTCCCTGATATTAGTGTCTTGGCCAGAGTATTGGAATATCTCCTGGAAAGGAATGAAGTAGAACTGGTCTCTGGAGGAATTTTTTTGAAAATTAGATTTGAGGGGGTGAGAGCCCCTCTTGCTATTTTTTAAGAGGTCCTTCTGGTTTGACTTTGGAAATTTTTATGTGTTTTTAGATGCTGATAAACTGAGATTATATTGAGACTTACATTTCTTGACTTTGCTCTAGAATTGAGGGAGGTTGAGAGCCTCCCTTACTCCAAATACTCAGCACTTTCTGGACATTTTTGGACATTTGTTTATTTATTTGGATATTATTTATTTTGATATTCTTTTTATTTATGTTTGTTGATTTAATATTTATTCAGTTTAATTAGGGTTTAGTTGTGTGGGTGTGGAGTTTTTAATATGTGTAAAGGGCCTGCCACCACAGTCGTACGCTAGTCATCTTCCACTCTTCGCACCCTCCGCCCTTTCTCCCCTTTGCCGTTACAGTTGTCAGCTTACCAGTGCTGTAGAGCACTGGGAATTGCATGGGGGGGGAGGAGGGGTTTTGGGGGTAGCGAACCGTGGAGGATGAACGAGCAGGTACATCATTTTGGGGTAGTGGAAACCAGAAGACACCCTGGGGCAAAATGGATTCTGGAGTGAGGTCATTCTTGCCTGGTTTCCATACCCAAGGGCACCACTACTGTTGATGGTACTGGGTAAGTGGTCTGTACCACTGCTGAGACCCATCCAACTCGGGCGGTGTTGTGCAATGCCAGATCCATAAGAAATAAGACTGCAGTTATTGCAGATCTTGTGGAGTCTGTGGATCTGACTTGCGTTACTGAGACCTAGCTGGATGAAAATGCTGGGCCAGTTTTGGAGGAAGCAGTTCCAGCCGTGTACTCAGTGTTACACCGCCTGAGATCGGACCACAGGGGGTGGGTTGCGGTCTGTTTCAAGACAGAACTGGGCCTCACAAGTGTACCAGTTGAGGGGGCTGAGTCCTTTGAGTGTACTGTAGTGGTAGGTGTGGGTTGTAGAACTGTTCTCATTTACCATCCACCAGGTGATGAGAAACATTTTTTACAGGAAGTAGCTGATTTTGTCATTGACATGGCATTTGAGTCACCCAGGCTGATGGTCCTGGGTGACTTCAATGCCTGGGTTGATGACAAACTCTCGCAGTTTGGACAACACTTCCTCCAATTAATGACATCTTTGGGCCTTACACAAGTGGTTACTTCTGCCACTCATAAGAGTGGTCACTCCTTGGACTTGGTTTTCCTCCTGGGGATTGAGGCCTCTGATGTGGGGGTGGAACCCATCAGCTGGTCTGATCATTACACTGTGGGATTCAGTTTTTATACCCCCCACTTGTAGGCCTATCCCTGTGGAGATGGTTAGGTACCGCTTTTTGCGAGATGTTAGCTCTATGGGCCTGGTAGCGGTGCTTGACCTATCGGAGTTTTCTGGAGTGAGCAATGATCCAGATGCCTTGGTGTTGGCTTATAATAGGGCCATCTCCTCGGCTCTTGATCAAATTGCTCCTGTCTGAGTTTGTTCTCTCCCCCTTCGACTTCAGTCTCCATGGTTTTATGGGACTTTGAGGGAGATGCGGAGACAAGGATGAAGGTTAGAGCGTCGTTGGCGGAGAACGGCCTTTAATACCGACCATCTTAGACTGATAGAATATTATCAACTCTATCATTCTGCAATCTCTCGTAAGAAGGCAGAGTTCCTGTCTGGGGAGATTGCAGCTACTCAGAACCGATCAGCTCAGCTTTTTTGAACTATGGACAGACTGTGCAACCCAGCTTGTCTTCAGGTTTGGAAAGCTTTTTCACAAATAGAGTGTGATGAGCTTGCTTGCTTCTTTGCAGATAAGGTGGTCAACATCAGGGTTGAGCTCCAGCCTGCTTCCTCTATGGAAGAAGCTATTGATCAGTGTTTGGTCACATCCTCTGGTTGCTCTTGGAGTTCCTTTGACCGGCCTGAGTTCATTGATGTCATGAGGATTGTCCATAGTATGCGCAATACTTGCTGTAGTTTGGATCTGGGCCCGACTTCCCTGATAAAGGGTTGTCTCAATACCATTGGCCCTGTCCTAGCACAGATAGTCTGGTACTCCTTTGATATGAGTAAGTTTTCTAGTTCCCTGAAGGAGGTGGTGGTGACACCCCTCCTGAATAAAGCTTCCTTGGACCCTGGCTGCTTTGCTAACTACAGTACATACTGATCTCTAATCTTCCCTTTGTTGGGAAGATTATTGAGAAAGTAGTGGCTGCTCATTTGGAAAACCATTCAACCATCCATGACATCTATGAACTGCTCCAGTCTGGTTTTTGAAAGAGGCATAGTACCGAGACAGCACTGGTTCGGGTGCTCAATAATCTTCTGATGGCTAGAGATCGTAAGAAGCATTCCATTCTTGTTCTTCTTGATCTCTCATCAGCTTTTGACACTGTGGACCATGGGGTGCTTCTCACGCACCTGGAGTTTATCTGTGGCCTCTCGGGTACAGTCCTCAGATGGTTTAGATCTTTCCTCACTGACAGAACTCAGAGAGTGGTGTTGGGGATAAATTCTTCCCGCCCAGTCTCTCTGTTATGTAGGGTTTACCAGGGCTCGGTGTTGTCTCCCATGTTGTTCGCAGTGTATATGCTGCCCCTTGGAGACATTGTAAGAAGGTATGGGCTGAGGTTTCATTGCTATGCAGATGATACCCAGCTCTACCTATCTTTTGCACCCGACCAGGATAGACCTCTCTTGGTCTTTAATAACTGCCTCACTGAAATCCAGTGCTGGATGAGTTCAAGCTGGCTGAAGTTGAACTCGGAGAAGACAGAGGTAATGGTTGTGGACTCGGGTCATAGGGTAGAGGGGATGGGAGTTGGTCCTCTCTTAGGTTTATTTCTGGGAGGTGTCCAGCTCCCTACCTCTGAATGGGTGCGGAATCTGGGGGTGATCTTTGACAATGAGCTGACACTTCATTCCCAGGTGACGGCAGTTGTCAAACTTTCCTTTTACCATCTTAGGAACATCTCCAGGATTAAGCACCTTGTTTCACCCGTGGATCTACCAACGTTGGTCCACGCCTTTGTAGCCTCACACCTGGATTATTGCAACTCCCTTTATCTAGGGCTTCCTGGGGTTGATATCCACCATTTGCAGCTGGTGCATAACGCTGTGGCCGGGCTATTAACAGGTACATCTCTTAACTGTCATGTTTCACCGGTGCTGCGCGATCTGCACTGGCTGCCAATTCAGTGGCGGATCACCTTTAAAGTTGGTCTTTTGACTTACAAAGCCCTACACGGACAGGGTCCAGACTACTTGAAAGAGCTTTTGGCCCCTACTGCTCTATACGATCTCTCCGCTTGGCGGACGAGGGGTTGCTAGAGATTCCGAGGGTTTCTTTAAAATCATCAGGTGCTCATGCCTTTATGTATGCTGCTCCAACCCTTTGGAATTCTTTACCTCGCCCACTTTGTCAGTGTGCATAAGTGGAGGAATTTAAAAAGGCCCTAAAGACCTATTTATGGTCGATTTTAATTAATACTGTGATTATAGGAGCTCAGATTATTATGTATTGGTTTTTATTTATAATGTTGTTGGATATTGTAAGACACCTTGATTTTAGAAAGGTGCGATATAAATTAAGTTTTATTACTATTGTTATTACATATCCTTCATCATCAGGATCATCATTCAAGATGCATCATCCTTGGATCGAGAATGAATCATCATCTACATGGCACTCAAAGACTCTTCTTCAAATTATACTCTATGGATATTTCCTTAGAGGCTCTTTGTTCAATACAGAATGCCTAGCCTCCAGACCATATCCTTACATCTGAGCTTCTCACAAGTTGGATCATTCACTAATGACTTCTTCTACCATTACCGTGCCATCATTCCCAGTTTAGTACCTTATTGATCCACTAATGATCCCTCTGCCTATTACAATTCAGTTGGACAAGCATCATTTATCATCTCAGATACTTGGACTTCCTGTGTCCTCCTTCACTTGGATTTACTTTATACTCAGAATCCTGTCACTAATTCAGAATGGATCTCCTCTTTAATCTCAGGATCATCATGTGATCGGCATCATCCATGGATTGAAGATGGATTATTGTCTCTCCAAGCAACTCACCAACCTCAAATTAGCTAGGTTTACCAGAACCTAGATCCTTCTCCATTTAGTATGCCCAGAAGGATGGACAGACCTCCGGTCATGGGTCCTCAGAAGTTTCCTCCATCTGGGTGTTTTTCCTCTCCTGAGTGCCATGGGGTCATATTCTCTTTGAGTTGGAGGAGGTTTCTTTTTGGGACTTCTATTCCCTATAAATTACTACCTGCCTATCTACTACTACTCAAGGGTGGGAACACAGTAAAGCCATAAAAAGTACCACAAAGTTACACAAGCATATATACCTACTCTCTCCTCATTGCTGTTCCACAAATATTGAATAGGAGGGCTTGCCCAAGGTTCAATGTGGGGAATAGCTCCTCCCTCAACCTCTACATAAGCCCTCCACTGACACACCTCCCTTGCTCAAGGAGTGTTTTTCATACTCCACCATCCCCTCCTCCTCCTTCTCTGGCTCTCTTCTCACCCTTGCTCCTGGGTCTTCTATTCCCTACAAATTGCTACCTACCCACTACTACTCCTCAAGGGTGGGAATAGAGTAAAGCCACAAAAAGTATCACAAAGTTACACAAGCATATATACCTCATCTCTCCTCATTGCTATTCCACAAACATTGAACTATAATTTAAACAAGTATCATCCTCCAGCAAGATTGTGATGCCCTGGAGATAGAACTTTATGGTAATAATGGAACTTACTATGCAAGTTCAAGATCTGCAGTGTGGTCACACATCCACTAGCTCTCCAATGCTAGATTTGTTTCTAAAGCTAGTGAGTTGTGACCACTAAAACTAGCTAGGTAGACACCAAATATTTAAAGAACTTGAAATAGGATTTTGAAAAACACCAAACAAATTTAAGACAGACATCATGCAGAAAAATATTTAACTGACATGTTTTACAACTGTCAAGGAACTGCAATAGTAATCCTCGAACAACCTTTATGAAAATAATTGATTCTTGTGTGAACCTATTTTCTGGTTCTTGAAGGAGAGGCAGGATCAGGGAGTGTAAATCATAGTGAGGGATTCCTGAGAAGAAACATTACTCAGGTGAGTATTTTTTTTCCTTGTATCCTTAGAACTCTCTCACTTATGCTGTATACAAGCAGACTCTTAGCATGCACAAAGGTTATAATGTCATACGACATTCTGCCCATATAGCAAGATCAGCAGCTGCCAATACAGCTACCCTGCCATGCAGCATATCTCTTTTTTCTGTGGAGGACTGCACCCCCACACCCCCAGTTATGGGGAGGTTGCACTCTGAACCCCCCAATATAGATTCTCAACTACGGGGGGGGTTCAAGTCAGGGAGTGCACCAGAAACGAGCACGGACTGCCGGGGGTCGGCCGGGGAGGAGAAGGATGGAGCACCCGATGGCTGCTCTCCTTCTCTGGGGTGGGGCACCTGCAAGCTCCCACTGCGATACCACCACCTGGGGTGCTCAGGTGGAAGGTGTGGTAGGCAGAGATAGCAGTGGTGAAAGGGGACTGGCAGACATCTGCAGAGGGGCAGAGCAGGAGGCACGTCTCAACATGTCTCCTTGGTCCTAGGCCCTCATTGCACGCAGACATCTGGGGTTGAACAAAGGAAAACACCCCCCTGTCACTCCTAGGTGATGGCTCCTTGTTGCAGGCACCTGTGATTCATCGATCAGACTCCACTGTACAGGACACACTGCAGGGAAAATAGCTGTTGGAGAGGGCTAGGGGGGAACCCCTCCTCACCCCACACCAGGGGGTTAACCGGGCATCAAGGGTCAAGGGCAGTGTGACCAAGCACTCTAGGGGCAGACTCCGAGGTCGAGGTGTGTCTGTATGAGGAAGCCTGATTGAGTGGAGAGAAGGGGTAAGTAAGGCACAAAAAAATACAAAGTAAAAAAAAAAGTCAGGGAGTGCACAAAGTTTGAAAAAAAATAAAAGTTTCTGGGACTGGGAATCAAACCCGGTCTCAGAAGCACTTCCTGGGTTCCCTGCTGCTGTGGCTCAGTCTGTTGAGCCACAGCAGCTGGTCAGGAACCCACTCCCAGCAGAGGTCTTATTCTCTGCCTGGGGAGACTAACAATGGTGCAGCCACCGCATACAGCAGTATCTGGCAGTGTGCACGGATGCTTACTGGTGCAGTGCTGTACTGGGTTAGCCATAATGTCGTACGCTATTAAGCATGTGACATTATGACCCAGTAAGTCTTCGGCAGTATATTCTGAGGCTGGGTCCAGAAGCTTCTTAGGTAAAAGGTTATGCAAGAAAGCAGTTCAAGGCTGGCAATCCTTCTGTCCTCCTGGACTGTACGTCCAGGCAATAGTGCTTTGTGAAAGTGTGCACTGTTTTCCAGGTAGCTGTTTTGCAAATTTCCAGTAAGGGGATGCCCCTTGTGGATGTCACAGAGGTGGAGGTACCCTTTGTGGAATGTGCCCTTAGGCCTGGGTAGTATTTTCCCAGCTTTTTCATAGCCAAACTATAGGCAATATACTATCCCATGAGAGGCAGTCCTCTTGCTTGCTGCCTAACCTTTGCCTACCTCACTATAAGTAACAAAAATTTGAGTCCCCTGGGATCTGACATCCTTTGTGTGGTCCAAGTAGTGGCCAAGTGCTCATTTCTGATCCAGGCAGTGCAATTGCTGTTCACCTGTACTGGAATATTCAGAATAGAGCACAGGAAGGGCAACTGACTGGTTCAGGTGAAATTCCTTTACCACCTTAGGTAGGAACTTCCTATTCTGCCTAATGATCCTAAGGACTATCTTGTCCATGTGGAAGATGATGTAGTTTATATGTAGTTTGGCTTTGTGCAGATGGCTTAAACTAGCTTACCCTCCTATCGGATGTCTTGGCAATCAGAAAATGATTTTCCTTGTGCATATTTTAAATCATCAGTAGCCATAGACTGAAAGGGAGCACCTATCAGCAGGGCAAGGCAGATATTCAGGTCCCATGGAGGGATTGGATCCCTTACAGTAGGGTATAGATGGTTGAGGCCTTTACAGAACCTTTTAAAAACAGAATGAGAGCCAATAACTTGCCCTTGCCTGATGATGTATAGACCGAGACTGCTGCAAAATGTACCTTCAGGGTTGATAACCTCAGTTCTAAGGACTGTTCTAAGGACTGCAAGTGTACTAGGTAGTCCAGAACTGTAGGCAGTATGGGCTACAGTGGGATTATCTTCTTGGGGGCACACCAGTATGAGACTCTTTTCCACTTAGAGGAGTATGCTATCCGGGTTGCTGGTTTCCTGGAAACCTTAAGCACCCTAAGGACCTTCTCTGAATATTTCAAACTAGAAAACTCTAGTTCTTCAAGAACATTCCCTTAAGCATAAAGTCCTGATGTCTGGAAATGTTACCCTGCCATGAGGTAGCGTCAGTAGGTTGGCTGTTAGTGGCAGGCTGACTGGATTCTTGCTGGACAGGGCCAGGAGCATTGAGTATTAAGAGTGCTTGGCCCAGTCTTGGGATATAATATCACTGTTGCTGGCTCACTGCTGAGCTTTGGGAGCACACTGTGTATGAGTGAGAATAGTTGAAAGACACAGAAACCTACCTGTACTTTCCAGAGCTAGAGTATGCTCTGGGATGGTTCCCTTTCCTGTGGGCCTATAGCACAAATGTAGGAACTGCTCGTTTTCCCAGGAGGCAAACATATCTAATTCTGGAGTGCCCCATCCTCTGGATACTGTGGCAAGCACCTGCTAGTATGGTATCCATTCATGGTTCCCCAGGCTAATTCTGCTAAGGAAGCCTGCCAGGATGTTATTCTTGCCTGATAGGTGTACTGCCCAGACCTTTGCATCTAGGGAGTAAACCAGATCCCAGAACCCCATTGCTCCTGTATTCAGAAACACAGAAACATAGAATGTGATGGCAGATAAGGACTGCTTGTCCCACCCAGTATGCCCATTTTCCCTACTTTCTGTAATACCATAGACCCTACTTGATCTCCAGCTTAGCCCTCCCTTCCCTAATGACTGAAACATAGAAACATAGAAAAATAGAATTTGATGGCAGATAAGGACCACTTGGCCCACCCAGTCTGCCCATTTCCCTACCTAATGGATAAGCTGCAGATCCTAGTTAACCAGCAGCCTACTTCTTTCTACCCCCACCCCCTTAGAATTGCCTTATGACTGTCCCATGCATGCTTGAATTCAACCACTGTTTTGACTCCACAACCTCCTCTGGAAGGCCGCTCCATGCATACACAACCCTCTCTGTGAAAAATACTTCCTACATTACCTCTGAGCCACCCTCTATCTTCAAATTGTCTCCCTTGTTCTTGCACACCTCTTTTTTTGAAAGATGCTACCCTCTTGGACTTTGTTGATTTCCTTGGGGTACTTGAAAGTTTCTATCATGTCCCCCTCTCCCTCCTTTCCTCGAGGCTATACATATTAAGCTCCTTTAGTCTCTCTTCATATGTCTTCCAGTGCAGACCCTGCACCATTTTAGTTGCCCTCCTCTGAACAGCTTCCATGCAGTACAGATGTTCCCTTATGCCTATCCCATGCATTCTTGAATCCCACTACAACTTTCTCCTTCATCACTTCTACTGGAAGGCTGTTCCAGGCATCCATTACTCTGCCTGTGAAGAACTACTTCCGTATGTTTCATCTGAGTCTACCCCCCTCCAGCTTCATATCATGCCCCGTTTTCCTGATCATCTTTTTTTCTGACAAATGCTTCTCTCTTGTACTTTATACCCATGAGGTGTTTGAAAACCTGTAGCATATCCCCTCTTTCCCTTTTTTGCGCCAGTGTGTACATATTGAGGTTCTTTAGTCTCTCCTCATATGGTCTCTAGTGCAGATCCTGTCCCATTTTTGTTGCCGTCCTCTAGACCACTTCCACTCTATGTCCTTCCAGAGGTGTGATCTCCAGAACTGAACACAGTACTCCAGGTGAGGTTTCATCGATGATTTATACATTGGTATCACCACCTCCCTCTTTCTGCTGGTGATACCCCTCCATATGAACCCTAGCATCATACTGGCTCTCATCATAGCCTTATCACACTGTTCAGCCACCTTTAGGTCATCAGATATGATTACCCCCAGGCCTCTTTCCTGTTTGGTGGTCATCATTACCACTCCCCCCCATCTTGTAATCAGTCCCTGGGTTTCTATGCCCTAAGTGCATGATTTTGCATTTCTTCACATTTAAACTTAGTTGTCACGTTCTTGACCAATCCTCAAACTTTTCTAGATCCATATTCATCCCCCCCTCCCTGGAGTGTCTACCCTATTGCAGATTTTAGTGTAATTTTCAAAAAGGCACACCTTCCCTTCAAGTCCTTCTGCAATGTCACTAGTAAATACAGTAGTAGCCACAGACACTGCAAGCTATATCCTGAAATTTCTCTGATATTTCCAGAAATAGCTTATGCTTTTTGCATTTAAACAGTAGGGGCAACAGAGAGAAACTCTTTAGAAATTTCACAAAATATCTGGAAATAGCTTGCAATGCCTGTGGCTACCACTTGTATTTTAAAGAGGACCTTTCCCAGTACTGATCCTTGTGGCACCCTGCTGGTCATCACCCCTTCCTCAGAGTGAACTCCATTTACCACCACCCTCTGAATCCTATCCCCCAACCAATTGCTTACCCAGTTTATCACATTTGGCCCCACTCCTAGGCTGTCCAGTTTGTTTACTAGCCTCCTATGTGGAACAATGTCAAATGCCTTACTGAAATCTAGGAAGGCCACCTCCACTAGTCCACCCTGATCTACTTCCCTGGTCACCTAGTCAAAAAAATCTATCAGATTTGTTTGACATAGAAACATAGACTTTGATGGCAGATAAGGACCGCTTGGCCCACCCAGCCTGCCCATTTCCCTACCTTTTTGATAAGCTGCAGATCCTAGTTAACCGACAGCCTACTTCCTCCTACCCCCCAATAGAATTGCCTTGTCTGTCCCATGCATTCTTGAATACCCCCACTGTTTTTGACCCCAGTAACTCCTCTGGAAGGCTGTTCCATGCATCCACCACCCTCTCTGTGAAAAAATACTTCCTCACATTGCCCCTGAGCCGTTACCCCCCTCTGTCTTCAAATTGTTCCCCCTTGTTCGTGTACATCTCTTTTTCTGAAAGATGCTACCCTCTTGGACTTTGTTGGTTCCCTTGAGGTACTTGAATATTTCTATCATGTTCCCCCCTCCTTCATTTTATTTAGGGTGTACATATTTAGCTCCTTTAGTCTCTCTTCATATGACTTCTGGTGCAGACCCTGCACCATTTTAGTTGCCCTCCTCTGGACTGCCTCCATCCTGTCTAGGTCCTTGCAGAGATGGGGTCTCCAGAACTGCACACAGTACTCCAGATGGGGTCTGACCAACTGTCTCTATGGAGGGATAACAACTTCCTGTTTACTACTGGTGATGCCTCTTCCTATACATCCCAGTGTCCCCCCAGCCCTCCTTACTGCCTTCTTACACTGTTTGTCTCCCTTTAGGTCGTCTGACATGACTACCCCCAGGTCCTGTTCCACTTTTGTTGTTGTTAGTAACCCCCCCACACTGTGTACTCTTCCCCTGGGTTTTTGTTTCCCAGGTGCACTACTTTGCACTTCTTTGCATTGAATCTAAGTTGCCATATTTTTGACCATTCTTCCAATCTTGCCAAGTCCCTTCTCATTCTTTCCACCCCACCTTGTGTATCAACCCTGTTGCAGATCTTTATGTCATCTGCAAAGAGGCATACTTTTCCTTCCAGTCCCTCTGCAATGTCACCTATAAAGACATTAAAGAGGACCGGTCCCAGTACTGAACCCTGTGGTACCCCACTAGTAACACCCCTTGTCTTGAAGTGGACTCCATTGGTCTCTGCGTCCTGTTGTCCAGACAATTTTTTATCCAGGCTACCACCCTGGGATCCACTCCCAGGCTGGCTAACTTGTTTATTAATCTTTTGTGTGGGACTGTGTCAAATGTCTGGCTAAAGTCTAGGTAGGCCACATCCACAGCCCCTCCCTGGTCTACTGCTTTGGTCACCCAGTCAAAGAAATCTATTAGATTCATTTGACATGACCTACCTGCTGTGAATCCATGCTGCCTTGCATCCTATGCCCCACTGACCTCTAGGGACTCAACAATTCTTTCTTTCAGAAGTGATTCCATACTTTTCCCTAACACTGAGGTCAAACTTAACAGGTCTGTAGTTTCCTGCCTCTGCCTTGCTCCCACTTTTGTGTAGGAGACTAACATCCACCTTCCTCCAGTCCTCCGGTACCACACCCACCTCCCCATGGTGAATCCATGCTGCCTTGGATCCTGTAAGTTACTGGTATCAAGATATTCCACAATCCTTTCCTTCAGTAGTGATTCCATTAATTTCCCCACCACTGAGGTCAGGCTGACTGGCATGTAATTTCCAGCTTCCTCCATGCTACCACTTTTGTGAAGTGGGACTACATCTGCTCTCCTCCAGGCCTCCAGGACCACTCCTGTCTCCAGTAAGTGGTGGAACAGGACTGTCAGAGGTGCAGCCAGCACCTCTCTGAGCTCCATAAATATCCTTGGATGTATCCCATCTGGCCCCATTGCCTTGTCCACTTTTAGATTTGCGAGTTCCTTCAGGACTCTGCCCATTATAAATGGACTAGCGTCCACATCCCTTCCTTTGATGCTCCTTCCACTTAACTGTGGTCCCTAACCTTTCCCTTCCTCTGTGAACACTGAACACAAATATTTGTTCAGAATGCCTACTTTTTCTGATCCTCCTCCATACACTCTTCCCCTTCTCTCCTTAGCCTTACAATCCCTCCCCTGGATTTTCTCCTTTCGCTTACATATCTAAAAAAAAGTCTTATCCCTTTTTTTACTGCCTGTGCTATTTTCTCCTCTGTTTGCGCCTTTGCACTCCTGACTGCTTTGCCTGCTTCTCTCTACATCTCTTGATATACCTCCCTATCTTCTTCCATGTCGCCTTATATTTCTTGAAAATAACATTTTTGCCCTTACCTTCCAAGCCACCTCTTTTGAGAACCATAGCAGTCTCTTTTTCCTCTTGCTTTTGCTTACTTGCCAGACGCAAAGCATTGTTGCCTTTCCTATGGCCCCTTTTAGTGTTGCCCACTGTTCCTCCACTCCACCCATGTCTTCCCCCACTGCCAGGGCATCCATGAGGCATTATCCCTTTTTTGTAAAGTCAGCCCTCCTGAAGTCCGAGACCCTAGACTTAGTGTGGTTCAATTCTGGCTCAATAGTCATATTGAACCATACTGTACAGTGATCGATGGACCCCAGATTGTCACACACCTCAATATCTTCAATGCTGTCCCCATTGGTGAGTACCAAGTCCTACACTGCTCCCTCACAAGTGGGCTCCCTTACTAGTTACCTGAGGAATGCCCCATGCAGGGAGTCCTGGATGTCCCTGCTCCTAACTGAAGCTTTGTGCACATGGCTTCCCAAAATCTTCTATCACCCTTCTTTGCAGTCCCCCTTTTTCCCTTTTGTCTGTTCTCCTTCTAACTTCTGCCTTCATTCCCACCCCTCTTTTTTTTCTACTATTCTGCTTGACCTGCTATTAGAAACCCTTGGAGATTTCTCTCCTTAGGGTTTTCCCTATTGACTACTTCAGCTTGCAGGAGTGGACAGTTCATGGGCCTGATTCTGTTACGGGGCTGCGTTCGGCGCAAGCTGCGGCAAACAGCAGCTTGTGCTGAAGCCACTTGCGCTAGGGACCCTGCATCAGATTCTGGTACAGGAGTGGTCCCGGCACCTAAGACCCAATGCTTGTGGCAACCACAACCATACGGCAACTGCGTGGTACATGGGAGGGTTCGCCGCAAGCCCCTTAGACTGTTGGCTGCATGGTCTGTCCAATTCGGGACCGGCAGTGGAGTTGTGCAGAGGGCTGTGCCAGTCCCCTGCTCTGTCTGGGGATGGGGGAGACGCCACCTGCATGGGTGGGGGGCACAGGCACCGGTGGGAGGGTAGGTGGCATCTGTTCTGGTACAAACTTGGGTACTGGGATCTGGAGGGGGGCACTACCTACATGCTATGAGGCACATTGAGGATCAGGTGGGTGCTCCTGCCCTGGATGCCCTATGGGGGCACAACCTGGATGGGGGATCCACTATGTGGCACTTGTGGGGCACAGTGGGGTTGGGGAGGTAAGACATGCCGCACTACCCATATTGCAGCTCACCCAGGGGAGCTATGTCTATGTCCCCTTATGCCAACCCTGGCTGGTATAAGGAGACTTAGAATTTCTCCCACTGGGTGCTGTCTGTGAACAGCAAGCTGCAGTTTGCATCAGCACAGTCCACCTAGTGCTGTGTCGCAGGGCAGTGCAGGGTGCAGGGCTGGCACAAGCCCTGTTTGGGGCAGGCAGCCTGTGGCTGATGCAGGCAACCTTTGAGAATTGTGTGGAGGCAGCCCTGGACACAAGGTGCACCTTGCACCATATCTGTTTGGTGCAAGCACCTTGCGTCAGATGTAGGGCTTTGTGAATCGGGCCCCATGTCTCCCTCATTCCTTCTGCCAAACCCTCAGATAGTTGAAATGTTTGCCAATGTAGCATATAAACTGTCCACTGAGGACTGTGGCTCGCCTCTTAGATGGATGCAGTCCATCTCCCTTGTATTGGCCTTTATCCATCCAGGTGGGACCCTAGTCCCCAGTGTAGCCAAAACACTTCTCTCTGCACCAATCTTTCAACCATTGGTTGAAGCTGTTGCTATAGAGTACCCTATCCTCCCCACTGTCATAGTCAGGCAACACCTCAGAAAATGTCACTGAGTGTGCTACCTGCCTAAGACCCCTCCTCAATTCCCTAAACTTCTCCTACACTCTCCTAACCTCATCCCTAGCCAGTCATTGGTCCTTAGGTGGACAATGACATCTAGCTTTCCCTACCATCCTGCTGCCCTAGCCATCCCCAGAAAACACTTCCCATCCCTCCGAGCTGTGGTGTCAGGTAGGCACCTAACCTCCCCCCCTCCCTCCCTCCCTGTCCTCAAATCTATCCCCCATAACAACTGAGTCCCCCACTAAGAGTAGCTTTCTCCACCTCTGAAATCCTCAAACCACCCACCTTGGGGCCTCCCATATGAAGGACATCCACATCCCCCTGACCACTACTGCAGGTGCCTCCATGGGACAGTCCTACCCTCCCAGAGTAACATATGAGTTGCATAGAGGAACCATCTGTGTGATGTGCCTCTGATCTACCCACCCTCATCCTTCCTTAGCCCACTGTAGTCCAGTTTCCCCTGCTCTCCTGTAACCTTTGAGGCAGCGGTGGCAGACTTGATGGTCTCTGGTTGGGGGAGGAGGCCTCCCGAGCCTCCCGAATCCTAGCCAACTCAGCCTTTAGACAAGCAACCTCCACCCTCAGCCCAGAGGGGTGCATGCAGATAGGGCATCACTGCATTCTCCAGAAAGTCTCCATAAAAACTTCTGCTCCACATCTACTGCAATGCACCACTCCCAGCATAGTGACTGTTTGCCTTGCCTGTTTTTGTTTTGCTTACTCTAGTCCTTTTTTTGCCCCTACCCTAGATGAGGTGTTTCATCTATTCCAACCTTTTTGATTACTTTAACCGTTTTTTAATCTTACCCTAGGTAGGGTGTTTCACCCATTCCCACATTTTTGCTTATCTTAACCCTTTTTACCCTTACCCTAGATAGTGTTTTACACACCTATTCTCATCAGTCCTGTCACCCTTCCCAGCAGTGACTGTTAAACAGTAGTGAATACATTCCTTGCCTTAGTCGACTGGCAGAGTCCTCCACTTCTCCACTTCCTTCTGCTGATGCCTGCTGATGCCTATGATGCTATTCACCTGTTCATTTCTTTGCTGTTCCACTCACTTGCTGGGATACGAAAGTGCTGGACACATTGGAGTGGAAGTACTTTTATAGTGCTCTTATAAGAGGCACTAAACCTTTATCAGCTCTACCCTACAATTACACAACTGATTCACAGGACTTCCTGAATCTACTCACCCCAAGATTTAGTTCCTGAGCTAGTTTCCCACACACCACCTGTTACAATTTAATACCCAAGTTTCAAGGAACCCAGTCACTGCCTATTAAGTTTCAAAGTGCCCCAACCGCTGCTTACAGATCTTTTCTCCCCACTTAACTGGCTACTTTCAAAGGAAGAGAAGTACAAATAAATATACCTTTAAGGTAAAGCTAGGTGCTTACATTCGACTCTCTCAGCAAACTCTGGTCTTCCACAGTCTTGAGGATCTGGGGCCTCATTCCAAGACAGTTACAACAGGCTTAAATGCACTACGCAGGTCCAGATAGTGCAAATCACAAGTTATGCCAGCAAGTTGCAAAATGCGCGATTCCAAAAGAATGCTTACACCGCACCCTGCAACTGCTATGACAAATGCAAGATACAACGCAGTTATGCCACAGAATGCTTATGCCAGTGCATAATGCAGCCTACGACAGGCATAACACACTAGCACCACAGAAGTGCTATTCCAAAAGAAATGGCGTGGAGAACTACGTAGAGGAAGACAACGTAAGTTAGAACAGGTAAGAGCTGTTCTAAACAGTGCACAGGCCAGAGGAACCCCACCCCAAGCCAGACAGCAGCACACCACACAAACAGTAGTCCCCCATGGTGGAGCACAGTGCAAAGAGTGGAACACACACGCAAAGGAGCCCAACACACACAGGAAAGAGGGAAAGGGAAAGCAGTGCCACATAAATGAAACCATGGGAGCAGATGCGGGCTGAACACATTGGCAGCCTATGCAGTTGCAAGATGTGAGCTGCAAAAGTGGACCAAAGGGCAAACAGTGGAACACACAAGCATAGATGCCCAGGACACCCAGCACACAGTGAGAACTGTAGCAGCATGTACAGACAGTCCAGTAGGTAACACAGGCAAACACAGGGGACCACAGCACGCATGTGCGATGGAAATGGGGGCACAGGGCAAAGGGCAGGGGCCACGGACACAATGCCAAGATGATGGTGCCACCAGGCACAACACCCCTACCATGGCCACTGATACATGTAAACAGTGCAACCACAACAGGGACACAGCACCAGGTGGCACAGACCTGTAGACACCTGGTGGTGATACATGCCATTGCCTGTGCCACTGGTGCCACACACAGGGTCCACTGGTCCTCTGAGTGGAAGGGGGCCATATAGGCCACAGGCAGCCACATACTAGGACATGCAATGTGTGGCAGCATGTGGCCCGGAACTGGCACGGTGCACTGCTGCACACAGGGCACCATGTAGCCATGACCACCTGCATGCACCCATGGCTGTGAGGTGCACAGCCAGCACACAGCTACCATGTGCATGATGGGGATGCACATGAGATAGTGCAGCACCACCACATGCATGCCTGCATGAGCACAGTGTCACACACTTGCACATGCTGACCACAGACAGATGCGCAGATACATGGGTGAGTAAAAAACATTTAATGCAACAGTATGAAAATAACAGCAGGCAGGGTACACACAAGTAGCAGTAACAACAATAACATCAGTAACAACAATATCAATAATAACAACAACAACAAAAACAGCACTGGGAAAAAGTACCTCCCAGTACTCATAACAAACAGCAGCATAGTACTGTACAGACTGGGCCCATATGTACACCCCCCCCACAGGCAGCAGCCCCCAGCCCCCAGCAACCATTACCACCACCCAGGCATGCTGCCTGCCACAGCCACTCCCAAACATGGTCAGCCCCCTGCCCCATCAACACCTACACACAAGTCCCCACCCCATATATACTGACCACCCATCCACACAACACAGTCTGCCAGCGGTGGCATTAGCACTCACGCAGCTCCATCAGCAGGGTATCCATGGAGCCATGCAGCCATACAATATCCTCCAATATCGCTGATACAAGTGAAACCAGCCATTGCATAACCGACATTCCCCCCCTGAAGGGCAGACCCCCCGGTGCCCCATCACTGCTGTCCAGACCACCTGGCCACTCCTGTTCCCTGACTCTGCTGACTGGCCAGGGCCCAGGGTCATCTGGCGCTGGGCCATTGCTGTTCTGCACTGTTTCAGGGTACGGAGGCAGTGCCACCTCCCGCTGCACCCCTGCCGCATCCACCACCACTGGCTCCATAGGTGGTGAGACCATGGCCAGGGCTACATCCCCAGTGGTGTCCTGTGCTGTGTACACCCCAGTAGCTGGCTGTGATTCAGGCTCCTTCTTCCCACCTTCTGTGGGGTCCTGAACCTCCAGCACCTCTGCCACATCCATCTCCTCCTCCACCTCCACCCACTTCTCCAAAGATGACAAGGGAGGGATGATCCTCGCCCTCTGCTGTCTGCGCTGGGTGCAGTGATGGTACTCCTCAGCATCGGCCACCTTCACCTCCACCATGGCATGCAGCAGGACCCTCTGTCATGGCGTCAGTTGGCTAAGCACACCTGTAGAGATGCAAAGGTTGCAGTCAGTGCATGTCCTGGCCACGCGGCACACACACAGGACACACACACACAGTTACAGCATGTGCCACCATGGGCCAGCACGCCATGGACACAACACAAGGCACACAATGCATGCACCTACTTGTCCTCCACTGCAATGCCTTCTGCCTGAGACTACTGACACGGGCATCCTGACAGTCCTGGTCTCCACCTGATGCACCTGTAGGGAAGGGTAGAACCGTGACACGTGTGCACCTGAACAGGTCATGGCCTATGTGTCAGCACTGCACTGCTGTACAGAGAGCCGTAGTCATACCCACCTGCACCTGCATCCTGGACTGACCTCATTTCCATGCCCCTGCATCATGCCATGCTGAGCAGCCACTCCAGGAGCCCCAGGTCCCGCCGTACCATGTCGTACACACCAGTGTTGAAGTTGGCAGATTATTATGTGCACGCCGCTGCTGGCACCCTACCAAGCCCCAACGGCATGCCACACCCGTTCCTGCTTGGCAATGGTGTGCCTCCTACACCCTGGTGGTAGTAATGTCTGACCCCATTGCTGCACACAGTTTACAAGCATGGTGGGCTCCAGTGGTGTGAAGTTCAGTGACCGCCTGCTCAGTCTGAGGCCCGATCCCCTGTACATGTCCGAGGCATATGGCTGGAACAGGGTCCTGTGGACGTGTGGTACAGACATACATGGGAGGAAGGCACAGCACATGTGTAACTGCACAATGGACAGGCAGCTGTGTTGACCAACCCCCCTGCCCAGTGGGACAAATGCTGGCATGCATGGTTCATGGGGATGGGGTACAGTCGCAGGTCATGGCACTGCACCGTGCACACCACACCATGGGTGTGGCACAGCGGTGCAGTCCAGGACAGGCATGGCACTGCACAACCCCCCCAGCAGGTGCCCTCACCGCCAGCCCACACCGCAGGAAGCATGGCCTGGCAGTGTGGTGCCATGCGCATGCACCACCCTACACTGCCACACACTGCCCCAGCACTGTGCTGCTAGGCCTCCATTCCCATGCAGAGACATGCCGTCATGTACGCCAGCTGCACGGAGCCAGGTTGGCACATGGCCAGCCACTGCCATGCACCTGCTAGCCATCGACCCAGTGGCACATCGAAGCAGGACTCTGTGGAGCATGGGTGTGGTCTAACATCACTACATGCCACCCTGCCACATGTCTGCATGTCTGCTTGCACAGGGGTACACCCTGCTGTATCCATCGACCTGTGCCCAGGGCGCAGTCCCATGGCCCACCCATGCAGACAGTGTGACATGTGCAATACACCTACCTGGTCTGTGCGCACACTTGTGAGTGGCACACCTGGATGGACAACTGGCAGGACAGCATTAGCTAGCAGTACAAACAGTGACATCAGCATATAGTATGGTGTGGCAGTGTCTACCAACCTGCTCCAGAACAAGGTCATTGTCTCCTACACAAGAGGAAGGGTACAGCAATATTAGGAAAACAGTGTAGTACATGCATATAAACTGTGCATGCTGTGCAGTGTCTAGTACTCACCTATGACCTGGGTGTGTCCCCTCTGGTGCCACAGGGAGATAACAAGTGGATTAGCACATGGCTGGCATTGTGTCAGTGGCCTGCTGCCTGTGGGTGCTATGTCCCAGTACCTACCAGTGTGCTGTATCAGTCCCACCTGGGTCTCTTGCCCAGTGTCTCTTCAGTCCCTCAACACCTGCAGCCTGCTCTCCTTGTCTGTGATCTGTGAGATGGTGCTGCCACAACTGAGGTAGTCACTGAAGGTCCAGTCTCATCTCCTCTCTGCAGCTGTTCCCCCACCATGTCTCTGCTCCCCACCACTGATGTCCTGGGCCATGTCACTGGGCCTGCTCTGCAGTGGTGTGTGCACTGTCCACCGCCACTGTGTCCACTGCTGCTGTGCCTGTGGGGAGACATCAGTGCATCAGTGGTACGTCCCATGTCATACCTGTTACTGTCCCACCCCTGCATATCTCTACCACACACTGGGGTTGGCGCTGGTCTTGTCCTTACTTGCCCCATTGTCCTCTGCCTCTGAACCTGTGGGGGAATGTAAGGACATCGGTGTTGCTGCACCATTACATGATGACTGTGCATGCCACGGGCCACACCCCTACAGTGCCATCCCGCAGGGTGTGGGCACAGCTGGCCATTGGCTTACCATCCCCGTGTCCTCTGGATCTGCACCTGTGAAGTTAATGACAGTGCTTCCATGCTATTACACCATTACAAGCCCACCATGCATGCCACCATCCATGCCTCTGTGTCACTGTCCACCACATGCCGGGTTGCACTGACCATCACCTTACCTGCCCCTGTGTCAGCTGTGGCTACACCTGTGGGGGAGGGGGGATGACAGTGCATCAGTGCTGTCTGCCCATGTGGTGGCTGCACAGCCTGCTGTTCACATGGCTGTACCCCATACCAGGCTACATTCCCACACAGTCCCTCCCATCTGTGCACTATTACACATTGCATGGCTGTGCCCTGCCTTCACAGTTCCTACTGTACTGTGGCACACTGCCTGTGCACCCAACATGTCACACTCCCTCTGGCCCATTTTTACATTCCGTCATCATATTCACTTTGCCATGCTTCACACTTTCACTTATTCATCCCTGTGTCCATCCAAAATGTGTCCAGCTTCGAGTCCCCATGGACACTGTGCTGGCTTGCAAATGCCAGCACCCTGTCCTCATGTGTACTTATGGGTTGCACCTCCTGTGGCCTTCCTCCTGTGGCCATTGCCTGCTGCTTGTTGTGGGCCTCCTTTGCCTTTGCGTGGCACTTCAGGTCACTATACCACTTCTGCAGGTCATGCACAGTGTGACGTGCATGTGCCACCGCATTTACCCTCTGCACAACTGTGTCCCATGCGACTTTCCTCTGCAGTCGTTATTCTCGCTCACCTCCCTTCCCCAACAGCAGGTCTGGTTGTGCCTCTAGCTCTTCTAGCAGCACATCAGTCTCTTTGAATGTGAAGCTCCTCTTCCTCCTGCTTACCGCCTGTCTCCTGCTACCTGACATCTCATAGCCCCTACGACATGTCTGCGACCTGTTCACACCTTAATGGTCATAGGGTTATGACATGCATATTGCTACACTGTTATTACGGGCTGCGACATGCACAGATTGCATTAGTTGTGACATGTATTTCAGCAGTTTTTGTCATATCTGTTGGCTGTCTTGGAATTTGGTGCAGCTTGCATGTCGTAGAAATTTTGGTGCATCTTCCACCAAGTCATACTTTTTGCAATGCCCTAGCCACTGTCTTGGAATCTGGCCCCTTGTTCCTTCCTGCTTATTTATGTAGTACATTGTTGTGGTGTTGTCTGTTCAGATCTGAACTGACTGACCTTGCAACTGAGAGCAGAAGGATTACATTGCCAGTAATGCTGCCTAGAGTTCCACCAGACTGATGTGCTCCTTGTGTGATGTGCCCCTTGGTCTCCCTTGGGCTCCAGATGCTACTTGCTGTGTAGTTTTCCAGGTGGAATCCCCTGCCTTGGAGTGAAACATCTGTTGTAAGGACATTTGTTAGGGATTGCTGGAGGAAGCAGATGCACTCTCTTAGATTGTTTTCATCCTTCCACCACTTTTATGCCTGCATCAATGTACCAATGCTTTTGTGACAGGTACTAGTTTTGAGAGACAGTGTTCAATTTTTGAGACCAGTGGTCTCTTAGGTGGTACTGAATGCCGTTCATATGAAATCTGACCAATGACATCACTGCTGTGGATGCAGCCATGGGGTGTAGTAGCTGTAGAAAATCCCTTGCAGACCTTGGCTGGCCCACTGTGAAAGATTTTGCCTTAGCAATCACATTTTCTATCCTTCCCTGAAGGAGGAATGCTTTCACATGTGGGATACCCTTCTTGACCTGGAAGGACACTACTTCTTTATTCAGCTGTGAGCTGTGTGGGAAATTCTATATTGCACTTGATATCTGCAACAACATGCACATTTGCTCAATTCTGTGGGAGGTGAAACTAACTACCTTTGGTAATTGCTTTTTATTTACATATTTATTTAGTGTTTAACCAAGAAGGGGCTTGCACACTCTGTTTATCTTGTGAGTAACTTCAGAAGGGTTTAAATACTGCATTTGGGTAGACCCCTGTAGGTAGCTAGATTGTCTACTAGGATTTTCTGACAGTTAAACTATTTTTAAATAAATTACAGGTGACTGAGAAGTTGAAAAAGGAGCTTGCAAACTCTGCTTATCTTGAAAGGAACTTCACAAGGGTTTGAATACTACATTTTGGTTGTCCCTTGGGGTTAGCTGGATTGACTACTAGGATTTTGGGACAGAAACTATTTTTAAATAATTTACTGGTGTGTAGGATTTTGTGATACTGTATAACTAGTTATTTTCACACAAAGTAAATTAAGCGCAAATGCAAATGCAACCATAATTGCGTAAATTTATTTTAGCACTAAGTCACAATCACCACATACACTATAATGGAAAAAATACTAAAAGTGATAGTCGGCGCAAATTTTATTTCACGCAAATTGATGCTTCAGTGAAAATAATGAAAATTATTTGACAGTGAAAATTTCACTTTCTACAATAGTTAAACTATTTTTAAATAAGTTGCTGGAGGTTAGTTAAACTACTATAAAGGGCAGTACTCACCAGGGTGGTGGAGCAGTGGTGTATTTGATTGTTTCTAACAGTCACCTGTGGTTGTGGACTACCCACACCCCACCCCACCCCCAGGCTTGGCATTTCCTTTATAGTCAAAGTTCTGACATCACTTCCTCAACAGGTCTTGGGGTAGAACTGTCATATTCTTAAGAACCCATCACAGTGCATAAAGGGTAAGTACACATCACCAAAAAAAAAAAAAAATATATATATTACATATTGAATATTATAAGGGAGAGGGACGTGTGGGGAGTGGTGCAATGCACTGGCTGTGGGGCAGCAGTTTTCCAGGAGACATTTTGGAAACTGCATTGCCGTCCTAATTGCAGGCAACTGTCAGTTCTGAGGAAGGAGATTGCCCCCCTTCAGGCTGAACTTGCAAGGACTAAGGAGGCCTCTCCCACCCAAAGAGCACCACTGCCACAACCACTGCCTCAGAGGTTGCCAAGTATGAAGAGGAGTTGGATCACAGTGGGTTCTGGGAGGATACAGGTGGTGGAACAGAGGCGAAGCCCCCTAGTTGTACCTCTACACAAATCATACGCCAGTCTGGCAGAGCAAGGTTCCTCTATGATGGCACCCTCAGTGGAGACCAAGAAGAATGCTGAGGACATCCACGAGGGAGACCCACAAAAGGGTGGAAAGGGACACCACGGGGAAGGAAACAGCTTCTGATAGGGGACTCAATTGTTAGGGGGGTAGAACTGGGGAAGGGAGAGGAGAGGGAAGTAAGGTGCCTGCCTGGTGTCATGGCTTGGAGGGACAAGAAGCGAATCCTCAGGATTGCAAAAGCAGCATCACAGGAGAGGGAACTAGATATCATTGTCCACCTTGGGACAAATGACCTAGCTAGGCATGGGATCAGTGCAGTGCAGGATGAATTGTGGAGTGAACAGTGGAGTTGGGGAGGGGTCTCAGACAGGCAGCAAGCATGGTTACCTTCTCAGAGGTGCTGCCAGTCCATGGCAGGGGTGAGGCTAGGGTGCTGCACACCATGCAGTTTAATGAATGGTTGCAAAACTGGTACAGCGCACAGGGCTTTGGCTTCATTGGGGACTGGGGGTACACTTGGAGAGATGAAGATCTATACTGGCACGATGGTCTGCATCTGTCCACGAAGGGAACCAAGCTCCTAAGTGACAGGTTTAAATGCTTCCTTGGCAAGCTTTTAAACTAGCCAAGGGGGGGAGGTGCTGATAAGAGGCAGGAAATTTCAAGCCTCCACCAACAAAACATGGCAGGTAGTAAGGTAAACACTGAAATACAGAGCTCAACAGAGGGCAGGACAGGGGTAAATGGAAAAATAAGCAAGGGCAATAAGAGCAGGGATGGGGGGAAAAAGGATAAAGCCAACATTAAATGGAGGGCAATGAGTACCAATGCCCGTGGTCTGGGAAACAAGCTTCCTGAGCTAGTAGCCCTGATGGAAGATGAACAATTGAATATTGTGGCAGTCACGGAAACATGGTACATGGAGAACCATGACTGGGATGTCAACATACTGGGGTACACAGTCTACAGAAGGGACAGAGAGGGTTAAAAAGGAGGTGGAGTAGCTCTATACATAAGAGAAGGGATCAAAGCTATAGAACTAAATAGTAAAGGGGAGGACAAGAGGCACTCTGGGTCACCTTGGAGACAGGGAATGGCATCACAGTCTGCACAGGGATTGTATACAGACCCCCGTCTCAAGGGAAGGAAATGGACAAAAAAATGATAGAGGACATTCTCAAAATAGCTGAAAAAGGGGAGATACTGTTGATGGGGGACCTGAATATGCCAGATGTTAACTGGATGACATTTACTGCAGCCACATCTAAGAACAGGGTCATTCTTAATCTCGATGCCCTGCAGGGGGCAGGCCTTAGACAGCTAGTGTTGGAACCCACTAGGGAGGGAGCAATACTAGACCTGGTACTCTCAAATGGAGAGAGGATCAAATTTAGAAGTCAGTAGACATCTGGGAACAAGTGACCACTGCACAGTGTGCTTCACAATAAGCACAACCATGGAGACAAGCCATATAAGAACAAGGATACTGGACTTTAGAAGGGCCGACTTTGGCAAAATGGGCTAATACCTGAGGAATGCACTAGCAAATGGCCAAAAAGGAGGGGTGGAAAAACAATGAAGAAAAATCTAAACTGCTATCATAGAGGCAACAAGCCTTTGTGTGAAACAACTAAAGAAAACAAAGCAGAGTAAAAAACCACTATGGTTTTCAAAAGAGGTGGCAGGGAAGGTTAAGGAGAAAAAGACTGCATTCAAAAAGTATAAGGAATCACAGAAGGAGCACGGCAGGGAACTGTATCAATTAAAGCAGAAAGAAGTGGGGAAGGCAGTCAGAATAGCAAAGGCCCAAACCAAGGAAAAAATAGCCAACTCAGTTAAGAAGGGGGATAAAACCTTTTATAGGTATATTAGGGAGCATAGAAAAGTTAAGGGAGGAATAGTGAAGATTAATAAAGGAGAGGGGAGGTGGGCAGAGGGAGACAGTGAAAAGGCAGAGATACTGAATGAATACTTTTGCTCAGTATTCACAAAAGAAGATGAAGAGGAGTTACCTAAATCATACAATAGAAGGACTCTGGGTAGGGGGGTTGACACCGGTCCATTTACAGAAGAGTCCTGAAAGAACTTCTAAAATTCAAGGTGGACAAAGCAATGGGGCCTGACAGGATTCACCCCAGAATCCTAAATGAACTAAGGGAGAACCTAGTGACACCAGTGACCACACTTTTTAACAAATCATGGGAGGATGGGGTGGTACCTGAGGACTGGAGGAGGGCAGATGTGATTCCCCTTCACACAAGTGGGAGTAAGGCAGAAGCAGGAAACTACAGACCTGTAAGTTTGACCTCAGTGGTAGGGAAAATGATGCAATCACTTCTGAAAGAAAGAATTGTTGAGTAACTAGAGGCCAGTGGGGCACAAGACCCAAAGCAACATGGATTTACAGCAGGAAGGTCATGTCAGATGAATCTAATTGATTTCTTTGACTGAGCACCAAAGTAATAGACCAGGGAGGGGCTGTGGATATGGCCTACCTAGACTTTAGCAAGGCATTTGACACAGTCCCGCACAAAAGACTAATAATTAACTTAGCCAGCCTGGGAGTGGGTTCCAGAGTGGTAGCCTGGGTAGCAATCTGGCTGCATAGCAGGACACAGAAGGTAACAGTGAATGGAACACATTCCGAAGAAAGGGGGGTTACTAGTGGAGTACCTCAGGGCTCAGTACTGGGTCCAATCCTCTTTGAAATCTTTATAGGTGACATTGCAGAGGGTCTGGAGGGAAAGGTATGCCTCTTTGCAGATGACACAATGATCTGTAACAGAGTTGATACACAAGGTGGGGTAGAAAGGATGAGAAGGGATTTGGCAAGGTTGGAGGAATGGTCAGACATATGGCAATTTAGATTCAATGCAGAGAAGTGCAAAGTAATACACATGGGAAACAAAAACCCAGGAGAAGAGTACACAATAGCAGTGGAGGTACTAACATCCACAAAAATGGAAAGGGACTTGGGGGTAGTCATATCAGATGAGCTAAAGGTGGGTAAACTATGTGAGAAGTCAGTAAGGAGAGCCAGGGGGATACTGGGATGCATAGGCAGGGGTATCAGAAGTAGAAAAAGGGAAGTGGTTATCCCTCTGTACAGACAGTTGGTGAGACCCCATCTGGAATACTGTGTGAAGTTTTGGAGACCCCATCTATGCAATGACATAGACAGGATGGAAGCAGTCCAGAGGAGGGCAACTAAAATGGTGCAGGGTCTACATCAGAAACCATATGAAGAGAGACTGAGAGAGCTTAATATGTATACCCTTGATGAAAGGAGGGACGGGGGGACATGATAGAAACTTTCAAGTACCTCAAGGAAATCAACAAAGTCCAGAAGGGTAGCATCTTTCAGAAAAAGAGATGTATAAGAACAAGGGGGCACAATGTAAAGATAGAGGGGGGACAGCTCAGGGGTAATGTGAGGAATTTGTTTTTCACAGACAAAGTGGTGGATGCATGGAACCGCTTTCCTGGGGAGGTTGTTGGGTCTAAAACAGTAGGGGAATTCAAACATGCATGGGACAGACATAAGGCAATTGTAGTGGGGGGGTTGCAGGAGGTAGGCTGTTGGTTAACTAGAATCTGCAGCTTATCCAATAAGAAGGGAAATGGGCAGACTGGGTGGGCCAAGTGGTCCTTATCTGCCATCAAAGTCTATGATTCTATGTTTCTATGTTTCTATACCGAGTTCTGCACCTAGGAAGTTCAGCACTTAAACAGGTCTGTGCAGGACTTCTGAAGGTTTTTTCAAGAACTGAAAAACTCCAGGAAATTAATTTTTGTTGTGTCTTGATTTAACCCACTCTCAAACAGCACGGTGGCAGTATTCAAAGAAGCATGTCTCAATGACTTTGATGATTTTTTTGAGAATTCTGATTTTGATCATTTTGTCAAGTTCAAGTTCAAGTTATTGCAGGAAAGTTCCATTGAGCAAGCTCATTCACAAGGAGGTCCTGGGTGCATGGTTACAACAAATATACAATGCAGGCAATAACATAGCAATACATAAATGGTGGACCAGGTCCTACAACGTACATTGGTAAACAGTCCTAGATGAAAACCAAAAAACCAAAAAATATTTAGTACAAGTTGTTTAAGGAAGGCAGTGTAGTGAGAACAAACTAAGGAATGTCTATGACTCAGATGAAGAAAGGGAAGCCCTGAGGAAATTGGAAAAAAATCAATCAGCCACCATAGAATTGGCAGATAAGGGTGGGTCTGTGTACTCATGGACACTGTGGACTATATTACTGAAGTCTTTAGACAACTTAATAATACAAACTTCTATGAGCAGCTAAATTCAGACCCGGTTCCAGACTACAAAAGAAATGTGGATATGTTTCTGCAGAATGCATATGACTCAGGCATTGTTTCCCTGGGTACGCTAGAATTCCTTAGAGTTGATCATGCAGTGCAGGCAATCATGAATGTACTGCCCATAGTTCATTAGAGTTTGGTTCCTCCTCTGCAGGACACCCTATTGTGGCAGGAATAAGATCTCTAACAGAGTCCCTGTTTCAGTAGATGGATGTATATATTAAATATATTGTGACAACATTGCCCTCATATGTGAGAGACATGACTGAGATTCTTAGGGTCCTGGGGACATCCAGACTGAGCCACATTGGCATTTAGTGCCTATTGACATTGAATCTCTGTATAAAAATGTACCCTATCAAGGGTAGCTTGGTAAGTACATACATGGTTAGACATGGCCACCAGTCTTGATGAGCAACACTAGGACTTTTTGATTGGGATATTAGAGAGTGTAAGCACATGTAATTGTTTTATTTTTCAAGGTAAACACTATCAACAGGTAAAGGGCACAGCAATGGGAGTTACCCTTACCCCAACTATGCCAACCTTTACCTGGGACATTGGAAAAAAGAGGTTAGTTATGAGCAGCAGAATAACCAATTGTATGACTGCGTTGGTCTGTACAGGTATTTTATAGATGATGTCTTGATGGTGTGGAGTGTTGCAGTAGAACAATTGGTTGAATGTGTAGATTATCTACATCAATCAAACCCAAATTTAAAATTTACTGTGAATAATGATAGGAATCATGTCAATTTTTTGATGTGATGGTAATTAAGTATCAAGATGGTACCATAACTACACATATGTACCAAAAGTATATGGACCACAATATGGTCCTAAACACCACCAGTTGCCAGCCACACCACAGCACCAGGAACATTCCAAAATCTTAGTTCATGAGACATAAACATAAGCAGAGTCAGCACTCTAGTTTTTGTTAAAAGATAAGATGAAATGCATAGCAGATTCAGAATGAGGTGTTATAGTAACTAGGTACTGGTTGAAGCCAGAGATCAAGTGAATAACATGGAGAGAGGTGACCTTCTAAAGTATAGGCAAAGAAATGATGAGAATGATGATGTTTTGTATTTCATAACAAAAGAGGCAGTATAGCGTAGTGGTTAAGGGCACTGTGCTGCAAACCTGGAGACCTGAGTTAGAATCCCATCAGCCCCAACTTGCATACTGTGTGACCTTGAGCAAGTCACTTAACTTCCTTATGCTCACAGGTCACACCTGCAAACAACCTTTGGCTTGGTGTGCCTTTCATAGGTTCATAAACAATTTCCCCTTCCCCATTCCCTTTATGGTATAAAAGCAGCAGTAGTTAGGGAAAGCCTATCCAAAAATTGGCACATTCTGGGAACAGAACCCCTATTGGGGGGAGATGTTAATTCACTGCCTAGGATGGTTTATAAAAGAGCTAAGAACCTCTTGGACTTACTTGTCCACTCCTTCCAACCAATCCAAAGAGTGCGGGGATAGTGGCTACCTAGGTAGCCTAAGGGCTGCTTTTAATGTGGCCACTGTAAGTTTTTGAGGTGGTTGCCAGGTCTTACTTCTTGAGCACAGTAAATAGAGATTTTTTTTTTCTAATTAGATGGTTTATTATTTGTTCTAGTGGAGAGGGTTTATATGTGACCACTTCTTCTTGCCAAGCATTTTACGTTGGCAAAATGAAAAGAGCTCCTACAATTCAGCTGGGTAAACATGTTAGTGAGATGAGGAAAATATGGACAATGTCCTGGCAAAACATATTGCTGACTGTGGTGCTGATGGCAATCATCATTTCACTTTCCAAGGGAATAGAGAGTTATCATGGGCCCTTGAGGGGGAGACCTTGACAACAACATTATGTGTAGGGTGGCATTCTGGATTTATAAATTACAAAACCTATGTTATCCAGGCCTTTAACTTAGGCATCCTAGGTTGTATAGGCACTTGATGACCACTTCGATATAGTTCCTTTTTTTGAAGAAAATAGGTGCCTTCCCTCCAGAAATAATGCGTGTTCTTTTCATGCTGTAGTGAAGATCTGCATTATCCTTAATGCTATTGTTACCAATATTGGCATCATATTCATCCTTTTCATGCCCTTTTTCTTAACGCACCTCCCCATTTATTTCACTTTTCCTTGTTTTTGTTTTGCTTTTTGGTCATTGTATTCTTTTCTTCATCACTTCTTATGCCTTTTCATATCTTCTTTTCTTCCCATATTTTCTTTTTTCTTTTCTCCCCTTCTCGTAACCCTATAAACAAATCCCTGCACTCCTCCTTGATGCCATAATAGTGTTGATACACATCCTATATATTTTGTGTGTTTTTGTTTGCATTTTAATGGTATGTTTTCCTTTCTTTCACAGAGCTTACTCATTGGCATACTCATTCTTTGAAGCCTGCAGCTCGAATACAGCAGCGTCCTTGTCTTGATATTGGTTGAGCATGTACCAGTAAAGCTGTTCCTACATCCGTTTTCCTGTCCCTTTATACTAACATGACATTATTTTATTACTAAGTACATTTAATATTAAAATAGGAATTGGAATATGGTCATGATATTCAGTGCAGCAGTGTATGGTGTATTTGAACCTCTGTTTTTAAATGTAAGGCTATGCCTGGAGTTCAGTGGACAAGCAGGCAGCCAGCCACTCCCACTTCCTGAGCTATATAAGCAGTTCCTCTAAGCCTCACTGTGAAGCATTTTTTCTTTGCAGCCTAAGGCTCTGCTGGTTTGTCCTCTGAGCTGGTTAGGCCTCCCTGGCTGGCTGGATGGGGCCTGACACCCCGCTACTGCTTGTCTCTGCTGGGCTTCTGTGCTTATTTTTCTACTTCTGGTTTGTATTTTGCCTTTCACTGTGTGTGCTTCCTTCCCTTTTTTGGGGGGGGGGGTTGTTTCTCGATCTTAGCATACTGCTACTTCGGTGCTCATGCTGCTTGCTTTTAGTTACTTACAACTCAAATTACTTGCACAGCAACTCCTAGCATTTTGCTACGCAGAGCTCATGCTACTGCTTTCAGTTACCTACAACTACAGCTGCTGCTGCTGTTTACTTTAATTACTATTGTACCCAGTGCCTGTGTTTTAACAGTGTGCTCACCACACTCAAACTACTGCAATGCAACTGCATTCATTACCTGTGTGTTTCAGCTCAGCCATAGCTGCTTCATGTTGTATACTCAATTCTTTTCACCTGGCACAGTTTACTCTGACCCTACCTGTGCTTCTCATTTTACTTGTACTTCCCTGCACTGCCTGGCTACACCTCCTTTCAAGCATTGTCTCCCTGTTTTAGTGCATTTCTAACTCTGAGGTCAGCCAACTAGCTCCTGCCGAGGCTGTTAATATAGCTTGATATTAAAAATCTGTCTTCACCGCCGAAAATCCTCAGAGTCTGTCACCTTGATTTGGCTTTGTACTGTCTGGCTGGCTTGCTCCCAATTCAGTTGTTTAATTGCTATACAAGTTTGATATGCTGGTTTACCTATCACAACTACTGCTTACTGACCTATGTGCAGGTCTACACTTGCTTACACAGCTGTTACTCCTTTCTTACGCAATCCATTACTTCATGTATACTGTCATCCCTTTGGCTTTGGCCTGGGATTCTGCTGCACTCAATCTGCATTCGACCTTGCAAGGTCTCAGCACTCCATGCTCATTATGATCTCAGCATGCCGTGCTCATTCAGCTCACCAGCTTCAGCTCTTAATCAATTTCTGGGGCATGCCAGCCATTCTAATCTGGCTCAGGGTTACTGCAGCCAACGGTCTCGCTCTGCATTTAGTCTGCATTATTGCGTGTGTCCAGCTTGGGGTGGGATCCTTCTCACCTGGCCCATAGCTGGGAATGTCCTCACTCTTGGCTTGGCTTTAGCTGCCTGCTACGTGACAGCAGCTCCTGGTGTAGAATTTAAGACTAGTGGTGAGGGGTGGTTACGACGATCTCCTTTTACTCTAGTGCTCCGCTATAACGGTTGGCCACTGACATTAGTGGTTTCCCTAGCAAGACACCTTCATCTCATTCTCCCTACGACTGCCTCTGGTTGACCTAGTTTGATTTAGGGTGGGTAGGTCAGGTGAATGCCTCAGCAGTTATTGCTCTCCTCCTGCCCCTTGGATGCATGTATTGTTGCAGAGTTTTCTCGCAACCTTTCATGATGTTCCCGCTAGAGGGTTTGAATGAGAGCCTCCCTCCAAATTGGAATATTTTCCACCTCCCTTTAATTGGGTTTTCCAAATTGCAGCTGCAGAGTCGTCACTAAATACATTTTCCAAAGCCTGGAGGGAAGGCAACCTAGGCCTTGGATCCCCAGAGATTTCCTCCTTGTAGGGTTTTTTTTTCTCTCCTCCATTGCCTCAGGTCTTGACACTTAGTTAGCATAGCTGTTTTCCCTAGTTTCTTTAGGTAGGTTCTGTTGTTGGATGGAGGTGGAGGATGTCCTGGCATTCCCTCTCTCCTTAGGGGATCCCCTTTTCTCAAGCAAGCCATCAGTATCATGCTACGCAAACCTGGGCTGTTACTACAACAACTGAGCATATCATTGCATTATCAAACTGCCTGTGCTTCTCTACTACTACGTTACAGTTACTGCTTCTACATCACAGTTACTGCTTGCATTATGCTTTGTGTTGCCTCCTTTTTGGGGGTGATACTACATTTTGGGGGGAGATTCCTAAGGTACCTTTAGCCATGGGTACCGTCCCATGGCACCTCTAGGTGTGGAACCCTCTCTGAGAGTTCCTTGCCATCGTACCCCTACAGGGTGGTAATTCCTCTGGAATAGAGAGTGCGAATGGCCAAAACCAAACTAACGCAGTTGCACAAGCATAACACTATACTGGCTGTGTAGGTCAGTGAAATGTAAGGCTATGCCTGGAGTTCAGTGGCCAAGCAGCCAGCCACTCCCACTGCCTGAGTTATATAAGCAGTTCTTCTAAGCCTCACTGTGAAGCATTTTTTCTTTGCCCCACCATCCTCCCCTCCTCCTCCAGTGGCAGCCCTCTCTCCTTACGGGAATTCCTAAGGTACCTTTAGCCACGGTAACTGTCCCATGCCACCTCTAGGAGTGGAACCCTCTTTGAGAGTTCCTTGCCGTCATACCTCTACAGGGTGGTAATTCCTCTGGAATAGAGTGTGAATGGCCAAAACCAAACTAGCACAGTTGCACAAGCATAACACTATACTGGCTATATAGGTCAGAGAATCATTGTACTGTATGACATTGATTTTTGCATTGATACTTTCAATTTACACTGTGAAAGCACATGTGTGTGTACAGGCCTGATTCCTGAAGAATTGCACATGCATGAATCCAGTCAGACCTTTGGTCTAGCCATGGTGGTGTCTCTTTTGGCACTTTATAAGTAAACTGTTTTGCACATAGTTATTAAAGTTAATAGTGGCAATAGTTATCAACTGGATGGTGCCATTTTTTCTGCATGTGGTGGTTTATCAGGAACCACAGGCTTTCCAAAGTGCTCTGTACCCTTCAACATAGAGCACTTTGCCTCTTGTTCTACTTTTCCTGTGACTAGCCAGTCATCCAGGTAGGAAAAACCTGCCACAGCTTTCCTTCTCAGATACGTTGCCACTATGGTCAAGAACTTTGTGAAGACACTTGGTGCTGAGGTGAGGCTAATGAGGTGAACCCCAAACTGGTACTAGCAGTTTCCTAGTCTGAACCTAATGTATTTTTTGTGGGTAGGTCTGACTTGGGTGTAAAAATAGGCATATTTCAGATCCACTGAACCCATCAAAACCCGTTTGTAAGGATGGTATTGCAGTGCCCATTGTCACCATCTTGAGTCCTTCTTTTTTGATGTGCTTGTTGAAATATCTTTGGTCTAAAATGTATCATAACTCCCCATTTGTTTTGTGGGTCAGCAAGTACCTTGAAAACAGGCGCTTACCCCACTGTGAGGCAGGGACCTCTTTCACTGCTTTTGCCTGCAGAATTTGCTTACTTCCAGTTCCAGCAGAATTTTTCTTTTCTATATGTGAATGGACTAGACAATGTTTGTGTTTCTGTAGTTTGGGGAATTTTTAGAACTGCAGGGATTACCTCTGACCCACTACCTCCAGGACCCACTTGCCTGTGGTAATATTTTCCTATTCTTGGAAGTAGTGGGCCAGCTTTTCCCCACTGGAAATGGTTGGGTGACCTGGCAGCATTGTCAGGGGTTTTGTTTTGGCTCAGTCTTGGGGCTGGTGCTGCTGCAGCATGCTTGGAGTCCCTCCTGCCTGTGCCCCTATAGTAACCTCTTTGGGGTTGGTACTCCTATGGAGCATGGAGTCTGGGATAGTAGCCCCTACCCCTGCCTCCCCTACCATAAGGGCAGTAGGAAGCAGAGGCCTTTTCTTTATCAGTGTTGTTTTTGTTAGTGGCTTTGTACTTATCCACTTTCCTCATTTATTATATTTATTTGTTATAGCTGTTTATTGAGTTTTTGTTTACCAGATAGGTACACTAGACAATAAGATGTCTATTTTCAGGTGTGACCTGAGAGGTTACAACCAAGAATACACAAACTGGAAATACAATACATTGAAAAACATACATTGGCAAGAAATGAGCATCTAATAGAGCAGGGTAAATTTGATAAGAATGTACACAGTTTGCAGTGCCATCAGTTATGGACACAGGCTTTGAAAGATGCATATGTAACAAGAGGGACACACATAAGTTGCAGTACATTCTGTGTGATATGGAGAGAAAAAAAAAGTAGTTACATGTCCATGTTCCTGGAAGGAAACCCATAAAAACAGCCCATTTAGTATAGAGAAACACAAAGACAATAAGGAGAGGTGAGGGAGTTAAAAGTAATATTCATAGTAGTGACTTCAGTGGCGTGCTGATTAGAAGCTGTTAATCAGCAATTCCCACCTGGAAAAAGAGCACATGGGGAAAATTCTCAAGTACTATGACAGGAGCAGAGTGTCTGACTAACAAGATGTTCATGATGTTTGAGATGAAGGAATGTTCTGAGGGGCATCTTTGGATATCGGGAGGAATGGAGGTCCAGAGTTTAGTGGCAGAGTAGGCAAATGATACCTCACCATCATAAGGTTTAACTCTGGGGACTGTAAGCAGGGCATTTTCAGTAGATCTCATTGGTAGCCATTTTTAACAGTGTGGAGAGAGGAGGCAAGGGTTCAGGGCTGCTCATTTATTAAGATGTTAAAGATTACACCTCAGTAACTGTGGTCACACAGGAGTGAGAGGGGGAGCATGCCCAGCTTACTATAGAGGGAGCAGTGGTTAGTGAGTCTAGTTGATTTAGATGTACTGCAGCAGATATTATTATTATAGGTGACATCCTACTTGAGTAGGGTGGATTTTGAGACTGAAGAGTACACTGGGACTCCATAAAGAAGTTTGGGAAGTAGCATTCCTCTGGCAATGGCGAGGTGTGCCTGTGGTGTCAGGTCTCGGGTCAGCTTTATATGAGACACCAAGCATGGAGATCACAGATTTTCAAACACCCATAACAAGAGATGTATTTATTCAAGAGTAGGGTCAAGGATGATTCTGGGATATGTAAGGGAAGAGCTGGTTGGGACCAAAGTGCCATCCAGGTATGCTATGGATGGAGGGGATGGGAATGCTCTGAGTTTGGAGGATGTGCCAAGGAGCAATGGATTGAGTTTTTATGGTATTGAGGATTAGCTTGATTAATGATAGCCAGGTGTGAACAGCCTGTAGCCCCATTGTCATGTGATGCCTCTGTTTTGTCACCAAAAAGAATAATTCCCTTAAAAGTGGAAATCCATGGCCTTTGTCTGAATGTCCTGGAAAAGGATGGTTGCCCTTAGCTCAAATAATTTTTTTTCAAAAGCACTGTGTGGGCTACGATCCTTGAAGCAGAGTCATTAGTGTCCACTGTCAGGTGGAACTGGTATTTGGTGGCATCAAGGGCTGACTTTCCTGTGGCAGCCAGATCCTCTGCCAACTCACCTTCTCAGCTAGTGCCAGCACTGCATACCACAGTGTTTTCTGGTACTGGGTTGTCTGTGCTCAATAAACTTTCTTTCTAATGAGCAGGGAAGCTGTAGATGCATGGAACAGCCTTCCTGAGGAGGTCGTAGAGTCAAACACAGTGGGGGAATTCAAGAATGCATGGGGACAGACATAAAGCAATTCTGGTGAGGGGTAGGAGGAAGTAGGCTGTTAGTTAACTAGGATCTGCAGCGTTTCTGTTAGGTAGGGAAATCTGCAGACTAAGTGGGCCCAGCGGTCCTTATCTGCCATTAAATTCTATGTTTCTATGTTTCAAATGATATTACAGGCAGAGCAAAATTTAGGGCAAAAACAGAGAGACACATACTTGAAAATACATAAAAAATAAAGTCACAGCCAGCTCCAATCTGCAAAGTGCCACAGTCCCCTCCTTGCAGAAATGAGAATTCACAGGTGAAGAATATACAGATGGAGCAAGCACAAATAGATATGCAATTACACACAGCAGCAATAAGGCACCATTTGCATTCTAGATGACCGCATGGTCTGAAAGAACTGCTGCTAAAACACCAAGTAAGTTCAATTCAGAGTAAAAACTACAGCACTACAATACATTTCCAAAGTACCAGAACATGTTTAACTAAACAATAGCTATATTCTAACAATTTTAACAGCTCTCATATTTTAAAACAGAAACTGTAAAAGGGAGCTGAGCATTCTCCTACCTCTGTCTTGCCGGCTAGGAGTCCAACTGCACAGCAAGCTGAAGTCCCATGACTAGGCTGTGCAGCAGGGTGCACTTCTCAGCAGCTGGTGGCATTAGAGAGCAGGTGTTTAAGTTCTGTACTGTGCTGTTAAAGGGTGTACTTCAGAAAATCTTTTATGGGAATACATTTAACAGACCAATACCTTCTTTAAACTCACCACCACCCCCATGAATTCCAATAAAATTTGTGATATTGTAGAATAGGCAAATAAAATTTAGGTTTGGCATGCACACACTGTGGGTACATGGGGACACATTCTAATACAAGTTACATAAAGATACACACTTTTAACCTCGGCATAAAGCTACGGGGGGGGTGTTACAGGACAATGAGGTTGATCAGACCTCAAGATCCCCATAGAATAGTATATTGCCAAATAAACTACATATACCTTGGCTCTTTAAACATACAGTCCTTAGCAACACCACCACAGTAGTAACAATGGTACAGTAATGCAAGTTTTAAGAGCTAGTTTCACTAATATGTAAACAGGTAGTGAATAATCTAAGAGTACACAAGATTACGCATCTTAACCCTTAAAAATGTTGGATACTGATTTGACCCACTTATTGAAGGAGAGTTGCTGGGTCTTAGTCTTGATTAGTCTGGTTTTGAAACTCTACTTGCTCTGGATCTAACAAGTTCACAGCTAGTATTCACATTAGGCTGAACAATAGCGGGGATGGTAACAGACTGAAATGGAGGAAACAGGGTGAAGAACAATATTGGTGTCAGAAGTCTCTGAAGGGGCAACTTCACCATTTACTGTCTCTGGGACATCAGATGCAAGGGCTGACATGGTTCCAAGTCTGCTGTATTGCAAATCTGAGAGCAACTATCTCTCTGGTAATTTATACTTTCTATTAGCCAAGAATTGGTACGAGTGTCCTGGTCCTCCTCAATCAAAGTAGGGACATGACTTAAAGACTTTGAATCACAGTCTGTGTCAGCTTCTGCATTATTGGATAAACAGAAGTAACCTCATCCAGAGTAGGTAATGGCAGAAAATTAGCTGGAAGTAGCAAGTTTTGATACGCCACTTTGATCTTGCCAGAGTTTTCCTGGATCTTGAAGACATGTATTCATGGATTCCGAGAAATTACAATATATACTGTTGTTTCCCATTTGTCTGCCAGTTTCTTGCATCTTCTCTTACCTTTCTTAACTAATAGGACATGATCTCCGATGTTAAGGGACATACTGATTACTTGATTACTGTAACATGCTCTATCTCAGGGTCACAGGAGGATCTCTCCGTAGATTGTAGCTGGTGCAGAACGCAGCTGCCCGGTTGTTGACCGGACAGCAGAACTCTTGTCATATTACACCGGTTTTATGCGAACTGCACTGGCTGCCAGTTAGGTGGAGAGTCCTCTTTAAGGTGGGTCTTCTCACCTATAAGGCCCTACACGGGCTGGGCCCTGGTTAACTGTCAGACCTTCTGCTACCTGCCCTCTCCTCATGCCCTCTTCGTTCCTCTAGTGGTGGCTTCATGGCCATTCCCAGAACTAGGTTGATATCTGCTGGCAATAGAGCATTTAGCGCCACGGCTCCTGTTCTGTGGAATTCTCTGCCAATTATGGTCAGGGAAGCCCCCACAGCAGACATTTTTAAGGCCCAGTTGAAGACTTTTCTTTTTTCTAAAGCATTTGAGGTTTAGATTGATATTTATGGCAATGTTTCTGATTTTTTAGATTTTGTATTTTAACTGTGTATAAACTGTATATTTATTATCTTTATATGTTTGTTTTAAAATTTTGTATGGTGCCCAAAGCCTCTGGGATTGGGCGTCTTTTAAATAAATTTTGCCTTGCCTTGCCTAGCCTATTGCCTATCCTCTTGTTATATTCTAGAATGCGTTTTTTTCTTTTCTTTCAGCAGTAATGCTGCAGGGCCGATGCTTTCATTTCATTAAATTTTTAATAAGGAACACAGCAGCATAAGCATCATAGTCAAGTACTGTATCATCCTTCAGTACATTTTGAAACAGTTCATCCACTAATAGTCTGGGGACTTGGCCAAACATGAGGTAAAAGAGTGCATAACCTGTTGTCTCATGTATAGTGCAATTGTGAACAAATGTCATGGTGTGTATCATCTGAAGCAAATGTTGCTTCACTCTGGGAGATAAGCAGTGATCCAGATAATTTTCAGGACTCAGAAGTATTTACTACTATCTTCTTACACCTCGGACTATTTTCATCCAAATGGTAGTACTGTCATCCAGTGACCCATCTTGTACCCACCACATGTAATCCAAGTCTCAATCCCACTGGATGCCTGCAGTGAATGACTGCATAATCCTGCTTTGGAGTCATACTGTGACCTTATTTTTGACATTGTCATATTGCAACAGTCCATCTAACAAGCCAGTGAGCAACTCTTCTCCCCACCCCTACGGGTTCCTGTGTAGTACCATGGCTGCTAGCATCTCATGGTACTGCCAACCTTGTACATGTGTACCACATAGTGTATATTTGCAGGGTGGGGAAAAACTTCCTAAAATCAGAAAGTGGGAGTATTTCAGTCAAAAATGGTAGTACAATATTCCTACACTCCCTTTATCTGTTGCCCTGGAGGTAAGGGTCAGAGAATATTACCTAATGTCTAATTGAATCTCTCAGTACCACTATTTCCCATGGGGTGGTAAGCTGTAGCATGGAATTTGTCAATACCAGACAACTCAAGCAACTGTGCTATTAGGGTACTCTCAAAGTTTGCACCTTGATCTGAATGGATCCTTTCTGGGAAACCATGCACACAAGACACTTGATCCCATAACTTCTTGGCAACTTGCTTGGCTGTTTGGTCTCTGTAGGAAAAGGTATGTGCCAGTTTTGTGAAATGGTCAGTTACCACTAAAACATTCACAGATTTGTTGTTGTCTTCAGCTGACCAGAAATCAATACATACCAGAGCCATTAGAGACAATGTAGTGATGCTTTTTAAAGGTGCTCTGGCTGCAGGATCTGGAGTTTTCCCAAACACACACCTCTGACAAAACTGGGGATATTGCTCAATCGCTTTTTCTATGTCAAGTCAGAAAAATATTTGCTGGGCAAGATGCAATGTTCTAATCTGATCCTGATGAAATTCCAAATCTTTGAATCCAGACAATACCTTGTCCTTACGTGCTTCAGGAAATACATACTGGAAATGTTTCTTCTTTGTCAGTGAGTCCTTGGAGGCTCTGCATAAGATACCATCACATGATTCAAGTTTATCCTGTTGCTTAAATAGCTTCGGAACCTTGGTGGGTTCTCCATGTTTTCCTCATCTTGATGGTCATCTTCCTCTGTCAAGATAAAGGATCATGCTGGAAATGACACTGCCCTGTTACTGTGCAGCCTGCAATTCCTGAAGGTGAGGAAAATGCATCTTGGCCAGTTGGCACCAGTTTATGTATGTGATGAGGCAAAGCAGTTGTGCAAGATGCAGAAGTAATGTGCCATCCTGCATGTCTTTGTAAAAGTGCAGAAACTTCATCAGTGCTAAGGTCTCCTCGGAGGCCATCAAGCTGCTGTATACCATTCATTAGCTGCACTATTTGCTGTGGCTGACTGGTCCACCTGAAAACATTTTAACAACATCTTTCTTGGCTTCTCCTACCTCTGTCAGCAAAGTCACGTACAGTGTTTGCAATAACCTCTGACAAACAGGTTTTATAAAGGATTTTCTGCTAAGTGCACCAGCAACCACGTTTAACTGACCAGGGATATGTTTGATATCAAAATTGCACAGAGACAGTTTTGCAACCTAGTTATTCCCTCACAGGCATCATGTTTTGGTTTTGTCATAATATAGATGAGTGGGTTATCAGTCCAGACAGTGAATGTATGCCCTTTTAGCCAGCAGCTGAATTTTTCACAAACTGCCCACTTAAGAGTAAGAAACATAAGTCTATATGCTGGATATCTGGCTTGCACTATGCTGAGAGATTTGCTGGAAAAATGATGTTATGGTTTAACTTCTCTTTCTGAGACCTGTGAGAGTACAACTCCAAGACTATCCAATGAAGCAAGATGAAGGGTCTGCCAAAATCAGAATGTGTCAACACAATACCATTTGACAGGGCAATGCTCAGTGCCTGAATGGCAGTGCCATGTGCCTGTGTCCAGTCCTGAGAACTGAGCTTGAAAAAGGTTAATTGACCCAGCTTTTCTTTTGAGAACTTACTGCTACACTTCCAAACAGCTGTGATTCCAAATAGTGACTTCTCAAGTACTGAACAGTCAGTGATGAAATGCTGACAATAGAGAACTATACCAAGAAATTATCTGTCTTCTTCTGGGATGAGGTACAGCCATTGACTTCCATAAGATCCTGTTTCCTGATGTTCAGAATGGCTTCAATCTTTTTTGGGTCCATGGTAACCCCACTGGCATCAATAATGTGTCCCAAGAACTTGACAGTTCTAAGAAGGAAATGACATTTCTTTGGGGATAGCTTCAAGCTGTTCTCTTTCAGATGGCTGAACACTATTCTCAAGCACCTCTTAAGCTTCCTCTTCAGTAGTTGCAAATACAAATAAGTCATCAAGGTAATGTAACCTGCTGGAAAAATTCAGGTCACCAAAGATACTTAACATCATTCACATGAAGGAAGTTGGGCTGTTACTCAAGCCTCGAGGTAGGTGGTTGCATTCATACAATCTCATGGAAGTGGTAAATGCTGTGTATTTCCTGTTATCTTTGTGCAGGATATGTTGTAGTAACCTAGGGCCCGATATTCAAAATTTTGCATGGGTTCTAAGGGGTCTTTGCCCACACAAACTGTAGTTTTCCCCAGATCCCCATATTTAAATGGGGCCTTTGCATAGGCAAAGAGGGCTTGTGACTGCACAAAACGTAATGTATATGTGTGGCCAAGGGGAGGGGCATGGCCGTGAATAGCCATGCTACCCCATATTCAGCAGATTTGCACTGCAAAAAGATAGCTAGTGTGGTCCTCTTGTGCAGCATAGATACCACGAACACAACTCTGACTTACTCTGGGAACCCTAATGGCTGCCAGAGGTAATGCTGCCACCCAGCCAGTTGTCCTCTGCTGGAGCATACCCATTTGTGGTCCATGGCACCCCCAAACAGCCACCCTGTAATTAACTAAAAATTGCCCTTCTGCCTAGTAGTTCCCCCTCCCCTGATCAGCAGCTCAAGTAATAAAATAATGATGGCCCTGGTGCCTGCTGTCCCCCCCCATTCACCAGCACATACAAAAAGTAAAACTTCCCTGGTGCTAGTGGTCCCCCCACCCTTCGATTGCCAATCTGGACTAAATGTAAAACCTCCTTGGTGCTCGTGGTCCCCCATCCCTCTGATCACCAGTCCACACCAAAAGTAAAACTGCCCTGGTGCCCAGTGGTCCCCCTTTCTGATCACCAGCCCATACTAAAAGTAAAACTTCTCTGATGCTAGTGGTTCCCCCTTCCTCCAATTGCCAGTCAGTACTAAATTTAAAACTTCCCTGGTGTTAGTGGTCCCTCCTCCTGATTACTGGCCCACGCAAAATTTAAAACTCCCCTGGTGCTAGTGATACCCCCTTTCTCTGATCATCAGCCTGTACTAAATTTAAAACTTTCTTGATGCTAGTGGTCTCCCTGTGCCTCTGACTGCCAACCCGCACTAAAAGTAAAAATGCCCTAGTGCCTAGTGATCCTCACCCAATTGCCTGCCCATGATAAAAGTAAAACTTCCCTGGTACTAGTGGTTCCCCCTTCCTCCAATCATCAGCCTGTACTAAATTTAAAACTTCCCTGGTGTTAGTGATCCCCCATCCTTTCAATCACTAGCCTGCCTTAAAAATAAATCTGCCTTGGTGTCTAGTATCCCTGCCTTCCGATCGCCTGCCTGTACCAAAAGTAAAATGTTCCTGGTGCTAGTAGTCCCCACTCTCTCCGATGGCCAGCCTGTACTAAACGTAAAATTGTCCTGGTTCTAGTGGTCTCCCCTCCCTCTGATCTGTGGCCCATACTAAATTTAAAACTTCCTTGGTGTTAGTGGCATCCCTTCCTCCGATCACCAGCCAGTACTAAATTTAAAACTTCCCTGGTGCTAGAGGTCCCCCATCTCTTCAATCACCAGCCCATATTAAAAGTAAAACTTCTTTGTGCCTTGTAGTACCCCCTCTCTCTCATCACCAGCCCATAATAAAATCAAATGATCCGTGGTCTTAATGTCCTCCCTCCCTCCCTCCAATTGCCAGCCTGCAAAACAACTGACAACACTCCCTTGCTTCTAGCAGCCCCTCTGTGGCACTGAACACCCACTCTCCAAGTTATCTTAGCAGTATCCTCTGCGGGTGCACATGTGGTGACCGGTGCAGCCCTCCTCACGCCTCCTCAGTGGCCATTGTATGTCCAGGCAGGGAGCACACATGTCTTATTTAGAGGATGGGGTGCATCACCCTGTCCTATAAATAGGATGCATGCTTCCTGCCAGGACATATGTGGCCAGACAAGGAGGTGTGAGGAGGGCTGCATCAGTCACTGTATGCGCATCCATGGCACCGAGGATACTGATAAAGTGACTGGGGAGGTGGGTGTTCAGTGCTACAGAAGGGGCCACTAGATGACAGGAAGGGTTGTCAGTTGTCCTACATGCTGGTGATCAGAGGGAGGGGTGACCACTAGCACAAAGGATGATTTGATTTTATTATGGGCTGGTGATTGGAGGGAGAGGGGACCACTAACACCAGGGCAGTTTTAATTTTAGTACAGGATGGTGATCAGAGGGGGACCACTAGGCATGATGGTAGTTTTGAATTTTGTTTGGGCTGGTGATTGGAGTAGGGGTCTACTAGGTACTAGAGAAGTTTTACTTTTGGTATGGGCTGGCAACCAGAGGTGGGGGCCACTAGCACCAGGGAAGTTTTACTTTTAGTATGTTCAGATGATCAGAAGGAGTGGGGATGACCACTAGCACTTGGGAAACTCTACTTTCAGTATGGGTTGGTGATCGGGGAGACCACTAGGCACCTGGGAAGTTTTACTGTTAGTATGGTCAGGCAATTGGAGGGGAGGTCACTAGCACCAGAAAAGTTTTACTATTAATACAGGCTGATGATCAGAGGGAGGGAAGGAGTACCACTAGCACCATGAAAGTTTTACTTTTAGTACAGGCTGCCAATCGGGGGACTCACAAGGCACAAGGGAAGTTTTACTTTTAGTATGGTCAGGTGATCAGAGGGAGGGGGGACCACTAGTACTAGGAAAGTTTTACTTTTAGTAAAGATTGAGGATCAGAAGGGGGGAGCCACTAGGACCAAGGAAGCTTTGTTTTTAGTATGGGCTGGAGATCAGAGGAAAGGGATGACCACTAGCACCAGAGAAGTTTTAAATTTAGTATAGACTGGCTATCAGAGGCGGGGAACCAGTGGGCCCCCCTGTAGTTTTACTTTTAGTATGGGCTGGCGATCAGAGGGAGGGGGACTAATAGCACCAGGGACAGTTTTATTTTATTACAGCCTGGTGATCAGACGTAGGGGGGTCCACTAGCACCAGGGTAGTTCTACTTTTAGTATGGGCTGGTGATTGGTGGGGTGGACCACAAGGCAACATGGCAGTTTTAAATTTAGTACTTGGTGGCAATCAGAAGGGGGGGGCACTAGGCACCAAGGCAGTTTTACTTTTAGTATGGGTTGGCAGTTAGAGGAGGACCAATAGGCACCAGGGAAGTATTGGTTTTGGTATGCTCAAGTGATTGGAGGCAGAGGGTACCACTAGCACCAGAAAAGTTTTACTTTTAGTATTAGCTGGAAATCAGAGAGAAGGAGGAGCACTAGCAGTAGGGAAGTTTTAAATTTAGTACGAGACAGTGATCAGTAGGATGGGGAGGACCACTAGCATCCAGGAAGTTTTAAATTTGGTATGTGCTTTCAATAAGAGTGAATGTGGACCACTAGCACCAGGGATTTTTTACTTTTAGTACAGGCTGGAGATCAGAGTGGGGAGACCACTAGGCAGCAGAGCAGTTATACTTTTAGTATGGGCTAGTAATCAGAGGGGGGATCACTAAGCACAAGGGAAGTTTTACTTTTATTACAGGCAGATGATCAGAGGGAGGGGTGACTACTTGAACCAGAGAAGTTTTAGTTTTAGTACGAGCTGGCAATCAGAGGAAGGGGGGCCAGCAGCACCAGGGAAGTTTTAAATTTAGTATGGACTGGTGATAGGAGGGTGGGCACTATCACCAGGGAAGTTTTACTTTTAATATGGGCTGGTGATTGGAGGGGGTGGCACTAGCACCAGGGAATATTTACTTTTAGTATGGGTTAGTGATTGGGGGGGTCCTTTAGCACCATGGAATTTTAAAGGTAGTACGATCCAGTGATCGGCGGCAGGAGGGACCACTAGCAGCAGGGAAGTTTTACTGTTAGTACAGGCTAGTAATCGGAGGGTGGTAACCACTAGGCACCAGTGTAGTTTTGGGCAGTTTTACTTTTAGTACAGGTAGGTGACTAGAGGGGGCCGCCACAGGCACTAGGTAAGTTTTACTTTTAGTATGGGCTGGTGATCAGAGGGAGGTGGACCACTAGTCGAAGGGCCATTATACTTTTATTCCTTGGGCTGGCAATCAGACAGGGGGATCACTAGGCACTAGGCCATTATACTTCATTCCTTGGGCAGGCAATAGGAAGAAGAGATGACCTCTAGAACCAGGGACATTTTAATCTAACTATGGGCTGGTGATCAGAGGGGGGCCACTAGTAGCAGGAGAGCTATACTTTTATTACAGGCTGGTGGTTGGTGGGAGGGGAGTCCACTAGGAACCAAGGATATCTCCAAAGGTCTGGGATCAAGCAACTGGGAGGGTGGTACCATGCTAACCTGCCTCACTAACCATGCAAATGAGTCATTGAAATATTCTGTCATAGTTTTTGTCATTTTGTATGCATTAGTTTGTTGAAATCCTGCAGAACAAGCAATTGATATGTTCACCAAAACAAATGCTTTATTGGTGGAAGATAGCAGTACAGCAACACCCATAACAGGTCTGGCTTCACCTGATTTACCCAGTAAGTACAACGAGAATGATTTACAAACACTTATAAATTTAGCTGAAGAATCTGAGGTGAATTATTGCTTATACACAGTAGCTGACTTTGATTGGGGGGAACCACAAATAGCACAGACTTCATATGCTCGCATGCAGATAGTGGAGGAGGTGGGTGGTCAGAGATCAACAGAATATGCTCATAATAATAGAACAGGCTTTAAACCAAAATCTACATTTTGACCCTCAGCTTTTGGTTCTCCTAGTTTACAAACATATCAATTGCTTGTTCTGCAAGATTCCACAAAAAATAATGCATACAAAATGGCTAAAACAATGACAGAATATTTCAACTGAAGAAGAACAAACATTTCATGATTTTTCAATGAATGACTCCATTGAAATAAAACAAGCCGATAAAGGGGGACTGATATTGGTTATAGACAAATACAAAATACAAACGAAGAATTGTAAGACAAATTACTGTACCCAGCGATTATAAAAAATTACCATCAGACCCAACAATGATATTTACAATGATATTTAAGCAGAAAACTCACACTTTTCTATATGATGCATAGGATATATTATGAAACATGGAAAGTTGCTTTCCTGTGTTTCACAATCCCGACACTAGCTGCCTGAAACACAGGTGCCCAACATCAGGATTTTGCCAGTGGCAAACATTTTTTTTTTTATGTTTCGGGGGCTTTTCCCCCTGCACCCTTGTACTTAATAGAACCAACTCTGCTGTGGGGAAAATCCCAACGTTGGGCAACCATGCTTCAGGCAGCTAACGGGATCGTGAGTGCTGGGCAACAGAGTTTCTAGATTTTAAATGGATACCGATGTATGTGAGAGGAGCTGGATTACTAAAATAGAGAGAGAGACTATATGGTTGTAAACCATCCAAGAATACTGGCTATATTCTACCAGAAATTCACAATGATGTAAATAATCCACCAAATCACCCCATCATTTCTGGACAGAGGTGACTCACTGAACATGTTTCTGTTTTTATGGATTCTTTTTTGCAAAAACAGGTACCAGAGATTCCATCATATAGCAGAGACACTATGGACTTGCTTTCATAGTTGGAAAACATAAAATGGAACCAGAGATATCATTTGATGTCAATAGATGTGTGTTCTCTGTGCAAATCCATTGAACACAGTCTGGGTCTCAAAACAATGATCATGTTTGCCATGATACTTTTGCTGAAGATTTTCCTGTTGAGTTTTTGTTTAAAGCTGTAGAACTGATTTTGACCTTGAACTATTTAATGTTCAATAATGAATTTTTGCTGGTTTGTGGTACTGCCACGAGCACCACCATGGCACCCTCCTATGCCAACCTGTTTTTGATCTGATGGGAGGGTGCCATGGTGTTTGCTCATGACAGGAACCCTTATTATCCTCAGATCTTTTTTTTGGGGGGGATATATTGATGATATCATCATTGTTTGGGATGGAGATATAGATTCAGCCACAGCATTTGTCAGGAATTTAAATGATTAGTTTTAAAACAGCAATCAGTTTCTTTCATATCAGTATTAGAATTGATGAGGTTGGTAGATTTCATACTTGTACTTATAATAAACCCACAACTGGAAACATGCTATTACTGGTAACAAGTGCACAGTGGGCTCTATTCACAAAAGCTGGGGGTCCACGTAAATTGCACGTATCCCCCCGCACAACTCTGCACCCACCTGGAGATCTGTGCGGGGACCACATTCATGAACAGCAGTCTCCGCCCAGTTCCATTACACGGCCCCACCCTCGGGTGTGCAGGTTCGCAGGGGCTGTCCTTTGTGGGGCTGTGGACCTGGCTGCACAGTCAAGTGGCTGCCTGGACAGGGTCCCGGAGTGGATCCCTTGCACCCACACAATGCCATGTTTGTCCCAGCATGAAGAGCACCATGCAAGATGCTGGGGCTGAAGTGGTTGGATGACCACCCCAGCCCAAACGTGTGCCCTGAAGGCAGGGGAATCCATACTGGGGGCATCAATGCTCCCTGCTGTTACCACTGTGGCTGGTGGCTCCATCCCCTGGGGACATGTAACCTGCTGCCCAGGGTTATGGCTGCTTCCAAAATGCATAGCCACCGGACACTGTGTGCAGCACTCCACAGTTTCATGCATCACGTGGAGTGCTGCCGCATCCTGAACCCCAACCCCCTGCCCACCCTGGCACAGAGCTGCGCACATAGCCGGGGATTGGGCACATAGGTGGGGGCGGCCCTGCTTCGTGCATTGCACAGATTGGGCACAGTGTGCACATCCAGGTGCAGGTGGGCTGTGCGCCTTGGTCATGAGGTGCATAGCCCATATGCACCTTTCATGAATAGGGCCCATTCTGAATATACTGTCCAAGTAGTGCTGTGCAGAATGCAGAATTCCACTGGTGGAATGACAGCCGCTGGCAGAATTTCTGCCAGAATTTTGCTGATTCTTGGGTGAAATTCTGCCCACTGTGAGAACAGCATTTTTCCCTTGGAAAATTATTTCACAAACATTTCCACAGAAAATACTGAGATCCATGGGATAATATTCCATGGAACTGTTGCAAAAAGACATATTCCTTATTTTTCTGCTACGGAATTCCACCTTTCTGTTTCCAGCAAAATTCGGTGAAATTTCGCACAATTTCAAAAACTCCATGGAATTTCACTCTGCCAGAACTTAAAAATTCTGCATAGCACTGTGTCAAAACTGTACCATATTGACAGTTTATCTGTTTCCACAGAAACTGTTCTGATTTAACCTCATTTGAACTACAAGATAAGGAGATGTATATGAAATTTTTAGAACGGTGATATACCCCACCAGTTTTGGATAAAGCTCTTGAAAAAGCACGGAAAATTGATAAGACTACCCTATTAAGGCCAAGGAATAAAAAGGAGGATAATAATCTGGTAGCATTTGTTACAGAGTTTAATAATCTGGCTCCACATATTTCCAAGATTATTAGTAAATGCTGGGATGTTCTGAGAGGTGATAGGGAATTGTTCTAAGTGGTGGGTGACAAACTGAGAATAGCATACAGTTGAGGACCAACAATATTGGGATAAGGTTACCAACTCACTTTTTAAATGAGTCAGATCACATAGAAATTGGCTACTACCTTTGCCCACTAGTTTTCGTAAGTGTGGCAGGTGCAATATTTGTAGATTTGGCATTATTGGCAATCTTTTTATCCATTCAGTTCCTGGTAAAAGTGTGGAAGATAAGCAGTTCATAAGATGTGACTCTGATTTTGTAGTTTATATTTTGACCTGTTCATGTAACACATTTTACATGGGACGTAAGGTGTCTTAAAACATGTTTTCCAGAACGTATTCATTCCATTACTTCTGGTACCTTTATTACCCCGGTGGGATTACACTTCGCACAATATCAACATCCCAGTTATGGGAATTGAAAGACAGTTGGTAAAGCCACATTGGGGGGAGGGGGTTGAACCCCTTATATTATTATTATAGAAGGAGAAGCACTGGATTTATTCTTTGAAAGCACTGGCACATTATGGACTTAATGAGACTTTAGACATTTCATGATGTCTGCTGAGACAGGATGTTAACTTAAAGAATATTATGGTGTAACTTGTCACTGATGCATTTCTTTATATTGTCATGCTCTTGTGAAAAAACATTGCATTAAATGACAATATTCCGAGAATTTTTTTTGTACCTACCCTTCCCCCCACCTTAGTTTCAAGAGCTTTATTTTTCACTCATTATCAGTTTTCATTAGTTTCATTTTTTTTCCACCTCCCCTTGCTCCAGGTTGGCCACTCCCTCAGGCCACCTAGGGCCCTGCTGGCACCTCTGCCCTGATGTCAGCCATCACCACCTCATATTTTCAGCCCACTGGGTAACCCAGAAGTAACCCTTTGCCGGGTGGGTCCCCCTCCTCTGAGGGAGATAGGCACCAGTAGGGGCCAGCCAGCACATGCTACTTGGCCTGGGTGCTGCTGAGGTTGATCTGGGCCACGTTGGGGGCTCAGCAACAACGGGAGCTGGTGACTATCATCCGGCATCCGGTCAGCCATGAAGCACTTTTCTGCTTTGCTCCCTGGGGACATGGTGTGCCACAATGTCAAGGCATAAGCCGGCATTCCCCATGCCCCCCTTATTCAGTGGGTCCCCAGCATGTTATCCTGTCCCCAGCCTCTGCCAGAAGTCGGCAAGCACCGGGTCCTTGATCCACCCTCCCTCCGAGAGAAGGCGAGCAGTCTCCGGATGCTCTAGCCTTCTCTCCTCGGCTGGCCCCTCCAGAGTTCTCGTGGTAGTTTATTCCCGAACCCAGGTTGCTGGCATCGCAAGCAGAAATCCAAATGCAATCCAACAATTAGTGGTGCACAAGGAATCACAAAGCACAAGAAAATAAATGCAAAATGCAGTTTGCTGGTTTTCAAGAAGTGCACAATACAAAAATGTGAGCAGGAGTTCAAAATAGCTGCTCCTAGCACCTTGACTCTGTGAGTTGCCAGCCAATTAGTTTCATTTTAATAGGATTTCCAGGCATATTATGGCATTACATTAGTTTCAAGGCAAATTTTATAATGGCAAAATCAGTTTTGTACTAATATCAAAATACCCAATATGGCATGATGCATGTTGTATTTAGGACTCTCCCATTTTTATATTTTTATATCATTATTAGTGGGTATTTAAAGTTTGCTTTTGCTATTTTGACTGTGAAATTCACCATAGTTTAAGCAAGCTTATGTAGTGGTTAAAAATTTTACTTTTAGCCAGGATATAACATTAGGTCGTAAGTCCTATTTTCAAAGTTGTCCTGTACATACAAGCATTCAGGTTACAGAACTATAACAGGTTTCATACATACCTTACAATAATCCATCACATCACCATACGTAAAATGGAATCAACAAAATACATCATTAGTCATACCTAATATTAGTGTAAAAGTTTCAAAAGTTAATAATGTATACCCTGTTTAAATATTAAACATGTGCATCGTACCACTCCTTTCAAAGGGACATCACTACAAACAGGTACATTCCACATTAAAACTTTCATCTAATCCAGATTTTAATTGGGATAATCTTGTCAGATTTCTCATTTGGAGGGAATTTCATTCCATAGTTTTGCTGCCTGAAACTGTGATATCATGATCCCATATTTTGTGTTGACTTTTGGCACATTTAGACCCCTACATTTTACCTCCCTTAGGGCATAGTGATGAGTCTCACAACCAAATTTAATATCCATGTTTCCTTTTATCAGCCCTTTATTTATCTTAAAAATGAATATCAAATATTGTTTTTTATACTGTACCAGTAAACTATCCCATTTTAATTCATTATACATAAGGCAATGATGGGTTTTGAAGTTACATTTCAGGGCAAATCTTGCCAATCGATTATATGTTTTGATAAGTTTGTCCAGATATTTTTGCTCTGCAAAATTATACGCCAAATTACCATATTCCAACATAGGCAGTATCAACTACATAGCAATTGTTTTCCGTGTCTGATAATTTATTATTTGGGAGGATCTGCGCAATGCCTCAATTCTATTATTACTGTCTTTGTGATATTGTCAATATGATCCGAAAATGTTAAAGAACTATCTATAATAACTCCTAACTATTTATATTGTTTTGTAGTTATTATTTTTTTACCCACTCTCATTAGTATTCCCTTATCTGTTATTGCCTTTTTTGTGGACTTATTTGATTTTTTGTTGAAATACATAACCTGTGTTTTCTTCTCAGTTAACACAAGTTTTGAGCTGAAAAAACAATCTTGAAGAATATCAAAATCTAATTGCAACTTTTCCATCATTTCATCATGTGTTTTTGCTGTTACTAGTAGTACGGTATCATCCGAATAAAGCCTTATATGTGTATTATTTATTTTTGTGGGCAATTCATTTATGTAGCTCAAAAACAACAATGGCCCCAGGATTGATCCCTGGGGCACACCTCTTGACAAATTACCTATGTCAGATAATTGACTGTCAATTTCTACTCAGTTTCCTATCCCCTAAAAATGATCAGGTCCACAAAATCAAAGGCTTTGGATAGGTCGATGAACACTGCCCGTGGACTCCCCCGCATCCAGGGCAACTGCCACCTTATCCACAAAGTCCATGAGTGCAATGCTCTTCAAATACCCTGTCCTAAAACTGTGTTGAAATTTTGTTAGTTTAGAGTACTTTTCTAAGTAGTCATACAGTTGGTTATACACCATCCACTCCATTAACTTAGAGATGATGGAGAGGACCACAAGTGGCCTATAATTAGAGGGTTGATTTGAATTACCACCTTTAAGTATGGGAACAAGTTTTGAAACCTTTCATATTTCTGGACCGGTATTCTCCATTAAACTTTGATTAAATAAATCTATTAATATTGATGACAAAAAATTCACTGCATCTTTAATGAATTTTGATTCGATTTTGTCCAGACCATATGATTTTTCAATATTTATTATTTTAATCTCATCCCTAACTTCATTTATGTTTATTTTCCTAAAATAAAAATAAGGAGAATTTTCGACGACACTCATTATTTTATGGGTATCTATTTGTATTGATTTACTGACTGGAATATATATGTCTGGTAATGTTATAAAATAATGATTTTAACACCTAGACTTTTGTTTTCAGATCAAGAGGTTCACCCCTATCATTGGACATTTTTATTCTCTGTTCAGTCCTGAGGGGGTTATCCAAATCTTTTATTATATCCCAATGCTGCTTTGGATCTGACACGGTTCCAGTTTTATTATTATTGAACCTTTTTCTAGCTTGTTTAATTAGTCTTTGTTATTCATTCCATTTCATTTTATAGTTGTCCCAGTCGACCCCATTTCTTGTTTTATGGGCTTTTTTTCCAGGTTCTGTCTCTAATATATATCTTTTTCTTTAAAAATTCACTTACCCAGAGTAGATTTTTTTCCTTATTTTATTGGTCTTAAAGGTGCATGCCTATTACAGACCCCTGAAAAGGTCCGTGTGAATTTTTCTACCACCAAATTTACATCTGGGATTAATTTCAACCTATCCCATTTTTCACATTTTAAATCCTGAACAACATGTGCTGGGTGATAGTTTGTGTAATCTTTCTTAATCATGATCTTTTCTTCTTCTCTACATATATAATTATCTAGTAATACACAAAATACAGGGTTGTGATTCCCCAAGTTAGGGGGCAGGACCTGACACTTTTCAATAGTAAACCCCTTTCATAGGAACATTAAATCTAAAATACTACCCTGGCTATTTACCCCACTTTTCCTTGTACCTGATTTACTATCTGGCTAACATTTAAAATCTCACAACATTTCTCTAATTTCATGACCCTGGGTTTACCCCAGGTGTCATTGAAGTCTTCAATTAAAATTATGTACTTACCCACCACCAAGTATGCTGTTTTTGATGCCAACGCTTGAAACGTGTTAACATTTATGTTATGGGGAGAGTAGACTATACCAATGAGGAGTTTTAATTGTTTTGATATTACACAGACATTCAAGCCCCTCTAGTGCTCCTTGAAATACAATTTCATAGGGTCCCATTTTGTTTTTAATATATAAAAGAACCCCACCTGCCCACTTACCCCATCTTGTCTAAAAAGGACATAATCAATTGTTATTTCATTATCTCACACACTTTGGGATAACCAGGATTCTGTTATACCAGTTACATCTGGCTCTAGATACTGGGCCCAAATTCTAAATTCTTGTATTTTATTTATGATGCTTCTGGTATTTTCCAGTGTTATTTTTAAATCTGGCCTTGTTGTCATGTGGGGACTAGGATTACTTCCACATCACCTGCAAGCAACAGAATAATATAATGTGGTTGACTCAGATAATCTGCAGTGTGTTAAATTCAAACCTCTCGCTTTAGGATACAAATATCTCACATGATTAAACAAACTCCAGTTTTTAGTAAAGTCGTTTCTTCTTGCTCTGTGTGTTATCACAGAGCCAGATGGTAGTATTAATGACCATACTACAACTTTGTTTTGTAGCTTTTTAGGAGATGTGGCAACCTCCTGACCTGAAGTTTCAAATGACAACGATTGGTAAAATAGTACACTAAACAAAACACACTGTACCAGATGTTTCAACATATTCTGAAATTGCAAAACAATTCTATATATGTGTAAACTCACTCTCTGCTAACAAACCTATAGGGTTGGAGTTAAGAGGAACTATTTAAAATTAAAGTCCTCAAATTTCACATTTACTTTCCCTCACTTTGGGGTAAACACAACTTACTGACAAACTTTTCTGTACCGAGTGGCGCTCACGCGGTAGCAGCACAAGCCTTTTGTAGTTGACTACCCCTCCTCCTCTTCTGATGCAGGCTTCTACTGGCTAGCAGAGTGGAGCAACGGCACAGTGATAATAGGTATGAATGATGCAGTTCACAGGCTTGAAAAATGATAATGTCTATTGCTGGCATTTGTAAAGTGCTTAAACAGTCAGAGTACCTGTGAATGGTTCAAGGGCAGTGCAAGCCTTTTGTAGTTGGCTGCCCCTCCTCCTCTGCTGACACAGGCACCTAGTCACCACCTCTCTCATTTGGCGGCCGGTTCTGTGGGAGATGTTACCAGGAGTTGGTACCGGAACATACATCATTTTGAAATTAATATTTGAAATGGATCAATACATTGGCATTATATCAATAATTAATTATTAATATTCTTGGATGATTTCCTTTTCCATAGTTTGTATAAGCTATTAATAAGTTAACACCTAAATACTGTTGTCAAGTTCCTTTTTCTGCTTCTCTCCCCTTCCCGTTCTCTGTGGGTCCTGCTTTGCTGTCTCCCTACCTCTTCCCTCTCCTTCTCCCTCTCCATTTGGGACTTTATGACTGGCTGGGAAGAATATGTTCTTCAATAGTGCTGTGTAATGAATCCCCTTATACTGTTACACTGGGATTTTTTGATAAGATATTTTATTTTGTGTGTGCTTTTGTGAGCTATAAGGCACGAGTGTTTTGTTATGTGCTATGGGCCTGATTCCAAGTTGCATGGCGCAACTCATGGGCATATGCTAGTTACACCATGCAGCACTATGTCGGGGACCCTGTACCGTATTCCAAGACAGGCAGGGTCCCCAGCACCTACGTCCCATGACTTGAGGCAGAAGCAGGCTAGTGCCACAGGAATGGCACAATGTACATGGGTGCCACAAGTCAAGGCTCACAATGAACTGCCCCTCTAAAGCCCTCACCCCAAAATGCATCTGCAATCATCTGAGGGCCTTGTGGGGGCTAACCGGTGGCACACACATGGGGGGCAGTGCAGAACATGGACTCCAGGGGGCAAGGCAATGTGCTTCCTGCAGTGCTGCAGAGGGGGACATCCATAATTTTGCCAAGACAGATGCCCCTTAGACCACCTCCATGTTGGTCTAACTCACCAGCACCATAATGGGTCTCGGAATAGCGTAATTGGGTTACAGCAGCCGCCCTTCTGAAATAGGGCACAGTTGCTGCCATAATGCACCCTTGTGCCATGCCACAGTGGGTTGCCAGTGTAGTGAGTGGTGGAATCCACCTTTGATTCAACCTGCATATGGCATGGCACAAGCTGCCTCCTGGAATTGTGACTTGTGGAACGCATGACGCAAGTTGAGATTTATTCCACAGGGTCTGGTGTAAATCACCTTGCACCATATGTAAGGTGTTCTGGAATTGGGCCCCATATTTTTAACCATTTTCTTCTTAAGTGAGAACCACACATGTTCCCATACCTCCTGATGAAGGGTCACATGAGGACCCACAGTGCTGGGGTTTAGTGCCACTAGTCTACATGAAAAGTTTATGGCAAAATAAATCAATTTTTTTCTTTTTAGATTATTTCTTTTTGTTACTTCCTCAGCTAGGGGTGGTCCTATGGTTCCCCTCTTCTTCAGACATCCTCTTGGCTGCTGCTCCAGACCCAGTAAGAGCTCAAACCCTTTTTGCCCTGCCATCTCAGGTTGCATTACAGCTGGGATTTATCCCGCAGGCTGCAGAAGACCTGGAGGCTGGGGGCTGAAGGGGAGCTGGCATAAGTGGGTCCAGTGCAGTGCTGTCAAAGCCAGCCATCACTCACACCAGAGGATTGGTGCTTTTTCCTTTTGTCCATCAGTCTCCCCATGGCACAGGCATGCAATGGCATCAAGGATGCTGCCATTCATGTTCTCGCACACAGCATACCCAGGGTCAGCCCACGCTAGCTTACACACATTGATCCCTGAGCCTGTACCAGCCCCCAGCTACCACCAGGAGCCAGTGCCTCAGCAATCATCCCCACCATCCCTCCCCAGAGAAGTAGAGCAGTCCATGGGATGTTCGATCCTCCTCCCCCAGCCAATCCTCTGAGACCCAAGGTCACTCCCAATCTTGGGTCATTGGCATGGGATAAGGTAAGGTACTTGCACCTCAGCCCTCTACACCACCGGACAGACCCGCTATCTATTTTTTCACTTGCAACCATGTTTAAATGTTCCTTTTTCACTAGAGTGTGGCTTTCTTCTGTGATGCTTTTTAGTATGGACTGGTGAATGGGGGGGGGACCACTAGACTCCTAGATGTAGACTGCTAGATGGAGACCAATAGATGGTGACTCCATCAGTGGAGGCATTCAAGTGAGGTCTGAAGGCTCATCTTTTTAAAGAAGACTTTTTTTAGTTAGCTACAGCTAGATTTTATTAATACCTATTACTGGAATTGTTAATTTATTGTTTATACTTATTGCATTAACACTGTATGTAATTTTATTACATGTCTCTTACACCTTATAAAGTGCCCAGAGCCTCTGGGACTGGGCACTTGAGAAATAAAAAAAATTAAAATCACTTACTTACTTAGACACCATGGAAGTTTACTTTTATCAGTTCCAAAGTCTCAGTTGCACCAAATGGAATGGAGGGGGGGAGGTTGCTCTAAAGGGTCTGGCTACCCCAAATGAAGATTTGTTCCAAGGCAAAGGAGTACTCCAATCAAATGAACACATAAGGATTCACTTGAGTGCAAAAAAACAAAACTTTAGTAGGGAAATCCAAGTGCATACAAACATTACCATCACCAGAAGCAGCTGCACCTCAGTGCTTCACCTAAAAAGGCTTCGACAGGAGGTGAATACTTGTATTAACTTCAACCATTTTATACCATGTCACCAGTGAGCCATCATTTAAAAACACCATTCAGCAATTCTTTAGTACTGTATCGTTCACTTTTTGCACACAACAAAACTATATTGGAATAACTGACTCTGAAAAAAATATTCAGAAAATGGTATCAAACTTGTATCGAACCATTATAGTACAGAGGTGTCCCAAATATTACAATCATTTGCAATACTCGGCTTATAATCAGTGTCTCATGCTGTTAATTCTGCAATCACTCACACATAATAGTGATGCTCAATTCCCTGGGGATTCACATGAGTGTACAACCTGGAACAGCTGTGTGAAAACCTCCATAGTGCAAATCAGAGAATACACAGGACCTGAAACAGAAGAACAGAAAAATGTCAGTTTAAATCAGGCTAATCTTTTATAGATGATATTCTTGAATTCCCAATACCAAGTAACATATAGCACAATGAGTCTGATCAGTTGGGGGGGGGTGTTAGACAGTAAACCAAAAGCAGACACTTTATCAGCAAAGAAGAATAAAACAGAGTAAAGCTATTACATTTTTTCATGCAGTAAGGTCAAATAGAAAATGAGAGAACAGCCTAGTATAATAACATTTTAACAACCCTTTAGTTTTTTGGCTCCTCTACATACAGTATGCTTCTCATACACACTCTTACCTATATAATGGGAAAGACATGAGAAACCAGTACTCATTTAATCCATATGGACTCACAGTTTGCAATTTATAGATTCAGAAACTCTCCCTTCTTAGTAACAGATTCGCTCTGTTGCCCCCTCTCCTTGGTGGTCTCACTAATTCAAGCCCCAGAAATTTAAAGCATGTGTGATCGCTATTATGTACTTCCAAAAAGTGTTGTTCTACAGGCATATCCAATCTCCCATGAACTATGGAATGTATGTGTTCCTGTAGCCTTTCTTTTGCCATTCTGACAGTTCTTCCAATGTAGAAAAGCCACAAGAACACCATAAAGAATATACCACAAATTTAGTGGTGTATGTAATGAAGTCCCTGATGTTAACTATTCTCCTGGGATGTTCTAGTGCTGTGGTGGGAGCAGTATATTGGCAGACATTGCAGTTGTGGCATTTGAAAAAGTCACTTTTTTTTTTACTTTAGCAGCCTGGTCGAGCCCTACATATAATTTCTAGTAAACTGGCTCCTAACTAGAATATTTCATAGACTGGCACCCTTCTTAAAGGTCACTCTAGGTGAGGCACCTATTACTTCTGCTAACCTATCATCAGATAATAGAATAGACCAATTTCTCCATATCACTGTATATTACCCAATTGTCCAGGTAGACATTTGTATTCTGTGGAGAACATAACTGTCTCTTTTACATTTTTACTCCCTTGTCTACCTTTTGTAAGGATTAAAAGATCACCTCTATTCTTGGTCCTCACTTCACAAATTGCTGTTTTTAACAGATCACTATCATAGCCACTTGCAGGAAAATGTTTTTTAAGATCCTGGCTTGTTCCTCAAAATCACATAGTTCCATGCAGTTTCTTCTAATCCTTAAGAACTGCCCATGTGGGAAAGAATTCTGCAGGGCACTGGGATGTGAACTGTCAAAGTGTAATAGTGAATTTGTAGAAGTGACTTTTCTATACCACTTGGTTATTACTTTTCTCTGTTCAAGGTCCCCTTTAAGGTTAATGTCTAAGAAATCAACCTAAGTACTATCTATACTAGCAATAAATCTCAGATTACAACCATTAACATTTAGCAATTTAACAAAATCCCATGCCATTTCTTTCTCCCCATCTCATACACATATGTAATCATCTATAAAATGAAACCATACTTCAATTCCTTGGGCTGATGATCGGAAAGGGGGGGGGCACTGCGTACAGTACCAGGGCTGTTATATGTTTATTCCATGGGCAGGTGATCAGAGGCAGGGGGACCACTAGCAGCAGGGATGTTTTAATCTTAGTACGAGAAGGTAATCAGTACTAGAACCAGGAGAGTTGTACTTTTATTATGGGCTGGCAGTCAGTGAATGGGGGGAAAGCTAGCAACCAGGGATATCTACAAAGTTCAGGAATTGGACATCTGGGGGGGTGCCACATTAATCTGCCTCACTAGCAATGCAAATAAAGTCCATAATGGGCATGCAAAAGGCCCCTTAGTGCCTTGCATGCCCAATGAGCTCAATTTGCATTGGGCCCTTTGAATATTGCAGATAGCACTCCGGTGCTATCCCCTCTGGTGGCATATTTCTGTATCCATGTTGGGGCAGTGACAATTGACTTACTGATGCACCAATTTGATCCTATATTCAGTTGAATAACACCAGTGTGCTATTTGACTGAATACAGAGTCCTTGGGCTCCTAGGCAATCACAAGGTATAGCACAAAATGTTGCACTCCACTTTGCGCTATTTTGAATATCCGGCCCCTGATGTCAAATCCATCATGCTGGAGAATGTATTTCCTCTTACAGCTGCAAGACAATCTGCCTGGTGTGGCACAGGATAAACTTCCTTGATTATCCAGTGTTAAGCCATTGTAAAGCGCCTTAATGGCCCGAAAGGCACTTATGTGAAGCAATATTTATTATTATTATTATTATTATTATTAAAGTCAGTGCAGATTCTGAGGTCTCCATCTTTCTTCCATACCATCAGTAGGGGTTAAGCATACTCATTGACAAATTTATCGATGATGCCCTTTTCCTTCATGTCAGTCAAGACCAGTCAACTTCAGGCAATGATCTGGGAGAACTCATCTGTAGGAGAGTTGAAAAGATCACTCATCTATCAAGTGAACCCTCTGTACAAATCCATCATCTTCTCCACAGTGTAGATGGTGTCTGAAAAAGATGACTTCATATTCTGCAATCAGGTTTACTATCGTATTCTTTCAATAGGTTGAAATCTGGCAGCCAGTGATGTCAACATCTATCAGACCAACAGTAGTTCTTGAAAACATTTTTGAGGATCAATACTTGGAGTACTATTACTCTGTTTTTCAGTTGTAGTGGCATCAACCTTTTGACACAATCCCTCCTGGCTTTCCAAAAATGGACATTGCACTATCCTCATCAACTGGGTGCTATTTCCCAAACTGACAGAATAACCTGTTCGGGTGTACTTCCAGAATCCATCAAGGACCACTCCCCAGTCTACTACATGTGGCAGACAAAAACTCCTAGGGTCCCCCCCCAATTCAGTTCCATGATTTCTCTCATCTTTACCCTTCCCAGTTTAAAGGTGAAGTAGCCAGCCTCGACTGGTCATACCCATGGGAAACCTTTGAAATTTTTTATTATTTATTTAGCTTTTGTTGACCGGGTAAGTGCACTAGACAAATCCTGCCTATTTTCAGGCACAACCCGGTAGAGGGGGATACAGATGAATGCCAACTGACCTTAAACCAGATTAAGCTGTTTGTGATATTTTTAGTGAATGAGAGAAATTTAGCCAGGACACCGGGGAAATTCCCATACTCTTGCTTCCTGTGAGCAGGGGGGACCCTTTTTCCTGCAGAACCAAGATGGCTGCCATCCCGGACCCTGGAGGAGGTGGAGGTGACTGCATTGCTGTCAATGGGGGGAAACCTATGGCCGAGGAAATGGCCAGTCCAGATCTGCAGTTGGAGAGGATGCAGGTGCAAGCTCTACAGGGGTCTGAATTACCTCACTTAGTGCAAAGTATGGAAATGCAGCATTTGGTTGAAACCTTGTTACACTCAGATGAAGAAGGAAATACTCCTACAAAATATTTTTTTAACAGAGGATCTTACAGCTAACCCAACAAATGAGGTAAAGGCCATGAGTTCTAAGGATACAGTTGAAAATGCTGAACAGACTTTACGTTTATTTCTACAAAAGGAGGAATTAAGGCACGCTCAGGAAAAAAACAAGTTACAAGCTAAACTTGAGGAAGTAACATGTTTGGCTTTAAGCACAAATACAAAGAAGAAGCCGGTCAGGGAACTCTCTGACGCAGCAAACTCAAAGGCCCAGCTGGAGCAGGGTGAGTCAGTCACAGTTGTCAATCATTCCTCTACTGTCTTTGAAAAAGTAAAAGGGGAGAATCAGCCGGCTGGCAGTTTAAACGTCGTAGTCTCAAATGTGTGCCTACAGACGATCCCCTTAGTTGAACGAACTGGGATTAGTAAGGTTGCCGAGATGCCTATCACTCAGAATAACATTAAAACTGTTGAAACCACCCTTAAGTCAGGGCATTTAATGCTGTCAAAAACCTCAGGGTTTGTGGCCTTACCTGACGGTCAAGCTGCTGTCAGATATCAGACAAACAACTTGGAAACACAAGCTATGGCAACGCATTTTTCTTTTACTAACTTAAACAAGTTCAGCCAAAAAGAAATGCAGAAAGATAAAAGGCTAGCACAAACCTTAGCACACAGACATTTAAATATGACATTTTACAAACTGTATCAGTACCAACTCTCAAGACAGCTGAATTGCAAGATGCAACCTGGACTCTGGGTGGAGCACTGTCCCGGTCAGGTTGGAAACAAAACCCTGCAGGGATTTGGGTATCAGATCTGGAGTGGGATGATAATTTATCATTCACTCCTTCTTCATCAACTTGGACTCCAGGACATGGTTTACAACAAGCAGAAGTTGCTCTTAAAAACTAAGAGACGCCAGATTCAAAACAAACAGATGTTGTTGAGGTTGCCATTGAAGTACATTCTCCAACAGGGGGAACTGACACTGCTAGACAGGTTGAAGAAATCCCGATAACTAGTGCAGATACTGAGATTGAGCACAATTTGGATGAATCTGCTAATAAACAACCTCTGCTTTCAGAACTGTTTGCAAATATAAAAAAAGAAGCAGCTCCTAGGAGGAACGCGGTGAGAATTTGGTATAAAGGGGGCATGGAGGACAGACCAGAAAGGCATTTTGTAGGAAAAACATTATTGAAAGACTCTTTAAGGTTTTCCCCCCGAGAGGTGATTGCCTTCATTAACATCTCAGGGGAGGACAATTTCAACATAAGTTTTCGATCTGCTCACTTTTTAGATCTCTTTTGGGAAAGGTATGCCCAGGTAAAATACTCCCCTATCTGGTCTCCTTTTGTGGTTATCCCACTTTCTAAACCGTTGGTCAAATTCATTACAGTAATGTTTCATAACGAGGGTGTGCATGTAGCAGATATAACATATTGGTTATCCCAGCGTTTTGAACTATTAAGTGACCCTGAGGCTATTTTGGATACTGAACTCTTTTGGACCGGGTGTTAGTGATATAAGGTTAAACTGCAAAATACAGATTCAGGCATAGTCCATATTCCTAACTCATTTATGTTAGGTAGAGATGGGGGGGTGCTTTTACACTGGGCAACCCAGAGCCTGCTACAAATGTGGTTTCTGTACTCATATATCAAGTACATGTGATAAACCTAGATGTGGGAATTGTAGGGAGGTGGAACACATTTCCTTTCAATGTGCATCACACACTAAATGTGATTTGTGTGACGATATAGGACATGCATTTAAGGAATGTCCCTGGGCTGCTAAAAATGCGGCTTGCAATGTCAGTCCTGATCTCCTAATTCAACAAGCACAAGATATAGCTGAGGTACTTGCACAACTGCTACAAAAAGAATAGGAGAAAGAGTCTTGTTCTGAAAGAAGTTTGGGCCAGGTTGCAATTCAGGCTTTAACCACCCAGACTGCCATCCTTATCCCTTCCCCCCTCCTCCCCATCCATCATAAGTTGGAACAACAGGTGTTTCAGTCACGAATGCTTGATTCTAGTGTGTTATAGCGAACCAGCTCAGGATAATGTTCTTGAAGCTTCATCCCCACCTCAGAGGTGTAGATCCTAAAGAAATCAAAGGTCACTTCGTATTCCCCTCTCCACTACTCTTCCTTTGGATGTTGTGTCATCCAAAAATTCTTCAGAGGATGTACAGTCCAAAACCCCTTTTGCAGCACTAGCACCAGAATGGGGGGACTTAGACATGGACCAAGAGGAAGGGGACAGTAATACTAGAGACCAAGACATGGAGACTCTAAAAGGGTTTGCATGGTACAAAGGGAAAAAAAAGAAGGAAAAAAGTTGATCACCAAGAAGGTCTAAAAACGTTTTCATCTGCTGATGCTTAAAATTGGAGCAAGAAATGTACACAGTTTGTTAAACTCAGGGAAAAGACAGATTGTGTTTGATTACTTGCATATGCTTAATTTGGAATTCTGTTTTTAACAAGAAACTTGTTTTTTTATACTCATAATATATGAAACTATCAGAGTGAATGGTTTTGGGGACCATCTTATTGGTTCTTCAGACAGGATACTGCAGACGGGGTGGGGATTATATTTAACACTTTTTCTTTTCATCTTCTAAAATTGGTGGATATACTTCCAGGAAGAGCCTTGCTATTGGATGAGACATGGAAAAATAAGCATTATAGGTTAATTAATATTTACAGCCCACAGACTAAAGCAGGGAGAGTAGCACTGCTGGCGGCAGTCAAACCTTACCTAATGACCACTCAGAATATAATTTTTTGTGGCAATTTTAATTGTGAAATTCCATCTAATGTTAAAACTAGAAAGCCTATGGCTAAAATATATTGCTATTTCAATGCTCTGATAGATTTAATATCCTCAGCTAACTTGATTGATTGCAGTAAATTCAAGGAATGGGGTCCAAACTTTATGTTTAGGAAGGGGAATTTAAAGTCCACTATAGACTGTGTACTGGTGTCTAAGGCTTTATCTAGAATTAAAATGGTAAATTGTCCGGAGGAATTTTCAGATCATGCTTTATTAATAGTACAGATATACGATATCCCTGAATGTACATTTCTGTTACCAGATGGAAATTTAATATTAAAGCCCTGGACGACCTAGGGGTCCAACAAGGAATAAGAACCATTATTAAGACAAGATGTTCTGTTTGTTTTTTATATACGGATATAGGCCAATGGTGGCTGGACTCAAAAAAAGATTTACATGACTGGTTAACAAAATATGGGAAACATAAGGTGAATGATGATTTTTTAAAGTATCTCTCCCTACGACAACAATTATATAAACTGTACACTTGGGCTAATACTTCAAAAATTAATTATTCTGAACAAATCAAGAAAGTTAAATCAGAAATGTTAGTCTATCAATATGATAGAGCTAAAACTGTGAACGTATTATTTCAGAATGGGATTAAAAAACAAAAAAAAACAGCGGGCGATCCTTTTCAGGCATGTAAAACTATGAGAGAAAATACAGAAATGACAGCTCTGTTTGATTCTCAGGGGGTGTTGCAAAGTTCAGTTTATGACCTTTTTTCTATAATAAAAGATTATTGGGTAACATTATTACCAGATAGTTATCCCACAGTTCAGGATATTGGGGCTTACCTAAATTATATTCAGATTACTCCTATACCTTCTGAGCTCCTACACAATGTCATGAGCATTGATTCTTCAGAAATAAAAATAGCAATTCAGAAAATGACATCAGGGAAATCCCCAGGGCTGAATGGGTTGCTCATTGAATTTTATAAAACATTCGAGGTGGAATTATCTGATTGTTTAGCGGTAGTTTTGGGCTATTTTTTTCAAAATGAACAGAATCCCCCCAGCTTTTTAGATTGTATTCTAATGTATCTTTATAAATCAGGTGACATACAGCACATTTCTAATTGGAGGCCTATTACCATACTTAATTTGGATTATAAAATTTTTACGCACATTTTAAACAATAGGTTTAAGCTTTTTGCTGATCAGGTTATATCTCCAGCTCAATATTGTAGTTTACTCTCACAGAAAATACAATCAGCCCTAATGATAGTGAGAGATGTTATTGAACATCGTTCTCTTTCAGGTAAATTTGGCACTTTAATAACAATAGACCAAGAAAAGGCATTTGATTGGGTTTCCCATATATATTTGTTTTCAGTTCTGAAATATTATGGAATTCCGGAGTACTTAATCTGATTAATTAAATTAAGTTATAGATCCACAACAGTTTACCCAATTATATGAAATCAAATTATTTATAATTTTAAAACCTAGCTTGGGGTGCATCAGGGCTGTCCCTTGAGTCCTCTTCTTTATGTCTTCTCTTTGGATCCTTTTTTAAGATTTTTAAAAGATAAACCTAAATGGAAAGGTATTCAGGGACCAGGCTTGCAACCAGCTATAAATGCTCAAGCTTTTGTGGATGATCTCTGCCTGTTTTTTTCAGAAACTTCACAATTTTGGAAATTTTCAAACATTATGTTGGATTTTACTAAAGTATCCAACTCTAAAATGAATATAGCAAAAAGTCAAGGTTTATATATTGGGGTAGGATTCCCAGAGGCTCAAATAGTACAGGGTTTATGTATATCCTCTGAACCATTGAAAATATTGGGTATTACTTTTGGACCCTAGAATATGGCCTTATTTAATTTGGAAAAAACATTATCAAAAGTTGAAACCAAAGTATCCCACTGGAAATCATGGAGTATGTCGAAAATTAAATGCATACAGATAATAAAAAAATTCCTGGTCCCACTTTTACCTTATGTAGCTATGTTGTATCCCCCACCAAAACAGTTAGGGGTAAGATTAAATGGTGTTTTCTTTCAAATGCTTTGGGGAAACCGTTTAAACCCTATTAGGAGGTGTTTTACTTGTCTCCCCCCAAAAAAGGGGGGATTAGGTATATTAGATCCTATTTTTTTTTTCATACCCTTTTCTTATTGCAAATGGTTAAATGTGATTTAGGATCATCATCATCATCACCACAAAGGTCATGGCATAGATTAAGTTTAGACAGATATTTTAGGGCATGGGGGCTGTGGCCCCAAGATTAGGGTCTTTTTTACATGTTCCTGATTTTTTTAGATCAGCTGTTTCCAAATTATATATTTGAACCTCACAAAAAGAGATTCAGGTTCAATCTGAAAGCAACTCTATAAAACTGTTTTAGATAAAATCTACCCAATAGAGCCGAGTTTTAAATTTTGTACCCCGGACTGTAATAAATATATTTTGGCTCAATTAGTAAACCCCAGAATCCCGCCTCAGATGTGGGAACACTTGTGGTTATCAGTTTATGGTAGAACCCAGGTAAGGGGAAACGCTAAGCATAAAGCTGTCGAAGAACGGAATTGTCCCTATCCAGATTGTATAAATGTGGAAGAAACAATGGAGCATAATTTATTTTTTTGTTCCTGTTCTACACAATTATGGGGCTATTTGGCCAAAGTATGGAATATACCTTAGCTTGTTAATTTAAATTATGAGATATGTGTTATAGGCAATTATTCCTTTTTGGGCTCCAGCTTCCACTCAGAAACTCTTGCTATTTTTTTGTTGTTTAAAATTTTATCTATGGCAGGCAAGATGTAGTTGGGTACTTCATCAGAACAGAATGTCTTATGAGATGGTTAGGATCTTTATCTGTGATGCTATGGGGCAAGTATATGTTACTGATACTATACAGGCAATGGATAGGCAAGTCCAACGATGGTGGAAAGGTTTTTCATTTTTTATAAAATATAAATAAGGTGTTTAGAATAAATTTGGTTTAAATTATTTATTTTTTGGGAAGTTTTTTCTACTTCGTTTAAATGGGGATTTTAGGGTAACAGCAAACACTAATGGTGAAATATTATAAGGTGTATTATGGAAAGTTTTTTAGTTTTTCAAGGAATTTGTTTCTTATTTTATTTACCCTTTTCAAGGTATGACTTGTTATTTTTTTTCTTTCTGTATTATAATTGTTTAATTATGTTTCCTTGCTCTGTTTCAAAAGTTGTTTATTTGGATGTATTTACAATGTTTTTCTTCTTACTAAAACTACCCCTACTCTTTTCGATAAGTGCCATGGGATCTTTAACATCCACCTGAACTACCACCAATCCAGGCAGATGGGACCTCAGTTTAACATCTCATCTAAAAGACAGTACCTCAGAAGTGCAGCACCCCTCCATGCTACACTACAGTGTCAGTACTGGGATATTAACCCAAGTGCCAGATGTGGGAAGTTAACCCACAGCCCTCTGATCTTCCGGCCTCAGAGGTGAGTGTGCTACCTACTGAGCCACTGACACTGCTATGGCTGTCTCTTACTTCAGCATTACATTTGCAGGTGTCCAGGACAAATATGCTTCCCCCTAACCACTAGAAGGGTTTGCATCTGGGGTCAGCCCGCTGGTGCAGTGGTAGCACTACCACTCATGATGCCAATGACCCAAGTTCAGTAGCAAGCTCAAGCCACTGGAGGGCCAGACTGGCAGAGAAAGAACAAGCATCTGGAGGACTGCTCTCCTTCTCTGGAGGGGCATGGATTTCAAAGCCCAATGAATGCCCAGCCCCTAGTGACAAACTAGGGGAAAGGCACCTGGGACTGTCACAGAATAAGCAGGGGTGGGCAGATGCTGAGGCATGGCACATGGGTGTGCAGGTCACATGTCATGGCATCATTGCATGTCGTGCCCCTTGGGGGAAGAAAAACAGAAAAAATCCTCAGCAACAGAATGTTGCATGGACCCTCACAGGCTCTGGACCCAACTAGATGGACTTGCTGGTCCATCTACTGGATCCAGTTCATGGTGAAAGACTGAGGGACACTGCTAACTCTGCAAGGGGGCAAGCCCTGGGGTTATCTACAGGCAGTAAGTGCTGGTAGACATTGGGGTGACAGGATGGGGGGGTCCAGGTGGATGAGGATTGCCCGAGGCATGGTAGAGAAAAAAGGAAAGAAAGGTTTGCATCTGACAACTAATTGGCATGATCACCCTCTATTATCCCTGCTCAAAATGACAGACAAATGTTGGTCTACCTTCAAGGCCACCAACTTTGTTTCTGACTGGACACTATATAGAAATAAATGTAAACAGGCCATTCAATGGAGAAAAAGCTGTTTCTGTAAAACCCAATTTGATTTTTCCATTGGCAGCTCCCATCACTTCTTGATTTGTAAAAAAAAACAAAAACTTGAGTCACGATGGTAACCCCACCCCAACTGACATTGAGATTGAGGGAGCTCGAGGGAGTAAACTGTAGTACCCCCTCCACTGTCTCAAATGCTTTCAATAAATTTTATACTGACCTCACAGCCTATACTGGGGATTTTCCCCTCCCATCCCATTTTCAGACTTCACCTCCAATTCCAGAACCTGTGCAACATCCTCCTTTTCACCTTAAATAGGTTAGGGTCTCAGAGGTGTGTAAATTCCTGAGGCAGATCCCTGAATCGAAACCTGTCAGCTCTGACGGGATCAAGCCTAGACTCCTCAAAATCATAACACAGTAACTGGCTTCCCTGTTAACTAGAATCTTTAGCCTGTCCCTCTCCTCCTGCACTGTCCCTACTATCTGAAATATATTGTACATAGTGCCTGTGTTCAAAACAGGTAGTATCAAAATTATTAGCAACTACAGAACTATTGCCATTTTACCCATTCTCTGTAAGGTATTGGGAAAAATTGTTGCCAACTAATTGACTGATTATCTCTCTGCCCATAATCTCCTCTCCCTGAAACAGTGTGGATTCTGTCAGAATCACAGCACCAACACAGAATTGCTTACCCTCACCAACAGCATTACTAATCCATTTAATAAGGGAGAGCTTACTGGCACCATATGAATTTATTTCATTAAGGCATTCAATATGGTTGGCCATTCCTTACTTAGTAATAAATTCTATGATGGTAGCCTCTCTTGGTTGAGAAGTTACCTGTGCAACAGGCAGCAATGAGATAGGTTAGGATCCTTCCTATCTGATCTTGCCTCTGTCGCCTTTGATGCCCCTAAATGCTCTATGCTTTGACCCCTTCTTTTCTCCCTCCATGTCAACTTGGTTCACCATTGTGTTACAAACAGTACCCCTCTCCTGTACACTGATGACCTTATCTTTTTTACTAGTGCCCTGAACGTGGCAGATATCAACTTTAACCTGTCTGCTGTCTTACTGTACATGCCATACAAATAAGGTTACTTCAAAACAGGGTTTTAATGAACCCTACTAAGTCACAGGCAGTGTTATTTGAAACTGCACATTGACTAATGAATACCACAACTCCACTATCAGTGGCCTGTGACAACAGCACCCCTCTGGCCTCAGTCTCATCCTTTAATTAATTGGGTGTTATGCTCAATCCCTCCCTTTATTTCTCCCTCCATGTGGTTTTCACCTCTAAGGCAGTCAATGTTAACTCAGACTAGCCTTTAGATCCAGCTGTAATCTCTCTCCCTCTGCTCAATTTGCTATTGCCCAAGGTATCTTGATTCCCAACATTGCTTATGGTCTGCTTGTTTTCTCCAAAGCCTCTAGCTCTATTTTACACCAATGGGATTTAACTTACAATGGTATCTCACTTTTTGACCTTGCTTGTCATCACTTTAGTGCCATATCCTGGATTTAGGATAGTGCCATATCCTGGATCAATAGTCATCTGTCCTGCCATTCCCAAAGAGTTACATGGGCAGGCTCTGTCACTAATCCAAAACCCATAATTCATGGTGTTCCTCAAGGCTCCATTTTGGGCCTTTTGCTATTCTTGTTATTCATTAATGACCTACCTAACTTCTGTGGAGAGGTGACAGTGACATTTATGTGCAGATGATGCAATCATCTGTCGCCCCTCTCCTGATGCTAACTGGGTTAACCGCGTGCTGGCTTCTGACTTCTCTACACTAGAGGATTGGTTCTGGGGTAAACACCTTCTCCTGAATACGAAAAAGACAAAATGTATGATTGTTTCCCCCACCTACCCTCCAACCAGCTCACTCACTCACCTCTTACTATCACCTCCCTCTCTGGTGATGTTCTTGAAAATGTCCACTCCTTTAAATATCTTGGTATTACTTTAGACTCAATCCTATCTCTTAAATTGCATGTCTCCAATGTCTCAAAATCTCTGAACCAGTGCCTAGGCCTGCTCGACAGGAGATGCCCTTTCCTATCCTCTGGTTCCTGCCTTAAGATTGCCACATCTTCCCTTATACCTCTCCTAACCTATGGTGCACCCTTGATGGTCTCTCTCTGACTCCCTTGACCCTTTCTATACTCTCCAAAGCCTATCATAGGGTGGGTAGGTTCGCTCTAGGGGTTAGCTCCTATCAGCACCACTGTACCATCCTCTCCACACTAGGATAGTTATCCTATGTATCAAAGTTAAGGTACCATTCCCTTAGCCTCCTGTTTAAACTGGTGCACAAATTTACCCCTCCCCACCTCAGTGAGTTAATATGTTTGAGACAAGCTCCTAGTTCCCTCAGATCTGCCTCACTCCCCCTACTAACTAAGCCTAAATATGCATCTTGGCACTACACTCAAGTCTTTCTGTTTAGCTGTGATATCCAATTAGAACTCCCTTCCATCCTCTGTTCTATCCTGCTCCTCTCTCCCTGTGTACCAATCCACTTTGTATGCCTCACTCGCAGCCTTGGTAAACTGTTCCTGGCTCACCTAATATCTCTTGCCCTACACTTGCCTCCATTTCATTAGGTTGCAGATTCAAATGTTAGACCGTCCTGCATGATTACTATGTCTGCTAGGCATAATGTGTATATATGTTAATACCAGCCCATGCTTTGTATATAACTTTCCTGCTAGCTAGCCTCAGCATGCTGATACTTTCATTCTGTACCATACAGCCTGTAAGGTTTTGTGTCTGTTGTACATAATATTTATACTTGATATTGCCTTGTCTGTGCTTTGTATCATATGTTCTGTAATTTATCCTGCATATTTAATAGCTAACTTGTTTCAGTACTTTGCATAATTTCTTCCTATTTTTGCAATGTTTTGTTTTCTATCCCTCCTGGGTCAACCCTGAGAAAGGGACTACAGTTGTCTCAGTAGAATTACCCAGTCACCAAAATTCAAATAAATAAATAAAATAAATAAACTTTGCCCATCACTGTATCCTGCAGTCTAAGCTTGTTTTGCTCCCTCCAGCTGCTCAGCATGACATTTCCCTGGGTGGAATCACTCATATTGTATTATGGAACCAGGATCCATCATCTCTTGCTTCCCTCCTGGTGCCTTACAAACATGCATATCTTCTCAGATCTTCTGACCTTGATCTCCTAGTCACTCCTAGGACTAGGACCAAACTTGGGGAGACAGCCTTCTCTTTCTCCGTCTCGAAATTATGGAACACTATACTAGCTAACATTAGACATTGTTATGCTGCCTGTCTTTTCTGGAAACAAAACCATTCCCACCTACAAAATTTGTCTGCATTCTGTTCTAGCCCCTGAACTTTGTAAACCCTTGTCTAAATACTAGAAAGTCCTCACACTTGTCCCATTGAAATCCTGGTATGTTGATTGTATTCTTGATTTATAACTTTAGAATCTCCCTGCTTGTGAATTTACTCTTCTGCTTCCTCAACTGATTGTCACATATTGTATTGTTTATTGGAATTTACTATCCTGGGTCATGGCTGAAAATAGGTCAATGCTTGTCTAGCACACCCAACCAGGCAAACAATCAATCACTCAATCAATAAATGGCTAAATCCTCAAGGGCCAAGCGGGGTGATACATATGCTACTTTAGAGTTGCATTTCAAAATGACTGTTCAGTCTAAGGAGTTAACAATTTTCATCAGAACCCAGTGATCTCCCTACATAGGAGTGACTACTCTGCCAGCTAAAATTTTCTTTGGCCCAGATTTAGATGAGGTTAGTTCTAGAATTACTGTGCTTCAAGAAGACATACTGACATTGTGAGGCAGTCAAAGCCAGACTAGGTGCTCATGTTTGGGTAGGAGGTAACCATTTGGTCAAGCTTACCAGTTCCAATTTTACCTGGCATTGCAATACATCTATACCTGGTTAAATGTTTCAGTATATTAAGAAAGTGCGCTCCAGCAAGTGATTCCACCATTTCCCTAAGATGCAATAAGTTTCCAATAGGTATCCATATGTTTCATTCTGTGCATTAAGTGTTGAATAAATTTAATTCCCCAAATAAGTTAATCATGTGGACCAGGTACAACAAGGGTAGAACTATCAGTTTTTGCCCATAAACTTCTAATTCCAGATCATATATACACTTGGGATGAGTCTTAAGGCAACCACTGCCAACAAGTGCAATATTGCTTAGTGACAGCTGTAGCTGGGGAAGTACACCAGCATCTAACAATTTCTGCTTCTCAGTTTTACTAAGGGTGCATGCCATGGAGCCAGAGTCAAGCATACTATTTAACTCGGTGTTGCCAGAAGCAGTGACTGGAGTATAGAATAAATCACTATAACTTTGTAACCTCTGTGAACTAATAACAGTTAACTTTTGTTTAGCAGACATTGTTCCACAACACTTAACATATAAACCTTCGAGGTCACTCTCTTCAGATCAAGGAATTTTTGAATAGAACTCACACTGCCCTACTCCAAATGTGGGTAGTCTAATTTAACTGATACCCATGTGGTGCAGCATTGTTAGATTAGATCTTGGCTCAAGGTGACTGTACAAAACCTTAGGACACTCTTGCCTTCTATGGCCAGGAGCAAAACAAAACAAAAGCTTCCCCAGATTCAATAGGTGTATGTGGAGTGGTCTGGAAGGGTACAAACTGTGCAGCTTCTGTTTGGTAAACCATACTGATGAGGTGCTTGGGAATTAGGTACTTGGGGCAATACACAAGGAGCAGACTAGGTATTTTGTGTCCATACTCTGTCCAACAAATTAATAATTTTATCTAGTGTTGACTCTAGCATATTTAGTGAACTGGAAACAGGCATATTAACCACTGAGGGAGGTGAGACACAAGGACATCCTCTCCTGGACTCATTAGACACTGTCTGTTTGCAAGCTTCAATGTCCCCTGATAGAAAAACTGGCTTAACCATAGTGGAAGCATTCAGCTCCCTCTGGTAATCATCCAGTCTCTCTTGAATTTAAGTAGCTTTCCATTTGTCAACAGACTTAAGCTTGAAGTACTGGAGGAGAGCAGGATCTGGGCAATGTTTAGCAACATTGTTACTTCTTCCAGACTGGACTGCTCAGTTTTCCTACACTGTCCACTCAGGAATTCATCTGCTATGTCAATTGCCTTATTTAACTGAATCAAGTAATCAATGACACCCTCTTCTAACCAAGGTAAGGACTTGTAAAAATCAGTCAGGGGCATGCAAGACTAGGGTAGCTTACTAAAATTCTGTTTTAGGATGTATATATAACCCAGGCATTCTGACTGGGGTCCAAAGAGGGGTTGCTACACAGGGTAACTCATACAATGTCTTTCACCCTGCCCAGAAGTCTGCTTAAAATCTCTGCAGACTGCTCTTGAATGGGGCAACCCTACTTGTTCAAATATAGTTTCATCATTTCTTCCCACTCATGAAAAGAACAAGTGTTAAACTTTTCCCCTTTAAAGTTGGGATGCTCTTTTATATGTGGCTGCACTGTCACATCTACCCTTGACAGATCTAAATTATCAACATGTGCATCCTCTGTCCTCTGGGAACCACTTGTAACATTAGAACCATATGACTCTTTATCAGCCCAAAGGTGGCTGGTTATTGAGTCACCAATTCTGAAAGCTAACTGGTAAATAAGGTCACCTAAAACCTGAGTAGTAGTGCTCTGGTCCTTAGTGACAGATGCCAGGGATGTTGACAGGGCTTGAAATATTTTTTTTTTCTGGTGGAAGTCAAATACTTCCATGGGTTGAAATTGGAAGTCATTTCAGCTTTACTGGTGCCAAAATACATCCACCTGTCAATTTTTGGAAGTCAAAATAATTCTAGTCCACAAAGATTTTAGAAGTCAAAATTGGGTTGGGGTGGCAACTTAAACTAAAAATGTTACTTAATGTGGGTTTAAGTAAAAAAAGTAAAAATAAAGACCAAGGGACTTGGGTGGGGGGAAGGGATTACCTATTCTTGTACAGTGCAACAGTCTGTGCTGCAGCAGTCATGATGATCGCTGTAGCAAGGATGGGAGAGGGTGCCAGTGAGAAGGGATAGTTTGATAAATTGTATGTTCATGGGTGGGAGGAAGGTGGTTTCAGAGCACTGTGGATGAGGGAAAATTGTTTAGTTTAAAAAAATACTTGCAATGTTAGCCAATTCAGCTGCAGAATTCAAGAATTTTTTGCAAATGTGAATCAGGCAGATTTGCACCAGCTTCACCAATGAATTATAAGTTTGCAATATCCTTAGTTCTTATTACATTTCTCAGGAGTGTTACTGGTGTATAAAATAGTGAACAGAATTCAGTGTACCAGCTACCCCCATTACAAATACTGAACTTTTAAAATTTCTGTTTACCTAAACTGGTTACTTTCTTAGTCTCCATGAAAAGGGAGTCTCTTAGTTTTCATGGCGGAGCTCAGAAATGAATACAGGTCACCTGTGCAAGTCCACCCACCTAGACAAACAAACCTCCATTACCACTGGCTCAAACACACAAGCCCTGTGGAAATATTACAGTCCCACCATCCCACCCAAGGATACCCAGCCAGGTACCAGATCCTTCAGTCAGATCCCCCTGCCTCATGCCCAGCTCCCTATCCATGGAAAGACATAGACAGGATAGCATCAGTGCAGGAAAGGGTCAAAAAGATGATCCAGGGTGTGCGTTGGGGTCATCGGTCCTAACTCTCACCCCATCCCATGTGGAAACAAGATGAGGTGGTGCAGTATAGGAGAATGGGGTGAGAGTTAGGACCGATGAGCCCATCGCACACCCAGATGCCTGTAGGTGGGGGTGGGGTTGGGATGGAGTGCAAGGGGTGAGAACCCTAACATCAAATTTCCTCACTTTTGTCACTGTGGAACAACCATAACTGATAACTTAAATGGAGTTTTTTGCCATGAATTTCCCTTCTTTTGAGAATGTGCACTATAAATAGTGAAGTAACAGCAATGCAAATGCAAGCACAAACACTAACACACATGGTGATGCAAATGTAAATGATGACTCAAACGGTTATACAAACACAAGTGCAAACATTAATGAAAACAGAAATGCAAATGCAAGCGCATACGGAAATGTCAATCATAATGCACACGGGCAAGGTAACGTAATTGGAAATGCAGACAGTTCCTGTAACAGCAACGATGACACCAAAAGAAACACAAACAGAAACGCAAATGGAAGCATGTACACAAACACAAATGGAAATGCACATTGTGACACAAAAGGAAATGCAAAGAAAAACAGTAATGGAAATGCAAATGTTAACAGTTACGCAAATGCAAGTGCAAATGAAAATGCAAAGGGTAATGCACACGGTGGCGTAAATGGGAAAGGTAATGCAAATGGAAATGCAAATGCAAGCACATACAGAAATACAAATGGTAATGCACATGGTCATGGTATCGCAATAGGAAACGCAGATGCTAACAGTAACAGCAATGATGACGCCAAAGTAAATGTGAACACAAACGGAAGCACGTATACAAATGCAAATGGTAATACACACAGTGACGCAAAACAAAATGCAAACAAAACCAGTAATGGAAACACAAATGTTAACAGTAATGCAAATGCAAGTGCAAACAAAAACACAAAGGGTAATGCACATGGTGGTGTAGATGGGAATGGTAACGCAAACGGAAACAGAAATGCAAACGCATATGGAAATGCAACTGGTAATGCAGACGGTCATGGTACCACAATAGGAAATGCAAGAGCTAACGGTAACAGCAACAATGATGCCCAAGGAAAAGCAAATGCAAATGGAAGCATGTACCCAAATGCAAATGGTAATGCACACAGTGAAAACAAAACGAAACGCAAACAAAAACAGTAATGGGAACACAAATGTTAATAGTAACACAAGCACAAATGAAAACGCAAAGGGTAACACACACAGTGGCATACACGGGAACAGTAACACAAATGAAAATGAAAATGCAAGAGCATACAGAAACACAAATGGTAATGCGAACGGTCATGGTACTGCAATAGGAAACTTAAATACTAGTGGTAACAGCAACGATGACGCCAAAGTAAATGTAAATGGAAGTGCATATGCAAAACACAAATGGTAATGCACATGGTGACGCAAAACAAAATGCAAACAAAACCAGTAATGTTAACACAAATATTAACAGTAACGCAAACGCAAGTCCAAATGAAAATGCAAAGGGTAACGCACATGGTGGCATAGATGGGAAAGGTAACACGAATGGAAACAGAAAAGCAAGTGCATACAGAAGCACAACTGGTAATGCGCATGGTCACGGTACCGCAATAGGAAATGCAAATGCTAACGGTAACAGCAACGATGACACCAAAGGAAATGCAAACAGAAGCACGTACACAAATACAAATGGTAATACACATGGTGATGCAAAATGAAATGCAAACAGAAACAGTAATGGAAACACAAATGGTAACAGTAACACAAATGCAAGCGCAAACAAAAAGGCAAAGGGTAACATACACGGTGGCGTAGATGGGAACGCTAACGCAAATGGTTACGGAAACTCAAGTGGGAATGCTAACTGTGACAGTAACGAAAGCGCACACCCTTTTTTCACCAACAGCTGCACAGAAAAACACAGTGAATACAAAGAATAAATGCATAATAATGGGCCTCAGAGCAGAAAATGAGCACGTGGAATACTAAATTGCTTATATCTCAGGAACAGTACGACGTAGAAAAAAAATTGAAATTTAATATGATTTATGACTTCCCTGGCTAGTTTTATGCTTAGCTCCCTAGCTTTTTTCCTATGAAAATTCTGTATCTCGAAGTGTTTCCGAGATACGGGCCCCGAAAGGCGAGGCGGATACCACAATGTTAGTCTATGGGAAAAAGCATAAATTTCAGAGCACCATAACTTTCCATCCGTGCAATATTTTGTCACCAAACCACCGAAAGGCACATCTGTGGGATGTTGGCTTTCTTTCTTTCAAATTTCTGCTCAAAACACCAAACCATTGTTTTACAGCAGGGTGGCAAATAATTCCTGTTATTTTGGGCATAGTGTCGAAAAACAGTGTTGCAAATCACAACACTTTTGCAAATGAAATCACGAAAGTGTTGTCAGTGCAGCACTACTTTGTGACACTACTTTTTACAAAAATGTCAAAAACATATTTCTGGGGTGTTTAAGCCCCCAAAAAAGACATGGCTAGCATCCTCAGGGTCCAACTAGGTGAACACAAAAATAATTGTGTCCCTAGAAGGTCCCACATTTAAATGCCAAGCATTTATGTGACCACTAACTGAAAAAAAATGGCTGACTAACGACACTACAGGGGTCATTCTCGACACTAAAAACTGCATTTACATCACTGTTGAACTTTTTGTTAACTTTTCCCCATTGACTATAATGGAAAACTTGTTTTTTGAATAACTTTTGAACCGTTTAATATTTTTTCACGAAATCTTCGAAAGGCACATTGGAGAACCTGCTGCATGTTTTCTGAAGTTTTCAGACCAGTCGTGCAAACCATGCAACCTGTAGGTGCGAGCAAAGAATGTGCAAAAAAGCATAAATGCACTACAAAATGTCACTTTATAACTCTGTAACTGTATATCTGACTGTTGTGAAACTTGGTTGATCTAGAGATCTATGGTACCACTCCAAGTCTGTCAAGTTTCTGGCAAATTTGTCATACAGTGGCAAAGTTATTAAGATGCAAAATTTCACACTTTAACCTTAAATGGGGTACTCAGCCCTAACTATAGTAGTGGCACTACCTGGCCACTATTATATATATGTATATATATATATATATATATATATATATATATATATATATGATGTGCAATGGGGCCATGGGATAAACAGTTTATTTTGACTAGTCCTCAGTGACTGCAAGTAACCTCATGAGTGGTGGAGCATAGTGGAGCCAGGAGTAATTACCTGAGGTCACCAGGGGATGAGTGAAAATAAACCCTTTATCCCATGGCCCCCCATTGCATGTCCATTTATGCAATAGGGAGACATTTTTTGTGTAGTTGTTATTTATTTATTTTTTGTTTCATGTGTTTTTTTTTTATAAAAATTGGATTATTTTGTGCTTGCTGTGTGGAAAGAGCAGGTTGTCAGGAAGCCCAATGAGGTTTCTAGGATGGCAGGTTGCTAGGTTTAGTAGTTCTTGACCACAGCAACCCAGATTGAGCACCTGGAAAAATGGCAAGTCAATCTTGGTGACTGTGATCATAGCTACCTAGGGAGGAGGGTGACCAGATACTATGGTCTGAAAACCATGACAGGAACTCATCTGTATACATGTGTACATGCACCTGTGGGGGGGAGATGCAGGGGAGGAATGGCATGTGGGAAGGGTTGTGATGAGCAGCTGCTGAGCTGGATAGCTGGTGTAGTGGGGAGGGTGGTCCACTGGGAGGCATGGGGTACTGGGTTGTGATGCGGATTGTTTATTTTGCTTCTGGGCAGCATGCATTTAGACAAGTTTTTCACCCCGTCCCACCATGCACCCCCCTGGAGTTGAGAATCCATCAGTAGAAGTGTGCAGGGGAGCAGCCTCCCTTATTAAAAATGAGACATGTAGGTCTCGGGCACTGTTTTTCTGTGCACTGCCAGTGTGCATCGCTGAAATTATTTTTCAGCGATGTACACTAGCCATAATAGCGATCGTTGTTTCTTGATCGCTATTATGACTTGGAACCACTAGGTTTACAGCACAAATTCTAACTGGCTGTGAAGCATGTGTGGGTGGCTCAGAGAGTTTTAGAAACATGGCATCTGTTTCTCACATAGTGAGAGTCATAGGTCACCACTAAAGTTTTGGTCATATTTGCATGATTTCTCAAATAAAATGTGGTGGATTGTATTTTAATTATCTGTCTGATCCTGCCTTTTTGTAGTCTGCTTTTTTTAATATTTCAGTAAGTGAGTGAGTGAGAGTGCATACGTTGGGTCACATCAGGAGCATCATGAGGGAGACCATGCTAGTAGCACTGATAATGTGTGGCTTGTGAGTTAGTTTAGAAAAAAAAAACTGTTTCATTTGTAGTCAGGACAGTTTTCTGTGAAGAAGAAATATGATTGGAAAAGCTGAGTGGGTGTGGGTACGGTAGTGTACTTGGGAGCAAGCGCTAGTTGAATAAGAGGCAGACAGAGCAGGATCATTGTGTATGGTGCTCCAATGAGGTGAGGCACAGAGAGATGAAAAAAGGTACATAAAAAATAAAGAACAAGAACATTGGATTGTGTTTAAACTGGTAGAAGAGAAGAGTTGAATACTGAAGACAGTGTTGTAGTGCAATATTTTTCGCTTATTTATATTAAATGTTGAAACTTGCTTCCAGGGTGAGCTGAGCTAAGCTAAGGCTGTTACTGTGTGTGGTGCATGTGTGAAAGCTGTAAGTAGTGCCAGCAGGGAGAGGGGTTGATTGACAAGCTGCATTTATCCCACATATGTGGATATAAATGGATTTGTGCAATAGATTTTGGCTCTACACCTATTGCATGCATATATAATATATATATATATATATATATATATATATATATATAAAAGAAATACAAAATCACACATGTCCCAACAATGCAAAGCATCATGGGCTGCATATGCAAATCACCACAGAACATTATGCTGGTTCAACTTTAAGCAGAAATGCATGGTACCGATAGGCTTCTCACACAGTTTGAAAAGGGTGCTAACAGAAGACATAGACACGTGTTTTGTCCTACCAGAACTCATCAGTATGCCTCATCTGTTTGACACCCCAGTGGAATGAACCTGCTACCCTGAGATGGTCTATCTGGGTTATGTTGTGGTGAACCCAATTAAAACAAAAAACAGTTTAAAAGACAAGGAACCTCTGTGTACAAGCACTGAGGCAATGGTTACCCCAAAGGGCATTTGACTGGGAAGCCAAGTTTTAAAGAAATACAAAATCACACATGCCCCCACAATGCAAAGCATCATGGGCTGCATATGCAAATTACCACAGAATATTATGCTGGTTCAACTTTAAGCAGAAATGCATGATGCCAAAAGACCTCTCGCACAGTTTACAAAGGATGCTAACAGAAGACATAGACAAATGTTTCGTCCTACCGGGACTCATCAGTATGCCTCATCTGTTTGACAGCCCAGTGGAATGAACCAGCTACCCGAAGATGGTCTATCTGAGCTATGTTGTGGTGAACCCAATGTGTGATTTTGTATTTCTTTGAATCTTGGCTTTCCGCATGGGCACGGGAATGCAACTGGAAATGCAAATGGTAATGGTAAAAACAATGATGACACAAAACGAAAGAAAAAACAGGAACGCAAATGCAAATGGAAGCGTCGGCTGCAAACATAAATGGTAATGCACATGGTGATACAAAGTGAAATGTAAACAGAAAAGTACTGTAGACATAAATGGTAACAGCAATGCAAATGCACGTGCAAACGAAAATGCAAAGGGTAATGCACACGGTGGCTTACACAGGAACGGTAACGCAAACGGGTACGGAACCGGAAGCAGAAACGGTAAGCGTAACAGTAGCGCAAGCACACACCCAGGTTTTCCCCAACTGCTGCATACAGAAACACAGTAAGTACAAAGAATGTATGCATAATAACGGGGCTTGGAGCAGAAAATGAGGAGTTGGAATAGTAAATTGCTTATATCTCAGGAACTGTACAACGTAGAAAAAAAATTTAAGTTTTGTATGAATTATGACTTTCCTGATTAGTTTGGTACTTAACCCCCACTTGGGGGGCTAAGCATTTTTCAGACAAAAAGTCCATATCTCGCACCATTTCCGTGATACAGGCCCCGACAGGCACGGCGGACGCCGTAATGTTATCCTATGGGGAAAAACATGAAATTTGGAGTGCTGTAACTTTGCCACGCTATAATAGTTTTGCACCAAACCACCAAAAGGCACATCTGTGGGATGTTCACTTTCTTCCCTCCAAATTTCACCCCAAAAGACCAAACCATTATTTGGCAGCAGGGTGGCAAAGAATTCCTGTCATGCGGCAGACGCCGTAATGTTAGTCTATGGGAAAAAGCATCAAATTTGGAGTGCCATAACTGTGCAGCCATCTAAGATTTTTTCACCAAACCACCAAAGCTACATCTGTGAGATGTTGGCTGCCTTCCCTCCAAATTTCAGCCCAAAAGACCAAACCGTTCTTTTGCAGCAGGGTGGCAAACAATTCCTGTCATTTTGGCCACAGTGTTGAAAAGTAGTGTCATGATTTGAGACACCTTTCGCAAAAATTTGTGACAGTGTCGCAAGTGCTACACTACTTTGCAACACTACTTTTCTCAAAAATTTGAAAAACATATTTCTGGGGTGTTTATCCCCAAAATAAAAACATGGCTAGCATCCTCAGGACTTGACTAGGTAACCACAAAAGGAATGATGTCCCTAGATGGTCCCAATTTTAAATGCCAAGCATTTTTGTGATCAGTAACTGAAAACAAAATGGTGGATTTGTGACATTATTAAGGTTATTTGCAACATTAAAAAGTGCATTTGCAACACTGTCAAAATTTTGGTTAACTTTTCCCAGTGACTATAACGGGAACTTGTATGTTGAATAACTTTGGAACCGTTCAATATTTTTTCACGAAATCTTCAAAAGGCACATCGAGGACCCCAGCCACACATTCCCTGATGTTTTTGGATCAATCGTACAGAGAGTGCGTCCTGTAGGCATGAGCAAAGAATGCACAAAAATACCTAAATGTACCCCAGAATGTGACTTAATAACTCCGCAGCTGTATATCTGGCCAGAATGAAGGTAGGCAGATCCCAAGATCTATGTTTACACCCCATGCCTGCCAAATTGCAGGCAGATCTGTTGAACAGTGGCAAAGTTATTAAGGTGCAAAGTTTCACCATTTAATCTTAAATGGGGTACTCTACCATAATACATATGAACAGGTTTCTCAGGAAAGAGCTGAGAAGTTGCAATGCAAACATTTTGTGCCAGCTGAGTAACTGAACGTCTAGATATTTCTGCTGAATTTGCTGCTTGCTGTGTGACTGTGTACTTGATGAACTGCTACCAACTACTTGCTGTATTTGCACAGTGACTTGTTCTCTGTGATAGCTGAGGGGGCTCTGTGGTGGTCCACTTACAGAGCAGTATCTCGAGGGTGGGGCATGTCTTTCAGTTCAAAAAGCTTGTGCTACCTATTCAAGTCTACAGTAACACTACGGTGTTTCTCAGGTGAGAATTGAGAAGCTGCACTGCAAACTTCTTGAGCCAGCCGAGTGACTGAACAACTAGATATTTCTGCTGAATTTGCTGCTTGCTGTGTGACTGTGTACTTTGATGAACTGCTGCCTGCTACTTGCTATTTTTGCACAATGACTTGTTCTCCATGATAGCTGAGGGTGCCTGGCAGCGGGCCAATCATGGAGCAGTATCTCGGGGGTGGGGCATGCCTCTTAGCTCAAAAAGCTTGTGCTGCCACAGGCATGTGCGCTGTGGCTTGCATGTGAGTGGCACAAGTGCCACTCAGTGGAGAAAAAGCTGCTGTAAGTCTGAATAAGAGAGTGACTTAAATTTTGTTTGTTTGGTTATATTTTATCATGAGTCCATTTCTAGTCATAATGGTGTCTATTTTAATGTTGGGTTGTTTAAAATGGGAAGCACTGGGAACCCAGTTGGAGTGGGAAACTGATATAATTAGAAAGGATTTGACACACCCCAACTCAGGAACATTGTGCTTCTATGGAGCTAAAGCCTTTGATACTGGATTGCTGATGTCCCAGATTAGACCTAGAGCATTGCTATACTATTGTACAATGAATTGTATTAGTAACTGTTTATTAGGTACTGGGGCCTGGGAAGTTGTGGATTATGATATTGGCAAGTGTCATTTTGGAAAAGTTTGTAAGATGCCTCTGTGTGGGGGGTTACTAACTCGGTTATGCATCACATTGTTATTGTTACAGCATGGTGACATTTGCCCAAATTCTGGCCCTCTATCATAAAATCAGCAAAATCATAAGGGCTTACTATTTTGTCATGCAAATTTTACAAATATTATCCCTAAAATGGATTTGTTAAATGAGTTTATGGTTGAAAATGAACCTGATTTTGTAGTCTTATCTGAGACGTGGTTAGGTAAAAGACATGAAGATAATTTGGTTAATATCCATGGCTATAAGTTTATTTGAGCTGATCGGAATAAAAGAGGGGGTGGAGCATCGATTTATTTTCTAGAAAAATTCTATCCTACCAGGATTTTCGTAGATTTAAATGCAACATCTTGTGAATATCTGGCACTTGAATTTAAACTTTATTCAGGTAAACCTTTATTGCTGATAGGATTGTATAGGCTCCCTCAATCATCTCTAAATGTTCTGGATACATTACATGATGTTCTAGTACCATATTCTCATGCTCATGATTTATTATTAATTGGTGACCTAAATTTCAATTGGTTAAATCCTGTAAAATCTAAAAAGTAAAAACCTTTTGCTCTTGGTTTGGGGTTGACTAAATTATTGGCTGAACCTTCATGTATTAATATGAAAAGTCTTGATGGCGCTACCTTAATTGTTCTGATCTTTACAAATAGTCCCCATCAATTTCATTCAGCTGGGGTTGCTTTGGATTTATTTAGTGACCATAATAAGGTCTTTTTTATTAAGGGACAGTCAAGGAATAGGGGAACTTCTAGAACAATAAGCTACAGATCCTTTAAACGTTTTGATTATTTTGAATTTGTTGGTAACCTGGAGAGGGTCAGATGGGACTATTTGGAACTTATTTCGGACTTGGATTTGGCCTGGGAATTATTTCTGGGAGAGCTACTCCAGGATTGCAACAAGCATATGCCACTTAATCAAGAAAGGTAAAACATAATTCAGTTGTATGGTATAATTCACGGTTAAAGAAACAGAAGAAAGAAAAGATGAAGTTTGGGAGAAGGCCAGATGGACTGGTAACCGTGAAGACTGGCAAACATATCAAGCAATAAAAATGTATATGTTAAGGAGTTCAGGACACTAAAAATAACTTTTTGAAATTGTTGCCTGAATCAATGAGTGATTCCAAAAGTTTGAGGCTTGTTGGGCTTTGAATGGGCAATCAAAATGAGTTCAACTATACATATTTCTAATCAGGAAACATACATAAAAGACTGTCCATTACCTGATAGATTTAATAGGTTTTTATTGAGTCTAGTACATTTTTGATTCTCCATCAACTCCTTTTAACAGGCCTCATTCTAATACCAGTGAGAACACCTGTCCTTTCCATGTTCAGGAAATAGAACAGCCTTTGGTATTAGACTTACTTTTGCTTTAAAAGTAAGTGATAGTTGTGGACCTGATGGACTTATTTTGACAATGTTAAAGTACTCTGCACACATAGCTGGTTCTTTAACTTATCTGTATAATAGATCTATTTCTTGGGTTATTTTCCTAATAGTTGAAATTAGCTAGGGTGGCCCTTATTTTTAAAAAGTGGGGATTCTGATATTTAAATAATTATCGACCCATCTCTTTGTTACCCTTCTTTAGTAAAATCTTTGAGAAAGTATTAGTTCAGCAACTTACTGCCCTTTTAGAGGGTCAAAACTTACTAAACCAATCCCAATCTGGATTTAGAAAGCAGCATGGGACAGTAGCTGCTGTGAAAGAGGTCTTGGATGACATTGATCAGTAATAGAGTCAAAGAGTTATACTGGTGCCATTCTGATCGATCTCTTCAAGGCTTTTGATACAGTAGACCATCAGCTTTTATTGTCTCAACTTTCTGAGGTGGGAGTGGATGACTTAGTCTTGGACTGGTTTCAATCCTATTTATCGGAAAGACATCGGGTAACTACAATAAATGAAATAGTATCTTCCCCTTTGTTGGTGGAGAGAGAAGTTCCCCAGGGCTCTGTCCTGAGGCTCCTGCTCTTCTTAATATATCTTAAAGATCTGGGGAAACATGTAGAACATTCTCTTTATCATCTATATGTAGATGATGCCATAATTTATGTATCAAATCCCACTCTTGATGGTGCCCAAACTGTTCTCCAGAACAGCTTCAACAGTCTCCAGCTATACTTTACCAAAATGAAACTTAAATTGAACATGACCAAAACTAAATGTATGATTTTTGGAGCCACCTCTTATGGTGTGACAGATACAAATTTATCAATTCTGGATGGCATTGGGGATGCTCTGGAGGACGTAAATACTTATAGATACCTGGGCTATTGGTTAGATCAAACAGGGGCGGGTAATAAACATTTGGATTATCTTATTACTCAGGTAAGTAAGAGGATGGGTTTTCTTTACCGACACAAACATAGTATGGATGTAGATACTTTAAAATTGATTGTCCAGATGCAAATGTTCCCCCATATTGATTATGGAGATGTTTTGTATGGCAATTCTACTTATGATTGGTTACGCAGACTGCATATTTTATAAAATCAATTGGCTAGACTAATATTAAATTGTCCTAAACAAGTTCACCATTGTGAACTATACCAGAGGTTGTTGGCTTTCTTTAAATAATAGGAGAGAAACCAATTTGAGTATTTCCTTCATAAATTTGAACTGAGTAGATTTATGGGTATTTAAGGGATATATTAAAATTTAGAGACGTGGATCTGACTCTGAGAAAAAATAATCTTATGGAGATGTTGATTCCAAATACAAAACAAAATTATCAGAAATCTTTTAGTCAAATAATTCCAAAATACTGGAAGGATCTTCTAGATAAATTTAGATGTAAACTATAAAAGGCACCCTCTGTGCTCTTAAAAGATTTATTTGCATATGTATGTGTTCTAATGTGTTATATTATTGTATGATGTTTGTGTTTTTGTATATTTTATCTTTTTGTTGTATATTTTGTGTGTGCAGAGCTCACCATTGTAAATGAGCATTGCTCTATGGTCTTAAATTTACAATAAAGAAACAAATCAAACAAACTATCTATCTATATATATATATATATATATATGGATTATGGATACATGATGGTTCGATAGTATGATACATAGAAATATTTGCATAAGTGCAGAATGACCTCAAGTCCTCAAGTAATATCATGAGTGATGGAGCATAGGCCATAGATAGGTATTATCTGAGGTCACTCTGCTTGAATGGAAATATTTCATATATCACACCATCGCACATCATGTGTGCAATTTATACAATTGGGCCTTGAATATTGTTTTATCTGTTGCTTGTTTCCTACTGTGTCTTCTATTTCTGCTATTCTTCTGCTGTGTTTTTTTACATAGTGATTGTGCCATGCGGTATTGATTCTTGTCTTCCTGAATGAGTATCTGTGTTATATGTATTGGATAACAGTATGAATGGTTCTGACAGTTGCTGTGTTCATTGGTTGTGGTTTTTGTTTCTGCAATGTTATTGGTTCTTTGCTTTGTGAGCCTGTAATTTGATTGGCTGGCCATGGATAGTGGGGGAGGAACTTTGTCACTGTACTTATGTTAGAGGGTGTGAATATTATGGATAGAGTTTAGATTTCTATTTACTTGTGTTTGTTTTGTTTTTAAAAAATGTGTGATGCACTTTTGTTTTATTTTGCTTGTGTGGGGCTACTGTTGTGGTTCAAGTTGGTGAGTGGCATTGTGAAGGTGCAAAACACTGCAGAAAATTTTCATGGGGTTCGTAGATAGCAGGACACCAATGCTGAATCTAACATGTACTGCAGATTGAGTTGACAAGGTAAACAAAAGTGCTCCTTCTTGATGACCAGTATGTGTGTCTTCAGGAGTGTATTTAGAGGGAATTTGAGCTGCTACCGTATAAGTGGTGATGCTGTGTTTGCCACATTTATAGCATACTATTGTAGCAAGGGGGATTGTGTGTAGAAGTTCTGGCTGGGTGAGGGTGTGTGTGTAGTGTGATAATAAATAGTCCAAGACTTATCTACTATGTACTGTATATAAAAGTAAGACCATACATTTATACATACAGTAGCTACATCATTGGGCCATTTATTCCACTGGGGTGAGAATACATGTTTTTATTGTAGGAGATATCGTCTCACCCATATTGTATGGATAGATAGATAGATAGATAGATAGATAGATAGATAGATAGATAGATAGATATGTATATATGCATTATATATATATATATATATATATATATATATATATATATATATATATATATATATATACACACACACATATATATGGATACAGTATGGCTGGAGGTGGAATACACTATTTCTCTGAATGAGTGGAGAGTGACCTTGGATATCCTCATGAGAGATGGAGCATAGTGGAGCCACGAGTGATGGTAGCCGAGGTCACACTCCACCCATTCAAAAAATTAGTGCATTCCATCACCGGCCATAACATGTCCAATTTATACAATAGGACTGGTTTTTTTTTTTTTTGGTTATCTCTTTATCTCGTTGGCCCAGTCAGTGATACATTCGACCATCATCCTGCACTCCCAGCTCCACATGTAGACCCTCACAACCTAGCTTCACAACCTAGCTACTCCCACAGCTTCTCCCCCCCCATGGCAGGGCAATGGGGAGTCCACCAAGCTCCAAGAAATGGATCCAGTGCTGGGGGTGATGCTGGGGGTGATGCCTCTGGAGTCAGAGCACTGGTATGGCCATCAAGCCACCATGACCCTCCAACCTTGCTTTTCCCCTCTAATTTACTCCCCTTGCAGGAGTGTGGTGTGAAATGATGCCTCTGGCAGGGGTCACGTATGCTCCTGCACACACCCCTGCCAAGCATCTGCCATGCTCCCATCCCTCATTCTTGTAGCACCGTTCTGCTGAGCCCCAGCCTCTGCTAGGGGTCTGGTGTGCACCGGCCACCAATCGCACCCCAGAGATGGAGAGTTGTCCATTGAATACTCAATCCATCTCCTCCCTGCTGACCTCCAGTGGCCCATGCTCATTCCCGAACGCAGGTCACCAGCATGGCGCGCGGTGTGGTGTCCCACCTCAGTCCTCAGTATACTGTTTTTTTTGTTTGATGATGTCACCACAGTAAAATAAACAGATTAATTCCACTGCAGTGAGAATAAATGTCTTTATGCAATGAGTTATTTGCTCACTCCTTTGTATAAATATACATATACACACGACGAGATATATTAGTGCTATCCTCAGGATGAAACTCACTTTAAAGCACTTACAGAGCAGTGACCTACTGAATAGCACAATTTCAATGGCAATTAGTCCCTTTTGTCATGTGGGAAACTGGGGCATTCACTTCATCATGGCAGTGTCACATTTCCTGAATAACAAAGGGACTAATTCATGAAATTACATTGCTTATTCAGTAGAATTCTGCGCATTCTGCAGAGTGCTGCAAAATGCTGAAGAATTGGGTTTCATCCTGAGGGACGCCACTGTAGATATATATATATATATATATAATAGATATCTACTTTGAGGTTTGGTCACTGACATAATGCATGCCTTGGCATCAACCGCTAAGGCTTGCATATATCAGAGCATGACTGCACACCTCAGAGTAGTTTATCTATCTTTTAAAATGTCAAAATTATTTAGAGGGGTAAAGTGCAGGTGTGCGGTCACGCCTAATATACGTGACAGTCATGTGATGCTCAGCATCCAATAAACAACAACAATTTCCTACCCATTTTATATATATATATATATATATATATATATATATATATATATATATATACACACACACATGTATATGCGTACTATATATATATATATATATATATATATTTATTTATAAAATGGTAGGAAAATTACAGCAATATTATTATTGAACAGCATCACATGACTGTGCATATATCAGAGCGTGACCGTACACCTGTAATTTTACCCCTGACATTTTTAAGAGATAAATCTTTGAGGTGTGATCACATCTGATATCCGCTTTGTGTGGTTGATGCACTATGCCTGCGGCCTACTGCGTATCAACGCACACCAAGGCGTGCGTATATCAAAGCTCGACTGCACACCTCAGAGTGGTTTATCTATTACATATATATATATATATACACACATACATACGAACATACAAAATTTGCCAGCCGCTAAAGGCCTAGAGGTCTATCAAGTCTGCTCGAATGTGCAGCTAGCACCCCTTATTCTGCAGCTGCCCCTCTCTTCCACCCTTCCCCTTCATTAACCCTCCCACTTGTCCTGTCCCATCCTCATTTGAAGCAGTCCACTCTTCTACTGCATACCACTTCAGCAGGTAATGCATTCCACCCAGCCACCACCCTCTCTGTAAAAAAGTGTCTCCTCATCTCCCTCCTGAACCTTCCTCGCTCCAGTCTCATATCATGGCCCCTGGTTACCCTCCCCTCCCTTACTTTGAACAGCCCCTCTGTACCCATCTTGTTTATTCCTTTCGTGTATTTAAAGGTTTCAAATCATGTCACCCCTGCCTCTCTCTCCTCCAGTGAGTACATGTTCAACTCCTTCAACCTCCTCTCGTATGATAAGTCCCCCAGCCCTTGATCATCTTTGTTGTTTGCACTGCACCCTCCAGTAACTTAATGTCCCTCTTCAGATACGGACACCAGTACTCAGGTGTGGTCTAACTAATGACCTATACAGTATGTATATATGTGTGTGTGTGTATATATTTCTGTATATGTATTCATATATGTGTGTGTGCATATATACACACAAACAAACACATACACACACACACACATATACATATAGTACAGATAGATAGATAGATAGATAGATAGATAGATAGATAGATAGATAGATAGATACTATAGGCACCACAATAGTTAGGGTTCAACTGTCACTTCTATGTTAAACCCCAAATTTTGCACTTTAATAACTTAACAACTGTTTGACCGATTTACATGAAATTTTGCATGCACCAACAAGGACCAAAGATCTCTAGATGTGGCAAAATTCTTTCTGGTTGAATGTGTGAGTGCAGAGATATGGATTGTAACAAAATGTGAAAATTACCATTTTTATGCAAATACTTTATCACACCATCGCTTGGGCATTTGGTCTGAAATCTTTAGGTATGTCAACAGTGAGTTGCAGATTGCCTTTTGAAGGTTTGGTGGAAAAATATTAACCCATGCAAAAGTTATTAAAGTTTCAATATTCCTATTATTTCCTGTGGGAAAATTAGATGTCATATGTAAACAACCATTTTGTTGCCACAAAAGTGGTATTTATTGTTGCAATTTGGAATGTAGAACCAAGGTTCCACCATCTTGTTTTCAGTTAGTGAGGCAAACAAATTTAGATATTTACAAAATGCTTAGTAATGGTAAACACCACAGTTGTGTTAACTTAATCAGGGCCCAATGAATCAGATTCTGGGATCAGTTTGCCCCAGTAATGCCCAGAATATGTTAATTTTGTCCATGGATGTATTTCTACTGCAAATTGCTATGTTTGTTTTGAGAAACAAAGGGAGTTTGTGCCACAAGTTGTGGAAAATCACATTGTTTCAAGTAGGGAAGTGTATTATGGAATCAAGGCTGCAATTTGCAGCACAAATACATCTGCAGACAAAATTAAACTTGGGGCAAACTGACCCTATAATCAGATTCTTTGCTACTATTAGTTAAACATCTGTTGGTGTAGTCTTAATTCCAATATTGTTTTATGGTTTTAAAGCCTCCTAAAGGATGGGGCCAAAGCATGCTAATAACATATATATTTCAACATTGGCGGTCCTAATCCCATGTTGGTATTAGAAGCCTCCTCAGTGCACTATGGACACTGGTAAGCCCACTCCCAGTGTCCTGAGGATATGTATTTTTTTTTTAGTTGTTTAACCAGGAGTAAGCACACTAAGCTGAAAGCGTTTTAACAGGCGTGACCTGGGAGCGATAGGGTTAAGTGGCTTGCCCAGATGCCACAGCATGCAAGGAAAGCTGGGATTCAAACTATGTCTGGTCTGTATGTCACCATATTTGCAGCTAAGAGCCTTAAACCACTGTGCTATACTGCCTTGATTCCCTCCCCAGCAGGGTGGAACACTGATAGCCCACTACCAGTGTCCCAAAATATGTATTTAATGAAACCTGTAAAAGAAAACAGTCCTCTGACATCTTTTTATTTGAAACCTGAAAAAGAAAATGGTCCCTCATCATCTCCACCATCCCCCTTCCTCATCCCGACCCTCCCACTGAGCACCCACCATCTCGCACCACCTTACTCTATTCTTACCTCTGGAGGTTGTAGTCTGTCATCTTCTGTGGACCAGGACACATCTGCACTCTTCAAAGTTGAACTGCAAACTGAGGAATCAAGGTAAGTGCTGTGTAATGCATTTCAATGGTGTTTTGAACTCATTTTCATAACTTTGCCATTTTTAGGTATTTTTTTCACCACATTTTCAACATGGGCTTTTTGGGATCTCACCTCATGAACACTGCCACTGTTGTTTCATTAATGGGGCCTGGAAGGTGATTTTGTTGTCCCTGCATGAAATCACCTTTCAGTACCGAGTAATGAAATTTCACCACCAGTGTTCATGAGGTGGGGTCCCAAAATGGCATGTTGAAAATTTGGTGAAACATTCCTAAAAATGGCTGAGTTATGAGTGTTTGTTGAAATTTTTCCACACACATGTAAACTGTTGGTAATTTTTTATAGTTTGACTCCAAATTTTCAGCATTGCCATTTTTTCACACCACCTCATGAACAGTACAGCTGTCATTTTTCAGATCTTGTCAGAAATGTGTTTTCAGACCTATGGCGCAAATGGTGTTTTGGCACAGATTTCAAAATGTTCACCTACAGGGTTTGTGAGGCAGGGTCATAAGAAGACTATGTTTAAAACTTAGGTTCAAGAAATGAAAAATGCCAAAGTTATGACTATTCATTGCAATTTCACTTTGCCCACTCGAAACTTAAAAAATTTAAATATTTTTACCCTAGATTTTCAACATGACCATCTGATTACTCAACCTGATGTATGTCACATGTGTCATTTTTCAAATCCTGTCCAAGATGCATTTTCTCACCTGTGGCATGCAATGGAGTTGCAGTTGCACTGAATTATGTTTTCTATACAGGAGTACGTGAGGTGGGGCAATAAGATGACTACACTGACAATTTGGTCACTGTTGTGCTATAAATAGAAGCATAGGGCCTGGAGGGCCTTGTGCTTTCACATCTACATACATATGTGCATCTATGGAGGATGTGAGCTCAGGGCCTAGAGAGCCCTGGCCTCACAGACAAATAAGTATATGATTATTCTATCTGAAAAAGTAAGGAATGAGTTGTCAGCTCTAACACTCACTTCATTCTTTATACTGCACCCATCTCAGCTTATTTGCTTATGGAACAGAGTGAGCATTAGGCTAATGACCCCAAGGCACCCCCCCTTGATTCCTGTTAGAGTCTGCAGGGTGGGGGTGGGACATTAGGGTTGGAAACCCTAACATCACATTTCCCTGCTTTTGTCACTTTAGTAAGAATCTTAACTGATGCAGTAACAAAGTTTTTTGCAATGAATATGTTATTGTGGCATGGTAGTGCCACTTTGTTAGGGTCACATGGCCACTTCTATGTTAAACCCCAAATTTTACATTTTAATAACTTTGCAACCGCCTGTCCAATTTGTCCTGAAATTTTCCATGCACCATCTGGTATCATAGATCTCTGATCTGGTAAGTTTTGTTCCAGTCGGATGTGTATGTGGAGCTGCAGAGTGCCCAAAATGTGAAAAATCCTCACTTTTTGACAAAGTCTTTGCTTTGGGCTATGGCTCTGACAGTTTGGGGGTTTGGTCTGAAACTGTCAGGGTATATGGGGTCTGGGTCACTGATGTGCCTTTTGAAGATCTGGTGAAAAAATATGAATCTGTTCAAAAGTTATCAAAATTTAAAGTTTCCCATTATAGCCTATGGGAAAAAATCTGTCAGCCTCGAAAGCACTTTTTGCTTTTGCAAAATCACTTTTGACTGCTGCAAATGAGCTGTGCACTTTTGTGCTGACGCCATCTTGTTTTCACTTAGCAACATAAAATAAACACTGTAATTCAAAAAATGCTGTCCCTTGGGAAACACCAACAGTTGTGTTTACCTAATCATGGCCCAAGGAACATGATCCTGACATTATTTTGCAAAATGGTGGCTGGAAATCATTTTATGAGTTTTGGCTGTTTGTTGTACCACAATTTGTGGCACTTATTTTTGAAACTGCTGCAAATTGCAGCAATTTTCATGCAATCTACCGGGCACTGTTGGGCAACTTCCACAAATTGCTGCACTGTTTCGTGACAATTGCTGCAATTTGTGGCAGTACTTGAATGGGAAAAACCCATTGACCCCAGTAAAAAAAATACTTTTATGCCACATTTTGGGCCAAAGAACATCAGCAGCATGTTCCTTGGCCCCAGTGTAGGTAAACACCTGTTGTGTTTACCTAATAAAAGGAGTTTATTTCCTTTTACAGCCTCTAAGGGGGCCAAGTTGTATTTTAGTTATTAAAAATGTTTCTGCAGACATCAGGGTGCCCAGTCCCTATGTCAGCAGTAGGACTGCCCCCCCACACATGCACAGGTGCCATTGTGGGACACTGGGTAGCCCACTCCCAGTGTCTCCAAGTTTTTTTTAAATGCTTCTACTAACATCAGGATGTCCAATCCCCATGTTGGCAGTAGAAATCCACCCCTCACCACCACTTGGCCAGTGTAGTACACTGGAGAGCCCACTCCGAGTATACCAAAATATTTATTTTAAATTCCCACTTCCCCCAATCAGGGTGCCCAATCCCCATCTTGTTACTATTCCCCCTCAGTGTGGGACACTGGGTAGCCCACTCCCAGTGTTCCCAGTTATGTGTTTGCACTCCCCAGTACAATGGGAGACTGGTGAGCCCACCCCCAGTGTCCTGACATGTTGGTTGTTGTACCTGAAAAAAAAGGAAAACAGTCCCTGATGTCTTTTTTTTAAATAACCTGAAAGAAGAAAATGGCCTTCATCATCTCCTCCAGTCCATCTAACCAATCCTGACCCTCCCACTCAGCAACCTATCTCCCCACATCCTCCCTTGACCTATACTTACCACCGAAGGTCATTGGCTGCCATCTTTTGTTGAACAGTACATGTCTGCACTCTTCAAAATCAAACCGCGAACTGAAGAATCAAGTTAGTGTGGTATAATGGCTGTCTATGGCATTTTGAACTTATATTGATATATCAGTCATTTCTTGCAATCTTTACACCAACTCTTCAACATTGTCTTTTTGGGACCCTGCCTCATGAACACTGTCACTGTCATCTCATTAATCGGACCCATAAGGTGATTTCGTGATCGCTGCTTGGAATAACCTTTCAGGGCAGATAAATGAAATTACAGTGCCAGTGTTCATGAGGTGGTGTCCCAAAAAGCCCATGTTGAAAATGAGGTATACAAATTCAAAAAAATGCCTAAGTTACATGCCATCATTGAAATATTTCTAAGTACACTCATAACTTCATCAATTTTTAATATTTTCACTCCAAATTTTCAACATTGCCATTTTCTCACACCACCTCATGAACAGTACTGCTGTCATTTTTGACATTCTGACTGAAACGTGTTTTCACACCTGTGGCACAGAATAGCGAAGTTGCTGTGCAAAATCACCTTTCAGGACTGATGAATGAAATTACAGTGTGAGTATTCATGAGGTGGGGCTCCAAGCCATGTTGAAAATTTGGTGAAAACATTCCTGAAAATGCCTGAGTTATGTTAGCCCATTGAATTTATTCTAAGCACGCATAACTTTGGTACTTTTCAAATATTTTGCAGCCACATTCTTGACATAGCCATTTTTTCACACCACCACATGAACAGTACAGTTGTCATTTTCACATCCTGCCCAAAATGTGTTTTAGTGCCTGTGATGCAGAATGGTGTTGCAGTTGCACATAATTATGTTTTGCCTTGCATTTTACAATTTCTCTGTACTGTGGTACATGAGGTGGGTAATAAGATGGCTGTGCTGACAATTTAGTCACTGTTGTTTGACACAAGGAAAGGAGGTGCCCAGAAAGCCCCACGCTTCCACAACTACATACATATGCACATCTATGGAGAGATTGGTATGCAGGGGCCGAAGAACCCTATGCTCCCACAGTAAAAAAGGATATTATCTCAAAAAGAAGGGAAATTAATTGCAAAAACCTCAATTAATGCATCAGTTAGGTTTTCTATTACAGCTACAAAAGTCTAGAAATTCAGTGTTAGGGTTACCAACCCTACCACCCTCACCCTTCTCACATCAAGAGGCATTGGGGTGTGTTTTGTGGTCATCGGCCTAACTCTTATCCCATTCTCCTACACGAACATATGAACATACGAGATTTGCCAGTAGATAAAGGCCTAGTGGTCTATCAAGTCTGCTCGAATGTGCAGCTAGAACCCCTTATTCTGCAGCTGCCCCTTCCTCCCACTCTCCCCCTCCCTTGACACTCCACCTTACCCTATCCCAGCCCCTTTTGAAACAGTGCACTGTTCTACTAGAGACCACTTCTGCTGGTAATGCATTCCATCCAGCTACCACCCTCTCCATAAAAAAATTTCTCCTCATCTCCCTCTTAAACCTTCCTCCCTCCAGTCTCATATCATGGCCCCGGGTGTCCCTCCCCACCCTTACTTTGAACAGCCCCTCTGTACCGGTCTTGTTTAATCCATTCATGTACTGGAAGGTTTCAATCATATCCCCATCCCTCCTCTGCTCCAACATGTACATGTTCAGCTCCCTCAGCAGTTTCTCATATGGTAAGTCCTCCAGCCCCTGGATCATCCTTGTCACCCTGCGCTGCACCCCCTCAGTAACTTAATGTTCCTCTTCAGATACAGGTGCCAGTACTACATGCAGTACTCCAGGTGTGGTCTAACTAATGATCTCTATAGTGGCAGAATCACCTTCCCCCTCCTCGAGGATATACCCCTTGCAACACAAACCAGCATTTTGTTGGCCTTTGCAGCTGCCTTCCCACATTGTGCCGAGTTGTTCATTGACCCCATAATGAGCACCCCCAGATCCTTCTCCTCTGACTCAGACAGCTTCACTCCCCAGCTGGTAGCTCCTCCTTGGGTTTTCATCCCAAAATGCAACACCTTGCACTTTTTTGCATTGGACCTCAGTTGCCAGGTGTCAGCCAGGTTACCAGCTATTCCAGATCATCCTGAAACCCCCGCCCATCCCTAGGTCATCCACCACCGCTCCCATCTTGGTGTCATCAGCAAACAGACTGGTCTTGCTCTTGATGCCTAATGATATGTCTGCAATGAATATCCCAAACAACACTGGTCCAACCACTGAATCCTGCAGAATACCGCTCATCACTAACCTTGGGGATGAGAGCTCCACACCGACCATCACCACCACCCTCTGTTGCCTTCTCTGAAGCCAGTTCCCTACCCATCTCACCAGCTTTGCACCCTCCCTTGTGCCTTCCAACTTACTTCTCAGCCTCCCATGTGGCACAGAGTTTAATGCCTTACTGAAGTCCAGGTACAGGACAGCCACTGCATGGCCCCCGTCCAGTTGCCTAGTTACCCAGTCATAGAACTCCACTAGGTTGGTTTGGCTGGATCTGCCACTTATGAAGCCATGCTGTCTACTGTCCTGTAGTCCTTTGGCCTCAAGGAGGGCCACCAGCTTCTCCTTCAGGATAGTGTCCATCAGTGTACCCATGATGGATGTGAGGCTCACCTGGCTTTAGTTTCCCAGTTCATTCTTGAGCTGCTGCTTTTGTGGGAGGACACCACATGAGCCATCTTCCAATCCTGAGGTACACACCTGAGTGTAGTGAGGAATTGAATAGGTCTGCCAAAGGTCCCACCAGGGCCTCTGCCAGCTCCTTCATTACCCTGGGTGGATGCCATCTGGTCCTGGTGCCTTGTCCACCCTCAGTGCCCTCAAATCCTCCAGAACCCTTCCCTCAGGTGATTTCCCATTTCATCACCCTCCCTCCGCTCCTGCCCTCCCTCCCCCCTTGGGTATCACCACCCCTTCTCCTTAGTAAATACCGAGCAGGAGTAATTGGTTAGTGCTGCTGCCTTATCACCCCCTGCTTCCACACACACTTCTCCTTCCTAATCCTTATTATATAGTCCTTACAGCTCCTTTTCTCCCTGGTGTACATGAAGAAGTCATTCTCCCCTTTTTAATGCCCTGTTCCAGCTTGAGCTCCTTAGATCCCTTGTCTGCCTTTACTGCCCTTGTCACCTCCTTCGATTCCTTCAGGTACTCCTCCATGTCCTCAAACATCCCTGTTTTTTTGTACCTACTAAAGGCAGCTCTTTTCCTCCTTACCTTTTCCATTACCTACTTGCTCACCCAGCTATGTTTCTTTGCCCTAGCCTTCTTGCTGCAGGTTCTGGTTGCCTCCACTATCCCCCGTTTTGTGAGCTCCCACCTCTGGTTAGTGCCCATACTAGGTTGAATTCTGGCCAGGTATCATTTTACCACTTACCCCATCATCCCAAAGCTGACCTTCCTGAAGTCCAGCACCCTTGTGCTGGATTCCATTCCTTCCATACTCATATCCAATGTGAACCATACTGAGCGATGGTCACTCTCCACCAGCGGTTCTTCCACCCTCAGTTCCTTCACAAACTCCCCATTTGCCAGCATGAGGTCAAGGGTATTCCCTAACCTGATTCTTTCACTGACCATTTGCATCAGGAAGCTGTCCTGAAGTCTGTTTACACATGCAGTTGGGTGGTAGGTAGGGGCAGATGACCCCAAGGCACATCCTGATGCCTGTTGGTGTATGGAGGATGGTGGGGAGGGTGTGGTGGTAGGATTGGTAACCCTAACACTGAATTTCCAGACTTTTGTCGCTGTAATAGAAACCCTAACTGATGCATTAACAGAGTTTTCTGCAATGAAGATATATATATATATATATATATATACACACACACACCGTTAGGTGGACTAATCATGCTTGAAGGTTTCAAATCATAAATACCACTGCAGTGGAATTTTCTTTTCATAGTTGCCACAGTTACTGATATATTGCCAAATACATGTTACAGGGGTTCCATTTGAGTACTATGGGGCTGCTATATGGTCCGATTTTGTGTAAGTGGCAGGCCCAGAGGGCCCCCTCCCACATGTGCATACCATTGCAAAACAAGCATTTGTCAATGCCGATATTTGCTTGCTGGTATTAACATTGGAAATGCAGGAGTCAGACAGATGCAGAATAGGAATGGCAGTGAAGTATTGAATTTCACGTGAACCCCACCTCCATTGTGTAAAGACAGAGAGGATTTGGTGTAATTGTTTGGGTTGTCATCCAAGACAGTCAAGCCATGTCACCTCACCCTATTCTGCAGACATCGACACATGCTGAGGTGTGCCTTAGGGTGTTTGGCTTTACAGTCACCCCATTCCATAAGGACATACAGTGAAATGGGTGCAGCAAAGGAGAGTGGGGTGAAGTCTTGGGCCGAAGAGTCCAAGGTACACCTTGATGCCTGTCAGTGGATGGGGGTGGGATGGTATGAGTAGTACATTCAGCAATCCAAAGGCACACCCCGATGCCTGTCTGTCTGTACAGGGTAGGACATCATGGTTAGTAACCCTAATGCCTCGGGCATTTGTTGGTATTTACAGTACAAATTTTCAACATGGCCTTTTTGTGACCCACCTCAGGAAAGCATTTGGGACCTCTTCCCATAAAGAGTGGCAGTGTGATTTTGTCAATGTGTCCCAAAAACTGACTTCCAACAGCGACAGTGCCATTCTACGCCACATGTACGAAAACACAGATTGGGCAGGATGTGAAGAATGACAGCTGTACCATCCATAGGGAGGTATGAAGAGATGGCAATGTTGAAAATCTGTAGTGGGAATATTAAAAATGCTCGCACTTCCGAGCATACGTGGAAACTGCGCAATGCATGCGCATAACACAGTCACTTTATGGAGTTTTGTTACCAGATTTTAAACATAGGCATTTTATGCCCTGTGCTCATGAACAGTGTCACTGTGATTTTCTTAATGTGTCCCAAACACTGATTTCCCACAGCAAACATGGTATTCTGTGCCAGAACTGCAAAAACACATTTTGACCAGGATGTGAAAAATGACAGCTGTACTGTTCACAAGGAGGTGCGGAAAAATGGCAATGTTGAAAATCTGGAGCAAATATTACAAATGTGCAAAGTTATGAGCATGCATGGAAACTGTGCAACACATGCTCATAACACAGTCATGTTCTGGACTTTCATCACCACATTTTCAATGCAGGCATTTTAGGACTTCTGCTAATGAACAGTGTCACTGTGATTTTTGTTATGTGTCCTGAACAGTGATTTCCCACAGCGACCACACTATTCTGCGCCAGAAGTGTGAGAACACATTTCAGCCAGGACGTGAAAAATGACAGCTGTATTGTTCATAAGGAGGAGTGGAAAAATGGCAATGTTGAAAATATGGAGTGAAAATATTGCAAATATGCCAAGTAACGAGCATGCGTGGAAACTATGCACCGCAGGCTCATAGCACATTCATTTTATGGACTTTTGTCACCAGATTTTCAACATAGGCATTTTAGGACCTCTGCTAATGAACAGCATCACTGTGATTTTCCTAATGTGTCCCAAACATGGATTTCCCACAGCAAGCACACTTTTCTGTGCCAAAAGTACAAAACCACATTTTAGCCAGGATGTGAAAATGACAGCTTAACTGTTTATAAGGAGGTGTGGACAAATGGCAGTGTTGACAATCTGGAGTGAAAATATTGCAAATGTGCGAAGTTACGAGCGTGCATGGAAACTGCGCAACGTACATGTGTAACACAGTCATTTTATGGACTTTTCTCACCAAATTTTCAACATAGGCATTTTAGGACCTCTGCTAATGAACAGTGCCACTGCGATTTTCATAATGTGTCCCACACATGGATTTCCCACAGTGACTGCGCTATTCTGTGCCAGAACCGCAAAACACATTTCGCCAGGTTGTGAAAATGCCAGCTGCACTGTTCATAAGGAGATGTATAAAATACCAATGTTGAAAATCTGGAGTGAAAATATTGCAATTCATGCAGTTATGAGCATATCGTAACAACTGCGCAATGCATGTTTCATAAAAGAGTCATTTTTTTATGTTTCCCACAAATTTGTAACATAGACTTTTGAGATCCCACCCATGAACATTGGCACTGTCATTTCATTAATTGGTCCTGAAAAGTGATTCCATGCAATGACTGTGAAATCACCTTCTGGGGCAGATTAACTCCATGACAGTGAAAGAATTAATGAGCAGGGGTCGCAAAATCCCCATGTTGAAAATTTGGTGCCAAAATTCCAAAAAATGCCTGAGATATGCATCAAAGTTGAAAAAAACTTATTTATTCCATTATACAGCTTACCAACATTTCCTCACTTCGCAGTCGGCTTTGAAGAGTGCAGACTTGTTCCTGGTCCTCTGAAGATTGTCGCGCCAGACTACAGAGGTAAGTATGGGGTGAGAGTGTGTGTGGGGAGGCAAGGTGTGCAGTGGGTGGGTGCAGGTTGTGTGGGGACAGGGAGACTGCTGAGGGACCATTTCCTTCTAGCAGACTAGCATACAGAGCAGCACGCAATAGGTGCACCTGGGCCATACGCAAGGCCGAGGCTGAATACTATAAAGACACCCTGGCTTCCTCCTGGGGGAGTGCACGAAAGTTTTGGGACAACATTAAAGAGCTTAATGGCAAATTCCACCTCCCCCCACCCTCCCAGCTGTGCATCAACAATGCCACCTCAACCGACCCACAGGCTATCGCTAACTGCCTTAACACAACCTTTTCCAATCTTAGTACAGTCATCCCAAGTGACTTTTTTGACCCTATCCCAGCTTCCTCTGAACCAAACCTCCAGTGCACCCCTTTCTGCCTTAGGGTCATTACAAAGCAGGAAGCAATATCCTACCTCTCCAAAGCTCTCGGTGGATCCAACTATTGCCAAGACTCCTTTGACATGAAAATCCTCTTCCAGGTTCTTGACACTGTTCTTTCCCCCTGACCGACCTCCTTAACCACTCCCTATGCTTGGGACAGTTCCCTACAGCCTGGAAAACTTCAACAATTACCCCAATACTGGAAAAGTGGAGACAATACCAACCCCAACAACTATCGGCCCATAGCCATCCTTCCCCTTCTCTCAAAAGCCCTTGAAAAAATAATTTCCGACCAACTCATCGAGTATATGCAAGCCCACAGTTTGTTATGCAGTGAACGACATGGCTTTAGATCATGTCATAGCACAACCACCACCCTCATCGAATTCTCCAATTTCATTCACTCTGCCCTTGGACCATAAACATCTGGCTAGAACCATCTTCGTGGACCTCTCTAAGGCCTTTGATATGGTCTCCCACCCACTCCTCCTGGACACACTCCACCACACTAGTCTGTCATGCGGACCACTCTCTTGGTTTAATAGCTACCTTACTGTTAAGATAAAAGACACCCTATCTTCCACCCTGCCTGTCTGCTTGTGGGTCCCCCAGGGATCTATATTGGGCCCCCTACTCTTCAGTATCTACTTAAATGCACTACCCAAATCCTGCTCCTGTAACCTACTGCTATATGCTGATGATGCATTTCTTTATGCCTCACATCCCTGTCCTGACAACCTACAGTCCTCCCTCCAACACTCATTCAACCAGATCGAAAGTTGGTTCACCAGTCACAGACTTGTGGTCAACATCAAAAAACAAAAGCTATGCTATTTGTCCACTGGCTGAGCAAGGCCAAGGACACTGAACTAAAAATCCTCTCCCATGCCCACCTCCCTCTGGAACAAGTACTTACTTATAAATACCTCAGCCTCACCTTTGACACCTCCCTATCCTTCAATGCCCAAATTAACATCCTGACCTCAGCCATTAATACCTGCATCAGCCTCCTATAGCGGTACAAAGACTGCCTGACACCAGAGGCTCTCAACCTGGCTGTCACCTCTTCTGTCCTCTCTCTCATTGACTATGGGCTCCCAATCTACTCTGCTGCAGACAACACCACCCTAAACAAAATTCACATAGCCATTAATAAAGTGTGCTGACTCCTCCTAGGCGCAGACAAATGCTTCCATACTTGCACCCTCTACACTGTTACAAACATCTTCGCCCTTGAGGAAAGACTACAATATCAATCCTGTCTCCTCACAAAAAAAATCTACCTAGGGTTAACTCCATTGGGGGTCTCAGCCTCACTACTCTCATGTTCCCGCATTGTGACCACTCATTCTGCCAACAAGCATCTGTGGACCGTGCCCAGGGTCAGAACCTCCCTTGCTCAGAGATCATTCCCCTATAGAGCTCCCACCTGGTAAAATGAGCGTCCCCCAGCTATAACCTGCATTCCCAATCTAGGACACTTCAAGACCATCCTAATAAAAACACATTCTCTTCTTGTGCCAATGCCAGTGCAGCTGCTAATGCTCCTAACTGACCTGCACAGAGCTGCACTATGACCGTTCCCCATTGACATTGCCACCAATTGTATAGGAATAACTGTTTAGGATATCTCTGCTGCCAATCTCTGTTGCTGCTATATGACAATGCCCTAGAGGCTGCACCTACACTGTAACTATACCTCCTGTACTAATACCAATACCCTAGCTACTAAATGTATAGGTCAACAGCCACCCAGGTTACTATGTGTAAATACTTCCTTAAAACTGTGTAGTCTCACTGTTGTATAGATCACTGTTACTACTATATGTCAGTGCCCCAGAGGCAGCACTTGTATTATAATTGTTCCACTGTAATAATATCAATACCTAGCTACTACATGTATAGACGTTCAGCAACCTTGGCCATTATATGTAATTACTTGAAATGTGATGTCCCACTCAATGTACTACCTCTGAATGTATGATCATGCTGATGTGGAGTTTTGTAAATGAGTCTATGACCAAAGGGTTGTAATTCCTATGACTGACTAAATAAATGAATAAAAATTAAAAAACACATCGTGGGACGGTTTTTGTTTTGCAGGCACATTTAACTGGACATTTGGCACGCTGGGGTGGGCTCAGTATGCCAACCTACTATTTTGTTGGGGGCAACTGTAGTCGATGGTGAATTGGGCACCCCATTGGCAATAGGGGCAACAGCGAGGATTGGCACCTGCACAAAACATAGCTTTTGTGTGTGTGTGTGGGGGGAATAATGCCGACTGAAGTGGGCTCCCATCAGTACATCCAACAACTCGGACGGACTGAAGCCGGCTGGGATTGGTGCCCCCATCAGCAAACAAAGACTGTTTGGGGGGTCACATGCTGCTGAGTAGGATTGGGCACTCCCTCGGCATGGGGGCTGCATAATACTGTTTGTGAACGTGGTGGCAAGCCACCCGCCATGTTCACAAACAGTATTAGGCTAGTTAACGTTCCACCCTGCAATGGCGGGTCGCTCCCTCATTGCAGCACAATGACAGATGCTGCAATGATGAGGCAGCCCCTGATTGCTGTGTTGAAAACATTTATACTTGGTGCACTTTTGGAGACCAGTGTCATCAGCACACTGTGCCTCCATTGGTCCACTACTGCCAAGCCCCCAAATGCAGTGCCTTCCTTGGCTGTAACAGTGCCGTCCCTCCACAACCCACTTCTCTCCTAAGCTGTCACATCATGTTTCTTGCACATGCATGTAAGCAAACATAAAAATGGACAGTGTGAGGGAAGTGCAGGTCCCAGAGGGCCCATGCTCCCACTACCACATACCAGTTATTAGTTAGATTACACTTTCTCAAAAAGAAGGAAAACTCATTGCAGAAAACTCCATTAATGCATTAGTTATGGATATAGCACAGCAACAAAGTATGGAAATGTGATGTTAGGGTTGCCATCCCTACCACCCCACCCCCAAACCCCACCCTCACTCACCAACAGACATCAGGGTGTGCCATGGGGTCGTCAGGCCTAACTGGTCAGTGTCAGTGGTTCAGTAGGTAGCACACTCACCTCTGAGGCCAGGAGATCAGAGGGCTGTGGGTTCAGTTCCACGTCTGGCACTTGTTAATATCCCAGTACTGACACTGTAGTGCAGCATGAGAGGGTGCTGCACTTGAAGTGCCGCCTTCAGACGAGACATTAAACCGAGGTCCCATCTGCCTGGATTGGTGGTAGTTCAGGTGGATGTTAAAGATCCCATGGCACTTATCGAAAAGAGTAGGGAATTGTTTATTGCAGAAACAAAAAACATCAATACAGGGCATTCATAGTAAACAGAAATAATTATAAATGATAACTTAAACATCACTGTAGAAATATCAAAACAAAATAGCAGAAAATACAAAAGAAAAACAGACCATATTAAATCCAGTAGACATGCTTCCAGTATTCGTGGAATAAAGAAATTGGCAAATGATGGAATTCAAAGTCCTTTTGTGTACGTAAAGCCGATTCAATATGACTTATCACCACCATAGGTAAAGCATAAGTATGCTGTTTGGAAAAAGAACATCTCACCTGCCAGAGATAAAACTTGATGCAAGCAAATATCACATTAAGAGTACTAGGATGAAAATGGGAAAAATACCCTGAAAAGTCCCCCAAAACCAAACATTCATAGGTAACCTGACATGCCATCCCCCACCCCCATTTAACAGACAAAGTGGACCAAAACTGTACAGTATACAAACAAGTATGAAAAAAATGAGTCTGAGTTTCTTCAATCCCCACACATTCAAAACGAATACAGTTTCATTCTGCAAGAGCCTTATCTTTTAAATTCCCCTTAACCCCTAACCTCCCATGACAACTTAACCAAGATATATCCCACATCCAGCCAGGAATCTCTCCCATCTGTCAGAACCTTTAGGGCTAAGTGTAATTTTGTGGGGAAACACCTGGAAAATCAACCTGCACTAAAAGTTCATAGACATTATACTCTGATATATACCCTTCGGGAAAGCCGATAAACCTCGTCTTTAGCCATGCTCCACATCGAGGTTTAGCCGCCACTACTGGCAGAAAGAAAGGCACTTTATAATTGATTTCTCGAAGTGCTGGTGGACCATCGCAATAAAAATCTTGAAGCGAAAGCAGTGTCCAGGCATCCCAAGGATGAGAGTGATTTAATGACACCCTTTAAATGTAGCTTTAAAAAAGGAAAAATAAAAACAACCAGATTAATCATGCCAACACCCTTCCTTAATTGGAAGATATGTGAAATCCCGCTTAACCGGGTTCAATCGGCTTCCCCACAACATTTGAAAAAAAATACTATATAAACGGGTTTCCTGATGCCTAGGTAACGGAAAAACTGAACTCAAGTAAAGAAACAGAGGGAGTAAAAACCTTTTGATTATTAACACACATTTCCATTTAGAAAAAGACCAGGTTTTCCATAATTGTACCTTCTTTTCACCCAGCACAATGCGAGGTTCCAATTAAGATCATTCAAATCTCCCATCCCAAAGAAACAACCTAAGATCTTAATAGGCCCCTAGAGATGGTTATCCGCCCGACCATAGAATCAAAACCCCATCCCCAAAAACACCAGCACTTTTCATAATTCACTGATGTTCCTGAAAGCAGACCAAACTAGGCCATGACATGCAACACAACAAGACCTTCAGCTGTATTATGTAAGCAGAAACACATGTCATCTAGTAGAACGCCAAGCACTGTGGCAGAACCACTGGAGATGGAGATAATCCCTGAATGTGAGGATGATGAAGGTTCCTGAACCAAGGGTCCAAAACAAAAGTATATAACAAAGGACTAAGTGGGTAGCCCTGGCACACCCCCCTACAAAAATCAATCCCCTTCCCAACTAATCTATTAACAAGGGTAAAATTTTGGGCATTACAATATAAAAGTGCCACCCAGGTTCTTAGTTTCATGGAAAACCCATACCGCCGTAGGACATCAAATAAAAACCCATGTGCCACCTTATCAAAGGCTTGGGCCTGGTCCAAGGAAAGTAAATAACCGGACAATTTCCCCAACCATCCAAGCTCACACACATTCCGTAGTAGGGCCAAATTTTGGTGGATGCGTCTACCCAGAATTGAACATGTTTGAACTGGATGTACTAAAGAAGAAGCAACATGTTGGAGCCAATGGCACAAAATTGCTGAAAAAATCTTATAATCTGTATTCGGCAAACAGATCGGTCTCCAATTTTCAATGCGATGCTTAACCCCCTTTTTAAATAAGAAAATGGTCAAGGCATCTGAGAATCCACATGGCATCCGTGAAGATTCTAGAATCTCATTAGAAACAGAAGTCAGGATGGCACTGATATCATCTATCATGATTTTGTATAATTCATTAATTAAACCATCAGGGCCTGGTGAGATCCCAGACTTCAAGCAAACTACTTCTGATTTAACCTCATCCAAGGAAATGGGTCTGTCTAAAAAGGGGAATCAGAGGAAGAAATATTAGGAGGAGGAAAAGAAAACAAATCCTCCTATTTAGTAGTGGGCTGGAAAGCCTTCCATGTTGAGTTTGCAAAAAAATCCAGACTATGTGTAGCATGTCAATATCAGCAGTGCGTAGTACCCCCCGTGATCATAGAGGCCATCCATAAGTTTACTGTCCAAGGCTTGCTTACAAGCCCGAAAAGGATCCAAACTTGGTGAAGATTTAAGCCCATAATCAATTCATCATGAATTTTACAAGCCTTCCCATAATGATAATTCCTCATGCTGTGTCTTAGCACAGCTAGCTGCTCCTGTATCTGAACATCGGAGACAGAGGGGAGTGACATTCATTTATAAAACTGTGCTCTTTGTTTTAAATATGCAAGATAATCTGCTGACTGGGTACTAAAATGATAAGCCTTGGAAGTCATTTGAAACTCCAGTTTAGTATCCATCCACCAATCACCCCAGGAATCGTACATCCCAGCTACGAACGCCTCCTGTCCAACGCCTGAGAAAACATAACTGAAACCGCTTCTGTAGCAAGAACAACTGGATTCATTTTCCACCAGCCAGCAGGGTAGGAAAAGACGGTGGAATTATAGACAGTGAAAATCTGCCTCATAATAAATGGTCCGAAATTCACAAGCATCAAGAAAAAGCAGAAGGCATCAAATATCTGGAAGTAAAAATAAAATCAATCCGAGTCGCTATACTGCCACGTTTATAAGTGGACCCTGAATCGGAATGAAGTGCTCTGTAAGCATCCATCAAGGAGGCCATCTGAAATAGTTTGAACAAAGCATGGGAATCACAATATACCTTACGCTGCATCTGATCCTTAAATCTGACATCCAGGCCACAGTTGAAATCACCCCCCCAAATAATGTGTCTAGGGGTAGACAGGTACTGTTGTATTTCCACAAATAAAGCAATCCTGGCTGTTTTAACTGGGGCATAAATGTTAATAATACGAGGAAAAACCTCAGCAGACACAATCCAGGAGCAACACCCTCCCAGGAGCTATGTCTACCAATCCAGTAACCTGAACAAAAGGATGGCAGAATAATATCCCCACCCCATCAGCTGCATCAGTACCAAAAGACCAAAAAGAGGGTCCAGAATGCCACAATTTCCTAGTATAATTTATGTCTGTAAGAGTAGAGAAACGCGTCTTCTGCAGTAAAATAATATCTGCAGGTAAGGATTTACAAAAATGTAAAAGCCTGAGGCATTTTTTAGAATTCTTGAGGCTACAGGAATTCAGGGAAACTACCGTTAAAGAAGCCGGAGAGCAGGACTAAGACTTGTCCTTCTTACGCTTCCTTCCTGACTTCTTCTTGGATTCCAGCAATTCAGAACCTCCTTCATCATCACACTCCATCCCAGACAAAACCCCAGAAGCAACCAATAGATCAGATTCAGAGTCCCCATCTGCATCCTGCAAAACCTGAAAAGTGTTATGCGTGGTGGTGATAGGTGATATCCCAATCTTTTTAGCATGAGACTGAGTCACACGTCTCGGATGAAGTGCCTGAAACTCAGGATCTGGGGGGCTAGAATGGGCAAGATAGAACATTGACCCCAGACCATCTAGCGATTGTGCAACAGTGGAAGGCATACTAGAGGAGCCAGATACCACTCCCTCAGGAGGAGTTGAAGCTGAAGGATCTGGACCAGGAGGATTAGGGTCGGGGGCTGTCTCCTCCGTAAATGACCCTAATTCGGTCCTGAGCATCCGAGATCAAGGTTTCCTTATCTAGGCCCCCCAAATTGTTTTGGCCGCATATGGACATTGAGTGGTAAGCATGCCCTGGGTATCACAAAGATTGCAGCGAAAACATTGCGGCAGAGTACCACTGTCATGATCCAGTTCTCCACACAAAGCACATCTGATTTTATCGCACGCACTACTGAGATGGCGTGGGCTCCCACATTTATAACATGCCTTGGGTTGACCTGGGTAAAAGCAGACACCTCGATCCCTCCCCAAGAAAAAAATATTTGGAACATGTTCAACCAAATCCCCTACAATATGTAGTTTTACCTTGAACTTCCAACTGCCTGTCCAAATACCCTCCCCATCAATAACTGGTTCAGGAGGCCCCAATACAGTGCATTTACTCTCCAGCCAATACAGAATGTCCCCCACATTTACTCCTTCATTCCGAAACATAATATGCACAGTTTTAAACAGTGGTTTCGTGATGGGATAGCCAGAATGGAGTCCATAAGGAGTAGCTTTTAAAGAATCATACTTCTGCCAAAATTTATCAAGGCCCACAAACGATTTGAAACTAATATCAAAAGTTTCTTCCCCCCGAATGTTAATCAGGGCATAAATGTTTGATGCCTGAAAGTTCCCAGAACCTTTGAGCAGCCTGTGGGCCACAAAGAATCGATCAGGCTGCTCCTGAAGGCCCCCCTATCTGAGATGGACAGCATTCCATCTGGGGGCCTGTTCCAGGTGATTGTTTCTAAAGAGGTCTGAAAAGCGAGGACCAGTGTGAAAACGCTTTCTAGGAGAAGAAGAAGGGAAACGTGCGATTTCCCAGAAGAGGCCCCCTAGTCTACCCCTGCAACAAAAGATTGTAAAGTCTCACCAACTGGAGCATCATCTTCCCCCACCAGTAACTCCAAAGGCTGTACCCTCCCTGAAGACTCCGTAGCAACCGTATCCTCTGTTGAAAAAGAAACACATTCGGAATCAGGTATCCACCTGCCATCCTGCCTCATGCATCCTGCATCCAGCAGGGCAGTTTCTTTGCTCCAGTCCCTGGCTGGAAAGCTCTTCAATGTCGCCTTTAACTTCCGCATGGCTCCACATTCCTCCTCTGGTTGGAAAGGCATCCTAGCCGCACCAGGAACTAGCGAACCCTCTTCCTCCACAATCAGAGGTTCTGTGCACTGCTCACCATCCTGCAAATCATCCGGCCACCAACTTCCTGATTCTGAACTGCAACAGCATCCATAAGCTCCATGTTGTATTTTGTTATGGCTTCTGCTCTCCATAGCGTAGTATTCTCCACGGCTTTTGAAAGTGTTCCCATAGTGTGCATACAGCAGAATTCTTCACCACTCCATTCTCAGTATCCATATCAGCAAGGATAGCTTCCCTGCCTTCTACAGAATTTCCACCACCTCCACCAGGATCTGGAACAGCAGCCATCTTGGAGTCACCAGCAAAAGGGTCCCCTCTGCTCACAGGAAGCAGAGTAGGGGAATTTCCCCGGTGTCCTGGCCAAATTTCCCTCATTCACTAAAAATACCACTAACAGCTTAATCTGGTTCAAGGTCAGCTGGCATTCATCTGTATCCCCCTTCCCGGGTCGTGCCTGAAAATAGGCAGGATTTGTCTAGTGCACTTACCCGGTCAACAAAAACTAAAAAATAAATAAATAACTCTCATCCCATTCTCCTATGCTGTAGCATGTTATCTTTGTTACTCATGGAATGGGGTGAAAGTTGGATCTGATGACCCCATGGCACACCCGATGTCTGTTGATGAGTGGAGGGTAGGGGTGTAATCTAACATCACATTCCATACTTTTGTCGCTGTGTTACTAACCCTCAACTGATGATTATGGAGTTTTTGCAATGAATATATATATATATATTTTCTTTGCAAAAAAAACTTTATTAATGCACTAGTTAGGGTTGAAGCCACAAAAGTGGGGAAATATGGCATTAAGGTTTCCAACCCTAACACCCCACCCCCACCCTGCAGGTGGCAGCAGGCATGAGGAGTGTGCCTTGGGGTTGTCAACCGTGATGCCAGGGGTGCAACCAGCATGAAAATTTGGGAGGGGCTAGACATTTTGCAAGGTGGGAATCTTCTTCATAAATTCTAGGGGTTTGGTGGCTGCCAGGCCCACAGAAACTATGGGGTACTAGATGTTCTGTGGTGCATTTTAGAGCTTATTTTGAAGCTAAATAACTAATCTCCAAGCTCTTCTTCACCATGGGGAAGACAAGCTCAGAGATGAGTTATTTAGCTTCAAAGTAATCTACAAAATGCCTTGCTGTAAAGAAAATAATGTTTAAGTGACTGGCTGCAGGTGGAGAATTACCTATGTGTATTCAGTACCTGAGGCTAGCAAGATGCTGATAATGTACTTTACCTTTAACTGATGAATATAGTCACCAGTTGTCTTCTGCTGGATACATTCTGCAGTACTTGTTTGATTCTGGACCAGGGCCAGGGATCTGGGGGTCCTTAGGCCCCCTGAAGCCCTGGGGTGCTGAATGTTGTGTGGTGCAACTTTAACTTGGATACTTGCTGCTGAGCCTGTTGGTTTCTAGAACAGGTGTCTGGGGTCCATTAGGCTTCCTGAAGCCATGGGGTGCCAGATGCTCTGTGGTGCATTTTTTAGATTATTTTGCAGCTAAGTAACTCATCTCTTCTGAGCTCTGTTTCCCCATGGAGGATAGCTCACAGATGAGTTGTTTAGCTTTAAAATAAGTTACGAAATGCCTTGCTGTAAGGAAAAGTATTGCTGTCTTACTGGCTGCAGGCTGAGTGAATACTACATATGACACATACTGTATTCTGAACCTGAGGATAGCAAGATGCTGATAAGGTACTGTAGTGTACCCATCTGATGAGGACAGTCACCAGCTTTCTCTAGCTGGATACTTGCTGCTGTGCCTGTTTGTTTCTGGAACCAGTGTATGGGGCCATTAGGGTTCCCGGCCAAGGGTGGTAGATGCACTGTGGGACATTTTATGAAAAGTACCTTTTTGTTTCAAAGCTGGCCATGACTTGTATGAAATAAAAGTAATAGCATATATATATATATTGTAAAGAAAAAAAACAGAAACACACATGAAATCAGTCACTCATAAATCTAAATGATTCCTCTTCTTCACCAGTTCATCTATAATGTTTTATAATCCTGGACACTGATTTCTGGAAAGGTTCATCATTGCACGCCCTGAAAGCTGATCTTGTGCCATTGTTATGCACAACTAGATCTTGAGACTGCAGACAGCTGAAAGGTCTTTCAGATGATGCTGTTGTGATGGGTATAGTAGTGAAGATTTTCAATAGACAGTGAATGTTTGGATAGAACATTATGTCAGCTACTGCAAGAGCTTCCATGACATTCTTTGGCCTGTCATTCATGGACACGTTGCACCATTTTGCTAGCCACCTATCATACTCATTCTTCAAGTCCTCCCATGTACCAGGAATGTCATCCTCATCCATTTATATGGTACTACTTAAGTTCTTGAACCCAACCTCAGCACATATCTTGGAATCAAATGCTGGATTGTGCAAACCATCCTGACATGTTCATTGATTCGATCCTGTAGTTCATGTAAGAGGCTATCAAGAAATGGAAGGAAAATGGAAAGTCTGTAATGCATTTCTGGATCTGATGTTGAATAGTTCACCTGTTTTGTTTGTCTACCTGCCAGATGAGGTATTTCAAGAGGAACTCTTGCAAGGTTTTCTGCTTTTTGAAATACATTGTCAAACTCCTCCTCAGAATTCTGCCTTATTCTCTGAAGAGCTTTATGACATCTTCAATCTGATGCAAGTACTGCAGAATGTCAGCATCTGGTTTTAAAGAGAGATGGACATGGGAAGAAGCAGTCCTGAGATCCTAGCCAGTGTGTGTAATGAGACATTAGAAAATGGGCTTTTTGTTTGCTGGGTTCTGATAGGCTTGCACCCCTGCCAGGGGGGTACATTAACTTTCAATATACGCCTAGCAAATAAAAAGTGCCAGTCACCTGAACCCATCACTAACTAGGCTATCTTTGTGCCCACCCTGCTTGTTCATTGGACAAAATCACCCATTTCAAGTCAAAAACGGCGCAATTTTTTCTCCCTCGCTTAGCGAGTGACAATGGCACCCCCATGGCACCCTGCTTAAGTGCCAGCACACCCCCAATGAAAAAAGCACTCCCAGAATCATGCAAGGAAACCTTCATCCTAATCTGCCACAGAAGAAAAAAACTTTACTTTTAAATCACTAGCGCTAGCACGTCCTGTGCTCACCACTACTCACTCTACAAGACAGCACTAGCCTGTCACGTGGTAACCATTGCTTTAGTGTATCCACTCTTCTTCTACTCCCCCGAACTGCTTTTAACCACAATTTAAAAACACACACACAAAATACCTCACACCTGGACATAACTGAGTCTGTCGGACACCCACCTGTCAGCTTTCATGTTTTCCGCTGCTAAGCAAGACGTGATATAGGAGCCAATTTCCACAACTCCTGAAAGACACAAATAAAACTTCTTTCCATTTGACATAGAGCAGCCTAGCAGAGTGGGCAAGTGAGGGGACAGCCAGTCCAGAGATGGCAGTGGCAGGACGGGGGGGATTGAGAGAGAGAGAGAGAGAGAGACAGAGACAGAGACAGAGACAGAGAGAGAGCCAGCAAAAGCAGGTGATCGGTTGGCTTACTGGCGGATGATCGAGTAGGTGTGTGCGAAGGATGACTTGAGTTCAGTGTCTGGCAATGAGGAAACAGCTAGAGGAGAGCACAGGGAGATAGAGGGAACAAGAGACAGAACAGAAAAAAAAATCAAACTCTGCTGCGTGTCACAGATGCCCCCCCCCTTCTGTCTCACAAACATTTTTTTTGCTGCCAACTCGGTTAACTTCCCTATATCTGCAGCAGCTCCCAACCTTCCATTGTGGGTTCCACTCATGATAGAAATACTGGACACATCATGCTGCAGTAAGGTAAAACAAAATGAAAGGTATTTAAATAATGTTATACAAGTGCAGGGTGACTGAACAGAGTATTGAGTAAGCATGATGCCCTTATGCCTACAGACCCCCGACAATACTTCCGGGTTATTTAGGTCACTCTCTGGTACCTCCTTAAAGAAACGGTCTCCCAAATCCCTCTCCCATACACAGAAAATAAAGCTGCAGTAATACAGCAGTTTCTGTGTCTTCTGATTTGAAAAGTTGAACTTGACTAGGATGTGTGTGTGTGTGTGTGGGGGGATTACAACAGAATGGCTTCATGACCACTGCTGGGGGGGTAGGAGATGGAACAGCACAGAAGGACTACTTTACCAACAAAATAGACTTTTAGTTTATCTCTAGTCATTTTTTTATTTTATTTTTCCAAATGCAGAAGAAAATGTCACATGTAGCCCATTTTCTAAGCTCAATAATACCCTCCAGGGTGAGCTTTATTGGGGAATACTGGAACTTCCAGGGGCTATAAGGCACTTCACCTGTGGTGTCGGGCCTCATTACGCCCCTGGGCAGTCTGTTATTTCCCAATAAAGCCCACCCTGTCAGGTATTATTGCTTACTGAAAGCCATGTGAGTGAATGCAGGTGATAAATTGTTCATCCTTTGCAGAAGCAACATGATCAGGCCAGTCACTTATGTCTGACAGTGCCTCTGTCACAACAGGATACATATCAACAAAATGGATAATCATTTCATTCCTTTCAACCCACCGTGTTGCACACAGTCTAGTGAGCTTTTTCTTTTTTATGTCTGGTAATGCACTGATTTTCTCTTTCAAAAGCATCAAGCTCTTCGCTGATCCTCAGACAAAGTTTGACACCTCATTTATTGTCTCAAAACAGTTACTGATTTCATGTAACTGACACGCATGTGCTATGACAAGATTCAGGGAATGGTTGGAGCAGTGCACGTACACTGCTTTAAGTATTCACTTTGCAATTACTGATTGTGCATCTTTTGCAGTACTTCTCATTGCAACACAACTGTCATATCCTTGGCCATGCATCTTATCAAGACTTGAGATCATACTGCTCTATGTTTGGTATAATTTTCTGTCCAATTTCTTCTCCTGTTCCATCAGTAAGTTGCTCAAAACCTAAAAACTGTTTGTGAATATTATTGTTCTTGATGAACTGGACAATTACTGACAACTGTTCCACTGTAGCACTGTCAGTTGTAACATCTGCAGGAATTGAGTAAAACACTGCATTATTTACATGCTTTTCAAGTGCTACTCGCATCAGTTTGCTGCTTGCAGTAATTATTTCATTCTGGATTTTCCAGTTTATATAACTTGCATTGCCACCACATGTTTTCAAATGGTGTGCCAAAACATCATCATCAGCTTGCAAACATAATCTCAATGCTGCATGGAAATTACCATCCTTATCTTTCGATTCTTCAGAACTAAGTGGTGTTTCAGTGCCACGGTGATCCTGTAGCACTAATCCTTGCCTTGCACAGAAAAGTACTGTTTCTATTATTGGCACCAATCTCTTTCTGTTTTCTTGAACTCTTTTTGCATAAGAATCCATCATATCTATGACATCTACCTTTTGCCCTCATAATATGCAGAGAAATCTGCTTCTGCACTCATACTGTCTTGATGGTACTTAGACAATGCATGTGCTCAAACTTTGTCAAGAGCATCTTTCCATTTAGCAAGAGAGCCTGTAACAAGTTTTCCTGCATTTTGATGCTTTCCCTGTCCAACTTCAGTATTTGCAAAAAGAACACAAAATTTACAAAGGACACCCTCAACTTCAGAACTGTATGCTAGCTATGGGTAGGTTTTCAACCAGAGAACTGAAAATGATGTAATTATTTTCCTTGTTGTATAGAAGGAAAATTATATGATTCTTGTGGAATCCAACAGGAATGAAGAAGTTTATAATGAACCTCTTCAGAAATACCTTTTGATGGCAAATTCATAAATCTGCCAATATCATATTGGTCAGACTTTTGCAACGGTAATTGAGTTTGTGTTGGTGATGTTGACACAACATCATACTCAAAGCTTTGAGGTGTATTTTGACACTCAGCCAACATCACCGAAGATGAAAGCAATGCTCCAGTGGGAGACATCTGCTGCTGGCAACAGGTTAACGAAGAAGCAGTTGAGGTGGCTGGCCTGACTTTTGCAAAAAAGTCAGATCATTTTTGTTGCTTTGGCTTACTTTTGCCAGTGTCATCTTTTTCAGCCATCATAGTAGTCAAAGTTTTAGAGTCTCTCTTTTTGGGGGAGGATTGGTTATTACTACTTCAAGTGGAAGTGCCAAAACAAGAGTGCTGTAAGGTGGGAATGATAACACTCATGACAGTAGGAACTACAAGATCTTAATAATTTGTTTTATTCAGGTCACTGCTCTCTTAGTGCAAGCCCAGTAGGTCTTTGCCTGCTTGCCTCTCTCCCCTGGTTTTATTTTCTAGTTCAAGTGACACCCATGTAGTGATATCAGGTGGGGTTGATTACAGTAATGACAGTGGAAACTACAAGATCTTAATAATTATTTTTTCTCAGGTCACTGCTCTCTCAGTGCAAGCCAGTAGCTCTCTACCTGCCTGCATCCTTCTCTCTCTGGTTTTGTTTTCTAGTTCAAGTGACAAGACAAGAGTGACATCAGGTGGGGTTGATAGCAGTTATGACAGTAGGAACTATGAGATCTTGATAATAATTATTTTTCTGGTCACTGTCTTCTCAGTGCAAGCCAGTAGGTCTCTTTCTATCTGCCTGCCTCTCTTTGCTTTCTAGTTCAAGCACCAAGATAAGAATGCCATCAGGTGGGTTTGATAATAATCATGACAGTAGGAACTACAATATGTTAATAATAATTTTTCTCAAGTCACTGCTCTCTCAGTGCAAGCCCAGATCTCAACCTGCCTGCCTCTTTTCTCTCCTGGTTTTACTTTCTAGTTCAAGCGTCAAGACTGCCATGAAGTGGGTTGATTACACTAATGACAGTAGGAACTACGAGATCTTAATAATAATATCTTTTTCTCAGGTCACTGATCTCTCAATGCAAGCCCAGTAGGTCTTTACCTGCCTGCCTCTCTCTCTCTCTCTCTCTCCGTTTTGCTTTCTAGTTTAAGTGACAAGACAGGAGTGATGTCAGGTGGGGTTGATAGCAGTTATGACAGTAGGAACTATGAGATCTTAATAATAATTGTTTTTCAGGTCACTGCTCTCTCAGTGCAAACCCGTAGGTCTCTTTCTACCTGCTTGCCTCTCTCTCTGTTTTTTAGTTCAAGTACCAAGATAAGAGTGTTGTCAGGTGGGGTTAATAATAGTTATGACAGTAGGAACTACAATATCTTAATAATACATTTTATTTGCAGGTAACTGCTCTCCCAGTGCAAGCCCAGCTCTCTCCTCCGTTCCTTCCCTTCACTGACAGTGAACAGTAAAAATAATGTTACCAGTAGCTGATTAGCTAAATCTACTGAGTGCTTACTGTGCAGTCAGCAAAACCAGTAGCACTAGTATTCTGTCTCCTTGACAACTACTCTCACTTTATTCAGAATATATTTCTTGGACAGATAATACTCAAAGACTGATCACTGTAGAGAAAAAAATAATAGCAGATGGCTCAGGCTAGTAGTAAGCAGCTAATAAGCTGCTAATGACTTCATCAATAGCAAGCAAGTAGCCAAAACCAAACCAAGCAAGTAGATTTATTTATTATAGTATAGCATTAAGGTCTCCACTCCTCTCTCACATATGTACAAGGCAATCAAGAAAATGGATGTTATTGTGGGGAGAGGGGGCAGATCACTACAGACAGTCACTGACTGGAGAGACAGTAAAAAGAATAGCTGCTGAGTTTATGCCATTATTGACTTGACTAGTCTAGTAATACATTTTCCTCTCACTCCTGTGACACTCTCTTGTCTGGTAACTAAGGTCTCAGCCTAGGTCTGTCCTTCTGACTTATTATGTACTTAGCCAGAGAGACTTGCCCTCTAGACCTCAGCTTCATACAGTCAAGCTGTAATGTATAGCTCTTCAAATTGCTTTTAAGCACAAGCTCTCCTTTTTTTTTGTTAGACTGCCTCTAACTTTGTCTCTCTAGTCACTCTTTTTATGAAATGAAATTCCTCCCGACCAGCGTCCCACCCGTTCCCAAAACTGAAAATAAATAGCTAACTGGTAGCTTCTGTAGTATAACTCTCTCAAGACTCTCAAGCACTTTTTAACACAATCTCCTTTTTTGAGAAACTGCCTCTACAGTCTCTCTGAAATCCTCTCTCACCCATTCCTGAAATGATGATTGCTCAGTCTGGTCAGTGCACAAAAATAAATATAAAGGAGTCAGTTTATTTAAGCACAGTAGATTTACAACTTGATTCTCTCTCTTTCTCTCTCTCTCTCTCCAACTGATGGTTGCTTGCTGCCAACTGAGAGACACCACCTCAAGGGGAGGGACTTAGTAAAGAGCAGGAGCCAAGCCACCACATTGGCTGACCTAAGCCAGCAAAGGCACTGTAATGGCCTTACCAGCTATCACTTAGCGAGTTAGACAGGAGGCTGGGTCAGACAATGCACACTCAAGCCTAAGGAAGAGATCACCTGACATGCAGATTGGTGTCCCCATGATGACTGTCTTAACATCATCACTGCACAGCCATCAGCCAGTTTAGGCTTAAGAGTGACCCCTATGGTGATCAGCCATGCAGCAGCATTTTCAGCAAGGTAAAGAAGAAAAAAAAGGCAGAGAAAAAATGGCATTCACACATCTGCAGTGAGGTCATTCCCACTGCTCTTTGGGGGGGCTATAGTCCTCTTAGCTCTCCCTCGTTGTACCACTGCCTGATGCTCACCCCATTCCATGAGTGAATAACCTGAGATGGGTATGGTATGTGAGAATGCGACGAGGATTAGGGTTGACAACCCCAAGGTACCCCCCCAACATCTGTTCTGCCTGCAAGGTGGGGATGTTAGGGTTGGAAACCCAAATGCCACATTTCCTCACTTTTGTTGCTTCTACCCTAGCTAGTGCATTAATGAAGTTTTTTGCAAAGGATATATATACATATATATTCATCTCAAACAATTTCATTAATGCATCAGTTAGGGTTGATAGCACAGTGACAAAAGTATGGAAATGTGATGTTAGGGTTACCACCCCTACCACCCCACCCCCAACCCTCCACTTCCCACAAACCATCAGACATCGGGGTGTGCATGGGATCATCAGGCCCAGCTCTCACACTATTCCATGTGTAAACAAGCTGACATGCTACAGCATCAGAGAATAGGGTGAGAGTTAGGCCTGATGACCCCATGGCATACCCCGACATCTGTTGGTGTGTGGAGGGTGGGCAGGAGTGGGGTAGTAGGGGTAGTAACCTTGACATCACATTTCCATACTTTTGTCACTGTGCTATCAACCCTAACTGATACATTAACAAAGTTGTTTGCAATGAATTTCCCTTCTTTTTGAGAAATTGTAATGTAACTGGTATGTAGTAGTAGTAGTGTTTTATTGTTATTAACAAAATTAAAATTGTTTTTACAACATCAAAACATCATATTACAAAAATTAAAACAAAATAACACATTTAAAAACATTCATCATGTAAAAATAAGATTCACAAATGGAGGCATAACAATTCGTGAATACCAGTATTAAACCATTTTCCGTCATTTTTCATACGGTTTTAACTTTATTACCAATATGCAATTTTTTATACTCAATTATCCTACAAAATCTAGATATTCTTTGTAAGTGAAATGCATTGCATGTTTTTAAAAGATAATTGAGCTTGTACTTTGGTTCCATGTTTAAATCTGATAATATTTCTCCTAAGTATAAGCACCTTTGGAATTTATACAATGGGCAGAATAGCAGGAGATGCACTGAGGAGTCTTCATCCTTCCCGCATGCACATGTTTTGGTCTTACCAATCCCATACAATTTTCGTGAAATATTACTCTCAACAAGCCCAAATCTGAATCTTTTGAAAGCTTTCCTATTAATAGAGTTTTTTATTAGATACAAATATTGGTCTATTCCCAGTTGATTTTTTATGTTTTCTGCTAACCGTGCATTGTGTTTATAGTTTTTTGCCAGTGTAATTTCTTTCTGTAGATAAATATCTTTTATACTGGCTCTTATAACTGCTTTTAAATCTTCCTGTTGATTTCCATAACGTTTAGTTAGTAGTTCCAACAGCCAATATGATTTGATCATTTTTTCCAGAATGATAATGCTTGGGAAGGTAAAATCCTTAGATGTATATGATAACGTCTCTTCTATGCATATCCTAGGAGGTGTTCATCTTGCATATTATATGCTTTGAACCAGTAATTAATTCTAATTTCTGACCAGCATTTGATTGGTAATTGACCAAGTTCCAATCTCACTATAAAGAAGTCAAAACTATTCGGTAGTGCCAACAATTGTTTATAGAATTTGTTAGCTATTTTCTCAAATGATATATTTTTCCAAGTCCCCAGATCTCCACCCCATATAAAATCTAGGAATGCACTTTAGCATTTATTACTCTCAATAATCCCTTACTGATTGGCCTCCTAATTTATAATTGAATCTTTCAAACAAAGGGAGAACTCTATTTAGTCTGACCATTACTGAGTTAAAGTGTTATTTCCATTAAAGATTATATGTGAATACGATGCCGAGGTAGCAGAATGATGTCACATATTCAATATCCTTATTCCTGCATCTTAATCTTCATATCTTGCTTTTCTTAACAAAATAGTAACTGGTATGTGTTTGAGGGAGCGCAGGGCCTTCTGGGCCCTGGGCTCCCTTCACGTTGCTTATTCTATTGCGTAATGGTATGTGTATGTACACTGATATGCATATGTGGGAGTGCGGCCACAGAAATATGTATACATACCACAGCCCTATCATCATGAAAAGGAACCCTTGTAACAGTAATGTGACAATATCTCAGTGACCATAGCAACTATGAAAAAAATTCCACTGCAGTTGAAATCATGGCTAAAAGAAGCAACATGGATGCTTAGTACACCTAAATGAACTAAACCGCACAGAGCAAAAAATCTGTATCTTGAACTGTTTCCAATATATGGGCACTGAAAGGCACCACAGTCACCTCAATGTTATCCTATGAGAAATTTCCAAATTTCTAAACACTATAACTACATAACCAATCAATATTTTTTACCAAACAAGTGCATGGCAGACCAGTTACTCAAACACTTGTTACCCTGTAAAGTTGAGGCAAAAAGCAGAATCAACCTTGGCACAATGAAGTGACAAAGAAAACAACACATGGGACAATGTTTGTGAGCATTGTTTTCATGAAAACATCAGGATTTTGTGGCACCCCTATACCTTATAATTATATCTTTCCATGCAAAAAAATATGTTTTCATGCATATTTTTTTATCCACGGTCATTACCGCTCACACAAAATATCTTTTTGCAAAAACAAAATGCCAAAAGTGCAAAAAATAACAGCTTATTTCCATAAAGAATGCTGATATTTTTCACACAGTTCACAGTTCTGTAATCGATTGAGCTGTGTTGCAGCTGTCATCTTGTTTGCCACTTAGCGAGGATGTTGAAGTACCATATATTTTAAACACAAAGAAGACATAAGAAAACAGCTAAAGAGAACCTCTTTAGGTGTTTTCTGATGTGGGGTTTTTTTGTGTTTTAAGCTTGACCCAAAGAAGTTATTCTCTTGGGTTCCATCTTATACAAAGAACAGCTTGGAGTCTGTTCTCAGTATGAGAAGAGTGCTATTTTTTTGACTTCTGCAGCCGCAGCTGGAACTTGTGCTGCCAGCTGCAGAGTCATGGAAGACCCGCTTTGTGCACACAATACAAGAGTGCTTACTGTGCAAACTGAAAGCCCACCACAGTGTGCCCAAATGTATTTATTTGATTTAAAAACAAACTGTGAAAAGAAGAAAACCATTCCCCAAGGTCTTTTCTTCTATGCTGAATACTGCATCAAAATTTTCTACAATTTCGATGCAGGATCCTGCATCGAAGTACCCTAATGTGCTCCACAATACTTTCCAACACTGGGTGCCCAATCCCCATGTTGGTATTGTGCTCCCTTTGTATTCTGGCACACCAGACACCCACCCCAGTGGGCCCAAATGTATATTTATGTATGAAAACCTGTGAAAAGAAGGAAACCCTCCCCTGAGGTCTTTTCTTCGATGCAGAATCCTGCTTCAAAATGTGTGCTAATGTTGATACAGGATCCTGCATCGAAGTACTGTAGTAAGCCGTGCAATGCTTTCCTATACAAAAGCATTGTGCAGCACATTACAGTACTTCTTTGCAGGATCCTGCATTGAAATTAGTACATCTTTAGATGCAGGATCCTACATCGATGTGGTCTGCCTGCCCTCTCCAAGATGGGGATGCTCAATCTCCATGTGGATATGTACTCTAGTATTGTGGCACACTGGGAGCCCAACCCAGTGTGTGTGTGTATATATATATATATATGTATATTACTAAATCTTTCCTACACCAGGATGCCCACACCTGGTGTTGGGTGACCTCAATCCTCAGCCCACTTTTATTGCCACTGGGGTGCTAAGTCCCTTGGCATAATGATGCCTCCTCCCAACTTATATGGCACACTACGAGCCCACCCCAGTGTGCCCAAATAAAGAATAATAGCTGTAAATAAAGAAAATCGTCCTCGATGTTTGCTTTTTAAAACAAACCTGTAATAAAAAAACTGTCCCTCATCATCTCCCAGTCCCCCTCCCCATCCCCACCCTCCTCTGTGCACCCACCTCCCTGCACTCCCCAGCCATACTTACCCTGTGGAGGTCGGGATCCGTGATCTCTCTGGACAGGGACACGTCTGTACTCTTCAAAGCTGAACTGCGATTTGAGAAATCAAGGAAAGCCTGTAAAAAGAAAACTGTCCCCAATGTTTTTCTTCATGCAGACTCCTTCATCAAAATGTGCTCAAATTTCGATGCAGGATCATGCTATGAAGTATTAGATTGTGCCGCATAATGCTTTCCATAAAAACATTGTGCAGCAAATTAGTACTTCAATGAATGATCCTGCATCAAATTCAGACAAATTTCAATGCAGGATCCTGCATTGATCTAGTATGCTCCTTTTCAACATCTGGGTGCCAAATCACATGTTGATATGTATCCCCCTTCCCAGTATTGTGTCACACTGGGATCCCACCCCAGTGTGCTGATACATATTTTTTAATTACCTAAACCTTTCGACACTGGGATGTCCACTCCCAGTGTCAGATGACCCTCCCAGCCCACTCTTATTTCCGACGGTGGTGCCCAATCCCCCATTGACATCATGACTCTCAATAACTTTGAGGAAAACTGGGAGCCCACCCCAGTGTGCCCAATTATTTTATTTATTTTACCCTGTGAAAAATGAAAACTGTCCCCGTTGTCTTCGATGCAGAATCCTGTATCACAATCTGCAAAACTTTCGATGCAGGATCCTGTTTCGATGTATTGCTGACAGGGATGCCAAAGCCAACTGTTGGCATCATGATCCCCCAACTTGGTGGCACACAGGAGCCCACCCCACTGTGCCCATTTATTATTTTATTTTTACCTGTGAAAAAGACAACCGTCCCCCAAAATATTATTTTTTATTTTATCCTGCACAAAAGAAAGCCATCCCTCATCATCTACCCACTCACCCTCCCCCATCCCCATCTTCCTACTGTGCACCCACCTCCCCACACCCTCCCTCACCCATACTTACCCTCTTGAGGTTGGGATCAGTGATCTTCTCTGGACTGGGGCATGTCTACACTCTTCAAAGCTGAATTGCGATCTGAGGAATCAAGGTAAGCTGTTTAATAGGACTCAGTGGTGGGCGGGGATCAACTTATGTTGATGTCTTGGTCAATTTTTTGAATTTTTGCACCACATTTTCAACATGGGGTTCTTGAACCCCCACCTTATGAACTCTGACACTGTCATTTTGTTTCTCAGTCCTGAAAGGTGATTTCACAGTCACTGTGGGGAATCACCTTTCCAGAGCAGTTCACAAAATGACATTGCCACTGTTCATGAGGTGGGGTCCCAAAAGCCTATGTTGCAATTTCTTTGGTGAAAATTTCAAAAATGACTTCATTATTAGCATGCATTGTGCAGTTTCGATACATGCTCATAACGTCGCCAATTTTTGGTATTTTTCACTCCAGATTTTCAACATTGCCAATTCTTAATACCTCCTTATGAACAATGCAGCTGTTATTTTTCATATCCTGCCAAAAATGTGTTTTCGCTCCTGTAGTGCAGAATGGTGCGGTCGCTGCACAAAATCAACTTTTGGGATGGATTAAAAAAATGACAGTACCACTTTTTATGAGGCGAGGACTCAAAGTCCATGTTGAAAATTTGGTGAAAAAAATACCACTTTTTCATATTTTCACTCCAGATTTTCAACATTGCCATTTTTTTACACCACCTTATGAACAGAACAGTTGTCATTTAGCACATACTGTCTGGAATGTGATTTTGCACCTGTGGTGCAGAATGGTGTGGTCACTGTGCAAAATCAACTTTTGGGATGCATTAACAAAATCACAGTTGCACTGTTGATATGTGGAGGTCCTGTAATGTTACTCTTGAAATTGTGGTGAAAAAATCAAAATAATGAGCACGTTATGGCGTGAAATTGCACAGTTTCTACACGCTGGTAACTTTGCCAGTGTTTCCCATTTTCACACTGTTGTGCTATCTGGATGGAGGGATGGGAGCACGGGGTCTGAAGGACCCTGGCTCCACTGTGATGTATGGATACTTTTGTACTATCTTGATGGAGATGGTACTGCAGGTTCCAAAGGACCCTGCACTCTTACTGTGACATATGGACAGTATTGTACTATCTCAATGAAGGGATGGGAGACTAGGGTCTGAAGGACCCTGTGTTCCTTGCACACTGCATCCCCACCATGACATATGGATACTGTTGTACTATCTTGATGGAAGGATGGGAGCACAGGGTCCCTAGGAAACTGTGTTCCCACCGTGAATGTGGACACTGTTGCTATCTGGATGGAGTGATGGGGAGCAGGGTCCAAGGACCCTGTGCTCCTCACAGTAAAATAAGGGATACAATTATACTATCTGAAAAGAAGGAAATTCTTTGCAAAAAACTTTGTTAATGCATCAGTTAGGGTGGGTACCACAGCAACAAAGCAGGGAAATGAGGCTTTAGGGTTTCTAACCTATTGCCCAACCACCAGGGTTCCACCCCTAGGAACCCCACCCCATCCCCACTTCCACACCCACAGGCGTTGGGGTGTGCCATGGGGTCATAAGATCTCACTCTTACCCAACTTTCCTATACTGTAGTGTATAAGCATGTTTACACATGGAATAGAGTGAGAGAGTTAGGCCTTAATGACCCCATGGCACACCCTGACACCTGTTAGTGTATGGAAGGTAGGGGATGGGGTAGGGGTGGTAGGGGTGGAAACCCTAACTCCTCATTTCCCTGCCTTTGTTGCTGTGGTGTCCACCCTAGCTGATGTATTAACAAAGTTTTTGCAAAGAATATAGATATAGGTATAGATATAGATAGGTTGTGCCTGAAAATAGGCAGTATTGTCTAGTGTGCTTACCCGTTACAAAAGCATATGTGTGTGTGTGTATATATATATATATATATATATATATATATATATATATATATATATATATAGTGAGCTGATATCTGGTGAGATAAAAACCTGTATTCTCACCCCAGTGAAATAAACCACCCAATGACGTATCTACTATATGTATTAATGTAAAATGTTACATTTATACACATAGTAGATATGTCATTAATTTATTTATTCAAACAGTGCATATGTCACCATCCATCGCTCCAAGCTGCACTTCTTCCCACAGTCTCCCCTACAGTTCAGCCTCCTGTACACCACTCGTAGCACCTCCCACCACCACAAACACACACTGTTTCTAGAGGCTGACTTTAGAAAACATTCATTCACAGCACAAGCATATTGCGAATAGCTTCCGTGGATGAAACAAAGACATGTACCAGCTGCTCAGTACTGCTGACAGTAAATATGTGAATATAAAGCTGCCCTCTCCCAGTGCAGTACAGCACACTGCCTTCCATCTGTAACAGCTCCATGAAAATTGTAACTCTCTTCCTTCAGTCCCCCAAAGTAACAGCTGCTCTTCTCAGGTTGTGAAGATGAAAACATCCATCTTGAAATCTGCAGCGATTCCTCTACAGACAGGCTGCATTCCCGCCACGTGTTACACTCGCACAACTGTCAGAAAGCACAGAAACCATGGACATATTTAACAGACATGAAAAGAACTTCCTGTACTGAACATCAAACCCCAAAAAGACATTGTTCTTCACACCAGAGTGTAAAACTCCAATGATAATCTCCACAGGCAACCTCACTCAGTGGGAAAGCGAACAGCAGTACCGCCATATTTTTCAAACTATTCAACCTGTCCACATACAGACTAACAGCCATCACTCTCACTGACATGCCTGCCTTAGCAATGGCGCTGCAATTCCCAGTTACCACACATAAGGATACTAGAACACAAAATATTCCCACAAACAGAGAAATAAAAACAACACTTCAAAACAAAGCAACCTAACTTCAGGACAGTGCAAACAGGATGAAACATGACCCTATTGTATGAACTGCATACATGATGTGCAATCATGGAATATGGCAAATATCTTCATTCATGAACAGGGACCTCTGGATACTATCACTCATGGCTCCACTGCGCTCTGCCACTAGTTCATATCCAGAGTTCCCTGTTCACTCATGAAGATATTTGCCATATTCCACTCCTGCCCATCATGTATCCCAAATATTTCTATCTTTTTTTCAAAATCAGACATCGCAATGGTTAGTTTTACAGTGACAGTGAATTAGAGCACATTCCTGTACCTTATAACGGCTCTCATTCCACACCAACAGGTATCGGCGCATTGGGATCATTGGCCCTAACTCTCACCCCATTCCATGTGTAAAAATAAGCTGAGTTGGTACAGTATAGGAGAATGGGGTGAGAGTTAGGACCGATGATCCCAACGCACACCTTGATGCCTGTTGGTGGGAGCGGTGTGGTTGTGGGGTGCAAGGGGTGGTAATCCTAATGGTGAATTTCCTCGCTTTTGTCACTGTAAAAAACCCTAACTGTTGCATTAACACAGTTTTTTGCAAAGAATTTCCTTACTTTTTGAGAAAGCATAGTAAAGTACAATGTCACACAAGTTGGGCCCTGTGCTCCCACCAACTTGCAAATTTCTGCCTAACATAACAGTACAAGTACTGAATATCATATGTATTGGTGGGAGCTCATATTGGTGGGAGCGCGGGGCCCCACCATCTTGAAACAAACCAAATTTGCATGTGTCGGAGTAGCATAATTCTGCACCTATTTACATTTTATGCACCTAACCACTGAAAAGTACCTCCGTGGCAGTAAGGCTAGTTACCCTATAAATTTCAAGCCACTACCACAATGCAGAATGCTAACTGCAAAATGTAAATTTTGTCAAGCAATATCTCTTCAGCAAATTAATTTTCCAACACCTTAGCACCATAATTCACATCTACAGGACATCCCTCAACACCCTCCAAATTTCAAGTTAAAAGACCAAACCATTTCCGAGATATTTAATTTTAAAGTTTTGCACCTTTAAAATTCTTTGATCATGAGAATTGGTATGACCTCATGATCAAAGATCATCTTTGATCATGAGGGGACATCTGGTTATGAAATTTGGGCTATCTGATCCCTCCCAGAGACATCTGGTCTGGCAAAATATGGCCATCTCGTCCTGCCCTCACAAACGGGTTAAGCATCAAAGAAATCTCACACCAAAGAATTTCAGGCTCACGATCAAAGATTTAAAAATGTTAAAACTCCATTTTTGACACAACTACATTAAACCACAGGCATGGCTTGATAGAGGAAGCCCTCTGAGCAAACCCCATCTGAGGTTTACTTCACAAGTCACCCCTGGGCTGAGATATTTGTTTTTTCCAACCCAAAAATCTGGCCATCTCGTCCCTCCCTCATGAACGAAGATCATGATCAAAGAATCTCGTGATCAAAGAATTTGCAGGCTTGCGATCAAAGATCGTTAGTGAGTCACGATCATAGGTTCATAGGTTCATAAAAGTTTACAAGTACAGTAGGCACAGAATGCCCTTTATTGCACTTGCCACCCATATACCCTATGGGTGGAATTCACATTTATTTTCCCCATAAAGTAATCCAATCTTTGCTTAAATGTTGTTATATTTCTACTATTAACAACTCTGTCTGGAAAAGCGGTCCACATTCCAACCACTTTGTGTATAGAAGTGACTCGTTTGGTGGATACATATTTCTCACCCCATTGAGGTTACAGCTATGACTCCTAGTAGATTTAATGTTAGAAGCTGCTGTTGAGCCTATTGTTGTTTTAAATAGTCATATTTTAGTGTTTTATATACAAAACATAAATCTCCCTTATTTGTCGATAGTTGACAGAGAAAAGTTTTAGTTCTCTTAGTCTACAATCATAACTTTTATGCTGTATGGATATAACTTTCTTGGTAAATCTACGCTGTACACACTCAGCTAGTTTCAGACTCCTAATAGAAGTTGGAGTACAAAACTGGAAACAATATTCCAGATGTGGATGTACTAGACTGGTATAGAGTGGCATACTTACTTCAGGGTTTCTGCTTTTAATATTACCCAAAATTAAGCCTACAAATTTATTGCATTTTTTAACATTTATTGTGTTGTTTCTATCAAAGGTTAAATTATTAAAAATTATAACTCCCAAGTCTTTTTCCTCAGTAATATTTTTTAATAATATATTGTTTAAGTAATAACTGAAGAACATATTATATCTATATATTTAAATTTCACAATACAATGGTCACTATCACCAATTACCCCCCCCAACAGCGACATTTCATCAGCGAGGTCCCCCACAGTGACTACAGCACCATGCCACTGTGGGAAACCCACTGGAACCCGACGCTGTCTGTCGAAGTCCTGCACTTCCCAATCAAGCTCTGACTGGAGTTGATAATCTTTAAGTGAAGTGCAGGTGGCATATCCATAGGCAGTTCCGGGATGAAGCTCCCCAAAAGAAAACAATGACGGACAGTGTGAACTGGCAGCCGACTGCAGAATGCGGTCGACCGCGTCCTGACGGGGCGTTTAACAAAATGTTGTCGAGCTCTGTCGTGGATCCACTATCACCCAAGGGAGGAAGTGACAATATATCCTCAATTTTCTCATCATCATTTGAAAGGACAATGTCCAAGATGTTCTTTCCACGGTAGGCTGTCTAACTATTTGTTCCAGGTTGATCAGATGAAAACATCTATGAATTTAGTATCCATATATGAATCAGTTTCATAAGTATCCAAATTAATAGTGGGAAGATTGAACTCTCCCATTAATATATAATAAATGATTTGTTTCTACCTCACTAATTTCATCAATTAGTTCTTGGTTCTCATCTGAGGTTAGACTGGGTGATCTATATATTAGACCTATTGTTAGGAGTCATAAGGCAAATTGATTTTAACCTATAAGCTCTTGTTTTTATTCATTTTAGTTTTTATTGTATATGCTTTTACACTTTCCTCAATGTAAAGTACAATATCACCACCCTTTTTATTATTATCTCAATTTTTTGGGAACTTGTTATACCCTTTAATATTGGTATTCCATTCCCAGTCATTTTTCTAAGTTTCAGTAACTCCACATACTGATATATTTTGTGATTTTGATATGTATGTAAGCTCTTCTTTTTTATTACGCAAGCTTTTTGCACTGGTGAGTATAACATTTAAATTTGTATTATGACAGGACCTAGAGATGTTTGCAGCTGTCAATTTCAGGTTACCTAAAGTTTGGGGATCGAGTAGTTGATATGTATATTAATTTTGAGCTGTATTACATAGATACAGCTCCCTTTAATGGAAGTTCAAACAATTTGTTATGGAAAGACCTAACTCTCACCTAAGAGTTTACTACCTCTCCTACTGAGATGCAAGCCATCCCAACAGTAGAGATTTGATTTACCATAAAATTCTCCCAGTGGGTGATGCATTTTAGATTCTGCTTCATGCACCAAGATCTTAGCCAGTTATTGTTTTCTCTTATTTTATGCTGCTGAAATAGATTTGCTCATGGTATTGGCAAGATTTCAGACAGCTGTACTACACCCTAAGTATAGTAACTTGTTTGTTAACACTACATAGTCCTCTTTAATTTTGATCAGTCTCAGAGAACGGTATTTGTCTGACCTGCACAATTACTATAGGGTTAGAACCAGTATTGTGTAATGTTATGTTAGACATCTGTGTAAGATCTGAGTCTCTTGCTCCCCTGAAACTAGAAAGAGTTCTATTAGTTTTACCTGGATTACAGATTGTCCCCATTCCTCATTCCCCACAAAAGACAGACCACCTGTGTGTTGTTACACAGATCAGCAATCAATTTATTACAATAACACATTTCTTTTGTTTACATTATCATCATCTTTCTCTTGTCATATTACACCTCTTTAATTGTATTGCATTACATCATCAATATCAGTTCAAGATCTTCTTCTGCTTCTTCTCGCCTAACCAGGTGAAAACCTGGGAGCTTTTCTTCTCTCTTCTTATAGGTAACGGTGGAAAACTGAGACCGCTTTTCTTCCTTCTGTTGCTTTCTTTTCCTCCTTTTCTTCCTTCCCCACCCCATTCCCCCCATTTTTCCCTCTTTTCTTTCTTTCTGCCATCCACCTCTAGCAGACCTCTCCCGTCTCACCGACACCAGCTGCGATCCACCTGTGAAGCAGCCCCCAATTTCGCCCCCTTTTATCCATACGGCTACTATTCCTTTCTATTTCTCTATTTAAATTGGTGGGTGGGTGGCAACAAAATTATCTAGCAGAAAGAGCCAGAATACCTCTGTGCAGCCTGTTATGTACCCTGGCTTTTCCCCATCCCACTTCCACCTGCCTCCTATGGCTATCCTGTTCCTCTCTGTGCTCCTCCCTTTCCTGTACCTCCCTATTGTCCTGGGGGTCCACCCCCCCTTCTACTCCCTGAGCCATACCATTTTTCTGGCTGGGGGAGGGGTCCACTAGGACAACTTGGTCTGCCACCTTTAAAGGGGCAACTCCATTCTCCCGGATTCCCCAATCCCCACAAAAGACAGACCACCTGTGTGTTGTTGCACTCAGATCGGCAATCAATTTATTACAATAACCGATTTCTTTTGTTTACATTATCATTATCATCATCTTTCTCTTGTCATATTACACCTCTTCAATTGTATTGTATTACATCATCCATATCAGTTCAAGATCTTCCTCTGCTTCTTCTGCCTCCCAGGTGAAAACCTGGAGCTTTCTTCTTCTCTTTCTTACAGGTAATGGTGAAACCAAGACCGCTTTCTTCTTTCTGTTGCTTCTCTTTCTCCTCCTTTCTTCTTCTCCCCCCACCCCATTTCACCCCCCTTATTTTTTCCATAGCCAGTCTCCAGCTTGCATTGGATGACTGGCCTTCCACTTTTAATCCCCCTTTTTTTATTTATATCTCCGCACCCGTCCCCCCTCTGTCCTGCCTTTTTGTCTTCTCCATGCTTCAATGCAACCTATCATCTCTGTATTAAACATATCTATAGCTAGGTCTGATAAGTGCACCCTGTCTGATCTATAAAATTCATCCACCCATTCCTCGACTCCCCCTCAATATGACTTGCCCTCCCAGGCTTCTTACTAGTGTCCCCACTCTCCTATTCATCTTTCTTCTGGCTCTCTCCACCGCTATATGTCTGGCAGTATGCCTCCATACTCCATGGTATCAAGTCAGACCACACTAAAACACATCTGGCCACCATTGTTTTAATTTTTCAAAATCACTTTCACCCTTAGGTAGGTATCCACCCATGGTTTTTCTCCTATGTCATTCCCAGGTGGACAATAATCAGATCTGGTGTGGGTCTCCATTGCTTCATCTCCAGCAATGTCAGGAGTAAATGTGCCCACTTCATCCCTCATATTCCACACCATGTCAATCTACAGTGTCTGACACCCTGGTGGAGCTGCTTTCCCCCGGCCTTCTTTTCTGCTCTCCTTTCTGCCCAATAAATGTAGGAATACCCGCAGATCCACACCTCTGCGATCCTCCCTCTATCTATAAATTAGATAAAAACTCTGTTTATTCTTTACTTCGTGACTAATCCCTCCTTTTTTTTTTGATCCTCTCCCCTCAGGCCACTCCCCAGAGCCCCCCTTTTTCTTTCCTCAGCTCGTTCCCTGAAAAACAAAACATGGTGATATGTTAATCTTTAAATGCTCAGATTTATCTTTATATGGCGGCAGACTGCCATCGTCCCATCTCCAAAATCTTGTCCACAGATTCCCCTTCGGCCACCCATTTTGACGCAGCTCCTATCCAAAAAGAATGGGAGGAATAACTTGCTTGGTCCTCGCCCAGAAACCCCATGCCTTTTTTAAGTACCGCTGTTACCTGGTAACTGATCACTTTCTTCCCATCCCTGTGTATGAATAACTGCCCTTCTTTATTATCTCTCTCTGCAGCATAAGCCCACAGAGCCCTAACTGGACACAATGACCCTTCCGTGTGTGTGGCTTTAAGTTTATGACATGACCTTTTCCCATCTGGTCTGTTTTGGACCTCCTGATGACCAGTTGTATTGTTTTCTGTCCCCAGACTATGTCCCCCATCCTAATCCCCATCATCATCTTTCTGGCAGTGACCTACTGCCTTACTTACCTCAAAGCCCCAACATTATCAATACAAATTGTAAAAATAACTGTGCTTCATCTTTGGATTTACATACCCTTGGCAATATGTCCCGCAGCCTGGCTAGCCAGTGCTCTGCTATCAGTCGCCGGCAGTCCTTGTCCTTCTGCCTCGACCTGCTTCACCCTTCCATCATCCTACATATCAACATTGATTTCGTAAGATCCTGGCACCTCTTCAGACTGCATACCACACTGATCCCTCATAGGTATATCCCCATCGTGTTGTATGCCAATCCCCTCTGCCATTGTTCAACTGTAAACTTTCCCAGCTGCTCTACCATAACTGGCCCACTTACCTCACATGGTGCACTGCCCTGAAAGTCTGCAATGCCCACCAGGCCCCTTCATAGGCCCCTCAGGGTCCATGGTGCCCATGAGCTGTGAAACAGCACCTCAGCTCCCTCTTGCCAACATCCAAGATGTTCGTTGCAATAGTCATTTTCCGTTCTTCCACCATTGGCGCAGTGCCCAAAAATGGTCCAGCTGCTGATGGGAGGGGCTGTCAGCTAGTATATTCCTTTCCATCTATGTGCTTAGCCCTAAATGACATATTCAACTGCAACCCTCATAGCACTAGCTGCCTCAACACCTGATTTACCGGTGCTGACCTTCTCCCTTTGTTATTCAGGACCTCCACCACCACCTTATTATCACACCAGAACGTAACCTTCTGGTTTCACAATTCCTCCCCCCACACCAGGGTGCAGGCCCAAATTGGCATTATTTCAAGTAGCGTGATGTCCTTCACCTTGTCTTCTTTTACCCATACATCTGGCCATGGTTCCACAAACCATTTTCCCCTCAAGTACCCCCCCATACCCTTCCCCCTTGTCACATACATGTATAAGTCTAAATCAGTATTAAAAACCCATTCTTCCTGCCAAAAGGATATGCCATTGTAACTATTCAAGAATTCCTCCCATACCTTGAAGTCCTGCTTTACCCCCTGCGTTATGTCCACCCAATGGTGTGGCCTTGTCACCCTTGCTGTAGCTCTTGCTAGCCATCTTGTGAATGATCTTCCTGGCCCTATTGCCCTGCATGCAAAGTTCAAATAATGCTTGCCATTATTTTTTGATGTTTCTACCCATTGTATTTTTGTAGCACTGCTGTACTGTTCCTCTATTTGTATTATTTTACCCATGTTGCTGTTGTTCAACTGTTCTCTTTTTGTTGTACTCTCCTGGGTCATGCCTGAAAATAGTTATTTTATGGCTAGTGCACCTATCCAGTTAACAAACACTAAATAAATAAATAAACAAATAAATGCCCCAGGACTTGCTGAACTTGCTTTAACTGCAGTCACCTCCTGCTTGTATGGTGTTGAATCAACTACCTTAGCTTCTTCACTTTTTTGTCTGGCAGCCTAAATACCTCATTCAGTGTGTCTACCTCAATCCCTAAAAACTCCAGGACCCTACTAGGGCCTTCCATTTTTTTCTGGTGCCAGTGGCACACCTAGTTCCCCACACAATTGCTGAAAACTAGCCAACATGTCTTCTGTCTCTGTTCGTCCACTGCCTATCAACAAAAAGTCATCCAAATAATGTATGACCATTTTATACCCAGTTTTTTCCTGAAAGATCCACTGCAGGCAGGTGCTGAATGCCTCAAAAGTTGTGCATGCTATCGAACAACCCATGGGATTGGTTTATCAAAATAATACTGATCCCCTATTTTAAAACCCTACAGGTCCCAGTCCTCTTCTAACCAGAAGCAGGTGGAAGACTGACTCGATGATGTCTTCGCCACACTCATTCGGCATTGCTCGAATGATCTGTATTGCCTCTTCCAATGTGGCATGTCACCCAACTGTGCTCTTCCCCTATAAAATCATTAACCGAGTCTCCCTCTGGGAATGATAGGTGATGAATCACCCTGTACTCCTCTTCTTGTTTCTTAGGGACCAAACCCAGGGAGGCTATCCTCAGATTACCTATTGGGAGAAAAGGGTAAGGGCCTTCTACCCTTCCTGCTGCTTTTTCCTTGTCTATCTTTCTTCTCAAGATGTCTTCTTTTCCCCTGACTGAACCCAAATTATTTGCCTCTCTTGCCTGTCTTGGCATTTTGCACTGCAAGGAAAAGCCTGTTCTAAAACCTCTTCTTAAGGCTTCCGCAATTTGCCTGTCAGGATATCCTGCCAGCCACTTCTCCCAGGCCTCCCATTTGATGGGTGTCCTGGCTTCCTGAAAATGTTCTATGCCTGCCCTGGCCCCCCTCTCCCTATCTGCCCCCTTCCTGCTTCCTCTTTCTTCCTCTCCCTACCTCAGTAAGATCGGGCCCCCCTACTCTCGTATCATCTTCCCCTCATACCTCTGTTCCAGGTCTGACCCTTATAACCCTGTCCCTCTCAAAAAAGCTGGTGGCTAGCCCCTTGACTGCCCCCCACTTGAAAACCCTAGGACCACTGGTTCCTGCAACGTGTCGTGGGATGAGAACCCCCACACTTTGAGCATGCATGCCTAAACTGACACTGTGGCCATGAACAGAATGCTCTGTTATAACCGCAGCAACATTTTTGAAGTACCCTTTCTCTTTTTCCCGTCTCTCCCTCTGGGGTGGATTGGTCGGTCACATAGTCCATCCACGAATCTATTTGCTTAGTGTCCCATCTTACATCCCCATATGTGGCCATTCTTTGATGAAAAAATTCATCATAGTACATCCAACCCACACCCCCTTTTGCTTTTGAACTCCATATGATCAGGGAATATGTGATCAATGCAATCCCGATCTCTGGCTTCTTTTCCAGCACTATGGCTGAATAGGTGGCAAAGCCCACATACCAACCATCCCACATCTTCCCTTTCATAAATTTGTCTTCCTCCTTCTTACCTAATAAACCACGGAAGCTGCTATCTGCTTCTTGCCAATACTGTCCGACTCTCATACTTTGCAGCCACTTCCTGATTACCAGTACAAATACATCCACATATTCCCCTTCCAAATCTTCTCCTTCATGGCCAACAGAACGTGTTCACTTATCCCATGCCTGCTGCTCCAATTTCCATGTGTCCTTTCCCCTGCTATCCACCTTCTTCTTTTCTCCCTCTGCATCCCCCTTTTCTAACCTGATCTCTGCCAATGCAGCCTCCATCTGCCCAAGACCCCATGCCCCTAGAGCCACAATAATTTGCCCAATATATTCCTTAATACTCTCTCCTACAGAACCTGATACACTACCTGTTGGCCTATCTGTTCCAGTGCTTGTTGTCAGTGAGCTGCACCAGTCCTTTTTTGTGCTGGTCTTCTGTTGACGGATGGGGGTGCGCGGACTGGGGCTCCACGCTCCTTCAGGGTAAACTGTCATTTTGGGGTAGTACTACTGTTAGGGTCAGGGATGTATCATTGATCTCCGGGAGGAGTCTCCACCACGGTTACTACCCTTGCACCTTCGTCCTTCCTCGGCTTTTCTCATTGCCTTCTCCCTTTTCGCTTTTTGTTTCCGTCCTGGCTTGTCCTCTTCCATGAGCTGCCATCATGTTGGTCTTCTCTGCCAACTCTATTATCGCCTTGTATGCCTCCGCTCTGGATGGTTTGCTTTTCTTCGGTGCCATCTTTCCCAGCCATGCTACACACAAAACTGTAAGAAAACTGAAAAAGGATCGGTCATTATCCACAAATGCCACAGCCTAGAGACATGCACCCCTTCTCACCACCAGAGATCCCCAGTAGTGCACTCTCTCAATAGAAAACAGAAGCACCCCAATGCCCATACCACAAAAAGCTCCTATTGTTTAAGCAGTTCTTGTGACCTGGCTCCTTGCCTCTGGCTCATGTGGGAATTAACTGGTGTTTCAATAATGTCATTGCCCTATTTCCTTCTACAAAACCCAGCTTTAACCTCAGCATTTGTGCTGCCCCCCCTACCATATGCGAGATCCAGGCACATGTCCCTTTTTCCAGAAGACAGATTTTTCACATTCTGTTTTTTTTTTTTTTAAATTAATGGCTGACTTTTCCCCCCAGCTCAATTAAATGCTCCCCTGCTGCCATGCAACTGGTCCTGGGGCCTCCTTAAATGTGCTCTTGTAGCCCCTACTGGTGCCACGTGAGCCCCCCATGCAGTGTGACATCAGACACCACCCACCGATTGCCTGGTTGCCCTTGGTATCCCAGGACAAATGAAGGAAAAACTTCAAAACCCCTGGTCCTATGATATTGAAAAGGCGCCTAACACCACCCATCTGAAGCACCTCTGAATTAAAACCCTTCCAAAGTGAATTCACCTGAGTGCGATCCCCCATTCTGCCTTTGGGCAGTGCGCGGCAACAAAACAGCGCTTTTCTTTTTGACTGAGCCAGTAGGCCCATATGCTTCTCCCACTGAAAACACTCCTTCCCTGCCAACCAACACGCTGTGTGACATCAGAAGCCACCCCGCCCCACGTCACTTCGCTTCAAAGCTAGCTTAGTTGCAGCTAACCCCACCGCTACTTTCCTTGCTTGGCCTCCAAAAGCTCTGCCCCATAGCCACTGCAGGGCTTCCTTCAGATTCCTTCCTCTTTCTTCTTTAAAATGAAAAGCTTAAATTCACTTTGTGTGTGCGTGGCTGCCAGCTCAGACCTAAGCCCCAACAAATGCCTTCTTTTTGGCCACAGCCAAACACTCCAGCTCCCTCTCCCTCCTCCATGGCTTCCCTTATTCAGATTATTAAACAAAAAACAAAGCAACAAGGGGGGCACCATCTATGTAAACCCTGAACAAAGCCCTTTTTTTTTTTACAATTCAGCACCACTGCAGCTGCTTAGTCCCTCGATGCAAGGCTCTAAAGGGGTCACTTATAGCAATCACTAGTATTGCAAATCAAATCAGGGCCACTTGGCTACCTCAACTACTAGCAACACTACAGCTTTTCTTTTCACAAAGCTCTCCCCCATATGCGACAAACAAAACTTGACTCACCCTCAGATAAAACGCTCACGCCATATAAAACTTTTTTTCTACCTTTAAAATGACACCAAACGTGGTACTCAACTGATTCTTTTTAAGCTTCCACCAATTCCTAATGATCGCTGATTCTGATGTGCTGGTTCTGCTGACCAAGCCAACAAAATTATCCAACAGAAAGAGGCAGAATACCTCTGTGCAGCCTGTTATGTACCCCGGCTTTTCCCTCCCACTTCCCTCTATCTCCTATGGCTATCCTGTTCCTCCTTGTGCTCCTCCCTTTCCTGTACCTGCCTATTGTCCCAGGGATCCACCCCTCCTTCTACTCCCTGAGCTATACCATTTTCTGCCTGTGGAGGGGTCCACCAGGACAACTCTGTGGTCTGCCCCTTTAAAGGGCAAACCCATTATCCTGTCGATGTGCTTTATAATAGAGTCTCCTAGTACTATTACTTGTCTCATTATGTTAACAGTTTCAGAATGCATCTCAATGGTGTTAGTGCCGACTTCTGAGTCCAGTGAAGTCAAATGTTCATCCTCATTTAAATGACTTTTAGGAGGATCATTAGTGTTAATGATAGGTTCCACTATACAGGAAGAGTGGACAGTACTTAACTTTTGAATTGTGTTTTCAGGCTTGTCTACAACAGATTTGGTCTTTTCTGTTGTACTGGCACTATCAGACATATAAGTCAAGGGGTCAAAGGAATTAAAAGTTGAAACCTTATATTGGTCTGCCCTTCTTACTCTTTTGGCATTTTTTTTGACTTTGTAAAATATACCATTCCTCATCAGCATTATCTTGGACATCCTCTTCTCTAGTTATTTTTGTGGGTTTATGCTTTTTTAGGGACTGTGTCAGTGGCAAATTCGGATCGGTATAAATTTCAATTGGTTAAATCCTGTAAAATCTAAAAGTAAAAACCTTTGCTCTTGGTTTGGGGTTGACTAAATTATTGGCTGAACCTTCATGTATTAATATGAAAAGTCTTGATGGCGCTACCTTAATTGTTCTGATCTTTACAAATAGTCCCCATCAATTTCATTCAGCTGGGGTTGCTTTGGATTTATTTAGTGACCATAATAAGGTCTTTTTTATTAAGGGACAGTCAAGGAATAGGGGAACTTCTAGAACAATAAGCTACAGATCCTTTAAACGTTTTGATTATTTTGAATTTGTTGGTAACCTGGAGAGGGTCAGATGGGACTATTTGGAACTTATTTCGGACTTGGATTTGGCCTGGGAATTATTTCTGGGAGAGCTACTCCAGGATTGCAACAAGCATATGCCACTTAATCAAGAAAGGTAAAACATAATTCAGTTGTATGGTATAATTCACGGTTAAAGAAACAGAAGAAGAGAAAAGATGAAGTTTGGGAGAAGGCCAGATGGACTGGTAACCGTGAAGACTGGCAAACATATCAAGCAATAAAAAATGTATATGTTAAGGGAGTTCAGGACACTAAAAATAACTTTTTTGAAATTAAGTTGCCTGAATCAATGAGTGATTCCAAAAAAGTTTGGAGGCTTGTTGGGGCTTTGAATGGGCAATCAAAAATGAGTTCAACTATACATATTTCTAATCAGGAAACATACATAAAAGACTGTCCATTACCTGATAGATTTAATAGGTTTTTTATTGAGTCTAGTACATTTTTTGATTCTCCATCAACTCCTTTTAACAGGCCTCATTCTAATACCAGTGAGAACACCTGTCCTTTCCATGTTCAGGAAATAGAACAGCCTTTGGTATTAGACTTACTTCTTGCTTTAAAAGTAAGTGATAGTTGTGGACCTGATGGACTTACTTTGACAATGTTAAAGTACTCTGCTACACACATAGCTGGTTCTTTAACTTATCTGTATAATAGATCTATTTCCTTGGGTTATTTTCCTAATAGTTGGAAATTAGCTAGGGTGGCCCCTATTTTTAAAAGTGGGGATTCTGGATATTTAAATAATTATCGACCCATCTCTTTGTTACCCTTCTTTAGTAAAATCTTTGAGAAAGTATTAGTTCAGCAACTTACTGCCCTTTTAGAGGGTCAAAACTTACTAAACCAATCCCAATCTGGATTTAGAAAGCAGCATGGGACAGTAGCTGCTGTGAAGAGGGTCTTGGATGACATTGGATCAGTAATAGAGTCAAAGAGTTATACTGGTGCCATTCTGATCGATCTCTTCAAGGCTTTTGATACAGTAGACCATCAGCTTTTATTGTCTCAACTTTCTGAGGTGGGAGTGGATGACTTAGTCTTGGACTGGTTTCAATCCTATTTATCGGAAAGACATCGGGTAACTACAATAAATGAAATAGTATCTTCCCCTTTGTTGGTGGAGAGAGAAGTTCCCCAGGGCTCTGTCCTGAGGCTCCTGCTCTTCTTAATATATCTTAAAGATCTGGGGAAACATGTAGAACATTCTCTTTATCATCTATATGTAGATGATGCCATAATTTATGTATCAAATCCCACTCTTGATGGTGCCCAAACTGTTCTCCAGAACAGCTTCAACAGTCTCCAGCTATACTTTACCAAAATGAAACTTAAATTGAACATGACCAAAACTAAATGTATGATTTTTGGAGCCACCTCTTATGGTGTGACAGATACAAATTTATCAATTCTGGATGGCATTGGGGATGCTCTGGAGGGCGTAAATACTTATAGATACCTGGGCTATTGGTTAGATCAAACAGGGGGGGTAATAAACATTTGATTATCTTATTACTCAGGTAAGTAAGAGGATGGGTTTTCTTTAATCACACAAACATAGTATGGATGTAGATACTTAAAATTGATTGTCCAGATGCAAATGTTCCCCCATATTGATTATGGAGATGTTTTGTATGGCAATTCTACTTATGATTGGTTACGCAGACTGCATATTTTATAAAATCAATTGGCTAGACTAATATTAAATTGTCCTAAACAAGTTCACCATTGTGAACTATACCAGAGGTTAAGTTGGCTTTCTTTAAATAATAGGAGAGAAACTAATTTGAGTATTTCCTTCGATAAATTTGAACTGAGTAAGATTTATGGGTATTTAAGGGATATATTAAAATTTAGAGACGTGGATCTGACTCTGAGAAAAAATAATCTTATGGAGATGTTGATTCCAAATACAAAAACAAAATTATCAGAAATCTTTTTAGTCAAATAATTCCAAAATACTGGAAGGATCTTCTAGATAAATTTAGATGTAAACATAAAAAGGCACCCTCTGTGCTCTTAAAAAGATTTATTTGCATATGTATGTGTTCTAATGTGTTATATTATTGTATGATGTTTGTGTTTTTGTATATTTTATCTTTTGTGTTGTATATTTTGTGTGTGCAGAGCTCACCATTGTAAATGAGCATTGCTCTATGGTCTTAAATTTACAATAAAGAAACAAATCAAACAAACTATCTATCTATATATATATATATATATATATGGGATATGGGATACATGATGGTCGATAGTATGATACATGAAATATTTGCATAAGTGCAGAATGACCTCAAGTCCTCAAGTAATATCATGAGTGATGGAGCATAGCTGGGCCATGATAGGTATTATCTGAGGTCACTCTGCTTGAATGGAAATATTTCACATATCACACCATCGCACATCATGTGTGCAATTTATACAATTGGGCCTTGGAATATTGCTTCTTATCTGTTGCTTGTTTCCTACTGTGTCTTCATTTCTGCTATTCTTCTGCTGTGTTTCTTTTACATAGTGATTGTGCCATGCGGTATTGATTCTTGTCTTCCTGAATGAGTATCTGTGTTACTATGCTATTGGATAACAGTATGAATGGTTCGTATTGTGCTGTGTTCATTGGTTGTGGTTTTTGTTTCTGCAATGTTATTGGTTCTTTGCTTTGTGAGCCTGTAATTTGATTGGCTGGCCATGGATAGTGGGGGGAAGGAACTTTGTCACTGTACTTATGTTAGAGGGTGTGAATATTATGGATAGAGTTTAGATTTCTCATTTACTTGTGTTTGTTTTGTTTTTCAAAAAAATGTGCGATGCACTTTTGTTTTATTTTGCTTGTGTGGGGCTACTGTTGTGGTTCAAGTGGTGAGTGGCATTGTGAAGGTGCAAAACACTGCAGAAAATTTTCATGGGGGTTCGCAGATAGCAGGACACCAATGCTGAATCTAACATGTACTGCAGATTGAGTTGACAAGGTAAACAAAAGTGCTCCTTCTTGATGACCAGTATGTGTGTGCCTTCAGGAGTGTATTTAGAGGGAATTTGAGCTGCTACCGTATAAGTGGTGATGCTGTGTTTGCCACATTTATAGCATACTATTGTAGCAAGGGGGATTGTGTGTAAGAAGTTCTGGCTGGGTGAGGGGGTGATGTGTGTAGTGTGATAATAAATAGTCCGAAGACTTATCTACTATGTACTGTATATAAAAGTAAGACCATACATTTATACATACAGTAGCTACATCATTGGGCCATTTATTCCACTGGGGTGAGAATACATGTTTTTATTGTAGGAGATATCGTCTCACCCATATTGTATGGATAGATAGATAGATAGATAGATAGATAGATAGATAGATAGATAGATATGTATATGCATTTATATATATATATATATATATATATAGATATATATATATATCTATATATATATATATATATACACACACATATATATGGATACAGTATGGCTGGAGGTGGAATACACTATTTCTCTGAATGAGTGGAAGTGACCTTGGATATCCTCATGAGAGATGGAGCATAGTGAGCCACTGAGTGATGGTAGCCGAGGTCACACTCCACCCATTCAAAAATTAGTGCATTCCATCATCGGCCATAACATGTCCAATTTATACAATAGGACTGGTTTTTTTTTTTTTGGTTATCTCTTTATCTCGTTGGCCCAGTCAGTGATACATCCGACCATCATCCTGCACTCCCAGCTCCACATGTAGACCCTCACAACCTAGCTTCACAACCTAGCTACTCCCACAGTTCTCCCCATGGCAGGGCAATGGGGAGTCCACCAAGCTCCAAGAAATGGATCCAGTGCTGGGGTGATGCTGGGGTGATGCCTCTGGAGTCAGAGCACTGGTATGGCCATCAAGCCACCATGACCCTCCAACCTTGCTTTTCCCTCTAATTTACTTCCCTTGCAGGAGGTGGTGTGAATGATGCCTCTGGCAGGGTCACGTGATGCTCCTGCACACACCCCTGCCAAGCATCTGCCATGCTCCCATCCCTCATTCTTGTAGCACTGCTCTGCTGAGCCCCAGCCTCTGCTAGGGGTCTGTGTGCACTGCCACCAATCGCACCCCAGAGATGGAGAGTTGTCCATTGAATACTCAATCCATCTCCTCCCTGCTGACCTCCAGTGGCCCATGCTCATTCCCGAACGCAGGTCACCAGCATGGCGCGCGGTGTGGTGTCCCACCTCAGTCCTCAGTATACTGTTTTTTTTGTTTGATGATGTCACCACAGTAAAATAAACAGATTAATTCCACTGCAGTGAGAATAAATGTCTTTATGCAATGAGTTATTTGCTCACTCCTTTTGTATAAATATACATATACACACACACGTACATATACAGTGCCATCCCCCAGGATGAAACCCACTTTTAAAGCACTCTACAGTATGCTGCAGCAGACCTACTGAATCAGCCGAATTTCAATGGCAATTAGTCCCTTTTGTCATGTGGGAAACTGGGGCATTCACTTCATCATGGCAGTGTCACATTTCCCTGAATAACAAAAGGGACTAATTGCCATTGAAATTACATTGCTTTATTCAGTAGGTCTGCTGCAGCATTCTGCAGAGTGCTGCAAAATGCTGAAGAATTGGGTTTCATCCTGAGGGACGCCACTGTAGATATATATATATATATATATATGTAATAGATATACCACTCTGAGGTTTGCGGTCGCGCTCTGATATACGCATGCCTTGGCATCAACCGCTTAAGGCTTGCATATATCAGAGCATGACTGCACACCTCAGAGTAGTTTATCTATCTTTTAAAATGTCAAAATTATTTAGGAGGGGGTTAAAGTGCAGGTGTGCGGTCACGCTCTAATATACGCACAGTCATGTGATGCTCAGCATCCAATAAAACAACAACAATTTCCCACCCATTTTATATATATATATATATATATATATATATATATATATATATATATACACACACACATGTATATGCGTAGCTATATATATATATATATATATATATTATATTTATAAAATGGGTAGGAAAATTACAGCAATATTATTATTGAACAGCATCACATGACTGTGCATATATCAGAGCGTGACCGTATACCTGTAATTTACCCCTAGATTGTAAGAGATATTTTCATCTTGATATACACACTTTGTGTTGATGCACTGGCTCTGCCCTACTGCGAATAACGCACACCAAGGCGCATGATATCAAAGCTTCGACTGCACACCTCAGAGTGGTTTATCTATTACATATATATATATATATATACACACATACATACGAACATAACAAAATTTGCCAGCCGCTAAAGGCCTAGAGTCCATCAGAGTCTGTTCGAATGTGCAGCTAGCAACCTCCCTATCTCTGCAGCTGCTCCCTCTTCCACCCTTCCCCTTCATTAACCCTCCCACTTGTCCTGTCCCATCCTCATTTGAAGCAGTCCACTCTTCTACTGCATACCACTTCAGCAGGTAATGCATTCCACCCAGCCACCACCCTCTCTGTAAAAAGTGTCTCTCATCTCCTCCTGAACCTTCCTCGCCCAGTCTCATATCATGGCCCCTGGTTACCCTCCCTCCCTTACTTTGAACAGCCCTCTGTACCCATCTTGTTTATTCCTTTTCGTGTATTTAAAGGTTTCAATCATGTCACCCCTGTCTCTCCTCTCCTCCTCCAGTGAGTACATGTTCAACTCCTTCAACCTCCTCTCGTATGATAAGTCCCCCAGCCCCTTGATCATCTTTGTTGCTCTGCACTGCACCCCCTCCAGTAACTTAATGTCCCTCTTCAGATACGGACACCAGTACTCCAGGTGTGGTCTAACTAATGACCTATACAGTATGTATATATGTGTGTGTGTGTATATATTTCTGTATATGTATTCATATATGTGTGTGTGCATATATACACACAAACAAACACATACACACACACACACATATACATATAGTACAGATAGATAGATAGATAGATAGATAGATAGATAGATAGATAGATAGATAGATACTATAGGCACCTCAATAGTTAGGGTTCAACTGTCACTTCTATGTTAAACCCCAAATTTTGCACTTTAATAACTTAACAACTGTTTGACCGATTTACATGAAATTTTGCATGCACCAACAAGGACCAAAGATCTCTAGATGTGGCAAGATTCTTTCTGGTTGAATGTGTGAGTGCAGAGATATGGATTGTAACAAAATGTGAAAATTACCATTTTTATGCAAATACTTTATCACACCATCGCTTGGGCATTTGGTCTGAAATCTTTAGGGTATGTCAACAGTGAGTTGCAGATGTGCCTTTTGAAGGTTTGGTGGAAAAAAATATTAACCCATGCAAAAGTTATTAAAGTTTCAATATTCCCATTATTTCCTGTGGGAAAAATTAGATGTGCCATGCGAAACAACCATTTTGTTGCCACAAAAGTGGTATTTATTGTTGCAAATTTGGAATGTAGAACCAAGGTTCCACCATCTTGTTTTCAGTTAGTGAGGCAAACAAATTTAGATATTTACAAAAATGCTTAGTAATGGTAAACACCAACAGTTGTGTTAACCTAATCAGGGCCCAATGAATCAGATTCTGGGATCAGTTTGCCCCAGTAATGCCCAGAAATATGTTAATTTTGTCCATGGATGTATTTCTACTGCAAATTGCTATGTTTGTTTTGAGAAACAAAGGGGAGTTTGTGCCACAAGTTGTGGAAAAATCACATTGTTTCATGAAACAAGGAAGGGTGTATTGCGGAACTGCTGCCGTAATTTGCAGCACAAATACATCTGCAGACAAAATTAAACTTCTTGGGGGCAAACTGACCCCATAATCAGATTCTTTTGCTACTCATTAGTTAAACATCTGTTGGTGTTTTCTTAATTCCAATATTGTTTTATGGTTTTAAAGCCTCTAAGGGGATGGGGCCAAAGCATGCTAATAACATATATATTTCAACATTGGCGGTCCCAATCCCCATGTTGGCATTAGAAGCCTCCCCAGCACTATGGGACACTGGTAAGCCCACTCCCAGTGTCCTGAGATATGTATCTTTTTTTTTTAGTTGTTTAACCAGGAGTAGCACACTAAGCTGAAAGCGTCTTAACAGGCGTGACCTGGGAGCACAGGGAAGTTAAGTGGCTTGCTCAGGATCACACAGTATGCAAGTGAAAGCTGTGGGATTCAAACCCAGGTCTGGTCTGCTGGATGTCACCATATTTGCAGCTAAGAGCCTTAAACCACTGTGCTATACTGCCTTGATTCCCTCCCCCCAGCAGGGTGGAACACTGGATAGCCCACTACCAGTGTCCCAAAATATGTATTTAATGAAAACCTGTAAAAAGAAAACAGTCCTCTGACATCTTTTTATTTGAAACCTGAAAAAAGAAAATGGTCCCTCATCATCTCCACCATCCCCCTTCCTCATCCCGACCCTCCCACTGAGCACCCACCATCTCGCACCACCTTACTCTATTCTTACCTCTGGAGGTTGTAGTCTGTCATCTTCTGTGGACCAGGACACATCTGCACTCTTCAAAGTTGAACTGCAAACTGAGGAATCAAGGTAAGTGCTGTGTAATGCATTTCAATGGTGTTTTGAACTCATTTTCATAACTTTGCCATTTTTAGGTATTTTTTTCACCACATTTTCAACATGGGCTTTTTGGGATCTCACCTCATGAACACTGCCACTGTTGTTTCATTAATGGGGCCTGGAAGGTGATTTTGTTGTCCCTGCATGAAATCACCTTTCAGTACCGAGTAATGAAATTTCACCACCAGTGTTCAGTGAGGGAAACTCAAATGGCATGTTGAAAATTTGGTGAAACATTCCTAAAAATGGCTGAGTTATGAGTGTTTGTTGAAATTTTTCTACACACATGTAAACTGTTGGTAATTTTTTATAGTTTGACTCAAATTTTCAGCATTGCCATTTTTTCACACCACCTCATGAACAGTACAGCTGTCATTTTCAGATCTTGTCAGAAATGTGTTTTCAGACCTATGGCGAAATGGTGTTTTGGGCACAGATTTCAAATGTTCACCTACAGGGTTTGTGAGGCAGGGTCATAAGAAGACTATGTTTAAAACTTAGGTTCAAGAAATGAAAAATGCCAAAGTTATGACTATTCATTGCAATTTCACTTTGCCCACTCGTAACTTAAAAAATTTAAATATTTTTACCCTAGATTTTCAACATGACCATCTGATTACTCAACCTGATGTATGTCACATGTGTCATTTTTCAAATCCTGTCCAAGATGCATTTTCTCACCTGTGGCATGCAATGGAGTTGCAGTTGCACTGAATTATGTTTTCTATACAGGAGTACGTGAGGTGGGGCAATAAGATGACTACACTGACAATTTGGTCACTGTTGTGCTATAAATAGAAGCATAGGGCCTGGAGGGCCTTGTGCTTTCACATCTACATACATATGTGCATCTATGGAGGGATGTGAGCTCAGGGCCTAGAGAGCCCTGCGCTCTCACAGACAAATAAGTATATGATTATTCTATCTGAAAAAGTAAGGAAATTGGAGTTGTCAGCTCTAACACTCACTTCATTCTCTTATACTGCACCCATCTCAGCTTATTTGCTTATGGAACAGAGTGAGCATTAGGGCTAATGACCCCAAGGCACCCCCCCTTGATTCCTGTTAGAGTCTGCAGGGTGGGGGTGGGACATTAGGGTTGGAAACCCTAACATCACATTTCCCTGCTTTTGTCACTTTAGTAAGAATCTTAACTGATGCAGTAACAAAGTTTTTTGCAATGAATATGTTATTGTGGCATGGTAGTGCCACTTGTTAGGGTCACATGGCCACTTCTATGTTAAACCCCAAATTTTACATTTTAATAACTTTGCAACCGTCTGTCCAATTTGTCCTGAAATTTTCCATGCACCATCTGGTATCATAGATCTCTGGATCTGGTAAGTTTTGTTCCAGTCGGATGTGTATATGTGGAGCTGCAGAGTGCCCAAAAATGTGAAAAATCCTCACTTTTTGACAAAGTCTTTGCTTTGGGCTATGGCTCTGACAGTTTGGGGGTTTGGTCTGAAACTGTCAGGGTATATGGGGTCTGGGTCACTGATGTGCCTTTTGAAGATCTGGTGAAAAAATATGAATCTGTTCAAAAGTTATCAAAATTTAAAGTTTCCCATTATAGCCTATGGGAAAAAATCTGTCAGCCTCGAAAGCACTTTTTGCTTTTGCAAAATCACTTTTGACTGCTGCAAATGAGCTGTGCACTTTTGTGCTGACGCCATCTTGTTTTCACTTAGCAACATAAAATAAACACTGTAATTCAAAAAATGCTGTCCCTTGGGAAACACCAACAGTTGTGTTTACCTAATCATGGCCCAAGGAACATGATCCTGACATTATTTTTGCAAAATGGTGGCTGGAAATCATTTTTATGAGTTTTGGCTGTTTGTTGTACCACAATTTGTGGCACTTATTTTTTGAAACTGCTGCAAATTGCAGCAATTTTCATGCAACTACCGGCACTGTTGGGCAAAACTTCCACAAATTGCTGCACTGTTTCGTGACAATTGCTGCAATTTGTGGCAGTACTTGAATGGGAAAAACCCATTGACCCCAGTAAAAAAATACTTTTATGCCACATTTTGGGCCAAAGAACATCAGCAGCATGTTCCTGGTTCCAGTGTAGGTAAACACCTGTTGTGTTTACCTAATAAAAGGAGTTTATTTCCTTTACAGCCTCTAAGGGGCCAAGTTGTATTTTAGTTATTAAAAATGTTTCTGCAGACATCAGGGTGCCCAGTCCCTATGTCAGCAGTAGGACTTCCCCACACATGCACAGGTGCCATTGTGGGACACTGGGTAGCCCACTCCCAGTGTCTCCAAGTTTTTTAAATGCTTCTACTAACATCAGGATGTCCAATCCCCATGTTGGCAGAGAAATCCACCCTCACCACCACTTGGCCAGTGTAGTACACTGGAGAGCCCACTCCGAGTATACCAAAATATTTATTTTAAATTCCCACTTCCCCCAATCAGGGTGCCCAATCCCCATCTTGTTACTATTCCCCCTCAGTGTGGGACACTGGGTAGCCCACTCCCAGTGTTCCCAGTTATGTGTTTGCACTCCCCAGTACAATGGGAGACTGGTGAGCCCACCCCCAGTGTCCTGACATGTTGGTTGTTGTACCTGAAAAAAAAGGAAAACAGTCCCTGATGTCTTTTTTTTAAATAACCTGAAAGAAGAAAATGGCCTTCATCATCTCCTCCAGTCCATCTAACCAATCCTGACCCTCCCACTCAGCAACCTATCTCCCACATCCTCCCTTGACCTATACTTACCACCGAAGGTCATTGCTGCCATCTTTTGTTGAACAGTACATGTCTGCACTCTTCAAAATCAAACATGAACTGAAGAATCAAGTTAGTGGTATAATGGCTGTCTATGGCATTTTGAACTTATATTGATATATCAGTCATTTCTTGCAATCTTTACACCAACTCTTCAACATTGTCTTTTGGGACCCTGCTCATGAACACTGTCACTGTCATCTCATTAATCGGACCCATAAGGTGATTTCGTGATCGCTGCTTGGAATAACCTTTCAGGGCAGATAAATGAAATTACAGTGCCAGTGTTCATGAGGTGGTGTCCCAAAAAGCCCATGTTGAAAATGAGGTATACAAATTCAAAAAAATGCCTAAGTTACATGCCATCATTGAAATATTTCTAAGTACACTCATAACTTCATCAATTTTTAATATTTTCACTCCAAATTTTCAACATTGCCATTTTCTCACACCACCTCATGAACAGTACTGCTGTCATTTTTGACATTCTGACTGAAACGTGTTTTCACACCTGTGGCACAGAATAGCGAAGTTGCTGTGCAAAATCACCTTTCAGGACTGATGAATGAAATTACAGTGTGAGTATTCATGAGGTGGGGCTCCAAGCCATGTTGAAAATTTGGTGAAAACATTCCTGAAAATGCCCGAGTTATGTTAGCCCATTGAATTTATTCTAAGCACGTGCATAACTTTGGTACTTTTCAAATATTTTGCAGCCACATTCTTGACATAGCCATTTTTTTCACACCACCACATGAACAGTACAGCTGTCATTTTTCACATCCTGCCCAAAATGTGTTTTAGTGCCTGTGATGCAGAATGGTGTTGCAGTTGCACATAATTATGTTTTGCCTTGCATTTTACAATTTCTCTGTACTGTGGTACATGAGGTGGGTAATAAGATGGCTGTGCTGACAATTTAGTCACTGTTGTTTGACACAAGGAAAGGAGGTGCCCAGAAAGCCCCACGCCTTCCACAACTACATACATATGCACATCTATGGAGAGATTGGTATGCAGGGCCGAGAACCCTATGCTCCCACAGTAAAAGGATATTATCTCAAAAGAAGGGAAATTAATTGCAAAACCTCAATTAATGCATCAGTTAGGTTTTCTATTACAGCTACAAAGTCTAGAAATTCAGTGTTAGGGTTACCAGCCCTACCACCCTCACCCTTCTCACATCAAGAGGCATTGGGGTGTGTTTTGTGGTCATCGGCCTAACTCTTATCCCATTCTCCTACACGTAACATATGAACATACGAGATTTGCCAGTAGATAAAGGCCTAGTGGTCTATCAAGTTCGCTCGAATGTGCAGCTAGAACCCCTTATTCTGCAGCTGCCCTTCCTCCCACTCTCCCCTCCCTTGACACTCCACCTTACCCTATCCCAGCCCCTTTTGAAACAGTGCACTGTTCTACTAGAGACCACTTCTGCTGGTAATGCATTCCATCCAGCTACCACCTCTCCATAAAAAATTTCTCCTCATCTCCCTCTTAAACCTTCCTCCCTCCAGTCTCATATCATGGCCCCGGTGTCCCTCCCCACCCTTACTTTGAACAGCCCTCTGTACCGGTCTTGTTTAATCCATTCATGTACTGGAAGGTTTCAATCATATCCCATCCCTCCTCTGCTCCAACATGTACATGTTCAGCTCCCTCAGCAGTTTCTCATATGGTAAGTCCTCCAGCCCCTGGATCATCCTTGTCACCCTGCTGCACCCCCTCAGTAACTTAATGTTCCTCTTCAGATACAGGTGCCAGTACTACATGCAGTACTCCAGGTGTGGTCTAACTAATGATCTCTATAGTGGCAGAATCACCTTCCCCCTCCTCGAGGATATACCCCTTGCAACACAAACCAGCATTTTGTTGGCCTTTGCAGCTGCCTTCCCACATTGTGCCGAGTTGTTCATTGACCCCATAATGAGCACCCCCAGATCCTTCTCCTCTGACTCAGACAGCTTCACTCCCCCAGCTGGTAGCTCCTCCTTGGGTTTTTCATCCCAAAATGCAACACCTTGCACTTTTTTGCATTGGACCTCAGTTGCCAGGTGTCCAGCCAGGTTACCAGCTATTCCAGATCATCCTGAAACCCCCGCCATCCCCCTAGGTCATCCACCACCGCTCCCATCTTGGTGTCATCAGCAAACAGACTGGTCTTGCTCTTGATGCCTAATGATATGTCTGCAATGAATATCCCAAACAACACTGGTCCAACCACTGAATCCTGCAGAATACCGCTCATCACTAACCTTGGGGATGAGAGCTCCACACCGACCATCACCACCACCCTCTGTTGCCTTCTCTGAAGCCAGTTCCCTACCCATCTCACCAGCTTTGCACCCTTCCTTGTGCCTTCCAACTTACTTCTCAGCCTCCCATGTGGCACAGAGTTTAATGCCTTACTGAAGTCCAGGTACAGGACAGCCACTGCATGGCCCCCGTCCAGTTGCCTAGTTACCCAGTCATAGAACTCCACTAGGTTGGTTTGGCTGGATCTGCCACTTATGAAGCCATGCTGTCTACTGTCCTGTAGTCCTTTGGCCTCAAGGAGGGCCACCAGCTTCTCCTTCAGGATAGTGTCCATCAGTGTACCCATGATGGATGTGAGGCTCACCTGGCTTTAGTTTCCCAGTTCATTCTTGGAGCTGCTTTTGTGGAGGGACACCACATGAGCCATCTTCCAATCCTGAGGTACACACCCTGAGTGTAGTGAGGAATTGAATAGGTCTGCCAAAGGTCCCACCAGGGCCTCTGCCAGCTCCTTCATTACCCTGGGGTGGATGCCATCTGGTCCTGGTGCCTTGTCCACCCTCAGTGCCCTCAAATCCTCCAGAACCCTTCCCTCAGGTGATTTCCCATTTCATCACCCCTCCCCCTCCGTTCCTGCCCTCCCCCCCTTGGGTATCACCACCCCTTCTCCTTAGTAAATACCGAGCAGGAGTAATTGGTTAGTGCTGCTGCCTTATCACCCCCTGCTTCCACACACACTTCTCCTTCCTAATCCTTATTATATAGTCCTTACAGCTCCTTTTCTCCCTGGTGTACATGAAGAAGTCATTCTCCCTTTTAATGCCCTGTTCCAGCTTGAGCTCCTTAGATCCCTTTGTCTGCCTTTACTGCCCTTTGTCACCTCCTTCGATTCCTTCAGGTACTCCTCCATGTCCTCAAACATCCCTGTTTTTTGTACCTACTAAAGGCAGCTCTTTTCCTCCTTACCTTTTCCATTACCTACTTGCTCACCAGCTATGTTTCTTGCCCTAGCCTTCTTGCAGGTTCTGGTTGCCTCCACTATCCCCGTTTTGTGAGCTCCCACCTCTGGTTAGTGCCCATACTAGGTTGAATTCTGGCCAGGTATCATTTTACCACTTACCCCATCATCCCAAAGCTGACCTTCCTGAAGTCCAGCACCCTTGTGCTGGATTCCATTCCTTCCATACTCATATCCAATGTGAACCATACTGAGCGATGGTCACTCTCCACCAGCGGTTCTTCCACCCTCAGTTCCTTCACAAACTCCCCATTTGCCAGCATGAGGTCAAGGGTATTCCCTAACCTGATTCTTTCACTGACCATTTGCATCAGGAAGCTGTCCTGGAAGTCTGTTTACACATGCAGTTGGGTGGTAGGTAGGGCAGATGACCCCAAGGCACATCCTGATGCCTGTTGGTGTATGGAGGATGGTGGGGTAGGGGTGTGGTGGTAGGATTGGTAACCCTAACACTGAATTTCCAGACTTTTGTCGCTGTAATAGAAACCCTAACTGATGCATTAACAGAGTTTTCTGCAATGAAGATATATATATATATATATATATATATACACACACACACCGTTAGGTGGACTAATCATGCTTGAAGGTTTCAAAATCATAAATACCACTGCAGTGGAATTTTCTTTTCATAGTTGCCACAGTTACTGATATATTGCCAAATACATGTTACAGGGGTTCCATTTGAGTACTATGGGGCTGCTATATGGCTCCGTATTTATGTGTAAGTGGCAGGGCCCAGAGGGCCCACCCTCCCACATGTGCATACCATTGCAAAACAAGCATTTGTCAATGCCGAATATTTGCTTGCTGGTATTAACATTGGAAATGCAGGAGTCAGACAGATGCAGAATAGGAATGGCAGTGAAGTATTGAATTTCACGTGAACCCCACCTCCATTGTGTAAAGACAGAGGATTTGGTGTAATTGTTTGGGTTGTCATCCAAGACAGTCAAGCCATGTCACCCTCACCCTATTCTGCAGACATCGACACATGCTGAGGTGTGCCTTAGGGTGTTTGGCTTTACAGTCACCCCATTCCATAAGGACATACAGTGAAATGGGTGCAGCAAAGGAGAGTGGGGTGAAGTCTGGGCCGAGAGTCCAAGGTACACCTTGATGCCTGTCAGTGGATGGGGTGGGATGGTATGAGTAGTACATTCAGCAATCCAAAGGCACACCCTGATGCCTGTCTGTCTGTACAGGGTAGGACATCATGGTTAGTAACCCTAATGCCTCGGCATTTGTTGGTATTTACAGTACAAATTTTCAACATGGCCTTTTTGTGACCCACCTCAGGAAAGCATTTGGGACCTCTTCCCATAAAGAGTGGTGTGATTTTGTCAATGTGTCCCAAAACTGACTTCCACAGCGACAGTGCCATTCTACGCCACATGTACGAAAACACAGATTGGGCGGGATGTGAAGAATGACAGCTGTACCATCCATAGGAGGTATGAAGAGATGGCAATGTTGAAAATCTGTAGTGGAATATTAAAATGCTCGCACTTCCGGCATACGCGGAAACTTGCGAATGCATGCATAACACAGTCACTTTATGGAGTTTTGTTACCAGATTTTAAACATAGGCATTTTATGCCCTGTGCTCATGAACAGTGTCACTGTGATTTTCTTAATGTGTCCCAAACACTGATTTCCCACAGCAAACATGGTATTCTGTGCCAGAACTGCAAAAACACATTTTGACCAGGATGTGAAAAATGACAGCTGTACTGTTCACAAGGAGGTGCGGAAAAATGGCAATGTTGAAAATCTGGAGCTAAAATATTACAAATGTGCAAAGTTATGAGCATGCATGGAAACTGTGCAACACATGCTCATAACACAGTCATGTTCTGGACTTTCATCACCACATTTTCAATGCAGGCATTTTAGGACTTCTGCTAATGAACAGTGTCACTGTGATTTTTGTTATGTGTCCTGAACAGTGATTTCCACAGCTACCACACTATTCTTCTGCTGCCAGAAGTGTGAGAACACATTTCAGCCAGGACGCGGAAAAATGACAGCTGTATTGTTCATAAGAGGAGTGGAAAAATGGCAATGTTGAAAATATGGAGTGAAAATATTGCAAATATGCCAAGTAACGAGCATGCGTGGAAACTATGCACCGCAGGCTCATAGCACATTCATTTTATGGACTTTTGTCACCAGATTTTCAACATAGGCATTTTAGGACCTCTGCTAATGAACAGCATCACTGTGATTTTCCTAATGTGTCCCAAACATGGATTTCCCACAGCAAGCACACTTTTCTGTGCCAAAAGTACAAAACCACATTTTAGCCAGGATGTGAAAATGACAGCTTAACTGTTTATAAGGAGGTGTGGACAAATGGCAGTGTTGACAATCTGGAGGAAATATTGCAACGCGGTTACGAGCGTATGGAAACTGCGTAACGTACATGTGTAACACAGTCATTTTATGGACTTTCACCAAATTTTCAACATAGGCATTTTAGGACCTCTGCTAATGAACAGTGCCACTGCGATTTTCATAATGTGTCCCACACATGGATTTCCCACAGTGACTGCGCTATTCTGTGCCAGAACCGCGAAAACACATTTCGGCCAGGTTGTGAAAAATGCCAGCTGCACTGTTCATAAGGAGATGTATAAAAATACCAATGTTGAAAATCTGGAGTGAAAATATTGCAAATTCACGCAGTTATGAGCATGCGTAACAACTGCGCAATGCATGCTCATAAAAGAGTCATTTTTTTTATGTTTCCCACCAAATTTGCAACATAGACTTTTTGAGATCCCACCTCATGAACACTGGCACTGTCATTTCATTAATTGGTCCTGAAAAGTGATTCCATGCAATGACTGTGAAATCACCTTCTGGGGCAGATTAACTCCATGACAGTGAAAGAATTAATGAGCAGGGGTCGCAAAATCCCCATGTTGAAAATTTGGTGCCAAAATTCCAAAAAATGCCTGAGATATGCATCAAAGTTGAAAAAAACTTATTTATTCCATTATACAGCTTACCAACATTTCCTCACTTCGCAGTCGGCTTTGAAGAGTGCAGACTTATTCCTGGTCCTCTGAAGATTGTCGCGCCAGACTACAGAGAGGTAAGTATGGGGTGAGTGTGTGGGGAGGCAAGGTGTGCAGTGGTGGTGCAGGTTGTGTGGGACAGGGAGACTGCTGAGGGACCATTTCCTTTCTAGCAGACTAGCATACAGAGCAGCACTTAATAGGTGCACCTGGGCCATACGCTAGCCGAGGCTGAATACTATAAAGACACCCTGGCTTCCTCCTGGGGAGTGCACGAAAGTTTTGGGACAACATTAAAGAGCTTAATGGCAAATTCCACCTCCCCCACCCTCCCAGCTGTGCATCAACAATGCCACCTCAACCACTCCACAGGCTATCTGCTAACTCCTTAACACAACCTTTTCCAATCTTAGTACAGTCATCCCAAGTGACTTTTTGACCCTATCCCAGCTTCCTCTGAACCAAACCTCCAGTGCACCTCTTCTGCCTTAGGGTCATTACAAAGCAGGAAGCAATATCCTACCTCTCCAAAGCTCTCGTGGATCCAACTATTGCCAAGACTCCTTTGACATGAAAATCCTCTTCCAGGTTCTTGACACTGTTCTTTCCTCTGACCGACCTCCTTAACCACTCCCTATGCTTGGGACAGTTCCTACAGCCTGAAAACTTCAACAATTACCCCAATACTGGAAAAGTGGAGACAATACCAACCCAACAACTATCGCCCATAGCCATCCTTCCTTCTCTCAAAAGCCCTTGAAAAATATTTCACCAACTCATCGAGTATATGCAAGCCCACAGTTTGTTATGCAGTGAACGCACATGGCTTTAGATCATGTCATAGCACAACCACCACCCCTCATCGTAATTCTCCAATTTCATTCACTCTGCCCTTGGACCATAAACATCTGGCTAGAACCATCTTCGTGGACCTCTCAAGGCCTTTGATATGGTCTCCCACCCACTCCTCCTGGACACCTCCACCACACTAGTCTGTCATGGACCACTCTCTGGTTTAATAGCTACCTTACTGTTAAGATAAAGACACCCTATCTTCCACCCGCCTGTCTCGTTGTGGGTCCCCAGGGATCTATATTGGGCCCCCTACTCTTCAGTATCTACTTAAATGCACTACCCAAATCCTGCTCCTGTAACCTACTGCTATATGCTGATGATGCATTTCTTTATGCCTCACATCCCTGTCCTGACAACCTACAGTCCTCCCTCCAACACTCATTCAACCAGATCGAAAGTTGGTTCACCAGTCACAGACTTGTGGTCAACATCAAAAAACAAAAGCTATGCTATTTGTCCACTGGCTGAGCAAGGCCAAGGACACTGAACTAAAAATCCTCTCCCATGCCCACCTCCCTCTGGAACAAGTACTTACTTATAAATACCTCAGCCTCACCTTTGACACCTCCCTATCCTTCAATGCCCAAATTAACATCCTGACCTCAGCCATTAATACCTGCATCAGCCTCCTATACCGGTACAAAGACTGCCTGACACCAGAGGCTCTCAACCTGGCTGTCACCTCTTCTGTCCTCTCTCATTGACTATGGGCTCCCAATCTACTCTGCTGCAGACAACACCACCCTAAACAAAATTCACATAGCCATTAATAAAGTGTGCTGACCTCCTAGCGCAGACAAATGCTTCCATACTTGCACCCTCTACACTGTTACAAACATCTTCGCCCTTGAGGAAAGACTACAATATCAATCCTGTCTCCTCACAAAAAAAATCTACCTAGGGTTAACTCCATTGGGGGTCTCAGCCTCACTACTCTCATGTTCCCGCATTGTGACCACTCATTCTGCCAACAAGCATCTGTGGACTGTGCCCAGGGTCAGAACCTCCCTTGCTCAGAGATCATTCCCCTATAGAGCTCCCACCTGGTAAAATGAGCGCCCCCAGCTATAACCTGCATTCCCAATCTAGGACACTTCAAGACCATCCTAATAAAACACATCTCTTCTTTGTGCCAATGCCAGTGCAGCTGCTAATGCTCCTAACTGACCTGCACAGAGCTGCACTATGACCGTTCCCCATTGACATTGCCACCAATTGTATAGGAATAACTGTTTAGGATATCTTCTGCCAATCTCTGTTGCTGCTATATGACAATGCCCTAGAGGCTGCACCTACACTGTAACTATACCTCCTGTACTAATACCAATACCCTAGCTACTAAATGTATAGGTCAACAGCCACCCAGGTTACTATGTGTAAATACTTCCTTAAAACTGTGTAGTCTCACTGTTGTATAGATCACTGTTACTACTATATGTCAGTGCCCCAGAGGCAGCACTTGTATTATAATTGTTCCACTGTAATAATATCAATACCCTAGCTACTACATGTATAGACGTTCAGCAACCTTGGCCATTATATGTAATTACTTGAAATGTGATGTCCCACTAATGTACTACCTCTGAATGTATGACTATGCTGATGTGGAGCTTTTGTAAATGAGTCTATGACTCAAAGGGTTGTAATTCCTATGACTGACTAAATAAATGAATAAAAAATTAAAAAAAAACACATCGTGGGACGGTTTTTGTTTGCAGGCACATTTAACTGGACATTTGGCACTGCTGGGGTGGAGCTCAGTATGCCAACCTACTATTTTGTTGGGGGCAACTGTAGTCGAGTGGTGAATTGGGCACCCCATTGGCATAGGGGCAACAGCGAGGGGATTGGCACCCTGCACAAACATAGCTTTTGTGTGTGTGTGTGGGGGGAATAATGCCGACTGAAGTGGGCTCCCATCAGTACATCCAACAACTCGGACGGACTGAAGCCGGCTGGGATTGGTGCCCCATCAGCAAACAAAGACTGTTTGGGGTCACATGCTGCTGAGTAGGATTGGGCACTCACCTCGGCATGGGGAGCTGCATATACTGTTTAGAACGTGGTGGCAAGCCACCCGCCAGCAAGTCACAAACAGTATTAGGCTGGTTAATGCTCCACCCTGCAATGGCGGGTCGCCCTCATTGCAGCACAATGACAGATGCTGCAATGATGAGGCAGCCCCTGATTGCTGTGTTGAAAACATTTATACTTGGTGCACTTTTGGAGACCAGTGTCATCAGCACACTGTGCTCCATTGGTCCACCACATCTAGCCCCCAAATGCAGTGCCTCCTTGGCTTGTAACAGTGCCGTCCCCTCCACAACCCACTTCTCTCCTAAGCTGTCACATCATGTTTCTTGCACATGCATGTAAGCAAACATAAAAATGGACAGTGTGAGGGAAGTGCAGGTCCCAGAGGGCCCATGCTCCCACTACCACATACCAGTTATTAGTTAGATTACACTTTCTCAAAAAGAAGGAAAACTCATTGCAGAAAACTCCATTAATGCATTAGTTATGGATAATAGCACAGCAACAAAGTATGGAAATGTGATGTTAGGGTTGCCATCCCTACCACCCCACCCCCAACCCCCACCCTACACTCACCAACAGACATCAGGGTGTGCCATGGGGTCGTCAGGCCTAACTGGTCAGTGTCAGTGGTTCAGTAGGTAGCACACTCACCTCTGAGGCCAGGAGATCAGAGGGCTGTGGGTTCAGTTCCCACGTCTGGCACTTGGGTTAATATCCCAGTACTGACACTGTAGTGCAGCATGAGAGGGGTGCTGCACTTCTGAAGTGCCGTCTTTCAGACGAGACATTAAACCGAGGTCCCATCTGCCTGGATTGGTGGTAGTTCAGGTGGATGTTAAAGATCCCATGGCACTTATCGAAAAGAGTAGGGGAATTGTTTATTGCAGAAACAAAAAAACATCAATACAGGGCATTCATAGTAAACAGAAATAATTATAAAATGATAACTTAAACATCACTGTAGAAATATCAAACAAAAATAGCAGAAAAATACAAAAGAAAAAACAGACCATATTAAATCCAGTAGACATGCTTCCAGTATTCGTGGAATAAAGAAATTGGCAAATGATGGAATTCAAAGTCCTTTTGTGTACGTAAAGCCGATTCAATATGACTTATCACCACCATAGGTAAAGCATAAGTATGCTGTTTGGAAAAAGAACATCTCACCTGCCAGAGATAAAACTTGATGCAAGCAAATATCACATTAAGAGTACTAGGATGAAAATGGGAAAATACCTGAAAAGTCCCCAAAACCAAACATTCATAGGTAACCTGACATGCCATCCCCCAACCCCATTTAACAGACAAAGTGGACCAAAACTGTACAGTATACAAACAAGTATGAAAAAAATGAGTCTGAGTTTCTTCAATCCCCACACATTCAAAACGAATACAGTTTCATTCTGCAAGAGCCTTATCTTTTAAATTCCCCTTAACCCCTAACCTCCCATGACAACTTAACCAAGATATATCCCACATCCAGCCAGGAATCCTCCCATCTGTCAGAACCTTTAGGGCTAAGTGTAATTTTGTGGGGAAACACCTGGGAAAATCAACCCGTACTAAAAAGTTCATAGACATTATACTCTGATATATACCCTTCCGGGAAAGCCGATAAACCTCGTCTTTAGCCATGCTCCACATACGTAGTTTAGCCGCCACTACTGGCAGAAAGAAAGGCACTTTATAATTGGATTTCTCGATAGGTGCTTTGGTGGACCATCGCAACCAAAAATCTTGAAGCGAAAGCAGTGTCCAGGCATCCCAAGGATGAGAGTGATTTAATGACACCTCTTTAAATGTAGCTTTAATAAAAAAGGAAAAATAAAAAACAACCAGATTAATCATGCCAAGACCACTTACATAATTGGAAGATATGTGAAATCCCGCTTAACCGGGTCATCGACTTCCCACAACATTTGAAAAAAATACTATATAAACGGGTTTCCTGATGCCTAGTAACGGAAAAACTGAACTCAAGTAAAGAAACAGAGGGAGTAAAAACCTTTTGATTATTAACACACATTTCCATTTAGAAAAAGACCAGGTTTTCCATAATTGTACCTTCTTTTCACCCAGCACAATGCGAGGTTCCAATTAAGATCATTCAAATCTCCCATCCCAAAGAAACAACCTAAGATCTTAATAGGCCCCGTAGAGATGGTTATCCGCCCGACCATAGAATCAAAAACCCCATCCCCTAAAAAAACACCAGCACTTTTTCATAATTCACTGATGTTCCTGAAAGCAGACCAAACTGGGCCATGACATGCAACACAACAAGACCTTCAGCTGTATTGCGAAGCAGAAACACATGTCATCTGCGTAAACCACAAGCACTGTGGCAGAACCACTGGAGATGGAGATAATCCCTGAATGTGAGGATGATGAAGGTTCCTGAACCAAGGGTCCAAAACAAAGTATATAACAAAGGACTAAGTGGGTAGCCCTAGGCGCACCCCTACAAAATCAATCCCTTCCCAACTAATCTATTAACAAGGGTAAAATTTTGCATTACAATATAAAAGTGCCACCCAGGTTCTTAGTTTCATGGAAAACCCATACCGCCATGGGACATCAAAATAAAACCCATGTGCCACCTTATCAAAGGCTTGGCCTGGTCCAAGGAAAGTAAATAACTGGACAATTTCCCCAACCATCCAAGCTCACACACATTCCGTAGTAGGGCCAAATTTTGGTGGATCGCTCTACCCAGAATTGAACATGTTTGAACTGGATGTACTAAAGAAGAAGCAACATGTTGGAGCCAATGGCACAAAATTGCTGAAAAATCTTATAATCTGTATTCGGCAAACAGATCGGTCTCCATTTTCAATGCGATGCTTAACCCCCTTTTTAAATAAGAAAATGGTCAAGGCATCTGAGAATCCACATGGCATCCGTGAAGATTCTAGAATCTCATTAGAAACAGAAGTCAGGATGGCACTGATATCATCTATCATGATTTTGTATAATTCATTAATTAAACCATCAGGGCCTGGTGAGATCCCAGACTTCAAGCGAGCTACTTCTGATTTAACCTCATCCAAGGAAATGGGTCTGTCTAAAAAAAGGGAATCAGAGGAAGAAATATTAGGAGGAGGAAAAGAAAACAAATCCTCCCATTTAGTAGTGGGCTGGAAAGCCCTTCCATGTTGAGTTTGCAAAAAAATCCAGACTATGTGTAGCATGTCAATATCAGCAGTGCGTAGTACCCCCCGTGATCATAGAGGCCATCCATAAGTTTACTGTCCAAGGCTTGCTTACAAGCCGAAAAAGGATCCAAACTTGGTGAAGATTTAAGCCCATAATCAATTCATCATGAATTTTACAAGCCTTCCCATAATGATAATTCCTCATGCTGTGTCTTAGCACAGCTAGCTGCTCCTGTATCTGAACATCGGAGACAGAGGGGAGTGACATTCATTTATAAAACTGTGCTCTTTGTTTTAAATATGCAAGATAATCTGCTGACTGGGTACTAAAATGATAAGCCTTGGAAGTCATTTGAAACTCCAGTTTAGTATCCATCCACCAATCACCCCAGGAATCGTACATCCCAGCTACCGAACGCCTCCTGTCCAACGCCTGAGAAAAACATAACTGAAACCGCTCTGTAGCAAGAACAACCGGATTCATTTTCCACCGAGCCGGCAGGGTAGGAAAAGACGGTGGAATTATAGACAGTGAAAATCTTGCCTTCCATAATAAATGGTCCGAAAATTCACAAGGCATCAAGAAAAAAGCAGAAGGCATCAAATATCTGGAAGTAAAAATAAAATCAATCCGAGTCGCTATACTGCCACGTTTATAAGTGGACCCTGAATCGGAATGAAGTGCTCTGTAAGCATCCATCAAGGAGGCCATCTGAAATAGTTTGAACAAAGCATGGGAATCACAATATACCTTACGCTGCATCTGATCCTTAAATCTGACATCCAGGCCACAGTTGAAATCACCCCCCCAAATAATGTGTCTAGGGGTAGACAGGTACTGTTGTATTTCCACAAATAAAGCAATCCTGGCTGTTTTAACCTGGGGTGCATAAATGTTAATAATACGGAGGAAAAAACCTCAGCAGACACAATCCAGGAGCAACACCCTCCCAGGAGCTATGTCTACCAATCCAGTAACCTGAACAAAAGGATGGCAGAATAATATCCCCACCCCATCAGCTGCATCAGTACCAAAAGACCAAAAAGAGGGTCCAGAATGCCACAATTTCCTAGTATAATTTATGTCTGTAAGAGTAGAGAAAGCGTCTTCTGCAGTAAAATAATATCTGCAGGTAAGGATTTACAAAATGTAAAAGCCTGAGGCATTTTTAGAATTCTTGAGGCTACAGGAATTCAGAAACTACCGTTAAAGAAGCCGGAGAGCAGGACTAAGACTTGTCCTTCTTACGCTTCCTTCCTGACTTCTTCTTGGATTCCAGCAATTCAGAACCTCCTTCATCATCACACTCCATCCCAGACAAAACCCCAGAAGCAACCAATAGATCAGATTCAGAGTCCCCATCTGCATCCTGCAAAACCTGAAAAGTGTTATGCGTGGTGGTGATAGGTGATATCCCAATCTTTTTAGCATGAGACTGAGTCACACGTCTCGGATGAAGTGCCTGAAACTCAGGATCTGGGGGGGGGCTAGAATGGGCAAGATAGGAACATTGACCCCCAGACCATCTAGCGATTGTGCAACAGTGGAAGGCATACTAGAGGAGCCAGATACCACTCCCTCAGGAGGAGTTGAAGCTGAAGGATCTGGACCAGGAGGATTAGGGTCGGGGGGGCTGTCTCCTCCGTAAATGGCCTAAATCGGTCCTGAGCATCCGAGATCAAGGTTTCCTTATCTAGGCCCCCCAAATTGTTTTGGCCCGCATATGGACATTGGTGGTAAGCATGCCCCTGGGTATCACAAAGATTGCAGCGAAAAACATTGCGGCAAGTACCACTGTCATGATCCAGTTCTCACACAAAGCACATCTGATTTTATCACACGCACTACTGAGATGCGTGGGCTCCCACATTATAACATGCCTTGGGTTGACCTGGGTAAAAGCAGACACCTCGATCCCTCCCAAGAAAAAATATTTGGAACATGTTCAACCAAATCCCTACAATATGTAGTTTTACCTTGAACTTCCAACTGCCTGTCCAAATACCTCCCCATCAATAACTGGTTCAGGAGGCCCCAATACAGTGCATTTACTTCCAGCCAATACAGAATGTCCCCACATTTACTCCTTCATTCAAACATAATATGCACAGTTTTAAACAGTGGTTTCGTGATGGGATAGCCAGAATGGAGTCCATAAGGAGTAGCTTTTAAAGAATCATACTTCTGCCAAAATTTATCAAGGCCCACAAACGATTTGAAACTAATATCAAAAGTTTCTTCCCCCCGAATGTTAATCAGGGCATAAATGTTTGATGCCTGAAAGTTCCCAGAACCTTTGAGCAGCCTGTGGGCCACAAAGAATCGATCAGGCTGCTCCTGAAGGCCCCCCCCGTATCTGAGATGGACAGCATTCCATCTGGGGGCCTGTTCCAGGTGATTGTTTCTAAAGAGGTCTGAAAAGCGAGGACCAGTGTGAAAACGTTCTCTTCTAGGAGAAGAAGAAGGGGAAACGTGCGATTTCCCAGAAGAGGCCCCCTAGTCTACCCCTGCAACAAAAGATTGTAAAGTCTCACCAACTGGAGCATCATCTTCCCCCACCAGTAACTCCAAAGGCTGTACCCTCCCTGAAGACTCCGTAGCAACCGTATCCTCTGTTGAAAAGAAACACATTCGAATCAGGTATCCACCTGCCATCCTGCCTCATGCATCCTGCATCCAGCAGGCAGTTTCTTTGCTCCAGTCCCTGGCTGGAAAGCTCTTCAATGTCGCCTTTAACTTCCGCATGGCTCCACATTCCTCCTCTGGTTGGAAAGGCATCCTAGCCGCACCAGGAACTAGCGAACCCTCTTCCTCCACAATCAGAGGTTCTGTGCACTGCTCACCATCCTGCAAATCATCCGGGCCACCAACTTCCTGATTCTGAACTGCAACAGCATCCATAAGCTCCATGTTGTATTTTGTTATGGCTTCTGCCTCTCCCATAGCGTGGTATTCTCCACGGCTTTCTTGAAAGTGTTCCCATAGTGTGCATACAGCAGAATTCTTCACCACTCCATTCTCAGTATCCATATCAGCAAGGATAGCTTCCCTGCCTTCTACAGAATTTCCACCACCTCCACCAGGATCTGGAACAGCAGCCATCTTGGAGTCACCAGCAAAAGGGTCCCCTCTGCTCACAGGAAGCAGAGTAGGGGAATTTCCCCGGTGTCCTGGCCAAATTTCCCTCATTCACTAAAAATACCACTAACAGCTTAATCTGGTTCAAGGTCAGCTGGCATTCATCTGTATCCCTCCCCGGTCGTGCCTGAAAATAGGCAGGATTTGTCTAGTGCACTTACCCGGTCAACAAAAACTAAAAAATAAATAAATAACTCTCATCCCATTCTCCTATGCTGTAGCATGTTATCTTTGTTACTCATGGAATGGGGTGAAAGTTGGGTCTGATGACCCCATGGCACACCCCGATGTCTGTTGATGAGTGGAGGGTGGGGTGTAATCCTAACATCACATTTCCATACTTTTGTCGCTGTGCTACTAACCCCAACTGATGCATTAATGGAGTTTTTTTTGCAATGAATATATATATATATATTTTCTTTGCAAAAAAAACTTTATTAATGCACTAGTTAGGGTTGAAGCCACAAAAGTGGGGAAATATGGCATTAAGGTTTCCAACCCTAACACCCCACCCCCACCCTGCAGGTGGCAGCAGGCATGAGGAGTGCCCTTGGGTTGTCAACCGTGATGCCAGGTGCAATCAGCATGAAAATTTGGGAGGGGTTAGAGATTTTGGCAAGGTGGGAATCTTCTTCATAAATTTAGGGGTTTGATGGGCTGCCAGGCCCACAGAAACTATGGGGTACTAGATGTTCTGGTGGTGCATTTTAGAGTTTGTTTTGAAGCTAAATAATTCAATCTCCAAGCTCTTCTTCACCATGGGAAGACAAGCCAGAGATGAGTTATTTAGCTTCAAAGTAATCTACAAAATGCCTTGCTGTAAAGAAAATAATGTTTAAGTGACTGGCTGCAGGTGGAGAATTACCTATGTGTATTCAGTACCTGAGGCTAGCAAGATGCTGATAATGTACTTTACCTTTAACTGATGAATATAGTCACCAGTTGTCTTCTGCTGGATACATTCTGCAGTACTTGTTTGATTCTGGACCAGGGCTAGGATCTGGGGGTCCTTAGGCCCCTGAAGCCCTGGGGTGCTGAATGTTGTGTGGTGCAACTTTAACTTGGATACTTGCTGCTGAGCCTGTTGGTTTCTAGAACAGGTGTCTGGGGTCCATTAGGCTTCCTGAAGCCATGGGGTGCCAGATGCTCTGTGGTGCATTTTTTAGATTATTTTGCAGCTAAGTAACTCATCTCTTCTGAGCTCTGTTTCCCCATGGAGGATAGCTCACAGATGAGTTGTTTAGCTTTAAAATAAGTTACGAAATGCCTTGCTGTAAGGAAAAGTATTGCTGTCTTACTGGCTGCAGGCTGAGTGAATACTACATATGACACATACTGTATTCTGAACCTGAGGATAGCAAGATGCTGATAAGGTACTGTAGTGTACCCATCTGATGAGGACAGTCACCAGCTTTCTCTAGCTGGATACTTGCTGCTGTGCCTGTTTGTTTCTGGAACCAGTGTATGGGGGCCATTAGGGTTCCCGAAGCCATGGGGTGGTAGATGCACTGTGGGACATTTTATGAAAAAGTACCTTTTTGTTTCAAAGCTGGCCATGACTTGTATGAAATAAAAGTAATAGCATATATATATATATTGTAAAGAAAAAAAACAGAAACACACATGAAATCAGTCACTCATAAATCTAAATGATTCCTCTTCTTCACCAGTTCATCTATAATGTTTTATAATCCTGGACACTGATTTCTGGAAAGGTTCATCATTGCACGCCCTGAAAGCTGATCTTGTGCCATTGTTATGCACAACTAGATCTTGAGACTGCAGACAGCTGAAAGGTCTTTCAGATGATGCTGTTGTGATGGGTATAGTAGTGAAGATTTTCAATAGACAGTGAATGTTTGGATAGAACATTATGTCAGCTACTGCAAGAGCTTCCATGACATTCTTTGGCCTGTCATTCATGGACACGTTGCACCATTTTGCTAGCCACCTATCATACTCATTCTTCAAGTCCTCCCATGTACCAGGAATGTCATCCTCATCCATTTATATGGTACTACTTAAGTTCTTGAACCCAACCTCAGCCACATATCTTGGAATCAAATGCTGGATTGTGCAAACCATCCTGACATGTTCATTGATTCGATCCTGTAGTTCATGTAAGAGGCTATCAAGAAATGGAAGGAAAATGGAAAGTCTGTAATGCATTTCTGGATCTGATGTTGAATAGTTCACCTGTTTTGTTTGTCTACCTGCCAGATGAGGTATTTCAAGAGGAACTCTTGCAAGGTTTTCTGCTTTTTGAAATACATTGTCAAACTCCTCCTCAGAATTCTGCCTTATTCTCTGAAGAGCTTTGCGGACATCTTCAATCTGATGCAAGTACTGCAGAATGTCAGCATCTGGTTTTTAAAGAGAGATGGACATGGGAAGAAGCAGTCCTGAGATCCTAGCCAGTGTGTGTAATGAGACATTAGAAAATGGGCTTTTTGTTTGCTGGGTTCTGATAGGCTTGCACCCCTGCCAGGGGGGTACATTAACTTTCAATATACGCCTAGCAAATAAAAAGTGCCAGTCACCTGAACCCATCACTAACTAGGCTATCTTTGTGCCCACCCTGCTTGTTCATTGGACAAAATCACCCATTTCAAGTCAAAAACGGCGCAATTTTTTCTCCCTCGCTTAGCGAGTGACAATGGCACCCCCATGGCACCCTGCTTAAGTGCCAGCACACCCCCAATGAAAAAAGCACTCCCAGAATCATGCAAGGAAACCTTCATCCTAATCTGCCACAGAAGAAAAAAACTTTACTTTTAAATCACTAGCGCTAGCACGTCCTGTGCTCACCACTACTCACTCTACAAGACAGCACTAGCCTGTCACGTGGTAACCATTGCTTTAGTGTATCCACTCTTCTTCTACTCCCCCCGAACTGCTTTTAACCACAATTTAAAAAACACACACACAAAATACCTCACACCTGGACATAACTGGAGTCTGTCGGGACACCCACCCTGTCAGCTTTCATGTTTTCCGTTTGCTAAGCAAGACGTGATATAGGAGCCAATTTCCACAACTCCTGAAAGACACAAATAAAACTTCTTTCCATTTGACATAGAGCAGCCTAGCAGAGTGGGCAAGTGAGGGGACAGCCAGTCCAGAGATGGCAGTGGCAGGACGGGGGGGATTGAGAGAGAGAGAGAGAGAGAGAGAGAGAGACAGAGACAGAGAGAGCCAGCAAAAGCAGGTGATCGGTTGGTTTATTGGCGGATGATCGAGTAGGTGTGTGTATGGATGACTTGAGTTCAGTGTCTGGCAATGAGGAAACAGCTAGAGGAGAGCACAGGAGATAGAGGAACAAGAGACAGAACAGAAAAAAAATCAAACTCTGCATGTGTCACAGATGCCCCCTTCTGTCTCACAAACATTTTTTTTGCTGCCAACTCGGTTAACTTCCCTATATCTGCAGCAGCTCCCAACCTTCCATTGTGGGTTCCACTCATGATAGAAATACTGGACACATCATGCTGCAGTAAGGTAAAACAAAATGAAAGGTATTTAAATAATGTTATACAAGTGCAGGGGTGACTGAACAGAGTATTGAGTAAGCATGATGCCCTTATGCCTACAGACCCCCCCCCGACAATACTTCCGGGTTATTTAGGTCACTCTCTGGTACCTCCTTAAAGAAACGGTCTCCCAAATCCCTCTCCCATACACAGAAAATAAAGCTGCAGTAATACAGCAGTTTCTGTGTCTTCTGATTTGGAAAAGTTGAACTTGACTAGGATGTGTGTGTGTGTGTGTGGGGGGATTACAACAGAATGGCTTCATGACCACTGCTGGGGGGGTAGGAGATGGAACAGCACAGAAGGACTACTTTACCAACAAAATAGACTTTTAGTTTATCTCTAGTCATTTTTTTATTTTATTTTTCCAAATGCAGAAGAAAATGTCACATGTAGCCCATTTTCTAAGCTCAATAATACCCTCCAGGGTGAGCTTTATTGGGGAATACTGGAACTTCCAGGGCTATAAGGCACTTCACCTGTGGTGTCGGGCCTCATTACGCCCCTGGGCAGTCTGTTATTTCCCAATAAAGCCCACCCTGTCAGGTATTATTGCTTACTGAAAGCCATGTGGAGAATGCAGGTGATAAATTGTTCATCCTTTGCAGAAGCACATGATCAGGCTAGTCACTTATGTCTGACAGTGCCTCTGTCACAACAGGATACATATCAACAAAATGGATAATCATTTCATTCCTTTTCAACCCACCGTGTTGCACACAGTCTAGTGAGCTTTTTCTTTTTATGTCTGGTAATGCACTGATTTTCTTTCAAAAGCATCAAGCTCTTCGCTGATCCTCAGACAAAGTTTGACACCTCATTTATTGTCTCAAAACAGTTACTGATTTCATGTAACTGACACGCATGTGCTATGACAAGATTCAGGGAATGGTTGGAGCAGTGCACGACACTGCTTTAAGTATTCACTTTGCAATTACTGATTGTGCATCTTTGCAGTACTTCTCATTGCACACAACTGTCATATCCTTGGCCATGCATCTTATCAAGACTTGAGATCATACTGCTCTATGTTTGGTATAATTTTCTGTCCAATTTCTTCTCCTGTTCCATCAGTAAGTTGCTCAAAACCTAAAACTGTTTGTGAATATTATTGTTCTTGATGAACTGGACAATTACTGACAACTGTTCCACTGTAGCACTGTCAGTTGTAACATCTGCAGGAATTGAGTAAAACACTGCATTATTTACATGCTTTTCAAGTGCTACTCGCATCAGTTTGCTGCTTGCAGTAATTATTTCATTCTGGATTTTCCAGTTTATATAACTTGCATTGCCACCACATGTTTTCAAATGGTGTGCCAAAACATCATCATCAGCTTGCAAACATAATCTCAATGCTGCATGGAAATTACCATCCTTATCTTTCGATTCTTCAGAACTAAGTGGTGTTTCAGTGCCACGGTGATCCTGTAGCACTAATCCTTGCCTTGCACAGAAAAGTACTGTTTCTATTATTGGCACCAATCTCTTTCTGTTTTCTTGAACTCTTTTTTTTGCATAAGAATCCATCATATCTATGACATCTACCTTTTTGCCCTCATAATATGCAGAGAAATCTGCTTCTGCACTCATACTGTCTTGATGGTACTTAGACAATGCATGTGCTCGAAACTTTGTCAAGAGCATCTTTCCATTTAGCAAGAGAGCCTGTAACAAGTTTTCCTGCATTTTGATGCTTTCCCTGTCCAACTTCAGTATTTGCAAAAAGAACACAAAATTTACAAAGGACACCCTCAACTTCAGAACTGTATGCTAGCCATGGGTAGGTTTTCAACCAGGAGAACTGAAAATGATGTAATTATTTTCCTTGTTGTATAGAAGGAAAATTATATGATTCTTGTGGAATCCAACAGGAATGAAGAAGTTTATAATGAACCTCTTCAGAAATACCTTTTGATGGCAAATTCATAAATCTGCCAATATCATATTGGTCAGACTTTTGCAACGGTAATTGAGTTTGTGTTGGTGATGTTGACACAACATCATACTCAAAGCTTTGAGGTGTATTTTGACACTCAGCCAACATCACCGAAGATGAAAGCAATGCTCCAGTGGGAGACATCTGCTGCTGGCAACAGGTTAACGAAGAAGCAGTTGAGGTGGGTTGGCCTGACTTTTGCAAAAAAGTCAGATCATTTTTGTTGCTTTGGCTTACTTTTGCCAGTGTCATCTTTTTCAGCCATCATAGTAGTCAAAGTTTTAGAGTCTCTCTTTTTGGGGGAGGATTGGTTATTACTACTTCAAGTGGAAGTGCCAAAACAAGAGTGCTGTAAGGTGGGAATGATAACACTCATGACAGTAGGAACTACAAGATCTTAATAATTTGTTTTATTCAGGTCACTGCTCTCTTAGTGCAAGCCCAGTAGGTCTTTGCCTGCTTGCCTCTCTCCCCTGGTTTTATTTTCTAGTTCAAGTGACACGACAGTAGTGATATCAGGTGGGGTTGATTACAGTAATGACAGTGGAAACTACAAGATCTTAATAATTATTTTTTTCTCAGGTCACTGCTCTCTCAGTGCAAGCCCAGTAGCTCTCTACCTGCCTGCATCCTTCTCTCTCCTGGTTTTGTTTTCTAGTTCAAGTGACAAGACAAGAGTGACATCAGGTGGGGTTGATAGCAGTTATGACAGTAGGAACTATGAGATCTTGATAATAATTATTTTTTTCTGGTCACTGCTCTCTCAGTGCAAGCCCAGTAGGTCTCTTTCTATCTGCCTGCCTCTCTTTGCTTTCTAGTTCAAGCACCAAGATAAGAATGCCATCAGGTGGGTTTGATAATAATCATGACAGTAGGAACTACAATATGTTAATAATAATTTTTTTCTCAAGTCACTGCTCTCTCAGTGCAAGCCCAGATCTCAACCTGCCTGCCTCTTTCTCTCTCCTGGTTTTACTTTCTAGTTCAAGCGTCAAGACTGCCATGAAGTGGGGTTGATTACACTAATGACAGTAGGAACTACGAGATCTTAATAATAATATCTTTTTCTCAGGTCACTGATCTCTCAATGCAAGCCCAGTAGGTCTTTACCTGCCTGCCTCTCTCTCTCTCTCTCTCTCTCCTGGTTTTGCTTTCTAGTTTAAGTGACAAGACAGGAGTGATGTCAGGTGGGGTTGATAGCAGTTATGACAGTAGGAACTATGAGATCTTAATAATAATTGTTTTTTCAGGTCACTGCTCTCTCAGTGCAAACCCCGTAGGTCTCTTTCTACCTGCTTGCCTCTCTCTCTGTTTTTTAGTTCAAGTACCAAGATAAGAGTGTTGTCAGGTGGGGTTAATAATAGTTATGACAGTAGGAACTACAATATCTTAATAATACATTTTATTTGCAGGTAACTGCTCTCCCAGTGCAAGCCCAGCTCTCTCCTCCGTTCCTTCCCTTCACTGACAGTGAACAGTAAAAATAATGTTACCAGTAGCTGATTAGCTAAATCTACTGAGTGCTTACTGTGCAGTCAGCAAAACCAGTAGCACTAGTATTCTGTCTCCTTGACAACTACTCTCACTTTATTCAGAATATATTTCTTGGACAGATAATACTCAAAGACTGATCACTGTAGAGAAAAAAATAATAGCAGATGGCTCAGGCTAGTAGTAAGCAGCTAATAAGCTGCTAATGACTTCATCAATAGCAAGCAAGTAGCCAAAACCAAACCAAGCAAGTAGATTTATTTATTATAGTATAGCATTAAGGTCTCCACTCCTCTCTCACATATGTACAAGGCAATCAAGAAAATGGATGTTATTGTGGGGAGAGGGGCAGATCACTACAGACAGTCACTGACTGGAGAGACAGTAAAAAGAATAGCTGCTGAGTTTATGCCATTATTGACTTGACTAGTCTAGTAATACATTTTCTCTCACTCCTGTGACACTCTCTTGTCTGGTAACTAAGGTCTCAGCCTAGGTCTGTCCTTCTGACTTATTATGTACTTAGCCAGAGAGACTTGCCCTCTAGACTCAGCTTCATACAGTCAAGCTGTAATGTATAGCTCTTCAAATTGCTTTTAAGCACAAGCTCTCCTTTTTTTTTGTTAGACTGCCTCTAACTTTGTCTCTCTAGTCACTCTTTTTATGAAATGAAATTCCTCCCGACCAGCGTCCCACCCGTTCCCAAAACTGAAAATAAATAGCTAACTGGTAGCTTCTGTAGTATAACTCTCTCAAGACTCTCAAGCACTTTTTAACACAATCTCCTTTTTTTTTGAGAAACTGCCTCTACAGTACTCTCTCTGAAATCCCTCTCACCCATTCCTGAAATGATGATTGCTCAGTCTGGTCAGTGCACAAAAAATAAATATAAAGGAGTCAGCTTATTTTAAGCACAGTAGATTTACAACTTGATTCTCTCTCTTTCTCTCTCTCTCTCTCCAACTGATGGTTGCTTGCTGCCAACTGAGAGACACCACCTCAAGGGGAGGGACTTAGTAAAGAGCAGGAGCCAAGCCACCACATTGGCTGACCTAAGCCAGCAAAGGCACTGTAATGGCCTTACCAGCTATCACTTAGCGAGTTAGACAGGAGGCTGGGTCAGACAATGCACACTCAAGCCTAAGGAAGAGATCACCTGACATGCAGATTGGTGTCCCCATGATGACTGTCTTAACATCATCACTGCACAGCCATCAGCCAGTTTAGGCTTAAGAGTGACCCCTATGGTGATCAGCCATGCAGCAGCATTTTCAGCAAGGTAAAGAAGAAAAAAGGCAGAGAAAAATGGTATTCACACATCTGCAGTGAGTATTGTTCTCTACTGCCTGTTTGGGGGCTATAGTCCTCTTAGCTCTCCTCGTTGTACCACTGCTCTGATGCTCACCCCATTCCATGAGTGAATAACCTGAGATGGGTATGGTATGTGAGAATGCGACGAGGATTAGGGTTGACAACCCCAAGGTACCCCCAACATCTGTTCTGCCTGCAAGGTGGGGATGTTAGGTTGGAAACCCAAATGCCACATTTCCTCACTTTTGTTGCTTCTACCCTAGCTAGTGCATTAATGAAGTTTTTGCAAAGGATATATATACATATATATTCATCTCAAACAATTTCATTAATGCATCAGTGGAGTTGATAGCACAGTGACAAAGTATGGAAATGTGATGTTAGAGATTACCACCTACCACCCCACCCCACCCTCCACTTCCACAAACCATCAGACATCCAGGGTGTGCATGGGATCATCAGGCCCAGCCTCACACTATTCCATGTGTAAACAAGCTGACATGCTACAGCATCAGAGAATAGGGTGAGGGATTGGGCCTGATGACCCCATGTTTACCCGACTCTGGTGGTGTGGAGGGTGGGCAGGAGTGGGGCAGTAGGGTAGTAACCTTGACATCACATTTCCATACTTTTGTCACTGTGCTATCAACCCTAACTGATACATTAACAAAGTTGTTTGCAATGAATTTCCCTTCTTTTTGAGAAATTGTAATGTAACTGGTATGTAGTAGTAGTAGTGTTTTATTGTTATTAACAAAATTAAAATTGTTTTTACAACATCAAAACATCATATTACAAAAATTAAAACAAAATAACACATTTAAAAACATTCATCATGTAAAAATAAGATTCACAAATGGAGGCATAACAATTGTGAATACCAGTATTAAACCATTTTCCATTATTTTCATACGGTTTTAACTTTATTACCAATATGCAATTTTTTATACTCAATTATCCTACAAAATCTAGATATTCTTTGTAAGTGAAATGCATTGCATGTTTTAAAAGATAATTGAGCTTGTACTTTGGTTCCATGTTTAAATCTGATAATATTTCTCCTAAGTATAAGCACCTTTGGAATTTATACAATGGGCAGAATAGCAGGAGATGCACTGAGGAGTCTTCATCCTTCCCGCATGCACATGTTTTGGTCTTACCAATCCCATACAATTTTCGTGAAATATTACTCAACAAGCCCAAATCTGAATCTTTGAAAGCTTTCCTATTAATAGAGTTTTTTATTAGATACAAATATTGGTCTATTCCCAGTTGATTTTTATGTTTTCTCTAACTGTGCATTGTGTTTATAGTTTTTGCCAGTGTAATTTCTTTCTGTAGATAAATATCTTTTATACTGGCTCTTATAACTGCTTTTAAATCTTCCTGTTGATTTCCATAACGTTTAGTTAGTAGTTCCAACAGCCAATATGATTTGATCATTTTTTCCAGAATGATAATGCTTGGGAAGGTAAAATCCTTAGATGTATATGATAACGTCTCTTCTATGCATATCCTAGGGAGGTGTTCATCTTGCATATTATATGCTTTGAACCAGTAATTAATTCTCTAATTTCTGACCAGCATTTGATTGGTAATTGACCAAGTTCCAATCTCACTAAGCAAGAAGCCGCACTATTCGGTAGTGCCAACAATTGTTTATAGAATTTGTTAGCTATTTTCTCTAAATGATATATTTTTCCAAGTCCCCAGATCTCCACCCCATATAAAATCTAGGAATGCACTTTAGCATTTATTACTCTCAATAATCCCCTTACTGATTGGCCTCCTAATTTATAATTGAATCTTTCAAACAAAGGGAGAACTCTATTTAGTCTGACCATTACTGAGTTAAAGTGTTATTTCCATTAAAGATTATATGTGAATACGATGCCGAGGTAGCAGAATGATGTCACATATTCAATATCCTTATTCCTGCATCTTAATCTTCATATCTTGCTTTTCTTAACAAAATAGTAACTGGTATGTGTTTGTGGGAGCGCAGGGCCTTCTGGGCCCTGGGCTCCCTTCACGTTGCTTATTCTATTGCGTAATGGTATGTGTATGTACACTGATATGCATATGTGGGAGTGCGGGCCACAGAAATATGTATACATACCACAGCCCTATCATCATGAAAAGGAACCCTTGTAACAGTAATGTGACAATATCTCAGTGACCATAGCAACTATGAAAAAAATTCCACTGCAGTTGAAATCATGGCTAAAAGAAGCAACATGGATGCTTAGTACACCTAAATGAACTAAACCGCAAGAGCAAAAAATCTGTATCTTGAACTGTTTCCAATATATGGGCACTGAAAGGCACCACAGTCACCTCTAATGTTATCCTATGAGAAATTTCAAATTTCTAAACACTATAACTACATAACCAATCAATATTTTTACCAAACAAGTGCATGGCAGACCAGTTACTCAAACACTTGTTACCCTGTAAAGTTGAGGCAAAAAGCAGAATCAACCTTGGCACAATGAAGTGACAAAGAAAACAACACATGGGACAATGTTTGTGAGCATTGTTTTCATGAAAACATCAGGATTTTGTGGCACCCCTATACCTTATAATTATATCTTTCCATGCAAAAAAATATGTTTTCATGCATATTTTTTTATCCACGGTCATTACCGCTCACACAAAATATCTTTTTGCAAAAACCAAATGCCAAAAGTGCAAAAAATAACAGCTTATTTCCATAAAGAATGCTGATATTTTTCACACAGTTCACAGTTCTGTAATCGATTGAGCTGTGTTGCAGCTGTCATCTTGTTTGCCACTTAGCGAGGATGTTGAAGTACTCATATATTTTAAACACAAAGAAGACATAAGAAAACAGCTAAAGAGAACCTCTTTAGGTGTTTTCTGATGTGGGTTTTTTGTGTTTTAAGCTTGACCCAAAGAAGTTATTCTTTGGTTCCATCTTATACAAAGAACAGCTTGGAGTCTGTTCTCAGTATGAGAAGAGTGCTATTTTTGACTTCTGCAGCCGCAGCTGGAACTTGTGCTGCCAGCTGCAGAGTCATGGAAGACCCGCTTTGTGCACACATACAAGAGTGCTTACTGTGCAACTGAAAGCCCACCACAGTGTGCCCAAATGTATTTATTTGATTTAAAACAAACTGTGAAAAGAAGAAACCATTCCCAAGGTCTTTTCTTCTATGCTGAATACTGCATCAAAATTTTCTATAATTTAGATGCAGGATCCTGCATCAGAACCCTAATGTGCTCCACAATACTTTCAACACTGGGTGCCCAACTCAGGTTGGTATTGTGCTCCCTTTGTATTCTGGCACACCAGACACCCACCCCAGTGGGCCCAAATGTATATTTATGTATGAAAACCTGTGAAAAGAAGGAAACCCTCCCCTGAGGTCTTTTCTTCGATGCAGAATCCTGCTTCAAAATGTGTGCAAATGTTGATACAGGATCCTGCATCGAAGTACTGTAGTAAGCCGTGCAATGCTTTCCTATACAAAAGCATTGTGCAGCACATTACAGTACTTCTTTGCAGGATCCTGCATTGAAATTAGTACATCTTTAGATGCAGGATCCTACATCGATGTGGTCTGCCTGCCCCGTTCTCCAAGATGGGGATGCTCAATCTCCATGTGGATATGTACCCCCCCCGAGTATTGTGGCACACTGGGAGCCCAACCCAGTGTGTGTGTGTATATATATATATATATATGTATATTACTAAATCCTTTCCTACACCAGGATGCCCACACCTGGTGTTGGGTGACCTCAATCCTCTAGCCCACTTTTATTGCCACTGGGGTGCTAAGTCCGCTGGCATAATGATGCCTCCTCCCAACTTATATGGCACACTACGAGCCCACCCCAGTGTGCCCAAATAAAGAATAATAGCTGTAAATAAGAAAATCGTCCTCGATGTTTGCTTTTTTAAAACAAACCTGTAATAAAAAACTGTCCCTCATCATCTCCCCAGTCCCCCTCCCCATCCCCACCCTCCCTCTGTGCACCCACCTCCCTGCACTCCCCCAGCCATACTTACCCTGTGGAGGTCGGGATCCGTGATCTTCTCTGGACAGGGACACGTCTGTACTCTTCAAAGCTGAACTGCGATTTGAGAAATCAAGGAAAGCCAGTAAAAAAGAAAACTGTCCCCAATGTCTTTTCTTTGATGCAGAACTCCTTCATCAAAATGTGCTCAAATTTCAATGCAGGATCATGTATCGAAAGTATTGAATGTGCATACAATGCTTTCCAATAAAAAACATTGTGCAGCAAAATAGTACTTCAATGAATGATCCTGCATCAAATTCTGCACAAATTTCAATGCAGGATCCTGCATTGATCTAGTATGCTCCTTTTCAACATCTGGGTGCCAAATCACATGTTGATATGTATCCCCCCTTCCCAGTATTGTGTCACACTGGGATCCCACCCCAGTGTGCTGATACATATTTTTTTAATTACCTAAACCTTTCCGACACTGGGATGTCCACTCCCAGTGTCAGATGACCCTCCCAGCCCACTCTTATTTCCGACGGTGGTGCCCAATCCCCCCATTGACATCATGACTCCCCAATAACTTTGGAGGAAAACTGGGAGCCCACCCCAGTGTGCCCAATTATTTTATTTATTTTACCCTGTGAAAAATGAAAACTGTCCCCCGTTGTCTTCGATGCAGAATCCTGTATCACAATCTGCAAAACTTTCGATGCAGGATCCTGTTTCGATGTATTGCTGACAGGGATGCCAAAGCCAACTGTTGGCATCATGATCCCCCCCCAACTTTGGTGGCACACAGGGAGCCCACCCCACTGTGCCCATTTATTATTTTATTTTTACCTGTGAAAAAAGACAACCGTCCCCCAAAATATTATTTTTTATTTTATCCTGCACAAAAGAAAGCCATCCCTCATCATCTACCCACTCACCCTCCCCCATCCCCATCTTCCTACTGTGCACCCACCTCCCCACACCCTCCCTCACCCATACTTACCTCTTGAGGTTGGGATCAGTGATCTTCTCTGGACTGGGGCATGTCTACACTCTTCAAAGCTGAATTGAGATCTGAGGAATCAAGGTAAGCTGTTTAATAGGACTCAGTGGTGGGCTGGGATCAACTTATGTTGATGTCTTGGTCAATTTTTTGAATTTTTGCACCACATTTTCAACATGGGGTTCTTGAACCCCCACCTCATGAACTCTGACACTGTCATTTTGTTTCTCAGTCCTGAAAGGTGATTTCACAGTCACTGTGGGGAATCACCTTTCCAGAGCAGTTCACAAAATGACATTGCCACTGTTCATGAGGTGGGGTCCCAAAAAGCCCATGTTGCAATTTTGGTGAAAATTTCCAAAATGACTTCATTATTAGCATGCATTGTGCAGTTTCGATACATGCTCATAACGTCGCCAATTTTTGGTATTTTTCACTCCAGATTTTCAACATTGCCAATTCTTAATACCTCCTTATGAACAATGCAGCTGTTATTTTTCATATCCTGCCAAAAATGTGTTTTCGCTCCTGTAGTGCAGAATGGTGCGGTCGCTGCAAAAATCAACTTTTGGGATGGATTAAAAAATGACAGTACCACTTTTTATGAGTGAGGACTCAAAGTCCATGTTGAAAATTTGGTGAAAAAATACCACTTTTTCATATTTTCACTCCAGATTTTCAACATTGCCATTTTTACACCACCTTATGAACAGAACAGTTGTCATTTAGCACATACTGTCTGGAATGTGATTTTGCACCTGTGGTGCAGAATGGTGTGGTCACTGTGCAAAATCAACTTTTGGGATGCATTAACAAAATCACAGTTGCACTGTTGATATGTGGAGGTCCTGTAATGTTACTCTTGAAATTGTGGTGAAAAAAATCAAAATAATGAGCACGTTATGAGCGTGCATTGCACAGTTTCTACACACGCTGGTAACTTTGCCAGTGTTTCCCATTTTTCACACTGTTGTGCTATCTGGATGGAGGGATGGGAGCACGGGGTCTGAAGGACCCTGGCTCCCACTGTGATGTATGGATACTTTTGTACTATCTTGATGGAGAGATGGTACTGCAGGTTCCAAAGGACCCTGCACTCTTACTGTGACATATGGACAGTATTGTACTATCTCAATGAAGGGATGGGAGACTAGGGTCTGAAGGACCCTGTGTTCCTTGCACACTGCATCCCCACCATGACATATGGATACTGTTGTACTATCTTGATGGAAGGATGGGAGCACAGGGTCCCTAGGAAACTGTGTTCCCACCGTGAATGTGGACACTGTTGCTATCTGGATGGAGTGATGGGAGAGCAGGGTCCAAAGGACCCTGTGCTCCCACAGTAAAATGAGGATACAATTATACTATCTGAAAAAGAAGGGAAATTCTTTGCAAAAAACTTTGTTAATGCATCAGTTAGGGTGGGTACCACAGCAACAAAAGCAGGGAAATGAGGCTTTAGGGTTCTAACCCTAATGCCCAACCACCAGGGTTCCCACCCCTAGAACCCCACCCCATCCCCCACCCTCCACACACCCACAGGCGTTGGGGTGTGCCATGGGGTCATAAGATCTCACTCTTACCCAACTTTCCTATACTGTAGTGTATAAGCATGTTTACACATGGAATAGAGTGAGAGTTAGGCCTTAATGACCCCATGGCACACCCTGACACCTGTTAGTGTATGGAAGGTAGGGGGATGGGGTAGGGTGGTAGGGGTGGGAAACCCTAACTCCTCATTTCCCTGCCTTTGTTGCTGTGGTGTCCACCTCTAGCTGATGTATTAACAAAGTTTTTGCAAAGAATATAGATATAGGTATAGATATAGATAGGTTGTGCCTGAAAATAGGCAGTATTGTCTAGTGTGCTTACCCGTTACAAAAAGCATATGTGTGTGTGTGTATATATATATATATATATATATATATATATATATATATATATATATATATATATAGTGAGCTGATATCTGGTGAGATAAAACCTGTATTCTCACCCCAGTGAAATAAACTAATTGATGATTTATCTACTATATGTATTAATGTAAATGTTACATTTATACACATAGTAGATATGTCATTAATTTATTTATTCAAACAGTGCATATGTCACCATCCATCGCCTCCAAGCTGCACTTCTTCCCACAGTCTCCCCTACAGTTCAGCCTCCTGTACACCACTGTAGCACCTCCCACCACCACAAACACACACTGTTTCTAGAGGCTGACTTTAGAAAACATTCATTCACAGCACAAGTATATTATGATAGCTTCGTGGATGAAACAAAGACATGTACCAGCTGCTCAGTACTGCTGACAGTAAATATGTGAATATAAAGCTGCCCTCTCCAGTGCAGTACAGCACACTGCCTTCCATCTGTAACAGCTCCATGAAAATTGTAACTCTCTTCCTTCAGTCCCCCAAAGTAACAGCTGCTCTTTCTCAGGTTGTGAAGATGAAAACATCCATCTTGAAATCTGCAGCGATTCCTCTACAGACAGGCTGCATTCCCGCATCTGCTACACTCGCACAACTGTCAGAAAGCACAGAAACCATGGACATATTTAACAGACATGAAAAGAACTTCCTGTACTGAACATCAAACTCAAAAGACATTGTTCTTCACACCAGAGTGTAAAACTCCAATGATAATCTCCACAGGCAACCTCACTCAGTGGGAAAGCGAACAGCAGTACCGCCATATTTTTCAAACTATTCAACCTGTCCACATACAGACTAACAGCCATCACTCTCACTGACATGCCTGCCTTAGCAATGGCGCTGCAATTCCCAGTTACCACACATAAGGATACTAGAACACAAAATATTCCCACAAACAGAGAAATAAAAACAACACTTCAAAACAAAGCAACCTAACTTCAGGACAGTGCAAACAGGATGAAACATGACCCTATTGTATGAACTGCATACATGATGTGCAATCATGGAATATGGCAAATATCTTCATTCATGAACAGGGACCTCTGGATACTATCACTCATGGCTCCACTGCGCCTGCCACTAGGTTCATATCCAGAGTTCCCTGTTCACTCATGAAGATATTTGCCATATTCCACTCCTGCCCATCATGTATCCCAAATATCTATCTATTTTTTCAAAATCAGACATCGTAATGGTTAGTTTTACAGTGACAGTGAATTAGAGCACATTCCTGTACCTTATAACGGCTCTCATTCCACACCAACAGGTATCGGCGCATTGGGATCATTGGCCCTAACTCTCACCCCATTCCATGTGTAAAAATAAGCTGAGTTGGTACAGTATAGGAGAATGGGGTGAGAGTTAGGACCGATGATCCCAACGCACACCTTGATGCCTGTTGGTGGGAGCGGTGTGGTTGTGGGGTGCAAGGGGTGGTAATCCTAATGGTGAATTTCCTCGCTTTTGTCACTGTAAAAAACCCTAACTGTTGCATTAACACAGTTTTTTGCAAAGAATTTCCTTACTTTTTGAGAAAGCATAGTAAAGTACAATGTCACATAAGTTGGGCCCTGTGCTCCCACCAACTTGCAAATTTCTGCTTAACATAACAGTCACAAGTACTGAATATCATATGTATTGGTGGAGTTCATATTGGTGGGGAGCGCGGGGCCCACCATCTTGAAACAAACCAAATTTGCATGTGTCGGAGTAGCATAATTCTGCACCTATTTACATTTTATGCACCTAACCACTGAAAAGTACCTCCGTGGCAGTAAGGCTAGTTACCCTATAAATTTCAAGCCACTACCACAATGCAGAATGCTAACTGCAAAATGTAAATTTTGTCAAGCAATATCTCTTCAGCAAATTAATTTTCCAACACCTTAGCACCATAATTCACATCTACAGGACATCCCTCAACACCCTCCAAATTTCAAGTTAAAAGACCAAACCATTTCCGAGATATTTAATTTTAAAGTTTTTGCACCTTTAAAAATTCTTTGATCATGAGAATTGGCCATGACCTCATGATCAAAGATCATCTTTGATCATGAGGGGACATCTGGTTATGAAATTTGGGCTATCTGATCCCTCCCAGAGACATCTGGTCTGGCAAAAATATGGCCATCTCGTCCTGCCCTCACAAACGAGGCTAGCGATCAAAGAAATCTCATCACCAAAGAATTTCAGGCTCACGATCAAAGATTTAAAAATGTTAAAACTCCATTTTTTGACACAACTACATTAAACCACAGGCATGGCTTGATAGAGGGAAGCCCTCTGAGCAAACCCCATCTGAGGTTTACTTCACAAGTCACCCCTGGGCTGAGATATTTGTTTTTTCCAACCCAAAAATCTGGCCATCTCGTCCCTCCCTCATGAACGAAGATCATGATCAAAGAATCTCGTGATCAAAGAATTTGCAGGCTTGCGATCAAAGATCGTTAGTGAGTCACGATCATAGGTTCATAGGTTCATAAAAGTTTACAAGTACAGTAGGCACAGAATGCCCTTTATTGCACTTGCCACCCATATACCCTATGGGTGGAATTCACATTTATTTTCCCCCATAAAGTAATCCAATCTTTGCTTAAATGTTGTTATATTTCTACTATTAACAACTCTGTCTGGAAAAGCGGTCCACATTCCAACCACTCTTTGTGTATAGAAGTGACTCCGTTTGGTGGATACATATTTCTCACCGATGAGGTTACAGCTATGACTCCTAGTAGATTTAATGTTAGAAGCTGCTGTTGAGCCTATTGTTGTTTTAAAATAGTCATATTTTAGTGTTTTATATACAAAACATAAATCTCCCCTTATTTGTCGATAGTTGACAGAGAAAAGTTTTAGTTCTCTTAGTCTACAATCATAACTTTTATGCTGTATGGATATAACTTTCTTGGTAAATCTACGCTGTACACACTCAGCTAGTTTCAGACTCCTAATAGAAGTTGGAGTACAAAACTGGAAACAATATTCCAGATGTGGATGTACTAGACTGGTATAGAGTGGCATACTTACTTCAGGGTTTCTGCTTTTAATATTACCCAAAATTAAGCCTACAAATTTATTGCATTTTTTAACATTTATTGTGTTGTTTCTATCAAAGGTTAAATTATTAAAAATTATAACTCCCAAGTCTTTTTCCTCAGTAATATTTTTTAATAATATATTGTTTAAGAATAACTGAAGAACATATTATATCTATATATTTAAATTTCACAATACAATGGTCACTATCACCAATTACCCCCAACAGCGACATTTCATCAGCGAGGTCCCCACAGTGACTACAGCACCATGCCACTGTGGGAAACCCCACTGGAACCCAGCGCTGTCTGTCGAAGTCCTGCACTTCCCAATCAAGCTCTGACTGGAGTTGATAATCTTTAAGTGAAGTGCAGGTGGCATATCCATAGGCAGTTCCGGGATGAAGCTCCCCCAAAGAAAACAATGACTGACAGGTGAAACTGGCAGCCGACTGCAGAATGCGGTCGACCTGCCGGTGTCCCTGACGGGGCGTTTAACAAAAATGTTGTCGAGCTCCTGTCGTGGATCCACTATCACCCAAGGGAGGAAGTGACAATATATCCTCAATTTTCTCATCATCATTTGAAAGGACAATGTCCAAGATGTTCTTTCCACGAGTAGGCTGTCTAACTATTTGTTCCAGGTTGGATCAGATGAAAACATCTATGAATTTAGTATCCATATATGAATCAGTTTCATAAGTATCCAAATTAATAGTGGGAAGATTGAACTCTCCCATTAATATATAATAAATGATTTGTTTCTACCTCACTAATTTCATCAATTAGTTCTTGGTTCTCATCTGAGGTTAGACTGGGTGATCTATATATTAGACCTATTGTTAGGAGTCATAAGGCAAATTGATTTTAACCTATAAGCTCTTGTTTTATTCATTTTAGTTTTATTGTATATGCTTTTACACTTTCCTCAATGTAAAGTACAATATCACCACCCTTTTATTATTATCTCAATTTTTGGGAACTTGTTATACCCTTTAATATTGGTATTCCATTCCCAGTCATTTTTCTAAGTTTCAGTAACTCCACATACTGATATATTTTGTGATTTTGATATGTATGTAAGCTCTTCTTTTTTATTACGCAAGCTTTTTGCACTGGTGAGTATAACATTTAAATTTGTATTATGACAGGACCTAGAGATGTTTGCAGCTGTCAATTTCAGGTTACCTAAAGTTTGGGGATCGAGTAGTTGGATATGTATATTGAATTCTAGAGCTGTATTACATAGATACAGCTCCCCCTTTAATGGAAGTTCAAACAATTTGTTATGGAAAGACCTAAACTCTCACCTAAGAGTTTACTACCTCTCCTACTGAGATGCAAGCCATCCCAACAGTAGAGATTTGATTTACCATAAAAATTCTCCCAGTGGGTGATGCATTTTAGATTCTGCTTCATGCACCAAGATCTTAGCCAGTTATTGTTTTCTCTTATTTTATGCTGCTGAAATAGATTTGCTCATGGTATTGGCAAGATTTCAGACAGCTGTACTTCACACCCTAAGTATAGTAACTTGTTTGTTAACACTACATAGTCCTCTTTTAATTTTTGATCAGTCTCATAGAGAACGGTATTTGTTCCGACCTGCACAATTACTATAGGGTTAGAACCAGTATTGTGTAATGTTATGTTAGACATCTGTGTAAGATCTGAGTCTCTTGCTCCCCTGAAACTAGAAAGAGTTCTATTAGTTTTACCTGGATTACAGATTGTCCCGCATTCCTCATTCCCCACAAAAGACAGACCACCTGTGTGTTGTTGCGCACAGATCAGCAATCAATTTATTACAATAACCACATTTCTTTTGTTTACATTATCATCATCTTTCTCTTGTCATATTACACCTCTTTAATTGTATTGCATTACATCATCAATATCAGTTCAAGATCTTCTTCTGCTTCTTCTCGCCTAACCAGGTGAAAACCTGGGAGCTTTCTTCTTCTCTTTCTTATAGGTAACGGTGGAAAACCGAGACCGCTTTCTTCTCCTTCTGTTGCTTCTCTTTCTCCTCCTTTTTCTTCTTCCTTCCCCCACCCCATTCCCCCTCATTTTTCCCTCTTTTCTTTCTTTCTGCCATCCACCTCTAGCAGACCTCTCCCGTCTCACCGACACCAGCTGCGATCCACCTGTGAAGCAGCCCCACTCCTTCCCCTTTATCCATATCAGCTACTATTCCTTTCTATTTCTATTTAAATTGGTGGGTGGGTGGCAACAAAATTATCTAGCAGAAAGAGCCAGAATACCTCTGTGCAGCCTGTTATGTACCCTGGCTTTTCCCCATCCCACTTCCACCTGCCTCCTATGGCTATCCTGTTCCTCTCTGTGCTCCTCCCTTTCCTGTACCTCCCTATTGTCCTGGGGGTCCACCCCCCCTTCTACTCCCTGAGCCATACCATTTTTCTGGCTGGGGGAGGGGTCCACCAGGACAACTTGGTCTGCCACCTTTAAAGGGGCAAACTCCATTCTCCCGGATTCCCCAATCCCCACAAAAGACAGACCACCTGTGTGTTGTTGCACTCAGATCGGCAATCAATTTATTACAATAACCGCATTTCTTTTGTTTACATTATCATTATCATCATCTTTCTCTTGTCATATTACACCTCTTCAATTGTATTGTATTACATCATCCATATCAGTTCAAGATCTTCCTCTGCTTCTTCTCGCCTCCCCAGGTGAAAACCTGGGAGCTTTCTTCTTCTCTTTCTTACAGGTAATGGTGAAAAACCAAGACCGCTTTCTTCTTTTTCTGTTGCTTCTCTTTCTCCTCCTTTCTTCTTCTTCTCCCCCACCCCATTTCACCCCCCTTATTTTTTCCATAGCCAGTCTCCAGCTTGCATTGGATGACTGGCCTTCCCACTTTTAATCCCCTTTTTATTTATATATCTCCGCACCCCCCTCTGTCCTGCCTTTTTGTCTTCTCCATGCTTCAATGCAACCTATCATCTCTGTATTAAACATATCTATAGCTAGGTCTGATAAGTGCACCCTGTCTGATCTATAAAATTCATCCACCCATTCCTCGACTCCCCCTCAATATGACTTGCCCTCCCAGGCTTCTTACTAGTGTCCCCACTCTCCTATTCATCTTTCTTCTGGCTCTCTCCACCGCTATATGTCTGCGTGCATGCCTCCATACTCTCCATGGTATCAAGTCAGACCACACTAAACACACATCTGGCCACCATTGTTTTAATTTTTCAAAATCACTTCTCACCCTTAGGTAGGTATCCACCCATGGTTTTTCTCCTATGTCATTCCCAGGTGGACAATAATCAGATCTGGTGTGGGTCTCCATTGCTTCATCTCCAGCAATGTCAGGAGTAAATGTGCCCACTTCATCCCTCATATTCCACACCATGTCAATCTACAGTGTCTGACACCCTGGTGGAGCTGCTTTCCCCCGGCCTTCTTTTCTGCTCTCCTTTCTGCCCAATAAATGTAGGAATACCCGCAGATCCACACCTCTGCGATCCTCCCTCTATCTATAAATTAGATAAAAACTCTGTTTATTCTTTACTTCGTGACTAATCCCTCCTTTTTTTTTTGATCCTCTCCCCTCAGGCCACTCCCCAGAGCCCCCCTTTTTCTTTCCTCAGCTCGTTCCCTGAAAAACAAAACATGGTGATATGTTAATCTTTAAATGCTCGGATTTATCTTTTATAGCTGGCAGACTGCCATCGTCCCATCTCCAAAATCTTGTCCACAGATTCCCCTTCGGCCACCCATTTTGACGCAGCTCCTATCCAAAAAGAATGGGAGGAATAACTTGCTTGGTCCTCGCCCAGAAACCCCATGCCTTTTTTAAGTACCGCTGTTACCTGGTAACTGATCACTTTCTTCCCATCCCTGTGTATGAATAACTGCCCTTCTTTATTATCTCTCTCTGCAGCATAAGCCCACAGAGCCCTAACTGGACACAATGACCCTTCCGTGTGTGGCTTTAAGTTTATGACATGACCTTTTCCCATCTGGTCTGTTTTGGACCTCCTGATGACCAGTTGTATTGTTTTCTGTCCCCAGACTATGTCCCCCCATCCTAATCCCCCATCATCATCTTTCTGGCAGTGACCTACTGCCTTACTTACTCTCAAAGCCCCCCCGAACATTATCACATAAATTGTAAAAAATAACTGTGCTTCATCTTTGGATTTACATACCCTTGGCAATATGTCCCGCAGCCTGGCTAGCCAGTGCTCTGCTATCAGTCGCCGGCAGTCCTTGTCCTTCTGCCTCGACCTGCTTCACCCTTCCATCATCCTACATATCAACATTGATTTCGTAGGATCCTGGCACCTCTTCAGACTGCATACCACACTGATCCCTCATAGGTATATCCCCATCGTGTTGTATGCCAATCCCCTCTGCCATTGTTCAACTGTAAACTTTCCCAGCTGCTCTACCATAACTGGCCCACTTACCTCCACATGGTGCACTGCCCTGAAAGTCTGCAATGCCCACCAGGCCCCTTCATAGGCCCTCAGGGTCCATGGTGCCTATGAGCTGTGAAACAGCACCTCAGCTCCCTCTTGCCAACATCCAAGATGTTCGTTGCAATAGTCATTTTCCGTTCTTCCACCATTGGCGCCAGTGCCCAAAAATGGTCCAGCTGCTGATGGGAAAGGCTGTCAGCTAGTATATTCCTTTCCCCATCTATGTGCTTAGCCCTAAATGACATATTCAACTGCAACCCTCATAGCACTAGCTGCCTCAACACCTGATTTACCGGTGCTGACCTTCTCCCTTTGTTATTCAGGACCTCCACCACCACCTTATTATCACACCAGAACGTAACCTTCTGGTTTCACAATTCCTCCCCCCACACCAGGGTGCAGGCCCAAATTGGCATTATTTCAAGTAGCGTGATGTCCTTCACCTTGTCTTCTTTTACCCATACATCTGGCCATGGTTCCACAAACCATTTTCCCCTCAAGTACCCCCCCATACCCTTCCCCCTTGTCACATACATGTATAAGTCTAAATCAGTATTAAAAACCCATTCTTCCTGCCAAAAGGATATGCCATTGTAACTATTCAAGAATTCCTCCCATACCTTGAAGTCCTGCTTTACCCCCTGCGTTATGTCCACCCAATGGTGTGGCCTTGTCACCCTTGCTGTAGCTCTTGCTAGCCATCTTGTGAATGATCTTCCTGGCCCTATTGCCCTGCATGCAAAGTTCAAATAATGCTTGCCATTATTTTTTGATGTTTCTACCCATTGTATTTTTGTAGCACTGCTGTACTGTTCCTCTATTTGTATTATTTTACCCATGTTGCTGTTGTTCAACTGTTCTCTTTTTGTTGTACTCTCCTGGGTCATGCCTGAAAATAGTTATTTTATGGCTAGTGCACCTATCCAGTTAACAAACACTAAATAAATAAATAAACAAATAAATGCCCCAGGACTTGCTGAACTTGCTTTAACTGCAGTCACCTCCTGCTTGTATGGTGTTGAATCAACTACCTTAGCTTCTTCACTTTTTGTCTAGCAGCCTAAATACCTCATTCAGTGTGTCTACCTCAATCCCTTAAAACTCCAGGACCCTACTAGGGCCTTCCATTTTTTCTGGTGCCAGTGGCACACCCAGTTCCCCACACAATTGCTGAAAACTAGCCAAATATGTCTTCTGTCTCTGTTCGTCCACTGCCTATCAACAAAAGTCATCCAAATAATGTATGACCATTTTATACCCAGTTTTTTCCTGAAAGATCCACTGCAGGCAGGTGCTGAATGCCTCAAAAGTTGTGCATGCTATCGAACAACCCATGGGATTGGTTTATCAAAATAATACTGATCCCCTATTTTAAAACCCTACAGGTCCCAGTCCTCTCTTCTAACCAGAAGCAGGTGGAAGACTGACTCGATGTCTGTCTTCGCTTCCCACTCATTCGGCATTGCTCGAATGATCTGCATTGCCTCTTCCAATGTGGCATGTCACCCAACTGTGCTCTTCCCCTATAAAATCATTAACCGAGTCTCCCTCTGGGAATGATAGGTGATGAATCACCCTGTACTCCTCTTCTTGTTTCTTAGGGACCAAACCCAGGGAGGCTATCCTCAGATTACCTATTGGGAGAAAAGGGTAAGGGCCTTCTACCCTTCCTGCTGCTTTTTCCTTGTCTATCTTTCTTCTCAAGATGTCTTCTTTTCCCCTGACTGAACCCAAATTATTTGCCTCTCTGCCTGTCTTGGCATTTTGCACTGCAAGGAAAAGCCTGTTCTAAAACCTCTTCTTAAGGCTTCATGATTTGCCTGTCAGGATATCCTGCCAGCCACTTCTCCCAGGCCTCCCATTTGATGGGTGTCCTGGCTTCCTGAAAATGTTCTATGCCTGCCCTGGCCCCCTCTCCCTATCTGCCCCCTTCCTGCTTCCTCTTTCTTCCTCTCCCTACCTCAGTAAGATCGGGCTCCCCTACTCTCGTATTATCTTCCCCTCATACCTCTGTTCCAGGTCTGACCCTTATAACCCTGTCCCTCTCAAAAAAGCTGGTGGCTAGCCCCTTGACTGCCCCCCACTTGAAAACCCCTAGGACCACTGTTCCTGCAACGGTCGTGGGATGAGAACCCCACACTTTGAGCATGCATGCCTTAAACTGACACTGTGGCTATGAACAGAATGCTCTGTTATAACCAGAGCAACATTTTGAAGTACCCTTTCTTTTTCCTGCTTTCTCCTCTGGGGTGGATTGGTCGGTCACATAGTCCATCCACGTAATCTATTTGCTTAGTGTCCCATCTTACATCCCCATATGTGGCCATTCTTTGATGAAAAATTCATCATAGTACATCCAACCCACACCCCTTTTGCTTTTGAACTCCATATGATCAGGGAATATGTGATCAATGCAATCCCGATCTCTGGCTTCTTTTCCAGCACTATGGCTGAATAGGTGGCAAAGCCCACATACCAACCATCCCACATCTTCCCTTTCATAAATTTGTCTTCCTCCTTCTTACCTAATAAAACTACGGAAGCTGCTATCTCGCTCTTGCCAATACTGTCCGACTCCTCATACTTTGCAGCCACTTCCCTGATTACCAGTACAAATACATCCACATATTCCCCCTTCCAAATCTTCTCCTTCATGGCCAACAGAACGTGTTCACTTATCCGCATGCCTGCTGCTCCAATTTCCCATGTGTCCTTTCCCCTGCTATCCACCTTCTTCTTTTCTCCCTCTGCATCCCCCTTTTCTAACCTGATCTCTGCCAATGCAGCCTCCATCTGCCCAAGACCCCATGCCCCTAGAGCCACAATAATTTGCCCAATATATTCCTTAATACTCTCTCCTACAGAACCTGATACACTACCTGTTGGCCTATCTGTTCCAGTAAGCTTGTTGTCAGTGAGCTGCACCAGTCCTTTTTCTTGTGCTGGTCTTTCTGTTGACGGGGATGCGAGGGCAGCTCCGGACTGGGGCTCCACTCTTGGCTCCTTCAGGGGTAAACTTGCTGGCTCTGAGGGTAGTACTAATGGTGTAGGGTCACAAGGGGGGGATGGTACTGGGCTGATCTCCCGGGGAAGAGTCTCCACCACCGGTTACCACTGTGGCCTTGCTGGACTCCGTCCCTTCCCCTTTGGCCTTTTCCCATTGCCCCTTCTCCCCTTTTCTGCTTTCTGTTTTTCCCCCAACCTCCCTGGCTTATCCTCTTCCATGAGCTGCCACATCATGTTGGTCTTCTCTGCCAACTCTATTATCGCCTTGTATGCCTCCGCTCTGGATGGTTTGCTTTTCTTCGGTGCCATCTTTCCCAGCCATGCTACACACAAAACTGTAAGAAAACTGAAAAAGGATCGGTCATTATCCACAAATGCCACAGCCTAGAGACATGCACCCCTTCTCACCACCAGAGATCCCCAGTAGTGCACCTTCAATAGAAAACAGAAGCACCCAATGCCCATACCACAAAAGTTCCTATTGTTTAAGCAGTTCTTGTGACCTGGCTCCTTGCTCTGGCTCATGTGGGAATTAACTGGTGTTTCAATAATGTCATTGCCCTATTTCCTTCTACAAAACCCAGCTTTAACCTCAGCATTTGTGCTGCCCCCCCTACCATATGCGAGATCCAGGCACATGTCCCTTTTTCCAGAAGACAGATTTTTCACATTCTGTTTTTTTTTTTTTTAAATTAATGGCTGACTTTTCCCCCCAGCTCAATTAATTGCTCCCCTGCTGCCATGCAACTGGTCCTGGGGCCTCCTTAAATGTGCTCTTGTAGCCCCTACTGGTGCCACGTGAGCCCCCCCATGCAGTGTGACATCAGACACCACCCACCGATTGCCTGGCTGCCCTTGGTATCCCAGGACAAATGAAGGAAAAAACTTCAAAACCCCCTGGTCCTATGATATTGGAAAAGGCGCCTAACACCACCCATCTGAAGCACCTCTGAATTAAAACCCTTCCAAAGTGAATCCACCTGAGTGCGATCCCCCATTCTGCCTTTGGGCAGTGCGCGGCAACAAAACAGCGCTTTTCTTTGACTGAGCCAGTAGGCCCATATGCTTTCCCACTGAAAACACTCCTTCCCTGCCAACCAACACGCTGTGTGACATCAGAAGCCACCCCGCCCCACGTCACTTTGCTTCAAAGCTACTTAGCCTAGTTGCTGGCAACCCCACCGCTACTTTCCTTGCTTGGCCTCCAAAAGCTCTGCCCCCATGATTCTCACTGCAGGGCTTCCTTCAGATTCCTTCCTCTTTCTTCTTTTAAAAATGAAAAAGCTTAAATTCACTTTGTGTGCGCGCTGCCCGCGCCAGACCTAAGCCCCAACAAATGCCTTCTTTTTTGGCCACAGCCAAACACTCCAGCTCCCTCTCCCTCCTCCATGGCTTCCCTTATTCAGATTATTAAACAAAAAACAAAGCAACAAGCGGGGGGGCACCATCTATGTAAACCCTGAACAAAGCCCTTTTTTTTTTTACAATTCAGCACCACTGCAGCTGCTTAGTCCCTCGATGCAAGGCTCTAAAGGGGTCACTTATAGCAATCACTAGTATTGCAAATCAAATCAGGGCCACTTGGCTACCTCAACTACTAGCAACACTACAGCTTTTCTTTTCACAAAGCTCTCCCCCATATGCGACAAACAAAACTTGACTCACCCTCAGATAAAACGCTCACGCCATATAAAACTTTTTTTTTCTTACCTTTTAAAATGACACCAAACGTGTTACCTCAACTGATTCTTTTTAAGCTTCCACCAATTCCCTAATGATCGCTGATTCTGATGTGCTGGTTCTGCTGACCAAGCCAACAAAATTATCCAACAGAAAGAGGCAGAATACCTCTGTGCAGCCTGTTATGTACCCTGGCTTTTTCCCCTCCCACTTCCCCCTATCTCCTATGGCTATCCTGTTCCTCCTTGTGCTCCTCCCTTTCCTGTACCTGCCTATTGTCCCAGGGGATCCACCCCTCCTTCTACTCCCTGAGCTATACCATTTTTCTGCCTGTGGGAGGGGTCCACCAGGACAACTTGGTCTGCCCCCTTTAAAGGGGCAAACTCCATTATCCTGTCGATGTGCTTTATAATAGAGTCTCCTAGTACTATTACTTGTCTCATTATGTTAACAGTTTCAGAATGCATCTCAATGGTGTTAGTGCCGACTTCTGAGTCCAGTGAAGTCAAATGTTCATCCTCATTTAAATGACTTTTAGGAGGATCATTAGTGTTAATGATAGGTTCCACTATACAGGAAGAGTGGACAGTACTTAACTTTGAATTGTGTTTTCAGGTTTGTCTACAACAGATTTGGTCTTTTCTGTTGTATTGGCACTATCAGACATATAAGTCAAGGGTCAAAGGAATTAAAAGTTGAAACCTTATATTGGTCTGCCCTTCTTACTCTTTTGGCATTTTTTTTGACTTTGTAAAATATACCATTCCTCATCAGCATTATCTTGGACATCCTCTTCTCTAGTTATTTTTGTGGGTTTATGCTTTTTTAAGGACTGTGTCAGTGGCAAATTCGGATCGGGTAAGAGGGTTATCGGCAATATATCCCTTAATTAATTTCTTAGATTTGTTCTAATTTTTTTTGCCTTATTTATGTCCATTCTAATTTTGGTTGGTTGAATATTGATGTCATTTTGGTTTTTAAATCTAATGGACATTTCTTCTTGACTCTTTTCTAAGGACTTCAATCTATTGTTAAAGACCTCAAGTTCAGCTATTAAATCTTGATTTAACTGGCATTTAATACAAGTGAAGGGCAGTGTGACATCTCTGATATTAGTTACAAGGTACATAGAGCAAGATTGACATTTGTACCAGAAACATTCATTCTTTATTTCAATAATCTCCTCCATGATGTTAATGTTTTATTCAGGGTGTCTTCTATTTAAAACTACTATATCTCACAAAATAAAATAAATTCTTCTTATCACAGAAAACCCTTTTAAAGACTTACATATAGCTCTCTCCAGCTGACTAAGTACACTAATAACACAACACTTGGAAACAGGAAGGCAGATCTCCAAATAGATGCAGTCAGTTGAATTACACATATATATATATATATATATATATATATATATGTAGGAATTAATTTTTCATTTGATACTTATATAACATTAAAACTGTACTACAGCCTGTTGTAATACTGTATTTAATTAACACTATACCAAGAGTAACAACATAAAACTACACCGTAATAGGAAGGTTTAAGTTTCTGTTTTTGATCAAAGAATTTAAAAGTTTAAAACTTCATTGTGTGACTCAACTACATTAAACCACAGGCATGGCTTGATAGAGGGAAGCCCCCCTGAGCAAAACCCATCCAAGTTTTACTTCAGAAGTCACCCTGGGCTGAGATATTTGTTTTTTGTTTCCAACCCCAAACTGAAAACACGATGGCGGCCATCACAATCAATAAATTTCTCGATGTGTATCCCCCGCACTATTATAGTACACTGGGAGCCCAGCCCAGTGTGCCCAGATTAATGGTTAAAAAAAATCTTTCTGACACCGGGATGCCCATTCCTGGTGTCAGATGTCTCCCCCAAGCCCACTTCCATTGTCCCCTCTCCCTCCTTTCCTCAAGGGTATACATATTAAGCTCCTTTAGTCTCTCCTTGCATGGCTTCTCTTGCAGACCCTGCACCATTTTAGTTGCCCTCCTCTGAACTGCCTCCATCCTGTATATGTCCTTGCAGAGATGGGGTCTCCAGAATTGGACACAGTACTCCAGATGAGGTCTCACCAACAGTCTGTTACAGGGGGATTTCTGCTGGTGATGCCTCTCCCTATACATCCCAGTATCCCCCCAGCCCTCCCTATTGCCTTCTCACATTGCTTGCCAACCTCAAGGTCATCTGATATGATTACTCCCAGGTCCCGTTCCATTTTTGTTGCTGTTACTACCTCCCCCCCATTGTTTAATCTTCCCCTGGGTTTTTGTTTCCCAGGTGCATTACTTTGCACTTCTTTGCATTGAATCCAAGCTGCCATACTTCTGACCATTTCTCCAACCTTGCCAAGTCCCTTCTCATCATTTCCACACCTCCTTGTGTATCAACCCTGTTGCAGATCATTGTGTCATCTGCAAAGAGGCATACTTTTCCTTCCAGTCCCTCTGCAATGTCACTTATAAAGACATTAAAAAGGACTGGACCCAGTACTGAACCCTGTGGTACTCCACTAGTAACCCCTCTTTCTTCAGAGTGGACTCCATTTACAATCACCTTCTGTGTCCTGTTGTTCAGCCAATGTTTTACCCAGGCTACCACCCTGGGACCCACTCCCAGGCTGGTTAATTTGACTACTAATCTTTTGTGTGGGACTGTGACAAATGCCTTGCTAAAGTCTAGGTAGACCATGTCCACAGCCCCTCCCTGGTTTATTACTTTGGTCACCCAGTCAAAGAAATCAATTAGATTCGACTCACATGACCTTCCCACTGTGAACCCATGCTGCCTTGGGTCCTGTGCCCCACTGGCCTCTAGGTACTCAACAATTATTTCCTTCAGAAGTGATTCCATCACTTTCCCTACCACAGAGGTCAAACTGACAGGTCTGTAGTTTCCTGCCTCTGTCTTGGTCCCACTTTTGTGAAGGGGAATCACATCAGCCTTCTTCCAGTCCTCAGGTACCACACCATCCTCCCATGATTTGTTAAAAAGGGTAGTCAGTGGTGTCACTAGTTCTCTGCTTAATTCTTTTAGAATTCTGTGGTGAACTCCATCTGGCCCCATTGTTTTGCCCACCTTCAGTTTTAGGAGTTCTTTCAGAACCCTTTCTTCTGTGAAAGGACTGGGATTGACCCCCCTCTCCAGAATGCTTCTGTTAATTGGATTAGGCACCTCCCCCACTTCCTCTTTTGTGAATACTGAACAGAAGTATTCATTCAGTATCCCCACTTTTTCACTGTCACTCTCTGCCCACCCACCATCCATTCTATTCAGCCTCACTATCCCTCCCTTTGTCTTTCTACACTGCCTGACATCATTGTGAGCTATATCAATCTCTGGCGCTACCCTCCCTTGAAAACTTACGTCTTCTCCACTGTGCTAAATGTGTGTCAAAATTTTGCTAAAGTCTAGGTAGGCCATGTCTACAGCCCCTCCCTGGTCTACTACTTTGGTCACCCAGTCAGAGAAATCAATTAGATTCATCTCACATGACCTTCCCGCTGTGAACCCATGCTGCCTTGGGTCCTGTGTCCCACTGGCCTCTAGGTACTCAACAATTCTTTCCTTCAGAAGTTATTCCATCACTTTCCCTACCACAGAGGTCAAACTGACAGGTCTGTAGTTTCCTGCCTCTGTCTTGGTCCCACTTTTGTGAAGGGGAATCACATCAGCCTTCTTCCGGTCCCCAGGTACCACACCATCCTCCCATGATTTGTTAAAAAGGGTAGTCAGTGGTGTCACTAGTTCTCTGCTTAATTCTTTTAGAATTCTGGGGTGAATTCCATCTGGCCCCATTGTTTTGTCCACCTTCAGTTTTAGGAGTTCTTTCAAAACCCTTTCTTCTGTGAAAGGACTGGGATCGTCCCCCCTCTCCAGAGTGCTTCTGTTAATTGGATTAGGCACCTCCCCCACTTCCTCTTTTGTGAATACTGAACAGAAGTATTCATTCAGTATCCCCGCTTTTTCACTGTCACTCTCTGCCCACCCACTGCCCATTCTATTCAGCCTCACTATCCCTCCCTTTGTCTTTCTATGCTCCCTGACATCATTGTGAGCTATATCACTCTCTGGCACTACCCTCCCTTGAAAACTTACATCTTCTCCACTGTGCTAAATTTGTGTTGAAATTTTGGCTAGGCTCACTCCCAGTCTACCTCACCCACTCTCTATCCACCACCCCACCCCCTCTCATGAATTCAGATCTACCGACTCCTGGCTACTGTCAATCCCTCATTGACGGACCACAGTGGGTCAAGCCACCTTCTCATACTGCCTCCCTAAACTCTGGAACAACCTCCCACACCAAATTCATCACTCCTCCACCATACGCTCCCTTTCCTCCATCTTTTATAACTATTAGGCGAGAAACTGCAACTGCACCTGATCCATCCCCCCACCTAGCCACACTCTCTCTTCCCCACCTCCCATGCTCAGTCTCCCTTACTCCATGGGTTATTCTGCTAGTGCCTGACCAGTGGCCTAGTGTCTCGCATATATTTTAAAACAGTTGCTCTTGCTTACTCTACTGCACTTAATTGTCATTGTCAAGTATATGCTTGAAGTTCTTGTTGCCAAATGCCTGTCACTAGTCAAGTAGCAAGTTAGTGCAGCTATTCTGTTTTACCCTATGTACTTCTAGGAATAATGCAACCCACTGTTTTTGCCATCTTACGTGTTGTCATTAATTCCTGTATAATGTAAAGCTTGATTGTCTACCAGCTGTCCCCCTTCCCCCAAGTTGCATTGGGAGACGAGCATCTTGTTGCTCAGTGTGCCTTTCCTGATGAAACATTTCAATAAATAAATAAATAAAGTACAGTTAGGGTGAAACTGCACTTCTATGTTAAAGTCCAAACTTTGAAGCTTAATTAGGTTGGAGCTGTTCAACAGCTTTGCATGAACTTTGGCATGTATAAATTCTAGGGTAGGTCTCTTAACCTGCCAGATTGAGTGGGAATCCATCAAGTGGTTTCTGAGATATAAAGTGTTGAAAAAAACAGAAAAATCATTTTTTTTACTTTTTTTCTACAGCTGTATCTCAGAAATGGCTTTAGGTTTTGGTCTGAAATTTCAGGGTAGAAAGCCTTTGGGTCACAAATATACCTTTTGAAAGTTTAGTGAAAAAACATTAATCCATTCAAAAGTTATGACATTTAAAATGTTCCCATTATTTCCTATGGGAAAATTTATATATATTAGGCATGAAAATACTAATTTTCACATATTACAAGTATTGTCTGAAAAAATGCAACTAACTTTTCATGAAACTAGTAGTACCGTGCAATATCAGCTTCTTTGTGAAAGACACTAGCATCTTTTCGCAAAGAAGGGTGGTATTTTGTGCACAGTTCACAGTCATTCCATCGATTGAGCTGGGTTACGTCCATCATCTTGTTTACCACATAGCGATGATGTTGAACTGCCGAATGTTTATTTTCTTGACTTCTGCAGCCACAGCTGGATCTCATGCTGCCAGCAGCTGAGTCAAGGAAGACCTGCTCTGTAAACCCATACAGAGCACAGCCTTTACACAGCCGTAATTTTTGCATGGTGTACCTGAAATAAAGAAAACTGTCCCACAATGTTTTTTCTTGGATGCAGAATCCTACATCGAAATTTTCAATAATTTCAATGCAGGATCCCACATCCAAGTAGTCTGCCCTCTGTAAAACTCCTTTTCTTTGAACCTACATGGGGTGTCCAGTCCCCATGTCAGTATGCATCTTCCCTCACACACACAGAAACTTATTTGACACACTGGGAGCCCACCCCAGTGTGCCCAAATGGTTTTAAACCTGTAAAATGAAGAAAACCATCCACATCTTTTCTTCGATGCAGAATCTGGCATTGAAATTTTTGATCATTTTGATGCAGGATCCTGCATCAGACTAGACTGCCCCCATTTCCTTTTTTTTTATGCCAACATCAAGTTGCCCAATCCCCGTGTTGGTGTGTATCCATCCATGCCCCACACCCTCACTATTGTGGCACATTGGGAGTCCACTCCAGTGTGCCCAGATGAATGTTTTATTTTTCTGACACTGGGATGCTCATTACCGGTGTCAGATGTCTCCCCCGAGCCTTAATTTTCACATGGTATACCTAAAATAAAGAAAACTGTCCCCCAATGTGTTTTTTTTTCTATAATTTTGATGCAGGATCCTGCATCCAAGTAGTCCGCCTTCTGGCAAACTCCTTTTCTTCAAACCTACATGAGGTGCCCAATCCCTTTGTCAGTATGTATCCTCTCCCCACACACACTTATTTGGCACACTGGGAGCCTACCCCAGTGTGCCCAATTGGATTTAAACCTGTAAAATGAAGAAAACCATCCCCCAACATATTTTCTTTGATGCAGAATCCTGCATTGAAATTTTTGATCATTTCAATGCAGGATCCTGCATTGAACTAGTCTGCTACCCCATTCCTTTTTTTGCACCAACATTAGGGTGCCCAATCCCCATGTCGATGTGTATCCCCCCACTATTATAGTACACTGGGAGCCCACCCCAGTGTGCCCAGATTAATGATTAAAAAAAAAATCTTTCCAACACTGGGATGCCCATTCCCGGTGTCAGATGTCTCCCTCAAGCTCACTTCCATTGCTGACAGGGTGTCCAATTCCCCTGTCAGCATTATGTATCCCCCCAACTCATGTGGCACACTGGGAACCCACCCCAGTGTGCCCACATTTACTTTTTAATTTCCTGTAAATAAAGAAAACCATCCCTGTATGTCTTTTTTTAACCTGTAATAAAGAAAACAGTCTCTTGTCATCTCCTGAGTCCTCCCTCCCCCATTCCCACCCTCTCTCTGTGCACCCACCTCCCTGCATCCCCCCCTTACCCCATACTTACCTCCAGAGGTTGACTCTGTCATCATTCTTCATATCGGGACACATGTCTACACTCTTTAAAGCCCAACCACAAATTGAAGAATCAATAGTAAGCAGTATAATGGGAGTCACTGGGAGGGTTTAACTTATGTTAATATCTCAGCTAAGTTTAGGAATTTTTGCACCAAATTTTCAACATGTGATTCTTTGGATCCCGCCTCATGAACACTGGAACTGTCATTTAGTTTCTCAGTCCCAAATGTGATTTTGTGGTTGCTGCATGGAATCACCTTTTGCGATGTAGTCATGAAACGATAGTGCCACTGTTCATCAGGTGGGGTCCCAAAAAGCCCATGTTGCAAATATGGTGAAAAAATTCCTCAAAATGGCTGCGTTATGAGGCTGCATTGCACAGTTTCTACACACACTCGCAACTTTGTCAATTTTTAATATTTTCACTTCGGATTTTCAACATCATGATTTTTTCACACCTCATCATGAACAGTACAGCTGTCATTTTGCACATCCTGCCTGCAATGTGTTTTCACACCTGTGGCATAGAATGGCATGGACGCTGTGAGAAATAAACTGTTGAGATGGAATAACAAAGTCACAGTTGCTCTGTTCATGAGGGTAGGTCCTAAAAAAACTATGTTGAAAATTTGGTGAAACAATTCAAAAAATCTGCCCAGCTCCCCTACCTACAGCCCCAACACAGACCACCCTGCAGACACACTGCCTGTATCAGGTGAAAACAGTTGTCAGAACATTATTAATACTGAAACCTAGGCACAAAAGAACCCTCTCCCAAAATAAGTTCACCTAAATAAAATAGATAGAATTTAAAGAGTATAAATTTAGATAGCATTTAAACAGAGTATAAACTACATTTCAATCATAATTCTTTGGTAACCAGGTAAGGCCTGCTAGGCACAAGTGTCTGTTTTCAGGGTGACCTGGGAGCACTGGGGAGATTAGGTGACTTGCTCAGAGTCACACAGTTTGCAAGTGGAGGTTGTGGGAATCAAACTCAGGTCTGCTGGATGTTCAAAATTAATTCACAGCTTGTTACTCTAATCTCCAGGCTATACTGTGCCAGCCCAACTATACAACTGCTCCTCTCCTCTCTTATCCATACCACATATAGGCAGCTCTTGTCTTTCTGGCTCTCCAATAATTACAAAAAAAAATACATTTGTTCCTGCCACACAGTGATGAGTCTACAAAGTCATCTCAAGGTTTATTGTAAATCCTTCACTCTTTGAGTCAGACTCATGATACCCTGTCTTGATTTGTTGTGATCAAAACAAAGGGTTCCTTAGAATCTTAAGAAACACTTTATTTGTGCTTCTGCTCATACATGTAGTATGCAACTGCCTGTTCCCACTCTTCTCTCTCTGTCTCTCTGAGCAGACACTGTCTGATACCTGATCTCATTCTTATCTCCCAGACTATCATGATAACTGTGAGGCTCCCTTCAGTTATTCTAATTACCTTTATTTATGACTCCTAGCTCCTTATCAACACAGCAGGGTTGCAAAGTTAGTTTAGTTTAACCCCTTCACACCTAAATGAATTAATGTAAAGAAAGCTTCAGAAGTATCTCTCTGTTAGGTGTGAGAGGTTAAATAAAAAAAAGACATTCACAGGAGAAAAAACAGGCGTCAGCCCTTTAAAGAGTTGTTACATTAGGACATAAATGACACCAAGGAATTTATTTTTTTTCATTTTGCACACATTTATGGATATAAAATACATCCAAAATACAAGTTATCTGAAGCCCTGGGTTTGATATATGTGTGGGTCTGTTAGGCTTGGCAGTCACTGGCACATTAGGGGACTGCAAACTTAAAGAAGTAAACATAGCAACACATTACAAAGCCTGATCTACACTGGTAACACACCTACTGTTCCCAATAACAGAAAGCTGACTGTGGGACAAGAACTTGCTTATTAAAGGATACACCACATATCAATTGTATGTGGAGGAAAAAGTGACCTGTTTGCACATGTCACTTGCTTGAGCATTAGCTGCCATAATGAGAGAAGCTAATAAAATAAAATAAAAATACACTGCACAGTGTTGAAGAAAATATTGGGACAATTTTTAAAACAGCAGCCAGTCCATTTACTAATGCAATACAGTATAGTCTTGTTTGAGTTGAAGACCAGGCATGTGGCCTGACTGTCTGAGAGTAACAACAGGTGGGGTACAGTTTGTTCTTTGGTGATCAAGCACACAGAAGATCCAAAAAGTCACAGTATGAGTGTAACCGAGACTTGACTTGCTCAGGTTAAAAATGACTCTAGATGGGTAGAAAGGAAGTTGATGGTAAAGTATCTTTGTTGTGATTTTAAATGGCAAATGCCTTCTCTCTACCTGGACTTGGTCTTGCTTCTAATCCAAGACCCCAGCACACAATAAAAGGGAGACACACAGGAGCATCAAACAGTTTGTTTATTTTTTGTTTTATTTTTCATGTATTTTTGAATTTCACTACCATTTTTGCCCCACAACCTCTGACAGGAGGCTGTTTCATGGATCCACCACCCTTTCTGTGAAAAAATACTTTCTCATGTTACCCCTAAGTCTGCCCCCCTCTATCTTTACATCATGGCCCCTTGTGCTTGAACATCTTTTTCTTTTTAGAAAGATGCTACTCTCTTGTACCTTATTTTCACCCTTGAGGTGTTTGGAAGTCTCTATTATATCCCTCCTCTCCTGCAGGAAATACATATTGAGATCCTCCAGCCTCCCTGCATATAACTTTTGGTGCAGCCCCTGCACCATTTTTATCACCTTACTCTGAACTGCTTCTACTCTGTCTATGTCCTTCTGGTGATGTGGCCCAGAACTGGACACAGTATTCTAGATGAGGTCTTACCAATGTTCTATATTGTGGCATTACCACCTCCTTCCTTCTGCTGGAGATACCTCACCATATGCACTCAAGCATTCCACTGGCTCTCTTCAAAGCCTTCTCACATTGTTTGGTAACCTTTAGATCATTAGATATGATTACTTCCATGTCCCTATCCTGTTTGGTGGCCGTCATTACCTCCCCCCCAATCATGTACTCCTCTCCTGCATTTATGTGCCCCAAGTGCATGATCTTGCACTTCTTTGAATTGAATCTTAGCTGCCACACCCTTGACCACTTCTCAGACTTGCTTAGGTCCATTCCCATTTTCTGTACCCCTCATGGAGTATCAACACTGTTGCAGATCTTCATGTCATCTGCAAAGAAACGCACCTTCCCTTCAAGCCCCCATGCAATGTCACTTATGAAGGCATTAAAGAGAATTGGTCCAGGCACTGATCCCTGTGGGACCCCTCTGGTCACCCCTCTCTCTTTGTATTGAACCCCATTCATCACCGCCATCTGTGTCCTGTCACTCAGACAATTTTTGACCCAGTTTACCACCCTGGGACCCACTCCCAGGCTGCCCAGTGTGTTTACTAGTCTCCTATGTGGGACAGTGTTGAAAGCCTTGCTGAAATCCAGGTAGGCCACATCCATCACCCCTCCCTGATCCACCTCCCTAGTCACCCAGTCAAATAAATCTATCAGATTTGTTTGACAAGATCTTCCCACTGTGAATCCATGCTACCTCAGATCCTGTGCTCCACTGGATTCAAGATATATCACAAACCTTTCTTTTAGTAGTGATTCCATTAGCTTCCCCACCACTGAGATCAGGCTAATTAGCCTGTAATTGCCAGCCTCCTTCCTGTTCCCACTTTTGTGGAGAGGGACTACATTCTCCCTCCTCCAGTCCTTTGGTACCACACCTGTTTCCTGCAAACTGTTTAACAGGGCTGTCAGTGGTGGTGCCAGCACCTCCCTAAGTTCTCTTAATATTCTGAAGGCTTCAAGAACACGTGGGATAGGCATAAGGGAATCCTAGCACCAAGGCAAATGTGGGGTAAGTCTGAGGACTTAAAGGGGGCTGAGGAGGTGCTATTGACAGGATCAGCAGGATGTACTAGGTGTGCCAGGTGAACTTTATCTGGCGACAACTTATATGTTTCTATGTTCTATGTTTCTATGTGTGTAATTGAAGATCTAGTTGTGTTTGCTTCATCTGTATATTCTTAGCCTGTTAATTATTCCTTCTGCTAGGTGAGGACTGTGGCACTTTGCAAATTGGAGCTGGCTGTGACTTTTTTTGTTTTATGTATTTTCAGGTAGATGATTCTCTGTTTTTACCACAACTTTTGCTTCATCTGTAAAATCATTTGCCTCACTGTTTTATGTGTATACCTTGATTAGGAAAGCAGTCCTGTTTAAATGTTGTTTAAGTTCTAGGAAAAATGTTTAAATAATTTTGCTGTCTCCAATCTTTTCAGTGGTTTTATATTCTCACTGTAATTTTAAACTGTTTATGTGAGTTTGGCTTGCTGTGTAGTTGAACCCTTACCTGGCAAGAGAGTGGTGGGGACTGTGGTCCATGATGGGAGAGTGTCTTAGGCAATCACTGGCAGAGAAGGAGAAAAGGGAGGGGGTGGAGGAACAATGGGAGAATCTTAGGGGAGCCATAGAAGAGGCAACAAGCCATTACATTAGGCAAGTAAGCAAAACAAAGAGAAAGAAAAAAACACTACAGTTCTCATAGGTAGTGGCCGAGAAGGTAAGGGCGAGAAAGGTGGCATTCAGAAGGTACAAGGAAACACAGATAGAAGTTGTTGACATATAAAGACCACCTGGCCCACCTAGTCCACCCTGCTGTAGCACCTCCTCAGCCTCATTTAAGTCATCAGATTTCCCCCATGTTTGCTTGGTGCTAGGATCCCCTTATGCCTATCCAATGTGTGCATGAAGCCTGTGATTGTTTTAGCTTCCACCACTTCCCTTGGGAGTTTGTTCCAAGCTCCCACCACCCTCTCCATGAAGAAAATCTTCCTGATATTCCCCCTCAGTCTCCCTCCCTCCAGCTTCATTGTGTGACCTCTAGTTCTTGCACAGCTCCTTCTCTGGAAAATACTCCCTTCTTGTACCTTATTCACTCCCATGAAATATTTATATGTGCCTGTCATGTCTCCCCTCTCCATCTTGTCCTCCTGAGAGTACATGTTTAATTCTCTGTGTCTGTTCTTGTAGGGCTTCAGGTGCATGCCCTGCACCATCTTGGTTGCCCTCCTTGAACCCTTTCAACCCTGTCTGTGTCCTTTTGAAGGTAGAGCCTCTGGAACTGTACATAGAATTCAAGGTGAGGTCTCACCAATGGCCTGTGTAGGAGTATTATGACCTCCCTCCTTCTGCTGGTGATCCCTCTACCTATGCACCCCTACATCCTGCTAGTTTTCCCCACCACCTTGTCACACTTCTTAGCCACCTTCAAGTCATCATAAATAATAACACAAGGCAAGTCTATTTCCTGCCTTGTGACTGTCAGTTCCACCCCCAGTTGTTCTTAGCCACAGGGTTCCTGTAACTCAGGTGCATGATTTTACACTTCTTTGAATTAAAGCCCAGTTGCCAGACCCTTGACCATTCTTCCAGCTTGCTAAGATCCTCCCTTATTTGTTCCACCCCCCCTCCGGAGTGTCCACCCTGTTGCAGTTTTTGGTATCATCCACAAACAGACACATTTTCCCTACCAGCACTTCAGCGATATCACTGATAAATGTATTGAAGAGCACTGGACCTAGCACTGACCCCTGTGGCACCCAGCTAGTCAAGATGCCTTCCCCCTAGTGCACACCATTTATCATCAACCTCTGACTTCTATCTTTTAGCCATTTTTTCACCCATCTGACTACCTTCTGTCCCACACCCAGGCTATTTAGTTTGTTCACAAGCCTTCTGTGTGGAACAGTGTCCAAGGGCTTTTCTGAAGTACAGGTAGACCACATCTACCACCCCTCCAATCCATTACGCTGATCACCCAACCAAAGAATTCAACCAGGTTAGTCTAGCAGGATCTCTCCCCTTTGAAACCCATGCTGCCTTGGATCCTGCAGCCCGTTGTCCTCCAGACATTCCACCAACCTTTCCTTCAGCAGTGACTCTAAAACCTTGCCCACTACCAAGGTCAGGCTGATGGGTCTGTAGTGTTCTGCCTCCTCTCTGCTTCCACATTTGTGCTGATGGACCACATCAGCCCTCCTATAGTCACTTGAAACCACTCCTGTTTGCAGAGGCAGGTTAAAAAGGGCCATCAGAGGTGCTGCCAGATCTTCTATGAGTTCCCTCAGCACCTGGAGTGTACTCCATCAGGATCCATTGCCTTATCCACTTTTAGACATCATAGTTCCCTTATGATCTTGCCTACCATAAACTGGCTTGTGTCCATCTTTGATACTCTTGCACCCTTATTTTCTAACACTGTTTTGTTACCTTATCCTTCCACCATGAATATTGAGCAGACATATCTATTTAACGTGCCTGCTTTTCTGATGATCTTCCTCTGCACAGACCCCTGCTTCTGCCTTCAGCCTAATTATCCCTTCCTTGGCCTTTCTTTTTTCCCCTATGTATCTGAAGAATGTCTTATCCCCCTTTATCAATGATGTGGCAATCCATTCTTCTGTTTGTGCTTTAGCCTTCCTGACTGCCCTCCCTGTCTCTTTTTGTTTTTCCTCATAAATTTCTCTGTTCTCCTTCTTCTGAGTTATTTTGTATCTCATAAAGGCCCTCTTGTTTGCCCTTAACTTCTCCACTTCCTCACTTGTGAACCAAAGTGGTCTTCTTTTCCTTTTACACTTACTAACCTGCTGAGTACAGTGACTTACAGCCCTGTTGATCCCTTCCTTAATTTTAGCCCACTGGCTCTCCACTCCCTCAAGTTCCCCTATCCTTACCAGGGTGTCCTTGAGAGATTTCCTCATTGCTTCAAAGTTGGCCTTCCTGAAGTCTAGAACCCTAGTTCTGGTGTTGTTTACTTCTACCTTAGTCCTTATGGTAAACTGTACTGTGTGGTGGTCGCTGGTTCCCAGGTGGTCTCCCACCTTGACATCAGTAATGCTATCCTCATTTGTCAATACCAGGTCCAGCATTGCCCCTCCATGAGTGGGTTCCTCCACTAGTTGCCTAAAGGAGGTACCTAGTAGTGAGTTGAGTATGTCCCTGCTCCTGATAGTTGCCAGTGTAAACTGGCTCCAATCTATGTCTGGTAGATTGAAGTCCCCGACTAGTACTACCTCCCCATTTTGAGCCATATTCTGAATTTCTTCCATTAACTCCTCATCCACTTACTCCCCCTGTGCAGGGGGTCTGTAGACCACCCCTGTGCAGATGACATCCCCTTTCCTTTTCTCCAGGGTGACCCACAGTATCTCTGGCCTCCCCTGCATTCTCTGTGCTTCCACTGCCTTTATGTTTTCCCTCACATAAAGAGGTCCTCCCTACTTTCCTTCCCTCCCTGTCCATTCGAAACAGAGAACACCCTGGGGCAGCCAGATCCCAGTCCTGTTTTTCATTGCCCCAGGTCTCTGTGATGGCTACTAAGTCCAGGTCTGCCTCTGTCATGGCAGCATCTAGATCAGCCATCTTGTTCCCAAGGCAATGGGCATCTATACATGTTGCTTTCCAGTGTGTAGCATCACTTCCCTTCCTTTTATATGCTACCTTTTTATGTTTCTTTGTACAGATGCAAAAAACATCTTGTGAGGATTAACAGCATTTCAGAGGTGTGTCAGTGCCAAGTGAATTGCAGTTTGAGCTGCAGTGGGCTCAGCAGTGTAGACCAATAACCAGGCAAGTCCATTAGGATGCTGGTCAAAGTCTGATGGGCAGAAACTTTGTGTACTTGAAAGGACTGAAGTGCTCCAATGAGAGAGTACTTCAGTCCTTTCATTTGTACAAAACCAGTGGCAATCAGCTGAGTGGCTTTAGGAATGCAGCTAGCCGCAGTGCCCTGTTATGGACAGTCCCATCTTTACCTCATAGAGGAGGTCGGAGGAGTTAATCATTTGGATGCTTGGTGCCTTTACGTTGTGACTGCTCATCTATCCTCCAGAATATAATACCACTGGTGTCTGCACACTCGCCCCACTGGCATCAGCAGACACACCAATGTATTTCACGAAGTACAGTAATTCTGGGCAGGGAAACAAACAGTAGGCAGCACTTAAAATAAAATCTTTTTTTTTCAAAATTGCAGTGTCTGTTAGTGTCTGACTGGGTTTCGGTAGGCAGCACCTTTATCTGCCAAGAGTACACCTACCATTGAACCTCTGTGATGTTTTCTTTTGATCTTAATAGATCAAGCAAGACACAGTGCCCATGTCTACTTGATGAATGGTCTATCACTGACATCACTTGCATGTGCTATCAAGCTGACGCTGTTCCTTGTTGTCACCTTCATTTATAACTTGGTGAGGAACTAGCATGTCTTCAGTCCGGTAGCACATTGCCATGTATATGGTACCTTTAGTATTAATTAACTACTGGTATGTATCACAACACTGGAGGAGAATGGGCTGGTGTTACATTATTAAAGTCCATCCCTGGGACACAGAGGGGCCCTACACCACTGTTGCTGGGTAGCCAGATGAAGGCCCTATGAAGGAGTTACAGTATAGCTGTTAGAATCTGGGAATGCCTACCTCCTCAGCCTCCCCATGCAGTTGCAGTTCACAGATCCTAAAGCTGCCAGTGAATTTGCTTGAAAGCTGCTCAAACGACCATCAGACCAAGCTAAGACAACCGACCCAGATCTTGAAAAGGATAATTGACTTTTTCTGTATCTTTATCTGTGAATGGACTTTGGTACCTGAGTGAGTACAGACTTCTGAGATTGTTTGAGATTTTCTATGCTGACTTTACCTTCCTGCTCTTCTTTCACATGGACCTGGGCATATGTTTCATCGCATTTAATTTTACCTTGGACTTTCATAGTAATGGAAACATAGAACCATATAATTAGAATCTCGTGAAGGGACTATTTGAAATTGTTTCCCGCTGGTACTAAATGCCCCTATTGAGCAGTTTTGAGCTTTGAAGTGCCATTCAGCACATTTATTTAGTTTATCTAACCAGTTCATGTGCCAGCAATTTGAACTTTTTTTCAGTTAAAACAATATTGCAATTGCTGCTTACGTTTTAGCTGAGAGCATCTCCTATTTGAACACTATCCTTGCCATCTGAGTATAACATAATTAATAGCCGGTGATTCTCTAACCCCACTCAGCTTGCTAACATGTGCTCAGACTAAATACGGCTTTACATCTGCTGCCGTGCACTCTAGCAGAGTAGCTTTATCATCATACTTATGAAATATAAGCCATCAACACTTGTGAACAGCTGAGCATATCCTCATTTTAAAATTTTGCTTTGTCATCTGAGTTACAGACATAACTGAGAGCTGGTGACTGTATCAATGTACAAAGGTTTTTCATTAGTACTCAGATTCTAGCATGTATGAAAAGTATGTATTTTATGTTAAATGTTACATAAATACTGCAGTCAGCAGTAAATTGAAAAAAAGTCTGTTCCCTCAACTTTGGTGATGAAAGACCAGCATCAATAATGTATATTTGCTGTCGACTTGCACCAGAGAGACAGTAATGCACCAGTCAGCCAAGGCCATACACCCATTTGCTTTGGTTTGCTACCCAGCAAGCTGCAGTGCATTAAGGTGAGGGTCATTTCAGTGATTTATGACATCAGCCCACAAGTGTCAAAGAAACTAGTCAAGGAGATAGGGAAGTTACTGTATTTCCACATTTTATTTATTTTTTATTTATTGAAATGTTTCACTAGGAGGGCACATTGAACAACACGTTGCTCATCTCATGGTGCGACCTGGGGGGAAGGCTTATATAGGGTTGTGAAGGATGATCAGTTACAATAGTTAGTTTTAGTTAGTTTTAGCTGTTTTTTTTTTTTTTTAACCAGGTATAGCACACTAAGCTGAAAGCTTTTTTACAGGAGTGACCTGGGAGCACAATAGTATGTGGGTAGCATAAACAATACAACATTGTAAGATTGTGCAACAATTGAAACACAAGGTATTGTACAATAAACAGTAGTGGAACATTAGGTAAATTACAATACATGTCAAAATCATACAAAAGAACATATTAACATACAAAGCAGTAATAATGCGATTGAACCATTTATAGGGCATGAGTGTACCAGGAGCAGGCTTGAGGTAGTACACAAGTGCTGTTGGAGTAAAAAGGATGGGGTTAGGTTGTGCACACTGGTGACCTAGAAGGGCAGAAGGAGAAGAGAGGGGGAGAAGCAAGAACTGAATATGAGGAGAAGAGGTAGCCATTTCCTGATTTCCCCCTTCTTGATGTTGAGATCCCTGCCAGGGGGTCATGGTAGGAAGGCAGAAACTGAGGATAGGTATTATGGTGGGTTAAAGCAGGAACAGCTGAGGGAAAGGAAATTGTGTAGGGCAGAGGTAAGGGAGTAGTTGGAGGAGGAGTGTCATATTTCAGGGGGAAGGGAATTCTAGATTTTAGGGAAACGATGGGTGAAGCAAGTCTGACTAATGAGGGTGGAGTGGCGAGGGACCATCAAGGTGTTGTCGTCACTTGATCTGAGAGAGTGGGTGAGGGGAGCTGTAGTGAAGAGAGAGGATGAGAGATAGGAGTGGAGCCCCTCAAACCAGAATTTGGAGGTTAGTTTGGCACAGTGAGAGATGTGTCAGTTAGATAGTGGAAGGAAGGTTAGAGAGCAATAGAGTTTATAGTGGTGGAAGTGGGAAGGGGAGGGGAGTTGATAGCAAAGTGGCAGAAGGAGTTAAAGAGAGTGTCCAACTTGGTCAGGGAAGATTTGGGAGCAGCACCATAGACTACGTCATAGTAGTCAAAGATGGTGAGTATCATCTTCTGGACAATTTTGTGCCTCGCAGTCAGTGGGATGCAGCTACGTTTCCTGTACAGAGCATCAAGCTTGGGGTGCAGTTTCTTCAGGATTGCATTGATATGCACAAAGAAGGTGCTGGTCCAGCCAAACCCCCAGATATCTAAATGAGGAGGTGTCCTCCAAGATGGTCCCATCAAGGGTGTGGAAGATGGGTAGGGCTGGGAGCCTGGAGAGTCTCTGCCTGGTGCCAAAGGTCATTGAGACTGTCTTCTTGGCATGTAGAAAAAACTGGTGAGAAGCAAAACAGAGCAGAACTTGGTTGATGTCATGCTGTAAGCTGGTTTGTACAGCAGCAGAGTTTTTGCCAAAACTGTACAAAACAGTATCGTCAACATACATGTGGATAGAAGAGGATGAGCAGGCTGTGGGAAGATCATTAAGGAAAGCGGAGAAGAGTAGGGGGCCACGCACTGAGCCCTGATGGACACCAGTGTTGATGGGGAGTGGAGGGTAGATGGAATCAAGGATTCTCACCAGTTGGGTTCTGCCAGTGAGGTTGGATTTAAACCAGTTGGTGGCTGATGGAGCAAGGCCAGCTAAGGAGAGTGAATCAAGAAGCAGGGGATGTAAAGGCACCAGTATGTATGAGCATGGCACTACACATCACACATTCATAAATGTGGCATTATTGTGTACCCAGTATAACATTTCAAAATTTGCACAAAGGAAAGTGAGTCCACTACCAAGGCACAAACATAGTGCTTACAGAATATCAGTAATGTTTCCATTCCAGATGATCTCCTAGACCACATTCTTTAAATGATTTACAAGCAGTGTAGGTGTGATTTATTATAGTGGTCTTGTCAGTGTTTCTTTATATTTTAAGTTTATGTAAGACTGTGCTGTTCAAGTTTCAAGTTTTATTGTTGATCGGTTAAAAACCGTTACAAAATCTAAAAAATTAAATATAAATTTGAAGGTTCTTACATTATGCATTTCTCAAACATATAAATATTCAAGGAATAAAATACATGTCATCAAACAGCAGTGATCATTAGCCTACGACCAAACATTAGGCTAATGACATGATAAGAAATCCATTTAAAATTATTTCAGTATTATACTACTGGTTCCAATACATTTATTCTATAAAATTACCACTTCATAACCTATAATTAAAGTGCATTCACATTCAGGAGATGCAATGGCTACAAATGCATTAAAACAGATTACTATATTCAGCAAACACGCTATACATTTTATTGCTTCAAAGCAATGTACTGGTAATCTGTTAAGATGGCAAAATGCAACAGCATTCCTCAATAAGAGTCCTACTATCTAGACTTTTTTAAAGAGAAAAATTAGGTACTCAGCATTAGAGATGCAGCAAATTTTTAATCTGCTGGTGAAGTGAAGCCTTGAAGTAGCCCAGCGTTGTGAAATTTCTTAGCAAGTGGGCACTGTAAAGTGCTCACTTCCATTATCGTATTACCTTATGCCATTATGCCTTAATGCAAAGTAAGGTGAAGTGACAAGTAAATAGGCAGCCCCCCACACATTACATGGCTCACAGTACTGTAAGTCGCATGCTTTAACCAGGCAGGAAGGAAGTGAGTCAGAGAAGCAGTTTCATTTTCTCCTTTGCATTTGTAGAGGGAGAAGGCTTTGTGGATAACTCAGGTGAGCAGTGTAGAGTCAGTGACTGAAAGTGCTTTATTGCCTTTATGTGAAGAAAACAACAGCTTTTTTAAAAGCTATATCTTTATTTAGTTTTTGTATTGTGTTTGTGATTTTTTTTTGGTAGTGATTTTTTTTTATACGTTTTGTTTTGTTTCGTGTGTGTGTGACTGTGTGTGTCAGTGTGTGTGTGTGTGTCGGGGACTTGTGTGAGAAGGATGGACCCTGGAGAAGGTGAGTTGCTGTCCTCTGGGTGCAGTCAGAGGAAGGGAGTGTGTACACTTGGGCGAGGTCGTGTGATGCTGGACCACTCCCAACTCCTGGGTGTTGCTTCCTCCCCTGTGGAAGCAACAGCAGCAGCAGTAGTAGCAGCACCAATGCCAGTGGTGGCTGTTGTGCATTCACCTTCTCTGCCATTACCACCACCACCAGTAGCAGCTGTAGGGGCTCCAGCAGCACCCCCTTCACCACCTCCACAGCCACAGGAGGTGCCCCTGGAAAACATAGGTGGTACGAGGACTGTGTCTGGTACCCCCTGCAGCTCCCCTGTATGGGAGTTTTTTTTAACTCTGTGTGGGGAGACAGCACAGTCTTGATGTGCCATCTGTGTGGTGTGCTGGTGCACCGTGGCCACCGGGGACACATTTGGGGACCTGTGGCCAGTGCACTCACATGTTCAACCACCACAAGGTGGAGTGGAAGGCTGCCATGGAAGGGGCCAAGCATCCACCTGCTGACCCTTCTGTGGCAGTGGCCGAGGGTGCTGCTGGGGTCGAAGTTGTGCCTCACCACTGCAGCAGGAGGAGGGCCAGTACAGCAGCTGCACCACCTTCATTTTTTTTTTTTTAATTTTATTTTAGCTTTTGTTGACCGGGTAAGCGCACTAGACAAATCCTGCCTATTTTCAGGCACGACCCGGGGAAGGGGATACAGATGAATGCCAACTGACCTTGAACCAGATTAAGCTGTTGGTGGTATTTTTAGTGAATGAGGGAAATTTGGCCAGGACACCGGGGAAATTCCCCTACTCTTTTCAATAAGTGCCATGGGATCTTTAACATCCACCTGAACTACCACCAATCCAGGCAGATGGGACCTCGGTTTAACGTCTCATCTGAAAGACGGCACCTCAGAAGTGCAGCACCCCTCTCATGCTGCATTACAGTGTCAGTACTGGGATATTAACCCAAGTGCCAGATGTGGCAACTGAACCCACAGCCCTCTGATCTCCCAGCTTCAGAGGCGAGTGTGCTACCTACTGAGCCACTGACACTGCTGATGCCACTTCATCACCACCACTACCTGGATTGCCACCTGCAGTGGACCCCGGCACAGTCCCTGCAACAGAGGCCAACATCACCTTGGTGTGGGCAGCCCTGGAGGAGAATAATCAGAGGGTCGGTGCTTTGCAGCAGCAGGTCAACACAATACAAGAACAGCAGCAGCAAATAGTCACAATGCTGCACCTGCTGCTGGACCACCACGGTATCCCACGGCCACATTAAGGGATTGTTTTCTGGCCCCCCCACCTCACTAATGTGTTGTACTGTTTTTGTGTGTTTTTTCTTTGTTGTTGTTTAATAATACACATTTTCCCTTTCAGGGGAATTTTCTTGCTCCACATAGTGCAATACATTTCTGTGAAAACCGCCCATAATTTCATTACAGCGTGTCATGTGATGGAGGAATTCCCATTCTAAAAAGCCACCCAGATTCTGCCCCCCTTCTCAGCAACATTAGGATGAAATGTCAGGGAGAGTGTGGGTTTGTGCTCCATTACAGTGAATGTCCAATTGTCCAGCAGCTTCCTAAATGTTTCTTTATGTTATAGTGGTCAGTTTGTAGTGAAACGTGTGGACACATTTCCAGTAAGAAGAGCCTTGTTAGTGGAAACATTCCCACATTTCACCACAAAGTGAACCTTATAACATAACAAAACATTGGGATAGCTGCTGGACATTCACTATAGTGGAGCATGCACCTGCGCTCCCCCTGGCATCATGTCCTAATATTGCTGAGAAAGAAAGACAGAATGTGGGTGGCTTTTCTGAACAGGAATTCCTCCATCACATGACACACTATAATGCAATTACGGGCGGTTTTCCCAGAAACATATTGCACTCTGTGGAGCAAGAAATATTTCACTTGAAGTAAGGCCCCCACATATTAGGTTATGTGCATCACCATAAATATATAATGTGGTGAATCTCTGTAAAGCAGCTGCGCAACAATCTGTTGAGAACTCTGATCTATATTTTTTAATGCTATGTTACAACTTCCTTTACTTACATCCTGACCGGAATGATACTAGAATTTCCAGTAGTTGAGTCTGCTGTACTACCTTTTTTCATGCGTGAAATAATGAAAGGAGCATTCCTTTTAAATTGGTGCTGACCAGGTCTTTGTCATTGTTTTCCTCTGCCTTTCTCCATCACATCAGTTAGTTGTAATATTTCACTTCTGTTGTAAATTAACAGTTATGCAGCAGGCAGTGTTTTATGACACCACGGAACAATATTATTGATAAGCAGCTGCAAATAAATACAAACCTGGTCAGAACAATGTTGAAAGGCATGCAGATTTTTTTTACATGAAAAAAAGTAGTCAACTAAGTAAAGCAGACAGAAATGAAAAGAAGCGTATCATTCAAGTCACGACTTGGAGGTAACTAGTGGCTGTGGCAATGTAAAGTAGTACAAAAAAGTACAGTTCAAAATTGTCACAACATTCTTGCAATGCTACTTTAATTGATAATGTCAGTATGACATCATGAGTTCACAACAATCACACAACATACAAAATGCATCCCCAGAATTAATGGCGCACTCAGTCATGCACACAGTGGTGGCACATAGTCCCCAGATTTTTTCTGCAGGCCCAAAATGCATCTTCCTTGTGTGCAGAAAATAGACAAGTGGTAACACAATGAAATGAGAGTGTTTCAGCACATACAAAGTCCCCCAGAATTAATGGTGCACTCAGTCATGCGCACAGTGGTGGCACAGAGTTCTCAGATTTTTTCTGCAGGCCCAAAATGCATCCTCCTTGTGTGCAGAAAATTGATAAGTGGCAACACAGTGAAATGGGAGTGTTTTAGCACATACAAAGTCCCCCAGAATAAAATGATGACCGTGAGCATCCTGTTGCTGGTCCAATGTGTTCTGCGAGGTGATTCGAGAAAATGCAATGTGATCATCTCAACTGGATGGAAGGGTGCCCTTTGGCTGTACACTAATAGCCTTGGTGAGTAGATATATATAGATACATATTTCTGTATTTTGTAGGTGAGATGGGAAGTTGACATGGACATGTACTCATGGTATTGTTCTGTATCACAGGTCACAGAAACTGTTGGTGTGCACATTCCAGTGCTCAATGACAATGTTTTGCATTGAAATTGCAACCGGATAACTCTCAAGCACATGAAGGTAAGTATTTTTTTTGGGGGGGTGGGGGAAATCATATTTGCAGGTTTGCCTGTAATGGTTTCTTATTTTGTTACTTCTTCACAGATTTCATCTGCATCCTTCTGGAGTCTGGTTGTTGATGATGGTCATGGTCATCTAATGAAACAACTTCTGCATGTTGCATGTGTGTCCAAGAGGGGGTGCCTGATGTTGAAGAACTTTTTTGGATAAGGCCACTTTGACAGGACAACAAACCATCTGGAAGTTTCCTAAAAAAAGAAATGAATGACTTCTTACAATTTAATTGTTATTTGTCCCTCCCTGGTTCTCAATCTCAAGTCAAGTTACATTTCAAACCCACACCTTGTTAGCTAACACAACCTGTGTGCAATATTTGCTGCAGTCTTTCCCAAACAATGAAATGTATGAAATAAAATCTTCATACTTACCAGAATGGATTTCACATGGATATTCCATAGGTTCCTTTCTGTACGGTACAGCTGCAGTTCCATTCCCATCGAGTTTTAGTGATGGAGACTTTTTTTGTTAACCTGTAAAAGAAACAAAATAAGTGTACCATATGTGTTTTACTACTGCGGCTCTGAAAAGCTACAGAAAACAAAACATACAACTAAAGGAAGTGAAACAGCATAACAAACATGAGTACACATACTCACTTTATGGATTAAATACTAAGAAGCTTTGTGTCTGTGGCTGATGGATGTGGTGGTCCAGACAGACTCATGCTCAGTGGTGGCAGTGGCTAACATCAGTCCTGGTGGTGGTGGTCTTGGGGGTGGACAGACTCATGCTCAGTGGTGGCAGTGGCTAACATCAGTCCTGGTGGTGGTGGTGGTGGCCCGGGGTGTCACACCACCTTTTAACAACTTCAGTTAAAACCTGCCAACATTAACCATATCATCATCCTCATTAAGAAAGCTTCCCTCACAGTCATCTATGTCTGAAGTCTGACCACTGGGAATTTTTTTCTCCATTGTGTCATCATCTATGTCAGTGGTGGGCCGTTTCAGGCAGCCACTGCCAGTGCACCAGGATGGTCCATTTCCACATGACCAAAACCATCATGACTAGGCCAGGATATGAATACTGAGGTTGCAGTCTGTGCTAGTATGTGCCTCTCATTCATTGTAATGAATGTTAACTAACTAACATTTGCAGGAGACAGGTTTGTCCAACGATCCCCGACTATTGCACCTGATGATCTGAATACCCTCTCAACACTTACACTGGAGGGTGGGCATGTGAGGTACTTCAGTGCCACTGCAGTCAGCTCTGGCCATTCACTGACCTTTCCATTCCAGTACAAAAGAGGATCTTCAGTTATTGTCAGATGCCTGTTTTCAGACAAATATGACTCAACTATTCTCTGAGCCACACTAAGTCCTGTTGTTGATGCAACATCCTGTTCTCCCGAATCATTTATTTCACAAATACCCACTTGGGACAAAGCCTCCCAAAGCGGGTTGATGCCAGCCAATTTGGATGACAGACCACCTGGAACTGCTGTCCCCTTCCCCTTGCAGGATATGCTTAATAGTCCTACAGGTACACCTTCAGCTGGATTATGCTGCTGAGGTTTGCTGACCTTGGCACGAGACTTCTGTGCCCCATGAACCAAGTGCACCAGTGGACCACTGATATTTTTTACCTGTTCAGGCCCTCCCTCAAGTACTAATGCAATTCCATGTTTATATTATGGGTCCAGCAGTGTTGCTATGGCAAAGTTGTCACTACGCTGAATGCTCACAACATGATGATTCTGGTCGAATACTATCAGCATGTATTGCAGCAACATACTGCTACCACCATCTCTGGCAACATCAAGGCCATGCTGTACATTCCTCAATGTCTGCCTTAGCACTCGCAGCAGTGGAATTGATTGACTAATGGAGGCAGACTCACCACTCACTGCCTGTGTGACATGTTCAGAAGGCCGAAAAATTGTTATGACAGAGTCCATGAGGTGCCACTGTTCAGTCGTCATAGACATGGAGGCCCTGGAACTGTCACGGCTAGTGTGCATCACTAGGTATTCTGAGATGGCTTTGGATTGTTCACAACCTCTCTGCCATGTATAAAGTGGAGTTCCATCGGGTGACAACTTCCAGCTACAAGCAGTGCTGAGGCAGGCTGTTTTGTATCTGCAACTGCTGCAGTTGGTCACGGGCCTTTCCAGATCTTGAAAAGTGAGAGCAGATACGTCGTGCAACAGTCAGCATTTCCTTTACATCAGAGTGCTGCAGAAACTCCTGCACCACAAGATTTAAACAGTGGGCCATGCATGGAACAAGAAAAAAAACACCGTTTGTGATGCATTTTACCACATGTGACCCATTGTCACTTGCTATGAACACAGCTCTCAGGGACAAAGGGCTTAGCCATTTGTCAATTTCAGTCAGTACCACATCCGACATGTTCTCACCAGTGTGTGAACAGGTCTGATTGCACATAGCAATCGATGCATGCTGTCGAATTCCTGGAAGATTTCTACTATGACAATCCACCTTACTGCACTGATTATTCACATGACCAACATCACAAACAGCCCCCGGCACCTGCATCCAGTGTGCAGTTATACACAAATATGAGCTCCCCACTGTAAATGGATGAAATGAGAGGAGGAATGTTGAAGGGCATGTCTTACTGAGTCAGACAGAGTGCGGAACAACTCAGGGACAGCACGGGTAGAAAAGTATGTCCTGGATGGGACTTTCCATTTTAGACAGGCAAGTGCAGCAAACTGCCAGAACCCAGAATTCTCCACAAAGGAGAAGGGGAAAAAGATCAATTGCCAGCATATCCACTACAGCAGCATTAAGTTCACGTGACACTTTATGATTTGGGGGGTACTTCAGCTTATGAGGAAAAACACTCTGTAATGTGGGCTGACTTAAATGTTTTACACGGGGTGTGATCACAAATGGTTGTGCTCTGTGATGACTGGCATTGGTAGGGGGTGGAGTGTGGATGTTTGATGAAGACGGTTGCACAGGTGGTGATGACAAACCCAGAAATGCAGTTATTTTGCCAGATTTGCTAACTGGGACTGATGTACCACTTGCACTAGACATACTGCATTCACCACCACCACAAAAACTGCTACTCTCACCAGCACTGGACAACATTTCAAAGTCATTTTGGTCATCCACCTCATCATGCCTGTAGTAATCCTCTGCTCTCATTACCTCAGTACTGCACACATTTAATTTACTACTGGACTTAACAGTCATGGAAGGGGATAACATGCTCGCTATGGTTGCGGTGATGAAGGTATTAGCTGCCAGCTTGTGCTGGGTCCACAGAGCCAAGTGCCTATTCTTAAGATGTGTATGCTGTCCTCCTGTGCTCAGATGGCTCCCCTTTTTACCTCGACTCACATGCACATGGCAAACCTGACAGATTGCAACTGACTCATCATTTGCATCTTGAACAAAAAAATCCCAAGCAAGGGATTGTGATGCTCTGCTTTTAACATGTCCATGATGTGGCTTATTTAAATCCATTATTTTAAGCACTGAAGTGGGGGGGCACATGATGATTTGGGCACTGCACACTTGAACTGCAACTGACCACCACGACTACCTATCATATTTATTACTGGGTCGTCATCATCAACTAAAACCGGTAAATCACAAGTTTTAATGGGGGTGGGATTCCTGCAAATAGACTCAGATACAGTCACGTTGAATTTCTTTTTCTCCGGTTCCCAACTTGGGTCAATTACATCATCATTATATTCATCAGCGTCACACACATCCACATCTTCTGCTTGGATGCTAGCATGTTGCACAACAGCAACATCATCATCATCATCACATTCATCATCAGCATCTACACCACCATCACCTGATATGTTTTCACCACACTGTGAATCACTGCATGGAAAATGTGTGACATTAACTGCCACGGTGGATGGAATATCACATTGTATGTTATCATTGACATGATAATCAGAATCCTCAGGTTCAGTTAGTGGGATGTTATTGGAAAGTATGACATCATCTATGCTGCCACTCACTTGCACTGCTTCACACTCAGTATTTTTGGATATGGTACACTGGTCAGAATTCAAACTTGACGCACCAATACTAATACTACCACCACCACTAACACCAGTAACACTATCACCACCGGCTGGGAAAACATCATCTCCTCCAACTATGAGTGAAGCTACTGATTGGGCTGTAAAAATCATTGCAGGAGAAATACATTTCCTTACATCAGCAATGCACATCTGCGTCTGCGTACTACCACACCCACAGACTATCTTGTTGCCAGCATTGCCATGGAGAGAACCAGCTTTGCTTGCACATCTCTTTGCGGGCATTTTGGGGGATCAACCACAATATTATAACCAAATTTAGATTTTGATACATTCACTCTCTGATTGGGGGGACGCTGGATGTGAAGCCAAAAAAACAACTGTAGCTTCAGCAACAGATAAGTGACTAATCTGTCACACAATGAAAACAACTTCAGTAACCAGTGGTGCTGATGAGGTCACAGAAACAATCCAATCTGGTAAGAAATTCCTTTTGCCGGTGAGGGTGGGGAGGGAGCCCTGACTGAAGATTTTTATGGCAGTACAAGCAGCAAAACAAAGAACAGATACCACAATCACAGTACAAAATCAGGCAGCTGCAGTGGATAGCAGGTTCACACTGCTGCACCTGCAATTACACTGTGACACAATAAAAAGGTGTATTGTTTGATGTCACACAGCACCACATACACACTCACACACACACATAGAACAGTTTGTCTACAATGCTGAATGAGTAATGGATAGCAAATTCAGAAGTTCAGTAATATGCCATGTATTGTAAAGTAAATAACCTGAAATTATGAACTGCTGCACCAGATCCACAAAACACACAAACAGCAAGAACATTTTAACAATTACTGACAATATTACTGTGTGTTCATTAACACAGTCAGTTATATAACAAAAATATAACCAAAATACAAAAAAATCACTATTTCTGCAACTTAAATCTACCTACACCACAGATATGCCCCTCCCCCAAAACACACTTTCACTGTCTTTCACTACACACACTCAATGTTGTACATTAACATTCAAAATACACACAAAAACAAACATGCTAGATGATATGAGCACAGGAGGCTTTCCCTACAATCAATGAACTAAAGTCTGAGCCAGCAAAATAATGCAAAAATGCTTTTTTAACAGCTTTTAGATGGTTTCAATCACAGACAGCTCTTAGAGCACACTGTCTCCTACTTCTTCCTACACATACTACCCCTAACTGAGGCTGTGCAGATCAATATAGAGCCCATGTGACCTAAAATCCCATGAATTGCTGCAAAATTTGCCTTGGGAGCTCAAAAATAAGGTGACGTGAGGCGAAGTGCATTTCCCTCAATACACTTCGCCTTAAATTTAGTGGAGTAGTGGTCTGAGGAGGCGTAGTAATGCAAAGTCATTATTTTCAATGGACTTCGCATTAGTCATCATAATGCGAAGTACTCCGCTTCGCGTTGCAGAGCACTCCGTGAATTTACCTTTGCTCTGCGAATCAATTCGGGGAGCGGATTGAGCCCACTTCGCCCACCACTAGTCAGCATATGCTAATTCAAGTGTGCAAAAAAGACACCCACAGAGATTTTCAGAAAAATAACTGGTATATCACAAAGTTTGCATAAAATGTAAAATTTTCTGTTAAATTTAGGGAGCTCAAACCTCAGCGTGCCAGTAATAATCAGTAAATGGATGACTCCATGTATACTTGAAGTTCATGAATTTTCAGGCAATAAGAAGTTCCATTATACTTTATTAGCACCACAGAGTTCATCAGAATAGAGGCAGAATATAGTTGGCTCCTTTTCATTTTTAACCAGCAGCCTGGGCTCTGCTAACACAGGGAGTCCATAAACTAATACATACAGGTATGGCTTGGCAAGACAAAGATAAATTCCAACGAAATCAGGGCTGACAGGCTCCATCGGCACCAGTCATTTATTTAGCCATTTTTTGAGTTTAAGACTATATCCTAAAGTGCTATTTTAAGTCCATATCTGTTCATTTAGTCTCAGAGTCGCAGAAGGCAAAAAAGAACTGTGTACATCAATAAATAAAAAGATTCATATCTACGACAATTTTCAGCACTTAACATGCAGCCCAAACGATTCCTATGAGCTTTACACATAATTTTCTCCTAAGGAGTCTTTTTAGGATCTTTTCCAGTCTTTTTTTTTTATCCTTTTGAGTGTAGCCGTTAATTTACAGCAAGGAGCACTTTTTAAGTAATAAATAAAAGAAGTACTGCTATGAGTCTCAAATTACTTTGAGTCACTAGGGCCACCTTTGAAATGAGATTAACAGAGGGAAGGTTCAGATTCTGAAATTCTGAAGTAGCTCCCCGAAGGGAGTCCATTAATTTCAGACCATAACTTCCACAGTTTATTTTGAAGAAATGGAATAAAGAAAAGCTCTGGAGGGCTCTTCTATAAAGAGAGTTTTTTATAATGTCTACCTCCAAGTATCTTAATCATATACAGTACCTCCAACAGGTTGCTTAGTATTTGTTCCCTCCATGTCTGCCTCAGTTTCTTTTGCAGCTTCCCTGATTGAATTCCTCAAGCTCCATGTTCCATAGCAATGCTCGATGCAGTTTCTGACTTAGTCCTGCATGTCCAGCAAGCTTGTCTGGAAGAGCTTTACCAACTGTCATCCAAAATCAAACACCTTCTCCATATTCACTTCTCTTAGCAGCAGTGCACATCTATGGAGAAAAAGAAAAATGCTCCACTGAGCGTAATAAACGTAATATATCAAGATAAAAAGCAATACCCCCTTGGGCAAAGGTGGCATACCTCTTTTAAGATTTAATCAATTATTCTAGCACACACTTTGCTTTCATAGAGCTCAGCCTCCCTGCAAATCATCATAGCTTGCAGCCTTGCTTGCAAAGCCACAGGTTGGTATTCTCTTTCTGGCTCCTCACTTAAAATTCAGAATTCTTAAAATAATATAGCTTTGTATTTCATCCAGATCTATGCTGTTCCAGCACAGATCTACTTTTCACCATTAGGCAGCCAAAAGTGAAATCTCCCAGCTCATGCTTACTACTCAGCTCCAGAAAGATCAGCATAACTGGCAAGGCGTATGTCGAATGACAGTGCTGGACACTACTCACTATTGGTAAGTCTTCACCAAATTCAGCCTCACAGGTCCAATGTCAAAATTACGTTGGTCTCACTCTAAAGTTAATAAAGTGAAACCAAGAACATGTAAAATTCTGTAAGCAAAGAGCACTCTGTTGGTGTGGTGAGGAATGGAGCAGCAGCGGGGCCATCTTGCTGCTCCACCCTCTCCCCCAAGCAGCAAATAGGAATCGGCTGTGCTGTTGAGATACAAGTAAAACAAACTGCAGAAATACAATCTTTTCCCACAGTAAAATGTTATGCTGAAGCTGTCAAACAGAGGAATAGTGTTAAAATAATTTTACTTGGGATGCTAGCATGTCCAGAATGGAAGAACTGTAAATACTGTGGTTATGATACAATATAATTGTGTGTGTGTGTGTGTGTGTGTGTGTGTGTGTGTATGTGTGTGTGTGTGTGTGTGTGCTCACAGTGACAACTACATGACTGCCTTTTTTTTTTGTGTGGTCTGCTGCCGGGCCCCATTGGCCAAGTGCTCTGCCCCGATACACTCCCCTAGACTCCCAACTCTCCGAGCTCCCCCCAGCTAATCCCCCAGGGGCGGGGCCACTGGTAGAGACTGTTGCACTGTAAGTCATGGATGGGAGCAGGAGCCCAGTCGGCAGTGCAGGGTCCAGGGGGGCATCATCTCTGGGAGACAGGACCATTTTTGAATGCTGTGTTCCCCAGGAGATGGGATGTGCAATTACAACCATGGGATGAACCTGACATCTGTCCTGCCTCCCACTAATCCAAACGCCAGTTACAGCAGTGCCTCCAGCCACCACTAGGGGTTTGTATCGCACCAGACACTCATCCCCCTCCCCCTGGAGAAGGAAAGTCATCCCTTGGATGCTCATTCCTTCTCTTGCTGGCCAGCCTTCCAACTCCTGAGTCCATTCCAGAAATCAGGATGTTGGGGTCACAGGTGGATGCCTTGTAGCTGTGCTGGCAGACCAGCCATGACTCCCTCTTTTTTGTCTTACTTAGTATCTGGGAGGTGTCCTGAGTTAGTCCTCCAACAGTCCTCCAATAGCAGGGTGGCAGGGAGTGCTGCACCTTTCCTGTAATAGAGGTGACTCTTACTGTTCTGGTGCTCCCACCCTTCCTGCTTCAGACAGGAAGTGGTTTCTGCTAATCAAGCCCTTGTGCTTATAAAAATAGGTCTGGCTTCATGTGAGTTGGTTGAGGGGTGGAAGGGAGGACAGATCTGTGTAGCCCTGCTGCCCTGTTGCTCCTACAGGGAGCCTGTAAGCCCCTTCCACTGGGCTCACCAATGGACTATGAGCAGCTCACTGCACCGATGATCAGCTCCAGCAGCTCAGCCCATCCTAGTCAGCTCCCTGCTCACTCCTCCCATAACTGCTGCTGAAAAAAAAACTTAGTATGTTGCACGTCTCTGACTGAGTGCCAGTGCTGCTGCTTCAGTACATCTCTGGCTTTTTAAAGCTCCTGCTGGAATTTGCGGTTTCAGGCTCATTCTGCGGTTGGCTAGTGTGGCTGATGTCACACTAGCCCCACTCCTCTGCTGCTCCTACTTGGATCCTGTAAACCCCTTCTCCCACTGGGCTCACCAGTGGTCTGTGTGCAGCTCACTGAACTGATGATTGGGTCCGGCAGCTCAGCCCATCATGGTGAGCTTCCTGCTCACTCCACCTGTAACTGCTGCTGAAAAAAAGCAGCTGTAATAAGGCACCACATACTTTCTAGACAACCACATAGTCTGAAAGAACTGCTGCTAAGACACTAAATAAATTAAATTCAGGGAAAAATCCGGTGTCTTGTGTCACATTTTTTGGTGCAGTTCTGCAGTTGTGTCAAACCTTGTGTCAAATGCAATTCTGGAATGCATACTGTGTCAAAAGTGTTGCAGCTTGCGCCAGAGTGCCATTCATCACCCTTGCAGCAAAAAACAGTGGCTGCGTTATATTGCAGCCCGAGTTGCACCAGAAATTTGCTGCAGTATCCGCTTTTCTTGGATTCAAGAAGGTCAAATGCGTGCAACTGCATCAATCATAGGATGCACCTGTTAGATGAAGGTGGAACTGGTCTAAGCATATAATGAGGGCCACAGCAGGCAGGTATACTTGAGTCACTACTGAGGAGCTCCAGCAGCAGCACAAGCACCAGAGTGGTGGCAGCAAGATATGCCTGGTCTAGCAGCCCTATGTGCCATCAGGTTGGCCAGGTTAAGGTTGTGGCGACATGCCCGTCCACAGGCTGGCATGGCACAATGTCATAGCAGGTCACATATATAGAGGACAACCTACTAGAGACACTCAGCAAGAGTGCACCAGATCTAGGTCCTCGTACCTGGATCTGACAGAGAAGCAGTGTGTTGAATGGTACCATCTCACCAAGGCTGCCATAACAGAGCTGTGTAGTGAGCTCTGAGGGGAACTGCAGTGCAGAACCCACAGAGGTGATCCAATACTGGTGGATGTAAATGTCACCGCTGACATCTGCTTTCTGGCCATGGGGAGCTTCCAGACCCCAACAGGTGACACAGTGGGCTTTGTACAGGCCTCTGTCTCTAGGTACCTAAAACAATACCTGGAGGCTTTGCTATGCAGGACCCAGAGACACAGTATATCAAGTTCCCATAGATGCTCAGGAGCAACAGGCTGTGAAACAGGCCTTCTGTGGTATTGCACAGTTCCCTCATGTACTGGGTGCTATTGACTGCACACATGTAGCCATCTGGGTGCTGTCAGTTGATGAGAAGATCTATGCCAACAGGAAGGAGTACCAACTATGAATATGCAGGTCGTATGTGACAGCCAGTGCAGAATCCTGGATGTTGTCACCCAGTACCCTGGTTACTACCATGAAGTGTACATATTCCATCATTGTGGACTGTGTAAGGCATTTGAACCTGGACACATGCAGGGTAGACTGATGATAGGTAAGTGCACATACCAGGTGAAAATGTCACCCTGACAATAGCGCAGGGAAAAATTGTGCTGTAAAAACAGCACATGACTTGACAGTTACAGGGATAGCATAGTGAAAGTCAGTTACTGCTACTCCTGTAGCTGTCATCACATGTGAGGATGAGGACAAGTAACAAGATGTGTGGTGCCTTGCTGAGCTGCTCCCATGGTGAAGGGGTCTGAAACCATGAGCAACTAGGGTGGTGGAATGGCCTGGGAACCAGGATTCTGTTTGCAGTCTCCCAATTGTTGTATTTTTCTTCTCCCCTCCACCACCAAGTTTTATTTTTTGTTTGTTCTCTCCCCACCCTGCACTTTTGAAATCTCCCCCCAAACCTCCTCCCCGTCCCTGAGTTGCAACCCCAGTGGAGTTGATTATAATTAGACTTGAGGGTGTGGGGCACAAAGCCCCCATGCGACGGGTGGTGTGGAGGGAAGAGCCCCCTGCTAACATTTATTAAAGCTGTTTTGCTTTGTGTCAGCATGGTAGTGCTCACTGTTTTTCCTGAGCACTACCATTGCTCTAGTGGTTTTTGGTGCACTGTTTTTGACTGTGCTGTAGTTGGTTTTGAGGTTTTGACCTAGTGCTGTAAGTGCAGGATGCATGACACATAAGAAGAGGACCTTTCAGAATGTCACACTTAGGCTCACAGGTATTGTAACATGTGCCTCAATGGCCGAGGCATACTGTATGATGATGCATGACTTGCTAGTGCGCATGGTATGGCATGTACAAAACAGGGTGCTGTGCAAGTTCCTGCCAAGACATGGACTGCAATAGCTGGACACTGTGCCAGAGAGCAACTGATCAGCAGCCTCTTCATGTAAGCAGAGTGGAGTTACACCTAACCACCCTCAAAGCACAGTGGTACCGACAGATGTCACAGTACCTGTCTGGGTTATAGACTGCATGTAGGAATGTCCAGTACCTCCAACACTGTGTGCTCAGCAAAGTAACCAGGTACAAGAATGAGGGGTAGCTAGCCCCTTACACAGTTAAATGAAATCCAGGAAAAGTTCTGCACTCTTAGTACAAGCAAAAACTAAAAAGGCATTCAATTGAATAAAAATAAAGCTTTATTCCATTAAGTTCAATTTTACACGTGCAGCTGCTTACAATTCAGGTCCACCTACAGTCAAACTCACTCCCCAGTGCTTCAACCAGGGGTGTGGTCTTCCTCAGGGCATGGAGTGTATCTGAATCCCCCTCCATTTTATACCTAGGTCTGACAGAGGTATGCCCCCAGTGTTCTAAAGGCAAAACATCCATTATATTTCTACTTTACTCTGTCAGTGTCTTTAGAGGGATTTGAACCTAGATTTTATCTACAAAAATTATGTACTATAAACCAAAATAACTCTACAATTCAAATGGGAAACAATTTTAGGATGGCCTGTAGAATCCATCATATAGTAAATTGTGGCTACAGCTTAAACATACAACATGAATGAATAATTGAAAAAATTGAAAGAATATACAAAATACAAATATGTATGTTTTTCAAACGGCCCTGTCAGCTGGTATTATGTCATAAAGAAGGAGTTTAATCTTACTCCTTTATTCTCATTTTGACTACCATATTCAAAAATACATAACTGTGGCTTCTAGGGCATACCAATATTAAAGGCATATATTTTTGTTTTAAACATTTCTTGGACATGCCCAAGAATTCAGATATATTATTTACAATCAAATAAAAGCTGATATGGCACAATTTGAATTACAAACACAATTTTCGTTAGATATTATAAGGAGTGAGTTTCATATTTCTTCAGATGGTTTAAATTATTTAATTCATAATAGTCCAAAGAGAGGAAAATTAATTAAAGAGAATGGTCAGCCCCATATTGCTTTCCTTTCCATTCTTTGGGGGATCTACCAACTCCAACATGTTTCTCCATCTTATGGAACTAAAAAAAGAGAGAAAAAGAGACCAACCATAAGCTTCAGTACCAATTAAATATTATTTCAATTTGTTTTCTTTTTTAAAAAGGGTTTAAGGCCCCACTCGGTATTTAATCTTCTTGGTTGGATGCTGTCTAATGTAAAAATAGAATAGCTTTCTCATTGGAGTAACTTGTTCAATCTATCACCCCCACATGGATTTCTTTCAGTTTGCTCTATTGCCATGACTCTGGTACCCTCAGATTTGCTGTCACGTTTTTCTATATAGTGTCTGGCTACAGGTTTGTGAATAAGGCCTGCTCCTATATTCCTTATGTGTTCCTGTAACCTTTGTTTGACAGGTCTTATAGTTCTTCCTACATATAATAAGTTACAGGGACACCATAACGCATACACCACATAAGTGCTATTACAATTCAGAAAGGATCTTATTTCTGAATTTATAACTGTAGCCATCTAGCCTCAGTTCTTTTTCTGGACAGCAAAACTCACACATATTACATCTCCCACATTTATGCATCCCCTGGGAAGAGGAGGGTGCCACATTATGTTTTCTAGTGTGCGGGTAGGGTTGACAAACCTGCTTCTTACAAGTTTATCCTTTAGATCCTCTGCTCTTGAAAATGTAATTCTGGGCCTATTGCCCCGTTCTTGATCAAGCATAGTATAATTCATGAGAATAGGACAAAATGTTCTAAGAATGGAACCTATTTCACTAGCTTGATTATCGTATTTCATAACAAAAGTTAGTGGCTTCAAAGTTTCTTTTTCTGCATTCTTAGCCTTGGGTTTTAGTCGGGATTTCCTGTCAGTGCTACTCGCTCTGTCCTTAGCACCAATTAGTACTTGTTTACTATAACCCCTATTTTCAAACCGGTGTGTCATGTCTAATGCTTGTGTTTCAAATTCTGTTTCCCTTGAGCAGTTTCTTCTCAATCTAAGAAGTTGGCCATAGGTTATGGAATTTATTAATGATTAGGGGTGTGCACCATCAGCTCTTAGGAGGCTGTTGGTGGCTATTGGTTTTCTATATGTTTTGGACTGAATCTGGTTATTCTCATCAATGAACAATGTCAAATCAAGACAATGTATCTGTCTTTTCCCATAGCAGTGTGTAAATTTCAGATTGACATTATCTGTGATGTTCAACCTGTTCATAAATGAACCTATCTCCTCTTCTGGGCCCTGCCATATACAAAGTACATCATCAATAAATTTGATCCATTTTTTAATGTATTTACAATATGGATTAACAATTTGGGTTAAGAGGCACTTGATTTCCTGGTTCCCCCAAAAAAGATTAGCGTAACTGGAGGCCTTAGCCACCCCATCACTGTACCCTCTAACCATAAATACATTTCTTTATCAAATTCAAAAAAAATTATGTATCAGTAAGAACTCCAGGGCTGCCAAAAGAAATTCAGTGGGGAAGTTGGAGAAGTTAGGATTATCGTACAGAATTTCTGAACATGACTGAATACCATCTTGGTGTGTAATGCTTGTATAGAGGGATTCAACATCAGTGCTAAGCCAAATAAAGTTAGAGTACCATACCAATTCTTGAACTTTGTCCAGGATGTCCATAGTATCTTGAAGGTAGGACCACACATCAACTAAGTATTTTTTAAGATAATAATCAATAAACTGATTTAAGTTGTCAGTCATGGATCCTACCCCCATGACAATGGGCTGGCCTGCAGGATTTTGCAGTCTCTTATGTATTTTAGGAAGGTTGTAGAGTGTTGACAGAGTGGTTGTGTCATTATAGATAAATTTAAATTCACCCTCAGACATCTGCTCTGTGGATTTTCCCCATTGTAGCAACTAAAGAAGTTCCTTTTTTTATGAGTCAGTGGTGTTGCCAGGTTACTTTCTATGTGTATTGCCATCATTTAATAGTTCTACCACACTTCTGGCATAGTCCTCATTGTCCATAACAACTATGTTGCCTCCTTTGTCTGCCTCCTTTATTGCCACCTGTAATTCTTATAGTTCTTTCAATTCTTTCTTTTCAGTTGGTGTTAAGTTGCTTCTGTCACAAATGCACTCAGCAGTTCAGGCCCTCTACTCCCACAGTGCCAACCTCTGAGTGCAGTAATGTGAACATGTAACAGACAGGGTAGCCCTCCTGTCTGTTTGTGGGTTTGAATCACCTTTAGTCTCAAGTTCTGGGGGGATTTAAACTGTGAACCTTATGCTAGCATACCCAAATGTATAGGTGAAGATTTGTACCCTCTTCGAGAATTGCGGTACAATCTTATGCTAGGGGGCACCAAGCCATGCTTCCAAAACGAACCCTTACAACTCTATTAAAGACTTTAGGTGTATGTTTACCTTTTTCCAGTTTAGTAACACCATCAAGCTTTGAACAGTGTTTTGTCAGTCTTAACCCTCTATACGTCACATGCAAAAAGAACTTCGAAGACACACCCAGGCAGTTTTTCAAAATAATATATTTACTAAAATGGATAAAAATATGTAAAATATAAACACAGAACACTATATCAAAAAGCATGCAGTCACTTAAAAGAACAAGGTTAAAGTACAAAACATAAACTCCTACAAAAATACAATAAGACTTTTTTATCCAATGTATTACCTCTTTACAATGCTTAAGTTAGATCAGAGATCTTCCTTCTTAAGAGTCCAAAAAGATATGTATCACAAAGATCAGACACAAGTCCAAGTTAGACTGCATCTCTCTCACACACCCTTCTACAATGTCATCGAGCTTCTCCTTTTAGTATATAAAAAATATACAAACAATGATTTTCCTGTCAGAAGATATTTTAAATACTGTGACTTCAGCAAAAACTAATTTCCCAAATTATGACAGTCTTAAATCAAGCCTTTCCTTTGATCTTGTGTGGTTTCCTGTTCCCAAAGCAGGTAAGAGATTTTACAACATTTCACACCGTGGTGGTAGAACATGTTTTTCTTCTAAGACGTCATAAAAATTTACAAGCCCTATATCCTAGCAACTGGGTCAGTTCTAATTCAGACAGAAACAGGAGACCCTTAATTATGTCTCTCTAGTCTTTTAATTACCTCCTGATTTGAGGTTAATATATCCTGTATCTTTCTCTGACCTGAGAGGGGGGTCACGCAGGAGCACAGGATGTCCCATGTGAGACAATCATATACCACATTCTATATTACAAATATCATAGAACAATCATAACCAGCTGGCCAAGCACCACACTCCTCCCCACCTAGACTGAATTTGGGGGCTCTATCCCCTGCATGGGATGAGTTTCCCAAATCAGTTAACTCCTCATACAGACGCGATACACCATTTGTGTTCTGATTGGTCACTCCTGCCCTATGTAAGATTGTCATGTCATAGCCCTGCAAGGCAAGACTCCATTTTAATAGTCTACCATTAGTTTTTCCCATTTGGGTCAGCCAAACCAGGGGGTTGTGGTCAGTTTGTACCTCAAAATGCAGCCCATACAAGTATGGCTCTAACTTCTTTAGGGCCCACATTATGGCAAGACAATCTTTTTCCATAGTAGAGTAAACCTGCTCCCTCGGAAGTAACATTTTACTCAAGCACACTACAGGGTGATCTTTCCCTTAGTTGGATTTCTGACTCAGTACTGTCCCAATACTCATGTCTGCGGCATCAATCTGGACTATAAAGAGTCTGCTATAATCAGGACTTGTCATTACAGGAGCACTGCACAGTGTCTCCTTCAGTCTGGTAAAGGTTTTTTCACAGGCTGGTTCCCAGATAATTTTCTTAGGCATCTTTTTGTTTACCAGTTCAAATAGGGGAGCAGCCAGGGCACTGTAATTGGGTGAAAAGTTCCTATAGTACCCTGCTGTCAATATAAAACTCCTGACCTGCTTCAGCATTTCTGGTCTGGGCCATGCCTTGATCACCTCTATTTTTACTTGGTTAGGATGGAGCAGTCCCCGGTCTACAACATGCCCGAGGTATGTCACTTTGGCCATGGCCACCTGGCACTGCTCAGCTTTGAAAGTGAACCTGGCCTCTGTATCCTGCCCAGCACTTCCCTAAGGTGGAACAGGTGTTCCTCCCAGCTGGCACTAAAGATGGCAACGTCATCCAGGTACACCACAGCATACTCCTCAGCACCATTTAACACCTGCTTCATAAACCTTTGGAAAGTGGCTGGGGCATTCTTCATTCCGAAAGGCATTACTTTAAATTAAAATAAGCCTATCGGAGTGATGAAGGCTGACCTCTCAATAACTCTGTCTGTTAACTCTACTTTCCAGTACCCCTTTGTCAGGTCAATAGTCATAAGGTAGGTCGCCCTTCCTAACTTGTCCAGGAGTTCATCCGTACAGGGCATCAGGTGGGCATCTGACTTCATGACTGAATTCAGTCCATGATAGTCCTCACAGAAATTAGTAGAGCCATCTGGCTTGGGCACAAGGACTACGGTTAAGGCCCTGGGGCTGTGGGATCTCTGGATTAGCCCTAAATCCAGCATTTCTTTCATCTCCTTCCTAATGTCCTTTTGGACAGCCTCTGACACCTGACAAGCTGTCTGCCGTATGGGTGTCTGTGTCCCTGTCTCCACATTGTGCATTACTAAGGGGGTTAGTCCAGGCTTGGCACTAAACAGTGGGGCAAAGTCTGCTAAAACCTCCATTACTTCCTGGATCTTGTCCGGAGCCAGCTGGGGTGACAATTTCACTGCCTTCACAGAGGACTCCCACTTGCTTTCTTCCAGCAAGTCCAGAAGGGGGTCTCCTTCATCCATCCCATCCCCAGGACTACATACTGCAAACACCATGTCAGCCCTATTCGCATTTGGCTTCATCATGTTGACATGGTACATTCTTTCTGTCTTCTGTCAGGTAACTCTATGATATAGTTCACGTCATTTACCTTCCTAACTACTCTGTACAGTCCTGCCCACTAAGCCTGCAGCTTGTCTTTCCAGACCGGAATAAGGACCATGACTTCCTGACCCACTGTGTATGAGTGAGCTCTGGCTTTGCGGTCATACCACAATTTTTGTTTCTGTTGGGCAGCTGCCAGGCTACTCTGGGCTGTCCCCATAAGCTCCTTCAGCCTTTCCTGAAACCTAATGATGTAATCCACTATGGGAGGTCACTGGGTGGCATGCTTGCCTTCCCAGTCCTCCTGGATCAAGTCTAGGGGCCCACGTACCTGGCATCCATATAAGAGCTCGAAAGGGGAAAATCCTGTCAACTCTTGGGGCACCTCCCTGTATGCAAACAACTGGAGAAGAAAGTATTTCTTCCAGCCCCTCCCATGCTGTTCAGCAAATGCTTGGAGCATTGACTTCAGGGTACCATTAAATCTTTCCACAAGCTCACTGGCTTGTGGATGATAGGGTGTCGTGTGTCTCTGCACCACCTCACACTTCTCCCACAAACATTTCATCAGGTCCAACATGAAGGAACCCCCTTGATCGGTGATAACCTCCTGTGGAAACCCAACACTGGAGAAAACCCCCAAATAAGGCATCTGCAACTTTGTCTGTCCTCAGTGAGGCTAGGGTGGCTGCCTCTGGATACTTGGTGGCATAATCCACCACATTCAGGATGAACCTCTTCTTGGAGGAGCTGGGGGTATTTAAAAGCCCCACAATATCCATTTCCACCCTCTGGAATGGCTCCTCCACTATGGGCAATGGAATTAGGATGGCTTGGGTTTTCATACCTGCCTTCCCTATTTCTTGGCACTGGTGACAAGACCTGCAATACTCCTTCACCTGCTGGTTGAAGTTCGGCCAATAGAAATTCTGGGCCAACCGCTGCCTGGTGCGCGTGATTCCCAGATGACCAGACAAGGGAATATCATGTGCAATCCTGAGCAACTGCTCACGATACCCCTGGGGAATGACAAGCTGCCTCTTATCACTCCTCCCTCTGTCTTCACAGCCTGAGTATACATCAGTCCATTTTCACAATAAACCTTATGTTTACCATCACCTCCCTGTGCTCCATCAGAGTCTGCCCAAGCCCTCAGCTTCTCTAGACTATGGTCACTTTTCTGAGCAGCTGCAAACTCCTTACACATTCCCAAGGCATGGGACAGGTCCCCTTCAGTCTATAAACTAGGGTCCCTAGCACTAGCATCAGGGGACTCAGGATCACTGTCATCCCTAACCCTCTGACAATGGGTCACCCCTCCTTCATTGGAGTAACCCTCTGTAGCTGTGTTGCTAACTGCTACTGGGGAAATTTCTACCCCCTTTTTTATTAGTCTCCATATCAGGAGACACAGACTAGGGAAACCAGCCTCCCAGTGGTTTCCACAATGGCTTCTGTGGGGTCCAGTGAACTACAATTTTCCCTTGCTGCTTGGCTATGGGTAACTGCACACACCATCCCCAGTTTGAGATTGTTACAAAGGATGATGTCAACAGCTAAAGTTTTGCAGACAGCTACCTGTTGCACAGTTTCCCCTGTTTCACCCCAGTCTAGGAGAACACTAGCAAGTGGTAATGTGGTCTCCTCAGCAGTGAACCCTTGCACAGTTACAAATTCATTGGGTATCAGCTAACCAGGCTCTACCAGATCCCCTTTTACTAGTGTCAGGGATGCCCCTGTGTCCCTTAACCCTTGTGTCTGTACACCATTCACTGTGACTGGGTGCATGTTTCCTCATGTTCACAGGCATGCTTCCAGGGACACATAAATAACCCACTTCTTTCCTAGCCCCATGTTGCATATTACACATCCTTTTGGGACACTGTCTAGCAATATGCCCTGTTTCTTTACAAACCCAACATTCATTTCTTTTCTCAGAAAAGTATTTTCTTTGAAACCTGGGGCTAAATGGTTTCAGTGGAGGCAGTGAGGGTTTTCGCTGCCATGAAGGTGCACTTTTCCCTTTCTGCACTGCTACACCCACCTCATTTGCTCTCAGGGCAGGTCTGCTCTTGGCATAGTGGTCTGAGACTTCAGCAGGCTCTTGTACTGTTTTGTGATCTCGGTCCTCCAGCCAGGTTTTCAGCTCTGCTGGGCATGCCCAATAAAACTGTTCTAACAAAATTGCATGTTAAATTTTATCTACAGAGTTTGCTTCAATTCTCTCCTACCAACTTTTTAAACATTGATGTTTTTTCATGGCTAGCTCCTCATAGCTCATGTCAGGACTTCTCCTGAGCTTACAGAATTTAGCTCTGTATGCTTCTGCAGTTAAATTGAACTTTTTTAAAAGTGCAGCTTTAAGTTTGCTGTAATCATTGCTGTCCTCATTTTCCATTTTACCCAATGCATCCCGAGCTTTTCTGATAAGTAGCAGAGATAGCTGGAAGTTCCAGAAACCTCTAGGAATTTTAGCCTGAAAACAAACTTTCTCAAAGGAATTTAAAAAGGCATCCATATCAGCCCTATCTTTAAAGTCAGCTGTCAATTTAGAATTCAGTTTGTAACCCAGTCCTGTAGTTCCAGGTAAACCCAAGCCACTTACCTGCTCTGGTGCTGGTTGTTGGAGTTGTAACTTCTCCAGTTCATGTTGCCTCTGGTGCTCACGCACCTCATGGTTCACCTCTCACTGGTCACACTCCCTCTTCTCTTCTGCAGCTCGCTGATCTTGCTTTTCTTCTCTCTGGAACTCCAGCTCCATTCTGCACAACTCAATCTGTAGCCTGACTGCTTCTGACTCCAGAATGCTGGTAATCTTCCCCTGCTGCCATGGCCCTTCAATGCACTGACCCTGCTATCATCCTCACTGGATCTGGACACTGCAATGGCCACTAGTCCCTCCATGCCCAAGGTTTGGTCTTTTTCAGTCACAGACTATGACTCACTGCTCTGGGCATCTGCTGCCATCAGGGCATCCATGAGGTTCTGCTTGGTGGCTCTCACCTCGTGCAGGACTCCTCTATCCTTGCACAGCTGCTTCAAGTAGTCTGCAGTGTTCCCACTGTAGTTTGAAGCCATCTTCTTCCATAACTATGGCTACTCTAACTTGCACTTTAGGAAAAAAAAATAAAACAGGTAGGAACTTGACTGTAAGCGAAATGATACAGTTCTGTTTCCTTTTTAAAAATAAATCACTGCCTTATTTTGCAAGTGAGCTGTAGAGTATCAAGCTGAGACGCTGAACAGTTAAAGCTTGTGTTACCAAATTGTATCCACATCACTGCCAACCAAATCTGTTACAAACGCACTCAGCAGGTCAGGCCCTCTGCTCCTACAGTGCCAACCTCCAAGCACAGTAATGTGAACAGGTAACAGACAGGGTAACCCTCCTGTCTGCTTGTGGGTCCGAATCACCTTTAGTCTCAAGTTCTAGGGGGATTCAAACTGTGAACCTTATGCTAGCATACCCAAATGTACAGGTGCAACTGTACCCTCTATGGTGATTGTGGTACAATCTTATGTGGGCACACCAAGCCAGGCTTCCAAAATGAACCCTTAAAACTGTATAAAAGACCTTAGGTATATTCTTACCTTTTTCCACTTTAGTAACACCATCAAATTTTGAACAGTTTTTTGTCAGTCTTCACCCTCTATATGTCACATGCAAAAAGAACTTCAAAGACACACCCAGGCAGTCTTTCAAAATAATATATTTACTAAAATGGATACAAATATGTACAATGTAAACACAGAACACTATATCAAAAAGCATACAATCACTTAAAAGAACAAGGTTAAAGTATAAAACATAAACTCCTACCACAATACAATTAGACCTTTTCTATGCAATGTATTACCTCTTTACAGTGCTTAAGTTAGATCAGAGATCTTGTTTCTTAAGAGTCCAAAAAGATATGTATCCCAAAGATCAGACACAAGTCCTTGTTAATCTGTGTCTCTCTCACACACCCCTTCTATGATGTCATCTAGCTCCTCCTTTTAGAATATAAAAAATATACAAACAATTATCTTCCTGTCAGGAGATATTTTAAATACTGTGACTTCAGCAAAAACTAATCTCCCAAATTATGACAGTCTTTAATCAAGCCTTTACTTTGATCTTGTGTGGTTTCCTGTTCCCAAGGCAGGTCAAAGATTTTGCAACTTTTCAAACCATGGTAGTAGAACATGTGTTTCCTCTAAGATGTCATCAGAGTTTACGAGCCCTATATCCTGGCAGCTGGGTCAGTTCTAATTAAGACAGAAACAAGATACACTTAATTAAGTCTGTCTAGTCTTTTAGTTACCTCCTGGTTTAAGGTTAATATATCCTGTAGCTTTCTCTGACCTTTGGAGGGTCACCCATGAGCACAGGATGTATTATGTGAGACAATCACATACCACATTCTATATTACAAATATTATAGAGCAATCATAACCAGCTGGCCAAGCATCACAGCTTCTGGTACTTTTTTTCAGTTTTATAATGTTTTATCAACTTCTCTTAAAACCACTGTCTTAAAACTTTTTATCATAGTATTAGTGATACTGGGGCAGAATTAAGGTGGTGGCTTAAAGAAGCTTTGTCTTTCTTTATTAAGTGTATCACCCTCAAACACTTTAAATTCTTGTTGCTCCTATGATTATCTGTCCTGTGTTAAGCTCTCTAGTACATGCAAGTCCCTTTCTAGCTCATCTTCCATTAATATATTATCCAAAACAGCCTCATCATCCATTTCTGAATCACTAAGTGTAGTTAATAAATTCACCATGTTCGTGTCTACATTCTCCAATATATTTGCATTTACATTGACTCCCTCCTGATCCCCCTCCCCAATGTCATCCACAATAAAGTCCATTTTGGTTAACTTGTGCTTAGCATGGTACTCCCTTAGTCTGATTTTTCTAAAAAATGTAAACAAATCAACTTGATTCCCGAATTGATCTGAGTTCCTGGAGGGGGCAAAGTTAAAGCCTTTTAGGAGCACACCCACCTGATTGTCAGCTAACACTACCTTGGATATGTTTAACACCTTCAGTATCTCTTGGTGCTGCTCCGCAACTCTCTTTCTGGCCCTTCCTTTTCTCCCCCTCTTCATACTCCATTATTTGACTCCTTCTTCTTGTTCCTCTTTTTGCCCTTTTAGAGGTAGTATCCTGTATTTTTCCTGTAGCTGCAGAGATGTCCATGGGCCCTTGACGTGCACACTCTCTAACTGGACATTTGTTACCCTCTTCATCTATAGTAACTCTCTTTCTTGTCCTGGAGTGCCCTCTACTGTATGACAGTGCAGAATGTGACCAGGATAGAATATGTCCTAACCGATAGTCATTAGCCTCCCTTTCAAGCTTGGATTGCTGTTTTTGTATACATTCTTGTTTGTATTTATCAAGTTTTTTCTTTAATTTATCAGCCAGGGACTTGAACTTGGGTAAGAAGTTCAATTTATTAATATCTTTGTGAGTTTTTTCCAATTCCTCTCTCACTGATTGATATTTCTCATTATCTTCTGCAATAATCAGCTTTATAAAGGTATGTGAACAAAGAGCTGCAGCTTTTTCCAAGTCCTGTCTCCTTTTGAAGTTCGCTAAACCACAGGATGGAAGTTTAAGTAAACGTAAGCCCCGAGGTGCATGAGCTCTTTCTAAACATGTCTCAAGCACTGTAATATTGTAGGTGATGTTAAGTTCATTTATGCACAGTTTCCAGTGCTGATTAAACAAGTTCCCAAGAGTCAAAGATTCAGGCGGCTCACCTTAACCTCTTGCCGACAATGTTAAAACTCCTCCATTGTTGCTATTAAGTTTTCCCTTGGCTTGTTTTTTCTGGCTGCTAGGTCTTCAAAAGCTCTGATGTTTCTGGGTTCTGTTTCAATCTTGGAGCCCTACCTCATGCTACTGGATACCAACTCTGCTTCTTGTGACATCCCTTTTGATAATTATTTTACTCCAAGAAAATGCAAGTATGAGCAATTCCAGTGTCCGGAAATTTGTTTGGGTTTTGAAAGATTCAGCAGAGGCACACCTTGTGTAAACTGGAACTTGTAATGCATGTAAGCACAGACTTGAGGTCACATTTGAAAAAAAACTGCTACATGGCAACACAGATAAAGTAATCCAACTCATTCCAGTACCTCCAATACTGTGTGCTCAGCAAAGTACCAGGTGCAAGAATGAGGGGTAGCTAGCCCCTAACACAGTTAAATGAAATCCAGGAAAAGTTCTGCACTCTCAGTGCAAGCAAGAACTAAAAGGCATTCAACTGAATAAAAATAAATATTTATTCCATAAGGTTCAATTATACACATGCAGCCCCTTACAATTCAGGTGCACCTACAGTCAAACTCACTCCCCAGTGCTTCAACCAGGGGTGTGGTCTTCCTCAGGGGGTGGATTGTATCTGAATCTCCCTCCATTTTATTGCTAGGTCAGACAGAGGTATGCCCCCAGTGTTCAAAAGGCAAAACATCAATTATATTTATATTTTACTCTGTCAGTGGCTTTAGAGGGATCTGAACCTAGATTTTATGTACAGCAATTATGTGCTAAAAAACAAAATAACTGTATAATCCAAACAGGAAACAATTTTAGGCTAGTCTGTAGAATCCATCATATAGTAAATTGTGGCTACAACTTAAACATACAACATGAATGAATAACTGAAAAAATTGAAAGAATATACAAAATACAAATCTGTATGTTTTTCAGGCGCTCCTCAGTAGTGACTCAAGTATACCTGCCTGTTGTGGCCCTCTTTCTAAGCTTAGACCAGTTCCACCTTCATCTAACAGGTGCATCCTATAGACAGGATGGAGGCAGTTCAGAGGAGGGCAACTAAAATGGTGCAGGGTCTGCAAGAGAAGCCATATGAGGAGAGACTAAAGGAGCTTAATATGTATACCCTTGAGGAAAGGAGGGAGAGGGGGGACATGATAGAAACATTTAAGTACCTTAGTGGACTCAACAAAGCCCAAGAGGGTATCATCTTTCAGAAAAAGAGATGTGCAAGAACAAGGGGACACAATCTGAAGATAGAGGGGGGACGGCTCAGGGACAATGTGAGGAAGTATTTTTTCACAGAGAGGGTGGTGGATGCATGGAACAGCCTTCTTGAGGAGGTTGTGGGGTCTAAAACTGTGGGAGAATTCAAGAATGCATGGGACAGACATAAGGCAATTTTTGTGGGGGGTAGGAAGAAATAGGCTGTTGGTTAACTAGGATCTGCAGCTTATCCTCTAGGTAAGGAAATGGGCAGACTAGGTGGGCCAAGCAGTCCATATCTGCCATCAAAGTCTATGTTTCTATAGCCCTAAAGTTGCAGTGCCTGTCTGGGGTGAGGCATACCCTAAGACAAATTAAGAATAGATGAAACGACCTTATGCTTAAGACAAGGAAGCCCCACAGCAACTAAGGAACATGACCAGGGAGGTGCATGTGGCCATGTGTGGTGGTCACTGCCACAATACAGGTGAATGACAGCAACCTATGAGCAAACATGCACATTTTTATGGTGCCACCATGTGTGATAGGTGGTAACTTACATGTCCTGTTCCCCACTTCTTTCTCCACCGGCAACAACCCCAGCACACCATGCTGATACCACTGGAGAAACCAAGGACCAGGATACTGTGCAGAAGGATGCACCTGAGATAAGAGGTGAAGATAAATGTTATCAATGTTGCCAGTGCAGGACACAGGCATGTACAGTTTAAGGGTCACAGGACCAAGCAGCAGACAATGTCCTGGTCATGGTGCTTGTCCATGGGCCAGTGTGGGCCCCCCAGGGAGCACTGCAAGGCCTCATGCCATATACCCATTAGGTGCACCAGTGTGCAGAGGTTGTACCCTATGTGTGGTGCACATACACATTTCAAGGGATTCTGGGTACCCACGTGCATCCAGTGTTCACAAGTTGTCTTCAGTGTGTGCTGCACAGACATAGCACATTGGTGTAACAGTATTCATGAATGTGTACCACAATGCAGGACCATGCATAAGGGCTGGACAGGCATGACTGCAACATGAGCAGGGGATGGCTGGATGACACTACCTGTGTGGAGCAGGGGTCATCTACTAGGTCATGTTCTAGGGAGCTGTACCACGCTGGTAAAGGCTGGAAACAGGTAATGTGACAACATGACTGGTGCATCCCATGTGACCATGTGATGTGTGTCACGTGGCATGCAGTGATATGTTTAGCATGCAGTGGTGAGACCTCAGAAGTAATGATGACTGCAGGCCTGACCAACCACTTGCAGCAGATGACGTTTGTGGCAGGGGGTCAGCACCCATCACAAGACTGTGTATGATGCCATCCAGCTGAGTGGTATGCCGCTACTACAAAGTCATCTGCACAGATCCCATAGCAGGTGCTCCATATTTTGCCACAGGATAGGACCCCAAAATGGAATGGTGACCCGCTTGGCATCCATGCACCCACAAGCAGAACTTGGGTCCACTAACCCCCTTGTCACTGATATGGGCCATGGAGAGACATGAGGCAACCATACTGAGGCATTTCTGATAGGCTGCGCAGACCGCACAGCAGTCAGGTACAATGACATGCACCACACGTGCGCTGTACTGGCAGGATGGTGGCAAGTGCATTCATAGGGGATGAGCACACTTGCCAAACACCGAACACACAGACTGGAGTGTCATGTAAATCAGAGGCAGTGTTCTTGGCATGCAGACATGGTGGGGTGGGACTGGAAACACAGACAGAATCCCAAACCCCATACAATCCTACAGAGTCAGGAGCACACACAAATACCAACCCTCCAGCTGTGCACATCCTGCTGACAGCAGCACATTGTGACACTCAGTGGTGCTGGTAACTGACACTTGGGGGATGTGGGCCACATAGGGCTGGTCCACCACCCCCATGGGTGGGACCACATAATGTTGCACTATGGACTGCAACTGTGTGCATGATGCAGTGGTGCATGTATGACAGGATGGCAATGTGGGGTGGCAAGGGGTCACAGTATGTACTACACTGGGGGAAGAGGGGGAATCCAGAAGGTGGTTTGGAGCCATGCAGCACAATTGCACTGGTTGGGTCTCCCCTCAGAAGGCTGCCAAATGTGGAGGTTGTACCACACATGGCCAAGTGCTGTACAGCAACTACCATGTGTTATGTTTGGATATGGCCAGGCACACCACTGTACTGGCTACTGTTGTGCACTACAGCTTGCACAAGGCCAAAATGGAGGTAGCCCTGCAAGTGCCTCAGTGCATATCCACCTGTGGGCAGGGTCACAGAAGTGCCTGTATGCAGGTACACTGTGCCTGTAAATGGATGTTAGCTGTCATTATAGCATGTGAATTAATATGTTACACATACAACATCATCTCATAATATTTGATTTCAAACATATTATGACTCTAAATACAAATAAGTTCCTTCTCTCATCCATAGCATCAAAGTTATATCCTACGTATATTTTTAGTAATTCATTGTACAGTATTATATATCCCCCCCCCCCCCCACATCAGTCTAGCAAAAATTACTATAGAACTCTAGGCTTAGGTACTTATTATTCTTAAAGTGTATCATGATGCCACATAGAATTGTTTTTATATTTCTAAATAGCTTATTAATAAGGGTAACTTCATACTTCCTATACCAAGGAGAGTAATTGCATCATGTTTTCCTCTGTTTCGTTTCATTTTATTTTATTTTTTACTCTTGTAAGTCTGATGAGCAAATTGCCCGTTTTCACAGATGACAAGCAATACATAAAACAAAAACAAAGACATCTACAATACAAAAATACAAATCACATATAAACATTTAACAAGTACATTATTGAGTACACTGTAGGTACTTTTTCAACTTTGATTTAAAAGAAAAAAACAGAGTTACAGATTGATATATCACATGGGAGTGAATTAAAATAACTTGGTCCCTTATATAACAATGAACGCTGTCCAGATGTTCTCTTGAAAAATGGAACATTAAATGTAAACTTTGTGTTCTAGTGCAATTAGAGTTAACATATTTAAAAAAAAGAGAGCTCACAGAATTAGATAACAGACCAGCTTTGATTTTGAATAGAAACAACCACATTTTAAACTGAATTCTATTTATGAGAGAGAGAGAGAGAGAGAGACAGTTGGAAGACTTTAACAACAGTGGTCAGTTCGAGCAGGAACTGACAGCATGAATCTCAATATGGAATTATATGCTACTGTCAATTTTCCCAGAAGTTTAACACTTGAGGGGACATATGCCACCAACCCATAATCCAAAACAGAAAAAAAGGAAACTATGTGCTAGCAACCTCCTAGATTCAGTTGTTAAATAGTGCTTAACTCTGTGCAGACATCTGAGTCTTTGATGTACTTTTTTTTATAGTGGAAGACACATGCTGTTCAAATGTGAGATTAACATCAAAAATAATCCCTAAATATTTAAATGTGTTAACAAATTCAACAGTACTTCCCTTGATGTCACAGACAGATGGAAGTTTGGACAGATTCATTTTTTTGTTCGAAAAAAGCATAATTTTTGTCTTAACTGAGTTAAGCACAAGAGAATTTGCAAACAACCAAGTTTTAAATGAGTCAAAACTGGCTAGAAGCTTAACTAAAGCCTCCGTAGGATTGGGGCTTTCCTCATAAATGACTGCGTCGTCCACGTACATTATAATAGAACTAGATGGACACGAGGATGGGGCACCATTAATGAGAAGAGAAAAAACAAGTGGGCTCAGGATGGAACCCTGGGGAACGCCACATTTAATGGCTGTAGAAGAGGACAAATGACCCTCAATTGTTGTTACATGTGACATATCTACAAAGTAATGGGAAAACCATTTAATCACTCCATAAGAAAAGTGCATTTCTTCCATAATACTTAGAAGCACACTGTGCTCCACCAAACCAAAGGCCTTGGTGAGGTCCACAAAAAAAGCATTTAGAGCTCTCTGAATGCCGCTAGTGAACCTCACCAAGGACGTTTCAGTATTGTGCCCCATTTTGAAACCGTGCTGGCAGGGAGATAATAAATCACTTTTCATGAGATAATCCAAAGTCTGGTCCAAAATAATTTTCTCAAGGATCTTTGACAAAGGTGGCAGGAGAGCTATCAGACGATAATTAGATACCAAAGAAGGGTTACCAGCTTTGTGTATTGGTCTAATAATTGCATGTTTCCTCTGCTTTGGAAACACACCATGGATGGGTAATTGAGAAATTAAATATAGTAGTTAACGGAAAAGAAACGGTATCAATGCCCAATCTCAGAATGTGAATATCTAAAGAATCAGTTAACAAAGAGGGTTTAGGGTCATTACTAAATATGTATTCCCTAACTATCTCAGGTGAAAATTTAGGAACCAATTCAACATCAGCTTCAAATTTAGAAACAGTTTCAGAAAGTACATTGGAACCAGAAAACCTTAACTTCTCAAGGTCTCTAAAGTAATTATTGAAACTCTCTGCCACCAAATTAGGACTAGAGATGTGCAAATCATCACTTTGAAGAGAGATCGATTGGTCTCTTTTCCCCCTGCCCATCAAGTTATTTAATATCTTCCAAGTATGTCTTGGATTACCACATGCTTTTTTTCAGTTGTCCCAAAAAGAAATTTACTTTTGATTTTCTAATTTCTGATTTACACCTATTTCTTAGCATTTTATAGGCCAAAAGAGTCAACATCTTTATTGCACTTATAGTGTTTCCAACTCTAAATTTCATGATTTTTAACAACTCTTTCGTACACCATTCATGCTTGGTTGAATGAATATGCATTTTTTTCAAAGGTGCCAATTTATCTAACAAGGTAGAATACAGAGTAAGAAAAGTGTCTAACATGATGTCAATGTCATGAATAAGCTTAAGCTGTGACCAATCTATATCTTTACTGGCTGTAGATAGACCCTCTGGGGTCAGGGAGGAAATTTTCCTAAATTAAATATACCTAGGGGCTTGTTTAGCATATTTAACAGACCAGTCACACATCACTGGACAATGGTCACTAATTTTGTCAGACAAAACCATTGCACTAGTAATGCTATCAGGCTTAGTAACCAAAATCCAATCAAGGATTGAGCCCGAATTAGCTTTATGGTTGTGTCTGGTAACATCGTGAATCATTTGATGGAAGCCTAAGTCAATCAATAGGTCACGAGTGCCATCTGTTTCATTAACTTTCCAGTTATTGTTAAAGTCTTCCAACAATATCCACTCTTTATTTAGGGGGAGGTGAGATTTCAAACGAAAAACCAAGTCAAGACCAAGTTTAAATTTCCCTGGCGGAATGTAAATAGAACTAATAACTAATTTCTTGCCCTGGCCAAATAAAATCACTATCAAAACAAGGCCACAAACAGCATCATTTATATCATCAAAAATCCTTATTGCACTAAACTTAGAATTGATGTATATATGTACCCCCCCACACACACATTTACCTACCCTATCCTGATGAAACAGATTAAAGTTAGGCAACAGAATTTTGGAATCAAGAACATTGCTGTTTAACCATGTCTCGGAGAGGGTAATCACATCAAAATAATTCAGCTCTAGCTACATCAAAAATTGGTCACACTTTGAGGTTAGGCTATTAATGTTCAAATGAACAATTTTCAGGGTTGAATGAAAATTAGGAGAAACAGTTTTGCTAGTCATGTCTGGACCAGGTTTTACCTGACCCAAATAATGTGGGTGTGGGTGAGGATGGACTGAGCCAGAAATGAGTAACAAAAGAGCCAGGAGTCACCTAAAATTAATTCTATTCACCACCTTCCTTTCATTTCTGGTAACTGAATGATACATGTTAAGCCTAATGTTAGAAAAGTAATGGTCAATTGAGAACCTCAAAGTATTAAAAGAGACAGGATAAAAAAAACATGTGTTATATATATTAAAACCATCATAACTAGTATAAGTATCATAAACATAATTTATATTAGTCTGTCTATCAAATTGAAGGTGAGAAGAAGGAGAGAAAACACCATCTCCCTGGTCAAACCTATGACCTACTAGAGTGCCAGCTAATACCACATAAATTATGCTCAAACAAAACATTTTAGCACTTTAAACATTAGCCAAACTCACCCAAGAACAAACTATTCCCTGGACAGAATTTACTCAGACTTTGATAAAACTTTTTTTTTTTTTTCTCAGGCGTGGTGCTCGCGCCACTCATGCTTACGCTGTGTGCGAGTGCCAAATTTAAATGTCCCGACCTTCCTGTGCATTGGAGGCACTCCCCATTGCTCCTCCCCACAGTCCCATACACCGACTTGCTTACTGGAACTGGGGGCCCTCCCCACAGGGTGGAGCAGGAATAGTTCAGGTGGATGTTGCAGTCCTAATAGCAACCCTCAGCAGATAAAAACAGCAGCAGACAGTACGTTAATGCAGATGTTTACTTCCATTGTATACCCATATGGTCATCATAGGCTTCATCTAATTCATTAATCATTTTTTTTTTCCAATAATAAGGTCTCTCTGAGCATAATCCACCAAGTATGTACATCAAATGAGGGTAGCAAGACATTTTTCCAATTACTTAGAATATGCCTTTTTACAGCCATTGTTGCGAGTGCAAAGACTTTATTTTTTTTCTCATCACTAGCTATTGTTTGAGTATTGTTAAATAGAAAATTATCTGGAAGAAATGGAATACTTATTCCTAACATATTCTGTAGTAGTAATCTAATTCTATACCACCATGCATTAATTTGTGGACAAGTCCATAAAGAATGTATTAATGACCCTCTTTGGCCGCAATTATGCCAACACAGATCAGAATATTCTTAGTTTATTTTTGAGATTTGTATTGGTGTAATATAGGCTTTATCCAAATGTTTTCTTTGTATTGACTTATTTTTTGCAGACATGCAAAACGTATTACCTTGTACTCTCAGTAATTCCCATTGTTAGTGAGAAATGGATCTATGACCAGTTGTCGAAAAAAGTTTGTCGAATGACCGGACAGTGAAACCATCATGTCAACCGCATTTGCAGTCAGCAGACAGTTTCTGACTTGTACACATGTTTTCTTTGGGTGGCTTCTCCCCTGAACCCCCTTGAGGGGGGCTGTGCCCCCAGCACACACACACACACACTTTTCATAATCAACTCAGAGTCGGAGTTGATTAGGGGAGGGGGAGCAAATCCCTCGAATACAGTGCCTGGGTCCAGTGATCATCCATACAGCGACCTGGTGCTGTAGTCACTGTACAGATGGTTCCTGTAAATGTGTCGCTGTCGGAGGTGGATACTGTGAGAAATAGTCAGACAGACCTCCTTATTCCATCTGTTATTTATTTTCTAAATATTAATTTTGTTTTTGGCTATCAGAAATCTGTAATATCTTGCCAAAAGTATAATTTTTCCTTTTCCTATTACTTTTTTGTGATATATTAACTTGTTTGGGTTGTTTTATCTGTCTTTACTAAAAAGACTTGTCATTTTTTTGAATATACTTCGTAGTGTATAGTATAATAATATATTCCAATTTAGTGAATAGCTGATTATATGATGGAAAAATCCCACCCACTAGAAGGTCTTTCCAAGTATCTATGTTTTTATCTTGCAAAAGTTTAAAGTTTGATTGGGTATTACTGTTGCCCCAAATGGTATTACTAGACCAAATTTGTAAATAGGTCCAAGGGATATTCACATTTCTTTTTTTTTTTTTCTTTTTAGAATAACTGATAGCCAGGAGATAAGGAAGTTACTTTTCATTTTATACATATCATGATCAAGAAGTATATCTTGGCTTTTTATATTAGTTTTACTGAATGTATTAAGCAGTTCTTCATATACTTCCTTTTCTTTATCTAGGCTTAAAGACCAACGGTATAGCATAGAAAGTATGTGTGCTTCTAAATAGGTTAATGAATCTGGACACCCTAAGCCTCCCAGTGCTCTTGGCATTATTATAATTCCTCATGCAATTTGAGGTTTCCCACCTCTCCATAAAAATTTAGCAAAAATCCTCTTTAACTCTTCAAACCATTTAACTGATGGAGACCCCAATATGTTTTGAAGAATAAATATAAAGTGTGGCATAGCCATCATCTTTATGGTATCAATACGCTCCCACAATGAAAAGGATAGATTTTTCCATGCGTTCAAAATGTTCTGAATTTTATCTTTAACTTTATTATAGTTTTAATTTTACCCTTTTTATCTGGAGTTAACATTAAACCTAGATATTTAATTGAGTTTTTTAACATAAATTCATTTTTATATTTATCTAAGTTTTCTGTTTTGTTTTTAGTAATTTTCATTATGATTGATTTGTTTTTATTAAGTTTGCAACCTGAGATCAGTGAATATTTTTTTAATCTCTTGTGGAAAGGTTTCTAGTGAGGAGTTTATATTTTTAATAATAAGAAAGAGGTCATCTGCAAAGACACTTAGTTTTAAAGATTCTTTTGGAAAATCAGTTCCTTCTATAGTTTGATTATTTCCTATAACTCGTAGGAGCAGTTGTAACCCTATAATAAAACGTGTAGGGGACAGGGGACACTCTTGTCTAACTCTATTTAACATTTCAAACTCAGCTGTTAAATATTTATTTATTTGAAATTTGACAAGAGTTTTATACATACCTGTTTTATAAGTGTTATTCTGATGTTAGGTATTTTCCATTGTTGTAGTGTATAGAAAATAAAATCCCTTTTAATTAAATAAAATGCTTTACTAGCATCTACCGCTATTGCAAAAAAATTTATTTTTTGTACGTTTGTTCTGATTTTATTAATTGAAATACAGCTTGGGCTTTGCGGTTGGCTTGAGTGATATTTTGATCCATTATAAAGCCATATTGGTTAGGGTACATGATATCTGGTATATAGGGTTGTATTCTATTATTAATAATTGTTGCTATTAGTTTATAATCTGAATTAAGAATACGTATTGGCCTATGGCTATCAGGACTGTCTGGTGGTTTCCCTTCTTTTAAAATGAAAACTACTTTTGCTAGGTTCATAGAGGGGGGTAAGGAAGTTGTTTCATCTGTCATCTCTTTTATTAGTAATTTTAGCCAAGTGGCTATTTCATCTACAAAAGACTGATAGAATTCATTTGTTAGGCTGTCAAGACCAGGAGATGTATTTCTGGGGAGTGTCTTTATTGTATCTTTAATTTATTTTTGTGCTATATTGAAAAAATGAAATTCTTTTGGTTTAGTCTGGGCTTTCATGAAGAATTCTTTAAGATACAGCATGTAGGGTTTGGATGAAAATTGTTACACACTAACATACTAATTGCCAGCAGAATAGGCCTTATGGTCTGTCATGTCTGCTCATGCCTCAGGACCCCAGTTGGATACCCAGGCCTTCCCCCCATCACTTGTCTGTTTCTCTTGTTGTCCATCCCAGCTCCACTGAGACAGGCCCACCCCTGCTTCTTCCCCATCCAGTACCTGTCCCACCCTCTCTTGAACCCATCCACCATAGAAGCCAGAACAAGCTCACCAGGCAGCGCATTCCAAGGTTCCACCACCCTCTCAGTGAAATATGTCCTCCTCTTTCCCCCCTCATCCTTCCTCCTTCCAACTTTAAACCATGCCCTTTGGTGATACCCCCCTGCTTTAATCTAAAGATCCCCTCCTTTTTTACCCTATTAATTCCCTTGAGGTACTTGAAGACCTCAATCATGTCCCCCCCAGTCCCTCCTGTCCTCTAATGAGAACCTTGGTTGCCCTCCTCTGGACCCTTTCCATGAGCTGTATGCCCCTCCTCAAGTGTGGTCTCCAGAACTGCACACAATACTCAAGGTATGGTCTAACCAGACCATTGTACAGTGGCAAAATCACTTCCTTACTCCTTGAGGTGATCCTCCTTGCAATGCAGCCCAACATCCTATTTGCCTTGAGTGCCACCCTCCTGCACTGCTTAGAGTTATTCATACTTGGATCCACCAGGACCCCTAGGTCTTTTTCCCCTGATGTGGCCTCCAATTCCTCCCCACCCAGGGTGTACTCATGTTTTGGGTTCCCTCTCCCAAGATGTAACACCTTGCACTTGGAGGAGTTAAAATTTAATTTCCAGGTGTGAGCCCACCTATCCAGGGTTTCCAGGTCCTCTTGCAGGGCCACCCTCTCCTCCTCAACCACTGCTTCCAGCTTGGAGTGTCAGCAAAGAGACTTATTTCACACCTTATACCCTCCCTGATATCTGAGATGTATGTATTAAACAAGATTGGCCTCAGGACTGAGCCTTGTGGTACCCTACTAATGACCCCTCTAGAAGTTGAGATCTCCCCACTGACCACTACACTCTGGGTGCACACAGCCAGCCAGTTTCCTATCCATCTGACCATCAATGTGCCTACTCCCATCCCCCTTAGTTTCTCCAATAGGCCTTTGTGAGGGATTGAGTCAAACATCTTACTGAAGTCCAAGAACAGCACATCCACAGGCTTTCCCCTGTCCAGTTCCAATGTTACTCATTCATAGAACTCCACAAGGTTAGTTTGACATGATCTACCCAGCACAAACCCATGTTGATGACTATTCTGACATCCTATCTACTCCAAGAACTCCCCAAACATTCCTTCAGTTTACTCTCCAGTATTTTACCCACAACTGATGTCAGGCTGACAGGTCTATAGTTAATCATCACTTGCCTCGACCCCCTTTATGGATTGGCATCACATGTGCCTCTCTCCAATTCCTAGGCATTATCTCTGTTTCAAGTTACCTATTGTAGAGCTCCACCAAGGGTGCAGCTAGTACATCTGCTAATTCCCATAGAACTCTCAGATGTATGCCATCTGGCCCTGGAGATTTTTCCTTTTTAAGGGCCCTAAGGGTATTCCACACCCGTTCAGTGGGGATTTCATCATCAGCCCCTCCCCCCACTGGCTGATTTATCCCAATGTGAAACCACTGTGGTACCCATCCCTCACGGCTTTTCCTTGTCTGTTGCTCTGCTGTTTCTACCCTCTGTCCCTTCTAACACCAACCGATTCCACTTTGTAAGTTTCTCATCCCCTTCCCTAGTGAACATGGAGGCAAAGTACTCATTTAGGATTTCTGCCTGGTCCCTTGCCTCCTCTACACATGCTCCTTCAGTACTCAGTCTGCCAATCTGGCCCTTGGTCTTTCTTCACTGCACAATATACCTAAAGAACCCCTTTTCCCCTACCTGTATCCCCTGTGCCAGACGCTGCTCCTTACTGGACTTACTGTAGCCCCTCCTTACCATCTGGGTGATTTCTCTGGCTGAAATACGATAAGCTTCCTTTTCCCTTTCCCCTCTCATTATGTTTGCTTGCATGCATGTGCAAGAAACATAGTGTGATCATCCAAAATGCAGTGCCGTACAGTTGAAAGGGAGAGCTCCACTTCAGTGAGCAGTGCTCCCCCCCACACACACACACGCGCACACAAGCATGCATATTGCATGCTCATGCACTCCTCCTGCCCCCACGCCGCACTCCTACGGCCGACAGGGTTTCCCAATCCCCATCAGCTTCACGCTCCCCCAAAGCTTTCCAGGTGCCATGCTGGGGCCCACCCCAGTGTGGCAAAAATTGCTATGGCTGATGGGGGTGCCCTATTCTCATTGGCTCCAGCCCACCAAACACCTTCCAACTGCCATGCTGGGATCCCACCCCAGTGTGGCAAGCATCCTATGTCGTCTTCTTAAAAAAATTCTAAACAAAAAAGTTCCCTTGGTGGTCTCCACCCACCCGCACCCACCTCTGTAGCTCTACCTCCCCCCTCCACCTCACCCCATACTTGCCTCTGGGTCCAATGCGATGATCTTCGGTGGACCGGGAACATGTCTGCACTCTTCAAAGCTGACCACAAACTGAGGAAATGCTGGTAAGCTGTATAATCAGGGCCCCTACTTTTATGCTGCACAGTGGGACCAAGTTCTGTGGCAAGACTACCTTCTGCGGCTGTGGTTTGTAATTTCTGTGGAAGTTCTGCAGCACTAACAAACTACCACATCACAGTGACAGCTTGTCATCCTGACTTCACTTTCATGGCAGTTTTTATAGCAATCAGGATGGTGGAAAGCACAGTAACACTAGTTCAAAAAATAACAATAAAAAAGCAAAACAAATGTCTCTCCCTTAAGGTCCTAGCCTGTTAAATAAATGACATATGCAAAGGAGATCTTATGTGATAAATAAGGTATTTCTACATGCATGCTATCTATCCCACTAATGAGGTTTCCACTGTCTATCACTTATAAATTTGTATGTGCTTTCTACACCACTCATGAGGTTCCCACTGTGTATCACTTATATATTTATATGCAATCTGCAACATACATACAAATGTGTATGTGTGTGTGTGTGTGTGTGTGTGTGTGTGTGTGTGTGTGTGTGTGATGAGAGAGACAGAGATACTGTGTGTGTGTATGTAAATGTATATGTCTATATATATATATATATATATATATATTAATTTCCATGAACTTGCACCCTCATTCATACAGGTCCCATCAGAAATGGAAAAGAGGAGTTATTGCAAAACTCATTTTTGATGTCAACTTGCTTTCCCTGACACACTGCGCAACACCATCAGGCCATGAGATGCATGTGAACCGATTGTGAGATGGAGCTCTCCAGACCAGCACAATGTGTCCACCATGTGACAGAACAGTGCACCATACCTTCCCAGGCTCCGAGCAATGATGTGTTCCACCAATCCTTGTGCTGCCCAGTCAGCTCCCAGAGCTAATCTCTGAACCTGAGTTGCTGGCACGGAAACACAGCATGCCACCCTCTGGCCCAACAGCTGTCCCTGCACACAACATTTCTCCATAACTTTTAGGTGATTCTTTCAACCAATGACAATATGTAATAACCCTGGCAAAAATGCGTACAGTGCAATTATTTAACAGGTCTACACATTATTATATTCAACTTTTATGGGCATAATTACTTTATTTTTCTTAAAAATGACAGTTAAATTCATTTTACCAGTTATTTATTTCAGATGGCATCTCTATACCTTAAAGGAACAAATAGGTTTGTACAAAGTGAGGTATGGCCTTAACAGTTCTGTGCTAATGACAAGGTTTTGTTTAAGCTGGCCCTAGTGCAATAATGTAAGACTGAAAATTGTATTAGGCTGTAGTGCAGGTTGAACAAATATAACCATGCCTGATGTGTAGTGCCACCATCTCTGGCAGTGGGAGCTGTGATAGGTAAGTGACTGTTCATTTCTGTTGCAGATTGCAGCCATTTCATTAGCTAATGTATGATGTTATCGCAATGATAACATCACATTCTGAGCATATAGATGGTTTAGGATATAAAAAGAGGGGAAGAGAACCAGATTCTATGGAAAAACATAAATATTAATAAAAAATCAACAAGAAGAGTGAATTCTGCAGCACCGCAGAAAGTTCTGTGGTAGATTGCAAATTCTGCGCAAAATTCTGTGGCCACAGAATTCTAGGGGCCTTGTGTATAATGTAATAAATAGGGTTTTTTTCAACTTTGATGCATATCTCAGGCATGTTTTGGAATTTTGGGACCAAATTTTCAACATTGGGTTTTTGGGAACCCTCCTCATGATTACTTGAACTGTCATGGCGTTAATTGGGCCCGAAGGGTGATTTTGCGGTCACTGTGCAAAATCACCTTTTGGGACTGATTAAGGAAATGACAGTGCCAGTGTTGATAAGGTGGGCTCTCAAAAAGCCTATGTTGCAAATTTGGTTAAAAAATTCCTAAAAATTACTGTTTCACAAGTGTTCATTGCACAGTTCCTTCGCTCGCTCGTAAGTTCACAAATTTTTAATATTTGCATTCCAGGGCCCAGATATTCAAAAGGGATGCACCATGCGCAACAGAGATACACCAGTGCAAGTCTGAAAATGCGCCAATGTGCGATATTCAGTGAGAGGCAGCTGCACCGTGCAAGTTGCAATGCACAAGAGCGCAATGGTAATGAATGCATGAGCAACCGTAGGAGGAGGAACCATGAATAAATGGCATAGTGCAATATTCAACAGCATGCGCCATGTGCAATTGGGGAGCTAGCAGAAGTTGTGAAATAGCGGAAATGATCCAAAATAAAAAGGAACAAGAGAGAGGTGCAGGAACGATACAGGGAAGCCAGAGGTGGGAGTAAGATGACAGCAACCAGAAACAGGGTAGCAGTGAGTGGGACTATGCAGGAGCAGGACAGGGCACACCTGGGAACAAACAGGAACAGGACAGGAGTGGGGAGCCTGTGCTACTGTGCAGGAGAGACAGGGTAGTACCACAGTGGACTGAGGGCAGTGGCAGTAAGCAGGACAGCCAAAGGCCGGAGGTGTACCCGGTGCAGGGGGAACATCACAAAGGACAGCAGGGGGAATGGGATAACAGCTGCTGGGGGGGAACCAGCCAGGGACATGGCCAGTGCCACATTCCAGATGAAAGAGGTAACGAGGGGGTGTGAGAAGGCAGGCAGCCATGGAAGGGCCCATCGGTGGTATGCCCCCAACAAGAGTTACCGAGCCCGCACCACTTTCGAGCAGTACACCGACTCAGATTGTGGGCTGGTACCGCCTGAACCAGGTGATCCTGAGGCAGCTCTGTGAGCTGTGCAGTGATGAGATGCAGGCACCCACACGACAGAGTCATGCTCTGTCAGTGGAGACAAAGGTGACAGCTGTCATGTCCCTGCTCACCATGGGCACCTTCCAGAGACCAACAGGGGACACAACAGGCATAACCCAGTCAGCCACGTAGCGCCTACTCACACAATTCCTCAGTGCACTGCTGCCACATGCTGTGGAGTACATCCATTTCCCCAGCACACAGGCGGAGCGCACAGCAAACATACAAGAGTTCCACAGGGTAGCACGTATGCCTAGCGTACTCGGGGCCATTGACTGCACCCATGAGGCCATCCGCACGCCACCTGGCCCAGATGGTGTATCATACATCAACCAGAAGGGTTTTGCCAGCATCAACTGCCAGGTGGTGTGCGATGCCAGGGGGTGCATAACCAATGTCTGTGCCACGCACCCTTGGGGAGCACATGATGCCTTCATCTGGCACCAGTCCACACTGTGCTACAGGTTCGAGAGTGGGGACATCTGCACTGGCCACCTAGTGGGTGACTATGTACAGCAAACAGGATGACATGGGCAGCTGTGGGTGGGTGCGTAATCAGAGGTACCATGGGTACCAGCCTTGACAGCCCATGGCAGAGCGATACAGACCACCATACTAATGTCCACCCTCTACACACAGGTGACAGTGGCTACCCACTCCGGCCCTGGCTGCTCACACCATATCGATGCCCTGTGACCCCATCGCAGCAATGGTATAATGAGGCACATGCCACCACACGTAATGTCATCGAGCAGGTGTTCTAGATGCTGAAGGCATGTTTCCAGTGCCTGGACACATCTGGCGGTGCCCTACAGTACAGCCCCTCGAAGGCCTGCGGGCTATTCCTGGCCTGTTACCACCAATGGCAAGGGCACAACCCACAGACAGGCATGGATGAACCCCAGGGGTGTATGACAACAAGGGAATGGGTCTGAGTGTGGAAGCGCACACGCCATCAGGGTTGGGCAAGGCCAAACATGACATACGCTCACGCATGCACACACACACCACAAGACATGCACAAGGGGTAGAAGGCACACCAACCCTGACTGCAACCCCTAGCCACACACAGGTCCACACACGACCACAACCAGTGGCCGTCACTGTGCATGTCTCAGATGCTGGGCACCATTGCACACTGGTGGACAGTGCAACGCTTGCATCATCATGCACATGCCACAGTGGCCAGCAGCAGGGAAGGTGTGCAAATGGATCGTGTGTGTGCAGGGCCGAGTACCACACCCATGCGTCACATGGTGCACAACACACTGCACATAGGGCAGCAGCAGACAGTGGCCATGGTGGGAGAGAGGTCAGTCACGTGGCACAGTGCCACGGCCACCGAAGATGCATGGGTGGCCCCACTGAGACCTGCCAGCTGTGCAAGGCTGACCATTGGCCTCATGGGGTGGCACTGACGGTCCCCCAAGGGTTATGCTGTGGGAACGCGACTGTTCGTGCAGTGGTCTGCGGCTCACCAAACATGCCCGCACCAGGCGTGCTCAGTATGCCCACAGCCAAACGTGGTGTTGACATGGAAGGTGTCGCACGACGCCGGGAATGGGGGGTGGACATGACACTGTGCGGTGTCTGCGGTGCATGGGCAATGAACTGGGTGCCCAAAATGGCCATGACAGCAGTGATTGCACGTGTCTGCCTGTCAATGGCAATGGTCACATCCTCCCACTGCCAGGCCATCTCTGCCAGGAGCAGACTGTGGCCCCTGCTGCGCCAATCCTCTGCCTGGCACAGAACTACACTGAGTGCATCCACCGCCATCACAAGCTGCAACTGCTGATCCACTGAAGCCTGTAGTAGGCTGTGCTCATCATAGAGGTCATCCGCCTGATTGGCATGCTGTCCCTCATGGTGTTTCTGGCCGTGCCGGGTAGCACCCCTTGACTATGGGTACTGCACACCAGAGCCATGCCAGGGCACGTCCACATGTGGTACACTGACGCTGCCACCCGACACTGTCCCCCATCACCACTGGCCGACTGCTGGCACTACCCCCTGGCCGGCGGTTGCCAGGGCTCACTGGTGATGCCGTAGTGGCCGCAACAGCCCCACCAGCCTGGACCCACACCAGTGCTTCCCCACTGGGGCACACAGGCACAGGCTGGGACTGTGATGTCATGCAGGCCTCCACGGTGGCATCACCCACGGCTATGCCCATGCCGTTCCCTGCTGTGGGACCATCCTGCATCCCACACGTGTCACTGCCCGGGATGTGTGATGCATCATCAGTGCCTGATCTGGCACCAGTCTGTGTCCCAGCATGCTGGAGTCTGTGGCCACTGTCATGCTGGGACACAGGCAGGGCCTCGTCTGCACCGGCACCACCATCTTCAGTCCAGACAGACAGGCAAGTATGCGGTGATCCTGACCCTTGGACACCTGTGGAGGTGGATGGGCACTCCTATGTGTCCAGGGCCTTGCCCACAGTGGACACATCAACCACTGCTGACCCATGTAGATGCTCAGGAGCTGTAAGGGAACACAGTAGCGTTAATGTCTCTGCCCTACCCTGTGGCATTCCCCCCACCTCCCACACAGTGACAGAATAGGACCTACCATGCAGTGACGGTCTGTCATCCATCTGGAAGCCACCACCTGGAATGCCCTCTATGGCATAACGCCACATGCTGCCAGCCATCCGCTCCTCCTGTGGTGTCAGGCGTGGCACATCTGGCTGTCCACCACCGGTTGCAACACGTGCTGCCCTGATGGCAACAACCTTGTCCTTAATTCTCCTCTTGTCCATGCTGACCTTCTTTTTACATTCCTGCACAGACCACTTGTGGCTGCCATGCTGGTTCATGGCACGTGCAACCTCACCCCATGCTGCAGCTCGGGCCTGTGGTCTTCCTCCACTGTCCACTGAGCAGCGGTCCCCTGTCGAGGTAGGCCTCGAAGAGGGCATCTGATTCTGCGTGGGTAAAGTTGGGCCTCCTCCTTCTCCAACATCCCTATTCCTCTTCTTCTTCATGTTCGGTCATTATAGAGCCTGTGGGACTGACAGGTGTTACCTTTGATTGTGCAGTCCCATTTATCTCCCACACACCACAGTCCACACTTCCAAACAGCATGCAACCCACCACAATAGACTGCAATACCAAACTATGTCCTCTGCAGCCCCATGTCAAATTTATATAGCACAAGGCATGCAAATGAGGTGAGGCACAACTTTAAGTGGATGCTAATGCAGTAGCTGCACCATGGAATTGCTGATGAGCTGATTTGCATATGCTGGCTAAATATCGCACTGATGCACCTTGCGCAATTGTGTAGAGTGTGCTCAGGCAAAGGCATAGCTCTGTGACATGTGCAGTAGGCACCGCACGGCACATGCCCGGGGTGCTGACACTGACGTCTGCCATGCTGATGACGTGCTGAGCATGGAAGGCAGTGCAAAGCACAGCCACCACTGTGCCAGTGGCGCTAGTGCACTGTTCACGCATATGGCACTCATGCACTGGAGCGCCGTAGGCGCCATGGTGCCACAGCACAGTAGGCCACTGCAGGTCGTCACACACAGGCACCCTACCAGGCTACATGCAGGGAGTCCCAATTGCACTGTGTCGGTCCATGTGCGATAGACCCTTGACCCTGCAGTTGACCTTTGCCCCCAAGGCACCATGCATCCGCATGGGTCCACCCCTATCATGCTGTTCGGTGACAGCACAATGGGGAATAGCAGTGCTGTACTGCGCAGCATCTGCATGTGGTGGACGTGTGCTACAGAGTGCCATTTTGTGATCCTGGCTGCAATAGAGATGGCACGAAGGACAGCAGCATGATGGAGCCCTCTTGAACTGGCCAATCTGGTGGCTACTGTAGAGCCCCATGCTGGGGTTCTGTTTGAAGATAGCCCCTTAGAAAGGGCCAGAAGTGCTGTGTGGGAGGAGGTAGAAGAGGCACTGGAGGAGGCCACTGGGATCACCCACAGTGCTGAGCAGTGTCGCCACCGCTATGGGGACCTCTGGCAGAGAGACCCAGACAGGCTTGCCTGTCTATGGGCATGCACCAGGCCAGGTGCAGTGCCACGTCCAGGTAGGTGCTCCATCCATACACTGGTAGCATCCATCTGGGTATCGCAGTGGGCATGAGTCCACCACACAGGGCAGTGGGGGCCTTCCAGTGTGGGTGGTGGTGGTGGTGGTGGGGTTGCGGCATGGCTGGGCTGTGCGGGATCGCACACATCGAGGGGGCCATTGCTACAGGTTTTTACTGCTGTTCCCCTCTCCATGTGTGCACCCTAGGCCCTGAGGAGAGGCGCCGAGCCCATGAGGCATGGGCACAACCTGAGGATGAAGCTGGCTGGCAACAGGGATGAGCTGGAGGGCCAATACTGCATCAGCGACCAGATGTTGCAGATGCAGGTGAGTGCCTTTCTTCCAGGAAATTCTGTGCATGCTGTGTTGAGGGGTAGGCAGCGGGGCATGGCCAACAGCCATTGATACCACTGATGCGCATGCCACACGGTGCACTCAGCATTGTCCTGTGGCACTGCATGTGTGGGTGTGCATTGGTGGTGCTCCGTGCGTGCATTGGGTACATGGGTGTGCCACTGCCTTCGCACCACATAGCCATGTCATTATACGGCCATGGTAGTGCTGTGCGGGACTTGGGCAGTGGGTGTGTGCAGTGGTCCACATGGTTGTGTGTGCCAGGGTAGGCAGGTCTTGTGGATACGATCACTGTGGGTGGTCGCACACCATCACAGGGGTGTGGCCCACGGCTGTATACCACGCACAATGGGTGGGCTGCAGGGGGATGGACATTCACATGTATTGACTCTGCTCCCTTGTCCTAGGTGGACAGCAATTGATGGCCATTGAGAGGGCATTCAGGAGCTGCTGCAGCTGGCAAGGGCATCCCTGGAGATCCTCCAGCGAATGGAGTGGCATAGGGTCAGGAGGAGGAGGACACATAGGCGCCACAGGAGTGGTGAGTGGGGCAGACAATAGGCCCTCCATGCCCCTGGAAACACCTTACCCCCGGACCCACCCTCACACCCCTTCTTCCCTCTCCCATTTGTTCACCCCTGCCCCATACCCGCCCCCACCTGGTATGTGGCCCTTCCCCCCCATTGTAAATATTTGTAAATAGTTTTGTTTGTTACCTCTTTTTAATACATTTGTTTTGTTATGACATCTGTGGTGGTCTATGATTTTCAGCGGGCTACAGGTGCTCAGCTGCAGTGGTGTGCATGGCATCAGGGGTGGTGCAAGCATGGGCATGTGTGTGTCCGGCAGGGAACCACCTATGGTGTGGGTGGGGGAATCAGTCACTGCCTGTGGTTTGTGTGTTGTTCTCTGTGCACTGGATGCCTGTGTGCAGTGGTCCATGGTGCATGCACTGTGTCCATGGCACCCCGTCAGACCATCCACGGCCTGTGCAGCTGACACCCTTGCATGTCTGTGCTATGCACGGTCTGCTGGCATGTCAGTGGTGGCTGTCCATGCTGGACAACCCCTGTACCTGACACAATGCCATGTTGCCACCTGTCACTGCTATGGTGCATGTCTGCCTCAGGTGGCACTGTGGCCTCCACTGTTGTTGTCCCCCCTCCATGTTGTCACTTGTGTCTGTTGCAGGGGATGTGCTCCACTGTCTGTCACTTGTGCTCCGGCCACATACTGGTGGTGTACGGCTTCATGGTGCATGCGCAGGGTGGCTGGTACACCTGTGCCATGGAGGGGTGCTAGACGTGGGTACATGGCTGCTGTGGCTACATGACAGCAGGTTTGTTGACCTGCTACTGTGTCCCTGTGTTGGTGTGCCCTTGGGTAAGGATGGGTGTTTGTCCATGCACTGTGTTGCATCCTGTGTTGTGCATGCTTCCATGCACCACTGTGGGCATCTGTGCTGGCTGTTGTGGCCATTGCTGGGATGGGGTATGTCCTTGGGAGGGTGTGCAGGGTGCTGTGCCACTGGTGGTGGGATCCGGGGCAGGCCCTGTCGGATGTGGGGTACCTTGTGTGCCGATGCATGGTCAGTCTCTCAGCTGTACCTTGGGGGGCCGTGAAGGGTGGCACTGTGTCTGCAGTTGTTGCATCGGTGTCTGCTGCCACCCACTGTAGGGTGCTCATGGTGGGCCTGCCTTGCATGGCTCCATGGTGCACACAGTTGCATTGTCACAGTGGGGGTAGTGGCATGCATGGGATGTCCTGCACTGTTGGGTGCTGCTCCTGGGCAGGGTGTCTGGGGATCGCTGTGCAGGGTGTGCTCTGCATTGGTGGGTTGGTGTAGCACGGGGTGGCCAGACCTCCTTGTGTGCCGGTCACAGCTTGCCAGGGGGTGTGCTGGAACACTATGCCCCTGCTGTGGGATTGTTGCTGGTGTCCATGGGCCAGTGGTTCTTCCAGCTCTCCTCAGGTTGTGCGGTTCATGGGGTGTGGGGTGTGATGTCTGTTCTGCTGCGTGCTCCTCTGCCCATATCTTCCATGGGTGGACCCCTGCATCCTGTCCCTGTGCATCCTCGGTTGTGCTGATGCGCATCAGACCTGTGCCACTGTGCATCCCTGGTTGTGCTATTGTGCATCAGACTTGCACCACTGCGCATCCCTGGTTGCACCATGGCACAGTTGGCATAATATTCAGTTATGTGGTGCAAGCGCATCTTGACCTGTGCAGTGTTTGAATATCGCGTGTGTTGCGCATAGGCGCACTGAACTTGCGCCTGCTCCTGCTATTGCACTACTTTGTGGTGCAGTTTGAATATCTGGGCCCAGATTTACCACACCTCCTTATGAGCAGTACAGCTGTCATTTTTCACATCGCCCAAAATGTGTTTTCGTGCATGTAGCGCACAATGGTGCAGTCGGTGTGCGCAATCAATGTTTGGGACAGATTTAGAAAATCACAGTGACACTGTTCATGAGCAGAGGTCTTAAAATGGCTATGTTGAAAATTTGGTGAAAAATTCCTGAAAGTGACTGTTTTAGGAGTGCACATTGAGCAGTTCCTATGCACACTCGCAAGTCTGTGAACTTTTAATATTTGCATGCCAGATTTTCAACATTGCCATTTTACCACACTTCCTTATGAGCAGTACAGCTGCCGTTTTTCACATCTCACCCAAAATGTGTTTCCACACATGTAGCGCACAATGGTGCAGTCATTGTGTGAAAGGAATATTTGGCACAGATTAAAATGACTATGTTGAAAATTTGGTGACAAAAGTCCATAAAATGACTGAGTTACGAGTGAGCATTGCGCAGTTTCCATGCACCCTCATAAATTCATGAATTGGTAATATTTTCAGTCCAGATTTTCACCAATGGCAGTTTTACACACTTCCTTATGAAGAGTACAGCTGTCATTTTTCACAACATGGCCGAAATGTGTTTTCACACTTTCAGCACAGAAATGTGTGGTCGCTATGGGAAATCATTGTTCGGGAGAGATAAAGAAATTCACAGCGACATTGTTCATTATCGGAGGTCCCAAAATGCCTGTGTTGACAATCTGCTGTAAAAAATTCCCAAACTAATTGCATTACGGGTGTGAGTTGCATAGTTTCTATGCACGCTCGTGACTTCACCAGTTTTTTTTGTATTTTCACTGCAGATTTTCAACATTGCCATTTTTTACAGCTCCCCATGAACAGTACAGCTGTCATTTTTCACATCCTGTTTGGAATGTGTTTTTGCACATATGGTGACAAATGCTGTAGTTGCTGTGCAAAAGCAGCTTTTGGCTAACAAACTGATATTACCACTGTTCATGACGTGGGGATCACAAAAAAAAACATATTGAAAATGTCTGAGGCATTAGGGTTTCTGACCATAATGCCCCACCCTGTAGAGAATGACAGGCATCAGGTCTGTGACTTGGGATTGTCGCCTGCAATGCTTATACCATTCCACCCCCACCCACACCCTGCAGCCACTGAGAGGCATCAAGGTGTGCCTTGGACTCTTCAGCCCCAAAGTTCACCCCATTCTTCTATACCGCACCCATCTCACTGTATTTCCTGATGGAATGGGGCTCGTATAAGGGCCAAAGACCCCAATTCCTGTCACTATCTGCAGGGTGGTGATGGGGTTGGCTTCAGTTCAATACTTCACTGCCATTCCTATTATGCAGCTCTGTAACTCCTACACTACCAATGCTAATGCCAGCAAGCCAACATTCGGCATTGACAAATGCTTGTTTTTTTGTAATCTCTGTAGGCAGCCTTTTTTTCCCTGACTGCCTCCTGAACCTCCCTGGACCACCAGCATGGTTTACATGATCTCGCCCCCTTACGCTTCACCTTTGCACAGTTCTTAACTCCTTCTGCAGTCCCCATTTGATAACCTCCCGTCACCCTTCAACATCTGTCCTAGTTGTAATCCTTTTCAAATGATCCTTGACTATCTTTCCCAAGGCCTTAAAATCCACCCCCCCTGAAATCCACAGCTAAAGTCCTAGAACTCCCCCCCCCCCAATTTATTAGAAACCAGACAGTGTCATGGTCACTCCCAGCTAGGGGATCCTCTACTGTCAGATCCCTCACCAGGACCATGTCCAGGGAATCCCCATCTCTCACAGGCTCCAACACATGTTGAGTGAAGAACACATCCTGAAGGCTGTCCAGCAATCTGTGCTCCTTGTCCACCTCAGAAGTCATGGCTTCCCACTTTGTAGCTGGCATATTAAGGTCCCCCATCAACACCACTCCCTCACCCTTTGGTTCACACTAGGCTATAATGCTATCCAGCAGACAATCCTCCAGAACATCCCCCATTCCTAGGGGCCTATATACCATTCCCAATTTGACCTTTCTTCCTACAGGAGTAGGAGAAAAGTTCAGTTAGTAATAACCTTTGCTATATCTTCATTAGTATGTATTAGTATATTTTATATTCCCTGTTCATCCTTCATAGATACTATAACATTCCTCTCTTTTTTCTGTACACGATAAATTAGCTAACAGTTTTTCAGATTTATCCATACAGTACTATAATATTTTATTCTTTTTATGACTTGAGATATTTTTTTATTTTCTTGGTGTATTAGATCCATTTTTTTACTTTTAGTTTATACCATTCATCTTTATATTTTTGGAAATCTATTAGTAATGTCTCAAGTTGTTTTAGTTTTTCTTTTGTTTCTAAATATTCTTTCGTTTTGTTTCTATTATATTTAATTTGATAGGATATTGTACTGGCCCTGATAGTAGCTTTGAAGGCATCCCATAGCTCCATAATCCTACATTACCCTGAATAGTTATAAACCCAGAATTCTTTTATAGTTAATTTTATTAGAGCTCTGAATTTTCTTCTTTCCAAAAGTCATTATTAAAAGACCAATTAGGAGATCTTATCCTTTCTTTATTTTCTAAGTACAGTATATTTCTATGGAAACTAACGTGTGTTCTGATATAAAAATCAAATCTATATCAGAACTGTTTATTTTGTTAACTAAGGGACAGATATTTAGAAATGCTCCAAATGCAGGTGCAAGTCTGGCACAGCACAAATCCGATGCACCATGGCACAACGGGTGCCATATCCAGAGGTTGCACAGGCCAAACAGCGCCAGCGCAATGCGGCTGAATATGGCACACTTGCACCATGGTGCAACCAGAGATGCACCATGGCACAACCAGAGGTGCACCACTGCACACCAGAGGTGTGCCACTGTGCAACCAGAGGTGCACCATTGCACAACCAGAGGTGCACCATTGCACAACCAGAGGTGCACCATGGCACAACCAGAGATGCGCTGGTGCAACTGTGGAAGTGGACAGCAGTGCAACAACAGAGGGGGGCAGGGCACAGAGAACAGACCCAGGGACACAGCCAGGGAAGCACAGTGACAGTGGCCACAGGACACCCCCACCGGCAGGGCACATACAGGCACCCAGGTACTGGACCCCAGAACACAACTATAGCATGGACAGCAGGTGACAGGAGTGGACAATGGCCAATGCAAGGCTGCCAATGGGTGCCCCCTCCAGAGCCAGCCAGCAGGCTGTGCCCCCCACCTCTAATCCCAAGACCATGAAGCCAAGCACACATGTGCCACACAGGCACACAGGGAGCCCACACACCAGGCACTGAATTGGCCAGGACTCAGGCAGCATGGCAGACCACATGGGATGGGGTACCCAATGTGAAGCAAACATCCCCAACCCAGTGTGTGGACATGACTGGAACAATGCCCATAGCTATGTGCCACCTCCATGCACACACCTGCCACACACCCCTGACTGCCACCCTATGGGCACCCCAAAGCACACCCACCAAACTGGGGGATTGTCTCCACCACAATGTGACACACCACAGTACACAGCAGGGAATCATGGTAGCACAACATGTGCACCCCATGCACACACCATGGACAGACACTGGGCCACTGCAGCATGACTCCACATGCCATCTGCAAAGCAGACATGGACACAGGCATGTATGTGATAAATGCTTTATAAAATAGTGATTAAGGGGGTACAGAAAACAGATGCAGGGATAGGGTAGGTACAGCGAGGGACGGGGACCATACAGCAGGAGGGGACCTGTAGGGGACGGTACAACAGGAAAAACAGGGTCTATCTACAAAACAGTCAACGGTGGCCATGTATGGCCACCCACCATGCCTCCTGTCTCACTGGTCCACTGCCACCATTCACCTGATGGCGACTACCACCTCCAGGATGCTTGACACCATAAGGAGGAGTTGATGCAGCAGTCCCAAAAGCATACTCCATGGATGTCTGGCCACCGGATGCCTGACTCCTATGGCAAGGGAAAGGACAGGTGATCAGTGCAATGGCTCAGGGAACCATGTCAACCCACAGTGCACAATGGTCAGCGGGAGCACACACCCCTGGGGAGCATGGAACGGACACATGCAGGAGGGCCAATGGCAGCCATCAACATGGCACACAACAGCATTGCAAAGAGGCAGTCCCCTGCTACACAATGGCCACACAACCACACGGTGACAGTCACATGGCACACTGCACCAGCAGCACCACAGCAACAACGGTGGCAGCTGTGTTCATGCCCACCCCACCAACAGCCGGCACACGTGTCCAATAGACGTGCCACAGTGGCATGCATGATGCACAGTGCGACACACACAACTGTCACAGCACATGACACAGGCAGCCATGGCCACACACACTCCTCACTGGCATCCCCCCATGTACAGTGATAATGATCATGACATTGCTTACCTGACCCCTATCAGGGTGCACCACCTTGGTTGCAGTCTGCCTCTGTCCTGGCCTGCCTGTGGTCCTCCAGTCATGGGAATGGAAAGAAGAAAGGTGGACATCAGTACCTGACCACACCAGCATTTCCCCCCCCAACACACAGCCCTCGGTGCACAGGGCATGCCCCTGCCCATCATGTGTCCCACACACCAGCACAGCCACAACACATGCAGCAGTTGGCCATGATGGTCAACGATGTGCACTATGACAGTGTACCCCTCTGCAAGGCATGCCGGGCAGGGATGCCACCACCACAATACAGCACCAGGGCAGACATGCAACATGCGTACACCTACCTGGCTGTGGCACTGCACCATGCCTGATGCATGCCTGCAGTCTCCAGAGCTGGTCAGGGTCCTTCCTTTACAGGTCACCATATCGGTGCCTGTATTGCTCCATGGTCTGTGGAACTTCAGTCCTCCGCTCCAATGCCATGGCTATACTGTGTCACAGTGCTGCAGGGCCACTTGGCCAAAGAGCTGGTCCACATATGGCTGGACACATGCCACAAGGTTGATCACCTCCATGTTAGACCAGCTGTGTACACGGCAACCGCTTCCTTGCACCATGGTCTTGACACAATGTGTGGCAGTGAAAATGGTGGGGACACATGAGCATGGATGCCACAGGTGAATGATGTGTGATATACTATTGATGAGCACTATAGTGCATCCCAGGGATGCATGGCAGGATGTGCAGTGCTGGACCATTGTGCAATGATGAGCATGCACACTATGCATGTCGCAGTGGGGTCATGGGGTCACATAGGTGACCCTGTGGATCAGAGGTCACCAACCATCACACAAGTTGCACATATGCACTATAGGGTGCATGGCAGTATGGCCAAACATGCGTGGAGCCCCCTATGTGCTACATTCACAGTGCCGATGCATTGCACAGGCCACGCATGGTGCGCAATTGGAACATTGAATGTGTAGCCCACATGCGCACTGCAGGCATGTGCACCATGCATGAACAGGTATTGCACCCCAGGCTTGCTCTGGCACAACACCAATGCACACGGTGCATGTCTGTGGTATTCAGATGCCCTATGTAAATTAGCTCATCAGCCAATGCATGGTGCTATGAGGTGCATTAGCATATCATTACCATTGTACACAACCTCATTTGCATGCGTTATGCCTCATAAGCACCACGGAGCAGCACAGGCCATGGACCGGTATTGCAACCTTGACAGGTAGGTAGGTGATGCCGCAGCAACAGACAGGGAGATGCCAGCACTGCAAGGTGGGAAAGCCCGGGGCTATGCTGCCACTGACACACTGTGCTGTCCATGTTTACAGGAGGCAACATGTCGGAACAGGAAGAGGGTGAGGAGCATGGGCCTACACAAAAGTGCAGGCCCAACTTCACTAAGGGAGAGACGGATGCCCTTTTCGAGGCCTACCTTGACAGGGAGGCCCTGTTGAGCGGTGCCACAGGCACACTACAGGACAGGGCCACCGGATGGGAGGAGGTGGCGGCCTATGTCAAAAATCATGGATGCCACCAGTGGTCAGTGCAGGAGTGCTGCAAGAATGTCAGGATGGACAGGTGGTGCATAAAGGAGAAGGTGGCAGCCATCAGAACATCTCGTACCTCCACCGGAGGAGGGCCAGCAAATGCACCCACACAGACGCCAATAGAGAAGTTGGTGGTGGTCACCATCTGCTGCATCTCGGTGGAGAATGTGCCTGAAGGGGACTTCCTGACAGGTGGCAGCCCAGCACTGCATGGTATGTATGTCAGTCACACACAGGTACTGGCCCAGAGGGTGTGTACACAGGAATACTGGTGTGCATGCTGCTGTCCTGCATGCCATGTGCACATGTGCACACCCATGTGCATGCCACACTGCTGGACTCATACAGCAGCAGCATATGGGGGGGTACATGTGGGCAGTGCATCACTGACACTCCCTCCTATTCTTGCAGCACCAACATGCCTCCATGCATTGGATGGGGCACCGGCAGTGGCCGCAGCCCCTGTGGATGGCAGCACAGCCTCTGAGGATGAACCGTCAATGTCCACTGGCATCCAGGGGCCTGACAGGCCATGGCCGAGCACCACGGTGCCTGTGGGTGTCCTTGGCCTAGGGTTGGATGAGGTCCTGGACATGTTCCTGCAGGATGCCAGCCTTGGTGTCCTGTACACAGAGACACAGGTTGGGGCGGGGTCTGACTCCGATGACGACATCACACTGATCCTGAACAGCATGGGTGACATTGTGGGGAAGTCACCCCTGCTGGCATCACAGGCACCATCAGGGCCCAGCACCATGCTGGTGGCAGCACAGCTGCCTGGCAGCACTGTCTATGCAGCAGTGTGTGGTGCCACTGTTGTGCCCTGAGTAGAAGATAGTATGGCTGCACTGGCGCAGGGTAGCATAGAGCAGCTGGACGGCCGACAGCAGCAGGCTGTGGGTGCCACTGGGCAGCCGGATACAGGGTCCACCACTGGTGTGCCTGCCATACCCTTTCCCCCTGTAGAACCCATTGTGCAGCATCCACCAGTGAGGGGGGGCTGACAGCATGGCAGGTCACCCACTGATGATCGGCGTCCCATCCAGGAGTGACAGGATGTGGACTGTCTGTCTGAACGCACCCATCTGCTGTGGGTTTCCATTCAGCAACAGGTGTTGCTCACCACTGGGGTGCATGCACTGCGGGCAGAGGTGCACCAGTTAGCCTAGCAGCAGGACAGGGGCACTGCGCATATCCTGGAGGGGCTACAACGCATGCAGAAGGCTGCGACTGTGGCCATGGATCACATTGTCAGTGCAATTGCAGATGGCTTTGCATTCCTGGCTGCCACAGGGCATGGTCATGCACAGGGGACACCCCACAGTGTGCTGTCCACCCCACGGACCAGGCACCAGGTGACCCCAGCACAGTGGATGCCGGGCTCAGATGTAGGCATCACATGCATGCCTGAGACTGACCTGTTCAGCTGCCTACACACCCCCGCGAGGACACGGTTGTTGTCCTGTGCTTCTACCTCTGGGGAGGCTGTCGGACACACCCCCTGTGGCTGATCGTCTCCAGAGCGGCCGCCCCTATGGTTGTGGTGGCAGTGGTACCATGCGGCTGCTGTGAGCTGTGTGCTGCTCTGCCCACAGTCTGCTGCTGCAGCCCTGTGCACACATGGGCGGTGTGTGTTGTACCTGTGGTGGGGCGCATGCGTGTTATGCTTCAGGGTGCCTGTGTGTGCATGCCAGGCTGCTGGACCATGTGGTGTGGTCATGATGAGGGTAGTCTAGCACCAGTTGCACCTGTGCAGTGGTGCCATGCGGCTAATCCATGCCACATTCCACCGCCTGTGTGGGTGGGTACGGGTGTGTGTGCACATGCCTGTGCTGTGTGTGTGTGTGTTGCTGTGTGTAGCTGTGTGCCACTGCCTCACCTACCCCTGCTTATCGCCACTGTCTGTGCATACCCCTCACTGCATGTGTGGTGTGCTGGTTTGTGTGGCCCATGCATGTGTACCACACTACCTACCTGCGTTCACCAAAGTGTTCCTGTGCGACCGTGTCACAATGGTGTCATGCCTGCTGCAGGAGTCGGGGGTCCCTCCACCCAGGGGGTGGCTGTCCACCCTCTCCGGCCCATTGTCTCTGTCGTCCCAGCTACTATCATCCTCATCAGCCTCGGCAGCTATCCCATGGTCAATGGCCATGTTGTGCAGTATGCAGTAGGCCAGGAATAGGCCACAGGCTTTTGAGGGGCTGTATTGTAGGGCACCGCCTGACCTGTCTAGGCAACGGAATCATGCCTTCAGCATGCCAAAGAAATGTTCGATGATGTTGCATGTGCTAGCATGTGTCTCGTTGTACTGTTCCTCTCTTGGGAACAATGGTCACCAGTAGTGGGTGAGCAGCCAGGGCCTCAGTGGGTACGCACTGTCACTTGTGTAGAGATTGATATGGTTAGCCCTATGCTATGTGTACTGAGCTCCTTGCCTGTCCCTGGCACCCACACCGCCATGCACACCCTGCCCTCTCCCATCCCTAGGTCTGCTATGCCCATCGCCCCTTGCCCGTGCCATACTCATCAACAAGGTGACCCATGGGGATGTCCCCATGTTCAAACCTGTAGCACAGCACAGACCTGTGCCAGATGAATGCGTCATGTGCACTCCCAGGATGTGTGATGAAGACATTGATGATGCAGCCCTTACACTCACACACCACCTGGCAGTTGATGCCTGGGCACTCCTTCCTGTTGATGTACAACATGCCTTCAGAATCAGGTGGCATATGGATGCCCATGTGGGTGCAGTCAATGGCTCCAATCATGCCGGACATGCATGCCACCCAGTGGAAGTCCTGCATGTTTTCTGTATGCTTCACCTGTGTGCTGGGGAATGTATGAATTCCGAAGCACATGGCAGCAGAGCATTGAGGAAATGTGTGAGGAGGTGGGATGTGGCTAACTGGGTGATGCCCATGGTGTCCTCTGTTAGTCATTGGAAGGTGCCCATGGTGAGCAGGCACATGACAGCGGTCACCTTGGTCTCCACAGACATGACGTGGCTCCAAATTACAAACAAACAACAGCCTGTCTCAATTCAAAGCAGGCCTCAAACAGCACCTGATGTCTAGCTCAAAATGCACCTGCTTCTCAGGCCCCACTTGATAGACAGGCCTACCTCCATGGTAGCACCCAGCAGGGCTACCAAGAGAACCCTACCTCTATTCCAGCCTAGCCAAGGGCTTAAGTAAGCTATCAGTCCTCTTTAAACTCTCTTGGTACTGCCCCTTCCTAACTCCCCCGCCACACACACACACCCTACTTGACAAATCCTTCTGGAGCTGCTTCCCCCCATCAGAGCCCCCCCATTTCACTATCTCCCCATCTCTCACTCTCTACGGTAGGTTCAAACCCAATCCCCCTTGTTTCACTGTCACCCATCCTCTCGCCATCTGGGATAGCATTAAACCCTATGCAGTTACTCTGCCATAGTCTATCAATGGATTTGGAGGTTTCCAGGGATGTGCTACCTAGGGCAACCAATTAGAAATAGCTTAGTATTAGATTAAAACTGCACTGTTTTTCTCCAGTTTGTCTAATTCTCATGTAATCGCTCTGTAAAGCCTAATGATCAGGCCTCTGTAACCATTAAATATGTGCATTGTCTTTTGTCCTCCCTGATGTGGAACCTTTGTAAAAGAGCTCATGCTCAAAGGTCTTTCTGATATACTAATTAAATTAATAAAAAAAAAAAATCTGGTGGGTGCCTGCATCTCCTCACTGCACAGCTCACAGATCTGCCTCAGAATGTCTCTGTTCAGGTGGTACCGGCCCACGATCTCAGTGTCACTATAGTTCTCAAAGGTGATGTGGGCATGGTACCACCTGTGTCGGGCATGCCACCGACAGGCCCTTTGTCAGCCATGTAGCTGTTCCTTCTGCCTCCTCACACCCCTCATTACCACCTCCATCAGGAATGCCGCACTCTCCATCACTCCTTCACTCAGTGTGTTCCCCTGAGCTGTTCAATGCCTATCTGTCTGCCACCCTGGTACACTATTCTATTTGTGTGTGTCTCTCTCTCTGTCCCTCTCTCCCTCTCCCACTCCACCTCTCTGTCTTTCTCCCTCTGAGTTTGTTCTTGTGTCTGTCTGTCTGTCTCTGTCTCTCTCTCTCCCTTGGTGCAACCTCTGTCTGTGTGTTTGTGCCCTGTTTTTTTAGGAAAACGTCTGGTTGGCGCGTCTTGGGTTTGCTCCAGACTTGTGCCTTCACTTCCCAGTTGAATATCCCATTGCGCCGCATATTCATGGGAACACCCCTGCACTTGTGTGGCATATTTTATAGTTGTGCATTGGCACAATGGGATTTGCGCTGTGTAGCGGCTCCCTCTGAATATCACTCAGTGGCGCATGTCCGTACTTGCACTGGTGCAACTCAGTTGCGCCGTGTGCAACTGCTTTGAATATCTGGGCCTAAGTTTTTTGAAACTATGAAATACTTCATTCTTGTGAAGACTTCATATTTTTTTATCAAAATGTGTAAATCTTTGAGTTAATGGATTATAATGTCTCCAGTCATCAACTAAATGTTCTGTTTCAAGAAAATGACAATTTATTTGAAATTTGTTTATTATTTCTTGTAGGTTAGATGTTTTTTCTAAATAGATACTAATTAGTGCAATATAGTCCCCTGCTAGTATTATCTTGTCAAATTGCAAGTTTTGGATACCTTCTGATATTCAAGCTAGAAATAGATTATAGTTTTCGAAAGGAGCAAATAGTGAATCAATGGTCATCTGTTGGTTATTTATTACTGCTTTAACCATGACTATCCTGCCTTCTCTATCTGTAAATTTATCCAGCACTTTTAAATGAAGTCCTTTTTTCATAATTATATCAACCACCCTACTCTTTTTTATACCAACACTATAAACAATGTGGTCTATCCACTTCCTTTTTAGTTTTAATGTCTCTTGTTCTAAGAGATGTGTTTCTTGAATTAAAATTATTTGGGCCATAGTTTTCTTGAAATGTGTCAATAATTTTGATCTTTTAATTGGGGAATTAATCCCATTGACATTAAGGGAGACACATTTAATTATTTGATTCTGTGCCATTATATAATTATTGATACTTTATTATGATGCAATGATCCAAGGTCTTCATATGCTAAGAAGGCTGTGAGCACACATTTAAAGTTACCCTTTCCATAGTTTTTCTCCATGTAGCTTGATATACTGTAGTTTTATTTCAATTTTTTGTTCTTCTGCCAAAACGAAAATCCATCCACCCATCACCCTCCTCCCATCTATCTAACAAAAAGTGACAAATATCAGGAAGTAAATATTTCTGTGTTTCCATTCATTCTTTGTTCCTGATCTTCACAGCATAACGTGCTTTGTCTTAATCTGATTAATTAATAAAATAGAGCAAGCCCTAGATCTTGATCCCTGATGCAGGTACACCCCTCCCCACACACACACATCTCACCAGTGATCTACAGATCTCAGGCACAGAGGGAGGAAGTGGACAGGGTACTAATGGAGGAAATTCATGATATGGCAGCTAAAGGTGAAATCCTGCTGATGGGGGATTTCAATATACCGAATGTAGATTGGACCACCCGGCAGCTGCTTCAACCAGAAGCAAGGCCATCCTGGAATCCCTGCAGGAGATTCGACTCAGACAGTTGGTGCATGAGCCAGCCAGAGACAAATTGATTATGGACATGGTATGGACCAATGGAAACAGAGTCAAAGGAGTCCAGGTGGAAGGGCAGCTGGGATCCAGCAACCACCACATGGAGTGGTTCGGTAAGGAGACCGGGACTCAGTCAATCAATCAATCAATTAATCAATCAAAATCTTTATTTTGCCAGGTGGAACATCATTGAGACAAGCTCATTTACAAGATGGACCTGGGGCAAAACAATTGCCAACAGGGTCAAGATATAACAGGTTGAGTGAATGTACATAACAATTGCATAGTAATAATAACAACATAATAACATATAACCATCACATGTAACAAGATACTTCCACCAGAACATAGTAATAGGTTCAACAAGAGGTAGTGCCATTTAAATACAGTTGTATACAGTAGATGTAGATATATGGGTGTAAGGTAATGAGCTAAAGTTTATACAGTAAACATCATTGGAGGAATCATAGTAAGCAGGAGTGGCAGTTCCTCTAGCATCAAAGTGTGAAGAAGATTGAGATGTAAGAGTCCTTTGATAAGTACTGTAGGCATGGCCTGGCAAGTGGGGTGGGAAGGGGGGGTATAGGGAGTGGGGAGGGAAGGTCAGATGAGATAGGAGAGGGTTAGACATGATGGCCTAGGGATGAAGGATTGTTCTAAGGGAGAAACATGACAGATGCCACAGGCAATGGTTGGGGTTTAAGTCCAATATTTGAAGCAAAGACAGATTGTGATATTTTTTATTTATTTATTTGAGATAAACAGAAAGACTTTTGAGTCATAGACTCATTTACAAAGGTTCCACATCATACATTTAGGTACAGAGTAACATTTGTTAAAGATGTAGGTACAGTACAGTACAAGCTAGGACACATTACATTACATTACAATAAGATTACATTACAGTGGATGGCAATCACTTGAGGCAGAGCTGGGGGAAACAGAACAGTATGGAGTAGGAAACTTTCCATTATGTTTGTGAACATGACAGTTCAAGAAAGAGGCAGTAGGAGGCAAAAACAGATGGGAAATAGTAAAGAAGAGTAAATTAGCACAGCCATATAGTTGCAGGAGAGAATGGAACAGGCTGATAGTCTTATAGTGATATGGGGGGAATTTAGAGACCAAGAGATGGAAATAGATTGAGTGGTGTAGGACATCATGCTGTATGACAGTGTCAGGGGCAATCACATACAATTGCATCCTGAAGGTGCTCCCTTAGTCTAGATTTAAAGGAACCTAGCCTAGTTTCATTGGCTACTGGGATAGGGAGAGAGTTTGCACAGTATGGCACTAGGTAGCTGAAAGATCTTTGAAAGTGAGAGGTGCGAGTTTGGGGTACACATAGTAATGGCATGTCCAAGTTTTGTGTGGATCTGACAGGTGCTGCTGGGCAGATAATAGTGGTGAGAGTGGGGGGGAGCTAGACCAAGGAGTATCTTCTTTGCTATAAGGCAGGTATGATACTTGATTCTGCTATCTAGGTTTAGCCAGTTAGTGGAGCTATATAGTGAACAGGTTTAGGTGAGACGATCACACCCGAGGATGAGGTGGCAGGATTTGTTGAGTACCAGGCGGAGACTGTTTAGAGTGGAGGTTGGGGCTGCACTGTATATGATGATACCATAATCTAGTAGGGAGAGGATAAAGGAATTTACAGTGAGCCATAGGGCCTCGGGGGTGAGGCAGTGCTTGTGCCGATACAGCACACCAAGTCTCGAGTTTTGGGCAGAGGTTAGGTGTAGAATATGTTCCTTGAAACTAAGGACGGGGTCTAGAGTGATCCCTAGGTATTTAAAGCTGCTAACTTGTTCAAGAGGGATGTGGTTGACAGTGAGAAATGGGGGGCAGAGGTACTTGTGGGGGTTCTGAAGGTGTGAGAAGACCACGACTTTAGTTTTCTTGTAGTTAATTGTTAGTTGCTGGGTGGAGAATGACTGTTCCGCTTCTTGGAAGCTATGTTGGAGTGATTGGTGGAGTTTAAATGGGTCAGGGTTGGAGGCGTACAGGACGGTGTCATCTGCATAGAGAAGCAGGATACCAGAGACAGTCAACGGGAGGGAGTTCAGATATAGGCTGAAGAGCAGGCAGCCCAGAATTGATCCCTGCAGAACACCAGAGTGGACAGGGAGGCACGGGGACAGGAGAGTGCCTACCTTAACCTGTTGTGTTCTATCTGACAGATAGCTGGTAAACCAGCTGAGGGTGTCTTCGGAGAAGCCGATGGAGGAGATTGTGTTTAGGAGGAGGGTGTGGTTGACAGTATCAAAAGCTTTGGAGAGGTCAGTGAAGATGGCTCCAGTGAGGTGGCCTTTGTCCAGGGCAGAGTGAGTATGTGAGGTGAAAGCGAGGAGGGCGTTGGTGGTGCTATGCCCCTTACGGAAGTCATGTTGTTGGCTGCTGAGAAGATTGTATTTTGTAAGGTGGTCAGTGATTTGGTCGGTGACAATACGCTCTAAGGCTTTAGATAGAGGGGGGAGAATGGATATAGGGCAGTAGTTGTTAGAGGAGGTGCAGTCCCCACTCTTATAGATAGGGGTAAAAGAGGCCCGTTTCCATTGGGAGGGGAAATGCCCTTGACAAAGGGAGTGATTTATTCTGTGGGTGAGAGGGAAAAGGACTTCTGGGACAGTAAGGCAAAGAAGTCTCAGGTCTAGGGCATAACTGCATTTTTGAGGGTGGCTGAGAGCTTTGGCTAGGTAGGGTTTGGCAGCCACAGGGGAGAGACCATGTAGGTGTAGAGGAGGAGCAAGGGGAGGGGGGTGGGCTTGTACTGGAGGGGGGTGAAAGAAATTAGGGGGGAGGACATGGTCAGATTAGAGAAAGTGGTGTTCAGGGCTGAGGCTATGCTGACGGGATCCGTGGAGATGTTGCCATCTATGACTAATTGGTCCAGCGGCTGGTTTGGGGCTTTACCACAGAGTTCCTTGATATTATTACAGAATTTACACCCATCACCTCAGGTTGATGTTAAGGACACTTTTTAGTAGCCCGCTTTGACAGTGCGGAAGGCCCGAGTACATAAGTTTAGAGATTCCCTGTAACATTGTCTGTAGGCTGGCTGCTTGGTTTCATTAACAATATGCTAAAGGGAGTCATGTTGTCGTAATAGGCCCAGGAGGTGGTCAGAGAACCAGGGGGTCTTGTTACCTTTGGTGAGAGGGACGAAATTATCACATATTCTTTTGAATGTGGAGATAAATAGATCAAGAGCAAGGTCTGGGTCTAAGGTGTTTACTATGGGTGTCCAGTCCCATTTTCTAAGGTGGTCCTTGAGTTGAGAGAGTTTGCCAGGGCTGAGATTGCACTGTAGTGTTATTTTGGGGGAGAGTTTGGGGGGCTTTGCTGGCCCAAGTGAAAAGGACAGGAAAATGATCACTTAGTGCATTGGGAAGTACCTGGGTGTTAGTAATTCTGAGGGGATGGTTTGTGAAGACCAGATAGAGGAGGGAGGATGTTCCTGTATGGTCATTTACCCATGTGGGGGAGGTGACAATCTGAGTGAGGTTAAGTGTGGTAGCATCATCAATATATGGGGTGGCTGTCTTTGCCAGCCAGTTTATATTGAAGTCACCCATGATTATTTTTTCAGAGTGAGGCGGTAGAGTGGAGAGGTAATTTAGGATGGCCTGGAAGGCAAGTTTGTGTTCCTTGAGAGGGATGTAAACAACGGTGAGTAGGAAAGAGGGGAGGTAGACCTGCCTAGGGTTAGTTTTAGCATTAGAACTTGTGCCCTTGATGCTAGCAGTGGCGTAGGGAGTAATTGGCCTGACAGCAAGTCCTTAAGATAGAGGGCGCAGCCACCACCTCACTTCCCCACTCTGTCAGAGCGATAGAGGAGGTAACAGCAGAGTCTGGCACAGTAGTGGAGATCCAAGTTTCACCAAGACCAATGATGTCAGGGAGGTGCTTTAGAACCCATCCTTGGAAGGTGTTCCATTTTTTTTGTAGCCTACAGATGTTAAATGAGGCAATGCGTAGCCCACTGGTAGGGGAAGGGATGGACTGGGGGGCAGTCTGCAGGCCAGGGTTGGGGTGGACATTGCCCGTGAGAAGTAGTAGCAGGACAAGGGACCCGAGGTGGTTGTTTTTTGCTTGTGTGCATAGTTGGTGACACATTCTCAGCGTATACCCTGTAGCTGTTTGGAAGGTGGGTGCAGGGAGTTTCAGGGTTTGAGGAGTGGCTAGGAGGAGGAGAAGAAGGTAGGGCAGGGGCGGGAGCACTACAGGGGGCAAACAGGAGAGAGCTGGGCAACATAGGGTCCATGGCCCATATGGATGCCTATTATTAGACAGGTAGACTGTGGGGCAATTTAAGGTTGCATTTTTTGTGGTGGTGGGGGAGTGTGGGCAGATGGGTACCTCCAAGCCATAGTGCTAATTCACAGTTAGGTAGTAGACAGAAGAGAGGAGGGCAAGGGGGGAGGGCCAATTTGCTTACAGATGCAAAACAGATGAGAAGTTCCTCTTTGTCTGTGTAGGAAGGGAGATCAGCAGGGTGATAGTGAATAGAGTGGGCAGGAGCATGGTAGCAGGGGGGAGGAGATAATAGACTAACAAAGTAGGGAGTGGGAAATTAAGTTTGAAACACTTTGGACGTGAGATCTAAGTGGTGGGTAAAAACTCTGGCGGTGGGACAAAATAGCCTACAAATGGTAAAGTAGGCTGTTAGAAAAAAATCAGAGGGGGAGGAGCCACACTGCACTATATAGTGCAGTGTGCACCAAGGGTGGTGGTAGCGGCAGTGGGGAGCCGATGCACTGCGTCAGCAGGGACTAGTACAATGTTCCTCCTGGAGAGAAGCCGTGTAGTGCACTGTGACTACCTCCTTGTCTGCGGTACACTTCCAGGGGGGTGGGGGATGGCAGCTCCAGCTGTCCCTCATGATCTCCGGCTTCTGTGTTGGCCTGGTGAGCTGCTGTGAAAGACACAAGGAAGGTGAGATTAAAATAGTGTCGCAATAGTGGGATAGTCTACAGGATAGTCGGTAGATGCTATGATAAAGAGAGGCATTAACAGGAGACAGTACAGATTGCTGCAAGAAGTTAAAGTAATTATACATATTGCTGCAAGAAGTTAAAGCATTTTAGCAGAGGGGGGCAGTTAATTATGCAGTTCAGCGGAATTAAATAAATTTCAGATAAAGGACACACAGTTCATTGATTAAGATGACTGCAGTAATTAAGTGAAACAGTACCTGAATTTGGAGAGCTCACAGTTGCTGTAAATTCAATTAAGCAGACAAAGAACTCGCTGTAAACGTACTAATGTCCTTAAGGAATTCAAATAACAGACTAAGAACTCACTGTAAATGTACTAATTTCCTTAAAGGAATTCAAATAAAACAGACTATCTCCACTTGTGTGGTGAAAGAAATTAATGAAACAAGGTATGGGTTATTAAAGGTTATGTCCGTGGTCCATGGTCTTTGTTCAAAGAAAAAAGGCACCAAAAAGCACAGCGTTCCTCCTGGAGAGAAGCCAAGTAGTGCACTGTGACTACCTGCTTGTCCGCGGTATGCTTCGGGGGGGCAGGGGGAGGGCAGCTCCAGCTGTACCTCATGACCTCCAGCTTCTGTGTTGGCCTGGTTAGCTGCTGCTTGTCCGCGGTATGCTTCGGGGGGGCAGGGGAAGGCTGCTCCGGCTGTCCCTCACAACCTCCAGCTTCTGTGTTGGCCTGGTTAGCTGTTATTTGCCCTTCAATAGAATTACTCTACCAAGTACAATACCAAGGAGTAGCATCCTACTAGGACCCTGGAATGATTCCCAACGATACAGTTCATCCATTGGCCATACATATTTAAATCGCAATTCAAATTTCAGAGAGAGATTGGAATTTCCTTCACCTAAATGAACATTGTGATTCTTCTCATTTCCTTCAAGATCCTTATGGGGTAGCCAGAGTGCACAATAGAAAAACACAGCACATATTAATTTCTACAAATTATTTCTAGTACTGCTTCCTCACTCCCTGCAGCATGGGAAAGAATGGGAGGAAAATCTTGATTTGGATAATGACAGAAGGGAGGACTCAAATGACGCCTCAGGCAATGGTTGAGGTTTAAGTCCAGAATTAAAAGCAGTAACAAATCATGATGTTAAGACATTGATTTGAAGCAATGACAGACCTTGGAGAAGGTCCTCAGGAACAAGGATTTGAAGAAGGAGAACGTGACAGGGGAAGCGAGCCTTAAGGTTTTCTGGATCTTATTCCAGAGCGTAGGAAGAGTGAAGCTTATTGAGGCGCTACCAAAGCGCGTTTTATCTTTTGGGACAGCCAGAGATAAGATGGTAAGACTTCTGAGGGAATAGGCACTAGGTATGCAAGGAGTTAGGCAGCTTGTGAGGTACTAAGTTAATTTATGACAGATTGCCTTATATGTCCATAGAATAGCATTCTTTTGCCTCCTGAAGCTAAGGGAGCTCCAGCCTATGGAAGAATAGAGGATGCAATGGTGCGTGTTATAAGGGGCATCTGAAATTAACCTAAGGACTCTGTGATATAGTGTATCAAGCTTGGAGAGAGCTGTGCTAGTACCATGGCCATATAAGAAGTCTGCATAGTCTAGGAGAGGCAAGAAGGTAGCTTAGACTAGGACTTTTCTAGCCTTATGGGTTAGTGAGTGCTTGATCCTGAAGAAAATACTGAGCCTTTGACTCAGTTCCTTAGTGAGTTCTTCAATTTGATCAGTGAAGGACAGTTTGTAGTCATTCCAGATCCCCAGGTACTTAAATTGTTCCACAAACTCCAGGGCTTCTCCCAAAAGGGTGCTTATGTGAGGAACCTTATCTGGGTTTTGTTTGTTTTTTTGAGATGAGGGACCAGTGGAGAGAAAATCATGACCTTAGTTTTTCTGGCATTGAGCAGGAGTTTCAAATTGAGCAGAATTTTTGGGAGGATGTCAAAATCATTCTGGAGGTCCAAAATGGCTTGATCTGGAGTTGATCTGTCAGTGTATAGCACTGTATCATCAGCAAAGAGATGGATACTAGATGACTTTAGGCCAGTGTCAATTTGATTAATATAAATGGCAAAGAGAAGTGGACCAAGTATGGATCCTTGGGGGACACCTCTGAGGAGTATTTGTTTTGGCAATAGGTCTCCTTCAGCCTTGACCTGCTGCTCTCTTTCCACAAGATAGTTTGTGAAGCAACTTAGAACTAGGTTGTCCAACCCAATTTTCTTCAGGGTCACCAGGAGCAAATCATGGTGCACCGTGTCAAAAGCTTTGCTAAGGTCCAGAAACAAGGCACATATGTATTGTTTGTTATCAAGTGCAGACTGCCAGTCATTTATAACCTTAGCAAGGACAGTGGAGGTACTATGCATGGGATGGAAACCAGATTAAATCGGGTTTAGTAGATTAAAACTTTCCAGATGAGATATGAGCTGTTCATTTACTACCTTCTCCAATTGTTTTGACAAGGCCGGGAGCAAGGAGATTGAGCGGTTATTTAGGTTGCAGGGGTCCCCTGATTTGAATAGAGGGATGACATGGGTCATCTACCAGACCTTGGGGAGGGAGCCCTGATTGAGAGACAAATTGAAAAGGTGGGTTATGGGGGAGCCAACATATAGTAGGCCAACTTTAGGAAGAAAGGCTCAATCATATCTGCACCCGCACTTTTCTTAGTATCAAGTTGAAGAAGGAGATCCTCAACCTGTTTGACAGTGACCATACAGAAGGAGAAAGAGTGGTAAGGGTCAATAAATTCTGGATTGTGGCCATCAGATGACTGACTAAGGAACTGTGCCCTGATGGCTTTTGCTGGGGAGGTATCAAAAGCCATCCCTGCTGTGGCAAAGTGATTGCTAAGGAGGTCAAGGATCTCATTTGTATCTGTAGTGTAGGTACCACCAGTCTAAATTTTGTGGGGTAGTGTGCCAGCGCTGTTATGGCCTTCTATCTCCCTTAATGTTTTCCAAAACTTAGGAGCAGAGTTAGTGGATGCATTAAGTTCAGAGCAGAAATAACTAGACTTCTCAGCTCTGATAGCTTTCGTTCAGAAATTCCTTGCGGTTCAGGAAGCAGACCAGTCTGTGGCCAATTTAGACTTTCTGGCTCTTTTCCAAAGAGCATCCCTATGCCATAAGGCAGTCTTTAGGTTATCCGTGAACAAAGGACAGGATTTTCTTTTGGTTCTGCTTTTGGAAACTGGAGCATGGAGGTCTAGGGTTTCGGTGAGTATTTCATGAAGTACCTCATGTGCCTCTTCCACAGAAGATGCAAGGTAAAATTTCTGCCAGTTAGCATACTGGAGGTCATAGAGAAAAGCATCTGGGCAGATGTTCCATTTACATCTCTCATGGATGTATTTAGAGGAAGAGGAGGTTTGGTGTTGCGTCGACCTTATGCATGCAATGATACAGTGGTTGCTGATGTTGTTAAAGAACACACCTGAGTGGAAGAAGAGGTGAGGCTTGCTTACAAGGATTAGGTCAAGAAGGGAGCTATGCTCTGGGTTTTTCTTGTTTGGGCAGGTAGCTTCATTAATGATCTGGGTGAGTCCATGGGCATCACAGAATTCTTTCAATGGTAAGGAGACTGGAAAGAGCCAGTCTAGGTTGAGGTCACCAATTATGGATACTTTTGATGAGGTGGTAGCTAGTATGTCACATAGGTGTTTGAGCAGAGAGAGGCTAGCTGAGGGGGGCCTATAGCACCCACTAATGCAGATAGAGGTTGATTTGGCTAGTTGAATTCTTAGTGTGAGGTACTCGAACTCCTTAGGAACTGTAGTCATGTCCACTAGTTGTGGTAATGTTGTCATGGACATAGATGGCTAGTCCCCCTCCCCGGAATTTCCTATCAGTATGAAACAAGTTGTACAAAGGAATGTTAACCTCATAGTCCAGGGTGGATGGTCTTAACAAAGTTTTGGAGATTACAAGAACATCAGGACAGCAGTAGAGGGTCCAAGTTTTGGTAGCATCAAGCTTTTTCAGAAGGCTGCAGACATTCAAATGCAAAAATTTATTTATTTTATTTTTTATTTAGCTTTTGTTGATCGGGTAAGTACACTAGACAAATTCTGCCTATTTTCAGGCACGACCCGGGGGAGGGGGATACAGATGAATGCCAACTGACCTTGAACCAGATTAAGCTGTTGGTGGTATTTTTAGTAAATGAGGGAAATTTGGCCAGGACATGAAAATGATAACCCTTTTAGTAAAGGTAGGTCAGCTGGGGCAGGAATGGAGAGGGGGAGCCTGGGGTTTAATTCAATGTTACCAGCACAAATGAGTAGCAGCAGGAGCATCTTTCTTATAGCACTTAGAATTAGTCAGAGTGGCCGAATTTTGACCCTGAGGCATGGGCAGTTTCTCAAACTCTTCTCCAAGGCCAAACAGTGAGGCAAGGGGCAATAGTAAGCATACTGAATAGCTTTAATTGAAAGGGTAAATCCATGTGAGAGAGGCAGTTGGTACCCGGCGTGAGTACAGCAGTGTATGGTAGTATGGAGGCCAGGTCGGGTAACTGGCAGTGGGAGGGAAACATTTAGAAATTTGAGTATAATATTTAGGTAGCTTCTGAATATGCCTGGGTGTTGAAAATGTTGTGGGTTCAGAGACCTACAGTATGTGACAGTTACACTAATAAGTAGAAATCCTATGCTGAATGGATGAAGCAGCATTTTTGCAGTTAAATTTGAGCACGAGAGAGGATCACTCCTTTAAGAAGTTGCAGGAAGGAGAGACCCTTTAAGGAGTTGCTGTAACTGAGTAGTGTGAGGCCTCAGAGGGCGGGAATCACTGGGGAAGTGTATTTAATACAGGGGGGTGGGTGAAAAAAAATGGCCAGACAGCAGTACAGCAAAGCAGTGGCCGAGGTGTGATTTGAAAAAGGTGCCTTGGGTGCTTTCTTTCTCAAAAGGGATCTGCAACATCCAATCAGGAAGTGGCACCAGTCCCCAGAAGCCAGTCCAATTACGGGGATTGAAGCCTGACAGCTCCGAGCTAGGAACTGACCAATCATACTTGCTTTCCTTGGTCAGGGGTGGTGGGCTGGATGAAGAGGTCCGGCTGCCGGCAGGTAGCAGCGCCAGGGCCACTTGGCTGAAGTGAAGAGCCTGGTTTGGGCTTATTGCTAAAAAAGAGCAGAAAAAAAAGAGGCAGGCCATTAGTTAAAAAGTCAAAGACAAAGCTCAAGCAAATTGGTGGGAGGGCCCTGGGCAATTTAGTGCTCAGGGCAGAAGTAGGTACAAATAGTGGGAGAGAAAGGGTTTCTGCAGAGAGGTCTGGTCAAAGGTGCCAGGTGGGAATTTAGCAAAACAAAAGTCTGGTTCAGGAGGTTGATGGGGGGGCCCTTTAATGAGATCAGGGAGTGCTGGAACGGAGGCGTGTGGTGGAGACGACCCAGGGTAGTCTGGAATGGGTAGAGAAGATTGCCAAAAATGCCAGGCAATAGTTACAGAATATGTTGGTTCAGGGGGGTATCAGGAGAGGGAATAGGGGTCCAGTAGATGACAGAGAAACAGTGTGGGGAACAGCGAAAAAGAAATGCAAAAGGGAAAAAGCAAGTGAAAGAGGGAAACAAAGATGGCAGACCGAAGAGGAATGAGGGCAAACGTGATGGGAAAAGAGTGGCAGAAGAACAGCAGGCAGTAGTCAGTTGTTCAAACTATTCTACAATATTCGGCAATTAGCTCAGCAAAAAAAAAATTCTATAGTGCAAGCAGTAAGCTATATAGACGTCAGGCAGTCAGTTAAAGTTTGCTACAACTCTGCTGTACTCTGGAAGGCAATTCCTACATATAAAGTGCAGTAGTTTAAAGGTAAAATGTTTAAGCAGTAAAAATATTCAGCAGTAGAAGCCATAGGCTATATAGAAGTCAGGCCTAGCTAGTACAGCAGGTTAAACAGCAGAAAATTCCAAGAAATTCCAAGAAAATTAAGCCACACAAGGGGAAAAGTAATAGATTTCTGGGTAGCACGTGAGGTGGGTGCCTGAATCACAATGCCGTCCGAAATGGTGACGGAATATGGGCGAAAGCCCGAAAAGGTGAGGGGGCAGGGAGGGCAACCGGATATGGTGGGGTGGGCTACCCTAGCAACAGGATGTCACTACATGTATGCGCTCGCATGGGGGGAGCGAGCATGGCGAGCGTGGCCTGGGCGGGCAGAGGGATGGGGTGGCCTGTGGTCGGCCTCCAAGCCGGGCGCCGTGTGGCTTGGCCTCCGCTTATGTGCTTGGGTTCCAGGTTTGGGTCCCCGGTCTGACGCTTACTGTGCTTTCTTGTGCCCAGCCCAAAATCTTATTTGTTTACTTTTGCACCCCTCGACATACACTCCCTGGAGTTGAGAACTCTTAAGTAGGGTGGTGCGAGGGGCTTAAGCCCCCACAGAAAGCAAGCATTTTTAGTCCCCGCACCATTTTTCTGTGCAACTGGGTTGTCAGGGTGGTGAAATTTAGCCACCACTCTGACATTATTGTTCTGCATTTCAGAGTCACTGAGATCACATCGAACCGATTTCTGGAAGGCAGATTTCAGAGAAATGGTAGATGTTTAAGGGCAGCCCTGGAGAAGGGAGAGGTAATGGAGGGAGAGGAGGAACAGTGGGGGGAAACTAAAGGGAGCCATAGTGGAGGTAACTAACCAATGTGTTAGGATAGTGGCCAAAGGGAAAAGAAGAAGGAAACTACAATGGTTATCTAAAGAGGCAGCAGAAAAAGTAAGGGCTAAAAGAGAAAGTTTCATGAAATATAAGGGAACCCAAAGGGAGGAGGACAGGAAGGTAGACCTTGAATGTCTAAGGGAAGCACGGAAAGCTGTTAGGAGATCCAAGGCACAGATAGGGGAGAGTTTAGGACGGACTGAGGAAAAAAAGGGGGGCAAGACATTCTGCAGGTACATCACTGAGAGAAGAAATAATGGAGGGGGTATTGTGAGGCTGAAAGGGTAGGAGGGAGAGTAAGGAGGGGGATCTAGACAAAGCAGAAATACTGAACAAATTCTTCTGTTCAGTATTCACTAAGGAGGGAGAGGGTCAAGGATCAAAACTGGTGAGCAGAGGCAATGGGGTAGGGGAAAAGTGGACACCAGTCCATTCACAGTGGAAAGAGAGTTCTGAAGGAACTCACAAAGTTGAAGGTGGACAAAGCCATGGGGCTAGACCACATACACTGAGGATATTAATGGAGCTAAGAAGGGAACTAGCAGCGCCTCTGGCCACCCTGTTCACAGAGTCACTCAACACATGCGTGGCTCCAGAGGACTGGAGGAGGGTGCATGTAGTTGCACTGCACAAAGGTGGAAGTAGAGAGGAAGAGGGGAACTACAGGTTAGTCAGCCTAACCTCAGTGGTGGAGAAGATCATGTAGACACTGCTGAAAGAAAGGATAGTGGCATACCTGGAATAAAATGGTGCCCAGGATCTGAGGTGACATAGATTCACAGCAGAAAGGTCTTGTCAAACAAATCTGATAGATTTTTTTGATTGGCTGACTAGGGAAGTGACTCAGAGAGGGGTGGTAGATGTCACCTACCAAGATTTCAGCAAAGCCTTCGATACTGTCCTACACAGAAGGCTGGTTAACAAGATGAGTAGTCTGGGCATGGGGCATAAGGAGATACACTGGGTTAGAAACTGGCTGATGGACAGAAGACAGATAGTGGTGATAAATGGGATCCAATCTGGGAAGAGAGAGGTGACCAGCGGAGTATCACAGGGATCAGTACTTGGACCAGTCCTGTTCAATGTCTTCATTAGTGACATTGCAGAGGGGCTAGAAGGAAAGGTCTGCCTATCTGCGATGACACCCAGATCTGCAACAGAGTGGATACTCCACAAGGGGTGCGGAAAATGAAGAGGGACCTGGAGAAGCTTGAAAGATGGTCTAAGTTGTGGCAACTGAGGTTCAATGCAAAAAAGTGCAAGATAATGCACTTGGGTAGGGGGAACCCTGGGGAGAACTACAGAATGATGGGACAGGTGCTGACTATCACCAAAGATTAAAGGGACCTAGGGGTTATCATATTTGATTACCTTAAGGTATCAAATCAGTGCACAAAGGCTGCAGGGATGGTCAGTGGCATGCTGGAGTGCATAGACAGAGGGATTACTAGCAGGAGATGGGAGGTGGTGATGCCATTGTATAAAACACTGGTAAGACCTCACCTGGAATACTGCATGCAGTAATGGAGACCACACATGCATAAGGACATAGACAAGGTGGAGGCTATCCAGAGAAGGGTGACAGAGATGGTGCATGTCTTGCATCACAAAACATATGAGAGACTAAGAGACCTCAATATGTACCCACTGGAGGAGAGGAGAGAAAGGGGGGACATGATAGAAATGTTCAAGTACCTCAAAGGCATAAAAAAGGTGCAGGTTGGGGATCTTTTCCTTTTTTTTTTTTTTTTTACTTTATTTCTTTTTATCTCCTTCCCTACTCTCGGAGCCCACTTCTTCCTTCCTCTCATCCCTCCTTTCCACCTCCGGTGGGATCTGCCCCTAGAGTGCCTCCTTCTCCCTTCCTGCACAGTGGGGTCTGTCCCTCTTTTTGGTGGTCCGGATGGTACCCAAGAGGCTATCATCTAGGGCTGCCGAGAGGGTTTTTCCGTTTTCTCTCGATTTTTCCCCTGCCCTCTGAGACGTTGTGCGCTAGGACGTATGTCCCGAGTGGCGGTGTGCTGGACGCACACCAAGCCCTCATGCGCCCGCTACGCCCCCTCCCCAGCTCCGTGAACAAAGCCCTCATCCTCATTGTCGGGTGCTTCCACCGGGCTGCTAGGGTGATGTAACGGAAGCTGCCTGGTTCCCACCCCTGAGGGAGGAGAGCATCCATTGGGACGCCTATCCTCCCTTCCCCTGCTGACCCCCGGCCACCTGAGTCCGTTCCCGAGCCCGGGTCGCCAGCGTAGCACGAGGTGTGGCGTCCAGCGCCTCAACCCTCAGCGCCACTGGGCCGAGAGGTGGGGGATCTTTTCCAATGTAGAAAAGATATCAAAGTGATGGGACACGATATGAAACTGGAGGGGGGGTAGATTAAGAAGTAACATGAGGAAGTTTTTCTACACAGAGAGGGTGGTTGACACTTGGAACAGCTGCCACAAGAGGTGGTGGGGGCAAGCACAGTGTAGGAGTGTAAACATGCTTGGGACAGGCACAAGGGAACATTGGGTTGGGTGGGAGTGATGAAAAGCCATTGATCACTTAGGGTCAGTGGCTGCATACAAGTATAGGCCTTACGGGCAGACTACGTGGGCCTAGTGGTCCTTATCTGTCTACAATTTCTATCTATCTATGTACCAAAGTAAGCACATTTTACTTCATTTAGTGATACTGGTTAGAATACATGCGGAATTTTATTTTTAAATCCTTTAAAGCTTCTTCCACCGTTGTGTAAGTATAACTTTTTTCTTTCATTTGAACTCAAAGTTTGGCTGGAAAGTTATTCATTGTTTTAATCCCTTGCTTCCAAAGTTTACTTCACAGCCAGTCAAATTTCTTGCTGGCTTGAACTATTTCAAATGGCAAATCATTGTAAACTGAGATTGCTGCTCCTTGAAAATGTATTCTTTTTTTTCTTAAAGACTGCATTCATAAGCAGGTCCTTATCCTTGGTTTTTAAAAAATTCACAATGACAGGTCAGGGGGGGCAGAGTCATCTAGCCTCCATCGAAGGCCCTGGTGAATGTGATCAGTTTCAGTGTTAACACTGTTAGGGTCAGTTTCCAAATAAACTGCTGCAATCTGATTAAAGGTTTCTTGTAAACTCTTACTATAGTTGTCACAAACTTCAGGCACCCCCATTATTCTAATGTTCTTCCGACAAGCTCTTGACTCGAAGTCGGTTAATTTGTTGTTTAAACCATTGTTGTAAAGTTCTAGATCTTTTACAAATTTGGATAATGGGACTGTTTCATCTTGTAGTGCCGTTAATGCTGTTTTCATTTGAGCCATTTCTTTTTTTTAGCTCAGCATTTTCTGTCAATGACTGCATTAAGTTGAAGTATGAGTCCAGTTTATCCTGCAGGTTTAACATGTTTTCCATTTTTTGGGAAATGGATCCCATTTGTGTAAACAAGGTTTTGGCCCAACCTGGTGGTTCATTTTCTTGGCAACCCACGCTGACTGTATCATCAGAGTACTCAGTTGGATTGCTTGAGTGCGGTTTTAAGTCATTGTAAGTTTCTTCCCCAGCATCTAAAGCCGAGGCCCTGTTATTTCCATTAATGTTATTTTCTTTTTGAACCCCATTTAGTGCTTTAGTATTAAATAAGAATATAGGGCTTACCCCGGTAGGTTTGCTGTTCTCGTTCTGCCATGTTTCACCTTGCAGTGTAGTGCTCACCGATGTTTTTTGTAGTCTGCTCTGGAGATGTTGAAGTTGACTGAGCCTTGCCCCTTGCCTTCCTGGCGTCGGCGGCTGAATCCACTGTGTCTTTTTGATATTCTATCAGTGCTTAAGTCTGGTCTCCTGCATTATTTTCATGTTCCCATTCAGGAACCAACGGCAGACTGGACTTCAAACTGATTTCCATTGTCTCCGTTGCCTGGGGTATACCAATGCACCTGGCAGGTGCTTCCAGCTGGACCAAATTCCCTTCAGTCAATTCATTTTCTGGCACAGCTTTCTTGGAGATTTCTTTGTTCATTACCTCCACACTATAGACAGTGGAAAAAGGTTAGTATTACTTTCTTTCTTTTATTGCTGAAGTGGAAATCTCTTGCGCGGCTTTTGAATTGTTGGCCTTGTTTGAAAAGTGACTGAGTTCCTTGTTGCCAGTGAGATCAGTTTAGTTGTTTTCGGTCTAGCGCCAGCTGAATTAATTTTAGATTCTCTTTTTGACGTCATTATACCAAACGAGTGGAAGAGTTTCCAATTATTTTTGCTTCTTCTTCTTCCCTGGTTAAGGGTTCGAGGCAATACATTCACACATATTCTTTCTGAAGTAGGTGAGCTGTTGAGGGAAGTTGCTGCAGTGTTCAGCACTCATGGCATATTGATCTGGAAGCCATGATGCTCCTCCTTGTAGGCGGTGCTACTCCCTGACATTACAGCACGTACGGCATGCATGTAGGTGCAACACAGGTACATGGTAAGGCAAGAGTGGCCCATGGGCTCCCACTGCGGTAGAGTGGTGGCCATTTGCACACCACCCAAGCCTACATGTAGGCTGGCACATGTGCACAGCCCTCATTGATCTGGGTGCCACTGTGGGAGCTTTGTCAGTAGACTACTCCTGGACAATTCTATCTGGGACATGTTGACATACATGTACATGCCCCTCATAGCTGTCAAGCTGTCCCATAAGTGCTCAGGGATATATCATGGCATCCTGGGTCATGCAAAAGATGGTTGCTTCTAGCCATGCATCTGTGGCTCATGGTGGTATAGCCAAGAAGTTATTAGGCAGGTGCCCACATGCCTCATGACTTGGGGCATGCTGTGTGTAAGGGGAACTGGTGCAATTCCTGGGGCAGGCCCCATTGTAGCACACAAAGGTGATGCTACTGTACCCAACTGACTGCTGGATATGTGTGGTGCATCAAATGTACAGTGATGCTATGGGTTGTCTGTTGCAGACATCATGTATCCACACCATGGTAAAGGGGGTTTGGGTTATCAGGTGAACACCTGATCCACCAATTGCATGTGCACACCACTACCAGCTGTGTCAAATTGCTACCCCTATCTGGGGACAACCCAACACCAAACATGCATACAACAAGGACAATGGATGCCCTGCCCATGTTGCCTGGGCACATGTTTTGCATCTGTGGACAGGTGCAAAAGACATGTACATCCCCTAACTCAACATTGCCCTCTGTGTTGGAGCATGCATTCCCCCCCCAAACCTTCTTCACCTCTCATGGGTGTGTAGCAGCATGATCTCTATGCAGCTGTGGCCCACCACTGGCAGTGGTGGCAAGGAGCACATCCCCATTTCCCAATGGCCACTCAGCCTACAGTAAACAGGATCACCACAACTACTGCCCCAGACAGGCCACAGTGGTTGGCCCACAAGCACATTAAACACCCTGGCCACCACCCACATGGGTGGGAGCACACACAGCAGTGGTGCACGCTGTGAGTAATGATAGATAGATAGATAGATAGATAGATAGATAGATAGATAGATAGATAGATAGATAGATAGATAGACAGACAGACAGACAGACAGATAGACAGACAGATAGACAGACAGATAGATACTTTATTTATAAAGCACCCCTTTCCAAGACCTTGGAGCACTGTACATTCAAGATACAAACACAAATATTAAAACAACCATCTTATAGTAATACATTAACTGGGAGTCAGCAATACATTAAAATGATCTAGCTATTCCATTTAACAACGATATAATGAATTTAACAATTAAAAGCCTTCTGGAACAGATAAGTCTTGAGATATTTTTTAAAGGCTTCTACCGAGGGGTCCTCCCTGAGAGAACTAGGCAGTGAGTTCCACAGGGTAGATGCACTACCAAAAATGCATAGTTTCCAGTCCATTGCATCACTGAAACCATTTGGTTTCAATGTTTTTAAACAAAAAATCCATCTGGACTCTTTTTGATCCAGCACTCTCTTCCTATTAACCCCCACACACACACACACACAGGTTTGTATGGTGCCAAATCAATTCCCATATATGATATTTTGTGCCCTTCCTCATTATTCACATCATGAATGTATTTATTTATGGGATGTTGCAGGTTTTTATTTCTTAGTGCTCTGAAGTGTTCCTGTACTCATTCTTTTAACTTCCTTGTTGTCTGTCCAAAATACACCCAGTCACATGAACACCAGAGTGCATAGACCACATATGTGGTGGTACAAGTGCTAATGTTTTTTATCAGGACCTCTAAGACTCCCTTATTACTGGGATTTTTAAAAGCATCAACCTGCACAGAATGAGAACATGTTACAGAATTGTGGCATGGAAAAAAACCTTTAGGTTTAGATGGCAGCCAATTTGAAGATGAAATTGGAGAGTGGTCTTGACACTTACTATGCACCAGCAAGTCTTTAAGATTTTTTCCTCTTCTAAAAGAGATAAGGGGACCTTTCTCATATGCATCTTTAGGATCTCTGTCTGTGCCCAAAAGGTGCCAGTGTTATTTTATTACTGACCTTATATCCATAGAGACTGCTGAATCGGTAGTTACAAAACAGATCTTTTGGTCTGTGGCCCCCTTTTCCTTATATTCCAAAAGCACATTCCTATCCAATTTTTTTACTTTTTCTAAGGATTGTTGTAACACTCGTTCTGTGTATCCTCTTCTACGTAATCTTTGAAACAATTCGTCACTAGCCTTTAAAAATTCATCTTCTTTGGAACTATTTCTCTTTAGTCTAACCAACTGACTATATGGCAGGCTTTCAATTAAGTGCTTTGGGTATGTGCTTCGTGCAAGCAAAATGCTATTGCCTGCACTACTTTTTCTAAACTCCACCATCTCAATGGCTTTACCTTTCTGTCCCTCCAGTGTAACATCCAATCTATTTTAATTCTATCACTTCTTGAAGTGAATCTAATGCCCATCTCATTAATGTTAATATAGGCCCAAAAATCCATGCCCTCCCAGATTATTAAGAAATAGTCGATAAATTGACAGTATTGTATAATATTCCTCACAAAGGTGTTGCGATGTAGATCATATATGGCTCCCTCCTCCCACCAACCCATAAAAAGGATGGCGTAGGAAGGGGCCATAGACGAGCACATCGCAGTGCCCCTTACCTGCAAATAATACTGTGTGTTAAATAGAAAGGAATTGCTTTTCAGAATAAGATCTAGAGCTGCTGTTATAAATGGAACCGGATAAACTTTCATTGATTTAGACAATATCAGATTCACTGCCTCAATTCCTTGTTGATGCTCAATAATGGTGTATAAGGAAGTGACATCCAGAACTAATCAAGTGTATGTGGGCTTCCATTCAAAACTCTGTAATCTCTTCAACACCATTGTTATATCCCTTATATACAATCTTAAGGAAATCACTTCCTGTTGGAGGTATCCATCTATGTATTCTGAGAGGGGCTCAAACAGAGAGTTATTACCCTACATAATTGGGCGCCCAGAGGGGTTGTTTCTATCTTTGTGTAATTTTGGTATATGATAAAATTCCAGGGTGACTGGGAATTCAGGGCATAAACTATTCTTTTTTACTTGTGTAATCCAACCTTTCTCCACTTACAGAGATAAAAAAAACTCTCTAATTCATTTGTATAAGGTTTAGTGGGATTAGAAGGCAAACATCTCTATGTGTTCACATCTGAGAGTTGTCTCAGTGCCTCTGAGCAATAATCCTCCTTGTTCATTATAACCACATTGCCTCCTTTGTCAGAAGGTTTAATTTCCACTGTTTCCATATTTTGGATTTCACTCAGAGTAACTCGCTCTTCAGTACTGAAATTATCCCAGTGTGTGCGCAATTTAGACTGTTTTATAATGTTCTCAACATCTCTAAATACTACATCTTGGAGTACTTTCATACCCTCACTTCCTGTGTTTAATTGTGTGAATAAAGACTTGTTTTTCAAAATAGGCTTAGTAGCCATTCATTTAAATTCAGTACTGATACCCTGGGCCCCGAGCATCTCTTCACCATCCCCTCCCTCTCACTCTCAAAACATCTATTTACTTCATGCAGAACCTTTTGTAAATTACTCATGCTAAGCACATCAATTAATGGACCACTTTCCTCATCATTCTCAAGTGGCACATGTGCAAATTCTTGCACTGTGCCAGAAGAGAAATGTTTCGTCAGATTGCTTCCTAAATAATTTGAATAGGTCACAATAAATTTCAAATTCATTAATCAGGTGTACTGATACAATGGACAAACCATATTTAAGAACATTCAACTGTTGTTCTGTAAAGCTCTGTGTAGATAAATTAACAACCATAAAACCCTATGCAATACAATTAATGTTAGTAACATTATTGGCAACATATTGAGAGTCTCTTACTGAGTATGCTCTTCATTTTCTTACTCGTCTAAAGATTTTTTTCTTTCTTTTGGAAAGTTACCACCGAGGCCCATACTTTTCTTCGGCACAGTGGGACCAACCTCTGCGGCAAGACTACCATTTGCCACAGAACTTCTGCGGTGGTGGTTTGTAATTTCTGTGGAAGTTCTGCTGCACTAACAAACTACCACATCACAGTGTCAGCTTGTCATCCTGACTTCACTTTCATGGCAGTGGTTATAGCAACCAAGATGGTGGAAAGCACGGTAACACTAGTTAAAAAAATAACAGACTTATATAAATAATTTTATGTCTAAAAAAGCAAAACAAATGTCTCTCCCTTATGGTCCTAGCCTACTGCATAAATGAAATATGCAGAGGGGACCTTATGTGATAAATAAGGTATTTCTATACACGTGCTATCTATCCCACTAATGAGGTATTTACTGTGTATCACTTATATATTTGTATGTGCTTTCTACACCACTCATGAGGTTCCCATTGTGTATCACATATATTTATATGCAATCTGTAACATACATACAAATGTGTGTGTGGGTGTGTGTATAGTGAAAGAGAGATTCTGTGTGTGTGTGTGTGTGTGTATATAATATATATATATATATATATATATATATATATATTTAATTTCCATGAAATTGCATCTTTATTCATACAGGTCCCATTGGAAATGGAATGAACAGAATAGAGGAGTTATTGCAAAACTCATTTTTCATGCCAACCTGCTTCCCCTGACACACTACATAACACTATCAGGCCATGACATGCATGTGAACTGATTGTGAGATAGAGTTCTCTAGCCCATCACAATGTGTCCACTGTGTTATAGAACACTGCACCATACCTTCCCAGGCTCAGAGCAGTGATGTGTTCCATCAATCTTAGTGCTGCCCAGCCAGCTCCCAGAGCTAATCTCTGAACCTGAGTTGCTGGCATGGAAACACAGTATGCTACCCTCTGGCCCAACAGCTGGCCCTGAACACATTTCTCCATAACTTCTGGGTGACTCTATCAACCAGTGACAATATGTAGTCAATAACCCAGGCAAAAATACGTACAGTGCAATTATTTACTTAACAGGTCTGTTCTTTCAGCCGGTCTACACCTTATTATATTACACTTTTCTGGGCATAATTACTTTATTTTTCTTAAAAATGACAGTTAAATTCATTTTACCAATTACTCATTTCAGATGGCGTCTCTATATGTTAAAGGCACAAATAAGTTTGTACAAAGTGAGGTATGGACTTAACAGGTCTGTGCTATTGACAAGGTTTTGTTTAATTTGGCCCTAGTACAATAATGCAGGACTGAAAATTGTATTAGGCTGTAGTGCAAGGCTGAGCAAATATCGCCATGCTTGATATGCTGTGCCACTGCCTCTGGCAGTAGGAGCTGTGGTAGATAAGCGACTGTTCATTTCTGTTGCAGAATGCAGCCATTTCATTAGCTAATTTATGATGTTATAGCAATGATAACATCACATTCTGAGCATAATGGGATTTTGAATATAAAAAGAGGGGAAGGGAACCAGATTCTATGGATAAACAGAAATATTAATAAAAAATCACCAAGAAGAGTGAATTCTGCGGCACTGCAGAAGTTCTGTGGTAGATTGCAAGTTCTATGCAAATTCTTGCGGTGCAGAATTTAGGGCTTGTTACCATGATCGGGGACCCTATTGTTCCAGTTTTGTATCCCGGCTGGAAAAGCAACCGCTCTGTGTTGATGACATAGCTGCAGTGGAAGAATTACTCGAATGTTGACTCCTACCTCGGGATTTCCTTCGAGCTCGCGACTGTTGCGTAAAGTTCTCCCACTTATGGATTTTATTATTCAAATAATCCTTTTCATCTCTGGTAAGTTAATTTTTTTGCAGCTAATGAGCTCTGCCTCCCTCTTGTTTGCTTTGTCAGTTAGCTTAAGATCAAGTTCTTATATCAGTTTCAAATTGCTAAATGTCGATAATTGAACACAGAAACATAGAAACATAGACTTTGAAGGCAGATAAGGACCGCTTGGCCCACCTAGTCTGCCCATTTCCCTACCTAGAGGATAAGCTGCAGATCCTATTTAACCAACGGCCTATTTCTTCCTACCCCCCCACAAAAATTGCCTTATGTCTGTCCCATGCATTTTTGAATTCTCCCATAGTTTTAGACCCTACAACCTCCTCAGGAAGGCTGTTCCATGCGTCCACCACCCTCTCTGTGAAAAAATACTTCCTTACAGTTCCCCTGAGCTGTCCCTCAGTAATGCTTTAATTTCTTCCAACATAATTGCACGTTGATACTCATCATCATCATTTAGAATTTTTGTAAATTCAACAGAGCTATTTTTCGTGTTCAGTTCCCATCTGTCCCAGTAATGCATATTTTGTAAGCCACAAGCCAGCATTCGGTGTTACAGTAGGTAAGTTACTTTTTCTATTACTTTCTATTACGTTTGGAAACTTGTTTCAGGAAGCTCTGTGCAGTCACTAGCAAGGATGGAGAAGTACTAGAAAAAGTAATACACCTTACAATTATAGCTACTTATTTCATTTTATACCAAATAAAATACAAAAATAATAAATAACTATAACAGATTACATTTTTTGAAAGCAATAGGTTAGTCACTAGTTACTTTCAAATAAATGTAATCAGTTACAGTAATGTATTTCTTTTGTATAAAAAGACATAAGTAATTGTAACTGTAAGGTGTATGACTTTTTCCAGTACTTCTCCATCCTTGCTAGTGACTGCACAGAGCTTTCTGGAACAAGTTTCCAAAAGTAATAGAAAGTAATAAAAAAAGTAACTTACCCAACACTGCCAGCATTTTGGTGACTCTTGACCCCTTGGGGACCCATTCTTTTTCTGTTTTTTTTTTCAGAGACTAGATATAGTAATGTAAAGCAATCTCTTTTAGAACTACCTTTTCTAGTTGAACGAAGACATTTCTGATGTTGGCTTCTTTGGAGGTAGTAGCTGATTCTGGTTCAGACTGAGTATCCAACAAGACTGCAGCTCTGGAGATCGCCAGACTTGTGCTGCTTAGTGAGAACACCATCCCTTAATTTTCAAATGTTCAATCCTATCAGTCTATAGATAGTATGCTTCTCACTCACCAGTCGGTAGTGAACCAAAATTTGCTTTTCAAAAAACTGCTGCCCTTGACCACAGTCTCCTGCTAGTCTATACTATGCCCAGCTCAGAACCCAGACTGAAAAGACTCATTGGTACAGGAGGAAGCAAGATGTTCTTTCTAGCTGAATGGCCACCACATTTTCTATAACCTTCCCTAAAAATGGGATATTAGAGACCAGCCTGTAGTTGTTGAGACAGTCCGGGTCCAACAAGAACTTTTTCAAAAGGGGTCTAACCAGGGACTCTTTCAAGGCTGTTGGAAAGACCCACTCCTCAAGGAGCTCTGAACAATTTCAGCAACCACAGGTCCAATCAAGTCCAAACATCCAACCAAAAGGTGGGTCGGACCTGGGTTCAGATCACAATGTGTTGGTCACAGCCTCGAGATTATTTTCACCGCCTCTTCCACCCCAACTTGCTCACACTCTTCCAAGACAGGAGGAGTGTTTCAACATGGCTCAGGATGGATCCTGCATTCCCTTTGAGTGATGCTGGACTAGACCTTGGCCCTGATAGAGGACACTTTGTCGGCATAGAACAGAACAAGCTCTTCACACCTAGTAGTTGAATCTGCTCCACCAACATGGAGACAAGCAGGATGTAAAAGTCCATCTACCATGGAGAAGAGCTGAGCTGGTCTGCTTCTTGCTGCAGCACTCTCCCTAGACAAAAAAAAAGCCTTCTTTTGGGAGATTTCCCCCGATAGTCGACAATGTGACTTCAGGGCCAATTTGTCCTCCATCAGACCAGATCTTCTCCAAACTCTTTCTAACATCTGGTCCCTAGTCTTTAACCCCCTGAGTTCCTCATCATACCAAGAAGGTTTCCAGTGAGTAGACAGGGGCTGGACATGAATGAGTGTGATTGAATCAAAGGTGGCAGTGACAGCCCAATTATTGGCTGCCACTGCCTCCTCCATCCCAATCATGCATGCAACCTCCACACTCGATAGGTCTAGCACCACCTGTAGTCCTACCGAGGACTCCCCTCATAAAGGTCGGTACCGCACTATCTCCCCAGGGCAGAACCATCTTGGGGGGGCCAAATGTGAACCCCATGGTGCTGTGATCTGACCAAACTACTGGATCCACTTTGAGGTCCATAATATCAAGACCCAAAGAAAACATGAGGTCCAGCATGTGGCCACATAAGTGGGTCGCTGTCATAATGTTCTGTGACAGGTCCAGAGCCTCCATACTTCTAAGGAGATTCTCTCCAAATCCCGAGAGGCCATCGTCAACCCAGGCATTGAAGTCCCCCAGAATCAACCATCTGGAGGACTCCAACACCAAGCCAACTATGAGTTAATCGATCTCCCACAAAAAATCCCCATCTCTTGCTAGCCTTGCTTGTAGAGCAAAAAGCAGCTAACTAAAAGAAGCTACCATTTTCATATTAATTTAACAATTCTGTCTCAACAGGAGTCAGTGTCTATTGAAATTAAGCAAACAAATACTTTATTAGAAGTAGAAGGGGTCTTATTTAGAGTTAAAAAAAGAAAAGAAAGAAAGTCAGTGTGTGTTCTGTGCTGGGAAGGGCACTATATCAACTTACTTTGCTAAATCAGTAGGAGGAGAGAGAGCTTAATCGGAGGTGTGGCTTAGACAATATAAAAGCAGGTGACTCAAATTACAACTTCCGGTTGCTAGCCTTGCTTGTAGAGCAGAAAGCAGCTAACTAAAAGAAGCTACCATTTTCTTATTAATTTAACAATTCTGTCTCAACAGGAGTCAGTGCCTGTTGAGATTAAGCAGACAGATACTTTATTAGAAGTAGAAGGGGTCTTATTTAGAGTTAAAAAAATAAAAGAAAGAAAGTCAGTGTGTGTTCTGTGCTGGGAAGGGTACTGTATCAACTTACTTTGCTAAATCAGTAGGAGGAGAGAGAGCTTAATCGGGGGGTGTGGCTTAGACAATATAAAAGCAGGTGACTCAAATTACAACTTCTTGATGCTAGCCTTTTTTCTTACTAATTGCTCTCCATCCCACCCTCCACCCGCCCACCCACCCTAAGCCAGTTCTACTTTTATAGCCACTGGATTTGACTGAGAACAGGAACTTCCGCTTTGGCAGTAGGAAGGGAAGGATCATAGAGAAACATTGGTTTTGTCAACCCTAAAGGAAAAAAGTAGCTCACTCTCCCCCCCCCCCAGCAGCTGGTGGTCTGACACTGAGCAAGGAAGAAGGAGGCTACTGAAGAATATAAGAAGTTGCAGTCCCAGAACAGGAAGGGTAAGAGTTATAAGGAGAGAACAGAGTAAGCATACAGAGAAACAGGAGAGGGGACACAAAATAAGACATGATAGGAGTTGTGCAGTGCAATGGCTGTGGGATGACAGTGTTCCAGGAGACATTCTGTAGGCTGCAATGCTACCCTATGTGTAAGCACCTCTCTGACCGGAGGGAGGAGGTCGCCTTTCTTCAGGCTGACTTGGCAAGGATTCATGAAACCTCCTCCCCCACACAGGGACCACCAGGGCCAATGCCACTACCTCAGATGTTGCCAAGAAAGAGGAGAGGCTGGACCAAGGTGGGTTCAGGGAGGGAGATGGTGGTGGAATAGAGTTGCATTCCTCCAGCTGTACCTCTCCACAATTCATACGCTCTTCTGGTGGATAGTGGTTCCTCTATGGAGGCACCTGCAGTGGAGACCAAGGAGGATACTGGGAACCTTCACAAAGGAGACCCACAGGAGGGTGGCATGGGACCCCACAGGGGAAGGACACAACTTCTGGTGGGGGACTGAATCATTAGGGGGTAGAAATGGGGGAGGAAGGGGAGAGGGAGGTAAGGTGCCTGCCTGGCGCCACGGCTTGGAGAGACAGGACGTGAATACTCAGAATCGTGGGAACAGCTGCACAAGGGAGGGAGCTGGATGCCATTGTACACCTAGGTAAATGACCTGGCTAGGAATGGAATCAGGGCAGTGCAAGAGGAGTTTGTAGAGTTGGGGAAGGGCCTTAGACAAGTAGCGCATATGGTAACCTTCTCGGAGGTGCTGCCTGTCTATGGCAAGGGTGATGCTATGGTACTCCTCATCAGGGAATTCAATGAATGGTTGAAAAACTGGTGTGGAGCTCAGGGTTTTGGCTTAATTGGGGACTGGGGAGCCACCTGGAGGTATGCAGACCTATACTGGCACGATGGTCTGCATTGGTCCAGGGGGGAACCAGGATCCTAGGTGAGAGGTTTAAATGCTTCATTGACAAGCATTTAAACTAGCCAAGGGGGGAGGCACTGAAAATGAGCAGGGAAATCCCAGCCTTCCCACACAAAACACAGTAATTAGTGAGGTAAACACCAAGGTAGAGAAGTCATTAGGGAGCAGAACAGAGGTAAATGTAAAAAAAGGCAAAGGCAGTAAGGACAGAAATAGGGCTAAAAGGGGTAAGGCCATCAAAAAGTGGAGGGTGATGAGTACCAATGCCCGTAGTCTGTGTAACAAGCTCTGTGAACTAGTGGCCTTGATGGAAGAGGGTTGCCTGGATATTGTGGCAGTCACAGAAACATGGTACAAAGAGAACCATGACTGGGATGTCAACATACCAGGATACACAATCTACAGGAGGGACAGGGAGGGTAAAAGAGGAGGAGGAGTAGCTCTCTATGTAAAGGAAGGGATCAAAGCAACAGAACTAAAGAGTAAACAGGGAGCAGATGAGGCACTCTGGCTCACCCTGGAGACAGGAAATGGCACCACAATCCGCATGGGGGTTGTATACAGACCCCCATCTCAGTGGGAGGGAATGGACAAGGAAATGATAGAAAGCATCCTTAAGATGGCAGAAAAAGGGGAGATATTGTTGATGGGGGACCTGAATATGCCAAATGCTAACTGGAGCACCTTTGCTGCAGCTACATCCAAGAGCAGGGTCATTCTTGATGCTCTAGAAGGGGCATGCCTCAGACAACTAGTACTGGAACCCACTCGGGAGGGAGAAATCTTAGACCTGGTACTCTCAAATGGGGCAGAGAAAGAATCTCAGATTTAGAAGTGTGTAGCCATCTGGGAACAAGCGACAGCTAAACAGTGTGGTTCACGATAAACACAGCCATACAATCAAGCCATACAAAAGCAAGAGTATTGGACTTTAGGAGGGCTGACTTTGGGAAAATGAAAGAATGCCTCAGAAAAGCACTAGCAAACAGGCAAGAAGGAGGGGTGGAGGAACAATGGGAAGTAATCAAAACAGCCATCACAGAGGCAACAATCATTTGTGTAAAGCAAATCAACAAAACACAACGAAGGAAAAAATTGCTATGGTTCTCAAAAGAGGTGGCAGGGAAGGTTAAGCAGAAAAGGATAGCATTCAGGAAATATAAGGAAATTCAGAAGGAGCAGGACAGAGAACTTTATCAGTTAAAGCAGAAAGAAGCTGGGAAGGCAGTCAGAATAGCAAAGGCCCAAACCGAGGAAAGTATAGCAAACTCTGTTAAGAAGGGGGATAAGACCTTTTATAGGTATATTAGGGAGTGAAGAAAGACCAAATGAGGGATACTGAGGCTTAATAAAGGGGAGGGAATGTGGATAGAGGGTGACAGAGAAAAAGCAGGGATACTGAATGAATATTTCTGCTCAGTATTCACAAAGGAAGAGGAGGAGGGGAGGTACCTAAACCAAACAAGAAAACACTCTGAAGATGGGGGTCGATACCAGTCCATTTACAGAAGAAAGGGTTCTGAAAGAACTAATAAAATTGAAGGTGGACAAAGCAATTGGACCTGATGGGATTCACCCAAGAATTCCAAAAGAACTAAGGGTAGAATTAGTGACACTGCTGACTACTCTCTTTAGCAAATCATGGGAGGATGGGGTGGTACCTGAGGACTGGAGGAGGGCAGATGTGATTCCTCTTCATACAAGTTTGAGCAGGACAGAGGCAGGAAACTACAGACAAGTTAGTTTGACCTCAGTGGTAGGGAAAATGATGGAATCACTTCTGAAGGAAAGGATTGTTGAGTACCTTGAGGCCAGTGGGGCACGGGACCCAAGACAACATGGATTGATGATGGGAAGGTCATGTCAGATGAATCTAATAGATTTCTTTGACTGGGTGACCAAAGTAGTAGACCAGGGAGGGGCTGTGGACATGGCCTACCTAGATTTTAGCAAGGCATTTGATACAGTCCCACACAAAAGATTAAAACACAAGTTAGTCAGCCTTGGAGTGGGTCCCAAGATGGTAGTCTGGATAAAAATTGGCTAGACAACAGGACACAAAGGGTAGTAGTAAATGGAATCCACAGTGAAGAAAGGAGGGTTACTAGTGGGGTACCGCAGGGTTCAGTATTGGGACTGGTCCATTTTAATGTCTTTAAAAGTGACATTGCAGAGGAACTGAAAGGAAACATATGTATCTTTGCAGATGACACAAAAATCTGCAACAGGGTTGATACACAAGATGGAGTGGAAAGGATGAGAAGGGACTTGGCAAGGTTGGAGGAATGGTCAAATGTATGGCAGCTCAGATTCAAGGCAGAAGTGCAGGTAATGCACCTGGGAAACAAAACCCAGGGGAAGAGTACACATTGGGGGGGTGAGATACTGACAACAGTAAAAATGGAAAGGGACCTGGGGGTAATTATATCAGATGACCTAAAGGTGGGCAAGCAATGTGAGAAGGCAGTAAGGAAGGCTGGGGGGATACTGAGATGCATAGGGAGAGGTGTCAGTAGTAGAAAACAGGAAGTTGTTATCCCTCTGTACAGACAGTTGGTGAGACCCCACCTGGAGTACTGTGTGTAGTTCTGGAGATCCCATCTCAGCAAAGACATAGACAGAGTGGAGGCTGTCCAGAGGAGGGCAACCAAAATGGTGAAGGGTCTGCACCAGAAGACATACGAAGAAAGACTAAAGGAGCTTAATATGCATACCCTTGAGGAAAGAAGGAAAGAGGGACATGATAGAAACTTTCAAGTACCTCAAGGAATCAACAAAGTCCAAGAGGGTAGCATCTTTCAGAAAAAGATATGTGCAAGAACAAGGGGCAGCAATTTGAAGATAGAGGGGACTGCTCAGAGGTAATGTGAGGAAGCATTTTTCACTGAGAGGGTTGTGGATGCATGGAACAGCCTCCCTGAGGAGGTTGTGGAGTCAAGAACAGTGGGGGAATTCAAGAATGCATGGGACAGACATAAGGCAGTCCTAGTGGGGAGTAGGAGGAAGTAAGCTGTTGGTTAACTAGGATCTGCAGCTTATCTGTTAAGTAGGAAAATGGGCAGACTAGGTGGGCAAAGCGGTCCTTATCTGCTGTCAAATTCTAATTTTCTATGTTTCTATCTTTTCCCTTTTCCCAGCGGGCAATAGATCAAGAGAACTCTGAAGTCTGCACTTGGACCCCCTAGTGCGAAAACACCCCAAAAGAACCCATGGGACCAACAGGTAGCACCGTGAGGCTCAGGCTAGATTTAAAACAAATGGACACCCCCTCACCCCTGCGATCCTCCCTCATGGTCTGTATCATGGAGCACTCGGCCGGCACTGCTGCCTCCAGAATGGGAGTGGCATTCTCGTCCAGCCAGGTCTTCATGATGCCAGCCAGGTCTACCAAGGATATAAAGTCAGCCATTATGGCAGTCTTGTTCCTCATTGACCTGGCATTGCATAACACAACCTGAGTGGGAGGCTGCTGGATCAGCTATCTGCCCACCACCTAATGGTGGAGCCCTTAGGTATGGAAATGAGCCAATAACAATGCTGTACACATGGCATATGTGGCAGGCACTCACACTACAGGTCCCCCCAGAAAGCCAGATCCCTACTAAACAGTTGCACAGTGACACAGGGCAAGCCCTCTCCAATGTGAGTGCACGTGACACACAGCCATGCACTTCGTATCAACACCTAGCAACATAACTACCCAAGGGCCACTAGTGCCATCCACCAGTGCCACACACATCACCCTTCTGGCTAGCACATGGGATTTCACATGCCCCTCACCACAACATATCTGTTGGGGGTCGCTCTGGGCCCCACACCATGGCTGATGCTGCACACACACAATGCAACCCCAGCAAGGTTAGTGGTATGGCATTGCAGACAGATCTTGTAATCCTCAGGTGCCTCCCCACCACCATTGCAGACCTTAGGCCAGTCCTCCCTCCCGGGGCCATCATTGCCTGTGTATGCTAGCTTTGCCCTCACAGGCAGGGCAGAACAGCCATGACTGCTGTATTAGGGTCTGAGTCACTATGCATGCACCAGCGACCATGCCACTCACTGTCAGCAGACAGTGTAGCATGCCAGGGGGCATCACCCATACAATACACCAACACCACATACTTTACACACAGTATCTCTCAGGGACTATTGTGCCACACAAGCATGACACTGCATATCCTCTGTCCTTACAGGTACCGACAATATGATACACATAGCCACCAGATGGACATACCCAGGATCCATGCATTGGAGAGGGTCATGCGCTGCCTGAGATGGCAAGAAGCCAAAGTGTACACAAGCTGAACCTGACAGCAGATGACGGAGGTGCAAGCAGTCCCAAGGGACACAACTGGACAGGAGGAGGAGGAGGAGCAGTCCAGTGAGCCACACACAGCACTTCCACTGCTGACATGTGCATCTGGGATGGCATCACCGGCAGTTGAGGAGGCCGGACGTGATGTGGCCAGAGATACCAGGCCATATGAGGATAATGATTTGGCTCCCCCTGAGGATGGTTCTAGGAGCCCAGAACATGTGGAGATTCAGCCACCATGCAGCGCTCCAGTACATCTGGCCACAGCAGACTTTGTGATGTAGGACATTGCCCCACATCAGGAGAACACTGGGGAAGGGGCAAATGCAGGAATCTCCCAGGCTGTAGGAGTTTGCAAGGATTGTTGGAGACAGTCTGCAAGCAGTCCTGGCAGATGTGGGACTCCTGCAGGCCTCTACAGGTCCTATGTAACATGGTCTCCTGCTTTAATGCCCAGTGACTGTTTCTAGTTGGAGGATCTAAATGCATCATGGGCACAAGTCCAGCACACCATTGTGAGTTGGGATTATGAATGTTATGTGCCCTGTGTGTGCACATTGCTGTATGTGTTGGTGGGGTGCCAGTAGAGGTCACGATAGATCCTATGGGATATGGTGGCATGATGTGGCACCCATTACTTTTGTGGGCAGATCTGCACCTCTGGTGTGGGCAGTTGCCCCTCACACAGTGCATTTTGCATTACATTTATGTTTGTGTTACATGATAGGCTATTTGACAGTGTGCATGTTGTGGTTCTTGTATATATTGTAACTGTTGTTTTCAAACTTTATTATAGCTTTCTGTTACCACTTCTGTGATGTCTGTATGGTTATTTAGGGTTGCTTCAACAGTGAGACTGGGAGTGGGGGGTGGGGTCAGAGAGTATGGCTAGGCTCACATGCCAGTGTGTTGTGACAGCTTGGATGTCTGTGGGTGTTCGCTGCCACTAGGCCAGAATCTGTCAGAGGACTTGGGTGGGCTATATACCACTGTGTAGGCCTTCAGGGGCCATGTGTTTCATACGTGCCACATGGCTGATGAGGCCACAGACATGCTGTGATAGCATGAGTACTTTCTACATCATGGGTGCTGACTGTGGAAGCCATGGTTCCCACATACATCACACACACCCCAGATGCCCCCGCATTGCTCAGTGCAGCTATGTTAGCAATGTCCATACCCTCACACTACCACCCCGTGATGCACCCAGGACAGCCATACATCTCCACAGTGCTTCCCATGAACACTGACCAGCATGGGTGGTTTATGCACTGAGCTGTGTTGTGCTATACATTGCAGCACGGACAACCCCTGCATGGTGCTGGTTGCACCACCACACTATTGCCACATATATGCATGTCTACACACGGCCCTCCACTGTACATGAACCTGGCAGAGCAGTGTTAGTTCCAGCACATATGCCATGCTGTGTAGTTGTGTGCTATTCTGGACATGAGATGGTACATATGAGGCATGGTAATATCTGCACAGCAAATGTCCCCAGATGTTTGCAACCACATGTTACATATCCACGGGGTGCCTGATTGTCATGTAGGTGAGTCAGCCACATGTCCCTGGCCACCATCCCCATGTTGCACACATACGCAGATTCAGAGTGTCTACTGGTGTGTGCATGTGGGCCTCAACAGCATGGTAAAAATGGAGAGGCAAGGACACTGACCATGTGTACAACACTTATTTCATATTGCTTCACTGCTGACGAGTGGTACACACAAAACGTATTTGTAAACACAGTGTAACCCTTTTATTACATGGTGCTGTTTGCTGTTTACATGCCGTTGTTTGGCTCCCATGGCAGACGCTGCATGTCTTACTCAGTCTCTAACACATCATTGGTCACATGCCATATCCACCACAGTCTGCGGCATATGTTGTGGTTTGACTGTTCTGCATGGATCACACACTCTATGTCCTCTGTGGTCCTCATTGGACTGGCTGTGCAGGATGAGGGCTACAAGGGCCAGTGGTGTACACATACAAAGCATTATGTCATCCTGGGTTATCCACCCCCTTTCCTGCTCCTGCCATGAGCCCAGCTAGGCCTTGTCTGTAGGGTCTGTTGTTGCAGGTGGGTCATGGATGTCATTTTCCTCCATGGGTCCACATGTTTGATCCTCTGGATGCCTCACAGTTGGCCAATGTGACCTCAGTGTTCCTGTCGCTGCCTGTGTTGGTGTGTCATGCTGGTTGTGTCCTGTGTGCCACTTTGCTTTGCTTTTCTCCCACTTTTCCTAGAGGGTGCATCTGTGCCACTGTCCCTTCCCATGTCAGATGTGGCCTGTGTAGGGGTACCCTTGGTGAGCTCATCAGAGCTGCAGACAGCTATGTCTTCCTGTATGTCAGTGGTTGCCTGGGAAGTGGGTGGCTGCACCTCTGTACTGTGATGGGTGATGTCTGCCTGCCCTGTGTTTTGTGTGTCCTCTGTGATCTGTTGTGTGGGTTCTGTCTCTGGTAGCCATGGTACCACAGCAGATGGTGCTCTGAGACTCGTTGGCACATGTGGACTGGGATAGTGCTGTGTGCACCTCTGCTGTGTGTTGGTCATTGGGTGCCTGCCCAGTGTTCTCAGTGTCTTCTGGAACCTCTTGTGTGGAACTGCTTATGGTGGCCGTGGTGTTCCAACAGGCTGAGCCGAAGGATTGCGTATCACTGGAGGCCTGGACTGATGATGCCTGGATGTCTGCAGTGTTCTTGGTGATATCTATCATTTGTGGGGCTGTGGCAGCCTCACTAGTGGCTACCCATGGCTTCTGGTCTGGTTGGATGGTGCTGCCCCGGCTGCACCTGGCAGTTGTGTTCTTCACACTCAAGTTGTCACTGGGGGCATGTGATTGTGTAGTTTGTATTGCTGTTGGCTGCTAGGTGCTGCTAGACTCCATTGTTGTTGATATGGTGCCACAGGCATGTGTATCATGATGGGCCTGTCAAGAGTGCAGTATACGTCTATGCCTAGCCTGTACTTTGTGCCTTGGGTCTGTGTGTGCTTGTGTGCCCTGTATTGTCCACAGAGGGTGTCAGGCCACCGTAACTTGTATGTTGTGTACCGTGGTGGCCTGTGTGCCCATATCTACCTGGCTCTCTGTTCCTTTCTGCCATCTATCCATAGTGGCCAAGGTTGTCAGGGTACATTCCCCTTGTCCCACATATACATGACAGGTGTATCGATTATGTTGCTGGCTGCTGTGGCTGTTGTTATATTGCCATGCTGGTGCAGTGCTATGATGGCCACTATGTACACTGGAGTCCTGTTGGTGTGTTATTTATTTATTAAATTTTGGTAACCGGGTAGGCTCACTGAGCCCCGGGAGGTCCCTTTTTCAGGGGTGACCCGGGAATTACAAGGAGAATAGGATATACAGAGGGAGTGCAATAAATAGGTCATAACAGGTTGATACACCTCGTAGCAATAACATATTGTGTCAAACAGTGTTGTGCTGATTGTATAACAGAGCTACAGTGATGTTCTGCAGAACAGCAATGATGGCATTGCACTGCTTTGAGTGCACAGCAATGGCCCTATCTAGCAGTGATGTTATGTTCTCCTGTGTCTCTGTCTGTCACTGTGTGCTTGCCTGGAGCCCATGAAGCACTGCTGTTTGTTCTGCCTGCTGGGCAGCTATGTGGTCCACCCCAGACTGGATAGCAGTCTAAGGACCAGACACTGCTACATGGTTGAAGTGTTCCCTTTTACAGCACTGTGCTGAGTGTCCATGGCTGCACTTATTGACAACTACTGATTCAGTGCTGTCTTGGTTTCCAGCATGTTCTGGCAATATCAACCAAAATCGTCGTCTGTGGGTCTGGGGCCAGTTTCCTCTGAGAACCAATCCCTCATCAGTTTCTGAGTGTAGTGGGCTCAGTTCCTGTGCAATGTTCTCATAAATTGCCTCTCCTGTGTGTGTGTCCCTGAACCTTCACTGTCACCATGTGCACTCTGGATGGTTTCTTCGGTTCTGTTGCCTTTGTGTGTGCCCACAGGCAGGTCCCACAAATCCGTCTGTGTCCTGCTCCTGGCCATCTCCTGTTGGTGAGTCCCAATTGGTATTTGTTGACCTTGTGTCCATGTCAGCTGTGCATATGTCTAAAGGTCAGACGTGTGCCATGGTGCCACTCATGCCCAGTGTTACTGTGTCCAACTGCTGTGCATTGGTACTAGTGGAGAGACAAACATATGTTATAATGGCTGCCATGTGATGGCCAGCATTCTGTTTGCTGTCTACTGTCCATTGCATCACATGTTGCTGTCCAACTGTCTCCTTGGGTGGGGTTCATGACCTCTGTCACATTGTGCTAGGTTCCTCTTGACACACCTGCTGACCATTGCAATGCTACAGTTCTCTCACGCCTATTGTCCAGAGAGCAGACCTGCAACATATATGTGTCTGGACTTGTGGCCTGCTGTAGCATGGTGGATATAGTATGGTTGTGATCCCTTCTATTCCACATAGCTTCCATACCAGCGTTAGGTCTCATGGTGCAGACACCTGTTACACAGTGGTGTGAGGTTCACATGTCACGTACATGTCTGGCCAGCCTCTGTGTGCACTGCAAACTGAAGGTGCTATGGGATAGATATGGTAACTCCCACATTTGGGGGTTGCTTGGCAAGCAGTGCTGTGGCTTTGACACTGTCGCACATCCTTCACAGTGTCTGTGTCATATGCCACCCTTGGATGCTTCACCAGTTCCTCTGTGCCAGCGAATTCTCTGGCATTCTGATCTGGTGTGTGTCACCATACTCCCAAAAGTGATGGCTGCATGTGATGGAGGGAGACAAGTGCTCCAGTGTCCCATTTAGCACCACCACCACACACCCCTGTGAAGGTCGCCATATGACACCCCTCATGTAGTACTTACCTTCTGTCATCTTTAGGGCTTCCACACCCACAACCACCTCCTGTCTCCTTCAGTCCGTATGTCATGCAGTCACACGTATAAGTCTACTTCTACTATGTATTGTATGGCCTCCTGGAACATGACGTTGCACCCCGTGATCCATATCCCCTACACTCTCCCTGCTGTGTACACTTTGCAGGCCTCTGTGGCAACCATGCAGGCCCCCTGTGTGCCATGTACCACCTCACATTGCACTGTAATACAGCAGACTCCATCTGCAGAAGTTATCTCCTCGATTAGTATCAGTCAGGCAGGTACAGTGCCACCACTATCAGCCAACAGATGTCTCCCTATTGCTTACCAGATCAGTGCATTGCAGAGGTGTCCAGCGTGACATCCTCCTCCCCCAACAGGGGATGCAAAGCTCCACTGCAGCTCCAGGTGCAGTGCATCTGTGATACCATCAGTATCATGCACTGGAAACATGGGTGTTGTGCCCAAATTGGCTGTCTTGCATCTCTCTTTTCTTTTGCCACACTATGTCCATGTCCTGATGTAGCCCTCAGTGACCATCACCAGCATTGTGTTGTGGACATGTGTGCCTTTTACACATCATGCATAGTGGAGGCCGCTTATGTGGCTGTGACACCTGCACACATTCCATGGCACATGGCAAGCCTTCACCTGGGGCAGTTATGTGTGTCATGGAGATGCCGCCCCCCCCCCATTCATTCTGTGCTATATAGACCTGTATGGATCTGATGCATGTGGTTTCAGTTTGCTTTGGCCATCCTCACACTCCTCGCGTGCAGTTATAGTTTGTGACATACCTGCTGAACTCTGTAAGAGGAAGACATCCAGGGTGCTGTCTCCTTCAGTAGTATGGCTGCTTAAGTGTGATGCTACATGCTCCTCCTGGCTGCTGAGGGGTAGCATCTCACTGGGTCCACCTCCTATAGCCAAGGAACAACATCTGTTATGAGTCATTTTCTCCTTGGACTTACAACAAATATCATGAGAGCACTTTTGAAGTTCTTTTTACAAAATGCCTCACTGGCCCTAGGCTTTCACTTTAGTGGCCATGTCATCCCAGGCCTGTTTCCTATGATGCCTCAGATCCTTCTCAACACTTCTTGATAACAAAAGGTGGACTTGGGCATCCACCTCCTCAATAAATATATCTGTTTCCTCCTGTGTGAATTTTATTTGGGTGGTATTTGCCAGCCTTTCTTGCACCATACTTTGGCTGCTGTCATCTCTCATTGCATGTGTCTTTTTTTTTGTTGTTGTTGCACCTTCCATCAAATCTGACTGATGCACCATTTTTCAAAACACAGTCTGCAACTTGCATCATTTCTAGAAAAATCGACATAAGTCATAAATTGTCCTGAATATGATGCATCAGAATTGGTGCCATGGCATTTGACACAAGCCTCCAAACTGATGCACACTGCATTAATCTAAGCAGCCTTCATAAATCGGGGAAAACAGTTTCTCATTAATATCTCACCAACTTACTGTAGCTCCACACTCGCTCTACAAAAGACCATAAATCCATGATTTGGGCTTACATGCCTCCTCACTTCCCCAACCAAGACTACCTGCCTTCTAGTTGCTTACTCTGGCCCCTGGGACTACAGCTTGTGGGGGGGGGGAGGGTGGCCTGCAGGAGTGAGATTGCTGAGCTTCCACCTGCTCAGTGGTTTGCAAACTTTCCCACAGCTCTTGTGCACTAATTCGAGCAGACACCTGCTTGAATGTGTGATCTGCCAATGCTGCTCAAGCATTGTTTTTGGCTTTAAATGTGTAGCGGCAGTGCAGTTGCATGCTCAGCACTACTTGGACACATTTTCTCATTCATTTCTGACTGACTCACCATAGCTCCACATGCACTCATCAAAAGACCAAAAATCTATGTGCAACCCCTCCAAATGGTTTGGCCTTGCCTGCCTCCTCACTCTCTCAACCAAGGCGCCTCCTTGTTGCTCACTCCGGGCTATAGGACTGCAACTTGTGGAGGATTAGAAGAGTGAGATCGCTAGGCTACCACCTGCTCAGTGGTTTGCAAACATTCTTATGGCTCTTCTATGCACATTAGAGCAGCCACCGGCTCGAACATGGAAGCTGACAGCACTACTTCAACACTGTTTTTGGTGACCCAGAAAGTAATTCTCTTAATGCCACAATCTGTGGCCAACACCAGGGATCTCCACGTATTGTACTCCAGTCCCAGGGACACCAGATAAGGCATCTTGGAGGATGGAGGCACTAAGAGGGTGAGGATTAAGGAACCAGTTTGGTGCCATTAATTCAGCACAGCTGCCAGCTGGATTTCTAGATACACTGCTCAGTATAGGGAGAGCACTGCTGAGCATGTGTGTGTGGCAGGAATTAATGCTTCAGAAAGTGAGAAAGGGATGTGGGGATTAAAGATATACATTGTACAACTGTCTAAGAAATAAAACAGCTGTGAAACACTGCAGTGCACTCTACTGGCAAGTACACCAGTAGAGGGATTACTTTAGCAAAAAGAACTTTCACTTAATTTCTACTCATTTATTTATATATACTGTATATATATATATATATATATATATATATATATGTATTTGTTGACCTTGTGTCCATGTCAGCTGTGCATATGTCTAGAGGTCAGACATGTACCTAATGACAAGGTCAGTTGTGCCACTATATTTAGGGTTGAGATGTCACTTCTATATTAAAGTCAAAATTTTGTGCATTAATAACTTTGGACCCATTCAACAGATTTGCATAAAATGTGGTACACGTTGTGGGGCATGGCAGATCTCTTGATCTGCCAAATTTCATTTCAGTCAGATGTACGGTCTTTGCACACGAAAACACTGAAAAGTGCAAAATAATCCAGTTTTGGAAGCAGTTTTTGGGATATTGTCCATAGTGTTGTGCAGCTGTTGTGTGGTGTGCCACTCTGCAACATGGCTTGTTTGAAAGAGCATCACTGGCCGAACATGCTGCTTTTTCTTTGGTGAAAAAATATTGAGGCATTCAAAAGTTATAGCACTTTTAAGTTCCAATTATGTCAATGGGAACATTTATATGGTTATTGTGAACAAAGAATGTGGTTTTGGCCATCTGGTCCCTCTTCACGATCAAAGAATTTGCAGGCTCACAATCAAAGATTCTTTGATCCCGAGGGAGGGATTAGATGGCCAGATTTGGAGGGACCAGATAGCACAATTTTAAGAACTTTTAAAATTAAATATCTCAGAAACGGTTTGGTCTTTTAACCTGAAATTTGAAGGGTGTTGAGGGGATGTCCTGTAGAAGTGAATTATTGTTCTTAGGTGTCAGAAAATACATTCATTGCAGAGATATGGTGTGGCACAGTTTATGTTTTGCAGACAGCATTTTGCATTGTGGTAGTGGCTTGAAATGTATAGGGTAGCTAGCCTTACTGCCATGGACATACTTTTCAGTCGTTAGGTGTGTAAAATGTAAACAGGTGCAGAATTCTGCCACTCTGACCAATGAAAATCCCAAACTTTAAAATATTATATCTCAAACACAGTTTGGTCTTTTAAATTGAATTTTGCAGGGTATTGAGGGGATGTCCTGTACATGTGAATTATAGTATTTAGGTGTTGGAAAATTAGGTTGCTGCAGAGATATTGCATGATGCACTTTACATTTTGCTTATAGCGTTTTGCATTTTGGTAGGCACTTTTAATGTTAAACCTCACATTTTGCACATTAATAACTTTGCAACCATTCAACAGATTTGCACACAATTTGGAATGCACATTCTGGTGTGGTAGATCTCTTGATTTATTAAATTTTGTTTCAGTCGTACATATGGTTTTGCCCAGTGAAGTGCCAAACATGCACTTTTCACCACTTTTGCTCATTTGTTGTCCATGGTGCTGTGCAGACACTGTGTGGGCTATTGGTCCAAAGCTTGGGACGTAGAACGAGCTTGGGCCAAGGAACATGATGCTTTTTGTTTGGTGAAAAAATATTAATCTGATCAAAAGTTATTATAATTTGAAATTCCCATTATATCCTATGTGAAAATGTATATGTATTTTTGGAATGTTAATGAGAAAGACCAGATGGCCCAAATTAAGATGACCATATCTCAATAACAGTTTGCTCTTTTTACTTGAAATTTGCAGGGTGTTGAGGGGATGTCATAGAGATGTGAACTATGCTGTCTAGGTGTTGGGGAAATAACCTGTTGCAGAGATATTCAATGATGTAATTAGCATTTTTCCCATAGGATTATATTGCAGTCTGTGTCATAATTTTTGGCGCCGTTATCTCAGAAACGAAGCGAGATACAGACTTTTCACTATAGATGGCTTAGATTACTACAAGTGATCTAGCCACTGGAAAAAGATTTCACATTGTAGAGTAAGCCTGCAATGGAATTTTGTTTGTACGTTGCATGGTTCATGAGATATTGTGAAAGTATTGTCACAAGGGTTGAAAGAGTGCCTGTCCAGTGCTTTTTGGTGCCCATAACTCGGAAACAGTGTGAGATATGGGATGATCAGTGATTGTGGCATTATATGCTCACTATCATGGTTACAATGACACTTGGATTGTTTTTCTAGCTGTTATGGTTCACAAGATATGGACAAATTACTGTTACAAGCATTTGGTGACCAATAGGAATGCTGCATGGCTCTGTAGCTATGTATAAGAGGCAGCACAGGCCCAGAGGGCCCATGCTCACTCAGATGCATATTGTTATGCAGAAATAGGCAAGTTGGTGGGAGCACAGGGCCCTCTGCCACCAGAGTGGCTATTATTATATTATCATAGTGACGCAGTCGCGCCACTATATTTAGGGTTGAGATGTCACTTCTATGTTAAAGTCAAAATTTTGTGCATTAAGTACTTTTGACCCATTCAATGGATTTGCCTGAAATTTGGCATACATGATGGGGCATGGTAGATCTCTTGATTTGCCAAATTTCATTTCGGTCGGACTTACCTGCATTGAGCACAAAAATGCTAAAAAATGCAAAAGTATCCAGTTTTGGAGGCAGTTTTTAGGATATTGTCCATAGTGCTGCTTGGCCATTGTGTGGAGTGCCACTCTGTGACATGGCTTGTTTGAATGAGCTTCACTGGCTGAACATGTCGCTTTTCATTTGGTGAAAACATATTGAGGCATTCAAAAGTTATAGCACTTTTAAGGTCTGTTATAAGTCAATGGGAAAATGTATATGGCTATTTTGCTAACAAAGAATGGGGTTTTGGCCATCTGGTCCCTCCTCACAATCAAAGAATTTGCAGGCTCACAATCAAAGATTCTTTGACCCTGAGGGAGGGACTAGATGGCCAGATTTGGAGGGACCAGATAGCCCAATTTCAACAACTTTTAAAATTAAGTGTCTCAGAAATGGTTTGATCTTTTAACTTGAAATTTGGAGGGTGTTGAGGGGATGCCCTGTAGATGTGAATTATGGTGCTTAGGTGTCAGAAAATACATTCGTTGTGGAGATATGGCATGGCACAGTTTACATTTTGTGGACAGCATTTTGCATTGTGGTAGTGGCTTGAAATTTATAGGGTAGCTAGCCTTACTGCCATGGACATACTTTTCAGTCATTAGGTGTGTAAAATGTAAACAGGTGCAGAATTTTGCCACTCTGACCAATGAAAATCTCAAACTTTAAAATGTCAAATCTCGGACACGGTTTGGTCTTTTAAATTGAAATTTGCAGGGTGTTATGGGGATATCCTGCACATGTGAATTATGGTATTTAGGTGTTGGAAAATTAGGCTGCTGCAGAGATATTGCATGATGCACTTTATATTTTGCTTATAGTGTTTTGCATTGTGGTAGGCACTTTTAATGTTAAATCTCACATTTTGCACATTACTAACTTTGCAATCATTCAACAGATTTTCACACAATTTGGAATGCACAGTCTGGTGTGGTAGGTCTCTTGATTTACTAAATTTTGTTTCAGTCAGACATACAGCGTTTTACACAGAAATGTGTCAAACAATACACTTTTTGCCACTTTTGCGCATGTTTTGTCCGTGGTGATGCACGGACACCGTGTGGGCTATTGGTCCAAAACTTGGGATGTAGAAAGAACTTGGCCAAGGAACATGCTGTTTTTTGTTTGGTGAAAAAAAATATTAATCTGTTCAAAAGTTATTACAATATGAAATTCCCATCATATCCTATGGGAAATGTATATGTATTTTTGGAATGTTAGTGAGAAAGATCAGATGGCCCAAACTGAGATGACCATATCTCAATAACAGTTTGGTCTTTTTACTTGAAATTTGCAGGGCGTTGAGGTGATGTCATAGAGATGTGAACTATGCTGTTTAAGTGTTTGGGAAATAATATGTTGCAGAGATATTCAATGACGTATTTGAAATTTTTCCCATAGGATTACATTGCAGTCTGTGTCATGACTTTCGGCGCCATTATCTTGGAAACAAAGTGAGATACAGACTTTTCGCTTCCCGTGGATAGCCACTGGAAAAACAATTGACATTGTAGAGTAAGCCTGCAGTGGAAGTTTGTTCGTACATTGCACAGCTCATGAGATATTGTGAAAGTACTGTCACAAGACTTGAAAGAGTGCCTGTCCAGTGCTTTTTGGTGCCCATAGCTCAGAAAACGATGTCAGATATGGGTATGGTCTTTTCGATATTGCATGAAATCCTTACTGTCACAATTACAATGATGCTAGAATTTTTTTCTAGCTCTTACGGTTCCCATGATGTGCACAAATTGCTGTTACAATCACCTCCTCTATCCTGTCATTGGTCTACTACGGGCTCCCTAACTATGCAGCTGTTGACTCCACCGCCCTCACCAAAGTCCAGACCTGAATCAACAAGGCTTGCAGGCTCCTGACCTGTGCCCCCAGCAGAACATACACACACATGCCAGCTCTACTCCTCCTCAAACTTACTTACCTTTGATGAGCACCTGCACTACCACACCTGTATACTGGCAAATAAATCACTACTTAGGCTCCCCCCCAGGGTTGCTGCATCCCTAAAATTGGCCTCCCACTTGATCATCACCCAAAGCGCAACCAAAGCCACCTTCCAGGTCCTGAGAGCCAGGACCTCTCTCGGCCAAAGATCATTCCACCACAGAGCCCCCTCTTGGTGTAGCTCCCTCCCCACTCATATCACAAACATCCCCAAAATCGGTCCCTTCAAAATTGCCCTCCAAAACCACCTCACTGACTCTCAGAGCTGTAAATGCCCCTGACTGGCCAATACCTAGAGCTCTGTCTGGCCCAATTTACAGACAGCGTCCTTCCGGACTGCCTTCTCCCCAGCAAACACCCCTTCTCTCCCAGGTATCACTCCCTAGAACCCCTAGCAGTACCTTATTATTTATATACTAGACTAATTATAACGTATTGAAGCCTTTGTACACCTTTGTATTACTGGAATTGCTTTGTGTGTTCTTTTATTGTATGTCACCTGTAATGTTCTCCATTGTTGTACTCCATCACCAATTGTTGTCTACCCTCTCTGCGATGAGGTGCATTTGTAAATGAGTCTTTGACTCAAAGGTTGTAAATCCGAATTATGAAATAAATAAAATAAATGAAACAAGGGTTTGGTGCCCTATAGTGCTGCTGCATGGCTCTGTAGCTTTGCATAAGTGGGAGCGTGGGCCCAGATGCATATTGTTATGCAAAAATTGGCAACTTGGTTGGAGCTGGGCTCCACACTCACATCAATACGTGTTTTTTACTACTTATATTAAATTTTTTCAAAAAGTAAGGAAATTCTATGCAAAAAACTGTGTTAATGCTTCATTTAGGGTTAAAGCAAAAAAAGTCAAGAAATGAGACATTAGGGTTGAAACCCTAACCCCCCCTCACACACACCACCCCAATCCTCCACAGTCTGACAGATGCCTTAGTGTGTCATTGGGGTCATGAGGCCTAAATCTCTCCCCATTCTCCTTTACTGTAGCATGTCAGAATGCTTGGTCATGGACTATATTATAGGGGTGTTGTCACGCCCATATATTTACAGTTATGAAGCCTCTTCTATCTTAAACTCAAAATTTTGCTCGTTAATATCCTTGGATTCTTTCAATGGATTTGCATGAAATTTGGTATGCATGGTGGGGCATGGTAGATCTCTTGATGTGCCAAATTTCGCTTTGGTAGGACTTACAGTTTTTGCACACCAAAATGCTGAAATGCACTTTTCGCCAGTTATGTGGGCAGCTTTTTTGATTTTGTCTGTGGTGCTGTGAGGCCATCATGTGGTGTGCTGCTCTGCAACTTTGCTCAGCTGAAAGAGTGTAGGTCAAGCAACATGCCACTTTTCATTTGGTGAAAAAATATTAATCCATTCAAAAGTTATTAAAGTTTTAATTTCCCATTATAAGTCAAAGGGGAAATTTATATGGTTATTTTATGAAAGAAGAGTGGGGTTTTGGCCATCTAGTCCCACCTCAAAATCAAACAATTTGCAGGCTCATGATCAAAGAATCTTAGATCATGAGGAATTCTTTAATTGCAATGGCCGCCATCTTGTTTTTTGTTTGTGGTCAAAAAAATTCAAATATCTCTGCCCGGGGGGGGACTTCTGAGGTGAAGCTATTGCAGGTTTTGCTCAGGGGTCTTGCCTCTATCAAACCATGCCTGTGGTTTCTTTAAAAATGGTCAAAAAATAGAGTTTTCAACTTTTTTATTCATTGATCGTGGCTCACTAATGATCTTTAATTGCGAGCCTGCAAATTCTTTGATTGCGAGATTCTTTGACCGCAATCTTTGATCGCAAGGGCATGACTAGATGGCCACTTGAAAAAAAATCTATTTTTCAGGTCAGGGGTGGCTTATTAAGCCAAATGAGGGTGGGTTTTGCTCAGGAGGCTTTATTCTATTGAGTCATGGCTATGGTTTTATGTATTTCTGCCTAAAAATGTACTTTTAAATTTTTTTATTGTTTGATTGTGGTCTGCAAATTCTTTGATTGCGAGCCTGCAAAATCTTTGATACCAAGATTCTTTGACTGCAATCTTTGATCGCGACGGTATGACTAGAATGCCACTTGAGAAAATTAATTTTCTCATATCAAGGTTGGCTTATTAAGCCAAATGAGGATGGATTTTGCTCAGGGGGCTTCATTCTATTGAGGCATGGCTGCAGTTTCATGCATTTCTACCTAAGAATTGACTTTTAACATTTTTTATTGTTTGGTCATGACCCTGCAAATTCTTTGATCACAAGCCTGCAAATTCTTTGATCTCGAGATTCTTTGACCGCGATCTTTGATCACGAGGGTGCGACTAGGTGGGCACTTTAAAAATTTAATTTTCTCAGTACAGGGGTCACTTCTAAAGGCAAACTAGGATGGGACCTGCTCAGGGGCCTTTTTTCTGTCGAGTCAAGGCTGTGGTTTCATGTATTTTTCTCTAACAATTGTTTTAAAATTTTTTTATTCTTTGATTGTGAGCCTGCAAATTCTTTGATCGCAAGCCTGTAAATTCTTTGATCATGAGATTCTTTGATCATGATCTTTGATTGCAAGGGAGGGACTAGATGGCCAGATTGGGGGGGACCAGATAGCACAATTGTAATAATTTTTCAAATTAAATATCTCGGAAATGGTTTGGTCTTTTAACTTTTAATTTGGTGGGTGTTGACGGCATGTCCTGTAGATGTGAATTATAGTACTTAGGTGTCAGACAATACATTTTTTGCAGAAATATTGTGTGAGGCAGTTTACGTTTTGCAGACAGCATTTTCCATGGTGGTAGTGGCTTTAAATTACTAGGGTAGCTAGCCTTACTGCCATAGATGTACCTTTTAGTCGTTAGGTGTGTAACATGTTGATAGGTGTAGAATTCTGCCAGTGTGATGAATGAAAACCTGAAACTTTCACATTTTATATCTCGGAAGCAGTTTGTCTTTTATATTAACATTTGGAGTGTGTTGAGGGGATGTGCTGTCCATGTGAATTATGGTGTTTAGATGTTGGAAAATTAATTTGCTGCACCCATATTGCGTGACACACTTTATGTTTTGCATATGGCATTTTGCATTGTGGTACTGGCTTCACATTTATAGGGTGCCTAGCGTTACTGCCATGGAGGTAATTTGTAGTGGTTAGGTGTCTGACATGTAAACAGGTGCTGAATTATGCCACTCTGATGACTGACACTTTGCTTTCTTTCAAGGTGGTGGGCCCCACACTCCCAACCATATGCGCTGCCAGCAATACATATGATATTCACTACTTAAACTCTTATCTTTGGTAGGAATTTGCAAGTTGGTGGGAGCACGGGGCCCAAAGGTCTGCACTCCCACTAACTTATGCAACTTTCTACTTTTCTATTATTTCTCAAAAAGAAAGGAAATTCTATGCAAAAAAACTTTGTTAGAGGATCATTTAGGGTTAAATCACAGAAAGTCAGGAAATGAGACCTTTAGGGTTGCCCCATCCTCCCCTTGTGGACCCGCCCATCATCCCAAGATTGACAGCTGACAGGGTGTGTCATTGGGGTTGTGAGGCCCAAATATCACCTCATTCTTCTTTACTGTGGCATGTGAATATGATTACAGATGGAATGGGGTGACATTTAGGCCTCACAGCCCCAGTGACACACCCTGTCAGCTGTCAATCTTGGGAAGATGGGTGGGTCCTTGCGCGGAATGGGGCAACCCTAAAGGTCTCATTTCCTGACTTTTTGTGTTTTAACCCTAAATGATGCATTAACAAAGTTTTTTGTATAGGATATATATATATATATGTATATATACGCTGTATTAAGTACTCCACAAGATGGCAAGAATTCTATCTAGTGAACACAATGGAGATTGCATATGGTGTTCTAAATGACATCATCACAAATGCTCTAAACATTCATGCACCAGTCTCTAAACTACGTATTAAAAATAAAACCTGTCGTTGGTTTAATTCTGACCTTAAATCCACCCTTCTCGAAAGGGACAAGCTTTGGAAAAAAGCCCGAAAAACTAAATTAGCCTCTGATTGGGAGCAATTCAGAAAAGCCAGGAATCTTTTCAAGAAAGCTGAGACACAAAAGCTGCTATTACATGACTGAATTAGACTCCTCATACTCCAGCCCTGCCAAGTTTTGGAACACTATAAAAGATATAACTGGCCATGTCCCAAGTAACTCACTCCCAACAAAACTACAATGTGGAAACAGAACCATCAGTGACAAAACTGAAGTATTGGAAGCTTTCAATAATCATTTTACAACTGCTGGACTAGCATTCAACTCCTCTCCAGCCAACCAAATGAGAGTACATCTAGGGATTAAGAATACTGATGCAAGGGTGACTGACTCCATTTTCTCCTTCACTCCAGCCATGCTGAAGCAAGTCAAGAACTAATCTTACAATTGGACATAAAAAAGAGTGCAGGCGCAGACTCCCTTGACCCATACTTTTTAAAAATTGCCATACATGTATTAGCAGTGCCAATAACTCATCTGTTTAACCTTTCTCTACAGTCTGGAGTCATCCCATCAATCTGGAAAACCGCTCAAGTGATTCCTCTTCTGAAAGCCAGGGATCCCACAGACCTTAATAACTACAGACCAATTTCCATTCTTACTGTGCTGTCTAAAGTACTTGAAAAAATTGTGAGCACCCAGCTAAGAGAATATCTAGAAGCCAACAATCTTCTAAACCCAGCACAATCTGGTTTCAGAGCAAAACACAGCACCATAACAGTTCTTGCAAAAGTTACCAATGATTGGCAACTTGAATTGATAAAAAATTGTGTATAAAGGTCTTCTTAGACCTAAGTAAGGCCTTTGACACGGTTAACCATGACCTGCTCCTCTCCTCACTAAGGTCTATTGGACTTGACACCAATTCCATTAGTTGGTTTAACAACTATCTTACAGGAAGAACCAACGCAGGTAAAGGCGAAGGAGATATATCCCCACTCAGACCACTACAAAGAGGTACCACAAGGATCTATTCTTGGCCCTATCCTCTTCACCATATATATCAATAGCATTGACACAAATCTTACCAAAGCCACTGTACACCTGTTTGCTGATGATACAGTACTGTATGTCAGTCACCCTTCTCCTACAACAGCCTGCAAAGAACTACAAGCAGAATTCGACCTACTGCAACTCCAGCTGCTGGAAAAAAAAAACTACTATTGAATGCAAAAAAAACTAAGGCAATGTTCTTTTCCCCACAGGTGCAGGCAAAATACTCAATCCCAATCGATCTCCCTAAACTATCCACTGCACTTGGTGAAAATCTTGAATATGTCACAAAATTCAAATACCTGGGGGTATGGCTAGATAGTAGATTAGACTATCTAGAACATCTGGAAGAGCTACTAAAAAAGCTTAGACAAAGACTTGGACTTTACTATAGAATAAGACACTTCCTTTCAAGTGATTCAAAAAAGAAGATGGTTCAGGCCACATTCCTCTCAGTTTTAGACTATGCTGAGTTCCTATACAATCACTGCCCTACGGTATGCTTGAACAAATTAGATACACTATACCATAGAGCTCTGAGGTTTATCACAGACTTACCATATAGTACTCACCACTGCTTGCTATACTCCGCAGTTGGTTGGCCCTCACTTCAATATAGAAGGGGATAGGAATGCATTACTATGGACTTACAGAGCAATATCACAGCAGCTTCCAAAATATATCTCAGACTGTTTTCCACAAGCCTCATCAAGTAATTATGCATTAAGAAGCCTGAACTTCATTACTCTTAAAGTGCCTAAGTTCCACTCCGACATAGGCAGACATGCTGTTAGTTATGTGTTATCCACCCTATGGAACACAATGCAAAAGACACTGAAAGTGAACAAGCTCATATCTATTACAGCCTTTAAATATCTATACAACAAAATATTCAAAGAAAAATGTAACTGCTTCAGTCAACATTAGACTAACCCTCCATATTTCCTACCAGCTGGACGACTATTCAGAGTAGCTCCTCAGCACCCTCGAGCAGTTGCTTCACATCTCATTAACCTTACTACAATCCTTCCTTCTTAAGCATTATATACTTAGTCTCCTTATACTTTCATTTTTTTACTTCCCCAGTCCATCCCCCTCCCCTCTTGACCTACTATTGATCCCTCTTTGACACGGCCCTTTCCCTCCTTCCCTTTCACCACCCCTGGCCACAACACTCTGTATACACTCCTTTCATCCCCCCTGTCACTGCTTCAGCCGTATTTGCCTCCTACAAATTATTTCCTGTAGATATATCTTCCAGATGTCCATACAGCTCATCACCCGAGCTCAAAAACTTTCTAATAATTCCCCTGACACATTTAACCTTCACCAAAAAGTGCAAGTTTCTAAAGTATCCTCCACTAACAAGCTGGCTACTTAATGAATCATGTATATATCTTGGAGTTGTTGTTTTGTATTCATTTGCTATCCTTTCAAAGTTGTGTATTCTTTGTATGTTATATGTCATACAAATTGTATCTTGACCTACCAGGTCCATCTTGCAAATGAGCATTGCTCAATGATGTTCGCCTGGATAAATAAAGATTTGATTGATTGATTGATTGATACATACATATATGACACCAGTAGAGAGACCACTTTACCAAAAAAAAGCAACTTTCACTGAATTTCAACTCATTTAGATAGATAAATAGATAGACAGACAGACAGACAGATAGACAGACAGACATATAGATAGATAGATAGATAGATAGATAGATAGATAGATAGATAGATAGATAGATAGATAAATAGTCGTTAGGTGTGTAACATATTGATAGGTGTAGAATTCTGCCAGTGTGATGAATGAAAACCTGAAACTTTCACATTTTATTTTAACTTTTTTTATTTATTTAACTTTTACAAACTGTCAAATGTAACCCATTTTCTAAGTGCAGCAACACTCTCCAGAGTGAGAGGAATGAGCTACCCTGTACACCAGAGCTTCTAGGGCCTAAAAGGCCCTCTGCCTGCAGCATCTGTCATCATTACGCTCCAGAGCTGTCTGATATAGCCCAATACCTCCCACACTGTTGGGTATTAATGCTTACTTTTTATACTTCTGTCTTGGAGGAATCTGCTCTCTAAAGTGACGGCTTCAATTAATCGATTGATTAATTCATTAGTTCATTTATTTATTTATTTATAAGGATGCCTGCTGAACTATCCACATAGCTATGGGAGCAGCAAGCTGTTGACTGCTCACTGCCACCTCTCTCCCTTAGCATTCCAACCTCAAGCACACACAATGCCCAATGTGGCTTTTAAATACAAAATAAGACCCCCTGGGTTAAACCTAGGCCAAGGATGCAGCCACTTAATGCACTCTCAAGGTGGAAGCAAGTACCAGGTTCCTCTAATTTTTTTTATGTATCGCAACAGCCATCCTGACCTCACCACATTGCTGCAGTTGTGATGTCTGCTTGAGGGAGCTGACTAAACACCTCTTTCCTTTTTATTTTTGTGAAACAGCCCTCCTGGGCACTGGACTTCCCAAACAGCTGCAGCCTGTGGCATTCACAATTACAGCTCAAGGCTACACTGCTACTGCCTGCCCCCTTCACTCCAGCCTGATTGTGGAGTCAGGCCTTAGCCTGAGCTCTGTAGTGGCTGGAGTCGGTGGTGCTGTGGTGGGTTCTTCTGCTAGGCATTACACGCCTAGCATACAGAGCATAATGGCTCTTATTGTCTGTCCGACTCCTACAGCTACAGATGCTAGGGGACAGCAAACACAAAGGGCACAAACCTGAGAAGAAAGCAAAAGAAATAAAGTGTAACACTGTGCATAGCCGACCGTTAACAAAGCTGCTGCCACACTAATTCACAAACGAACCTTCATGGCAACAAAATAACAAAATGGCACACACACCATGCTGAAAGTATTTAATCAAATTTCTTGCAGCATATCTTCACTTGTGCAAACATCCCTACATAGTGCCTTTGCAGGCTTCATCAAGGGGCCTGCTTGGATGTTCACTTGACAGGCAAAGTGTGGAAACAGATTAAAAACAGAGAATTTGTGGATATGTCCTCCATGATCCACAGAAAGCCAGACAAGGTAGACAGGGACAAAAAAAGTGAAAAACGGGAACCAAAGAAGCAGTCCAAAAGAGCAGTCCATTTTAAATTGGACCTCAGCCTTCATGATCTTCACCAGTGTGATTGTCAATCATGATTCCAAGCAGTGTAAAGGCCTCTTTCTCTAATGGAGAACAGTACAGAAGTAGAAAAATATGGATCAGGTTGCCTAAATATTTGAAATATTATCCTAAACATTCAGTCATCCAAAAATGACCAGTCCAATACAAAAATAAGCTGGATGAACTCCACTCAATGTTTATTCTATTATTTCTTCTTTATTTTGTTATTTCACAGACAATTGGTGACAGTTGTGTGGCGTTGCCACTTCTTCAGGCCCAACTATGTTGTTCTAGTAAAAACATATATAAAATTATAATCAGTATCCAGTATTTGTTTCATTTACAAGACACCTCCATAGTGCTCCCCTTCAGTTTGAGTTATGCTTTCTGTTGTATACACCATGGTCAAAACAGTACTGAAGGCCTACCTTGGAGAGTGGGCAGTGGTTGACTTCAGTATGATGAAGTCTTTTGACAGCATTAGCAGTATCAGCTGATAAGGAATAGGGGAGCTCAACATGCCTCTGTGAGTAGAGAGCCCCATTAACACTGACCGTGGGCTACTGGTTATGATAGCATTACTGGGGGACAAGCAGGTCCCGCACAGGGAAAAAAAAGGGCTATGCTTGTCACAAACCCACTCAGCAGGTCAGGCCCTCTACACCCAAAGTGCCAACCTCTGAGTGCAGTCTTGTGAACAGTTTAACAGAACAAGGTTACCCTCTTGTCTGTTTTGCAAGTTCGGATCAGCCTTTGGTCTCAAGTCTTGGAGGGATTCAAACTGTGAACATCTTGCTAGTGTACCCAATGCACAGGCTCAGATATTTCTGTCTTTGGGGGGCCAGATATCTTTGCCTACAGGCACCTAACCAGGTATACAGAGATGAACCCTTAAAAACTTTAATAAAGACCTCAGATTTAAAATGCTTCTCCTCCCCGTTTAGTATCACCATTCAAGCTTATGCCTAGTGTCTGCTATAACCATATATACTTTTCTTACAAATGAAAGAAATTCAAAGACAGACCAAGTACGCTCTAAAAATAGTTTTACTAAAATAGATAAAATTATGTAAAACACAAAATACAGAACTATTATATCACAAGACATACAATTCTTTTAAAAGAACAAGGTTTTAAACAGTGCAATTCTTACTACAGTACTTAGTCTCTAAATACCTGCTTAAAGTGCTCACAGCTGTTTCTTTGTCAGAGTCTAGGTACAAGTGTCTGAAGAAAAACAGAATAATAATTAAAAAGCTGTTTTTCCCCACCTACTTGCATGAGGTCACCTAGCTCCTCCCTGTCAGAATACATAAAAAAAATTTATATAAAAAAATGGATGTCTTTTCCAAGTATTACATTCTGCAACCTCAGCATGACTCATGTCCTCCAAATGACATTTCTTTGATCTCATGATAAGCTTCCCCCTTCCAGGACATGAAAGCATCTTTATGATTTTGCACCAGTTTACTAAACCTGGTTTCCTCTCCTAACGTCAAAAAAGGGATATTCTCAACTCAGACCTCTTCCAGCCTGTAATTAACTTTAGACAAAACAGGATATCCTTGATCAAGGTCTGTTCTACTCTGTCATTAGCTTCAGGACTGCCATGTAAGTCCTGGTATCTAAAATCTGTGTGTGTGTGAATGCACATGCTGTTTCAGCATTTTCTCATGGCTTTCATCTTTTCAGCTGAAGCCTGGAGGGGGATGAGTAACAGATTTTCAGTATCTCTAATGACAGACAGTCCATAACCCAGTTTGATATGGCAAAAAATGATACTACTGCACTCAGAACTGGCTGTCCACATCACAATGCTATAACAAGGGCTCCTGCATGATGGTCAGTTGTTGATACAAGCACAAGTACGATCACTCCCCAGTATACTGTGTTTGGGATTCCACCCCCCTTCTTACCCTCCAAAGGTTATTAACATAACAGATATTTCAACTTTTAAGTTGGATGTCCTTCTTGAAGATCTTATACATGATGATTGGTTCCCTATCTTCTCAACTGACATCAACTTTGCAGCTAAATATCTTACCTCCACTATTGTCTCCCTTAAAAAAATACATATTCTGACTATTAGGTGCATGGTCAGGTGGTTGTCCACCAAATGGTTAAATTGCCCCCTCCTCTCCTTATTAAAGACCAGAGATAAACAATGCACTAAGTATAAAACCTCCTCCTTGCCTGTGGATTGGGTCACTTACCACTCACTGTGCAATATCTGCAAATGCAAAATTAGATCTGCAGAAAGCAAATACTAAAGAGGCCTCCTTGCAAACATGGTGAATGACCCTAGGAAATTTTGGTCAAATATTAATGGCATCCTATAGAAAAATGGTAGCCAAGCCCCCTGTGATATGTCAATTGGCAACGTTATCTGTAATAACCCTTCTACTGCTGTCAATGCCTTTAATTACCTTTTCACAGATCTATCCTGTTATGAATCCAAAATGTCTCGCCCACCTATTCCCCCTCTACCACCACCCCTTCATTTCCTCCCTTACACCTTTGCTCAGTTTCACATTATGAAGTCCTGCATCTCCTTAAATGTATCTCTCCTGTGGAAGTGCTAGTCCTGATGGCATAGAACTCAAAATCCTTAAGCTAGCTGCCTTCCTCATCCCCACCCCAGTCATGCATATATTTAACATCTCTCCTCTCCTCCATAGTACCTACCATTTAGAAGTCTTCCAGGATTGTTCTGGTGTTTAAAAATGTTTACCCTAGAGCCATCACAAACTACTACCCTATTGCCATCCTGCTGACCCTCAGTAAACTCCTTGAAAAGATTGTACACTCCCAGGACTCAGACTATGTACTAAAATCTAATCTTCTGTCACCAGCCCAACATGGTTTTAGGCCAGGTCATAGTTCCTCAACCACACTCATGCAGTTCACCAGTGAAATCAAGTCCCATAGGGATAAAGGTCTTCTTACTGATACTACTTTCATGGACTTATCCAAAGTTTTTGATCTGGTTAACCACCCCCTCATGTTACATAAACTTGGATCCCATGGTTTCTCTCACTCTGCTCTTTCCGTACCCATATAATTGTAGGTATTCCTCAAGGCTCTATTCTGGGTGTGCTACTTTTTCCAATGTTTGCCAACGACCTACCAAAATCCCCTTCTCAGTGCAGGACCCTACTGTATGCCGATGACCTAGCACTCTACCTTGGGTCTACATCCCTAAATGATATCAATTCCAAACTTTCTGCAGATCTTCACTCAGTTCAAATGTGGCTAACCCAAAACTGTCTCATCCTCAATGAAACCAAGACCCAGTTTGTGCTGTTCAGATCCCATCGTAAGACATGCACCCTGGTCCCTGAACTAGCTATCTGCTGTCTTGATGGTACCCTAGTTTCTTTGACAGTCTCCTTCAAATACCTGGGAGTCTCACTCAACCCAACCCTAGACTTCTCTCAACACATAAAAAACATATATAAATCTGTCAACTCCAAGCTTAGCCTGATTTATTGTATTCACCATGCCTTCACCCCAGCACCTAGACTTTCAATTGTCCAGAGTGCTCTACTTCCAAAGTTATGCTATGCACTACCTTTATTCTATCAGACTAATGCCAATTGTCTCCATAAATGGGACATTACCTATAATAATAAATTCATAGATTCATAGATTAGTACAAGTTCTGGAGGCCAAAGCCCATGATGAACGTGTCACCATTAATCTCTAACGATGGACAGAGTATTTTTTTATCCTCATGTATTGGTCAAGTTTTCTTTTAAATTGTTTCACGTTATCTCACATAACAATGTTGCTTGGTAGAGAATTCAAATAGCAGGAATTCTCTGTGTAAAGAAATTACACCACCTTTTTGTTCTGCATACTGTGCTTTCTAATTTAAGTTTATGTGACTTAGTGATATTATTTGCTAACTGTTTTTCTAGACAAATTGTGTTTAGTGTGGAATCTTTTTGGAAAGCTTTAAAGGTATAAATTAAATCACCTCATAGGGCTCTGTTTTCCATGGTGTATAAACAAAGGGTTTTAAGTCTTGCTTCATAATTTACATTAGTCATATGTTTGATCCTCCTAGTGATTTTATGCTGGACCTTTTCAACCATTACTTTACTTCCAATGGAGGTAGGAGCACAGAAGGGGCACAGTATTCCAAGTGGGGATGCACCAGGCTTGAATAAAGTGGAAGGATAACCTCAGGCTTCCTGCTTTTAATGTGATTATGGATACAACCTATGATTCCATAGCATTTTTTGACAGTCTTCTTTGTATGTGTATCAAATTTCAGATCGTCTGAGATTATAACACCAAGATCTTTTTCCTCGGATGTTACTTCTAATTGTACGTCATTTAATTTATAACTTGCCCTGATGTTATTGTTTCCAAGGTGCATTACTTTGCACTTAGACTCATTGAAGGTCATTTTGTATTCTACTGCCCAGTCAAATAGTATATTCAGGTTTGCTTGTAAGTGAGCTACAGATTGTACATCATTTACTGCGCATCCTATTTTACAGTCATCTATGTACTTGTTTATCCAGACACTGTTTGTAGTTTGCATACTAGAAACCAGGATATTAAATAGAAGTGGTCCTAATACAGAGCCTTGTGAGATTCTGTTTGTGACGCCTCCCCATGCAGACATGTGTACTCTAATAACTACCCTCTGCAGTCTATCTTGAAGCCAAGAAACTATCCATCTTTTAATGTTAGGGTGCAGTTTTTTTTTAATGAGTTGATTGATTAGTACTTTATGAGATACTGTGTCAAAAGCCTTTGCGTAGTCCAAAAAGATAAATCCACAGGCATTCCATTTTCCAGTGCCTCACTAACTGGCTCAAAGAAATGAATAAGATTGGTCAGACATGACCTTCCCGGAGTGAAACAATGCTGGGATATATCTGTATAACCTATCTTATTGATGTGATCAGTTATCTTGTGATGTAAAAGCCTTTCCCTAAGTTTACAGACTGTTGATGCCAGGCTAATAGGCCTGTAACTACTCACCAATTTTCTATTTCCACCTTTGTGTATTGGAGTAATATTTGCTAACTTCCACGAGTCTAAAGTTTTCCCCTCTTTTTAGGATGCACTGAATTGAAAAGTCAATGGACCTGGTATTTCTTTAGATAGTTCTTTTAGAAATTTTGGCATAATCCCATCATGACTTGGTGATGAGTTTGCCTTGATTTGACTAATTACTACTGCAATGTTTTGTTCCAAGAAAGAGGCTATAGTTTCCCTATCTGGTAGATTCTTTATATCTATGACCTCTTTTGGCTTAAAGACATGTATAAAATAGGAGTTTAATTCTTTGGCCATCTCAGTCTCATCACATATGATTGTGTTGTCTGATTTTAAGGCTCCTACACCTATAGAGTTTCCTTTTAAAGAGCTTATGTAATTATAAACCCTTTTTGTTGTCCTTAGAGTTTTCTGCTAAATATAGATCTAGTTTCTTTTTAGCAGAACATATACTTTTTTTGTTTTGTTAGCCAATGCCTTTAGTCTATTTCTATCGGGTACCGTATGATGTTTTTAAAATTTACAATAGGCTTTATGTTTTTTGTTAATATTCCATTTTATTTAATTATTCCACCACAGTGGGATTCTTTGTTTATTATTATTATTATAATTATATTTATCATGCTCAGGAACCCATTTTGGTATACAATATTCAATTTTGTTGTTTATCTTTTCCCAGACTTGTTTGAGCTCAAGATTTTTAAGTTCTTCTTTCCAGTTCCATGTTGCCAAATAATTTTTTATATGGAGTAATCTGCTTTGGGGTAATCTCGTATTTTGGTGATTCCTTTACTGATGTTAGTAAATCTTTTTAAGTTAAACAGGACCAATCTTTGACTGTACCTCAAAGGCTAAGGAATTCAAATGCCTGGCACTAAGATTATCACTTTCCAGCAAGAAATCACTCCTTATGGCAGCATGCTACCGACTGCCGTCTGGTGGCTGGGCACTTCTGCCACACCTTCAAAACCTTCTTAACTCTGCTAATACTGAATGTATTCTAATGGGGGATTTCAATCTAAATTGGAATGTTGACAGCTCTAAGAAATTGAAGGCTCTATGTGATGTTAATGGTCTGTTACAAATGGTGACTGCTATAACCAGACCTAACAGAAAAAACCCTGAGCGCAGCACCCTCCTGGACCTTATCGTAGTAAACAAACCTCACAATATCTCGCATACTGGAGTATTCTTCAATGATATGTGACCATTGCACTACTGCCTGCATCAGACATCCTTCCCAAATAAAAACGGCCTCCAAATTCAAACGGAAAAGATGACTGAAAATGTTCTGCCAGTACACTTTCCTGAAAGATCTAAGCAACATTCATTGGCAGGATTTCTATCTAGCCCCCACCTTTAATGAGGGATTTACCATCTTTCACAGCCTCTTACTGGGGCTAATAGACAAACACACCCCACTAAGACTGATCAAATCAAAAAATAAAACTCCTGGCTGGTTCTCTCCCATCCTGAAGAAAGCACTTAGGGATAGGGACTACTGGTGTAAAAAGGCGAGGAAATCCCACCTGGAGGCCAATTGGTTAGCATTCCGTAAAACTAGGAATGCTTGTACCAAGCTAATTAGGTCAGAAAAAGCCAGGTACTTCCAAAAAGAACTAGAAGACAATAAAAACAACTCTGCCAAATTTTGGAACATCCTCAAAGAAGTTGAAGGTCCATCCACTGCAACACCCCTTCCAAACAAAATTGTGTCTGATGGTACCACCTATACGGACAAAGCTGATATACTAGAGAAGTTTAATGATCACTTTGCCACTTCAGGGCTTACCTTTGACACCTCACCTATCAGCAAACTTAGCCCGGCAAGAGACTACACTGTTGGCTTCACTGATAACCACAACCATAACCAACCACATCCCACCCCCTTCAGCTTCCTCACAATTACATTTAAGCAAGTGAAGGACCTCCTCCTTTCTCTGGATACAAAAAAGAGTGTGGGTGCAGATAATATTGAACCTTACTTCCCAAAACTTGGCCATACCTATCTGACCGCCCCCATTACACACTTATTCAACACCTCTCCGATTCAAGGTGAGCTACCTGTCTCATGGAAAACTGCCCACATCCTAGCATTATTCAAGACTGGGGATCCGAGTGATCTGAACAATTACCAGCCTATTTCTATACTATCCATCCTCTCTAAATTACTTGAAAAAACTGTCAACATCCAAACTAGAGAACATTTGGAGTCCCAAAAGTTGCTAAACCCAGCTCAGTCCAGCTTCAGAGTCAAACACAGTGCAGTATCGGCTCTTGCCAAAGTAATTACAGACTGGCAAATGGCCTTGGACTCTAAGAAGCATGTATTTGCCCTCTTCCTTGATCTAAGTAATGCCTTCGATACTGTGGATCATACCATCATGCTTACTGTACTGAGTAACATCGGACTTGATAGTTCTGCCATTAAATGGTTCACCAGCTACCTAACCTATAGGTTATAACAAGTCAAAGCTATAGGAGATCTGTCCCCTCAAAAATCCTTGTTACAAGGAGTCCCACAAGGCTCCATCCTGGGCCCTATCCTCTTTGCAATATACATCAATAATCTGGATTCACAGCTGGGCACAGCCAATGTGCACTTATTCAAACATGATACTGTACTCTATACCACAAATTCATCCTTGGATTTGGCCCATGAGTACTTACAGAAAGACTTCATCACCCTCCAATGCAACCTTCTCATGCATAAGCTCCTTCTCAATGCCAAAAAGACTAAAGCAATGATTCTCTCACCAAAGTCTACTTCAAGATGTCCACATATCACACAGATCTGAACACTCTTAGATGAACTCCTTGAAGTAGTTGATACCTTTAAATATCTAGGATTCAGGCTGCATAACAAGCTCAACTTTCTGTGCCACTTAAATTAAATCTTGAAGAAACTAAGACAGCGATTAGGTTTATTCTATCGCATTAAACACCTACTTACCTTAGCAGCCAGAATGAGACTAGTACAAACTACATTCCTACCTATACTGGACTACACTGATTTCCTTTACAGTCATTACCCATCAACGATGCTAAACAAACTGGCACCCTTTACCACTGGGCTTTAAGATTTATTCTAAATCTACCCCGTGGTACACATGATTATCGTCTATACCAGGTTTCGGGATGGACCTCACTCTCAACTAGGAGAAAAAGGAATGTTTTCCTCTGTTTTTTTTAGAGCATTATCTGATATCCTCCCTGCATACATCTCGAACCTCTTCAAACGGGCTAAAGATTCCTATGGCCTGAGACGCATCTCCATAATCTGCTTCCAGATTCCTAGAGTGAAAACTACCCTTGGCTCAGCAGCAATCAACTTCTCACTTACATCACTTTGGAACACTATGCAAGACTCAGTAACATTATCCTCACTTCCATGCATTTTCACATTCAAAGTTCTATTAACAGATTATCTGAAGGAATCATGCAACTGTTTCAGATGCCGATGACCCCAATCCCCGGGTGCCACTCTCAAATCCTACGCCTAAGTATCTCATCCACCCCACATTCCTAACAACAGAAACCTAGGACCTACAAGCCTAGTTCCCTTAATCTGAGATGGCCCTGCCTATTCTCTACCTTTTACCTATTCTGGCCTCCCTCTTGGCTGCCTACTCTTTCACCCCAATTTCTACCCTATTCTTTAATACCTCCTTATTTTTTTTCATTTAGTTATGAGCTCTTACTTAGCAGAGACTATATGGGATTGTTGTCTCTTCTCATTCCAGTAAAGCTTAGCAATATGTACCTTTGCATGTTAATTATGTTGACCGGTATATATAGGCCCATATTGACCAGCACCTTCACAATGTTTTTTTTTTTTTGCACCGATGTCCACCGTAATTGTAATCTTATGAAGTGTACTGTATTGTATTAATGCCCAGGACCACCTAGAAAATGAGCTTGCTCAATGGTGTTTATGCCTGGTTAAATAAAGTGATTGATTGATTGATTGATTGATTGATATTGTGATCACTATCACCAACTGGTGGTAATATGATTGGTGATGCCTCTACATCCCTGATATTTGTAAGTATAAGGTCAAGTGTATTATTATTTCTAGTGGGTTCTATATCAGGTTGTTCCAAGTTATGTTGGAGAGTGACTTCCAGGAGCCTTTTCTCCAACTGACCTTCAGCCTCTAGGGTTGACCATTTAATATTTGGTTGATTAAAATATTAGAATATTATCCTCTGTCGCGTCCATATTTTCTATTTCATTCACAAAAATTCTATTTTCTTATATTCCTAAATTTGGAGAATGATATCCAAGGCCTATTGTTAATATTTTTTGTTAGCATGTATTTTTGTTCATATGATTTCAGTGTTTGAATCTTGTTGACCTGTCTAATAGCATTTATACTTTTCTGCTGTATACGGAGCAACACCTCCACCTTTTTTTATCTTTCCTATTTTTAGAGATCTTTGTGTATCCTGGTACATTTGTACAGTTGTCATTATCTGAAAACCATGTCTCAGTGACACCACACATATATCAATGTTATTAGATGCTAATGTATATTTTAACTTGGCCATTTTATTTGTAAGACTTCTTGTGTTTACCAACAATATTCTTAGCTTATTAGTGTTGTTACTGTTTTTAGTCCTTATGGTTGGTTTTGCCTCAACAGGGCTTGTTCTCTTACTTCCTTTCTGTTTCTAATAATGTGTGTGGTTTCGAATTTTCTTCTCCTTATCTAACCCACTACTGTCTACTCTACATCCACTTAAACTGGTTACCCCCCTCCTCCAGGACATCTTTATATCCTAGGCTGTTTTACAGACATCGTTAGACACTCACAACATGCTTCACTGGCTTTAATGTTTTCCCGAGTTGACCATCCCTATCCATTATGGTCTTTGACCCAGGCCCTCTTGGCTGTTCCAAAATGGGCCACCAAGCATTTGCCCACTTTGCCCCTACTTTCTGGAACTACTCATCCTATCACCTCCATATCTCAAAATTGTATTTATTTATTTGTTCACTGGGTAGGTGCACTGATCCAAAGGACCATTTTCAGGTACAACATGGGCCATAAAGATGGCACAATAGGTATTACAGATACATACAATTCAAAATACATTGGTTTAGGGTGTACAAAGAATGTGTTACAGAGTCAACACATTTGGGATACATTAGTACAACAGTTGAAAGTACAAATATAAAGTGCAAGGGTATAAGTACAGAAGTACAATATATGTAAAGTCAGGTAACATAAGTAACAGGTACATATGCATGTGATTATTCTTTATTATCTTGGACAGTTCTGACAAGGTATGGACATTGGGAGGACACACATTTTGGGGTCACCTGGGTGGGCATAGACATATTTGGATTCTGCCAGGAGCCAGGTTTTGAGATGCCCTTTGAAGGAGATGTGGGAATCTAGGGAGTGGAGGGAAGAAGGGAGATTGTTCCAAAGGGTACAGGCAGTGATAAACATGGCACTTCGCCCATGCAGGTGGAAACCCAGGGAACTTCCAGCAGAGGAACAGAGGATTGCCAGAGGTTATGAGAGGTAGTTTTGTGCTTGAGCATGGAGGAGTAAGGAGACTGATGTCCATCCTTGTGGCATTGTCTACTAAGCATCCAAGAGCATAGTTGTACCTGGCTTGTAGTGGGGGCCAGCCTAAGGAATTGTATAAGGTACAATGTCATATGGAGCCAGTAGCCCAAACCTGCAAATGTTGTTGTCGGCTGTGCTGAGTCTTGCTATCAGATTGTAGGACATGTGGGAGAATATAGGAGCACAGTAGTCAAGTAGGGGTAGGAGGTTGCCTTGGGCTATGACAAGGCAAGCTTCCAGGTACAGACGTTGTTAAAGTATATAGCCTGCTCCAAGTTTCAGGTTTAGATGCTGTACCGTGGCATTGATGTGCACATCAAAAGTGAATGGTGAGTCCAGAGTGATACCCAGATACTTAAAAAAGAGGACATTCTGCCGGGGCAGGGGGCCTCAGGAGATATAACTGTTATTGTGGAGATGGTTTTGGCAAGTTTTTATCAATTTGGTTTGGATCCCAGTGGCATGGTCTTAGTTTTATTTGCATTCACCAGGATCCTATTGTTCAAAAACCAATTGTGGGCTGCCCTGTAGTTATTAGTGAGGGTGGTGGATAGGGTGGCCAGGAATTTGTCACTGTGGAAAAGTACTAGATAATCTGCATATAGGTGCTTCCTAGAGGAGGCTATACACAGGTATATAGTTAATAAAGAGGGAAAATAGTAGAGGGCCAAGGTTGGCAGCCTGGGGGACCCCAGTGGACATTGCTATTGGCAATTACATAGCCGAGCTGATGCTAATAGTTTAGGATCTACTTGAGAGGTAGCTTTGAAACAATGTAGCAGCACTTTCTGAGCAGCCTAGGTGCCGCAGTTTGGTGTTGAGGAGATGGTGGTTGACAAGGTCAAATGCCTTAGTCAGGTTGACGAAGACTGCCCCTGTTGCCAACGTCCATGTTTCTGTAAGCCTGGATGGTGAATTCAGCTAGAGTGGATGAAGTACTGTGGTGTTTTCTGAAGCCATGTTGCTGAGGGTAAGCAGGTCATAATTGTTTAGGTTGTCAGAGAATTGGTAGTGTACAACCTTTTCAAGTAGTTTACTTAAATTAGGAAGAATGGAGATAGGCCTATTTACTTAAATGAGGAAGAATGGAGATATGCCTATAGTTATTGGGGTGCAGGGGGTCACCTGCTTTGAAAATGGGGATAATGTTTACATTCGTCCATGCAGAGGGCATTGTAGATGTATTCAGAGCCAGGTTGAAAATGGTAGTTAGTGTCTTGGTGATGGATGGGGCAATGAGTTTGAGAAAACAGGGGTAGAGTCCATCACTTCCTGGGCTGCCCCGGTTTGAGAGGCTAATCAGCAGTTTCAAGGTTACCTTTGAAGAGATAGCTTTGAAATAGAAAAGGTGGTTAGAGGAGCAATCTCAAGGAGGAAGTAGGGACTGGTTTTCAGGGCAGGATGGGTGGAAAGTAGGTAGTTTACTTAGAAATACAAAATCACACATTCCCCATGTGGGGGCATGTGTGATTTTGTATTTTTTTGAAACTTGGCTTCCCGGCCAAATGCCCTTGGAGCAACCATTACCTCAGTGCTTGTGCACAGAGTTTCTTTGTCTTAGTTTACTTAGGTGGGCTGTGAGGTCCATGAATTTAATGTTGAGGGAATGAGCTATGGCTGAGGGGTCAGTTAGGATGCCAGTTAGGGAGCTGAGGTGAACGACTGAGTGGGATTGTCGGGGAGATAACATGGAACCTATGGTGGACCAGAAACGAGATGCTATCCCCTGCTATTTTCAAAAAATGTCCCATGATATCTTCAAAAAATTTCCCATGCTATCTTCAAAAAATAATTATTCCATTACCTTAGATACCATGACACATGTTCTTGTTTATAAATCCCCTAAGCCTATTTACGTGTCTCCTCTCCTTTTCTCTTGGACATTATTACGAGTGCCGTATACTGTCCACGCTTGTTATATCTCCAAAACTCAATTCGAGTTCAATAAAAAAACATCAATTATACATGGTTAGCACTTCTTCTTTTTGCCCTACATTGTTGTCCTTCTATTCTGGGTGTTTAGCACTTCATTTTCTTTTCTCTCACATTGTTGTTATGCTACCCCAAGCAATTTACTATTTGCTCTACTACCACTTATGTTATCATTGTATTAGCATATGCTCAATCTATTTTTAGAAAGCAGTTATTTGCAGTTTTTTGTATCCTGGTCTTTGTTATACTGTTGTCCTAAATTACTTGTATTTCATTCTTTGTACTACTGTATGTATTTACCTGTATTACGGTCTTTGTACTACTGTATGTAACCTGTAATGTACTCTCTGAGGTCATGCCTGAAAATGGGCAGATTCTTGTCTAGTGCATTTACCCAGTAAACAAAAACTAAATAAATAAATAAACTGCACAGGGTGAGGAGGGCTTACTTATACAGGAGACAGAAGGGGGTAAAGACAAGGAAGAGTCACAATGCTGATAAGGGCCACTAAAATGGTCTCTCAGCTGCAGCAATACTGGAGAACAATGGGCAGTAGGGGTTATGTGGGAGGTTTTTTAAATAAGGGTATAGAATACCATATTGGGGCCAGATATGGTGGAGGAGGAGGAGAATAACTAGAGACTGGCCAGAGCTGTACTGAAAATAATGCACTGTAAGCCTTTAGGAGGTGGTAGCTTTTGGGACTATATTGGGCCCATTTCTAACCTGTCCCTCAGTCCTAGCTGATGGTGTCCTCTGTTGGCCTGGTGCCAATGGTATCATTCTGAGGTTTCCTCGGCCAACTACCCCACATTCAGCAATGCAATCACAGTAGTTTTTTTTTCCCCACAATAACTTTTAATATATATTGTATATGCCACATTAAATACAGATTTTACATTGATTGAAGAGATACAATTATACATTGACTATGTCATACTGGGTATCCTAAGTAACCCCCCCCCCAAGTTCATACACCAACAGTTTTATTTTAGTACTTCATATTGTTCATCTTATAGTCTCAGAAGTACAGGTAGATTTTCTATAATTTCTTTCCATTGAGTACCAAAAATATCATCCATATTTTCATTTACTTCATAAATTAGTTTTTCCAACAATAGGGTCTCATAAAAGATACTCCACCATTTCTACATCTCAATCTTCTATACATTCTCTGATTTTCAGTTACTTACTATAACTCTTTTTAGAGCCATGGAGGCTAAAGCAACTATTTTACATTGATTTGGTGACATTTGTTTGTGAAAAATCAATAAATAAGTAAATTTCAGGTATACAAGGTAGTGCTATATTCAACCATGTGGAAATGTTTACAATAACATAGTTCCGACATCTATTTATGATTTTGCAGTGCCAAAAACAGTGGAACATATCACCTTTTTGCTTACATCGATGACAGCATAATTCTGAATATGCATTATTTATTTTAACTATTTGGCTGGGTGTTATATATGCCCTGTTGTTAATTTTATTTTGAATAGCTTTATTTTTTGCTGACACATATAGTTTATTACTGGCACTCCTACTGTTGTGCCATTGCTGATTTGATAGCTCTATTCCAGCCTCCATGTTCCATTTTTTATTAACTTTTTTAAAAGTTCCTGTTTTCTTAGGTGCTAAATCATTGTAGAATCTGGCTAATAATTTGGTCTCTTCCTTAATTCCCCTTTGATATTGTTTTACTGTATTATAAAGGTTTAAAGTTGGTGAACCATATACATTTTTTATTTTATTAAATTTCTTCTGGAGAATATGATGATAGAGGATATTCCATGTTTTATTTTGTAGTAGTTCACAGATTTCCTGATATGATGGAAAGTCATTCCCATTAATAACATATTTCCTTTTAAATATATTATTCTTATGAAAAATGGACATATCAATTGCGATTTCTCCTTGCCAAATTGTTTTCCCAACACCTATATCCATATAGGTCCATGGAATTTGAAAGCGGTTGTTTTTTTTTAATATATTTAGCTATATGACCAAACCATTGTGGTAAAAAATGAATGCTTTCTTTAAATATTCCAGGATCTAATCAGAAATCTCATCATTTCTTTGAATTATTTTCTCCAGAAAAAATCAGTTCCTGTATCAAGAGATGATTTCCTTTTGGAAAAAAACAGCTACTGATAAGTGATTGCCATGATGTGAGCATGCATATATAACATAGGATCTGGGCAGCCTAGGCACTCATGCTTCCTGGGTAAGATTAATGTTTTCCAGGGAATTCTTGGCTCCCCCCCAAAGAAACTTGATGTATATGGTTTTTAGCTCTTTAAACCATTTTTCAGATGGGACTCCTCACACATTTTGGATGGTATAAATTAAATGAGGCATAGCCATCATTTTTAAAGTGTATATTCTGTCCTATAAAGTAAGTGACATTTTTTCCAGTTTTCTAAGATAGTTGTTATTTTTACTTTTGCTTTACTATAATTTACTTTAATAATGGTGTTTTGGTCATTGGCTATGTATAGTCCCAAATATTTGATATAGTTTTGGATTTAAATTCTCTGGATATTTTTTCTGTTAAAGAATGGGTTTTATTTAATATTTTCATAATAACAGATTTACTTTTGTTGATATTTTAACCTGAAAGTTCAGAATAGATTTTTATTCTAAAAATTTTGTTAATGAAGTTTCGATGTTTTATATTATGGTAGGTAGGTACAATTTTTATTCATAAAAAATGAATATGGATAACTCCACTGAGCGAAGGCTCATTTACAGTGAGGTCCAGAAAAGCCTAATCCTGTTACTCTTACATTAATCACACAAAATACATTAAACACGGTACATCATAACAAGACTTATAAAATAGATGACATTTACAATTACATTTCCAAGGTATCATCATACAAACATGACAATCAATACAAATAACACTTACATAATACAGCTAAAGTGCAAATAGTCAATATTTTGAATGTCCTATTTTAAGACACAATTCCTTCACATGGTGTAATTAATGCCATTTTCTTTGCTTATCAACTATACTAATTCCCCTTCTATGTTTATTTAGTGTACCAATCTTTTATTAGTTTTACCTGGATGTCTCTGTTCGAAGGTCTTAACTTTCCAGGTAATTTATTCTACAATACAGGCCCAATACATATAACATGATTTCTTCCCAATACCATTTTTTGTTTTGGTACCGCACATTCCAAACTGTTCTCAGAGCATAATCCCCTTATAGGTGTTTTTAACCCAATACTCTCAACAACATACTCTGGAACGTTCCCCAAAATGTATTTTGTCATAAATATAATTATACTTAGAACTCTCCTTTGAGATAGAGAGAACCAATCTAATTCCCTATAAATCTCTAGTCTATGTGTAATTTTTGGTACACCTAATATGAATCTTGCCAATTTATTTTAAATGAAGTTCAATTTATACAACTGCCCTTTTGTTGCACCTGTATAAATAATATTTCTGTATTCCAACATGGGTAATACCATTGCAGTTACTACAAGTTGTCTAACCTCTGGGGACATATTATTTCTAATTCTGTACAGAGATCCTAAGCATTACACTACTTTTTTGAGGTATTCTCAATGTGAATATCCCATTTAAGGTATTTATCTAGGTAAACCCCCAAATATCTAGAGTTATCTACTTGCTCCAATATGGCCTCTGTAACAGTCACAATGTGTAGTCTATTTTGTTCAACTTTAACCCCATTGCCTCTTTGAAAGGCCATAACTTGTGACTTTTTTTTTCATTTAAAACTAGTTTAGAACTCAACAAAAAATCTTGTAAATAATCAAAGGCTTGTTGCAGTATTAACTGAATTGATACTACTGATGACCCAGTTACATAAATAATTTTGTGTTCAGCATATAGGTGATACTGCACCCCCTGCTGTGAAATTTTTAGTTCCTTCATATATAAATTATACAAAATAGGTCCAAGTATGGATCCCTGTGGTACACCCAAGATGGTTTCCTTCAGGACTGAAGACCATTCCTGAATGGTTACTTGTTGTTGTCTTGAATCCAAGTAATTCTTGAACCAACTAACCACCATCTCAGATATACCACAGATTCTCAGTCTGGACAGGAGGATGCCATGGTCCAAGGTGTCAAATGCTTTTGAAAGATCAATAAAAATAGCTCCCACTGACATCCCCCTGTTCATTTCTTCCACAATATCTCCTGCAACATTCAATAGGGCTGTGGTGGTTCCATGCTTTGGCCTAAAACCTGATTGATACTTATTAAGGACATTTTTTCTTTTAGAAAAGCCTGCATTTGTCTTGCCACAATTTTTTTCCAAGATTTTTGACATAGTTGGTAATAAAGAAATCGGTCTATAATTTTCTATAAGCATTCTAGATCCTGACTTGTAAACTGGTACTACTCTCGATGTTTTCCAAATTAAAGGTATTTCCCTGTATGTAAGAGACTTATTAAATATATTTGCCATAGGCTGATCTATAATAGGGGCTGCTAACTTTAATTAAAAAAAAATTCACAAAGAGAGTACTGCTCTCAAATCTTAGGTAGGTTAGCTTATAGTAAGGTTGTCAAATTATAAAACTCACAAAAGTCCAGAAATATAAGTGCTCCAAAGAAACACAGACCATAAATATTCAACTATTTTTTTGATTTATGTTGCCACAGTAGGAGTCCCTAGCACCTCAGCAACAAGCCTTCAAGGGGGCCTTGAAGGCTTGTTGCCGAGGTGCTAGGGGCCCCCTCTGTGGCAAAATAAATCAACAATTTAGTAGAATATTTATGGTCTGTGTTTCCTTGGAGCACTTATACTTCTGGACTTTTGTAACTTTAATAAAATATTTGGTATTCCATCCATTCCTTCAGCTTTATTTGTGTTGATTTTAAATAATAATTCTCTAACTTCCTTACTAGTTATTGGGGCAAATTTGAACTCCATTTGTTCTTCCTGTTGTATATTTTATTACCTGATTGGTTCTTTTTAATTTTCATTGGAGCTACATGTTTCATGTTATTCAATCCAGTTTTTAATGCATCTGTGCCCATGTTGATAAAAAAATTGTTAAATTCATATATCACTACACTTCCTATATCCATTTTAATTCCATAATCAAAAATTGGTTATGGTAGCCCATTTTTTGTCCCTTTTGTAATTTGTTTATTGTACTCCAAAATGCCCTTGGATTCTCTATCACTTCTTTAGATCATTTTTCAGTACAATAAACTTGTCTAGCCTTCCTTACATCTTTAGTATATTAGTTCTGTAACTGTTTATAGGTAGTGTCAGTGGCTCAGTAGGTAGCACACTCGCCTCTGAGGCTGGGAGATCAGAGGGCTGTGGGTTCAGTTCCCACATCTGGCACTTGGGCTAATATCCCAGTCCTGACACTGTAGTGCAACATGAGAGGGGTGCTGCACTTCTGAGGTGCCGTATTTCAGATGAGATGCTAAACTGAGGTCCCATCTGTCTGGATTGGTGGTAGTTCAGGTGGATGTTAAAGATCCCATGGCACTTATCGAAAAGAGTAGGGGAATTTCCCCAGTGTCCAGGCCAAATTTCCATCATTCACTAAAAGAAAATACCACCAACAGCTTAATCTGGTTCAAGGTCAGTTGGCATTCATCTGTATCCCCCTCCCCCGGGTCGTGCCTGAAAATAGGCAGGATTTGTCTAGTCACTTACCTGGTCAAGAAAAACTAAATAATGAAAATAAAAATATTTAATCCATTCTTGGTTTCCATTTGTCAGTTTGGCTTTTTTCCATGCCTTGTCTCATTACTCTCTTAATTTTAAATAATCTAGGACCATAACACCAGTTCCAACCTTTCCCAGTTATACCCTTCCAATTCCTGCATAAATTTATTGTAATCAAAATGTTTATATGCCCTAGTGTGTATAATATTCTTGGGTTCTCTTCTTGTCTTCTGATTTCTTATACAAAAAATCATCTGATGATCAGACATTATATCAGGCAAGACTCCACTCTTCACATACTTGACAGGATTTGTAGTGAATATAAGATCCAGTATAGATGAACTTCTAGGATGTTTTACATTTAATCTGGTTATTTCTTTTATGAGTTAGGTTAATCCCAGAGTAGTGGCCATATCAATTAAACTATGATAAACTTCTATTGCCTCTCTTCTACCTATACTCTCAAAAATGCTGGAAAAAGTCGTGGATTTACAGCTGAGATCGTTTCTAGACAAGTCTACATTGCTTAACCCCATGCAGTCTGGCTTTAGAGCAAAGCATAGCACTGTTATGGCACTGGCCAAAGTCACTAATGACTGGCAACGGGACCTTGACAACAAAAATATGTGTTTGTGCTGTGTTTTTAGACCCCAGCAAGGCCTTCAATACCGTCGGCCACTGCCTACTTCTCTCCACCTTAAAAACCATAGGTATGGATTCAACCTCACTGGACTGGTTCCAGGATTATCTCTCTGATAGGCAGCAACAAATTAAGGCTGAAAGTGAGCTTTCTCCTCTCAAACCAATAAAAAGAGGAGTCCCACAGGGTTCCATACTGGGCCCTCTACTGTTCACCATCTACATTAACAACTTGGACCTAGGCATTACAGAAGCCAGTATCCACTTGTTTGCCGATGATACGGTGCTCTACTCCCCTGGAGCCGCATGCACAGATCTACAAACTGAATTCAATATGCTGCAGCATCAGCTTCTCAGCAAAAAGCTACTGCTAAATGCAAAAAAAACTAAGGCCATACTCTTTACCCCATCTAGCACTAGGGCCTACTCTGCTGCTGTTGGTATCCTTCCTCCCATAACTACCTTTCTAGGCGAAGATCTTGAGTTCATGCCTAAATGCAAATATCTGGGTATATGGCTGGACAAGAAACTCTCCTTTGCTGAGCACACAGAAGAATTGATGAAAAAGGTTAGGCAGCGGCTTGACCTCTTCTTCAGAATTAAACACCTTCTTACCGCAGACGCAAGAAGACCGCTTGTTCAATCAACTTTCCTCTTATTAATCGACTATGCTGACATTATCTATGACCAATGCTCTGACTCACACCTTGCAAAACTGAATGTCCTGTACCACAGAGCACTAAGATTTATAACTGGTCTCCCATCCTCCACACATCACTGCTCTTTATATGCAGCCATAGGGTGGCCTTCTCTTCAATATAGGTGGTGTAGAAATGCAGCACTCTGGACATTCCCGAGCCCTTACCAACAAACTCCCAGATTTCATTGTTGCCTGCCTCCCTCTGAGCCCAATCAGTAGCTACGCACTTAGAAGCCACTCGCTAATTTCTCTGAAAATCCCCAGGATCGGTACCCACTTTGGCAGGGCTGCCATAAGCCACGCTTTGCCTACACTCTGGAACAGGGCACAAAGATCCTTGAGACTCAGCTCTCCTGTCAGTTTTGCCCTGTTTAGGATCATTTATGACAAAACATTTGCTGAAATCTGTAAGTGTTTCCATAGTTCCTAGCTGTCCTGCTGACGGTTCACTCCGTATCCTTACCACATCCAGCCACAAACCTAGTTCCTCCCCTTCCTATTTTAATCAAATCCACTAGTCAGCTGCCATAGTGACCCTTGGCACCCAAGGCACCACTTCTCCCATATTACTCTCCTCTCACCATTTAAGCAGAACATACAGACCTCATTAGGGGCTCCTATGCAGCCCATGACCCTCACCCAAGTATGGTAAACAGTCACTGAGGGCTGAAATGCAAAGAATTGTACCCTCTGATGGAGGCTTGACTAAGAATGACTAAACATACCACCTCAACTTCTGCATACATGGAGTCTGTTTATACCACAGCAAAGTTGTGTGGTGCATGTATGTTCCTACAAGAACACTTGGAATGTATATTGTGCACCTACCACTTTTCTGTAAATTTGTTTGTAACTCTTTGCACATGTTGTACTTTGTATTCTCAATCTATGTATGTATAACTGTCTTGGACAACAGCAGGTCCATCTTGTAAATGAGCTTGCTCAATGATGATCACCTGGATAAATAAAGATTTGATTTCATTTGATTTGATTGTGCCCCAATCAACATTTAGATCCCCAATTACCATTAATTCATGTGAAATAAGATAGTCCTTTAAGGTATCTTGCATTTCTTTAAAAACTACAAAATTACTTTTCAGTGGATGATATATATTAAGTAGTAATACAGGTTTACAATGTGGAAATGTTATTTCTAATGGGAGAATTTCTGCTCCAGTCTATTTATTTAATCTATTCATTTCCTTTATGTCAATCCAGTTTCTAGCATAGATGACTACACCACACCCTCTTTTAGATCTATCTTTTATCTCCACACATTAAAATTTTCTAGTGCTATATCATTATCTTGAATCTTTACATGCAACCATGACTCAGTTATTATTACTATATTGGGTTTATATTTTACTACCCATTCTCTCAGATTTTCAATTATTTTTAAACAGGCTACATATGTTAATATGCACAATCCTCAGACCCGTCTCCTTTAACATTTCTGCAGTACAATCATTATTTATGTCAGATGAAGGCCTTGGGTTTAAGTGGACATCCCCACTCATCAACAATCCCATAATTACCATCAATTTACTATCAAAAGCATGTTTATTATCAAAAAAACCTTTATTATCAAAAGCATGTCAACAGCAAACACACTTAACTTTAGCTGTTCAAATGGTAAATCAATACATTGTATGTCTTGATTAAGTCTTAGTAAGTTTAATAGGGGTTCTAGTGTTAATATAAACAGTGTAGGTAATTGCAATCACAGGAGTGGTCAGCTCAGGAGGTTGTCCAACTCAGGGAACAAGTGGTTCTGGCCTGCATTCCTCGGCCCTTCAGGACAACAACCAACAATGGCATGACCACCCTCATAGCTTGGGACTCACTGTTTTCTCTGTCTCTCTCTCTCTCATGAGCAGGTTCTGTATCTGGCATGTCATAAGATGAAGAATTGTGGACATATGGACATCTGCTGGAAAGTGGTCAGGTCTCAGTACCAAACTGGGGGCTGAGAGCCCAGCAGTGGGGTGCAAACTTCACATGTGCCCTGGTCACTCATGTTGCCATGCCAATATTGGAAGGATATTTGTTGTGACTGAGTGATGGAGCACATCAGCAGGAGGGTCAATAATGAAACAGGATTGTTTGGCAGGAAAATGGGGAGGCAGCAACTGGCATGGGGGTAGGGCACTGGACACCCAAGGGTGTTTTCCTTCTCATACAGGAAACACTTAGCAAGTGGAGGGTAAGCCTACTTGTATAGCAGCTCCCTGAAGGCAGGGGGAGTCACTAGCATGTCACGCTAGGTAGTCAGGCCCAACAGAAGGGACTGTCCTGTTATGGACTGGGAGTCAGGGTTGTGGGTGTGTCATATATAAAGCAGGACAACCTAAGCTGATGTTGGAAGGGTAAGAGGCATCTCCCAGCATGACGTGCTCCAGATCCATGGTGGAGAAGGGAGGGAACATCATTACAGTGCACCTAGCATGGTGATAGCCCAACCTTCTTCCAGATGCCTTTTGTGGGCTTTTGGCTTGGCCTTCACTACTATTGGTAGGGGGGACAACTGGGGGGCCCCCATTGGTAGGGGGTTGCCTGTTGAAATTCCTCACCTATTGTATAGTGGTGTTTCCTTTCCCAGACTCATCCCTATACATGAATCACACATGTGTGCTGCTGCTATGTCGGCAATAAACACATGTCTATGGCAGTATAAATCATTTGTCAGTGTGGTCATTATCAGTTGGGTAAACAGCAATGGGTTCTTAACCAGCTGGTAGTCATTGGAACTCACAGTTTCATTGGTCCTCATGTCACCATGGTTTGTCTGTCCTGTTGCTGGACAAGTCTGCATGCATAGTATTCTGCAAAACTGAGGGCTTCTGATTAGTACATATTGGTGGGATTTTCCCATGAGCATTTCAGGCTGGTTGTAGTACTGAGACTCACTTAGCACCAACCAACCTATAGAGTTCTTAAAGGATACAGTCTTAAGCTTCACTGCAGTGATTCTGGTGCCCAAACCAATCACCAAATAACAGTTCAAACAGGGAATTGGTGATGCAGAAGTTAGCACACATCCTCTTTTAGTGAGGGGTTACATATTATACTATACAATGCACATACATGTGTGTGGCTGTATTTTTAATTGTTGAACAGCGTAATTAGATTTTTTTTAAACCAGGGTGGGGGGGAGGTCATCACATTCTTGCTCAAATGACCTTTATTCAGCATAGCTTTGTGCCCTATTTCCTGGTGGATTCAATTGCAACTGGGAATTGGGTCCAATGTTTCTCATTGAGACCAAGTCAAAACATACACTTGTGTTCCCCAGGGCTGTATCTTGCAGCCATTTCTTTTTTTTTTTTTGTAAATGAGATTCCAAAGGCATGTAAAGCTGGTGAGATCATAATGTATGCTGTATTTGATTTTTTATTTATTAATAAAATTGCAACCTACATACATGATAAAGTTGATTACATTTAAAAAATCCTTATTGCAAAAATCATAAATCATAAAGCATAAACACACTGATACACTTCACATATAGAACCCAATGGACCAGGTGGGCAGATAGCTATAGGACCAGTTTATTGGTCCAATCACTGAAGTGGAGTTCACGTTTGAGTCCCCCATGATAGTCCTGCCCCTCTGCCTCCCCATATCTTCTCCGAGCGGTGCTTTGCAATGCCATGTCGATTAGGAATAAGACTGCTATTTTTGTGGACTTGATTTCCTCTGTAAACCTGGCTTGCATTATGAAGACTTGGTTGGGTGATGATGCCGGTCCAGTTTTAGTGGCCACCTTCCCCACTGGGTACTCTGTGGTGCACTGCCCGAGAAAGGATCACAGGGGCAGGGGTGTGGCCATCACTTTTAGAGCCAGCCTAGGCTTCACAGTGTATTCAGTTTGTAACACCAGGTCTTCTGAATGTGTCACTGTTCATGGGGGTTCAGGTGCAGGCTGCAGGATTCTCCTCATTTACCACCAACCTGGACTGGGGGAGGAGAATTCTTGCAGGAGGTAGTGGACTTTGTCATCGACCAGGTATTGGAGTCCCCCAGGTGTTTAATCCTGGGGGACTTCAGTGCATGGGTCAATGTCAAATCCTTGCATTTCAATTATGACCTCCTCTAGTTAATGTCTTCACTGGGTCTGACACAAGCAGTTGCTTCTGCGACCCATCAGCATGGTCACACACTTGATCTGGTGTTCCAGCTGCATCTTGGGGTTGATAACTTCGGGACTGATCCAGTTTCTTGGTCCAATCACTGAAGTGGAGTTCATGTTTGGGGCCCCCCATGATAGTCCTGCCCCTGTAGAGATGGTTAGCTATCACTCTTTAAGGGTGTTAGATCCAGAATGACTGTTGGTGGTAGCTGACCTATCAAGGGTTGAGGAGGCTTGTGTGATTAGCTTCAGGGAGGCAGTGGCCACCTATAATAATGTGGTGTCTGAAGCTTTGGATGCCATAGCACCAGTTTGTATATGACCCAGATCTTCTCAATTTAGAGCCCTGTGGTTTGATAGGGATCTCAAGGTGATAAAGATCAAGGGTCATAAATGGAAGCATTGCTGGTAGAAGTCCCAACTAGATGCTTGCAAACTGGTCCTGCACACTCACTATTGTGAGTACCAGGAGGCAATCTCCCATAAGAAGGCAGAGTTCCTGTCCAGAAAGATTGTGGCAGGGAGGAACAGACCTGTTCAGCTTTTTCAGACTGTGAACAGGCTTCTTCATCTGGCCTGTCTTCAGCCAAAAACAGCCTTTTCATCCACCTTGTGTGAGGAGTTTGCTCTGTTCTTCTCTGACAGGGTGTATCCAGTCAGGGATTCCATCAGGTAGATTTCTGCCTCACAGTTGCAAGTCTGTTGGGAGCAGAGGAACTCTGCCTGGTTGGGAAGAGTTTAGGCCAGTGGAGGTGTCTGAGGTGACTCAGGTGATCTTGGAGCTGAAGCATACATTTTATGAACTGGACCCAGCCCCAACACATTTCTTGATGAGATACACTGAGGCTGTTAGCCCAGTGTTTGCTGGGATAGCCAGGTGATCAATGGTCGAAGAGGTGTTCCCAGCTCCTCTGAAAGAGGTGCTGGTGAGACCCCTTCTAAAGAAATCTTCCCTTAACCCAGACATCCTAGCAAATTACTGTGCTATCTCCAACCTGCCTTTTTTTGAGTAAGGTTGTTGAGAAACTGGTAGCACAGCAGCTTGAGGATTGGTTTGTGTCCTTCGACATCTATGAGCTATTTCAGTTGGGTTTTTGGGCTAGGCATAGCACAGAAACTGCACTAGTCAGAGTGCATAGTGACTTACTCAGAGCTAGGGAAAGAGGAAACAGGTCAGTTCATGCACTCCTCAATCTCTCTTCAGCTTTTGACACCGTGGACCACATTGTGCTTCTTGATCGGCTCTGTGAATTTTGTGGTCTTGCCGGTTTTGCCATCAGATGGTTTGAGTCCTGTCCCTCAGATAGTGTGCAGCTGGTAGTGATGGGAAATTTCTCCTCCTCTTCAATGTTTCTGTCTTGTTGGGTTCCACAAGGCTCAATCTTGTCACTGATGCTGTTTGCAGTGTATATACACTGCCCTTGAGTGAAATGATTCAACAGTACAATATGGAGTTTCACTGCTATGCAGATGACACCCAGCTGCATCTGTCATTTGCCCTCAGGACATCCAGTGTAGTTGATGTGCTTAACACCTGTCTTGCTAAAATCAGTGACTGGATGGCTTCCAGCTGGCTAAACTCAGCCCATACAAGACACAGGTGCTGGAGGTCAAGTCAGGTTGTGGGCATGATGGGTTGCTACCCGGAGCAGATACTGGACGTTTTCTAGGGTCTGCTCCGTTTGTTACTTCCCTGAGGGTACAAATCTAGGTGTGATCCTGGACAGCAAACGGACCTTCAAAGATCAAGTGTCATTTGCTGTGAACAGTGTTTTTTACCACTTATAGAACATCACCATGTTCAAGCCTCTCATTACACCTGAAGATCTGCTGAATCTAGTTCATGCCTTTGTAACCTCCAGGCTCAACTACTGTAATGCTCTTTACTTTGGGATGGTGGGAGGGACCCTCCACAGGCTGCAGCTGGTGCAGAACATAGGAGACCAGTTACTGGCAGGACTATTTCAATCGTGCCAAGTGACCCTGGTCCTGCGCGTGCTGCACTGTCTGCCGGTCAGGTGGAGTGTCCTTTTCAAGGTGAGCTTGCTCACCTATAAGGCCCTATATGGACTGGGTCCTGACTACCTGTCTAAGCTTCTGTCACCTGTGACCTCTGCCCATTCCCTCCACTCCACTTTGAGGGGCTCCTGGATGTTCCCAAGGTCCAGCTCAAGACATCTGGTGACAGAGCATTTAGTGTCTCTGGGCCTACCCTGTGGAACACACTTCCAGCTGCAGTCTGAAAGGTCTCCTCAATTGGTGTCTTTAAACAGAAGAGTAAGGCCCATCTTTTCTTCCAGGCCTTTGGGGATTAAGCCATCTCCCCCTACTCTTCCCTCAGCTATTGCATATTTTATATTTATGTTTTAAGAATGCAGTTTTAAATAAATTGCTATTGCACAAATGTTATATCTCTATTTTGTATTTTGTCTTATTGTGTACAGTGCCCAGAGCCTCCAGGATTGGAAGCCTTAGAAATAAAGCTGCCTTGCCTTGACCTTGACAAACTATAAATCACAATTCTGACAAATTGTTATACATAAACAGACCATCACATGTTCCTAAAAGCTGAGGCTAAATGTATTAAAGGGCATACAATTATTCACATTCCATTTCCAATCTTACTTTAAAATGCTTTTAATTTTCACAAGATGTTTTAAAACCTAGGGGATAGCACTTTTTTCTGAACTGTATCTCTTAGTAGCTCCAAGGGCACTGATATACAGTTATTTGCCTTTCTTTTTCAACAATTTTTTTTAATTATCATGAATGCCCCAAAATGTTTTAAAGCTCAAGGGATAAAGCTCTTTCTATACCTCTCAGTAGGCCCCAATGGTCTTTCTTACTCACAACTACATCTCAGTGAATACCTACTTCCACACCTTGTTATTTGGAAGATATTTAGACAATGATCTGGTATTTATGTTTTAGCAAAAACATTTCTACACATTTCCAGTTTTTAAACCTTTTACAACTCCTGCAATTTGGTGGTCAAATTACAGACCCAATTTAAAAACATTGTTACCCTCTTCCAACATTATATACTGTGACATGTGGACAGCCAGTTCTGAGTACACAATGATTTTTTTGTAATATAAAAATGTGTTATGGACTATCTCTCATGAGAGATGCTGAGACAGCGTGTGAGATCACACACACACAGGTTTTAGATAAAAAGTGTTACCTGGAAGGCCAGAAGCTAATTACAGACTAGAACAGGCCTTAATCAAGAATCTCCTGTTTATCCAAGTTAAATATAGCTTTAACTGCTAAGAGGAAAATCAGTATCCATTTTATGACATTTTGAGGAGGAAACCAGGTTTGGCACACTGGTGTGAAATCATAAATGCTTTGATGTCTGTGTGAGAGGGGATACTGCTCATAGATAAAAGGAAATTTACAGACTTGATTGAGGAAGTCACTTGGGGAAAGGAGTTTCTGCTGATGTAACCTTAGTTAACTTTCCTTCTAAAATGATAAAACACCCTGGGTATATGATTTTTAATAAACAGAGGAGGAGGAGGAGCTAGGTGACCTCACACAAGGGGGTTGGCAAATACAGGTTTTTAAACAGTATTCTGTTTTTTCTTCAGAGACACTTTTATCTACACTTTGACAAAGAAACATCTTTGAGCACTTTAACCAAGTATACAGGTAGAGAGAGACAAAATCTAAGTACTATAGTAGGAACTGCACTGTTAAAACCTTGTTCTTTTAAAAAGATTGTATGATTCTTGTGATATATGGTTCTGTATTTTATGTTTTACATACTTTTATCTATTTTAGTAAAACTAAATTTTTAGAGCCTACTTGGTCTGTCTTTGAATTTCTTTTCTTTAACAAGTGAAGTATATATGGTTAAAGCAGACACTGTGCATAAGCTTGAATGCTGATACCAAACTGGAAAAAGGTAAGAGTAATCTGAGACTTTTATTAGAGTTTTTAAGGGTTCATTTTGTACTCCTGGTTAGGTGCCCATAGGCAAAGATATCTGGCCCCCCGAAGACAGAATTATCCGAGCCTGTGCATTGGGTACGCTAGCAAGAGGTTCATGGTTTGAATCCCTCCAGAACTGAGACTAAAGGTTGATTTGAACCCACAAAACAGACAGAAGGGTTACCCTGTTTCTGTTAACTGTTCACAAGACTGCACTTGGAGGTTGGCACTTTGGGAGCAGAGGGCTGACCTGCTGAGTGGGTTTGTGACATATACTGCAACATAAATTAATTCTTAATGAACTTATATTCTCTAATGCCCATAAGTTTCCTTGGTTATAACACATGATTGGTATGGTTCCATGCCAAGATAATGATTACAAACTCCATATGGGGAAAAAGCGTGCCATCCATGCAGTCCAAACAGGGGAATGGCCAAAACCGCACAGATATAAATAAACCTTCATGGTTTCTCTGTGTACTCAGATGACAATGTGGTTTTCAACCACACTGTATCAACAGAACGATCTTGACATCATGCCAATTTGTATTACTAATCTCAGTAATGTTACCACAGAATTTGTTAAAACATTTAAGTATCTGGGTGCTCTAGTAAATCAAAACTTTCCTTTATCTACACATATTAATGTACTCATTAAAACAATCAGAAATGTGACTTTCTGTACAGGAACAAGTAGTATTCGTCTCATAATCCTGGAGTAACCATAGCTCTGAGCACATTATTTTGCCCATTCTCAAATATAAACCTTTTATTTTGTATGATTTATCTTCTACTCTTCATAAAAACAAGAAGTTAGTTTTATTAATATTTCTTGCTTTGCTTTGACTGATCCATCCAGATCACACAGATGCCAACCTGACAATGACTTACATTTATGATCTCCTAGTTGAAGAATTCATACAAAACATTTACAATATGCTGTATGCTATATTTAATAACTAACAATTGTTGGGATTGGCAAACCAGCTGTTGTTTTCTTATCCTATTCACTCTCCAATGGTCTCAATGACTAAAACATTTCTGTAGAAATTAAGTACAACAAAAGTTGGAGAATGGTCATTTTACAGTTTCTGCTTACAATTTTTGAATGTTTTATCAATCAGCATGAATTTAGGCCAAACAAAATTTCAGTTTAAACATGAGCCTTTCAATTATTTATATAATACATAAAACATCTAACTGCATGTTTTTGTAACTTAGTACACAGGGGAATGTATGTTTGTATTACTTAAAATGCTGTACTTGTTTTACTGTTCTCAAGTGAGGCTGAAAATGGGACCCATTTAACCAGTCCTAGTTAAATACATAGATGAATAGATAGACAGACAGACAGACAGACAAATAGATAGATAGATTGACTGAGTGATAAAGTACATTAGGATGGGAGAGCTGAGATGTCTTTCAGCAGACCTGTTTACTATGATACACCCAACTAGATTCTGTATTCATCTGCTGGTAAGATTATTACACAATGATAAAAACATGTACACTGTTGCATCATTTGGAGTAAGTGCTAACAAACACAAATCTTTGGACTTGGACATGACATAGTTATTTGGAAAAATGTTCTCTGAAATAATTTAAAGTACTTATCCCTGTCAAGATGAATTAGTTCAGATTTTGAGGAGAATGCTGCAGTAGATGTACACTGAATTACTGTGTGTATATGTAGTGCTTGACTGCTTAAGGCATTGTTATGCTCTGTTAAGCATTTGCCAGTAACAGGGATTTTTCTTTGTAGACTTTTGTACAGCATGAATTTAATGGACTTTGATAGTTCAGACATCCAAAGATCAAAACAGCAGCAAAACAACCCCAAATTCTTGAGCAGAATATTTAAGTAACTACCTCGCCTTCACAGGATAACAGTGTGCCTTAATCTGAAGTTGATGTCTGCATTTCATAAAATCTGATATTTGCTTTCATAAACCTGTTGTTTCTTGAGACTGATTTATTCATGCATTGCTTTAAAATCAGGTACTCAGCTTTATACTCCATATGAAGACAACACAGCAAAGCAGGGTCATAGGATGCACAGTGCACCATAGATATGCACGTATCTAAAATCTGCATAAAATATACATTATTTTACCTTCACTTGCTGTAAATAATTTCAGTATAATCAGTATATGCTGTATGGGGCCAATGAATGTCTGAATGTGAGTGTTTTCAAAGAAAACAAACATTAAAATCACTGAAAATATCACAAACAACTTAAGCTGTTTCAGTATGTCACTTTGAAGCTGTATTCCCCTCGTCCCCCAGTACAAGGCTCAAAATAAGCAGAATTGTCTAGTTCTCCTTTCCCAGTCAACCAAAACTAAAATGAAATTAAAAAGAAATCCAGTGTGACTTTCAACTCCTGACACTATGCTCAAATGGCTACATCATGAATCAATTGTTGTGTGTTATAAGAACAATTAGAATTTATTAAATCAAATGTTATATATATATATATATATATATATATATATATATATATTTCAGAGCAAAATTCCAAACCATCTGGGTGATAAGCGATAAAAAAAAGCAATTTTTTTCACTTGTTTTTCTGTCTGGATCTTGGAATCTGCATAACCTACTAGAACAAAACTTGGAATGTGTGGAGAACTTTCCCCAGAGACTGCCCATGCAAAATTGAATGCAAATCAGTTGAATGGTTGTGAAGCTATTAAAGTGCAATGTTTGGGATTTAACAGGACAGTAAACATTGCAGGGGTTGTTCAAACTTTGAAAGCCCATTAAAAGTTATTTTGAATGAGGTATTTGGCTTACTTGTAGGTGTCAAAACTCCAAAGATATGAATATTTCAATCATCTGAATGTGAAAACAGGGCCGCAGCCATTTCATGCAATCTTAAAACAGAAAATGATGTCACTGAGGGGCAAGCTGTAATTAACAACAGTGACATCACTTCCTGTTTTTAAGACTGCATGAAATGTCTTTTGCTATGATTTGATTTACACATTTCATAGCTGTTACTATTTCAAGACTCCTATCCCCTACAGGTAAACTCAATACCTTATTTGAAAGAACTTTTCATGGACTTTCACAATTTGAGTGACCCCTGCAATGTTTACTGTCCCTTTAACATAGAAATCCCTTCTCAGCCCTAACCATAGTGATGTTTATTTCTATATGCTCTTGGCAAGGTTTAAGAACAGATTTTATTTGAATCAGAGCTCTACTGATCAACCTTGGATTGAGATAAATTGTAAACCACAGAACTTTTAAATAAGATATATGAACTTTGCTTTATTTCAATTTTGTTACAGTAAAAATGTTTTTGTCATGTTTACATATCTATTTATTTTTTGGATGTTTTCAAGTTTTAATTATCCTCGGTACAAGAAACATATTTTAAAAGATGCTTGGGTTCTCCATATTTATTACAAAACAACACATTAACATAATTTTAGGGTACATAGAAAATGTGCACAAAGTCAGGACATCCAAAATGGTGGGACTTGGGTTGATAACTATAAATGTGCCCATTCTCAGAAAGTAAGGTTATAGGGTTTTACAGTTTTCTGGGTTAAATAAAGTTAGGCAAATCAACCCTTTCTGTAGAAGTTGACAGAACAGGTACTACGGCTACCAGCCTAAGAACCCTTACTTTTAGATTTCTGACTTTTTGTACCTTGTTCCAAAACCTTTCATTTTATTTTTTATTTTATTCATTTCATTTTACTAGTGTGGACGTGACCAAAGACCTGTTTTCAGCCAAGCTTGATGAATAGGCTACAACAATATGAAAGACCTACAAAACACAATATATGTAACCCAAACATTGTCTTATTATAATGTTTGCAATATATTTCTATACATGCTTTAACAAAGCACCCACCACCCAAAATAATTTATACAGTCCCAGAATCCCTTTCCCTGTGAATGAAATACAGCAAGTATCCTTTTCCACAAACAAAAGTAAGGAAGAAAAGGAATCTGGTAGTATCATGCTCAAGAGGTCAACTACAAGAATTCGGAGGGAGAAAAATCACAAAAATACCCAAAAAATAATTAAATCCAGAGGGTAGAAGAAAAGAATGAAGCTAAGATAATGAATGAGTGAAATAAGAGAAGGCAACTGGAAAAGGGGGTGGCAGCACATTCTGGAAAGCCTTGTGTGTGAATGCTCATAGTCTAGGCAACAAGACTGCAGACCTAGAGACCACCATGGTGCAAGCGGAACTGGATATACTGTAGTTGCCATTACAGAGACCTGGTGCAATGAAAACCAGGACTAGGATATGGCCATACCAGGTTATGTACTGTTCAGAAGGGGCAGGGTATGTAGAAAATGGGGAGGAAAAGCTTTTTATGTAATGGACAACATAAAGGCTACATAAATACAATGGAAATGGGTGGAGGAGACAAGGTGGGTCACACTGGAGAAAAGGAATGGGGCTGTTATTCACACAGGAGTGATCTACAGACCTCCAGCACGGGGGAAGAAGTGGATGGGAAAATGATGGAAGCCATCCATAGGATGGCTTGCAAGGGAGAGGTAATAGTAGTAGTGGACTTAAATCTAGTGAACAGCCAGGGGTAGGGACATTCTGGACTCACTGCAGGTGGCGTTCCTCAGGCAACTTGTAATGGAACCCAATCGTGAGGAGGCATTGCTGGACCCGGTACTGACAAATGGGGACAGTATTGCTGATGTCAGAGTGGGGGACCACCTGGGGTCCAGTAACCATCGTATGGTGTGGTTTACTATAAGAGTCAAGTTAGACCTGAACTGCATGAGAATGAGGGTCAGGGACTTCAGTTGGGCTGATTATAAGAAAATGAGAAAATACCTCAGGTACAGGGAAACTAGGGGGAGTCAAGGACCAGTGGGCAAAAATAAAAGAGGGCATTGAAAAAGCTGTGTCAGGCAGGCTAGCAAGGTCAAGAGAAAAAGGGAACTACTATGGTTCTCTATTGAGGTAGCAGAAAAAGTAAGAACAAAAAAATGGCTTTTAGCAAGTATAACATAACATAGAAAGAGGAGGACAGGGAAACTTATCAGGAGAAACAATGGGAGGCAGGGAAGACAGTTAGCAGTGCAAAAGCACAAACAGAGGAGAATATTGCCAAATCAGTAAAAAAAGGGGGCAAGACATTTTTAGATAAATAAGCAAAAAGAGAAAGACCAATGGAGGGATAGTAAGGCTGAAAGGGAGAGGAAGGGTGTATGTGTGTGTGTGGGGAAGAGGACTACCAAAAAGTAGACATACTGAACAAATACAGTGCTTCAGTTAACTATTTAATAAGGAAAGGGTAGGTAGTGGGCCAATAATAAATGGCAAGGCCATTAAGGGAAAGGAGGTGGAAGGAGTCCTAAAGGAATTGTTGTGATTAAAAGCAGACAAGGCAATGGGACCAGCCAGGGTGCACCTCAGGTTATTGATGGAGCTCAAAGAAAGAGATGGCTGCACCTCTGAGAGCCACGTACAACCTGTTTTTAGAAATGGCAGGGTTTACTGGGAGACTGTAGGAGGGCTGATGTAGTCTCACTCCACAAAAATGGAAACAGAGAGGAGGCTAGAAATTACAGGCCTGTCAACCTGACACCGGTAGTGGGCAAAATAATGGAATCACTACTGAAGGACAGGATTGGGAATACCAGTTTCCAATTGTCTTGAGGATCCGAGGCAGCATGGGTTCACAGGAGGGAGGCCTTGCCAGTTAAACCTGATCAAGTTCTTTTACTGGGTAATCAAGAAAGTGGATCAGGGAGTAGTGGTTAATGTAGCCAACCTGAACTTCATTAAGGCCTTCAACACTGTTCCACCTAGAAGACAGTCAAGCAAGCTAAGAAGTCTTGGAGTGGGTCCTAAAGCAGTAAGATGGGTAGAGAGCTGCCTGGACAATAGGAGTCAGAGAGTGGTGGGGAGCAGCATCCACTCTGGAGAGGGCAAAGTGACCAGTGGGGTGCCACAAGGGTCAGTACTAGGCCCAGTCCTCTTCAATGTCTTTATAAGTGACATTGCAGAAGGACTGGAAGGGAAGGTATGCCTGTTCATAGATGACGCAAAAATCTGCAACAGAGTAGACACATAGCAGGGCAGGGGTGGAAAGAATGAAAGATCTAAAAAAGCTGGAAGAATAGTCATGGGTTTGGCAGCTTAGCTTCAATGCACAAAAAGTGCAAAATCATGCACTTGGGGCACAGAAACCCAGCGGCAACATATCAAGAGGGAAGAGAAGTACTAGCAGTCACAAAACAAGAAAGGGACCCAGGGGTAATCATTTCTGATTACCTGAAGATAGCTAAACTGTGTGACAAGGCAGTGGGAAAGGCTAGGGGGATGCTTGGATGCACAGGCAGGGGTATCAGTAGCAGAAAGATGGAGGTAATAATACCTCTGTATAGATTACTAGTGAGAACCTACCTCAAGTACTGTGTACAGTTCCGAAAACCCCATCTCCAAAAGAACATAGACATGGTAGAGGTTGTACAAAAAAGGGCAACCAAAATGGTGCAGGGCCTGCATCAAAAGCCCTACTAAGAGAGGCTTAAGGAATTAAATATGTACTCCCTTGAAGAAAGGAGGGAAATGGGAGATATAATAGAAACATTCAAATACCTCACAGGTATAAACCAGGTACAGGAAGGGAGCATTTTCCAGAGAAAAAGATGCTCAAAGACAAGCTGCCATCCTATGAAGCCACGGGGGGAAGGGGTAGGCTGAGAGGAAATGTGAGGAAGTACTTCTTCAAGGAAAGGGTGGTGGAACAGCCTCCTAGCAGAGGTGGTGAGGGCTAAAAGAGTTACAAGATTCAAGAAAGCATGGGAGAGAGGTGTTTGGTTCAGGGAGGTTACTTGACTTGCTCAGGGTCACAAAGTGAGTAAGTGGTGGTGTCATAACGTAAACATGCCTGTCCAAGTTCACTGCATCCATTCCAAATAGTTATTGACTCCAGCTGTACCTTTGCCTCTTCCAATACTACTCCAAACATTCCCTGAAGTCCATTGATGCCCTCGCCTCCTTCCCCTCTTACTCCAAACATACCCTGGTTTCCAATGGCACCTCTTCCTCTCCAGTCCAACTCCAAGCAATCACTAGTGTCCAGAAGCACTACCATCTCTCATATACAGAGGAGTGAAACAGGATGAAATGCTTTTATCACAGTTTCTGTCAGTGACACGTTGCAGAATACTGCAGGATCCTGTGTAATCAGTGGTGTAGCCAGAAATTTCCATTGTTGTACACACTCCTTCAAACTGCTGCCCTATTTCAAAAAAAAATGTACACACATAGAAACATAGACTTTCTCAGCAGAAAATGACTGGTTGGACATTCCAGTCTGCCTTACTGTTCCCTGCCTAGTCGAACACCACATACCTTATTTGGGCATGAGCATCCCTCCAACCTACCTTTCCTGTACCTATAAACACTGTCTCCAACTGCTGCCTCAATACAAAACAAAACAGACTGTTGTCATATTTCTCATCTAATTTCTAAACAAGTTGTAGACATAGCTGTGTCTTAAACAGCAGATGTTTAAACAGATACAGAAACTGCAACAAGCAAAAGAGCTGCCCCTCTGTCCCAAGTAATGTGTCTCCAATAAGTAAATCAGCAAGTACAAGGAAAGAGCACTCATTCTCTAGCTGTAAAACCACAAATAAAGTACTCACCCACTCGAGGTACTGAAGGTGCCTCATTGTTATGTGCAAACTGAGTGGTGATACACACAGTGGAACATTAAAATATGCTATGTAGCAAGGCTGTTAGCATCCCAGTGTATGACCTTGCACAAGCAGACATGGCATATCTGAACTTCAGTAAGGCTTTTGACACTGTGCTATGCAGGATGCTAATTAACAAACTAAGAAGCCTAGGGTGGGGGAGAAAGTGACAAGCTGGATATCAAACTGGTTAAGGGATAGGAGGCAAAGGGTGGTGGTAAACAGTAGCCACTCGTGTGATAGGAGGGTGATGGTTCTATGTGATAATAGCGAAAGGTGATCGCTATTATCCCGACCTGCATTATCACCGAAAAACAATTTCGGTGATATGCAGAAAAAGGCTACTGGGAATTGTGCATGCCCCTCACACCCCCCCCAAATATAGATTCTCAACTCCAGGGGGGTGCATGTCGGGGAGGGGGGCACATCCCAGCTCAAAAAAAAAAAAAAAGTCCCCCATCTGCAAGAATCACAAAAGGAAACACCGGCCCCCAGTCCCTAACCCGGGACCTGCTCCATCTGAGCTATGCACCCTACCCAACACACCACATGGCTGGCTTGGTGGAAGCAGGTTCCCTGTGGGTCATGTCACTGTTCCCAATCCCTCCACATCCTGTCACCCACCCTCCCTTCCTGTTGCCCATCCTAGCTTCGCGATCGAACCATTCGCCATCCCGGTACGGTCGCCCATGATGAAAGCGCTGTTATATAGGTCGCCATTATGACAGTCACCCATATGCGGTCACCATCATCACGGGCTACCAATGGTGACTAATGGGGTGCCACAGGGTTTGGTGCTAGGACCTGTCCTCTTCAATGTTTTCTCAAGGACATTGCAGAAGAGGTTGAGGGTATGGTGTGTCTCTTTGCAGATGATACCAAAATCTGCAACAGGGTTGACACTCAGGAAGAGGTGCAGAGAATGCAAAGGGATCTGAGGAAATTAGAGGAATGGTCAAGAGGGGTGGCAGCTGGGTTTCAATGCTAAAAGTGCAAGCTTATGCACTTAGGGTGTGGTACCCAGGAGCTATGTATAAGATTGGGGGAGTGGAACTTACAATCACCAATCATAAAAGAGACCTAGGGTGGGATCACAATACTGGACATTGGGGTGGGGGGTGGAACCAAGATAGTGCCATGACACCAGCTGGCTGCAGCACTACAGCTCTGAAGTGTTAGTTGCATTATGGACATGAGCAATCTCTGCCTGATAATTCTGCCTACCTTTGCTACAGTATACAACCCACAAGTTATTTTTGCTTTGAGCTCGGCATATTAGTAAACTGTAAGTATAGTTTTATGTCCTTCCCAAAATGACATACCACCCAAAGAATGCTAAAGAAATCAAAACATACGTTACAGAAAGCAGGTTTGGGGGATAGTAAAAAAACACCTACTAGGAAAATACAAAAAGCCCCTAACTCTCCTGTCAGAACTCAGAATGTTAATAATACTTTTGCCTTCCCAGTTAAACCTCCTGATAAGGGATGAGGGAGGACATTAGACTCATGTAAAGATGAAGGGCCCGATTCCAAAATGACTTATGCATGGCTCAAGGCACTTTACGCTAGACCCAATGGTGTAAATCGCACCTTGAGCCATGCATTCCACAAGTTGATATTCCAAGTTGCGGCTTGCGCCATGCTGCATGAAGGTTGTACCAAAGGTGAGCTATGCCACCCACTATGCCCACAACCTTCTGTGGCATGGTGCAAGGATGGGTTATGGCAGCAACTGTACCCTATTACGGAAGGGCGGCTGCCGTAACCCACTAACCCCATTCGAAGACCCGCTATGATGCTGCGAATTTAGACCAGCATGGAGGTGGTCTAATAGGCATCTGTCCTTGACAACTGATGGATGTCCACTCTGCAGTGCCACGGGAAGCACATATCCCTGCTCCACATCCCCCCCATCACGGTCATCCACCCCACCCCCCGAATGCTTGGGACCCCCCGGAGTCCATTTCCCACACTGCCTCCCAAATGCCTGTGCCACCCGGCCAGCCCCCCCAAATCCCCCAGGTGGTACATTTTGGGGTGGTGGACTCAGGGGGGGCAGTAAATCATGGGCTGTGACTTGCAGCACCCAGGTCCATTGCACCAATTCTGTGGTGCTAGCCTGCGGCTGCCACAAGTGATGGGATGTAGGTGCCGGGAACCCTGCCTGTCTTGGAATATGGCACAGGTTCCCTGGTATAGTGCCACATGGCACAACTCGTATATACCCGCGAGTTGAGCCATGCGACTTGGAATCAGGCCCAATGACTTTAGAGTTGGAGGGCCTGATTTCAAATCACATGGTGCAACTTGAGGGCATATGTGAGTTGCACCTTGCTGCACTAATCTGGGGACTCTGCACCTTATTTCAAGACAGGCAGGGTCCCTAGCACCTATGTCTCATGACTTGTGACAGCCACAGGCTACCACCACAGGAATGGTGCTATGGACCTGGGTGCCACAAGTCACAGCCCATGATTTACTACCCACAAGCCCCCCACCTAAAATGCACCCACAACCATCTGGGGACATTGGTGAACTGGCTGGGTGGCACAGGTGTTTGGGGGCAGTGTGGAAATGGACCACAGGGGATCCCTGACTTTTGGAGGTGGGGGGCATGACCTTGCTGGGGGGGATGTGGAGCACTGATATGTGCTCCCATGGTGCTGCAGAGTGGACATCCATCAGTTGGCAAAGACGGATGCCCATTAGACCACCTCCATGCTGGTCTAAGTCCGTAGTGCCATAGCAGGTCTTGGAATGGTGTTAGTGGATTACAGCAGCTGCCCTTCCAGAACAGGGTGCAGTTGCTGCCATAATCCACCCTTGCACCATGCTGCAGTGGGTTGCAGGCATAGTGGAGTGTGTAGCCCATCTTTGGTGCAGCCTGCATGTGGCATGGAACAACTACCCAACTGGAGAGTCTGCTACGAGCACTGTGGCACAAGGTGTGATTAGCCATTGGATCTCCGTAAAGCAACATGTGTCATGCTTAAGTCATTTGGAATCGTGCCCAGATTGTCAGCGTCCTCACCTACAGAAGATAACAGTCAGCTTCCGGTATTAAATTCTGAAATAAACACCAAGGTAATGATATTCACGAGGCACCCTAAACAAGCAATTCATTTGCTGTTACTGACTGAAGCAGGTATTTCCATATTACATGAGATGTCATATTTAGAAACTGGGGACACTATAGGAACAGACAATCAGACTCCTTTATAAAAGGAGCAGAGTGAGGTCGGAGGCCCACACAGAAAACCTTATAGTCCAAAATAGTTATCCTTCCAGGGGTCAAAAAACTCAAACGTAAATCTCCAGGAAAATGAGAAAAATGACATACTTTTAGCTCTTGGACAAAATTTTGCATCAGGCACAGCCCCTTTTCCAAGGATAGACTAAACTGCTATACAAAGTCCTGTAAATGCAAATATAATTCAGGAAAATCCAGTACTGCAACATATTAAACAAAGTGCACTTTCTGATCTCAGCAAGAACAGAGAAACCATTTGGAGTGGTGTGGAGCAAACTAGTTTAGGGCTAGACAGTGGACCTGATCAGCATGAGGTGGGGGATCCTGTGGCAGTAACTAAGGGGATCAGGGAACAATGGAACTCTAGAGAGTATCTGAAGCAGAAATCATATAATAACTTACATTGGGAAAACCTGGAGACCTTACTCTCCCAGGGACACTAAATATAGTATGGAACCCCATCTGTCTTCCTCTGAGTCTGTGTACATATCTTGGGGTGCAAAGCCTAAGGGGAAAAAGGAAAGAAGGCAGTAAAAGGGAAGATAAAGAAGTTAATACACAAGATTTTTTAAAGATATAATGGAAGACATAAGATACAGATTTGCAAGACTGGAAATTAAAATAGCAGATTTGTAAAATGAAGTTAAGGGCATACAAGAAGTGATACAAATTGTAAATCATAGGGTGTCACATTCTGAAGACAGACTTTCTGAAGTTGAAGATGCTGTCCTGATAATTAAAAAAGACCTAGGGGCACATAAAGAAATGTTAACAAAAATACAAGAAAAAAAAACAGGCTTGGAGAGGCAGTCCAGAAGTGATAACTTGAAGAAAATTCCTGGGCTTCTGGAGCGCGTTGAGAAATCAGACATTCTAGGGTTTTGTGAAAGATGGTTAACAGAGCTTGTAGGGAGAAAATTTCTGGAGGAAAAAAAGTGGAATTAGAAAGAGCAAACAGCTCTCCAGCTAAACAAAACCTTAGTTTTAAATACCCCAGAGAAGTTTTTATGAAGATTCACAAATATCAAGATAGGGAAATGGCATTAAAAGAAGTAAAAAATAAAATAAAAACTCTAATGATAGAAAATAATCAAATACTAATCTTTCCTGATATAGGCCCCTGAATGGCAGAGGAAACAAAGTGCTTATAAGGGTATACAAAATTATTATGGGACAAGCAGATTACTTTTCACACCCAACTCCAGCTATGGTAAGAATTTCTTACATGGGGAAAGTGAAGATTCTGAAATCCCTGAGTGAAGCTGAATAATATGTATATGAGGTGTTGAACCTAGGTACAGTCTAACCTCAATAACCTGATACCAGGTGGCAGATAAGGTGTGGATAGTTGAACATAATAATATTAAAAAAAGAAAAATAATACATTAATACACTACATGTGGGAGATGGGGAGCTTATGTTAGGTTGGGGGTAAGTATTAAGTTACTGAGTATTAAATGTTGGCATAAGATTGCTAAGCATAATGCAGCCCAAACATGCTGCAGCTCAGGAGATGAGAGACTTCATATTGTAGGAACTGGTTTTTGTTAGGGTCTATGGGATCATAGACTCCACAAATTGGGGGTAGGAAGATGGATTAAGACTGGAGTATGTCAATGAGGGAAGGGGACATGGGATAATAGTTACAAGAAAGATAATCAGCAGGTAATATGGAAATGGTCCAAGGCAGGAGCATTTACGTTTTTTTTAAGTAATTATTCAAAACAAATGAGGAAGAATGGGGCATTAAGTTCTCTATAATATGGGGGTCATGACAAAGATGTTCTAAAGCCTCAGTCATTTAAGCAATAAGGCATGACCAAGGGTTATGTTAATGGTCTGTTAATCACCTTCTAGGGGTGTACTGTGCCACGAGGCATAGCCGAGTGCCACATGCCCCTAGAGGGTGATTAACTGACCATTAACATAACCCCTGAGAGTGCCTTATTGCTATTATAATAAAAAATGTTTTTAAACAGGGTTAAACCTTGTTCAGCATATGACTAAGCTCTACATGTATGATAATAAAAGATTAACATAAGGCTGTTAGGATGTTTGTGGCCAGTCAGAAAGCTCCATTTCTCAGACCCTTTTTACAATATTAGATATACAACCTGTGAGTATAAGAATGTAACATAGAAGCTTGGTTATGCTTATTGAATATGGAATGTTACTGTTGTTAACATTCTCATTGAAAAGAAAATGATTATTACTGATATTAAAAAAAATTAAACAGATTGTCTAATGTACCAAGAAACCCATCTAAGGTAGATAGAATTTGCTCCATGAAATAGCGATTGCCATTATGGTGAGTGTACATCACTGAAAAATCAAAAAGGCAATGTACACTCCCAGTGAGAAAACATGGCAAACACGGAAAAGGTTGTTCTGGGGGGGGGGGGTGCCCCCACTGCACCTCACAGGGGCCTTCACCCACTGCACCCTCTTACAAAGGATTACTAACTCCAGTGTGGTGCATGATGGGGAGGGGGAGAAACTCGAAGAAAAAAAAAACAACTCCCAGACAAAAAGACACCAAAACACTATGTCCCTCCACAGTCCTGAACCCTTCACCCTCCCCACTGTAGCCAGCCACCCTCACCACTCCACCACAGAACCAGCTCAGCAGCCTACCACTGCACTACACCTTACATTTCTGCCCTCCTCTTCTGGTCTCCATCCTGTTCTTCCCTTCACACTGTTCTTTGCCCATCACTACCCTTGCAGGGTAGCCCACATAACAGGTGCTGAAAGTGAGTCACTCATATTCAAGTCACTCACTTTCTTTTTTTTGCATTATCTCTTTATCCCTCCTTCATGCTCCCTTTCAGCCACTCCTTCAGGCGTGAGCCAAGGCTGAATCCGACCCATCTCACTCCCTAAGCTACCGTTCCATATAGCAGCTGACCCCAGGGTAACCCCAATGTAAACCTTCATGAGGCAGGTCCCCCTTCTCTGAGGGGAAAGGCACCAGCTGAAGGGACAGACCAATGCGATGCTTGGCCCCAGGGTGCTGCTGGAATGGATGGCTCTGTGGGACATTGATGGCCTCGGACAGTCAGGCAGCTGTCATCTGGCAGAATGTGGAGAGGATATTTTTGCTTTTCTTGTGGCATTCCCTCCTACGTTGCATCTGAAGTACCTCCGGTTTCCACCAGGGGCCGCTGCAGAGCAACACCATCCCTGTACCTACCCCAGGAGAGGAGAGCAGTCCTACAGATGCTCAGCCCTCTCCTTTCCCTACAAGCCTCTAGCATCCCGAGTCCGTTCTGGAACCTGGGTCGCCGGCATGGCTTCAGGTAAGGCACCAGTGCATCAACCCTCTGCACTACTGGGCCAGCATGTTGCTCACTTTCAGTCACTGTTATGACGGTATACTGATAGAATTCAATACATTTTGTAAATTATCAGGAGGGGGGACTGCTATACACTAAGGTTCAGATGGGAAATCAAAAGGGGTCACTATCATTTAAAAAAAAACATAAAGTGGAAGTATTAAATTCAGCAATAGATAAACATAATCAATATGTTATACTGCACATTAAGATATATAATGATATTATGACATTTGCAAGTTTGTGTGGCCCAAATGAAGATTCTCCTGATTTCTTTACAAAGATGTTTCACTCAATTCTGTCAGTTTGCAGACCCATTTATGATAGGAGTGGATTTTAATACAGTGTTGAACCCATCTCTGGACAGATTAGGCTCCCACTCAGCTATGTAGAAGGCTGTTCATATTATTCTAAATAGTATGGAGGCTCTGGGAATTACAGACATATGGAGGTATCAAATACAAATTCACATGAATATTTTTACTTCTCTTCACACTATAACACCTATTCTAGAATCAATTGGACATTAGGATCCTTTAGTGCACTACAAAATGTAGAAAATATATCTTATGAAGACAGAAATTATATCAAACCATTTGGCTATAAAATGCACTTTAAAACTTCACTCAAAACTTAAAAATAGAAGATAAACAATGGACTTGTTATTATGTAAAGCTCTGGAATTTAATGATTATTTAAAAAAGGAGTTTAAGACATACTTACCCAAAACTGGAATGAGGAAACATCCCTAAATAATATTTGGGACACAATGAAGGCAGTTATGAGAAGAGTATTTATTTATTTATTTAGTTTTTGTTAACCAGGTAAGTGCACTAGCCAGCAGGTGACTATTTTCAGGCACGACCCGGGAGAGTACAAGACAAGATACACAATGAGGATGCATAACATAGACAATACAGGCAGTACAATGTAAAAACAGAGAAGCTAATTTGGCTAAAATAACATAGTGTCCACTAATCTAAGCAAAAAATTGTTTTGTATAGCACATACAGGCAGTGCGGGTGCTGGTACAAGGATAGAGTAATTCTTTGATTACCTGGTAGGCATAGATTAGGATGCGGGAGATGGAGGGTAGAGGAGGTGGAGGAGGTTTGGATGAAAAAAGGAGGAGGATCACAGCTTGAAGCAGTTACACTGCTCAGTTGTACAAATACGGCATTGGCGGCTCGGGGTACTACCAAGCGGCCGAGCTCATGGAACTGCTCCCTGGGAACGAATATGGCAGCATCCCCTGAGAGCAGACTAGCCCAGGGCATAAGGCGAGAACCATTTCTGTTGGACATATGGGCAAAAACAATATGAGATTCAGGTCCTTGAGGGTGCGGTGGAGCCTCAGCAGATCTGGTGCATGGGAAGAGTGAAGCAAAATCTACTCAGGCGAGATTAGGAAAGAATTTCCCTGGAATTAAAACATTTCCGGCTTTAGCGGCTATAAGTCGGGACGGTCATACTTAAATAATAAAAATTAAATATGATACAAAAAATAGAGAAAGGAAAGGAAAAACTAATAACTTAGAAAAAGAGAATAAAAGAGCCAAAACAAAACATATCCACACTAATCATGAAGTAGATTTGCTAGCCTTGATTAATTTAAAACAACAATATAACTTATGGGGAAATCACCAGGTTAATATGGTTTCCATATTGAATATTACAAAATGTTGGAGAATTCAATAATTCCAACCATGTCTGAGTTGTTTAATTCATTCATTAATCAAAGCCCCCTACCTGAGTCTTTCAAAGAAGCACTATTAATAGTGCTATCTAAAGAAGGTAAAAATCCAAAACTATGTGCTTCATATAGCTGCTATCCCTTCTCGGATTATAAAATATTTAACAAATTATATTCTTCCAGATTGGAACAAATTATATCTTTTACAGTAAATGAGGATACAAACAGGTTTTGTGAAATAAGGGAAATACTTTAGCAACATCAGGAGTGCCATTAATGTAATAACAAATAATGACACAGATACCATATTGTTAACTTTAGGTGCTGAAAAGGCCATTGACAGGGTCAAGTGGTACTGCTTATTTCAGATATTGTATAATGCACACTTGGGATGAAAGTTCATGTATTGGATAACATTAATATAATAAAGGCTCTTAGGCTGCAGTATTAACAAATCAGGATTGTTCAGATTGCTTTAAACTTTCAAGAGGCACACGACTGGAAATGCCCACTTTCACCAGTGCTCTTCACATTGTTAACTAAACCACTAGAAAAAAATAAACTAGGAATTGCCCAGAAATTAAAGGGATTATGGCAGGAGTGAGACAATTAAAAACATCTTTATATGCAGATGACATATTGCTCCATATAGCAAATCCAGAGACTATCCCTAAACTTACTAATTTAATTTCAGTATTTGGACAAGTATCTGGGTACACTATCAATTGATCTAAATCAGAATTAGTAGAATTGAAGCCGCATCAAGAATAACAAACCTATTCTATGAGGTTCAGAGTAGTCAATGATAAAATTAATGTCTAGGTATCTTTAAATATGAATGTTATTGCGGACTACATTATAGACCCAATAATAGACAGGATCAAAACTGACCTAGCAAAATGGATTCACTTACCTATGACACTTATGGAACAAGTCCTTGTAATAAAAATTAATATCTTGACTAGATCACTATGCATTTTTTCTGGCTCTCCCTGTCTCAATCTCATTTAAGAAAGTTAAAATTCTGGAGAATGTAAATACAAAAGATTTTATGAGAAAATAAGAGACCTAGGTTAACCCTAGGGAAATTAATGGCAAGGTATGACCAGGGAGGGCTAAACTTACCTAATCTTCAGTGGTACCCTTAGGTTGCAATAATAAACCTTAAAGCAGTAGTGCAATGAAAATGGGTTAAAATTTGACCCCACCTTTTTTTTTCCTAATTGATGCCACATGTTTTCCAGTTTATTTTGGTGGAGAAATGTTTAGTTTTCATTATCATTTAAGAATGTTATGAAAGTTTTAAAGTAATTATTTCTGAAGAAAAAAATATGGCTGCCTCAGTGTCCCATAGACATAATACAGAGGACCCAAGGAGGATAAGAGTCCAAACAAATATGCAAATGTACAGTACACAGCATAGGAAGCATCCAGAAAATCCAAATCAACAGTTCTGCCAATATTTGTTATAACCATAGCAGAAAATTGGCTTTTTTGACTAACTTTTTTCATTGCGCTACTGCTTTAACATTGAGTATTACTCAGAAATTGCTCCTTGGTGGACTGAAAGTGATAAAGCAATACTTAAAAATAGGAGAAATTGCCACCATTTATTGATTTATTTAGTTTTTGTTGACCGGGTAAGTGCACTAGACAAATTCTGCCTATTTTCAGGCACAACCCAGGGGAGAGGGATATAGATGAATGCCAACTGACTTTGAAGCAGATTAAGCTGTTGGTGGTATTTTTAGTGAATGCGCGGGAAATTTGGCCAGGGCACTGGGGAAATTCCCCTACTCTTGTCAGTAGGGGGACCTCCGGTCACAGCCATGGAGTGTTCAGTTGGTGTTAGGCATTGCACTAGTGAGGATCTCTCCTCTGACGCTGCACTGCTGTCTGTGGCAGTCCCTGCTTTGATTCCACACAGAGAGACATCTGGCTATATCGGAGCTTCATCGGAATCATCGTTACCTGTGACTGAGCTTTCTACACCAGCTACAACTATGCCTCTGGAGCCTTTATGTGTTTCTTCGGCTATTTTGCCAGTTTCTACAGTGGAACAAAATGTACTGCCTTCCCAGGGTGTAACGCAGGATGTTCCCCCTGCTATTTCCGGTCTCAGCATCAGGAGAATCAACGCGGCTTCAGAGTCACATTTGGGGGATTCAGACTTGCGTGCTTTGGACCCACTCCACCTGATGAGCCTTTCTTCGGACACTACGGCCTTGACCACCACCGCTGATATCATTAGATCCTGATTTGGCTTACAGAATGCCCCAGACATCGTGGACCCTGCATGGACTACTGCGGAGGCTTTACAACATGCGGGATGAACACAAACTGCCTCGGGATCCTGGACTCTGGATCCCTCCTGGGATATTGACAAACATGGGCTCTTATTTTTTCCCACCAGGCCTGCAACTTTCAACAAGAGCTCCACCGAGGTACCTGTATCAAAAGACATTACTAGTACTAAGGACACTAATCTTTTTGTTCAGCCTACTGTTTCTGGGGCTACTTGGGGGATATAATGGATTTTCATGTTGCTGTTTCTGTAGTTATTCCACATAGCTCCAACACGGAGTCCTTAGAAGTAGATATGCCTCTTATTGCCATATCTCAGGAACCAGAGGCTTCCATTCTTATTCAGCTGACTCCCTCCTCTTGGCAGATTACTGATTCTGTTCCCAAAACACCCCTGCCCATTTTAGGGCCTGTTCCACCCGTTCCACCAGCACCATCTCTCCTGGATGATCCTGGGGAAGGCTCCTTGACTATGACCCCTGCTTTGAAGCCCTCCCCCTTAGACCCCCCCTCCAGCTCCTGGCAGAGGGCCTGTCCTTTCTGATTTGTTCAAAAATAAACTAGAACAGGCACCTAGATGTAACGCAGTTCGTCTGCGCTATAAGGGTGGCATTTCTGAATTCCCTAATCGTTATTATGTGGCTCGGACCCTATTGAAAGGTACTATGCATTTTCAGACTTCGGATATTTATGCCTTAATTCATATCTCAGGGGAAGAAACTTTTGATATCAGTTTCAAGACCAATAGTGGTTTAGATAGATTTTGGCATAAGTATGCCACTTTAAAGAATACCTCACTTTGGACTCCTTTCTATGTTATTCCTCTCACTAAGCCTGCAGTTCGCACTGTTACCATTATGTTTAGAAATGAGGGTGTCAGCGTTAGTGACATATACCATTGGTTGCAAAACCGGTGTACAGTCTTATCCCCCCCTGAAGCTACTGTAGAAGAGGAGGGGCTCTGGACGGGAGGTTGGAAATTTCGTGTGAAGCTCTTCCAGGTTAACTCAGAAGTGATACACCTACCTAATAGTTTTTTCTTAGGTAAAGATAGGGGTGTCTGCTTTTACGGGGGACAGCCTAGAGCCTGCTACAAATGTGGTGTTCACACACATTTAAGCAACATGTGTGATTTGTTAAAATGTAGTTTATGTGGGGGATATTGGCACCCTAGTGTTTCCTGTGAGAATGTTTTTCAGTGCAATTTATGCGACGAAAAAGGACATGTGTACCATCAATGTCCCTGGGCAAACAAGAACCATCACGAGGAGTGGAATCCTGATGTGCTATTTCAAAAAGCATAGGATAAAACCCAAGAATGGCCTCCTATTCAGATTACTATATCCAATACCATGGAAATTGCCCCCCCTTCAACCTTCTCTGGTGGTGAGAGAGCCTCAAACTATATTAGAACCACCTACTGATGTGGAGACTGCTCCCCTCGCTGCAACTAATGTTGCTTCTTTTCCACACCCTACTCCCACTACAACTACTGACACTCCACTTATGGATTCAGAAGGTTTTCAACTTAGCAGACGGGTCACCAGGGCAACTGCTCGCAAAACCTTAAAGGCTCCTGAAGTTCCTCTCTCCAATCCTTTTGACTGTTTTGACTGTTTAAAGGGAGGAAGAGAGGAATCTGATGGTGATTCTGATGCTTCTGTCTTGCCATCCAACATGGACCTCAATGTTTCTAGGCCTCCTGATGTTTCCCGTAAAAAAATTACTATACTAAAAAAGAGGAGTAAGAAACATAAAAATATGGTGGTTGAGTGACTGTTTGTTCTGGCTTTTATCAGAATAGCCTCTTTCAATGTTTGTTGCCTAAAAAGCTACAAGAGGCAGATGGTTTTATTTCACCTTGCTGCTTCTCTCCCCATCGATGTCCTCCTATTACAAGAAACTCGCCTAACCACCCTTTTTGAGGTTCAGCAGCTTAAGCTGGGATGGATTAAAGGCCCCTCATATTGGACTTTTGGGGATGATTTAGCTGATGGTGTGGCTGTCCTGTTTTTTTCCTCGACATTTTCCATTTCATGCATCACTGATGTTTGTCCTAGCAGGGCATTGATCCTTGACTGTGCCTTTCAGGACCATCCCTTCCATTTAATCAATATTTATGGCCCACAAACCAAAGCTACTCGTATTCATTTATTTGACCTTATTAAACCGTATTTGTGGAGCAGGAAACATGTTCTTTGGGGAGGGGACTTTAACTGTTCAATTGATGTTGTCTGCAGGATGGCAGAAGGAAAAAAAATTATTGTGACTCCCTTGCTTTGTCTACCCTGATAAAGGATGTAGGTCTCACTGATGCATATAGCTCCTTACATACTGCTGCTGGCTACACATATTACAGATCACTTTTTCACACTCAGATTGATTACCTTTTTTCTTCTCAACACTGTGTCCCCCATCAGGTTGCTCTTTGCCCCACAGAGCTCTCTGATCACCATTTACTGACTTGTGTATTTATCTTGAATACCACCCCAATGTCTCTTTCCTCGACTTTGACTCAGTGGAAACTGAACAATTCTCTGTTCTCTTCTCTTACTATCCAAGCACAAGTTCGCACCCTCTTTCATGCCCGGATCTCAGTTCTTTGCTGTTATGACTCTATCTGGGCATGGTGGAAAGATACGAAATTAGATATACGTAGTTCTTTTCAGACTATGGGGAAATGGGCGGTTCGAGATAAGTACCTTACATATTTAACTTATAGGAATCAGTTATATAAACTGATGTCTTTGTCTGCTTCCTCTCCTATTAATTATTCTTCTCAGATTGCCAATATCAAAAGTCGCATGTTTGCACATCAGTATGAAAGTGCCCGTACTTTAGATTTTTTCATGAGGGTGGGAACTTCGGCTTTCCCCTCTGTGAACCCGTTTTCAGCCTATAAAGACAGAATTCAGACTACGGTTAAGCACAGTCTCTTGGATCAACAGGGTACTATTGTTTATGATATTCCTGGCATGATCTCCATTGTCAGTTCTCATTTGCAAACCCAGTTTTGTACATTACCACCCAAACCGCCTGACTTGTCTTCGATTTTTTTTGGCTCCTATCCCACAGCTTCCTGTACACCATATTTCAGAACTAGTCACCTTACTTACTCAGGAGGAAGTGGCCTGTGCCATTTCCCACCTTAAGTTGCAGGTAGCCCTGGGTCCTGATGGTCTAACACATTAGTTCTCTAAGACATTTTGAGATGATTTACTAGAAGTACTGACTCAAGTTTTTAATTATTTCCAACAAACCTCGGAAGAGATCCCTGATTTTGGCATGTCCTTTCTTAAATTTATTTGTAAAAAGGGAGATACCTGCTCTTTACAAAATTGGAGACCTCTTCATCTTCTCAACATGGACTTTAAAATTTTGACTAGAATACTTAGTACACGATTACTCTGTGTTGCTCCTGATCTTATTGACCCTGCCCAATCATGCGCTATTCCGGGATGCTCTATACACACTAATCTATTTCTCCTGAGAGAGATTTTTGAGGCTAAACAACATAACATTATTTCGGAGTTTGTCCTCTCTCTAGACCAAGCAAAAGCATTTGACTCGGTACAACACTCCTATTTATTACAGGTCATAGAATCGTATGGTATCCCAACAATCTTTCTCCGATGGCTCACCCGTATATTTTCCCTAGCTTACTTCGCTCCTGTAATTAATGGCTTTGTGGGTGGTACTCTTCTCCACACAGTTGGGATTCGTCAAGGCTGTCCGTTCAGTCCGTTATTATATACTTTTGTGTTGGATCCGATTGTTCATCAAATTAGATGGGACTCTTACATTATAGGTTTAGCACCTCACCCTACTTCACCCCAGTAAAGATTTCTGCATATGCAGATGATGTTGTGTTATTTGCCCAAAATAAAGATTCTGGAGACCGGGCAATTCACATATTTAAAAATTTTTCTTTGATTTCAGGGGGCACCCTTAATCTTCAGAAGAGTGTCTCCATCCCCTTAGATCCCGAATCTGCAGTAGTGTCTGAAGTGGGTGGTATTCGGACTTGTACGTCTCCCCAATGAATTTTAGGGCTATAGTTTAATGTCACAGATGTAGTCACCTATAACTGGGCAAAACACCTTTGTATTGGGGAGTATAAGGTCAGACTATGGAAGTCATGGAAATTGGGGAAGAGAAAGAGTATTAGTTGTTAAAAAATGTATACTTCCTATATTTTTGTTTCTTAGTTATGTATATGCCCCCCCAAGACATTTAGAAACAAGATTCTTTAGTGTATTCTTCCAGATGGTCTGGGGCAGCCATCTCAATCCAGTTAAGCGTGACATAACAGATTTGCCGATACATCAGGGAGGGCTTGGCATGATTCACCCAGTAGCTTTTTTCCTTTCTTTTTTTCTTTTTCACCTTTTTCTTAGTGTATGGTACACATCCCGTGTTTGTGATACCTGGATTACCAATGTCATGTGTTCTATAATGGATAACTGGGACACGCTCCCACCTACACATTCCCATGTATCCTGTTTCCCAGCTTATGCTTTGGATAGTTTCCGTAAGCTACGGTTTTGGAAACTTAGTCAGACATCCATTTTAACGCTATCCAGAAAAAACTATATACTACTTTTGTAAATATTTCAAGACCAGTGTTACAGTTTCCAGTTTGTCCTTCTTCTCGAATGGACTGTGTTCTGTCTCTTCTTTGAGATACAAGAATCCCTCTGCACATGTGGGATGTTACTTGGCTGTGTTGCCATGGAAGATTACCAGTCCGGGGGAATTTAAAACATAAATCCTCTCAGGAACGATATTGTCCAAAACCTTCCTGCATTCACATTGAGGAAACTATGTTCCATTTCTTTTTTGATTGCACAGATACTCTTTTATTTTGGAAAACACTAGCTAATAAATGGAAGTGGCCATTTCTTAGTAGAATCACATATCAGATTCTGATATTGGGTGACTTCTCTGCTCCTTGGATGAGATTTCATCCCAGTACTCTCAGAGTGATTTTTGCTGTGTGTAAATACTATATGTGGCAAGCCTGATGTCAATATTTCTTACAGCAAATTCCAACCTTTCCACCCACTATTATATAACAAATGGAAAATGCTTTATTGAATATTATGGAGTTGGAGCATAAACAGCTCCCGTTTCACCGCTTTACTTCCTTCTGGAAACATGTAAATTTTTTGCATTAGTTGACAATGTTAGCTGTTGTGAGGCACTAACAGTACTCACATTTTTTCTGTATATTCTTTTCCTTATGAATGATGTGTATCTGATTATTGTATGATGTACGACCTTTTGTTTTGCTTTGTTATTACATTTATATACCTGATGTTATGTTTCTTTTGCTTAATAAAATTCCCCTACTCTGAGGACAGAGGTCACTGTGTCTCAGTCCATCAGGGTTCTGCTTTCTGTGATGGACGCCATTGGAGTTGGACGCTCTGAACTATCAAAGGAGATGGCTTAAGAGATGGCTGGATTGCACCTGCCAGGTGGCCAGCAATCAGTCTCGAGTGATGAGCCTCTCCCCCAGTACATCAATTTACCACATTCTGGCAAGACGGCAACTTTAGCTACTCCACAACAGCCCAAATTGAGTTCTGTTGTATGGTCTCCTGATGCTCCTTCAGAAGAGGAGATGCTTCATTTAGCACCCCTTTTCCATACTGCTGAGAAAGAATATTATGTCGCACAGCAAAAATCAAAGGACGAGCAAGTTAAATGTAAGCGCTCACAACTGCCTTCACCCCTGCAGCTATATCCTCAAATTAAAAGGCTTCTTGTGGCTTCTACTGATTCACCTTCTGTACCTGCAAATGCTGCTGCTGCTTGTGCTGACTTGCCTTTTGAGCCATTTCCTGATCCTTCCTCCTGGTTGGCTGCTTCAGCCTTGCAAGACACCGGTTGGACCTGGCATGACTTGGTTACCTGGATCCCTGACCCTGCGGTGCCGTTCCCTGGATCCCCACAACTTGCTGCAGTGGTTGCTGTGGCCTCCATGGCTAAAGATTTGGCCCCTACTGCCACCATTACAGATACCCCTTCTGCTCTGGATCCTTCGCATGTGGAGCTCCTTCCTTCGGATCTCCTGCTCGACTCAGGTACTGTTTCATTTTCTCCAATACTCTCTGCTGACTTGGGTCTTACATTTGATTCCTCTGCTGTTGTTCCTGAAGTATCATCTCTGAAGGGGGACTTAGGGGGTGACTTAAACATTCCTGTTACAGCTGATGTATCTGCTCCGGTGCAGCTAGAGGCTCCTACCTATGCTAGCCTCTTGCATAAGCCAGTTAATTTGGCAAAGCGACATTATGCTGTTCGACTTTGATTTACAGGACCTATTGATGATACCCCAAGTAGATTTTATGTGGGGAAGGTCCTCTTAAAGCAAGAAGTAGGCTTTTCTCCTACTGAGGTTTATGCACTCATTCATTTATCTGGGGAACAGTCTTTTGACATCAGTTTTCGCTCTTCTGATATTTTGGACAGGTTTTGGTTAAAGTATGCAACAATGAAAATGAATCCTTTATGGGAACTCTTTCAAGTCATACCCCTCACTAAGCAGACCTTTAAGGTTATTACTGTCCTTTTTCATAATGGGGGACTTAATATCACAGACATTTTGTACTGGTTGGAGGAACGCTGTAAAATTCAGGGTAATCCTGACCCTATCATTGATGATGAAGGATTTTGGACTGGGGGTGGAGGTTGAAGGTTAATTTGCATCAGGATGACTCTGGTTTGCAACATCTACCAAATTGTTTTTACATTGATCGTGACAAAGGGTTTATTTTCTATCCCAGTCAACCTTGTCACTGTTAATAATGTGGCTCTCCTAGGCATTTGAGTCGCACCTGTGAGGTTGTTAAATGTGATCAGTGTGGGGAATTTGGACACTCTATGTTTCATTGTCATGGCCCTTTAAAGTGCAGTCTTTGAGAAGATGGTCACTCACTCATTCACTGATTGTCCTTGGGCCTCTCATAATACTTCCAACAATGATTATGCCATTCAAGATTACTATATTAATTCTGCTCTGAAACAGGCCGCCAGACCTCCATCTGCTTCTCAGCCTTTCCCGCACAAATACCCTTTTCAGGTCCTGCAGTTCCGGTGTTGGTTCTGTCCACCTCTGCTCCTCTAGTTCCACAGGTTCCTCCAATTCCACCTAATCCTTTGCCTATTGACCCTGTCCTTGAGTCCCTCCCTGGTGATCCTTCCCAGGTTATGCCCCTTTTCCTTCAGGTACCTGATTCTTTTCAAGTAGTTGGGAGACATCGGAGTACCAGACGCAAATGTGGGGAGGTATCACAACCTCCTCCTGACCCTCTTCATGTGCAAAATAAATTTGATGGTCTTCCCCTTGAGGATGGTGATATGGGCTCTGAGTCTGATTCTGCCTTCTTCTATTCTTCTCAGACTGATGGAGGTTCTGAGGGTGAACTCCCACAGGAAGATCAAACTTCCAAGCCCCAAACTCGGAGACTGGGTTTCAGAGCTACAGTAAAGAAGAAACGGTGATAAGCATGCCCCTCTTCTGTTTCATTATATAATATTGCTGTAGCTTCTTTAAATGCTAACACCATTAAATCTGAGAAGAAGAGGGCTGTAACATATGCCCAATTATCCTCTGTCCCTTCGGATATCTTTTTTTTACAAGATACACGGTTACATTCCTCAGAGGATGTGGCTTCTGCTAGCTCAGCGTGGCTTTATGGGTCTTCCTTTTGGTCTGTGGGAGAAGGTGAGTGTAGCGGTGTTGGGATTTGTTTGAATAACCCCGATATTTCAGTTGTCTGCCAGGTAGATATAGTCCCTGGAAGGCCCTTTCTGTTAGGTGTTTTGTTACATTCTGCAGCTTTCCGCTGTATAAATGTTTATGCACCCCAAACTAAAAAGGCACAGATTAACTTTTTCAAGTCCATCCAACCTTATTTATTTACCTCTAGTTATGTTCCTTTGGGTGGTGATTTTAATTGCAGCCGGTATAAAACTGATAGAGGGTCTCAGACCTCCAAAGTTTTTTGTGATGTTTCCAGCTTACTCTTCTCACCAATAGTAGCCTGATAAATGTTTTTGATAGATCTGGGCGTATTCCTCCAAAAACTTATTTTAGAGGGGTTCTATCCGCTAGAATTGATTATTGGTTTATTTCCCAAATGTTAGATGTTATTCATTCTACTACTCTACCAGTGCCCTCCTCCAATCATATTCTATTAAGTCTCATAGTTTCCAACTTTGAAAAAATGGGGAGGGGAACAGGATACTTGAGAATGAATCTCACACTATTGAATACCCCTATGGTGTATGATGGCTTTCAGGGGCTCTTACAAGCCAGAAAGTCTGTTTGTTTTTTATATGACGATGTTCAGCTTTGGTGGGAAGACACCAAGGTTGACATCCAATCTTATTTTAAACAAATAGGGCAATGTATTGGTAGACACAAAATGGACCAGTATATTTTGTAAAAAACAAGAATTGCACAATATTTTTTCTCAGCAAGCAAATTCTATTTTAGATTTCTCTGCTCAAATTTCTTTAATTAAACAAAAGATGTCTGATATTCAATATGTTAGATACAAATCATTATTGGCTGAACAGAGGTTTGGGACTCAAGGGTCCCAAGCTTTCTCCACTCCCTTCCAGTTTAGCCTTTCCCAACATCATAAGAAAGTTATATCCTTTCTTACTATGGAACAGGGTATAGTGCTAACTAATCATTCCGATATTTTGGCAGAATTACACAGGCATTTCTCTTCTATGTTTCAGACTCCTATTGGTGTTGATGATGGTATTCATTTATGGTTGGAGAATTGCGAGTTGCCTTGTTTATCTCCAACTATGTCAGCTTTATTGCTTCAGCCTGTTACGGCTTTGGAGTGTCAAGGGGTTATTAACTCCATGAGAATGGGTTCTGCTCCTGGTTCGGATGGTATTCCTTATGAACTCTACAAACACATTTCTAATGTCTTCCTTTCAGAATTGGTTTTACTGTTTAATACTATGTTGACTACAGAACAACTATCACCCAGTATGTGGGAAGGCCTTGTTATTTTATTGTATAAAACAGGTGATAGGTCCCTATTGTCTAACTGGAGACCGATTTTGTTGCTGAATGCCGATTATGAGATTTTTTCTAAATTGTTGGCTAACAGATTGGCACTGGAGGCCAGTGATTTGATACATTCATCCCAAACTTGTAGCATTCCTGGTAGATCTATTTTTTATAATTTAATTTTGCCTCGTGAAATATGCAGCAGGGATCAGTCTGGTGAACTTACGGGGTTCCTTTTTGCATTGGATCAAAGCAAGGTCTTTGATAAGGTTCTCCATGAGTATCTTTGGAAATGTCTCCAGCATTATGGTATCCCCCTTCGATTCATCTGTTGGTTGAAACTGGGTTATAAGAATGCCATTATTAGACCTTACTGTAATAGCTGGATTGGTAACTCTATTAAGGTGCAAAAAGATTTATGGCAGGGCTGTCCCCTTAACCCCTTATTGTATATTTTTTCCCTAGATCCCTTAATTCACAGATTAAACCAGGATGTCATGATTACGGGCCTATCCTTTTCTAACCTGGATCCTGGAATTTGATCCACTGCCTACACAGATGATTTATGTCTTCTTTTAGCAGACATTGACTCCTGCACTGCTGCTGGTCACATTTGATCTTTGTTTTCTCAATACATGGCTGCCCAACTAAATTTTAATAAGAGCAAATGTTTGCTGATTGGTACTGCACCTTTTGATCAGACCGAAATTATAGGAGTTCCCTCATGCTCTGAACCCTGCAGTATCCTTGGAGTGCTTTTTGGGAAGGGGGACATGGCTCTTTTGAATTGGCAAACCAAACTTCAGCAAGCACAGGTCAAGATTGATGTCTGGAATAAATGGAGAATATCCAAAGCAAAAAGAATATATATGATCAAAATATATTTACTTTCCTTTTTTCTTCATCTTAGTATTGTTTACCCCTTACCACTACAGCTCGAAACCAAGATGTATGGGTTGTTTATTTTCCTGCATTTGGGGTAATAGACTTAATCCAGTAAAGAGAGGTGTTTTATTATTGGATAAAAAACATGGGGTCCTTCACATGGTCCATCCGATACTTTTTTCTTTTCCATGTTTGCTTTTAAGAACCTGAGTCTGGTCCTATTAACTAAACACAAATTATGGATCCCTTGGGTCATGGATAGTCTAAGCCCAATTTTTCAGCTTTGGCCTTTACATGGTGTAACTCATAGACAACATTCTCTGGTATCTCTTCCATGTGTTTTTTTCTTCCTGTTTCAGTAAGATTAAACTTTGGTCATTGTCCAGGGACCATTTTCTTTCTTTGACTAGAAAGCAGCTTTACCAATTTATTTTGAAAACATTTTTTGGGAACCTTCCCCTTTTTCTGATTATTCTACTTCAGACAGAACCCAAATTGGCAAAATGCTGATCTGCCCTCACATACCCCTTCATATGTGGAATGTTTTGTGGTTATCTGCTCTGTGCAAATTGAATGTTAAGGGTAACCTGAAGCACAAAGGTTTAAAAGATAAATTCTGCTCTTGAGTTTCCTATTCCACTGAAATAGAAACAGTGCATCATTTATATTTTACTTGCCCATTTATTCAGTCCTTTTGGGTATTGTTTGGTCGACACTGGAGATCTTCTCCCTTTACAGACATCAACTTTGATATTTTGTGTTTGGGTATATTACCTTCCCCATGGCTGATTTACGACACTCCTACTATTTGGATAATTTTGGCGTGTTTCAAATATTTTATTTGGAATGTTAGATGTCGTTTATCCATTCAACAACTTACTCTTACGGAATTACAGTTATTTCATATGAGTGAATCTGCAATACTGACGATTAAATCCTCTGAACAGAAACTTTTATCTCCTTAAGTTTTTCAGGCCTTGTGGGGTTCCATTGATTGGCTTCCCTGATTTGACATCCTTTGTTTTGTGACTCTTGCCATGTCTTGTCTCCGTTATTATGTGCAATCATTTGCGGTTTCAGTTTTTCCCCTTATAGGGATGTATTCATTGTCTACTTCTTTTTTACATCATAAATGTTCTGTTTTTTCCCCAGTCAGTAACCACCTTGTGATAGAACAGAATCTCCTGTATGGAAGGGTAGCCACTGGATTCAGTAAGTTGGATATGATACCAGGTGTACGCAGACTCTGTGTTGCCTTGTCTTTCCAGATCCTGTACTTGAAACTATGATACTTGCTTCTTCCTTTTAGGGATTTCATTGTCCTTTTAGGCACTCTTGTTTTATGATTTAGTTTTCTTTTTTTGTGTGCTGCTTACCACTGTTTTTCTTTTCTTATTTAAAGCCATTAGGATTAGCCTTTGGGTTTTATTTACTTTTCTTTCAGATTATGTCTGTATGTGATATTTTTTTTTTGTCAAGTATAAAAATTACCCTATTGAGTTTTGGGATTCTACAACTGTAATTTTGTATTGAATGTATGCTGTAATACTTATGTTTCTCGTTGTTTTGCATTATGATTTTGTGTGCCATAACACTATTATTTATCTGTTTTGTTTTTCAGTTTTGATACAAAAATAAAATAAATTCCCTACTGTTTTAGTGGGGTGGGGGTAGGGTGGAGATCTTTTCAGTTTTCAGATATTTTTGATTTCCAGCTTTCTATGGAACTACTTTCATACTTGTATGATTGAAATACTTGTGTGATTTTTTTTATGATTTGTTTCTTCTTTTGTGTGATTTTCCATTGTTGTATATTTATTTGCTTTTTGAAGTTTCTAATAAAAATTCCCATACTGTGTCGTAAGGGGAACCCCTGACCGTTTGACTGTTTTCCAAAATGGCCACTTTCAAGGAGGATGGAGGTGGTGGAGGCGGTGGTGGACTGCCCCCTTTTTCTGAGCCGACTGCATCTTTGCTTGTTGAGAATGTGTCTAATTCTAATTCTAATGGATCCAGACATGGACTTCAGGATGACAATTTACCCTTAGACTCACGACAGACTTTGAAAACTCCTATTTCTACCCCGGACATGCTGATGTGGACACCTTGGTTGTGGGATCACGAACACCAACTATGGGCATGGACCTGACTTCTGTTTTTTCGGATGCACAATTATGCTTGTTTTATGCACAGCACAGGACCTCCTTAAGGCAATTCATGCAGGAGGATGTTACGACGCAATTAGCTGTACCAGATGCTATTTCTGCTACTCTTCCAGATTATATACATGCCCGTGATCAGCCTCCTTTGCTACATGTTTCTACAGCAGGTCCTACCTGTTCTGGTTCAATTCAGCCAGCTTCCTTGCACTCCCATAGCTGCTGCACTGGTGATCCCATGATTGATCCTGTCTGCTGCAGGATGGACTCATCCATTTTCCAGCTCAGCCTGGACATCACCTGGGGTTGTCAGTGCTCAAGACATTATCTCTGAGAACTCTCCGGATTGTATGTCCTTCAATGTTTCTCCTTTGCTGGAACAGCGTACTCTTGCACCAGTAACACAGACACCTGCAGTGCCTATGGTACACCCCAATACTAGCCGGCCGGTGATGGTTGCTATAGACACTGCACATGCTCAGGGCTCACTTCATCGGAATAGGACTCCTCACAGACTGTGGAAACCAGGCACACTGCCTCTTTGCCTGAAGGAGAAGATGCTGCTGAACCCACATTCAGACTTAGTGACCTTTTCCGGAACTTAGGAGAGCCTGCACAGCACAGGAACACTGTTTGTTTGATGTATTTTGGAGATCTTGCTTCAGCTCCAGATAGGAGAACTGTGTTACATTCCATGCTTACAGACTCTCTGGGTATTTCAGCAACTGAATTATTTGCTTTTATACATGTTAAAGGTGAATCACTCTATGATATTAGCTTTAAGAATGTTTATACCTTGGAGAGATTTTGGAGCAAATATGAACTGGTAAAATCACAGCCATTATGGACCACCTTTATGCTTATCGCCCTTACCAAGCCTACTATTAAAATTATCACTTTGCTCTCTAGGAACAAGGGGGTGAGCATAGCAGATGTTCAATACTGGCTGAAGCAGTGCTGCGATATTCTTGAGGCCCCTTGTCCTATCCTGGATGAGGACCTTGTGTGGACAGGGGGTTGGAAGGTTAAAATTCAATTGCGGCAAACTGACAGGGGTATTGCTCATCTGCTTGGTAGTTTTTACATAGGTAAGGACAGGTTCTATGCTTTTACCCAAGTCAGCCCCATACCTGCCACAAGTGCGGTGCCAGAATGCACCTCAGTAATATCTGCAATAAGCCCAGATGTAGCCTTTGTTTGGCCTATGGTCATGTTAGCCTAGGGTGCCCCAACCCCATGAAATGTAATCTCTGTAATGAGACAGGGCATTCCTATCAACAGTGTCCATGGGTGGATCATAACAGACTGGATTGTCCCCCAGGACCAAGTTGCTTTAATAACTGACTCCCAGACTCAGGTACTTCAGCAGTGGGAAGGGGGGACTTCTGATGCTGATCTGTCCTCCACTGCAGTAGTTTCCACAATATCAATCTCCCCTACCACCGCTGTGGAGACTTCAGGCTTACAGAAGCACTCTTCTCTCCCTGCAGACCCTGTTTAAGGGACTACAGTTGTCCTGACCTGATGCCTCCCCCCCCTCTCTGGACAAGGATCCTTTCATGGAAGTTTCCCCAGGGAAGCGGGGAGAGGGAATGGGAAGCAAAAGACTCAGAGCCCACCTCCCCGGAAAACTATCCTCACTTGGAATAGATTTTAGGCTTTGGCTAAATGGAAAGAGTGGGGTGACATAGTGGACGATAAGGGTGATTCTGACTCTTCTCAGGCTTCCTCTATTAGGATGGATTATTCTTCGGATTCCCAGCAGGACCCCTCTCCTTCTAAAACAAGTGCTGGGTTGCAGTCTGCTGTAACATGAGACACTCTCTTTTGGTAGCACTCCTTTTCTTCCTTCTTTCTTTTTTTCTAAATGCAGGTTGGGCTGAGTCTTCGATGCTTCACACTTAATGTGTGCAGCATGAAATCACATAAGAAATTACTGACAACCATGCAGTATCTTTCAGACCTTCCTCATGACATCTATTTGCTCCAAGATACCAGGCTGAAAACCAGGTATGAGCTGGCTCAGGCCAAACTTAGGTAGTCCAAGGGACCTTCTTTTTGGTCCTCCGGAGAGGATCAGTGTGATGGGTTGGGAATATTGTTTTCTGGTTATGATTTTCATGTTACTAGATTGGAAGATATTTTCCAGGCCAGGTCATGTTACTCGATTATAGTTTTAGACATTTAAAACTTAGAATCATTAATGTCTATGCCCCGCAAACCATAGCTGCTAGGTCTGACTTGTTTAAATCATTGCAACCATATTTACACACCACTAGACGTCTTTACACTGGAGGGGATTTTAACTGTGGGCTTACCCTAGGTGACAGAGGTGGGAATACTACCAACATTTTTGGTGACTCTGTCACCTTAAGGGCAATTATCCAGACTGCTTCTTTTAAGGATGGGTATTGTTAGGTACATTCCAAGGGAGCTAAATCCTATTATAGGGGATCTCTTGCCACACAAATTGATTTTATTTTTGTTTCACAGAATGTTTTAGTGCGGCACACTATAATGCTCCCCTGTGAAACTTCGGATCATTTGGCCATTTCTCTTACCTGCCTTCCATCTGCTAGTTCCCATCCTTACACTGTTTCCTCTAGATGGAAGTTGAATAGTTTACTGTTATCTGATTCTTGTATTTCAGCCGCTTGTCGGGACCTCTTAAGAGCCTGCATTTCGGTGTTGGAAGCATATATTTCCCCCTTGCATTGGTGGATCAACACAAAGGGGGACTTAAAGTCTTTTTTTCCTACATTATGCTAAGAGAAAATCTCAGGCTTCTTATATGAAGTACTTATCCTTGAGACATCAATTTATGGATACTATTTCTAGAATATTTGAAACTGGACGGGATTTTTACTCACAAATTACTACCTTAAAAATGGAAATGGAGAGACACCAGTATAATAGGGCATATTCTTTAAAAATCAAAGCTCAATATGGTACACAGACTACTAAAGCATCTTTAGACATTTTTAAAAACTGTTCAGACAGAGTTGCTGCTACTCACATAGCACAACTTACGGACCCTGACTCCACTATCATTTACAATATGTTGGCATCCATTAAAGATAAGGTTCTATCTCATTTACTTACTACATTTGGAACTCTTTCCTCAGCCTCTCCTAACAGTGATTTTTTGTTTGATATCTCTATTCCCTTTCTGCTGAGGGATCAGAACACTCAGTTAACCAGTCCTATATCTCTTGAAAAAGAATAGGCAGCTTTTAAAAGACAGAAAAGGTGAACCTCTCCTGGTAAGGATGGCCTCACTGCAGAGCTTTATCAACACTTTTCTGACTTATTTTCCCCTATTCTAACTCTGATTTTTAATTATATCATTACCACTAATTCTGTCACCCAGCACTTCTCTGATGCCATTATGATTCTTTTATTTAGAAAGGGTGATAGATCTGATATTAGAAATTGGAGACCTTTAAATCTGTTGAATGTGGACTAAGATTTTTGCATCAGTATTATTAAACAGACTTCTTCCCCTAGCAGCATGAGTGATTTCTGAAGTGCAAACTTGTGCTCTTCCACATCGATCTATCACCTTTAACTTATCCTTATTGAGAGATATTTCTGCTTCTAGTTCCTCACATTCTCCCTCACTTCTACTTTCTTTAGACCAGGAAAAGGCATTTGAAAGGGTGGATCATATTTATCTCTTTATGGTACTGTCCTATTATTGTATTCCTATACAGTTTATTACTTGGATTAAATTACTATATGAAACTGCATGGATACAGCCATATGTGAATGGTTCCCCCGTTCCCCCTTTTTTGAGCCGTAAGGGGATCAGGCAAGGCTGCCCCTTGAGCCCCCTTCTCTATGCTTTCCAAATAGACCCCTTACTTTGGAAACTTTTGCAACATACCTCTATCCCACATTTGGTACTGCCTTCAGGGTGCACTGTACCTCCTGTTTCCACCTATACTGATGATCTTTGTATTCATACTACTCCCTCACTTCAGGAAGCTGTTTTAGTACCCATCCTGGCAGAATTTTAAACTGTCTCTGGTTCCAAACTCTATTGTGGAAAGAGCTCAGCCATACATCTTCCATTGTCGGTTACTCCTTCCTCAGTTTCACATACAGCAGGGATTCCCTTGCAATCTACTCCCACTAGAATTTTAGGTTTACCTTTTGGAAATGCTGATGACACCTCTCATAACTGGACTACTATCTTAGATAAGGCCTCGCTTTTAGTTGCCTCATGGAAGGGAAGAAGTATAGCTAAACGAAAGAGTTCTGTTATTGAAAACCTTTATTCTCCCCCCATTTCTTCATCTAGCTGTCGTTTACCGTGTCCCATTTTCATTAAAAGCAAAGGTTTATAATATTTTTTTTCAAGGTTTCTGTGGGAGTCACCTGAATTCAATGAAGAGGTTGTACATGTACTTAGATTACTGTCATGGTGGAGTCAGAATGTTGAACCCGTTGTTTTTTTTCATTGTCTATTTCTGAAATTCAACATTCCTCTTTTTTTGCAGACACAGCCTCCTTTCTGGTATTCTTTAATACATTGTTTTGCTGCCCCTTTATGCCAAGTCTGGCAACACCCTCCTTTGGAAATTCCTAGGAATTTTAGAAGATATCAACTTTCCCATTATCTAGTTCCTACTTTTCTGAAGATTAGGCAATGGGGCCTATCTTCCACTACAAAACTTCAGTCTACCAGAAAACAATTATACCAGCTGATTTGGGGTACACATTTTATGGCTCTGCCTTTACCACAGGATACTTTTGGGAATAACGTAGATCCCACTGTTGTTTTCCTCTCTTTGACTGATCCTAGAATTCCAAAGCGAGTTTGGAATATTACCTGGCTGTCTTGTCACGGCAGGCTTGGGGTTTGGGACAACTTGAACATAAAGCTCAGGAGGAGAGGACATGTCCGAGGGACACATGTCCCAATATACACCTGAAACTCAGAGATATTTTTTCCGGATTGTCCCTCTACTTACCTGTTTGGACCCTCCTGCTCCATAAGTGGAAGGAGAAGGCTCTCCCCACTCTCACATACGATATTTTGGTATATGCTATCTTCCCTCCAGCTTTAAAGCTCTATCATCCTAATACAGTATGTTTGATATTTGCTTTATGTAGATTTTACCTCTGGCAGGCCAGATGTGCATTTTTGTTGCAGCAAAAGCTATGTAGTCCTATACAGATTGTTACTCAGATAATGCAGAGTTTACGAGATGTCTATACTTCAGAGCAAGTTTCTGTACCTCCTGCAGCTTTTCAGCAATACTGGAGATGTTGCACATGGTTTCTTGTCTGACCATAAGTGTGTGGAGTGGCTCTCCTGGCCCTTTTTTGTCTTTTGCTTTCACTTGCTTTGCTTGTCTTGTGCACTGATCATTATGATTTGTTCTCTGTTTTTTAGTTTTTTATTTTAACTGCAATTTCTTTCTAATTCTCCTATCTTTAGTGGGGATGGGAAAAGGGTTTTGTAGATATATAGATCACTTCTGTTTGCAATGTCTGTATGATGCAATACTTTTTCATTTTTTTGTTTTCTTTCTTTTTGTTTTTGTATGCAGTAATACATTGTTGTATGTTTTGTTTTGAGCTTGACCACAAGCTTTCTCTACCCTTTTAATGGGGCTGGGATGGGGGTTATGTACAATTGCAGATTTTTCTATTTGAATTTCATGTATGCTGTAATACTTTTTTATGTTTTTGGTTTCTTTCATTATGATTTTGTATGATGTAATACAATTTTGTGTATTTTATTTTACCTTTTGAATAAAAAATTCCCCTACTCTTTTTGAGAAGTGCCATGGGATCTTTAACATCCACCTGAACTACCACTGGAACAGGCAGATGGGACCACGGTTTAACGTCTCATCCAAAAGATGGCACCTCAAGAGTGCAGCACTCTCCTCATGCTGCACTACAGTGTCAGTATTGGGATATTAACAAAAGTGCCTTGTGTAGGGATAGAACTCACAGTGAGTGTGCTACTTGTTGAACCACTGACACTGCCATATGACATATGATTTATACAAATCATATGGAAGAAAAAAAGACTAAGGCCTGGATATTCAAAGCAGTTGCGCAAGTACGGAAGGGCGCCAAGGAGTGATATTCAGCGGAGCCATTGTGCAGCACAAGTCCCATTGTGCCAATGTGCAACCTTAATGAATGCATGCAGAAAAGCAGGGTCATGCCCATTAATATTGTGGTGTAGTGCGATATTCAACCGCTGAACCATGGCGCAAGTCCAGAGCAAGTCCCAGATGTGCTGAGCTGACTTGAGCCTATAAATACAGGGTGCAAGCACACAGACAGCACTTGTTCCAAGGGCAAGGGAGAGTGAGAGAGAGAGTAGAATGGGAAGGTGAAGGGACAAAACCCATAAGAGCAAGGGAGAAAAAGCCGGAGAGGGACAGGGTGACATGCACAGGCAGCCACAGGGGTGTGGGACAGAGGTGGCAGTGGAGAGTGAGCCAGGGGCAGAGGGAGTGAAAGGGAGAGGCAGTCAAGGTGCCACACACTGCACCAGGGTAGTATACAGCCCACAGCAGCCAACCACCTAGGGGGAGACAGGACATCAGGGGCCATGACCAGTGCATCCTTTCTAATGTAGGCTGTAATGAGGGGTGTGAGGAGGCAGGAGGAACACTTACATGGCCATGGAAGGGCCTACCAGTGGTATGCCCAGAACAGGTGGTACTGTGCCCACACCACCTTCAAGAATTACACCAATATGGAGATTGTGGGCTGGTATCACCTGAACAGGGCCATTCTGAGGCAGCTCAGTGAGCTGTGCAGTGAGGAGATGCAGGCACCCACACAACGGAGCCATGCAATGTCTGTGGAGACAAAGGTGACAGCTGTCATGTGCCTGCTCACCACGGGCACCTTCCAGAGACCAACAGGGGATGCAACAGGCATGACCCAGTTGGCCACATCCTGCCTCCTCACACAATTCCTCAACACCCTGCTGCCATATGATTCAGAATACATCCATTTCCCCAACACACAGGCAGAGCATACATCAACCATGCAGGACTTCCACAGGGTAGCACGCAAGTGTGGCATGCTTGGGCCATTGACTGCACCCATATGGGCGTCTGCATGCCACCTGGACCTGAGGGTGTGATGTACATTAACAGGAAGGGGTTCCCCAATGTCAACTGCCAGGTAGTGTGCGATGCCAAGGGGTGAATCACCAATGTCTGTGCCACACACACTGGAAGTGCATGTGATGCATTCATCTGGCACAGCACTGCACTGTGCCACAGGGTCGAGTGTAGGGATATCCCCAGGGACCACCTAGTGGGTGAGTATGGGATGGGCAGGGGGTGCAAGGCAGGGCAGGGTATGGGAAGGGGGAGGGCAGGATGGGTGCTCTGATGAAGGCACCAGGGATGGGCAAGGGGGACAGCAACAGAGGACACAGGGCTAACCATGTCATTCTCCACACAGATGACAGTGGCTGTCCACTCAGGCCCTGGCTACTCACCCCCTACCAGAGCCTGGCATCGACAGGGAGGGTGTCGCTTGATGCCAGGTTTGTGGGGTGGATAGTGAACTACGCAGTGTGTGAGGTGGCCAGCCATGCCCTGAGGCAGCCAGTGGTGCAAGGCCACCCCTAATTGCATTGGCAATGTGATCTTGGGATGCGGTCATGTCCTCCTGCAAGCACTGAATAGCATCCAGGAGCTGTGCAGTGCCTCTTTCATGCTGCTCAGCCACCTGGCACACCTCTGCGTGCAGTGCATGCATCCCAGATACCAGCAGGACCTGTTGCTCCATGGAAGACCACAGCAATCGGGTGTTCTCTGACAATGCGTCAGTGCCAGGGGAACCTGGGTGGGCACCGTCCCACCGGTCATGTACGACTGCACTGCACAGCCCCCCCTCAGGTGGATGCCGCACAGTGGGGTCCCCATGGGGTCAGTCCCTATCAGGTGCTTTGGCAGTGGACACTGCATCCAGCTGCCCTTTGTCCCCTGCTGCCTGCCGCTGCTGCCCCTTTGGCTGCTGTAAGCTGCCTAGCACCTGCTCAGCTGCACCCCCACTACCACCACATGGCACCTCTAAGGCTGTGCACATTGCAGCACCAGCAGTGGTGGTGGGCATCTGTACCACCACTGGCAGGCCACTAGGTGTACTGCCTGTGGTGGTGCTTGGTATGGGCATCTCCCCCATGACACCCTCCATGCTGTCGAGGATCATGGCCATGTCATCATCGGTGTTGGACCCCAACCCAATCTGTGTCTGTGTGCAGAGGATGCCATTGCTGGCATCCTGCTGAAACACAGCCAGGACCTCACCCGACCCCATGCCCAGGACATCCAGCTGGACAGCGGTGGCATGCTGCAGCCGATCAGGCCCCAGGACACCCGTGGAGGTGGATGACTGGTTCTCCGTGGCTGTGCCCACCTCCACAGCAGCTGCTGGTGCCCCTTCCACTGCATGCAGGTGTGCTGGTTCTGAAAGAGAAAACAGATGTGTCAGTGATGCATGTCCCCCAGCCCATCCCCCTGTTGCTTGCTGTGTGTGCTCATCATATGTACCATGCACTGATGGGCTTCCACCTATCTGGAACACTCCTCCTGACACACCCACAATAGTGCTGCGGAGCATGGTGGCCACCACCAGCTCCTCCTGTGCTGTGAGCTGTGGCACATCAGCAGGCCCCCCTCTGGTGGCTGTCCGGGCTGCATGAATGGCCGCCACCTTCTCCTTGATGTGGCATTTATCAGTGCCCACTTTCTTCCAGCACTCCTGCACTTACCGCTGGTGGCTGCTCTGCTGATTTACATTCTCCACCACCTCCTCCCAGGCCGCAGCCCTGGCCTGTGGTGTGCCTGTGGGACCAATCAGCAATGTCTCCCTATCAAGGTAGGCCTCAAACAGGGCATCTGCCTCTGCTTTGTTAAAGTTGGGCCTGCGCTTGCGAGCAGGCCCATGCTCCTCACTCCCTTCACACTCTGACATTGTGCTACCTGTGAACATAGACGTGTGTCACTGTCAGCTGCAGCCTACCCCATCCACCCTGCTGTGCTGGTTGTGCTCAGCAGCAAGCGCAACTTACCTCTGATGGTTGCAATACCAGTCCATGGCTTGTGCTGTTCCGAGGTGCTTTTATAGTGAAATGCATGCTAATGAGCATTGGCGCAATAGTAATGACATGCTCATTTCACTTGTGCATTGGCTGATGAGCTCATTTGCATGTGGCGGCTGAATATCGCACACTTGCTCCGTGCGCAAAGGTATTGTTCCAGAGCAAGGCGCAGTGCAAAGGCCACACCTGCATGGTGCACAGGACCACAGTGCACATGCATCAGGTGGTATGCTACTGCCTATTGCACACAGTGCACCCACTGCACAATAGGGGCCATGGAGCACTGTACGCCATGGCCTCTCTATTGAGCAACGGCGCACAATGCGCCAGGCAAATCCTGACCCTTACTGTGACCCTGTGACCCCTTGGGACTACACCGCCACGTGCCTGTCAGGCCACGCCCATTCCGTGCTTCCCCGCCAAATGCGCGATTGGTGGACACAGCGCATGCCTCCATGAGGTGTGCATCTTATGCATATTGTCCACACATGCACCTTTGCCCACCATTTTGTCTCCACTTATTGCAGTGGTTGTGATGGCACAGCGGTGAGTTCGTCAGACACGTAATTGGTCCAATGTAGAATTGATCAATCTCATGGCCAGTGTGCAGCCACATGCACCAGGGCTATTTGGACAGGTCTTCTGCAACAGCCCAGGATGGAGGTCTGGCAGGCCGCCACTGCCAGGCTGGTGTGTGACACTGGGGTGGCCAGGACTGCTGAACAATGTTGCCACCGGTATGGGGACCTGATGAGGTGGTACCCAGAGCACTTGAGGCAGCTGTAGGCATGTGCCCATAGGAAGGTCTGTGCCACGGCCAGGTAAGTCATCCCATGCTGCATGTGTGCCCTAGTGCTGTACTGTGGTGATGGTTTGGCTGCCTGGCATGCCCTACAGAGGAGTACACTGTCGGCATGCACATTGCAGAGTGGCATTGCTGACCACAGGTTGCACTGTGCTACAGCCTTGTGGAACATGTTGGGCATAGGCACACACTGTGCACAGGGGTGGGGGTGGTAGACACCTTCTGTGAGTGTTCTCTGATGTGTACCTGTCTTTGTTCCATTCCCAGGTACTGAAGATCAATGTCGGGCAAGTGCAGCCAGAGCACCAGGCCAGGCACGGCAGGCCGCAGTGTGACCCAGCAGTGGTGGAGGAGGAGCAGTGTTGGGACTGGTGCAAGCGGCGCCACAGTGGGCAAGTAGGCACTGCTGCATTGCTCTGCAAATTACTGGTTGTTCAGCTGGGGAGTGGGTGAGCCATGGCCACCTGTGCCATGTGCTGTGGCAGCTGTGTGTTGCACACTATGCGTGGTGCATGCCACTGTGGGGTGGCCATTGCACACGTATACCAGTTGTTGGTGGGGTTGGTGTGTGCTCAGCTATCACTGGTGTTGCTGTGGTGCTGCAGGTGCCCTGTGACTTCTGTTTGTGGTTGTGCAGTCGGGTGGCCATTGGGCAGCAGTGTCCACCACTTTGCACTGCCATGGTGTGCTGGGTTGCTGGCAGGCATTGGTCCACCCCCTATGGGTGGCTGGGGTGCCACTCCAGGGATGTGTGTTCCCACTGCCCATTGTGCACAGTGGGTGGGCATGGTGCCATGGGACCTTGCACTGATCACCTTTCCTATCCTTTGTCATAGGCATCAGGAGGAGATCACAGTTGCCCCTTTATTGCAGGCTGCTGAGGTAGATAATCCTCATCACCTCAGTGACCCTGGAGGTGGCCCAGCAGGTGTGCAGGATTCTGCTGACAGACTGGTGGAGGAGGAGGAGGTGTCAGGTGGTGGTGGGCCGCGGCCACCCCTAGTTCGATCCCAGCAACTCCCCTATACCCCTGCCATCCCTTCCCCATCTGTCTGCCTTCCCAATGTACAGTCCCTGTCCCCATCTCCTTCCCTCACTTTCCTACCCTTTCTGCCCCTTGCACTTGTAAATAGTTTTTCAATACAGTTATTTTGCTTGCCTGCCTCTGTCGGTGTCTGCTTTGCAGCTGGTGTGAGGAGCCATGCTGCAGTGGCATGATGTGTGCCTGTGTGGTGTGGCTGTGTTGGTGTGTGGGTCATGCATTGTGGTGTCCTGCCCTGTGGTCAAGGGCTGTGCCTTGGGATGGCCATGGGGCAGTTGTCCGGGATGTGTGGCATGTGTGTGCTTGGCAACATGGTCCTGGGTGTGGCTTGCTTGGATCTGGGTGGGGGCAAAGCATGCGGTAGGGGGACTCCTGCTGCCTGCTGTCTGTGCCATGGTTGTGTTCCAGGATGGGGGTGTCTGGGTGCCTGTGTGTGCCCTGCTGGTGGTGGCCACCTCTTGCCTGCCACTATGCATCCCTGGCACTGTCCCTGGGTATCTTCCTCTGCCATTCCCCATGCCTTTACACTGCTGCTGTGCTCCCACCATTGCCTGGGGCTGGTCTTTGTGTGCCATGGTGCATGTCCGGTTGCACCATGGTGCATCTCTGGTTGTCCTATGGTGCAGGTTTGGTTGCACCTTGGTGCATCCCTGTGATATTCAGCCATGTTGGGCTGGTGCATTTCACCATGCACAACCTTTGAATATTGCACTCATTGCACCATGGCGCATCGGATTTGCACTGCACTGGACTTCCACCGGCCTTTGGCACATTTCTTAATATCTGGCCCTAAGAAAATAACTAATCATTGTGTTAAGGCAATTGTCAACTCCTGGACTAATAGACAGACAGACAGACAGACAGACAGACAGACAGACAGACAGATAGATAGATAGATAGATAGATAGATAGATAGATAGATAGATAGATAAATACAATTTCACTTTTATACAGGAGAATACATCATAAGGGTTATTACATACTGTTTGCAAGACAGTCCTGTATTTTGAATCATTTTCCATTACACTAAAATACATGAAATACTTAAGAACAAACTTTTCATGTAAATGAACTCACATTCAACAAATGTAAGAACAATATTACTATTCCCCATCTTTACACATTTACATTCCAGCAGGAAACAACCATCCAAAGCATTTATAAAAACTTGATGTGAAGACAAAGTATGAACTGTGAACGGCAAGTTAGTCCATATTTGTGCTGCTTGGAATCTCAAAGATTTGTCTCCATATTTTATATTCATCTTAGGGTACCAATTTGATTTACGTGGACTGATCTTTTAAGATAACGGACTATGTTTTTTCTCTGCCAAATACTGTAGTTGTGATATAGTGAACATGGTAAAAGGTTAAATGTTTATAAAGAAGTTTCAACAATGTTTTAGTGTTTTTCAGTGACCGTGATTGCCAATTTAATCATTCTAACATGGTACATGCACTACTTATCACAAGATGAGGAAACATCAGAGTGAATATTCATTGTCTAATTATTATCTGCAAAGGTAATGATAGTAATGAACAAGAACTAAACTATAACTCTTGGAAAAAATATAATACATTGGGCATAGGAGAGCTATATGAAGAAGAGCAATCTAGTACTTTTTCACAACTCAGGGCAACATCTAATTTCCCAGAAACAGAGATACTACCAAACTAACATACTAAATTGCCAGCAGAATAGGCCTAATGGTCTTTCATGTCTGCTCCTTTGGTCAGCCCCCACCCTGGGAGCTGACCTTGCTGCCCCCCTCTCCCTCTCTGGCTTCTCCCTTCCCAGTCCCGGATATTCTCACTGCATTGGATTTTGCTTCCGGAACCCTTCCCCTGTACCTGTCCCACCACCTCTTGAATCCCTCCACCATCTCTGCCCCCACCAGTCCCCTGGGCAGAGCAATCCATGGCTCCACCACTCTCAGAGAAGTAGTACCTCCTCCTTTCTCCCCTGAATCTCCCCTCTCCAGCTTCCACCCATGCCCCCTTGCTGCCCCCCCTTCCTTTGAATCACCCTGACTGCACCTCCCCTATTTACCCCCTTCATGTACCTGAAGACCTCTATCATGTCCCCGGTCCCTTCTCTCTTCCAAAGTGTACATATTTTGCCCTTCGAGCCTCTCCCCATAGGTCCTGTCCCCCAAGCCCCAAGTCATTTTGGTGGCCCTCCTCTGGACCCTCTCCAGGAGTTCAATGTTCCTGTTTAAGTGTGGCCTCCAAAACCGCACACAGTACTCGAGGTGCGGCCTCATCAAGCAGTTATACAAAGGGAGTATCACTTCCCTCCTTCTGGAGGTGATCCCCCTAGAAATGCATCCCAGCATCCTGTTGGCCTTGGCAGCTGCCCTCCTACAAGTCTCCAATTTGTACATCTGGACATCTACCACCACCCCCAGGTCCCTCTCAGCCATCAAGACTTGTAGCATTCCCCCCCTGGGTGTACACTTGGCCCTGGTTTCTGGCTCTCAGGTGCAGTACCTTGCATTTCCCTGCATTGAACCTCTGCTTCCACTTTCTAGACCACCTTTCCAGAGTCTCCAGATCCCCCTGTAGGGCCACCCTCCCCTCCTCCCCATCCACCACCGCCCCCAGTTTTGAGTCATCCGCAAAGAGACTCATCTTACTCCTGATACCTGTCCTTATGTCAGAGACATAGGCATTGAACAGGAGGGCCCAAGGACCAATCCCTGCGAGACCCCACTAATGACCCTCCTTGGGGATGAGACTATCCCACCAACCACGACCCTCTGGGTCTGGTCCTGGAGCCAATTGCCTATCCATCTGATCATCTGGTTCCCCATACCTATTTCTCCCAGCTTATCTAACAGTCCTCTGTGAGGAACAGAGTCAATCGCCTTGCTGAAGTCAAGAAGGAGGATGTCCACTGGGCTACCCAGGTCCAAGACACTCATCACCCAGTCATAGAACTCCACAAGGTTTGTCTGACATGATTTCCCCAGGATGAATCCATGCTGTCTATCATCCAGGAAACCCAACTTTTCCAGGTCCCCCCTAGCCTTTCCTTCACAATGCCCTCCATCACCTTGCCCACCACCGATGTCAGGCTGAAGGGCCTGTAGTTCCCTGCCACCTCTGTTAATCCCCCTTGTGGATAGGCACTGTATTCATCACCTTCCAGTCCTGGGGCACCCACCCTGTCCTCAGAGAGATGCTGAAAAGTTCCGCTGGGGGTTTCGCCAGGACATCCTCCAGTTCCTTCAGCACTCTGGGGATGTAATTTATCTGGCCCCAGTACTTTCTCCATCTTAAGGGACCTGAGGGCTTCCCTCACTCTCTCTGCCATGATTTCCCTCTCCGCTTCCTCATCCCGCAGCTTAGCCTTCCCCTTTCTGCCAGTGATGCCCTTCCTTCCAGACCCACCGATTGGTAAGGGTTCCACCCTCCTCAGTTTCACCGTCTCCTCCCATGTATGATGCAGGCCCCCACATTTTCCTTGGTGAAAACTGAGGTGAAGTATTCATTTAGTACCTCAGCCTGTTTCCTCGGATCTTGTGCCCATCCCTCCCCTGTTTTAATCCTGCTAATCTGCCCCTTCACCCTTCATTTTTCCCCAATGTATATAAAGAACCCCTTGTTCCTTCTCCTAATTTCCCTGGCCAGGTTCTGCTCCTTCCTTGCCTTACCTGTCCTCACCACCCTAGTGACCCTTCTGGCCATCAGCTCATACTCCCCTCTATCCCTTTTACTCCTTGAGCACTTGAATTGCCTATAAGCCACCTTCTTTTCCCTCACCACCTCCTGGACCTCCCTGGTCCACCAGCAGGGTTTTTGGGCCCTACCACATTTTCGTCTTACTCTTGCACAGGTGCTGGTAGCCTCCTGCACCCCTTCTCCTGATGATGTCCCACCTACTGTCAGTGTCCATGTCTGGCCCAATCCCATCCAAATGCTCCTTAAGAATCCTTCCCATTTCCTTGAAATCTGCCCCCCTGAAGTCAGTTACCACCATCTTTGTGCTGCCTTCTACCCCTTCCTAGGTCCAGGCAGAACCAGACTGTGGCATGGTCACTCCCTGCCAATGGGTCCCTTACCTCCAGGCCCCCAATCTGGTCATTGTCTGCTAGGACCACATCCAATACCCGTGCCTCCCTGGTCAGTTCCCCCACCTGCTGAGTTAGGGACTTGTCCTGAAAGACATCCAACAACCTCTGTTCTCCAGCCACTGAGGATGTCATAGTCTCCCAGTCTGTTCCTGGCATATTTAAGTCCCCCAACACCACCACTCTTCCCCTGCCCAATCTGCAGTGTCTTCTAACATCTGCCACCAGACTCTCCTCCAGCTTCTCCGCCAGTGCAGAGGGTCTATACACCACTCCTATTTTTACTCTCTTTCCCTGCCTTGTTATCAAGGTGACCCAAATGAGATGTTTAATTATATTAAAATGAGGTTTTGCTATGCTAAAATGTTAGGCACAAATCTAGCTAAACCTAAACTAACATCAGTACAGGCATGGATATGCTCTGAAGACCAAACTAATAAGTACAATGAATATGCAACCTGTATTATTAGACAAATTAAAAAACAGCTGGGAGAAGAAATTTCAGCAAGCCATACTTGAAAACAAATGCTTGGAGGCAATTAAGTTTATAAAAATATCAGTAAACAAGAGATGAAATCAAATACAATTTTTTTTAATTCAACTGCTTTATTGATTTTATAATAAAAGTAACATACATGGTAAATCTGGCAAGAAAGAAATGAGACTAACAAGAACTAGTACTACATAACTCCCTCCCATGTCCCACCCACACCTGGTGTGTGCCAATATAGAATACATAATACACAGCGTAGTGTGCTAAGAATTGATTGCCTGGAGAGTATAGTAAACAACATGCAATTAGTGTAAGTATAACGCATATAGTTTGCCCCATTTTTTATCAAAGAGTTTGAGTCTATTCCTGGAGCAGGCAATCAAATGCTCTGTCTTAAAGCACATGGAAAGCTCACTCAGCCATTCGGTGTATGAAATAGCAATATGGTCCATCCAATGCTTGAGCACCAATCTCTTAACAACCATTGAAATTAAGGCTATATGAAATCTTCGTTCTTTAACCTCTATGTTAGTGTAATATCCCAAAATGCATATTTCTACTGAGAAGAGACCATCTAGTCTAAGCAGGGGGTCCATTTTGGTTTGAATTAATCGCCATAATGGTGCAACCTTATCACACTGCCAAAATATATGCAAAATATTTCCCTCTGGATTACCACACCTGGAACAAGTGGCAGAGGGAAGGTGGCCCATATTGGCTAGCTGGACTGGAGTGTAGTACATGTCATTCTGGATGTGAAATTGGGTAAATCTGAACCTATCCTGTGAATTGTAGGTATAAAGGTCTTTTCAGATCTGTAGCCAGTTAAGAGGTACATCTGGTAACAAAGAACACCAGACCTTAGAGCCCTGTAGAGGTTCAGGATGGCCAATGGCTAGGAGGCAGGCATACAAGAGGGACACGGCATGTGGCCTAGTAGATAGAACTATAAGCTGGTCCAGTATGGGGGTCAGTAGGGAAGGCTTAGGGAGCGTGCCAAATGACTGACCAAAGAGGTGCCATGGTTGGAAGATTTTAAAGATATATACCTTGACAGAAGCCATATTTTGAGAGAATCTCAGGAGAGGATAGAATAGAAACTGGAGAGTACATATCAGCCACTATGGCATCCTTAAGTTGGGCTATCCAGTCAGACGGGAGGGCAAGCCCCCAATCTTAATGTTAGGATTTAAAACAATGGGTTGGCTAAAGTCTCTATGAGGAGAAAGTTTATGAAATGAACAGAACTGGGAGAAAACCTTCAGTGAGGTGCCAATCACTGAATCTGTAACCGGGGCTAGTAGTGATTTCCACAGAAGAAAAAAAAGTTTTGGGGTAGATAATTAGTAGCGCCTTAGGATTTGATTCTCTAATTGCAACTATAGAGGTGTATATTCTCCATCGAGGCGAGAAAGCCATCTTCCACATTTAGAAATGTGACTTGCCCAGTAATATACCAGAAAGTTGGGAAGACGGCGACCCCCAGAATCCTTATTAAGGCTTAGCTTGAGAAAGGAACATCTGGGGTGTTTGTGAGCCCAAATGAAGCTAGATATAAGATGATGTACATCCTGAAAAAAAAGAAAGAGGAAGACATAGATCTAACATGTACAGGGTATAAAAGAGTCTGGGGAGAACATTCATTTTAATGATATTGATTCTGCTCCATAGAGAAACTGGGACAGACTCCCACCTCTGAAGATCCTGTTGGATAGTGGCTACCAGTTCATCTAAGTTTAGCTTCTTGGTTAGGGAAGGATCCGAAGTGAGAAGCATACCCAGGTATCGAATGGAGTATGGGGATCTCTTCATACCAAACCTAATAAAGTCAGCTTTGGTTGTATAGCGGTTAAGAGAAAAGATCTCTAGTTTACTAACATTCAGTTTGTAGTTGGAAAACTGACTGAACTGAGATATTACCTTAAGTGTCTGTTTTAGGGAGATTGCAGGATGTGTAAGGTGGAGAAGAATATCATCGCATATGCCGAGAGAGTGAAGATAGAGTCATACACTGGGATACCTCATATCTGGGATGACATTTTGATATGTCTCAAAAGGGGCTCCAGATATAAATTAAAGAGGAAGGGTGAAAGCAGGCAGCCCTGCCTCATGCCCGTAAAAAGAGGGAAACGGGAAGAGAAGACACCATTACAATAAATCTTGGCAGAGGGGGAGGCATATATAATTTGAATCCATTGAATGAAAAGAGGAGGAAGCCCATCTTCTTTAAGGTCTGCCAAAGGAACTCATATTCCACCCTGTCAAAAGCTTTCTCGGCATCTAATGAGATCAGCGCCATGGGAGATTGGGAAGAATGGGCAGCTTGGAAAATATTTTGTAATTTCCTGAGATGATCCACGGATGATCTCCCCGGAATAAAACCCACCTGTTTTGGGCTCAGGAGACATGTCCAGACTTTATGAACATGGGAGGAAAGAATCTTAGTTAGGATTTTAATATCATAATTTAAAAGGGAAATTGGATGATAGCTAGTGGGTTTGGAGTAAGGTTTATAAGGCTTAAGAAGAAGGACAATGGTTGCTTCTAACAAGGAAGGGTCAAGGACATCTGCATTGAACATATAGCTGTAGAGTCTAAGTAGCAAGGGAGATAATACTTTAGAGAAAGTCTTGTAAAAATCAGAAGAAAACCCATCTGGTGCAGGGGATTTATCAAGAGGTAGCGCTTTGATGGCATTGTCGATCTCATGAAGGGAGATGGGGGAGGAAAGGAAGATCCGATAGTGTTCAGGAAGACAAGAAAGATTGAGAGTATCTAGGTAAGCTTCTATTTCCTGTGGAGTTGGGGGGAAGAGAGGTTTCCCATAAACATTATGGTAAAAATTCTCAAATACTAGTGCAATGTCCTGGGGGGGAGGGCTTTGTAGAACCCTCTGGGGCGTGAATAGAGGGGATGAGCCGAGAACTCTCTAGTTTATGCAGCCAAAGGGCCAGGAGCTTGCTGGCTTTCTTTCCCTGCACAATGTATTTGGAACACATTTTTAAGAAGGCATACTCCGTTTTCTCCCTCAGTAAGTCAGAATATTTGTTCCTTAGGGAAAGCAATTGCTCTAGGGCATCAATCGAGGTGGATGAGGAAAATGCTAGTTCAGCCGACCTAATCTGTGTTAATAGAGATAAGGCTTCTGCTTCTCTCTGTCTCTTCCTCCTCCTTGAGGCAATTTTGATATATTCACCTGTAAGGTAACATTTGAGTGCGCACCTCTCAAGATCCTCCCTACTGACAGAGCCTCTATTAAGATCTATGAAGGACTGTATAAGATCTTGCACCCTGGTAACAGTGTGTTCCTCTTTTAAAAGCTGGGAATTTAGCTTCCATGCCGTGTCTCTCTGTATGTCCGGCTCTGGAGTGAGACTTACCCAGGCCACCGAGTGGTCAGATATGATAATTGGTTCTATCCCTGCATGGAACAGACCTTCAAGGAGGAAAAGACTAATTAATATGTAGTCAATTCTAGACCAGGATTGATGGACAGAAGAGTAAAAGGAGTACAGGTGCTGGGAGGGATTGAGGATGCGCCATGGGTCACACAGACCTAGCAGGTCAATAAAATCACATAGGGCTCTTTGAGGCAGGATGGGGGGTTTCAAAGGCAGGTAAAATCTGTCCATATCCTGCACAGGTGGTATATTCCAGTCCCCTCCCAAGATTAGGGAAGCAGCAATAGAGATGCCATCTTATTGGCAAGGTCCATAAGGAAAGGAGGGTCACCCCCTACTGGCCCATATACACAACCCAAAACCACCTCAGTGCGAAATAAGGAGCCTTTAATCAAGATAATTCTACCTCCAGGGTCTGAAATAGTAGAGGCAGCTTGAAAGGGGGTGTTACTGTTAACTAAGACAGCTACACCCCTACTCGATGAAGAGTCCCCGGAAGTGAAAATTTGTTATATCCTCTGCTGACGGAGACATTACCTTAAGTGTCTGTTCTAGGAAGATTGCAGGATGTGTAAGGTGGAGAAGAATATCATCGGCATACGCAGAGAGAGTGAAGATAGAGTCATACGCTGAGATACCTCGTATCTGGGATGACATTTTGATATGTCTCAAAAGGGGCTCCAGATATAAATTAAAGAGGAAGGGTGAAAGCAGGCAGCCCTGCCTCATGCCCGTAAAAAGAGGGAAACAGGAAGAGAAGACATCATTACAATAAATCTTGGCAGAGGGGGAGGCATATATAATTTGAATCCATTGAATGAAAAGAGGGGGAAGCCTATCTTCTGATGATTTCTTTTTCTAGTAGATGCATTTCCTGCAAGAAAATAACATGGGCCTTGAGCAGTGCACAATGTTTCAGGACCTGGTATCTTTCCCTGTACATTCCATGTAACAAATTTAACTGCACTACACATTAGTAACAAAATTCACAGTTGCAAAAGGAACTAGCTTGAGATATTCTGAATAAACCCCAAACAGTACATTCCATCCCACCTCCCTCATGCCCCCAACCCTACATACAGACTAAATCGAGACTAATATGCCCAGTCACTGTACTTCTTACCCCTATTAAATTGTCCCAACCCAAACAACTATTTACAATGGTTCTCTCTGTGAGTTCAGCAGGATACCAAAAATCCCATAGTGTCTGGATCCATTCACCCTAATGAGACAAAGTGCACCACCTGGGCTGCATTGTTTACTATTCAGGGTGAAAAGAAGCAGACACAACCCCCCACTGAAACAGCTTGTGATGACAAGCAGCTCGTCAGCATATCCTCCCAGAACCCCCAGCAAACCATAATACATTCTGACAGATCCCAATATAGTGAGATGGACTAAGTGAGAGAAAGGAAAACTGACCATCTTTCTTGAGTGCAGATCTGGGCATACATAGAATTGAAGTGAACTCCCGATGCCATTTCCTTGAACAGGAGATCTTGTGGGAGATTCGATGATATCAGTTGGAAATGGAAGGGGATTAGGGAACATGTAGTCAACCATGGAGAAACGAGTGTTCTCAGAATGTTGGGCTATCATATAGGGGTCTCCTTGGACTACAAAAAGGAAGCAGTACCAAGCTAAAACAAATAGAAGAAATTTATAACATACCAAGCTGCTCGGTTATGTGACCCCCCCCACCCGTAGAAACAGCAGTGGAGGATGTGACTTGTAGGGGGAACTATAATAATGTGAAACTGTGCCCCTTAAAAATAAATTCCTGGGAAATGATAACTGGATATGGATATAACTGGATATGTGGTTCCAGTTAAGGGAGAAGCCGACTTTGTGTGAGGCGGTTATCACTGTGCCCAGCAAACAATACAGGAGGCAGACTCTATGGCCTGCAGTCAGATAGATCCAACGGCAAGCCGAGGACTACACCCTACCCCGAGTTGAGCGACCTCTGAGACAAACCTTTGCTCAATGGGACATCTAATACAACAAACCCACCAACATGAAACAGGTATTTAAATTAAGACTTCTAATCAAAGTTGCAATGGAACAGTTCAGGTGTTGGGGGAAAAAGGTCAGGAAGTCTCTGGCCCAGGTCTTTCTTGGCGGCGTCTGGGTTATTGTAGGAGTACCAGGCACCATTGATACCTATTTGTAAGTGCGTTGGGTAAACCATCCTGAATTTTAGACCAGCTGCAATAACTTTGGAGACTATGGGATGAAAGGTGGATCGCTTTTGTCGGGTTTCCAGGGGTAGATCTTGAGTGATCCGAAGGGATTTACCCTCTCATAAGATGGCCTGAAGCTCATGGGCTTTGGTTAGGATGTGCTGTTTTTCAAGATAACTGTGAAACTTCAGGATTATGGGTCTTGGCGGTGCACCTTCAGGAGGACACGGTCTCAGTGATCTATGCGCTTTCTCAATCAGGTACCCAGAATTGAAGGGAGAGGGACTGACTACTTTAGTTAACAGTTTCTGGATGAAAGAGACAACATTGGGGCCCTCTTCTGCTTCCAATAAACTGAAAATAAGAATGTTATTTCTCCGGGACCTTCCTTCTAGATCTTCTGTCTTAGCTTGTAGTTTAATCACCTGTTGTTTTAATTTGACAAATTCTGGATCAGTTCGGTCTCTCCATGCTTCCAGTGAGGATGCTCTAGCTTCCACACCCCCGATTTTACACCCCAGATCCCCCCTGTTGGAGTGCAAGAACTTCAGCTCCGATGAGATGTCTGCTAAGACTTCTCTGAAGGGAAGCAGCTCTTGTAAAAATCTGTTTTCTGTAAGGGGGATAGATGAGGAAAGTGGAGCATAAGAAAGAGAAGATTGGTTTTCCTGTGACTTAGGCTTTTTCGGGGCCTTCACTGCTGAGACTGATAGTATGTGATACGGTAAGACTTGCCTCCTGTCTGCCGCCATAGCTGCGCAGAAACCACCAATTGCGATGTACAAAAGCTGTATACTTAATAGTAGATAGGTAGGCACAGATATATACACATAGCCAAGGGAGAAATCACAGTTTAAATCAAGGATTTAGCAGGATGCAGGAGAAGGAGGGGAGAGCTCTTCTCAGAGGCAGCTACCACTCTGCAGGCATCATGTGACCACTCCAAAATCAAATACAATTTAACATCTTCCATAGAATTTACTCCTCATTTGCTTAACAAAATTAATGAAGCCATTTCTCTAATGTATAATAAATGCAGTATCAAAGAGGGACACTACAACATATTGTGGCCACTTGCTCTAGCATAAAACATTTATATTAAAAAGTTGTAGAAATATTAAATAATATTCAGGTCATAAAGATACCTTTTGAACCCCAGTTGTGTTTACTAGGTTTCTCAAGACACCAAATTTCACCTCCTGAACACATACATAAACTAATAGACATGGCATTTATTAATGTCAGAAGGTGCATAACCCGATATTAGAAGGGTATGTGTTGACTGAATTTAGAAAAACAACATTGTCTGAATACAGACACAATTAATAACTTTTACATGACTTGGGAAACATTTCTTGAACTAATTAAAAAAAAGTATTATAATCTCAATGGGAGGGATATATAGATTTTAGAAACTAGGTTATAGGTTTAGAGGGTGGGGGTGAGGCAGACTATATTGGGTAAGGATGTGAAACTTGACAACAGATGTGCAATCTCAAGGAATCGATTGGTATATCTGTTGCAACTCCAAGACCAACCTGGGAAAAAAGTGTTCTAAATCTGAATAAAAGAAAAAAACAAGAAAAGGAAAAAAAATAGAGATCTAGGGGTCATCATAACTGTTGACCTGAAGGTAGCTGGGCAGTGTGACAAAGCAGTTGGAAAGGCAATCAGGATGCTGGGATGCATTGGGATAGAGATTTCTAGGAGGAGGAGGGAGGTGGGCCTGCAGTTGTATCTCTCTCTCTGGAGAGGTCCCACCTGGAGTGCTGTGTCCAGTTCTGGAGGCCACACCTCTGCAAGGACATTCAAAGGGTGGAGGCAGTACAGTGGAGAACAATCAAATGGTGAGGGGGTTGCATGTGAAGCCATATAAGGAAAGTCTACAGAAACTCAATATGTACTCAATGGAAGAGAGGAGAGCAAGAGAGAACATAATTGAAACTTACAAGTACCTCACAGGAGTGAACGAAGTGCAAGTGGAGGGTCTATTTCAGAGAAAGGAAGGCACTACAACAAGGGGCATGCAATGAAGCCAAGAGGGGGAAGTTTAGGAAAGATGTGTGAAAATACGTATTCACAGAAAGGGTGGTGGATGACTGGAACAGCCTGTCAGAGGAGGCAGTGGAGGTAAAGACTGTGGAAAGGTTCAAGCATGTGTGTGATAGGCAAAAAGGGATATTAGGTAGAGGAATGGGGGATGGAGTGACATCTATGACTAACTAGGGTCAATGGTGATGGACAAGGCAGGGACAAGGGGCAGACAGGATGGAAATAATGGTCCTTTTCTGCCGACAAAATATATGTTTCTATTTTTCCCTATGAGATTTCACGAGTGAGTACTTTTTTCATGGTTTTACACCTAGAGATACAGAAACTGCTCAGTGGCCTACAGTACTGAAATACTCCAGATAAGAATGACAATGGCAATAAATAGCCATATGGTTTGGGACAGGTACTAAAAAACAAACACACATGTGAGTATGCCTGCCTACACACATAATCCAGTGACAATTACTTCAGTCTGTCATGCATACTTATCACAGAACACTGCATTCTGGCTGATTCCACTGTATCATTGTAAATATTCCCTGAGCAACAGTGGCACCTGTTCTGTCCCTTCGCCCACCTACTTCCAGCATTCTCTGGTGTACAGTGGCAATGCATCACTCTCTCAGTCCAGCTTCAATCAATGACTAGCATCCAATGAAAACTTCTAACACTCTCCATTTCATTAAAACTCCCTTGATTCACTGGGGCAATCCCATCCTCTGCCATCCTGCTCCAAGCATTCTGTAGTGTTCAGCTGTACCCCCTTCCCATCCCACTGAAAGAATTACCTGGTGTCCAGTGGCACACGTTCCCTTTCTCCATCCCATTTAAAGCACTCCCTGGTGTTCAGTAGCAATTTCATTCTCTCCCAATCCCACTGCAAACATCCCTGATTCCCAGTGGCACCCCATCCCATTCTAAGCAAGCTATGGATTCCACTGGCACACCATTCCACTTCAAGCAAGCTGTAGTATCCAGTGTTACCCCATCCCTCACACTGTCTAGTCATACAATCCCTGGTGGTTGGTTGTATCCGTTTCCTCTCCCTGTCTTATTCCAAGCATTTCCTGGTTTCCAGTGGCACCTCTTTTCCTTGTCTTCATCAAAACTCTCTCTGGTGCCCTGTGACACCCTTTCCCTATCACATTCCAGTCATTCCCTGGCGTCCAGTGATGCCAATAGAATCAACTAATTCAGCTACTCCTCATAATGATTTTACCCTTTCAGCTAGTCCCTTCTGCCCTCTGATTAAAGCACTACCAAAACAGTTCTTGACCAGTGGCAGCCACTTTATTTACACCCCTCAATCCATCACAAGCTTGTGACCGTGACAGCCCTTCATTCACGTCCTCTGTCGGCCACTGTCTAAACTAAAAACCATGCAACCATGTTTATATTAAAGAAAGACTTAATATTTGCAACTGACCCTTTTAGCAAATATGGTTTTATGGTATTTAGCTTAGCTGGAGTCTGACATTGGAACTGATTAGAGGTTTGCTCCATTTACTGTCTGGGGAGCTGAAGCAGGGGTGGAAGTGCACCGGGACACTAGGGATTTTCTGTGGCATCCATGTTGGGTTGCTGGAGCAAGAAGGGACCAAGTACCAGTGGGAAGGGGGTAGGATTACTTCATTTTTGGGAGGACTAACTTCATCAGTGAAAGCAGGGAGGAATTAAAAACAATCAAGAGGGGAGCGAAAATTATTTTATTTTAGAGGGATTGAGTCAGGTGAGAGAGCAGGGAGAGATTGGGACCCAGTAGGAAGAAGAAGAACATTACCTTATTTTAGAGGCATGGGACAAGCTAGGCAGCAGGAGAAATTAGTGACCAGTTGGAAGAGAAACCTTTATTTTTTGTGGATTAGGTCACGTTTGGGCAATGGGGAGGAATTGGAAACAGCAGGAGGTAAAATAGCATTTCCTTTGGGGGTGGTCAGGTCAGCCGGAGTAAGCATGGAGAGGTCATGAACCAGCAGGAGGAGAAAGGGGAAATTACTTTATTTTGGGGAATCAGGTTGGCAGAGAGTGGTAGCAGACTGTGGGTCAGTGGGAAAGGGAAAAAGGAATTACTTTTGATGAGATCAAGACTAGTAGGGGAGTGAGAAAGAACTGGGAACCAGAAAGAGAACAGAGAAAATTATTTAATTTTATGGGGAGCAGGTCAGGCAAATGGAGCAGTAATAGATTAGAAACCAGTTGGACGTTGAGGGGAAATTATTTTGTGGGGGAGCAGGAAGTGGTCAGTGGCCAGCAGGAAGGGGCAGGGTAAAGTACTTGATTTGGGGGGGGGGGAGTCAGAAAGAAGACCCAGTGGGATTCGTGGAGGGGAAATTACCTTATTATTGAGGGGATTTAGTTGGAAGGGGTTGGAGGACAGGACTTGGGAACCAGTGTGATAGAGAAGAAATCAATGTATTTTTTGAGGATCTGGATTGAAAGAGGGAGAAGGACGGCAACAGGACACAGCAGAAAGAGTTTTTTGATTGTCATGGTCAACTGGGTGGAGCAGTGAGGGATAGGGAAAAATTATGTCAATTTGTTGGTAAACTTAGAGAATCATTCTTAATTGATGTGTCATGAAGAATATCAAGGCATGCAGAATAACATGAATTACTCTATGCATATGGTACATTATCTCATTATGTACCTTTTTTTTTTGTGTTATTTTCTTTATCCTCCTTCTTGCCTCCTGGTCTGCCACTCCTTCCGGCTGCTTATGCCTCCCGCGACCTCCTCGCCCTGACCTCCCTTCTCACACCCCAGATCGCAGCTGACCCAGGGATGGCCCAGCATATCCCTTAGCCGGGTGGGTCCCCCTCCTCCGAGGGGGAAGGCACTGGGGGGGGGACCAGCGCACTAGGCATCAGGCCCTGAGTGCTGCTGAGGTGGGTTTTGGAGGCGTCAGGGCATCTCAGGCTGACAGGAGCGTGGCAGCCATCATCTGGCAGACCAGGAGGCCGGATTTTCCCATTTTCTCCCAGGGCGTGGTGTGCCACTAACATCTAGGCAGAGCCGACATTCACCACACCCCCATGTGTGTCGAGGCTCTGCTGTTGGTCTCCCCAGCCTCTGCCAGGGAGTACCAGACAGCGAGCCGCATCCCCTCCTCCCCCTGGAGTGGCTGAGCAGTCATGGGGCGCTCAGGCCTCTCTCCCCTGAAGCTGACTCCAGCTGACCAGAGTCCGTTCCCGAACCGCGGTCACCGCGTCGCAAGCGGAAATCCAACCGCTGCGCCGATGAGCTGGCTCATTATGTACCTTTAATGTACTAATCATGTCCAAAGTGTTATATTAAAACCAAAATTATTTAAACAGTATGACATTTTTTGAAATTAGAATACCAAGAGTGTGTAAAGCAAGGTAATGACTATTACACTAAGGTATTATGAAGTTTGTTTTTTTTAGTTTCAACTGTGAACTCTCAAAAATGTCAAAACATTTTTAAACAGTTATTTTCCTTGATGTTTGTATTTCAGACATCACATAATGGACAGGGCCAAGTCTGTAGGTTATTTCACTATTTATAATCCCTGAACATTTAATTGAGAACAAATGATTGCTTATTATGGAAAACCTGAAAAGGTAACTACATATTAGCAGACACAGAATGTTATAAATACGTACAGTTGAAATATATATATCATGAATATTATAGGAAGTGGTGCTTGGCCTCACTTGAGATCAAAAGATTTCATTCAGAACTTGATTGAAAAATGAAAAGTGAAGTGGGTTTGTTTGCTTAGTTACAAATTTATTTATGTATTTATTTCTAGAGTTTCAACAGGAAAAACATATTGAGCTGAGTTTTTCCAGATGTGTCCTGGGTGGAAGAGGATGTGGAAAGTGCAGCAATAAGTTGCATCAGTAATGTAACAATTACAGTATGAAATAATAATAACTATAAAAAGCTATGCAGCACACAATAGAAAAGAATCTCAACGTAAGTAGTGCAAAAACATACTATATTGCTTGCATATCAGTAACAGTTTTGCAATGTGCAACTGGCAGCAAAATGGGAGAGAAGAAAGATTGCAAGTACAACAGAGGATCTGTTAAAGGGATATGTGGACCAATAAACCAGGTCATAGTGGGAGGGAGTGTATAGAGGGAAGAGCAGTGGGATTAGCCTAGGATCAGCAGCAACTGCACGAAAGAGTAATGAATTCATGGAGGAGGGATTTTAGTGAAATGGAACAGGGAGCATTTTGAATAGCAACAAGAAGGGTGCTCCAAAGCTGGAGAAGAGGAAGGAGAGAGCAGCTTGATCAGCAGAGGATTTTACAGGGGGAGAGTGAGAGAGGAGGTGTTAGAGCTGTAGGAGGTGGGGGGTGGGGGGTGGAGGAGGGAGGGAGGAATGATAGGAGGGAAGGATCCCAGCCAGAATTTGGAGACACCAGTGACACAATGAGTGAGGTGCCGGGCATCAATGGAGGGCAAAGACAGGGAGGAATACAGGGAACAGTGCTGGGTTATATGAGGCAATATAGGGCAAAGGCAGAAGGAGTGAAAGAGGGGATCCAGCCTGGCAAGGGTGGACTTAGGGGGCAGTACTACACACAATGTCACTGTAATTGAAGATTGATAGAATCCTGTTTGTGACAATCTATGAAAAGGAACTGAGATACTTGTTTTGTTTCTGTAAAAGTGCCCCACGTTTAGAGTGCGGCTTCTTCTGGATGGCATTCAGATGAGTAGAGAAATCCAGATGACAATACAGCCATGTCCAGAGGGACATACTGTATGAACATATGAAGGTGCCATAAGAATGAAGCCTTTTGGTCAATTCAGTCTGCTCAAATTGCAGAGTCCCAGATACTAGCTAAGGAGCCCCCCCCAACCAACAACCTTCCTTTCTGGCTTTATCTCTTTTTCATTCTGACTTTCCCCAGTACCGTGTCCCAACCTTTTTTGAAGCCAATCACTGTTTCAAGTGACACCACTTTCTCAGGGTGCCCATTCCTACCTGTCGTTACCCTCTCTGTAAAGCAACACTTCCTGGTCTCCCTCCTAAACCTTCCTCCTTCCAACTTAAGACAATGCCTCCTTGTAGTTTTGCTACCACTGAGCCTGAAGAGACTCTTCTGGTCCACCCTATTTACACCTTTCAAATACTTGAAGATATCAATCATGCCCTCCTTCTCTCCTCCAGGGAGTACATGTTCAGGGTCTTTAGCCTTTCTTTGCATGTCCTGCCCTGCTGACCCTTAACCACCTTTGCTGCCCTCCTTTTGACCTTCTCCATTAGGTTTCTGTTCTTCTTAAGGTATGGATGCCAGTACTATACACTGTTCTCCAGGTGTGGCCACACCAGTGACCTGTAAAAGGTCAGTATTACTTCTTCCCACCTACTGCTGTTCCCTCTACCAATGTAGATCCCCCTACAAATGCAGACATGCATTCTATTGGCTTCAGCTGCTGCATTGCTGCATTACAAGGAATGCTTCAGGTCACTAGTGATCAACATCCCCTGGTCTTTTTCCACTTTTGATTTGTTTACTAGGACCCCCCCCCCAAGCTGTACTCCATCTTCAGTTTCTTGGCTCCAATGTGCATGAACTTACAGTTTTTGCACTGAAGCCATGTTGCCAAATTCTGGATCACCTCTAGAGCTTTGCCAGATCTTCATTTAGGTCCCATATCCACACTGCTGTGTCTACCCTCCCACAGAGCTTGGTATCATCCATGAATAAACAAATCTTGCTCTTTATGCTCTCTGCAGTGTCATTGATGAAGACATTAAAAAAGCACCAGACCAAACACCGAGCCCTGTGAAACCTTACTAGTGACATCACTAGTTACCTACTCAGTTAAATTCTCTCCTACCACCAGATCCACTAATTTCTTGGTCAGTCTCTTCTGGAGACCATAATAAAAGGCATTGCTGAACTCCAAGGACAGGGTATCCTCCACTTCACCTCTATCCATTGTTTTAATGACCTAGTCAAAGAAGTCAATCAAGTTTGTCTGGCATGATCTCTCTACCATAAATCCATGTTGCTGCTCAATTAAGAGGTATTTCTCTTCCAGGTTTCCTACTAGGTTTTTTTTAAGTATGGGTTCCATAAGCTTGTAAATGGCTGAGGTCAGGCTGACTTGTCTCTAATTGCCCAGGTGATCTCTTGTACCACTTTTATGGAGTGGCACTATATGTGCACTACATGTGTCATTCTCTGGTCCTGAGGTACAACCCCTCAACTGAAGTGAACTATGGAAAATGTTATCCAGAGGGCCTGCAAGTTCCTCTGCCAGCTCTCTCAGCACTCTTGGATGTATTGCAATAGGACCCAGGCATTTTTCCACTCTCAGGGTTAACAAACCTTTCTTTACCCTGTCCACCTCAATTATTCCATCTATTCTCCCTTCACCAACCCTTCCTCCCCTTAGTGAAGGCTAAGCAGAAGTACTTGTTCAGTACCTCTGCCTTGTCCCTAATATCTTCCACCCACCCATTCCCATTTCTGAGCCTAGTATTCCATCCTTTTTATCCCTTTTCTTATTAATGTACCTAAAAAAGGCTTTTTCTCTTTTTTAATCCATTCATCTAGCTGCAGTTCTTTCTGAGCTTTAGCCTCCTGGACTACCTTTGCTACTTCACAACTATTCTTCTGATAGTTCTCCCTGTCCTCCTCTCTCTGGATCCTTCTGAACTTTCTATATGTTGTCCTCTTATCCCTGGCTTCATGGGCAGCCTCTCAACCAAACCAGCTGGGTACTTTGGCCCTCTGGTTTTTCCCTTTTAGCCTGATGCACTCCTTTGTGGCTGCCACTATTCTCTCCTTAATGATTGAGCAATTTTGGTCCACCCCATCTCAATGCTGATGTCCTACAGGTACTCCATTAGAAGGTTCCCATCTTTCTGAAGTCCTGGACTTTAGATATTGTGGGCACTTTCTGTGGTTCCATGTCATAACGGTGACTGCTGTTATGGTGCCATCACATTGCCAGAAATCAATTTTGGTGATGTTCCCCCCCCCCCAGTACACAGCAAAAGGGCACTGGGGACTTAAAATTTTAAATGTAATGCAGGGAGATTCACCCCCTGCACCACCCTACTATAGGATTCTCAACTCCATGTGGGTGCATGTCACAGGAGTGTAAATCATGAATAAAAAAGATTGGGGGCATGGCGCAAAAGAAAAGTACCTGTGCCCCAGACCCAAACCCAGCACCCTGTCCACCCAGGCCCTAAACCCACCCACCATGCCATGGGGCCAGCTCAGCAGCTCACTGTGGCACCACCCTTCAAAATCCCTCCCTTCCCTCTTGCCCCTCACTGAGCATGCATGCTCCCCCCATGCGTGCATACATGAAATTATATCCTGTCACTATATGTGCAAACCCACCTCCATGTGGTCACCCTACCTCCCTCGTAGCCCCCATGATATGTGCCACAATTGAGTCATCATTTTTGTTTGAGCTCAATCACAGCCACCTATGTCATGGGCTACCACTTTCTCCCTGCCCATGTCCAAACTGAACCACACTGTGTGGTGGTCACTACCACCCAAGGGCTTCTCTACTTGGATGTCCTTGATGTGATCCCCATTTGTCAAAATCAGATTGAGGCTTTCCCCCTTCCTGTTGGGTATCATGACACCTTGGGTCAGGAATCCACTCAGCACTGCATCCAGGATTACCTGACTCCTGGCTCAGGTTATGATGGGGATCTTCCAGTCCACCTTAGACAAGTTAGAAACCTGCACAATTACCTATGTCCTTTTCCTGCAGCTTCCCTATTACCACATCAAGATCTCTGTCCCTTTTCTCCTCCTCTTGGTTGGGCAGTCTTTAAACAATCCCCAGTCTCATCTTCCTTCCTTTATTGGATAGTAACAGAACCCACATTACTTCTGCCATTATCTCTTCTAACACTTCTCTTTTACAAGTCATACCTTCCCTTATATGAACCACAGCCCCTCACCCTTTTCCTAACCTTCTGTCCCTCTGGTAGAGCTTGTACCCTGGAATCTAGAAGTCCAAGTTGTGGTTGGCGGTTGCCCATGCCTCAGTGACTGCCACAACGTCCACACTCCTCTCCTCCAATAAAGCCTGCATGTCATCTACCTTATTTCAGGGACTTCCTATATTCAGGGACACCACCTTCTACCTTGAATCTGAGCCTCCCTCTCCCAAGGTACGTCTGATCTCCCTCATAATACCCTTTGTATTCTTCCTCCCCTCACCTCCCCTATTACTCTCACTCATAATATTACCTCCAATTCTCCTTGCCCAGAGTGGGAGGAGACCTGCTGACCTCCTCTTGCTTCTCCCATAGAATCTTCTGAACCCACAAGTTTAAATCAAAGTCCCCAGGTATGTATCCGACACAATTTGTCCTCCATGACTCTAAAATCCCCTTTACTGAGGTGCAGCTTGTCTGGTACATAGACAGATTTATCAATCCAGGTTTCCCCCAGCCCCCAAAGTGATTGTAATATTTCTCCTTGCATCATTCTCACAGCAGCCATTAAGCCCCTCTATCCTTTCCTTCCTGACCGTACTGGCTCATGTGGCTGGCAGCACCTCAGGGAATGCAACTGATATGGCTACCCCTCCACACGCACACACACACACACACACACACACACATTCCTCTCCACTTCCCTGAACTTCTGCAACACCTTCTCATCTCCTTCCCAGCTACATCATTTGTTCTTAGATGGATAGCCACATTGGGGTTCACCCAACCCCTAGCTGATAAATCCTTGTGCACCACCTCTCTACTGTCTTCCTTGGCATGCATATCACCTTCCTTCCTGTACTTGGACCTCTTCACCTCCAGTGAATGCCTTTAACTATCAAGTCCCCCATGATTATGGCCCTTCCTCCACCCTTTCCTGTTTGCCTCCACCCCTCTAACTATCCTTCATGCACCTCCCCTGCCTGTCTGATCCCCTTACTATGCACACAACTCTCCCCTGTTCCTCACCCCCTGTCTGACATACCCCTGCCCCAACCACCTCTCTTACTTTCTCTCTCTCTGCTCTGACATGCCCATTTGTACCACCTAAAGTCCCTGAATTAATCCCCCTGCCTCTCCACCCAGTACCCTTTCCCCTGTTCCTGCTCCACTCTCATTGGACACATTTCCCCTTCCTTCTTTGCTGCCATGTACCTTTCCATCCTCCTTTTCCTGTCTACTCCCAGTCCCCCTGTACCAGACCCCTCTCTTCTTCTCCTGCTACCCCTTCCCAACTTGAGTAAGTGGGAGGAATCTATTCCACACTGGCACCGTGATTGGTGTTCCCATGCTGGTCCCACTCCTCATGACCCCACCTCTCCCACAAACCACTTTCCATCCCTCCTCCTGGGACTGTGCACCCTCACCCTCTGAGGTAGAGCTGTCCATGATATATGGGTCTTCCCTCCTCAACCGTCCCTTGCCTACATGTCTCTCTCACCTGGGCTGCCCCACCCACCTTTCTCCCCCACCCTCTTCTCCTCCCCTCCCCTATGTTCCTCGCCAGCCTTCTAAATCCTATATGGTTTCTGTAACTATTATTATAAAAGCATGGTTGGGCCCCTACAGTTAGGGTTGAGGAACATGTTTAATGTTAAACCTCAAATTTTGCACTTTAATAACTTTGCCATCAATCAATGGATTTGCAAACAAATTGGCATGCCCTGTCCCTCGGGGTAGATCTCCTGATGTGGCAAGTTTTGTTCCGGTTGGATGTGTGGATTCTGATATCCAAATATTGCAAGAACCTTAAAAGTCACCACTTCTTGCAGTTTTTTCTTCATTGCCTGGCACCCACACAGTGTGGAATTTTGGTATGATTTTTATGGTAGAAACAGCCTGTGTAACAGAACTGCCATGCATTTGTTTGGTGAAAAAATATCAATCTGTTGCAAAGTTATTCAGTTTTTAAGTTCCCATTATTTTCAATGGGAAGATCGCTCTCCAAGATAGAAGAATAAAGTTCTACAAAGCATTTGGCCTCAAGAAAAGGATTCTTTTTTCATGAAGGGCCAATCTTTTTTCACCAGAAAAAATTCATTGTTATATGAGCTGCCATCTTGTTTTCTTTTTTTCACACACCAAATTGTCATAGCACTTTCCAGGGATGTCTTTTACTGACATCCAAACATGTATCTTGCTCATTGGGAGCTAATGGGATTCGCTTAATATTTTTTTACAGCTCCCATCCCTCTGAACATTTTTTTGTAACTATTTAAACCCCTTTTCATCACTCTTTAAGATCCTTTGTTTGTGTATAATTTTTCATTCAAAGGAAAAAGGATCACGAGTGATGAAAAAGGATTTGGGACACACAGAAAAAAAGCCTTTTCATAACCTTTCCCTTTAATTTTCTATTTTCCTATTGTAGTGATCCTCCCCCCCGGTCACAGATCAGATACCTTATAAAATATACATTTTCAGTAGTGTAGTGCCCCCCCCTCCTGGTCCCTGATCTCATATTAAACATTAGTTTTCCATGTGTAGTGGTCCCTCCCCCTCCCAGTCACTGATCCCATATGAATATTTGTTTTCCATAGTGTAGTGCTCCTTCCCCCTCCTCAGTCACCAATCCCATATTAAAAGTTTTAATATTGTAGTGGTCCTCCTCCCTCCTCCCCAGTCACTGATCCCAAAGTAAATAGTTTTCCATGGTGTAGTGGTCCCTCCCCCACCCGCTATGCATGATTCCTCATTTATCTGGTGTCTAGTGGTATCCCCCCCAATCTGCTGATCAGTGCCACCATTATGCCTTGATGTATTTAATAAAAAGTAAAAAACTGAAATAAAGACGATCGTCCCTCGATGATTTTTTTTTAAACCTGTGGGGAAAAAGGTCCCTCTCTGATCAGCCCCCCATTCCATCTCCCACTCAGCACCCACCACCTCACACCCTCAGTACACCCCACACACCATCACTCACCTAAACAGGTCCCAGGTTCAGGACCCACTCTCCAGTCGAAGACACATCTTGTTGCTGGAACAAGCAACTGCGATATGAGAAACTAAGGTAAATGTGGTTCAATGTATGTCAGTTGGGGGGTTCAACTTTTATGCATAACTTAGCCATTTCTTGAGATTTTGACCACAAATTTTCAACATGGCCATTTGGGGACCTTGTCCCATGAACAATAGGACTGTCATTACACAACTCCTGCCCAAAAGGTGATTTCACAGTCACTTGGTGAATTCACCTTTCAGGTGGGATTTGGAAATTTGTTCTGGCCTTGTTCATGAGGTGGGGTTATAAGAAGGCAATGTTGACAATCTGGAGTCAGAATATGAAGAAATATCAAAGTTATGACCATTCATTGCAATTTTGCTATGCACACTATGAACTTTGGGAATTTTAAATATTTTGACCCCAGATTTTCAACATAGCTTCTTATTACCCCACCTCATGTATGTCACACCAGTTCAAAAGCATGTGCACTATAAACAGCCAACCAAGGACAGCCACACAGCGATTGCAGAAATAACAAAGAATACATTTATTTGGATACTCCTCAGCACAGGGTGGTGCCAGCTGCCCCAGTACTTAGGGCAATAAACCTTCATCAGAGGATGTGGCTATAAGGTTCAAAATACACCACTTTATAGTCCTGCTAGTGATACTTCACAGGTGAAATATGTTTCCCATTTCATTAAATAAAGTTACTTACGTTTGTGAAAAAAATAATAATAAGATTGTCACAAAGTTAGTAATACAAAATTGGAGCCCATATACATATTGCTATAAAACAGATAATCAATTATAATAACTGGTGACCCACATTATCAACCCATTTTTGAGTGTTGTAAAAAGTCGTATCAACTTTTTACAGTCTTGCGCCAAGAAGCCTGCAACGGTTTAGACAAATTAAACAGACAGTTCTCCTATCACAGACTCTAACTCACAGCATGACCTCCATTTTAACAAAAAACATACAGGGCAAAGTAACAAAGTGTAATCAATTTCTTTTCTTGAATTTTAGTATTTACCAAGCAGGAAGACTCTCCACTAAAAGCGTACATTCCCGACTACCCATATTGTATCCACAGGCGGCATGAACTTTCACCTCAGTTCCACAGTGACTGTAAAGACCCAACCCATCTAGATGATTAAACAACACAAACTTGAAGTGAAAGGACTTGACAAACAATATAAATTAAAAAAATAACATTTTTTCGAGTTACGTTTTTGTTTTTTTTACTTCATTCCTGAGATCATGATTTACTTAACCTGACTTGAACCAATGACCATAATGTAAGGTAGCCTTTTTTGCACCAGTTATTATAAAAAATAAAACTTATGTAGGCGGTTGACATTCAGATTTTTTACACACCCTCGGTGTGTGATCATAGTGAAACCTCTTGAGCTTTGCCATCGAGGTTTCTCTATGATCACACACCTTGGGTGTTTAAAAAAACTTCATATCAACTTCCTACATATGCATTATTCTATATATAATTACTGGTGACCATAAATATCAACCAGATTACTGTTTTGTTAAAAATGCATATCAAACGGAGTTCAGGTTATTATGCTCCAAAGGCAATAATAACCTGAAATCCGGTTAATATGACTCTTCATTATAACCCAAAATCCAGTTGATATGACTTTCCCCACAGAAAAGACTTTAAAACTGTTGCATTCCATTGTTTCACAAAGAGTATTTCAGCTGCATTCTTTTCAACTGTTTCATTCATGTACAGTTCAATTTCTTCAAAAATAAAACTGCACTCTAGCTAAAAAAAATCTTTGTCTTTCAATCTGCTAGAAATGCAGTCTAAACCTCCACACCAGCAGTCATAAAAAATAAAGGCTAGGTAATTGCGATGTTATGGATTTTTTCCACACACCCCCAGTGTGTGATGAGCACATAAGCCTCTCGAGCTTTGCTCTCGAGGTTTATGAGTCATCACACACTTCAGGTGTGTGAAAAAAATCCATAACATACAATTACCTAGCCATTATTCTCTATATTAATACTGTTTTAATTTTTATATTTATTGCTAATGCTATTTGTATAGAGACTCTGGAGGTCAAACGGTCAAATGGAAAAAGCTTATGAAAATAAAAATAAAAGTAACTAACACCCATTTAAGTAATCATTGAAAGTGTATGGTGGAACATTGTACTCGCTACAAGTTCCACCGTACGAAAACGCTGTTCAGCCACAGAGACTAAAATGAATGGAATGCTGTATTGACCATTAGTGCAGAACAGCATTCCATTCATTTAGAATGAGAAGATCGAGCCATCAGTAACAGAAAACTGCCATGGGTCAATATCACTTAAACAGACTGAAATTGACTGCAGCGGTTTTTAGACATTCAAACAGTGAACCATTGATTATCAGAGGGCTGGATCAACTAGATTTTGATCCTAAAAATTTGTTAATTTACATTTCTCTGCCTCAGGACAGTTATTTTTCTCGCTAAGCAAGACGTCTGGCCACTATGTTTTTTTTTCTAAATCCCACCACAGCAGAGCAGCAACCAATGGGCATGAGTGCTGCTACATTAGGGATGCCCAGTCCCTAGCAACCACCCAAATTTGTTTCCTAGTGAAGGGAGACACCAATTTCTCTATCTATGATTTAAATACAGTCTGGAAGCTTAAAAATGTTTTAAAAATAAGTTGAGGGGCACCATGCACTATGAAAAATACAGGATGGGTAACCCCATGCAGAATCATGTGTTCTGCCACCTTGGGGTTTGATTCCCAAGGACCTCTAGAGCTTCGCTGTTGAGATCACAAGGAATCAAACTCCTCTGTGGCAGAATACACTAGTTCTGCCTGGTTACCCATGCTGTATTCTCTATCTTATGATTTTCACTCTAACATTAAGTTACTGAGGGTGTTAAAAAAATAAATAAAATACATATAGAGGTGAGCAGACTGAGAGTCACTGTGATCACCGTTCCAGATAGTAAAACATTTAAATCTCTAGGGGATCTATAATTCACTTCAAAGTCCAAAGGGAGCCTAAAGAGGTGAAAAATAGAGAGAACCACATAATTATTTTATATTATTATTATAATTCTGTTTCTCTCTCTATTTTTCACCTCTTTAGGCTCCCTTTGGACTTTTAAGTGAAGTGTGGATCCCCCAAAGATTTAAACGTTTTACTGTCTGGAACAGTGATCACAGTGATTCACAGTCTGCTAACCTCTGTATGTATTTTCTTTCTTTATTTTTTTAACACCCTCAATAACTTCATGTTAGAGTAAAAATCATAAGATGTGATTACTTAAATGGGTGTTAGTTACTTTTATTTTCATTTTTATAAACATTTTCTGTTTGACCTTTTGACCTCCAGTCTCTCTGTACAAATAGCATTAGCTATAAATATCAAAATTAAAGCAATATTAATAATTAATTATCTGTTTTATAGCAATATGTATATGGGCTCCAGTTTTGTATTACTAATTTTGTAACTATATTATTGTTACTTTTTTTACAAATGTAAGTCACTTTATTTAATGACATGGTAAATATATTTCACCACTGATGTTTCATAGTTTCATAGTAAGGTTACAAGTCTATGGGCTTATGCCCTTAGTGACATGCTGTTTTATAAATAATACTGAGTTTTCTCTGTACTCATATAAGTGTCCAATCCATTTTTGAAAGCATTTCATGTACCACATGTTACTAGATCTTCAGGGAGGGAGTTCCATATTCCCACCACCCTTTGGCTGAACCATTGCCACCTTTTGGTGGTCCTACATATCTTTCCTTTTAATTGCATCTTGTGAGATCTAGTATTTGTCACATTTTTAGCTATGCTTAATCCAGATGCTTCCCATAATTGCTCATCTTTAAATGATCTGAACACAATGCATAAATTGTCTCTGATTTTTCTATATCTCATCGAATAGAAGTCCAGAGTTTGCAGTCTCTCTGAGTAGTCATTATCTTTTATGTTATATATCTTTTTTGTTAGTCTAACATACTAAAATGCCAGTAGAATAGGCCTAACTGTCTTTCGTGTCTGTCCATTTGGTCAGCCCCCACCCTGGGAGCTGACCTTACTGCCCCCTTTGCCCTCTCTGGCTTCTCCCTTCCCAGTTCCAGATATTCCCGCTCCGCAGGACTTTGCTTCCAGAATCCTTCCCCTGTACCTGTCCCACCCCCTCTTGAACTTCTCCACCATCTCTGCCTCCACCAGCCCCCCTGGGAAGCGCATTCCATGACTCCACCACCATCTCAGTGAAGAAGCACCTCCTCCTTCCTCCCCTGAATCTGCCTCCTCTAGCTTCCACCCATGCCCTCTAGTTGACCCTCCTCCTTCCTTCAGAGCACCCTGACTGCTCCTCGATTATTTAATCACTTCATGTACCTGAAGCCCTCTATCATGTCCCCCAAAGTCCCTTCTCTCTTCCAATGTGTACATATTTAGTTCTTTGAGCCTCTCCCCATAGGTCCTGTCCCCCAAGCCCCAGATTATTTTGGTTGCCCTCCCTCTTGACCCTCTCCAGGAGTTCAATGTCCCTCTTTAAGTGTGGCCTCCAAAACTGCATGCAGTACTCGAGGTGCGGCCTCATCAAGCAGTTATACAGAGGGAGTATCACTTCTCTCCTTCTGGAGGTGATCCCCCTAGCGATGCATCCCAGCATCCTGTTGGCCTTGGCCGCTGCCCTCCTGCAAGTCTCAGAGTTGTTCATCTTGACATCCACCACTACCCCCAGGTCCTTCTCAGCCATCGAGACTTGTAGCATTTCCCCCCCAGGGTGTACACTTGGCCCAGGTTTCTGGCTCCCAGATGCAGTACCTTGCATTTCCCTGCATTGAACCTCAACTTCCACTTTCTAGACCACCTTTCCAGAGCTTCCAGGTCCCCCCCATAGGGGCCATCCTCCCCTCTTCCACATCCACCACCACCCCCAGTTTTGAATCAGCCACAAAGAGACTCATCTCACTCCTGATACCCTTCCTTATGTCATAGATGTAGGCATTGAACAGGAGGGGCCCAAGGACCTATCCCTGTGGGACCCCACCAATGAGCCTCCTTGGGGATGAGACTATCCCACCAACTACGACCCTCTGGGTCCAATTCTGGAGCCAATTACCTATCCATCTGATCATCTGGGTCCCCACCCCCATTTCTCCCAGCTTATTCAACAGGCCCCCATGAGAAACAGAGTCAAACACCTTGCTGAAATCAAGATAGAGGACATCCACCAGTCTACCCAGGTCCAAGACACTTGTCACCCAGTCACAGAACTCCACAAGGTTTGTCTGACACAATTTCCCTGGGATGAATCCATGCTGTCTGTCATCCAGGCACAATGACTTTCCAGGTTACCCCCTAGCCTCTCCTTGACAATGCCCTCCATCACCTTGCCCACCACCGATGTCAGGCTGATGGGCCTGTAGTTCCCTGCCACCTCCCTTGATCCCCCCTTGTGGATAGACGCTATATGTGCCACTTTGCAGGAATGGGGCACCCATCTGGTCCTCAGAAAGATGCTGAAAAGCTCTGCTAGGGGTTTCACCAGGACATCCGCCAGTTCCTTCAGCACTCTGGGATGTAATTTATCCAGCCCCAGTGCTTTCTCCATCTTAAGGGACCTGAGGGCTTCCCTCACTCTCTCTGCCATGATTTCCACCTCAGCTACCTCATCACCCTGTTTTGCCTTCCCACCTCCTGCCAGTGATGGCCCCCCTCTCCCCAGACCCGCCGATCGGCAAGGGTCCCCACTGACTCAGTGTCACCATCTCCTCCCATGAATGATGCAGCCCCCCCATTTTCCTTGGTGAAAACTGAGGCGAAGTACTCATTTTGTACCAAAACCTGCTCCCCCGGGTCTTGTGCCCATCCCTGCCCTGTTTTAATCCTGCTAATCTGCCCCTTCACCCTTCATTTTTCCCCAATGTATCTCAAGAACCCCTTGTTCCCTCTCCTAATTTCCCTGGCCAGGTTCTGCTCCTTCCTTGCCATAGCCACTGTCACCACCCTAGTGGCCCTTCTGGCCATCAGGTCATACTCCCCTCAACCCCTTTCACTCCTTGAGCACTTGAAATGCCTATAAGCCACCTCTTTCCCCTTCACCACCTCTTGAACCTCCCTGGTCCACTAGCAGGATTTACGGGCCCTACCACATTTTTGTCTTACTCTTGCACAGGTGCTGGTAGCATCCTGCACCCCCCTCCTGATGATTTCCCACCTACTGTCAGTGTCCATGTCTGGCCCAATCCCATCCAAATGGTTCTTAAGGATTCTTCCTATTTCCTTGAAATCCTCCCCCCTGAAGTCAGTTACCTCCATCTTTGTGCAGCCTTCTACCCCTCCTAGGTGCAGGCTGAACCAGACCGTGGTGTGGTTGCTCCCTGCCAATGGGTTCCTTACCTCCAGGCCCCCAATCTGGTCACTGTCTGCCAAGACCATATCCAGTATCCACGCCTCCCTGGTCGGTTCCCCCACCTGCTGAGTTAGGAACTCATCATGAAAGATATCCAATAACCTCTGTTCCTTGGCCACTGAGGATGTCATAGTCTCCCAGTCCATTCCTGGCATGTTTAAGTACCCCAACACCACCACCCTTCCCCTTCCCAATCTGCAGTGCCCACCAACATCTGCCACCAGACTCTCCTCCACCTCCTCCACCAGCACAGGGGATCTCTACACCACTCCTATTTTCACTGTCTTGCCCCCCCCTTGTTGTCAAGGTGACCCAAATTGCCTCCACAGTTCCCTCCACCTCTTCCACTCCTCCTATGCCAATGCAGTTTTTGACTATTACTGCTACCCCTCCTCCCCTTCCCTCCCCCCGTCCTTCCTGAAAATGGTGTAACTCTCCAGGTTCAGTTACCAGTCATGCCCTGCGGTGGCCCGGGTCTCAGTGACCACTGCCACATCCACCTCTCCCTCAGTTAGCATAATCTGGAGCTCAGGCATTTTATTGCCCATGCTCCTGGCATTTAGCAGTCTACGTTGGACTGTTTCAATGTGTTTCATATTGTTAATATTATTTGGTGATATAATTGGAGAACAGTATTCCAAGTGTGGTGTATCAATAAGGGGACTATACAGTTACTTATTTTGAACCTTGTAGCCACACCCCATGATGAAGGCTTACTGCCAAAGTGCTGGGGTAGCTGGCACCATCCTGTGCTGAGGATTGTCCAAATAAATTTATTCTTTGTTCTTTCTGCAAATGCTGTGTGGCTGTCTTTGGTTGGCTGTTTGGAGTGCACTCCCTTTGGAACTGGTTGAACATTTGCAGGTTGGTTGCCCAAGCTGTGCACACCCTCACTCGATGGTTCATGGTGGCCCTTTTGGGATTTGTTTCATGTATGTAAAAGCTGTCCTTTTCCAAATTCTGGCCAAAATTTGTTTTTGCTCCTGTGGCACAGAATGGCATTGCATTTGCACAGACTTGCATTTTGGTGGGGATTCAAAAATTTTCTGTACCAGGTACATGAGGTGGAGTAATAAGATGGCTAAGCTGACAATTTGGTCACTGTTCTCCTATAAATGGAAGATCAGGGCCAAGAAGGCACTGTGATTCCACAGCTACATACATATATGAAAAATAAGGATACAATTATACAGTCTCAAAAAGTAAAGAAATAAGTTGCAATAAGCTTCATTAATGCTTCAGTTAGGGTCAAAGTGACAACATTTGAGAAATGAGACAGTAGGGTTTCCCACCCTAACATCCCACCCTTACAAACCAGGCAGGAGAGCAGGTGTGGGGTGTGCCGTGGTCTTCTCAAGCCTAATGCTCACCCCATTCTCCTAAAGTGTATACATCTGACCTTATTTGCAGATGGAATGGGGTGAGTGTTAGGCTTGAGAAACCCAAAGCCCACTCCACACCTGCTGTTCTGCCTGGTTTGGGAGGGTGAGGTGTTAGGGTTGGGAAACCCTAATGCCTCATTTCCCAACTTTTGTAGCTTTGATCTTAACTGGAGCATTAACAAAGTTGTTTGCAACTTATAATAATATATACTGGTATGTATATATATTTTACAGTGGCACAGTAATGCCACTACAGTTAGGTTCGAGCAGAAGTTTTTATGTTAAACCTCAGATTTTGCACTTTAAGTTCTTCGCAAGCATTCAACAGATTTACATGCACTTTTGCATGCATGGTCTTGGGGGGATATATCTTGAAGTGCCAAGTTTTGTTGTGATAGGATGTGTGGATTCTGAGATGCAGATAGTGAAAAAAGGTTTAAAACTCCCTGTTTTTTGTTGTGTTATATATCACCTGGCACACAGACAGTTTGGAGCTGTGGTCTGAAATTTTCAGGGCAGAAAGTGCTTGCCCCACGGATGTGCCTTCCGCTGTTTTGTGAAAAAAATTTGAACCTTTTCCAAAGTGATTAAATTTTAAAATTTTGGTTCTCAGCATGCTCAGTACAGTCTTTTGGATAACTGCTTGGAACGAAAAAAGAATTTGGCCCATACAAAAATGGATCATTTTTCGTATGGGGCAATTCTTTTTTGTGAGGTAAAAATCTTTCTTCATATGTTCGGCATCTTGTTTTCATTGTTTTTCAACAAAAAAATTCAAAACCCACAAATATGACATCCTGCACTCACTCAAACACATGTATCTTGCTATCGGGACCCTGTTAAGTGGATTCTGTACTTAGTTTGTGGATAAATGACCCAGAAATTTCTTTTTTTAACATTTCAAAATAATTTTTCTCAGTCAATTTTCTTTTTTCATATAGGCATACAAAAAAGTATTGATCTATATGAAAAAAGAATGGCTTCATATCGAAAAAGAATATGGACAAAGTTTTTTTCCTTATTCTTTTTTCATATGAACAAATTTTTTTTTTGTATAAATAAAAAAAGCATATGAAAACGGATGCCTTCGTAGGAAGAAAGAATGGGGAAAAATCAAAGTCCAAATTCTTTTTCCATATGAAGGCATCATTTTTTGTACGCTTTTCTCATTCAGTATGCCTTCCTGGTAAATCTCTTAAATAAATAAATAAATAAATAAATATGAAAAAAAATGCCTTCATATTAAAAAAGAATTCAGACTTCATTTTTATCCATTCTTTTTTAATTTTGTATTAATGAATCCTTTTTCATATGCTTCTTTGTTCATATGAAAAAAGAATGCCCTCATACAAAAAAGGAATTTGGGCTAAGATTTTTTAACATTCATTTTTCATATGGATGAATCCTTTCTCATGTGCTTTATTCATTCATACAACAAAAGAATGCCTTCATACAAAAAAATACTTTGGACTTAGTTTAGTTCCCATTCTTTTTTCATACGAATGCATGCTTTTTTGTTTGGCTTTTTCCATTCATACAAAAACAGAATGTCCTCATCCAAAAAAAGATTTCAGACTTAGTTTTTCCCCCACATTAGATCTTTAAAAAACCATAAGTCCCACAAAATGTGGACTTAAGGGGCAATGTATGTTTCAGAACAAATGACTTAATGAGTACTACAAGAATAATACATAACCCCCCCCCAAAAAAGTGTAGGGCCTACATAAAATACCATAAAAATTTAAAAGTGAAAATGTTCACAGGATAACATTGGAACTTTAACAACCCTTAACTCCCTCAATATTTGTATTTAATGGACTATATATGTATATATCATGTCAAAAAAATCAATTTAATGCATCAGTTAGGGTTGTTCCACAGTAACAAAAGTGAGGAAATTTGGTGTTAGGGTTCAAAGCGCCCCTTGCACCACCCCAGCCTGCCCCCCAACCAGCATCAGGGTGTGCATTGGGGTCATCTGTCCTAACTCTCACCCCATCACATGTGTAAACAAGCTGAGGCATAGGAAAATGGGGTGAGAGTTAGGACTGATGACCCCAACGCACACCCCAATGCCAGTTGCAGGGGCAGGCAGGAGTGGTGCAAGGGGGGCTTTCAACCCTAACACCGAATTTCCTCACTTTTGTCACTGTGTAACAACCCTAACTGATCCATTAAACAGAGATTTTTGCCATGAATTTCCCTTCTTTTTGAGAATAAGGACTATAAATAGTGAATGGAATGTGGTGGTGGGAGCACGGGCTCTTCAGGGCCCCGTGCTCTCAACATGTGATTTTGTGTGACATGGTAATGGTAACTGCTTTGCAAACATAAACACTAAAGTTTACGCACATGGTGACGCAAACGTAAATGGTAAAGCAAACATTAATAGAAACGCAAGCCAAAATTGATCCCAAAGTGAACAGTGATGTAAACGGAGACACAAGCATGTACAGAAATGCAACTGATAATGTGCACGGTCATGGTACCGCTATTGTAAATGCAAATTGTAACTGTAACAGCAACAATAATGCAAAAGGAAACAGAAATGGAAATGCAAATGCAAGTGCATACGGAAACGCAAAGTGTAATGTGCACGGTCATGGTACTGCAATTGCAAATACAAATGATAACAGTAACAGCAACAATAACACCAAAGGAAACAGAAACATAAATGCAAATGCAAGTGCGTACGGAAACGCAAACCGTAGCACGCACAGTCACAGTGCTGCAATTGTAAATGCAAATGGTAACGGTAACAGCAAAAATAACACCAAAGGAAACAGAAATGGAAACACGAATTCAAGCATGTATGGAAATGCAAAGTGTCAGGAGATCTAAACCTCACTTTCAGGTTCTTGGCGATATTGGGAATGTAAGTAATCACAGACACGTTGCATTAGAGTAATAAACTTGTTTATTACTACCAAAAGGATAAAATCACAGTTGCCCTAAGCAGTTCTTACCAATACGAACTGGGAGCCAGTGCTAAGCATTCCGTATACCTCAAGGTTTCTTTGTGTCTCTTGGGATCTCCAAGGTACAAGACTTAGTGTCTCACATTATATACCTATGATAATTACTATGGTTACTGTAAGATAGAAACATTTCTAGTTACAGAGATGAGCCCTATTGGTTAAATTAGAGGAGGCTCCACCGTCCAAGATAACATTATACAATTTTGTAGTAGTCATCAGTTTGTGAAACAAAAGAGTACTTATACAGAGTCTTACATAACTCAATGTAGTGGCACAAATCACTGAAAGGTGTCAATGCTGACTTATATATCATAATTATTACAAGGACACAGTTGTCCTAACATCTTATAAGTAAGAAATACACAGAAAATACATAGAAATATATATATATATATATATATTAGCAAACAGAGTGTATTACAATAACATGTGTACATATCCTGACATCTACTCTCTCACATGGTAGATGCCCTTAGCCCTATATGTTAGTACAACATATACCTAAGCACTAGCTGTCTATGGTGTACCTCTGAGGGTACCAATAAGGTTGCAGGGACCTTGTGTAACATCCCCCCTTGTTGCATCCAAGGGCAACAAACAAATCCTGGGAAAGGACAGGGAGCAGTGGCCATTTACAAACCTGATGCGTGAGCTTTGTAAAGGAACTCAAGCTGCTCATGGTGTTGGTGCAGTGTGCACTGTAGGCAGCATAGCATAATAATCAAGAAAAATATCAAAAATGCTTGTATAATAACAAAACCTTTAAAAGTAATTTCTTACCAGGTGTTAGTTCATGCATCATTCATGTCACCATCATTAATTAATGAAAGGATAGCTTCATTGGCCTTGGTCATATTATTGCTGATGTGGATGAGGTGGGTATATTTCCTGTCTAAAAGTGATTTTAATGTAATTGCAAGAGGATCTATGTGTACATTAAACTATGGCAAATATTTAGAAAGTGTGAGCAGATAATCGGGGTTACCATCAATGATGTCTGCATCAATAAGGGGGATGGGGGTTATAACGGTATGCCCAATAACAGTTTTCTGATGTGGGACAAAACAAAAATTGAGGATATCAACAAGTCATGTTTCAGATCCAGAAGTATAGCTTTTGAAATTAGTAACCACGCAATACTCTCCATCAGAATTATACTGAGATCTAACAGTGGGGAGTCTCCACTTTTGCAACTGTACCGGACAGGTGTAGGTCATCTTGGAAATCTGGGTTGACAGGTGATGAACCTTCTCACGATAAGATTGGTAGAGTTTATCTGGAGCCAATTTTGAGTCTGAGGAATGTGTGCCATTTGTGCTGATGTCATCATCCATGGAAAAAGTCCAATCAATACTATCTGGAGAATAACCACTTACAGATTGAATAACATCAAATACATCACATCGACACAAGTAAATATATTGCTTCTTTGCACAGCAGTCTGTGTGCGGAGTGATCCAGGCGTCCAGGAAAGAATAAAAAACTAGTAGAGGAGGTAGATCCGGGTGTTCTCTGTGGATGTCTTCATCAAGGTGCCCAATAGATTATACCAGTGCCAGCTTGTCGAACAAAGCTGTAGTGGGATCAAAGCATGGTAAAGAGACAGTAAAAGAAACAAACATAGTATCTCTTATAGAACATTTCTTAGAAGTAAAACAAGGACCAGTATTAGGGTGTCTGGTCACAAAACCCAGGTTTCTAGCTGTAGCAAGAGGAATAGTTAGAGACTGTTGCATTCACATAGCAATACAGCCAGGGGTTTTACATCATGGACAATACCATTTGGAAATGGGTCTGTCATGTGTGATATCAGGGATTCTTCCAGATTCTAGATCACGAAAGAGATTGTTGATGGTAGTGATAATGTATGAGCCACAGGCAGAGCAGAGAATTTGTCTAGCAATATATTGTTTATCTGCTTCTTTGTTATTCTGTGCAATAAGTGCGTTAATCTTCACTTTGGAGTCTGTAAATGCCTTAGCAATGTCGTGCATATTGTATACAGTGTATCTTTCTTCCTGACTAAAGCCATCCACACCATGCAATAATGGGGTAGTATATTATTCACCAAACCAGTCTGAAATTTGGCAGAATGAGATTTGATAGCAGCAATGTTTGCCTTATTCCAAATAGACATGGCTGCACCAAAGAGACCTGTGACAGTACCTGTTACACCAGTGACATCAGAACTGTCAACTTCACGTGTATAATGTTTATGACTTTGATCATCAGGATTATGCTTTCTTCTGAAGTTGCCTCTATGTTCAGTAGTATGAACCCCGGCAATAGGGTCTTGAGTACGAATCTGAAATGCAGCTAAACTATCAAGCAATAACGTACTATAAAATGCTGACTTATTTGTATTGTGACACATACCAAATTCTTTCATATTCCGGTAAGTAAGATTAAACAACACGGGTATATGCATAAATTGTAAATTGTTAATCAATGAACCAGAGAGGGCAGTAGCTGTTAGACTACTGCGGGGACCAGGGGTGTGCTTTGGACATTCCAAAAGCTGTTTATCAGTGGGTGGTAACACAGAGAGGTACATGGCAGCAGAAGCCATGTTGTGTGCAGCACAAAATTTCCAAGCAGAATCCTTAGACAAAGAATTACAATATGAAGGATGAATTAAGGCAGTAATATTGTATAAACCAGAATGCCTAAGAGGAGTTTGCAGCAAGGACAGAGAACTATTTGGGGATAATTTAGCATTAGGCCAACCCTGGAAAGTTCCTTTGGAGAGTTTGGCCACAGGGAGAATTTGTCCTTGCGATGTGGATTGCCACTCAATTTGTAGGGTAGATTGATCAGGAGCAACAACCGAGGCAGTGAGGTAAGCATCGGAACCTTCCTGGACAGTAATGACTATCGGTTATTTTGAGGGATACTCCCTCTGAAGGAGATGCTGGATGATTAAGGTGTGGTAGGAGGTTCGGTACCATGCCTTGGATGCAGGGGATAACTCCTGAGATGAGGAGATAATGGAACAAGATAGCCATCTTGTCAGTGTATCTGAAAAGCAAAATCAAACATTAGTAAGTCAGTACTATTCTTCCCAATGGGATGAGGAAAAGTAATTAAGCTCCTTTATACAGTTTCAGTTGGTTTGCTGTAACCATTTGTCAGTCAGTTTTTTATTTTGCAGGAGTCTAATTTGATAGGCTGCCGGACTGAGCTTGTTGACAATGGGATATGGGCCTTCCCATTTATTGAAGAAGGAATGTGTGGGATGTGTAAATCAGAGGACCATTACCTGATCTCCAGCCTGCCAATCCACTTCTTGTGCATGTTTGTCAAACTGTATTTTGGATTGTTGCTGGGCCTTATCCATGCAGTTAGCAGCATACAAGTGTGTGTGTATAAGGTCTTTTCTGAGTTTTTCCACATATTGATCTACAGACACACAGTCTGCAGTGGGAGTGTTCAGGTCAAACAACAGGTGTTCTGGTAATCTCATCTGTCTTCCAGTCATCACCTCAAAGGGTGTGAGCTGGGTAGTGGCTGAGGGTGTGCCCCTAATTGCCATAAGGAGTAACGACAGTAGGGAATCCCAAGTTTTGGGATTGTCCTGAATTAATTTGGAAAGCATTTGCTTAATCCGTCTGTTGGCTCTCTCTACTTGACCTGAATATTGGGGGTGGTAGGGTATGTGGAACTTTTGTTGAACTCCAAGGAGTTCAAGGGATTCTTTCATTAACTCATCTGTAAAACTGGTTCCTTTGTCAGAGTCCACCTTAAGAGGTAGGCCCCACCTGGAGAAAATTTGTTCCACCAGGATTTTGGCAGTGGTTTTAGCGGTGCATGTTTTAGTGGGGAAAGCTTCAACCCACTTAGAGAAGAGGTCAGTTACCACAAGAGCATACTTGTTATTTCTGCTGGTATTGGTTAAGGAACCAATAAAATCAATCTGTATGGTATTCCAAGGGCCAGAGTGTCATTGTGATAAGAGTTTGGCATTTTATTTGGTGGGGATGGGGTTGTTTTGTGCACAAACAAGGCAGTTATCTATGTACTATTTGACATCTTTGGTGACACCAGGCCACCAGGCGGTGGTCTTAAGCCTCTGGAGGGTGTTTTCCACTCCCTGGTGCCCACCAGTGGGTGTATTGTGCACTTGGTGCAAAAATTCAGACCTAAGATATCTGGGGACCACCCATAACTTGGTGGTGGAATCATCTGGCTGGTAGCAGATGAGCGTGTCATCTGGTGACAAGCGTAACTTACCTTCATGCCTCCGGTAGGGGTTATGTGTGGGAAGTTTTTCTTCGGTACTCTTGTCAAGAAATCTGAATGCTTCTTTGAGTTCAGTATCAATGTTTTGGGCTGCTGAGAGGTCCAAGGGGGAAAAGGGTTCAGGTTTTTTCCTGAGTGCTGCAATATGTACGGCGCATTGGCCTCTGGATGATCCATCATCCATGTGTCCCCTCTAGGGCTCATTCCTTGGCAAGGGTATCTACTGTATCATTGAAGGCATGGTAGGGATCATGGAGAGAATGAGCCTTAACTTTGTGTACATAGAGTTTGTGTGCAAATTTTTGTGCCAGTGAATGTATGTATATTACCAGTTCCTTGTACTTCACTGGGCTGCCATCAGAAGAGAGGAAGGCGTTTTTCTACCAGAAAGGAAGGAATTCTGTAAGAGAACAACAAACCCAATTAGAGACTGTAAAAATGATGGTATCCTCAGTCCCATGCTGGATGAACTCAAGGGTACAGGCCACCGCTGCCTTCTCTGCATACTGTGATGATGCTACACTGCAATGCTTAGAGATCTTAACAGTGTTACCATCAGGGTAAATCACTAGGATGCCCATCCCTGCAATTTGTTCTCCCTGATAGTGGGAAGCTGAACCATCGGTAAAAATATGACACAAAGAGGTGTTGTCAAGTATTTGTGGTGTGGCAGGGAGAAAAGGGCCTGGATCTGGAAGATCAGGTGACTGCAGTGTACAGTCATGGGTCTCTCCTTGGAAAAGGAGTCCATGTGCCAGCATAGATGGAATTTTTGTTGGGTGCAACTGCATGTCTCTATCCTGGAGAAGAAGTGACCAGTGTGTCAGCCTCTTATTAGAGACTGTCCTGTCCTTCACTCTGTCTGAGAACAGGAAGGTAGTTGTGGTTGGTGCTAATAATCAGTGGAGAGTACCCAGTGATAAGTGCTTGACAGCCCAGTGGGTGGCCAGAAGGTTCCTTTCGCAAAGGCTGTACTTCTGTTCCACTGGGGTCAAGAGCTGTGATGCATATGCAATAGGTCTCAGGGTGCCATGAAACATCTGGACCAGCACTGCTGACATGGCAATGTCAGAGGTGGCACATTCCAGATAGATTGGTAGTGATGGATTGGGGTTAACCAGAGCTGGGGCAGAGGTCAAGGGCTGCTTCAGTGACATCACAGCCTGGGTACGTATAGGGCCCCAAGTCCATGGAATGTCCTTCTTTAATAGCTCATACAGAGGAGCGGCTTTCTGAGCAAAATCACAGATAAAATCTCTAGAGTAGTTCACCATACCTAGAAACTGTCGAAGAGTTGCCACACTGGTAGGCAACGGCAAGTCGTGCAGTCCTTGTATCTTCTTCCAGGTAGGGCTTCGGCCTTGGTCAGTTATTTTTAGACCCAGAAAGAGTACTGCTTTCTGACATAGCTGTGCTTTTGCTGGATCGCATTTTAGGCCTGCTTTCTGAATGAGAGTTAGTAGTTCATCCAAGAGATCCAAGTGTTGTTCCTGTGTGGCAGTTTCCAGCAACAGGTTGTCCACATACTGCAAAAGACAATGGGGAGTAGAGAAACCCTCAAGGGAGTCCATCATATGCAGTGGAACAGGGATGGGCTGTTATGGAATCTCTGTGGTAAGCAAGTCCACGTATACTGTCTTCCTTCAAAGGTGAAAGCAAACTTATATTGACTCTTGAGAGCCAATGGTAGTGACCAAAAGCCATTGGAGATATTCAGGGTACTGAACCATTTTAGGTCTGGGGTCAAAAGTCATAGCACATCAGGTGCGGATGCCACAGTTGGAGTATAACTGGGGGTGATCTGGTTCAGTTTCCTGAAGTCAATAGTAAGTCTCCAGGCACCTGTGGGTTTTTTCACGGGCCACACTGGGGAGTTAGCAGTAGAAACGCATGTTCTGATTACCCCTTGCTTGAGAATTGACTTTATTGTTTCTCTGAGAGAAGGCAAGGCCACAGTTGGAAAAGGATATTGCCTTTGCCTCTCATGTGCTGGGCCTGGCACTTCGATGACAGTGTGCATTCTGCCACAGTCATGTTTGTTGATTACAAACACTTCCAAATGCTGTTGCAAGATGGGGAGAAGCTTTGGGAAAAGTTCATGGTCTTTGAACAAATCTATGACGTCATACTCTTTGTTGTTAGCAGATATTGTTGCCACAACATGTGAATCTGGAATGAAAATAGTGTGGTATTGACCCTGAATTTGTATCAATAGCATGTTAGCTAAATCCACCGCATAGCCATGTGGTACAAGAAAATCAATTCCTATGATACTAGGATGATCATGCTATACCATCAGTTGGAAGGAGTGTGAGGCCTTTAGGTGGCCTAACTCTACCTGCAAGGGTAGAGACCGATATACAGGTACTCTAGTACCATCTACTCCTGACATGTTGGTCCTCCTTCTGGTGGACCAAGGAGATGTGTTCAACTGGTCATCATGTAATACAGACACAGACGCGCCTGTATCTATTAACACTATAAGTAGGCAGCCCCCAACCTCAGCCTCAGTGCAGTGCCTTCCGTTTGTATCCAAGACCAGCTTGTTTACCATCTGGATTGGGACCTGTAATTATCAATCTGTACTACTGGGAGCATGGAGAGGTTGGGCCTGGCTCCTTTGAACCACTTCACCATGCTGCACTGATGATATATAAGAGAAGCTTCTGGGTTCAGGCCAGTATGGGTCTGAGGGCCTGTACTTCCAGTGTTGCCATGGCCCATTGGTGTTTGGGTCACCGCTTGTACAGCTGCAAGAGACTGAGCAGGAACAGCATCTGGCACAGAGCACACTTGCCCTAGGAGATCTTGTAATTTCTGATTTTCTTTGGCTATCTCCCTATACTAAGGGCCTGTTCTTTGTTGTTGTTGTCTGCCCTTATTCTTGTGCTTCTTATTCTTATGATAGTTTCAGTTCCCACCCCATTGCTGCTGTTGCTGTTGTGGTTGTGCCTGTTAGGGGTGTTGGTTGTCTGCGGGGAGGGGCTGTTTGTGTTGGGCCTGCCTTTCCACCATGTAGTGCATTGCGGCCTCTTGAGTAAGCTCCACAGTGGCTACTTTCTTGGAACCGGAGCCAGATCACGGATGTAGAGTTGGTAGACTCTCTCAGTTTTCTGAAGGATGTCGTAAAACCTGTCCGAGTTGGGATAAGTGGTTGGCTGTACCTTTTCTCTTACTGCAGGTATCATGTTCCTAAGGAACAGGGTCTTGTACTCAATAAGATCTACATCTGCAGCTTCTTGTGCAAGGTGCTTTCCTGCTCGGTAGGCCATCCAGAGTCTCTGGTGGTAAGTCACTGGACTTTCCTTTGCATTCTGTTTTACAGGGTATGCAAGCCTCACTCCTACTACACCTGGGCTGTGTGCAGAAATGAGCTCAGCTGCAACCTCATCAAAGGTGATGTTGCCATCCTGGTGAATGGCATCGGGGAGTTTGGCCCACAATAGGATCGATGGTCTGGCGTAGTATCTGGACCTGATATTCTGCAGCAAGGCTAAGCATCTCGCATTTGGAACACATCTTTTCCAAGTGGTAGCTGAGGTTGTCAGACGGGTTCATCTGACCGATACTGTCAGCTATTTGCTGAAAAGAGTAGGCCATTTGTAGGGGATTATTAGGCTGATCAGGTGGAGGTAGGTTATCTCGGGCACCATCTAGGGCAACCTGGGCTGCAGCCTCGGCTGCAGTATGAACAACGCCATCCTGAGTGCTAGCCTCTTGTAGCAGCTGCCTGATTTGGATTTTAATGGCCCGTTTACTTCTCTCAGGAATAGGTATATTACCTATTGCATTTTCAATCATTGTTTCTATCTCCTGCCTGTCTTCCATATTAATAATGGCTATCGGTGGTGCCATTGGGACCAGGCTTGGGCCTGCTCCCCCCCATCATGGGGCTGCCATGTTGGCGTCTCCCATGATGGACATCACGACATCAACGACGTATGACATGGTGTGGGTGGAGTGGGGACCTGCCATGTTGTGAATGGCTGGGTGGGGTTTCTGAGCCATAGTAGGGGTGTAACTGGGCATTGTACTGAGAGATGTCATCATCTGATACCTCCCCCTTGGGTGACGTGTGTAAGGCAGGGGCTACGCCTCCCATCACCGTAATATGTCCAGCCAGAACCTCCCACTGATGGTGCAGTTTTGCCATCTTGGTTTTACATTCAGCATGACTCACAGTTGCAAGATCCATATCAACCTCATGTTGCACTTGCCTTTGCAACACTCTATATTTGGCGCTCAATTCGCGATTGTCCCTAGTTGCCACTTCTAAGTCATTACGTACCTGGTTTATCTTGTCCTGTAGCTCTCCCATCTCCTCACTCAGCTGTGCGTTCGCTGTACTTAACAAGTCATTCATATGCAATGCCTGTCTCTTATCCCATCTTAAACTTTCACATTCCTGCTTCAACATACAAAGTTCATGTTCTCCAGCCTGTGCTGAATGATGCAAAAGTGAATCCTTTTCATTTCACAGTGTTTGAAGTTCAGACTCCAAATTCTGCTGCAGTCTAATACTTTCCGTTTCCTACAAACCCATCTCTTGCTTAAGAGACAAAATATGCAGATCAAGGGTTCAAAACCACTCTTCGGAGGCTTCCAGAGCAGCGTAGAGAGCCACGACCAGCAGCCCTTTGGCATGATGCTTATTGGCTGATTGTTTCATCTCTGTGTACTGGGTTGAAATCCCCAGTATAGGGTTTTTGGATTGTCTTGCGTTCCGCGTGAAGCCAGCCCATCCTCCATGGGAGGCAAGGAAGTTAGAGACATCGAGTCTCAGTTCTGTGCAGATATTTGATACGGTGGCCATTGCGTGGGAGGGAATGAAAAATCAAACTGTGAAAAAGGCACCGTGTTATGTATTGATCCACAGCAGGAGCACATTATACACAGTTGGGCTACTGTAAAATTTGTAGGCTTACAATTCAAAGCTGCTGTGGAGTGGGTCGAGTCGGCATCAACCACACCCAAGAAAAACAGCCAGACTTTGTAAGTGACTACAAAGTGGTTTGAAAACGGGAGAGGTGATACAGAAATGTACACCTACTCTCCCTGTTGGGAAGGGAGAAGTTGTAGTAACTAGAGAAAGCTTACAAACACCAAATATTGCCTGCATGCACTCGCCAATTGTCAGGAGGTCTAAACCTCACTCTCGGGTTCTTGGCAATATTGGGAATGCAAGTAATCACAGACATGTTGCATTAGAGTAATAAACTTGTTTATTACTACCAAAAGGATAAAATCACAGTTGCCCTAAGCAGTTCTTACCAATACAAACTGGGAGCCAGTGCTAAATATTCCCTATACCTCGAGGTTTTTTTGTGTCTCTTGGGATCTCCGAGGTACAAGACTTAGTGTCTCACATTATATACCTATGATAATTACTATGGTTACTGTAAGATGGAAACATTTCTAGTTACAGAGATGAGCCCTATTGGTTAAATTAGAGGAGGATCCACCGTCCAAGATAACATAAAATTTTGTAGCAGTCATCAGTTTTTGAACAAAAGAGTACTTATACAGAGTCTTACATAACTTAGTGTAGCGGTACAAATCACTGAAAGGTGGCAATGCTGACTTATATATCATAATTATTACAAGGACACAGGTGTCCTAACATCTTATAAGTAAGAAATACACAGAAAATACATAGAAAAATATATATATATTAGCAAGCAGAGTGTATTACAATAACCTGCATACATATCCTGACATCTACTCTCACATGGTAGATGCCCTTAGCCCTAAATGTTAATACGACATATACCTAAGCACTAGCTGTCTATGGTGGACCTCTGAGGGTACCAATAAGGGTGCAGGGACCTTGTGTAACAAAAGCATAAAGCGCACAGTGATGGTAATGCAATTGGAAATGCAAATGGTAACGGTAAGAGCAAAGATGACTCCAAACGAAAGACAAACAGAAACACAAATGCAAACTGAAGGGCTACCAGAAACACAAATGAAAATGTGCACAGTGATGCAAATGTAAATGCAAAGACAAACAGAAGTGGAAATGCAAATGGTAATAGTAACGTAAATGCATGTGCAAATGAAAACTCAAAGGGTAACGCACATGGTGGCGTACACGGGAACGGTTATGCAAACGGGTACGGAACCACAAGCAGAAACGGTAAGGGTAACAGTAACATAAGCACACACCCTGGTTTTCCCCAACAGCTGCACAGAGAAACCCAGTGAGTACAAGGAATGTATGCATAATAATGGGTCTCAGAGCTGAAAATGAGGCGTTGAAATACTAAATTGCTTATATGTCAGGAACCTTATGACTTAAAAAAAAACATTAACATTTTGTATGAATTATGACTTTCCTGGCTAGCTTTGTGCTTAGCCCCCATTTGGGGGGCTGAGTATTTTTCTGATGAAAAGTCTGTATCTCGCACCATTTCTGAGATACGGGCCCCGAAAGACACGGCGGACACCATAATGTTAGTCTATGGGAAAAAACATCAACTTTGGAATGTCATAACTGTGCAGCAATCTAATATTTGTTCACCAAACCATTAAAAGGCACATTGTGGGATGTTGGCTCTCTTCTATCAAAATTTCAGCCCAAAAGACCAAACTGTTCTTTTGCAGCAGGGTGGCAAACAATTCCTGTCATTTTGGCCATAGTGTTGACAAGTGGTGTCATGATTTGTGACACCTTTCACAAAAAAGTGCAACAGTGTCACAGGTGCGACACTACTTTGCAACAATACTTTTCCCAGAAATTTCAAAAACATATTTCTGGGGTGTTTAATCCCAAAATAAAAACATGGCTAGCATCCTCAGGGCTCGACTAGGTAAACACAAAATAATTAGGTCCCTAGATGGTCCCAATTTTAAATGTCAAGCATTTCTGTGATAAGTAACTGAAAACAAAATGGTGAATTTGTGACACTACTAGGGTCATTTGTGACATTAAAAAGTGCATTTGCGACACTGTCAAACTTTTTGTTAACTTTTCCCATTAACTATAATGGGAAACTTGTTCTTTGAATAACTTTTGAATTGTTTAATATTTTTCAATGAAATCTTCAAAAGGCACATAAAGGACCCTGGACGCATGTTCCCTTAAGTTTTTGGACCAGTCACACAAACTGAGCCACCTGTAGGCACAAACAAAGAATGCACAAAAAAAGTAAATGTGCCCCAGAATGTCACTTAATAACTCTGCAGCTGTATATCTGACTGGTACAAAAGTTGGCAGATCCCAAGATCTATGGTTCTGCCCAACGCCTACCAAATTTCAGGCAACTCCATTGAACGGTGGCAAAGTTATTATGGTGCAAAATTTCACCATTTAACCTTAAATGAGATACTCAACCCTAACTATGGTAGCACTACCGTGCTACCATAATACATATATATATATACACACACACACACACACACACACACTTACACATGCATATATAGATACAGATACAGATCTCTCTCTCTCTCTCTATATATATATATATATATATATATATATATATATATATATATATATATATATATATATATATATATATATATATATATATATATATATACATATATATATATATATATAGACAGATATAGATATAGATATAGATATAGATATAGATATAGATATAGATATAGAGATAAAGATAGATATAGATATAGATATATCAAAGCAAAGGTCTTAATATGTTCTGCAAGACTAACACATATCCCCCTAAACATTTATGGGCAAAATAATAAAATAAAATAAAAAATGAAAATTCCCATAGGGTAACATTGGAACTTCAGCAAGTCGTAACTTCCTCAATATTTGGACTTCAGTGACAAGCCATGTATCAAAGCAAAGGTCTTAATGAGTTCTACAAGAATAATACATAATCCCCCCCATTAACATTGATGAGCAGTATAAAACAAGCATAACAAATATAAATAATGCAAATTCACATAGGACAACATCAGAACTTTAACAAGCCATACAATGAAGTAAAGACATGCATCTATGGAGGGATGGAAGTGCAGGGCCCAGAGGGCCCTGGGTTTCATTAGGCAAATGAGGATATGATTATACATTCTCAAAATATATGGAAATTCATTGCATAAAACTTTGTTAAGGCACTAGTTAGGACTACATTGGCAAAAGTAGGGAAATGTGGCATTAGGGTTCCCAACCCTAATGCCCTAATCCCACCCTGCAGGCAGCAACAAGAAACTCCATTACTATTTGACCTCTCCTACGTCTTCGCAAATCGGGTGTGGGGTGTGCTTTGGGTTTGTCAACCCTAACGCTCACCCCATTCTCATATATTGTACATATCTTGACTTATTAACTGATGGAAAGGGGTGAGTGTTAGGGCTCACAACCCCCTAGGCACACCCTGTGCCTGATTTGGGAAGACAAAGGAGAGGTCAAATAGTAATGTTTTTTTTTTCTGTTGCTGCCTGCAGTGTGGGGTTGGGGCAATAGGACTGAGAACCCTAACCCTAACACCACTCTTCCCTACTGTTTTTGGTTTAACTCTGACTAGTGCATTAATATAGTTTTTTTGCAATGAATTTGTACTAGTATACCTACTACTGTATATTATAATTAGTATAACTCTATATGGTTTGTCCTGGTCCTTGGGAGAAGTACAGTGAAGCCCACCAGGATGAAGTGTAGTGTTGTAAACTTCTGCAGTAGAGTTACTGCAGCAAACAATGCAATTTCAAAGGGAGTTAATCCCTTTTGTCAGGCAGTAAACCTGTGGCACTGCACTTCATCCTGGTAGGCTTCACTGTAAGTCCTCATCAAAGGCTGAAGTCTTAGATTTCAGACTGGTAGACTTCAATCTGATGAGGGAGCTGGTCTGGGACAAACTAGTCAGAGTGCACAGAATCAGAGATGTAGAAGAAAGATGGGGGAAATCATGGGGGCCATTCTTAAGGCAAAGTCTTGCATGAGAACAGTGATTAAAAGAAACAGGCATAAGAGACCAATATTGTTCTCTGGAAAGGTCATGGAAGCAGTGAGAGCCAAAAAGAAGGTCTTCACCAGGTGCAAGGAAAAACCAGGGAAGGAGGAATGGGAAGAGTACCAAATGAGAACAAAGGAAACCAAGAGGGCAGTTAGAAAAGCAAAGGCAGTCACAGAGCTGCAGATTGTGGAGAGGGTCAAGGGAGATGAAAAATAGTGACATATTAGAGGAAAAAGAAAGAAGGGCGGAAGAACTGCTAGGCTAACAGAAGGAGGTGGGGTAACTCAGGAGGATGAGCAGAAAGTAGCATTCTTAACAATTACTTCTGCCCTGTATTCACAAGGGAAGACACAAGGCTTTTGCCAGAAATTAGCATTAAGGCATCTGTAAAGCGAATCCCTATGATGAGGCAGCAGGTTTTTGCCAATGAAAGGGTTTAAAAAGGGGTAGCAGCCATAAAGATAGATAAGGCCAGGGGTCAGATGGGATACATCCCAGGTTGCTCAGGGAATTGACAATGGAACTAACTGAATTCCTGGTAGGGCTATTCAATAGGTCATTTGAAACAGGGGTAGCTCCAAAAGACTGGAGGGTAGCTGACATAGTCCCAAGCCATAAGGAGGTGGGACAAGAAGTAACTGGGTAATGACAGATCTGTCAGTCTTACCTCTCTTGTGGGTAAATTGATGGAAACACTAATCAAAGATGACCTCTTGGACTACATGGAGAACAATGGACTCAAGGATAGTAAACAGAACAGGTTCATGGCAGGGAGATCTTGTCAAACCAACTTGATAGTATTCTTTGACTGAGTAATGAAGGAAGTGGAAAAGGGCCATGCTGTGGATTTACTCTATTGTGATTTCAACAAGGGTTTTGACTTAGTGCCTCACAGAAGGTTGCTGAAGAAGCCAGAGGATCTGGGTGCAGTGAAGGACACAGTTAGTTGGGTAAGAAACTGGTTGGAAGGGAGACAGCAGAGGGTTGTATTAACAGAGTAAAATTGGAAGAAAGAGATCACCAGTGGGATGCAACAAGGATTGGTCCTGGGTCCAGTCCTTTCCAATATGTTCATCTGTGACACCGGAGAAGGACTCAAAGGCAAGATGTATCTCTTCACAGATGACACCAAGCTCTGAGGGATGGTAGACAGCAAGGATGGAGTTAGGGAGATGGAAAGAGACATGCAAAGGCTTGAGAAGTGGTCACAGTTTTGGCAGTTGAAATTCAATACCAAAAAGCGCAAAGGGATGCATATAGGGAAAAAGAAACATAGAGATAGTACTGGATGGGGGGGAGCTGGGCACAACCTCTGAGAAAAGATACCTAAGGGTCATCAACAGCAACTCCCTAAAACAATCTAGCCACTGTAATAAGGCCTACATTAAGGCAAACAGGATGCTGGGGTGTATATGAAGGGGTAATGACAGCAGAAGGAAGGCGGTATTACTAGTGTCTTTTGATAAGTTAATATTGATCTATAATATATGTGTGTAAATTGTTATTATGTTTATTGTATGTGGAACTATTGTCTATGCCTTATGGACCTCCTTGTAAATGAGTCTTATTACTCAAAGGAGTATCATCCTGTTCATATTGAAATATGAATAACATTTTTCCATACCATAACTCTTTATAAATCACTGATAAAGCCCCACCTGGAGTACTGTACCCAGTTCTGGAGTACTCACCTAAGGAAAGATAAGGATGGGCTGGAGCAATGAAGGGTGATCAAATGATTCAGGACCAGCAGGGTGGATCTTATGAGGATTGGCTCTAGGCACTGAACATGTACTTGCTGGAGGCCAGATGAGAGAGGGGAGATATAATAGAGACCTTAGAGTTCCTAAAAGGAATGAACAACGTAAATTGTGAGGAACTATTTGTCACAAATAGTGAATTAAGAACACAGGGGCATGATTGGAAACTGATGGGGGGTGGTTCAAGAGGGAAGTGAGAAAGTTTTATTTTACAGAAAGGGTTATTTGTCAGCTGATGTTGTGGGTGCCAGAACTATCAATGGTATCAAACATGGCTGGAACTGAGTAAGGGGCTTTGAAACATAGAAACATAGAATTTGATGGCAGATAAGGACCGCTTGGCCCACCTAGTCTGCCCATTTCCCTACCTAATGGATAAGCTGCAGATCCTAGTTAACCAGCAGCCTACTTCTTCCTACCCCCAACCCCTAGAATTGCCTTATGACTGTCCCATGCATGCTTGAATTCCACCACTATTTTGACTCCACAACCTCCTCTGGAAGGCTTCCATGCATCCACAACCCTCTCTGTGAAAAATACTTCCTTAAATTACTCTGAGCCACCCCCATCTTCAAATTGTGCCCCTTGTTCTTGCACACCTCTTTTTGAAAGATGCTACCCTCTTGGACTTTGTTGATTCCCTTGAGATACTTGAAAGTTTCCATCATGTCCCCCTCTCCCTCCTTTCCTCGAGGCTATACATATTAAGCTCCTTAAGTCTCTCTTCATATGTCTTTGTGGTTGCTCAGGGTGTTAGCAGTAAGGGGGAGCATTGGGGTGAATAGTGTAGATTAGAACCCTGTATGGACAATAGACCTTGAGTTTGTTCGGACTTTATGGGTAGACTGGCGGGGCCACTGATTTTTTTTCTGATGACATTTTCTGTTTCTGTTTCTGTGTAACTCCCATCTGAGATGCCTCACATCTTCTATCAAGTGATTCAGGTTCCTACACACTGGCCAACCACCTACCACCCACATCATCCCAAGAATATGGTTGCCCCACAACCTCTACAGTATGCCAACCCACTTCTGGTTGTCTGCTGCCATTACAAGCTGCCACTTCCCCATGCTTCCTGAATTCAGACACATTAATTTCTTGTGAGAGTTGGTTATCTTTCTCCTAACCCCTAATGCTCCCTTCCTATGACACCTATACAGCAAATCTCAGATGGGATGTAGAGGTCCCCCATGATTCCTTGTGAGCTGACCCTAGATTAGGGTTAGCTGCAAAACTGCAACACTTCAGATTACTATATCAGCTGACCTTAGCTAATTACTAGCCACAGTTCCTATGCAAGTTGACCCTAGATTTGATTAGCTGCAAAACTGCAACTCTTAAGTACACTTTGTTAGCTGTCCCTAGATAGGTTCTAGCTGCAACTCCCTTGTACATTGACCCTAGATGATGTTGGCTGCAAATGCTGCAACCCCTAGTTTACTCTGACAGCTGATCCCTGATAGAGACTAGCTGTCTCTCCCCCTAACCTTAGAATCCATTGTCTGCTTATGTTTTTTATTTAAAGGAAGAAATAGCCTCAGTCACAACAACATCAAGAGTCTGGAACAGTGCAGCAGAGGAGAGCTTGGCAAGTCTCTGGCTAGTGTCAAAATGCTTGGTTACTAATAAACCTGAATATAAAAAAAAGTATTTAAAAGTTAAAGATAAATGTGAGGTAGATATAAAAGAAGAACTGAATGACACACAATGGTTAAATATTTTGACCTCATTAACTTTTACAAGTGTACAAATAAAAAAACAAGCATTTTTCAAAGCCGAATGTTGTCTCACTGACATTGATAGTCCAGGAGTTAGAGATGCATAATAGGAATGGCAGTGAAGTACTGAATTGATGCCAACACCACCCCCACCCTGCAGAGACTGACAGGCATTGGGGTGTGCCTTTGGGTCATCAGCTATAACGCTCATGCCATTTAACCTCACCCTACCCTGTAGACACTGACAAGAGTCGTGGTGTGCTTTGGGATCTTTGGGCCTTATACTTACCCCATTCCATAAGGAAATACACTGAGATGGGTGCAGTATAGTTGAATGGGGTGAACTTTAGGGCCAAACACTCCAAGGCACACCTTGATGCCTGTCACTGGCTGCAGGGTGGGTGGTGGGGGTGGAATGGCATGAGCATTACAGCCAATGATTCCAAGTCACACCCCTGATGCCTGTCAGTCTTTACAGGGTGGAATGTTCCAGTTGGAAACCCTAACACTGTAGGTGTTTGTTGGTATTTTCACTCCAAATTTTCAACATGAGCTTTTTGTGACCCCACCTCATGAAGAGCAGCACTATCAGTTTGTTAGCCAAAAGGTGGTTTTGCACAGTGACTATGCCAATTGGCAACATAGGCATGAAAACACATTTTGGGTAGGATGTGAAAAATTACAACTGTATGGTTCATGAGGAGGTGTAAAAAAATGACAGCGTTCATTATCTGGAGTGAAAATATGAAAAATTGGTGAAGTCATGAGCAGGCATAGAAACTGCACAACACACATCCGTAACCCAATTATTTTGGGGATATTTTTAACCACTTTTTCAACATAGGCATTTTGGGAATTCGCCTCATGAACAGTGACACTCTGATTTTGTTAATCTGTCCCAAAAGTTGATTTCCCACAGCGACCACACCATTGTGCGCCACAGGTGCGAAAACACATTTTGGGCAGGATGTGAAAAATGACAGCTGTACTGTTAATAAGGAGGTGTGAAAAGATGCCAGTGTTGAAAATATGGCATGAAAATGTTGCAAATTTGTAAAGTTACAAGGGTGCATGGAAACTACGCAACACACGCTTGTAACACAGCCATTTTCTGGATTTTCGTCACCAGATTTTCAACACAGGCATTTTAGGACCTCTGCTCATGAACAGAGTTGCCATCATTTTCTCAAACTGTCCTGAAAACTGATTTTACAACATGACCATGTTATTCTGTGCTGGATATGCGAAAACACATTTCGGCCAGGAGATGGAAAATGACATCTGTACTGTTCATAACAAGGTATGGAAAAATGCCAATTTTGAAAATCTGGAGTGAAAATATTACAAATTTATGAAATTACAAGTGTGCGTGGAAACTGTGTAATGCACGCTGGTAAAACAGCCATTTTTTGGATTTTTTCCACCAAATTTGCAACATAGGCTTTTTGAGAGCCCCCCTCATGAACAGTGGCACTGTTGTTTCATTAATCAGTCCAGAAAGATGATTCCACACAGTGACCATGATATCACCTTTCAGGTCCAGATGATGCCATGACAGTGACTGAATTCATGAGGAGGGGTCCCAATAACCGCATGTTGAAAATTCAGTGCCAAAATTACCAAAAGTGCCTGAGATATGCACCAAAGTTGAAAAACCCTATTTTTGCCACTATACAGCTTACCAGCATTTCTTCAGTTCGCAGTCGGCTTTGAAGAGTGCAGACATGTTCCTGGTCCACTGAAGATCATCGTGTCATGCTCTGGAGGTAAGTATGGGGTGAGGGGAAGCAGGGTGTGCAGAGGGTGGGCAAGGGTTGGGGGAGGGCACTGGAGTCGACGAGGGACTGTTTTCTAGTTTGCAGGTTTAAAAAAAAACCAAAAAACATTGCAGGACAGTTTTTGTTTTATAGGGGCATTTGGCATGCTGAGGTGGGCTCCCAGCGTGCCACCTGACTGTTTTTTGGGGGGCTGCTGTAGCCAACGGGGGATTAGGCACCCCCATCAGCACATACCAAAGGAGGGGGGACAACAACAAAAGCAGCAGGGTCATTATGCTGAAGGGGAGCGGGCCCCCCCGTTGGCAAAATAAACAGGGAAGTGGGGACGGCAGTCGATGGGGATTGAGCCCCCCATCAGCAAAGAAAGACTGTTTGGGGGTGCATGATACTAAGAGGGATTGGGCACCCCCTCGGCATACACTCCAAATGTGAGGTGGGCATTATGCCGATGGAGAGTGGGCTCCCCTATCTGCAAATGAAGTGGGTTGGGGCACTCTGCATTGCGGCAGTCAGTGCCGCCATGTTTATTAAACTGCTTCACCCAGAAAGGCATGCTGCTGCATGATGAGCTTGGCTCTCATTGCAGTGGACCTTTTCTTAGATCTGGTGACCAATTTATGTGTTGCTGGTGTCAGCACCTGCAGCTGCCTTATTGGGGAATGAGGGATGCACCTGTTGATGTGTGCCCTGCATTCACCCACAGTGACCACACCTCCAAATCTGCTACTACTGCAATATGTTGGCTGGTGCGCACATGTGAGCCAACATAATGATACCATTAAAAATGATTAATGAGGCATATTGCACTGTCAACACAGTTTTTAATATGGAATTATTCAATAGTTCTAAGTGTTGGCATTGTGGTATGCTACAGGCCAGGATTTTTCATTCTTTATGGTCTTGCATACCAATACAAAGATGTAAGCAGGTAACTAATTACTGTTTTAATAACATTTTTGAGAAGGAAATCAATCTGGACCTGAAGTTTAATCTTTTTATGGATTTTGTTGTAATGCAAGGTGATCATAAAGTAAAAACCTTGCTTGGGGCAGTCTTAATAGCTACCAAATACTTTAGATATATATAAAAAAAACTAGAAGTGCTCATCTGCAAACAAGCTTACTCTAAAAATGTAATGGAAATTTATCTTCCCAGATATTTTGTTCTATGAAGATTGGTTTATAGACACCTTCCATTACTATCAGATACTGAATACAGAAATTAACAAATGGAAGGAATTGTTCTCCATTTAAAATGAACCTTTTATTGTTACATGTATGGTTATTCATAATTATGTAAATCATACAGTTTTGGAGACTGGCTTACTCTGTATCCTTTAATAGCCTACCCCAAAATATGTATGCCATCACATTTCTGTATGTTTTTTTTCCCAGTACTTCTCCTTGCATTTAACAGTAAACATTTTTATGCAGGAAAAAAAAAAGGCCAAAAATATTTCACTACAATCTGTTATCTGCTGTCTGAGATACAACTGAGTAGAGTAAGTGTCAGGGATTCACATAGAAGTGCCCAACAAATGTTAAGTATTCCCATAATGCCACTTTTTAAAGACATTTTACAGTTTTTAGCAAACAATTCACAGCTGGCATCATCAAGACTCAGCTGTATCAACCCCACCCCCACCCCAATTGAATTTCACAGCAGTAATTTTTTATTACTGAAGATATTCTCATTAAATATAATCTTTTTGCTTAGGCATCATCTGTCCTCAATCCACATTTATTATTCCTGACTTGAGGTCATAATCATCTGCTTATGATAATGCAACATGTTGCAATGCAAATTATCCAGATGTCACTAGCTGAAGAGTACGATCTCAAGGCATTTATAAGCAGCAGAAACAAAAACATTTTCACACTAAGTTTTTATTGATTTACTTATTTCTTTCTTTATTTAGTTATTTATTTTTATGTTTGGTGTAAGATTAGTCCCATGAGACAAGGTCTCATTGAACAGTATGTCTTCACTACGGTACAAATTATGAGCAAATACATCAAGTATGAAAACTACTAAATAAAATACATGTTTAAAAACATTTACAAGTGAGCTGAAACTTATATTTTAAAAAGGAGGAAAAGGCAATCAGTCTGACACAGTTTCTTAACCTGGGATTCAGTAAATTGTGCAATGCATGTGTGGCAAAAGAAAATTAAGCCCCAAGTTGTTGGGGGAAATAACTTAAAGGGTCAGTGGCCTTCCTTCTTTTCTAAATTCATATGTTTGTATATAGATCTAAAGGACAATGAGTGTATTTTTATGCTAATGTCTCACTACTGAATTAAAGGAATGTTTGGAGATCTGAGTACTGCGTATGTGATCTGTTTGTTTTTTACAAGAATCTAGAAAATCCATTTGAAGGTAAATTGGTTGCAACAGGAAATTCAGATTGTTTGATTTCTTGAATCTTAACAAAAATATGTTTCTTAACCATACATGTATGAAACGATTATAGCCAGTGACTGTTTACAGAAATTGTTATCTTGCAAACATGTGAGTCTATGCTGGTGATTATTATTATAACCCCTTACTGAGTAACTTTTAATGATTATTTTCCTGCCATGTATTGTCTGAAGACACTTCACAGAAATGGGTTTTAAGCAGGGACACTGGTTTACCAGGATTGAGAAAGGGCATCTTCCGTTTTGCATATTGTAAAAAACGGTATTGTCACCAGTGTCTGCTATGCCAAAATCCGGTTTTACCGGTATTTGGTTCTGTGTACTTTATTTAACAATTTTAAACTCTGCTAACATGCATTTTAGCAATTTTGACCTCCACTATTGCACATCCATCCATCCTTGTACCAATTTAAAGTTATTTTAGGTACAAGATATGATGGCAGCAGCAGCACTACAGCCCCAATCCCTAAGGTGTGATGGAAGCAGCACTACAGCCCCATCCCTCAGGTGCAATGGCAGCACCAACAGCACTATGGCCCCCATCCCTCAGGTGTGATGGCAGCACCAACAGCACTACAGCCCCCATCCCTCTGTTGTGATGGCAGCAGAAACAGCACTATGACTTTCCTCCCTCAGGTGTGACAGAAGCAGCAGCACTGCGGCCCCCATCCCTTAGGTGTGATGGCAGCAGTACTACATTCCCCATCCACCAGTGGTGATGGCATAAGCACTACAACCCCTACCCCTTAGGTGTGATGGCAGTAGCAACAATGCAGTCCACAGCCCTCTGGGGGTGAAGGCAGTAGTGATAGCACCATGATCCCCCTTCTTCAACACCCACACCCCACATGCACAAGTTACAAATGACTTGCTGTCTTTGCTTGTTAGAACTCAGAAGTGAATTAACCCGAACCATCACTGCTAAGGTGGACTACCTTTGTTTTTTTTCTATCTATAATTTAACTGCCTGAATTGGATTTCTGCCTGTGACACCACTGACCAGAGTTAGGGAACAGACTTGACTTGGGTGTTGGAGGGCCAGCTAGTGGGTGAAGGCTTGAGTGTCCAACGACCATTCACCTTCTCCTGGGAGGGAGGGGTGGGTTCATGGCTCAGCATTTTCTGGCTCCTGGTAGAGGCCAGAGGCAAAACAACACATCGTCCCTCACTGCGGGAGGGAGCGTGACAGATGTCGACTTGTGCCTTGACATCAAGTGGCCTGTCACGCTCCCAAGAAATGGGAAAACACCCGCTGGCCAACCGAAGGATAAGCCATAAGCCAAAAGCCCCAGACATTTGTCCATTCTGACCCCTGCCATGCCCAGGATACACAGGAAGTGCTTTGGGGCAATTCTCCTCCCCTGGTAGCCTTCCACAGGGGTAGGGGCCAACTCAATGAAGGGTTACTTTGGGTTACCTAGTAGCACAGTAGTAAGGGGCAGTGGATGGTGGTTGGGACTCAGCAGCAGTGCTAGGGGGCCTTGGCAGGCCTGAAGGAGTGGATGGCCAGGGGTAGCAGGAGCAAAAAAAAATGCTTGAATTTGCTTCTTTGAAATGAAGTGTCTTCACCTAAAAATCTAAAAGTGGACCTTCAAATGGATCCATGCATCTTCCAGACATGTGGATGCTTTTCTTTTACTTGGTGTCCATGAGAAGGGTGTCTCCCAGTTTTCATGTCTGAGCTCAGATGTGAATTGAGCACCACTCGGCCCACCAGCATCATACAGCCCCTGGGTTCTTACCTTCTATGTGTCATTGAATGTGTTTTCAAAATCCACTGGCAAACATAAGTACACTTAAATACTTAACATTTGCTTTTTTTTGAAGCAGTCTATCAGAAAACTTTTTGTTGCCACAGAGACTGAAACAGCAGGTGGGAGAAAAGGTGCAAATGATCCAATTCACCTAAATGGGGTGCTAACTGTGAAGTAGTAAGGCAGTTTTTTCCTTGTGAACATACTTCCATTCAGACTAGTTTTCATTCAAACAATTGAGGATTTTGGATGGCCCTGCTGATTATAAACTTGAATAAGCTAGTTGGTAACAGTGATCCTGTATTTAGCAATCTACAACCTAGATGCTCATATGCAAAGAATACAATAAAAACCTGACTACAAAATCATTGCAGCCCAAGTAAAACTCAAGTAAATTACATGGTACCCTGACTACAATTCTGTGATGTAGTAAACATATATTGGTATTTTTTTGATATTCTTTGTAAATCAGGTAAGGCCCACTAGGCAGAACTGCCTGTTTTCAGGAGTGACCTAGAAACACTGGGGAGCTTAAGTGACATTGCTTGGAGTCACACAGTATGCAAGTGGAGGTTGTGGGAATCAAACCCAAGTCTGCTGGATTTACCCAGTTCAATCACTGTTTGTTACTCTTGTTACTCTAACCACTAGGCTATACTGCCAGCCATAATAACACCCATATATAACAGTTTAATATATGATTTTAGTAATAGTGCACAGTACCTACAGTGCAAATTATGAACATGAAACACTTTACAACATTTTACTAAAACTGAACTATTTGCCAGTCCATCTGCTTATTTTTTCTTACACCAAAGTCGTTGAATAGTTGACAGAGCACTGTAAATAGCTTTTGATCAGGCTTCATTATTCTACATCCAGAAACAGATAAAATTTGGTTATTCTGGATGTATTTTATATTGATTTTCTGTGGCTCACTAAATAGAATCTAGCACTGTATAAGGTAGATGTTTTTACATTTTGGAAGAGGCAACACATCTTATCCAATTAGGATTCATGTTAGAAACATAAGTTTTTCTTCATATTTAAAACATATTCAAGTGTCAGTGTGTTGATTTAGTAGTTTATGCTGACTACTACATGCTGTAGAAAACAGTAAAGGATTTATTGTGAAGCACTCCAGATCTATAGTAGAACTCATGCAATTTCCCAGCTAGTTTTGCAAAAAATCTCTGCAATTTCAGGTTACTTTTCCTGCAATTTTCCAGTGGCCCTGCCCATGTGTGCTAATACTTGTATTTATATTGTATCATATAGTGTAATATAAATAGTAAAAGACACTTAGGCACATACTACATGAAAACCGTGTTTTTTCAGGAAGGAAAGCAGCCCTCAGGTGATGGAGATGTTGGTGGGAAGCATGGGTGGTTAAACTTAATGGCTGGTTACAACAAAGCAGTGCAGGTGATTTCCTTACTGACTCTATACGCAGCAAAGCAGAAAGAATGCAAAGCACAGCAGCATTCATTTTAAGATGCTGAAATCTGGGTTGGCCCTCTGGCACTGCAGCAGCACTACTGCTTGCAATGCCAGCGACCCAGAGTCAGAAGCGAACTCGGGTTGCTGAAGGTCTGACCAGGGGAGTAGGATTGAGCACCCGGGGGACTGCTCTCCTCCTCCGGGGAGGGTGGGCTGCAGGTCCTGCTGCTTTACCACCACCTGTGTGACTACAAGTAGTGGTGCAATGGTGCTGCAGAGTGATCAGGATGGGAGGACGCTAGCCAGGATCAGTAGCAGTGGCATGGCTCTATGTGACCTACCTCCTTGGATCTCCTCTAGTGCCAGTGCCCTCAGGGACAGAGACCAGAAAACCAGGAACAATCACCCCACATTGGCCACTGGCAGAAGGGACCCAGGTGCCCCAGACTTCATAACCAGGCTCCATGAGGGACCCACTGGGCTGCCCGACACACACTAAGGGAGTGTGGAGGGGTGACCTGGAGTCCCCTTCCCTCCCTTCCCACCTGGGGGGAGTACAACCCAGGCAGGATAGGGGCAGGCCCACAGGAGCTCCTGAGCATTACCTGAGGTGAAGCTAGGGGATACCCACCCAAGGGATCTCTGAAAAGTGGAGACTGATGCTGTGAGAAGAGGGCATAGAAAGAGAAAAAAAATGTAAAAAGATGCTGAAATCTTAGAGATTCTGTGCAGTGACATGCAATTTCCATGAGGCACCAGCACAAGAATTCAAAATCCGCAAACCAAGCAGGATTCCATGATTGCTACCTGTGTTACCGGTAAAAATGGAAAACCAGGGTCCCTAGTTTTAAGCAATAAAAACATAAATCTTGTATGTCCATTCATAACACAAATAACAAGCCTTAAGAAACATAGACACATAGAAAAAGATGGCAGAAAAAGATCACTGGTCCAGCCAGTCTGCCCGTAAACCCTAACAAACCCCAGAGCTATTGTCCCTATGGGGTTCTAACCCCCACTGTCCATCCCCACAAATGTTTTCATTTTCAGTAGGGTTCTGTTGTTTTCCTTTTACCCTGCTTTAATCCTTTCACAAACATTCCCTTCCCCACAGTACTAAAGCAATACTGTACCATAAACATCTCATATGTCAACACCTGGGCAATAGAAAAAGAAAAAGTGTGCAGGAATCAAAAATAAGCACTTTCTAATTTAAAACACCTTGAAGCTAAAATATTTTTTTTTTAAATTAAAAACTTAAGAGGAAAAAAGTTTTGAGTTTAAAAGTGAGTCATCTTCTTGTGTTTATATTTAAAAAGTGGCAGGATTCAATCATGTATAAAATATATTTTTGTTAGCTATAAGGAGTTGTCCGAAGATTGATCATTGATCAGCTAAGTTCCAATCTACTCAGTACAGGATGAGAGTGTGCAATGCATTAACTATTCACAACAGTTAGTTGCTTCCTCACCCCACCGACTAACAACATCTTTTTGTGAAGCATCCTTGTCATATTAATGCCAAAACATGAAGAGCAAAACAAAAAAAAGAAAAATGCCTGTTCTTAATTTCTCCAGTGGATATAAGCAGGAGACATGGTTACGTATATATCATAGCTGTGTATTACATCTACAGCAGCATCATGCATGGCTATTTTATTCTTTTAATGTTATAGGTTTTGTTTGTGTTTTTTATCCTCTTTCCATAGAGCATTATATCCCCAATAAATCAAGAAGATGCATGACAGTTCTAAGGAAATGAAACCTTTCTAGGTTTAGTCCAGGTGTTTCTCTTAGGAATTAACATTTGGCAGAGAAAAAGTTATAACTTTTAATTTAGTCCTGTATCATCATCCAGACTGTTCTATTTTATTTGGATTCACCACTCACTGGCATCACAGAGACATGTTTGCCATCTGGGTTGCATTTAGGGCCTCCTGCAAGGGGGTTAACATAAAGGTTATTCTGAACAAAGCTACACAGTTTTGTTTTTCTTTTCTGACTCTATTTATACTTTGTTATTTCATTTGGCCCAACAAAGAAGAGAAGCATTGTCATGCCATCATGCTCAGTACACGGTTTAGGCATAGTTGAAAAAACAATTGCCTTTCTTACACAGAAAGAAGCTCTGATTAATGCTGAAAATAAAGTTTAATGTTTTAAACATACCACATAGAGTAATACAGAAAAATAATCAGACTATGCAAGACTATGGTAATCAAGTATGTGAAAGGTATTTACCATCTCAAGGAGAGGGGAGGAATCTGGTAGGAAAGAATAAAAGTACATATGAAGCCATCATGGTAATGCAGATTATATCCTTCTTGTATTGAGAATGGTGGTGATGTGCCCAACTATGGGAAAGTAATAGTTACAAATGATATTTACTGTACCCCATTCACAACTGAGGGCTTGCAATGTAAAACAGATTTATGTTACAAGAAAATGATAAGCCATTATTAAAGAGGAAGCCCAGCCAAAATTTTTTATATCAACAAATTCAGAATTTAGATCAGCGTATCCCCAATCAGCATTACATCAAAGATGAGATCCCTAAATTAGTTTGCTTAAAAGAAGCAAGTCATTTTGTAACCATAATTTCACTGCCTGTTCAAAATAACCAGTCTGAATGAAGATCTACTAATGATGTAATAACAAGAACTTGCAGACTGGGTACATGATGTCATAACCAGACCTCACAGACTAGGTTACAATGCTTTTGGTTACATTGTTTGTTGGTAGTCCGATATATGTGTGTTCCCATAGTATGTGCATGTGGCCTTACATGAGAATCCCTTATTTTGAATGTAGGTAGCCCACCCTAACTGAGGTCTCCCTATTTCTGTGCTTTCCCAGTCTTTGGCTGGTCCCATCTATTATGGACAACCACAATATCTTCTGATCAGGTGATACTCCCTAGCAGGGTGGTCCCTATCTTTTACCTATCCCTCCTGAGCATACATGAGACTGCTCAAAGGCAGTCCCCATCTAGGCAACTCCCAATTATTTGACATGATTATCCTGACCTACTCTGAGCTGCCTTCCACCTGTATGTGGGTGGTCCTCCCCAACTGGGTGCATCTCTACATCATGAGTGGATTGCCCTCCTATCTGGGTGACACTACCTTGTTTGCAAGGGGGCATCCCTAGCTTGTTGTCCTATCAACTAACTATTTTACATATTGGGCTCAATTTTAAAAGGCCCCCTAAGATTGATGCACCATGTGAAAAAAACCTGACTACAGCAAACTCAAGTGCACCAGGGATCCTGCACCAGATTTTGCAAAAATAGTGATCCCAGGGCCAACCCCCCTCCTAAGTTTGCCACAAGCCATCCTCTGCACCACACAACTGTTCCACAGGAGGGGAAATCCACAAGCTGCAGCACTTTCAGGCAGCAGTGGTGGCTGAGACAGGGCTCTACCAGCTATGTATCGGATGGCTGGCAGGGCCCATGGGGGACTGGCAGTGGTGGCTTGGGAGGTGGGGAGTGGGGATTGGCAATGGAATGGGAAGGGCATGGTTGCCTCAGCGTGAGGACTGGGGGGTCATTTTGTGACTTGCAGTGAGGCAGAGCCCTGGTTGTCATCAGCCATGGCTCCTCCACTGCCAGGACACTCCCCATCCTTCCACAGCACCCAGAATGGCACATAGGCCCTTAGACCACCTCCTGGCTGGCCTAACTCCAGCAGCCTGTGTGAATTGTGGGGAGGGGTTCTGGAATGCTATTTAAAGGGATTTAGCAGCCAGGATATGGCACAAGTCCCCTACCACAAGCATGGTGCAAGGTGGTCTGGTGCACGGGGCCCTGGTGCTGCTGCAAGCCGCTTTTTGAATTCGTGGTTACCACAAAGTCTGACACAAGCTGCCCCTTGCATCACTTTCTTTTGGTGAAAGGGCCTTGCGTCAGACTCAGACCTTTAAAAATCTGGCCTATTGTGTTGCTAATCCCAAGGTCAGCTGTTTCTCAGGTACCCAAAAATAGTACTCAAAGATTTTGTTTTAGTGTCATCTGTTGATCCTTATTTTTGTTACAGGACAACCTGTTCATCTCCTTTATGTTTGACTCAGGATACAAATACCACATCTGTGATCCCAGCCATAACATTATAATTGCTCCTTATCAAGTCACCTGCCTTTTATCAGGCCTGATAGCTAAAAAGTACCTTTATCTGCTTGGTCATAAATTTCAGCTTGGACTTGCTTCTTACGATGGTCTACACCTAATTAAAAATTATTTGTTTACTGCTCATTAATTCAGGAGACATTGGGATTAAGCCCAGCTCTTTGACACATGCCAAGCAAGAAACAAACTCTAGGCTGGCCCAAGAGGTCTAAGGCTAATACATCTCAATGTCTGATCTCTGATCTCTAAATTTGCTGATGTTGAGTCCATGGTTTCTATTCACAGCCCACACAACCTCTCTGTTACTGAGAGCTGGCTAAAATCTTACATTAGTAACTCTGAAATGTTGCTACCTATTTATATAATCCATCATAGAGATAAGCACAACAAGAAACGCGAAGGCATAGTTTACTACATCAGGTCTGATTGGGATGTGCAGGGCTACTCCTCAAATTACATAACCACCACTGATTGTGAATGACTACTAGTAGAATTGAACCTAGGCATCAAAATACTGAATTTCTGCTGTATGTATAACCCACCTAAGGTTGGGTTTGAAGGGCTTAAGCAAGTGACACAACTGGTATTTATCCTAGACAGGACTGAAATAATTATTATGGGTGATTTTAACTAACATTGTTTAAGAAATAGAGCACCATTCTGAGACATCTTTGTTGATCATGGCCTTATTCAAATTTTGTCTGCATCCAGTAGACTAAACATTAAGTCAGGGAACCACTCCCTTCTTGACTGGATATTGGTCAGCAATATTGACAGAATCAGGCTGCATGGGCACCTATCTGACTCAGTCAATGGTATTGTCAGCAATCCAGTCAAAAAAGACATCACATACCACAACTGTAAAGATTTCAAACCCCATGACCTTCTTGCAAGATCTCTCTCATACTGACTGGTCCTTCATGGACTCAGTACCTGATATCAACTGTGCTCTGGACTTCTGAGTTCATGACAGTACTCGACAGTCATGCCCCCATCGCCAGACACAGGGTAAACAATCTTAACTCAAAATGGCTATTGACAAGTTTTTTCAAGCTAATGAAGGAAAAAGATATTGCGTGGGGCACCTTTACAAAATCTAACCTGCATACTGAATGGGTTGCCTACAGGTGGCTATAGACCAAGTGAAAACATGAGCTTAATTTGGTCAAGAGCACATACCTCAAGGTGCAGTAAAGTGTTAATTTGAGTGATCCAAAACTACTGGTATTGCATTAACTTCTTGCTCAATCCTAAACTGCCACTTCCCCTCTGACCCTTGAAGCTAATAGCCTGAAGCACACAGACCACAAAACTGTTGTTGATCTGTTTAATGACCATTTTTACTACATGGAGAAATGCAGACACACCACAAGTGACCAGGTTCAAACCCCTGAATAAACTATTCCTATTTCAGTGCCACGTCATCCTTTTTTTTACTTAAAAAAAAATCACTATAAGGGAAGTTCACAATTTGCAGCACCACCTAAAAGCCAACAAATCAGTTGCCAATGATGACTTTATCCCCAGATTTCTTAATATTGTTACTCCACAAATTGCTCTCCACTTCATCAAAATGTTTAAGCTCTTTTGAGTCTAAGAAAATCCCTGCTATCTGGAAATCTTTCCTCCGTAGTACCGCTACACAAAAAAGGATAAGCAAACTGTCCTGGATAATTACAGACTATCTCCATTCTCTTAGCCTTCGGCAAGGTACGGGAAAGGATGGTCTATAATCAGCTTTCTTCCTTTCTGGGGAAGCACAGGGTACTTTGTGAGGAGCAACATGATTTCAGGAAAGACCACAGAACTTGTACAGCTTTGGTCAGTTTCATGGACATAGTCTGCCAAGCCATGGACAAGTGCTCATTGACCAGTGTTGTGTTCATGGACCTGACCATACACACATACAAAATCTGCCAGCAGATAAAGGCCCAAAGGTCTATCAAGTCTGCCCAATTTTACAGCTAACCCCCCTCTTCAGGAGCTGCCTCCCTCCCTTCCCCTCCTTAACCCTTCCTCTTACCTTGTTCCAGCCCCTTTTGAAGCAGCTAACTATTCTGCAGTATACCACTACCACCAGTAACATGTTCCACTCTGGCACTACCCTTTCCATAAAAAAGTGTCTTCTCATCTCCTTCCTGAACCTACCCTCCTCTAATCTCATAGCATGGCCTCAAGTATCCCTCCATTCCCTCACTTTGAAAAGCCCAAGACCAAAGTCTTCAATCTGCTGAACAACGACCTGCTCATTCAGAATTTACCTGAACTGGAGATTTGGGACTCAGTGACTTTGTGGTTTTCTAACTATCTGCACAACAGGTCCAAAATAGTCAAAACTGGGAAGGCAAACACCATCTCTTGTGGTATTCTGCAGGGATCCATTGTTGGCCCTGTTTTATTCACAATTTTTATTAACAGCATTACAAAAGATTAGAAATACTTCCTATACTCTTCCCAGTGTAGATGATGCAGTCATCCACATGCATGAAAAATACATCAACAATATTAATAGTATCCTTGGGAACAACTTCCACTCCCTGCAAAATTATTCTTAAATGAAAAACTGGTCCTAAATGTCCCCAAATAAAAGCTATGCTACTTGGTTCTGGTCCAGAATCAAAAGATATTCCCAAGACTTTAGTAGTTCAAGCCTAGATGGTATCCAATTTGAATTAGTTAAGGAATTCAAAATACCTTGGTGTTACCATTAATAACCTTTCTTACATTCGACAGTTATATGGTCATATGACCAATACTATTAGAACTGTACATCAAAAACTGGGACTACTCTATAGCATCTCAAAGTATTTAGCACCTGACACAAGAATCAGAATTGCCCAAAGCTGCATTCTCCCTCTGATTGAATATGACTCTGTTGCAACGGATGTTGCATCCCTTTCAGTATGGGGAAAAAAGGGTCTTACCTACAAAGTTGCTAAATTTGCATTCTCCCAGTGCCCAGTGTTCTACAGTACCATTGTACCAATTTCAAAATGTCTAGAATGGCTGAAATATGAGCTCAGAGCTCAGTTAACTTTAACAAATATTATGTTTAAAGTTATACACAAAAGTGCCCCTTAATGCCTCATCAAACTGTTCAAGTTGTGGACAAACCCTCCTCCCTCTCTGCAAACAACTAATTAAAGGTTCTGTCCATGTGCACACACATGGGCCAAAACATGTGCAACTATAGAGCAGTGCCTTTCAATAGTACCATCCCATCCTTCATCAGAGCTTTTGCTGCTGAACTGAAGGAACATATCTAGTGGTTTAATGTCTGTACTTGTTTTGCATCATTTACCAGTCTTGTAGATTTACTGTACAGCTAAATGTTTATGCTTGCACCATGTCATTTTATTATATATCATGGGCTGGATATTCAAAAGGGTTGCGCCATGCGCAAGTCCGAAATTGCGCCATTCTGCCATATTCAGCAGGAGGCAGTTGCGCCCCCCCAAGTCAAGCTGAGCAACAGCGCAATGCAAATGAAGGCATGCTGAATCAGAGGGGGATGAACCATGCATAAACTGCACAGCCTGATATTCAGCGGGCTGCACAGAGTTGTGCAGGTGCAACCCCCAACCTGCGCCTGCACAACTTTGAGCCAAAAAAAAAGGAGTAAGTCGAGGGCCACCCACAGGTGAGCTGCCACATTGCAGGGCACAACACAGCAGCTGCCACCTGTGGGTGGCCCTCAACCCTCCTGTACCCTGCAGCCCAATCACAGGCATATAGCACCCCCCTCCCCGACTGGCCCGATCACGGGCAAAGTGTAAAATCTCCCCCTCCCCGACTGGCCCGATCGCGGGCAAAAGTGTAAAATCCCCTCACCCCGACTGGCCCAATTGCAGGCATTAGTTAACTCCCCACCCCCAACTGGCCTATCACGGGCAGCAAAGTGTCAACCCCCAAGGACATATCCCTGGTGGTCCAGTGGATCGTGAAGCCCGATCGTGGGGAAAAGTGTACAGTAAACCACCCACACCAGCCCGATCATGGGCAGCAAAGTGTCAACCCCCCCAGGACATATCCCTGGTGGTCCAGTGGACCATGAAGCCCGATCGTGGGCAAAAGTGTACAGTAAACCCCCCCACCTGCCTGATCGCGGGCAGCAAAGTGTCAACCCCCCCAAGGATAAATCCCTTGTGGTCCAGTGGACCTCAAAGCCCGATATGCAGGCTGCAAACTGTTCAAACACCCCCAAGGACCACCTACCCTGGTGATCTGGCCCCCACCAAGCCCCACCACCCGCTCCCCATCAGCTGGCAGCATCCCACTCACCTGCCACCCGCGCGCCCGCCGACTGACTGCCACGTGGGGCTGCATGCCCATTGGTGCAGAGCAAGAGCTAATGGGTGTGCAGCCCATACCGGCCAAGGCAGTCCAGATATGTGAATGAATGATTCATTCACATATCTGAACTACTGTATGCGACTATGGGCTTCAACCAGTAGCTCTTGCTGCACATATATGCTGCCACGAGCATCGATCATGATCGGTGAGCACGCTGAACTGAGATGCTGCCGCCCACCGGCTGATGGGGGCGAAATGGTAGTCATCGAGTGAGTGGGTGAGGGGCCACTAGATCACCAGGGTAGGTGGTCTGAAGGAGTGTTTGAACAGTTTGCAGCTCACGATCGGGCTTTGAGGTCCACTGACCACCAGGTATATGTTCTTGCAGGGGGTTTGAACACTTTGCAGCCCGTGATTGGGCTGGTGGGGGTTACTGTACACTTTTGCCTCGCGATTGGGCTGGTGGGGGTTTACTGTACACTTTTGCCCGCGACTGGCTTCACGGTCCACTGGACCACCAGGGATATGGTCCTTAGGGGTTGATTTTGCTGCCCCATGATCGGGCCAGCTGTGGTGGGGTTGACTAATGCCCGCGATCAGGCCAGTCGGGAGGTGGGGGGGTTGACTAATGCCCGCGATCGGGCCAGTCGGGGGTTGGGGGATTTATACACTTTTGCCCATGATCGGGCTGCAGGGGGCGTCAGTCCCTGATGGCTGCTGCCTGGCAGGGCGTCAGACACAAGTCCTCGGGGATTGGCGCACCTGCATGCTAATGGCATGCAAATGGGGCCATAAATAGATGCAATGGCTCCACCCGTGCCTTTGCATGAATTATGGCCCCATTTGCATTTCACCTTTTGAATATGGGAAATTTGCGCATGGCGCAATGGTACTGTGCCATCGCAACTTGAATGCTCCTCTGACCATGCCCGGTGGCGCAAGTTCCACTGCGCCATGCACAGTGGCTGGGGAATGGGTGAGCATCAGCGAGCTGCTCAATAGCCAGCAACCTCTTTGAATATCACCCCCGACCACACCCCTGCGCAACTATTTTGTGCAGCGCAAGGGCTTGTGCCACAAAATAGCACAGTTTGAATATCCAGCCCCATGTATTTATATATGTTATGTAGTTGTATCTTGTATCACTGTATTGACTTGTACTCTACTGTACCCCGGTCATGACTGAAAAAGGTGCCTGGCACCAATGAACCTACCTGGTTATTAAAATAATAAACAAATAAATAAATAAAATAGTACTCCCTTCAATCTACCTTATAGGACTAATTTCTCCCACGTTACATAAAACTGCAGTTGTAGTAAAGATTTAAAAAATGAAAGATGACATATAGTGTGCACAAGGCATGTATTTCCTTAACATGCAGATGCAAGGTACTTTAACGGAAACTGTCCAAATATGCAGCTCCCAACCCGCAAAGCCTCACCCCCTGATTAAGCTTTTTACAAGGAAAAGCTTTTTTTTAGGGGTTTGAACTTACTTTATTTTAATGTTGTTAGGTCCAGGAGTCGGCAACATGTCCGACTTTGTGTGATTCCATATAATGTGAAAGTGTGGCACCACAATGCTCACTTCAATACATTTTTAACATTGGAGAAAGACCAGGACCCACCACCCTCAGTTCACCTTTCAAACTAAGGCGAGCCAAGTTGCAAAACCAGCTGGCGTATACAGGACAGCACCAGATGGTCCAAGGACCCTGCGACAGCCCTATTATTGGCCACCATTGACCTCCTCTGGTCCCTCTATGCATGCCTCCAGAACAGACAAAATCTCCAGTTCTGCCAATAATCTCTCCAGCGGTAACCCTTTTAAAGGGTGGAACTGTACCATTTCCACAGGGGAAGGGACATTAAGGGGGGCTCTGAAGCTGCATATGATGGCACAATGATTCGACCAAATAACCAGATCAATCTTGAGGATGTTAATCTCAAGCCCCAATGAGAACACCAGATCGAGAACATGCCTGGAGCAGTAGGTCATGGTCATGGTTTCAAGAATAAGGCCAATGGCCTGCTTATTAGACAGGAAGTCCCTGGCACCATACAAAGCCTCATCATCCACTCAAGTGTTGAAATTGCAAAGAATAAGCCATCTTGGCAATTGCAATGCCATCTCGGTGACAAAGGCCATCACCTCTTGTAGGAAACTCCTGTCCCAACCAGGTTGATGGTAGACATGGAGAACCATAAAATCCACTCTGAGACCCCCACACACCATCATGTACTCAAATAAATGGGTGTCCCCCACTGGGTGCACTGTCAGGCTCAGCTCTGACCTAAAACAAATGGCCACCCCCTCCCACATTTCTTCCTCGGGAAGTGAATCACAAAAAGACCAGCCAGGACTGACGCCGACAACACAGGGCTGGTGGTGTCCCCCAGCCAGGTCTCCGTGGTGCATGCCAGGTCAACTGACTCCTCCAAGCCAGCCATTATGGCAGTCTTGTCTGCCATTGATCTGGCATTGCAAAACACTGCCTAAAGAGGATGAAAGGCAGAGGTTGGTCCCTCAGCTACCTGCCCCCTCTGTCCAGAGGTCTTCCTGGTCAGAGAAACAAGGCATGGGGGATCCCGCTTAATCTGCCTCCCTGTCCCAGGGCATTTCCTGGTCCCCACCATCTGAACCGGCCTCACTCTGATCACATCCCTTTTAAAAACTCTCCCCAAGCTAGATATATGAGAGATACAATAATCATAATCAGTTTCAGAGTTTTGTTTGTGCACTACAGAGGTATAAATTACTGTGAAAAATGTAATTGATTCCACAAAGTCAAGGACTTATGAAACTCAAAGAAATGTGTATACCAAGGTACTCACCTAGTTGTGCAGCACTCTGTTTAAAAAGGTTGCACATGATACTAAATGTCCCAATTCAACCATTTACTTTGTGTAAAAAGTACAAAAATACACGATTATAGTGCAAATTGTGCTTAGATATTCAGTAAGTGATATCAAGCAAGGTTTACTTAGTCAAACTGGCTTTTACTTATCTCTTGCCCGGTCCTTGCACTCCATGTTGCAGAATAAATTTTTCATGGCTCAATTGCCTATATCCAGTTTCTTCTTAATGCTGAAAGTGTTGCAGCATTAATGTTGATTGTTATTTTCATGTGCATGCTGTTACTTTGTGTAAAAAGTACAAACATACACGATTATAGTGCAAATTGTGCTTAGATATTCAGTAAGTGATATCAAGCAAGCAACAATGCCCTAGGACAGGGAGGCAGATTAAGCGGGGTCCCCCATGCCTTGTTTCTCTGATCAGGGAGACCTCTGGACAGAGGGGGCAGGAAGTACAAGGAATCACAGAAGGAGCAGGACAGGGAACTGTATCAGTTAAAACAAAAGGAAGCTGGGAAGGCAGTCAGAACAGCAAAGGCCCAAACCGAGGAAAAGATAGCTGACTCTATTAAGAAGGGGGGTAAAACCTTTTATAGGTACATCAGGGAGCGAAGGAAAACCAAGGGAGGGCTAGTGAGGCTTAATAAAGAGGAGGGAGGGTGGGCAGAGGGTGACTGTGAAAAGGCAGAGATACTAAACAAATATTTCTGCTCAGTATTTACAAAGAAAGTGGGGGAGGTACCTAAAACAAACAGTAGAAACACTCGATACAGAAGTTGATACAGCCCATTTACAGAAGAAAGGGTTCTGAAAGAACTCTTAAAACTGAAGGTGGACAAAGCAATGGGGCCTGATGGGATTCATCCCAGAATTCTAAAGAACTGAGAGGTGAGTGGTGACACCACTGACTACCCTCTTTAACAAATCATGGGAGGATGGGGTGGTACCGAGGACTGGAGAAGGGCAGATGTGATTCCCTTCACAAAAGTGGGAGCAAGGCAGAAGCAGAAAAGCGACAGACCTGTTAGTTTAACCTCAGTGGTAGGAAAATGATGGAATCACTTCTGAAGGAAAGAATTGTTGAGTATCTAGAGGCCAGAGGGGCTCAGGACCCAAGGCAGCATGGATTCACAGCCGGAAGGTCATGCCAGACAAATCTGATAAATTTCTTTGACTGGATGACCAAAGTAGTAGATCAGAGAGGGACTGTGGACATGGCCTACCTAGACTTTAGCAAGGCATTTGACACAGTTCCACACAAAAGATTAATATACAAATTAGCCAGCCTGGGAGTGGGTCCCAAGATGACAGCCTGGGCAAAGAACCGGCTGGAGAATAGGACACGGTGAGTAATAGTAAATGGAGTCCACTCTGAAGAAAGGGGGGTTACTAGTGGGGCACCACAGGGTTCAGTATTAGGACCGGTCTTCTTCAATGTCTTTATAAGCGATATTGCAGAGGGACTGGAAGGAAAAGTATGTCTCTTTGCAGATGACTCAAAGATCTGCAAGAGTTGATGCACAAGGTGGGGTGGAAAGGATGAGAAGGGACTTGGCAAGGTTAGAGGAATGGTCAAATGTATGGCAGCTTAGATTCAATGCTAAGAAGTGCAAGGTAATGCACCTGGGAAACAAAAATCCAGGGGAAGAGTGCACAATGGGGGGTGAGATACTAACAACAACAAAAATGGAAAGGGACCTGGGGGTAGTCATATCAGATGACCTAAAGGTGGGCAAGCAATGCGAGAGGGCAGCAAGAAGGGCTGGGGGGATACTGGGATGCATAGGAAGAGGCATCACCAGCAGAAAACAGGAAGTTATTATCCCTCTGTACAGACAGTTGGTGAGACCCCATCTGGAGTACTGCGTGCAGTTCTGGAGACCCAGTCTCCGCAAAGACATAGACAGGATGGAGGCTGTCCAGAGGAGGGCAACTAAAATGGTGCAGGGTCTGCACCGGAAGACATATGAAGAGAGACTTAAGGAGCTGAATATGTATAGCCTCGAGGAAAGGAGAGAGAGGGGGGACATGATAGAAACTTTCAAGTATCTCAAGGGAATCAACAAAGTCCAAGGGTAGCATCTTTCAAAAAGGGTGTACAAGAACAAGGGCACAATTTGAAGATAGCAGAGCTCAGAGGTAATTTAAGGAAGTATTTTTCACAGAGAGGTTGTGGATGCATGGAATGGCCTTCGGAGGAGGTTGTGGAGTCAAAAACAGTGGTGGAATTCAAGCATGCATGGGACAGTCATAAGGCAATTCCAGGGGGTTGGGGTAGGAAGAAGTAGGCTGCTGGTTAACTAGGATCTGCTGCTTATCCAATAGGTAGGGAAATGGGCAGACTGGGTGGGCCAAGCGGTCCTTATCTGCCATCAAAATCTATGTTTCTATGTTTCTTACAGAAAAGCTTTTTATGTCTTGCTATTTCACACTCTCAATTTCCTCTGGGTACAATTAGTGCAGACATCATGAACATGCCATGATGTCTTTCAAACCACGGTAACACGCTGATGTTTCCGGCCCTGTGACACCTTCATCAGAGCTATTTTTTTATGCAAAGTAAAGGACTGAATTGGGACATTTAGTGTCATGTGCATCCTTTTAAACAAACAGATTGCTGCCCAACTAGGTGTATAACTTGGTATACACATTCTTTTGAGATCCAATAATCAATTGAGCATCGTTCAAGCATCAAAAACAAAATTTATTCTATATTCAGATTACAATAATATGTTCTGCTTCAAGTTCAGTAGCAATAATGGACATTTCTTTTTCAGAAAACAGTTGGAGATACATAGAAACACAGAATTTGAAGGCAGATAAGGACTGCTTGACCCATCCAGTCTTCCCATTTTTCCCTACATACTGAATTACCACCGACTCTACTTGATCCCTGGCTCTACCCCCCCTTTTCTTACCACTAATGTTCCCTTATGCCTATCCCATGCATTCTTGAACTCTGCTACAGTTTTTGCATCCAACACCTCTGCTGGTAGGCTGTTCCAGGCATCCACCACTCTTTCCATGAAGAAGTACTTCCTCACATTGCCCCTGAGTCTACCCCCCTCCAACTTCATCGCATAACCCCTTGTTCTTGAACATTATTTTTTCTTAAAATTGCTTGCCTCTTGTACTTATTTATATCCTTGAGGTATTTGAAAGTCTCCATCATATCCCCCCTCTCCCTCCTTTCCTCCAGTGTATACATATTGATGTCCCACAGCCTCTCATCATAGGACTGGAGGGTGTCAACCCTACTGCGGATTTTTGTGCAATCTACAAAAAGGCAGATCTTCACCTCCAGCCCCACTTCAATGTCACTAATAAAGCCATTACAGAGGACCAGTACCAGTACTGACCACTATGGCACACCTCTGGTCGCCCTCCCTTCCTCATAGGGAACTCCATTTACCACCACCCTCTTTCTCCTGTGCCTTATCCAATTTCTTACCCAGTTTACCACCTATGGACCCACATCTAGGCTGCTCAGCTTACTTACAAGTCTCCTATGTGGAACAGTGTTGAAGGTCTTACTGAAATCAAGCTAGGCCAGATCCACTGCTCCTCCCTCATCCAATTCCCTGGTCACCCAGTCAAAGAGTTCTATCAGATTTATTTGACAAGATTTCCCCACTGTGAATCCATGCTACCTCAGATCTTGTAAGCCACTGGATTCAAGATATTTCACAATCCTTTCTTTCAGTAGTGATTTCATTAATTTCCCTGCCACCAAAGTCAGGCTGACTGGCCTGTAGTTGCCAGCCTCCTCCTTGCTACCACTCTTGTGTAGTGGGACTACATCTGCCCTCCTCCAGTCCTCCGGAACCATTCCCATCACAAGTTTTTCAGAACAGTCAGAGGCACAGCCAGTATCTCCCTGAGCTCTCTCAATATCATTAGATACACCCAATCTGGCCCCATTGCCTTGTCCACTTACAGATTTGAGTTCCTGCATGACTCTCTCCTCTGAAAATGGACTAGTATGCACCTCCCTTCCTTAGATGCTCCTGTTACTTTTCTGTGGTCCTTTGCCTTCCTCTTCCTCTTCCTCTGTGAACACTAAACAAAAATGTTCATTCAGGATGTCTTCCTGTGCAGTCAGACCTGGACATTGTGGTCATCATAGAAATCTGGTGTAATGATAACCTGACTGGGAGATGGCCACACCTGGCCACAACATATTCAGAAGAGACAGTGCAGGTAGGAAGGGAGGAAGAGTAGGACTTTATGTGAAAGATGACATAAAGGCCACAGAGATCCAGGAGGAACAAAATGGGAGAGAAATACTATGGGTTAAGCTGGAAAGGAAAATGGGGCCAGCCATCCGTACAGGTGTGGTCTATAGACCACCAGCCCAGGAGGAAGAAACAGATAGGGAGCTGATGCTAGCCATCCAAAGGATGGCAGACAAGGGTGAGGTAGTGTTGGCTGGAGACCTCAATATTCCAGATGTGGACTGGAGCATCCCAGCAGCAGCATCAACCAGGAGTAGATTTATTCTGGACTCCATTCAAGGTGTCTTCCTCAAGCAACTGGCTATGGAACTAACTCAGCAGAAGGCAATACTGGACCTTGTGCTCACAAACAAGGACATTCTGATGGGGGTAACATTGGGGGAGCACCTGGGGAACAGTGGCCACCAGTCACTGTGGTTTGAAATCACAGAAGGAGCAGAAGCAAACCACACAAAAGCATATATCCTGGATTTTAGGAGGGCAGACTTTAGGAAAATGGGGAAATGCTTGAAAGAGGCATTAAGGGGAATGGGGCAGGAATCAAGAGTTGAGGAACAGTGGGCAGTATTTAAACTGGGGATTACAAGAGCAACAGAATTATGCATTTAACAGGTTAGCAAGGGGAAAAGGAAGAGGAGGCCATTATGGTTTTCCAAGGAGGTAGCAGGGAAAGTGAAAGCCAAAAAGACTGCATTCAGGCAATACAAAAAGACACAGGCAGAAGGGGATAGGGAGAAGTACCAGGAGAAGCAAAGGGAGGCAGGGAGGTCAGTAAGGGAAGTCAACACTCAGACAGACGAGCACATTGCAAAATCAGTGGGTAGAGGGAACAAAACCTTTTACAGGTACATAAGTGAAAAAGGAAAGGCAAAGGGAGGGATAGTGAGACTGAAGTGGGAGGATGGGGGCTGCTTGGAGGAAATCAACAGTAAAGCTGACATATTGAACAGGTATTTCTGCTCAGTATTTACTGAGGAAGAGGAGGTTAATGGGCCTGAAGGGAGTACAAGGGGTGGGAATGATGAAGAAATGGACACAAGTCCCTTTACATGAGAAAGGGTCCTGAAGGAACTGGAAGGAATAAAAGTTGATAAAGCAATGGGGCCAGATGGGGTGCACCCCAGGGTCCTTAAAGAACTAAGAGAGGTGGTGGCTGAACCACTGGCAATCCTGTTTAGCCAATCACTGGAAACAGGGGAGATACCCAAAGACTGGAAGACAGCAGATATAGTCCTCTTATACAAAAGTGGGAACAAAGAGGAAGCAGGGAACTACAGACCAGTCAGCCTCACCTCGGTAGTGGGGAAGATCATGAAAGCACTACTGAAGGAGAGATTGGTGGAACATCTGGTTGTTAATGAACTACAGGATGCATGGCAGCATGGTTTCATCAGGGAGAGGTCATGTCAGACCAACCTTGTTGAATTTTTCAACTGGGTGACTAGGGAGGTGGATCAAGGGAGGGCAGTGGATGTGGCCTATCTGGACTTCAGCAAGGCCTTTGACACTGTATTACATAGAAGACTATTACACAAACTAGGGAATATGGGTGTGGGCAGGACAGTAGTGTGGTGGGTAGGTACCTGGCTGGGCAGCAGGACACAGAGGGTGGTGGTAAATGGCTGTCACTCCACAGAGGGAAGAGTGACCAGTGGAGTACCACAGGGATCAGTGCTGGGACTGATCCTAGTCAACATCTTCATCAGTGACATTGCGCAGGGCCCAGAAGGAAGAATTTCCCTGTTCGCTGATGACACAAATCTCTGTAACAGAGTGGACACACCAGAGGGTGTAGACAGAATGAGAAGGGACCTGCAGAAACTTAAAGAATGGTCAGGGGTTTGGCAGTTGAAATTCAGTGCAAAGAAGTGCAAGATAATGCATATGGGGCACAAAAACCCTAGCACAATATATCAGTTGGGGGGTGAGGATATAGCATGCACCAAGCAGGAAAAAGATCTTGTGCTTGTCATCTCTGATGACCTCAAGGTAGGGAAACAGTATGACAAGGCAGCAGTTAAAGCAAATAGGATGCTGGGATGCATAGGCAGGGGCATCACCAGCAGGAAAAGGGAGGTAATAATTCTACTATACAAGACACTAGTGATGCCCCACCTGGAGTACAGTGTACAGTTCTGGAGACCTTACCTATGTAAGGACATAAACAGGGTAGAGAAGGTTCGGAGGAGGGCAACAAGGATGATACATGGATTGCATCACAAGTCATATGAGGACAGGTTGAAGTACTTGAACATGTACTCCCTGGAGGAGAGGAGGGAGAGAGGGGATATGATAGAGACATACAAGTATCTTAAGGAGGAACAGGGTGCAGGAATACACTATTTTTAAGTGAAAAAGATGTTCCAGGACTAAAGGGCATGGGATGAAGTTGGAGGGATGATGATTCAGAGGAAACGTGATGAAGAATTTCTTCACAGAACAGGTGGTGGACAAGTGAAACACCCTGCCAGAGGAAGTGGTGGAGGCTAAAACAATCATGGGATTTAAGAATGCATGGGATAGACATAAAGGAATTCTGAAGGTCAGGGGTGAGGGGCAACAGACTTCTAGGAAAACATAAAGTGAACTTACAAGCTCAAATGGGCAGACTGGGTGGGCAGTAGGCCCTTATCTGCTGACACTGTTTATGTATTTATGTGTCTTCTTTTTCCTAGTCACCTTCCACCCAGTCCCCCCTTCCCCTCTTTTTATTTGATCCATCCCTTGACCCTCCCCCATATTAACTGCCTAGTTTCATGGACTGCTATGAACTCTGTGATTAAATATAAGTTGTATTTTCTGAAAAATAGACTTATTTCTTTGTGTGTGTGTGGACTATACACTATAAAAGGCGATGTATGGTACACTATCCACAACAAGCATGAGTAGCTATCTCAAGGTTGCCATGGCTTCCAAACCTCTCAAGCTTCACTCTCAAGGTTCAAACAGCCACCATGGCAACCTCTCGATGGCTACACATGCTTGTTGTGGGTAGTGGACCATACATTATCCTCTATGTTGTGTCACAACTGATGAGTTGTTTAATATAGATGGTACTACCGTCTTTTTGACTCACAAAAGATATGGCATTGGGGATCACCTTACAATATTTACACTGCCCACTGTAATATCAGTCACTCAGAGTAGGTAGCAAGCAAGTCAGTGGACACTGTATTTCTTCTGTTTAGAAGATTATTTTGAAATCAAACTTCTGAATTATGGTATTTAGCTTGCAGCATATCAAATTCTGCTAATTATATGAATTGCAGTAACTGTTTTCTCAAGTTTCTTCAGATCTGGAGCCAGTCCCGCCCTGTACCCCTCCACTAAGATCAATCATATCAGTCTCATGGATAAATTATGCAATTTCTGATCTCAGAAATCAAAAAATTCAGATCTGTCATGTCCACATGAATGGATTTTAAGGAGGTGTAGACCACATGGCACTCTTCCTAGGTGGAGATATCATTATATTGTAAGGATTTCAGTTACCTCAATTGAAATGTATAATCACGTGGTGCCTAGTCAATGTAGGGACAATGTTGATCAAGACTTTATTTTGTTACAACCTTTAACACGTAGTCTAGGCAAGTTGAGTGTATTGGGGTATATGCACGAAGCATAGGATTGTGTATACTCCATGCATGTGAGACACATACTCAACCCTATGTCAGAATGCTGTACAACAGGGATCCAGTGGACTCCTGGTGGCATTCACAGCAGAGGTGCAAGCCCCTTGCACACATGATCCCCTGCCAATCATGCAGTTATGTGCCACGGCTGGTCTGGAGACCTGTCAGGGGGAGTGCCTGCATCAACCCCATTCACTAAGGTGTGAGAGAGACAGCAGGCATGAGATATGGCAGGGGGAACCCTGCCATAATGTTTATGCATCCCCCAAAGGTCACCCACCAGCTGTGGTGGGAGGGGAACACCTTCCACCTTGGTGCCCCAGCCCACCATGACGACCATGCTGACAGGGAGAGCAGGGGGTAGCCATTTAGGCACTGGCCCACAGTTTGATACTGAAAGAGTCCCACACCTTCCCAGGATCCTCTATTCACACTAGGAATGGGTGAACCGGTTCAGCCAAAATACGAACTGACCCAAACGTGCTGAAGTGTTGGTAAACAAATGGCTTCTGAACACTTTTGGCAGTTTGGATCAGTTTGGACAGCCGTTGTGTCATGGGAAATGCAGCATGAGAAGTGCCAGAGGAGGAGGAACCCACAGGAGGGACCAGAGACAAGACTCTGGTTCCTCACTGAATGGCTGAGCTGTCTGTCTCTCTAAGGTGGTACCTGATTGGGTTGCTGCTCTAGCAACCCACAGGGTCCACCTTAGACCTATGCAGAGGAATCGGGATGGAGAAGGAGCATCAGCTTCTGTAGGCTGCTTTGTGCTGCAGATTGTGTGTGCCTGTGCGACTTGTATTTTAATAACTTCTTAGACTTTTTGGCCCCTTGTGCAACAGGAAGAAGAAGTTGACTCTAAAAATCTGAAAGATGAATTTAAATTTCTTTATACAGTGTGTGTATATATATATATATATATATAAATGTAGCCCCCACCACCACCAATTTGGGGCTTACCTTAAGAGTCTCCCAGGGCACCAGCAATGCCCACTGGCATCTGTTGGAAACAATAAATCCATGGTTATTTGGTGACTCTATTGATATGCGTGAAAGTGCCGTGATGTGCCTCTGCACCTGTTCCTTTCAGTGACGCTGCCAGTGTGTTGTGAAAGGCCTAGGCTAGGGGTCCAAGAGCATCAGAACTTGCAACCAGCCATGCATCACCCCAATTTGCTCCTCTCTGCTGTCGCTGATAGAGCAGAGGGAGCCCTAACTGCTATTGTAAATATTTACTTCTAATTTGTTGTTGTATTTAAATTAGAGTGCTCATTTTAACCTGAGTTCTTGCAGCTTATGCATCCAAATGGGAATCACCATGTTTGGTCCAGGACTTCCAGGAATTGGACCAACTGGAACACAGGGGACCTTGTGGGATCCTTAGTTCAGTTACCTTGTGGGAGAAACTGTGAACTCTAAGGTTTAGCACCTAAAGGAATCAATGGGAGCACAAGATTGTGATTGACAGCTCCTCCTGACCAATTGGAATGCAAGAAAATGGACTAATCTGAAAACTGATTTCAAATTCTAAGCAGTTCTCCCCGAGACTCTGTGAAGTGAGGAGCCCTGTTCAAGCTTATGGGGTTCTGGCCTAGGAAATGCCTAGTTTCCTCCAGTATGTGTGTGCAGTCCCAAGTTTGGGAATCGGTCACCAGAGACTGGTGCCTTCTGCAGGTTGAAAGGTTTGCTCAGCAGAGTGGCTGTAATTGCAACCTGACCTGAAGCCAAACTGAGAAGTGGATGAGTGGATGCTGTTTCCATTAAATGTGCTGAATGCTCAAGGTGGGCCGAGGCCTACTAACCAGGGATGCCTGTTTGCCACCGGGAGCCAGTTGCCTTGTTTGGCCAAGTTGTCAGCCAGCTGGAGGCTTCACCAGCCAAAAGAACTGAACTTTTCCAAAAGTGTTTTATTTGACCTTGAGCACATGCCAAACCTGGCCCAAGCTGTCTATTCCTGCACCAGTTACAGTTTTCTTGGTGAGAGACCAGTTTGGGGATCTAGGCCCTGCATAGCAAGGTATTGCAAGTTGTGGCCACCTGGAGGGAAAGGCTGTGAAGCGGAGGTGCATTGTGTTGACCCAGCTTTCCCATGCTCTTCAGTGCTCTGAAACAGGTCTTCATTTCACCAGGGTATCTTCTACCTACTGGTGCTGTGAGTAAACTCACAATAGCTCCCTGCAAAAAACTCTTGAATTATTATGTGATGCCATCTGATTTCACTCAGTGTTTTTTACAGGGTTTCAGTGGACTAGGCCAACCAGCCGAGGATACAATTAGTCAAGGTCTTTGTTTGTGCATGTTTAAACATCTTTTTTTCCCATCAAGGGCCTCAACAACAGCTGCAATCCTGGGCACCATTCTGGCTAGCCAGTATCACACTCTGGGTACCCAGCAGATGCAAGACTTTACTTAAGGGACTAAAGAAATTGCATGCAAAATATACTAGCTAATACCAGCTTAGCAATCATTTATCCAGATTTTCACCCCGTCCTTGTTCACATCCTGTCAATAAATCAAATTCCATTGTTTCACTTTTAAGTAGACTCAGGAGCAAATTATTGTCTGTTTAAACTTCACTATGACTTGGGTAAAAGGATCTGAAAGTGTATGCTTGCATGTGATATTGCCTTACAGGGGGCTCCAGGGCATTTGCCAGAAGACCAGACCCTGCAGGTAAGTGCAAGGGGCTTGAGCATATTATTAATGTCTGTTGCTAATTACGTGTTCCCTGCTGAAAAGGGTTGTATCCATTGGGAAGATACTTGGTCACTAGGTGGGCTGGTGGGTGGTTATAGCATCTCAGAGGGCTACACCAAGTTGGATAGACACCCCCACATATCTTACTGTGGGTGGAAGCACCAATTCATTGTGTTTACTGAGGGTAGGGGAACCCTGGTAATTGCTAATTTGGAAACCAGGCTCCTCAACCTTGCTTTAGAAGGACATGCAGGGTAGTTGTCCTTGGAATAGTGCCACCTAGAAGTTACATAAAAAAGTACTAAAACAAAACAAGTGAATTAAACTTGGGGAAGTTGGGGTGGGGAGCAGGGGACTGGGAGTCACGGACTCAGGAGGGGACTGAGCTGAGGACTGGGTGTGGGAGTCAGGGATTGGGGTGGGGAGTAGTTATATTATAGAGAAGACTCAGGGAGGTGAGGAGGAACTTGGAGGAAATGGGGCAACTTGTGAGAAAGAACTTGAAAACAGACTAGAGTGCAGACAAGAAAGAAGAGAACAAGAGATTGAAAAGAGACTTCACCCTTAAGTGCCAGAGCTAGACTGACCATATTTATTTTGGGGGGGCGAGCAGTATAGCAGAGGGGGTGAAGTCTGCTGAACTATGCCAGTGTGCCACCAACTACCACACCACTCCCAGTTAGCCTTCTTGCTGTTTGCCCAATTGACCCGCAACAACAAGTCAGCTCTCTCAGTTCTCCTGCCTGTGTTTACTCAGTCACTTCAGTGGGGATTTCTATTTTTTTTTATTTAATACAATGTGTGTGTGTGGGTGTGTGTGTATGTGTGACTGTGTGTGAAATAAAAAATCTGTCAGACCAGCCAGTTATCAGTGCACCAGTGCCACTTCTTGCATACTGTGAGGACCCCCCCTAAGAAGTTTGTTATCTGTCATCTTCCTCCCTGTGATCACTCAGTGCAGTATAAGCTTTGGCTCAGTGGACAGAGAATTCCATTGCATCATGTGGAATAAATAAAAAATCCTTGAAGGGGAAAAAATACTGTGTCAAAATGAGTTAGGCCAGACAGGGTCCCTGAATCTATGAGGGTATCAGCAGCACCTGCAGCATTGCTCTTAGCATAGGTGGTGTGTGAAATAATTTTGTGTGTGTGCGTGCGTGTGTGTGTGTGTGTGTGTTTTGGAAATAAACTCTACCAGATAATCATCAATGCACCAGTGCCACTTGTTGAATACTGTCTGACCCCCCCCCCAAGAAGTCAGTCATCTTTCAAATTCCTCACTGTGCTCTCTTAGTGGGGTATAAGCTTTGGCTCAGTGGGCAGGGCATTCTTTCATATCACGTGGAATAAATAAAAAAAAATCATTGAAGGGAAATATGTACTGTGTCAGAGAAGGTTAGGCCAGGCAGGGTCCCTGAATCTGTGTAATTAACAGCAGCATCTGCAGCATCACCCTTGGCTTAGGCAGTGTGTGAAATAATTCTGTGTGTGTGTAAGTGAGTGAAATAAAATCTGCCAGATACAGTAGTCGTCAGTGCACCAGTGCCACTTATTACATACTGTGTAACCCCCTCCTCCCATGAAGTCAGTCATCTATTATCTTCCTTCCTTCCTGTGCTCACTCAGTGGGGGTATAAGCTTTGACTCAGTGGGAAGGGCATTACGTCACATCACGTGAAATAAATAAACCAGAATTCTTGAAGGGAAAAAGTACTATGTTAGAAAGGGTTAGTATTGTTGTTGTCTTCTCCCAAATTCAGGAAGACGAACTTGTGAGGGCGCTTTTATCACACACAAATCCACAGACAATCTTCTCTTTTTATTTCCAAACTTCTGTTTATTATTTTTAAAATGTGGCAATCCTCAACGTTTCACCAAGTATATTGGCTTTATCAAGAGCTGCCCTTATAAAAATACATAAATAAGCAAGTTTTAAAAAAGGACTGTCTGTATTATGACTTGTGTTTCTCAAGAATCTTTTTTATAAATATATAACAATATATTTAATCATCTCCACTGATGCTACTTACTTCATTAGCTTTGTTAAGCCCTTCAATATTAATTATACCATTTGCATGAATTTCTGATCCTAAACAGAGGAAAGCCAAAATAAATTCTTGTATCTTTATAATTCTTAAACTATTCATATAATCAAAACACCATCACCATATTAAATCCCAAATATTAATTCAAAAACACCCTTTATACATATCGTTCCACATAAATTCATAGTTTGTACCTGTTCAATCTCAATCATTGTTTTAACCATAGGGTAAGTCCTTTTATACAATATCAGATGTTTGTGTCTTCATATTCCTTTTTAACTACAAAACAAAAAGCAATGACAAACATTTCAGTCCCTCATCTTTTGGTCTCTAATATACTTTCTCCTAAAACATATGCCTCATAAATGTTATATGTTTTTTATCTATCTTTTATGTTACTTTAATGGTTGTCCCAGCTCATTATATCCATTTATATTGTAAAATATTATGACCCCCCCTATTTTTTATAACGATGTTCAAATTTAGTCATTCCACACTGCGTGAGTTTACTCTGCTTCTTATCAAAACTGAAGCGTAAATTCCATCTATTCATCCTTTTTTATGATTCACAATTGTATCTAATACTTCCTGTGCTTTCATTTTTTAAGCCCTCTAATCATGTTTCAGATCCTTCAGCCTATGTCATAGCGGCTACTTAAAATCACTTGTTCGTCTTTTTTTCATTTTAAAAAATTACACCTACCGCATCTCGTGCTATTATGCTTGTCTTATTGCCAAACCGTATATTTTGTCTTCTCCGTTCTTTATAGTGCCCTCATTCAGCATGCCACGATTCTTTTGAAAGTTTTCAACCCCGCGACTTTTCATCATTTATATGCGCCTCTTAAGTGACGTCAGCTGTATCCCCTTTCAAGTGAAACCTCTCATCTCTTGCATTAACTCTTTCCTCCTCAAGTCTCTCCGGTTAATTTAAGTAAAAACTAAAACAATCAACTAACTACGTTTGATGTTGCCTCCAGTTTTTATTTCTAAATTGATACCCATAATATTTCCACTATAGTTTAAAATCTGCTCCTATCATTCGTACCTTTTTTTTTTTATGGTCTCATCACCACTGCTTCTAATCCCACCACTGAAAATGGAGGCGCAAAGACATTTGAATCGGAGATAAATAGATCCCCATAATATTTCCACTATAGTTTAAAATCTGCTCCTATCATTCGTACCTTTTTTTCCTATGGTCTCATCACCACTGCTTTAATCCCACCACTGAAAACGGAGGCGCAAAGACATTTGAATCGGAGATAGAGGATGAAACACAGAAAAGGCTCGGGAGCAACTATAAATTGGCTCAGCATCAATATTACATCATAAACACCAAATGCTGTCCTATAAGAATGTTAAAAAAGGGTACAATAAATGGATTAATAAATTATAAATTAACTGAAATCTGTGTTCTTATTTTTTACAATCAACAATCTCCCCATTATAAAATTATTACTTGTAAATGCATATATATCAAGAAGGAAAGGAAGGAAAGGATGGGGGTGGAGGGGAGGGGAAGTTGGGAGGTAAGGGAAGGAGAAGGGGAGTGAGGGGAAAGGGGGGAGGAAGGAAGGGGAAGAAAGAAGAGAAGGGGGAAGCTAAAGTACATGGTCATACTCATAAACCATAAATGTAACCTTTATAAACCTTAAAAGATGTACAGAAAAATCAGGGACTGAAAGGGAAGAAAATCAAGGGAATCTGTATTCTCCCTCTTTTATTACAATTCACTATCTATTTTTTATGACGTAAAAAATATAAACCAGTATTTATGGACAGAGAAGAAAAGGAAAGGATAAAAGAAAGGGGGTGGGGGAAGGGAAGAGGGGAAGGAGAGAAGAGGGGATAAATGGCGGGCGTGGGGGTAAGGGAAGAGGGGAAGGAAAGGGGAGGGGGAAAAGGAGAGGATCAGGGTAGGGGAAGGGATGGGGTAACAAGGGGAAGAGATAGAGGAAGGAGGCTGGAAATAGGAATTCAGAAAAACTAACACCGACTAAATTCTATCTATGGATACCTTATCTACGACAACAGTTCCAGTTGATTTCTTTATTTAAACCAATTCCAGGGTCCAGTGCTTTCATCTCAAAGATCCATTTTGTTTCTACTCTCTCCACTATCCTATTGTAGTCTCCCCCTCTGTCTGATGGTTTCACCTGTTCCAGTCCCCAAAATCTCAACGATGCCCCTGTATGTCCTGCATCCAAGAAGTGATCTACCACTAGGGTAGATTTTTTATTTCTTATGTTTGATTTATGTTCCTGGATACGTTGTTTTAAAGGTCTTATCGTTTTCCCTATATATATCTTATCACATGGACACTGCAACACATTTATCACCCCTGCTGAGTCACATGTTATTGTTTGTCTTATCTCATATTCTTTGTTATTATAGGGATGTCTATATTTCTGTTTCTTACTTGTATGCCCACAAACCGAACATTTGCCACAGGGTACCATACCAGGTTGCAATGCACCCAGTAATAGTTGTTGACTCTGCCGAACTTTCCCTTGTTTGTGGTCAGTTTGGACTAATTTATCTCTTAATGTCCAAACTCTTTTTTTCCGCTATTCTTGGAAATTCCTGGAAAACATTATTTTCCATTGGATAATCTTTCAGAATAGACCAGTGTTTATTTATTATTCTTCTTATTTCCCCCATCTTGTGATTATGTTTTATACTCAGAACTATGGGCCTATCTGATCGTGTTTTCTCTACCCTATTAAGAGCTTCTGTTTGGGTAATACTCATGACCTTTCTTTTTGCCTGTATAATAGTTCTTTTATTGTATCCACATTCCCTGAACCTCTTAGATGCTGTTTCTAATTAATTTTCAAATTCCTGCTCTTCCCGCAGTTTCTCTGAACTCATGAAACTGTGAGAAGAGATACTGTGTATTAATTGTTCCTATAAAGCTCTTAGCATGTAAAACAGTATTCCTAGATGTTTCTTTCCTATACAATGTAGTTGTTAACCCCCTTCCCCTTTTAGAACCCTAACATCCAAAAAAGGTATTGTGTTTTTGTTATATTCCATTGTAAATTTCAAATTGATGTTTCAAGAATTCAAATATTCAAAGAATAGCATAAGATCACACTCTTTACCCAACCACAGCAGGAACAAATCATCTATGTATCTCTTGTATAGTTTGATGCATTGAAAAAATCTATTATTTTGTTCATTCAATATGTAAGTTTTTTCAAACTCTAACATATATGAATTAGCATATGCCGGTGCCATGGTAGTCCCCATGGCTGTTCCCCTTATTTGTTTGAAAAAAATTTCCTCAAATCTAAAGTAACTATTCATACGAATAAATTCTACCATCATTAGTAATGTTCCTGTTCTTGGATGTTGATCCCTGTCCCTTTGATCCAACAGTTTTCCCATTGCCAGAATCCCCTCCTGGTGTGGTATAGAAGTGTACAAATCAGATATGTCCAAGGTTACCAATAACGCCGATTCTTTTTCTTCCTCTGACAATCTCACCCCTTTTAAAATATTTATAAAGTGGGTGGTGTCTCTTATATACGTAGAGGTCCCCTCTATCAGAGGTTGTGTATGTAAATTCACATAATCTGAAATTGGTTCGAATATGCTAGAAATTCCCGATACTATAGGACGCCCTGGGGGGTCCCTCTCATTCTTATGTATTTTTGGTAAGGAATAAAAGATCGGAGTCCTTGGAAACTTTTGTAACAAAAGTTCCCCTTCCCATTCTTTTAAAAAATTCCCCAATGTCAATTCCTCTATTAAGCTCATCAGTTCTCTTTTTATCTTATTTAAAGGATCCGGTCCTAATTCAACATAATTCCTAGAATCTTCCAACAGTCTATTACATATTCTTTTATAATGCTCATAATCCAGTACTACAATGCCCCCCCCCCCATCCGCTGGTTTAATCACAATGCTTTCATCATCCTTAAGAACATTCAGAGCCTGTCTTTCCATGTGTGTTAGATTGTCATAAAATGTCTTCCTATCTTGATCTGTTTTAAATAAATCATATATTTCTCTTCTCACTGTCTCTACATATGTCTCGACTGCAGGACATTGCCCTACTATTGGATTATATTCAGATTTTATTCCTAAGGCTGTTTTTACCCGTCTTTTGTAATCAAACATTTCCACAGAATTACTAAATTGTACTCTCAGACGTAATGTTCTAAAGAAAAGCTGTAGGTCACATTCCAATTCAAACATGTTTGTTCCAACTGTTGGTGCAAATGACAGTCCCTTCATCAATACTTGCATCTCTGCATCACTTAAATGTCTTTTGCTTAAGTTGAAAATAGGTATTACTTCTGATAGTATCTCTGCTTGGGACGGGTGTCTCCTCGTCCTCGACCCTCCCCTCCTCCTCCTCCTCCCTGCTCTGCACCCTCTTCTATTCCAGTTCGGTTTCTCATTATGTATCTGGGTTCCCTCTGTTCTTCTGTCCTGTTCTGACCTGATGAATTCCTGTTCTCTATATCCTGTACGGAAAAATGTTCCCTTGTATACTTTTCATTAGCTTGTCTCTCATCTGCATTAATTCTAGATTTAGTCCTATTTTCTAACCTATTCAAATCCTGTGTTTTTTTGTAATTAAAACTCTTGCTGTTGCTAGCTCTGCTATAACTATTGTCACTATCTGACCCACTATCTTCCTGTCTGTTCCATGTAGTTAGATTAGTTCTTATGTTGCTCCTAGTATGTGAGTAAACCCTATTCTCCTTATAATCATTTGTGTCTCGATTAAACTTTTTTAATTTCTGTTGTCTTAAATTTCTCTCATATGTATCTATTTTTTGTTTTATTTGTTCCATGATCTTATTATATTCTTCCAACTGTAACTTTGATTTTAAAATTTCTTTATCTGTATTAACCTGTTCAGCCATCTTACCCCTTTCTTCTATAATCACCTCAATCAAAGAGTACATGAAATCAACTGAACATCTTGTTCTAATCCCATCCCGTTTTGCATCTAATCTTGTTGATTTAATCCCTATATTGTGTTCCACATAAACTCTCAATCCTCTAAGTATCAGATTGTGGGCCAAATATTGTCCTAAAGTTATTGCATGCCATTCCAAACGACATTCCTTAAATGCCTGATTTTCAATCCTTCGCACCGTTTGTCCTGCATTATCTATCACATTAATCGATAAATCCCTTTCCCCTCTAATCTGTTCCAGCAGTTTTTCTTTCTCCACTTCAGTAAATGTTGCAAAATGATATTTAGCCTTAACTCCCCCTCCTATTTCGTTAAAAGCCTCCATTATTTTACCTACAACTCTATCTCAATCTTTATATATGTGGCATCAGTAAGGTATACCTAAAAGATAACTTAATGCATCTTATACATAAATTTCAAACAAGAAAAATCTTTTTAAATAATATTTCTGTTGTTTGTCCTATCAATTTTCATAAAACATTTTTACCATATATCGTCCAACCTCTGTGTTACAAATTGCAGCACATCTCTGCAATCCAAATAATTCTGTACAAACAAACAAAGCAGTCCCACAGGTAATGGATGAATGTCCGTATTCAATATTCAATGTTGAATAGCTGCCTCTCTGATGTGTATATACTATTGTTGTTGTGGTCTCTCCCAAATTCAGGAAGACGAACTTGTGAAGGCGCTTTTATCACACACAAATCCACAGACAATCTTCTCTTTTTATTTCCAAACTTCTGTTTATTATTTTTAAAACGTGGCAATCCTCAACGTTTCACCAAGTATCTTGGCTTTATCAAGAGATGCCCTTATAAAAATACATAAATAAGCAAGTTTTAAAAAAGGACTGTCTGTATTATGACTTGTGTTTCTCAAGAATCTTTTTTATAAATATATAACAATATATTTAATCACCTCCACTGATGCCACTAACTTCATTAGCTTTGTTAAGCCCTTCAATATTAATTATACCATTTGCAAGAATTTATGATCCTAAACAGAGGAAAGCCAAAATAAATTCTTATATCTTTATAATTCTTAAACTATTCATATAATCAAAACACCATCATCATATTAAATCCCAAATATTAATTCAAAAACACCCTTTATACATATCGTTCCACATAAATTCATAGTTTGTACCTGTTCAATCTCAATCATTGTTTTAACCATAGGGTAAGTCCTTTTATACAATATCAGATGTTTGTGTCTTCATATTCCTGTTTTAACTACAAAACAAAGAGCAATGACAAACATTTCAGTCCCTCATCTTTGGTCTCTAATATACTTTCTCCTAAAACATATGTCTCATAAATGTTATATGTTTTTTATCTATCTTTTATGTTACTTTAATGGTTGTCCCAGCTCATTTACATCCATTTATATTGTAAAATATTATGACCCCCCTATTTTTTATAACGATGTTCAAATTTAGTCATTCCACACTGCGTGAGTTTACTCTGCTTCTTATCAAAACCGGAGCTTAAATTCCATCTATTCATCCTTTTTTATGCTTCACAATTGTATCTAATACTTCCTGTGCTTTCATTTTTTAAGCCTTCTAATCATGTTTCAGATCCTTTAGCCTATGTCATAGTGGCTACTTAAAATCACTCGTTCGTCTTTTTTTCATTTTAAACAATTACACCTACCGCATCTCGTGCTATTATGCTTGTCTTATTGCCAAACCGTATATTTTGTCTTCTCCATTCTTTATAGTGCCCTCATTCAGCACGCCACGATTCTTTTGAAAGTTTTCAACCCCACGACTTTTCATCATTTATATGCTCCTCTTAAGTGACGTCAGCTGTATCCCCTTTCAAGTGAAACCTCTCATCTCTTGCATTAACTCTTTTCTCCTCATGTCTCTCCGGTTAATTTAAGTAAAAACTAAAACAATCAACTAACTATGTTTGATGTTGCCTCCAGTTTTCATTTCTAAATTGATCCCCATAATATTTCCACTATAGTTTAAAATCTGCTCCTATCATACCTTTTTTTTTATGGTCTCATCACCACTGCTTCTAGTCCCACCACTGAAAACGGAGGCGCAAAGAAAGGGTTAGGCCAGCTGGGTCCCTGAATCTGTGTGGGTTGCAGCAGCGCCTGTATCATTGCTTTAGCATAGATGGTGTGTGAAATTATTCTGTGTGTGTGTGTGTGTTTGTGTGTGTGTGTGTGTGCATGTGTGAAATAAAATTGGCCAGATAATCATCAGTACACCAGTGCCACTTGTTGCATACTGTTTGCCCCCCCCAAGAAGTCAGTCATCTGGCATCTTCCTCCCTGTGCTCGCTCAGTGGGGCATAAGCTTTGGCTCAGTGTGCAAGGCATTCCATCACATCACATGAAATAAATTTAAAAAATTCCTTTACGGGAAAAAGTACAGTGTCAGAGAGGGTTCAGCCAGTCAGGGTCCCTGAATTTGTATGGGTAGCAGCAGCACCTGCACCATTGCCCTTAGCATAGGTGGTGTGTGAAATAATTTTGTAAGAGTGTGTGTGTGTGTGTGTGCCTGCATGTGTAATAAAATCTGACTGATAGTCATCTGTGTACTAGCACCACTTGTTGCATGCTGTGTGTCCCCCCCAGAAGTCAGTCATCTGTCATCTTCCTCTCTGTGCTCGCTCAGTGAGGTATAAGCTTTGGCTCAGTGGGAAGTGCATTACATTACATCATGTGGAATAAATTAAAAAATAATCCTTGATGGGAAAAAGTACTGTGTCAGAGAGGGTTAGGCCAGGCAAGGTCCCTAAATCTGTGTAGGTGGCAGCAGCACCTGCAGCATCACCCTTAGCATAGGTGGTGTGTGAAATAAGTGCATGTGTGTGTGTGTGTGTGTGTGTGTGTGTGTGTGTGTGTAAAATATAATCTGCCAGATAGTCATCAGTGCACCAGTGCCACTTGTTGTATATTGTCTGACCTCCCCCAAAAAGTCAGTCATCTTTCAGCTTCCTCACTGTGCTCTCTCAGTGGGGTATAAGCTTTGGCTCAGTGGGCAGGGCATTCTGTCACATAACATGGAATAAATAAAAAAAATCACTGAAGGGAAATAAGTACTGTGTCAGAGAAGGTTAGGCCAGGCAGGGTCCCTTAATCTGTGTGGGTAACAGCAGCATCTACAGCATTGCCCTTGGCTTAGGCAGTGTTTGAAATAATTCTATGTGTGTGAAAGAAATAAAATCTGCCAGATACATTAGTCGTCAGTGCACCAGTGCCACTTACTACATACTGTGTGACCTTCTTCTCCTCCCATGAAGTCAGACATCTATTATCTTCCTCCCTGTGCTCGCTCAGTGGGGTATAAGCTTTGACTCAGTGGGAAGGGCATTATGTCACACCACGTGAAATGAATAAAACAGAATTCTTCAAGGGAAAAAGTACTGTGTCAGAGAGGGTTAGGACAGCCGGATCCCTGAATCTGTGTGGGTTGCAGCAGTGTCTGTAGCATTGCTTTAGCATAGGTGGTGTGTGAAATAATTCTATGTGTGTGCGTGTGTGTGTGTGTCTGTGTGTGTAATAAAATTGGCCAGATAATCATCAGAACATCAGCACCACTTGTTGCGTACTGTTTGCCCCCCCAAAGAAGTCAGTCATCTGTCATCTTCCTCCCTGTGCTTGTTCAGCGGGGCATAAGCTTTGGCTCAGTGGGCAAGGCATTCATTCACATCATATGTAATAAATTAAAAATAATGCTTGAAGGGAAAAAGTACTTTGTCAGAGAGGGTTAGGCCAGGCAGGGTCCCTAAATCTTGCATCATCGCCCTTAGCATAGGTGGTGTGTGAAATAATTCTGTGTGTGAAATAAAATCTGCCATATAATTGTCTGTGCACCAGTGCCACTTGTTGAATACTGTTTGGCCCCCCAAAGAAGTCAGTCATCTGTCATCTCTTTACCTGTGCCCGCTCAGTGGGGTATAAACTTTGGCTTAGTGGGCTGGGCATTCCATCACATCACGTGAAATAATTTTAAAAAAGTCCTTGAAGGGAAAAAGTACTTTGTCAGAGAGGGTTAGGCCAGTCAGGGTCCCTGAATCTGTAGGGGTAGCAGCAGCACCTGCAGCATTGCCCTTAGCATAGGTGGTGTGTGAAATAATTTTGTGTGTGTGTGTGTGTGTGTGTATATGTGTGTGTGTGTGTGTGTGTGTGTGTGTGTAATAAAATCTGCCAGTTAGTCATCAGTGCACCAGTGTAACTTGTTGCATGCTGTGTGCCACCCCCCAGAAGTCAATCATCTGTCATCTTCCTCCCTGTACTCGCTCAGTGCGGTATAAGCTTTGGCTCAGTGGGCAGTGCATTATGTTACATCACATGGAATAAATTAAAAAATGATCCTTGAAGGGAAAAAGTACTGTGTCAGAGAGGGTTAGACCAGGCAAGGTCCCTGAATCTATGTGGGTGGCAGCAGCGCCTGCAGCATCACCCTTAGCATAGGTGGTATGTGAAATAATTCTGTGTGTGTGTGTAAAATAAAATCTGCCAGATAATTATCAGTGCACCAGTGCTACATGTTGTATACTGTTTGCCCCCTGCAAGAAGTCAGTCAGCTGTCATCTTCCTCCCTGTGCTTGCTCAACGGGGTATAAGCTTTGGCTCAGTGGGCAGGACATTCTGTCACATCATGTGGAATAAATAAAAAGCAATAATAAATACTTTTTCACTCTGAACAAGATACAAAGTGACATTATGGCAAAGAAAATAGACCAAGCACCAGGAAAATGCAGTTATGATGCTGAATGGTGAAACAAACAGTTTACAAAAACGTCCAAAGCACCGGTAGCACCAAACAAAACACACTGATCAGGAAGATACCAATCAGGTCATAATTTTAATATAATGCAATAACCGGCCAAATAATATAGTGCAAATATTCGCTGTTCTGCTACCATTTGTCCAGTTATTGCACTATATTAAAATTATGACCTGATTGATATCTACCTGATCAGTGGGTTTTGTTTAGTGCTAGGGGTGCGTTGGACAGTTTTGTAAACAAAGTGACCTTATGAGTACTCCAGAAAACAGAAAATCAAAAACCGTTGGCAAAGGAAGTAATACACGTAAAAAAAAAGGTTTATTCAAGAGCCCAGAAAGAAGTGGTCCAAAAAGTATAGTACAACAACAACAACAAGCATCACAGTCTGTTGAAGGGCTGAACTAAATGCTACTGCTATCCATGTGCAGGCTAACTCTCAAAATAATGAAAACTCAGCAAGGGTTGGTGGGCTGTCTATGTCAGAAGGGCTCAGCAGTACAGCCAACAAAGTGCCGAAAGACAGTGACAATAACAAGTCATCTGAGAAAGAAAGTGCAAAAACAAAGAGTATTGCAATTCTACATAAAGTTAAAGCAGTTACAGGTACAACTCACAGTGGAGTTGCTCGAGTTGCAACACATGCATATCGAATAACTCAACCTGTGACTGCAAAAGTTAGCTCTACTAATTCTGATGATGATGATGGTGAAGACCATGGTCATGGTGAGACTGATGATGATGAGCTTGTGACTTTACCTTTAGCAATGCCTCATTCTGGTTCTGACAGTGACAACAAGGATAAAAATAATGACAGCAGTAGAGTGTTAAAAGGGAAATAGAAAAAGTCAAAGCCACAAGCCACAAAAAGTGAAACAAAGTCTGACCGTAGTGATGAGGATGATGGCAATGGTGCTGCAGTGGATTCCATGATTGTCTCACCTGATGAACCTGAATCCTCCACTGATGTGTCTTTACCACATAAACCCAGCTACCCAACTCCTAGTCCTACTGAGGTCATTACTAGACATAGACAGTCCACGTCTACTGGTTGGAATCATTTTTACGTAAACACCAAGGATGCTTGCCAAGTTATATGTGTGCATTTCAACACATGTTAGTAGGGGAAAAATAAAGAGCATCTTGGCACCACATCAATGATGCAACATCTTTCACAAATTCACCCTGTCGTTGTATATGATTCAAAAAACAGTCTAACATTGGTGGCTGGAAATCTATGTGAAGAGCAACATTCCATTGAAACAGTGGGAGATGAGCACCAGGTAAGATCCAAAAGCTGGCTTTCTCCTCATGGTCACGGTCATGATAATTCTGTGAGGTCCTCTGTTTTACAAGGCATGACATGTAGTCGTGCAACACCCCCAGCTAAATGTAACTTTACCCCCCTGATAAGAGACAGTTAAAGTTTTAATAAGTTTTTGAAAGAAAGCTTAAATATTCATGAAACCATTCCATAGCACTGGCAAGAAATTGTAAAATAGCAGAAATTATTTACTTGATTTTTAGCCATACTCTGCTGTGGAAGATGTGTGTTTCAGAAGGATTATGGAATACTTAGAGCCATGATATTTAATGCCAAATAGAAAATACTTCTCAGTAACCGCTGTGACCACGATGTATGACAGCTTAGTAGTTCAAGTAAGGCATGCTTCTCAGAGAGGCTGAGGACAAGGTAGTTCACCTCACTACTGATATGTGGGCCAGCAGCCAAACCATTGCCTATCTTTCCCTTACTGCACACTGGGTCACTTTTACAATTCATCATCATCTTCACGTACTACTAGTTTGTCTGCTACCATTTCAACCAGTACTACTACTACCACTACTGTGTCTCAGAGCTCAAAACAACCCATCACATTTCAGAAAATGGCAGTTCTCCATGTATGTCACTTTCAAGATTCACACACAGCACAGCACATTCAGCAAGAACTGGGAAAACTACTTACTGCTTGGGTCACTTCACAGGGTTTGAAAGTTGTTTTTTTTTGTTGGCGACAATGGTTCAAATATTAAAATAGCACTTCACAATGCAACTATGTACATATACGCTGTTTACCCCTTGTCTTAGCCTAATCATTCACAGCTTCCTGGATAATGACTGGCAAGTATCAACCACTGTGGGTACAGTGCGCAAAGTGTGTGGCCACTTCAACCATTCAGTCAAAGGCTATGACATCCTTGCTGATATCCAGAAGGACAAAGGTCTTCCTCATCTCCAGCTTGTTCAGAATGTATCAACAAGGTGGAATTCAACTTACTTTATGATTGAACTCATCCTTGGAGAAAAGGTAGCTATCATTGAGTATATCATGTACAATGATATTGGGGAGGGCATTGCACTCCATTTTACTCAATGGTCTCTGCTGGAACAGTTGCACCACATTCTGAAACCATTCATGACTGCTACTAAAGAGGTGAGTGCAGAAAAGCCATCCCTTAGCCAAGTTATTCTACTCATTCCACTTCTCAAAAAAAAGGTTGGAGAAAATGAGGAGCAACTTAGATATGAACCAGTCTCTAGTCAGTAACATGCTTACCAGATTTAGCGGTAGCCTGTGATGTTGGCGCCTAAACTAAAGTGCCATCCGAAATGACGATGCATTGTGGGTGAAAGCCCGAATGGCAATGGGGAGGGTAGGGTGACCAGATGCGATGGGGTGGGGTGGGCTACTGCTGTGAAAGGATGTCGCTATATGTACATGCATGCGGGAGGGAGGGAGCAAGCATGACAAGCATGGGCTGGGAGGGGGTGGAGGGGATGTAGGGGGTGGCACTGTGGTCGGCTGCTGAGCTGCACCATGGCATCAGGGGTTGGTGTCTGGTTGCGGTGCGGGAGGTATTGGGTTCTGGTCTGGATCCGGGCACTACTGCAATTTTGTTGCTCCAGCCTGAAACTTGCTTTTGCCACCCCTGACATACACCCCCGGAGTTGGTACCCTTTAGTAGAAATTGTAGAGCCAAAGCCCCCATGTGGAGCAATGTGTGTGTGTGGGGGCGGGTGCAGCCCACCCACAGAAAGCAATAATGCTAAGTCCCTGGTGCTGTTCTTCCATGCGCCGAGGATGTCAGGGTGGTGAAAATATTTTTTCTGCCCTGACATTGCGATATTGCGGCTAGCCATTTGGCAGTCACCATTATCACATAGAACTGACTTAGCAATGAGAGAAGTTACCAGCCATGACACTGAGCAAGGAGTATCTCTTAACAACATTGCTAGATCAACATTTCCAGAACAGACACTTTCCTGATGTGGTTTCTGATGATATGGAGGAGTAGAACTACAGGCAACTTTTAAATGATGCAGTAGATGAGGTTTCATTAGGAGGATTGGCAATCAGTACTACAATGACACCACCTCAAATTCAACAGACTGCTCCAAAAACCAGTATAGAAGCAGACAATGAGAAAGATGACATTGGGGGCCAGCTGCAAAACATTGAAATTCCACAAGGAGAAAATGCATGCTCAGTAGTAAGCATGGTAGATGCATATCTGTCTGAGACCAACATTTCTATTAAGGATGACCGTGTAGCTTACTGACAAGAGGAAAAAATCATGATGGCCAAAGCTGGCGACCCTGTCTTGCAAGTATATTGGATGTCCACCCTCCAGAGTCTGTTCTGAGTGTTTATTTAGCTCTGCTAGGGATGTTGTGACTGATAAATGAACAAGATTTACACCAGGCAATCTGGAGAAACTAACATTCTTGAAGGTTAATTTGCCAAAGTTTGGTTATATATGTGATGCTGATCTTGAAGAAAATGACACTGACAGCAGTACATGTGCAGCAGCTGTGGAGTGACATATCAGCTTTCAATTTTGAGACTCCCTGGACTGAATAAAAGTAGAGATCAGGGACTTGCCTGCCTTTTGACCACATCATCGGTATTCTGGGGGTGGGTGGGAGGTACAGCCAGTACATCACATTAACATCATTATGTACTGGTAACAACCGTGGCAGACAAGTCCTTGATCTCACACACAATCGCTTTCTCATTCTGATGAGATCATTTATTTTATTACGTAATGCACCTAAGAATAATTATTTCTATGTAACCATAACTCTGTTTTCCCCCCGGATAGTCATGGTAGTACTAGTAGTGATGAAGTGGTTACTTTGGAATGCCTGGTGCTCTTGTTCTTTCACATTGCTTTGCATTCCATTCCACACTGAAATCCACAGCTATGCGCAAATAATTGGTGACATACAAAAATCACACTGACCCCTTTTACAAAAAGTCAGATTTCAGGAGACTGGTTTAAAAAAACAGAGATCTGGGACTTGCCTGTCTTTCGACTGCATCATCATTATCCTGGGGGTGGGCGGAGGTGGTACCAGTACATCATGTTCGTGTCATCACGTACTGGTAGCAACTGTGGCAGACAAGTCCCTGTCCTCACACACACACAGTTGTTTTGTAATTCTAAGGAGTTCATTTACCTAAATGCACACAATTAAGTAACCACATTGATAAATGCTGCTACAGGAGCTCTGTTTTTTTCCACTGGTACTGTAGTAGTGGTAGTACTACTGCAACCTAAAGTACAGTTATTTAAACACTATTATCCCCTTCTAAAAATTCAGACTCAGAAAGGGACCATTTATTTACAAACAAGATCTTGTCTGAGACTTTCTTGCCATCACAGTCACTTTCTTGCCATCACAGTCACTTTGTCATTCTTTTCTAAGCATTCATTTTTGGTAAATGTGCCTTAACCATATTGATTTCAGTGCTGGTAGACTGCTTCTGGTTTTTCCCTGTTTGTAGTAGGTAGGAGTAGTAGCAGACTGAAGGCTTGAAGTGGTAGCTGGCTGATTGTCTCTCTGACTGGTTGCTCTCTGCTCTGGCATAGTGCTGTTTTTGTGTTCCTGGCTTCTTCATTATCACTTAACTGTCTAAAACACATCTGGTGCCTGCCTGTACCTGTTGAGAACTAGAAATCACTACTGTTAAAAATATAACTTATACACAGACAGTATTAGTATTACTTTCTTAAATATCAGAAACAGAAGAGTGATTAGAGAGCATTCTCTACTATAGTGGATTAATTCTTTTTTCTACAGATATGTTGATTAAAAACAGTTTAAAATTATTTTTTAGTATACAGTTACCATAAAACAATAAAGGTCATAAAAGGTTCGGATAAAGTTCAGATAAGGATCCAAACCTTTTTTGCTTATCAGAACCTTCTAGAACCTCAGAACCTTTTGAGATTCTCCCATCCTTAATTCGCATGCAGCAGGGGATCCACTTCAAGACCCAGGATGGGCATCCGATTGGATGTCTGCATGTGACCCTCCATCTACCCCATGCAGCTAGTGCCAGGGGCCACAGACAGGCACCCTGTGGGTGCATGTAGTTGTGCATACAATGCACCCTGTGCCTGTCCATTGGCACATAGCTGTGCAAGACAGGTATGTGCAAATTGTACATATCCAGCATGCATTTGTGCATAGGCCCCATTGTGAGAAAAACTGAAGAATTACCCAAACATAAATAAGACTCAAGGTTCATGTACCACAACTGCAAGGAATAGTCTATAAAGGCCCACCACCCAATTTAGGGGACCATCTTACCAATAGTCTCCAATCATTTCAGCACCCACATACCTGGTTATCACCAAATCTGAGTGGTTGTTGTTTGACATTTCTCCTTTGTTTGTTGAACAAATAAAGTATTCAAAGCAAAGAGCATCCAGCAGAGAATGCTTATTTGGAGTTTGGTTGGGTGCATAGTTTAACTGCTTTTATCAAGAAATTATCCTAATGGATCAGTTATCATATGTGGCTACATGACTGTGCCTCTCTATATAATTTGTTGTTAAAAAATAATAGGACTTTAAAAATATTGTGAACCATTTTCTATTTTTATGTATTGATATATAGAAGCTGAAGAAATATTGCATATCAATATATGAACTTAGCTGACTCCACCAAGCTTTCATTTTAAAAAATGAAGTCTGTAGCTCTAACAGTTCAAACACTATCCCTGTTGACTGTGTGTGTTTCTGACTACAGTGGAATCTGCTTAAATGCACACCCATTTTGCAGCAAGAAAATGTACATTTAAGCAGAATGTGCATTTATCAGAACTTGTATGTTTACAATGCAACATAAAGAAAATGACTGAGACCTGACACTGTAATGGCATTCCACATTTATTTATCTTAGCAATATATTTAAAATGTTAAACATGTTACAATGTGCTGCTGTGCAGCATTGGCAAATAAATTAATAAAGCACAATGCTATAAAAAATATCAAAGCTGATCTTCTGCCCTCATTATCTGTCTTGCTTATGGACCCAAAAAAGGGAATGATCTTAGTCTGTTTGCAATTTTTCAGTGCCAGCTGAGTGATAAAGGGTGTTAAGTATTGCTTCACAACTGCTTAGAATCACCTGTGCACTTAAAAGGTGCTAGCTACCTAGGGAGAGCTATGTTGGTGAATTGTGAAACTGCATTTAGCCGAAATGTGCACCTATCCAGTGTGCACTTAACAGATTTTTTTTGTACTATGTGAATAGTAAAAACATTGGGAAACTGGAAAAGTGTGCACTTATCCGATGTGCACTTAAGTGGAATCCACTGTATTCCGTATAGCAGCAAAACAAAGGTAAAATATTTTAAAAGCAAAGGTGTTGTTGATGAAGTTAAATAAAATTGTTTGGAAACTGAAAGGCTGAAGGCTGAAAAACTGTGCTTGTGTTTGATTCTGCTTCACATCTGTACAGTCACCAGAATCATAAGTAATTTACTGTCTCAGGAGGCTAATATGATTAAGAAGATAATAAATTAAATAAGGGCACAGTGAACGTTCAACAATTCAGGAGTGCTGTAAGGTTAAGCCCATTCAATCCCTTCTGAAACAGTAACATTAGTAGGATTTGATGGCCAGTTTGCTAACCACTGGGATCCATCAGGAGACAAAAAACCCATCCAGCATTATTAAGAGCCTTGGCTATACGAGGAGGGGTATCCTTTGCAGATTTTGAAGGTTAGGGGGTAGTATCAGAGACTGCTTCAGGTAATACCCTGCCATGGGAAACCCCCGTTAGGCTGATCAATCATACATGAAGAGCTTACCTTTCCCAGCTGCTGAGCTGGCTCCACAAAACTATGGGCTGATTCACTGTATAAATCCAATTCTCCTAAAAGTATCAGTGGTGAGGTCTTCCTTGAGGTTGTCAACTCTAATACCCATCCCTCCCCAGAACAAACAAGGTCAGACATGATCTCTTTCCTTCAAACAGGGTCCAGAGGGCCCTGAATAAAGGAAGCTAGACCTGATGCTGTTGGCAACATGTGATGAGCCATACTTCTCTATCTTTGAAGAGTGTATCACTATGAGACATTTACTTGGAGCCGTACCTTGTTTTATGGACATCTGGCTACAGGCTGGGGAGAGATGGTGTGGGCATTAGAGTTGACAATCCAAAGGAGGACCTGACCCTGATTCAGCAAAATCCAGAGACACAAAACCCTAATATATTTAAATTCCCAGCTTTGCAAGCTTTGTGTTCTTCATAGCATCAGAGTATTTTACGGATGAAGTACAGGCAAGGCACCTCAAGTTTGTTCACTGCCAGCTCAGCTTTTGAAGTTACTGTTGTTCTCCATGTATATATCTAACTTATTTTTAAAGCTGTGAAGGGAGTTACTATCTACCACCTCATGCAGTGATCTGTTCCAAGCTTCAACCACCCTTTGGGTGGCCCAGTGCCCTTTTCTTCCTGTCCTGTATAACTCCCCCTTCAGCTGGTATTTGTGTCCTCTTAAGATTGTATCACATTCCCTCTTTTGAATGCATAACATTTAGTTAAGTCTCTATCCCTTATTGCCTTATATATAAGGATCATGTCCCCTCTTATTATCATTCTCTGCAATGAAAATAACTTCAGTTCCTTCAATCTGTTTGCATAATCCATCCCTCTGATGTTGTAGATCATTCCGGTTGCTCTCCACTGGACTGCCTCCAATCTAGCCACACCTTCCTTTCTATACAGACACCAGAACTGCACATTGTACTCCAAGTGAGGCCTTACTAAAGATGTAAACAGTGGTCTCACCACTTTCCTTTCACTACTCACAAAGTTTCTTCTTATACAGGATAGTAGTCTATTTCCCTTTTTAATAACACTATCACACTGAGCATCACTCTTCAAATTTTTAGAAACCAGTACCCCCAGATTCCTTTCATGCTTTCCCTCAGATTTTTTCCATTTAACTCCTACTGTATTTTGCCAGTTTGTTTCTTTTTCCAAAATGCATTACTACGCATTTGTCAGGGTTAAACTGCATCTTTCCTTTATATGCCCATTTACTTAAGGACTTTAATTTCCTTTGTAGTTTCCCTGTTCCTTCCCAAGTGTCCACCTCACAAGCTATTTTGGTATCATTATTAAATGTGGCCATCTATCCACTCTCAGTACACTGCATATCCCCCACCTAAACATTAAACAATATAGGACCTAACACTGACCCCTGTGGCACCCCCACTGGTCACCTCACCCAGTCTGAAACATACACAGTTACCCTGACCCTCTGTCTCTTTTCATGCAGCCAGTTGGCTATCCACTTCACTACATTGTTATCTACTCATGTTTCCTTTAGTTTACTAATTAGCTCCATGTATGGCACGGTGTCAAATGTTTTGCTAAAATCCATGAATACCACATCCATGGGGATACCTCTATCTCATGCTTTACTAATAGGTTCAAAAAATATATCTGGTTTGCAAGGTATGATCTCACAGTCCACAACCATGTTGAGTTCTATCCATTCTGTTGTTCTCTATCAAATATGTTTCTATTTGTTCTCTTAGAATTTTCTCCTGTATTTTTGCAGCCACTGTTGTAAGACTGACTGGCCTATAGTTATTTTTGTGTCTCTTATTTAATGTTCCTTTATAGATATAGATAACTATAGCATTTTTCCAGTCACCTGGTAGAAACCCCTCCCACAAACTACTGTTATAAATATGGATAAGAGGTCCCATCAGAGGTTGTGCTAGTTCTTTTTGCACTCTAGGGTGTATATTGTCAGGTCCTGGAGATTTATTGTGATTCAGATCCTTGAGATATTTACAATTTCTCCCTACATTACTAACAGTAAAGACTTGCCTTCCATTACATTCAATTTTATCTGTTGTTACTGTACTTTGGTTATGTACAGCGTAAAAAAACTGGTTTAATTTACGTGCAGTTTCCTCCTCCTTTACTATCTCTTTTCTATTTTCCACTAATAGCTCAGCTTTTCTTTAAGTTTCTATTTTAGAATTAATGTAGTTAAAGAAAAATTTTTGATTTCTTTTTGTCTTTTCTGCAATGCTGTCTTCTTGATTCCTTTTGGCTGCTCTAACTGCAAATTTACAATCTGTTTGTGCCTTTTTGAATTCCTGCCATATCTCCTTGCTGTTTATGTTTATTGCTTTTCTGTATTGTTTGTTTTCTTCTTTCTTATTTGTCTCTTTACCTTCGTAGTCAGCAAAGCTGGTATCTTGCCTGTCATATTTTTTAGTAATGGGGATAAATTGCTATTCCAGTTGTTTAAGTTTGTTTTTTATCATGTCCCACATTTCAAATGGTATTTTCTCTTGGAAATCACTCTGCCATTTCCAGTCACTTAACATATTAAATATGTCTCCAAACTTTACCTTGGAGTAGTTCCTTCTATACATAATGTCCCTTTCTGTTAGTACTTTTCTAGTTATCCTTAACTATACCATGTTATGGTTACTACTACCCAGCAGTTCCCTTACATAGCAATCCTTTATGTCCCCTGCTATATTATTGAGTACTATGTCAAGTGTATTCTTATCTTTGGTCATTGTTTTGACATGTTATGTTAAATTATTTTCTCTTATGATTCTCATGAAATCTTTTCAAACCTGTTGTTAGCTTCCATTGTTTGCCAGTTAATGCCCATTAAGTTCATATACCCCATTAAAATCAAATCCCCTTTCGCAGTCATTTCTCCAATATAAAGTAACAACAAATGGTCTATTAGCTTCGTTTGGTGGCCTATAATATATATATGCAAATGCAAAATCCTATCTTCCCCCCTACTTTTAATTTTAAGCCAAATTACTTCCACATCTTTTAGTTTGCACATTTCTTGCACCATGAGAATCTCATCATAAACTCTCACCCCACCCCCTCTTCTATCCACTCTATCCTTCTTATAGATGTTGTAACCTTCTATTGAGTTTGACTATGTATTCCTGTCTGACCACCAAATTTCAGTTATTCCAAATATATCTGTCTCCTCTGCTTTTAGGACTGTAGTGGACAGAGCCCTGTAGACCTCTTGCTATAACAAAAGGATTCCTGCATTCCTTGCGAATGAACAACAACTGTGAAGCACTCTCTATAGGCAGTTATAACATGGGTTGTGAAAAGCGTGCAATCCCATTGGTCTCCCAGCAGCACGTAGCTGGTTCCATGGAGGGAGTCAAGTGCTGTGCCCCCAGCTCTTGTTGGCTGCTCTATTCATTAAAAGCAAGAGGAAGTCCTGTGGAATTTCATTTGAGTGAGCCGTAGTCACTAAATTCTGCAGGAGCAAAAAAAAGGCATAACCCCATAATGGCTCCTATTTAGGACAAATTATAATAATTAAGGGCCCTATTAGTAGAAATATAAACATCAAGGTTTTTTTTTTTAATTTTTCTTTGAACTACTTGAAATGACTTTCAGAGGCAATCTATTCCAAAGCGAGACTGTTTGTAAAATGTAAAAGTATTTTCTATCTTTGGTTTTAAATCTCTCGTTCTTAGTCTGTAATGGATGTCCCCTAGTATTCAATTGGTCATTTTTAAATTCAATGTCTAGGTTCAGTATCAATAATGGATTATTCAGTATATCAAAAAAGAACAAAAGATCAACTCTCTGTCTTCTAACTTGCAGACTATGCAGTCCTAATCTGTCTAATCTGTTTTCATACAAGTATTGATTCATCCTGGTTATTGATTTGGTATATAGTCTCTGTATTTTTTCAACTTTACTAATTTCTGTTATTTTATATGGAGACCATATCTGGGATCCATAATCTAAGATAGGTCTCACATATAGTCAGTGTATAGTGACTGCATAGAACTGTGCCAGCTCCCTGTAATCTGTTGAGCATGCTTTCTGTGTGCCAGCACTGTATGGCAAAAGTGACAGTTGCAGAGCACTGTCCATTGGACCATGACTGGATGACACTGTGGTGGGTGAGACTGGGAAAGTGATGCATAAAATCATCCCTCGGCGGTGCATTCTGGTCCCCCCCCCAACAGAGCCATGCACCTGCGGTTTTCTGTTGGTCCCACAGTTCAGTCTCAAAGCAGTTGTAACCCTGCATGTAGGGTTGGTAGATCATGGGTGGGAAGGACAACAGATGGGGGAGAGAGAAAGAGAGAGAGAGAGAGAGAGGAGAGACAGAGGGATACAAAGAGAGAGTCATAGGTAGAAAGTCACATTGCTGCTCTGTGATTTACAAATTTGGCCCATACTGAGCAGCATTTTAAGTACTTGATATCTGTTTGTGTGGTGACCATTTACCCCCCTTCACCCCCCTAGCCATGACATAATGAGATACAGACAGCTATATATAATCACATTGCGATTTTCACAGCAAGTAATCTACTGACAATTCCCTTGTTTGTTTCCATCTGTTCCCTGATTGCCCAAAGTCAGATGGAGAGGTGTAGTGAAGAGAGCTAGTGCATGAGAGACAGACAGAGTGAGACTGCAAGGTGCTGGAGAGCAGGAGGTAGCGCCACATGCAACTCACCTTGGTCCTGTCAGTGAGAGCTCCATGAGCAGCTCACCACTTGGGAAGCTGCTATTTGGTTTACACTATCAAAGTATCATTGGGTGAACAGCTGCGTGAGTGAATGTTACTGCCTTCCAGTGTTGGGAAGCAGCCATGGGTGTTAGTACAGCTAGAAGTACTGGCAGTAGTGACAGTGTGTTGGAGATATCTAGGTGACTGTTTTGTATAGGGGTGAGAGCTCTGACACACTATGAGTGTTTGTGCCACCACACCCCATTCACTGCAGACCTGCTTCACCCCTCATTTGTCAGGCAAGAGACCCTTCAAGATCCCAATCTCATTTGGTATGCTGTGGAAACCACAGTGCCAGCTATTCCCCCATCCCACATAGAGGCCAGAGCAAAGCCAGATGTCTATGTAGTGCTTAACTGTGCCCCCCCAGCAACAGAGCAAGGCATGAAATGAAGTATTGAGAGAGACAGAGAGACAGACAGGGACATGTCACACAGAGAAAGCCCAGAGATAGAAATGATTGTGGTATGTGCTGGTTCCATTGCTCACCCCCAACTCCCACCCCTGAGAGACAGCAGGGAAATGCGGTGCAGAGAGACTGAAAGAGAGAGACACAAACATACATTGACAGGGAGATTTGGTCATGTAGAGTAGAATTCCTGCAGTGTTATCTCTCTCTCTCTCTCTCTCTCTCTCACTGTTGTCTCTCTCTTTGTGTTTGTGCATTTTTTTAAGTTAAAAATTTTATTGTTTGACATTAAAAAAAAAACCTAAACATATAACAATGCATATAACCATACAACAGATTAAAACTATCAAGGCTGGTCTATATAGCCTGCATATAAGGCTTTACATTGTAAGGGTTTCATTTGATTATTATTATTCCACTTTGTATCCAATCTTAAGAATACTTTTCTTTAGAGTGACTCTTTCATCTTTTACTTTCACTGTTATTTAACTGTAAGTGCTTAAGGTACATGCAATAGTACTTCTATTCCTTGGAGAGGAAGCCATTCCTATAGGCCTTACTGTATTCTCTGAGTCTTATGCTGAGGTTGATAATTATATAGTTGATAATGTAAGTAAGGCTAACTTCTACAAAACAATAGGAATTGGTCCTGTTCACTCCATTTTGCATGGGAGACACAGAGATGAAGGAGACTGAGGGACAGGGCAGCTGCATAAGTGACAGTGTGCTGAGCGCAATGCAGACCCCCCCCCAATCAACTGTGTCACCCCAGGAGTTATATATTTATGTTATGCGCAACAAATGGGAGAAATCTTACTGATGGTATATTTCTTGCATGTTCATAACATACCGCAAATATGAGCAGCGCAGTCCGGTGTTCAAGCAAGACAGCTACAGTATACAGCAGCAGGTTTATCATGAAATCGGGGAGCAGTTCCCCACCACCCACTACCACACATGAATGGTTATTTGAGGGGTTTTCCCTTTTTAATTTTTTATATTTATAGTTTCTTTCCCCAACCTGACCCTCCCTCTCAGCACCCACTTCCTCACTCCTTCCCCAGAAATGTAACAGTGGCACTGGGGGATGCCCAGTCCCCCAGTGCAGAAATCCTCGTTTCTTTTTTCTAACCTGTAAAAAAAAAGTCCATCAATATCTTTTGTGCCATTACACTGCCCCTCACTCAACCCTCCCATTCAGCACCCCACCCCCCAAACCCTTACTTACCGATCAGGGGTCCAGTGCCATAATCCTCTGGACTGCAGACACATCTTCACTCTTCAAAGCCAGACCATGAACTGAGGAAACAGGTATGCGGCTCGGTGTATTTCAGTGGGGTTTTGAACTTATGGTAGTGTCATAACCTGGCCATTTTTGCATATCTTTACCCTAAATTTTCAACATGCCTTCTTTGGGACCCCACCTCATGAACAAAGGCCCTGTCATTATGCAAATCTGTCTAGAAAGATGATTTTGTGGCCTCTGCTCAAAATCACTTTTTGGGCATGAGTTGAAATTTTTCTTTGCCCTTGTTCATGAGGTGGGGCCATAAGAAGGCTATATTGAAAATTTGATGCATATATAAATATACATATATATTATGGTAGCACAGTAGTGCTACCTTAGTTAGGGTTGAGGAGCCATTTCTATGTTAAACCCCACAATTTTGCACCTTAATAATTTTCAAACCATTTGGCAGATTTGGCTGAAATTTGGAATACACAATCAAGAGCCATAAGCCTTGGGATCTGCCAAGTTTTGTAGCAGTCGGCTACGGAGTTATTAAGCGTGATCTGCACACATGTTTACGCTTTTTCTGGAATTCTATGGTCGCGCGTACAGGTCGCACAGTTTGTGCGACTGGCCCTAAACCTTCAGGGAACGTCGTGGCCGGGTCCCTGATGTGCCTTTCAAGATTTGGTGAAAAATATTAAATGGTCAAAAGTTATTCAAAAACAATTTCCCATTATAAGTCAATAGGAAAAGTTAACAAAAAGTTCGACAGTGCATTTTTACTTTCGCAAATGGCCCTGTTACTTTCACAAATCCGCCATTTTGTTTTCAGTTGGTGATCAGAAAAATGGTTGGCATTTAAATTTGGGACCCTCTAGCAACCTAATTCTTTTTGTATTCAACTAGTCGGACCCTGAAGATGCTAGCCATGTCTTTATTTTGGGGTAAAACACCCCAGAAATATGTTTTTCAAATTTCTGGAAAAAGCACTTTCGCAAATTACTTTCGTGCTCACAAAAGTGTCGAACTTTTTTGCGAAAGCTTTCACAAATTGCGAGAATAGTTTTCTAGTCTGTGGGAAAGTGACAGCAATTCTTTGGCACCGCGCTGCAAAAGAACGATTGGGAGTTTTGGGCTGCAATTTGGAGAGAACGCAGCCGACTTCTCACAGATGTGCCTTTCAATGTTTTGGTGAAAAAATATTACACGACGGCAAAGTTACGGCACTCCAAAGTTGGCAGTTTTTCCCATAGGATAACATTACAGTGCCCGACGCATTACAGGAATCATTTGGCACCTGCTGCAAAATAATGGTTTGGTCTTTTTTCCTGAAATTTGGAGGGAAGACAGCCAACAGTCCACAGATGTGCCTTTCAGTGATTTGGTGAACAAATATCACAGGGAGGCAAAGTTATGGCACTCCGAACTTCTCTTTTTTCCCCATAGGATAACATTACAGGCGTTTGCGCGCCTTTCAGGGCCCTTATCTACGAACGGAATTTTCGTCAGAAAATGCTTAGCCCCTAAAGGGGGGCTAAGTACAAAATTAGCCATGCAACTACTAAGTGTGGTACATTGTGTACATTGTGTGCAGCTGCAATCAGGGATGTGTACGTTTGGTGTACATGGCCTCAGTTTTGCTGTTGATCTCCACTGAGCATGCAGTAACTGGTCAGGTGAGTGGGGATGTCTCATAGTACATTTAGACAATTGTTAGTTATTTATGTCACCTGCTGCTGGATGTCTGTCATTGGTTGTGTTGACTTGGTCCTCCCCATACCTGCATGTGTGTGTGTGTGTGTGTGCGTGTCTGTGTGTGTGTGGTGCTGGGGGGGGTGAATTCAGAGTTAGGGTTTTCAACCCTAACAGCGAATTTCCTCACTTTTGTCGCTGTGGAACAACCCTAACTAATGCATTAAACAGAGTTTTTTGCCTCTAATATATATATATATATATATATATATATATAAATATATATATATATACACACATACCAAAGTTATTAGCCTAAATTGAATTTTGCAAACATAGGCTCATAACTTTGGTAAATTTCAATATTTTCCTCCCGAATTCACAACATAGCCATATCTTTACAGCCCCTCCTGAGGGTGACAGCTGCCATTTTTCAAATCCTGGCCAAAATGTTTTTTTTTTTACTTCCTAAAAGATGATTTCCTGGTCCCTGCATAAAATCACCTTTTGGGCAGGAGTTGAAAAATTTCTGTGCCCTTGTTTTTGAGGTGAGGTCATAAGAAGATTATGTTGCAAATCTGATGTAGAAATATTTAAAAACAACCAAGTTATGAGCCTACATTGACTTTTGTGAATGCAGGCTCGTAACTTTGGTAAGTTTCAATATTTTTACCACAAATTTACAACATAGTCATATCTTTACAGCACCTCATAAATGTGACAGCTGTCATTTTTCAAATCCTGGCCAAAATGCTTGTTTTATATCCCGAAACGTGATTTTGTGGTCCTTGTATGAAATCACCTTTCAGACAGGAGCTAAACATTTTCTGTGCCCTTTTTCATGAGGTGGGGTCATAAGAAGGCTATGTTCTAAATTTGGTGCAATAATATTTAGGAAAAAAACAAAGTTATGAGGCTATGTTGAATTTTGCAAGAACAGGCTTATAGGTTAGGTAACAGTCAATATTTTTACTCCAAATTTTTAACATAGCCAGTTCTTTATAGTACCTCATGAATGTGACAGCTGTCATTTTTCAACTCCTGCCCAAAATGTGTTTTTGTGTCTCAAAAGTAGATTTTGCAGTCCCTGTGCAAAATCACCATTAGGCTAGGAGTTGAACATTTTCTCTGCACTTCTTCATGAGGCAGGGTCAATACAAGGTTATGTTGAAAGTCTGGTTTACAAATATTACAACACAACAAATTTATGAGTCTATGTTACAGTTTGCTAAAGCAGGCTTGTGACTTTGGTAGTTTTCAATATTTTACCCCAAATGTCTCCCATGCATCTGTATCGGCTCTGGCCATATCTTGTTAGAAATGCTTCTACTTCCATCATTTTGTTGCTCATGCTACATGCCTTAGATATAATGAATGTCCAATCTTCCCTTATTACGTATTTTTCAGTGTTTTTAATTTTATATTATTTGGTTTCCACAGATCTCTCACTAACACTGTTTATATCACATACTGATTTCTCAGTGCATAATGCACCTATCCCCTTCCCAGTCTGTTTAAAAGTCTAGTTACATACAGATTTACTCTTTCTGCTAATCCCCTTGCACCTTTAAGATTTAAATGTAAACCATTCCTCCTGTACAGGTTTACTCCTGGTTTACTTGTTTTTTTGAGGTAGAAGAAGGCTAAAGGCCCATCGAGTCTACCTCCCCACATCATGTGGGAAATGATGTTAGATGCCCAGAAAATATTGATCTAGTTCAGCTTTGAGCTGATCAGCTTTCATTGTGTCCACTATAGTTTGTGGTAGTTTGTGCTAGAGTGTTGCAACCTTAATCATGTAAAAGTGCTTTCTTTTGTTAGTAACTGCCCTGGGCACAGCAAGTTGTCTGTTATTGCACCATAGATTGTTAGATTTGTTGGCATAGTTAATGTCACATTCATCCATCAGCTGTTTGTCTAGTAGGATTTTAAACAATGAAGTCACGTGATGCTTTCCTGGGAGTAGCAGCTCTTAACCCATGCTCCGGCTCTATTAACTTTAATTTCTGAATTAGTGTTTATTTTTGTTATCTTTGTTTATTCCCATCAGCTTGAAGGCTTGAAGTGATCATCCTGCAGACTTCTGTTCAGTTCAGTGGCTGTTTCTCTACGTTTCTTGGCAGTGATGGATTCAGAAATGCTATAGGCACCTCCTCACCACACGCTGCCACAGACTCCGGGCAACAGTTCAAAAATGCTGTGAGGGGCAAGGCACTTCCTCTAGCAAAGCTTCTACTGCCACACTGGTGATGGCCCCACTGTCAGAGGAGAGGTGCCTGACCGAACTGCAATCCTTTAAAGAGGACCTCACAGCGGAGTTTAAATCCATGAGATCCGATCTGGAGGAAGCCATAAAACAAATCTCCAATATTGCTGCCCACACTGTGTCTTTGAAGTCCTGACAGGACAAAGTGGACCCGGAATATGTCTCCTTGTGACAGAAACTGGCAAAAATGGATGCTAAGTTGGAGAATCTGGAAGGTCGTAGCAGGAGGAATAAAATCTTTGTCTTCGGCCTTCCTGAGGATGCAGAGGGGGCTACGCCAGTCTTGTTTGTGCAAAAGATGCTCATGAAAATAGCAGATCCTTCTCCCAACAATCCAATCTATGTGGTTGAATGGGCTCACCACTCCCTACATCCTAGATCACCTCCAGGTTCCCCTCCATGCCCTTTTATCTTAAAATTGCTCAACTACCTTGATCGACAGCGCATCTTGACTAAAGTGAAAGATCTTTGGGAGATTCTATGGGAAGGGGTCAAGATTAGGATAGCGCAAGATCTTCCAGTGGTAACATGACAAAAGTGGGCAGCCTATCACCCCACGGATACTAAACTTATAGCAGCTGGGGTACATTTCAGGATGATCTACTTGGCGAGGCTTTGGTATCATATCAGGGGATCATGGCTTACTTTTGACTCTGCTGACCAAGCTGTTCTGTAGATGCAGAGAGTGTTCCTTGACTTGTTTAAATCAAATCAAATCAACTTTATTTTTATAGAGCCTTTCAAAACCAAGGCACTGTACATAAACCTAAATACATAAAAATAAAATAAAATTAAAACAGATCATCCATGACTAGGGAAAGCTAAACTAAATAAACACGTTTTTAACTAAATTTTAAATCTATCAAGCAGTTGGACATTCTCTCAACCAACAAGGTAGAGAATTCCACAGGTTTGGTGCTGAAAAAGTGAAGGCACGAGAACCAGATGTCTTCAGTTGTACCCTGGGAATCTCCAGCAATCCCTCGTTGGTGGAACGGAGAGGATGGAGGGGGCAGTAGGGTACCAGGAGATCTTGCAGGTAACCGGGTCCTTGATCATGTAGGGCTTTAAAGGTTAGCAAGCCAAACTTAAATGTGATCCACCACCAAACCGGCAGCCAGTGCAGCTCGCGGAGCACAGGCGCAATATGACTGTTTCTAGAAGTCCCAGTCAAAAGCCTGGTGCCCGTGTTCTGCACCAGCTGCAGGTGGTGGATATCAACCCCTGGTAGCCCTAGGTAGAGGGAATTGCAGTAATCAAGATGGGTAGTGACAAAGGCATGGACCAGTGTTGGAAGATCATCTGGAGGAACCAGGTGTTTCACCAGGGTGATATTCCTCAGATGGTAAAAGGAGGATTTGGCGACAGATGACACCTGAGATTTTAGGGTCAGACCATCATCAAAAATAGCGCCCAGGTTACGCACCCGATCCGAGGTAGTGAGTGACATACCACCAAGTAATTAGCCTGATGGATGTCCAGTCCCCAAACCTGCCCCTGGATGACCTAGGTCCACTACCAGCACTTCAGTGTTATCTGGATTCAGTCTCAGCCAGCTGGAACTCATCCAAAATCTGATTTCAGTAAGGCAATTATTTAGCATGGAGAATGCATCATCCTGTCCAGGCAGAAAGGACATATACAGTTGAATATCATCTGCGTAGCAGTGAAAACTCAGACTGTATTGCCTGATGATATCTCCTAATGGCAGCATATACACTGCAAACAACATGGGGGCTAAAATGGAACCCTGCAGTACTCCATTAGGCAGGGAATGAGCACCAGAAGAATAAATTCCAGTGTCAACTCTCTGAAACCTGCCCATGAGGTAAGAATGGAACCATTTAAGGACTGTACCAGACAGCCCACAAAAGAGCCGAAGGCGGTCCAGCAGCACACCATGGTGTGTCAAATGCAGCAGAGAGATCAAGAAGGACCAGAATGGTACATGCCTTTCGATCTCTAGCCATTAGGAGGTCATTCAATACCCGGACAAGAGCAGCCTCCATGCTATGCTTCTTCCTAAAACCAGACTGGAGAGTATCATAGACATTGTGAGTTGTAAGATGACATCCAATTGCAATGCAACCGCCTTTTCAATAACCTTACCAACAAATAGCAGGTTAGAGATAGGCCGATAGTTGGCTAGACAATCTGGATCCAAGGAGGGTTTCTTAAGGAGTGGTCGAATGACCGCTTCCTTGAGGGGGTGAGGAAAGATCCCCCCCTCTCCAAAGACTTCCAGACAATGTCAGCAAGGATCGGGCAGATGACATCTACACATCCCACTAAAAGGGGTGCAGGACCTGGATCCAAGCTACAACTGGTTGGGTGCAATGTTTGGACGATCTTCACAATGTCCGTGAACTCCAACCAGCAGAAATCTGACCATATAGACCGAGTGCATGCCACTTCCTGTCAACCACTGCAATCCCTGATAGGAGAGGTCGAACCAATGCCAGACCTGATGCTGGCAACCTTATCTTCAAAAAAATCGAGCAAACTTCTCTCATCTCAGCTGAGAGAAAGCTTCTTTGGGCTGGAGACAGATTGGACTGCACAATCTGTCGACAGTCCAGAAGAGCTGAGCCGGTCGATTCTGTGCATCAGAAATCTCCCTGAACAGGAATTTGGCCTTTTTACGGGTGATTTCTGATTGATAGCCATCATAATGTGCCATCAACGTAAGCCTGTCAGCATCATGGCTGGAGTTCCGACAGGCTCTCTCCATCCTTCGGCCAACTCACCTAAACTCCTTCAAGGAGCCATCAAACCAAGGGCTCCTTTGGTGAAGGGTGAGAGGCCAAACAAGAACAGGAGCAATCTTGTCCAGTGCATCTCCCACAACCTTATTATAGGCTAGTACGAGATCATCTGGTCTCATGCATTCACCCGACAAGCCCAATAGGTCCAGTACCGCCAATAGGTCACTAGGGTTAATGCCCCTTAAAGGGCGGTACTGAACCATCTCCGTAGGGGCAGACCTGTTAGGGGGAGCCCTAAAGCTGAACCTTATGGTGTGATGGTCAGACCAGCTGACTGGTTCCACCCTGAAATCAGCAATCTCCATACCCAAGAGAAAGATCAGATCCAATGAATGACCCCCTACATGGGTCGAGGAGGTAACTACCTGTGTTAGACCCAGCGTCGTCATCAGCTGGAGGAGATTTTGACCAAAATGTGAGAGTTCATCATCGACCCAGGCATTGAAGTCCCCCAGAACTATCAATCTGGGGGACCTCAACACCATGTCGATGATGAAGTCTGCTATCTCCTGCAGGAATTCTCCACCATCTCCTGGTGGATGGTAGACAAGGAGAATCCGGCAACCTACACCATCTCCCAAGATATAGTCAAAGGATCTGGTACTTCCCAATGGCACATCCACAAGGTTTAGAGACCACTGAATCCATCCAGCCACATGGTTCATTTGTGGAGAACGGTTGCAGTCTCTTGGAATCTTTACTGGTGGCATATTTACTTTTGTAGTTGGCTGGTGTCCCTTATGGACAACTGCTACCCTCTGCCTCTGGCTGGGAACTCACTGACCCTGTTTGTTGCTGCAATTTGTGGCCAGCTGAGCTTTTTTTGGACCCCATGTTACGATGGCCCCTCTCAGGTCTCCCGCTCAAACAGGTGAGCTATTTGCAAGATTTCCTCCACCACCACTCCACCGGTATGATGCTGCAACTTCATTTCTTGGAGCGACTTTACTTCCTGATTAAGGAGAAGTTCCTCCAGTGGTGTTGGCAATGCTTGTGAGCAGTACTGCAAGATCTCACTCCTGTCACCCCACACCTCATCACTCAGGAGCAGCGAGTATCTGTGAGAGGGTTTCCTTTCTTCTCCAGAGCTTTTCTCTGTTTTAGGACTTCCAGAGACACATGCTTTTCACTGTTGGTTTTTGGATCCTGGCTTCTTTTTTTTTCTGATGGGTTTTTAAGTGGTTTGTACTGCAAAGGACATTCAAGGACTTTTGTTAATTTTGCACCATGGAGTAGTTGGAGCTACCTCAGCAGCTTAGCTTCGAGGGGCCATACCATTGTGACACCATTTGCCTACTGCTTCATGGACTGACCCACTGTATCTAGCCCCCAAGTTATTAGTCAACTATTTTGAATTTTAGGACTAACTTGGTTTAGTGGTCCAAAACTGGGGTATACAAGCTGGATTGGGCACCATACATTTTCCTTCTGGGACTTAATAACCCCTTTATTTTTCTGGACGTGTATGTCACTGGACTTGGACATCTGTTCTGGACTCATTTTTCTTTTTTTTTAGGCACAGAGCTAAGGATCCGTAGTTTCATACACATTAATGATGAGTGATGGTTATAGTTTTATTATGCCAGAGGTTTCCTTGGATCTGGTTCATTGTTTTTTTACAGGTTACATTTGATTGGTACCATTTTAGCTTTTATATAGCCACTAACTTATTCTAGGTATATTTTGAGTGGGGAGGGGGACAAAGGTTTTTATGCTGCTTAGGGGATGGCGATCACGAGCTGGTCTGTGGGAGGGGATTCTTTTGCCCTTATGTGCAGATTTCATTGCTTTATAGTTCTCAAGGGATTTTTTTTCAATTTTTTCAGTGTTTGCAAAGGGTTCAAGCATTTTAGGGGAGATTGATTGTTGTTTAATGGTGGGATTAGTGGTAAGGGTACAATGTTTTACTGTTACTGTTTTGACAATCTGGTTTAATGGGAAGGGTGCGGGGTCTCAGGGCATTTGACAATTCTATGTCTCTGGTCTATTTGAAGGTATATCTGTTTGTTGGAGGGGGAAGGGGTGAGGGGATTGGTTGTCTTTTAGCTACTGTGTGGTTTATTGCAGGAGGTTTGGAGGGTGGAGCCACCTTGAGGGTTTGTTCTTATTGGGCTTCTTGTGTACAAACATAACACTACCTTCTCGGCTGATTTTTTTCCTTTTATGTCTAACAGTTTGAAATACTTGTCATAGAATGTTAAAGGGACCAGATCTTCCCTTAAATGCTCCCCGGTCCTTAATCACTTATCACATTTACAGTACCATATTGCTGTCCTGCAGGAAACTTCTGTCTTCAAATGGTAATTTTCTTCATAGGCAGATGGTTGGTCAGGTTTGTGCTGCTGGCTTTACCAGCTCTACTAAGGGAGTAACTATCCTGGTTAATAGGGCTATTGCTTTTCAGAGCCAGCAATGCCTTTAGGAACCGCAAGGTAAATATGTCTTAGTTAAGGGTACTCTGGAAAGATCTGAGGTTATCCTTGGTTGTGCATATGGCTCCAATACCCCAGATCCTTCCTTTTTCATGGAGTTGTTGGGGCTCTTATCCCCTTTTCTTCCCCTACCTATTATCATTTGAGGGGACTGGAATGTTGTTCTGACCCTGGATCTGGATAGATCTGTTGGCCCCTTGCAGGGTTTCTCTCCCATTCAGTGCTCAATTCAGGATATGATGGAGTCTTTGGGACTTCATGACCCTTGGCAGGATTACCATCCACAGGATAGAGTATACACTTTTTTCTCTCCTGTGCATGGTTCTTACTCCAGGCTTGACTTTGTCCTGCTTAGTTGGTCTGTCCTGAGTGGAGTGATGGATGGGGGTATAGATGATAGGGTCATCTCTGATCATTCTTCAGTGTGGGTGAGACTTTCAGTCAACCCCAGTCCTCAGAGAGATACATCATGGAAGCTCAACAACCAGCTTCTCTCTGACTCCTTTGTAATGGGGAGAATTAGAAATCAGATTGCGTTATTCTCTCAGCATAACACTGGATCTGTTGAGGGGGTGACCTGGAATGGGTGACCCTCAAGTGTTTCCTTAGAGGGGAGTTCATCAGGCTATCCTGTAAGCATCAACGCCAACAACTGCAGGTGGTGGAGGATCTTTTAAAGAGAATTAGTGCTATTGAAAACTCGCTTTCCCCAATGACCCCTGAAGCCAGTCTTCTAGTGTTGATGGTTCTAAGGGACAAATTTGTGAACCTCTTGTGAGAGAAAGCCGAATATGCTAACCTTAGAATGCATTCCCAGTATATTGATCGGGGTGAAAAATCGAGCCAAATATTAACATTACATCTTCAGAAACAGGAGGCCTCTAGGCTAATCTCAGCCATTAGAACCTATTGGACAGTACCCTTCATACCCAGCCTTGAGAAATTGCTCAGGGTTTCATGTATTTCTATAAAGAATTTATATAGTCCCAGTCCCTCTCTTCCAACATGCTCTCTTATCGCTGACTATCTCAATGCTATTGCTCTTCCCCAACTAACTGTGACTCAACAGTTGTTCTTTTCTTGCCCTGTTACAGAAGGATGGGTCCGGATGGCCATCTCAAGTTTGGCTCCAGACAAGGCTCTTGGACTGGATGTTTTTTTGGCCAGCTTTTACAAGACCTTTACCAGTAAGTTGGTTCCTCTCCTGCATTGTTTTTACACATATATTTTTGATTTGGGTATCTCAGACCCTGCCCTGTTAGAGGCATTGATAATTCTCCTGTCCAAGCCTGGTTGATCTCCAGAATTGTTTTCCAACTATAGGTCTATCTCTCATAAACTACAACATCAAGATCTTGAATAAAATTCTGGCATGCCGGGTCTACTAGGTTTGGCCCAGGCTTCTTAGTTGGGAGCAGGTTGGGTTTGTCTCCTATAGAACCTCTGTTGATCATCTGCATAAGTTGGCCCATATTTTCTCTGTGTCCAGGGACTCTGGCACTCCTATGATCTTGGTTTTCCTGGATGCAGAGAAAGCCTTCAGCAGAGTTAGCTGGGACTTTTTAACAGCTAACACTTGAGAAATTTGGATTCCCGAAGAATTTTTGCCACTTTATTCAAGTGTTGTACTCCTCCCCAACAGCCAGGATATATTGCAATGGGGTGTTCTCCACTCCATTTTGCTCTTTTTTCTGGTACCCATCAAGGGCGTTCCCTTTCCTCTTTTCTTGTTAACTTATACTTAAAACCCCTCCTTTTACAGCTGAAATCTTGTCCAGAGCTGACCGGTATTTCTGAAGGCCCCCATAGTTTGACATTTTCTGTGTATGCAGATGATATTCTGCTGCACATTGTACATACTGCAACATCCTTACCAGTTGCCATAGATATCATAGAGGGCTTTGGTCATTTATCTAATTACCAATTGAGTCTTAGTAAGACAGAAGTTATGCCCTTGACACCAACAGCGATTAAAGAAGACATTCTCTTGCTGGGTATGAACTGGTCTCCTTGCTTCCTTAAGTATCTGGGTCTGCATCTCTCCACAGATAATAACTTAATGCGTAAGATTAATTTGGATGACCTTGTGGGAAGGCTCCAGCAGGATTTCCAGCAATTGAAGTCTCTCCCTTTGTATTTATGGGGAAGAATTAACATCAAGATGAATGTTCTTCCCCGTATCTTTCATCCTGTTAACATGTGAATCTTTGGCTTGCCTTGATCTAGTTTCAGAAAGTTCACAGCATGATTATGAAATGTATATGGGCTAAAAAGGTGCCGAGAGGTGCTTACAAGAAGCTTGCAGTGCCCAAACACCTGGGTGGCCTTAAGGTTCCCCATTTCCTTATTTATTATTTCACTAGTCACTTTAACAAGATGTTTCAGTTGCTATCATCCCCTCTTCCAGATACTACCACTGCCTACACACCTATATGATTGGATCTGGAACTGGACAACCTTAATAAGTTTGGACTGTCTGAACCATCCTTATTTTTCACTCCTCTAAATCCTTACCTTTGGCCCTCTGTACCACTGTTATGGGGGACTCCCTCAGAGTATCCTCTCAATTTTGGGCACTCCTGAAGCATCCCTTTCATAAAGATATCTCCCAGTCGATTCTTCGTAATTCTAATTTTCAGATTGGAAATAGTACGCTTGCTGCAGAATGGATTCCCCAAACTAGCCAGTATCAGAGTCTGTGACCTAATGATAACGGGATCTCTAATGTCAATGGCTGACATTATTAATACCCTTCACCTGGGAGGAGCACTCTGTTTTTCAGGTTATTCAGCTAAGGCATGTCCTGCTTCATTGGTTCAGACCTGGTAGATGAACCATCAACTTCTCTGAGTTTATCTCCAAAATTAAATCCTTGGTTTTAAAACTGCATGCAGTGTCTGCATTGTATGTTCTACTTTTTGTAAAGATTTACTCTGAGATTGATGGTTCTTCATCTTACTCCAGCTATTACCCCTTCAATGGCAGGTTATCTAGTCTGACCTCTACTGTTATATTACTCAAGACAAATTGAGATTCACTCATTTTAAGATTTTGAATAATTTGCACTACACCCTGAAAAATTGGTGACAATGGGGAGGATACCCTCCTCAGCATATATGGGGTGTGGACAGGCAGAGGGCTCGCTCAAGCATATTTTTTGGTCATGTCCCAAAATTGCCCCTTTCTGGCACCTAATCGAAGCTAAAGCAGACCCGCTTCCGGGGCTACAGGGTTTATTTAAACCTGAAACATGTGTATTGGGGGATTATAGTTCTGTTTTGGTCAAAGAACAGAAATATTATCTGGCCCTAATTACCCTTTCCTTGAAAAAGGTGGTACTAAAGCATTGACTCAACCAGGTTGCTATCTCATATAATAAATGGCTTCAGGAATTACTATACAGTCTTCAAGTGGAGCATATAATAGCAAATCTGTGGCATACGCTTCCCATTTTTGACAAGAAATGGGGCAAACTCTGCACACTTTATACCCTTTAAAGTCCTAGTTGGTACTGGGGATAACCCTATAGCTGCTCCGGTGGCTCTAGCTGGTCCCTACTATACTTTGCCTGTTTTTTTTTAACTATTGTATGCATATTCTTTGGCAATCTAGTGTCTTCTCCTTATGGATGGCTTGTCTATGGATTTATTGTGTGGTGGCTTCAAGGGGGATGGAGTGGAGAGGTGGGGTAGTAGTGGTGGGGTAACATTTTCCTGGTTGAATTGTTATCTGTTCTGCATTTGTTTGTTTTTTCCTTTAATAAAGTTTATTTAATTTATAAAAAAGGATTTTAAACAGTAATTGATGGTCATCCCTTACACATCGGTATTCCATGACAGGAGCGATCATGATAGAGTGCCTAGAAAAATGGTGACTTAATGTCAGTGACTGTAATCACAGCTACCCAGGGAAGAGGGTGACAGATACTGCAGTTGGCGAAAACCATGACAGGAACTAGCTGGTATATGTGTGCGTGCACCCGTGGGGGGGGAGGCAGGGGAGGGATAACATGTGGGAGGGGTTGTGGTGAGCAACTGCTGAGCTGGATCACTGGCGTCATGGGGAGGGTGGTCAGCTGGGAGGCATAGGCTACCGGGTTCTGGTCTAGCATGGTGCAGGGTTTTTTTTTGCGACCTGGTGGCATGTATTTTAATCAGGTTTTGCACCCCCCCGACATGCACCCCCCCCCGGAATTGAGAATCTATAAGTAGGGGTGTGTGGGGGTGCAGCCCCCACATTAAAAATGAGACCTGCAGGTGTCATGTGCCTTTTTTTCTGTGCTGCAAGTGTGCATCACCGAAATTGATTTTTGGTGATGTACACTCTCCATAATAGCTATTGCTGTTTCTTGATCACTATTATGAGATGGAACCTTAGATGTCTTGTATCTAAGTCATATAAGTTAAGCTCCCTACATCTCTGATGGTATGATAGATTATGTAACCTTGGAATAATCTTGGTTACTTTTCTTTGGACACTATCGAGGAGTTTTTTATCTTTTGTGAGATATGGTGCCCAAAAAGGCCTTATATATGACTTATATAAAGGCAAGATACATGCTTCTTGTATACAAGTAAATGCTCTTTTCATAGATGTTCATATCCTATTTGCCCTTATCGTAATTTGTCTGCAGTGTTCCCCTGGTAATAGTTGGTCATTGATTAATATAGCAAAGTCTTTTTCAGATCTGACCTGTTTAAACTACTTTCCATTTAAATAATATTGTGTGTATTAGTTTCTGACCCCAAGATGCATTTATCATCATTAAAGATCATTTTATTTTTTCTGGCCCATTTCTCAAGTGTTGTGATATATTTTTGAAAGATCTGAATTTTATTGACAGAGTTAACTTCACTGCATAGTTTTGCATGAACAAAAAATTTGCTGATGTGTCCAGTGATTTTTTTTAATGTAAATCTGATATAAAAATCCCAAAGAGGGCAGGTCCCAGGACCAGGCCCTGGGGCACCCCACTAGTGACAGCAAAAGGGACAGAGTAGGTATCCGAAATTCTGACCACCTGGGTTCTATTTGTCAACCGTGCAGTAACCCACTTGATTACTGTATATAGGGATCAAGTTTCATACTATACATTTTATCAACAAGAATCCTATGAGAGACCTTATCTAAGGCCATTTTAACATCCAGGAAAATTATGCTAACTGGGATGCCTTGCTCCAGTGATTTATTAGCCTTCTCATAAAAGCTGATGAGGCTCATAGTACAGTACATGCTCTACCTTTAGTAAAGCCATGCTGTTTTAAAACTTCAACTCCATTAGTTTCCAAGTCCCCTTTTGTTCTGTTTTTAAATATTCTTTCCATAGCCTTACAAATGACAGAAGTTAGACTGATTGGATGGTAAATACCTGCTTCTTTCTTGCTCCCTTTTTTATGAATAGGAATAACTATTGCTTGTTTCAATTCCCCTGACATGTTACCTTGAAGAAGTGTAGCATTATACATCAGTGTAAGAGGTATGGAGATTGAATGTACATTTTTTTTCAAGAAATTCAGATTGATCCATCCGGCCCTACTGCTGTGGTAGCTCTAGTGCTTTTATTGTCTTAATTATCTCCTCATTGCTGATCTCATTATCCATCAATCAATCAAGTTTTTGACAGGAAATACTTCATTGAGTAGGCTCATTTACAAGGAGGTTCTGTAGGACACATTGGACATACAACATTGATATAAAATATGTAAAAACTATGATTACATATGAAACAGTGCTCATAAGGCAAACAAATGTGCAATCAATAACAGAAGGCATCGTGCTAACAAGGTAGTGCAGTGTGCAGTCTGAACACAATTTTAGTGCTTCAGTAATAGTAAGATGTTGGTATCTGGCTTACAATCAGGAAAGGGAGGAATAGATGGAGGGAAGTGTTAAGAGTAGGCAGATAGTGAAATGGGACTGGTGTGTGAGGGAGGTGAGAGCCGGTTTTCAAGGTATAGCAGTAGGTAGGCAGTTATGAGGGTGAACAGAACAGATAGTAGATAGGTGGTAGGTAAGTAAAGGCAGCAGATTTGAATTAATTGCTAAAGCCTCTTTGTCATTAAATACAGACCCAAATAATTGATTAAATTCATTAGCCATCCCCAAACTGCTTGTTATTTCCTTATCATTATCATTCAGTTTATTAATACTGTAATCCTTGTTCTTATTATTATTGATGTAGGAAAAAAATGCATTGTGATTTTTAGTGATGGCAAGCTTGAGTTCAATTTTCCTTCTTTCCCTCCTAATTAATTTTTTTGTTACTTTGAGTTCCTGTTTATATTGCATCCTGTTAGAGAGACTCAGGTATTTTTTCGTTAATTGAAAAGCCTTCTCTTTCTTATGAATCTGTGTTCTGACTGTGTTAGTTAACCATGGTGGTATTTTTCCTTTTTTGTTATGAGTTTTTTTGATTGGGATGTATAATTTTTCAAGCTCAGTAATGATGGATTTAAATAATTCTCAGCATTGTTCTATGCTTAGATCACTGAAGAGTTTTTCCCAGTTATAACTGGCTAATGCACTACTAATTTTATCGAAGTTGCCTTTATTATAGTTATATTTATAGTTAGTCTATCCCATGTTAGTTTTATGCCTATTAATTTCAAACATGACTAAATTATGGTCACTATTCCCTACTGGACCCTTAATGTTAAAGTTGTTCACATCAGTGGAAAAATTAGTAAGGACAAGGGCCAGGGTGTTATTTCCCCTGGTTGGTTCATGGACCATTTGTTCTTGCCCAGCCATGATGAAAGAATCAAGGAACAGATCTTCCAGTGATGCTGCATTTTTCAATAAGTCCCAATTTCTGCAGAACCTGAAATGTTATCTTTTAGCTCATATCCTTAACCATGCATTCATTTTCCTTATTGCCCTTAATCTGCCCACTCTTGCTCTTGGTGCTGGCAGCACTGGGTCAGAACAGCATCAGTCACAATAATGCGGTCAAGAACTGCACAGTAAAAATGCTGTTACTTTTTGTTTTGCAAGAGGCTTTCCCACACACACCCCGATGTGGGGGGCTATGCCCCCCCAGACCCAATGGACTAATAGATCCTAACTATGGGGGGAGCAGATCATGGGGCAAGAAGACAATTGTGGGGCTCTGGAATACGTTTCCATGGTCCCATGTAAAAAAAAAACTTAAATCCTGATAGGCAAAATCTAGGGAGACCAGGATTAGAACCCTGGTCTCCACTGCCACCTGCCTGAGCTGCTCCATGCCTCAGCCCTCCACTCTCCACGGGAGCAGCTTGGCCAGCCTCTGGAATTTTGCTGCCCTTGTCCTGTGGCAGCACCATGGCAGTGTGCAGGGGAGCACTTTCTACAAGTGGTGCCGATCCCCTCTCTCTGTCCATGGCAGTGCTATCCAGACTAGCACTCTCTTTCCTTGAGCTATTCTGGTAACACTATTCTAACCGGGAACCTTTACTAGGTGGCAGTCTGCTACTCTCAACCTTTTCCTTCTGCAGCCTCTTGTTAAATGCCCAAGTGTTGTCAGTGTCTGTTTCCTCTGTTTCCACTTCCCTTCTTTTCTGCTTTGATCCCACTGTAGCTATTAATTAAACAATGTTCACCCCCTGCCCATTAAATTCTCCTTCTACATTTACTATAGTTGGCTTAATGATCTATCTGAAAATAAATCTAGATCGTTAATTTTATATAGTTTACTAATCCTCACCCTTAGTTCTATGATTTCCTACTCCAGACCCTTCATATATTTACACATCTCACATTTGAACTCCTCCTGTTCCTTTGCCTGAGCTCCATAAGTGAACATTTTACATGTTATACACATGCAAATACTGGCTTCATAATTCTGTTATGTACCATTGCAGTTCTGATGCTTAGTCATATTTATCCTGTGGATAGTAGCTTGACTGTTTAAACAATTAGAATATGTACAGCCCTGACCTACTGGGCTGTAGCCTATAAAAATCTAAATTTCCACTAAAACCTGTAAGAATTACAATTTTCACTAAAATCTGTTAGCTAAAAATTAGTATAGTAGGTTATAAATTATTATGTCCTTTTACAGTGGAAAAAAAACTGGTCTAACACTGAAAACACTGCTTAATGATTTCGGAGGGTGGGAGTACAGTAGAGTTATTGAAGCTATTTATAGTGCTAAGAGACAAATATGAATGGCTAGGGACATGGTGACAGACCAAAGGGTAAAGGCTGGTGGGGGGGATGGGAAGGAACATGGGACAATAAAACCCTGTATGCCCCAGACAGGTTACACTTAGGTAGGGTGGGCAAAGGGGTCTTAATGCAAAAGCTGGGGGAGTACATACCAACCAGAGTGGATTCAAACTAGGTGTGAGGGAGGCAAATGGGAAGACATTAAACAATGTCTCCAGGCAGGGCAGCCCAATGGATCTACTCCCCAAACCAGTAAGGAAGGATCAGATGAGTATACAAATATGACTGGCAGTAAGTGTGATCAGATGGGGAAGGGTAGTCAGAGCACATACTGGAGGGTGGTCTCCTTGAATGCAAGGAGCCTGAGAAACAAGGCAGCCAAGTTGCATGCTCTGGTGGCAGAGTGGGAGGTAGACATAGCTGCCATCACTGAAATGTGGACCACCCAATACCAGGACTGGGACCTGGTAATCCTAGGGTATAGGCTGTACTGGAGAGAGAGAGGGAAAAGGGAAGGGGTGGGGTGACTTTTTATGTAAGGGAGAGGATACTGTGTAGCAGGGAGGAAGGGGAGGAGGGCAAGGTGGAGACATTATGGGTGCAAATCTAAGACTTGAAGTGCAGGAGGGTTAGGTTGGGGGTTGTGTATAGACCACCATCTCAGAATGAGGACATTGACAGGGAGCTAGCAGAGCAGATAAGGAAGATCAGTGGGAAGGGTAACACCATGATTGTGGGGGACCTCAATATGCCTGGGGTAGATTGGGTAGATTGGAGCACCCTAGCCAACTCTAGCACCAGGGAAAAGGTCCTCCTAGGTGGGTTCCAGTACAGCTTCCTGGTGTAGATGGTACGGGAGTCAATCAGGGAAGGTAACATTCTGGACCTTGTGCTGACAAATGGGGAGCTTGTCATGGAAGTGGTGGTGGAGGATCTGCTGACAGGGAGTGACCACCACAAAGTGTGGTTCTGACTCAATATGGATAAAGAGGCTGCCAGTACCAGGACAAAGGTATTGGACTTCAGGTGAGCAGACTTTGGATGAGTAACATAGTAGCAGAGCACCTAGCCAGCATCTGCCCACACATGGATGCTAACCAGAAATGGGAAATTTCAAGCTCAGCCTTTCAGATGCCACTAGTTTGTGTACAAAGATCTAAAGTAAAAAGGCCCCCAGGAAGCTGAGCTGGTTAAGTGGGCAAGTGTTAGAAAAGGTGAGGGATAAGAGAGCAGCCTTCAGAAGATTTATGAGATCCAAATGGAGAGGACAGGGAGGAGTACACAAAGAAATCAAGGGAAGTGAGCAGAGCGGTTAGGGCAGCCAAGGCATCAAGGGAACTGTGGCTGGCACAAGGTATCAGAGAAAGATTTCTTCAAGTACATTAGGGAGAGGAGGAGCTGCAAAGATCAAATTGTTAAAATCAAGAAAGATAATGAGTGGGTGGAAAAAGGGCAGACCAGGCAGAAGCGCTAAATGGCTATTTCTGTTCTGTGTTTACCATGGAGAAGACTGGGCCAATGCCTCAGGTAATGGGGGACTGGGCACGGGGGGGGGGTGTTAACAGATGGGGAAATCCTAGTGAACAGGATGATAGAAGGCCTAAAAACCCTGCTGGTAGATATGGTGCCTGGCCCAGACAGCAAACACCCCAGAATTCTGAATGAGTTAGCAGAGGTTCTGGCAGAGCCAGTAGCAGACTTATTCAATATCTCACTGGGAACTAGGTGCATCCCCCAGTACTGGAGGATGGCGCACATGGTGCACCTCCGCAAGAGTGGCCCCAAGGATGAACCAGGCAACTATAGACCAGTCAGCCTTACATCCATTGTGGGGAGGCTAATGGAGTCTATCCTTAAGGAAAGGCCAGTATCCTTTCTGGAGGTGAATGGCCTCCTGGATAACAGACAGCTTGAGTTTCTCTCTGGAATATCTTGTCAGACCAATCTGGTGGACTTTTATGACCGAGTGACGAGGGCGCTTGACAGGGGCCAAGTCGTGGATGTCTTGTATCTAGACTTCAGCAGGGCCTTTGATTCAGTGCCACATGGGAGACTGATTAGCAAGTTGAGATACCAGGGAGCAGGGGAAAAAATGATGGTGTGGATCAGGAACTGGCTAAATGACAGGAAGCAGGGGGGTAGTCATAAGAAGGGAACTCTCAACTCCAAGAACCATAACCAGTGGGGTACCACAGGGTTCGGTACTGGGTCCAGTATTGTTTGGCATTTCATTGCCAACATCTCACATGGGATTAAGAATAAAATCAGCATTTTTGTGGATGACACAAAGTTGGGTGCAGTTTTGGATGACACAGAGTGGTGGCAGGGGCTACAGGATGAACTGGCTAGACTTGAGCACTGGTAAGAAACATGGGAGTTGGGGTTCAATGCAAATTAGTGCATGCACTTGGGAGCAAGAAACTCAAGGAATCATTACCTACTGGGGGTACAGTTATTCCCTACAGAGGAGGAAAAAGATATTGGGGTGATAATAACATGGCAAATGAACCATTCAGCGCAGTGCAGAAAGTGACAGCTAAGGCTAGTAAGATGTTGGGGTGTATTACTAGAGGAATCATGTCCAGGAGAGGGGAGGCCATCCTACCACTCTACAGGTCCTTGGTGAGACTGCACCTGGAGTACTGCATGCAGCTGTTGTGCCCCTACTTAAAGAAAGATGTTAAATTGCTGGGGGGAGTCCAATGCAGAGCAAACAGGATGATCCTCAATATGGAGGACAAACCCTTCAAGGAGAGACTGAGAGAGTTCAACATGTACTCCCTGGAGGAATGGAGGGATAGAAGGGACATGATCAAAACCTTCAAATATATGAAAGGCATAAATAGAGATGGTACATAGGGAATTTTAAGATTAAGGAAAGGGAGGGACATGAGGGGGCACAATCTAAAGTTAGAAGGTGGTAGATTCAGAAGGGAAATGAGAAAGCACTATTTCGTGGGAGAGTGGTGACAGGGTGGAATGCACTGCCTGAGTAGGCAGTATCCTTGAAGACAGTGGGCAGTTTTAAGAGGGTATGGGGCAAAGTCAGTGGGAAGGTCACCAATGATGCACTGGGGGAAAGATAACAGCTAGTATGGGCATGAAATTGGATATGCGGGAAGGAAAGGGGATGCTGCTGCAGTGTAACAGACTGCTAGCTGCACACTCGAGCAGACTAGATAGACCATCATGCTGGCATCTGCTGGCATTCTTCATATGTTCTATTACACGTTTATATATGCAGAAAAGAATATATCATAAAAAACAGCTCACTTAGTAACTCCTATCAGTAACGCTAAGTAACATGTTTCTTGAATAGCATCTAGTTTAAAAAGCATATATCCTACAGTTCAAAATCACTCTGCTTAAAAATAGGACTTACCACTCCTATTATAGAAAAGGCAATACAAACTGAAACTACAGCTTGAAGTTCCTGTTTAATATATGTTGTGTATACACTCAAGGCAGTGAAGACACCAAAATAATGGAAAAGATGTATTAAGATCTTACAACGGTAGCTCTGCTGGTGTTCACCTCTGTTTAAATATACTGCAGTCAGCTGACAGTTTTGGTACCAAAACAGGAAATTTCAAAAAATATTTGAAGAGAGAAAAAAGTGTATGTATTATATAAGGAATAATGCACGGGTGACCATACACAACGAGCCTGTGTGTCAATCGAGGGTATGGACCTCAAGAGTGATGCTTCAGAGGTCCATGCTGCTATCTCAACTCAGAGATGGAAACACAAGGCAGGCAAGCAGAACAAGCTGGCACCCTGTCTCCCATCTGACAGAGACTGAATTCAACCTTATTTGGTGGGTTTTTTTTGAATGAATTTCCCTTCTTTTTGTGATAGTAGAATCATATCCTCATTCATGCAGATCCCAAAACAGATGTAAACATGCAGGGCCCTTTGGATACAGTTTCAAGGGAAGAGTCCATCTGGCTGCAGAAATGCATGGCACTCTTTGCCTTAAACATCTGTGCGGCTATGGATACAAAGAATCCATGTGGCTGAAGAAGTGCAGGACCTGAGGGCCTTCTGCTTGCATGTGACTACAGATGGAGATGTTCAGGGCCAAGAATCCTTCAACTCCTGATGAATGGCTTCTCTAATCAATTAAGTTGTGCATTTCATTAGGATAGCTATCACCTTGCTGTATATGAGTTGTATGTATTTTAATAGGAGGTGCTTAGTCTATTCTTATTGACCTTCTCTCCCAAAAAACTCCTGGCACACCATACTATACACAGATAAAGTGTCTGGCCCAGATATTTAAAGGGGTTGCACATGGCACAACAGGGCTGCACCATGTGCAACGCCTGCAATGCGCCCCAGCTTGATAGTCAAAGGGGCAGGCTGCACGGTGCAACCCCCTATGCACCAGAGTGCACTGGTAATGTATGTGGTGCAGATGAAGGGGGTGTGCCCATGCATATGCGTCACATCCCGATATTCAGCCTGAGACGTGCGGTGCATATGCTGGTGCAACCCCTACATGCGCCGCACACTGGTGCTCAAAGTTGAGCCAAACAAAAAGGCTCAAATGCTGGCCACCCACAGGCAGGCAGTTGTAGTGTATGGCGCAACACAACTGCTGCCAGCCATGGGTGGCCACCCAGCCAGCAGGTACACCATCCACAGGTACCTTGACCTAGTAGACATGTGCCCCCCTGCCCAGTTGCCCGATTGTGGGCATATGAAATATAAGGATCCCTGGAGGTCCAGTGGGAAGCCCCCCATCACCTGATCATGGGCTGCTGTTCCCAGAAAGTGTTACTGGAGTGGTACACCCCTCCCCACTCTCCCACAGAGGTTCCCCACCACCCAGCACCTCCCTGTCATCGGCAGGCGACAGTACCCTGCTCGCATGCCGCCAGCCACCCGCCAAAATCACAGCATACAGTACGTTCTGTACACCTATTGGTCCACTGCATGGACCAATGGACGTGCAGAACATACTGGACTACACAGGCGATATGTGAATGAGCATACGTTTATTCTTTTTATATCAGGGCTGTGACAATAACCAGTATGCTCTGGACACTCATTGGTCCGCCACAGTGGACCAATAGGCGACAGAGCGCACTGTATGCTGTGATTTTGGTGGGCGGCCAGGCAGCATGCGGGCAGGGTACTGCCGCCTGCTGATGACGGGGAGTGCTGGGTGGTGGGGGACCTCTGTGGAGAGGGTACCACTGGCCACCAGGTAACACTTTCTGAGAACAGCAGCCCGCGATCGTGTGATGGGGGCTTCCCACTGGACCATCAGGGATCCTTTCATTACATATGCCCACGATCGGGTGAAGGGGTGCTTTCCACTGGATCACCAGGGATCCTTACATTACAAATGCCCACAATCAGGTGAAGGGGACTTCCCACTGGACCACCAGGGAATCTTAATTTTACAACAGCCCGTGATTGGGCATATGGGAGCGGGGCGGGGGCTGCAGTGGCATATCACGGTGTTGATCCCTGATGGCCGTAGCTTGGAAGGGCGCCAGGTGCAGTTCGTCTGGGATCAGCACATCGCATGCAAATGGGCCATAATGACATGCAAATGGCCCCATTTGCACCTTGCATGCATAATAGCCTCATTTGCATGCCACAAGTTGAATATCGTGGGTGATGCACCTGGCGCAACTGCACTTGCGCTAGTGCATCCCCCTGCTCCTTTTCTTTGTCTTGCACTGGCACAGTGCCACTGCACCATGTGCAGTGTGTGCACCCTCTTTGCCATATTCAATGGTGCTGAGCCATTGCACAGTACCGTTGAATATCGCCTGGTCCATGCCCTGGTGCACCCCTGTTGCGCTGCGCCCAGGCTTGTGCCACTGCCAGGTGCAGTCTCAATATCTGGGCCTCTGTGTATAATATGGTGTATTAGGACTCTTGCACATATATCTCCTAACTAGTTATCTTTCCCCGGGAAGGGGGGAGGATTCAATTCCTATGAGTTTTTATTCAGATTCCTCAGACTGTTTCTGTACATGTTTTATTATACACAAACATTTTATTGAAATCTGTACATATAAGGCTCATAGTCTCAGTTTCTTGGTGGTCCTTGACAAGTAGTTTTTTTTTTTTATTTGGCACTTATACTTACAATTGATATTATCATGTATAAAATCCTGTTACAACACTGAAGGCCTTAGAGGTTGTGGAATATATTAACTGATTGAGAGTATAGTTGGGCAAATGTCTCCAGCCAAGTTCTACATTATATTATGTGTGAAACATTTGCTCACATTGAATAAAATTTACTTTAAACCATTTATATGCCATATATAGATAATTTATGTTTATTTTTGGGGCTTGTTTTTAACTTGCAATTACATCTCATTTGAGCATGTATTTATTATCCACCAGTTTGCCCTTCATTGACTGTGTTCTTTAACACACAAGGACACTTGGAATTAAAATTATAAAGCTTACATGTAGATAGGGAGAAGAGTATTCTAAGGTTTTGTTTTCATTAGACTGTTTTGTTGAAACATACTAAGACATTTTTAAATTTATGTGAGGATAACTCTCTGCTTATTGCTACCTTCTGATAACCATTGACCTTCAGGGGGGTTTCAGTTAAAATCATACTGGTATTAATTAGCTTCTCTGGCATAGTCTTTAGTTATTTTTTGAATGTGTATGTTAAACCAATGAGAATTATTTCTGTTTTTTTATGCATTGTCTGGGTGTTAATAGTATAGGATTTTCTGAATAACTGTCATAAGACTTCTGAAGAAGGACTTGGTTGGTCCAAAAGCTAGAGCACTTTGTTTTTTGTTGTAACATCTATGTTGGTCCAAGGTGGTGCTGAGGGCTGAGGCACTGGATGCCTTACCTTGTGCAATGTCGGTGACCCATGTTCAGAAATGAGCATGAGCCTGCTGGAGGTTGTCAGGGGAGAAGGACTGAGCATCCAAGGGACTGCTCTCCTTCTCTGGGGAGGGGGGTCACCAGCAGTCGGTGTTGACTTGCCACTAGTGGCAGCTGGGGGACAGCACACTGATGCTTAAAAAGGGGAGGAGAGGAGGCAGACCCTTGGAGGAGCACATGCGGATGCATGAGGGCTCTCTCCTTAGGGTGTCACTGCATACCTCCTCTCCTAAGCGGAGAAAATGTAAAAAAGAATCCTGGGCATGGCATGATGACAGCCAATCCCCACAGGCCCAGCTCCTATGAATAGTGGTAACCTCCGCACTGAATTCATTCCGGCGGGTTGAGGGATCCCCACCACCCCGCCATGGTGGGCAAGCCATGGAGGACAGTGGAAGGTAAGCCATGAGTGAGGGACTGGGCTGGGGGATTTGGCTTAAAGGTGTGCCACCCGGGAAGAAAGAAATTAACTGTAAAACAAGGTATCAAACCATTTGCTTCTGGATTTGTTCTTACAAGGACCAATATGGCAACTACACAATTTGTTTGTCTTCAGCAAAGGTCATTTTACCCACTAGTATGGTACCCAGTAGTTCACACTCCAAACCAGTCCGCACTTCCACACACTATATCTCACTAGAGCCATCGCTGAGTACCTCATTGATGCCATGTGATCACACCACTCTGTAGCTCTACAGATCATCTTCGATTCCACCTCGTAGCAATCACACCTTGTCATACATAGTCAGATTTTTGCATACATAATTGTCCAATAAATAATAAGAGCCTCATGTAATCTAAACTGTTACAAACAGTATGAGTTGCAACATACAGATCAAACAGACAAGTGATAAAACTTTAAGTTCTTTCTATAATAGGTTAACTATAGGTTAATAAGTCATTAACCCTAAAATAACAAAGGTTTGATATCAATTGTAATTAAGATTTCTACTAATAGACATTTATAGGTTTTGATGGCTGGATTTTTCATGCTCTTTTTTTATCAGATTCAGATCTGAAATATATTTTCTATACATATCACTATATTGGTGCTTATTAATGCCAATCCAGTTTATGAAGGATGTATGAGTACTCCTTATTTTGTTATGAGTGTTGAGCTTGAACTTACACACGGACCTTACAATACAGTTTTAAATAACCACACAGTGGTACATTAACAATTGAAAATTATTGCTCAAAATAAATAAAAGAAGGAAGTTCAAGTCTCATTAGCTAATTCCAAGGTGAAAGCAACAGCAATTAAAACAGGGCTCCAGAACTGTTTTTTTGCTCAAAATTGCTAGTACAGCATTCATACGTAAATAATTCTTAGGATAAATTAAGGCTCCATGAACCCTATTAAGCAATCCTTTAATCATTCCTTATACTTATATTTTCACCCCGATATTGGGCCGAGAGGACTTTTATGTAAACCATTTTATAGACTAATTTTAGCTAAGCAGCACAAGTCCCACACATTCAACCCCCGGAAACTGTAGAAAGTATAAAAGGTCCAAAGAAATATTAACTGAGCAGCACATTTGTGTGTCCTCTGCTTTTTAAATTGAGTAAATGCCACCTTTTAAAGAGAAAATATTCCTTTGATATTCTCACTTTTTTCCAGCCACAGCCAAATCAAACCAAAAGACTTTGACATCCAAAAGCTATTTTCATCAATTTCATTCTCCTTCTGAAAGTGTTCCTGGGGGATCCAGAGTAAATGTCCAAACTTAGGTTCTTTTCAGGGACTTTTCTTTAAATTTATCCATATGTTCGTTTCTGTCTCCTTCACAACTCAACTCCTCAGCCAATTCCTTTCTTGGCCATGTAGCTCTGTAGCACACCGGCAATCTCACACACAGCTTACACCTGTGTCGAAAAAGAAGAGAAAAAGGCATTCCTCTGAGCATAATACATTTCTAATATTTGTCTGCTTATTGAGATCCCACTAGACCCCAATCAATGCTGGCATACCTGTTCCAGTTGCTTAAGAGCATAATTGCACACTTTGTGTAGAAATAGCGCTCAGTCCTTAGCAGATTCTCCATACGTCCTCGCAGCTCCTCAAGCTGGCTTGCAAGAATGCAGAGACAGAACAAGGCTGTACCATACCCAAGGCTCAGACAAACAGGCATAAATTTAACTTTTAGCACCTCAATGTTTCCATTTTATAGCCAAACACTAAGTGACACTGATGGAAACTATTGGTGTATCAATGAAAATGATACAAGTTCACTAAAGGGCTGTTTCAATCCCTCCAGGATACACATGCAGAAGCTAAAAAAAAAGAGCCAGTAAACCGGAGACACCCCTCAGCTCCTGTTCATTCTTTGAAAGGCTGCAAAATGCACCAACCTGTAAACAGATATGTGCTTTTATTATAACAATTATTTTAGTCACCAAGAAACAGGTATACACTCCAAACAATTTGTCATCATTGCTTCCCTATTTCTTGTTTCTTTTTTGTTAGTGACAACTCTTCTTTCTATATAAGTACCCCTGTCCTTTTGTTATTATTATTTGTGGAAAGAAATAAGAAATTTAACAAAGGCCCCACTGACTTTAGAATATCTTTCTGTGATTCATTATGAAGAGGTAAACTGTGTTTGAAGATAGTTCATATAAATGTATTCAACCTTTTTATTAAAGTTAGGAGAGTTTGAGGCTTAGCATATTGGTACTGTACTTTATGTAATTCCACTATTGTCAGAGTAACAGAGACCCCTCCACTCCAAATACAGTACTTCCTGATTTTTTTTCAGTACATACAGGTTTTTATGTATGGATAGGGGAGGTAAGAAGGAGGGTGTTTTGCTTTATTAAAGGAAACATCTGACTCTTCACTTAATGAATGACTATATTGCTAATGATTGTATTTGTGTTTCTTATTGTTGAGCTACACCTAAGACATTCTAAGAAAATGTATTTGTGTTGCTATTTCCACTACTCAAAGGGTGAATTGAATGCCTTTTCTCAATTAATTTATTTAGTTTTTGTTGACTGGTTAAGTGCAGTAGAAAATGCATCACATATTTTCAGGCATGACCCAGGAGGTTACAGAGCTGTAGGACAACAGTAAAAGAACAGTCAGCAGAAACCAATACAGTTACCGGAAGGATGAGGTACAAAGCATAACATTTTGAGCATTGTCTAAGTCAATGATCCCAAATATCAATGGAGAAACAACCAAGAGAAAACTAGCAAATATAATAGATGCTGTATTAAGGTAGTTTGTCTAAAAGGGATATATTAATACCAGGTGATTTTAATTTGCACAGGTGCTCTGATCAACAATCAGTCTGTACTACAGTGTAAAAACATTTATATCTTATTCCACTTATTTCCTTACCCACAAGGATGAATTTAATACACCTTATCCACGCTACTCTTGACTGAGTTGTTACTTATGGTAAATATAAACTGGTAGAGGGTGGGATGGGTGGCTACACAAGTGATCATTCACCAACATTTTGCATATCATTCAGCAGCAGTTTGCATATGGAGCTTTATAACAAATACCCACAGAACCATCACGTTCAGAGACTTCTCTAAGTTGGACATGAGTAAAGTGAGATCTGATATGAGTAGTACAGACTGATCCCACTTGGAGGTAATCCCTGATGTTGATTTTGCTCTTGATTTCTTTCTTACAGCGTTGACTGCTGTGGAGGATATATATTTCCCTTTGACTAAAAGTCAAGTCAGAAGGAAAACAGTAAATGGTTAACCAAAGAGATTACAGGGATAAACTCTAAAAAAATATTAAACAGTCCTTATTGCCCAAGTACTGAAGCAAATACAGACAATTAGGAAACGTATGTAAAAGAATGTCTCACAAATAGAAATCCATTTATTTTAAGTCTCAGCAAGGAAAAACCTTTGGTATTCCATAGAAGTTCTTGGCAGCAGTCAACTCAATGATGCACCCTGTATTCAGTCAAGAATAAGCAACATATTAGTGGATGATAAAACAACCTGTGATGCTGAGAATGTGGCAAATGCTTTTACTGTTCAGTTCACTCATTTGTGTATCTGAAATACACCTTTATCAATAAAGGGGAATAAAGTTTATTGTCCTGACAGAGACAACACATCTTCCTGTGACTTGGGATACCCTTTCTATTTTACGATTGTCTCTCTTAATATAACCTTTAAAGGACTGTTGAGTTTTTCAGCAAACAAGAGTGCTGAAAGTAATATACAACAATCAAAGTTGATCAGGCAAGTTGTTGGTACAATCTGTTACTCCACTTGACAAAGGCAGTATCAACTCTGCCAGGTATAGAACAGTGGTGCTGCACATGGGAAGGCTCATTCTCATAAAAATATCCAATTTCAACAAAAATGCAGAGCAATTCATGAAGACAATGGCAAACAAAACTGTGGCTCAGACATCAGTGTAAGGTGCTTCAAATTTGACTCACTGTATTTGATATAAGAAACTTTTCTAAAAGTGCATAGTGCATTGTACTGCATACATTTTTCATATCTTAAAAACAGCTTAAAATGGTTAATGCCATCTGAAGAAGACCCAGGAAGAGTCAACACACGAAGACTCATTATGAGATGTAGCAGACAGGAGTTCCTGTAGCTTTAACCAATTTAATGCTGTTTTCTGGCTATGCTAAATGTATGATGCACACCGGTACAATATCCATGGACCTGATCAAGGGATTTGATCTGGCTGTTGCATCAATTGATAATAATGGGGAGGTCAAGTCATGCCATTTATTGGTTAAATATAGTCCCAACCAGCAGCACCATGGTACTTTGGAACTCTGTAATGACTGGCCTAATGAAAGTTAACATTTTTGGTAGGATAGACTCTCAAGAACCCCAGCAAAATCTTGCTGAAATCAAGAAACAGAAAGCTTGTGCATGGATTTCCAAGCATAAATCTAATTGTAAATGAGTGCCATACTTGGACATTTTGACAGTTCCATATGACAACACACTATTCACCTACTTCTGTTTCAAACTTTAAGAGAGCAATTGCTTAAGAAAGAGATATTGAAAGTCATTGGAAACTGAACTTTATGTTATCTCTAGCCTTGGACATAAAGAGATCTTAGCACATATACTTTTTATTTGCCCCAGGTTTACAATTCAGAGAGACAGAAAAGCTTGTAAAACAAATTAAGTCAGTGGATCCAACAGTTATAAAACTATCAAATTTCTTCAAGGCAATCAACAAAGCACATAAGGTGTTGAAATTCTGCTTCCATTCTTAATTTGAAAGATTACTTAAAACCATTATATGAGCAATAACCTTCCTTTGGCATTTTTATTCATCAATGACATTGTTGAAGAGATTATAGGATCGTATCCTATTCTGGAATGCAGATACCCAGACCCAAACATCCTAGATAAATGTCAAATCTGTTTCCTTCTTTATTTTAAAGAAGTATGTACGGTTTCTTGCTCACCTTGCTTTTTCTAGGAACTATGTTTAGTTGATTGTGAGCCTTCTTACTATGTGCAGCTGTTATCACTCTGCATTAAAGAGCAACCGTCACCACCTGGCCAAAAGTGCTACATTGCAGAATTAGAATAAGCATACCTGCAGTAAATCTCATACCAAAAACTAGATTTCTACGTCACTTCATTTTAAAGTTATGAGCTATTTTGTAACCTTGATTTCACTACCTGTTTAAAACAGCCTGTTTCAGTGAACGGCTGATGATGATGTCATCTCAGAGCCTCACAGTCTAGTGCTCCCTTATCAGCAAGCTTATAGGACCTGTTTCTCCAAAGTTGTAAATATCACGTGCAATGGTTTTCACAAGTAAAACAGGCAGTACCAGTCAGTAAACATTGCCTTAAAAACTATGTGTGCTTCAGGTTTGTAACAAAGCTGACAATATTATGTTTGGGTGCCTTTTCTGTTGTGGTCCTTTTTTCCAGAGTTGCTGGATACTGGGTCAGAGCACAGTGTTGTGAGGTTTGCACACTGAATACGTTTCTGATGTGGTGAAAGGCTGAGATCATTTATACCTATCATTCAATTGAGGAGATTTCTAAGAATGGCACTTTAAAACAATTATTTCATCTCTTTGTCAATGGGGGTGGGAAAGATAATGCTGTTTTGAAAACTTACTAGGAGTTTTTACTTTAGCCAGCACAATGTGTTCTCCCTATCAGGCTGTTGTAACCTACATTCAGGCTCATCTGTGTTCTACTCTAAATTAATATGATCATTTTACCATGGCCAACACTTCTGCCCCTAGTAGGAATTAACACATAAAGGCCTCTATTAAAACATATTGTAAAGCAAACACTGACAAACAGCAGAGGAGTTACCAACATTACAATACTAGAAGCAATGCAACTTCCTAACAGGCATATTAGCACTCCAAATGGCATCAGCAGCCTGGAGGCATGCTGACTCAGCATCCAGCAACCCTGAGAAATGGACTGCACCAAAAGGCATTATAAAATACAATTTTGTCAACTTTGTTGCAAAACCTGAAACATATATAGTTTTTATAGTAATGTATTTTGAATGGTGCTGCCTGTTTTACTTTAGACAACTATTGCACATGATCTTTAACACTTTGGAGAAACAGGTCCTATAAGCTTGCTGAGAGGGAATACTAGACTGTGAGGCCCTGAGATTACATCATCATCATCAGCTGTTCACTGGAACAGGCTGTTTTGAACAGGTAGTGAAATCAGGGTTACAAAATAGCTCATAACTTTAAAATGAAGTAATGTAGAAATCTAGTTTTTGGTATGAGATTTACTGGGGGTATGCATATTCGAATACTGCAATGTAGCACTTCATGTGAGTGGCTCTTTAAAGTGTCTTATGAATTATGCTGCATTATTTGTAATTTTTCTTTTGTATTGGGAATTTTTTCTTTTGTTTTATTTAGCATATTATTTTGTGCTTATTGTTTTTATGCCTTTTGTATGGTGTGCAAAGAGATAAATGTCATGCATTAAATAAAAACATTGAATCTCCTCTCCTCTAATAAGTACACATTTAGGCATTTGTGCATCTCCTGGTATGGCTTCCTCTGCTGTCTATGGATCATTTTTGTCACCCTCTTCTGCATTCTTTCAAGTGTCTCCTTTTTCCTTTTTAGATGAGGGTTCAAGACTACATGTAGTATTCAAGTTTATGATGACTCCTAAGTTTTCACCTTGCTCAGTTTCCTTAATTGGCAGTCTATAACACTGTATGCTCTGTATTGTATGTATTATTATTAGCATGATTATTTACTGCCAAGCATTCTTCCCTTTAGATGTACATATATGTAATTTTGCTGCCATTAGTTATCTGCTTCTGTGTGTAATTTAGGTATCCCATTTTATGTATTTATTTATTTTTGTTACAATGTGACAATTCTGTTAGTACTACATGGAAAATTGCTTGATCTCTGTTTATGTACTATAACCAGTCATGTAACTGTCCTGATATTTTTATTTCTGTTTTTTTTTAATCTGAGTATGTACACTGGACCAAAAATGCCTATTTTCCAGAACAGCCTAGGCTAATGGCATGAAACTAAATGACAACAAATGAGCTATATACATTTGCATACAGTAAAACATATAAAAAGGTTAAACACATGCACATAATGAGTTATTCAACTGGTAATGTATTTAAACACTGCATAACCAGTCGTTTTATTCAGTGGAGCCCAACAGGATGCAAAACAGCATCACAGATTCCTGTGTTACAAAAGGGAAAAACAGCCTTTGAAATGATCTTGTTTCCTGCAGTAACTTTGCTGCAGAGTTCTGCAGAATTGCAGTGCATCCTGGCTGGCTCCACTGTACATTTTTCCAATAAAACTACAAACAAAAAAAATCATATGATTTTTGAGAGAAAACCAGCTTTAGTCCACATAGAGAATGAAATTATGTCTTTGCTTGTGAGACAATACAGCAAAACTACATATACAGTTATAAGAAGTGCTAAACTGACTAGTATCATTGGTTGTGGCATTATAGAAAATGTGAGAGCCATAGCCAAGTGAAGAGAGTAACATTTCTATAGCAGAAGCAAATCTGGTTTCAATTGTTAAGCAGTGTTTCAGTCTACTAATGACCCCTAGATTTTGATCAATTGTTTTACAGCCAGAGGGTACTGTATTTGCAATGAAAAGGTTGGATAATGGTTAAGATAAATACTGAGATATTTATAGTTCTAAACCTGTTCCAAAGGAACACAATTCAAGTCTACAACCAGCATGCTAGATTTTAGTTTGTTTAATTGGGGCATCTGGACCCATATAACATTGTTTTGTTCCATTAAAGCAACAGTATTTTATAGTCACTATGAGCTTTTTCAGCAGTAATTTTGTTCTAGCAAAAACATCAACATGCCTTTTTTTTCATTCCTAAACTAAGATACAGATTTTCAATTATTTGAAAAGGTCCCACTCCCACAACATTCCCATCATAAAAAACATTAAAAAAATATATTTGGTACAGTGAAGTACTGTTTACCATCAGAAAAAATGTGGTAACACAGTCCTAATATACCTCCAGTTGAACTTTAGTAGTACATTCAACAGGTAACCTCAATGGAAGAGATTTTTAAAAATTGCATGTGGCTGCCATCTAGAATGGCCTGAGTTATTAATTACAAAATTAGCCATAAAGGGTGTTTTAAAAAAATATCTGAGAAAAATAAAAATACACTGAGTATGTATCTAGTGTTGCCAGAAATACATGTTTGCCAAAATTCTATATGCTGACTAGCAAATAATGCTGCATTAAGTAAAAACCTGCTGTCTTGAAGCAATCGCTGTATAGTTTACAAATCATTATTTAAAGTAAAAGATTAATCATCAACTGACTTGGAGCTAAAGTTAAGAATATCATTATCAGCATACATCAGTCTTACCATTCTTACATGAGCTGGGTAGGGAGTTAATCTATAAAAAAAATAGGAAATGCCCTAAAATATAGCCATTTGGTCCTTTACTGGACAGATCTCTCAGCTTGTATTGCCTACACAGACCAAATAGGTATGGTTAGATGAGTGTGCTACAGTCCTGGTCAGATGGATGCACATTTCTGCTGTTGTATGGTGCAGCAAAGTCTGTTTTTGCTAAGGCAGCAACTCCTTAGTGAAAACAATAGCCAACCAACACAATAGCTTCTTTGTTTTTGGTAATGTTTTTCTGGTGGTGCTGTGCTGAAATTTGCTTTAGTTTTTCACTTTTGGCATGCTGCATAAGTAGCTGAAGAACAGACAATTCACTAAAGATTTGATATTAGTCAGATACTTAATAGTGAATTCTTTGGAAAAATATATAATTTCTTAGAGAGCCTTCTTAGGCAGTCTATCATTTGGTAAACTTCACATTTTTAACCAAAATGACAATGAACTCTTTTTAAAGAGCCACTGATAACTCAAGAACAACTTTGCAAAATGTAATATTTGGACACAAAGGAGCTTTAAATTCCTCATTAACTTCATAATTCTTATCCCCATAATTTATTACTGAGGTCATATGCATGAAAACAGGACTGTTGTTCTTTTAGGGTTCATCAGATCCTATTGCTTGTTCCCAACCTGATGTCATAATACTCTGCTTGTGACATCATAGCTATTTTCATGGCAATAGACTGTGATGTCACGACAGAGCATTATGATTTAAAGTAGGGAATACGCTATAGAGGCAGATGAACTCTTAAGGGATACAGATCTTGTTTTTGTGGGAATTTCTTCACTAATAAATAATGAAGAGGAGAAATCTGTAGAAATATATAGAAAATATATGAAATAACAGCTGAGCTACTGTGTGTCTGAACATTATATTTTTTGAAGTTTACCTAAAGATGTCAGCTGCTTTTTAATGAAAGCTGTTATACTGGATTGCCCCACCAAATTTCTTTCCCAAAGTGTCTGTTTTGATTTATTTAGACAGTAATACATGTTACTTGATCAGGAGTAATAATAGCAAGATTGGATTGTGAGAAATCATAACAATGGACTTACATTTATTAAAAAAACACCAAGAAATTAAAATGTTTATTTTTGCCAAATACCATAACATGTGTTCATTCCTTCATGCCATTTTCTTTAAGTAAAATGCCAAAACATGATAATTTTCTTTGCAAACCCAGTGAAAAGAGTGAAAGTAAAATAATGTTTTTGATGTAGGCTAGACAACTAATTGCCATGTCAAATATGTTTGGGTTATGAAATGTACTTTTGTCAATATTTTTTAATAGTAAGGAAAAGGGAGGTCATAATTCCGCTATACAAGACACTAGTGAGGCCCCACCTGGAGTACAGTGTACAGTTCTGGAGACCATACCTACGTAAGGACATAGACAGGGTAGAGAAGGTTCAGAGGAGGGCAACAAAGATGGTGCATGGGTTGCATCACAAGTCCTATGAAGACAGGTTGAAGGAACTGAACATGTACTCCCTGGAGGAGAGGAGGGAGAGAGGGGATATGATAGAGACATACAAGTATCTTACAGGGAGGAACAGGGTGCAGGAAAACACTATTTTTAAGCGAAAAAGATGTTTCAGGACTAGAGGGCATGGGATGAAGTTGGAGGGAGGACGATTCAGAGGAAACATGAGAAAGAATTTCTTCACAGAACGGGTGGTGGACAAGTGGAACATTCTGCCAGAGGAAGTGGTGGGGGCTGAAACAATCACGGGATTTAAGAATGCATGGGATAGACATAAAGGAATTCTAGAGGTCAGGGGTAAGGGGAAACAGACTTCTAGGAAAACAAACTGAACTTACAAGCTCAAATGGGCAGACTAGGTGGGCCATAGGCCCTTATCTGCTGACACTGTCTATGTATCTATGTATCTATGTAGTATTGAATTAGGTGCATAAATTTAGAAGTACATGGGAGTATATCATGGTAGATTCCAGTACAATATTTCTGAAATAAAAACCAGAGGACACAATCTCAACCTGGCAAGAGGGAATTTTAGGAATAACATGAAAACGTGTATATTTACAGAGAGTGGTGGACCAGTGAAACAATTTGCCCAATGAAGTGATAAATGCTGACATTACTCTGACTTAAGGATCACATGGGATAGATCCTGGGAAGTTGTTGGTGTCAAATGGCAATGAAAGAGCACTGGGAATTAGAGGAAAGTGGGTAGATTGAGTAAGTGAGTCTAGGTAGGAACTGGGACAGATCATATGGATACTAGCCCCTATCTGTCCTTATCATTCAATTTAACTACTAAATGCATCCATGTATCCTCTTTTAAAAGGGTCAGAGAACAGTTTGTATACCTCTAGATGCCATTTTGTTTTTCTTTTGGAATCTAACTAATATTCTAATATGTTCTGACTGGTTTTCTCAAATTAATTATCAGATTATTTTTTTGCCTTTGTATCTACACTGTATCCCTTTCTCCTCAGCACTTGCTATTCTTTTTTTATACTGCCTGAACATGCTATGGCATCAATGACACCACTCTAGTCCATTCAGATCGATGGCATGGAATGGTATAACTGATGTCAGGGAATGCCTTAAAAATATTAAATGAAAGAACTTACAGTAGCTGGTGAAGACAGTGGAACTCTATGAAGATCTGAGGGCACCCCAAAGCTAGATTATTTATTTATCAAAAATGTGGCAAAGCATATCAGACTACATAAATGACATGAAAAGAAAAATGGAAGGACAGTTAACTGTGTAAAATTCATTTATCACCTTTAAAGAGTCACTGTAACCCCCACAGAGGACTATTCTGACCCTCTTAAACTACTGGGGAAGGGGGGAGTGGCTATACCTTGTCCTCAGCTGGAGAACCATGGCTATGCCTAGCCACTGGTGCAGGGCCTGTGGGGGGTCAGTCGATCATCTTGCTATCCAGGAGGGTTTTTCCTCCATTTTCTCCCTTTCCTCCCAGTGCTGGGGCATGACACATCAACATGCACATGTGGAGGCATGCCCATGTTATGGAGTCCCGCAGTACAATCCCTTCTCTTAGTGTTCACAACCCATCTGACCCTCAGGCCTCCACCTGGGGGCAGTCATGTGGTGGGATGACCAAGTCCCCCTCCCTGGGAGAGGACAGCCATCCTCAGGATGCTCGGTCCTCTCCCCCCTGGCCAACCCCCAGTGACCCATGCTGGCACTTGAACACTGGTCAACAATGTGGTAGGAAGTAAAGTGTGATGCCTCAGCCCTCTATGCCACTAGGCTAGCCACATGGGGACACTTCTTTAGACTGAGAACAAAAATTCTTAAATACATTTGAGGAAACACTTCTTCATACAAAGGGTAATAGAGGTTTGGAACAAGCTACCAGATGAAGTGTTGTGCATAACTAGTGTGTACTGCATTATGTTGACGTTAGATACATGTTTATAGGCAATATTTCTGGGAACGACTGCTAGGGTGCCAGAAAGATGGACCAATGATCTTATTCCACCTTACTTGACCTATTGTATATAAGTCTCACAGAGAGCAATACTGAATGTGGAGAGAGAAACTGGTTTCAGGTAGGGAAGTATATAGATGATAAGTTATAAGACAATTGTCAGAGTCCTCATTTTACTAAAAATGATGTAATCTGAACAGATCAGTTCTAGATCCTTAGACTTCTATTTCATATAAACCGCTGTAAAATCAGTAAATACAGACAATGGCCAATCAGTAGTATGATGTACCATAGCAATGGCTTGTAAAATATCCATGATTCTGATTTAAATAAAAAAAGAAAGCTCTTTGCTGTTTGTTACACAACAGTAGAACACTAAAAGCATTTTGCAGTTTCTAGTTTATGTAAAATAAACACAGATAAGGTCATGCTCAGAAAAAAACAAACAAAACAAAAAAACTGGATGCAGTCAAAGGGGAGCTGCAACTCCCAAGACCACACAAAAGCACACGAGTGATACACTCCAAAGAGAAAGAAAAACACACAAAACAATTTTGCTGGTGCATAAAAACTGATAGAGTTTTTATTTGAAAAGATAAGGAACTGGGTAGAATAAACTGAAAAAAAAAAATAATATTGCTTCATGTACTGTATCCCTTTCTTTTCATCAACTTTGGAGAGTGTTACTTGTGTGTTTCGATGTTTAGCACACCATCAGCCTAATAGCTCACTTTATTGGTATCCTAGGGCCAGATATTCAAAACTTTGTGCCGGGCAAAAACCGTTTGCGCAGGTTTAGCACGGGATTAGTGCGGGTCTGCTATATTCCAAAGGCCAAATAGTGCGGGCAAACTGCATTAGTGCCGGGCAAAATCATAATGTATGCAAGGGGCAAACTGACATGAATACAGGCACAATGCTATATTCAGCGACTAGTGCCGTGCAAAGTGGTTTTGCACGACTTAGTACAACACTTAGCACGGTGCACATCACTGCCCAGAAAAAGCTTGTCTTAACCCTGGGCAATCAGCTTTGTGTGACACTTTGACTTTGAGCGGTGTTTGCGTGGCTTTTGCATGGCTTTGCGCGACCTTAACAAACAAATATGACACATAGACAAAGCCAAACACAGAGGAAACATGCTGCTAACTGATGGCATCACAATGATGCCATCATCTGCCACCACTCCCAGCCATGCCATGCAGTAAGTGGTGACCCTGCTGACAGTGGACAGCATGGCAGTGTGGCCATACAGCACACACTTGTGGAACACTCTTCTGTGGACACCAGCAGATGCCAACACACACATGCAGCACTGTGGTCATGGAGGATGTTGAGAGGAGAGTGTATGGGTAACCAGGCTGTGCCACAGACCAGGTGAGGCCACAAGACTGGGACACATCATACAGTGCACATGGGCCAGTATTGGGAATACCCCAACACCAGTGTGCCTTTCTGATAATATATGCCCCCCAGCCACATACCGCACAGCTGTACAATTGCCACAGCACACAAAGCTGGACATGTATATGTCATTGTGAGTATCCCATGTGAGAGGTGCAGCATCTATGGGTCACACAACAGCGTAACAGTAATGTTCACTGTCAGTAAACACCTGCAGGTTGGGCCTCTTACTGTGTATAGTGCAGTCATCATCACTGCCCTACACACCATAGGCATTGCTGTGTCCACAAACTACTTGTCCCCTTGCTACTGTAGTGTCTGCTGTGCACTGTAGCATGACCTACAGTGTGACAGTTGCATGTAGCACCACCACCATCTGTGCCTATGCTGTGTTGTCTAAGAACAGCTGCAGGCAGCAGTGCTTATGGAAGTACAGAGTTCAGATCTGCATAATACTCCCCAAACTGTTTGTGCAGCGCTAACACGTTTGCACGGGTTTAGCGCAGGGCTAAACAGTTAGCCCAATGCAAACTGCATGCAAATCAGGGCATAATGAGATGCTAATCTGGATGTTTGCCCAGAGACTACCTAAGTAGGCTCATTTGCATGTCACTTTTGAATATGGCAAAGTTTAGCACCGGGCAAACGTGTTTGCACTGGGCTAATGGTTTAGCCCTGTGCTAAACCTGTGCAAACATGTTAGTGCTGCGCAAACAGTTCGGGGAATATTTTACAGTTTTGCACGCTGTACTTTCACATACGCTGCTGCCTGCAGCTGTACTGGGTCCATGCATTTGCTGGCCAACACATTGGCTAAATAGTTCACCTCATCCAACCTTCACATCGCTGTGCACTGTGTTGCTGTTGTGGTTTGCACTTCCTGGTTGCCATATTCAAAGCGGTCTTATTCCAGGGCTAAGTTTGCCCTGCACTCCCAGCCCAGTTTGCCTGGCCTCATTCCCATGCTATATTCAGAAGCTGTTTGCCCTGGGCTATTTCTTTTGAATATCGTTTGCTTTGTGCTCCAGGCTAAGTTTGCCCACCAGGAAGTGCTAATTTAGCCCCAGGGCAAAGTTCTGGATATCTGGCCCCTAGTGTGGTATACAGCTATGACAACATTACAGTTTTCAGTATGAATGTTTAATTAATTCCTTTTCAATATGTGAAGGGTAACTACAGCAAGGTGTAGGGTTGTTGGAGAAAATATGCATGCCTCAGTTTATTGCTTGAAGTGCATATATTTCCTTTGAGCACACACCCTGTAGTGCTTTATCCCACTTATATTCCACTTCTAAAATGTGTAATTTAAAATACAGTTTAGAAATCAGAATAAAATAAGTGCCTCAATGAAATTTTAACACAGACCTGCTTGGGATACTGTTCCATGGCACTAACACCTGAAACACCCAAGGCTCTCATCTTTTCTCAATGCACTCCTTTGAGCTACAATTGTTAAAATTATTTTTTTTTTTTTTATTTACAAGGAGTGTAGTGTGTATATATTTGAAATACAGATTAGAAGTGAAACAGAAATCAGTAGCTAGTGGTGATACGAACCGATGCCTGCTCAGAATACTGTTCTGCTGCACTCAGATGTGCTACCAGGACAACTAGAAACCTGCAGATACCGAAAGGGTACATTTTAATTCAGTCCACACCAGGGAGTCACACAAATGAGAATTACATTTTTGCTTACAAGGAGTGTGGCATGCATATATTTGAAATACAATTTAGAAGTGAGAAAGAAATAAGGGCCCTACCTAAGATTTTAACCAAGGCCTGCTTGGACTGCTGTTTCACAGCACTACCAGCTGTGCTACAATGATAAGTGGAAACCACTAGTATAGTAGTTGATATCTCCAACTAATGTTGCCTCTGAGGCAGGCCTGCCTCCAAGGAAGTGTTTCCTGTTGCTTTTTTATGTTTGGTTGCACGCATGTGCAATAAACATATTGCCATCATCTGAGTTTTCCAGAGGTGTGTCAGCCTCTTCCAATTCAGTCAGTGTGTTTACAGGCACGGTCGCAGTGCTCCAATCACTGCTCCAGCTATCTATGACAGTAGTTGGAAATGCAGTGGCATACAGTTGAAAGGGAGAGATCTGCTTCAGTGAGCAGAGCTCCCCCCCTCAACATGCACGCACGCATATTGCATGCTCATACTGTGTAGCTGACGGGGGTGCCCAATGCCCCATCAGCTCCAAGCTGCCCCCCAAAAAAAGCTTTCCAGGTGCCACACTGGAAGACCACCCCAGCCTGGCACATGTCCGTATGGCCGACAGGGGTGCCCAATCCCCCGTCGGCTCCAGCCCCCCCAAACAGCCTTCTAGCTGCCACGCTGGGAGCCCACCGCAGCGTGGCAAACATCCCGCCATCTTCCTTAAAGAAAAAAAACCTGTAAAAAGAAACGCCTCGGCGATCTCCCAGCCCACCCACTCCCACCCACTGCACACCCTGCCTCCCCACACCCCCACCCCATACTTACCTCCGTAGTGTGGCGTGACTATCTTCAGTGGACCGGGAACACGTCTGCACTCTTCAAAGCTGACTGCGAACTGAGGAAATGCCGGTAAGCTGTATAATGTAATAGATAGCATTTTTTCAACTTTGCTGCATAGCTAGGGCATTTTTTGGAATTTTTGCACCAAATTTTCAACATGGGGTTTTTGGGACCCCTTCCCATGAATACTGTCACTGTCATAGCGTTAATCCAGCCCGAAGGGTGATCTCGCAGTCACTGCATGAAATTACCTTTTGGGACTGATTAATGAAACAAAACTGCAAGTGTTAATAAGGTGGGCTCTCAAAAAGGCGATTTTGAAAATTTTGTGGAAAAATTCCTAAAAATGACTGTTTTACAAGCGTGCATTGCGCAGTTCCTACGCACGCTCGTAAGTTCACAAATTTTCAATATTTTCACTCCAGATTTTCAACATTGCCATTTTACCACACCTCCTTATGAGCAGTACAGCTGTCATTTTTCACATCTCGCAAAAAAGTGTTTCTGCCCATGTAGTGCAATGGCACAGTCGGTGTGCAAAATCAATGTACGGGACACATTAAGAAAATCACAGTGACATTGTTCATGAGCAGAGGTCTTAAAATGGCTATGTTGAAAATTTGGTGAAAAAATTCCTAAAAATGACTGTTTTACGAGCGTGTGTTGCAGAGTTCCTATGCACGCTTGTAAGTTCGTGAATTTTCAATATTTTCACTCCAGATTTTCAACATTGCCATTTTATCATACCTCCTTATGAGCAGTACAGCTGTCATTTTTCACATCTCGCCCACAACGTGTTTCTGCCCATGTAGCGCACAGTGGCGCAGTCGGTGTGCGAAATCAATATATGGGACACATTAAGAAAATCATAGTGACACTGGTCATGAGCAGAGGTGTTAAAATGGCTATGTTGAAAATTTGGTGAAAAAATTCCTAAAAATGACTGTTTTAGGAGCGCACATTGTGCAGTTCCTACGCACACTGGCGAGTTTGTGAATTTGTAATTTTTGCACACCAGATTTTCAACAGTGCCATTTTACTGCACTTCCTTATGAGCAGTACAGCTACCATTTTTCACATCTCGCCCAAAATGTGTTTCCGCACATGTAGCGCACAATGGTACAGTCGGTGTGTGAAAACAATGTTTAGGACAGATTAAGAAAATCACAGTGACACTGGTCATGAGCAGAGGTCTTAAAATGGCTATGTTGAAAATTTGGTGACAAAACTCCATAAAATGACTGTGTTAAGAGTGAGCATTGTGCAGTTTCCACGCACCCTCGTAAGTTCACGAATTTGTAATATTTTCAGTCCAGATTTTCACCAGTGGCATTTTTCCACACCTCCTTATGAACAGTACAGCTGTCATTTTCCACAACATGGCCGAATTGTGTTTTCACACTTTCAGAGCAGAAATGCGTGGTTGTGGTGGGAAATCATTGTTCGGGACAGATAAAGAAAATCACACTGTTCATGATCGGAGGTCCCAGAATGCCTGTGTTAACAATCTGCTGTAAAACAATTCCCAAACTAGTTACATTACGGGTGTGCGTTGCACAGTTTCTACACATGCTCGTGACTTCACCAGTTTTTTTAATATTTTCACAGCAGATTTTCAACATTGCCATTTTTACACCTCCCCATGAACAGTACTGCTGTCATTTTTCACATCCTGTTCGGAATGTGTTTTTGCACCTGTGGTGCCAAATGCAGTAGTCGCTGTGCAAAAGCAGTTTTCAGCTAACAAACTGATATTGCCACTGTTCATGAGGTGGGGGTCACAAAAAAACCATGTTGAAAATTTGGAGTGAAAATACCAATGAATGCCTGAGGCGTTAGGGTTTCCGACCATAACGCCCCACCCTTTAGAAAATGACAGGCATCAGGGGTGTGACTTGGGATTCTTGCCTGTAATGCTCATACCATTCCACCCCCACCCACACCCTGCAGCCAGTGAGAGGCATCAAGGTGTGCCTCGGACTCTTTGGCCCCAAACTTCACCCCATTCTCCTATACCGCACCCGTCTAACCATATTTCCTGATGGAATGGGGTGTGCATAAGGGCCTAAGACCCCAAGGCACACCATGGCATTTGTCAGTGTCTGCAGGGTAGGGTGTGGTGAAATGGTCTGGTCGTTATGCCTGACGACCCAAAGGCACACCCCAATGCCTGTCACTCTCTGCAGGGTGGTGGGGTTGGCTTCAGTTCAATACTTTGCTGCCATTCCTATTATGCAGCTCTGTAACTTCTACACTACCAATGCCAATGCCAGCAAGCAAACATTCGGCATTGACAAATGCTTGTTTTCTTTCCTTTAACAAACCCCCTTGCCCAATATCTTTGACATTATAACGCCACACCACCATGGATCACCATTCTAGTGAAATAATGACCAACCTTTTTAAAGAATCTTGTTTCTTGTGACAGGGTTGGGTAAGATGCTGTCCAATTTGTTATGCAGCGAAAGTTAAAAACAGGGATCTATTATGTCCTCTCCTATTCTGTCACTTGTCTATCTCTTGTCTGTCTGATTGTGCAATCAAATTTTACTTGTGGCACCTAGGAATTGGCCATACCAACAGTCACACAATTTCCCCCTGTTTTCTCCCATCCTCAGCTTATTGCTTCTATTCTTTCTTTCCTTGCCTCTCTGTGGTTAAAATATATATGAATCTTTATGTGAAACTGAAATTTCTTGGTTTCAAATGTATACAGTTATATTGTTGAAATGAGTACAAGCAACTAGTTGGGTTTATCTGGAATACAGGGGCAGGAGGAGATCAGCCCTGAGAGAGGATGTCTTAATTGGTTACACCTGTTATGAAGACTAATGAGACTAATGTACTCTTCAAGCTGTTCACAGGAAACAAATTGACAATGTCTTGATACATTTTGTGGAACAAAGGTGGTGTAATTTACAAGAACAGGATGCAGAATTTAATTGCCAGGAAAGAAATTCTTATAAAAAGAGAGTAATGTTTTGTTAAGAGATAGAGAGAGCTGGAGATTTTGAAGAGACTCTCAGATGAAGGACTTTTGTTTGCTTGAACTGCCTATATTAAGAGCTATTTTACACAATTTTATTTTTCTATTTTATTACTATTGATAATAAAACATTACCTGTGAAAGCTATAATTTCTCTTGCTTTGCTTATTCTTCCTGATCTATGCCTCAATGACAGTTGGTGTTAGACAAAGTGAGATTTGCGCCATGCATACTCTAAGCCAGGAGTCTTATGTGTTGGTACTAGACTTAGTACCAGGGTGTATACCGTTGACACAATGAAGGAAATACTGCGAAGACCATTACATCAACAACATTGGCAGTACACTGTAATGGTTCACAGTATTTCCAACACTGCTTTCTCTAGGGATTTCACCCCTCCCCAAAAATGCTTTGACTTGGAGTTGATAATCTACAATGGGGGGGGGATGTGCATTGGAGGTACAGGGGGCAAATTCCCCCACAAAAAACACTTTCTTACCGTGACGGAACAATGCCAACTGTCAGCATTGTGCTGTCGCTGTAATGCTGATCAACAAAATTCCTGTTGATGCGGCTTGATGGAATCGTTCCAGGGAAGCACAGAAGAAAGGATCCTTCAACAGCAAGTCCAGGAATGATTACCAAAAAAATAAAAACCAAAAAAGAAGTAGAAACAAAAGTACAAACTGAGACTGTACAGCTAGCACCAACAATGGGAAAAAAAAACACCAGGCAAGGACAGAACCTGAAATCATGTCTGCCTTCTTCAAATGGTGGGCTATGCAACAAAGAGACACTGAGAAACAGAAAAAGAGATGCAACATCTAAAGGCACAGAGAGAAAAAGAGATGGCACAAAGAAGAGATGCAGGGCTTGATTTCCACAGCCCTGAGAATGCCACAGGCCCCTGGTGCACCTATAATTTGGCACACAAGGCTTGTGGCATTCTCCCAGCCACCCATCAGGATTTTCAATCATGAGGTTTAAATGCCACAAGTTAGCCCTAGTGTTTCCTCATCTGACTTGTGTCATATGGGGGACCATTTGTATGGGTCTTGCACCAAATACTTGGCGCAAGCTGCCGTAAAGTGTAAAAACTGTCACAACTGCTCCCGATGTACTAAATTGGGTCCAGTTGCATCAAAGGAGTTTGGCGCAGCTGTGCCAAAGAACATGGTTAACACACAGCTTGACACAAGCCCTTTATCAACCTTTGGAAATCAAGCCCACAGTGTCTAGAGAAACAGAGAAGAGAAGAGGTGCAGCGACAGGAGCAGAGATGGCTGGATGCATTGCAACCTAGCAAAGCTGGAGGATCTGGTACAGTTCCCGCAGATCAAGAAGATACAAACAGCTTAACTGACATTAAATTTACAAAACAAAATGGTAATATTAAATGCTTGCTGAAAATAGAAAATAGAGTTAAAAATCTACTTTTCGACCTTAGGTCTTCTTCAGGAAATATCTAAAAGAGAAAAAAAAAAACAAAGTTAGTTTTTCTCTGTTTTAGATATTTACTGAAGAAGACCTAAGGTCAAAATGTAGGTTTTTAACTCTATTTTCTATTTTCAGGGTGCATTTAATATTACCATTTTTGTTTTGCTTTCAGAACACATGCTGATGCAGCACCTTGTTTTTGATTAAACTTACAATGCTGTATCCCATGGATGATACTGAAGCATAACTGACAACTTTTGAAAGGGTCGCTGGAGCTTGCCAGTGACCGAAACAGCACTGAGCTATCAGGCTGGTACCTTATCTGACGGGTAAAGCCCAAATTGCCTACAGCAATATGCGCACTGCACAGTCAGAAAACTGTAACCTTGTGAAGGAGAAACACTTAAAAGATATAACATCTCAGGAGAGATCTACAGAATACAACATCTCAGGAGAGATCGACAGACAGATTCCTGCCCCTGAAGAACCTCACAGTCAACAGTCCTCGAGAAGCCTTCACCTAACTCAGAGAACTCATTAAATGTCTCCAACCAGAGGGCAAAACAGTCCCACAGATCATCAACATATCTGCAATGCCACAATTCATGAACATTCTTTCCGTAGATTTGCAGCTTTGGGTAAAGGAACACTGACTAGAACATGGGGAAAAGGCAGTTTCTTTGACTGAGAACTATCTGATGGCAAGATAGACACCACTTCAGCAAAGTGACAGCCTGGTACTGATAAGACCCTCTTTTTCCCAATTTATCTCCAAGTCAGATAAGAACTCTCATAGGGGTAACACATCTGCACTCGAAAACCTCATACACTATAATTTTAATAAGCCAGGCCATTTTGTAAGAAACTGCCATAAAAATAAGAAGGGTAACACTGGAGCAAATTTGGCCTTAGCAAATTAGGACAAATATTTTACAGATGCCAAGTTGGTGGATAGAAACATAGAAACATAGACTTTGACGGCAGGTAAGGACCGCTAGGCCCATCTAGTCTGCCCATTTCCCTACCTACAGGATAGGCCGCAGATCCTAGTTAACAAACAGCCTATATCTTCCTGCCCCCCACAAGAATTGCCTTATGTCTGTCCCATGCATTCTTGAATTCTCCCACAGTTTTAGACCCCACAACTTCCTCAGGAAGGCTGTTCCATGCATCCACTACCCTCTCTGTGAAATACTTCCTCACATTGCCACTGAACTGCCCTCCTTCTATCTTTAAATTGTGTCCTCTTGTTCTTGCAAGTCTCTTTTTCTGAAAGATGCTACCCTCTTGGACTTTGTTGATTCCCTTGAGGTACTTAAAAGTTTCTATCATGTCCCCCCTCTCCCTTCTTTCCTCAAGGGTATACATATTAAGCTCCTTTAGTCTTTCCTCATATGGCTTCTCTTGCAGACCCTGCACCATTTTAGTTGCCCTCCTCTGGACTGCCTCTATCCTGTCTATCTCCTTGCTGAGATGGGGTCTCCAGAACTGGACACAGTATTCCAGATGGGGTCTCACCAACTGACTGTACAGAGGGATAACAACTTCCTGTTTTCTGCTGCTGATGCCTCTCCCTATACATCCCAGTATACCCCAGGCCCTCCCCTACTGCCTTCTCACATTGCTTGCTAACCTTAAGGTCATCTGATATGATTACCCCAGGTCCCTTTCCTGTTTTGTTGTTGTTACTACCTCCCACCCATTGTGTATTCTTCCCTGGTTCTTGTTTCCCAGGTGCATTATTTTGCACTTTTTGCATTGAATCCTAGCTGCCATACGTCTGACCATTCCTCCAAACTTGCCAAGTCCCTTTTCATCCTTTCCACGCCTCCTTGTGTATCAACTCTGTTGCAGATCTTTGTGTCATCTGCAAAAGGCATACTTTCCTTCCAGTCCCTCTGCAATGTCACTGATGAAGACATTAAAAGGACTGGACCCAATCTGAGCCCTGCGGTGCCCCACTGGTAGCAGCCCTTTCTTCAGAGTGGACTCCATTTACAATTACCTTCTGTGTCCTGTTGTCCAGCCAATGTTTTACCAGGCTACCACCCTGGGACACTCCCAGGCTGGTTAATTTGACTATCAATCTTTGTGTGAGACTGTGTCAAATGCCTTGCTAAAGTCTAAGTAGGCCATGTCCACAGCCCCTCCCTGGTCTACTACTTTGGTCACCCAGTCAAAATCAATTAGATTCTTCTGACATGACCTTCCCATTGTGAACCCATGCTGCCTTGGATCCTGTGCTCCACTGACCTCTGGTACTCAACTATTCTTTCCTTCAAGTGACTCCATCACTTTCCCTACAGAGGTCAGACTGACAGGTCTGTAGTTTCCTGCCTCTGTCTTGGTCCCACTTTTGTGAAGGGAATCACATCCGCCTTCCTCCAGTCCTTGGGTACCACACCATCCTCCATGATTTATTTAAAAGAGTAGCCAGTGGTTTCACTAGTTCCTTCCTTAATTCTTTTAGAATTCTGGGTGAATTCCATCAGGACCCATTGCTTTGTCCACCTTCAGTTTTAGGAGTTCTTGCAGAACCCTTTCTTCTGTGAAAGGACTGGGATTGACCCCCCTATCAAGAGTGCTTCTGTTAGTTGGATTAGGCACTTCCCCCTCCTCTTTTGTGAATACTGAACAGAAATATTCGTTCAGTATTCCTGCTTTTTCACTGTCCCCCTCTGCCCACCCACCGTTCATTCTATTCATCCTCACTATCCCTCCCTTTGTCTTTCTAGGCTCGCTGATGTACCTATAAAAGGGTTTATCCCCCTTCTTAACTGAGTTGGCTATCCTTTCCTCAGTTTGGGCCTTTGCTATTCTGACTTCCCTCCCTGCTTCTTTCTGCCTTAACTGGTACAGCTCTCTGTCCTGCCCCTTCTGTGTTTCCTTGTACTTCCAGAATGCTATCTTTTTCTTCCTGACTTTCACAGCCACCTCTCTTGAGAACCATAGTGGCTTTTTCTTTCGTTTTGATTTGTTTATTTGCTTCACACAAAGGCTTGTTGCCTCTGTGATGGCAGTTTTGATAATTCCCCATTGTTGCTCCACACCTCCTTCTAGCCTGTTTGCTAGTGCTTTTCTGAGGCACTCTCCCATCTTGCCAAAGTCAGCCCTCCTAAAGTCCAGTACCCTCACTTTGTATGGCTTGACTCTGTAGCTGAGTTTAACGTGAACCACACTGTTTGATGGTCACTTGTCCCCAGATGGCAACCTACTTCTAGATCTGAGATCCTCTCACTGCCCCGCTTGAGAGCACGAGGTCTAAGATTGCTCCCTCACAAGTGGGTTCCAAACTAGCTGTCTAATGCCTGCCACCTGTAGGGCATCAAGAATGGCCCTGCTTTGGATGTGGCTGCAGCAAATGTGCTCCAGTTAACATCTGGCATATTCAGGTCTCCCATCAACAGTATCTCCCTTTCTCTGCCATTCTAAGAATGCCTCCATCATATCCTTGTCCATTCCTTCCCCTGACATGGGGGTCTGTACACAACCCTGTGCGGATTGTGGTGCCCTTTCCAGTCTCCAAGGTGACCCACAGTGCCTCCTCTCCTCCCTGTTTACTCTTTTGTTCAGTTGCTTTTATCCCTTCCTTTACATAGAGAGCTACTCCTCCCCCTCTTCTCCCCTGCCTGTCTCTCCTGTAAGTTATGTACCCTGGTATGTTAACAGCCCAGTCATGGTTCTCTGTGTACCATGTTTCTGTGACTACTACGATATCCAGGCATCCCTCTTCCATTAAGGCCACCAGCTCAGGGAGCTTGTTGCCCAGACTACGGGCATTGGTACTCATTACCCTCCATTTCCTGATGGCCTTACCCCTTTTGCCCCATCCCTGTCCTTCTTGCCTTTTGTCACTTTCTCCATTTACCCCTGCCCTTCTCCCTATCGACACCTCCATGTTGGTGTTTGCCACACTTACTACCGTGATTGTTTGGGGGGGCTAGGATTTTCCTGCTCCTTTCCAGTGCCTCCCCCCTTGGCTAGTTTAAAATATTGCCAATGAAGCATTTAAACCTATCACCTAGGATCCTGGTTCCCCTCCCGGACAGATGCAGCCCATCATGCCAGTATAGGCTTGCATCACTCCAGGTGGACCCCCAGTCCCCAATGAAGCCAAATCCCTGAGCTCCACACAAGTTTTTCAACCACTGATTGAATCCCATGGTACGGAACACCCTAGCCTCTCCTATGCCATAGATGGGTAGCACCTCCGAGAAGGTTACCGCGGCGTGCTACTTGACTAAGGCCCCTCCCCAATTCCACAAACTCTTCCTGCACTTCTCAATCCTTTCTTAGCCAGGTCATTTGTCCCTAGGTGGACAATGACATCCAGCTCCCTCCCTGTGCAGCTGCTCCAGCAATCCTGAGGATTCACTCCCCTGTCCCTCCAAGCCATGGCGCCAGGCAGGCACCTTACTTCCTCTCCTCTTCCTTGCCCAGTTCTACCTTCCTAACAATGGAGTCCCCCACCAGGAGTTGTTTCCTTCCCCTGCAGGATCCCCTGCCACCCTCCTGTAGGTCTCCTTTGTGGAGGTTCCCAGCATCCTCCTTGGTCTCCACTGTAGGTGCCTCCATAGAGGAACCACACTTTGCCAGAATGGCATAGGAATTGTGGAGAGGTACAACTGGAGGGATGTGCCTCTGTTCCACCACCCTCACCATCCCTGAGTCCACTGTGGTCCAACCGCTTCTCTTTCTTGGTAACCTCTGAGGCAACGGCAGTGGCAGTGGTGGTCCCTGGATGGAAGAGGAGGTCCCACAAATCCTGGCCAACTCAGTCTGGAGATGAGCAACCTCCTCCCTCAGCCCAGAGAGGTGCCTGCAGATGGGACAACACTGCATCCTCCAGAATATCTCCCGGAAGACTGCTGCTCCACAGCCACTGCACTGCACCACTCCAATCATGTCTTATTTCTGACCCCTTAAGTGTTTGCAATCCTTACTCTTTTGTCTGTTTTTTTCTCTCTCTCCTTACTTTCTGTCTGTGTGCCCTTTAAGCTCCTGATTGTCCTGTTCTGAGACAAGAATATCCTACATTTCTCAGTAGACCACTTACTTGTTCAGAGGTAGACCTCCAGCAGCTAGAGGGGGCCAGAGAGCTACTTTTGCCCTTCTAGGATGGTGGGTCCTTGGTGGTTCTGTGATCACTCACTTCCTGCCCCTAAACAGGAAGTTCCTGTTGTCAGTCAAATCCTGTGCCTATAAAAATAGAACTAGCTTTGGGTAGGGGGGTGGAGGGGAAGGAAGGAGGGCAATATAGTCCCAGTAGAGAAGTTCAGTCACACAGCAGTCCTTTCTCTTGGTGTCTTCTGCCAAGCTATTAGCAGAATCTTTCCAAGGCAGTCTTTAAATGTAGCTTCCTTCTAGCTAAGCTACTCCCCCTACTTACCAGATCTTTCTACAAGTAATTTAAACCTCACAGCAGTTAAGTCCTTTCAGTCACCTGAGATTTACACCTAGATGACTTTTCAGTTACCCATTCAGTTCAGTTAACCCAAACACACACTTTTTTTGTTTTGTATGTTAGTTTTACCCTAAATTAAAGGTCCAAATACAAAAGTTCTTCTATTTTAGTCCCAGTAGAAGTTCAGTCACACAGCAGTCCTTTCTCTTGGTGTCTTCTGCCAAGCTATTAGCAGAATCTTTCCAAGACAGTCTTTAAATGTAGCTTCCTTCTAGCTAACCCACTCCCCCTACTTACCAGATCTTTCTACAAGTAATTTAAACCTCACAGCAGTTAAGTCCTTTCAGTCACCTGAGATTTACACCTAGATGACTTTTCAGTTACCCATTCAGTTCAGTTAACCCAAACACACACTTTTTTTTGTTTTGTATGTTAGTTTTTTTACCCTAAATTAAAGGTCCAAATACAAATGTTCTTCTATTTTAGTCCCAGTAGAGAAGTTCAGTCACACAGCAGTCCTTTCTCTTGGTGTCTTCTGCCAAGCTATAAGATAAGACTGCTAAGGAACTTAAAGATTTGGGAAACTGACAGTCCCTGGTGCATGCTGAAGTTCTGAGAAAAGACTTTGCAAAAGGACAAGGTACAGTACTGGAGTAATATGCATCCACAAGGATACACAATGCTATGCCACTTATTAAGTGACTCGGAACATTAATGGGGTATCATACTAAATGAATGTGAGGGTAGTACCTAAGTGACCAGTACCTGTGATTATTGGAAATGGAATCCAGGATTTGTGAAACCAGTCACAGAGGGTTTAAATCCTGCTGTGTCAGCAGCAGTGATAAAGGCAGAGGCAAAAAAAAAACCTCAGATGTTGGAGACTCTTTTCCTTTTGGTCCCTTTGATTTGGACTTGTTTAAGCCCAGCTCCAAGATCTGGAAGTCCAGGAAAGAAAGAAGATGCCTGAAAAAACAGTGGCAACAAAAGACTGATGGACATTAGTGGTTTCTATATGAAAATGCTGAAACTAAAAACTGATTGTGATTATGTTTCTGAGCAAACTAACAATGTTTCTCTCCAAGGTTATTTTATGAAGCTGGGGATGAAACAAAAACAGAAATAACCAATGTTTAAAAAACTGTAATGGGCTACTGTACAGAGTTTGGGTTAATCCTCAGATGCAGGAATAGACAGAAAAAATTGGTCATACCAAAGTGAGTTGTTACAGATAGCACAAGCCCCTTGGCAATTCTGGAAGCTTTGAGATTCGGCCCAAAGTGCTTCACTGAGTAGAACAAGAGAATTCTATATATGTCCATATTACTTATTGACCTTTTGTGACCTTTCTTGCCATCCTCTGTTTCTTGTTCTTTTCTTAAGATCTTTATTCTCTTATCTGTATAGTGCAAACTAAGTTATTGAGAACAAGAAAGTTCCTATATGTGCAGATTATTTAATAGTTTGACCTTTGATGACCTCCCATTTTAATTACCCCCATTACCTCCAATGTTTGGGTCTTACTGATATTTAAGCATTTAATTGAACATTGGAATGCATCAAAAATGCACGCACATGCATATTTTTATACTGTTTCTCCTTTGATGACCTCCCATATTGTTCTCTCAGTTCTGTTTTTTGATTTTGTCTTTTTATCTTTCTTTAGTTCAAATTGTGCACCATACTAACTTGTATAAATGTAAATCTTATGTTCTGACCAACAGAACACCAGAAATTGTTATAGTGCATGTACAGTGTTGATACAGCTTGAAATGCATGTTTATGTTCATTATGGTATCACTTCTTTAAATACTTACAGATTTTTTGGTGCTGGGCCAAACATTTGATGTACATGCAGAACATTTAAACTAGAGGATGGGGAGATGATGGCAGCTCTAGGAGAAGCACATGTACAACCTGCTGTCTCTTCCCCTCCCAGTTAGCACACCCCTACAACATCTGCAGAAGGCGGGACGCATGCAACCCAGTCAGAGTCTGCAAATGACCAAAAAGGGAGAAACAATAACATAAAAAGAGGTATCACAAATAGGGAAGCACAACAGCAATGGACAGCTTTATGTCTTCATGCACGCAGTATGGCTAACAAGATGCCAGACTTCACTGCCATAATAACTGAGGCAGGTCTGGACTGGGTTGCCATGACCAAAACGTGGTTCATGGACAATTATGACTGAGAGGTGACTATCCCAGGGTATAACTTCTTCAGGAGAGATAGGACTGGGAAAAAGGGCAGGGGGTAGCTATTTATGTTAAAAATACCATGAGTGCTACAGAAATTCACAATGTAGAAGGGGAAACTGAGGACCTATGGATTACAATCAGAGCCAGAAACTGAACACCCATCAGGGTAGGAGTAATCTACAGTCTCCCAAATCAGGAGGAAATCCTAGAAAACATTCTCCAGATGTCAGACAAAGGGGACATGGTGCTAGTGGGGGACTTCAGTCTACCAGACATTGATTCGGGTTCCAGCACAGCAGCAGCATCAGAAAAAATCAGGGAATTCCTAGTTACACAACAGGGAAAAGGTCTAAGTCAACTAGTGAAGACACCCACAAGGGGAAATGCGATCTGAGACCTGGTATTCACAAATAGCAAAAGGGATCTGAGCATCAAAGTGGGGAATCACCTCTGAAACAGTAACCATTGCAAAGTGTGGTTCAAGGTAAACAGGACAAGGGACTCTACACACTGTAAGCTAAAAGCCCTTGACTTCTGAAGGCCTGCTTGAGAGACAACTTTAATAACACAACAGAAAGGAGCATTGAGGACTGTTGGTCAAAGCTGAAGGATGCAGTAACCATGGTCACATCACAATGTGCCAGACAGGTCAGTTAGTATTAAGGAGGAAAACCCCACTATGGTTCTTCAAAGAGGTGGCAACCATGGTGAGGGAAAAGTGCAAAGCCTTCAGAAAGTACAAGGAGTCAGGGAATGAGGTGGACAAAACAGAATACAAAGGACAAACTCAAAGAGACACGAAAAGTGATAAGAAATGCAAAGGCACAGACAGAGGTAAGGATAGCTCAGGGAGTAAAAAAGGGTGAAAAAACAATTTACAGGTACATACTATAGGTGAAAAAGGAAAGACTAAGGGAGACATTCTTAGAATCACAAAAAACAATGGGCATCCCACAGAGAAAGATGACGAGAAGGCAGAGGTACTCAATGAGTACTTCTCCTCAGTCTTCACAAATGAAGCAGCAGGTGCCAGACAAATAATAGGCAAGAAGAGTAATCCACTTTGAGGAATAGATAACAGTCCCTTCACAGAGGAAAGGGTACTAGAGGAAATCAACAAGTTAAATGTAGATAAGGCTATGGGGCCTGATGGGATACACCCAGGAATACTTAAAGAACTTGGGAGGGAACTGGAAGCCCCCATAGCAATGCTCTTCAACAAATCACTGAAGAGTGGGGAAGTTCCTGAGGACTAGAAGAGACCAACAGTGGTGCCTCTCCACAAGAGTGGAAGCAAGGAAGAGTCAGGTAACTGCCAGGGCACGGGGTCATAATGTCGCAAGACATTATGCCACATGGCAAAATCGCACTGCCAATACAGCACGATTTATGCCACGAGACATAAGTCTTTTTTCTGTGGAGGGCTTTGCCTCCTACACCCCCATTATGGGGGGCTGTGCCCCCCAGATGCCCCCTACTAAAGATTCTCAACTCTGAGGTGGGTCCAAGTCGGTCCAAGTCGGGGAGCGCACAAGTCAGAAAAAAATAAAATGTTTCTGGGACCGGGAATCAAACCTGGTCTCAGATGCAGCACCTGGGTTCCTACTGTTATGGCTCAGTCCTGTGAGCCACGGCAGCTGCTCGTTGGAACCCGCTTCCAACAGAGGTATACACGGTATTGCACCAGTTGTGGTAATGTACTGCGCTGTACTGGGTTAGCCATAATGTCATACGCTATTAAGCATGTGACATTATGACCCGGTAGGACTACTGTCTTGTTAGTCTCACTTCAGTCATGGGAAAACTGATGGAGCCCCTGTTGAAGGAAAGAATCATTGCTTTTTTGGAGGAAAGTTGGCAGCTTGACACAAAACAACGTGGTTTCATGTCAGGGAGGTCCTGCCAGACAAACTTGGTAGATTTCTTAGATTGGGCACCAGAATAGTGGATCAGGCTGGGGCAGTGGATATGGTTTATCCTGATTTCAGCAAGGCTTTTGACTCAGTTCCACACAGGAGACTAGTCAATAAGCTGGAGAACATGGGAGTTGGGCCCGAGGTAACAGGCTGGGTCAGAAACTGGTTAAATGGGAGAACACAAAGGGTTATTAGTAAATGGCACTTTGTTAAAGGAGGGCAGGGTGACTAGCAGGGTTCCACAGGGCTCGGTTCTAGAACAGATCCTCTTCAACATATTCATCAGCCACAATACTGATGAAATGAAGGAAAAAGTGTGCCTGTTTGCAGATGACACCAAATTCGGCAACAGGGCTGGCATGCCAAAGGGGCAACAAAGCATGAAATCTGATCTCCAAAAGCTGGAGGAGTGGTCAAGGATCTAGCAATTGAAATTCAATGCCAAAAAATGTAAAGTTGTGCACCTGGGAAAACATAACCCAGGGAAACTATCCTCGATGGGATGGGAACTAATGGTGGTTATAGGGAAACAGTGAGACCTGGGGGTGATCATAATTGATGACCTGAATGTCAGCAAACAGAGTGAGAAGGCTGCATTAAAAGCTAGTGGCATCCTAGGATATATAGGAAGGGGACTCATGAGCAGGAGGCGGGAGATGATCATGCCTTTGTATCAGTCCCTGGTAAGGCCTCACCTGGAATACTGTGTCCAATTCTGGACGCCACATCTCAGGAGGAATATAGATAGGCTGGAGTTGGTACAGAGAAGGGCAACAAAGATAATGCAGGGCATGCATCAGGAACCATATGAGGCAAGACTTAAGGAACTCAAGCTATACTTCCTAGAGCAGTGCAGGAATTGGGGAGGCATGATAGAGACATTTAAATACCTTAAAGGCAACAACAGGGTACAGGTTCAGAATCTCTTTCAGATGAAAGACTACAACAGGTCAAGATGGCATGACCTTGCCTTAAGGGAGGTAGAATCAGGAGCAATATGAGGAAATTCTTCTTCATGGATGGCATTGTCAAATTGTGGGACAGAATGCCAGAGGGGCTGGGGGAATTCAAGCAGGCAAGGGGCAGACATTGCAGGGTACTCAAGCAGCCAGCTAAATGTGTGTATGTGGAGGGGTAGGAAAAGGGCAGACTTGATGGATCATACAATCCCCATCTGCCAACAACTTCTATGTTTCTAGGTTTACCCTCTTGATCCACATCATGCATTAAAATTATTAAAATATGTACATTTTCAAATCCAGTTAACTATGTACTGGAATGTATAATGCATGCTCAAGCATATCATTATGCCATTTGATCTTTGGTGACCTCCCATATTATTTGTTTCCCCCCTTCTCCCATTTTTTTATTTTCATTTTTCATTTTTTAATTTTTTATTGTGATTTTCTATCCTTCCCTGTTTCACATCCTGCATTATTATAAGCTAGCAAAAGTGCAGCTTCTATTCTGGCCGAGTATCAGAACTGGATATAATGCAAGCATGATGCTGATATACTCCTTGTAATTTGTGATGCATGTTTTTTGTTCACCAGTTCTGCTATCTAATTACAGGTGCTTCAACTTTAAATGATCTAGGTTAACAAATCAGAGGAGGTTGGTGTGGTACTAGAGGACTGGAGGAGGGCAGATTTGATTCTCCTTCACAAAAGAGGGAGCAAGTGTGAGGCAGGACGCTACAGACCTGTCAGTTTGACCTCAGTGGTAGGGAAAATGATGGAATCACTTCTGAAGGAAAGAATTGTTGAGTACCTAGAGGCCACTGGGGTACAGGATCCATGGTAGCATGGCTTCACAGCAGGAAAGGTCTTTTCAGATGAATCTAATCGATTTCTTTGACTGGGTAACCAAAGTAATAGACCAGGGAGTGGCTGTGGACATGGTCTATCTAGACTTTAGCAAGGCATTTGACACAGTCCCACGTAAAGATTAATAAACAAATTAGCCAGCTTGGGAGTGGGTTTCAGGGTGGTAGCCTGGGTAAAACATTGGCTGGACAACAGGACACAGAGGGTAATAGTAAACAGAGTCCACAGTGAAGAAAGGGGGGTTACTAGTGGGGTACTGCAGAGTTCAGTACTGGGGCCAGTCCATTTTAATGTCTTTATAAGTGACATTGCAGAGGGACTGGAAGGAAAAGTATGTCTCTTTGCAGACAACACAAAGATCTACAACAGGGTTGATACACAAGGCGGGGTGGGAAGGATGAGAAGGGACTTGGCAATGTTGGAGGAATGGTCAAATATATGGCAGCTTAGATTCAACACAAAGAAGTGCAAAGTAATGCACCTGGGAAACAAGAACCCAGGGGAAGAGTACACAATAGGGGTGAGATACTGACAAAAACAAAAATGAAAAGGGACATGGGGGTAGTTATATCAGATGACCTAAAGGTGGGCAAGCAATGTGAGAAGTCTGTAAGGAGAGCTGGGGGGATACTGGGGTGCATAGGTTGAGGCATCACCAGTAGAAAACAGGAAGTTGTTATCCCTCTATACAGACAGTTGGAAAGACTGTGATAGGGTGGGTGACCCTACCCCAGTTGGAAAACTGTATTGATGGATAAAGCAGCTCAGTTTCAACAGAGTTTACCCCAAGATGCCAAATTAGGGATGTGTATAACATGCAGTAGTCCCTGGAAATAAAATAAAGTTGTAGTTACCTTTTCTTTCCTCTATGTAATGTAAGTCTGTTGTACTTTATATTTTGTTTATCTTTGAGCCTTGATAGCTGGCCACTATCAGGGTAGTCTTCAATCTAGATCGTGTTCTGAAATCCACCCCCCCCCACAAAGAATGTGGCATGCTGGTATATAGAGATCACCATAAGAAGTATTACATGAGGGTTTGCTTTTAAATAAGAGTAAAAGAAGCTGTCCAAGGGGTATAATCTGCCAGCTAACAAATGAATAAAGTTCTCCTTGCTGTAGAAACTCTCAGCATGGCAGTTTGGCTATGTAATGGGAGGATGCAACCCCCTCCTCCCCCCTCAGTACAAGTGTAACAAAGTGCTGAGCAGTAAATCCAGGCAAATATACCTGTGCTAAATAGTTTGTAGTTTACAGGCTGCTGCTGATTTTAGGAAACAGTTGAGACTATATTTCTGTGAAACAAAACATGATATAAGGAAGCATTTGATAGCTTTAAAAAAAGAGATGTGTATAAATTATAAAAGTACATGCAGGATAACAGTTAAAGGTTGAGTTCATCTCTGGAGGTGTCCATGCTTTTTGAAGGTGGTTTGTACCTGGAGGCTCGGAGTTCGGAGGCTCCTGGGTCTATGTTTCTGCTGCTGCTATCACAGCAGCTGCAGCCATTTTAGAAAGATGCTCCCTTAGGGAAGGGCTGGCCCTTAATTGCATTAGTATATAGGGAAGGCTTGGGTCTTGTCCTGCCAGGAAGTGATTAGTTTAAAGGGATGACATTTCTGAAAAGGATATTTGTTTGTATGTTCTTGTTTATGCTTTTGTAAGGGGCTTAGCATTGTGTAACATTTGCCCCTATATATGTATCCTGTATATTTCTTTGAAAATAATGCAGTTGTGTGAATTATAAATCTGGTATTTCTTTAATTGTTTAATAGAACATGACTGATTAAATCATGTGATACCTGAGCTCTATATAAGAGATGCTCATGTAACCTACAATTTAGATTTATTGTGGGCTGAGGAGCAGAGAGGAACCTCAGGGAGAAGCAGTGTGGAGCCAGAGAAGCAGCCAAACATGAGAGAGACATGCAGTGTTGAAGTACTGAGATCCTGTTACCCAAAGGTGAAGGTGAGGCAAGCTTAAGGTGGAGCTCAGGTTGAAAGTCCTGTAAAGCCTAAAAGCAAGGAGGAATCACTGTGGCCTGGGATTGGCCCTGGACCTCCAAAGGTCAGGTTTGGGCTACCTGGATGCTAGAAGCTGCTCACTTAGAATTTACCAAAGGGAGAGGACTCAGACTGGTGAGAAGCTGCAGAGGTCTGAGTGGGCAGATACCCAGCCTGCAGAGGAACTTGCAGAAACCCAAGGGGTATTGGCAGGGTGACCATACCATGCGATGGGTTCAGTTCCTGGTCTCTAGAGGGCACTGTAAGGTCCAACTGCAGTGTTCTAGTGAGGGGTCTCCTAGCTAAACTCCCAGCCCATACTCTTTATTGTTTTTCTTATAGTAACCTGACAAAAGTTTACATCTGAAGATGCCATCTGTACAAACCTGGCAATAAAACAGCACCTCAGGGTGTTTTATACAATATTTTGTGATTCCTGCTGTCTTCCTGAATTGAACCCCATGACATTTGGTATCAGAAGTGGGAGGCCAGAACACACTGACAGGGGAAGTGTGGCTGGTTACGTACTAGATGTGGTGGTACTGAAGAAAGTGAGACATGCTGGAAGCCCCTAGTGCTAAAAGTCTGAACAGTTTGCTGACTGAATAACTGATCCTATGATAATGATGTATGAGAAAGTAAAGTCCTTGGTGGAATTGGCAGCAATGAACTCAAAGTGAACTAGAGGAGGCGCTGTCTGAGAGAGAGATGCTGATTAGTCTCTCAAAGATGGTGCAATGGTTAACTCAAAAGTGGCTAGAGGCTGAGGAACGATGTTCTGTGGCAGTGCAACGAATCCAGATACTGGAGCAGATGGAAGTTGTGACTGTTAACCAAGCACTGTTTGGGAACCATGAGGCTGATGGTGAAGGAATGGTGCCATCTAATTTTGCTAAGGAGAATGATGACAATGTCCCAGATGAACAGTCCTGTGGTGTATTCCCTGCAGATTTGTGTGCTGTTTTGGAAAAATGTGGAGTTGCCAGAGTTGGAGGATGATCAAAGAGTGCAGGTACAATTGTCTGAACTGACAGAGCTTGAAAGGCGAGAGGGGAGAGCCGAGTCAGCTATGTGAACATTTTAAGGACTTGTGTGCTGACATCCAGAAGGGTCCTGGAAGTTCAACAGACTGCAGGTATGGAGAACCAGTCGTACTTTTAAGACCAGAAGGGACTGAGTGTTTAATGCCTAAAACTAATACTGACTTTCAAATGTGGAGTATGCTCCAAATGAATGATACCTGTGTACGTAGGTTATTTGTATTTGTAAACATGGTTGATGATGTGCCCATTGATGTTGAAAGGTTGGATAGTGCTAGACCCTTTTATTTTATAAAGAATGGGGTCCTGTATAGGCATCACAAGAAATTTCGGGAAGAAATGTACTGAAGATCAGTTGGTGGTGCCCAGGGTACTTCGACTGCAGGTTCTTCAGGCAGCACATTTTGATCCCAAGAAAGGACATTTGAGATGCCAAGGGATGTTAAATCGCATACTATCCTATTTCTACTGGCCAGGGGGTAATTAAACAAGTTGTGAAGTTCTGCAAGATCTTTAAAACATGTCAGAAGGTGGTGGCAACCAATAGAGTGGCAGCCAGAATAGTTGCAAGGAATAAAACTGAATTTTCTGGTAGGAAGTGTCAGGATGGGTGGAGTCCTATATCCATTTGTCATTAAGACTGGGGAGAGATTCTTGGAGGTGGAAGTACCTCCTAGATATAGTTTCTCTCTCTAAGCATAAAAGGTAATATGTGTTGTGAAGAAATGTTTAATCATATTATAATGCTGGAAAAAAAAATGAGTACTTCTAGATAAAAAAAAAAAAAAAGTAAAGGAATGTGAGGGTATTAGACTTGACTAGGACGATGTGGTTAAAGGAATTACCATGTTGTAGAAGTTCTCTGCTAATAGTACAGTCAATTGGCTGAGTTGTCATACCTGAACATAAAGAAAGGTAATGATTCTATTAAAAGAGAAAGGGATAAAAATAAAATGGAAGTGGAAGAGGAGTCAGTACCAGGTTAGTTAAATCAATAAAACTTCTACAGTCAGGAATGGAAACCAGTCCTTTGCAAGAACTGGTTCCCTTTTAAGGTGGGGGGTATATGTGATAGGGTGGGTGACCCTACCCCAGTTGGAAAACTGTATTGATGGATAAAGCAGCTCAGCTTCAACAGAGTTTACCCCAAGATGCCAAATTAGGGATGTGTATAGCATGCAGTAGTCCCTGGAAATAAAATAAAGTTGTAGTTACCTTTTCTTTCCTCTATGTACTGTAAGTCTGTTGTACTTTATATTTTGTTTATCTTTGAGCCTTGATAGCTGGCCACTATCAGGGTAGTCTTCAATCTAGATCGTGTTCTGAAATCCCCACAAAGAATGTGGCATGCTGGTATATAGAGATCACCATAAGAAGTATTACATGAGGGTTTGCTTTTAAATAAGAGTAAAAGAAGCTGTCCAAGGGGTATAATCTGCCAGCTAACAAATGAGTAAAGTTCTCCTTGCTGTAGAAACTCTCAGCATGGCAGTTTGGCTATGTAATGGGAGGATGCAACCCCCAGTACAGGTGTAACAAAGTGCTGAGCAGTAAATCCAGGCAAATATACCTGTGCTAAATAGTTTGTAGTTTACAGGCTGCTGCTGATTTTAGGAAACAGTTGAGACTATATTTCTGTGAAACAAAACATGATATAAGGAAGCATTTGATAGCTTTAAAAAAGAGATGTGTATAAATTATAAAAGTACATGCAGGATAACAGTTAAAGGTTGAGTTCATCTCTGGAGGTGTCCATGCTTTTTGAAGGTGGTTTGTACCTGGAGGCTCGGAGTTCGGAGGCTCCTGGGTCTGTTTCTGCTGCTGCTATCACAGCAGCTGCAGCCATTTTAGAAAGATGCTCCCTTAGGGAAGGACTGGCCCTTAATTGCATTAGTACATAGGGAAGGCTTGGGTCTTGTCCTGCCAGGAAGTAATTAGTTTAAAGGGATGAAATTTCTGAAAAGGATATTTGTTTGTATGTTCTTGTTTATGCTTTTGTAAGGGGCTTAGCATTGTGTAACAATTGCCCCTATATATGTATCCTGTATATTTCTTTGAAAATAATGCAGTTGTGTGAATTATAAATCTGGTATTTCTTTAATTGTTTAATAGAACATGACTGATTAAATCATGTGATACCTGAGCTCTATATAAGAGATGCTCATGTAACCTACAATTTAGATTTATTTTGGGCTGAGGAGCAGAGGAACCTCAGGGAGAAGCAGTGGAGCCAGAGAAGCAGCCAAACGTGAGAGAGACATGCAGTGTTGAAGTACTGAGATCCTGGTTACCCAAAGGTGAAGGTGAGGCAAGCTTAAGGTGGAGCTCAGGTTGAAAGTCCTGTAAAGCCTAAAAGCAAGGAGGAATCACTGTGGCCTGGCATTGGCCCTGGACCTCCAAAGGTCAGGTTTGGGCTACCTGGATGCTAGAAGCTGCTCACTTAGAATTTACCAAAGGGAGGAGGACTCAGACTGGTGAGAAGCTGCAGAGGCCTGAGTGGGCAGATACTCAGACTGCAGAGGAACTTGCAGAAACCCAAGGGATATTGGCAGGGTGACCATACCATGCGATGGGTTCAGTTCCTGGTCTCTAGAGGGCATTTTAAGGTCCAACTGCAGTGTTCTAGTGAGGGGTCTCCTAGCTAAACTCCCAGCCCATACTCTTTATTGTTTTTCTTATAGTAACCTGACAAAGTTTACATCTGAAGATGCCATCTGTACAAACCTGGCAATAAAACAGCACCTCAGGGTGTTTTATACAATATTTTGTGGTTCCTGCTGTCTTCCTGAATTAAACCCCGTGACAAAGACCACATCTGGAATACTGCATGCAGTTCTGGAGACACCATCTCCTTAAAGACATCAACAGGATGGAGGCTCTCAAGAGGAGGACAACCAAAATGGTGGAGGGTCTGTACCAGAAGACATATGAAGAAAGACTAAAGGAGCTTAATATGTATAGCCTTGAGGAAAGGAGGGAGAGGTGGGACACAAGGGAATCAACAAAGTCCAAGAGGGTAGCATCTTTCAGAAAAAGAGATGTGCTTCCCTGTATCTTCTACCCTCTCACCTTATTAAATATTTGGCTCCCGCTCTCCTGGTTTGAAAAAGTCCACAATCTTATTGCTGATTTTATCTGGTCTGGTAAATTGCCAAGGATTGCATTCCATAAACTAGCTGCCCCAAAGACGAAAGGAGGCTTGTGCTTACCACACATTGGTCTTTACCATTGGGCTAGCCAAGCTAATAAATATCTCAGATGGATCTCAGAGGCATACTCTCAGAACTCTACTACTTTCTCACCAGTATGGCTCAAAATTGAGCTAGCCCAGATAAAATCTCATAATCTCTCTCCTTTAGCGGTTTTATTTACACAACCTAAACTTCTTCCCTCATGTTTAAGATCTCTCAATTGCCACCTCCATCAGGGTGCATTCTCAGCTTTGCTCCTTCCGCATATACAACCAGACTCATGACCTGACACAGACTATCTGGGGCAACGCTAGATTCAAGATTGACAACCAAGTGCTTTTACCACAATGGTTACCTCAATTAAAGGATTGCCCACTTGCATATTCTGTAAAAGAGGATGGTACATGGCTTTCCTCTCCTGAGATTGTGATCAAACTCAAACTCCCCAACTCTATGATTTTCAAAGTTTTCCAAGTAAGGGATCTCTTGGCGAAAGTGTTTGGGACTATCCCTCCCCAACCAGTAACTATTTCTCTTCACTCAGACTTTTGCCCATTGGTGGGGTTTCCTAAAGCCGTGTCCAAATTATACTGTTTTCTTTATGACCAAAGTTATACAAATTGTTTTGACCTAACTATTTTTGGTCCTCTCAGTTCCTGGTTTCACATTTTCTGGTCCTGCCCAAAGGTGGCCCCCCTTTGGAACCTCATCAAAGAAAGAGCAGATCCCCTCCTATGTCTGGAAGATCTATTCACTGTGGAAATCTGGCTATCTGGAGACTTTACCGGGGTTGCAGTCCTTAACTGTAAATATTACATGGCCTTAATATCAATGCCCATTAAAAAATTAGTTCTAAGACATTGGAAAGACAGCGAGATCATCATCTGTACTGAGTGTCTCAATGAGCTACTAGTAAATTTACAGACGGAAAGAACCATAGCTAGCATCCGTAATAAGCCTAACAGATTCACAAGAATCTGGGGCCCCTTATACTCCCTTACTCCATGTAGGATTTAGATGTGATGCCCTATTTCCTAACCAAAGGAGTAACAGGTGTTACTCTGTGCAAAGGGTTAGGGAGGGGGGAGGAAGGGAGAGGTGGGAGGAGAGGGTGGGAGGAGGGAGGAGGGAGGAGGGATCTGAAGAACTGTCATGTACATGTTTTTTGGATTATGAAAGAACTGTGGATCCTTTCTCTGTATTGTATAACTTTAATAAACTTTGAATTGGAAAAAAAAAGAAACAGTTGTGCAAGAACATGGGGTACAATTTGAAGATAGAGGGGGGACTGCCCAGAGGTAATATGAGGAAGTATTTCTTAACAGAGAGGGTTTTAGATGCATGGAACAGCCTTCCTGATGAGGTTGTGGAGTCAAAAACAGTGGTGGGAATTCAAGAATGCATGGCACAGACATAAGGCAATTCTAGTGTGGGGGTGGGAGGAAGTAGGCTGCTGGTTAACTAGAATCTGCAGGTTGTCCATTAGGTAGGGAAATGGGCAGACTAGGTGGGCCAAGCGGTCCTTATCTGCCATCAAATTCTATGTTTCTATGTTACTCATGGATTGCCTTTCAGCAACTAATGTATTTATTCCATTAAATATTAAGAGCTGAATTGAGATATTAATTTTTAATTTTTTTATTCGGTTTTGCACATATTTATCTTTTGCACTGTGTCTTTAATTATGCTCACTATTTAAGGAATTTGTAAGTGCATGGCTGGCCTCCTATGGACGTGTGATGCACAAATCTGGTCAGGTCATCTAGGTGTGGTTACCTGCTTCACATTTCACTGGATATGTGAGTTTGTGATTTTTAATTTTCACAATTAAATAGGCTGATATACTTTGAACGAGTGTCAATGTCTGTCCTTTCCTGTTTACTGGCAAATTCCCATAGCTAAAAATCCAGAGACAAAACTGTATTCCCCACTCCTGTTGGATAGAAACATAGAAACATAGAAGTTTACGGCAGATAAGGACCCGCAAGGCCCATCCAGTCTGCCCATTTCTTTTTCTACCTTATGAATGTACCATAGGCCTTTGCTCTGTCAATGGCCTATCTATTCATACTCATCTTTATTGCTCCTGTATGCCTATCCCATGCCTGTTTGAAGCCCTGCACTGTATTCATATCCACCACTTCCTGTGGAAGGCCGTTCCATGCATCCACCACTCCTTCTGTGAAAAAGAACTTCCTCACATTATCCCTTAATCGGCTTCCTTCTAATCTCATGTTGTGTCCTCTTGTCCTGCTATTTTTCTTATATTGAAACATGTTATACTGTTTCACCTTGTTAATGCCCTCAAGGTGTTTGAATGTTTCAATAATATCACCTCTCTCCCTCCTTTGCTCTAGTGTATACATATTGAGTTCAGTTAATCTGTCCTACTATGTTTTCTGATGCAGTTCCTGCACCATTTTGGTTGCCCTTCTTTGGACTGCCTCAATTTGGTTAATGTCTTTGTGAAGGCGTGGCCTCCAGTACTGCACACTGTACTCCAGATGGGACCTAACCAGTGTCTTGTAAATAGGTATTATTATTGGATTCTGTCAATTCACCACCATGTCATTTGGCTTACATGGTGCAACTGCTACATTCCAGTGGTACATGGATGTAATTCTAGCCCCTCACTCTGGTTATTGTACTGCTTACCTGCATGATGTTGTGGTGTATAGTCCAAACTGAAAAAGCCACCTAGAGCACCCATGAACCATTAACCTATCTATCAAAAATGCAGGTCTGATCATTAATCATACCAAATTTGCATTAGGCATGCAGGAATCCAGGTATTGGGGGTATATTTGGGGAAATGGAGATGTAAAGCCAGAGATTTTCAAGACAGAAGATATAGCTAACAGTTCTGTCCCTAAAGCCAAGAAACATGTCAAGTCATTTTTAGGTCTGGCTGGTTACTACAGGAGATTTTTTCCCAACTTTGCCCAATTAGCTACTTCCCTTACTGAACTCATACAAAACATGGTACCCGAATAATGTGAAATGGTCCCCGGAGTGTGATGAAGCTTTTCAGGCCTTCAAGGTTGCATTATGTTCAGCCTGTTTTAAGAAATCAAGACTTTGAGAAACAATTTCTGTTACATACAGATGCATCAGAGGTATGCCTAGGTGCAGTCCTGAGTCAGAATATAGATGGGAAGCAACATCAATTCTGTATATCAGTAGAAGACTGCATGATAGAGAGAAACAAACTCTGGCCAGAGCCAATAGGGCTTCAGGAGAGGAATTTGGGTTAAAATTATTGCAAATTATTATTTTTTATATTTTTACACCAAATTTTCAACACAGCCTTGTGATAACCCTGCCTCATAAAGAAGCGCAGAGAAAATGTTTAACTCCTGGCCTAAAGGTGATGTCATGCAGGGACTGCAAAATCAACTTTTGTACTGCAAACACACATTTTGGGCAGGAGTTGAAAAATGACAGCTGTCACATTCATGAGTTGCTGTACCAAAATGACTGTTCTGTGTTCACAGAGGAGAAAGCGGGGTAAATACTGCAAGGGAGGGATGGAATGGGTAGTGGTGGGGAGGGGGTAATGGATACAAAGATAACAGAGGACAGGGTTCTGGAAGGGTTAAGGGCACTAAGGGTGGACAAGGTGCTGGGACCCAACAGCGTTCACCCTAGGGTACTTAAGGATCTAGCGAAGGTCCTGGCAGGACCACTGGCTGGCCTGTTCAATACCTCCCTGGACACATGATATGTACCGCAGGACTGGAGGATGGTCCATGTGGTGCCCAGCCATAAACGTGATCCTAAGGATGAACCAGGCAACTATAGACCAGTGAGCCTCACATCAATCGTGGATAAGCTCATGGAGACAATCCTAAAAGAAAGGCTGGTGACCTTTCTGGAGGACAATGGACTTCTGGATGGTCAACAACACGGGTTTGTCTCAAGTAGATCATGCCAGACAAACCTAACTGAGTACTACAACTTGGTGACCCGGGAACTGGAAAAGGGCCACTTAGTGGATGTCCTGTATTTGAACTTCAGAAAAGCCTTTGATTCTGTGCCGGATGGGAGGCTGGGGGGGGAGCTGGAGAATAGCCAGTGGCCTAATGGATAAGGCACTGGCCTCCTAAACCAGAGATTGTGGGTTCAAGTCCCATCTGGGGTGAAATGTTTTGTGTTGTCTCTGTGGCTCAATCAGGTAGTACCTTGGACTCTTAATCAAAAGGTTGATGGTTCAAGTCCACCCAAGAATGTTTAGGCTGGCAGTATAGCCTAGAGGTTAGAGGAATGAGGTGTGAACAAGCTTGGCACATCCAGCAGACTAGACCTGAGTCTGAGTCTCACACCCTCCACTTGCATACTGTGTGACTCTAAGCAAGTCACTTAACTTCCCAGTGCTCCCAGGTTGCCCCTGAAAACAGGCACGTGTGCCTAGTGGGCCTTACCCGGTTACCAAAGACTAAAAAATAAAAATATAAGGGTGGGAACAAAGATGGTAAATTGGGTGTGAAACCAGCCGAATGAAAGGCAGCAAAGGGTGGTGGGGGAGACTCTCATTCCTGAAGATGGTGATGAGTTGGGTGCCACAGGGATTGGTGCTGGGACTGGTGCTGTTTGGGATATTCATAGTTGATATCTTAATTGAGATCCAGAGTAGGATCAGTCTGTTCACAGACAATACAAAGATGAGGGATGTGGTAGATGACATAGAGGGTTGGAGGGGGCTGCTGGAAGACCTGACCAAACTTTAGGAGTGGTCACAAATATGGCAGTTGGAGTTCAATGCCAAGAAATGCAAGGTACTACACTTCGGGGCTAGGATCCAGGTTTGGAGCTATCAGCTGGGGGGGGGGTTACAGTTGGAAAGCACCGAGGAGGAAAAGAATCTTGGAGTGCTTATAATGGGAAGTATGAAAAACTCAGCTCAGTGAAGGAAGGTGGCAGCAAAAGCCAACAAGATGCTGGGGTGTATATTGAAGGGAATCGCCTCCAGAAATAGGGAGGTGATCCTTCCCCTGTGCAGGTCGCTGGTAAGACTGCACCTGGAATACTGCGTGCAGTACTGGCACCTGTTCATGAAGAAGGATATCAGATTTTTGGAGGAGGAGCAGCGTAGGGTGACAAAGATGATCCAGGGATTGGAGGGAATGTCCTACAAGAACAGGGTGGGCGAGCTGAACATGTACTCCCTGGAGGAGAGGAGGGATAGGGGAAACCTTTAAGTACTTAAATGAGATTATAAAGACTAATACAGAAGGGATTTTTCAGATTAGAAGAGGGAGGGATATGACAGGTCACCGGCTGAGACTGGAAAGGGGAAGATTCAGGAGGCAAATCAGGAGATACTTTTTCACGGAACAGGTGGTGGACAGGTGGAATACTTTACCCGTGGAGGTGGCATCCTATAGAATGGTGGGTGGTTTTAAGAAGGGATGGGACAGACTGAGGGGGGTACTGATGAAGAGGGGTGAGAAGGATGGGGGAGCTGCAAATTGAGGGGCTAGCTGCACAATCAAGCAGACTCAATAGACCGTGAGGCCTGTTTCTGCTGGTGTTTTTGTATGTTCATGTTGAAAATTTGTGGTAAAAATATTGAATATTACCAATGTTATGATCCTGTGTTTGCAAAAGTCAATATAGCCGCATAAGTTAATAGGTGAATATATTAGAATCATAGCTCACAAGAATGTGCAAAGTATAATACCACCCCATATTAAATTTATTCAAGGCCAAGGAATGCATTTCTAATTTTTTTTGGCATTGGAAAAGTTTCACTTGGTCCACGGGGAGGAAATTTGGATACAGCTTTACTTAATCAAGCCCTAAATATCATGATATCAGGGCAGAAAGGGGGTTATGGTGCACTCAGATGGAAGTGAGGATAAGGTCAAGAAAATCTGTTGTGGTACTGTACTATATGAAGACCCTGCCAAAAGAATGCAACACATTTGTCAAGCAGAGAAACATCAGCTTGGCATAGATGCGGAATTCTTTGTTGCGGTCTTATACTGCAGCAAGATAAATTGTGTCAGTTCATTTTCGAATGGGGATTATGAAAAATGTCAGATGGTTGTCAATTCTGAGCCACCTTTTTTTCTTTCTTCATGACAAAACTGCTGTTTTAAGAAAATGGGCTCTGTAGACCATTATGATCCGTCATATTTTCAATAACCCCAACTTTTTACACCCTGTGGGTCACTGCCCCACATAGGAAAACTGACCTTCTCACTCCTGTCAGTACAGACTAAGATCCCTTTTTGTGCTGACAAATAACCCCCCCCCCATGTCTGCCACTTGCTTAGTGGTAGTAAATTACTAACATACTAACATACTAAAATGCCAGCAGAATAGGCCTAACGGTCTTTCGTGTCTGCTCGTTTGGTCAGTCCCCAACCTGGGTGCTGACCTTGCTGTCCCCCTCACCTTCTCTGGCTTCTCCCTTCCCAGTTCCGGATATTCTTGCTGCATTGGATTTTGCTTCCAGAACCCTTCCCCTGTACCTGTCCCACCCCCTCTTGAACCCCTCCACTGTCTCTGCCTCCACCAGCCCCCTAGGCAGTACAAATTTATGTAGCATTTTTTTGAATTCTGCATATCTATGCAGTTGCATAAAATGCCTACTGCCATCCTTTGTAAGCTTCCCTCTATCAGGTTTTTTTCATATTTCCTCATTGTTTACATTTACTGCAGCAGTAAAGAGAATGTGTTCAGTGCTAAAAATAAAAATATATTTGCTGGTGGGCTTTCTGTTTAGATATCACTGTTAAGGAGAAGCCACATTTTCAAAACAGGAATATCTGAAATGATCTAACAGATAATATCCACGTTTATGTTTACTAGTAGTGGTTACCATTTTCTCCCTGTAGAACAGAAGGCTGAGATGGGACATGATCTCAGTCTTCCCATTCTCAGGGGTATTGAAAGGATTGAACATGGATATGTTCTCCAGCAGGACACAGGGGACATGCTCTGAAGGTCACAGATGGCGCGTTTAGAGGTAACATTAGGAATCATATTTTGTCCCAGAAGGTGGTGGCCTTCTAAAATGACCTGCCAATAGAGACTGTGGACATGAAGACAGTAGAGTGGTCCCCAGTGTTGCCCATCCCTTAGCTTTTGCCAGCTCTGAAATCATCAGTGTGAGAACCCTGCACTGTCCCTGCCCGTGCTATACCTAACCATGTGGATAAACAGAGGGGCTTCAGCATCTAGTGCTGTCAGTCTGCTACCTTTCATCATTACTATATCTATCACAGTGCAGAAATCCTGGAATGTCCGTTCCACACTGCAGCTGTTCCTGTGGCTGTGTAGACAGCTTCAGTCACCAATTGTGCCAGTCCCTTACTGTTCACCAGTCACAAACATAGAAACATAGAATTTGATGGCAGATAAGGCCCGCTTGGCCCACCTAGTCTGCCCATTTCCCTACCTAATGGATAAGCTGCAGATCCTAGTTAACCAACAGCCTGCTTCTTCCCACCCCCCACTAGAATTGCCTTATGTCTGTCCCATGCATTCTTGAATTCTCCCACTGTTTTTGACTCTACGACCTCATCAAGAAGGTGGTTCCATGCATCTACAACACTCTCTGTGAAGAAATACTTCCTCACATTACCTCTGAGCCGTCCCCCCCATCTTCAAATTGTGCCCCCTTTCATATCTCTTTTTCTGAAAGATGCTACCCTCTTGGACTTTGTTGATTCCCTTGAGGTATTTTAAAGTTTCTATCATGTTCCCCCTCTCCCTCCTTTCCTCAAGGCTATACATCTTAAACTCCTTTAGCCTTTCTTCATATGTCTTCTGGTGCAGACCCTGCACCATTTTGGTTGCCCTTCTCTGGACAACCTTCACCCTGTCTATATTTTTGCAGAGATGGGGTCTCCAGAACTGTACACAGTACTCCAGATGTAGTCTTACCAACTGTCTGTTTGTACAGAGGGCCAACAACTTACTGTTTTCTACTGGTGATGCCTCTTCCCATGAATCCCAGTAGTCCCCCAGCCCTTCTTACTGCCTTCTCATATTGCTGGCCCACCTTTAGGTAATCTGATATGACTACCCCCAGGTCCCTTTCCATTTTTGTTGATGTCAGCATTTCACCCCCCCCCCCATTATGTACTCTTCCTCTGAGTTTTTGTTTCCCAGGTGCATTACTTTGCACTTCTTTGCATTGAATCTAAGTTGCCATACACTTGACCATTCCTCCAACTTTGCCAAGTCCCATTTCATCCTTTCCACACCATCTTGTGTATCAGTCCTGTTGCAGATCTTTGTGTCATCTGCAAAGAGACATGCTTTCCCTTCCAGTCCCTCTGCAATGTCACTTATAAAGACATTAAAAAGGACCAGCCCCAGTACTGAACCCTGCTATATGCCACTAGTAACCCCCCTTTCTTCATTGTGGACTTCATTTGCTATTACCCACTGTGTCCTGTTGTCCAGCCAGTGTTTTACCCAGGCTACCACCCTGGGACCCACTCCCAGGCTGGCTAATTTGTTTATTAATCTTTTGTGTGGGACTGTGTCAAATGCCTTGCTAAAGTCTAGGTAGGCCATGTCCACAGCCCCTCCCTGGTCTACTACTTTGGTCACCCCGTCAAAGAAATCAAGTAGATTTGTCTGACATCACCTTCCTGCTGTGAATCCATGCTGCCTTGGGTCATGTGCCCCACTGGCCTCTAGGTACTCAACAATTCTTTCCTTCAGAAGTGATTCCATAATTTTCCCTACCACAAAGGCCAAACTGACAGGTCTGTAGTTTCCTGCCTCTGTCTTGTTCCCACTTTTGTGAAGGGGAATCACATCTGCCCTCCTCCAGTCCTCAGGTACCATACCATCCTCCCATGATTTATTAAAAAGGGTAGTGAGTGGTGTTACTAGTTCTTCCCTTAGTTCTTTTAGAATTCTGGGGTGAATCCCATCAGGCCCCATTGCTTTATCCACCTTCAGTTTTAAGAGTTCTTACAGAACCCTTTCTTCTGTTAAAGGGCTAATATCAACCCCCCTATCCAGAGTGCTTCTATTGATTGGATTACGTATCTCCCCCTGCTTTTCCATTGTGAATACTGAGCAGAAGTATTCGTTCAGTATCCCTGCTTATTTACTGTCACTCTCTGCCCAACCACCTTCCTCTTTATTCAGCCTCAGTATCCCTGCCTTAGTCTTACTTTGCTCCCTAATGTACCTATAAAAGGTTTTATCCCCCTTCTTAACTGAGTTGGTTATCTTTTCCTCGGTTTGGGCCTTTGCTATTCTGCCTACCTTCCCTGCTTCCTTCTGCTTTAACTGGTACATTTCTCTGTCCTGCTCCTTCTGTGTTTCCTTATACTTCCTGAATGCTATCTTTTTGTCCCTTACCTTCCCCACCACTTCTTTTGAGAACCATAGTTTTTTTTTCTTTCATTTTGATTTGTTTATTTGCTTCACACAAAGGCTTGTTGCCTCTGATGGCAGTTTTGATGTTTCCCCATTGTTGCTCCACCCCACCTTCTTGCCTGTTTGTTAGTGCATTTCTGAGGCACTCTCCCATTTTGACAAAATCAGCTCTCCTGAAGTCCAGTACCTTCACTTTTGTGTGGCTTGACTCTACAGCTAAGTTTATCATGAACCATACTGTTTGGTGGTCACTTGTTCCCAGATGGTTACCCACTTGAAGATTGGAGATTCTCTCTCCATCCCCACCTGTCACTGTAGATAAAAAAAAGGCTTAAGTCCCCAGTTCTGGCATTCTCTCACCAATCACCAGGACTAAATGCAGACAGTATGGAAACCAAGCACTGTCCTTTCCCCCATACTGTAGCTGTCTCTGAGGATTAGTTAGTCACTCACCTAAATTGAGGAGTTACATAACAGCATTTTCAAAAGGTTTTTTTTTTTTGCTTATGCTTAAAAGGTTTTTTTTTTTGTTATTGTTTATATCCTGAGAAGTTGGGAGGCACAGTAGCATCCCCCTTCCCTTCAGATGCCTTTAACACAAAGCAGCAAATAGTAAAAATCATAGGGGGAGCACACTGCTTTGCAGTTCTGGATGGATACTTCCAAAAGTCCAAAAAAGAAGTTCCACAGTAAGACGTTATTAGAGCTAATGCAAGAGAGCTACAGGCTTCAGCTATCTGCAGCCCTAAAAAGTACTCCACTATTGAAAACGAATGGGTTGCTGTAAAATGGGCAATGGAGTCCCTTAGGAGCTTACTTTGTACTTATAACATATCACACTCCTCTCTGTTGGTTTACTCAAAGGATAAAAATCCCAGAATCACAAGGTGGTACCTGACACTACAGGCATTTAAATTCAAAGTGATGCACAAATCTAGAAAATTAAAGACAATGCTGATTGTCTGTCAAGATATGGTTTAGGAGAGCCGGCCCAGTGGTGCTGAGGATTGAGGCACTGGTCACCACACCTTGTGCTACACCAGTGACCTAGGTTTGGGAGCAAGCCAGGGTGCTGGGGTCAGCAGGGGAGGGAGATGGATTGAGCATCTGCAGGACAGCTCTCCACTCCCTGGGAGGGATCCAGGGGTCTTCCCAGTGCAGTAGTAGCTACAGTGCAGACCAGGGGGGTACTACCTGCATGGGAACAAGTGGGGGACATGCGCAGCAGGTGTCTACGGGGTTACACCTGTATGCTGATGCCATTACATGACTGCGCTCAGGGAGAAAACACAAGAAAAGGCCTCCTCAACCACCAGTGAGATGACAGTGGCCCCAGGGGAACACCCACATCCAAACCGCTAGCCCAGATGTGTCTGAATCTCTCCATAACCAGACCATTCTGCCACAGGTAAGGCACCTCACACTTAGTAGTTGACTGCCAAGGGAAAGTGTGGAACCAACCCCGGAGGTAATACCGGGGGTCAGTCCTGCCTGGGGGTCATTCGGGTAGAGATCCTGGGAGATGAGGGGGGGGCGTTCAGGCTGGGAGTAGGGTAGTATCCGAGTGGGCACTCCTGAAGGATGCCCAGGGTCTGGGAGTAATAAAAAAAAGGAAAAAGGTATGGTTCAGGAACTGAGAATTTAAAAGCTTGAAAAAAGTATGTATTTAACTGAAATGTTTTCTGTAATAGGTGTCATAACAAATGGATACTGTAAATGCAAAGACTGTAAATGTTATAAGGTAATGTTGAAAGAGAGAGGTCAAAAAATGCTTTGGAAAGCTGTTTCTAAAAGAAAAAAAAGATTCCCTCTGAAAATAGAGGGGTATCTGATAGGGTTGGCTAAGAACCTGTCCCATTTGCTATGCAAAGGGAGTTAAAATAAATGATCTATTCTGTCCTCTCCTATTCTGTCACTTGTCTATTTCTTGCCTGTCTGATTGTACAATTACATTTTCCTTGTGGCACCTAGAAATTGGCCACTCCAATGGAACCAAAATTTACCTGATTTCCCCCATCCTCATCATGTTTCTATTATTTCTTTCCTTGCTTCTTTGTGGTTAAAAATATATATGAATCTTTATGTGAAACTGAAATCCCTTGGTTTACAAATGTATACAGCTATATTGTTGAAATGATTACAGACAGCTATTTTGGTTTATTGGAACACAGGGGAGGTAATCTTCATGTGCATTTTAAACTCTAGAAGCTTGTTTGTAGAACTATTAGCAGGAAATCAGTCTGGGGACATGATGTCTTAATTGGCTGCACTTGTTAACAAGACTAATGTACTCTTCAGGCTGGTCACAGGAATGAAACAGACAATATCTTCATACATTTTATGGACCACAGGTGATATAATTTACAAGAACAGGATGCAGAATTTAATTGCCCAAAAAAATCTTATAGAAAGAGAGCAATGTTTTGTTTAGAGATAGAGAGATCTGGGGATTTTAATGAGACTCTTAGATGAATGACTTCCTTTTATTTGAGCACCATGCACAATGTCAGTTTTTTTCTTATCATTTTATTGTTAATACTAATAATAAAACACTGCTTGTGAATTCTATAATTTTTCCTGGTTTGCCTCTGCTTCTTGACCTATGCCACAATAACATTCCTGTTGATTTGAATGTTGTTCTTTTGCTAAAAAAAATATTCTTTCATGGAATCAAACTGTTGATCCTTCACATGGTTTGCCTAGACATATCCAGTGCACCACTAGACTGCTCTGAAGGGAACAGTTTTTAATGTATTATAGAGGTTATGTCACAGATCAAGGAAGCAGGCAGCCAAAGCTACCTAGATTTAAATCCAGGGCAGTTCCTTTCAGGTGAAATGTCTGAAAAACAGTATAGCTGCTTCACAGGCAGTGCTGGTTGCTGAAACCTGGGGCCTCAAAAAGCACTCATCTTTTTTCAGTGCACAGAGTAGATCCACACAAATTAAAATACATTTTTATAACAAGGAGTGTAGTGTGCATATATTCAAAAAATAATTTAGATCTAGAAAAGAAATGTGCCCCAGCTGGGATATGAATCCAGTCCTTTTTGAATACCATTCTGATATATTACAGCTGACCGACTGGGATGATTGCAAACCTGGTGATTCCAAAGGTACTCATCTTTCCTTCAGTGTACAACCTGGAATCACATATGTTAGATTACATGTTTTTTTAACAAGGAGTACTCTGTGAATATATTTGAAATACAACTTACCAGTGAGAAAGAAAAATTGTAAGTGCCCTAGTTGGGATTTGAGTGAAGGAAGAGCCAGTGCTGAATTTGCATTTAGTGAATGTGCTGAAATATGGCATTCTAGATACTAGCAAGGCAGGGCTAAAGGAACTTAATATCCAGTAAACCGAGTGAATGAGTTGGTTGGGCAATGAGTAAATCTGGTTGCAAGGGGGCTACCAAGCAGGCAGGCAGGTGGGCAGGCAGGAAACCAGACAGCAAACCAAACAAAAAGCTGCCGCACACATACACCTTAATAACTTTTCGGAGCCAAATCTTCTGAATTAAATATTTATTATCCAACACCACACCTGACGCTTTTCGGACGCTTGTCCTTTATCAAAGGTAAAAAGACAATGACCAGAGGCATCATTTTATAATGACAATCCCTGATGTCACAATGATGTCACACAAACCCATTGATTCTCTATAACACAATTAAAGTGCTCTCAACACCATACCAAACATTTAAAACTGTTAAAACACATACTTTAATATTCAATAAAACAAATTTATCACAACAATTTATAACCTAATAATTTTTATCTACATTCTAAATATGGTTTTAATTCTAAATGTGAATTAATACCAGGTCGTTTTCTATGCATTAAGTCTCAGAATCCATTCATTCTCCTTTTTAAGTATTTTATTTCGATAATTACCCCCTCTTGGGTCATGAAAAACCTTTTCAATGCCCAGAAATTTAAATTCATGTCTTTCATGTGTTTCTGAATATTCAAAGATATGTAATGCTGTGGCATAGGTCAAATCCTGTTTATTAATGGCTCTCACGTGTTCCTGAACTCTGATTTTAAAAGTTGTCTCAGTTTTCCCTAGATAAAATGTACCACAGTTACATTGTGCCAAATAAATGATACCTTGAGTATTGCAAGTAATCAATTGTCTTATGCCAAAGATCTTATTTTTTCTTCCAACTACACTAAATTCCTTGGCTTTAACTATAAAATTACAAGCACTGCAATTTTTACACTGTGTGCATCCCACAGGATTTCCTAACCAATTATTGGTGTGTCTCACAGTAGGTGTAAAATGACTCTTAACTAAATTATCTTTCAAAGTTGGTGCATGTCTATAAGTTAAAAAATGTTATAGTTAAAGCCAAGGAATTTAGTATAGTTGGAAGAAAAAATAAGATCTTTGGCATAAGACAATCAGAGTTCAGGAACACGTGAGAGCCATTAATAAACAGGATTTGACCTATGCCACAGCATTACATATCTTTGAATATTCAGAAACACATGAAAGACATGAATTTAAATTTCTGGGCATTGAAAAGGTTTTTCATGACCCAAGAGGGGGTAATTATCGAAATAAAATACTTAAAAAGGAGAATGAATGGATTCTGAGACTTAATGCATACAAACGACCTGGTATTAATTCACATTTAGAATTAAAACCATATTTAGAATGTAGATAAAAATTATTAGGTTATAAATTGTTGTGATAAATTTGTTTTATTGAATATTAAAGTATGTGTTTTTAACAGTTTTTAAATGTTTGGTATGGTGTTGAGAGCACTTTAATTGTGTTATAGAGAATCAATGGGTTTGTGTGACATCATTGTGACGTCAGGGATTGTCATTATAAAATGATGCCTCTGGTCATTGTCTTTTTACCTTTGATAAAGGACAAGCGTCTGAAATGCGTCAGGTGTGGTGTTGGATAATAAATATTTAATTCAGAAGATTTGGCTCCGAAAAGTTATTAAGGTGTATGTGTGCGGCAGCTTTTTGTTTGGTATGGTTTTAGGAGCTGCAAGCACCATTATTACCTAGTGCATGACTCGTCTGAGGAAACCAGACAGCAAGCAGCCTTTCTATGGAGTGAGTGGTTGTTGGTGGGGCACTAGCACACATACAGTATGATCAGTACATTTGAAACAAAGTTAAAATACCTAAAAAACACTTATTTTTGCAAATGTTGGCTTGTTTAAAGTAGCAGTGCAACAAAAACTGTATTTCCAAAAAGGCATTTTCAGCATCAGTTAATAAAAATATAAACATACCTGTCATATTTACTTTTCAAGGTATTTCCTATGATGCACACTTTTTTCACTTTTTGTTAGTTTTCTTGGTCATAACCCTTGCTAGAACTACTGTATAATACAGTTTTCTATGGCAGTTGTGGCGACCACTTTTTTTCTTAAGAAAAACTAAAACATTTATAAAATATTCATATTTTGGTGGAACTAGAACATTTTACTGTCAAATAAAACTGGAAGATGCCTGGACTATTATATAGTGAAAACAAGGTAGGTAATTTTTCCCAGTTTCATTGCATTGCTGCTTTATGTTTGACAGAACATTAGGACTGCTATCACTAGTATGATTCCTGGGAACAGACCCAGCAAGCCAGCAGGTAGGCTGGCAACTGATTATTTAAATAAACATAGAAACCTAGAAATTGATGGCAGATAAGGACTGCTAGACGGCTCTACGATGACGGTTCAACATCCTTTATGTCGACTGGCATCTCGTTGACAGGAATCATGTCGAGGAAGTTGTGGTCGTATATGATTCTTGTGTGCCCCCTGTCCTGATTTTTTAAATTGGGGAGATTTGCCCCAAACCCCCCATGCAATGGGCTCTGTCCCCCCCACCCCACTACCATCTTTATGATTCTGAGCTCCAGTTGAAGTTGATTCAGGGCTGGGGTACATGACCGGGAGAAAGCATGCCTCTGTCTTGGGCACACCAACAGAGCGATCTGTCAGCAAAGTGTAAATTTTGCCGACAGGTGTGTGTTTCACTGTGTTGGTGTCTCCGTAAGGGTGGCATACCCTGCTAAACCTATCTAGTCTGCCTGCATAAACTGGAATTGCAAATATGTATTTATTTTATTTATTTATTTATGTCTTTGATGACCGGGTAGGCGCACTGATCGAATGGACTGTTTTCAGGCATGACCCAGGCCACTAGCATGGCACATAGAGTAAAGCATATACAGGTAGTGCAAACAGTATAACATGCAACATAGTTCAGTGCAAGAAGCATGGTACTTAAGGACAATACATAAAGTGAGGTTACAGTATAGTACCAGATACAGCAAACAATTCAGTAGTATGGTAAAATACACAGTTACAATATTACAATCAACAGATGGTAAGTGTGATGATGTAGTCAAGAGGGAGGAGGGTACAAAGCAAGGTAAGGGGAGAGTGCAGAGCATGGTAGGGTGCTAGAGCCTCTAGTAAGGGCTCTGCAATATGAAAGGGAGAACAGGAGGGAAATAGGTAGGAAGGGATGCCCACTTACCCGGGGAAAGAGCATTTGACTTCTGATATCAGCCAGGCCTTGTAGTGGGTTTTGAAAGAGGGGTGAGAAGCAGATGAGAGGAGTGACATGGGGAGCTTGTTCCATAGGGAGGGGGCAGACCAGGAAAGGGCTTTGCTGCCCATGGCAGAAGAGACTCTAGGGACCTCCAGAGGGGGGGCAGATGATTCTCGGAGGTACCTGGATGCCACTTTACACGTGAGGAGGGTTGAGAATGGAAACAGGTGGCCACCTCTGAGGTTATTGTCTATTATACAGCCAAGGACAAAGCTGAACTGCCCTTGCAGAGGGAGCCATCACATTGACTGGTACAGGTTGCAGTGGTGGGTTGAGTAGGGAGACTGTAGTACAAAATGACATACACTGTTATAAGCTGAGTTAAGCCTGGAGTGCAGTGCAGAGTACACATTGGAATAGATGGGAGTGCAGTAGCCAATAATGGGAAGAAGGTTGCCTTGCACAATTGCAATTGCACAATTGGCACACCTGTTAGGTCATGGACTGTTTATGATGATAGGCAGCCCCATGTTTCTGAATTACACTGCATACGATGGTGTTGACTTGTTCTGTGAATTCTAGGGAGGGGGTCCAGGCTAACACTTACAGTAGGTATTTAAAACTAGGAACATTTTAGAAGGAGGTACCTTCCAGAGAGAGCACTACTAGAGAGGAGCTCGACTTGGTGACCTTGGATATGTACGGTTTGGAACCGAACAGATATTTGTTAGGGACTTGCCGCTATGGAACAGGACGAGGTCATCCGCATAGAGAAGCACCTCGCAGGAGAGGCTGTCAGTGGGAAGGGAGTTAGTAACTATGAAAAATAGCAGAGTGCCCTGGATGGAGCCTTGAGGGACCCCTGTGGAGATAGGAATGGCAGGGGAGAAGGCAGCACCAATGTTTACCGATTGGGACCTGACCAAGAGAGAGCTCAAGAACCAGGAGGAGGTCTTAGTGGAGCAGCAGAGGTGAAGGAGAGTGGAGAGGAGGAGGGAGTGGTCAACCAGGTTAAATGCCTCAGTCAGGTCCACAAATATGGCACCCACGACCTTACCCAAATCCATGTTTCTGAGGACATGGTTAGTGTAGTGTGCAAAAGCTAATGTGGTGCTGTAGTGCTTACTGAACTCATGCTTTTGGGGGCACTGCAGGTTATATTTTCTGAGATGATCAGAGAGCTGGACATGTACAATTTTCTCAACTAGTTTGCTCAGCTGAGGGAGGATGGAGATGGGCCTGTAGTTATCAGGGAAGAGTGGGTCCTTAGCGTTGAATACTGGCACTACTTGACATGTTTCCAAGAGGCAGGCATAGTAGATGAGGTCAGGACCAGATTGAAAATTAAGGTAAGGGGTACAGAAATAGCAGGAGAGATGAGCCTATGAAAAAAGGGGGAAAGACCATCACTGCCAGGGCTGCCCCTGGTATGGAGGGACTTCAGGAACTTGATGGTGTCACTAAGAGAGATAATTTGAAAGTAGAAATAGGGCAGAGGAAGGGTGATGGTGGGGGAGAAGCACTTCTCCTGACCACCAGGGCAAGGAGGAGAATTGGAGGGAGGCTTTCTGAGGTAGGCAGTAAGGTCCAAAAATGTTTTGTTAAAGGCTTGTGCAACCTCTGAGGGATCAGTCAGTGGGCCAGAGGGGGAGGTGAGTTAGGTGACTTGGCTATGTGTCTGGGGATTGAGCACAGACCCGATAGAGGCCCAGAAATGTCAGGGGTCCCAAAGGTTGTCTCATTGTAAGTTAAGGTAGAATCTATGTTTCAGTGACTTGGCAGTTTGCTTACAGGTGTTTATTTATTTATTAGTTTTTGTTGACCGGGTAAGTGCACTAGACAAATCCTGCCTATTTTCAGGCACGACCCGGGGGAGGGGGACACAGATGAATGCCAACTGACCTTGAACCAGATTAAGCTGTTGGTGGTATTTTTAGTGAATGAAGGAAATTTGGCCAGGACACTGGGGAAATTCCCCTACTCTTTTCAATAAGTGCCATGGGATCTTTAACATCCACCTGAACTACCACCAATCCAGGCAAATGGGACCTCGGTTTAACATCTCATCCAAAAGACGGCACCTCAGAAGTGCAGCACCCCTCTCATGCTGCACTACAGTGTCAGTACTATGATTTTAACCCAAGTGCCAGATGTGGGAAATGCTATGTAGTCACCTGTAATAATTCCAGAGTTGGGGGAAGGGGACATTTTGTAGGCTTTCCATTTGCTGTCTCCCTCTTTCATTGGAGCCAGTAGCTCTTTAGAGAACCAGCAGGTGCAGCCCCCCTGCACCCTACGGGTAGTGAGAGGGACTTGGAGGTCCTGATCTCAGAGGAGGGCATCTGTGAGACAGCTGACAGCAGGTGACATATCTGAAATATATTTGAGTTACAAAGAGCTAACCAAACTGCAGAGAAAAGAAAGAAAACAAAATTCAATGCATGGTTTGGACATTGTCTTTGACTTGGATCACAAGCATTCACAGGACATATCTGGTACATTTTTGTACACTTTTTTGCATTTTCCCAAGACAAAAATGGCATTTAAAAAATGAAGTTTTCACAAAGGTACACTCATGTGGCTGATAAAGAGACATGCTGCCAAATTAACTGTGTAATACCCATTGGTAGTGATGACATAAACATTTAAGTGCCAGCCTGCCACAGGCAAATAAGAAAGACAATTTTCCCAACCAGTTTCATATTCAACCTTTAACCAGGAGGTTACATATTTACAGTAGCCACCTTCACTGATACTAATCACCTGGAATTACTTATACATATCTATTTTGTTTTTTGTAACTCTGACACTGACATAGAACCTTTTTAAATGAGCACGTGTGCTCAAAGGTACTTGACGAAAACCTCAATAGCTAAATAAACAATCTTACTCCATGGACATAACTAGCAGGAAGTTCATCTAAACGATATGTGTAGTCTTGAGCAGTACTGTGGTGATTAATTTTAGAACTGTTTTGCTATTGTTCCTACAACAGTATATTGATGAGGCTTCTGCTTGGAGAGATATATGACTTATTATATAAACTACTGTAATCAGTGCTTTCTAAGTAAGACACTAAACAAAGCATGAAGAAATGAAAAATATTGAACTGTAATGAATAATAAACGGACCCAATTACAGCAGCCAATTTAGAAATAAAATTGCCTACCAAAGCAAGTGACCCATTTGGTACATTTTTTCCAAAGTCTAACTTTTTATTTAGCTCTGTCATTTTCCAAAAATTAAGTTATGCATTAAATAATTTCTCAGTCATTGCAAGGTTTTTGTAATGTATTTCTTTTAACATCATCTGATACAATTCACTCAACATTTTGTTTATTATATAGTATGTAGCTCAGACTGTTAGTCAAAGAAATGTAATACAGTATTAGAATGTTGATGCTCCTCTTTGTCATGGTAAGGTGTGATACTGTTTCTTTCTGACACTGATACTGGTCAACCCTTTCTGCCCTAGCCAACCCCAACCAGCAGCCAGCCTCCTCAGTACCTACCAGTCATGTTCCCCCATGGTCAGCCCATAGTAATGGGGTCAGAAGGGGGCCATCCTCCTCCCTCCAGAGTACAATCCAGACGTGCTGGGAGCACCAGCGGTGTAGCAGGGCGACAGTGAGACAGGAGTCATCCACTGACTCTGTTTTCCCTGTTGTCTCTACTTGGCTGGTGGTGTGCAATGATGCAGTTGCACATGTGTGTAGAGGCATGCATGCATCACTTATCATGTTATCAGCTGTCTTGCATTGCTGGGCCACCTGCTGCCCTGCCACTGGTCCTTCATATGGTGGCAGCACTGCAGCAGTGAGGCAAGCCCCCCCCCCCCAGAGAGGAGAGAAGTCCATCAGATGCTTGATCCTCCCATCCCAGCCAACCCACAGCAGCCAAATTCAGCTCCCAAGCCCAGGCTGCCAGTGTGGTTGGAGGTGTGGCAGCCAGTGTCTCAACCCTCTGTACCACTGGGCTGGCTAGGTGTGATACTATATTGTAGATGTAAGAAATGACTGGATGAGAAAAAACATTTTTACATTGACAGAAAAATAGTGTCCTTAGTCATACTTCTGAACGTTCTTTTGGACCTGTGGATGTATGCTTTCTGTAACATTCTTTTTAATTCCTTTTTCTAGCAGCATCTGTGATTAACCAAAGAACTGCTTCCACCACTTGAAGTTTAGATAACCACTAATATATGTAAAAGCCCAAATCTAGTATTGCTGCATATGTGTTTTATTCATATTTCTATTTGCTTATGTAGATGCTGATATACTTAAACAATAGTAACTGAAAAAATGGTAATTCCTGAAGAATGAACAAACCAGTGAGGGGATTGATGGCCCAAGGCTGTGACTCATGTCATCTCCTTCCAGTTGGTCATTAATCCAAGGAAATGACTGCCTTTGAAGTTTTTATTGCAAATGTAAGTCAAATCATTTTTACAATTTTTTTTTTTGTTACTTACTTTTAAGTTTTGAACAGCGTGGCACAGGCCAGGTGTGCTACGTAGCATCAGTTCACAGCTGGATTGGTCATTTCTAAGACATTAATAGCAAATTCAGTAGCCAATCAGGAGCCTCACTAGGTTTAAGAATATTTAATTAGACTTATGTATTGTATTATCTTCAAACTGCTCTTCTTTAAAAAGATGCTTGTTTTGTGTTAGTTTCTAGGTAACACAAGGGATCCTAGCCCTAAACTGCATGTCTACTCTAAGCACTGAATGCTTGGAAATGAGTTTCAGCTCAATGGTTGTTAAACCCAATAAACATAAACACAGTAATTCATGCAAAAGTGTCAAAGAAATTAATGCTCAAGTAGAGCCGAGCTCAGTGTTTGACTCTGGTTGAACTTGGTGTCCACAGAGACCAAACCAATCTAGCAAGAGTATTCCTAGTCCTGAAATTCATGTCTGCTCTAAGAAATGAATGCTCTATTGCTGCTAATACCAAAAGTATTAAGAGCCATCTGCTCCACACAATGTGTGATGAATAAACTCCAAAGCCATGGCTTGTAGAATCAAGAAAGACTATAGGTCCTACCCTGATATAACTCTACTATTAAGCTTTTTGGTTTTCTCTGCTCCAACTGCATGATGCTATCAGAAAGGATACAATAATGTGGAGAAAGCTTCCAATGCCAAAAATACTAACATACTAATTGCCAGCAGATTAGGCCTTATGGTCTATCGAGTCTGCTCGAACCTCAGATCCCTAGTTAGGTGCCGAAGCCCCCCCCCCTTGTGTTCCAGAACCCCCTATCATCTATCCCCACCCCTGGGCCAGGCCATCATCTGATACATCTCACTTTCTGTGTCTGTCCCACCTCTCTTGAAGCCTCCACTGTGGATCTCTGAACCAGCTCGCCAGGCAGTGCATCTCCAAGGGTCCACCACCCTCTCAGTGAAAAACCTCCTTCCTCCTCACCCTTCCACCTTCCAACTTCAAACCATGCCCTCTGGTGATACCTCCCTGCTTTAGTCTAAAGATCCCCTCCACGTTTACCCTATTTATTCCCTTGAGGTATTTGAAGACCTCGATCATGTCCCCCCGTCTCTCCTCTCCTCCAATGAAACCAGGCAGAGTTTCTCAAGTCTGTCCTCATACATCAAATCCCCTAGTCCTCGTATCATCTTAGTAGCCCTCCTCTGTACCCTCTCCAGGAGCTGTATGGCCCTCTTCAAGTGTGGTCTCTAGTACTGTACACAGTACTCAAGGTGTGGTCTTAACAGTCCATTGTACAGCGGCAGAATCACTTCCCTGCTTCTAGAGGTGATCCCCCTTACGATGCATCCCAACATCCTGTTTGCCTTGCTAGCTGCTCTCCTGCACTGCTCAGAATTATTCATACATGCATCCACCATGACCCCAGGTCTTTTTCCCTATTGAGGCCTCCAGCACCTCCCTCCCAGGGTGTACCTGTGTTTAGGGTTTCCTAAGATGTAGCACCTTGCACTTGATGATATTGAAATTTAATTTCCATGTGTGAGCCCAGCTTTCTAGGGTGTCCAGGTCCCCTTGCAGGGCCAACCTCCCCTCTTCCTCCTCAACTACTGCTCCCATCTTGGAGTCATCAGCGAAGAGACTCATTTCACACCCTATACTATCCCTGATGTCCGATATCTATGCATTAAACAGGCTTGGACCCAGGACCGAGCCCTGCAGTACCCCACTACCGACCTCTCTAGGGTTCAAGAGCTCCCCACTGACCACTACTTTCTGGGTGCATCCAGCTAGTCAGTTTTCAATCCATCTGACCATCAAAGGGCCTACTCCCAACCCCATCAGTTTCTCCACCAGACCATTGTGGGGAACAGAGTCAAACGCCTTGCTGAAGTCTAAGAATAATACATCCACAGGCTTTCCCCTTTCCAGTTCTGATGTTACCCATTCTTAGAACTCCACAAGATTAGTTTGACATGATCTACCTGGCACAAACCCATGTTGCAGACTATCCAGACCTCCCACCTCCTCCAAGTACACCCCCAGTCGTTCCTTTAGTATACTCTCCATTAATTTTCCCACCACTGAGGCCAAACTGATGGGTCTATAGTTATCTGATACTTCCCTTGACCCCCCTTTATGGATTGGCACCACATGTGCCTCTTGCCAATCCCTAGGTACCCTCCCTCTCTCAAGCGACCTGTTGAAGAGCTCCGCCAGGGGTGCAGCCAGTATGTCCGCCAATTCCCACAGTACTCTCGGATGAATGTCATCTGGCCCAGGAGATTTGTCTTTCTTTAGGGCCTTGAGGGCTATCCACACCCTTTCGGTGGAGATAGCATCATCCGTCCCCTCCACCTTACTGGCCTTTTTATCCTTATCCTGATGTGACACCCCTGGGGTACCTCTCCCTCCCTCTTGCTCCATTTCTGTTGCTCCCCTGATCCCACTCACTGCCACTTCTATCCCCGTTGTGCCTTGCTTTGTAGATATCCCATCCCCCTCCCTAGTGAACACAGAGGCGAAGTACTCGTTTATTAGTAGCCAAAGATATGTCCCAGTATACCTAGATATGTCATAGGAAATGCCCACTGATTCTAACAGTGTTTCCTGTGATATATCTGAATATATCTGGATGTTTCTAGACATTTTCTGAGACATACCTCCAGCTACCACTGTAATAGGCTAAGAGACTGCTTCCCTCCTAAGGATTAGAAAGAACTAGAAAATAATTCACTTCATCTGTGCCATCTCCCAACAAAAACCCAATTTACTACAGATGTTGCTCACATCAGAAAATGAAAATGAGAAAACAGACATAATATAAGCCTAATATACTGTGGTTCGAGGTACAGTAGATGGAAAAGATTGTTGCCAAGATCACTCTCAAGGTGTTTGTATGCTGATTTCTGGTAGGCTGGAAATATAATTTCATAAAGTAGTGCAGAAAGACTGCCATTGTTTCAGTGCAAGCATACTGTATGCAGTATAATCAATGATATGGAAAACAATAGTCGCTGCATACTGACATGATATAACAGATCCTGAGTTGGCATGTCCTTTCCAACTGCCAGTGTTTAAACTGGCTAGGCTTGCATGATTTTTAAAGATGTGCTGCTAGATATCATGTTTACATTAGATAAGTGTTGGCAGTAACAATGCAAAAAGGCCAAATAAAGCATTCCTTTTCATGTGGGTGTACAAGATGATGGAAATGGGAGTGGTTATTCTCAATGAAATCTATAAAGAGGGACTGTTGCGATATAGAAACATAGACAATGATGGCAGAAAAAGATCAAAGGTCAACCTATTTATTTATTTATTTATTTATTTATTACAGCATCAGAATTACAGCCCTTTGAGTCAAAGAATCATTTACAAAAGCTCATTGTCATACACAGATTAGGATGGGGCAGGGGAAACATGCAGTGAGTGAAAGACAGACATCGGTGCAGGAACAGCAGCAGGGAAATAAAATTTACTATAATAATTTGTACAAGTAAATACAGGTGGAGTGGGCCATATCAGCGAGAGAAGGCCTCTTCTTGCAGTAGACAGGCCTATACATGATGGTAGCTAGGGAAGAAGGACATGATCATAGGGTATATATACGTTGTAGCCATTACATATGGTAGAGGTAGACAGTAGGAGTGTGGTGCAGAAACTCAAAAACTTGCATGTACAGGCCTATACATGTAGTCTGTAGGCTGTGAATGTTAGATTTTCAAATTGAGTATGTCTCAATTTAAATAAAAAATTTTTTTCTAGGTATGTCAGGACATGAGATCATAGCAAAAACTGATACTTGCAGTTTAATGTAGTACTGGAAGTGCTTCCCCGTTGGAGTGCTTTTTTCTAGATTAAATGTTAGTCTTCGTCTTTTTTCCAAGTTCCCCAAGTTTCTACCAATATCTGTTTTCTGTCTAGGCTGGAGATAAATACCCCATAGCACTATTCAAAAAGATTAGCAGAGAACCCCATGGCCTCACCAACATTCTTTCAATTAATAAAAGTGGATGTAATGCAATTGCTCATGGCATATGTACGATGTTGCAGAACTTACAATAACTTTTGCATTTGCCGGCTAAGCACCTTAAAATCTCTTCTTCTTTTCTCTTCTCTTCTTGCAGGCTCTGGGGATGCAATTTTCAAGTATAAAATAATTAAAGACACAGAGGCCAGACTATAGAAGGCAACATTAGGTATGTAAGTCTGAAATTTCTCAGAATGTACACTGCATTCCCAATCTGCACAATATTCAGTATAGAACTGTAAATAAATAACACTCATCCCCCTAGACTGCATCGTATCACAGACTACTACTAGTGTTTACAGTCTATGGCTAGTTCATATTTAAAATTTTTATAATTCAAGAACTTAATGAGGAATAATTAATTGAGGTTCAATTCCACTAACAAAAAATCAAAGTGTAAAGGAAACACAATTCACATGCCCAAATAATGTAAGGCATCATGGGTAATAGAGTCAAGTCACTGTTAAGGAATGTAGTCTAACTAGACTTTAAGCTGGACTGTGAAATGCCAAAAGGGCCCACAATCAATCTTCAAATTCTAGAAAGAGCAAACCACAGTCAGGTGTATCATTCTTGTTACAGTTCATCAGTGTGATATGGCCAGAGTCCAAGCCCAGAATAAGGTTTCAGCCAGCCAAATGCTGACAATGGTTTGGGTAATTGTGAGCCAAAAAGTAGGGACACATTTAAAAGACAAAGAGATCAATTTTAATGAGTTCCTTAGGAATCATCTATGAAGACTTAGGTCTTTCACTGCAGAGCATGATCAAAATGAAGGTATCCTTATCCCTTTTCTATGTTTGAGTTAAGTGAGAAAATCATATGGTTTGGATTCAAAGACTGCACAGCCCAAAGCAGCAAAAAGGGATCAAGCAAAAGTGTCACTGAGTAAATACCATGGTATACATTGGAGGCAGTACAGCCTAGTGGTTAAAGCACAAAGGTGTGAACACGGAGACCTAGTTGACCTAGGGCTGAATCCCATAGTCATCACTTGTATTCTCCATGACCCCAAGCAAATAATATAACCTTCCTGTGCTAAAGGGTTACTCCTGTAAATGAGCTTCAGGTGAAGGTGTGCCTTTCTCAATCAAACATTCTAAATAAAAAGAAATCAATAAACAGGGATGCTGGGTGCAGCATTATAAGCAATAGCATGTGGAGCTATGCACAGACAGATCACTGTCAGCAAGCTGCAGATATGGGGCAATCAGCCCACTTTGCTCCTCTTCAACTGCACATGGACTACACCTAGGATAGGAACCTGGACATGCAACAAACAAAAAGAAAAAAACAGTACACATCACTTAATCAAGCACGACTATGACACTTGCTCGGTGGTGCCTGGCAGGATCACATGCCCAATCCTGTAGATTTCGACATCATTTTGCAAAATTCGGTAGGAAACAGTGCAATTCAATGGCACTTGTCATGCAGGAGAGTATGATGCACCTTGGCACTGCATCTGATCCAGGCAGACACTGCTGTACGTACTGAAGAAATTGTGCTAGGTCTCTTTCATGTCCAGCAGACAATACATTTGGCAGTTGATTGGACAGATGATAGGATTATCCTTAATGCATTCATGGCAACACTGTCAAGTGATATATGCTGTTCAGGTCATAGAACATTGACCAGGGGCCGATATCAAGGTGTGATAATGCAGATACTGTGATTGCTACACAGTAATTTCAAGGTTGAGTAGCATAAGCTAATGACAGGCTCAGGGAGAATTTAGATGGGTGTGCACTTTGTAAAAGGTTCAAAAGGGAAAACTGGATGGTTAAATTGCCTTTCATACTATTTTCCCCAAACTCTTCATAGCCCTAAGTATAAATATCAGCTGGATACAGTATTTTTCAGACATTTTCTCTTAGCCCCAGCAAACACATGTACTTCAATTTCCTCTTCCCATACCCTGGTGGAACTTTAATTATTCCCCATCCTCAGCCAGGATGGAAAATTAATTTTACCCCTCCTTCCCATCCTTGCAGAATCCTTATACCCCCACTTCTTACCCACTGTGCAATCCCACCTCATTCCCTGTAAATAAAAAAAAATCCCCTACACATGTTATACACCCCGAGCAATACAACCTCAACCAGTCTGATTGCCCTGCAATTCACATCCCACCACTGTGCAACCCCTAATCCCACATCAACTTAAAGTGATTGGTCCAGCAACAAATGTTCATTCTTAGTGCTGGTGTACACTCCCCATGTAAATTTTTCACTAAAAGCATATTGCTAAGCTGGCCCATCAGTGCATTGTAGTGCTGCCACTCGCAACAGCAATGACCCGGGTTTGGGAAAGAGCCCATGTTGTCAGGAGTTGAGTGGGGGGGAAGGATTGAACATCCCAGAAGATGCTCTCCTTCCCGGGGTGGGAGGGTTCTGTCTGCCACTGCCACACTGTACCCTAGATGTAGGGGGTAGTAGGTCAGGGCTCGGCATGATCAGGGCATGGGAGGAGCCATGCTGACTGAATGTGCCATCACACGTTTGTGGACGTGTGCTCTTGCAGCTTTTGTATTCATTACACATGAGGGTTGGGAGAGAAAATGTGAAAAAGTGCGTAGTCCTGTGCCCAAAGATGAAGGTCTCCCATCACCAGCAGATCTCCTTGCCTGACATCCAAGCAGAGGCCCAACAAAACTTGAAGTGCTTAAGTGATAGTGGCCCTCATCTTATCCTTGCCTGGGAGGATCACACAGCTCCACAGAGGGCAGCACTTCAGGATCATCAAATAAGGGGAACATCTGGCTTGACTTATGGGACATGAAAGAGTTTGGGGATTGAGTGATGGGGCATAAAAAAAGCATACTGTTGCTGCCATTATACATGCCCCCATCTCAAATGTCCAGCAAAGGGAACCAATCACAGTGCAAGTAAACAATCCCTGTAAACAATTTCTGTTCTAGTTTTCTCAACCCTCACTTGTCTCCTTTCACCTATCTATTGTTAATCTCTAATAGAAACATAGACAATGAAGGCAGAAAAAGACCCATGGTCCATCTAGTCTTCAAGTTCCCTAAATTCCTGGAATCATTCTTGGAACCTAATGTTCCCACAAGGTATTAACCCTTCCAGACCTTTCCCTATATTCTTCCCTGGTCCTGTTGGCCCAGGTAACCACTGTTCCCTTCATTCTATCCCAGGCCTGTTTGAACCCCCTTACTTTGCTCGCACCCACCAGCTCAGCTGTCAGACTGTTCCAGGGCTCCACCACCCTTTTTGTACAGAATTACTTCCTCGTGTCTCTCCTGAACCTCATGCCTGCAAACTTCCACTCATGACCACGTGACTTTGAGTTGGTACTCAAGCTAAATAATTCCCCAGAGTTCACTTTATTAATTCCTTTGAGGAATTTGAAGGACTCAGTCATATCGCCCCTCTCATTTCTGGTTTCCAGTGAGTACAAATTTAGTGCCTGGAGGCACTGTTCATAAGATTTGCCCTGCTGTCCCTGAATCATTTTGGTAACATTTCATTGCACTGTCTCCAACTAATCCTTGTTTTTTCTGAGGTAGGAACTCCAGAACTGGGCAAAGTACTCCAGGTGAGGCCTCATCAGGGGTCTGTAGAAGGGTAGGTAGCATTACCTCTTTTGTCCTACTATCAATCCCCCTCCCAATGCATCCCATCATCCTGTTGGCCTTACTATAGGTCTTGTTGCACTGATTAATTTGTTTAAGGGAGTTACTGATGATAACTCCTAGATCCTGTTCCTCATTTGTAGTGCTACGTCTCTTTCCATAATGGGGTCTTTTTCTCCCTAGGTGAATTAACTTGCACTTCTTTCCATTGAATTGTAACTGCCAGGCCTTTGACCACCCCTCTAATCTTAGCATATCTTTCTGCATATCCCTTATTCCTTCTTCACAATTCACCCTCCCACATAGTTTTTTGTCATCCACAAATAGACACAACTTGCCCTGGATTCCTTCACCAATGTCACCAATGAACATATTGAAGAGGACCAGACCCAGAACTGATACCTGCAGAACCCCTATCGTTACCTCCTTCTCTTCTGATTTAACCCCATTGACCACCACCCTCTGCCGCCTTCCTATTAGCCACTTTCCCACCTAACTCACTAGAGTTTTAGCTGCACCCAGGTCCTCCATTTTCTTAAGCAATCTCTTGAGCTGAACCGAATCAAAGACCTTACTAAAGTCAAAGTACAACAAGTCCACTATGTAGCCCTTGTCTATCTCCTTTGTCCCCCATTCAAAGAAGACTCTCAGGTTGGACTGATAAGACTGTCTTGTGACAAAACCATGTTGTTTATCATCCTGGAGTCCATTGCTTCCCGTGTATTCTACAAGAGCCTCCTACTTATTTATTTATTTATGTGAAATGTTTAACCAGGAAAGACGTACTGAGCTAAAACTAGCTTGTTTCCAGATGCATCCTGAGGGAGTGGGAAGGGATAAGTAGAACAGATTTTACTACAAAATAACGCATCATACAGATACTAAATAACAGTGCAGAATTATGTATAATAGGAAAGACTGTGTACTAGACACAGGCATATAAAATAAATATTAAATTATCATAAAGGTAGGCCGGGAGGCAGGTCCCTTAGTATCAGAGAAAAGAACAACTACTTTATATAGGAGGGCAGTAGTGGATAGTGTGCTGAGAGGAGGGTGAGTATAAGGGGAGAAAGGGGGGTAGAGAACTAGTGTAGGATGGAATAGGAAAGGGAGATGTGAAAGTATGGTAGTGAGGGAGAGGCAAATTGTCATCCCTCTGGGGTGAAGACTTCAGAAGGGCCAGACATGACTGTGTGAATACTCAGCCTATGTACTTGATTCCTGGGCTGCAAGGAGAAAGGGAGGAGTGGGGAGGGGCTAGGAGTAGGAAAGAATACTAAAAAGCAGGCAGGGGGAGAAAGTGGAGGGGGCAGTAGAGAACTAGTGTGGAAAGGAATTGGGAAGGAAGGAGAGGGAGAGAGGGAGAGGCAGACCTTTTCCCATCTGGGATGCAAACCCCACAAGGGACAGACCTGGCTGGATGAACACCCAGCCTGTTACCTGGTTTCCTGACCTACAAAGTTAAAGGGCAGAAGAAGAAGAGGGGAAGAGCAAGGAGTAGGATAAAGTAGGCAGGAGGGAGAAAGAGGAGTGGGGTAGAGCTATGACTAAGGGCAATTATAAGAGAGAGTATTGTGTACATGGACTAGGGAGGAGAGAGGGTGTTTGGAAGAGGAAGAGCAAATGGTTTGGGGGAGAGAATTCCAAAGTATAGGACAGGAGAAGGAGAAGGCAGCCTGACCAGCAAGAGATTTATGGAAGGGAAGAAAGAGGAAACAATAGCCAGAGTTAAAGAAGGAGTACATGGAGGGGGGCATAGGAGAGAGTAGAGAACTGAAGTGGGGGGAGGGGAGTGAAGCTAGCCAGAATTTGGAAATGAAGGAGGCACAGTGGCCAGTGTGACTATCTTCCAGGGAGGGGTGGGAGAGGGCAAAGCACAGAAAACAGTGGTGCATGAGGGGTGGGCGGTCCAAAGCAAAATGGCAGAAGGAGTGAAGAGGGCATCCAGTCTGGCCAGGGTGATCTTTAGGGAAGCACAGTAGACAATGTCCACATAAACAATGATGGGGAGGATCATTTTAATGAGTATGTCTCAGCAGACAGGAAGAGGTATCTAAGTAATAAGACATGACAGCATGTGCACAGAACAGATTTTACTGCACGGTCAGGGGGATCATAAGGCACAAGGCCTTGGCACAGTGCCTTTAGCCCCTAGTGTGCATTAATATATGTTCCATGCACACAACTGGAGTGTCTTATTGTGCTTATAAAATAGTCTTCTTTCTTCTTAAAAATTTTTTATAATGAAAAACCGATTTGCTTATGTGGATTTATGATAAAATAGTCTTTCCACCTATCATGGTATGACATCATTGGTTCCGTGATAGCATGGCAAGCCGCCCACCCAGCAGAAAGTGCTTTGACTGCGACCAATGTGACCTGACTTATGCGAACATGACAGTGGGCTCTTTCATCTGCACCTCCTGCTCCGGAATTGTGTGAGTAAGCAGAGTACAAGCAGAATGTGCAGGGTGCCACGTACTGTGCACATTGAGACCATTACTGTAAGCACCACTACTGGCTCTGACTAGAGTAACCCCAGGATCACGAGCTGCTCACCTTGTACTTCAGTTTTCATACATTTTCCCCGAGTCATGGGTCTCCGAGTCACATGGCTCGAGCGCAAACTACAAATCTGTTAGAGCGGGGGGGGGGGCTGTCAAAGGAAGTTAGGCAGTTTGTCAAATTTAGATGAACAATCTGTGCAAAAATCTGAGGAGTACGTCCCTACACGGAAATCATGTTTGTGTTCGTTTCATGGTTCCCACAGATCCCCCAGTGAAAGTAATAATCCAAATGTGATGATTCTCTGCACAAGCTGTGCATGCAGTGTCTGATATTTATTTATTTAGTTTTTATTGACCGGGTAAGTGCACTAGACAAATCCTGCCTATTTTCAGGCATGACCTGGGGGAGGGGGATACAGATGAATGCCAACTGACCTTGAACCAGATTAAGCTGTTGCTGGTATTTTTAGTGAATGAGGAAAATTTGGCCAGGACACCGGGGAAATTCCCCTACTCTCCGGTGGGGGGATCTCTGGTCTACACCATGGAGACCTCAGTCTGTGCTTCGTCTTGTGAGAGTGAGATTGTGCACGGTACCTTTCCACTGCCATCTGCAGCAGCACCTGTTGCTGTATCTTTACCTATGGAATTTCCTACGGACTTGCCTGCAGTGAATCGCGCGGCTGTTATGTTGCTTCCAGCAGTTACCTCCTTGGATTCGTCTGTGCTTGCTCATCGCCATGATACTCAATCTCCAGAGAAGGAACCACTTTCAGTGGCTGCAGCCTGTGTTGCACGAGTTCTTCCCCCTGCGGTTTCCTGACAGGGGTCCGAGATTGTTGTTGTGGTTTCAGAGTCGCTTTCGGGAGTTCTTCGCTCGGCGCAACTGACGGATTGCTTAGCCACCACCACGGCTCTCATTGTTTTTTCCCACTTTGGATTACCAGCAAATTCCGAGACTCGGGACACCCACTAGACTGCCTCTGATGCGCTTGTTCACGTGGACTGGACATGAACTGCTACGGGTTCATGGCTCCAGATCTCTCATGGGATGCAGAGAAGCATGGCGTCCTCTATTCACCGAACAGGCCTGCACCGTCCTACATGAGCTCCAATGAGATACCTATTTCTGGGGACAGTGTTGCTCCTACTGAAAAGATTATTTCATCAGATACTGCTTTACCTGTGAAGGACTGGGGGGATATTATGGAAACTGTAGATACTGTAGATTCTGAGGTAGTTGTGAATGTTTCTGCACCTGGGAGGGCTGTCTCTTCTCTGGGGGTTTTAGGGCATGGTAAATTGGACAGTGACAACCGTCTCTTGGCGGATTCTTCCTCTACTGTCTAACCTGCCCATAAGCCTGTACCTTTTCTGGCATTGCCTGATGTTCGGTCCCACATCCCCTTTGGTCCCCTCATCCACTGCACCTCCCCCATTGCACCCACGCAGCCACCTGCTTTAGGCTCTACTGCTATTCCACATGTTCCTCTCTCTCTCAGTCTGATGAATTTTTACCACCCCCCCTCCGTTGGATGACCCAGGGGAAGGCCCTTCAGCATTCCCTCCACCCCCGGCCCAGCCTCCGCCCTCTAGTAGGGGTCAGGTTCTTTCTGACTTGTTTAAAAATAAATTGGAACAGACCCCTAGACGTAATGCGGTTCGACTTCAAAATAGGGGCGGCCTTAGTGACTTCCCAGATAGATATTATATTGCCAGAACACTACTAAAGGGCTCTATGCATTTTCAGGCATCAGAGATTTATGCATTGATTCACATTTCAGGAGAGGAGACTTTTGACATCAGCTTCAAAACTACTGTGGGGTTGGATAGGTTTTGGAACAAGTATGCCACTTTAAAGCACACTCCTTTATGGATGTCTTTTTATGTTATCTCACTAACGAAACCAGCAGTAAGGACTGTTACTGTTATGTTTCGTAATGAAGGTGTGAGCGTTAGTGATATTTACCATTGGTTGCAGAAGAGATGTACAGTTCTATTCCTCCCCCCCCGAGGCTATTATTGATGCAGAGGGTTTGTGGACTGGGGGATGGAAATTCCGGGTCAAACTTTTCCAAGTCAACACTGAGGTGATACATCTTTCCAATAGTTTTTTTTGGGGCCAGGATAGAGGCATTTGTTTTTATGGGGGCCAGCCTAGGGCCTGCTACAGGTGCGGAGCGCATACCCACCTTAGTAGCACCTGTGACATGTTGAAGTACAGTTTATGTGGGGGGTATGGACATCCTAGTGTGTCCTGTGAAAATGTTTCCAGTGCAATTTCTGCAACGAGAAGGGTCATGCCTATCATCAATGCCCATGGGCTAGCAAAAATCGTAATGAGGGATGTAATCCAGATACCTTAGTACAGAAGGCACAGGACCAGATACCACCACCTGCCACAGTCCCAGATCCCTAGAAAGCTCCTCCACCCACTCCCTCCCAGACACCTGCCATCCCCACGACTATCCCCCAGGTAGACGTTGGACCCCCCACTACTACAGAAGTCTCTTCTCCAACACAGGATGTGGTGGATGCTATATCGCACCCTATTCCTCTGCTGGCCTCAGAACAACCTATTGGGGACCAGGAGGGGTTTACTCAGTGTAGACGGGTTACTAGGGCGACTACACGCAAATCTCAAAAGATATGAGAGATACCCATTTCCAATTCCTTTGACTTGTTGAAAGGGGGAGAGGAGGACTCTGATGGGGATTCGGAGACCTCCATCTTTCCCTCTGATATAGAAGTCTCTGGATCCAGGCCTCTGGATGTTGCCCGAAAAAAACTTAATAGTAAAAAGAAGGGAAGTAAGAAACGAAAGAACATGGCTATCACGGATGGTAGTGGCTAATCCTAGCTCCTGGTCCTGGCTACTCTCCAGCTTTCCTCCTTTAATGTCCGTAGTCTTAGAAACTACTAAAGACAGACCGCTTTCTTTCACTTTAAGACTTCACTTCATATTGATATTCTCTTCCTCAAAGAGACTTGTTTGCAGTCCATTTTTGAAATTAAGCAGGTCAAAAGGAGTTGGGTGTGGGGTCGCTCATACTGGACTTTTGGTGAGGATGTAGCAGATGGTATAGCCATTTTGTTCACATCCACAGCCTTTTCCATTTCACATATTGTAGACCTTCTCCCAGGTAGGGCCTTGGTTTTAGATTGCACCTTTCAGGGCCATTCCTTTCGCATTCTCAATATCTATGCTCCACAGACTAAAGCTGCGAGAATTGGTTTACTAGGCCTAATTAAACCTTTTCTCTGTACTCGCAAACATATTTTATGGGGTGGTGATTTCAACTGTTCTATAGACGTTTCCTGTAGGAGAGCGGCTGGGAAGAAAATATATTGTGATTCTCATGCCTTATGTACCTTGGTGAAGGACGCTGTTTAACCGATGCCTGTTGTGCCTTGAGATCTGATGCTGGCTACACTTATCACAGGTCCATATACCATACTAGAATTGACTATCTTTTTTCCTCCCGTTATTGTACCCCGCATCAGATCTCGGTTCACCCTTCTGAGCTCTCTGATCATTCTTTGTTAACTGGAATATTTTCTCTGGGTTCTACACCTCCGGTCTTTCTTTCACACAATACCATGTGAAAACTTAATAATTCCGTTTTTTTCCACTCTACTGTTTTGGCACAAGTACGATCACTTTTTCGAGCCCAGATTTCTGTCCTTTGTTGCTATGATTCTGTCTGGACATGGTGGCAGGACACGAAATTAGATTTACGGATTTTTTTTCAGACTATAGGCAAATGTATGGCCAGAGACAAATACCTTACCTATTTAGGTTACAGGGATCAATTGTATAAACTTTTGTCGCTTTCTGTTTCTTCCTCTATAGATTACACTTCTGAAATCAAAAAATTGCGCAGTTGCATGTTTTCATATCAATATGACAGTGCTCGCAAGCTGCGATTTTGGAAATTGCGAAAAGCATCTCTCCTGTCGCTAACTCGACGCCAACTTTATCACACCCTTTTAAATGTTATGAGACCAGTGTTGCTTTACCCAGAATGTACCACTTCCCGTATGAAGTATGCTTTACTGTCTCTTATTGATAGACAAATCCTGCCCATATGTGGGATGTTACCTGGCTCTGCTGCCATGGCAGATTGAATGTACGGGGCAACCTGAAACATAAGTCATCACAACGGTTTTGTCCTAAACCTTCTTGCTTTCAGATAGAGGAGACAATGACTCATTTCTTTTTTGACTGTGAAGACACACGTTTATTCTGGAAACCTTAGCTAATAAATGGAAATGTCCTTTCTTAAGTAGAATCACATATCAAACATTAATATTAGGTGATTTTTCTGGACCATGGAACAAATTCCATCACAGTACTTTACGGGTCATCTTTTCCATGTGTAAATATTATTTATGGCAAGCACGCTGTTAGTTTGTTTTAAAACAGCTTCCGACCTTACTACATATTATTATATTGACAATGGAAACAGCATTGTTAAATCTTATGGACTTGGAACACTGTCAGCTTTCCCCACATTCTTTTCAACTACTATGGAAAAATATTACCTTTTTGCACTGATGTTATATCCAGCTGTTATGTTATGATGAATGTATCTTTTTTTTTCCAAGTTATATCCTATTTTTGTATACGTTTTGATGTGTGATTAACATTGCTATTTTTTGTTTTCTGTTACATTTCTACACCTGATGTTATGGTTTCTTTGCTTAATAAAATTCCCCTACTCTTTTCGATAAGTGCCATGGGATCTTTAACATCCACCTGAACTACCACCAATCCAGGCAGATGGGACCTCAGTTTAACGTCTCATCCGAAAGACGGCATCTCAGAAGTGCAGCACCCCTCTCATGCTGCACTACAGCGTCAGTACTGGGATATTAACCCAAGTGCCAGATGTGGGAACTGAACCCACAGCTCTCTGATCTCCCGGCCGCAGAGGCAAGTGTGCTACCTACTGAGCCACTGACACTGACAACAAGCGATTCTCCAGCTCGCAGCCTGGATGAAATTCTATTGCAATCTATCAGCTCTGAGAGTGAGTACTTGATTGATGTTAGCAAGGAAATAAATGGCGGCGTCTTTAAATGCCAGTGTTCTACGCTTCATGATTTTAGCCTGTTTACTGCCATTCTTTTTTTTACCCATGCATGGAACAGAATTCATGCATGGTGAACCAGGTCTCTCATTGGCTGGTTTATCCTATCCATTTTATAAGCATCTTTTAAGTCTGTAAAGAGCACTGAACTTGGGGTGGATTTTTTTATGAATGTCATCTAAGTGCTATGAAAAGCCAAGATGTTGGTCAAGCCAGATCACTAATTACTTAAATAAGGGCCCATCATCCATTATGATCCCAACTAGGGTGTGGAAGGAGGGGAGGGATGGGAGCCTGGAAAGTCTCTGACGAGTTCCAAAGGACATGGAGACTTACATTTTTTTGCATATAGGGATAGCTGATTTGATCTGAACCAATGCTGGAGAGCATCAAAATCAGTTTGGAGCCTGGCTTTCAATTCAGCTGGGGAATCAGTGATTTCATCACCTTCCCCATGATAGAGGTCAGGCTACCATAATTTCTTGGTTGCTTTCTGTCCTCCACTTTTGTAGAGCACTACATCTGTTAACTTCCAATCTGCCGGAACGTCCCCAGTCCTGAGTGAGCTGTTTGACAGCTCAGCCAGTGGGTCAGCTAGCTCAGTTGCTAACTCCCAAAGTATCCTCGGATGCAACCCATCTAGTTCCGCCTTATCAGTCTTGAGGGCAGCCATCCCCTTCAGGACTCTTTCCCTAACAGACCCTGGCAGATTCATTTCCAGGATTCCCTTTGAGGCTGCTTTGATGCTGCTGTCAGGCAGGGACCAACCTTCTTCCTTAGTGAATACTGAGCAAAAATAGTCATTTAGAACAGTGGCCTTTTGCCCATCCTCTTCTATCAACCTACCCTCCTCCACAAGCTATGTGATCCCTCCCCGGTTTATGTTTGCTTGCGCACATGCACAAGAAACATTATGTGGCAGCTTAGGAGAGAAGCAGGTTGTGGAGGTGCACACTGTGGCAGCCAAACGGAGGCACTGCATTTGAAGGCTTGGCACTGGTGGACCAATGGAGGCACAATGTGCTGATGACACTGGCTTCCAAAAGTGCCACAAAGTTGTAACATTTTTGCCGCAGCAATCAGGGGCCGCCTTGTCATTGCAGCGTCAGCCATTCTGCTGCAAAGAGGGTGACCGTTTGTTGGGCAAAACGTTGCCTAGTGTAATATTGTTTGTGAACATGGCGGCAAGCCGCTGCCATGTTCACAAACAATATTAAACCCCCCTAGTACTGAGGGGTGCACAATCCCCCTCAGCATCATGTACCAGCCACAAAACAGTTTTTGTTTGCAGATGGGGGCCCAAATCCCTGTCAGCTTCATTACCCCCAGTCTAATTTGCCAACGGGGGAGCCCACTCATCTTCTGCATAATGTCCCCCCAAACAAAACATTGGTTTTGTGCCGAGGGGGTGCCCAATCTCCTGTCGGCTACAGCCCCTCCAACAAAAAACACTCGGGTGGCATGCTGGGAGCTCAGCCCAGCATGCCAAATGTCCCTGTGAAGAAAAAAAAAATCCTGCAATGTTTTTTTCCCCCCCCTGTAAATCAGAAAACGGTCCCTCGTTCAGTCCGGTGGCCCTGCCCCCTAACCTGCACCCACCCTCAGTGCACTCTGCCTCCCCAGACCCCCCTCACCCCATACTTACCTCCGAAACCCAGCGCGATGAACTTCGGTGGACCGGGAACACGTCTGCACTATTCAAAGCCGACTGTGAACTGAAGAAATGCTGGTAAGCTGTATAATGGCATAAATAGGGTTTTTTCAACTTTGTTGTATATATCAGGTATTTTGGGGAATTTTGGCACCACATTTTCAACATGTGGTTATTGGGATCCCTCCTCATGAATTAAGCCACTGTCATGGCATTATTTTGTCCCGAAAGGTGATTTCACAGTCACTGCAGGGAATAGCCTTTTGGGACCAATTAATGAAGTGACAGTGCCAGTGTTCATGAGGTGGCCTCTCAAAAAGTCTATGTTGCAAATTTGGTGAAAAAAATTCAAGAAATGATTGTTTTAGGAGCATGTGTTGTGCAGTTGCTACGTACGCTCGTAACTTAGCGAATTTGCAATACTTTCACTCCAGATTTTCAAAACTGCCATTTTTCTGCACCTCCTCATGAACAGTATAGCTGTCATTTTTCACATCCTGGCCAAAATGTGTTTTTTCACTTCCGGCGCAGAATAACGCTGTCCCTGTGGGAAATCAGTATTTGGGACAGATAAAGAAAATCACAGTGACATTGCTCATTAGCAGAAGTCCTAAAATGCCTTTGTAGAAAATTTTGTGACAAAAGTCCATAAAATGACTGTGTTACAAGTGTGCGTTGCTCAGTTTCCACACACGCTTGTAATTTCGCACATTTATAATATTTTCACTCCAGATTTTCAACATTGCCATTTTTCCACACCTCCTTATGAACAGTACAGCTGTCATTTTTTACATCCTGGCTGAAATGTGTTTTTGCACTTCCGGCGCAGAATCAAATCAAATCAAATCAGCTGTGGGAAATCAGTGTTTGGGACACATTAAAAAAATCACAGTGACACTGTTCGTGAGCAGAGGTCCTAAAATGCCTATGTCGAAAATTTGGTGACGAAAGTCCATAAAATGACTGTGTAACGTGCATGTATTGCGCAGTTTCCACATATGCTCAGAAGTGCGAGCATTTTTAATATTCACACTACAGATTTTCAGCATTGCCATCTCTTCTCTCCACCCTATGGATGGTATAGCTGTCATTCTTCACGTCCTGCCAGATCTGTGTTTTCGTACATGTGGCGCAGAAGGCAAGGTCACTGTTGGAACTCAAAGTTCTGGACACATTGATAAAATCACACTGCCACGCTTCATGAGAAGAGGTCTCAAATGCTTTCATGAGATGGGGGTCACAAAAAGGCCATGCTTGAAAATCTGTAGTGCAAATACCAACAAACGCCCAGGGTGTTAGGGTTTCTAACCATAACGTCCCACCCTGTACAGACTGACAGGCATCGGGATGTGCCTTTTCATTGCCGACTGTACTGCTCATGCCATCCCTCCCCCAACCCCAAGCCAATGACAGGCATCGAGGTGTACCTTGGACTCTTCAGCCCCAGACTTCACCCCATTGTTCTATGCTGCACCCACTTCAGCATATGTCCTTATGGAATGGGTGACTATAAAGCCAAACACCCCACAGCAGACCTCAACATGTGTCGGTGTCTGCAGAATAGAGTGAGGTGACATGGCATGACCGTCATGGGCGATGACCCAAACACTTACCCCAATGCCTGTCCGTCTCTACAGAATAGAGGTGGGGTTGACGTGAAGTTTAATACTTCACTGCCATTCTTATTCTGCATCTGTCTAACTCCTGCATTTCCAATGCTAATACCAGCAAGCAAACATTCAGCAATGACAAATGCTTGTTATGTTTTGTGCTAATATATCTAAAAAACAGTTTTTCTCCATTCTTCACCCCCTTCTGCCATGCACAGTCCTGTGTCTGCTTTTGCACCCATGATGGTCCTCTTTAGCCTCCCTGGTTTTCAGAAAATATTTATCCCATTCTGCCTCTCATTGCTTGCTCCTGTATTTATAAAAGGCCTTTTTTGGCACCAACAGCTTCCCTGTCTCTAGGTGAGAACCATAGCAGTTTCTTCAACCTATTTTTTTTTGTCACTGCTTTTACAAATGTCTTTGATGCCTCAAGAATAGTTTTCTTGATTGCCTTCCATTTCTCCTCCACCCTGCCTATGCCCCCCACCCCTAATAATTATTCAGTGATCAGTTCCCTCATCTTTTCAAAATCTGCTCTTCTAACGTTGGTTTTTGAGTATGGCTTACCAGTCACTAGGGCAATTTCAAACCACACAGAGCTGTGGTTGCTATTCCCAGTGGATCTCTCACTCTCACGGCATCCACTAACTATGTATTAGTGAATACCACATCTATGACTGTAGACTGCCTGGTGGGTTCCTTAACTAGTTGTTCCAGGAGACAGCCCTAAAAGGTATCCAGCAGTGACTGACTCCTGGTGATCTTGGCCACCAGGAACTTCCAACCAATGTCTGGCAAGTTTAGGTCCCCCACCACTACCACCTCCCCCTTTGCTATCCCTCTTTTAAGTTCCTCCCCAAGTTCTCTGTCCCTTTCCTCCCTTTGACCCAGGGTCCAATTGACTACCCCTAATCTTATCTTCCTGCCTGAGACCACTGGGAACTGCACCAGTATAGACTCTATCTGCATTCACGTCAATGCCCTCTGAGACATAGACGGCGATTCCCCCCTCTTCCTGTCCTGCAATCTCTCCTAAATAATGTATATCCAGGGACTGCCATCTCCCAGTCATTATTTTCTGTGGCACATGTTTCTGTGATGGCCATAAGGTTCACCTCAGTGTGTGCCATCATTCCCTGGTGCTTACTAAGTTTGCTGTCCAGGCTCCAGACATTAATGCATACCCCCTTCCACTTGACCCCTGCTCTGATTCTGTTACTGTCCATCTGACTGCTATGTTTTCTCATTTCTCCTTAGTGTCTTTGCCAGCAGTTTTTTCTCTTACAACTATCCCCTCCTTATTCTTGTAACCCCTACAGTATTCCCTGTACCCAATATTCTGCTACCATCCCATGGGTGTGGATGAGTATTATTTTGGATCCCCTTCTGCTCACCCTAAATTTGTGGATACTGTAAATCTGGACTCCACTGCAATCAGTTTAAATGCCTGATATAGACATCAGACTTCTGCCACAGCACACCTATCCCCTCTCTTGTGAGGTAAAGCCCATCACCGCTGATGAGTCATCTGTCCCAAAAATTCCCCCAATCATCTAAAAAGTTGCACCCCATGTCCTTACACCACCCCTTGAGCCAACTATTGAATTCTTCTATCTCAGTACCCCTAATCCTGTCCTGCCTTCCTGCCCAGCCCCTCACAGGGAGGACTTCAGAGAAGGCCAGGAAAGCTGAATGTGCCACCAATCTGTGCCCCAGTTAACAGACGCTCTACTTCACTGCCTCTATCGACTAGTTGGCCAGATCATTGGTACCTTGGTGCACCAGCATTCCCAGTTGCCCCCTTCCCTCTCCACCATCCTCCCAATTCTAAGTCCAGGTTTGCCGATGCTCCAGGCAGGCATCAGACAAACCCACTTCCATCTCCCCCCCCCCCAGAACCCTGTCCATACCTCTAACCAATGAGTCCTGGATCACTAGGACTTTCTTTATTGTCTTACTCTCCTTGAGTGCCACTGTGCTGTCTGGCCCATCACCTGAGATTGACTCAGAGTCCTCCCTTGTGAAGAGTGGAACTTGAGCCTACTCCAAAGGTGTGAAGTGATTTGCCTTCTAGATGTAACTGGGCTGGACATCTTCTTAGAGGTTGTCCCTTCTCTCCATCCTGAGCCCCACCATCCTCCACCCTCCCAGAACAGTGGGACTCTGGGGGAATGGGGGTGAGAGGGGTACGCTCCTGCTGAGCTGAGTTCACAACTGGGTAATTTCTATCCTGGATGAGCACACAGCTCCACTATGGTCCTGCAGAAGAGGCAGCGTTCTCTACTCCAAAGCACTTCCCTGAAGAAGAGTGCCCACATCTCTACAAGTCAATTCCTTACCCCAGAACTACATTTTAGAAAGAACTGTATTGGTGAGAGAGAAATTTAAGAAGTACCAACTAAGATTAGAACACACTTCCCATCCAGGTGGGAGACTCTAGTAACACTGGCTAATTCACCTGTTTTGTGACAGTAGTTATACAAATATACTAGTATGTCACAAAGTTGTTAGGTGCTCAGCCTAAAGCCCAGCTGCAGACAAGAGATCATCAACCCTGCAGAATCCCTTCACACCAAGAATCAGCCTCCAAAACAACATAGAAAAGTATTTCAAGTATCACAATACTACAATTCTAAGAGTTTGTCTCCCACTACCATACAAACAATTAAAAGAAACACTGAACCCTAGAAATGTCCCACTGAACTTAGACAGATAATTGTAGTAACCCCCACCACTGTGCAACCTTGCAACAATTTTATTAGTTTATTTATAAGATTCCCTTCCCATCACGAATCAACCTCCCAAACAGCAGAGGGTTGTATTTCAAGCACCACAATACTATAACTTAAAGATTTTTCCACCCTACAGTCCATGCCTTGAAAACAACCACCTAACCACAGAAATGTCCCCACTAGACTTAAATCACTTGTAATAACTCGTGTTAACTGTGCAACCTTGCAAAAACTTCTTACCTCAATACAACCTATAGTTCACAGTTTGAATTAGCTACCCACCATATTGCACCTCCTCACACTGCAGGTATACCTGAGGTCCGAGCAGAAGGGGTCCTCCTGCTCTTCTTGGGTCATCTGAGGTGCAGAGTGTCTGGCTGCTGGCTGCTGGCTGCTGGCTGCCTTGTTGGGCTAATTCTGTTGGGCAGATTCTAATGTCATTTTCTTGTTGGTCCTTCATGCGGGGGAGGGGGGGCACTTGATGCCATAATCCATATGTAGGCTTCTGCTACTTCCTTGTTTCCCAGGCAGCCTGCCTGATTGGCTGCTAAACAGGGAGGGAGGGAGGTGCAGCTGAGCTATGATTGGCTCCTTGACCTGAGCTCTCTACAGTAGCTGTGCTCCCTTGCTGGTCCCACAGCATTAAGAAGCAGCTTCCAGCTACTGGAGGGGCTGATCCTTGCCCCGTCCTGCCAGAAAAGTCAGAAGTGATCCTGAGCATTAGCAAGGGCTATTTAATGGACCTGCACTTCCTAATTTCCCAGGCAGCCTGCCTGATTGGCTGCTGAACAGGGAGGGAGGCACGGCCGAGCTCTGACTTTCTCATTAACCCAAGCCTTCTAGCTCCACTACCTTGCAGGTCCCATGGCATTCAGAGGCAGATTCCAGCTACTGGAGGGACCCAACATTGCCCTGTCCTGTTGGAAAAGTCAGTGGTGATCCTAAGTGTTTGCAAGGGCTATATAATACCCTTGCACTTCCTGATTCCAGGCAGCCTGCCTGATTAGCTGCCAAACAGGGAGGGAGGTGCAACTGAGCTATGATTGGCTCCTTGATAAGGGACTTCTAGATCCACCCCCTTGCTGGTCCCACAGCATTCTGAGGCAACTTCTCACTACTGGAGGGGTCGATCCTTGCCCTGTCCCGCTGGAAAAGTCTGTAGAACTTACAGTCAATAGATCTTACTGCATTGTTTTTTCAGTTCTTTAACTCTTCTTAATGGCTCCACCATCATTGTATATGTTTCCACTTATCTGTATGTCTGTCTGTCTGTCTGTCTATCTATCTAGCTAGCTATCTATCTATCTGTATGTCTGTCTACCTGTCCATATATCTACATTGCAAAGAACTATTTTACTGCATCTATTAAGGCTGAAGTGTAAAGCAAAATGAACATACTCTGGTCAGAGCTGACACGGCTTCAACTAAGTGCAATATGCACGCATGCGCATCACAGCCATGATAGTCACGCATGCGCACGGCACCCATGGTGGCCATCTTGTGCACTGCCAGCTCTTTCTCACATGCGCTTCATGACCATGATACTCACGCATGTGCACGATGCTTATGGTGGCCATTTTGGACACTGTGGGCTCTTTCACACATGTGTGGCCATGTGGAAGTGACAGGCAGCTACAAGTTTGCTAGCAAAGGCAAAATAGTTCTGGGATTACTGGGACTGATGTTCGGACAGTGGAGTGCTTCACAACTGGTGATATTATTGTGCTTCAACTTCACTATGTTGTTGTTCATTTAGATCCGGTGAGGTGAGCTGCTTTTCTGATAACAAGACATCTGCAGGCTCTGTCCTGCAGTCATAACAATTAGGGTACAAAGACTCTGGAACCTTGTCAAATTGGTGGTGTTTTGATCCTATGGGTTTGAACATCATGTGACACAGTTTGGGCACTATTCTAATATTGGCATTCGCTGTGCAAGCATTGTTTTGTCATTTACCTTTTTGTGACAAGACAGTGCTGATATTAGGGTAACAAAAAAACATTGTTACATGATCATTTAAACCCTTTAAACCCTAATTTTTTTATTTCCCTTCTTCATACTCTTTGAATTTCATCCCTCATAGATGCAAATATTTTTTTTTTCTAGTTTTGCAAATAATGTATATGCATTATGTAAAATATGGTTAAAAGCTACTTCATTTTAAAACTTAGTGTGTCAGACCTGAAGTATGCTTCACAAGTGGCCAGCAGGGCTACTCATGAAACAGCTGCATGGTGATGTTTGTGTGTGGTCCAGTGGGCCACTCATGAAGCAACTGTATAGTAAAATGCACTGCATCCAAACTGGAGCTTTTTTTGCATATGACCCCATGTGACAGTCATGAAACTGCTGCTTAGTGAGGAGCACTAGTACAGGTAACAATATGGCAAATTGAAACACAGGCTAACATCAGGATCTGCTGCTGAATTCAAGTTTTTGTATGTACCTTTGGGGCTTGTGAGGACTATAGGAACTTCCTATTGTTCACTTTGTATAGTTTTTGTATTTGCCTACAAATAAAAAACTTGTATTCAGCAGACAGATCCTGATTTCAGCTTGTGTTTCAATTTGGCATTCTGTTACCTGAACTGTACTCCTCTTCAAGTGTCTCAACTCCCCTGGGTTGTTGTGTTTCCTTAGGGGCTTGGTAGTCCCTGAGCACCATTTTACCAGCACCGCTATGCACACTGCCTCCTGCCCTGATGAGTAAATTATCCCACCATCATACCCAGCCTACTTGGTATCCATACCCACCCTCCCCCTGCAACCAATGTTTAAGTAAAATCCAGCATTATACAACCAACACAATACTCCATTCACCTTGGTTAGCCACCAGGGACAGAAGAAAAATAATGCAAAAAAACTCCCAAAAAACACACAATTAGAAACATAAAAATTGTTGGCAGATAAAGACCCCTTTGACCCATCCTGTCTGACTATTTTCCCTGCCTATTGTGCCACTGCAGTCCCTACTCAATCTGCAGTCATCCACACCCCTTGTGTTACTTCCAAGGACTCCTTGTATCTGCCCCACTCATGTTTGAATCCTATGACCGTTTTGGCACCCATCACCTCCTCTGGTAGGCTATTCCAAGCCTCCACCTCCCTCTCTGTGAAGAAATACTTCCTCACATCCCTTCTGAGCCTTCCCCCCTCCAGCTTCATAGCTTGACCCCTTGTCCTCAAGTCCATCTTTCTGCAGAAAATGCTACCTTTCTGTACCTTATTAATACCTGTTATGTACTTAAATGCGTTTATCATATCCCCCCTTTCCCTTCTTTCCTCCAGCTAGTACTGTACATATTCAGTTCTGTTAGTCTCTCCTCATAGGGTTTTTGACGGAGTCCCTGCACCATCCTGGTTGCCCGCCTCTGCACTGCTTCCACCCCATCTATGTCCTTCCAGAGATGGGGCCTCCAGTACTGGACACAATACCTGAGGTGTGGTCTTACCAGTGACCAGTACATGGCTAATATTACCTCCTTCTTCTTAGTGGTGATACCCATCCCAGTGAACTCCACCATTCTATTAGACTTTCCCACTGCCTTTTCTCTGTACTTGACTACCTTTGGGTCATCAGAAATTATTACCCCAAGGCCCCCTTCTTGTTTGGTGGTTGCTTGTACTACCCCTGCCAATTGATACATAGCCCCTGGGTTTCTGTGCCCCAAGTGCTTCATTTTGCACTTTTTAGCATTGAATCCCAGCTGACAGCCACTTGATAATTCTTCTAACTTCCACAAATCATTCATTTTTTTTCCACACACCCCACCCAGTGTGCCCACCCTGTTGCAGATTTTTGTGCTGTCCATGAACAGCTAGACTTTTTCTTCTAGCCTTTCTGCAATGTCGCTAATAAAGACATTGAAGAGGACTGGGCCTAGTACTGACCTCTGAGGCACCCGGCTAGTAACCCTGCCTTCTCCCGAGCAGACTACATTTACCACCACCTCCTGTTTCTCAACCAACTTCTTACCCAGTTTATTACTTTCTGTCCTGCCACTAGACAGGCCAGTTTATTTACCAGTCTTCTATGTAGAATGGTCTCAAAGGCCTTCCTGAAATCCAGGTATGCCTCATCTACCTCTCCACTCTGATCCACTTCTCTGGCCACCCAGTTGAAGAACTCAATCAGGATTGTCTGGCAATACCACCCCACTGTGAAACCATGTTAACTTTGATCCTGTAATCCACTTGTTTCAAGGTATTCCACTACCCTTTCCTTCAATAATGATTCCATAACCTTGCCCACTACCGAAGCTGGGCTGACAGGTATGTCATTTTCTGCCTCCTCCCTATTACCACATTTGTGAAGTAGGACCATATCTGCCCTTCTTTAGACCCTTGTAACTACCCCTGTTTCCGGTGATACATTGAACAAAGCTGTCAGGGGTATCGCCAGCATCTCCCTGAGTTCTTTCAGTATCCTAGGGTGAACTCCATCTGATCACATTGCCTTGTCAACTTTTGATTTCTCTAGTACCTTGAGGACTTCCTCTTCTGCAAAAGGACTAGTGTCCTCCTCCCTACCAATTCTGCCCCTGTTCTTTATTTTTGGCCTTTTACCTACCCATTCTTTTGTAAATACTGACCAAAAGTATCTGTTCAAAATATCTGCTATCCCTTGGTTCTCATCCTCACAGACCCCCTCCCCTTCACTTTTTATCCTTCTTGGTCTTCCTTGTCTCAGTAATGTATCTAATGAAGGTTTTATCTCCATTTTAAATTGACTGGACGATATTCTCCTTCATTTGCACTTTTGCTCTCCTCACTGCATTCCCTGCCTCTTTTTGTTTATCCTGGTAATTTATCCTGTCCTGCTCTTTCTGTGTCTTTTTGTACCCTCTAAATGCTAGTTTATTTCACTCTGTTTTCACTAGCTATCTAGAGCACCATAGTGGTCTCCTTTTCCTCTTGCACTTGCAAACCTGCCTAACACAGAGATTTGTAGCTTTTCCCATGCCCTCTTTTATCTTTGCCCACTGGTCCTCTACTCCTCCTGGCATCTCTGTCTCTGCCAGGGCATCCCTGAGGTATTCTCCCATTGTCATGAAATCAGCCCTCCAGAAGTCCATGACCCTTGTCCCTGTGCAGCTTGGTGCAAACCTAGTTTTTACACCAAACCACACTATCCGATGATCACTGGTCCCCAGGTGGTCCGCCACTTTGACATCAGCAACACTGTCCCTGTTTGTCAGCACTAGGTCCGGTATTGCTCCCCCATGAGTGAGTTCCTCTACCAGTTGCCTTAGGAATGCCCCCTGTAAGGAGTCCAGGATGTCCCTGCTCCTGGAAGTTGCTATTGCTGGGAATCTCTAATCACATCAGGTAGGTTGAAGACTCCCACCAGCAACACTCTCCCTTGCAAGCCAGCCTTTGGATTGCTTCCAGCATTTCCCCATCCATGCCTTCTCTCTTTGCTAGAGGTCTGTATATCACTCCTGTATGGATAATGGCCCTGTGCCTTTTCTCCAGAATGACCCACAGTACCTCTGCTCCCCCTGTTCCCCTTGTGTTTCTGTAGTCTTTATGCCGTCCCTTACATAAAGAGCTACTTCTCCCACCTTTTCTAACCCTGTCCCTTCTGAATAGAATGAATCCTGGTAATGCCATATCCCAGTCCTGGTTTTCATTGCACCAGGTCTCAGTGATGGCAACTAGATCCAGGTTCTCCCCTGCCATCGTGGCCTCTAAGTCTGCAATCTTGTTGCCCAGATTTCAAACATTTGCACACATGGCCCTCCAAATCTCCTGCCCTCCATTTCCCCCATCCTTTTTTCTATTCCCAGCCCCAATTTGCGGGGGAATACCAGCTAGTTTTGCACCCCCTTGCTGACCTCCATGCCTTCCCTATCCTCATACTCACCCTTAATCAGTTTAAATGTAGGACACCATTCATGTATTCCACCAGTTTTCCTCTAAGCTCTCTAGAACCCTCCTCGCTGAGCTGCAGTCTGTCCTTTGCATATAGTCCTTCATCCTTCCACTTGTCCCTCCACCCTCCAATGCAAATGAACACCTCCAACATGCACCAGTCCCTTAGCCACTCTTTGAATGCCTCTGTTCTCTTTTGTCTGCCTGTAATGCCACTCAGGACCTGGATTACCTCAAAGAATGCCATTGAACTCGCTGATCCCATGTAGCATCCTGCTAGTTCCTTAAATCTTTTTTGCACCACTGCTACCTCATTTCCTACCAAGTCATTTGTCCATAGGTGAATGATCAAGTGAGGGTTGCACATGTGCAAGCTGTGGATTTCAAGACTTAGTTTTTTTTTTTCCAGTTTTATTTTTCTTTTACTCATAACTTGACTACTTCTGTCCATTTGGAGTCACATTTTCAAGGCATCCAAGTTGCCACACTGCCCTTGACCACTTTAGAGGCACCTTGTAAATCTGACAAAAAATGTGTTTTGTGGATCAATCCTAAAAAAAATACTTTTTGAGACAGATTTACAATGTGCCACTTCTGTGGTTATAGGTGAGGTAGTGACAAATCCAATATGAACATTTGGGGTCAAATGGACCAATTTGGCCAAGTTATGATCAAAATGGCAAAAATGTGAAAATGTGTTGGTCCACACACACACACATACAATACTTTCGTTACAAGACTTAGTGTTTTTGACAGCTTTTTGTTGTTACCTGGAAGAAGTAGAGCATGTGAAATAACAATAAGAATTCACCACAGGAAAGAATGAGGATATGCAACAAGAGACTAGGTGGGAACTAGTGGTGGAGGAAGGTGGCTAAGGTGCTAGAGGGTGAGGAGTTTCTTTGCAGGGTTGGCAGAAGGTGGAATAACAGTGATGAAGGCAGGTACTCGACACTGATCCATTGAAATTTTGAGTAGGTGGGAGCTGTGATATGATGACAAAGATTGGCATCTACTGCTGGTCCATTAAAAGACTGGGCAGGCAGGAGAAGGGATACTGACCGAGGGGTTGGGTGACTATAACTGGTCTATTGAAAGACTGGGTAGCCAAGAGGGAGGGGACTACCGACAGTGAGTTTGAGCAACCAATGCCAATCCATTGAAAGATTGAACAGATGGGAAGGTTGGGCACCTGCTGCTGGACCATTGAAAGACTGGGTGGGAAGGAGGAGGAATACCAATGGCAGAGTTAGGCATTAGTCACCACAGGGCTGGGTACCTGCTGCTGGTCCATTGAAAGATGAGGGGGTGGGAATGGGGAACTGGAGGCATGGTTGGGACCTGCCCCTGGTAAGGTATGATAAGAATTTTGGTGGCTTGGGGGTGGTGATGGTCTCTTGACTGCTGGTGAAATTTGGGGTTTCTGGTGCTGGTTGTGGGGATGAACCCCTGACTACTGGCAATATAAACTAATGGAAGGGACTTTTTTTGTCTTAAAATTGTAGACAAATGGCAGTTTCAAGTCATGAAGTTAGACCCCCTCACATAACTGACATATGTCAGTTTCACCAAAAATGAGCTATAATAATAATAATAATTTTTTTTAAGGCGCCTTTCAATTGCCACGCCGCACATAAATAATAAATCTGAACAGTAAAAATCATTAAAAAATACAATTAAATCAAAACAGTCATAACAATCAGTGTTCTAAAAATGCAGTTTCCCATAAAAAAGTCTTCAGACCCCTCTTAAAGCCCTCCACAGAAGTGCAGTCCCGCAACTGACGGGGTAAAGAATTCCAAAGGGTGGGGCCGCATACGCAAACGCTCGAGCGCCCGAGGATTTCAAATTCACTCATGGAACCTCTAGCAACCCCTCGTCGGCCGAGCGGAGTGATCAATTAGGGTGATAAGGAACCAAAAGTTATTTCACATAGACTGGGCCCAGATCGTGTAGAGCTTTAAAAGTCAGCAAACCGACTTTAAAGGTGATCCGCCACTGAATTGGCAGCCAGTGCAGTTTGCGCAGCACCGGAATAATGTGACTGGATCTACTAGAACCCCTCAAAAGCTGGGCTGCAGTGTTCTGCACTAGCTGCAGGCGACGGATTTCAACCCCTGAAAGCCCTAGATAAAGGGAGTTGCAATAATACAAGCGTGAGGACACGAAGGCATGGACTAATGTTGGAAGGTAGGCAGACAGAACAAGATGCTGGATCCTGGTGATGTTCCTAAGATGGTAAAAGGAAGTCGTAATGACTGCTGACACCTGCGAATGCAGTGTCAGCCCGTCATCAAGAACCACCCCCAGGTTCCACACCCATTCAGCGGTTGGGAGAGAAACGCCTCCAAGAAAAATTCTGGAAGACGCACCAGCACCTGACCCCCCTATCTGTCAACCCGGATCCACAACCAATACCTCAGTCTTATCAGAGTTCAACCTCAGCCAGCTAGAATTCATCCACTCCTGGATTTCTGTTAGACAGCTATTAAAGACCGAGAGAGCTCCCTCCTGGTCGGGGGGCAAAAGAAAGGTAGAGCTGGGTATCATCTTCATAACAGTGAAACCTCAGCCCATACCTCCTTATAATGTCTCCGATGGGTAGCATATGCACTGCAAATAACATGGGTGACAATACTTAACCCTGAGGCACCCCACAAGACAAAGCCATTGAATCCAAGGAAAAAACTCTGGACACAACTCTTTGTGATCTCCCAGTGAGGAATGATGTGAACCATCTTAAGACGGTTCCAGATATTCCAAGAAACAGCCTCAGGTGTTCTATTAACACCACATGATCTACGGTGTCAAAGGCTGAAGAAAGGTCGAGGAGAACCAAAAATGGAATGACTCTTCCGATCTCTAGCCATCAAGAGATCATTGAGCACCCGAACCAGTGCTGTCTCAGAACTATGTCTTTTACGAAAACCGGACTGGAGGGGTTCATAGATGTCATGGATGGTCAGATGGTCCTCCAGTTGTGCAGCCACTACTTTCTCAATCACCTTCCCAACAAAGGGAAGGTTAGAGATAGGTCTGTAGTTTTCCATACAGTCAGGGTCCACAGTAGCTTTCTTCAAGAGGGGTGTCACCACCGCCTCTTTCAGGGAGCTGGGAAACTCACCAGATTCCAGGGGAGCACCTGACTATCTGTATAAGGACTGGACCAATGATGTCAATACAACCCAGAATTAGGGAGGTTGGTCCAGGGTCCAAACTACAGCACATAGGGTGCATATGCTGGACAAACCTCATGACATCAATGAACTCCAGCTGACTGAAGGAACTCCAGGAAAATCGAGGCACCGTGATCTCACCCCAGTTCACGGCAACCCCATAGAGTGTGATGGCAACAACTCGGCCCTAATGACGGCCACCTTATTTACAAAGAACCGAGCAAGCTCATCGCACTCCAATTGCAAAAAAAACTTTCCGAACTTGAAGACAGGCTGGGTTGCACAGTCTGTCCACAGTTCGAAACAGCTGAACTGGTCGATTCCGAGCAACCGCAATCTTCCTGGACAGGAACTCTGCCTTCTTACAGGTGATTGCAGATTGATAGACCAAATAATGATCCATCAATCTAAGGTGGTCAGCAACAAGGGCGGACCTTTGCCAGCAACGCTATAACCTTTGCCCCTGTCTCCGCATCTCCCTCAACGTCCCATCAAACCAAGGAGACTTGGGAAGAGGGGGCAAACATGAACTGGAGCAATGAAATCCAGAGCCCCAGAAACAGCTGTGTTATAGGCCAATACGAGGGTCTCTGGATCACTGCTTGCCAACGTGGGGGATGAGAGGTCAAGCACTGCCACAAGGCCTTAGGGAGCTATATCTCACAAAGAGTGCTACCTAACCAACTCCATAGGGGCAGGCCTTCTAGAAGGGGAGCAAAAACTAAACCCCACGGTGTAATGATCTGACCTCCCGACAGGTTCCACCCCCACATCGCATGCCCCAACCCCTAGAAGGAAGATTAGGTCCAAAGAGTGTCCACATTTATGTGTAGCAGAGAAAACCACCTGTGTAAGGCCCAGCGTTGTCATTAACTGGAGGAAGTGTTGACCAAATTGTGAGAGTTCATTGTCAACCCAGGCGTTGAAGTCTCCCAGAACCATCAATCTGGGAGACTCGAATGCCATATCGATGACGAAGTCAACCACTTCCTGAAGGAATCGCTTTTCTTCGCTAGGTGGATGGTAAATGAGGGTGATTCAAATGCCTACACCTGCTACAACTATACACTCGAAGGACTCAACCCTCTCCACTAGTACCTCCGTGAGGCCAAGTTCAGTCTTGAAACAGACTGCAACCCCTCCCCTCCTATGATCCAATCTTGGGCGGTGTAACACCGAGTACCCGGCTGGAGTCATAGCCTCCAAAATGGGGCCAGAGTTATCATCCAACCAGGTCTCGGTAATGCAGGCCAGGTCCACCATACCAACAAGATCAGCAATAGTGGTCTTGTTCTTAATGAACCTGGCATTGCCTTTACAACCAGGTTGGGCCGAGCCTGTAGACCGCTGGGCCATCTGCCCACCATGACTCGGTAGATGCCCTTGGGTATGGGCACCAGACATGGAAAACCATGATCAGGATTCCATTTCACCCCAGGGTGCCTTCTGATATTAACCACCCCAATACGATGACCTGCCGTCGATCATCCTCCCCTATTCGTAACCCCACACCCTTCTCCCCCTCCTACATGCAATACCCAGCGCTCTGCAATGCTGGTAAATCTGAAACTGAAGAGGGGGAGAATAAAAAGGGTGAAGGGCATGAAGAGAGGAGAATGAGTAGCGCACCACTGTGGGGGCTGAAGACCAACACATCCTGTAAACTAAGCTACGAAATACAATAAACAAAACCTAAGACAAAACTAACAAACTAATAATACCCCCCTAATAACAAAAAATTGTTTAAAAACCCCCTCCCAACTCCCAGGTTAACTAACCTCAATTTTAGAGCCTGAAATCAGAGCCCTGACAACCCCCCTTAATACAAAATAACCCGCAAAACAAATAAACAACAAACAAAGCTTAAGGGCTCTCACCCCAGCCCAATACATCATATAACAAAAAACAATAAATAAATAATTTCCCCCAGTCCTCTCACCACTGGGGAAAGAGGATAAAATTGAGCTCTCACTGCCAAACAATTAACCCAAATTAAAATAATATTGCAACAAGATAAAAAAACAGAACTAAATTTTATGACTTTTAAAAAAATAAAAATAAATAAATAAAGTACATGAACGCAGGGTCCTCTCACCACTCCAACGACCGGACAAAAGAACAAAATAATACACAAAAAAAGGGGTCTGCCGTCTCTTTTAATCCAGGCCCAGGATTAGGTATAGTCAACACCAGGAACCACCAAAAGTTAAAAGGTTGAAACGGGATACAATGTTGCCAGTTACACCAAGGAAAGCCACAAATAGGACACTCTCACTAACCAGAGTAACACAGTTCCAGATCCAACTATAAGTCCAGAGCAAAATAAAGAATATTCCAAGTAATGCAGGTAATCCATGAGAAGAGTCCAATTCGATTTAAAACCAATCGGATCGAATGCCACTTGTAGATACTGTTTTCCAGCAAAAAGTACCAGATCAACAGCCTTGAGAAAACAGGACATAAATCCAGGTAACAATCAGGACACAGCTCAAGAGGGCACCGGCACAGTAGTGGGTTGGGGCATGCAACTCAATCTTAAGAGGAGTCCCCCCCGATTGCACCAAACTCACAGGCTATGAATAGAACATTGCAAAATGTACTGCACATGTTCCAAAATGGTACTTTAATTTCTAAACAATTGAAAACCTACACATTTTTCAGTAAGTCTACATATCATGGAATCACATTTAGGCTAAATTGTAATGAACCTGAAAGATCCAAGTTTCCACTCCAATCCATTTTACATGCTATCAGTGAGCAAAGGTCTTAATCTCCATATTTGTAGGGGTTTCCAAATTTCTAGAACTTTTAAACTACTTAACAGAGCATTACAAATTTTAAGGATGCAGAGATCCTCTCACCTATTTATGTTCCACACTTCATGGTATTTTTCCAGGGATGGCCATGATATTGAAGTGCAAAAACTGTGTCTTATATTTACATGTCCACTCAACCTTAATATAGTGGCACTACCGTGGTTCTATTATATGTACAAATTACAACACACTACAGCAATGCATCTGCTGAACTGACCATTGTCTTGATAGTCCCTTACACCCTTCACGTGAACAGAAGAGACAATGCAGTGTTTTGTAATAAATGGCCACAGTCATGGAAATATCACTCTTATATTTAAGCTCATTATGAGGTCAAGGCTATATTAACGATCTGCTGTTTGTGCTGAGACTTATTGGTGTGGGAGGGGGAAGGGAGTAGGCTTTATTATGATTTTTTTATCTTTGTGTTGTTTTCTTTTTTCACTCAGTACATTTTATTATACCACTCTTTTTGAGATATCTGGATTCTTCATGTATGTTTGATGTTTGATGTTTGTATTATTGTATAAAACTTCAATAAAGTTTATTAAATAAAAAAACTACAACAAATAGCATGACATGCACAGCTTGGTAGTGTCAGCAAGCCTGTTATTGTGCATTATGCAATGGCAAGAAAGAATGCTGACCTCTGATTGGTCAGTGTTTGAATGGACCCGTGATGTTATCCAGCATTGTCATTAACTGGAGGAAGTGTTGACCAAATTTCGAGAGTTCGTTGTCAACCCAGGCGTTGAAGTCTCCCAGAACCACCAATCTGGGAGACTCGAATGCCATATCTATGACGAAGTCCGCCACTTCCTGAAGGAATCGCTTCTCATCACAAATGGCCACAATAAATGTAAAAGAAATCACTCAGCAAAACTGAAGGTGTCAGCGTGATCTGCTTCATGGTCCGCTCTGATGCCATCTTCACTGTGCCCTGCTGTTCAGTTCCAACATAGCCAGATAAGAACAACATTGTGACTGTGTCAGAAGAAGTAGAAAGTTAAGTTGCTCTCCAACTCCCCCAAGCATAACTATAAAACTGAAAATTTCTTTGGTTTCTTCCCCAAACCCAGCATCTTTAGTCAACCATAAAGACCGTGACTACTGGTCGTGCGGTACCCTGATGCTGGTCGCATCTCAGGGAAGAAACCAGAGCAGAACATTTAACTTTAATTCCTCTAAATAAACTGCCATTCATCCTCCATCCCTGCTAAAATAAACATTGAGTAAAGCCAATCCATACCTTCAAACACCACCAGCTGTACCACAACCTTTGAAAGAGCCCTCCCACAGTTGTTCCACATACCTCGCGGCTTGTCCAAGAAATGGCCACACTACTTACGGAAAAGTAAAAGAGTAAAAAAAATGAATAAATAAAAGAAATGCTTCTGCGCTGTCCTCAAAACCAAACAGTACAAAATATGGAACTCACCACTAGCCCCTGAGAACCAAAAGTCTGTCCCAGGCTAGTGAGCTCCCTGCAGATCACGATTCTCATTTGGTTCCCTCTGAATCTAAATGTGCATTAAACAACAGTGTTTTCTTTTTCCCAAGGAGGGACATTTCTGAGGAAACCACACAGGTGAGCTTTGGGGAAGGGGGGAGGAAGCAACAACTAAATCACAAACCGCATACTTACAGCACATGAAGGTTAATACACTGCACAACAGTGCCATCTACTGGACACATCAAAAACAGGACCTTTTTTTTTTAAAGTATGCCTCCACTATGCAAAACCCTACAAAACTGTTTTATTTATTTATTTTTTTTACTTGTTTTTAAAAACGAGCCATTGTGTAATAGGAGTAATGCACTCCAGGGTATGTGTCATGCTGGGATAATGTCATGCCTGGGGCATTGGATGCATTTGGCCTGTGGCCTTGTACCCAACCATCCCAGGTGTGGTGTTATCCCAGCACGACACACATCCTGTCATGCATTATTCCTTTATTCCACCCCATCCTCCATTGTGTAATTGCTAGTTCTTAAAAAGTTACACTGTCTCCAGAGAGACTGTGGTCTGTAAGGCAATAGAGGTGGCTCCTGGGCCATGTGCCATGCACCACTCCCTTGTGAGAAGCTGCTACACGCACAGGCCAAAACCCAAGGTTGCTATCATCTGACACACCCATAGGGCTCATTGTGAGCGGGGACTTGCATCTTGCCAGCCTCAGGAGGAACCAATCTGTGACAGAAGCAGGTTCTCCCTATTACCCCCTTCCTACTTTACCTGCAAGAGTACTGTGCCACCACACTTAAATGACTATGACATCCTGCTCTCCATCTATACCTATCTTATTAGAGGAGGCATAAAACCAGGAAAAAAAACAGTTGGGAAAACCTCGGAAATTCCTCCTTGACCCCCTAGGACACTCCCCCTTAGTGGGATAACAGGTTCCCAACCTATACCCCAGCCTTTGTCCTCTGACTGCAGGGTGGGAGGGTAGATATCAAAGCTGGTAGAATGAGCTAAAAGGCTGGAATCATGTGAATTTGTCATTAAGTAGTCTCCTAGTTCCTCCTCCCAGCCAACTCTCCCCTCCAATTGACTTCCCCTTCTCCCTGCTCCTCCCCTTATTTCCCTGCTCCCCACCATCCCCTCTCTGGCATCTTCTTCCAGCCATCAGGGGAAGGATCCTCAAACAAATGCTCACAGGTTTCAAAGGCGGGCCCCTTTGCCTGCTGTCTATTGTCCTGTTAGTCCCTTAACCCATTCACCTGAACAGAAGAGACACACAGTGTGTTGGAATAAATGGCTGCAGCCATGTGTTTACTACAACATGTAACATGGTGTGCACAGCTTGGTAGTGTTAGCAAGACTCTTATTGTGCATTCCACCCCTTCCTCCTTGGCATAACTACTAGCTCTTAAAAAGGAGCACTGCCTCCTGAGGAACTCTGGCCTCCGAAGCATAAGGGGTGGCTCCTGAGCCATGTAGCTTGCAATCCTCTCCTGTCAGAGAGTGCTACACACAAAGGCAAAACCCAAGGCTGCTGTCCTCTGACTGACCTGCAGGACTCCTTGTTGGATAATATTCTATTATTTATTCATCCACTAGCCCTGCATCCTACGATGCATTGGCTATTTATTTAACTCTGCCCTTCATCCTCCCCATCTTTATAGCCAGCATTTACTGTCACCCAAATGTCCAGCCCTCTATTGCTCTTGACCTCATAACCTCCACTGCAGCACTTTCTCACACTGGTGAACAATACATCTTAGGTGACCTAAACTAAAACTGTCTGTCTCCCAAGACATCCAAAATCTGTAATGATCTTGGAGCACTGATCCTCTCGTAATTGATCTTGGAACCCATGTACCCTAACCATAAGACACAAAATCACTCCCTGATTGACTGGGCTCTTAGCATACACTCCCACAGAGTAAATAGCTCTGGCATCCTCCCAGCTGCTCTCAGTGACCACAATCCAATATTCATTGTCAGGAAAATCCACAGACCAAAATCTTCTCATAAAACCTTGCAACTTCACTCCTTCAAATCCCTAGACCTTGAACCTCTCCTGCACAACCTATCTCTCTCTGATTGGTCTCCCCTAGTTTCCTCCCTCTCAGCTGATAAGGATCTAGCCTACTTCACAGAAATATTCCTTTCAAATTGGAATGCCTTTGCCCCTCTCAAACAAACCAGAGTTAAGGGTAACCACCTACTGTGGATTACTCCAGAACTCTTGACCTGTCTTAGGGCCATAGATCAGGTCTGGAAATGCCAAACATCCACCCAGATTCCTAGCGACCTCACAGACTACCGTAAGTTCTGAAATGCCTGTACCAGGGCAACAAGGCTAGCCAAGTCCGATTACTTAAAAAATGCTTTCCTCACTAACATAAACTCTCCTTCCAAGTTCTGGAAGGTGATTCATGACCTCTTTACCCCTCAGTTCCACCCCCTTTTCCCAGTGCTAAAGGTAAATGGCAATCTTGTAGCTGACTCCCATGCTGTAGCTCTGGAATTTAATTCCTATTATACCTCCTGTGCATTCAAACTTCTAAAATCCCTCCCTAATTATCCCTCTCCCCTCCCCCCCAAATGTCACAGCTGCCCCATCCACTCCCTAAAAAAAGGCTCCACTTCCTATTTCCCCACACCCCTCCTTCTCATTCTCTTCAGTCTTCCCCACCGATACTCTAAATGCCCTCCTCGCCATCAACCCCTCAAAAGGATTTTCCCCAGATGACCTTAACCATAAACTCCTCTCTCTCTCTCTCTCTCTCTCTCTCTCAGCCCTGGCCTTTGCCTACCCCCTCTCCTTAAAGATCATGTGCAACGGCTTTTGCATATTTTTAATAAAAGCTTTAACAGCTGAAATTCAAGTCCTTGTGTCATGATAAGTGTTTGCTGAAAATTTTGTGCTGTTTGCTTTTGTTGTTTTCTTTAAATCAGCATTTGTTAACTTGCTCTACAGTGGCGGAAAACAGTGGAGTTATTTCTGTCCTGTCAGTCAAACTTAAGAGTACAATGACATCATTTTGGAGTAACTTGCTTTTTCAGATTCCCAATCAGAGCAGCACTCTGTAGAGTTTATGGTTTGCTGAGCTCTCCAGGTTCCTTACAAACCCAGTCTCTGGTTTGTGTTTAGATAGATCAACTTAAAATATATCATATATGGGGAGTAGTGCAATGTAATGGCTGTGGGGCATCAGTCTTCCGGGAGTCTTTCTGGAGGCTGAGATGCTTCCCTATTTGCAGACAACTGTCTGCCCTGAGGGAGGAAGTTGCTCGTCTTCAGGCCACACTGGACAGTAGTACGGGGACCTTCCCCCAGGCCACAATGGACAGTAGGAAGGGAACCTCCCCCATCCAGGGAGCACCAGAACCACCACCACTATTTCAGAGGTTGCAAAGGAAAAACAGCAGTTGGACAACAGTGGGCTCAGGGAGGATGAGGATGGCGAAACAGAGGCACACCCAGTCACATGTTACACACCACAATCCATACGCCATTCTCGGGGAGCATAGCTCCCCTATAGATACACCCGCAGAGGAGACTAAGGAGGCTGAGGACAACTGTCACAAGGGAGGCCCACAGGAAGGAGGCAGAGGACACCACAAGGAAAGGAAGCAGCTCCTGGTGGGGGACTCAATTATTAGGGGGATAGAACTGGGAGGAGCTGGGAAATCTGAAGTAAGGTGCCTGCCTGGTGCCATGGCTTGGAGGGACAGGAAGCGCATCCTCAGGATCACAACAACAGCTGCAAGGGATTCTGAGTTGGACGTAATTGTCCACCTAGGGACAAATGACTTGGCTCATCATGAGGTTAGAGCAGTGCAGGAGGACATTGCAGAGTTGGGGAGGGCCTAAGACAAGTAGCAAACACAGTATCCTTCTCAGAGGTGCTGCCTGTCAAAGGCACGGGGAGGCAGGGTAATTGGCACCATGCAGTTTAATGAATGGTTGAAAAATGGTGCGGAGCACAGGGGTTTGGCTTCATTGGGGACTGGGTTCCACCTGAGGACACTACCTATACTGGCAGGATGGTCTGCATCTGTCCAGGAAGGAACAAGTCTTTGAGCAATCGGTTTAAATGCTTCATTGGCAAGCTTTTAAACTAGTCAATGGGGAGGCACTGACAAGCAGCAGAAAAATCCCAGCCTCTCCTCACAAAACAGGGTACTAAATGAGAAAAGACCAAGGTAGAACGGTCAGTGGGGATGCTGCAACAGAAGGTAAGGCCATCAAAAATGGAGAGCAATGAGTACCAATGCCCGTAGTCTAGGTAACAAGCTTCCTGAATTAGTGACCTTGATGGAGGAGGAACATCTGGATATCGTGGCAGTCACAGAAACATGGTACACACAAAACCATGACTGGGACGTAAACATACCAGGATACACTATCTACAGGAGGGACAGGGAGGGTAAAAGAGGGGAGGAGTAGTTCTTACATAAGGGAAGGAATAAAAGCAACAGAACAAAAGGGTAAACAGGGAGGAGAAGAAGCACTGTGGTAAATTTGGAGACAGGCAATGGCACCACAATCCGCACAGGGTTGGAGTACAGACTCCCTTCTCAGGGGGAGGAAATGGACAAGGAAATGCTAGAAAGTATACTTAGAATGGCAGAAAAAGGGGAGATATTGCTGATGGGTGATCTGAATATGCCAGATGTTAACTGGAGCGCAGTTGCAGCTGCCACTTCAAGAGTGCAGTTATTCTAGATGCCCTACAGGGGCATGCCTAGACAACTAGTACTGGAGCCCACTCGAGAGGGAGCAATATTAGACTTGATACTCCTCAAATGGAGATGGAGAGAGGATCACAGATGTAGAAGTGGGTAGCCATCTGGGAACTAGCGACCATCGAACAGTATGGTTCACAATAAACACAGCAATAGGAGTCAAGCCATACAAAGACAAAAGTACTGGACTTTAGGAGGGCTGACTTTGCTAAATGGGTGAGTGCCTAAGGAATGCACCAGCAAATGGGTGGGAAGGAGGGTGGAAGAACAATGGGGAATAATAAAACTGCCATCACAGAGGTAACAAGCCTTGTGTGGAAGCAAATAAACAAAACAAGACGATGTAAGAAACCACTATGGTTCTCAAAGGAAGTGGCAGTGAAGGTTCAAGAGAAAAGAAAGCATTCAGGAAGTACAAGGAATCGCAGCAGAAGCAGGACAGAGAACTGTATCAGTTAAAGCAAAGGAGGCTGGAAGGCAGTCAGAACAGCAAAGGCCCAAACTGAGGAAAAGATAGCCAACTCAGTTAAGAAGGGAATAAAACCTTTATAGGTACATCAGGGAGCAAAGGAAGACCAAGGGAGGGATAGTGAGGCTTAATAAAGGGAGGGAGGGTGGGCAGAGGGAGAATGTGAAAAGGCAGAGATACTAAACAAATATTTTGCTCAGTATTTACAAAGGAAGAGGGGAGGTACATAAAACAAAACAGTAGTAACACTCTGGATACAGAAGTTGATACCAGCCCATTTACAGAAGAAAGGGTTCTGAAAGAACTCTTAAAACTGAAGGTGGACAAAGCAATGGGGCCTGATGGATTCATCCCAGAATTCTAAAAGAGCTAAGGGTAGAACTAGTGACACCACTGACTACCCTCTTTAACAAATCATGGGAGGATGGGTGGTACCCGAGGACTGGAGGAGGGCAGATGTGATTCCTTCACAAAAGTGGGAGCAAGGCAGAAGCAGGAAACTATAGACCTGTTAGTTTAACCTCAGTGATAGGGAAAATGATGGAATCACTTAAAGGAAAGAATTGTCGAGTATCTAGAGGCCAGAGGGCACAAGACCCAGGGCAGCATGGATTCACAGCGGGAAGGTCATGCCAGACGAATCTGATAGATTTCTTTGACTGGGTGACCAAAGTAGTAGATCAGGGAGGGGCTGTGGACATGGCCTACCTAGACTTTAGCAAGGCATTTGACACAGTCCCACACAAAAGATTAATATATAGGTTAGCCAGCCTGGGAGTGGGTCCCAAGATGACAGCCTGGGTAAAGAATTGGCTGGAGAATAGGACACAGAGAGTAATAGTAAATGGAGTCCACTCAGAAGAAAGGAGGGTTACTAGCGGGCAACTCGAGGTTCAGTATTAGGACTAGTCCTCTTCAATGTCTTTATAGTTACATTGCAGAAGGACTGGAAGGAAAAGTGTCTCTTTGCAGATGACACTAAGATCTGCAACAGAGTTGATGCACACAGGGTGGGGTGGAAAGGATGAGAAGGGACTTGGCAAGGTTAGAGGAATGGTCAAATGTATGGCAGCTTAGATTCAGTCGCTAAGAAGTAAGGTAATGCACCTGGAAACAAAACCCAGGGAAGAGTACACAATGGGGGTGAGATACTAACAACAACAAAATGGAAAGGGACCTGGGGTAGTCATATCAGATGACCTAAAGGTGGGCAAGCAATGTGAGAAGGCAGCAAGGAGGGTTGGGGATACTGGGATGCATAGGAGAGGCATCACCAGTAGAAAACAGGAAGTTATTATCCCTCTGTACAGACAGCTGGTGAGACCTTATCTGGAGTACTGTGTGCAGTTCTGGGACCCAATCCCGCAAAGAACATGGACAGGATGGAAGCTGTCCAGAGGAGGGCAACTAAAATGGTGCAGGGTCTGCACCGGAAGACATATGAAGAGAGACTTAAGGAGCTTAATATGTATAGCCTCGACGAAAGGAGGGAGAGGGGGGACATGATAGAAACTTCAAGTACCTCAAGGGAATCAACAAAGTCCAAGAGGGTAGCATCTTTCAAAAAAAGAGATGTGCAAGAACAAGAGGCACAATTTGAAGATAGAGGGGGACGGCTCAGAGGTAATTTAAGGAAGTATTTTTTCACAGAGAGGGTTGTGGATGCATGGAATGGCTCCCGAGGAGGTTGTGGAGTCAAAATCAGTGGTGGAATTCAAGCATGCATGGGATAGTCATAAGGCAATTCTGGGGGGTGGGGGTAGAAAGAAGTAGGCTGCTGGTTAACTAGGATCTGCAGCTTATCCAGTAGGTAGGGAAATGGGCAGACTGGGTGGGCCAAGCGGTCCTTATCTGCCGTCAAATTCTATGTTTCTATGTTTCTATGTTTCTATCATTCTCTTCTTTTACAAAGCTGATCATTTCAGCTCCAATGCTGAATTGAAGTAGTGGAAATCTTTTTCTGTGAGAAATCAGCTCGTCTGTATCACATCTCTGTTCTTTCTAATCAAACCTCAATTTGGTTCTAACTATATAACACAGGGAAGTTTAATGAATATAAAATAAATCTAAATTTTGTTCATTCATAGAAAGTTTGTCTTTGATGTAGCCTTCATAAATACAATCATGTAAGAAAATTGTTTTTCATGTCAGATTGACAAACAGGTGCTTGTGACACTCTGCTACAGTATTTCAAGCACATGTACTGTCAGAACTCACAAATTTAAGCTCCTTGGTGGTTTCCTTTGTGTGACAATACATCATGTATGTGTGCAACTAGAACCACTATGTGGCATCCTGATGCACTGTGTCTCTGCCCCACAGTTGAGGCAGCTGCAGTCTACTGCCATTAGTCCCCTGCCCTACAAGCCCCCTGACTTCTGCTCCACATATGAGGCTGTTGCACCCTGCTGCCCACTGTCTTCTCCCACACAGTCATGGATTGTGCACCCTGCTGCTCCCTGCCCAAACAATTGGGGCGGCTTCACCCTGCTGCCCTATCTCCCCCACCCTCACAGTTAGGGAAACTGCACCTGCTGCCCTCTGTTTCTGTCTCCACAGTCAAGCTTACAGTGCGCTTAGGCTCCTAAGTGCCATGTTCCCTGCCTCCATGGGCAGGTGCTGCTGCACCACATGTACCCCATCTCACAGTCAGGGCTACTGTATTCTGATGCCCCATGTGTCCTGCCCCACAGTCTAGGCTTCTGCATCTTGCTGTTTTCTATCACCTATCGCCACAGACAGGGCTGCTGCACCCTGCTCCTTTCTACACAGTTGTGGTTGCTGTGGCCTGCTGTGCCCTAGAGCTCCATGCCTCTGCAGTTAGGGCTGCTGCATCATGCTACCACTTGCCACAAGATTCAGGGCATTTGCTGTACCCTGTAGCATGCCTCCACAGTTGAGGCTGTTGCACCCTGCTGTCCCCCTGCCACCAGAGTCAGATCCTTTGCTACACTCTGCTGAGACAGGAACGGGGACAACATGTGCTATTTCCCTGATTGTGAGGGTGAGAGAGAGAGAAAGAGAGAGAGAGGGTAGCAGGGTGCAGCAACCCCAACTGTTTGGGAAGGATGCAGCACAAGAGTAAGGACATTTGCTGCAACGTGTCCCCTGGTTGTGGAGGTCAGGGGCTGTGTGGTACAGCAGGACGCAACGGTTGCAGGGGACAAAGGACAGCATGGTGCAGAAGCCTTGACTGTGGGGCAGGACACAGGTGGGCATCAGGATACAGCAGCCCTGACAGTGGTACAGGGAGTACATTGTACAGTGGCTCAGCCCATTTGGGGCAATGGAAATGTGTAGCAGGGCTCAGCAGCCCCAAATGTGGATGCAGGCGGCATGTGACTCTAGGGTGTAGCACAGCACAACAGCCCTGATTGTGGAGACAGGGACAGGTGGCAACAGGGTGCCGTGGCCCTGACTGTAAGCATGGGGACAGAGGGCAACAGGGTGTAGCAGCCCTGAATGTTTGGGCAAAAGATAGGGATGGCATCAGGATACAGCACCCCAAACTGTGAGATAGGGTGCAGCAGCCATGCCTGTCTGGGGCATGGGATGTGGGCAGCAGGGAATAGCAAAGTATCTGACTCTGGTGGCAGGGGAAAGCAGGGTGTGACTGCCTCAACTGTGGAGGCTTGCAACAGGGCACAGCAAATGCCCTGCATTTTGTGGCAAGTGGCAGCATGGTGCATCAGCCCAAACTGCAGTGGCATGGGGAACTAGAGCATAGCAGGCCATGGCAACCCCAAATGTGTAGAAAGCAGCAGGGTGCAGCAGCACTGTCTCTGGTGACAAGGGATAGAGGACAGCATGATGCAGAAGTCTCAACTGTGGTGCAGAACACAAGGGGCATCAGGGTACAGCAGCCCTGACTATGAGATGGGGTACAGATGGTGCAGCAGCCCTGCCCATTTGGGACAATGAAAGTGGGTAGCAGGGTGTAGCAAAAGCCCCATCTCTGGTGGCTAGGGCAGCATGGTACAGCAACCCCAGCTGTGGAGGCAGGGGACCTGGCGCACTAGGGCTTCACACGGTACAGCAGCCCTGACTGTGGAGACAGGAACAGGGGTCAACAGGTGTAGCTTCCCTAACTGTGAGGGTGAGGGACAGAGGGCAGCAGGGTGCATCATCCGCAACTGTCTGGGCAGGGGGTGGCAGGGTGCAGCAGCCCTGATTCTTTAGGCAGGAGATAGAAGGCAGCAGGGTGCACAATCCCTGACTGTGTGGGAGAAGACAGTGGGCAGGAAGATGCAGCAGTCTCGCATGTAGAGCAAAAGGCAGTGGGCTTGTGGGGCGGGAACAAGGGGCAGTAGATTGCAGCTGCCTCAACTGTGGGGCAGAGACACAGTGCATCAGGATGCCACATAGTGTTTCTGGTTGTACACGTACATGATATATTTTCACACAGAAACCACCAAAGAACTGAAATGTGTGAGTTCAGACAGGTGGATGTCACACTCTGCTACAATATTTCAAGCACATGTACTGTTTGTCAATCTGACATAAAAAAAATGTTGTTAAATGAACATTTATGAAGGCTACATCAAAGACAAACTGTTCCTGTGAATGAAAACAATTTACATTTATTTTATATTCATAAACAGCCCTGTGCTATATAGTTAGAAAAAAAATCAGATTTTTGATTAGAAAGAAGTGAAAGCTGTGATACAGACAAGCTGATTTCTCACAGAGAAATATTTCCACTACTTCAATTCAGCATTGAAACTGAAATGATCAGCTTTTTTATCAGAAGATGATGTGTTTTAAGTTGATCTATCTAAACACAAACAGGAGACTGGGTTTATAAGAAACTTGGAGAGCTCAGCAAACCATTAACTCTACAGAGTGCTGCTCTGATTGGGAAACTGAAACTGTAAGCTACTCCAAAATGATGTCATTGCACTCTAAGTTTGACTGAGAGGACAGAAATAACTCCACTGTTTTCAGCCACTGTAGAGCAAATTAACAAATGCTGATTTAAAGTAAACCACAAAATCAAACAACATGAAATTTTCAGGAAACACTAATCATGACACAGGGACTTGATTGTTAGCTTTTCAAGCTTTTATAAAAAATATGTAAAAACCGTTGCACATGATCTTTAATCTTAAATCTCTCCTTCTCAACCTCTGATATTCCTACCATATGGAAGCATGTAGTGCTCTTCTCCCTATCTAAAGGTGGAGACCCCTCCTCCCCTGGCAGCTATCGCCCCATCTCGCTACTCCCTACCCTAGCTAAACTACAAGAACATCTAGTCCTCTCTCAACTCACCTCCTTTCTATCTGAGACTTACTTCTTCACCCTGTTCCAATCTGGTTTCAGGAAAAAACACTACCACCACCTGCCTACTTTGGCTCACTGACTCCATCCTTTCTGGGATGGACAATGGCCAAATCACCTCAGCCATATTTGTCAACCTTGCCAAGGCTTTTGACACTGTTTCCTACTCCCTTCTCCTTGGTTCCCTCTCATTTGCTGGTCTAACCCCTTCTGCCACTAACTGGTTTAAGGCCTACCTTACTGGTAGAACCCAGTCAGTTAAGATCACAGATGCCATCTTGCCACCCCTACTGAGCTACACTGGCATCCCTCAGGGCTCCGTGCTTGGTCCCCTTCTATTCTTCATCTTCCTAATGACCTGCCATCTGTCTGTTCCCCCTCCTCCACCATACACATGTACACTGATGATACTGTCCTGTATGCATCTGGCTCATGCCCAGCTGAGGTTACATCCAGCTTACAGCATGACTTCAACAAGATCCAGCTCTGGTTTGCAAACCATCAATTATTCCTTAATGCCAAGAAGACAGTCTTTATGACCTTTGGCACAAGGCAGAGACTCTCCAGGTTTCTCTCCCTGCCCACTTTCCACACTCTTGATGAGACTTTACTTGAGGACACCTCGTCCTTCAGATACCTTGGGGCATGGTTAGACCAGCACCTCAGCTTCTCTGGACACATTGATGCCATCCAGAAAAAACTGTGCCCCAAGCTTGGTGCCTTGTTCAGGAACTGCAGTTGCATCCCTCCTGCAGCTAGGCCTGAGCTTGTCCAGAAGATGATCCTCCCCATTTTTGACTACTGTGACGTTGTCTATGATGCTGCTCTTAAGTCCTCCCTTAACAGATTGGACACTATCTACATCTCCTTCTGTCACTTTGCCCATGATTCTCCCTCTCGCACCCACCACTGTGACCTCTATCAAACCTTTCCTTCCCCTCTCTTACAAACAGACATCTCTCACACTGCGCTAAACTCACCACTAAACACTGGCTGGGTGAATTCCCTTCCTACCTCTCCCCTTCATTTATAACACCCCCTCCTTCCTCCTTCTCCTCCTCCTTGCCCCTCTCTCAGATCTACCAACACTCGCATGCTAACTGTCCCCCACTGCTACAGCCTCTCCAGCAGTCTGGATACTCTCACTGTTTCCTTAAAATATGGAACTCACTACCTCCCCAAATCTGGCACTCCTCCTCCCTCTATTCCATCAACACTGCCCTCTCCAACTATCTTGCACCTAACTGTAAATTCAAATACTTAGGGGTGTGGATTGACAGCAGACTTGACTACACACATCATATTGAAGAACTTCTGAAAAAACTTTGCCAGAGGCTTGGCCTATTCTTCAGAATAAAACACTTCCTAACCAGAGACTCAAGGCTGAGGCTAATCCAGGCCTCATTTCTTTCACTTATCGACTATGCAGACTTCCTTTATGGTCACTGTCCTATTTCCTTTTTAAGCAAATTGGATACCCTGTATCACAGAGCACTAAGGTTTATTACAGATCTTCCATTCAACACTCATCATTGCTCTCTCTATGCTGCAGTTGGATGGGCATCCCTACATCTCAGAAGGAACAGAAATGCTGCACTATGGGTTTACAGAGCTTTGTCTAATAAACTTCCAATCTATATTTTAGACTGCTTTACACTGGCCACAGCTAGTTCCTATGCCCTAAGAAGCAACAACGTCATCACGCTCAAGATACCCAAAGTCTACACCCGGCATGGGAGGTCTGCAATCAGCTACTGTCTAGCAATGGCATGAAATTCTCTACAGAAGACCCTAAAGTTGACCAACTTTATACCTCTAGCATCCTTTAAAAAGCTCTGCATAAGTCTCTTCCCTGAGAAATGCAACTGCTACCACAAGACCTAGTCCAGTCACATTCACAACCCTTCCCCTTCCAGTAAGCAACTATAATTGGTAGCTCTCCCATAAATTATCCCCTTAGTTTTTCCCACCCATGCAGCCCCCTTATTTGGTATCTAAACCCCCTATCATACCATTTTTGCAGTTTTGTTTCCCCTGAGTATGATCTTCACATCAACTCCTGGCACTTACCTCAACCCTAATTACTCCCCCATACCTCCCACTACTATTAGCCATAGCCTCTGTCTGAATCCCCCACCAGCCCTTCCATGTCATTTGTCAGAGGCTGTAATCACCACTTTTTTGCAGTCAGTCGATCATTATTTCTGTTTGTCTGCTTTAGCTTGCCCTGGAGACTGTAATTCTGGGTACCTTATGTTGCATGCTTGCTTTGGCTCCTCTACTGAGATTTGTACATACTGGATTCTTCTAGTGTATTTTACTTGTATCCTACCTTGTCCTGTTAGGGTTAATCAACCTCTGCCCTTCGATTATTGTATATACGTTTATATTACTGTATCTGTTTAATTACAAGTGTTTTGTATATATCTGCTAATGTACCAACCATTGAACCTTGACCTTATCAAATCCATCTTGTAAATGAGCTTTGCTCAATGATGTCCGCTTGAATAAATAAAGATTTGTTTGATTGTTCCTGTCATGACCTGCCTTAATTTCCTTCATCTTGCTCCATATAGTTTGTTCTCCTTTGAAATTTACCCAATGCCTCTATCGACTCTACTGTCTCTACTGACCCTAGCCCCTCCTAGGTGCTAGTTCTTATACCTTTTGCTCTTCCCCTAATCTCTCCCACTTTTTCCCTAGCCTTCACACTCCTCTTGCAAGGTTTTCAGCATCCTATAGGGGTCCTATAGTGCCTAGGCTTGCCACCTTTTCTTCCCCCATCTACCTATCCTTGGTCTAACAGGTCCCCTAGCAGGGTCCCCAGCATCCTGGAGAGTTCCTTGGATCAGGCCTCATTCCCTCCCAGGTTTTGTTTCTCATTCCCTCCCTCTCACTATCCCTCTATAATTACAATGCCTAACTGCAGGAGGATTTACAATTGCCTGAACTTCCCTGCCCCCTTGCAGGATTCATCGCATCCTGTAGGGTTCTCTTTTTGGTTCAGGCCTTAGTTCCCCTCCTTGGTGTTAATCACACTTACTCCCTCTCTCTCGCCCACTCTCTAATCCCTAATCCAGTCCCCTGTCCTCTTGCAGGGTTCCCCACATCCTGAAGGGGTCTCTCTGGGACATGACTCTACACTATCTGTCATCTTGTCCTCTTTCTCCTTCACCCTTTATTTCACGATAGCACTTGTTCACTTATTACCATTGCACTTATTGTTTTCACAAATTACATTTGTATGCAACACTGTTTGTAACAACTGCCTTAATTAATTGCATGCTATGTTGATCTTTGTAACTTGAATGTAAAATGACTCATCCCTATTGTACCCCTTCCCCCAGGTTGCACCGGGAGATGAGCAACCTGTTGCTCAGTGTGCCTTCCTGTTGAAACATTTCAATAAATAAAGAAATAAAAAAAGACTCACCTCCTGCCAACACTGAGAGGAACCCATTTGTGACAGAAGCAGTCCCTCATTACCCCCTTCATACTCTATCTGTGAGACTACCATGCTGCCACAGGTTGACTGTTGTCAACCCCCCAAAAACATGTACACCTACAGCATTCCTAAGCACACTGTGTATCTGCCCAAACCCTATCAAGTCCCACTGCTGACAAATGTACCCCATTTCTCACATACGGGTGCAGCAGTTTCATTATGATGCCATCATGGTGCAGCACCTTACCCTCAATTGATGCCATAAAGTGGCACATGAACATGCTCACTACTCTCTGGGCTTTCTCAATTGCCCCCAGATCATTAGTGTAATGCCAGGTTTGCCACTGCACAATGTATGACCAAATCAACATAGTCCCCAGCCAACACTGTTGCAACCATCAGAGACTGTCCTTCATTTGGCAAATCAAATCCAATGACTGGACTAGACCCAAGTCATTACCCCTCAAATTGATGTGTGGGACCCCAGGAGGGCCTTGCCTCCTGGCCTCTTCCAGCACTGCTGGTACAAAATCTCTCCAGTCTTCTTCTGTGGCTCATCCACTGTAAACGCCACTGACATGCATCCAAGTAAAGGTTTTCCCCCCCTGGTGTTTGATGGGCCCTTCTTGCAGCCCAATGGATAAGGAAATGCACACAGGTCCCGCTCTGTCTCAGCTGAACCTCGACACTTGCCAGTAAACAAAAAGAAAACAGTTGCAACAAATGTGGACGTACATACCCTTCAAAGTCCTGTGACTTCCATCTACCCAAGGCCTTGATCTAGGTTTCCATCAAACCAGTGGCCCTTGCATTTGTTGCTGCACCAGTGCAGAAAGAATGTGTGTTGTAATCAGCCGCATCCAGCCCCAGGCCCTTAATGGCCCTACCCAATGCATGCTGAAACTAAAATCATATAAGGGTGTGCCATTGTCAAGACGAAAGAATGGCCCCCCACACTGCCTGGCTATGTGATTCAGTATTTTATCCTGATCCTCCTACCTGGTCACTATTGGTACCCTTAAGGCACACTGACAACCTATTGTGAGATGGTAAGTTTTGTTCCACTGAAGGTGCAGGAAAATCCCCTCAGGTGTCACTACTACTTCTTCATCTGCCAACACCACAACTGTTTCTTGTGCCTTGTTGGGGTATACCAACTCCAACATGCAAAATGCAGCACAAAAGGCCACCAGGAAGGCTGTCCTGAAGAGGCATACCTCTGTAGTGTTCATGCAAGCCTGCTCCATTTCACCCCACACCCTTTCTAGCAGTGTGCCCACTGTTGGTCTAACACATAGGGTATACCCCATATCCAACCTCCTTAAAATTTTTTGGAGTGCACGTGCTCTCATGTTCTTCTGTTAACCAGTAGCTTTAGAAAACCATACTATGCCCATCAGCTGCTGGATTACCATGCCAGGTGTGCACCCCTGATGCTTCTTCAACAGCATGTACCAGCATAACTGGTCAACTGGGATGGATCTTGCATTTACTAACCCCTGGATTTCTCTTGCATGAAAAAATCATCTACACCTCTCCTGTAAGTTGTCCCTGTACTAGGAGCTTGAGTATTCCTCATTAGCTCTCAAGCTTCTGGCTTACCAAATCCCAAAGGAAGGGAAGGGAAGGAATTTTGGGGGTGCTTCTCTGCTTTGACCAATAAATTCCAGAATCTCTGCCACTGCATGAGAAACAGCATCAGCTATGTCATTATCAACCCCATGCACATGCAACGTCTTAAATTGGACATTATGCCTTAAGCATTTTAGGACAAATGCCCTTATCAAGTCTCCCACTGGCCCATTAGCACACAGTTGACTAATAACAGTATGCACCACCTTCATGTTGTCCAAATGAAATATTACCTTTTTGTTCTGAAACTGGGGTCCCATACCATAGGGCCACCATGATTGGAAATTATTTGAGCAAGGTGGTGTTGGATGTCAGCCCTGCCTCCCGCCAACTCTCTGTCCACTGTTTTGTGCAACAAGTCCCCTTGAAGTACACCTTAAAGCCACAGCCTCTGAAGCATCCATGTACGTTCAAGTTCTTGGCTGGTGATGGGCAGTGTATATAGTGAAGTGCCATTAAAGCAGTTCAAAAAGACCATCCAGACTGCCAAATATTCCCCCATGCTTTCAGTGACCAGAAGCCTATGATATGTCTTCAGACATCCTGACCCAACCAGTGCTCGCTGTTGGGCTAACATCTAGGGTACACCCCATGTCTAACCTCTTAACATTTTTTAGGTTGCAAATGCTTGCATGTTCTTCTGTTGACCAGTGGCTTTATAAAACTGTACTATGTCCACCAGCTGCTGGATTACCATGCCAGGTGTGCACCCCTGATGCTTCTTCAACAGCATGTACCAGCATAATTGGTCAACTGGGATGGATCTTGCATTTACTAACCCCTGGATTTCTCTTGCATGAGAAAAAAATCATCCACGCCTCTCCTGTAAGTTGTCCCTGTACTAGGAGCTCCAGTATTCCTCATTAGCTCCCAAGCTTCTGGCTCACCAAATCCCAAAGGAAGGGTAGGACTTTTGGGGGTGCTTCTCTGCTTTGACCAATAAATTCCAGAATCTCTGCCACTGCACGTGAGAAAGAGCATCAGAGATGTCATTATCAACCCCATGCACATGCAGCATCTTAAATTGGACATTATGCCTTAAGCATTTTAGGACAAATGCCCTTATCAAGTCTCCCATTGGCCCATTAGCACCCAGTTGACCAATAACGTTATGAACCACCTTCATGTTGTCCAAATGAAATATTACCTTCTTGTTCTGAAACTGGGGTTCCATACCCATAGGGCCACCATGATTGGAAATCACTTGAGCAAAGTGATGTTGGATGTCAGCCCTGCCTCCCGCCAACTCTCTGTCCACCATTTCATGCACCATGCCCCCTGGAAGTACACCTTAAAGTCACAGCCTCTGAAGCATCCATGTACATTCAAGTTATTGGCTGGTGATGGGCAGTGTCTATAGTGAAGTGCCATTTAAGCAGTTCAAAAAGGCCATCCAGACTGCCAAATTTTCCCCCATGCTTGCTTTCAGTGACCTGAAGCCTATGATGTGTCTTCAGACAGCGTGACCCAACCATTGCCATTCTATGCAGAAATGTCCTCCCCATTAGAATGATTTTACTTGCAAAGTTATGGTGCCTCAGAAGTTATTGCAACTCCCTTAATGTTATTTATCATTCTGTCACAACCCTTGCCAACAATTCCTTCAGGGCCCTTTAAAACAGGTGATTTATCATCCAAATTCACAGGGCTCTTTCTTTGGAACAAGCCCAATTGGGGCCACCACAGCAATGGTGAGGGTGGCACCAAAAAGGGGCTACTAATCCTCTCTGCTCTATCCTCCTTACAAATTTATTTCCTGACCAACTTGGGTCAATCCTGGCAGACGTCAAGTTTTTGGTTTCATAACACCACTAATGCAAAGTCATCCACCAGAAAATAAGCTTCCTTCTGGTCAGCGTATCTGCACAGTCAAGGCCTAGGTCTGTCCACCCTTATTCCAAGAGCTGACAGTGCATCCTTGCCCAGGTAACTTTTACATGTCTGACCTGTTCCTGCCCTCTGTGTACACCTATGTGAGCCATCATTCTTGCTGTGTCCACAGACTGCCCTGTGGCACTCATGGGTACCACTGCTAAGAATCACACAACTGGTACACTAGCCTGTACAGTGATGCCCAGACCATGTACACCCAGGTATCCTACCAATATTTGATTTTCAGTTGGCACCCACTCACTGCGCACACTGCCTGCAGATGGCTCTTTCTACCTTCCTCAGTAATTGCCATCGGCACATCTCTGCAGTGGTGGTGTTGGGGGGAACCCCTTTCTAGGACTACTCTTAAGAGCCTCTAACATGTGAAGCCCACAGCCTCCTTCAATCCCCTTCCTTGTGCCTTGTGTTTGCTGTATAGGTCCACATATGCCAGCTTGGGAATTTTCGTCACTGTGACTGGTGTTATATGAAAATCTGGTGCAGGGTCACTGCCACAATTGGATTTTGCTGCAGGTGGGGTTTGGCACAACTTGCGTCAATCTAGGAACTGTTTGAAAATTGGGCCCCCTGTTTCCTACTTCCATGCCAGATTTCATGCTATTTTTCCAGGGATGGCCGTGACATAAAGGTGCCAAAACCTAAGCTTAAATGTAACTGCTTACTCAGCCCAAATACTGTATAGTAGCACTACCATGCTCCCATAATATGTACAAACTGCAAAACACTACAATAGTGCCTCACACACAAAGTGTACAAAGTATGGAAATTAACAACTAAGGTACTGTACAAAGTCCCAGGAATCTTGGAAAATCATTGGGGTGTTGTTTTCTGGATTTAAACAATTATGCAATACTGTGTTGGTGGTACCCTAATATTGGCACTGTCTTGTCAGAGAAAGTAAATGATAGAACACTGCTTATACAGAGTACTGTTATTAGTGTAATGCAAACACTGCATCTCTTGATCATTCAAACCCAAAAGAACACCCAACCACTGATTTGCCAAGGTCCCAAGGACTATTTACTTAATTTTTCATTTCTCTACTTTGCACACTTTGCACAGTTGTTTGCTTCTGTCTGTCTGTCTGTCTATCTATCTATCTACAGTTCTTTGCTTCTATTTATATGTCTGTCTATCTGTCTGTCTATCTATCGCTCTATCTATCTATCTATCCATCTATCTATCTATCATCTATCTACCTGTATCTGACTGTCTGTCTGGGTATCTGTCTGTCTATCTGTCTAAAACTAATACTAAAAGCTATGTTAATGCACTTATTAGGGTTGAAAAACCTAAAGCAAAGTAAGGGAATGAAAAATTAGAGTTTGTCTCATATGTCATGTATAATCAGTGGTGTGGTGGTCTTCTGGATTTTCAGCCCTAATTCCCACTCCTCCCCATGCCCCCAGCATCATAACTCAGGGCAAAACTACATGCCCAGGGACATGCCCAATGAGTCTGCTACTTCAAGCTACAGGTCAGAAGCCATGCCCCATAACATGGATTCTTTACATAGTGCCCACAGAATCAGTCATAACATTCTTTACACCGAGACCTGTGTACCTGTGTGAAGCAGGATATCATTCATAACTTTCTTTGCAAAGGGCCCAGGAGATGATTAATAACTTTCTTTGCACAGAGCCCTGTGGACCCTGCACACCATTCGAGTTCTTTCATAACTTTCTCCATACAGGGTCCTGCAGGCTCCACGCAAAGCAAATCAGTTAATGGCCCCAGATCTGTAATTTGGTCTTTGATCACAAGGTTAGGGGCTGAGGAAAGGGCGATTATTAGGGTTGAAAACTCTGAAAAACCTCACACCACTAACTTGCCAAAAATCATAAGACTTTGAACACTAATTCTAGATTTCCATACTTTGCCTGTTTTGCATTTTTCAACCCTAATAAATGCATTAACATATTTTTTTGCAATAAATGTCCTAACTTATTGAGACTGTAGATTTATAACTTGCTGAGGGACCTGTGCAAATTAGAAGGACCATGTGGGCCCTGCACAAAATGTGACATGTATCCTAACTTGCTTTAGGCATTTTTCTTTAGGCCCAAGAGTCTTAACTTTCTTTAGGACTGAATACAGTTTTCAAAAATATTTTGTTGCTTTAAACAGTTTGCCCATATTGGACATAGAAAATGTTTCTCAACCATTTTTTTTCTTTTGTGTGTAAAAAAAGTATTGATCCACAAAACATTCCCTGACATGGCCGCATAGGGCAAGTGCCTAGAATGCTATGCATGAACTGAACAGATGTGAAGTGCATGTCCATCCACAACAGGCTGCATGCAATGTGCTCAAGGGTGACATGGACATTTCTGCATAGCAGAACTGCAGAGCCCATGTAATGAGCATATCAGGTGCTACACATATGAACCAGATGTTTATTTATTTATTTATTTAAAATCTTGGATTACCACATTTGAGCCAGGAGCTCTTATACGTAGGTTCCACGTCATGATACATTGACAAGGTACAATACAAATTGGGACAGGAGGACAAGTGAGTATACGTACAGAAGGCAGACAAGATAATAATATGATCAAACAAACTAAAACAGGCATTGGACAAAGTATGAGGTCTAGTGTGGCAGTGTTAGTAACTTCACAATTCAGTGAATTAAACCACTTGGGGGCTTTGACAGCGAATGCCTGCTGACCTTGTGAAGTTCAACAATGAGGCACTTGGAAGGTAAGGTTTTTGGTGCATCTTATCCTACGGGAGTTGAAGTTTGGACTGAATATCTTCTGAACTCCTGGTGGCATAAGACCAATGGAGACTTTCTTTGCTAACAGACAGGTTTGATAAGAGACTTTGCCCTTTAGCTGTAGCCAGTTTACCTGAACATAGATGTCACAGGTATGAGAGAGGTGCACAGTGCCAGTAAGGAGTTGGCAGGTCTTATTTAGTGCTGTAGCAATATGATACAGAGCTGTGTCTGTGGCAGATCCATAGATCACAAGTCCATAGTTGATGGATACTACAGAGCTTTGGATTGCTAAATTGAGAGCTTCAGTAGTCAGACAAGGCTTATGCCTGAACAGTAGTCTGATACGAGAGTTCACAGCTTTGGCAATATTGCAAAATAGAGTGCTGTCTAAAGTCACTCTGAGGTATTTGAACTGTTGCATCTGTTCAAGAGCAGCGCCGGAACAGTTTCTGACTGTTAATTCTTGAGATTTCTATTTGCTCTGCTGACTGTGGAATAACATTATTTTTGTTTTTTTATAGTTTAGGATGAGCTTCGGTGTATTGAACCAGACCTCAGCATTTGCAAAGCTGTTTTGTACTTGGTTTTCCCAGTTGTAAGGGGTCAAGGTTGCTGGTGTAGATTACAGCATCAACCGCATAAAGAAGGATCTGGTCATGGCAGGAGTCAGGGAGTTTCTTTAAAAAGATGCTAAAAGGAGGCAACCCTGGATGGATCCTTGGGGAACACTGAAATAGACAGATTGCTTGGTGGAGAGGTCATCTCTAATCCTCTCCTGTTGTGATCGGTCACAGAGGTAACTTTTAAACCAGCTTGTGGTGTCCTTTGATAGCCCTAAGTTGGTTAATTGAAAAACCAACAAGGAATGGTTACCCGTATCAAAGGCCTTGGTAAGGTCAATATATGTAGCGCCCCTTGATCAAGTGCATTGTGGATGTAGCTCGTGAATTTAAGTAGTGCAGTGGTGGTACTGTGCCCTTTCCTGAATCTGTGCTGTTGGGTGCATTACAACTAGTATTTCTACAGGTAATGTACCAGTTGGTCCACCACAATTCATTCGAGAGCTTTGGAAAGTGGGTGAGTAATGGAGATTGGCCTGTAGTTTCCATATTGTACTCTGTCACTGCTTTTATGGACTGTGGTCACCTAGTCTGATTTCCACTTTTGGGGGAATTGGGATTACATGAGGGAGCGGTTAATAATCTTGGTCAGAGGAGATGGGACTTCATCTAGACTTAGGGCAATAACTTTGAGGTCGAGTGTACTGTATCCCCACTTGATCTGGTTTTCCTGAGTACCTTAAGTATGTACTTTTAACTTCACTTTCCTTTACCAATTTAAAGTAGAAAGGTGGATGTGGGTTTAAGATCCATGAAGGCAGTGTTAAATGTATTAGCTATGGTAAATGGGTCTAGAGTGGTGGTGCCATCAATGTTAAGCATGGAAGGTGTCACTTTGAGGTCCTTCCCAGTAATTTCCATGAGGTTACTCCAGAATTTCCTACCATCATTCCAGGTGTAGGCTAGGGCATCTCTGTAGTACTGGACTTTTTCAGAGCAGATTTCCCTGATACAGACATTCCTAACTTTTTTGTTGGTCTGAATATCTGCTTGTCTACCCTTGGCCCGTGCCTGATACCATAGATAATCACATGATTTCATGAGTTCTATGAGGCCTGGTGTAATCCAAAGATTACTGATGCCCCTGACACTATGCCTTTTATAGGGGGCATGGACATCACAAGCTGCATTGAAGCTAGAGATGAAGTAATCTGATGCAGTGTCCATGTCAGCAGAAGTATCAATTTGTGACCAGTCATGTTGACTCAGGAGTGTTTTTAGAGGCTCAAGGTGTCTATGGGTCAGTACTCTACTAGTAATTGTTTCAGCTGGGGGCTTGATGAATTTATTTGACCAGTTGCACTGGATGGGGGAATGATCACTAATAGAATCTGGAAGGACTTTAGTATTAGAGATGTGTTCAGGGCAGTTAGTAAGCACCCAGTCCAATAGTCTACTAGTCCTTGTGCTGTAATTCATTCTAGTCGGGGACTCAACTAGCTATGCGATGTTGGCAGCAGTCAAGACATCCTTGTAGTTGTTTGCATTGGGAGAGAGCCAATTTACATTGAAATCCCCTAACATTATTGTTTCAGAGTTATGTCTTAGGTTGCGGATACAGTCAAGGAGAGAGTTTAGGCCCAGGGTTGTTAGCTTGGATGGTATATATGCTGAGGCCATGGTAAACACTTTGTTGTGGGCACCAAGCAATACAGTAGTAGCCACAGACACTGCAAGCTATTTCCAGAAATTTCTGTGATATTTCGAGAAATATCTGATGCTTTTTGTATTTAAACAGTAGGAGCAGCAGAGAGAAATTCTTCAGAAATGTTGCTAAATATCTGGAAATAGCTTGCAATGTCTGTGGCTACCACTGTATCTTGATGGTAAGGAACTGTGTGTCAATCTCAGTACTGGGTAAGGACAGGGCATGCCCCATTAGTGTTTATTTTAGGTATAGGGCACAACCACCACCTTTTTTAGATAAACTATCTTGTCTAAAGACCATGTAGCCTGGTAATGCAATGGCAGAATCAGGGATCTTGGGTGATAGCCACGTCTCAACCACTGATAGGACATTCGGGTTGTGTTGTGAGACCCATGCGCTAAGGGCATCAAATTTTGGGAGAAGGCTGCAGATGTTAATGCTTGCCAGTGAGAGTAGCCCTGACCTACTTTTGCCATTGGGACAATGTTGAGGCGGGCCAGGGTTAGGGTGTATGTTGCCAGAGATAAACAGTAGCAACAGTCAGTCGTCTCACAAGTTCCTTTAGGTGCTTGCTACGAAGCAAATGTTCCCTTCTTTGGGAGAGTTCTTTGTCGACAATCTGATGAACAGTGGAGAAACCTGGCAGGAGAAACTATGAGTATAAGGATGTGGAGATGCTAGATGGAGGCCACACATACATCAGAGAGTGTGGTACCCATTGGATTTTAAAGTAAGTGTTATTCAGTGCTTGGCCGGAGGTTGTAGTTCCATAGGCACATAGGAAGTATTCATCTATGTGAAGTGTGGCAGAGTGTGGGCACCACTCTCCGACAGTGCCTGTGAAGGCAGTCAGGGTGAGAATATTGAGCAAACAGGGTTCTAGGCGGATTGGTGCCATTGCATTTGTAAATGTAGGCAATAGAGTCATTAGTTGAGCTGGAGTGTACACTTTAAATGTTTTACTAAATGAGAGATAGCCCTCTAGTAGCTAACTTATTTAACTTGCAGATGGAAAACTCGATACTTAGTAATAGTATTTGCCCCTGGCCACATGACCTATAGATACCATATAACTAAATGTCCAGAAAGAGCGGGTGGGGAGCCGGTGGGAAGTATACTGGCAGGGAGCCTTTGCTGGTGGCCGGAGTATGGGCCATGGTAGCCTGGATTCCAACCCCACACCAGGCTGCAATTTACAATGCCCACTCAGGGCAGGAGATCTGTGGGGAGCAGGGAGAGAAAGGTTAGATATTCTAAATTAAATTGGAGGGCGGGAGAAGCAGGGACAAGCAGCAGACAGCTATTAAATTAATTGAAGCCGCAGAGCAGGGAACAAGAGCCAGAGTCATTAACAGACAATGGCAGGGGGTTCGGAAATGGTGCCTGGGGGGAGAAGTGAGAGAGAACAGAACCACAGCTCGAACGCCACTGGAGATTCAGGCAAAAATAGGAGCTGGAAGAGGGGGATAGATAAATAGGTTAGGCAGGAAAGTGAATAGTAGTAGAGAGGCAGTTTGATAACACACTACTTCAAATAATAGTTTTTGAAGCTTTACACAATTAATACAGGCATTAATATTTGCTAGGCATAATTCAAAAGATCACAAAATGGAGTAGCAGGTACAGCTAGAAAAACAGCCAATCGGGAGCGCCCAAGGAGAGACAGCAACCAATCAGTAGAAAGCGCTCAAAATATGAGCTTAGAGGCACGCAGAAGGGCTTGACAGAGAAACTTACAGCTGGGTGGAGAGTTGACTGGCAGGGAGTTTTTGCTGGTGGCCGGAGCACTAGCAGTGGCAGCCGGGATACCAAAGCTGCACCAGGCAGCAATCTGCAGTGCCCGCTCAGGGCAGGAGATAGCTGGGTGGAGAGTTAGCTAGCAGGGAGCCTCTACTGGTGACTGGAGCACAGGCAGCAGTGGCCAGGATTTCAAAGCCACACCAGGCCGCAATTTGCAGTGCCCACTGAGGGCATGAGATCTGTGTGGCTTGTGAGCCATAGCTCCAGACATGAATTCAAATGTGTGGAAAGTAGAACTGACATGTGCTCATGTAGGAGGGCTGCAATAGAGATGTTACTACACTGAATGCTTGTACGTACTAAAGTAAGACATGACATACCAGCCAACTACATAATACATGGTCAACTGTGGCAGCAGACCATGCATGCTGAGCACAGGCACAGAATCCCACAGAACAATTCTGCCCCCCACCCCCGCAATAATGACATAGACAACATGTAATGAAGTTCACCTAAAGGAGCATGTTTTCTCAGTAAACAACAAACAATGTCCTGCCAAATTCCCCACATTCTTGGGGATTTCATCCTTTCAGACCATGCGCCTTTGTATATGCGCCTGTGAATTCGGGGGATCCATAGGAACCCATTCTGGAGACTCAATATTTCCTTGCTTAAAGGCAAGGAAATAAGGGACTAGACAGTAGAAACCTTTCAGCAATTTCTATCAGAGAATGAAGAGAAACACACATCACAGACCATGCTGTGGGACACGGCTAAAGCTGTTCTCCAAGGGAAATTTATCCAGATAGCAGTTAGGAAGAAAAGGAGGGGGAGATAACTCTTTCAGAGCAAATTAAAGTACTGGAGGATGCACAGAAGCAAAGGTTTTCTAGATAGAAGGCAAGGCAGCTTAAATCCCTGAGACAAGAGCTGGGAGTGCTGTTGGACTACCAGGTAGAACAGAAATGATTGTTTTTAAGGAAGAAGTACTATGAGGGGGGGCCCGAGATCGTTTAGGCTGTTAGCTAGTAGACTGAGAGCACAAAGGACTAGAGCCACAATTTCAGCTTTGTGGCATGATAGGCAGAAAAAAATGGTGTATGTGTAACCCCCTTGCAAATGGGGGTTCCTAAGGTGCCTTATGCCTGCTTGATGATCGGCATGAAGCCGCCTAAATGGGGACCTGGTGAGTGCTCTTTTAGGGCCTCCGTATTCTGTCCCTTTAAGGGCTGCCTGTTGCAGTCAGAGTTAGTTGAAATGGGAGGGGGTTTTAGTGTGCTATGCTCGACTCCCGCCCGGGCTGCAGAATATTCGCTCCGTTTCTGCCATCGCTAATTGCTCAGAGGGAGCTTCGTTAGAAGATGTGCTTGTCTGCTGACTATCTATTAGGGTATTAATGATATTGCAGTTGTTCTAACCTGTTTTTGGTTGCAGCAAGGACTGTTTGATTGCCTCCTCCATTTTGCCCCAGAACTGCTGAAGTGGGCCAATCAGTACCTCGGGACCCTGCAGAGCTGACTGACCAATAGAGGAGCTGCTTGTAATTTAGAAAGGTATTATGGGCTATGGTGCTTTTTCTGCACCACTGAGAACTGGAGGAAGTGACTGGCATGTGCAGCCAGCCAATGACAGTGGGTAGCGCCCAAACTGAGAGGAGAGCCCCTTGCTGTTGGGGGTTAGATGCATTGTGGCTGGTGAGGAGTGAGGAGCTTCTGTGCTTCTGCACTGGGAAGTGTTCGAGCGGGAAGCGCGTGAAGGCCTAAGGTGGCCGTTTTCTCTGCCAGCGAGTTCATTTCGAAATCCGACGGCAGGCGGTCAGAGGAGGCTGTGCCCTGTACAGCTACCCACCAGGCTCGACCTGCAGGAGGACTGGAGAGAATTGCTGAATCGCGCTCGGTTCGGAGGAAAAGTAGAAGCTGCCATTGCAGTATCTCAGGGGCTGTGAGTTTGTGGGAGCCTTGGGAGCAGCTACTTGGTGTGGTACCCCTCTGTTGCAGTTTATCATATAAATGTGTGAGGAGGCTCGAGAAGCTCAAGTTAAATCCTGCTGCCATTACAAGACTTTGTCTGTTGCAGTTTACCATATAAATGTGTGAGGAGGCTCGAGGAGCTCAAGTTAAATCCTGCTGCCATTAAAAGACTTTGTCTGTTGCAGTTTACCATATAAATGTGTGAGGAGGCTCGAGGAGCTCAAGTTAAATCCTGCTGCCATTACAAGACTTTGTCTGTTGCAGTTTACCATATAAATGTGTGAGGAGGCTCGAGGAGCTCAAGTTAAATCCTGCTGCCATTAAAAGACTTTGTCTGTTGCAGTTTACTATATAAATGTGTGAGGAGGCTCGAGGAGCTCAGGAGTAACCCTGCTGATGTTGAAGGATACTGTCTTGTCTGGAGGTTGTGAGTACTAATTCAGGATAGCTTCCTATTGAATTGCCCCATTGGATTTAAACGGAATTACTGTACTGCTGACTGTTTAACTAACTTTTTCTCTTCTCTGTGTGAAAGGGCCCCTACCAGCTGCCACGGTTTGGACTAGCCACTAGGGCTTGGGTACCCAGGGACAGTAACTTGTAGGGATAGGCCTGTGCACAGAGCCCTAGGTAGTTACATATGATAAGCCAATTAGCCTGATTTCCTTCTTTGTTATCTCCCTTTAGTAAATCAGATTTGTGTGTTGCAACTACACCCTGGCTGGTTTGTGCATCCCTGTTGAATTGCTGTATAGTGACTGTGATATAACTGTATTTTATTCTACAGTGGGTCCCCGGAGTGAGCAGAGAGATACTACCCGGGGGATAAGTGTATTGGTGAAAAGCATTGTGGGTACCCAGTGTGAGCCACTAGTGGGGCAAAAGGGGGGTTGCAGTAACCCAGAGGGCTGTGACCGAGGCAATTTCAACAGTATTAACCCCGACCTCTGGGTGGAGGCACCCGCCAACGGATCTGGGCCCCTCGGCCTGTCTCTGTGGAGGCAGGCAGGGGTAGTGGCCCTAAGGGTAGCGCCCCCTTGGGGTTACATATGGGGTCATGGAGGTCGGTGAAGCCTTCCGGTATTTTTATGAACAATTGTATGCCAAGGAGACCTCCTCACAGGAAGGGAGGACAGAGGCCTTCTTAAATAAACTGAAGCTTCCATCATTATCACCTGAGCAGGGAGATGTGCTGATGTATCCGCTTTCAGCAGAGGAAGTTAAGGCAGAGATTGGGAGGCTGAGGACAGGGAAGTGCCCAGGGACAGATGGGCTCCCAGCAGAGTTTTTTAAGTGTTTTAGGCTTCAACTCCAGCCCCTGATGCTGAGAGTTTTCTCTGAGGTTCGGGGGGGAAGGGACGCAGCTCTGACCTCTTGGGCTTGGGTGCTAATTTCGGTAAAACCCAAGCCAGAAAAGGACCCCTCCAGATGTGCTTCCTACTGTCCCATCTCTCTACTAAACACAGACTATAAGATCCTGACTTCCATTATGGCTAAAAGAATCCAATAATATATCCCTTCCCTGTTACAATTGGACCAGAATGGGGTTTATCCCAGGCAGACAGGCCCAGGATAATCTTCGACGGATGACCCATCTTATTGACCACATAAATCTGACCAAAATCCCGGCAATGTTAATGAGCCTTGACACTGAAAAGGCATTTGATAGGGTTGACTGGGACTTTCTGGGGCGTGTCCTTTCCCGATCTGAGTTCCCAAAAGAATTCATACTGTTAATATATGATTCCCCTAGCGCATATGTTTGAGAGAATGGCCATATATCAGCTGCTCTTAACTTAGGTAGAGGCACGAGACAGGGTTGCCCATGTCCCCCTTGCTCTTTGCTCTGTAATTTTTTTTCCCAATTGTTTAACCAGGTGAGACACACTAAGCTGAAAGCTTGTTTACAGGTGCAACCTGGGAGCACAGGGAAGTTAAGTGACATGCTCAGGGTCACATAGTATGCAAGTTGGGGCTGTGGGATTCAAACCCAGGTCTCCAGATTTGCAGCTCAGAGCCTTAAACCACTGCGCTATACTGCCTCATGTATGTAGAGCCCCTGGCTCAGTCTATCAGGGAAAATGAGAACATAAAGGGGATACAGATCGGTGGGTTTGAGCATAAACTGGCCCTCTATGTGGATGACGTACCACTGTACATATCTGGACTGGGATCCTCCCTGCCCGCTATATTTCAGCAGTTGGAGGAATACTCATCTTTCTCAGGATATAAGTTGAACCATAGTAAAATGGAAGTGCTGAGCTTAAATTATGTCCCTACCCCGGAGTTGCGCCAGACACCCAATGAGATGGGACCTGAGGCAGATGGGTTACCTGGGTATCAAGATGGGTCTTGGTACTTGCCAGTTGTGGGAACTTAATTATCCTCCCTTGATTTCACAATTAAAGGTGGATTTTGAGAGGTGGGCCCTTCTTCCTCTTTCCATCTACTCCAAAACACAAGCACTGAAGATGAATGATCTACCCAGGTTGTTTTAGTTGTTTCAATGTGTCCCCTGCTCAGTCCCACAGAAGGAATTGAAAGCATGGCAGAGTATGTTCTTTGCTTTTTTTTGTGGCAAGGATAGACCCAGGGTATGTAGAGCTTTGCTTTAATGCCCCCAAGGCCGAGGGTGGACTGGCTTTTCCAAACCTACAGGGTTACTGGGCAGCAGCCCAGATGAGGTTGGCCTTGCTCTGGGGTAGCCCAGGGTTTGATTCCCATTGGAAGATGATGGACTTGGAGATACAGACTGACCCCCCTGCAGGTCCTTCTTTTTAATGATGGAGTACAGGCACTAGAGGCGGGGTACGCTGGAACACAGGCAGTATTGGAGAGTTGGAGGAGGGGAATAGCCCGGGGTTTAACTAAAAGGCAATTATGGTGATTTCGCTGGTGGGCTTATGACTGCCACTTCCCTGCAGCATCAGTTGACCCCTGGATTAGGAAATGGGCCAAGAAGGGATTCCACTGTCCATACCAAATGTTGATAACAGGCAATGTCATATCTTTTGAGGTGGCCAGACAGACATTTGGCCTTCAGTATAATGATACCTTACGATTTTTCCAAGTCAGAGATTATGTCCATAACCAGATAAGACACCTGAGTGAAAGGGACGGTGAGGAGCGGGAACCCCTATTTCAGAGGATCTGGTCATTGGGGGGAGAGTTGCCATCTCCCTACTATATCAGGGATTTCTGTCTGACTCATCTTTGCCCACAGAGCATGTTAAGACTAAGTGGGAGCTAGACCTAGGGATTACTTTAACAGGAAGACAATGGATTGGAGTATGGCAGAGTACATGTAGGACAACAGGGTCCCCGGTCTGGAGAGAATTTGGTTGGGAACTTAAATCTTGTTTCTTTAGGGTACCAGCTCAGGTGGTTCACAATGCCCCAACAGTTGGAGCAGTTTGTTGGAGGGAGTGTGGCCATGACCGTGCCTCCCAGGCACATATTTTTTGGACCTGCCAGGTGCTTAGAGGCTATTGGACAGATGTAGGACACCATTTGGGTGGAATTTTCCAGCTTCAACCAACGCTGGGTCCAGAACATTTGGTCTTGGGGGTGTTGCCAAGGGAGGGTAGGGGCAGGGAGGCAGTTTATTTGTGGTTGGTCCTGACTTTGGCTTCCATTAGGGGCATTACTAAGGAGTGGGGCCAGAAGATACCACCCTTGATAAGGGACTGGAGAGATGTAGTAGAGAGTGTACACTTAATGGAGAGAGTCACTTTTGGCCTTCATCAACAAACACATCCCTATCAAAATAGATGGACTAGATGGCTCCTATATGAATTTGACATGAATTAAGGGATCTGGACTTGCCCCCCCCCCCATGAAGGCAGAGGGTGACAGGCTTTGATTTTGCCCTCCCCCATGTCCCCACCCCTGGATGTGACTCTCTTTCCCTACGGTTCTTACACTACTGTAACTCCATCTTACCAGGTTAGACCTGAAGGTAAATGATTGTTATTGTTAATCTGAACGGTTTACAGATGTATTAGACTTTGAAATATTGTCAGTAATCAGAAGTATGATTATCTATATGTACAAACTTTCTTGTAGTCAATGACTATTTCTGTAACAAAGAAAGTGATGTACATTGTGGATGTTCTGTATGAAAACTGTAGCCCACAGTGGCATAATATAATAAAGAGAATATAAAAAAAAATCCCCATATTCAGTCCTCCAGTGTCAGTCACTTTCATTTATTTATTTATTTATTTATTTATTTATTTTTGGTAACCAGGTAAGGCCCACTAGGCACAAGTGCCTGTTTTCAGGGGTGACCTGGGAGCAGTGGGGAGGTTAAGTGTCTTGCTCAGGGTCACACAGTATGCAAATGCAGGTTGTGGGACTCAAACCTAGGTCTTCTGGATGTTACCAAGCTCGTTCACAGCTTGTTACTCTACCCTCTAGGCTATCCTGCCAGCCGAAGAAACAAAAAACACAGGTAATCTGGGACCAGGACTCGAACCACAGTCTTAGATGCTTCGCTGCCCTCGGCTCTACCCTCTGAGCCAAGACAGCTGCTCAAACTTCACAACTGTTTGTCTAGTACCTCAGATGCCTCACAGCCAGCAAGAAAACAGTCTGTCCTGCACAAAATCTGTAGGGGTCACATTATGACAGGCAGGCTGGCACATCTATTGCCTGTTGACTGGCAGCTGCAGCACCCACTCCTGCATCTCTTTACTGTCACACACCTGGTCCTGGCTTGCATGTCTCACACCAATCCCACCCTAGATTTCCCTCTGGGCACAGCACCATCCCATTCTGGTGGTGATCAGTCATCAGCATTGTAGTCCAGCGTTGGGCTGTTTTCTATCATTCCACTCTGGTGCATTGGTGCCCATCCCCTCCACAGCATTAATGTGTCAGTCATCTCTGTTTAACCCTGCAACAACATATGAAATATAAGACTCTACACAAAACACCATGTGATACATCTTGTAATAAAATCACAATGGTAACATCATAAATAATGCACAGTAACATACAGTACCTGGAGGGAAATCATGCCCAGAGAGGCTCAACCAACCACCAGTGTCCCTCATTCTGGTCAGGGTCAGGGTACACTGTAGGCAGGCATGGGGTTGGATTCTGAAGGTGCCTTGTTATTCTTGGCATGGCCACTGGTGTGGGGTCAGTCACATTTCTACCATACCCTGGGCACTACACATGAGCAGGTCTGCAGGATGTTATACTCATACAGTATGTCCAACCCCCTTCTGGCTGATGACAATTGACCAGCAGTTAATCACTATAGTATTTAAAGAGGCTATGAAATGTTTTATCCAGCAGATGTAGTGCATGCATGATACAAAACTGGGCAATGATACGTCCTGGCATCCTAATGAACATGTTCCTACTCCAGTTGCACCATGCCTTCGAAGAGGGAGAGAGATGCCATGATGGGTGCTGTCGAATCTGCAGTCCAAGGGCTAATACTGCCACACTGATGGAACAGCAGTGCATAGGCAGGTACCACTTTCACAGGGCAATGATAGGGGTACTATGTCAGCTACTGGCATCACAGATGCAGACAGGACATGAAGGAGCCATACACTAAATGTACAAATATCTGTGTTCATGGCTGTGGCCTATTATGGCACAGCTAGATTCCAGAATATGGCAGGGTCCATGACCAGTATGAGCCAGTCCTTTTCTAGCAGGTGCCTATGTCAGGTGACTGATGCCATACTGGCAAACCAGAATGACTACATCATGTTTCCATGGATGGAACCAGCAATAATGGATGCTGAATCTGTATTCTGTGCTGTGGCAGGCCCAATGCTATTGGTGCTATTGACTGTACCCATGTGCCAGTTATAGCCCCAAAACAGGAAAAGGAGGCTTACGGGAACCGTAAGACATTCCATAGCATGAACATACAGGTTGTGTGCAATTCTGTAGGTGTCATAACACATGTCTATGCATGGTACTGTGCCCTGACTCAAGTCAACACATGAGTCACACATATTGGAGAACTCTGGCTACTGGTCATTAAGATGGACCTTGCCTGCATGCCGGCGGATTTATTGGTATGTGCACACACAGTGATAATGTTCATTTCACAAGATTTATTAGCATGTCAATGATGTTCTCATCTCACTTCAATGACAGCAAATGTCCATTACAAACATTCCTTATGACGCCATTCTTGCAGCCCCAGGCAGAGGCAGAACAGCTGTACAATGAGACACATCCCCAGACAAGGTACATTACAGAGAGGGTGTCTGGGAAGGTGACGATGCACTTCAGGTGCCTCAGCAAGACAGGGGTACACTGCAGCTGACATTGACAAGGTGTGGAGGGTGTTTGTCACATACGGCATTCTACACAATCTGGCCATAAGGAAATGCCTGCATTTGCCAGAGGGCAGTGGACCTTGCTGCAATGTCCTTCCAGATGCTAATGCTGCAGACATGTTTGCAACTGTGGACAATGTGGCAGACATGATGCAGGCTACAGTGTAAGTAGGCATGTAGGAAGAGGGGGTGCAGAAGTGTTTCACATAGTGCATGTGTTGTGGCCAGCAGTCTGGTGGAGTATGTGAGGGAATAACATATACTATAACAATAAAAATGTCCTGGACAAACCTGTGCATAAAGATCCGTGTGTACTGTGCTTGTGTGAGTGTTCCCTCCAGGGGCCATTCATGAAGCCTCCTACAGGTCTTCGGCAATGTGAGTGATGATGCTCATGCTTGATGAATAGCACACAGGGCCATATGTGAAGCATACAGTACGTCTGTTCTGGGGCAATGTGTGTAATGATGCAGTTGCTTCATGACTGGCCCAATGGAGCCATTCACAGTATCCGTTGGAGGTCCAGGGCATTGTTTGTAATTGTGTAGCTGCTTAACGAGTGACTCATAGGCATATGTGTTTATCCCACTACAGACTCAGTGCAGTATATGTAATTGAAAACCTGCTTCATGAGTGGTTGCACCATCACACATATTGTCCTGGATCATCAGTGTTGCTTGCTGCTTTGTGAGTGGCCTGCAGGGTCATTCAGGAGACCAGCTACAAGAGTCAAGACTGGGACCTTAGTAGGGTGCATTCCTCCTCAGCCCTGAACAAAGGAAAAGTATGTGATGTTTTGGAGAAAATGCCCACAGTCATGAATTTATTGAGAGGACCCAACAAAATGCCAATAACACGTTGAGCAACCCTGATGTGGCTACTAGCCATGATGGTGAGTCGAAGCAATAAAAATTGTACAATAAGTTGATGAACTCTATTGTGTATTGGTGATAATGGAATCCAAATCTCTGTGAACAATAAAGGGCTAAAAAATAATAATAAAATATGTATGTTAATTAGTAGCTACTAGTGAATACAAATATTGCATCAAACATCATGTAAACAAGTCAGACAAATAATGTACAATAAAACATAATGGAGAACCAGACATTTAAAGGAATGGAACAAGGTCTGTTTTGTCATTAAGGCCTTCTGGATGCAAGGCATGTAAAGTGAAAATCTCTTTGGTCTCACATCCTAGGAGCATGTTAACATTGCCACCTCCATGTATGTAAGCAATAAGACGTAACAGGGTATAAGTTAAACACTTCTAACACATGGTCAAGGGCATAGTGAGGCACAAGGCTGCAGGCCGATTGTCTTCAGCTACTAGCCATGCACTAGAAGTGTTTAGTGCACACCCCTGGAGTGTCTTATTGTGCTTATGAAATGGACATGTGAATTGTACATGCATGTCAAAATGAAAATGAACAGGACTGAGTAAAAAAAGTTATATCTCTGTCTTTATTTATAACAAAAATAGTTCTTCTGCCTGCATGAATCTGGTGTTTTTCCTTGAGGAAAGGACTTTTCTTTTTTTTTTTTCTTTTAAATTGGAGAGGGTAGTCAATGACTGAGCGAGCATGGAGAGCAGTGCGGAACCAACTGCCAAGGCAAGAGCATGCCTGTGCAAGATCAGTGTCTACAAGCAAAGAAGAATGTGAAGTCTGGATGTAAGTATTCTGTAGCTGTTTATTTTTTATATGCTGTGAGGCAGGGAGTTAAGACATTAGTAAGTATTTTGCAGTCAGTAGCAGAAAGTGAGGGACACAGGAAGAGAGCAGGCAGGTGGCAGGAAAGCCGCTCTGCTGCAGTTCAGAAGTAAACTGAAAAGTGTAGTAGTGACTTGTACAAAGATGATTAAAAAAAAAAATACTGTTCTGCAGGTTCTGCTGTTTTAAGCTGGGAATTTATTTCAAGGACAGTATATGAGGACGGCTGGGTGTTTTCATTCAGTAAAGTCAGAAAAAAAGATGGCGATCATTAACATTCTAACTGTTCTTAAACATTCTAAATGAACATTTCTTTCTTCTTTTTTTAAGTTTGCCATGCATGCACATGCAGCGAATGTCTTGATATGAGTTGCTTTTGAAGGGTGCAACACTGTCCACCCAATGCAGAGTGGTCTGCAAGGGGGTTGACCATGCCACACCAATCATCAGCCAGGCTGATCATGACTGTGCTTTGCCTGAAACAGTGTCTACTTGAAAAGAAAAAGCAGCACCAATCATGTGGTGGCTTTTCCTTTTATCTGTAGGACACCACCCAGTAAACAGCTGTTCAGTGTCCCGACCAGCCTGGCTGCCGTAACCCGGATCCCCGCCCTTGCCACCCCGCCAGTCTCCTGCCCTGTTCCATTACCTTTCACAAAAAGTGAGGTGGTATGTCAAAGACTAGTGCTTCACTCCATCCCATCACTAGCATCAGACACCTCGTCATGTGACAGGAGAAGCTCTAAAGTGATTTACCACATTTATGATATCGCCTGTTTTCATGCCTCTGGTATCTCCAATGTGGTTTGTCATGCCGATCGCAATTGCTGCATTTTATTTTCTTAATAAAAAACAGAAATAAAACTCCAAAATGTCTCCCACGGTTCTCTCATTTTTTTTTCTTTGTTTCATGTTCACTCATGCCCACTGCATCCACAAGTTTTAGTGAAGTCAGCAGAGCGAGGCAGTACCTTCTCATTCTGCTTTGTCCTCGGCACAGAAATGCCGTGATCAGAAGATTAGGCACATGGTGATTATCCAGCTCTGTTTATTAAAAAAACCATAGGTAGCCAACTGTTCATCAATGAAAGTGCTTTCCAGTTACTGAACTGTTTCTGAAACTCACAAAAGTAACTCCACCAGTCTTCTAATAAGGACAGGATACAGTGCCCTGACTGGAGGCAGTGCATGGCTCCTAATGAGAAATAGAAGAAGAAGAATCAGCATTTATATAGCGCTTTTCATACATCCAAAGCGCTTTACAAGCAATGCTAGACTGGTAGTGAAGTGACTGAATGTGTGGTGGCGGCCATATCACACATCATCACCCACACACAGCCTGGATAATTGCATGAACCAGTTTATGGGAAGGGGAATGTTGGCCAGGACACTGGGAATGTTCCCTACTCTTTGCAAAGAGTTCCCTGGGTTCTTTTTACTTCCACCTGGACACCCACCAGGACAACACCAGGATGGGTAGAAGGGACCTCAGTTTAACGTCTCATCCGAAGGACGGCACACCCCAGCAGTACAGCACCCCCCAATACTGCACTCGGATGCCAGCGATTTTTAGGTGCAAGTCCAATCCTGGTGTGGGATGAGAACCCACGACCTTCTGGTCCAGAGGCGGATGTGCTACCAACTGAGCCACGCTGACTGAAATACTTTGTTCTGCACTGGTTTGTAGCATCCCCCATTTAAATTCTGTGATCAGTGGTGACCAGTGGTGCTATATTATTTCTGACATTGCAAAGACACTGCTGATTCCCAAAATGCCCATCGGATGCTAAATTCAGGTGGAAGTAAGCAGACACACTTCATTCTCTGCTGCAGTCTAACTGTGGCAACCTGTGGCTGAATATTTTGCTGACAATGATAATGGGTCTACCTCCATTACTATCTTATGGGAAGCTTTCAAGGCATCCCTTAGAGGCCATATTATTGGTTATGATGCACATCGGCGCAAACAGCATGAGAGTCAAATGGCCAGTTAGCAGTCAAAGAGGCAGTCCATAAAGCTAACCCCTTCCTCTCCAAGAAATATGATCTGTGGAAGGAAACCTTTGCACTCCGGCAGGAAATTAACACCCTAACAATGCACAAAGCCAAACTTGCTTGTGCTCCTAAAACATAAATACTTGGAAAGCAGTGAGAAAAGCAGTAAACTCCTAGCATACCACTTAATAAAACAATAGTTGGAGTAGTATATTCCTTTACTACATAATCAGACAAGTCATCTCTGCACTAAGCCTCAAGACATTAACAGTGTTATGGCTACCTTTTATAGCCAATTATACTCCTCAGTCTCAGACACAACCTCTAATCTGTTTATCCTCCTTTATCCATAATTTGCAACTTCCAATGCTTGATCCTGCTCAAATGACTTCCTTAGACCTGCCTATGACTTCCGGTGATGAGTCCACCTAGCTAAGATGTGTTTTGATTCTGCTCCATTCCTCATCAGTTTTTCATTAATGAAAGCTAGCTAAAAGTGGTCTTATTCAAGTTAGTACACCTTCTCTAACATTGAGGATTCAGACTTTTTTCAGCTTTTTAGCGACGTGGATGTGTGAATGAAAACTCCAATCTGATACACTCCATCACCGATGCAGAACCGAGCTGTTTCATCTAAAAACTCTAAGCAATGTACTGGAAAGCAGCCGGTAAGCTCACTCGATAAAACCTTGCTAACAGAAGATAAATTCTTATCAGAAATCAGTGACCTGCATTAGCAATGTTATTACTGAGTCCAAATAGGATTGCCACCTGTCAGGCTTTTTACCTGGTGATCTGGTTATCAGGGTCCCTATCAGGTAATCCAGTTTTGCTCTGTGCTAGTCAGGTTTCTGAGATATTTTGAGTGTGCACATACTTTTGAAACAGATGTTGTCATATCATTCATTGTTCCAACTACATATCCAGGGTAGAAACAAGTGCTATTGTCAATACAGCCTTTTATTTGTGAAAGCAGTCAACCTGGGAGGTGTAAAGCTTGGCCATTAACACCATTAGCAGCTACTTAACCTAATATTTTCCATTGCATCTTAAAGTGGCATAGCAGCAAAGCTGCCCCCACCTTTTCAGTAACAGAGCCAGTTGTTTTCCACTTTTAATTTGCTGGTAAACATTTTCATTTCTAACAGAATTTAGGCATTTTTAAATGTTTTAAATAATTTTTTTTCCAGCCAGCCATTCAGCTCAGCAGTTGGATTTCCGCTTGCTACACTGGTGACCCGGATTTGGAATGGACCAAGGTCGCTGGAGGGCCAGCTGGGGGGAGAAGGATAGAGCACCCTGTGGGCTGCTCTTCTTCTCCGGGGAAGTGTGGGGAAGTGCCCAGCATGAGGAGGACCCCTGGCGGAGTCCGGGAGTCATGCAAGCTACCGGTGCTAACAAGCACTGAAGGCGGGGCGGACACTGGACATCATTGCATATCCCCACCTCCCAGAAAATGGAGAAACAGGTGTGCCCTCCATCTCCATGAAGCCCTTCCTAGGCTTCAATTAGCCACCATCGCCAGATCTCCCAACCAGATACTGGTGCCATGGTGCTGGGATTAAGGGGAACCAGTGCCGTGGCCCCACCCTTTGGGTGGTAAGCCAGGGATGACAGGGAGAATTGCTGGCAGTGGACACTAGTTGGGAGCCCCGGCGCCGTGACCAGGGCAGAGCTCGATGGAGGACCCGCTGGAAAATGCATAACAAATTTAAAAAAAAATGTTTTTTAAGGTATAAAGTATGGTCACTGCTCTGGCTTTGAAATAGTACTGTGGACATGAAAAGGAAATGGAACCAGAAAAAGATATTAGAATACACATTATAGGAATCAATTTCTTTATTATGTAGTCTATACCATGTATATTATTGTATTTTGTTTACAGTATTTCCCTTGTCTCTCCCAGAACATATCTGTAAATAAGATTTATTTTATCTTTTTATGTTTATCTGGTAAACCAATGTCAATAAATAAATAAATACAAAAGTAAATAAATAACTAGGAAGAACCTAGGAAAGTAACTTTTTAACAGGTTCAGTACAGTAACTTAACATTTTTGTTGAACTGCTGCTTTAAGCGTTGTCTTTTATTGATATAACAAATGGCTTTCTAGGAGGAGCAATGCATAATGAGTCATGAAAAGGGGTGGGACTAGGGGTGGAGCTTAGGATCCAGTTTTTGTCTCATCCAAAGGTGGCAACCCTACGGCCCGGGCAATGTGGAGGTTAGAGTATCATCCTTAGAAGATTGGCAAAATAAATATGAGCCTGAGTTTCCAGCTCTTAGATGCAAAATCAACAAATCAGAACTAAAATTGGAAGATTTGGAGGGCAGTTCTCGCTGAAACAATGTTGTAGTTTATAGCTTTCCAGAACTTTTGGAGGGGTCAGACTCCATCCATTTTGCACAAATTCCATGCAGACATTTAACTGGTAAATCTCCAAATGGGGCTGTATATATTATAGAAAGAGTCCATAGATCTTTACGACACTCATCTTCAAAATCTGAACCTTACAGACCTTTATTATCAGATTTTTAAATTATCTATATAGAGCGCATTTGCTACATAAAATCAAGGACTCCAATAACCTGTCCTGGGATGGAAAAAAGATTTGCGTCTCCCAGGATATACCTCAGGAAGTGAGGCAAAGAAGACAAAGCTTTACCCAAATTGTTAGTAAATTGATTTCAGCTACCATTAAATTTAGGATGTTATATCCCACTAGACTTTCCAACTATATACTATAGACGGCAGATCATATACCTTTAACCATCCAGACAAGCTCAACCGCAGCTAGAATCACTTTTTCCAGATTTATTTAAAAAAACTGAAGGTGTTGTAAGTCAATTGGCAATATACGGTTAAAAGATGTTGAAAAGAAGATGCAAATCCTGTTCCTAAGACAGACTGCTCTGGATTCTGATTTTATTCTTCTGCGACCAAAATCTGTATTGGATGCAAGCTGTTAGATGCCTTGGCATTTTAGACAATGTTTTAGTATAAAAATCAAGTTGGTTTCTTCTGTCAGAAAGTGACTTTGTGGTAAAAAGGATATTTTACTTTTAGAAAATGCAACAGACAAATGAACCAAGGGATGTGAACATATTGAGATGCCTGTTTTTATTATTTCTTCATTTTTGTTGGTTTTGTTTTTTATTATGCCCTCTTTGTCTCCATCTTGTTAATTGCTAATACTTTACAGGACAATATCCCACTATATATTAACATTTTATTATAAAAGTTTATGATTTATGAATCTTTATTAGGTTACAATACTTTCTTTGGCTTTCAATGTAAACGAGGGTGGTTGGTATTTTGTCTTCAAGAAATATTTTTATATATTGGTGTTTAAAGTAAATTCGAGCTCACAGGGGATGAAGGTAGGTTAAGTTAATATTTCAACTTTGTAAGATATGAATAAGAGCTTTAATTTGGACAATTTACGATTTAAGAGAATAGGGTGATTGAGTTCCAGCTGCATAAATGAAGGTATTTATATAAGGTGGTGCATTCCTGCTTTGATTTACCATCACTTTCTTTGAATCATCCAGATTGTTCAACGCAAAAGAGATTTATGCTCTTAACTTAGTAAGCCTTAGTAGGACAGGTATTTTAGTAACATTTAGGCCTCTAGAAGGCTTAATACCACTTTGATATGTTACCTTTCGATAATATAAGTTGATTCGATTATGTGTGTGATCAAGCTTTTAGAAGATGATAAGTCCTAATAGTCAAAAATAAGAGACTGCACAAGTCAAAGTTTACTATTTTTTGAATTTTCTGCTAGCTTTCAAAAGCTCCAACCTGTTGATACTTTGATTTGAATAATCCCTGTTTAGTATGAAATCACAGCTCATTTTTGATCGATCACCACCTCCAGTCTGAAATACCTGCAAATAATCGATGGAGAAGATTAACTATTTTTAACCTGTTGTTTTAGATCTTTAACATTGGATCTGGGTGTTATTGCCCTACTGCACAATTCTATTCTTTGGTTTCTCTCTATAGGTGAAGGTCTGGGTTTTCTTGGTTAAATAGGGAGGACTCTTCAAAAATTGGAACCTGCTGTAGGTCATTTTTGATCCTAGCTACAGCCTAATTGGGGAACAAGTTCATCTTATATTTTCCTACTACAAGTCAGCTTTATTGATACTGTTAGCCCTCTAAATAGGTCAATATACCTTATATTTAATGGTTCACTCAACATTAGTAGTTTTAAAGACATAAACACCTTATAAAAAGGGTGTTTCAGATGTGTTTATTTTTACTGGCGAGATTATTGTCTGTCTCCATCATGAGCTATCCAATTAAATAGGGAGTTATTATATTAAAATATACTATTAATATATCCATATTGTGCGGTTTATTTCCACCTCCATGGGGAGAGGGGGATAGATCTAGTCTAAGTCGGGTTATCAGGTTAGTGAGATCAAAACCCCTCCTCTTTATTCCCCATTAGATAAGGGTGAGAAGTAAGGAACTTGCCCTCTCATCCTGTGGACAGCAGATATTATTTTACTGGTTTATGAGAGATAGCGTCTCACTGAAACAGAAGTTCTTAACTCATTAAATAGGGTATTTTACCTGTCACTGAGCACTTACTTCCTGTTAAATAGGGGCATGTGCTATAAATACAGTGAAGCTACACCAGATAATCCTATCCTGCCTGCTATATATTGAATAAGCTTATTAGTTGGTCAGACATCTCCTTGGTAGTGATGCTATTTTATTTTTTACCTTGGACTGGCTATGATTCTTTTAAATAGCTCTCTTCCCATCTCATGCTGCAAATTATTGATTTGTTAACTTAACACTTGTTTTTATAAAGGGCTCTGTCTAAGTTTTGAATAATTTTGTTTTTAATTTGACAAATTCACAGGTTCAGTAATATGGATAGGATATAATATGGATAGGACATGATAGAAGGCATACTTAGGATGGCAGAGAAAGGGGAGATACTGTTGATGGGGGACCTTAATATACCAGATGTTAACTGGAGCACCTTTGCGGCAGCCACATCGAAAAGCAGGGCCATTCTTGATGCCCTTCAGGTGGCATGCCTCAGACAGCTAGCTTTGGAACCAACGCATGAGGGAGCAATCTTAGATCTCGTACTCTCAAATGAGGACAGTGAGAGGATCTCAGATCTAGAAGTGGGTAGCCATTTGGGAACAAATGACCACCAAACAGTGTGATTCATGATAAACTAAGCTGCAGAGTAAAGCCATACAAAAGTGAGGGTTCTGGACTTCAGGAGGGCTGACTTTGGCAAGATGGGAGAGTGCCTTAGAAAAGCACTAGCAAACAGGCTAGAAGGAGGGGTGGAGCAACAATGGGAAATATCAAAACTACAATCACAGAGGCAACAAGTCTTTGTGTAAAGCAAATAAACAAATCAAAATGAAAGAAAAAGCCACTATGGTTCTCAAAAGAAGTGGCGGTGAAGGTTAGGGAGAAAAAGATAGCATTTAGGAAGTATAAGGAACACAGAAGGAGCAGGACAGAGAACTGTACCAGTTAAGGTAGAAGGAGCAGGGAGGGTAGTCAGAATAGCAACGGCCCAAACTGAGGAAAAGATAGCTAACTTAGTTAAGAAGGGGGATAAAACCTTTTATAGGTATATCAGGGAGCGTAGAAAGACAAAGGGCGGGATAGTGAGGCTGAATAGAATGGATGGTGGGTGGGCAGAGAGTGACAGTTAAAAAGCAGGGATGCTGAATGAATACTTCTGTTCAGTATTCACAAAAGAGGAAGTGGGGGAGGTGCCTAATCCAATTAACAGAAGCACTCTGGAGAGGGGGGTCAATCCCAGTCCTTTCAAAGAAGAAAGGGTTCTGAACGAACTCCTAAAACTGAAGGTGGACAAAGCAATGGGTCCAGATGGAATTCACCCCAGAATTCTAAAAGAATTAAGCATAGAACTAGTGACACCACTAACTGCCCTTTTTAACAAATCATGGGAGGATGGTGTGGTACCTGAGGACTGGAAGAACACGGATGTGATTCCCCTTCACAAAAGTGGAACCAATAAAGAGGCAGGAAACTACAGACCTGTCAGTTTGACCTCTGTGGTAAGGAAAGTGATGGAATCACTTCTGAAGGAAAGAATTGTTGCGTACCTAGAGGCTAGTGGGGCACAGGACCCAAGGCAGCATGGGTTCACAGCAGGAAGGTCATGTCAGATGAATCTAATTGATTTCTTTGACTGGGTGACCAAAGTAGTAGACCCGGGAAGGGCTGTGGACATGGCCTACCTAGACTTTAGCAAGGCATTTGACACAGTCCCACACAAAAGATTAGTAGTCAAATTAACCAGCCTGGGAGTGGGTCCCAGGGTGGTAGCCTGGGTAAAACATTGGCTGAACAACAGGACACATAAGGTAATTGTAAATGGAGTCCACTGAAGAAAGAGGGTTGCTAGTGGGTACACTGAGGGTTCAGTACTGGGTCCAGTGCTTTTAATGTCTTTATAAGTGACATTGCAGAGGGACTGGAAGGAAAAGTATGCCTCTTTGCAGATGACACAAAGATCTGCAACAGGGTTGATACACAAGGAGGCATGGAAAGGATGAGAAGGGACTTGGCAAGGTTGGAAGAACAGTCAGAAGTATGGCAGCTTAGATTCAATGCAAAGAAGTGCAAAGTAATGCACCTGGGAAACAAAAACCCAGTGGAAGATTACACAATGAGGTGGTAGGTAGTAACAACAACAAAAATGGAAAGGGACCTGGGGGTAATCATATCAGATGATCTTAAGGTTGGCAAGTAATGTGAGAAGGCAGTAAGGAGGGCTGGGGGGATACTGGGATGTATAGGGAGAGGTATCCCCAGCAGAAAATAGGAATTTGTTATCCCCCTGTACAGACAGTTGGTGAGACCCCATCTGGAGTACTGCATCCAGTTCTGGAGACCCCATCTCCGCAAGGACATAGACAGGATGGAGGCTGTTCAGAGGAGGGCAACTAAAATAGTGCTGGGTCTGCAAGAGAAGCCATACGAGAAGAGACTAAAGGAGCTTAATATGTATACTTTTGAGGAAAGGAGGAGAGGGGACATGATAGAAATGTTTAAGTACCTCAGTGGAATCAACAAAGTCCAAGAGGGTAGCATCTTTCAGAAAAAGAGATGTGTAAGAACAAGGGGACACAATTTGAAGATAGAGGGGGACGGCTCAGGGGCAATGTGAGGAAGTATTTTTTCACAGAGAGGGTGGTGGACACATGGAACAGCCTTCCTGAGGAGGATGTGGGGTCTAAAACTGTGGGAGAATTCAAGAATGCATGGGACAGGCATAAGGCAATTTTTGTGGGGGGTAGGAAGAAATAGGCTGTTGGTTAAATAGGATCTGCAGCTTATCCTCTAGATAGGGAAATGGGCAGACTAGGTGGGCCAAGTGGTCCTTATCTGCCATCAAAGTCTATGTTTCTATATATCTAACACCATCTGACACTGTGTTTATTCTGTTTTTTTTTTATTTGGGGAAGTATAATATCGACCAAAATGTTTATTTCTTTGCCATCACTCTTTGTGCCCCTGGGACTTAATCAAATTTTATGTGTTTCTGTTTAGTCAGTAATGATTCAAATTAGAATTTTATGAGAATTCACTTGCTTTAAGTCTGGGATACTTCATAATACATTTTGAATAGACAAGCTTTTGCAGTTATTCACAGCTTAGCAGTCTTAGAGGTTAATGTTATAGATGATAGAAAATGTTCACTATATTGTTATTGATTTCTAATGTTCTTAACTCCCTTTGTGGGAAAAATATGGCGTTAATTTTGTTTAATGTTTTTAGGTGATATACCTTCATTTGCTGTGTATTTGCTAGCAACAAGAAGATTTCTGAGTTTATTAGGCCACTTAGGCATTGAATATGTCTATCATATTCTAGGTTGGGGAATGGGGATTTAGGATGGGATTCATTGTTGTCATTAATGATTGTAAGAATTCAGTCTATTGGACTGGGGGTGTTTAGACTTAGTAAAACTTCATTTCCACTAGATTCTATTAAGTTAAAACTTACTTGGGATGGGGGGGCTGGAGTGGTCAGGGGAGCTATTCACTTTACCATGTAATATTTAATATTGTTAAGCTACCTCTTCTTCATTGCTATGTTTTTAATATGGACCTTATGTTCCACAGAATGGCCCGCTTTGTCTTGGAGGTGCTCTATAGAATCCATAGGTGCATATTGTACAATAATCTAAACTAGTCAAAACCCCATGTCCATAGGAATTCATATCTTCTTCAATTCATGTTCAAAATCTGGAAAATTGGGGTCCCAACTTACAGTATATTCTCGACCTATTCTAACTCAGATGTGTGAAAGATAATTTAAGATCGGCTTAGGGTATACAATATTCCATTGTCAAAAAAAAAATGAATGTGGGCAAGTCATCTGTTCCTTACAGAGGAGCTGCTCTGTGAAACCAAATTCCATCATATTTACGTGGGGCTGGTCAACTAATTCACCTATCTGATCTATACAAATAGTGCTTGACTTGGTCAAGCAGTTCCTTCCATTGTAGTCAATGTGATGCTTGTTAATTCTCGACTGTTCGTGTCTCCAGATACTTTATACTGTATGTCTTATTTATAATGCTTGGCTTGTGTTTCTTTTTTTATATTGTAACTTATGTCTGCTTTGTTCTAATGCTTGGGACTTCATTGAATGTATTTTCCTTAGTCTCATGAATAAAAAAGATCTGCTACTACTGCTACATGTTTTTAATATCTTTTTTATTTATGGTTACTCTGAACCTTAAACTGGCAATGTGGAATGTAAAGGGCCTGTAATCAAAATCTAAATGGATGTCAATTCCAAGCTATCTAAATTCATGGGGATTTAACTTATCTTTTTTTGCAGGAAACACATTTATTAAAATCTAAGATTGAGTACCTTAAAATATTTCATTTTAAAAATACATATGGAGCAGCTAAATATACTGCTAAATCAGGTGTAGCTATCTTAATAGTTTATTTTGTAGACTTTCACCTCTCAATACATATTATTGACCAAGAGGGTAGTTATGTTTTAACTGTAGGACAGATTGGTCAAAGTAAGCATGTTCTGGGTTCCATTTATGGGCCTAATAATGCTGTGTCCTCCTTTTATATGAGATGAAGTTCAGTTATTGCCCCTTTCTCCTCCTATCATATTATTTTAGGAGTGGACTGGAGCATATCCTTAGATCCCTACTTAGACAAATCAAATCCACCATATCATACCACTTTTATAAAAAGTAAAGCTCTCCATGATTTAATTACAATATTTGAGTTATCAGATCATTGGAGAACTCATTTTCCTAATGAAAAGTCTTTTACTTTTTTTTTACAAGCCCATAACTCATTTTCCAGAATTGATTTTTTTCTTGTTTCTAAATCCCTTCTTTCTTCAGTTTTCAACCCACAGATTTTTCCACATACCTTGTCTGATCATTCTTTAGTCTTTATTAATTTAAAATTGGGTGTACCTTATTTAAAACGTTTTTCATGGAGGTTAAACCCTAATTTGTTGAGACAAGATTACATAATTAAATATATCAACCATTCTACGTGGCTTTTTGGGAACAGAACTCTCACTCAATTAATAAAGTTTATAAAATATGGTCTTTCTGCAAATGCTTCATAAAGGGGGCAGTTCATCAGATTTGGAGCAAAGCTTAAAAAATAAAAGACTGAAAAAGAAAAAAAATCACTAAAAGGCTGCGTGAATTGGAAGATAAAGACCACAATACGCTCACACAACTGGACCATCAGAAAATTCAAGCCTTAAGAGATGATGTATTGTTTATTTCTAGTGAGCAAGCAGAATTCCTTATTATCAGATCAAAGGCCTTGTATACTAATATGGGGGAAAAACTTAAACATTTGGCACATAGAATTAAAAGAAAATGGAACAATCCAGACATGTTGAATCCATAATTTTGGATAACCACAATAAGGGTTTAATGGATTACAATGATATTCTTAATGAATTCTACATTTTTTACTCTAATTTATATAGCCCTTTTTCCAATCCCCCACCTTTGGAATAGATAGACAAGAACTTAAGTAATTTTTCCTGCCCACGTATCCCACATTCAGATGCCTTGAAACTAGTTTTACCAGTCACTCTCAAAGAGATTAATGAAGTTATAAATAATTTTGCTATTAATAAAGCTCCTGGTCCAGCTGGTCTCATGGCAAATTTCAATAAGACATTTAAAATCTCTTTGACTTCTATCGTAAAATCATTTTTTGACTTTATTTTATCTGAATGTAATTCTGATAAAACACTATTAGAAACATGCATAATTCTTCTTCCAAAACCCAATAACTCAAAACAGAGTTTCCAATTACTGTCCCATATCTTTAATTAATTACAATATAAAAATTCAAACTCATGTTCTTGGCCAAAGAATTAAAGAGATATGGCAACTACTGATACATTTTGACCAAGTGAGCTTTATGTCATCAAGACAAGCATCAGACCACTTCAGAAAAATATCTCATATTCTTTCTGCATCCAGGGAGTCCAAACATTCTTTAGCTTTGGTCTCCCTTGATGAGGAAAAAGCTTCTGATTGAGTCCATCATAGCTTTCCATATACCACTTTGCTTAAATATGATTTCCCTCTGAAATGTATTGATTGGTTAAAAATTGTATGTACTAATGCATCCACTAGAATTAGCTGCAATAACTTACTCTCCCCCCCCCCGTTATATTGTTTCAAGGCACCAGACAGGGATGTCCCCTTTCTGCAATCCTTTTTAATTTTTAATTAGAACCCTGACTATATTTTCTAAATTCTAATGCATCTATTAAAGTTATTACAATTGCATCATTCCAATTAAAACTATCAGCATTTGCTGATGACATATTATTCCATGTGTCAGATACATTGAACTCGATTAAGGCTGCTTTGAATGTTATGGATCAGTCCAGTAAGGTTTCCAATTATAAGCCTAATAAAGATAAAACAGAGGTAATGCCCCTAATTGTTTTTATAAAGAAGAAATTTGTCAATTAGGGCTTTTATGGAACCCCTCAGGAATTAAATACTTGGGAATTTTCATCTTCAAGGATGAATCTCAACTAATTAAATGTAACCTTGAAGAACCTATGCAAAAAATCACCCAGGATCTACAGAGATGGTCTTCTCTTCCTATCTCATTTTATGGTTGGCTCAATATTGTAAAAGTGAATATCTTCCCCAGAATATTTTTTCCTATCAATATGCTTAATGTTTTTATTCCTTTTAGTTAGTTTAGTAAACTGCATTCAGTTATTAATAGTTTCCCGTGGCTAAAGGTCTTACCTAGAATCCTTGCTCAAAAACTTATGCTTCCCAGAAACTTAAGAGGACCAAAATAACCAAACTTCTTTTTCTATTATTTAGCCTCTCATGTTAATAAATACTTGAAGTGGCTATCCAATAAAACTGCATCTCTTTCCTACGTTCCTACCTGAGTTCTACTAGAAAAAGAAATGTTGAGATGTCACAAGATACAGTAGTTCTGTAGACTATTCTATATTCTAGACTTAAACTTGTTCCCAAGGACCTTAAAAATTCTGTGATAGGTACTTCTTTAAAAATACACAATCAGTTTTGCTTTTTTTAATATTGATATAGTTCAAAGCATTTATCAACCTAACCTGTACAATCTAAACTTTCGCTTTCATGGTAAAACCTTTACCTCCAAGTTTTCACCATGTTCTACAAACTAATGTGTAAAATCTTTAATGGTTAATGGACAATTCTGCTCTTTCTTAGAATATTCTAACATCTCTAATTGGTCTAAGAAATATATTTTAAACTGTAATCTTCTAAAGCTCATTTTACAGTCACATTATGGATGCTTTTTGTCTTCCCAAGAAGAGCTTAATCCTTTATCGGAGTTAATAACTGCAATTAATAAACCCCATCCCATTTCAGTTTTGTACAGATATCTCTTGAAGTTAAAATATTCTGATAAGTCCTTTACTAATTTATTTTGGGGCAACTATGCCTCACCTTACTCTTTAAATTGGACAAATATGTGGAATAACATTTACAAAACAATTCCCCTAGACAACTTAAGAATGATCCATTACAAACTACTACATTATGCATACTTAAACCCCTTTAAGACTTCACAAAATGGGTCTTAGGCAGTCTAACTTATGCCACAAATACAATATTACTTTTGGCTCCTTAGACCATATGCTATCGTCTTGCCCATCTTTACAAAAGTTTTGGCAGGAAGTTAAGGGAGAAATTACAGACAAAATAACTCAGTCTTATGACTTCATCTTAGATAATTGTATTTTGGATAATTATCCAAATATGTCATTCTATGCCAAATCAACGTTAACTATAGTGGGGGTTACTACTGCCCAGCTGATACTTACATACTGGGTTGAATGTTCTCCCCCCCTTTCAAAGAATGGGTTGCTCAACTAAGATAAAATCTGTGGCCTCATGGCCATATCACAGCAGCCGTGGCTAAATCCCAACATAACCGACACCCTGTCATGGTCTATTGCTTAAGTGTGTCACAGGGGTGAACAGTGTGACAAAGCAGTGGATAGGGCCAGTGGGATTGGGATGCATAGTGAGAGGTATCTCCAGCAGGTGGAGTAAGTGGGTGTTGCCACTGTACTGTTCACTTGTGAGACCCCATGTGGAGTACTGTGTCCAGTTCTGAAGGCCACACCTCAGAAAGGACATAGACAAGGTGGAGGCAGTCTTGAGGAAGGCAACTAAAAAGGTGCAGAGGTTGCATCAAAAGTCCTTCAAAGAAAGACTGAGGGATCTCAAAATATACACCCTGGAAAAGAGGAGAGCAAGAGGGGACATGACAGAGACCTACAAGTACCTCACAGGGGGTGAACAGGGTGCAGGAGGGGAGTCACAGAGGTACCAGCTACAAACTGGGATTTTGGCAAAAAATATTACACTTAACAGGGCTCCATGTTGTTTTCATGAGCTTTTAAAAAAACATGTATCAGTAGCTAAAACACAATCTAGATATACTCATTATACAAGGTTTGCAGTTCCTATGATGAAAGCATCTCTTGAACAAAAATCATTATAATTTTACCATGTGTATACAATACTTTACCTCTGGTGATATCTGACACTTGTACCACATTACCTGTCTTTAAAAAAGTGTTACAGAAACATCTCATAGATGTCAATGCCTACAAATATTTGACTGTCTAATAATTCTATCTCCTATGTATTACTGTTGTTTATATATTTGATGATTGTTCTGGTCACCAATGTAAACAGATCTTTGGCCCATGGTTTTATCCAGATTTTTATTTTGAATAAACAAAGCAAAACAAAAAGAACTTTCAAATGAGGAAGAGCACCAAGACCTGAAAGCATGCAGTGATGCTGGTGGGGGGGGGGTGGAGTTCAGAGGGATGTGAGGAAGTACTCCTTCACCAAAACTAGCATGTGTCAATGCCGAATGTTTGCTTGCTGGTATTGGCATTGGTACTGCATGAGTCAGAGAGATGCATAACAGGAATGACAGTGAAGTATTGAAATAACTCCAACCACCACCCCCATCCTGCAGAGACTGACACACATTGGGCTGTGCCGTAGGGTCATCAGCCATAACACTCATGCCATTCTACCTCACCTCACCCTGCAGACATTGACAGGTGTCTTGGTGTGCCTTGAGGACTTTGGCCCTTATGCTCACCCCATTCCATAAGGAAATAAGCTGAGATAGATTCAGTATAGGAGAATGGGGTGAACGTTAGGGCTGAAGACCCCAAGGCACACCTCGACACCGGTCAATAGCTGCAGGGTGGTGGTGGGGGTTGGGGTGGAATGGCATGAACATTACGGCCAACAACCCCAAGCCACACCCCCGATGCCTGTCAGTCATCACAGGGTGGGGCATTTAGGTTGGAAACCCTAATGCCCCAGTGTTTGTGGGCACTTTCACTCCAAATTTTCAACATGGACTTTTTGGGACTGCACCTCATGAACAGTGGCACTATAATTTCATTACTTAATCCTGAAAGGTGATTTCGCACAGCGAATGCACCATTAGGCACAACAGCTGCAAAAGACATTTTGGGCAGGATGTGAAAAATGACATCTGTACTGTTCATAAGGAGGTGTGAAAAAATGGCAATGTTGAAAATCTGGAGTGAAAATATGAAAAAATGGTGAAGTTATGGGCATGCATAGAAATTGCTTAACACATGCTTATAATGCAGTAATTTTTGTGAATTTGTTTACCAAATTTTCAACATGGCCTTTTTGGGACCTCCCCTCATGAACAGTGGCACTGTAATTTCATTAATCTGTCCCAAAAGTTGATTTCACACAGCGACTGCGCCATTCTGCACCACAGGTGCGAAAATATGTTTCAGGCAAGATGCAAAAAATGACTGCTGTACTGTTCATAAGGAGGTGTGAAAAATTGTCAATGTTGGAAATTTGAAGAGAAAATATTAAAAATTGGTGCAGTTACAAGCATGCATACAAACTTTACAATGCACGCTTGTAACGCAGTCATTTTGTGGAGCTTTTTCTCCAAACTTGCAACATAGGCTTTTTGGGACCCCACCTCATAAACAGTGGCACTGTCATTTCATTAATCACTCCCAAAAGGTGATTCCACACAGCGACCGGTAAATCACCTTTCAGGACCGAGAAATGAAATTACAGTCTCAGTGGTCATGAGGTTGGGTCCCAAGAACCCAATGTTGAAAACTGGGGCCAAAACACCATAAAAATGGCTGAGCTATCAACCTAAGTTGAAACTCCCCTTTGATTGCCATTGTAATGCTTACGTTATTTTTCTTCAGTTTGCAGTCAGCTTTTGAAGAGTGCAGATGTATTCCTGGTCCACAGAAGATCGCAGTGCCAGACCTCTGGAGGTAAGTATGGGTGTGAGGGAGTGCGAGAAGGTGGATGCGCAGAGGGAGGGTGTGAGTTGGGGGAGGGAGGCCAACCGGAAAGATGAGGGACCATTTTCTTTTTTTTCAGTTTTAAAAAAAATACATCATGGGACTGTTTTCTTTTTTACAGGTGAAAACAAAATGGATTTTGGCACACTGGGGTAGGCTCCCAGTGTGCCAGACTAGTGGAGGGGGGATCAATGCCAACCTGTGGACTGGGCACCCTGAGGTCAGCTGACAAAAAGAGGGCATGGGGCAGATTCAACACAGGGAGTGGGCATCCCGGTGTTGGAAAAACATAACAATTACTTTGGCACACTGGGTGAGCTCCCAGTGTGCCATAATAGTGGGGAGTATGCCGACACAGGGACAGGGCACCCTGTTGTTGGCAAAATATATGTTTGGGCTTGGAAGGGCATGCCAAAATGGGGATTGGGCACCCTGATGTCAGCTTTGGGGAGAGTGTGTGTGGTGGGCAGCAGGAGCCGCCAATTAAGTGCAGTATTTATTTCACCAGGAAAGACACACTGAGCAAATGAATTGCTTGTAAGTCCAGCTATGCACAATACTGTGCACTGTAATGCGCATGGCTGGAATTTGCCTAGTTGTTGGGGGGGAAGGGATCTGCCACTGCAATGACAAAACTGTCTGATTGGAGCAGCATATTTCTTTCAAGTCTGGCACTCACTCTGAAATTGCCATCATCAGCAGCTTTCCTGTTAATTGGTGGCCGATGGATGAGCCCCAGAAAGTGTTGGCTGGATTGGCCAAATACTGCCACAACTCTGCAATACTGTCCTCTCCTCACAATGTTTCTTGTGCACTGCGTGCTCAAGCAAACATGAAAATGGTATACACCTGGAACAGATTTCCAGTGGAAAGGTGGAGGCAAAAACAGTAGTGAGCTTCAAGAGTGCATGTGATAGACATGGAGCATATTAGTACCTATGCAGGGAGGAAGGAGGGCTGCATGAGAACAGTTAATGTCTTTGGAGACAGACTAGGCAGAGACCATCTAGGCAGAGATATTGCAAAGTTTTAATTTGATGGCAAATTTCCAGCACAGTCACCAACTCTGCTACCACAGAGCAATTCACAAATTTTTGCTATCAGCTTGTAAATTCATGTATACAGTATGACTTTGCCGGTGACTTTGTGACAACTTCACCATTAAGACAGGCAGGAAAAGTATGTTAACTTCACTGATAACTTCATTGATAAGACAGGTGAAGTCCATTTAAAACATGGCTACTTCCTAAAAACAACTGCTTGATGTAACTCCTGCAGATCACATGCTACTGTTCTATGTAGTAACTCATCCTTAGTTTTGCTTTGGAGTCTGAGCTAGGAGTAAAAGGGGACAAATCTGCACTTTTAAAACTAGAGAGAGAAACACTTTCTCACCTTTCTTTTGCCTGTTAAATATGTTAATTTTACTTTACAGTTAGTGAGTCTTTGTTTAGTTGTGTATCCGTTATTTTGTGTTCAACAGTCCTTTGGCTCATTTAGGCTGCACCAGGCCCTCAGGGTAACTCAGCATACACACCTCCGAGGGGGCCAGCCTGGGTCCACAGTGGTAGTAATTGTGGCACGGTGCCTCCACCTGGGTAATCTTGTGGATAAAGATCAGGTTACCACCTCCAGGAACTAAGTAAGCTGCTCTGGTAATACTTTTCCCCACACAGTAGCTGCACACACCTCCAGCAGCACTCTTTCAGTAACACAGTGATCATGGATAAAATGCAAACCGTAACCTCATTTATTTGGGGAGGGAAACACAATGAGGGGAATGTCAACAACCATTTACTTTAGTTAGACAATCATTTTCCCCATAGCAACCCCTCTTCCCACCCCTGGGTGCACCCAGAATGTCACTGTATGGTGTGTACCTCACCGGTTGGTGATGAAGGCCTGGGGTCTTTCATTGGGGCCCAGATAAACATGGAACACACTTTCAGACTTGCAATCCTGGGCTTGCCAAATCTGTATGTCACTAAATATCCTGAGCAAAGATTACCCCCAGAATCCTAACTGGCTAGTTAACTAATAGACTCCCCAGAGCTGCAGCTCAGGGTACTCACAGTTTTGCAGTTCACACAGGGGGTTCACAGCCACATGAGTTTCATGGAACCATGGAGGGTCTCCGTTGGTGGTGCACCACAGGTGGGAAAGCAGAACTGGACAAACTTGAGGGATGATGATCTTCACCCACTTAGTCTTGCTAGCTTCACCTACAGGCCTTTATAGACAGACTTCATGCAGGCAGGCCTGTTTCATCCTTTAACACTGGGGTCAGCATCGTCTTCAGTCCGAGAAACCAGGATTGACTATGTTCCTCAAATGCCTCTGTTGCAGGTCTAGTCACCCTACAGGACCTGCACAGGGCAGTGGGACTCCCACAGTCTCTCACCTCACAGCCCCTATCTCAGGGAATGCTTCCACAAGCAGTGCTGGGTCCTGTCACAACAGTTTGCCTCAACACTTACAGTCTCTCCCCTGGCTGAATGTTCATGTCACTAAAAAATTTCTCTTCCGAGGGGATCAGCAGCCTACTCAAGTTCCGCAGCCCAACTCTTCCCATTTCAAAAAAGCTGTCCAACTGCATGGGCTGCTAGAGAAAATTGCTTTCTACTTTAGTCACACAGAAGCAGCTGCTATTCCTCCTGCACTCGGCTGAGTAGTTTTAAGTAGTTGGGGTTTAGAAGCAGCCAGGAAAACTTCATATACTTGGATAGTTTCTCTCCTCACAGCACACAGCAGTTCCTCTTGACAACTCTCCCTTTGTGGTGGCAAAACAGTCTTATATCTCCCTTTGCAGCCTCTCTTTGATTGGTTGCAGCTTACCAGGTGATCTCAAGGCTGGCTCTGTATTTTACCCAGCAGCCCCATTTTGTAGTTTTCTATGGGGGCTGCCATTTTATCTACCTTAGGGCTCTCTGCAGTCCAGCCCTGATTTATGCAGTTAAGCCCTCTAACAGGGATAACACTATGCTTTCTTTTGACTGGAGGCCTTCCAGTCACTATTTCTATTGCTCCCCGGCTCCTCTGCTCATCCTAGAGCCTGGGATATACATTTTTTTTACTAATGACCACATGACTGAACTGGAATTGGAGTACAGCTTCTTTAAATTTTTGTTTTGATGTCCGTGCATGCTTAGAGGGGGTGGGCCACCATGTCATTAAATTACTATATGGTCCCCACTTTTTAAAACATTGGGACTGCAAGTTATCAGCCCTTTATTTTTTCTTAGCACCCTCAAGCACAGAAATCATGTCTTTGTCCTCGGACCCTTTGTACAGAGATCCCACGGGGCCGAGAACAGTGACGGCACTGGCAGCCACAGTCATGAGGTGATGGGAGCCACCAGGATCCAGATCCCACCCAGGACACCTTGGAGTGGTATCATTGCATGGTTGGGGCCGGAGCCCACAAGGTAAGCCCATTTTGGGGGCTTACATGTGTATATTGAACACATTTCTGTTACCTTTTTTACCTCTTTTAGTATTGTTTTATTCACTGTTTTTACTCTTTTTGTTTGTTTTAAGGTAAAATGAGTTGGACAGAGAGTGGTCAGGAGGAGAGGGGGTACAGACAGCAGAGAGGAGATATGGGATTCAGCTGAAAATGACCTGGCCCATTAGAGTGGCAGCAGCAAGAGGAGCCTGCAGCAGCAGCACCCAAACCCCCTCCACAGTGCAGGACCCCTGGTCCCAGCAAAGAGATGAGGCAAGGGCACCACCATCAGCATCTGTGCACCATAAGGAGCAGGACCCACAGAAAGGACACTCTCAGTCCTCCTCTCAGTGGCAGCTGAAGTCCCATGAATGGGATTTTTTCAAAATGGAGCCCACCGACAACAGTGTGGTGACCTGCAAACTTTGCCACACTGTTCAACATGGGAAACCAGGGAGTCATCTAGGGACAGGTGGACAACACACACACACACACACACACACACACACACACACACACCTGCAAGAGAGGCACCTGAAAGAGTGTGGGATGAACATGTAAGACAGAAAGGTGGTGAGAGGGGTGTAGGTGGTGCCACCCATAGTGCTTCTTCTAGGAAGTGGAAGAGAAAGAGATATGGCAGTGTGCAGGTGCAGGAGGGGGAGATGGAGGAGTCTGTGACAGGGACCTGTAGTGAGCTTCTAGTGGTGCAGTGGGGGGCACCACTTGAGGCACTGGCCTCAGATCCTTTTTCCATATCCATCCATATGGAAGTAGAACAGCTCCGCAAGGAGGTAGAGAAGCTCACCCATCAAGTTGCAAGGCTGAAGGAGATGTTGGAGGTGGTGCTCTGCCACCAGCAAACAATTATGGAGTGTTTGGCAATAGTGAGAAGTGGCAGCATGCCCTCTGTCCCTAGGTTATAGCCCTCCAAACTGGTTATTTTCTTTTATCTTTTGCTTGTCCTTAAAAACGAAAATAAATAAATAAATAAACTTGAAAAAAAAGTTGTTCATCTGTCCTCCTTATTTCCCTCTGTCTGTTTGTATTTATGTATTTCTGTTACTGTTGCACAGTCTATATTTCTATCCTATTGGCTTTGGTTCTATCTTTAAAAAAAAAAGACAAAAAAATGTTTATTTCCTGTCATGAAGCTGTGTGTCCAATATGGCACACCTTTCCTTTCTTTCTGTTTCTCACTATCTTTTCCGAAATTTTTTGCAATTACCTGAATTAATATGTCAGGCCACTACAGGCTAGTAGTACTGTCACTGCCTTGTGGTACTGCACTACGTTGCTGTGCTCCCAACACTGTTCTTTATGCATTTTGTGCTAGTTGTGCCCGAATCACAATACACATTACCTGTGTTCTCCAATGATTTGTCTGAAGTGTCCAAATCTATAGCACTGTCGTACACTCAAATGCCAAGCACAATACACAAATGTCTCACTTCTGCAAATACTTGTCCCAAACCTGGAATCAGTAATGCTGGTACTAAACTGCAACTGGTGCCTCTGCTACTATGCTGTATAATTCGCTTTCTGTCTGTGTTGACAAGCACTATAGTACACACAACTGCCATGCACAAGATATATGTTTCTCACTTCCAGAAATTGTTTCCCCAAACCCAAAATCAGTAATGCCAGTAATAAACTGCTGCTGGTGCCTCTGCTACTATGCTGTTTAATTTGCCATCTTGGACAGTCTGTGTTATCAAGCACTTTAGTACACACAACTGCCAAGTACAAGATATAAGTTTCTCACTTCTGAAGATTGTTCCCCCAGACCCCAAATTGATAATGTTGGTAATAAACTGCTGCTGCTGCCTTTGCAACTCTGATTCCATAACACTGAAACTCCAACTTAGAAAAGAAGTGTTAAAATCTGTATATTCAGCAGTCAGCCAACATGAGTAATTTAATATTAAGTATAGCAAAAAATTATAGAGCACCATCACTTCACGAAAAATATGACAAAATAAACCTTTGCAAAATGAGGAAGTGAGGCCCCATATCAACAAACAGGGTTGCACCCCAAAATTAAGTGGTGTGAATGTGAGTAAGTGATGCGAAATACACGATGCAGTAAACAAACAGGGTTGCACCCAAAAATTAAGTGGTGTGAATTGTGAGTAAGTGACATGAAACAAAAGATTTTATAAAAAACAGGGTTTCATCCAAAAATTAAGTGGCATCAAACAAAAGATTCGATAACACTGAAAATCACTAAAACTGCTACAGAGAAAGAGAATGACAAAATGGTTTACTTAAACACTGAAATCCCAACTGAGAAAAGAAATGTTCCAAATCTGTGAATTTAACAGTCAGCCAACAAGGGTAATTTAATATCAAGTATAACAAAATGTGACACTATAACTTTAAGGAAAATTTGACAAATCTGATTTCAAGTCTATTGTTGTCTCTCTTGTGTAACTGCACAGTCCTTACACTATCATTAAAATTGTTCTCAACTACTGCTGTCACATAGTACCGCGCTGTGTTTAACTGCCCCCGAACTCTGCTCATTATGCATTTTGCCTTAGATGTGCATTAATCACAATATGCATTACTTCTGTTCTCCCAGAAGACAGTAATGCTGGTAATAAAGTACTGCTGCAGCCATTGCTACTTCACTGTTTAATTCACCCTCTGGGACACTATGTGCTGTCAAACACTTTAGTACATATGTACCTGCCAAGTACTATATATATATATATATATATATATATATAAATTTCTCACTTCTGGAAATTCTTTAAAGGCTATTTTTATTCAATATGCTTTATTCATTATACTGTATACAGCAGAAATGACAATAATGGCAAACAGGTGAAAACTGATAGGTTACAACTCAATGCATCAAGACTGCCAATACAGTTATTAACAAAACAGACACATAATAAAGTACAAACTAAAATAGACACCATACATTAAATGAAACAAATATCCCCCAATCCCACCCCCCCCCCTGGTGCCAATCATGGTATCTACTGTCCATAAAATGACTTAAGTCAGTTGAGCGGCTTTCTTCTCTAGAGTTTCCAAGCTGTGAGAAAAACATCTAAAGGGCCCCATTTACTGTGATAACCATTAAGTCGGTTGGCCATTGATGCAACATGCCGTTCCAACTGAACAGCCAATAATATTTCTCTATGCCATTCTATCACACATGGCAGGGATTCCTCCTTCCAGTACCTCATGATGGTTAATTTGGTTACAGCAGATATCATAGCTATATGTGCCATTCTTATTCTAGGGGTATCAGAGGGACAACAATTGAGCAGACAAGCCTCTGGTGTAAACAGTGGATCGAGCCCTAGCATTGGGTCAAGGGAGCTTCTGATTGCTTGCCAATACTTATGAACTCTTGGACATTTCCATAACATATGATATAAGTCCCCGTCTGTTGCTGAACACCTTTGACATTGGGAGGAGGGTAACCTACCCATTTTATATAATCACTGTAGAGTATAATATAAATTGTGCATTACATTATACTGCATCAAGTGAAGTCTATCCTGTTTAATAAATCTGTAAATATTATTCCAGGTCCGCTTCCATGTGTTAACATCCTCTGTGATGGAAAGTTTTTGGGTCCAGTAGTAGCATATACCTTGTGGTAGGTGAAAGTCTAGAGATTGTAAGATTCTATATATCTTGGAAACTGAGTGTGGTTGTTCTGCTACCTGAAAGAGGGTAGAGGGTTCCATTTTTGGAGGAATATAGCAGCCCTGTCCCCCCAGAAAGGAAACCAGGATGTGTTTTAGTTGCCAATATTTAAAAAGATGTCCCATATGTGCATTGAAATGCTGCTGAAATTGGAAAAAGGGGAGCATATCCCCAGTAGGGGCTATATCTTGGATCTTAGCCTGCTTCACAAGCATCCAAAATGAGGGAGAAATAGGCCTGCTTCCAATTTTAATTTGGGGATTGCACATTAATGGCTGTTCTAGGGACTTATGCCAATCCAAGGCCAGATGCTTTTGCACTTGGTGCAGAGCTCTGATGGACCATCCAATCATATTATCCTTTAGGGGCTTAGGAAGAAATTTCGGAGAAGAATAAACTAGCAATGTTAGAGTACAATGGGTCTTAGAGGCCAAGTACCTCTCAATATCTAGCTAGAGAGGTAAATTTGTATCTGTATCTCGTGATGATAGCATACGGAGCCAGTATCTTAATTTACTAATGTGATGTGCACTGTAGTAAATAAAAAATGATGGAAGAGCAATACCCCCTTGGAGCTTGGGCGCTGTAAGCTTGGAATAATCTCGTCTTGCTTCTTTCCCCTTCCACAAATAAGAATTCAATAGTTTATGTAGTTTTATAAACCAGGACTTGTGGAGGAAGAACCCCAACATGCCCATAGGATATAAAATTCTAGGAAGCATGTTCATCTTGATTGTACCGATCCTTCCCCATAATGAAATGGGGAGGGATCCCCACCTGTCAAGATCTGTTTTCGATGTGGACATAAGATTTGTGAGATTCTTTTTTACCATGATAGACATTTCTCTGGCAACTTTAATGCCCAGATAGGTCACAGATTTGCACTCCCATTTTAGCCCAAATTCCTTTATTTCACCATACACAAGCCTTCCATTCATTGGAAAAATTCTGGTTTTTGAGAGATTCAACTCATAATAGGAAACCTTAGAAAAAAGATCTATCTCTTCTAACAACACTGGGATACCTATAACGGGTTCTTCCAAATGTGATAATAAATCATTGGCATAAGCCGATAAAAGGTGTCGTTGTTCTCCCACTTTGATACCTTTAAGGCGTGGAGAAGAGACCAGTCGTCATATAAAGGGTTCTAAATACAAGTTAAACAGGAGTGGGGATAGTGGACAGCCCTGCCTGGTGCCACGATATAATGTGAATGGATCTGAAAGTACACCATTGCACCATACCTGGGCAAATGGGGAAGCGTATAAGAGATGAGTCCACTTAATAAATTCATTTGGCAGGCCAAAATGTTCCAGGGAAAGGAAGAGAAAATCCCAAGAGACCCGATCAAAAGCCTTTTCAGCGTCTAAGGATATTAGGGTCATTGGGATATCTGATTTCTTGGCCAGTGACAGGAGATGTAATAATCTATCCATATGATCATTAGAAGACCTGCTTACCATGAAACCCACCTGTTCTGTGCCAATTAACTTGCCCATGATAGGCCCTAGTCTGTTAGCTAGTACTTTTCCTAAGATTTTGATGTCTGAATTCAGGAGGGAAATGGGACGGTAATTTTCCAGAAGTTGTGGGTCTCTACCCTGCTTGGGGATTACTACGACCAGGGCTTCTAGGAAACTATGTTATGTGATCCCATTCTCATAGCATGAGTTAAACACATCCATTAGAATGGGGGTTAACTCTGGTGTACAGTATTTGTATAAAGTACTTGGGAAGCCATCCGGTCCCAGTGACTTGTCTAAAGGAAGCTGCTTAATGGCTTGTTCAATTTCCCAGGTTTGTATACAAGCTGTCAGGAGGAGGGCATCAGCAGGTGACAGGCATGGAAGCCTGACCGAGTCTAAATATATTCGGATTTCTTCCTTTGTGGGGATTTCTTCCTTACTGACTGCGTAAAGATGTTGAAAGTAATTTCTAAAGCCTTCAGTTATTTTCCTAGGGTCTGTGGTAATTTGATTCATATTGGGGAGGTATAAACCAGGTATAAATCTGGCCACCTCTGCCTGTCTAAGTCGGATAGCCAGGAGCTTTACAGCCCTTTCCCTAGATTCAATATATTTAAATTTAGTCCTCTTAAGGAAAAGCTCAGCTCTTTGTGCCATAAGATGTAAAAACTGGGCCTGCAAATTATGGAGTGTAATCCAATCCTGTTCCAGTGAGCGAGCACTGATGTCTCATTCCACTGTTTTAATCAAGTTGAGAAGTTCTACCATATGAGCTTTAGATCGTAGGATCCTGGTAGTAGATAAACGTATAAATTCTCCCCTTAATGCACATTTTAACGCTGCCCAAACCACATCAATGTCTGATACTAAACCAATGTTATGTTCTAGAAAGGACGATATAAAATCTTTTATGTGCTCCAGTGTAGCTGGTATCTGCAGAAGCTGATTATTCAGATGCCATAGGGAATCTCTCTTAACCTAGGAATAATATAATGGAAATAGGAGAGTGGTCCAATATGACACGTGGGTGAATAATCGCATCCAGTATTCCCAGAATGACTGAAGAGCTCACCAGAAAGTAATCAATTCTAGAGCAGGTGCGATGTGGAGAGGAGTAAAAAGTGTAAGACCTCTCAGCAGGGTTCAGCACTCTCCAAATATCATTTAAACTGGCCCCACCATTTAGTCCTTCAAGGCTCGCTGGGCTGGGGTAAGCCCACATCTTTTAGAATCTGACCTATCTAGCTGAAGCTGAGGGGTACTTTCAAGGCTAAATGATAAAAATGACCTCCTGAAAGAATTTGATTGGTTTGCTTTAGCCTGTAGCCCTCTGGAGGATCTGTTTGAACCAGTTCATTGGTCCCTTCTTCATGTACAGCTCCATTTATGCCAGAAAAAATATACAAACTAGGAAGACATTGACAGGCCATTCCAGTACTTCGTATGGACAAAGATGCAGTCTGCTGTTCTCTTTATTCAACTGCGTTATGACCTAGAAGCAAAGGTAAGTGTTTTATTTTATTTTCTTTTCTTGATGTGGGGAAGGGGTTGTAGTAGCCACTTTATTTCTAACCATTTTTTCTTACTGTTTTTCTGTTTTCAGGTATTAACACTAGGGAGATGAAATCATGTTGCTGTATAGGTCCAGTCTGTATCGTTTTTGAGGGTTCAGCAATTTTTCCAACCACGGGAATGTAAGTATGTTTTTTTGGGGGGGGTAATTCTGAAAAGTTTTTCAGATGCCAGACTAAATGTTTTATTTATTTATTTATTTATTTATTTATTTATTTTATTTAGTTCATGAATCGGATTTACAACCTTTGAGTCATAGACTAATTTACAAAGGCACCTCATCGCAGGGAGGGTAACAACAGCAGTGTGGTAAGACAGGGTGAGACAAACAGGTGCGATACATACATTATACATTGCCTAAACATGGGCAGTTTCTGATGGTACAAGACAAAATCATAGGTAGGACCTAGCTGGTCATGCAGCCAAAGGCCTATACATAGTTTAACACATAGGTAGATTTCCATGGTACAGATCAAAGTTCATTGGTAGTTCCTAGCAGGCACGCAGGCAATGGTCAGCGTAAAATAGAGTGGGTGGGCTTACACGCCTGGGGGGAATGACAGGCCCTACCGTGGGCACGTGCACTTCTGAGTGCTAAGAAGGTGGTTGCGTGAGGGCAGCTTTGAACTGGCCAATTTTAGGGGTGCTGAGGAGGTGCGGGGGAGGAGTTATACCAGGATGGTGCTCTGTAATGGAAGGACCTTTGGCAAGGGAGGTCCTGGTTCTAGGACCGAGAAGGTGGCTTTGCAGGCTGTATGGGTGGCGCAGAGGGAAGCAAGCTGGAGCTGTGCCGTACACCCGGGGAACACAGTCCAAGAAGAGTCTTTGTTGCTAGTATACCAGTGTGATAATGCAGTCGTTCTTCCAGATTGAGTATGTTTGTGGTGGTATAGAGCTGACATGTGTGGGTTCCACTTGGGGCACCGGTCAGGAGCCTGCAGGCTTTGTTGATGGAGGTCTGGATTTTGGTGAGCACAGTGGGGTCAGTGGCTGCATAGATGGGGAGGTCATAGTCAACTAGTGACAGGATAGAGGAAGTGATAGCCAACCGCAGGGTGAAGCCAGGGAGGCAGTCTTTGTGTCGATATAGGAGCCGAATCCGGACAGTCATGGCAGTGGATAGGGCACTGACATGGGCATAGAAAGAGAAAGCTGAATCAAAGGTGATGCCCAGATATTTGTATGTAGATACCTGCTCAAGGGGATGGGAGGTGCTGGGGAGGAGGGAGAGAGGGGCATTTTTGGAGCTACTTTGGTGATGTGCAAAGATCATTGCCTTAGTTTTCTTGAGATTCAGGACCAGGCGGTGGTCGAGGAACCATTTTTCAGCTTGGCTGAAGGAGGACTGCAGGCTGTTCTGGAGAATGACCGGGTCGGGGTGCGAGGAGAGTAGGATGGCATCGTCTGCATATAGTAGCAGCTTTCCAGTACAAGAGCTAGGAAGGGTGTTCAGGAAGAGGCTGAATAATGTGGGGCCCAAAATGGAGCCTTGTGGAACTCCCGAGCATACAGGCAATGCTGAGGATAGGTCACCAGTTAGCTTGACTCATTGGGATCTACCACAGAGGTAGCTGGAAAACCAGGCTAATGGGCCAGCAGATAGCCCCATTTTACAGAGGGTGTCTAGCAATAGTAGGTGGTTCACAGTGTCGAAGGCCTTGGACAAGTCAATGAACACCGCCCCAGCCAACTCTCTGGAATCTAACGCAGAGTGTATAATGTGGGAGAATTCCAGTAGAGCTGTGGCGGTGCTGTGACCTGGGCAGAAGCCATGCTGTTCAGGGCACAGTATGTTGTGGCTGGATAGATATGCTGTAAGTTGAGCAGACACTATTTTTTCGAGAGCTTTGGGGGGGAGGATGGAGATAGGTCTGTAGTTATTAGGGACAGTACGGTCACCATTTTTGTGTACAGGGATGACTTTGGCCTGTTTCCATGCCCTTGGGAATCGGCCGAGACACAGGGATCGATTGAGGAGGTCAGGGAAGGGGACTATCATGACATCCAAAGTTAGGCGGAGTATCCAGGAGTCAAGGGGGTCATCACTTGGGTTGCGGGAGGAGAGAGCTTTTAGGAGGATTGGCTTTGCATCCTGTGGTGAGATAGTCCTAAAGAGGAAAGGGGGGCGAGCAACAACTGGACTGTCGTGAACCGGTATAGGGTCAAAGAAGTGGGCCGGGAGAACAGAGCTTAGATCAGTGAAGGTTTTGTTAAGGCAGTTGGCAGTATGGGAGGGGTCAGCGTCGATTGTGCCATTTACGATCAACTGAGGGGGGGGCGGGACGACCCATTTAACTCTTTCACGTTATTCCAGAAGGTGCGGGCATTGCCCCAGGTGGATGTCAGGGTGGTTTGGTAGTGGCTGGCTTTGGCTTTTCTTATGGCCCAGGTGCACTGGTTATGAGCTGCGTTGTAGGCTTGCCTGTCTGCTAGCTTGCCAGAACTGACAGCAATGTGCCATAGGTTATCACATTGCTTCAGTTGTAGGATCAGGGAAGGGGATATCCAGGCAGCCGGGTGCCTCTTGGTACTGGTGTGGGTGACAGGAGCGAAAACATCACAGGCCTTGCAGAAGGCATTGGTGAGGAAAGCAAGGGCAGCTGCCTATGTCCTTTGTGGGGATTGGGGACCAACTCAAGTGTGCAAGGTGATGCTTAAGTCATGTGAGACACCAGGCGTAAAACGGCGACAGGGGGTGGGGTGGTGCAGGGCTTTGAGCGCAGGGCTGGACCAGAGGCAGAGAAATGGCGAGTGGTCACTGAGGGAGTTGGGTAATACATTAATGTCCTTTATTTTGTGAGGGCGGTTAGAGAGCACAATGTCAAGGAGCGTGACTGGTTAAATCTAGTGGGTTGAGTCACTAGTTGGGATAGATCAAGGGCTGTGAAGTTATCTTTAGCTTGTGCTGAGGTAGCACTGAGCCAGTTGATGTTGAGATCTCCCCACTATGAGCTGTTTCATCTTGTGTGGCAAGGTATTGAGGTAATCAGTGAGGGAGCGGATAGCTTGATTTTGTTCTCGTGGGGGTACATATGCTGTAGTGAGGTACAGTGGACCTCGGCCTGGGTGAGGGGAGATTTTTAGGGTGATTGCTTGGGCCCCATGATCGAGCTTTGGGGTGCATAGGGCATGCCCCTGGAGGGAATTCGTTAGGTAGACTGCGCAACCACCCCCGCGCTTACCCACACGATCTTCTCTGAAGAGAGAGAAGCCAGGGAGGGAGACCATTGAGTCAGGGGTCAACGGTGAGAGCCAGGTTTCCACTATGGCAAGGACGTCAGGCTTGTGTTGGTTGACCCAGCATTGGCATGCAGCAGTCTTTTTTTGGTAGACTGCAGATATTCATGTAGGCAATGCGGAGGCCAGGCCCAATGGAGGGCAATGTGCCAGGTCCTGGGCCTGGGTTGGGGTTTACATTACCAGAGAGCAGGAGGAGTAGAATGGTGAGCCGGAGTAAGGGACTGTGGCTGTGGTGGTAGCGATGTTTGGGCAGCCAGGCAGATTTGTGGGGGGCAGTGCAGGGGATAGGCAGGGAGCTAATGGTGGGAAGGGATAGTACAGGGAGGTGCCAACTGTTATTGCAATCAGCAGAGGATAGGCGTGTCGGGGGGTGAGCTGGGGCTGATAAGTGAAACAGTGTGTGTGGGGTGTTAGTGGAGAAAGGTGGGTGTAAGGAGGGGTTGGTGGGAGTGGTGGGTGGACGAGAGGCAAGCATAAAGACATAAAACGCAGTGTCAGGGGGATTTAGAACAGCATTTTTTTGTAACAGGGTGGGGGTGAGGAGGAATAGCATGACTAATGCAGGACCTAAGGGAGTCATTATTTTAATCTGCTGGTAGAAAGACAGCAGGGTTTTAGACAAGCAGGGTCCCTCTAGTGTTCAGCCAGTATAATCTGCAGATGGCAAAGTGGGCTGATTGGTTCTGCAGCCTCACGTGACAAACACTATAAATTGGACAGCCGACCAAGGGTGGTGGTGGGGGCAGTGGGGAGCCAGCACTGAGTGTCAGGGGCTTAAACTGAGCACCTGTGCAGTGCAGCCTCCTCGGTCTGGTGTACCTGAGGTCCGTGGGGTGGGGGGGGCGACAGCGATCCTGTCCTGATGCTGGTGCTGGGGAGGGCTAGACCCTGGAGTCAGTTGAAAAACAAATTCTGACTGACTTACCACACATTATGACTGATTTTTCCAACTAGTTTGAAATTTGTGACTTCAACTAAGTAAAGAAAATGCAACCAATTTTTTCAACTTTCACCATCGTTGAATTTTATTATGTTGTATGTTTGTATACGTTAACTTCATATCTTCTGTTTGTTAAATGAATACATAATTACACTTAATAGGCATATGCTGCAGATGTAATAATACATATGTATAATTGACATACAGTAAGAGGCAGGCTTTTCGGATTTGCAATATAGACAACAATCACCCCTCACCAGCAATACATAACAAATACATACAGTACAGACAGACATACTAATCAGAGGTTCTATCCAAACCCAGTGTTCCGTGAAGAATACAGTGAAGTCCACCCCGCCAGATGAGCAACAGGATGTACATACGATGACATAAGATAATAAACATGCAAGAAAATAGGTTTGCATTCTTTAAAGATTATGCATGGGTAAGTAACTATCCAAATAATCTGACAGCCTGTGACAATCCCCAGGTGTGAGGCTAATTGTAATTAAGCATTTGTGTGCAGTGACACCGTTTTACTTACTGATTACTGCAGTGTAATACATGAATCAGGCTAAGTAATGTTATTAACTTGTTTGATGTAATTTCATGTAACCAGACATTCCAGAATGCCATAATGCTGACTTCAGAGGAGAACTGCAGAGCTGGTAGATTTGATTGCCTTTAATAGCCAGCCTGCAGTGAATGCCAGAGTGTTATGTAAGCTTTAATCTTTATTTTGTTGGACTGCTGTTTGTGTGGGGTGACTCGGGGTAGGTACAGTGAAGTCAGTGGACTGTAGGAAGCACCATGAGGACAGCAAAATCTGATTTTAGCTTACCAGATAATGAACATGTATACTACAGGGCAGGCTACAAGAATGCATATCTTATCTGAGCACTCCTCCTCTGATGTGGAGCATCATGGATTCTGGGAGTTATGGTTACATGAAATTGTATCTTACAAATCATTCTCAGTTAAATTGTTCTACTGCATTCTGTTGTGCAGTAACAGTAATTAAAATGAAATATTTTGTCACAAGTGCAAAATAGGGATCAGCCTCACACTTGGGTGTGAGGCTTTGCTGACAACTCCCTTTAATAGCTTCCCCTTTAATCTACCTAGTTGCATTAAGGTAGAGTAGATTCACATATTCCACCAGGCCAGTAAAGAAAAGTCCCATCCTCTTGACTTGTTTAATGCCAGCTGTGTATCATTTAAGTTGGAACTATAATATTCATCAACATGTAACCATAAAGTTATCCAGAACCAGATATAACCACAAATGTATCCATAACCAGAAAGTACTTAAGAAAAATGTTAATGAAAGCTTAGCATAGGCAGATGTCTTTTGTCCCACCACAGTTTGTAGTTATGTGCTGCATAATCAGACCTAGTAGCTAGTTTACAAGAAGCCATTTTCCTTTTCCATTGGTGCAAACAAAAGTATACCATAGCTGCAGGAATGTCATGCTGTAGTGTAAGTAAGGTAAGCAGACTAATTATATGTTCCATTTTCAATCTAACTCCATGACTGTACAGGTCTACTATATTTGGTTTATTCAATGGGGATACATACAGCAACATCCTCTGTAATATAAACCACATTACCATAATATAAACCAGATTATTATTACCTATGCATGTCACAAAATAACAGAAGTGTGCATAGTCCTAGTACCCCCAAATAAATTCTGGTTTCTTTAGCAGTTCTTGTCTATGCTGGACATCGCATCCAAGTTCACATTGTCATTACTCCTTACAGTAGCAAGCTGCATTGAAATTTACAGTGACAGTACATAAATTATGATCACAGAGAACAGTGAGAACAAGGATGTACACAGAATGCCATGGATTGGTGAATTGTCCTAATTTGTTATGTTGAGGCAAACCACACGGTGTCAAGGGAAGCAGTGGCACAGCATGTCCGGAATGTTGGTCAAATCCAGAGAGCAACAAAGACAAAAAAGTGGCCATTGGCCAGATACAGTTGATGATTCTGGCAAGTTGTGGAGACTGATGTGAAGGTTTGGTAACAATGAGTAAAGATTTGAGTGAGGGAGCATACCGCCATTCAAGAAGGCTTTATGTAATGTAGAAGAGGTGTACTGTAATAAGTTACCACTAGGCCTCCCTAATTCTGTTTGGACTTAATTAAGCCTTTTTCATGGCAAAAATAACTCATCTCTTGATTTCTATTGTGTTCTGCTGGATGCCAAGCTGTAAGGACATGCACCCTATCCGCACAAATCCTGATGATGATGATGATGAGCAGCTCCCATTCATGAATCAGGAAAGCAATCTGCACTACCTATTTCTGACAAACTATGTCTGTCTGTCAAGTGACAATGTTTTAAGCATTATGAATTTACTTTTTAAGTTTTTGTTTTATGATTGCATCATATGTTTTGTTTTAACAAAATCGTGTTTGATCACAGTTGTCAGCTTCTCTGGACAATGATTGCAAGTAACAGTTTAACATATATCTGTTGGTTCTGAACAACTTATGCCTGACTGTCCTGTCATCACCATGTCCAGCCTTAGGGGTATCCTGATGCCTCAACCCTAAGCACCACTTGCACTCTCCCTCCACTGTGGCACCAGTGGTGATCAGCATGGTGAGAGTCACATGGCACCTGTTCTGCATCATCTGAGTTGACTGGTGCACATCCCTCCACCCATTTATTTGCCCAGTCTCTCAGGCTGTCATATAATGCAACAAGTGGTCCAGGTATAGAAATGCTGACAACTGTGAACCAACATGATATGGTCAAAAGAAACACAAGGCACATAATCAAGATAAACCTGTTTCATGTCTGATCGTTCAGTGAAATAAAGGTAAAAACAGTCATTTACTGAATTGTTGAATTTGTGTCCTATGAAGATTTATACAAAAATATGTCTCGACAGTGGTGAATTTGGGGCAGATGCTGTATGTCACTGAGTGCAGAGGCTCCTAACTTCTGATGTTCTGATAGATGATAGTCAGGGAGGGGTCCAGCCTTCAGGCATTGATGCCTCTACCCCAAGCACCACTCCCCCCACTGTGTCACCAGTGGGGATCAACATGGTGAGAGGTCATATGGCATCTGTTCACCGTCAACATTGAGTTGACTGGTGGACATCCCTTCCACCCATTTATGTTCCCAGTCCCTCAGGCTGGCATATTGTGCAATGGAGGGGGCAAAAAATAGACAACTCTTGAGTGATCCATTCCATCGAGAGTCACTGAAAGATACATAAAACACAATCAATGGCAACTGTTCCATGTCAAAGTGTGTACAGTTAAAACATTGTTTGCTTGAATGATAATGAAATATTTTGGTATAAGTCTTCAGAAATGAGGCCAGATTACATGTGTTTTGTTGAATTCAAGACAGCTGCAGTATATTACTTGACTTCTGGCGGGGTGATAGTGATATGGAGGAGTCTAGCCAGCCTTTGGGTGTTGATGCCTCAGACCCCAAGCACCACCGCCCTCACTGTGTCACCAGTGGTGATCAACATGGTGAGAGTTACCAGCACCTGTTCAACGTCAACAGTGAGTTGACTGTTGCACATCCCTTCCACCCATTTATTTTCCCAGTCCCTCAGGCTGGCATATTGTGCAATGTACATGCCGGGCCAAAAACAGTAACAGACAGTGACTCGGATCTAAGCCATCCTGATTTTTAAATGGGAGTGCATATAAAGGTCCAACTTAGTGTCAGTACAGTCTGAGTCAGATGACTGTCAATGAGAAAGTTTTATTGTGTGAACAATTCAATAATAGTGATAATAAAACTACACTACAACCACTATATGACTGAATGTAATTAAGTGACATTTGGTAGTTGCTGTTATGTCCGGCTCCTGAATAGGCGTGTAGGCCAAGAAATAAGTTTTAGGACAGTTATCTCAGAGTTGAGGAAAAGGAATTTTATTTTTCCATTAAGTGATCTTAACTGTATTGTATGATGAGGCACCTAATACACCATCCCCAACACCAAGGGTAGTCAGCAAATTGATCAATGATGAATTCTGTATGACATTCATTTTCAACAATTTTGTCACGAATGGTACAAAAAGATCATCCCACTGTGCGATAGGAAATTGAGCTGTGGCAGCTGGCTAGCCACAACAGACAGTGTCCTATCAAGCAAGTCATAAACCTGGTATTGGATATTAATTTGTGTGTCATGTGGGTGTAACCACAACTCTAAATCTACTATCAATACCAATGCACTTTGACATACAAAATAAATCGCACTGCAAGATTAGAAAAATACCCAACTGAGGGTTTTAAACTCTTGTTACAAATTCTTGAACTGATGTTTATAGGCTCAAAATAGCAAAATTAAGCCCCGTCATTACATTACATTCAGACCTTGAATGATTAAAGAGCACCGATTCACAGCCTTTTGACTTTTATGCATAAATAAACTGTTATTTACCAGTTTTGTCACTGTATTTCGAACAGTAGTGTCATCTGAAGTTAATTTTAGCATTCTGGTGAGCAGCAAAAACTGTATACGTGGGTGCCACAGATTGTATAGCAAGCAGTCTGGTGTGGGCTGTGCTGTAACCATAGCTGCAGTGCTGACATCACTGTGGTACTAGGGCAGAGGAGTGACTCACTGTCACTGTGCAGCACAATGCAGTGGCAGGCTTGGTTTCAAGGAGTAAAGTAACAGTAGTCAACCTCGGATCATGTGTCCCCTTCCCAAGACTCCCACCTGTTAGCAATACATTATGCCAAAATCAAAATGCCTCAAAAAGTTTTATTTTTTTATCTGTTTGTGCTTCTGTGCAAAGCAGCATAGGAGTGACAAGACTACTCACTTGTAACAATAGTTCTAGGGTGATACATTGTTCTTCATTCGTTCCACTCGTTGTATCCTTCACCTTCCCCAAGGTTCAACAAGTTAATTAAATACATGTGGGCCGGCCAGTGGTGCGAAGACTGAGCGCTGGTGTCTTCCTCAGAACCATGCCAGTGACAGTTTCAGAAAGTGACTCGGTGCGGAGTCGACAAGGCAGAGTTGAGCATCCAAGCCATCCATTGCAGCTGCTCTCCTCTCTTAGGGTAAGACAGGATGCATCCTCGCAACCCTGGTGAACTGGGAGCACTGCATGAGCATCGCAAAGAGGGATGTGCCAAGAAAGTGGCAAACTGCTCAGGACACTTGCGATAGCCAGCTGAGTCATAAAAGGCTACAGGGTGAGCTACAAACATGAATTAAGGGGCTCCAGGAGAGTAGGGGGGGTGTCAGAGACTGTGTGCCCAAAGGTGGTGGGTTGTGGACATGTAGAATCTCTGTACACCATGGTATAATTGCCTTACCTGAGCAGCACCTGGCCCATCTACCTATATTGAGCAAAAAACGATCCTATTAAAAAGTGGAAGGGTTATAATTTGTGACAGACTCCTTCAACTGCCGGTGCAACTAAAGACCACCCACACTCAGGCACGTATGACTGTGCCCAGGGAAGCGCGGGGTGCTCCATTATTCTTTATGGTGCTGACTTTTAAAACATTTTCGATGTGCTGTCATTTGTCATTAACCGAGCAGTGGTGACCAACAGGACATAATTAGTTGGCCGACAACTAGTGTCGGTTAAAGACAAAATGACCTCAATATCAAAATGTTTAAACAATCCATAAAGAATAATGGAAATGACCTCTCCCTAACACCATCTTTATATTACAGCGACGGGACATGTCTTCAATCAGCTTAAGCACAAGAGATGAAGGGTGTATTCTAAATCTCTTTCACAGTTAATATTATGTTTTAGGCTACTTATGAGCGGGTGAAGCTCAGGTAGGGACACAGTACTTTATGGAATCTCTTTAAATATTACCTGAAGGTCTAAGCTGGCTCCTCTACCAGCCACCCAGGATAAATATGTGAAGCTACCACCCCATGATGGCAGTCTTGCCTACTGGAAGCAGAGTTCTACATTTAGTTATAGAGTCCAGTGGAAGATGATTGTGAACCGGACCAAACCAACATCTCTGTGACTCTAGGTTGATATGGAACTGAGTAATGAAGGTGTTTGCTAATTTCAGGTACAGCCTGCAAATATTCTAGATGGGTGGACTCGCCAATAGCAGCCACTGATGCGGCAGTATGTCAAGTACTGGTTGTTATCCTATAGAATAACACCAACTAGTAGCAAGCGCGGATGTACCCATCTGCCAGCATCCTCTTTGCTGTAGGTCTGCAAATGCAACTTCGGTATAGGACAAACAATGAACCTCTCCCAAACTTAACTGTTCCTCCCTTATTAAAAACGCGTCTCAGGTCCAAAATAGAACCAGCACTCTGCCTCTGAAATACAATTGTGGTGGCACAGCAAATTCAAGTCAACACCTGGTTTAAATGGGACTCCGACACCACCTTCGTAAAAATTGGGTGGGGCACAGAACAACCTTGACCCTGTGGAACACCAGATAGGAAACTCAGAAAGCATCCGTGCTCTGCTCTCTACCTGATGTGTAGCCACCAAAAGTGGTCTTCATGACAGATGTGACATCCTGTACATTAGTTCAAAGTGTTTGTCCATGACTTTGCAAACCAGTAAATCCCCAGGAGGTGGTGGTTCATGCAGTGGAAGAGGAAATGTGTACAATCTACCTCTGGGTGGGTGGGAGACCAGCACATACCTTCCAAGATTTAAAGGAATATCAACAAAAGTGGATGAACAACATATCCACATCCCCAAAAGAACAGTTACAACAACACCACTAACAATGAGTTTGGGCCAGACACCTTGCCTTGTGCTGTGCCACTGAACCTTATTTTGGAGCGGACTTGAGCACAGAGGTCAGCAGGTGGAGGAGAGGACGAGCATCTGTAAGACTGCTCTCCTCTCCTGGGTTGAGTTATTGGTGTATTGTACTCTAGCTGTTCGAAATCATGAGCTGGCAAGATGCAGCACACATGAGTGATAGAACGGCAGATATCCTACAAGTGGGTTAGGAGACCTGCATTGCACTGGATGTCGTGCATCAGACCAATGGACAACACAAGGAAAAAAATCACAGGATGACTGATGAGACGAGGGCCTACGAAACCGGGGCACTCCAACACAGGGTGCTGCACTGATCCAGACTTGCAGAGATGATCCGTAACCACATAGATGCACTAAAACAGGACAGACAGGCACCCGAGCGTCAGTGGGCTAATATGTCTGTTGGAGGTTACTTGAGAGGTTCCTACAAGTAGATCTGAATCAAGCAGGTTTCTGAGATGCCTCGAGACGAAGGCTATAAAAATAGTTGGGAGAAAAAAAAAAGAGATCCTTGAGGGATGTTAGACATCATGCACCATCTGGGAATGAGTCTCAAGCATGTACAACAAATAGTGATGATGCTGTGAGAGTGATCTCTATAAACACTAGGAAGATGATGATGATGTATAACAACCTTCTGTGCACTCAATGACTTTCATGAACTTAAAACAGAAAGCCTTGACATTGAGCTGGGCAGCTGGCATCAATCCATGCAAGTGGTGCAGCAAAACCCTCCATGGCAGCTGCAGACCTGAGAGGGCAACAGTGGTACCCGATGTCAGAGGTCCACTGAAAATGATAATTCATAAAAGTTGCTGTCAGTCAGTCTACAGGCCCCAACTATCACTTTATCTATGTTGATAATTTGAAAGCAATGTGTCTCCTGAATCAGCCCATTTACCTGTCTCACATCACATTGCATACGGTGACTATCACATTGTACTACAGAGACAAGTAAAGGCTCTTTATAGCATAGATGCAGGAAACATTGCTGCTATCAAGTGAGATAAATACTATTCACAACCATGCAGAGGCAGTGAGCTACAGTAAGCTAAAGGTGACAAGACATGGATGATTGCAGGCTGACAAACAGCTGACAGTAACAGATGGTGTGTTGGAAAAAGGAACACAAAACTTCAGTGACTACTGGTAATTTCCTTTACAAAACAGCAGTGACACAGAATGCCGTATGCTGAGCGTTGTTGAGATACTGTGCCTAGGTGACGTATCAATTGTGGAGAAAGCAGTCAGGACAGGTACTTGTGATGCAAAATAATGAAAGCCAGTGATGAAAGGTGCTCATTAAGTCAACTGCTAACAAGGAACTCAGGATGAACAAAAAAAAGACTCAAGATTGCTGTTGTCATATTTACATGACTAGTATTTATGTTGTTGTCATCACATATACCTAGCAGCATGAACAATAACAGTATAGATAGTTGAATGTGCTGTGGAATGGTGGGTGTATGGGTGGTGTTTATTGTGAGCCCCCAAGACAAGTAATTGATAGGAAATATATTGCCAGTGAGGCAGACACAAGAACTTTTGTAAAGTTGTACTGCACAAATCTCTAATATACACACACAGACACACACGCTTGTTGGGAGTTGGTCTTCCTTTTATTTTTATTTATTTGGCAATGGGAGAAAAAGAATTGGATAGTTATCATGAATAAATGACATATAGTTCGAGCGATATGGGGCAATGCTGGGCAATTGCCATTCAACCGTAAACCCGGTCACTGAGAACATGCATTCCACAGCAAAATGGATGCTGTTACGGCAAAATAGTTTTAGCAAGCTGAGCCAAACTGAGTATCTGTGTTAGTTATTCTTCCAAAATGTCAGTGGAAATCTTCCTCTTCATGTAGGTTTCACCATCAAATATCTGTTTATTTCTTCTTCCACAGCTGAGCTTATCATCACTGAGATGCAAGGTTACTTTCATCTTCTGACATTTTCCTCTTCTTACTCATAGGAATGCCTTTATCCTCATCAGCATGACAGTTTGGATCTTCATCCTCTGTCTCTTCATCACTGAAGGAGACACTTGAAAGTGGAGATGTCACTGATGGTGTACTGCTAGCTCTGGGATGTCTACTAGAGTACTTGTTGAAAAAGCTGTTATAGTTTCAAATTCCTTCATTTCTTCACTGCATGTTTCAGTACTGCTGTTTGCTCCTCCTAAACAGCTGCAAGCATCTTTAGTGGCTGTGATCCAGTAAGCATGCCAGTTTGACAGTATCACTTTCTGGAAAGCACCTCGCACTTTTTCAACACTAGTCGTTTCACCTACTGCACAGTAGGATGATCTTTTACTCATCTGTGATTTTCCACAATCTCATTTTTTATGAGTGGAATGAGTGCCAGAGTGTGGTTGATTACTACTGACAAGATCACTCAGCTCCATAAATGGGAGAAGAAAATGTCTGAGTTCTTCAACAATATCAAACTCCTCAGTTGTGAGGCACAGCTCACTGTGTCCAGATCACGTTCAAAGCTTGCTCAGCCTCCGTGTGAAGATCTACAATGCTTTCAAAATAATAGTACGAGTTCCACCTAGTTATGACCTGTTGTTTTTAAAGTTATGTGATGCTTTTGTCTGTGTTGCACAATTCTGGAGGATGTTGCTCCTTTAACCTGAGGTCACTGTCGCGACTGTGTCTTTCCTGTGTGCCACTCGAATGGGTTCTGGTGCTGCATTATCATCATCATCATCATCACTAAGATAGAGTTCTAAAGGTGAATGCATATCCTCATCATCTGTTCCAGTTCCACTGTCTTCAGCGGGTAATTCGAATCCAATGACAGAATGTTTCTTGTTTGCAATCTTCTCAGGAGGCTGTCCATCACTTGCCGGTCATTGCTGTTGGCTACTTCCTCCTCAATGAGATGCCCTTTGAAATGTAATGTGGTCACTATGGATTTGCATTTCTCAATCAAGTCTTGTACATCATTGACACGATTCATGGAATCCGTCATCAATAACAGATGCAATGCATGCACAACACAGTGATTACAATGTTCCACCTGTAGCATGCGACTAGCTTTCTTCATGTTCTCTGCGCCATCATGTGTCGAGAAAAGTTTCACTGTTCTGTCAATTGCAAAATCCTCAAGTTCTCTACGGACATGCTGTGCCACTGCTTCCCCGGTGTGGTTAGGCAACACTTTTACAAGACAATGTTTAAAGTCCAAAGTCCATACGTTAATATAGGCCAGGCGGATACCAAGGTAAGGCACATTTGTATTTGTCTGTCCATCCATCAAACATAATACAGACTAAACGCACTGTACAGAGGTCATCCTTTACTTTTGCTTTTTAATATGCTGTATACATCATGTGAGCTTTACCACGCAAGCTTCTCTCATTAGGTATTTTCATACTTGGGAAATTCTTGGAGAAGAAAAGTTGGAATCCCTGTTTGTTGACTGACTCAAAGAGCATCATATCCAAAGAAAACCATACCAAGTACATCGCGAACCAGTTCAAAATCAGAGGCTAAGCCAAACTACCAGTACCACCACCAATACTAAATTAATAGTTGTCTGCTTTAGTTTCTTATAGTTTGTTACTGTCATGTACATCTATGTTATGAATGTGGATTAAATGTACTGTTAAGGATGTAGCTGTCTGCAAGGCGTAACTTTTAACTTTACTAATGTGCTCAGTAGACTGAGCTTTTGCATACATTGCTTGCTGTGCATCTAAGCAAAGGGAACAGAAATATCTACTGTCATCAAGCAAGATCGAGAAAATGAACCTGGGTCTCTGAAGATGTACCTGGGACCTGTGTTTATAACAGCAGCAAGCCAAAGTACTTCAAACAATAGACTTACTATTGCCGTGAGACCTCAATTTTGAGAGCAACAAAACAGATTGCATATTTCAGATTTCTCACTTAGCGACAGTAGTGATGTTTACATACTTGTTAGTTTTATGATGAGGTGATGCACCAGCCATATTTAACTTTGACAGCTACTACACTACTATAGTACAACTACTCAGTACTGGCCTTTCTGTAACAAACTGAACAAATGAATTTGTAACAAAACCACAGTATTATGATAAGGATAATGCACACGGTATAGTAGTGGATATATGTACAGTAAAATACCACCAAGTCAACACTGAAAAAACAGGAGCAGGATCGATGTCCAGCATAGACAAGAAGACTGTTATTCAACCAGGAAGTTAATGCACATTTCAATCAACATAACATGGTTCCATGACAAGACATAGCGCGAACACAGAACTTTGTAACAGAATGATGCTGCAGTGCAGTACCTGTAGCACAGAACACATCAGCACTGTGAAAGTAAAAGACCAACGGTCATGACTCATGCCATGACTACCAATGTGTTCATGGTTACCTGCATAAATGCTGCAAGTTCCCTAGTGCCCGTCCCGTCCACCCGACAAAGTAGAACATAGACCCCAGTAAGGAAGGGTTTGCACAGCTGGATATGCACCACCAAGTCTTCCTGGATCTGATTCATTCAGAAATGTCTATTTCGATGAATTAATGCTGCACTCGACCTGTCTTCCCACTTCACTTCCTCAATACAAAGTGTGTCAGTCCGATCTAATAAGGTGAGCCTTCATTGCTTCCTCCAGCTTACATTTCAGGTAATCTACCATCCTACAATACAAAAATATTCTTGTAAGGCCCAGATATATGTAGTCTATGTTGCAATGTTCTGCAGCAGCCAATTTCATAGCTAAGAACAAGTCGTGAATGCATTTAAACATCACCTATACCTGTGATATTAGAATTCTGTCACATCCTAACCCTATCAAGAAAGCACTACAAGGGAAGTATTATCACTTTCCCAAGCACAATAAAGAAGTAAGGGAAAAATAAAATTGTACCAAGGGAATAATATTACTCCATCTGTTAAGACTGCAACCATACCTCACTTAAGAGGAGAAATATGCATCAACTTTGCCCAACTAACCATTCTTGATAAATAATGGCACTCTACTCTTTCAATGCTTTAATACTAAGGCCTTAACCGTAAGTGACATTAAAATAATATAATATCTTCTTTCCTTCACTGTAACTGTTGTGTAATCCCCCAATAAACAAATCTGCGGAGTAAATAAGTCATGTAACCCTAACAGAGGATCAGCTAGGGAAGATTGATTCTTAATTTAAGGATTACCCCGGATTAGCTTTTCATATTGAAAATGGCATTGTTCTCGTGCCACGACTTACTGTATTTTAAGTTGGAAAGGCAGTCTGAGACCTGGAAGTATGGCGGATGGGGTTGAGGTGCTCCTGGACTGTATAGGTGCGGCACGCACTGTTCGCTTCCATACAAATTAATGGCAGCAAACAGTGCGGCTGCGGCATCGCACCTTTACATACAGAAAATGCAGCCCTTCCTCCCCACAACACTTCTGGGTCACAGTCTTCTCAAATGTAAAATACAGTAAGTTGTGGCACGGCAAAAACACTGTTGTTAATATAACTGCTAAAGTGGGGTAAGCCTTCAGACGGGGCCGGGCGGTGAAGGCTGAGCACCTCACCTGATTTTGACAGCTTTCCTTTAAGCAGGCTGAGAAATCAAAGAGGAAGATTGATTCGATAATAATGTATATTGACTTGCTGCTCTTCTTACGCATTCCATCATCAAACAGGAAGATTGATTCATCAGGATGTTTATTCAGTTGGTCTTCTTAAAGGGAAGCTGACCAAATTGGCGGTTCCCACCCACAAAAGGATTACCCCGGTTTAGCTTTTCATAGTGAAAACGGCATTGTTCTCGTGCCATGACTTACTGTATTTTAAGTTGGAAAGGCAGTCTGAGACCCGGAAGTATGGCGGATGAGGGTCGAGGGTGCTCCTGGACTGTATAGGTGCGGCACGCACTGTTCGCTTCCATACAAATTAATGGCAGCGAACAGTGCGGCTGCTGCGGCATCGCACCTTTACATCAGAAAATGCAGCCCTCCCCACAACACTTCGGTCACAGTCTTCTCAAATGTAAAATACAGTAAGTTGTGGCACGGCAAAACACTGTTGTTAATATAACTGCTAAAGTGGAAGCCTTCAAGCTCGGGCCTGAAGGGTGAAGGCTGGAGCACCCACCTGATTTCGACAGCTTTTCTTAGCCAGGCTGAAATCAAAGAGGAAGATTGATTCAACAACATTTATTGACTTTAACTTGTTTTATCTTCAATATTTTTCTAAAAGCTGAACATTGACTACTGTGAGCTTTCCACTTTGTTATACCACTGATATGACATAGTTAAGAAGGTATAACAAAGAGTGCTTTCATATCAATGACATAACAAGGTTGGAAGGAGTCACTCTCTACTTATTGCTAAATAGTAATAAGAGGCCTCACTACCCCACACTATATTATTCTTATAACAGAAAGGTCGTATAGCTAATTCAGCATTGCAGCTGCTGCCAAATACTATTGTACATTACCATCAGTGCATAGAAATCAACTGCATTAGTTTTAAAAGTCTTACTTTCTTTTGTATGTGCGTTCCCATTGTCTATCAAGTACTATCCCGAGGTGAGAGATACTGAGCCAGGAATGATGGATAGGCATTTACTACCCCTTGGTGACCCACTGATACCCAAAACAGAAGTCTCAAAGAGGCAGCTGATGTCAAGTCTCCTGTATCCAGCTCTGACGACACATCTGATGACTGAGGAACTCCCACTATGCTGTAGTCATGATTATTCTTCTCTTTGGGATCTTCCTTGCCTTCAGGCCTCTCAATCAATGACAGTACTGGAACTGGTGCCCTAAATATAATATTAAATAAAATATCACTTTTACTACTGCTGTTTTTCCCCCAGAGGTGTGCACATGCAACAAATGTTACCCAAATCAGAAAGACTACTGGCCTACACTCCCCAGCTGAACAACTTTACTTGTTAGCAGCTGGGTCCTCAATAAAAAAAAAGATAGTTTTATTTATACACACAGTGCTGTAGTAGTAGTACTGCAGTAGTAAAGGCAAACAACTTGCTGAGATGCATAGCTAGGAGAATCAGTAATAGGAGAGGAGGTTATATTGCCTTGTACAGGTCACTGGTAAGCATTCATATAGAGTATAGAGTTCAGTGCTGGTGCCTTACCTGAAAAAGGACATTAACCTGTTGGAGACGGCCCACAGGAGGCAGGGTTACAATGATGACAGTCAGCAGGAAGAGACGTTGACAGCACTGGAATATGTACTTCCTGGAAGACAGAAGGAGGGCCATTAATTGGGACTTGCAAATACTTGAAAGGGATAAATAAGGTTGATAAGGAAAGTGCCTTTAAGCTGAGTGGCAAACATAACATGAAGTCTGAAATGTACAGTATTAGAGGCTAAAAGCAGAAGATACATTAATTCTTAAAGAAATATTATTGTGGTTAAAAGACTAACATTAAAACATTGGAACTGTGACACTTGCTGTGTCCCTTCTCCTAAATATAGATGGACATTACTATTTTGGCAACACTTTACACGTACCAGCAACCAAGAACCCTACATAGATTCAGCTTCCTCTTCATTCTGTGAGTCCACTTGGTGTGCAGATCTGAAATCCCTGGCTACACCCCTGATGGTGAAGGTCCACTAAAAGGCACCATCATGTGACATTCTTTTCTTCTTCTCTTGCTTTTACTGCTGAGGAGTTTGGTGTGGCTTTGGAGCACTAGAATTGCAGTTTTGGTGCCAGCAGGCAGCCAGGCCTTTGAAATACCAGAGCCATGCAGCATTAGTTGCAGTGGTGGCTTTGTTAAAACACTACCAATGTAATGGTTTCAGTAGTAAAGCAGTGAACCCTGAAAGGGAGAAAGCAGAGTGCCTGTCATAAAGACAAGTCCACAAACCAATAGCAGTGCATCCTGGATGGGGAAGCACTCCAGGAATGGGGCAACCAGCATGACAAACCAGAATAAGCTAAATACCAACACTCAAAGAAAATATATTCTGACACTCTCGTTACTGCAAAAAGGACAGTCCCTAACAAAGGTCAGCTGAGGACCAAGGCGCCAGGGCAATTAGTCATCTAGACTTTTATGTCTGGAGTTACACATTTTTCTGCAGTGACACAGAATATATGAACATATTTCTTATTCAAGTGCAGCCATTTTCTTACCAGGCATGGGTTGCAAATGGAAAATTCTCTCTGGAGTCGCAGACTCTTAAGTGGTGTGGAGCCACAACTTGGGAAAAAATTCTCCTTGTGAGATGGGAGTCAGAAGTAGTAAGAAGAAAATCTCTCTAGGGTCGCAGACTCTAAGTGGTATGGGAGCCACAACAAGTAAAATGGGTTCATTCTTTAAATGGACCATCAGTCAAGTGGCCAGGAGCCGGACCAGTCAGGCTGTGTATCCAAAGCACATGCAAGTCCGGGCTGTGTGCCTAGGGTCCAGAGCCTGAAAACAGTAGAAATGGGTTCATTCTTTAAGTGGACCACCTTGTAGTCTCTAATCTGCATTATCAGTAAACGTAGCCCCATGGGGTCCATCTATGCTTTATGTTCTGCTAGTTTATGAATAAAGCCACTGAAAATCCCAATCCTGGTTCTGGACATTACAGTTATTGCTTCCTGTGTTCAGATTTACTTGGGTGCCCCTGTGCAGAGTAGCCAAACCTAGGTCCCCTTGTGCCAGGTAACCTCATCCTCCCGAACTCAGGTCCCCACCAGGTATTGCTGCCAGCGCCAACAGCATGCCACCTGTCATTTTGGTAAAAGGCAGGGGTGAGGGGTTACATACAGCTATGTGTATATTAATGCAAACTAGCAATGATATGATTGTTTTGTTTCACGTAAGTAACACTATGCAAATGCATAAACGGAGTGGTGTTTTTGTTTTAGTTTCTCCCATACCTAATACAGCTTTTGGTTTGGGTATACAGCTGTAGAACAACAAACAGGGTACAACTGAGGGCAACAAGCACATCTGAGACACTGAGACAACAAACAAGGTTACAGTGTACACACATTATTTTTCTATATACACTCATCCTTTTAAGCTAGTACCCAACCCAGAGAATCAACTAGTTTTATGTAAAAAAAATATACCTCTCAACTGCCCCTCATTATGGAGGACATTCCTCATTTTCCTGGTGTGGGTGAATACCAGACCTCCAGACTCAGACTGGTAAAATCCACACTTGCTGGTCTGACAGAACCAGGCATAAGTTGCATGAATATTTCTGGGCTGGCTGGATGGACTAGTCCAGCTTTTACCTAGGTCAGGTCTGCTTCTGGCCCTCTGGTTTTCAAACTTGCTCATGACTGAGTGAAAACCAGACCATCCCAGAAAAGTATGCCCAACCACCGTCTGTCCATCCAGAGTGTCTGGACCAGCAATATTTGCACAACTTGCACCTGGTCCAGCCAGTCCAGGTTTTACCAGTCTGAAGGTGTGGTTTTCCCCATAAAATTGTTCTGTCCCACATTCATCCCACACTAGAAAATGTCCCACCCATATGGAGCAGGTGTTGTAAACTCAGACTTTCAATAGAAATTCTCACTCAGGACTGGTGGTGCTCACAATGTACTTGTATCTCCATGCATGCCAGATGATGTGTCCCAGTCCCACATCATGACTGCCAGATTGACCCACATTTCAGTGAGAAAAGTTTCAGATTAGATATACTGTACAAGTCAAAACCTGAAATAGTAATGCTATAGTATAGTCCAACTGAATGAAAACAAAATTTATAAACTGCAAGTCTCACACTCAAAGGAGATTTTTTTTTCCACCGACCTGTGAAAATATTGAGGACCTGCCGACCTGGGGCCCCCTCACCAGTTCACCATGCCAGCTAGCTCAGAGTCCTGCACTAGTGGTGGCAGCAGTCCCATCACCTACCTGTCCTGCAAGTATTCCAGAAAGTTCAGTTGTAAGTTGTGCCATGCCATGCTCTCTCCATAAGGTGACCACTGACTAGCCCTAGCCCCCTCGAGTCCCGCTTGCCTCACACAATGCAAATATGTGAAATAAAATGATTCTGCTTTGGTTTGTGAAACAATTAAAAAAAAAAACTTAAGCTGGCTGAAGGGAAAATTTGTTTTTTTCTACCAATAGCTTGTATCCAACAGCGATCCAACGTAAAACAGCTGCCGAACAAAGGCATTTACACTAATTGCACCAACCTGATCTCAACACAAATGACACTGTATATTTAGAAAGGTGTAAATAATGATATGAAGCGTTTGAAAAACTAAGAGGTGCACGATTACTGCAGCGTAATAAGCTTACCATGCAAGAACAGAAATAACACAGTTCCAGTTTTCAGTGCATGCACAGAATTTTCTTCCTGTGATGAGCTTTCTCTTAAGCAAGGTCATGACAGCTATTTACCCCACTGCCTAATCAGGGCCTTAAAGAAATCAATGACACCAACTACTCAAGTGCTCCACCAGGAACAGATAACACACTGTGTGGGTATAGAGAGAGAGAGAGAGAGAGACACACACACACACAGAGCAACCCTTGCAACTGTAAGTATAACCCTTATGTCTTTTCTATAATACTACTATGTTTTATTTAGTCCCATCACCTCAAGCAGGTTGCTCTACCACAGAACTATTCATGAGTTTATCAAAAAGAAATCAGAATTTGTTAAATAATTAATCAGACAGCCAGCCCACTGATGCAGCAGTAGAGCGCTACCGCTTGCGGTGCCAATGACCTAGGTTCACAAGTGAAGTCGGGGCAGAGGGACACCCGTGGGGGAGGATGCTGAGGCTTGAGGTGAGCATCCAACAGACTGCTGCTCTCATAGTCAATGGGGAACAGCTTGCACATCCTGGTCTTCGCCTGGCACCTAGCTGAAGCTGGGGGAAACTTAGGCACCCGTGACTACATAGTGGCCTCGGGTGGCATGGAAGACACTGATGTGTGGTGCCCAACGCACACTATTGCATCACTGCATGGTACACTTCTCAGGGCACTTCAGGAAGAAAAAATAACACCAGTGGCCCCACACCTGACTAGCTGGGCTCAACAGCCAGGAGCTAGATCCTTCACATGGGGCTTGTAACCCCATTGGTCCTGGTTGGGAGGAGCATGGCAGGAAGTTATGTTCCAGTACAGATATTAGGGTGACAAGTGACAGACATGGCTGGGATGACTGGCAGATGGGGACTGCCCAGTGACAAGGAGAAAAACAGATTCACATTCACCAGAAGAAAAAAAAAACTGGGAAATAGCACTCACTGTTTAAAATGCTTTACTAAAAAGAAGTAAAACAGAAAATATTGCATTTAAGTAATAACAGCCAATACAACACCAGTAGAGATAAAAATATGATAAAAAATGATAGCTATAATCCCCCCCAATAAAATATATTATGTCATGTTGTGATTTGGTCGGGTCCCAGATAATGTCTTGCCCTGCTGGGTACATATAAGGAATACTGAAACATACATCACCCATTCACTCACAGACATTTAGAAACAGAAACAGGAAAATGCCCACACCTTCTGTAATGATATCATGCGGTTATGATGACCACTGCAAGTTAACACTCACAAAATAAATGGAGGGTCTGCCTGCAGGAGTACGCACTATTTCAAAATTTCACTGATAGCAAGCAACTGTTCTTAATGCACATATTGAGCAAAGTGATGGCTAGAATATGAAAAGAAATGTGAAGTAACTGTCTAAGCATTTCCATCCTAGCCCTACCCTTCAAAGTGATTTAAGATTATCTGCTCAAACCTCAACAAGCACTGATGCTGTACTGCACAACATGAGGGCATTTACCGACAGATGGTGGAGTTTAGGTAATTTAACTGGTCGAGGTTTCTGTCTCACAAAGCTGTAATCTTAGATCAGGCACCTTAAGTAACTCAAAACTTTGGGCTTTAAAACATTCAAAGCCACCCCCCGCCCCCCCCCAAAAAAAAGAAACACCCAGCAGAAAAGATATACATGAATAACCTAAGAGATACACAAATAAAACATTGAAAACATGCCCCCATAGTATTTTTAAAAATTGGTAGAATTTGATAAAATCCTCTGTTTTACATGTTGTTGCCTTCTACAGAAGGCTGCATGTCAGTTCAAAAGTTTGCTTCAGTACTTGCAGATTTCAAACTGTTTCAGTTGATGGGGGGGGGGGGTTGCTCCGCTTACTGCTGCCAGCTTCTCTTGGATAGCTATTCTGCTTTCCATTATTGCTGTAAAGCTAGTAACAGCTGCTGGACTGGACTGAAAACAGATAAGCAAGTTAGAAGCAATTGCATTTGATGGGGGCTACTGAACAGACTCACAAATTCAAGGAAATATCTCCTCAGTGGTTTCCTAAAAGAGCTTAATTAATGACTGCAAACTGATTAAAACCAGAGTGCACAAACATAGTAGCCGAAGAGATGTGCCAATGAACAATGTCAGTGTTTGCAAAAGATTTCAATTGCTGGACCTATCCAGCTAGAAAATCACCCACATTTTCAAGAACCTGTTAATTTGAATTTATTCTGTGTTCGAGGACTCTTGTCACTTGTTCATCACGATCTCGGCACTGCAAGTACTGATGCCTCGTAATACAGCAGCACTAGAAACATTGTAATGCAGACTGCAGCCACAAAGAGCAGAACCATTAGATCCGTACCACAAAGGGGTGTGCCTGCGACAGAGGGCACCAGTATCCTCTGTCTTTCCAGATTTTACTTACAACTACTGTTACTGAAAGTATAAACTGGGGAAATACATGCTACTGGTGCCCCATTCTCAGACACCGTGTGTGGATAAGCAAATCAGAGAGCAACAAGCCCCCTTCATTCTAATGATTCTATCAATACATGTTGGGGATATATGCCAAAGTCTGGACTAGGCACCTTGGTGAGCAGTTCCCCTTGCACCCCATGTCAGAATGCAAACGAGAGTCTTCAAATATTAGTGAATGCAAGTGGGTGTGTCACACTCATAGATTTCTGCGTATGGCCCGGTGCCAGTCATATGGTGCAGTGCCATGAACAGAGGCACTGGGCACACACTACTGCATTAATCACCCCCCCCCAACTATCAAACCCTCACCTTTGGGCCTGCTTCTGGACTGATGATCTGCCCCAAATATTTTTCTCTTTCTTGCCCTGTTGGTAGTCCAGTGACCGCTCCCCACTGCCCACTTCCCAGTTCTTTAGCAGTTCTCTGTGAATAGTGGTCCCCCACTATGTCCCTTTCTCTGTGCACTTAATCCTAGGTTTGGTCCCACAGTGAGCAACATTCCTTAGCAGCTGGTTGCAGAATTGTAGCAGCAATACTGCCTGCCTTAAACAGTTCATAAGGCAAGGGGTGTTGCAAAGTTCTATAACCACTAATGCAAGGGTTGTTATGCTCTGAGAATGGCCCCATGAGCAATTTCCATAGCAAGCCCCACCATCTCCAGCGTAAATCCGCAAAGTAATTTGTGAATGTGAGGGAAGGAGCTGCAACCTCCTTGAAGAATAGCTTAGGAGGCAAGAACTTTTGCCCAAAGTCCCTTGTGACTAAAAATGCAGCTAAGAATGAGGCCACCATAAATGCACCTAAGAACTGGGCTCCCACAAATACACCTCAGGCTCAGAATGCCCCCCAAAGGCACCTCAGAATAGGCCTCCCACACATGCACTTAAGAATGAAGGCCCTAGAAATGGACTTAAGAATGGTGCCCCACAAATGCAGCTGAGAAAGGGGTCCCCAGAAGCTCAAATCTCTGCTGGAAAGGGACCCCCACAAATGCCTCTCTCTGTTATCCCATTTGGACCCTGTATGGCTGCACTTTGCTGTGTAATATCACTGCTCAGTATGCCACAAATGCCTCACTCTGTTGTCTAATTTTTGACCATGTATGGTTGTACTCTGCTCTGTTATATCAATCAATCAATCAAAAACTGAATCAGATAAGTTGGAAAAAACTTCATGTGAAACCACTCCGATCTTCACAAGACAAGTGGCTCTATACATGCAGAACTGAGACAGCAACAAAGGTTTTTACACCCTCCACAGTGACCAAATAGCTGATATGGATGAAACACAGTTCCACACAACAACACCAAGTGAGCTCACCAGAAGAAATGAACTGCTTTGAGATGCCATGCCAGTGCATGCGTTTTTATGTGCTGCACTGCTGCTGACAAGCCTGACAAGCTGACATCATGTGAGCTACATGGAGAAAAATCTGATTTGAAACATTTTTGTATTTTATGAGGAATAATTATTCAAAAGGGACAAACTACAAACTTTAAGTGCAATAGTTAGGGTGACTGTGACACAATAACATAACAATAGTGCACGCACAGATCATATGCTCCAGTCCAGAGACTACAACTTGAACACTTACTTTTTTTTTTGATTGATGCTAGTACAAACCGGACCGGGACACACTTCGACTCGGGTCTCACTCTCGCACCCGATCACTCACCCACACCCACTCAGATCTAACAATATTGGATTGCTTTTTTTTATTTAATTTGATCGCTGTGTTGCAGCTCCTCGTTCTCGCTCGCACTGACTGCTCGCAGTCTCACTCGCACACTCTCCCCGCCAAAGGTGCCAACTGCCAACTCCGCTCGAGCATCAAGTGATCAACTCTCTCTCCTGGTCACTGGACTCCTCCTCCTCTGCTTGCTCCGACCCAATCATTGGTCCATAATTCGCGCCACAGGACAGAAGGAGCATTATTGGGCCATTTAAGTGGTCACGGTGCGAGGCAAACTTTGTTTAAAAAAAAAAACATATAGGAGCCAAAAATAACTGACTACTGAGATGAGACTAAACGAGTCACGTCCCCCCCGTCTTCTGCGCTACTGCGCTTGCAGCTTGAGCTGCTTGACACTCACAAAAAGGAACAGCTTCACTCAGTCAACTGTTCGTTGATGTTATTTACTGTGCTGTAATCGCGGCAATCGCCGACTCACTAATTATACGACTCCAACATGATATAACTGCAATTCAAAGCAATTGCAACTAATTGCAGCTGCATTGAATTGCAGCTGACGATTCCGACGGCCGACGATGGCTCCGGGGTCTAGGGAGGGCGGTCTGCTCCTAGAGCTCTCGTGACCCACAGGAATCTGGGAAGAGAGAGAGGGGAATAAATACCGGTCTGAGGAGGCGGGCCAGGTAGGACAAAAGAGCAGTCTTAAATTATGCAGTTATGCAGCTTTACACTAATCAGCTCTACTAACACAGGACAACACAGACTTATGTTTAGTCTGTATAAGTTACTAGCCGAGCTTGTTTTTAAGGTAGAGGCAATCGCGATTTTACACAGATGGCTGGTATCACATAAAAAAAGGAAAAACAGATCTAGAGACAGTCAGGCAGGTTTTTGATATTTAGCAGTAGCCGAGCCAAGTCAGGTTTGGGCACCAAATTCAAAACTGAGCGCCTGTGCAGTGCAGTTCTCTGCGGTCTGCATACCTGAGGTCCGTGGGGGTGGAAGGGCGACAGCGATCCTGTCCTGATGCTGGTGCTGGGAGGGCAGTCTGCTCCTGGAGCCCTCACGACCCACAGGAATGTGAGGTCTGTGAAGTGGGGGCGGGTGACAGTGATCCTGTCCTGATGCTTCAGGTGCTGGGGAGGGGCGGTCTGCTCCTAGAGCCCTCGCGACCCACAGGAATCTGAGGTCTGTGGGGGTGGGGGGCCGGCAACAGTGATCCTGTCCTGATGCTGGTGCTGGGGAGGGCGGTCTGCTCCTAGAGCCCTCGCAACCCTGTTGCTCTAATTTCAGGTAATTTTCAGCAGCTGTCTGTTGCTATGTTGTCCGGGTGAAGAAGATGGCAATGACTTAATTGCTGGAGCAGAAGACAGCAGCACAGGACAGGAGACCTGTGAAGACAAGAAAAGATCATTTAGACTCTACTCAAATAAGTACTCACTGCTGTCAGGGATCAACAAATCCAAGAGCCCAATGCCCTGGGCTATAAGTTTCTGAGCAGGGACAAGCAGTTGTATAGCACTTGGTTGTCCCATTAAATCTGGAAGGGAATTCCTATAGTGAGCAGTTAGAACTCCCCAGTAATCTCTCACCACCCCCTCAAACTATGAAAGTATCCCAGAGTCCCTATCATTCTCTGACATTTTGGTTACTTAAGGTACAAAATTGGTGTAGTGATCTAGATGATCTATCACCCACTTTTGCCAGCTAAGGTCAAAGGACTCCACCCAGTCTGCCAGCCTAGCAGTGAGCAGTCCAATGCATACATTTCCCTTGTCAAAGCAGTCCAGGTTTCCCACGTGAGGATGGTTGTTGTATGCCACAGATGAGTTATAGCTTTCTGGGCAGCAATGATAAGTGTAATATCTTGCCGGTGGGTTACATGGTCTACCCTGACTCCCCCCAGTGGTGTGAATGTCAAGATAAATGTTGGCTTAAGTAATTTCAGACACCCATAAATGTCTGTTATATCCCAGATTACCTCTCGCCAAAAGTGAGCCAAAGGTTCACAAGCCAGCATGACATGTTTAAGATCCACCCTTTCAGCTCCACATCCCCTACAACATTTACCCAGGGAATCTCCTGAATATTTAACAACTATGGCTGGGGTGCAGAAAAAACAGGTCCTGAGCTTCCATGCGTATTCCTTCAAATATGGGGAGATAGACTCTGAGAGCCACTCCACCCCCACCCTTGTCTTGGAATGTCAGTCTATAATTCCTGTGACCATTTCATTCTAATTGATTCCATGGAGTCCACTGGCCTCTCCTGCAGTGCCCTGTATAAGGAGCTAATGAGGTGCTCAGTCAGCATCCCACTTATGTGCATTTGAACCAGTGACATAAATAATGATGGGTTCTCTGCTATTTCATCTAGCGCCTCTTCATGTGGTTGTAAATATGATTTTAATTGTAAGTAACTATGAAAGTTTCTCTGAGGGAGACTGTAAGCAGGTTACAATGACACAAATGGGAGGATGCCTGAGTGGCCTATCACCGTAGTTTTGCCACCCGAGAAATGTTTTATTAAAATCTTTGGATGGGAAGTTAAGATTGTGGGCAAAAGCCCTTAAATAAAGTGCGTTGGCTGACATCAGGTGCTTATGGATAGCTGGAAGCCATTGACTAAGTGGTATCCTTGAATACTTGGAAAATTTACTAAGGAGGAGACACTGCATGGGGTTGCCAAACAGATAGCTTGAAAGGTCTTAGGCTAAAAGGAATTAACCATTGTATGGCCTACATCTACTTAGTATTAATAATACAACTCCCCACACCATGTACTTTGTTGCTACATAAGTTTTTAACATTTCCCTAGAAATACAGTCTTTGAACCATGGACTACCACTCAAAACACTGGGACTACCATTTTTGGTTTGGCCAGTTGTCCTTGGACTAACACATAATTTTGAAATTTGTCAGTCATTGACTGTGGTGGTATAGCCGTTGTTGACTCCCCATCCTAACACCTCACCTGTCACCTGTGAAGAAAAACAGAGAAATGATTTTGCCTCATTCAGCCAGTGTGGTGGCTGCCCAGTAGAGCCATTGTCAACTCCCCCATCCTATTATACCTGTCACCTGTGAATAAACATGAGAAATTATTTTGCCTCCCATTGGCCACCATCTGTAGCACACTGTGTACTTGTGAAAAAGGAGAACAAAAAAGAAAAGAAAAAAAAGAAAATCATAATGATACTTAATGTTACATTAGTGCTGCTGGCCATGATGTTGTGTGTATCACTGAGATAGTGTAGGAAGATGTTGCATATCTTCTCTCTGTTTCTTGAGGGCTGTCTGGCTTTGCAACTGTCTTTGGCAGTTGTCCCAGTGAATGGTGACCCCTGCAGGGAGACAGAAGGAAAGAAAGAAAAACATTTTAGTGTCTTTCTGAGTTGTGAAGTGAAGAAGTGTGCTCTGTAAACTCTGTCTCGGTGAACATTGTCTATTTCAGAGCAGAACTCACCAAAGGTATGCAGGTGCCCCAGGGCTTTTCTCCCACAACAGATTATCAGGTACTCACAGAACAACTCGATTCTCCAGCAGCTTCTCCCTGTCCAGGCTGGCACAGGAAATTGCCCCTGAATTCCTGAAATTCCCTCCCATCCCTCCGGGGATGGGGCAGTGGAACAACTCTAGGAATGGTCTCTACCACATTCTTCTGGTCTCTTCTGTGTTCCATTCTAGGGTAAGAACACACTACCCCTTCTTCTCTCAGGTAGCTCTATATCAGAGCTAGGTTCTGAGGAGCTGCACACTGCAGCCCTCTTCACACTCTCAAGTCTCCACTCTGACTCCCCTCTGAAGACTGACTTGAATTCCCTAACTTTCTACTGCTAACCCCTTGCAGCAAGCATTCCACTGTGGCTTATGCTGCAGTGAGAATTCTATGGTGACATCATCACTACAGCTCAGCTGAAACTGAGAACAGAGTGAGACAGTGTGAACCCCATTTAACTGGCATCTCACAAGCGGCCTTTCCCTGCCTGCCACTGGTTCTAAGTGGAATTCTAGTAACCCCTGGGAACAAAGGGGTAACACTCACCCTTGGCCAGGAAAATGACTGTCTGCAGTCAGTACTTACCCAGTGCCAGGCCATCCTACTCTATGTGCTACCTATGGAGAGGGGTGATCAGGCCCTCTCCTACCATGTGCCAGGCACAGGCAGGCAACACTAAGGGCCCAGAGGCCATTGGCTGATGCATCAGCCCCTACACCATGATCTTACTATGGCAACCAGTGGCCCTGGAAGAACTGTCCAGAGCATATCCCTAATAGACCAGTACTGCGGCCCCTACTGCAGGCCAGGACCACAGCCTGTCTATCTCCCTAGCCCTCTAGGGAAACCTATCTGACCAGAAACAAAACTTACTCAAAAACAGGGGAACCTTCCCATCCCCGGACACCTGCAACCGAAACCAAGGAGCTAACACTACACCTGAGCATTACACTCCCACACTTCCCCACAACTACACCTGTGGAAGGAAAAGTTAACACATGTTAAAAACAACACTGTACTTTAAACACAACACTTTAAAGCACATGAGGAACTCATATGAGTACCTCCACTCCTCTTCTTGTCTTCTCTTCTGTCTTTGTCAGGAACCATCTGAAAGAGAAAAGACAAAAACACACCCCTAATCTGCAAACACAGTACACTGACATAACCCTTACCATCTAAACACTGCAGAATCCCAAAAAATATTTTTAGAAAAGTAGAAAACAGTAGAAAAACATCAACATTATATACAATACACATTTTTGGGGACGGAATGCCCTAAGTGTCCCAACTAGTGACAACAGTGCCCAAAGGCAAGTCCAAGAAAGAGTCTCTCCTGGGTGGGAACCCCATGAAACACAGTTCTTGAGGACTGTAGTCCCGAAGGGGAGAGTCTTTGTGGACATTTCATATAGTCTGCAGTCTGCGAGGTTTCGGATGTGTATTGCAATGTCAATAAGATAAGAAAAGTCTGGACATACCAGTCCCTTGAAGAACGAAAATGGTACAGCACCTGAATCTCCAGCCAAAGACTCTCCCTGGCAACATTTTCCTGATACAGCTGAGCAGAAATCTTCTGGAAATAACAGGATGGCACATCTGGAAACTGCTGAACTGATGTCATCTCTGGCTGATGTCATCTAGATGGAACCCTGGAACAGGAAAGGAACAGCTGGTCTGAAGTCATCCAAAATCCCAGGTAATGAATCAAGAAACAGCTAGGATGATGTCATCTCTTGATGATGTCATCTGGAAGGCCAGGTGATGGAACTGGAAGGCACACTGCAAGGCTGATGAATCTGGAGGCACCTGGATCCTGGAACACCAGACTGGTGGAACAACATGGGTACGGCAATGGCTGGATGGCAGCACTGTCTACCACTGCTCTGATTTCCACTTGGTAGGCATAGGCACATTCTCAGGAAGTTGGTTGCATTGATGGTAGTACCACAATGGGTCAGGTGCGAGAATTATTACCCCATCTGGGCTCTTATAATTCACATTGTAGAAGGTCTCATGGCCCTCTCCATCCACAATCTGTACAGTGTCTATGAACAGTGTCCTGCCCACTTTCCAATACATTAATTTTTCTTTGATCACTTTATCTCTGACAAATCGAGTTGCACCTGGATGCAGGTCTTTTGTTGCTTCTTCCACAATCCAGGCTTTCCTGTTTCTCTCCATCTCCTCCCAGACTCTCCGAGGAAAGGTAGGAAAGGATATCCCATAGATCTCATCTGCCTTCCTACAAACCAGTCTTTCCTCCTTACTACACTTGGTCAACTTAAGACCACTGGCCTGGGTTTGGGGGCTGCCAGTCCTGGTTCTGTCAGTGTCGCATGCTCAATGCTACATAAAATGGATCTCTGGCTCCTCCTCATGGGGACAAGGCTGTGGAGTCACTAATCTCTGCTTTTGGCTCCTCTGAGACAACAGCCCGAGGCTGTGGACTAGCACCTTCTCCATAAGGATACATAGTTCCCCCTCCTCCTCTTCCTCACTGAGGATCTGAGCCCAGGAGTGAGCAGTCGTCCTCACTCCCGAGACTGTCCACTCTTCACTGGGCATGGAGGTCGATACCTCCCATTCTAGGGTCTCTCTCATCTCATCTTCTCCTATGAGACTAGGGCTTGGCCCCTCTCTCCACAGATCTGCTGATGCTCACTCCACACTGTCCATCTTTGACCCTGAGCTGGGGACATCATCATTACTCTGCTCTGCCTGTACATCCACACCCTCTTCCTTTGTGCCACACTCTGCTGGGTTTCCCCCAAAAGGCTCCACCTGGTGCTGTGTGCTGCCACTTGCAGAGTCTTGAAGCTTTGTCCATGTGGGAGCCAACTGAATCTTGGGCGCATAGTTAGGTCTTGCTTCTCTAGGCACCCAAAACAGTGAGGAATCATGAAGACGTCCCTTCCAGCCTTGAGGCATATCATGCATATTCTAACTGGATATCCAGGAATCACCACATGAGGAGGCAAATGTCCCCCGTATTAACATCTTTCTATGTCTTTAAACTTGCTAACTTCTTCCACTATCATAGCCCAGGCATGATCCAGGTAGCGGGATGATTCCGATGCCATGACTGCAGAGAAAAACAAAAGTTCTCTGTTATCTTAGATCTCACTTTGGTTGGAAAAGTCTCACAATATGCCTCCCCTGCTGCTGTGTTTACTTTACTACCCCACCCTGTCATTGCGGCAGCAGCACTCCTGGCGCATCAACATTCTGTTTCTGACTCAAACTACTGCGCATCCGATTTACATGCTTACTGATAAAGTTCACTCAAACTGCACAGACTGCACTGTTTTGCTCCCTCAGCACATCTCTATGATTTTTACAGGACTTTTCATTCGCTTTAAATCACTTGTTCTTGCTTAAAGTCCCTAAAGCCACAGCATTTCATGCACAGGATTGCCTGTTTTTTGTTGCATCTATCATACAACCCACAGTCTCTCACTTTGCTTAGAAAATCACACTGTTGCTGAACCCATAATTATGCTCACAGTCTAATGCTCAGAATTCTTACTAGGTTGATTCACTTTACACAGTCCTTCTTTGCAAAAACGATCACACTGTTTACACATAGATTCAGCTGGCTTTAGAAAAAATGACACACAGTTTGAGCTGTTTCTCTGGAAGGTACTTACTGAATCAGTAGCTGGCATTTAAGATTGGACTTTTGGCCTACAGGCAATCCTGGAGGCCTCTGGATTGAAGCGGGCTGTCAGTCCTGCCGATTGTCCTTGTGAACACCATGCTCTCTTCCCAGTTGATCAAAATGCGGATTGAGCCCGATTTTAAACAGAAAAGTCTGATATTCTCAGTTTTACAATGTTTGCAGTCACCGTAATGCTCCTCCTGGCAAGCCAGCTCGCACATCACTCGCTCTCTCCCTCTTGAACACTGCGTAGCACTCTGAAGCTAGCTTGGGTGGGACTGATTGCAGTCTCACCAATCACTCGACTGCATGCTGATGAGCCTCTCTCTCTTCTCATGCTCTTCTCCTCCACGGTGATTGTCGAGCAGGCAAAATTAAAGCTGCAAAGCAACTTTTTTCCTTTTCAACTGTGACTCCTCGGCAGAAGCACCATTTCAACCATTTTTCATGGCAATTTCCTTAGCGACTCCCCCAGTTCACACACAACAAGCATGTTAAACTTCTAGGGCACAAATGTCTCTTTGTTTCCCACAGTTCTCCATACTTTTTCTTGTCACAACTTAAGAATTAAAAGCTGGCAAATGTTATATTTGATGCAGGACAAGGGGCACGCACAATCTGGCTTTACAGCTCCTTAGTAAACTGTTGGCACAATTACAGCAGCACATGAACATCAGCACACAGTGGCACATACGGATGGCACTTCTCTGGCAAATCCCTTATGCGTAAGGCTTCCAATTTCTTGAGCTACCTACTGCCAGACAGACAAAATGCTAGCCACAATCTGAGCAAACCTTTCTTGTTTTCTCCCAAAATTCAAACAAATCCCAGTGGTGCATCCATTTTGAAACCTCCCCCCCCCTTGCCACCCTTTTTTCTCTGTCTGTAGGGCTGCTCCTCTCACATCTAGACACCACCAAGAGGGATGGGGGTAGTCACTACAAATTATCTTTTACAGAACTCTCTGTGGACCCATTACTTCTACTACTGAGCCTGCCATCCTTCAGACAGGCAACCCAAGTGTGGCAACTACCTAGCTCACACCTGGGGGGACCATTTAGCATGGCCATCAACCTGGGTCCTTGGGAGAAAATGCTTGCCCAGCATTGTGCTAGGTTTGTACTTCTGGTCAGGGGCACCCAAGTAAATCTGGACACTGGAGGCAATAACTGAAATGTCAGAATCAGGATAGGATTCTAAAGTGTGGCTTTTATTCACTTAACACAGAGAATAACAAAGCAAAGATGGACCCCCACAGGGCTACACTCACTGGTAATGCAGATTACAGAGGTACAGAGCACACCTCTTCACTACTAACCCTCATGTTCTGAATGGATCTGGGCACACATGGCCCAAACTGATACACTTCTCTTCTATTCCTTGACATGGCACCCTGACCAGTACTAGTACACTTTTCCATATGACATGGAGGTTGATGGTGGCTCCCTAAACCACCCATGAGCACTTACTAGCTCTCAGGGAAAATCCACAATTCCATGTCTGGGTGCTTTCTTCAGACACTGGTCAAGTGCCTAAGAGAAAACCATAGGTGCCCAAACTGATCCCATAGAGGTAAACCTGGTTACTCCAGATGGGGGGTCTCCTACCTCTTGCTCCCAAATCTATACTCGGCAATTCATTTGGTTACAACACCTTTCTTCAAACTACTGTTTGTAGATGCTCTCTCGAAATGTTTATCACATTTAACAGTCTACATTTCACTCTGGAAGTGTCCTGATTTTAAAAGTTCTGTAAGTGGCTGTCTTTACCCTAGACCCCACTGTTGCAGATGTTTCTAAGCCATACACAAACTAAAAGTTCTGTACTTGGCAAGTCTTTCTTTGACCCCACAGTAGGCAAACACTTTTACTCTAAACTCTGTCTCGGTGAGCATTGTCTCTATTTCAGAGCAGAACTCACCAAAGGTATGCAGGTGCCCCAGGACTTCTCTCCCACAACAGATTCCCTGGTACTCACAGAACTTAATTCTCCGGCAGCTGCTCCCTGTCCAGGCTGGCACAGGGGATTGCCCCTTAATTCCTGAAATTCCCCCCCATCTCTCCATGGATGGGGCACTGGAACAAATCTAGAAACAGTCTCTACCACTTTCTTCTGGTCTCTTGTGTTCCTCTCTAGGGTGAGAACACACAACGCCTTCTTCTCTCAGGTAGTTCTATATCAGAGCTAGGTTCTGAGGAGCTGCATACTGCAGCCCTCCTCACACTCTCAAGTCTCCACTCTGACTCCCCTCTGAAGACTGACTTGAATTCCCCAACGTTCTACTGCTAACCCCTTGCAGCTAGCATTCCACTGTGGCTTATGCTGCTGCGAGAATTCTATGGTGACATCATCACTGCAGCTTAGCTGAAACTGAGAACAGTGAGACAGTGTGAAACCCATTTAACTGGCATCTCACAAGCTGCCTTTCCCTGCCTGCCACTGGTTCTAAGTGCAGTTCTAGTAACCCCTGGGAACAAGGGAGTTACACATGCTTTGAATGTCTGGGGTCTCATTCTTTACAGGACTATGACTTGCAGTATGCTCTGTGTTTCAGCACAAATTTACATTTCTAAAGGTGGAATGCAATTAAGTCAAAGCAATTCATTTCTGTCATACTAACCCCCCCCAAAAAAACAGACTTTTGTTATTAAAAAAAGCAACCTTAATAATTTCTTGTGAAAAACTTAAAAATATCAACACCAAATTATGCATTCATATAAGCTGTTAGTTAAATAATGTTGTACTATAAATCAGTCTTTCTAATACAAGTAAAAAGGAAAAAAAATAAATCCATAATGATACAGTTACATTACAGCTGCTCACTGTGCTGTTCACTGGCTGGTACGTGCCACTTAGATGGTATAGGAACAGCGGCTGTGAGTGGTGAAACCTGCAGGGAGACAAAAGGACTGAAAGGAAAAATATTTGAATGTCATTCTGAGTACTTGTGGAAGACCTTTCGTACTCTCTGAGGCCAAGAACTGGAGTCATCCCACCAGAAGTGAAGATAAGAACTGTGAACAACAGTGAAAGTGACCATCACAGCAGACAAAGATAGGCCTTAATGGGGATGAGGTATTGCTGACTTGAGAGTTGACTGGCTGGAGGGTCAGCTTGAGTATCCTCCTGTCATACAGTTCCACACTGGATTGGTACCATCCCTAGTATTGATTCGAATTGTCTGTTTTTAGCTGCTGCAAATGATGGGGGTTGTTCAATTCCAAATCCAGCAGATATTATCTCAGAGCGAACATTTCATTCAGTTATATGAGTTTTTACTGATGAAGTAACTGTAACTGGTACCATAGGATCAAGCATAACAGTTTTCACTAGAGTAAGGACCATTTTTGCATCAGTGTGGGGGTGGTGGCCCATGCTGTTTGTGGTTGTGTGGGACCCAAGCAGGCCACAGGAGGAGGAGGAGGAGACAGTGCTGTGTCTTGCTGGTGGGAACAGGCCTTCTTTGCCCAGCTGGTAAAATGGCAAATTTATGTTGCATCAGTATGGAGGTGGTGCCCCATGCTGCTTGTGGCTGCGTAGGACCCAAGCAGGCCAGAGGAGGAGACTGAGATGGTGCTGTGTCTTGCAGGCTGAAGCAGGCAAGCTTTGGTTGGCTGGTTTAATTACATTTTTGTCTTGCATCGCTATCACTATGGAGGTGGTGGCCCATGCTGTTTGTGGTTGTGTAGGACCAAAGCAGTCCAGAGGAGGAGGTGGCGGTGGTGCAGGCATTGTCTCTAGACATCACATTCAGGTGGTGGAGGCAGGTAATCGATTAGGTGCAAGGAAACAGCAGCACAAGAATTGGGATGGGCAACAGTAAAATGGATGAAAATAACAGAATTGTGAAACATACAGTAAAGGAGTATACTGACGGGAAAGGAGGAAACAACACATCTTTTTTTTTTATCTTCAACCTCATCGAGGAAGCAGCTCTCATAGTCTTTCAGACTGGAGCTGTCACCAGATGGGAATTCTCTCTCCATTATTGTATCATCCACCTCAGTGGTGCAAGACAATTTGCTAGTGCCAACAACACCTTGCTCTTCATCTTCACTGCCATGTGGTAGGAACACAGACATGATTGTCTTGTGAACCTCATTCATTTTAACAAATGTTAACATACCAGCATTTTTTGGTGATAGATTGGTGTGCCTATCCCACACAATGGCACCAGCTGAACTGAATACACATTCCCTTCCACTCCACTACCCCTCTCCCACTCTGTCTCCTGCCCTGCCCTCTCCAACATGACTAGCCCTCTTCTACCAAGCCACCAGTGCCTGCCCTACACACATCCTCCCCCCCGCTCTGTATGACACCCCTCACTTGGTTACTAGGAGTCACTGCTGCGCACCTACTCTCTGCCTTTCACTCCCTCCACTCTTTGGCTCCCACATAGTCCCTTGGGCTCTCAGACCAGGCACCGAAGCATGCCCCCTCTGGGATCTGAACCTTGTACCCTCAGCACCAAAGTCCACAGCCCTACTATTGTACCATCGAGGCTGACCTACCCATTGGAGACTGTCAGCCAACCTCATCCCTCCCAAAGCCCAAGCCCACATAGCCATAGGTACCTCTACCCTTCCAAATGCGCTGACCACTCTACTACTACTGGCACTTGCCATCTCCCTCACTGATGACACCCTCCCCTCCTTCAGCAACACACCCATGAGCTTTACCACCCCATCCACCCATGACCACCCCCCCACCCTGAACCTACTCCCCACCCTCCTCCTGCCAGCACACATCCCCCCACCTCATCCCTTCCCCACCCCTCCTGGTCCTCCCCCCTCCTCACCATACCCATCCTCCGGACCCTACCCATTCCCTGTACACCCTCCTTTAGGTCAGCCTCCTCATGCACCAAAACTAGTACAATGAGCTATCTTGCTCTTACTAGAATCCTTTGTCTACTCCTCATACTGGTGGGTAACATCCACCCCAATCCCGGCCCCTTGTCCACTGACCAGCCCAGGTCGCCACCTGTATCAGGGTTGCTCATTGCCTCAATTAACGTTTGCAGCCTTCTGAAGAAATCTGCTGCCCTCCAGTGCTGGACCACTCAGCACAATCCCAATTTCCTAGCCCTAGTTGAAACCTGGCTCTCAAAGACAACCCCTGACTCCTTCATCTCCCTCCCTCCCTGGCTACACTCACTTCAGGGAAGACAGAGTCGGCAAACACAATGGTGGATGTGCCCTCTATATGAGGAACACTCAGGTCATGCCCTTCCAGTACCCAAAGTGGACCATGGCACCCAAGCCCTGTCCCTAAAAATCACCCCAGAACCTGCAAGGGCCCCACTTATCCTCACTGTGGCATATATCCCCCTCCTCTGAACCAAATCCCAGCCATACACTCGCTCTCCGACTATCACACCAAACTACCTCATAAGCTCAAGCAGATCCTCCTAGAGGACCTGAACTCTAACTGGCTTGTCAGCTTGAACTCACATATCAAAAATTCATTCTCAGCCCTTGGTATGACACGACTCACCTCCCAACCTACTAGGTACAACCCCACCTCTGGCACTGGCACCCTCCTAGACATTGTCTTCACTAACTGACCCCATAAGATCACTAACCTACTCATCCTCCCAAACACACTCAGTGACCACTCCCCAGTCTTATTCACATGGTCCACTCAAGTTTAGAAACCTGACCCTAGGGCAATCCACCGACAGCACCTATGCCCCAGCAACCTCAGTAAACTCAGGCTGTACCTAGCCCAATGAGACTGGACCCCCCATTACCCATGCCCCAGGTATAGACCTAGGGCTTGACTATTTCACTAGCTCTTTCAACAAGGCCTGTGACAGTTTCACACCCCTCACCAAGACCTTAACTAAGAAACAGAATGCCCTATGGGTCACCCCAGCGCTCTTCCACCAAATGCAATTAAGGGACAACCTTTGGCATAGAGCAATGGAATCCAGTAAACAGGCTGATAGGCAGGCTTATAATGCAGAGTGCAAGAAGTGCACCTGGGCCATCCACAAGGCTAAGGCTGAGCATTCCAAATCTGCCCTTGTCTCCTCATGGGGTAATGCCCAGAACATCTTGGGAAATTTAAAGGAACTGAACAGGAAGACACAACCCTCCCCCATCCCAGCTTGTTGTCAATGGCTCCATTACCACAGACTCCCAAACCATCACCAACAGCCTCAACATCACCTTCACCAACCTCAGCTTGGTCCTACCCAGCAACGTCTTCACCCAGTCCCTCCGTCCCCGCCACCCAATCTTCACCACCCCCTCTTCTACCGCCAGACCATAACCCTGCAAGAAGCCAGGCTGTACCTACTCAAAGAACTCAACAGCACCAGCAGCAGCCCCAGCAGTGACCTCCTGGACAATAGACTACTTCGGCAAGTATTGGATGCTGTACTCATCCCCCTCACCCACCTGCTTAATTGCTCCCTCTGCCTAGGTCAGTTCCCTCTTGCCTGGAAAACTGTGATCATCACCCCTATTCACAAAGGTGGGGACCACACTGCCCCCTGTAATTACCGACCAATTCCCATCCTCACCCCACTTTCCAAGACACTGGAAAAAATTGTGGCTGACTAGCAATCTGACTATCTCACCAAGCACAACATCATGTGCAGGGAGCAACATGGCTCCCAAGCAGGACACAGCACCACTACAGCCCTGCTAGAGTTCTGACACAGCACCACCACAGCCCTGCTAGAGTTCTCCAATTTCCTTCACACAGCCTTGGACACTGGGCACCTGGCCGGAGCTGTCTTTCTCGACTCTCCAAGGCCTTTGATATGGTATGCCACCCCCTTCTCCTCAACTCCCTGCAAAATATCAGACTCTCCCAAGGGCCCCTCTCCTGGTTTAATAGCTACCTCTCCTCCAGGTCCCAGCATGTGGAAACCAATGGCACCCTATCTAGCACCCAGCCTGTCTGCTCCGGAGTCACCCACAGCCCCGTATTAGGCCTACTTATCTTTAGCCTCTACCTAAACATGCTCCCAAATGTCTGCATGGGAAAAATCCTTCTCTATGAAGATGATGTTGTCCTCCTCACCTCACACCCCCACCTCACCACCCTACAGAACATCCTCCAGCACTCCTTCACCAAGGCCGAGCAATGGTTCATTGACCACAAATTGGTCATCAACCTGAAAAAAATAAAATATATGCTCTTTGCCCACCATCAGAATAAGACCAGAGATACCCCCTACAGATCCTCCCCAGCACCCAAGTCCCCTTCGAACAAGTAACTATGTACAAATACCTGAGCGTCACCTTTGACCCTGTCCTCACCTTCCACCACCATATTACTGCTCTCTCATCCACCACAAACATATGGATCAGCCTCCTCTTCCACTACAGGGACTTTCTGCCTCCAATGCATTTCATATTGGAATCACCTCATCAGTTCTGTCCCTGGTAGACTATGGCTTCCCAATTTATACTACTGCTGACAAAACTGCCCTCAAAAAAAAGTGCAACTGTCCATTAACAAGGCCTTCAGTCTCCTGTTAGGTGTGGACAGGCACACCCACACCTGCTCTCTCTACTCACTTGCCAACATCCTCAACTGTGAAGAGAGGCTCCTTTACCAATCCTGCCTGTTGGCGAAGAAAATCCTCCTGGGTCTCTCTCCCCCCAGGGGTGGCCTCCTCCCTCAGTGTCACCTGCCCCGTAGTATCTACCCACAGTACCTGCAAACCCACCCTCATGGTACCCAGAGTCAAGACCTCACTTGCACGGTGATCCTTCCACTATAGGACCCCACTATGGTACAACTCCCTCTCAGCTACTATTACCAGCCTCACTAGAAAAGGCCCACTCAAAATTGCCCTCAGAAACCATCTCTTTGCCTCACACTGCTGCAACTGTTGATAGACCAAGGCCCCACCACTCTTTCTCCAGCCACCCATAGCCCCTCCCCGTCAATGTCCCTTGGACAGCTAACCGTCACCCCTGCAGAATGTCTATTTCAGTACTACTGCTCTATATCCCCCCCCCAGCAAAAACACCCCTATTTTAGCAAGTACCCTAGCTGTCTGCCCTCTATTTGCTTCCCCTCTGGACTGTACCTCAATCACTCTAAATGGCAATCTGCCAAAATCTTTCTACGCATTGCCTGCTCATGTACCTATGTAACCGTATCAAGCTATGTTATTATATTCCTCTGTAACTGCCTATTCATGTACCTATGCAACCGTATCAAGCTATGTTATTATAAGCCTCTGTAACTGTCTACTCATGTACCTATGTAACCATATAAAGCTATGTTATTATATTCCTCTGTAACGATATGGTGTTCTGTTTGTATGTAATCTGTACTTTGTCTGATGAGGAGCCTTTGGAAACAAGTCCTTGATTCAAAAGATTGTGATTCTGATTTGTACAAATAAATAAATAAATCCCCAAATCTTCAGACTACAGAATGCCAGAAATGTATGTATTGGAGTCTAAGACATGGAGCATGTGTTCCATTAAGGCACCGCTTGCACTATTACCACCTGCCTGCAACCCTTGCTGCACATGCACCAGTGTTTGCCTCAGCACACGCAGTAGTGGAATGGCCTGGCTGATACAGGCGGTGTCCCCACTCACTGCCTGTGTTGCATGTTTGAATAGCCTAATCATGATCAGGCCATCCATCTGGCACCACTGCTCTGTTGCCAAAGACATGGATACTCCAGCACTGTCATGGCTTGTATGTAGCAGCAGATATTCAGATATGGCTTCATACTGATTGTGCAACTGCTCAATCATGTACAGGGTTGAATTCCAGCAGGTGACAACGTCCAGCTTCATATGGTGCTGAGGCAGTGTGTTCTGTATCTGCAGCTGATGGAGCTGGTCATGGGCCTTTCTGGAATGGGCAAAGTGGACACAGATGTGACGAGCCACAGTCAAGATGTCTTTGATATTTGGATGGGTTAGAAACTGCTGCACAATGAGATTAAGACAGTGTGCCAGCCATGGCACCTTGACAAACTCCCCATCACTGATGCATTTCACAACATTTGAGCCATTATCACTCGCAATGAAACCTGCTTTCAGTGAATGGTGGTGAACCCACTCATTAGTCTCGGTAATGATCACTTCCAGCATTTTCTCACCTGTGTGTGATCCAGGTATACCCTTCATTGCCAGTGTGGCATGTTGGTCAAGACACACAAGGTTGCTACCACAACAACTGGACTTGCTGCACTTTTTCCCCACACCGAGCACCAAGTCAAGTCAGATTTATTGTTCGCCTAGAAAGCCATTACAATATTCTAAAATAAAGAACAATACATATATTTCATACAAACGAAAATGCACACTTCATACAGATATCACTTCATTAAAACATTTGGCAGCTGTGAACACCTGCAGTTTACACAAATACTAAAATTTCACATCCATATCATGTTCATAGTCCTAATAAATTAGTTTCATTAGTAAAACCAGCATATTATAATTACCACAAAATATGCTACTTACAGATATTTATTACTATAGCAGCCTGTTTTTCAATAAATACCATTCTTAGCCAATACAGCTTAAGCTTTAGATGGTTTAAAGGTTACTACCATACTGTTCTCCCTTCTTTTGTTAGGCCTGACATACAGCTCCCTTTAAGTACTAGATATGGCCGTCAGTTCCTGCCCCAAATCAGGCTTGTTATCAATCTGCAGAGATGCTTTTGCATGGAAACTGATGACAGTAAGTAAATTACTAGACCCGAATTGAAATAATCCAAGTTGCCAGTAACACCTACACTTTTTGACAAACTTCTGAGCCAGCCTGCAACACTTGCTAGCTCTGAGCCTCCATTTGTCACTGGTATGGCAGGAATTATAAAGCAGCAACAATTAAAATTCACACTGGGATCACCATATACCTTGTATGCTTTCCTATGTGCACACATTTTACTTCACTTTCAGACACCTTTGCCCTCTAATGGGCCCCTACTTGGGGCATCAAAAAGATACATTCACTTTACTTTGGGTCTCCTGTCGGACCAGGTATCAGCTTACGAAGGTACTACTGCATGTCAAACACATAAAGTACATACATTTAGTCACATGTCCCAATGGCAATTACCTTTATGCCAGTTATACCCGGCCTTCTGAGTGAACACTTAGAAGTTTCCTACCACAAATATTGCTCCCGGTCTTTAATTATCACCAGGTATGGTGGGAATTAAATACCGTCAAGGAATAGTATTCACATCAGATCACTATGAACAACCCCTGCCCTTAAACAACCAAGCATTTTACTCCACTATCTAGCTCACTTACCCTCCATTGGGCTGAAATATGATTCCTGATCCGATCATTATAGAGGCCATTAGTCAGTCTATTATCCCACAAGCTGCTTTAGCATGAATTCATTTTCTCATAAATGTATATTTTAGCACTTAAATTAAATTAAGTGCCCAGCTATAATAGAATCCTTATTAATGAAAGTCATGCATAAAATTCAACATTTAAAACACATAAAAACTTGTGATGTACACAGATGAAACATAATGACACAGTAATATAACAGAAGGCTGCAAATTTAACTAATAACTTATACTCGCAGCCCTTTAGGAGTCCTTCCTTATTTAAAACCTGATGATTTTTAAATCACTCTTTTATCTTGCCATTCTCAGGACTCAAGGTCTGTGTCTCAATTAATTCTCTACTAGGGAGCTTCCCAGTGCTAATTCAGCCAACATTATTCAATAACCCCGTAGTTCCATCTCTTAACGGAGTTTCAGAAACACTACGGATAACTTTGCTTTACAGCAGTTACTTGAGAACATACTCAGCTCATTATAACAAGGAGTTCACGCTGTGACTTTTTTATACTCCACATAGTACTAGGGCTGTTTAAGCCTCCAGAAGAGAGTCACAAGGGGGAGAAAACGTTGCAGAGTATCAGAAAGTATCACAGTTAAACAAATATTTCAAGTATACTGAGTGTACTTGTACACTGCTATTTTCCACCTTAAATGAAGCTTTCTGAGACTTTAAATTAATCTTCAACCATGATGTCTCTAAAACAGTGTCACAGAGAAAAAATTAAAGTAGATAGCAGTACCTCTTGGGGGAATACCTCTACCATTAGTCAAACTCTTATTATTACTGCAACAGAGTATTTTGCATTTACTCCCCACTTCTCCTTTTTTCTCTGATTAATAGTCTGAGAGACTGGGGGATCCATCTAAATCCTATGTGCCACCAGAATCAGCTACCACTTCTCCTCTGCTTAATCCATTTTCTTCTCTTCTCTTAATTGCTACGGCCCTGTAAAATGAAAGTGAGAGACACACTCCTCTAAGTGCAATATAATTTGGCTTTTTGGGAATATATTGTAAACCCTGGACCACAGGCAACATTAACATACCTCTTAAAGGTTAATATGAGCTTACCAGCACACAAGGTACCACCATGCCTTGAGCAAACATTCACTTTTACTCTCCTTTCTTCTTGCAGTTCAGCTGATGCCCAAATCATCACGAATGAAGCCGAGAACACCGCAAACATCCTGAAACAATGGGCAACAGGCTCATCCACTCAGCAACAAAAAACCCTTCAGAAGAGACCCCAAACTGCGAGGCAGGCAGCTTAAAATTGCAACTTGCTTTCTATTGGAAAAGTACGAAGCAAAAGACGAGGCCGTTAAATGCCAAGCCAAGCTCCCAGAACCCACTCCCCAGGAACTGGAAGCAAAAAATGGCGACAATAAAGCAGATTAAAGCACAATTAAGTGTGACTTTCATACATCTGTTTACCACAAAATAAAATACCAACATTTTAGAGAGAAGGACAGCTTTCAAGCGCTATATCAAGCGCAGCTGCAGGGAGTGGAGCAGCATTGCAGCCATCTTGCCACTCTGCTCCCGTCCCACTAGGCACTAGAGCCAAATACTACCCCAGGTACCTGAGCTCAATGTGCTGTAATGCACAAGTAGGAGCTACCAGCTCTTTGGCCACTGGTCCACATATCCATGCTCAGATGTATGTATGGTGATGCCAAATGCTTCAGGACACGCTTTACCATCTATGACACTGTCCCATAGAGTTCTGTAATGGCACATTTTGGAAAGCATGTTCTTAATGGTATCTGCCATGTGGGATAGGTACAGGCCATCAACCTCTGAATTCCAACATTCTCAACAAAAGAGAATGGCAATAGATCAATTGCAAGCATTTCAGCAGCTGCTACATTTAGCTTGCATGCAGTAGCATGATTGGGAGCGAATTTGGAGCGATGCTTAAACATGCTATGTAGTGTAGGCTGGATGTTTCTTGGGGTTGGGCTACCAAACAGCTGGACTCATCATGGCAGCATTTTTGGGGTGCTATTTGACTACTGGGGATTCATATATGCTGCTGCTCAAGTGACACCAGTGATTTTGGACATTTTCTGCAATGGTGTCACTGTGCTCTTCTGACTCAGGTAGTACTATTAAACCCACCACTACTGCTACTATGCCCACTACTAGGTAGACTCATAGAATCATCCTCCTCCTCCTCTCTGTAGTCCTCTTCATTTGCCTCTGCATCTACCTAGTCTGTTGCCCCATCACTTCTCTTTGTCTTGCCTAATGATGATGATACACATATACACAGAAATGTGATGCAGAGAAAGGCCCCACGGCCCATCTAGTCTGCCCAAAATGATGAGGGACAGGGACCTCCAGCACTGGTGTTGATGCCAGTGTAACAGGTGCCTGTTCTTCAGGTGTGTGTGTGTGTGTGTGTGTTGCCCACGGGTGCCTAGGTAGCTGCCCTTTTTCCGCCTACTTACTTGTGCTTGACACAGCTGACCAATAGTGAGTGTCTCGTCAGCTGGGTCAAGTACATAGAAATCCCATTCCCAAACTTAGGATTTCATAAGCCTTGCTTTACCATAGGACTGGGAGTGGGACAGCTGAACGAAAGGCTGGAAATGTGCATTTTTTTGGTATACTTTCATAATTTCAAGAATATTGGGGGACTTTGGTAGTTGGATCCATGTACACGACATCCTGCAGCACTATTTTGACCTACCTGTACAGATTCGGAACTCTTCTTTGCTGCCTCCCCAGCACCTTTCCCTTTAGTTGAGATTCTCTTCCCAGTCATTCTTATGTGCTAATTGTTATCTGTAACTTGATTTTTTTAAAACAGAACAGGGATTACAACAACAGGGTAACATGGGTAAGTAGTATAACTGAACAGTGACAGAACATTTTTTTTTAACAGCACAGAGATTACAAGGGGTAACGGGGTAATTAGTATAACACACAGTGACAGAACAATGTTTTTATACTCAAACTGTATTGAACTGGTTCAATGGAAAGAACAAAACAAAAGAACAAGAGACAAAACAGTGTGGCAATAAGAACAAATGTGCACTACAGTATCTAGGTTAAACAATATGATTTAGTAGTCACTAACAGCTATAATTCCAAAATAGAAAAAGTCTATAAACAGCAGATAAAAGGAAAAGGAAAAGAGGTCCTCTATCTGACAGCAAAACCTCCAAAATAGTAATAAGAATAACTCCTAAAGGGAAAGTACAAAATTTAAAAAGGCATTCGGTACAATAACTGACTCTGTTCTGCAGTAATAGTGTCGAGCAGGTCCAAGTGAATATCAAACACATACCAAAATGAGCCTGTGCCTGAAAAATCAGAACAAAAAGAAATTAAGACTGTGGAGAGGGAAAAGAACATTAAAATTATTTATGAGAAATGGGAACCTTCATACAAAAGCCATCGTGTCCATCTGTACTGAAATAGGGGGGAATTCTGCCGCAATGAAAAAGTAAATTTCTCCATAGTACAGATAGTGTTAACAATATTAAATCAATCCAATAAATATGTATGACCATTGAAAAACAGTTTTTTTAAATGGTACAATGACAGGGGTAATGGGTAATTAGTATAACACAGTGACAGAACAAATATTAATTTTCATTTAAACAGCACAGGGATTATAATGACAGGGTACAGGAGTAATTAGTATAACACACAGTGACAAAACATTTTTTTTTAACAAAACAGGGATTACAATGACTGGGGTAATGGGGTAATTACTATAACAACAAATTCTGGCCAGAGCTGATAGGGCTGAATGGGAGGAATTTGGGGTAAAAATATTGAAAATGATCAAAATTACAAATCTGCATTAGTAAAATGTAACGTAGACTTATAAATTTGTTGTTTTGTAATATTTGTACACCAAAGATTTAACATAGCCTTGTTATGACCCTGCCTAATGAAGAAGGGCAGAGAAAATGTTCAACTCCTGGCTTAAAGGTGATTTTGTGAAGAGACTGCAAAATCAAATTTCGGGACGCAAAAACACATTTTGGGCAGCAGTTGAAAAATTACAGCTGTCACATTCATGAGGTGCGATAAAGAAATGGCGATGTTGAAAATTTGGGGTAAACATTTTGAATAATACCAAACATACAAGCCTGCATTTGTAAAATTCAACATAGCCTTATAACTTTGTCTTTTTAATAAAATGTTATACTAAATTTAGAACATAGCCTTCTTATGACCCTGCCTCATGAACAAGGGCAGAAAACATTGTCAACTACTGTCCAAAATGTAATTTCATGCAGGGATTGCAAAATCATCTTTCCGGATGTAAAAAATAATTTTGGCCAGGATTTGAGAAATGCCAGCTGTCACATTTACAGTATGAGGTGCTGTAAAGATATGGCTATGTTGTAAATTTGGGTTAAACATATTGAAATTTACCAAAGTTACAAACCTACGTTTGCAAAAGTCAATGTAGGCTCATAACTCAGTTGTTTTTAAATATTTTTACACCAAATTTTCAACATAGTCTTCTTATGACCCCACCTCATGCACAAGGGCAGACAGAATTTTTAACTCCTGCCTGAAAGGTGATTTTGCACAAAGACTACAAAATCACCTTTTGGAATAGATCTGCCTAATGACAGTACCCTTGTTAATGAGGTGGGGTCCCAAAGAAGGCATGTTGAAAATGTGGGGCCAAAATATGCAAAAATTGCCAGGTTATGGCACTAAGTTCAAAACCCCATTGAAGTACATTGAGACACATACCTGTTTCCTCAGTTTGAGGTCCGGCTTTGAAGAGTGAAGAAGTGCCTGAGGTCTAGAGAGGTTTATAGCATTGGACCCCCACTCTGTAAGTAAGGGCTTGGGGTGTGGTGGTGTGTGCTGAGTGGGAAGGCTGGTTGTGGCCAGTGTAATGGTGCAAAAGACATTGATGAACTTTTTTTTTTCTTAAGGGTTAAAAAAACCAAAACAAAGGAGGATTCCTGAACTGGGGGATTGGGCACCCCCCGTGCCACTGTTACATTTCTAAGGGGAGTGGGGTGGAGAGTGCTACACTATAGTCACTACAAATGAGGGCACAATTCCTTGGTGGCCAACACTGGCAGGATTTTCTCTACTGTTGCACACTACAATCGTAGCAACTTTGGTTCACATGGTGTCTCTCCCACTCTCTCTTGCCAGACCGCACACTGATGATTCCCTGGAAGACATATTATGACTGCACTGTACAGCTCCCACAGCCTGCTCTCCATTCCCCCCAAAATCCCTACTCACTATGCTGTGGGGAGACATATTCAAAGCTTCAAGCAAAAGTAGACCGAGAGATGGAGAGAGAGAGAGAGAGTTTCCACTCTCCTGCCTTTAGCTGTCTCGCTGCAGCGCCTCTCTCTATCTCCCTCCCCACATAGTGAAGCAAGTTTTGACTGTGGGGACTGAGTATAGGGGAAAGCGCTTTTCATGCTTGATATGCTGCACACATACATAGACAAAGAGAGAGAGACACTGACAGGCAGGAGATTGCAGTAACTGTGCTTGACACTGTGTCTCACTTTCTGTGTGTGTCTCTCTCTCGATGGACTGCACACTTCAACAGTCATTTTTCCACTATATACAGGACTCCATCTGCATCTCTCCCCAACTACCTCCTGATCCTGTTGTCTCATTAGGGCTGCCGTCTCTTTCACTGCCCACTGCATGTCTCACTCACTGTCTGTCTCACCACCCAAAACACAGCTCCCTTTCTCTGTCTCTCTTTCTGTGACACTGAAGCTTCTTGTGCCCGTTACACAACTATCTGTCACTGTCAGTCACCCCCCACCCCAACTATATTCCCACCTCTGTCACTCTTCCCCTCGATCTCTCCCAGTTCCCTTATACATCTTTGGTGGATAGTGTGCACACCAAAGCCAATACATAAGAGGCAAACACACGCAATGCTCTCTTGCTTTCTCTCCTGCAATCTGCAGCTCTCTCTTGCTATACGTGAGGCAAACACTGAGCAATGGACAGACAAATTGGAGGGTGCGGGTTCCACTGGACAACAGGGAAAGATTAATAAACTATGGGGACTGCAATTGAAGGGTTGGGGGTGGCTCTAGACACCAGGGAAAGATTAATAAACTATGAGAATGGTGATCGGAGGGTGGGGGGTCCCATTAGACACCAGGGAAAGATTAATAAACTATGGAGACAGTGATCAGAGGGTGCTGGTACCACTAAACACCAGGGAAACAGAAAAACGTTACACAGGCTGTGATCAGAGGTGGGGTGGTGCAACTAGACACCAGGGAAACATTAATAAACTATGGGGACAGTGATTGGAGGGTGCCATTAGACACCAGGGAAAGATTAATGAACAACAGAGACAGTGATCAGAAGGTTGGGGTGCCACTAGACACAAAGGAAAGATTAATAAACTGAGGGATGGCAATCAGAGTGCGGGGTGGTGCCACTGGATACCAGTGAAAGATTAATAAACTATGGGGATGGTTGGGCTGGCCCACTGGTGCATTGGTAAGGCTACCACTTGTGATGCCAGTGACCCATGTTCAGAAACGAGCTTGGATTATTGGAGGGTCAGCCAGGAGAAGGTGCATTGGGTACCCGAAGAGCTGTTCTCCACCTCCTAAGCCACCACCTGGGTGACCATGGGTGGAGGTGCAGTGGGACTGCAGATTAACTGGTAGGGGGGGATGCTGGCTGATGTCCAGAGTGGAGGCATATCTCTGTATGCCCCTATCTCCTAGGTCCTCCCAGAATGCTGCCATTCTCAGGGGTGGCACCAGAAAATCAGAAAACCCCACATGCAGCACCGGGAGAAGGGCTCTGACACCTAGACTCCTTAACTGGGCTCTCGAGAGGGGCTGTGTGGACCACCCAACACACACTAATGGACTGGAGGGGGAAGTCCCAGGATCCTCCTCCTCCCCACCTAGGGGAGAAACTGTGGCAAGATGGGGGTGGAGTACAGCACCCCTTCTGAGAGTTACCCAGGGTGGAGCTAGAGGATGCACTGGAAGCCTGGAAGAGTGGGGCTGCCTGCGGCAAAAAGGGGGCTTAGAAACAGCAAATAAAAAAAAAATGGAAATGGCAATTGGAGGGTTGGGGGCCCCACTAGACATCGGGGAAATGACAGCTCACTGCTCCCACTGAAACCCACAGCATGAGTTCCAGCTGCAGCTGCAGACATCAAGAAAGTCCCACTGTTCTCATACAGAGAATGCAGATGAGTGTCTCCTTTCACTAAGCTGGGCTCCCTTGATTTTGATTCCCAGAAAAATGTATTTCTGGCAAAGTTTTTGAAAAACAAACTCCAGAATCTAGTTAAACAAGTTCTGTGTGGCTAGGATCAGGTTTTTTTTTTTTTAAATACATAATTTTATTGTACTTTTCATGTTTGTAAGTTTAAAATAGTAAAAAGAAGGTGGCCATCTTGAGTGTTTTTTTTTCCCCCACAGCAAGTAAATCATACAAATAACCACTCGTGATGTGGTTTTTTTTTTAGCTTTTGCAATTGGTATTTCTCTGCACATGAACAGTAAAACATGACCTGTTGACAATTGCAAACATTTTTTTTATTGATCAAACATTTTTTTTTATTTACCAAACATGAACGTTATTACAAAATGATTATAATTCAAGAACTGTATACTATTGTTTCACCAAATCATTCAAAGGCACACCCTTGACACAGGCCTCATCAGCCTTGAAAATTTCATGAAAAAATTCCATGCCATCTAGGTGAGAGCAAAACTACCCAATATTAAGTATAGGATAAAAAAACTCTTTTTTTTTTTTTTTTACTTTTTTGACCTTCTGTATCTCGAAAACCATCTAAAATGCAATCACAAAAATGTTCACATCTTCAGACTCTGGCAGCCAGACCGTACACGTCAAAACTTGTGCTATGTTATCAAATGATGGCAAAGTAATTAATGTGCAAAATGCTGGGTTTAACATTGAACTGCTGACCCAACCCTAACTATAGGGGTGCTACCGTGCCCCTATAATAATAAGTAGGAACATCCTGCAGTATAAAAGGAACTTGAACATGTACTGTACTTTATAAAGTTAGACTGTTTATCTTCCATAACAGAGCTGTGGGGCCTTTAAATAGCTTGGTAACAACTATCATGTTTTTGTTCTTCTCATTCCTCATCATTATCATTCTGTTCTTTTGATCATGCCAATTAATAGTAAAAAGCGTATCCAAGGGAATCCTTGTATTATGATTTCATAAAATCTTTACTGGTAGTGCAGGCAGTGTATTTTAATGGGAAACTGATGAAGATTTGTATAGAGTATAATACTTTATTGCACAAAAATATTATAGCTTTATAAAAGTGGGCATTTTTTGATGATCAAGAGGTTTTGCTACAATTTAGAAGGTCATGTTCTCTTCCTAACCAGATTTTCTTAGTGATGAATAAAACAGAAACATAGAAACATAGAAGTTGATGGCAGATAAGGACCGCAAGGCCCATCCAGTCTGCACATTTCTTTTTCTACCTTACAAATGTGCCATCGGCCTTTGCTCTATCAGTGGCCTATCTATTCATACTCATCTGTATTGCTCCCTTATGCCTAACCCATGCCTGTTAGAAGCCCTGCACTGTATTCATAGCCACCACTTCCTGAGGTAGGCCGTCCCATGCATCCACCACCCTTTCTGTGAATAAGAATTTCCTCACATTCCCCCTTAATCGGCCTCCCTCTAATCTCATGCTGTGTCCTCTTGTCCTGCTATTTTTCTTATATTTAAACATGTTAGACTCTTTCACCTTGTTAATGCCCTTAAGGTGATTGAATGTCTCGATCATATCACCCCTCTCCCTCCTTTGCTCAAGGGTATATATACTGAGCTCCATTATTCTGTCCTCATATGTCTTCTGATGCAGTCCCTGCACCATTTTTGTTGCCTTTCTCTGGACTGCCTCAATATTTTTGATTTCAATTTCCGTTCAATACAGTTTGAGTATAAAAACATTGTTCTGTCACTGTGTGTTATACTAATTACCCCTGTTACCCCTTGTAATCTCTGTGCTGTTAAAAAAAATTGTTCTGTCACTGTTCAGTTATACTACTTACCCATGTTACCCTGTTGTTCAATTAATGTCCTTGTGAAGATGTGGCCTCCAGTACTGCACGCAGTACTCCAGATGGGGCCTAACTAGTGTCTGTAAAGAGGGATTATTACCTCCCTCTTATGACTTGTGAAACCCCTCTAATGCACCCTAACATCCTCCTAGCCTTACCTACTGCTTTAGAGGTCTGCTTGGATGATTTCAGGTAATCAGTGATGATGATGCCCAAGTCTCTTTCTTCCTTTGTGACTGCCAGCAACTCCCCTCCCAGCCTATAGGTGGCTTCAGGGTTTCTCTTCCCTATGTGCATGATCTTACACTTCTTTGCATTAAATCCCAGTTGCCAATCTTCTGACCATTTTGCTAGTTTATCCAGATCTCTTCTCATTCTGCCCACCCCATCTGGATCATCTTCTCTGTTGCAGATCTTGGTGTCATTTGCAAACAGACAAGCCTTATCCTCTAGTCCATCTGCAATCTCACTAATGAAGATATTGAAGAGGATTGGCACCAGGACTGATCCCTGAGGTACCCCACTTGTGACTTGCATCTCTTCTGACTGTATACCATTTACCACCACTCTCTGTTTTCTGCCAGTCAACCAGTTTGCCACCCAGTTGACCAACTTCTGACCCACCCTGAGCCTACCCAGCTTATTTATCAATCTTCTATGTAGAACAGTGCCGAAAGCTTTGCTGAAGTCAAGGTAGGCAACATTAACTGCTCCCCCTTGGTCCAACACTCTGGTTACCCAGTCAAAGAAATCTATGAGATTAGTTTGACAGGACCTTCCTTTTGTAAACCCATGCTGTCTTGGATCCTGTGCCCCTATGGATTCCAGGTGTTGCACTATCCTTTCCTTAAGGAGTGCCTCCATAATCTTGCCCACTATTGAGGTAAGACTGACTGATCTGTAGTTCCCTGCCTCCTCCCTGCTACCACTCTTGTGGAGCGGGATCACATGAGCCCTTCTCCAGTCTTCTGGGACCTCTCCTATGCTCAGATACTCACTAAACAGTTCTGCTAATGGATCTGCTAGTACCACCCATAGCTCCTTAAGTACCCTGGGATGTATGCCATCAGGATCCATTGCCTTGTCCACCCTGAGCTTAGCGAGCTCTTGTAGGATCCTTTCTTTTGTGAAGGGAGTAGTGCTCACCTCCCTCCCTGTGTCCATGGTGCTGAGCTGTGGGCCCTGCCCTACCTTCTCTTCAGTAAATACTGAGCAAAAGTATCTATTTAGGATAGATGCTTTTACAGGGTCCTCCTCCTCACATGCCCCCTTTTCTCCTTTGAGCTTAGCAATATCCCCTCTGGACTTTCTCCTTTCACTAATACATCTATAGAAAGTCTTGTCACCTTCTATTACTGTTCTTGCTAGTGTTTCCTCAGTTTGAGACTTTGCCTGCCTTACTGCCTTCCCTGCTTCCCTTAAGACAGTTTGGTATGCCTCCCTATATTCATCCCGCTGTGTTCCCTTATATTTCCTGAAGGCCAGCCTTTTAGCTCTGACCTTTTCTGCTACTGTATTTGAGAGCCAAAGTGGTTTCCTTCTTCTTTTGCACTTCCTTTTCTGTCTAACACAATGGGATGTTGCTTCAAGTATTGCATCCTTAATGCTTGCCCACTTTGCCTGTACCCCATCACCTGTGTTTCTTTCTGCCATGGCTAGCTTAAATCTGTTGGCCATCTTATCAAACTCAGCTCCTCTGAAGTCCCATACTTTTGCCTTGGAATGGGATGATTTAGATGTAGTGGCCAAATTGAACCATACCATATGATGGTCATTGGCCCCCAGGTGACCTTCTACCTGGAGATCTGTGATCCCTTCCCTGTTAGTCAGTACTAGATCTAGAATAGCCCTGTCTCGTGTCAGTTCTGGCAGATGTTCCTGCTGGTATTGACCAATCTGTATCCGGCATGTTGAAGTCTCCCATTATCAGAACCTCCCCTTTAGCTGTCATGTTTTGTATATCTTCTAACAGTAATGTGTCTATGTCCTCCCCTTAGTCTGGGGGCCTGTAGACAACCCCAGTTCTTATGGCTGTCCCATTTCCTGTTTCCAGGGTGACCCACAGTTCTTCTGGCTCCTTATGTGTATTCTGAATTTCTGTAGCTTTGATATTTTCCTTGACATACAGGGCCACTCCACCCCCCCTTTTTGCACCTTGGTCTCTTCTGAACAGTACATAGCCAGGTACTGAAGTCTCCCAAGTGTGGTCACTGGTAAATCACGTCTCACTAATTGCTATTATGTCCAGTTTAGCCTCTGACATTATTGCCTGCAGGTCTGGGATCTAATTTCCCCGGCTGTGAGCATTTGTGTACATGATTTTCCATTGGCCAGATTTTGGTGTGTTAGTTGTTGGGTGAGGTTTGGCATTTCCCCTGTGCGTCGTATGGGGAGTCGGACCTTTTTTCTTACCTGGTAATGCAAAAGAACTGCAAACATGCTGAATCCCTGTTTGACCACTAGCTGAGGTGGGGAAGGGTGTTCTTCCCATTCGACATATGGGGTGCTGCACCCCTCTCCCCATTTGCTAGTTTAAATATTCTGCAAAGACGTCAAACTTCTGCCCCAATGCACTGACTCCCTCCTTAGTCAGATGCAGTCCATCAAATTTAAAGAACTTTTGCTCCCAGAACTGTTGCCAGTTCCCTACAAATCTGTGTCCTTTTTCCTGGCACCAGCCCTTGAGCCACATGTTTAGCTCCCCTATCTCCCCTTCTCTGGCCTTCTGTCCATCTGCCCCCCTCTCCCAGACTGGCAGGATCTCAGAGAAGGAGATGCTGAGATATTGTTTGTTAACTGTAAAATCCCACAGATTGTCAACATAAGAAATGTATAAAGGTGTAGTTTGTTATTACAAGATGTGTCTATTTCTATTAAAAATAATAGCAATTAATGTTCTGTTGCTTATTGAATAACTTTAGGATCCTTAGGAGTTGGGATTTCTGACATCATAATATCAGAATTCTACTAAATTTCTTTTTTACTGTCTGTTTGAAGAGCACAGGTGAGAATGCTCATGTTTTTTTGAACAACCAAAATATACTAAAAAAATAGAACATAATTATTTTTTATAACTTATGTTCTACTTTTATAAATTATTAACACACTAAAACACTGTTAATAAAATCACCAACTGTAGGTTTGAATACAAGGCACGATTTTTGAATGGCATGACGCAGGTATCCCAGTGTTGGATGCAGCATGCATCATGTCAAATGTATCAATACAAGTGGATCAGACTTTCAAATGCTTTGATACATTTGTGACAGTGGGCTTGATTTTCAAAGCTCTGAGAATGACGCAAGGTGATTGTGCCAAAAGTATTTGACTCCAAGTTCCGAGTTGCATCAACATTTGTGTTATATCCAATTTTATAATGCACCTTGCATCAAACCTGGGATTGCTTGTACCAAAGTGGCTTGCACCTGGCTTGTGTCAAAAGGATATGCCATTTTGCAGTTGAGCTTGCATCAAAAAACATTATGCAGTATCCCTTTTTTTTTATTTTAAAGGTGGACGCTCTTGACACTGCGCTAGTGAGAGCATGCACCTGTTAGACCAGCCAGAGCTTGTCTAACTGACACTAGAGCATATAAATAGGCCAACAGTAGGCAGGCAGATCTGAGTCACTAGTTAGACTCCAGTGAAGGAGCACAAGCACCATAGGACAAGATGTCAGCAGCAGTGGTCCTACTGGGCATCCGGTTGGCAATGGCAAGGTGGAAGAGACAAGCCCAGCAACTGGCTGGTAGGGTCCAGTGGAATGGCATGCGCCACAAAGACAGCACAAAACCACCAGGTGATACATGGCACTGCTCTACTGAAGGAGGACATCATACCAGGACTTGATTGAGGAGCAGTGCACTGCCACAATAAGGCTGCCATCACAGAGTTGTGAAATGAGCTGAGAGGTGACTTGCAGAGTCCAACACATAGAGGCCATCCCATACCAGTGGATGTAAAGGTAAGCACTGCACTGTGCTTCTTAGCAATGAGGAGCTTCCAGACCCAATTGGTGGCACTGTTGGCATCTCACAGTCTTCTGTGTCAAAGTGCCTCAAGCAGTTCCTGGAGGCACTGCTATGCAGGACACAGAGGTACATCAGCTTCCCACTGTATGCACAGCAGCAGCAGGCTGTGAAGCAAGGATTCTACAAAGTGAATTATTCCCATGTGTACTGGGTGCCACTGACTGCACACACATTGCCATCAAAGCACCAGCAGCTGAGGAGGAGGCATATGTCAACAGAAAGGGTTCCATTCCATGAACATGCAAGTGGCATGCAACAGCCAATGTTGCATTCTGGATCTGATTGCCCAGTAACCTGGATCCTGCCATGACACCAGCATATTCTGCCAGAGTGGCCTATATGAGGCATTTGAACAAGGAGACATACAGCGAGGATGGCTGATAGGTAGGTGCATGAGCCACACACCATAACAGTATATGTTTTGGGGACCATTTATGAAGGGCACACACACAGACAGACATGTGCGGATGGCTCACCTGTTGAATGAGCAGTATATGAGCCATCTGGCAACAGCCTGTGATGGCACAATGTTCATGGTACAGTGACACTGATATGTGGCTGAATGCAAAGTGTCTGTCCACCACACATGGAGGATGTTGCTGGTGAGCAGCAAACACCATGTAGGTCATGTGGCAGGGGTAGCATGGAGTACACAGGTAACCATCAGTGGTTGTTTTGGGCAAAAGGCCGCCACTGGCAGGACCTACAGGCTGCTGGCAGGCTACAGTGCCACCAAGGAGTCAGCACACCCCATCAAGGATGATCTGGTGCACACAGGCCACAAAGGGTAACCAGAGTGTTCTATTCCCACAGGTGGCAGAGGCTATCCACAGCTGCCATGGCTGATGAAACCACTAGGGCATTCACAAACAGAGTTCAAGACATGCTACAATGAAGCACTCACCTCTACATGGTCAGTGATTGAAAGGACCATAGAGTTTCTCAAGATGTGTTTCTGGTGTCTCGACAGATTGGGGGGGCACTGCAAAACATGCTTACTGTGGCATGTAAGTGTAACCCCCAGCCCACTTTTTAACTAGTGAGCACACCCCCATTTAAATCTGGAAACACTGGTGCCCATATACTGGCATACCATTTTACTTTACAGAGGATAGGTGCCACCCTTGGCGTTAGGATGCATACCGGGCTCATTTTCTAGAGGAAGAGAGGGGTGGGGGTACAGAAACAAAACAGCAGAACCTTGTGTAAATAACACAACCTAGGTCCTGGGTGGAGGCTGCTAGGCATATGCTAGATCTAACCTGCTGAGAGGGCCTCAGTAAATCTGCACAACCAGAAGCAATTAATCGGACTGCCCATAACAGTGACTGGGATTGTGCAGTATGGCTTTATTCAACAGATGGAAAATTAAAGCAGAAGTGGTCCCCCCAAAGGTCAGTCTAGGCTGGACAGGTACATTTCATGAACTCTCCTTGCATGCAGTACAGTTCATGAACAACAAAAGAATATCTTCTTCCCAAGTTCCCAAACGGTGCATAAGTGGACACCTGGCCACGCACATGAACATTTTCCTTCCAAATTTCCCAAAAGGTGCATTAGTGGACACCTGGCCACACACATGAACATTTTCCTCCCATGAGTGTCATTTATTAAATCTAAGCCACACACTCAGAACTCTTCTTCACACATAGGTGCACATTAGTGAAACTCAGTCACACACCTTAACCTGCAGCTTGGCCCTTGCTCAGGTAAAACTGGTGCCCTTTACAAACCAGGAAGCCCTGCCATGTAAGCACTTAGATGGTGTTCCTCCCACCCTTGGCCCCAATGAACAGTCACTGCCATTCTTCAAGGTTACACCATTGAAACCCCCATTCCCCACTGAAATGCTAGAGGTCCAACACTTTATCTTTGTCACTCACTGGGGTAACTAAAGAACAAAACTGCACTCACTTGGGTGAACAGTTTAACAGTACTTCACTCAGTTGGGTGAAACTAGGGGCACTGACAGGTGCGATCAAGCCTTACCTATGGGCACCCCCCCGACTATTGGATCCCTTAAAAATTGTGGAGATCTGGTCTCCTAGAACAGTATTCACAGAGGTTGTCCCATCCACAGGGCTTGGAACAACAAAAGGAAAAGAAAGGCACTCTCCTGGGTAGCTGATCAAACAATCTCTTTCAGATCCTTACCAAGGCAGCTGAAAACACCACAGAACATTGAAGGAATTGCCCCTTGAGTCCACTGAGAACAAGAAGTTCCTTCCACTTCACTGGGAGTAGAAATTAGGAAATTCTGCTGTAGCACTGGTCTCCACCACTTCACTGGAAGCCGTTAATGTCAGTCCACTAGGGTGAGAAATCCTCCACTAGGGTGAGAAATCCTGGGCCTTCTCCCCAGAGTCCACTGGCAATCCTTCTGCCACTCTTACCTCCTCACTGAACAACTCACTTCACAGAAACTGAGCATTCTAAGTTCCCCAGAGCAGTTGTCTACCAGTGTGGCTTATGCTGCTGCGAGAGTTCTGAATGACTTAATCATTCTTCCCTCAGGCTAGCTGAGTAAACACTGATGTCATTATGTAAGGAGCTCCTAATGAGCTCCCTACCAGCTGCTTGCTACCTTCCTAACAATAATACTGATAGGATTCTAGTAACCCCAGGGGACTGGGTGGTTACATAAGATCTTCCTAGCATGCTGCATACTGCACAACATTGCCATAGCTCACTGTATAACCATATCAGTGCTGGATGTCTAGTAGGATGATGAGGAGGAGGGTGGAGCCGATGAAAACCAGGATGCCAGATCTGTGCAGTTAACAGTAAGGACATGGACTGCAGTAGCTGGACACCATGCCAGAGCCCAGTTGATCAGCATTCATGTCAACTGAGCAGACCACAGCACCACGGGGCAGCACACCCACAGGCAGTGTGGAATCCACAGAGGGCACAGTCTTGCCCAACAGCAGACTGAATGCCTCGGCTGGGTTGATATCAGCTTGCAGAGGACAGTGGCCACCATGCCATGATGTGTCACACTGGAACACACACACACACACAGCATCAACAGGCTGACCACTGTCTAATGCTGAGGATGATGACACCACAGGCATGCCAAGGCACATGTGCAGGAGCCACACAGGACATACCAACAACATCTACATTGACATGGGACAGGCACAGCTGAGCTAGAGGTGTGACTGGCTGTTGCTGTCAACAGGCAATGGCAGAACTCCTGCATATACTGTACCTGTAGCTTGTATGTAGTTCCAAGGCAGCACACACACACACACACACCCAGGAAGGCAGTCGACAAAGAGGGTGACACAAAGTGCATGTGGTGTGTGGCAGTGGTCGAGTAATACAAAGGCAGGTAGGCAGAGAACTGGATCCATACACCTACAATGTGGTGGCATGTCACCTGGGGTCTGACACAAGGGTAGCAGAGGCAGACATCCTCCTGGCAGCATGCGGAACATATTGGTGGGCACAAAGGGTAGGTGCCCATGGGGTCTGGACACATGTGTCATGACCAAGCCATGGTGACTGCCTGTGGCTGTCCATAGCCTGTTTGCCATGAGGGAGGCCTGCCATGGCTGTGGCAATGCAGGTCCTGCAAGTCCCACTGGGCCAGCAGCTACATGGCCTCAAAAATGTCCCCCTCCCTGGGGACTGAACACAGTGTCTTACATAGAGCAGTCATCCCCCACCTGGGGACATGTTGTGGCTGCATTGCTGCTGGAAACCAGGCATGGAAACCCACCAATCTGCAGGCAGCAGGCCTCTGTCTGGGACAGGCCCAACTGTGGCATGTGTACTGTGCTGTATAGTGAACCCTAGCAGTGTAGGCACTTGGGTGTGCATGTGCTCCCAGCCACTCAGTGCTACAGGGAGTCACAATGCAACAAATGATATGCAGGTCATGATAATGTGTTGGCCCCTGACACCAGTGCTGGGGGGTAGTGGCAACACACAATGTGTACCCAATGCCAGTCTCATGCCTGTGGTGTATTGTTATCTAGTGGAAAGCAGTATGCAGGTGGCTGAGGTCAGGGTGATGATAGTGAGACATAGGATGTGGTACACAGAAGCCATGTGATACTGCTTGCAATGTGGTGCCACTGCCACTTTCACATGTGAAAAGTGGTACTACAGCATGCTGATGTCATGTCAAGTAAATGCAGCAAGTTGCATTATATAATGGCATTTTTGTGCCGCAAGCTGTGGCATCTGATGAAAATGACCCAACATGTACCAGAATCATGTCTGTTGTGTCAGAGTGTATGTAACGCACCCAGCATGCCCACCATATGCCAGGCACTTCATGGGGCACAGATAAACACCAAAGGGAGCTGTGCAATCACCTTCTGAAAAACAACTCAACAAGTGGATTACCATCCCACTAGATTCAATGGCCTCCACAACCAGTATAAGGTTATGTTTGTGCAACTGTGTCACCATGTTTTGGCCATTTGCACTCTCTACTCCATGAGGAATTACCACCCTGTAGGGGTACCAAAGGCAGGAAACCCTTGAAGAGGGTTCCACCCCTAGAAGTGCCATGGAAAGGTTCTCTTAGCTAAGGGTACCTTAGGAAGAAACCCCTGAGGAGAGAGATGAGCCACTGGAGGAGGAGGGGAAGATAGTGGGACAAAGAAAAAATGCTTCAGAGGGAGGCCAGGAGGAACTGCTTATATAGCTCAGGAAAGGGATGTGGCTGGTTGCTCACCCATTGAACCACATGCATAGCCTTTCAGTTCTATGGCCTATGCAACCAGTATAGTGTTATGCTTGTGCAACTATGTTGCCATGTTTTGGTCATTTGCATTCTCTATTCCATGATGAATTATCACCCTGTAGGGGTACCAAAGGCAAGGAACCCTTGAAGAGGGCTCAAACCTTAGAGTTGCTGCAAGAAGGTTCCCTCGACTAAAGGTACATTAGGAAGAAATCCCCCGAAAGAACATTAGCAGTGACTGTTGACTATGAGATGAAGAAGCAGACTGACAGCAACAGTCAGCTTGATGAAACATAAATGAGATGCACAGGTTAGCAGAACAGCATGGATAAAATGCATTGCATTGATGATAGAAAGGGGCTTCCTAAGGAGAGAGGGGATGGCAAGTAGGGCCACCATCCACCTCCATCCAACAGCGGAACCTATCTAAGTGAACTAGGGAATACTACTGAAAACTAAGTATTATGACCTTCAGCTTGGAGGAAAGAAAAAAAATATTTTGAGGAGGAAATCTCTGGGGATCAAAAGCATAGGTTGCCTTCTGTCTAGGCTTGGGGTATTTTATTTAGTGACGGCTCAACTGCTGAAATTTAAAACCCAGTTCAAGGGGGTTGGAAAATGTTTCAATTTGGAGGAAGGCTCTCACTCTAATCCTCAAACAGGAACGCTGTGAAGGGCTGCGAGGGTTCTTTGCAACAATGACCACTAAGGCACTCAGCTGGCCTACTGACCTGAAAACAAACCAGGTGAGCCAGAAGCAGTGGTAGGGACAATAGCTAGAAGGCACTGCTGAAGCAATCGGCTATCTAAAGGAGCCCCTTTTTAAACTCAGGGCACCACCCCTCTTAACTGAGTCTTAATTTCTATATCAGGAGATGCCACTAATACACCTGAATGGCAAAGCTCCGCCTGGACCGAGGACATTCCCACTATGGGCCAGATGAGAAAGACTCTGCCCTGAGTTTCACACACTCAAGATGTGGACTTTGGGGGTGCAGAGTGAGACTGTCGGCTGCAGAGCAAGCCCTGAGTCAGTTGGCTGAGTGTGAGCTCAGAGCCTTAATTGGTGGGCATGGTCAGCTACTCTTCTTTAGCAATAGAGCAGGCAGAATACTGGTAATGCAAGGAGTAACAGGCAATGTGAAGCATGGTAAACAGATAGTATGCAGAAGCATGATAAGCAGTAAGAAATGAACAAATAGCTCAGGCTAACCTGGTCTCTTATCCAGTGCAAGACACTTGCTGGGCAAGGTTATTGGACAAGCAATGCAAGTAAAGAGGAAGAAATACAAGCCAACCAGTCCATCAATGAATGCCAATTAAAGGTGATATAAATACTCAACAGGATTTTAGTGGTGAAGGCAGTATTCAAACATGAGGTATTTAAACCACAGGGGGCCATGACTCCCCACTACAACCCCCCATCCTCTGCCATAGGAAAAAAAAGAAGCCATGGGAAAGTGCCAAGACCCACATACAGATTTTTTAAAACTAGTTTACAGTGACAGCTGTAGCTGAGCTAACCTCCAGAGTTTAAAGCGTTGTACAAAAGTAGTTAACAGCTTCCAGCAGTAATTTATTATAGCTTCCAGCAGTGGCTGAGCTGAACATTTGAACGAGCATAGGAATTGTAGACATAGGCAATAATACACTGATAAACAACAGTAATAATTGCTTGGTATAATTGCATTTAAGCAGGTTTGAACAAAATAGAGAACGTGATATATATAATTGCAGTAGTCTCAGGTTTGATTCCTATTGAATGCAAATAAATATATTTGAGCAGATTTAAATTCCCAAAAGGGCTGTATGAAAACTGAGGGCTTACGGAATGAAAGACGTAGAAACTAATGAAATGCTGAGGTAAGGAAGCAGTGAATAAACCTTACAAGAATACAATGCTGCTGAGGTAGAATAGGTCTTCCACAAAATGGAGCATGTTAGGTGTACTGGAAACACAACAACAGAACACACAGTGAGAAGCTGAGAAGAGCAAGCCACAGCTAAACAATAAGAAACGTGAGAGTGCTGAAAGGAATGGCAACAGCAACAGCAGCAGACAGCATGAAAATAACAATGAAACTGGTAGAAGGGCATGGGACAACAATGTGGAAGGTGGAGAACTGTAGCTGCATAGAGTAGCTAAATGAATACTGAGAAAGCACATACTGTACAAGCAAGAAAAACACAGGACACTGTGAACTAGGTGGAAGTACAGTAGCAGCAGCAGAGAAATAGGAATGGGAGCTAAAACATATAACCATTACAGGAAAACTGAGGTTAAAAGGCAACTTGGGAGAAAAGGAGCTGGAGCACAGGCAAGGGATGAACACAGCACACACAAGGGCAACTAGAAACCCCCAAAAGAAAGACAAAACTAAAAACACAAACAGATGAAAACAGAAAAACAAGCACAGGAGGAAGCACACAGTGGCTGGAGGCAAACAAATACAAAGCAAAGCAGGACAAACACACAAACAAAATCCAGCAAGCTAGAAACGGGGAGGAGAGGCCCCAAGCAAGAAGACAGACCAACAAACAGAGCCTCTGGCCAGCAAAGAAAAAATGCTTCAGAGGGAGGCTAGGAGGAACTGCTTATATAGTTCAGAAAAGGGGTTGCTTACCCACTGAACCACAGACATGGCCTGTCAAAAATAGAGAAGTTTAAAATAACATCCTGGGGAGTGCTAGACAGCCAAGCTCAAGACAGGACATGCTTTTACAGAGCTCCTGCTCAGCTCTAGATAAAACATGTTGGTCCTTTCACCCTACAAGTTTGACATTTCTGCTGGTACCATTAAGGAAATCTCGTCTCCTGAGCAAATTGATACTAAACTCGATAATGCGACTACCAAAGGGAGTAATGGGCCGACAGGGGCAAAAGCAGGTACTGTCCACTACCCAGGCCTTGAAAAATGTACCAGACCCTTCAGGGTCCACCAGCACAAGTGGGGCAGGAGAGAACCCGCCTTGGGAAACATTTCTGCAAGCAGTGCGCAATATGGATCAAAAAGTTGAGAAAATTCTTGATCGTAAGGGGGCTCAGGATATAAAAATCAGAGAGGCAGTAGCAACAGCAAAGAATGCAGAGGATCAATTGCTCAGAACACAGGCAGCCTTCAGCAAAATGACAGTGGAAACTACACACCTTAGAGCCTGACTGGAAACTATGGAAAACGCCCAGAGGGCAATGAATGTTAGAGTGTTTTGCTTAACGGAGAGCTTGGAGGGGAAAGATGGTTTTGCCTTTGTGCGGTCCTGGTTGGCCATCTCTCTGCCAGAAGAAAGTGCCTTTGACCCCTTCTCTGTGTATAAGGTGTACAGAGTCAACTTTTGATGAGCACAAGGGTCCAGAGATAATTTCCAGACTCTGGTTATAGTAACAGCAGGAATAGAGGTATGTGATTCGATTTTGGCATTGGCTTGGCCTCAATTTCCAATTCAGGTGTAAGGAACTGACATCAAACTTTTCCCCGACTGGTCATACACCACAAGATCCAGATGCAAGCTATTTGATCCCCTGCATCAACATTTATAGGGACTTGTGGTACAACACACCCTCCTAGCTCCAGCGAGACTCTGGATTGTGTATGGGAATAAAACCTTTCAATTTAATGATCTAGTCAAAGCTCAAAAGCATGTGGACTGGATTGTGCAGAAGTTCCAAAGTAGAGAAATGGTGGAGGAAATGCAGAAAGATGAATTGGAACAGGAGGTATGAAGGGGTAAAAACTCTGATATGGTTTACTGGCACTAGAATCCCATTTTGAAAATACCTTTTATTATTATTGGCTTGCTTTTTGGGTGCAAGGCGCAGTAATGTCCCAGAATGCCCCTGACTGTGTGGCATTGAACTCTGCAGCAAAATGGAACCTTAACCTCAACAGGACTTTAACTCTGTGAACAATGTAGTAATAGTATTCGTTATCAGTCATCTTTTATGTTCAGGGGAGTCACAGAGGAAAAATAGCTAAATTCTCAATATACAATGGGGACATTTAAATATGTACAACTGGGGATATTTAAATATGTACACCTTAAAAGATTTAATAAAAGGGGATTTCTGGTAGCTATTAATGACACTTGATTTTGAGCAGTTGATAGAGTTGAGTGGGAGGAATGTTTATAGAACTGTTTTATTTCTCCCTAGTTAAAACAAAAATGGTAATTGTGGAAATAATGATTAGCTTAAGGTCATGTGTATTGAGGCTATAATCTTACATAAATTTTTTCAGGAATTCCATAGTCGTGGCATGGCTGGCATCCTAAGCATATTGGGTTATGTTTTTGAGGTAATGTCAGAATGTATTTAGGTGGTACCCCTTATGAGGTATCACAGATTGATGACTTGTACTACCCTGAAACTAACATATACTTGATCACCTAATTGTATAGACTGTCAGGGCTGAGATGAACCATATAGCAAATTAAACACTGGTAGAGTGGCCCGTCCCTGAAGGAGCCTCAGTTACTTGAACACCTCAGGGCCATGGCCCAGGACGTGGATGTGTCCATGCAGGGTGGACATCGATGTGACACTGATAAATAATGATAAACACACACTCCTGTATTATCATTATATGTAGATGTGGCTTCTCAGAGTATGGTCCCAATGTTAACCTGCATGCCCTCTCTATACTGTCTCCACAGGTGGCCAGCAAAGTGCTACAGAGTGTACCCACAGAGGAGAGGAAGGCAGTGATTCCAAAAGAGGGAGTGGACCATAGGGCCCAGCCACCAAGGTAAGTCATATGACCTGGTAGGGACACACTGCTGGAAATGGGGGAGCATGAGCTACAAGCTGGGTTATGGCACCCATGGATCCATTAGACACTGGCCACCGAATATCAGGGGTGTTGCCAGTCCTGTGACAGTACCCTGCTGTACAGGGGCCATGTGATCTACAAGCAACAGTTATGCCACTGCACGGCATTGCACACATGTGTAAAAGCATTCCTGTATACTGTCCTGTCTGAGACAGACAGGGCAGGACCATGCCCATGGCCAGGAAAGGCACATGACACTGCAGTGTGGGATGGGCATATGTACAGGCCATGGTGATGTACCCACCTGCACCATTGAGCTGGACAAGCATGTCATGTAGGCACTGTCTGTGGAGTAATACGGGGAGCCACAGTGATCCATGTAACTGGCAAATGCCAGGATGCGGCATGCTGAACTACTGTGGCAACTTAGGCCACACAGATCCATGCCAAAGGATCAGAAACAGGCAGTCACCACTCTGAACTGTAGAGGTGGCCTACTTGGGGTGTGGGATACTGTTGGCTGCCACATGGGTGACACCAGTGTACCATACCCATGCGGAATGTGGCCTGTGCTCCACAACACATATACCACCACCATTGTAGCCTGCTTTTGCATGGAAGCAAACATAACCCACACTGATGCCCCAATGTGAGGGTAACAGGCACCACAGAGGATGTGACTGGGATGAGTGCATGCCCCTGCCATGAACGGGAACCAGGCTGTCACAGGCAGACATAATGGGAAGTTATACATGTTAGTGCACCCACTGCTGCTCCCACCAGGTATATAGTCCTACATGGTCACAGCTTACAGCTGGCACTTGGTGGGGTCACACACCACTCATGTACACGTTATGTGGGCCTTCACAGCCATACCATCATTACAGCAGGTAACGTATCGTTGCAGGATATAGGGCTGCACCTGGGTGGGATACAAAGTGGCATGCAGGGTGTGCTTGCAGGTTTAATAGTAACAGCTGCGTCCCCGACAGCCCCCTGCATCCATGACTGCTGCTGTACTGGACACCCTAGTTACATAACACACAACCAAGCAGTGATGCACACTTGATGGCACTAGTCAGGAATAAGCCCCCAAGCCAAGCTACCTGTAACATTGCCAGCACAATGTCATTGCCAGCTGCTGGACAGCACCCTCCCCACCCAAATCAGGCTTTTTTAGTGTTTCCACAATATGATAGTTTTTTAATACAAAGAGTCAGAATGAGGTACTAGCAACGAATGAGAATGAATGAAAATTGGTTTATCATCAATTAGCACTGGACCAATAAATCTGATTCCTGAATTGTGATGTCATTGCATGGGTGGGTATATATGGTGGCTACCTTATCATGTGTGTTAGCTTTTGTTACAAGATTATTCAAAATCTGAGACACATCAAGCATGCACATAAGCTAGCTGTGGTTTTACTCTTTGATGTAATAAAAGTATTGCTATGTTCCTAAAGCCGTGGAGTCCTTGAATGAATATGCTAATGCTGTACCAGTCTTTTTTGCTTTTGTGGTGGTGTGGAAATGTTGGAACACACACCACCTCCATGACACAGAGAGGGGTGGATTGTTCTGCACCAATGTCACAGTGTTGACTCAAGAGATATGTCTGCAGTGGGACAGATGGCCCATGGTCAACAGACATGTGCCACTGTCAATGTAAGGAGAGGTTTGCAGGTGGCACAATGCAGCACACCCAGTGCACAGGGACAACAGTAGACAGGAGTGGTGCTGGGCTTGCATGGCACTGAATCCATAGGGAATGTACAACGGGGGCCTGTAGGCACATGTCAGAGTGCTGTAGGGTGCCACTGTGATGTAGAATATGGCCTGCACATCATGGGGTGGAAGATGTGACCTGGTAGGTATCTAGTAATGTGTAATGTACAATGGCATTCTGTATTTCCATCTCTGTATGCAGTGGTACAATTCAATGGGTCCACTTTGACATACTATATCATCCAGAGTTGCCTTGGGCCTGCTAACCCCTTGCCCAAACCCCACCTCACATCCTCAGGGAATGTCACACCCTTCCCACCAGGAGTACAGGGTACCACATGGCACATGGCCCCACCTGATGGCCCCATGGACTCCAAACTGACAGTTCCCCCACACCCTGATGCCCTGCAGAGGGAATGGTGAGACATGCCCTGTGTCACACCTGTGCTGTATGCCACAGGCAGAGGTGTACGACACATGGGATGGATCCTCAGTACTGACATCATCATGCATGTGGCCACTATGGTACATGGGCATCCAGCCACAATTGTGATTTCAGTGCACTGGGGTCCATGTCCAGGGCCACACCATGGCCATGTGGTCACACACGGTGATCTACCTATTGCAAAGTAGGCCCATTACCAGTGGAGTGTGCCCCGAGGGCCTTGAACATGATGTCTACATGTCTGACATGGCCAAACCTGGGGTCCCCAACAGTAGCTGGTGGTCACAGTGACAATGAGCCCACCTCCTTGCCTGCCACTGGTCCATACATGCAAGTGAGGACCACACACCTCCACGATGTTAATGCCCCAATGGTAACACAGCACCCTGATGCTCTATGTATATTGATATACAGCCAGGTACAGTTGAGCCAGAGGTGTGACTGGTTGGTGCCGTCAACAGGCAATGGCAGCACTCCTACATATATCATACCTGTAGCCTGTTGTGTCACCCTCTTTGTCGACTGCCTCCCTGGATGCTTGTGTGTCCTGCCTAGAAATTACATGCAGACTACAGATATACACTGTGAGACATGGGATGGGGCTTCACAAACTACAGAGATGACCGACTCCGCATGGGGTGGTCTGCCAGTTCCACTGTGCCATGCTGTCAGGGCTGTGCCATTTGCTGTAGGGGACCACAGTAGTAAAGTCCATTCCTGCAAGTCTGAACCACCACCCAACACCATTGACTCCATGTGGGCTATAGAGCAGCCAGGGCCTCCCATCCCATGGTTCCCCCAGTAGCAAGTGTGCCATGACATACACTGTCCCAAGTCACAGGCACCCCCATGACCCTTGACCACCACTGCTTATCTCCCACAATGTGTCATTACCCAACCCCATCCACCTCATCTTGCCCTTGGTAGATGACACCACCTGCGGTGTCCCTATAAAAGGGCTAGAAGAGGAGCCCTGGCACACCACACATGGCTGTACCCCACTGCTGAGGAACATAGTGCACTGTATCAAATCCCTATCCAGTGTAGTTACCAGACACCAGCAACATTTCACCCCCTCATTCCTTAACCTGTGACACTGGGTGATATGGGTGCCCTGTTCCACAGTGATGGCCCTGTGTGTGGGCTGAGGCTGCTGACTGTGTCTCTCAGTTGTGTGGTTGAGGTGGCAACTACACAGCTGCAGGGCCTGTGTCTGTACCTGTGGCATGTTCAGAGTGGCAAGATCTATACATGTGGATATGACTCCCACTAGGAAAAGACGCTACGCAGCAGCACCATAAATCTTTCGAAGCACAAATTTGCCTAAGAAATATGGAATACAATAGATACATCTGGCAGCCTAAGAGCAGCAGGAAACACTGCAAGACCTTGAGTTTTTAGGTTGGATAGAAACTGACATGAAGGTGGATAACTTGCCATTCAATTTCTGCTGCTGAACATCAAACTAAATTCAAAGGGTGTATCTGCTGACTAAGGACAATACAAGAAATCAGAAGCAGTACAATGCACTGATGAGAAATCTGGCAAGCGGATTGTGATATGAGGGTGGAACACGCTGAGGTGCTGAGGAGGAACACTTGCAGCAGGAGTCAGCAAAAAACGCGCTTTTTGCTTATGGCAGGTATGCCACCGATGCCTCTTTAGCAAGGATTTTTTGCTGCCCTTTCCAGTCCAGCTTTGGTTTCACCCTCAGGAAAAGAACATTAGAGTGTTGAGGGGGGGGTGGTGAAGCTGTAGGCCTCTGGTTACCCCCCACGGTGGTGTGGAATCGGATGCGGTGGCCCAGCCGCACTACCAGGGGTGAAAGTATCAGTAAGACCTGCGGAGGTTTAAGGGCCTACTTGTTCTTCACCCTCCATTCCGCTCAGTCTGCTCGATTCGCTGAAACTCTTCTTGTAATTTTTAACTACTCTGCTTGTGCATAGCCTTGATCAGCTTTGATCAGTATACGCTAATAAATAAAAAAAAAAAAAAAAAAACAGGAGGCTGCAGAAGGAATACACTTAGAAGGAGCCTTCTTTATATATTTCTTTGAGTGAAGATTTTTATTGGTACTCACATGTTTATAGCTTATAGTCAGGGCCCCTACTTTTCTGCGGCACAGTGGGACCAAGTTCTGTGGCAAGACTACCATTTGCTGCAGAACTTCTGTGGCAGTGGTTTGTAATTTCTGTGGAAGTTCTGCGGCACTAACAAACTACCACATAACAGTGTCAGCTTGTCATCCTGACTTCACTTTCATGGCAGTGGTTATAGCAATCAGGATGGTGGAAAGCACAGTAACACTAGTTCAAAAAATAACAATAAAAAAGCAAAACAAATGTCTCTCCCTTAAGGTCCTAGCCTGTTGCATAAATGACATATGCAGAGGGGACCTTATGTGATAAAAAAGGTATTTCTATATGCATGCTATCTATCCCACTAATGAGGTTCCCACTGTCTATCACTTATATATTTGTATATGGTTTCTACACCACTCATGAGGTTCCCACTGTGTATCACTTATATATTTATATGCAATCTGTAACATACATACAAATATGCGTGTGTGTGGAGAGAGACAGAAATACTGTATATATATATATATATATATATATATGTGTGTTATTATATATATATATATATATAAATATACACACACACACACACACACACACACACAGTGTGTCTGATATAGATATATATATATATATATATATATATATATATATACACACACACACTTTTTTTAATTTCCATGAACTTGCATCCTCATTCATACAGGTCCCATTGGAAATGGAATCGAGGACTTATTGCAAAACTCATTTTTCATGTCAACCTGCTTCCCCTGACACACATGCAATGCCATCAGGCATGCCATGCATGTGGAACCAATTGTAGATACAGTTCTCTGACCCATCACAATGTGTCCACTATGTGACAGAACACTGCACCACACCTTCCCAGGCTCCGAGCAGTGATGTGTTCCACCAATCCTTGTACCGCCCAGCCAGCTCCCAAAACTAATCTCTGAACCTGAGTTGCCAGTATGGAAACACAGCATGCTACCCTCTGGCCCAACAGCTGTCCCTGCACACAACATTTCTCAGTAACTTTTAGGTGATTCTATCAACCAATGACAATATGTAATCAATAACCCTGGCAAAATTGCGTACAATGCAATTATTTATTTACCAGGTCTATTCTTTCAACAGGTCTACACATTATTATATTTCACTTTTCTGGGCATAATTACTTTATTTTTCTTAAAAATTTAGACAGATTAATTTTAGCAGTTATTCATTTCAGATAATGTCTCTATACTTTGAAGGCACAAATAGGTTTGTACAAAGTGAGGTATGGACTTAACAGGTCTGTGCTATTGACAAGGTTTTGTTTAAGTTGGCCCTAGTGCAACAATGTAAGACTGAAAATTGTATTAGGCTGTAGTGCAGGTTGAGCAAATATTACCATGCATGATGTGCTGTGACACCGCCTCTGGTGGTGGGAGCTGTGGTAGATAAGTGACTGTTCATTTCTGTTGCAGAATGCAGCCATTTCATTAGCTAATGTATGATGTTATAGCAATGATATCACATTCTGAACATATGGGAGGGTTTGGATATAAAAAGAGGGGAAGGGAACCAGATTCTATCTATAAACAGAAATATTAATAAAAAATCACCAAGAAGAGTGAATTCTGCGGCACCGCAGAAGTTCTGTGGTAGATTGCAAGTTCTGCGCAAAATTCCGTGGCCGGAGAATTCTAGGGGCCTTGCTTACAGTTCATAACTTTTATGATAGTATACTTATATTTTTATATATTTTACGGTGTTCTTGTGTCTTGACTCGCACCTTGTGAGGTTTTAAATTGTGAGAGCAGTTAAACCTCTTTTCTTTCTCTGTGTTTTTTACTGTACTTCACTAGCCTGTCTTATGGTATAAAATAGATGGAGCTGGAGCTGTGTTTTACCTGCTGGTCAAAAAGTGGTTGGAAACGAAAATAATAATGAGAAGAAGAAATTTGATAATTGGTATATTTGATTAGAAGTAAAAATCAAGAACTGGACGTAGCTCATCTCATTGGTGGGTGGAGGGACACGTGGTTAGGTCCACATAGAAGCATAAACTCAGTTACATAGAAACATAGAAGTTGACGGCAGATAAGGACCTCAAGGCCCATCCAGTCTGCCCATTTCTTTTTCTACCTTATAAATGTGCCATCGGCCTTTGCTCTGTCAGTGACCTATCTATTCATAGTCATTTGTATTGCTCCCTTATGCCTATCCCATGCCTGTTTGAAGCCCTGCACTGTATTCATAGCCACCACTTCTTGTGGTAAGTCATTCCATGCATCTACCACCCTTTCTGTGAAAAAGAATTTCCTCACATTCCCCCTTAATCGGCCTCCCTCTAATCTCATGCTGTGTCCTCTTGTCCTGCTATTTTTCTTATATTTAAACATGTTAGACTCTTTCACCTTGTTTATGCCCTTAAGGTGTTTAAATGTCTCGATCATATCACCTCTCTCCCTCCTTTGCTCAAGGGTATACATATTGAGCTCCGTTAATCTGTCCTTATATGTCTTCTGATGCAGTCCCTGCACCATTTTGGTTGCCCTTCTCTGGACTGCCTCAATTTGTTAATGTCCTTGTGAAGGTGTGCCTCCAATACTGCACGCAGTACTCCAGATGGGGCCTAACCAGTGTCTTGTACAGAGGGATTATTACCTCCCTCTTACGACTTGTGATACCCCTACTAATACACCCTAACACCCCCCTAGCCTTACCTACTGCTTTAGAGGTCTGCTTGGATGATTTTAGGTCATCAGTGATGATGATGCCCAAGTCTCTTTCTTCCTTTGTGACTGCTAGCAACTCCCCTCCCAGCCTATAGGTGGCTTCAGGGTTTCTCTTCCTATGTGCATGATTTTGCACTTCTTTGCATTAAATCCCAGTTGCCACTCTTCTTGACCATTCTGCTAGTTTATCCAGATCTCTTCTCATTCTGCCCACCCATCTGGATCATCTACTCTGTTGCAGATCTTGGTGTCATCTGCAAACAGACAAGCCTACCCTCTAGTCCATCTGCGAGGTCACTAATGAAGATGTTGAATAGGACTGGCCCCAGGACTGATCCCTGAGGTACCCCACTTGTGACTTGCATCTCTTCTGACTGTATACCATTTACCACCACTCTCTGTTTTCTGCCAGTCAACCAGTTTGCCACCCAGTTGACCAACTTCTGACCCACCCAGCCTACCTAGCTTATTTATCAATCTTCTATGTGGAACAGTGTCAAAGCTTTGCTGAAGTCAAGGTAGGCGACATCAACTGCTCCCCTTGGTCCACCACTCTGGTTACCCAGTCAAAGAAATCTATGAGATTAGTTTGACAGGACCTTCCTTTTGTAAACCCATGCTGTCTTGGATCCTGTGCCCCTATGGATTCCAGGTGTTGCACTATCCTTTCCTTAAGGAGTGCCTCATAATCTTGCCCACTACTGAGGTAAGACTGACGGTCTGTAGTTCCCCGCCTCCTCCCTGCTACCACTCTTGTGAGTGGGATCACATGAGCCTTTCTCCAGTCTTCTGGGACCTCTCCTGTGCTCAGAGACTCACTAAACAATTCTGCTAATGGCTCTGCTAGTTCCTCCTTTAGCTCCTTAAGTACCCTGGGATGTATGCCATCAGGTCCATTGCCTTATCCACCCTGAGCTTAGCAAGCTCTTGTAGGACCCTTTCTTTTGTGAAGGGAGTAGTGCTCACCTCCCTCCCCTGTGTCCATGATGCTGAGCTGTGGGCCCTGCCCTACCTTCTCTTCAGTAAATACTGAGCAAAAGTATCTATTTAGGATAGATGCCTTTACAGGGTCCTCCTCCTCACATGCTCCCTTTTCTCCATTAAGCTTAGCAATACCCCCTCTGGACTTTCTCCTTTCACTAATGTATCTATAGAAAGTCTTGTCACCTTCTTTTACTGTTCGTGCTAGTGTTTCCTCAGTTTGGGACTTTGCCTGCCTTACTGCCTTACCTGCTTCCCTTAGGGCAGTTTGGTATGCCTCCCTATCTTCATCCCGCTGTGTTCCCTTATATTTTCTGAAGGCCAGCCTTTTGGCTCTGACCTTTTCTGCTACTATATTTGAGAACCAAAGTGGTTTCCTTCTTCTTTTGCACTTCCTTTTCTGTCTAACACAATGGGATGTTGCTTCAAGTATTGTATCCTTAATGCTTGCCCACTTTGCCTGTACCTCCTCACCTGTGTTTCTTTTGCCAGGCTAGCTTAACTCTGTTGGCCATCTTATCAAAGTCAGCTCCTCTGAAGTCCCATATTTTTGCCTTGGAATGGGATGATTTAGATGTAGTAGCCAAATTGAACCATACCATGTGATGGTCACTGGCCCCCAGGTGACCTTCTACCTGGAGATCTGTGATCCCTTCTTTGTTAGTCAGTACTAGATCTAGGATAGCCCTGTCTCTTGTGGGTTGCTGTACCAGTTGTTTGAGGCCCTCCCCCTGCAGGGAATCCACTATGAGTCTAGTTCTGGCAGATAGAAGCATAAACTCAGTTGCTGAAGAACAAATTGTGCACTTGTTAATTCAGTCACTGGGAGTGAGGTGCAGAGGCCAAGGTTACTCCGGTTTCTCTTTTAATAATATAGACGCAAGCATGTGCTGGTATCTTGTGATATTATTTTATTTTTGTGATTTAGCATTTTATTGATTCAGCACTGATATCTTGTTGTTAGTTTTATTTCTCTTTTACTGAGATATGCCATTCAAATACGCTTTGTAGCTCTGTGTAGCTCGCTGGAACTGTGATTGGTGAAATTGCCAGGTGCACCCTTGTTCCTTTTGATAACAGTTCTATCTCCAGAAGTAAGTTTAGCAAGTCTAACTCTTAGTAGTTATATTTACAAGGTGTATTTGGTGAAGTTTTTTTACTGAATTTTTTGCAGAAATATCTGATAATTAGATGTTAGTCGCTAGTGTATTATTGCAAAAAAGTACATTTAGCACTATATTTGCAGTGTAACATTGAAGCACATTTGCACACTAGTCTAGAGATACATTATTAATCTGGTAGTTCAGCAAGTTTGGATCTTCTACGATTTTTGGGATACTATTGGGATACTATTTTAGTTTCAGTTTATCTTTTTTGCTTTTCTTCCCATTCCCTCATTACACTCCCTCTAGTGACATTTTGAAGTTCTTATCACCTGGACTTTATTGAGAAAGAAAGGGAAGAAGTTATCATTGAAAGAGTATTGAGAACCTGACTGGACTGAGCTGATTTAATGACAGAAGGAATATTACCAGTATTGGCATTCTATCTGAGTTTGGACTCAAGATTGGACCAAGACTTAAATCTCTGAGCATGGTCAAGCTCTCTCAAGATTTCTGGTAACTGTATGGGACTTCTACAAAGAATTGTGGAATGCATGGAACTTGTTGTGAGGTGTTAATCAGAACTCAATTAAGCCTAATAAGACTTTGAGAGACACTTTCCTTTTTTCTTTTAGCACGGTAATATTGAATGCTTGATTACTTTTAGGATTAATTTTGTGTACCTACAGCAATTGATAATATCTGGTATCTATTTCTGGGTTTCTGCTTGGAATATTTTGAGCATTTGGGCACCCCTCAGGTGTTCCGTATTTACTTAGAGGGATTTGGGCTGTGAAATAAAGATGCCCATGGAAACAAGAAGCAGGAAATCACCTACTCTTGAAATTAAAATGACAGCAAAGAAGAGCAAATTAATCCCTGAAGTGAGAACACTTAGGGGAAATGAGAACTCTAATGCTAAAAATAGGTTTTGTAAAAACAAGATAAAGCTTATGGAAAAAAACAACGCTAAGAAAAATAAGGAAAACCCAGAGGAAGTAAATGAGAAAGATAAAACAGACGATATAGACAATGCTGTAAAACTAGTTACTGAAAAAGGGAGAACTAAGTTCCAACCCTTAATTACTGATTTTCAGAAGTCCAATCAAAAACAGAGTGAGGAACGGGAATGGGGACAAAAGTGCAGCTGTCTCAGACAGAATCCAGATCTAATTGAGCTAGTAAACAGCGAAGTAACTTAAACAGTTGAAGATATAAGGGAAACTATTAGAACTAACCGTAGGATTGAACAGAAAATTAGTGATTTAAAAAAAACTTTAGGCTGGATTTAGATGGATCTTATAATCCAGCTATAAAAGTAATTGGGGGGCTTTTTCTGATTACAACAGGAAGGAGGAGTTTACATATAATACAAAGGCCAATAACAATGACAGTAGTATACAGTTGGGTACAGAGTATGGAGGGGAGAATGAAACTCTGTATATGAGCCCAGAAGAAGAAAATTTCCCCGAAATGGAGACATTGACTAGGGACTGCATCATTGCACTGCAAAATCCTCTGACAGCAAATGCAATGATTATTAACAATTGATCATGTCAAAATAAGAATTATCATTTATTAAGGGAATATGTATGGAAAACAAAAAAAAGATAGACTTTATTTTTGAAAGCTTTACCAGGGATGTCAAACACCAGACAGAATATTTGGAAAAACAGGACAACAATACTGAAATGAGAAATTTAGTTTGTGATCTACCCCCATACTTTGAGATTGTTAACATAAGTATGAGTGATGAGTCACACTCTGTTTTCAAAATAAATGAAGACACTCTAGAACAGAACTTGGAATTAATTATGTTACCAGAAGGATATGAAAACACGAATAGCATAATGGAAGAAATAAAGGCCAGAAATCCAGAATTATGGGATAAGGGGATATCTCAAGAAAAGGAGGTGACTGTAAAATTAAAATGGGGAGATCAGGATTGGAACCTTTCAGGAAGATCAATTACAGAACAAAGTAATAGAATGGTAGAAATTGTTGATGATGATATAATGAAGGACAAGAAGGGGAAACAAATTAAGGTGGGAAAAAATATTATTAGACAAAATAGTAAAAAGTGTATACAGAAACTTGGGGCTAGAACTATGGGTAAGAAATGCAATGTAAAGATAAAAAAAATAAAGAAAGCATCAATGAATAAAAATAATAAAGAAAAGGAAGACACAGCCCTAAATACTAATAAGGAGTTAAATGGAATCACTATAATGGATTTTTCAGATAATACAGAAATTAGGAGTCTGACAGAAGAGGTTGCAAATGATAGAAAGGAAAACATTGAAGTAGAGCAATATCTAAAAAAAAATTGAAAAGGACATTGGAAACAGACTACATGTTACCTCTTTATAAAGTTTCAATTATGCCAGAAGAAACAGAATGCAAATTAGACATTCACTTGAAAAAACTAACAGAGGTAATCCTACAGGGAATGGAAAATATGGGGATGTAACAAACAAGATCAGTGTCATCAGATTCCTCCCCGACACATAATTGATTTTCCTTATCTCTAACCAATACTTTGTACTTAAAGTAATAGAAAACCAGAAGAAAAGAATGAAAGACCTAGGCTTTGAACCAGATAGAGTGGTGACTATGAAGGCCACGTTTCCTGAGTATTTTTCAGAGAATAAAGAACTGCTGGAAGAGGAATACCCAATCTCAATTTTTGGGATTGGCAATTTCTTAAACGAATCTTCCCGCAATTTGCGATTTAAGATTATAGATTATTTACAAAACTTGCTAAAAGATAATAAATTATATGGAACAATTCTTAAAGTAAAATGATGGGAAGATCATGGGCAGATAACGATTTGGTTAAGAGTGAGCAAGAGTACCAATCCTTCCTCTCCAACTCAGAAAGGCTGGACAGGATAGATATAAACTTGAAAGGTGAAAATGAGAATATGTGGGATAGTAAGGAAAGTAAAGATAACCTGCAGTGGTTAAATTTAATTAAAATGGCCAACAGGGTTCAGATCCTACAAGACATAGATGATGATTGACAGATGGAAAGAGATGATTCAAAAAATATTATAAATACAGGTTTTAATATCCTATCTTGGAATGTCACTGGACTAGGGGAAAGATTAGCAGACCCAACATTCATAAATTATTTAAAGCAGTTTAATATTATTTGTCTGCAAGAAACATGGACTAACAAGGAAATACACATTTATGGATACAAGATGTTGAATAAAGGGGCAAGCAGTACAAGTAAATTTGGTTGATTATCGAGTGGTCTTTTAACTTGGGGAAAGACTGAAAATCAAATAAAGTAGGATGAATATACAGTAAACTCTAATCTCATATTTGCAACTACTCTTGTAATAAAAAACAAGAGAACTCTCATCCTTAATGTTTATTTCCCCCAGTGGGATCTAAATATGAAGATAGTATTGTTGATAAACTCAGTTCTGTAATAGAACAATGGAAATCATGTGAGACTGATGCAAGAATAATTATTGTGGGGGATTTCAATGCCAGGGTGGGACACAGCCTGGAGCCCACCAGAGAAATTTGGGAGGCCTGCACATCCCTGGGATCACAGAAACTAAAAATGATTAGGGTGACAAAAGACAAGAAGAGCTGCAAAAGAGGAAAACAAGTTGTACTAGGTTTGGAAGATAATAATATGCTTCTGATCAATGGACATTCTAATGGAGATTCCCTCAGAGAATTCACTTATTTGGGGGTGAGGGGTGTCTCTGTAATTTATCTCTGCTAGATAACTTTGAATTTAGTGAAATATTTTAGAGTTCTCCTAGGTAAATGCTCAGAGAGCAAGCATAACCCATTAGAGATCAAATTAAAATTAAACAGGGGAAAAAGATAGAAACAATCAAAATCTAAATATCTGAAGAGTTAAGAAAGGGATAAATGGATTTGATAGAAAACTACAAAATCAATATCATTATTAAAAGATAATGGGCTAAGGAATGATATTATAGTTAATTTACAGTATGTGCCCTGTGATCAATTTTTAGATTTATGTATAATGACTATGGCAAAGATCTCCAAGATTATAATTAAAGCCATGACATTTAAGGAAAAAAGAGGCAGCAAATGGTATGATGGGGAGTGCAAGGCCAAAAAAAGAGAAGGTAAATCAACATGCAAGGTATACTGTTAAAAATCCGACCAAAATCAATAAATATACCTTAAATAGATTAAGAAAAGAATATAAAAAAAGTTTGGAAAAAAGGAAACACCTCTTCAGAAAAAGATTATGGGAACAATTTGAGAAGGCTGCTTGGGCAAAAGATAATAGAAAGTATTGGCAAATGGAAACCTATGGTTGGGACAATATACCTTATACAACAGAGAATCATATAGAGCCTACTTTGTGGTATAGTTATTATAAAAACCTTTTTTATAATTTGGATGTTCGGAATGAGTCAATATATGAGAGAAAATGGAGACCACTGAAAGATAAAATATCTGAAGAAGAAATTATTTTAGCTATTGATACAGCTAAAAGATATAAAGCTCCAGAACCGGATGGAATTCCCGTTGACATTATAAAAGATGATCCAGAATTTTGGATTCCAATCCTCAAGAGACTGTTTAATCTTATAAATGAAATTGGAAGGATTCCATTAACATGGTAAAAAAATATTATAATTCCAATTTATAAAAAGGGTGAAAAAGCTAATCCAAGTAATTATAGACCCACAAGTCTTTTAGATACAACAAAAAAATGATTTACTAAGATAATTCATAGCAAAATACTGACATGGTTGGCCAAAAAAGAAATCCTGAATGAAGGACAAGCAGGTTTTCAACAGGATCATTCCACATTAGATCAATGCTTTGTATTATCACACTTGGTCCACAAATATATTTATATTAAGAAACAAAAATTCTTCTGTGTGTTTATTGACCTTAAATCAGCATTTGATAGAGTTAACAGGGAAAAATTATGGGAAACCTTGAGAAAATATAAGTTAGATGAGTCAATTATTTGTTTGTTAAACTGTTATACAGTAATAATCATACTACTGTAAGATATAACAAGTTAGGTGATACTACCCCCAAACTCCCATCAAATATTGGCCCGAGACAAGGTTGTGTTTTGTCACCTGTACTCTTTAACTTATTTTTAAATGAAGTATTGGAAGTTTTGGATGACCCAGGGCTGCACATGCCCTGGTTGGGCTCCAGGCGGTGTCCCTACCTAGCATATGCTGATGATGCTGTTTTAATGGCAACTAACGTCCTGGGTATTAAAAGAAGATTGATGAAATTGTATGAAAAATCTGTTAAAGCTGATTTAACAATTAACTATGACAAAGCAAAATTTATGATATTTAATAGAAACTATTTGAGATCGAATAACATACCAGATTTATAGTGTATAAATAACAAAATTGAATATGTAGAGAAATTCTGCTACCTGGGTTTAGTATTTAAATATAATCTGGGGTGGCAAGAACACATATCCACTTTGATTCAGAAAATCAAATGATAAACTCTGTCAATCGAATCCTTTTCTTATAAATATGGAGGCCAGTCTATCTAGGGCTCGCTAAAGGTGTTTAATGCAAAGATCAAGTCACACATTCTTTATGGGTCTGAAATATGGGGACAATATGATATCGATAGACTTGAACCTGGCATGAATACATTTTTAAAAAAATTATTAGGATTGCCAAATACTGCAGCATCTGTGCTAGCTAGACTTGAAATTGGACAGCTTCCAATAAGGAAAGAAATCGAACAAAGATTATGTACACACTGGTTAAAAGTATACAACATGCCAAGTAAAAGATTACCCAGGGCATGCATGGAGGAAGTACTATACTATAACCAATTAGGATATAATTGCCCTGGTTTATATGCATTACAGGAACTCCTCAAACCATATGGGCTCTTAGAAGACTTGGTTTGCTGGCCAAGGCACCTAGCTTCACCTGAGCTCTTTCCTTCTAAGACTGCTTGAAAGGCAGAGTAGAGAAACTTACCAGAGCAAGGGAGAAGGATTAAGACTTAGTTTGGCTAAGCAGATTTACTGTGTGGTGGTGTTTTTATTTTTTACTCACAGGGATTGCTACTGTTTGTTGCTAACATTACATTGCTTTATTTTTTCTCTGATTCAAATTGTTGTTGCTGGTATACCTTCTTCTGCATTATTACAAGGTGTGCCTACAGGTGTGTGCTAACAGATTACTGCTGTAATCTTCTGATTCAAATTGTCTTTTGCAAGGTATATCTTCTGTTACTGCTTTATTTTTCTCTGGAGCAAAGTGTTTCTTACAGGGTATATCTTCTCTGAAATTACTGTATTACAGGTGGAGCTTACATTTTTGTGACTTTTTTATCATTGGGCTAAGCAAAATTACTGTTTGACACTGTGTTTTATTTTATTCTTGTTGGTTGAAAAGGTTTGTTGTCTCAGAGGTGTTTCAGTCTCCTTCTCACATTGAAGGAGCTAATTGCTTTTCCTCCACAGCTCTTCCAAAGGATTAGGTGTGTATGTGGGGTGGAGCTGGCAAACTGTCAGTAATTTCCAACAGAAAGAAGGGTTAAAAGTCAGGTTAGTTGATATCTTGGAGGTAGAAGACTTGGTTTGCTGGGCTAAGGCACCTAGCTTCACCTGAGCTCTTTCCTTCTAAGACTGCTTGAAAGGCAGAGTAGAGAACTTACCAGAGCAAGGGAGAAGGATTAAGACTTAATTTGGCTAAGCAGATTTACTGTGTGGTGGTGTTTTTATTTTTACTCACAGGGATTGCTACTGTTTGTTGCTAACATTTCATTGCTTTATTTTTCTCTGATTCAAATTGTTGTTGCTGGTATACCTTCTTCTGCATTATTACAAGGTGTGCCTACAGGGTGTGCTAACAGATTACTGCTGTAATCTTCTGATTCAAAATTTCTTTGCAAGGTATATCTTCTGTTACTGCTTTATTTTTCTCTGAGCAAAGTGTTTCTTACAGGGTATATCTTCTCTGAAATTATTACAGGTGGTGCTTTACAGGTTTTAAGTTGTATCTAACATTAGATAAGCTTTCAGGGTTACTGCATTTGTTGTTGACTGATTGTTTCTGCTCTTACCTCCTTGTTCTTTCGTCCGTGGTTCTTCTTTAGGCAGGGAAGGGCCCAGCCACCCACCCCATCCCCAACCACCCCACGCTCACACTCCTTTTATAGGGTACCACAGTTGTGACATTTCCTGTGGCAGAGCAGGAAGGGCGGATCAGTGGGCTCCACAAGGTGATCCTCATTTACAGGGCACTAGTAATTTAACTTGTTATAACAAGTTAAACAAAGCACAATTAAACCATTACTTGCATTTTTTTCCTTCTAATTACTCTGACTAGGTTACAAACCCAGCAACTTATTTGGAATGGATTTCATTAACTGCAGGTACTGTGGAACAATTTCAGAAGGACAGTCTTACAGGATTTAGGACACTGTCCCACATGCTGGGCCTTTGAGATCTTAGGTCTCAGCTCGGGCAGCATGGGCAGAGATTGCACGCCTCAAATTTCATATTGAAGAGGAAATACATTATAAGAACCACCCGCCATTTCCTCAGCATCCAACAGAAAACCTCAACCGCAGAGGGTAGTTGGTCCAGGAGGTTGGCAGGTGGTTAGGGGAGCAAATCAGGTGCCCCATCACTCTGCTCTCCAACACATTACCTCCAAAACCATATAAACACTACAAACAGGTATCTGCCTCTATCTCTGAAATCAAATAAAGAGGCAGAAGACACTGCAGAGCAGGACACTGCAGCTTACAGGAGCTAACACAACAATACTCACCCAAATCAGGAACCAAACTAAACAAGCACAAAGGAAACTAAAAACTTGATCATAGGAGACTCCATGATTCGGGGAGTTGATACCCATCTCCAGCCAGGTGATGGTCAGATGTCTCCCAGGTACATCAGCATGGAGAGACACTGACTGCATTGCTAAAATTGTTCACAAAGCAGGAGAAAACATTGATGTCCTAGTACACATAGGGACTAATGATCTCGCCAGCAGGTCAGTTGTGGAGACCAAGGAACACCTGACTAGGCTGGGTGACAAACTATCATCTATTTCGTCCGGCATCTCCTTCTCTGAGATCCTGCCAGTCTGGGAGAAGGGAGCAGATGGACGGAAGGTCAGAGAAGGGGAGATAGGGGCTAAACACGTGGCTCAAGGACTGGTGCCAGAAAAAGGACCCAGATTTGTAGGAACTGGCAACAGTTCTGGGAGCGAAAGTTCTTAAATTTGATGGACTGCATCTGACTAAAGAGGGAGTCAGTGCATTGGGGCAGAAGTTTGATGTCTTTGCAGAATATTTAAACTAGCAAATGGGAGGGGTGCAGCACCCACATATCGAATGGAAGAACACCCTCCCTCAGCTAGTGGTCAAACAGGAATTCAGCGTGTTTGCCGCTCATTTGCATCACCAGGTAAAAAAAGGTTTGTCTCCCCATACGATGCACAGGGTAATGCCAAACTTCACCCAACAACTAACACACCAAAATCTGGCCAATGGAAAATCATGTACACAATGCTCACAGCCTGGGAAATAAGATCCCAGACCTGCAGGCAATAATGTCAGAGGCTAAGCTGGACATAGTAGCAATTAGTGAGACGTGGTTTACCAGCAACCACACTTGGGAGACTTCAGTACCTGGCTATGTATTGTTCAGAAGAGACCGAGGCAAAAGGGGGAGGAGGGCCCTGTATGTTAATGAAAATATCAAAGCTACAGAAATTCAGAATACACATAAGGAGCCAGAAGAACTGTGGGTCACCCTGGAAACAGGAAATGGGGCAGCCATAAGAACTGGGGTTGTCTACAGGCCCCCAGACCAGAGGGAGGACATAGACACATTACTGTTAGAAGATATACAAAACATGACAGCTAAAGGGGAGGTTCTGATAATGGGAGACTTCAACATGCCAGATACAGATTGGTCAATACCAGCAGGAACATCTGCCAGAACTAGACTCATAGTGGATTCCCTGCAGGGAGGGCCTCAAACAACTGGTACAGCAACCCCAAGAGATAGGGCTATCCTAGATCTAGTACTGACTAACAAAGAAGGGATCACAGATCTCCAGGTAGAAGGTCACCTGGGGCCAGTGACCATCACATGGTATGGTTCAATTTGGCTACTACATCTAAATCATCCCATTCCAAGGCAAAATATGGGACTTCAGAGGAGCTGACTTTGATAAGATGGCCAACAGAGTTAAGCTAGCCCTGGCAAAAGAAACACAGGTGAGGAGGTACAGGCAAAGTGGGCAAGCATTAAGGATACAATACTTGAAGCAACATCCCATTGTGTTAGACAGAAAAGGAAGTGCAAAGAAGAAGGAAACCACTTTGGTTCTCAAATACAAGTAGCAGAAAAGGTCAGAGCCAAAAGGCTGGCTTCAGAAAATATAAGGAACACAGCGGGATGAAGATAGGGAGGCATACCAAACTGCCCTAAGGGAAGCAGGTAAGGCAGTAAGGCAGGCAAAGTCCCAAACTGAGGAAACACTAGCACGAACAGTAAAAGAAGGTGACAAGACTTTCTATAGATACATTAGTGAAAGGAGAAAGTCCAGAGGGGGTATTGCTAAGCTTAATGGAGAAAAGGGAGCATGTGAGGAGGAGGACCCTGTAAAGGCATCTATCCTAAATAGATACTTTTGCTTAGTATTTACTGAAGAGAAGGTAGGGCAGGGCCCACAGCTCAGCATCATGGACACAGGGGAGGGAGGTGAGCACTACTCCCTTCACAAAAGAAAGGGTCCTACAAGAGCTTGCTAAGCTCAGGGTGGATAAGGCAATGGGACCTGATGGCATACATCCCAGGGTACTTAAGGAGCTAAAGGAGGAACTAGCAGAGCCATTAGCAGAATTGTTTAGTGAGTCTCTGAGCACAGGAGAGGTCCCAGAAGACTGGAGAAGGGCTCATGTGATCCCTCCACAAGGGTGGTAGCAGGGAGGAGGCGGGGAACTACAGACCGGTCAGTCTTACCTCAGTAGTGGGCAAGATTATGGAGGCACTCCTTAAGGAAAGGATAGTGCAACACCTGGAATCCATAGGGGCACTGGATCCAAGACAGCATGGGTTTACAAAAGGAAGGTCCTGTCAAACTAATCTCATAGATTTCTTTGACTGGGTAACCAGAGTGGTGGACCAAGGGGGAGCAGTTGATGTCGCCTACCTTGACTTCAGCAAAGCTTTTGACACTGTTCCACATAGAAGATTGATAAATAAGCTAGGTAGGCTTGGGGTGGGTCAGAAGTTGGTCAATTGGTGGCAAACTGGTTGACTGGCAGAAAACAGAGAGTGGTGGTAAATGGTATACAGTCAGAAGAGATGCAAGTCACAAGTGGGTACCTCAGGATCAGTCCTGGGGCCAGTCCTATTCAACATCTTCATTAGTGACCTCGCAGATGGACTAGAGGGTAAGGCTTGTCTGTTTGCAGATGACACCAAGATCTGCAACAGAGTAGATGATCCAGATGGGGTGGGCAGAATGAGAAGAGATCTGGATAAACTAGCAGAATGGTCAGAAGAGTGGCAACTGGGATTTAATGCAAAGAAGTGCAAAATCATGCACATAGGGAGAGAAACCCTGAAGCCACTTATAGGCTGGGAGGAGTTGCTAGCAGTCACAAAGGAAGAAAGAGACTTGGGCATCATCATCACTGATGACCTAAAATCATCCAAGCAGACCTCTAAAGCAGTAGGTAAGGCTAGGGGGTGTTAGGGTGTATTAGTAGGGTATCACAAGTCGTAAGAGAGGGTAATAATCCCTCTGTACAAGACATTGGTTAGGCCCCATCTGGAGTACTGCGTGCAGTATTAGAGGCCACACCTTCACAAGGACATTAACCAAATTGAGGCAGTCCAGAGAAGGGCAACCAAAATGGTGCAGGGACTGCATCAGAAGACATATGAGGACAGATTAACGGAGCTCAATATGTATACCATTGAGCAAAGGAGGGAGAGAGTGACATGATCGAGACATTTAAACACCTTAAGGGCATAAACAAGGTGAAAGAGTCTAACATGTTTAAATATAAGAAAAATAGCAGGACAAGAGGACACAGCATGAGATTAGAGGAAGGCCGATTAAGGGGGAATGTGAGGAAATTCTTTTCACAGAAAGGGTGGTAGATGCATGGAATGGCTTACCACAAGAAGTGGTGGCTATGAATACAGTGCAGGGCTTCAAACAGGCATGGGATAGGCATAAGGAGCAATACAAATGACTATGAATAGATAGGTCACTGACAGAGCAAAGGCCGATGGCACATTTATAAGGTAGAAAAAGAAATGGGCAGACTGGATGGGCCTTGCGGTCCTTATCTGCCGTCAACTTCATGTTTCTATGTTTCTTTAAGAGTATAACTGATAGCTTGGTAAAACCAGCTATAGAAATTAAGCAAGAAGTTAAAACCAGAATTAGAGATAGTCATGCCCAGAGAGAAATGGCCTTATGCAATAATTATAAAGTAAGTACCTGGCTATCAACTAATAATACAAGAGTGTATGGGATAAAGAAATACTTATATATAATACAAAATCCTACTTTAAGAAAGATATCTACCAAACTCAGATTTGGATATATAGATAGCCAGACTTTATGAAGATTATATAGAAAATCAAACTTGGATTTGTGTGCTTGTCACAAAAGTAAAGATGATTTAGCTCACCTTCTTTTATTTTGTCCATTATATAATAAGGAAAGGTCACAAATACTAGGGGATGTTCTTGCCACCCTAGAAATGGCTTCACTCTACCAAATTAATTATTTATTGAGCTCAGAAGAAAAGATCATTTGGAGAAAGTAGCAAGGTTTGCTAGACTGTTGGAAAATAGAAAAGACATATTCAAAAGAATGGAAACTTGACTTAAGTGCAATATAAGATGATGTGTGTCTTTGTATGATATTTATTTGTACTTTTATTGATATTTGAATAATGTGTTTTTTCCTTTTTTATTTATTAATGTCTTTTAATTGTGATGACAACTGTGTTTGTCAACAATAAACTTAACTTGAACTACATGTGGATATTATGTATGGTGCCCACATTGCACACCTACATCAACAGCCCTCTTGTTGATTCTATATAGATGATGTGAATTTTCCTTTGTTGCAGAATCTGGAGTGGGTGCTGCACCTGGGCAGCTGGAACTGACACACAGACTTTGTGCCCTGGAATGGGCAATGAAATGCGAAGATATGCAGGAGGCGGAGGAGAGGGACGTGGACACTCTGCTTGTGCATAGCCTTGATCAGCTTTGATCAGTATACGCTAATAAATAAAAAAAAAAAAAAAACAGGAGGCTGCAGAAGGAATACACTTAGAAGGAGCCTTCTTTATATATTTCTTTGAGTGAAGATTTTTATTGGTACTCACATGTTTATAGCTTATAGTCAGGGCCCCTACTTTTCTGCGGCACAGTGGGACCAAGTTCTGTGGCAAGACTACCATTTGCTGCAGAACTTCTGTGGCAGTGGTTTGTAATTTCTGTGGAAGTTCTGCGGCACTAACAAACTACCACATAACAGTGTCAGCTTGTCATCCTGACTTCACTTTCATGGCAGTGGTTATAGCAATCAGGATGGTGGAAAGCACAGTAACACTAGTTCAAAAAATAACAATAAAAAAGCAAAACAAATGTCTCTCCCTTAAGGTCCTAGCCTGTTGCATAAATGACATATGCAGAGGGGACCTTATGTGATAAAAAAGGTATTTCTATATGCATGCTATCTATCCCACTAATGAGGTTCCACTGTCTATCACTTATATATTTGTATATGGTTTCTACACCACTCATGAGGTTCCCACTGTGTATCACTTATATATTTATATGCAATCTGTAACATACATACAAATATGCGTGTGTGTGTGAGAGAGACAGAAATACTGTATATATATATATATATATATGTATGTGTTATATATATATATATATATAAATATACACACACACACACACACACACACACACACACACGTGTGTGTCTGATATAATATATATATATATATATATATATATATATATATATACACACACACACTTTTTTTTTTAATTTCCATGAACTTGCATCCTCATTCATACAGGTCCCATTGGAAATGGAATCGAGGACTTATTGCAAAACTCATTTTTCATGTCAACCTGCTTTCCCTGACACACTGCGTAATGCCATCAGGCCATGCCATGCATGTGAACCAATTGTGAGATACAGTTCTCTGACCCATCACAATGTGTCCACCATGTGACAGAACACTGCACCACACCTTCCCAGGCTCCGAGCAGTGATGTGTTCCACCAATCCTTGTGCCGCCCAGCCAGCTCCCAAAACTAATCTCTGAACCTGAGTTGCCAGTATGGAAACACAGCATGCTACCCTCTGGCCCAACAGCTGTCCCTGCACACAACATTTCTCAGTAACTTTTAGGTGATTCTATCAACCAATGACAATATGTAATCAATAACCCTGGCAAAATTGCGTACAATGCAATTATTTATTTACCAGGTCTATTCTTTCAACAGGTCTACACATTATTATATTTCACTTTTCTGGGCATAATTACTTTATTTTTCTTAAAAATTTAGACAGATTAATTTTGGTTCTCAAATACAGTAGCAGAAAAGGTCAGAGCCAAAAGGCTGGCCTTCAGAAAATATAAGGGAACACAGCGGGATGAAGATAGGGAGGCATACCAAACTGCCCTAAGGGAAGCAGGTAAGGCAGTAAGGCAGGCAAAGTCCCAAACTGAGGAAACACTAGCACGAACAGTAAAAGAAGGTGACAAGACTTTCTATAGATACATTAGTGAAAGGAGAAAGTCCAGAGGGGGCATTGCTAAGCTTAATGGAGAAAAGGGAGCATGTGAGGAGGAGGACCCTGTAAAGGCATCTATCCTAAATAGATACTTTTGCTCAGTATTTACTGAAGAGAAGGTAGGCAGGGCCCACAGCTCAGCATCATGGACACAGGGGAGGAGGTGAGCACTACTCCCTCACAAAAGAAAGGGTCCTACAAGAGCTTGCTAAGCTCAGGGTGGATAAGGCAATGGGACCTGATGGCATACATCCCAGGGTACCTAAGGAGCTAAAGGAGGAACTAGCAGAGCCATTAGCAGAATTGTTTAGTGAGTCTCTGAGCACAGGAGAGGTCCCAGAAGACTGGAGAAGGGCTCATGTGATCCCTCCACAAGGGTGGTAGCAGGGAGGAGGCGGGGAACTACAGACCGGTCAGTCTTACCTCAGTAGTGGGCAAGATTATGGAGGCACTCCTTAAGGAAAGGATAGTGCAACACCTGGAATCCATAGGGGCACAGGATCCAAGACAGCATGGGTTTACAAAGGAAGGTCCTGTCAAACTAATCTCATAGATTTCTTTGACTGGGTAACCAGAGTGGTGGACCAAGGGGAGCAGTTGATGTCGCCTACCTTGACTTCAGCAAAGCTTTGACACTGTTCCACATGAAGATTGATAAATAAGCTAGGTAGGCTTGGGGTGGGTCAGAAGTTGGTCAATTGGGTGGCAAACTGGTTGACTGGCAGAAAACAGAGAGTGGTGGTAAATGGTATACAGTCAGAAGAGATGCAAGTCACAAGTGGGTACCTCAGGATCAGTCCTGGGGCCAGTCCTATTCAACATCTTCATTAGTGACCTCGCAGATGGACTAGAGGGTAAGGCTTGTCTGTTTGCAGATGACACCAAGATCTGCAACAGAGTAGATGATCCAGATGGGGTGGGCAGAATGAGAAGAGATCTGGATAAACTAGCAGAATGGTCAGAAGAGTGGCAACTGGGATTTAATGCAAGAAGTGCAAATCATGCACATAGGGAAGAGAAACCCTGAAGCCACTTATAGGCTGGGAGGGAGTTGCTAGCAGTCACAAAGGAAGAAAGAGACTTGGGCATCATCATCACTGATGACCTAAAATCATCAAGCAGACCTCTAAAGCAGTAGGTAAGGCTAGGGGGTGTTAGGGTGTATTAGTAGGGTATCACAAGTCGTAAGAGAGAGTAATAATCCTCTGTACAAGACATTGGTTAGGCCCCATCTGAGTTCTGCGTATTGGCGGCACACCTTCACAGGACATTAACCAAATTGAGGCAGTCCAGAGAGAAGGGCAACCAAAATGGTGCAGGGACTGCATCAGAAGACATATGAGGACAGATTAACGGAGCTCAATATGTATACCATTGAGCAAAGGAGGAGAGAGGTGATATGATCGAGACATTTAAACACCTTAAGGGCATAAACAAGGTGAAAGAGTCTAACATGTTTAAATATAAGAAAAATAGCAGGACAAGAGGACACAGCATGAGATTAGAGGAGGCCGATTAAGGGGAATGTGAGGAAATTCTTTTCACAGAAAGGGTGGTAGATGCATGGAATGGCCTTACAAGAAGTGGTGGCTATGAATACAGTGCAGGGCTTCAAACAGGCATGGGATAGGCATAAGGGAGCAATACAAATGACTATGAATAGATAGGTCACTGACAGAGCAAAGGCCGATGGCACATTTATAAGGTAGAAAAAGAAATGGGCAGACTGGATGGGCCTTGCGGTCCTTATCTGCCGTCAACTTCTATGTTTCTATGTTTCTTTAAGAGTATAACTGATAGCTTGGTAAAACCAGCTATAGAAATTAAGCAAGAAGTTAAAACCAGAATTAGAGATAGTCATGCCCAGAGAGAAATGGCCTTATGCAATAATTATAAAGTAAGTACCTGGCTATCAACTAATAATACAAGAGTGTATGGGATAAAGAAATACTTATATATAATACAAAATCCTACTTTAAGAAAGATATCTACCAAACTCAGATTTGGATATATAGATAGCCAGACTTTATGAAGATTATATAGAAAATCAAACTTGGATTTGTGTGCTTGTCACAAAAGTAAAGATGATTTAGCTCACCTTCTTTTATTTTGTCCATTATATAATAAGGAAAGGTCACAAATACTAGGGGATGTTCTTGCCACCCTAGAAATGGCTTCACTCTACCAAATTAATTATTTATTGAGCTCAGAAGAAAAGATCATTTTGGAGAAAGTAGCAAGGTTTGCTAGACTGTTGGAAAATAGAAAAAGACATATTCAAAAGAATGGAAAACTTGACTTAAGTGCAATATAAGATGATGTGTGTCTTTGTATGATATTTATTTGTACTTTTATTGATATTTGAATAATGTGTTTTTTCCTTTTTTATTTATTAATGTCTTTTAATTGTGATGACAACTGTGTTTGTCAACAATAAACTTAACTTGAACTACATGTGGATATTATGTATGGTGCCCACATTGCACACCTACATCAACAGCCCTCTTGTTGATTCTATATAGATGATGTGAATTTTCCTTTGTTGCAGAATCTGGAGTGGGTGCTGCACCTGGGCAGCTGGAACTGACACACAGACTTTGTGCCCTGGAATGGGCAATGAAATGCGAAGATATGCAGGAGGCGGAGGAGAGGGACGTGGACACAGGACCAGCAGCGTTGTACATGCAGCAACAACCGCAGTGAGACTAAGATGTTCATGACTTAGAGTTGGAGCCAGATATATAGTGGCTGAGGTGGAGACCTCTCAATGTTCCAAACTTCAGGCCTTCATCGGGGGGGGTTGCCACCCACCTGCAAACAGTTGCATGGGACATAGTCACCTGCAGGGATCCCTGCAGGCTGCCCTCCATGCCTGTAGGACTACACTGAGTCCTATAAGGATGTGTGACCCACCTAGTGATGTGGTGGCACATGTAACTGTGCACATGCCACTGTCAATGATTGCATTATGTTACACTGCTGTAATGCTTTTGTTTGTTATTGTAATAATGGTAGTGTAGGTTGATTGTTATCCCAGTTACGCTGTTCATGTGTTTTATAATGTCCTCTTAATACATGTTCCTTTTTTCATACATTATGGTGCAAGCATGTTCCTTTCAATGTTGATCCATATGGGCTGGTGGCCACCAGCACTGCTGAATGACTCCTGTGTGTCACATGGCCTGCATTGTGGCCCAGTACCATGTTTGTTGCCCCATGATGGCTGCATGCATTACACAACTATACTATATGCCATGCATGTGTGCATTTGGGGGGGGGCATAAGGCTACAGTGCGCTACACCAGTCATCTGACAGTGGCCATGGGTGTATACATGTTACAGTGGTTGTGCCTGTTTATGCTCTGGCATGGGTGAGTGTGACAACACAGACTGCAGCACTGCCATGCCACATCCTGGATTTGTGATGGTACCAGGCCCAGAGGCCCTACACTATTGTACAATGACACACCACACAATGTGGTGGTGGGCAGTCAGCAAAATGGTATTCCAGGTGGCAGTGGCATGCATTCTTATACATAGCATTTCAGTAGGATGGGTGTGGCACCTCATCTCATAATCACACCTGAGCAGGAAGCAGCCACCACCCGGCCAGGGACATACCATGCATACATTCCTCATGTGGATGAACCATCAAACAGTTTTGTGACAGGCATTGTAGGGTCTACAGCACCTTCCAGTGAGGGTAATACAGGTACAAGGTGCTGTCGGTATAGTGGGGTTTACAGAGGTCCAATGCCCACATGGTGTGCAAGTATCCTGCAGGGTGGCCACCACCCACACAGTCAGATACCTATACACCTGAGCATAATGAAGTCAGGTATTGTGGGGTCGGTGTCCTTGAGGTGTCACCTTGTTATTGGTGTACCCCCAGCTCATCGCACACACCACAGTATATTGGTGTTGTGTGTTGCACAGTAATGTACTGGATGCAGACATCATGGTAGCATGTCACAGCTGGACCTTTATTTACATACACCCAGGCTTACATACACAGCACACATTAGCACACCTCATGAGATCATGCTAACCAGGACATGGTCTGCACAGGGGTCGGACAACAGATAGCACATAGGTGCTCACCTCTTTGCACACTGTGTATTCTGCAAGGTTGCTACATGGCCCATCAGATTGCTGGCATGAGTTGGCATGTACCAGCGCTACACTGTCATGTACCATGGGACTCTTCCACAGTGTGTGACAGGTACACTAGGATGATGGGGATCGCAGGGTAGGTGTAGTGGTGATCCTGGGGCTTGCACGAATACTTATGGATGTGGGTGACAGCACAAGTCATTAAGGTTGGCACATTGAGATCTGTCAGTGTTGCCCACCCGTGGTGGGGCAGACAAGTTACTGGACTATGCCACATATCCCAGGGAGGGAATTATGCAAGGGGAAATAGTCCTCGGGGAGTTCCCCCTAATACAGGGTAACTGCACAGTTCATGCCCATGTGCCTGACATACTTGTCTGGATCCCCTGAATGCTATGTATGTAGTGATCCACCTGTTCCCTGATGGTGGGGATGATGTGGATGTGGTACTACACATCCATTGCTGCTGTGCTAAGACAGCTGTGGCATTAGGCCCATTTGTTGTCACATATGCATTCATGTCCTCTGACATCTGACATGGTGGTGCAGTGCTTACAAATGGTGTCTGGAGACACACTGTTCTCATCAGGGGAACTAGATTCTGGGTCTAACGGAGGTCAGATGGCCTGCCTAACTGTACTGTGTCACTGCATAGTGCAGGCCTCAGCCGCAGTCCATTCACCATAGCAGCTTTCTCAGGTCACCACTTGCAGCGTGCAACTGTGTCTTGCGCGTGTTTCATAGGTACACCCTGTTGCAGTACCACACCACCAATTCATTGAGTATCAGTTCCTGTACATGGTATGGTGTCTCTAAGCTGGACACCTGTAGACCAAGTGGTGGTGACACAGATGCCCAACTCAGGGTTCATCGAGTAGCAGTAAGTGCTGTTCAATTCTTGATGTGTCTTACGGGATAGGTATGCCCTTCCTCTTCCTGCCATGCTGTTCAGTGTGTGCCATCCATCCCTGCGGAGTGTCTGCTTCATGGATGTCAACCTGTGAACTGAGGTTGGTGGTATTTCCTGTCACCATAGCTGTTGCTCTGGGCTCATTGCTGTATATATGTGTGACACACACACACACACACATGCATATACCGTAGATCCCCCACTATTGTATTAGTGCACTGTGGCCAACACGATAAGCCTATACACCATGACATGCCACCCACACAATGGACCTCACAAGACCATGGCGTGGAACAGGCTTATCATGTTGGCCACAGTGCACCAATACTGTACTGGGGGATCTACAGTACCTGAGTGTGTGTGTGTGTGTGTGTGTGAGCCCAGGGCAGCAGCTATGGTAACAGGAGGACCAGTCCAATGCTCTGACATGTACATGTACATTATGGGTTCATGCCTGTCCCTCGGTCGGTACTATACTGGATCTCGGTGTGGCACTCCCACACATCCCAAGCACAGCTGTGCCATGGCTATCCTGGGTCATGGAGGTGTCAACAAGTTTCAATTGACAACCTGGGGGCTGTCTACCAGGTCCATACTATAGGGCAGCCCTATCAGTCCCGGGTGCTCACAGGGGAACTGTACATGTGTCCACAGGATATTCCCTCATATCTCTACACACCCACTCTGCCACAAGTCCACCAGGATTAGCTTTGTCTTTCCACATATGGCACGTGGCACATTGTCCCATGGTGCACAGCCCGTATGATCTAATGTGCAAGCAGTCTACCCCTACCAGTCCTTCCAAGCATCTGGGTTCATCTTGCCAGAATCCGTAGTTTCTGTGGGTGCTGGGTGTCCACACCTGACCTGGTCTTGAATGGTTCTCTTTCTACTCCCTGTGTGCAATGGGCCACTATAAACTGCAACCACTTTTTGGTAGGCCCCTTTTCAATGGGTGTTCCTTCATGAGGTGTTTCCTGCATCCCAGTGTGCTTTGTCTCCCTCACCCTTTTCCTGGGGTGTTTTTGTTGCTGTGTCACCATCTGTGGAAGGATTTTCTTGTGTTGCTGAACCCCTGATGGCTGTGGTGCTCCACTGGCTGTCAGCATCAGGCTCTGGCATGCTGGGGCCTGGGGTGTGGCAGACACAACTGCTGTCATATGCTGGATGCTGAGGATGTACCCTGTGGTATCTGTGGCTTCCACAACTTGTCATCTACTGGCAGTCTGGTTGCTGGTTGGCCTTTTTTGTGGCACATGTTGGATGCTGGTAGGCTATGTGTAACCATTACTGAGTTGGGTTAGTGGCTGGGTTCTTGGGGTCTGGGTTGTGGTACATTCAGTTACTGGTGCCTGCATATAGTGCAGGCCTGCCTTGTGGGTAGTACTGTGTACTGGTCCTGTGGTACACTGTTAGGCTATCATTCCTTGGCAGTGTGGGCTTGTTGCTGTGTGCTCTGCTGGAATGTCCTAGTGTACGTCTACTGGAACTGCTCAGTGGCGTCCACACCATGTATCTGTACGCTATGCACAGTGTATCAGGGATGAATGCAGCCTGTTTGCCTAGATCCACTGGGGCATGTGTCTACTGATGGAACAAGACTCCAGTACTCATTCCTACAGGCTGCACTGTCGACCGGGACACTGTATGCCTGGGTCTCGAACAGTCTGACAGTAGCAGGCAAGGTCTTCATCTTCCATGGATTAGGGGGCTATGTCCTGTGCAATTCTCTGTACTTTGACCTTCACTTCTGATGGTATGGGACTGAGGTCTTGAGATGATGTTATCTGGGACTGCCTCTGCCATGTCTATTGCTGACCCCACACTGTCGGCCTGTGCACCCTGTGTACCAGCTTCTTTGTTGCTGCTGCTGTGCTATTATATCAGGCATTTGTGTCAGGCCTCAAGTCTCCTGATTCAGCATTACCTGTGTTGCCAAGCACCTCATAATGTCTGTGCTCTTTTGTCTGTATCAGCAGGCCCCTCTTTTTGAGACTGTGGCTGTGCAGTGATGCCCCTTGAGCCAGGTATTGCTGTTTCTGCCTGTTCCCTTGTGGTTTCTGTGTGAAGACAACATACTTACTGCTAGTTGCTGTGTCATGCAGCCATGTTAATGTGTTCTTGTCTATTGTGTGCCTTCCCTCACGGAAGTGGAATACTAAATTTAGTCTTAAAGCAGTAATTAATTAATCTTTTAAGACTAAGTTTAGTCATTTTTAATCTTCTGTAATCATCAGAGAAAAAATAATGCATGTAAGAATATTTAACTTTAAGAAGTATTTAGCTGTAATTGTTTTTTGAGTAAATTATTACTAAATGAATATTATACACAGATTTTTGAAGTACAAATTATTGAATACTTTTGAATGATAAATGAAGATTTTCAATACTTCTTTTGTTTTATATGCAAGTTTGTCAATTTTCATTCTGATCATGGGGCATAACCTTGATTATTATGCACTGCAGATGATAGGAGCATACATGGGCTTCATTAGCCCATGAAGTGTAGATTAGGGGAGTACACTGAAGAGTCATATAATTTAAACTAAGCAAAGGGGGCATCTGGATTAAAGACTGTCTGGACAGCAAATAAGGAAGGCTATGGGCCTCCCCCCAGGATAAGGGTGACAAGTTGGGGTCTGACGCACCTCTGGGAATCTGGGTAGAGGCTTAGTTGGCAGGGGCTTGTAGCAAACACTAGGAGCCTAGCTGATAAGGTGGTGGAATTAGAGGCCATCATTCAGAATGAGGGACTAGACTTAATTGCAGTCACAGAGACATGGTGGATGGAATATCACACATGGGAGACAGCAATCCCTGGGTATAGACTATTTAGGAAGGACAGGAGGGACAGGAAGGGAGGGGGTGGTTCTATATGTTAGAGATGATATCAGGGCTGTGGAGGGGCAGGAGAGGGTGGGGTGACTGAACTTCTATGGGTCAAGCTGAGCAGAGGGCAAGTGAATCCCTAAAGCTAGGGGTGGTATACAGACTAACTTTGCAAGGGGAAGAAGAGGAAAGAAAAGTGGTGCATGCTATAGGAAGAGTGGCCCTCAAAGGAGAAACAATACTGGTAGGGGACCTAAGTCTCCCAGATGGGGATTGATTCATCCAGGAGGCCACCTCAGTGATGAGCAGGGGATTGCTGGAGATTCTGCAGGGTGCATTCCTGCAGCAGTTAGTAGAGGACCCAACAAGGGGAAACAACCTGCTAGATGTAGTCCTTTTTTTATCATTTAGCAATTTTTACCTGCAGCCACAGTCCTGCCCTATATCCAGCCACTGCTCCTCCTTTCCACCGCTGGCCCCAAAGCATGACATGCCCAGCTGGCATACGCAACTACACCTGCAAAAGGGGCCTCCCTTTAGCCCCCATGCCTAGTGAGGATCCATTACTGGCACATGCCTTTCAGGCATCGTTGGTCAGTGAAACAGTGGCCATCAAGCTGCCACGTACTTGTGATGCCATTTTTCCCCATTTATTTCCCCGATGGAAGCACAGGTGTGCAATGATGTCTGTGCACTGACGTGCAGATGTCTGCCATGCTTCCCCCCAACTAAGCACCCACGCAACTGCAGTACCTCTGAGTGTCCCCAGGGACCATCAGGGTGCAGCGTGCATCCACTCTTTCTTCCCAGGACTAGGAGAGCTGTCATCAGATGCTCAATCCTAGTCCTCCCCTGCTGACCCCTGATGATCTGGACTCATTTCCGAACCCGGATCACCAGCGTGGAGTGAGGTGTGTCATCCAGTGCCTCAACCCTCAGTACAACCAGGCTGGTTCTAGATGTGGTCCTAACAAATGGGGAGAGTGTGGAGGAGGTGGAGGTGGGAGAGGCACTAGGCAACAGTGACCACAAGGTTCAGTTTAGAGTTAGAGCAGGGCCGGTGGTAAAATGCACAACAGCAACAATCCTGGTCTTCAAGAGAGTGGATTTTGACAGGATGAGATGACTGGTGAGGAAGGAATTGATGAGTATGGCAGGTTTAGACAACATGGAGGAGCTACGGGCCTTTTTAAAGACTTTGGGGCAGAAAGCAATGGACTTGTGCATAAGGCAGGTAAGGAAGGGTACAAGAAGGAGGAGACCACTGTGGTTCACAAGGGAAATGGCAAGGGTGGTAGGGGACAGGAGGAGGGCCTTCAGGAAATGCAAGCAAATGCAGAAAGAAGAGGACAGGGAAGCCTATAGGGAGAGGAGGAGGCTAGCTGGGAAGGAAATAAGGAGGGCAAGGCAGAGACTGAGAAGAAGACAGCAAAACACACCAAGAGAGTGGACAAAACATTTTTTAGATATGTGGGGGACAGGAGGATGGCTAAGCAGAGGATTATTTGCAAGGCTAAAGTGAGAGGGAGGAACTCAAATTGAAGAGGACAGTAAGAAAGCAGAAGAACTAAACAAGTACTTTTGCTTAGTTTCATGGTGGAAGGTGAGGCAGAAGGCCAGAGCTCTGGGGATGGGGAGGTGGGGCAGTGTGACTAACCCATCCGTTCAGAGGGTTAAGGAAGAATTAGTCAGGCTGTGGGTGGATAAGGCCATGAGGCCAGATGGACTGCACCTTAGGGTGATCCAGGAGTTGTAGAAAGAGCCGGCTGCCCCATTGACAAGGCTGCTCAACCTGTCACTGGATTCAGGAAGGGTGCCAGATGACTGGAAGAAGGCAAACATGGTGCTGTTTCACAAGGGGGGGCAGCAGGGATTTGAAAGAAAATTACCACCCGATCATCCTCACCTCTGTCTTGGGGAAGGTAACGGAGGCACTCATTAAGGAGAGGGTGATTGAATACCTGGAGGAAAATGGACTCCTGGATGACAGACAGCATGGATTTATGAAAGGGAGGTCATGCCAGACAAACCTAATTGAATTATTTGACTAGACAACACAGGAAATCAACTGGGGGGGGGCAGTGGACGTGGTCTACCTAGATTTAAGCAAGGCATTAGACACTGTCCCCCACAGAAGGCTAGAGAACATGTTGGAAAGCACAGGTGTGGGTGATAAAATTGCCAGGTGAGTAGAGAACTGGTTGGCAGGAAGAAGTCAGATAGTGGTAGTAGATGGGATGTACTCAGGGACAGGGAGTGACAGGCAGGGTACCCCAGGGATCAGTACCGGGTCCCCTCCTTTTAAACATTTACATAGGGGACATAGCAAAAGGACTGAGAGGGAAGGTGGGCCTTTTTGTGGATGATACAAAGATCTGCAAAGGGGTGGACTCAGCAGGGTGGTGGAGGACATGAGACAGGACTTGAGGACTTTAGAAGGATGGGCAGAGACATGGAAGCTGAAGTTCAATGTCAAAAAATGTGCAGTAATGCACTTAGGACACAACAAACCAGAAGCAAGATACATGTTAGTAGGGGAAGACATTAAGGTGGCAGAGCAGGAGAAGGATTTGGGAATAATAGTATCCAGCAACCTCTAGGCGGGCAACCAGTTCAGCAGGATGGTGGGAATGGCAAATGAGATACTGGTGTGTCTTAGCAGAGGTATCACTAGCAGGTGAAGTGAGGTACTGATGCCCGTTTTACAAAGCCATGATAAGGCCTCACCTGGAGTATGTAGTCCAGTTCTGGAAGTCACAACTACTCAAGGACAGAGACAGGTGGGAAGGGGTTCAGAGAAGGGTGACTAAGATGGTGCAGGGTATGCAGGGCAAATCGTACAAGCAGAGATGCAAGGAACTGGGGCTGTACTCCTTGGAAACTAGAAGGGAATGAGAGGACATGATCAAAACTTTCAAGTATGTCAAGGGGATCAATAGGGTTAAGATGGGGTCCCATTCAACAAAATGGATGGTGCAGTAACAAGGGGCTATGGTCTGAAACTACGGGGGGGGGGAGATTCTGCCAGGGAGATGTAAGAGGACAGTTCTTCACAGAGAGGGTTGTGAAAGCATGGAACAGTCTTCCAGAGGATGTGGCAGGGTGTGAAACAGTGAGGGAATTTAAGATTGCATGGGACAGGCATAAGGGTCTGTGTGGAAACACAAAGGGGACTGCAGGGGAAAGGGACCAAATAAACGGGTGGGAAGGGCAGTCTAGATGGGCCGGAGGGTCTTTTTCTGCCAACAAGATTCTATGATTCTATGATTAGCCTTCTAGCTCCTTAATTACCTTAGTATGCTCCTTAGTATGATCACTTTCAGCATCTTTTGCTCTATCAAGAATGCTAAGAAAGACATTAATACAACTCTGTCAAACTGTAATGCTCCTTAAAGTATACATTTTTTGAAACATAAATGAAGATTACAGTCAGCTGAGTAGCTCAAGGATTTAGCCAATCAAGACTGGGTACATTACCATGCATTTCAGTTCTACTAAGCAAGGAGACAGATAAAACAACCAGCAACACCAATTCATTTTAGAGGTAGTAAACAATCATAAAATGTGGGTTTTTACCTAGAAATAATATGTTGCAAAAAAAAGTTGACTGTTCCCTTTAAAAGTCTACTAAACTACATTTTCCAGAAGTCCTAGACAATGAACTACATTTACCAGAATCACTTCCTGTCCTTGCCCAGCCTCTGGAAAAAGCAATGCATGAGCAGGGACTATTGGTCTTCATTTTGAACAACTGGTGCTGCCTGCTGTTAACATTTACATGTTAAGGTAATTGCTTATGTTTAAATAGAAAGGTACATCATTTTAACTCTCTGAAATGTTAAATACAGTAAGGGAATTATTACTCAGGTTTTATTGGTTTGTAATTGAAATACTGTGCAGGTTTCACAATCATTATTTTGTTATGAAGAAATTTCCTCTGCTTAGAACTCATGTGGCTAAAATCCTTTAAAATACACAGTTTATTTTCAATCATGTCACTCCTTTAAGTGTCTAATGTGCATTGTGCCTCTAGATAACTTATTATTTGTGGAATATTTACTGATTTACTTACTTTAAAGTGGTGTCTTGGGAGGCAGGGGAATTATAGCAGGAAGACTGTATAAATGAGCAAATTCAGAATGAATTTTCTGTGTGTATATCCATTCAGCAGCCTATTTATCTTTATTTACAGAGCAAAGACTACAACTTTTTTTTTAATTCAATATACTTTATTCAAGTTTGGTAACAATACAAAACATCAGTAGGTATCTCTGTAAAGACTGAGGAAGCAGGACACATCAATAGGACAATATTGTGGACACAAGTCCTCAATCAGAACAGACTACAACTTTTTTAATCTGAGAAAATTTGGAGTAACCTGCAGATTGATAGAATTATTTGCTGCAGATATGAGTGTGTGTGGGGGAGCTGTTTTTTTGCATTTAATATGAGGCAGTATAGCTCAGTGGTCTAAGGCTCTGAGCTGCAAATCTGGTGACATTCAGCAGACCAGACCAGACCTGGGTTTGAATCCCACAGCTTCCACTTGCATACTGTGTGACCCTGAGCAAGTCACTTAACCTCCTTGTGCTTCTAGGTCACTCCTGTGAAAAGCTTCCAGCTTAGTGTGCTATACCTGGTTAAACAACTAAATAAAAAAAAATAAAAATAAAAATATTGTATTTGATTAAAACATTTGCATATGTCAATCCATTTTGTAATCTGGGGATCAGTGCACTTTTTTCGTTTGCTGCAGACTGTGGATTATGAAAATCTCTTTTGTGCATGAATTTCTTGAGTCATTTTCCTATTTCTGAAAAGCATGCCTTTTACGTGATTCTTTGAATACATGTAGCTGTTCATTTTAAAGGTGCTCATGAATTTATATTTTATATGTTAGCGTCTCGCATTTTTTTATACTACTTTGAGAAGTATGGAGTCCAAGGTTGTGGAAGGGTGATATGGGGAGGGGGGTCTATTTTTAAGGAGGGTGGTCGGGGGAGATTCTGCTCTGGAGGGAGGGTCCAGCTCCTGGGAAGGGTGGTTGTCCAGCTCCAGGAGGTTGCTCAACTTGGGGAGAGGGGCTGGCCCATGGGTGGGAACAAACACAGGGAGTCCAGCTGCAGGGAGGGTTGTCTGCTAGGGGAGGCTAGCTCAGGGCATGAAAGAGTGAACCAGCAGCATGGAGGGTGGCTGTTGGTGTGGGGACTAGTTCGGGGTTGGAAGTGAGGTCCAACTGCAGGGCGGGTGGTCAGATGGTGAGGCTGGTATGGGGCTTCTGGTGGATCCAGCTGTAGGTAGAGTGGTTGGCTGTGGACTGCTGGTCCAGGGGCTTTGGGGGGACAGCCGCAGAAATGTGATCTATTGGAGTGGAGGTTTGGGGTGGTGATCCAGCTGCATGGAGGTTGTGTGGCATGTAGTTGGAGGATGGTCCAGATGCAGGGAGGTGGTCGGCTGGGGAAGAGGCTGGTCTGGAGGCTGTGTGGTGCTCTAGCTCCAGTGAGGTTGCTCATCATGGGAGAGGTTGGGACTAGAAGGGTTGTCCAGCTTCATCAAGGATAGTCTTGTGCCTGGAAGGGTGATCTAGCAGAAAGGAAGGTGATTGGCTGTTGGGGGGTTCTGGGCAAGGCTGAAGAAACTGAACAGCCTAGGAGGATTCATAGTGGTGAAATTAATTAGAAACTGGTTAACGAGTCAGACTTTTGGCTCAGCGCTAGTGCTATGGCCCATGGTTCATGCAACCTGAGTTCAGGAATGAGCTCACGTTAGGGGCATGCTGTGGGGAGGAGGAGGATCACGTGATCTAGGAGATGCTCTTTTCTGGGGAAGGAGGAAAGCCAGCTCCACTGTAGTACTGCCAACAGAGTGACCTCAAGTGGTAGTGCAGTCGGCAGCAGCTCATGGGTGGGAAGACATTGGCTGGTGTTGTGCCACACATGTCTGTGCACGTGTTTGTGCACCCTTGCCGCTCATGTCCTAGGAGATGGAAGAACATGAGAAAGTATCCTGGCTACCTAGGCAGCTCCACATATTGGATCCATTCTATGGTGGAGCAAGTCCTGGCAAACATCAGTGTGATGGTGTTGTGGTAGGTGAACAGAAGGGGGCCAACCAGAGATGAAGGTGGAAAAAAGAGTAGTAGCAGGGTGGGGGAAATGGTTAACAGGTATCAGTGGGTGATGGTTAAAGGCACTCATTGCAGTGATGGGACAGTGAGCAGCTCGGCTCGGTACTGGGACAGATCCTCTTCAGTGTTGTCATAATTGACATTTCAGAAATACTGGCAGAGAAGGGAATGCCTTTTTGCAGATGATACCAAAATCTGAAGAATGGGCACTAAGAAGGGAACAGAGAGCATGCATATGGCTCTTGGAGAAACTCGAGGAATGGTCAAGAGCATGTCAGTTGGGATTCAATGACAGAAAGTGCAGAATCATGCACATAGGGCATAGGAATCCAGGAGCTGCTTTATAGGGTCGGCTGTGGTACTGACAGTCATTAAGCAGGAAAGGGATCTTGGGGTTATTATGATCTTAAAGTTGCAGGGCTGTGCGACAAAGCAGTGGGTAGGGCTAGCAGGGTGTTGGGGCAGCATAGGGAGGGGTATCTTCAGCAGAAGGAGGGAGGAGGTGGTGGTGGTGGTGTTGCAAGTAATCACTCATTAGTGAGACCCGACTTAGTGTACTGTGTCCAGTTTTGGAGGCTACACCATAGAAAGGCCATAGGGTGGGCAGTATAAAGGGCAACTAAAATGGTTAATGGGTTGTGGCAAAAACCCTCTGAGGATAGATTGTGAAATCTCAATACATACACCCTGAAAGAGAGGGGACATGTTGGAGATCCACAAGTACCTTACAAGGATGAACAGGGTGCGGGGGGGGGGCTCCTTCCAATAGGAAAAAGCACCGGGACCAGGGAGCATGTGATGAAGCTTGTGGTGGGGGTAAGATGTATGTGAGAAACTACTACTTCACTAAAAGGATAGTAGACACCTGGAACAGACTGACAGCATTAGTGTTGGAGGTCAGGAGTGAAAAATGGTGGTGGGGTGCTTAAAGCATGTGTGGCATAGACATACAGAAATATCAGTAAATAAGCAGGAAAGAGGGAGGGCCAACAGGAGCCTTTGGTGGCAGTTGTAGCGAGGTCTGGAAACCAGAGCAGAAGTGTGACCTAGAGTGAGGGGTCATTAGCATGCAGTTTAAGAAAAAAAATATCTGACAGTTTCTATGTGTTGGGGGGAGCTCTGGCAGCAGTTGTAGTGAGGTTTGGAAACCAGAGTGGAAGAGTAAGAGAGAGGGGTCATCACTAGTTCAGTTTTCGAAGAAGCAGTTTAAAATACAAATGTTTGTCTGTTTGTATATTGAAAGGTGTGGAAAGGACACACATCAGCAGCAACCAGAGGAATGTGACAGCTGGAGCACAGCTTGGAGCAGCCAGTTGAACAAAGCTTTGGTAAAAAAAAAAAACCTGTTAAACAAAAAAATTATCACTGTATGATATTGGTGGAGAATGGGGGAGAAGTACTAATGAGTAAGTGACAAGTGGTGTGACTGAGGGACAGGCAACCTGAACAGTGGAAGAAACAAAACTAAAAGCAAGACACCAGTAAGTAGTGCCAAACAGCAGGGCTGAGGGATGGGGATGTGTGAAGCAGTCCAGGGTTTTAAATAGCCGGAATCACATCACACTTTGCGATGCAACCTGACTGTTCATGTGACCCATTTCTAATTTGGATCGCAAAAAAATGCGATTCATTCTGTGAGCCTAATGAAGCACGAATGCGAGCACCCACACAGCACAATAAAAATGGCTATAGGCGGAAATATGATTCCAAATTTAATATGCAGACCAGCACAGTACAGAACAAAGGCTTGAATAAGTACTAACGTTTCACCTGGTGCACTGCCAGGCTTCCTCAGTGTAAAAGACAACATGACAATGCTTCACTTAAATACACAATCTAATTAGCCATGTGACTTTGGTTCACCAATACATATAAAATCCTTATTAAATAAATAACAATCATCAATTAGTGACTCATTTAAGACTAAAGAACTCACAGTATACCATATTAATCCATTAGTCCCATACTATTACAAGAAATCACCCCAAAATTCAAAACATGGTGAACTTGGTGACCTCAAATAAAATGTTACATCAAGTGATGTGTTTATATGAAACTATTTCAAACACAATTCATGTTATATATGCATCTCAATATTGATCACTTGTTTATGTAACCTAACTAAATTAAAATGAGGTAACCAGGCACTGTCTTTCTAATAAGCAACAATGGGAGAAAACAAAACAAAACTATATTTTACTGATCCTCTTTGGGAACGATACATTCTAAAGTATTTCCAATAGGGCTAGAATTTAGACAGATTTTCTAAAATGTGTAACTGTGTTATCTAGAACCTATAATAACAAATCCCACAAATCACTTATATTTTTTTAAAAAGCTGCAAGCTCTATATTCTCATTAAGGCCCATGTTAAAGCAAGCTCCTAAAGTATAAACTGCCCTTACATGTTCACCTATTCTCACTTTCATTTTTCACCACGCGAAAAATGAAAGTGAAAATAAATGATTATCTTAAGGCAGTGGAAAAACATGATATGTCTTATGCTATTGTTAAACACATTTCGAAATATGGTTCAAGTAAACACACCTTTAATTTTCTGGGTTTGGAATTGGTCACTTTGGGTCCCAGAGGGGGCGACCTAAATGAAAAGATAGGGCAGAGAGAAAGCTATTGGATTTATACTTTAGGAGCTTGCTCTAACATGGACCTTAATGAGAATATAGAGCTTGCAGCTTTTTAAAAAAAATATAAGTGATTTCTTGTAATAGTATGGGACTAGTGGATTAATATAGTATATTGTGAGTTGTTTAGTCTTAAATGAGTCACTAATTGATGATTGTTATTTATTTAATAAGGATTTTATATGTATTGGTGAACCAAAGTCACATGGCTAATTAGATTGTGTATTTAAGTGAAGCATTGTCATGTTGTCTTTTACTCTGAGGAAGCCTGGCAGTGCACCAGGTGAAATGTTAGTACTTATTCAAGCCTTTGTTCTGTGCTGTGCTGGTCTGCATATTAAATTTGGAATCATATTTCTGCCTATAGCCATTTTTATTGTGCTGTGTGGGTGCTCGCATTCGTGCTTCGTTTTGTTTAATTATTTGCTTAAGCACCGCACAAGTCCTGGTGCTCTTCGCTTTTCTTCTTTATTCTGTGAGCCTCCCTGTTCTCTTCTACCATCAATACTGTATACTGTAACAGTCTCACTGCTGGGGCCCCTAATGCCGGCAGAGGCTCCCAGTAGTGCTTTGCTATATCACAAAGCACTACTGGGAGTGACTGCCAGCATTCAGGGCTGCAGCAGTGAAACAGTTACATCATACTATCAGCAGCAGTACCAAAGCACCTGGGCACTTGAGGGGGGAGTTAAACAGCCAGTCTCTGGCTTCTCGAGTCATTCCTTTGCTCATTCCTCCACTCTGACTGAGCACCCACCCCCCCAATGGCCACATATCCAGTCTTCCCCCAGTGCCTGATCATTCTTGGTTTTGGCACCAAGAAGCTACTCTGGGACCCCATGGGAGCAGTGTTTTGTGGCACCGCAGAGAAGACAGCTATGACCAACAAAAAGAGCACCAGCTGCACGAGTAAAGCGAGCTCAGAGAAGGAAAGGAGTGCTGCTGCTTTGTAAGTGAGTGGGGTCTCTATTCAATATTTGCTAACCAGGTATGGCACACTTATAAATAAAAATGTATTTTTCAGGAGTGACCCCGGTGCATGGGGGGGGGGGTTTAAGTGACTTAATCAGTCACACAGTATTGCAAGTAGAGATTGTGGGAATCAAACCTATGTCTGCTGGAGTGAGTGAGGTGAGGAGGTTAAGTGACTTGCTCAGAGTCACACAGTTTTGCAAGTGGAGGTTGTGGGAATCAAACCCCTTCTGCTGGAGTGAGTGGGGTGTCTATTAATTCTCTGGTACCCAGGCATGGCCCATGTGTATAGTGTGTGTGTGTGTGTGTGTGTGTGTGTGTATGGGGGGGTGGTTAATTGAGGATGATGTAATGATAACTATACGTATAACTGTAAGATTTTGTATGTATACACTTACTTACTCCCTCCCATTTATGTCCACCCCATTGCATAAATTTTCTTATATTTACAGTCCATCAGGGCTCTTTCTGTTTACTGCTGTGCATTTTTAATTATGGGCTGTCCTGTATCTTATGCTGTTCTTTTCCTCCCCTCAATCCTTTTGTTAGCCCCTGGTACTTTGACATTAGCTGCTGTGCAGCTCTATTGTATGCAGTGATTTCTGCTTTCATGTTCCCCTCAGGGAGCCCACTGATTTCCCCTGCTTGCCTCCCACCCACAGCTACTTTTAAGCCTGTTTCAGGCATTGGCCTCCAGCTACACTCTGGATTTTCCTTTGTGGCCCCTATCCTGTGCATTTACTCTCCCAGTCCCTTTCTACCAGTCCCCTCTGGGCACCTACAGTCTGCCACCATGTGGCTTAGCTAGAGGTTCTTGCCACCTACTGCTGGCTGCCCACCCTCCAGATCCTGTTAACCAGCCCCTTGGGGGCTCTTCACATAGCCACCTTGTGGCTGATCGGTAAAGGAAGGTATATTTGCCCTAGCCTCCTCCCCCTCCCAAAAATCTCCCATCTTCTTTCCCACTCACATGGAGCAGGCTACAGCGTGAACTGTGTGCTGGCTGAAACATAGAAACATAGACATTGATGGCAGATAAGGACTGCTTGGCCCAGCCACCCACCCAGTCTGCCCATTTCCCTACCTATTGGATAAGCTGCAGATCCTACACTAGTTAGCCAACAGCCTACTTCCTCCTACCCCCCAATAGAATTGCTTTATGTCTGTCCCATGCATTCTTGAAGTCCCCAATTATTTTTGACCCCAAAACCTCCTCAGGAAGACCGTTACATGCATCCTCCACCATCTCTATGAAAAAAAGACTTCCTCATGTTTCCCTTGAGCTGTCCCCCCTCTATATTCAAAGTGTGCCCCCTTCCTCTTGCACATCTTGTTTTCTGGAAGATGCTACTCTCTTGAACTTTATTGATTCCCTGAGGTACTTGAGATTTTCTATCACTTGCCCCCTCTCCGTTCCTTCCTCAAGGACTCACATATTCAGCTCCTTTAGTCTCTCCTTGTGTGGCTTCTGGTGCAGACCCTTCACCATTTTAGTTGCCCTCCTCTAGGCTGGCATTTGAAAGTGCCTGCCATAACTGTCACTGTAGCGCAGTACATGTAGCACTAAACTGGCTGCATAGCAACAGCCACAGCATTTCTGGTCAGTGGTTTTCTGACCAGCCTACCTTGCCTGCTACATATAGTCGGTGCCCAGGACCCTTCCCACTAGATGCCAGGGAAAGGTTAGACAGAAGAACAACCCCCCCAAAAAAAACACACCATTTACCACTGGCCATGAGGCAGTTGGCCTTTTACACCACCAGGGCTATACCAACACTGGCCTCCTGGACAACTCAAGACCCCTCAATCACAAGTGTGCCCTTTTTAAATAATGCAAGGACCACTAGCCAGAGAGTGGTATACCATCACTGCAGTGACTTCCCCACCACGAAGACCATCACAGTGACAAGAACTGGGAAAAACCCGCACGTTGTTGTGATGGTCGGTGCAGCACCCGAGACTGCCTCGCAGGGTGTCTCACCCCCTCCAGTCCAACTCCAACTCAGAGTTGGAATCCTAGAGACCAGGGGGATGTGGGGGCAAAGCCCCCCACATGAGGTGTTTGGGGGGCACAGCCCCCCTATAGAAACACGGAGGCAACACCGACACAGCTATGCTGACAGTCGGCACTGCGGCTGTCACTGTCGGGGATGTCTCGGTGTCTGCTGTCACTGCGGCATGGTAAAACCCCAGAGAGCATCTCCACTAGCCCAATAGGGCTACTGCCTAAATCTATTGACCACTAGCAGACCACCTAGGGTCTCTAAGGGGGTTTTGCTGAGCCCCCAATATAAAACTTACCTTCCTTTACTCCTGTGCTGTACTGTATTCCCCTTATTACTTTTTTAAATGTATTATACATTTTGGTTACGGCCAGTCAAGCTTTCAGACCCCACTGCTCCTCTGCACCCACTCTGTCTCTTGTTATTATATGTTCCCCATATAAGTCTATTTTTCGCGATGTTAACAGTCTGGGTTTGGTATTGTGCCCGGGGTTCTGGAGGGCTGGCCAGGGGAGAGGGCAGCTGCCTGTACCCATAAGCATTTCCTCTTCTAGAGTGAGAGGCATCATGATGGCCATTGCGTTAAGGTGGGAGAGTGTCCAACTTGAACAGGCACATGTTTGCTGCATGGATGCATGCATGTGCATGTGCATGATAAGACTCTGAGGGGAGTAAAATTGCTTATAGATTCAGTCTCACTGTGGGGCAATTTGGAGGACAGTTCAAGTTCTGAAGATGTGGGGTGACAGGGCTGGGGGTACAAGATGAAAAGGGCACATGGTGAAGTTGATGAATAAATAGTTAATAATGCCTTGGATGTTATCTGCACTGGATTCTTGTCCACATCACAATCCCCTGTTTATGACATCATAGTTACCTCCACAACAGATTATTATGTCATATAAACAGAATTGTGATGCTGTGTGTAGACAAGCAGCCAGAGCAGAATATAATTAAAGAATAATGGTGGGGATTTCAGAAAAAAACATATCAACCATAACAAGCTTAATTGTGTCTAAATATTACATTTTTCCAAATTTATCCTAGTGGAGTTGGGGCTCCTTAAAGGAAAACACTCATTTTCATCACCCTCCCACCCCCGAAAACTCTAGCCCCAAATTAAACTTTTGGGATATTAAAATAATGGCCGATGCTGTGCGGTTCCATTTCATGTCATGATGTGGCACCCCACCGCTCACCTCAATACAAAATGTATTGGGGTGATCGGTGCGGTGCCGCCGCACCATGACATGAAATGAAACCATGCAGCAGCCACCATTTCTGGTGATCTAGGGATTTACAAAGTTAAAATAAATTAAGTAAACTGCAGGAAAAAAATTATTTTAATATCCCAAAAACTTAATTTGGGGCTAGTACTTTTGGGGGTGGGAGGGTGACAAAAATGAGCGTTTTCCTTTAACTGCATAGTTACTAAGAAGAGACTGGAGATGGCCTGGTGGTGCTGAGGGTTGAGGTGCTGGACACCACACCTTGTGCCATGCCAGAAAGCCGTGTTCGGGAACGAGCATGGGCTGCAGGGGGTAAGCAGGGGAGGGTGAGGATCGAGCATCCAGAGGACAGCTCTCCTCTCCTGGGGAGGGAGGACTGGCACTCCCGCTGAATGACTACCCCCAGGTGGAGACCATAGTGTAGTGTGGGTCAGAGGGGCCATAAGAAGGGAGGGTGCTGTGGGACTTCTGCAGATGTGCACATGCCACTACATGCACATGTCTTGCATGTGTGTGCCCCAGCAATGGGAAGGGAGAAAAATAGAGGAAAAACTCCTCCTGCTGCAGATGATGACTGACCTCTTGCAGGCTCCAATCCTGGCAATTGGGCAGGGGTATGTCCTGGTGATACCGGAGTGACAGGGCTGAGGATGTCAGTTGGAAGGGGGCAGATGGGGGCAGAGGAGTGTAAAAGTGTAAATAAATTAAAAAAGAAGAGACTGTAGAGACAGTTTTCTTTTTTTATAAAGAACCAACATCCAAGCTCTGTCTCCCTATTCCAGTAATGTGCTAGTTTTTTTTCATATGTGCATTTTTCAGTTCACGTGGGGCTGTGTTGATGGACAAAAAGATTTCGGGTTATCCCAGGATCCCAATAAGATTTAGTGGGACATGGGGATGACGTTTATTTATTTAGTTTTTGTTGACCGGGTAAGTGCACTAGACAAATCCTGCCTATTTTCAGGCATGACCCGGGGGAGGGGGATACAGATGAATGCCAACTGACCTTGAACCAGGTTAAGCTGTTGGTGGTATTTTTAGTGAATGAGGGAAATTTGGCCAGGACACCGGGGAAATTCCCCTACTCTTTGGAGGGGGAACCTTTGGTGGACGGACGCAAGATGGCCACTCCTGCTCAAGCATCGGAGAGTATGGAGGTGGTGGAGACAGGGGAGTGGGCCTCCTCCCCTGCTCCAGTGGAATTAGAGGCTAAAAGTCTGGTTACAGTTCTACAGGATGTTTCTTTGCCTATAGAGTTTTTCGACTTGAATGAGGAGGTACGATCTGGAATTTCTGGCACTCCTGACTCATTTGGTACTCAGTTAGAATCGGAAGATGTACTTACTCAAAGAACGCCAGCTTCAGGAAGTGCTTTCAGAAGCTGAACACTGCGCTCATCGCAAACTGCAGCTGGTTAATGAAATTTCTGCTTTGCGTATGGTTTCTCCTGGTGGGACCGTTTCGGCTACCCGTACTTCCGGGTCGCGATCTAGTGACGCGAGCACTACAGCTCTGCCATGCCTTTCTGCTCCTGGGCAGCAGTCTGTTTCGTCTCTGCAGCCTCCATTATCTGTGGCTTGTTTTTTGGATCCTGTTTCGGAACTTGGAGGTCGGACTAAAGTAGCGACGGATCCCCGAGGTCTGGTTTCTTCTGCTGCACCGCTTTCAATTAAACGGATGGGTATGACAAATGTGGTGCTTCAGGGTGATGTTCTACAGTCTGAGTTAACTGATTTGGCGGCGGGGGGCAGGACAGAGTGTGTGGGTACTGGAAATGCTGAACATGGCCTGGGGACTCCTACTACTACTCCTGTTTCTCCTTTGTCCTCTGAACTTGTACATTCCCCAACTGTTTTGAGTGCAAGACCCATGGGGGCTACTATTGATTCTTCAGTTTGGTCACCTGAGTCTGCCATAGCGGCTGCAGGATGGCTGAAACTTCCCAATGGTAGCTGGGTGCCAAATCCTGCAGATGTTACTGTGCAGCGTTATCATTCCCCTGTTAATGCCCCTGTTGCTTCTTGTTCCACGACTGCTGCTGCCACAGTTTCATTACCAGTACAGCAGTCACCTTCCTTGGTCCCTATTGTTCCGGTTTCTGCTCCAGTTAATCTCTCTACTACTATTGGTATAATGCCTGAGATGAAGGTTCCAGATTCTGAGCAGTCTATGGAGGACCCCAAATTAAACTTTCAGACCTTTTTTCTAATAAGGGTGAACCGGCTCCCCGAAGGAATGCAGTGCGTTTGATTTATAACTGTGGCTTGGAAGATCTGCCTGACAGACTCTATATTGCTAAGGTTTTGCTAAAAGGTTCAATGAAATTTTTGTCTGCTGATATCTATGCACTAATTCATTTGGGAAACTCTAATTTTGATGTAAGCTTTAAAACGTCTTCAGGTTTAGAGCGGTTTTGGACTATGTTCCAGATTGTTAAGAACTCTCCTCTCTGGATACCTTTTTTTGCAGTGCCCCTTACTAAACCGTCTGTAAAATTGATTACCATTTTGTTTCGAAATGAAGGGGTACACATTGAGGACATTCTTTTTTGGTTACGTCGGAGATGTGAAGTTCTAGATAAACCAGGACCAATTTTGGATAGTGAGCAGATTTGGAACGGGGGTTGGAAATTACAGGTTAAATTGTTTGCCTCCAGTAATGGCCCTCAACATTTGCCCAACAGTTTCTTTTTGGGAAGGGATAGGGGAAGTTTGTTTTATGTGGGTCAGCGGAAGTCATGTTTTAAATGTGGTTCATGTACTCATCTTAATACAGCTTGTGATACCCCTCGATGTTCCCATTGTTTTGAATTTGGGCATTTGGCTACTAAGTGTCTAAATTTGTTTAAATGCAATTTATGTGAACAGACCGGACATGGGTATGTCAACTGTTCTTGGGCATCCCATAATAGGGATGATTGTCCTTCACATGAGGATTTGATTATGGTTGCTCAGCAAACTGGAGGTGTTCCGCCTCCTCCCCCTTCTCCTGGACTTTCACTTCCGCAGTCGCCACTCCCTAGTATTTCTTCTCATTCAGGTGCAAACGTAGGGCTGTGTGCTTCTGTACCAGTGGATGGGCCGGATACAAAGTCTCAGCCTCCCTCGGTGGCAGTTTCCACTGTAGTCTCCTTATCCACTCAGTCTGCTCTTCCTGTAGATGACAAGCTGGATGAGACGGAGATGCCTGCTCCTCCATCTCAAGCCCTACCTTTTAAAAAAGTTACCACAAAAAAACGACATAGGTCAGGGAAGCCAGTTCCGACTCATCAAGTACCTAAGGCCTCTACCAGTGGTGTTTCTTCTGAGTCGTGGAAACAAGGCAACAGCTTTGCTGTTTTGGGATCTAAGGATGACTCCGATGGTAACGACTCGGATCTTTCTTCTAGAGCTTCTGTGGTTACTGACAATTTTTCTGAGGGGGATGATGGAGACATGATACAGGCGGAGGGTCTTCCTAGATGCTCTCAGCATAGGCGAGTTTCTAAAGTCCCCTGATTACTAGTTTCTAGGTATGGGTACTAGTTCTCCTGTAATGTCTCTTTATCTCTATTTTATTATGGCTTCTTTGATGTTTACCTCTATCAATGTTAATAGCATAAAGAGTCATAAAAAGATGGTCACTACTTTGTCCTGTTTGCAACATTTACAAAGTGATGTTATTTGTCTCAGGATACAAGGTTGAAAACTCTTTGTGAGGTGCAGCGTGCTTCAGTAACTTATGGTCTGTGGGACCGTCCTTTTAGTCAAATGGGGAAACCCTGTGTGATGGGGTGGGGTGTTATTTACAAATTCTGCATTAAAGGTTTCTAGGATGGTGGATATTTGTCCAGGACGTGCATTATTGTTGATCTAAATTTTGGGGGTGAAAGATTTCCCTTAATTAATATTTATGCTCCACAGACAAAGCACTTGTGTTGCACTTCTGGAATGAAATTCATCCCTATTTATATACTTCACGTTTAATTGTCTGGGCGGTGACTTTAATTGTGTGCTTAGTGTCGTTGATAGAGGTATGAAGATGTCAAAATTATTTTATGACTCACAAAAAGTTGCTGCAAATTTTGGATGCTTCTCAACTTAAGGATCGTGTCGCTGTATTCATCCCTCGGTGGTAGGACTTTTTTAAAAGTACGTTATCTTCAAGGATTGATTTCATTTTTCTTTCCACCCCTTTGCAAGTAACCACAGTTGATTTACGGGTATGGGAATTTTCTGACCACAAGTCTCTCTCAGTAACCTTAACGTGGTATGGTATTCCACAATGTAAAAAGATTTGTGGAGGTTGAATTCCTCATTGTTGTCTTGATGAATCTCTCCAACGAGCTTGGAAGTCAGAATTGTATGCTAGGCTTTCAGTTATCGATTTTTATGACGATGTGGCTTCCTGGTGGGATGATTCTAAACAGGATTGGAAATACTTTTTTCAGAATTATTCTCGTACTAGAATTAATGCACAATATCTTGAATATTTAAGTCTCAGGGCACAATTACAGAAATTGATTTCTTTAACTGAAACTGAAGGGTGGAATTATAGTACTCAAATTAGAAAAATAAAACAACAGATGTTGGAATATAAATATGATAGGGCTAGGTCTCTTGACCATGAACACCATCTTGGTTTGAAGTTACACAAGGGAGCGTTGGATCCTTTCCAAGATTGTAAAGAACGGGTTGATAAACTTGTTATTAATGAATTGGCGACTGACTCCGGCGACTTGGTAAAGACTCCTACGGCTTTGCTAGAAGTTGTTGGACGTTATTTAAGTAACTTATATCAGAAGGATGAGGATGTACAGAGTGGATTGATAGACTTTGACAAGTTACAGATTCCTCAATTGTGTGTTGCGGACAACCAACATCTATTGCAAGATATATCAGAATCAGAAGTGAGGGAAGCTATTTCTTCATTGAATGTTGATTCTACACCTGGTTCGGATGGTTTAGGCGTGACCTTTTATCGGACTTTTCAGGAAGAGTTGGTCCCGCTATTGTCTAAGTTGTATAACCTTATGTTGACATAGGCACGGTTGGCCCCATCGATGAATCAAGCATTGGTTGTCTTGCTTTATAAAAAAGGTGCGAAAACTGATTTACATAATTGGAGGACTTTGAGTTTGTTGAATACGGATTTAAAAATTTTGAGCAAAATTTTACTGCGTAGATTAACGGTGGTAGTGGACACGGTGATAAGCCCAAATCAATCTTGTTCCATACCGGGTAGAACACAATATGATAATTTATTGTTACTACATGAGCTTTTTTCCGCATCGCAGTCAGGTTTTCTGAAAGGTTATTTGCTTAGTCTTGATCAGGAAAAAGCATTTGATTATGTTTCCCATGCTTTTCTATTCTCGGTGTTGCACGCTTATGGGGATCCACAAGGTTTTATAGATTGGATACGGTTGTTATATCACTCTGCTTATCTTGTTCCAAATGTAAATGGCTGGCTTGGTACTCCAGTGGCTGTACAGAGAGGGGTTCGGCAAGGTTGTCCTTTAAGTCCGCTGTTGTATGTGTTTTTTATTGATGTATTTCTTCATATGGTTAGTGTTCATGAGGGTCTGGCAGGGGTTCATCTCGCAGATAATGTCTTGCCAATCAAAATTCTTGCATATGCAGATGACTTGGTTGTTTGTCTTTCTGAGATTTCGGAAGGGCCTATTATTAGTGCTGAATTGGATTTGTTCTCCAAGGTTTCCGGTTCCAAGATTAATTATGGGAAATGTAGAGGTTTTCCTTTTGGCTCCTCTCTGGTCCCAGACTCTGGTACTATTGCTGGTGTTGTTATTTCTAAGGCTTCGATTTCTATTTTAGGGATTGAATTTAGTGATGGTGATGTGATGTATGCAAATTGGCTTCATAAGCTAACTACTGCTCAGTCGTTATTAGTAAGATGGAGGGGTAAACAAATAGCCAAAAGAAAACGTGTATTACTTATTAAAACTCCGTTGTTACCGATTTTTTTGTATATTAGTTATGTGTTTCCCCTGCCGATGTCTCTTTTCACGCCCTTATATAGTATATTTTTTCAAGCCTTTTGGGGGAACAGACTGAATCCAATTAAAAGGGGTTTCACTTATAGAGGTATACGACAGGGTGGTGTTGGTATGGTCCACCCAGTAGCCTTTTTTCTGAGTATTTTTCTTTCTTATAATTTCTGTCCTTTGCTTTGACCAGGTATGAAGGTTTGGTTTCCTTGTGTTAGGTTATGGTTTGTTTTGGGTTTACCATTATGGAAGCAAGGCAAATCTTCCGCTTTGGCTAGGATTCCCAGGTTTCCTGGTTATGGTATTGTGTTTTAGCTTTTGTTGAAATGAAACTTACAATTTCACATTTGGAAACCATGTCAAGAAAGCAATTATATAATTTAATTGTTTTAGCTGATTTTCAGATACCTTAACTTTTCCGGATTGTCCTCCATAGTCTCAGGACAGGATTCTGATGCTGCTCTCACATAAACGTCTACCTGATTTTCTATGGGATAGTGTTTGGCTGAGTTCTTATGGTAGATTACTGGTAGGTAGCACGCATAAACATAAGCAATTCAGTGATAGATGGTGTACTAGAGAGACATGCGTCTCTTTGATAGAAACACAAGAACACCTTTTTTTAGATTGTCCCTATATTAGACCTTTTTGGGTTTGGTTGGCAAATAGATGGAAAGAACCTTTATTTTCATCGCTTTCCTATAGTACTTTGATGTACGGTACAAATAGGGATGAATGGCCTATGTATCCTGCAGACACTTTATTGTTAATTTTCTTTGTTATTCGTTTTTATATTTGGCAATCCAGATGTTTATGGTCTACTCAACAGCGTACTGTTTCCTTTGATGATCTCTTTTTTTTAATATAACCACTACTATGCAGAATATTTATGCCTCTGATATGAAGACTTATGGTCAAGTGAAATGTTCCCTTTTATGAGTAAATTGTGTCCGATGGCTGAGTTGATTGGGATAATTCTGTTTATATTGTTTATGTTATGAGGTTTTTTGCTCCTTTTTTGTATGCACTTGTTTTATTGTTCTTGTTGTGATGTTTGTCTGGAGTCCTCCTTTCAATAAAAGTTCCCCTACTCTTTCAGAGGAGAATACTCTGTCCAAGATGGCAGATCCTCCTCTACCTGCTGTGGAGGGTGGCTGGAGAGACAGGAGACTTGGTCTCGACTCCTGTCTCTGGTTGTTTGGAGACCGTGTTGGACAATACAATGTCTGTGAATGGCTTTACTGCTGCTGCTGTTCTCCTGCAGGACTCACCTATTTCTCGAGATGCAGCTCTTTTGGACCTGTCCCTACTGGATAGCCGGTTACCCTGGATGTTTCTCGACAGTTGAACAGGCTCTCCTACTACTGCAGGTGCGTTGCCTGAGAAGGATATTGAACAGTGTCTGGTAGACACAGCACGATGTGGTTCTTTTCCTGCCTGTGCTTTGAAAGCTGACTCACTCTCTGTTCGTCCCGCTACTGCTCAAGCTGCCTGTCCTACTGCCTCTTCTTCTGTAAGTGGAAAGGGGGACCTAGTTACTTTTACTACGGAGGCCTTACCTGGCTCTACATTTGCAATGCCTATGCCTTTGGAGGATCACTCTTCTCTGTTGCTGCCGACTGATGCCTGTTTCACTGAACGTTCTGTCGTTTTGACATCCCCTCTGGAGAACCAAACCCTCCCACCATCGCATGAACAAAACGTTATTCTCCCGGAGGAGCCTACCTGGTCGGTGGAGGAAGCATTACGGGGTGCTGGCTGGATTCGGGAACCCGGACAGGAACAGTGGGTTTCTGGTCCATCCCCTATTCGGTCCCCCCATCCCGGTGACTTCCTGGAACCATCACAGAATCTGCCTGCTGCCTGCAGCCCCTCAGACCCGTTGAGCATTCCGATGGAGCTAGCACTCACCCAGAACCCTGTACTGGCCCTCCCACAAGGATCTGAGTCGCATATCTCTCCTCCTCCTCGCTGTTCAATGGGGACTGTTCAGGATTTTGCTGTTCTAGGTAAGCCACCCCCTGAACAGGTAAGGAATACACATTCTTTTTCATCCTTGTTTCACTCTCCAGTCTTGGCAGCTAAGAGACATAATGCAGTCCGATTGGTTTATAGAGGCAGACTACCAGACCCCCCGACCTTGTCTTTGTAGCCAGGACACTATTAAAAGACTCTCTTAAATTCTTTGCTCATGAGATTTATGCCCTTATTCATGTCTCCGGGGAATCCACGTTTGATGTCAGCTTCCAGACGTCTCGTGGGTTAGACCGTTTTTGGACTAGATACCATGCATTGAAATCCACTGCTTTATGGACTTCCTTTCAGGCCATTCCCCTTTCAAAACCTACTTTTAAGACAATTACGGTGATGTTCCGGAATGAGGGGGTTGATGTGTCGGATATCGTATATTGGCTGGGGCAACGTTGTACAGTACAGGGTCACCCTGAGGCTATCCTGGACACTGAAAATATTTGGACAGGAGGATGGAAGTTTAAAGTACTGTTACGCACCAATGACAATGGCCCAATCCATTTGCCTAACTCTTTTTTTCTAGGTCATGATCGAGGGGTGCTGTTTTACCCGGGACAGCCTAAGGCTTGTTATAGGTGTGGGAACCCCTCGCACCTAAGTAATGTCTGTGATACCATGAGATGCAACAATTGTGGGGTATTGGGACATGTGGGAATCCGCTGCCAGAATGTTAGCAAGTGTAATCTTTGTGAGGAGGTAGGGCATACATTCCAATCCTGTCCCTGGTCTGCCCATGCCAAGGCAAATCATGATGGCGGAGTAGATCAACGCTTTGTGATAATGCAGGCACAAAAGGCACAGCTGCGTACCACTACTGCTGCTCCCATTACAGCTGTGGTAGATCCTGCCCTGCCTGATCCTGTACCTATGCCCCCCAGGTTGCTACCCCTTCGGCAGTGGTAGAAGCTGGACCCCAGCTTCCTGTAGAACCCCCTCTTACGCCGTTTGCCATGACGAAAGAAGTGAGCTCGGATCACACCCCTGGCCCGAGTGTTATGCCACCTCCCAGTGAGTTTGCTACTGTTGCACAACGAAGGTCACTGAGGATAGGTCGTCGTGCTCCCTCACCTTCTATACTGCCCGTGACACCCCCATCAATTGCCCTGTCTAATACATATGAGATTCTTCAGATGACTTCAGAAGATGCAGGCGGTGAATCCGACTCTTCTTCTATTGCATCCTCGCTCCCTGATGGCTCCACTGACTCAGAACACCAACTGGGCTCTGGGCTATCGCAGAAATGTAAGGCTAAGGTCAGACTTAAAGGTAAGAATGTAGTTGGGAAATGAAAGTCTTGAGGTTAAGCTCACATTGTATACCTGGCACTATGGCGCTCTTTGTTTGCCACACTGTTAATGTCAATAGTATGAAACGAGTGGAGAAGCGTAGAATAGTGTTTTCCTTTCTTCGTTTCTTACCGTTAGGTATTTTGTTCTTGCAGGATACCAGACTCCACTCAGTGCAAGAAGTTAGACTAGCAAAGCAGGATTGGCTTTTAGGCCCTTCATTCTGGTCCATAGGACAGGATCCCTGTTTAGGCCTGGGCATATTGGTCTCCGTTCCAGGATTCCGTTTATTGAAATTGTTTGATTTGGCTCCTGGCAGGGCCCTTGTTTTGGATTTTGTTATAGGTAACTGCCCGTACTGTGCTATTAACATTTATGCCCCCCAGGTTAAATCCACTCACATTGCCTTGCTTTCCTTGATTCGCCCCTACTTGCATACTTCTTTCCAAGTAATATTTTCGGGTGATTTTAACTGTGGTCTTAGCTTACTTGATAAGAGTTCATTTGCCACCACTAAAAAGATCTTTTGTGACTCCCATGAATTGGATAACCTGATTCGGATGGCATGTTTGACTGATGCTTACCTTTCTTTCACAAATTTACATACTCCCACTTTTCAAAAAGGAAAGCTGGCAATGCGTATTGATTTTGTTTTTTTATCACGCACAGTACCAATTAGTTCAGCTCAAGTACGGGCAGTTGCCTTTTCTGATCATAAACTACTATCGATCGGTGTGGGCCCGATGGCCCCTTTTAGCAAAGGACCCAGATTTTGGAAGTTTAATACTTCTTTATTGCAGGATGTGATGTTCTAGGGATTCCTCTTGTCTTTTATTTCTGCTCGTAAGTCTGTGTTTCTTCTTTATGATGACCCCATCCGTTGGTGGATAGACACGAAACACACCTTAACTGTTTATCTGAAAACTTATAGTCGACAGAAGTGTAGGACTGATTATTTGGATTATTTACAGAGACGGACACACCTACAGTCATTGTTTTCCATAGCACATGTGACAGGACAGGATTTGTCCTCCCAAATCCATTCTGTCCAGAAAGACATGTTGAGCTTTCTGTCTAGACAATCTCACCAATTGTACCATCAACACAAGTTCCATATGTCAGGTCCTCGGGTCAAGGTGTGCCCTTCTGAGTCCAATTCACGATAAGTCTCTCAGAGGACTGTGTTGTGTCTTGCCAATTCTGACGGAACACTTTGCACTACCCACTCTGATATTCAGCAAATAGTGACGGACCACACTACTGCCTTATTTTCCCCACTTTCTGAATGTCGGGAAGACCCAGCACTTCTGTACCAAGATTTAGATATTCCGGTCCCTTCGGCACAGTGTAACTATAGCCTGTGCGCCCTTGTCAGAGACAGAGTTGTCTTCGGCAATTTCTTCTTTACCTTTGCATAAAACTCCGGGTCCGGACGGTCTCCCGGCTGCTTTGTATAAAATATTACATGACCATTTCCTCACAGAACTGACGGTTGTATTTAATGCCCTGCTCAATTGTGAAACTGTACCTCTGGACTTTACCAAGGGTACATTCATTTATGTCTATAAACAAAAAGGTGATATTCACCTTTTTTAGAATTGGCGCCCTCTTTGCATGCTTAATACGGATTTTAAGTTATTGATGAAAATTATTGCAAAAAGATTATCTGGGATTGCAGAATCTGTCCTGCACCCAGCCCAGTCATGCTCCATACCTACCAGACGGATATCAGATCATCTGATTCTCCTTCGGGAACTGTTTTCCCATGGATTTGCAGGGAAGTCCTCTGGTATTATTGTTTCGGTAGATCAAAAGGCAGCATTTGACTCGGTTAATCATGCTTTTTGTGGCATGCATTACGTTTACATATACCGGATACCATGATCCACTGGATGCAAAGTTCTACAGAACGGCCAGGTCAGGTTCCGGTTGTGAATGGTTGGTGGACCCATGATTCCTGTTAGACGAGGTGTCCGCCAGGGCTGTCCAGCGAGCCCTCTATTATATGTCCTATTTTTAGATGTTCTGCTTGGCAGACTGAATGCTCACCCTCATATTCATGCCATTTCTTGTGCTGAGATGTTGGCACCATATAAAGCCATTGCATATGCTGATGATATGTGCCTCCTACTGGCTGATCTAGCCTCAGTGGAGACTTCACTACAAGAATTTTCATTGTTTGGTGGAGACTTCACTACAAGAATTTTCATTGTTTGGACGTTTCTCAGGCACTTGTCTGAACTTCGAAAAGAGCATGGGTATCCGGTTGGGATCCATAGTGGCCCCGATGCCATGTATTGGTCCTCTACATTTGGCAGATGGGCCTATTCATATTCTAGGCATCCATTTCGGAATCTGTGACCCTGATATCTATAATTGGGATATGAAACTACGTCAGGGGAAACTGACAGTTGCCTCCTGGAATAGGGGAACTATTGGGAAGAAGAAAAGAGTATACTTGATTAAGACCTTTTTATTGCCTCTATTTCTTTATTTGAGTTATGTATTCCCTATCCCAAAGTGTCTGGAAACTGCAGTTTTCAGTTTGTTTTTTCAGGCATTGTGGGGTAGCAGACTGAACCCGATCAAACGTAATGTTACGTATTTACCCATAACAGAGGGTGGTGTGGGTATGATTAACCCCTTGTTATTTTACTCTAGTGTTTTTTTTATAGCCAATCTCCGGCCGCTTCTGATTAATACTCAGAAGGGCTGGGAAATGTGGTTCTACGACTCTTGTGGGGTTTGGTTCCACCAGTGGGAACACAACTCCTTACGTATGCTACGGCTTCCATGTGGCACACCTTTGTATGTGAAACACATGTTTTTTCATCTAAAGCAATGGCGAGTGACGCCTCAGTTGCTCATTGCTCACTCACATAAAACTCTTTATAAATTGCTTCTTGCATCTGTGTGTAACACTCAACCTCCTTTTGTTAAATGTCCGGTTCAACATCTTTCCTCCCTTCTCTTTTTGTTACGGTGCAAAAGAATCCCCGCACATATGTGGGATTTTCATTGGTTGTCGTGCCATGAACGGATTAATGTTAAAGCCAACCACAAACATAAGCAGCTCCAGGACAGGTTATGTTCTAGACCACAGTGTAATGCAGTACAAGAAACATTATCTCATTTATTTTTTGAATGTTCATTTATCCAACATTGGTGGGCCTTTTTGGCGAATAAATGGGCCTCTCCTATATTCCAGACTGTCTCTTTTCAAACGTTAATGTATGGTGTTTTTTCTCCTCGATGGTCTTTATGGCATACGGACACTCTAAATCTTATTCTAGTAGTGATCAAGTGGAATATTTGGATGGCTTGATGTCATTTTACCCTACAGCAAAAGGACTGCACCTTTTTGGAACTTGGACGGAAGATTGTGAAGGACTTGAAAGCCATATATGAGTATGAACAAACATTGCACTCTGCTTCAAGTTTACTTGCCTTTTGGACTGCCTTTTCCTGGATTACTGATTCAGATTCGGCCGTGACTTGATGACTCCTACTTGATGCCTTTTGTTATGTTTTTTTCTTTTTGGGTGTAGCTTTTATTGCCTAGTACTTTGCTTTTATGTTGATTTTCTTTTCTGTATATGTTGTTATGCATTATGTTAAACTGTATATCACACGATTTCTTGTTACAATAAAACTTTCCCCTACTCTTTTCAATAAGTGCCATGGGATCTTTAACATCCACCTGATGCGTTGCATCATCCTTTGCTGCAGAGTAGTCCCATGAGAGCTGCAGACTATAGATATAAACAAAAATGGAGTGTGGGAATATGTGGCCTGATATTTGAAAAATGCAAAGTGGAGTAAAAGACTTTGCACTGTGCTTTCCTGTTGCCTGGGAGCTCATTGGTGCTATTCAACTGAATACTTGGGTACAGCGCTAAGACATGTAGTGCTGCTTCGATATGGATCCTGAAGTACGCCACCAGAATGGATAGTGCCGGAGTGCTACCTGCAGTATTCAAAGGAACCAATGTAAATGAGCCCATTGGGCATGTAAGGCACTAATGAGCACTTTACGTGCCCATTATGGGTTCATTTGCATGGGTAGAGAGGCAGGTTAGTGCAGTGCAACACCCATTCCCAACTGCCTGGTCCTGGACTTGTAGATACCCTGGTGCTTTTGGTCCCCCCCCCACCAAGATTGCTTACTTGTACTGTATTAAGAAAACACCCCTGGCAGCCATGAACCACTATCACTATGGAATATTATTTGTATTTGGGGATGGCAATCAGAGGAAGGGGGTCCCACTAGCACTAGGGAATATTATTTGTTCTTCAGGGCTGGTGACTAGGGGGGGCCACTACCATCAGGGAATATTATTTGTTCTTTGGATCTGGCAATCAGATAAAGGGGATTCCACTACCACCAGCGATTATTACTTGTTCTTCAGGGCTGGCAATCGGGGGGTGGGGGGCACTACCACTAGGCACTAGGGATTTTTTTTTAAGTTGGTGCAGTATGAGGGAATATTATTTTTACATTGGGGCTGGCAATCGGAGGGGGACCACTAACACCAGGGTTTTTTTTTTCACTTAGGAACTGTCAAAGGAGGGGTGCCATGGATTGGATTAAGTCTGGATTTTGTTAAGTGATATTTAAACTGCGCAAAAGGACAGTGCTAAACCCTTTTGTGCAGGGCAAAGCCACTTAATATGGGGTAGCATATCTATCATGGCCCTTTTACCCACCCTCATTATGTTTTGTGTAGGCATTAACCCTCTTTGCCTGAACAACAGACCCTTTTCAATATGGAGATCCGAAGCAAACCCCAGCTTGTATGAGCAAAGACCCATTTGCGCCTGTGCAAACTTTTGAATATTGGGCCCATGGAGTCTGGTTTGGGGATCAGTTTATGAAAAATGGAAAACTATCCTAATTATTTACCTTAGTGACTTGGCAGTTCAAGTACAGTGCTTGGCAATATCAGGTCCTAATTCTGAATTGGGCTTCTTCCTTTAAAGATTACCTTTCTCAGTGCTCAAAACCAAAAAAAAAAAATGAAACTTCTTTACCCGAATGGAACTCATGGCTGTATTTTTTTTTATGAAAGGGATGGAAAGGGTTTGTAATTTGCCCCTAAGGGGCTGGCTGGTCGATCTCTTTCATTCCCTTATTACCTACTCTGCACTTGGTCTAAGATGTTTTGTTTAGTCTGTATAGGGAGAACATGGGGGTACACACCATTCATTTGTATGAAATGTCTTTATTCAGTGCTTGTTTCTCTTCTTGAAATCGGGATTTTTACAAATCAATGTCAGGTTTCAACTAATAAGAGTCACAAAACAATTGAGCATGGGCAGAGCTGTATAAGGAAGTGGAAGGGATTGAGCAACCATCCCCTTGATGGAGCAGCTTCTATTCAGATAAGGGAGCCCCCAGTTGTTTTTTTCTTGAGCACCTTAAAAACCACAGTAAAGGTATTCACTTCATTAACCTCAACTGCACCCTTTACCCAGCTGTGGAAATGTGTATAAGCAGAATCCTACTGAAAACAAGATGTTACAACTCATAGCTGAGTTAAGTTTTGGACAGACTTGAGGCATTTTCTTTCCTTCCTCAACCACCCAATCATTTGTTCGCCAACCATCCCATCCATGCTGTGAAGTTAGGCCTTAGCCTGAGCTCTGCATGCACTTGGGTATGGGGGAATCCACTGCTTTCTGCACACTGCCTCTTTTCAGAGTCTGAGCACAACTGCGCTTGTCCAGATCATAGAAATCTTTGGTACTAGAACTGAACAACGTAATCTTTGTGATGGCTGAGAACATGCCTGTGACGCAAGCCTGCTGTATGCAGGCAGATGTACTTCCATTTCATCGCACACGGGTGTATGTGAGCATGCATTTCTGCATTCAGTCCATCAGGGGGAAATGTACAGTGAGCAGAAAGGATGATCATAGAATCATAGAACCTGATGGCAGAAAAAGACCCCATGGTCCATCCTGTCTGGCCTTCCCCCCCACAGAATATCAACTCCCTCCTTGAGATGGCAGTGATGGGTGGGTAGATGGGTGATAGCGGGCTTAGTTATAGGATTCATGGTTATGCTTTTTTGGGGGGGAGGGGAAAGGGGTGTTTTTATATATATATATATATATATATATATATTTGTAAGTCTGTTTAGTAATGTTTGTGAATTGGACCTAAGCTGTTGATCCATATCCACATCGCAGAACCGAAAGCCTTGAGAAACACTAGTGGAACAAGTTCTGTTTATACAGACACATACTGCTTGGATGACTGTGTGCCTGTATTGTGCCACCATCCTGACAGGCATGACACAGCCAGAGCACATTTCCTTTCTAGTGCCTAAGATTTCTATGGTCCTAATGGCCTAGACCTCATATTTCGTTTTTCATCAGTTTGTATCGTGTTAGGGTTATGAGATTTTGGGATGCCAAAAAGAGGACAGCTGGTCCCTTGCCTGATGAGTCCTTGTGCCTGACCCCGAGTAAATAGGTTTAAAGCCTCCCAGCTCATTTACAAGGAGGTCCTGGGTAGGAGAGAGTAAAACATAATAATACAACAGGACAGAGAAGGTACACAAAGAATATTTGGGAGCTGGAAAAGTGGACATGTCCTAGTAAAAGATAACATCTGGTAACCTTATATTGGGTGAAGGAGGTGAGGTGGGAGTATTGAGCAGGTTATAAAAAGGCTATAGAATTAAAAAAATTAAAAACCACCTTGTAAAAAGACAGATCACACTGTTTTAAACTTGCTGTTGAATGATGAGCAAGGAACATTTTATTTAAAAAAATTGTGTAGCAACTGCATTGCAAAAAATTTAAGTAGCAGAGCAGGAAAGATATGCACAGCGTTTGCTGGTAACTTTTTGTAAAGCAACTTTACAAACGTTTTTTGGGTGAACTCGGATATTTTGCAAGTGTCTTTTATACATAAACAATTTTGTGTAGCAACTGATGAAAATTATGTTGTTTTTCATGCTCTACCGGGTAGAATATTAGTTGATGGTGGGGTTTGTGGTGTGAGAAAACCTTTTATCCAGTTGTCATTCTGACAGCAACCTGGTGGATTTCCTCCCAAACCTATGCCCTACCATCATTCCACTCACTAGGTGAGTCAATGAAGGTATGCTATGACACCTGCAGCTGTTGCAGAATGCAGCTGCTTGGTTGCTGATGGGACTTTCGAGGTCACGTCATGTCTTTCTGGTGCTGCTTGATTTGCACTAGCTGCCAGTCAAAATTGTGGAAAAAGTTACCCAAAATTGCAGAGCTTTTAGCAAAAATTGCGGGGAAATTGCGGGAGTTCCACTATAGACCCTGAGTGCTTCACAATAAATCTTTTACTGTTTTCTGTAGCATGTATTAGTCAGTATAAACTGCTAAATGAATACACTGCCACTTGAATATGTTTTAAATGTTATTATTGTTTAAGTTTATTATTGTTTTCTGGGGTTTTTAGGAATTTTAAACTCTTGCAGCTTTACTTTGGAGTTAAGAAGTTGGAGTTTTGTGTGTTTTCCCCACTGTTTATTGTAATTAATTGGTGGAATGTGCCTGCTTGCCCCCCCCCCATCCTGTGCTATTCGGCCTCCACCTTCCACCCATTCTCTTCCCCCCCTGCCCGTTTATATCTATCAGTGCTGTCGAGTGCTGGGGATTGCTCGCAGGAGTGGGAGATGGAGGTGGTCGGGGGGTTGCGGACAGTGGAGACCGAATGAGTGGCGCTCTCCCATTAGATTGGTTAGGACCAGAAGACGCTCTGGGGTGAAATGGTGCCTGGAACGTGGAGATTCTGTTCTGGTCCCTATACCCAGGGGCACCTCTTCTTTGGGAGGGCAAGTAGTTGGGATGGCTCGCCAACATCATCCAACTCGGGCACTGTTATGCAATGCCAGATCTATTCACAACAAGACTGCTCTTATTGCAGATTTTGTTGGTACAGCAGATCTGGTTTGCATTACTGAGACCTGGTAGATGGGAATGCTGCCCCTATTTTAGAGGCAGCTATCCCTTCTGGGTACTTGGTTATACATCGCCCGAGATTGGACTGCGGGGGTTGCGGTCTGTTTCAAGATCGAATTGGGCCTAACTGGTGTACCAGTTGAGGAGGCCATCTCATTTGAGTGCAGTGTGATAACTGGTGTGGGGTGCAGGATAGCTCTCATTTACCATCCACCAGGTGATGAGAAGTTGTTCCTGCAGGAAGTAGCAGACTTCGCCGCCGACATGGCATTGGAGTAGCCCAGACTGATGGTTCTGGGCAGCTTCAATGCCTGGGTCGATGACGAATCCTCGCTTTTTGGACAACACTTCCTCCAGCTGATGACATCACTGGACTTCACACAGGTTGTTTCCTCAGTTACTCACAAAGGTGGTCACTCTCTTGATTTGGTCTTCCTCCTGGGGATCGAGGCCTCCGACTTGGTGGTGGAACTTGTTGGTTGGTCCGATCACTACACCATTGGGTTCAATTTTTCGTCCCCCCTGGGTAGGTCGGCCCCTGTGGAGTTGATCAGTTACCGCTCTTTGCGGGATGTGGTCCCTGAAGACCTGATGGCAGTGATTGACCTCTCATTGATTGGTGAGATTATCACAGATCCTGAGCTATTAGTCTCAGCCTTTAATAGGTCCATTTCTTCAACTCTCGATCTGATTGCTCCTGTTTGTGTTCGCCCCCTTCCGCTTCACCCCGGGGCCCCATGGTTTGATGGGGCTCTGAGGGAGCTGCGGAGGCAGGGGTGTAGGTTAGAGCATCGCTGGCGGAGGACTGCCTTGGATGCTGACCACCTTATTTTGTCAGAGCATTATAAACTCTATCAAACAGAAATTTCCTGTAAGAAGGCAGAATTCCTGTCCAGGGAAATCGCTGTTGCATGGAATCAACCGGCTCAACTCTTCTGACCTGTCGACAGGCTGTGCAACCCAGCCTGTCAGCAGTTCTGTCGAGTTTTTTCACAAAGTGAGTGTGATGAGATTGCTCTTTTCTTTGTGAATAAGGTGGCTGACATCAGGCAGGAGTGCTGTCAGCTTAACTCTAGGGGGATGCTGTTGGTCAGCGCTTGGTCACAGAGCCCGGGGTTTCCTGGAGTACCTTTGATCTGCTGGCATTTGTGGACATTATGAGGTTTGTCCAGGTGATGAGTCCCACTTGCTGTAGTTTAGACCCAGGCCCTACTTCCCTGATTTTGGGTTGTAGTGATATCTTTGGCCCGATCTTAGCTCGGATTGTCCAGTGCTCTTTGGACTCGGGTAAGTTTCCCAGCTCCTGAAGGAGGTGGTGGTGACACCCCTCCTGAAGAAAGCTTCTTTAGACCTGGAGAACCTAGCGAACTACAGGCCCATCTCTAACCTTCCTTTTGTGGGAAAGGTTATTGAGAAAGTAGTGGCAACTCAACTGGAAGACCATTTAACCATCCATAATTTATACAAACCTCTCCAATTGGGTTTTCATAAGAGGCATAGTACTGAGACTGCTCTGGTACGGGTGCTCAATGATCTCCTGATGGTGCGAGATCGTAGAAACTGCTCCATCCTGGTACTCCTTGATTTGTCACAAGCTTTTGACACTATGGATCATGGGGTTTTGCTTGAGCATTTGAGGTTCATCTGTGGGCTGTCGGGGACAGTTCTCAGATGGTTTACATCTTTCCTTGCAGGTAGATCTCAGAGAGTTGTCTCAGGAATATTTTTTTCTGAGTCTTTCTCTCTGTCTTGCGGGGTACCTCAGGGCTCAGTGCTGTCGCCCATGTTATTTGCAGTGTATATGCTGCCTCTCGGAGACATTGTAAGATGGCATGGGCTGAGGTTTCACTGCTATGCTGATGATACCCAGCTCTACCTGTCTTTTGCCCCCGACCAGATTAGTACTATCTCAGTATTGAACAGCTGCCTTGTAGAAATCCAAGATTGGATGAGTTCCAGCTGTTTAAAGTTGAACCCAGGAAAGAATGAGGTTTTGGTTGTGGACCCAGGTCATAGGACAGAGGGGTTGAGGACTGATCTCCCCTCTGGTTTAGTTCTGGGGGGGGGGCTCAAATGCTTACCTCTGAATGGGTGCATGACCTGGCAGTGCTGCTTGACGATGGTCTGACTCTTCGACATCAGGTGTCGGCAGTCATCAAGCTGGCCTTTTACCATCTTAGGAACATTGCTAGGATCAAGCACATTGTTCTGTCCAGCAATCTGCCTGTTTTGGTCCACGCCTTTGTGACATCATGCCTTGACTACTGCAACTTCCTTTACCTAGGGCTTCCTGGGGTCGATATCCGCCACTTGCAGCTAATGCAGAATGCTGCAGCACGTTTATTGACTGGGGTATCAAGGAGTACCCATATTACCCCAGGGCTGCACGATCTGCACTGGCTGCCTATTCAGTGGTGGATCACCTTTAAGGTAGGTTTATTAACTTAGAAAGCCCTACATGAACAGGGTCCTGATTACCTGAAAGAGCTCCTGGTTCCTTACACTCCTTTGCAACAGCTCCGCTTGGCTGACCAGGGGTTGCTAGAGATTCTGAGGGTTAGTTTAAAGCCATCTGGTGCTCGAGCCTTTGGGTTTTTTGCCCCTACCCTCTGGAATTCTCTGCCCCATCAGCTACGTGAGTGCAGGACAGTGGGGTGCTTTAAGCAGGCACTGAAGACCTTTTTGTGGGGTAAGGCTTACCCCAAACTTCTTCGATTTTATCCTTATTTATTGTATTTTTATTTTATGTGACTGTTCAGCACCTTGATTTGTGAAAGGCACTATATTAAATGAAATTTATTATTATTATTATTATTATTATTATTATTATTATTAAACATAAAGAAAAGCTTATGCTCCTTAAAAGAATACTAATCTGATAAGCTATCGTAAGCGTTGCCTATCTTCCAAAATTTAAAAACATCTGCCTCAAATAGTGCTAAGTATATTCTATAAAGTGACCCACAGCAAATCAATATTAAATAAATCCAGAATAAACAAATTTTTATGTTTCTGGATGTAGACTAATGAAGCCTAATCAACAGTTGTTTATAGTGCTCTGTCAGCTATTCACCCACTTTGGTACAAGAACAAATAAAGAGATAGAATGGTGAATAACTGAGTTTTAGTAAAATGTTGTTAAAGTGTTTAATGTTTATAATTTTCACTGTAGGTGCTGTACACTATTTTTGATATCACATATTTAAACATTAAATCTGGGTGTTATTGGGTCTGGCAGTATAGCCTTACACTCGGTTAGAGTAACAAACTGTGACTCAGCTGGGGATATCTAGCAGATCTGGGTTTGATTCCCACAACCTCCACTTGCATACTATGTGACTGAGCAAGTCACTTAACCTCCTCAGTGCTCCTGGGTTGCCCCTGAAAACAGGCACGTGGTCCATACCTGGCTATTAAAAAATATCAATATGTTTCTATTGCATCATACAGAAGTCAGGGTACTCTGTTATTTACCTTTGTTTTACTCAGGCTGCAATAATTTTGTTTAGTTAAATATAAATGATCAGATACATACATTTTATGTGTTTTATAAACTGGTTTTCAGACTTTAGTCAGGTTTTTATTGTAGTCTTCGCATGTGAGCATCTAGGTTGTAGATTGCAAAGCATGGGATCACTGTTACCAACTAGCTTATTCAAGTTTATAATCAGCAGGGCCATCCAAAATCCTCATCTGTTTGAATCCAAACTAGTCTAAATGAACATATGCTCACAAGGAAAAACCTGCAAAAAAGCTTACAAAAAGACTTCATAGTTAGCACCCCATTTGGGTGAATGGGATAATTTATACCTTTTCTCCCATCTTCTGTTTCAGTCTCTGTGGCAACAAAACGTTTTCTGATAAAGTGATTCAACACAAACCAAATGTTAAATGTTTAAGTGTACTTATGCTTGGCCAGTGGATTTTGAAACCAAACAAGACAAGGATTCAAAAGAAAACAGTGTCACATAAAACCCTTCCCCTACCTTGCACTGCATTGTTTTGGCAAAACCCAAGTCTGCATGCAAAATTCTCAATATATTTGAGAGTATTTTATTAAAAATGTTAATACTTTTTACTCAGTTCAATGTAAAAACTCAATAATTACAAGAAATTGTGAAACATGTCAGTTTTTATTGAGAATGGTGAAAATTGTGGATTCTGCAAAAAATTGTGGGTGCAATTTTCCAGTGGCTCTGCTTACTCTACACAGGCTGGATCCAGTGTACCTGGAGGAGCTGTCATACCCTCACATACCTCTGCTTCCACGCCACTCTGCTGAACAAGGTCTCCTGGTAGTTCTAGGGCAAGGTTGAAGACCTCAGGGGACCAGACTTTTGAAGTGGCAGGTCCAGTCCCCTGGAGTTCCTTACCCAGAACTTTGAGGGATGCACCCTTGATGGAGGCCTTTAAGCGTGGCCTGAAAACTTTTTAATTTGCTGAGGCATTTGGGTTTTGGTTATCCAATAATAGTGTGATCCCTGGTAACATAATATTTTGTTGTTTATGAATTTATTTATTGGAATATTCTGCTATTTTAAATAGTTTTAAGTTGAGTTGTGTAAAGTTGGTTGGCGCAGTGAGCCTCTGGCAGAGGGTACCACAAGTATAAAGACTTGGATTATTGTGCAGCTGTGCTCCAAGCGTGTAAGCTTCCTGGCCCACCACAGGGGCTCTTATGATGCCAGAAACATTGCCCTACCTTCTTGGCTAGGAAGTGCTGACATTGGCAACATTGTCCTCATGCCATCTGCCTATACACGATTCTGCTATTGAAATTAGATCACCGGCCCGGCAATGTAATATGTGACTCCTTCTTTTATACAGAATATTAACTGTTTCATATTATTGATGCTCTTTATATGTACCATTAACTCTCCTCTTCAAAATATCAGATAAGTATGAGATTTAGTTGTCTTTTTTTATTCTCTTTTTACATAACATTCTCCTGAACTATGGATTCTCTGTGACCCTCCCACTCATTTTGCTTTCAAACATCTTTCTGACAAGTATCTTAAGGTGAGTGAACCCGACTCCAAGATGGGTCATATGTGCTTTTTGGGTTTTATTATTTAACAGTAAAAAAATGCAAAATGGCACAACAGCATCTTTAACAGCTCTTATGCAGAAAGTCCATTTTGTGGCTTGACTCAGAAGCTATTTTTTTTTGTTACGTTTTATTAAAATGCACTGAAGCTGTCATTTTAATAAACTGTTTAGAGTGCTGTGCTTCCCCTTCACTATGTATATCACCAATCTCAGTGAGGCAGATAATGAAAAAGGGATGTGTCTTTTAACCCCAGTCAGGCAACTAAACATCAGTTCATAGTTTTCTGCCTTGCTTTTCTATCAGGACCTTTTACATGTAACAGCTTGTTGCAGTTATCATCGTCATCTTGCTTGTGTGCATGCCAAGCTGATATTTCCAACCCAAGATGACATTGTCAAGACTTACATGTGTTAATATCATAACCCTCTCCTCATCAGTTTTGCTACTTGATGTCAACAGCCAAGACAAAATCCACATACAGGAAAGGATCAGCTCTGTCCTAGTCCCTATTGCCAACTGTTGTGGAGGCCCTATTTTTTACATTAAAGTCCTTAGTGCAGGTGACCAGCTTAGGGAAAGATCCAGGGTATTTGCTCATTTGGTGGACTGGAGATTGCTGTACTCATATTTGAGCATTCTGATGTTGAAAATGAAGAATTGGAGGGCTAAAGCCCATAGTTAAGGGGGCGATGTAACTGGCCACACCCCATTAGGCCCATTTAAGGGCCACTCCTTCTCACACTGCACACAAGCATTTTTTCTTGTGGCCAGAGGCACCGCCCATCCTTGCTCCTCTCCCCTTTTCTGCTGATCTTCAGGCTTTCACCCGTGTTTCCACGGCTGCCTCTGACTGCCGTCTCACTATCCTGCCCGTTTCCCTCCGCCCCCACTTCCTGACCCTCCTTGGAGTTCTCTACCTGCCAATTCCTCCTCCTCTGACTTCTGGACCCTTTACTTCACTCTTTTGTCCTCTCTCCTGGGTGTCCCTCTTTTGGGCTTTTCTCACTTCCTGGCTCCACTTTGCTCTGTGCCGGCACTCTGGGTGTATGTCACCTGCATGCCAGCATTTCCCTCCGCACCATGCTCTGGTGCTCCTACCATCCCTCTTCCACTTCAGCTGGTTCCATTTCTTCAGCCTACACAGTGTCCTGGACTGCCACCATGTCATACATAATTCCTTGTTCAAGCAGCAGTTCCACTACAGCAGCACCCAGGTACTGGCCTCCTGCACTGCTACCATTGTAATTCTCTTCAGCAGTACTGAATGTCAGCCTCCAACACTACTTAATGGGATGGTGGGGGATTGCTCTATATTCTCTGCATTGCTACCATTTCCTGGATCAGCTGCCATGCCACCCCAGCTACAGCTATTGACCAGCATGTCATTCCAGTCCCAGCTGCTGGTAGCTTACTTCATTATATTATTCTCCTGGTTTACTTAACTGCTCGGTGTCGGGGTGTCCCATTTGTTGCTTCTTTGTTTTTCCTATGGCAGGGAACTGAAGAGTAGTAGTGGGCATCTCGGCCACAGGCAGTGGAAGCAGCTTTATATTTGCCATACTTCAGCAGCCTCTGGCTTGTTTGGCCTCCTGTTGCTGCTCCACACAGCCTTTATGGCATTCGCAACCAGCTATTCAAGGCAAATCTCTACCTTAGGGCAACTGGTTCCACCCAGCCTTCTACCATCCTTTCCCTGCTATTATGTCCCTGGTTTACACAGTCATCCCAGCCTTATTGTCCCTTGCAGTCCCCCCCCCAGCCTTCTTATCCCTTGCACTGCAAGTATCACTCATGTACCAACCATCATAGCATTAACATAGTTAGCTTGCAAGTCTGTTCTTTCCAGAATATCTCCCCTTTCAAGACCGGCAGCATATCATGTTTACTCACTTCAACCGCACTTCCTATCATACTTGCTTTGCAGCCTCTACTGTACTGGATTTGCAGCCTCCTCCTGCCTAACTGGCTTCACAGACTCCTCCTCCTTTCCAACTGTTGGCCTCGGCCTTCACCCGGCCTCACTGATCCCTTACTCATAACATTCAATCTAAATCACTCCCCATTTGGCTTTCTCATAGACTTGGTCGGCAATCATTCCTGTGGTTGACAAATACTATTTGCCTTTACTAGACCCTCAAAAGGGTTCATATTGCTCAGCCTGACCTCTGTGCAGGTCTCTCCATGTCAGCTCATCAAGTCTAGAGCAACAATGGGTCTGCGGTGCTCAGTCTGACCTATGTACAGGTCTCCCCATGCCTGTCATCATCCACTATGACCCATGTGCAGGACTCATGCTCATTATAACTCACTTTTCCACATTTTGGAGACATGCCAACCATATCCATTATTCCAGGACTTGGGGCTAGTCCTGTGGCTGATGATCTCTCTCTCTGCACCCAGAAGTCTGCAGCTTGACCATGTGAAGCTTGGGTCAGGGTCCTTCTTACCTTGCCCATAGTTGGGAATGTCCTCACTCTGGGTGGACCTTTAGTCATCAACCATACCGATGGCACCTCTAGATGTAGCATTTAAGACTTCAGTGGTGAAGGGGTAGGGGTCTCACAGGAAGGTCCCCTTTAGATGCTCTAGCGGGTTTAGAGGCACCCTTTCAAGCTATTCTCCTTACAACCATCTCTGGTTCAACTGGTTTGTTCAGAGATCGATAGGCCTGCTGAGCACCTCATGCAGTTGTTAGTCTCCTCCTCTCGTCTTGGCTGCCTGTTGTTGCAGAGTTAGCTCACAACCTTCTATGGCGTTCCCATTAGAGGGATAGAGTGAGAGCATTCCCCAAAACTGCAAGTCCCCTAGATTGGTGTACTAAATTTGCAATAGCAGAGTTGTCACTAAACAAAACTGTCCCACAGCCTGGAGGAAAGGCAGCCTAGGCCTTGGATCCCCAGAGCTTTCCTCCTCAAAGGGAATTTTTCCTCTCCTCCATGTCAATGGTCATAATATTAGTTAATCATAGTCATAGTCCCTAGGTTACTTAGTTAGGTTTCTGCTGTTGGATGGAGTTGGGTGGCTTCCCCGTATTTGTCCCTTTTCCCCCTTTGTCTGTTATCTCTCTCCTTAGGAAGCCAGGCCTATACACCTTACAGTTAGACTTCCAAGCAGGTCACCATTCATCTGCCAGAGCAAACAGGATTAAATTCTGGACATGCCTGTTAAGCAAGAAATCACTAATCATCAAAGCTCCTCCGTGTCTCAGCAAATTGCTCCATACCTGTTCTTCAGGATACCAGACCAAGGGCCAGACTCAGGGCTCGTTGGCTGTCCTATTTAGGAAAGCATCTTTTGGATAGCGGTCCTTTGCCTATAGGGCTCCCTTGTGGCTAAACGAGATCCCTGCTCACCAATTATTTACTGACAGCCTCCCCACATTTAAGTCGGAGTTGAAACGGTGCCTTAATACATCCGGGGTCAGTTGTTGCAGATAGATGGTGTAGTACCAGTCCCTCTCTACCCATCTCCTAATATGTGTGAGTGTTGATACCCCAGCCCCTGCCCTCACCTGCCCCACATTGTAACTGTCGTAGCTGGCCTTAGCAGTGGGCAGTTTTCTCACTTGTCCTCCACACTAACTGCCCTGCAATTAGGTGGGCCTGGCTTGGATCTTTTCTCTACAGGCATGCTCTCTGCTGTGTTTTAGCACTTACTGTCCAACTGGAGGACATGCTATTTTCATTCCCCATCCCTGTTACCAGGACAAAGCCTGTACTATGGGCTGCTGAGGTCCTTGTCTCTGTGTTCCCCCATAAGCTCATAGTAGTACTCTGTTCAAGGTTTTTGGCTATAGCTTCTGTACTGTAGCTGGTTACTTGTTCTTCTGTACTTTATATTCCGCATTATGTATCTCTGTTTGCACTACCATTGCACTGTTTGTTTAAATGTTCCCTGAGTTGTTCTTATTGTGTACACTCCTTCCCATGAAGTGTGAACTGCAGAGAGGGCAAGCCTCCTTCTGTTGTACTGTATATGCTATGTACTTGATGTGAAACCTTTACTAAAGAGCTTTCGCTCAAAGGTTTTTTTCAGAACAATAAAATAAATAAATAAATACTTTACGCAAGCGATATGATCAACTGACCTATGCTACCAACTGAACCCATGTTACTAGGCCTTCACTGACCCATGCTACCAACTGAATCTATGTTACTACCCTACCTACACACAAATCTTCGACCCTGGTCTCTTTTGAGCATCTTCCTAAGGTGCCCTTAGCCAAGAGAATCACTCTTGCAGCACCTATATGGGTGGAACCCTCTTCTAGGGTTCCTTGCCTTCATACCCCTACAGGGTGGTATATCCCATGGATAGTGAGGCAAGCAGTCAAAAGATTATCCATGTTACACAAGCATGAAACCAGTTGTGCAGGCACATTGAATTGGAGGGCTAAAGCCCATATTTCAAAGGGATGGCACAACTGGCTATGCCCCATTAGGCCCATTTAAGGGCCGCTGAGTCCTCCTCTTCCTCATGCTACATCCAAGCATTTTTTCTAACCCCTCCATCCACCCCTCCTCCTCCTCCAGCGGCACCCTCTCTCTCTCTCTCTCTCTCTCTCTCTCTCCCCGTGGGCTTCTTCTTAAGGTACCTTTAGCTAAGGGAATCACTCCCACAGCACCTCTAGGGGTGTAACCATCTTCTAGGGTTCCTTGCTTTCGTACCCCTACAGGGTGCTATATCCCATGGATAGAGAGGCGAACCACATCTTATCTATGTAGCACAAGCATGAAACAAGTTACGCATGCAAATTGAAATGCTGTACTCTAACCACCTTGTGTTGGACTAAGGAAAACTTCAGAAGCATGTGTCTTTGCCTCTAAAGGGATGTAGTAGACTATGGCCTGTGTTTTTGATGAGAAGAGTGGACCAGATGAAGGTACCCTTGCCTCAGTGTTTGCGTACAGAGGTTCTTTGTCTTTTAAATAGTTTTTTATTTTAATGGGTTCACCACAATATATCCAAGGCACACTGCCTTAAGGGTAGCTGGTCCATTCCACTGGGGTGTCAAACAGACGAGGCATACTGATGAGTCCTGGTAGGACGAAACACGTGTCTATGTCTTCTGTTAGCACCCTTTGCAAACTGTGAGAGGCCTTTCGGCACCATGCAATTCTGCTTAAAGTTGGACCAGCATAACATTCTGTGGTGATTTGCATATGCAGCCCATGATGCTTTGCATTGTGGGGGCATGTGTGATTTTGTATTTTCTTGAAACTTGGCTTCCCAGCCAAATGCCCTTTGGGGTTACCCTTGCCTCAGTGTTTGCGCACAGAGGTTCTTTGTCAGATGAAGGTAGTGTACTTGTCAGGGTTACAAGTGCTCCAAGTAGATTACTCCAGGGCAGCTAATTAGAGAAAAATAGTTTAGAAAAGATGATTGGCACTGCCTTCCACATAAACACCTTCACTACAACTGGATGCAGTCGTGGTTCACCACCACTGTGGTCAGTCTGTTTACCTGCAGTGAAGATATATTGATCATGAGTGGGCAGTATAATCCCACAGCAGGGTGTCACTGAGGACAAAGAAATGGTTATTGAAAAAAAAAAATACCATCAACTGAGAGGGTCTGGTGTGTGCCATCATCTTCATTTCCTCTTTATTTGCTGGTTCCTTTGAGTGGCTAACCTTATTATTGCCCTCTGCATTAATGTTGTTAGTTTGTGTGAAGGCCAGTGTGGGTTAAACATGCATTTGTTTTTGTTTTGCAGTGTGGACTCTGCTTGGATGCTGCTGGTGAAGTCTGCTGATTTCTAGTGCAGGTGCAATGTGTTCACAATAAGTATGTCTGCATCTTTTTCTTATGACTGTTTATCTTTAGAATTGTAGGTGGCTTGTTAATGCCTACAGATGCTGAATAAAGAAGTTACTTGATGTTTTATTTTTATTTTATTTTTGTTTTTCAATTTTTGGTCTGGAAAGACACACTACGCTAAGGTTTGTTTTCAGGTCCATCCTGGGAGTGCAGGGAAGTAAAGTGACTTCATGAGACCTGAGAGAGCCAAGATGGGCTAGGGTAGCCTGGTGCCAAGGCAGGGGGAAGCTTGGGTTTTCCTGGGGCAGCGATATAGGAGTAGGGGTTGAGGCAGGTTGGCCTGGGTAGTCCGTAGCAGGAGGAGCTGATACCTTTGGTGGGGTTTAGAGGTGGCTTGGTGGGGACTACTGTCCACCCATATGGTGGTTGTATATATTTACAGATTTTTTTGTTGGCAATTGGTGGGCATGTATAATACAATCTAGTCTACTTCTGCCATGCTTTCTATGTTTCTGAAAAATGAAGTCACACATTGTTCATTAGTGTTGTTCGAATAGTGCTGTCGTGGATCTGCCCGTGATCTGGCGGATGGCTGCACTATTCGAATTGGATCCCCCCCCCCGGGATCCAGCCAAATACTGAGGTTGAATCCCTGGTCAGATCCCATGTTATCCAGTGCTGGAGCCAGGGATCCGGTGCCAGATCCATGGATCCGGCCATCAGATAATGCAGGATCTGACCAGGGATCCAACAGCCAGATCCACAGGCAGATAGTGGAACTATCTGGCATATCCACTATCCTTCCACAAAAAGGCAGACACCTGTGGATCTGGATTTGGCCGGATCCATCTGAGCAACATTATTGGTCATTTATTTCTTTGTTGTCAAGTCTGCTTTGAGCAAACAAATTTCAAATATATCCATCAAGTAATAACTTGCTTACTGTTCTGGACTTTAGTGGGGGGAAAGCATCATAATTGCCAGCTTTAAGGTGTAAGCACAGACATATAATATTAAATGTTAAATGTACTCAAATATTGTGAGTCCTACAAGTAGTGGTGAGCGATGTGGAATCTGTGGAGTAATCCGCAATGCTAAGCGGAGTACTTCATGTCATAATGAGAACGTGAAGTCCATTGAAACCAATGACTTTGCGTTATTCCGCCCTCCCCAAACCACTTCTCCACCAATTTTAAGGTGAAGTACATTGAAATCAATGTACTTCACCTTGTAATTGAGCTCCAAATGAAATTCTGCAGTGATTCATGGGATTGCAGGTCACATGGGATCTAGATTGTTCTGCACAGCTTCAGTTCTGGGTAGTGTGTGTGTAGTGGTAGCTGAAGACAGTTTGCTGTGAGAGCTCTGCAATTCAGAACCTCTAAAAGGTCTTAAGAAAGCCTTTTTAAGTCATTTGTTTTCCTCAAAATTTAGTACATCGATTGTAGGAAACCCTTCTGTGTTCACATCATTGAGTGTTCATTGTTTATGTGTGGATTTTGAATGTTAATTCAGAACAGTCAGTCTGTGTACTGCGAAGTGTGCTTTGGGGAAGGGGCGTATCTGTGGTGTAGGTAGATTAACTGGGAGAAAAAGGCAGTCTTTCTGTTTTGGTTATATATTTTCTTATATACTGTAACTGTGTTAATGTACACACAGCAATATTTTCAGTAATTCTCGACATTTTTTTGCTGATTGTTGTGGTGCAGCAGTATATAATTTCAGTTTGTTTAAAATATTTGGTTATATTACTAAAGGTTTTCAATTTGCTATGCATTACTTGTAGTGTGTGTGTGAGTGTGTGTGCGATGCATGCCATTAAATCGAACATCTCTTATTGTGCCACAGAGTAATTGCAGCAGTGTGAACCTGCTACCCACCGCACCTGAAACGCATTAATTTTTTGTACTTTTTTGTGGTATCTTTACTGGTAATGGACTGTTACTGCCTTGCACTGCCCCCCCCCAACTGGTAAAAGGTATCCTTTTCCAGATTTGGATTTGTGACTTGTGAGCACTGGTTAGGTGTTGTTGTGCCTTTGCATCTGCATCTCTTGAGTGCTCAGCACAATCTTAATCTGTCTGTGCGTTTGCAGTGCACCATTAATTCTGGGAGACTTTGCATTTCTTTTTACACTCTCATTTCACTTCGTCAGCACTGTGAAATTTTCTGGACACAAGACAGTAGCATTTTGGGGATGCACATTAATTCTGGTGACTGTGTGTGACCACTGCACACTTGACTGAGTGTGCCATCAATTCTGGGAGACTTTGCATTTCTTGTTACGCTCTCATTTCACTTTGTCAGCACTGGGGAATTTTCTGGACACACGACAGTAGCATTTTGGGGATGCACATTAATTCTGGTGACTATGTGAATACTGCCCACATGACTGAGTGCACCATTAATTCTAGGAGACGTTGCATTTTTTTTATGCGCTCATTTCACTTCGCAAGCACTGCAGAATTTTCTGGACACAAGACAGTAGCATTTTGGGGATGCACTGAATGCATGACTGAGGGCGACATTAATTCTGGGAGATTTTGCATTTCTTGCTCTCATTTTGCTTCATCGGCACTGGGGAATTTTCTGGATACAAGACAATAGCATTTTGGGGATGCGCATTAGTTCTGGTGACTGTGTGTGACCACTACGCACTTGACCGAGTGTACCATTAATTCTGGGAGACTTTGCATTTCTTGTTACACTCTCATTTCACTTTGTCAGCACTGGGGAATTTTCTGGACACAAGACAGTAGCATTTTAGGGATGCACATTAATTCTGGTGACTGCGTGAACACTGCGCGCATGACTGAGTGCACCATTAATTCTGGGAGACTTTGCATTTCTTGTTATGTTTTCATTTCACTTCAGCAGCACTGGGGAATTTTCTGGACACAAGACAGTAGCATTTTGTGGATGCATGTTAATTCTGGTGACTGTGTGTGACCATGGCGCATGACTGAGTGTGTCATTAATTCTGGGAGATGTTGCATTTCTTGTTACACTTTCATTTCACTTCGTCGGCACTGGGGAGTTTTCTGAACACAAGACAGTAGCATTTTGGGGATGCACATTAATTCTGGTGACTGTGTGTGACCACTGCGTGCATAACTGAGTGTGCCATTAATTCTGGGAAACTTTACATTTCTTGTTATGCTCTCATTTCCCTTTGTCAGCACTGGGGAATTTTCTGGACATAAGACATTATCATTCTGTACCAGTTGGTGCACCCCATTGCCCCGACCACCTGCCTGCAGTGTCCTGTGCCTCTGTTATGCTTGCAAGCCCTGCAGTCTGGCCCATGCCTGTATCTTGTGCAGGTGTACTTTTGTTAGTCACCCATGACCCAGACACACACCATCTGCAATACTCATACCATTCATTGCAAGCCTCTGTAGTCAGCCTGCAGTCCACAGCAGTATTGCTTCCTACCTTGTCCTGCCATGCTGCATATTGTAGCCATGGTGATTTGTCCTACTGCTGTTGTCAGTTGCGCAGATGTCCTGTCACACCAATCAGTGTACGCATCTATCCTACCTGCCATCAACTTCTACACTAATAGCCTGTAGTCTACACCATGGTGAGCACCCCTGTACCAGGGCCACCATGAGAGTATACACATCTGCATACAGTCTAGCTCTATTTCCATCATGCACAGCTGGGACCCATGGCCACCATGTCCTTCTGGAAGCCTTGTGTTGTCCCACTTGTCAGTGTCAGGCACTGTTCATGCATGCTATGGTTCAAGGCTTCCAATCCTTCTGCACATGCCCAGTTCTAGGCATGTATATCTGCTACGTAGGACAAATACATGACCCGCATGCGCAGCTGTGGGGCATATGTGTGGTCCTTTACACATGTTCTTCCCTTGTGTAGTGTCACACATATTTTGCATTGTTGCAGATCATTCTGTGCTGTGCACACCTGTGGCATTGTACCCCACCATGTGCCTGTACTCTGGGCTTGGCATCCTAGTGCCACCTGTTGCAGCTACTGTGCCCTTTTACATACTTGCCAAACTCTGCAGCTAGAAGAGGTCCACATTAATAATAATAATAATAATTTATTTATAAAGCACCTTTCAACATATCAAGGTGCTGAACAATTTGACAGTTCAAACACAACATACACAAACATATACATAAAATCGGCATACCACAAGATAAAATATATAATAATAAAAACCAAAGCATTAATAGATAACTAATTATCTAAAAAAAGCCATGTTCCATAAGTAGGTTTTCAGCTCTTTTTTAAAGAGTTCCACGGAGGTGCACTGCCGTAGCCGACATGGTAGAGAGTTCCAAAGAGTGGGTGCAGCATATGAAAATGCTCTGCTGCCAGAAGATTTCAAACTCACTCTTGGGATCTCTAACAACCCCATGTTGGCTGAGCGGAGTGATCGGTCAGAGCAGTAAGGCACTAGGAGGTATTTCAGATAGGCTGGACCCTGGTCATGAAGGGCTTTGAAAGTCAGCAAAATGACTTTAAAGGTGATCCGCCACCGCACAGGCAGCCAGTGCAGTTCACGCAGCACGGGAGTGATGTGACAGAAACGACTTGTCCCAGTCAGAACCCGGGCTGCAGCATTCTGCACCAGCTGTAGGTGACGGATTTCAACCCCAAAAAGCCCAAAGTACAGGGCGTTGCAATAGTCTAAGCGTGAAGATACAAAAGCATGAACCAAAGTAGGCAGGGAGTCAGACAGAACAAGTTGCTTCACCCTGGCAATGTTCCTGAGATGATAAAAAGTCTTGACAACAGCTGACACCTGAGCTTTGAGAGTCAGCCTATCGTCAAGAATAACTCCAAGGCTACGCACCTGTTCTGAGGACGGCAAAGATACTCCACCAAGAATAATTCCAGATGGAGCATCGATATCCGGCCTCACCACCCTACCACCAGGATCCACCACCAGCACCTCTGTTTTCTCCGAGTTCAACTTTAGCCAACTAGAATCCATCCAGTCTTGGATCTCCCTCAGACAGCTGTTAAACACTGAGAGAGCTCCATCCTGGTCGGGTGCAAAGGACAGATAGAGCTGGGTGTCATCCGCAGCAGTGAAACCTCAGCCCATATCGTCTAATGATACCTCGAGGGCAGCATATACACTGCAAACAACATGGGCGACAGCACGGATCCTGGGCACTCCACACAACAGAGGATTGGGTCAGAGGAAAAATCCCGACACAACTCTGCGATCTCGGTAAGAAATGCGTGAACCATTGCAGAGCGGTTCCAGTCATTCCACAAATTGCCCCAGGCGAGCTAATAGCACCATGTGGTCCACCGTGTCAAAGGCTGCAGAGAGATCAAGAAGAACAAGAATGGAGCGTCTCTTCTGATCCCTCACCATCAGAAGATCATTTAACACCCGAACCAGCGCAGTCTCGGTGCTATGTCTTTTACAGAAGCCCAACTGGAAGGATTCGTAGACGTTATGGATGGTTAAATGGTCATCCAATTGAACCGCTACGACCTTCTCGATAACCTTCTCAATAAAGGGGAGGTTAGAGATAGGTCGATAGCTAGAATAAGAGTCCGGGTCCAAGGAAGCTTTCTTCAAAAGAGGAGTTACCACAGCCTCTTTCAAGGAACAGGAAACTCACCCAATTCCAAGGAGCACCAGACTATTTGCCAAGAACCGGACCAGTGATACCCAAACAACCCAGAATAAGAAATTGGACGGGATCTAAACCACAACTTGTGGGCGCATAGAATGGATGATCCTCATAATGTCACGAACTCGGTCGTCGAAAGGAACTCCAGGAGAAATGGGGCACTGTCATCTCACGCTGACCAAAAGCTTCGCCCATAGAGCTTGCCTGACCCAGGTTCTTCCTGATGTCGGCCACTTTAGCTGCAAAGTATCGAGCGAGCTCGTCGCACTCTGCTTGCGAAAAAGCTTTCCAAACATGCAGGCAGGCTGGGTTGCACAGTCTGTCTACAGTTTGGAACAGCTGAGCCGGTCGATTCTGAGCAACTGCAATCTCCCTGGACAGGAATTCTGCCTTCCTATGGGTGATTACAGATTGATAGTTAACATAATGTTCCATCAATCTAGAGTGGTCGGCATTGAGGGAGGACCTGCACCAGCGACGCTCTAACCTTCGCCCCTGTCTCCGCATCTCCTTTAGGGTCCCATCAAACCATGGGGCTCTGGGGCAAAGGGATCTGGGGCGCTCACGAACAGGAGCAATGGAATCCAGAGCCATCGTGACGGCCTTATTATAGGCCGACACTAGTGCTTCTGGACCACTGCTCAGCGAACCGAAGGATGAGAGGTCAAGGACCGCCGCTAGACCCTGTGGAGTAACATTCCATAATGGGCGGTACCTGACCATCTCCACAGGGGCTGGTCTTCTCAGGGGGGTGCAAAAATTGAACCTCACAATGTGGTGATCAGACCAGGCGACTGGTTCCACCCCCATGTCAGATGCGTTGATCCCTAGAAGGAAGACTAGATCTAAAGAGTGTCCAGATTTGTGCGTTGCAGTGGAAACCACCTGTGTAAGGCCCAAAGAAGACATCAATTGGAGGAAGTCATTACCCAAATTTGAGAGTTCATCGTCGACCCAGGCGTTGAAGTCACCCAGGACCATCAACGGGGCGACTCAAGCGACATGTCGGCGAGGAAGTCTGCTACTTCCTGTAAGAAGCGTCTCCCATCTCCGGGTGGACGGTAGATGAGGACGATTCAAACGCCAACACCTGCTATGACTGTACACTCAAAAGACCCAGTCTCACCAACTACCACATTCGTGAGGCCCAATTCCATCTTAAAACAGACTGCAACCCCCCCGCCCCTGTGGTCCAATCTCAGGCGGTGTATCACCGAGTACCCGGTTGGAATCATGGCCTCCAAGGTGGGGCCAGAGTTTTCATCCAGCCAGGTCTCGGTGATGCAAGCCATGTCAGCCTAACCAACAAGATCGGCAATGATGGAGGTCTTATTCCTAACAGACCTAGCATTGCATAACACCACCCGAGTTGGACAAACTTCAGGGGTTGTCAAGCCTATCTTCCCACTAATTTCTGTGGAGCCCTTGGGTATGGCTACCAGACAAGGAGAACCTTGATCTGGATTCCATTTCGCCCCAGGGCACCTCCTAGACCTGACTACCCCGATACGATGAACCCGTGAACATTGCTGTCACCCTCGATGGTTAGGCTGCTGAGCTGTGCTGTTACATGCTCTTCCTGGCTATTCAGCTCCTGACTTGGGCCACCTCCAATTGCCATCACACACCGCTTGTTATGGACCATCTTTTTTCTGGATCACTGTCTGATGTGATATCATTTCTGGAGTTCCCTGATCAACTGCTTAATAGGGCCTACTGCATTGATCATGGTGGCAAGCTCATCCAAGGCTTATTTGCGTTGGTCCCTGAGCTCCTTGTTTCCACCTCAGGGTAGCAGAATATCAACCAGTGCATCCACTTCCTAAATGAGGATGTTTGTTTCCTTGTCCATGAAGTCTTTTTGTGCTACCAGCCCTTCTCCACATCATTGTTTTGCCACTATGCTCTGTCATTTCCTGTGCCAATTATTTTTTTGACAGAGCTGCAATCAGTCCCCATCAATCTCACCCATTGCACCACCTTTTATGGTGCAGTTTGCCCCTTGTATCATTTCTGGGGATGCTGACTCAAGTCTGCTTCTGTACCAAAATCTGGCGCATGCTATTTGACGCACCTAGTATTGATGCAAGATGCCTGTTTGATGCATCTTGCATTGATCTAAGGCCTCTCAGGTCATGGCACAAAATTATGTGTGTGTCATTTATTTGATGCATGCATCATTTTCTGAGCACAGTTTGCAGCAAACGCACTAAAACATTAGACCAGCTTTTAGGTGGTCTAACGTTAAACTGCAAATAACAGGGAGGACTCTGAATTTTAAAGGGAGTCTCTTGAAAATCCAGCCCATGCCCTTTAAATATCTGTACACATGAGATCTGAATCCATGTTCTTTAATAAAAGGATTTCTATGACTCACGCTGAAAACACATTTGACACATATGCAGTATGTGCCAATGATGTGACTGGAACTTGAGTGAGAAAAGAAAACTCCTGAAATTTCAAAATAACCTGAACATTTTTATGAATCTATGCATATTTTGACTGCAATTCAGAAGTTCACATTTCAATACAGTCATACCCTTTCGAAGAACAAAAGGGATATAATCATAGAGATTTACATGTTGTGGGGAAGGGTTGAGAGAACTTTGTGATGACTCATTTCCTCATACTGGATATTCCTGTTCAAATGGATTTCAATGAGTTTCATCTTCAAAGCAGTCAGGGGCTATCCTATACTTCTCCTTTGCACACCATCTGATATATAGTAATGCAGTAATTAAACCATCCCCAAAAAAGAAGGCAGGAAAATCTGGCAGTAGCTTCTTTCCTGTCTTTTTATGTTTCTGAAGTTGTGAGTTAACTGCACAAGAAATGTTAGGTTAAAACAGCTGTGATACAATGATTAATGACTTTTTGAATGTTCTCCAGTAATATGTTTTATTGGGAAGTTGAATAAGATGATTTGTACAACTCAGCTGTATATTGCATTTACTAATTAAGCTCCAAAGCCCTTATGCACAAGGGGACTGATTGCCGTCACAGCAAGGATCCACGGTGCATAGGCAATCCAATGTGACAACATTACACACCAGGGGTCCAGCGGACCCATGAGGACATGTAAGGAAAGATGCATGTCCCTTCCCCACTGGATCCTCCTGCCATTCAAGCAGCTATGCACACAGATGGTCCAGGAGCATGTCTGGGGGTGTGTCCACAGACCATGCCATTCAGGAAGGCGTGGAGTGCTGGGAGAGGGGGTGCAGGATATGGCAGTAGGTACCCTGCCATATGTGCTACATTCTCTCCTGCAGTGGAACCAACCACCCCTACCATGTTGCCCCAGTGCTCTGGGCAGGCAGGGAAGACAGGGGGCAGCCACTGGAGCACTTGCCCATCTTTTTCAAAACTGGAGTTTCCATGTCTTACCACAGTCTCTTGCTCACAGGGGATCCACTTCAGAACCCAGGACAGGCATACAATGGGATGCCTGCCTGTGTCCTCTGATAGGACCCCTGCTCAGCAGCAGGGCTGCATGGTCAGGGTACACTCCTCTTACACGTACCCTGTGCTGCATAATGCATATGCTGCCATATGATTAACTCCCCATGGGTGATAGATACAATCCATAGTACATATTTATTTTAAAAATATTCTTCTGCAGTTTCACAGTGTATACCAGGTTCACAAATTATTCAAGTCTTAATCAGCAGGATCCAACTGATGTACACAAGGCTAGGCAAACATTTCATCATTTTCTATTGCTACAGATGAAATCCACAATAGTGTATATGGAGCTGTTTTTACTACTCTTATCATTTAATTTCACAGTTTTCTGTTTACATAATTTTCAATGATTTACAGTGGGGAAATAATATAAGTATCAACCTTATTAATAATATTGATGAACATTTTCATAAAGAACGAGGGCTGTCCAAAAGTTAAATTTCTCAAGAAGAATTCAAGTGGAAATACTATTTCCCATTCATGAAGTTCTACGAAAAGAATAGAAAAACTTAACACACTACAAATGTGGCATTTATTTGATCATACAGTGACATATTTGCATTACAAATGCTACTAATTGACTAGAAACTGTACATTTGGTCAATAAACATTGAAAAGTAGAGAAATAATCTATGAATCTTAACCGTAGTATGTTTTTCAGCAATGTTGCAAATCCTACAGATTCATTAAATTCACAGATCTTGCACAGATATAATAATAACTTCGGAACAGATAATATCACATATTGTAATTAGTAACCCTGGCTCTGTTAAAATATAACAACAGCCTGCCGGCGTGGTGGCACAGAGGGCTGAGGCGCTGGATGCCACACCTCAAACCACACTGGTGACCCGGGTTAGGGAACGGACTCGGGTGCTGGGGGCTGGCAGGGGAAAGGAGAAGACCAAGCATCTGAAAGACTGCTCTCTTCTCCTGGGAAGGGGTGGGGGGTTAGCTCCACTCTGTAGTGGCCCCCGGTGGAGACCAGAGGTACTACACATAGCAGTGCAGGAAGGACCAAGAAAGCTGGAAAACAGCTTCGGCGCTGCCGGATGATGGCCTCCGCTCTCCATGTTCCCCGGATCCTCCCAGAGACTCCTCCACCACAGCAGCACCCTGAACCATGGAAAAAATAGTGTGCTGGGGTTCTCTGCCCCCGGTGCCTTCCCCCCTGGAGCAGGGGAACCCACCCAGCAATGGGATAAGCTGGGACAATTCAGGGTCGGCTGCAATCTGTGTGTGAGGAGGTGCTCCTGCAGAGGATTGCTGAGGGGGTGGAGCACTAGGGGGACCTGAAGGAGAGGCAGACGTCAGAGTGTAGGAGGAAGGTAAAAAGATCACTCAAAAAAAAATATATAACAACAAGCAGGGTTACATATCTCCAGAACTGCATCATGTAATTAATTCAGGTGAAAACTTAAAGAATTAACTGTTGAAAGTAAATAAATATTTATTTTGTATTGCAGCACTATCATTAGAAACTAGTGGAAAAAAATCCCTTCAATCACTAAGCAACAGTAAGATATGGTGAATAGAATGTATCTATTAGAAAATGAAAAAGCAGATAACTGGTATTACCACAGCAGTTTTCTTCCTGTGAATAAAAGGGAGAGAGAGAGAGAGAGCTGATACCAATGACACTCCTGCTTTGCCCAACAGGAGTGCAAAACTAAACCTTCATCCACAAGATCTAGCACATCACAAGGTCTACATTTATTATTTATTTATTTAGCTTTCGTTGACCAGGTAAGTACACTAGACAAGCATATGCCTGTTTTCAGGTGCAACCTGGAAGATAAAACATAGAAACATAAAATTTGATGACAGATAAGGACCGCTTGGCCCACCCAGTCTGCCCATTTTCCATATCTACTGCAACACTGCAGACCCTACTTGATCTCTGGCTTCCCCAACCCCCTTTCCTTACCATAGAAACACAGAAACATTGACTTTGATGGCAGATAAGAACTGCTTGGCCCACCTAGTCTGCCCATTTCCCTACCTAGAGGATAAGCTACAGATCCTATTTAACCAACAGTCTATTTCTTCTAACCCCCCACAAAAATTACCTTATGTCTATTCCATGCATTCTTGAATTCTCCCACAGTTTTAGACTCCACTACCTCCTCAGGAAGGCTGTTCCATGCGTCCACCACCATCTCTGTGAAAAAATACTTCCTCACATTGCCCCTGAGCCATCCCCCCCATCTTCAAATTGTGTCCCCTTGTTCTTGCACATCTCTTTTTCTGAAAGATGCTACCCTCTTGGACTTTGTTGATTCCACTGAGGTACTTAAACATTTCTATCATGTCCCCCTCTCCCTCCTTTCCTCAAGGGTATACATATTAAGCTCCTTTAGTCTCTCCTCGTATGGCTTCTCTTGCAGACCCAGCACTATTTTAGTTGCCCTCCTCTGAACTGCCTCCATCCTGTCTATGGCCTTGTAGAGATGGGGTCTCCAGAACTGGATGCAGTACTCCAGATGGGGTCTCACCAACTGTCTGTACAGGGGGATAGAAACTTCCTGTTTTCTGCTGGTGATGCCTCTTCCTATACATCCCAGTATCCCCCCAGCCCCTCCCTACCGCCTTCTCACGTTGCTTGCCAACCTTAAGGATATCTGATATGATTACCCCCAGGTCCCTTTCCATTTTTGTTGTTGTTACTACCTCCCCCTCCATTGTGTAATCTTCCCCTGGGTTTTTGTTTCCCAGGTGCATTACTTTGCACTTTGCACTGAATCCAAGCTGCCATACTTCTGACCATTCTTCCAACCTTGCCAAGTCCCTTCTCGTCCTCTCCACACCTCCTTGTGTATCAACCCTGTTGCAAATCTTTGTGTCATCTGCAAAGAGGCATGCTTTTCCTTTCAGTCCCTCTGCAATGTCACTTATAAAGACATTAAAAAGGACTAGGATTAGACCCAGTACTGAACCCTGAGGTACCCCTCTAGTAACCCCCCTTTCTTCAGAGTGGACTCCATTTACAATTACCTTCCGTGTCCTGTTGTTCAGCCAATATTTTACCCAGGCTACCACCGTGGGACCCACTCCCAGGCTGGTTAATTTGACTACTAATCTTTTGTGTGGGACTATGTCAAATGCCTTGCTAAAGTCTAGGTAGGCCATGTCCACAGCCCCTCCCTGGTCTACTACTTTGGTCACCCAGTCAAAGAAATCAATTAGATTCTTCTGACATGACCTTCCCATTGTGAACTCATGCTGCCTTGGGTCCTATGCCCCACTGGCCTCTAGATACTCAACAATTATTTCCTTCAGAAGCAATTCCATCACTTTCCCTACCACAGAGGTCAAACTGACAGGTCTGTAGTTTCCTGCCTCTGCCTTGGTCTCACTTTTGTGAAGGGGAATCACATTAACCTTCTTCCAGTCCTCAGGTACCACACCATCCTCACATGATTTGTTAAAAAGGGTAGTCAGTGGTGTCACTAGTTCTTTTCTTAATTCTTTTAGAATTCTGGGGTGAATTCCATCTGACCCCATTGCTTTGTCCACCTTCAGTTTTAGGAGTTCTTTCAGAACCCTTGCTTCTGTGAAAGGACTGGGATCGACCACCCTCTCCAGAGCGCTTCTGTTAATTGGATTAGGCACCTCCCCCACTTCTTCTTTTGTGAATACTGAACAGAAGTATTCATTCAGTATCCCTGCTTTTTCACTGTCACTCTCTGCCCACCCACCATCCATTCTATTCAGCCTCACTATCCCTCCCCTTGTCTTTCTACACTCCCAGATACACCTATAAAAGGTTTTATCCCCCCTCTTAACTGAGTTGGCTATCTTTTCCTCAGTTTGTGCCTTTTCTATTCTGACTATCCGCCCTGCTTCCTTCTCCTTAACTGGTACAGTTATCTGTCCTGCTCCTTCTGTGTTTTCTTATACTTCCTAAATGCTGTATTTTTCTCCCTAACCTTCACCACCACTTCTTTTGAGAACCATAGTGGCTTTTTCTTTCATTTTGATTTGTTTATTTGCTTCACACAAAGGCTTGTTGCCCCTGTGATGGCAGTTTTGATATTTCCCCATTGTTGTTCCACCTCCTTCTAGCCTGTTTGCTAGTGCTTTTCTTAGGCACTCTCCCATTTGCCAGAGTCAGCCCTCCTGAAGTCCAGAACCCTCACTTTTGTATGACTTGACTCTGCAGCTGAGTTTATCGTGAACCACACTGTTTGGTGGTCACTTGTTCCCAAATGGCTAGGCACCTCTAGATCTGAGATCCACTCACTGTCCCCATTTGAGAGTATGAGGTTTAAGATTACGCCCTCATGAGTAGGTTCCAAAACTAGCTGTCTGAGGCATGCCACCTGAAGGGCATCAAGAATGGCCCTGCTTTTGGATGTGGCTGCAGCAAAGGTGTTTCAGTTAACATCTGGCATATTAAGGTCCCCCATCAACAGTATCTCCCCTTTCTCTGCCATCCTAAGTATGCCTTCTATCATATCCTTGTCCATTCCCTCCCCCTGACATGGTGGTCTGTATACAACCCCTGTGCGGATTGTGGTGCCATTTCCAGTCTCTAAGGTGACCCACAGTGCCTCCTCTCCTCCCTGTTTACTCTTTTGTTCAGTTGCTTTTATCCCTTCCCTTACATAGGGAGCTACTCCCTGCCTCGTCTGCCCTCCCTGTCTCTCCTGTAGGTTGTGTACCCTGGTATGTTAACATCCCAGTCATGGTTCTCTGTGTACCATGTTTCTGTGACTGCTACAATATCCAGGCATCCCTCTTCCATCAAGGCCACCAGTTCAGGGAGCTTGTTGCCCAGACTATCGGTGTTGGTACTCATTACCCTCCATTTCTTGATGGCCTTACCCCCTTTTTGCCCCATCCCTGTTCTTATTGCATTTGCCACTTTCTCCATTTACCCCTGTGCTTCTCTCTATTGACATCTCTATGTTGGTGTCTACCTCACTTAGTACCCTGATTGTTTTGGGGGGGCTAGGATTTCCCTGCTCCTTTCCAGTGCTACCCCCCTTGGCTAGTTTAAATGCTTACCAATGAAGTATTTAAACCTATCATCTAGGATCCTGGTTCTCCTCCTGGACAGATGCAGACCATCATGCCAGTATAGGCCTGCATCCCTCCAGGTGGACCCCCAGACCCCAATGAAGCCAAATCCCTGAGCTCTGCACCAGTTTTTCAACCACTGATTGAAACTCACGGTGCAGAGCACCCTAGCCTCACCCATGCCATAGACAGGAAGCACCTCCGAGAAGGTTACCGTATGTGCTATTTGTCTAAGGCCCCTTCCCATCTCCACAAATGCTTCTTGCACTGCTCTGATCCCTTTCTAAGCCAGGTCATTTGTCCCTAGGTGGACAATGACACCCAGCTCCTTCCCCTGTGCAACTGCTCCTGCGATTCTGAGGATTTGCTCCCTGTGCCTCCAAGCCATGGTGCCAGGCAGGCACCTTGCTTCCCTCTCCCCCTCCTCCCCCAGTTCTACCTTTCTAACAATGAAGTCCCCCACCAGGAGTTGTTTCCTTCCCCTGTGGGGTCCCATGCCACCCTCCTGTGGGTCTCCTTTGTGGAGGTTCCCAGCATCCTCCTTGGTCTCCACTGTGGGTGCCTCCATAGAGAAATCATACCTTTCCAGAATGGCATAGAAATTGTGGAGAGGTACAACTGGAGGGATGCACCTCTGATCCACCACCCTAACCCTCCCTGAGCCCACTCTTGTCCAGCTGCTGCTGTTTTTTGGCAACCTCTGAGGCAACGGCAGTGACCCTGCTGGTCCCTGGGTGGTAGAGGAGGTCCCACAAATCCTGACCAACTCAGCCTGAAGATGAGCAAACTCCTTCCTCAGCCCAGAGAGTTGCCTGCAGATGGGACAACACTGCATCCTCCAGAACCTCCCCCGGAAGACTGCTGCTCCACAGCCAATGCACTGCACCACTCCCATCATGTCTTTTTTCTGGCCCCCTAACTGTTGTTTGGAATACATACTCTTTCCTCTGTTTGTTTGTTTTTTTTCTCTCCCTACTTATTTATTGCCTCTGTGCCCTTTTTAGCTCCTGATCTTCTTGTTCTGTACAACTAAGGTCCCCTTATGTCTATCCCATGCATTCTTGAATCCTGTTACCATTTTTGCTCCCAAAATCTCCAATGGGAGGCTGTTCCAGGCATCTACCACTCTTCTATGAATAAGTCCTTCCTCACATCTCCCCTGAGTCTACCTCCCCACCAGCAGCATAGCATGACCCCTTGTTCTTGACTATCTTTTTTTCTGGAAGATGCTTCCCTCTAGGACCTTATTTATATCCACAAATTATTTGAAAGTCTCAATCATATCTCCCCTCTTCCTCCTTTCCTTGAGGGTGTACATGCTGAGGTATTTTAGTATCTCCTCATAGGGCTTTTGATGCAGAACTTGCACCATTTTAGTTACCCTCCTCTGGACCCCCTCTACTCCGTCTATGTCTTTCTGGAGATGTGTTCGCCAGAACTGGACACAGTACTCTAGGTGAGGTCTCACCAGTGATTTATACAGCAGTAGCACCACCTCTCTCTTTCTGCAGGTGATACCCCTCCCTATGCACCCCAGCATCCCACTAACCCACCCCACTGCCTTATCACACTGTCTGGCCACCTTATGGTCATCAGATACAGTATGATTATCCCAAGGTCTCTTTCCTGTTTGGTGGTCATTAATACTACTCCTCCCATTTTGTACTCTGCCCCAGTGTTTCTGCACCCCAAGTGCATGATTTTGCACTTCTTCACATTGAAACTTAGCTGCCATAGCCTTGACCACTCCTCCAGCTTTCTTCAATCTCTATTCATCCCCCCAGAGTGTCTACCCTATTGCAGGTTTTAGTGTCATCTGCAAAAAGGCATACCTTCCCTTCTAGTCCCTCTGCAGTGTTGCTAATAAAGATATTAAAGAGGACAGATCCCAGTACTGATCTGTGTGGCACCCCCCTGATCACCCTCCCTTTCTCAGAGTGAACTCTGTTTAACAACACCCTCTGTCTCCTGTCCCCTAACCAATTTTTTGCCCAGTTTACCGCCTTTGTACCCACTCCTAGACTGCCAAGCTTTTCTATGAGTTTCCTATGTGGAATGGTGTCAAAGGCCTTACTGAAATCTAGGTAGGCCACATCCACCACTCCACCCTGATCTAATTCCTTGGTCACCCAGTCAAAGAAATCTATCAGATCTGTTTGACATGACCTCCCCCAGTGAATCCATGCTGCCTTGGATCTTGTAAGCCACAGGATTCAAGAAATTACACAATCCTTTCCTTCACTAGTGATTCCATTAACTTCCCAGCCACGTAAGCCAGGCTGATTTGCCTGTAATTGCCAGCCTCCTCCCTGCTACCACATTTGTGAAGTGGGATTACACCTGCCCTCCTCCAGTCTTTTGGAACCACTCCCATTGCCAGTGAGTGATTGAACAACCTGCTGCCACCATCACACCACAAGGCCAGCCTATAGTCATAGGCCAGCCTATAGTCACCGAACAAATAAAAGATTTACCCCTAGAACAGCAATGCTAATATGCAAAATACAAATTGAGGCAAAAAAGAATCACAGCTGTATACTGCATTACCAAATAGATAAAAGACAATCTGGGGGCACAAACTCTGATAAAATATATACTTTTTTTCTCATGGACACATGGATTCCAGACAAGATATAGATACATATATAAGGTGTAAAGCAGTACAGTGTAAACAGCAGCCCCCCACAGTCACAAAGATACCCAATGCCATTTTGCACCTGACCAGTGGTTTATAAAGTGAAAAAATAAAATGATTGTTTGCTCTTTTTATGCTATAGGAGATGACATCAGATGTTATAACTGCTGTAAGAAGCATCACATGCACACCAGCTGATGACAAGCACTGCACTTAAAAGTGCAAGCAGTAACAAATACACAGTGTACATTGTATACATAACGTGATTTAAAACAAGTTCATGCAAAGATGAAATCTATTAAAAAGAGTAAAATGAATAATGTAAGATTATTACAATGCAGCAACTTTGAAAAAGGATATCCATACATGTGTTTTTTCTTCTTCTTTCTTATACTGATTTCAGTATACCATTAGTTAAATAGACAGTCTTCCTTCTTTAATTTGCTGCTGTATGTCATGATTCATTCACCTCAGGAAATGTCTACACAAAAATTTGATCTGGAACATTACTATGGAGGAATTCATTTGATGTAACTTTTTTAAAACACAAAACCACAAGATTAGTTTGAAAAAGACAATGCAAGCTCATTACATTAATTATTCAAACACAGTGTATACATTTCTTTTATTTTCACAGTCTATCACTAGTTTAGCATTACCATATTTGCTACTGTAGTGACCATGCATTGGAGGCTTTACTAAACAACATTCAGCTGGAAAAGGGAGTTAGCTTGCCTGCCCAGTGGCATGAAGGACTGAGACACTGACACCTTACCTCTAACCATATCAGCTATATGGGTTCAGGAACGGACCAGGGTCACTCTGGGACCAGCCAGGTGAGGGAGAATCAAGCATCCCAGGACAGCTCTTCTCCACTGGGGATAAGGGACTTTGAATCCTGTGGCTTGTCTGCTACCTAGTAGTGGCTGGGTGGCAGTACTGGTGGGACCAGCAAATGTCAGGGGAAGCACGATGATGTAGCATATATGTGTGTCAATGTGCACGTTTGTGCATGCGCCACTCACAGATGTCCCAGGGGAGAAAACAGAAGGAAATGCCTCAGCTCACTCGCCATCCCCTGCAGGTGCCACACAACCCTACGGGGCTGGCCACCCACTGGTAAGGCTCTGTGTATGTGATTGTTCAGCCATGTCCATGAGATGGGTCAGTGATGGAGCTTAAGGAATGCCCCTGGGACTGGGGATGCTGGCAGAGAAACAAACAAAGAAGAAAAAAAGGGAGTTAGCGCAAGCCTTTCATTTAGACAGGGACTATGCATACTCCCCAAAAACAGAGCATCTAAATTCCCCCGCTCTAATCTCACGTTTAACCTTTTTGATGCCTATTGAAGACCAACTATGAAATTTCCTGTATTATACATTTATCAAGTACTCAACCAGAGAGTCAGAGGACAAGGCTGATGGACTCTGATAGTCAGCCCTCCATCCTCTAAACAACAAAACCACATCCAGCATGGCATCAAAAAGAAGTCACAAGCCACAACAGATGGGGAACAGGAAAGGGAGCAAGTGAGAGGCACAAAGTGGGGTGGTCAAGTGAAATCTACAAAGGACAGCAGCAGCCAATCAGAGGCCATGGTCCAATGGTGCCAAACCGGGAGGAGCTTTAAAAAGTTCTCACTTCTGGACAGAGTGCTCAGCCAGAGAGTCGGAGGACAGGGCTGGTAGACTCTGACAGATAGCCCTCTGTCCTCTAAACAGCAGAACTGCATCCAGCGCAGCATCAAAAAGAAGCCGCAAGCCACAGCAGATGGGGAACAAGAAAAGGAGCGAGCGTGAGGCACAAAGGGGTGGTGGTCAAGTAAAATCTACAAATGGCAGCAGCAGCCAATCAGAGGACACAGTCCGATGGCACCAAACCTGGAGGCGCTTTAAAAAACTCTCACTTCAGGACAGCGCGCTCAAACCTGGAGTCAGAAGACAGGGCTAATAGACTCTAACAGTCAGCCCTCAGTCCTGCTGACTGCATACACGCACTATTAGCCGTCTTATTTCCATATACAACACAGCCACACACCACAGAATAGAGGGATTGGAAAATAAGGGAAATAGTGCTGCCAACAGACAGGGGCAAGATAGAAAAAAGAGGAACCATGAGAGAAAGAATGGAGCAGAAGCAACAAAGAAAAGGAAGGGGTAATCGGACCAGGGCAACAGATTGGGGAAGTCTGGGATGGGGACAAGGTTGTGGGGCAGGCCAGAATGAGGATCAGTGGAGGGAAGGGGGGCAAAGGAATCAGGGAAGGGGGGGACAGAAATTACAGGGGAGGAAGGATCGTGGAATGTAACAACCATGGAGATCAGTATTCATGGACACCCTGTGGAGGACAGGGGGGTGCCCAGTCTGTATAAAGCTGGGAAGACTAGAGAAAAAAGCACTAAGGCTAATGGGGGAAGTACCAAAGATGATGAAGGGGAATATTAGGTCAGGAGGAGAAGGGAATGTAGAAAGCACAAAAGGCATCAGGGAAAAGAAAAAAGATGGGGGAGAGAAGAGAGACGGGGGGGTCAGGACAAGTGGGTAGGGAGGGTGACATAGGTACTGGAAACAAATGCGCAAAGAGAATAAAAGAAGGAGCACAGGGAGATGGTAACACAGTAAGCTCAGACGGAGGCCGACCTCTAACAGAGGGATCAAAGGAGGGGAAGGAGGAAGGGGAAGCATGGTCCATGGGTACAAAGAACAAAATGGCTGAGGAAGGTAAAGGAGAAATAGGCAAATTGGGGCAAGAAGGGTTGAGTACAGCAGAGAACATGGGAGGAGAAACAGCGACAATAGGAGGGAACATTGTGCAGTAGGATGAAGGAAAGGGGCAGGAGGAAGATGGGGAGGGGAAGAAGGGAGGTGTCCTGATGTCGGAAGACTCGATACTAAAAGGGGTCAAATGAAGCAGCAAAGGGAAGAGGCATAGTAGAATATGGGTGGAAGCCAAGCCAGGAATGAAGGCGGAAAAGGTGGGGCAATCCGTACTAAGGTATGCAAGTAGGGGAAGGGAAACTCCTCACCTAATAATACACCTGGGGACGAATGACCTGGCTGATGGGACAGTATGGGAGGTAAAGACGAGGTTTGACGGACCTCTGTGTGAAGTAGTAGGCAACTCTGTCACCTTCTCGGAGGTACTTCCTGTTCCCAGGGCAAGTATGGCAAAAAAAGGGAGAACTCAAGAGTTTAATGAATGGCTGGGGGCCTGGTGTTGGGAAAAGAGGTACGGGCTGGTGTGGGGGAGCCTGGGAGAACAACAGTCTGTATGCAAAAGATAGACTGCACCTAAATGAGGAAGGAAAAAGTGTACTGAAGACAAGGATAGAAAGCATTTAAAATAGGATCTGGGGGTAGCAGGATGGATAAAGGAGTTCAGAGGCCTAGTGATGTGAAACCAAATGTGCTTACCTCTCGTGATAGCAAGGTAAGAAGGAAGGCAACTACTAAGGGTGCAGACATTAGGGGAGAGAGGCGGGGGGAGGGTAGAGACATGGGTTGGAGGGTGGTAATGCTAGGAGTCTGGGGAATAAGGGGGTGGAACTACAGGCTGTCCTGGAGAGGGGGTAGTGTACTTGGCAGCTATGACCGAGACATGGGCCACCCAAATCCATGACTGGAATATGATGGTTCTGGGGTACAGATTACATCAGAAGGCTAGGGAAAAGGGGAAGGGAGAAGGGGGTGGAGCTGTATGTAAAGGAAGGATTAAAATGTGTATGGGAGGAGGGAGATGAGGGAGATACAGAAGCACTGTGGGTGCAACTACAGTATCCCAAAAATAGATCACTAAGACTGTGGGTGGTGTACAGGCCTCTCAGTCTGAAGGGATGGACAGGGTACTGACAGAACTGATCAGGAGGAACTGCGGGAAGGGGAGATGGTGATAGTAGGGGACTTCAACCTGTCGGGGTGGAGTGGGACACACCTACTACAAAGAACAGAAGGGAGCAGGTAATGCTCAATGACTTCCAGGAAAACTTTCTAGTACAGTTGTTCAAAGAACCAGCTAGGGAAAGGAACACCCTTGACCTCATACTTACAAACAGAGAATGGGTGAGAAATGTGAGGGTGAAGGAACCACTTGGGGGGGAGTGACCACCCGACAGTATGGTTCTAGTTACAGATGGCTAAAGAGAGGGGGGCATCTGGCACAAGGGTGCTGTATTTCAGGAGCACCAACTTTAAGATGATGAGGAAAGTGGTACAGGGATTCCTGTGCAAAATTCAACCGGGTATGGACACACACAACAAAGGAAGGAACTTATAAGACAGGTGATAGTGGAGGCAACAGAAACTTGCTGTAGGGCCCAGACTTAGAAGGCTAGGGGAAAGAAACCTAGCTGGATAAGCAAAGGGGTGTTAGACAAGGTGAGGAGGAAAAGGGCAGCACACAGGAGACACAGAAAATTGGAGTTTGAGGAGGATAGGGAGGAATATCTGCAAGAAGCAAAGGAAGTGACCAGAGGGGTAAGGCGGACAAGGTGACAAAGAGAACTCAGGCTGGCGGGGGAATAAAAAAAGGGGGAAAAGACTTCTTTAGGTACATCATGGAAAAAAGAAGCTATAAAGACCAAATTATAAGAATTAAAAAGGAGGAGGGATGGGTGGAAGAGGGAGGTGAAAAGGCAGAAGTGCTCAACGACTACTTCTGTTCTGTCTTTAAGAAAGAAAGGAAGGGGGCGCTACCCATAGTAGGAGGGAGGATAGAAACAGATGGGGGGAAAACAGATGGAGAAATCACAATGAGGAGGCTGCTGGAGGAGTTAAGAGCATTGAAGGTGGACAAGGCACCAGGACAGGATGGGGTACATCCAAGAGTGCTGAAGGAGCTGGGAGAGGTTCTGGCAGGACCCTTGGCAGAATTATTTAATATCTCTCTAGACACAGGATGCGTACCCCATGACTGGAGACTGGCCCACGTGGTTCCTCTCCACAAGAGTGGATCCAAGGATGAACCGGGGAACTATAGGCCAGTAAGTCTAAAGTCCATAGTCGGGAAGCTAATGGAGACCATCCTAAAGGAGAGGCTAGTGGCACTACTGGAGGTGGATGGGGTGTAGGATGGGATGCAGCATGGCTTCTCCAAGGGCAAGTCATGCCATACCAACCTGGTGGAATACTATGACTGGGTGACTAGGCAAACTGACGGAGGCCATGCTGTGTATGTCCTATACCTAGACTTCAGTAAGGCCTTACATTCAGTACCGCATGGGAGACATGGAAGCAAGCTATGGGGCACAGGGGCTGGAGCAAAACTGGTGGGGTGGGTGGAGAACTGGCTAAAGGATAGGCAGCAGAGGGTGGTGGTAGGTGGGGACTACTCATCCCCTAAGATTGTAACAAGTGGTGTTCCACAGGGGTCGGTGTTGGGGCCAGTGCTGTTTGGCATATTTATTGCAGACGTCTCGGAGGACATCAGCAGCAAAATCAATCTATTTGTGGATGACACTAAGATGGGAGCTGTAGTGGATTACCAGGATGGGTGGCGGGGACTTCAGGAGGAACTGGCAAGGCTAGGGGCATGGTCTGATAGATGGCAACTGGGGCTCAGTGTAAAAAAATGCAAGGTACTGCACTTCAGAACATAAAATCTAAGGAGAAGCTACAATCGGGGGTGCAGCTCGAGGTAACAGAAGAGGTGAAGGACTGGGGGTGCTCATCATGGGAGCAATGAACAATTCCGCACAATACAGAAAGGCAGCAGCAGTGGCCAACAAAATGCTGGGGTGCATTGCAAGGGGCATTACCTCGAGAACAAGGGAGGTTATTCTACCATTATACAGATCATTGATTAGACCCCACCTGGAATACTGCATGCAGTACTGGTGCCCGTACCTTCAAAAGGACATTAGGTTGCTGGAGGGGGCACAGTGTAGAGCAACGAAGATGATTCAGAGCCTGGGAGAACTGCCATATGAGGTCAGATTAAGAGCATTAAACATGTACACACTGGAGGAGAGGAGGGAAGGGGGGACATGATTGACAACTTCAAATACATGAAGCTGATAATCAAAACAGACACAGTGGGTCTATTCAGGAGGAGGGTGGGGAGGGACACTAGGGGCCATGACATGAGATTGGAAGGGGGAAGATTCAGGAGGGAGGTGAGGAGGCATTTCTTTACAGAGAGAGTGGTAGCAAAGTGGAATGCACTACCGGCTGAGGTGGTGGCATGTAACACAGTGGAATGCTTCAAGAAGGGGTGGGACAGGGCAAAGAGAAGGATAAAGGGAGGGAAAGGGGATGGGGCAGCTGCTGAATAGGGAGCTAGCTGCAATCTCGAGCAATCTAGATAGACCAGGATGTTTTTTTGCTGCTGGCAAATATTCTATGTTCGTATGTCCTCTAAATGGCAGAACCACATCCAATGTGGCATCAAAAAAAACATCACAAGCTGCAGCAGGTAGGGAATGGGAAAGGGTGTGAGCGAGAGTCAAAAAGGGGTGGTGGCCAAGGAAAATCTACAAAAGGCAGCAGCAGCTAATTAGAGAGCATGGTCCAATGGAGTCAAACAGAGAGGAGCTTTAAAAAACTCTCACTTCAGGACAGGGCACTCAAACCGAGAGTCTGAGGACAGGGCTGATATTTTATTTATTTTTATTTTATTATTATTTCAGAAGACACCCTTGAGCCAAGGCTCTTATTACAATGGTTCCATGTCGGGAAAACAATAACAGAACATAGTGAAGACAATAACAAGTACAGTGGTTTCAAGCTGCCATAGGCTTTGTCGGGTACATTAAAGCTTTTTATATGGACTTACTGTAATATGTGTAATGATTCACAGTATGTATGTATGTTAAGTTACAGTACTTTGTGTATATTATTCAAGAACATATGTACAATAAAAAAACAGTTGTAATATGGTTCTAAATTAGAAGCTGCTAGAAGAGATGGTAGATACATGTAGAGGAAGCTATGGGGAGAGAATGTAGATAATAGTGGGGAAATAAAAATGAAGGAGATAGAAGAAAGTGGGGGGGGTAAAGGTGGGAGGGGACTTGGGGGGGAATTAGAGGGAAGAAGAAAGTTTAGTTAGGAGAAACATTCACAGGAGGCCATTGTGACAAGGTGCTGTCACAGGTAGCACTTGAAAGTGCCCAGGGTAGTGTCATTGGCATCAGCAGGTGGAAGCGAGTTGTACCAGGATGAGGATCTGTATGTAAAGGAGTGTTGTCCTTGGGTAGTGCGATGGCATGGAACAGAAAAAGTAAGATATTCTGAGCTTCTGGTTAGGCAGGGGCCACAGCTGGGGACCAGTAAAGACTGAACCCTAGAGGGTAGTAGATTTAAGGTAATCGTTTTTGCTAGCATACAGGTCTGGTACTTGAGTCTGCTGGGGAGTTGGAGCAAGTCTGATTGCTTGTAAACATCACAGGTATGTGAGTGGCATGGAGCAGAAGTCAGTAGATAACATGCCTTGTTAAGGGCAATGGCTATTTGTTGAAGTGCGGTGTCAGTGGCAGAGCCATAGATCACAAGTCCATAATCAATTATTGATATAACAGAGCCTGAATGGCAATGCTTAGGGCTTCATTGGTGAGGCAGCTCCTATGTGTAAAGACAAGTCCTATGCGGGTGTTAACGATCTTGGCAATGCTCTCAATGTGTTCAGAGTAAGACATCGTGCTGTTGAGGGTAACCCCCAGGTATATACTCTGACAGTCAGCTCTCCGTCCTGTAAACAGCAAAACTGCATCCAGTGAGGCATGAAAAAGGAGCCACAAGCCACAGCAGAAGGGAATACGAACATATGAACATCCGAAAACACCAGCAGAAACATGCCTAACGGTCTATAGAGTCTGCTTGATTGTACAGCTATCCCCTCAACACAGTTGCCCACCCTCCCTCCCTCACTCCTCTTAATTACCCATCACCTCATTCTGTTCCAACCCCTCTTAAAACCCCTCACCATACTACAGGCTACCACCTCCTCAGGGAGGACATTCCACTTATCCACCACCCGCTCAGTGAAAAAGTGTCTCCTGATTTCCCTCCTGAATATTCCACCCACCAATCTCAATTTATGCCCTCTTGTGTCCTACCACTTCTAATCTGGAGGATCCTGTCTGTGTCAGTTTTGTTAATCCCTTTTAAGTATTTAAAAGCATCAATCATATCCCTCTATCCCTCTTCTTCTCCAGTGAATACTTGTTCAGCTCACCCTGTCTATCCTCGTAGGACATACCCTCCATACCCTGGATCATCTTTGTCGCCCTGCTCTGTATCACTTCTAATAATCTGATGTCTTTCTTCAGGAATGGGCACCAGTACTGCACACAGTATTCCAAGTATTGTCTGACCAGTGACCTGTACAGGGGAAGGATCACCTCCCTATTCCTGAAAGAGATGCCTCTTAATATGCACCACTTAATCTTGTTGGCTTTTGCTGCTGCCTTCCTGCTCTGTACTGAGTTGTTCATATTCCCTGTTTCAATCACCCTGAGATCTTTCTCCTCCCTGGTGCTTCCCATCCGAACCCCTCTGAACTGATAGCTCTTCCCCTGGTTCCTAGTTCCAAAGTGCAGTACTTTGCACTTCTTGGTGTTAAACCCCAGCTGCCATGTTTCAGACCATTCCCTTAGTTTGGTCAGGACGTCCTGCAGCCCTTTCCACCCATCTACATCATCTACAACAGCTCCCATTTTAGTATTGTCTGAGAACAGACTGATCTTACTCCAGATTCTGTGTGAGATATCTGCGATGAATATCCCAAACAGCACTGGTCCCAGTACCGATCCCTGTGGCACTCTACTCACCACATCCTTTGGTGATGAGAGTTCCCACCCTACTACCACCCTCTGCTGTCTTCCCTTCGGCCAATTGGTAATCCATTTGACCATTTTTGTTCCCACCCTGGTATCCTCCAGCTTCTCCCCCAACTTTCCATCCAGCACCAAATCAAAAGCCTTGCTGAAATCTAAATACAGGACATCCACTGCATGGCCCTTGTCCCGTTACCTGGTCACCCAGTCATAGTACTCAACTAGGTTTGTCTGGCACAATCTTCCCATGACAAACCCATGTTGCTGAACATCCTGGAGTCCATTGTCTTCCAAGAATGCCACCAGCATCTCCATCAGGATTATCTCCATGAGCTTTGCCACTATCGATGTGAGGCTCTCTGGTCAATAGTTCTCTGACTCATTCCTAGGGTCACTTTTGTGAGTGGGTACCACATGGGCCATCCTCCAGTCTTCTGGTACACACACTGTGTTTATCTACATACAATTGTTCTTATCTATCTAATAATGATATGTATGTGTAAATGTCTCAGGACCTCCTTGTGAATGAGCTTACTCAATGGAGTTTTCCTGCAATAAACTTGAACTTGAACTTGAACTTGAGGTACTGAACAGGTCAGCCAGTGGCCCAGCCAGGATCACCACCAGTTCTTTTAACACCCTAGGGCGAATGTCGTACTGACCCAGTGCCTTGTCTACCTTCAGTGACCTTAACCCCTCCAGAAACCTGGCCTCCATAATCCCTGTATCAGTCACCCCCTTCCATCCCCTGTCTGCCCCTCTCCTCCCCTGAGTTATCTGCCCCCTTTCTCCTTCATGAACACAGAACAGAAGTACTCATTTAGTGCCTCTGCCTGATCCCCCTCCTTCTCTACCCACCCTCATCCTTCTTAAACCTCACAATCTGGCCCTTGTTCTTCCATCTCTCCCTGATGTATCTGAAGAAATCCTTTTCACCATCCTTGATACCTGTGCCAACCTCATCTGTCTTGAAGCGTTGGCCACACTGACCAGCCTGCTTACCTCCCTGGACCTCTTTGTATACTCCTCCTTGTCTCCTCCCCCCTCCTTATTTCCTGAGTCTCTGAAATGCTTTTCTCTTGGCCCTCAGCCCCTCCATCACCTCCTGGGTTAACCAACTGGGCTTCTTTGCCCTGCCCTTCTTGCTATGTGTCTTTGCACATGTCCCAGTAACCTCCACCAGCCCTGTTTTAACAATCTTCCACATTTGACAAGCATCCATGTTAAGTTGAATACTCGTCAGGTGCCTACCCTCAATCTCCCCCATCATTTTAAAGTCCACCTACTTGAAATCAATCACCCTGGTTCCCGTACCCCCCTTTTCTCTTCGCATATTCAGTGTGAACCACACCATGTGGTGGTCACTCCCAGCCAGAGGGTCCTCCACATCCAGATCCCTTACAGCCTCACCATTTGATAATACCAGGTACAGAGTTCTTCCTTCCCTAGTCTTTTCACAGACCAGCTGCACCAGGAAGCTATCCAGAACTGCATCTAATATGACTTGTTTCCTTGCACTCATGGTGATTGGGGTGCTCCAATCCACTGCTGGTAGATTGAAGATAGGGGTGGGTGAAAGTTGTGAATTCTGCTTTCGCTGAAGTTCTGCAAAATTTCAGAAGTTTTGCCATCGGAGAAACTGGGATTTTCCATGGATTTTCACCAGGTTTAGCAAACTTTTTTGTGAATCACGGAATAATGCATATAAACTGCAGAATTTATTCTATCCACAGTTTGATGAACTTTCAGTGAACAAGCATATGCATGTACAACTTCACTATCATTCACTGACAGTTCAGTGGGCCACCAGTAGTGGAGGAGAGAGGAGGGCTGCGCCGGTGGCCCACTTAGGGGCAAGGTGTGGGGGATCGGGGTGGTGGAGGATGAACTGTTGGGGTGGGAGGTGAGGGGTCCACTAGACTCCAAGGAATACTGGAAATCGAGGGGTATGACTCAGTGGACTGCCAGATGTTTATTTGTGGATTAAGGGAATCCAGGATAGGGACAGGGGTCCCCAAGACACCAGAGAAATGAAACATTTTTTGGGGGCCATGATAAATGGGTGAAGAGACCACAAGACACCAGGGAGGGATCCAGGTTTTTTTTCTTCTTTACTGTGACACAAGGGCTGTGATCCCTGGACAGAGGGGGGAGTGGGAACCACTAGACAGTGGGGATCAGGTTTTTTTTACTCTGGACCCATGATTGGTGGGGGGGGGGCACTCGACACTAGGAGGGTTCCAGGGAGGGATCAGAGTTTTTTTTATTTATTTACTGGGACCCCTGATCAGCAGGGTGTGGACTAATGAATTAAACTGTGGTAAAAAAAGCCTCAGAACTGACCACTGGCAGTGATCCATTCAGAGGATTTCTTTCTTCCGCATTTTAATAAATTAACCCACAGTCTGTATATTTATTCTGCAGTTTTAAGGTGTAATTTCCATGAAATTTGCAAAAAATGATTTCCTAACTTTCACAGAAGAGCAAGTCATACTTTTGTGGAAATTCCGCCGGCAGAATTTTTTGTTCGCATACCCCTAATTGAAGTCTCCCACCACCACTGTGTTCCTCTTCCTACAGAACCTTATAATCTGATCAGCTAACTCTCTATCCAGGTCCTCCACTTGTGCTGGTGGTCTGCACACTACCCCCATTCTCAGTGTCCTTTTCTTTGAGTCCTGGAACTGCATCCATAGGGCCTCTATCTTGCCTTCCTCCCCTCTTCCCTAATGCACCTTATCCCCTCTCACACATAGATTGCAATGCCCCCAAGAAAGAGGCACAAAGGGGGATAGCAGTATTCACTGACACACATCACATGGATGCTAGTACACTCAATCCCATCCCTCCACCCACCCACCCTGAGCTAGCTCCAGTTCTGTAGGCACTGAGGTTGATTTAGAGGAGTTAGTACTTTCTGCGAAGGCAGAAGTGGAGGGTTCGCTGGAACTCACAGATTCTGAGATACAGGGCACAAAGGCAAGGGTGTTAGACACAGGAGAAAAATAGAAAGAAGGAAGGGAAGGAAAAAAAGGCTAAAACTAACAGGACACAAGCAGACATGATGGGAGTAGTGCAGTGCAGGGTCTGTGCTTCACTGGGGACTGGGGGTCCCTCTGGAGGGATACAGGCCTATACTGGTGTGATGGTCTGCATCTGTCCAGGAAGGGAACCAGGATCCTAGGTGATAGGTTTAAATGACTCATTGGCAAGCATTTAAACTAGCTAAGGGGGGGAGGTGCTAAAAAGGAGCAGGGAAATCCTAGCCACCCCCCCAAAAAAAAGCAGGGTTGTTAGTGACGTAAACACCAAGATAGAGAAGTCGATAGGGAGAAGGGCAGGGGTAAATGGAGAAAAATGAAAAGGCAGCAAAGAGAGGGATGGGGCTAAAAGGGGTAAGGCCATCAAAAAATGGAGGGCAATGAGTACCAATGCCTGTAGTCTAGGCAACAAGCTTTCTGAACTGGTTGACTTGATGGAAGAAGGATTCCTGGATATCGTGGCAGTCACAGAAACATGGTACACAGAGAAACATGACTGGGATGTTAACATACCAGGGTACACAATCTACAGGAGGGACAGGGAGGGTGGAAGAGGAGGAGGAGCAGCTCTCTATGTAAGGGAAGGGATCAAAGCAACAGAACTAAAAGGTAGACAGGGAGGAGAGGAGGCACTGTAGGTGGCCTTGGAGACCAGAAATGGCACCACAATCCACATGGGGGTTGTATACAGACCCCCATCTCAGGGGGAGGAAATGGACAATAAAATAACAGAAGGCATCCTTAGGATGGCAGATAAAGGGGAGATAATGTTGATGGGGGACCTGAATATGCCAGATGTTAACTGGAGCACCTCTGTTGCAGCCTCATCCAAGAGCAGGGTCATTCTCGATGCTCTACAGGGGGCATGCCTCAGACAGCTAGTGTTCAGACCCACCTGGGAGGGAGCAGTCTTAGACCTGGTACTCTCAAATGGGGACGGATGAGAGGATCTCAGATCTAGAAGTGGGTAGCCATCTGGGAACAAGTGACCACCAAACAGTGTGCTTCACGATAAACACAGTTGCGGAGTCAAGCCATACAAAAGTGAGGGAACTGGACTTTAGGAGGGCTGACTTAGTCAAAATGGGAGCGTGCCTCACAAAAGCATCAGCAAACAGGCAAAAAAGAGGGGTGGAGGAACAATGGGGAAACATCAACACTGCCATCATAGAGGCAGTAAGCCTTTGCATGAGGCAACTCAAAAGAAAATAAAAAAACACTATGGTTCTCAAAAGAGGTGGCAGGGAAGGTTAGGGAGGAAAGGATAGCATTCAGGAAGTATAAGGAAACACAGAAGGAGTAGGATAGAGAACTGTACCAGTTAAAACAGAAGGAAGCAGGGCAAGCATTCAGAATAGTAAAGGCCCAATCTGAGGAAATGATAGCCAACTCGTTTAAGAAGGGGGATACATTTTATAGGTACATTAGGGAACAAAGAAAGACCAAGGGAGAGATAGTGAGGCTTAATAAAGGGGAGGGTGGGCAGAAAGGGACAGTGAAAAAGCAGGGATAGTGAACAAATACTTCTGCACAGTATTCACAAAAGAAGAGCAGGGGGAGGTACCTAATCTGATCAATAGAAGCACTCTGGATAGGGGGTCAATACCAGTCCTTTCACAGAAGAAAGGGTTTTGAAAGAACTTCTAAAACTGAGGGTGGACAAAGCAATGGAGCCTGACAGGATTCTCCCCAGAATTCTAAAAGAACTAATGGGAGAACTAGTGACACCACTGACAATCCTTTTTAACAAATCATGGGAGGATGATGTGATACCTAAGGACTGGAGGAGAGCACAAAAGTGGGAGCAAAGCAGAGGCAGGAAACTACAGACCTGTTAGTTTGACCTCAGAGATAGGAAAATGATGGAATCACTTCTGAAAGAAAGAATTATTGTGTACCTAGAGGCTAGCAGGGCACAGGACCCAAGGCAGCATGGATTCAGTGTGAAGGTCATGTCAGAAGAATCTAATCGATTTCTTTGATTGGGTGACCAAAGCAGAAGACCATGGAGTGGCTGTGGACATGGCCTACCTAGACTGTAGCAAGGCATTTGACACAGTTCCACACAAAAGATTAATAATCAAATTAGCCAGCCTGGGAGTGATTCTCAGGGTGGTAGCTTGGGTAAAAATTGACTGGACAACAGGACACAGAGGGTAATAGTAAATGGAGTTCATTCCAAAGAAAGGGGGGTTACTAGCAGAGTACCGCAGGGTTCAGTACTGGGTCTGGTCCTTTTTAATGTCTTTATAAGTGACATTGTGGAGGGACTGGAAGGAAAAGAATGCCTCTTTGCAGATGACAGAAAGATCTGCAACAGGGTTGATTCACAAGGCGGGGTGGAAAGGATGAGAAGGGACTTGGCAAGGTTGGAGGAATGGTCAAAAGTAGGGCAGCTAGATTCAATGCAAAGAAGTGCAAAGCAATGCACATGGGAAACAAAATCCCAGGGGAAGAGTACATAGTGGGGGGGGGGGAATTAACAACAACAAAAATGGAAAGGGACCTGTGGGTAGTCATATCAGATGATCTTAAAGTAAGCAAGCAATGTGAGACAACAGTAAGGATGGCTGGGGCTATACTGGAATGTATAGGGAGAGGCATCGCCAGTCGAAAACAGGAAGTTGTTATTCCTCTGTACAGACAGTTGGTGAGACCCCATCTGGAGTACTGCGCCCAGTTCTGGAGACCCCATCTCCGCAAGGACATAGACAGGATGGAGGCAGTACAGAAGAGGGCAACTAAAATGGTGCAGGGTCTGCAAAAGAAGCCATATGAAGAGAAACTAAAGGAGCTTAATATGTATACTCTTGAGTAAAGGAGGGAGGGGTCGGACATGTTAGAAACTTTCAAGTACCTCAAGGGAATCAACAAAGTCCAAGAGGATATCATCTTTCAGAAAGAGATGTGTAAGAACAAGGGGACACAATCTGAAGATAGAGGGGGAACAGCTCAGGGGCAATGTGAGGAAGTATTTTTTCACAGACAGGGTGGTGGACACATGGAATGGCCTTCCTGAAGAGGTTATGGGGTCAAAAACAGTGGGGGAATTTAAGAGTGCATGGAATGGACATAAGGCAATTCTAGTGTGGGGGGGAGGAAGTAGGTTGTTGGTTAACTAGGATCTGCATCTTATCCAATAGGTAGCGAAATAGGTTACTAGGTGGGTCAAGCGGTCATTATCTGCTGTCAAAGTCTATGTTTCTATGTGGGGCAGCAGTCTTCAGGGAGGCTTTCTGGAAGCTGTGGTGCTGTCCCATCTGCAGTCACCTCTCTGGGTTGTGGGTGGAGGTGGCTTGTCTCAAGGCTGATTTGGCTAGGTTTCAGGAAACCTCTTCCCCACACCCAGGGGCCACCAAGTCCTCCCCCACTGTCTCAAATGTTGCCGAGGAGGAGCGGCTGGACTACGGTGGGCTCAGGAAGGGTGAGGAAGGTAGGACAGAGGCACATCCCTCCTATGGCCCCACTCCATAACTCTTTTGCTGCTCTAGCATGAGGTTGGACTGCTCCAGTGAGACACCCACAGTGGTGACCAAGGAGGCTGTGGGGGTCCTCCACAGCAGAAACCCCATGGGGGGCAGGGGACCTCAGAGAAGGAGGAGGAATCAACTTCTGGTGGGGGACTCAATCATTAGGGGGGTAGACTTGGGGGCAGGAGGGGGGAAAGTGAGGGAGGAGAAATGCATACCTAGCACTATGGCATGGAGGGATGGAAAGTCCATCCTCAGGATTGCTGGGGCAGCAGGATGGGAGGGCAAGACAGAGGCCATTGTCCACCTGGGAAAAAATGACCTGGCCAGTGATGAGGTTAGGGTAGTGCAGGAGAGGTTCAGGGAGTTGGGGAGGGGGTCTTAGACAGGTAGCAAGCTCTGTAACATTTTCTGAGATATTCCCTGTCAATGAAAAGGGGGAGGACAGGGTACTCCACACCAAGAGATTCAAAGCATTGCTCAAGGACTGGTGTGGAGCACAGTGATTTGGCTTTATTGGGGACTGAGGGTCCACCTGGAGGGATGCTGGCCTATACAAGAGTGATCGCCTGTATCTCTCCATGGGGGGAAGCCGGATTCTCCATGAGAGGTTTAAATGTTTCATCAGCAAGTATTTAAGCTAAGTAAAGGGGTGGTGGGAGCAACAGGGTGAAGCAAACAGCCCCCCCCCCACAAAATAAAATTGTCAGAAGAGATGAACCTAAGGTTCAAAAACCACCATAGATGTCTAAAAGCAAAATAGGTATATAAAAAAAAAGAAATAAGCCAACAAAGGAGATTGGACAGGAGATTTGCAGAGGAAAGACATGGGGACAAGAGGAGAATCATTAGGAGAGAAAGCAGCAGAAACTGGAAGGCCATGTGCACAAATGCCCACAGTCTGGGAAATAAAATCCCGAATCTTATGGCCTTGATGGCAGAGACAGACCTAGACACTGTTGCTGTCACTGAGACATGGTTCACAGGAAACCACGACTGGAATGTATCCCTACCAGGTTACAATCTATTCAGGAGGGATAGGGTGGTAAGAAAGGGAGGAGGAGTGACTATCTACATCAGGAAGGGAATTAAAGCAACTGAGATAGAGAGAATGCAGGAAGAGACAGAGGCACTGTGGATCACCTTGGAGATGGAAATTGCACTGCGATTCGCACTGGAGTGATCTACAGACCTCCCACATAAGGGGAAGAGCTGGACAGGGTACTTGTAGAAGCCATCCACAAAATGGCAACTAAAGGAGAAGTGCTGCTGGTGGCAGACTTCAATCTGCCAGATGTCACTTGGAGCAACCATGCTGCAGCCACAGCCAGGAGACAAAACATCATGGATACCCTGCAGGAAGCCTGTCTCAAGCAGCTAGTGTTACAGCCCATGCTAGAGGGAGCAATCTTGGACCTGGTACTCACCAATGAGACAGAATTACAGATGTAAGGGTGGGTAGCCACCTTGGTGCAAGAGACCACAATACGGTATGGTTCAATGTGGGGACAGCGGAGAAGGCAAACTGCACAAAAGCAAGGGTCCTGGACTTCAGGCTAACTGACTTTGCAAAGAAGGGGAACATCTTAGGAAATTGCTAGCAGGAAATGAGAAGAGGGGGGTAGAAAAACAATGGGTGAAGTTTAAGGGAACCAAAGTGGAGGAAACACGCCATTGCATAGGGCAAATGAGCAAAACAAAGAGAAGGAAAAAAACACTATGATTCTCAAAGGAAGGGACGGAGAAGGTAAGGGCAAAAAGGGTGGTATTCAGGAAGTATAAGTAATTACAGAGGGAGGAAGACAGGGAACTGTATTTTGAAAAACAGAGGGAGGCGGGGAAAGTAGTCAGGAGCGCCAAGGGGCAAACAGAAGAAAAAGTAGCCCAGGCAATAACTAAATGGGACAAGAACTTTTACAGGTACATTGGTGAAAGAAAAACGACTAAGGGAGGGATTGTGAGACTAAAAGAGGAAGAAGGTAAGTGTACAGAGGGAGACCAAGAAAAAGCAGAAATACTAAACAAATATTTTTGTTCAGCATTCATAGAAGAAGGGAAGGGGAAGGGGAAGGGGAGGAACAATAGTTGGAAATTAGAAGCACCACTGGAATGGACCCCAGTCCATTTATGGAAAACAGACTTCTAAAGGAGCTCGCAAAACTGAAGGTGGACAAGGCAATGGGGCTGGATGGGCTAGATGTCAGAGTATTAAAAGAACTCAGGAAGGTGCTGGCACTAACACTGACAGCCCTTTTCAACAGATCAATGGAACAGGGGTGGTACCAAAGAACTGGAGGAGGGCCAGTGTAGTCCCTCATCACAAAAGTTGGAGCAGGGAGGAGACAGGCAATTACTGACCAGTCAGCCTGACCTCTGTGGTGGGGAAACTAATGGAGTCACTACTAAAAGAAAGGTTGATGATATATCTTGAATCCAGTGGTTCACAGAATCTGAGGCAGCATGGATTTACAGCAGGAAGGTCTTGTCAAACTAATTTGATAGATCTTGTTGACCGGGTGACTAGGGAAGTCAATCAGGTGGTAGCAAAAGATGTGGCCTAACTGTTTTTCAGTAAAGCCTTCAACACCATCCCACACTGGAGGCTACTGAACAAGCTGGCCAGCCTGGGGGTGGGCCCCAGGGTGGTAAACTGGGTCAGAAGTTGGCTAAGTGACAGGACAGAGACAGTGGTGGTAAACAGTGTCCAATCCGGAGAGAGGGGGGTGACCAGTGGGGTCCCACAGGGATCAGTGCTGGTACCAGTCCTCTTTAATTTCTACATAAGTGACATTACAGAAGAGCTGGAAGGGAAGGTATGTCTCTTTGCAGATGACACAAAGATCTGCAACAGGGTGAACACTCCAGTAGGGGTGGAGAAAATTAAAAAGGACCTAAGCAGGCTTGAGGAGTGGTCAAGTGTGTGGCAGCTAAGATTCAATGCAAAAAAGTGTAATATCATGTACTTGGGGGAGGTACTAATGGCCACCATACAGTAAAAGGATCTGGGAATGATCATATTGGATGACTTATAGATGACCAAACAATGTGAGAAGGCTGTGAGGAGAGCGAGTGTAATGCTGTAGTGCATAGGTAGAGGTATCTCCAGCAGAAGGAATGAGGTGGTGATGCCACTGTACAGAACATTGGTGAGGACTCATCTGGAATACTGTGTCTAGTTCTGGAGGCTGCATCTCCAGATAGACATAGACAAACTAGAAGCAGTTCAGAGAAGGGCAACAAAAATGATGCAAGGGCTGCACCAGAAGTCATATGAAGATAGACTAGCAAACCACAATATGTACTCTGGAAGTGAAAATAGCGAGAGAGAGAGAGGGGAGATATGATAGAGACTTTCAAATACCTTAAGGGTATAAATAAGGTACAGGAGGGTACCATCTCTCATGAAAGAAGATGTGCAAGAACAAGGGAATACGATGAGAATAGAGAGGGTAGACTTAGAGGTAATATGAGGAAGTTATTCTTCACAGAAAGGGAGGTGGATGTATGGAACAGCCAACCAGTGGAAGTTGTGGCACCAAAACGGTGGGGGAATTCAAGAATGCATGGGATGGACATGAGGGAATCCTAGCGATAGGAAGACAGGGTAAGCTGCAGATCACTTAGGACATGTGGATCCGAAATAGGTAGGTAGGGAAAATGGGCAGACTAACTGTAGGTGGGCCAAGTGGTCCTTATCTGCCATCATATTCTATGTTTCAATGTTTCTATGCTTCTATTGCTAGTGTACTATCTGATTCCAGATTTATGACAGCTCTAATATGCTCAGTCACCCTGACTTTAAATTTTATAATGATCTTATTTATGTAAAGTGCACCACATGTCCATTCAGCCAAATAGACTATTCCTATTGTTTTTTTAACAGTGATCTTTTTTATTAATTTTGTAAACAAAATGACAACAAAAACGATTCGTACAAGGTAGTACATTTATTTTAGAATGTAGATTTTTATACACTGAATAAAATTGCTTCTCTTTGAGATTATCCCTTCCCACTCCCACCCCTAGTTCATGTTATGGATTGCAGTCTTAAGTTTCTAACTACTTATACTATGGGGCTATATGAAAATTTATACTACAAGAAATTATAATTGCAAAAGTGGGGGAAGCATACATTCCAAGAGGTGTCAAAAATTCCCCAGTTTTCAGAAACATACTCCATTAATCTTTCCATTACTAATTTGTATTTAAAATCCCGTGTCCATTTGATCATATTAAATTCAGGTAACACAGCGGAGTTCCAGTTTGCAAGAATCATTCTTTTAGTAGTAATTGTTGCTAAGCAGAGAATTTTTGTTCTTTAGGGTGTAAATTCAAACCATCAAAATAATTTAATTAAAAAAACTGAGGTAATAATGGTATATGTTGGTTTAGAATTTTATTTACTTTGCTTTGTACTCTTTTCCGCCACTGAAATATTTCTATACAGTTCTAAAGTGAATGAAAATTAGCTATTTTTTCCTGTACATGACAATTGTGCTATCTTGTTAGATTGGGAGAAATATTTCAGTTTGTTTGAGATTATTTAAGCATGGTCTATATTGTATTGATTTATTTTTAGCATATGTATATAGCTTATTAGCTATAATACAAATTTGTTTCCAATTGTTGTTACCCAATTTCAAGTTAAATTCGGTTTCCCAGCTCTCTCATGTTTTTGAGTTGGTCTTATCCATTTTTATGTTGGCGCGCTTGCATAGCCAACGTCTTGCAGTAGTGTAGCTTTGGAGGCGCTGTCACTGTTGGTTGAATGCAGGGCATGCATCAGTAGGTACGTCCCTCATTCCTCAATCAGCCTGCATGCCAGCGCCACACCACCTGGGCAGGCACATCTAAGAAAAGGTCCACTGCAGTGCGAGCAAAGATCATCACGTCAGCAGACCTCCTGACGTGCTTACCCAGAAACACAAACATGGCGGCACACTGCCGGCCAAACTGCCGACTTTGGGGCTGCCCAATCCCCCTGTCAGCTTACCCCCTCAATGTATGTGCCAATGGGGAAGCCCACTGCTGGCATAAAGAACCCCCATTTGTTATATGCTGAGGGGGCACCCAAACCCCCTTGGCTCTTGCCCCCACTTTCCTTAGGTGCCAATGGGGGTGTCCAATCCCTGTCGGAATAAAGTAACCCCCCTTTTGTTGTGTGCTGATGGGATGCCCAATCCCCCATCGGCTACAGCTGCTCCCAAAAAACAGGCTCTGTTGGCATGCTGGGAGTCCACCCCAGCATGCCACATGCTCCTGCAAACAGAAAAATGGTCCTGCAATGTTTTTTTTGTACCTGTGGAAAAGGAAGCAGTCTCTCAGGCCTCCCTGCCCCTCTCATAACCCACCACCCACTGCACCCTGCCTCCCCACCCCCCACCCCATGCCTGGAGTCAGGACGATGATCTTCAGTGGACTGGGAACACGTCTGCACTCTTCAAAGCTGACCATGAACTGAGAAAATGCCGGTAAGCTGTATAATGGAATAAATAGATTTTTTTTAACTTTGATGCATATCTCAGGCATTTTTTGAAATTTGGGCACGAAATTTTCAACATGGGGTTTTTGGGACCCCTCCTCATGAATTCTGGCACTGTGATGGTGTTATTTGGTCCTGAAAGGTGATTTTGTGATCACTGCACTGAATCACTTTTCGGGACTGAATAACGAAACGACAGTGCCACTGTTCATGAAGGGAACTCTCAAAAAGCCTATGTTGCAAATTTGGTGACAAAACTCCCCAAAATGGCTGTTTTACAAGTGTGCATTACGCTGTTTCTATGCATGCATGTAACATCATGAATTTGAATTTGCCTACCTTGACTTCAGCAAAGCTTTCAATACTGTTCCACATAGAAAGTTGAGTAATAAGCTGGGTAGGCTAGGGAGGGTCAGACGTTGGTCAGCTGTGTGGCAAACTGGTTGACGGGAAGAAAACAGAGAGTGGTGGTAAATGGTATACAGTCAGAAGAGATGCAAGTCACAGTGGGGTACCTCAGGGATCAATCCTGGGGCCAGCCCTCTTCAATATCTTCATCAGTGACATTGCAGATGGACTGGAGGGTAAGGTTTGTCTGTTTGCAGATGACACCAAGATCTGCAACGGAGTAGATGATCCAGATGGGGTGGGCAGAATGAGAAGATATCTGGATAAACTAGCAAAATGGTCAGAAGAGTGGCAACTGGGGTTTAATGCAAAGAAGTGCAAGATCATGCACATAGGGAAGAGAAACCCTGAAGCCACCTATAGGCTGGGAGCGGAGTTACTGGCAGTCACAAGGGAAGAAAGAGACTTGGGCATCATCATCATCACCAATGACCTGAAATCATCCAAGCAGACAACTAAAGCAGTAGGTAAGGCTAGAGGGATGTTGGGGTGTATTAATAGGGGTATCACAGGTTGGAAGAGGGAGGTAATAATCCCTCTTTACATGACACTGGTTAGGCCCCATCTGGAGTATTGTGTGCAGTACTGGAGGCCACACCTTCACAAGGACATTAACCAAATTGAGGCAGTCCAGAGAAGGGCAACCAAAATGGTGCAGGGACTGCATCAGAAAACTTATGAGGACAGATTAACTGAGCTGAATATGTATACTCTAGAGCAAAGGAGGGAGAGAGGTGATATGATTGAAACATTCAAACACCTTAAAGGCATTAACAAGATGAAAGAGTCTAACATGTTTCAATATAAGAAAATTAGCAGGACAAGAGGACACAGCATGAGATTAGAGGGAGGCCAATTAAGGGGTAATGTGAGGAAGTTCTTTTTCACAGAAAGGGTGGTGGATGCATGGAACGGCCTACCTCAGGAAGTGGTGGACATGAATACAGTGCAGGGCTTCAGACAGCATGGGATAGGTATAAGGGAGCAATACAGATGAGTATGAATAGATAGGCCATTGACAGAGCAAAGGCCAATGGCAAATTCATAAGGTAGAAAAAGAAATGGGCAGACTGGATGGGCCTTGCAGTCCTTATCTGCCGTCAACTTCTATGTCTCTATGTTTCTATAATTTGCACAAGGGCTGGGTCGACACCTTTTTCCATCATAATTGACTATAAGGTCATTCGATCTATAGTGTCAAATGCTGCTGAATAGTCTATGTAAGCCACAAACAATTTCTGCTGCCTGATTTTTATGTAGTTTTCTATTAAATGGAGCAAGACAAAGCAGTTATCTATTGTTGTGTAATTGCCTCTGAAGCCTACTTGTAATTCTGATAATCCACCGAGCTGGTTTATTTATTTTAATCTGTTTAATATAATTTTTAAAAATATTTTTAAATTGACATCTCATAGACTGATTGGTCGGTACATCATGGGGTCTGATATACTACCCTTTTTGTGAATCGGGACCAGCTCTGCTCCTCTCCAGGAGTCTGGAATAAAGTTCTCCTTCATACATTTATTATAAAAGCTGCTAAGAATATCACACGAAATGGGTGGACTACACTGGTGAACTTCTCAGGGTATCGAGTCAGGCCCAAGGAATTTTTTTTTTTTGTGATTTAATAGCTAAATAAACTTCTGCCCAGTGTATTGTTATCGAATTTTGTGATTCTATTGTATACATTTGAGCTGGGGATAACTCAGGATCGTAAAATATGGTTTTGAAGTGATCTGTCCACAATTTTTCTGTAACATAAGAATCCAGTGCATGCTTACTATTACCTGATCTTCTGGCTTCCACTGCCTAGAATGTTTTGGAGTCTTTTTCATTGATGGCAGTGAGCATTTTGTTCCACTGATTGTGTTAATAAGCTAGTTTTGTATGCTACTGTTTCCTTTCATAGTTTAGGACTTTTAGGATTGATTTGCTTTTGTCTTTCTTCACTTTTCTAATCTTGTGTCTTAAAGTTTTTTTCTTTTTTAAGCAGTCTTCATCAAAACCATCCAACCTTTTTGTTCTTTAAGGCATTTATTGTTTTTTTCTTTGTACAGAAATTTTTGTAGGATCTCAAACAGAGCCTGCATTTTTTCCCAGAAGTTTTGGGCATCCATACTGAGAAAATAAGTGAGTTCCTTAGAACTGAAAAAAAATGTTGGATTACAGAGCCTATATTTTCGTTCAATATTTCATCCCACAGAATCCTTTTTTTTTTTGCCCTGATCTTGGTGATTGCTAATGGTACTTTTCAATTATTTTGATCAAGTTTTACAAAACCCTTGTAAAAGGATGGGAAATGATCGCTCTCAGTTCTGGGAGTCACACAATCTTTATCCAATCAGCTAATGGTCCTGACTATAATAATAAGTCCAGGAGTGATAGCGTATTTTCTTTAAAATAAGTATTGTTTTCTGTGCTATCTCCCAGTAACCTACCATTCAATGGGTACATTTTACAGTATTTTAATACTTTAATTAGTTTGTGGCCTGCTCTACTCATTTTTACATCCTGCATCACTCCTACATGACAGGAAATAGAAAGTTCGAGGTAATCCCAATTTGAGTCATCTCTCAAGCCATCATAGTTTCATAGTCTAACGTTATAGTCCCCTAGTGCTAGAGCCTGGTTTACTTATGCTGATTCAACAACACTGTTGTCGAGGTTCAGCATAGTGAGATTCCCTATGTCATCAGGCAAAGTTTCATCTGTCAGACATTGGTTTGTTTTCTATCGGGGGGGGCTGCACCCCCACACCCCCTATTTAGGATTCCTAACTCCAAGTCAAAGTTAACTGAAGGGGGGGGGGCGAAAGTCAGCAAAAGAGTGAAATTTTTCCCACAGATCCCTCACAGTGACAGTTTAGAAACCTGTCGAGATTGTTGCTGTGGGGGATTTCATCGTATGGGTTTCACTGTGCGGTCGGCATACCCTAGAATCTCTATCTCTGGATTATTCACATTTATATCTTGGATTGTACTTTTGAAAGTATGCCATATTGAAGCTTTATAAGAACTGGATGTTGAAGGGGGATATAACTGTTTATTAATGTTGAAGGGGGATATAACTGTTTATTAAAATTATATTAAAGGCACTTGAAACCAGCATAGGTATAATACAATTCTAACTTAAGAGGATTTTGACTATCCTATCTACTACTCCGATTTTGACATAGGTTGCAAGACCACCCATAATTCTATTGTACTTGCTATTTTTGTTTACTGGTACGTGGCACAGCTTATATTAAGTAAAATGGTTGATTCATCTCTATGTCAGGTCTCCTGGAAGGCTAATATGTCCCCCTGACTGATGAATTCCTTCCAGTCTTCGTCCTTAAACTTATTTTCTAAGCCAGCAATATTCCATGTAAGTTTATTGAAGTTATTAATGTAAGATCTATCAGCAGATGCATGTAGTGTTGTGGGCTGGTTTATGCTACAGGGACTTGTAGTAATACTAAGTAATTTCTCATAACCCTCTATTGTCCATCATCTATCAGCCAATTCAGTAGTGTCTGCACATAAGGTTCATTCGATAAATCTTAGCTGTAAGTCCAAAACATATGATTCAATGAGATATAGTCCCATGGCATCCAACAACTGTTCATTATTTTCTCTGCCATGTCTTCCCTCATTATTAGTATATGCAGCTGAGTAACCTCATTACTTATGTTTACCTCTATACATTTTTTTCTTCAGTATGTATTTCTAAGAGATTTCTGAATAAATTATGTAATGCACATGTTATGGTTTGAGAATCTTTCTGATCAGTGACTGGCATACCAAACAAGGAAAACGCTTTTCCAATTTTGTTCTCCTGTACTTTTTTTTAGGAACCACCACTGAACTGCTCTAAATTGGGAAACAGGATTTGAATTCCCCATTGATCAAAGACTTATGTATTTATAAATATATAATTGGCAAGCTTGGGCGACATCATCCTTTAATCGATTATTAATCCAGTTATTGGTTATTACTTTAGCATCCTTGACATCTACTGAGAATAATTCACTTTCTATGGTATCTGCTATCAGTTGTGCTATATTGTAAATAATATTTTCTTCCTTGTATGCAATCCAATTTTACTACTATGCTTCATACTATGGCATTTGGAGCTTAGCGAAGTGGTGAGCCCATATGCGCTCCATGTCAAGTCAGTAATAGGATAGGATGTTACCATTCAAAATATATCTCTCCATGTTTTTCTTAAACTGCCCCTTATCTGTACTTTTGATAATGTAAGAAGTGAAGTTATTCCAAGGATTCACTACTCTTTGCATGAAAAATGCTCTTCTTTTTTCCGTACTGAATTTAGGTGGCTTTAGTTGATTTGGATGTCCTGTAGTACTCTTATAATTAGTTTTAAATTCCTGGTGTAGTTTGTTGAACAAATAATTATCTTGGATCAGGGAGCAGCAAAGCAGCAAAGCAGCAAATCACCCCTAATCATCCTAGTATCATGTGACATTAGATTTAGCTTGGTCAGATGATCTGCATATGTTAAGTTTTTACAGTCATAAATGAATTTGGTTGCCTGCCTCTGAACCTTTTCAAATCTATCATTCATGCCACCCTTCATTAGTCCCCATGAAGGGGAACCATAATCCAGGAGAGGCCTAACATAAGATCTAAACAAGGGCATCAATACTTCTTCTCTACTCTTAATGTTCCTTCTAATTGCCCATAGAATCTTTTAAACCTTGGCTACCTCTGTGTCCACAAGTGTATTAAAAGTTAATTTGTAAGACATAATGATTCCTAGGTCCTTTTCTGGTTGGTTTTATTAATTAGTACAGTCATGATATAGTAGTTTGTTCGTATATTGTGAATACCAAAATGCATAATGCTACATTTGTCCATGTTAAATTCCATGTTTACTGAATCCATCCACTGTACTATATTATCTAAGACTGCCTGGAGGATAGCTCTATAAATCTGAGGACTGGAAGCTGGCTTTCTTTTATAGTTTAAGAAATTTGTGGTTGCTCTCCTGTTTCCCCTCCTGCTATGGTGTCCTCTTTCTGTAAGCTGGGTTTTTCCCAGTTTTCTTTTTCCCTTTGGGGAACTTTTTTTCCCTGTATCTATCTCTCTGAATTTTGGGAGACCCTCTAAGGTCTTTCCAGATGCAGACTCATTAAGTCCTGTCTGTTCCATATGGGCTTGAGTAATGTGACCATCAGGGTGAAGTTCTGCAGCAAAGAGATTCACCTCTGTTTCCGACATATTTAGGTGATTAGTTAGTTTACCTGGTAAGTACTGCTTACTCTGAGGCATATATGTGTCTATGTTACCACTTCTCATTCTGCTTTGTTTCTTTCTTTTTTACAGTTTTTTGACCATTCTTATTCTTTTCATTAATTGAATTTGCTTCTTAAGCCATTATGTTATGTACTTTTTTCCCCCGTTATTTGGACATTTTTCTCCTTTGTATTCCTTATTTCTTTCTTTTTTCTCTCCGGAGATCCTGGAGTCCTTATAAGACTAAAGTCCAGTCTAATATGTGCCTCTGCACATTCACTGATATTAATTACTATAGAGGAACTTCGTTCTGTTGGGAAAATTGATTCCAATTTCTTATCAATTGACTCTATTTTTTCTCCGCTGGTAGCAATATTTATTCTAGCAGAGTCCAAATTATTTGCTATAGCTATTAGTTGTTCCATTAAGGCTAAATTTGCTGTTACTTGGTTTCTTAATAATGTGATTAGATCCTCACTCATACACTGGGGGTATACATAGTATACTGTTGTTCTGATTATTTTCCCTTTCAAGTTCCTTCTACCCATACTGCTTTTCATGATATTCTCTGTGACTTTCATATTTTGGTAAATTTCTCATGTGAAATGCTTCTGATGTTTTAGGCTTTTGTATTGCATATTGCAAGTCATCTCTCACCTCCTTCACATCTTCTATAGGGCTCCTCAGTATCTGAGGTATCCAAGATAACTGAATTTTCACTATTTATGAAAATGAGCAATGATATGCAATAACCATCTACATTCTGGAGTATCTTTACACTGCAAACACGACTATCTATGATATAGAACCGAGAGACATGTAATAATTCTGGTGAATTCTGTAATTTCCCTATTATCTCATGTTGCACTTCTTCCTGTAGGTAATATTCAAGGTTTAAAGAATGGTTGCCCTGTTTTGTTCTGAGTTTTTCCTCCAGATCTAGCACGACTGGAAGGGTGCTACAAGTGTTTAGTTTAAGTGTTGAAGTAAATCCAGAAATTGCTTTTATAGTATGGGCAGTGAGTTTTGTCTGTATAGTTCTTTCTTTACTAAACGTTTTGAATACCAGTTCATGTACTAAAGGTGATACATCAGTATTAGTTTGTCTTTGTAATCGAGTTGCAACCATATTTAACTCTCTGTGGTACCTTTGATTTATCAGTTGCAATACTTCTACAGCCAATTAATCTGTTATGTGAGATGAATTTTAAGTTCTTATACCAAGTTCAGCTAATAGTGTGAGCCAACTAACCAAAGGCTGGATGAGTAGATATAATAAAATACAATGCTGCTTTTCAATAGGCTTTCTAGAAAAATAGGCCCCGAAATAGGGATCTCTCAATGATTTATAAAATTTCTAGAGCACAATCCAGAATGTACCACAGTATCTGGTTTATGATATGTCAAGCAATTTTCTATACTAAATTTACCTTCACTTTCCCAGGACTACCTATTATAGAAGGGGTCACTGTAATGTACCAGTTGTTGACTTAAGTGAGCTATATCTCTGTTTATTCCTTACATTCTTAATTGTACATATTACTGTAAAAAGTAGGTTGAGTAAGTTGAATCATTAATTATCCTGTGTAAAACCTGAGTAGAACCTCTTTGAATTTGAACTTGTTGATGACCCAGTGGATATTCTGGTAAATGTCCCAATAGTTCAAGCATTCTTTTGATAATTTTTTTCCTGGTTTCTCCTCCCACAGAACAGCTGCTTCTCCAGTCCTTTTTGCTTATATCCAGGTCTCTGTTCTCTATTCTGTTTTCCTGCTCTCAGCCACCAACCCGCTAGTGGTTTAATAGTAGTCCCCAGTTATAAGAGTCTACACACAGACCCTAAGGGATGAATGGAAACAAAAACAAAGTAACAGTGCCAAGAGCCAGAGAAAAAACTAGATCCTATAACATACCACAAGCCCAGGACCTTTAAGCTGCTATCATAAGTTTGGTTGCTGACTACTACTATTTTAGCAATCAGAACCTAGTTTAAGTTAATATATGGAGCATGTACAGATCATAGATTACAAGTGTTACAAGTATTACAGTATCTGGATTGTAATTTCTAAAAAAGCAACCCTGGAAAATTACCATTTATGTTGAGTTGCTGTAGGTCATCTGTCCTGTGCAAAGATCTGTATCCTAAGTTTAACACCAGGCAAAAGCACTGAATGACACTAAGCAAGTAAAGCAGAAAAATGCTAAAATAATCTTTCTGATCCTACTCGCATGTGTCCATTCCAAATGGTAGACATTGTTACAAGCAGAAGTTTCAGCCAAATCAGCCAAATTTGGTATTCCAGCTAATTGCAGCAGAAAACATAGCCTGATGCAGCCTTTCTTTATCTATGACTTCAACTAGCTTCAAAAAGCCTCTGGTGATTTCTGGGAACTTATAGCCCTGCTGCTGTCCACAAATACAGAGGATACAAGGATATATGTTAGGCACACTTTTTTAGCTTTATAAACCATCACTACGCTAATGATTTTTGTAAATCCTTTTAATCACCTTGTCACAAATGTATAGTATACACTGTATTACGATTAATAAATAAAAAATGTATAGTATATATTAAGATAAATAAATGAACAAGTATAAAACAAGTATACACAGGTATAAAACATGGAATGAAAAATAACATTTTACTATACTAAAACTGCACACACCATTAAAAACAATGTAATGTTCAAGAGCCAAATAAATTGCCCCAGAACTTAACAAACTGAGAACAATTCCTGTAATAGTTCTAAAAGCTGCTGTGCTAACTTGGCCTGCAGTTAGCTGGTGTCAGGTGCATTACAGTGACCCAAACTAGTGATTGCATTTAGAAAACACCAGTGCATGCATATATTTATCAATCGGTTATCTTTCTCCCAGTCAGTCTAGATCAATAACTCTGAAATTGGAGAGAGTTTGAACTTCAAAGAGTTCAACTGCCAATCATTCACTAATTAATAGTATTCAGTGCTCCATGCTGTTTTCAATGTACACTCTTAGAATCAAATAATCATACATGCATTAGTGAATTTGCTAAGACTCTGGATGTATTATTCCCCAAGTAAAAGCACTAGAAGTCGACACATGGATCAACAAAATTAAAATGCCAGAAAGTATCAGGATACACAGCACAAACAATATAAACCCAGAGTAAACACAAAAACAAGAGAAATAAAATGTAGTGTTTTACAGCATAAAAAGCCTGCGAGAGAAAAACCTCCAGTAATATCTATCCCTCAGTAACAACTCAGTTGGGCTATTAAATCTAAAAGAAACAACTGACACTGGGAGCAGTCTTGCAAATGTGAGCTATCAGTGCTTTTGAAAATCTTTTAATATACTGGAAGGGAGAAGGGAGAAGGGAGGAGAATTATTATTACACGTGTAGGCTCATTGATGTTAAAAATAAGTTACTACTCCTTCTTTTCTAGTTATGCAAATTTGGCAGCTTATGTTCTTCAGAGGCATCCAACCCTTGGCAGGGCTGCCCCACCACTTGAGCCCAAAGTGCTGGCTCTGCTATCACCCGGACTCAGAGCACCACGGGGTCAATCCAGTAGAACAACAGTAGAACAAGCTGCTTTGTCACTACAGCACAAGAAAGACTGGAGAGGTGTCTGAAATACCAAACCAAATAAAAGATATGTTCTCCTTTGTTAAGTTAGGGGCAACTATAGCATACCTGCTGTAAGCAAAGGGAAGCTTACTGGACAATCTGCTTAGGCTGTTACCTCCTCACTAGTCTAGCGTGAAGCTTTAGTCTAGCGCAAAGCTGCCCTCTCCTCAGCACTCTCATCTCTTAGCACTCTCGCATGTCCAACTGGAGGTGAGTATTTCAAATACTAATGAAGCATCATATTTTATAACTTTATGGTACTATACTGATGCAGACAAAAACTGCCAGTTTTGGAGTTATGTTTTTTCTAACCAGTTTAAAGAGGACAGGAAATCATTTCTAATTGATAGTTGTTTATAAAGTTTGTATTCTCAGAAATTATATGCATTCCCCTAAATTATCCATATTTAACCATATCTGAATAAACAGTGATGTGAAAAACTGTATTTTGTGTTGTTTTCTTTTTATGAGTGACATTCTGTAACAGTTCTCATCATGGAACCAATAATTTGGAGTTTTCACTATGTCACAGTTTGTGCACAGAACTCTAAACATAGTTCTGATAGGACAATAGCTGATAATTAGCACTCTGTACACAAACCGTGACATAGTAAAAACTCCAGGTTACTGGTTCCATGAAGAGAACTGTAACGGAATGCTGCCCATAAAAACAAAACAATGCAAAATACAGTTTTTCACATCACTTTTTATTCAGGTACAGTTAAATATGGATAATTTAGAAAAATGTATATAATTTCTGAGAATAAGAACTTTATAAACAATTGCGAATTAGAAATGATTTCCTGTCCCCTTTAAAGGGACACTGTGAACCTGTTTTTCATCATGTTATTTCTAGTTAAAAACCTACATTTTATGATTGCCTACCTTCTTTAAAATTCATTGACGTTGCTGTTTGTTTTGTCTATCTCCTTGTTTAGTAGAACTAAAATGCATGTTAATGTATATTTATAAACAACTTTGTTTTGTTTACAATAATTAATCTGTTCTTTCTGAATACTTTCTGAACATTAGGCACACTCCCAAACAGTGCAGTCACTAATTAGGCAGTAGCCTCCTAAACTCCCACTGCATCACAAGGGGCTAGACTGTGATGGAGGTATTCCCAAGTCCAGGAAAGATGCAGTTGGAGCTGATCAAGGAATGTAAACAAACCTGTGTTTGTGTGGTAACACCAGTATGGTGGGCAGTCTGTTTTTCATCTTTTTTAAAGAAAAAAGAGTCAGACTCAAACTAGCGACTAAATCAGCAGTCTTTACAGTATTTTAGCAATCATAAAATGTGTTTTCAAACTAGGGACACTTTGAATTCTAAGGGGGTTGACAGTGTCCATTTAAGGAGTAAATGAGTGACAAACATTTTTAACAATTTTACAAGTGGCACAGTTTTCCCCTCTGTGTTTTGTTTTGTTTGTTCAACTATAACTTTCCACTATTCACTTTCAATGTGACTAAGCCTATGCCCTACAATTCAATATGTACCTAATTAAGTCATTTTCCTAATGGTCCTCCCCCTCATATATTCATGAGCTGCACAATTGAGCGTCTGTCGATAGACCATTATGACCTGTTTCTGCTGGTGTTATGTTTGCATGTTCATATTTAACTGCAACTCCCTCTTTTACTACCATAGGTGCATACTATACGCTCATTTATGTTCCGTATGCTGTAACTCTGCATGCCCTGGGTGGTTAGGCACTCGCCTTCTCCTTGTCGCTTAAACCAATTATGTATGTATTCTCTCCCAAGTAGTGCTTTTGGCAAACTTTTGTCTTATGATTATTTTTTCCAGCTATAAAAAAAACACATTATTTGTAATACTGATTTGGGAATCAAGCATATTTTTTTTCCTACATCATCTCTTATCTAATGGTGACTGACATGCTCAGCATCCAGACAGTGGCTCTCTTCCCTAGCTCCATTCTGATGTGTTTCTTAATCCTTCCTCCTGCCAGAATGGACAGTCTGGCTTGTAAAGCACTTATCCTTGAAGAAAAACTTTCAGCAATCATGGGGTTTCTGCACCTTACAACCAGGAGTGAGAGCACCAGTGAGCTGATGTGCCGAGCATTGCAAAGGTGTGCATACCAGTGCCCTCATTAATTCTGCCGGCCTCCCTTACCCCATTCCTTGTGCTGGCACAGTGATCTGTGTGCCAGCACAGGGAAACTCTTGTACCCGCTTTGTGTATAGTACAAAGGGGTACAGTGGTGTAATGTGTCATAAGGGTGTCCTATCAACCACTGTGTGGCACAAAATTGTGACTTTTACTTTATGGTGTGCCAACATATGATGCTTGAGTTGTGTAAAATACAGTTTCTTTCTGTATTCAAAATCTTAATGTAGTTGTAAAACGAACCTAAAAAACATTATTTCAATTGATAAGATCACTATCAACAGATAATTTTGTGCTACTAGAATAGGAAAATTACTTTTCTGAGTTCAGCTAACACTTAACTCATGTTTACTCCCTGCACAAAGCTGCTGTACCACTCAGTTTTCCTGTCAAGAACATTTCCTGACAAGAGCATACTGAAATTGCTACAGTACTGATAACAAAGTTTGTTTTCTACAAAATTAGGTATTCTAAATCCTCATCACTTTGAATCACCATGTATGTGAAATGTAAAGATACACTGGTACACGTTTAAAAAATAAATATTAAAGCTAGTGTTAGGATTCCAACCCTTGTCTCTTTCTTTAGTTATACAATGATTGGTGTGTACCAAGACTGAACATTGGTTCTTTTATTTGTATGTAAATTATAGAGTCACTACACCACAGAGCCACATGCAAGACAGTGGCAGGCAGTGTGGAGTAAAGATTAAGTCAAAACAGATGAAGAAGATGACCTGCATTCTAATCCAAGTTAGAACATGCTGTATATATTACAAGCTATATTAAAATACAGGGATTATACCTTTTTACAGCATATTTGTTTTGTGCACTGCAAACCAGAAAATGAAAGCATAAAAACACCCCCTGGTATAACACCCAACTCCACAGATTGAAATGTCTTAGGGATAATGCCTGGAAATAAGCAAAGAAATCAAACACTGCCCAGGCCTAGATTAGGTATAAACAGACCCGAAACAAAAACTCAAATGCTGTAAGATCACAACAACAGGAGTTTTTCAAAACAGTCCTGACAGCCATAGAAACATAGAAACATAGACTCTGATGGCAGATAAGGGCTGCTTGGCCCACCTAGTCTTCCCATTTCTCTACCTAGAGGATGAGCTGCAGATCCTATTTAACCAACAGCCTATTTCTTCCTACCCCAATTTAAAAAAAGACCCAAGGAAATTCTGGACAATAAAGAAGAAGATCCAGGGTGGCCAAATGGTTGAAGCTCCTGATTTCTATGAAATAAATGAAGCAGATGTCCCAGTACCCAAACACATAGCAGACAAATTCAGTGAATAGTTCATCAACATGCGCACTGAAACGCTACAACAAAACACCAGCAAGACACTCCAATAAAACCACCAGCCCACAATCCCAGCCAAAAGCACCTTTATATTTAGCAAAATCACACAAGCCCAAGTCTGTGAGGAGCTTTTGAAAAACACAAAAAAAGCTGTAGGACCAGACGGTGTCCCTGCCACACTCCTGAAATATGCAGCCTCAATAATAGTGGCATCCATTGGCAGAGCTTTTCAACATGTTCTTGCAATCTGGGATCTACCCTTCAAAATGGATGGAAGCCCTGGTAGTACCAATACACAAATCTGGACTGAAAACCAAAATAGACAACTACCACTCCATCTGCCTGCTATCCCTAGCTTCTAAGACCTTCAAGAGGGTGGTATGTGCACAACTTGCACACTTCCTTGAAGAGGAAAACCTCCTAAGCAACTGCCAGTCCAGCTTCAAACCACTACACAGCACCACCTCAGCATTAATCAAGGTCACCATAGACTTCCAGGTAGGACTGGACTAGAGGAAAGTCATGGGTGTAATCTTTGTTGATCTGTCAAAAGCATTTGATACCCTAGGCCATGACGACCTCCTGTCCAGATTGAATTGTGTGGGGGTCACTGGCAGTGCAGTGGGCTGCTTTAGGTTCTACCTCAAAAGACATAAACAAGTGGTATCCATAAATGGTTTCAAATACTCCTTCACAATAGTATCGAGGTACCCCAAGGCTGAATTTTAGGATCTATACTGTTCATCATCTACATGACATGAACACCCTCACTGTGTCCAACCCCTTGTCAAACTCCACCTCTACATGGATGATACAATACTCTGCACAGCAGGTATGGACATCATAGAAATTGAACACAGGAAACAATCAGCCTTCGATGAACTTCAGAACTTCTGCTTACACTCAAAGCTAGCCCTGAATGCAAAAAAAAACACAAGTGATGTGCTTCAGCAGAACAGTAGGCCAAGACACAGCTGGTTGCACACTATGACTCAAAACAGCAAATCTATCCACTCTCCAGCAAGTACACAGCTTCTGCTACCTGGGTGTATGGCTGGATGAGAAGATCAGATGAAAGATACACAAAATCTAACAAAAAACCTGGGGAAACATCTAGGAGCACTATGCAAGATCAAACACTCAACAGACACCCTAACCAGGAAAAGAATAGTCGAATTGACAATCCTCCCAATCCTCAGCTACGGTGATCTGTTGTATGCAGAAGCTCACAGTCTGGCATTGGCCAAATTGGACACCATGTTTGGCAGATTCACCTGCTTCATACTGGGTGCCCACTGCAGGGCACACAGGTGTAAATGCTTTAACAGACTAGGCTGGCAAAGACTATAAGACAGAAGGAACTTGCACCACAGAATATATATGCACAAATGCTACAGGAAAAAAACACCAGATTACATAACATGCAACATCCACACAAGAACTATCATGGGGTCACTAAGGTCAGAGGAAGGGTTAGAATTCACATTCCCAAACAGACACTGGGAAGTGGGTAAGCAATACTTCCTCTACACGGGCCCTAAACTCTGGAACACTCTACCCATCCACCTCAGATTGGCAGCAAACCCATAAGCATTGGTAGACTCATGCAATGGCACCTGGAACACTACAACAGGCTGTGACCCTACTGCTCAGCCTCAAAGTAAGCCCCCCATTTCCTCACCCCAAAACAACCCACCTCCATACTATCTTGTACCAAGTCTGCTTATTCAGCAGAACTTTGATTTGTCACTCTAGACTTATCTGCTGCAACCCATTTTAAGCTTACCAAGAGCACTATACACAACCTCAATGTAAATACTGTGAAAGTTGGTAACTCACTGACTGTGCATGTTATAAACACAGCCTACATATGTTCAAGTACACTTTAAACTTGTACCATGTTGTAAGCATAGCCTATGTATGTTCATGTCCTTGTTAAACTTGTACCTTGCGAACTACACCAGGACCTCACTGAAAATGAGCTCTGCTCAACTAAGTATCCCATTCATTCATACTTTGATGATGAATAAAATATTGATTGACTGATTATATGCTGCACTCACATTCAACTAAAAAAGGACCTCCAGATTTGAACTTCTTGTTCTCAACCATGGTGGAAGAATTCAGCTTTCAAAATATTTGATTTAGTTGAGTGCTTAACTTTCCAAATGCTCAGTGAAAGCTGTTGTTTCAGTAGGGTGATAATTGTTAGCATGTTCATAATCAACTATAGTTTTACTTTTTTAGCATGCCAGGTACAGTAAATGATTCAAGCCTGGCTTTATGGTATTGCAGGCAGAGAACTTTGCCAGTAAGCTAACAGGTGCTGGTATCATTTGCAAGTTTTAGAGATAGCTTTTAACATGTTAACTTCATCAGAAATATTAGCAAGAATGTAAATGCAAAATGTAAGGTTCCTGACCAGATTCAAACGTGTGGGTTCCAATTTGCAAAGAGCATGGAATAGATCAGAAATGAAGTCCCCTTTTGCAACACACAGGTGTGGGGCAAAATGTCTTTAAATCTAAAAATGTTAATGTTTGTATTTTCACTGCACAGGCAACAACTTTCTGTGTTTAGGTAGGTGCTTTATTAGTAAAACAGGTGAAGCATCTGCAAAGATAAGTTTCTACTGGCTGCTGTAATTAGTAAATGCAAGGAAGAATGCACATTAAGAGTGTGGTGCGAAGACTCTACTGTGAAATCCAAATACAAACGTTTCCAGCACACTAACTTCAAAACGGGATGCCAAACAGTGATACTGTCAAAAAAGCATTTATTAGAAAACACACATGGACCAAATCCCACTTGACATGTTTCAGACAAAAGTCCTTTTCAAAGGCTTTTGAAAAAGGACTTCTGTCTGAAACATATCAGGTGGAACTTGATCCGTGTGTGTTTTCTAATAAATGCTTTTTTAACAGTATCACTGTTTGGTGTCCCATTTTGAGGTTAGTGTGTGCTGGAAACTTTTGCATTTGGAGTGCTGTAATTAGTGTAAAATGTCTCATAAAGGCTACCTTTTGTTATGAAAATCACACATGTGGTAAACATTGTTAGTGTGCATGGGACTCTCCCTTCACACTGTTTTCTTCGACACATGCATGATGTGTGACTTTTTAAAAATTGGGATGCTCGTCTTTTTTTTTTTTTAATCTGCTGCCACTTTTACTATACTTCCAAGTTGATATGAAGTTGGGATAGTCCATTTGGTGTATAGAGATATCATACACCTAGGGAACTGGCAACCCATGCTACCTGAGTTTAAATCAAGAACAATTCCCTTAACTGAGCAAACACATTATAACAATAATGTATTTTAGTTTAACACCACAGTGGAAGGGGACAGCAACTTCATTGCATATGTAACAGACTCTGAAAAATAGCTGTAACAAACTCTCCCTTCTGGACTGCAAAACTTTTTAAAGAGTCATCTGTATCATCTTCTTTGGCTGCCTCCACCTGGCTTCCCAGGACATTAGCTTTTTACCTTCACAATTCAGATCTGGTAGTGTGCTTCTCGGCTGATGGATGCTAGACAGAGTTTTTTTGTCAGCAAAAATAATGCAGTTACCTTTGCAAATGAGCCACAGTAACTGATTCTATAATAGATTCTTTACTGCAAAACTCAAGTTTCACAATACCAGGATATACAGTACAATAGGGAAAATACACATTTATAGGGAAAAAAAATAAATGTTTTGAACAATAGATGCCAAAAAGGAAAAGGCTACCGTCTACTCTTTTTCAAGACAATATCTTGCCTTCCCAGCTAACCTTAGAAAGACTTGAAACCTAACCTAGCTCTTATCTCCTACACAAAGCTTCGATGCAATTGAGGCTCTTTTCTTATCATAGGTGTTCCTCCAGGCAAAAGCTGTCATTGTAATTAACTCTCTGAATTTATAGCTTAAGGCTGAAACCCTCTGGCTGGTTATTTTCAAGTGCACCAAACATTTTTAATTATGTAACAATTTTGTGTTCAGTTGCTCCAATCAGCTTAAAACCTATGTGTGTTCAATTAAGTCAGTTCTGTAATAAGTTATTATTCAACTGTTCCAATCACCTTAAAATCTGTGTGAGAGTGTGTGTGTTTATGTGTGTGTGTGTGTGAGTGTGTGTGCATGTGCGTGTGTGTGTACGTCCACCTTGGACACTCTCTGAGATTTATCATCCTGTGCAGAGGCATAGCCTACTAGTGACATAGAATGGCCAGTGTGGTTCCCTTTTTTGTTAGATTGACAGGCAGAAGCACTCTGGTAAGACTATAAAGAACAGAAAAAATAGTTTCAGTAACAAAAGCAATTAACTAATTAGTTCCCATTTCTGTCACAGTGGCAATACAAACATTACTGGCCCATTCACTGTTGTTTTACTCCACAAAATATATTCCTAGTATGTAGATGTGTATATCACATAGAAAGAAACATGTATTAATTATATATATGTTAATAAAACATTCATTGTAGGAATTAAACTCTGAACCTTCTATTTCACAGCCCTGCTCCTTCACCACTACACTAGAGAAGGTTCAGCACTTCAGTCTTAAACATTTACAGACCCCCTTGTAATTGTGATAAATGTTGATACATAGACATATTAGGATAACAGTATCTCAGTTACAAGGGGGGGAGTCTGTGTTAAGTTTGGGTGTTGAATGTGCAGAAACACTAGTCAGTTTGTTACAGAGTTGCAGATAGATCATGTTTAAACAGTGAGGGCAGGATTCACAAAGAAGATGTGCTCAGTGCATCTCTGCTGCCCCGGTGCAAGGGAGAGGCACTGAGTACAAATTGGGCGATTCACAGAGGAGGTGCAGGGAGATGACCCCGGCTTATCCCCTCTATGAAGAGCACAGTTGTGCCCCACCCAGGATGTGCTGGGGCTCCCTAGGCTGTGCCGGCACATCCCCCATGTCAGACTGTGAACCCTTTGGGCAGCACATCTCAGGACGTGCTGTGCCCAAAAATGCTATTCACAGCCAGGGACATGGAAATGAGGCCATTAGGCAAACATGGTGCAATGGGGCTATTAGCATGCCATTATGGTCCCATTTGCATTGCACTGGAGGGATGCCCCAGTGGAATGTGCCAAACTGTAGACACCCCCACCCTACGCTGGCCTGACCCCATCCATGAGAAATGCCTCTCACCACGGTGGTACCATCTCACAAGCACACCCCTCCCAGCCCCCGTAACATGTTGCTGTCCTCAGCAGCATTTGAGAATACGGAACACCCCCCAAGCCCTCGTACCATGCCACTCTCCACGGTGGTATATGAGATGGCAGAGCACCCCCCAAGCCCCTGTAACATGCCGCACCCTGCGTTGGTAGTAAAGAGGTCTGAAAAAACCACCCTCAGCCCAAGTCCTTGTGAAAGCCACCTCTGTGGTAGGTAGACGATCAGGATAGATCCACCCCCACCCAGGCATCCTCAGCCACCCCTCTCCCCACCCCACCCCAGCACAGTCCCACCATCGGCAGGCAGCTTAACCCACCCACATACTACCACGGCTGCCTGTCGACAGAGCTGTCTGATACTGACAGTTACCATACTACCTGAAGCAGTTGTGGCAAAGGGGGTTGGTGCCCTGCAGAGTTCAAAGTCCTGTGGTACCGGGCGGGACACGAGCCCTGCACCCCATTTGAAAATCTGGCCCTAGAAGTATGTGTGTTTGCATGCATGCATGTGTGCATATGCGTGTGTGTGTGTGTGTGTGTGTGTATGTGTGCATGTATGCGTGCATGCTGGGGAGAAGAATTTAAGCCAACATATTGTGAAATGATTTTTATGGAAATTTGTGGCTTTATATTTAAGAAGATTGTGTTATGATTTCATTTTTAAAGAACTGCTTATTTAGTAAATGCTACAGTTATGGCAGGTGCTATCGTAATTATGAAATTTAAGTTTTCTAAGTGCTGATTGTGTAATTGTTGGAAAGGTGTAATACTGGGGATGGGTGAACCAACTCTGGCACAGTTCTGAAGCCCCTGGGACTGGGCTGACTCGGCTCTGATCAAGAAAACTGAGTCTTTCATGGCTCAACCCGAATTGCCAAATTGGTCCAATTTGTAACTGCGGTCCAGTCCAGAATAATATTCTCACCACCAGTACTGCATGAAAAAGGTAGGGCTGGGTGCAGAAAGGTGTAAAAAAAAAAAAAGAGTGTTTCTTTTTTTCCCCTAATCTCTGCTGAAGTCTCCCCAGTTCCTGGACCATCACGTGACCAACAAAGGGAAAACCTTGTGATCCTGGGGTACCAAAGAGAGTCAACCAATGAGAGTATCTGTGCTGCGATTGGCATATGTTATAGCCAATCCTCTGTGTCAGCCATCACAGGACATCTCTAGGAAACCACGTATCATGTGCATTTCAGGCTTTGCATTCAATAGACACAGTGTGTGTGTGTGTGTGTGTGTGTGTGTGTGTGTGTGTGTGTGTGCGTGGATCCCCCCCCAAATAAAAAGCGCAAATCATTTTGTAAGACAAGGAAAGGGAGAGGGAGAGAGGGAGTAGATACTGAGAGATCAACAAATTCAACAGCAGAGTGCAGACGTTGCAGCAGATTGCAGAGTGCTCTTATTAAAAAAATATTTATTTTTCATTAGAAAGAGAGAGAGTAGAGTATAATGAGTTCAACAACAGAGTGCACAGTAGACAGCAGCAGAGTGCAGACATTGCAGACTCCACAGTAAAAAAAATAAAAAAATAAAAACACCTGTTTTTGTTAGTCAGAGAGAGAGAGTAAAGAGAGAGTGAGAGAGAGAGAGACAGGGAGTAGAGAAAGAGAGAGAGAGTAGAGAGAGAGAAATGAATTCAACAGCAGACAACAGCAGAGTGTAGAAAATAAAATTAAAAAATAAATATTGAGGAGAGCAGAGTCAGATAGGACAGGAGAACTCTAGCCGAAGGTCATAGTGCATCAATAATTTTGAGGAGGGGCTTATAGTGCCATACAGATTTTGAAGGGGGTGTCACCCACATGTCAGACTCTATGTTGCCCATCTCTGTGCTGCCCTGAAAGGACATACTGCTGTAGATTCTGTGTTGCCCACTTATATGCCTGAACTACTACTAGGTCATAGTGCCATACAGATTGTGAAGGGGGGGGGTGACATCTCAGACTCTGTGTTGCCAATCGCTGTTCCTGAACTACTATTAGGTCATTGTACCATACAGATTTGTGAAGGGTGGGTCACATCTCATATTCTGTGTTGCCTATCTCTGGGTCTGAAATACTTCTGCATTATATTGCATAGTATAGAGTCTGTGTTGCCCATCTATGTGCCTGAACTACTACTCATTCATATAGTGCTGCACATACAGTGGCATCCGCCAGGATGAAATGCAGTTCTACAGCATTTTTGCAACACTCTGCAGAACGCTGCAAAAGACCTACTGAATAAAGCAATGTTATTTCAATGGTAATTAGTCCCCTTTATCATTCAGAAAAATGTGACACTGCCAGAATGATGTGAATGCCACAGTTTCCTGCATGACAAAGGGGACTAATTGCCATTGAAATTGCATTGGTTTATTCAGTAGGTCTGCTGCAGCATACTGTAGAGTGCGCTAAAAGTGCATTTCATCCTGGGGGATGCCACTGTATTATGAGGGGGGGGGTGTCATGTCTCAGACTCTATGTTGCCCATCTCTGTATCAAAACTACTACTAGGTTATATTGCCATGGCATAGAGTCTGTGTTGCCCATCTCTGTGCCTGAACTACTACTACTAGGTCATATAGTGCCTCACGTATTTTGAGAGGGGGTGTCATGTCTCAGACTCTGTGTTGTCCATCTCTGCATCTGAACTAATGCTGCTAAGGAAGCAATTAAGTTGGACTCCAAAAAATGGATTCAGAATCAGAATCTGTTATGGAAATAGAACATGTGGCCAACACCAGCAGTATGGCTGATATTGGTACATGTGACAATAAAAATAATTCCCAAAAACAAATTCAGAAAAAAAAGGAAATTCACTGCTGAAAATATCATTAATACTGCTGATGAAAATGTAGCAACAGAAGCAGAAAAAGATGAAGCAATACAACCAGAAAAGGAAAAGAATGTTGGTGAATTCCCTGATCAAAGTAGTGCAGCACTGTCAGCATTGCCAGGAAAATCAGATAAAAGTAAAACACAGAAACAGGTAGCCAAAACACTTAGACCTAGAAAGTCAATGATTAAGAAAAATGCACTATCTAGTACCACTAGACATGGCACTCCATGGTATGCCACTCATGCACATCGGGCTCATTCATCAGAAAGCAGTGCCTCTGGTGAGGAAGAGGTTGTAAATGTAGAACAACAAAATCATGATCATGATGTATCACAGTTATGCTCTTCCAAAGGTGATGAATCAGAATGTGATACTGAAGAGGTAGAGGATGACACCTGGGTTCCCCAACCCAAAAACAAAAAACACATACAGCAAGCATCACCAGTAGCCACAGCCAGTAGTGGCTAAACAATCAGTAATCATGGTGCCTGTTCTTGGGATAGCCACAATGTGTACAAATCAGGATGCGAAACAACTGCCACTACAATTGCTGCAGTTCTTGACATGATGACAAAACGTTCCACCTCAGTTGTGTGGAACTATTTTCATATAAGTCCCAAAAATGAATGTGTTGCTGTCTGCATCTTTTGTCATCAAGAAGTTAGCAAGGGGAAAGTGAGGGGCCAGTCTGGGACAACATCACTGAAAAGGCATTTGCAAAGAGCACATCCAACCATTTGGCTGGGCAGCAGTCAGGAGCAAGGGAAAAATATCTGTGTTAAAAATAATCTTACAGTCAATAGTAATGGTGAAGAGACTAAGAGACAGGGCAAAAGAAAAAACATGTTTGACTTCACTAACAAAAGTATTTGACAAGCTACAGCTTCACCACTGCAGTCTCATGGTTTTGGCCCCCTGCACAAACTACACAGCAGACCATTACTACAATTCTTGAGCAAAAAGCTACCTATAGTAGATCACATCAAGTCATGTTAAAAATTAATCAGTTAATAGCTGAATTCATTGCCAGGACTTGCAACCATGTTCTGTGGTGGAGAATGATGGTTTTAGAGCCCTTTTAAAATATTTTGCTCCACGTTACAACATACCAAGCTGTAAATATTTTGTGACTGTAGCTGTTCCAAAAATGTATGAATGTATGCAAAATAAAATAAAATTGACTCTTCAAGACAGTGTGTGTGGTTCTGTGTATGTGACCTCAGACATGTGGACAAGTTATCAAACCACTGATTATATGTGCATCATAACACATTGGGTGTCACGGCTGTCTTCAAACATCATCACAAGCAGTAGTGTGCAGGAAGGTAGACAAAGAATGGAAGCCCTTTGCATTAGCATGTTTGGTAAGCATCACACTACTGACAATATTTTGGAACAGTTGCATGACAGAATTTCTGAGTGGTTAGAGCCCCTGGGATTCACTACTGAATTTGTGATTTCAGACAAGGCGCCAATATTGATAGTGCATTGAAGCATGGTGGTTTTACTCACATGCCATCCTTTGCACCCTCATTAAATCTGTTAGTATGAGCTTTCCTCTCCGGTGACCACAGTATTATAACAGTAGTGGGATCTGCAAAGAAAATATGTGGTCATTTTAGTCAATCTGTAAAATCACAATGTATCTTGGCTGACCTTCAGAAAAAAAAAACAGCTTGCCAATACAGCAACGGAAACAAGATTTTCCAACAGGATGGAACTCAACATTTTCATTGTGTGGGAGACTTCTCACACAAAAGAAGGCAGTCCATGAATATGCCAAGGAGCACAATGTAGCAGATGTTGTGCTGCATTAATTCCAGTGGGGCCTCATGGAGCATCTAACATTGCTCTTGACTCCCTCCGAGGACGCAGCTGGACAGACTAGCAAAGAGAATGCTACTCTAAACCAGGTTCTTTCCATCATAAATTTATTGAACAAGGAACTCAGGAGGCTGCATAAAGGGGTTTGACCAAAAAGGAGACAAATCTGGTGTATCCCTCATGGACTGACTGAAACAGCAATTCCGAAATTGCAGAAGACTTCACAATATCACAATACACAAACGTTTTCTTCTTTCCACTCTTCTTGACTCTTGGTTTAAGTTGCAATAGATGCCTCTTTCAGATCTCTGTGACTTCTATCCTGACTACAAGAATATGCTGAATTCAGAAGTCGCACAGGTAAAGAAGACTTTATTTGACAATACAAGTGAATCACGTGATGTGGATGTTGCATCTAATGATGCAACATCTATTGGTAGTGACGGCAATAATTTCCACTTAGTGTCAGCATGTACTCCTTCATCAAAATTGGGTAGTTCTGTACAGAGTCCTCTTTCATGGCCCTTGAAAAAGGCATGTAATTCTGAAAGGCACACAGATGGCTCCCACACTTTTTGATCAAAATTTATGGAAACTGATAATTCAGATGTGTCTGTCGTAGAGACACCTTCTTTGTCTTTGTCTGATAAGGCAGATGCCTGCTTATGAGAACCACTCATTAATGTTACTGATGATCCTTTTGTGGGCTGGCTGGAAAAGAAAAACATCTGGCCTGCACTATATACCTTGACTATTAAGCTTCTTAGTTGCCTTCATACTAGTGTTTACTCTGAGCATATATTTAGCATGGAAATGTTGTCTTTGATAGCCACTTTTACCTTCCTAAAAGTGAATCTCAACAAATTCTCTTACCAGTTCAGTGAACAGTGGCAGGAACATAAAAGCAATGATGACGAACAGCTGCAACAGGTGTCTCCTAATAAGGGTGCTTCCTTGGTGGTGTTTGAAGGTGATGGAGATGTTATTTCATTTAATGATTTATTTATTTTAATTCAGAGGACAAAGGTCAGCAACCATAACAGACAGCTCAAGTAAAATAAAATCCTTCTTGTGTGATCATGGTGTATATTACATCATATGTATTGCTGCATGTGTCTTTCAGTTTGGGTACCCAGGTGGAGTGTACAGTGTGGATCCCCACTGACTTGATGACAACGGGGCTGGATGGTGACAGGGCTGGGGACTGGTACATGAGCTTCATGGCAGGAGTAGGTGGTGGTTGGGGCCAAACAGCTCTATTAAAAAAAAAAACCTGCAAGGCTGTGGGGGGAAGGGCAAGGTCAACCAGATACAAAAAGTAAGGTAGAAAATGCAAGTGATACAAAATTACTTGCCAGTCTGGCAGGAATGTGTGGGATGGTTGGGACCCACGATGCTTGCTATAACACCAAGTAGACAAACAAAATAATTACAAATAAATAAAAATAACATCAGATGTGAAAGGGTGGGAGGGGTGACTGGGGCCCGATCACATATTCTGCTCACACTGTCTGATTCCCACAAAAAGGCATGTCAGACTCAGTGAAGGTCTGTCTACAGTGTGCTGTTGTCTTTCTGCTGTTGGATTCATTGGTCTCTCTCTTTCTTTCTGACTAATGTTTGACACACTGCCTCCTTTCACTGCAAAGCCCCAAATGACTTGTATACACTAGGCTGGATTCAAAAACATTTTTGAGACTAAATCCAACACCGCAACTTCAATTGCAGACCAAAATCTTCGCAGCAGTGGAGACTGCTACTCACATGCACAGCAGCTGCAGAAGATATTTAAGCAATAAACCACGACAGGGTATTGGTGATGCTGGTTTTACCCACGCCTGGTGTGGTTTGGTCACGAGGCCGCAGGCTGAGTGAGTAAACCTCGCCAGGCGTGGGTAAAACCAGCATCACCAACACCCTGGAGTGGTTTATTGCAATTATACAATGTGTCCCTTAATTTTTGTTCAAAAAGAATAGAAAATAATTATTTTGTATTTTTATAGCTTTGTACTGAATTTGTTCTTACACTACAAAAATAGTGCAGTGTAAAAAGTGTAGGTTGGTGGAGGCATGGTCCTATTACAAAGCCTGTATCATTAAAACATCCTAGTACTAAAAGAGATGTGTACTTAAAAACAGTGTATAACAAGACCCTCTGAGAGAGAACGTCACTTTTCTTTCTCTCTCTCTCTCCGAGGAAAGAAGCATGCCCCTCTCTCAAAAGACTACATATCCCAGGATGCCCCACTGCACTGACCCTAGCAACAGCTGACAAGGCGCACTAGAAAGGGGAACCGAATGGAGTGCCGAGCGTGCTGCTGTCAAACTCAGAGTTCAAGTTTTGCTGTAACCATGTGAGTCTTTCCCTTTATTTCAAAATGACTCTTAATTATTCATGGTGCCTTTCGCTTTCTGCCGCTGTTTTTCCATCCTGGCGCCGGTCCGAGCCAAGAACATGGTCGAGAGCGAAGAGGTTGTGGTGGGAATTCAGCCTCTTCATGTCGCTCTTTCCATCGGCAGTCAGGACGCCTGGTCTGTACTTTTATCTTTGTTGTTCTGGTTGGAGAAGTAGAGGCCGAATTGGTGTATGAATGGTGCCAGTGGCACAGCAATGTTTAGTGAGGAAAACAACATGGCGACTCGGACTGATTTTTATTTATTTTTTTTTTTGCAGTTAGTGAGATGCGGCTGGCTGGCACTTGTTCCTGTTGGTGATGCTAGATTTTACAACAGGATGATAGTGCCAGCTGGCCAATGAGAAGTGGGTATTTTGTTTGCCATTGTATAATTCAGCTGTTCTCACTGGCTGTAACATTTTTCCACAGCTGTGGGAATTTCCACAGCAACACCACCCATAAACTGCCGTAAATCCTGGAGCCGGTCATAAATTGACTCCATTTTTGAGAATACCATAGCTGCGGGAGAAATTGCAGTTCTGCAAGTGGCAACCCAGTTGTGGTGTGTTTTTCCCACAGTTGCGGGATTTTCAAGAGTTTTGTGAATCTGGCTCATTGTTTTCTACTAATGTCATGTGGTGGCTGACACACAGGATTGGCAAGAGCAGTCAGTTTATTTTATTGCTGTTTACTGCTTGCTGACCTTGAAAAATTACAGGAAAATGAAGACACCATTTTTTTCTAAAAAATTTTATATAGAAATATAGAAACATAGAATCTGATGGCAGATAAGGACAGCTTGGCCCATCTATTCTGCCCATTTTTCTACCTATTGTATAAATTCCAGATCCTATATGATCTGTAGCTTGCATTCTCCTTCCTACCATTAGGGTTTCCTTTTGTCTGTCCCAAGCATTCTTGAATTCACCTATTGTTTTTGCACCTACAACATCCTCAGGGAGGCTGTTCCATGCATCTACCACCCTTTCTGTGTAAAAACACTTCCTCACGTTGCCCCTGACTCTTCTCCCCAGCCTTATGTTGTGACCTCTTGTTCTTGCACATCTCCTTTTCTGAAAGATGCTGCCCTCCTCAACTGTTTTAATCCCCTTGAGGTAGTTGAAAGTTTTTATCATATCCCTCCCCCATCCCTTCCTCCAGTATATACATACTGAGAGCCATTATTCTCTCCTCATATGGTTTCTGGTGCAGTCCCAGTACCATTTTTGTTGCCCTCCTCTGGACTGTCTCTACCCTATCTATGTCCTTCCAGAGATGCAGTCTCCAGAACTGCACACAGTACTCCAGATGAGGTCTCACCAACTGTCTGTACAGTGGCATCACCACCTCCTGTTTTCTACTGGTGATACCTCTTCCTATGTACCCCAGCATTCCACTGGCTTTCCTCACTGTCTTCTCACATTGTTTGGCTATTTTTAGGTCATCTGTTATGATGCCCACCCCCCTGGTCCCTTTCCAGTTTGGTTGTTTTACCCCCCCTTTGTGTATTCCTTTCCTAGGTTTCTGTTCCCTAAATGCATGATTTTGCATTTCTTTGCATTGAATTGCAGCTGCCACAGTCTTGACCACTCCTCCAACTTGCCTAAGTCTTTTCTCATTTTCTCCACACCCTCCCCCCGAGTGTCAACCCTATTGCAGATCTTTGTGACATCAGCAAAGAGGCATACCTTTCCTTTCTGTCCCTCTGCAATGTCACTTTTAAAGACATAAAAGAGGACCAGACCCATAACTGCACCCCTATGGCACCCCACTAGTCACCCCCTCTCTTCTGATTGAACTTTGTTTATCATCACCCTATGTGTCCTATTGCTAAGCCAAATTCTTATCCCAATTTACCACCTTGGGACCCACTCCCAGACTGTCCAAATTGTTTTACTAACCTCTTGTGTGAGACTTTGTCAAATGCCTTACTAAAGTCTTGGTAGGCCATACCCACCATCCCTCCCTGATCTACCACTCTTGCCACCCAGTCAAAGAATTCAATCAGATTTGTTTGACAGGACCTTCCTGCTGTGAATTCATGTTGCCTTGGGTCTTGTGCCCCTTTGGCCACCAGATATTCTATAATTCTTTCCTTCAACACAGATTCCACCATCTTCACCACCACTGAGGTCAAACTGACCGGTCTATAGTGTCCCACTTCTACCTTGCTCCCACTTTTGTGAAGGGGTATCATGATTTCCCTCCTCCAGTCCTTTGGCACCACTCCCTCCTCCAATGATTTGTTGAACGGGGCTATCAGTGGTGTCACCAGAACCTCTCTGAGTCCCTTTAGTGTTTTGGGATGTATCCCGTCTGGCTCCATTGCTTTGTCACCTTCAGTTTCAAAAGTCCTTTTAGTACTCTCTCTTCTGTGAATGGACTGGTGTACACCTCTCTTCCCTGTGTGTTTTTACTGTCAAATTTTGGTCCCTCCTCCTCCTTTTCCTTTGTGAATACTGAGCAGAAGTATTTATTCAGGATTTCAGTTTTTTGTAAGTTCTCCTCTACCCATTTCCCCCCTTCTTTGCTTAGCCTCATTAACCCTACCTTGGTCTCTTTTTCTTTCCCTAATGTATCTGAAAACATTTTGTCCCCTTCCTTTACTGTCTAGGCTATCTTTACTTCTGTTTGCGCCTTTGCGCTTCTGATTGATTTCCCCATCTCCCTCTGCTTTGTCTGATACAGTCCCCTGTCTTATTTCTTCTCTGTTTCCTTGTACTTTTGAATGCATGTTTTTTTCTCTAACCTTGCCTGTCACTTTTTAAGAAGAGCATAATGTTTTTTTCTTTATTTTTTGCCTTGTTAACTTGCTTCACACACAGGCTTGTTGCCTCTGTTATGGCTCTCTTGAGTTGCTCCCTCTGCTTCTCTACCCCATCCTTTTTCCTTTGCCAGTGCTTTCTTGAGGCATTCTCCCATTTTTGCAAAGTCTGCCTTTTTGAAGTCTAGGATCTTTGCTTTTGTGTGACTTGCCTCTTCTACTGTTTTTTTTCTTGAACCATACTGTATTATGTTCACTGGACCATAGATGGCTGCCCACTGATACATCTGTTATTCTCTTTCCATTCGTGAGCACCAGGTCCAAATTTTCCCCCTCAGGGGTGGGTTCCACAACTAGCTGTCTGAGGCCTGCCCCATGCAGGGCATCCAGGATGTCCCTGCTCCTGGATGTGGCTGCCCCATAGGTGTCCCAGTTGACATCTGGCATATTTAGATCCCCTACCAACAACACTTCCCCTTTCTCTGACATTTTAAGGATGTTTTCTTTTCTTTTTTTAACAGAGGAATCTATAGGAATATAATACTGATGCATTTCTCATACTCAAATAGACTAAAATAGGTCTACAATTCATCAGAGTAAATCAGACCCTTTGGGGAAAAAAAAATCAGAGTCAGAATCAGAACTGGATCACAGACGACCCGTCCATCCCTATATAATACTCTAGGAATGTATAATTACAGCATTAAATGGGCATAGCTTGGTGAGGGCAATATTGAATTAGTAATTGTCATAATACAGCTAGCAAATGTGCACATTTGCTATGAGGAAATGATCTAATCTTTTTTTATACAGTTATTCACGGTATTAGATTCCATCATGAACAAAGATATCTTGATACTGCTATCATGGTGTCCTCATTCTCAAATAGATGTACAGTAATGATTGACTGCACTTGGCATCTCTGTTTTTATAAGGCTAAAATATAACATGTCATCTGGAAGGATGTTAAAGAGCTATCAGTTGACATTGTACAGGAAAAAGAAGGGCACAGGGATGGCACACACAAATGAGACAGAAAGATATTTGCAGACTATAAATTTTATTCCTCCATGGTGGAGGACAGAGCACAGGGAAACAAAATTACCAATGCATTGACTCTAGCTAGAGTCTTCATCAGGGGTTTGAGCTATGCTTACAAAAATACAGCATTTTAAGGCCAAGGATTAAAAGTATATAAACCTTTTAAATAACAAGGCAGAATCAGTGCTGTACATCTGTGTATCTCCAGGAGCCTTTTAACCAGTGGGCAATAATAATCTGTTGCCAAACTGCAAGAAGACAGGCAAGTGCAAAGAGATGGTCCTGACTATTTCTTACTGCTCATCACATAAGATATTAAGTGATAGGAGGGAACCTGATACTGGATACCACTATATACTGTACATACTGTACAGTGCTGCCCACCAGGATGAAGTGCTCATTTCACTGTTTTCTGCCAGTGATATCTGGCAGGAGAGAAATACATAGATAGAGCTACAGGTAATGGCTGATGCACTCCAAAACAGACTTCAAACACAGAACAAACATCAAACTGACAGCACTCAGAAACATGCAGTCCTACTGAATGGTCTAAGACTTCAAACCTCCAGAAGTTCATTTGGAAAATGTATATAAATTAAAAAAAAACTCCAAAGTAAAGTTGTTTGTTAATTGCATATATTTGCTGAGTTTAGAATGCAATACTAACCTCCAGTGCTTAGCATCATGTCCTGAGTCTTCGTTAGGATCTTGCAGGAACATAATGTAATCCAATGGCAGTTATTCAAATTCATCACACAGGAAACTGACATTTTTATCACAGTGCTTCATCATGGAGGGGTTACTGTATATCATGAACATTGCATAATTATGACAATAACATCTATGTATCTTAGTGTAGCATTTGGTACTATTCTGAAATTTTTGTATTCCCCAAGGGTACCTACTGCACAGAGTTGCATTTTTGGAACTCTCAGTAATACTAAATCCATGTAAAGTGTTGTTTTTTGACTAAAGTACCTTTTAATGCAGGAATGCAAACTAACAGCAGCAGCTTTTCTAATTCCACATTCTTGAACAGATTACTTTAGAAAGCTTTGTCTTTTATTTATAATATGCACTTTTGGGAATGCAGTTCAGCTCTTGAAGGCACTTGCTTGCTTGCCCTTGCATGTGGGGATCAAAGCGAGTCAAAAGTGTTATCTGTCAGTCTCTTTAAAGATCTAGACCATGTATACATTTGTTTTCCAAGGTAACATTAATCTTTTGTCACAATACACCTGCTTATGTTAGACAGTAGTATAGGGTGGATAGCCCATTTCTACATTTTATGTACTGAATGTACACATCTTATTTCTGGGGCCTTTGCACTGTACTTTTGCAAATGAAATAAGAGGTGGATCTAGTCAATGCGCCAGTAGAGTTGTATAGTATGAGGGAAGAAAACACCAATGAGCAAGCACTCATCAGGACGCAGGATGAAGGGAGGAAGCCAACATAGGGATGGAAATAAAAAAAAGTGGTATCAAGGTTGGGGAAAGTAGCCAGCACAGAAAGGGAGTGAGAAAGAAAGAAAAAAATTGGTGCTGACAAGGCAGGGCATTATTTAGTACAGTATCTGTTATGTGAGTATAGTTGCATACTAAGCTTAATCGAATTTTGACAACTGTGGTGTACTCTAACATTGTTACTACTGTAGCTAGTTATAATAGCACATCTGAGACAGCTAAGAGCTGTCAATGTAAATATAGTAGTGTGAGTGTGCTCTGTATAAAACCATCGATTGCCAAAACCACTGATGCACTACAAATGCTGTACACAGCATTATTGGATTCCAGACTCCAGGACAGGTAGCAGACCTGGGAGAGAACTTTGAGGAGAACTACTGAGTGCAAGAAATAGTCCTTCCAAACCCTATGACAGGCAGCAGGACCAGGAAAAGGGAAACACTTGATGCTCATTGTTAGGATAGCACCACAATGAAAAGAGTGCCGAAAAATAGAAGTTGATGGTATAAGCCATTATAAAGTAAAAGTTAGCCAGTAGCCTATAAATAATAATATATGGGTAGGGGTGTATCATGTTTTTTACACACACCCTCAGCATGTGATGCTTTGATAAACCCCTCAAGCTTTGCTCTTGGGGTTAAGGCATCCCACACTACAGGTGTGAATAAAAACTAATTACACACCCCTACCTATACATTATTCTCTGTATACCAGTAATTGTAATAAAAATATGAACTGAAACTATAACCCAATAAAGAATAAAATAGTCTATACTGAGTTCATTCACATACTTGTACAATAAGGTAGTAGGACACTTGAGACTGCATCATAGGGTGCAGAGCACCAATAGGTTTGCTTGACTGTGGAACAACTTTTGATCTTACCACAGCAGTACAGTATGTAATTTTCCATTTGTTCTGGTGAGAGAATGTGAATGCAGTGCTTCTTGCTTTTTCTGCTTGTATGCCTGTAGTTTTGCAACACGACCCATTGGTGGCTCCTTTAATTTTGTATAACTAGAGTGAGCAAATGGTGCTGAGGCCTGTGGGGGTTTCGAGATACCTCAGGATTTTTTTTTTTTTATTTAGTTGTTTAACCAGGTATAGCACACTAAGCTGAAAGCTTTTTTACAGGAGCGACCTGGGAGAGGACTTTGAGGAGAACTACTGAGTGCAAGAAATAGTCCTTCCAAACCCTATGACAGGCAGCAGGACCAGGAAAAGGGAAACACTTGATGCTCATTGTTAGGATAGCACCACAATGAAAAGAGTGCCGAAAAATAGAAGTTGATGGTATAAGCCATTATAAAGTAAAAGTTAGCCAGTAGCCTATAAATAATATATGGGTAGGGGTGTGTCATGTTTTTTACACACACCCTCAGCATGTGATGCTTTGATAAACCCCTCAAGCTTTGCTCTTGGGGTTAAGGCATTCCACACTACAGGTGTGAATAAAAACAAATTACACACCCCTACCTATACATTATTCTCTGTATACCAGTAATTGTAATAAAAATATGAACTGAAACTATAACCCAATAAAGAATAAAATAGTCTATACTGAGTTAATTCACATACTTGTACAATAACACTTGTTCCAAACCCTATGACAGGCAGTAGGACTAGGAAAAGGGAAACACTTGATGCTCATTGTTAGGATAGCACCATGGTCTTGCGAAATGATAGTCAACTGAAATGTCACTGTCTTTCTATATACCAAATCCAGTAAGTCATAGAATGGAAGCTTTTCCAATCACCATTGATTTCTTTTATTCTTTAATGTTCTTTATTTAAAAAATTTACACCTAAAGCTTGAAGTTTCACCCTAAATTAGTACTTAGCCAAGAGATAGCTCTGTTGACAATGTAAACAATATATATATATATATACACATATATATATTCTAAGACATAAATAAAAAAAATGTAATACATTTATGTACCACAGTTCCAGGAGTAAACATGGCTTATTACCTTAGTGTGTATTAATTTATTGCATGATCCTTATACTGACAGTTTAGGTGCTTGAAATGCAACCTAAAGGAGAACAAAGAGATTTGTATAGCTTCATGCCTTACCAAGCCTATTGCTGATTTCATTATATTTATAATATGCTTGTCATTACGTCTTTTACTTCACAGTCCTGCTGAAGTGTAATCCCACAATAAAATGTAGTGTTCAATCTTTATTTCATGTTTCATTTAAATAGAAGGTAAATTCCTTATAGAGGAGTTCACTATAGCAAGGGGGCATGTATGTTGCTTACATGCTGAATATTATGCTGCTCATCTCATTCATGTACATATAAACTTTTAATCCCTATAAATAGAAACATACAAACTATTGAGAGAAAATGACCACTGGCCCATGCAGTCTACCCATATTAACCTAACTTACCCCAAGACCTAGTGTCCTTTATATGGAATTATTTGTCCCTGCTAACCCCTTCCAAGATTCCTGCCTTGCTACTATCCCCCCCCATTGGTCACTGTTAGGGCCCTAACTCTGTCTCAAACATGTTTGAAGACATTCATGGTTTTGTCACCCACTACCTCAGCTATCAGGCTGGTCATAGCTCAAACTCTCTCAATAAAAAATAACTTATATCCCTCCTGCATTTCATTCCTGCCAGATTCCACTCATACCCCCATGTTCTAAATTCATAGTTCCTGGTGAACAGTTCCTCATAGTCTGCCTTGTTTATTCATATCATGTTCATGATGGTCTTTATCATAATCACCCATCTCCCTTCTGGCCTCCAGTGAGTATATGTTCAGTGTCTTTAGTCATTCCTCATAGGATCTGTCCTGCAGGCCCGGAATCATTTTGATTGCTCTACAATGCGTAGTTTCCAGTCTGCCCCTGTCCATCCTTAGGTGAGGATTCTGGAAAAGGGATCAGTATTCCAGGTATGGCCTCACCAGTGATCTTAAGAGAGGTAGTAATTAGAGACTACAGGATGGGCAACGATGCACAACCAGTGTATTCTTCCACAGAGGGGTTCTGATTCCCTCTGACCTTGAGAGTGAAGCTCAAGAGGTCCATGGGAATAAAAACCCCGAGGTGGCAGAACACAATGATTGTACCTAAAGTTGCCCATCCTGTATTTTTTATAGTGAATAGTATTATGTGAAATGTGTGTGCAGTGGTTCTTTTGCTTTCTGAATAAAACTGACAGCACTATATCAAAATATCAAGTACACCAACAGTGCAGATAACAAAAACGCACAGTACAAATTGCCAAAATCAATTGTAGCGCTTGGTAAAAACACCAACCACTACCATAGCACCACATGAAACCAAACAGCTACCCTGTGTGTTTATGGGGTCTTCACTCACCGCACCTGCTGTTACAGGGTGCTTTGCCTCCCAAACCCCCAATCTATAAATAATCACCTCTGGGGGGCAGGCAACTCGGGGATGGGAGGAACCACAGAGAGGGGAGTCATTGAGAGGGGAGAGGAACCAAGCAGGAAATCCAGGGGTGGGGTGCAAAAAGTGCAGGATGGGGGTGGACACAGGCAGCATATCAGTCAGGAGGAGGAAGAAAAAAACTGACAGGAATGTCATGTCTACAGAAAAAAACAATCAAAAGGAATCTCTTATCCCTGGACTGGGAATCGAACCCCAGTCCACAGACATTCTGCCGACCTCCACTTCCTGTGCTCTACCCTCCATGCCATGACAGCTGCTCAGCACCACATGCCCCAGCAGACCCTTTCTCCTTTTTCCCTCGGTGGCCAACAGCTACAGGGATAGCACTAACATTAATTGCACTATACTATCACTGTAGCTGTTTTATATGTCGCTGTGTTTACAGCGTGGTTTTTCACTGCTCTGTAATGACATCAAAATTTTAACCTTGTACCAGAATGGACTAGTGCAGTCCCTAGAGGATTTAGAATGCTGTTGTACCACAGAGGGGTACAATCACATTCCATGACCTTTGAACTGTGGTACAACAGCATTTTGAAAACGATGGCATTTAAGACAGAACAATGATTATTATTCTTCCTTCTGCTATCAACACCCCTTCCAGTACACCTGAACATCCTGGCTGTCTTACTGTAGGCCTTGTTACATTGGTGAGATTGTTTCAGGGAGTCACTTATGATGGATCCAAGGTCCCTTTCATCCATCATAGTGCTCAGCTTAACTGCTGCAATCTAATATGACATCTTAGGGATCTTGCTCCCTATGTGCATCACTTTGCATTTTCTGGCATTAAGTTCCAACTGCTAATCCTTGGACTACCTTTCCAACCTTTGCAGATGTAGCTAGAATTCCCTCACCCCCTCCTTACTATCAAACCTACGACAAAGCTTAATGTGATCTGTAATGAGACATACCCTGCCTGAATTCCATCTCCTATGTCACTATTGAGGAGGACAAGACCTAGGACTAAGCCCTATGGCCCCCAGCTTGTGACCTCTCTCTCCCCAGATTTGATTCTATTTACCACTACCCTCTGTTGCATCTTCTCTAACCAGCTACCCACCCATCTAACTATGTCCTTTGCAGCACCCTGATTACAGTTATCTAGCTTTTTCAGCATCCTTCTATGTGGCACCAAGTTGACTGCCTTGCTGAAGAGAAAGTAGAGTGCAGTAGATCAACCATGTGTCCACTACCTACTGACCTAGTTACCCAGTGAAAGAATATGATCAGGTTGGTCTGACAAGACCTCCCTGCCACAGACTCATGCTGTTTACTATCATGGAGCCCACTGCTCTCCAGGTAGTCCAGTAGGTCCTTTTTGACTAGTGTTTCCATCAGCTTACCCACAACAGAGGTAAGACTGATAGGCCTGAAGTTGCCCAGTTGCTCCCTGTCCCATTCCTTATGTAATGGAATGATGTATATTACCCTCCAGTCTTTTGAAACCAGCCCTGACTAAATTTAGCTTTGAATAGTCCTGCCAGTGGTTCAGACAATTATTTTGTCAGTTCCCTGAGCACCCTTGGATGCTTCCTATTCAGCCCTGGGGGCTTGTCTATCTTCTACCTTTTCGAACCCTTTCATGTGTAAATACCTTCTGCTTCATTTCTGGGATTCTCCCATTCAGCAGTCTGTATGAATTCATGATGCTTTTAAAGGCAAAGGCTGTGAAATCCTGTGAAAGCAAAGAAGATTTGGTACTGTTGGGGGGAAACTAAAATATTTGCAACATGATTAAGGTCATGAGATGAATGAAAATTAGGTTTCAAACTCACAGTTACTAGAAACATAAAAATATAGACATAGACTTTGACTGCAGATATGGACCGCTTGGCCCTCCTAGTCTGCCCATTTCCCTAACTATTGGATAAGCTGCATATTCTAGTTAACCAACAGCCTACTTCATCCTACCCCTCATAATAATTGCCTTATGTCTATCTCATGCATTCTTGAATTCTCCCAGTGTTTTTGACCCCACAACCTCCTCAGGAAGACAGCTCCATGCGCCCACCACCCTCTCTGTGAAAAAAATACTTCCTCACATTGCCCCTGAGCTGTTACCCCTCTATCTTCAAATTGTACCCCCTTGTTCTTGCACATCTCTTTTTCTGAAAGATGCTCCCATCTTGGACTTTGTTTATTCCCTTGAGGTACTGTACTTGAAAGTTTCAATCATGCCACCCCTCTCCCTCCTTTTCTCGAGGGTATATATATTAAGCACTTTTAGATTCTCTTTGTATGGCTTCTGTTGCAGACACTGCACCATTTTAGTCACCCTCCTCTGGACTGCTTACATCCTGTCTATGTCCTTGCGGAGATGAGGTCTCCAGAACTGCATGCAGTACTCCAGATGGGGTCTCACCAACTGTCTGTACAGACGAATAACAACTTCCTGTTTTCTACTGGTGATGCCTCTCCCTGTGCATCACAGTATCCCCTCATCTCTCCTTACAGCCTTCTCTCATTGCTTGCCTACCTTAAGGTCATCTGATATGACTGGCCTCAGGTCCCTTTCCATTTTTGTTGTTGTTAGTACATTGTGAACTCTTCACCTCGGTTTTTGTTTCCCAGGTGTACTACTTTGCACTTTTTTGCATTGAAACTAAGTTGCCAAATTTTTTACCATTCCTCCAGCCTTGCCATGTCCCTTCTCATCCTTTCCACTCCTCCCGTGTATCAACCCTGTTGCAGATCTTTGTGTCATCTGCAAAGAAGCATACTTACCCTTCCAGCCCCTCTGCAATGTCTCCTATAAAGACATTAAAGAGGATAGGTCCCAGTACTGAACCCTGCAGTACCCCACTAGTAACTACCCTTTCTTTAGAATGTACTCCATTTACTATTACCCTCTGTGTCCTGTTGTCCAGCCAATTTGGTACCCAGGCTACCACCCTGGGACCCACTCCCAGGCTGGCTAACTTGTTTATTAATCTTTTGTGTGGGAGTGTGTCAAATGCCTTGCTAAAGTCTAGGTAGGCCATATCCACAGCCCCTCCCTGGTCTACTACTTTTGTCACCCAGTCAAAGAAATCTATTAGATTTGTCTGACATGACCTTCCCACTCTGAATCCATGCTGCATTGGGTCATGTGCCTCACTTACTTCTAGGTACTCAACAATTCTTTCTTTCAGAAGTGATTCCATTATTTTCCCTACCACTGAGGTCAAGCTAACAGGTCTGTAGTTTCCTGCCTCTGCTCTGCTCCCACTTTTGTGAAGAGGAATCACATCTACCCTCCTCCAGTCCTCAGGTACCACAGAAACATAAGCCATATGAACAGATACTAAAAGAGCTTAATATGTAAACCCTTGAGGAAAGTAGGGAGAGGGGGTCATGATAGAAACTTTCAAGTACGTCAAGGGAATCAGCAAAGTCCAAGAGGGTAGCATCTTTCAGAAAAAGAGATATGCAAGAACAAGGGGTCACAATTTGAAGGTGGGGGGATGGCTCAGGGGCAATGTGAGGAAGTATTTTTTCTCCATGGACCAGCCTTCCTGAGGAGGTCGTGGGGTCAAAAACAATGGTGGAATTCAAGAATGCATGGGACAGGCATAAGACAATTCTGGTGGGGGATAGGATGAAGTAGGCAGTTGGTTAACTAGGATCTGCAGGTTATCCAATAGGTAGGGAAATGGGCAGACTAGGTGGGCCAAGTGGTCATTATCTGCCATTAAAGTTTATGTTTCTATGTTTCTACTCAGACACCAGCTATTGGTGAAAGTATTTTTTAAATACAGTGTAAAACAAATTGCAACTAGATTCTGGTAACTTATTCCAGTAAATAGGAACAGCCATGGAAAAAGCACGTGTTTCCCCTCTCAAAGCTGCAGAGTTGGGTTTGTAAAAGCACAGACTTTGATGAATGTAAACCACTTCTGCTGTCATTTAAAATTACCAAGTCACTCAATGGAAAAGATTCAGTGAAAAAAAATGTATTGTACATATTATATTGGAAAAATTATTTCATTATAGGAACTGGAGAAGATAAGCCCAAGTCAGCAAAGAGAGAACAATGGGTATCACTACCAAAGATTGAAATGCACAATACCAAGTATCAGGATCCCAAGACTGATAACCTGAAACTCAAAATCCTGACACTCGATATTTGCCTATGGCAGAGTTTGATCAATTAAATAAGGGGGTGTGGGGGGGGGCAAAGCACCCCAAAAACCTCTGCCACAGGCAAGTACCGAGTGTCGGGATTTTGAGTTTTGGGATATCAGTCTAACGATCTTGACACTTGGTATTGTGCATTTCAATCTTTTATAGTAAATCTGAACAATGATGAGTAGAAGCAGAACAAAATGGAAAATGTTGTTATAAGTAACTATTATGTGCTGTAGATTTTTCTGGTTCAAGTCACACAAAAAACATGACCAACATAATCAAAAAGGATCAATAAAGATCCAGTATCAATAGATTTGGAGTTTGAAAGGAAAAAATAATTTTTCAAAACTAGAAATCATTTTTTGATCTATATTTTTATAAATTGACTGAACAAGACTTGAAAAAAACAAAGTGGGATCTAACACAATACCCAGATATTTGAACTGTTGCACATGTTCACTAATATTTCCCACTGTATCATATAGTTGAAGAGGAAGACTACCATTTAATAAAATTGTAGACCCAATAAGCATGTTTTTTGTTTTTTCTCAAACTAAGAACTAGAGAATTACTACTGAACCAGTGGTTCTATGTGATTTTAGCGAACACAAAACGGCGATGGGAAAAGAGTGAGGGGAAAAAGGACTGATCGTCAAATAACAGTGATCACTGAAATGCACCCCCTTTCTGTATGGCACAGCACAATATCTGGTTTGGATAAGGTGACGGATGACTGGCAGTGCGAATTGGATGCAAAAAAATGTATTTATGCGGTTTTCTTAGACCTAAGCAAGGCCTTCAACACTGTCGACCATAGCTTTCTCCTGTCTTCTCTTCAGAATATCGGACGGGACCCTTTGTCACTGAAATGGTTCTCTAACTATCTCATTGGCTGTTTCCAACAGGAAAAAGTAGAAGGGGAACTCTCATTGCTAAAACCACTTCTGAGAGGTGTACCACAGGGGTGTATATTGGGCCCTCTGCTTTTCACAATTTATATCAACAGAATTGATGCCAGTATCAAATATGCTAACATTCACCTCTTCACTGATGATACTGTGCTTTATGTCAGCAGACCTACCCTTGGATCAACCTGTAGTGATCTACAGCAGGAATTCAATCAATTGCAGCTATGGCTCCTTAATCAGAAACTACTTCTAAACACCAAAAAGACCAAGGCAATGCTTTTTTTACATTTTTCTCATGCTACAAATTCATCTACTATTGGAACACTTCCTCAGATTACCACCCTACTTGGTGAAACTTTGGAATTCATAGACAAATTTAAATATCTAGAAGTCTGGATTGACCACAAACTTTCATTCACTGATAACATTGAGGAGCTGTTGAAAAAACTCAGGAAAAGACTTGGTCTTTTTTACAGGATTAAGCACTTTCTCACCAAGAATGCGAAGAAGTGATTGGTGCAAACCACGTTCCTTTTGCTGATCCACTATGCAGACTTTCTATAGAGTCAAGGTCCTACTACTGCTCTAATTAAACTGGATACACTTTATCACTGGGCCCCGAAATTCATTATGGATCTCCCTTACTCAACCCACAACTGTGCACTTTATACAGCTGTGGGCTGGTCCTCATTAAGTTTTAGACGACAGAGAAACACTGCCATGTGGACCTACAGTGCCATAACTCAGAGGTTACCCTCTTATATCTCAGACTGTCTTCCATTGAGAATCATATCTAAGTATGGGCTGAGAAGTGCTCAGTATATTTCTCTGATAGTGCCTAAGGTCAGATCACAGTTTGGCCAGTCTGCCATAAGCTGTATGCTACCACTGCTGTGGAATAAGTTACAAGAAACTCTGAAACTGTTCCATCCTATCAGCCTAGCAGCATTCAAATCAAGTTATAATCGCTCATTCAAGGAAGCCTGTAACTGTTTCCACTGACAGCTGCCTTTTCTTCAGTCATTGGTGTCCTCCTGGAGCCCAGTTTTGTACCTTGTATCAAAGTTCTGCCAGTATTCTCCCCTACAAGTCTGCCCTCTCTTTCCTTGCTTCAGTTCATACTGTCTAAGGGTAATTGCTAACCACTTACTATCCTTTCCTCCCCCTCACCCTTCTTACCCTTCCTATCATACTACCCTAGCTTATTATATTAGTGTTCGCATGAGTGTTGCCGTCTTTTAGGATTATTTGCCCCTAATTAGCAGGTATCCTTCCATGTTTACCCCTGCTCAGTGCCAGGGTCTATATGTAAATATTTATGCAGCTGTATGTGGTGGTTCTATTGCTGTATTCTCAGATTCTTTCCTCCTGGATTGTCATTTTATTGTTACTTGTCCTGACTATTGTAACCTCGATGTCATTTATTGTCCTTTTATTTTATGTCCAGATCCATCTTGAAAATGAGCTTGCTCAATGATGTTCACCTGGTTAAATAAAGATTTCTGATTTTGATATAAACATCTCGGGGGGGGGGGCACATTGGGAATGGGGAAAAAGCTGTAGGTCACCTTTTCGGCGATTACTGTTTTTTGGGTCACCCTTTTCCCCTCGCTGTTGTGCAGTCACTATTTTGAGACTCATGATCCTGCACTCGCAGTTTTAATGGGATACTGAACCAGCTACCTAGCGCAAGAAAATTATTCATTAAATTACAAGAAATTAGATCAACATTCCTTGATCTACTATATATTATTAAATTATCCGCTTATAGCAATGTCTTAATTCATGCAAATCTTTGGAATGGAATTGTGAAAGAGGGTAAACTGATTGGAAAGCTTGCGGGTAGGACCAAAAATAATGAGGTGGGTAGAAAACAGGCTGCAGGACAGGAGTCAGATGGTAGTGATGAATGCAGTACACTCCAGGGAGGAAAATGTGATGAGCAGGGTGCTCCAAGGGTCATTGCAAGGGTCCAAAATGTTTAATATATATATCAGCGATATAAAGGAGGGACTAGAAGGGAGGGTGTGCCTGTTTGCAGATGATACTAGTTCTGCAGTAGTGTGGCCACCACGGCCGGGGTGGAGGCAATAAGAAGGGACCTAAAGAGGCTGGAGGGGTGGTCAGAAGCATGGCAGATAAAATTTAATGCAAAAAAATGCACTGTGATGCACATGGGACATAATAACCTGCAAACCATCAACATTCTGGGAGGGAAGGAAATAAAGGTGACAAGGCAGGAGAGGGATCTGGGGGTTTTAATTTCAGATAACCTCTAGGTAGGGAATCAATGCAGCAAGGAGGTGGGATGGGCAAATGGAGTGCTGCCATGCATTGGGAGGGGTACAACAAGTAGGAAGAAGGAGGTGCTGATATCCCTCTATAAGTCCATGGTGAGGCCTCACCTGGAGTATGGCATACAGTTCTGGAGGCCCCACCTGAGGAAGGATATTGATGGGATGGAAAGGGTCCAGAGAAGGGCAACAAAGATGGTGCAGGGCATGCATCAGATGCCCTATAAAGAGAGACTTAAGGAGCAGGACCTGTACTCACTGGAGACTAGGAGGGAAAGTGGGGACATGATAGAAATGTTCAAGTTTGTGAAATGGATAAATAAGGTGGGAGAAGGGAGCCTATTCAAAAGGAAAAGAAGAGATAAAACAAGAGGTCATGGTCTGAGGTTGAAGGGGGAAGATTGTGGGGCAGTACATGGGTGCATTATTTCACCAAAAGGGTGGTAGACCCCTGGAATAGTCTACCAGAGGAGGTGATGGGAGTGGAAACCAAAGCCAAAGCTCAGACAAAACAGTGCATTGCAAAATCAGTGATTAGGGGGGACAAAACCTTATACAGGTACATAAGTGAAAAAAGAAGGGTGAAGGGAGGGACAATGAGACTGAAGGGGGAGGACGGGGGCAGCATGGAGGATGACCACAGTAAAGCTGACATACTGAACAGATATTTCTGCTCAGTCTTTACTTAGGAAGGGGAGGGTAATGGGCCTGAAGAGAGTACAAGGGGTGGGAAGGGCACAGAAATGGACACAAGTCCCTTTACACAGGAAAGGGTCCTAAAGGAATTGGAAAGAATAGGAGTCAATAAAGCAATGGGTCTGGATGGGGGGGCACCCCAGGGTCAAAAAGGAACTTAAAGAGGTGGTGGCTGAACATCTGGCAATCCTGTTTAGCCAATCACTGGAAAAAGGGGAGGCACCCAAAGACTAGAGGACAGCAGATGTAGTCCCCTTATACAAAACCGTGAACAAAGAGGAAGCAGGGCACTACAGATGAGACAGCCTGACTTTGGTAGTGGAGACATTCATGGAGACACTACTGAAGGAGAGATTGGTGGAGCATCTGGTTGCCAATGGACTACAGGACAAAGGCACCATGGTTTCACTGGGGGGAGGTCATGCCAGACCAACCTCATTGAATTTTTCGAGTGGGTGGCAAGGGAGGTGGATCAGGGAAGGGCAGTGGACATGGCCTATCTGGACTTCAGCAAGACCTTTGACACTGTGCTGCATTGAAGGCTGTTAAACAAACTGGGGAATATGGATGGCCAGGACAGTAATGCGGTGGATGGGTAATTGGCTGGGTGGAAGGACACAGAGGTTGGTGATAAATGACTGTTATTCCACAGAGGGAAGAGTGACCAGTGGGGTGCTGCAGGGATCAGTGCTGGGACCGGTCCTATGCAACATCTTTATCGGTGACATTGCACAGGACCTAGAAGGCAGAATTTCCCTGTTTGCTAACAACACAAAGCTCTGTAAAAGAGTGGATATGCCAGAGGGTGTAGACAGAATGAGGAGGGACCTGCAAAAGCTTAAAGAATGGTCAAAGGTTTGGCAGTTGAAATTTAACACAACAAAGTGCAAAAGAATGCATATGGGGCACAAAAACCCTGGAACAACATATCAGTTGGGGGGTGAGGATATAGCATGCGCCAAGCAAGAAAGGGACCTGTGGGTTATCATCTCTGATGACTTCAAGGTAGGGAAACAGTGCAACAAGGTGGCAGGTAAAGCAAATAGGATGCTGGGATACAAAGGCAGGGGCATCACCAGCAGGAAAAGGGAGGTCATAATTCCACTATACAAGACACTAGTGATGCCCCAGCTGGACTACAGAGTCCAGTTCTGGAGACCTTACCTACATAAGGACATAGATTGGGTGGAGAAGGTTGAGAGGAGGGCAACAAAGATGGTACAGGGATTGCATCACAAGTCCTATGAGGACAGGCTGAAGGACTTGAATATGTACTCCCTGGAGAAGAGAGGGGAGAGAGAGGCGATATGGTAGAGACATACAAGTACCTTACAAGGAGGAACAGGGTACAGGTAAACACTATTTTCCAGTGAAAAAATATGTTCCAGGACTAGAGGGCATGGGATGAAGTTGGAGGAAGGGCGATTCAGAAGAAATGTGAGGAAGAATTTCTTCACAGGAAGGGTGGTGGACAAGTGGAAACCCTGCCTGAGGAAGTGGGGGGATGCATGGGATAAACATAAGGGAATCCTGGAGGTCAGGGGTAAGGGGCAACAGACTTCTAGAAAAACTTAAAGTGATCTTACGAGCTCAAATTGGCAGACTGGGTGGGCCATTGGCCCTTATCTGCTGGCGGTATCTCTGTATCTATGTAAGAGGGCATGGGACAGATATAAAGGATTGGCTGGAGGGGGCTGAGAGGTGTATCTGGATGGGGGGTAGGTTGGGGGGGAGTATTGGGGCAGACTCGATGGGCATTAGTGTCCTTTACTGCCAACAGGATTCTAAGATTCTTCTATGAGTCTATGATTAAACACTCTTACCACCTGTCAATCCCACAAGATGAAGACAAGGAAGAAGCAACTCCCAGAAACTGGGAATGTCCTGTTAAATAATTCTGTAACCCGAAAATAACATTTGGAGATCATCCAAAACTCTTCCTTTTATTAGAGAATAATGTTTTGATATTGAATATAGTTTTAACAATGATCATAACATGAGATATACTTTTGAGGATTTGACTGGTTATTAGACTATTCTATTTTAAATGCTAAGTTACATACTGTAGTGTATATTTTTAATCTTTGTAACTGCATCGTTTGTCACATTTGCACTCTATGTATGGTTGCTCACATACAGTAGGTGCCCTTGAGCATATTATGGCATAATATGTCTTTAACTCTTTAACTAAGAGAATGCCTCACAAAGTGTGAATAGTAAAGGCAACAGACCTCTGCATCAGGCAAGCAAGCAACAGCAGTAGTATTCGGAGACCACTATGGTTCTCAAAAGAGGGGTCTGGGAAGGTACAGTAAGAGCATCCATGACGTATAAGGTGACACAAAGGTAGGAAGATAGGGAGATGTATCAGGAGAAGAAGAGGGAGGCAGAGATAGCAGTCAGGAGCATAAAGGTGCAAATGGAGGAGAAAATAGTGCAGGAATTAAGGAATGGGATAAGACATTTTTCAGGTATATAAGTAGAAGAAAAAAGACGGGTGGGATTGTAAGGTTAAGGATGGTGGGGGTGGAAGGGGACAAGGAAAAGGCAAACATCCTGAACAAATACTTTTGTTCAGTGGTTACAAAGGAAAGGGAAGGTAAATGACCACAGATAAGTGTTAGAGGAATTGAAATAGGGGAGGTGAACACTAGTTTTTTACAGAGGAGAAAGTCCTGAAGGAACTTGCAAATCTGAAAGTGGACAAAGCAATGGGGCCCAATAGGATTCATCCATGAATATTGAGAGAGCTCAGAGGGGTGCTGGTTTCACCTCTGACAGTCCTTTTCAACCTTTCACTGTAGATGGGTGTGGTCCGGGAGGACTGGAGGAGGCAGATGTAGACCCATTTCACAAAAGTGGTAGCAGGGAGGAGGCTGGCAATTACAGGCCAGTCAGCTGGACTTCAGTGGTGGGGATATTAAGGGAATCAATACTGAAAGAAAGAATTGTGGAATATCTTGAATCCAGTGGTTTACAAGATCCGAGGCAGCATATATTCAATAGGGGGAGAGCATGTGAAACAAATCTAATAGATTTCTTTGACTGAGTGACCAGTGAAGTAGATCAGGGTGGAGCAGTGGATGTGGCCACCCTGAATTTCAGTAAGGCCTTTGACACCGTTACACATAGGAGAAATGAAAACAAGCTGGGCAGCCAATGAGTGGGTCCAAAAGTGGTAAAATGGGTACGTAATTGTTTGGGGGATAGGTGACAGAGGGTGGTGGTAAACAGAGTTCACTCTGAGAAAGAAAGGGTGAACAGCGGGGTGCCACAAGGATCAGCACTGGGACCAGTCCACATTAATGTCTTCATTAGTGAAATTGCAGAGGGACTAGAAGGAAGGTATGCCTTTTTGCAGATGACACTAAGATCTGCAATAGAGTAGGCACTTCAAGGGGGTTGGAAATAATGAATAAAGATCCATGAAAGCTTGAGGAGTGGTCAAGAGTGTGGCAACTAAGTTTCAAAGCAAAGAAATGCAAAATTATGCACTTGGAGTGCAGAAACATGGGAGCAGAGTGCAAAATGGAGCGAGTGGTAATGGTGACCACCAAACAGGAAAGAGACCTGGGAGTAATCATATCTGATTACCTAAAGGTGACTAAACAGTGTGAAAAGGCTGTGAGGAGAACCAGTGGGATGCTAGGGGGCATAGGGAAGGGTATCACCAGCAGAAGGAGAGAAGTGGTGATACCTCTGCATAAATCATTGGTGAGACCTCACCTAGAGTACTGAGTCTAGTTCTGGAGACTTCATTTCCAGGACATAGACAGAGTAGAAGCTGCCCAGAGGAGGGCAACTAAAAGGGTGCAGGATCTGCATCAAAAGCCCTATGAGGAGAGACCAAAGGACCTCAATATATACATTCTGGAGAAAAGAAGGGATGGAGGATATGAAAGAGACTTTCAAATACCTCATGGTTTTAAATAAGATTTAAGAGGGAAGTCTTTTTCAGAGGAAAGCATGCTCAAGAACAAGGGGTCATGCTATGAAGATGCTATGAAGATGGAAGGGGCTAGACACAGGGGAGATGTAAGGAAGCACTTCTTCACAGATAGAGTGGTGGATTCCTAGAACAGTCTTCCTGGGGAGGTGGTGGGGGCAAGAATTGCAACAGGATTCAAGAAGGCATGGGATAGGCATAAGGGAATCTTAGTTGAAAAGAAGGGGGGAGGGATTAAAGCCAGAGATCAAGTAGGGTCTGTGGTGTTACAGTAGGTAGCAAAAATGGGCAGACTGGGTGGGCCAAGCGGTCCTTACCTGACATCAAACTCTATATTTCTATGTTTGACATGTATTATCACTGATGAAGCCCCAGCAGGCTTTTGGTAAAATGTTAGACATCACAGCTGTGACATCATCAGTCCACTCCCATCATGGTATACCTGTGTGTCTCTAAGGGAATTGTCTCAGGTTTGTGTACACATAATTGAATTTTTCATAGAATAAAAAAAGAGTTTGTCTGATTCTTGCTTAGGTGCTTTGATTTGCTTTTCAAATGGTTGTGCGCATTCGATCCACTGTTTCTCCACACAGGTATCACTCACCAGTGGCACTGGCACTGGCAACTCCTCAGCTTCCTGCTTTTTGGGCCACCCTCCTTTACATGTTCATCCTGGACTTTGCCCTCCTCAGCTGTACTCATATTTATCATTACATAACAGTTATTGTTTCAGGCAACAATGCCACTATTACTACTGATCATCACCACCCCAATGAATGTCTGTGAACTATTCTCCAAGGACTACTGAGCAAATGATCTCCACCTTAGCCATACAACTCCTCAGTAGTGCAACATGAAGTCAAGTCAAGGACTAGAAGACATGAAATTTAAGCTTCACAGGAAAAAGTCACAATTGGTCAGAGGGGAGATATTTTGGAAACCAGGCTGGGCCACCAGGAGATCTTTTTGGATATAAGAGTTCAGTGCTAGAACCACACTGGGGCTAAATTATTTTTTTGGCAGCATTTTTGTAGTTTTTTAGCATCTGATGTCAGAGATGTATAGAATTTTTAATTTTTGTCTCTACTAATATCTACAATGTTTTCTTTTCTCTTAGATAGATCAAAAACTTTCAACTCCAGCCGTTTGTGACAATATGTGTACAACAGCATCTGTGTAAAACCTTGGCTATACAGTTTCATGGGTCTTTAATGTGGGAATATTGACTGCATTATTTGGGATACATAGAATTGTAGGATTTGCCGGCAGATAAGGACCGCTTGGCCCACGTAGTCTGCCCATTTTTGCACGCCTGTAGTATCACTGCAGATCTTACATGACCTCCTGTTCATTCACCCACCACATTTATTTATGGGTCTGCAGGGTCTTAAATTAACTTTTTTCAGCCACTAGCTACTAGCCTATAGCAAAACTAGCTCACGCTTGCGTCAACCCCTCTGAGGCCATTGACTTGCTCACTCTCCTTGCTCTACAGTTGGCAGCTTCTTTGGGAAAAAGCTCAGTAAACATACCTTAAAAACACAGTTTACATGCTTTTTTGAGCAAAATGTTCCTCATTTTAAAGCTTTGCCAGTGTGTCCTTTAGTGTGATGAATACCACCCAGTCACGCTACACTAAAACAAGAGAGTTAAACTGATTACACTTAAAACAATATGAAAATGGCAGGATCAACCAGATAAGAATTATGGCAGAATCAACTAGATCACCTAAATGAAACACTAATTTGTGAAAGGCAAGGACTACTTTTGGCCCCCCAATATCTGTGGCCATTTTATAAGATATATAATCCACTGCAGGGTGTGTGGTACTGCTGTGATATACGCATCCCTTGTGTAGTCAAATGCACAGCAAGGTGTGCTTATATCAAAGCACAACTACATGCTCTGTAATGGATTATCTTCATATAAAAAAGGAAAATGTTGAACATTGTCAGCGGACACCAGCTACAGTTTGTGAAATGGAAGATACTAAACACTATCAACCAGCACATACACATTGAAATCACAACTGAAAGCCAGGAATGCTTAAGTATGGGCAATAATTTTAGTATGCCCAAATTTGCCTACAATAATATACATAAAAAATAATTTGCCACTCAGAACAGATGCTCCTCAGACATTTAAAAAAATGATAAGCTGGCATATGTTAATAATGACACAGACACCAAAGCAAACTGGCAGTTTAAACGATGAGACACTGAATGTGACCAAACATAACACCTTGACTGCTCACAAAATTGTCACAGACTTACCTCCAAGTACCTGATATAGGCAGACAGTTACCAAGGCAAAAATGACTGGAATATACTCTGTTTTGTTCCTCCCCCCAAAAAAGTGTTGGGAATAATTTTTTCGGTGTAATGATATACTGCATAATCAAACATAAATTTATTTGAGTTACAAAATGCATACTTTGTGATAAGTACAGTAAGACATTCCAGAGTGCAGGTAGTAGTGTGTTCTCTGCACTTTCAGGAGCAATAAAGCACTTGCCTTCTGCGTTTGCCTCATTACACCCATGGGTGTGCAGTGATCTAACTACAACCCACTCACTGTTGTGTTTTATTGCCTACATATTGTGCATCTGAGCTGGGCTATCCTCATTAAATAAACTGCAAAATAAAAAGCAATGAAAAACAGAACTACACAAACAACACACAGTATTATGTGTACATAGATGCAGACACACATGCATGAACACAGCACTACATGCAGATGTTCACACACATCACTATTCAGGATAACAGTGAAACACAAACAGAGCAATGCACACACAAATTCACGTTACTAATTCTCTGACAAGTACAAATACACAATACACAGATGCACTCACATGCACACATGCACATAGAAACATACCAAAAGTCAGACACATACAGTCACATACACGCAGATATGCACTCGCATACACACACACACACACACACAGAAATATGTAATCTAACTACCCCGAACAACAACTAGAAAACAAGAAAAGAGGAAACAGGTTAAATATGTAGGTCTTTCCTGTGCAGTATTTCTGGGAGGAGGGCGCACACTGGATTATGATTTAAGAGACTGTGGGCTGCCATATGTGGCATCCTTCAAACCATGCTTAATGGAGAGAGTGCCAGACTGCTGTGGGCGGTATCAGTTGACAAATAGTGTCAGTACATAGTATTAGGGTTATTGCAGATTGCTGATCCTCATAGCCAAAGAAATACTTCTGCTCTGTCTTTACTAAGGAGAAAGATGATCCAGTACCACAAGGGAAGATGAGCAAAGATGGACAAGTCCCCAGGACTGGATGGCATTCACCACAGAGTGCTGAGTGAACTGGCCATAGACCTTACAGGCCTGCTGATTGATCTGTTCAATAGTTCACTAGGTACGGGGTAGTTCTGCAGGAGTGGAGGACCACAGATTTGGTAGTGCTGAATAAGAGAGGACCTAGGAATGACCCAGGGAAGTACAGGCCTGTCAGTTTGATATCTACAATGTGAAAACTGATGGAGACCATCTGGAAAAACTGCTTAGTTGAATTCCTTTGGCGGGGGTAACAGTCATGGTATCTGAGGAGAAGAAGAATCTGGGAATAGATATAACCAGTGACCTAAAGGAGGCTACACAATGCAGAAAAGCAGCAGCCATGGCTAACAGGATGCTACAAGCAGAAGCAAAGAGGTGATCTTGTCACTGTACAGATCCATGGTGTGGCTGCACCTGGAGTACTGTGAGCAGTATTGGAATCCCTACCTGAGGAATGACATTAACCAGCTTGAGGCAGTATAGAGAAAGGCTAGGAAAAATGATTCAGGGTTAGTAGGGTAGCCCATACAAGGATATGTTGAGGAGCCTTAATATGTACTCGCTTAAAGATGGTAGGGAGATGGAGACATAAATGAAACCTTCAGGTACCTAAAGGATTTAAGGAAGGTGGCTCTCAGGAACCTCTTTAGCTTGAGTGAGAATAAGACCACAAGGGGCACACTTACAAGCTATTGGTGGTGGGAAGGTTCAAAAAGGAGATTGGGAGGCACTTCTTTACATAGCAGGTGTTGTCATGGTTGAATGAGCTGTCGGCAGAGGTCATCAACCTGAAGATGGTCGATGAATTCAAGAGGGGTTAGGACAAAGTAATGAGGAAGGTTAGAGTTAAAGAAAGGGGTGTAGGGCCCACTGTAAACAATTGTACAGGGGACTCCATATCAGGTACACTAGACAGACCATTTAGCTTTCTCTGCTGGCATATTCATATATATGTTCATTTGCTGCAGCAATGTTGCATTCTGTCTCCCAGCATGTACTGTAGCACATACTCTTCTCTATTGTCCAGGATCTCCACTGCTGTTCACCGAGCAAAAAAGGCCACAAGTGAAAATGGCTGGGAGTATTGCTAGCCAATCTCTATATATCTTTGTGTCTTCCACAGCTAGCCTATCCACAAAGGCTCTATTTCTGATCCAGGATAAGCCACCACTACATCCTCCTCATTATGACAAGAGCAACATCATCTACAAAGTCAAATGCCACTCAATCCACAAAGGCTCTACTTCTGATCCAGGATAAGCCACCACTATGACCTCCTCATTATAACATGAGCAGCAGCATCTGCACAATTAAATGACACTCAGCATGGAGTGCTACCAGCCTCTGTGGGCATCATTCCTCAAAACTGTTCAGTTGGGGTACTTAGGATGAGATGGGATGAGTGCTGGACTGGCTTAAAGGCTGAGTCCTCCTGGCTTACCCTACTGGTTGTAGGACCTGAGATTGTTGGGGGGCCTGGGTAAAGGACTCAACAGGTGAATTCTGTGGAAGAAGAGCCAGCAGCAAATCCAGGGAGAGTATTTGTGGAGATAGTAACAGACAGCAGGGCCTTGGGAGCAGACAGACTGTGCTCTGATGGTACTGTAAGTAATGGATGTAGCAATGAGAGCATTTGGGACAAAACCTGACAATGCTTTGAAATCAGTATGGATAGACTCAGCAATCCCTATCCATAATGAAACAGGTAGTGCACCTCCATCATTTTGCCTCTCTCCCACTGTCTGCAAAGTAAAATGTTATCAAATATAACCAGAAAGTTAAGGTGAAGTAAATGTTTCAATTTTAATAGGTAAACAAACATGCAATTTTAAGTACTTGTTTAATGTCAAATCACTCCAGATGAGCCACACCCTGAGTTAGATGATATAAACTGTATGAATTACTTTGTGATTTAAATTTTGTATTCAAACTCACAAAGCAGTATTGATTATTCTTGCACTCTGCATAAACTAATGGGCAAGACAAAAAAATACTGGTCTTCCTTTGTCTAGCTAGTTTGCAGCTTATAAAAAGAAATCTCTAAACAGTATTAAAAATAGAATTAATTTTCACCAGTGTTTCCCTACTTGTGGTGCACAATAGCCCAAGAATGACCTGATTTGTTAGATTTTATTTGAGTATTACATGCTGAAGAATGAAAAACAGTTTTGGGTCTTGTATTTTTATTTAATTTTGTAAATGTGTATGGGAAAATAATTTTTGTAAATAGTATTAGATTTCCTTGTACATGGATTGAAGGTTAAAATATTGTCTAATGGAATGACAAGGAAACATTTTCACTGAGCAGAGAGCTTTGGATTATCTTGTGCAGTAGTTAGTATGAAAGATGTAATATGTAGATAGTCACTTCAAAAGAGAGTGTTGAAATGTGATTTTTAGCAGATGATGCTATCATGCGAATCCAGACCACCCCAGGAAACCACTATCTGTAAACGTCATGACAGCTTTTATTAACAGCCATCACAGTTTATGTAACCCTAGAAAGTCAGTTAATGCATACATGCATACTGTAAATTGATTGGTTTAGGGCATTATTTTCCCTTTTAAAGTTTGGGAAATAAACCTTTGTTATGTTATTTCTACTTTCCATTAAATACATAAATAATTTTATATAGAATAAAACAAAAAGGTATGAATGTTAGCAAGCTAAATACAAAATGTTACATCATCTTTCTCTCTTCATGTTGGTATGGCAAATACTGATGATATTGAAAACTCTGTCATTAGCACATTCTTTAGTGAAAGAAGAGTTTTATTCCATGACAATTATAACAGAAAGAATAGTAAATTTCCTGGATGTAAACAGACTATAAGACAAGAGACAACATGCGTTCATGGAGGGAGGTTGTGTCATGCAAACCTAATCTACTCATTTGGATGGGTGAAAAAGGCAGTGGGCAAGGGACAGACAAGGGGCACACAGTACCTTGACTTCACTAAAGCCTTTGATAGAATTTCAAATGCATAGTTGGTTATGAAGATGCAGGATCTTGAAGTAGGGGACAACATTGCTAAGTGGGTGGGAAATTAATTAAGTGATAGGAACAAAAGGGTGGTAATCAATTGGGAATACTCCAAAGTCAGAGGGCTCACTAGCCAGGTGACACATAATATCAAAATTAGGCAGCAATCTGCCAGGTGGCACAGAGGGCTGAGGCACTAGATGTCTCACCTCGCGACATGCCGGGCATCCTGGGTTCAGGAGCGAGCCTGGGTCATTGGAGGTCAGCATGGGGGGAGGGTGGAGCTGCATGGAACTGCTGACAGGCAGCTCTCCTCTCCGGGGAGGTGGTATGGCATCCCTTGCTCACAGCTGCCCTGGTGGAGGCCAAGGGCCATGAAGCAGGGTGCCGCGAGCAGGGCCAATGGAAGGGTGGAGGAGGGTCGCTACCAGGGCTGTAAGGCGCATGCATGCCTCCACACACATGCGACCTTCTCCTGGGGCCCTCAGGTAAAAAAATGGGGAGAAAATGAGGAAAAAACTGGTGGCATGATGGCAACTGACTCTCCACAGGCACTGCTCCCAGGACCGGGCATAAGGTAAGCCCCGGTAATTCTGGGGGACGGAGCTGGGGGAGCCGGTCAGATGGGGGTCATAGAGGAAGGAGTATAAAGCATTGTACAATAAAAAAAAAATTAGGCAGCAACAACTAGATCCTAACAAGTCAATAGGCCCAGGCAGGGTTCATCCTAGGGTGGTCAGAGAGCTTGCTGAGGAACCAGCAGGCCAGCCTTTAATGATCTTTCAAGTGTACTTAGATAATGACTTTGTGATCGAGTGCTGAAGGGAAGCAATCATCACTCCCATGTTCACAGGGTTCAGTAAAGAAAGCAAGAATTATAGACCAGAGAATCTGACATCAGTGTTAGGGAAAGTCTTGGAAAGAGTATTAAAGGTGGAGATAGAAAAATGTATTATTAATAAAGGTATGGATGATAAAACACAGCATGGGTTCACCAAGGGAAGATCATGTCAGACAAACTTGATGGAGTTCTTTAACAGGGCCATCAAGGCTTTCGACAAAGGGTACCCTGTCGACATGATTTTTCTGGACTACAGTAAGTAGAGTTGCAGCAAAGTTTAACTCCGCCAGTGAAGTTGGGGTGAAGTCGACCACTCTGCATCACTACATGCTATGCAAAGTCCCCATAAAATTATACTGCTTCACCTTATAATGACTTTGCCCCATTATGACTTTGTGTTAAGGTGACTTCGTGTTCACGTCACATTGGTTTCTATTGAATACAAAGTGAGTCATAATTGAAACAGCCCACAGATCACATTTGTTACAGTCTGCCCGTCACATGGCTCAGGCAGGAAGTTAATCAGGCAAGACAGTGAAAGATTTTCACTTTTGTCTTACCTAGTATGGGAGAAAGAAGTTTTGTGAGAGAGGAGACATCTGGGGACAGATGGGCAGTACACCCACCTTGCAAACCACCACCATGCACAGTGGGAGGCCAAGGTTGCCAAACAGGGATGAAATGCACCTGTTGTCCCTGCTAGGCAACAGGTGGCAGCATGGCCTCCACCTGCATGTAGGGTCAAGTGTGGTTGGGCCATGGAACAAGTGGCTGCTCCAGAAACTGCAGGGGACACTGGTGACCCTGCAAAAATGCCTGCCACACACGCCGATTTGGGCCTGATGTGGAGTGAGTTGGACCACCTGAACAACAGGGTTGCGAACCTGGAACAGCGGTTAGAGTGCATTGAGCATCACCAGCTCCAAATTATGGACATGTTCCAACTGCTGCTGTCACACCATAACATGGAACATTCATTTTTGTTTGTCCATGCATCCACCACCCTCTCCATGAAAAAATATTTCCTGATGTTGCCCTTAATCTGTCCTCCATCTTCAAATGTTGCCCCCTTTACATTGTTACATTATCACAGATTGAACTTGGGGCAATACTCGTGCTATCAGCAACTTCACTACCACCACCAGCGGGGACAACAGGATCTCCAACCATCATTGAAGCAACTGATTGTGCTGTGAAAAATATAACCAGAGAAATCCATTTACTGGCATCAACTGTGCACTCATGCTGCATACTACCACGCCCATGGCCATTCTTGCCAGTCGCAGCAGTGCTATGGCCAGAAACATCTTTGCATCCATGTCTCTTTGCAGGCATTATTTTGGATTACACAGAAAATTCGCAACAAATTTAGATTTCTGAACTTTGGGGTGGATGGAAAGCCAAAAAACAACAACTGTGGCTTACAGATGCAGACTGAGCCCTAAACATATGCAAATGCACAGACAGATGGAGATTGCGCATTCAAGAGAAGCAGCCGCACAGGCACAACAACAACAGCAACAACGCCTTAACCAGTGGACACACAAATACCAAACTGGAAAAATAATACCTTTTGCAGGATGGGCGGGGGGCGGGGGCAGCTGCAATACCAGGCCACTACCTAGACAGAATTAAGCAGTAAAAAATACCACAGACAGATAACAGATTTAGAGTGCTGCAATTACTGTGTGGCACAATAAAATGTGTCTGACTTGATGGCATGCACACACACTCACACACTACAGTTAATGTGCAGAAAATTTAACAGTTTAGTATACTATATAACAAAATATTTTATACAGAATAAAAATATGCACTCCACCACAACAAACAGAAAATAATTATCAAAAATTACTTCAAGTATTACTGTGTAGGGGTGTCATGATAATAAAATTTTGACAACATGATAAGCATGATGAAATTATCAGTTATCGCGATAATTTTCCCACTTGTGCAACAATGTTAGAAAAAGTATTTAAATTAATTTTTTTCACATACTTTACATATTTGACTCTTTTTCAAGCAATGCTATGCATTTATACACATTATTTTGAAGACTTTTTTGTAAAATAATGCAAAGAGTAAAATATTTAAAAAATGTTATTTTTTAACATTAAAATCTCTGAACTTTATAAAATTGCTTGCATTTTTTTACATAAAAATTAAAATACACAATTAATACATGTGTTATATACACTAGGCAGGATATTCAGAAGGGTTGCGCATGGCGCAACACAGTTGCACCATACGCAACCCACTGATGCGCCCGGGTGATATTCAAAGGGGATTGAGCCTGGCACAAATCCCGATGTGCCAGAGCGCATTAGTAATGTATGCAGTGCAGGTGGGGTGTGCCCATGCATACTCCGCGACATCCCGATATTCAGCCCGGGATGTGCTGAGTCCATGCATGCACAACCCCTTCCTGCGCTGCACACAGGTGAGCCAAAAAAAAAAGGAGCAACAGCTGGCCACCCACAGGTGAGCTGCGGTATTGCAGGGTGCAACACGGCAGCTGCCACCTGTGGGTGGCCACCCGAGCTCCGGCGGCACCTTCGTGGTGGCGCCCCCATGTCCAATTGTGGGCATATGTAGAAAATAATAGTCCTATATCCCTGGTGGTCCAGCGGTCCGCTCGCAGCCTGATCATGGGCGTCAGTAATATCTTATGACAAACCAATCCAACCCTGGTGGTCCAGCAGTACCCCTCCCCACCCACCCACTGAGCCCCACCGCCCTGCTTTCCCTGGTCAGCGGGCGGTGGCAGCTCCCACCCGCTTGCTCCCCACATGACCACTGACTGACTCCAAGGTAGCTATTGCACCCATTGGCTCAATTGGGCGTGAGCCAACCGAGCCCGCACTGCATTGCCACAGTCCAGATATGTGAATGGATCCATTCTTTCTAACATATGCCCACGATTGGGCTGTGAGTGGTCCACTGGACCACCAGGGATATGGGACTATTCTTAATAACATATGCCCATGATCGGGCAGTGGGGCACTTTGCCACTTGTGCAGAGGGCATTGGTCCCCGATGGCTGCAGCCTGGCAGGGTGCCAGGCACAAGTCACCAGGGATTGGCACACCTGCATGCAAATGGGGCCATAATGACATGCAAGTGGCCCCATTTGCACCTTGCATACGTTATGGCCCCAATTGCATGTGCACTTTTGATTATCAATGTAGTTGCGCCTATCGCAATGGCACTTGTGCTAGAGCATCCCCCTGCTCCACTCTGGCCACTTGTGCCACTGCGCCATGCACACTGTGGGTGGCCAAGGAGCGATATTCACTGATGTTGTGCCATGGCGCAGCTCCGTTGAATATCACCCTGTCAACGCCCCTGTGCATCCAAGTTGCGCTGCGCCCAGGCTTGCGCCACAGCCTGGCGCAGTGTGAATATCCCATCCACAGAGTACAATACATTTTAAAATGTGAATGAGCAAATATTTTACTTGCTTGTTTAAAGAGTGCCTTTCCTGGATTTTTCTCCTTGCCTGCAAAATCATTTGACTGGAAGTTCCTCTGCAGTAGTTGAAAAATGTTCTCTTTATCCACCTAAAGAAGGGAAGGGATTGTATTTGCCCCTGAAGGGGTTTATCTGCTTAATCCCTTCCACTTCCTGATTGCCAACACCGTTCCTGCGCTTCCTTGTTTTGTGAAGCCATTATAAGCCTAGTGCGGGGGTGTGCTTCATGCAAGTCTATGGGGTGGAATTTTAAAACTTATTTTCATTATTTTAACCTGACTTGTACTACAAATCAGAGTCAGTATTCAAGTAACATGATCCTTGTTACTTTTGTTAGATCAGGGTGGAGCCTTGGATGTAGCCTGCCTAGATTTCAGTAAGGCTTCCAACACCATTCCACAAAGAAGACTCATTAACAAGCTGGGCAGCCTGGGAGTGGGTCCAAAGGTAGTAAACTGGGTAAGAAATTGGTGGTGGTAAATATAGCTCACTCTAAGGAAAAGAGGATGACCAGAGGGGTGCCACAAAGATCAGTACTGGGACTAGTCCTCTTTTAAAAAAAAAATTTCTTCTATTAGCAACATTGCAAAGGGGCTAGAAGGGAAGGTATGCCTTTTTGTACATAACACAAAGATCTGCAGTTGGGTAGACATGCCGGGGGAGGTGTGTGTGTGTAAAAAATGGACAGAGATTGAAGAAAGCTTGAGGAGTAGTCAAAAGTGTAGCAACCAAGAGTCTATGCTAAGAAGTGCAAAATCATGCACTTGAGGCAAAGAAACCCAGGGTGGAGTGCAAGATGGGGAGGAGTGGTACTGATGACCACCAATCAGGAAAGAGACCTGGGGTAATCATATTTGACAACCTAAAGGTGGCCAAACAGTGTGACAAGGTGGTAGGGAGAGTTAGTGGGATGCTAGGGTGCATAGGTAGGGGTATCACCCTAAGAAAGAGGGAGGTGGTGATACTGCAGTATAAGTCATTGGTGAGACCTCACCTACAGTACTGTGTCCACTTCTGGAGACCACATCTCCAGAAGGACATAGACAGTAGAGGCAGTCCAGAGGAGGGCAACTAAAATGGTGCAGGGCCTGCATCAAAAGCTCTATGAGGAGAGGCTAAAGGACCTCAATATGTACACCATGGAGAACAGTGTGTATATGGGGGTATGATAGAGACATTCAAAATACCTCACGGGTATAAATAGGGTACAAGAGGGAAGCATTTTTCAGAAAAAGAGATGCTCAAGAATCATGCTATGATGCTGGAGGAAGGGTAGATTCTGGGAAAATTTAAGGAAGTACTTCTTCACCGAAAGAGTGGTGGATACCTGGAAAGTCCTCCCAGTGGAGGTGGTCAAGGTAAAAACTGTAACGAGATTCAAGAATGCATAGGATAGGCAGAAGGGAACCTTGTTTGTTAGGAAAGGGAGGGTAAAGCCGAAGACCAAGTAGGGACTGCGGTATTACAGTAGGCAGGGAAAATGGGCAGACTAGGTGAGCCAAGTGGTCCTCATCTGCCATCAGTTTCTATGTTTCTATGTAAGTAAGCTGACTGGTGCACATACCTTCTCCCCCCCCCCACACTTTTTCTTTCACACCCCTCAGGCTGGCACATGTGCGATGGAGTGAGTGTGTGACGTAAAGATGCCACATGTACTTGTCCCCAGCACCCAGACAGTCAGAAGGCTGTTACTGCTGAATCATCCAGCTAGATGGCGATCAAGCAGTGGCGTGTGCTGTCCCTCCTCCTCAAAGGAGAGCCATGAATGGATGCTCAGGCCTCCTTCATGCAGTCAGCCCTTGAGCAACCCAGGTCTATTCCTGAACCCGATGTACCAGCATGGTGACAGGTTAAGTGCCCAGGCCTTCAAAACTCCATGCCACATGGCCAGCACTGCATTTCTTATTTTAATGAAAAATTCTAAAAATCCGATAGGAGGATTGTGGGGAATCAAAAATCATTGTTGCACCTGGAGAGGGATGCGCTGCTAGAAAAGCAGGCTGAGGTGCTTTACCACTGTATATCGTGGTATATTGTGCTGCACGATAATCGTGATACTGTTTTCTTAAAACGATAAATTATTGTCAGTGGTAATTATCATGATACATTGTCATATCATGTTATCATGGCATCCCTATTACTGTGTGTACATAAACACACAAATACTAACACACACTACTAGTACAAAACAGTTGGAAAGACTGCCTTTCTCATGTGAATCTCACTCCATCACAGATATGCCCTTCCCCCGAAGGACACGTCAACAGTGTCTGTCAGTTCTCAGACTGAATGTTCTAAATTAACATTCAAAATACACAAAAAAACAATCAACACAGGATCATCTAAGCACAGGAGGGTTTCCTACAATCGATGTACTAAATTTGGACCAAAATAATTGGATCAAAAGTGATTTTTTTAAAGCTTTTTCGATGGTTAGAGTCTCAGAGCTCTGAAAGCAAACTGTCTCCAGCTTTCTACTACACACACTATGCAAAACTGAGGCTGTGCAAGACAATATAGAGCCCACATGACCTACCAGCCCATGAATCAATGCAAAATTCACCTCAAGTGAAGTAAAGCAAAGTCTATTAAAATCAATGGCACTTCACGTTAAAATTAAGGGAAGGCAGTAAAACAAAGCGAAGTAGCATGAAGTCCATTGGTTTCAATGCACTTCATGATAAAAAATAAAGGCAGAGTAATATACTTCATATTGCCTAGCACTATGCAAATTGGGGGTTAATATGTGAAGTGCTCCATGTAGCGAAGTGAGACCACTTTACCCACCTCTAACAGTAAGGCCTTTGACAAAGTGCCACATAATCAACTAGCAGAGGTTCTATTTAACATAGATTTTAACACTAAGATAGTGTTGTGGATAAATTCATGGCTTACCAATAGGAAGCAGAAAGTGAGTATAAAAGGGATTACATCTGGGTGGGCTGATGTCACCAGTGGTGTACCACATGGATCAGTACTGGGACCCTGCCTATTTAATATTTATGTGGCATCAATATCCAGTGGAAATGGGGTGTGGCTCTCAAAATTTGCAGACAATGCAAAATTAGGATCAGTAGTGCAAAACTCAACTGATATCAAAAAATTGCAAGATGAATTTACAAATTTGGAACAAAGAACTCAGAAACATAAATTAGACTCTAAAGAGCAGCTGACACCTTCAGGACAACTTTAACAAACCATAATATTTAAACACAGTTCAGCTTGTATTTCAGGTTAGTTCTGTATTCCTCCTCTCCATTATTTATTACCGAGGTCATTTGCATTAAAAGAAAATATTTGTTCCGGAAGAGTTTGTCTATTCCTGTTGCTTTCTCCCTACCTGAGGTAATAATGCACTGCTTGTGACATCACCGTTACTCTCATGGCAACACATTGTGATGTCACAACAGAGGATTATAACTTTATGTAGGGAGTAAGCTGTAGGGGCAGATGAACTCTAAGGGATTTCTAAGGGATAAAGATCATGTATTCATGCAAATTTGCTCAGTCATAAATAATGGGGAAGAAAAATATATAGAATATATATGGAATGCAAGCTGAATCGCACCTGATTATTGTTTTTTGAAGTTTTCTTTAAGGCATCAGTAGCTCTTTAATGTAGAAACATGTGCTATAATGCACTTCAGTGGAAATAAAAATGCAAAGTACATATTTAAAGGGAAAAAATTGAGAGAACTAACAGAGGAAAACGATCTTGGAATAACAGTTTCAAATGACTTAAGGTTTAAAAAATATTGTCATTTGATTGCAAAGAGTGCCAATGGTCTCTTGGGTAGCATTAGAAGACATATTTAATGTAGACATAGTAGAACAATGGTTCCGTTATATACTTTCCTGGTTAGACCACATCTGGAATACTGCATGCACTGCTGGTCTCCAAGTACAATTTCAAAAAATAAAATCCTTGACAGAGTCCAGCACAGGGCTACCAAGATGGTATCAGCTGTTAAAAACCTAAGATATAAGGAAAGGCTGGATATATTGGTACTATATCCTCTGGAGTATAGAAGAATGCATAGAGAATTATGCGTGGTGTATGGTGCTTTTGAAAACCAAGACTTATGGGAAAGTCAAGGGTTGGAACTCAGAAATCAGTACCACAACACTAGGTCTCACATATTACAACTTAAGGGGAATATAAACCACACTAAGAAAAAGGCTACCTGATTTAATCAAAGAGTAGTGGGCTAGCAATGTGGAATACTCTTCCACTAGAGATAGTAGGAAGTAGAAATATGCAAGTGTTCAAAATAATGCTTCATGAATATTGCATGAGGAATAATATAATAGGATATTCTACCTAAGAAAATGATACGCTGTCATGGACATCTGCCTTACTTAGCTCATATAACACCTGTGAAACACAAGGATTGGTCATGTGACTAGTCATGTTCAACATCTTGATCTACGACATAGGAACCAGTGCAAAATGTGCCTTTTTTCACAGATGATGTGGCTAGGTGGATAGTGAGGAGGAGTGGGAAGGTCCTGGGTACATTGGAAAAGAGGTTGTAGTTATGGAAATTAAAATTTAATGCCAAAAAAGCTAGGTAGTGCACATTGAGGCAAAATATCCTAGCACTGACTAGAGGATGTAAGAGGTAATAATATACTATGGAGAAAAAGAACTTGGAAGTACCACATTTTATCAGACAGCATTAAGGCATTAGCGCAATGCAATTGGGTGGCAGAGATAGCATATAGGATGTTGGGGGCCATAGGGATAGGGATAGCTAGCAGGAAAAGAGAGGAACTGCTGCCACTATATCGGTCACTGGTTCGGTGTCATCCAGAGTACTGTATATAGTTCTGTAATGTGCATCTCAGGAAGGATAAGGACAGGGTGGAGGTAGCATAGATGAGGTTAACAAAGATACTCCAGAGACAACAGTAAAGGACAAAACATGAGACGGTAGCAGATCAGAACATGTACACTCTTGAGGTGAGAAGGGCTAGAGGAGATATGATTGAAACATACAAATACTGTTGCTTGAAAGGATAAAGTGGATGGTGGTGAATTTTTTAGATTAAGTAGGAAAACTAAAACAAAAGGCAACTCCATGAAGCTGGGGGGAAGGGGGCACACAACCAACCTATGTCTACTCCCTGCAACAGTTGGTGGAAGCACAGCCCATGGTGGTTGAAGCCATATCATCGTCTCTGCGCTGGTACCTCCCTTCTTCCAGCCAGTGAAGACTGCTGCTGTTTCTGTGGTTGTGGTCGTGTCTGGCAGTTTAGACTCTGTTTAGCCTGTTTTATTATTTTTCTGCATCCCTCCATGCCTGGTTCTTACATAGAAACATAGAAACATAGAAGTTGACGGCAGATAAGGACCGCAAGGCCCATCCAGTCTGCCCATTTCTTTTTCTACCTCATAAATGTGCCATCGGCCTTTGCTCTGTCAGTGACCTATCTATTCATAGTCATTTGTATTGCTCCCTTATGCCTATCCCATGCCTGTTTGAAGCCCTGCACTGTATTCATAGCCACCACTTCTTGTGGTAAGCCATTCCATGCATCCACCACCCTTTCTGTGAAAAGAATTTCCTCATATTCCCCTTAATCGGCCTCCCTCTAATCTCATGCTGTGTCCTCTTGTCCTGCTATTTTTCTTATATTTAAACATGTTAGACTCTTTCACCTTGTTTATGCCCTTAAGGTGTTTAAATGTCTCGATCATATCACCTCTCTCCCTCCTTTGCTCAAGGGTATACATATTGAGCTCCGCTAATCTGTCCTCATATGTCTTCTGATGCAGTCCCTGCACCATTTTGGTTGCCTCTTCTCTGGACTGCCTCAATTTGGTTAATGTCCTTGTGAAGGTGTGGCCTCCAATACTGCACGCAGTACTCCAGATGGGGCCTGACCAATGTCTTGTACAGAGGGATTATTACCTCTCTCTTACGACTTGTGATACCCCTACTAATACACCCTAACACCCCCCTAGCCTTACCTACTGCTTTAGAGGTCTGCTTGGATGATTTTAGGTCATCAGTGATGATGATGCCCAAGTCTCTTTCTTCCTTTGTGACTGCTAGCAACTCCCCTCCCAGCCTATAAGTGGCTTCAGGGTTTCTCTTCCCTATGTGCATGATTTTGCACTTCTTTGCATTAAATCCCAGTTGCCACTCTTCTGACCATTCTGCTAGTTTATCCAGATCTCTTCTCATTCTGCCCACCCCATCTGGATCATCTACTCTGTTGCAGATCTTGGTGTCATCTGCAAACAGACAAGCCTTACCCTCTAGTCCATCTGCGAGGTCACTAATGAAGATGTTGAATAGGACTGGCCCCAGGACTGATCTGAGGTACCCCACTTGTGACTTGCATCTCTTCTGACTGTATACCATTTACCACCACTCTCTGTTTTCTGCCAGTCAACCAGTTTGCCACCCAGTTGACCAACTTCGACCCACCCCGAGCCTACCTAGCTTATTTATCAATCTTCTATGTGGAACAGTGTCAAAAGCTTTGCTGAAGTCAAGGTAGGCGACATCAACTGCTCCCCTTGGTCCACCACTCTGGTTACCCAGTCAAAGAAATCTATGAGATTAGTTTGACAGGACCTTCCTTTTGTAAACCCATGCTGTCTTGGATCCTGTGCCCCTATGGATTCCAGGTGTTGCACTATCCTTTCCTTAAGGAGTGCCTCCATAATCTTGCCCACTACTGAGGTAAGACTGACCGGTCTGTAGTTCCCCGCCTCCTCCCTGCTACCACTCTTGTGGAGTGGGATCACATGAGCCCTTCTCCAGTCTTCTGGGACCTCTCCTGTGCTCAGAGACTCACTAAACAATTCTGCTAATGGCTCTGCTAGTTCCTCCTTTAGCTCCTTAAGTACCCTGGGATGTATGCCATCAGGTCCCATTGCCTTATCCACCCTGAGCTTAGCAAGCTCTTGTAGGACCCTTTCTTTTGTGAAGGAGTAGTGTACCTCCCTCCCCTGTGTCCATGATGCTGAGCTGTGGGCCCTGCCCTACCTTCTCTTCAGTAAATACTGAGCAAAAGTATCTATTTAGGATAGATGCCTTTACAGGGTCCTCCTCCTCACATGCTCCCTTTTCTCCATTAAGCTTAGCAATACCCCTCTGGACTTTCTCCTTTCACTAATGTATCTATAGAAAGTCTTGTCACCTTCTTTTACTGTTCGTGCTAGTGTTTCCTCAGTTTGGGACTTTGCCTGCCTTACTGCCTTACCTGCTTCCCTTAGGGCAGTTTGGTATGCCTCCCTATCTTCATCCCGCTGTGTTCCCTTATATTTTCTGAAGGCCAGCCTTTTGGCTCTGACCTTTTCTGCTACTGTATTTGAGAACCAAAGTGGTTTCCTTCTTCTTTTGCACTTCCTTTTCTGTCTAACACAATGGGATGTTGCTTCAAGTATTGTATCCTTAATGCTTGCCACTTTGCCTGTACCTCCTCACCTGTGTTTCTTTTTGCCAGGGCTAGCTTAACTCTGTTGGCCATCTTATCAAAGTCAGCTCCTCTGAAGTCCCATATTTTTGCTTTGGAATGGGATGATTTAGATGTAGTAGCCAAATTGAACCATACCATGTGATGGTCACTGGCTCCCAGGTGACCTTCTACCTGGAGATCTGTGATCCCTTCTTTGTTAGTCAGTACTAGATCTAGGATAGCCCTGTCTCTTGTGGGTTGCTGTACCAGTTGTTTGAGGCCCTCCCTGCAGGGAATCCACTATGAGTCTAGTTCTGGCAGATGTTCCTGCTGGTATTGACCAATCTGTATCTGGCATGTTGAAGTCTCCCATTATCAGAACCTCCCTTTAGCTGTCATGTTTTGTATATCTTCTAACAGTAATGTGTCTATGTCCTCCCTCTGGTCTGGGGCCTGTAGACAACCCCAGTTCTTATGGCTGTCCCATTTCCTGTTTCCAGGGTGACCCACAGTTCTTCTGGCTCCTTATGTGTATTCTGAATTTCTGTAGCTTTGATATTTTCATTAACATACAGGGCCACCTCCCCCTTTTGCACCTCGGTCTCTTCTGAACAATACATAGCCAGGTACTGAAGTCTCCCAAGTGTGGTTACTGGTAAACCACGTCTCACTAATTGCTACTATGTCCAGTTTAGCCTCTGACATTATTGCCTGCAGGTCTGGGATCTTATTTCCCAGGCTGTGAGCATTTGTGTACATGATTTTCCATTGGCCAGATTTTTGGTGTGTTAGTTGTTGGGTGAAGTTTGGCATTACCCTGTGCATCGTAGTGGGAGACAAACCTTTTTCTTACCTGGTGATGCAAATGAACGGCAAACACGCTTGAATTCCTGTTTGACCACTAGCTGAGGGGAGGGTGTTCTTCCATTCGACGACGTGGGTGCTGCAACTCTCTCCCATTTGCTAGTTTAAATATTCTCAAAGACGTCAAACTTGCCCCAATGCACTGACTCCTCTTTAGTCAGATGCAGTCCATCAAATTTAAAGAACTTTCGCTCCCAGAACTGTTGCCAGTTCCCTACAAATCTGTGTCCTTTTTCCTGGCACCAGTCCTTGAGCCACGTGTTGGCTCCCTATCTCCCCTTCTCTGACCTTCCGTCCATCTGCTCCCTTCTCCCAGACTGGCAGATCTCAGAAAGGAGATGCGGACGAAATAGATGATAGTTTGTCACCCAGCCTAGTCAGGTGTTCCTTGGTCTCCACAACTGACGGCTGGCGAGATCATTAGTCCCTATGTGTACTAGGACATCAATGTTTTCTCCTGCTTTGTGAACAATTTTAGCAATGTGGTCAGTGTCTCTCCATGCTGATGTACCTGGGAGACATCTGACCATCACCCTGGCTGGAGATGGGTATCAACTCCCGAATCATGGAGTCTCCTATGATCAGAAGTTTTTGGATTTCCTTTGTGCTTGTTTAGTTTTGGTTCCTGATTTGGGTGAGTATTGTTGTGCTAGCTCCTGTGCCTGAGTGTCCTGCTCTGCAGTGTCTTCTGCCTCTTTATTTGATTTCAGAGATAGAGGCAGATACCTGTTTTAGTGTTTATATGGTTTTGAGAGTAATGTGTTGGAGAGCAGAGGTGATGGGGCACCTGATTTGCTCCTCCTAACCCTGCCAACCTCCTGGACCAACTACCCTCTCTTGGTCGAGGTTTTTCTGTTGGATGCTGGGAAATGGCGGGTGGTTCTTATAATGTATTTCCTCTTCAATATGAAATTTGAGGCGTGCAATCTCTGCCCATGCTGCCTGGAGCTGAGACCTAAGATCTCCAAAGGCCCAGCATGTAGGACAGTGTCCTAAATCTTGTAAGACTGTCCTTCTGAAAATTGTTCCACAGTACCTGCAGTTAATGAAATCCATTCCAAATAAGTTGCTGGGTTTGTGACCTAGTCAGAGTAATTAGAAAGAAAAAAATGCAAGTAATGGTTTAATTGTGCTTTGTTTAACTTGTTATAACAAGTTAAATTACTAGTGCCCTGTAAATGAGATCACCTTGTGGAGGCCCCACTGATCCTCCTTCCTGCTCTGCCACAGGAAATGTCACAACTGTGGTGCCCTATAAAAGGAGTGGCGTGGGGTGGTTGGGGATGGGGTGGGTGGCTGGGCCCTTCCTGTTTAAAAGAAGAACCACGGACGAAAGAACAAGGAGGTAAGAGTAGAAACAATCAGTCAACAACAAATGCAGTAACCCTGAAAGCTTATCCTAATGTTAGATAAAACTGTAAAACCTGTAAAGCACCACCTGTAATAATTTCAGAGAAGATATACCTGTAAGAAACACTTTGCTCCAGAGAAAATAAAGCAGTAACAGAAGATATACCTTGCAAAAGACAATTTGAATCAGAAGATTACAGCAGTAATCTGTTAGCACACACCTGTAGGCACACCTTGTAATAATGCAGAAGAAGGTATACCAGCAACAACAATTTGAATCAGAGAAAAAAATAAAGCAATGAAATGTTAGCAACAAACAGTAGCAATCCCTGTGAGTAAAAAATAAAAACACCACCACACAGTAAATCTGCTTAGCCAAACTAAGTCTTAATCCTTCTCCCTTGCTCTGGTAAGTTTCTCTACTCTGCCTTTCAAGCAGTCTTAGAAGGAAAGAGCTCAGGTGAAGCTAGGTGCCTTGGCCAGCAAACCAAGTCTTCTACCTTAAGTTTAAATGTCGGTCCTTCACCAGTGGCATGGAAGAGCCACATCATTGACTGATCCCTGGAGCTGTCGGCCCTCGGAAAGCCCCCAGTTGTCCACCTCATCACCTGCCCTCTTTACCGACAGTCCCTCCCACTGCCAGTGAACACCTCCCTCCTCCCAGCTTCTTCACCCCAGGCCAGGGTAGTGAGTCAGGCGACAGCACAGTGATAAGTGCTGACCACCTAAAAGTTTACTAAAATAAATTAAATTGTTTAGCGCTAGTAGCGCCATCATGGGACTGGGAGGGAGAACCAGCCTGTAAATTTGAATATACTGGACAGCGACGCCCATTAGGAGGGATCAGCCATAAAGGCCCATGGGGGATGAATTTAAATATTTATGAGGGGTGGAATGAAGGTGGGGGACACTCAAGAGTGTCTTGCATCAAGGCCTTGTCCAGCCCAAAGGCATTTAAAGGGGCACCACAGGCCCGAGCATTTAAAGGGGCAGAGAAGGCCCAGGTGGGAGAAGGGCAGCACAGGCCCTAGCATTTAAAGGGGCAAGGAAGGCCCAGGTGGGAGAAGGGCAGCACAAGCCCTAGCATTTAAAGGGGCCAGACATAGAGGCCTACAGTAATTAAAGGGGCTTTACCAGTAGGCCAGTAAGGTACAATGGCAAGAGAGGCCCAGCGCGGAAAGGACAGTCACCCAGAGTGGAAAAAGTGGTTTGCCACGAGAGTTTCCAGAGTGGTAGCCAGATCCTAGTGCAAAAGGGACCCACAAGTGTGGAGGGTTAGACCAAGGGGTGCTTAGCACATAACTGCTATTGAATGACTGTCAGCTGATGAACTGTGTACTGCTCAGTACCTAAACTGTTGTGTTGATTGCAAAAGTACCAAGACTACATTATACTGGGATTGTGGTTGTTTGCCTGCTGCGCACGATTGCCCTAGACTCTGCTCATGTACCCCTGGTCCTGGCAGAACTGCCCTGCAATGAACAATTGCCCCGTGTTCCATCAATTTGCTCCTGTTCTTGGCAAATTGCACTTGAAACGAACAATTGCCTTGGATTCTAGCAATTGGCCCCTGTTCCAGGCAAATTTCCCCTGTAACAAACAATTGCCCTGGATTTCAGCAGTTTGCCCCTGCTCCAGCCAAATTGCCCCTGCCACCAGCAATTGCCCCAGCAACCATTGGATACTGTGGTGTTGTGCAAAGTGAAATTACCAATGTTTTAGTGCAAAGTGTATGGACTCAATCTTCTGCTGCAACACCCCTGGTGGGGTTGTTCACAGCCAAATCTTCACCTAAGCAGTCTTCAGTTAGCGAAAAACTTCACAGCATCACCCTACCCTATTGTCCACTGTTGGTTGAAGTTGACTTAACCTGGTGTGAGTCACAGCCGATGAATCCTGGTTTCCTTGTGGTTCAGTCAGTCTGGAAGTGGAACGTCCTGGAAGAAGCCTTGTATGTCACTCCCAGTCATTCACCGAAGGTCGAGTCCAACGTGGCCAGAGTGTGTCCGCATCCGCTGCTTTGTTATTTTTCTGGTTCTAGATCTTCGCCCAGCATCCTACTTTTCCTGCTTGTTCCGCACTGCATGCACCATGTTGTCTTCTGGGATTCAGCTCGATTTGGTGGTCCTCCTGTGGATCCTTTGCCAAAGAAGCTTCCACATATCTTCATCATTGGCAATCCTTGCAAGTGGATTCTATGCCAAGTCTTGGTGTTCCTTCATCCTTGGCAGCCCTGGTCGAGGGTTTGTGCTGGGGAAGAGCTCAGCAAAGTTCAGTTCTCTTGTGCCAGAAGTATTCCGGCAACCTTGGAGAGTGGGTTGGCCAAGGAATCATTGTCTGTTTAAAAATCTCTCCTATTCCCCTTCCAACCTCTCCTAGGTTTCACAGGTGTACCTTGGCACTAAGCAGGACTCCAGTTTTCCCTTTTACCCCATTGCTACACCATTCTTCAGTTGCGTGCACAGACGGCAGGAAAAGTTTGGACTTCCTTTGGTCCTATGGACTTGTAGAGGTGTTTATAGCACCTAATCTTCCAGGATTAATCCTGGTATCCATTGTGCACTGCAATAATTGTCTCATCTCTCGATAAAGTGATAAATGTTTGAATTTGTTCCTTAGACCACTTAGAGAAAGGTACCACAGAGTACGATAAATAGTGGCCTTAGGCCGAGGTGTACCTGTTGGAGTTGGTATAGAGTGTTACTTGTTGTTCTTGTGTGGTTAGGTTCCCCTCTTCCTTTGTAATTGTGCCTGCCTTTCCCTGTGGTATGAATAAAACCCGATGGGCATCAAACTTATAGACTGTCTCCTGCCTCTCCTTACTGGGTGCTTCCATCCACCCAACCCCATTCGAACCACAGCATTGTCTCACCAGTCCACCTGCTTGAGGCAACGCTGGGTGTGCAGCTGGGCTAGGCGATCTACGTGGTCAGCACTCAGTTGAATAAGATCACTACAATAGCTAATATCTTTTCTAGGTCCCTCGTTTTATTGAAGTTAGCCACTCTGAAAATCAGGACTTCCTCCTTGGACTGAGATTTGACATCCCTCAGGGAAATTTCAAACCAAACAGAGTTGTGGTCACTGTTGGCCAGTGGCTCCTCAACCCTGACTGCTCTGACTTTTTTCTGAGTTGGTGAGGACCACATCCAAGAAGTTGTTTTGTCCAGTAGGAGACCAATTGTGTGAGAAAGCAATCCTGTAAGGCCTCAACCACCAATTGGTTTCTAGCTGATTTTGCCACTTGGTTGCCCCAATCTACATTTGGTATGTTTAGGTCCCCTACCATCACTAGTTCTGGTCTTAGTGAATTCATTTTAATCTTCTCCAGTAGCTCCCTGTCCTTATCCTCCGACTGGTTTGGAGGTCTTGATGTCACCCCGATATGGATCCTCTTCCCCAAGGATGAACTATGCTGTACCCACAGTGATTTCACCCCCTTCCTTACTGATAGCATCACATGCTATGGCCTCCATTCCCTCTTTAAAATAAAGCACAGCCCCCAAACTTGGCACCCTTTCTATCCCTCTTAAAGAGCATTTACTCGGGGGCTGAGAGATCCCAATCATTGTTGTCAGATGCCCATGTTTCTGTGATGGCCACAAGATCCAGGCAGGACTTCATCATCCATGCCTGAAGTTCACTGGCCTTGTTACCTAGGCTTCTGGTATTAATTCACAGCCCTGTCCAAGAACCATGGGTTGATTTTTTGCTTCTACTTGCTGGTATCTCTCAGAATTGCCTGTTTTCTTGGACTCCTCTCTGGTCCCTTTTAGCCTTTTTTTTCTTTTTTTGATTGCAGTTATTGTGTGATCTTTTATACCTAGGCTGTGGGGGAGTGTCGACTTAGTTCCCATCTTCTATACTATTGCTGATAGGTTTCCCAGCACCATCCACTCCTTCATTAGTTTAAACACTTGAGGTGAACATCGAACCTCTGATCCAATGCGCTTACTACTTGTCTGTTCAGGTGAAGTCCATCATGCTTAGATAATCCACTTTCCCAGAAGCATCCCCAGCCTCCTATGGTTTGGTAACCTCTTTCCTGACACCATTGCAATAATCAACTGTTGAATTCCACTATTTCCTTCTCTCAGATCTAGTTGAGCATTCTCCTTTTCCCCATATGAGCAGAACCTCGGAGAATGTTAACGAAAAGATCTTTGGTTCCAGACATTCCCCCAGCTTCTTGAAGTTTAGCTTGTCCTCTTCTACCATCTGGTTAGCCAGGTCATTTGTGCCAAGATGGATTGATACATTGCTTCCCTCTTCAGCCTGTTCTATGCTCCTCTCAATACACAAAGTGTCTGTCTCGATTGAGGCACCCGGGAGGCACTGGACCCTCACCTTAGATCCTTTTAAATGGGACACCACTCCTCTAATCATAGAGTCCCCCAGTATGAGAGTCTTCTTCTGGCTCATTTGTTTCTCTTCCCCTTTGCACCCCTGTGTTGTCATTGCTTTGAACTGTTTTGTCTCTTTGGGGGGTTCAGTGTTTGCCACATTGTCTGTGCTCTTAGCAATTTTGTCTTATAGAATCTTGAAGGCTGCAAAGTGATTTGTGGTAGATATTTCTGCTGGATGAGTCTGCATCCCATTCTCCTTCTTTAACTTCTTGTTTCTCTCTTGTCCTACCACTCTTCTTCCCCCTGGGCAAGTGAGCCTCTGGGGGAGGGGACAAGGGGGTGCCCTCCAATAAAGTTGTTGATGCAGCCAGGCAATCTCTCTTCTTGCATCTTCCAGCTGGACTAGTAGCTCCTCTAGATTTCTACACATAGGAAAAGTACCCAACCTTCCAGAGAAGTCCCCAGAAAACAAGTGTCCCACATCTCTTGCAGCTTATCATGTCCATAGCTTCAAATAATTATTATCCTATATAATAAAAGAATAATAAAAGAAAAGAAAAGGAGAAAGAGGATTATTGGATTTTTTTTTTGTTTGTTTTAGTTTTTTTATTTTATTATTGTTAATTTCTCCTGGCAGCTTATTCTCAGATCCTTAGTATCCTTCCCTATTAGTTTTTCACCCTTTCTATTTACCTCTTTTCTATTTACCTCTCTGTTAATTTGGCTAAGGGGCCTGGTAGGTTGTCCCTCACTGCAAATGTGTTGTCACTCAGCCGTAGGTCTCCTCCCACCTTTTGTTTTATTTCACAGGAACGTCCTGCTTATTTGACCCAGACCCCTCTATTGACTGCTTCTTTTGCCACTCAGACTTCCTGAGCCTATTAACTTAAGGAAGGCCTTGGTTAGGAGGGTGTTTGGGGTGGGAAGGTAGGAACAAACAAAACAGTACTGAGTGTGGAAGAGAGCAACTGTGTCTCTGCCTGTTCTGTAAGTAGCTGTAAGTAGCTAGTTGTTAGTTGTTAGCTACTTCAGTTCAGTACTCTTGACTGCACATCCCCAGCACCTTATAGTTTTTCCTCTGTACTAGTGCTCGCTGTGTGGTCCAACTTATGTGCTGATCACTGTGCTCCACCGAGACTAGTCAGTGATCAGATGCCCTCACAACCTTCTTTCAAGGTGCTGGGCATGGATCAGCTAATTGTGATATGAAGTCTGTAAGATTAGCTGCTGAACTGCTGCTCCTCTCCACCAGAGAGCTACATTTCTGACTGAGTGCCTATCACACAATAAATGAATTTACTAATTATATAGGGGACTATGAGCAGAACATATGTGACACTTACATAAAAAAAATACAGTATCACTATTCAGTAGCATTGCACTATATCCATTTATTTTCTTGTACTGCAGGTAAAACTACTATGCTGGATTCATTTTACATACCTTGGAATGTATGGACACTGTATGAATGCAATAAATTATGATTAAGCTTTGTTTTTAAGCAAATGAAAACTGCGACTAAGTCAAATAATTAACTCACTGTTTTTGTGCTGCTGTTCATCTAACTGGGTGGTTGGGCCCAGCTTCCTTCTTCAATTTCAGCTTCACTCCCCTGATGACTACAGCTACTTGCACTATTGACCTCCCCGCTCTCCTCTTTCTCTTTCTGCCTCCATAGTTGCTTGAGAATTCAGGAGGTGGGATATTTTTCCAAACAAAAATAAAGTTGTTTTTCAGAGGCTACTGTATGTCTGCCAACTATCCAATTTACCAACTGAGCCATCTACCATCTTAAAACTGTGACTTCATCCTGAATCCCAACCCTCAGCTCTCCATCTTCAGAACACTTAGTACTGTATGCCTGGCTGGCTGCTGACTGATGGAATGGAACTTGCCACAACATTTGCAGTAGCAGCAGGCCAGCAGTTAGGCATGGCAGTCCACCTCCATCATCACTGACTCTCTCGCTCCTTCTTTTCTGACAGACTCCTCAAGCTAGCAGTCACATTGGGCGGTGAGGTGGCACATGATTCACAGACAGACCTAGACAGTGTGACTACCTGTGCTGCATACTGAAAACACATAGCCTGACTGTGTGTTACTCTCAAATAGATGAATGCCACCAAATTCAAAACTGTCACCACACTCATCTTTGTGCAGCCAATGACTTTCACTACTTGAGTTGCTGAAACTGCAAGAGTCCTTCTTAGCAAATGCGTTTGCCCATCATGTGAGACAGATATCTGGAGGGAGGGTCACTGTTGGTGTGATGATTGATGATGAGACCCAGAATGCATCACAGATGATCACTTCCGCAACAGACAGAGTCCTCAGGTCCCAAGCAGCAGAAATCAAAAAAGTTTAGTGTACAGCTCCTGGTATGTGCAAACAGCTCAGAACAAGCCACCAGAAAAGAAGGGCCCTACACTCAAGTGTAGCTGACATAACAGTAAACACTGTCATAGTAGTAGTAGTAACAGATTAATTTATTAGGTACCCTTCCCTTGGGACTGAGGGCAGAGCACAAAAATATAAAACAACAATTATGGCTTAAATAATTAGTGGAAGAAAAAGAATAAAACATAAGTAAACAGTGATTTAAAAGCAACTCTCACTAAATAAATCTACAAATCTGTAAAATATAGCAGCATCAGCATAAACAGTATTGCTAAGCAGGCCAGCCCTAGTCTCCAAAGTCTTGACTAAAAGGGTAAACTGTTATCTTCCTTTTAAAGGCCTCCATCAAGGGGACCTCCCTCATTGCTCCAGGTAGTGCATTCAAAATGATAGGGCCAGTGACCTCAAATGCACGATCCTCGGAGGACATCAGCCTGACCCTAGGAACTGAGAGGAGGCCCGCCTCAGAGGAACAGAGGGCATGAGGACTGATGGGAATTCAGGAGTTCCAACAGGTTGCTGGGGCCCAACCCATGTAGGGTCTTATGGGTTAGGAAATCTAGCCTGAAGGTCACACACCACTGCACTGGCAGCCAGTGCAGTTCATGCAGGACCGGGGTTACATGACATAACCTCAGAAGGCCAGTAAGCAACCTGGCTGCTGCATTCTGCACCAGATGCAAGCATCATACAATACCTCTAGTGACCCCGAAGTAGAGCATATTACAGCATTACATTCTGGATGTCATGAATGCACAGACCAGTATCAGCAGTTCTTCAGAGTAGATAAGAGACTTAATGTTGTTGATGTTCAAAAGATGGTAAAAGCTACTCCAGACTATAGAGGACACCCTAGCCTCAGATGTCAGACCCTCATTCAGACTGCCTCCCAGATTTTTTACCTCAGTGGTGGCCAACAGCCTAGATGACATAGGCAAAAAACCCTGTTACCTCTTTGGCTACTGCCACATGCCCCCCCACAACCTGGCTTAATCACCAGAACATCAGACTTTTCCAGGTTATGTCTCAGCCAGCTAGATGCCATCCAGCTCTGACTCTCAGCCATGCACAAATTTAGCATATTGATGGCATCTAGTGTCCTGAGTGCAAATACAGATATAGCTGAGTATCATCTGCTTAGCCATGAAAACCCATACTGTATCGGCTGATCATCTCTCCCAGGGGCAGAATGTACACTGAAACAGCACAGGTGAGATGACTGACCCTTTGGGCACACCACAAAGCAGGGGCATTAAGGGGTGATGCGAAAGGTCTCATCACCAACTTCTGCATCCTTTCCCTGAGGCAGAACTGAGGCAGGCAGGTGACTGTGCCAGTGAGTCCTCCATACTTCCTTAGACAATCCAACAACAACCCATGGTACACAGTGTCAAACACTGATGAGAGATTAAGGAGTCTGAGAACTGACCATTCCCCTTGATTCCTTGCCCTGAGGAGGTCATTGTGCACCCTAACCAATGCCATTACAGTGTTGTGCCTAGATCTGAAACCAGACTGGAGGGTTCATGGATGTCCTAGGCTGTAAGATGTGCCTCAAGCTGCAACACCAACACCTTCTCAATAACCTTTCCTGAAAAGGGCAGGTTAGAAACAGGACAATAATTCACCAGGATGACTGGTTCCAAAGATAGTTTCTTCAGGAGGGACTGAACCCGGGCATTTTTCAATGCCACTGGAAACACCCCCTCTGACATGGAGCATCGAACAATTCTTGCAAACACTGGACACAACAACCCCATGCACATCTCTAGTAATCATGTCAGACATGGGACTAGTTCACAAAAAGTGGATCACAGCTCTGAGATTACTTCATAAAACTCCTCCACTGTGACTTGCATAAACTGTTGCCATGACAGCTGAGCACATCTCAGAGGTGAAGGCTTGACCCCGCCAGGTAATAACAGCCCACCTGGTGAGATCCCAGTCTGAAAAGAAAACACTGTCCAAAAAGAATCAGTTGACCTCTTTACACATAGTGGATGAATCAACTGTAACTGGCTGTAGACAGGTCAGATTTAATAACCTGTCCAGAGTCCAGAAGAGCTGAGCCAGTTGATTCTTGCCAGTTGCTGTCTCCCTGGACAAAAATTCTGTCTTATTATGGCAGACTGCCCTTTGATAGTCATTATAATGAATCTTCAAAGCCTGTTTGTATTCCTGAGCCGTGGACCTCCTCCCACAGCCCTCTAACCTCCACCCCATGGTTTTCAACTCCTGTGCTCCCTATCAAACCATAGGGAGATCAAGCATGAGACCCTGGGTCTTACACAAGTAGGTGCTGCTGAGTTGAAGACCTCAGTGATAAACCTGTTATAGACCACCACCACATTCTCCAAGCCAATCTCACTAGTAGGTAACATCTGCAAGATATCCATTACCGTCTGGAGACCTTCTGACCAAAGCCTTCTTGAAGGGTGGTACTTAACCATCTCCACTGGGGGCTGAACTACAAGTGGAGCACAGGGAGAGAATGTCAAAGTGTAGATATCCAACCAATGGCAGGATCAATCTTGAGGTTACTAATTTCAAGCCACAGGGAGAAAACCAAGTCCAAGGCATGTCCACGATAGTGGGTCCCAGAAATAACCACTTGTGCTAGGCTCAGTGAATTCTTCAACCAGAGGAAATCCTGCCCAAAGTGTGAGAATTTATAATTGACTCATGCATTAAAATCACCCAAAATAACCCATCTGGATGATGCCAACACCCTGTCAGCTAAAAACTTTCCCCTTAATGTCCCAGAGGCCAAAACTCCAGGAGGATCCTACAACCTGCACCTAGACCCCCACACACACAGAGCAGCCATCCATTTAAACAATGAGGTATGCCCCACAGTGTGCACCATGAGGTTCAGCTCAGATCTAAAACACATGGTCACCCTCCCTGAAATCCCTCCGTGGGCTGTGTACTACAAAGAATCTGTCTGGAATTGCTGCCTCCAATATTGGACTAGCATCATCACTAGGGCAGGTCTCCTTGATGCAAGCCAGATCCATGGAGGAAAAAGAAATCAAATCTGCCATTATGGCAGTCTTGTTCATCATTAATCTGGCATTGCAAAGCACCAGCCACAGGAAATGGAGCCAGCCAGCTGGCCAAACAGCTTCCAGCTCACTCGATCTAGTAGGTGTCCTGGGTATGGGAACCATACACAATTTAATTAATTTTGGCAAATTTTGGTTAGTGTGATGTTAAATTATATAATGCAGTATATGCTTTTGACACAAGCATATTTTTTTTCTAGGTCTTAATATCAGAATGACAGCTCATTTCTGAATTTTAAAGTATAGTAGAGAATTTTTGAGAGCTGTTCTGTTAGATAAATGAGACAGCTCAGCAATTTACACCTTCATTTTAAATGCTAAAATAGTGGTCTCTGGTATTTGTTCCTTGCAATATTAAATACAGTAGACATTTCAGATTACCACACATGTATACATTGGTACAATTAACACTAAACAGATTAATCACACTAGTTTCAAGATAAAAACAATCAGTTATGGTTGTCTTTAGATCCTGTAACTCTCATAGAATGTATTTCTTATTTCCAGCATGAGCTTGATATTTCTCCCGGCTATTGAAGGTTCTTGTGATATTTGCCAGTGCTTTTGTCAGAAGAATTAAAAAGGAATATTGATTGACTTACATGACAAAATTATTCATTTTTACAAGTACCATTATAGTAGCAGTAGAAGAAATGAAATCAAACTTGGTATGCCCCATGCACTGCTTTATTAAGTGAATATTATTGGTTATGGCTCACTTTTTTCAATCGGTATATCACAGTTTTGGCAGTTCAAACTGAAGACCATGTTCTCAAATTAACAGTCACATATAAACATTTGTGAGTCACATTTTAAGCTCTGATTATTCAAGAAATATGTTACATTTTCAATGACCTTGTAGGTTCTCTAAACTGATTCAACAAAGAACACTGTTTTAAGCATACAGACCTCCAGCTGTCCTCAAGCCATTTCCTAGTCAAAATGTTCAGCTGTGGATATTGCTTTATGTTTCATTTAATCTCCTAGAAGAAATCCCTAAGATGACCAGACACATTTACAAATATGTTGTGGAGGACACAGCAGGTTAATATAAACCAATTACATCACTTACACAAAAATAATTAGTTAAAATTCATAATCTACATTACATAGTATAAGTATTGATATTCTTTTAAGCTGTTTTCCAATATTCAAGAAGACGTTTTAGAATATAATATTCTGACACAATTCAACTTGTGCCATTACTTTTTTGTATGTATGTCTCCTCCTTCTTTATTACTGAAGTCAGTCACCTAAAAAAAATAACGTTGTCCTCTAGATTTCTTTCCATCATCCTTATTCTCCCCTGCTAATATTGTAACTCTTCATGACATCACAGTCTGCTGTTTTGGAAATAATGATATCAAAATGAAGATTAGGACTTTAGCGGGAGGAGACACAGTAGGATGAGAAGATGTCTGAGACACAAAGATCTTGTTCTCATGTAAATTTCCTCAGTAAAAAAGAAGGAGGGGAGATAACTACCTATAATTCATTAAATACTGTAAATATAAACTAAATTGTTTCTGAATATTATATTTTAACGTGTTTTGCTAGTTAAATGCTTTAAAATATTCAGTACAGTTCTCTTACATTCATGCCTGCTTTTTTTCAATGTTTACATTCCTGTTTCATGTACAAGTAACTAAAGTCACAAGTGAGAAAAGCTAATTACTGGGTGCACTCTAGTGATGAAGCTGCCAGGACATGTGCAGCAGCACTCTCCAGAGTACGGAGTGAATATTTCTTCTGTAAAAAACAAGGCCAGATGCTGAGTTTATAGCCCAGATTTGTGATTCATATCCTAATATACTGTTAGCTATTCCTCTATTATGTTCTAAAATTCAGTTCACTTGTGAGTCCACCTGGTCTGGGTCAGACATACAGTACAACTGGCAGAATAGAAGGGGTGCTCCACTCCAGGAAAAATTACATATTTTTGTTGAATATTGTATATAAAACAGCCAGTGACAAAGGCTACTCACTGGGTACACATTAATGCTCATTGACTGCCAATGATGGCATGTCCATAGCAAGCCAAACAGCATTATTTAAAAAGCCACTGATACATCAAGAAGAACTTTGAAAAATATATTTAGACACAAAGCAGCTTGTATTTCTCATTAGCTCTGTATTTCCTATCCCCATCATTTATTGCTGAGGTCATATGCATGAAAACAGGATAGCTGGTCCTTGAGGGTTCATCAGTTCCTTTTGTATCTTCCCAACCTGATGTCAAAATACTCTGCTTATGACATCATAGTTATTCCCATGACAACAGACTATGATATCACAACAGAACATTATAATTTCCAGTAGGGAATATGCTACAGAGGCAGGTAAACTCTGAGGGATATAAACTTGTTTTTGTGGAAATCTCTTCAGTAATAAGTAATTGAGGGGAGAAATCTGTAAAATATATACACATATATATTAAAAACAAGCTGAATTGTGTTTAAATATTATTGCCCCAATTCTATAAGCACCCTTACATATGTCGCAAGTTGCAACATGCAAGGGGTGCAGTTGCGCTAAGGACCCTGCGCCAATTCTGCATGGGGCAGGGACTCCGCGGCTATGTTCTGCAACTTGCGACATACCCAAAGGTATGCCAAGAGAAGGGTGTACCTGAGGGGCATGTCATAAGCTGTAGCCACAAGTTCTGTAGGGTGCAAGTGCCCCCCCTAGTCCATCTGTAAAGCCCTGCAGGGCCATGGGACCCCCAGCCCCCAATCCCCTATCCTTGAATACAAATGTATCGGACCCCCTCAGCGCCAATAACCATGTAGTGGTAAATTCCCCGCAGGGCTCACCTCACCCACCCCCAAGCCCTGATCCCCAATGGCAGCTGCCCACAAACGGCACTTCCCATATAATCAGAAAAATTATCCAAACCCTGTCCTGCAATCCCTGATAGTTTAGTGGCCCCCCAGCTGGCATTGCCAAACCACCCCACTCCCCCCATACCCAGCCAGTGACTGGCACAGCCCACCACTCACTGCCACAGCCAGCCACTGACTGAGCTCCTTTTGAGCATGTACCATATATATGCGCTCAATGAATGAACTGCCATTTATACATTGAGTGCGTATATACACTATGTACTCAGACAGAGCTCAGTCTGTGGCTGGCCATGGTTAGCGAGTGGTGGGCTGTGCCAGCCACTGGCTGGGTGGGAGGGCGTGCAGTGATCTGGCAATGCCAAGGCAGGGGTGGGGGGGCCACTAGACTACCAGGGATTACAGGATAGGATTTGGATAATTATTCTGTTTTTACTAGATGTGCCATTTGTGGGCAGCTGCCATTGGGGATCAGGGCTTGGGGTATGTGAACTGCATGGGCTAATGGAAGCACTGGACATGTGGGGTATGCAGCAGATCTGTGGAGTATTGTGGTATTGGGGGGCAGCTGTAGCCCTGCAAACTTTCTTGTATTGGGGACAGGGCAGTGTTGGGGGAAAGGTGGCATTCCATGGGAGGGATAGGCAGGCTGCACATGCAGGCAACTTCCGGGGGCATAAGCATAGTTATATCAGCTATATGCTGGTATAACTTAGGTTGACGGTTTTCCACTAGAGGTTGTTGTAGAATAGAGCTCTGGGGGACTTTGTTGCTGCCCTTCCAGAATAGGGTGCAACTGCTGCCGTAAACCCCATAGCGCCATGTCACAGGGAGTTTAAGGCGTAACTGGTGGTGTAAGTCCACTTTGGAGCAAGCGGTCTGCGGCATGTCACAGGCCACTTTGCAGAATACCATATGCCACAATTGCTGGCCTAATTTGCTACTTGCACCATTTTGTTGGGCACAAGTCAAGTTACGCCAGACGTAACCTTTTGAGAATTGGGCCCTATGTTTTCTGAAGTCTTTTCCAAAGGCATTAGTTGCTCTTTAAGTATTTATCCTTTTACTGACAAGCAGAGTTCTTTTCTTTGGAACTCTGGGCTTGAGGTTCAAATCCCTTCAAGGACTCTTTCTCTATTACTTTCTAAATGATGGCTAACTTGTCCATGGACTGGAAAAGACATAACAGGTTTCTAGTAAATTATTTCTGCCATTTGAGAATCTATATGGGTTATAACTGTCTGTTTAGTACTGTAAGTTTGTGTTTTATGCTACATCAATACAATATGTTATAATGTTTATGGGTAGGCTTAAATTAGGTGGAATGCAGTCTGTGTGCTCAATTGTTCCTGCTTCTGCTTACACTTGTTTGCACTTGTAAATTACTTTGACGTCAATGTACTTTGACTTAAATACAGTGTAATATTTAATAAGTGTCTGTTTTGTTCTTATTAATCACCATGTGATAAAATGTGTAACTACAGCTCGTTAAATTATACAATGGCTGCTGTATTTATAACATAGTTCATCTGACTTTAATATTATTAATATTTGCAACTCTCTGCAGGATAAAATTGTATTAGGTTCAGCTGGCAGGGTGACGCGGAGGCCTGAGGCATCCATGCCTTACCTGCCACCATGCCAGTGGCCCGGGTTCAGTGAAGGACTCAGTTCATCAGGGGCTGGCCAGAAAGAGGAGGACTGAGCATCTGGAGGACAGCTCTCCTCCTCTGCAGTGGGAGGGTTGCAGGTCCCGTCACTCATCTGGTCCTGGCGGAGGCTTGGGGATAGGCAGTCAGTGCCGGCACAATGGGGCATGAAGGGATGGTGTCCATCAGTGTCCCATACATGTTAGTGTGTGTGGTGCATCTTGATGGCATTGTACATCCATTCCTCTGGTGCAGAATAGATAAAATGGTTGGGTGAAGTGCAGGATGACGCTGACCCTTCGCAGGCTCCGTACCAGCTATAGGGTCCTCTCCTGGAACAGGATCCATTCCATCAGTGTTAAGAAACCTACCATTGACCCCCATCATGGGGGGTAAGCAATGGGGAAGCAACAGGAAGAGGTGAGTCCCTAGGATGTTGGGTGATGGGGCTGGGAGAGGGGTCAGTGGAGGGCTATGTCTGCACTGTGGCTGGGGAGAAAAAAAAGATTAACGGCAAAAAATAAAATTGTATTAAGTTCAGTTCAATGAAAACAAAGATTTTTGAACTCAATTTTTTTGTACAGGTGTATGCTGTGTTTTATTATTTTGTAGCCTTTGTATGTAGAGATATTTTTTATTGGTTAGGGTATGTTGCTGTTGCAAAAAAAAATATCCATCATGTCTCTTGTTCAAGTCTGTGAACTGAAGTTTATCAGTAAAAATATTGTTTCTTAGCAGTATTACAATCTGTAGGGCATTCTCTAAAGCTCTAATTATTCTAAAGCTCTAATTATCCTAAAGCTCTTATTGTCTTTGTAAGCCATCAGGCAGCTATTTTCCAGTTAAGTATTATATTAACAGTTGAGCACCTCTTTAAAACTGCATTTTTAAAGGTTTAAAAATTAAAAAAACTGTTTTTCGTTTGGATTGCATTCAGTTTGCTTAAATTGATTTACAATGCTTTAAAAATGGAATTAAAAGTGGAATTTATTAAACTGAGAACTCTGCTTTCAAAAGTACTGTATATTTATTTTATTTTTATTTTCATTCTTCTCTAGTAACTGGGTAAGGCCTGCAGTCTGTTTTCAGGGGTGACCCAGCAGCACTGGAGAGAATAAGTGACTTATTCAGGGACACACAGTATGCAAGTGAAGGCTGTGGAAATCATACCCATTACTGCTGAATGTACCAAGCCCATCCACAGCTTGTTACTCTAACCTCGAGGCAATACTGCTAGTCCGCATTAACCAATTTCAGCCCAGTTTTCTTTTAATGTTCTTTTCTTTATGAAAAATTAATTTTTTAAGCTTAAATGTTTTTTATAACTTCATATGCATAACGCAAGAACTTGGTGTATAATGATAAAAATATGAATTGGTAATAATAACTATTAACGTTACAAAGTGAAAACTTGTTTCTTGATGTAGTCTCCGCAAAATACATTGGCCCTGTTATTAAAAGGGTGGCCTGTTATTCTCATGATTCACTCATCATTTCCCACCCAAACTCTGTTTAATCCTGATTACACGGGGGTGGAAAAGAGTCCTCAAGATGAGCAGGCAAATTAGCTGATCCTGCAGTATTCACTCAAAATCCTTTCTTTAGGCAGAGAGGGAAAGGGAGAGGGAGAGAGAGAGAGAGAGAGAGAAAGAAGAACTAAATTTGTATAGTCCCTTTACCTGTCATTGTGAGTAATAGGCCATATTCTAAAGGTAGGATTTACAGAATGGATCTGTTTTAGATCTGCTAGCCTTATTTTCAAAGTGGACTTATGTCTTCTCTAGTAGACTATCCTTTATAGGCAACTACTGTCTGCAGCTCAGATGTACTTTCATGCAAAAAAATGGCACCTAAAAGTGGTAGCCAGTGAAAAGATGCACTAGCCAGTACATAAATAAATGATTCTTGCATCACTTTTTGCTGCAAGTTGCTGCAAATCATGGGTTTTTGTAGCAAAATGCCTGCAGCCTCTAAAAATGCAGGCAGATGGGTTGCATGCAAGTGGCCAGCCTCAGATGCAGGTGGAATATACACATGCATCTGTGGTTGGCCCTTTAAAAAAAATCCTCCCAGGTCTTTTTGGAGGAATGCAGACCAGTGCATGACATGCAACTCTAGTACTGAGGCTATGGGTCATTGCGAGCGCAAGTTATTTGTGAGCATCTCCTGTATGCTTCCAAAACAGACATACAGAATGTGTTCATTAATCACAGTGGATGTGTATCCATGGTCCTATCATTTCTGAGCTCACCTCCATTTGTTTCTCTGTGTACCCATATTCCATTTTTCCTCAACAATCCCTGGTTTTCTCTTTTACTCTTTAGTTTCCCATAATGGTCTAGCGGTTACAGGAGGTAAACACCCTCTGTGTGTGCAGACACCCTTCATGGTATGCTCATCTATGCATTGAATGTAGCCATTGTAAGCATACAAATCTGGTCTCCACCCCCTATTTCTCCCAAACCATCTTACTCATGCTGGGGAGAGGTATATTTATTCATTTTAGATATACAGTGGAGCCAGCCAGGGTGCAAGATATTACCTTGCAGCATTGCTGCAGAGTATTGTGATGGACCCCGTGACAAGCTGTACCCGGGCCATACATGTAGTGCTGCCACCACCTTTGTAAACCAGTGCAGTCCAATAAATTGCCTAGTATGGTGCCCACTTAGTGGGGGGAGATAAACAGAGCAGAGAGGAATCGGATACAGCATCAGGCCAGAGACATGATCCATAACATCAGAAATGTTAGTTACCCTGATCCTCTCAAACACCTCAACATAATGTCACTTGAAACTAGAAGGAAAAAGGGTGACTTAGTGATGTGCTATGCTATTATGCTGGATGCTTGTTTAGTAAGTGAACTAGGTCTGCAATTTAAAAATGATAACTTGGGTACCAGAGGGCATTCACTGCAACTGAAACAGCAAAAATGTAATACTAATAAGTGGAAGTGCATCTACATACAATGTATCATGATGAACCCCTGGAACAAGCTACCTCTTGAGACAGTCATCAGTAGTGATAAAAAATAATTAAAATCAAAACTGGATAGATACATATTGTAGGGACACATTCTGTCATATCACTGGCGGAGGAGAAGAGCTCAAATGGGCAAACCACCTTCTAAGCTCCTTAAACTTTTAGTATGACTTTAGTAATTGCAGTTCAGGGGTAAGTGCTGGAGACACTCCAATTAACCAGGCCACAAGGGTTTTGAGTCTTGGTGGGCTCAGTATGGAAACCATTAATTTCTTAACCACATGGGAGTCAATAACCACATCAAGCTGAACAGAATAACACAACTTTATTAACAACTGACCACCTACAGTATAAGAAGGAGGGTTAGTGCAAATGTTAACTTTATACATGTCCCCCTTTGGTGCTCTCCTAGGTAGGCCAGATTTACCCCTTCCCACTTCAATCAATCAATCAATCAATCAATCACTTTATTTAACCAGGCAAAAACACCATTGAGCATGCTCATTTTCAAAGTGGTCCTGGACACTTATACAATCAAAAAGAAATAAGAATACAATACAGTACAGTACATATTCACAGATAAGGTATACTCGACAATAATGAAGACTTTTAACAAGTAGGATCATAAGGCTCCTAACGCTGGCCTGTCAGGGTATGGCGATGTGCGATACAAATTATGTTTTACAGAAAAAAGAGAGAAGCCAGTCACCCTGATATCTCTGCAATGCAGGTTAGCAGACCGGGAGAGGGAGGGTGGGGAGGGAGTAGAGGGAAAGGATAGGGTAAGGAGGGTCAGGGTAAAGTATGATAGGAGAGCTGAAGGTCCCCTACAACATCAGACCTATGGTAAATTTAGTTGTATCAATTGATAATAAGGCTAGGTACTAAAGGCTCAGTGTTGTCTAAGACAATTGCATGTTTTCTTCCTTCCTTCCTTCCACTTGGTACCACATTTTAAACAGATCCAAATAGAAGCTTCCTTAACTCAGTCTCTAGGTACCACAAGTGTAGAATTGCTATGGGCCCTTAGATGTTTCAGCTGGTTGGCTGACATTGTTGCATTTTAAACAGAGCAATGTACCCAATTCCTCAAACCCCGCAGGCCATGCAATTGTTTAAATGGCGGAAAACTCTTCAACATGGGGTATTTGTAATCCAAATTGTGAATCATGGTGAAATGACAGGTACTGTCCCTTGAAATAATGCTGTAATGTGGCATACTCATAGTTGCCAGATGCAGATGCTGGCTTCTGATGCAGTAGGCCACTGGATCTCTGCTCTCCTAGGTCATCGATGGTGCAGGTAGGCATCCTCCCTCTGCTCCCTGCTGAACTGGCTACTTCAGGCATTTGCTGCAAGCTCCTCAGACCTGCTTCCACTCGTTGGAGACTGCTGAGGCCCTAATCTGACCCTCACATGTCCAGGCTTCCAAATCCCTTGGTCAGAGGCAGTCTGGTACCATGCTGTAGTGCCTGCTGCAGGAACTGGATCAGTAGCCCTTGATCTTTTGCTCTATGCTATATCTTCTGCATCACCCTCATCAAAGTACTGCTTAGATATGGTTGCCACTCTATTCCTCTCTGGGACTCAGCAGCTCTGTTCATAGTTTGCTCTCTACTTTTGAACTGAAATGGCACAGCTTGCACCCACTCCCAGCACTGCAAACATTTCCATCATACGATCTCCACCAGATCTGTCCTCCTCCAGCACATTCCTGCCTTTATAGGCCTTGGTCACAGTTTGTCTTGGTTTGTGCCTGGGGCTGTTACTCTACAAACTCAACAGCCCACAGGATGCAGGAAAGGCACCAAAACCTGATGCCCCTCCTTTCCCTAGAAACCTCCTGGAGTCCTTTCCCCTGTGAGATTCCTGACAGCAGGGTCAGGCCTGCCTGAGCAGGTCCATTACATTACTCCTCCCATATGAGGATGCATCTCCACCTTCAGCTGACACAACTCGGGTTTGAGTCACTGTCCATAACATAGTCCTTGTGTCAACTAGGAGCCCTGTGCACTCTCTGATGTCCGGTGCCACTTCTGTTCATTGACAGAGCAGAGCTGTCAGTCACCATCTTGCCACTGGGCCCTTCACCAGATCATCAGGTTCAGCTTCTGCATGTTCAAGTTCTGGGGGCCCAATCAATGTACCAGAACCTGCTAGGGGAGCCATCCTTCTGGGTTCACTAGTTTACCTGTCTTCATATTCATAGTATTCACTGTCCAGAAAATGGGTAGGCCATGGTTCCTGTACCAGTTCCTGTCTCTGACGGTGGCTCTATTGTGACCTCAAGGTTTTTGTCAGCCACCTGGGCACTTGAGACAGAAGTTCAGGTGGGAGCTGTGGTTTAGCAATTGTCCCCTCATTGGGCCTGACCCCATGATAAGTTTTCAGTTGGTTATAATGCATGATTACAGCCTGTCTATCATTTATAGATGATAGATCATACAATACATCAGAGACCATCTTACTCACTTGATATGGGCCCTTGAACTGTGGCTGCAGCTTGGGGCAAACACCCTTTTTATGACTCTGATTCTTAATCCACATCCAGTCACCCGCTGCATAAACTTGGCCAGTTACCTTAAGGTTATATTGTTCTTTCTACTTACCCGTGGCCTTCTATTGGTGCTTCTTTACCACTGCAGCCACTGTACTGATGTACCCTGCCACTTTAGTCACATAATCAGCAGGATCAGTGTACCTCTCCTGAACATATGCCCCATTAAGCAGCTCCACTAGGAGTGTGATTTCATGACTGAACAGCACCATAAATGGGGAGTACCCCATCATGGACTGTACACTACTTCTGTAAGCAAGCATGACGTATGACAGCAGACTATCCAATTCAGCCTGATTATCCCACACGAAGGAGGACAGCATGGCTAGGAGCATGTGGTTCAGCCTCTCGACCAGCCCATCTGGCTGTGGTTGTTATGGAGTGGTCCTTGTTTTCTGTACATCTAGGAGTTTGCACACCTCTCAGAACAACCTTGACTCAAAATTCTATCCCTGGTCCATATGGACAGACCTGGGGAGTTCATATCTGCAAATAAATTGTTTAACAAAACCTTAGCAACTGTTTGATTCTTCTGCTCAGACAGTGAGCAGGCTTTGGCCCATTTTATGAAGTAGTCCACCACTAGAAAAGATATATGTATTTTTCCTAGGGGTCAGTGGCAAGGGGCTCAGTATATCCATTGCTACCCTCTCTAAGGGCTGATTAGTTTTGGAAAAAAACATGGGGGCTTTAGAATGGCACCTACAGCTTTCCAGGACCCACAAATTGGGCTCATATTTCACCACTCCTTTATGAACTTTCTCAGCCCTGGCCACTAGTATCTGACCTGTGCTTTCTGTGTGAACTTCTCTACCTCCACGTGTCCCCCAGTGTCTGTATCATGTAATGGTTAATGCACCTCAGAAATCACCCCCATGGGGACGACTATGCATTTGTGATTAGGCTTGCAGTCCTTATCTTTGGCCTTCAGCACCAAAAGTCCTTGTTGAACATGGAGGTAAGGCAACACTGCTTGGTACTTGCAAAGCTTGAGGTTATGTTGGACCTCTTCAGAGAATGCAGAGAGTTTTTTCTCCAACCAGAAAATTAATCTGGTGACCATTGGATCTTCCTGTTAGTGGTTGAGCAAACTTGGCCATTGTGCATCCTTTTCTATATTGGCAGAAAGTGGAGGTTCAGCACATCTCAGGGCCAGGACTGCTCCTGGCATTGTGTCACTCAATGTTGGCTTCCAGGATAGAGTGTGCATTATTATGCTGCTTTTCTGGTGATGTATGATTTGATAATTGATTGTGCCAACTGCTCCAGGCAATGAGAAAGCTGTCCTTCAGGCTCACGGAAGTTGTGCTGTCAGCGGAGTGAGCCATGATCAGTCCTTAGTGTGAACATCTTTCCAAGCAGGAAGTGATGGAAATGTCAAGTAAAGGTTACAACAGCTAGCAGCTCTTTCCTTGTCATAGCATGCTTGTGCTCTGCCTTGGTTAGTGCCCGACTCACATAGGCAGTCACTCTCTCTTTGCCATCTACCACATTGGTCAACACTGCTCCAATGCCCACCTTGCTGGTGTCAGAGTTGAGGATAAATGGCAGTTCTTGGTCAGGATATGATAGGATGAATGCAGAAATCAATCATCCCTGTAAGATTGCTTCCCCTTTTCAGTAAGCTTGTGCAGTGGCTGGGCAATGGTGGCAAACTCATCAATGGACCTTCTGTAGTATGACACCAGTCTCAAAAAGCTTCTCACATCTGTCACTGAACAAGGTACCAGCCAGGACCGCATTGACTCCACTTTGTCTGGGTCTCTTCCCACTCCATCTGCTAAGCTTAAGTATCTCACATAATTTACTTTGTTGCAGAACAGGTTACACTTAGATGGCTTCAAATTTAGGTTTGTAGCCTCTAGCTTCCTTAGAACAGTTTCCAACTTGTGAAGGTGCTCTTGAAAAGGCTTGTAGGTGACTATTATGTTACTGAGGTATGCCAGGCATGATGTCCATTTTAGATCTGCCACCACGATATTCATCATGCATTGAAACATCCCCAGAATGTTACACATTCAAAACGGCATGAAGTTAAACACAAACAGTCATTGTTTGGTTGTGAATGCAGTTTTTGGGCAAGCCTCCACTTGCCAGTACCCACTAGTCAAGTCCAGGGTGGCAAACCAGGGAGGCTTTGCTGACAGATTAAAAGAGTCATTTTTTAAATTTATTTTTTTTTTATTTATTTCGTTTTGTTGATCGGGTAAGTGTCTAGACTAATTCTGCCTATTTTCTGGCACAACCTGAGGAGGGATACAGATGAATGCCAACTGACTTTGAACCAGATTAAGCTGTTGGTGGTACTTTAGTGAATGGGGGGGGGGGGGAATTTGGCCAGGGCACTAGGGAAATTTCCCCTACTCTTTTTCGAGAAGTGCCATGAGATCTTTAACATCTGCCTGAACTACCACCAGAACAGGCAGATGGGACCTCGGTTTAATGTCTCATCTGAAAGACGGCAGCTCAGGAGTGCAGCACCCCCATGCTGCACTGCAGTGTCAGTATTGGGATAGTAACCCAAGTGCCTTGTGTGGGAATAGAACCCACAGCCTTCTGATCTCCCAGCCTCAGAGGTGAGTGTGCTACCTGCTGAGCCACTGACACTTGACACAGTACAAGGTAGTGAATATGCATCCTTCATGGTAACCTTATTCAGGTGGGATAGTTTGCACACACTTGAACTCCCCATTCTTCTTCAACACCAGGACTACTGGAGCAGCCCACAGGCTTGTGGAGGACTGAATAACTCCCTGGTCATCCATCTGCTACAACTGTTCTTCAAACTCCCCCTGATAATGGAGCAGGATCTTCTGACATCCTTGCTTGATTAGACAGATATCTCCAATGTCAATCCTGTACTTGATTAGCCTAGTACATCCCATGTAATGATTCTCCAAACTGACTATACCAGCACATTTCCACATCACAGCCTTTACTGTTCGCATCTACTCTGGTGTCAGTTCTCATTCCTTCAGTTGGAGTTTTTGAGATAAGGTCTGTTTTTTGTCCAAACTGTCACTTGTTCTCTTTTTAGGGTTCTTTGAGGTTTCATTTGCAACCCTTGTATTGAGGTCAGTTTTTCAGGCAATATCTTCACTCCGGAGTGGAAGGTGCCAATCACCATCCCTTGGCCCTTGTTCTGTGGCTCTATCATCACACTGGCAACCTGCACTGGAAGTTGTTCCTGTTGTACTCTATTCATTGATCGAGCTATGAGGATGCCATGCCTTTCTTTTTGTTGGGATTGCACAAGCCCTTCTAGGTCTTTGGCATCACCTTCTCTGACCTGGCCAGGGAAAAGCTCTTCACTTCTTGCTAGAAGAGTCACATAGCTGCTAGCCACAATCTCATGGACCTCCATCCCTTCACTGTTAGCTGTCAGGGGAAAACTTCCTCCCCAGTACAGTACAGGCACCTTTGACAAAGCTCAATGTTGCTATGTATTGCCACAACCAGTAATTCCCAAGCAGTGCAGTTTGGGTTGAATCTTTGGCCACTAAGAATCCAGACCTATTGCAGCTCCTTTAGGCTGATTACTGTTTGCCACACTCCCAACACTTTGAGGGCAATTCCATTCACTCTGTGAACTGTTCTTTCATGAGGTTGCAAGATTTGCAAGGATCTTTTAATTGCTCCTCCCCACACCCTGGCATTCACAATGGACACCTGTGCACAAAAATCAAAAAAAAATACTTGCAGGGACACCTCTGTTTCCCTGAGAAGATAGTGGTCCACTACCACTGTAGAACAGATCACAATTTGCTGAGTGGTATCTCTTTGTCCTTTGTCAGACATTTGGTCCTCAACTGTAGTCTGTATGGCTCCAGGTTCTGATGAATCTCTTCACTGAGGACACTGATTTTCATAGTGGTTCAGGCGGTTAAGATATGTTTTAGCACTATGGCCTAGCGGGTTCTGAAGGAGACACATGCTGAATCTCTGTGGAGAACTGTTTGTAGCAGGGGTTAGTAAATGCTGATTTAACTTCTACAACCAGTATGCCATTGTTGCCTAAGTAGAAGACATTGTTTGCTAACCTTTCCAGTCCAGCTTTGGTGTCTCAATAAGGAAGAAGAAGAGGAGAAAAAACAAAAGTGCAAGTGGAGTCCCTGGTGTGCGAAGACAGGCCTCTGAACATTCCTCTGTGGAGGGAGGAGTCATAGCGGTGGACGGAGATGACTCTGCTGAAAGAAAGTTTCAGTAAAACCCACGGGGGCCTATTGGCCTGCCTGTGCGGTGTTTGTGAAACCGCATCATTTCCAGGGATTCCCCTAACACCTCTCAAATATTTTTTAACTCCCCTTTGTTTTTAGTTAAGTTTTTAGCAGCTTGGTAGTTTAGTAGCTTCTCTGATATTATTGTATCATTGTATCATTGTACCACTGTAGTACCTATTGTGTGTCATAGAGCTGCTGCATTGGTAAAAAGTAAAAGTAAACTGTTATAAATTGTTACAAACAGTTATAAACAGTTACAAACAGGAACAAATAGTTACAAAATGTTGATGTTGTAGCAATTGTAGCAATTAAAGCAACAGCAGCTGCAGCAGTGGATGCCATAGAAGCTACAGAAGTTGTAGAAGTCGCTACTGTTTGCTACTATTGCAGCAGCAGACTAAGATAATATTATCGGTTTATATACCCCATTCTGATATTCTTTTACTTGTATTTACAAAACACTAACGTACAAGCAAAGGAGTTTGGGGTCACATTTAGGTGGGTTTTACTGTTTTACTGCCCCCTAGTTTTTGAGGTGGTAAGAGCTGGGTGTTTTTCAGCTAGTTTAACAGAACACACCACAGAGTTATTTACAAAATGTGTTTTTTTTAAACAGTATTTGAAAGAAAGACTGAATTTAGAATAAAAAAAAACACCTACTTTATTCAGGAAGTGATTTACATGCTCCCTATTGGAGATTGCTTGCATGTGACCAAGTAGTTTATAGTGTGCATGCTCTAGCAATTAAGATTCAGAGCCTCACAGCATTCTAGCTACGCACCAGAAAGAGCACCCACGGAGGGCAAGGTGCACAAGCATATCATGATTTTAACTAAATCTACTGTTTTTTGATTTTTTTGCCACTCTATTAAAGCCTTTTAGACTGCAAAGGGAAACTCGCAGTGTAGTGCAAGTGAAGTGCCATTCTTAGAAGCTGTATTTTAAACTGCTTGAGCAAGCTTTTGTGGCTAGTAAAGGTAGCAGCTTGGTGAAAACAACAAATGAACAGCAAATTGGAGGTGCTGGTGCATTCACAGTTGGCTAAGATAAGAAACATAGAGCCATTAAAGTTTGCTATCTGGTGATCTTGTGATTTTGTGAATAGTGAGGCTTCACTTACTCCTTTGAACAGAAAGGTAGTGTAGCAAATTACAGTTAATAAGTAAGTTCTTTTTTCCTCAAAAGACACTGTGTTTCTGTTATTTATTTCATTTTTTCTCTCTTCTCTCTCTATTTTTTTGTCTCTTCTTTTAGAAAAAGGAGAGGTAAAGGAGTAAAAGACAGTATAATCTAAGATTTAAAGACTAGGGTAATTCATGGAGGTAATCAAAAGAACTAAATAATATAGTTAAGTAATCAAGAAATAACTTGTATTAAGGTGGTATATTAACTCTAAATGAGAGCAACACAGTGAGCCACACACTGAAATCCATAATACAAGATTTATCAGGAGCATTTGAAAGTATTTGCAATAGCACCAATAATACAATATTACAATCTAACAGATTTAAGTAGAAGACATAGGTTGATACTATTCTTGGGTTATTAGCCTGTGTATTTATTTCCCCCGAATCTAGTGACAACAAAGCGGATTGTTTGGAACCAGAAAAAAGGGAAATCTAGTCAGAAGAAAGTCCCACCATGATATATTTGGACAGAGCATCTATATTATTTTTATCTGCTACACCAGGAGAAGGAATCTGGGAATTGTGAAAAGGAAAAAACCACAAGGACAATATGAATATTAACCATCTTTGTTGAAAAAGGTGGAAACTACAGAAAAGTTACATCTTAAAGAAGGGAAATGAAGAACAGAACAAACAGATCTGGTGAACATTGAATACAAGGCTGTTGTTCTGTAGAAAGTAACGTACTGTACTTATTTAACTACAAGAGTAAAATCAGTTTGATTTGTAATTAGATGTAATTAGATATACATGTATACATAGTCATCTGTTTATAGAAATCTGTTTATAGTTTTTTTCTCTTTAGCATAGTGCCATACAAGAACAAAGTTAGATTTGGAGATCTAAACAGTGATACATTAATCCATTGTATTGGTTCTTGGTCTTGAATTAGCATCTACCATTTTTTTTATTAAAACTTTATTAGATTAAACATGCCTGTTAAGACCATAAAGGAAAAGATCAACAAAGAAAATAAAAAAGATGTAAGTAAGTTGGATAAGAGGAAGAGAAACCCACAGGATATAAGTAGCAAGGGAATTCTAGGATCCCCAGGTGACAAAGAAATAATTGTAACAGAAGAAATGGATTCCCAGCAATTGATATGAAACAGGATAATAGTTAAGGGGAAGCTGAAAGGGAAAGCAATAATATACTAGAATGCGAGGACCTGCTAAATGTTTCCACTGAGAAATGAGATTTTAAGTTCTATGATTAGACCAAAAATGATGCAACCATCAATTTGGGAATGTTGGAAAAGAAAGAGCAGACCTTTACACCAGGGAAAAAACTAATGGAAAGCATGCTAATTAACATGAATAGCACTCCCAAGATGGATCAGCATATTTTATATGTGTCATTTATTCAAGATCCTTTGGTTAATTGAGCTGATAAATAATGAAGTGTGTAAAACAGTAGAGATCATAAAGGAAACAATACAAACTAATAATAGACTTCAACAGAAAATTAAAGAATTTAATAAAATAAATCTGGGATTCATTGATAAGTCTAGCTCCCCTATATTTCAATCAAAAATTGAAGACATTATAAATAACTTTAGGGAACCTGAGACAGAGACTATTGAAGCCTCGTGGACCTCAGATGAAGTCACTCATTTTATGAGCTCAATTGAATTAAACACTGCACCATTGGAAACAATATCTAGAGGGTGTGTAGATGTGCTAAGGGACCCTTTATTGGCAAATGCAATGGTTTACAAACAACTGATTCAGAATTCTGAGAACCTGTCATTTGTAAAAGGAATTTGCATGGAAAATAAAAAAAAATGACTGGATGCTTGAGATAATGGTAAACAGTAAATCAGAAAATAATGATAATTTAACGATTGTGACAGTAAACCAAAACAAAGAAGAGGGTATAACATCAAAAGAGGTTCAAGTCATAGAACCCACCACTGAAAGGAATAATGAGATGTCAAGTATAATAGGTTCAAGGATAACGGAATATGGAAACAATACTGAACATGAATCTGAATTAGTTATGCTGCCTAGTGGACATGATTTACATGACAGTCTAATTGAGGAATTAAGATCCAGGAACCCTGAGTTATAGGAAAAAGGAATAGAACAAGAAAAAAGACACAGGAAATGTGTTCAAAAGCTAAAAAGAAATAAAGATAAAGTTAAGAAAGTAAAGGGGAATACACAAAAAAGGAAATGGATATCTCATCAGCAAGGCCACTGATTTACGGTGATTAAAACAATTAAATTCCATTTTCAAGACTTAAGATTCCGGAATTTCACCGGTGATTGTTACTCTAATTTCCGGATTTTACCGGGATTCTGTTATCATTCTTGCAGTATGTGCATAAATAATCAGAATTAAAGAAGGCTTAATACACAGAGCATTAAATAAAGCAAACTGAAAATAGTACAGGAAGGAATTAAAAGAAAAATAGACTTTTTTATAGATTTACTGATCTGATAGAAAATGCCAGATTCCATGAAATCTTCATTTTTACTGGTTTTCAGGCAGCCCTAATTCCGGAATTTTACCGGATTTTCCGGTAAAAAACGAAAAACAGTGGCCTTGCTCATCAGGAATGAATGAAGTAATAATAGGGAATATAATGGATGTACAAGAGAATAAAAAAAGTCCAGAAAAGAAGTTGATCCAAGACATACCTTTGGAATATATCAAATCAGGTAAAAGACGGAGATCTAAAGATCAAATGAAAAAGAGGGAGAAAAAAAGGCCAAACATTTCGGGAAAAAAACAGAAATCTAACAAGAAAAAATCACCAAGGAAATTAGGGAAGAATACTGATACAGACAAGAGTAAAAAAGAGAAACCTATAAAACAAGAGAATAGTAAAAAAGAGATAAGAAAAAAGAAAGAAGACACATCAAATGATGAGCATGTGGAAGACACAGGAAGAAAGGATATGGAAAACCCACATAATAAAGAAATGGAAACTAGGAAGAAGGTTAATGAGAAAGAAATACAAAAGGAAAAGGAACTGCAAAATAACTTAAGAGATATTCTAAATAGAACTCTGAAGACCGATTTTGTCTTGCCATTATTCAAGTCCCAATAATGCCAGAAGAAACTGAGATAAAACTGAAAGAAAATCTTAAGCAATTTATGGGTTCAGTTCTACAAATTAACTAAAGCTGTGACAACTTAATGGCAGAATTTAGTGTCATTAGACCATTAATAGACACAGAACTGGTCCTTCTGCTTTCGGACCAATACTATGTCCTAAAAGCCATTGAGAATCAAAAAGAAAAAATGAGAGTGCTGGGAATTGAAATAGATAGCATAGTATGTATAAAATCAATTTTTCCAGAGTTCTATAGAAATAATACTGACCAAGTAATTGCAGGGAATTAATTTGTTATTTCAATTTATGGTCTGAATAAATTTTTATTCGAAACAAATCACAACATCTGGATTAAGGTTATAGAAATGTTGCAGAATCTGACAAAGGATAATAATTTAAATAGAATAGTACAGAAAGTGAAAAGATGGGAAATAAATCGCAGTATGGGTAAAAAATGAAGGACTATACATATATTTTGTCAAAAACAGAAATATTGGATAGGGTTGATATATTCCTATAGGGAGAGATAGAAGTGGTAGAAAGAAAATGGGAAGATCAGAACAATGAGCATTGGTTAAATCTAATTAAGACAGCTAACAGATTCCAGACATTACAGAACATGGAAGACTGACACTTTCTGGATCAAGACATAACTTTAGGAAATGAAGAGGTCATGAATATGTATAATATGATATCCTGGAACATCACAGGTATAAAGGATAAACTGACTGACCCTTCATTTATTGATTATATATCTCAATATAACTGTATTCGTCTCCAGGAATCTTGGAGTAGAAAAGAATTAAAACTAGATGGTTATAAGGGATTTCAAAGAGTGGCAAAAAGTTTTAAAAAGTATGGCAGACGGTCGGGGGACTTATTACATGGTGCAAAGTAATAGATAAAGTAGAACACACAGAATTGTTCTTGGATTCAGAATATATCTTGCCAGTTCAAATGGCTGTAAATAAGAAAAAAACTATTATTATACATGTCTACCTTCAACCAAAGAATTGTAATTATGTAGATCAAGGTGACATATAGAAATTGGTAAAATGTATAGAAATTTGTTTCACAAATGACCCGGATTGTTGAATAATTTTACTGGGCGATTTTAATGCCAGGGTGGGGCACAGCCTGGAGTTACGGGATTACCAGCTAGTGCATGTGTGGCTCTGGATCCCCATTCCCTAAACATTTTAATGAAGTGTAAAGATACAAAGAAATGTGAAAGAGGGCTTAAACTAGTTGGAGAATTGGAGAATACCAAAATTATGTTGATCAACAGTCGAACTAAGGAAGATGACAAAGGGGCATACACTTATATGGGAAGTAGGGGGTATCAACAATCGACCTCTGTTGGATATCAGTAAATTTAATAATAATACTGGATAATTTTAGAATAGGTTTAAGAACTGATAGTGAACATAGCCCATTAGAAATAAAAACAGACCTTTGGCCATTATTACAAAAATTGACTGAAAAAGAATGAGGAGATAATCAGGGTTAAAGAGGGGATTAAATGTGAAATATTACTGAATTTCAAATCAGTTCAGTTATTGATTGATTACGGAATAAGGGAAGAAATAATTAATATAGAACAACAGAAAACAGAAAAGGAATATTTTAAAAATTTGTGGAAGTCATGAAGGATAGCTCTTCAGTCTTATTAAAAGTAACTATAAGCAAGGAAAAGAAAGGGAACACATGGTTTGATGCAGAATGTAAAAAAATACAAAAAGGAATTAAATAGATGTGCTAAATTTACCTATAAATGACCAACAAAGAATAATAAAATAAGGCTGAACAAACAAAGGAAAGAATATAAAAAAATTAGTGGGGGAAACAAGGAGTAAGTATAGAATAAATCTGTGGGATCAGTTTGAAAAGGTCTCAAGAGAAAATAATAATAACAATTCTGGCAAATTATATCTAAAGGATGGGATGAGCTACCTGAAAAAATCAAAAGCCATATAGCTCCCTCAACACGGTTTTAGGGCATTATTCTATAATCAGGAATTAAATCAGGCAAAAATGAAAGATGAATGGAGCCCATACACCCAAAAAATCATGGAAGTAGAAGTAACATTAGCAATACAATTGGCAAAAAGACACAAGGCACTACGTCCTGATGGAATACCCATGGATATCATAGTAGATGATCCATATTTATGGACCCCAGTGCTCGTGGGTTTATTTAATATCATAATTCAAACTGGTAGAATACCTCAGACTTGGAGGGAGAATATAATCATCCCCATATACAAAAAAGATCGCTCAGAACCAAGTAACTATATACCAATTAGCTCATTAGATAATTCCCAAAAACTTTTCACAAAAATCATATTCAATAGAATTATGGAGTGGCTTATAAAAAAAAGGATATTAGATGAACATTTTGAATTGAAAGCAACTCTTAATGTACTTGTCTCTAAGGGCTATCTATCCAACAACCATTTTGAAGAATGCCCGCTAGGCATTCTTTCTGCTAAACTACTTATTCACCTGGCCCAGTGGCTCCTTATGCTAGCTGGAGATATTGACCCAACCCTGGCCCTAAAGTTTGCACCTTACCCCCACAACGGCTGGCACAAAGGGACTGGTGATAGCCCATATGAATATTGAAGCCTCACGAATCACCTGGCTGAGCTCGAAACCTGGACTAAACTAATTGCCCCTGACATATTATGCCTCTCAGAAACTTGGCTGAAGCCTTCTGTACCTGATGCTTCATGTCTTATACCTGGGTATAATATTCTCTTTGGAGGAGACCGTGCTGGGTCTAAGGGTTGCGATTATTTATAAAAATCATCTGTCCCTCAACATCCTACCCTGCCCTGATTCCTTCATACCTTGTGAAATGCTGCATGCTACCCTGGCACTGGGTTGAAACTGCTGCACATCGATGTGTATACAACCCACCAACCAGTGGGCTGAGTGGTCTTCAGAACCTACTACAGTATGTCTCTCAGAATACAAAATCAAATGAGGCACTCCTGCTTGGGGACCTGAACCTTAACTGGCTGGGTCCACAGCACAATATTCTTGCATCTCTGATCCAGAAGTACAATCTCCATCAAATTATTACAGACTGTACCAGAGCTACGACTCCTCACTCAGGGTCACTACTTGACTGGATCCTCACTAATAGACCGGACCATGTCTCAAGTGCTTCAGTGTTGGCTGATTCAATTACTGATCATTCCCCTACACTCTGTCACTGGCGCTCCTGTCCACCACCTCCTCCTCAACCATGACTAATCACTTTTATGAACTATGCTGCCCTGGATAAACAAGCCTTCCTATTGGATATCTCCTGTATTGACTGGACTGACATTTTCACCACTACCAATGTTGAAACTGCCCTCAACTCATTTCTAACCAAGTTTGGTAATGTTCAAAAGAAGCACCTCCCAAAAGCCAAAAGGAGAGTTAGAGGCCAGCACTCTAGATGGCTGAAAAAGACCTTCTGCACAAGTTAAAAGTCAGAGACAAGCAGTGGAGGAGATACAAACAGACTGGACTTCAACCTGATCTCATTCTGTATAAGCAATACAGAAATGACTGCAAAGGTGCATCAGGCAGGCCAAAAGTAAATACTGCCAAAACCTGCTGTTTAATTCCTCCCATGACCCTCGAAGTTTTGGGGTCACATTAAGTCCTTCTTAGGATCTGCTAAAGATGTCACTCCCTCTGATATGGTTCTACATGGCGTACACTACAATGACTCTACCACAATTGCTAATGCATTTAATCAACAGTTTTCGGACTTATCTGCCTACACAGCTTCCCTTCAATCACAATCTCCTGCCTCACAACCTAACTTCTCAGCACCTGGTGAACCATCTAACCTACCTAACCCTTCTACTTCAGGGCAGTGCCTGGGCATCAAGTTCTCAAGCTGCTCAGAGCCCTCTCTGACAACACCAGCACTGGCTCCGATGGCTTGGAACCAAGGCTACTAAAAATGACTTCTCACTACATCTCTGGCCCCCTAGCAAGAATATTTACCCTCTCTCTCTCCAATGTTGTCCCTGAAGTCTGGAAAGCAGCCAGAATCACTCCAGTATTTAAGAAAGGTAGCAAAAATGACACATCTAACTACCGGCCTATTGCTATTTTGTCTGTCCTGAGCAAAATCCTGGAAAAAATAGTATCAACACAAATCACAGAATACATTGAGAACTTCAATCTGCTCAGTCCAGCCCAACATGGCTTTAGAAAGCATCACAGCACCATGACTGCACTTGTAAAATTCTCTTCTGACATTGTCACAAACATGGATAGAGGGAAGTTAACAGGGGCAGTCTTCATTGACTTAACCAAAGCTTTCGACCTGGTTGATCATACATTACTACTCTCTACCCTCAGTACCTTGGGCTTCTCCCTTCCAGCAACTACCTGGTTTAAAAGCTACCTCACCAACAGAACCCAGGCTGTGAAGTTTAATTCAGCGATTTCAGACAGTGCTGTCATCAACATTGGTGTCCCTCAGGAGTCCATACTTGGCCCTCTTCTATTTTCATTATTCGTAAATAATCTCACAGAGATGGTAACCACCGGTCACTCACTGCTGTATGCGGATGACCTGGTCATTTATGCTCACTCTGACAACGTTCTGGAACTGAATGCTGCCCTCACTGCTGATTTTCACTCGGTACAACACTGGCTGAACTCTCAACGCCTTGTTTTAAACACAAACAAAACCAAAGTCATGCTATTTGGCTCCAATCACAAGCTCAGATCATGTCCTTCGACTATCTCTGTTCCTGACATTGATGGGAACCCACTAGAACCTGTCACTTCTTTCCGTTACCTGGGCATCCACCTCGACCAAACCTTGGACCTAAAAACACACATCCAGGATACTTGCAAGTCAGTCAATTGCAAGTTAGGGGCTGCTTACAGAACCAACTACCTCCTTACCCTGCTGCTAAACTGGCAGTAGCTAGAGGTATACTGTTGCCAACCCTCATATATGGTTGTCCCATTCTGTCTTTGGCCAATAAATCTGCACTGCATCTGTGGGACACTACTTTCAATAATGTATGCAGGTACAGCAAAAGCACCTCGACTGCAACATCACTACCAACTATATCAAGACCTTGGCTGGCTCTCCCTCCTCTACCAGACAATACTACCTGTACAATCTATCAGATACCATCATAAGGACATCAAACCTGCTATCCTATCAGAACTCCTTAGACCAGCTATTCCCACGGAACCTTAGATCTGCAGATCAGACCTTATTATCCATCCCCCTCTGTCGGACAAAAAAGGGCATGGGCTCCTTCCATTATGCTGCTCCTCACCTGTGGAACCTGCTGCCTCAGGAACTGAGGGATGTCCCTACTCATGCAACTTTTAAGGGCAAACTCAGGACTTTTCTTACTGCTTTGGACAAATGTGCTTGCTTTGATCCTACCTGATCCCCTTGCTCTTAACCTGTTTTCCCACTTCCTTATTGCTAGCACTTGTGCCTTTCCAATGGTTGTTTTATGTGGTGTTTTACTATAATTGCTGCTTGAATCTGTTTGACTTATGCCAAATATTAGCTTTTGCCATTTACAAGTTGTTGTTTACTTCCTGCCACCACTTGGCTTCCCCTTGATCCCTGTTCTCTTCTCCCCTCATCTCTCAGCCTTCCTTCACTCAACTCCCCTGCTCCTCTCTTCCCCCTGACCACATCTCCTGCACTCTCCTTTTCCCCCTGCCCCTCTGCCTCCCCCTTCCTTTCTCTGCTTGTGTGCCTCACCTTTACCTCCTCCTGAGTCACCCCTACCCTTCACTCGTCCCACCCTCCCAGCTAAGCATTGTTCCCTATTACCTCCACTTGCCGTAAACTTACCTCCTCCTACCAACCTCTTCTTCCCTGCCCTGCCGTCTCTCGGTTCCACTGGCTCAGCTTGGCGTTGTTACCTTTTCTGCTACTGCCATAACTCTTTTGCTTCTCTCCTCCTCTTACTGGCATCATCACCCTTGCCCTGCCATCTATCGGTTCCACCAGCCCAGCCGCATTCTGCTACCTTTGCCACTGTTGCCGTCTTTTTCAGAACCCCTGTCACCCTTTCTCCGCTTGCCGTCTTGGCTCCACGGACTCGGCCAGGTTGGAACCTTGTACTCACGCTGCCCTATTTGCCGGCTTTCTTTTAACCCTCACCCCTCCCCCCTCTCCCGGCCATCCCTCCTACTCCCTCCTACCTCCTTATTCCTGCCACCGCCTCTGTCCTTATAGTCTTAGCCATTTCTTTAGCCCCCGTTTGCCCTGCCCTCTATCCTTCCTCTATCCTTTCCTCCTCCTCACCTTCCCCTTTTGTCATTTTCCATCTTGTTTCTGGCTTACCCTACACCTATCCTCTCCCCATTCCTAGGTCCTTCAATGCACTTTATGTATGCGCTCAATGGAAAATGTCCTTGAAATGTATTTTGCCTTGTATTTTCCTTTGTCATGCATTGTATCCTGCCGTATGTATCTTCCTGTATTTCTGTGCATCATGTATTTTCGTTATCCTTACTGTATCATTATGTTCTGTAATTTTACCTCCCGGGTCGTACCTGAAAACAGTCACTTGCTGGCTAGTGCTCTTACCCAGTTAACAAAAAATAAATAAATAAAATAAAATAAAAAGAAGCTCAAGCTGGTTTCATGCCATGCCACTCAACTTTGGACCAGTGCTTCGTATTGACACACTTAATAAACAAATATATTAAAATAAAAAATAAAAAATTATATTGTGTTTTTGTCGATCTCAGGGCTGCGTTCGATAGAGTAAATAGAAAAAAACTCTGGGAAGTTCTTGGTAGTTATGGTCTACAAAAAGCAATGTTGAATCTAATAAAAAATCTATATGAGGACAAGTATACATCAATTAGATATAACAATGAAGGAGACTGTACATACAAATTTCCAACAAATATTGGTCTCAGACAGGGATGTGTCTGCTCTCCTATTTTATTCAACATCTTACTGAATAGGGTTCTTGAGGGGCTGCACATGCCAAGGCTGGGCTCCAGGGGGTGCCTCTACCTGGCATATGGGGATGATATTGTACTAATTTCAACCAGTTACATGGGAATAAAGAAGAGTTAGGACAAGTTTAATCTTGAGTGTGATAAACTCTCTTTAGAGATTAATTACAGTAAAATGAAATATATGATATTCAATAAGAACCCAATTAGATCTGGCAGGACATGTTCTTTGAAGTGCAATAACCATAAAATTGAATATGTAACAAAATTCTGCTACCTGGGTATTACATACACATAGAATCTCAACTGGAAAGAACACAAAGCTACAATAGCATACAAGATAGATGATGTGTTACCAGCATTAGAGAGATTTAATTATAAATATGGTGGGCACTCAGTCAAAGGACCACTAAATGTATTAAATGCAAAAGTCCCCTCTCAGATACTTTATGGGGCTGAGATTTGGGGGATGGAGAAAACAGAAGGACTAGAAATTACAATGAATAAATTTTATAAACGCATATTGGGTCCCCCAATTGGGGCATCTTCATGTTTGTCCAGACTAGAATTAGGACAACTACCGATCAGATGTAATATAGAGCAAAGACTAGTGACATATTGGACCAAAGTGTATAATATGCATGAAAACAGGCTGCCGAGAATGTGCATCGAAGAAATGTTATCACAAAGAAAGGATGGATTCACTTATCCCAGCACACATATATTAGAAAAATTAATAATGCCTTATGGTCTACTCGAACACTTGACTGAGAGTACCAGGACTCCCATTAGAGAGATTAATGAAATCATAAAGACTAGGATCAGAGACATCCACAACCAAAAGGAAATTGAACTTGCTAAAAACCATAAATTAAATTCATGGTTGGCCTTAAATTCTAAGAGACAATTTCCTATGTATCGATATTTAATTATAATAAGAAATGTTAGCAATAGAAAGGCCTATACCAAATTTAGGTTTGGGTATGTGGATAGTAATACACTGAATAAAAAGTTTGGCATTGTTAACACAGATATGTGTGCTTATGGATTAGAAGAAGATACACCTAAACATCTTCTATTATTGTGTCCGTTGTATAAATATCAGAAAACATTACATCTGGGAGAAATCCTGATGAATCTAGACATGGGACCCAGGTATCAATTAAATTGTTAAAAACATCTAACAGGCTCCACTTAGATAAGGCTTCAAGATTCTGTAGAATCATTGAAACAAAAAAGTTGCATATACAGAAATAATGAGATATAAGAAAATACGAAGCAAGGCAGATCAACAAAAAAGTGCAATATGAGGTGTCCTTGAATGTTTCTAATACTGTTTTGTGTTTATGTTTTATATTATATAGATAGAAATGTACGAGGCTATCAAAACTTATTTATTGTAATATGTGTCTTTTTTTTGTGAAAAATGATTGTATTTATTGTATATTTTATATTTGTAATGGCAACACTATTAATCAACAATAAAACTTTTACTTACTTACTAGTGGTTCAGGCCTCCTCACCTCAAACATGCCCAGTCATCTAGCCTTTTATTCTGAAAATTTACTGACTTAGGATGTGGGTTTCCCAAAGGTCTCTTTTACATGGTCAGTATCTCTGATGATGGAGTCCTAGGGGTCACAAGCTTCACTTTCTATTTTTCAAGTTCAGTGTGCACAGTTTCCTCTCAGGCTTCTACAATAGGTTCAGTCAGTTCTTAAAGAATAACAGACTCTGAGGAAACTTCGCAGGCCTGAACCTGGAAACTCGGAGTCTAAGAAAATCAAAATTTTGCACAGCCTCCAGTTTGGTGGCATACTGGTTTACATATTCTGTCACTGAGGTTTTCTGTAGGCATAGCTGAAAATGGAGTTCCTGTCTTTGTGCTTGAACAATTAAATGGTCTCAGGCCAGCAGGTCTTGGGTGTCAGAGTCAGCATCTGGAAAGGCCTGGACTACTAGGCACCACAGGACTCTTCCAATGTCTCGAGCAGGTTCCCCCTTTTCTCTCCTTCTATTGTAAAAAACAATTCTTTCTTGATCTGCACATTCAGCTGGCTCAAGGGACTGTTTCACAGCCTCTAGCAGAGCAGTATACCAAGTTTGTATGATGTCAGACTCCAGGACCCGATATACTTCATGGGATTTTCACTGAAACAAAAGTCCCTCAATTTTTGCTTAGCTGCTGCATTCCAGTCACTCACTCAGATGCAAACTCAAATATTTCCAACCAATCCATCCACTCCTTGATCTCTCAGTCAAAAGAGTCAGGCAGGAAGGCAGATCCTCTCTCACCTCTCCCCACTCAGGCTACCTATGGGTTAACGGCTCCCCCTGGTTTGGACATGTTTAATTTTAGTTGCAACACAAAATAAAAAACTTCATACCATAACAGTTTCTCTTTTACCCACAAATTTGTTTGCAGTGAATCCCACTGCTGTTACTATTCTGTGAAGGACCCTGCAGCAAGTCATGCCGGGGCCGTACACTCAGCGCTGCCACCACCTTTGTTAAACTGGTGCAGTCTAGTACAGTAAATTGCAGTTCAGGAGCAAGTGCTACAGACACTCCAATCGACTGAACCACAAGGGCTATTGGTGAACTCAGTAAGTAAACCATTAATTTCTCTACCACATAGGGAGTCAATTATCAGACCAAGTTTAATAAAATAGCAGCTTTATTAACAACCAACCACCTGCAAGAAGGAGGGTTAGTGCAAATGTCAGCTTTAAATACAGCTCTCTTTGGTGCTGTCCTAGGCAGGCCAGATCTACCTCTTCCCACCTGATACAAGGTTTTAAACAGACACAAATGGGAGCTCCCATAACTCAGTTCCTGGGTTCCACAGGTGTAGAATCACTGCTGGCCTGTAGATGTTTCAGCAGATTTGCTGGTGTTGGTGCACTTTAAAGCAACATGATCAATTTGCAAACCCCACAGGCCATGCAATTGCTTAAATGGCAGAAACCTCCTGAACATGGGCTTTTTGTAATCCAAATTGCAAAACACTGTGAAACAACAGACACTGTTCCTTGAAACAATGCCAGACTGCTGCATACTCATGGATCCCAGACTCAGATGGCTCCTCCTGATGCAGCAGGCCACTGGATCTCTGCTATTCCAGTGAATCTACTATGCAGGCAGACTTCTTCCCTCTGCTCCATGCTGAAATGGCTACCTTGGGCACTGGTGCAGGTCCTCTTGACCTCCTTCCACTGGTTCCAGACTGCTGAGGTCCCAATCTGACCCTCAATTGTCCTGGCTTCCAAACCCCTAGGTCAGAAGCAGCCAGGATCCCCTGGGTTCAGAATAGAGTGTGATACTAGAGAGGGGTGCCCACTCTCCCCCCCTTTTATTTACATTGAGTTTAGAGCCATTGGCAGAGTAGATCAGGCAGTCAGAGGAATATCTGGGTATTTCGTTAGTGGGTGAGGATTTGCAAATTCCTTTATATGCTGACGATATACTTTGTTGTATTTAGGAAATCCCTCTCATGCCCTTCCAGTAGTAAAGACTATGTTGGCACAAAATGGCCGAGTTTCGGGCTTCAAAGTTAAAGAGACAAAGACTGACATTTTGTTTTTGGAATCTTCTCTAACAGGTTCTTCTTATAATACTTATGAGTTCAAACAGGTATCCCAGGGATTTAGGTATTTGGGTGTTTGGATACCCTGAGAGCTTTCCAGCCTTTTTGCCACTAATTATGTTAAGTTACTTAAAGAGGTTCAAATAGACTGTCTTAGATGGCAGGAACTCCTGCTGTTGGTGGTAGGTAGAGTGGAAACTATCTGAATGAATATTCTTCCGTCTTTTGTTTCTTTTCTCAACCTTCCCTTTACCGGTTCCATCAGTTTTTGTGGCATTTGTTAAAGAGAACATTATCCAAATTTGTGTGGAAGGGGAAATGTCCAAGGATTAGGTGGCCAGTCTTGATGACAATGAAGGGAAAGGGAGGCTTGGGAGTTCCTGATTTTAGGACATATTATTGGGCAGCACAACTTCAATACTTTATGACTTACATGTCCAATCAAGATTCTCCCAGATGGACAGTTTTGGAAGCAGCCTGTCTATCCCCTGAAAAAGTGTCTGATATCCTGTTTATACATATTGGTAATCTTATTTTTTTTATTTTTTATTTTATCACTTTGTTTACTGGGTAAGCCCACTGGGCCAAGGCCTGTTTTCAGGAATGACCCAGAGCCACAACATCTGTGGCTTAGATGATATTACATTAAATACATACATTACTTAACAAGTTGTACGAACAATAAACAACAGCATACAATACATTACAACCTAAAAACACTTACAAGTAGTTTGTTGCTACAGATACAGTTTTAGTTTAGATTTATTTATTTATTTATTTATTAAAGTCTCAGAATTACAAACCTTTGAGTCAGGGACTCATTTACAAAGGCTCCACATCAAACAGAAAAACATAACATAACATATTACAAAGTGCAAGAGCAGATTTAAAAGAGTATACAAAGATACAATAAGTTAAGCAGGCCATTCTGTGCAAAATACAATCAGGTGTTTAAGTGCCAGGGAAGATAAATGTAGGATAGCAGAGGGCATGGGGAGCAGGAGAGAGACAGGGGCCAAGAACGACGGAAGAGGGGACAGAAAGGAAGGAACAGGGAAGAAGGGGGGGGAAGGCGGAGGTAGTACTAGAGCAGTCGGCGGTGACACTGTCATGGAGAAAAAGAGGGATAGTGAGGAAGAGGGAGAACACAGGTTAAGCTAATAACAGTCACAGTAACAGGAGGCAAGGAGGTGCTGCCAGAGTTTAAGTTCGAAGGGGCCAAATTTAATTATGGAAGAAACCTCAGAGGGCAGACTATTCAACCAGAGAGAAGCCCTATACATGAAGGCTCTCTGCCCCATGGAAGTCATACAGTACGGAACAAGAAAGGTGGCTTTAGAGGAGCTTCTGATAGCCCGAGTAGTTGGGGCAGGAGTTAAGAGATGTTGAACTGCTGGAGGAGAGAGACCCATAGTTATTTTTCTGGCTAACAGGCTGGTATGGTAGAAAAGCCATCCCTCTGTGTGAGCCGATCGCAGCCAGCCACGAGCTGGCATGCTTTGTTCAAGATGACTTTGACTCTGCTTAGAGCTGTATCTGCCATAGATTTATAAATAACAATGCCATAATCATCTATAGACAGGATCAAACTGATTACAGCCAGGCAGAGGTCTTCAGTTGGCAGTTTAACTTAAAATTAACATGACTATTTGTATCCATGCAATACTGAGGCAAGGTGTTCCACAACTTAATTCTTTGAAAGTTAGGAATCATTGGGTGGCCTTTATGATTATAACCTGGCAGGACATCTGTAAGGCCCTCCAGTTGAATTTGGGTGTCTGTGGCAAGACAACTCTTTGTTCTTGCTTGGATTTTTCTCCTTCTCATTCTGACACCAGCTTTACACATTGGGCCGATTTAAGTCTTAGCCGAGTCTCACCGTTTATTGATAAGGAGGTCTCTAAATCTTTTGATCAGCTTAAGGGGGAATTTGGTCAACCTTCAACTGACTTTTTCTGCTACCTGCAAATTCGACATTACTTAATGGAACCTTCCAGGGCAAAATGTTTTATGGTCTGAGGTTAATCCACTGCAATCTTTTTTGTCAGCATTAAGCACACAATTGAACATAAAGGGTCTTGTTTCAAAGTTATATAAGCAGCTTAAGAATTTGGAAATGGACTCTTATTTCTGTTAAGTGCAAATAGCAGGAGGATGCTGGAATTTCTCTATCCAGGACAGATTGGGCTCAAATCTGGCAAGGAGTTCATAGTACCACGGCTTCACTCTCCTGGAGGGAATTTCATTGGCAAGTAGTAGTTAGATTTTTTCATATGCCAATTATAGTTAAACATTATGGGCATCATCATTCTGATTTATGTTGGAGGGGGTGTGGGTTGGTTGGTAACCACACCATATATTCTTTGAATGCCCTCAGATTCAGACATTTTGGAGGGGGATAGCTGCAGCAGTGGGCCAAATGCTGGGGGTAGATATTCCACTTTTTTTACAAGTTTGAGTCTTCAAATTGCCTTCACTGACCGTGAAGGGGAAAGGGGTTAGGTATTTATTTTACATTTTGATGGCTGCGGCTTTAAAGACCCTTACACAATTATGGCTCACCCAACAATACCTTCAGAAGATATATGATTATGTAATTGTCAAGGAATCTTTACCATGGAGTGGGTCATGGTTTACTCAGGTTACAAAAAGAGTGCTTTCGAAATAGATGGCTACCTTTTTTCCATTATCTTGCTGAAAAGGAGCCTCAGCTGGACTCTCTTTCCTTCCTCTCCTCCTCTTAATCCATCTCTCCTCCTCTATTTTGTTCTCTCTCTGTCCTGTTCTCTTACTTCTCACTTTCTGGCAATAAATAAAATAAATAAATAAATAGATAAATAACTCCAGTCTCGCACTTTCTCCACAGCACTTATACACCTCCACGCAATAACTGTTATATCTTCGATATTTGTTATTTGTCTTTTCCACCCACTGTTTTGACTTATACTACCCTTACCAGCTCATTGTCAGTTTGTATATATTGTTTTATCTGTTACCAGCACTTTGTAACTTTATTATTGTTTTCTTTGAACTGGACACTTGTGAAAACAGGCAGTATTTATTCACATGCCTTTCTAGTATAACAAAATTAAATTTCAATTTCAATTTCAATTTCAACTTTATTTTTAAAAGGCGCTTTTCTTAAATCAAAGTGCCTGTACAGATAAACATAACAATAAATATAATAAATCCAATCAACAGAAATCCTTAAAAGCTATATTAAAAAGGTGGGTCTTCAACTCCCTTTTAAAACTAAGGACGGTCGGGCAGTCTCACACCTGACGAGGTAGAGAGTTCCACAGAGTAGGTGCCATAAAACTAAATGATCTAGCACCAGATGTTTTCAAATGTACCCTGGGAATCTCTAGCAATCCCTCGTCAGTGGATCGGAGGCGAGAGGACTATAGGGCACAGGAGCTCTTTCAGGTAGGCAGGTCCCAGATCATGTAGGGCTTTATAGGTCAGCAAACCGACCTTGAAGGTGATTCGCCAGAACACCGGCAGCCAGTGTAGTCCGTGGAGCACAGGCTATGTGACTGGATCCAGAGACTCCAGTCAACAGCCTGGCTGCCGCATTCTGCACCAGCTGCAGATGCGTGTTCAACCCTGATAGCCCTAGGTATAGGGAGTTACAGTAGTCAAGTCGGGAGGTAACAAAGGCGTGGATTAATGTTGGAAGGTCCTCTGGAGGAACCAAGTGCTTCACCCTGGCAATATTCCTCAGATGAAAAAAGGAAGTCTTCACAACCGCTGACACCTGGGATTTGAGTGTGAAACGGTCATCAAGTATTATGCCAAGGTTTTGCACCTGGTCTGAGGTCGTCAGGTGGACACCTCCAAGCCATAGGCCTGAGGGTGATCCTTCTGGCAGACCCGCCTCACAGCGACCTAAATCCACAACCAACACCTCAGTTTTCTCTGGATTTAACCTCAGCCAACTCCCATTCATCCATTCTTGGATTTCTTCAAGGCAGTTATTAAATACCGACAAGGCAGCGTCCTGACCGGGCACAAAAGACATATACAGCTGGGTATCATCAGCATAGCAGTGAAAGCCCAGACCGTACTGTCTAATAATCGCCCCTAATGGTAGCATATACACCGAAAACAACATGGGTGCTAAAATGGAGCCCTGCGGTACCCCACAGGGCAGGGAGAATGATGTTGAGGAAAAAATTCCCGACACCACTCTCTGAGTCCTACCCTCAAGGTAAGATTGAAACCATCTGAGGACCGTACCAGACAGTCCACAGACTAACCGAAGCGCTCCAATAACACACCATGGTCAACGGTGTCAAATGCTGCCGAGAGATCAAGTAGTACCAAGATGGATCGGGTCCTACGATCTCTAGCCATTAGGAGGTCATTTAGTACCCATACGAGCGCTGTCTCGGTACTATGCCTTTTCCTAAATCCAGACTGGAGTGGATCATAGATATTGTTGTTGGCCAGATGATCCTCCAACTGCACTGCGACCACTTTCTCAATAACTTTACCCACAAAGGGTAAGTTAGAGACTGGCCTGTAATTTGCTAGACAGTATGGGTCTAAGGAGGGTTTCTTTAAAAGGGGCTTAATTATAGCCTCTTTGAGGGGATCTGGAAAAATCCCCCTCTCCAAAGACTTCCATACGATCAGAGCTAGGACTAGGCCAATCTTATCCACGCAACCCACTAAGAGGCGCGTGGGACCAGGGTCCAAATTACAGCAGGTCGGTCGCAGTGCTCGAATGATCATCACAACATCCTCGATTATGGGAAGGCTGAAGTCAGACCATTCCAACTGGGTGCTTGACATCTCCGATGACCACCGCTGGTTCCATTAGGAGGGAAGAGCGAATGTCCGATCTGATTTTGGCAACCTTATATTCAAAGAAGAGAGCGAGCTCCTCACACCATTCTTGAGATAAGGTTCTTCTGGGCTGAAGACAGACTGGATTGCACAGTCTGTCCACAGTCGAAAAGAGCTGAGCCGTCTATTCTGTGCAGCCACTATCTCTCTGGACAGGAATTCTGCCTTCTTACAGAGATTGCGGATTGATAGACCAAATAATGGTCCATCAAACTAAGCTTGTCATCATCACTACCGGACTTTCGCCAACGCATCTCCAGCCTTCGCCCAACTCTCCTCAATTCCCTCATGGTCTCATCAAACCAAGGAGACCTGAGGTGAGGAGTAAGAGGACGAACACGAAATGGTGCAATAGAATCCAGGGCCCTGCTACTGCCTCATTATAGGCATGCAGCAGAACACCTGGATCCATGCAATCTATCGGTAGGCTCGATGGGTCCAATACTGCCATCAGGTCCTCTGGGGATATACCCCTCAAAGGACGGTATCGAACCATCTCCGTAGGGGCAGACCTAACAGGGGTGGCCTCAAAACTGAATCTAATGGAGTGATGGTCTGACCATCCAACCGGTTCCACCATCAAGTCCGATATCCCCATCCCTAGAAGGAACACCTGGTCCAATGAGTGTCCGCCCACATGGGTCGAGGAGGAAACTACCTGTGTGAAGCTCAGTGATATCATCAACTGGAGGAAATCTTGACCAAACCGAGAGAATTCATCGTCGACCCAAGCATTGAAGTCCCCCAGTACCAACCATCTGGGGGACCCCAATGTTAGGTCGACAATGAAGTCTGCAATTTCCTGCAGAAAAACATTCTCGTCACCTGATGGGCGGTATACGAGAAGTATCCTGCACCCCACACCCTCGCCCACAATGTACTCAAAGGATCTGGTGACTCCCGCTGGCACCTCCACCAGACCCAGTTCTGACCTAAAACACATGGCAACACCCCCGCCCCTACGATCCTGCCTAGGGCGGTGTATCACCGAGTACCCAGCCGGAATTGCTGCGGCTAATACAGGCCCAGCATTTTCATCCAGCCAGATCTCGGTGATGCATGCCAGGTCAGATGACTCGACAAGATCAGCTATAATAGCTGTCTTGTTTTTAATAGACCTGGCATTGCATAACACCGCCCGAGTAGGACAAACCTCCGATAGTGACCGGCCTACCTGCTGGTCCAATCCAGGGCCCTTGGGTATGGGCACAAGACAGGAAGGCCCTCTCTCTCTCTAAAACTAAATGAAAAGAAAGGGTGTAATGTGATAGAGATCCTGGCTCACTATAATTAATGAATTAGTTAATGGCTAGAAATGAAATTTCTGGAAGAACTAATAATTGTTTTAGAACTGTTTTCTTCAGAATGCTTGTGAAACTGTTTTGTTTCTTGTCCCGGTGCACATATATTTATTTTTTCTACCTTGGACTTGTAAGATTTGCTACAAATTTTTAATAAAGTTTATTCAAAAAAAAAAGGAAAATTATCCAGGCACCATGCTGTAGTGCTTGCTACAGGACCTGGATCAGCAGCCCTTGGTCTTTTTCTCCATGTTATATCTTCAACATCACCCCCTGCTGGCTTACATACAGTTGCCATTATCTTCCTCTCCAGAATTAAGCAGCTCTGTTCACAGTTTGATCTTCATTTTTGAGGCCTTGGTTAGGACAGCTTGCACTTACTCCCAGCACTGCAGAACATTCCATCACAAGCTCTCCACCAGAACTGTGCTCCTTCAGCACAGTCCTGCCATTATAGGTCCTGCTCATAGTCTGTCTTGGTTTGTGCCAGGATTGTCACTCCAGAAACTTGACAGCTAATGGGAAACAGAAAAAGCAACAGTACCTGATGCCACTCCTTTCCCTCAAAACCTTTTGTGGTCCTTTCCCCTGTAAGATTTCTAAGAGAGGGGGCTGGGACTTGAATATGAGTGACTCACTTTCAGCACCTGTAATGTGGGCTACCCTGCAAGGGTAGTGACAGTTATGTGGGATACCCTGCAAGGGTAGCGACAGAAGGAACAGGGTGACAGAAAGAAGGGGAGGGGAACAGGAAGAGGAAGTAGGGTATGTAAGGGGTAATGCGGTGAGAGGCTGCTGAGCTGGCAGCTTGATGGAGTGGTGAGTGTAGTTGGCTACAGTGGGAAGGATGCATTGTCCGGGGCTGGGGAGGGATACAGAATTTGTGCTGTTTTGTTCACGCACTGTTTTTTTTTTTTTTTAGAGTTTCACCCCCTCCCCAACATGCATCCCCTCTGGAGATAGTAATCTTTATTTTGCACACCCCCCACCACAGAACAACCTTTTTCTATTGTCGCCCATTTTTTCATTGCAAGTGTACATTGCCTTTTTTTTCAGCGATGTACACTCTCTGTAATGGCGATCACTATTCAGCAATCGCCGTTATGATATGGAACTGGCCTGCCCTAGTGGGTCCATTACAGTACTGCTGTATGCTGCTGGAAACTGTGCAATTATGTGGCAATTAAGCCATTTTATCATGCAGTATTTTGGTAGTTTTAGAGGTATACAGGCTGCCTACCTCCCTAAAGAAGGGTAAGTACAAGTCTTTTTATTGGTAACTCCCCTGTTAACTGATCTTAATGGAAACAAGAAATGATGGTGCTTACTCCATTATGTTCTTAGGTTTTAAACTCTTCTTATTTTATTTTTGTGTTAAAAATATTTTATTAGTTTTGGATAATAATGGTACTACAAATGTTCTGAGAAAGTACAACTCTATGAAAACATACAATCAATACACATTTTCAAACAGCTTGGCCAAGGGTGTACCTCCTTAGATATATAACTTTAATGGGAGCTAACCCCCTTAGGTATATAACTCTATTGGGAGCTAACAGGGTATGAACAACAAAAATGTAAATTAGAGTAATTACATAATATGGCTGCATGCTTCTTAACTGAGAAACAATGTTAACTATGAATAAAATACAGATAACTCTTCTTATTTTAATTCAACACCAAGTTATGAGATAGGTTGACACTTCATAGCTCAACTCATCACTTTATCCTGGCCCAACTTTGTCTTTATCTAAATAAATGTAAAATAAATTACCAAAAATATACAACTTATTTAGATCACATTCATCATCCAAAACGTGCTTTGCCAGCCAAGAGCCTGTGAAGAGGTGGGAAAGGGGTACCCTTATGGGATACCGAAGCTGAGGGTCCCAACATGTACGGGCCCGACATAGGTATTCCAAAATTAGGGATGCCCAAAATTGGAGCCTGACAGTGAAATGTAATTTTGCTGGGCAAAATTGTATTTCACCCAGCGAAATACTGGGTTACGCCCGCAGAACATGGTTCCACCTGGCGTAACCATATGAGAATGGCCGAGTGAGGTGCTTGCCGTGCTGCCCCATGGTGTGGAGCATTAATGCTCCTACAGATTGGCCAGCAGGCTGTGGGGCAGAAACTTTTTAAAAAAAATGTTTCACTCCCACGAACTTAACAACTAACTCCGAGGTCCGCTCCCCCTCAGAGTTGGTTATTTTAGTTAGGGGGGCTCGGGGAGTGAAGCCCCCCACATGGAGGGTGCGGGGGGTGAAGCACTCCACATAATGCAAGTCCCCATCAGGATTTTGATTTTTGGTCTCCCGACCTCGGCATAGTGTAGGTGGGGACTGGAAACTGCATTTTGGGATTGCATAGGTAATCCGGGAAAGGTATGATGCAGGCACACAGAATTGGGGCTAACATTTGGTATCAGTCTGATGGTTTTTGAGACGAAGGTTAAATCAAGATGGAGAAAAGTAACAAAAAGGCATTATTGCATGGCCACAAGAACACTAAAATTGCACAAGGCAGAAAACATGAGTAATATTTGTCACTGCAACATTTATTTCTTGTGTGCTTCCTAGGAATAGTATGCAAGGTAACTATCCATTCCTAGGAGTTGCCTCTCACAAATAGGCAAACTGATAGTTTATCTCCAGTTCAAGAGTCCTTAATCCTTGTATGGCTTCAAGAGGAATAAGAACAGCTGTTGATATCAATCTGAAAGGGTTTTTTTTATATTCGGCCTCAAGATCACATGATCCACCCCTTTCCATAATAATGGTAAAACCATAAATATAACAACATTTGAACTCCAGTATAACAAAATAGAACATGTATTCAGTACAAGACACTTAATACAAGTCATACAAGGATAAAAACCATTAACACAAACAGTTTATAGCTCATAGTTATGGCATAATTCAAATTCTAGCTGAAGCCCATCCTCCAGCTCCTCCCATCAAGCCTTCCTCCCTCTGGATAAATATGGCCTTTTGTGGCTGCTTGGCTTCTACAGAACCTTAAGAGAGGAAAGTAGGACAGCATTTTTTGAGTGCTGTGGTGTTTACCATTAAGATACCACTTCTCTGTGGCAAATACAATATAAAGGCTTTCTTTTTGCTTCTTGTAAGCAGCAAATGTGACCATCTTACATAAGTTAGCTTAAAAAAATAAAACAGAACAACTGACAATGCCCACAAAAGGAAATGTTTGAACCTCTGAGTCTGGCTGAGCTCTTGCTGACTGCAAGACTAGTTCCCTAATTAGGCCCATGTTAGTTTAATCACTTTAATAATAACATGTATTTGCCCATTTGTCAGTGTAGGTAAGGAAAGTTATTTATTTGAACAGGTCTTATATTTTTGAATATTTAAACTGGACCTCCATTTCATTAAGGCATGGTTTATCTTGCCTCTATATGCCACTGGTTCTTATAGTGAGTACAGTTTTCTTGAGGTACATATTTTTATGTTGTCTTGCGCGTGCAGCGCAAACAGCATATTGTGGTAGCTTGGAGTGGTGCAGCAGGTTTTGGAGGTGCGGTCATGTTGTGGCCAACGGTGCCACTGCTTTTTTGGGCTGGGCTCTGTGGCATGAAAGAAATAGCTCACTGTCTATGACAGCAGTTCAGAAGAATGCCACCAACTTAAAACAATTTTGCCGCTGCAATGAGGGACCTCCCCAGCATCGCAGGGTGTGCCTTGCCTGGTGTAACATTTCAATAAACATGGTGGCGGCTCTCACCGTCCACCTTTCACAATCCCCAGCAAGCCGACTTTGGGTAGATCCCAGAGCCGCCATCAGCAATTGCAATTGTGGGCTGCAATACAAGGCAGTTGCAATTAACTGTAATTGCCCTGAGTTGCAGCCATAATTAACTGGCATTGTATTTGTCCTAAGTCGACACTGACTCCATTGTTGTTGTAGCAGGCTCATTTGCCCTGTGGCTGTACTGTACTAGTCTCCCCCCCCCCCAACGCAGTGTAGCCACAGTTTTGCTTTTTGCGAGCCCTGCCCTGGCCATTGCTGCCAGGCGTTGTTTTTTATAAAAATGTTTGTGACAGCCTCAGCGGCTCAGCCACCAATGAAATTGTGCCCCTTGCTCCAATTCTCCTCCAATAGAATAAGAGAGAGAGGGAGGAGCCAGGAGTTGTGCATATTGCATGATCTATAGTCAGCTCATTGGTTGCAGAGCAAAGAAGGAAGTGGCAGATGGGGCAGCAGTACCGTACTCGAGGAATAAGTTAATAGGGATTCGGTGGGTTTTGCAAGATCCCCGCCACTGCAGTCCACTGTTGGAGAGTGGAGAGGAGACAAAACAGGACAGGGAGAGAGTCAGTTTCAGTTGCAAAATTGACTTTCTGTTCAAGGAAGGAGGAGGAGAACAGAGTAGAGAACTCTCTGGGAGGGCTGCGAGTGGACTGGCAGAAGTCAGAGAACAGTACGGGAGCTGAGACTGAAGGGAGGGACTGAGTAGAGTGGTGGCAGAGTCATGGAGAACACACTCAGATGCAGTGCAACTGCTGTGAGGTGGGCTAGAGGGAGAGGAGGAGCAGTGATCAGGTGTAGGCCCTAGGAAACCTGCCTGTTGTGGGCCCTGAGGACGATGAAGGAGTGAGAGCCTTGACTTATGAGCATCCAACCTGTGAGGCAGGAGAAACAGAGTGTAGGCCAGAAGGAAAAATTCAAAATCTGCACAGGGCACAGGCTGCAAAAGGTACTTAAATGGCAACAAGGTGCCAGTGGGTGGGTGGCTGGGGCGGGCCTCAGGACGACTGGCTGCAGTGGCTGAGAATGGGCCACAGACCAGGCACGTGGTGGCAAGCCACAAATTTAATGGCATGCACGGCAACAACAACTAGCCTAGGGAAAAAAGAAGATCAGAGGTGACCAGGCCAGCCAGCGAAAACCAAAAAACAAAGGCCAAGACACTGGTTAAGTTGCTGCTGTTTGTTACCTTATCCATTCCAGACCAGAAAAGAACAGTATTTTGTTGTTGTGGCTTTGTTGCACTTTTGGGCTACTTAACTTGCGGTGTTTACTTTCCTGCAGCATGTCTGGACTCAAAGAGGAGGCTGTGGGACTGAAATGCAGAAGCCTTCTTTTTAGGTTACACTACTGAGGGTGGGAGTCGGGTGGTGCACCATGCAATTGGGGGACAGAGATACCGTCTCTGCTGAGAGAGACCTGAGATTAGTTAATGTGTGAGAGAATCTTTTTTATTTTTACTTGGTGAAAACATTTTATTTTCCACACAAATTGACCAGTTTTAGCAAAGAAATGTATGTAACCTACGAAACAGCTTGAAATTTGAACCCGATCAGTGAGGAAAAATCATGCAACAGTTGTTAAGTGTTAGAAAATAATATTATACAGTAGAATACAGGGCGATAAATGGCTGCCGCAGTTAAGTATTTTATTATGTTCTGACGATGACCATATGGTCGGTGAATCATGTAGCAGCAGATATCAGAAGATCTGCTGCATGAAGTAATCTGTAGCAGTTTGGCCTAGCAGTCCCGATTTGTCTGAATGTGAGGGACACTCATGCCTGGCCTGCTTGGGCTGGTTCACTTCAGGCTGCAAGCTAGCACAGCTTTTATACAGCCTCTGAAACTTATCTTGCATGATTTGCCTCTGTACCACCTGACCTGGGGCCAGGGGCCCTTTTGAAAATCTCCCCACTAATTCTCCCCCCTTACATTGCAGCCAAAATTACTCTAGTCTGGGGAGGATATCCCTCTCTACCCAGTACTGATTTCCTGTCTTTTAAAATGCAGTGAGCTTTGAGCAATCAGCAATGATTTTGGTGTCACTGCTACAGACCAATTGTTAACGTGCACTTCTCAGTCAGTCTGCAGGCAGCTTAATTTGAGTATATTTATTGTGTGCTCTAACAATTCACAGGTGTTGTTTTACTTTGAGCCCACACTACTGTTGGATTTTTGCCTGGGTGTTTGAGTTAACCTTAGTGCTTGAGCACCACACTATCAAATTTCGTTCTGTGTAGTACTGTTTTCAGAAAGCGAAGACATATTCATAATCTGCTTGATGCTATGCTAATATACTGTATATCTCTGGGCAGCCCTCAATTTCCAGGGGACATAAAGATCCTGATATGCCCCCCTCCCCCGAAGATCAATAGCTGGATCACTTTTAAACATGAAAGCTGGCTGGAAAAGAACTGTTACTGCAGGGACTAGCAGTAGGGGACCAGGATGCAAAATCGTTTTCTGCTGTTCTAGTGTGTGTGTGTGTGTGTGTGTGTTTAGATGCTCGCCTGCTGTAACTGGGTTATTATTGCTCCTATGAGTCCCACCCATCCAGATTTGGTTCACTGAAAACTGACATATCATTGTGTACCTCACCATTCCTATTTCACTGTAAAATGGGTCCTTACATGTAATGTATCGACTAATTGGCTTTTATGTGCAGGCTGAGGTTCCTGTGTTTTACTGGGTGGGAAATGAAGCAGTTTACAGAACAATTGTTTCCACTAAACTGATGATTAGAAGAGAAAACTAAGTAATTAAGCAGTCATAGGTGTTCATAGATATTCAAGGTGATTCATGGTGTGATTAACAGCTTTCCACTACTGACGCATGCTTATCTTGTTGCTACACTGGGCTGACCTAACAATATTTTGTAAATAAAAACTTTCATGGGTGAGGTAGATTGTGCTATTGTTTCCCTGTAGTCTAAAAACTGCAGCATCCTTATGTCCATCTTCTACCCCACATTATAATTTCCTCTGTCTCATATCCAGCTATATGCAGTTTAATATTTATTTTTTATTTATTCTTTAATTACAAAATCATGGTTCATTTTTGGGTGGGGGATTTGGAGAAATGGCACACAGTTTTTTTATGTTGTCTTGCGTGCACAGCACAAGCAACATTTTGTAATAGCTTGCTGGAGTAGCAGGTTGTGGAGGTGCGGCCGTGTTGTGGCGAATGGCATCACTGCTTTTTTGTGCTGGTCTCTGTGGCACCAATGAATGAGCATGCTGTCTATGACAGCAGTTCAGAAGCATGCCACCAACTTGAAGGAAATCTGCTGCTGCATTGAGAGACAGGCTTGTCATTGCAACGGCAAATCTCACACACCTCCATTACAAGCCCCTGGCAAAACATTTCAATAAACATGGTGGTGGCTGCCGCCATCCGCCTCCCACAGTCCTGCAAGAGCGGACATCGGGGGTGCCCAATCCCCCTGTCGGCATGCTTTCTTCCCAATTTGTTTGCAGATGAGGGAGCCCAATCCCTATCGGCATAATGTTCCCCCTTGTTTTGCTGATGGGGGTCCAATTCCCGTCGGCTTCTGTTCCCTGTCCCCAGCGTGTAGGCAGTGATTGAGTTATCAAGGGAGCCCAGCATGAAGAGCCTGATGTAGATGGCCATCACCAGACTTTTGGAGAAGATGTCCATGTTTACCCCCAGCTCGTCCTCTGCTGTAGTGGCTGGTGTACTGTTCTAGACACCTGCCAGGGAGTTGATGGTGCCGGCTGCAAGGGTGGGAGGCTCGGGGACTCCAGCTTGGCACTCTGGTTGAGCAGAGGTAGTGCTGGGTTTGAACTCATGGCACCTGCAATTGAGGATCCACAATCTGGAGGAGGGAGACCTGTGTTGGGCTGTTCTGAGTTGCAATCAGGAGGCAAGATCTGTTCAAGAATGGGCAAGCCTGGGTTAGCCAGCAGGGGATTGGATCCATGACAGGCTGTGCTGTGCTTGGCTCCAGTGAATTGAGATCCGCTGAGGACTGTGCTGAGCCTAGATCACAGGGGGGAAAAAGTTCTGTGCTGTTCTATGCCAAGTCATGTGTTCTGTTGCCAGGAGTTCTCTGCCCTGTTGAGGGGTGCTAAGCTTATATTCGGAGGCTGGAGATGGGTTGGCAATGGCTTCCTGCTATGATTTGTCTGCATGGCAGATGAGAGCTCCAGCTGGTGTGAGCAGTTTGGCTAGGTAGCTGTGCACTTATGCTGGGAGAGAGGAGGAGGGGAACACTGGGCTGGGGAGAGTGGGATGTCAGAATCAGCACTAGTCTCCCATCCCAAGACTGAGAGTTCTGCACCCCAATACCATGGGTCTAGTTGTAAGGCCTGGTGGGTACGAGATATAGAATCATATATACATTGCGAATTGCACGCTGTTACAGAATGGAGCAAAACGTGGTGCTGAAGTCAGAGAAAAATGAACCTCCAGTAATCCTTAGGTGACTATATAAAACGGATGTATACCGGGTAAAACTAACTCAAGTTGTGATGAATTATGCAAAAACAGTTGTTTTTTTTCTTGAGTCATCTTTGAATGAACTGATAAGACTTGTCTGGTTATAACTAATTCATCATTCTTTGTTACTGGAGGGATTAGCGGTTAGATTTATAGGAGGGTTATAAAGCTAATGAAATATCATTCTGACCCCCACTGCAACCCTCCACAAATGCAAGTATGCATGGTGTGGTGTGATGAACCCAGTTTAGACTGTCATTAAAGGCTGCAACAAGGATCCTGCAGGGGAACAACTGGAGTAAAGCCAGAACAGAGCCATAAGCTAATCGTATTCATTGGCGAGGGCACATAAAAGAATTTAATAGGCAAATGAGCATTCCAAGCAATATAATTAACCCACCCTAATTACACGGGGTGGGATTTTCTACCAATAAATAATTTCTTATTAAAAAATAATTTTGCTAATGCATTTCTCTACTTTCAGTTTTAAAAGCCATTTCTAAAACAAGTTCAATAAGACGCCTCAGGGACCCCAAATTACAGGCAGTTAAAGGCACTACCCTGGCATATGTATTAGTCTTTACACACTGGATGTTTGCCACGTTCCTTTTAACAGAGTAGATATGATGAGGATTCTTTTTGTTCCATTCCTAAAAAAAATACATATGCTTGAGGAACTACTGACTTCTCCCAGAAAACCTTGGAAATAACATTTAGACAAAGTTCCGCTCAGATTTCATGCCATTTCTTTTTAATTTCTCACCCCTTCTTCTTGGTTTATATGGACATTTATAGAAAAACATTATCTTTGTCCTTTGGGATTCACCTGTACCGACTGCTGTAATGGACATTAAGTGGAAAGCTGTGCCACATAGTCCATTTGGGTGGAGTTAGGGGAAGGGGGGAAGTCATGAGAAGGGGGTGATATAGGTCCTCAATCTGATTTGCAAAGCAGGGTGCCCAGCTGGTTGGGAAACTACAAGAGCAACCAGATCTGATGCCATGGTGATCCTGGTTGACTTTACTCTCTTGGGCATTGACTGGCTGCTTGAGAGGGCTGATGGTAGGGTAGGGTGATTTCCTGTCCACATTCAAGGACAGTTCTCTAGAATGACATGTCCAACAATGGACATGTTTTGAAGCCACCTGCCATGACCTAGTTCTTATCAGTGGGGATGAGGTCATCTTTAGTGCCTACATCAAGGAACTGATGCAAAGCAGTGGCCACAGTGGGGTGAAATTCTCCCTGGTGACAGAGAAGACAGTCAGTCCTCAGTTACCAGGACCCAGAACTTCAGAAAGGAAGACTTTGCCAAGATGAGGGATCTGGTGGTCAAAGACCTGGAGAAGCTTTATGAGGCTAGTAGTACTGAGCACATGTGGGGTTTGTTGAAGAAGTTGCTTGAAGTAGCTGTAGAGGTCTGCATCCCTGTAAGCACTAAGGTGGAAAGGGCCAACAAGTGGCCCTCTGACTCAGTAGGGACCTACATCAACTGATCTTACACAAATAGCAGCTATAACTGCTGGAAAGAGAGGAGTTGCCTCCAGGCAAGAGAAGAATATAGAGCACTACTGTCAGACAGCACTTAGAATTGTGGAGGCCAAGGAGTAAGTGGAAATCATTGTAGTAGTAGGAGCTGCAGATAACTCAAAGCCTTCTTCCACTACACAAATAGAAAGAGTAAGGTGATAATGGGGATTTGGGCATTGAAGACAAGGGAAGGGGGGAGGAACTTGTGAAAGAGCCAGGAGCAATGGGTGGGATGCTGAATTACTACTTCACTTTGGTGTTCACCAAAAGGGCTCCCTGGGGTCGGGTAGAGTGCTCTTTGGGAGTGCCCTTTGCATCAGTTATAACCATGATGCAGACTATAAGCATCACCCATGCTCTTCTAGGTTACAGCCTGGTGAAAATCAAGTCAGGAAAATTCCAAGGGGTGGACAAGACACAGTCTAGGATGATTGTGACGCTAAAGGGACAGTTGGTGAGGCCATCTGCAGTAGTCTTTTATGAATCTGTCTGTACAGGTGTGGTACAGGAGGACTGGGAAATAGCCAGTATGGTCTCCCATCTTCAAGATGAGGGCAAGGTCAGACCTGGCCAACTATAGTACCCATGTGGTACCCGAGGACTGGAGGAAGGCAGATGTGATTCCCCTTTACAAAAGTGGGACCAAGACAGAGGCAGGAAACTACAGACCTGTCAGTCTGACCTCTGTGGTAGGGAAAGTGATGGAGTCACTTCTGAAGGAAAGAATAGTTGAGTACCTAGAGGCCAGTGGGCACAGGACCCAAGGCAGCATGGGTTCACAGCAAGAAGGTCACGTCAGACGAATCTAATAGATTTCTTTGACTGGGTGACCAAAGTAGTAGACCAGGGAGGGGCTGTGGACATGGCCTATCTAGACTTTAGCAAGGCATTTGACACAGTCCCACACAAAAGATTAATAGTCAAATTAACCAGCCTGGAAGTGGGTCCCAGGGTGGTAGCCTGGGTAAAACATTGGCTGACCAACAGGACACAGAAGGTAATTGTAAATGGAGTCCACTCTGAAGAAAGAGGGGTTACTAGTGGGGTACCACAGGGTTCAGTATTGGGTCCAGTCCTTTTTAATGTCTTCATCAGTGACATTGCAGAGGGACTGGAAGGAAAAGTATGCCTTTTTGCAGATGACACAAAGATCTGCAACAGGGTTGATACAGCAGGGGCGTGGAAAGGATGAAAAGGGACTTGGCAAGGTTGGAGGAATGGTCAGAAGTATGGCAGCTAGGATTCAATGCAAAGAAGTGCAAAATAATGCACCTGGGAAACAAGAACCCAGGGGAAGAATACACAATGGGTGGGGAGGTAGAAATAACAACAAAAAAGGAAAGGGATCTGGGTGTAATCATATCAGATGACCTTAAGGTTAGCAAGCAATGTGATAAGGCAGTAGGGAGGGCTGGGGGTATACTGGGATGTATAGGGAGAGGCATCAGCAGCAGAAAAAAGGAAGTTGTTATCCCTCTGTACAGACAGTTGGTGAGACCTCATCTGGAGTACTGCGTCCAGTTCTGGAGACCCCATCTCCGCAAGGACATAGACAGGATAGAGGCAGTCCAGAGGAGGGCAACTAAACTAAAATGGTGCAGGGTCTGCAAGAGAAGCCGTATGAGGAGAGACTAAAGGAGCTTAATATGTATACCCTTGAGGAAAGAAGGGAGAGGGGGGACATGATAGAAACGTTTAAGTACCTCAGTGGAATCAACAAAGTCCAAGAGGGTAGCATCTTTCAGAAAAAGAGACATGCAAGAACAAGGGGACACAATTCAAAGATAGAAGGCGGTTCAGGGGCAATGTGAGGAAGTATTATTTCACAGAGAGGGTAGTGGATGCATGGAACAGCCTTCCTGAGGAGGTTGTGGGGTCTAAAACTGTGGGAGAATTCAAGAATGCATGGAACAGACATAAGGCAATTCTTGTGGGGGGTAGGAAGAAATAGGCTGTTGGTTAACTAGGATCTGCGGCCTATCTTGTAGGTAGGGAAATGGGCAGACTAGATGGGCCAAGCGGTCCTTATCTGCCGTCAAAGTCTCTATAGGTTAATAAGCCTGTCATCAGTCCTGGGCAGAATTCTCAAATCCATTATCAAGGATGAAATAATGGATCTTTTTTTTTTTGAGATAGAGGTTCAGATCCCTTCTCAACATGCTTTTATGAAAGGCAGACTATACCAAGTCAAGCTGATCCCCTTCCTCCAAGGGGTGACCAGTGAGGTGTACAGGGGCAGGGCTGCAGACACTGTATGTCTGGACATCAGCAAGGCCTTTAATGTTATAGTACTCCAGTGAGATATACACAATACATACACAGGATGCACCGCCAACTGCCTTTCGGACAGGAAGCAGAGGGTGCAGTTGATGGGTACTATGTTCAGGGATAAGGGGTTTTCAATAGTGTTCCTCAGGGACTGGTGCTAAGGCCACTGCTGTTCAACATTTTCATCAACAGTCTGACAGCTGGGGTCTCTAGCTGACTGCTTAAGGGGAATAGTCAGCACTAAGAGCCCTACTCCCAAGTGTGAGGCTGGTCCCAATTTGCACTTCATATGCAAAATCTTTTTTTTCACTTACTGTTTACTGTAGTATAATAGATTGTATCAGGCTGATTCTGTTTACTTCCAAGCTGGCATTTGCTGTAACCAGAAATGCCATAATCTCCTGTAGATGACATTAGAGCAGGGCCGCAGCCGTTGGGGATTCAATAGCCTGCAGTGCATGCTAGAGTTTTTCTAAGCTATGAACAAATGTTTGCAGGCCCCACTGTTCTCTCAGGGCTCACAGGTCTTCTGTGAATGTACACATGGCACTGCACACAATAGGTGGGCACTCCACAAGGCTTTTGTGTTTCCGCCTCCCTCTGCCATCCCCATCAGATCTATGCCACCCATGCTCCCCTAGGTGATGCTCAAAGATGGGAAGATGCAGTGCACTGCAGATTAACCTCACTGCTGCCACAAAGAAGTATGAACACCATAATAATGATGTGCTCGACCACTTTTACTGCATATTTAAATACTGTGAAACACAAAAATAACAAACGTAGATATTTATTTGGGCGATTTGTTTCTCTATGTTGAGTATCACTGTTTTAATTTTTGCAATGCCTTAAGTTGTAGGCATTTTTTTTTTGCTATATAAATGATTATGTCTATTTCAATTTAAATTGGTACTACTATTTAAGCAGGCTTTGTTCCTTGATGCCCCCTCCCTCCAAAAAAGAGGTGTTTGTAGACCTCGAAACACTGGGGTGTTTGTCCAGGTCTCTGTGTTGGGACTATGTTTCTTATTTTTGCATTTCATAGTATTTAAATATACAATACAAATACTGCACTGATCAGGAACGGTAGAGTGCTTCATTCCTGTGGTGTTCCTGCTTCCTCTATGTGATACCCGTACAGTGAAGAATGGATGAGCCCCCACTTAGAGGAGAGTGCCATCTGGGATACGCAGACCTCCTCCTCCCCACCAGTTGGCTCCCGCCAGCTCAGGCTCATCCCAGACTTGGGTTGCTAACACTTTAAATGGTAATTCTCCTGCTGTACTGAAGAGATGGCCTAGACAGCAGAGAGGTATAAAATCCTCTGTGCAGTGGAGAAAGGGGTGCAGGATAGTACTTTCCCATGTGAGACAGAGGGTGGTAGTAAGACAGCTGATCGACAAAATAATGAAGGCTTGACAGAAGTCCCACTGTGCAAGCTGAGATGGCACCATCCCATGTGAGACAGAACACATTAAAGGTAGTAAAAAAGGAGAGATGTCCAAAATAATTAGGGACAGTGAGAGATATGAATCTCATTAATGTCAAGTGTGGGATAGGCCCCTCTCTCCGTAGGACAGAGGGCAGCAGAAAGGGAGATGTCCTGCCAAATGAGGGATACTGAGAGTTATAAATTCTACTATACACTATGGGCAGCACTCTCTCCATGTGAAATAGAGGGTAGCAGACAGGGAGATGTGTCCCTTGATGTAGGGCAAGGAGAAATATGAATTCCACTACTGTATATTGTGAGATAGGACCCTCTCCAAGTGGGACAAAGGGGAACAGAAAGGGAGACCCTCCCCAATGAGAGGTGATGAGAAATATGGAGTCCACTATGCACTGTGGAACAGCACTCTCCATGTGAAATAGTGGGTAGCAGAAAGGGCGATGTTCCCCCTAATGAGGGGCAGTGAAAGATATGAATCCCACCATGCATTGTGGGACAGCACTCTCTCCATCGGGGACCTCAACTGTGATTTGTTTTTATCGGAGACCATAGGGCCCCCTTTCCCACACGTGACGTTATAGGTGGATAACTAAGAGGTATGATGAAGTGCAATCTCCTGATGAAGCGTTCTGCTAACATTTGCCAAAAGGAAGAGGAAAACAGATGACACATACGCCTCCATCCCTTTTAGCTGTCTCACAACATGAGCCACACCATATGGCCACACAGGACACAAATAGACAAAGGATATACAGGTTTCTCTTCCCAGAGTACAACTCAACCTTTTACATCAGTACACAGCTAGGGACATTATCCTGCATTAATCTCCATTATATGAAGGTTTGTTTTCATAAGGCAGGCTGGCACTGCTATTATCTACTGGCAGTCTTTGTAGTGCAGTTTAAACTTGGAAGGTGTGATCATTTTTATTGGACAGATACAAATATTGTACGTGGATGTTGTAGTAATAGTATACTGTGACATTTAGCTACAGTATTGATGTCAGTGCAATAAAAGATATAACAATATATGATGGGTTTACTTCTCCATGAAAGGATCAACAGGACTGTGAACATTCTATATCACACTTGGGGACTTCAGTCATCAGTAAAGCAAAATCACAGCAACATAGAAATATCGAAACAGAGAAAATTGTCTGCAGAGAAGGACCACTGGCTCATCCAGTCTTCCCATAAGCCCTAAACTAGTTTGCAGTATCTGACCCTACCTGGTCGTTGACTTTTGGCCCCTCCTTTCCTCCTCTAAGGTTCCCCTATGCCTGTCTCAGGCATGCTTAAATCCCTCCACTGTGCTCACTCCCACCACCTCCTGTGGCAGCCTATTCCATGTGTTCACCACCCTCTCCATGAAGAAAAATGTCCTCACATTTCTCCTTAACCTGCTACCTTCCAATTTCATATCATGCCTCCTTGTTACTGTACTCCTCCTGTGTTGGAAGATGTCTCCCTTCTGCACTTTGTTTATGCCCTTAAGGTATTTGAATGTTTCCATTATGCCCCCCCCCACTCCCTCCTATCCTCCAGTGAGTGCATATTCAGGTCCTTTAATCTCTCCTCATAAGTTTCTGGTGCAAGCCTGTAGCATCTTAGCTGCCCTTCTCTGGACCGCCTTCACCCTGTTGATGTTCTTACAAAGGTGCGGCCTCCAGAATTGCACACAGTACTGCACATGAGGTCTCACCAGTGTGTAATACAATGGCATCACCACCCCCTGCCTTCTGCTGGTGATAACTCTGCCTATGCACCCCAGCATGCCACTGGCCCTCCCCACAACCTTTGCACTCTGTTTAAACACCTTTAGGTTGTCTGAAATGATAACCGCCAGGTCACTTTCTTCCTTTGTGATTGTCAGCAACTCTGCCCAAGGACTGATCCCTGTCTCCCCACTGGTCACCCCACTCTCCCCAGACTGGATCCAATTTATTATCACCCTCTGCTTTCTGTCCATTAGCCAGTTCCTAACCCAGTTTACCACCTTGTGCCCAATGCCCAGACTTCCCATCTTGTTCACCAGCCTTTTATGTGGGCCGGTGTCAAATGCCTTGCTGGAATCGAGGTAGGCTACATCCACCTGCCCTCCCTGATCGATTTCCTTCATCACCCAGTCAAAAAAATCTATCAGATTTGTCTGACATTGCCTTCCCACTGTCAATCCATGTTGCCTTGGATCCTGGGCACCAAATGGACTCCAAGTGTGCCACCATTCTTTCTTTCAGCAGAGCCTCCATGATCTTCCCCACTACCGAGATGATACTGATGGGCCTATAGTTCCCTACATCCTCCCTGCTACCTGTGCCCTCTTCCAGTCCTCTGTAATCACTCGTTTGTTGAGTCACCCGGTGAACATGGATGTTTCTGTGTTTCAGTAGATCCTATTTACACAACGGTCCAACACAGAACTGAACTTCAAGCCATATTATCATTTTAAAATAAGGGTATGTGCATCCTACAGAGTTGTACAGAGTACTGTTAGGATTCAGGCAGAATGGCAGTGCCACTTCTGAAATGCTTTTAGGAATTTTTTTTTTATCCTTAGATATTTATCCCCTACTGCAAGCTGTCCCTATCAGGTTGCCTCGTTAGCACAGTCACCCACTATCCCTGGGTCTTATGCCATTCCCCCACAACTTGCCCATCAAGTTGGGGTTTGAGGGGCTTGACCTCACCCCCCCACTCAAAGCAGAATCCAGTTGGTGCCCAGCCTGTGGTTCCAGTGATTCAGGAGGGCCATCTGTCATTTGCTTTGGCATGAATTTTTTTTCTCCCTTTTTCTTGCAGCCCCTGGGACATTAACATACAAGGATGCAGAGCATCTGTTGACATCCCGTGTCCTTCTGGACCTCCTGTCTACTTCAACATCCAGTCTCTGGATTATTGGATCCCTCTCTACACAGGGTTATCCAGAGGTTTGATGCATCAGCTACAGCAAGTCCAAATATGCAGAGCACTCAAGAACCTGGGTAAACTTAGTACATTCAAAATGAAAAAAAGAAGTAAAAACAAAATAGAGCCAATGAAACGTGCTTAGTATTTAGTCAGCCATAAACAATCATGGCTGTTACCACAGTGCTTCAACTCTGACACATGTTTTTGATGTGTCACCTACAGCTGGTCCAGAATGCCGCAGCCTGACTGGTGTAGTGAAATTCTCAGATAGACCACATCCTGCAGGTGTTGTGTGGTCTGCACTGGCTGTCTGAGCAGTGGAGTATCACCTTCAGTATCTACTGTAGCTTGTTAACCTTCAAGGCCCTACACAGGTTGGGTCCAAGCTACCTGAAAGCCCTGCAGATATCCTACACACCTGCCCACCCTCTCCGATCCATATCTCCATCCTGCATGCTCACAGTACTAACATTAAAATATTAAAGAAGAAAGATTTTTATGTCACACTGGGACATTTTCTTGATCAGTCTTCAATGGGTGTTACCTGAGGACCCGGGCCACTTGTTGCATGATACGTAACATTTTGGTGGGGAGGACTTCAAAGTGCACATTGTGCACTTAAACCTATGGGAGCTGCCACATAGGCATCAATGCACTCACTAGGTGGTGAAGCGTGGACGTCATCACAAGAGACAGAATTAGTGCAATGTGCAACTGCACATGGAAATATGTCCCTATGTTTCAGGGGTTCTAACTAGTTGAAAAAAAAACTATTTAGGCACATTAGCACCACTCGCTTTTACACATGTGCTGCTAGATCAGCTACTAAGGTTCATATATTTACAAGACAAGCATTTATGGTATGGATTCCCTTTCAAGAGCAGTGGATGACTTCAGGAGAACTTTAACATAATAATGTATCTCAACTCAGTTTAGTTTATATTTTACATTAACGCTGTATTTCTCCTCCCCATTAGTTTTTGCAGAGGTTATTTGCATGAAAACAGGATCTTTGCTTCTGAAAAGGTCATCCATTCCTGTTGCTTATTCATTACCTGAGGTCATAATACACTGCTTGTGACATCACAGTTAGTCCCATGGCAACAGACTGTGATGCACAGCAGAGGATTATGACTTCAAGAAGAGAACAAGCTACAGAGGCAGACAAACTCAAAAATGGACAAAGATTTTGCTTTCATGCAAATTTCATCAGTAATAGATAATGGGGAGGAGATATCAATAGAGGATATATGAAATATTAGTTGAATTGTGCCTAAATAATAATGCTTTTCAAAATGTTCCTGGTAGCATCAGCATCTCTTTAAGGATAAGAGTTATGTTTTTAAATACAAATACAGATCACATGGATGGGACTTTTCCCATAAGAAAAAACATCAGCCATTCCTCCATATCTGAGTGTAAATAACTAGTAAATACACTAATAATGACACTACACCAACTTATTAAAATGTAACAAACATATTCACAAACTATCACAACTATATTCACAAAATATACACCTTATTACAACACTAATAACATGTGTAACTACCACTATATTACAACATTATTAACACATCTAACAACCACCTTACTGCAGTATAACTATTATAGAACTTCTAAACAATCTATTTTGTGGCCATCCTAATGTAATATATAAAACATCTGACAGCAAAGTCTCATACATGCTTGATATATTTCCATCTTGGGGAACTAACAAGCTCATAAAGGCCACTCGCCCTTTGGGCTCATTGCTGATGAGTTCATTAGACTCCTTGATGTTAATATTTCCTTGTACATAACACTTTGCTGTCACATATTCTCTTTCTCTCTCTATATGGAATAGGCCATGTCCCTAACAAAAATATCAGTGATAGCTCCTCCCCCCCCGAGTGCAGTTTGACTTTATGAAATCAAGAGTGGCAAAGCCATAAATGATGTCAAAAGGTCAACCAGTATGAGCGGAAATATCTGTGATGTGTTCATTACAGCTGTGGCTTATCTGATTTATGCCATGCCTTTTATTTTACAATGGCAAGAAAAAAATCCTGCATCCTGAGTAAGCAGTGGTAATCTTCAACAGTGATATTATCTCAGGACAACCTCACTTTGAAGGTTTGAACTGCATGCCTATACCATACCTGTACCTACAATGCCGCTGTGGACCTAGAGTGAGAGTAGTAGAACCCCTCTTTAAAAGTAAAAGAAAAGCACAGAATTTAGCACAGGAGCAAAATACAAAAGCATTTTATTGTACCCTAGTTATGAGCAAAGACAAAAGAGGCCAGCCTTTGACGTCAACAATGATGCCACTTTCAAGGTTTCCCACCACAGTGCACTTTGACTCGAAGAGTAGGTAATTGCTGTTAAAACAAACAAATACAAACATATTAACAGCTGCTACTACTTATACCTCAAGTCAGAGTGCATTGTGTGAAATGTGGGGGTGACCCCAGTGCCATAATCCAAGGCTGCCCCCCTTTTGTGTTTGCCCATAACCATGGCAGAATAAAATGTTTCTAACATTTTGCTCCTTTTTCTTATTTTGTGTCTTTTCTGACTGTGTGAGGACTATGTGACCACATTGGATTGCTCTTCCCCCTTGTATCACTCAAAAGGAAAAGCCTCGTTTCTGTTGGTTTGTGTCATTTTCAGTGCAACCCACCATTCCCACACATAAAACAACTTAGTTAAAACAGGAGTTTTAGCCAGTCAGGAATGTACTAATGGTCATAATGAAATAATGTTTGTTATTTTGTCTTGCACGTGCAGCACAAGCAACATTTTGTGATAGCTTGCTGGAGAAGCAGGTTGTGGAGGTGTGGCCTTGTTGTAGCCGGTAGTGCCACTGCTTTTCTGGGTTGGTCTCTGTGGCACCAATGAATGAGAACGCTGTCTATGACAGCAGTTCAGAAACATGCCACCAACTTGACAGAATTTCACTGCTGCAATGAGGAAGTGCCCCGTCATTCCAGGGCATGCCTTGCCTGCTGAAACATTTCAATAAATATGGCAGCGGCTGCAGCCGTCCACCTCTCACAGTCCTGCGAAAGCTGATGTTGGGGGTGCCCAGTCCCCCTGTTGGTATGCCCCTCTCCAGTTCATTTGCCAATGGGGATCCCAATCCCTGTTGGCATAATGTTCCCCCTTGTTTTGTCTGCCCAGGGGGGTGCCCAATCCCCCTTGGCATCATGCCCCCCCAAACACAGACACGCTTTCTTTGCTGACAGGGGGCCCAATCCCTGTCGACTTCAGTCCCCTGTCTCGAAAAAAATGGGTGGCACACTGGGAGCCCACCCCAGTGTGCCAAAATGTCCTTGTCACACCCTGAAAGAAAAATACCTTCCTGCGATGTTCATTTTTTTTTTTTTACTCTGTGATCATGATGGCCCCTTCCCCCAACCCTCACCCACCTTCTGTGCACCCCACCTCCCTACAACACCCCCTCACCCCATACTTGTCTCTGGAGCCTGGCGTTACGATCATCGGTGGAGCGGGAACATGTCTGCTCTCTTCAAAGCCGACCGCCAACTGTAGAAAATCACGGTAAGCTGTATAATGGCACCACTGGGGGGATTTCAACTTAGGTGGATATTTTGACCATTTTTGTGACTTTTGGCTCTAAATTTTCAACATGGGATTCTTGGGATCCCACCTCATAAACTCAGTTACTGTCATTCCGTCATTCAGTCCCAAAATCTGATTTTGCGGTCAGTGCGCGGAATCAGCTTTAGGGACTGAGTAATGAAACAACAGTGTCACTGTTCATGAGGTGGGCTGCCAAAAAGCCTACGTTGCACATTTGGTGAAAAAATTCCAAAAATGACTGTGTTACATGATTGTGTTGCATAGTTTCCATGCACACTTATAAGTTCTAAAATTTTTAGTATTTTCACTCCAGATTTTCAACATTGCCAGTCTTTCACACCTCCTTATGAACAGTACAGCTGTCATTTTTCACATCCTGCCTGAAATGTGTTTTCGCACATCTGGCAGACAATGGCGCAATCGCTGTGGGAAATCAATGTTCGGGACAAATTAATAAAATCACAGTGACACTTTTCATGAGTGGAGGTCCCAAAATGCCTGTGTTGAAAATCTGGTGAAAAAATTCCATTAAATTATTGCGTTGTGAGTGTGCGTTAAGCAGTTTCCATGCACTCTCGAAAGTTCAAGAATTTTTAATATTTCCACTCCAGATTGTCAGCATTGCAATTTCTTCACACCTCCTTATGAATGATGCAACTGTCATTTTGTACATCCTGCTCAAAATGTGTTTTCACACATATGACGCAGACTAGGCAGTCGCTGTGGGAAATCAATGTTCAGGACAGATTAACAAAATCACAGTGTAACTTTTCATGAGCAGAGGTCCCAAATGCTTTCATGAGATGGGGTCACAAAAAGCATATGTTGAAAATTTGGAGTGCAAATACCAACAAATGCCAAGGGAGTTAGGTTTTCTAACCGTCATGTCCCACCTTGTAGAGACTTACAAGCATCAGGGGTGTGACTTTGGATTGTTGCCAGTAATGCTCGTGCCATTCCAACCCTACCCCCCCCACCCTGCAGCCAGTGACAGGCATCAAGGTGTGCCTTGGATTCTTTGGCCCCAAAGTTCACCCCATTCTCCTATACTGCACCCATCTCATCGTATTTCCTGATGGAATGGGGTGAGCGTAAGCCCGACGATGCCAAGGCACAACGCGACACTTGTCAGAGTCTACAGGGTAGGGTGAAGTGAAGTGAAATGGCATGAGCGTTATGGCTGATGACACAATGGCACACCTCAATGCCTGTTAGTCTCTGCAGGGTGGGGTGGGGTTGGCATCAGTTCCATACTTCACTGCCATTCCTATTATGCATCTCTCTAACTCCTGCACTACCAATGCCAATGACAGGAAGACAACATCTGGAATTGACAAATGCTTGTTTATTTTTCTTAGTTTCTTGTCTCACAGGACCCCCTGTCTTGTTCTGGTGCAGCTGCATAATGCAAGTATGCTCCTTGGTGAGGAGCAAAGGAATTTTCAAGTGATTACCTAAAAGAAAGCCATGTTTGGTTGTCATTGCAACTCCTACCCACTTGCAGGTTTGCTTTCCTAATTACACTCAGTATTCACCACTTGGGAAAGAGAAAGGCAGTGGAGAGAGAGAGATAAAGAAGGGGCTGTTCTTCATGGAATAAACTCAAAGCTAATTTTTTTTCCATCCGACTGTGCTCTAATGCTTTAATAGTTTGTTGCAGTTCAGCTAGACAGCTAAGTAGTGACAGAAATCAGGAGAGGGAGACATGTAAAAACAAACCGCAGTTCTTTTCTGATGTCTGACAGCTTGCTCTGACAGCTGTCAGCAGTAGTCAAACTCTAATAAAAATTAAAAGGGAAAACAGAGCAGGTCATAAAACAATAAAGGGCACAAACCAAATAAACCAAAATAAGCAAAATGAGCATTCTTTGCAAGCAGAAATAAGATATATCAGTTGCCATGATCACACAGAGCTGCCTCATAGCTTGCTTAAAGGGCATTCTCAGAGAAGGAGGAGATAAAGGAACAGACAAAAAATGGTAAAAGAAGAGAACGGTTGACTGCAGGTGACCATCCTACAGTACAGCAAATAAACAGAAAGCATGGAAAAACTGTTGGGCAACAGACTTGGATGAGAGCATGCGTAACATTTTTCTTTACCACTATCAGTCACTGACCTTAATTTAATTTTGCTCTAGGTTATCCTGACCAGTATTCCCCTACTAACTTAAATTTTCTTTCAAAACAGGGGCAGGGAGCTAACTGTGCCACAGTACCACTCACATGCAGTCACATTGCTGTGTACCTCTACATTATTTTTATTTAATTAGTCGATAATATATGAAATAAATACATACATGGGGATAGATATTCAAAAGAGCACAAAGCAGAGCAGAAACCCTGTGCTGCGCCTTTCCATTACTTGGTAGCCTGAGGATGCCATATTCAGTTGAATAGGACACTGGCACTATTCAACCCAGTAGAGGGCCATGGGAGTGCAGCGGTAAGTTGTGTAGCACTGTCCCGACATGGATCCCAAAGTGCACCGTCAGTGTGGATAGCACTGGAGTGCTATCTACAATATTCAAAGGGACACATGCAAATGAGCTCATTTGGCATGCAAGGTGCTAAGGGGCCATTTGAATGCCCATTATGGGCTCATTCACATGGGTAGCAAGGCAGGCTAGTGCGGTGCTGCCCCCCCCAATTTCCCAGTCCCATATGTGTAGATATCCGTGGTGCTAGTGGTCCCCCTTCCCTCTGATCTCCAGTCCATGACATAGCATGGCTAGTCATGGCCATGACCATCCCCTTGACTGCACACATACATTATGTTTTGTGCAGGCACTAACCCTCATTGCCCGCACAACAAATACCTGTTAGTGCTTTTGTATATTGGTCCCATGATGTCTAAAACCTTTTTAAACCCTTAAGTATTATGGTGCCACTTGTGCTCATGTCTCTTAAAAGTAATTTTTATTATTAATTATGAATAATCTTTCATATAGATGTCAGAATTGATTATACTGCTCTATGTTTTAGTTCATAACTACAAAGCTACCACAATTGCAAAGCGCTGGTGCCATAGCACCAGCATAGTTAGGGTTGCCTGACAGGTTATATGCTAAACCCCTAACTTTGCACCTTAATAGCTTAGGCATCATTTAACAAAACTGCCCAAAATTTGACATGCATTGTCTAATAGATATGATCTCAGCAATGGATGGTATTGTGATGGCAGCTTACGCAGTTTCTGAGATCTGTATATGTCGTTTTCTTGTAACATTTAATTTTTTTACTACACTTAACATGGGTTTTTGGATTTGCTGTCACCTACAGCCTAGACAGTATGGATTGTTTTTTTCAGAAATTTTCAGGATAGAAGCAGCCTGTGCCAAGATAGTGCCTTTTGAAGGTTTTTGTAAACAAAATGTTAAAAGATTTCAGAGTTATAATGACTGTCATTTTGTTTTTTAGTTGTTCTGAGCATGCTCAGTAGAGTATTTTGGATAACCTTTTGAAACAACATGAAAAATTTTGTCTCGTGAGAGAATTTCTGTTTCTCATCACTTGCTTCTCACAACACGAAAAATGTTTTTCATGTCACAACTGCTGCCATTTTGCTTTTCACTAACCAAAAAAACGTGAAAAATATATAAAACTTATGTGTTTTAAAAAAACACACTTGAAGTTAGCTAAATGGGACCTGTTTAGCTAGATTTTGGTGTTTGTTCTTTTAAATCTTCAGAACTACCCTTTCTGGGCACCCTAAAATCCAGGGTGCCCAGCTTAGAGAGAAGTGCTTTTCACCCGCGTTTTCTGTATGAGAAAAGACAAGAGTTTCTTGACTCAAGAAGCTGCAGCTGGAGTCATTTTGCTAGCTTCAATTTGAGCAGTGAGACAGTGAGCATAATCTCACATCTCTCTCTTTTCTATTATCTATCTATCTATCTATCTATCTATCTATCTATCTATCTATCTATCTGCCTATCCACATTCCATTTCACTAGTGCCTGGTTAAAAAGGTTGGTACCGGTTGATAAGAAAATATCTTCCATCTCATAAGAACAAATAAACAAAACTTCAATGCAAGTTAATCACTAAAGTACATTTCAGCAGAACTGAGATTAGGATCCTAGCATTCCATAAATTTGGTCTCTCTGATTTGCAAATGTCTTTTGAAAACTATTGCTATGCCTGAATAAATAAGTGAATCTGCAAAACTAATTTTCTCTTACTTTTATGTCACAATATTCAGGTGCCAGTTGTAGCCACCTACTAAGTAGACCTTTTCCAAAAAACAATAGCCAGCCTCTGACTGATCATCCCTCATTGGACTTACAGTAGTCCACTGATCAGTCTGAGGCACATAGTACTCCACAGCAAAGACATCAAAGCAATGATCCACATGGTCCATGCAGCCTCCAAGTGCATAAATCTGACTATTTACACTGACCATGGCATCAGGATTCTTGTTTTTTTCATTGGGGTTTTAAATTTCATTGGTCTGTCACCGGGTCATAGCAATGTGGAGATTCTTTTTCTTCCTCCGCTGTTATTCCAAACCGACCAGATATATACAGCCTGCATCCTCCTGAAGCACCTCCATATCCCCAAGTTTGACATCTTAGAGAACATGCAAACATCCATTCATTCTTTTTGGGACAGTACCATTCCACAGATGCCAAGCTTCCCAAACTATTTCTCCTTCCACTCACATAAAGCATCACATGTAAGATGTTTAGATGAAACTGTATTCAGGTCTCTTGCACTGAATCTATCTGAAGACAAAGTTTCAAATGAGGGTCATAACAGAAACAAATATCAATAGCTCCCTCACTGCTTTGATACTGGCATTGTTGCCCACCTACTACATAAACATGCATTTAAGAGTGCTGCTGCATCTGTCAGTCATGCTTGCCTGAAACTTCAAAGCACAAGAACTGTCACAGCATGCCTTCGCACAGGAGTAGCAAACTCTAATTAGTGTTTGATATATCCCTGAGTGACAGTGACCTCATCCTCGATCTATCTATCTTTCTTTCTATCTATCTATCTATCTATCTATCTATCTATCTATCTATCTATCTATCTATCTATCTCTTTATTGTTTTCATTGCCTCCCCCTTCCAGCTCAGCCAGCCATCCCTCATGTGGGTGTACCAAGATTGTTCCCCTGACAGTTAGTCTGGTACCAGCCTGGTCTGAGACCAGTTTCTGAGCAACCTATTCTGAGACCAGTTTCAGAGCTGCCTGGTCTTAGACTAGTCCCCATGCTATCTGGTCTGAGACCAGTTTCTCCTTCCAGTGGAACTGACCTGGGATCAGTTGTTGTCACATATGTGTCTAACCACAGGTTTGCTAGGCAGCAGCCAACATAGCATAGTGGTTAGTGCACTAGGCTGTGATCCTGAAAGTCTGGGTTTGATTCTTACTTTCCTCTAAAATTCTTTTGACCCCAAATTTTACTGATGTGGTGATCCATGGAGTCCGTAAAAGTAAATCTACACTAAAGAGGGTTGGTGCAGGAAAAAAAAAACTAAGTGCAACAAAGAAAGTTCATGTGCAGAGGTGAAACTGGCCCAGACTAGGTCAAGTTCAAGTTCAAGTTCAAGTTTATTGCAGGAAAACTCCATTGGGCAAGCTCATTCACAAGGAGGTCCTGTGACATAAACACTTAAAGTACAAACACAGATAGGTAATAACAGTATATACATGAAATGCACGTTACATGATACAGGCTGGATATACATACAAGGGTACCACATGGGGTGACCGCAGGTGGTAAACATTGATATATGAGACAGGAAGCGACTTACAGGTTGCATACTGATAAATGAAACATGATGATTGGTGTGTGCAATACATATACAGTATTTTGGCAGCTAGAACAAACAACAGTCTACAACTGATATGGGGGAGGAGTGATTTGATAGAGTAGCAGTGGAGCGTAAGCAAAAGATAAAAGCCAGGAGTAGAAGGGAAGGAAAGCAGTTAATATGACAAATCAATTATACCTTACCAGTGGATAAATATGGCACACATGGGGAAGGAAGAGACTTAATGACAGTTACAGGTGTCTTTTATTTTGGCTGAACCTAGCGATTTGTAGAAGTTTATTGAAACTGTGCTAGTTAGTTTCAGTACGGTTTGTAATTGGTTCCAAATGGAGGGAAGGGCATATGCAATAGCACGTTTACCAAAGGAAGTCCACGTCCTTGGTATGTCAAGCATAATAAAGTCAGATTTTCTTAACTAGCATGCACTATGTGAGATACTAATAAGGGAAGAGAGATAGCTTGGCAATTTCTGCAGGAGCAGTTTAAGAGTCCATAGCCCAGCATGGAGCAGGTGTCTAGTAGTAAGGGATGTCCAACCAACAGCTGCATATAAGTCACAGTGGTGCGAACGGTAAGGGGAGTTGGTAATGAACCGTAATGCACAGTGATAAAGGATGTCCAGTTTACTTAGATTTGCAAGAGTGGTGGAGGAATAGATTACATCGCCAGACTAGGTGACTCAGAAACTGGTCTCAGACCAGGTTGCAAGGAAATTGGTCTCTGACCAGTCATCAGGGGAACAAACTTCCTGCATCCCTAGTGTATCATGATCCTGCAAAGTATGGATTTTTCAGAAGCTGACCAGGGTGTCTACCTTGCCCAAATCCCCTTCCATCATGGTCACCCACCATCCTAAAAAACTTTAGGTGGTGACATTGGGATGCCAGTCCCCTGTGCCTCCACTATAGCATTATGACAACACTGGGGTGCCCAGTCCTCAGAATTGCATCCAATAACTATTTTAATGAAACCTGGAAAAAAGGAAAACAATCCCTTGATGTCTTTATCTTCTAAAAAAATACCTATAAAAGAGAAAATGGTCCATTGATGATCTGACCTGCCCCGGACCCCCATCTACTCTAACACCACTCAACACCCACCACCTTACACCCCCCCCCCCCACAGACACACACACCCTCACTCACCTGAACATGTTCCATGATGTAGAACCACTTTCGGATGAAAGACACATCATGCTGCTGGAACCAGCGACTGTGATGTGAGAAAATAAGGTATGTCCAGTTAAATGTATTTCAATTAGGTCTGAACTTTTATTCATAATATTGTAATTTTTTAAAATATTTTTACACCAAATTTTCAGGATGACCTAATCCATCCCAAAAGGTGATTTCACTGTCACTGCATGAAAGTGTCTTTGGGCAAGATTTGAAAATGTTTTCCACCCTTGCTCATGAGGTGGGGTCATAAGAAGGGTATGTTGAAAATGTTGGGGAAAATTATTAAAAAAGATAAGAGTTATGAGTGTACCCTGAAAATTTTCAAAGCACATTTATAACCTTTCTAATTTTCAGTAGTTTGACCCCAAATTTTCAACACAGCCATTTTTTCATACCACCTCATGAATGGGACAACTGTATATTTTTCAAATCCTGACCAAAACATGTTTACACTTGTGGCACAAAATTACACTTTGGTTTGGATCTGAACATTTTCGCCTACTGGGTTCATGAAGTGGAGTCATAAGGAGGGTATGTTGAAAATTTTGGGTCGTAATATTTTAAAATTATGAATCATAAAAAAGTTATGAGCATATGTTAAAATGTTTTATGCACTTTCATAAGTTCATAATTTTCAGTATTTTGACTCCAAATGTTAAACATAGCCAGTTTTTCACACCACCTCACGAATGTGACAGCTGTCATTTTTCAAATACTGGCCAAATGTGTTTTTGCACCTGTGATATGAAATGACATTTGGTAGGGATTTGAAAATGTTCAACTTAGGGATTCATTATTGGGTTCATAAGGCTATGTTTGTGTAAAAATATGGTAAAATAATCAATTTATTAGTGAACATTTAAATTTGTTTTGTGCTTCCACAGCATGATGGGGTCCACATTTGGTGCAGAGCCATTTGGGCCCTGTGAATCTGTAGCTGAATCAAAGTGCAATGCCCCTTATGCAGCAAGAAGAATACTCACTTGGTACAATACCCTCTGGGCACTACGTGTCTGCATCTGTAGCAGAACGGAAGCTTCCACAGCCAAATGGATCTGTTCACGCAAGTCCTAAAGCCACCTGCCTGAAAGATGATATGATTCCACTATCTCAAAAAAAGAGGAAATTCATTCAAAAAAACTGCATTAATGCACTAGTTAGAGTTCAATCTAAAGCAATGGTTCAACCAAAAGAAACAAAAGTAGGGAAATGTGGACTTAGAGTTTCCAACCCTAACTCTCCACCCCAAGCAGCAAAATGAAAAGCCCAGACAAGCAACCACAAACAGCCATCACCAGGTAAGACAAACAGCATGTAACTGTTTCCTGATGACAAAAATGCTGCTGCACTGATGTGCTACCTTAGTGGATTTGTATCTCCGGCTACATAAGCAGAGGCCCTAAGAAGGCCTCTGCTAATGCAGCTATACCTGTGTGCATATGTTGTACAGTGTGTTCTGCAGACAAAAGGCCCTATGAGGTACTCACGCACACTATATGAGGTATTTTGCTAGATAGCATGATCCATTACAGCATGGTTTTCTATATGCAGCTGTGTAATTGGAAACCTGCTAACATCTTGAACAATTTCTAGATACGCTGATGAAACCATGATACCCACATTGCAACAGTAGTTTCATCTACATGGCATGCCCTTCTGGAGCTAGAAGTCAGTGTCTTTGTCTTACCCCTGCGTTTCAATATGAGGGAATAACGTGCTTGTGTGAACTTGTGATTATGTGTACTTTGTAGCTTTCCTCATTTTCACCCCTAGTGATGGGAGGCCGGGATCAGGGAAAGCAAAGGCCCAGGGAAGGGGTAAGAACAGCACCGAGCAGGAGGAGGTGGGGAGGATGAAGGGTGTCCTAAATGAACTAAGCGCTGAGTGGGTTTGGAGGCATGCTCATATAGTGCTGGTGGGTGGAGTTATTCTCCCCAATGAGCCATGTGTTTAAGCCCTTCGATTCAATGTGAGGGAATAATGTGCTTGTGTGACCCTGTGATTATGTATACTCTGTGGCTTTACTTGTTCTCACCCCTAGTGACAGGAGGCTGGGATCGGGGAAAACAAAGGCCCAAAAAGAGTAGTGTGAAAACCTTCTCCAACTTGGAGAGTGTGAATGACAGCACCTGAGAGAGGAAAAAAAAACCTGTGGGGGAACCTCTGAGTATCCATGGCTGCTGGACTGCCCTTCCTCTGGGCATACTAAGAGGCGGTAATTCTAAAATATATTCAGATTTTGGAGAACTATAGTCCAGGATGAATCCGGATCATTGAAGACTTTGTATAAGGACTCTTCTTTAATGATGATGATGATGAGTGTGTAGTCCAAGCAGTGTAATTGGACAGTTATGAAGCACTTTGATGAGGGAACAAGTCTTTATCCAGTGATAAATGATGGAGCAGAGAATCCTGGAGAGGTGTTTGAGATTTCGTGCTCGAGCAAGGGTTGGTCAGGAATAGTGTGACCTCTATGAAAGTAGCCAATAGAGGAATCCTGGAGTAGTGGCACTGTTTACTAAGTTCCGCTTGGGCAAAATTGGCTAGGTCCCAAGTGGTGGACTGCTGAGGAAGGTATCCGAGATGTTCATGCCATGTGGCCTAGCAATAAGTGATACTGTCTGACATTCATGTTGGTTTGCCAAGACAGAGGGCTGAAGGGTCAATTCATGAGTGAGGACCCCCCCGTGGGCCAAGCCAGGGATGGCAGAACCCCCACATAGGTCCGCCATAAGTTCAAATGCAGAATGGGTGAGTCATAAGAGAGGCACTCCCACGAGTCATGCCAGGGATGGCAAGACCCCCACGTGGGTCCACCAGAAGTTTGAATGCAAAAGGCTGAGTCATAGGTGAGGCCCCCCTGAGCCATGCCATGGATGGTGAGACCCCCACATGGGTCTGCCAGAAGTTTGAATGCATAAGAGTGAGTCATAGACAAGGGCCTCCCCTCCATGAGCCAATGCCAGCGATGGTGAGACCTCCACGTTGGCTTGACAGACATTTGAATACCAAAAGGGTGAGTCGCAGGTGAGGCCCCCCCATGAGACAGGCCAGGGATGGTGAGACCCCCATGTAGGTTTGCCAGTGGATAAAGTGGAGAAGAGTGGAGACGCAGGTGAGGCCCCCCCATGAGCCAAACCAGAGATGGTGGGCCCCCCACATAGGTCTGCCACTAGGTAATATGTAGAGTCATCAAGTTGATAATGAGTCCCCCCTGTGGGCCAAGCCAGGGATGTTGGGACCCCCACGTAGGTCTGCCACTAGGTAATATGCAGAATGGTAGAGTTGTGAATGAGGTGTCCCCATGGGCCAAGCCTGGGATGGCAATACACTTAGGTCTGCCACCAGAGAGAGTGCAGAAGAGTCACGTCAATAGTAAGACCCCAACGTGGGCAAGAGTAGGGATGGCAAGACCCCCATGCAGATCTGACATAGAGGATAAGGAAGAAGGTGAATCATGAGAAAGGCACCAATGTGGGCCGAGCTGGAGAGGAAGGAACCCCAACAGAGGTCCTCCATAGGAAGTATCGTGCAAGTGGCAGGTTTAGTAAGGTTGAAGGAAGTCCACTGCCACCGAGCTGGTAAGGAGAATGAAGTGAAGGAACTGAAGTGCTGGCAATTACCACTGTTGAGATAGTCATGGAGAGTTGATCTTAGAATGGACTTCACTACAGTAGCTGCAGATATGGAGGTAATGACACTCGTAGATGAAGCAGGTGGAGGTATTGTAGGTATCATAAATTGGTTGGTGCCCCCAAGTGCCAAGGCAGCAGTCACTTTGGCAGAAAAGGAGCAGTGGTAATCATAGAAGAGTGTGTTCCCATATCTGGCCCCAGGTCTACCAATAGATATATGTTGGAGTCCAGCTCCTGATGTTGGGTGGGGAAAGCAAAGCATGGAATGTCCCAGTATAGGCTAAAGGCCAGCACAAATTCTGGGATGGTGAGCTTCTTGGTGCGTCAAGGATCTTTAGATTTAAGCACCACTGAGACATCACCGGAGGAGACGACCCTGTTTTCTAGGGTGTCATGGGAGGAAATCAGGAAGGAAATGAGTTTAACGTCTTTGACCTCAACAGCATTGCACAGATGACTTGGGACTAGGTGAACAGCAGAAATAACAGGAAGAGGAGCGGCCATACTGGAAGAAGCAGGATCCTGAGCAGAAGGTGAAACTGAAGCTACTGGAGTGATGAATGATGGGGAAGCTGAAGGCAACTCCGCTGAAGTACTGGAAAACTAATAAGCAAAGAGGGAGGTAACCCAGAAGAGGGAAGGAAGGACTGGGCACCCACTTGGGCCTCGAGGGCTGAAAGTCATATTTGCAAGTCCATTTCAGCAGGGTCAGGTGGCTATTGAATAGACAGGTGGGCTTCCAAGGATATGAGGAAATTCTAGACAGCAGAAAGGGAAGAAGCCAGAGGATTCAGGAGAGTACGAAGTTCAATGCAGATATTGGGTGCAAGCTGGGACAACGAAGCATTTAAAGGAGTAGTGTTGGATCTGACATCGGCCAGGAGGAACACATCAAACAGTTCTTACTTCTTTGCAGATGGCGAATGGGAAACACACAATCACTTGAGCTCTGATAAGAGATGAGGGATAGTCCAGTCGTGCATGGCATAGCGAGGCCTAGGAGGTCTTTTTGAAGAGTCGGTGGTTACCCCAGAGGAGGAGGATGTGAAGATGTGCCCTCCTTGGGGTCATCAAAATTAACAACAGGAGGGTGACTCTGTCAATGTGGATGAAAGGCAACAAGCCTGGGGATTTCCATCAGTGTTGAATGTCTAGCAGAGGACCTGAAGTGTTAGAGGACGATGTCTCTATAGAACTGGAAGGAAGAGGAGAAGCCTGGATGCCAGGGAGTTGCATCCAAAATGGGAAGCAGCTACAAAGTGGACCCCATAGAGATCCACAGTAGCATGTGGACCCCTGTGTGGGAATGGGGAAGCCAGTGGGGAGTGAGACCCTGGCGTAAAAATAGGGCTCGTTGAGGGTGGATAAAGATGCCTGTATGAGGATAGATTGCAGGGTAGTATCCTTTGAAGAAATAGCAGACCAGTGTGGTGACTAAGGATCCAATGCAAGGATGTGGAACTCAGGCACTAGGCAGGAGAGAAACGAGGCTGGTAAGCCAGAAAATTGGGGACTGTGCCTTTAAATGCAGTCTGTGTAGGAACAGGAGCAGCAGCCTCATAGTAAAAGTCCTGATCTGAGTAAAATTCACTTCCTGGCCCAGGTATATATAGAGAGGGAACACTTTGAAAATAGGGGACTGCACCTAAAGTTGTAGTGTGTCCGAGGAGTCTGCTTAGGTACAAGAGTGGCAGGGTTCAGTTCAGAGCAAGTGACATGGTCAGAATGAAGTTGATGCCTGACCCAGGGGAAAGCTGAAATAAAATGCCAGGCGTAGATGTCTGCACAGGGAGCTGCAGCGGAAAGGGAAGGAGAGGTCTTCTGGTGGAACAGGGAGTAGAGCACCGTGTGCAAGTGGTAACAGATCAGGAGAAGAGGAAGGCAGAGAGAAGCAGGGGAAACAGAGCTGATGGCCAGGTTACAGGGTGAACCACCTGGAAGTCATGCCAGGAATTAACAGAGAAAGTGAAGCAGGGAGCTGGACAGGAACAAAGACCATTAGTGACTCACCCCAAAAGATAGAAACACCAAAAACAAAAAACAAGGTACAAGGGATGGAGCGGAAAGGAGGTAGGAGATGAGGAAAAGGGAATGGGCAGCAGTGGAGCAGTGCACTGGGGGAAGACAGGAGCTGCAAAGGAGCAGAGGCAGGGTGGGCAGACACAGAGAAACAGCCAAGGGGGGGAGCAGAAGATGAGTACAGCAAACCAGGAAGAAAGGGGGGTGGCTGATGGCTACAGGTGGGAGGGAAGGAACGGGAGGGGCAGCAAAACAAGAGAGCACAGGGGAGAAAAGAAATGGAACAGCAAAGAACGAAGAAGAGCAGGACACCAAAGCATGACCATAAACCACATAGTGCTCAGTTCTAAATGAACTAAGTGCTGAGTAAGTTCAGAGGCGTGCTCATATAGTGTTGGTGGGTGGAGTTATTCCCCTCCATTGAATCATGGACTTAAGCCCTTCAATTGAAGAGGTGCAGGCCTGTCAAGCGTATGTTATGTCTTACAGTGTGCATGAATACTGGAGTCTACCAAAGCACTGGCCCCTTAGAGGCCTGCATTTCTGCAGACAAAAGAACTCTTGAATTTGGGTATGATGAATTTATATCTGCAGCTACAGTGTCCTGTACTTCTGTACAAAGAAGCAATGTTGTGATTTGAGTACCCTGGATTTCTATTTACAGCTACATGTGAAATCTGTTGCAATTTTGATATCATGGAATTTGTGGCTTCTGTGATTCTGCAACCAGAGATCCATGTGTGTATCTTACACCTGTGGCTGCAGAAGTACTGGCCCATCAAGAGTGTGTACAACTTACAGTACAGTGTGCATGAGTGCCTGAGGCTACACAAGTGATGGCCTCTAAAGGGCCTTCAGGTCTGCAAACAAAAGAGCTCTTGTACTTTGGGTATCATGAATTTATATGTTTGGCTGCAGGGACCTGTACTTCTGCACACAGAAGTTGTGTTGTGATTTGAGTTCCTGGATTTCTATCTGCAGTGACATGTGAGTATGTATGTATGTCTTGCAGTGTGTATGTCTTGTGGTGTGCATGTTACAGATATAAATCCACAAAGGTAGCATATGAGTGCTGCTGCATTTGTGTTATCTGGAATCAGTTATGTTTTTTGTCTTCCCTGACAATGGCTGTCTGTGGTTGCTTGTGTAGGCTTGTCCTTTTGCTGCTTGGGTGGGATGGGGAGTTAGGATTGTAAACCATAACATCACATTTCCTTACTTTTGTTGCCTTAAGCTGAACCCTAACTTTTGCAGTAACATAGTTTTACAATGAATATAGGTAGATATAATAATATATATAATATATATACATATTATTATACTGGTTCAGTAATGCCAGTATAGCTAATGTTGACTGACAGGTCCTATGTTAAACCCTTAATTTTGTACCTCAGTAGCTTTGGTGGCATTCAACAAAATTGCCTCAAAGTTGGCATGCATTGTCTAAGAGGCAAGGTCTAAATATTGGGAATGTTCGTGACAGCAGTCTGTGTGGTCTCTGAGATCCACATATGTCGTTTTTCTGTAAAGGTCTGAATTTGTTCCTATAATTAACATGGATTATTTTTTCGGTCTCAACTACAACCTAGATAGAATGGAAATGTTTCCAAAACTTTCAGGGTAGAAGTGGTCTGTACCAATGTTGTGCCTTCTGAAGGTTTTGTGAAAAAAGATTTAACAGTTCTGGAGTTATAAGGATTTAAGTGTTTTCTTCTGAGCATGTTCAGTAGGGTTTTTGAATAACCCTCCAATACGATGTGAAAGATTTTGTGTCACAAGAGCTTTTTTCCAGGCTGGCCCAGCGGTGCTAAGGGTTGAGGTGCTGGACACCACACCAGCGACATGGGCTCAGGAGCAAGCTTGGGTTGCTGTGGGTTGGCTGGGGAGGAGATGCTTGAGCATCCAGAGGACTGCAATCTTCTTCTGGGGAGGGGTGGGCCATGGATCCCCAGTATCAGTGACCCCCAGTGAAGGCTTGGAGTGCTACAGCTGGGGAACACTTCTGGAAGGGGTGGAGGCAATGGCGGACATCCACAGGATGGGTGCCAGAGCGCTCCTGCCTTGCGCTGAATGTCATTGACATCCACTCCTCCAGGGGGTCATGTTCACAAAGAAGAAAACACCCCAGCACCTGGGATGATGACAAAGAGCCCACAGCAGCCCCATGCCCTCTGCTGGATCCTGCTCAGCCAGATATCCAATATCCTCCAGCCTCACTCAGCCTGCTGACTGGCTTCAAGGAGCACCAAGGTACATGGATGGTGGCCTCGCCTCAGGGGATAAAAGCTGGGGGGGTGGGGCTCCAGCAGGATAGGAATGCAGAATGAAGTTCTGGGTGGGACCTGGGGCTGGGAGGGCCTCAGACTGGGCAGCAGATACTGTCTATGTGGGCTACATCTGAGGGAGTTCAAGGGGTTGGCTACTGGAGGGAAAAATAGTTGGAAAACAATTAAGAGCTTTTTGCTTTCTCACCACTTGCTTCTCACATCATTTTTGTGTGTGTCAATATGGCTGTCATCTTGTTTTCCCCTAAACTGAAAAACATGGAAAACAATTAAAAATTGCATGTTTTTATTCTTTAATAACCAGATAAAGCCACTAGGTTCAAGTGCCTGTTTTCAGGAGTGACCGTGGTGCACTCTGGAGGTTAAGTGACTTGCTCAGAGTCACACAGTACGCAAGTGGAAGTTGTGGGAATGAGACCCAGGTACCAAGCTCATTCACAGCTTCTTATTCTAACCTCTAGGCTGTACTACTGTAGTTCAATTCTGTTGTTTTTTTGGTTTTTTTTTATAACTCCAGAAATACCTTTTCTGGGCACTTCAAAATTCAGGGTGCCCAGCTTAGTGATAGGAACTGTTAAAGAGCTACTGTCAGGATCGTACCTGCTTTACATTGTAGGATGTTCGATGTGCCCCTGACGTAGATCACAACAGCTTTTTCTTTAAAAATCCATGATTTGGGCCGGCCCTGTGGTGCTGAGGGCTGAGGCACTGGACATCTTATCTCACGGATCGTAGGCGACCCATGTTCGGGAACGAGCACGGACCGCCGGGGGTTGGAAGGGGCGGGGAAGGATTGAGCATCTGACGGACTGCTCTCCTTTTCTGGGGAGACAGGTTTTCAGTGGCCAGCAGGTAGTTGCCCCCTAGCAGAGGCTGGGGGACATGGCTGCCATGCTGCAGACAGGGGAGGAGTCGGGGCAGTTGCTTGGAGGGACGCGCATGCGGATGAGTGCGTGATGCACTCCACAGGCATCACTGCATGCCCCGACCCCTAGGGGAAGGAAACAGAAAAAATGCTGCAGCAGTGTGATGGAGGGCGCCTCGCAGGCTCCGCTCCCAGCCAGCCATGGCACTGGTCCCTTGAATCCAGTCTCTGGCAGGGGTTGAGGAAACCCCTCTGGCCCCGCCGGGGGGGCAAGCCCTGGGACCTGGTCAGTGCTGGATGGTGGACATTGGGGGATGAAGCTGGGGATGCCATCTGGATGTAAGCTGGCAAGAAAATAATAGCTGTAAAAAAAAATCCATGATTTTTTTTTTTGTTTATTACTGCAGTGTGGTATTGCTTGCTCCTGTGGTAGGGTTGCAGCCGAGCACTTGCCCACTTGCGCCGTGATGGGGAGTGGGGATCTGACAGTCACCAGTCGAGCTGTCAGATCACTGCAAAGGCAGGAGCAGAGTGAAGTTTATTGGCAGTATTTGAAGGCTTCTCCTTATTTCTTTATTTTAGGATACCAAATCTCATGGATGCTTTGCATTTCCATTCATTAATTTCAAGCACTTTGCTATCAGATACACTGTGAATCCCAGTTTCATTCTGTATTATTTATTTATTTATTTAATTTATTTATTTATTCACCCCCCTGCCCCTACCCCTCCCACACTAGCTTGACAAGGCCTATGGTTGCCACTCTCTACCTTTCTTTGTTTCTCCCATCTTTATCCTTCAGCCCTCTCATCTACGCCTTCCTCCTAACAGAACGATAAAACTGCATATAGATACATATATATTTGCTTACTTTATTTTACTGTTTTGGAAACATTGTACTTTTACCCCTTTGTATGTTTTATCTCCCCTCCTCAGTGATTTGGAACCTTTGTAAAAAAGCTATCTGTGCTCAGAAGTATTGTAATCCAAGAATGAATGAATGAATGAATAAATAAATAAATAGATAAATAAGAACAAACTGTTCATTACTAATTTGAAATTGAAGCCCTATTTGTGAGGTGACCTATTTAGTTAGGCATCAGCTTGTATTAATTCACATTAGTGCACAGTCACAAACTGTGGATGTAGAATATAATTAATGTGGCTCATTCTATATATCTTAAACAGTGTGTGGTTTTTGGAAGCACATCTAGGCCTTATAAATATTCTCCACTGTTTGTAAACAAATCAAAATTATTAGACCTGTGTTTATCACTCAGTAGCAAGATCACAAGCATATACACCCCTTGTTTTAATATGGTGAACAGGTGTGTAGCATATGGGTGCTCAAACACCCATAACAATAATGTTAGCTTGCATAAATTTCCAAGTGATGTTAAAGTGAGAAGCAACTGGGAGAATGCAGTATGCAGAGCAAGAGCTGATTGGAAGGGTGTCACTGACAGCAGCAGACTGAGCAGTGATCATTTCCTGGAGGATGACTTTGAACCTGAGTACAACCTTATGCATCAGTTCGGTTTACAAACTGGGTGTGCGTGTCAAAGACTTCATCCACAGGTTGTGCCAACACAACTTAAGAGAGTGCAAATACTTGGTAGCATGGTTGCAGTGCCCAACAAACCAAGAGTATCTGGTGCCATAGCAAAACGAGTTCAGCAAGAGGTTTGTTTGCATTGAATATCAAATTTTTTTTTTTAAGGACTAATTCTACTGCTATGCACTGTTTAGAGTGTCAGCATCACCCTGTTGATAACCTTTTTCCAGCATGTGCAGTGGCACCAACAGGGGCTGAACAACATGATGACTATAATGGGACCAGTAGCTCAGGTGGCCCGTAGGGGTGCTCATAAGATGTTAGAATGTGCAAACATGGTTTGTGCCTGTGACTTCTTGGCCGCCAATACCCTTACCATGACCTAAACAAATATATGCAGCCCTCTCCACAACAAAGCCCCCCCACCATTCAAAACTCTTAGCAGTCCCCCCTGCTCATATACTTTCAGTTGATAGTGGCCCCCCTCACACCTATGGCAGTGACATCCACCAACCCTGGTCACCCTGTCTGACTGTCAGTGCTGCACTTAAATGTTGCTGAATGTCACAACCTCCCACACACCATCACAGCTGCCCAGAGTCTATCAGTAGGCACCCTCCACACTTCCCCCCCATTGTTGTCAACTTACCAATGCTGTTGTGCATTGGGTATTGCTCATGGTGGGGTGGGGGTGGACATTGGAGGACGAGTGAACGCACCTCTCCCTTTGGTTTGGTCAGGTCTAGAAGATGCCTTGGGGTGAAATGGAGTCTGGAATAGGGTGCACCTTATCTAGTCTCCATTCCCAAGGGCACTGTCTCATGTGGCAGGCAAGTAGCCGGGGTGGCCCCTGAAGCCCACCAACTCGAGCGGTGTTATGCAATGCCAGATATTTTAAAAATAAGACTGCAATTATTGCAGATCTTATTGAAACAACTGATCTGGCTTGCATCAATGAGACCTGGTTGGATGAAAATGCTGGCCCTTGTTTGGATGCTGCGGTTCCAGCTGGGTACTCGGTGATACACCACTCAAGATTGGATCGCGGTGGGAGGTGTGTGGGTAGCGGTCTGATTTAAGACTGAGTTGGGCCTCACAAATGTACTAATTGAGGAAGCTGAATCATTTGAGTGTACCATGGTGGCTGGTGTAGGCTGTAGGTTAGCTCTCACCTACTGTCCACCTGGGGAAGAGATGCGATTCCTGCAGGAAGTAGCGGACTTCGTCGCTGACATGGCATTGGAGTCTACCAGGTTGATGGTACTCAGAAACTTCAATGACTGGGTCAACAACGATCTCTCGCAATTTGGACAACACTTCCTACAGCTTATGACATCTCTGGGCCTTACACAGGTTGTTACCGGTGCCACACATAAATATGGTCACTCTTTTGATCTGGTTTTCCTCCTGGGGATTGAAGCCTCTGATTTGGAGGTGGAACCAGTCAGTTGGTCTGATCACTACATCATGAGTTTCAACTTTTGTGCCCCCCTTCAGAGGCCTGCTTCTGTGGAGATGGTCAGTTATCGTCCTTTACGGGAAGTGAGTCCCAAAGGCCTAGCAGTGGAGATTGACCTCTCGGAGTTTCCTGTGGCCAGCTCGAGTCCTGAGACATTGGTAGTGGCCTATAATAAGGCCATCTCCTCAACTCTGGACTTGATTGCTCTCATCCGTGTGCATCCTCTTCCCCTTCACCCTCAGGCCCCTTGGTTTGATGGGCCTTTGAGAGAGTTGTGGTGAGTAGGATGTAGGTTAGAATGGCATTGGTGGAAGTCTGCCCTGGTTGCCGACTACCTTAGGTTGGTTGAACATTATAAAATTTACCAATCAACGATCTCCTGTAAGAAGGCAGAATTCCTGTCTGGGGAGAGTGCTGCCACTCAGAACCGACCAGCTCAGCTCTTCTGAACTGTTGACAGGTTGTGCAACCCAACCTGTCTACAGCTCTGAAGACCTTTTCCGCAAGTGGAGTGCGATGACCTTGCTCAGTTCTTTGCGGATAAGGTGGCTGACATCAGGTTGGAGGTTAGCTCAACTCATTCTATGGGGGTTGCTGATGATCGGTGCTTGGTCACCTCACCTCGAGCTTCCTGGAGTACCTTTACCTTGCCCGAGCTTGTGTATGTCATGCGGATTGTCCAGGGTATGCACCCTACGTACTGTAGTTTGGATCCGAGACCAACTTCCTTGATTTTGGGTTGTTGGGATATGATTGGCCTGGTCCTAGCTCAGATAGTCCAGTGCTCCTAGGAATCCGGTGAGTTTCTGAGCTCCCTGAAGGAGGCGGTGGTAATTCCCCTCCTGAAGAAAGCTTCTTTGGACCCAGACCCTCCAGCTAACTGTAGACCAATCTCAAGCCTTCCCTTTATAGGGAAAGTGATTGAGAAAGTAGTGGTGATACAGCTGGATGACCACTTGACCATCCATAACATCTACGAACCTCTCCAGTTCAGTTTTCGTTTAGAGGCATAGCACCGAGACGGCGCTGATTCGGGTGCTCAATGATCTCCTGATGGCGAGAGATTGGAGAAACCATTCTATCCTGGTGCTCCTTGATCTCTCTTCAGCTTTTGACACTGTAGACCATGGGGTGCTGCTTGGACATCTGAGGTCCATCTGCAGACTGTCAAGTATGGTCCTGAGGTGGTTTACATCTTTCCTCACTGGCAGGAGTCAGAGAGTGGTGTCAGGGATTTTTTCCTCAGACCCTTTCTCCCTGCCATGTGGGGTTCCTCAGGGTTCAGTGTTGTCCCCCATGTTGTTTGCAGTGTATATGCTGCCCCTCGGAGACATTGTAAGATGGTATGGGCTGAGGTTTCACTGCTATTCTGATGATACCCAGCTCTACCTGTCTTTTGCCCCTGACCAGGATAGAGCTATCACGGTACTTAATACCTGCCTCGCTGAAATCCAGGACTGGATGAATTTGAGCTGGTTAAAGTTGAACGCCGGAAAGACGGAGGTGATGGTAGTGGACCCGGGTCACCGGATAGAGGGGTTTAGGGCTGATCAGCCCTCTGGACTTTTTCTAGCCTTGCTTGTAGAGTAGAAAGCAGCTAACTAAAAGAAGCTACATTTTCTTATTAATTTAACACTTATATCTCAGCAGGAGTCAGTGTCTATTGAGATTAAGCAGACAAACACTTTATTAGAAGTAGGGGGTCTTATTTAGTGTAAAAAAAGAAATAAAAAAAAGAAAGTCAGTGTGTGTTCTGTGCTGGGAAGGGTACTGTATCAACTTACTTTGCTAAACCAGTAGGAGGAGAGAGAGCTTGATTGGGGGTGTGGCTTAGACACTATAAAAGCAGGTGACTGAAATTACAACTTCCTGTTGCTAGCATTTTTTCTTACTAATTGCCCACCATCCCACCCTAAGCCAGTTCTACTTTTATAGCCACTGGATTTGATTGTCAACAGGAACTTTCTGTTTGGCAATAGGAAGGGAGGGATCATAGAGAAACATTGATTTGGTCAACCCTAAAGGAAAAAAGTAGCTCACCCCCCCAGCTGCTGGTGGTCTGACACTGAGCAAGAAAGAAGGAGGATACTGAAAAATATAGGAAGTTTCTGTCGCAGAACAGGAAGGGTGAGAGTTGTAAAGAGAGAAAAGAGTAAGCATACAGAGAAACAGGAGAGGGAACACAAAATACGACATGGCAGGAGTGGTGCAGTGCAATGGCTGTGGGGCGGCAGTGTTCTGGGAGACATTCTGGAGGCTGCGATGCTGCCCTATTTGCAGGCACCTCTCTTGTCTGAGGGAGGAGGTTGCCCATCTCCAGACTGACCTGGCTAGGATTCGTGAAACCTCCTCCCCCGCCAAGGCACCACCAGGGCCAATGCCACTTCCTCAGAAATTGCCAAGAAAGAGGAGAGGCTGGACCAGGGTGGGCTCAGGAAGGGAGAGGGTGATGGAACAGAGTTGCATCCCTCCAGCTGTACCTCTCCACAATTCATTCGCTCTTCTGGTGGATAGTGGTTCCTCTATGGAGGCACCTGCAGTGGAGACCAAGGAGGATGCTGGGAACCTTCACAAAGGAGACCCACCGAAGGGTGGTATTGGACCCCATAGGGGAAGGAAACAACTCCTGGTGGGGGACTCGATCATTAGGGGGTAGAAATGGGGGAGGAAGGGGAGAGGGAGGTAAGGTGCCTGCCTGGTGCCATGGCTTGGAGGGACAGGAAGTGAATCCTCAGGATCGTCAGAGCAGCTGCACGAGGGAGGAAGCTGGATGTCATTGTCCACCTAGGGACAAATGACCTGGCTAGGAATGGGACCAGAGCAGTGCAAGAGGAGTTTGTAGAGTTGAGGAAGGGCCTTAGACAAGTAGTGCATACGGTAAGCTTCTCGGAGGTGCTGCCTGTCTATGGCAAAGGTGATGCTAGGGTACTCCTTTCCAAGGAATTCAATGAATGGTTGAAAAACTGGTGTGTAGCTCAGGGTTTTGGCTTCATTGGGGACTGGGGAGCCACCTGGAGGGATGCAGACCTGTACTGGTGCGATGGTCTGCATCTGTCCAGGGGGAATCCAGAATCCTAGGTGAGAGGTTTAAATGCTTCATTGGCAAGCATTTAAACTAGCCAAGGGGGAGGCACTGAAAAGAAACAGGGAAATCCAAGCCTCCCCCCACAAAACACAGTAATTAGTGAGGTAAAAACCAAGGTAGAGAAGTCATTAGGGAGCAGGACAGAGATAAATGTAAAAAAAGGCAAAGGCAGTAAGGACAGGAATGGGGCTAAAAGAGGTAAGACCATCAAAAAGTGGAGGGTGATGAGTTCCAATGCCCGTAGTCTGTGTAACAGGCTCCCCGAACTAGTGGCCGTGATGGAAGAGGGTTGCCTGGATATTGTGGCAGTCACAGAAATATGGTACACAGAAAACCATGACTGGGATGTCAACATACCAGGATACACAATCTACAGGAGGGACAGGGAGGGTAAAAGAGGAGGAGGAGTAGCTCTCTATGTAAAGGAAGGGATCAAAGCAACAGAACTAAAGAGTAAACAGGGAGCAGATGAGGCACTCTGGGTCACTCTGGAGACAGGAAATGGCACCACAATCCACAAGGGTTGTATACAGACCCCCATCTCAGGGAGGAATAGACAAGGGAAATAAAGAAGGCTTCCCTTAGAATGGCAGAAAAGGGAGATATTGTTGATGGGGGACCTGAATATGCCAGATGTTAACTGGAGCACCTTTGCTGCAGGCACATCCAAGAGCAGGGTCATTCTTAATGCCCTACAGGGGGGCATGCCTCAGACAGCTAGTATTGGAACCCACTTGGGAGGGAGCAATCTTAGCCTGGTACTCTCAAATGGGGATGGACAAAGAATCTCAGATTTAGAAGTGGGTAGCCATCTGGGAACAAGCGACCACCAAACAGTGTGGTTCACTATAAACACAGCCATACAATCAAGCCATACAAAAGCAAGAGTATTGGACTTTAGGAAGGCTGACTTTGGGAAAATGAGAGAGTGCCTCAGAAAAGCACTAGCAAACAGGCAAGAAAGAGGGGTAGAGGAACAATGGGGAGTAATCAAAACAGTCATCACAGAGGCAACGAGCCTTTGTGTAAAGCAAATCAAAAAAACACAACGAAGGAAAAAAACGCTATGGTTCTCAAAAGAGGTGGCAAGGAAAGTTAAGGAGAAAAAAGGATAACATTCAGGAAATATAAGGAAACACAGAAGGAGCAGGACAGAGAACTTTATCAGTTAAAGCAGAAAGAGGCTGGGAAGACAGAATAGCAAAGGCCCAAACTGAGGAAAGTATAGCCAACTCTGTTAAGAAGAGGATAAAACATTTTATAGGTACATTAGGGAGCGAAGAAAGACCAAACGAGGGATACTGAGGCTTAATAAAGGGAAGGGAATGTGGGTAGAGGGTGACAGTGAAAAAGCAGGGATACTGAACAAATATTTCTGCTCAGTATTCACAAAGGAAGAGGAGGTGGAGGTACCTAAAGCAAACAAGAGAAACACTCTGAAGACGGGGGTCAATACCAGTCCATTTACAGAAGAAAGGGTTCTGAAAGAACTAATAAAATTGAAGGTGGACAAAGCAATGGGGCCTGATGGGATTCACCCAAGAATTCTAAAAGAAGTAAGGGTAGAACTAGTGACACCGCTGACTACTCTCTTTAACAAATCATGGGAGGATGGGGTGGTACCTGAGGACTGGAGGAGGGCAGATGTGATTCCTCTTCACAAAAGTGGGAGTAGGACAGAGGCAGGAAACTACCGACCAGTTAGTTTGACCTCAGTGGTAGGGAAAATGATGGAATCACTTCTGAAGGAAAGAATTGTTGAGTACCTAGAGGACAGTGGGGCACAGGACACAAGGCAGCATGGATTCACGATGGGAAGGTCGTGTTAGATGAATCTAATAGATTTCTTTGACTGGGTGACCAAAGTAGTAGACCAGAGAGGGGCTGTGGACATGGCCTACCTAGAGTTTAGCAAGGTATTTGATACAGTCCCACACAAAAGATTAATATATAAGTTAGCCAGCCTTGGAGTGGGTCCCAAGGTGGTAGCCTGGATAAAAAGTTGGCTAGACAACAGGACGCAAAGGGTAGTAGTAGTAAATGGAGTCCACAGTGAAGAAAGGAGGGTTACTAGTGGGGTACCGCAGGGTTCAGTACTGGGACCTTTCCTTTTTAATGTCTTTATAAATTATATTGGAGAGGAACTGGAAGGAAAAGTATGTCTCTTTGCAGACAACACAAAGATCTGCAACAGGGTTGATACACAAGATGGAGTGGAAAGGATGAGAAGGGACTTAGCAAGGTTAGAGGAATGGTCAAATGTATGGCAGCTCAGATTCAATGCAAAGAAGTGCAAGGTAATACACCTGGGAAACAAAAACCCAGGGGAAGAGTACACAATGGGGGGTGAGATACTGACAACAGTAAAAATGGAAAGGGACCTAGGAGTAATTATATCAGATGACCTAAAGGTGGGCAAGCAATGTGAGAAGGCAGGAAGGAAGGCTGGGGGATACTGGGATGCATAGGGAGAGGCAACAATAGTAGAAAATCAGGAAGTTGTTATTCCTCTGTACAGACAGTTGGTGAGACCCCATCTGGAGTACTGTGTGCAGTTCTGGAGACCCCTTCTCCGCAAACACATAGACAGAGTGGAGGCTGTCCAGAGGGGGGCAACCAAAATGGTGAAGGGTCTGCACCAGAAGACATACGAAGAAAGATTAAAGGAGCTTAATATGTATACCCTTGAGGAAAGAAGGGAGAGAGGAGTCATGATAGAAACTTTCAAGTACCTCAAGGGAATCAACAAAGTCCAAGAGGGTAGCATCTTTCAGAAAAAGACATGTGCAAGAACAAGGAGGCACAATTTGAAGATAGAGGGGGGATGGCTCAGAAGTAATGTGAGGAAGTATTTTTTCACAGAGAGGGTTGTGGATGCATGGAACAGCCTCCCTGAGGTGGTCATAGAGTCAAGAACAGTGGGGGAATTCAAGAATGCATGGGACAGACATAAGGCAGGCCTAGTGGGGGGTAAGAGGAAGTAAGCTGTTGGTTAACTAGGATCTGCAGCTTATCTGTTAGGTAGGAAAATGGGCAGAATAGGTGGGCCAAGTGGTCCTTATCTGCCGTCAAATTCTATGTTTCTATGTTACTATGTTCTCGGGGGCTCTCAGATTCTTTCCTCTGAATGGGTGCGAAACTTGGAGGTAGTGCTTGATGACAGGCTGACATTACAATCTCAGGTGTCGGCTGTCATCAAGTCTTCCTTTTATCATTTTAGGAATATCTCCAGGATTAAGCACCTGGTTCCGTCTGGGGACTTGCCTACATTAGTTAATGCCTTTGTGACTTTGCGTCTTGATTATCGTAACTCCCTGTACTTATGGCTTTCTGGGGTTGAAATCCATCACCTGCAGCTCGTGCAGAACGCAGCAGCACAATTGTTAACTGGGGCTTCTCAAGCATCCCATATTACTCCCGTCCTGCGTGATCTGCCCTGGCTGCCGATTAGGTGGCAGATCATCTTCAAAGTTGGTTTACTGACTTACAAAGCCCTACACGGACTGGGCCCCGACTCCTTGAAAGAGATACTTGTGCCCTACCATCCGGTGTGACAGCTGCGTTTGGCTGATGAGGGGTTGCTAGAGATTCCGAGGGTGTCTTTGAAATCTTCTGGGTCCCGTGCATTTATGCATGCAGCCCCTACCCTCTGGAATTTTCTACCCCGTCAGCTCCGGGAGTGCACAACTCTGGAGGGGTTTAAACAGGCTTTGAAAACCTTTTTATGGATTCTTGCCTATGATGACTCCACATAATTTTGATCCCTTGTTTATTCTTGTTTGTTAGTTATTTATTATGCTGTTTATGGTTTTATATAATTGTAACTGGTTTTTATCTTTTTGTAAAGTTTGACAACTGAAGGCTTTATGTGAAATAAAATTATTATTATTATAGAATGGACTATTTATATGGCAGGGGCAATGCATCTTTTCCTATATATAGGTTGCATTCTCTACCTCTGATTTACCTTGGCCCATTGAGATGTTGTGTTGTTGGATTTGCCACTCACCATCATCTAACCGCTGCAGCTACAGACAGGTATTGTGACTGGGTGGTGGGTGGCGGTACTGTGTGTTGGTTTTGGGGCTATCCACAGACAGTCTGTGGGATCATGATGGCAGCTGCTAAATGTTAGGGACAGGTATGGGGTTTTGTTTTGTGGGTGGGGGGCCCCATCTATGCTTATTGCAAACCAGTTGCATAGTTGTCCATGCTGTCATGAGGGGTGGAAATTGGTACATTGGGGAGGGAGCTCTGGTACTGGGACAGGGATCAAATGTGGGGGAGGGACCACCGCATGCCAGAGACCTACCATAACATTACCTGAACTGGTATTGGGTTTGCAGATGAACCTGTGGATGTCAGTTATCTATGTTTATTTAATCGGTACTGGGATCAGCATGATGGTAGGCCAGCACTAGTATCATGGGAAGCTCACTGTGTTTTGACAATTTGTAGATCTGCGCTGAGATAAGTAACCTTGCTTCATACTCAGATGAGTCCATTCTTGTACACACACCTCACAATCATGGTTATAATGTCACATACACATCTCCATACTCTATATCTTGATTCAACTCAATAATTACTTCATTCCTATGTGGTAAGAGGTACTCATCCAGCAACCGCGCCCCCTTGACCATCCCAAATAACCACCACCACCCACTCATCCATGGATTAATTTTAAGGTAGTCCCACGCTATGCTAATTATTGAAACATCATACAATATTAAGTAAGTGGTTCTTCCTTTATATTTTAGGTCTCTTTCTTAATGTTTATTTGTCTCACCCCACCCCCCTTTATTCACCATCTTCTGGCCTGGCCACACGTATGCACATCGATGGACATGCGCATCACAGATGTGATGCACCTTTCTTTTGTATGCCATTATCATATTGCAGAGGCTATCTCAGTACACAGTTATCAACAGAACAGCAAAAACAATCATATAATATATGTAACAGTTTATGTGTGTCTGTCTAGAAAACATATTGTGTTATGTTTTCAGTACATTATATCATTAAGATCTTTTGAAATGATTCAATTATGTCAGCAGAACAATTGTGTGAAGCAAAATAGTCATCATAGTAGTTGTGCAAATATAATTTAAGGGTATTTAGAGAGTGCACCGAGTGATTACACGTGGTGAATGGTTTGGATACAGATTGTTTTCTGATGGTTTTTATTTCTACTTGACTGCATGGAGCAAGTGAGGCACATGGGAGAGAGTGGGGGACTTGATCAGCGAGATGGACCGCAGAAGTTGCTGGAGGGAAAAAAGTACAAGTGCGCACCAGGGAGAGGGTCAGTGACAGCAAAAGTTGAGGGAGGGCCAGTGGAGGAGGGTGTAAGGGACATGGAGGAGGGAGGATTGTGGGGTACAATGGTGGAGTAGCCATATTCATGAGCACTCTGTGGAGTCTGGTGGAGTTCCCCAGTTTGTTAAAGGCTAGGGAGGCTGGAGGCTGAGCTATTGCGGCTAAAAAGGGAAATGTCTTGATCAATAAAGGTACTGAATAGGAGAAACACAGAAGGTAAACTGGTAGGGGACAGTAGGCAGGATGACAGAAAGGATAGGAGGTGGAGTGAGCAGCCCACACTGGGGGGAAGTACCAGGACAGGAGTTATGGGCAAAATGGGTATGAGGGCCAACATAAATGAATATAGATACACAATAGGGACTGGCTTGGGACATGTAGTCATGGGTCTGGATAGCGGGTGATGGGGGGGATGGGGTCCAATACCAGGATGTGTGGAGAGATGTGCCTGGGAAGAAGTAAAGACTAGGGGAAGGGGTCCTCAAGGAAGGCCACAGATCTCATCAGTAGGGGATAGGAAGCCACAACATTAGAAAAGTATTACAGTGTCCAACAGATACACTCCTCTAACAGGCAAACTTGGGGAAGGAGTGCTAAAAGGAATAGGAGGAGCAACAGGGGGTGGTCCAGGAAGAAGGGATAAACAGAAGTCAAGAGAGAGAGATGGGAATATGGGTGGGGGGATACGGCGGCAACACAGGAAGGGGTAGCACTGAGCATTGAAGGGATTCTGATCAATGGCTAGTTGGATGGTGCAGGCAGAGGAGGTATGGGTTAGTGGGGGACTGGGGGACAACATGAAATGATGAAAGTCTATATGCCCAGGACAGACTGCACCTTCAAGTGGAGGTAAAGGCAGTTCTGTAAATCAATTTGATATAATTCATTGAGAAAACATATGGTTTCAAGTAAATGGGGGGTGGGGGGAGAGAGGGAAATTGACTCATTAAATGTCTCGCCAGAAGTCAGGAGTGATGGGGTGCATTCAGCTCCCCCCCAGGAAAGAGTAGGAATATTAAGCAAAAAACATGCTTACTGGTAGGGGAGACGGAGATGGAATTTTGGCGGCAGGGAATTTTTACAAATTCCCAGAAGCCTGTGGAATAAGATGGTAGAGTTAGGAGCATTAATGGAGGTGGAGGGATTAGATATTGTAGCCATAACCAAGACCTTGTCTGAGCACCATGACTGGGAGGTGAGAGTCCCAGTGTACAGGTTATTCAGGAGTGATAGGATTGATAGAAAGGGAAGAGGAGTAGTGCTATACATCAGTGAGGGAATCATGTTAATGGAAGGGATGGAAGAGCAGACTCTCAGCCCCTGATCAGGGCTTGTAACTGCTGCTGCGGCGCAAGAAGCGGCTCCCCCGGATGGATGGCAACCCCTCAGCCGCCACCCACGATCCGCTGCCTGGCTCTCCAGCTCTGAAGACTCTCAGCCACTGATCAGGGCTTATAACTGCTGCCACAGTGCAAGAAGCAGCTCCCCCGGATGGATGACAACTTCTCAGTCGCCGCCTGCGGTCCGTTGCCCGGCTCTCCAGCTCTGAAGGTACGGTCCTACTTGGACCAATCGGATTGCGAATGCTCTTCTGGCCTCCTCACTGATTGGCTGTGCTACCTTTGTTTCTGTCTGCACCCTTTGGTGCTTTTTTTTTTTCCAAATACCAAACTTGAACCTGCATAAAATTCCCTACCGACTGTGTTAAATGCCTGCAAATTATTAAGTTTATCAAGTGCTACAGCTCTTTAGAGGTCAAATTGTAAAGCTTCTGTTTAATGAAGTGCTTGTGGTCAGACTTTCGGATGCCTCCTCCCCCTCCCTTTTGTCTTACCAAAATCTAAATTACTTAATCTTTACCCCCTGCCACCTTATCCCGCCTCACTTGCTCTGTACTTAAACTGTCCTTTGTCTCCTCACTCCCCAGACTCTCAGCCCCTGATTAGGGCTTGTAACTGCTGCCATGGCACAAGAAGCAGCTCCCTCGGATGGACGATAACCTCTCAGCCGCTGCCCCTTGGTCCCTGCCGGCTCTCCAGCTCTGAAGGTACAGTCCCTACTTGGACCTTTCCTGAGCACTTCGCACTGGCTCCCCAGCCACCCCCACCCTCCCTCCCTCCCTAGCTTGGCAGTTCTTTATATAGCTACTCTCAGCCCCGATTTTTTTCTATCAGTCCTGTTCCCCATTAGCTGCTTATACTATTCTGTCACTAGAGGCAGCTGCTAGCTTCAGTCTCATCTACTGGCCACAGACCACTAGGTTCATGCTAATCCTCTGCCTACTCAATACCCTTCCTTGCCTGCTACTATGGAGTTCTGGAAGGCTGTCGAACAAAGGTACCTACTCCTGGCTTTGTCCGTATTAATTCTGCCGACTCTACTCACTCAACCGCCCGGGGTTTCCCCAACCCAGACTTTTATAGTGACAGTGGTAAACAATATGGCTAGTCTGTCTGGAACATATCACCTCCCTGATGCTGGGCTCCACCCTCACTACCCTGAGATCCCCTATGCAACAATTACTACCGTTCCTGAGCAGCTCCCTACTCTCCAAAAAATAGTAGCTTCTCCCATGTTCCTCTCGCCCGCATCTCAAACCTCCAAAAGACTATACCATGGCCCACACAAAGCAAACAAGCACCGCCATCTTCTTCTACTGCTGCTACTCCTAGCTTCTGGTGATATTCACCCAAACTCTGGCCCTCAAAACGTTATGCAGTCAACCGGCACCCAACACAACACCACTCCGATTACACTCCCACATGGCCTTAAAATAATCCACCTAAACATAAGAAGCCTTGCTCCTAAAATCTCCCTACTACAAACCATGGTACATTCCTATACTCCTGATATCATTGTGATCTCTGAAACCTGGCTGTCAAACAACATCCCTGACCATGCTGTCTCTATCCCAGGCTTCACTATCACTAGACAGGATTGGAAAAGGAGATGTGGTGGAGTGGCTATTTATACCTCCTTTTCTCTCCAGTTCACCCCTACCTTTACCGCCACTACCCATGCTTCTCACGAGGCCCTTCTTATTAAAATCTCCTTTCCCTACATGGCTCCTATTCTCATAGCTGGGGTTTATTGCTGCCCAGGGCAGCCTCATACAAATGTCACTGCCTCCTTATGAAGCTCACTACCCTAGCCATCGGGGGTGAACTTTATATACTGGGTGACCTTAACCTAAACTGGCTGGCCCCATCACTGGCTTCTACCTGTGCACTACTGAAGCCTTAAATCTCAGTCAACTTATCTGAAAACCCACTCGCCTAAACAACAAAACATTAAACCATTCCCTGCTTGACCTTGTCCTCACCTCCCACCCGCATAGAATAGTATCCTCTGGTCTCCTACCAGATTCTATCAATGACCATCACATGACCGTCATGGTGCGTAAGATCCATAGGACTAAATGCCTGCCTAAAATAATTCTCACTAGACCCTACGCAACTGTCGAACTACAATCTCTGCTGTATAACCTCACTTCTACTGACTGGTCCCCTCTCTCCTCAGCGGCCTCAGCTAACATAGCCCTTGCCTCTTTAAACACCAAGTGCCTCCACATTTGGAATTCCCATACCCCACTCCGCAGAACAAGGGTCCGAGGTGGCCATCTCCCCTGGATCACACCTGAACTCCTGGCTTGCCAACACGCATGTGACCTTGCGTGGTGACAGTCTAAAGTCTCCTGCTGCCATCGTGATCTCCAGCGCTACTGTGAACTTCGGAATGGCTGCACTAAAGCAATCCGCCTAGCAAAAACTGAACACCTCAAATCAAACTTCCTATCTAATACTAACAATCTAGACAAATTCTAGAAGGTCGTACACTCCCTCTTCCTTCCGGCCACAAACCCTCCGCCCCCTACCCTCAAGGTCAACCAATCTGTGTATTCAGACCCTATGGCTATTGCTGAATGCTTTAACTCCCACTTTTCGACCAGTGCCTCTTCTCTGCTGAGCTCCCTACCAGGCTCCTCCAATGGTCTGGTCTCCTCTTCTCACCCCCAACTCCTCTCCTCTCTTACGCTCCTCATGCCTCCACTCAGCCCTCTCAACCTACCCCCATTGATGCGCTCCCCCTCCTCGCCCTCCCTACCTCTTTCAGCCCCCTTCTCCTTTTCTCCTGTCTCCCCTGATACCACCCTCCAGGCACTCCTTCCTCTCAACCCCTCTATAGGCTCCTTTCCGGATGGCCTGGATCCTGGACTCCTCTCCCTCTCTGCTCCTGCTATTGCCTACCCGCTCTCTCTCATACTAGACATCTCTTTCCTGACAACTACTGTTCCCTCAGTATGGAAACATGCAGTTGTGCTCCCGCTCCCAAAGGGGGGGAGACTCCTCCTTACCTGGCAATTATCTACCTATTTCTCTCCTATATACCCAAGCTAAACTACAAGAACACATAGCCCTCAACCAGCTCTCCTGCTTCCTATATGACTCTGGGTTCTTCACACCATTCCAGTCTGGATTTCGGAAATCACATTCTACTACCACTTCTCTGCTGAGACTAACAGAGACCATCTACACTGGCTTTGATAAAGGTCACATTACCTCAGTCATCTTTGTTGATCTGGCAAAAACATTTGACACTGTCTCACACCCTCTCCTCCTGCACTGCCTCTCAGCCGCTGGTCTCCCCCCCTTCTGCCACAGGTTGGTTCAGTGCCTATCTGTCCGGCAGGTCGCAATCAGTCAAAATTGCTGATGTCACCTCTTCCCCCATGCCTACTGTATAACCACTGGTGTTCCCCAAGGTTCAGTGCTTGGCCCCATTCTGTTTTCCATCTTTTTAAATGATCTCCCTCAGGTCTGCTCCTCCTCCAGCATCTGCATGTATGCTGATGACACGGTTCAATTTACATCTGGAAAATCTGTCTCCGATGTCACTATCAGGTGCCAGTCTGACTTCACTAAAGTCCAACACTGGTTTAATTCTCATCACTTCTTCCTAAATGCCAGGAAAACTGTCTCCATGTCATTTGGGACAAGGCGGAGACTCTCTAGGCCAAGTTCCCTACCCACATTCCGCACCCTGGATGGGACTGTACTCGATGACTCCTCCTCATTCAGGTATCTCGGTGTCTGGCTGGATAGACACTTAAACATCTCAGTACACATTGAGGCCATTCTGAAAAAACTTAAGCCCAAGCTTGGTGCCCTTTACAGAAATCACAGCTGCATCCCACTCGCTGCCAGGCGCGAGCTAGTACTGAAGATAATCTTGCCTATATTTGACTACTGTGACATAGTCTATGTTGCTGCCCAGCAGTCCTCCCTAGCCAAATTGGACTCGCTCTACAATTCCTTCTGTCGCTTTGTTCTGGATGCCCCCCACCTCACCCATCACTGTGACCTCTACTGGTCTCTAAATTTCCTCACGCTCCACAGTCGGCTATGCTACATGGTACCAAGTTCATCTCTAAATTCTGGCTTGGTTCTCTCCCCTCTTACCTCTCCTCTTCTATTAGTACCCCTCCACCCACCCGTTACTGTCTGAGATCTGATGACCTACACACCTTTTTTATCCCCAGCAGATCTATATCCTTGGGCCAAAAAGCTTTTTTGCACCATCTGCCAAAACTGTGGAATGCTCTCCCTCCACAAATTCACCACTCCTCCTCCCTGAGCTCCCTTACTTCGGCTCTACTCAGCTACCTGACTACAAACATTCATGCTCTTGACTCCCTCCTTGCCTACTCATTCTTCCCTCTTCACATTTCCTCTTCCTCCCTTCACCTATTGCTCTTAATTACCTAGCACTTGCTATGTGTGTCTTGTTACTCATGCTACCCTCCCTTGCTGTTATTGAGTCATCATGAATCCCTATACGATTACATTGTAATACTATTGTATGCATTGATTATCATGTATCTTATGTTCCTGTCTCTGTATTGTTTTGTAACATTTAAATATGCTGTATATCCCACTCCCCCTTCCCCCAGGATGTGCCGTGAGATGAGCATTAATTTGCTTAGTGTATCTTTCCTGGTGAAACATTTCAAAAAATAAATTAAAAAAAAGCAGAGAAAAGTTGAAAGCATATGGGACACATGGGAGAGGAAAGCTGTGACATAGGATAGTAACGATTAAGGGAAGAGGGGATTTCAGGTGGAAGGGGATTTTGAGAAAGCTGTGGTGCTGAATGGATACTTCAGTTCAGTTTTCACAACAGAGAAGGGAAGAAAGTGGACCAACACTAAGTGAGAAGGTAAAGGGGGAGGGTGGATCATAGCCCAATCAGTGTGGAAGAAGTAAGGAATGAATTAGGTAAGCTGATAGTGATCAAGGCAATGGACACTGATGGCCTACACCCTGGGGTGCTCAGGGAATTAAAGAGGGGTACTGGCAGAACCATTAGAGGGGTTATTTAACTTGTCCTTGCATACAGGGTGGGTTCAGGAGGACTTGAACAAGGTAGACGTGGTGCCACTTCATAGAACATGACACAAAACTTAGCAACAGGGTGGACACCCGGGGGGATGGGGTTGGGAGGTAATGAAGAATGATGTAAGATTATGGGAAGAGTGGTCGGAAACATGATGGTTAAAATTCAATGCTAGAAAATGCAGTTATGCACGTGGGGATGAGGAATACATATACCACATACACATTAGGAGGTAGTTAATGGCTGCAACCAGGTGGGAGAAAGACCTAGGAGTTATAATCTCTGATGACCTTATAGTGGGGACCTAGTGCAGCAAGGCAGTTGGCAAAGCTTACAGGATAATGGCGCACCTAAGGAGAGGGATAACCAGCATAAGGATGGAGGTGCTGACGCCACTCTACAGTTCCATAGTTAGGCCATACCTTGAGTATGTGGTACAGTTCTGGAAGCCAATCTATGAAAAGACATAGATGGCATGGAAAGGGTGCAGTGAAGGGACACTACAATGGTGTGTGGGCTAAGTGGGAAGACATATGAGCAGAGGTTGAAAGAGCTGGATTTGTATCCTCTGGAGACAAGAAGGGGAGAGAGGGGTCATGAATGAAACATTCAAGTATGTGAAGGGCAACAATAAAGTTGGGGATAGCATATTTACAATGAAAATAGATACAAGAATTACGGGGCATGTATTGAAGGTGAAGGGTGGAAGATTTAGGAGAAACGTTAGGAAGTATTACTTCACGTACAGAGTGGTTGATCACTGGAACTGACTGCCAGCAGAGGTGGTGGTGGCCAGTACAGTGGAGAGTTTAAAGAAGGCCTGGAACAAACGCAAAGGGTTGTCATAGGGAGGAGGGGGGGAATCTTTGATGGGGGTGGGACAAGTAGAGGGTTGAAATGGGCAAACTTGATGGGCCAGGAATGTCCTTTTCTGTTGACTCATGTCCATGGATTTATGAATCTATGAGTCTATGTTCTCATGTTAGGCTTCACTGTCTATACTGATGTTCAATGTGTATACTGATTGAGTTCTAGTCAATGTTGAAGATTTGTTTTTTAAATTGTCTTATACATTTTCTGTGTCAGACTTTGTTGGTTTTGTCCCTCTTTTTCTAAATTATTTAGCATGTTGCTGCTGTTTTTGAAATATGAAAATATCACATCACAATTCCACGTGGAGCACGGATCCTGCCTCACTGTAAATATTACATCACGATCACACACCACAGAACCTAATCACACTCAGTGTATAACAGAATGAGTACATACTGTCTCTGATTAGGAAAAGGAAACTATTGATGCCCACCTACATGGACAAATAAGTTTTCATGCTGATGAAGTAAATTCTTATGAGGCCTGACAGGTAAACCTATATTAATTGAATTCATTGCATGTCTGTAATGAGCAGATTGCATGAATTATTGTTTGTTTATTGTTTTTTTTCTCTCCAAGTATTGTGTTATTTATTTTATTTATTTATTGAGATATTCAGAAAGACCTTTGAGTCAAAGACTCTTTAACAAAGGTTCCACATCGTACATAAAAAGAACAGGGACATTTGTTACAGATTACAGTACATTATAACAAGCATTGGATTACATAGTTGTTCAGTAAGTGGTTATCAGTCAAGGATAACCGAAGTTTCAGCACTTAGCACAGCCATAAAGTTGCAGAAGGTTCTGTAGTAGGCTGATAGTCATTTAGTAACATCGGTGCATTTAGGCACGGGGACCCGAACAGTTAGTTTGATGAAAATAAGTCATCATAAGGGGGAAGGTGTCAGGGGCAATCACACAGGTTTGAGCCCTGAAGGTGTTCCCTTAGTCTGGATTTAAAAGGGACACACCTTATTTCATTAGTTATTTGGCTTGGGAGTGAGTTTGTCCAGGAAGGGGCTTTGTAACTGAAAGATCTTTGCAATTGGGAATTGGAAATTGTGTTAATTCATTTTAAAGTAAATGCGTTGTAGAAATACAGGTTCTAAAATCTTGCTTTTTTCCTGTTGTATTATAGGTTGTTGCTGAACTTCTTAGACTGCATCATGCACCCAATGCAATTGAGGATTGCCATGTAGAAATCAATGAGGTATCCAATCAAGAAGAGATGCCGCACACACGGCCTTCACATGTAGAAAGATGCAGACAGATTTGTTTATGGGAACTGAAGAAGATGCCATCAAAGAAGATAGAGACACATATCATGGGTATTAGCGAAGGTAAACCTGTGTAGTTACCAATAGTGGTTTAGAATTGAAACTGTTACATGTATTAGACAAACGGTTAGTCAATCTTTGAAAAAAAAATGGTTATTGTTGCTACAGTAGCATTGTTGATGGGGGAGTATACTGCATTGAAGGGGGAAAGTTTTTTTTTTTCTGTTTGTGGGTTTATATCTCACTGAGTTAATAGTTTGGTCAGTGCTTCCCGATGTCTGAAGAAGGGGTGATGTCTGTCAGCAGTTGGAGTTTTGATTTAAACAGTTGCCCCAGAAACAGTAGGCAGTTACAGTAATATGTTATTTGTATGGAATCTTAAACAGACTTGTGGTGAGGTGGGGGGTGGGAAGCATAGTCAGCTGGCAACTTGCAAGCTAAGCGAGAGTGAAAATACGGTAGCTAGTTGGTTTTCAAAATTCTAAGTGGCACCTTGATTTCAGTAATCATGAAGGTGTGGACTGGCACTTTTAATACCTGGGCTCTGTTGTTCTGATTGATGCCCACCTTGCTAAGGCCATCAGCCAATCAGATCCTGGGATTTCTCAAGCCCACTTTCTAATTTCTTATATTGTTTTTATTATGCATCTTGATCTAAATACACAGTGTGATTAAATGATACCGTAAATAATATTTTCATTTTTTAATTTGTTTAAAAAAACATTTCTTTTCAACTGGTGGTTGGGATCAATCAGTCTTACTTGTCACAGGTGTACAGGCCATGCCAAGGACAAGAGAGATGGGAATACAGTGTGAGCTCCTAACTCCACCAGAGCCATAATATGCGGAGGTGTGTGATGATGATGTAATGTCTGATTACAGTCTAGAACTGAATGACTCAGATACCAAATTTGATCTAGGTGATGATCCAGACTCTATCCCTTCTTCACCATCAGAGGTTGACAATGATGACTTTGACATTTGTCTGGATGAACATGAAATAACAACCACTGTGGTTCCTGATGTCACCCCTCGTACCAACAAGAAATACATCATTTTTAATGGGACACTCACTTATCTGCTGCAGTGGTGTCACTGTCCTGAATGTGGGCATCAAGACATTGTGTTTCTCCATAAAACAATTGGAACCATGCTTGTTCTCACAATAAGGTGTCATGCCTGCTCAGCTTCAACTGTGTGGCACAGCCAGCCTTTCTTAGGGTGAATACCTGCGAGAAATCTACTTCTATCAGCAGAATACTGTTTTATGATTCTACGGCTACAAAAGTCCTCAGAGTACTGCAACACATGGATGTATGCTGTTACACCCTGTGGACCTTTTTTCACCACTAAGCTAAAATATTGCTACCTGCCACTTGTAAAGTTTGGAATGAGCAGCAGGAATGGCTGATCATGAACCTATTATCAGAGCAGCATGGATTGGTTTGTGGTGGTGATGGAAGGGCAGATAGCCCTGGCCACTGGGCCAAGTACGGCACATATTCCTTTATGGAACTATCCACTGGAATAGTTTTGGATATAAAGCTGGTCCAGGTGAGATTATTTCATATTTCCACAGATTTTTTCTTCATTCATTCTTTCACCATACAACTACATTGTGACATATGGCTTGCTTACTTCAACAAACATATGTTATTTCTAACTAGAGCAATGAGTGTGGTGAAAGTACTCATATGGAATTGGAGGGTCTTAAACGATATGTGGCTGCCTTCACAGAGTCAGGCCTAACCATTGATCAGCTCATTATGGACTGACACCTACAGGTCATTAGATGGATCCATGAAATCATGGATGACACAGACCGCTGCTATGATGTGTGGCATGTTGCCAAAGGTAGTTGTGTCTTTCCCGATCCACACTTCCCATGTTTTGTGTAATGATTTGCTGTTGATATTAGATGTTAATGTTTAGATGATTGACAAATAGATTTATGATTTTTTTAATACATTTAGAAAAAGAATGGTTATAGATGGCATCTTTGACTCTTCATAAAATGTTACATGTAATAAGGTCAACATGAGATGAATGCACTGTATGTAGTACTTTGAGTAAATATGTTTGAATATAGAACAACTCATAATATGTTGTCTAAAATCTTTTGTAGGAATAAAGAAGAAGTTGCTTGCAATGAGTAACAAGAAGACAACCTCAGACCTCAGACCATGGGTTTCTAATATTGTTAATCACTTGTACTGGTCAGTGGGTCCCATGACTTTTGGTGACGATGAGCTGGTGGTCTCTAAGTGGCAGTCAGTTGCTGCTCATGTCCAGGACATACACACTCACTGCCACCCTTTGAACCAGTCATGCTGTCATGGAGATCTACTTGGGAAATCACATCACAAGCCATGGCTTATACCTTGTAAATATGTCTTCTACTTATAGTTTTGTATTTTTTGTTAGCATAATGTACTTTTTTGTAACATTACCAATACGCCATTCCCCGATCAGAGAAACAGATAACCCATCGACAGACAAGGACCTCCATGACCATTTACTTTGCTCGCAATCACCACACTTGTTTATAGCCTCTGAGACAATCTAATCAGTGGCTTTCCATACTTCTTCCCACCTCAATGTATCCTTGATACTGTCCTATACATTGTTAAGACAACAAACAATACTGTCTCCCACTTCCTCCTGTGTCCAACCACAACCTGTGGTGACAGTTTTGAAATCTGTCCTAATCATAACATGATCAGTGAGTCCATAAGTCACGATTTGCTGAGACTTGTATTAATGCAAATAATATATCAATTTCTACACCCCCTTCCATGTGCATCATCTCTTATTGACTCTGCTCATGCATCATTCTCTCACAACCCCTGCCCCACCCCCCTCCACCAACTAGTAATTATTTCATGGGTTCCTGTCTTCTTCTATATTTGAATATGATTTCCACTTCCACCTCAAGCACCTTCTCCAGTTTCTTGATAGGACAGATCATGGAACATTTTGATCCCTGTCACAAATGTCTAGAACCAGGTCTATGTTTACTCCACTATGTCCTTGACTGTCTCTCCTTACTATGCCTTCAGGTCAGTGCTTCACTTTCTAATTTACGTGCATTTGTGAAATGTACTTCCAGGTTTGCTGCCTGCCCCCAATTAGATCCCTCCTTTTTGAAATCAGAAATCAATCAATCAATCAATATCTTTATTTATCCAGGCGAGCATCATCGAGCAAGCTCATTTACAAGGTGGACCTGTGGTCCTACAGTAATAATACAGAAAGACAAGTTACAATAGTACAAACAGTAAAAATAGCTGCTATTATAGTAAAAATGCACATTTACAGGTAATATACATTGAATATAAAACTACAAGGAGTCGTGGATAATGAACTTGTGCTGGATCCAAGCCCAAAAACTGTGCATTTTGTAGTGGGAAATGTTAGGGAGAGGGTAGGCATACCAGATAGAAGATATCAAGTGCATAATGTAGGTAGAGGTGGGGAATAGGGGAGCAAGTGAAGAGGACCCAAATGTTAGAGCAGAGTGAGGGATTGGGAGGGCGGAGGACCGTACGAAAGGCGACAAAGCAATTTATGCCCCAAAACGCGGCAACATATGGAGGAGAAAAGCTGCCATTGTACTAAGTGCACGAGGAGGAATATATTAGCAGGGGCATAACTGGGAGGGTCCTGGAGGTTGGGGCAGAGGGAGGTGTTGGATGGACGAGGGACCGAATATTTTTGGGGGCGAAAGACGATAATTATCCCCAAGTGCGGTAGCATGTGCTAGAATCAGGCTGCAGCTGTTCAGAGCATCAATAATAGAAACTGTTGTGTCAGGTGGTGGATCGATGCTATGCATTACATTACATTATAATCATAAACTCATAACACTTGGGATAATAATACTCAGGATTTAGGACAACAGAAGGGTAATACCCATTAATGTTGTCCCCACTTCACAATGGAAGTAACAAGTTACCATCTTTAATGAACCTGTCAAGTCTTGCCTTAAATTAATTAATGCTAGGGGCATCAATTACATTGGCTGGTAGCTGATTCCACAGTCTAGCTGCTCTAGAAACATAACCCTGCCTCCAGGATTCTGTTTTAGTGTGATTCTCAATAATCCGATGACTATGCCCCTTAAGTTATATCTAATATCCTTATGGGCAAGATGTAAGTCCCTTCTTAACACTTCATCATTTAGAATTTTGTGCATCAACAGGATGTCCCCCCTAGCATGCCTAGTCTCAAGATGCCATAACCCCATACCAGATAATCTTGTTTCATATGGTTTCTCCTTGTATTGGGATGTCAGCTTGGTAAATGACCTCTATGTTCTTTCAACCAAAAGTTTGTCCTTCTTAAGATAAGGACTCCAACTTTGGGAGCAATAGTGCATATGTGGTCATATATAGGTTTTATACAATGGAAGTAGTATGTTGAAATTTATAGAAAAAAGATCTGTGGACAGAGTTAACAAGGTACATTGTTTTATTGGTGACTTGTTTGCAGTGAGCACTACTCTTGAGGTCAGTACTAATATATACTCCAAGGTCCGTTTCACAATATGATGTTTTTAGTTGGTTCACTTGGATGTAATAATTCTGCTGCATATTGTTCTTCCCAAAATGCATAATTATACATTTATCTAAGCTGAATTACATCCTATTTCTTCTTGCCCACTCAGTGATGTTCTCAATATCTTCCCCAAATCTAAACCTGTCTTCAAAGGTATGCATAATAACCCCCAGTTTTACATCATCTGCAAATTTACTCAGCTTGTTGTTACTCTTAATACTTAGGTCACTTATGAAGACATTAAACAAAAGTGGACCCAGTACCGATCCCTGAGGGACACCACTAGTGACTTTGGCCTCAGTGGATAAATAGCTGATGACTCTTACTGATTGGGTTCCGTTCATAAGCCATTCCTTTATCCATTTTATCACCTTGTGATTAGTCCCCAGATCCACTAACTTCAAGACAAGACCACTATGTGGCACCATATCAAACACTTTCCCAAAATTGAATAGCACCACATCTACTGCTCTACCTTGATCTATATTACTCCCCACATAACTGTAAAAACTGACTAGATTGGTTGTACAGGACCTCTTTTGTTTGAATCCATGTTGTGTCATATCTTCAAGACCTTGTTTGCCAAATGGCTATATATATCCTCAGAGATTAGACTTTCTATGATTTTCCCCACTATCGATATTAAGCTAATAGATTGGTAGTTTGCAGGGTTGTTTTTACTACCCTTCTTGTATATTGGTACAACAGTTGCTTTTTGCCAATCTTTGGGGACATAACCTTCTTTTAATGATCTTTGCCCTAAATCTGCTATGATTGTAGATAGTTCTTTACCCACCTCTTTCATAAGTCTTGGGTGCAAATCATCAGGACCAGATGACTTGCTCACATCTAGGGCCTTCATTTTACTATAAACTTTTTCAACTGAGATTACCTCTGTAAAATTTGGTATAGTTTGATCAGGTAAGTCAGATGAAACCATATGTTGTTCAGTACTAAACATTGAGCTAAATATGTATTGAACTCACTGGCCATGTCATCAGGACTATTATCTATTGTACCATTGATGTTAAGTGGTCCTGTGACTCTATCTGTACCCCTATTCTAAATAATGTATGCATAGCAGCCCTTAATATTATTTTTTGTGTTCGCTAACTTGTATTCAGAATGCACTTTAGATTTCCTTATCTCATATTTTAATGCCCTCAAGGTTTTCCTATACCTATCCCTGTTTATGACCAGCGGATTTTTTTTTTATTTTCAATATGCCGTTCACTTTTTGTTTTTAAGTTTCTTGATCCTTCCACTAAACCATAACGGCTTTTTTCATCTTTTGTTGTATACTGATGTTATGGGGACATACCGTGATTCTAGGTCATGAATTATTTTGAGGAACAGGTCCCGACACGGTTCCATATTTAATCCTTCTGACAATGTTTTCCAATTAAGCTGTAGTAATTCCTGCCAAATAGCACTGTAGTTAGCTTTAGTGTAAAGTTTATGCATTGTTTTTCCCACTGTAAATTTCTTAGATTTATTTATCATGAACCTAATTATATCATGGTCACTACTGCCAAGTGGGGGGTCAAGCTTAATGTTCAAAATGTTTCACACTCATATTAGTCATAATAACTTCCAGTATGTTCTGTCCACGTGTGGGTTTATTTATATATTGTTCAATCCCAGATGATGATACGGTTGATTGTATTCTACTTCCCAGTGAATTAATACCTAAATCTTCCCCCCAAGTTATGTCCAGGAGATTCAGATCCCCTACTAATAATACATTAGAGTTCTCAGTTACAGATGCTATATTCTCAATAAACTGTTCAGTATCATGTGCAGCTGTATCTGGTGGTCTATAAAAAGACAGCCAATCTGAATTTCTTTCCCTTCAAGCCAGTAATGTCCACCCACAATACTTCAATCTGACCAATATCCTCATTAGTACTGCTAGATAGACATTCAGTGTTCTCGTTAATGTATAATACAATGCCCACATCCTTTCTATTTATCCTGTCCTTACTTATTAAACGATAACCCAGTAAGTGCTTATTCCAGTTACTATCTGCACTCCACCAGATCTCCATAATCCTGATGATATCTACTTTATTATTATTGAGTAGAATTTGAAGCTGTGCCATTTTATCCTTATTCAGACTTCTAGCATTAAAATACATAACTGTGACTTGTTTATTGCTCCTTGTAGAGGGTCTCTTATGATTAACAATTTTTCCTAGGCTGGAACTTGAAGCCTGTTCCCTTTTCTCCTTATTAACTAGTTTAAACAGTTTATCTCTTTCTTAATTCTCATACCTAAAATTCTACTACCCCCGAAAGTTCAAATGAAGATCATCTCTACAATAAAGGTTAGGTTTGTTGTGAAAAGTATCCAGTGTCTTAGGAAGTGATAGTTATTTTTCTGTGCCCATCTCCTCAGCCATGAATTGGCAAGACTGATTTTTTTGTGTTTGTATGCTGAAGCTCTGGGTTTGGGAAGAATCTCTGAGAAAGTAATTTTGCAGTCTTTCTCCTAAAGCTTGTCACCCAATCTTATGAAATCTTTCTGTATAGCTGGTACTGATTTGTTACATAGATCATTAATATATATATTAGAGATGGGTGAAGTGGCCCCAATTCCTCCGCAAAGTGATTTACAGAGTGAAGGAGAAATTAGCAGTGGCTTACTTGATGCGGCCGGTGTGCCAGCGTTATAATGGGTAATGTGAAGTCAATTGAAAACAATGACTTCATATTACTCCGCCTTCACAAACCACTACTCCGCCAATTCTTAAGGTGAAGTACATTGAATACAATGTACTTCGTCTCACTTTGCCTTGTTTTTAAGCTCCAAAGGTGAATTTTGCAGTGATTCATGGGATTTCAGGTCACATGGGCTCTAGATTGTTCTGCACAGCCTCAATTTGGGGTAGTGTATGTGTAGGAAGCTGTAGGAGATGGCCTGCTCTGAGAGCTCTCTGTGAGTCAAACCTTCTAAAAGCTGTTACAAAAGCCTTTTTGAGTCATTTGTTTTGCTGAAACTTTAGTTCATCGATTATAGGAAGCCCTCCTGTGCTCAAGTCATCGAGCATTTATTCTTTGTGTGTGGATTTTGAATGTTAATGTACAACATTCAGTCTGTGTACTGAAAGACAGTGGAAGTGTGCTTTGGGGGAAGGGCGTATCTGTGGTGTAGGTAGATTAACTTGGAGAAAAAGACAGTTCATTCTGTTTTGGTGATATTTTTCTTGTATAACTGTGTTGATGTTCACACAGTAATATTTTCAATAATCCTTGTCCTTTTTTTGCTGATTATTGTGTTGCAGCAGTGCATAATTTTAGTTTGTTTAAAATATGTGGTTATATTACTGACGTTTTCAATTTGCTACTCATTACTTTGTGTGTGTGTGTGTGTGTGTGTGAGTATGTGCGTGACACGTGTCATCAAATCAGACACCTTTAATTGTGCCACATAGTAATTTTAGCAATGTGAACCTGCTATCCACTGCAGCTGTATGATTTTTGTACTTCTCTGTGGTATCTTTACTGGTACTAGTACTAGTGACTGTTATGGCAGCAGAGCAGTACAGTGCCCCCCCCCGCGGCCCACCCAAAACGGTAATGGTTTTCTTTTCCAGATTTGAATTTCTGATGGTGAGCACTGGTTAGGTGGTGTGCCTTTGCATCTGCATCTCTTCAGTGCACAGCTCAGTCTTAATCGGTCTGTGCATTTGCATCTCTTTAGGGCCCAATCTCCATCAGTAAGTTAAGTCACAGTTGTTTCTTTGTCTTTCCTTCAGAGTACTGGACAGGTGTGGTGCATAATTCTGCATGAACACTGTATTCGTTAATATGTGTTTTTAAGTCTGGACCATCATCACAAGTCACTCATGATACAAATCATGTTCCTCATCATCACAGTCACAAATCACGATTCACGATCATGTCACGAATCACAACATTAATTTTTGTACTAGTTACTTGGATGTATTGAAAGCCTGTTTTGTAGTATCTCTCCAGGCTTCACCACCCCACCATTGTACTCATTAATACGTGTTTTTAAGTAGGGTAGTTTAGTGCTACAGTTCATGGGGAAGTACAGCCGTAGGCATTCACATTCCCAATACAGTTCCATATTGGTTATCTCACACCATCAACACCAAATCACGTTCTTCAACATCACGCTCACAAATGCAGTCACAAATCACGATTCACGATCATGTCACGAATCACAACATTAATTTTTGTACTAGTTGCTTGGATGTATTGTAAACCTGTTTTGTAGTATCTCTCCAGGCTTCACCACGCCACCATTGTACTCATTAATACGTGTTTTTAAGTTGGAGAGTTTTGTGCTACAGCTCATCGGGGAAGTACAGCCATAAGCATTCGCATTCCTTCCTGTAAGCATGTGAGTTACAGTACTATAAGTAGTGGTGGGCAAAGTGGCTCCAATTTGCTCTGAGAAGTGATTCATGGAGTAACGTAGAATCCTCGGAGTACTCCACAATGTGAAATGGAGTACTTTGATTCATAATGAGGAACTCGAAGTCCATTGAAACCAATGACTTTGTGTTATTCCACCTTCCCCAAACCACTTTTCCACCAATTTTAAGGCAAAGTACATTGAAATCAATGTAATTCACCTTACTTCACCTTGTAATTGAGCTCCAAATGAAATTCTGCAGTGATTCATGGAATTGCAGGTCACATGGGCTCTAGATTGTTATGCACAGCCTCAGTTTTGGCCTGGGTAGTGTGCGTGTAGTGGTAGCTGGAGACAGTTTGCTCTCAGAGCTCTGCGATTGAAAACCTCGAAAAGCTGTTTAAAATGCCTTTTTGAGTCATTTTTTTTTTGCTCAAAATGTAGTACATCGATTGTAGGAAACCCTTCTGTGCTCATATTGAGTGTTTATTGCTGTGTGTGGATTTTGAACGTTAATTTAGAACAGTCAGTCTGTGTACTGTGAAATGTGCTTTGGAGGAGGGGCATATTTGTGGTGTAGATACATTAACTGGGAGAAAAAGGCAGTCTTTCTTTTTTGGTTATTTTTTTTTATATAACTGTGTTAATGTACACACGGTAATATTTTCAGTAATTCTTGAACATTTTTTGCTGATTGTTGTGGTGTAGCAGTATATAATTTGTCTGTTTAAAACATTTGGTCATATTACTTGTAGTGTGTATGTGATGCATGCCATTAAATCAGACACCTTTTATTGTGCCACAGAGTAATTGCAGCAGTGTGAACCTGCTATCCACTGCACCTGCATAAATTTTTTATACTGCTTTGTGGTATCTTTACTGGTAGTGGATTGTTACTGCCGTGCACTAATCCCCCAACTGGCAAAATATATTCCTTTCCAGATTTGGATTTGTGACTTGGGTGCACTAGTTAGGTGTTGTTGTGCCTTTTTGTATGCATCTTTTGACTGTGCAGAGCAATCTTAATCTGTCTGTGCATTTGCAGTGCACCATTAATTCTGGGAGACTGCATTTCTTGTTACGCTCTCATTTCACTTTGTCAGCACTGGGGAATTTTCTGGACACAGGACAGTAACATTTCATCAGCAGTGGAGAATTTTCTGGACACAACAGTAGCATTTTGGGGATGCACATTAATTCTGGTGACTCTGTGTGTGACCACTGCGCACATGACTGAGTGCACCATTAATTCTGGGAGACTTTGCATTTCTTGTTATGCTTTCATTTCACTTCATCAGCACTGGGGGGTTTTCTGGACACAAGACAGTAGCACTTTGGGGATGCATATTAATTCTGGTGACTGTGTGGGTGGGGTGCTGCCAATATTGTTGTCACTCCGCCTTAATTTGCATTTAAGGTGGAATGACAATGTGATGTAATAATAACAAGGTGAAGTGAGCCTTTCCTATGGGGCACTCTGCGTAGCGAAGTGCCAATGCAAAGTGGCCACTTCGCGTTTACTTCACAGGTGGATTTTAAATTCGCTACATCTCTAATATATATGGACTATTGCAACCAGTTTACTACCTGCCCCCCAAAAGATGTTTACTACCTGCCCCCCAAAAGATATTATCAGTCATGTCCAAAAAATCCTGAACTCCTGCCCCTGAAAAGCTACTGATCATAATATTGGCTTTATCCTCTCCACATACATATCTATCCATATGTTTAATTATTGAGTCACTAATTACTGTGACCTACCTTCCTGCTTCATTATTATTGGATATATGTGTAGGGAAACTCGGGGGGGGGGAATGTGCTGTGAGTGTTAACTTCCATCTGCTCATCCTGGCTAACCTCATTGTGTGGTAACCCCTGGTATCTATTTTTAAGTGGTATATCTGAACAAACCACATCTTCCTCAGAGTTTTCTCCACCCATTTGTACTGCTGAGCACTCCTCTTGTTCTACTATAACACCCAGATTCCCACAAACATTCTCTAGTGTACATTGACCTGCCTCCTTCAAGGGGCTCCTAGCTCTCTTTTTCCTTTTAACTGAGTTTACAAAACACCAGTCACTTTCGTCAGCTGTTTCTGTGCCAGTAATTTCATTTACCAGTTTGCGTTTAGTCCTGGAGTCAGTATTACAACTTAACCCTGGTTCTGCATGTTCTTTGTTAAGGCTTGATAGGATTCTTAATTTATTAACCATTTCCAACTGACTAGTCTCAAGGGTTTCAAGTCTGGTGGTAAACAATTGTAACCTGTGTATAAGTTCTGATTGTGCAAGCACTTTTTTGCATACATAGCCCTCACAATTTGAACCTACATCCACCATCTTATACATTATGCAACCATGGCACTTAGGCCCAGATATTCAAAAGGGCTGCACCATGCACAGTAGGGTTGCTCCAGCGCAAGTCTGAAAACGCACCATTCTGCGATATTCAGTGGGAGACAGATGCGCCCCCCAAATCACGCTGAGCAAGAGCGCAATGATAATGAATGCATGCGCAACTGAAGGGGGAGGAACCATGCATAAATGGCGCAGTGTGATATTCAACAACATGCGCCATGCGTAACAGGGGAGCAAGCAGAAGTTGCGTGATAGCGGAAATGAGCCAAAATAAAAAGGAACAAGGGAGAGGCACAAGAATGCTACAGGGAAGGCACATGTGGCTGACTGCTAGGCAGACACACAGGGCAGGACAGACACACAGGAAAGGACAGGGAAAGGGCACCCTGAACCCACAGGCACAGGGAAGGTGTGGGGAGCCACAGCCAAAGACAGTGCAGAAGAGGGAAGTGCCACACAGCACTGAGGCCACCACAGGAAGGTGTTCCCGGTGCAGGGGAAGTAGCAACAAGGACAGCAGGGGGGACACAGAAACAGCTGCTGGGGGGGAACACAAGCCAGAGACATGGCCAGTGCCACCATCCAGATGGAGGCAGTAATGAGGGGGGTGAGAAGGCAGTCAGAAGGGGGGGCACAGTCGTGGAAGGGCCCGTTGGTGGTATGCCCCCAACAGGCAATACCAAGCCTGCACCAGCTTCGAGCTGTACAGTGATACCGAGATCGTGGGCCGGTACTGCCTGAATCGGGCAATTCTGAGGTGGCTCTGTGAGCTGTGCAGTGATGTGATGCAGGCACCCACACGACAGAGCCTTGCTCTGTCAGTGAAGACTAAAGTGACAGCTTGCATGTACCTGCTCACCATGGGTACCTTCCAGTGACCAACAGGGGACACCACAGGCATAACCCAGTCGGCTGCATCATGTCACCTTCCCCAATTCCTCAGCGCACTGCTGCCACATGCTGCGGAGTACATACATTTCCCCAGCACACCAGTGGAAGCGCACAGCAAACATACAGGAGTTCCACAGGGTAGCACGTATGCCTGGCATGCTAGGGGCAATAGACTGCACCCATGTGGCCATCCACACATCACCTGGCCCTGAGGGGGCTGCATATATCAATTGGAAGGGCTATTCAAGCATCAATTGCCAGGTAGTGTGCGATGCCAGGGGGTGCATAATCAATGTCTGTGCAACGCATCCTGGGGGAGCACATGATGCCTTCATCTGGCACCAGTTGGCACTGTGCCACAGATTCGAGAGTGGGGACATCCCTACTGGCAACTTAGTGGGTGAGTATGCAAACCACGCAGAAGAACATAGAGCTTGGGAGGGGCATGGTCAGAGGTGACATGGGTTTGGCCTACGGCCCAAGGCAGGGTGATGCTGATCACCAAACTAACCTCCACCCTCTACACACAGGTGACAGTGGATACCAACTCCATCCCTGGCTGGTCACACCATACCAGCGGCCCGCGACCCCATCGCAGCAATGCTACAATTAGGCACATGCCACCACACTCAATGTCATCGAGTGGGTGTTTGGGATGCTGATGGCAAGTTTCCATTGCCTGGACAGCTCCGGCAGTGCCCTACAGTACAGCCCCTCGAAGGCCTGTGGGCTATTCCTGGCCTGTTGCATCCTGCACAACATGGCCAACGACTTTGGGATAGCTGTACAGGTCAAAGAGGGGGACAATGATGGGGACGATGAGGACATTGGTGAAGATGGTGATGGGCAGCCCCCCCTTGGGCGACGGAACCCCCTACTGCTCCGGCTGGCACAGCTGCACTGGGACACCATCACAGAGGAGCACTTCAGCCAACCCAGGTAAATCATGGGGCCATGTGCAACCACCAGTCGCAAAGGCACAACCCACAAACACGCATGGACACACACCAGGGGTGCATACTGTCAAGGGAAGTGGCCGAGCACAGAACCGCACACACCACCAGGGATGGGCGAGGTCTAACATGGCACATGGTCATACACACACACACATGCACCTCACAAGACATGCACAAAGGGTAGGAGGCACGCCGACCCAGACCGCCACCCCTAGCCACACACACGTCCACAGACCACCACGCCCACTGCCTGTCATTGTGCGTGTATCAGAGGCTGGGCACCATTGCACAGTGGTGTACAGTGCAACACAGACATCATCATGCACATGCCACAGTGGACAGCAGCCGGGAGGGTGTGCAGATGGAATGTGTTTGTGTGTGCAGGGCCGGGTACCCCACCCATGCATTGCCCGTTGAACAACACAATGCACACAGGGCAGCATCAGACAGCAGCCGTGCTGGGAGACAGGTCAGTCATGCGCCACAGTGCCACGGCTGCCACAAATGCATGGGCGGCCCCGCCGAGACCCACCAGCAGTCACAGGCTGACCACTGGCCTCATGGGGTGGCACCGACAGTCCCCCAGGGGTTCCACTGCGTGAACGCGACCGTGCTCGTGCAGGGGTCTGCAGCACACCGAACATGCCTGTGCCAGGTGTGCTCGGGATGCCCACAGCTGAACCAAGTGTCAGCAAGGATGGTGTCGCACGACACCGGGAATGGGGGGCGGACATTGCACTGCATGGTGTCTGCGACGCATGGGCAAATAACTGTGTGCCCATTGTGGCCATGACAGCTGTGAATGCCTGTGTCTGCCTGTCAATGGCAGCGGTCACATCCTCCCGCAACCAGTCCATCCCTGCCAAGAGCAGAGTGGTGTCTCTGCTGCGCCGCTCCTCTACTTGGCGCAGAGCCACACTCAATGCATCCATCACCATCACAAGCCACATCTGCTGATTGACTGATGCTTGCAGTATGCGGGTGTGCTCATCTAAGAGGTCATCTGCCTGATCAGCATGCTGTCCCTCAGGGTGTTCGAGGCCCTGATGCTCATCACCCCTTGAGGGTGGGCGCTGCACACCAGGGCCAGGCCTGGGCATGTCCACAGGCGGTGCACTGACACCGCCCCCTGTCAGTGTACCCCCATGGCCATTGGCCGACTGCCGATACTGCCCCTCCGGCTGCCGCTCTCCAGGGCTCAGTGGTGCTACTGCAGTGGCCGCAACAGTCCCACTGTCCTGGACACACACCAGTGCTGCCTCACTGGTGCAGACAGGCACAGGCTGGGACTGTGATGACACGCAGGCCTCCATGGTGGCACCACTCACAGGCATGGCTGCGATGTCACCTACTGTGTGGCCATCCTGTGGCCCACACATGTCACTGCCCATGATGTTAGCTCCATCATCATCGGTGATGGATCCGGCACCAGCCCGAGTCTCAGCATGCTGGCATCCATGGACGCTGGCACACTGGGACACAGGCAGGGCCTCCTCCGCACCTGCTCCACCAACATCAGTCCGGACATCCAGACGGGCCCACTGTCACCCTGTCCCCCGTATTCCTGTGGAGGTGGATGGGCCCTCCTCCATTTCCATGATACTGGCCTCAGTGGAGTAGCCCACCACCACTGACCCATGTAGATGCTCAGGAGTGGAGCTGTAAGGGAAAAAACATAGCATTACTGCATGTGACCTACCCTGTCCCCCCCAATAGACAGTCCATGACCTACCATGCAGTGACGGGCTACCACCCATCTGGAATCCACCACCCGGAACACCCTCAATGGTGCAACACTGCATGCTGCCAGCAACCCATTCTTTCTGTGGGATCAGGCATTGCACCTCCGGCTGTCCCCCACCAGTCACAGACCGTGCTGCCCTGATGGCAGCCACCTTCTCTTTAATTCTCCGCCTGTCCATGCCCATCTTCTTTTTGCACTCCTGCATGGAGCGCTGGTGGCTGCCATGCAGGTTGACAGCATGCGCCACCTCCTCCCATGCAGCAGCATGGGCCTGTGGTGTTCCCTGGAGTCCGCTGAGAAGTGGCTCCTGGTCGAGGTAGGCCTCAAACAGGGCATCTGTCTCTGCCTTTGTGAAGTTTGGCCTCCTCTTCCTCCCATGACTCTGTTCCTCTTCCTCCACCACACGCTTGGTCATGATTCATCCTGTGAGAATGACAGGTGTTACCTGTGACTGTGCAGTCCCATGCATGTCCCAAACTCCACAGTCCACACTCCCAAACAGCATGCAACTCACTGCAATAGACTACAGTAACCGACTATGGCCAGTGCAGCCCAATGTCACATTTTTATAGTGCAACCCATGCAAATGAGGCAAGGCCATTTTTAAGTTGATGCAAATGCAGTGACTACGCCATTGAATGACTGATTAGATGATTTGTATATGCCAGCTGAATATCACGCTGTTGTGCTTTGCGCAATTGTGTTGAACATGCTGAGCCAAGGGCGCAGTTCTGTAACATGTGCAGTACACACCTAACTGCACATGCCCAGGTTGATGATGCAGGCACCTGCCATGCTGCTGATGTGCTGTGCGCGGGATGCTATGCAGGGCATGGCCACCATTGTGCCAATTGTGTTACAGCGCTGTTCACATATATAACGCTGTGGCACTGGGGCATCGTAGGCGCACTGGGGCAACAGCGCTGTAGGCCACTACAGGAGGTGGCACACAGGCACCCAATCGCACTACACGCATTGGGTTCCTATTGCGCTGTGGCTGTCCGTGCGCCAGAGACCCTTGACCCTGTGCCTGACCTTTGCCTCCTAGGTGCCATGCATCAGGCATGGGTGCACCACTATCACACAGTTCGGTGACAGCGCGATAGGGAATGGCAGCACTGTACCGTGCAGCATCTGCACATGGCAGGACCGTGCTGCCGAGCACCATTTTGATTCAACCACACAGCAGAGATGGTGCGGAGGCATGCAGTCATTTGGAGCCAGGTTGAGCTAGCCAACCTGATGACAATAGTTAAGCCCCATGCTGGGGCTTTGTATGGAGAGGCACCCCTGGACAGGGCCAGGAGTGCGGTCTGGCAGGAGGTGGCCGATGCCCTGGAGGAGGCCACCAGTATGGGGTGCATGGCAGAGCAGTGCCACCATCATTACAGGGACCTGAGGTTGCAGGGACCTGAACCTGCTTGCCCGCCTGCGGGCACATGCCAGGAGGGGCACGGTGCCACGGCCAGGTAGGTGCAACATCCATACACTAGTATCGTCCATACGGGTATCATGGTTGCATGTGTACGGCACATGGGAAGGGCCATCCGGTGTTGGCTGTGGTGGTGGTATCGGGTGTGGGGTGGTTGGGTATGGCTGTGTGGGATTGCACACACATGGGGGTGGGGGGACTTTGTTACCGGATTGTGCTGATGTTCCTCTCTCCATGTTTGCACCTTAGGTCCTGAAGAACACCAGCAGAACCGGGACCAGAGGCGCCGCCTGGAGGGGCAGTGGGCCAGGAGGGATGATGGTGGTCAGCAGCGTGTGGACCAGCCTTATGATGGTGAGTGCCTTACATCCATGATTACTATTGCATGCTGTATAACTGGGCGGGCAGCGGGGCATGGCCACCATCCATTGACACCACTGCCATGCACACAACTTGTTACAGTCAGCACTGTCCAGTGGCACTGCATGTCTGGGAGTGCATCAATGGTGGTCCATGCATGCACCGGGCACATGGCTGTGGCACTGCCTTCACACCGCATAGCCAAGTCCCTGTACGGCCATGGTGGTGCTGTGCAGGACATGGGCGGTGGGTGTGTGCAGTGGTCCACATGGCTGTGGATGCCTGGGTGGGCAGATCTTGTGGACACGGTCGCTGTGGGTGGTCGCACACCATCACAGGGGCGTGGCACATGGCTGTATGCCATGCACAATGGGTGGGCTGCAGAGGGCTAGACAGTCACACTTATTGACTCTGCTCCCTCGTCCTAGGTGGAAGGCGACTTCAGGAAATGCAGAGGGGTATACGTGAGCTGCTCCAGGTGGCAAGGGAGACTTTGAAGCTGCTTCATAGAATCCACCACCATGGGGTGAGGAGGAGGAGGAGCAGCAGACATCAGTGCCATGATGAGGAGGACCGGGGCGCACGTTGATGTCCACATGCCCCGACTACCACCTTCCCCCCGACCCACCCTCACATCCCTTCTTCCCTCTCCCATATGTTCACCTCTGCCCCTTACCCACCCCCACCTGTTATGTGGCCCTTCCTCCCCTTGTAAATATTTGTAAATAGTTTTCTGTTACATCTTTTAAATATATGAATTTTGTTTTGACAACTGTGGTGGTCTTTGATTTGCAGTGGGCTACAGGTGCTCAGCTGCAGTGGAGTGCATGGCGTCAGGGGTGGTGCACGCATGGATGCGTGTGTGTGTGTGTGTGTGTGTGCAGAGGTGAACCGCCTATCGTGTGGGCAGGGGGATCAGTCACTGTCTGTGGTTTGTGTGTTGTACTCTGTGCACTGGATGCCTGTGTGCAGTGGTCCATGGGGCCTGCACTGTGTGCATGGCATCCCTGTCAGACCGTCCATGGCCTGTGCAGCTGACACCCTTGCATGTCTGTTGCTATGCATGGTCTGCTGGCGTGTCAGTGGTGGCTGTCCATGCTGGATATCAACTGTACCTGGCACAATGCCAGGTTGCCTTCCATCACCATTATGGTGCACTTCTGCCTCCGGTGGCACTGTGGCCTCCGCTGTTGTTGTCCCCCTTCCATGCTGTCGCTTGTGTCTGTTGCAGGGGATGTGCTCCAGTGTTTGTCACCTGTGCTCCAGCGGCATGCTGGTGGCATACAGCTTCATGGTGCCTGCTCAGGGTGGCTGGCACACCTGTGCAATGTAGGGGTGCTGGCTGTGTGTACACGTCAGCCGTGGCCACACGCCAGTGGCTTGATTGACCCGCTACTGTGTCCCTGTGTTGGTGTGCCCTTGGGTAGGGGTGGGTGTTTGTCCATGCACTGTGTTGCATCCTGTGTGGTGCATGCTTCCATGCTACACTGTGCGTGTCTGTGCTGGCTGTTGTGGCCAGTGCTAGGATGGGATGTGTCCTTGGGAGAGTGTGCAGGGTGCTGTACCACTGGAGGTGGGGTCCGGGGCATGCCCTGTTGCATGTGGGGTACCTCGTGTCCTGGCGCATGGTCGGTCTCTCAGCTGTACCTATGGGGGATGTGCAGGGCAGCAGTGTGTATGCATTTGTTGCATCGCTGCCTGCTGCTGCCTGCTGCAGGGTGCTCATGGTGGGGCTGCCTTGCATGGCTCCATGGTGCACAGGGTTGCATTGTCACAGTGGAGGTGGTGGCATGCATGGGGTGTCCTGCACTGTTGGGCGCTACTCCTGGGCAGGGTGTATGGGGATCATGGTGCAGGGTGTGCTCTGCATTGGTGGGATGGTGTGGCATGGGGAGGTCGGCCCTCCTTGTGTGCCGGTCACAGCTTGCCAGGGGGTGTGCTGGGGCACCATGGCCCGGCTGTGGGTTGGTTTCTGGTATCCATGGGCCGGTGGTTATTCCAGCTCTCCCCCGGTTGTGCAGTGCATGGGGTGTGGGGGACAATGTCTGTTCTGCTGTGTGCTTCTCTGACCATCTGTGGCATGGGTGCTGGGCACCTGCATCCATGGTTGTGCTGTTGCATTGCTGCCCTGCTGCAGGGGGCATCCTTGGTTGCGCTATGGCGCATCTGGACTGCTCCGCTGAGCATCCCTTGTTGCGCTATGGCACATCAGATATGCTCAGCTTCACATTCCTAGTTGCGCTATGGTGCAGGTGGTGCAATATTCAGTCGTCGGCCATAGGTGCATCTTGGCCTGCGCAGTTTTTGAATATCACGCTTCTTGCGCATGGGCGCAGTGGACTTGTGCTTGCTCCTGCTGTTGCGCACTTTTTGGGTGCAGTTTGAATATCTGGGTCTTAATGCATAAATCACCATCACTTGTTAAGATGGTAGAGGCCATTTTAACCTTAACCTGAGATGTTCCCTCTAGTCAAACTATGTTTGCCTGCTTTTTGGTTATAGTGTTTGTGCAGTCACCTACTTACCTGCTCCGGCGGACATGGCAGACACATGCAGACATGCTTGCGCATGTCTCTGCACATGACACTGTGCACCCCACTCACAGAGGGGGCTGCTTAAATAGTTGGAGACCCGGAAGTAAATTCTTTCAGGTCAATTACCCCACTACCACAGAGCTTTAGGTATGCTTAAAAAAAGAGATACAGTGTCACTGTTCTAGAGAACCCCTGTTTGAAAAGTGCAGTGTTAAAGTTTAAATCAGTAAAATCACTCACTGTGGCCTCTGTAGTCCCTAGATACAGCATGGACTACAAACATGAACTGCACTTCCTGGTTCCTGAGCTGTCTGCTCTCTGATTTGGCCCTCTCTCAGCAAATTTGCCCATACTGCAAGGTCGCTGGAATCACACAACTTCCCCATACTGTTTCACAGCACAGGTCTGTTTCACAGCATATGCAGGCAAGAAGTGGTGTTCCCACTGATGGTAATTTTTTTTACTACAGCAGCCAATGCTGCAGTGCAATTGGAGGAATTTGTCTCAGGGTCCCGGCTTTATAATGGCGTCTGTCATTTATCAGGAAAATACCAGACATCTGAAATTGAGGCTTTTCAGAGTCTCCTAATACAATTTGCTCCCAAGATGATGGTGTTCTTGTTCAATGGCATGAAGTGCAGGTACACCTTGTTTCCACATAAAGCAAATACTTAAAATCGTTAACAGTGTTGTATGTTGAAATGTTTTATCAAGGTTACTTTATTCAAAGCTGGTGAACATTTATGATGTGTTTCACATTTTTGAAATTTGTCATAACCAAAAAAATGATCAGTGAAGTCACGATTTGCAGAGACTTGTACTAAATCACTCTAAAAATTATTAACTTTCAATACTTCATTCCATGTGCATCACCTCTCATTGAATTTGCTCATGCATCGTTCTTTCACACCCATGGCCCCACCCCCTCATTAGACATTAACAACTGATGCATAGCCGAGGGTAACCTACGCCCAACTGGTCATTAATCAAATGGAAATGACTGACTTTGTGGTCATTGTTGTGAATAGTAGAGTTTAAACTGAACTTCAATTATAAAGTTTACTCATATATGCTTATCTGCACTCCAGAGCTCTACTGGCAGTCATGCATTATAATGAGAATGCATGAAGACAGCAGGCCATTGCAAAAGATGGATCCAAGAGATATTCCCTCCATTTTCCAAAGTACAAAAAAGAAGGCTATGTTGTTCATGGGGTACCTTCTGCAAATACTCATGGTGAGTGGTGTTGTGTAATTCTTTTGCAATCAATAGATAGCGTATAGTAGTTCATTATTTTATATAGAAATCCATCCTTTTCAAAATGCTGTTGTACCACGGTTCAAAGGTCATGGAATGTGATTGTCCCCATTGTGGCAGAACAGCATTCTAGAACCTCTTGAGAATGCACAAGTCAGTATAATTGTGAATGACAAAAAAACACAATGCACACATTTCACATAATACTATACACTATAGATAATACAGGATGAGTGACTCTATGCATAACCATTGTGTTCTGCCACCTCAGGGTTCTGATTCCCACAGACCTCTCTAGCTTCGCTCTAGATGTCAGTGAGAATCAGAACCAATCTATGGCAGAAAACACTGGTTGTGCATAGTTGCCCATCCACGTATTCTCTATATTGTGTAAGTTTGATTACCGTATATGTGAGGAATGCAGTATTATATAGCAAATATGCTGTGTTGGTTGCTGTCTGCTCTCTGACCGTGTGATTGATGTAAAAGTCAATAATCACAACTTATAAACAGGCATTAATGAAAGGTCAGATGACTGCTTGCCATAAAGGCAGAAATTGTCACCTGACCATTCATTAATATTTCAGTAGACCAACAGTTGTCCTGCCGATTGTAAAAAGAGTTTTTGATTTTTTGCTTGTTACAATTAGCTAGCCAGTTTTATAAGTGCATTAATCAACTCCAGTCCATTGGTGTATCAGGGCATTAATGCACTTCCTGGCTGATTGAAGTCACTCGGGCAAGCCCTTGTGTGTCACAATGCACCCGGGCTCTGCATTAGAGTAATGCATTGGAAAGTGTGGTTAATTATGCTTTTATGCACACCTGAGGTGTATGATGTCCCAGAAACACTGAGGGTGAAGCCCGAGGGGATTATTAGGGCATTGCACACTGAGGGTGTGCATAAAATCCACATATTATAACACTGCTCATGTTTTATTTTTTATATTTAATGGTTGATATTGTTTACCGCAGATAGTCATATGCTGTGGATGAAGGAGGTAAAGAGAAGTAAATGTTTGATGGTTATTTATTAAAAAAATATGTTTATTTCTTCAAAAAGTTGCAGACAGCAATCTTCTTGTGCTGTCACTGAGTTATCGCCTTGACCCGCTTCGTGAGGTGGGAGGTGGTGGCAGAGGGAGGGACTTTTAGGCAATGGAGCAGGCGGCAAAAGGGGGCCTTAGTTCCTTATTTTTATTATATAACAATGTATTCTAAATCAACAGTGTTGAAAGCATACTGTTTGAATATTTTCATCACCTAGTGGGGATGATTACTAAAAACTCTTTCTGTTATTTATTCAGACTATGTGCAAGTCCTGATGATTGAAGTTGAGGACATAAGCACTGGAATTTCTAATGATGATTTTACCAGCATGACTGAACCACCTCCACCTGAATTTCTGTCTTCATTGTTTGAGCAACCAGATAAAGCAGTTGCAGTAAACAGCCATATGTCAAGGTTTCTGCAATAAATGGAATACATCACGCCAGTCTCTATCGTGGTACTGGTAATTCATGGTGTTTTAACTGGACATTGGATACATATTCAGGATGGACTGTAACTGATAACATTTCTGTATACTGCTTGGCTGTTTTTTGGTGTGTTAGTGGTAACTTCATGAGCAGGAGTTCTGAAAGGTGTTGCAGGGCTTGTTTCAATCCCTGCACCATGTGACTTACTTTTTGCTGGAATGCCAAACCCATTTGCTGCCACTGTGGTCGATTTTACAATATCTGGTGAAGTTGTGACAGTTATACTGGTTTACAGCAGCATGCACCAATTATGTGGTGCAAGATACATTTATTTAGTTCCTAGGGGTGGTGCAGGCTAGACCACAAAAATGTTGTCAAAGGATATGGGTATGGCACAAGGGATGTAAATTCCCGATCGCTTTCTGGTGAATGCCACAAGCCATGTGTGCCATTTATTCTGCGCACCGGATGCTAGTGGCATTCAAGAAGATTTTAAAATCCATGCCATATGTACAACTGCATCCATTTCAAATACTCTTTCATATATGCATCAGGTAAAGATTGTCTAAATGCAATGTGTGGTCTCATAATCTCCCCCCCCCCCACATCAGTCCCATATCATTCTTTAATGTTACCCTTACAATACACAGCAGCAAAATATTGTGAGGTTTCACTGTATTTGGTCGCACACACATACACTCACCCAAAATCTCAAACACCGGTCAGAGACACACACACACACACACACACACACACACTATGACGCTTGCTGAAAAGATTTCTCCCATGCACTTGTTTTCTCATTATTCCCTCTTTCCACCTCCTCACACTCATGTGTTGTTCTGTACCCTCATCCATTAGAACACCACCCCCCACACACACACACACACACACACACACACACACACACACTGTCTTCCCCCTTTACCACATACTAGTTTCATTTGAAAACCATATCTGTTTTAAAATTGGCAATGCCATTTCTAATTTCCACATCTGAGAGGTGGTGAGGGGTGGGAGTTGTATATAGTGATCATCGTCTCATGGCTCCCTGGTGATACTGTTTGACCACTGGAGGCCATGCACTGGAATCAAGGAGTTACTCATGTAACTACTTTAAAATCACGTAACACCTGCTGCAGTACAAAATGATCCCAGAAAAGGGAGTTATGGCAGAAGCATACTGAACTACTGCCTGCAGATGTTGACTACAAATGTGATATAGAAACAACATTAAATGACATACAGTATTTGGGGTGGGGGTGGGTGGATATTTAGTACATGGTCAGCAATGGAAGGCCATCCAAGTATGATGTATGATGTTTGTTTATTTTATAATTCAAAAATGCATGTTACAATCATACTTTTTTTCAGAAAACAAAGTGTAATAAATACAAAAGGAAGGATCATCAATAAAGTTTTATTCTTGACTATAACTACAGAAATAAAATCAGCATAACATTTCAGGTTGTGTGTATAAATTCATAGTTTTTACTTTGGTTTGAGAATTCGTCTGTTGTAACAAATAACAATTAAATAAGACTTAAACTGTCCAGACTGCAAACTTTAACCATAGTAATGTAAAGCAGCTAACAAAATATGCAAGTAGAGTCATGAAACTTACACGCAGATACTACATTTTTTTTTGCAATTAAATGAATTTTATTAAGCTTATAACTACATTTTAATTTTTGAACTTTACTATCTATTTTGAAGTAAGATAACATAAGCTAATGTAAACATGGTCAACTACTATTAAATATGCTTCTTTGACTCCTGATTTACATTGAGATGGGGTAGACTGAGGCTGCTAAGTACCACGCAAGAATAAAACCTAATAAGACAGTAACCTTTTTTTTGTGGTATGAGAAGTAGACCTGATCTGGTATGAAGGTCACATGATTTTTTTCTATTCAGAGTTCCAAATTTTATGAAACTAGAATTTTTATCTGCAATACCAATAAGAAATATGATATGTGAATTCAATTTGGTGTTCGTTATTACATCAAGAAATGAATTTCTATTTAAAATTCAGAATACTGAAAGCCACAATACTGAGGTAAAGGAAATGATTCATGTATTCTGTTCACTGCACAGGAAGGTAGTGGCACTCACATGTGATGTCCCAGAAATCTCCAGCACCACCTTACTAGCTGTTGGTAGGCAGTGTAATGGTAACATCTACAAGAGAAAAACAATTAGGTATCTGTTGAACAATTAGGTAACTAGAGGATACACAATAGTATTATTAAAAATATGCTATTTATTTTCATACTTGTGGTGTCAGGATGATAATTCACTACTGTTGGAGTGACTAGTGAGTTCTGATAGTCCTGCTCATGCAGAAATGTATATAAGGGCCCAGATATTCAAATGAGATGTGACCGATGCAACTGAGCTGTGCCGACGCATCTTCGCATTGCGCACCTGGGCCATATTCACAAGAAGGGGATGTGCCGTAGAATTCTGGAGATGTGCTGCTCAAAGTTATGCATGGAAGAACCATGCCTAAGTCATAGCCACCCACAGATGGGCTTCTGTACTGCACAGCACAACATAGTATCCTATTTTTCCCTGGTACTCTAGTGGACCCCCCGCCTGTCCCCGATCGTAGTAAAAATAAAGCATACCCTTTTTCCCTAGTAGTCTAGTGGACCCCCCACCCATTTCCAATCATAGTGTCATTGTGAATAATGGCTGACAGTACACAGTGTAAGCCCATTGGTTGACAGTGCCGACCAACTGAATTGTAGCTGGTACAGCAAGCTGTGATTCATGACAGTGCAGTAGGTGGGAAGCCATGGCAATGCACTGGTAGGCTGTGCTGCTCCTTGACTCATTGCCACTGCTGGTACATGGGGGAGTGTGGCAGGATGTGGGTGCTGAGTGCGTGGGGTTGGGGGTCCACTAGACTACCAGGGAGAAAAGGGATGCTGTATTTTTACTACAATCAGAGACGGGTGGATGGGGGACACTAGACTATCAGTGAAATTATGTCATCAGCTGCATGTGCATGATCGGGTCTCGTGCCCCCCACCCCTGCCCAGTTCAACAACCATCATTACCAAATCAAATCACTCGATCCAGTATGTCTGGTATTATCTCCCCTGTGTCAACATATGTTGATTTATGTCCTTGTAGTCAACTATAATATAGGGCACCAACCACCCTTGCCTTCAATATCACCTCCATCACCTTACCCACTACCGATGTGAAGTTGACTGGAAGATAATTGCCTGCCTCCTCCAAGTTGATGCTTTTGTGAATTGGCACCACATCCATCTGACTCCAGTCCTCTGTTACCCACATTGTATCTATGGACAAGGTGAACAACCTCGCTAGGGGTGCTGACAGATCTTCCTTATCTCCTGGAGCACACTAGCATGAGATGCATGCTCACTGATACACTGGCTTGTTAGATTATTTTAAATATTATGGGTGAGAGTGGCATTGTCCTACAGGATACTCAGACCTAACCTTACTCCAATGATTTCTTAGTTGGCAGCTTGGACTCATGGACTTATTATTAGTCACTGTACTAAGGTCCCATGCCTAATTCTGAAGAAACATCTAATACCATGAATTTTAAAAATAATACAAGATTGATGAGTTAGGGTGCAAAATGAAGGGCCTGAGAGTAAGTAATTTACTCATGTATAGAAGCAGCATGGCCATAACGCTGACTTAAAGTAAAGTATGCCGTTTGAAGAACACAAATGTCAAGGCATACTGTGTTGAAGCCAGGATGAAGAGTTATGCATTAGTGTTCAGCCATTCTATCACGTACTAGAGCAATCTCTCGACAGCAGATGGACTCATTCACAGTTTCCATAGCTACACAGTTACTGCATGTACACCTACATTGAATAGCGACATTTTATACATTACTGTTACAAATAAATATTACTTTTTCTCTTTACTTTGCTGTGACTATGTACAGAGTACAGTAGATATCAAAATCAATACTCTATTTCAAGGCATACAATGTGTGCTTATGATGCACAGAAAACTATACAAAGAAGCCAGAAGAATAAGTCAATTCGTCTATCTAGTGTAATCATATTACAGGTACACAGCTGGAGCACTCCCTACCCACTACTCTCATCCTCCAAACCCATGATCCTTACCTTTCCCCTATTCCTAACACAGCCTCTCTTAAAGCTGACTGCTGTCTTCAATGAGATCACCTCTTCCGGCAGCACATTCCAAGTGTCCACCACCCTCTCTATGAAGAAGTGCTTCCTGACCTCCCTCCTAAACCTCCCATCTCCAGCTGAAGACTGTGCACCCTCATGTTATAGTTGTCACTCAGTTTAAAGAGACTCTCCTTCTCCATCTCATTTATCACTTTCAAGTAATTGAAATTCCCAATTATTTCCCCCTATCTCTATCTCTTCTGCCCTCTCTCCACTCATCCATGTAGTACATTATCAGTGCCCTAATCATCTCCTCATATGCTGAACCCTGCTGACCTGCTATCATCATTGTAGCCTTCCTCTGGATCTTCTACAGAAGGTTAATGTTCTTTTTCGAAGTATGTGTCCTGGTACTGAAAAAAGTACTCTAGATGTATCCTTACCTGTGGCTGTACAAGGCAGTATAACCTCTTCTCTACTACTACCACTACACATCCACATATTAGATTTATTATACATTGTACTATATACAACAGTAAGTAATTGTTTATGTACATTCATATAGAATAAACATACTCCCAGCAACGTAGTATGTTAAGATCATGATTATGATAATGGGCCTGGATGAAAGAGAGGATAGCAAAGGTGGTCAAAAGATAGGATAAATATGTCATATGATACATCGGGGAAAGGAAGGACAGGGGAGTAACAATCAGCATTCTGTATAAATGATGGACCACAATGGAGGAAAATAACAAACTAAAATAAAAAAAGGTTGGAACAAATACTTCATATATATCTTCACAGAAGAGATGGTGTGGATGGACATGGGCCTTCAATACAAAAATGAGCATCAATGATAGGGAAACAGAAGCTGTCCCGTTCAATACGCACAGTGCCATGAGGGAATTCAACAAAATAAGAATACACCAGGTTATGTGCACTGATGATGTGAGCACCTAACTTAATGAGAGTGCACAGAAAGGTATTGGTTGAAACACTGACAGGCCCATTTAACAGGTTCCTGTAAACTGCAAATGTGCAGGGGAGTGGATAAGGGTAGACAGCATGTCATTGCACAAAGTGGGTGGGACAGAACTGTCCAGAAATTACTGGCAGGAAAGCCTGTCACCAACATTTGACAAGGTAATGTAATCACTCTGGAAGGATAGTATTGTACAATACATCAATGAAAAAGTTGAGCAGGTAAGGAAACAGCATGTGTTCACAAGGAGGAGGTCCTGTTACACATGATCAAGGTTTTTGAAGAGGTAACCAGGTAGCAAACCAATGCAGGGAGGCACACATGGCCTAGCTGGATTCCAGTAAGTACCTTGACAACATCCAACATAAAATATTGGTAACCAACATAGGCAGTCTGAGGGTGAGAACTCGAATAGTGAAATGGTTTGGCAAACTAGCTTGCAGGCAAGAGCCAAATAGTAGAGGGGAAAGAGGTGCACTACGGGAAGTGGAACTTGATTAGTCAGGTACCACATGAGTATTTGTTGGGTCCCACAATCTTCAATGACTACTGTGTGCTACTTACACGACAGAGGGACTGGGAGAGATGTTAATCCTGTTTGAAGATGACACAACGATCTACAACAGGGTGGACACATGGGGGGGACGGATATGGGAAGATGAGGGAGACCAAAGCATATGTGGGGGGCTGGAGGTTGGGGCATGCAGCTTAGGTGCAGTAAATGGAACAGGCATATGTGGAGAGTGGGGGGCTTCCACTGAATGACTCACAATATCAACCTGCACCACAAAACATGAGGTGTAAACTTATACAATACTCTGCATCCACAACTGACATTATCTGATTGAGGTTGGTTGGGGGGGGGGGATGGAGGAATGATCAGTCATGGGAACAAGCATTGAGGATGGGATATGCCATTTATGGACAGTCAACATCATCCCACATACCAACCAGTGGCACAAGTGGTGCAACCCTCTGCTAATCTGGTTGCTGTTATATGGGCGGTGAGGAGGTAGTTGTCAACAATAATACAGTAACAGGATAAGACATATGGAGGAGGAATGGGGCATGTGACTGTGGGGATTTCATTATCAACCACACAAACCCAGTTGTCTAAACTGTTACAACCCACTGATACACCGGTTTGTAATTCATGGGTGGTGGTGGGACCACCATTATACAGTAGCGTGTGAAGGCATATGGGGGTTGTGATTGGGCATGCAACTGAACTGATAACTATATGAAACAAGCAAACAAAAAAGGTGTGCAATAACTGTTACAATAATAAGATAAAGAGGTTGACATTATATGGCTGGATGGGGGGAGTGGAGTAACCACCGGTATATAGTAATGGGTGCCTGCATATGGAGGGGTAGGATGGGATGTACCTCTGAAGTGAGCACTATATCAAGCCAGCACATAAACAGGTGGCTCACACTATTACAGAGCTCTGCTACAACATTTGGCAATATATGGATGCAGGGTTTGGGGGGGGGGTGTTGAGTGGCACCAGTATACAGTAACTGTGGCAAACATATGGGCCAGATGGGATATGCCAATGGAAGTCTCCCAATATTGATCAGCACACAACTCATTACCACACATTGTGTTTAGGGTTTTGGCATTTCTGTGGGCTGACATTCACTTCATTCTGTGGCTACTGGATTTCACTAGCACTCAAAACTTGCTATTTAGATTACATATGGCATTTGTATAAATGGCAAGGCTGGAGAAAAATATTTGAAAACAGACTCCACCATCCCCATAAGACTCAACATAAACAAATACAGACAACTAACACCAGGGGAAAAGGTTATATGCTGTGAGGCACTACGAATAAATGAAAAAAAAAATGTCAACACATATCACAGTGACACTAACATGAAAAATAAATCATACAACAGGCACCTCTTCAATTTTATTAATTTATTTTACTAATTTCTTTTTTATTTATTTCCCCCATACCATGCAGTGTTATTCAGTTGTTCTATGTTTGAAGCCCCATCAGACTTTGCAGCACTGAGGTCAGAGCTCTCATCGCTACTATCAGGTAGCTGAGGCTCAAACATATACGGCTGCACAGTAAGAAGATTGGGCCAAGCTCCATTGTGTCCTCCATCTGACACCTCATCTTCTTCTTCTTCATATTCCACTTTGGATTGATTACTGACATTCACGTCAGCATCAACACATCCATCAAAGGACGATTCTGACTTGCTGTATAGTGGCAAATCGCATGGATGCATATAGAGGAGGCTCCTCAGTCCACATTGTCATGTCCAGCATCTGGTGTGTGCTCAGAGGGAAACGGTGGTAGACACATGTGTTCAGGCACTTAGTTATTTTGTAAATAAACAAACAATGAAGATCACATTTTTCATTCATTTTTTTGTGATTCACCATAGTTCATTGCAGGCTATCTCAAGGAATGCACAGCAACATTATCCAGGTACGTGTTAGTGGCTCTTTAAAGAGATACTGATGCCTCAAAGAAAACCTTAAAAAGCATAATAATTAGGTACAGTTCTGCCTGCAATCCATTTATAGTTTATATATTTCTCCTCCCCATTATTTATTAGTAAGGAAATTTGCATGAATATATAATATTTTTCTCCTTTGAACTTCTTTAGAGTCTATCTGCCTCTATAGCTTATTCCCTACTTCAAGTCACAATCCTCTGTTGTGACATCACAATCTGTTGCCATGGGAATAACTGTGATATCACAAACAGTGCTCTGTGACTTCAGGTAGGGAGAAAGCAGCAGGAATAGACAAACTCTTCAGGAGCAAAGATCCTTTTTTCATACAGATGACCACAGTAATAAATAATGGGGAGGAGGAATACAGCACTAATGGAAAATACAAGCTGGACTGGGTCTAAATATTAGGTTTTGTTAAAGTTGTCCTGAACATATTACCAGCTCTTTAACCTGTGTTCTCTGTATGACTACAGTGGGACTTTCTTGATTCCTGCAGCCACAGAAGGAAGGTTGCTGCCAACTTGAGTGCCAGTACTAAGCCAATGATCACTCACTCTTTATCTGCCTCTGTGTCTGTCTGTCTGTCTGTCTGTCTGTCTATCTATCTATGTATCTATCTATCTATCTATCTATCTATCTATCTATCTATCTATCTATCTATCTATCTATCTATCTATCTATTTTATGTATGTATGTATCGGTCTGTCTGTCTGTCTCTCTATCTGTCTATCTATCTAGTTATCTATCTATCTATTCTCTTTCCTAAGTCCCTTCCCCCTCGCAGCTCAGCCAGCCTTCTTTCTTTCTTCCCTGAAGTTCCTGCATAATTAATAAAGCGGAACAGGCTGACCACCCCGCTACCACTTTTTCTTCTCCCTCCTCTACAGGTCAACCCCAAATATGTGGTGGCACTGGGGTACCACCCCTGGTGCTGTGGAAAATTATCACAACACTGGGGTGCCCACTCCTTAGTGTTGGCTACAATTCAAGTTTCCATATAAATAATGAAAACTGCCCTTTGTTGTTCTTTTTTTTAAATAACCTGCATAAAAGGAAAATGATTCATTGCCATTCTGACTCTCCCAAACCCCCACACACCCTTCTTTGACACCCCACTCAACACTCACCAGCCCACCCACCCCACACACACCCTCACTGACCTGAAGATGTCCCATGATGTAGATCCACTCTCTGATTTAAAACATGACTTGATGCTTGAAGCAGTGACGGCATTATGAGAAATTAAGGTAAGTCTGGTTTATTTGTTTTATTGTTTGTTTTATTGATTATACTGGTAAGCATAGTAGACACAAAAATGCCCAATTTCACATGCCACAAGAATAAGTTTAACATTTAACTAAATTCATCTTTACAATACATACAATAAAAGCATATAAAATAATATACAAAGTAGGGATGGGCGAACTGACTCTGGTGCAGTTCTGAACCCCCCCCCCTTCCTTGAACTGGGCATACTCGGCTCTGTCCAGAAAAACCAAGCCTTTCATGGCTTGACCTGGATTGTCATGTTAACTCAGTTTGGAAGTGCAGTCCGGTACAGAATAACATTCTCAGCACCAGTACTGCATGGACAAGGCAGTGCGAGGTGCAGCAAAGTGCATAAAAAAAGTTTATTTTCTTCCCTGATCTATGCCGAAGACTCCCGAGTCCTTGGACCATCACATGACCAACAAAGGGAAACCCTCATGATCCTGTGGCACTGAAGGGAGCCAACCAATGAGGGTCTGTGTTCTTTGATTGACACATGTTCTAGCCAATCCTCTGTGCCAGCCACCACAGGACCTCCCTAGGAAACTGAGTATCAAACACATTTGTGGCATTACAGTCAATGAAGACAACAGTGTGTGTGTTTGTGTGTGGAGATGTTGCCAAAAAAACAGAAACATGCAAACATTTTGTTAGAGAGGGAAAGGGAGGGGGAGGGAGAGAGAGAGAGAGAGAGAGAGAGAGAGAGAGAGAGAGAATAGAGACTGAAAGACCAACAAATTCATCAGCAGAATACACTAGAGTGCTGCAGATGTTGCAGCAGACTGAGAGTACTCATAAAAAAAGGATTTTTTTGTTAGAAAGGGAGAGTAGAGGGAGACCAACTAATTCAACAGAAGAGTAGACAGCAGCAGAGTTGCAGACCCAACAGTAAAAAAAAAGCACTCATTTTTCTTTAGTCAGATAGAGAGAGTATATGTATATATATATATATATAGAGAGAGAGAGAGAGAGAGAGAGAAAGGAGAAATTGTTTAACCAGGAAAGGCACACTAAGCCAGAGCTCGTTTCCAGGTGCGGACCTGGGAGCACAAGGAAGTTAAGTGACTTGCGCAGGGCCACACAGTATGCAAGTGAGGCTGTGGGATTCAAACCCAGGTCTGGTCTGCTGGATGTCACTAGATTTGCAGCTCAGAGCCTTAGACCACTGTGCCAGACTGTGTTGCTCATCTCTGTGCTGCCCTGCAAAGTCATATTGCCCAAGACTCTGTGTTGCCCATCTCTGTGCTGTCACCCCACATAGACTGCGACGGGGGGGGGGGTGTCACATATCATACTCTGTGTTGCCCATCTCTGTGCTGCCCTGAAAGGTCATACTGCCCTAGACTCTGTTTTGCCCAGCTCTGTATAGTACCATACAGATTGTGATGGGGGCATCACATCTCAGACTCTGTGTTGCCCATCTCTGTGCCTGAACTAATACTAGGTCATGTAGGTCTCACATATTTTGAGAGGAGGGGTGTCACTCATGTCTCAGACTCTGTGTTGCCCTTCTCTGTGCTGCCCAGAAAGGTTATACTGCCCTAGACTCTGTGATGCCCATCTGTGTGCCTGAACTACTACTAGGTCATACTGCTATAGCGTAGACTCTGTGTTGCCCATTTCTGTGACATACTACTACTAGGCCATATTCATTGTCCTCTGAGCTGGAGTCAACATAAATTTTTTGTTTTTCTCCACCTCCCCTACCAATGAAAATAAAGTAAGTTTTGAAAATGATCAGTGTTATTGAACCTTCCATCTGATACTACTTAATTTTTGGGTGTAACCCTGTTCATGGAATCTTCTGTTTCACATCATATAGTCACAATCCTCAAAAAGCACACCACTTAATTTTTGGGTGCAACCCTGTTTGTTTCCTGAATCTTCTGTTTCATGTCTGTGTTTAAATAAGTCATTTTATCAGTGTCTTTCTATAGCACAGTTAGTGACCTTTAGTGTTATTGCATCTTCTGTTTGATACCACTTAATTTTGGGGTGTTAACCTGTACATTTATTTATTGAAATGTTTCACCATGAAGGTGCACTGAGTTGTTGCTCATCTCCTGGTGTGACCTGGGGTGAAGGGGAACATGAAGATAGTATACAGAGATTTGAAAAACTAACAGAATTTTACTTTTGATTACATTCAAATAAAAGTGAGTAAACTGTAAAGATGCAATGAAATAGCGGGGTGTTAACAGTTTTGGACTAGATAGGTACAACGATAACAGTTTAGAATTTCATAAATACAACAGCACAAAAATAACATTTAATGGTAAACTCTAAGTGACACATAACTGAGTAGCTAGAATATGAATGAATGGAGTTCAAGTAGTTTGATCTAGGGGAAGCTAGTAGGGAGTAACTTAGACAGTACAAGTTAGCTAAGGTATAACAGAAGTGCAAATTCGTCTACAAGTGCAATAGATTAGGGTTAGCCAGAACTAGGGCAAAGAAATGGAAGAGGGGAAGGGGAGAGTGGGGAAGAGAAAAGGAAGTGAGAGGCACATCAAGATTCATCTCTTTCAGGATAATAAGAACCCAGCCAGAGGTCAATTTAGGACAAGGGTAGGGGAGATGAAGGGTGCTAAGTAGATGAGGGTTGAAGGGAAGGAGGATAGGGGAGATGGAGAGCTTGACCAGTTCTGACCAGTTCCAGATGCTGACAACTCTGTCAGGGGATGGTGCAAGGCAAGTATTAGGATAAAAAAGTGGAGGAAGTAGGAGGGTGGTGGAGAAGGTAAATAGAGAAAGGTGGGGAGAGAGGTAAGTACTTACCAAGAGCTGAACTCTAGGGGAGCTGAGAACCTCTTCAGGGGTCAGAACAGGCAATGGAGGAGGAGGAGGGGAAGGAAGTGGGAGGAGGAGAGAGGACTGTCGGGGCCTAGCCCTTCCAGTGTGCTGAGAACCCTGCCTAAACAAGGCAGAGGTGGAACATGATAGGAGAGAAGCAGGCGGTTAGGCAGTGAGAGTGAGTATGCTTTGGGATGCTGGGCCCAATACAGTTTGAGAAAGACCAGAAGAGAGGGTTAGGTGAGACAGAAGAGAGGGCAAGTCCCTGAAGGAGCCCTTTTAGGATGCAGAGAAACCCTGCAAGGGGGCTGGGATGGCAAGAGACTTTGGGGGGGTGGGTGTAGGGAGAAGTGGGGACAAGCCCTATGTATAACTTTGGATGCAGACAAACACAGTAAGTGTGCAAGGAAAGACCAGTAGAGGGGGAGTTGGGGGAAGGGAAGGAGAGCTGGAATTTGGGGAGTGGGAGGTGGGGGTGCATCAGGGTCAGAGTGAGGGTACTGACAGGGGGTAGGGTTTGTCATGGACTTAGAGGTAGGAATTAGGGAGAGTCATGGCAGGAACAGTTAGGTGTAAGGGAGTTTTTGAGGACAGAGCTGATGGAGTAGTAGGAGGATAAGTGACGAATTTGAGGGGCGAGGGAATTCCAGTTTTTGGGAGGTGGTCAGAGTAACCAGATTGGCCAATGAAGGTAGCTCTGCAGGGGATCACCAGGGTACGGGAGTCAGTTGATCTAAGGGAGTGGGAGGGAAGGCTGGTGTTATAAATGAGAAGAAGAGGTAGGAAGGGAGCTCTCCCAGCCAGTGCTTGGAGGTGAATTTAGCGCAGTGGAAGAGTCACCTATTTGTAAGAGAGGGAAGGAAAGGGCATGATAAAGATCATAGTGGTGGGTGTGAGAGGGAGCATCCAGGGCAAATCGGCAGAAGGAACTGAAGAGGGTATCCAATCTGGCCAGAGAGAACTTGAGAGCAGCACCGTAGACTTCGTCACAGTATTCAAAAATAGGCAGTATCATCTTCTGAACAAGTTCATGCCTAGCCGTAGTAGGAATACAACTATGGTTCCTGAACAGGGCACAAAGCTTGGGGCACAATGTTTTCTGGATGGTGTCAATATGTCCAGAGAAGTTTAGGTGTTGGTCCAACCAAACACCTAGGTACCTGAAGGAGGATGTGTCCTCAAGTAAAGTCCCATCGAGGGTGTGGAAAGTGGGTAGGAAGGGAAGCCTAGATAGTCTCTGCCTTGTGCCAAAGGTCATGGAGGCAGTCTTCTTGGCATTAAGGAAAAGTTGACGGTTAGCAAACCAGTGGTGAACCTTGTCGAAGTCTTTCTGCAAACTGGTTGTAACCTCAGAAGAACAGGAACCAGATGCATACAGGACCATATAATCGGCATACATGTGTATGGCAGAGGAGGGAGAACAAACAGAGGGAAGGTCAATTAAGAAGATGGAGAATAGGAGTGGCCCCAGCACAGAGCCCTGTGGGATGCCAGTGCTAATCGGAAGGGGAGGGGAAATGACGTCCGAGATCTTTACTGATTGGGTTCAGCCAGTAAAGTAGGCCTTGAACCAGTTAGTGGTGGAAGGAGACAGACCAGCTGCTGGAAGGGAGTCAAGGAGAAGGGAGTGGGAGACAGTGTTGAAGGCCTTGGCCAGGTCAATAAAAATGGCAGCAGTGATTTGGCCATTGTCCATCCCGGTTAGGATGGAGTCAGTGAGCCATAGGAGAGAGGTGGTTGTTGTGTGGTTTTTCCTGAATCCAGACTGGGAAGCAGTGAAAAAGGAGGTGTCAAATAGAAATGTGGTAAGCTGTGAGAGGACAATATGTTCTTGTAGCTTGGCAAGGGTAGGGAGGAGAGAAATGTGGCGATAGTTGAAAGGGGATGAGAAGTCACCCACTTTGGCTAGAGGGAGGACCACTGCATGTTTCCATGGAGTGGGGACAAAGGCAGTAGAAAATGAGAGGTTTAGGATTATTGAGAGGGAATAGGCAATGGCTGGATCAGAGAGAGAGAGAGGAGTTTTGGGTTGAGGCCATTAGGGGAGGTACTTTAGAGAGGTTAATAGTGAGGAGGGCTCTTAGAGCATCATTTGAGGTTACTGTAGTGAAGGAGAAGGGAAGGTGGGAGGGTGGCAGGAGGGACACTCCATTAGAGGGTAGAGATGAGGGGGTAGGAGGGGAGGGACTTCAGTAGCTCAGTGGCACAGGAGGTATAATAGGAGTTAAATTCCACAGCTACGGCAGGCAGGTCGGCCACTAGGGAGCCATTTTCTTTAAGCACCTGGTGGGGCGAGATGGGGAAGTAAGAGGGCATGGACCACCTTACAGAACTTGGAGGGGGAATTTATGTTAATGATGAAGGCTGATTTAAAATATTCAGACTCGGCTGACCTTGCTACTCTGGTGCAAGTGTTTCTGAGCATACGGTAGTTTGTGAGGTCACTAGGAAGCTGGGTTGCTTTATGACATGTCCAGGCTCGATCTCTAGCCCTGAGGCAGGCCAGAAGTTATGGGGTGATCCAAGGTAAGTGGTTACCTCTAACTATAATTTGTTTGAGTGGGGCAAAGGTATTCCAGTTCACAAGAAATATTTCTTTAAAGTAGGCAAGGGCCTTATCAACTGAGGGGAAGGAAGCTATGGGGACCAGTCAGAAAAGGCAAGGTTGCTCAGGAGAGATTCAAGGTTGAGAGACTTGAAGAGTGTAGTTGCATGGTTCTGTGTATTGCTTTAGGTCTGTGGCTTTACTGACTGTGAATATTGGATTGTGGTCACTGAAAACATCAGGGAGGATGCCAGAGGTGATGACTTGGTGTGGATGGGAGGTAAAGGCCCAGTTCAGTAAGGAGTGTTGTGTCTTTTGGTGTGGTCAGGTGGGTTCCAAGATCAATTGGGAGAGGGTTAAGGATCTGATTTCATTTTTTGTTTTGGTAGTTTTAGGTGACAACCAAGTTAAATTGAAGTCACCTAGGATGAATAGTTCCCCAGAATGAGAAAGGGCAGTGATGGAGGTTAAGAGATCAAGTGTGACCAAAGGCTGGACGTTTGGGTGGCAGTAAATGCCAGCTACAAAAATAGATAGAGTGAATGGCAGAGTCACATGAATAGCTAGGGTTTCATGGGTCTCAGGATTGGAGGACGAGTTGATGATGGAATATTGGATGGAGGCAAGGTCATATATGGCCACACCACCTTTGCTGCCAGCACAGTCTTGCCTTTTGCAGTGAGTAGCCAGGAATGTAAATTGAGTGGCCAGGGATCATGCTCTTTAGCCAAGTTTCTGAGATGATTAGAATGTCTGGATTTAGAGTACTCACTATGGTTTGAAGATGGTCTATTTTTTGCAACAAGCAACGGATGCTTAGATGTAGATATTCATTTTCTGTTTCACGTCACTTAGTCATGAATTGCACTGTTTGAACAATAGGCTGAATTATCAATTACTTAATATGACACTCAGCTCAGCCTCAGGCCTTAATTCTATGGCTCATACAAAATAATGTAAGATTGGCTCAGGTTTTACTTCACCTCCTATTGCATAGAAAAGGTTCTGATAATTATGAATGAACTTTTCAGTGACACCCTTGTAATTATATAAAAATAGATTGTATTATCCCTGTGCAACATACACTAATAACTGTTGCATAAATATAAAGCCTTGTAAACAATGTAAAAAGCAGTATAAATGCAAAATAACACAACTTTCCATAAATAAACAAAAACAGAGCAACCAAACTTTTAGAAACAACAAACAAAAGTAAACAGATACAATATACAGTCTTAGTTAACTTTTATAAATAGCATTTTTGTTCATGCATAGATACTTAAAAGTTTATTTACATTTATCAATTTCTTTGTATATGTATACTTGTTCAAATACTTCTTTACATGCAAAGTATTTAAATATTCTTTTGTATACCCATACTTTAATATGGTTAAGAGATTTTCCTCATGCAACCTCCACTCTGCTAAGTTATACTAAAATATTATAAAATATTAAAGCAATACTCAGACATTTTGTTGGTTGTAGAATGTGGGATTTTCTTCTAAATTCCAGGATACAGTTGAGAGTCCTGCTTTCTCTTGCTGTTAAATGTCCTTTTAGTCCTGATGGCCAATGGCTTAACTTTCACATGACTACTTGAAGTCTATTCTGGTACAGATGCATGAAGATAGAGCAGTCTCTTTTGTTGTGAATACAGAAAGGAAGACTTAGCTACTCTTGGCCCAAACACAAAAAGACTGTCCCTAGTATTTGGTGGGAAAACTTTTCTTGCCATGTAAAATGGCTTCAACTGACACAGATTCTTACAGCTTCAAGGATGGAGAGCTCTACCCCTCTTCAAAATGGCTGAATCTTTAATACAAGTTTTACACAGCATCATCATCATGACCTCATATTTTCCAAATTTACCAACTTTGATTGGATCATGCAAATGAGGCGGGCATGCTAATAAGACATGGGCAAAACTGACATATTTCTCGAAACTCACGCATTTTGCAAAATTTTTCATGGGAGCAAAATGCGAAAAATTCCACCCGTAAAAGGTGGAATTTCACCCATGAAAGGCAGTACTGTGTCTGAAAACAGTAGAATTTTACCCTTCGCAGGTGAAATTCTGCCATTTTGGGTGAAATACTGCATCCCTAGTATATATATATATTCTATAAACCACTTATAGCACATATTAGGTATCACAGCGTCCATGACTGGCAACAGAATCCTGGAGAGTCAGGAAGGAAAGACTTTGGGATACTTACATCATGTAGGGATAGTACTCTAATACATCCCTGTCTGTTTTAACAGCTCAACAGTAGGAATACAAGCCTCCATTTTTCTCTTTCAGTGCCCTGTCATCTTCTGAGAAGGATACTCACATGGGGTATTTGTATCTCCTCACCTTGGTTGACATCCAGCCTGCTGTGATACTTTTTGTTATATATATAGGAAGCTGGTAATTAATAAAACTTTGTTGGGCACAGAGAGTGACTTGGAGTATCTGTCACAGGCACACACTCGCCCTCCTTGCTGCTTGTGAGGTGTTTAGTAGTGTCGGCTGTTTCCAGTTTCTCCACTTGGTTGCAGTGAGAACATGAGGGTGTATAGGACTGGGTGACCAGCCCTGGCTCATCAGTACTAGGACAACACCATTACTCAGGGGGAGAGAGGATTGAGACAACTTTCTGATGATCAATCGCTCAGAAGTCAGCTGGTGAAAAACTGGCATTCACATCAGGGCTTACTCCTCCATTGCCTTATTGTAGTTGCTGCACAGATTGGATTTCGCTGATCTTTGACAACATGCCTTGTCCCGTTTTGTTCTGGGGAGCTGCTGCTAATGTGGGGGATGTCTCAGCTCCATAGCCAATGGCGGGTGACCTCCCCATCCAATGGTGAGTGGCATTCTGCCCTCTCTAGCTGAGTAATCATCCTTGCCATCTGAGCATAGTGAATGGACATCTGCAATACTGAATTGTTTTCAGCATTCGGGTAGTGTACCGGGTGCAGTGGGTCTCCTTTCTCTGTGGGTCTTGTGCTCTCTGTGCCACCTTCTGCTATACTATATTTCTCTACTGATTTGGCTGTTGCACAGTACCGGCCCACCAAAATGCCCTTTTGGCTTCCCAATCCCATGGCAAGACCAATGGAGATGTGGAAGTATGCCCAGTATATTTGCCGTTCTGGGAAGGAAGCCAGCACTGTGGTTATTTGGGAAGCATACAGGTACAGACTGGCAGCGATGTATGCACTGGGGAGGCAGAGATTTTGTTCTATTCAATTCTGTGATGCATGGTTTCACACTAATAGTGTTGGGTATAGATCATGGGAATTGGATTTTGTGTCTTATAGCGACAGTTGTTTGCTGTATTGGAAACTGGAGGGCGGTTCAGGGGCCGGGGGGGGGAAGTAGATAGAATGATGTTGGCCTTTAGGCACAGGGGTATGCTCAAACAAGCCAGAGCTGCATTAAAGGAAGCGGGAGCATACAAAGTGGTTAAGCAAAAGGAGGTATAGTAGTGAGGTATAGTGACTTGCCCAGGGTGAAATGGCAAACAGGGACATGTTGGCATTCAAAATGTTGTGATCACCGCAAGTGTTCAGCTCTGCACAGCTAACCGCTAGGCACAACCACCTCTACTTACACTTTGTAACTTATTGACTGAGGATAGAGATGGACTGGGGAAAACATTCAGGGGTGAAATTCCCACAAAATCAACAAATTTCGCAAAATTTACTTCATGGCGAAATTGCCGATTTTACAAGAATTTTACCTGCAAATTTTTTTTCCGGCCAATCTCTAATGCTAATCCATTCTCCTTAGGACCACCTCTCGTCATGACATGTTCACTCTTGCATTTGAATGCTACCAGGTATAAACCTGATATATATATATATATATATATATATATAGATATATATATAGATATATATATATATATATATATATATATGTCTTTGCTCTCAGCACATTATTTGCCGCACTTTGACATGTCTTAATTCTCTAAGGCAAGCAGTTAATGAGATAAGTCAATGATGGTTATAAACATTGTTTCCAAGCAGATATCTTTAAAATAATATAATTGGCTTATTTCTCATGTTTTGAGCTTCAGGTTGAGATATTTTTATTCAAGTCCACCTCAGGAAGTCTATTAAAAGTCCCAAGATCTGTCTTAAATGAACCGTTCTTTGTTCTGCCCCCCCCCCGTGGGTTGCTAGCACATAAATCATTGAATAACAACTGGTTTATCAAGTTTGTTACCACAGTCTTTTAAAACAGCATAATTTGTCTCTGCCTTTACTCACACATTTAAAAGTCACATTTTTGGTTGTCTCACTATGTGAGCTTCCATAAAAGTCCAGACAATAGCAGGTTATCTCCAAAACTCTTAGCACATGACATATTTGTAAATAAATATTTTTTCCCATTAGCAGCATCCAAGAATTTCTATTCTTTAGGAGTTTAAAACATAAGCTTTCAAATGATGTGGCTTGTTTGCCAGCATCATTGTGGATTTTCTTGCAGTAAACAAAAGCCTCTGTTGAATATTAAAATGCATTGCTTTTTATTTTCTCTTGAAGTACCAAGGGGCCTCACTCCTTATCAGTTTTTAAGGACTGGTTTGTGGTTGTCATGGCTCCCTTATCAGCTTGGTTCTCTTCAGGCTGAGAGACACTTAATCAGTGGTGGACATTTGGGTACATAACTAAGGGGGCTTGAGATTATGAAATACTCAAGTCAACAGGCCGAGGGTCTGGGGTCCGCCTAGGCCCCCAGAAAAAAAGTCAGATTTTTGGTGCTCTGAGATGCAATCTGAGCCTTTTGTCTAGACAAATATCATCATGAGTACTGAGTAGCAAGCTGCCACTACTCCTAACATTTGGCAAGACAAATGCACAAGTAACCCAAAAATTAGGTATTTTAAAGCCATGCTCATGTGTCACAAAGGCAATGACTACCAATGCACATAGATATGGCTGAAAATGAGTAGTAGACAGCACCAGTTCAGACTATCAAACAGTACTTAGATCATGCATGTGTGTGGTAGACTACCACCATGTACAGGCCAGGTCTAACAAAGTACTTCATATATTTTTTATAACTACTGGGAGGTGTTTACATTATCATGAGTTTGATGATGCATGCATTGCACACGCCCTCCCAAAAAATATAGATGGATGGAATTGTCTTGCAGTGTATAGACAACAAAAAAACCTAGTATGGGTAATAGTAAGTTCCCACTTTGCCATCAATCCTAATTTTTGCAATCCATGTTACATGTCCAAATAAAAGTTTTACAAAAGTGAATCAGGTATTATTCAGGACAAATGTCTGCCCTACAGAAACTGAGTCAGGTTGTTGCAACGGAGGCTGGAAAGTGGAAAGATATAAAGACAGGAAAATAGCAATATCTTTCATTACACCTGCGATTTATGCTGTTGCTCAGTGCTTACACACTCACACACAATATGGAAAAAAAAAGGACAGATTTGTTCAACTGATGCTAAATCTACAGCAACATTGTTCTTTGTTTCAGGCCCTTGAACCTGTCAATGACAGCATTGACAGGAATACTTTTCAGATGGCTGTGCTCAATATTAATGACAGAGAGGTACCTCAGCCTTTCATTTGACATTGTGTTTCTCAGTTGAGTTTTGATTATCTTCATTTTACTGAATGCATGCTCATAAGACACCACTGTCACAGGAAGGATAGTTAAATACATGCTGCATTTCATAAAATTTGAATAAGCTTGAGTTAAGCCACTTTCACGAGTGAAATTGCAGATCTGATGTGATGCAATACTTTGAAGATTTTGTACTTTACATACCAGCTGTGATTCTGAAATGAGAAGCTCTGGGTTAATGTCAAAGTAAGTATGTGAAATGACCGTGGCAGCAGCTTTTATTTCTTCTGTGGTGGAATTATTGAAGCATTTTGGTGTAAAAACAGATAGAGATTTAATGATGGGCACCTCAACAAACCGGTCATTCAGGGCACTGACAATAGTGTCAACTGTGTCGTGGTAAAAGTCACTTTTCAACTGCTCTTTATTGCTTTGACTGTCTACTACATTCCTTTGCATGTGTCACCTACAATAAGTCATGCTTAGGTTAATGTCTAGGCTGAAGTCACTGTTAAGTGTTTCTGTAAATTTCACTGAAGAAGTACAGATATCTTCAAAGTGTTCATCTGTCCTCATTTCTAAAAAGCTACTTTTCAATATTTGTACCTGATCTAGTGCATCAGCAATATGGATAGAGGGAGACTGCAGGCACATGGAGACTGTATTTATTTTGGAAAATATGTTATGAAGTACAAAAAGGCAAATAATAGAAACATAGAAACATAGATTTTGACAGCAGATAAGGACCGCTTGGCCCACCCAGTCTGCCCATTTCCCTACCTAATGGATAAGCTGCAGATCCTAGTTAACCATCAGTCTACTTCTTCCTACCCCCACCCCCTAGAATTGCCTTATGACTGTCCCATGCATGCTTGAATTCCACCACTGTTTTTGGCTCCACAACCTCCTCTGGAAGGCTGTTCCATACATCCACAACCCTTTCTGTGAAAAAATACTTACTTAAATTACCTCTGAGCTGCCCCCTTCTATCTTCAAATTGTGCCCCCTTGTTCTTGCACACCTCTTTTTTTGAAAGTTGCTACCCTTTTGGACTTTGTTGATTCCCTTGAGGTACTTGAAAGTTTCTATCATGTCCCCCTTCTCCCTCCTTTCCTCGAGGCTATACATGTTTAGCTCCTTAAGTCTCTCTTCATATGTCTTCCGGTGCAGACCCTGCACCATTTTAGTTGCCCTCCTCTGGACAGCCTCCATCCTGTCTATGTCTTTGCGGAGATTGGGTCTCCAGGACTGCAAGCAGTACTCCAGATGGGGTCTCACCAACTGTCTGTACAGAGGGATAATAACTTCCTGTTTTCTACTGGGGATGCCTCTCCCTATGCATCCCAGTATCCTCCCAGCCCTCCTTGCTGCCCTCTCACATTGCTTGCCCATCTTTAGGTCATCTGATATGACTACCCCCAGGTCTCTTTCCATTTTTGTTGTTGTTAGTATCTCACCCCCCATTGTGTACTCTTTCCCTGGGTTTTTGTTTCCCAGGTGCATTACCTTGCACTTCCTAGCATTGAATCTAAGCTGCCATACATTTGACCATTCCTCTAACCTTGCCAAGTCCCTTCTCATCCTTTCCACCCCACCTTGTGCATCAACTCTGTTGCAGATCTTTGTGTCATCTGCAAAGAGACATATTTTTCTTCCAGTCCCTCTGCAATGTCGCTTATAAAGACATTGAAGAGGACCGATCCTAATACTGAATCCCGGTACCCCACTAGTAACCCCTTTCTTCAGAGTGACTCATTTACTATTACCAAGGCCACTGATTTACGGTGATTAAAACAATTAAATTCTGTTTTCAAGACTTAAGATTCCGGAATTTCACCGGTGATTGTTACTCTAATTTCCGGATTTTACCGGGATTCTATTATCATTCTTTTAATATGTGCATAAATAATCAGAATTAAAGAAGGCTTAATATACAGAGCATTAAATAAAGCAAACTGAAAATAGTACAGGAAGGAATTAAAAGAAAAACAGACTTTTTTATAGATTTACTGATCTGATAGAAAATGCCAGATTCCATGAAATCTTCGTTTTTACCGGTTTTCAGGCAGCCCTAATTCCGGAATTTTACCGGATTTTCCGTTAAAAACCGAAAAACAGTGGCCTTGACTATTACTCTCTGTGTCCTATTCTCCAGCCAATTCTTTACCCAGGCTGTCATCTTGGGACCCACTCCCATGCTGGCTAACTTGTATATTAATCTTTTGTGTGGGACTGTGTCAAATGCCTTGCTAAAGTCTAGGTAGGCCTAGCCTAGACCTAGCTTTCTAGGTCTAGGCCTAGCTTTCTCATTTTCAGAATCACACTTTCACCTGTGGCTTCAAGGCAGCTGATGTAGCAGCAGGACATTGTTTCATTTCCTCCAGGGTTTGCAAAATGGGAGCGTATGAGTTTTTTTAATGCTTCTAGGCTATATGCTTGTACATACCACCGAGTTGTTCACAGGGAGATGAGGTGCTGACAACCTCGAACATCTTCCTCCAAGTTCATCGCTCATCTCACTTCTTTTAGGTGCTCAGTTCTTTTTGGACTATTTGCAAATGTTAACTACAAAATCTGAAATTGTGTAAACATGTCACTAGTTATTCTGCAGTTTGTTGCTGTGTCAGTTAAACTGAGTGACAGCTCATGGGCCAAGCAGTGAATATACAATGCAGTTGGTGAAATCTCTCTAAATCGAGTCTGCACTCCCCAGAATTGGCCTGACATATTTGCTGCCCCATCGTACCCCTGACCATACAGATTCTTTAAATCAAGTTTGCAATAATCCTGAAGAATAGATTTCAGTTTTTCAAAGATTCCTTCCCCAGTGGTGCTTGTTAATGGGTAGAAGCCTAGGAAGCTTTCTTCAACTGTGAAATCTGGTAGAAAGCATCTGACAACAAGAGATAACTGCTCTTGCAGAAAGATATCACTCGTTTCATCAACTATAATAGAGTAAACTGGTGACTGTCTCGCATCATGTAAGATCTTCTCTGTTATTAGATCGCTAGTTGCATGCAATATATCATTCTGTATTGTAGGTGATAGATACTGCTTTCTTGTCTTTATACCTTTGTGTCTTAACTCAGAAATTGTGTGCAAATGTGACCGGAGTGAAGGCTCATATTCAGCAATGAGCTTAACTAAGTCCAAAAACTTCCCACCAAAATCTTCATCAATACTTTCTCTATGGCTCCTCAAAGCATTCTCATGAGTTGCAAGATACTAAACAGCCTTTATTATTGGTCGGAGAATCTTTCTGTTCTTCTCCTTTTCTTGTTCTGCTTGCTTACAGAATAACTTATCCACATGTGTACTCTCATTTTGAAACAATCGCCACTCTAGTACATTTTCTCAATGCTTACTTGCGTTTTCATGCGTAACAATTAACTCAAGAGCTTTACGAAAATTTGTAACACCCCCTTGAGCTCACTGTGATTTTGTCTTTCCAAAAACCATGCATGGAAAACAGAACATAGAACTTTTGGCAATACTGTATTCTAACCAGTTTCACTTAACACATTTGCCTGTTATTTCATTTATGGTATAGTACCAATCATTGCAAAAAGTTCTAAATTGTTTATCAGAAACATCATATTTCATGGGGTATTTACTTAGTTCAGGTTGCATGGGCCCTGTCTTTATGAACTGTGATCTGAGGGAAGGCAGAATTACTGGTGGTCGATCAGCAGAATCAGTTACCGTGTTTGAACTGGCATGACCACTGGCTCTTGGAATACTAGGGCAAACTGTTCCACTTTCATCATCATCTTCTTCATTTTCATTATCTGTGTCAATGAACAGTGGCACTGGTAGCACATCTGGACTACCAACATCATTCATATTTATCTCACTAGTATGTATGTTCATGTTGGGTTCAAAATATTCAGGAATGGAATTATGTGTGCTGTTAACAAGAAATGCAGAGTCGTCACTACCAAGGTCCTGGACCCGGTCCTCTATTTCATTGACATCCTCAGCCTGGGAGTTTACAATATTTTCAGGTTTTTCAACACAACTATGAACAATTATTGTGTTGCTACTGGTACTACCTTCAGAACAAGAAGCTGCAGATGTATCTGTAGCTGGTATTGTTGACACATCCACTGATAGACAAAGTAGTTCACTTTCACCTTCACCACAGTAAGGTGTCTCAGAATCTGAAGATTCATTTGAATTTATGCTCTGGTTATTATCACTACATGCTTGTGTTATGGAAGAAGTCCCACTTGTACCACCAAAAAAACTAGCAATAGCTGGATGAGATGTATGTAGTTTGTAGCAAATAACTCTCCTTGCTTTCAGGAGCTCACTATGCATTTTTAAATTATGCTTGTTTCTGTAGTCATTGTCAAATTCTGAACCATATTCCAGACATGTAACCTTTCATCTTTTTGTTTTAGGCATTATGGTTTGCAGAATTTATATATCTTTGTTGAAATGTCAAAAAACAATCACGCTCAGGTCAGCACACAGCTGAAATAAAAATCCTTTTATCTTATCACACCACTGACTGAGAATGGGAATGAGGGAAATGTTTGGCAGGCAGTAGCAAGCTAAATGGGTACAGGCTCAGAAGTCCATCACACCTTAGTCAGACTGAAAGCTTATATGAGGGAGAAGAATGATAGGCTGTAGCAAGCTAAATGGGTAGCACAACCCTGAGTACAGGCTCAGAAGTCCGTCACACCTTAGTCAAACTGAAAGCTTATATGAGGAAGAAGAATGACAGGCTTTAGCAAGCTAAATGGGTAGCACAACCCTGAGTACAGGCTCAGAAGTCCATCACACCTTAGACTGAAAGCTTATATGAGGAAGAAGAAGAATGACAGGCTGTAGCAAGCTAAATGGGTGGCACTGGCACAACCCTGAGTACAGGCTCAGAAGTCCGTCACACCTTAGACTGAAAACTTATATGAGGAAGAAAAATGACAGGCTGTAGCAAGCTAAATGGGTAGCACAACCCCGTGTACAGGATCAGAAGTCCAATACGCCTTAGACTGAAAGCTTATGTGAGGGAGAAGAATGACATGCTATAGCAAGCTAAATGGCTGGCACAACCCCGTGTACAGGCTCAGAGGTCCGTCACACCTTAGCTAGACTGAAAGCTTATATGAGGAAGAAGAATGACAGGCTGTGGCAAGCTAAATGGGTGGCACAGCCTGAGTACAGGCTCAGAACTCCGTCAGATGACTCAGATCTCAGTCAGGATGAAAGGTTTGTTATATAGCTTTGTGGAAATGTCAAAAAACAGCCACACTGACTAAGGTCAGCACACAGCTGAAATAAGAATCCCTGGACAGACCCTTATTTTATCACACTAAGAGAATGAGGAACAAGTTTGACAGGTACTAGCAAACAAAATTGGGGGGGGGGGCACAACCCCATGTACAGGTTTGAAAGTCTGTCAAGACAACTCAGACCTCAGTCAGGATGAAAGGTCTGTTTATTACATATCTTTGTGGAAATGTCAAAAAAGTCACACTCAGGTCAGCACACAGTTGAAATAAGAATCCTTGGACCCTTATTTTATTCCAGTACTGGCTGAGAATGAGGGAGAAGTTTGACAGGCACAGCAAGCAAAATGGGGGGCAGGTACAACTCAGTGTACAGGCTCAACACTCAGTCAATCAGACCTAAGACTAGTGAAAGATTATACATCTTTGTGGAAAAAAAATACTAGCCAAAAAACAGTCACATACAGTAGTACACAAGTCAGCACAGTAGCACACAGCTGAAACAATAGTCTGAGTGACTCTCTAGTCCCCTACTTCATGTTTAGGAGCGGCTGCAGCATTAGGGTACAAGTTTCCCAAGCTGTTCAAATATAGCTCCTTCCTTCGCCTCTCTTCACTATAGCAGCTGCACACACAGCCCCTGGGTTGGCTCAGTCTGTAATATGGTCAGACAGACTAGCCTTGTGGCCTGCAAAATCATCAGAAGCAGCAGCAGCAAATGTTTTGCCTTTTATCCTTTTGATCATTATTTTTTATATATATATATTTTAGAATCATGTTAATATGATCACAGCTTGCCTTTTGCCTCCCCTCTCCCATCCAGGCCCACTTCACAGCAGACAGCCGGGCTGCAGGCCGTCTCTCAGCCCTCAAGTCAGAAAGTGGCCCTCTCCTCCTCCTCCTCCCCTCCACTCCAATCTCTCAATTCCTTAGGTGGTGCATGCACACTGCACACAGAGCGAGACCACTGAGACTAATTTATTGCAGCAGACTATTATTTCTGATGTTTTACAGTAAATAAAACAGGCAAGCCAGACAGAGAATGAGAAACACCAGCACAATGCCTTCCTTCCATCTGACTCTTCTTTAAGTATGCACTAAAGTAATGCACCAGCATGAGAGTGCGATCTTTCAGAACTAGCATCATACCACGTGTGTAACAGAGGAACAACACACATGGTACAGTGCCTTGCGCATGCCTCTCAGTACATCTCCCCAGTTGCCCATGTCACAACTCGGAGTCATTCAGATTTTTTTTTTATTTGCACTCTTAAAGTGACACAGCAGGTTGTGGGAGAGCTTCTCCAGACCCCCCCCCGCCCACAGCACTGACTCAGGCACTGACTGACCTGGTTGGTCCTCAAATGTCCTCGTCTCCTCTCCACTTCCACTCCACTTGACTCCCCTCCAAGAAGTACGACCCCACCCATCCCGATGTCCCCCAGCAGCTACAGGAGTTGGACTCAAGAGGAACCGCCAGACCGCCAGGTTGCATTGTGCATTGCGCAAAGCACGTTGCTGTGGAGTGTGGTAAAAATTTTGGCAAAAATACCCAACTAAATGCCTACATCAGAGTCGGATGCCGGGGCTTCAGCCCCTTAGCCCCCCCCTTATGTCCACCTCTGCACTTAATGTTGAAATGTGAGGGGCCTACGTTTGTCACTGGGGAAATCGATTTTAAACTCACTCTTGTCTGTTTTTTTTTTTTCCTTCATTTGAGGAAATCTATCCAGGCCAAAGTCAATTTGAAACTTTTTTTTCTTGACTTCATATGTATTTTGAGGTAAACAAAACAATTGGAATTTTTGAATCAATTGTCTTAGTATTACATCACTCCCCAAATAACAACATATTAAATAACTAAATATTATAACTAGATATTATAACTAAATATAATATTATAAAATATTGTTATAATTTATGGTTTGTTCCAACAATGCCACTTAATTTTAAAGTACCCTGCCCTGACCTTCTTTTTTAGTGACTCACTACTGCAATACTGGTGACTGTTATATGTTTATGTTTTTATTGCTCTTGGCAGCTTGCTAACCAAACAACATGAAAATACAGATATATTTTTTTTAAAAAGGGATACATTTTATTTCTTTTTTTTTAACAAAGGGATCTAAAAGAATAATACTGATGCATTTCTCATACTTAAATAGATTATTTATTTATTTTAGTCTTTAGTAACTGGGTAAGGCCCACTAGGCACAAGTGTCTGTTTTCAGGGGTGACCTGGGAGCACTGGGCGATTAAGTGACTTGCTTAGAGTCACACAGTATGCAAGTGCATTAAAATAGGTCTACAATTCATCAGAGTAAATCAGAGTAAATCAGAACCTTAATCAGAGTTGGAATCAGAACCGGGTCACAGCTGACCCACCAATCCCTAATACAAACAGACAATATCATATTTACTCATTACAATGGCACATGGACATCAATCCATACCAAGCATTAAGATTTCTTCTAAATGCAGAGACAGTGTTGTGTTGAGTTATATTAGATGGTAGGTTATTGTACAGTTTAGCTGCATAATATGACAAGACTGTCTGACCCTGCTGGGTGTGCCTAAAATGAATGACACATAAAGGAGACTGGGATTCCATTAAATGTGTATCTCTTGTCTTTTCAGGAAGGTAAAAAGGCTAGTTATGCTATCTGAGTATTTACCCAGAGCCACCCCGTGCATAAATCAAGCAAGTTTAACATTTTTATGATCTTCAAAAGAAATACACTCCATGCTCTCCTAAAGAGTGCAATGATAAGTTTGAAATGGAAGGCTGGTAATAAACCAATAGACAAGACTGTACAAGGAAGTGCCACTAGTAATCAACCCTGCCCCTGCTGATGAATAGCACAGAAACCCATAATTAATAGTGAAAAATGGGAGACTGCAAGTCAGCAGTCTCCTAGTTTCCATCACCAGATTTTGTTTTTATGCTAAAAAGCATTGCAGTCTTCTGGTGCATTGCTTTGACCAGCCTGAAAACGTGTGGGCCATATGTTAATGCACTATCTACTGTTAGGACCAGGTATTTGAACTTATTAACTGTTTCAATAAGGTCCCTGTCAAGAGAATTCATTTTAAAAGTAGAATGTTCCCTCGTATATTGGGAAAAAGCATGGCCTTTTTATTTTTTTGTATTTAGAATCATTTCGTTCAACTTGAGCCAGTGTTTTAATTATTAAAATATTTCTGGATTGAAGTTTTCAAGTAACCCAGATCCTCCCCCTCTCTGAACAATATGGCATCATCATCATCAGCATACAGTACCATTTCTGAAGAGGGACAAACACTGAGCAGATTGTTGAGAAAAAGTGAGAAGAGCAGGGGTCCAAGAATAGAGCCCTGCAGGACTCCACAAACAGTTTTCCAATAGTCGGAGTAAGAATTATTGACCCTGGTCCTATGAACTTGTTGGTTAGGTAATCATGAAACCATTTAACCACATCACCAGAAACATTTAGGTTTGTCAGTGACTTAAGCAGTAAAGGATGATCCACCAGGTGAAAGGCCTTGGAGAAGTTCACAAACTCTGTGGCCAAAAGGCCACCAGAATCAATGGCCTGATGGATGCGGTCAGTGAATCCCACCAAGGACATCTCAGTGCTAAGTTTCTGCCAGAAACCGTGCTGCACTGGTGTATAAAATATAGAATAATTCATGGGGAAGTGTGGTTAATGAGTATTTTATGCACACCTGAAGTGTGTGATGCCCCATAAACCCCATGGACGAAGCCCGAGGGGTTTATATTGGCATCACACATGGAGGGTGTGCATAAAATCCAAATTTGCCAGATTTCCACATGTTTTGTTTTTTATGTTTACTGGTTCTTTGAGAACTGCAGTTTTCTGTGTTACATGGAATAATTAGTGACACAGCATTGTTTAACTGTTTTCTAAGCTGCAATTCTCAAAGAACCTGTAAATATGAAAAAAATAAGTGCAAAGAAGGTTGACATTTTTTATTTTATTTTTCCTAAGAATTATTTGACGTAGTGTTTGCTGTTTAGTTTGTGGTGCCTGACATGGAAGCTGTTTGTGGTTTGCCGGTTTCTCGCTGCAGTGCAAGCGAGTTGACAAGTGTCTCAAAGCGCAATGCAAGTACTTCAAACTGATGCAGAAGCCATTTGCCGTTCACTAGTTTCTCACTGTGGCATGAATAAGTTGACAGCATGAGGGAAGGGAGCCGTGGAGGTACACAGCTGGCATCGGAAAGGCTGGCACAGGGTTTGAAGAAGGTGCTTGGACAAACTCCATTATTCACAGTTCATTATCACATGTATGAATAATGGAGTTTGCCAGCCACTACCAGCAGGTGATAAGCAATGTCAACTAGTAAAAATGATCATAACTGTTCATGAAATTATTTAACTGATCAAAAACTATTCTCTCTAAGATTTGTTTGACAACAGGGACAGTAATGAAATAGGCCTGCAGTTATGAGGGTCCATAACTGGACTACTTTTATGGACAGGACAAATAGTTTCAAGTTTCCAGGCTTGTGGAAAGACATCGTTGATCAAGTGATAATTACACTGCTTCATAATAGGGAGAGCCATATGAACCACTGCAATTTTAAGCAGTCTGTAGTTCAGACAATCAGGTCCTGAACTAGCCTTCATATTGCATCTGTTTAGATAAAATTTTACATCGGCACAAGTTAACATTTTTTTAAAAAAATGTTGGTATCAAATGATTGGGGAAAGTTAAGTCAGTGGTCTTGTTGCTATCATTTTCAGACATCAAGGGCCTGCTTTTCAAAAATCATTAGATCACCAAAAGGGACTTGCAGCTGGGAGTTTGATGCAAGTGGTGACTTGCATCAACCTATGCAGCAATTCCGATTTTACAAAAATATCAAGTGCAAGTCCCTGGTGCAAGTCCTTTGTGCCAAATGCTAGACTTGGACCAGCTCCCCCCGATCTACATTAGCACAGGTGGGGGTGAGGAGTCATTTTATGGGGCTTGCACCAAACCTTTGACACAAGCTGCCGTAAAGTGAGTAAATTGTTGCAACTGCACCAAAGGTACTAAAATTCGGCACAAGTTGAAACAAACTATTCAGTGCAGCTGCATCAAACTTTGTGGTGGATGCAGAGCTTGACAGAGACCTTGTTTCCACCTTCTAAAATCAGGCCCCAAATCTCTAAATTTGTGAAGATAGCCAAATTTATCATTAAGTAATGCTGCAATTTGTTCTGGGTCAGTGATCAAGTTCTTAGCCTGTCTAAGTGGAAATACATTATAACCTGAGTTTTTCTTGTGAGCTCTTTATAAGGTTCCCCAAACTTACATTGGTCACCCATACATTGGAGTTGTTTATTTTAATAATAAACAATTTTTGTTTTCCTAATTACAGATTTACACTTGTTACGCAGGCTCTTGTGCTCAATTAAGTTCCGGCAAACCCATTTTTTATATATATTTCGACCATAACTTATTCTTTTCCTAAGCATTTTCAGTATATCAGAGGTAAGCCATTTTGAGTTGTTGCCCCACTTTCAACTTCTTAATTGTAATCTGGGAATCACATACCACATCAAACATTCAAGAAAAATTATTAAAGGCTGAATCAATATTAACAGTACAGTTCAAAAATGACTAATCAAGTCCATATAGAGCCTGAAATTTATATTCAACCCGATGCTTAAGATTACAATAACAAGTTGAAGCGGACTTTGCTTTTGGCTTTTTTGTTGACCAATAACAATAGATAAAACAATGATCATGAATATAATCTGGCACAGTACCCCATTAAACTATTTTCTGAGGGTGGGAGACAATAATCCAATCTAAAACCTTATGTACTTAGATTTATGATTGTAAGGGATAACTGAGTTCAATGCTTAATGGATTCCCAGCTCCTGGAACCATGAAATTTGTCAGAAGACCCATTTCAACAATTAGCATTAAAATCACCAATTAGCAACCATTCTCTGTTAGGGGTTAAAGCTTTAAAAATAGTATGGATAATGTCCAGTCCATAATCCTGTAGTCCCAGAGTGATGTAATCTATACCAAAGGTGACAACCTTGACTCCTTCCAAAACCAAGCTGACAGATAGACAATTACAATCAGACTTGACCTAAAAGAGGGAGGAGGCAATTTAACCACCTTTAAACCCTCCCTAACATAAAATATACAACTCCCATTCCCTTTACCAATCTATCTTTCCTGAATGTTGTGTATCCACCTATATGAATGAAATCCTCAGTTATGCCTTCAGGTAGCCAAGATTCTAAAATTCCTGCAATATCCAAAGGAGTTCTCAATGATACGGGCCTCCAAAAGATCTTCGATAGCCAAAATACGCCATATATTTAAATGGGTTAACTTCAAAGTTGATTACAGGTCCCACCCTGAGTGGGAGTTGTAGTCTGGTCATGGGGGCCTGGGTGGATGTGAGCACTGACCAACAAAAGTAACTCCAACAGTATGATTTTCCTAAGTCTAAACACATTACATCCTAGACACTTATAACATCAAGCTGGTAACTTTTAAAATAGTAATCTTTACACCCCTAGTTAGAATAAGACATGCTTAGAAATGGGGAAAACATCACTTTAGGGGTATTTTTATCATTTAGAAACATTAATGGATGAATGACATAACTCAAACAAAGAACTGGTAAATTTATCCAGACATTTGTAATCACGCACCATAGGTATCATAGATGTCATAGGTAAGTACTGAGTATTGAAGATGAGTGTTCATCTAGCTCACTAGCATAAGTACCCATATCACCTTATGTTATTTAACTTACAATAATCATCTGATTTCCCATTGAACTCTGTCATGTTTTTACTGCCTATCAGTTCCTGAGGGAGGGAGTTCCAGAGTGCAATCACTCTGATTGTACCAATTAGATTTTTTGTTCAAGTGGCATAACTCCCCTCTCAGTTTCAAGGTGTGAGATCTTGTACTATATGTTTATTCTCGCATGTCTAAACCCAGGCAGTCCCATAAGTCATGAGTGGTTAAAGCATGGTACAGAAGACACATCTCCCCTCAATCTCCTGTATTCAAGTAAAAACATTCCCAGGTGTTCCAATCTTTTTTCATAATCATAACCTCTGACATCCCTAAGTAACCTAGTGGCTGTCTTCTGTACTTTCTCTAGTGATTTTATCTCTGTTTTCTTGCTAGGTGCCCAAACTTGGGCACAGTACTCCAAATGAGAGCAAATCAGTGAAACATACAGAGAGACAATAACCTCCTTATTGTTGCTGTGCATGCACCTAATTGTACTACTTAATGTTCCATTCACATTTTTTGTTATTGCTTGGTAGTGACTTTTAAAGGTCAAGTCCTTAGAACGGTGTCAGTGGCTCTGCAGGTTGCACACTCTCCTCTGAGGTTGGAAGATCAGAAAGCGTGGGTTCTATCCCCACACCAGGCACTTGGGTTAAATCCCAATACTGACACTGTGGTACAGCATGAGGATGGTGCTGCACTCCTCATGTGCTGTCTTTCGGATGAGTCATTAAACCGAGGTCCCATCTGCCTGCTCTGATGGTAGTTCATGTAGATGTTAAAGATCCCATGGTACTTCTTGAAAAGAGTATGGGAATTTCTCCGGTGTCCTGGCCAAAGTTCCCCATGCACTAAAATTACCCCTAACAGCTTAATCTGGTTCAGTGCCAGTTGGCATCAATCTGTATCCCTCTCCCCCGGGACAAGGTTGAAAATAGGCAGAATTGTCTTGTCCTCCTTTCCCATTCAACAAAAACTAAATAAATAAATAAAATACTGTTATACCTAGATCTCTTTCCTCTGTCACTTCCCTCAGAATTTGATCTCTTAATATATAATTGGCCATAACGTTCTTCTTGCCCATATGCACAATCAAACATTTATCAGTGTTAAAATGGAACTTATGCTTGATAGCTCAGTTCTCCAAATCAGTTAAGGCACTCTGTAATGTTACTATACTGTATCTTTCAAATGTTCCACTATTGCACCAGTCCTTGTGTATTCTGCACTTTTAGTCACCCAGATACCACCCTCACAACGCACTAAAGCAATGTACAGGTTGAGCAAATATGGCCTAAGGACAGATCCCTGGGTGACTCCACTACCCACATCAGCCTAACCTGAGTAGTTACCTTGTATGCTCATTCTCTGTTTCATATTAGTCAACCAGGATACAATCCATTTTGTTATATTTCCATGAAAACCTGAATCTACCAATATATCTATCAGCTCACTGTGTGGGATTTTGTTGAAGGCCTTAAAGTCTAGAAATAATACACCTACTGGTTTACCTTGTTCCAGGGCCTTGCTGACCTTACCATGAAAATCAAGAAGGTTCATCAGGCATGAACACCCCTTAGTAAATAAATTCTGTGTATTATCGCACCTACTGGTTTCAATTATATGAATACTTATATAGTTCTTCATTGTACCCTCCATAACTTTACTCAAAATGGATGTCAAACTCACTTGTCTATAATTCTTGGGATCATTCTTATTAGCCTTTTTATAAATAGGAATCACAGTAGTAGTTCTCCAAGAGTCTACGACTTACCCCTCTTCTAGTGATTTCTGAAAGATCATGGTTAATGGTGCTGCTAACTCATTGGCCAACTCCTTAGAAACTCTCGGGTGTATTCCATCTGATCCCTGGACTTTTCCACTATCCAGCTGCAGTAATCTAACCATGATATCATTAGTGTCTAAGGTGAATGGTCTAGCAGATTCTCCTTTTAGATGGTAATTGTCGTTGTTCATTTTGTCATTAAATATTGATGTAAAGTATTTATTTTGCATCTTTGCTATCTGAGCTGCTACTGTGACAAGTTCTTCCTGTGAATCCACTAGGGGTCCTACTTTGACTGTTTCTTCCCTTTTCTTATTGACATAATAAAAAAAAAAGAGATTTATAGTTATCCTTTGTTTTAAATGACAGACCTAACTCAAAGTCACATTTTGCCTTCTTAATAGCCTGTTTAGTTTTCTTTAGGATTCCTTTGTAAATTGTCCATTCCCTCAATTCATTATTTATTTTTGCTCTTTTGTATGACTTTTTCTTTTTGTTAATCAATTTTTTTTTTTTTTTTTTTATAATTCATATTTTATTAGTAATTTTCTTTTGCTAATTCAGGGGACAGAAAATTACCACATACAGTGCTTATACATAGACTAATACATGAGCTGTCCCCCCCCCACCCCATACAGCAGCAAGGTACTTGCACAAATAAGAGATAGAGTATGGTATCACACGATAAAAGACACTGGATATATAGACTCATTTAGCAGCTCTAACCATAATTAGCGTGTGAAGGGGATCCCAAGTGTTCTTGTACCACTGCAACTTGTTGTGGAGGCTCGCTATAGCTTTCTCAGTACGTAAGTTAGCCAAGATTTCATTAACCCATTCCTGGTATGTTGAGCCTAATGTATCCCTCCAGTGCTGAAGCACAATTTTCTTAACTGATAGTGCAATCATGGAAATATGAAACCTTCTGATTCTAAACTTAACAGAGGATAAATCCCCCAACAAACATATATCAGGAGTGAAGTATTCCTGCAAACCCAGTATGGGGTCTAGGTTATTCTGTATGGCCATCCATAATAACTTTATCTTAGAACATGACCAAAAAATGTGAAGAAGCGTGCCTTCTTCTTGACAGCTTCTGGTACAGGCCCCCGAGCTTATAAGACCCCATTTCTTTAGCTTCATAGGGGTATAATACATGTTATGCAAAACATGAAATTGCATGAGGCGGAGTCTATCCTGAGAAACATATTTATGATAAAACTTCCATAAAGCTGACCAATTAGGAGTGTATTGAGGAAAAAAAGAAACCCAGAGCTTAGTAGGGCCTTCTGGTCACCCATATCTCCATTGATATAGGACACAATATATTTTAGAAATAGTACCTGGTGCTCACAATAAGGGGAAGAGGTCAAGTACAAACCTAAAAGCAGAGGGACGAGGAGAGACATTGCCAAATACCGTAGAAAGTAAATGTTTCAATTGGGCCACCCTGAAGTAAAAAGTTAAGGGAATATCAAACTTGCGGATGATATTAGAGACTAAGAGCCATTCCCCTGTATCATCCAGAAAAGTACAGATTACCCCATCCCCTATCTGGGATAACCAACTACGAGATATCTTCTTTTTATTTATAGAGAAAGATGGGGAATTCCAAATAGACTGAGGCAAGTCCATTTCTGGGGAAAACCGCAGAAATGAACAAAGCTGCATGTGAACTCTGAGGGATGTTCGGATAATAGGGCAACTAATAGTGTCCGGAAGGGAGGCTAATTTTAGATAGAACAACATCCGAGGGTCAATGTTCATGGATGAAATAAAGTCTAACTCAATTTTGAGCCAGACCGGTCTTGAATATTCAGGACCCGGATTAACTCACTACAAATATTTTGCAATATGACTAGCCCAGTAATAAATCGCTAGATGGGGAATCCGCAGCCCTCCATCTATTTTTTGAGCAGCTAGCTTATAATATGCTAACCTGGCTTGTTTATTAGACCAGATAAAGTTTGTGAAAATTCCATGCATTTTATGAAACCATGATAACAGTGTAAAGGCGTTAAGAAGTGAGAGGGGATAAAATAAACAAGGAAAAATGTTCATTTTGATGATATTAATACGGCCCCAAAGGGATAGAGGGAGTTTGGACCATCTATTAAGGTCCTGAACTATCATTTGGGAGAGAGGCTCCAGGTTTTCCTTAAACCAGGAGGAAGGGTTATGCGTCAAATTAATGCCAAGATATTTAAGAACGCATGGAGACCAACTAAAATCAAGAGATGACACATCATTTTTAAAAACCTTATGATTAAGAGGGAAAATGGAAGATTTGGCTATATTCAACTTGTAATTCGAGAGAGCACTGAACTTGGTGATTTCCTTCAACATGGCGGGAATTGAGGTTTTAGGATGGGATAAATGAAGAAGGAGATCATCAGCATAGGCCGTGATCTTCACCACCTGATTGCCAATTGGGATACCGCTTATCTCCGGATTATTGAGAATATTTCAAATAAGGGGCTCTAAGTATAAATTAAATAAAAGGGGGGAGAGAGGGCAGCCCTGCCGAGTACCAGAAAACAAAGGAAAGGGTTTGGAGAATGCTCCATTACCAGAAACTCTGGCAGTTGGGGTTTGATATAGGGCCCGAATCTATTCTATAAATTTAGCCGGAAAGCCATATACTTTAAAAGCCTGATACAGGAAATTCCAATTAACATGATCAAATGTCTTCTCGGCATCCAAGGAGACCAATCACGTGGGAAAGGCAGCATCCCTGGACACTGAGACTACGTGTGACAGGGTGCATAGATGGTCAGCTGATGAACACCCCCTCATAAATCCTACCTGGGACATACTAATCAGGTCAGGGAGAACTCGTGTTATTCTATCAGCCAATATCTTAGAGAGAATTTTTACATCTTGATTCAATAAAGATATTGGTCTGTAACTTTGCACTAATTCTGGATCCTTTTCAGGCTTAGGGAGAAGTACAATCAGGGCCTCAAACAAATGCATATCTATTTTTGCTCCAGAAAGAATGTGACAATACAACCAGTGGAGGACTGGCAATAATCGTGGTCAAAAAGTTTTATAAAATAAGGCAGAAAACCCATCTGGACCTGGGACCTTGTCTGAGGGCAAAGCCCCTATGACCTCTGAAATTTCCTCTAGGGATATTGGTGAGGATAGAAAATTCCCCTGTGATTCCGACAGAAAAGGTAAAGAGGAATCCCTCAGGTAGGCCTCGAGCTCTTCTAAGGAAGGAGGGTTGTCCATATCCCTGTATAGATCCTCATAATAGGAGGCAAACTCCTGCACAACCTCAGAAGGGGATACCTTCAAGGATCCATCTGCCTGTGCCCTAATTGGAGGTATAAATCTAGCTGATTCTTGCTGCTTTAACCTTAAAGCTAGCAGGCGACCCCCTTTTCCCCCTGATCGGTATAGTTTGCTTTAGTACAAATAATAGCTAATTCTGCTTTTTCCCTTAACAGGTCTAAATATTTATCTTTAGCTACCGAGAGCCTTCTCATATCTTCTTCCGAGGCATTAGAGGATAACCTAGTTTCCAAAGACCTAATTAGAGATAATGAAGCTAATAATTCCGCCTCTCTGTTTTTTTTCCTTTTGGTGGCTAAGCTAATAATAAACCCTCGCGTGTATCCCACACTCTGTAGAAAGGGGAGTTACTAGTGAGGTTCCACAGGGTTCGGTACTGGGAGTAGCACTCTTTAATGTCTTCATAGGTGATATTGCAGAGGGACTGAAAGGAAAAGTATGCCTCTTTGCAGACGACACATAGAACGGCAACAGGGTTGCTGCACAAGGAGGGCTGGAAAAGATGAAAAGGGAGTTGGCAATGTTGGAGCAATGGGCAAGAGTATGGCAGTTTAGTTTCAATGCAAAGAAGTGCAAAATAATACACCTGGGAAACAAAAACCAAGGGGAAGAATACACAGTGGGGAGGGGGGCTACTAACAACAGCAAAAATGGAAAGGAACCTGGGATACTCATATCAGATGACCTTAAGGTAGGCAAACAATGTGAGAAGGCAGTAGAGAGGGCTGGGGGGATTCTGGGATGCACAGGAAGAGTCACCACCAGAAGAAGGAAAGAAGTTGTTATCCCTCTGTACAGACACTTGGTGAGAAACCATCTGGAGTACTGTGTGTGGTTCTGGAGACCCCATCTCTGAAAGAACATAGACAGAATGGAGGCAGTCCAGAGGAGGGTGACCAAAATGGTGCTGGGTCTACACCAGAAGCCATATGAAGAGAGACTAAAAGAGCTTAATATGTATACCCTTGAGGAAAGAAGGGAGATGGGGGAAATGATGGAAACCTTCAAGTACCTCAAAGGAATCAACAAAGTCCAAGAGGGCAGCATATTTCAGAAAAAGAGATACACAAGAACAAGGGGCACAATTTGAAGATAGAGGGGATGGCTCAGGGGCAATGTCAGGAAGTTTTTTTCATGGAGAGGGTGGTGGATGTATGGAGCAGCCTTCCTGAGGAGCTTGTGGGGTCAAAAACAGTGGGGAAGTTCAAGAATGCATGGGACTGACATAAGGCAATTATAGTGGGGGGTAGGAGGGGGTTGGAGGAGGGTAAGGAAGAAGTAGGCTGCTGGTTGACTAGGATCTGCAGCTTATCCAAAGGGAAATGGGCAGACTATGTTTGGAAATGGGAAGTCTATGTTTCCATGTTTCAATAGATTCCACATAATATTTAGTGTTTTTCCTGCAAATTCCTCCTTCCAACCCCATCAACCCAGCTCACGACTCATACCTTTAAAATTTGCTCTGCCAAAACAGTTTATCCCGGTAGCCCCTTGTATTCTAATGATAGACTCAACTTGCTTGAATTCCACCATAGCTTGGTCACTATTTCCTAATGGTACAGTCATTATACAGTCCTGCAGAACACCACTCACATTGCTAAGGTCTAGAATTTTGTCTCCTCTCATGGGTTATGAGACATATTGTTCCAAACCCACATCACCAAGAGTTTCTAAAAATCTCTTCTCAGTGTGTGTTATACCCTTCTGTATTCCCAAGTTGATCCCTGGTAGATTAAAATCCCCCATTACAATGATCCTATCAGTTGGTTGTAGATTTGCAATCATTTCTCATAAAGCAATATCTTCTTTTGTCTGTGGGAGTTGCATTTTCAAGTCCATGTGGATTAAAGTGGTATTCTTGATTAAAACAAACAAACTTTGTTACACAGAATATAATCAGGGAAGACATGTGGTTCATCAACTAGCTTAAAACCAAGAACAAAAACAGACAAAGAAGAAAAAAACAATAAAATAAATTAAAAAAAACAATGCGACTCCCCACAGCTCCCCACAGCCTCCCACTGTATACTCCCACTGGTGACTCTGCCACTTCAGTGGGAGCCACTCATGTAGAGAGCTGATCCACAGAGAGCTGCAAGAGTGGCTTTGCTTTTAGAGAGGGGTATTGCCCTGCCCCTTCAGTCCACATCACTCCTGTATACCAGAACTGACCATTGCCACCTGATTTGTCTGGTCGGATATGCCTAATGCAAGGCAAAATCTCAATGGTATCTGATGTTGAGATTGGAGGGAAAGAAGATGAGAACTGGCTGGTAATGCAAAGTTTAAATCAGGTAGTGTTTGAAACTGACAAACAGTACAAATGCGGCTTTGCTTGTGTAGCAGGGTGCTACCCTGACCCCTCAGTCCATGTCACTTGCATGTTCCAGAACACTGCCACCAGGTCAGTACGGCTGACTATGCCTCACCCAAGGCTATGTTGAAATTTGGCATAAAATATATAAAAAATGGTCAAGTTATGAGTGACCATTAAAATATTTCAATGTTCACTCATGACTTTGCTGTTTTTTAACATTTTCCCACCAAACTTTCAACATTGTCTTTATAGGACCCCACCTCATGAACAGGCAGGTGAACTTTTTCAAATCCATCACTAAAGGTTATTTTGCAGTCACAGCACCAAATCACATTTCTGGAGGGATTTAAAAATGTTTCACCTACTAGGTTCATGAGGTGGGGTCATAAAAAAACACTATGCTGAAAAAGTGGTGTAACATTTTAATAAAATGGGCAAGTTATGAGTGAACACTGAAATACTGCAATGTTTACTCATACCTTCACTCATTTTCAATATTTTGGTTCCAAACTTTCAACATACCAGTTTTTTCACACCACTTCCTAAATGTGACAGATATCATTTTTCAAATCCTGGATGAGATGTGTTTTTGCACATGTGGTGCAAAATGACATTTTGGCCAGACTTCTATAAAAGCTGCATGTCGTGTTTATAAGGGGGAGTCATAAAACTGTCTTGAAAATTTAGGGTCAAACTTAAAAAAAAACTAATAAATATTAAGAAATGTTGTGTGTAGTACCAGCCTGTACCACAACCCAAACATGGGAGAGCACTCGGAAACTGTGGCTTACACTCATTGATTTAGAAAGCACTATAAGTTGCGCTACTTCTTATTTAGATGACTACATCAAATCAAATTCATTGCTTCTTGCCTTATGTTTGTTACACCATTTTGCATCCATCCATCCTGGGGTAGGGAATATCGCTGGATGCCATGGGAGATTGTGGGCACACAGGGTCATATCTACCTTTGGAATTGTCTTTGTATTAGAGTGATTTGCGGTTCTTTTTGTACAGCACGGGGTCATGTCACCGCAAATAAAAAAAAAGCAGTGGCAATAAATGCCACAAGGAAAACAGCAGCTTCCCAAACAACGTTGGGTATAACAGTGTCCTGACAGAAAAAGCGTAGTCCCACTGAAAACAATGGGACTTCTGCATAAGTGAAGTGTTGATACATATGCTTATATTCACATATAGAGATGCAGTGAATTTAAAATCGGCAGGTTAAGTGAACGTGAAGTGGCCACTGCGCGTTAGTGCAATGCTACGTGAAGTGGCCATTGAGGAATGCTCACTTCGCCTTGTGATTATGACTTGATTTCATGTTGTTATTCCGCCTTAACGTGAAGTAAGACGTAATGACAATAGGCACTTTAGGCAGCCCTCCCACACACATCACATGGCTTACAGTAGTGTAAGTCACATGCTTTAGCCAGGCAGGAAGGAAGTGACTCATACCAGCAGATACTTTCACTTTCTCCTTTGCAGAGGTAGAAGGAGGAAGGATAGTTTAGGAGAGGAGTGTTTATTTGTTGCTTAACTTGCTTTCTTAAACTTCATAAAAACAAACAGCTTTTTTTAAAGCTAATTCTTTGGCTTTTGTTGTACTGTTTTGTGAGTTCTTTTTTTATGACTGATGTATTTGTTTTATAAGTTTTATTTTATGTAAGTGTGTGTGTGTCTGTGTGTGTGTGTGTGTGTGTGTGTGTGTGTGTGTGTGTGTGTGTGTGTGTGTGAGACTGTCTGTGACTCTGTGTGAAGTCGGTCATCATCATTGCGTGATGCTTCGGAGTGGAGAGGGAAGGACAGTTTTGTTGGATTATGGATCAAGGACAGTCTGTGGCCTGTGGTGGCCAGAGGGGGAGTGTGGACATGTGGGGGACAGTGTGGGCGGGTGTCACTGGACCGCTCTCGATTATTTGGTCCTGCCCCCCTCCAGAAGCAGCAGCAGCACCATCAGTGCCACCACCACATCTAGCAAGTCAGCCGCCACCACCACCACCACCACCATCTGTACCAGCTGTAGGAGCTCCAGCAGCACCACCTCCCACTCCACAGCAGCAGGTGGAGCCCCCCCAGGTGCGTGACAGTGCTGCCAGCAATATATCTTCCCCGTTGTGCCTGGTCCCTCCTGCAGCTCAATAGTCTGGCAGTTTTTCAACTGTATCAGCGGGGACAGGAACATTGTGGTGTGCCTGCTTTGTGGTGTGCAGGTGCACTGTGGCCCTCGGGAGACATATCTAGGGACTGAGGGCCAGAGGCACACATGCTTAACCACCACAAGGTGGAGTGGCAGGCTGCCACAGAACATGCCAGGCCTCCACCTGCTGGCCCTTCTGTGGCAGTGGCAGTGGGTGCTGCTGCTGTGTGTCACCAGATCAGAAGGAGGGTCACAGCAGCAGCTGCTGCTCCACCACTACCCCCACCACTGCCACCAGCACCACCCTCACCACCACCACCACTACCTGGCTTTCCTCCCACAGCAGTGGACCCTACCACAATGCCTGCAATGCAGTCAGAAATAGCACTGTTGTGGGCTGTGATGGAGGAAAGCAATCGGAGGATGGGTGCTGTCCAGCAGCAGATGGAGCAGATCGAGCAACAGCAGTTGCAAACACTGTCAATGCTTTATCTGCTGCTGGAACATCATGGGATCGAGCGTTAGGTTTTGTTTTCTGCACACCTCCCCCCCCCACTGCTGTACTGTTTTGTGTTTTGTTTGTTTAATACCAGACAGAGGGAAGGCTGCAGTATTAGTTTAAAGGGAAGCAGTCAACAACAGGAGCACCTGCATCATGCCCCCTGCAAGGCTTACCCTCCAGTTAAGCCTTTTAAGTATGTTGCAGCATTTTTCTCAGGCCGCAACATACTTTATTGTACTAAAGAAACGTCAGTGACCTGGAAGTATGGCAGATGCTATGGGGGCTCCATTATGTGTAAAGGTGCAATTTTTCTTGCTCCACATGTCCTTACATTCCATAGTGCAATACTTTTTGGGCAAAAACACTCATAATTTTGGTAAACTGGGTCTCGGAGGACTTCCTGTTCTGAAGAGCCACCCAAGTTCCGCCACCACACTCAGCAATGTTATGACTTGATGCCAGGGAGAGCATGGGGGTGTGCTTTATTATAGTGAATGGCCAGCAGCTTTCCAAATTTTTCTGTATGTTATAATGGTCAGTTTGTGGTGAAACATGGGCACATTTCCACTAACAAGGCTCTTGTTAGTTGAAATGTGCCCACGTTTCTCCACAATGTTGCTGAGCGTGGGGGCAGAACTTGGGCGGCTCTTCAGAATGGGAAGTCCTCCGGGACCTGGTTTGCTGAAATTATGAATGTTTTTGCCAGAAAAGTATTGCATTATTTAAGGAGATGTGGAGCAACAAAGATTCCCCTGGAGGTTAGGCACCAATACATTGGGTGCAATATCATTCATAACTATGTAACTTGGTGAATCTCTTTAAAGCAGCAGTGCAACAATCTGTTGAAAATTTTGACCTATACTTTTTTATGCTATTTTACATTGCCACTTTACTTACATCCTAACTTGTGTGATACTATTCTTTCCAGTATTTGAGTCTGCTTTAGTACTTTTTTTCATGTCTGAGATAATAAAAGGAGCACTCCTTTTAATATGGTGCACACCAGGTCTTCGTCAGTATTCTGTGCTGTTTTTCTCCATCAGTTGTTATATATTACTCCTGTTGTCAAATTAACAATTATGCAGCAGGCACTGTTTTATGACATCACAGAACAATAGTTGTTCAAAAACAGCTGCAAATAGTGATAAGAACCTGGTCAGAACAATATTAATGGCGCACTCCTTTTTGTTTTCCAGACATGAGAAAAATGGTAAAGCAGACTGGGTGTGAAAGAAGAGGTATCCTTATTACAAGTCATGAGGTAACTAGTGGCCGGCAATAGGCGGCAATGTAAAATAGTATAAAAAAGTATAGGATAAAATTGTCGGCACATTGTTGCAGTGTTGTTTTAATTTATAATTTAAGTATGACATTATGTGCTCACAATCACAACACACAAAATGCATCTGTATTCTGTCCAGAAAATAGATAAGTGCTAAGGAAGTGAAATGGGATCGTCATGCCACATGCAAAGTCCCCCAGAATTTATTGCGCAGTCACTCATGCAAGCAGTGTTCACACAGAGTCCCCAGAGTTTTTCTGCATGCCCAAAATGCATCCTCCTTGTGTCCAGAAAATCGACAAGTGGTAACGAAGTGAAATGGGATTGTTTCAGCACATACAAAGTCCCCCAGAATTAATGGCGCACTCAGTCATGCGCACAGCGGTGGCACAGGGTCCCCAGCTTTTTTCTGCATACCCAAAATGCATCCGCCTTGTGCCCAGAAAATTGACAACTGGTAAGGAATTGAAATGAGATTGTTTCAACACATACAAAGTCCCCCAGAATTAATGGCGCACTCAGTCATGCACACAGTGGTGGCAGAGTCCACAGATTTTTTTTCTGCATGCCCAAAATGCATCCGCCTTGTGTCCAGAAAATTGACAAGTGCTAAGGAAGTAAAATGAGATTGTTTCAGCACATTTAAAGTCCCCCAGAATTAAAAGAGCACTCAGTCATGCACGTAGTGGTAGCACAGAGTACCCAGATTTTTTCTGCATGCCCAAAACGCATCCGCCTTGCGTCCAGAACATTGTCAAGTACTAAGGAAGTGAAATGGGATCATCACACCACATGCAAAGTCCCCCAGAATGTATTGCGCAGTCACTCATGTGCGCAGTGCCCCAGAATAAAATGATGACAGTGAGCGAACTGTTGCTGGTCCAATGTGTGCTGCGATTTGAGCAAATGCAATGTGATCATCTCAGCTGGATGGAAGGGTGCCCTTTGTCTGTACATTAATAGTAGCCTTGGTGAGTTGATATATATATAGATATATATTTCTGTATTTTGTAGGTGAGGGGGGTTGACATGGACATGTACTCATGGTATTGTTCTGTATCACAGGTCACAGATACTGTTGGTGTGCACATTCCAGTGCTTGATGAGAACTTTTTGTGTAGAAATTTGCAATGGATAACTCTCAAGCATGTGAAGGTAAGTATTTTTTGTTTTTTTTTTTGGGTGGGGGGAAGCATACTTGCAGATTTGTCTGTAATGGTTTCTTATTTTGTTACTTCTTCACAGATTTCATCTGCATCCTTCTCGAGTCTGGTTGCTAATGATGGTCATGGTCATCTAATGAAACAACTTCTGCATGTTGCATATGCACCTCAGCCCAGGGGCCGGGGCGGGTGGCTGATGTTGAAGAACTTGTTTGGATAAGGCCACTTTGTCAGAACAACAAAGCATCTGGAAGTTTCCTAAAAAAAGAAATGAATGACTTCTTACAACTTAATTGTTATGTGTCCCTCCCTGGTTCTCAAATCTTAATCCCTAAAGTCAAGTTACATTTCAAACCCACATCTTGTCGACTAACACAACCTGTGTGCAATATTTGCTGCAGTCTTTACAAAACAATGAAACGGATGAAATAAAATCTTCATACTTACCAGAATGGATTTCACATGGATATTACATTGCTTCCTCTCTGTACAGTACAGATACGGTACTATTCCCAACGAGTTTTACCGATGGAGCCTTTTTTTGTTACCCTGTAAAAGAAACAAAAGAAGTGTGCTGTATGTGTTTTACCATTGCAGCTCTGAAAAGCTACATAAAACAAAACATACAACTAAAGGAAGTGAAGTAGCATAACAAACACGAGTACACATACTCACTTTATGGGTTAAATATAAAGAAGCTTTGTGTCTCTGTCTGATGGATGTGGTGGTCTGGACAGACTCATGGTGGCAGTGGCTAATATCAGTCCTGGTGGTGGTGGTCCGGGGGGCAGACAGACTCATGGTGGCAGTGGATAACATCAGTCTCAGTGGTGGTGGCGGTTCGGGGGGCAGACAGACAAATGGTGGCAGTGGCTAACATCAGTCCCAGTGGTGGTGGTCCAGGGGGCAGACAGAATCATGGTGGCAGTGGCTAACATCAGTCCCGGTGGTGGTGGTCTGGGGGGCAGGCAGACTCATGGTGGCAGTGGATAACATTCGTACCAGTGGTGGTTCGGGGGTCAGACAGACTCATGGTGGAAGTGGATAACATCAGTCCCAGTGGTGGTGGTTCGGGAGGCAGATAGACTCATGGTGGCAGTGGTGGCAGTGGCTAACATCAGTCCTGGTGGTGGCGGTCCGGGGGACAGACAGACTCATGGTGGAAGTGGATAACATCAGTCCCGGTGGTGGTGGTTCAGGGGGCAGACAGACTCATGGTGGCAGTGGCTAACATCAGTCCTGGTGGTTTTGGTCTGGGGAGCAGACAGACTCATGGTGGCAGTGGATAACATCAGTCCCGGTGGTGGTGGGCGGGGGGGAAGACAGACTCACAGTTGCAGTGGTGGCAGTGGCTAACATCAGTCCCAGTGGTGGTGGTCTGGGGGGCAGACAGACTCATGGTCGCAGTGGATAACATCAGACCCGGTGGTGGTGGTCCGGGGGGGCAGACAGACTCATGGTGGCAGTGGATAACATCTGTACCAGTGGTGGTTTGGGGGTCAGACAGACTCATGGTGGCAGTGGATAACATCAGTCCCGGTGGTGGTGGTCTGGGGGACAGACAGACTCATGGTGGAAGTGGATAACATCAGTCCCAGTGGTGGTGGTTCGGGGGGCAGACAGACTCATGGTGGAAGTGGATAACATCAGTCCCGATGGTGGTGGTGGTTCGGGGGGCAGACAGACTCATGGTGGCAGTGGATAACATTCGTACCAGTGGTGGTTCGGGGGTCAGACAGACTCATGGTGGAAGTGGATAACATCAGTCCCGGTGGTGGTGGTTCGGGAGACAGATAGACTCATGGTGGCAGTTGTGGCAGTGGCTAACATCAGTCCTGGTGGTGGCGGTCCGGGGGACAGACAGACTCATGGTGGAAGTGGATAACATCAGTCTCGGTGGTGGTGGTGGTGGTGGTTCAGGGGGCAGACAGACTCATGGTGGCAGTGGCTAACATCAGTCCTGGTGGTTTTGGTCTGGGGAGCAGACAGACTCATGGTGGCAGTGAATAACATCAGTCCTGGTGGTGGTGTCCGGGGGGGGCAGACAGACTCATGGTGGCAGTGGATAACATCAGTCCCGGTGGTGGTGGGCCGGGGGGCAGACAGACTCACAGTTGCAGTGGTGGCAGTGGCTAACATCAGTCCCAGTGGTGGTGGTCTGGGGGGCAGACAGACTCTTAGTGGCAGTGGATAACATCACTCCCGGTGGTGGTGGTCCGGGGGGGCAGACAGACTCATGGTGGCAGTGGATAACATCTGTACCAGTGGTGGTTCGGGGGTCAGACAGACTCATGGTGGCAGTGAATAACATCAGTCCTGGTGGTGGTGGTCCGGGGGACAGACAGACTCATGGTGGAAGTGGACAACATCAGTCCCAGTGGTGGTGGTTCGGGGGGCAGACAGACTCATGGTGGAAGTGGATAACATCAGTCCCGGTGGTGGTGGTGGTGGTGGTGGTGATTCGGGGGGCAGACAGACTCATGGTGGCAGTGAATAACATCAGTCCCGGTGGTGGTGGGCCGGGGGGCAGACAGACTCATGGTGGCAGTGGTGGCAGTGGCTAACATCAGTCCTGGTGGTTTTGGTCTGGGGAGCAGACAGAATCATGGTGGCAGTGAATAACATCAGTCCCGGTGGTGGTGGTCCAGGGGCAGACAGACTCATGGTGGCAGTGAATAACATCAGTCCCAGTGGTGGTGGGCTGGGGGCAGACAGACTCATGGTGGCAGTGGCTAACATCAGTCCCAGTGTGGTGGTCTGGGGGGCAGACAGACTCATGGTGGCAGTGGATAACATCAGTCTCGGTGGTGGTGGTCCGGGGGGGGCACACCACCTTTTAAAAACTTCAGTTAAAACCTGCCAACATTAACCACATCATCATCCTCATAAAGAAAGCTGCCCTCACAGTCATCGATGTCTGAAGTCTGACCACTGGGAAATTCTTTCTCCATTGTGCTGTCATCTACATCAGTAGTGGGCTGTTTCAGGCAGCCACTGCCAGTGCCACCAAGATGCTCCATTTCCACATCAGCAAGACCACCATGACTAGGCTGGGGTAAGAATACCTAGGTTGCAGTCTCTGCTGGTATGTGCCTCTCATTCATTTTAATGAATGTTAGCAAACTAACATTTGCAGGAGACAGGTTTGTCCGACGATCCCTGACTATTGCACCTGCTGAGCTGAATATCCTCTCAACACTTACACTGAAGGGTGGGCATGTGAGGTACTTCAGTGCCACTGCAGTCAGCTCTGGCCATTCACTGACCTTTCCACTCCAGTACAAAAGAGGATCTTCAGTTATTGTCAGATGCCTGTTTTCAGACAAATATGACTCAACCATTCTCTGTGCCACACTAAGTCCAATTGATGATGCATCATCCTGGTCTCCCGAATCATTTATTTCACAAATACCCACTTGGGACAAAGCCTCTCAAAGCAGGTTGACGCCAGCCACTTTGGATGACAGACCACCTGGAACTGCAGTCCCCTTCCCCTTGCAGGATATGCTTGATAGTCCTCCAGGTACACCTTCAGCCGGATTATGCTGCTGAGGTTTGCTGACATTGGCACGTGACTTCCGTGCCCCATGAACCAAGCACACCAGTTGACCACTGATATTTTTTACCTGTTCTGGCCCTTCCTCCAGTACTGATGCAATTCCACGTTTGTATCATGGGTCCAGCATTGTTGCTATGGCAAAGTTGTCACTATGCTGAATGCTCACAATGTGACGATTCTGATTGAATACTGTCAGCATGTGTTGCAGCAACATACTGCTACCACCATCTCTGGCAACATCAAGGCTATGCTGTACATTCTCCAATGTCTACCTCAGCACCCACAGCAGTGGAATTGATTGGGTAATGGAGGCAGACTCGCCATTTACTGCCTGTATGGCATGTTCAGAAGGCCGCAAAATTGTTATTACAGAGTCCATGAGGCACCACTGTTCAGTCGTCATAGACATGGAGGCCCCGGAACTGTCACGGCTAGTGTGCATAACAAGATATTCTGAGATGGCTTTGTATTGCTTATACAACCTCTCTGTCATGTATAAAGTGAAGTTCCATCAGGTGACAACTTCCAGCTTCAAGTGGTGCTGAGGCAGGCTGTTTTGTATCTGTAACTGCCGCAGTTGGTCACGGGCCTTTCCAGATCTTGAAAAGTGAGATAAGATACGTCGTGCAATGGTCAGCATTTCCTTTATATCAGGGTGCTACAGAAACTCCTGAACCACAAGATTTAAACAGTGGGCCATGCATGGAACATGAAAAAAAACACCATTCATGATGCATTTCACCTCATTTGACCCATTGTCACTTGCTATGAACCCAGCTGTCATGGACAGAGGGTTTAGCCATCTGTCAGTTTCAGTCAGTACCATGTCCAACATGTTCTCACCAGTGTGTGAACAGGTCACACTGCACATAGCAATGGTTGCATGCTGTCGAATTCCTGGAAGATTGCCACCGCAACAATCCACCTTACTGCACTGATTATTCACACTACCAACATCACAAACAACCCCCCGGCACCTGCGCCCAGTGTGCAGTTATACACAAATATGAACTTCCCACTGTTTTGCCACTTGTCCACATATCCATACTTCAATGGATGAATAGAGAGGAGAAATGTTGAAGATCATGTCCTACTGAGTCGGACACAGTGCGGAACAACTCGGGGACAGCACGGGTAGAAAAGTATGTCCTGGATGGGACTTTCCATTTTGGACAGGCATGTGCATCAAACCACCGGAACCCAGAATTCTCCACAAAGGAGAAGGGCAATAGATCAATTGCCAGCATTTCCGCAACAGCAGCATTGAGATCACATGACACTGTATGATTTGGGAGTACTTCAGCTTATGCTCAAAAACACTCTGTAATGTGGGCTGACTTAAATGTTTTACATGGGGTGTGTTGATCACAAATGGTTGTGCTCTGTGATGAATGGCATTGGCAGGGCATGGAGTGTGGACATTTGATGATGACAGTTGCACAGGTGATGATGACAAACCCAGAAATGCTGTTATTTTGCCAGATTTGCCAACCGGGGTTGATGTACCACTTGCACTAGACATACTGCATAGACATAGACAGACTGCATTCACCACCACCACCACCACCACCAGCACAAAAACTGATACTGTCACCAGCACTTGACAACATTTCAAAGTCATTATGGTCATCCACCTCATCATGCCTGTAGTAATCCTCTGCTCTTATTACCGCACTACTGCACACGTTTAATTTCCTACTGGGCTTAACAGTCATGGAAGGGGATAACATGATGGCTATGGTTGCCGGTGATGTGGGTGAATGCCCCACTGTGGTATTAGCTGCCAATTTGTGCTGGGTCCACAGTGCCAAGTGCCTATTCTTAAGATGCATATGCTGTCCTCCTGTGCCCAGATGGCTCCCCTTTTTACCTTGACTCACACGTACATGGTAAACCAGGCAGATTACAACTGAATCATCATTTGCATCTTGAACAAAAAAAATCCCAAACAAGGGATTGTGATGCTCTGCTGTTAACATATCCATGATGTGGCTTATCTAAGTCCGTTATTGTAAGCACTGAAGTGGGGGGGGGTGGAGCATGTGATGTTTCGGGCACTGCACACCTGGATTGCAACTGACCACCACGACTACCTATCATTGATTACTGGGTCATCATCATCATCAACTAAAACCGGTAGATCACAAGTTTTTTTTTTTTTTGGGGGGGGGATTCCTGCAAACAGACTCAGACACAGTCACTTTGAATTACTTTTTCTCCAGTTCCCAACTGGGGTCAATTACATCATCATCATATTCATCAGTGTTGCACACATCCACATCTTCTCCTTGGATGCTAGCATGTGGACTGCATGTTGCAACAACAGCAACAAAATCATCATCATCATCACATTCATCATCAGTATCTACACCACCATCACATGATATTTTTTTCATCACACTGTGAATCACTGCATGGAAAATGCGTGACATTAAGTGCCACGGTAGACAGAATATTACATTGTATGCTATCATTGACATGATCATTAGAATCCTCAGGTTCAGTTACTGGGATGTTACTGGGAAGTATGACATCATCTACGCTGCCACCCACTTGCACTGTTTCACACTCAATATTTTTGGATACGGTACACTGGTTGGAATTAGAACTTGACGCAACAATACTAATACTACCTCCACCACCATTAACAAAAGTAACACTAACACCACCGGCTGGGAAAACATCATCTCCTCCAACTATGAGTGAAGCTACTGATTGGGCTGTAAAAAACATTGCAGGAGAAATACCTTTCCTTACATCAGCAATGCACTTCTGTGTCTGCGTACTACTACCACGCCCACAGACCATCTTACTGCCAACATTGCCATGGCCAGAAACAGCTTTGCTTGCACATCTCTTTGCAGGCATTTTGGGGGATCAACCACAAATATTATAACCAAATTCAGATTTTGATACTTTCACTCTCTGATTCGCGGGATGCTGGATGTGAAGCCAAATAAACAACTGTGGCTTCAGCAACAGATAAGAGACTACTCTGAGACTGTCATGGAATTAAAACAACTTCAGTAATCAGTGGTGCTGATGGGGTCACAAAAACAATCCAATCTGGTAAAAAATACCTTTTGAATGTGGGGGTGGGGGGGAGCACTGAATACAGACAGTGCTGATTTTTACGGCACTATAAGCAGCAAAACTAAGAACAGATACCATGATCGCAGTACAAAATTAGGCAGCTGCAGTGGATAGCAGGTTCACACTGCTGCGCTTGCAATTATACTAGTCTCTGGTACAATAAAAGGTATATTATTTGATGCATGCAACACTGCACACACACTCACACACAGAACAGTTTGTGTACAATGCTGAACGAGAAATGTACTGCAAATGCAAAAGTTCAGTACTATGCCATGTTACATATTGTAAATTTGTAATGCAAACAACCTGAACTTATGAACTGCTGCACCACATCCACACAACCAACAGCAAGAAAATTTCTACTATTACTGACAATATTACTGTGTGTACATTAACACAGTCAGTTATATAACAAAAATATAACCAAAAAACAAAGAAATCACTATTTCTCCAACTTAAATCTACCTACACCACAGATACGTCCCTCTCCCAAAGTACACTTTCACTGTCTTTCACCACACACACTCAATGTTGTAAATTAACTTTCAAAATCCACACAAAAAGGCTGGATGATATGAGCACAGGAGGGTTTCCTACAATCGATGAACTAAAGTCGGATCCCCCCAAAAAGGCAAAAATGCTTTTTGAACAGTTTTTACAAGATTCCTATCACAGACAGCTATCAGAGCACACTGTCACCTACTCCTTCTTACTCATACTACCCCAAACTGAGGCTGGGCAGATCAATATACTGTAGAGTCCATGTGACCTGAAATCCCATGAATCACTGCAAAATTCGCCTTTGGAGCTCAAAAACCAGGTGAAGTGAGGCAAAGTGCACTGCCTGCAATGCACTTTGCCTTAAATTTGGCAGAGTAGTGGCCTGGGGAGGTGGAGTAAAGCGAAGTCATTGCTTCCAATGGACTTTGCGTTCTTCATTATAATGCAAAGTACTCCACTTCATGTTGCGGAGCACTCCTCGAATCCGCCTTTGCTCCATCAAATCGCTTCATGGAGCGGATTGAGCCCACTTCACCCACCACTATCCACATATAGCGGCAATAGCCAGCATTTAAAAACAGTGCCCATAGGTTTTAATGAAAGAATTGGAGTGGAGTCACTCTGATGACAACATCACGTATGGCATATCCTCGCTATTTTGTGAGCCAAAGCTGCAGCTCAGATCAAAGGGAATCGAGGCTTTTGTTTACATTTCAGTGAACTTCCACTCAATCAGGAAAACTACTTAAATCAGAAAATTACAGGTAACTAATACCATTAGGAAAATCAGTGCACCTTATTGTGATAGTAGACTGAAGCATTTGCGATTTGATTCAGTCCCCAAATTAATTATTTAATTGTCCTTTAATTCACCAGTTAAGGTTCAATTTAACACCACAAAAGTATGGAAATGAGGTGTTACAGTTTTCAAGCCTAACTCCCCACCTTCACTCCCCCATCCCCCCAAAGCAGCAAAAGGAAACAACATTAGGGTTTTGGGTCTTTGGGCTTCTAGGAAAATTGGTGTTGGGGTCTTCCTTGGGGTTATCAACCCTAATGTTCACTGCTCCCATCCAGCCTGTCACCTTCTGCCCAAAGCATAAGGTACAGCTCCAAGCTGGTGCCTCATAGTGATACATTCTTCAAAGTTAGAGAAGCATGTCTCACCACATTTTGCCAAAAGAACCTGAAGGCATTGCATGAAGAAAAGAGATCATGTCTGACCTTGTTTGCTCAGAGGATGGGGGGTATTAGGGTTGACAATCCTAACCCTAATGTTTTTTCCTTTTGCTGTTTGGGGTAGGGGGTGTTAGGGTTGGAAGCTCTAACACCACATTTCCCTACTTTTGTGGCATTCAGTTGAACCTTAACTAGTGCATTAACACAGTATTTTTTTGCAAGGAAGATACTATAAACACACACACACACACACATATGCATGCACACACACACACACGCACACACACACACACACACACAGCACACACACACACACACACACACACACACCCCCCTCTATGAAATGTCCCCTAATTTGTTCAAATCAATGTATCTTAAAGTCAGATGTTCTCTATCCACATAGTGGCCTCTCTGTGTAACAAACAGAATTAATTAAACTCTAAAAATCACTAAATTCTGCATAATAGACATACAGTATAAAGGTATGGAAACACAGAAACTTACAAATGGTAAAATATAGCTCAACAGACGAACTCCCTCTACTCCAAGTGTAACCAAGCTGAAGATTCTTTTTTTCATATTTTATGGACTTGCAAAAAGATCCATCCATTCTGGACTGCCACTAAACTTGTCCTAGGCCAATCCTTTGACCTGGCTGAGACCTTTACCCTTTAGGTGTGTTTACTGGGAAATTACATTGGGATTTCCACAGGGTATAGAAAAGACTACATTGCTCGGATTTCCATTGCGACCAAGACAGTTCTTCTTCATCACTGGTTAGATGACAAAATTTTTCATCGTGGTCAGAATGGCATGCAGAGATCCTTTTTGTCTTGAATGTTGAACTACATATTACTAATATAAGGCACAAAACTCAAGCTTTCTTGGAGAAATGCGGCCTATTATATACCTGGTCATCTACTCTTTGATTTTTTGTTAAATGCCATAAAGAATGTTTACAGGCTTTGTGTCATGGTTTTACTTATTTGATTTTTCCTGTTTTTCACTGCCATACTGACTGAGTATTATAAGGTTTCTTGCACTGCATAAAACTGACTGCACTGATTTAGTGTACCTCTATTATTATTGGAGATAGCAGCACTCGGGGGGAGGGGGGGTTGTATTGGTTGGGCTTGTATTGTCTTGTATTTTTTTCTCCTTTATATGTATGTTTAGTTTTACAGACAATGTTTGTTGTTTGTATGTGTGTAATGTTCAGTTCTCTTTTGTATATCTTTTATTTGAACATTAATAATACATTAAATTAAAAAAAAGGTAAAATATATACATATTTAGGTTCTGTGTTAAGTTTAACCTCTATAATGTTTCATGGAAATCCCTTCCAGTATCTATTCTTAAATAAAGTTGCATATTCTAGTGCCAAATGTTCTATACTTTTTTCTTGAGTATATTGAAATATCTTCTCTAGCTATTTTTAAAAACAAAATACTTACTATTATTTTTAAATGTAGGTTTTTATTTTTGGATCAGGGGTTGTTCCTTCATTTGTTTTGCTTCATCTATCAGGATGAGTTCTAGATTATTAAAAGCTACCTCTGAACTGTATACTCCTTGTTGCTCTTTACATTGATGCTACAACATGGCATCAAGTGAATTGTTATGCTTTTGGAAGCAAGTTCAATTCTCTCCAGTGAATTCAGTTGTATGCTCTTGAGATAAATGCTTCCTTATTTTTTGAGACACTTTATTGTTTCAATATACCATTAATTTCTTTTAAAGAGCCACACTATCCCATTTTTAATCCTATGCTGTCACTCAGACTCCTGATTCCAATCAGGGTTCTGCATCGAGACTGGTTGGCGGGGCTTATTTAAGCCTGACATACTCAAACTATTTTCTTTGAGCAGTCAGCTCACTTCACCGTACCACCAGCTACTGATGGGACCTGCTTCTATGGGGAGAGAGAGGGCTTCTAGTTTCACCACCTCATCCTCTTCTAGTGCTGATCACCACCTGGAGCTGCCCCACAGACATTTGTGCTGTTAATCCTGTGTTTTCCCTCAGTGTCCTGACTCCAATCAAGGCTTTGCATCGGGACTGGTAGGACTTTCTACCTCCTTAAAGGAGCCAATCTCTAGTGGTCTTTCTGCACTGTGGTCCACGTGCAAAGGACTAAGTGCAAAGGACATCGAGTAATGTGCCTGGAATCAGGTTGTGTCAGTCATGCGGTTGGCCATGCTGCTCTCCTAGACTGCCACCATTTACATTTGCTGCTGAACCTCTGTCTTATAGTAAGTATCGTCATGCCCCTGTATATCTCAGATTGCTTTCACTGTGCTGGCAAGTCGAGTTCTAGTCTGGTTCTCAGGTGTTCTGTTTTATTATAGCAAGTCCAGTTCTAGTCTTGGTCCTCAGGTGTTTTGTTTTATGCCCCAACTTTACCACTCCAATTTGCAATGTTCAGGGTACACACACCAATTACTGTGGACTATGACTGACCAGACCAAGTTGTTTTATTAACTATTTGTAACTATGCTGTTGTGAGATCCATGCCTATTCAGGTTCTGTGTATCATACTCATACACATCTACCTTATCCACTCTGACTGTTAAATTAGATCTAGTTGTGGATTTCTAGCTACTCCCTATCTGGGTATGCTGTTTATGTGCATGCTAAAGACTGTTTTTTTCATAACTGCATTGTACTGCACAATTTTGCTTAGGTTCTGTTAGCACTTGACATTTTTCTGGTATTAATTGGTTTAATCCCAAACATAGGTCCCAGGGCCCCTTTCCCTGCTCATTACTAACATAGAAACATAGTTGTTGTCAGCAGATAAGGACCGCCAGTCCCATCTAGTCTGCCCATGAGCCCTCCCTTTATTTTGGTGCCATTGATTCTACTAGTTCAATAGATTGCCCTTCTCCCTCCCACTACAATGGTTCCTCTATGTCTGTCCCATGCATGTTTAAATCCTTCCACTGTGTTTGCTCCCACCACCTCTTATGGCAGACTATTCCATGTATCCACCAACCTCTCTGTGATAAAAAACTTCCTCACATTTTCCCTCAACCTGCCACACTCCATTTTCATATCATGCCCTCTCTTTCTTGTGCTTCTATTCTGGAAGATGTCGCCCCTTTGTACCTTGTTTATGCCGTTAAGGTACTTGAATGTTTCTATCATGTCCCCCCCAATCCCTCTTCTCTTCTAGTGAGTACATATTGAGGTCCCTCAGCCTCTCCTCATAAGCTTTCCACCCTGTACCATCTCTGTCACCTTTCTATGGACCACCTCCACCCTGTCAATATCCCTGCATTGATGTGGTCTCCAGAATTGCACACAGTACTCAAGGTGAGGCCTCACTAATGCTTTGTACAATGGCATCACCATTAGTGATCCCTCTGCCTATGCACCCCAGCATGCCACTGGCCCTCCCTGCTGCCTTTGTACTCTGCTTAGACATCTTTAGGTCATCTAAAATGATAACTCCCAGATCCTTTTCCTCCTTGGTGATCATTGTAACTCACCCCCCATTCTATAGCACTCCCTAGGGTTCCCTCAACCAAGGTGCATAATTTTACATTTCTTTGAGCTGAACCCCAGCTGCCACACCTTGGACCATTTGTCAAGCCTTCCCAGATCCCACCCCCTTTTTTCCACCCCATCAGGAGTATCCACCCTGTTGCAGATGTTGGTATCATCTGCAAACAGGCAGACCTTTCCCTTAAGCCCCTCTGCTATGTCACTAATGAAGACATGAAAAAATACAGGCCCGAGGACTGATCCCTGAGGTACTCAAATGGTCACCCCCCTCTCCCTAGATTGGGTCCCATTTACCACCACCCTCTGCCTCCTGTCTGTTAACCAGTTCCTAACCCAGTTTACCACCTAGTGGCCCATGCCCAGACAACCCATCTTGTAACCAGCCTGTTATGTGGGATGGTGTTGAAGGCCTTGTTGAAGTTGAGGTAGGCGACGTCCACCACCCCACCCTGATTTATCTCCCTCATCACCCAGTCAAACAGATCTATCAGATTTGTTTGACATCACCTCTCTGCCATGAATCCATGTTACCTTGGATCCTGGGCACTCTTGGATTCCAAGTGTCACACTATTCTTTCTTTAAGTAGTGCCTCCATGATCTTCCTCACCACCGAGGAGAGGCTGACTGGCCTATAGTTCCCTGGTTCCTCCCTGCTGCCACTGTTGTGCAGAGGGACTACATGTGCCTTCTTATAGTCCTCAGGAACTACCCATTGGTTTTCTGCTCACTCCCACAGCTCACTGACTAGTGTTGCAATAGTGATTTATTACATTTATCTAAACTAAACTTGAGTTTCTTCACCATTGTGCTTTGTGTTCCTGATTGTATCTTGCTTACCATGACCACACAACTATGTTCTCACCTTCCTCTGCCATCTCTAGTTCCACTTCCTGTTCCCCATCCCTTCCACCCCTCACTCACCCCAGCTGCCCTCCCTCCCTCCCTCTCTCTAATATGCCTCTCCTTTCCTGCCCATACCCTGCTCCTCTATTATTCACCCTGAGCTCCTAACCTCTCTCTCTCCCCCCGTCAACTTGGTGTTTTGTACCCTACCCTCCTCTCCTCTCACCATCCCCCCTTCCTGTTCTCATCCTCACTCCAAGGGGAGGAAGTCCCACTCCATACATCTCCTCATTCTCCTACTCCTCCACTTCCTGTCAGATGATGTGGAGTCCAATCCAATTCCCCCTCACCCTTCCCCTCCACCTCTGCTACTGCCAAGTTCATTAGGATTTTTCATCTCAATGCCAGGAGTCTTCTTCCAAAGCTCAACTTACTCTCTGTTTGAACCCTACAACACTATCCAGATGCCCTCTGCATCTCTGAATCCTGGCTTCCCTCCAGGATTCCAGACACTAGCCTGATCCTTCCTGATTTCCATCTTTTCAGGTGAGACAGGTGATAACGTGCTGTAGGCATAGCCTTCTGTGTTTACCAGAGCTTCTTCTGCACCCTGGATATCAAGGAGTCAGTACCCTTCTACAAAGTATTTCTCATTAGGCTCACATTCACCTCATATTTGCCCAACTTCATCTGGGTTTTCTATGCCATACCCAAGAATTTACCTGCCTCTCTGATTCACTCCTTCCCTATTAACTCCTCACATTCCTCAGCTGGTGAACTCATTCTCCTTGGGGATTTCAACATAAATTGGCTCTCCTTTCATCCAGATCAACCACCCAGAGGACTGACCCTTAAATTTGCCAAAGGTTATCTCTGAATCCACAAGATTCAAATCCCTTTCATGCAAACACACCCTGTAGGATTGGGTTCTGTCCTTCCACCTCCACTGCACTGTTGCAGCAGGTATCCTGCCTGACTCTTTCAGTGACCAGTGCATGGCATTCTAAATCAGGAAAATTCCACATCCCCACTCTGATCAAAGATACATCTGGTCCAGGTGCCACTGATTGCTGAACATCAATGCTCTCCTGAGCGACCTTGTTGAAATAGGCTGGTCAGCCATTCCCCAAGCCTCTGACATTGATGTACCCCTTCCACCTTTTAATTTCAAATGTTCCTCAGTCTGGGACTTGCATAAGCCCCTGATGATATTCAAGGTCAAATCATCCCATTCCCCCTGGACCTCCACTGAAATCATCTATCTATGCAAATCCCATGATCTCCCCTGGGCTTGCAATAAATTATCCTGCTCCCGTCCTGATCTTTTCCACTACAGGGCCCTGAGAAACAATTGTAGTAAGGCTTTCCAGGCTGCAAAATACCATTATTTCCATGCCAACCCCCCAGAACAACCATAACTCCCAAGCCGAACTCAAAAAGATAATCCACTTCCTTTTGAACTCTCTATTCAGACAGCTTCTCCTGCTATGGTTAATGGTTCACCTTTGTCTGGCCCTTCTACTCAATCAAAAAGTTTATTGTGTGAGACTAAAAAACCTTTACAAAAGATAAATTAGCAGTGAATAAAATTTATGTACAAGCACAGAAGTGTTAAAAGTGAGGTTCATCTCACAATAAAAATAGAGAAATATACATATACAGTCAAAATGTAACCAAATAAACACATTATAACTCAATACAATAGTTGTAAGCTTCTTCACTTGACTAATTGCATAAAACTATTTTGATAATCTATCAGAGTTCAAGCATCCTCAGTGTGCAATAGTATATTAGTAAGTGTTTTTTATCAGTTTAATACTGATTATTTGTAAAAGGGGTTAACCAATAGAGTCCTTCTTTTATATAGAAAGTACAATAACAAAGAACATGGTAAAGATCCTCATCTCCCCATGTGAGCAGTCACATGCCCCTGACACTAAATTCGATTGTTTATGTCATATTGATAAGATGTTACTTGCAAAATGTTCAAATTTATAGTTTGAAAAAAAAAATCTTAGTTTGGGATCAGAAAGTACTTCAAGATGGGGTTTAAATCCAAAGTAAAAGTTGTTCTGTGCAAACCATTTGGAGTACCATGATTCTACAATAAGTTCTAGATCCAAGGCAATCCAGTCATTTGTGACCTTTTTATTTACATGCTGTATTTTTTATATTGAAAAATGAAGGTAATTCCTTTATCAACTGCATGTTTTAAATTAGTCAGTCTTTGTTTGTTTAGGAGTTCAACCAAGGTAGCAAACCAATAATCAGTTCTGTATCCCAAACTATACCAATATTCTTTCTCGTTCAGACATTGACTTGCCAATGTAGTGCAGGGGGATCTTGTAACACTAATCCAATAATTAATCTTTCTGCATTCTATTGCAGCATTTATATTGGGGGGTCCAAGCTCCAGTCTTAAATATGGAGCTGGACAGGAGTGACCTACTCTTAAGATATTTAGAAGAGTTTTGTATAGGGGAGACATAAGTTTATTGGTATTATTGTATTCCTATATGTCAGAGCCATAAAGTAATTGGGATTCAAACTTGGCTTTGACAACTTGAATGAAGGATCTGATTGTATATCCACCAGATTTGATGCTGAATCTTGTTAATGCTCTTAAGGTATTTTTGAGTTTGTCCAGGACCAGCCCTCCTACTGTCTCTGCTCACTTCATTGAGTTCTTAACCACATGTACTCTCCCCTATCTCCCCTCTACAGGCTCCCCTCCTTCCCCTCCTGCACCCTGGTCCTATCCCTCCTAATTCACCCCAGGTTTCCACTTTCCCCCATCACCACTCAAGAAACACTGCTTGCTATCTCCTCCATCAACCAGTCCAAGTTCCATCCTAACAGGCATGATCCTAAACTCCTGCACCTTTCAGCACCTGTAATTGCCTTTCCACTCACTCAGATGCTTAACCTCTCATTTCCCCTCTGCTCTGTTCCTCAATCCTGGGAATATTGCCAACGTTCTTCCACTGCACAAAGGGGGTGACCCCTCCTCGCCTGCAACTTTGGTCCTTTCTCCATCCTCCCCATCTTTGCCAAGCTGCATGAGAAGTTAGACTACTCTAGATTTCTAGATTACCCCACCTCTTCCAGTTTCCTCTCACCCTTCCAGTCTGGCTTCTGGAAGCACCACTCCATTATTTCCTCCACACTGTGTATCACTAACTTTATCTTCTCTGGAATAATTCAGGGGCACATCATGGATGCCATTTTCATTGATCTGACCAGATTTTTTGACTCTGTGTTCCCCCTCCTGGATAAGCTGTGGTCAGCCAGTCTCTCAGCTCCTGCTGTTGACTTGTTACATTCCTACCTAGCGGGCTGCCAACAGTCAGTACAGGTTGGAAGCATGTGATCACCACCACTTCCCATCCTGGCTGGGATCCCGCAGGGTTTAATTCTAGGCCCCAGTCTGTTCTTGATTTTTCTGAATGACCTCCCCAATGCCTGTGTCAACTAGTGTATACACAGGTATGCACACATTACAGTCATCTTTTCCTCTGGTCTTTCTACCATTTCCATGGAAGACCTGCTTCAACAGGATTTCCACAATGTCCTGCACTGGTTCCACTCCAGCCATCTCAAGGTCAACACCACAAAAATGGTGTCTATCACTTTTGGTACAAGCAAAAAAAAAAATTGCTTGGCTCTCTAGACTTCAAGTCTACTCCAGACTGGATATCCCCCCTCTTAAAGTGCTGCAATCCTTCAAGTTCCTTCTGCATGTGGCTTGGCAGGAAGCTTGACTTCTCAGCCCACATCAAAGCTATCCATGCAAAACTCTGCCCTAAACTGGGTACCATGTGCCATAAGAAACACTGTCTACACCTACTGATCTGCTGTGAGCTGGTCACCAGAAAGGTGCTCCCAGTCTTCAAGTATGCAGATGTGGTCTACAGTACTGGTCTTTTCAGCTCCCTAGCCAGACTGGACCTACATAGAAACATAGAAGTTAATGGCAGATAAGGACTGCAAGGCCCATCCATTCTGCTCATTTTTTCTACCTAATGAATGTGCCATAGGCTTGTACTCTGTCAATGGCCTATCTATTCATACTCATCTGTATGGCTCCCATATGCCTATCCCATACCTGTTTGAAGCCCTGCACCTCTTCTGCAATGCCTTTTGTTATGTTGCAACTAACTCCCCTCCTCATATGCATCACTGCTCCCTCTAGTCCTCCCTTGCTATACTTCACCAATCCTCATGTCACAGTTGCACTGCACCTCATTCACCTCTCAATATTAGTTTGGTTTGGTTCCTTTCCCTTCCTTCCTACATCTCTTCACTCCAGTTCCCCCTAATCCATGCTTCCCCCACTCCAGCAATCAGAGAACCTTCTCAACTCCCACCTCCATTTCTCTGCTGGGCAATCTGCCTTCTCCCATTGCCTGCTAATTCTCTACAAAAATTACTGTACGAAAACTTCCACATTATTCTGTTCCATGTTTGTAACCAGGAAATATTGTTTACCATACTGTGTCTGCACTATTTGTTTGTATCATGTAATGTTTTGTATTATGTTTCACTGTTCCTCCTCAATCCTTCATCCCTGCTGCACCTAGAAACAAGCCTCTGCTCAATGTGCCTTTCCCAGTTACTAATTTTTCAAACAACAAATACATTTTTTTCACAGTGCACATTCCTGTATCTAACTAAGTGCATTTCCTTTGGTAATAAACATTAATATCTTGCTATAGCTTGAAAAATACTCTGCTATTTTAAAAGGCAATATTTGCATTCATCTTTGAGTTTGTGGATGGGGTCAGAGTGTCAAAGGACATCCAACCATGGTGACCATTCACCAACTTACTGCTGGAACATGATGTGTAGCCAGCTACTGATGTAACAGAGAAGTATTACTTCAGGAAAGCTGTGGTACAGCATGGCCAATTTATGTAGACTTTTCTGCTCCACCAAATGGACTTAGGCTTATCCTTCATTCTCAGGGATTGTGTCCCCATGGCAGCTTGCTAAAATATATTTTTTACACTCTTTATATAAACCTTCCTGCTTCTTATAATGTAACTTGTCCAATGATACAGTACAAATGCAACTATGCTTGTAGACAATACAAAATCACACATGCCCCCACAATGCAAAGCATCATGGGCTGCATATGCTTGTAGACTTTGTTTTATGAGTCAGGACATGAACCTCTTTACCTGTTCCTTTCTAAAAGCTTTAAACATCTTTTTTTGGATTTTTGTCCTGTACTTATACCTCATGAGCATGGTACATTCAAACTATAGTGGCTTTTCAGGGCTGTGATCCTTCCCTATCTCAGTATCCTGTCCGTGTGCTCTCATTATATAGCTTTGAATAGACACAATTAAATACTAAATTTTTCAAAAACATACAGTCTATTACATCTTTTTAAACAACTTTGGACAGTAACCGTCATGCTCTTCATTTTTCAAGTAAGTTATTAAAGCCCTATCAGGAAGGAGTGGGGATGGGGTGTAGGAGTTAGAAGGAAGACAGATGGCAAAAATAACCAGTTATTGTACAATGTGAGACAGTCCTAACTGCTCATGTTGAAAAAAATCTATGTGTTCAAGACACTTTTCCTTAATGTTCATTCACCACAAGAGGCTCAAGGGTATGTCCTCATTCATGACTTAATCTGTTTTTAAAGTCCCCGTTCCATAGGATCTGTTTTTAAAGTCCCCATTCCATGGATTTAGTATACATCCCTTCTTTCCAGGAAAATGTCCCAGCTGACCCCTCTTGATGATTTCTTTACATATTATTGACCTACAAGTCTTAAGAATTATACTGGTCAGCGATACCAAAATGTTGTGTAACAGTAGATGTATTTTCCTTCCTTTTTATTGCAATCTTGTGGTTACCAATGCAAATTAATTGGTTTGTAGTTTTTCCTATGTATGTCTTGACACATGGGCATTGTAGAAGGAAGAGAACATGGTCCATAATATAGATATCTGGTCCCAGAGCTTTACATTCTCAATTGTAAATAGATTTTCAAGTTCCTATTTTTTTCTAGTGTGTCCATATTGTGAACATTGTCCACAAGGATGAATCTCTTTATAAAGTGAACCAAGTAAAAATTGTGGCTTTGGTGGGCTCTGTAATGAGTGTACAGTATGTATTAACCTATCCTACAGAGAAGGGCTTTTGTTTAGAAGTAAACAACAGGTATTGAATAAACCTCTAATTTTACAAGTCTTATGTCTAAAGTATATTGCAGTGTTCTCTTACAGGTTTCTTAACAGAGTCATTCATTTCTGAGTATGATGTTAAAAATATTATTCTGGTGTTTTCTTTCTGTTTCTGTTGGTACTTAAACTGGTTTCCCTGTACATGTTCTGCACATCATCTGCTGCTCTGACCATTTTACCTGTCAGGTAGTCTCTTGCTATAAATCTGTCTCTGAGGACTTACTTAACTTTCAAGAATTCATTTCCCTCACTACAATTGCAATATGCTCTGGTGAATTGTACCTTTGGGATACTGTTTTAGGTCTAGGATCATGGGAACTTTTTTATCTGAAGTCATGTTCCTATCAGTTTCTTTCCTGTACAATGCTGTTTACAATCTGCCATTGTTTTTATATTGTGATAGGTCCAAAAAGTAAATTCTTTCAATGTCATAGTTCACTGGGAAAGTTAGGTACTCTGTTTTGCTGGTGAGATACTGCTAGAACTGTGTAAGCTCATCCTCACTGCAAATATATGATCAATATAGCTTTTCCAAGCAGCAATAAGACCACAGTGCATATTTTCTTTTCTGTCAACAATAACATTTTACTCAAAGTTCCACATGAACAAATTCACATAGGCTGGGGCTACAGAGTTACCCAATGCCGTCCCTTGTATCTGTCAGTAAAATGTTACCATAGTGAAACATCACAACCAGATTGTCTTCCTGGGCCCTGGACCTCCTCCAACAACCCTCCAATCTTCACCCCCGGTTTCATTGCCCTCGGCTCACCATCAAACCATGGCAAGCCAAGATACAACACCAGCAGGCATACATGGACTTGTAATATAAGGCAAGGCAAAGCAAAATTTATTTAAAAGACGCCCAATCCCGGAAGCTCTGGGTGCTGCACAAATTTTAAACAAGATTTAAAAACACAAAATCAAAAACAACACAAAATGTTATACAGAATAAGAATAAATAAGTCTAATAAAATCACAACCTTTACTGTATATACTAATCTAAATATCAAAGGCTTGGAAAAAAGAAATGTCTTCAGGTGGGCCTTAAAGATATCCACTGTGGGGGCTTCCCTGACCTGAGCTGGCAGAGAGTTCCACAGAACGGGAGCCACAGCACTAAAGGCTGTATCACTAGTTGATTTAAGCCTTGTTCTGGGAATGGTCAGGAAGCCACCACTAGAAGATCGAAGAGGGCAGGTAGGGAGGGCAGGTAATAGAAGGTCTGACAGGTAACCAGGTCAAAGGCCCCTGTGACTGCCATAATACAGGCTACCACAACTGTCTACATGCTCCCAGCACACAGTGTCAACACTTCTGAGGTATCCAGCACTGCCAAAAGTTCTTCCAGCCAAAGCCCTCTAAATGGGTGGAACTGATCGACATTGGTAGCACCATATATGGGTGAGTATTATTGAGCAACTCGGTATGAGTGACTCAATAATACCGCTCATGTTTACAGCGAACATTCTATCACAGCAAAGGATCCTGTATAGTCAGTGTAGCAGTGAACTACACTCGCTATGACAGGATGTAGGAAAGAGTGTGGCCAAACCTGCCAAGCTGGCCATTTGGCATAGTGGCTATATCTACCGCCTACAGAGCCAGTGTATCTGGGTTCAGGTCTTACAGCAGGCAGTAAAATTTTCCTTTTTTTTAAGTCCCCCCCCAGAGGTGATTATTTAATTTTTTGGGGGTGTGGGGGGCTTACCCTAGCCAGGTCTCTGTGATGCAGGCCATATTAACAGAGGAAATAAGATTTGCTATCATTGCAGACTTGTTCCTCATAAATCTAGCATTGCACAACACTACCCGACATTGACGAAAGGTGGCAGCCGGCCCCTCAGATACCTGCCCACTCAGTCTGGTGGGATCCCTGGGTAGGGTAACTGTGCACACCTGGCATCTCTGTAGTCCCCTTTTCACCACAGGTAATCTCCTGGTCCTCAAAACCCTAATATGGACCTTTCCAACAGCCCTCAACAAGTCATTTGCTTTCATCCCACTCCTCCTCCTGATCCCCACCTCTTTGCATCGCCAATACACAGCACCTGGCAGGAAGGGTCATGGATGGGCATAGATCCCTAAGGAAGGACAAGGAGTAGCTAAACCTTGGGGTCTGTTGCAGGTGACACATCCCAGTATGACTAAAAACCAATCACACCCTCCCAGTAACAACCCACCAGCATATGTAATTTACAAGCACCATTAATCAGATGATCACAACCCATCCACCCACTTAAATATACAAATAATGGCCATCCACCCTCTCAAACATACACTCCAACTCTATACACACATTCCAAGTTACACACCCCAACCAATACAGGATTTTAAATAAATAATAAAATAATAAAAATGATTTGTGACAAAGTTTATCAAAGTCCATCAAACTGTCCTTGTAGTCCCATATCTTAATAAAGTCCCCCCAAAATAACAGTCTTATTCAGTTCATGACTGGTTCGGTTCACAGATGCTTCAGTCCTTAAATGCAGTGAGCATGGATTTATCCACCACTCAGTATAGCATTCTGCTCTCACCAGGACAGGAAAAACTGTATTCAGCTTCAACAGTAATGAGAGATAAATCCACTAAACCAAATTCTTTCTTGGAACAACAGAGTTTTAGAGCTCACCAGCTCTCTCACCACCAGAAAGCATGCCCCTCCTAGAATCCTCTGACCAGTCTTCAGGACGCCAACCAAACTCTGATTCCAGCCCCCGAATACACGTTCCTTTGCAGAACTTAGCAGCTCCCTCATTTATTTCCTCACACATTTTCCCTGCATGGCTAGGGAAGAAACAGTCAATTATCCAGTCGACCTCCAAGACTGCAAGCAGGTTCTTGGTCATTGATAAGCCATTTTTTTTAAATGATCCAGATGGGCAGCAACAGAAACCAACAAATGCCATGTCTCCAGTGAATCACTTGCCATCCCTGGGGACCAGACCACAAAACCTTCAAACCAGAGTACAGGTCACATAATACTGGGCAAGCAAATGCTCACCCACTCCAGGCAGTTCTAGCACAATAACCTGAACTGCACAGACAAATGCTTTGGATTTACAAGGACAGATGAAAAATGGTAAAACCACTGAAAGATCAGTATGATGGGGACACAACTTAATTTCAAGGACAGTACCTAGAAAATAAAAGTGTTAACTCCTGACACTAACTCACTGCTCAACACTGACTGCCGCCAAAGTAACTATCACTGCTCTATCCAATAAAAAATATAAAATAACATAAAATGTTCAATCAGCACTAAACGACACCTAAAAGGATGAACACCAACACAACAGAGAGCTCTAAAACAAATCAAAGAGTTCCTGCTGACAGCCCACCCAACGTGGTGGCCGTCTTCCCCTGGGTCCTCCCCCTTCTGCTGCAAATGCTCTGTCTTGCTGAAAAGGTTTTTATTTTATTTATTTATTTTTTGCTGCTGGCAGCTGACCTTGGCTTTATATGTTCTAAAAGTGATAGTATTTGTGACTTGTCTTTCTTGCTAATGTAAGATAGAAACCTTGCCTATGACAGTACTATACTTATACAAATGGGTTCATGTCATTGCTGGTAGCAAGTACTGTATGGAGATTCTAGGAAAATGAATTGTGTGACAGACTGAATCTCAAATGAGTGTTGATTCTAATTTATTCATTCAAGCTACACCTGGAATGCATCCTGTGAGACCATACAATGAGTTTATAAACATCAGTTTCTGGTGTGTACCTTTTTAGTCTTTAGAGAACCACTTGAGAATAGTGCCACCAGAAGTATATAAAAAAATCTAATTACAATAGTAGTTGTAGGGGTATCCAGGCTGCCCACCTTCCAATAGAGGGATGAGTATTTACTGTGAAAATACTGTGTTGCATTATAAATGGTTCCACTGTGGGTCACTGAAGCAGGGCTCTGAGTGCATAGGCAAACCATCCATTTTACTGATGCAGTCTGCCACTGTTCCTATTATGTATTGGGCCTGTACTCCTTATGCTCATACAATTGTCCCTCTGATTTTAAAATAACATACTAAATGCCTTAAATTCCAATACAGTGCAGTGGAATATGTTCCAAGTTTCAAAAGTGTTCTATGCACCATGCTGTCTTATGGCAGCATATAATAGTTGATCGTCTGAAAGTGGTGGCCACTGATGCAGAATTAGTTGCTCCTCCTCTAACCTGAGCACATTAAACACATCAGCCTTCTATGTGAATGATTGGGGGAGGTACTGGATGGCATATTGAGTGACGTTAATGCCCATGCATGTCTACTGTTAAAGGGCAGAAGTAATGCTTTGCAACTATTCCTCCAGGCAGGACATATTTTTCTATTTAAGGTTAATTGGCATATATTTGCTTGTCTTTCAAGAATTAGAACATTTTTTGAGAGGGATATTTTTAAAAGAACATGGTAGAGGAGCTATAGATGTAGTTGATATTTATACAGTATGTCTCTGTTCCTGCACCATGGAGATCCATTCTGACTGACAGATAACTATCTGGCTAGATACAACTCCCACTGCTGCTCCTTCAGCTCCACATGGCTTCCCTGTGTATACTGGATAGGTGAGGAGGACCCAGAATTTACCACTGGACTGGTTCAGGAGGGTTTGAATAGGAGATTGAACTTTTTGCACCTACAGTAGAACCCCAGTGGACAGGCCTGCTTTCAGAAGCAGAAGCCATAGCTACTTAAAAAAGCCAATGTTGATAATTCCTAAATATTAAGTAATAGCTTAGATATTAAAATATATCTGCCTTCAGTTATTTAACTAGCAGACAATTGTGTAGTTGACTGAATAGCCACTCCTTTAGCTTTAGAGTCACTTGATCACTGTGCAAGCACCTTGGTTCTAGCTAACTCTCATTATTCCTGAAACCTGATAAACATGAGCAGAGAAACATAATGAACAGTACTGACTAAATACTTTTGAAACCTAAAACAACTAAACATTCTTCTGTTATTGGTACTTACACCCACACAATCCAAACATGTCTCCTCTCTGTAATAAAGAACCTTTCTCATTATTTAAAGAAAGACAGGAATGTGTCCATCAGGTAAATGTGTCTCCAGCTAAAATCTATTTAACATGAAGGATTTCTAATAATGAGATGGTGCTGAACACTAAAGCATAATCCCCACCAACTGCACAATTCTAGGTGAAGTTCTTAAGTTACATGTTCATTAGGTCTTAAAGGTTTTCTCTTCATGCTGTTACTTCTGACATCATGCAGGATGTATTTCTCATCACGTTGTTTGTTGTTTTTCTAACCTTCTTTTATTTCCAGGCATGTCACCAGTAACTAGATGCCCAGGGCCACTGACTAGTTCATAGTGTTGATCAGGATGATTCTGTACTTTGCCCGCAAACAAAATATAGTTCTATAGTCAAGAATGATGAAGGTCATTAGTTTATGGTAAGGTTGGGTAAATACCTTCTGGCAAATATTCACTGAATATTCGTAGTCAAGACTCAAAACTAGTCATTATGTATGCCAACGTATGTGCAATGTATTTAAAAGCACATTCCTCCTCGCCCAGATGGCCATGGCTAGTCCCATGGCCATCACTTCTTTGGAAACCTCCTCCAAGGTTCTTCCATTATGTTATACCATAACAGGCATCTTACCAGTTCCCAGCACTATCCTTGTAAAGCAACCCTCTGCCTTGATACCCCAGTCCCATGATTACCAGGGCAACTGCCCCTTTCAATATTTTAACCCCAACCCCTAATCCATAATGGGTGGAAAAAGATGTCATTGTCTGAATGTCCTAAGGGCATATTATTTAGTCTGGTCTGTTCCTGTCCTGCCCTTCATCCTCATGTCATCCTTCTGTCTAACATCATATAGCTCATATAATTCTGTAATATAGCCTGGTTAAATTCATTCAGTGATGCTAGAAAGTAGACCCCAGAATCAGTTGAATTACAAATCTTGACCAACTCTCACAAATTTTGACTGACTTTTTCAACTAGTTGCAAATTCATAACATAAACTGAGAAAAGAAAATTCACCTATTTTTTTCAGTTTGAAGTCATTTTGTTTCCAGTGAATGTATACTGTGTCCCCCAGTTTGGGGCTTAGTAGCTGGCAAATCGTACCAATGGGTTACCTATTAATGAGCCACCACTAAATATGAATAAATAACACACAAATTCTCTAATTTCCAACCTTGGGGAAACTGTCATTTGTAATTCTAAAGTTGCGTCCTATTCAAGTGACAAATGAGCTTCTGCTGTCTAAACTGGAGGAAGAGAAAAAGACAGCCAGGAATATATGTTACTTAGAACTGAATATTAGCCTGCCTCCATTGTAGCTATTGTAACACTATGCTTCATGTTTGCACATCAACTGTCTCAAACAATGCCCTGTCTTATAGCTCGGGTAATGCCTGAAAATGGGCTTAACCTAATGCACCTATCCAGTCACCGAATAAATAAATAACCTCATCCTTTATTGTATGCCTACAATCAAACTTCCCCTGTGATGACTGTTCCATTCTGCCTGGACCAATCAGTCATGTTCTAAGTGAATGAGGAGCAACATGTGGTAGTAAGAAAGTGAAGAACATATTGACCTCTGAAGCATTAAATCATTACATGAGAAAAAAAACAATACAATCAGAAATTGAGTAATACTTCTTACAAGATAATCTCTTATTTTCTCAAAAAATCAAGCACTTCCAGCTTTGCAGGAAAAATATCAGCAAACAACATGCAGTCTCCCTCATGTAATTGGCAGTTTCAATATTTAGAACAACAAGCAGTAAGCAGAGTGCAAAAGCAGCTGACATATACTCTATGTCTGTGATGATCTCATCTTGCACCGCAATGGAGATATACTAAAACCCTTACCATTATGAATCCTCATGTCCCAAAACTGTAGTTGCTTCCTTTTCCCACTTTCTTCACACCAATTTTAAGGTTATATTACATTCATTCATAAATGTCAAAAAACAAGCTTTCCAGAAACTAATTTCCTGTAACCCCGCCTCCCCCAAAATGCCAAGACTGACTGCTGACTCTACTTGCAGGTGAGGCTCAGTCCCAATGTCAAGCGCTAATGTCAGTGCTGACTGCAGCATCATTATTTACACCATCTGCTGCCCATAGGCCCTCCAATCAAACTCCTGTTTGCCACTACCCACTATACAACTAGGCTCGGGCACTATCAAGTCTCAATCCCTATCTCCCAACACAAAAATGGTTTTCACTCTTTTTTACTAAATTCATCCACTGTAGCACATTCACCAAAGAAAAAGCATCTGAAAGACTCTTGTCCATGCCACCACAACTCATCAGAGCTCCATTCCTGCCACCATCCAATGGCTCCACATGCATTCACTGGCTTACTAACAGATACCACCACAAGCTTATCTGGCAAAGCCTAAGGCATGTTGCTGTGAATTTTTTGTCTCCCCCCCCCGAGTCTGCCCCACCTGCAGTGTCACCCCACCCATCCCAATTCTGAACAGTTAAGTGAGTCACCTCAGTCTCCTGCTCAGGTGCTCATGCCTCTCACTCCTCAATCCAGGCCCCACTCCTCCACCCCTGAGTGTTCTTCTCTGAGTCCTGACTTATTTTCCTACTGTCTGTCTCTCTCTTTCTCTCCTCTCATCTCTAGTCTTGGTTGGTCTGTCCTCCTGCTGTCTCGGGATATGCAGACTCAGTGGACAAGTGCAGAGCAGAGAACCCATGCATTGCACAAACTCATCCCACTGGACACTCTGGCATTCCTCTGTCAACTTCATTTTCTGCAGCCCAACTTACTGTCAGTTTATATGCAGCAGGCACAACTCCTGGCTCTTCCCTCTCTCTCATACTCTATTGGAGGAGGACTGGTGCTGAGGAGCCAAAGACACAATTTGGTTGATGGCTTAGGCTGTTCACATAAATTCAGAAAAAAATAATGCCTGCAGCACTTGGTATAGGTTGGGGGTGGTGGAAGGGCAATGGCCAGGGCAGGGCTTGCAGATTATGGCTGTGTCTGGAGGTGCTATGGGTTGAGGAAGAGACTGTCAGAGTGAGCCTGCTACAATAGAGTTGTTGACTTAAGAAAAATATGACTCCACTCAATTACGGCTGCAGCTCAGGGCAATTGCAGCTAATAGCAGCTGCCTTGAATTGTGGCTTATAATTCTGATGGCCGATAGTGGCTCTGGGATCTACTAGAAAGGCTGACATCTGGCACCAATTGAACTGAGAGAGGAAACTGCCTGAGCTACTGAGCTATATCTCAGGCTATTGCCACACCCGTCATTGATCCAGGGGTTGGGTAGGTTGTGGCTTTTTGGTCACTGAGCAGTTGAATTAGGCTGGTAAAGGAAAGAAAAGGGAAGGGAAGGAAAGGGAAGGGAAGGGAAGGGAAGGGGAAATTGTTTAACCAGAAAAGGTACACTAAGCCAGATCTTGTTTCCAGGTGTGACCTGGGAACACAAAGAAGTTAAGTGACTTGCTCAGGGTCACACCGTATGTAAGCATGGACTGATGGGATTCAAACCAAGGGTCTCCAGGTTTGCAGCTTAGTGTTTTTAACCACTATACTATGTTGCCTCCTGGTAAAGCTAGATGTATGCTGGTGTCAAGGAGAGATTGTCAGGACAAGACCAAATACTGACTAACCTTTGGGGCACTTAGAAATGACACAGTTTGGTGCCCCCACCATGGATCCAGAGACATGGGAAATTATGACATTGAAGGACCCAGTTACCTCCATTTATCATGGAACTGGGAATTGTGTAAGTTAGTATTACAAAGACAGTCTGAGGCAGACAAGGGGCTTGCAGGATATCAGGTATTGCTTTGTATAATAAGAGAACCAAGTAGAGTGGTGGGATGTTGAACACAACTGAGAAAGAGAGTGGCCAGAAGACTAGCCCTGATCAATAGGGAGATGATTTTTTTCTTATTTTTAATTAAACAAACACATATTGTATACTCCTGAAATGCTTTTTCAGATCTAACTAACTAATAACCAGTTATTTATGGTATTCATAAATTAAGGTTGCATGCTGAGAGGATGCCAGATTAGAGGAGCAAATGCAGCGAACACTAAAAGTCACAAACCAGAGCCAACAATCCTAGAGTAGGCAAGTAAAAAAAAACTCATGGCAACGCAAGGAGATTAAGTGCTATTTAATATGGTAAACACTGGTAAAAATTTCAGAACACAACACTGAGCCCCAGCATCTCCAGTTAATATGTGACTCTGCGTCTGGTGGTGGACTCCAAGTACAATGTTCATCATTTATACATGGATATTTAACGCTGCACACACTTGTAATGCCTTAGGAGCACATAAGTCAGGCTGCAGATGTGTAGACTTGCCAGTGAAAAGTAACATAAAACACAACCAGGTACAAATAACCATAGAGAGGAAGCAAAAGAAAAAGGTCAAGCATACGTGAAACCTTACTAGCCCATACACACTACAGTATATTATTTTTCCTCATGCCTGTGGCACCTGATGCTGCTGCTTGATCTTTTCCTTTTGCTTCATAATTAGGACTTTTTATATATGGTTGTGTTTAACCTTACTTTTCACTAGCACTTCTATACAGTTGCAATCTGGCTTCTGTGTTCCTAGAAACATAGAAACATAGAATTTGTCGTCATAAAAGGACCACTTGGCCCATCCAGTCTGTCTAGATTTCCCCTGCCAAATTTGTCTCCACAGACTCAAACTGGTTTCCTATGAACCTCCCTCCTCCCTGCCTATTGACTAATACTCCCTTATGCCTATCTCATGCATGCTTAAATGCCCCTACTGTTTTAGCCTCCACCACTTCCACTGGCATTCTATTCCAGGTGTCTAGCACCCTTTCAGTGAAGAAGTACTTCCTTAAATCTCTCTTTAACTCCCCCACACTCCAGCTTCATTACCTGCCTCCTGGTGCTCTTTCTCATTTGTAAAAGACCCCACTCCTGTTCACAGTTCAACCCTGTGAGGTACTTTCAGGTCTCTTTTATGTCTCCTCTCTTCCAGTGTGTACATATTAAGGTCCATCAGCCTCTCTTCATAGGGCTTCTCATGCAACCCCTGCACCATTTTAGTCACCACCCTCTGGACTTCCTTCAATGTGCCTATGTCCTTTCTGAGGTGTGGCCTCCAAACCTAGGCACACTGCTTTAGGTGTGTTCATACCAGTGAGTGATATGGTGGCAGCACCATATCCCTCCTGCTGGAGATACCCTTCCTATGTGCCCCAGGAGCCCACTAGCCCTACCCACTGCTTTGTTACACTGCCTTGCCACTTTGAGGTCATCAGTTATGATAAAATCAAAGGACTCTGTCCTGAATAGTGACTGCCAATACCTCCCCCATCATACATTCAGCTCCTGGGTTCCTATGTCCTAGGTGCAGAATTTTGCACTTTTTGGCACTGAACCCTAACTGCCATGCTCTTGATCACTTCTAGAGTTTCCCTAGATCAATAGGCATCCTCCACCCCCTCCTGAGTGTCCATCCTATCACAGATTTTGGTATCATCTGAAAAATGGCACACCTTCTCTTCCAGTTCACCTGCAATGTCACCAATCAATCAATCAATTAATCAATCAAGCTTTATTTTACTAGGTGAAACATCATTGAGGAGAATTCATTTACAAGATGGACCTGGACATGTAATAAACAATGAAGACAATGTAACAGTACAGTAATAATAGTGCAAAAACCAGTATAACAGACAACTTATCATTACACACATTTGGAGCATAAACATCATATACATTATTTGCATATATTAAGAATAAACATAAGTACATAAGGTGCAAGTCATAAAGGGACTAAGAGAACCAGTAGGGAGAAAGGAATGAGGGCAGGGAACAGGTATGAGGAAAGATATAGGTCACATTATTGGGGGAAGGCAGTATAATAGTGTAAGATATGGAGAGAAGTAATTTCATACACTTACAGGATTCAGAGAAGGCTCAGGAGAAAAAGGTATCAAGACGTTGAAGAGGACCCTTCCCAGTGCTGAGACCTGTGGCACCCTGCTAGTAACTCTTCCATCATTTGAGTGAGTGCCGTTTGTCACAAATCCACTCTGGGGGTCAGGCCTTCTGCTCCCACAGTGCCCAACCTTGAAGTGTGATTCGTGAATGGAGAATAAACAAGAACATCCTCCTGTTTGTTTTGGGTCTGAGCAAACTACCAGTCTTGAGTCCTGGGGTCAATTATGATCCCTTTTTAGCTATCACACCCCAGTAACAGGTCCAAATATCACACTCTTTTCCGGGAAGGCAGTGCAGTACTTGACCCAGCAGGCATACAACCAACCTGGTTCACAACCCCATGCCGACTCAATTTGGATGCTGGTATTTTCTTACCTTGCTGGATCTTTATACAGATCCTTGTTAGCAAGGCTGCATATGGTGACACTCTGAGCAATATAACAGTTATGTCAGAATTATCAATACTGTCTCACCATTAACACTCAAGATGAACAAGTTTCCAGGCAGGTTTAAGGAAAAATAAGGTTTACTAAAATTACAAATAGTAAATAAATACAGAACATATATATATATATTAAGGTTACAGTCAGAAATGAAATGGACAATTACAAAACAAAGCACCTTGTAACTGATTTTGCTAATTCTACCTCAGGTTTTCAGTTGGCAAATGGTTTGGGCTGTTACCTATCTTGGCAAAAGTGTCCAGAAACAAAGATGACTCTTAGAAGTCCAGAAAAGAGTGTCAGTCATTTCAGCCAAGCTTCATCAATATCAGGGAGGCCAGATTGCCCCTTCCTCCTTGTGATGTCACAGCTCTGAGCTGTTAGTGTGAGGTCACACTCACTCCTGCATACTTAATCTGTAACAAACAGCTGCATAGACAAACAGGTAAGATCATTACTTGATTGGAATCTGCAAATATAGCAATATTGTTAATTATAACAAGACAGTCTGTCTTTCTCAGAGTACGGTTTATGACACCCTTTGATGTTGCAGAAATATCCTGTAAGGTTAATTCACATATGCTTTCCAAAAACAATTTTTCTCCTGTTAACCTATAAAGTGTAACCTTTTACAGAAGTCTTCCTAAATTCAAAGCAGCTGTTTTTTTATAACTTGGTTGTATAACAGCTACACAGATTTTGGCAGGTAGGTGTTAAAACAGGAATGGAAGCTTTAGCTAGCTTATCCTCTAGGTCAGCGATAGAGCAGACCATTTTTTTTCTTCTCTTTTAAAATCCAGTGTCCCATGAGGCTCTGCTGCTTGACCTGTTTCCTAAGCAGGACTGCCATACAAAACATAGATTTATAACAAAATTATATAGACATAACTGGCAGGCTACTATTCCCATTACACCATCAACCACCACACTCCACTCTCTCAACAATCCATTAACCAGTTTCTAACCACACTCATCACTTTGGATCCCACCCCAAGGCTGCTCAATTTTTGTATCAGTGTCATGTGTGACACAATGTCTAGGGCCATGCTGATGTCCAGAACAGACAGTCCACTGCCCTCCCCTGACCTACTGTTCTGTTCACCCAATCACCCAATCAAAGAAATCAATCAGATTTGAAAGACATGACACCCCCCATAGAATCCATGCTGCCTGTGATCTTGCAGTCCCTTAGATTCATGATGCTCTTCCAGCCTTTCCTTTCCTTTTGTGTGGTTTCCATTAATTTCCACACCACTGAAGTGAGACTGAGCAGCATATAGTTGCTAGCCTCCTCCCTGCTGCTGATCTTATGCAGAAATACCATGTCTGTTCTTCTCCAGTCCTCTGGAACTATGCCCGTTTCCAGTGAACTATTGAATAAGGCAGTCAGTGTGGCAACTGACACCTCCATGAGTTTCTTAAGTACCCATGTGTGTATCCCGTTTGGTCTGATTGCCTTGTCCACCTTCAGAGCTACAAGTCCTTTCAGTACTCTTTCCTCTAAAAATGGACTTGTGTTCACCTTCCCCAACTGTTCCTTCCACTGCCTGGTGGCCCATTCCCCCCCCCACTGTGAAGATTTAGCAGAAGTTCCTGTTCAGGATGTCAGCTTTTTCTTTGTCCACTTCTGCATAGTCTCCTTCTGCCACCCTCCTAATCTTCACTATCACTCCCCTTGCTTTCCTTTTCTAGTTTATGGATCAGAAGAACATCATCTTAAATGGGCAGACTAGGTGGGCCAAGCGGTCCTTGTCTGCCATCACATTCTATGTTTATATGTTTCTATGTTATCCCCTTTAGCTACCCATTTGGCTATCCTTTCTGCTATCATCACCTTTGATTCCATCATCTCCTTTCCTGCTTCCTTCTGTTTTACTTAGTATACCTCCCCTACCTCCTCCCTCTGTATTTTATTATGCCTCCTAAAACCACACTTTTTCCTTCATCACCATGGCCACTTCCCAGAGAAAAAACAATGGTCTCTTTTTTCTTCTGGTTTTACTCACTTCCTTTACCAAGGATCTGGTTACCTTTATCATGACCTCCCTTATTTTTCTCCACTCTGACTCCACCCTTCTGTGGCATCCCCCACCCCGGTGAGGCGGTTTCTGAGGCAGTCCCTCATTTTTTTTTAAATCTGCACTCATAAAGACCAGGACCCCCATCTTCAAGTGGTTTGCCTCTGGTCCTGTCTTTATAATAAATCACACTGTACAATGATCACTAGTACTGAGGGAACTGCCCACTTAATGTATGCAATGCTTTCCCTTTTGGTAAGAACCAGGTATAAGCACTGCCCCATCCCTAGTGGGTTATTTGATTAGCTGCCTGATAAATGCCCCTTGTAGGGAATCAGTGATGGCATTGCTCCTTGCCAAGGCCACAGTTGGAATGCTCCACATTTCACATCTGGCAGACTGAAGTCACCGACTAGCAGCACCTCTCCTTTACCTGCGATTCTGATGATGGCTTTCCCAAGTGCCTTAGCCAACTACTGTCCATGTGCTGTAGGTCCCTACACCACCCTGGTATGGATAGGAGCTCCAGAAACCATATATCAGAAGACCCAGAGAACCTCTAGCACATCCTTTTTCTCCTGGTGCCTTTGTATCTCCATGACCTTGATTCTCACCCTTACATATAGTAAATCCCCTCCTCCCTTCCTCCCTGCCTGTCTTTCTGGAATATAGAGTAGCCTGGTATGACCAAATCCCAGTTGTGATGGTGAGTGTACCATGACTCCATTATGACCACCAAGTTCAGGCTAGCCTCTGCCACGATGGCTTCCAGCTCTGGAATTTTATTTCCCAGACTCATTGTGTTGGCTCCTAAGGTATTACTAGGGAGTACAGATTTATATATCTACAGTAGGTACAAATGCTGAATGTTGTACCTGAAGCACCACACCCTGATGAAGAGTCACATATTGGCTCTAAGCACTGGGGCTTAGTGTTGTGCTTCAAAATTGTTACCAGTGTTTACTGCATTAAATAGTACTTTGCTCTATCTCCTTGCTTGATGTGAGTTTGTTTTAACTTGTCTATTCCAGGAATGTTGGCTCACAGTGTGCATTTTTTTTGTGTCCTCTGCATTCACTGCTCTAAGGTGGCACCAGCTTACACAGCCTGAGTGCTTGGTACTTGGTGTTCCTTATTCATAAATTAATAGTTTTTGCTCATAAAGTTTATGGTGACTGAAAAGTTAAAATCATTGATTTTAAAATGTGTGATTGAGCATTTTAGCTTGATCTCTGCATTTTATTAGCCACTGACCAATTGATTTCCATGATTCTAGCAATTTGGCCCTATTGAGTATCCACACCTTCTTCAGTTTTACTGGAAAACTCAGTAAACTCTGCTTGGTGGTCACATGCCTTCTGCCACTCAGCTAGGTAATAGCCATTCAGTGGGAGGCTTGAGTTCATAGTTCTGCCACACTGAGTACTCACTTTCTTGTAGGAAGTCCCCAACACGTGTGTTACCTTGGGACATCAGGCAACCAATGTTTCTTTTCTTATCGCCTGGTCTGTCCCACTGTATGGGACTTCAAATTAACTACTGTGTCCCCCAAAAGCTTAGCACACTCATTGTCTGCCACACACAGATATTTCTCTTCTGAACTCAGGGGGTCCTTGGGAACTCTGCTCTCCATTGATAGTTTACTGCATGTTTGAAAGGATGTACACACATTTCTGTACTTAGAGAAAAACAGGACATTTAGAAAGATGTAATCTGGGTCAGAGGCAATCTGAGGCCATTGACTGAGCAAAGAACGATGGCACATTCATAAGGTAGAAAAAGAAATGGACAGACTAGATGGGCCTTGCAGTCTTTATCTGCCGTCAATGTCTATGTTTCTATGTTTCTATTTGCGAGGTGCTAGTAAATGTGAAGAAGTCCGAGAGATCCTCGAAGGACCTTCTTCGATGTCTGGAGAGGACACAACAGATGGAGTGGATACCTTGGCACTGTAACAGTGTTGCAGTTGCTGATAATTAATGTCTTGATGTTCAATGCATCTCTGACATAAGAAACTGAACCCCACCTACTCTTGTCAACGTCTCAAAGGTACGAGGTAGGGAGACAGAGTCTGGTCAGGCTGCAGGTGAGGGCTGCAAAAAAATGGTGAGATGTAAAGCTGTAAAGAAGGCAGTATAGCATAGTGGTTAAGGCACTGAGCTGCAAACCTGGAGACCTGGGTTTAAATCCCGTTAGCTGCCACTTACATACTGTGTGACCTTGAGCAAAGTCATTTAACTTCCTTGTGCTACCAGGTGGCCCCCCTTAAACAAGCTCTGGCTTAGTGTGCCTTTCTTGGTTAAAGAATTTCCCCTTTCCCCGTACCATAAAGTTTAAAGAAAGGCTGAAAAAAGGGGGAGCTCATAAGTGGAGGGAACAGGATGCAGAGTAGGGCAATTAATACTTAGTAGTAAGGTAGAAGTTAGAGTGAGTGGGATGCAGCCAAATATGTGTTTTTAAGTGAAAATACAGAGTAAGGAAACAAGAAAACAGAAATGATGTTGTAGCTTTAAGCCAGGTGGTGGTGTCACCATGCATCACGGACCTGGAAGAATGGCAGCTCAGAATACCACCATGGAAAAACAGAGCAGAACAAGCCTAGAAACTCGTCAAAAAGAAGCCATGAAATGAGGAGATATGAGAAACAGACCCAAGGAAAGCAGCAGGACAGGAGGTACACAAAGGAAGGGGTGGGCAGAGGAGACCCGTCAAAGCTGCAAGGCAGCTAGAGGGAAAGAGGGAACAGAGGCTGGAGAAATGAAGGAGGGGAAGAATGTAGGTGGGGGAGTGGCAAGACACTGGAGAGTAGAGAGCAAAGAGCAGAGGGAGTAGAAGGCAACAAGCAGAAGCAGCACAGCCACAGAGAGCTCAGAATCTGAGATGCACTAAGCATGGAGTGAGGGTGGAGGCTGGCTTAAATGTAGATGATGGTAGGAGTTATTCCCCCCCTCCCCATCGAACCTCAGGCAAAGCCCTCCCAAAATAAATAAAAATAATCTTAAGGTGCATTTCACTGCATCTTTTGTTGAGTCAGGTGAAACAGCCTGTTGGTATTTTTATGTCTATAATTCATACCATCAGAGATTTTACAACAGAGTGACGGTAAAACATACATATCAGATCCATACTTTACTTCAAATGGATCAATGTCCTGTCAAAGGTAACACTACTAAGAAAGTGAGCTAAGGTTGGCTAGTGGCTCCATGATTAGAGATATTACAAATTTTTAATTTGCTGGTGAAGTTGGAGCAAATCCGCAATATTTGCATTAGTTAAAAAAATTGTGAATTCCGTGGCTGAACTGCTAAGTTTGATGGTGTTTTCTTTTTAATTTACCCCCACTATGCTATGAAAAACACCCTCTCCAACCCAGGAACTTGGAAATAAGTACCCCCCCCCAACATTATGCTGCTGCTTTCCCTACATTAACAAATTGTGCAGGGAAAATGTAAACCTTCTCACCTACCATGTGCCAAATACTGTACATTTTCCCCACCCAAGTCCCACTGCCTTTTATAGTCACTCTCAGTCCCCCATCCAATCTCCTTGTTGTCCCCGCCACCCTCCTTCACCCGCCACCACCCACTAAAAACAGTATAAAGCTACAAATAAAGTATATGGTCCCCCAATGCAGAGCATTTGCTCTTGTGCTTTGTTCAGTTCTGAGCCTGACTCCCTGTCTGGTAATGATGAGAATGAATGAAAGGTGACATCTTTGCTCCTAGTAAAACCTGATCAGTTAACATTTCAGTCAATCAGATTATACTAGGACCTAATATGTCTCCATTTATTCATAAAAGACATTACAAGCTGGGAGTCGGCACTGAACAGCGCAGACACTCCGCACCAGGGGACTGTTTTCTTTATTTGTAGTTTACATTTGGTGGGTGCTCTTGGGGGGAGGAGGGTGGTGGGGACCAGAGGGAGGCTGGGTGAGGGACTGAGTACAGTGGGACTTAGTCACATTGCCAGACTATACATATAGCCTACAACTCTGAAAGAGGTTGAAGACCTCATACTACAGCTGGATACCAAAAAAAAGTGCTGAAGCAGATCCTATAGACCCATATTTCATAAAGATTGGATACCAAGTTCTAGCTGTGCTGATCACATATCTCTTTAATTTATCACTATCCTTGTGTGTCCTACCACCCATTTGGAAAACAGCCCACATCATCCCTATCTTCAAATCTGGTGACCCATGTGATGTAAAAAACTACAGGCCAATTTCTCTCCTTCCTATACTATCCAAGTTACTGGAGAAAATTGTGAGTACCCAGCTCAAGAACCTCTTAGAATCCAACAGCCTGCTAAACCCACAGCAAACATACTTCAGAGCTAAACACAGCACAATCTCATTGGCTATGGGACCTAGATGATAGGAACTTTGTCTGTGCAGTATTTCTGGACTTAAGCAAGGCCTTTGATAATGTGGACCATAGCCTACTCCTCGCTTCCCTTCAGAACATTAGCCTAGACCAGCCTTCCTTGAATTGGTTTACCAATTATCTCACAGGCTGGCTACAGCAAGTAAAGGCCGAAGATGATTTCTTACCCTTTATACCTCTTCTGTGAGGAGTTCCACAGGGGTCCATACTGGGTCCTTTGTTGTTTGCAATTTACATCAATAATATTGATGTGAGCATAAAAGAGGCCAATCTACACCTATTTGCAGATGATACTGTGTTATACATAAGCAGACCAACACCTGAAGCTGCATACTGTGACCTCCAATCTGACTTCAACCAGCTGTAGTTTCAGCTTATAAAACAAAAGCTGCTTTAAATGTTAAAAAAATGAAAGCAATGCTATTCTCGCCCTCTTTTTTTGCTCCAAACACTAACACCTCTGGATCTATTCCACAGATCACCACATTACTTGGCGAACTGTTAGAATATGTAACACATTTCAAGTACTTGGGAGCATGAATTGACAATAGACTATCCTTCATCAACCACATAGAAGAACTGACAAAAAAACTAAGACAGAGACTTGGACTATTTTTTAGGATCAAACACCTTCTCACTAAAGAAGCCAAGCTGAGACTGGTACAAACTACTTTACTTTCACTGCTAGTTTATGTGAACTTCCTCTATAGCAGTGCCCTGCCACAATGTTAACTAAGCTTGACACACTCTACCATACAGCCCTAAGGTTCATCACTGGCCTCCCCTTCTCAACACATAACTGTTCCCTATATGTGGCTGTGGGGTGGATCTCCCTACCCTATAGACATTAAAGAAATGCTGCACTTTGGACTTATAGAGCTATTTCCCAAAAATTGCCCCAGTACATTTCTGACTGCCTTCCATTAAGCTCAACAGGAAACTATGCACTAAGAAGTACCTCGTATATCTCTCTGAAAGTATCCAAGGTGAAAATACACTTTGGTAGGGCTGCCATAAGTTATGTGTTGCCTGTTCTGTGGAACAAGTTGCAAAAGACATTGAAACTCATTATTCCTACCAATCTGGCTGAGTTCAAAACTCTATATGCGCATTCTTACAAGGAATCTGGCAAATGCTTTCCTCGCTCCTAATCACCCAATTTTGCTACAGGTAGAGCACCTCTGCATTCTCTCTGGCCTTTTTGCATCTATCCCTGCCCATTGGTTCCCATACATCTTCTCACCATTAGCGACAACTTAGTAATTTTTCTTTTTTTTTTTGGACATTGCGATTAGTACCTAAATACTGTTAATACCCCATGGTCATGCTTAATTGCCCAACTTACCACTAATCTGGCAGGAACATCACTTTATGGGTTGCTGAAACTTATATCCCATGCATCAGTACCTTATGCCCCTCTTCCCATCCTCATTACCCTTATACCCATTCTTCCCCCATCCTTCCCCTTCCTTTGCCCCTTCAGGTTCTATCCCCTCCTCTTCATCTGCCTTGCTCCCCTAGTGCTACTGATTATTCTTGATTGTTGAAGATATGTTGTGGACATCTGCTGTAATATCCCTGTATATATGCGTAAGTTTCTTGTGCTGGTTATTGTTATACTGTCTTCGTTTGCTTAAATGCTTTGTACACTCTAATATAATGTTTAATAGTTGACACTCTCTCTGAATGCTGTAACTATTGTGAACTTTTATGTGTAAATGTATTGTACACTGGTCTCAAAGTTATCCAGGTCCATCTTGAAAATAAGTTTTGCTCAGTGATGATCGCCTGGTTAAATAAAGATTTAATTGATTGATTGATTGATACCTGGTCTTGGTTTAGCATTGGGACTGGTAAATTGGAAACCGGAGCTATGTGTCGCTTCCTTTAATAGGCTATCTCTATGCATGCTCCCTGGCTGCTCCCCAGCTCTGAAGTCAACCATGGGAATTTGTGGGATGTGATGCTGATGGTGGCTGAATCAAAATGCCGGCAGGAGGGAAGGCAGGATCAACCAGATAAAACATAGACAAATCAAAACCTGTAAGTGAAAAATGTTAACCTAAACATGAAAATGATAATCAGGGCCTGCCTCACACTGAGGTGTGGGGCATTTATATATGGATGTTTCCCTTTAAGCTTTCTAGGTGTGGGTATACCCAAAATGTGGACTATGGTGCTTCCTATGTTCTGCCAGAAATGATCTAGGAAGGGAAATCTCCAAAAATGTGGTTGTAGGTCTCAATGTTTCCACAGCCTGTTAAACACCTGTCTGATCTGTGGGTGTCATAATGCCTGGAGATGGTGGGAGTTCTAAAAAATCTGATGATCACCATCTACCTAAACTCTCTTCAGGCTGGAGAGACTGTGCTCTTAATTGTCTGTTTCCATAATGCTATTCTTTCTTGCTCTGTGATGACATTAGTAGTTTCCTCTCCCTACCTTTCTTTGACCTGTGCAGTTTGATCTTCCTCTAGTCCTTTAAGACATATGAAATCAGTCTTCTGCGTTACGTTTGTGAGGACAAGAACAAAATGGTGTCCTTAATGTTTTTTTTCTTCAAGTTTCAAATTGGAGGAACAGGGTTCTGAGAAGAGATAGTGCCTTACTTGCAAATACATGAACATGTCCTTTATAATCAACACAAACTCAGTTACCAGTTGATAAAAGAATTTGATGACTTACTCTTACATGAATTGTCCCAGCAATATCAAACCTTGTCATTCCAATTTTTTATAACCCACATCTGGTCTCACGGGATGGAAATCAGGACAGGCATGGAGTGAAGTGAGTTTGTAGATCACTGTGTTTAATCCACACATTTTACATATGCTTCTGCAAATCAGCACTGAAAATTTGGCCCATGTGTTTTTTTTAATCTTAGGAATTAAATTGTCCCATTTAGTAAATGGCATGTCCATCTCCCACATCCCAGTGCCAGTATATTGCTCCGGGTTTGTTCAGCATGGGGCATTGGGGCCTGATTTCATTTTAACCAAGTTCTGGAGTTGGGCTGCCCAATAATATACCTTTAAGTCAGGACCACAAATACTCCCTTGACTTTTGGGTCTAACATAATTAACCATTTAACTCTTAGCTTTTTCTCACCCCAGACAAAAGTAACTGACATTTTTTGCAGTTGTTTCCATGTCTGTGCCAGGATTCTAGTAATGCTGAAAATTAAAAAAGTAAGACCACCTACTGAGCGGGAAAGCTCCTTCCATTGGTGGTAGTTCTTCTGAATCTTGGCCATCAGTTTATGGTAATTAAGCTGGAATAACTTAGAGGGCCCTGGGGCCACATGCACTCTCAAGTTATAAGTAACATTGCAGAGGGACTGGAAGGGAAAGTATGTCTCTTTGCAGATGACACAAAGATCTGCAACAGGGTTGATACACAAGGTGGGGTGGAAAGGATGTAAAGGGACTTGGCACAAGGTTGGAGGAATGGTCAAATGTATGGCAGCTTAGATTCAATGCAAAGAAGTGCAAAGTAATGCACCTGGGAAACAAAAACCCAGGGGAAGAGTACACAATGGGGGGTGAGATACTGACAACAACAAAAATGGAAAGGGATCTGGGGGCAGTCATATCAGATGAACTAAAGGTGGGCCAGCAATGTGAGAAGGCAGTAAGGAGGGCTGGGGGGATACTGGGATGCATAGGGAGAGGTATCACCAGTAGAAAACAGGAAGTTGTTGGCCCTCTGTACAGTCAGTTGGTAAGACCACATCTGGAGTACTGTGTACAGTTCTGGAGACCCCATCTCCGCAAAGACATATACAAGGTGGAGGCTGTCCAGAGGAGGGGCAACCAAAATGATGCAGGGTCTGCATCAGAAGACATATGAAGAAAGACTAAAGGAACTAAAGATGTATAGCCTCGAGGAAAGGAGGGAGAGGGGGGACATGATAGAAACTTTCAAATACCTCAAGGGAATCAACAAAGTCCAAGAGGGTAGCATCTTTCAGAAAAAGAGATGTGCACAAACAAGGGGCACAATTTGAAGATAGAGAGGACAGCTCAGAGGTAATGTGAGGAAGTATTTCTTCACAGAGAGGGTTGTGGATACATGGAACAGCCTTCCTGAGGAGGTCGTAGAGTCAAAAACAGTGGGGGAATTCAAGAATGCATGGGACAGACATAAGGCAATTCTAGTTGGCGTAGGAGGAAGTAGGCTGTTGGTTAACTAGGATCTGCAGCTTATCCATTAGGTAGAGAAATGGGCAGACTAGGTGGGCCAGGCAGTCCTTATCTGCCATCAAATTCTATGTTTCTAAGTATTTGAAATCTTTAGGTACCCATTCAACTTACTGCAGTTCTTTAACTGTGCCATCATAGGGGCATGACTTCAGATTTGTCCTCATCAATTTTAAATCCTGTGGCTAGCTGAATGATCTTGAGGATATCCAGTACTTTAGGAATGTTCTTACCAGGATCATCAATATAAAAGTATAGAGGGACACCCTGATTTTTCCCACCTCTAGTTTAATCCCCTCTACTTAACAAGAAACCCGTAAGCTTTCTGCCAGCAGCTCCAGACTCAGGATGAAAACTAGTGGAGATAGATGGCATCATTGTCTTGTTCCCCTCTGAATTTTTATTATGCCTGATAAAGTATAATTTACCTTGATTCTGGCTCATGGCTTTACACAGAACCCTTGAATCTAATACTAAACTTATTACCAAAGTTACATTTTTGTAGTGTGGTATAAAAAAGCTCCAATTCAGGTGATCAAGTGCCTTTTCTGCATCTAGCACTGCAACCGTTTTATGTTCTCCCCAGGGAAGATAATGGCAAGCCAACACCACATTCAGCAGCCTCTATATGTTATCCTGGATGTGTCATCTAGGAATAAACCCCATTTGATCTGGGTGTATCAGGGATGTGATCACTTTTTGTAACCTATTTACAATAGCCTTGGCAAAGATTTTTGTGTCATGGTTCTAGAAGGAAATGGGAGATGAAGTGATACTCCCCACAGGATGCAACATCCATGCATGGCTTAGAGATCACTGTGATCACTGCCTCATTCTAGGTCTCTGGGACTCCCACCCCTCATAAGCTATGGTACTGAACTGAGTCAGGGCTGGTGTCAACTCCTCTGCAAAAAATTTATAAATTTCAGATGTAAAGCCATCAGGTCCCAGATCATGGCCTGTGCTTAAGGATTTAATTTCCAAGTGTAACTCTTCCACAGAGAAAGGCCTTTCCAGTGTCTCTTGGGGTTATGTGGAGAGCTGAGTGAGGGTAGATTGATCTAGAACTCTCTGATTTGCCCTTGGTGAACCAATGTGTGATTCCTCTGTATATAATTGCAAACACATTATAGAATTCTGCTGCTATGTGTTTTGGTTGAGTGACAAATTCTTGGGGGCCTTCTTTTTTAATACGTGGGAGATATCTTTCTGCTTCTTGCATCTGAAGTCTACAGGCATGTAGATATCTCTCCCTATTCTCTCACTTGTAATATCTCTGATTAATTACCTGGAGGCTATTCTATATGTTCCTCATTGCTAATTGATTCACTTCCTCCTTGACCTTTCTATTGTCTGGCATTAGCTATGGGGCCATGAGTATCTTGTGCTATTGTTCCAGCTGCATGGTCACGCCCAGCCAATTTTCCTCCTCAGTTTGGCCCCTGGAACGTGGACGTGCAGTGACATTAATGCACGGTGTGCCGATGTCCGCCACATTTCCTCACATTGCACTATCACTAGTAGTACCTCCAAGCATCTCCAGAGGGCGTTACAGCATGGCGGATGTCCCCAGACCACCCCAGGACTAGGAGAGCAGTCTGCAGACACTCAATCCTAGTCCTCCCCTGCTAGCCCCCGACGATCTGGGCTCATTCTCGAACCTGGGTGGCCAGTGTGGCACAAGGTTTGGTGTCCAGTGCCTGAACCCTCAGAGCCACCGGGCCAGAAAGTTATTTTGTTTTAGTGTCCCCCACCCTATTCTCCCTCACATAGTTCTGGATGACTTGCTTAGTTGCATTTTGGAATATTTTGTCATTCAGTAGGCCAGCATTAGGTCGCCAAAGTCCCTTCCTGTCTCTTGTGCTTATGTCTAATTCCGAATTTATTAAAGCATGGTCAGATATACATAATGGCTGAATCATCATGTCTTTTATGGTATACCCTCATTGTATTTGTGTGTAAAGTCTATGTAACCTTAAATAAGTATAATTTGGCAATGAATGAAATGAAACATTTTTGACCCCTGGGTTCTGCACCCACAAAGGGTCTGTTGAACCATTTCCCTCTACCAGAGTCTACAGCATGTTCTGCTTATACCTCATGGGCACTTTGATCTGTCCAGGAACTGGTCTTACATGCAGTTCCAGTCCCCTCCCAGATTACTTGGCCCTCGAATAATTGAGCTACCTTAGCAAAACAATTATAAACAAATCTAGCTGTGGTGGGAGTGGGACTGTATATATACAACAAAGGATGGGGAAGTGTGTGATATGAGAATTTAATGCAGCCCAGAAGGGTTGGCTGCTACACAATAATAAAGCATCCCACCCCAAAGGAGTGCATTAAATTAAAGGGTCAAACACTTCCCCATTCTTGTATTTTATATAATATCTCAACAGCAATTTTTTCTGTGTCTTTTTTTTTTAGCTGTTTGGTCCCTGTCGTCACCTTCCTGCCTTACTTGATGACGGGGACACATGATTGGAGCTGGCAAGCTGCTCCACCACCGCCTCAGCTGGGCTCAGTCTCTGGTCCCTGCTGCCACACATCTGACCCTCCTAGCAATCCCCCATGGGTTACTCCCCCGTGGCAAGGCCGAGGGTGAAGAGCATTGACTTTTCTTCCCCCCTGGAGACCAACATCTAGGCTCCGGGGGACCAGTGTGGGTGCTGCAGGGCCATCATGGAGCCTTCAAGCTCCAGTTGTTCCTCAGTTTTCTCCCCACCCTTTGCCGTGGGTGCCCATATGAGTGTGCAGGCAAGCACACGCAGTGACCCACAGCACCCTTCCTATCTCTGTCACGCCTGACTGCACTACCTCCCAGTCTTTACTCATGGGCAGCCTTGCAGCGGGAACAGCTGAGTCCATACCAGGGAGGGAAGAACTGCCCAATGGCTGCTCAATACATCTGCTGACACCCCCCCCACCAACCCGGGATGGCGCGATGTGTAGTGTCCGGCACCTCAACGCCACTGGGCTGCTCATTTTTTCTTTGTGTCTGACTCCTGTCTGTGACACACACACACACAGACACACACACACACACACTGCCTCTGCCTCTCCCTGCTGTGTGATTCTACCTGTTATTTTTCTGTCAGGATTTATTTTTTACTTTATTTCCCCCCGATAATGTTCCTTTAAGTGATTGCACTCACCTTCATTTACGGGCAGTGAGCCTGGCCACTGCTCCATTTCGTTGAGTCTGGCAGTGAGCAGGATCAACCAGACAGAGTTTTTCTGGACTGGGATGAAGCAGATATTTAATTTAGAATAAAAAAAAAACAAAGCCGACAAGAGGACTCCTGCTCTGGCAGCTCTTCGGTCCCTCGCTACCAGGATACAGAGCCACCATGTTTGCAGAACAGTCCTGCCCACTCACAAGAAGATGGAGAGCCAATGAGGGAGTGCCTGCCTTTGAGTGACAGTACGCATGCTCGCTGTAATAACCTGCGGTTATTACGGTGAATATCAGCGAGCTCAGCACAAAGAAAAAATTACTGGCCAGTTATTGTATAGAGAAAAAATGCAGTACCTTGTCCCCCAACTGATCTGATATAGTTACAAGGCTACCTGCTTTGTTTTCTTGCAAATTACACACCTTTGCACAGCAGTATGGCAACATCCTTCTGTAGGATGGGCATCAGCATAAACTGCTCCAGTCCAACTTCTCCTTAACTCAAGTGCTCTAGAGAGGAGAGGTGGGTCTCCTGTATTAAACCCACATTGCAATTTTTCCTACTCAATTGCTACATCACCTGCACCCTCTTTTTCTTTGGAATTTATATTTTATTGAGGTTTTTATTTTAGAAGGAACTCATTATACATAATCAGCTTACAGAGAAAGAATACTCAAGATTTAGCTGGAATAGACGTCTCTTGGATTATGGACTAATGCCAGAACAACAGAGGCACATCTGCAAATAATTAAAATCCAATATTTTCCAGACATAACAACTGAGAAAACCCCAATATCCCTCCATCCATACAATACACAAAGTTATACTTGCCATATATTCCAAACCTCAGTTAACATACAAAACTCTAACAGGAACTGTAAGAAAAAAAAATAAGATAAAGAGTGCAGATAGCTATAAATCCACAGCCTACACTAAAAAACAAAACAAAAAAAAACAGTGTAAGGGCTCTAGAATACCTCCATGCCTGGTGCAAGAGAATAGAGGGCAGAAAGATTCCCACTTACAGACCCTTGTACAGCTACTAAAAGCAGAACCAAATGGTCAAATGAGCAAAGAGGGAAAAGAAATGCACCTTACTCAAACCATTTGGCTGGGTGGAAAGCCAATAAGGTAAAGCCCCTATACTTTCTCATAAAAAGCCCATTTATCAGCTGCCAGAAAAGAGAGACACTTCAGGCCCACCAACCAATGGATATTGTCTTCCCATTCATCTATGGTTGGAAGTTCCTCTGATCTCCATTTCCTATAGACCAGTCACTTAGCCTCTATGATAGCCACCATGAACCATAGATGAAGGGCCTTATACTTAACCAGGAACTTATAGAGCCTTAAATTGGCTGAGGTTGGAAGAACAGAGAAATTGGCACCTTTTGACTTATGCAGTATGTTTAAATTGCAAAAGGAAGATTTGCCCTGGTATATCCGGGACACTTTCAATATCAGAGGCACAAAGGAGTCCCTGAAATCTGCACAAGGTTTGGAGTATGTAGTCCTAAAATGTAATTCAGGAATTGGGAGGTCATCAGTATGGTATAGAGGACCTGTTTGTGGAACTCTATGCCCATTAGATTAAGGGGGGGTAAGTTCAATCATTTTCATGGGCCCTTTAAAACAGTGGTTTCATGATAGGGCTATGGTACCATTGCAATGCTGTCTTGAGGGTACAACTTGACCATGGTAATTCTGAATATTGATATTACTATATGTCTTCTATGCACTTTGTTATGTGTTTCTGTTATGGTATCATGTAATTGTAATTCTGTACTGTATAAGTTTATGTATAAATGTGTATTTATAGATTATTGTATAGGCAACCATATGATTACTGTAGGGGACTTCATTGGAAATGAGCTTTGCTCAGTGGAGCTTGTAACATCATCCCTCTTCATAATTTTATGAATAAAAATGTATTACTACTTATTACTACTATTAGTATTGCCCAGAACCAAAAGAGGTGTATCCATAGGGACCTTACACTGCATAGTTTCAAATATTCTGTCCCACAGCTGACACCACCAGCCTGACAATTTAGGGCAAGTCCAAATAATATGCAGCTAGGTTCCCTTGTATTGGTGGCATCTCCTACCGGTGGACATAGTGACTAGTTTAATCTTTTTTAATTGAGCGAGTGTCCTTTATCACAAATGCAACAATTTTAATTGGATAAGCTGCCTCCTACATCACAACATAGCCCATAAGCATTGGATCAATGCACCTGCACCCACTTAACAATATGGTTAGTTACCTTATCATTAAGGGAGCATATATTTTGAGTAATTTCATCTTAAAGTTTCAAAACTACAGTATGAAATTCACTGCCATCTTCCCTGAGTTTTTTCCTTGACATAACGGATATTTCTTTGACAAAATAGTAACCTAGATCAAAAGAAAACAAACTAACTTTGAACATTGAACATCCCCTTGGAGACAAGCACTCTGTGAGTGCAAATGTAGGTGCAAGGGTGTCACACATCAACTGCAGGCGTTGTGCCCACTTCAGAGGGATTCCCCAATGGAACCTTCATATGGACCAAGCCATGTTGTGGCCTCTTTTGCAAATACTCATCCAAGTCTCATCTCCTCTGAGTTCTCAGTCACAATGCCAGTAGCAACCAGTGGTCAGGTGGTACCTTCCAAAATTTCTGTTGCCCCCGCCAGCAGCCAGAACTATGCATGTGATGAGTGAAAAAATTCTACTTACTGTAAACTGTAAATGAGTAACAAGAAATCTTATAAACTGAATAAACCATCTTCTGTGACTTTAACTTGAAAACATGTTCATCTTGTCTAGTGGAGCTATAATTGGTCTTCTCAGGGTAGCCCAGCAGTAGTACCATAGGTTTCCAAAATTTGCCCTCAGATCCAGCCATTGCCTCCATAGCTGAGCCTGTGAATGAACTTTATTTGCTGAGCAGGATCTATCTTGAAGGCCTGCAGCCATGACCCATCATGTGCCCAATTGCCCACTATATGCCATTCTATTCTAAGAGTAAGCATTCACTACATAGTGTAACTCCTTTAGTGCAAAGCCATAAAGGACATTTACAGGAGTTCTTAACTGGCTCAAAGTGTACAATGTGGCATCAGATCTTTAAAGGGCCGAGTTCTGTTTTGTACTGGCACACATCGACCAAAAGTGTGAACTTCTAATGCCGCTTGAGTGCACTGTAAAATTAGTTCTCACTTCTAGGGTGAGTTTCACCATTCTCTCTCTCTCTCTCTCTCTCTCTCTCTCTCTCTCCATGATAAGTCATTCTAGTAATTTATTTTATTTTATTTATTTAAATCTAAGATTACAAGTACCTTTGAGCCAAGGCTCTTTTACAAAGGTTCCATGTCAGTTTAAGAACAGTACAACAATCTACAACATTGCATGGTAATACATCAAGGCAAGGAATTATAGGCAGGATAAACAGGTAGAACAGTTTAACAATCAGTTACAGAGAGAGATGCAAGCACTTTGGAGAAGACCGGCCAAGGGCAGTTTAGGGTGTACAACAGCATTACAAGACATGGGTAGGACACAGGGAGATATGAGCTGCCAGAGGCATTGTCACAGCATATAAAGAAGTGCAGGTTGCAGGGGTAGGAGGAGAGGGTGAGGAATGGAGGGGGGGGTGGAGAGGAAGGAGAAGGAGGGGGAGGAGAAGAGACAAGGGAAAAAATGGGGGGGTAAAGTGCTAGAAGGGGTGCTGAGGCAGCTTAGTGCTGAGATAGGATAGCTGGGAGGGCTGGCTAGCTGAGGCAGTCACAGGTACAGGAGGCAGAGACAGCAGGGCAGAGTCTTGATTTGAAGGGGGCCAAGCTTGGGAATGGAGGAGATCTCGCTGTTGAGGCTATTCAGGCAGCTTGGGGTTCTGTAGGCAAATGAACGCTGATCTTTGGATGTTCAGCAGCAAGGAATCTGCAGGAGTTGTAAACCAGATCCCCTGGTATGGTAAGGGCTACTTCTTGGTCTGAGGAGGGCTTGGACACCAGTGGGGACTAGACCCAAGGTAATCTCCTTTGCCATGATGCAGGTTAGGTATTTTAGATGGTTAGATGGCAAGCAGCTGTGGGAAGGGGGTCCTTTTCTTGGTAGCAACTCCCACTCCATCCTTGTTTGGCTTTCCCCCTGTTCCCTCAGTGTCTAGCAGAAAAGTTCTGGGGAGGTATGGCTTTCACTGGGAAGGCAAGAAGAAGCTCTGCCATTGCCTGGTCTGATGGAATCCTCTAGGCTTTGGGCTAAATTACCAAACCTTTGATGCATGTGCAGTTTGGTGACACAGGTTAGCCCTGCTGCAGCTACCTTAATCAGGTGAAAGCGAAGCAGTTTCACCGCTGCTTAGGGGGTGGCATGGGGAGGAATCAAACAGTACTGGAGAGATCACAGAGAAAAGAAAAATTAATCAGGTACCTTTATTTATTTATTTGCTGCTGAAGCCAGCTGACATACTTTATGGACATCTGCTTACATACTGGCCAGGTTATTACTTCAATTATGTTGTGTGGAGCCGTTCAGTGCTGGTAGGTCACAGACCACATCTTGGCAGCTCTTCCTCCACCCTTTCCTCTTGCAGATCTTGGAGTTTGGATGCCCTGAACAAGGAGGTATTTGGCTTCAACTAGTAGTATGTCATAAATACTCGTCCCCTTTTCTGTGGTGATGACTAGTTTAGTCGGGTATCTAATCTGGATTTGTATGCCTTTTTGAACTTTGATGACTGTATAGACTGTTTTCCTTTTGGCAAACATAGTAGGAGGAAAGTCCAGGTCTACAGTAGACCCACTGGCCATCGAGATTCAGGTCCTTTTTGGCCCATGCTTTGTGAAGGATTTGTTGTTTCACTGGGTACTATAAAAATTTTATAACTACAGAGTGTGTTGGAGTCCCTTGTTTTGGCTTTGGGTCCAGGGCCCAATGTGCCCATTAAATGCCAGTATCAAAGTCCTTCCCTAGCTGTAGTTCTAGCCTGAGCCAGGATTCAAGAACATTATTGAGTTTGTCTTCTTTGGCCCTCTCTGGGAAGCTGAAAATGTGGATATTTTTCAACTGAGGTCTGGCTTAGGTGTCTTCAGCCCTCTTGGTAAGTGCTCTCACACTCTGTTACAGGTACCCCAGGGATCGGCTATAGCTGCTGCAATCTTCCTGGATGCCATCTACTGAATGTGGTCCTCCACCTTGGCCATCCTTTGCTCCAGCTTCCACATATCACACCTTATGTCTGAAACCTTTCAATCGATCTTATGCAGCACTCTCATGATGCTGGAGGCCTCTGCATGATCTATTGCTCTGCTGGTGCCTGAACAGCAGTCACTGTCTTCCTTGCCTGATACGATGGTACTCTCTGATGCCCTGGAAAGGCAATTATTTGGACATCAGTGCATGGAGTCTAGGCAATGGGAGTCGGTTTTCATGGCTTTTTTCTCGGGCATTATTTTGGTCGTACCCATATCCAATGTTCAGTGCAGTTACTGAGACAGCTGTGAGGTAGTTCAGGTACTTTGTGAGGTAGGACAAGCCAGGATTGTTCCTGAGGGGAGCAGGAGCTCTCATTTTGGTAGCCATCTTGATCACTGCTTCAACTGGAAGTCCTTAAAAATTATTTTAACACAGCTGAGGGATAAACATGTTTGAACAAGTGATTATGTGATGGTTAGATATAGACACCTAATAAGAAACGAATGGTTGTATAGAAGTTACATAAGGTTAAAGCAATAGGAAGTGATAGCAACTGGTTCAGATTTATTTTTCAATTCTCTTCCCTTCTTCCTGACTCAGCGGTGGATGTACCTCCTATTTAGCACCCTGGATCTGCTCTCATGGCATCTCCCTCCAGCCCACCTGGCCTGTAGCTTTCCTTTTATGGTGGGGCTCCCCCTGGGGGGCTGGTGGAGAGACCATCATCCATCAGTGGCCCCAGCTGAGGCTTACACCTGTGGCATCATTTGGGAGGTGGCCCAGGGGCTTCAAGGAGCTCAGTGATGGGGGTTTCCATGGTTACCCCCAGGAGTATAGATGTGAAATGATGTCAGTGTGGGATGGGCACACTCATGAACCCATCCTGCAGATGTCTGCCAACACCCCATATTGGTCAGTGAACCTGACCACTGGACACCCAGTCTTCACTGGGTGTTACTAGTGTGCTGGGAGACAACAACCCTCCTCCCAGAGGTGTAGAGCTGTCCCTGGGATGCTCATCCAAACTCTTCCCCAGCCGACCATCTGACATAACATGCTTGCTGCTGAACATGGGTCATCAGTGCCACAAGTGGTAGTGCTTCAGTATTTCAATATGGTAATATGAGAACTTTAAAATTAATTTAAATTTATACAAGGAAACTGCACATAATATTTGGTGCAGACTAAATTATTTACTAAAATCATCAGGAATTCTTACTGTTTATTCATTCCAACATGACCCCCGCCAATTACATGTAATATTTATGGAGAAGAGAAGCACTGAAATAAAAATGTAATTCATTAACTCAATTTAAATACATTTAAAAATGCAATAATTTGTATATTTTATACAACCTTTTTTATGAGGAGGCTGGTCTTTAGCAAAAAGTGGAATAAGTCAGAGACATGTTGAATTAAACAGCTGCCACACTGAGACAGAGTCTCATTCTGGTTCTTTGTGAGTGCTCTGGATTGTCATGGAACTTGAAGACTCCCTCAGCTTTAATGGAGAGAAGTAATTTATAAGAAACAGGGAAATGCCTGGATTTTTTACTTCATCGTACTGAGGCAAGAGTCCACAAACAAAGCACAACTGAGCCATCATTTGCATCTGCCCAGTAATTCAGTTGTTGCCATATGTTTCTGCAATAGAGCATTAAAGAGTAGTTTGAACTGCAACATGTGACTGTGTGTTTTGTGGGGATTTCACAGCTCTATGAACATGGCTCTCTAGAAGTGCATCTGCGACTTTTAGTTCTTTGAAATCCACAAAAATGACAAAATTCCACAGTTTACAGTGATGGATACTACACTATATAAAAGAAAAAAGATGAGTAAAAAATCTGAAGTTAACACTGACTTTCATAAGTGCTCTACAGTTTACATTGATGTCTATTGTGTTCTATGTGACAGAAAAAACTGTGCAAAACAAATCCACTATTTACATCAACTTTAGTAAAGATTTGTCAGTTTTTTACAGAATCCTATTCTATTCTATTTTATTCAATTCTATACATGAAAACAAAAAGTCAGAAAATAAACCCGCAGTTTACATCACCGCCTTTAGTTAAAAAAAAACAGTTTACGTTAAACATCCTTTGGGATTACTTTAAACTTTATTTTTCTGACCCGCCAGCACAGTGGTAGCATTATCGCTTACGATGCTGGTGACCTGGGTTCAGAAGTGAGCCTGGGTCCCTAGATGGCCAGCAGGGAGAAGAAGGATCACGCTCCTGACAGACTACTCGCCTTCTTCTGGAGGGGTGGGCTGCAGTTCTCGCAGCTATACTACCACCTGGATGACCACAAATGGAGGAACAGCAGAGGATGCAATGTACCAGGGAGGGGCAGGCATCAGTTGAGGATCTGAGTGAAGGCAAGTCTCTGTGTACCTCGGTCTCATTGGCCCTCCACGAATGCCAATGTCCACAGGGGGCAGGGACCAGTAAAAACAGGAAATACCCTATGTCCGGGCCAGGTAACAGGCTCCCGCACCCGCACCGGCGACCATGGGATCCAGGGTTGCAGCTCCAGGTGTACATTCCCCTGAGGATTCAGAGGGGAAGGGGAACTCCTACACCCCACCCAGAAGGTCATCCAGGGATAATGGAGTGGGGCACAAACTGGGAGCGAGCTCCTCCTGTCTCAGCAGCACAGCCTGCATGGTGCATTGGGAGTCCCTGAGAGAGGGTCCGGATGTGACAACAAAGGAGGTATAAAAAACGAAAGTAAAAAAAAAACCAAATACTTTATTTTATTTGTTTCACTGGTAAACCATTACAAATAGAAACTGATACTTGGCTATGAGACATAGCAATAATTATAACTGGATAATAACTGTAGGATGTAAGACAAAAGCCATTTGTTGCCACATAGAGAAGGCATTTTAACTGGTAATTTGATAAGTCAATAAATCCAAAAATTGTGACAGTAGGAGTCTGTGCAGCAACATGATGGACTAAAAGAAAGAAGAATGGCTTTCCACAAGCTAATATTCCTTTCAGAATTGTTCAAGTGGGAATGAAGGTCCATATTGTCAGAAATGTTAAACCACCTCTAAACCAAGTTCACAGACAAAATATCAGAAGCAGAAAAACAATTCTGTGAGAAGCCTGGCCAGAGTACTCATGATTTTGCATAGCTCTGCTAATTGCTTTGCAATTTTGAAGGCAATAAGCTCATAGCTTTGCAATGTGTTTATTGCATCAGTGTAAAATACGTGCACTCTTTTGACAAGACTATAGTCAGCACGCGTTTCATACCAATACATGTCAGCAACAGTATATGCAACGTTGCAATGTTTTTTTTAAAATCATTCAGAATCTAGAGATGTGTTCTTGTTGCAGACAGGTTACTGAACAGTTGCTACACACATGTTTGTGAAAACATTATAAACATAAAGAATGTATACTGCACAGGGCACTTACATGTCTGGGTTATGCCCTTAAAGGGTAAGAATGTATCCCAGGAATGTGGTGGAATCTGTCCTGAACTGCATTTCTCATAGCTCTGATATTCTATGATCTCCTCATCACTGTGTTGCATTTCATCACTATCTTTCATCTTCTGGATTTCTTCCATACACTGCAATGCCACATTGAAAGTACATTACTCCCACGTTCAGCTGAAAATAGTGCATGCCAATCTCTGGAAAATGTATGCTGCTAATGGAGAGTCATAGGTATTTGCTTTTTATGCAATAGCCTGTGGTGACATATCTGGGAACATACATTGTGCATATTTTGTTGATGACATACCCAACCTCCTATATAACATGTTACCTTTGCTGCTGAGCAGTTCACAAATAATGCAGTATCTTATTAATTGGGTGCTTAAAAATATAATACTGAATCCGTAGAAGAGCAGGTTTCACAGTACTGAAGGCATTTTAAAAGCCAATCGTGAAGGAGTGTATACAACCTTCATCCTAGATCCCCTAAGATACTAGCAGAACAGGATGAATTGAAACTCAGCCTTGACCTTTAAAGGCAATATACACTGGCTGTATGCAAACCTGGAAATCCATTCAGGGAAGGGCACAAATGAGCCTCACCTGATAGGCATAAAAAGGAAACCAGACAGAGCAAGAAGGAAGATTTGGGGGTTTGATAGACAGCAGGGCTGCTGTGAACTGGGGAGCTGAATCAAGCTAAGAAGTATTTTTTTGTTTTGTTTTTGTACTTGTACTGCCAAACTTAGCTGCTTTGAACTTTTGTTTGGTGCTAAAGCAAAACAACTTTTTGTTTAATTGAATGTTGGTTGCCTGGATTTTATTTCTCTGGGTTATTCCCCTTAAATCATGGCTTGATAAAACACTGTTACATGTGATTAACTTAAGCAGTGGGAACAAACTTCTCCTTGTCTAAATAGGGGTAAGATGGGCTTGGACAAAGTACTGAAATGGTTGGCAGAACAGCAAACACAACAGATCCAGATGCAAAGGGACTGGATGGCTCAACAAGTGCAACAGCAGGCTCAGGGGGACCAACAGCTGGTGCAGAGAGTCCAACAGCTGGCACAACAGCAGGCTCATAGAGCCAAACAGGTGCAACAGGTCCAGATGCAAAGGGACTGCATGGCCTAGCAAGCACAACAGCAGGCACACAGAGATCAGCAACAGCAGGAGTTTATGAAGCAGGTGCTACAAGTTCAGAAATACACTGTGTCCAAGCTCCAAGTCACATGGAATCCAGCCACTGTAGGACCCCACCATATGCTAACAAAAATGGGTCCTGAGCACACCTCGAACCATGCCGGTGACCCGGGTTCAGGAACGGACTCAGATCACCGGGGGCTAGCAGGGGAGGAGAGGATTGAGCATCTGGAGGACTGCTCTCCTCTCCTGGGGTGGGTTGGGGAAAGTGCTTTGCTCTGTAGTGGCCCCCAGTGGAAACTGGAGGCACTACAAGGAGTGTCTCAATGTGGGCTCTCCAGAAAAACGTGAAAGATAGCATGTCTCCAACTGGATGATGGCAGCCCTACCTCCCTGTGCCTCTCTGCCATGAAGCATCCAGGGCTGCAGTATCCACGCTCAGCCCAGAAGCAAGAGAGTGCTCAGGCACTCTATACTCCCCTCCCTGTTGCCCTATCCAGGGCAGGGGGGCCCCCTCGGCAAAGGGATATGCTGGATCAGTGGAGCATTGGAGCAGCAGGATGGCGGGTCAGTGACAGAGGCAACGGCTAGACTGGCTGCCCGAAGGAGTGGACGGAACATGCCCGTTAGGCGGGGATACAAAAGAAAAAGAAAATGGGTCCTGAGGAGGACACCAAAGTCTCCCTTATGACTTTTGAAAGTTGCCAATACCATTGCTTGGCCATGAGAAGGTTGGGTCACTCACTTTGCACCATATCTGATGTGAGATGCACAAGCTGCTTATCAGAGTCTAGACAATGCCACTGCAAGAGACTATGACCAGGTGAAGGTGGCTATCCTTATTTATTTATTTAAAAGTTTAACCAGGAATTACATACTGATCTGAAAACAGTTAATTTCCAGATGTGTCCTGGGGAAGAGGGGAGTAGGAGATAGCTAACAATAAAAAAAAAAAAAAGGTAAAATGCAATAATATAATTTTACAAGCAGAATCATAAATATTATAGGCAGAATAGTAAATGAAGGCATCTGGAAAATAACACACACTCTAATAAATACAGAAAGGGAAAATTTCAGAACAGTAAGGAGAGGGCAAGACTAGAGAATGGAGAAAAACAGAAAGGGTCACAAGCAGCAGCAAGTAGGATGACAAAAGTCAGAAAGAAGAGACTTCAGGAAGGAAGGAGAAGAGGCAAAATGAATAGGAAGGGGAAGGAAGGACCACAGTTGTGGAAAGTGATAAGAAAAAGCAGATTGGCCAACAACAGATTTTCAAGAAGAAAAAGCGAGAATGGAAAGTATTGTTTTGGAGAAGGGAAAGAGGAGATTAGAGATAAGAGGGAAGAGTGCTGAACCAGAATTTGGATTAAAAAAAGAGACACAATGGGAAAGGCACCTAGCATCAAGAAAGGGGAGGGAAGGGGAAAAAGCTGAGTAAAGTGAGCAGTGCTGAGTATGAGGGGAAAATCAAAAGCAAAGTGGCAGAAAGAATGTAAAAGGGGGTGTAGTCTGGCAAGGGAGGATTTAGGGGCACTACTGTAGACTAAATCACCATAGTCAATAATAGAAAGGATCATTTTTAGGACAATTTCTCGGCAGGCAGAGAGCAGTATACTCACTTCATTCCTATACAAAGCACCAAGCCTAGGGTGAAGCTTTTGGTGAATTGCATCAATGTGCACAGAGAAATCAAGATGCTGGTCAAGGCAGACCCCGAGGTACTTAAAGGAGGAGACATCACAGGGAAAGGAACCAGATGCAAAAAGAACTGTGTCATCAGCATACATATGAATAGACACAGATGAACAGAGAGAGGGTAGGTCATTTAGGAATACTAAAAAGAAAATAGGTCCCAGGACAGACTCTTGAGGGACACCTGAGCTAATGGGAAGTGAAGGTGAAATGGATTTTCCCTATCTGGATAGCTTGAGTCCTGCCTTTAAGGTAGGAACAAAACTAACTGACTGAAGAGTCACTATCCTTGACTGGATTGGGATAACTGAAGAGAGTTATTGACGGAACCTTTGCACATTTTGTTTTAACGCTAGAAGCCTACCCAGAGAGGCAGCTCAAAAATTGAAAGACTTGGCCACCCGGTGATTAAAACCAGAGAAATGCTCTAAAGAGGGCATTTTGGATTTAATTTAGCTGTAACAGTATGTGAAAAGTTTGTCAAATTGAGTAGGTTACTAAGTGAGTCATCATGAGCAAACCACACTGGCTGCTGCCATCAAGATCACAAAGCTTTATTTGGAAGCAGAGAGACCAGTGAACACTAAGAAGAGTGAAACACACAATGAACCTCAGGTGCTGATCCGAGGGGAAGAGTCCCATAGAAGATGGGAGAAAGGACAATGGGGGGATGGGAATAAGTGTGCTAGTATGGGTAAGTGGCCAAGTGGTAAATAATGGTTACCCCTCCATGCCCAAAAGGTACAACTGCAGGATCTAGTCTAATTCCCACAATCCTAAGATCACATCTCCAGTCACCCAAATGGGGGGTGCACATAAGTTATATGTTTCCAATGTGGTAAAGTGGGGGCATTTCCATAAACTTTGTAATAGTATGGAATGTGACTTTGTGGAACATGTAGCTGGACCACAGCAGTGGACCCCATTGTAACTATATATAGATGTGATAGATAAACCACTCTGAGGTGTGCGGTCGCGCTCTGATATATGCACGGAAAGCATCAACCACCCAAGGCATGCGTATATCAGAGCATGACCGCACACGTCAGAGTGGTTCATCTATTTTATAAAATGTCAAAATTGTTTCAGAGGGGGGTAAAAGTGCAGGTGTGCGGTCACGCTCTGATATACGCACGGTCATGTAATGCGTTCCAACAAATCAGCAGACATAATTTTTCCTACCCATTTTATAAATATATATATATATATATATACATATATATATGTAATAGATAAACCACTCTGAGGTGTGCGATTGATATACGCACTAGCTGCGACGCTGTTACGCTACAGGCCGCATGCGAAAAGGCCAACCACCCGCTACGCAGAATATCAGAGCCGCAACCACACAGCTCAGAGTGGTTTATCTATCTTATAAAATGTCAAAATTGTTTTGAGGGGGGTAAAATGCAGGTGTGTGGTCGCGCCTGATATATGCACGGTCATTGGTGGTGCTCATCCAATAAAAGAGCAACAATTTCCTTACCCATTTTATAAATATATATATATATATATATAACGTAGATAATCTACTCTTAGGTGTGCGGTCGCGCTCTGATATACACATGCCTTGGTGTGCGTCAACCACCCAAGGTGTGTGTATATCAGAGTGCAACCACACACCTAAGAGTGGGTTATCTATCTTATAAAATAGCTAAAAATATTTGGGCAGGGGGAGGATGTACAGAAAGTAGTCCCTGTCTGGCAGAGATAAATATTTAATTTACAGTAGGTTATCTGGCTGATCCTGCCATAATTGTGATGGGTTTAAAGTTAAAGGTGGTATTTATCTGGTTGATCATTCTATTGTCAGAGTTTGTTACACTCTAATCCCTTTCAGCTTTATTTCTGTACTGTAGTGTCATCAAGCACTGTAAACTGTAGTTAAAGACCTGGTGGGAGAGGTTCAAAAATAAGGAATTTTATGTCCAAAAACTATGTAATACCCATTTTTATGTTACTTCATTTTTTGAATGAAGCTTCCGACTGTAATGGGGGCTGAGTGAGTGAGTGAGTCATTCATCTCTGTATTGTAGCATAACTGAGTGGTTCAGGATGTGCTGGCAGTTCAGGATGTGCTAGCAGAGCTTGAAAAGAAGGTATTTTACTTCCAGACACTGTGTAAAGTTCTTTTTATTTTAAGATTTTTGACATTTCTGCAGAAGGAAGCCACCGACTATAGAGAGCAGACAGGGAGCGAGTCAACAGCTTCAGAAGGTGACGGAAGCAGAGCGAGAGTTGATATAGCAACAACCGCGCCACGCCTGCCTACACTCCTTCTGAGGAGTCAGCGACTCACTCGCTGTCTGCTCTCTACAGTTGGTGGCTTCATTTTGTAGAAATATGAGGAACCTTAAAAAAAAGAGGAGTTTACACAGTGTAAAAAAGCAAAATACCTTCTTTTCAAGCTCTGCTAGCACGTCCTGAACTGGCAATAAAACCACTTGGTCACGCTACAATACAGAGACGGACGACTCGCTTGTTTAGCCCCCATTACAGTTACAGACTTCTTTAAAAAAAAAAAAGAACAACAGTAACATAAAAACAGAGATTACATGTGTTTTTGGGAGACAACATGATTTGTTTTAAACATCTGCCAGCAATTTCATTGCCATTTTTAACTTTGTTCGGTCAGTGCATACTAGAGCTAGAAAAGTAAAAGTGATTCCACCATGATACAGCATGAAAGTAGCAGGATCAACTAGATAATTTTTTTTTTAAATGAGTTTTTATTTAACAATTATGGCAGGATCAACCAAATAATTGTACATAGTGTGGGGCAGCTATACAGACTTTAGCTAGAGCTGTGTGGGGGCAGCTATATATAGTACATTTTAGTTACTGCTGTGGGTGCCAGTCTGTGTGTGTTTGCGTGGCAGCCTGTGTGTGCCAGGTGTGGAGTGATCTCACTGCTGGTGAGAAGGTTCTGTAGGCTGAAAGTAGTTTAGGCGTACGGTCATAATAGGAGGTGTGTGGTTGTTGGGAAATAATGCACAGTCATATGATGCATTCTGTCCAATCATGTTAGTGGAATTTCTATGATTTTACCAACCCATTTTATAAATATATATATACATACATTGCAAGTGGAGGACTAAACATTTATAGTTCTGGTGGATTTGGGTTGTGAGAAGACATTGGTTAAAGAATCTGTGGTAGGATGCAGTTTAGGCCACCGAGAAGAACCCATGAAAATTGCCTTTGTACTTGGGGATACTCAAACATATCCAACAGCCCCAGTGCGGTTAAAAGTGGGCAACTGGGTAGGAATAATAAGGTGGACATTTCAAAAACCCTACCTTGGCCAGTAGTCCTGAGTCTCATACTAAGTTCTGAAGCCATCTAGGTGGGGGTACACCCAAATGTTGGACTAAGGTGCTTCCTATGTCCTGCCAGAAATGATCTAGGAAAGGAAAACTCCCAAAAATATGCTTGTGGGTCCCAATGTTTCCACAGCCTCTCCTACACCTATCTGACTTGTGGGTGCTGTGATGTTTGGAGATGGTGGGGGTTCTGAAAAACCTGATGATCACCATCCATCAAAACTCTTTCCAGGTTGGAGAGATTGTACTGTTATGTGCTTGTTAAAATAATGCTGTTCTTTCTTGCTCTGTGATAACATTAGTGGTTTCCTCTCCCTACATTTCTTTGACCTGTGCAATTTGATCTTCCTCCAGTCCCTTCAGAGGTCTGAAATCAGTTTTCTGAGTTAATTTTGTTAGGACAAGTTAAACATGGTGTTCCTAGTGTTTTTTTCTTCAAGTTTCAACTTGAAGGAACAGGGTTCTGAGATGAGATAGTGCCTCACTTGCAAATACCTGATCATGTCCTGTGTAACCAACCCAAACTAAGCTATCAGTTGATGAAAGAATTTGATGACTTGCCCTTACATGAATTGTCCCAGCAATATCAAATCTTGTCATTCCCATTTTTTATAGCAAAGCAAAGCAAAATTTATTCATAAAACGCTATTCCAAAGAAAAGACCATAGTGCTGTACATACATTAATAAAAATATCCATGAAGGCACATAAATACATATCCTGTTCAAATTAATACAATAATAAAATAATAAAATAATACAGTCAGCAGGTCTTCAAATATCTAAGAATGCAAAGTCAAATAAATAAGATTTTAAGACAGATTTAAATGCCTCCGCAGACTGGAACTCTCTAATCTGACGAAGTAAAGAGTTCCACAGGATTGGAACTGCAAAAGCAAATGACCTAGCTCCAGAATTAGTCAAACGGATCCTGGGAATCTCTAGCAATCTCTTGTCAGTGGAGCAGAGAGGACGAAGGGGGCTGTAGGGACAAAGGAGGTCTTGCAGATACCACTGTCCCTGTCCATGTAGAGCTTTATATGTCAGTAAATAGACTTTGAAGGTGATCCTCCACCGCACTGGCAGCCAGTGCAGGCCCCGGAGCATAGGTGTGACATGGCATGAACTCAGCAAGCCTGTCAACAACCTGGCAGCCGCATTCTGCACCAGTTGCAGATGGCGAAGGTCAGACCCTGGTAGCCCTAGGTATAGGGCATTGCAGTAATCAAGGCATGAGGTCACAAAGGCATGGACCAGAGTAGGAAGATCATCAGGCAGGACCAGGTGCTTTATCTGAGTGATGTTCCTCAGATGGTAAAATTAGGTCTTGATAATGGCAGATACCCGAGACTTCAGTGTGGATTTATCATCAAATACAACGCACAGATTCTGTACCCAGTCAGAGGTTAACAATCGGTTACCCCCCAGCCAAAGCCCTGAGGGTTATCCAGCGTCCACCCCTTTGCCTGATGACCTGGGTCTACAACCAATACTTCAATCTTATCCGGATTCAACCTGATCCAGTTGGCACTCATCCATTCCTGGATCTCAGAAAGGCAATTGTTAAAGACTAAGATAGCATCATTATACTCAGGTACAAAGGACATATACAGCTAAGTATCATCTGCATAGCAATGAAAACTCAGTCTGTACCACCTAGTAATGTCTCCTAATGGCAGCATATATACTGCAAACAGCTTGGGTGAAAGCACCGAGCTCTGTGGCACCCTACACAACAGGGGACTAGGGACCAAGGAAAAAAAACATGACTCCACTCTCTGCACCCTGCCTGCAAAGAAAGATTGAAACCATGTGAGGACTGTACCAAACAGTCCACAGAATAGCCGCAGGCACCCCAGCAAAACCTCATGATCCACTGTGTCAAATGCTGCAGAGAGATCAAGGAGGACTAAGATAGAGCGATTCCTCTGATCTCTGCTATCAGGAGATCATTTAGAACCTGAACCAATGCTGTCTCAGTACTATGCATTTTCCTGAAACTGGACTGGAGAGGATCTTAGATATTGTGGGTGGTAAGATGCTCCTTGAGCTGCAATGCGACTGCCTTCTCAGTAACCTTGCCAACAAAAGGCAAGTTAGATACAGGCCTGTAATTTATGAGACAGTCAGGGTCAAGAGAAGGTTTCTTTAAAAGAGGATAGACCACCGCCTCCTTCAGGGTGTCCAGAAACACCCTGGTCTCTAACAAGCACCTGACTATCCTCGCAAGGACCAGTCTGATTACCTCCACACACACCACCAGGAGGCATGCTGGACCTGGGTCTAAACTACAGTATGTCGGTTGCAATCCCTGAATAATCTTCAGAACATCCTCAATCGCCAGCTGGTCAAAGTTGGACCAGATCGACTGGGTGGCTGTAATCTCCCACCAATCACCACTCTGCCCATTTGAGTGAGCTGTACTGATCTCTGACCTGATGGTGGTCACCTTATCCATAAAAAAAATTGAACAAACTCATCACATTTCAACTGCAAAAAGGCTCCCCAGTTCTGGAGACAGGCTGGATTGCACAGCCTGTCCACAGTCTAGAAGAGCTGAGCTGGTCAATTCCGAGTAGCCGCAATCACCCTGGACAGGAACTCTGCCTTCTTAGAGACTGCAGATTGATAGTCTCTATAATGGGACATCAATCTAACTTTGTCATCAATAAGGCCAGAATTCCACCAGCATCGCTCCAGCCTTCTCCCCACTCTCCTCATCTCCCTCAAGGTCCCATCAAACCATGGAGACCGAGGGCGAAGGGTGAGAGGGCAAACTCAGACAGGAGCTATGGAATCCAGAGCAGCCAACACTGATTTATTATAGACTAGAAGAAGTTCCTCTGGCTCCCAGCTCACACTTGAACTCCCTGATAGGTCCAGGACCACCACACGACCATCAGTGTTCAAACCCCGCAAAGGGCGGCACCAGACCATCTCCATAGGGGCAGATCTTTTGGGGGGCCACGAAACTGAACCCTATTGTGTGGTGATTGGAAAATCAGATGGGTTCCACCATGTTACAGATCTCCATCCCCAGTAGGAACACCAGTTCCAGAGAATGACCTTGAGAGTGGGTTGCAGCGGAAACCCACACCTGGTCTCACTGGATGGAAGTCAGAACAGGCATGGAGTGGAGTGAGTTTTCTGATTGATTGATTGATTGATTGATTGATTTTGCCCCCACATTTTACACATGCTTCCCCAAATCTGCACTAAAAATGTGGCCCATGTTTTTTTTTTATCTTGGTAGGAATTAAATTGTCCTATTTAGTAAATGGCATGTCTGTTACCTGCATCCCGGTGCCAGTGTATTGCTCCGGGTTTGTCTAGCATGGGGCATTGGGGCATTGGGGCCTGCTTTCATTTTACCAAATTCTGGAGTTAGGCTGCCCAATAATATGCCTTTAAGTCATGGCCCCCAATCCTCCCTTGACTTTTGCGTCTAACATAATAAGTCATTTAACTCTGAGCTTTTTCTCACCCTTGATGAAAGTAACTAATGTTTTTTGCAGTTGTTTCCATGTTTGTGCAGGGATCCTAATTGGTAATGCTGAAAATAAAAAAATTAAGACTACCCACTGACAAGGGAAAGCTACCCCAGCAGTTGATGGTAACTGAGCTGGAACAACTTAGAGGGGACTGGGGCCACATGCACTGTCAAGTATTTGAAATCTTTAGCTGATAAAGTTGGGGACTGTAATAAGAACTTAAGAACAGAAAAACAATCTAGAAAAAGACCTTAAAAATGTAGAAAAAGGCGTACGACATAAAAGAATAAATTTTAACTTAGACAAGAGTGTAATTCTACACTTAGGCAAGAATAATTCCAACCATAACTAAAGTTTAAATGGTAGTTGCTTGAAGAAAGCCGAATCCAAAAATTATCTGGGAATATTGATAAATAAAGATCTCAGTTTTAGAGATCATTACAACAAGGTTATTAAGAAAACGAATAACATTTTGGGATGTATAAAAATACATTCATATCACGAGATAAGAATTGTGTGCTTACATTGCACAGGACCTACATAAGGCCGCACTTGGACTACTGCTCCACTGTGTAGTGTGCACATCTGAGGAGGGACAAAGATAATATTCAGAAGGTGCATCACAGAGCCACCAAAATGGTGATCAGATTGACAGGACCTATCAGGATATAATGATGGAGTTGGGACTTTATAGTTTGGAGATGAGATGGCAGAGAGGAGATATGCTACACATGTATAAAATCACCAGTGATAAGGAACTAATGGACAGTTTTTGATCTGAAATTTAATAATAGTAGGATCAACTTAAGATGTCATGATAAACAAATTCAAGTGAAAACACTATAAGAAATACTAGAAGAGAATATTTTACATATAGGACATCAACTTCTTGGAATACACTGCCTAGGGTGGGTGGCTTGTGGGATCTTTTGGCATTTTTAAAAAAAGGTTGGATAACCGTTATCTCAGTCTTATGGATTGATGGCCCTGCATGGCCACAATTATGCACCGACCACATGGAGCAGTGGTGTCCGCATGCAACCATGGCACATACCCATATCCCCACCACAGAAATTGCACAGTGGGGCTAACACCTGTCACTGGGCACATCTGTCACATCAGACTGACAGGACAGTCCTACACACACTCTGCATATAGCAGTGAAAAATGCACAGCCCCATGGCAGTGGCAGCATAAATGACCACACGGTACAAATACCACCCTGCAAAATGGGTGAGGTTGTGCAAAAAGATGGTCACATTTGTGGGCATGTAGCAGAAGAACAAGAGCGGGAAATTGCCATTGATGTGCATAACATTTAGGCAGCACATTGACATGGGTGTGTAGGCTAACTGGAGTGACTATCAGGTAACTGCCAATGGCAACACATGGTCAACAGCAACATACAGCCATCCCCACAAGCACACAGGACACATGACCAAAGGTGTGTGCTATGGAAACACATCCCCCATTGGCAGATGTAAGAAAGTCATGCCTGCCCACCCCTGCCATGGATGTCGCAGATGCTGCAATGAGCATGGCTACACAATGTTGCACACACAGGTGGTGGCTATGGGCATCCCATTATCCAGCGATATCACATCTGGGCACAACACAGTAACATACCATGAAACACAAACAATGTGCAGCCTGAGCATAATGGCACAGCACCAGAACAATGTGATCCAAAAGAATGTGAGCGTGATATCTGGGGTGTGTAGGGGACATGTCCACTGGACAACAGTGGCATACCATTTACGCATGGTGGACACCAAAGGGGGCTGGGATAGTCATGCAGGGGAATACAAATTAATGTGACAACACACCTGGGGGACATGCACAACAAGTTATGACAAGTGCATGTATGTGTGGGGACATTACATGGGCACATACCTACAACAGTGCAATTGGTGTTCTGTCTAGGAGGTGTGAAACACTGGACTATGCAGAGACCCCCGAAGTTGAAAGTGGCACAGACTCAAGTCATTGCATACTCCAACCATCGCAAGGGCCAGATGGGAGGGTCGGCTGGACCTGTCCATGCTGCAGGCCATCACTCACCATGGCACATGTGGGGGCCACATGACGACCCCACCACAACACCTATGGGCAAGTGTGTAGATGGCCTAAGTGTTGACCACATGTAGCATGAAAGGGACACACAGGGTGCTATATATTCCGCTTAGGGTGCATACATGCACTGTGTGCAGGGTTGGCCTGCAGGGGATGTGTCTCCAACACAGAAATGGGCTACATGACAGGACTATGATGTGCACAGCACCCAAAACATGGGATTAGACATGGGTCCCCTATGGGGGGTCAACAGAATGGAGGGGGCCACAATGTACAGGGTGGATGCACCACATGTGCAACTGCATGACACAAACCCACATGTGGCGAACTCAAGGACACAGTGTATGCAGCATGGTGAAAGTGCAGCAGAGAATGGGTATGGCAATGTGTTTCACACATGCATATCATGACTGTCTTCACAGTCAAAGATATGCCACATACTGCTGTCTGGCCCCCTCCAGCTACCTCACCGGTCCACCTGCTGGCCCATCTGTCCTGTGCCCTGGCTTCTCAGTCTACAATGAAAACACAATGATAAAGACACATTCACAGTCATGCATCACCACACATGTACCCCACAGTCCACCCAAATATGATGCAGCAATGTGGATTTCTAAATGCCACCCACAAGAGAACGGATGCACCCTCAACAGTGGATGGACTACAGTGTACCTATGCATATGCACTGTATAGGGATGGGCAATGCTTATCCCCCCAAACACTACCACAAGACACAGATAGTCCATTGATAGTACATTGTATATGGTGTCGGCAGGTGTACCATGTAATGTGTGCAACACCCCACATCCATCCCCTGAGTGTGGGCTGTGCATGTACAATGCATTGTCAGTGCCCTGTGAGCAATGCCCTATGATGCTGGGTGACATAGCAGTCAGCCAGCCTGGGGGTGCACCCCTATTGTGCACCAAGAGTGACCAATGCACAGGAGGGACAACGATCACAGTGGGTGGAGACTGGTGGGCTGCGATGGTTATATGGGTAGGCAAATGGACATTCCAACATCTGGATCTCACCCAAATGTGTGGCACAGATGTAGATAGACATGTGAAACCAAAGGGAAGTCATGGCAGTAAGATAACACTGGATGGAGGTCACTGTCATGGATGTATGCATACCAAAATGCTTTACTGTTCAGCCAGTGGAGTGACATGAGTGACATGGGCAGACACAGGACTGCATAGCTGTGGCGTAAAGGGTGACCACATGTGCAAATGAACTTGTCATCATGTCCCTGGCAGGCACCTACATGTGTATGTTTATGTAGGTCTACCTGTACATGTCATGGCATGATACAACATAGCAGTTGTGTACTTGTTAGCACTGTGACACTGACCTGCACCAGATACTACTGGATGGATACATGGTGGCTTTGTCAACAGTGCTACGACAGTTACAGGATGGGCTGCACAACACACAGTGGACACCTGTATGACACACCTGTTGTTGTGAAAGGGTAACTGCCACAATGTGTCACGGAGATGCCAAACAGGCACCCAGTACCATACACTGTGATGTGCACCAAGACATGCCTACATAACCCAACAAGACAGGTCACAATGAGGACTGTGATGCACAGAGACATGTGGGGATCTGCAGGGAGAATGGTATTCACTATTATGCCATGATGACATGGTTAGATGATGTACATGGTCCTGGTATGTGACCTGTGGCACATGGGTGGAAAAATGCTTGTGCACCAATGGACACCATAGACATGGGATTGTGTTGGGACATCAAAACACACAGCAACCATGATGTACATCACTGTGAGCACACACTAGGACACAGCCATGCTGAATAGCAGGGCCAACATGCAGCACACATGTCCCATCTGTGTCTCTGACCAAGAGTGTGCGTGCATTGGAATGGTACAACTGCAGTGACACACCCCACATGTCTCCAGCCACTATGCAGCAGCAGAATGACATGCAGATGTGTGAGGACTGCTGTGACTTACATGTGGCTGTACTTTGTATAGTGGGGGTATACACGTGGTTTGGGTCATAAATACATGTCTATTGCACAGCTATAGGGTATGGTGATGGGATTTTAAAACCCTAACATTGATGTGGGTGTATGTTATGAGGGTAGGGTCGTCATTCAGAAAATGAACTCTGGATGTACATTGGCCATGAGTGCAAGCTAGGCCAGAGGAACATGTACACCAGGAGACACATCCCAGGAGTATGGTAGAGGAAGCATGCACCACCCTCCCACAGTGTCAACAGGGTATATCTGAGTGCTGTACAATCACCAGGGACATGATACACCCATGTCAACTGGCATAGTATCATAGTGAATCTATGTGTGCCACAGTGCAACTGGCACATTGATGGGGAATGGTGTGTTCCATGGCCCATATATGCAGGAATTATGGGACCCAGGGGTGGGATGCAGAAGAGGTATGTGCGTACATGACACAGACTGCTAACAGCTACAGATTTAATGGGGTGCCTACTGGCAGCAATGCTGGTGGTACATAGTGGAACATGTGCAATTGGTACCTGCGACAAACTGTACTGTACAGCACCTTCTAATGGTGTGTGTACTTATATATGCATATTGAGACATGTGGCCATAGTATGTGTGCCAGCACACTAGCATGGTGCACATGGGGCCATACGTAGCATATCGGTTGCCTATGTCAGTGTTGAGCATGTATGTGCCAGTTACCACATTGTACCATCCCACAGTCACACATTGTGCACCTGGCATTTGATGGCACCATTCCCTGATCAGCATGATGTACAGTGGTAATGCTCAGCATATTGTCAGCCTCTATTGCCGTTTGTAGAACATAAAGAACATGTCCCACTTGACATTTGCACTATAGAGAGGGTGGGGCATGTCTGTGCCAAATACAATAGAACAGTATGCAGCATAGCATTCCTCAACAGTGGATCAATAACAATACCATGCCACATTCCATACAGGTCACTGTTGGATACAGATATACCCCTGCCAGAGAAAGACATCCTACAAGGCACACATTATTATGGTGTACATACCTGGGCATGGCACAGTGCCCTCCTCCACCATGGTGTGGAACCAATCCAGCCAATCCATGTCATTCCACCTCAAGTCTCTTTACCTGTGACAGCACTGCTCCCCAGTGTGCCGTACTCCAGTCCTCCTGGTAAGTAGAGTGGCTATGGAGGCCCACACCTGGCACCTGGGTCTATCCAGGTCTTCTGTGCCAAATAGCTGGCCTTCCCTGGTGACCACTAGGTCCATCAGATTTGCCAGTTCATCATCTGTCCACCTATGGTCCCACTGGGTGAATGCCATGGGTTGCCTGGTCCTGGACATTCTACTGCACCACACACTCAAACCCAACCATGATTTAGCAGGAGTGAAATCTGCAAATATTGCGTGATAGGGCATCATTGGTTAACTTCACACTGTTTGTGGTAGCACCATGCCCATGTGCAACAGGGAAATATGGTCACGACACTGTGCATGCACGACACCATGTAACTGCACAGTAATGTTCACACAGTCATGCAATGGTGCCGCGCATGTGCGGTACTTATATCGCGACATAGTGTGAAGGTCCTGCATGGCCACAAATTGTGCCAACCACACACGTGCTAGTCAATGGACATGCACCACAGTCTATTATGGCACATGTGTGTGGCAGATACATAATGGTGTACTGTTATCCATGATGCCATGTTGATGTGGATTCTGTATAAACAGGGCAAAAGTAAAGAAAGTGCAGTGAGAAAGGACACACCCAAAAGAGTGCCTGTCAAAAAGGCAACAGGCAAAAATGATGACACCAGCAAATATTACCCGAAAGCAAACTGCAGAAAGTAGGGCATCCCACACAATGTCCTGTGTCACCCATGTGGCCATTGGGCATGGGGCTCTCCCATCTGCTCTACCCCCATCCACGCTGTTCCCCATAAATGGTTGAGGAGAGCAGTAATGTTGATGGTAGCAACAAGAGTGGGTGAGAGATGCGCTCACATCACCACACCCAAAACTCACGTGCACCACAATTGCCAGTGCCCTCTTTGTAGCACCCTCTTTGAGGCACCCTTGCTTCCCTACCATGTTAACTGTATAGTGGCGCTGTGTCCTGCACAGCGCAATGACGTATGCCATCAATCATGCAAACATTAACACAGGTACACCGTAGCATTCCAGGAAGCAGTTAAAAATGCACGATGTGAGGCAGCAGCACATCGTGCAATTTTGCAATATTCAGCTAGCCTATGCAGATGTCCTCATTGCACAGTCAGTGCCCTAACTGACCATTTACATATAATTACTGGAATGTACTTAATTAATTCATGCCAGCTCGCCACCTTCCCCCCCCTCCATCACACCCGAGGCGGACAATTACTTACTACCCCTTCTCAGTCACGTTTCTAACAGTCTATTTTCCCATTTGCTCATTATAGAACCTGCCGACTAGGGGCGTTCTTATTGTATTCAATGAGCCCTTCCTAGAGTGCTGAACTTTTGTTTAGTGATCAGTTTGTGCTATTGATCATCTCCTCTAGTTGCTTTGCTTTGTGTCTACTACTCCTAGCTCTAATTTGCAAGGCCCTGCTCTAACAGCTTTTTCTTGTGTGTTTTAAACTAATGAAGGCCAATCAAGCCCTGTTAGTACTAACTCTCAGCCTGTTTCTGCTATCCCTGAGCGTACTCACAATCAAAGTTTCACTGGACCTGTATATGCAAGGGAATATAGATCCTCATAACTTTACTTTCCCAAACATGATAATCCAGCACGATAGGTACTTTGAGACTACCCCAGCACTCCTCCCAGAATTCCTTATCTACTCCACAGCGACTGGTCCCCTGTCTACTGGGTCCAAAACACTGATGTAACCCTCAACTTTTTTCTAAGTGAGTTCCTATCTCTTCAAGATAAGCATACTCCTCTTTGCACTCACCGGGTAAATGGCAAGCAATCGAAATGATTACACAAAGACTTACACACATCACTCAAGGCTAGGGACAAATGCTGGAGAAAATTTAAATCTTCAGGCCTCCAAGCGGACTTTCATTTCCATAGGGAACAGCGCAAGAAGTGCAAGAAGCAAATCAGGCTTGCTAAAAGCCAATACTGCAAAGGCTTGCTAGTGGATGCGGCTGGTGACCCCAGGAAATATTTGTCACACATAAAAACCTTCCTTGGATCCAAGCAATCCCACACTACAAATGACAAGATACTGAATGGAGTCCACCGCTCAAAACCACACATAATAGCTGGCACTTTCAACAATCAATTCTCATTACTAACCAAATATATTACTGCCTTCACTGCCGCACCCTCTACTCCTGGTACCTCCTCCCCAAAAGGTAAGCCAGTGCGACTGCCATTCTTCTTTAAAGCTGTCCCCAAAACAGATGTCCTCAAGTTACTCAATGCCATATCAGACAGCACTGCAGCTGGGTCTGACTGCCTGGAACCTAAACTCCTCAAACTGGCTGCCCCTTCATTGCAGTGCCACTATCTAAAGTCTTCACTATGTCCCTTAGTGAAGGAGTAATGCCAAATACCTGGAAAATGGCTAGAGTAATGCCGGTCTTTAAAAAAGGTGATAAGAAGGATTTAGCAAACTATAGACCAATAGAATATTATGTCTTAAACAAAATCCTCTAGAAGATCATCGCAAGACAGGTAACAGAGCACCTCACCAAGTATAACCTCCTGTCCATAAATCAGCATGGCTTTAGAAAGGGTCACAGCACCCAAACTGCCCTGCTACAGCTAACCAATGACACACCATATGCTATGGACCAGGGTCTTCTAATAGGAGCAGTTTTTATAGATCTCATGAAGGTGTTTGATCTCATTGATCACCACCTCCTCCTAGATAACCTCCTATCCCTGAGTTTCTTGGCACAGTCGGTGAACTGGTTTAATGGCTACCTATCAAACAGGGTGCAAGTTGTAAGGTTCCACTCTGCAACCTCTGACAAAACAGTCATTGATGTTGGTGTACTCAGGGCTACAGTTAGCTCCATTTTGGGAGTATTTGACTTCCAAAAATAAGGCAAAAACTTCCAAAATAAAGAAGGAGGAAGTCATTGACTTCCAGATGTAAAACCAAAAATTAGATGACTTCCAAAATTGCAAGCATGGAAGTCAGAAATGATGGATTTTTTCTGAAAACAATTGTATTTTACAATTAATTTATTATGTTAACATCCATAAATTTGTCCATCCTAGAAGACTGACTTCCAAAAGTGGGATTCTGGAAGTATTTTGACTTCAAGAAAATTGGAATGACTTCCAGATTTGAACTCCTGGAAGTTTTAGACTTCCATTGAAAATAAGTTAACTGAACCCCTGGGTGTACCACAAGGATCCATCCTAGGACCTCTCCTCTTCTTGGTCTTCATCAATAATACAAGAAGAAATGCCTCCTCCCACTCATCGCTGCTGTACACTGATGACCTCGTTCTCTATACCAGCTCTGATAACATGCTTACTCTAATTCACAAACTATTGGAGGACTTCCTAAATGTATAATCCTGGATCACTAGCCAGAGGCTAGTACTCAATGTTAGCAAGACTCAGGCAATGCTTTTTGGCTTACCTACCAAACTGAAAAATAGTTGTGATCTCTTCAAAATAGTAAGCGTGAATGGTACCCCTGTGGAAGTGGTAAGCTTGTGTAAATACCTGAGGGTTCTACTCGATGAATCCCTTAACTATGAAAGCCATATCTCTACTATGTGTAAGATGGTCAATACTAAACTAGGGCTAGCCTACAAAACTAGCCATGTTCTCACTCTTTCTGCAAGGCTGGCTATTGCCAGAGGAATTCTTCTCTCATCCCTCACATACTGTACTGCAATCTATGGCAATGCATCCAAAACCTCCCTTCACAAATGAGACATAACATAAATAATATATATCATTATGCCACTGCATACCCTAAGCTAAAACATCACTGCCTGCTCTATACAAACCTTAATTGGCCCTCTCCTACAGTCCACCAGCTCCTTGCTCTTGTGGCCCTTCTGAATGGAATCCTGAGGTCCAGCACACCTAGCTCCCTCGCCTCTGAACTCGTCCCACAGACCACCTCCTATGGTCTTTGTTCTGCAAATCTTTCCTTACTCCACATTCCTAGATGTAACACTTCTAAAGGGAAAACAGGTTTCTCCTACATGGCCCCCAGTTACTGAACCTCACTGCCTCTTGAAATACACCAGTCACCTAGGCACGACTCTTTTAAAAAGAGGCATCGCTCTCTGCTCATTGAGAGTAAACAGTGCAATTGTTTTAAACCACCCTAGGTTCCTGACTCCCAATGCATTTACTGTCTTGCCATCTCCTCCAAAACTTATACCCCAAAATTCTACTTGTCTCACACACACACCTTTCCCAACCCTCCTCTGACCAATACCCCCCTCCCACTTGCCCTCTCTATCTCCCCTCTAGGCCTGACTACCTCAATCCTTCCTATCTACTTGCTCACTCTCCGGTGTCATATATTTATGTTATAACCAAATTTGTTGAATAGAGTTGATGCCTAGACTGATAATCAATTGTTTTTTGTGCACTTAACTTAGTTGTGCTTTAATATGTTAAATGTCTGCATTATCTCCTGGTTACCCCAATTGCTCATACTGTTATCCATTTTTACTACATCCTTAAATGCTATAGTTTGATATGCACTTTCACTTCTGATTTGTAGTACATCAGAATGTTTCTCCTGTCACCTCGATTGCTCAAATTGTTATCTATCCTAATTGTATATCCAATATGTTGTACTCCTCTATTGTACTGTATCATGACTGTTTTCACCTGTTAAGGTTGTAACCTCCCAGATCATGCCTGAAAATAGTCACTTTGTGTCTAGTGCACTTACCCGGTAATCAAAAACTAAATAAATAAATTTGCATGTTAGGTACTACAAGAAGGCCCACAAGCACCACCACACTTCAGAGGTGACTGACAGGTACTGCAGCCATCAAGGAAGGTGTACTGTTTGTTTGTTTGTCTTTGTGTTTGCCTGGTTTGTAACTGTTCCTGGCCATGTTCATTGGGCTGTCTCCAAATTTCTTTCTCAACAGCAACAGATATGTCCTCTGCATGTTGCAGATGACCTAAATTCAGCTCAGAGGAGCTACGGGCCCTGACCGAGGCATATGTGGCCAGGGATGAACTGTTAACCAGGCATGGGGGCATGCCCCATGAGCAAGAACCAGCCTGGAAGAAGGTGGCTGAAGCAGTCAATGCTCAGGGCCACATGAGTCGGACACCACAAGAAAGCCACAAGATGGCAAGTGGCCTATGTGTCCAGACCAAGGAGTTGCTGGCCAGGGCATGGTCAGAACTGCAGGCTACAGGTGGAGACCCATCCAGGGCTACCCAGCTAATGCCAGCTGAGGAGCTGATGGCCACAACCCTCTGATGGACTGCTTTCCAGGTTGTAGCTGGTGGTAGATTTGAGACAGGTGCCAGCCTATCCCAGCAATGCACATGCATGTGTTGCATGTCACCTGTAGTTGGCCAGGGTGTATCACGAGTATATTTTGTCCTTACTAGCACTGGTGGGTTGAACTGTGTGTACACTGTTGTGATGCTGCTGTGTATGTGTGTGTTCTACAGTGTGGTATGCTTGTGTGTCATGCTTGGGCCATGCAGTACAACTCTGTATCCTCATTCAGGTGTGTCCCATGCTATGACTGTGTGTGCATTTTTACCTAGGTGTGTCTGTTACAGTTTAATGTTTTCATGACACTACAATCTGACTACATTCTCTCTCCACAGCACCATCCATCATAGGGGAAGGTGATGTTACCCAGGGATCGGGTACATCCAGGCCATCCCAGGTGATGGGGCCTACCTCCAGGGCTGAGGAGGAGGATGCCCTGGACCTGTGCCTACACACCCTGGGGGACACAAACAATGATGATGATGAGACCATTTCCCATTTTGGTGACATCCTGCTGCTTACTGCACAGGACATCCCCACAGAGTCTGGGGATCACACCGGCATGCATAGCAGCAGTGCCACCACATCCCAGTTGCCACAGGTCAGCCCACCAGATGCTACGCCTACCATGTGCCATCATCCAGGGCCAGCCCTTGCACAGCAATGTGGCCGACACTACCAGATGGCCATTGTGCAGCAACAGGGCCACAGTACACAGCCCACACAGGTGCAGCGACAGGGCCACAGTGACCATCACCCACAGCCCTTTGTGCAAAGTGCCTGGCCACAGCCTGACCATGCATGGGTTCAGGCACCCCCTATACATGTGATCCCTGCATGTGACCCATCATCACCACCCCAATGGACAGATGTGCGGGCATCACAAACTGTGTCACCTGAATGTCTGTCATCACCTCCCCAGCAGCAGGCTGCCAACATCCCAGCACACATGCCCGATGACACACAACTTGCTGCACACACACGGCTTCTGAGATCTGCCCGTGGAGGGCCAGGAATCCATCCATGAGGCAGTGCAGGGTTGCACACACAGATGCACCTCCATGAGGAGCAGACTGCTGTCTGTCATGTGGAACACATGGAGGTTCTCCATGGAATTGGGGCACAGACTGAGGTGGGGTTTTCTAGGGATCACAGACACCATACTGGACTTCGTCAAAGCCCAAGTTGCACATAATGGCGTACTGCACATAGTCCAACAGCGCCCGCAGCATGGGGCCACTGATCCAGGTGTTCTTCTACCTGTCAATCCCCCCGCACCCCCAGCAGCACTGGTACCAGCTGCACTCCCTTCACTCCTATCACCCGCACTCCCACAGCCTGGGATTCCCACTGCCCACATTCCCAACAACAGCACTCATACCACCCCATCCTGTGGGCTTTCATGTCCCATCATACCTGGTCGGGCATTCTATTCACCACACGAAGCCCATCCAGTGGCTGCACATCAGCACACCACCCCTACACAGTGCCCCTGTGGCACTTGCACATATATGGATGGCATTTCCACCCCTGGATGTCTTGTCTGGTGGCCTGGGACTGGCACAGGTGAGATGAGGCACCTGCACCATACTGATGTGGGTATGTGCCATGATGTCTCTCTGACCCATGACAATACACCAGCCATACCAGTGTGGCACATGTTCAGTGTTGCATGTTCTGTGAGCCTGCCAGTTTCCATCTGGCACATATGTGTGCAGGTATTGTGAGCATGCCCTCCAGCCCCTCACCCTCAACATACAACCCACAGTGCATTTCCCCACAGTTTGTATGTTGATGGACATGATATGACAGGTGCAAATTTTACACTCCTTCCTGGCCCATCATGTTCCTCCACTATTCTAGCTCTGCACTCCCGTCCTAGCTGAGCCTGTCATTGGTCCCTCCTGTCAGTTTGATTAAGCTCCTCCTCTTCTGGTGGCTCCACATCCTCTGCATTGTTGCCCTGCAGATCCTGGACTACTACTCCACAGTCAAGCACTATGTTGTGTAGAATACAACAGGCAAGCAATATGCCACAGGCCTTGTCTGGACTATACTGTAGGGCAACCCCCGGATCTGTCTAGGCATCAGAACTGCATTTTCAGCATGCTGAATACATGCTTGATGATGTTTCAGGTGGCCATGAATGCCTCATTGTAAGGTTCCTCTGCTTCAGACATGGGGTGCAGAATTGTGGTGGGCATCCATGGCCACAGGGGGTATGCACTGTTACCTGTATGGAGGACAGAGACATGTTAATACCAATTGTGGTGTGATTCCACTTTTTTCCTGGCTTTGCTCACACTCACTGACAAGTTGCCCACTGGGTATGTGCCAGATTCAAACAGGTGGTGCAGAGTGGACCATTGCCAGATGTAGGAATTATGTGCACTTCCAGGCGACTGTGCCATGACATTTCATAGGTTCATAGGTTCATAGATAATTACAAGTCCTGTAGCTGAAGAGCCGTGTGATGACTTGCCTCTAAAAGTGGATGTATACTAACTTTTTATCCCCCATGTATAAATACATTTGTAATTTAAATGCAGTGACACTAGGTGCCAGTACTACCCAATCTGGTAATGTGTTCCACGAATCCATGACTCTCTGGCTGAACCATCTCTCTCTTTTAGATGGTCTATATATTTCACCCCTAAACTGATAGTGATGTCTACGCAAACTTCTATTTGGCAGTTCCTTTTTAGTGAGCCCTGATGTTACCCATATCAGGTCATCTTTGAATGCCTTATAGACATACATTAAGTCTCTCCTCAATTTCCGGTACTTCATAGAGTATAAGTTCAGTCTGTCCAGTCTATCCTTATAAGGTATCTCCTTTAGCCCTTTAACTTTTTTTGTGATTTTCTGCTGTGTTCTCTCAACAGCTACTGAACATTTAATATCCTGTGGAGTACTTATAGGGGCACCGTATTCTAATATAGGTCTCACCAGGGAGCAGAACAATGGTATCAGGACTTTTTCCCCCTCTACTATTTATGTTTCTCAGGATGTTTCCTCTGAGTCTGTTGGCTCTTTTTACACATTCTGTATTATGTTTACAGAAGCTCAAGCTCTGTCATCCATACCCCTAAGTCTTTCTCACACTCAGTTACCTTTGTCATGTTATTAAATTTATAAACTGCTCCTTGATTGTTATGCCCAAGATGCATCACCTTACACTTTTCACCATTAAAAGCCAACTTGTTATCTGCTGCCCAACCTTCAATCCTGTGTAACTGTAACTGGAAATTCTTTATGGCGGCCTCATCATTTACTATTGTTCCTATTTTGGCATCATCAGCATACTTTCTTAGCCATGCTTCCTTTTGTACTTGCACTGATGACACAAATATTCTAAACAAGACGGGACCCAAAACCGATCCATTGGGTACACCCCTGCCCACATCCACCAAGTTCGACCATTGACCACGAATGCCCACCATCTGGCTTTGCTTAATTAGCAAGGCAGTAGTCCAATTGACTAGGCTGAGATCCATCCCTAGCTCCTTCATGGTATTAATTAATATGTTATGATCAACAGAGTGAAAAACTTTAGAGTAGTCAAGATAGACAACGTCCACTGGTAATACATTATCAAGGGCCTGACTCACAGCCTCAAAGAAACTAAGCAGATTTGTGGTGCACGATCTCCCCTCCACAAACCCATGCTGCATAACATCTATATGCCCCAGTTCTTGTAAATTTACTTCTATTCGTTCCTTCATATATCCTTCCATCATTTTGCCCATTACTGATGTGACACAAATAGGTCTATTGTTTTGTACATTTGTCCTTTCTCCTTTTTTATGTTGGCGCACTTGAGCAGCCAACATCTTGCAGTAATGCAGATTTGAAGACGCGGTCACTGTTGGGTGAATGCAGGGCATTCATCAGTAGGTGTGTCCCACATTCCCTAATCAGCCAGCAGCAGGGGCCGACACCCTGCCTAGCTAATGAGGTGAAAACATGAGAGAAAAGGTCTGCTGCAAAGAGAGCAAAGCTCTCATGCAGCGTGACCACAACATGCCTCCCCCTACGTGCAGGCAACATGGTGGCAGTGACTGCCGCTGTTGCCTGTCAACATCACCATTTATTGTGTGCTCTTGGGGGTGCCCAATCCCTGTATGCATCATGTAACCCCCCCTTTTTTGATTGCCGAGGCGGTGCCCAATCCCCCCTCGGCATCATGTGCCTCCCCCCAACAGTTACTCTTTGCCGATGGGGGCCCAATCCCTGTTGGCATGTATCCCTCCCTCCCTCCCTCCCTTGAATTTTGCCAATGGGGAGCCAGTCCCCATCAGCATAATGTGTTCACCCCTCCCATTTTTTCCTTGCCGAGGGGGTTGCCCAATCCCCCTCAGCTCCTGCGGCTCCCCCCCTTTCCTTGTTTGCCAATGGGGGTGCCCAATCCCCCATCGGCTAAAGCACCCACTCACACACACACACTCAGGTGGCACACTGGGAGCCCACCCCAGCATGCCAAAGCACCTATTAAAAATGAAAACGGTCCTCCGCTGTCTTTTAGGTTTTTTTTACCTGTAAAGATGGAAACTGTCCCTCGGAGGTCTCCCTGCCCCCCTCCCACAACCCGCAGCCACCCACTGTGCACCCTGCCTCCCCACACCCCCCTCACCTCATACTTACCTCCTGAGTCTGGTGCGACGATCTTTGGTGGACCGGGAACACATCTGCACTCTTCAAAGCTGACCACGAACTGTGAAAATGCCAGTAAGCTGTATAATGGGACAAATAGAGGTTTTTCAACTTTAATGCATTACTCGAGCATTTTTGGGAATTTTTACACCAAATTTTTAACATGGGGTTTTTGGGACCCATCCTCATGAATTATATCACTGTCATATCGTTAATCAGTCCAGAAAGGTGATTTCGCCGTCACTGCGTGGAATCACCTTTTGGGACCGATTAATGAGATGACAGTGCCACTGTTCATGAGGTGGGCTCTCATAAACCCTGGTGGAAAAAATCAAAATGGCTGTTTTACGGCGTATATGTTGCATGTAACTGCTTTCGCGGGTTGTAACCCGGCGATTCCTAATATTTTCATGCCAGATTTTCCAACATCATCATTTTGTACACCTCCTTGTGAACAGTACAGCTATCATTTTCACATCCTGGCGAAATGTGTTTCCGCACTTCCGGCGCACAATAGCGCGGTCGCTGTGGGAAATCAGTGTTCAGGCCAGATTATGAAAATGAAAGTGATATTGTTCATGAGCAGAGGTCCTAAAATACCTATGTTGAAAATTTGGTGACGATACTCCATAAAATGACTGTGTTACGAGCGTGCGTTGGCAGATTGCATGCACGCTGGTAACGTCGTGCATTTGTAATATTTTCACTCTGGATTTTCACCATTGGCATTTTTCCACACCTCTTGATGATCAGTACAGCTGCCATTTCACATATCTTGCCCAAAATGTGTTTTCGCACGTCCGGCGCAGAATAATGCAGTCGCTGTGCAAAATCACTTTTTGGGACAGTTTGAGGAAATAACAGTGACACTGTACATGAGCAGAGGTGCTAGAATGCCTATGTTGAAAATTTGCGTCTGAGCATCCATAAAATGACTGTGTTATAAGCGTGTGTTGCGCATTTCCCATGCACACTTGTAACTTTGCAAATTTGCAATATTTACATGACACATTTTCAACACTGGCATTTTTTTACACCTCCTTATGAACTGTACAGCTGTCATTTTTCACATCCTGCCCAAAATGTTTTCCCGCACTGCACTACCAAAGCCAATGCCAGTGCAACAACATTCGGCATTGACAAAAGCTTGTTTAATATTGGTGTAATATTAGCTTGTTTCCACTCATCCAAGACCTCCCCGATACCAGAGACATATTGAAAAGGGCTGACAACGGCCCGGCAAGCTCCTCAGCCATTTCCTTCAGGAAATAGGGATGGATCCCATCGGGTCCACAGGACTTATGTTTATTTATTTTCCTCAGTTTATCATGCACCTCTTTTATATTGATTTCTTTACATTGTTTGGGCACTTCATAATACTGTAAATCATGTATTGAAAGCTGGCCACCAGTAATACACTATTTGAGAGCAGTTTTGCAAAGTATTGATTGAATTTATCTGCCATCTCCTGTGGGTCATCTATTCAGGTAGTGCCCTCCACAAGTTTTACTATATGCTTATTTCCATTTCTCAGGCTGCCAACTTAATTAAACAAGCGCTTGTCAATGCCAAATGTTGATTGTGTTGGTGTGTTGAGCTCCTCAGTGCCCCTCTGTCACTTGCTTAGCCTGTTTCTCCCGGTGCTGCAGGCTGCTCTTTTGTACTGGGCTCCTGCCTGTGTTGGCACCTTGTTCTGCCCACTAAGAAATCTGCAGCTGTCCCGACAGAGCTTCGTTGAGGTGGCTCATTCCCCCTCTCTTACTCGCTCATTCTGTTTCTCCTGGCACTGCAGGCTGCCCTTTTGTACTGGGCTCCTGCCTCTGTTGGTGGCTTTTCTGCCTAAAGAAATCTGCAGCCGTCCCGACACAGGTCTGGTTGGGCCTGGCTCCCCTCTCACTCACTCGTTTCCGTTCGCGTGCTAGGCTGGCCTTTTGTACTGGGCTCCTGCCTGCGTTGCTGCCTTTTTCTGCCAATGAAGAAATCCACAGCAGTCACGATAGAGCTCCATTGAGCTCTCTCACTCCCCCTCTCTCATTCGCTCATTGTGTTTCTCCTGGTGCTGCAGGCTGCCCTTTTGTACTGGGATCCTGCCTGCGTTGGCACCTTTTTCTGCCCACAAAGAAATCCACAGCTGTCCCGACAATGAGCTCCGTTGAGGTTGTTCACTCCCTCTGTATCACTCACTCATTCTGTTTCTCCTGGCGTGCAGGCTGCCCTTTTGTACTAGGCTCCTGCCTTCGTTGGTGCCATTTTCTGCCCACAAAGAAATCTACAGCAGTCCCGACAAAGCTCCGTTGAGCTCATTCACTCCTCTTCTCTCACTCACTCATTCCGTTTCTGCTGGTGCTGCAGGCTGCCCTTTTCTATTGGGCTCCTGCCTGTGTTGCCACCTTCTTCTGCCCACAAAGAAATTTACAGCAGTTACAGTAGAGCTCCATTGAGCTCGTTCACTCCTCCCCTCTCTCACTCACTCATTCTGGTTTCCCCACCAATGTAGGCTGCCCTTTTGTACTGGGCCCCTGCGTGCATTGCTGCCTTTTTCTGCCCACAAACAAATCTGCAGCAGTCCCAACAGAGCTCCGTTGAGCTCACTTACTCCCCCTCCCTCACTCACTCATTCTGTGTGTCCTGCCGCTGCAGGCTGCCCTTTTGTACTGGGCTCCTGCTTGCATTGCTGCATTTTCTGCCCACAACGAAATCTGCAGCAGTCACAATAGAGCTCCATTGAGCTCGCTCACTACCGCTCAGTCACTCGTGTGTTCTGTTTCTCTTCGCGCTGCAGGCTGCGCTTGTGTATGGGGCTCCTGGCTGTGTTGGCACCTTTGCCTGTCCACAAAGAAATCTGCAGCTGTCCTGACAGAGGTCCGTTGAGGTCGCGCAGTCTCCCTCTCTCACTCACTCATTCTATTTGTCCTGGTGCTGAAAGCGGTCCTTTTGTACAGGGCTCCTGCCTCTGTTGGTGGCTTTTTCTGCCCACAAAGAAATCTACAGCAGTACCGACACAGGTCTGTTGAGCCTGCTGACTCCCCATCTCTCACTCACTCATTCCGTTTCTGCCAGTGCTGCAGGCTGGCCTTTTGTACTGGGCTCCTGCCTGCATTGCCGCATTTTTCTGCCAACAAAGAAATCCACAGCAGTCAGGATAAAGTGCCATTGAGCTCGGTCACTCCCCCTCTCTCACTCACTCATTGTGTTTCTCCTGGCACTGCAATCTGCCCTTTTGTACTGGGCTCCTGCCTGCATTGGCACCTTTTTCTGCCCACACAGAAATCCACAGCGGTTCCGACAGCTCCGTTGAGGTAGTTCACTCCCCCTGTGTCACTTACTCATTTTGTTTCTCTTGGTGCTGCAGGCTGCCCTTTTGTACTGGGCTCCTGCATTTGTTGGTGCCTTTTTCTTCCCACAAAGAAATCTGCAGCAGTCCCGACAAAGCTCCATTGAGCTCGCTCACTCCCCTTCTCTCACTCGCTCATTCCGTTTCTGCCAGTGCTGCAGGCTGCCCTTTTTGCTGCCTTCTTCTGCCCACAAAGAAATTTGCAGCAGTTACAATAGAGCTCAATTGAGCTCACTCACCCCCCTCCACTCGCTCATTCTGGTTTCCCTGCCACTGTAGGCTTCCCTTTTGTATTGGGCCCCTGATTGCATTGCTGACTTTTTCTGCCCACAAACAAACCTGCAGCAGTCCCAACAGAGCTCCATTGAGCTCACTCACTCCCCCTCCCTCACTCGCTCATTCTGTGTGTCCTCCCACTGCAGGCTGCCCTTTTGTACTGGGCTCTTGTCTGCATTGGCAGCTTGTTCTGGCCAGAAAGAAATCTGAAGCAGTCCCGACACAGCTCCATTGAGCTCTCTCACTCATTCCATTTTAGACGACGCTGCAAGCTGGCCTTTTGTACTGGGCTTCTGCCTGCGTTGCCGCATTTTCTGCCCACAACAAAATCCGTAGCAGTCACAATAGAGCTCCATTGAGCTCACTCACTACCACTCTGTCACTCATGTGTTCTGTTTCTCTTGGGGCTCCTCGCTGTGTTGGCACCTTTGTCTGTCCACAAAGAAATTTGCAGCTGTCCCGACAGAGGTCTGTTGAGGTTGCTCAGTCTCCCTCTCTCACTCGCTCATTCTGTATGTCCTGGTGCTGCAAGCAGCCCTTTTGTACAGGGCTCCTGCCTGCATTGGCACCTTTTTCTGCCCAGAAAGAAATCTGCAGTAGTCCTGATAGAGCTCTGTTGAGCTCAATCAGTCCCCTGTTTCACTCGCTCGTACTATTTCTCCCACCGCTGCAGGCTGGCCTTTTGTACTGGGCCCCTGCCTGCACTGAAGCCTTTCTCTGACCACAAAGAAATCTGCAGCAGTCCTGACAGCGCTTTGGTGAGTTTGCTCACTCCCCTCCATCAATCGCTCTCTCGTTCTATTTCTCCCAGTGCTGCAGGCTGCCCTTTAGTACTGGGCTCTTGCGTTAGGGCCTTTTTCTGCCCACAAACAAATCTGCAGCAGTCCAGACAGAGCTCAGTAGAGCTCAGTCACTCCCCCACCTCACTCATTCGATCTTAATTTAGTGTCAGTGGCTCAGTAGGTAGCACACTCGCCTCTGAGGCCGGGAGATCACAAGGCTGAGGGTTCAGTTCCCACATCTGGTACTTGGGTTAATATCCCAGTACTGACACTGTAGTGCAGCATGAGAGGGGTGCTGTACTTGTGAGGTGCCGTCTTTCGGATGAGACGTTAAACCGAGGTCCCATCTGCCTGGATTGGTGGTAGTTCAGGTGGATGTTAAAGATCCCATGGCACTTATCGAAAAGAGTAGGGAAATTTCCCCGGTGTCCTGGCCAAATTTCCCTCATTCACTAAAAATACCACCAACAGCTTAGTCTGGTTCAAGGTCAGTTGGCATTCATCTGTATCCCCCTCCCCCGGGTCGTGCCTGAAAATAGGCAGGATTTGTCTAGTGCACTTACCCGGTCAACAAAAACTAAATAAATAAATTAATTAATCTGTCCCAAATGGTGATTTCCCACAGTGATCATGCTATTCTCCGTCAGGAGTGCAAAAACATATTTTAGCCAGGATGTGAAAAATGGCAGCTGTACTGTTCATAAGGAGGTGTGGAAAAATGCCACTGTTGAAAATGTGGCATGAAGATATTGCAAAATTGCAAAGTTACAAGGCTGCATGGAAACAGTTCAATGCAAGCTTGTAACACAGTCATGTTATGGAGTTTCGTCACCAGATTTTCAACATAAGCATTTTAGGACCTCTGCTCATGAATAGTGCCACTGCCATTTTCTTAATCTGTCCGGAACAGTGATTTCCCACAGCGACCATGTTATTCTGTGCTGAAACTGTGAAAAGACTTTTCGGTCAGGATGTGAAAAATGACAGCTGTACTGCTCATAAGGAGGTGTGAAAAAATGCCACTGTTGAAAATCTGGCGTGACAATATTACAAATTTGCGAAATTACAAGGGTACGTGGAAAGTGTGCAACACACACTTGTAACACAGTCTTATGATGGGCTATCATCACCAAATTTTCAGCATAGGCATTTTAGGACCTCTGCTTATGAACAGTATCACTGTCATTTTCCTAATCTATCCCAGACAGTGATTTCCCACAGCAACCGCTCTATTCTGCACCGGAAGTGCGAAAACACATTTCAGACAGGATGGGAAAAATGAAAGCTGTACTGTTCATAAGCTGGTGTGGGAAAATGGCAATGTTGGAAATCGGAGGAAAATACTATAATTTCGTGTATTTAGCGCAGCAACCGCGCAGTAATGCACGCCAGAAACTCAGTCATTTTGTGGAGTATCATTACTAAATTTTCAACATAGGCATTTTAGGACCTTTACTCATTAACAGTGTCACTGTCATTTTCTTAATCTGTACCAAACACTGATTTCCCACAGCGACCGCGCAATTCTGCGCCGGAAGTGCGTAAACACATTTCTGCCAGGATGTGAACAATGACAGCTGTACTGTTCTCAAGGAGGTGTGACAAAATGCCAATGTTGAAAATCTGGCATGAAGATATTGCAAATTCACAAAGTTACGAGAGTGCAAAGCAACTGCAAAGTGCACACTCGTAAAACAGTCATTTTTTGCATTTTTTCTACCAAATTTGCAACATAGGCTTTTTGAGAGCCCACCTCATGAACACTGGTACTGTCATTTTGTTAATCAGCCCTGGAAGGTGATTCCACACAGTGACCGTGAAATCACCTTTTGGCGCTGATTAACGCCATGACAGTACAAGAATTCATGAGGAGGGGTCCCAAAAACCCCATGTTGAAAATTCAGTCTGAAAATTCAAAAAAATGACTGAGATATACATTAAAGTTGGGAAAAAAACCTATTTATTCCATTATACAGCTTACCAGCATTTCCTCAGTTCGAGGTCGGCTTTGAAGACTACAGATGTGTTCCCAGTCCACCGAAGATCGTCATGCCTGACTCCGGAGGTAAGTATGGGGTGAGGGAGGAGGTGTGGGGTGGCAAGGTGTGCAGTGGGTGGGTGAGGGCTGTGGGTGGGGGCAGGATGAGCGCCAAGGGACAGTTTCCTTTTTTTGAGGGTAAAAAAAAAAAAAAAAAAGTCGCAGGACCGTTTTTAATGTTACAGAGGCATGTGACACGCTGGGGTGGGCTCCCAGCATGCCAAAGGACTCTTTCTTTGGGGGGCAACAGTGGCCGACAGGGATTGGGCACCCCATCAGCACACAACAAAGGGGAGGCTTAGATTATACCGATGGGGATTGGGCACCCCATTGGCAGACAATCAAACCGGGGGTTAGTTACAGAATGCAGATGGAGTGGGCTCCCCTTTGGCAAATTCAACATTAGGGCACTGAAGCTGACAGGGATTGGAGCCCCGTTGGCAAATAAACATGGTGGGGGGGTTATATTGTTTGTGAACATGGCGGCAAGCCGTCGCCATGTTCACAAACAATATCAGAGTTTGGAAGTTCCGCCCTGCAATGACGGGTCGCTCCCTCATTGCAGCGGATGGCTGACGCTGCAATGACGAGGTGGCCCCTCATTGCAGCAGCGAAATTGTCACAATTTGGTGCCAACATTCCAAACTTGTGTCACCAGCAGCATGCAATGGCATTGGGGAAGTGGGACAAGCCTTTTCAGACTGTGGGGGCTTTGGCCACAACAGTGCTGCACCTCCACAACCTATTTCTGAGTAAGCTGTCCCAATATGTTTCTTGCGCTGCGCGCAATCAGCATAAAATTGTTTGTAGTTATCTTTATTAGCTGTTATTATTAGTGCCCTGTGGCATTACACACCATCTGGCAGTTGATATAGTGTTAACCCTTCTTATTCACATATATATGATTATCACCACCAGGTGGTGCCTTGATGTCCACATGGATGCAGCCAATGGCACCTATGACTGCTGGTAGATGCACAATCCTATAGAAGTGTTGCATGGTTGTTGTACACTCTGTTGGTGCGCTGAGGAACTGAATGAACTCCCCAGCGGGTGGCAGTAGGGCATTGAGGAACTGGATCAGGAGGCAGGAAGTGGCCAACTGGGTGATAGCTGTGGTGTCACCCACCATTATCTGGAATGTGTCTGTGGTGAGGAGGCACAGGGCCATTGTGACCTTTGTCTTGACTGTCATGGCATGACTTCTCTGTGTTGGCACTTTCAGCACCTTATGTAGGAGCTCACAGAGTTGTCTCAGGATCTGAGGATGGCCCTGTTCAGATGGTACCAGTCCACAATGTGGGAGTCGCTAAGCTGTTCAAATGTTTCCCGTGGCCGGTAATGTCTCTGTTGGGTGTACCGCTTGTGGGATCTGTGTTGTCCCCCTTGGGGGGGTATTGCCTTCCCTCACTCGCCCCAGGTCAGCCATGACAGTCTCCATATGGAATGCAATGTGCACCATTGGAGCTTGTACACAACCTTCCTGTGTTGCTGCACTAAGTTAAGGGCTGCCCTTTATAATCCTTATTTTGCGCAACACTGTATCGGTTTGTGCAATAAATGCATCGCACATTTGTGCTAAATATCATTGTGCGTGGCATATACGATTGTCCGCCCCTATTTTCAGTGCAGCATGTTTTACTTGTGGATCGTGGTGCTATTGCATGTGCGTGGCAAAATTCTTCCCTCTGAATATTGTACTTCTGCACTATTTCAGCTTTGTGCCACGCAATTTTGTTTTGTGCCATGCAATCCTTTTGAAAATTGGGCCCAAAGTCTATCTAACCTCAAGTAACTATCAGTTGGCACTGCATAAAATGTATAATTTTTGACCCCTGTATTATGCACCCACAAAGGGACTTTTGAACCACCTTCCTCTACCAGGATTTTGAGAAGTCTAGACCATGCTTTGCTTGTGCCTCATGTACACTGAGATCTGTCCAGGAACTGGTGTTCCACGCAGATCCAGTCCCCTTCCAGATTACTTGGCCCTCAAATCATTGAGCTACCTAAGCAAAGCAATTTTAAAGAAATCTAGCTAGGGCGTGAGTGGGACATAAATAGATATAAAATGTAGTGTCTTGTCCCCCATCTGACCTGATACAGTTACAAGCCTGCCTGTTTTGTTTTCAAGCAAATGGGTAATCTTGGATGACACACCTTGGCACACCAGTATGGCAACAGCACCCTTTTTTTCTCTAGGGTGGCCATCAGCACAAACTACTGTGAACCAACATGTTCTCAACTTCAAGTGCTCTAGAGAGTAGAGGTTGGTCTCCTGAGTCCTGAATTAAACCCAACTGTGCAATTCTTCCTACCCAATTGCTGTATCACCCATACCCTATTAACAACATTCTTAATTCCCTTAACATTAAGGGAGCATACAGTATGTTGAGTGATTCCATCCTGAAGTTTCAAAAACACAGTGAGAATTTCACTACCCTCTTTCCTGAGTTTGTTCCTTGACATAACTCATATTTCTTTGACAAAGTAATAATCTGAATCAAAAGTAAATAATAAACTGGAACTTTGACATTGAATGTCTCCTTGGAGGCAAGCACTCTGTGAGTACAAATGTAGATGCAGGGGTGTCACACACCTACTCCAGACATTGTTCCCACTACAGTGGGATGCCCCTAATAGAACCTACCTAGTCCTGTTGTGGTCTCTGTTGCAAATACTCTTCCGAGTCACTCCTAATCCTAGTTTCCTGTCATAATGTCAGTAGCAACCAGTGATCAGGTGGGACCTTCTGAAACATCTGATGATCCCTACCCAACCAGAGCTATACATGTGACAAGTGCAACATTCTACCTACTGTGAACTGTAAAGGAGTAACAAGAAACCTTATAAAACAAATAAACCATCTTCTGTGCACTTTAATTTGAAAACATGTTCATCTTGTCTAGCGGAGCCATAATTGGTCTCCTCAGGGTACCTCAACAGTAACACCATAGGTTCCTGAAATTTACCCTCAGATCAAGCCATTGCCCTCCATAGCTCTGCCTGTGAATCAGCTTTACTCGCTGAGCAGTATCTATCTTGGAGGCTGGAAGTAATGACTCATCATGTGCCCAATAGCCCATTATATGCCATTTTATTCTAGGAATAAACATTCACTACATTAGTGTAACTCCTTTAGCACAGACCCATTAAGTATATTTACAGCAGTTCTTAACTAGCTCAAAGTGTACAATGTGACATTAGATCATTGAAGGGCTGAGTTCTCTTTTGTACTGGCACACTTCAGCCAAAAAGTGTGAGCCTATGCTGCATCTTGAGTGCACTGCAACATCAATTCTCATTCTAGGGTGAGTTTCACCCTTCTCTCTCGTGGATCAGTCATTTTAGTATGGCAGATAGAAGGGGGTCCTTTTCCTGGTAGCACCTTCTGGTCTGTCCTCATTTAGCTCCCTGCCTGTTCCCTCAGTGTCCAGCAGAAAAGTTCCAGGGAGGCATGGCTTTCACTAGGAAGGCAGAAAGAAAGCTCTGTCAATGCATGGCTTGTTGGAATCCTCCAGGCCTTGGCCTAAATTACTGGGGCTTTGATGGAGGTACAATTTGCTGGCACAGATGAGCCCTGCTACAGCTACTTTAATCCCGTGAAAGCAAAAGAGTGTCTCAACTGCTCAGAGGATGGCAAGGGGAGGGACTGGACAGGACTGGAGAGGTGGTAGAGACAAGAGAAATTGAGAAAATGCATTTATTTATTTGCTGCTCAGGCCACTAGATATACTTTAAGGATGTTTGCTTACATACTGACCAAATTATCACCTCAACAATATTATGTGGAACCTTTCAGAGCTGAACAAGTTCCAAACAGAAATGACTGTGAACACCTGAGGTGGTGTGATGCAGGACAGGGCTTCCTAGCCCCAGAACTCCAACAGGCCTCCAAATATTGGAAGGTTTTGCATGGGAGGATGGCATGACATTGGTGGAAATCAATGTGGAATCATTGCACACGTCTATACAACATGAAAATAGGATCCATGCATGTAGATTTGTCTTAGAAAATCAGGAACATACAGAAGTCATCACAATAGAATTCATATTAGAGGGATTAGAATTTGTTCTCAAACATTATGCCTTCAAATTTGAAAAGAAATATTATTTACAATTGTGTGGGATGGCTATGGGGGCCAGTCTAGCCCATTGCTATGCCAATCTTTTCTTGAGGTGGGTGGAAATGATATTTGTAAATAATCCAGAAGAAAAACCTTACTTTCCAAACATCACAAAATGGTATAGGTACATAGATGATTGTCTATATATCTGGCAAGGAGACAGGGAACTTATACCAGAATTTATTAAGTGGCTGAACAAAAATGATTTAAACTTGAAATTTTCCTTTATATCTAGTACAGACAAATTAACATTCTTGGACTTAGAATTTTACAGTTAACCTGGTCAGCCAGTAAGTACCAGGTGGAAAAGAAACAGGACCAATTCTGTGCTATGTGCAGAAGGCACCCCCCCCCCAAAGCTCAAGGTTTCAATTCCATATAGCCAGCTACTGATGCTAATAAGGAATTGCACAAAAGAAAAAGACTACGTGGAGCAGGCTACAGAACTTGAAAAAAATTCCTTTAGAGGGGTATGACACAGCTGTCTTCAAAAATACAAAAGAAAATTATTCAGGCTAGATAGGAAGGTTTTGCTATATCCTAAGAAGGTGAACCGTAGCACTCAAATGGGACATGTCTCCTTTATTACTGAATACTATGGCTTTTCCCATATCCCCCTTCCCCCCTCCCCCGTCATATCTCCTGAGCTCCGTTGCTCACTTTAAAATACTTTGTCCCATACCTTCTCACCTCTGACGAGGCCCCTGGGCTGTTACCATCCCTTACCTTGTTGATTATTAGATATTAGGCTGAGTCTGTTCTCATTTTCCTGTAAAGGGTCATTTCATAAGACCCCATCCCTTCTAATATGACCCTTTGAATTCCAGGTTTTAATCAAATATGCACCGTGGCATACATTGTACGATGCCACATGTATTGGAACTTCTCTAGTTATACACTCTTGTAATGTCTTGTATAATTCCTTGTTTTGTTTGTTCTCCATCTCATACTTTTCCAATATGTATTGTTCATCTGAAGTGGAACCTATGAAATGAGCTTGTTGTCAAAGGTGCTATCCGAAATTTCAATAAATAAATAAATAGCTGGCAGACTGGGTAACATTATACACAAGAATAGGTGTATTCTTACCAGTGATAAGATAATTAGCAAAGCAGAAGGGGACAAGCCCAGGATAACGTTTAGCAGAGCCCCAAACTTAAAAGACAGACTGATCCATAGCAGACTCAGCAAGCAGATCAATACAAAAAGCACACAATGCTGGTTACCAAGAAGAACAAGTGTTTTTTTTAAATGTCATCATTGTATTATCTGCAAGTTTGCTCAACCCCAAAAACAGTTCAGACATCCAACAGAACACAGCACAATTGTGAATGTAAGGGAGTGTATCACATGCGATAAACCATTCATAGTTTATGCATTATGGTGTTCCTGCAGGTTATTAAATATGAGATGTATAATCAGACCCCTGAAACAAAGAATACAGGAACACATAAGAGCCATTGAAAATGGGAGGGAGGATACCCCTGTGGGGACACATTTTTCACAATGCCACAATTCGGAGGCTGCTAAAATGAGGTTTATGGACATTGAACATGTGGCACCATTGGAAAAGGGAGGTGATAGAAAAAATCACCTCCTTAAAAGGGAATTCTTTTGGATATCACACTTAACAGTGTGAAACCTCAGGGACTTAATGATCAATGGGATATTAAACCCTACTTAAAAAAATTAATAAGAAATTAATGTATTACCCTTTCGTCAAAATAAAATGCTCTTTGGTTGTGGTCTATTAGATATGTTAAATTGAAAAGGCAAATTATTTATTTTTTGGAAGACACAACTCTATGGTGCTAAGGCATACCCCAGAATGGTCACCCATAAAGCACTGACATAATGGGATGTTGATTACACTGCAATGTTGGGCTTACAAAGAATGTCCAAGTATTATTTTGTTTACACCCATTTTACTTTTAAGGTGTGTTTGTCCATTCTGATATTGATTGTATTCTCTATATACAGGACAAGGTATTATTTTTATTTATATTTTATAGGTTTTTGACCATTTTTGGCCCCCCCATTTGTGAAACAAATGATAAATATGCATTTCAATGTTGTATCTGTTTTTTCTTGCAAGATATGTGAATCTGCTCTTTCCCCTCTACATCTAGGAGATGGCTATCTGTGCAGAATTAATGCCTTGAGACACTACAACAGCTCATCTTAATTTCCCCCTCTATACTAAGGAGATGGCAAATTGTGCAGCACAGATGCCTTGAGATTCTGTAACAGACCTTCATCTATCTCTTGATATCATTCCTTTTCAGATGTTCATTTTTTTAAGTTCATGTTCAGTTGCATTTGTCATAAAAAATGTAAGTTAAAATAGAGATGCAATGAGATTCTCTATATTTAAGTAACATGATTTAAAGTGACTCTGTTATCTATTTTCCTTTTTTAATTTTTCACATGTTGTTGAATTGTTTACTTATGCTAATTATATTAATCAATTTATGTTTATTCATGAGTGATTAGTTTAAAAGAGAACACGTGTCTCTAGACAAGCTTGGCCCCCTGACAAAGGGTTTCAGTATCCAAAGCGCTGGGGCCAAGAATGGATGCCTGTCTGTCTGTTCACACTATTTCACCTTGAATTTTTCAATAAAAGCATAAAGGAAGAAATAATTTTGTGTGACTTGTTTCTGTTGAGTGAAAGACTACTTGGAGGTCTGTTTGCCTTTCAGTGCTGCCAGGTCCCAGACCACATCTGCCAGCTCTTTTTCCACCCTTTTCTCTTGATGGTCTGGGCGTTTTGGTGCTCTGGTCGAGGAGATATTTGTCTTCAGTTTGTTGGATGTCCTAAATATTTGACCCCTTTTCTGTGGTGACCATAAACTTAGCCAGGTATCTCATCTGGCTTTTTATACCTTTTTTTTTAAGAACTTCAATGACTGCATGGACTCTTTCTTGGCACGTATAGTAGGATGAAAGTCCTGGTCTACATAAATCAGTGGGCCATTGAGATTCAGGTCCATTTTGGCCTTTGCTTTGTGAAGGATTTGCTGTTTCATTGGGTACTGTTTTGTCTTTAGGACCAGTGCACAACGTGCCTTTTCAATGCTAATATTGAAGTTGTCCCCTAGCCATCATTCTTGTCTGAGACTGGATTCAAGAAAATTATTAAGTTTGTCTTCTTTGGCTCCCTCTGGGAAGCCAAAAGTGTGGATATTGTTCTACTGGTCTCTGGCTTTCATGTCATCTGCTTTCTTGGTAAGGACTCTCTCACTCTGGTACAGGTACATCAGGGATCAGCTGTAGCTGTTGCAATCTTCCCGGAGGCTGCCTACATGATCCATAGGTTGTTTTGCTTGTCTTTATATACAATAATTTATTAGAAAAACGTATGTCAGCTAGTCTTTTAAGATACAAGCACTTTGTTGAAAGCACTTCTGTGTAACCTGTTGAATTTATGTTTTACAAAATAAAAAAGGGTACTGTGCATTGGAATTTTTCATGTGAGTATGTAAATTATTTATGGCTGCATACTAACCTACCTGTAACTTGCTCACCAACAATTTCTTATTATTGATGGTCCTCCACTTTGGCTGTCCTTTGCACCAGCTTCCACAAATCACACCTTATGTTAGAAATCTTTCCATTGATCTTGTGCAGCATCTGCATATGTATACCCTCGAGGAAAGAAGGGAGAGGGGGGACATGATATAAACTTTCAAGTACCTCAAGGGAATCAACAAAGTCCAAGAGGGTAGCATCTTTCAGAAAAAGAGATGTGCAAGAACAAGGGGGCACAATTTGAAGATGGGGGGGATGGCTCAGAGGTAATATGAGGAAGTATTTTTTCATGAAGAGGGTTGTGGATGCATGGAACAGCCTCCCTGAGGAGGTTGTGGAGTCAAGAACAGTGGGGGGAATTCAAGAATGCATGGGACAGACATAAGGCAGTCCTAGTGGGGGGTAGGAGGAAGTAAGCTGTTGGTTAACTAGGATATGCAGCTTATCTGTTAGGTAGGAAAATGGGCAGACTAGGTTGGCCAAGTGGTCCTTATCTGCCATCAAATTCTATGTTTCTATGTTTTCTATGTTTCTATGTTTCTATCTCATGATGCTGGAGGCTCCTGTTTGGTCCATTGCTATGCTGGTGCTTAACAGCAGTCACTGTCCTCCTTTCCCAATCTGATAGTACTCGCTGATGCTCTAGAAGAGGAATTACTCGGGAATCAGCACCTGCAGTCCTGGCACCAGAATTTTGTTTTAGTGGCTTTTTTACTGGGCATTATTTTGGTCATACCCATCTCCAATGTTCATTGCAATTGCTGAGACAGTTGTGAAGTGGTTTAGGCACATCATCCCTATGCACAAATGCCTACTCACCATATAAGGCAGTGCGTGAGCATTCCTATGCCTGAATGCCATGCAGTGGTGATCTGTGCACCCCTCACAGTATTCACAACAGAGATGCTAGCAGCCTGCATGCTGGATCCTCCTGGTAGCTGCGAAGCACCATGCCAAGGGCATGGCAGGGGGCATGCCCTTCACTGCACACTATGCAATAAGGGGTGGAGTGCCAGCTGGGGTTATGCCAGTGGGGACTCTGCCATAAAAATGTATGCATCCCCCCCGTAGGTTACCTGCAGGGTGCAGCAGCGCCAGGAACCCCCCACACAAAGCTGCCACAGCAAGAAGGACTCCCTGGGAGGGCTGGGAGTGGCCATTCAGGGAAATGCTCATTATTTGTTCACAGGAGGGTATGCACCTTCCCAGGGTCCTCTGCCCATTTGCTCAAGTGATCCAACATGGGACCAAGGATGGGCATCCTATTGGATGCCTTCCGGCGGACCTCAATCCACCCCCCACCGCCATGTTCCTCATCCATGTGGCTGTGCACGGGGAGGGGTGAGGGTGTGGTTTCATGGCCAATGTTTTTGAATGCTAGCTTGTGTCTACCTGTGGGCAAGTGTGGAGCAGCGAAGGGGATTTACCTGCATTTCATGCATAGTTAGTAAACAGAACGCTTTGTGAAGTAGGATGGTCCTGGATAGTTCCTGAGGGGAGCAGGAGCTCTCATTTTGTCAGCCATCTTCATTACTGCCCCAACCGGAAGTCCTTAAAAATCATTTTAATACAGCTGAGTCATAAACAAATTTGAACAAGTGACCATGTGATGGCTAGATGTATATACTTGAAAATTATTTTAATACAGCTGACTGATAAACTTGTTTGAACAAGTGACTATGTGATGGTTAGATGTATATATTTAATAAGGAAGGAATGGCTGTAGAGACGTTATGTAAGGTTGAAACAATCAGGAAGTTATAGCAACTGTCTCAGAATTATGTTTATAAATTAGATTGCGATATGGCAATATAAGAATTCTAAAATGCATTTAAATTTATGGATAAAAATTATACATAATATTTGGTGCAGACTAAATTATCTTCTAAAATCATCAGAACTTTTACTGTTTATTCATTCTATCCACCCCCCCCCCCACACACACACTACTTTTAATATTTATGGTGAAGGGAAACACTTAAATTCAAATGTAATTCATCAAATAAATGTAAATACATTTTAAAATTGCAATAATCTTTGTATTTTATAGAACCTTTTTATGAGTAAGTGGGTATTTAGCAAAATGTCAAATAGGCCAGAGAAATGTTGAATTAAACAGTTGCCACTCTGAGATGCAGTCTCATTCTATCTCTGTGGGTGTTCTGGACTGTCGTTGAACCTGGATACAGTCTCATTTTTAATGGAAAGAAGTGTTTTATAAGAAACAGGGGAATGATTGGATTTATTATTGCACTGTACTGGGCAAAAGCCCCCAAACAAAGCTCTGCTGAGTGAAGCATTGGGGTATCTGCACAGCGCTAATATAGTGAGTCGAACATTTGGGGCTGTATGTTGCATTTACATTTTATATTTATTTATTACTTTGCACAACTGAGTCACCATTTGCACCTGCCCAGTAATTTTGTTGCTGCCATGGGCTTCAGCAATATAGCATTAAAAAGTGGTTTGAACTGCTAGCTGTGACTGTGTGCTGTGCGAGGATCTCACAGCTCTGTGGGTATGGCTCTCTACAAGTACATTGCAACTTTTGGTTCTCTGAAATCCACAAAGATGACAAAATTCCACAGTTTACAGCAATGGCTATATAAGTTACAAGACATGATGGCGTGTGCTCTAAACACTTGTAGTGCATGGCCAGGGGCATAGTGAGGCCTCAGACTGCAGGCTGAGTGCCTTCAGCTCCTGGTCATGTGTTAGAAGTGTACGGCGCACATCACCAGAGGGTATGATTGCACATAATAAATGGGCCTCTTAATTGGACATGTGTGTGGAATCTAAAGTTCATAAGATTAAGTAATAAAAATGTTACATCTTTATCTTAATATTAAATGAAATAGTTCCTCTGTCTACATCAGTTTACTGGGTTTATTTTTTTTATTTAAGGACTCCTGTCCCAGTAAGGCTTCTGTAGTTGTAGTTTCTTTTAGTCATGTGGTTGGCAATGCAGTACCCCCTCAACCAGCACCACTACCATTTCATTTATTAGATGGGGAGTGGCACAGCAGTATCTCAGGTAAGAATGTAGGCAGCATCTTTTAAGGGAACAATTAACAATGTAAAGGAGTTTAACTGAAATAAATGGAAAAGTGAGGGCCTAAGGGAGGGAACTATCAAGTGGCTGTCAAGTTGGTCACTGAGGAGGAGAAGGAGAGTGAGCAAGCGGGTGGGCCATTGAGAAATCATGACAGGTGTGGTTCTTTCCTATGTGCTGCATCCAGCTAATTTATTAACTAAAAAAATAGAAAAATGGAAAAAGTGAGGGCAAGTGGCCATTGAGTAGGAGAGCGAGAAAGCAAGCTAGCGGGTGGGTGGTCAATGGCAAAGCCACTGTGAAAGCCACCATGCTGCATTTGAGACATGAAATGAAACTGTAGTGGTCAGTTGAACAAAGATGATTCAAAAGGGAATTTTTTTTGAAGGGCAGCATGTGAGTACTGTTGGGAGTTTTCAGTAAGTAATGTAAAAAAAAAAAAGATGGGGACTGTTAACTTCCAAATGTTCATAAACATCCCAAATTAGCATTTCTTTCTTTTTTTCTGTTGCTGCAGCCAGGCTGGAGGCACTTCATTTTATCTGTGTGCTAGACACTTTCAGCGCATAGCTATGAACCAATGGCAGGGATGGAAATATTAAACCCATTTGTAGCGGTTATAATAACACGTTGACTTCAAAGGTAGCACACTTGCCTCTGAGGATGGAAGACTGGAAGCTTGTGGGTTCTAGACCCACACTGGGAACGTGGGCTAATCCCAATACTGACATTGTAGTGCATCATGAGGGGGTTGCTGCAGTCCTGAGGTGTCATCTTTCGGATGAGACGTTAAACCAAGGTCCTGTTTGCCTGTTCTGGTGGTTATTCAGGTGGATGTTAAAGATCCCATGGCACTTCTCGATAAGAGTAGGGGTATTTTTATTGAAAACAAACACGATAACATCAAGCAAAATGAACTTACAGCCATCAAGAAATAATGCAAGACAATAAAGAAACACCCACAACATCCCCAGTTAATACATGAAAAAGAAAACAAGAAGAATAAAATATTCCATCATATTATACTAAAAATACCTTTAAACCTAAATCCTGTAAAGTGAAGGGACAAAAAAAAAGAAAAAAAAAAGAGATGACTGTAAGTAAAGTATACTAACAAATATCATAAGTCAGTACAAAATAGCAAGTAAGCATACTTGGTTTACTTGTTTCTAAAGGACAAAAGAAGGCCGAAGTCCATCGAGAGTGTTCCCCACCACATTGGTTGGAATTTTGCTCCCTGAAGTTAGTGGACTCTAGCCATTGGTCTAGACCCTTTTTAAATGAATGAAAGGAGTTACTGTCAACCAGATCTTGTGGCAGGCTATTCCACAGTCTGGGGGCTTCTTTAATTCCAGCATAATATCCATGACATAAAATAGAAATTCAGCCAAATATTGTACCATGTTCCCACATTGTTTACAGGAAACTCCTTAAACCCAAGCTATTAGAAGCCAAAGTACATCTGCTCATCCTTTGGGGAGCCTTTGATAGTCCAATTTTTTAACCTGCTTTAACATGCTCTCAATAGGAGTTGACTGTATTTGCTGTCAGAAACTGACATCTGGCCTGCCAGAGAAAAAAATTTAAGCTTACAAAAATAACATTTAGGGTACTGCAGTTAAACTGTCTAAGCAGCCCAGAATAGTCCCCTAGAATTAGGGTTTCATAAAATAGAGATTTCAGAAAAGACCACTGCCATTTGATAGCTACTGTAGAAAGTCCCACATTTGTAAAGTAACTGGGCACTTTAAAAAGAAATGTTCCTGCATTTCTTCAACCTGATGACATACATCCATAGGACAGAATATCTCTTCCAGAGATTTGTGCTTCAAATTACCTTTGACCCCTAATATGGCATGGCAACAGAACCACAACACATACCAAGTTTTAACTGGGGTTCTACAATCATTCAGCATCGTAAGAGCTAATTTCACTTTTGAGGGAAAGAATGAAGTGAATACAATGGAAATGACATGAGTTGTAGACATCACTTGGACATATAGCTGTTTTCTACAAAGAGTAGTAACTGAGAGTTTCCATAATTTCAATTGCCTGGCCTTGCAGAGGGAGGAATCAGCATACTCTGGGACACAATATGGAGCCATAACCTTTGGGGGAATTAAGTCCCATTTAGAATGAAAAAGCTACAACAAAAGTTTGGTCCATTCCTGCCAGGGATGGGGAGTGGGCTCCCAACCCAGTTTTAAAGTGGGGAGGGAAAAAAAAAGAATTCAAGAAAACCAATGGATCAGTCATACTGAGGCATCCCAATTTCACGGGAAGATAGGAGAAATCTTTTATCAGGGTTCAATCTACTCCACCACAGCATCTGAAAAAACTGTTAAATAAGTGTGTTTCTGAACTAGTAGGTTGGAGAAAAATAAAACTTAAGTAAGTAAATATAGGAAGTAAAAATGTCTTTAAAGTATGAACCCTTTTTTGTTTGGAAAATTTCCAAGATTTCCAAATCTGAACTTTGCTTTCACAAATTGAATGACTGTGTTCTCAGTTAATTTGGAAAGGTTTCCTTGGCCAAAATAAAGACCTAATATCTTAACTGGTGTGTACAAAATATGGATACCAGGATTATCCTGAATAGGGAAGGGGGGTTAAATGGTCATATAACAAGTCCAGTATTCTTCTTACAATTTATCTTAGCCCCTGAAATAAATTAATTGTTTGTAAATTGTGTTAAGACTTCAGCTCCTGAAGCTAGATTTCATATAAGAAGACACACATCATCTGCAGAAGCAGAAACCTTTTGTGGAACCAAACCTTCTCCTGAAGAAAGTCCTTCTATGCCTTGATTATTGATTATGTTCCTAATCCAAAGTGAAGGTATAAATGAGGGGGTTCATAGGGCACCCCTGTCATACACCAACACGCAATGGCACTGAATCACCTAAAAGTCCATTGACTGAAGGGACTATGGTTGCTTCCTTATACAAGCATTTAAGCCATTGCAACATGCTTGAGGGAATTCCTTAAGTTTCCAATACCTGAAACAGAATGCAATGAGAGATTTTGTCAAAGACGTTAGCCTGATCTAGGGACATAAAAAAAAAAAACCTGTATCCTGGTTTGCCTTCCAAACTCAAACATGTCCCGAAGTAGAGCCAAATTAAAAGTAATTTTTCAATTGGGTATGGAACATGTATGTGCAGGGTGAATTAAGGTATCAGCAACTTTTTGAAGTCTAAAACATAATAATTTGAATAAAGTTTTGTAGTCAGCTTTAAGGAGACTTATCAGTCTCCAGCTGTTCAGAACCTTCCTATCACCCTTTTTATACAAAAAAAAAATCAGAATAGCTGTTTCAAACTCTGTCTTCATATGGGAGGAGGTAAGGAAAGTATTATAAACTATTTCCAAAAAAACAGACATGTCGTGGCTAAATGTTTTGTAAAATTTGTTAGACAGACTGTCCAGACCTGCTGAAGAACCAGTTTTGAGGGAGGTGATCTCTTGCGTTATTTCGTCAGTAGTGATAGGAATGTCCAAAGCATCTTGTTCTGCTTCAGTCAATCCGGGGGTGCTGGAGGGGGGGCTGCCAAAAAATCAGTCAAAGGGCACTCTGATCCAAATTAGTTATGCAAGTATTCCTGTACAGTCCTCATCATGTAAATATCCATAGTTCTGTTTCATCCTGCACTATCATATAAGCCCGTCATTAAAGTGGAATCAAGTTTGTGCTTGCATGACATAAACATATCTGCAGAATGTTGTTTCTCCATCCCATATTTGGTTTCCGCCTCAAGGTGAGCAGCTCTATCAATTTGAAATTTAAACATTTGGGCCTTCAAATCCACCATACTTGTGGTATACTTATTCTGTCACCATGGGGGAAAGACATATATTTATATAAAGAATTCATATACCCCAGATAGGTCAAATAATCAGTAGTAGCCTTAGACCTCCCAAAGAGTATAAAAATAGCATTCAGATCCATCTTTGTATCAGACCACCATTGCCAGGCATCTTCATAAAAACAAAGGACTGACTTCCTGACAGGAAATATTTGGGATATTTTTAAGTAAATTTGGTCCTGTTCCAAGAGACAGATGTAAGTCTTCAATGTTTAGTGCCAGAAAACAATCTTGGGGGTATGTTGGCCAAATTAAGAGTACAAGCCACTACAGTGTGGTCTGAAAATTCACAAAGCTTAAGAAACAAACTGTGCGGTACTAAAAGTCAAGAACAAAAAATAAAATAAATCCTTGTAGCAAAAGCATTCCTATAGTAAGTGTATCCTGGATCTTTGTGAAGTGACCTACAGGTGTCAATCAAATTAGCAGTTTGCAAAATATTATGCAATGAGTGCTTATCGCAGTAAACATTTTTTGTAAAGCTTCTCTAATTTTAATGTCCAGTCCAGAATTCATATCTCCATCCCAAATAATCTGTCTAGAAGTGTAGAGATATGGTCTAATTTTATCAAAGAGCACAACCCAGGCTGCCTTTGTGGAGCGTATGTGTTTATCAATTTTAAAGGAGCACTGCCTTGAATCTTCAATCCTGTGTTTTCTGTAGTAGCTATGTTTCTAATACTAGTTCACATTCTGTTTTTGTTCCATCTGTACTGGCCTTTTAGTTAATCCACTGGGTGTTATTGTTTAACACTCTGATGGGCAGTTCCATTTTAGAACTGTATGATATACATCATGTCCTTGTTAAAGAACTTTCATTGTTTTTACAATGTATTTGTGTTCTCCTCTGGAACTCTGCAGCCCAAAAGGGACATAAACTACATCATACAGCTCTAACATGGTTCTTACCAGCAGTACGTTAATCAGAAACACCCAAGGTTTATTTACTAAGAGGCCAGTAAAGATGAAACAATGATAGAAAGGGATCAAATATATGAAAAAAGCATCTACTGGGAAAAATGACTTATGGGTTCAATGCAGTCCTCCTTTAAAGAAAAATGCTGGAAAGTGCAGTCAAGCAACAAGGCCCTGCCAGGGAGAATATCCACAAGCCTCTGAACTGCACATGGGCCTTTAAAGAGAATACCTAGGCCATCTACAGCATCCAAAACCAAATGTCCAATATGATGGGCCCCTCCATCCAACTTTTCCTTTGTTTCTATGGTTAAGAAGGGGGATGACACCTTTTATTGATACATTAGGCAGCGAAGAAAGACCAAGGGAGGGATAGTGAGGCTTAACAAAGGGGAGGGTCAGTGGGCAGAGGGTGACAGTGCAAAAAGCAGGGATACTGAACAAATACATCTGCTCAGTTTTCACAAAAGAAGAGGAGGGGAAGGTACCTAATCCAATCAATAGAAACACTCTGGATAGGGGGTCGATACCAGTCCATTCACAGAAGAAAGGGTTCTGAAAGAACTCCTAAAACTGAAGGTGGAAAAAGCAATGGGCCCTTATGGGATTTACGCCAGAACTCTAAAAGAACTAAGAGGAGAACTAGTGAAACCACTGACTACCCTTTTTAACAAATCATGGGAAGATGGTGTGGTATGTAAGGACTGGAGGAGGGTGGATGTGATTCCCCTTCACAAAAGTGGGAGCAAAGCAGAGGCAGGAAAGTACAGACCTGTTAGTTTGACCTCAGTGGTAGGGAAAATGATGGAATCACTTCTGAAAGAAAGAACTGTTGAGTGCCTAGAGGCCAGCGGGCACAGGACCCAAGGCAGCATGGAGTCACAGTGGGTAGGTCATGTCAGATGAATCTAATAGATTTCTTTGACTGGGTGACCAAAGTAATAGACCGAGGAGGGGATGTGGACATGGCCTACCTTGACTGCAAGACATTTGACATGGTCCCACACAAAAGATTAATAAACAAATTAGGCAGCCTGAGAGTGGGTCCCAGGGTGGTATCCTGGGTAAAAATCTGACTGGACAACAGGGCACAGACGGTAATAGTAAACGGAGTCCACTCCAAAGAAAAGGGAGTTACTAGTGGGGTACCGCATGGTTTAGTACTGGGTCTGGTCCTTTTTAATGTCTTTATAAGTGACATTGCAGAGGGACTGGAAGGAAAAGTATGCATCTTTGCAGACAACACAAAGATCTGCAACAGGGTTAATGCAGAAAGAGGTGTGGAAAGGATGAGAAGGGACTTGGCAAGGTTGAAGGAATGGTTAAAAGTAGGGCAGCTTAGATTCAATGCAAAGAAGTGCAAAGTAATGCACCTGGGAAACAAAAGCCTAGGAGAAGAGTACACAATGGGGGGGTACTAACAACAATAACAATGGAAAGGGTCCTGGAGGTAGTCATATCAGATGACCTAAAGGTAAGCAAGCAATGTGAGAAGGCAGTAAGGAGTGCTGGGGGATACTGGGGTGTGTAGGAAGAGGCATCACCAGTAGAAAACAGGAAGTTGTAATCCCTCTGTACAAACAGTTGGTGAGACCCCATCTGGAGTACTGTGTGCAGTTCTGGAGACCCCATCTCTGCAAGGACAATGACAGGATGGAGTTAGTCCAGAGGAGGGCAACTAAAATGGTGCAGGGTCTGCACCAGAAGTCATATGAAGAGAGACTAAAGGAGCTTAATATGTATATGCTTGAGGAAAGGAGGGAGGGGGGGACATGATAGAAACTTTCAAGTACCTCAAGAGAATCAACAAAGTCCAGGAGGGTAGCGTCTTTCAGAAAAAGAGATGTGGAAGAACAAGGGGGCACATTTTGAAGATTGAGGTGGGACAGCTCAAGGGCAATGTGAGGAAGTATTTTTTCACAGAGAGGGTGGTGGACGCATGGAACGGCCTTTCTGAGGAGGTTGTGGAGTCAAAAACAGTTGGGGAATTCAAGAATGCATGAGACAGGCATGAGGCAATTCTGGTGGGGGGCAGGAAGAAGTAGGCTGTTGGTTAACTAGGATATGCAGCTTATCCAATAGGTAGGGGAAATGGGCAGACTGGGTGGGCCAGACAGTCCTTATCTGCCATCAAAGTCTATGTTTCTATGTTCCTAGCCTGTTCAGCATGAAATAATGAATTTATCCTGGTTTCCTGCAAGAAAACAAAATCATATGTGGAATGTTAAAAATATGAAAGAAGAGTGATTCTTTTCTTGAAATTCTTCATGCTACACACATTAACAGAAGCTAGATGTAGGGCTGCCATTGAAGGAAGTGTTTGTGGCGACCGCTAGTCAGGACTACCCTCCCTAGAAAGTACTTTCGTCTTTTTACCTTTTTTCTTTTTGGTCTCTAGGACTCTTGTGGTAGAGTCATCTTCCATTTCCTAGACAACTTCAGATCGAGAAGATACATCTGACTCAAAATCAGATTCCCCCCAGTCCCTACGACCCTGGAACACCTGAAAGGAATTCTGAAAGGTAATATGGTGGATTGGGGTGGCCCATTTAGAAGAGGTTCAAGTTACTCTCCTAGTACTAGGTAACTGGAACTCAGCTGGTGAAGGTATATCTGTAGGTGTGGAAGAGCTTATACTCTGGGGTACTAACGTGGCCTATTGTTCAACTAAACACTGTCCTCCCTCTGAAGGCAATGGGTCCAGAGGGGCCAGGGCCTATAGAGTGCTTCTACCGGGGGCAGGGGACTCCCTACTTGAGGACTCCTGTACAGGATGTGGCTCAGCCTGTCTGCCTCCTGCATTTTGTTGACCCCTATGTACTAGACTCTGAGTCATGCTGGGGGGGGGTCTTAGCTCCAGCCATCCATCCTATTTTGTGCTGCCCAAGAACACTGATGCTAAGCATGCCCCACGTCTTCACAGAGACTACACTTCAATACATTTCTGCAAGACATACTGACATGACCAAAATCCCCACAAAGGGCACATTTAAGCCTATCACAGGTGCTACTCAGATGAGTGTGAGCTCCACACTTGTAGCAGGCTTTTGGCTGACCTTCATAAAAGCAGAGCCCCCCCTCCCCCACACACATCTGTCCAGAAAGAAACTATTCAGAATGTGCTGAACTTCTGTATCAGTTTGAAAAAGTTTGACTTTAAATCGCCACCCCCCATGCCAATGCCTTCAGAATCAATGATTGCCTCTGGTTGCCCCAATATAGTACAACACTTCTGCAACCAGAATGATATGTCATCAATATTCACCCTTCATTCTGAAACATGTTGGTAACTGTTTTAATCATGGGTGTTATAAGGGGTATTCCAAAGAAGTTAATCCAACATGCTGAAGGTCAGAGCACATTGTACTTTGTCCAAAATCTGTCCAGTCCAGAGTAATGTTTGAAACTGATGTCAAATGTACAGTATCTTCACCTGATATGTGAATCAGGTCATAAGTCTCTGCAGCCTGAAAGTTCATTGAATCTTTCAGTAGCCTTTTGGCCACAAAAACTCTGTCTGGGTGCTCAGGTAGACCCCCACAATATCTCAGACACACAGCATTCTTTCTTATTACTACTTCTCCTCCATGCTCTCAGCTGCCCCTTCCCCGCCCATTATCTTAGATCCTGCGACTACCGCCAACTATCAATCCCTAGGCAGAAGACTACTGCTGGGCAAGCCACCTTCTCACACTGGTTACCCAAGTTATAGAATGATCTCCCTTCTCAGATTTGGCATTCCTCCTTTGCCCACTCTCTTTCTACCACCCTTGCTAACTTCCTCGCCACTAATTGCTCCTGTACCTGATTCGGTCATGCGCCAGTTACTCCCCTCCCCACTGCCCAACCAGCGGCCTTAGCTTTGCTACACATGCTGGCATATAGCCCCAACCTATGCACTTTTGTCCTGTGCCTTTTTGTCCTGCACCATCATGTGTTCTGTGTCTCCTGTGTTTATACCTGCATATTACTGTGTGCTAAATTTTCGCTTGTATTGCTGTTATATGTCAGATAATTGGTATATGCTTCATACAATATCCAATGTACTCCATGTGTTGTTGCTTGTAGTTTAATGCAATTGTATCCATATGCTGCTATTTGCTTCTGTTATTTGCTCAGTTGATAACCTGCATGTTATCCAACCCCCTTGTACCCCCTCCCCTCAGGTCGCATCGGAAGACGAGCATCTTGTTGCTCAGTGTGCCTTTCCTGGAGAAACTATTTCAATAAATAAATAAAATAAATATTGCCTACGTTTATTTATTTGCTTTTGGTAACCGGGTGGGTGCACTAGGCATAAGAATGCCTATTTTCAGGCACGACCCGGGAGGATGCAAGTTGAAACATACATGAGTATACAAATACATGTGTATACATGTGACGCAGTGCATGAGATATGTAGCACAGAGAGGAGGGGGATCAACATACAATCAACTTTAGGGTTTTGGGAAACATTGTTCAACATGATTCAATCAAGTACAGTTTGGACAGTGAAAAGAAAACAACATGCAGAAAAACAAGTGAGAAAACCAGGCATTTCAAACAAGAGGTAAATACAGCATACAAATAAGTGCCATAATGTGGCCATTGGCGTTAGGAAAGTAGAACAGGGAGGAGAGGGAAGGGGAGAGTGGTGGGAGGCAGAGGAAGAGGGTAAGGGATGAGAGAAGCATTTAAAGGAGGGTAATTAAGAGAGGTGAAGAAAGGTGTAAGAGGAGTAGTTGTCTAGGGGTGTGGAGGGCAGGATGAAGGAGTGGTCTAAGGTGGATGAAAGCAAGTGCAGGGGCTGGTAGCACACAGGTGGTCACAGTGAAGTCTCTTGAAGCTAGCATGGGTGGGAGCTTGACGAATAGCTTGAGGTAGGGAGTTCCAGTACTTTGGAGCTGTGAAAGAGAAAGCTTGTGCACCAATATTGGTTTGGCATCTGGGGATATGTAAAGGGGCTTGGTCAGTAGATCGGAGCCCATAGGAGAGGGGTTGTGAGTGAAGCAGAGTGGCAAGGGATTGTGGAAGGCCTGATCTGGTAATACCATCAATTAGAAAGCCATAGGACTGGAGTCGATAGGCAGAGGGGCATGGCCATTTTAGGACCACGTAGAGCTGGCAGTGGTATTTGTATCATGGAGATGCAGAGGCATAGCGGCAAATAGTATTTCAGGTGGTGTCCCATTTATGGAGGGTGGATTTTTTGGCAGATAGGTAGATACCTGAGCCATAGGCCAGGGCTAGGAGCAGAATGCCTTGTGCCACAGCTAGTCTGGCTGATGGGGTGAGGGCATAGCTAGTGCGGTAGGCACCTCCTATCTTTGCATTGACAGATTTACAGGTGGTGGTGATGTGCAGCTCAAAATCCAGAGATTTGTCAAGAAGAATTCCCAGATATTTAAAGGAGCTAGTGCTGACCAGTGGAGAACCATCAGCACACAATATTGTGAGGCCGTTTTGGTTTGCTTTGAGTCTGGCAGGTGAGCCAAAGAGCAGGGAGTGTGTCTTATTTGTATTGAGAACAAGGTTGTTCTCTGCTAGCCAGGATTGAATACTTAAGAAGTCCAAGGCAAAAGAGTGGTTTATGTCAGAGATATTTGTTGCACTGTGGTAAATAACAAGATCATCCACATAAAGCAGAGATGAACAGGCAGGTGCAAGCAGCGGAAGGTCATTAATGAAGATTGAGAAAAGCAAGGGGCCAAGTATGGAGCCCTGGGGAATGCCAATGTATATAGACGAGAGGTCAGATATGGCTGATTTGAAAACTACAGCCTGTTTCCTATCGGTCAGATAACTGTTAAACCAGGCCACAATGTCAGCAGAGAAACCAAGGGAATGTAGTTTTGCAAGGAGGAGGGTATGATTAACCAGGTCAAATGCCTTAGTTAAGTCGATGAAAATGCACCTGTCAGGAGGCCCGAGTCCATGGAAGCGTAGATGTCATTGGTGAGTTTTAGGAGTGCAGTGGAAGTGCTGTGGCCTTTGTGGAAACCATGCTGGGAGCAAGAGAGAAGGTTATGTTTCTGAAGATAATCTATGGATTGAGCTGCAACTAATTTTTCCAAGATTTTGCTAAGCACAGAGAGAATAGCTTTTGGTCGGTAATTAGTGATTTCTTTAGGATCACCCTTTTTAAAAATGGACATAATTCTAGCTACTTTGCAGATGTTAGGAACTGTACCATGACATAGTGATAGGTTAAAGACTTTCTTTAGGGGGAGGCTATGAGAGGGACAGTAACTTTCTGGAGCCTAGGTTCCAAGCCATCAGACCACAAACTGGTACTGTTAGGGATGGAGAGTAGTAGTTTTAGAATTTCCACTCTTGTAATGGTCCAGAACCTAAAGGGAGAATACGTGAGTGGAGGTTCAGTAACTCCCCGGGGGGGGGTGGAGAAGCAGTGTGTCCAGAACAGAAAGAGGCCAGATAGCTAGATAGGTCTGAGAAAAGGCAATTGAAGGAGTTGGCGATGGTCACCGGATTATTGCAGTGTACACCATCTAACAGCATATCGCTTGTAGTGGCCATATGATTAGCTCCAAGGAGTGTTTATATGGTTGACCAGAACTTCTTGGAGTCACCTGCAGCTTTTGTTAGTAAGTTTTTGCAGAAGGAGCTTTTTGCCAATTGAAAGTTCCATTTACAAGTGTTTCACAGTAATCTTTATTCTTGCACAATTCTGAAAAAGTGGGTCCTGCTATAACTGAAGGCCAAGCCCTGTCATTTTGGGAGGGATGGGGGAGTGACTCATCATCTGTCACGTCCCTTGAACTTGGTGCAGTAGACATCACACCCTCAGTATTCATATTTGAATTCTGTTCTGTGCCCTGAGCAACAAGTGCTGCTACAGAAGCCTCACTGAAAAAAAGAATGATGCCACATGCAAGAAATTGCACTGTATTGGCAGCACGATTTTTGCATGTGGCATAATGTCTTGCGACATTATAACCCCATGCCATTTCCATAGCCCATGGCACTGGATTTGGGGCATGCAATATAGAGCGCTAACACTTTATGATCTGAGTATTCCACTGCCACTGTACGTATACTGCTTATAGGAATAGTTTAGAATATGAAGAAAAAATCAATCCTAGCGGCTAGTTTGACCTTATGGAAAGTAGGAGCAGAAAGACCTGTAGTAGATAGAAAAGCATCTACTAACTCGGCAGTTTACACAATGTTAAAGAGACAGGACATACCACAGAAAACTTTAGTTGCTGTAGTCTGCTGCCCTCTATCATTTATGGTTAAACCACAGTTAAAGTCTGTGCTGAGTGAAGATAGGGTTTTATAACTTTAAAGAGATTAACTTGTTCTGCTTTCATCTGCATTGCATAAACATTGATTAATCTAATTAGAGAGTTCTGATAACTCATATCCAGAATTAGGACTCTACCGGTTATGAGATTGATCAGTTTTATGATACGTATATCCACAGAATGAATCAAGATACCTACCCCTGAGCATTTGTTGGGGCCTAAAGACCAGTAGGCCCAGCACGCCAGGCTGTAGAAGCAGCATTTAATTCTGAGATTGTATGTAACCTGGTGTCTTGTATACAGTAGATGCATGCTGTGTTTGATAACAAGGATTAAAACACAGCAGTTTTTTTCTATGACTTTTTATACTATTCACATTAGAGAATCTTAATGTAAGTGAAAAAGCCATAGAAAAACAATGTGAAGATAGGTGTCTTTAACCAGAAATTCATGAGTTCTTCTTTCTAGACTTCTTTGTCCCTGTTGTAGCTTTTAATTTAACCTTTGGTTTATGTTTCACTGTGTCACCCGATACAGTGGGAATGGTAGGGGCTTCCCCCTCCAAATCTGAAGCTGGGTCACATGAGGAGTATCTGACAGAAGAAGCATCAGTTTCTATATCTGATTCTCCAGAAACCTCAGGCAGGGACTGAAACCAATTAGTAAGACGAATATCTTTTTTTTTTTTTTCTTTTGCTACTTTAGGGGATACCCAGTTTTGTTGTTGTCTAGTTAACATGCCCATCCCGGGTTGGGGGGGGGCATATATGCCTTGTCTGTAGAGGTGGAAGGAATAGGAACAGGCCCAGGTAATTCTGTAGGGGTAGTCATGGAGGTAGGTTCCTCTGAAGGAGGGGCAGGGACCTGGATAGAGGGAACCAGGATGAGGGGGTAGCAGCTGGAGGCGGAGGAGCATTTCTGGGGGCCAAGGTAGCAGCAGTCTGTCGTCTCTGGACAGTTGCAGTCAAGAGGTGTTGCTCCTCACTGTCAGTTTGTGCCTCTTTATTGTGGGCAGCCCAAGGGCAGCTCTGATAAGAATGACCGTTTTCTTTACATAAATTACATAGAAGTTCATGAATACATTGCCCACTTACAGTATGTCCTATCTCATGGCATAAATTACATCTCATTTTGTCACAAATGCTGCTAATGTGGCCTGTTGACCCACATTTGTAGCAGGCCTTAGGTTGGCCTGCATAAAACAACACTCCTCTGTCCCTCCCCCACAAAAGAAACAGTTCAGCAAATGTTAAAGTCAAGTGTCAGTAGAGTGAAGTAAAACCTTAATTTTCCAGCCACCAGTCCTAAAACATTCACTATCGAAAATGGTCTCTGGGCCTTCCAGGACAGTGCATTTTTTGCTTGAGCCAGTAGATTAAGTCTTTTACACTAACCACTTGATTACAAAATCGCACTGTAACCGTTTTTAAAGTAGCCTTCGTAAGAGGGATTGCCTCAAATGGGGCAATAAAGGAGTATGTTTTAAGTTATTATAGCAGTTCCAAAAATGTTCCAGACCTCCAGCAGTTTTGAAACTGTCATCAAAAGTGTGTTCACCAGACGCATGAATGACAGCATAAATTTTGGTGGCAAAAAAATGTAATGATTCCTTAAGTAAAGCTGTCCTCACATATACACGGTCTAGTGGAGTGTCTAAATCACCTTTATTTAGGAGGCAAACTACATTGTGTCTTTTATCTGGTGCAACTGGCAAATGCAATAAGGATGCATAAGGTCTAAGGTTTGTTCTAAACAAATAAACATAGACTTTGATGGCAGATAAGGACCGCTTGGCCCACCTAGTCTGCCTAATTCCCTACCTATTGGATAAGCTACAGATCCTAGTAAACCAACAGCCTACTTCTTCCTATCCCCCACCAGAATTGCCTTATATATGTCCCATGCATTCTTGAATTCCCCAACTGTTTTTGACCCCATAACCTTCTCAGGAATTCTGTTCCATGCATTCACCACCCTCTCTGTGAAAAAATACTTCCTCACATTGCCCCTGAGCCATCCCACCTCTATCTTCAAATTATGCCCCCTTGTTCTTTCACATCTCTTTTTCTGAAATATGCTACCCTCTTGGACTTTGTTGATTCCCTTGTGGTACTTGAAAGTTTCTATCATACCCCCCTTCCTCGAGGGTATACATATTAAGATCTTTTATTCTGTCGTCATATGGCTTCTGTTGCAGACCCTGCACCATTTTAGTTGCCCTCCTCTGGACTACGTCCATCCTGCCTATGTCCTTGAGGAGACAGGGTCTCCATAACTGCACACAGTACTCCAGATGAGGTCTCACCAACTGCCTGTACAGAGGGATAACAACTTCTTGTTTTCTACTGGTGATGCCTGGTAATTCTATTCTTAATATTAAGAGGTGCATTAGGGATAATGCCTGAAGGTTGTGGTGAAACCGGCCTTGCTCTCCAGTGTTATTAGATAAATTTAAAGCAGGGTTTTGAGTCATTTCAAGAGCAGGAGTGAGATGTAAAGGAGAATTCTGCTCAGGTTCAGATATGTGAGAAGCACTGTCAGTATTGCCTGGATTTAGCATCTCAGTTATTGTTAGAAAGATTACATTTCATTGAAGGTTCTGCTGTGGAAGGCATTCTAATTGGGGAAGGTCCAGAAACCCATTCCTTATTGTCTGGCGTTTTCTCCCAACCAGTGGCTAGCAATGCTGATTACACCATATGTAGGGGTGAAGCAGCAGGGCTGGGGGCTTATCTTAGGCCAGATGAACCGGCATCTGTATTTGCCATTCCTGACAAAACCCCTGATCTTTCGTTATCTTCAGAGGATGACTCCGCAGTGGAGCCTGGTAAGGACATCATCTCCATAGAGGAAAGTACAGCATCTGGGATTCTTTCTGAGGCAGGCTGACAGCAGGTCTTTCTCTTGATGCTAATACATCAGCAGTTATCAGGCCCAGTTGAGCATCAGGAGGTGAGTTTCATAAGGGAGGATTGTCAGGTTCAGCAGAGATAGATGTGTAATGTAATTTTGCCAATTCTCTTTCAAAAGCATTTGTTGCAATTCTACTTTACTTTCTTCTTCTACCGATTTACAGTATTCTTGGTTTGTGGATAATGACTCTGGCACAATGTAATCTGACATACTGAAAATGTCCATATTCGTTTGTGAAGATGCATTCCCACTTGGTTGAGAATCTGGAACAGCGGTAGTCTCTAGCACTGTCAAGGCAGGGGATGAGACCCACTCCCCAGCCTCAAGCACATGCATCTCCTCTAGCAGTTCGCCGAGACTGGCCATTGGAGAAGAAGGCCACAAAGTCCCCTTAATGGAAAGTAGGAGTGTTCATTAGAAAATAAATTGTTACAATAAATCATAAAACAAATACAAAACAACCAATGAAAACAGAGATCTCAAAACAAAAGTACATCAGTAAACAGCCTAATGAGACAATCATTTTAGAAATCTATTTTAGGAACAGGAAACTTGTCAAGAAAAATAATTGTACATTTCTTCATGTAATAGGTTGATCTGTGTCAGTTACCCATGGTAAGTTTCTCCACTGTTTCCCTTTTGGCAGCATAGCTGTTTTTTTCCATTTTTATTTGGTAGACTTGTCAGATGGCCTGTTATTTTACTTAAAAGCTCTACCTGTGTTGTATGTTTCTTTTGAAGTATAAAGAGGCACCAGTTGTTCCATATATGCCATTTTATAACAGCAAAAATTACTCTTAAAGGGTTAAGTTCCCATTTACTCCATATGGAGGCAAATTCCCCATATATCAGAGTATTGTAATTAAATAGTTTAAGCTTGGGTTGTTTCCATTTGTCTACTAACAATTTCGAAAAAGTAATCTAAAAGGGCAGATAAAAAATAAATGTTCCACAGTTTCAATTTCATCAACACATGTTGCTCTTGCACACATTGTTTCATCCTGCTGTTTATGTTTCTGATTGCCTTTTACATTTAATTTTTCGTGGCAGTAAAGCCTGTGTATTTTTGTAATTTCTTGGGCCTTTTATTTTGCTTGAGAATACAGCTGGGTGACATGTCCAGCTAGGTTTTACACATCACACAATGTGCACTGATGTTTTTTTAGACAACTTTACTGGTAATTCTTGTCTTTAATGCATACATTGTAATTTCATGAGCCCTATAACTATCTTAGTTTGTCTTTAAGCTGGGTGGGGGTTGCCTTTCAGTAATCACATCCTTATACTGACTGTGACACTCATGGCTTGATTGGGAGTTATCTGCTTCAGCAGTGTTATCTTATGTCAATTAAATTTATGTGCAGTAGGATTCTTGGTATGTGTGTTGCACCAAGCACATCTGAACCCAAGGTTCTTTCGGACTAAGGGCAGTATTGTACTGTTAAACTTCTCTGACATCATCTTCTGTTTTTTTTTTTTTTTTAAATGAGTATTTTAAACCAATGGGGATTTGTTTCTGTTTTTCTCTGCATTATCTAGCTGTTATAAGTATTGTATTTTCTAAACAACTGCCATGAGCTTCTGAAGAAGGACTGGTTGGTCCGAAAGCTAGAGCACTTTGTTCTTGTTGTTACATCTATGTTGGTCCATTAAAAGGTATCAAATCATTTGCTTCTGGACACATACGAATGGAAATTCTTGGTTCAGTTAGGAGTAGGTGAACAGAAGACAGTTGTCTCGGGGAGCATTTTGGAAAAACATCAGTTTAAAAAAAATGAGATTCCATAATGAACCTGTAAAGTTGTTTTCATGGTAAGGCAATAATCTGGGTACTACTTATGTTCCAAGTTTTTAGTTTTATGAAACTTTCTCTAACATATACTGGAGCAGCCTGGTTCTTTTTTATTATTGTTAATATGCCTAGTTCCCACTTTTGCCACCATGTCTGGCATGTCTCATGTACAAAAGATTCCCATCCTTTGTTTTTATTACAAAACAAAGGTTTGTAATTGGATGTAAACAATTTGGAGTAAAAATGCTATTGGGTTAATCATATCTAGACCATCCTCTTTGATTGGCAAGTACGTTACATTCCTTGTTATAGGGCTGAGACCAAACATAGAAACATAGATGTTGATGGCAAGGCCCATCCAGTCTGCCCATTTCTTTTTCTACCTTATGAATGTGCAATTGACCTTTGCTCTGTTAATGGCCTATCTATTCATATTCATCTTCATCTGTATTGCTCCCTTATGCCTATCACATGCCTGTTTGAAGTTTTGCAATGTATTCATATCCACCACTTCCTGAGGTAGGCCATTCAATGCATTGACTACCCTTTCTGTGAAAAAGAACTTCCTCACATTACCCCTTAATTGGCTTCCCTCTAATCTCATGCTGTGTCCTCTTGTCCTGCTATTTTTGTTATATTGAAACATGTTGGACTCTTTCACTTTGTTAATGCCCTTAAGGCGTTTGAATGTTTCGATCATATCACCTCTCTCCCTCCTTTGTTCTAGGGTATACATATTGAGCTCCATTAATCTGTCCTTATATGTTTTCCAATGCGGTCCCTGCACCATTTCGGTTGCCCTTCTCTGGACTGCCTCAATTTGGTTAATGTCCTTGTGAAGGTGTGGCCTCCAGTACTGCGTGCAGTATTCTAGATGGGGCCTAACCAGTGTCTTGTAAAGAGGGATTATTACCTCCCTCTTCTGACTTGTGATACCCCTACTAATACACCCCAACCTCCCCCCAACCTTACGTACTGCTTTAGTGGTCTTCTTGGATGATTTCAGGTCATCGGTGATGATGATGCCCAAGTCTCTTTCTTCCCTTGTGACTGCCAGCAACTCCTGTCCCAGCCTATAGTTGGCTTCGGGATTTCTCTTCCCTATGTGCATGATCATGCACTTCTTTGCATTAAACCACAGTTGCCACTCTTCTGACCATTTTGTCAGTTTATCCAGATCTCTTCTCATTCAGCACACCCCATCTGGATCATCCACTCTGTTGCAGATCTTGGTGTCATCTGCAAACAGGCAAACCTTACCCTCCAGTCCATCTGCAATGTCACTGATGAAGATATTGAAGAGGACCAGCCCCAGGACTGATCCCTGACATACCCCACTTGTGAATTGCATCTCTTCTGACTGTATACCATTTACCAAAACTCTGTTTTCTGCCATCAACCAGTTTGCCACCCAGTTGACCAACATCTGACCCATGCGAGCCTACCCAGTTTATTATTTATTTATTTACTTAGTTTTTGTTGACCAGGTAAGTGCACTAGACAAATCCTGCCTATTTTCAGGCATGACCCGGGGAAGGGAGATACAGATGAATGCCAACTGACCTTGAACCAGATTAAGCTGTTGGTGGTATTTTTTTAGTGAATGAGGGAAATTTGGCCAGGACACTGGGGAAATTCCCCTACTCTTTTCGCGGGTGGCGCTGTCCGTCCATTCGAGGAGATGGAGGATTTCAGTCAGTCGGTGGAGTCGGCAGAGGAAGGTTGTGGGTTCGTGGCTCCGACCTGCACTAGGATTGCGAGTATGTCTGATGAAGATATTCGGTTTACGGATGTCCCTTCTGCTGTGGTTATGGAAATGGAGGATTCGGAGCAAGATTTGGCTATGGATGACACGGCCGAATTAATTTTGCAATCAGAACTCAAGAAAAAATCTGCACCTTATGGACTTAATCAATTTGGCAGAGAAGGATTTTCGTTCCTGTCAGCAGAAGTTGGATGTTGAACGAAGCAAGAGAAAGCGCTCTCCTGTTAGCCTTGTTCTTGATGGAGGGAAGCGTTTCGGTCAACAGGTTGACATTGTTAGGAACTCTGTTTCAGGAGGGGACATTGTTTCATCTGAATTGACTAGTCACCTGTGTTCTTTAGATCCTTGGTCCCCTGGAGAGGCGCTACAACAGGCGGGTTGGGTATGGGCTGGGGAACGGTGGGTTCCCGACCCTTTAATACCTGTCCCTGGGGTTACTATACCACATCATCCTGTCTTAAAAGAGATGCATGTTTCATCGATTGCCAAGCCTAATTCTAAGTCCTTGGTCTCAGGTATTGCGAATGCGCAGCCCCAAGGTGAGGCTAGTGATTTTTCAAGTACGCAAGACGCCATGGGCGACCTGTTTCCCCAGCGATCTCTTCCATCTTCGTTGCCTTTCCATGAAAACTCTGTATCAGAGTTACCTGTATTGGACTCCGAGACTGAATCTAGTTCTGTGCAGCTGGTTAGCGGTGAGATTTTACTGGAGACAGCAAGCCTCTCAAGTCCTGTGGGGCACAGTTTGAAATATTTTGCTGGTTTGTTTAGAAAGCCGGTGGAATCTGCTAAATGTAGATTCTTAGTATGATTGAGATATAAGGGGCAGTTACAGGTAGCTCCTGACCGACTTTGGGTGGGGAAAGTTTTGCTTATTAATTCTATGGCTTTCTCACCTGCTGAAGTCTATGCTCTGATTCACCCTCCGGGAGATTACTATTATGATGTTAGTTTCTGTACGGGGATATCTCTGGACAAATTCTGGAGGTTGTATTATGATCTTCAGGATAGCGATCATTGGAGAGACTTTCAAGCCATCCCAATCACAAAGCCTACGGTTAAGACGGTTACGATTCTTTTCCGGAACGAGGGTGTGAATATTTCTGACATTTTGTTTTGGTTGGAGAAGAAATGTTATGTGCAAGATAAGCCTAGACCTATTCTGGATGACAATGGTTTTTGGATTGGGGGTTGGACTTTTCGTGTTCGGTTAATTCATGATGCTGAAGGGATCCAACATTTGCCTAGCTCTTTTTTTTTGGGACGGGATAGGGGTATTATTTTTTATGCTGGTCAACCGAAGAGCTGTTTTAAATGTGGTTCTTTATCCCACTTGAACACTGCATGTGATCAGGTTAAGTGTTTTCATTGCGGAATGTTGGGCCACTCTATCATAGACTGCACAGCTCCCCCTGTATGTAATTTATGTAATGAGCTGAATCATGTTTTTCCGATTGCCCTGGAAACATTCTGATGTTACTGAATCCTCTGACCAGGAACATCTCTTGGCACAGGCTCATAATTCTAGCGGTGTTTCTGATAGTTTGGAACCGGCCCTGTGCTTAGAGGTAGACGCAAGTGAGGAGGGAGGGTGGAACGATTCTAATGACAGGCATTCTAGGTTTGCGATCTGGCCATGACCCTCTGATTATGGCTCCTTTAAGTATAGGATGTCCATTTACTGAACGTTCTCAGGAGGACCCCTTGCTCCTTGGCGCAAGTCCAGGTGGGGACGATATGGCTACGCCCTTTGTAACCCCCCGAGGGTCCCCTACTAGGTCTAACTCAAGGCAGGGGTTAGAATCTGGTGGAGTTCCTCCTATGCTGGTACATGATAGTGTAAGAGATAGGGAGGCGACACAGGTTTCTCAGTGTACTTCGTTGCCTATAGTGGGCGGTGTGCCTAGTGTTACTCCACCTCCCCCTTGACCCTGGTGAATAGGTTTTCGATCTTGACTACCTGGGGTGATCAAGTGGATAATGAGATCCCGGTTATAGATCAAGATCCAAATGTGCCCAGTGTGGTTCCCTTGCTTGGTATATCTGGGAGCTCATCTAAACAGAAACAATTTGATACTAAGAAACGGGTAACCAGGTCTAGCAATAAAGTGCCCAAACCCCCCCCCCTTAAATGCCTTTTCCGTTTACTGTAGCTTCTTTGAATGTTAATAGTATTAGATCTCATGGTAGACGCCAGTCGACGTTTGGGATTCTTTCCTTCTTAAACTATGATGTGTATCTTTTGCAGGATACACGTCTATATACTCTTTCGGAGACTGATATCGCTAGTAAACTCTGGCGTTAGGGTGTCTCCCTTTGGTCTTTTGGTGTAGAACCTTGTAGTGGGGTCAGGATTTGCTTTACTACCTTGGATGTTACTCTTATTAGGTTGGTCGAAATTGAACCTGGAAGGGCGTTGTTGGTAGATGTTAGGGTGCATGGCATTACTTGTCGGCTTATTTCCGTTTATGGCCCACAGCTAAAATCCCTGAGGATTGAATTATTATATAAAATTCAGCCTTTTTTGTATACAAGGGGCTATTTGTTTTTTGGTCAGGATTTTAACATTAATTTTTTGCAGAAGGGGACATTAGGTAAACAATACTGTGATAAGTCCTGTTTGACGACAATCCTTTCTCTTGCTGGTTTGAAAGATTCACATCAGGTTTGGAGGTTTTGGCAAAACCTACCTTTTTAAAAAGTGGTGTACTTCACGCATTGATTTTATGTTTGTTCGAAGTCTTTAAACCATGATCGCTTGATTTATGATCCAGTAGAGACTTCGGACCATATATTGATTGGGGTAACGGTAGACTCTTCTCAGGGTCGAAAGAAAGGTCCGGGATTCTGGAAATTGAATTCTTCTATCTTGAGTGATGAGACAGTTATTGCAGATTTAAAATTGATTGTATGCGACCAAATTACAACTATTGAGTTATATGAAGATAGAGGGAGTTGGTGGGGGGCTTTTAAAAACTGCTTGGTTGGTTATTTTCAGTCCTATAGCCGTTTGGAGGCGAGATCGAAAACTGAACGGTATTTGTTGCTCCACCGTTCATTACAATTACTGATTTCTAGACAGTATGAATGTGGTTTGGATTTATCCCGGGATATTACTCGGATAAAGATGTCTATGTTACCGTTCCAGTATGATCGTATGTCATCTTTACTTAAAGAGCAGTCGTTTGGGACACAGAGGAAAATCAGCTCAGGTGAATCCCTTTTTGGCGTGTCAGTCAAGATCGAATAGTCGTCTGCTCTCTAGTCTGTGTAGTGATGATGGTGTTTTGCTGTCGGATAACAAAGGCATTATGGATTTTTTGGATTTACATGTGGAGAGAACTTTTGGGACCCCCCAACCCAGTTTCTTGTTTCACCTCTCAATTGTTGGAGGCTGCGGACCTTTCACAAGTTGATCGTGCTCTACAGTTTAGCATGATAGCGGCTTTTACAGAGATGGAGTTGGGTTTGGTGATTGCTTCTCTTAAAAGTGGGGTTTCGCCAGGTTCCAATGGATTACCAGGGGAATTATATAAGTTGTTGTGGAATATTATGCCAGCAGAGTTATTGGCTTTGTATAATTCATTCTCTCGGATATGATTTTGCCTACCCAGATGTACGAGGGTTTGTTAATTTTTCTCTTTAAGAAGGGGAACCGTACAGACATATGTAACTGGAGACCTTTAACTCTTTTGAATGTTGATTTTAAAATATTCTCTAAGCTTTTAGGGAATAGATTGTCTCTAGTGATGCCTGATCTGATTAATGAACAGCAATTTTGTGCTGTGCCTGGGAGAAATTGACAGATGCCTTGATTTTCTTAGAGGTCTCGTCTTTAATATACGGATTGATTGGGAGGTCTAGGGGTTTCTTGTAAGCCTGGATCAATCTAAAGCCTTTGATGAAGTATCACATGACTATGTATGGGTGTGTATGAAGGCGTTTGGTTTGCCACTTCAGTTTGTGAATTGGGTGCAATTATGCTATGCATTGGCTACTGTTGTCCCTTTAGAAAATGGGTGGAGAGGTGAGACTCATAGTGTCTTGAAAGGTGTTAGGCAGGGTTGCCTGCTTAGCCCCTTACTGTATGTTTTGGCTTTGGATACATTATTGTGGATAATTAGTAAGTCTCCTTTGATTAGGGCTATTACAATAGACATGTATTGCCTGCCGAAGCTTATAGCCTATGCAGACGATATTTGCCTTGTTTTACCTGATTGTAAGGCTATAGAGTTAGCTTATGATCTGCTTCATTCTTTGGGATTGATCATGGGTGCTCGCATTAATGGAGATAAAACAAAATGTATAGATATTTCAGGGTTTCCGAACTGTCCGACGTTAATAGGACGTTTTTGGGTGGAAAGTAAACCTTGTAAAATTTTGGGACTTTATTTTGGAGGTAGGGAAGGAGCTCTGGATAATTGGAACAGGGCTTTACAGGATGGTAATGCTAAAGTGTCTCAATGGAATAGACATAGATTGTCAAAAAAGAAATGAATTCATTTGATTAAATCTTATCTCCTCCCTGCTTTTTTATTTGTAAGTAATGTGTTCTATATACCTAAGTCATTGGAAACGTCCCTGATGCGTTGTTTTTTTAGTGGGGTTTGGGGCAGCCGTTTGAACCCCATTAAGAGGAACACGTTATATTTGGACATTAGAGGGGGAGATTTGGGGATGATTCACCCAGTTGTGTTTTTTTTACGAATTTTTATATCTGAACTTGGTCCCAGTGGTCTGGCATTTGAAATTATGGGTTATGCCATTGGCGTCCACAATTGAAAGGAGTTTTAGGTGAATGGCAGGAAGGACGGTTTTACATTGTAATACGCCGTCCTCCTTTGATGGGTGTTTGAGGTCGGTGTTTGATAAGGTGAAATGTTGGGATGTACGTTGGGAAGCGGTAAAGAAGTTTCATAGGAAAGCTTTGTATGCCTTGATTTTGGGGAGTGTTTTTTCTGATACTCCGTTTGCATCCCTTCCTGTGGTAGTAAGTTCAAATTTGGCTAGTTATCTAACTAATCCCCGTATTCCGCTACAGATGTGGGATATTTTATGGTTGGGTATCCACGGCAGGGTTAATGTCCGCAGTAATCAAAAGAATAAATCTATGCAAGAGCGATTTTGCCCAAGGGATAAGTGTATTGCCCTTTTGGAAACTATGGATCACTTGTATTTTGATTGTTTTTATGCCAAGGAGTTTTGGGATATTCTTAAAGAACGCTGGAAAAATAAATTGGCTTTTCCGCCTTTAAAGGTGAGCTTGTACTATGGCTTCTTTGCTACTGAAAAACAAGGGGGCCGGTATGGTACTCTGCAAGTTCTCCATGTTTTTTTTCTCTATTGGTTGTGGATTAGTAGATGTAGACTTTTGTTACAACAACAGTTTATTTCTCCACTTACTATGATGTTTATGATAGAATCTGAGGTGGGGAAGTTGATGTTTGCAGAACGTAACCTGTTTTCTTCGGCTAGTTGGAGTTCCTTTTGGGATGGTTTTGATTTTTCCTGATCTTTTTCTAGGTATCTTATTTATTGTGGAAATGCATTTGTGTTCTGCTTGGCAAGGGACAACATATATATATAAAAAAAAAAAATTATGATACTTGTTATATTGAATGTTGGGGGGAGTAGGGATGGGGTGGCTTGTATGGTCTTTTCTTGAATGTTTTAGGTAGTTGAGTACGGTTATATGCACTTCTGTGTTTTTTCTTTTTTCCCAATTTTTGATGTATCTATAGTCTGATTGTCTTGCACATATTATTGTAAAGTTGTTGTTTAGTTAACAATAAAAAATTTCCCTACTCTTTTCGATAAGTGCCATGGGATCTTTAACATCCACCTGAACTACCACCAATCCATACAGATGGGACCTCGGTTTAACATCTCATCCGAAAGACGGCACCTCAGAAGTACAGCACCCCTCTCATGCTGCACTACAGTGTCAGTACTAGGATATTAACCCAAGTGCCAGATGTGGGAACTGAACCCACAGCCCTCTGATCTCCCAGCCTCAGAGGTGAGTGTGCTACCTACTGAACCACTGACATTGATTAATCAATCTTCTATGTGGAACAGTATTGAAAGCTTTGCTGAAGTCAAGGTAGGTGATATCAACTGCTGCCCCTTGTTCCACCACTCTGGTTACCCAGTCAAAGAAATTTATGAGATTAGTTTGATGGGACCTTCCTTTTGTAAACCCATGCTGTCTTGGATCCTGTTCTCCTATGGATTCCCGGGGTGCACTATCCTTTCCTTAAGGAGTGCCTCCATAATCTTGCCCACTACTGAGGTAAGACTGACTGGTCTGTAGTTCCCTGCCTCTTCCCTGCTACCACTCCTCTGGAGCGGGATCACATGAGCTCTTCACCAGTCTTCTGGGACCTCTCCTGTTCTTTCTCAGAGACTCACTAAACAGTTTTTATAATGGCTCTGCTAGTTCCACCCTTAGCTCCTTTAGTACTCTGGGATGTATGCCATCAAGTCCCATTGCCTTGTCCACCCTGAGCTTATCGAGTTCTTGTAGGAACCTTTCTTTTGTGAAAGGACTAGTGCATATCTCCCTCCCCCCGTGTCCATGGTACAGAGCAGTGGGCCCTGCCCTACCTTGTTTTCAGTAAATACCGAACAGAAGTATCTATTTAAGATAGATTCTTTTACATGGTCCTCCTCCTTACATACCTCCTTATCTCCTTTGATCTTAGCAATATTCCCTCTGGATTTTCTCCTTTCACTAATGTATCTATAGAAGGTCTTGCCACCTTCTTTTATTGTTTGTGCTAGTGTTTCCTCATTTTGGGCCTTTGCCTGCCTTACTGCCTTCTCTGCTTCCTTAGGGAAGTTTGGTATGGCTCCCTATCTTCATCCTGCTGTGTTCCCTCATATTTCCTGAAGGCCAGCCTTTAGGCTCTGACCTTTTCTGCTACTGTTTTTGAGAACCAAAGTGGTTTCCTTCTTCTTTTGCACTTCCTTTTCTCTCTAACACAATGGGATGTTGCTTCAAGTATTGCATCCTTAATGCTTGCCCACTTTACCTGTACCCCCTCACCTCTATTTCTTTTTGCCAGGGCTAGCTTAACTCTGTTGGCCATCTTATCAAAGTCAGCTCCTCTGAAGTCCCATATTTTTCCCTTGGAATGGGATGATTTAGTTCAAGTGGCCAAATTGAACCATACCAAGTGATGGTCACTGACCCCCAGGTGATCTTCTACCTGGAGATCTGAGATCATTTCCCTTTTAGTCAGTATTAATTCTAGGATAGCCCTGTCTCTTGTGAGTTGTAGTACCACTTGTTTGAGGCCCTCCCCCAGCAGGGAATCCACCATTCGTCTAGCTCTGGCAGATGTTCTGGCTGATATTCACCAATCTGTATCTGGCATGTTGAAGTCTCCCATTATCAGAACCTCCCCATTATCCATCATGTTTTGTATATCTTCTAACAGTAATGTGTCTATGTCCTCCCCCTGGTCTGGAGGCCTGTACACAACCCCAGTTCATATGACTGTCCCATTTCCTGTTTTGAGGGTGACCTACAATTCTTCTGGCTCCTTATGTGTATTCTGAATTTCTGTAGCTTTGATATTTTCATTGACATAAAGGACCACTCAACCCCCCCCCTTTGCACTTCGGTCTCTTCTGAACAGTACATAGCCAGGTACTGAAGTCTCCCAAGTGTGGTTACTGGTAAACCATATCTCACTAATGGCTACTATGTCCAGTTTAGCCTCTGTCATTATTGCCTGCAGGTCTGGGATCTTGTTTCCCAGACTGTGAGCATTTGTGTACATGATGTTCCATTGGCCAGATTTCGGTGAGTTAGTTGTTGGGTGAGGTCTGGCGTTTCCCCTGTGCATCGTATGGGGAGCTAGACCTTTTTTCTTACCTGGTGATGCAAATGAACTACAAACATGCTGAACTCCTGTTTGACCACTAGCTGAGGGGGGGAGGGGTGTTCTTCCCATTCAATGTATGGGGTGCTGCACTCATCTCCCCATTTGCTAGTTTACATACTCTGCAAAGACATCATACATCTGCCCCAATGCACTGACTCCCTCCTTAGTCAGATGCAGTCCATCAAATTTAAAGAGCTTTCACTCCCAAAACTGTTGCCAGTTCCCTACAAAGTTGTGTCCTTTTTCCTGGCACCGCCCCTTGAGCTACATGTTTAGTTCCCCTGTCTCCCCTTCTCTGACCTTCTGTTCATCTGCCCCCAGACTGGCAGGATCTCAGAGAAGGAGATGTTGGATGAAATGGATGATAGTTTGTCACCAAGTCTGGTCAGGTGTCCCTTGGTCTCCACAACTGACCATCTGGTGAGATCATTAGTCCCTATGTGTACCAGGACATCAATGTTTTCTCCTGCTTCCTGAACAATTTTAGCAATACTGTCAGTGTCTCTCCATGCTGATGTACCTGGGAGACAGCTGGCTATTACCCCTGGCTGGAGATAGGTATCAACTCCCCGAATCATGGATTCTTCTATGATCAGAAGTCTTTTGGATTTCCTTTTCGCTTTTTTTTGTTTTGGTTTATGTTTTGGGTGAGTTTTGCTGTGCTATCTCCTGTGCTGCAGTGTCCTGCTCTGCAGTGCCCTCTGCCCCTTTGTTTGATTTCTGAGATAGAGGCAGATAGCTATTTGTAGTTTTCATATGGTTTGTGGAGGAGATATGTTGAAGAACACCTAGTGATGAGGTACCCGATTTGCCCCTCCTAACAACTTGCCAACCTCCCGGACCAACTACCCTCGGTGGTAGAGGTGCTTCTGTTGGATGTTGGGGAAATGGTGGGTAGTTCTTATAATGTATTTCCTCTTTAATATGCAATTTGAGGTGTGCAATCTCTGCCCATGCTGCCTGGAGCTGAACCCTTAGATCTCCAAAGGCCCAGCATGTAGGACAGTGTCCTAAATCCTGTAAAACTGCCCTTCTGAAAAGTGTTCTGCAGTACCTGCAGTTAATAATATCCATTCCAGATAAGTTGCTGGGTTTATAACCTGGTCAGAGTAATTAGAAGGAAGAAAATGAAAGCAAAAGTTTGAATTTTGTGTTTTGTTTGTTTTGTTTGTTTTGTTTGTTTAGTATAACTAGCTATAACAAGTTAAATTACTAGTGCCCCTGTAAATGAGGTCACTGTATGGATACCCCTCTGATCCACCCCTTCCTGCTTTGCTACAGGAAATGTCACAACTGCACTACCCTATAAAAGGAGTGTAGTGTAAGGTGGTTGGTTGGGCCCTGCCAAAAGAGATGAACCATGGACAAAATAAATAAGGAGGTAAGAGCAGAAACAATCAGCCAGCAACAAATTCAGTAGCCCTGAAAGCTTATCTTAATGACAGATAAAACTGAAAAACCTGTAAAGCACCGCCTGTAATAATTTCACAGAAGATATACCCTGTAAGAAACACTTTGCTACAGAGAAAAATAAAGCAGTAACAGAAGATATACCTTGCAAAATACAATTTGAATCAGAAGATAACAGAAATAATCTGTCAGCACACACCTGTAGGCACACCCTGTAATAATGTAGCAGAAAGTATACCAAGCAACAACAATTTAAATCAGAAAAAAATAAAGTAATAATATGTTATCAACAAACAGTAACAATCCCTGTGAGTACAAAATGAAAATGACAACACACAGTAAATCTGTCTAGCCAAAAGAAACCTTAATCCTTTTCCTTGCTCTGGTAAGGTTCTTTGCTCTGTCTTTTCAAGCAACCTAGAAGAAAAAAAGCACAGGTGATGCTAGGTGCTGTGGCCAGCAAACCTAGTCTTCCACCTTCCTCCACAACTCCATATAATGCCTGGAAGAAAATACTTAATATTGTTGCCTCTATGGGTAATAAAAATATTTTTTATCATAAATATTATTTTTTCTTCCCACAGTCCAGTTATTCCACTTTGCTATTAGAGCTCTGCCTTGTTCAATTGTTGGTTCCCACTTAATGTTTTTCATGAAAATAAATACCTAAAATAGCAATATTTTCTGTCAGGAGTGTAATGCCTGCTACTTGTGTTAAATGAACATTCAAGCTTTCTAGAAGTTTCCCTTGACAGTTCTCTAAATTTAATGAAGCTCCTGATAATTTGCCATAATCTGAGCATACTGTACTTTCAATGCTACTTGTACTGATGATTGGTCTTTTAACAATAAATAAATGTCATCTGCAAATACTAGAACTCTATCTTGAATGGGAGTATTCTTAATTTGCAATGTCTGAATATTTACAGAGGTATTGAGTTTATGTGACAGAGGATCGATATAGTATGCATAAAGCAGGCAGTTGAGAGGACAACCTTGTCTGACTCCATTTTTTCTCTAATCATGGGTCTGCACCATCCATTTACAACAGGTATGACAATAGCTCCCTTGTAAAGGCATTGTATCTATTTTATAAATTGCATAGGTATACTGTATTTTTTCTAGGGTATACCATAAGAAATTCTGGTTCATAGAATCAAAGGCTTTTCGTTGGTCTAATGAAATTAGGAAACCTTACTTACTACTTGTCAGCAAGAACAGACCACATGGTCTATCAAGCCTGCTTGAGTGTGTGTAGCTAGCACCCCATATTCTGCAGCTGCCCCTCCCCTCCATCCTTCCCCAATTACCCCCCACACAGATGAATGCCATTTGAGCTTGAACCAGATTAAGCTGCACTCCTTTAGTTCCCCTGTCAATAATTTCTCTAAGAAAAATTAAGTGATCAGATATTTGACATTCTGGGATAGCACAAGCTTGTGCACAACTGATTAACTCTTTTGAGGCATGGAGCAATCTATTATTTAAGATTTTGGCCCAGATCTTGAAATCAGTATTCAGTATACTGATGGGCTTTCAGTTTATACTGGGTAAAGGATGGAAGAAGGCATAACTTCCCATTGTCACCATCCAGTCGCATCAGCGGGTCCAAATACACCCACGATTCAACAGATACACATCTAAATTCTTTTTTAAACAGATTCACATTATCACTGTCTATAAGACTTTCAGGTAATGAATTCCAGTATCTACATGTTCGATGAGTATAGAAATTAAATCTTCCATTCTTTTGGGAAAAATCTACTTTTAATTGCTGCTTCTGTGATCTTAAACCACTGGGTTTCAGCTTGGGGATAATGTCTAATTCTTGCACTAAGTCCCCATCCTTCATGATTTTATATAACACTAATAAGTCACCCCTTAATCTTCTGGTCTCCTAACTAAACAATCCAGATATCTGTAGCCTAGTTTTGTAATTAAGATTTTTCCAACCTGATATCATCTTTGGAACTGTTCTCTGAACACTCTCCAATCTATCAACTTCACCCTAAAATAAGGACTCCAGAGCTGAGACCCATAGTCCAACAAGGGTATGACATTTGTCCTATACAATTTGAGTATCACAGCTACCGACCTACTCATAAAGGATTTTTTTATATTTCTAATCACAAAGTTCACTTTCCTGAGAACACTTGAATGCTGCTCTCTAAAATTCAATCCACTGTCCACAATAATCCCACAATCCTTTTCTGAACACACCTTTTTTAACTTTACCCCATTTAAGCTATAATCATAATTATTATTTAGTTTACCCATGTGAAAAACTCATCTCATTTAATTTTGCCCATGTCTCTATTTTTAGCAAGTCTTGTGACAGCTGTTCAGTTCCCTTGACTGTATTAACTGGCCCTCCTAATTTTATGTCATCAGCAAATTTTACCAACCAGCTGTCCACATTCAAATGCAAATCACTTATATAAAAGGAAAACAGCACTGGACCCAGGACGGACCCCTCCAGCACCCCACTCAACACTTCACCCTCACCTGACAAACAGCTTCTTATCCTTATCTTCTGCTTTCTACCCAACAACCAACTTTTAATCCAGGCCACTAAATGAGCATTGATCCCTGTATTTATTCATTTGTTTGTCAATAAATCATGGGGTACTTTGTCAGCATTATGACATCAGTTTGAACATTATTACCAATATTTTTATTTACCCTGTTATAAAAGCTAATCCGATTTGTAGTACAAGATCTATTTTGTCTAAACCCATGTTGGGTATGGTCACAATAATTAAGATCCTTCAAATTTTCTTCAAGTTTAGATTTAATAAATGTTTCAGCCAATTTACATACAAGTGAAGTCAGACTAATAGGTCTGTAGTTAAAACATACAGATCTATTACCCTTTTTAAATAATGGAATGACAACAGCTTGACGCCAATCATCTGGCACCATCCCTGTGTTAAACGACAAATTGAATAAATGAGATAATGAACCAATAATATAAACAATGGTTTCCTTTAACATTCTAGGATGTATTACATCTGGCCCTGCTGATTTATTTGACTTTAACTTATTTACCATTTCTAACAACTCTTCATCTGCTATTTTCAACTCCAAACAATTACTATCTCCTACCACACTGTTGTCAAAGCTCAATTTAGAGGAGGAAAAGACAGAGGTGAAACATTTATTAAACTTATTTGCCATTTCCGATGAGTCACTTATAATTTCCTCATGTCTATAATTGGCCCCACATTAGTATTAAATCTATTCTGACTATTTTTTATAAGCAAAAACACTTTTTCCTCCATCTTTCCTATGGGCAATATTAAATTCCACTCTTGATTTTTCTTTTCCAATTAGTTTCTTCAATTGTCTAACTTCAGTTTTATATTCGTTGACTGATGCTAAAGTTTGACCTATGTTCATCAATCTATAAGCATTTTTTTTCTTTTAATTTGTTTTAGCAGCTTTTTTGTACAGTATTGGGGTAGTTTACCTTTTTTATTATACATTTTTTTTATTTGGCACAAACTTATCTTCTAAGGCCTTAAGTTTATTTTTAAATATATTGCATTTTTCCTCAACATCTTTGTTCTGAAAATCCTTTTCCCAAGTGCTTCATTAATCTTATATAAATTTGCTTTATTATAATTTTAATAATGGTATTTCCCACAATTTTTTGTGTTTCTTGTTTGTATATGCATGATACCAGTTTATGGTCACACCCTACTAAATTATCTCTTACAGTAATGTTGGATACTTTACCACTTGTATTGGTGAGCAATAAATCTAAAATGTTTTCACCTCTAGTAGGTTTATTTATCATTTGCTCCAACCCTGCCACTGACAGTGCATCCAGAAACATATTTTCCATTGTTCGTCCAGCATTAATCTTAACCCAATCAATACTCAGGTAATTAAAATCACCCATTATTTTAACGTCACCCTTTTCAGACATTTCATTTACTTGCTGGTTAATGGCTTCATTTATTTCCATACTTGAGTTTGGTGGCTTATAAAACACACCAAGATGTACATTTCATGCATATTTAGTTTCAAGCACAACCCATAGGGCTTCTATAGCCAAGTTTTCTATCTCTATCATGTGACTCTTATAAATTTCTCTCATAAAAATAGCTACACTTCCACCCTTTTTATTTATTCGTTCTTTAGAATACAGCACAAACCCAGTGATATTTCTGTTCCAAACTACATTTATATCCCACCATGTTTCTGAAATCATACAAATATCTACATTCTCCTGTATTAAAGCACTCTTCAATTCCACTTTCTTTATATAATTTAGACTGTGTGCATTCAATGCCCATGTTTTTAATTCTCCGCATTTCATTTTACATCCTATTGTATCATTTCTCACTTTTTCAGATGTTAATGATTTTATCTCAATTCCCTTTCTCCCCAAGCAATTTAGTTTAAACAGGTGTTCACAACATGTTTTAGTCTAACTCCCAACTTTCTGCTTTCAAGTTTATTTAAGTACAGCCTATCTTTTCCATAATATTGTGGGTTAGCTACAAAATCTTCCTAGTGTGGCACATAACCTATTTAAAAGACAAAGAACCTCTGTGCGCAAACACTGAGGCAAGGGTTACCCCAAAGGGCATTTGGCTGGGAAGCCAAGTTTCAAGAAAATACAAAATCACACATGCCCCCACAATGCAAAGCATCATGGGCTGCATATGCAAATCACCACAGAATGTTATGCTGGTCCAACTTTAAGCAAAATTGCATGGTGCCAAGGCCTCTCACACAGTTTGCAAAGGGTGCTGACAGAAGACATAGACACGTGTTTCGTCCTACCAGGACTCATCAGTATGCCTCATCTGTTTGACACCCCAGTGGAATGGACCAGCTACCCTTAAAGCAGTGTGCCTTGGATATATTGTGGTGAACCCATTAAAATAAAAAACTATTTAAAAGACAAAGAACCTCTGTGCGCAAACACTGAGGCAAGGGTTACCCAAAAGTCCTGGTAGGACGAAACAAGTATCTATGTCTTCTGTTAGCACCCTTTGCAAACTGTGTGAGAGGCCTTTTGGCACTATGCAATTTTGCTTAAGGTTGGACCAGCATAACATTCTGTGGTGATTTGCATATGCAGCCCATGATGCTTTGCATTGTGGGGGCATGTGTGATTTTGTATTTTCTTGAAACTTGGCTTCCCAGCCAAATGCCCTTTGGGGTAACCCTTGCCTGAGGGAGGCCGATTAAGGGGGAATGTGAGGAAATTCTTTTTCACAGAAAGGGTGGTAGATGCATGGAATAGCTTACCACAAGAAGTGGTGGCTATGAATACAGTGCAGGGCTTCAAACAGGCATGGGATAGGCATAAGGGAGCAATACAAATGACTATGAATAGATAGGTCACTGACAGAGCAAAGGCCGATGGCACATTTATAAGGTAGAAAAAGAAATGGGCAGACTGGATGGGCCTTGCGGTCCTTATCAGCCGTCAACTTCTATGTTTCTATGATTTGCATATGCAGCCCATGATGCTTTGCATTGTGGGGGCATGTGTGATTTTGTATTTTCACATACCCTATGTCTTGTTCTAAGGATCACTGCCTTAACCAATTATTTAATGACCTAGTTTTAATAGTGCTACTCTCATTTGCCCTGGGGACTGGCAGAATTTCAGACAAAAACAACTTACAGTGTAACCTATCAGCTTCTTTTTTAATATCCTTAAATTCCTCAATTATTTCAGATACATTCTGATGTGGGACATTATTAGTACCTAAATGTAGAATTAGTGCTGATGATGATTAATATCTGACAACATAGATCTAATATCACCTATTTTAGCTCCAGGAAAGTAGCTTGTAGTAATTATTTCTTTATTATCTCTAGAGGTATACCTATCTGTGTACTTCAAAACAGAGTCACCTAATATGTAAATCTGTTTATACTTGCTTTTATTCTGATCAATTCTTCCTATATTCTCCTCATTATCCATGCTCCCGTTCAAGTCCCCCTCCATTGCCACACCAATTGATGTATTCCTAGTGTCACTAACAAATGGTGCAGTTGGAGCCAACACAACATTATTCAATATTTGGTCATCATTTTGTGATGTTAATTCCTCAGAGAAATTTTTATAATGAGTCCCATCAACATTCTGTTCATTATTCATATTCATTACCATTTCCTGTCCATTCAATTTAACATTTTGAATGGCCTTGGCCACCCCATCTTCACTTAATTCATTTTCATTAGATGTTGGTACATCATCTGTAACCTCATTTCCTGTCCCTAATACCACACTTTCATCATTTAAATCAATTAAAGGCATATATCCATTATGTAAGGGAATGTGCCATTCCATGGCCCTATGCCCCTTCTTGAATTTTCTTGTTTCCACTATCCAGGTTCCATCATCTTCATTTTCTCTTAACCTTTTCCTAATTTCTTCACCATTACTCCTTAATAATTCTTGATTTTTAGGGCATCCATAACTTATTTCCCTACTATCATGCATCACACCTCCCTCCAACCCTTTGACATTTCCATCATCATTAATTTTAAATTTTAATTGATGACTGCTAAGCTGTGTCTCAAGATGCTGGATCCTATTCCTCAACTGACTTATTACTTTACATTCATTACATGTATAAATTAATGCTTCATTAATCGCATCTACATCCAGTTTATTACATTTACCACATCTTATAGCTAAGATCCCATTCTCCAACCTCACTATGTTCAAATCCATATTGTTATTTTGCTACTCAGTACCAACCTACCTCTAAACTACAATGGCTTTTCCGTATCTCTGACTATCCTGGCTGACATTGGCAGACACCATCTGTTACCTTTACTACTCACCTAAACTGAGCTTGCCAATGCTGGGCTCACCGATGCTCACCACTAATCACAGTAAAATAGGGGAGGGACCGGAAGCAGCGCTCAGCTGGCATCTGTTTTCCTTGCTGCAGAAAACCCAACCAACAGGTTAAAAAACAATTCTGGTGCCCTTAAAAGATCACTGAATCCATTAGGGTTATGAAAATTAGTAAAAAGCACAACAAATTACCCCAAAGTGTTCTACTTCAGTCCTTACAAGGACCTACAGAGTGCACCCTGTTGCTGTAGCAATGCCTCTCACTGGCGACGTCCTTGCTATCAAGTGAAATGAAGGCACACTACACTGCTTATAATTCCAAATTACTGCGGGGTGCAAGTCAACAGCTGGACAAGCAGTGATTCCCAGTTCTGTATATTTTTCCTGTCTTCTTTCTTATGTAGAACATAGAAACATAGAATTTGACAGCAGATAAGGACCACTTGGCCCACCTAGTCCACCTATTTCCCTACCTAATGCATAGGCTGCAGATCCTAGTTAACCAACAGACTGCTTCCTCCTACCCCCCACTAGAATGTTTTTATGTCTGTCTCATGCATTCTTGAATTCCCCCACTGTTTTTGGCTCAATTACTTCCTCAGTAAGGCTGTTCCATGCATCCACAACCCTCTCCATGAATACTTCCTCACATTACCTCTGAGCTGTCCCCCTCTATTTTCAAATTGTGCCCCCTAGTTCTTGCACATTTATTTTTCTGAAAGATGCTACCGTCTTGGACTCTGTTGATTCCCTTGATGTACTTGAACATTTCTAACATGTCTCCCATCTCCCTGCTCTCCTCGAGTGTATACATATTAAGCTTCTTTAATCTCTCTTCATATGTCTTCTGGTGCAGACCCTTCACCATTTTAGTTGCCCTCCTCTGGACAGCCCCCATCCTGTCTATGTCCTTGTGGAGATGAGGCCTCCTGAACTGTACACAGAACTCCAGATGAGGTCTCACCAATTGTCTGTACAGAGGGATAACAACTTCCTGTTTTCTACTGGTGATGCCTCTCCCTATGCATCCCAGTATCCCACCAGCCCTCCTTACTGCCGTCTCACATTGCTTGCCCACTTTACGGTCATCTGATATGACTACCCCCAGATCCCTTTCCATTTCTGTTGTTGTTATTATCTCACCCCCCATTGTGTGCTCTTTCCCTGGATTTTTGTTTCCCAGGTGTATTACTTTGCACTTCTTTGCATTGAATCTAAGCTGCCATACATTTGACCATGCGTCCAACCTTGCCAAGTCCCTTTGCATCCTCTCCACCACACCTTCTGTATCAACCCTGTTGCAGATCTTTGTGTTGTCTGCAAAGAGACATACTTTTCCTTCCAGTCCCTCTGCAATGTCACTTATAAAGACATTAAAGAGGACTGGTCCCAGTACTGAACCCTGCGGTACCCCACTAGTAACCCCCCCTTTCTTCAGAGTAAACTCTGTTTGCTATTACCCTTTGTATCCTGTTGTCCAGCCCATTTTTTACCCAGGCTACCACCTTGGGACCCACTCCAAATCTGGCTAACTTGTATATTAATATTTTTTGTGGGCTGTGTTAAATGCCTTGCTAAAGTCTAGGTAGGCCATGTCCACAGCCCCTCCCTGGTCTACTACATTGGTTACCCAGTCAAAGAAATTTATTAGATTCATCTGACATGACCTTCCTGCTGTGAATCCATGCTGCATTGGGCCCTGTGCACCACTGGCCTCTAGGAACTCAACAATTCTTTCCTTTAGAAGTGATTCCATCATTTTCCCTACCACTGAGTTCAAACTAACAGGTCTGTAGTCTCCTGCCTTTGTCTTGCTCCCACTTTTGTGAAGGGGAATCACATCTGCCCTCCTCCAGTCCTCTGGCACCACACCATCCTCCCATGATTTGTTAAAAAGGGAGGCCAGTGGTGTCACTAGTTCTACCCTTAGTTCTTTTAGAATTCTTGGGTGAATCCCATCAGGCCCCATTGCTTTGTCCACCTTCAGTTTTAAGAGTTCTTTCAGAACCCTTTCTTCTGTGAATGTACTGGTATCTACCTCCCTATCCAGAGTGCTTCTATTCTTTGATTTAGATACCTCCACCTCCTGTTCTTTTGTGAATACTGAGCAAAAGTACTCATTCAGTATCCCTACTTTTTCACTGCCATCCTCTGCCCACTCTCCCTTCCCTTTAGTAAGCCTCACTATCCCTTCCTTCATCTTGCTTCACTCCCTAATGTACCTATAAAAGGGTTTATCCCCTTCTTAACTGAGTTGGCTATCTTTTCCTCAGTTTGGGCTTTTGCCATTCTGGCTGCCTTCCCTGCTTCCTTCTGCTTTAACTGGTACAGTTCTCTGTCCTGCTTCTTCTGTGTTTCCTTATACTTCCTAAATGCTACCATTTTCTCCTTAACCTCCCCTGCCACCTCTTTTGAGAACCATAGTGTTTTTTCCCTTTGTTTTGCTTTGTTGATTTGCTTCACACAAAGGCTTGTTGCCTCTGTGATGGCTGTTTTGATTTTTCCCCATTGTTCCTTCACCCCTCCTTCTTGCCAGTTTGCTAGTGCTTTTCTGAGGACCTCTCACATTTTCCCAAAGTGAGCCCTCCTAAAGTCCAACACTCTTGCTTTTGTATGGCTCTACTCTATGGCTGTGTTTATTGTGAACCACACTGTTTGGTCATCACTTGTTCCAAGATGGCTACCCACTTCTAAATCTGAGATCCTTTCTCCATCCCCATTTAACAGTACCAGGTCTAAGATTGCTGTCTCCCTAGTGGGTTCCACCACTAGCTGTCTGAGGCATGCCCCCTTAAGGGCATTGAGAATAAACCTGCTTTTTGATGTAGTTGCAGCTAGGGTGCTTCAGCTAACGTCTGGCATATTCAGGTCCCCCATCAACAATATCTCCCATTTTTCTGCCATTCTAAGGATGCCTTCTATCATTTCCTTGTCCATTACCCCCCCAGAGATGGGGGTCTGTATACCACCCCTGTGTGAATTGTGGTGCCATAACCTGTCTCCAGGGTAACCCACAGTGCCTCCTGTACTCCCTGTTTATCCTTTAGTTCTGTTTCTTTGATCGCTTCCCTTACATAGACAACTACTTCTCCTCCTCATTTACCCTCCATGTCCCTCCTGTAGATTGTGTACCCTGGTATGTTGACATCCCAGTCATGGTTCTCAGTGTACCATGTTTCTGTGACTGCCACAATATCCAGATGTCCCTCTTCCATCAAGGCCACTAGTTCAGGGAGCTTGTTACACAGACTATGGGCATTGGTATTCATCACCATCCATTTGTTGATGGCCTTACCCCTTTTAGCCCCATCCCTGTCCTTATTACCTTTTTCTGCATTTACTCCTGTCCTGCTCCCCATTAACTTCTCTACCATGGTGTTTACCTCTCTAACTACTGTGTTTTGTGGGGGGAGGCTGGGTTTTCCCCTGCTCCTTTTCAGTGCCTCCCCTCTTGACTAGTTTAAATGCTTGCCAATTATGCATTTAAACTTATCACCTAGTATTCTGGGTCCACTCCTAGACAGATGCAGACCATCGCACCAGTATAGATCTGTATCCCTCCAGGCGGCCCCCAGTTCTCAATGAAGTCAAAACTTTGAGCTCTGCACCAGTTTTTCAACCATTCATTGAATTCCATGTTGTGGAGTACTCTAGCATCATCCTTGCTATAGACAGGCAGCACCTCTGAGAAGGTTACTGTATCTGCTACTTGTCTAAGGCCCCTCCCCAACTCTTCAAACTCCTCTTGCACTGCTCCTATCCTATTCACAGCCAGGTAATTTGTCCCTAGGTGGACAATGATATCCAGCTCCCTCCCTTATGCAGCTGCTCCTGCAATCCTGAGGATTCACTTCCTGTCCCTCCAAGCCATGGCACCAGGCAGGCACCTTACCTCCCTCTCCCCTTTGTTCCCCATATCTACCCTCATAATGATTGAGTCCCCCACCAGGAGTTGTTCCCTTCCCCCATGGGGTCCCATGCCACCCTACTGTGGGACTCCTTTGTGGAGGTTCCCAGCATCCTCCTTGGTCTCCACTGCAGGTGTCTCCATAGAGGAACCACTCTCCACAAGAAGAGCATATGAATTGTGGAGAGGTACAACTGGAGTAATGTGCCTCTGTTCCACCACCCTCTCCCTGTCTGAGCCCACCTTGATCCAACTGCTCCTGTTCCTTAGCAACCTCTGAGGTAGCAGCAGTGGCCCTGGTGGTCCCTGGGTGGGGGAGGAGGTTTCTCAAATCCTAGCCAAGTCAGCCCAGAGACAAGCAACCTCCTCCCTCAGACCAGAGAGATGCCTACAAATAGGTCAGCATTGCAGCCTCCAGAAAGTCTTCCAGAAGACTGCTGCCCCACAGCCAGTGCATTGCACTACTCCCCACATGTATGTCTTCTTTCCTGAGTCTCTTGCATTAAGCCTTTTTTTTTGGTTATATATAGTTAGTGAGTGTGCTATTACCTTCAATGCAGTGTGCTGTGCTGATAAGGATGTGAGCTGTATGCACTTTCCCCCTTGAGGAAATGATGTCACAAACCCTGCTATAATGGAAATGATACCTGGGAGTGTGGGATGTGGGGAAGGGTGGGGTTGGGCCTATGCTGTGCCCTCAGGAACAATCAGCTACAAGCTCTGACCCACCAATAGGATGAGTGTTACCCTTCCTTTCAGCAGCACAACCTGCACAACAATCAGGGGAACACAGTCTCCTGCACCTGAGACTGTATGTGTTTCAATCCACAACTGCAGCTTTTGCTATAACAACTCCTTAAGCACCAGTAAATTATTTAAAAATAGTTTAACTATGACAAAGCCCTACCCACCAGTAAATTATTTAAAAATAGTTTAACTGTCCCAAAATCCTAATAGTCAATACAGCTACCCCCAAGGGACAACCAAAATGCAGTATTTCAACCCTTCTGAAATTACTTCCAAGATAAGCAGAGTTTGCATGTCCCTTCTTCAACACCTCAGCCACCTGTAAATTATTTAAAAATAGTTTAACTGCCACAGAATCCTAGCTGACAACCCAGCTACCTCCAAAGGAAAACCCAAAATGAAATATTTCAATCCTTCTGAAGTTACTCACAAGATAAGCAGAGTTTGCAAGTCCCTTCTTGGTTAAACACTAAATAAATATATAAATAAAAAGCCATAACCAAGGGTAGTTAGTTTCACCTCTCACAGAATTTAGCAAAAGTGTGCAGGTTGCACATATCAAGTGCAATATAGAATCTCCCACACAGCTCACAGCTGAATAAAGAATTAGTTTCCTTCCAGGCCAAGAAAATGTGCTTTGTAGATATATTAAGACACCTCATTTCAAACTCCAAGGGAGTTCTTGTAAGGCGAGAATAGAATTAAAGACTAAGGAAACACCAGATTCTAGCAGTGGGGAGAGGAAATATCATGCTTTACTTCCAACTCTGTAATATCTGCTGTTAGGTTCTTGGCATTTTCTCCAGAAAAGGATGGTATTTGAATATCTGAGAAAAACTGGTCTGGCTGATGGCTTGATTGAAAAGTATTTTGAAACAATTCTCTTGTGTATTGTGTGACTACTTTAATTATGCCATTATTGTCAATCTGATAGTTATTTTGGGCTTCTAATAACCCATCTACCTTCTTCTTTTGAATTCTAATGAAGATGTTTTCGTAAGGGCAGACAGGTGAAAAACTACCCTATGTATTGAAAGATTGTTGTAGTTTTAAGGCTTCGGCTTTTTTATGGTATTGAAACATTTCTTGTCTTATTTTTTTGATTTGTTGTGTATAGTTTAATTTCATTTTGTATGCTAAGGATACTAATTTCTGCAGTTGTGCTCTATAGTGCAAATGTTGTATGTACTGTATTCTTTCTTTGTGTTTTGCTTAAAACTTTAAGCATGTTCACTAAATCCTGGTTAGTATCTTCGCACCATGATAGTGGGTTATCATAGATAATAACAAGCATTTGTCAATTCTGAATGTTTGCTTGCTGACATTGGCATTGGTGGGGTGTGCCCTTGGGTCGTCAGGCATAACGGCCATGCCATTTCACCACACCCTACCCAGCTGACACTGGCAAGTGTTACTGTGTACCTTGGGGTCTTTGGCCCTTATGCTCACCCCATTCCATCAGAAAATATGGTGAGATGGGTGCAATATAGGAGAATGGGGTGAACTTTGGGTCCAAAGAGTCCAAGGCAGATCTCGATGACTCTAACTAGCTGCAGGGTGGGGGTGGAATGGTATGAGCATTACAGGTGACAATCCCAAGTCACACCCATGATGCCTGTCAGTCTCTACAAGGTGGGGCATTATGGTTGGCAACCTTAATGCCTCAGGCTTTCATTGGTATTTTCACTCCAAATTTTCAACATGGGTTTTTTGTGACCCCCACCTTATGAACAGTGGTAATATCAGTTTGTTAGCTAAAAGCAGATTTTGCACAGTGACTATGGCATTTTGCACCACAGGCGCGAAAACACATTTCAAACAGGATGTGAAAAATGACAGCTGTACTGTTCATGGGGAAGTGTAAAAAATGGCAATGTTGAAAATCTGCAATGAAAATAGTAAAAAAACTGGTGAAGTCACAAGTGTGCATAGAAAATGCACAATGCACACCCTTAATGTAATTACTTTAGGGATTTTTCACAGCAGATTGTCAACACAGGCATTTTGGGACCTCCACTCATGAACAGTGTCACTGTCATTTTCTTAATCTATTCCGAACAGTGATTTCCCACAGCGACCACACATTTCTGTGCAGAAGGTGTGAAAACACATTTCGGCCATGTTGTGTAAAATTACAGCTGTACTGTTCATAAGGAAGTGTGGAAAAATGCCAGTGGTGAAAATTTGGACTGAAAATATTACAAATTCATGAACTTACGAGGGTGCGTGGAAACAGCACAATGCTTGCTCGTAACACAGCCATCTTACGGACGTTTGTCACCAAATTTTCAACATAGCCATTTTAAGACCTCTGCTCCTGAACAGTGTCACTGTGATTTTCTTAATCTGTCCCAAACATTGATTTCGCACACCGAATGCACCATTGTGCACTACATGTGCGGAAACACATTTTGGGGGTGATGTGAAAAATGACAGCTGTACTGCTCATAAGGAGGTGTGGTAAAATGGCAATGTTGAAAATCTGGAGTGTAAATATTAAACATTTGCAAACTTATGAGCGTGCGTAGGAACTGTGCAATGCACGCTCGTAAAACAGTCATCTTTGGGAATTTTTTTGCCAAATTTTTAATATAGCCATAATAAGACCTCTGCTCATGAACAGTGTCACTGTGATTTTCTCAATGTGTTCCAAACATTGATTTTGCACACCAACTGTGCCATTGTGCGCTACATGCACGGAAACACATTTTGGGCGAGATGTAAAGAATGACAGCTGTACTGCTCATAAGGAGGTGTGGTAAAATGGCAATGTTGAAAATCTGAAGTGCAAATATTAAAAATTCGCAAACTTACGAGCGTGCATAGGAACTGTGCAACATATGCTCATAAAACAGTTATTTTTTGAGATTTTTCCCCAAAATTTTCAACATAGGGTTTTTGGGGGCCTACCTCATGAACTATGATACTGTCTTTTCATACATTGGTCCCAAAAAGTGGTTTTGCGCAGTGACCGTGAAATCAGCTTTCGGGACTGATTAACAAAATGACAATGCAACAATTCATGAAGTGGGGTCCCAAAAACTCCATGTTGAAAATTTGGTGAACAAATTCCCCAAAATGCCTGAGATATGCATGAACATTGAAAAAACCCTATTTATTCCATTATACAACTTACTGGCATTTCCTAAGTTCGTGGTCAGCTTTGAAGAGTGCAGACGTGTTCCCAGTCCACGAAGATCATCGCACTGGGCTCTGGAGGTAAGTATGGGGTGGGGGTGTGGGGAGACAGGGTGCAAAAGGGTGGGTGTGGGTGGGGAAGGGGGTCAAGACAGTCAGTGAGGGAATTTTTTTTTTCTAGGTTTTTTTTTCTTTTAGGAAGATGATGCAGGACATTTGCCATGCTGGGGTGGGCTCCCAGCGTGGCACCTAGAAGTTTTTTTCTGGGGCAGCAGAGCTGACGGAGTATTGGGCACCCCCGTCAGCCATAGAGAGGTTTGCCATGCTGAGGTGGGCTCCCAGCATGTCACCTGGATGTGTGTTGGGGGGCAGCAGATGGACATTTGCCATCCTGGGGTGGGCTCCCAGCATGGCACCTGGAAGGCTGTTTGGGGGCAGTGAAGCCAACAGGGAACTGAGCATTCCCATCAGCCTTACAGACTTTTGCCCCACTGGGGTGGACTCCCAGCATGGCACCTAAAACTCTTTTGGGGGGAGCACAGCACAGCTGATGGGGGGATTGGGCATCCTTGTCAGCCATACTGTGTGTGGGGGGGGCGTGAGCATGCTGGGGTGGGCTCCCAGTGTGTTACTTGTTTTGGGGGGAGGAGAGAAGCTGTCTATGACAGCTCTTTCACTGCAGTGCTGACGTTTAGGCACTTTGCATACTGCCAACGCAGAATGCAAATTGCCTACACGCTGCAGTGCTTTTCTTTCAACTGTATTCCACTGCATTTGCAAACTCTGTCCTAGACAGCTCTTACATTCATTGGTGTGGTGGGGCAGTGCCTGTAAAAGGCAGCAGGACATTGGAAGTAGAGAGGCACACCTACGAATTCTCATATGGTGGCACTATGTTTTTTGCACATGTGTGCAAGCAAACTTAAAAATGACTTTCTGGCTGCAACAAAATATTGTAGTCCTTGGATTATTGCTTTGTGGTCCAGTAATGAGGAGTTACAGTAGTTTTCCATATCCCTGGGCCATGTGAGATTTGTGATGAGTTATCAATATCTATTTGGGAAATGATTATGGTCTGTAAATTCAGCTACTTGTAGCTTAGCATAAATTTATTTCAAGTCATTTGACTAAAAGAAATAATCAATTAGTGTAGTTAAACACCTTTTTTGAAAAGTGGGATCAGTTCTCCCAGTGACTGAGTGATAGGCATCTACAAGTTTAGCAGTTTTTATTAATGTTGCCAAAAAATTCATATCACAATATATATATTTAGAAGATGACAAGAAATAATTCTCAACATTGATTGGCTGACACTGCCTCCAAGATGGCCATTTATTTTCAATAGATGCCCAGCTAAAAATAAGTACCAGCCAAAGTGCCACTTCACAAGGTACCCATCTACCCTGCTGCCCAGCCTACTTCCTCATTGGCTGAAGAAAGCTAATGAAATTTAAAATCACCGCCATGTTTTTCTCTCGCTTAGCGAGAGACTAATGGTCCCCCGTTCCCAATTTACTTTCCCTTGGTAGCAGCTAGCAGTTAATAAAATAACACAGGTTTTGTAGTCAGGAAAGTGAAAACAGCTGTCTTGTTTTAAAACGGCACCACTTTCCTGACCATGCTTTCTCGAACCATACTTGAACAAGGAAGCCATCACTCGCATCAGTTGTATCCTTCACATGCCGTTTTTAAAAAAAAAGCAGCAAACCAGTAAATTCAGCACAATACAAATACCCCAACCTCTCATTTAAAAAACAAATACATCTTGTACCTCACAACTCTCCCTCACAGCAAATACAGGATCCACTTCCAGCATGGTGAAACATCATGAGGTGGTCAACACAGAACTTCTGAGTTGTGACTTGTGACTGCAATGAAATAAAAGCAGCATGATGAAGTAAGCAGTCGCCTCCTCGGTCACGCTTATGCTCCCAAAAGTGCATAATTGCATACTGCACTTTCTTTTCCTTATCCATATCCTGGGTCGCCCCTGCAAAAGGGACCTTCAGGGGTCAGTGGGCCTACCCGGTCACCAAAATTTAATAAATAAATAAATATTAACAGAAAGGGGCACAAAAAAGAATTATATTTTCAGTAAAAAGTTAAATACGCTTTGCTGCCAAATGCACTCACTTTGTCTCATGCTCTGCTGCTTAACACATTCACTCTTTCTTTTCTTGTTGTTGTGATCAGTATGGCAACTGCTGTCAGCCAGAAAACAAAGCAAAATTACTAAACGTCGGGGGGGGGCGAGCATTAAAGACAAAGTAAATTAAAAACACACTGCATGGGGAGGAGGTATAACCAGACCGCTGTGGGACTATGGATGCATGTACCATAAGTAACTCCATAGCTCATCCTGGTGGAGGAGCTATTTTATTACAAAACTAATCAAACTATTAACAATTTTTATTGAACTCTTTTTTTTTCTCAACAGTGGCCATTTTCTAAGCTCAATAATACCCTCCAGGGTGGGCATTATTGGGAAATACCGGACCTTCCAGGGGCTATAAGGCCCTCTGCCTGCAGTGTCGGGCCTCAGTACTCCCCTGGGAGGTCAGTATTTAATAATGCCCATCTATTGGGTAATATTGCTTACACATTTTTTTGTTTTTGTGTTCTGTCCTCTATCTTTCAGGGACAGACCACAGTTAAAGTCACCTCCAAATATGACACAGTAGGAGGAATACAAGAAGGGCTGCACCATTTTAAATAGTTCAATTCTTTTTGATTTAGTCCGTGGGCAATATATACCAATAATCCAGATTGAAGAATTTTTAATACTACAGTCCAAAATTTGTACTCTACCAGTAAATCAATGACTTTTGTAACTTTGACTTCCATATTTGTAAATAGGATACCTAGGCCTGAACAGGTGCCAGTTCCTAGGAACCAGTAAGATAGTCCTCTGTACCATGCTCTTTGTGCTTTAAAATGTTTGGTAAGGTTGTGTAATCTCATATTCTGTAGAAGATACATGGATTCCTTGTTAGTTTGTAAGCAGGAAAATACTGCCTCCCTTCTAGCTTTGTTTTTCAAACTATTAATATTAATAATTTCAATATGTAGGGGACCTACCATCTAAGTTTTAGTTAAGTAATTATCAGTTTGGTGGTACTATGGGCTTTTCCCTCACTTTCAAATTTAGTTTTTATTAACTTTTGCTTTTTGGGTTTTTCTCCTTTTCCCTCAACCAATTCCTTGACTTCAGAGATTTGAGAAGATCCACCATTGACCTCTAAGTCTTGATTGGGGGGCTCTGTGTGAGGAAGTTCAGAGGGGGTTGGAAGAGTTTCATCAGGAGAGTGTGTAACTGCTTGTGCTGTGTCCATGTCAGTCTGCTGGGAAATCTGTTCTACTTCTAGTGTGGGAACCTTGAAAGGGGAAGGGGAAGCCCTTGGAGGGGGGGGTCCTTTGCTCTAGGAGCAGATGCCTGCATTTGAGCTCTCTGTGCCAGCGTGACATACAATCATTCTTCTGCCCCATCGTCTTGTCCTGACCAATTGTAAGCAGCCCAAGGACAGTAAAGATAAGAATGCCTTTCTCTTCACAAAGATTGCATACTCTACCATTGTTACAATGCATACTAGTATGGCCTAACTCATTACAGATATTACATCTTATTCTATCACAATTCACAAATACTACTTAGATGGTCTGTTGATCTGCACTTGTAACATGCTTTTGGCTGTCCTGGGTAAAAAAGGCTCTCCTCTGTCCCTACCTATGAAAAACCTATTCAGTAAATGATGTAAACCAGTTGGTGTGGTTTTGAGCAGGACTTTTACTCTCCAACCTCCTGTCCAAATGTGCTCTGGGTCGAATATTGCCTTGAGATCCCCTAAAACTGATCATATTTGCTTCAACCAGTAAACCAGGTCGGATATATTAACCCCTCCATTCCTAAACAATACAGTTAAATTTTTTTACTGCTGGTCTGGTCAGAGGAATTGCCTCAAAGGGGGAGTTTGTTTCACTTTATGGTATTTAATCCCAAACCAAATAAGACCTGCAGGAGTTTTAAAACTTATATAAAAAATGGATTCTCCTGACACATGAATCAGTGCATATATTTCATAAGAAAAAAAGCTTTAGAGAATCCTTTAATAGTGTCTTAGCTATGTAGAGTATATTCAGTCAGGATGTTCCTCCATACCCCCTTTGTAGTAAAGTATCACAGCATTATGCCGTTTTGCAGGGAATACAGGTTCATGAAACAAATAGGCATATGGCCTTTATTTTGCCTTTGATCAGCATTGGTTTGTTCATTTGAAGAGAGGCAGCTTGTAGCACTGGTTGAAGGAAGAGCATTTTGATAGTCAGTAGTGTGCACATTATTATCATTTTCTGTAGAGTTATTGTTTGGTTGCCCTGCGGGATCTTTGTAAAGTTGGAGCTCAGGGTGTGTGTAAGTGGTAATTCTGTAGGTGGGTCAAAAATATCTTCATTTTTATTATTTTCCCCAATTGCCACAACAGATTGATTTTCTAAAATGTTAGCTTGTGTGCTTATATTAATTGGGGGCTTCCCTGAAATCCACTGTCCTGTTTCAGAGTGCTCCCAGTCTGCTGCAGTCAGTGCAGATTCTACCGACCAAGCAGAGTGTTCAGAGTCTACTTCCCATATACCGGTGGTATGTTTTAGGCCAAGTAAGATTTTACTTATATGTTCCATTCCCAACAAGCCCTCTGGTGCAGGAAAGGGCATCATTATCATTAAAAGGGCATCTCATCTTTTTGATTTTCAGAGGAAAGAGCAGAGGAAAAGATTTCAGGCTTACCTGTGCTGGGTGGCTGACTATCGGGCATTTCCTTTGATGCTGGTGCATGATAGCATTGAAGCTGGGCCAGCTTGTCACTATTTTGACAGTTGATTGTGTCCAATTGCTGTGAGTCATTCAGATTACTCTCTTCCATTTCTATTGCTGGATTAGTCTGTCTCAAAAAGATTTTTGTTCTGAATTTTGCTGTAGGACTTTTTTCACTGCAAACTGGTAGGGCTGCAGCAAGTTTTCCTGTTTTACAAACATCTCATTCCCCGTTCATTTCTCCATCTGTTTTCATCTCTGTTGCCTGAATTTCTTTCTCTTGGTAATTTATTTACAAATCTTTAGCCTCTAGAATTGTTAAGGTAAGGGAGGAGACCTGCTCCCTTACCTACATAACTTCCACCTTGTCTGCTGAAACGGTGACCATCTTGGAACTCCAACCGGCCAAGGGTTCCCCCTACTGTAAGTGTAGGGGAATGTTTTATTATAAATTACATCAAAACATTCATAAATATTTACATCAGGATCACACACATTATATACAAGATCAAATCAAAAAGGAAAAGAAAAAAGGAAAAAACCAAAAGGGAAAAATAAATTAACATATTCACTAACATCTATTTCACATATTCTTACTAGTACCCTTTTCTGTTTTCCTGTGTGTTTCCAGATTACAAATACTCTGTACACTTTAAAACACAAAAAACAAATTACCATAATGTTTCAGAGGAAAAAAAAAATATTTGTACTTAATAAACATTAAAAGCCCTTTCCACCATTTCAATACTTTCCAAGTAGGGTGCAGGTTTTTGTCTTTTACATAAACATTAACCTTAATTTGCTCTATCAAGATTCTCCAAGTGTCATATGACATTGTTTTTTGGTATGAAACCCATTGACATCTTGCCTGCTAAAGGTATAATTTCAAACAACAGAAAAAAAAACATTATAGTACCTGCATCATATTTAGTTAATAAGTCAGGGCAATAACCTAATGATAAGTTTTACATATAATAAGGTAGATAACCACCCCAATATGAACAGGAAAATAGGAAATGATCAATGGATTCTTCCACTGCTACACATGCATTATAAGGACAGTTCCTTTCCTCCTGGGTCTTATGTTTCAAGTTACCTCTGATATTTAATCTCCCATATGCTGAGAGCCAAAGTATTACCCACATGTTAACAGGGATCCTTTCATTATTCATCTGATCTAAAACTTTTTGGCTTAAAGCTGGAGGGGAGTTCTTAAATTCCAGTTCTGTTGGGTAAACTCTAGACATACTGTAATGCGGTTTAACAATTGAGACCCTGTATATTGCTAATTTGACCTTTTATTAAACCCCATTTGTGTATTGTTTGTAATGCTGGTCTCATGAATCCAGTAACTTGAATACTAGGAGATTTTAGAATAGTGGTCCAGAGCTTCAAATATTTAGAAAAACTATTGTGGAACCAGAGGTACTGTAAACTATCTACTTGGCATAAGCCTATCTTAAGAAGAAGGTTTGAGAGATGTTGACAGAGGTTGGGTCTGGAATGTGACAGGCTTAGTTTGATGGATCATCATCATGTTTATCAATCAGCAATTACCCGTAAGAAGGCAGAATTCCTGTCCAGGGAAATTGCTGCTGCACAGAATCGACCAGCCCAGCTCTTTCGGACCGTGGACAGACTGTGCAATCCACTCCGTCTTCAGCTGAGACAGTGTTTCCACAGGAACGTTGTGAGGAGTGAATGATTCTTTGAGGATAAGGTAGGCACAATCAGGTCTGATCTCCTTCTAACTCTTTCAAATAGGAGTTGTGGTGGTCAGCTGGAGATGTCGGACACCCAGTTTGTGTGGTCTGACTTTGACTGGCTCACAATAAATGACATAGTGATGATCATCCAATTGCTGTGACCGATCAACTGTAGTTTGCACCCGGGCCCCACCCACCTGTTAGTAGGATGTGTGGATAAAATTGGCCAATCCTTGCTGAGATAGTCTGGTTGTCATTGGAGAAGGGGATCTTTCCTGACCCCTTGAAGGAAGCCGTGATCAGGCCCCTTCTTAAAAAGCCCTCCTTGGACCCGAACTGTCTCGCTAACTACACGTCTGTTTCTAACCTGCCTTTTGTGGATAAGGCTATTGAGAAGGCAGTCGCGTTGCAGCTGGATGATCATTTGACCGGCCACAATGTCTATGATTCTCTCCAGTCTGGATTTAGGAAGAGATGCAGTACTGAGACAGCCCTTGTTCAAGTACTAAATGACCTCCTAATAGTGAGAGATCGAAAGACTCATTCCATCTTGGTACTTCTTGATCTCTCTGCAGCATTTGATACTGTTGATCATGGAGTGCTTTTGGAGTGCCTACAGTTTATCCACCGCTTGCAGCTAGAGCAGAATGCGGCGGCCAGGCTTTTGACTAGTACGTCAAGGACCAGTCATACAATGCCTGTCCTCCGTGGACTGCACTGGCTGCCAATACAGTGGCGGATTACCTTCAAGGTCGGTCTTCTGACCTATTAGGCCCTACATGATCAGGGACCTAGTTACCTGCAAGATCTTCATCCCTACTGTCCTTCCTGTTGGCTCTGATCCACCAATGAGGGCTTGCTAGAGATTCCCAGGGTTCGTTTAAAGACATCTGGGGCAAGATCATTTAGCTTTATGGCCCCAACCCTGTGGAATTCTCTACCTCATTGGGTGAGAGACTGCCTGACTGTCCAAGGTTTTAAGTCAGCCCTAAAGACATATTTGTTTAGTCTGGTATATCCAGATTTTTAAATATATTTATTGATTGATTTTAGGATTTTGTTTTAATTTTATGTATTGATTTGTTGTAAAAGCGCCTTGGTTTTGGAAAGGCACTTTTTAAAAATAAAGTATTCATTCATTCATTCATTCATTAAGATATGAAGATAAGAGTAAAAAAAATGGGCTCTATCATCCCCAATCCCCCTTTAGTCTTAGACAAATATGTATAACACCTTTTTATGGGGTTAAGCTTACTTCCCCATATCATCTGAAAAAAAACAGTCATAGAGTCTTGTTTCAAATTTGGGGGGATATAGTTATTTATAAAAGACATGGGGCCCAATTCCAAGACAAGTTACGCCTGACACAGGGTGAGTTACATCACACCCCATGGTGCAAATCACACCTTATGCCAGGCATAATGCAAGTTGCAATTCCAGAAGGTGCTATGCACCATGCGATATGCATGTTGCACCAAAGGTGGGTGATGCCACCCACTATGCCTGCAACCCACTGCAGCATGGCACAAAGGTGGGTTACGGCAGCACCTACACCCTATTCCAGAAGGGCGGCTGCCATAACCCACGTACTCCATTCCAGAACAGGTACTGGCGTAGCAGGGTTAGACTAGCTAATGGGCATCCATCCTGGCACAGTGACAGATGCCCCACCACAGTGCCATGGAAATGACATGGATGTGCTCCATGTGCCCCCTGTTCTGACATGCCCCCAACCCTGAACTTTGGGGACCCCTGGAGTCCATTTTCAGTGTTGACCCCCAAGTGCATGTGCCAACCAGCCTGCCCCCCAATTCCCCCAAGTGCTTGCCATTGTGTTTCAGGGTGGGGAGGGTCTGGGTGGCAGTATATTGCATGCTGCAACTAGCAGCATCCAGGTCTGGTGCACCGTTCCTTTAGCGCTAGCCTGCGGCTGCCGCAAGTCACTGGCAGAAGTGCCGGGGACTCTGCTTGTCCTGGAATATGGTGCAGGGTCCCCAGCGTAGTGCCGCATGGCTCAGCTCACATACACCCTTGAGTTGCACCATGCATTTTGGAATTGGGCCCCAGGAATTAAAAATCTTTTACTACATGTACTCTTTTGATCTTTGAGGGCTTCCATCTTTTCCAGTATTGTACCTTGTTTTCTACTCCTTTCAAGGCTGTATCCCAATTCTCTCCAGGAAGGTCTTGGGGAACCAAATAAAACACCCAATATCTTTATAGGGTCCATAGAAATTGAGATTCCATTTATTCTTGATACATCCTGGCCTGATGTGCCTATAAAAAATCCTCTACACTTGTCTATGTTTAGTTTGGAGTTTGCAACCCCTGAATATTTGTTCAATTCTTGGAGTAAGCAGGGTATTTGAAAATAATTTGACATAAATATACAGATATCATTTACACATGCTTGCACTCTGGTCATATCTTGCCCTGAGGTCCCTACCAATCCCTGCCAGCTAGGGGAGCTATTAAGCTTCCTCAGAAGAGGGTCTAGGGGAAACAATATAGAGTAAGGGGCTCAGTGGGCACCCCTGCTGACTCCTGTTTCTATCAAAATACTTTTGCTAACTTGCCCTTTAAGCACAGGTTGTATTGTTGCAGAAGCATACAGTAATTTAATCCATATTATAAATTCGATGGGATTCCATAATGTTCTAATGTAATAAACAAAAAGGGGTGATATACTCTATCGAAGGCCTTGCATTGGTCTAAAGAGATTATGCATCCTTGTTTTTTCTGATCTGAAAATAATTCAATGTCTCTGATTATCATTAGGGTATGCTATATTTTCCTGTCCAGCAGGCCACAAAATTGTACTGGGTGTATTAGATGTTAAGCTACTCTCCATAGTTTAATATTTAATAGTTGAGACAGCATTTTAAAATCTGAATTCAAGATGGTTATTGGTCTTCAACTGGAGATCTTCTATCTGTCCCCTAATTTGAAAAGAAAAAGTAAGAGTCCTGTAGTAACAAATAGAGGAATTTTTGAACTGTGCAAAAATGTGTATATACTACGTTTAGACATAAGGCTGTTTCCTTTGAAAATGTTTTGTAAAATTCATATGGTTGTCCATCAGGACCAGGTGAGGATCCCTGCTTAAGTTTCCTTATTATTCCTTCTATTTTGTCCTCTGTAATGGGAATAGTCAAATCCTGTAGTGTATCAGAGTGACTTTGAATATGGATATCTTGCAGAGAGGGTGGTTTATAATGTGTGACAGAAGCTGTTTAATAATTTCCTGATGTAACCCATCCACTGTTTCGATCACCTCCCATTTGCCATTCACTAGGCAGTGAAAGGCCAGGGTATCTTTCTGGGCTTTATAGGCCTCAACTGGATCTCCTATGGGAGATTTCTGTGTCCAATATTGAAGTTCTGCCCTCATTGTTTTTGCCATATCATACTGATATTTTCTCATGTCAATTTTTAGTTTATCAATCAGGGAATCAAAGTTCTGTCTTGAAGTGGCATCTAGTGTGTACAAATATTGCAGCTCACTGTGCAATTTTAGATATTGAAATAAGTTAGTCCTGTGGGGGTTTTCCCATGGTTTTGAAACAATGTTGCCACATCTGCTTTGGTGTCTGCCCACCATTCTCCCACATCATCATCTAGATCACACACAGATGCCCTAGCCCATAGTAATGATTCAGCTCCCTTCCTGACATAAGGGTATGTTAGAATGGAGGTATTCAGTCTCCATCCTTTATTCTTCCATTCAGGGAGGGTGGGGCTTGAAAATTCACACATAGAAGATGATCAGAGAATTCTGTGGGTTGGATTGTAAAGCTAGGGTCAGGTTAATTCTTAGAGAGAAAGATGTGATCGATAGTTGTGGCAAATTTCCCTCTTCTGTATGTGTAGGTTGGGCCCTGAGTTGAAAACTTGGAAAAAATGTTAAGCTCTGCTAGTTCAATACACTTCTTTGGGGCATTTGAGTTGCAATAATGTTTTTTTTCCCCACAAGGGACTTCCCAGGTTTGGGAAGATCATAGTTAAAATCTCCTCCTTCTATTATGTATGCTGTAGTGTAAAGAAAGGGTTGTAGCTGTGTTAGTAAATATCCTCTTTCTGCCTTGGACTGAGGTTCATCGATATTAATAATCCTATATGCTGCCTGGTTCAATTTTCCATTTAAGATCAATAGACAGCCTGGGATAACATCTACTAATTTAGTTAAGGAGAAGCTATAAGAATTAAAGACTACCCCTAGACCATCTGCTTTATCCGGTCCAAAGGACCAGAAGGAAGGTCCCCAAATCCATTATGCTTGGAGTGCACTTAACTGTTCTGTAGAGAACACCCAAGCTTCTTGCAAGAAATAGATGTTGAACATGTTTGTATAAATATATTAAAAACAGCCTGACTCTCTGTAGGATTAATCAGGATGCAGCTGTTAATTGACCCAAGTCATAATTTGGCCATGAGTTAGCTGCTCAAAAACTTTTTTTCTGATTTTCTTTTTTCCTTTGTAACCCAAATCTTCTACATTCCTACTGTATTCTGGGAAGGGTTATCTGGATCCCCTGCATCTCCCTCAGATTTTCCCTAAGAGGTGTACAGAGTAGAAAAGGGATTCTTTGTTTCTATTTCCAGTGGCTCTTGGGGGGGGGCAGGGGGTTTGATTTCCTGGTTACCCATTTCCTTAAAAGTGGCCCCATTCTGGGGTGGAAAGGTTTAGGATCCTTATACTGAGGTCCTTTTGGGGTATCTTGGTAACACACTGGAAGGAGATCATCTTGGCCAGAACTCTTCAAAGTACTGGGACTTTCTGGGATTTCAATTACATTTGGGTTGTCTTCACCTCCCTCATGGGGGGGGGGTCCTGAGGTTGGGGGTGGAATGGTTTTTGGGTCGGGGGGAGGAAAAGTTTGATCTGTTGCAGTTTTTTCCTGTCTTTTTGGATGAGAAGTTTAGGACTTGAGACAGAAGCTTTGTTTTTAGCAGCCCAGGGACATTCTGAAAATACATGCCCTGCTTCCTCACATAAACTGCATTTAGTGTGATTATAAGACTGATGTGACGCACTTCTCCACCATTATTGCATCTAGGCCTATCACATATGCTGGAGAGTTGTGCTTGGGATCCACACTTATAACATGCTCTTGGTTGCCCAGTATAAAAACAAATCCCTCTGTCCATGCCTAATAAGAAAGAATTAGGTATGTGTTCAATCTCTCCTTCATTTTGTCTGTTTCACCTTATACTTGCATCCCCCCATCTAGAATATCTCTGAGTCTAGGATATCCTCTGGTGAGTTCAGTATTTCATATTTCTGTGTCAGCCAATAGATGATGTCGTCTACATATACCCCTTCATTCTTGAACATGATAGTCACATACTTAATTAATTGCTTAGTCAAAGGACCAACAAGGAAGGAGGTTCAAAAGGGAGAACATTTCACCTGGTTATAGCACTGCCAGAACTTCTATAAAGCAAAACTTATATCAAAGTTGTCCTCCCCAGATACATGAATAAATGCAAAATCTTATTTGGGGGAGAAGTGAAGGGAAGGGAATCTCATGGCACAAGACAGTCTCATGGCACAAACAGAGAATATTATGACTAGTACTCCAGGTAGTTTATTAGCGGGTAGAAAACAAGAAGTAATTAGTCAAAACAAAAACAGCCTATTAATGAAAGTAAAAAATAGGAAATCTAAAAATAAAAAGGGGAATATACTGTATATCAGGTCGAGCCTCTGCCCTTAAGTAATAGATTTGAAATATTGGATAAAACACCTGGTGAAGTAACAGACAATTGGTAAACTAATAGGAGGGGTAACTAATAATGAGTCCTTCAATCAGGTGATCAATCTTAAGGATACACACCAAACAGTTAGTAATTTAAGTGAGACATCACATTTAGCAACTGATGAAGGGTCAAGGTTAAGTGAACAAAAAAGGAAAGATATTTTAGAAATTGGGGATTCTATCACAAGGGGGACTGATGAAATTGTTTGCAGAAATAGGAAAATGTATACAACGGTTAGCACTTTACCTGGTGTAAAAATAATGGATCTGGAAAAACTGCTGGATGGTTTAATGGAAAATACACATGAACCTTTGGTTATACTACATGTAGGGATAAATGATACAGGTAAAACCAAAATAGAAACCATACAGGAAGCCTTTAAGAACACAGTATAGAGAACTCAAGTAAAGGGTGGAGAACTCAGTTTCAGGGATTTTACCAGTGCATAGTCCATACAGGTATAAAAATCCAGAAATAAATCTAGTAAACAAATGGCTATGCTCCTTTTGTGCAAACAAAAGTATTGGATTTATGGATAACACAAGCACATTTCAAAATAGAGCAATGTATAAATATGATGGGTTGCATTTAAACAGAGCAGGTACTAGAATCCTGGGGATAAAGCTCAATAAGGTGATGCAGTTTCATTTAAACTGGAGGGGGGGGGCAGGAATCTAGAGCCATAAGGGGAGTGAAAGAGTATGGCCTGTTTGATAATAAGTCTCACAATAGGAATGTGTTTTTGTTAAATGCAAGGAGCTTAACACCTAAAATTGATGAATTCCAGAATATGTTAATAGCTAATAATATTGACACAGCATTAGTGACAGAAACCTGGTGGGACGAATCTGATAATTGGGAAAAAAATATTTTAGGATATCAACTATATGCTAGATATAGAACCCAAAAAGGGGGGGGGGTAGCTATATATATATTAAAGACTCTATCAAACGTGAACAAGAAATAGTTCACTTAGAAAATGTGGAAATGATATGGGTAAAAATAATTCATAAACTCAAATCTAAAACAAGATCGGGGCTGATTTACAGGCCACCGTCTATTGCTAAACAAGATAATGATTGTCTCCTTGAATACATTTCCAAGTTGGATCCAGCAGATGATATTCTGCTAATGGGTGACTTTAATTTACCAAAAATTATTGGTTAAAATTAAGTGGAAAAAGAAATGTGGAAGTGAAATTCTTGGAAACAATGGACCAAATTGGAGTAGAACAGAAAGTATTATTACCAACAAGAGGTGAGAACATTCTAGATCTGGTTCTGACCATTATGGGGAATAAAATAAACAATATAACAATAGGAAGCCCACTGGGAAACAATGATCACTACACAGTGTTTTTTAAATGGACAGGAGAATCTAGTATAAAAAGTGACACAGCTATAACATACAAATTAAATTTCAGTAAAGCAGACTTTACAGGATTAAAAGCTAAAATGGCTTTTTTTTTTAGTTGTTTAACCAGGTATAGCACACTAAGCTGAAAGCTTTTTTACAGGAGCGACCTGGGAGCACAAGAAGGTTAAGTGACTTGCTTAGGGTCACACAGTATGCAAGTGGAAGCTGTGGGATTCAAACCCAGGTCTGGCCTGCTGGATGTCTCCAAATTTGCAGCTCAGAGCCTTAGACCACTGCGCTATACTGGCTGCTTGGGATTGGGAGGCAGAGCTCTCCAATCAGTCAGTTGAAAATATGTGGGGAAAACTGCATGATAAAATTATGAGTGAAGTGCATAAGTATATACCCAGCAGATGTAAAGATGAAAGAAAGAAAAGTAATAAAGGATGGTTCAATGCTAAAATCAAAAAAAATGGTTAAAAATATGAACAATGGGCAGGATTCACAAAGAAAGCCAAAAATCCTGCAGCTGTGGGAAAAAGGCCTGCAGCACTGCAAACATGCAGTTGCGTGATATTCATAAAGAAATTTTGAGCAGGTGCAGACTTTTGTAACATCCCTGCAGCTGCGGAAATTGTGCACGTGCTGAAAATCCGCAACTGCAGATCCGCAGCTGCAGAAATAGCTTAGGAGGCACAGCAGCAGTGAACTTAATTAGTTGGAAGAGCAGACTTTAACAGGGCTGCCATAGAATGAAGCTGAAAGCACCCACAAAGAGACCAGCAACCAGTCCCTCAACTGGGACCACTGCAGCACCACAGGTACCAGCAGTAGTATGGCACCACGGTGGCCAACTGTCACTGCTGGTCCTCCCTCCCTGGGGTGTTCCTGTTGCCTGCAGGGGTAGCACTCACTGCAGGCTGGCCAGGCTCTACTGCCTGTGGGGCTCCATCATGGGCTACACTGTGTTTGGTGGTTGTTGCCTGTTCCCATATCATGGCAATGTGTGCTTTTGTCGCTGTTACAGGACCCACTGTTATACTATCTGGGATGCTATTACCTGTGCCTCACCTCCACCTTAATTGATTCCAATTGCTGGGGCACTCCTGCAGTTTGATGAGGGAGAGTTACACCTCATTCCACTGTGTGTAACATTTTTTCCGCAGCTGTGAAAAAAAAACTGGTTGTGAATAGCCTTTCAGGGGCTGTGCTTTACTTATCTCACACCTTTTTTTCCTCAGGGACTTCTGCAGCTGCACTTTTTTCTACAATCCTTAATGTTGTTTTCCACAGCTCCGGAAGGTTTTGTGAAAAGCATCCAGTGTCAATTCCACTTTGTTTCCATAGCTACGGCAGTTTTGGGGACTTAGGGAAGGTTTTGCACCTTCAGAAAGTTTTGTGAATCCAGCCCTATATCTTTAAGCGAGTAAACAAGCAACATAACCAAGAAGGGTGATTGTGTATAGGGAAGTGGTTAAACAGCTTAAAAAAGAAATAAGAAAAGCTAAGGCCAAGTATGAATTGTCTTTGGCTATAAGGGTAAAGGATAATCACAAATCATTCTTTACATACATAAATAGAAAAAGAAAGGTGCAAAATAACATTGGTCCCTATATTGACACACTGGGAGTGCCTATAACTGATAATAAATGATTGACAGATATGCAGAACTCATATTTTAGCTCCATATTTAATAAAATTACTTCAATAGACAACAGGACCAAGCAGTGTTCACAGGCAGGGCAAATCTTGATTGATCCTGATGAAGTATTAAAAAGACTAAGGGAAGTTAATGTTAACAAATCCCCAGGGTCAGATGGTGTACACCCCAGAGTTCTTAGTGAATGAGCAATCAGTCTAACCCAGCCTTTAACTTATATATTTCAAAAATCCTTGGATCAGGCTGTAGTGGTACAGGGTTGGAGAGATGCATTAGTGGTACCCTTATTAAAAAAGGGTCCTACCACAAACCCTGCAAACTTTATACCAATTAGCCTGACTTCTATAGTGGGTAAAATATTTGAAAGTATTCTAAAATAACACATTTCAGCCCATTTGACATTGCATGGACTAGTGGAGTAACCCAACATGGATTTACAAAAACAAGTTCATGTCAGACTAATTTGTTAGCCTTTTATGAAAAAGTAAATAAAGCCTTGGACATGGGGAATGAAGTTGATGTTGTGTTACTGGACTTATCAAAGGCATTTGATAAACTACCACATAAAGAATTAATTGAGGTACTGCTTGGTATGAATTCACTTACAAACATAGTAAATTGGGTAGAGGCCTGGCTGAGAAATAGGAGGCAGAGGGTTGTCATCAGAGGGGTAATGTCAGATAGGGAGCAGGTCATGAGTGGAATCCCACAGGGATCAGTGTTGGGCCCATGTTTATTTAATATATATATGTGTCATCTATTAAATGCAGATTCCCAAATATGTGGATGAGCAAATCTGCAGATGACTGCAGGATTGGGGGTATTGTAAGCACTGCAAGAGAAATTCAAAATGTGCAGAGAAGCCTAGATATGATAATGCAGTGGACAGGGCAATACAAACTGGACTTGAACTTAGATAAATGTGTGGTGATGCATCTAGGGAAAAGTAATATAAACTATAACTACATTCTGGGTGGTAGTTTACTTCATAAAACAGTGGCGGAAAGAAATCTGGGGGTTGGGTGACAAATGACTTAAAATTTAGTACACATTGTAGCTTGTTGTCACAAAGGCAAACCAGGCATTAAATTGTATTTTAAGGCACATAGGCAGCAGAGACAGCAGGGTAATTTTACCTTTATCGGCATTGGTGAGGCCACACCTTGAGTATTGTGCACAGGTATGGTCCCCATACAATAAAGTTGATGTTAGAAGGTTGGAAGGGGTACAAAGAAGAGCATCAAAAAGAATTATAGGATATGAGAAATTACCATACCAGGAGAGACTGCATAAACTCGGGATGTTTTCCTTACAATACAGAAGACTTAGAGGAGATATGTGCATGATTCTTAGGGCTTTTCAGGATAAATAATTAAGGGAGAACTTGTGACTCAAAATAAGAAAAATCTATCTATTTGAACCTAGAGGCCATATGATGCAATTAGAACAAGAAAAGTGGAACACCCTAAAAAGGAAAAATTGGTTTAGCCAGAGGGGGTTCAACTCTGGAATAAATTACCACATGAAGTGGTATTGAGTAAAACTATGGACTCATTCAAAATTGGTCTGGATAGATTTTATTTAAATAAGGATAAGCTAATTTAAACAAGTCAGGCAAGCACTAAGGACGCAAGTCTATGAAGCTTGAGAAACTTATGAAACTTATGAATCCTTAAGTAGTGCCTTATCCACATATTGCCTGTCAGGTCTGGTATCTAGCCCTTCTTTGTACCTTATTCTGACTGCATTTCTATGGGGAGCAGCTTCTTTCTTGGTTTTGGAAAATAGTTTGTATAGAAAATGGTCACTGGGGAGCCGAACACTCTGCCTCCCCAGGATCATTACCATCTATGTGTTTAGTTACATGGGGGACTGTATTGGTCTTACCCTCAGTTGGGGGGGGGGGCTGGATTTGACTCTGGGGGTTCCTGTGGAAGAAAAACATTTTTTTCACATTCAGACATAGTGACCACCTTAAGTCCTTCTACATTAAATAAAGTCTGTGGAGCAAGGTCCTGCATTTGACCTGGTGGGCACCATTCTGGGAAACGTTGAGGATTTAATTCTGTTATTATACATACAGGGTCAGGGAGCCATTTTCTTCCACCCTGCCTCCTCTAATAGTGCCTTTTCAGGGGACCATTGAGCAAAGGGATCAGAGCTTTGTGGTTGCAGAGAAAAGGCTGCCTGAATAGCAGCCGATGTAGTTTAGGACTGAAGGAGATCACTCTGATGCATCAAAGTAACATCAATAAGAATTTTATTAACAGTCACTGAGATAGAAGTAATGTTCCTCTTGGCTTGCGTGATAGCAGCTCTTTTATTTTTGTTGTCCTTTTTGAAAGAGGTTTTAGCCTGTTGTGCCCTTTCAGAGAAGGAAAACGTGGCCGTTGTTTGGTTCTTAGAGCTCATTTGATACACTATTCCGTGCTGTTTTAGCTCAGATTGCTTCACTGTGTTAACAGTACTTAAGTTCCCCTGCATGATTTTTGGTGTAGTGTCTAAAGATGGTGCAGTGCTTACATCCATAACTGAGTCTGGAAGAAGAGAAGATTCAAAAATAGAACTAGGTTCTTTACTCCATGCCTCACCCACTTCTACAGAAGCCGAAGTAGCATTTGACACAGTTTGTAAATTTCTATTGCATTCTTTTATGGGAGACGGTAGCAATAACTCGCGTTCCCCCAGTGGCTCTTGGTACACACTATTGCTAGTGCTTTCACTGCCAGCTGTATTATTAGTCAACCTTTGTTCGTGAAAGTCAAAGGGTTTCACCTTAAGAGCAGTTGAAATTTCCTCAGTCAGGGCATTGGTTTTCTTTGATGCTTGTGTGACAGAGGCTTGCATGTCAGTTGGGCCATGCCCAATGTCATTCTCAGCACTCAGTCTTGCGATTTCAGCCTTCAGCAATGTCATATACTGTACATGTCTGAGTTCCTCTTCAGCCAATTTTTTCAACATTTCCTCCTGTTGATTTGCCTCCTACTGAAATTTTTTTTTACCAAAGCTGGCTGCTGTACCATTTTAGCCTTCTCAGAATTCTCCATAGATAAGTTTAGAACTTCAGATTGAGCTGTCATTTCTGAGCATCTTTCAGGTTTAACACATTCTGAACAATCCATTGCAGTTTCTTCAACCTGTTGAAGTAAGAGGTCAGAGGAGGAAGAAGCCTGCTCCTCTGCCTCTAGCACATCCATCCTCTCCAACCACACCACTCCAAGTGGCCATCTTGGAAGATGGCCAGTAATTCCCTTACAGGTGAGTAGGGGTATTTAATGTTTATTGAAAATCACACGTATCAAATACAGTCCACAAAAGGAAATAGGGAACCAAAACACAAAGACCATTCAAATTACATCATTACAATGACTGGAAAGAAAAAAAGAAAGAAAAAAAAACAACAAAAAGAAAAACTGTGGATACATCTGAAGATAATATAATGTTCATGTGACTGGCACATCAGAGTCAGTGACCCAGGGAAGATTTCTCCAAGATTGTAACACCCAAGAATGCATTCTAATTTTCACTTCCTTCTGATAAATCATTTGTAGCTCCCAAACAATTTTTTCCATGTGTTCAGTGAGAGTTACAGTTTTCTGCTGCAAGGAAAACCAGCAATGTGAGTTCCAAATATACCATTTCAACACTGTAACAATGACTTTTAATGTGGACATGTCCCATGCCTGCCATGAAGAATCAAAATTCCCATACAACAGAACTTCTAGTGAAATACTTTGAAAGTTAGGCATTCCCCACTGTTGAGCTACAAAAGACCAAAAGTTTGAAATATACAAACACGAAAAAAATAAATGGAATGTTGTCTCAATCTGATTAGTACATTGAGGCCTAGTACAGAGTCTTTCTGAGAGTTGCTTGTGTTTTTGGTGTTACTTCGCATTCAGCCTATTGTGGCAACATAGTCAGTGGATGTCCCATATTTTATCAGGGATCCTTGGGTTATTTAAAAAAATCAAGAAAAATCAAACATTCCCAGAAGCACATGAACCGGACAGCTAGGGAAAGAAGTTTTTTCCCTAAACCTATTGTAAATAATTTGTTTGTAAATAAACTTTTGATGCTGACTCAGAACCATTCCAGTAGATAATTGCCAACTTTTAATTCTGACAAACACCTCTCGTATGTACTGAGGACATATGTTAGATTTCTTAATCTGTCGAAGAGAGGCAGCTTCCCACTGGGGGAACCAGGGACTACAGGTAAGTATAAATAAAGGAATTTATGATCTTCTTATGTGGACCAAGACTGGTCTCAAATTTACAACTATATAAATGACAGTGAACATCACTACTGGGTTTACCATCCCCAAACCACCTTGAATTGTTGGTAAATGTAATATATTCCTTTTCAAGGGATTCAGCTGACTTCCCCACACAGCCTGGAAAAATACACTGTATAATGAAACTTCAGCCATCTTAGGGGGAGGGAATAGCCAATTTATATTTACAAAAGTAGGCAAAAGGAATGTTTTAATTAGAGGTATCCTTTTCATTTTACTCATCTGCCATGAGTTCCAGGCCTGCACCATCTTCTGGGCTTGAGTAAGTTTAGGACTCCAGTTAAGAATGTCTAACTCATCTGAAATAAATAAGATCCCTAAGATAGTAATCAGGTCTCTGGTTAACCTTACCCCCGCTACTGTAAAGAGAAGAAGTAGTGGTTTTCCTAGTTGTCTCCCAATACATTTAGCCATATTAAGTGAAGTACCAGATAATGCCCCAAACACCTGACATATTTCCATCACTTTATGTGCCGAACATGCATTACCAACTAATATGGTAAGGTCATCTGCATATGCCTGAACCACATGGGGGATAGGTGAAGCATCTACATGTACATGTGTCAAGTCCTTGGTGGAATTTATGACCCTCAATAATGGATCAATACTAAAAGTGGACTGAGAGGGCAGCCTTGCCTGACTCCTCTATTAACATGAATCATAGGCCCCAGCCACCCATTAATTAATGGTGTTACTGTAGCAACTTTGTATAGGGCTTTCAGCCATTATATAAAAACTACTGGAATCCCATAACTGGCAAGTGTGTCCCACAGATACAGATGCTCTACTGTATTAAAAGCCTGTTTCTGATCTAAGGACAGAAGAAAACCTTCTAAACCTTCATTATTGTCTCTTTCTATTAATTCTCTCAGGAGAATAAGATGATCACTCATTTTTCTTTCTGGTATAGAACAGTCTTGTGTGGGAGCAATAAGATGTACAGCAGCCTGTACTAACCGTGTTTGTAAAATTTTGGCAAGAATTTTAAAATCAGTATTAAGAAGACTAATGGGTCTCCAATTTGTAATGTCAGCTTTATCATCCTTCTTATAAAAAATATCAAAAGGCCTTGTGCCAAATCCAATGGAATAGAATCAGTATTTAGGATGTAAGTAAAGACCGCGGCTAACTCCTTTGAAATCAAGGGTCCTATTACCTTGTATAATTCTGGGGTTAAACCATCCAGTCCTGGGACGTTATTATTATGTAAGGACCTTATAGCAGTTTCTGCTTCAGAGGCCATAATATCTGAAGTCAGTTCTGTCACTAAAATAGAGGGGTAAGCAGGAATTTGAGTTTGGGATAGAAATTCCGTAACAGTGTTATGCAAAGATTTCTTCTGGGAGAAAAGAGTAATCATATGTTGTGACACAATGTGTAGGATGGTACTTCTATCTGTATGCACCTTTCCTTCTAAATCCTTAAGACAGACCATCTGCTTGTGCTTAATCCTATCTTTACTGTGTAAATAGGGACAAATCACATCTGCTGTCCATTTAATGCCAAAACTCTGTTGTTTCTTCAAGCTTTCAGATTTGACACAAATGAAAATTTTGCATGGCTTGTTTCAAAATCTTAATTTTGGTGCCAAAATCATGAGTTGTAGTCCTAGCCAAGGACTGTAGTTTTTGCAGTTGTTGCCGCTGTTTAAGAAACTGCAAACAGGCAGCATTATGGGTCTGTTTGCTTTAATGTTGCAAAAAGCATCTCAAATCCACTTTAACATCCTCCCACCAGAGGGCAGGATTGTCAAACATTTCAAATACAGAGCCATGAAATACCAAAGATTGTGGAGAATTTCCATTTGGGAAAGAAGGGAAGAGTTAAATTTCCAATAACCAGGACCATGCAGAAATTCAACTACAGGACCTAGCTGCAATTGCAATAGTTTATGATCAGAAAATTCAATTTCTGTGACTTGCATCAATGAAATAAGTAATGTTGTGGAAATGAAGAAAAAATCTATCCTGGTGGCTAAAGAACCATTTTGAAATGTTGGATGTGCTCTCTGATGTATAGACATGTAAGCATCCTTCAGATTAGATGTGTGTATTACTGATTTCAAAGTAGCCATATCACAATAAAGTTTACTAGTTGTAGTTTGCAAACCCATGTCTCTTTTATCAAGTCCACAGTTAAAATCCCCACCAAGAATAACAGCCTGGGAAGAGAGTAAAAATGGTTGAACAGCTTTGAATAATGCAACCCTATCAGCCTTTGTCTGTGGTGCATAGAGATTAATAAACTGATAGTAAAAATTCTTAATTCTTGTGTCTAAGTTCAAGACCCTCCCAGGTATTAAATCCACCAATTTTATTAAGTGGACTTGGACATCAGAATGGAATAAAATCTCCACACCTGACCAAGTTTCAGTGCTTAGGGACCAATAAGATGGACCTACATGCCAGAGTTTAGTGGTAAGACCAATTTCAGAAATAATATGTAATCTGGTATCTTGCAGAAAAATAACCTACAATGAGCTATTTAAAAAATAGGTCAAAGCTGTCTGTTTTTCCTGGTGCTTTTTATGCTATTCACATTCAAAGTTCTTAAGTTCAGGGGTATCATGCTGATGAAAGATAAGTTATATTATAAGGGGAAAAATAAAATGGGGTTTTCTTTCTAGTTCCTCTAGATATATGCTGCTGCCCTTTAAGTTTCTGTGGTTGCTCTTCAGGTTCGAAGGGGGGTCAACCTGTGAGGACCACAAGGAAGAACCCTCCGAATCTGCATTTGAAATTTCTGAAGTCTGAAAGACATCATACCTGTTGCATAAAGGCAAGTCAGAAGTCTAAGACACTTTTGGGGCCAGCTGTTCAGCCGCCTGGATCCATTTCGATGACCTCTTACTGACTTGGGGGAGAATGGTCATTGAAGGACCACCTACCTGCTCTAGCTCATCCATGGGAGAAACAGTAACGCTCTCCACAGGTGCAGAGGAAGGGGGGGCCTACCCACCACCTGTAATACTGTGGAACTTGGAGCAGAAACTGGGGGGATGACCTAGAAGTATCAGCCTGTCTAGGGTGAAGGGGAAAGGACTCTCTTTGTGCAAGTGCAATCATCAGTTGTTTTTCAACATCATCCGAGGAATCAGCCTGATTATGAGCTGCCCAACTATAGCTTTGATATGTATGCCCCACTTAGTAGCACAAGTTACATTTCAGCTCGTTCAGGCAATTCCCACTAGTATGCCCCAACTCTTGGCATAGGGTACATTTCACCTGATCACAAAGACTGCTTAAGTGTGCACAAGAGCCACATTTATAGCAGGCTTTAGGCTGACCTGCTTAAAAAAGCACACCTCTATCTCTACCTAGAAATAAACAGTTAGGGAGGCGACTTAAGCCAGTATCTGTAACATGCAACATAACCTTCACTCTCCACCCTCCTGTCCAAATATGCTCTACATCGAATATTGCTTTGGGTAACCCCAGAACTGAGCAACGTTGCTTTAACCAATATGTCAAATCGGTCACACTAACCCCCTCATTTTGAAATAGATCTGTGATATTTTTATAAGCTGGTTTTGTAAGGGGGATGGCTTCAAATGGAGCCTACAAAGGAGTATGTGTCATTGTGTTATATTGCACCTAAAGCATTTGCAACCCAGAATTTAACTTAAAGCTAACATCAAACGTTGTCTCACCGGAGACATGAATGAGTGCATAAATCTCATTAGCAAAAAATTTCATAGACTCCTTTAACATAGTTCTCGCAACAAACACTTTATCTGGAAATGCATCCATACCCCCTTTATATAAAAGTCTGATGGCATTATGCCATTTTGCTGGACAGATTGGCTGGTGAAAAAGGGATGCATATGGCCTTTGTGTAGTCCTCCATATCGTGTTCAGGGTGCTTCTGGGGGCACCTCCAGTGCAGCTGTGGATGAAGAAGCAAGTAAAGCATCATGACTGTGACCAGGGTGAGCCAAAGGTAGAACTGGGTTGCCTGTGAGATGTAATTCTGTGAGCAAATGCAAAGGTGGAGAAGGTTCTGAGATGATCCAGTCTCCTTGTCCTTGTGCAGAGGCAGAAGCTTCAGCAGAACAAGCAGGTGTGAGTTCCTTCTTTTTTAGTTACAGATGAGGTAGCTATCGGGCTTGGTCATGACACCCATTGCCTGGTTTCGGTCTGAATCCACCCTGCGTTAAGAAGCGCATAATTTATAATGCTGTTTTGTACTGAGGAACTGTCTTCAGGGGAGCGTCTTAGGCCAGAGTCATAATCTGATGTTGCCATTCCCAGTGCTCCCACCACACTACAATCCATAGCAGCAACTCCACAGGAAGCTGTCTCAGGTGAAGCAGAGGTTCCAGACTGCGTAGAACAAGTGCTAGCTCTACTAGGGTCTCTGATCACAGCACTGTGTTTCGAAACAGGGATTTCTTCCTCACTATGCAAAAGTAAAGTTTCCCCACTCACAGACGCTGTCAGTTGAGCAGCAGACAAAGCTTGCTGCAGTTTCAGTCAACTGTAAGCATAACACTAGTCTTCTTCCAATAACAGCTGTTCTAGAGTTTGAACTGTCTTAGAACTATGACAGCTGTCCGAGGCCTTTAAAGGTGTGCTTACCAGATCTTGTTGTTGTTCATTGTTAGAAGGTACTATGGGAACTCCAGAGTCCAACTTTGTGCTAGTAACATCAGTAGGAGAGATATCCGTTTTCAGCATGGTCTCAGGTCAGTGAAAAGCAGGGGAAGAGACCTGTTCCCCAGCTTCAGTAGTATCCATCAGCTCCTCCAACACCTCCTCGGCCGCCATCTTGGTCAAGAACCAGGATGACAAAGGTTCCCCTACTGAAGAGTAGGGGAATTTTTTATTAAAAATCAAAAACTGTTCATTTCACATCCTACATTCAGTTTACAATTTACTTAATACAAAAACTTTTTCCTATACCCATTTTCCTTTAGAATCTGAGGTGTTCTTTTATCCTAAACCTTTCATATTTCTCCATAATTCCTTTGCCCTTTTCTCCCCATACAGACTACATTCAATCATATATACCTTATCTATTTCAGTTTGTATCATAAACAATAAATCCCTCTGTCCCACATCCTTATTCTGTAAGATCTTTTGACACCTTATATGCCATAGGCCCTACTTAGGGATTGTACGTATAACATAAACTGTACCTTTCTCTAAAATTCTCCAACTTTTAGTTAGTTGTCCATATACCAAAATGGTATAGTCCATTTCTGCAAATATATTCATATTCCAAAACTTGGCTAGTTCTCCCCAGAAATTCTTGGTAAAAGAACATTCAAAAAATAAATGCAACATAATTTCTTCTACCATATCACACTGTACCTCAGGGCATACCCTTTCTTCCTTTGTTTTATGTTTTTGGTTTCCCTTAATGTTAAGTTTTCCATGACTACATAACCAGGCAAATTCTTTCATTTTTGAGGGAATTTATTTCCAACATGAAGTCAAGTATTTAAGGAATTTCTACATTACTTTCTACAACAAATGCAGGATCTTCATAAAAATCTTTAACCATTATTTCTTTATGCATCTGTTTTCTGCTCATAGTGCATATATTATCCACTTTTATACCCCATATTTTCATGCATTTTATACATTCTTCATGTACCTTGATAATTCTTTCTTTCCTACAAAGTTCCCTTTCTTTCCCATATTCAGAAACAAGACCTGGTGCTACTTTCTTGTCAGTACATTCCAAATTGTTTCTGTTTGTTTTAAAATCAGGGCTATGCTTGCATATATATAAAGATACATTGAAAGAAAACTACTGGATGTACCATTTGTAATTCTCCCTCCCTATCTGGTCTGTATGTATGTATGTATGTATGTACGTACGCACTTCACTGGGTTTAACCTTGATCCTCATAATAATTGAAAAAATAAACCCAACACCTTCACTTGCAAATTTTGTGGTAGTGGAAAGACGTATGCTATATACAGGAAAATCAGCATAATAAATGTTTTTATGAGGAAACACCATTTTCCTTTTGTCATTTTCCACCCTTTCCATCTTGTTATTTTTTCTTGTGCTTCTTTACATTTTATTCCCCAGTTTCTTTGTCCTGCATCTCTCCCTCCAAATATAATGCCTACATTTTTTATCTCTCCCTGTACTACTTCCAAACTACTATCTTCTTTCATTTCCACATTCCCAGGGGATACATTTTACTTTTTCCTTTATTTATCCCTATCCCTGTAGACTGTCTGTATGTCTCTATTGTTTCTAATATCCTTTCTCCAGCTTTACTATTGTATACCAATAGACAGCAATCATCTGCATATGAACAGGTTTTACTTAGGGTTTGACCCTCCCACTAAAATTTTTCAATACTTCTGTCACTTTCAATATATCTCAATAGGGGATCTAAGCATAATACGTATAGTATTGGACTTAGAGGGCACCCTTGTCTCACCCTGTTCTTAACATATATTGGTATTCCCATGTGTCTGTTAATTAAAGGACAAACTTGAGCTTCTGTATATAAAGCTTTTATCAGCTTTACAATGTCTCCTGTGATACTATATTTTTCTAATACATCCCACATGAAATCATGTTTTATTGCATCGAGTGCAGTCTCTTGATCTAAAGTGTACAATAACCCTGATAGATTACCTCTTTGTGCTTCATTTATCACTTTTCTTAGGTAAATCAGATTTTGTCTGATATCTCTGCCTGGGATAGCACATGTCTGCATGGGCAATACCAACCTATCTGTACAAAGCATTAGTCTGTTGTTTATTATTTTGGCTAAAATTTTGTAATCGGATGTGAGAAGGCTTATTGGTCTCCAGTTAGTAATATTTGTTTCATCCCCCTTTTTATGTAAAAAAAATCATGATTCCTTGCTGCATGCTGTTTGTCAGGTCCCTGTCTGCTTAATTTCATTAAACACCATTGTTAAACTGCTCTCTAAAATGTCCACATATTTTTTTAGAAAAAGAATTTGGGATGCCATCTATTCCTGGTGCTGTATCTAAAGTTAAAGCCCTTATGGCATCTCTTACTTCCTCTTGCTTTATTTCTGCATTTAGTATTTTAAGTTCTATATTGTTTACGTGGGGAAAAGTACTTTGTCCTAGTAGCCCTGGGATTGTTTTCCCCTTTGATTGCTGGATTTTTTTTATTACATTCGATTGCACAATCTGTTTTATATGTTGCACTTCTGTCTGAATTTCCCCTTTTTAATTTTTTAAACCTTACATGATTTTATTCTGGATTCTTTCCCTACTACAATCATAGGGATTTGTGTGAACTTTAGATCCTTGGGTCCCAAATTTTTATGCCATTTCTAAATTTTACTCTATTGTACTGGTAATTTCTCATTTGTGATTTAATTTTCTGTATCTTCTTTGTTTCATCAATTTTGTGTCTCACTTGATATGAAAAAAGTTTGTACATAGTTGCCCTTAACGTTATGTATTTTTTATAACTTGACATTTCCTCCATATGTGATATTTCTTTTCAAATTGAGTATACTTTATTTGTAGGAAGAGTTAACAAGTCATATGTTCCAAACATTAGACAAGGAAGTATGCATGTTATATTAACATATACATATGTTATATGTTAAAGCTCTACTACAGTATTAACTGTTTACAAACTACAAGAAAGTATCTAGTAGAGCTGCAGCCATAATCATAATTACTTGCTACAATCCCTTTGACCTACAATAACATGCCCATATTCCTCCTCCTACTCCCCCCAGATTCTATCCAGCACCTTCCCCCCTTCTCCCCTACCCCGTCACATATGCAGTAACACTAGCCTGTACTTTCATTAGCCCAGGTACAATAGTCAGAAAGGGCCAAGATTAATGTTACAATGTCACAGGTAATAATATTCACAAGATAAAAGGAAAAAGGCGGAGGAAAAAGGGAACAAAATTCTTCCTTTTTTTTTCTTTCCTTTCCTTCTTCCTTTCCCTCCCCTTCTATTTCTCTCTTCTCCCTCTTTATTATATTATTCAGTGCCCCTTGGGCCATTAAATGGTCAATAAAGTATGTAAAGGTGCCCATACTTTCTGGTAATATTGTGGCCTGTTTGTCATATGAGCGATCGAATTTTCAGCTTGTAAAGCGAAAAGCGTCTCTTTTAACCACTCTGTGTACGTTGGGATGTTCTGATCTAACCAGTGGTGCATAATAACTTTTTTGGCACATATAGATATTAGTGTCATATGTTTTCATTGAGTACCACTCAGAGTTTCCCCATCATCTCCTATTATGCAAATTTCCGGATTGAAAGCTTTGGATAACCCTAATAGGGGATCCAATTTAGGCTTAATGATATCCCAAAAGGGTGTTACTTTATTGCATTCCCATAGTATGTGCAGTAATGTGCCAGGACTCTGCCTACAGTGGGAACATAAATTTGAGGAAAGTTTCCCCATTTGATGAAGTCTGGCCGGAGTGTAATATAGATCATGTATTACATAGAACTGCAGAATGCGGTATCTAATCTATTTCACATCTTGATACAGCTGTGACCAAATTTTAGACCATGGTCGTGGTGTTAAAGTATTTGAAGGTAGTATCTGGTCCCAGATATAATGTGGTGCCCCTCGCAGTTCCTCTATTCCATCCCTTAGGAGGCGGTAAAAATAAGAAATGAGATGAAAGGAGGGTAACTCCTGGAGCCCACTTGAGAGGGAGCAATATTAGACTTGATTCTCTCAAATGGAGATGGAGAAAGGATTACAGATGTAGAAGTGGGTAGCCATCTGGGAACTAGTGACCATCAAACAGTATGGTTCACAATAAACACAGCAATAGAGTCAAGCCATACAAATACAAAAGTACTGGACTTTAGGAGGGCTGACTTTGCCAAAATGGGTGAGTGCCTAAGGAATGCACTAGCAAATGGGCAGGAAGGAGGGGTGGAAGAACAATGGGGAATAATAAAAACTGCCATCACGAGGTAACGAGCCTTTGTGTGAAGCAAATAAACAAAACAAGACGATGTAAGAAACCACTATGGTTCTCAAAGGAAGTGGCAGTGAAGGTTCAAGAGAAAAAGAAAGCATTCAGGAAGTACAATGAATCACAGAAGGAGCAGGACAGAGAACTGTATCAGTTAAAGCAAAAGGAGGCTGGGAAGGCAGTCAGAACAGCAAAGGCCCAAACCAAGGAAAAGATAGCCAACTCAGTTAAGAAGGGGGATAAAACCTTTTATAGGTACATCAGGGAGCGAAGGAAGACTAAGGGAGGGATAGTGAGGCTTAATAAAGGGAGGAGGGTGGGCAGAGGAGACTGTGAAAAGGCAGAGATACTAAACAAATATTTTTGCTCAGTATTTACAAAGGAAGAGGGGGAGGTACATAAAACAAACAGTAGTAACACTCTGGATACAGAAGTTGATACCGCCCATTTACAGAAGAAAGGGTTCTGAAAGAACTCTTAAAACTGAAGGTGGACAAAGCAATGGGGCCTGATGGGATTCATCCCAGAATTTAAAAGAACAAAGGGTAGAACTAGTGACACCACTGACTACCCTTTTAACAAATCATGGAGGATGGGGTGGTACCGAGGACTGGAGGAGGGCAGATGTGATTCCCCTTCACAAAAGTGGGAGCAAGGCAGAAGCAGGAAACTATAGATCTGTTAGTTTAACCTCAGTGATAGGAAAATGATGGAATCACTTCTAAAGGAAAGAATTGTTGAGTATCTAGAGGCCAGAGGGGCACAGGACCCTAGGCAGCATGGATTCACAGCGGAAGGTCATGCCAGATGAATCTGATAGATTTCTTTGACTGGGTGACCAAAGTAGTAGATCAGGAGGGGCTGTGGACATGGCCTACCTAGACTTTAGCAAGGCATTTGACACAGTCCCACACAAAAGATTACTATACAAGTTAGCCAGCCTGGAGTGGGTCCCAAGATGACAGCCTGGGTAAAAATTGGCTGGAGAATAGGACACAGAGTAATAGTAAATGGAGTCCACTCAGAAGAAAGGAGGGTTACTAGTGGGGTACCGCAGGGTTCAGTATTAGGACCGGTCCTCTTCAGTGTCTTTATAAGTGACATTGCAGAAGGACTGGAAGGAAAAGTATGTCTCTTTGCAGATGACACTAAGATCTGCAACAGAGTTGATGCACAGGGTGGGGTGGAAAGGATGAGAAGGGACTTGGCAAGGTTAGAGGAATGGTCAAATGTATGGCAGCTTAGATTCAATGCTAAGAAGTGCAAGGTAATGCACCTGGGAAACAAAAACCCAGGGGAAGAGTACACAATGGGGGGTGAGATACTAACAACAACAAAAATGGAGAGGGACCTGGGGGTAGTCATATCAGATGACCTAAAGATGGGCAAGCAATGTGAGAGGGCAGCAAGGAGGGCTTGGGGGATACTGGGATGCATAGGGAGAGGCATCACCAGTAGAAAACAGGAAGTTATTATCCCTCTGTACAGACAGCTGGTGAGACCCCATCTGGAGTACTTTGTGCAGTTCTGGAGACCCAATCTCCGCAAAGACATAGACAGGATGGAAGCTGTCCAGAGGAGGGAAACTAAAATGGTGCAGGGTCTGCACCAGAAGACATATGAAGAGAGACTTAAGGAGCTTAATATGTATAGCCTTGAGGAAAGCAGGGAGAGGGGGACATGATAGAAACTTTCAAGTACCTCAAGGGAATCAACAAAGTCCAAGAGGGTAGCATCTTTCAAAAAAAGAGGTGTGCAAGAACAAGGGGGCACAATTTGAAGATAGGGCGGCTCAGAGGTAATTTAAGGAAGTATTTTTCACAGAGATGGTTGTGGATGCATGGAACGGCCTTCCGGAGGAGGTTGTGGAGTCAAAATCAGTGGTGGAATTCAAGCATGCATGGGATAGTCATAAGGCAGTTCTGGGGGGTGGGGGTAGGAAGAAGTAGGCTGCTGGTTAACTAGGATCTGCAGCTTATCCAGTAGGTAGGAAAATAGGCAGACTGGGTGGGTCAAGTGGTCCTTATCTGCCATCAAATTCTATGTTTCTATTTTAAGTTGGAAATAGCCAGAAGAAAAGGACCAGCTAAGTGCTGTATCCAGTACCCTGGTCCAAAGTATTGTAGAAGCATATCTGTAATTGGATGTATTTAAAACAAAAAGAGTTAGGGAGACTGAACAGTGTACTGGCTGTTTGAAAGGGTATCCGTTTGTGTTCTTGTAGTAAATCTATGACTCTGAGCTGAGTATTTCCTGGCCAGAAATTATGTGAGAGGGGCACTCCCCCAATTTTAAAATTGAGGTTCGCACTTATAGGCTGGGAAATGTACTTCACCTGGGATATCTGGAAAGTATTGCATAATTGGGCGTGTACTCAAAGTGTTGTTCCTACAGGCAAGGTTCTAAAACTTTTAATCAAGTTTTTGGAGGGCCAAAAGATGAGAGTATTAAGAGATATATTATACGGGGAAAGTACAGTCTGCTCTATTTGGTACCACAAAGGGAGGTATTGGTTCTGCCCATTATATGACACATCCTTCATCCAGTATGCAAGGACTGAGCATGTAATGGAGAACTGATGAAGTAAATCTGGGAGTTGTAAGCCACCATTATTCTTGTTCCTTTGCAGTTTAAAGAGAGCCCGCTGGGGTGTCTTGCCGCCTCATAAAAAGTTGAGTTTGTTAACTTGAGTAAACCATATTTTAGGTAGAAAGAAATATGTCATCTGTAGGGGGTATAGGATTCGAGGAAGAACATTCATTTTCAATACATTTACCCATCCCCAAAGAGTAAGTGGGAGCATAGCCCAGAGGGAAAGATCCATTTTAATCTGAGTGAGAATTTTATCAAGATTATATTGCTTCATTTTGATTTCTGAACAGGAGATATATTCCCAAATATTTTAGTTTGTCCCTGGTCCAACGTAACCTAAAAAGAGCGACCTCGGCTTGAAATGTATGAACATTTAAGGGCATCATTTCTGTCTTTGTAATGTTAAGCTTATAATTAGAAAATTTACCAAATGCTTTAATAAGCTCAAGTGCAGCAGAGATAGATTTTAGAGGGTATGTTATATGAAGTAGGATATCATTGGCATACACCGAAATGTTATACTGATTAGGCCCGATAAAGATACCAGAGATGTTAGGGGAGTAATTAATGCGTCTAACAAGCGGTTCCAAATATAAGTCAAACAAAAAGGGGGAGAGTGGGCATCCCTGTCTAGTTCCTTGTAGTAAATGAAAGGATTGAGATAGGTGCCCACTGCATAGTATACGTGCAGAAGGGTAAGTATATAGGATCTTGATCCATTTTATATACTGTGCTGGTATATTATAGAGCTGCAACAAGTAGAATAGGTATTCCCGTGAGACCATGTTGAATGCTTTTTCTGCATCCAGGGAGACCAAAGCAGCTGGGATTCGGGACTCCCTGGATGCAGAGATCAGATAGGCCAATTTACGCATATGGTCAGAAGAGACCCTGCTAGCAACAAAGCCAACTTGCTCACTGTTATGAGACTTTACCAGACATTAGATAACCAAGTGGCCAGGATTTTTGCTAATATCTTTATGTCCACGTCAATTAAAGAAATCGGGTGGTAGTTTGTGACTTGAAGAGGATCTCTGTCGGGCTTAGGGAGGACCACAACTGTAGCCTCAAATAGAGAGGAGTCTGAGATACCTTGCTCAAACATATAATTATAAGTGACTAAAAGAACTGGTAGTAATTACCCTTTGAAAAGTTTGTAAAATTCTACAGTAAATCCATCTGGACCTGGGGATTTGTCTGTGGGAAGAGAATCAATAGCCAGGTTTATCTCTTCTTGAGAAATTGGGGCTTTGAGTAGATTTGCTTGACATGTGTTCAGTTGCGGGAGTTGTAATGGTTGCAAAAACTGGTCTAGCATTTCTGGGCTAAAGGAAGAAGAAGAATGGGAGTACAAATTTTTATAATATTCTTGGAAACAGTTAACTATTTCTCTTGAGGAGGTGACAATTTGTCATCCAGGTGTTTGGATACTTGGAACAATTCTATCGGAGGCCTGTGCCTTGAGTCATAAGGCCAGAAGCTTTCCAGCCTTATCCCCCTGATCAAAATACTTAATCTTGGAACGTACGAGGAGATACTCTACATGTTCAGTCAGGATTGAGTTATATCGATCTCTTAGAATTTCTAGGGCCTTGAACTGATCCGTGGTAGAGTCCGTAGAGAGTGCCAATTCCAAGGTCCTAATATCTCGTAGTAGACCAGAGGTTACCTTAGAAGTCATCTTTTTTTTAACTGTTGCCATGCAAGTTATTTCTCCTCTCACTGAGCATTTTAAAGCCCTCCATAGCATATCTAACTTAGGCATAGAAGGGGTATTTAGATTTAGAAAGTTAGTAATAAAATCAGACAGTTGGGTTTTCACGTATTCTGATCGAAAAAGTTAACCGTTAAATCTCCATACCTTATCTCTGGAAAGGGGCAGGCCAGGGCTCCAACATAGTAGGATGGGGTAGTGGTCGGAGATCACCTTAGGAAGGTAGTTACAGGATGATACAGATGGAAGATGTCTCATATCTAAAAGAAAGTAGTCTAAGTGGGAGAATGAGTTGTGTGGAATAGAGTGAAATGAGTATTCCCTCTGATGTGGAAAGAGAGCTCTCCGGGGTCTATTAAGCCGATAGAGTCCATCATTTCTCTAATGGCAACCTGTGCAGGGGAAAGAGACAAAGAACGACTAGTAGAATGGTCCAGGATATTACAATAGATGAGATTCCCAGAACAATGGGAAAGGAGGACCATGGGATCAAGTCATTCATAAGGGAAGCGAAGTAGGAAGGATCTTCTATATTGGGGCTGTATATGGAACCAAGCACTACCTCTGATTGACCTAACAAAGCCTTGATCAAAATGTATCTGTGCTGGGAATCTACTGTAGTATCAATAAGTCAAAAAGGGACTCTCCTTGCTATAAGGATAGCTACCCCCTCCTTATGTGTGTCCAGTCCACTTCCTAGGGCCTGACCCACCCAAGATCTTCTTAGTTGTAAGACCTGGGGGGGGGGCAAGTGGGTTTCCTGAAGAAACACTATATCAATATCAAGTTTACGGAGATGCAACAGTACTTTGGTCCATTTAACCGGGGACTGGGACCCTTTCACGTTCCATGAACACACTTTGTAAGAAGTCATCTTATTAATACTTTTTACTACCGTTAAACCGCAAGCCGAAAGTAATATTATTTTTCAGGTTAGTGAATGAACAGCGCTTATTAAGGCTTTGTGGTACTGCATACCTGAGCCCTCCCCCCCTCCACTTATCCTTAACTACCCACCTTCCCTTCCCACCCCTTACCTTGTACCCACACCCCTACACACAGCTGCTTGGTAGAGATTACTTTGGAGCTGTTCTCTGATTTGGCTATCTTGTAGATTCTCCAGTGGAATAACTATCAGGCCAAAGGACAGTTCAGGGAGTAACATACTGAGGAGCCGTGAGTGCCCCCCCCTCCCCTCATTCTGATTCGTAACACCCTTCTTGAATTGCAGTGTTCAGACTACCCTATTCCCACCCCAACTCTAATGATTACATTGTAGCATATTAGACTATAGCTCTTATGTATTAAGGCAGTAGTATTGCATTCGCCATTTCAATTGGTTAGCTTTAAAGGATGCTCACCCAGAGACATTATACAAATATAGGATTCCTCTGTATCTTGGCGTACAAAATAGGTTTCCAGAACCTCAGGACACTTGTTATCTACTGTATTTCAGCAGGAGAGAGAAAAGCAAGAATCCAGTGAGGAGGGGAAAAGCCAAAAGAAAACCAAAAAAACAAAAAAAAAAAACCCTATGAAGACATGTACAGAATTTTGACTACCTATTATAAAGACGGGAGCCACTATTTTCTTCTGTACCTGTAATTATGTTTATCATCAGGCTCCATAGTGTGAGGCTGTAAAATGTACCCCTATATACTAAGAATCTCACCAATAGACTATTAGTTATATACCGATATAAAGTGATAGTTTCCCCCTGGTGAGCCTTATAACATCGGTCTCCTCCAACCGGAGTTTTTTTATCTCTTCTTGCCATCTCAATTAAAAGGAGGGAGAACAAGGAAACATATATGTAACTCTAAGGTCACACTTACAAGTCAGCCCCCCTTGCCCTCTCCCCCCCCCCACCCCACCCCTTCCCTTCCCCCTTTTATGTATACATATGCCAACTTATAGTAGTGCAGCAATGACCAAATAGGCACACCTTAACCATAACAATGTGGTGGCAGTATGTTCCTTAGCCAACTTGGACTGTTATTTTTCCCATCTTGGTTTTGGGAGGGGAAGAGGGAAGGAGGAGCGAGAGGAAGGAATGGAAATAAAAAAAAGAAAAAGGGGGGGAGGAAGAGACCAGGGTATAAAGATCTGGGAGGCTTCCCGATTATTCAGGACCTCATCAAGGATTTTGGGGTTTCCTGTGCCTTGTTACCCCAGTGTGGAGGTTAGTGCTATGGGAGTGCGCACTTTTAAGCTTATTACGCCACAATAGGAGGCTTTCTCAACCGCGAAGCAGAGTGATTGCGTCTCCCGCTGTACAGTCATGTGGAACGACTCCTCGAAACAAAAGAGATTAAACATTCCCTCCTTAAGCTCAGGAGTGAAGTATTCACACATTTATATCGCAGCTTTACTTGTTGACCCTTGCAGAATATAAGAAAGCTGGTATCATACGCTTTGGTGCTAAAGGAATAAAACGGAGAACAAAGATTGACTGGGTCAACAAACCCATACATGGAGCTTGAATGCCCTCTTGTGGAGATACTCTTAAATGACATTGATTTGACATTCACTGTAACAGTGTGAGGCACTAAAGGCATATTAAAAAGGAAAATTAGTCGTCCCGCAGGAGATATTTCACACAGGACTGTTCCACATCGTTCCTTCATTGTGTTCTTCTCATCTTCTGGGGAGAATGGAAAAACCAAAAAAGAAAAGGAAAAAATCAGGGAGGTTCACTTTTGAATCGCTGTCACTGAACTAGGTCTACCCATCCACTACCTCAGTAAGTCTGTACCCTGTGCATCCACCTCTGGATTCACCAGCTTTATCAATTTAAAAGCGGAGCGATGGGCTGCACAGCATAGGGTTTCAATTGTTAGTGACTTCTGATTAAAGTCATAAATACCGTGGGCTTCTTCTCATAATCTATTATTTATTTTTATTTAGTTTTTGTTGACCGGGTAAGTGCACTAGACAAATCTTGCCTAATTTCAGGCACAACCTGGGGGAGGTGGATACAGATGAATGCCAACTGACCTTGAACCAGATTAAGCTGTTGGTGGTATTTTTTTCAGTGAATAATGGAAATTTGGCCAGGACACCAGGGAAATTCCCCTTCTCGGTTGCTGCAGGGCTGCCAGTAGGGGGACAGGCCATTTCCAAGATGGCCACTTGAAGTGGACAATGGAAGGAGGAGGAAGAAGGTGGAGTAGGAGAGCTAGCCTCGACTCCTACTTCGGGAAAATTAGAGGTTTCAGCCTTGGTTATGGCTGATATGGACTCAGACGCTGAATTTCAAGATGCAGTAGTTAATTGGGAGCATTCAGAGTCTAAAGCAATTGGAAATGGGAAAACGACGTCTGTAATTATGCTGCCAACAATGGAAACTGAGGCGACAGCAGTTAAAACGCTGCAGGACAAAGAAGAAAGGAATGCTGTCTTTCAAAACGGTAAGCATAACAGTGGAAAAGCTCTGTTTTACTTTGATAATAAAACTTAGGACATAACTCTCACGGAGGGATCCAGGGAGCATTTCTGTGAAGCTAATCACCAATCTAGCACTGTAAAGAACAAACAGGTGGTCAGCAGGAGGACAGCGTTCACTGCGGAGCGGGAGGTGATTGCAGGTACTGTGGCTATTACAAACTGTATGACGGGCGAGCGTAAACAAAAAGCGAGTGAGATCGCTCAAGTCCAAATCTCTGAAAAAGCGCCTTTGTCTGTAGCAGATTTACTGCATGGTGAGACGATTAGCCGCAAGTTTGATTATGCAGTCAGGAACAACGAAATTTTATTGGTAAAGCAGGCAGAACGGAGCGCAGTAGCTCACAGCTCCGGTGGTTCTGCCGAAATGATTATTAGCACAGAAAACTCCCTCCAGGTTGGCAGTTTAGCCGCGGAGAGAAGCGAGTGCCTTCAGCCTGTTGTTTCAACCGTGAACCTGAGACAGAAAGAGGGTTCGGGAAGTATAATGAACACTGACTCTATAACATTGCAAACTAAAGCTACATATATTCAAAACGAAGTAGCCCCTATGAGTAAAGTGACAGGATTTGTTTTTAAACATCCAAGTCAAGAGGAAACATTATCAGAACCTGAGGTAATTTACCAATCAGCAGATGGCTCACAATCTGGTGCTACTGATTTTTTTTTCCCTAACAAAAAAACACAAATAAAAAATAAGATTTTATTAGAACCAAAAATACAAGATCAGAGGACTGAATTATCTCATGGACTGGGAAAGGGCATACAAGATTCTTGGTCACCAGAAAAAGCATTATGTGAAGCTGGTTGGAAAAGACAGATACAGGAATATGGAAACCTGATCCTGAGTGGGACTCAGACATAACTTTATCCCAGCATTCTCCTGAGTGGTTCCCAGTTGGACCACAGTTTAAAGAGAAAAATGAGGGGGAGCATAACCACAAAAGAAAAGAAGCCTTAGAATCCTCTCCAGGAGTCTCTGGGACCATACAACAGGGAATACAACTGCAGGATACTGTACAGAAAGATACAAAGGAGGCATCTTCACGCTCCCCCCCCCATACAGAAGCCTTTAATGTCGGAGCTGTTTTTAAATTCTCATAGGGAAGCAGCTCCTAGACGTAATGCAGTAAGGTTGAGGTATAAAGGTGGGTTGGAGGTTAGGCCAGACAGACATTATGTAGGGAAAACTCTGTTAAAGGACTCATTACATTTTACTCCACAGGATGTTTATGCATTCAGGGGAGGATAATTACTATGTAAGTTTTCGTTCACAGCATGCATTAGATCTTTTCTGGATTAGGTATAGTCAAGTGAAGTTCTCCCCTATATGGGCTCCCTTTATTGTTATTCCATTATCTAAACCTTTAATCAAATTTGTAACAATTATGTTTCGAAATGAGGGAGTATGGGTAGAGGATATAACCTTCTGGTTAAAAAAAAAATGTGAAGTACTGAGTGAGCCAGAACCCATTCTGGATCCAGAAGGATTTTGGACTGGAGGTTGGAAGTATAAAATCAAACTAAGACAGTCAGAAGCAGGGATTGAACATATAGCCAATTCCTTTTTGCTGGGGAAAGATAGAGGAGTTTGTTTTTACAGTGGACAACCACGTGCATGTTATAAATGTGAAGCTAAAACACATCTTTCCAGTGTATGCGATCAATCACGTTATGATAACTGTGGAGAAGTAGGACATTTGACCATGTTTTGTAACAACCAAGCTTGTTGTGATTTATGTGATACTAAAGGACATGTGTTTAAAGTTTGTCCTTGGGCAGCGCAAAATAAGTCATCTTGCTCTAATTCCGAAGTGTTCATTCAAAAAGCGCAGGATGCCATGGGGCAAACATTCCCCTCTCCTGCTGCCCCCCTCCCTCTATTATTACTCCAGCAAGACCTTCCTTGGAAAAGAAATTAACAGAATCTAAAAGGGGGATCAAATATAAGAATTTTGAGAAAAATAAGCAAACATTAGTGGAAAGTGTAGAACAGCAAAGCTCTCCATCAGACCTGGTTAGTTCAAGAAAGGTCAAGATGGGCCCCCCTAATTCTACTAGTTTTCCCCCGGTTTGTTATGTAAAGGAGGTCACTGAGGGTGCAGGGGTCTTTGATTCAGCTAAAGAATCCTTGACAAGTATGCCTCAAAGAAGATCTGCCCGAAACTTACACCATAACCCCCCCCCGCCAGCGGCACAAATTGAAACCAGTAACTCATACACTGCATTGTTCTCCTCATGGGGTAATACTGCATTAGAGGTAGAGGACTCTGACTCTCAAAAATCCTCTCTTTCATCCAGGTCGCAGACAGTGGATAATTATAAAGATAAAAAAAGGAAAAAGAGAAAAAAATAAAGGGCATACACATGTAATTTGACAATGATTTTAGCTTGGGGCTCATTAAATACCCATAGTTTATTGAATGTAGTTAAAAGACAAGCTCTTTTCATTTTCTTCATGATTATCCACTCTGTATGCTTTCTACAGGAGACATGGATGTATTCTATAGAGCAACTTACAGTATTTAAAAGAGAGTGGGTTTGGGGCCCTTCCTTTTGGTCCTTTGGAGAAGACTCCGCTGATGGCGTGGGTATTGTATTTAATTCATATGCGTTAAAGCTACATAAATTAATTGACCTAATACCAGGAAGGGTATTGATTGTAGATGGGAAGTGGCACGGTATATGCTTTTGTTTTATTAATATCTATAATCCCCAAACTAAAGCAGGTAGAGTTGAGTGTTTAAAGGCCATACAGCTGTACTTATTTACAACAGCTAGAGTATTATGGGGGGTGACTTTAATTGTTCAATTCCGACCTACACTCATAAAATGGAAAAAAAAATTTATTGTGATTCAAATGCGTTGGGTAAAATTATTAAAGAAGCCGGTTTAGTGAATTGTAACAACTCCTAGCAGGTTAGAAATCAATTTTCTTTTAAAAAGGGGGAAATATTTTACACTAATCGATCATATGTTAGTTTCTCCCAATTTGCATATAGAGTCTTTTAAAATATTCCCTTGTGAATTTTCTGACCATTCATTCTTACTAAGTATCTTTGGTATAACAGATAGTCAAGAAAAAAGGGAAACTAGGTGGAAACTCAATAATACCATGCTTGATCTCCCCTTCATTCAAACTGGGGTAAAACAGCTTTTAAGAGCAAGATTGTCAGTAGCCTTTTTATTTATTTATTTATTTATTTAAACAGCAGTTTGGGAAAACCTTTGAGCCATAGGCTCATTTACAAAGGTACCTTGTCACAGTAAGACAAACCAAAATACACAGTATAGCAGTACAACACATAAGTATAACAGTAAAATTAAGACATAGATACAAACAAGCTGGTACAGGTAGGATGGATGCAAACAATACCAGATTATACCAGAGTTTTATATTCAGATATAGGGGAATGGTGGCTTGAGACAAAAGAACACCTAAGAAATTGATTTAAAACACAAGGAATAACAGCCAAAAACCATAAATTCCTACGTTATCTAGGTCTTAGACAACAATTACAGAGACTTATGTCTATGGCCTATACATCTAAGTGGGATTATTCAAAGCAGATTTTTGCTCTCAAAGAAAAAATGAAAGAATTTCAATATGACAGAGGAAAAACAATGCAGGCTATTTTAACCAATGGAATGAAAAAATCACCCATAGGAGATCCTTATGAAATGTGTAAACAATTAAAAGATTCAATGAGTTTAGAAGCATTGAAAAAAACAGACGGGAATGTGGTAACCTCGGTAGGTCAGCTTCGTGAGGTGATAGTTGATTACTTTCATTCTCTACACCCTTCTGGGGAAATCCCAAACACGGCTATGGTGGACTATTTAAAAAAGCTTATAGTTCCAAGGAATTTGGCAGGAGAGTCAGAGGAGTGGGGTCCTATTACACAAGCAGAGATATTAAGTACAATTAGGTCCCTAAAATCAGATATCTCTCCGGGTTTGGATGAGCTTTCAAATAACTTGTATAAAAATTTTTCGGAAGAATTGAACCAGTGTTTAGGTTTACTATTTCATTTTTTTTAGATAAAATGGCCATCTTCCCTACTTTTACAGAAGGACTGTTAACATACATATTTAAATCAGGGGATAAGCAAATCATTGCAAATTGGAGACCGATCACTCTACTAAACTCAGACTATAAAATCTTTACTAGTATTTTAAATAATAGGTTAAAAAAATATGCAGGTAAAATAATTTCCCCTTATCAATATTGTGGTTTACCCAATAGACGGGTCCAGTCAGCTCTTATGCTAATAAGAGATGTTACTGAGCACCTTAGTGATATGGGGATGACTGAGTCTTAGTAGCAGCCTACCTAGACAAAGCCTTCGATAGAGTTAATTTGCCCTTTTTATTTCTTACTCTTGAACATTATGGAGTCCCAAAGCAATTGGTGAAAACCATTAAGATAATTTATGATAATTATATGGTATTTCCCTTTTTGAAGGGTCATAAGGCTGAAGGGTTTAAATTAGGGGCTGGCGTCCGCCAGGGATGCCCTCTTAGCCCCCTTCTTTATACTTTTACGCTAGACCCTTTCTTAAAATTGGCAGCTTGGGTACAGAAATGGAAGGGTATCCCAGCGAATGCTCGAAGAGATGTTTGCTTAAAGCTACAAGCTTATGCAGATGACCTTGTACTGTATTTTGAAGATTCTTCTTCGGTAACTCAGTTTGTGGAAGCTTTCGAGGCATTCGCTAAGGTATCAAATGCAAAATTAAATCTGAATAAAACTAAGGGCTTACTTTTAGGTGTAAGAGGAGTGGAGGAGGTTGTGGCAGGAGGGCATTCATATATCTAGTAATCCACTAAAAATTATAGGGATTAAATTTGGTCCCCAGAACATGCCATATGAAAATTGGGAAAGTGTTATTTCCAAAATAGAAAATAAAGTAAACAGGAATGGAAGTTGTCAAAATTAAAAAGGGTACAGGTGATCAAACAATTTCTTTTGCCCTCCATACAGTATGTGGCAATGCTATTCCCACTTCCAACGGTCCTTGAGACAAAAATTTGTAGCTTATTTTTCCAAATGTTATGGGGAAGCCGTTTAAATCCAGTAAAGAGGGCATATACATACCTAAAAACAAATCAGGGAGGTTTGGGTATGATCGATCTGGTAATTTTTGCACATGTACTGTTTATCTCTAATTCAATTAAGGAAGGTTTGAAAGCAGAGTTAAGGGTGGAAGATTCCTGGAACCTAAAATCGATGGGGAAATATTACAAGAACTGGCAATCATTTGCCCCTAAGATAAATCGTTATCTATACATTCCTTTGTATTTTAAACCTACGGCACAAAAAATGTTTAAATGGAAAATGCAGAAAAAAACAATTCTAAATTACAACACAAAAGGGTTATACCAGTATATAATGCAACAGCTATCCCCCCCAGAACCTAGTTTCAAAAACTGTCCTTCGGCTCTAAATTCTAAAATTTTGGAGCAGTTAAATAGTCAGAGAATGCCACAGAAACAATGGGAAACCCAGTGGCTGATTTTTTATGGAACGTTAAACGTTAGAGGAAATGCAAAGTATAAGGCATTACAGGAAAGGCTATGTCCATACTTAGAATGTATTAATATAGAAGAGACTATGGAACACTTTTTTCTGAGATGTTCGTATGCTACAGGGCTATGGTCTTATTTGGCAAATTTATGGGGTTTAAGTGGTTACATAATATAACATATGAGTTATTGATTATAGGAATTTTTCCAGTTAAGTTGTCAGCTTTCCACAAAGAGACATTGTATCTATTTATGGGATTTTTAAGATACTACTTATGGCAAGCCAGAGTACAATGGGTGTTATATAAAAAAAAAATGGATTATTTCAGTGTCAGTAAGTTGATTATAAAACAACTTGAACAAATATATTCTTTAGATGCATTAAGGCTGACACCAGGTACTTTACGCAAATGGTGGAAAGGGTTTCTTCACTTTATTAAATTTAAATAGGAGGAGTATAACAATTTGGTAAAGTATTCTCCTTTTTTTTTTTTTGATTGAATTATGATATTTTTCTTTGGATTGTTTATACCTGAAACAGTGTATTGTTGTTTATATATTTTTCAATAAAAACACCCCTACTCTTTTCAATAAGTGCCATGGGATCTTTAACATCCACCTGAACTACCACCAATCCAGGCAGATGGGACCTTGGTTTAACGTCTCATCCGAAAGACGGCACCTCAGAAGTGCAGCACCCCTCTCATGCTGCACTACAGTGTCAGTACTGGGATACTAACCCAAGTGCCAGATGTGGGAACTGAACCCACAGCCCTCTGATCCCCCAGCCTCAGAGGTGAGTGTGCTACCTACTGAGCCACTGACACTGCTAACACATGCTGACACATTAACTTTCCACAGAGACTGACTAGCAGTTCTGGAGCTCAATGTGGCTTAAACAGGTCTGGCATCAGCAACTTTAGTTCAGATTGAGCTTGCTCTGCAGTGTCAAAACTTTTCCAGGTGCTCTGATGGTAAACAGATAACTTGGATGGGTACTGGACTTTGTAATTTATACTGGCAGCAATTAATTTGGTGACAATGGGATGATATGCGGCTCTTCGTTGTCATATGGTGGCAGGAAAATCTTGCGCAAACCACAACTGCTGACCCTCCCATAAGATTTCTTGAAGACTCCTGACCTGCCCTAATACATGCATTTTGTCCAGGTAGTTTAAAAATTTTAGTATTAAAGGCCTTGGTGGTTGCCCTGCAGCTGGCTTAGATCGAAGTGAGCGATGGGCCCTCTCGATTACATACAGTAGGTGGTGTTGCTAGGAGAGGGTCCGGAGATTTTAGTTAACAGCCACTGCAGAAAGGTAATCGGCACCACTCCTTATGAGTCTTCTGGAAGGCTGAAGATAAGGATATTGTTGCGGCGACTTCGGCCTTCCAGGTCCTCAAGTTTAGCCTCCATCCGGTTGAATTTTTGGCGTAGTGCAGGGAGTTCCGAGTCTACTGATGTCTTCCATCCTTCTAGCGAGGTCGTCCTGGCCGCCACATCCTTGATCACTCTATTGGTATTGGTGAGCTCCATATGCATGGCCTTCAGCTCTGAGGTGAGTACCTGGAGCACTGTGCGGAAAGGATTTAGCGCCTCCATAGATTTCTGCTCTGTTACAGGAGCAGCTGGTGATACAAGCGTCGAGGTTGTGCTTGCTTTGGAGGTAGGTCCTGGTTGTCCCCTAGAGCGTTTTGAGTTTTTCTCTGGTGTCTGCGACGGTGTATGCAGGGGAGGTGCCTGGAGCATTTCTGCCTCCATACCCAGACTAGGCCACAATCTTCTATAGGTCCGATCCTCCGGAAAGACACTACCACACAATTTGTTTGCTTCTCCACTGGTACAGGGAGCCATTGAGAAGTATGTGGTGAGTGCTCTTTGGAGTTTAGTGTTGTAGAACTGGAGGAATTAGCTGTTAAAGTAAGAGTTGGGGCAGAGATGGGTTCTCTGAGCTGCTATCCCTTCCGTGGCATCACGTGATCCCCCCATATGTGATATTTATAACATTAAGTTTTTAATATCAGTTTTAGTATCTTCTCACCATCCTTTTGCCAAATCGTATATTTACCTAACTGATTCTCTAGCTATTAGTAAATCCTGTATTTTCCCGTCACATTTGGGGTCTTCTAATCTTTCCACATTCATTCTCCAGTATCCTCTGCCATACTGTAACTGATTACCTAGTCCTAAAACCATTTTCACCCCTACATGATCTGAGGTCTCTGTTGGTATCGTATTTAAATTAGTAACCTTAGTGTCCTTTTTTACTACCCAAAAGTCTATCCTAGATGACACCATGCCTCTAAAATATGTATGTTCTGACTTTTTTTTGGTAAGCTTATAAGCATCCAATAAGTTTCCTTTTTGCTAAAATATTATTTTAACAATTTGTATCACAAAAATACATTCTCAGTTTGTCATCCCCAGTCTTTTTTCCCCATCCCACAATTAAAGTCCCCTCACCATAAAATTATTTTAGAGGTATGGAGATAGGGTTCTATTTATTCAAACAGATTGTTCCTTTCCAATTTTGTTTGTGGGCCATAAATATTGATAAGTCTTATTTCTTTACTGTATATTCCTATATCCACTATGAAAGCTCTACCCGATAATGTGTCTATTATTTTCTTTATTTTAACCTCCTGGGTTTCAAAAACAGTACCCACCCCTGTACATCTTTCTTCCCCCATGGGCCATAAAGATGGCCCAATTCTCCAATCTTTCTGTGCTTGTTCAATTTCCTCAGCAGTGTGGAGACAGGTGTCTTATAAAAATATTATATCCATGTTTAAATCTCTTAAGATAGAAAAGGTAAGAGCTCTTCTAGTTTTCTCCTTTATACTATTAACATTTAATGTTAAACAAGATAAAGTGCCCATTTTAATCTAGTTTAGAGAGGGAACATGTTTTCATCCATCTTTGTATTTTTTCCTCTTTTTTTGAGGCCTGAGTGTCTGTTGAGTCCCCAACCCCCACCCGGAATCCTCACAATCAGAAAAATCCCCATCTGAGGAGAAAGAATCTTCCCCTAATTCATCCCAGTTTTTTCCCAATAGGGAGTATCTGTTTGACAAAACTATTCCCTTTGTGTCTGTTTTTTTTCCCTGAGACTGTAGGACAAACGTTCTTTCTGGACCTGGTCACTATCATGAAACCTGACCCTTTTTTCTTTTCTTGCTTATTTACCCTTCCTTCTACCACTTCTCATTTTTCTTCCCCTGTTCTCTCTGGTCTGGGGGGGAGGAAGAAGGGGAGGTTCTTCTTGTTGTCTAGCTTCATACACTATTTTATCCTCTTGTCCTCTGGTTTTCTGTGCTCTAGCTAAGTACACGTCTTGGTCTGCTATTTCTCCAGGGTATGGGCTATTATGTGAGGCCCAGGGGCAATTCAAAAAATAATGGCCCTCTTCCTCACAAAAGCTGCACCTGACTTTGTTTTTACAATCTTACCCCATATGCCCTACTATACCACATAATCCACATTTTATTTTCTCACATGCACTGCTCAGATGACCTTTATCCCCACACCTGTAGCAGGCCTTTGGTTGGCCTGCATAAAAGACTATCCCCAGGTCTCATCCTAGAAAAAAACAGTTTGTTAAATGCTGTATTTCCCCATTCATTTGTTTCAACGTAACTTTGTACTTCCACCCCCCCATCCATAAGCACTCTTTGTCCATAATCAGTTCAGGGGGGCCATGTAGTGTACATCTTTTCCTGAGCCAAAAAGAAATGTCCGAAACATTTACTCCTTCATTTCGGAATAAACCAGTGACAATTTTGAAGGCTGGCTTAGTTAATGTGATGGCAATAAAATGATTCCATTGTGGGATATTTTTCAACTGGAGAAATAGTTTCCAAAAGTGATCTAGTCCGCTGGGGTGTTTAAAGCTGATGTTGTATTCTGTGCTGCCTGGTACATGGATCAAAGCATAGATCTCATACAGGTAAAATGTCATGCTTTCTTTTAAAAGGTTTCTCCTTATGTAAATTATGTCCGGGGCATCTGCAGCTGCCCCACAGAATCTCAGTCGCACTGCATTCCTTCTTTTCACTTGTTTATTTTGATCTTCTGCAAACAGTTTTTCTTCTGTATTTCCCTCCCAGGCATTTTGTTTCTTTTCTTGTGCATTATTCCTTTGTCCTCTTGTAAGGTATTTTGTTCTACCTCCATTGAGTCTTCTTCTTCTTCTTCTTCCACATGCTCTATTTCCTTTGTGTCATCAGCATTTTTACTTTCCCCTGTGATTTTCCCTTTTTCTTCTTCTTGAGCTTGTGGATTTTCTTAAGATTTTGAAGAACTGTTTGGAATATTAGGGTCCCAACCAGAACCATCTGGTGTTTTTGTCCAACCTGCATCTATTAGAGCTTTTTCCACCCATTTGGGAGTGTCCTTATAGTTTGCAAAGGTTTCATCCTGTACTTCTATATGGGTTGAAGTACTAGATTCCTGAGTTCTAGTGTTTAAGATTTTTTTGTTTGGTTTTTGCTTAGCCGGTGCTTTAGCTTTCCCTTTTACAGATTCTGCCCCTATTAGGCCTAGTCTTTTTCGACTTTTTGTGGTCATTTCTCTCGGGGCATTTTCTATTGTGTGGACTATTTCTATGGCAGCGGCCTGCTCTGTGACTACCACATCAGCACTAGCTGATTGACTTGTTCCTGTCCCATTTCCCTCTTCTTCTTTCATTTTCCATTTCTATTTCTTTTAACAACATTTTTTTCTTTTGCTTAATTTCTTGTTCTTCTTCAAGTTTTTTTTAATAAACTGACTTTCAACTTACTGTACTCTGCAGACCCATCATTTTTTTCTGTTCCAACCAATAAAGGATTTAATGTAACCTGCTCCTCTCTTTGTGGTAAGTACACATTGTCCTCATTCTCCTTTCTGCCGGTAGTATCCATGTTTTCATGCTGATCAAAAGCCTCCTCCATCGGAATCAAGGCAGGGGAGGAGATCAGGCCACTTGCCTCCTGCACATCCTCACTCATGCAGAAACACTGAACATCCAACAAAGACACTGCCACATCACCACTTCCTCCTCTTCTGCTGTCTGGCTCCAAACTGAACTCCTCCACGCTGCAGGAAGTCAAGCCCCCTGCTGGCAGAGTAGGGGAATTTCCCCAGTGTCCAGGCCAAATTTCCCCCCATTCACTAATATCACCAACAGCTTAATCTGGCTCTGTAAGTCAGCTTGCATCTGTATAATATTCCCCTTCCCTTTCCCCCAGGTTGCACCTGGAAACTAGCCACAGCTCAGTGTGCCTCTCCTGGTCATTAACTTTCAAATAAAATAAATAAAATAATGTACTATACAAAGGAAAAAAGCTGTGAAGAAATCTGAAGTTAACATTAACTTTAGTAAACAGTCTACAATTTACATCAATGTTTATTGTGTTCTATGTAGCAGAAAAAAACTGTGAGAAACAAATCCACTGTTTACATCAACTTTAGTAAAGATTTGGCAGATTTTTACAGAATTCTATTCTATTTGAAAGGCTATGCCCGTAATTCAATGAGGTGGAGCAACCAACCATCACCCTGCCTGAGTTATTAAAAGGCAGGCCTTTTGGCTCCCCCTGAAGTCTCTTTTCTTTGTGGCTGGAGGCACTCTTCTCCTCTTCAGAGTCTGCCGTGGCTTTGCTTGGTTGAGCTGGTCTCCATGCTCATTTGTGTTTTTTTCTGCACTTCTTTCTCTCCTTGATGCTTTCCTCCGGCTGCTGCTTTCTGCTCCCCTTCCTACTCCCTCCCATTGTTTATTCATTCACCCCATGGCTGTTCATGCCTTCTCCCCTCCCTCAATTCCCACTGTCACTCACCCCATAGCTGTCTGTGCTCCCTCCTGCTTTCATTGTCACTCATCCTGTGGCTGTCCATGTCTTCCCTCCCTCCCTCCCACTTCTATTGCCTGTTCTCCCCTCCCCTCCCTCTCATCCCTGCCACTTACTCTGCGACTGTCTCTTCTGTCTCTTGGTGGTGCTGCTTCCCCTGAGGCTTGTCTTTCATTCTCCCCATCCCTTGTTCATGTCATTTCTCCCTATGTTTTGGTTTTGTGGCCACCTCTTGTGGTGTCTGTCCTGCTCTGCTGTATTGTTTAGGCATTTAGACATGTGGGTCTTAATTGTTTGCTGCTACCTGTCCAGCCTGCCTACATTACTACTTTGGCTACTTCTGGACTCTCTTTCTTCTGGGTTAAGTACCTGACATCCCCTCCTTAATGCTTTCTACCTTTCCCTATGCTTTACACGTTTCTACCTTCTTCTTCCCTATGTTTGGCCTCTCTTGCAGTATCTCTTAACTATCCTGTACCTAGATCACAGGATTTGCTGTGTCGATCAGCTTCTCAGACTCATGTGCAGCTCTGACGATTGTTCAGACTAACATAGGGGAAAAATTTGGCCTTTCTTCTGCACTTGACCTATGTGGAAGTCTAAGTACTATACAGATATAGATTCTGAGTGACCTGTTGTCACTCACCCTGCATTCATCTATGCTACTGCTGCTTGCCCCATGACTGTCTGTGTTGTTGCCATTCACCCCGCAGCCATCTGTGCTGTTGCCACTTGTCCTGCTGCTGTTTGTGCATTGCTGCTTTCCCTGTGAATGTCTGCTGCTGTGCTGTTGTCACTTGCCCCGTGGCTGTCTATGCTGTTGCCGCTTGCCCCACTGCTATCTGCTCTGTTGCCTTTTGCTACCTGTCCCGCCGCTGTCTGTACTGTTGCTGCTCAATTGTCTGTGTTGTTGCCATTTGCCCCACAGCTGTTTGTGCTGTTGCTGCTCTCCCCACAGCTGTCTGTGCTATGGTCATTTGCTTGCAGCTGTCTGCTGTTGCCACTCACCCCATGGCTGGCTGTGCTGTTGATGCTTGCCCATGACCATCCGTGCTGTTGCTGCTCACCCTGCAGCTGTCTGTGCTTTTGCTGCTCACCCTGCAGCCATCTGTGTTGTTCCATGTGTGTTGTGCCTAATGACCTATGTGGTAGTCCTTCTACCCCATTGCCTAATCACGGACCTAAGTGCAGATCTTGTTACACATTACTCATTTGTTTCCAAATTGCTTTTCCCCTGTATCAGGTCACTAATGTGCAGCAGCAGGGCCATCTCTAAGCTGAATATCCCAAAGCCTGGAGGGAAGGTGACTTAGGCCTTGGATCCCTGAAGGTTTCCTCCTCAAAGGGGGGTTTTCCTCTCCTCTATGCCAAAGGTCATAACATCTTGTTAGGTTTTAGTAACATATTTCCTAGCTTTACTTTGGTAGGTTTCCACTGTTGGATGGAGATGGACAGTGGCCTCCTTTGTCATTCATTCTCTCCTTAGGAAGTTATGCCCATTCTATTTATCTTTCAGACCCACTTGTAGGTCATTGTGCATTACCTGTTGTCTCCTGCTGACCTACACCAAGATCCTAACTACATGATACCTACTTGACCTATGTGAAGGTCCTCATCACAGGATACTTACTTATTCACTTTCTGCATTGTTCTCTCCTCTACACTTTTTGTTGTGGCTTATTCATAAGGTACATTTAGTCATGGGAATTATTCCCCTAGCATCTGTAGGGGTTGAACCATCTTCTAGGGTTCCTTGCCTTCAGCAACCCTACAGGGTGGCATTCCCCATGAATAGAGAGGCAAATGGCCACAAAGGTTTATCAAGTTGCACAAGCATAACACTACATTAATTTGCATAAGCCCATTGAATTGAAAGGCTATACCTGTAGTTAAATGGTGTGGAGCAACCAACCACAGACCCCTGCCTGAAGTATTAAAAAGCAAGCCATCCAGCTCCTCCCTGAAGCATTTTTTCTTTGCTCCACCATCCTCATCGCTTCCTGCAGTGGCACACCTCTCTTCAGGGGGCTTCTTCCTAAGGTATCTTTAGCCAAGGGAATCATTGCCACAGCACCTCTAGGGGTCAAATCCTCCTCTAGGGTTCCTCACCTTCAGTACCCCTACAGGGTGGAATTCCGCATGGATATAGTCGTGAACGGCCACAAAGGTTTATCAAGTTGCACAAGCATAACACTATACTAAGTTGTGTAAGCCCATTAAATCTATTCTCTTCAACTCTATACATGAAACACACTGAAGAAAGTAAACCAACAGTTTACATTACCTTTAATTAAAAGAATTCCACAGTTTACATTAAAAATCCATTGGTGTATTTTAAACTGTATTTTATTTGTTTTAATGCTGAACAGTTACAAATAAAAACTGATACTTGGCTATGAAACATATAATTAGAACTGGATAATAGCTCTAGGATTCAAGACAAAAGCCATTTGTTATCATACAGTGAAGTAATTTTAACTGGTAAATTGATAAAGTCAATAAATCCAAAACTTGTGTCAGTACGAGTCCATGCAGCTAGATGATGGACTAAAAGAAAGAAAAAAATGTTTCTATAAAAGTAAATATCCCTTTTAGAACTGCTCAAGTGAGATTGAAGGCCTGTGTTTTCAGAATTGCTAAAACATCTCTAACCAAATTCACAGACAAAATATCAGAAACAGAAAAATAATTCTGTTGGAATTCTAGCCACAGCATTCTGCTATTTGCTTTGTAACTTTGAAAACAATAAACTCATAGCTGTGCAATGTGTTTATTGCCTCAGCATAAAAAATGTGCACACTTTTGACAAAAGAACTACTGTCAGCATTTTTTTCATGCAAATTCATGTCAGCTATAGCATAGCCAATATTGCAAAGTCTTTTCAAAAATCATTCTGAATCTAGAGATTTGTGTTCTTGTTGTAAACAGTTTACTGAACAGTTGTTACTCATATATTTGTGAAAACTTTGTATTCACAAAGAATGTATACTGCTCAGGGCACTTTTATGTCTGGGTTATGCCCTTAAAGGGTAAGAATGTATCCCAGGAATGTGGCTGAATCTGTCTTGAACTGTGTTTCTCATAACTTTGTGATAGTCTATTATCTCCTCATCATTGTGTTGCATTTCATCACTATCTTTCATCTTTTGGAGTTGTCCCATACACTTTTATGCCACCTTAAGAGTACATTACTCCCAACATTCAGCTGAAAATAGTGTGTGCCATTCTTTGGAAAATGTATGCTGCCAATAGAAAGTCATGGGTATTTGCTTTTTATGCATCACCAGTAGTAACATATCTGGGAAAATAAATTGTGCATTTTTTGTTGATGACATACCCAACCTCCTGTATAACGTTACCTTTGCTGCAGGGCAGTTCACAAATAATGCAGTATCTTAATAGTTGAGTACTTCAGAATTTATTACTGAATCATTAAGATAGCAGGTTTCACAGTACTGACGACATCCAGAAAACCAGCTGTGAAAGAGTATATACAGCCTTCACTCAGGACCCCCTTTCCACGAAGACACTAGCAGAAGAACAGGGTGAACAACTGAGACCCAGCCTGGCCCTTTAAAGGCCATATGCACTGGCTATATACAAGCTTGGAACTCCTTTCATGGAAGGGCACAAATGAGCCTCACCTGAGAAGCATAAAGAGGAAACCAGACAGAGCAAGAAGAATATTTGTGGGGTTGACAGACAGAGTGGGGCTGCTGTGAACTGAAGAACTGAATCAAGCAAGTATTTTGTTTAGCATTTACACTGCCAAAGTAATCTGCTTTGAATTATTGTTTGATGCTGAAGTAAAGCAACTTTATGTTTTATTGAACATTGCTTGACTGAAGATTTTTCTGAGGGTTATTCCCCCTAAAAGCATGGCTTGCTAAAACATTGTTATGTGTGACTGGCTTAAGCAGTGGGCTCGAACTTCCCTCTGTCTAAATCGGGGTAAGATGGACTTGGACAAAGTACTGAAATAGTTGGCAGAACAGCAAGCACAACAGGCTCAGATGCAAAGGAGATTGGATGGCTCAGCAAGTGCTACAGCAAGCTCAGAGAGAGACCAACAGCAGGCTCAGAGGGACCAACATCTGGTGCAGAGAGACCAACAGCTGGCAAAACAGCAGGCTCAAAGAGACAAACTAGCAGAGCAGGTCCAGATGCAAAGGGACTGAATGGCACAGCAAGCACAACAGTAGGTACACAGAGATCAGCAATAGCAGGAGTTTATGAACCACATGCTCTAAGTACAGAAAGACACTGTACCTCAGCTCCAGGTCACAGGGAATCCAGTCACTGTACTGTAGGACTCCACTACATGCTAACAAAAATGGGTTCTGAGGAGGACCCCAAAGCCTACCTTATGATTTTTGAGAGAGTTGCCAGTACCACTGCCTAGTGATGAGAAATGTGGGTCACTCACATTGCACCAAATCAGATGGGAGATGCACAAGGTGCACATTAGAGCCTAAACAATGCCACTGCAAGAGACTATGACAAGGGAAAAGTGGCTATCCTCAACTGGATTGGGATAACTGAAGAGAGCTATTGATAAAACTTTTGCACATTCTGTTTTAAAGCTCAATCCTACCCAGCCATGTGGCTCAAAAATTGAAGGACTTGGCTAACCACTGGTTAATGTTTATGCTCTAAAGAGGACATTTTGGATTTAATTGCATTGGAGCGTTATGTGAACATCTTGCCAAACTGAGTATGTAACTTGCTGAGTCATCATGAGCAAACCACCCTGGCTTCTGCCATGAAGATCACAGAACATCATTTGGAAGCAGAAAGACCAGAGGATGATAAAAAGAGTGGGCCATACAATGAACCCTGGGTGGTAATTCAAGGTGAAGATCCTCATAGAAGAGAGTAGAAAGGACAATGGGGGATGGCAATGAAGGTACTGGTATGGGTAATTGGTCAAGTAGTGAAATAATGGTTAACCCTCCATGCCCAAAAAGGTATAACCTCCAGATCTAGTGCAATTCCCCCAGTCCTAAGATCCTGGTCTGCAGTCACCAAAATGTGTGTGTTGGAGGAAGGAGTACAGGTTATATGTTTTCACTATAATAAAGTGGGGTATATCAATACATTTTGTGATATTTTGGACTGCAACTTTGTGGAGTGTGTAGCCATGGACCACAACAGTGGGTCCCATTCCAACCATTTATATACATCCATTGCAAGTGGAGAACCAAACAGTTATGGCTCTGGAGGATTTGGGTTGTGAGAGGACATTGGTTAATGAATCTGTGGTAGGATCCAGTTTAGACCACTGGGAAGAACCCATAAAAATTGCCTATGTACATTGGGATACCCATACATATTGTACAACCCCTGTGTGGTTAAAAGTGGGCAACTGGGTAGGAATAATAAAGGTGGAAATTTCAAAAACCGTACCTTGGTCAGTAGTCTTGAGCTGAGAGTGGTAACGTTTTCATGTCCTCCTACAAAATATTTCTGAAAAGTATGCTTATGAGAGGAGGACAATCTGGTGGAATTTGAGCAAATATTTTCCTTCACTGATGCTGAGCTATTTGGATCTGATGGGAAGCCCAGGAAGTCCTCGGGATAGAAACAGAGGGAGAAAAACAAAATAACTCCTCTGTCCAAGGTTGAGGTGGTTGGGAACTGCAGGAACCTAGGTTCAAGGAAGGTCAAAAGTGACTCTAATGAGGAACTAGCATCCATATCAACTAGAGGTCATGAGGTACTTCTGAAGGTCAGGCCAGACATGATTCAAAATCTGGTCAAACTATAATTACTGAACAAAGAAATCATGATGTTCTTAAAACTGCTTATCAGAACCTAGCTGTGATAAAATGACAATGTGGTTGATAAAGAGAAAGCACAAATATTTCAAGGTTTTAACTGAAATATGACATTTTGTACAGGATGGAACAGGAAAAATACGTGGGAGCAGTACATTATCAGCTTTTTGTTTCCTGGTCTGCAGGATGGGAGGTACCAAGGCTTGCTCATACCATACCTATTGCAGGTCACTTGTGTGGAGAAAAAACTGAGAAGTGTGTACCTGCCTAGTTTTTATGGTCAGGTATATGAAAGGAAGGGACAAATGTTTGTGCTTCTCCTTAGTGTAAGCTGATTGCACCCAGAAGTACAAAGCAGGCCCCATTGATCCTTATGCCCATAATAGATATCCTGTTTGAAAAAATTTGGCTTGATACACTGGGTACCCTGCTAAATGCTCATAAGGGTGTCATTATATTATCGTGATAATGGATTACGCCTCCCGCAACTACCAATCTATTCCCATGAGTTCCACTACAGCCCACTGAGTAGCATTTTCCCAAGTTGGGCTGCCAAAGGAGATCTTAACTGATCAGGACACTAGCTTTATTTCAAAGCTTATGAGGGATGTGTTTGCTTTACTGAAAGTTAAGTCCAATCAGACATCAGTGCACCACCCTCAGAACAATGGCTTAGTCATAAGACTTAACAAATCCTTAAAGGGTATACTGTCTGAATTTGTTTCAGCTGAAGCAAAAAAATGAGATGCACTATTACCCAATTTAATGTTTGAAGCTTGAGAGGTGCCACAATCATCCAGGGTTTCTCACCATTTGAATTGTTCTACAGGTGACAATCTTGATAGATGCTGGATTTTGTAAAAGAGAAATGGGAAGAACAGGTACATAGTCCCCCTAACATGATCCAATAGGTAATGCAAATGAGAGAAAGATTGGACATGACTAGCAGATTTGCCAGAGAAAACATATTTAAAGCACAGTAAAACCAGTCAGGACATTATAACCAAGGGACCAGGCTATGGGAGCTTGAACCAGGTGACAGATTGCTTCTTCTGCTCCCTAGTTCTGAGAGTAAATTCCTGGCTAAATGGCAAGCTGCATGAGGTCCTGAGCAAGGTGGGGCCTACTAATTATGAGGATTTGCAACCCGACCAAAAAAAGGAAAAAAAAAACTAATTTACCATGTTGATTTCTTAAGCTGGATAGGGAGGTTTTGCTACTTGACCCAGAGGAAAAACCTAGTTATTGGAAATTGTACATCAGTACATGGATCCCAATCAGTTTGGTTCCCTTAAGGGGAGTTCCACTGCATTAGCCTTGTTGAAATTCCAGAGTTATGTATGAGGTTATGGGAGAAGGGGGGCATGGTAAGAGTGGTCTTAGTTGATTATAGAAAATCTTTGGATTTGATAGCTAATGACATTCTAATAGACAAATTACAGGCTTTGGCAGTTCCTGCCTGTATAATTAGATGGAACAAGGACTTTCTCGAAGGAAGGTCACAGTGGATTGAGAAAGAGGGGGTGGAAGTTAGGACAGGAATATTTATATGATGGGGTTCCACAGGTACCAAACTAGGACCTGTTCTATTTCTTATTATGATTAACGATCTTCACACAATGAGACCCTGTATTAAATATATGAATGACATGTCTGTGATTGATAGATTTGAGGATTTAAATCAAAGTAATATGCAGGAGGATTTAAACAAGATTGAAGTTTGAACACAGCTTTAAAGATGCAGATAAATCCAAACAAACACAAGAAATCAGATTTGGGAAAACTAATAAAATGGAGTTACCTCTTCTTATATTTGGGGGTATTACTGTGGAGGTGATAAAGAGTGTAAAATTGTTAGGACTGAACTTCCTAAATGTCATTGGAAGGAGAGAGCAGGTGGCAGAGATGATAAGGAAGGGAAATTACAGAGTGTACTTTCTAACAATGTTAAAGAGAGCAGGTGTGAGCCAGGAAGATTGATGTATTTCTTTTGTACTGCAGTTTGCCACATTTTGGAGTGCAGGGCAATAGTATGGGATGCAGGGTTAACCAAGGTTGAAAGAGAAGTGATAGAAAGAATCCGGAAGAGAGCCTTGTGGATAATTTTAGAAAGTGAAATTCCATATAAAGATGCATTTAATATTTGTAAGTTGGTAAGGTTAGACGAGAGGTTAGAAATGTCAAGGAAATTGTTTCATGAAATATGTAAACCTCAACACAAACTGTATTCACTGTTACCACCCAGAGAGGTTGCAGTTTATGGATTAAGAAAACAGGTTAGATGGTAAAAGTCAGTTTTTAGAACAATAAAATATCAGGCATCATTTTTATGAGATTTTTAAATGATTGTTAAAATTATTTAATGTGTATAATTTTTGTAGATTTTTTCCTTTTTTACTTTTTATAGCATCTTTATTTCTCCTCCTGTGGAGTGGATCCCTTGCGATCTCTGGCCACAAACACCAAGGCACTTGGCCTGGTCTGGCACCCCACAGGGCCAGCCTTTAATCGTCACCATATGCAGGATCCTCAGGTAGCGGGGGGCTCCAGGCATGGCCATCAGCCACTGAGATTGCACTCCACCATTTTTCTGCCTGATTTTTCCCCCTAGAGCCAGACGTGCAATGGCATCCAGGCACAACATGCTACCGCCCACCATGCTCTCCCCCATTCTGCTGCTCGCTGTTGCACCACCGGCCTTCACCAGCTGTTGCTACAGTGTGCTGCAGTGCCCCAACCCTCCCCAGAGGAAGGAGAGCAGTCGTGGGATGCTCAATCCTTCCTCTCCCCAGCCAACCCTTGGCAGCCCGAGTCTGTTCCTGAACCAGGGTCACCGGTGTGGTGCAAGGTGTGGCATCCAGCACCTCAACACGCAGTGCCACCAGGCCGGCCCTTCTTTTTTACTTCTTGATTGCTAGGATTATTTTTAATAAGTTGCTTATTTTTGTATTCATATGATTGTTTGTTGTATACAACTTTGGCTACCCCCACCCTTTAGTGTTGGCTGCAATGTGTTAAATAAACTAAACTCAACTAAAGGAACATAAAGGAGCCCCTAGATCAGGTGATAGATGAAGACATTAAACATGGAATCCTTGACTTAGGCCGTAACATTTTAAAAGAATCAAGCCTCATCCCATTGGACAAAACTGCTCAGCCTGACCCAGAAAAATGAAGCCCAGAAACTGCAAGGACATTTTAGAGATGTGCTCTCCCCCAAACTGTAAGAAATTCATGTGACCCAACACCACATAGACACAGACACAGGTTTGCAGATCTGCCAACAGCCATATAGGCTCTTGGCAAAAGTCAGAGAGATGGTACAAGAGGAGATCCAATTCTGTGTTTGAACTGGGAGTCATTGAGGAATTTCAGAGTGACTGGTCTAGCCCTTTTGTATTACTCCGCAAACCAGATGGGTCCAGTTGGTTTTGTATTGACTTCCAGAAAGTCAAACCAAGTTTCAAGTTTGACTCATATCCTATGCCCAGGATGGACAAACTTCTGGATCAACTGAGTAAGGTCCAGTACATTAGTGCCCTAGCCCTGAAAAAAGAGGTAATGGCAAATCTCACTGACTCCTGAATCCTGGGAAAAAACAGCTTTTGTCACTCTATTTTGGTATGCATTGGTTTAGTGTGCTCTCATTTGAGTTGCAGGGTGTCCCAGTCACATTTTAGATTGAATTCTCTGTCCCAATGACTTCTTTGCAGCAGCATACCTGGAGCTATTGTCATACCTAGCTCTGATTGGGACACTCACTTATGGTATGTGGATGCAGTACTTCAGTCACTCAGGGTGGCAGGTCTAATGGACAATGTTGCAAAATGTGCCCTAGGTCAACAAGAAACTAAATACCTAGGTTACATGGATGAAAATGGCTATGTATGCCCAGTTGTTGATAAGGCAAAAGCCCTTGCTGACTGTCCTGTACCAACTACTAAAAAACAAGTTAGGTCCTTTATTGGTTTAACAGGGTATTATCACCAGTTGATGTTGGAGTCTTTGGCACTTACTGCCTTACTGCCTGAACTGACTAAAAAGGCTTCCGTAAATAAGGTTCAGTGGTCCTCAAAGTATCAGAAGGCCTTCCAAACTATCAGAAATGTGTTTTGTAAGGGATCAGTTATACAAAGTCCTGCTTTCAACCATGTATTCATTCTGTACAGTACATGGGTGCTTCAGAAGACGAGTTATGGTCTGTTTTGCCACAATAATTGGACTATGGGATTCATTCCATCCTTTACTTGTCCAGAAAAATGTTTTGCAGGGAATAATGGTATGCCATGATAGAGGAAGAGTGTCTGACAGCAAAGTGGGCAGTAGTAGCCTTGTGCTACTATTTGATGGGAAGATGCTTCTCTTTGGTCTCTAACCACACATCTCTCAAATGGCTGCAGACCTTGTGGGCAGAAATTCCTAAATCACCCAGTGGTAACTAGCTCTGCAGCTGTTTCATTCCAGGTATGCCACAGGGCAAGTTCTCTGCATAATAATGCTGACTTTTTTCTCCGAGTGTTCCATGAGCACAGCTCTGAGAGTAGGGCATGTGAAGGGGTCTAGGCAACTTTCAGAAGGTACTCCCTTTCCACTGACATACTAACAAGAGAGCAGGATGAATTGAAAGCCAGCCCTGCTGATTTCTGGTCTGGCTCTTTAATGCAAGTCTGGAAATATCTATAGCCTGGGTCTTAATTCACCTTGTTCTCCTGGTAGTGTATTAGTGGAAAGGGGGTCTCAGGTAAGGTGTGCATAGATTCCTTTACATCAAGCAGCACTGAAACCAGCAGTTGACATTAAGCAAGAGTTTAATCTTTCAACAAACAGTATAGTTTAAAGTTATAACTAGAAAACTGATGTTATATAAATCAAACACACAATAGCCTGACTCATAGTACACAGTTTGTCATCACTTATGAGTTTTGTTTATTTATACATGATGTTTTGGGAAGATCACATGAAGCTCAGGCTTATTTCCAGATGCAATCCATGAGAGGAGGATTGCAGAGGGGAAGATTACCAATACAGTACTGCAAAAAAAAAAAACAATCAACAAAAATAGAATACACATGGAAAAGCAGCAGTACTGTAACATAGTACAAAAGGGATACAAAAATAAAATAAATTAATAGTGCAAAAATGTACACTGTAACAGGAAAGGAAAATAAAATCAAGGAAATATACAAGAGCTGCAAAGGATTATTATGATGCTATCAAAGCACAGTACCAAAATTAGCATAATATGCAAACAATTTACTAACAGATCCCCAGTCCTCCAAAGTAATAAAGTAAGCTTGACTATTGTTAACAAATGTATCTTAATGAAGTGAAAAGAAGAAAATGCCCCTAGCTATACACAATGGGCTAAATATTCAAAGGGGTTGCATCTTACGCAACTGAGTTGCACAAGTGCAACCCCAGAATTGTGCCCTGGGGCAATATTCAAAGGTGGTAATTACGCAGCTCAATTCCCACTGCACTGGGACGCAAAGATAATGTATGCAGCACATCTCCAGGGGAGGTGCCCATGCATATGTGGCACATCCCAATATTCAGCCTGGGATGTGTGATGCATCTGCTGGCACAACCCAAAGATGTGCTGCATACCTGGGCTCACAGTTGAGCCTGTAAAAAATGGCTCAAGTGCATGCCACCCACAGGTGTGCTGCTGTATTGCTGTGTGCAACATAGCAGCCACCAGCCATGGGTGGCAGCCCCCCCAGAACACTGTGAACAATCACCCACACATCTTCCTGGTGGTCCAGTGTAACCCCCCACCCCTCCCATAGTGGTAATCGCAGTGCTCAAACATATGGCCAAGTCCCTGGCAGTCTAGTGGTACCCCCTCCCCATCCTGACCCTTTGATCACCGGTGCTGTACTGTAAGAATTATACCTGGTGGTCCAGTGGTACCCCCCTCCCCATCCCAAATTCCTGCTCACCAGTGGTGTAATGTAAATAACATCCCTGGCTATTCAGTGGTACCCTCCACCCTGGCCAAATCCCCGCTCACCATCAAAAAATGAAACTATGCCTCCCTTGTGGTCCAGTGATAACCCCCACCTACACAGGACACCCAGCACTCCCAGCTCCACCCGGTCATTGGCAAGCAGCAGACCCACCCTAATACCACCGTGGCTGCCTGCCAAATGACAGCTTACAGTAGTGGCTGCAAGCTCATTGGTCCACACTGTGGACCAATGGACTTGCAGTGCATACTGTAATAGTCACAACTGTGTGAATGAAGCCATTCATTCACAAAGTTGTGAGTATTACAGTATGGGTCTGCTGCCCGCCGATGACCGGGGGGAGCTGGGTGGGCTGGGTGTCTTGTGTGGGTGGGGGTAACCACTGGAACACCAGGGAGGTGTAGTTTCATTTTTCAACAGTGATCGGGGATTCAGCCGGGGTGGGAGGAACCACTGGACCACCAGAGATGTTATTCACATTACAGTGCTAGTGATCAGGGATTCAGGATAGGGAGCGGGGTACCTCTGGACCACCAGGTATATTTCTTACAGTATGGTGCCAGCGATTGGAGGGTCAGGATGGGGAGGGGTACCACTAGACTACCAGGGACCACGCCATATGTTGGAGCACTGCGATCATCACTATGGGAGGGGCTGGGGTACACTAGCTACCAGGGTCCTGAGCATGATGTCTGTCATGGTAATTGCCCCTGCAGGCTGGGGGGAGGGGATCCTCTGGACCTCCACTGCCAGCACCGCATGGAGTGCAGGGCACCAGGTGCATTTTGCTGGCAAGCCCTGTACAACTCATGCAAATGGGGCCATAATGACATGTAAATGGCCCCATTTGCACCTTGCATGCATAATGACTACATTTGCATATCAATGTCTGAATATAAGGAATTTGTGCATGGCGTATCTCTGATGTGCTGGCACAGTACCCATTCCTGGTATTCAGACCTGTCGGGGGGGGGGGGTGCACCAGCACATTGTATTTGCACAGGGCACAATCTTTGCTATATTCAGAAGGGATGCACCATGGCTAGGGCTGTAAGTTTTTCACAGCATGCACATCCTTCACGGATACTGTGAAAAAGATCATTTTATTATCGGCAGTGCAGTCTCCATGAAATCGCTGAAATTGGTGACAATGAAAGTATTTTCAGTTCTTTATTTTTACATTTCTCAAATGAGGTAATTAAAACATGTCCAAGTACTTAATTGAGCAGTTCTCCTACATCTCTTGGTGATGCAGCAAGCGAGGTAATTAGAGGACCACTACATCACAGATTAAAAACTTAAATCATCTGTGTTGTGGCACGTGTAATTGAAACCCTTAATTAATTAACATCTAGATATATCTGCGTTTCAGATAACCAGTAGGTAGATGTGCTGCAAAACGTCTGATTACTGTGCTACTACATCTTGCCTTACCCCATTTTTGTTAAGCTAAATAATGTCGGTGAAACTGTAACAGTCTCCTGCTTCCAAGACCGGCAATGTGAATGCACAACAATGGTGTTCTCAGTACGAACATGGGACTATTCATGTTTCTGGTGAAGTGCTTCTCTGTATGACTTGTAACATACCGGTGGATCACAAATGAAAAGCCATCTGTGATTGGCATCGCGATGCATTTTCCCATACTGCCAAAAAGAGGAAGATCGAGATAAACACAGCTTCACACAGTGAAAAGCAGGTAACTGTTACTAAGGCAAATCAGTACAGTAGAAGGAATATTAAACCAGAGAACCTCAAATTGTACTCTATGCTACAACAAAATAACTTAAACTGAGAAATAGATGTTGAACTATTGTTTTTAACTTACTGCCATAATTGTGTGACTAATATATATTACCTTTTATTGCATTAAATATTTTTGCACTACCAAACTGATTTGTGTGTTTCTGTGAAATCAGCTGATTTTTGAAAATTTGAGCCGTGAAAATCGGCAAATTTTACCGTGATTTTATTACAGCCCTAACCATGGCACATCACTTTTGAATATATTCCTTGGCTGCTCTAGTGCAGCTCAGTTGTGCTGAGCAGGGACTTGCGCCATTGCCAGGCGCTTGTTTGAATATCAAGCTCAATGGATTACTCTCACGGTAGAGCTCATTAAAATTAAGAAAATGTATTATATACACAATCAGAAACTGGAAATTTGGCAGGAAATCTGGGCATCCCTCAGTAAGATTATAATGTAAGTAAAATATCGGTGGCAACTAATACCAATGTTATCAGTGTGCCTGATTTTTAATGACTATATTCTCAAAGGATATGTGTGAAAAGTCTATAATACTGTATTTTTTTATGCATTTGCATGACAATTAAGCTATATCAATACCTGATGTAGAAATAAAGTTTTAAAAAAAACACAGTACAAAGGAGGCACTCAAGAGAGTAAGGGAAGTCCTTGCAATACTGCCAATGAAGGCATTTGCATTCAGTGGGGAAGATAATGGCAGGCAGGTACTGTAATAAATACTGAAAGGGCAGAAAGCCGTAGTAGGAGAGGTGGAAGATGTGGGAGAACTAGCAGTAGAAGCACATGGAAGAATGAAGGGGGCGGAGAGTTCACTACAGGAGTTGGTGTAAATGGGGAAGTCACAAAGGAGGACTTTGAAGGATAGTGAGTATGGAAGGAGTATAGAGCAAGAGGGAGGCTGTTCCTGAAGTTGGGGAGCATAGGTGCTGGGTTTGTAAAATCCTTGGTGGGGCCCCGAGGTCAGGGGGCAAAGTCCCCAGCAGGGGTCTATGGGAGAAGAACCCCCTATACTTGGGGGTCTGGGGGTTCAGCCCCGCAGGTATGAGAAAAGTATAAGTTGCAGCAATCCAATTGTTTACAGTGCAATGTAGAAGTGAAAGACACTCATGAATCCAATGTAGTGTAGTAAACAATACTACCTTGTTTAGAGCCCTGTCCCATTTTGAACATGTGCTCTTCCTCAGAAAGGCTGGTAATGTTCATACTGTACAGCTGATTTTTATAGTGACAGTCTGTTAAGGCATAGTGTTCAAATACTGTATCTACAGTGCAAACCCAAAAAAGTGAAAAACTAAAAAATTCTATCAGACCAGCTACAGTATATCAGTCTTAAGAATAGTGCACTCTAGCATCCAAAATCATTAACATCAGATTTCCTTTAAAGCCAGAAAATCAAGATTACAGTATATTGGTGGTGGTTATGTTTTTTCATCCCATGTGGGTGAGTTTTGAGACATGAATTGCACCAATGATAAGCTCTTGATCTTTTGACCTCCCACACCAAATTGGAATTTTTTACATTCTTTATAAAATTAAATGACGCTCACCAATGGGATTTTTGAGCATTTGCCCCCTCCCACTCCCAGTCTTCCTCTGTTGCTATGCCATACATCTAGCAGTTTATTCTGAATTCATAATTATGGCTGCAAAATCTTGATTTTCTGGCTTTAAAGAATATCTGGTGTTACTAATTTTAGATGCCAGCATGCATCCTGGGTTGCTAAGGCAGCCACAAAAAAGTGGAGGGTTAGGGGCACTTATAAGAAAGTAGAAAAATGGGTGACACAAGACAGAAATAGAAATATATTGATACAACATTTTCACCATATCATACGCCTAAAACTGGCATGAATAAAAATAACAGCTTGTGTGGGAGTGGTGAAAACAAGCCATTGCTGTTTTCAATACCTGTTCCCAGTAATGAAGGGGTCCAAACCAAAAGATGTCATTTCTTGACTCCCCAGAATATACCCCCAATTTTTTATAAAATCAGCCCCCTCACCACAAATTATGAAATTCCCTCCTATTACAAAAAGGGTTACTTCACTGACATGCATCAAGTAAAATGGCAATTTCTTTCTTTGATGCAAAAACAAACTTTTGTGTTGCCACTTCTACACACAAGGAGCTGATCACCTGCCTGACAGATGTGACTGCTCAGGCCTGATGAGAGGCAGCAGATAGGCTGGGTCACTCTGAAAAAATAAACACACACATGCACACACACACACACACACACACACACACACACACACACGAGAAAGGGGCACACAGTAACTTCAGCAACCAAGGCTAATGTTTTTGGCATTTACTACACCACCATTTTTTACAATACAAGGCATCATCCTGCCCATACTCCATAGCACGATTAATTACCTTTTGTGCCCACCACCCTGTTGACTCAGTTTATAATCAGTTAGGGTGTCCGTCTATTTAAAAACTCCATGTTGTCCCACTCATCTTTTTTTTTTCCTCACTATTCTCTTGTTTCCCACTCAGCCACCATAGTCACCTCACCTCCAGGGTCAGAGTGCGGCATAGGGGCATACCTCTCAACTGCAATGAATTTGGAATAGCGCAATAATTTTTACAGTGAAATTTACCCTTTCTCCACAAGGTTTACTAATGTTCTCAATAATGTTAGAGCAATTTCTGGGTACACAAAGTAATAAGTAATTGAACTTACTTGATAGAAACATTCCTTAACACTAAATATATGGGATCCACTAAGGGAGTGACCACATTCTGGTCCTTTGCTTGCATTTGCCAGTGCTATGAATTTTAATGCTGAGTGGTTGAGAGGTATGCACAGGGGTCCGGTCCACTTCAATTTGTGGTGGGATACTATCATACTCCTATCCCACCACTTGCCAAATGACTGAATGAAAACAATCAAACAGCTGTCAGCTCAGCTTCCTTGCTTCCTTTCTTATCTGGCTCCTGTTGCCTCTCTCAGACCATCTCGGTACTGTACTGTACTCAGGTCTTGGTCTTCCTCAGCAACTGTCTTCCTGATCTGACCTCCTGAAGGCCGGTTCTCCCCAGCTCCACTCCTCCTCAGGCTCTTGAATCTCCTTGTCATTATGACAACCATTACACAGTCACTCACACAACCTGGCAGCTCACTGACTATTAACTGCAGGCGAGGGGAAGGGTGGCTCTGACCATGTTGTACAACTGCACCGGTCTGCCACTCACTATTCCATCTCCCTCGCACTGCCTCACTCCCTTGCCACCACCTGCCTAGCTCCCAAGTCCTTGCTATCAAAATCCCCACTCTCTTTACACATATACACACTGTATTGTCAGCAAAAGAAAAATGCACCAATTTCAAAAAAGGCCATCAGTAGGTGCGGGAAGGGGTTGCTCTCTTTAGTGCACTGGGAGGTGCATAGTAGGTCACAGGGGGCATGCACCTTAGCAAGTCAACAAACAGGGAAAAACAGTTCCTAAGCAAGCCAAACATAAGGTGAATAATTGGTGGAGCTGGGCCCTCTTCGCAGCATATTGCAGGAGCCCAGGTCCAACAGGCCCAGAGAACCTGGTGCCTATTGCACTCACATAATGAGTGGGTGCTGAAAAAATACCAAATACTAAAGTTTTAAAAGAATACAGCACTCAAGACCAAAATTCAGTGAGAGATTATTAAAAGATTTAATGATTCAAATAAAAATCAAAACTTACAACAAAAGTGAATATAAATGGCACAGAAAAGCTCAGTGCAATTTAATAGCTCTCACACATACTCTGCCTCTGCACTTCGGGGCAACAACCCCATTCATAAGAGGCATAACCACACAGTGATCTTTACTTGCTTCAGTATATTTCTTTACAAGTGTTTTACAATCAAAATTAATTAGAACATTTGAGTGTTTCTTCAAATAAAGTGCTGCCAATTAAGGTAAGTGTTAGAGTAGCAGGCCCAGTGGTGCTGAAGGCTGAAGCGCTGGATGCCTTACCTCATGCCACACTGGCAACCCATGTTCGGGAACGAGCACAGGCCACTGGGGTCGGCAGGGAGGAGGAGGAGCGAGCATCCATTGGACTGCTCTCCTTCTCTGGGGAGGTGGGACACCATCATTCAGTGCACTGCTGGATCCTAACAGAGGCTGAGGGCTAGTGCGCTGAGGCTACAGCAGGGGAAGCTGAGGCAGACATTAGGAGGAACGCATATGGGAGCAAGCACGTTCGCTCCTTGGGCGTCATTGCACATTCCTGGCTTGAGGGAACAAAAACTGGAGGAAAACGAGGTCCTGGCATGCTTCATGTTGGTCGGTCCCCGGCAGGCGCCACCCCCTGACTGGTAGCAACACATCTCGAGCACTGATATCCTTCTGAGAGGTGGGTCGAGGGATCCTCACCACCCCACCGTGGGAGCAAGCTGTGGGACGGCTGGAGGGAGAGCAGCAAGCGGTGGACAGGGCTGGGGGATCCGACAGGAAGTTCTGCCACCAAGGGACTGGGAGCAAAATAAATTAACTAAAAAAAAAAAAAAGTGTTAGAGTAAAGCTTACATCTGCAAAACACCAAGGGTAGGATTCACAAAGCAGACGCCCTTGGTGCAAATGAGATGTGCCGTCCCAAAACAATGGTATTCACAGAAGCATACACCACAAGATGCACTATGTGCATCCCCACTGTGAATACCACTGAAGCACCATGGTGTAACGTGAGTTGTCCCAGCACAACCAGGATGCACAGAAGCACCCTGGACCACACAACAATGAATAAGGGGCAAGTCAGCAAGGGACACATTAGCAACAGGGGGAGACTGCAGTGGCACAAAGGACACTGGTGAACAGCCCGGAAGGGACTGATCACAGGGCCAAAGGGCTAGACAGTGCCCTACCAAAGCAGATAAGGTGCACAGACGGAACACACATGGTGACACCTGGAAGCACCAGACACATACCCAACACAGGGGACCAACAGGCACAGAAACCATGAACAGGGGTGACTGGTAAGATGGGGCACAGCAGCAGAGGTGCACTGGTCAGCACATCAGTGGGTGCAACACACATCCTGGTACCCAGGAACATAGCAGGGCAGACATGGGAGCTGCAACACAGGTGCACACAAGGGGACGGGCACAATGGCACAGAGGCCGAAGGCCATGTCCTGCACAGGTGGAACATGCCCACAGGCACTTTGGACCACAAGAAGAGCAGCACAACAACAGGGGACCAATACAACAGAACCAACCAGCCTGCACCACCCGCAGAATAGGGGCAATGTGCAAGCCAGCACAGCGGAAGGCAGCCCAACAGGCCTTATGCAACAAGGAGGGCACACACTGTAGCATGCATGAAAGGTGGACATGGAACATGGATGTGCAGTACCACAGGGACACATGTGTGAATGGGAACAAAGGTACAGTGGAAACCAGCAAGCACAAAAGGGCACCAGCATAAGGTAGAATGAATGACCACAGACACCGTCATCAATATAAAAAGATTTACTCAAAAAGGAATATGAACACCAGAAGCACTCTTTACAATGGTACAACAAACTAGGAACAGGGTAGGGTGGTGTGGGAACGAACACAGGAACAAGAAACAGTGCACACAGCAAGGGGACAGTATGGGGAGGGAACAGGTGAAGACAGCTGGTTAACGGGGATGGGCATGGAGGGTGGGGGTCAAGCAACAAAGGAGCTATATATAACTGGCCCAGTGGACTAATGTCCAAAATGGGCCACAGCCTGGCATCCACCCCTCCAGTCCCTAGTATGTAGCACCAGCACAAGCAAGGTTATTGCCTGCAGGAGCTGCCCCTGCCTCCTGTACAGTGGCGAAATGGCTGCCGGAGCACCCTCCGCAGCTGGATCCCTGCCAGACGTCAAAATATTCTGCCTCTTTGCCTTTGTATCTGCCAGGAGGCACCACTGTGTGGCAGATCAGAGGGCATTAGAGAAACAATTATATACTTTGGAGTCCCAATATAAATCTCTCAAAAATCAAGCTCCAACTACATCTGTATTAGCACAATTGGCTAGTACATGAATCTACTTCAATGCCCTTTTAACCTGCCATGCTAAACCAATTCTTAGACGGATGTGTCACGCTTACTGGGAAGGGGGGGAAGGCCAGCAGGCTCCTGGCATATCGTCTTAAACACCAACAAGCATCTAAGACAATACACACTCTAGTGGACAAGAAGGTGTGCACTGCCATTTGAACAGAGGGGTGAACGAGATCATGTCCCAGTTCTATGAACATCTATATGCATCTCCCCAACCCCCTGATCTGGCTAAGATTCAAATATTTTTAACTTCACTACCCATTCCAAAACTCCCAGACAGTGATACTAAATTGTTAGAAGCTCCTATAACAGCTGAGGAAGTGAACCGTGAACCGGGCGATTAAATCTATGAACCCCCGTAAAGCCCCAGGGAAAGAAGGTTTATCCATAGATCTGTATAGAGTCCAAGGAGTTAATCTGGCCCCTTATCTGGTTCATGCTTTTCAACATTCTCTGCTCACAGGGCATTTACCCCATCTATGAGGGAAGCCACTATTAAGGTGCTCCCCAAGAAGGGGAAAGATCCACTTTCGGAGGTATTTACTGCCCTATCTTCCTTATTAATGCCGATGCTAAAATTTTGGCCAAAGTGCTCGTGAGTCAGCTTGAACCTCTCCTACAAGGCCTGGTTCATCCTTCCCAAGCTGGATTTGTCAAAGGCCATCAAGGGTCGAATCACCACAGAACACTGCTTTCCCTAATGCACTATGCCAAAATATCCAAGATACCTTCCGTAGCCCTAGCAATAGACTTTGAAAAGGCCTTTGATTCAGTCGAACAGCCTTTTTTGTTTCACACTCTCTCCATAATGGTTCTGGGACCAAGTTACATCTCTTGCATAAAGCTACTATATGCTTCCCCCATGGCCTCGGTTCTGACAAATGGGACTTTGCCTCTGCCCTTCCAACTACAGAGGGACACGAGACAAGACTGCCCCCTTCCCCACTCCTGTTCATCTTAGCCATAGAGCCCTTGGCCATCATGCTTAGGAACCCTCATTCCATTCCAGGTATACAGGTGGGTGATGCCAACTTCAAAACATTCTCATATGCCGATGATCTCCTCCTCACTACTGAGCACACTTCACAAGGGATTCAGATGATCTTTAACATTTTGGCAGAATTTACCAAGGTGTCAGGTCTCAAATTGAATCAGTCTAAAACTGAGGTCCTTCCACTGAACTCTGTAACCTCTGGGAATTGGTCTCTTAATGGCATAAAATATCTCGCCATTATCCTACATCCAATTTCACTTAAAATGCTTTCAGCCAATTTCACTACCCTATTTGATTCTCTCAGACAAGATATAGAGAGATGGAAGGCACTGCAGCTCTCACTTAGCAGAAAAATAGATTCAATCAAGATGATGACAGCTTCTAAAATGTTGTATCTATTGGCTCACCAACCTGTGCCTATACTGCAGAAATGGTTCCAAAAACTGGAAGCTCTGATGGGTAATTTCCTCTGGGAGGGGTCCCCTCCTTGATACAGCAAACTTAAACTATGGCAGCATTGGAGAAGGGGAGCCTGGGGACTCCATTGGTTATAGCGATATCATATGGCCTTTGTTTCAGCTCAGACCTTTAGATGGTTTTCCAAAACTGGACAGGCTTCTCCATCCTGGCTCCAGCTGGAAGCATCCTTAATCCATGACCCTTCCCCGGCGGTGACCCTATATGGCAAGAAAAATTTACCTTTGAGCCTTCCCCCCCTCTATCCCGATATCAATTAAATACTGGAGAAAAGTTGTAGCATTTTTGGGACATGATCAGGCTCCCTGGGAATACATGCCCCTTTGGGATAATCAGGCCCTGAAAGTAGGCAATAATATAATCCACTGGAAATTCTGGGAGGCACAAGGCATCTCCTTGATACAAGACTTACTACTCCCAGAAACTAATACAACAGACACCTTTGAGGCTCTAAAAACTAGAAATCACCTTCTGGTTTCCCACTTCTGGAGATATCTTCAGATTAGAGATGCCATAACCCATTTATCTAATTTCCCTCACACCAAAGTGCCACAGCAATGCCCCCACCCTATAACAACTTGGGGGAAGCGTACCAGGAATAGAGCTAATGGGATATACATTGCCCTTAGAGAGGCCTCCACAGACCCTACCCAAAAGGCTAGAATGCAGTGGGAAAAAGACCTGCAGATTCCTATTTCAGAGCAGCAGTGGGAACATGGGTAGGTAAGAATCCACTCGGCTTGCCGGGATGGGCGCACATGGCTTATTATGAACAAGACCCACCACAGATGGTATCAGGACCAGGCCAAACTTAAAAAGATGGGACTCATCTCAGCTGACACCTGCTGGAGATGTGGTAATCAAGGAGCTCATCTGTTCATTATATTATGGGAATGCCCCAACCTCCAACACTTTTGGTTAGCAATTCAAGGCAAGTGTATGCAGTTGTTCCCCAAGATTGTCGCTGATCCCTCTTTACTTCTCCTGGGCTGTGGTTGTCCTACCACACCGAAGTATAGTCCAGGGGATCAATGGGTCACACTGGTTGGGGCAGTAGCCAAGAGACTCATACTGATGAGATGGACAACCTCGGAGAGACCCACCTTTCATGAGTTCCTCCTGGCTCTAGCCCAGGGGGCTACATAGATACATAGATACATAGACAGTGTCGGCAGATAAGGGCCTATGGCCCACCCAGTCTGCCCATTTGAGTTTGTAAGTTCAGTTTGTTTTCCTAGAAGTCTGTTTCCCCTTACCCCTGCCATCTAGAATTCCTTTATGTCTATCCCATGCATTCTTAAATCCCGTGATTGTTTCAGCCCCCACCACTTCCTCTGGCAGGGTGTTCCACTTGTCCACACCGTTCTGTGAAGAAATTTTTCTCATGTTTCCTCTGAATCGTCCCTCCTCCAACTTCATCCCATGCCCTCTAGTCCTGAAACATCTTTTTCGCTTAAAAATAGTGTTTTCCTGCACCCTGTTCCTCCCTGTAAGATACTTGTATGTCTCTATCATATCCCCTCTCTCCCTCCTCTCCTCTAGGGAGTACATGTTCAGTTCCTTCAACCTGTCTTCATAGGACTTGTGATGCAACGTTTGAAAGGATCTCTAGCTTTGCTCGAGGCCCATCCACTCAGTTTGACAAATGCTGGCAACCCTATCTGACTTCAAAGCACTGTCATGATACACACTGCAGGGCCACTTCATTAAAATTCCTTGTTTTTCTAGATTGATTTCTCCCCCCCCCCCTTATTAGGACCTGGTATTCTAGTAGTTATTGTTTTTTACTATGGCTAGGCCCATCTTTCAGTAAAAGGATTGCCTTTTTTGTATATAGTTAATATTATAGTATGCCCATCAGAAGGATGCACTTTTGTTGATTATTCTGGGCTCTATTCAGGCCCACTTTCACAAACAAATCTGAGACATAGGCTATTACTCCTAGGCTTCCCTCCCTGTGGGGGATAAAGAATCCTAATCTCATCCTGACAATTTCTGGATTAAGTGCATTATGTGTAGTATACTATGCTATATCCTCTGTAAGTACTTAGCCATACTATATGATTTTATCTATGTTAATTCAGTTCTCTGGCCCTACTACATGTGGTGGTATGAGTCAGAATGTTTATGTAATATTGAGACTATGTACGTCATGTTAAAATAGTAATAATAAAAATTTTAAACTTAAAAATAATCTGCCTCTCCTCCTCCTCCTCCCCAACACATCAGTCTGGACTATCCATGGACCTACAATGGGGACACAGACAACAAGAACTCAGTGTCATGGTCCACATCACACACAGACATGCACACGTGGCAGGCAACTGCCTGCTGTGGGCATTGCCCCCCCTGATGAACACATAGAGGATGCACAAGCAGAATACTTACATGCACCCACACGACCAGATCCCTGGCCTCCTCCACTGGCCCTAGCGATCCTGTCCTCCACTGCCACAGAAGTCCTCTGCCTGTCTGCTGGCCCTGTGAGGGAAACACAAGCAAAGAGCTCTGTGAGGTGAAGGTTGTGAGTACAACCCCCTCCCCACACCTGTAACCACCAGCAACACCACTGGTGTCAGCATGCACTGTGGCCATGGCTACACCCCACATGCAGCAATAGCATGGCATGCCATACATCTGTGTGTGTGAGTGTGTGTGTGGTGGGGGTGGGGAGCCATGCACCAGGACATACTGTCACCCCCCCGAACCAAACCCCTGCCTGCTAGAGTTACTGTAAGGTAATGTGATTTACCTCGGCATAGCACTGCACCCCTGTGTGCCTGTTGGCGAAGTCTTTGGAGTCTGTCTGGGTCCCGGCACTGCTCCCCCATGTGCTCCACACCTATTCTGTGCACAAGGAGCTCTGCCACCCTCACCTATACTGCAAAGTGAGGCTCATGGAGGTCCTATGACCCAAAGAGCTCCCCTTCAGTGGCATGACAAGGGCCACCAGCTTGACAAACTTCACCTCCCCCTAGTTCATGACTCTGGGCCCAGCTGCCTATGCACATGGCATTATTGGATGCAGTTCTCTTGGAGCAGGTGTGCACAGTACAGGCTTCTGGTGTGCAATGGCCTATTCGCGCTACATGCGCAATAGGCCATCGAGCAATGGACCGCACATCACAGTGTTGCAGCATGGCAATGCGTGATTGACGCTAATTGTTCATCACCATCCATGTGCAGTGTGCACAGTACGGGTGGGAGACCAGGGTCAGGGGTCACGCCTGGGTTGCGCATGTGTGTATCGTGCGTATCTGCCATATTGTGAATGGCATTCAATGCCAACCACAGTGCACTGAGGTTGGTGCATACTGCCAGACATGCACCGTGAACTGCAGCAGTGCATTGATGCAACATCACACCACTGTGCCATACCCACACACAATAAGACATGCAGTACAGATCCAATTGTGCATGTGGACTGGGATACACTGCTGTCATCGATCATGCTAACAGCAACACCGGACAGGATGTGTTATGTGGGGAATTTAGAATTCTGTGGTCAGTTGTTAGCTAGAGTCTGCAGAGTGCAGTAGCAGTTCCAGTAGCAGCTCTGATAGAGAGCTGCAGTGTTCCAGTTTTTCTTACCTTAGTGGAGTACAACATTTCCCAGCTTTTGTGAAGTGGTGGAAACCATCTCCAGGGATTTCCTGTTCTTAATCCCAGGAGGGATGGAACAGGCTGCCAGGATGTTAGGGGCAATCCCCTGATCCTACCAGGACATTGGGAAGCTACTTTCTGTGACAACGTCTTGTGAGTACGTTTGTCTTTTCTGAAGTCTGCCCAGGAGTACCTGCATTAAAGGGTGAATTTCTCTGATAAACGGACCCTGTCACCTAAGACATTAAAAAGTTGGCTGACCACAGTGGAGTCTAATATATGACTGTCCCTGTGAGCAGAACTTTTACCTTTGACACCCCTGAGGTGTTTTGCTGATGTTAAGTGTGAAATCTCAGCCTGGTATGGACATTTATGTTACTGCTTCCTGTGTGGAGTTAATTGGGTACCCTGTCCAGAAGTGCAAACCTAGCATAGCCCTGAGCAAACATTTTTTCCCCAGGACCTGGACTGTGGCCCTGGTATTGGTCCCACCAGGTGTATGCCTAGTAGCTGCACTTTGTTTCTGTTTTATAATGTCTACTCCATCTGCATATCCCACCTTGTCTATGGTGACAATCAGTGTAAGCCCCACCCCTCTCTGTTCCCTAGACTGTGAGAGGTGTGCCTGCTGGTTAAATAAGGGTCCGTTGGGGGGTTACATAAGGATAAAAAACACTGGGATAGTTTACAAGAAGGGGAAAGGAAAATATTGTTAGAATTACAAACATTAAAATCTAATGGGTTTAATGACTACATACCTTTCATTCACTGATTAAGTATTTGTCTATGTGCAATAGGGGTTTGTGATGGATTGCTAATACACTGCTGGATGAAATGTGTTTGGTGTTTTGCAGATGTAAGCTTTATAATAAAACAATAGATAAAAACTATTTATTTCCCTTATACTATGGTGCCATAATAAACTATAATAAATAATTGTGTTTTTAGATACTTATTGATTTTTAACTACCAGTTTCTGTTTCCTGGTTTGTCCACCCAGGTCAGCAGTGTTGTGAAATGAGGGAAAGTATATACCTTTATTAGGAATCAATTGAATTCAACCTTTGTTTGCTACTCTAAAGAGAGCCGACCTGGAAGGATCAATCACTTAACTTTAATTAGCGCACTTTATTTGACGGAATGTTTGAAACACTCTAATTATTTAATTAATTTTGATTGTAAAAAAACATTTTTAAAGAAATATACTTAAGCACCTAAAGATCACTGTGTGGTTATACCTCCTAAGGAAGGGGTTGTTGCCCCGAAGCGCAGAGGCAGAGAATGTGTGGGACCTATAAAACTGCACTGAGCTTTTTTGTGCCATTTACATTCACTTTTGTTGTAAGTTTTGATTCTGATTTGAATCATTAAATCTTTTAATAATCTCTCACTGAATTTTGGTCTAGAGTGCTGGTTTCTTTTAAAACGTTAGAACCTGGAGCAAAAGCAGGAGGAGGAGAAGAAAGATTACACAACAAAGGTCTTGGAGTGGAGAATGGCAAAGAAAACAAAGTCAAAGCACCAGAGGGGGTAGGTTGATGGAAGGAGAGAGGAGGAAGGATGAATGACTGGGAAGAAAGCTGAACCAGAATTTTGAAAGAAATTAGGTGAGATGAGATTAATATTGGGAACTGAGGGAGGGGAAGAAGAGATCTGAATAGCGGGACAGTGGTGGGTGAGGTGAATGCTACTGAAGGCAAAGCAGTAGAAAGAGTGGAAAAGGACGACCAGGCTGGTAAGTATGGATATATATGTGTTGCACAGAAGACCACATCTGCATAGTCAAACACAGGGAGGATTATCTTGAGGACAATCTTGCAGTGGACATGGAATGGAACTCAGGGTTTGTTGATGTAAAGTGCACTATGTTTGGGGGATGATTTTCTTTGGATGACAACAATCTGTTAGTAGAAACATTAAGTTACAATCCACCCACACCTCAAAGTACTTCAAATGGGGAACATCTTCGAGGGGAGCCATCTACAGTCTAGAAGACAGGTGTAGTGTGGAGTACGACAAGACACTTTTTGCTTCCTAAGAGCATGGAAATTAAAGGAAAGTTGATACTAATGGAACCAGTGTTGGATGTTGTCAAAATAATGCTGACAAGTAAATTTCAGGTGAAGGACCAAGACTCTCAGGGCAAAGACTGAGATGTCTATCTATGTATACAGTATATGGACATGCAAAGATATCTACAAAGGAGAGATCTTTTATGAAGATGGAGAATAGCATGGTACCAAGAAGGGAGAATCAAAGACTCCTGATGAAATGGAAAGGGGGTGGGCATTACCTCATCACCAACTTGAAATGACTGTGAGTAGAGATGTGCCAAAGTTTTAATTCACCAGTGAAGTTGCCACAAAGTGGCCAAAATTCACAATTGCAGAGTTTTGTGAAGTTTTCCCTGCCCTCAGCAACTTCGACTACCCTCGAATTGCAAAGTTTTCTTTTCTTATAACTTCACTTTATTGATAAATGTTCAGCAGTACATACATCCTTGCAATTAGTGAAAACCTTAGACAAAAATCATCATGCAAAGGTTTACAGGTAATATTTAGCGAAGTTCAAAAAAACAATACATATAACTTCAACACTGACCTGACATGATCTAATAGAACATGTCCATCTGGGACATTTCCAATAAAAGAGAAAGTGCTGAGGAGACAAAAGGTGTAGCCATGTTAGGTCACATTCAGTAGTAATGATAGTATATAGTATGGTCTTGGAATTTATTCTGTATTTCCTAAGAGGGAAATTATCTACAATGTATTAATCCCAAGGGCGACAAAATTCTAAGAATTTTTCTTGATGAAATTGAAGTCTTGCTATGAGATACTACATCTCCTGGATCTCTTTTACTTTGTGCAAGCAAGTGGAGACCTGAGACATGACATCTGATAACCAAAGGAGAGTGATGCATTTCCAAGCTGCTGTGAGCAGAGTATATAACATTCACCTGAGAGGTCTGCTTTTATGGGGTTTAGTAGGATACCTAAAGCTAAGTTTCCAAAAGTATGGGGTACTGAAGTTTGCATATCTTGTAAGCCATCTCTGACTGCAGACCAGAAGGGAGCTAGTCTAGGCTAAGATTAGATGATATGTGCATGTGAGCCACGTTCACTGCACAGCCTCCAGCAGAGATCTGTGTTAGTAGTCTGAAAGTGTTTGGTGACAGAAGACGTTTGAAAAAATCAAACTAAGACCTTCCAATGAAATTCTCTTCACATCGGAGAAGAGGTGACCTTCCAGCTGTCTGCAAGTCCTTGTCCCCACTCCATCGTGGAGATTCTTCCCTTGTGTCAAACATATGGTGCAAGGGAAGGGATTGATGTAAGCTGTAGCAGGAGCGATTGGCACTGCACCCTCTGAATAGGATGTCACAGCCAGCAGTGCTGCACATAGTACCCCCAAAACCCTGTATGGATCACTCTTGGTGCTGATGTTAATGACATGTAACATGGTAGTTAAAGTATTGTAGGCTGTTGCAGTTGACAGGTGGTAGTGGTAGTGTGGGAATGCAATATGCCTCTGCACAACTCACAAAGTGACCATTGGGGCTACCCAGCTGACTTCTGTCACCACCAGAATCTGACAGTCATCTCTGGAAGGGAACCCATGGTCTCTCGAACAGAGAGCAAAGGTGACATTGACAGAAACATTTGATCAGTAATCACTTCATGGGGTGTACCGTCAAGAAGATCGCTCTTGAAAGGGCATCATTCATGCTTGTAAATGAACACACTGCATAAAACAAGTGACAGAAAGGGACAGCACCTTCAGTATAATTTCAAATGCTTTTTCAAAAAAAATATAAAATTGTGACCAGAATGATGTATGCAGCAACAAAATGGTAAATGGAACCCCTGCTAGAGACATCAACCCCCACCCCCAAAAAACAGCAATTGCACACAAGGGCAAAAAGTAATGTGTACATAAATGTCCTGCTGTCAATGGGGCTTTAACTTTAATAAAGTGAATTGTACAAATGCAGCAATCAGAAGATGAGCATGCAATGAGGCATCAGTGCTAAGATTGGAAATCACATGTACTAGTATGATACAGTCCTATTTTAACAATGTACTAACACAGAACTGTCCCATTTTCACTTCCTTCTCAGCAAAGGCTGTCTCTACCGATTCCATATAGTGATGTCAACGACGGCGGCTGGCCAAGCATCAGACCAGGAAAGACACATGCAGCAGACAGCAAGGAGGCAGAAAATAAAATACTGATTTATGAATAAATACAAAATGGGGACCGAAACTAACTCATACAACTGATATTTTGCAGGGTCCAGCACACACATTCATGGTAAACTCAGCTTTTGCAAATACATGGGAAAGGCACTCTTTAATGAGTTAAATATGTATTCCCTAAAAGAAAGGAGGGAAGGGGGGGGATACGATAGAAACATTTAAATACCTCACGGGTATAAATAAGGTGAAGAAGGGGAGCATTTTCCAGAGACAAAATGCTCAAGGACAAGGGGTCATACTATGAAGCTTGGTGGGGGGGGGGGCTGAGAGGAAATGCGAGGAAGTTCTTTTCCATGGAAAGGGTGGTAGATGCCTAGAACAGCCTCCCATTGGAGATGGCTGGTGCTAAAACAGTTATAGGATTTAACAGAGCATGGGATTGACACAAGGGGATCTCTGAAGTAAGGCAAGGGAGGGTGCAAACTGGAGGCAGAGTAGGGTCTGCGGTGGCAGGGTAGGTAGGGAAAATAGGGCAGACTGGGTGCATCAAGAAGTCCTTATCTGCTGACAACTTCTATGTTTTTTATGTCTGTATCCCATTCCCATGTATCTCTGAGTTTCTCTTACGGAGGAATGGATCCCTTTTGGAGAATGGAGTATACGTCTGAAATGTATAAGAATCTTGTCACCACTGTGGCTCCCCAGGAGGGAAATTTCTCTAAGGGAGTTAAATGTCTAGTCAGATCTTGGCAATTATTTCCCAAAGTAATAAAGTGCCTAACCTGGAGAAATCTAAAAAAGTCCATTCACGGTAGATGAAATTGTTGTATCAGAGCATCAAAGGTTTTTACTGTGTTACCCTGAATGTACTGCATGAAGCTGGTTAGACCATTCTGCATCCATTGACAGTAACCTCTATCATTGCGGTGGGGCTTAAGTTGTACTGTGTGCCAAATTAAAGAGAGAAGGCCTATTGTGTTTGGGGTCTGAGTAAGTCAACATAACTTTAACAGAGTATGCAGTGAGTGTTTGATCCATGGATTATGTACCTCCTGAAGTAGTTCTGACATTACTGGGATTGAAAGTAGAGCCACTGGTAGAAACACAGTTCCATTTTCATACTCCATAGAATATCACTGAGACTCAACTCTTTGTTTCACCCACGTGGCTAAATGAGATGCCTATGCGGCCAAATAATAATTCTTCAGTTCTAGCATGGCCAATCCTCCCTGATCTCTAAGATTAGTAAGATATGAGCCTCCCTCTCATGGATGGTGGCCCCCCAAATAAATGTGTTAATATCCCATAATAAATGAGTCTAATGTGCTACTGGAATTGGAACTGGTAATGTTTGAAACAAAAGCAGGTAGTGTGTTAGGATGTTCATTTTGAACGTATTTACAGTGGTAGTCATAGAAAAGTTTCTCAGTACTGAGGTATACTTAGGTATACTAAGGCAGAATGAGGAAGGATCACATAGTGAATGCAAATTGTAACTTCATTGCCTCAGTGGTACCTCAAGGTACCTCGTGGTACCTCAAAGTAGGAAACTTTTAGACAACTACCACTGTATGTGACCCAATAGCAAGAGCGGTAAAAGTTTCCATCTAGCTACAGCTGCCTGCACTGATTTATGTAATGGTCAGTATTTTATCTTAAACATATGAGAAATCTTCGGGGTAACCTGCATGCCCAAGTATCTGATTCTATTGTTTGGCACCCATGAAAAAGGAAGGCTCTTTTTATAGTCCAGGTATATGAGCAACACAGATGAATAATTACAGACTTGGTATAGTTTATTTTATGACTGGAAAGGGCTCCAAAGTCCCCCAAGATTGTAAGCAAAGTGGAAACAGAAATGTCTACATCCAACAGAAAGAAGATACTATCGTCCATATATAAAGAAACCTAATGTTCTTCTTGACCTACCCTTACCTCCTTAATCTCAGGATGTTGTCTAACTGTAGTCATTAAAGGTTCAAGGCTTAAGGCAAATAATAGTGGTGATAAAGGACAGCCCTGACACGTACCCCATCCTGAGGGAAATCTATCTAATGTACACCCATTAACTTTTACCGTTACCACCAGGTTTGTGTATAAGATTGGAATGACATGAAAAATATTGGGAAAAATTGAAAGAAATGCAGAGTATGATTTAGAAAATACCAGTTAACCCAATCAAAAGCTTTTTCTGTGTCCATTGAAATAGCAAGCTAAATACTAAGTTTCATATTAGGTGCTAAGAGAAGCAAGAAGACAAATTTGCCCATGATTGAGTCTATTCTAATAAATATAGTAATGTAAGTTATATCCAGAAGGGATTACATTGTCCAGTTTTCTTTTAAATACTTCCTTTGGATCCTTCACCACCACTTTGAGTGGTACGTTGTTCAGCGGGTGAGCAATTCTACATGTAAAGAAGTATTTTCGGTTTAGATGTTTAAAGTTCCTTCCCATAATTTGTAGTTGATGGCCTTTATTAATTCATATATCCATTTTTTAAATTCAATACCTAGTTCTCACATTAAGTACAGATCATTTATCACATCATACATAGTAATAAATCCCCTCTGAGTCTTCTTATTTCTTTTTTTCCATAAGCATTTTTTGGGGGTTTTCTGGTTTTCTCCCCAGACCCGATCCTGCACATCCCCGATGTGACGCACATGTGTGGAAACATGAACACATCACACCCTACGGGACACCCCACCCTACCAGTTGCTCCATTACTGCCTGCACCTGCCACTGGACCTCTATCCTGTGACAACAGGACTATGGAGAGGTGATCCACCCACTCAGGAGAGGAGAGCCAATGCTTGATCCAGCTCCCACCTTCCCCCCTCATGCCGGCACCCCAACAACCTGAGTCTGTTCCTGAACCCAGGTCACTGGCATGGTGTGGGGCATAGCATCCAGTGCCTCAACTCTCAGTGACACTGGGCTGGCTAGTCTTCTTATTTCTAAAGGCATATGGTTTAGCATATTCATCCTTTACTCATAGGTTTTGTCTTTTATATAGTGTATGTTTTTGGTATATCATCTCTGCACTTTCTCTAATGAATGACAGTCCTGCTTTTTATATGGGCACCATAACTGGGCAGTGCACTCTAAGTGAGGCATTTAATATGCACTATGAAGTCAGGATTATCCTTCTGTGATGAGAAGATGTTTAATAATCTTCTAGCATTGTCCTGGATAAATGGACGCCTCCTGGCCCAATCAATCCTGCTCCTGCTTATCGACTATGGCATAACCCTCTACTCCACAGCAACCAATACTGAGCTCTGCAGGGTCAAAACCCTATATAACCGAATTGCCAATTTCACTACACAAGTCTCTGCCTGAATGCACCACCGTGACTGCTCAAAAAGGCCAACTGGCCTCCCCTGTCCACCAGAAACACGTTTTGCATGGGTACAATGGTGCATAAAATTGCCATGAATAACACACCACCTATCTGCAACCCCTTCTTCCAACAAAAAGCCCCTGACTCAAACCAGATCAACAGTCACTGCCCACTACAAAATCCCATTGCTTAGAACAGGTGCTGGTCAAAGGACCTTACTTTACCAGCTGCCCTATCTGTATAACTCATTACCTCTGCATGTGTCTGACCAAACACTGTCTTTTCCTGTTTTCAAAACTAAATTGTGGGACTGGTTAGGTAGCATGAATATTTGTAAATGTCTGTAATATGCTAGTTGTTTGCACTGTAATAGCAGACAATATGCTAGTTGTTTGCATTGTAAAGGCACACCCATTGTATGCTTGTAACTCTTCCACTTCCATTTGGCTGCATTTGTCTGGTCAACTATGAAAACAAGCAGATTTGCTCATAGCCTCACCAGACATTAATAAACAAATAAAACCAAATAAATTGTCCCTTTATACACCCAGTTTGATCTCGATGTATTAAGGTCATACAATGTTTTTGAAGTCAAATGGCCATTATCCCTGTGAACATTTTTAAATCCAAACAAGATAAAAAGATGGGTCTATAAGAACCACACTCTAATGGGTCCGTTTCTTGTTTATGTAGGACTGTACGCTGCTCTTACAGAAATATAAGTGTGCTGTGTACATGCAGAATGCATGCCACATGCTTAATTGTGCAATGTTTGAATGCGGTTCGCATACACAAAGTGAACCTAAGTGAACCAGGTATAAAAAGCAAATCATGTTTGCATGCTGAAAGCTTGACATGAGTGAGCAGTTAAGCTAGTGTGAACATCATTTAAAAATCACATTAGGTTCACATGTTGCACGCTTGCCATGTGTGCAGCAACTAAACTGGTGCAAATCTCATCTGAAAAAACATCAGTTTCTATTTCTAATACTACTGCTAGCAATTAGAACCATTAAAATACACTTTTCATTGATTTACCATTAAAATTAAATAAACTCATTTATTCTGATCCTTTCGCAAGTTGCTTAATGGCTTTTGATTTTTGTCATTATGTTTCCATTAATTTGTGAAGTATAGTTTGCTTAATGTATTAAATGCCTAGGATATAGTCAGCCAACATCCCCCATTCCAGATAAGCAAAGAGGGGCCTCTGTGTTGTGAAGTCTGACCATTTTGTTTTGGGCCATGCAAATGCCCTTATGCCTATTTAGTGCTACACATGTGTTTCTCCATGACTGTTTCAGCTCACCTACTTTCCCTTTGTCATTCTGTATGGATCATATACACTATGGCCATGCTCAGCACTCTTTGAGCTGAGTAGAGTCTTAGAAGCATACACCATTCCTCACATTTTGTCACTGAAATAAGGAAAATGGATACTGAAAATGAGGGACAATGAAGGACACTAACCCTCACGATGATCAGGTCATCTCCTGAAACATGGAGAATACAGTACCTCAGAACACAGTGGAAACTGTTGTATTTATTTGCACTGATATTAGCACCTGAGAATGAATTTCTACCATAAAGCAGGGATGCTATTCAGGTAGGGCAGAGGGGGCGCAGTTGCCCCCCTTCCCACATTTGTGCCTAGATTGTTCTGATGGTGTGGCAATAGTGGCATTAAATTTGGATTTCATCTTTTGCACAGTAAGTGCCCCCTTGGCCTGTGTGTGCTCATGCTGCAGGTGCACTCCTGACTCGACTGTGTCTGTATTGTGTTGTCCACTCTCCACCTATTAGCAGCTGCACCATCACAGATGACATGGAGGAGCTCCAGTCAAGCAAGAGCATGACTCATTTGAATGCAACACTGTCTTTCCCACCACAGAGTAGACAGTCTGCACACTACAGCTCGCCTCACAAAAAAAAAAAAAAAATCACAGGCCCACCCTCCCCATGGCAGCAAGCTAGGCACAGCAACAGTGGTGATTGATTAGTGCAGTACAGTGCAGTGTATCAGCAGCCATGGTAGCAGCCAAGCAAAAGGCAAGAAACAGCAAGGGAAAGGATTAAGGCTTCTTTTGGCTAGGCAGATTTACTGTATGTTGTTATTTTTATTTTGTACTCACAGGGGTTGTTATTTTTTTGTTACTAACATTTTATTGCTTTATTTTTCTCTTATTCAAATTGTTGCTGGGTATACATTCTGCTGCATTATTACAGGGTGTGCCTACAGGTGTATGCTAACAGATTACTGCTGTAATCTTCTGATTCAAATTGTCTTTTGCAAGGTATATTTTCTGTTACTGCTTTATTTTTCTCTGTAGCAAAGTGTTTCTTACAGGGTATATCTTCTGTGAAATTATTATAGGTGGTGCTTTACAGGTTTTACAGTTTTATCTATCATTAGGATAAGTTTTCAGGGCTACTGCATTTGTTGCTGGCTGATTGTTTCTGCTCTTACCTCCTTGTTTCTTTCATCCGTGGTTCTTTCTCACCAGGGGAAGGGCCCAGCCACCCACCCCCATCCCCAACCACCCCACACTACACTCCTTTTATAGGGTAGCACAGTCGTGACATTTCCTGTGGCAAAGCAGGATGGGGTGGATCAGTGGGGTATCCACACAGCCACCACATTTACAGGGGCGCTAGTAATTTAACATGTTATAACAAGTTATACAAAAAAAAACAAAATCACTTTTGATTTCATTTTCTTCCTTCTAGTTACTCTGACCATGTAATAAACCCAGAAACTTATCTGGAATGGATATCATTAACTCAAGTACTGTGGAACACTTTTCAGAAGGGCAGTTTTACAGGATTTAGGACACTGTCTTACATGCTGGACTATTGGAGATCTAAGGGCTCAGCTCCAGGCAGCATTGGCAGAGACTGCATGCCTCAAATTGCATATTCAAGAGGAAATATATTATAAGAACCACCTGCCATTTCCCCAACATCCAACAGAAGAACCTTGACCACAGAGAGTAGTTGGTCTGGGAGGTTAGCAGGTGGTTAGGTGGGGCAAATCAGGTGCCCCGCCACTCGGTGCTCTCCAACATATTACCTCCACCAACCATATAAAAACTACAAACAGGTGTCTGCCTCTATCTCTGAAATCAAACAAAGGGGCAGAGGACACTGCAGCACAGGAGCTAGCACAACAAAACTCACCCAAAACAGGAACCAAAACAAAAAAAGCAAAAAGGAAATTTAAAAAAACTTCTGATCATAGGAGACTCCATAATTTGCCAGCCAGAAGTAATGGTCAGATGTCTCCCAGGTACATCAGTGTGGAGAGACACTGACCGCATTGTTAAAATTGTTCAGGAAGCAGGAGAAAACATTGATGTCCTAGTACACATGGGGACTAATGATCTCACCAGCCAGTCAGTTGTGAAGACCAAGGAACACCTGTCCAGGCTGGGTGACAAACTATCATCCATTTCATCCAGCATTTCCTTCTCTGTGATCCTGCCAGTCTGGGAGAGGGGGGCAGATGGACAGAAGTTCAGAGAAGGGGAGATAGGGGAGCTAAACATGTGGCTCAAGGGCTGGTGCCAGGAAAAAGGAGACACATTTGTAGGGAACTGGCAACAGCTTTAGGCACTAAAGTTATTTAAATTTGATGGACTGCATCTTACTAGGGAGGGAGTCAGTGCACTGGGGCAGAAGCTTGGCATCTTTGAAGAATATTTAAACTAGCAAATGGGGAGAGGGTTGCAGCACACCATACGTCAAATGGAAAGACCACCCCTCCCCCCTCAGCTAGTGATCAAACAAGAGTTCAGCATGTCTGCAGTTCATTTGCATCACCAGGTAAAGAAAAAGGTCCAGCTCCCCATACAATGCACAGGGGAAATGCCAGACCACACTCAACAACTAACACACCAAAATCTGGCCAATGGAAGATCATGTACACAAATGCTCACAGTCTAGGAAACAAAGATCCCAGACCTGCAGGCACTAATGAAAGCGGCTAAACTGGACATAGTAGCAATTAGCGAGGTGTGGTTTACCAGTAACCACACTTGGGAGACTTCAGTACCTGGCTATGTACTGTTCAGAAGAGACCGAGGTGCAAAAAGGGGGGGGGGGTGGAGTGGCCCTGTATGTCAATGAAAATATCAAAGCTACAGAAATTCAGAATACACATAAGGACCTCACTTACAACTGGTTGCCTCAATTGCAGACTGCTAAGGTAGTGGACCTGTATTCCCACAATTCCCTCCTCTCCCTCCTCGAAATAAGGAACAAATATAACCTTCCCACTACTTGCACCTTCAAGGTCTTTCAACTGAGACACTTAATTGGGCAAACATTTGGAACCTTCCCACGAGAATCCAAAATACAACCTATTTTAGACAGCTTCCATGACCTTTCCTCTAAACCACATTGTCTATCCCTCTTACAGTCGTGGCCAAAATTATTGGCGCCCTTGCACTTTTTTCTAATAATGCACCATTCCTTCCAGAAAATTGTTGAAATTAAATAATATTTTGGTATCCACATATGTATTTCTTTGGTTTGCAGTGGAATAAAACACAAAAATCAGAAAAATTTACTAAGTCTTAGCTTATCCCATACAGAAATCCTTAAATGGCCCGGGCAAAATTATTGGCACCTTTTAGAAGTAGTTAGAAATAATTAGATTTCAAGCAGGTGATTCTCCTTCACTTTGGAATTGAACTCACCTGTGGTGAGTTGCAGGTGCCTGCAATATAAAAATCACTCATTCAACAGTTTGAATAGAGAAAAGGACTCATTCTCCTGTTTTGTGTCACTGTGTGTACCGCAATGAGTATGGAGAAAAGAAAGACAGCCAGAGAATTGTCAGAGGAGGTCAGACAGAAGATTGTAGCCAAGCATGGACAATCTCAAGGCTACAAATCAATCTCCAGAGACCTTGATGTTCCTGTTTCCACTGTACGTAATGTTATCAGGATGTTTAAGGCCCATGGCACTGTAGCCAACCTCCCTGGACGTGGCCACAAGAGAAAACTTGATCAAAGATTGCAGCGCAGGATTGTTCGAATGGTGAAGAAAGCACCTTGATCAACTGCCAAACAGATTCAAGCTGACCTTCAGACACAAGGTACGATAGTTTCAACTCGCACCATCCGTCGCCAACTTAATGAAAGCGGGTTATATGGTAGGAGGCCCAGGAGGACCCCACTGCTGAGAGAGAGAGACATAAGAAAGCCCGACTGGGGTTTGCCAAAGCACACCTGAACAAGCCAAAATCCTTCTGGGAAAATGTCCTGTGGACAGATGAGACCAAATTAGAGCTTTTTGGTAAAGCATGTCATCTCTATGTTTACAGAAAACAAAATGAAGCCTTCAAAGAAAAGAACACCTTCCCTACAGTCAAACATGGAGGAGGTTCAGTGATGTTTTGGGGTTGCTGTGCTGCTCTGGCACTGGGTGCCTTGAACATGTGCATGGCATCATGAAATCTGGAGATTACCAGGCCATTTTGGAGCGCAATGTTGAACCCAGTGTCAGAAAGCTGGGTCTCCGTCGAAGGTCATGGGTCTTCCAGCAGGACAATGACCCCAAACACACTTCAAAAAGCACCCAGAAATGGTTCAAGACAAGATGTTGGACTGTTCTGAAGTGGCCAGCAATGAGTCCAGATCTAAATCCCATTGAAAACCTGTGGAGAGATCTGAAAACAGCAGTTGGGAGAAGGCACCCTTCAAATCTGGGAGAACTGGAGCAGTTTGCACAAGAAGAGTGGGCCAAACTGCCAGTAGAGAGGTGTAGGAAGCTCATCCATGGCTATAGCAAGTGGTTGATTGCAGTTATTTTGACCAAAGGCTGTGCTACCAAATATTAAGTCTAGCGTGTCAATAATTTTGTCAATGCCATTTCTTTTCATTTTCTGATTTAAAAGGATATATTAAATTCTGAATCAAAAACAAAGGTTCTGTAATATTAACAGAGAAATAAACACTTGTGGAGACCAAATACTGTACTGTTGTTAATTTCAACTTATGTTTAGAGGAAATTGTGAGTCATTTGAAAAAGTGCAAGGGCGCCAATAATTTTGGCCACAACTGTAAATAATTCTCTTCTAGCTATAGGCTACCAAGATGTTATACCTGGCTCTAAAATCTGGTCTTCTCTGTTGCCAGGTTCAAACATAGATTGGCCTAGAGTCTGGCAAGACTTATATAGCTGCATCTCTCAGGATAAACTCAGAATTACCCAATACCATATTTTACACAACCTATATTATACACCTGTAAAACTAGCCAAAATTGGACACCTACCTACCTCTAACTGTTCTAGATGTGGTAATGCTGAAGGGAATCTGCTACACATTCTTTGGTCTTGGGACAAAGTCGCTCCTCTATGGTGCTCATTCCAATCATATTTAGATCCCTTACTTGGCCTAGAAGACCTTTTTACTGTGGAGATTTGTATTCCATGAATCTACTCTAATAACAGGGTTAAAGAGTGTAAATACCATATAGCCTTAATCGTAATGGTGGTTAAGAAACTAGTGCTCAAACACTGGTTGAACAACTAACTATAACCTACACTGAATGGCTGAATGACCTCTCAGCCTACTTTAGGACCAATCATCTGATTGCTGGTTCTTGTAATAATCTGTCAGGTTTCGATAAAAAATGGGGTAAATTGTATGCCTTATACTTGCATTGATAATAGTTAATTGATAGACTCCCCAAAGTCAACATAAATGTATTCAGTTCCTAGCCTTATACACAAACTCTGTATAATACTTTATAGCACACTCCATGGGGTTTATGGGGGGGGGGCTGCATGTGGGTGTGTGGGATGTTTTGTTTTACTTTTATGTATTTTCCTTTTATATGGCCTATTCGTTGTCCGTTGTTTGTATCAGTTAGTCTTTCTTCAGTATTTCATATGCTATGTTTACCATAGTATTATATTACAAAATCAATAAAGATGTTAAATTACAAAAAAAAAAAAAGAATACACATAAGGAGCCAGAAGAACTGTGGGTCACCCTGGAAACAGGAAATAGGACAGCCATATGAACTGGGGTTGTCTATAGGCCCCCAGACCAGGGGGAGGACAAAGAGACATTACTGTTATCAGATATACAAAACACGACAGTCCAAGTAGAGGTTCTCATAATGGGAGATTTCAACATGTCAGATACAGATTGGTCAATATCGGCAGGAACATCTGCCAGAACTAGACACATGGTGGATTCCCTGCAGGGGGAGGGCCTCAAACAACTGGCACAACAACCCACAAGAGACAGGGCTATCCTAGATCTAGTACTGACTAACAGCGGAAGGATCAAAGATCTCCAGGTAGAAGGTCACCTGGGGACCAGTGACCATCACATGGTATGGTTCAATTTGGCCACTAGAACTAAATCATCCAGTTCCAAGGTAACAATATGGGATTTCAGAGGAGCTGACTTTGATAAGAGGCCAACAGAATTAAGCTAACCCTGGCAAAAAGAAATACAAGTGAGGTGGTACAGGCAAAGTGGGCAAACATTAGGGATGCAATACTTGAAGCAACATCCCATTGTGTTAGAAAGAAAAGGAAGTGCAAAAGAAGAAGGAAACCACTTTGGTTTTCAAAAACAGTAGCTGAAAAGGTCAGAGCCAAAAGGCTGACCTTCAGGAAATATAAGGGAATGTAGTGGGACGAAGATAGGGAGGCATACCAAACTTCCCTAAGGGAAGCAGGGAAGGCAGTAAAGCAGGCAAAGGCCCAAACAGAGGAAACACTAACACAAACAGTAAACGAAGGTGACAAGACTTTCTATAGATACATTAGTGAAAGGAGAAAGTCCAGAGGGGGTATTGCTAAGATCAAAGGAGATAAGGGGGCATGTGAGGAGGAGGACCATGTTAAAGCATTTATCCTAAATAGATACTTCTGCTCAGTATTTACTGAAGAGAAGGTAGGACAGGGCCCACAGCTCAGCACCATGGACACAGGAGGGGAAGGAGGTGTGCACTAGTCCCTTCACAAAAGAAATGGTCCTACATGAGCTCGATAAGCTCAGGGTGGACAAGGCAATGGGACCTAATAGCATACATCCCAGGGTACTAAAGGAGCTAAGGGTGGAACTAGCAGTTCCATTATCAGAACTTTTTAGTGAGACTCTGAGCATAGGAGAGGTCTCAGAAGACTGGAGAAGGGCTCATGTGATCCCGCTTCACAAGAGTGGTAGCAGGGAGGAGGCAGGGAACTACAGACCAGTCAGTCTTACCTCAGCAGTGGGCAAGATTATGGAGGCATGCCTTAAAGAAAGGATAGTGCAATACCTGGAATCCATAGGAGTACAGGATCCAAGACAGCATGGGTTTACAAAAGGAAGGTCCTGTCAAATAAATCTCATAGATTTCTTTGACTGGGTAACCAGAGTGGTGGACCAAGGGGGAGCAGTTGATGTCACCTACCTTGATTTCAACAAAGCCTTCGATACTGTTCCACATAGAAGATTGATTGATAAGCTGGGTAGGCTTGGGGTGGGTCAGAAGTTGGTCAATTGGGTGGCAAACTGGTTGACAGGCAGAAATCGGAGAGTGGTGGTAAATGGTATACAGTTAGAAGAGATGCAAGTCACAAGTGGGGTACCCCAGGGATCAATCCTGGGGCCAGTCTTCTTCAGTATCTTCATCAGTGACATTGCAGATGGACTGGAGGGTAAGGTTTGTCTGTTTGCAGATGACACCAAGATCTGCAACAGTGTGGATGATCCAGATGGGGAAGGCAGAATGAGAAGAGATCTGGATAAACTAGCAAAATGGTCAGAAGAGTGGCAACTGGGATTTAATGCAAAGAAGTGCAAGATCATGCACATAGGGAAGAGAATCCCTGAAGCCACCTATAGGCTGGGAGGGGTGTTGGTGGAAGTCACAAGGGAAGAAAGAGACTTGGGCATCATCATCACCGATGATCTGAAATCATCCAAGCAGACCACTAAAGCAGTAGGTAAGGCTAGGGGGATGTTGGGGTATATTAGTAGGGGTATCACAAGTCAGAAGAGGGAGGTAAAATTCCCTCTTTACAAGACAATGGTTATGCCCCATCTGGAGTACTGTGTGCAGTACTTGAGGCCTCACCTTCACAAGGACATTAACCAAATTGAGGCAGTCCAAGGAAGGGCAACCAAAATGGTACAGGGACTGCATCAGAAAACATGAGGACAGATTAATGGAGCTCAATATGTATACCCTAGAGCAAAGGAGGGAGAGAGGTGATATGATCGAAACATTCGAACACCTTAAGAGCATTAACAAAGTGAAAGAGTCTAACATGTTTCAATATTAAAAAAATAGCAGAGCAAGAGGACACAGCATGAGATTAGAGGGAGGCCGATTAAGGAGTAATGTGAGGAAATTATTTTTCAAAGAAAGGGTGGTGGATGCATGGAACGGCCTACCTCAGGAAGTGGTGGATATGAATACAGTGCAGGGCTTCAAACAGACATGGGAGAGGCATAAGGGAGCAATACAGATGAGTATGAATAGATAGACCATTGACAGAGCAAAGGCCGATGGCACATTTATAAGGTAGAAAAAGAAATGGGCAAATAGGATGGGCCTTGTGGTCCTTATCTGCCATCAACTTCTATGTTTCTATGTTTCTATGGTTGGGTGGGTTGGTTGGTGAGGTTACTTGATCACGGATCATGCTGGGGACCAGGGATGGTCAGTTCTACTATCCAGCTTCTAGCAAAAGGATGGAGGAGGAGCAGACTGAAAACTGGGATGGTGGCACGCTGGGCCAGGCAGCAGGTTCTGGCTAGATGGCCAGGTAAGTAAAAATAAATAATTTTTTTAAGGGTATTGTGGAAGAAGGAAGGACTATGGGCAGCTGCAGTTATAGGGGTGCTAGCTGCACATTCAAGAAGACTTGATAGACCATGAGGCCTGTTTCTGCTGGCAAGTTTCGTGTGTTTGTATGATTGTAAAATATTGATATGTTTTTCATGTTTCTATGCCTTTGAGTTGCTTCACAACTAATATGGGATGGGTACTAATGAAATGGAGTTGGAAAGAGAAATGGAGACAAAGTTTTCTTTTAGTGGTGGTGGGGGGGTTCAGAACTTTAGCCCCCAAAGAATTGGTTAGTAACTCAATGGATTTAAGCCCAAATCTGATGCACTGCTCCTAGGTATAGACAGATGAATCTTATACATTTTAATTTTTCCTGATTTGCATATCACCTTTTAGTCACAACAAATACATTTTACCTTTTAGAGACGTTTCAGACATTCTAGAGCTTTCCACCAAGGGGCTAACTAGAACCTGGCCTCCAATGGCTGTTAGCTTCCCCCTGCTGAAATCTGAAATGGTGCCCCAGCCATAAAGTCTAAATTTACAGGACATCCTCTGTGCGATCATCATGTTTCCCATGAGGGATGGATGAGGAGCAGAGCAGTTTTCAGTGGTAAAATGAGAGCTGTCCCTTGCAGTCAGGGACAGTTGAATGGTATGGTATGCATAGACTATTTGAGCCCCACTATAGTCAGGCCCCCCCCAGTGAAACTGACCTCCACTTCCCCACATTCAGGCATGTTATGACATAGGGCAAGGGAGACTTCAGGGGTATGCACCATTGAAATGAATGGGGGTATTTTTGATTATTTTATACATTATTGATGGTGAGTTGGAAATTAATGAAGGCCACCGCTTGACTAACAAGAGCCTTGTTGTAGAACAGTGGCCTTCATTATTCTCCAACTATCCATTATAATGCATAAAATTACAATAAAAATAACTCCATTCATTTCAAGGGGGTACGCCCCAGCACTCTGGCCCTTGGACATCATCTCTTAAAAACTTCTGCCTCTGGCTTTCTAGTATGCAGGTAAGAGACTATCAACTTATACCTATACTTGATGGGTTGGCTGTAGCAGCATGGCCACACCTGCTGCAGTGTATGTGCATGGGGGGGGTACTAGCCATGTGGATGGATGTTGAGTTATTGGTATTTTTGTGTTTGCCCCTGAAAGTCTGTTTGCATAGAAGCATTCAAAACTATGGAGAAAAAATAGTAGGAGTATAGGCCTGACAGAAGTAATTAAGTAGTTTTGTGGGTAACTGTGTGTATTAGGGGTGGGAAGATCCACATGTGTTTCCATTGGAATGTGTGCTATAGGTCAGCTGTGCAGCGGAGATGAGAGGGGAAAAGAAAACTAAGAAGTATAATGGTGGATACAAGCATGTTGCGTGCATGCAGATGTACAGTATGCAGATTTGTATTGAAGTAGAAGTGAGCCATATGTGTGCAGGCAGTATAGCTTAGTGGTTAAAGGCATTGAACTGCAAACCATGAGACATGGAGACATGAAGATCTGGGCTTGAATCTTATCAACCCCTACTTGAATATGATGTGATCCTGAACAAGTCACTTAACTTTTATGTGTCCAGTTATCAATGACCACTTGCTTTTTGCATGCATGACACGTGGATGCAGTCTGTTCCAATTAAACATAAAAAGCATGCTTCTCACACTTGCTTGCTGCATGCATGCATGCCCCATGCATGCAGTTGGTTCCAGTTTAACATCTAAATCATGCTTGCGGCATGCATATCACATGGGTAGTTTTATGTGTGCAGCATGAAAACATTTCATATAATTATTTCTGTAAGGGTGTGCCTGACACCAAGATGGAGGGCATTGGCCTCCCTTCAACAAGCTATTAAGAGTCTGTTGTATTACATGGATCAAAGTCTAGGCATACTGTTTATACCACTCTGATGGGAGCCCATCAGGAACTGAGGATTTCATATTATGTAGCCTTTAATTTGAGTATTAATCTCGATGGCCACGATAGGTGCATCTATTTCAGTCTGAGCATCTTATAGAGTTTAGGAAGAGGTAGATTCCAAAAAAAGAGGAAAGGTCTTGAGATCACTCCCCTGAATAAAAAGATTTATAAAATTCTTCAGATTCTTGTAGAATAATATGTTGATCACTGGAACAACCACCCTGGTTCCCTCTGTATTTATTCTTTAAGGTTGCTGTATTCACCATCTGCTTACACAGCTTTAGGGCTAAAATCTTGCCTGCTCTGTTTCCATGCTCATAATATCTCTGCTGTGCTGTATGACACGTAAAGACTTTTCTATGGTTTCTGTTAGTATTTTTTCTAAGGCAGCTTTTTTGCTACTAGTTGTTGCTTTATTGTATTTGAAAGAGTGATCTAATGTTCTAATTCTAGGTTTCTAGGTCAGATATCTGCCTTTCTAGATCTAGTCGGGTTTGGGCTCTTTCTTATTTCAGTTTGGATGCATATTTAATAGTTTCCCCTTGAATTACTGCTTTTAAACAATCCCAGATCATACTAGGGGGACTGTCTGTCATTTGCTGGTTCTGAAAGTAGTTTTGCATGATCTGATGTATGTGCTCCTTATAGCCAGAGTCATTAAGGAGACCTACTTTTAACCTCCAGCAGGTATTTCTAGTTACCAGTACCATCTGAAGGTGAAATGTTAACGGAGCGTGATCTGACTCTGTCATATTTTTTTTATGTCACTGGCCATCAAAGCATGTGCCCATCTTGAGGAAATGAGAAAATGATCTATTCTTGAATATGTATTATGATCAGCTGAGTAGCAAGTGTACCCTCTCTCCCCCAGGGTGAAGATAGTGGCAAGCATCAGTGAGTGCCAGTTCATGAGCTAGATGGGTTAGAATTTTATCCAAACTTGAGACTACAGGTGTGCCCTGACTTCTACAGTCTAACAGCCCAGAAGTTGTAGAATTAAAGTCTCCCCCCCTATAATATATAGTCTGTCAGGCTGAGAAACTATCTCTGTGAGAGTACGTTTCAAGAATTGAAATGTAACTAGTGCTTCATTGGATGTGTCTATGTTTAATAATGTGCAGTTGGTATCCCTATACGTGCAGTCAATCAAAAGGAACTATCCATCATTGTCTGTTGTCACCTTATGAACCTGCAGGTGAAGTCTTTCTGAACAAGGATGGCAATACCTGATCTATTGGGGTGAGCTTCATAAGAAGTACATACTTCTCCTATCCAACCTCTTCTGATCTTCGAGTGTTCTTGGTATGTCAAATGTATCTCTTGGATAAATGCAACAGCTGCGTTTTCTGTATTAAGATCCTACAATATTCAGGAGTGCTTTATAGGGTTGTGTATCCCCCTTACATTATATGCTGCTAAAATAAAGTTCCTCATGAGTAGACAAGGAGTGTACAACTCATTGCTATGAGATCTCCTGGGTGTTTATATCCCTCACCTGGGAGACCCAGCTCACCATACGCGGCCACAACCACTTCTTACTTTTCAATAGAACATGAAGCAACTGTAAGAAACAACCCTAAAAATCAACATGTAGAACAGGATAACAAAACATACTTTCCCACTGACGTGTTTGGAAATACATTTACCAAATGACTTCAAGATAACCAGAGTTACCACTAACTCAGATGTATATGGTAGTGGTAAGGGCTGTACCCAACAAGCCCTGTGCTACTGGGCTGAAAAATCAAGGAAGACCCAGAGCTAACCAGGAGGTTGCCACAGTGGTCTGCCTGCCATCCCACTCACCCTCAAAAGGATATGAGGGTGGACCAAATAAGCAAGGCGGGGTAAGTTACAAATCTCAGCCCTACCTTCTTGCCATGAAGTGTGGTTAGGAAAAAAGGGGAAAAGAAAAAGGAAAGAATTTGTCTGGGGAAGAGTGTTCCTAATTCACTCTAAAGTGATACCTATTTACCCCTGACCCTGGACGAGGTATATGGGGGCCTCTCTTCTTCCCTATTCTATCACATCTGTTACAACCAGCTGGGAAAGAGCATCAAGAATTCTACACTATGAGCTTGCAGCCCACCCATGTTGCAAATCAAGTGGGAGAACTTTTCTTTGTTGTGCCAAATCTTTGCTAACCCTTTGTACAGGTTTCAAGTGCTCTTGAGAGGCTGGATCTTACCTGTGTTAAGTTGCTTGGTATGACTGGTATACCCTTGGTGATCTGACCTCTCCAAAGTATTCCATATGGAAACCTTCCACAAGCTCCACATAGAACTGGAAATACCTCTCAGACTCATAACTCCTTACCCCTAATTATTATACCTGGAAAAAAAATATGAGAGACTGAGAGACATCAAACATCTTCGTTGACCCCTCTCCTCAGGTATCATAGCATAGTCTGCATGCAAATTAGTTACAGATTTAAACCATATATTTCAGTTAACACGCATGTGATGTTTATCTCAATTCATCAATACTTTTCAATACATACAGAAAAGGGATCACTCCTGGCATGGATGCAACTTTCCCCTCCTTCATCTACTGATGGTACACATTGCCTCCCACTCCACAAGTAGGGTGTAGGTTCCAGCACCTGTTTCACTTGCCAAGCACCCTGTCTCCTGTAGGCTCAACAGATTTTAGTCTTGGATTACAGCACCAGTAGCGAGCCCCCTGGCCATGTCATTCATTCTATTTGTGGTGCCTAAGTTTTTTGTTGGGAAGGTGCAGATCTTTATTTAGATATAAGTGACTATACTGCTGGGTTCCAGCACAGTCTAGCTTGTTTGTCAATAATAACAGGCCGAGTGAGTCTTTAACCCCCCCAACACACACACCACCACCTTAGACAGATCTGTGAGCTCCAATCTCCCCAGGCCAATCCAAATTAAATGGTGCCCCATGGCTGACAACTAACCATTTTAACTTGTTTCTCCAACTGAACAGACCTCCAGCTATCCCCCGAGGCAGCAGAAGCCCCACTATAGCCACCTACTCTAGGGGACACCAAAACGCACTGCTCATTTTCCAGAAAAGGAAAAAATAAATCCTGCATTTGAAACAGTGGTGTGGAGCATTTACAAGGGAAAGACAGTCACACCCCCTCCCACTTTCTTTTACACCCAAACATCAATCATCTTTTTTTTTCCTTTTTTTCCTCCTCTCCTTTCCCCTTCCCCTCCTTGAATGAACCCCCTATCGAATGCATCAGATCAACTGCTCTAGATACTTTGGGAGCACTACAACACCACATGGCAGTGAATCAAATTCCATTTCCCAAGCCATGGACAAAGGCAACAGCTAAAGAAGCAAGCAATTGGAGGGCTACCACACTGCATGGTGCTTAATCAAATTCATGCACCCAAGTCCATGCCATGGATAGATGTAGCTGCTGAGGGGTGAATAATCAGTCTGGAGGTGTCTGGAAGGTCTCCAACCCCCCTATTGAATATCCACCTTCAAGGAGCTTCTCATACCTGTCTTCATTGCAGATAGGAGAGAAATTAGCCCCCGGGCACCCACCAGTCATCTGACTTCACCATTATCCACGTGGACACCCTTCATATTGTCATGAATCCACCTCATGTGTTCAGTTCCCTCATTAAGTCCTCTCCCCCAGACTAGGGTTACCACCTTTTAAGAAGTCCAAAGTGGGACATTGCTTACTGAAATATGACTTTTCGCAGGACAATATGTAACCTCAACCAACACAACAGATTTTGTATCTAAATTATTTATTTATTTATTGAAAATGTTTCACCAGGAAAGGCACGCTGAGCAAAAAGATGCTCGTCTCACAGTGCGACCTGGGGGGAGGGTTACAGAGGAGTCAGGTATACATACAGTAGATGAGTTTAGCAGTAATGCAATACAGACAATATACATCGATTGGTGGTATTACAAATGGACTTTTTACATAGGGCGAGGAATACAGAACACTGAACAGTATTGACAGGGTAAATATGACATGGGTAAGGCAAGGTAATAGCAGTATAAACATTGCACAACAGGGACAGGGTAAACACATCATAGGTATACATATCAAGTGTACAGGCATGGTAGGAGCAAGCATAGCAAACCATACAAACAGGTCAAGGGTATACATATCAAGCGTACAGTCATGGTAGGAGCAAAGCAGAGCAAACGCTACAGGGGAGGTGTGAACATACAATGGATTCTCTAAGGGGAAACACAATAGTTACATAAGTGCCATTAGCATACTAGAGTGATAGGTCAGAACTTGAGTGCCTGTGCAGCCATGAGCTGCAGTGGGAAGCACAGGAGTCTGTTTGAGTTGGGGGGGAATAGTGAGTTTAGGAGCATGAGGGATAGGTATAGGTGGTGTGAGAGGAGGGGCGAGTGGTATTGGTGCTGAGGGTGAGGAAGGGGAGATAGGCAGGGGGGGAAGAGGGAGGTTTAAGGAGTAGGCGGGGGGAGTAAACGTGAGTGTAAGCGCGTGGAGCAGTATATAAGCCAGCCAATTGGCTATTGCCAGGCCACTGGTCAGGCTCTGGGAGGTAGCTGTGGGAGAGGTAAATGGTGGGGGGATTTCAGGGGCAGTTGCAATTTGTTGCAAGAAAGTTTGTGAGAGCAGAGGATAGGGAGTATTTGGATGATGAGTGGCGGATCTGGGCAGGTAGGCCATTCCAGAGTTTGGGGAAGAGGTAGGAGAAGGCTGATTGGCCGGCAGTGGTCTTTCGGTGGGGGATGGATAAGTAGCCTTGTGTCTGTGGATCTGAGGGTGTGAGTGGGGGTAGGAGGAGAAGAAAGGGAGGATGCTAGGTAGGGTGGGAGGGAGCCGAGCCAAAAGTTAGAAGCAAATTTTACAGTGTGGAGTAGGCACCGGTTGCTCAGGGTTGGAAGGGCCAGTAAGCGGTAGAGCTCACAGTGATGTAAGCGAGGGGGGCATCGTGGGAAAAGCGGCAGAACGCATTAAAGAGGGGGTCCAGTCTGGCTAGAGTGGTCTTTGAAGTGGAGTTATAGACTATGTCACAGTAGTCGAAGGTGGGTAGAATCATTTTCAGGACTAGATCACGTCTGATGGGTAGCGAGAGGGAGGAGCGCGGTTCCTATAGAGGGCCCTGAGTTTAGGGCGCAGTTTGGAAGTGATGCCATCTACGTGTATGGTAAAGGAGAGGTGGCGATCGAGCCAAACCCCTAGATACCTAAAGGAGGGTACTTCTTCGAGGATAGTATTGTTTAAAGTATGGAAGATCAATGGATGGGTGAGTTTGGAAAGACGCTGCCTTGTGCCGAAAGTCATAGAGACGGTTTTCTTGGGATTTAGGGAGAGTTGATTGGTATTGAACCAGTGTTGGATTTTGTTGAAATCCGTCTGTAGTTTGGAAGTGAGTTCTTCGTGGGTCTGGCCGGAGGTGAAAATGACCGTGTCGTCTGCATACATGTGTATAGCGGAGGAGGAGCATGAATTTGGCAGATCATTTAGGAGGATAGAGAATAGGATGGGACCAAGAACTGAGCCTTGGGGAACGCCAGTGGAGATAGGGAGAGGGGGGGAGATGTGGTCAGCTATTCTAGTGGATTGGGTTCTGTTTAGTAGGTAGGCGCGGAACCAGTTTGTGGCAGAATCGGCTAAACCGGCTCTTGATAGGCGGGATAGTAGGAGAGGGTGGGAGACCGTGTCGAAAGCTTTAGCTAGGTCTATGAAGATAGCAGCAGTGATTAGCCCTTTATCCATCCCGGAGAGGATGGCGTCCATGAGACGTAGTAGGGAGGAGGTGGTAGAGTGGTCTTTTCTGAAGCCGGACTGAAATGGGGTGAAGAAGTCGGTTTCTGAGAGAAAGTGGGAGAGTTGGGATAGAACTAGGTGTTCTTGGAGTTTGGTGAGGGCGGGGAGGAGGGAGATGGGATGTTAGTTAGTAGTGGAGGAGGGATCACCACCTTTTGGAAGAGGAAGGGCAGTGGCATGCTTCCAGACGGAGAGGAGTGACTCGGTGGTAAAAGATAGATTTAATAGGTCGGCAAGGGGTGTCACAATGGCTGGGGCAGAAAGGAAGAGGAGTTTGTTATCAAGACAGTCGGGAGATCACCTGGTGCAGAGCATGAGCTAGCTGCTACCTCTCGGAGCTCCGTCTACCCAACCTGCAAATTTTACCATTTAGTGGTCCCTTTTACTTTCTGGCAGTATTCCTGCTACTTTTTGGAGATCTACACTAAAACGCTTTCCGTCGGGTAGTGTAGGATGGATGCAGAATTGAAAGAAGCCTTACCTCGACACACATCACCGACTACCCCAGAGAAGGCCTCAAAAAAAGCAAGGGCCTCTATTACACAGCAAACCCTGGCGCAGGTTCCTGGCACTTATGATACGGAACCCCTTACATTAACCAGCTTCCTCAAAGAGTTCCAGCCTTTTAAGGATGAGATGAAGGAGCTGGCGGGCGAAGTTAAAAATATATCGCGTGCCCTGGAAGATTTAACTTGTCGGACTGCGGATAATGAAGCCTGTCTATGTTCTGTAGAACGCAAGAACAAAAAGCTGGCACCCGATCTGGCAGCAATGAGGCAACGGATATCTAAACTGGAAGGCAAGATCGAGGATTTAGAAGGTCGGAGTCGCCGTAATAATATTGCAATTATCGGCCTCCCGGAGAAAGAAGAGGGAGCCGATCCTATTAAATTTGCACAGCATTTAGTGGGGAAAATAGCTGGTCCTTCACCCTTTGGGCATGCCTACACTATTGAAAGAGCCCATCGCGCTTTAAGAGCGATACCTGCAGCTGGAGCCCCTCCATGTACTTTCATCCTACGCTTCCTCAACTACTTGGAATGGCAACATTTCCTTCTGAAGGTTAAAGAAGTCAAGGAATTGTCCTGGGAAGGTGCAACGTTGAGGGTGGTTCAAGATTTGCCGCTTTCGGTCCGGCAGAAGAGAGCGACTTATCACCCCATTATCACGAAGCTTATTGCAGCTAATATTAAGTTCAGGATGGGGTATCCTGCACGATTTCAGGTCCTGGTGGCCGGAATCTGGCGTAGCTTCAAGGGTTATGATTCCGCAATATCAGCTTTAAAGCAAGCCTTCCCTGATTTATTTAGAGAGCCCTGAGTTTGTTGCTACAATGTTTCTGTGTCACATCTTCCGCCCGGCGTTGGATGGCTGTGAGTAAGTTTGATGCTACGCCTTGCTGTGAAATAGATCGAATCCCAGTTTAATTTTCCCGCTATTCAATTTCCTTTTGAGCCCCATTTAACTATTTATTTCCCCTAATGCCGGTAGCGTTTTGGGGTCGTGGATGGGGATTTGGCCCGGTTGGCTCGTCTCCTTTATTGCTGGACAGTTTCCAGGTGGCCGTGTGTGCCCATTTTAATTTTGCAGTTCCTATGACTGTGCTCCTTTACTTAATGTGAAGCCGTTCGAGTATTCAGCTGATGCATGCAGTTGTTTGCTTATTTCGTTTTGTTATTTTCGCTAGATGGCGCCAGAGACTGCCAGATTGTTTGGAGCACCTCGGTAGACATGGACTGAATTTTAGTTCTTCAGGGGAATACGGCAGTACTGTAAAGAAGAGCACCCCTACTACAAATTTATTTTTAAGTTATGCTTAAGTACCTTGTTCATTATGTAGAGTTGGTACAATGTTTTTCAATATAATAGACAATTTGTACTTGGGATAGTGGGTGGTGGGTGTTTTCTGTATTACTGTTTTGGTGGCTTATTTGGTTTGTGAACATTGATTTGGCTTTGGATATCAGCTGGATATAGGGGTTAATGTTAGTTATCAGTAATGTGCTTAATAGCAATTATTACTACTTTAAACTGTTGCCTTAAGGTCTGGGGTTTAATAAGTAATATCTTGTTTGGTCTGAAGATTAGGACTGGGCATTATTGATTCGGGGAGGCTGGTGGACGGGACAGAGGTAGTGAGTTTCATTGAGCTGTAACCATGTTCACTGATAGATCGGGTGGGGTGTGGGTGGAGGGAACTGGGGGTTTGGGAGTTATTGTTGCTATGGGGGGGTTTACGTTATGAGGAAGGAGATGCTCGAGGGGGGGTTTGCACAGCACGCTCAATCTTAGCTTTAGATGAATGGACTGGTTTTATAGACTTGTGTTATTTTGAATATATTAATAGTCTTACAAATGGCTAGGGAGTTAAATATTGTGAGCTGGAATGGTCATGGGCTTCGCCACAAATCGAAACAATATAAGATTTTAAAACATTTGGTCTATGTGAAAGCAGATATTATGTTTCTGCAGGAGACTCACTTACTTAACTCTGAATGTAACCAACTATGGAGGCTCCAAATAGGTCAGGTCTTTGCCTCTGAAGGCAGTTCCCAAAGCAGAGGGGTTATGGTCATGTTATGTAGATCTGTTCCCTTCAATCCAATTCAAACATTCCAGGATAGTTTAGGGAGGTACATTTTTGTCAGGGGTACATTACATACTCTTGAGATTATCCTGGGTTCGATTTATGGTCCCAATATTGATACGCCTGGATTTTTTGTTCAGATTATGGAGTTACTCTCTCCCTATTGCAATTTACCTATTGTAATGGGTGGAGACCTAAATCTGGTAATGGACCCTGTTATTGATAGATCTGGGTTGGTTAAGAAGGGTTTATCTCCGGGTCAAAGGGCAATAAGAGAAATGATAGACCAACTGGGCTTATGTGATGTGTGGAGGATTTTTCATCTGAATGTCCGGGAGTTCACCTTTATTTCTCAGGTACATAATACCTTGTCTAGAATTGATTACGTGTTAATCTCAAATACTCTTTACCAGGTGTTTTAAATACCGACATATCCCCTGGCCCGCTATCGGACCACTCTATAGTAATGTGTCTAATTGCATTTTCATCTTTACCCAAACCTGGGAGTAGATGGAAAATTAACAATCAGTTATTAAAGAATCCGAATCTGGTTAAGTATATCTCTTCTCAGATAACAGAATTTATTTCCTTTAACCTTAATTCCACTAATTGGCTGGATATGGAATGGGGGGCATTCAAAGCTTTTATATGGGGCATTTTGATAGGCCTTGCCTCCCGGAGGAAGAAGGAGAGGCAGAGGCGTATTTCTGAGCTACTTAACCAGATTCTGGAAAAAGAATCTGGGCTTTCGGCCTCTTCTTCGGATGATTATAGGCAGGAGTTAACTTTGTTAAAGGACTCATACCTTCGGATTCTAAGCGAACAGGCGGAATGGGCGATCATCAAAACTGGGGCAATATACACGGATCAAGGAGAAAAAGCTAGCCAATTATTAGCTAGGAGGGTTAAGCAATTAGAGTTTTCCAGGTTGGTGCCTGTCATTCGTTCAGTGGATGACGGTTCATTTAAGACTTCCCCTGAGGATATTTTGGGGGAATTCGAAAAATATTTTGAGGAGATTTACGCTCCCATGAGGGATCCACCATCGGAGGAGAGGATAGACACCTTTTTAAATGGTTTAAATCTCCCCTCTTTGAGTGAATTTCATCAAGCCCTACTCACGGCTCCCATCACGGAGAGTGAAATTAACCAGGTTATCAAGTCCCTTCCTCCGATAAAACACCAGGCCCCGGTGTTCGGCCAATTTTTAAAACCTTTCTAAGGAGTTAATCCTCACTGTTGAGACTGTTTTGGTGTATTTTAGATGGTGCTGCTACTGATGTTTCTCTTTTTGAGGCCCTAATTGTGCTTTTGCCTAAACCGGGTAAGTCTCATGATTTGGTGTCCAGCTATAGACCCATTTCACTTCTGAATCAGGATATTAAAATCCTTACCAAATTATTGGCTGATCGGATCAGTGGGGTCCTTCCGGGTTTAATAGGACCTGAACAGGTTGGATTTATGAAAGGAAGGTCCTCAACTGATCATTTAAGGTTATTGGCACATGTCTTCTCGGCTTCCAGGGATTCAGATCACCCGATGGTATTGGTTTCTCTGGACGCCGAGAAGGCCTTTGATAGGGTCTATGGGAGATACTTGGTCAGGGTTATGAATACCTTCGGTTTTCCCCAACAGTTTTGTTCGTGGGTCAGTGCTATTTACAAGTTCCCAACAGCAAGAATTCTTGCAATGGGATAACCTCAGCCCCTTTCAGACTTTTTGTTGGTACCAGATAAGGCTGCCCACTTTCCCCGCTTCTTTTTAATTTATATATTGAACCCTTATTAGGCAGATCAAACAGGAGCAACGGATCCAGGGTATTCAGGCCTGGGGACACACTCTGAAAGTTCTTGTGTATGCAGATGATTTGCTATTGCAAATCTCATATCCGTCCCACTTATTCCGATTTTACTCGAAACCATTGACAATTTTGGTGTATTGCTAATTATAGGCTTAATACTGGTAAGTCTGTGGTTTTCCCTTAAATTATAAAACATACGCCAGGATATTATCCCTTTGGGTTGGCTTGGAATGCTGAGGTAATCAAATATTTGGGCCTTACCTAACCAGATCTACTCGCTTGGTTCAATTTAATCTTGACCCAGATTTGCAATGTATTGAAGTTGATCTTAAAAGATGGGCAATGCTTCCTTTGTTCATCTGGGGTAAAATTAACTTAGTAAAATGAATGTCTTTCCTCGCTTGTTTTATCCTGTGAATATGTTAAATATCTGGCTCCCATTAAAATGGTTTAAAAATTCATAGTATTATTTCCGCTTTCATTTGGAATTATAAGAAACCTAGATTGGCTTATCATAAATTGATTGCCCCTAAACTGTCCGGTGGCCTAAGACTTCCCCATTTTGGTCTGTACTACTGGGCTAGTCATGCTAATAAGTACCTTCGGTGGCTTGCTATAATAGATGGTCCCCAAACTAGTACCTATATACCTTTATGGTTAAAATTAGAGATATCCCGGATAATCGATTCTGGAATTATGCCTAGGGGCCTTGTTATATTGTTGGCACAAATCCCTTCCCATATCTTTTCGTAATTCTCCTATTGAGATATCTGTTAAAGTTCATGTGCAATTATGCACCTTTTTAAAATACTCTCATATTACGGATCCAGCTCAACCACTAATAGGTAATCCTAACTTTTTAATAGATGGGAAACCCATTAAGGAGGCTTGGTTATCTTTACTGGGGAAGGTATTGATTAAAGACCTGTTTTCGGAAGGAGGAAAATTACTCACTTCAATTGAAATATTGAACACATTTCAAATTCCTCAGGTTATGATATTTAAGATTTTTCAACTTCGGCATTTGGTGGCTAGCAAATTGGGCACTCCTCCCCTTAATGGGGCAGTTTCTGATTTCTGTGATACACTTGAGCCACTGGTGGGAAAAGCTCATGCAGTATCTGCCATATATAGTACATTACTTAATTGGACACATCCCTTACTTCTTGCTCCAAGACAGTATTGGTCTCAGCTTCTCCCAGAATATAATTTTGATTGTGCAGGCATCTGGAAATCGTGTCATAAATTTCTTTTACAAGACAGACTTAGAATAATGCATCCAAATTGTTACATAACATTTATTATTCTCCTTTAAAGTTAGTTAGACTTGGTATGGTCTCTTCTTCTCGTTGTTTCAGATGCCAACGAGGAGCTGGGGATTTACTTCATATTTTTGGCATTGCCCTAAATAGCCGCATTATGGGGCAATATTAAGAGAAACTGGACCTTGTATGGGGTTGGATAGGTTATTTACTCCGAGATATGCATTCTTGGGGATATGGTCGTATTGATGTTCGGATAAGAAAATACCATGTTAGTTTGATTTCAGCCTCGGTCAAAAAGTGGTTCTGAAGCATTGGAAAGACACAGTAGAGATTTCTTATGGCAATGGTTCCAGGAACTCCTGGCTAATCTTAGAACTGAAAGGACTATTGCAAGTCTTCAGAATAACCTGTCTAAGTTTAACCGAATCTGGGGTCCATTATATTCTTTTATTCTGTATCAGAGTAAAATGGTTTACGGTAACAGCATGTTTAAGGATAGGTATTCGTGTGCTGCAAGTGGCTACTGGTGGGGGAGGCGGGCTGGGGGTGAGGGAGGATTGCATCCGAAGGTCCTTTATGTCAAGTCTGGTGATTTCATCAATATTTATGTTCCTACTGGATGTACTCCTGTACTGAAAATTTTCAATAAAGGTTGAATTGCAAAAAAAAAATATCAAGACTGTCAGATTTGCCTTTGAGGGGTTCAGGGAGCGTAGTGCATCTAAGGTTTCGATAGGGGAGATGGGTCTGAATGAAAAGGGGTCCTGCCTGATGTCAGGGTGATAGATGGCAGGGTGTGGGGAGGTCGTTGATGTGTGGGGGTGGGCAAGGATGGTGGGGTAGGGAATCGAGGAGGGTTTGGGTGCAAGTAGTGAAATAGGAGTTAAACTCGGTGGCTACCTTCTGGGAGTCGGTGAGGAGCATCCCTTGGATGAGGAGAAGAGGTGGAGGGTTTGCTGTTTGAGGGGCGAAGAGGGAGTTAATGATTTTTCAGAATTTAGATGGGTTCCCAATATTTGCGTTAAGGGTATTGTTGAAATATTCAGCCTTGGCAAGGCGGATGGCCTTTGTACATTTGTTGCGGAGTGTGCGGTAGGTGACAAGATTATTTGGGAGGGGCGTAGCTTTGTAGTTACGCCAGGCCTTGTCCCGGGCTTGTTGGCAGGCTATCAACTCCGGGAGATCCAGGGTAGATGAGACCCACGGACTCTGCTGCGAGGGGGGCGGTTTGTCCCAGGCGAGGAGGAAGGTGTTTGAAATGTGTGAGGCTGAATCCATGCTAGAGCAGTCAGTGCTTGGGACCCAGTTGGAGTGAGTGAGATCTTCCAGGAGGGGAGAGGTTGAGTGATTTGTAAGAGCGTTGGAAATAAATTTGGGAGGGATTTAAGTCTGTGGATTTTGCGGACCAAGTAGATAGGGTGGTGGTCACTTATGGAATCAGAAAGGAGGCCTGAACTGAGGACGTGATGTGGGTGGGATGTAAGCGCCCAATCTAGTAGTGTGTGATTACCGGACTTATGGTTTAAGCCGGTAGGTTCCAAAATAGTTTGGGTAAGGTTGAGAGCGGTTATCTCAGTTTGGGATTTATTAAAAGTGGGAGTTAACCAGTTGTGGTTAAAGTCTCTCTTGACATATAGTTCACCCGACTGGGCATGGGAGGAGAGTTGGCCCAGTAGGTCAGTGACTATTGTGGTAGGAGTGCCTGGGCGGCAATATATGCCAGCCACGAAGATAGGTAGTGAGGAGGGGGGGACGGCTTTACCATGAGGAGCTCATATGCTTTGGGTTCAGCTTTTGCGAGAGAGATGGTGAAATGAAGGGTTGATCTGATGTAGATGGCCACCCTCCACCTCTGGTGGGACGGTCTTGCCTTATGGTTGTAAAACCAGGAATGGCAATGGAATTATCAGGTAGGCTGGCATTTAGCCAGGTCTCAGATAGGATAATTATATCCGGGTCATGGTGGGCGGCTAGAACCTGAAGCTGATCGAGCTTAGGGGCCAGACTACGAATATTTAGGTGAAGGAGGCGTAGGCCTCTGGGGAGGTAGCCAGGACGTGCGGTGGAGACTTGGGCTGAGGGGTTAGGTATGGGGCAATCTGGACCTGGGTAAGTGGTAGGGCCGGGGTTGGAGTGAGTATCACCTGCGGTCAGGAGGAGAAGGGCAATGATTAGGTGGTAGTGTAGGACCCGGAGAGACCGGGATTTTACTGTGTGCTGGATGGGGGTGGTGGTATAGGGTACGGTGTGGAGGAAGTGGGTACTGGAGTGGGTAAGGAGGCCAGAAGGCAGTCAAGGGAAGGACTGGGGAGGAGAGTGGTGAGGGAAATGGGACCAGAGATAGTTGGGGGGATGAAGAGGATTTAAAGGGGTATTTGTAGGATGGGTCAGAGTTGCCGTGGGTGGAGGTGCTGGGAAGCAGCTTAGTGGGGAATTAGATGGGAAGGGACAGAAAAATGGAGGAGAACAGAAGTACAAGGTTTGATTGTGTAGGCATTATACTGGATTAGGGAGGAGGTGCCCTAGTAAAGTGCTTCGTAGCAGAAGGGTGAAGGTTATGGATATTTTGCTGTTCTTCAGAAGCGTAGATACCACTTTAGAATAGTGGTACTGTCACGGCCTCTGGTGGACAGGGTACAAGGTTCAAGGCCCAGGCAGGCCAGTTGGGATAAGGCTTGGCTAGGAGCAGTGTTCCTGATACTAGTTGGCTAGAAAGTGGTCAGGTTTGGGCCAGAAAACAGGGTTGGAATAGTGACTCCTAGTGGTCAGAAGGGGTTGGTACCAGAGAGGGTGGGATCAGGCAATATGGCATGGGTTTGAGTTGGGTTAGTAAGGTGACCACCAAGGAAGGGGTGCGGGCAGAGGTTGAAGGGGGAGAGAGGGGGGAGAAGTGGTCAGCTAGTAGACGAGCTACAGGAGACGGAGGGTAGAGAAGTGGTCAGTTCGTAGATGAGCCTTGATGAGCAACAGGAGAGGGAAGTAGTGTGGAGTTGAGGTGGCAGGGACAGGGGGGTCCCTCTAGTGGTTAGCAGGTATAACCTGCAAGTGAGAAAGTGGGGACTTAAAAAAATGAGGACAGGAAGTGATGTCATCAGGCAGCGACTATTTAAGTAGAGACAACTCTGGGTGGAGGGGCGGGCGGGGCAGTCGATGCATGCAGCGTGTCGACGGGCTAACCCCCCTCACAAGGGTGCTGCTGCTTGGAGGTACTGTAATTACCTCTGTTTGGCACCTGCGTCGCTCCTGGAGGGAGCACCAGAGGTTTCAGGGCTGTCTGCTATGTGGCTGGATGTGGGGGCTTGTGTTAGCGAGGCCTATATAGTTTGGGAGAACAAAGGAGCACATTAGAATGCAGTGGGAGAATTTGAAAATAAGCTGCGTTTGCACAGGCTGTCCCGATAGAGCAAGTCAAATCCCAACCCCAACTACTCGTGATGTTACCCTGGTTAGAGTTAAACGGACATAGGCAACTGTTGCTGGTAGGAGAGAGCAATAACTGTTTCAAATATCAGAGTGCCAATTTAAGCATAAAATCACTTGCAAAGATTAGTCGCTAGAGAGAAGAACCCCCGCAGCCTGAGCACAACTGTAGAAAAGCACATTTAGCAGTACACTCAGCGTTAGTTAACAGACTGTAGACGATTGGCTAGCATGCAGACTTGAGCATCATGGCAGAGCTGGAAAAGAAACCCCCCTCACAAGGGTGCTGCTGCTTGGATACTGTAATTACCTCCGTTTGGCACCCGCGTCCGTCCTGGCTCCTGGAGGGAGCACCGGAGGTTTCAGGGCTGTCTGCTGTGTGGCTGGATAATCAGAATTAAGACTAAGTGTTGTAGTTTTTTAGATGTCCCCTAGTGTACTAATCATTTTAAGGTATTTTAGTTAGGGTACTATAGTTTTTGCAGCATTTGGAGGAAAGTATGAAAATATTCTTTTGTATTATAATATCAGGACATTTAGTATTTTTCATGTTTTTTTGCAGGACACAGTTGCCCAAATCAGGACTGTCCTGCGAAAGTAGGGACAGGTGGTAACCCTACCCCAGACATAATTTGCCATCTTCACATTTTAAACATTCATTACCCAGAAAAAAGGAAAAGAAAACCATGCCACACAAAACTGTACTAATCTCTATAAACTATCCAAATATAAAAACAAGGCATTGCTATCTAAAGGGTAACAGTTAAATAACCTAACATCTGAAAAAGACTTTAAATAAGATACCACTTTGTTATCAGGGTTGAAGTAACCACATGCCCCTTTCCAAAGTTCAGGTATTGGATCAAGATGAAAGATCAGCATTTTTAGGACCTGACTGGTTCCAGCTGATTGATGCATCTTCTGCTGTCTTCTTCAGTCTACACTGTTCCAGCTATGCCCAGGTTGAAGATGGAGGGTTCCCTTTACTGGAGGCCGACTATCTGGCTTGCTGCCAAGCTCTTTTTGCCATTTCTGTGAAGATGGAGTAATCAGGAATGTCATCCACCCAAATGCCATGTTTCACGAGAAAGGAGGCTGCCACTTGAAGAATGTCATACAGTTTAGAGCCATTATCAAAGTATAATAAATCTTTGCAGGATACTCTATTCTAGCTGGAGTCCTTTTTCTTTTTAAATCTTTCTTAATTGTCAGTACTTTGCAGTGCTTAGATATTGTTTGTTGAGCAAAAATGTGTTCAAAAAGTAATCTTGTATCTCGAAAAAGGATTTCTTTTGTGCAGTTTTATGTGATAACGGTGACTCAATAAGAGCGCCAACAGAAACATTGAATCCAACATCACCAAAAGTCAAAATAGTGCTTGGAATTACAGCTACGCTCGCAAACTGCCAAAAGTTGTTTCTTTCTCTATGGCGGCAGCATAATGTATATGTTTATGCAGGGGACAAGCTCCCTGCACCTCTCAAACTTTAAATAATCAACTCCTGTGGGGTTCAGACACAGTGGAGAGGAGAAAACTTGGGAGGGGGGCTACTTGGTGGGGGGGGACAAACAAGGAGGGTAAAGCCTGATTGGGGAACAGCACTCAATTTAAAAAAATATATTACCCCACAAAAAAATAATAAATTCCACAACAGCCAGACCCCAAACCCAGGTCCACCAGCTCCAGGGGCAGTGACTGAAGCCACTGCACCAAATGGCCAGCTTGGAACTACTTGGCCGAATATAACCCCATAGCCCCATAGCCTGCTGCAGCTGGTGTAGCTCACTGCTACACTCACAATACAGTAATCCTCACTATAGTTTCACACTTGCTATTCATACTGGTGGTCAAATTGAGTCACTCGGTTTGACTTCCCCACATTACATGCTACCCATTTTTGCTCCATGCCTTCTATTTTTGTACTATAATCCAGATTTCCATTTTTGTACTATAATCCAGAAATGCCAGGATGAAGGAGTGTGGTCTGGCTGAGGAGTTTGTTGGGGGAGCTGTTAGTGATCTGTGGGCCCTTTAGCGGGTAGTTGGTGTCCATGCCCAGGACCTCTCTGATCAGGCCCTCTGCAAAAGATACTGTGTTCCCCAATTCAGTTTTTTCTGGGATCCCATGAATCCAAATGTTATTCGGATGGTATCTGTTCTCTAGATCCTCCAATTTATAATCAGATTCCAGGCTTCTGTTATGAAGATTCAGTAGTGCTTCTGTTTGAATGTCAGTAGTGTCACAGAATTCAGCAACTTAGTTTTGTTGCCATATTGGTCCTTGTGACAAAAGATCAAGAAAAAAAAATATGATTTGATACAGTTTATTGGACCAACATATATGGTGCAAAAGAAAATGGGTGCTTGTGCTTTCAGATTATGTTGAATCCTTCATCAAAATATAATGACAGTTCATTTGGAAAAAAACATTTACTTGAAGTCCAGTTTATATCTAAAAACAACAGATAAAAAAATTATTTAAAATCCCATTGGCCAAGGCTACTTTTTAAAGAACAGCATAGAACCATATCAAGAAAATAGAGTTCCATCACGAGAAAGGTACTCCAAGGTCAAATGTCACTGAATGTAGAGCTGCTTTCCTGAAAACAGTCATGAAACATACTGAGACTACATATATACATTTGTGCATGCATAGTAAATGTCTAAGATGCTAAACCACAAGATAAAAAAGCTGAAAAAATACATAGTATATAATGTTAAAAGTCTTCTAAAAAAGAAAATATCATTGTGTTAGGCAAAAAAGTGGGTTTAAAGACTACCTGTCCTAATCATAAAAGTAGCCTTGGCCAATGGGATTTTAAATATTTTTTTATCTGTTTTTTATGTATGATCTGGACTTAAGTAAGAGTTTTCTTCTAAATGAACTGTCATTATTTTCTGATGAAGGATTCGATGTAATCTGAAAGTTCAAGCACCTATTTTCTTTTGTACCATCTATGTTGGTCCAATGAAAGGTACAATATCAAATCATCTCTTTTTTTCTGCATCTAGTATTCAGCAAGGCATGTTTCAGCTGCAGCTGTGCATTTATCTAGTAATCGGAGGTCCTGCCAGCCATCTGCCACTGTTGATTCTAGTTTGTGTAAGCAGTACTTATCGACTGTAATTCTTGACACAATCGTTTAGATGTAATGGAATCATTTTCTTCCCCATCCTCTGGATCACTTGTGATGATTAATGTTGGTGTAGCCGACATGGAGGACCAATTTCGAGGGTCCCTTAAGGATTCAGCCACTGCGGATGATTTTGAAGAAGATTCTTTTAGTCTTTGTTGTGTAGCCATTAGTACCTCTGTTATAGTCTTTTTTGGGGGCAGTGTAATAGCTTTTAAAGCATTGATTATTTCTGACTGTATAGGTGAGGAGATGGAGCTGTGAGCTCAAGCATCCATCACCATGATGACATCACCAAAAGTCAGTCCGAATCACAAAGTTTTCAATGTGAAGTGTGGAATGTCATGGCAAAATTCACACTTTGTAAATCTATCCACATTCCACGAATTGCACTAAATTTGTGGGTTAATTTGCGGAGTGAATTTTACCAACTTCGCCCATCTCTAAATGGGAGATACCAAACAAGTAGGATCAGAAACAAATGACTAATATATCAGATGGACCCACCCCTGCCAGTTTGTCTAGTAGGAGAGTATAAAAAACAGTGTCAAACAGGAAAAGGGGAAATTGTTTAACCAGGAAAGGCACACTAAGCCAAAGCTTGTTTCCAGGTGCAACCTGGGAGCACAAGGAAGTTAAGTCACTTGCTCAGGATCACACAGTACGCAAGTGGAGGCTGATGGGATTCAAACCCAAGTCTCTAGGTTTGCAGCACAGTGCCATTAACCACTGCACTATACTGCCTCTTGTAGGACTGACAAAGACAGTGGCAGTAAACAGCCTGAGTCTATGCACTTCAGAAGGAAGTTGGATAACTGCAAAAGAAACATAACTGTGGCATGATATCTGCACAAGCAAGACTATAAGGGACTGAAGATGGAGCAGTATTCTTAATAGAAATGAGGATGCAGGACTTTTACAACTCTCTCATGCCTCCGCCACTCATGAGTATTGGTCTTGACCCTCACACTTGAACATAAATCCCATACCAAGCCATTGGACAGCCCCTATATATCTGAACAGAAGAAGGTGGCGGGGGGGGGCGGGGGTCACAGCAAGGCAAGTTATGATGCAGCATCACATTGGGAATATGATAACATGTTTAATTTGTCTTATTGATTTTTGTACTTGCAATTCTTAGGATCTTGTTTATCTTGTCACCTGTAAACCTTGTGGCTACACTCACTATGTTTGTATCCTATATTCCCCAACCCCCTAGTCACACCTAGGAACAAACTCTGGCTCAGTGTGCCTTTCATGGTTACCAATTTTTAAATAAATAAATATGGAATGATAAAACCGCAGTAATAACAGAGACCCAACAAGATGTAGGTATTAAAACATCCTACCTTTATTAAAAAGTGTGAAAAACAGAGCCATAAATTCAAACCATATACAACATATGAACAATATTTCTGCTTTTTAAAATGCTGAATATTTATGACATTCTTTCTTTAGTATGGGTTAGTGATACTCTAAGGATAAATTGATAATGGTCAAAATATGAGCATTTCAATGACGTGGTTAGCATGACATTTATGTTAAGTGCTAGACGGTCTTAACATCACTGTTTGAATGTAAGCACCGTACATTAGTTTTGTGCTATAATTTACTGTTGGGTATTTATGCTATCTTTATAAGTGACAGCAAATCTGATGAATCAACTGGTTCTGTTACATTAGCCAGTTGTTTAGTATTTCCACATGCTGGGGGTCCCTTAGAGCAAACTGAACATATGAATCTCATTCTAAGCTAGTATCACATTAGCTTTTACCATTATGCTGTGAGTTATCTTAATTACAGCTTTCATCATTTTGTAAATAGCTCAAGATGTTAATTTATCAGTTTTGAGAAAGCCAGACAGACATACTGTATATATATGGTGCTCTTCTGACAGTATCATTCAGGATACAGAACAATTCAGCCCCCACACACTAGTATGGCAAAGATCTCATACCATGGTTTTAGATACACAAGTCCTCATTAAATAATGTCAGGCCTTATAAGTCAACAATAGGACCCTAAAGATAGTTAACTGTCTGACTGCCGATTCTGCAAACAGGAGAAATTATGATTGCTTGGGCTATCTCTAGTAACAATCCTTATTAAAACATTCTATACCAGCTACAAATACTAACTAAGCTTTGGAAGAAGGCCATCACAGAGCACATTGCAATGATTGAGCAATAACTCTGACACTCTAATAAGTCAGGAAGGTATGGGTGTGAGCCAAAGGTAATCCATTGCTTTGTAGTGAGAACGTCCAAACTCTTTCATAAAGCATAGAAATTGGCAGCAGAAAATGGCCCCATGCTCATCATATCTGCCCAGCCAGACATATCTAATTATGCAATAAGGCATGACAGGATAGGTGCTGTGCTGGGATAATGGTACGTCTTATGTGGATTGACGCACAAGGCTGATGGCCAAGTGCTTTCACCACTGGAGAAGAGCCATTATCCTAGCACCGTGCATACCCTGGAGTACCTTATTGCAATTATGAAAAGAGTCTCTTACTGTGACAAAAGGGGAAAAAAGTATGAAAAGAAGTTGCTAAATATCAAATAGTGCCTTTCAGGGAGTATGTTTAGATTGCCCAGTAGGTGCAACTATGCTGCATGGTGTTAGCTATATGACCTGTAAGTTCCAGCTTTAGCATGTGCAGGCTGCCAGTAGTGGAGGTCAGCCTTACATCCGGTATTACTGTGCTGGTTTAGTAGTGGATGATGGAAAGTAGCGTTGTTACTGTGGGTGCAGGTGTTCTTTGTGACTGGTGGAGTGGGCAGCTTATGGAGTGGTTTTAGTGTGTCAGCATGGCAGGTAGTAGCCAGTGAAGAAACTGCAAGGAGATGATGGGTCGCAGTTTTACAGCATGGTGGACAGCAGCAAAAGAGACCGAAGGAGCCAAACAGTTTCATTTTGTCAGACTGGCAGCTGGTAGCACGAGAAGATACCATGAGGAACCACAGTCAGTGGCATCAGGAGATGGGATTGATTAGCTTCTCAAAGTAGGAGTTAGCGTGCATTTGTTACGGTAGGGTAGTGATATCCCTCTGGCTGGAGAAGGCAAAGAGAACTAGGATCTTCATTCCATGCTGTTGTGCTGGGATAACAGTACAGGGTTCTGAGGTTCTCAGCAAATCAGCTCCCCACATTTTCCCTACCTATTTCATAATTCAGCAATAAGGCATGACAAGGTATGGGTTATTGCGTAATAACGTTATGCCTCGGGTGGTTGAAGCATCAGGCTGCAGGTAGAGTGCATTCAACACCTGAGAAGTGATGCTATTACACAATAACACACACCCTGGAGTGCCTTATTGCTTTTATACAATGGCTCATTTATTAATAAAACATAAAAAAGAAAAATACATTTTTATGTGTTTTTTTATTTGATTTTTGTGTATGGAGGAATATGTTTAAAAAAAAAAAAGTCTAGTATATTTTTTTCTGCCACGAGGTGCAGATGGTATCTGAATCATCCTGCCTGCCCAGTCTGCCAAGGTTTTTCACTGTCTTACTGCTGTGTCTTTATGCTGTGATGCTGGATGTCACCCCCAAAGGCTGTTTGCCTACCCGTGAAAAGGGGCTATATTTGAAGTTCATTTTTTTTTTTTGTCTCTGGTTGTTTAAATGAGTAATGTTTCATTTTGTGGTGGCAGAACTGCTAGGTAAATGTGGAGCACGTGTTTGATGACATCATTTTGGAGCTGAGGACATAGAAAAGCTGTTTGGTGTCACGGGCTTCCATTCATTTTCACAGTTTCAACTGTAAGTACAGGAGGAGCAGGGCAGGGATTGATAATGAATAGTAATGGAAAGTATGGAATAGTAATGGAACGTATGGAAAGTAAATTTAATTTTCATGCCAGCATTTTCTCCCTGAACTGAGCAGCTTCAGTGTAATGTGCGATCAGCAGTTACGGTCTACGCAGTTGACTCAAGCCGCTGAGCTTGGGAGAAAATGCTGAATCATTTCCTGGGGAACAGAGGGTGAAAATTAAAATTTCGAATTAGTCCTAAGTGGCGGAGCAGGGGAGGAAATTACTGGGGGGGGGGGTGATACCATGATGGCTTCAGTGTCCAGCAATGTTTGGTTTCTGTGTGGACAGGGCAGTGTCGACTTTGTGGTGGCTTGTGTGGGGGAAGGAGGGATTTCTTTCACTGTTCTGCAGTCATATGTGTGACTGAACATCATACAGTGATGTTGTTCAATAACATCACTGTCCCAGGCACAAGCTGACCAATCAGAGAAGAGGAAATTTTCTTGCCATAGTATATTGATTATGAGACCCCTAGTGACACTTCACTCCTCCCTCTCCCCTTTTGATAACGTCTTTACCAGTCCTATGTCTGTCCAACCCATGTTTGACCACCACATTGACATGGCTCACACCATCTCCATTGGTAGTCTGTTTCACCTCTGTGAGCTGAACTGGCTGCCGGCCAGGTAGAGGATCCTCTTCAAGGTGGGTTTCCTCACCTATAAAGCCCTACTTGGCCAGGGCCCTGGCTACCTGATGGACCTTCTTACACCTGCTGTCTCGATCCATCCCCTCCGCTCCTTCGGTAGGGGCCTCCTGGCAATTCCCATAATGAGGTTAAAAAAGGCCAGTGACAGGGCTTTCAGTGTCACCGGCCCCATCCTGTGGAATTCACTACCCTCCGGGGTTAGGGAGGCCCTGTCTTTGGAGGTATTCAAGACCTGCCTCAAGGCCTTCCTTTTCACCCAGTCTTTCCCCAACTTAGCTTTATAAGTGAGATTTGTATGCTAAGGTCTTGATCTCAGTTCCTGGCCACCTGCGTTTTTAATCTTTTTAGGTAAATGTATTTGATTTTATAATCTATTGAAAATTTTTATTGATTTTGATTTTTGCTGTGTCTCTTATTTGTTTATTTATTTTGTATGGTGCCCAGAGCCTCTGGGATTGGGTGTTCTTTTTACATAAAAATTGCCTTGCCTTGCCTCCCCAACACCGTCTTCATGATAAAATACTTTCTAATGTCTCTCTAAAACTCCCTCCTGCCAGTTTCATTGAGTTCCTCTTGTGCTTGTATTCCTACTTAGCAGGAATAACTGTTTACTGTCTACTTTATGTATCCCATGGAGATATTTGTATGTCATTATCATGCCCCTGTCCCTTCTTGAGTCTAGTGTATACTGTACATTCTGAGATGATTCAGTCTCTCCATGTAAGTCTTTTCCTGATGACTCTGGATCATTTTTATTACCCTTCTTTTCCCCGACTCCAATGTGCCACTGTATTTCATCAGATATAGGCTGTCCTGAAGAGGATGAATCAGGGATCTTTACAGTGGTAGAATCACTTGGCTTCTCCAGCTACTGATCCCCATTGCTATACATCTCTGCATTCTATTCGTCCTCTCCACTGTCCTGTTGCACTGTGCTAATGTTTTCAGATTGTCCTATAATATTATTATTCCCTAGGTGTCTCTCCTTAGTTGTACTTTCCCCTGCTACCCTTAGTCTGTATTCTATTTTTTTTTTTTTTTTTGCCCCTACTGTACGTGCATTACCTTACACTTTTTAACAGTGAATTTCAGCTGCAATACCCTTGACCTCTTCTTGTTTGTCTAGGTCTTGCTTTCCTGACTATGCACTCTTCTGAAGATCTCAGTATCATTTAGAAACACGCAGCTCTTCCTCTGGATCGTTACCCTAATATCACAAATGAAGATACTGAAGAGGACAGGTTTCAAGACTGATCCCTGTGACACACCATTACTGACACCCTCTGACCTCTGAGTGGTCTTCATCAGGGGTAACCTTCTGTATTCTTTCACTTAGCCAATTTTCTACCCATCCTGTGACTTTATCCCTCACCTCCAGGTCACCAAACCATATAACCAGACATCTGTGTCAGACACTGTAAAAAGTTCTGCTGAAGTCAAGGTTCAGTAGTTCTGCTGCCTGACAATTGTTCACTGTCTTAATCACCCAGTAAAAGAAGTTGATCATGTTCATCTGACATTGCTTCTCTCCCATGAACTCATGCTGATTTCCTGAACTCTGCTTATTTGCCTCCAAAAAACAATAGCCTTTCCTTTATCAGAGTTTCTTATAATTTCCATTTTGATGCAAAGGAAATACATCTGCTGTACTGGAGCCAAGCCAGTGGTGCAGCTAGGACCTGTCCCATCTCCTTCAGTACCTGGTGATGCAGCCCATCTGGCTCCATTTCCTTGTCCACCTTTGGTATGTTTTATCACTTTAACAGCCTTGCCTCCAAAATCAGAACCCCATTCACCCCTAGCCACATGCCTTGATAACACAATCAGACAATGACCCCTTACAATCCACTGTTAATGCTCAAGAGGAAAACTGGTTTAGTACGCTTACCTTCCATTTATCCTTCACCTCCTGCCCTCTCCATTTTAGGCTGACTATCCCCTCCTTTTCTTGTGTTTCTTCCATATTTAATGAAGGAACATTTTGTTCCTTGTATTCTTTCCCTCAGCTATCTTTGACTCAGTGTCAGACTTTTTCCTCCTTGCAGCCTTATTGGCCTCCTTTATCTTGCTTAGTAATAGTAGTAGTAGTAGTAATAGTAGTAGTAGTAGTAGTAGTAGTAGTAGTAGTAGTATATTTTATTCAAAGCCATGAAAAGGAAGTACTCCATTGAGCAAAGCTCATTTCAAAGGAGGACAGTCATTCAGTTTCTATACAGTCTTACAAAAAGTCATAAATAGTACAAATGACATCTTTACGTAAATATAGAACAAAATCCTAAAGTGAGAAGGAAAACTGTAAAAGACATTAAGCTTGAGCAGTGATAGTTCCAGTAATATCAGAATGACAACAGGGTAGTGGGATTACACTCAAATCACAAAACCATTGTTTTAAAAACTGTTTCTTGTTTAAGAGATTTGCAGCTCAGAGTAATTGAGATAGATTTCCACACCACTGCACCTCTGTATTGTATTGATGACCTCCCTATTTCTAACCTACAACTAGGAATGTAAAATTCAATACCCCCGAGGCTTTTCATTTTACAGGTCTGATTTTACACAATTCTTTAATATAATTGGGAACATCACCCTTCAATACATTTAGCATGAGGAGTGAAACATGCATATCCCTCCTATGCCACAAGTCAAGCCAATTTAGATTTCTGTATAACAAACAATGATGCATTTTATATGCTGCTTCAAAAATAAAGTGTGCTAGTCTATTATGTAATACATCAATTTTCCCCAACCAGGTTTTGGGCCCCCGTAATACAGAACATCCCTGTAATCAATCAATGGGATAACTGTGATGTTAATCAATTTCAGCTTCACTTCTTTGGTCATATATTGCTTTACCCGGTACAATGTTCCCAGTATTTTGTTAATTTTGTTCACTAGCATTTGAATATGCTCTTCCCATCTAGGTGAACTACAGTATCTAGCCACAGTCCTAAATATTGATATCTGGTAACTTGTGTTGTAGTTTCCCTTAGTGTTGTCAAAATGTGCTGTTCCAAATTAGGAGAAATTTTGGTAGATCTTCTAATCAAAAGTATCTGTGTTTTTTTTTAACATTGAACTTCATTAAATGAGCCTCAAAGAAGTTTTGAATGTAGTCTAATGCAGTCTGAAGTTTAGACTGTATATGAGCTATGGAGCTCCCCTTGGAGTAAATTACCATGTTGTCAGTGTATAGGTGGAACTCTATGCCCATGCCACAGAAGCAAAGACCATTAACAAAGATGTGAAAAAGTAGGGGCCCCAGGATTGACCCGTGGGCCACACCTAACCTGATTTTTGCCAAGGAAGAGATGTAAGCTCCCAGAGACACAAACCAACTCCTGTAGGTATATCCTAAACCACTCCACTACTGAGGAGAAGAGGCCCAGGTCCGAAAGCCTGGGCAGGAGGATATGATGGCTAAGCATATCAAATGCTTTTGATAGATCTATAGAAATGGCGGCACTCATCAAACCCCTGTCCAAGCCTGCATGAATATCACTTACAGTCTTTACCAGAGCAGTCTAGGTGCTGTGGTTGGATATAAACCCAGATTGGTTTTCATTCAGTTTTTCCTTGGAAGTGAAAAATGCCGTAAGTTGATGAGACACCAGTCACTCAAACATTTTGGAAATTTGAGGCAGAAGTGAAATAGGCCAGTAGTTTTCAATTTCATTCTTCTGTCCTGATTTGTGAATTGGGATAACTTTGGCTGTTTTCCATTGTATTGGGAATTCAGCACTAGCAAGGGATAGATTAAATATAGAAGTTAAGTGATAAGCGATACGAGGAGCAGCTTAACGAAGTAATTTTGAGGGTATACCATCCACACCAGAAGACTTGTTTATGTCAAGTTTTAGCAGTTCCGATCTAACTTCATCTACATAGAAACATAGAATTTGACGGCAGATAAGGACCGCTTGGCCCACCAGTCTGCCCATTTCCCTACCTAATGGATAAGCTACAGATCCTAGTTAACCAGCAGCCTACTTCTTCCTACCCCCACCCCCAAGAATTGCCTTATGACTGTCCCATGCATGCTTGAATTCCACCACAGTTTTTGACTCCACAACCTCCTCCGGAAGGCCGTTCCATGCATCCACAATCCTCTCTGTGAAAAAATACTTCCTTAAATTACCTCTGAGCCGCCCCCTCTATCTTCAAATTGTGCCCCCTTGTTCTTGCACACCTCTTTTTTTGAAAGATGCTACCCTCTTGGACTTTGTTGATTCCCTTGAGGTACTTGAAAGTTTCTATCATGTCCCCCCTCTCCCTCCTTTCCTCGCGGCTATACATATTAAGCTCCTTAAGTCTCTCTTCATATGTCTTCCGGTGCAGACCCTGCACCATTTTAGTTGCCCTCCTCTGGACAGCTTCCATCCTGTCTATGTCTTTGCGGAGATTAGGTCTCCAGAACTGCATGCAGTACTCCAGATGGGGTCTCACCAGTTGTCTGTACAGAGAGATAATAACTTCCTGTTTTCTACTGGTGATGCCTCTCCCTATGCATCCCAGCATCTCCCAGCCCTCCTTGCTGCCCTCTCACATTGCTTGCCCACCTTTAGGTCATCTGATATGACTACCCCCAGGTCCCTTTCCATTTTTATTGTTGTTAGTATCTCACCCCCCATTGTGTACTCTTCCCCTGGGTTTTGTTTCCCAGGTGCATTACCTTGCACTTCTTAGCATTGAATCTATGCTGCCATACATTTGACCATTCCTCTAACCTTGCCAAGTCCTTCTCATCCTTTCCACCCACCTTGTGATCAACTCTGTTGCAGATCTTTGTGTCATCTGCAAAGACATACTTTTCCTTCCAGTCCTCTGCAATATCGCTTATAAAGACATTGAAGAGGACCGTCCTAATACTGAACCCTGTGGTACCCCACTAGTAACCCCCCTTTCTTCAGAATGGGCTCCATTTACTATTACTCTCTGTGTCCTATTCTCCAGCCACTTCTTTACCCAGGCTGTCATCTTGGAACCCACTCCTATGCTGGCTAACTTGTATATTAATCTTTTGTGTGGGACTGTGTCAAATGCCTTGCTAAAGTCTAGGTAGGCCATGTCAACAGCCCCTCCCTGATCTACTACTTTGGTCACCCAGTCAAAGAAATCTATCAGATTTGTCTGGCATGACCTTCCCACTGTGAATCCATGCTGCCTTGGGTCCTGTGCCCCTCTGGCCTCTAGATACTCGACAATTCTTTCCTTCAGAAATGATTCTATCATTTTCCCTACCACTGAGGTTAAACTAACAGGTCTGTAGTTTCCTGCTTCTGCCTTGCTCCCACTTTTGTGAAGGGGAATCATATCTGCCCTCCTCCAGTCCTCGGGTACCACCCCATCCTCCCATGATTTGTTAAAGAGGGTAGTCAGTGGTGTCACTAGTACTACCCTTAGTTCTTTTAGAATTCTGGGATGAACCCATCAGGCCCCATTGCTTTGTCCACCTTTTAGTTTTAAGACTTCTTTCAGAACCCTTTCTTCTGTAAATGGGCTGGTATCAACTTCTGTATCCAGAGTGTTTCTACTGTTTGTTTTAGGTACCTCCCCTCTTCCTTTGTAAATACTGAGCAAAAATATTTGTTTAGTATCTCTGCCTTTTCACAGTCACCCTCTGCCCACCTCCCTCCCCTTTATTAAGCCTCACTATCCCTCCCTTGGTCTTCCTTTGCTCCCTGATGTACCTATAAAAGGTTTTATCCTCCTTCTTAACTGAGTTGGCTATCTTTTCCTCGGTTTGGGTCTTTGCTGTTCTGACTGCCTTCCCAGCTTCCTTTTGCTTTAACTGATACAGTTCTCTGTCCTGTTCCTTCTGTGATTCCTTGTACTTCCTGAATGCTTTCTTTTCTCTTGAACCTTCACTGCCACTTCCTTTGAGAACCATAGTGGTTGCTTACATCGTTCATTTTGTTTATTTGCTTCACACAAAGGCTTGTTACCTCTGTGATGGCAGTTTTATTATTCCCCATTGTTCTTCCACCTCCTTCCTGCCCATTTGCTAGTGCATTCTTAGGCACTCATCCATTTTGGCAAAGTCAGCCTCCTAAAGTCCAGTACTTTTGCCTTTGTATGGCTTGACTCTATTGCTGTGTTTATTGTGAACCATACTGTTCGATGGTCGCTAGTTCCCAGATGGCTATCCACTTCTACATCTGTGATCCTCTCTCATCTCCATTTGAGAGAACAAGGTCTAAGATTGCTCCCCTATCGAGTGGGCTCCAATACTAGTTGTCTAAGGAATGCCCCCTGTAGGGCATCTAGAATAACCCCACTCTTCGAAGTGGCTGCTGCAACTGCACTCCAGTTAACATCTGGCATATTCAGATCACCCATCAGCAATATCTCCCCTTTTTCTGCCATTCTAAGTATACTTTCTATCATTTCCTTGTCCATTTCTTCCCCCTGAGAAGGGGGTCTGTATACAACCCCTGTGCGGATTGTGGTGCCATTGCCGGTCTCCAAATTTACCCACAGTGCTTCTTCTCCTCCCTGTTTTCCCTTTTGTTCTGTTGCTTTGATTCCTTCCCTTATGTAAAGAGCTACTCCTTCTCCTCTTTTACCCTCCCTGTCCCTCCTGTAGATAGTGTATCCTGGTATGTTTACGTCCCAGTCATGGTTTTGTGTGTACCATGTTTCTGTGACTGCCACGATATCCAGATGTTCCTCCTCCATCAAGGCCACTAATTCAGGAAGCTTGTTACTCAGACTACAGGCATTGGTACTCATTGCTCTCCATTTTTGATGGCTTTACCTTCTGTTGCAGCATCCCCCACTGACCTTTCTACCTCAGTCTTTCTCATTTAGTACCCTGTTTTGTAGGGAGAGGCTGGAATTTTCCTGCTGCTTATCAGTGCCTCCCCCCTTGACTAGTTTAAAAGCTTGCCAATGAAGCATTTAAACTGATTGCTCAAAAGCCTTGTTCCCTTCCTGGACAGATGCAGACCATCCTGCCAGTATAGGCTGGTGTCCCTCCAGGTGGAACCCCAGTCCCCAATGAAGCCAAACCCCTGTGCTCCACACCATTTTTCAACCATTCATTAAACTGCATGGTGCAAAGTACCCTCGCCTCACTCATGCCATTGACAGGCAGCACCTCTGAGAAGGATACTGTGTGTGCTACTTGTCTTAGGCCCCTCCCAATTCTACAAAAGTCCTTCTGCACTGCTCTAATCTCATGATGAGCCAAGTCATTTGTCACTAGGTGGACAATGACGTCCCAGCTCAGACTCCTGCAGCTGTTCTTGTGATCCTGAGGATGCTTCCTGTCCCTCAAGCCATGGCACCAGGCAGGCACCTTACTTCAGTTTTCCTGCTCCCCCAGTTCTATCCCTCAATAATTGAGTCCCCACCAGGAGCTGCTTCCTTTCCTTGTGGTGTCCTCTGCCTCCTTCCTGTGGGCCTCCCTTGTGACAGTTGTCCTCAGCCTCCTTAGTCTCCTCTGCGGGTGCATCCATAGGGAGCTATCCTCCCCAGAATGGTGTATAGTGTGGAGTGGAACAACTGACTGGGTGTGCCTCTGTTCCACCATCCTCGCGCCTCCCTGAGCCCACTGTGGTCCAACTGCTGTGCTTTCTTGCAACCTCTGAGGTAGTGGTGGTGGCTCTGGTGCTCCCTGGATGGGGGAGGTTCCCTTCCTACCATCCAGTGTGGCCTTGGGGAAGGTTCCCTTACTACTTTCCAGTGTGGCCTGAAGATGGGCAACTTCCTCCCTCAGGGCAGAGAGTTGTCTGCAAATAGGGCAGCATCTCAGCCTCCAGAAAGACTCCCGGAAGACTGCTGCCCCACAGCCATTACATTGCACTACTCCCCACATGTTTATCTACTTTTTTTTGTTTTGTTTTTGTGTGTTGTGTGTGTGATTGGTTTGTTATATGGAAATATATATATTATACAATGTGTATGCTTATATTGTCAGTGCAGTGTGCTAGAGAGGATATGACAGTGATATGCACCTTGCACTCTTGAGGAAATGATGTCAGAACCCCAGGTATAAAGGAACTATTTCCAGGGGTGGGTGAGGTGAGGGGTGGGAAGGGGTTGGGCCTAAACTGTGCCCTCAAAAAACAATCAGCTAAGAGCTCTGACCCACTGCAGCGATGAGTGCCTTCCTGTCAGCAAGATGCCCTACACAACAATTTGACAGAGAAAATACCCTGCTAATCAAACAGAGAAAAATCCAGACATCCAAGTCAGACACAGGTAAACCTCCCCAGCCCCAAAACAGCCTAGTGGTTTGTGCTCTGAAAGTAATCAGCCCCAAAATAAGTCAGCTGTGCTTTAAACTCCTCCTGCACTGAAAATATTAAGAATTGTAACAAACGTAAAGCTAGAGCCACCTCCCTCTGTTGCTTGAAAGACTGTCTTTTCCTGATAATTCTAAGTTCCTCATTTCACCTTTCAGTTAGAAGTAGCCTCCACCTGCAGAATATCTGCTACAAACCAAAGACAATTGTAAGGTTCGCCTCCCTCTGTTGTGAGCACAACTCACTTTCTTGCAAATCCTATGTTCAGTTTTGCAGCTTCCAGCCAGAGGTAGTTTCAGTTGAAGAATATTAGCTGTTCTGATGAGTTTTCTATAAAGCACTTGCTTATAATCTATGGTGATTTCAGCAAATTTAAAATGTTGTTCCGGCTCAGAGTTTTTGATGAAGACTCTGACTGAGTCTCAGTTTGTATCCAGTTCAATTTCTCTTGAATATTGAATAAATCCTACTGGTCCCCCCCCCATAAAATAATCATTTAAGGCCTCAACTACTTTAGTGCCTATAGGAATCTGTTGCTTGTTAATATTAGAGCTCACTCACAATACGGATAGCCTCTCCCTTTTCAAGTCTGATCTCAAGCACTACCTCACCGCCTGCAATACATGTGCCTGTTCCCCAAACACCTAGCACAACCCCTTCCCCCCAGAACCTGTTGCATGGTTCCGCATGATACACACTCATGATTAGCATGGGCTCCCTTCAGAGGTCTAACTTCATCTCTGAAACACAATCTGGCACCCATGCCTTTGCCCTCCTCCTAGCCACCCCTCCCCCCATTCCCCACTCCCCTTCACTCCCCCTCACCCTGTGGCCCTTCTGCTTTCATCCTACTTTCCTCCCTCCTTCCCCCTTAGTCCCTCCCACAGGTACTACAAGACAATGCCTGCTTTAGGCCACACATCACCTCCCCCATGTCCCTACACCCTCTCCCTCACCCCCGTCCTGGCGTCTCCCACTACAATGGTATCATAAGGGGTTTGGTGTCTCCCTTCTCAGCTCACCCTCTTGCACCCCTCATACCATTGCTGCCTACCTTCTTCTGCCTTTTCAATCACTGAGTCATTGGTAAATGTTGTGTTCACTATTTATTATAATGATCTTGCATTGTGCTTTGTTTATTGATGAATTCCCTTTTTGTGCCCAATGTTGTTTTATCTGTATGTATCATTGTTTGTTTTAAGATGTGGAACCTTTGTAAAAGAGCCTTGGCTCAAAAGTCTTTCCAAATACCAAATTAAAAAAAATTAAAAAAATGAAAGTGGCCTGTGTACTTTGTTTTGTGTCCTCCCATTAAACCTGTGACGATATTCCAAAAAGCTCTAGGGTTATTTTTGCTATTGTTGTCTAATTTATTTTTGAAATACTCTTGTTTGACTCTCCTTATGGCTTGACTATATTTATTACGTGCCTGTCTATATGCCGACCAATATTTTTTGTTAGATGTACATTTAGCCCTATGCCAAAGTCTGTCCCGCAATTTTTATATTTTATGTAATTCTGAAGTGTACCATTTGAATCCTGTTTCTTTGACATTTCTTTTAATCAGTGGGACATGCTTATCACAAACCTGTGTAAATTCTTGATGGAAGTAACTCCAGGCATCAGCTTACAAACATCTACCCTATTTTCCTCTGTCTTGCTGGTTTTGTACTTACAGAGGCCTTCATTTTGCACCTTGCAGTGTGTCCCCACCTCTCATGTAAACCATAGTGATTTCTTTCCTTTCTTGTTTTCTCTCCTGCCCTTACACAAAAACTCATGGCTTCCATTAACCAATTATTGATCCACTCTCACTTCTTTTCTGCTTACTTTACCACCTTACCCCTTCTAGTTTCTCCTGCAAAATCTCCACATGCTACTCAAATCTGCCTTTTGCTCAGTGACTACTCCTGCAAAAAGAACTGATTCAGACATAAACAGCTGCCCCCACTCGATGGCCATTGGCTGCAGTCCTATGACTGGGCTTTTGCACTGTGCTTCCCCTTCTCTCACCTCCCTTTACCTTTCTCAAGTACAGAAAACAATTCATCTATTGCATTTTTAATTTTCAATAAAAAAGGACTGCCGTTACAGAACTGGATTGCAGTCGCATGTTCCACATCCAGAAAAATGAGGCTGAAGTTGGCTGCCAATTTGCCCACCACTCAGACTCCCACAATGCCCTATTGTCCCAATTTTCACTTTTCTGTCACAACCCCCAGTACAGAACTCAATCAATCAATCCACTCTCCCCTTTACATTAAAACATAGTTTCACCAGCCTGTCTGGCTCTTGCAGCTCAGCAGCTGCTCATGTGAAAAAAACTAACAGAGGCACAAACAGCCACTGCCACTGAACTGCAGACAATGATTTAGTGCCTGCAGCCACTTTTCCTGCTCCCAGAACAATAGCACAAGATATCCGAGCTGCCCCCTCCTATCTGAGTTTTCAAAATTCCCTGTGGGGTTTCCTAAAACTAGCATCAGAGTGTGACTGCCCCAAACCTCTCTAGAGTAAAGTGTCAAATTGTTTTGTCTGAACCTCCCCAGGGTGTCTCCATTGAATTCCTGGAGGTATTTTACACACTGTATCAATGACTTCTGACTACTCCTGCCTAAAAAGCCTTGGGCATTTTTATACCCATTATTGCGTCACGGTCATAGGCTAACCATGACATATTGCACCTTGGTCACTTGGTAGAAACTTGTACTACAAAGTGTTTCTGTTTCTGTCTAACATGTGCATATTTAGAAAAATGTGATGAGCTGTATTTATCTGTCCATGATCCAACTAGCCTAGGGGGTGTATACGACAATGTTATAAGTTATATTATGACCAATCCAGTCCTTGAGCTATGCTCCACTCCTATGTATGATGACCTGTATATATCTGTCAGTTGAACTAGTTAGTCTAGAGTGTATAATCTGAAATGTGCTTACTACTATATGTTTCCTCAGCATCAAATGATGTATTTCCCACATGTTTGTTTACTGTGACAAAAAAATGTACTCTCTTTGCCATGTCTCCTTGACTGTTGTTCCTCATGTTGTATTCTCCCGGGTCGTTCCTGAAAATAGGCATAATACTTGTCTAGTGTACTTACCCGGTAAACAAAAGCTAAATAAATAATAAATAAATAATACCAACCCCTCAGCCTCTCACAATGACCTATCCTTTCTCTTCCCTCACCCTTTCCCAGTCACCAGCCCAACAATCAGTCTATTTTTTTTTAAATCAATAAAGCCTCACTCACTTGTCCTGCCCTTGCAAGTCAATGGCTGCTCCTGTGAAAGAACTAATTTAGATACAAATAGTCCCCTTTATAGATATAGACTACAGTTGCATGATTAGATAACTGCAGTCATGTGTCCCTCTCCCAGAACAATGGTACCAAGGTCAGCTGCTGGTTTGTCTGCCCCTCAGTCTCCCACAATGCCCTGTCCTTCAACTTTCTCCACTCTTTCCCAATCCCTAGAACATACATTAATCAATTAATCAATCAATCAATCAATAAATCAATCAATCAGTCAATCAATTATTTTTTTCCCATTTAAATCGAACATATCTTGTCCCACTTGTCTGGCCCTTCCAGCTTAGCAGTTGCTCCTGAGAAAGATGAACTGGAGCATTTTTCACACCAGTGTTGCCTAATTAACAGAATGGACATTGCCATAGCTAATCAGACAGATTCTTCTTAACAAGAATGGTACCCATTTTTTAAGTTTTCCTCCATTGATGGAGATAGTCTGGATCACATGGACTGTGTACGATTTTGACGTGTTCTGCTGGCCTATTCTTGACAAAAATACAGTTACAGGAATCCTGAAGGACAGCATATCTAACTACACACCCCTATATTGTGTGTGGAAGATCTTCTGTAAGAAAGCACCCCCAAGCTAATAACCTCCAGCTCAAGTGAAGCACTTTGATAATGAAAGCTCCATGCGTGATCTAAACACAATCCATTTGAAATGTCTTGACCTGTCTGAACCTCTTTCACTTGTGAATTCACAACATTATATCATATACACACACCCCAGTCAGAATCACAAGAGTTAAGGGCTACCTTTTGCCTTATGTCTCCAATGGAATCCTTAAACTCTGCAGACCAAGGGCTGCAGCATGGGTTGGTTCAGAAAATTCAGCACCTCCAGTGATGGCCATATATATAGGCATCTCTTGCAGTACAATGCTACAAATCAGCCACAAGCAGTGTTAAAGACTACTATTCCGGCGACCCGTGTTCGGGAACGGACTTGGGTTGCTGTGGTCTGGCAGGGGAAGATGAGGATTGAGCATCCATTGGACTGCTCTCCTCTCCTGGGGTGGGTACTGGGTGCGCATTGCTCTGCAGTGGCCACTGGTGGAGACCAGGAGTACTGCAAGAGGATGGCAATAGATGTGGGACCAAGAAAAAATGGAAAATAGCTTGGGGCTTGACCGGATGGTGGTGGACGGATTGCCCACACTGCCTCCAGCCCTCCCATGAGTCATGTCCACCTCAGCAGCATTGGGCCAATTAAGAGTGTGCTGGACCCCCTCCTGGTGCCTTCCCCTTGGAAGAGAGGAACCCGTTCAGTGAATGGATATGCTGGGTTACCCTGATGGCTGCTATATGAGGTAAGGAGACTCGGGGTGGAATTGGAGGGGTATGGTAGTCCTTGGCAGCCTGAAGGAGAGGTTGTGCCTTGAGCACATAGGGACATAAACAGATAACACACACACACACAAAAAAAAGCCTGCTATTGTCTTGAATAATGGGACAATCTAATCACAAATCTTAGGCACCTCTGGTCTGGAATCAGGAACTTCTTGACAAGATACAAAAGGACCCTATTCCTCCAACTCATGTCCCCCAGGACAGATGCTAGTTGATCCTATTAATATAGATAATGCCTTCAAATAGCACTCACAACACTCCAGACAACCCCATCTCAGCCCTCAGAACCTCCTTCACTAACTGAAGCACCCTTAACAAAAACAAAACAGTCTTTTATACTCTGTCAAAGCACCTAGCACCCTCCATCATACTGGCCTCCACAAGAGTGATAGACTAGACAAAAGAAGGCAGGAAGTGCTCTGTATTACTGCCCCAGAAAGTTTCTCCCCATCACAGTCAACGTCATCTTAATCCTTTGCACATTTTGCTCACTGGCAGTCTTGAAAAGTGCTTAAGTATTACCCTAGTCAAAGGTGGCGACAGAAATGATTATTGCCCTACATCAGCTTTCTCTGTAAAGCCAAAGATTCTTGATAGAATCATCTAAACATGTGTTTACTTAGGAATGGGAAATGGCAGTTATGGAAGAGTGCTGTATCCCACAATGTCCAGCTCTGTGTTGAGTGAGGGATCTACTGAAGGGCAAATATGGGCATATGATTAAGATGTCCAATGACCAGGTCAGTTCCACCCATGGATCACTCCCACCCCTGTGTGAAGCACCACAGTTGTGCAGAGTGGTGGGTGATGGCAGTGTCTGTTGTCCACCGTGGACTGGCCTCAGGTAGCAGAGGTACTTTCAGTCAGATTACGTTGGATCTGTGTGCATCTTAGCAGCTCATGGATTGGGCCCTAAGTCAAAAGATAAAAGAAACTATTGGCATGCAGTTGTTTTTAATAATAAAAGAGAGACTGTCCTGATATTCAATTTTCTTTGGAATGTTGTAAATGTGGAGTGCTGCAATGCCAATTATCATTGTTTTGTAGGAAGCTGAAAATTTTCTTAAAGCGGTTACTACACCTGTTCCCAGCCAGGTGAAGGACAGCATACCAGAAGATGGTCAAATAAAACAGAAAAGTGTCAAAATAAGTTGTCCTTCCATGCAGTAACTTGTACCTTTGTTGATTCTCAACTGCCAGATGCCACCTTTTTCAGTTCAGATCCAGAACCCAGCAACTCCACCAAAAACAACCCAATCCTCCATGCTTAAAATAGGCCTCAGCATTGCTGTCTTCAGCTTCATACATTCATTTACTCTAGCTCAGAGATGTAAATATCCAAGGAATCAAGGCTGACTGGACTCTTCTGAGACTCCAGAAGTGGCTATCCCACTTTAAGTTACAGGCAGTGATTAAACTGGAAATGTTTAGGTGGGGGAACTCTTACATCTAGATTTCTAAGTAATGGAACTGTCATTTGTAGGTGGCGGTAGTCTCCTATAATACTCAATGGAGAAAAATGACAGAGGTGGTGAAAATGTCATACAGTTTTTAAGAGGTAGTGGAACTGGTATCCAGTGGGATCCTGCACAATTTAACCCCTGGTTACTAGACCCCTAAAATAGTATGTTTCTATAAGTAACCATATTCACCAGGTCCCTGTCTCTGGGGTGTTTCTCCTGTCAGTGGAAGCAGGCTGAGGTCATACCAATTTACAAAGCTAATTCAGACAACTTCATTGCCAACTACTATCTTATTTCCATGTTACCCATAATTTGAAAAATATCTAAATGATTAATTGCAGAGCAAATGTCTTCCTAACTGGAATAGTATGCATTTTTAAATACCTTTCAAATAGGGTTCAGGAAAAGCCATACCACAGTCTCTGATTTGGCTCAAGACACTAATGATTTACTTGAGCCCTCTGACTTGGGACACTACTAGGAGATAATATTTTTGGACCTATCAAAACCTTTGATGCAGTAGACCATGGAACCCTTATACTGAAGCTGACATTTTGTGACTTTGGTACCAGGATTCTGAATTGGTTTATGAGCTATATAATGCATAAAAAACAGCTAGTTTGTATAGAAAGTACTATACCAAAGTTGTTAACAGTTGTATAGGGTGGCCCTCAAGTGTCCCACTTCTTTTTTTACTTATCAATTTATGTTAATGATTTGAACACTAATCTAAAAGAGGTTAATTATCACATTTATGAAGACAATATAATTATATATGTTAATAACACTGTAACCATAACTTTCTGAAAGTCATAATATTGTTTTTCTGCAGAAATACTTATCAGAAATTTATTGAATTCTTAATGCAAACAAATTCCAATATATATTGTTTTGCACCAGCCATAGATTGCAGCCTGCACCAAATACACTTTTCATAAAGGCATTTGATCAGAGAACTCTAGACATGGTATCTTAATATAAATATAAAGGTATCTGTGTGGGCCATCAATTGAAATGGGACTGGAATACTGTAAAACTTCAATGGCTAAAGTCTAAAAACATTTGGTGCCAGAGCTGAGTTTCTTCATTCAAATCATGATCATGTACCCCTGAATATTTGGAGGCAAATCACAAACTTACTTGTGGTTTCTCACTTTGAATGTGGTGACTTTTATATGCAAATGTCTCCTGTTCACTATTTCAACAAAATCTGGCCAGAGCCAATAGGGCTGCAGCCAAAGTATTAACTATGTACCGATAGCTAATAGACAGACAGGCAGATACAGATTACATAATGGTAAAGATAAGCCATGAAAAATGTAGGATGTTCGTGACTGGTATAGAAGCCCTGGAGTAGTAAATGCATTGTGGTGCACTGTGTGCATTATGCATTACCAAGGTTAGGAGCCTTATGTGTAAATTTGAATACAGGTTCATAACTTTGTTATGTTCTAATATTTTTGCTGAAAATTATCAACATTGCCTTCTTATGACCCCACTTCATTAAGAAGTGCAGAGAAAATTGTCAACTCCTGTCTGAAAGGTGATTTCATGCAGGGACTTTGAAATCACCTTTTGGGATACAAAAATACATTTTGGGCAGGATTTGAAAAATGACAGCAGTCACATTCATGAGATGCTGTAAAGAAATGGCTATGGTGTAAATTTGGGTTAAAAATGTGGAAAATTACCAAAGTTACAGGCCTGCATTTTCGAAATGAAATGTAGGCTCATCAATTTGTTGTTTTTCAATATTTTTCCCACCAAATATTCAACATGACCTTGTTATAAGCCTGCCTTATGAAGAAGGGCAGAGAAAATGTTCAACTGCTGGATGACAGGTGATTTTGTACAGGGACTTTGACATCACCTTTCAGGACTCAAAAACACATTTTTGTCAGGATTTGAAAAATGACATCTGTCACATTCACGAGATGCTGTAAAGAAATGGCTATGTTGAACATTTGGGGTAAAAATATTGAATATTACCAAACTTACAAGCCTGCATTTGCAAAATTCAGCATAGCCCAATGCTGCTTTGAGGCAGGGGCCCACTGGCTTCCCTTGTGAAGACAGAGCAGAAGTAATTGCTAACAACAGCTGCTTTGTGATAATCTACTGTAGTACCCTGCTTCCTCATGTAGCCTAACAATACCCTCTCCCTGCTTCCTTTTTCCATTAATATATCCTAAGAATTGTTTTTCTCTGTCCTTGACCCCCTCTGCAGTATGCAGCTCTGTGACTGCCTTTGCCTCCCTGTCTGTTCTCTTGGCTTTCTTAGGGCTGCAGCTGGCAGAGCCCTGCAGATCTCTTGCTTTCAGTAAAAGAACTCCCACATTTCTTATGAAACAACAACATGCTGGAGTGTGAAAAAAAGGCGATACGCGTTGGAACGCTCATTGCTCACACTGTCTTCTTTTCTTTTGCTTATTTTTTCAGAGAATCTGGGTATAATGTTTGTTAGAAACTCCCTGCATGTGGCAACACACTTCGAATAACATACCTTTATAGTATACTAATACTTCCCAAGGCGGAGCAACTATTTGTTTGAGACTTGAAGCTGCAGCATTTTAAACAGAAAGTAGATATTTACTATCATGAACAGACATGACTATGACAGAATAGAAACAGTTTCAGAATCACTGCTTTTAGATGGACATTTTCTTTCAGCAGAGATATACTGTCTCAATATTTTCATAATTAAATTGCATGGTTAATAAGTGACAGTTGTACTATACCAGACTGGCAGATTGAGATGCACCATGACTCCCCCTAACTCCATTCAGGATCAGTAATATTCCAACTCCAGCTATTCCACTGCAGTGCTACTGTGCCTCAGTGCCCTAGCTGACCTGGATGTTTGGTTCTCAGCCCAGCCCCTTCCCTACGCCTCCATGCTTCAGATGCAATGTTCTAATATTTGATATTGACCCCCCCCCCACATGCAGCAACACACTCCGAGTAACATACCTTTACATTATACTAGTACTACTCCAGATGGAGTGACTAACCAAGCTAACTACAGTGGGCTGATAGAGAGAATGTGACTTGATTATGGAAATACTGAGTCTGTATATTTCTGCTGAAAGAAAATGTCCATCTAAAGGCTATAATTCTGAAACTATTTCTATTCCAAACTATCCATGTCCATTCATGACATTAAATACCTACTTTCTGTTTAATGTGCTGCAGCTTCAAGTCTCAGAAGATTTAAACAATGCCATGGCAGAACTGCCCTGTCCCACTGTTAGCTCAATCCTCCCCCCCTCCCACCTCACTGGGTGATGGTATTGCACTGATGCCACCAACAGGAGTAAGCCACAGCTTGTCAAGGAAATGGGGAAAGAGGCAGGGGACACAGCAGTTCAGAGAACTATCAGGAAAGAGTGAGAGAGAAAGAAAGAGTGGGCATTTTTCCAGAGAGACCAAGCAGCCATGACTGTTGCACAGAGTCCACTTCTGTGTCAGGTAATCTCCTGGCTTAGTTCTCCTGGAAGCATGGTTAATGGGGAATGAGTTGTGTTGTTATTGTTTGTGTAAGCCGGTATGACTGTCCCATAAAGAGAGATCCTGAGGGAGAGAGTAGAATTATCACCCATTCTAATTTTTGCAAGACTGTCCTGATTTGGGCAGCTGTGTCTTGCAAAAAAATGTGAGAAATGTTGCATATCCAGACCTTGTAGTAGAAAAGGTATTTTTTATCTTTCCACTAAATGTTGCAGAAAACTATAATACCTTAACTAAAATATGTTGAAATGATAAACAATAGAAGCAACTAAAAAACTACAACACTTAGTCTTAATTCTGATTATTTAGAGAACACAAGTCTGTTGCATTGGTCTAGGTTACATATTGTCCAGTGAAAAACTATGATTCAGCAAAAAGTGTCCCACTTTGGCTTCTTTAAAGGTGGTAATCCTAGGAGAGAGAGAGAGAGAGAGAGAGAGAGAGAGAGACAAAGCGACAGAGAGAAAAAGAGAGAGAGAGAGAGATCACATGGGGGAGGGTTGTGTTAAAATCAATGTTATTCAGTGCCGTGAGACATAGAGCAGGACAAGCACCCCCAGCCCCCTAGCCGTGGCACTCTTCTTCCTTGCTGAAAGTGTATAACACAGAGGCTTCACTGGATGCAAGAGGTAGTGTTGTATTCAAATCAGTATCCAAGTTTACATGTCGGTACAATTTTCGATTCACATCTGAAACAGCAAAACTCCCATTTGAATCAGAAATCAAACTGCATGTTAATGAGCTGACTGACAGTAAGTTATTCAATGAAGTGGGACAGTGCTGTAGTGTGCAGGAGTGATGGGTAGGATATCCTGGACCATGGCAGTGAGAGGACACACAGAGCAAAACCAAGAAGCAAGACAGATGGGTAGTTGTAAGGCAGCATTTCTGTTGCTACTCTGTTCTATTGCTGGTATCTAAGTGTGCCAGTTGAGGGGGGACAAAGTTGTTTGGGGTGGTGTGGATTTGTTCTGTTGCCAGTATCTATGAGATCTGTGAGTGCCAAGGGGGAGCAAAGTTATTTATTTTTTTGGTTTTTTAGTTTTTTGTTGACCGGGTAAGTGCACTAGACAAATCCTACCTATTTTTAGGCACGACCCAGGGGAGGGGGATACAAATGAATGCCAACTGACCTTTAATCGGGTTAAGCTGTTGGTGGTATTTTTAGTGAAATGAGGGAAATTTGGCCAGGACACCAGGGAAATTCCCCTACTCTTTTTCGATAAGTGCCATGGGATTTTTAACATCCACCTGAACTACCAATAATCCAGGCAGATGGGACCTCGGTTTAACATCTCATCTAAAAGATGGCACCACAGAAGTGCAGCACCCCTCTCATGCTGCACTACAGTGTCAGTACTGGGATACTAACCCAAGTGCCAGATGTGGGAACTGAACCCACATCCCTCTGATCTCCCGGCCTTAGAGGAGAGTGTGCTACCTACTGAGCTACTGATTTGGGGTGGTGCAGTTTGCAGAGTGTGTGCTCCAACTGTGCAGTATGGTGAGAGAAACAGACAGTAGGTGGGATGCACTATGTGTAAAGTTCCTGCAATGTCTTCTGAGTCCCTCTTTGTCTCTCTCAAGCATATAGTCACTGTTCTCTCTTTGTTTTGTGACACCGACCATGAGAGAGGGAGACACGGGGAGCAGGAACTTGTTGGGGAGAGATGGGAATCAAGTGAGTTGTACCACTGTGTGGTCCGGAGAGAGAAAGAGAGAGCAAACACAGGGTAACACTATCCAAATAAACTAACAGCATGAATCCAGTATGCCGGTTTAAAGTAAACCTCAACAGAAGAAATTTTTACAAACTGTAAGTAGAGGCCACCTTTAATGACTTGAGTCATTAATCACAAAATTCAGTTTAACAACTGTGGTAAAAATTTCTGAGAGGATTAAAAATATATGGAGGACAAATGTAGTGATGTCACAAAAACATTTTTGCAAAAAACCAAAAAACTTGATGATGATGTTTTTACTAACACAATACTGTTGTTTCAAATAGATATTTAAATTAATTCAGACTGTTCCCAGTTTGCTTGATTCAAACTGATATTTCAGTTGATTCTGACTGTTAACCATTTTGCTACTGATATAAGTCTTTAAAATGGGTTATATCTGATTAAACATTTTTGGATTACTTAAAGCCCTAATGGCTTTATGTTAAATGGGTTGCATGTCTATTTTCATTGTAATCTAAACTCTGAATAATACTGTTTAATTTGCCACTACTGAAATTCATCTCAAAAGGTTTATTTTACTTAATACAATTTGAGGCACTTTTTAACTAACAAGCTGCAAGACCTTTCTTTGTAGCACAACACTTGTTTGGAGATTCTAGAAAGGGAGGAGGAAAGACAGAGGACGGAGATTAATACTTGTTTCAAGATCAGGTGATTGACAAAGTAATGGAGTTCCTTGTTTCTTGTGAGTAAACTTGGTTATGCCTTTGGTGCTTAGCTGCCTTAGCTGCAATATTGCATTCTGAGAATTGTAGTTTTGATGACTGGACACATACCTCACAGTTCACATATATTTATTGACCCAATGCAATAGGTGAGGGAGCTGCAAACATCCTGAAAGTACTTACACAGGGATGTCATTTAGGCAACCAGGGACTGTGGTTGAGATCCCCTATGATGCTACTTGCAACCCCTAGAAACCCCTAAAACATGGTTTCACCAGCATTTATTTATATAAAACGTGGTGGGCAGAGAAGCTTTGCGACCTCTGTGATTGTGGTAATAATGATTCTACTGGACTTACGGGGTGGGATGAATGGAGGAGTCCCCCATTGCACTAATGCTGTTCTTACAATGCAGATTTTATGCCCTACATGTCTCCAGTTCTTTGATGGAGATTTCCAACCAGCATTAAAGTCTGAGTGCATCCCAAGGTGGAGGTCAAAACCCCCCACCGTGGCCAGCTTTTTACATTCATTTTTTTGGAGCTGTCCTACTGGTGTGCTAATAAGAACATAGAAGTTGTTGGCAGATAAGGGCCTTGAGCCCAACAAGTCTGCCCTATCATCCCTAAGAAATGTGCTTTTTCAAATTCTGCTAGTAAAAGGGCTGTCCACCTCACCCACCTACCAGCAGCTTGCAGTGCCTATCCCAAGCTTTTTAGGGCTGCAGTGGGCAGAGCCCTGCAGACCTCTTGCTTTTAGTAAAAGGACTCCAGCATTCCTTGCGAACCAAGAACATATTGCAGTGTGAAAAACGTCAACTCGACTTTGGAACACACTGCGCTTGCACTATCTTTTTTGTTTTACTTTCGGCATCCATGACCTCTGAAATACATAACACCCCACCAGACCCTCCCTCTCAGCACTAACCCCCCCCCAGAAACATAATAGTGACACTGGAGGGTGCCCAATCCCACAGTGGCCTGGATTACAAAATTTCCTCCTCCACAATGTGCAGTTGTGTTTTTCCATGTATTTTTGTAGTTGCCCCACCCTACCCTCCTCTCAGCACCACTACCATACTCTGCCCTCCAGAAATGTAAGAGTGGCACTGGGGTGCCCAATTCCCCAGTGCAGGAATCCTTGTTCTCCCCTCCACTACCGCTCATGCGTGGGTATTTGTTACTTTTTATTTTTTTATTTCTTCCCTCAACCTGACCCTCCCTCTCCACACCCCCCCAGAAACATAACAGTGATAGTGGGGGTGCCCAATCCCCCAGTGTCGCGATTGGCATATCAGTCATTTTTTTATTTTTTATTTTTCTGTGTATTAACCTGTAACAAGAAAACCATCAATCAATGTCTTTTGTGGTGTTTCTGACCCCCCCAACCAATCCTCCCACTGAGCACCCACCACCCCACCACCCCAAGTTCTTACATATCCATCGGGTGTCCAATGCTGTAATCTTCTCTGGACTGCAGACACATCTTCACTCTTCAAAGCCTGACTGCAAACTGAAGACACAGGTAGGCCGTTCAATGTATTTCAAAAGGGTTTTGAACTTAGAGGCATAACTTGGGCATTTTTGCATATCTGTGGTCCAAATTTTCAACATACGTTCTTTGGGAACCCACTTCATAAACAATGTCACTGTTATTAGGCAAATCTGTCTTGAAAGGTGATTTTGCAGTCCCTGCATAAAATCACATTTTGGGCAGGAGGTGAACATTTTCTCTGCCCCTATTCATGAGGTGGGGTCATAAGAAGGGTATGTTTGAAAATGTGGTGTAAACATATTAAAAAACAACAAAGTTATGAGCCTACATTGAATTTTGCAAACACAAGCTCATAACTTTGATAATTTTCAATCTTTTTACCCCAAATTTACAACATTGCCGCATCTTTACAACACTTCATGAATAAGACAGCTGTCATTTTTCAAATCCTAGCCAAAATGTTTTTTCAGATCCCAAAATGCGATTTTGAGGTCCATACACAAAATCACCTTTTGGGCAGGAGTTGAAAAGTGTCTCTGCCCTTTTTTATGAGGTGAGATCATAAACAGATGATGTTGAACATTTGGTGTAAAAATATTTAAAAACAATAATGCTATGTGAACACACATATGAGCATACTAATCTGCCAGCAGAAACATGCCTTATGGTCTATCAAGTTAGTTTGCTCGAATGTACAGCTAGCTCCCTTATATTGCAGCTACCCCACCCTCCTCTCCTGCCTCACCTTTACCGGCCCCTCACACCCTGTCCCATCCCCTTTTAAAACTGCCCACTGTGCTACAGGATACCACCTCTTTGGGTAGAATGTTCCATTCCTCCACCGCCCTCTCTGTGAAAAAATGGCTCCTCATCTCGCTCCGATATGTTTCACCCTCCAACCTGAGACTATGCCCTCTGGTGTCTTTTCCTCTCCTCAACTTAAATATCCCTTCTGTGCATGTTTTGTTAATCCCCTTCAAATATTTGAAGGTCTCAGTCATATCCCATATCATATCATATATATATATTTAAACAATGTATGTTTTGGGATAAATGGCAGGATAAAACATTGTATCTAAGGCAGGCAGTGGAGATATCACTGATATCTCCATGTTCCTATATGTCATAGTGATATCTTCATGTTCCTATATGTCATGGAGATATCTTTTTGTTGGTAAACGTCATTGCTAACAAGTGAAAGTATTTCACTTTCATAGATGTGACTCTCAGAACACCAAGCTCCTGAGTGTGTATCTTCACCATGTACAACCCCCCTCCCTCTGTCATTTATTTCATTTTCCCACAACTTTAATACATATTTCAAAACTTATCTGATTAATCCTGCTTTTTCTACATACTCTCACCTATCTAGTGCTTTCAGTTCTGACCCCATAACTAGCTTCAATGAGCACTGTAATTTCTTTCAAGTTATTCCACCCTCTTACCTAAAACTAACGTGGAAAATCTTCTTATAGTGCCCAGATTCACTTAGCTTTATTTTAAAATAAGCCACCGACTGTACAAGAATAAGAGCGACCATCTCGCTGGCTTCAGAAAACTAGAAGCAAGTGTGAGTGTGTGCTGCTATAGCAACACACGCTCACACTGTCTTCTACTATTCTGAATCTGCTGACTTGCTCACCAGTCTCTTGCTACATTCACTATCTTCTTTGAACAAATTCAGTTAACATTAGGAAAAAGAGTTAGTTTTCTTACTTTTGTAACACAGGCTGCCCTTATTCTAATGAATGTATCAGCATGTCATGTCTCAGAGTCAAAAGCACTCTGCACGCTACATTTCTGGGAGAAAAGTGAAAGTAGTCTTGGTCATATGATACAACCAGATCTACAAAAATGTGAAATACAAGCAGAATATTTTTAAATCATTTATTTCTTTAACAAAATAATGCCTGAATCAACCACATACATTTCTTTTTATAACCTATATAAACCAGTTATTTGCTATCTGTTGTATTGTGAAGGGACATGGGGGGGACTGTAAGCAGCAGTGAGACCTCTCACGTAGTTCTGCATTTGTGTCTATGGTAACAGTACAGGTGTTTCTTGCATGCTGAGGGGAAAGCTGCCTAGAGTGATGATATCAGTGACCCGTTGTGATCTGTGTGTGTAAATGGCTGATATCATCACAGCAGAGCAGAGGGTAAAAATATCACACTGCAGTGGATGATACACTGTTTTATCTCTGTCATTTATCACTCACCCCTACTGTGTGTGTGTGTATATATATATATATATATTTTTTTTTTATTTATTCAATCTTGGATTACAATACCTTTGAGTGGGAGACCACTCTTTTACAAAGGTTCCATGTTGTAAAGGGTGGGTATACATACATTGTGGGTTTAGGAGTATCTAGCTAGGTGAGTAAACATAGACAAAAATACATTGTAAATAGGAAACAGAGATGGTTTAACACTAGGATAATTCAGGTAACAGTAGCAGCCTAGGTGGCATTGTCAGGTAAAAAACAGTGAGCCGCTATCCAGAAAGGAGAGTAGGGGTTACTGAGTGGGGGGGGGGCGCATGATGACTATTTAGGGGGAGGTGAGAGGGGAGAGTGCAGGGTATTGCAGGGTGAAAATGTGGACAATTCAGAGTAGAAGGACAAAGTAGGAGTAGCGAGGAGATGGTAATAACCTGAAAGGTGAATAAGACCGGGGTCAGAAGTGGGTGTGTGTGGAGTAATTAGAAAGTACAGTCACAGGAGCTTTTCTTCAGTAGGTGTTGTCTTAGCTTGGTCTTGAAAAGCCCCATTCTCTGCGTGGCATTATGTTCAGTGCCGAGGATATTCAGCCAAAGTGGTGCCCCATAGGCATATGACCTCTGCCTTTGGGAGGTTCTGCAGTTAGGGATGGTGAGAACCTGATGGTCAGAGTTCCTGATGCGGTGTGGGCCTGTGAATAAGCTTAATAGACAAGTGACTCCAGGAGGCTGAGATCCGAGTAGTGATTTTTTAGCTAAGAGGCAGGTTTGGTATTGTATCCTGTTTTCAAGTTGTAGCCACCCGGCTTGCTCATAAAGGTCACATGTGTGCGTATGTTGGGAGGAATTGGTGAGTAGTCTGCATGCTTTGAGTAGGGCTACTGCTATCCTACTTAATGAGGTGGGAGTGGCTGAGCTGTATATGACCAATCCATAGTCGATGACAGAGACAACTGTACTATGGATTGCGGTTTGGAATGCTTCAGGTGTTAGGCATTTCTTGTGCCTGTGCAGGAGCCCAATTCTTATGTTGACTGCTTTGGCCACATTTTCAATATGTTCTGCATAGGAGAGGGAACAGTCAAGCATAACCCCCAGTTATTTGAATTGCTCCACTTGTTCAACTGAAACCCCTACGCAGTTAGTGATGTTAAGGGATGCTGCTTTGTGTTTGCTTCTAGCACCACTAAAAAGTATTACTTTCATATTTTTATAGTTCAGAACCATCTTGTGGGCTCTGAACCAATCTTCAGTTTGTTTAAAAGCATGTTGTAGCTGATAGTTTAGGGTGTGAGGGTCATGTTAAGAAGTAAAAATAACAGCTTCATCTGCATAGAGAAGTATCCACTGGTCACACAATCGAGGTAGGCTATTTAGAAAGATGCTGAAAAGGAGGAGTCCTAGGATTGACCTCTGGGGGACCCCACAATGAACTGGCAGGGGCCCATATGTGATGTTTCCAATCTTTACCTGTTGGTAACGATCAGCTAGATAGCTTTTGAACCAGTTAGTAGAGGGGTTGGAGAGGCTTATCGAGGTGAGTTGTTAAAGTAACAGGGAGTGACTGACCATGTCAGAGGCCTTTGTTAGATCAATAAAGGCCATGCCAACAAGGTTACCTTGGTCCAGTGAACTGTGTATGCAGCTGGTGAACTCCAGAAGAGCTGCGGAGGTCCTGTGCCCTTTCCAAAATCCATGCTGTTCTGGACACTGAATGTTGTATTCATTAAGGTATTCAACCAGCTGGTCTGAGACTATGTGCTCCAGCACTTTTGACAGTGGTGGAAGGATAGAAATAGGTCTGTAATTGGCATGCAGTGCCCAGTCACCGCTCTTGTGCGCCAGAGTTACCAGGGCTGACTTTCAAGCTTGGGGAAATTGAGCCAGCTGCAGGGATAAGTTCAGCAGTTTAGTAATTGGATCTAGGATTTCATCAAGTGCAAGGGAAATAAATTTGAGGTCGAGTGTGTCGCCGCTTTTCCTGGATTTTCCAAGTACCTTACGAATGTACTTTCTTGCTTGGTTGTAGTTGACAGATTTGAAATAGAAGGGGAGTGGATGTTTGAGTGGGCACTAGGTGTTGGCTTGAGCTTGGGTTGGTTTCTTCAAAAAAATTTGTCAGAAGTACACTGTTAAGGTCAGTAAATGCTTTGTTAAACATGTTGGTAATAGTCAGGGGGTCAAGGATAGGGGCACCATCAATGTTGAGTATTTGTGGAGCCTCTTTCTTGACTTTCCCTGTTATATCTTTCAGATTATTCCAAAAAGACTTGCTGTTTCCCCATGATGTTTGTAATGCTTCCCTAAAATGTTTACTTTTGGCAGAGCGGATGGTCCAGGTGCAGTCATTCTGTAGTCTTCTGTATTTCTGGAAGTCTGATTGCTTGCAAGAGTTGTGTGCCCTATGCCACCAGCTGTCCTTGTTTTTTATGCAGCCTATTCAGTCTGGTGGAATCCAGGGGCTGTATCTTCCACAGATCTTTGTCCTCTGCACTGGGGCATGGCAGTCACAAGCAGCATTGAATTGTTTGATGAAGTACTCGAGTACAGTGTCCATATCCTCTGCTGTGTCAAGGGGGCTCCAGTCAGTGTTGCGTAGCTGCTCCTTAAGGTACTCCAGGTGACCCCTTTTTAGTTAACAATTAGAGATTATTTGAGGGGGGTGTTGCATTGAATTTGTTGGTCCAGCTGCAGGTTACTGGAGAGTGGTCACTCAGTGAGTCTGGGTGGACTGTCATGTTGGAGATATGATCCAGGCGGTTTGTGAGGATCCAGTCAAGTAGTGTGATAGATCCAGTTTTGTAATTTGTTCTGGTGGGTGAGTCAACGAGTTGTGTAAGATGCAGTGCAGCTATAGTGTCCTTCTATGTGCCAGTCAGTTGTGCCAACCAATTGATACTGGAGTCCCCTAGAATGATGGATTCAGAGTTGAGGTGCTGACATCTGATAACCTCCATAAGTTCTTCAAATCATGGAAATTTCTCTTCAGGAGGGATGTATACAGTAAGTATAGATAGTGCTTTATTGTGGGCCCCCAACAGAATTTTTATGGGAAGTATTTGTGCAGTACTGGTAAGGTGGGGTAAAGGAAGAGCATACCCCTTTATTGAGTCTTCAATGTATAACACACATCCCCCTCCTCTTTTTGAGATCCTGTCATTCCTGAATAGTGTGTAATCAGGTATGGAGACAGTGGAATCTGGTGTTTTTAGAGTAAGTCATGTCTCAACGACTGTGAGTACGTCAGGGTTATGTTGTAATGTCTAGACTTGCAAGCAGTCTATCTTTTTGAGTAGAATGCAGATATTTATGTTGGTGAGTGTAATTGTGTGTGTATATATATATATATATATATATATATATATTAGTGTACGTTGAATTTTGTGAAGTCAGGCACATAACTTGGATAATTTTCAATATTTGTACCCCAAATTTACAACATAATCAGTTTGGTTGAGTTTATTGATAGGTCAAAAGACCATTGCAAAATCTTATAACAGAAAAACAATTATAATCAGAAAATATCAAATACAAATATACACATAAATGACATAAATATGAATAGAGACATATATACCTAGTTTTGTTATAAACAACAACAATAAGAGCAGTAGCCAAAAAGTAATCAGCTTCTAGTACAATAAAATTGAAATGGAAAAAAATAGATCCAAATCAGTCAGTTACACCCAGGATAAAGTGTCAGTACAAAAATGAGGACAGCAATTTGTGTGATACTCCTAACCTGGATTGGCTTTATAATATCTAGTACGAAGCCTATAAATTGATCCAAGATAATGTGCAACAGCCACTATAATAACTTCAACATTTGTCATAAAAAATATTTGTAACAGAACAGATCATTAGTTTGTATTGATTCACAGATCAGTGCCAACCACCATTTTCTGGGAATGATATACTAAGGGCAGACAAAAATCACATGATGTAAATCCTCCCTAAACTGTGAGTCACAGCTAAAGACACAGTCAGATATTTTCTGAAATTTCTGTGCTATTTCTAGAGAAATCTCCTGCTTTCTCTATTTCCATAGTAGGGGCAGCAGAGAGAAACTCTTCAGAAATTTCATGAAATATCTGACCATGTCTGTAGCTACTACTGTAGTGCAAGAGCAGAACCTATCTTGGTCTATTGCACTCTTTTCATATCTTTCAGTAAGAATGTTACTAGGAAACATTTCCATTCTATATTTGATAAACAACATCCTCTGTTTGTGATCTGTAAGAATATCTGAGTAATAACAATAATAATGAGATATATCATTATGTCTTAACCATGAAGAAATATGAAGTGAGGAAATGGAATCTATGTCCAAAGACTTAGATGAGCCTTTTAGTGACATAAGATTGATACTTGAGGCTAATGGTAATACCCCTAGCCTGATAACTTTGCAAAATGGCTAACCAGTTTCTTGTAGAATAGTAAAAATTCTAGTGAGCCATTTAGATCGTAGGTGTCCTAACATAATCCAGGTGTATTTTTTCATTAAACCTAGGTACAGTAGGTCAAACGCACATGGTCATGTTGTAATATTCTTAGCCAAAAATTAATTTTCCTAGCAGCAAGAAGGGCCCAAAGTCCAGAGAGCCCAAGTTCAGCCCTAATTAAGGAAACAGGTGAGTTACTTGCATTATTTGCTGGAGTAAGCGTAACTCTGCTGAGAGATAGTGTTGATACTGAAATATTCACTTGTGATTGTGTTTGAAATACATGATATAAACCATCTGTGTTGTCCTGGTATTCCTAATAAGGGGTACTGTCTCATTTTAGTTGCTGGAGGTTGTAGGACTCTGGAGGATTTTGTTCCAGGTCCTGTATATCACAGCAGTATAACTCTAGCTGTTTAAACAGCTGTGGGGCACAGAAACAATGCTTGAGCCTTGAATATTGGGCTGAGGTCTTTGCAGCACACATTTCATGCTGTTTCCACCTGTTTTAATATTTTACAACATAACGCCGAAACCGGAAGCACACGGCTGCTATCTTCTGGTTCTCTGGCCACATATACAGCCCTTCAAGCGAGCAGGGCAAGCATGCATGGGGCCACAAGTGGAGATGCACACAGAGACACGTGCATCTGCACATGTCTGCTGTGTCCACTGGACATGCAGGGATTGCAGGACATCAGACTTTACCTAGAAATAATACTGTAGGAGGTTAGTGTCATACTGTGGAGAATCTAGTTGTGGGAAACATGGAAAGGGATTTCACTAGATGTATTCAATGCCTGATGTTTTGTGAAGGGATTCTTGGGGAAGACTTTGTATGCAGTAAATGCCTCCTAATTGCTACTTTACAGTAAGAAATAACACTTATGTTAAATGCCAAACAAGTTCCTACAGACATAAGAGAGTTAGAAGGATTTATTTATTATATGAAGGAAAGGTTATACCCATCACCCTTTGTTGTTGCTACACCCTTGGATAAGGAGACCCCACAAACCTCGATTAAAAGTATTGACTCTCCTTCAGCCCCTGTTCCGATTCCTCCTAACGATAAAGAACCACAGTCTCTTACTGACAATGATGGTTGGGCCTTTGTAACCAAGTCTAAAAAGAGGAGAGGTGGTCAGATTTATAACAGTGCACCTGTTGAAACGTACAACAGGTTGAACTATTTGGAAGACTTGGAGGCTGATCCAGTTAATAGATTACCTATTGATACAACACACTTTAAGCCAATTATTCCAATAAAGGAACCTGAATACAAACCTGTACCTGCCCCCCCCAGTAAACCCCACACCGTATGTGATGCATCTAAATCCAGCCCCCCCTGTACTTCATCCTTCTCCAGAGCTTGCCTCTTGTGCCCCTATTCCTCCTAGACAAGTTTTTGTTCTGGGGGACTCAATTATCAAATGCATTCAATAGAGCCGTTTGTAATACTGACAAAGAGAACTGTACATGTTCCAGCTTCAGAGGTGCCACAGTATCAGACATTACATTAATGATACCCATTATACAATGGCGAGAAAATTTCCTGGACTCTCATTGGTCAATGTGTGCCTGAGACACTGTATTGATTTTTTGGATGATCCTTAGGAGCCACTTTTTTTTTTCAGAAACAAAGATACACTGCCTCATGAAAAATCTACTAAAAACATTTTTATTTTAATTTTTTTGTTTTCTATAACATCGAGCCATTGTATAACTGCAATAAGGCACTCCAAGGTGTGTGTTATCGTGCAATAACGTCACTCCTGGGGTGGTGGAAGCACTCGGCTTTGCCTCGTGCTTCAACCCACCCCAGGAGTGACGTTATTACACGATAACGCATACCTTGTCATGCCTTATTGCTTAAATATTCTACACCAAGTCAGGGATAATCCACTTGTTATCATCAACGCAGGAATAAATTATATTAACCACACCAGTTTTAAACAATTGCAGCATGATTATGTTTCATTAACTAATAACCTGATAGAAAAGGGATGCACTGTGTGTATTTCTGAGATTTTACCTGTACCAAGGGCTACATTAGCTATGACACAACAAATCAAAGCCAAATGGCTAAGTAAGAGATGTTTGAAACAGGACATCCCTTGTCTTACACACTGGGAAACATTCCAGGATAGAAATTCTTTATACTGCTGGGCTTGTTTACATCTTAGCCACAGGGGTAGTACATTACTGGGGAAGAACGTTACTGCAATTATTAATCAATGTTTAAACTAGATTCTGAGGGGGAGAATGGATATATACTCAAGTCTCTGAAACAGTATCAACAAACTAATCACAAAACATGTAAAGTTTTGGCCCTCAATGCAAGATCACTAAATCAAGTTAAACTTGCTGAACTTGAGGTGAAATGTAGAACCTTAAACATAGGCGAGGTAGGGGTAACAGAAACTTGGTGGGACTCGGCTTCAATGTGGTCTAAGGACATTTCTAACTATAAACTATATTATAAGAATAGAACAAACAAAAGGGGGTGGGGATATGTATCTATGTAAGAAACTATATCCATTTTTTGAAGTTCACCCTCCCTCCACTTCAGAAAGTATTTGGGTGAAAGTACAACTTTAAGGCCACTCATATATTACTATTGGAAATGTATATAGACCCCCATCAGCAGACCTGGAATATACTACTAAAATGTTACAGGAGATAACCTTTTCAGAAACTGAAGATATTATTGTCTTAGAAGATTTTAACATGCAGCATATTAATTGGGAATCCCTAAAGGCCTATCGAATGCCGATAAACTTTTAGTAGACACAGTTACTAGCACAGGGCTACAACAATTGATTATGGAACCCACCAGGGGACCTAATATTCTGGATTTATTACTTACTAATATAGAAGCTGAACTTAGTAATCTTTATCTCTGGGATACATTGGGTACAAGTGATCATTCTTCTATATTATTTGAAACTCAACAAGAAATCTTTAGTATAAGAAAGTCTACCCACATTAAAAACTACAACAAAGCTAATTTTTTGGATATCAATAGCTAATTAGCTAACGTAAACTGGGAAACACTTTTTCATAACCTGACTACTCAGCAAGCATAGACTATTTTTAAAGACATAATTCTTAAATTGGAAACCTTATATATTCCAACAAAAAGAAAATATAATAATAAAGGTAAAACACCACCATGGTTTAATAAAACCATTAAAACACAGATTAATCACAAAATCAAACTTTTTAAGAAACTTAAAAAATTTCCCCATTTACATAAAGACATTTTTCTTTATAAATATATGTCAGCAGTTAAGACTTTGAAACATTCTATTAAACTGGCTAAAACCAAACTCGAATTTAAACTAGCACATACTAAAGACTGCCATAAGTCTCTTTTTTCATATATTAACAAAAAGAAAGGTAACTCTTGGACAATAGGTCCCCACATCAATAATGGTAGCAGATTATCAGACATTGACAAAGCCAACTTATTTAATAATTATTTTTGTTCACTCTTTTCTAAAAAAAATGACAGCTACCCCTAAATTCTTAAAGTGGTCTGGCTTTTATAATATTACAATATCTGATATTTCGCAGGCTATAAAAAAAATTTATAAAAATACTAGTCCCGGTCCTGATGGTATTCACCTTTGATTTTTGATTGAAACCTCTCAGACTATTTCTAAACTCTATCACATATTTTTAATAAATCTTTACAAGAAAAGTCCATGCCTGATGAATGGCGCACAGCAACTGTCACCCCGATATTTGAAAAGGGTAATAGAGGCAGTGTTCAGAACTACCGCCCCATTAGTCTGACCTCTGTAGTTGGAGAATTAATGGAAAGGGTTATTAAGACAAAAATCAAATAAGAATGTATCACATTAGGGATCCATGATTTTTTACAGCATGGGTTTACACTAAGGCACTCATGCACAACAAATTTGATATATTTTTATGAAAACATTAGTTCATTATTGGATGCGGGCATTCCTACCGACATAGTACTATTAGACCTCAGTCACGCATCTGATAAAGTTACCCACAATAAACTTATAACCAAAATGTCTACCTTGGGGTTTTCCCCTTAAATTGTTAACTGGGCATCTGATTGGCTAACAAATAGAAGTCAAAGGGTTAGGATTAATGATGTGTTTTCTGACTGAGGTATGGTGTCAAGTGGAGTCCCTCATGGATCAGTGTTGGGACCTATGCTGTTTAATTTCTTTATTTGTGATTTGCAGCCAGGATCTGACAGTTATATGTCAAAATTTGCAGATGACACAAAATTAGGTGGTAGGATTGACAATCCTAATAACATAGCATCACTAGAATTAGAGTTGAATAAAGCTGAACAATGGGCCAAACATAATGGCATGCACTTTAACCAGGATAAGTGTGTAATCATACACTTTGGTAAAAGCAACCCGAATAATGCATATTATTTAAACAAATTGCCACTTAAAATATCTAACTGTGAGAAAGAACTGGACATTTTCATTAATAATAAACCTTCTTCAAGGGACCACTGTACTAAAATTTCCAACATGGCAAATAGTTTATTGAGGCAAAATTAAGCAAACTTTTATAAACTACTCAGAACAGTGCCTCATCCCTCTGTTTAGAGCCTATATTAGACTTTATCTTGACTATAGATCCCCCTTTTGAAACACCTGTCTTAAACAGGATATAGCCCAGCTGGAACAAGTGCAAAGGTGAGCCACTAAGATGGTCTATAGGTTGCACATCTTGATAATCCCTCCAGACTAAAGGCTACTGGACTTTTTTCACTTCAAAGCAGAGGAATCAGAGGTGACGTGCTCTTAATATACAACTTGATCCAGTCACAGATCTTATGAGACAATTTGGGCCAGAATTCACTAAGAGAAGATTAGTCCCAAGATTGCATACTAGGCAACTTGAGGTTAAAAGTTACAACACTAATAAAAGGGTAACTTTTTTACTCTTAGGGCCCCCAGATTATGGAACTCTTTACCACAAGACCTAATTAATTCTGAAAACTTTATTAGCTTTAAAAAGAAATTAGACACATGGATCAGGGAAAATTATTAATAGAGACTCACGTTGTGTGGGGAACAATCATGATGGGCTTTTGCCTTCTTCTGTTTCATAAAACCAAGATAAACCAAATTACTTAGTCCCATACTGGACCTCAGAAGCCTATTTAAGGGAATCTGTATAGAACTGCTGTTCTGAGTAACCCGGATTTCTCTGTTGTACAGAGCTTGAGCATTATATTTGGCTTTAATAGCAGTAATTAAAGGTCTAATAGAGTTTCCCCCATACTTTCTATTAAATATATTAAGAGAAGATGCAGTTTGCTTGAGTTTAATTTTTAAGACATTTACATGTTTTGCCCATCTACCATCCCAGGAAAGTACTAAGCCAAGAAAAGTGTATGGTTTTACAATTTCTAATTTGTTAGGCCCGACCCTCCAGGTCTTCTTAAGAGTATTGGTACCAAAGGTTACCACCTCACTCTTGACAGTATTAATTTTTAGGTTATATGTATTATCATATTTGTTCAAAATGTCTAACTTTTTTGTAGCCCAGATTGAGTAAGTGATAAGGGGACTTAATTGTCCGCATATGCTAATACAGCAACATGTTTCCCCATAATTTTTGGAGAGTCAGTGTGTGAAAATTGTAACTGCTTTAGAAGTTTATCAATATAAATACAGAACAATACTGGGGCAAGTACGCAACCCTGCCTAACACTGGTATTTGTTGAAAATGTAGTGGATAAATGCCCGTTTTTTCCTGTTCTGTCCTGAGCCCAGGTGTTAGAATATAATTCTCTAATGATGGCAAATTAGTTCATGCCAAAATCCCTTTTCTTTCATTAAAGACCAAAGTAAACCTCTTTTGATTATATCAAAAGCTGATCGAAAATTGTTGAAAGTTGCATATCATTTTTGTTTCCTCATATTCACATATTTGTCAAAAAGATGCAATATTATAAAGCAATTATCAGATATATTGTAACCTGAACAAAATCCGGCTTAGAGTTCTAATAGATCACCAAGAGAAACTAACTGTTGTGTAAGTCTTTCAAGGATTAATTTAGCAAATATTTTGCCTAAATTATCCAAGAGTGAAATTAGTCTGTTCATTGAGGGGTCAGACATGCCCCCTTTTTATGTTTGCTTGTGTGCATGTGCAAGAAACATTACACAGCAGCTTAGGAGAGAAGCGTTTTGTGGAGGTGTGGCACTGTGGCAGCCAATGGAGGCATTGCATTTGGGGGCTTGGCACTGGTGGACCAATGGAGACACAGTGTGCCAATGACACTGGTCTCCAAAAGTGCCACCAAGTAGAAATGTTTTCACTGCTGCAGTGAGGGGCTGCCTTGTTATTGCGGCATCAGCCATTCCGCTGCAATGACGGAGTGCCCCAACATTGCAGGGTGGTACCGTCCCAAGTCTAACAATTAAGTAAACATGGCGGAGGATTGCCGCCACCTCTCAGCCCCATGAAAGCCAAATGGGGGTGGTCAATCCTCCTATCAGAAGCCCCCGACCCAGTTAATTTGCTGATGGGGGAGCCCACTCCCTGTCGGCATGATGTAACCCCCTCCCCCATTTGTTGTGAGCTGAGGGTTTGCCCAATCCCCCTCGGCATCATGGCCCCCCAAACTGTCATTCTTTGCCAACGGGGGGACCAATCCCCCTTGGCTTCAGTACCCCCACCCCAAAAAAGGCAGGTGGCACACTGGGAGCCCACCCCAGTGTGCTGGAAACAAGCCTGGAAAAAAAAACTTCCCTCAACATCTTTTTCGTTTTTTTATCTTCCTGAAAGAAAGGAAATGGTCCCACACTGGTCGCCGTCTTCTCCCTCCAACTCACACCCACCCACTGCACACCTGACCTCCCCTCCCCTCTCCTCACCCCGCTCACCCCATACTTACCTCTGGACCTTGGCACCATGATCTTCGGTGGACCAGGAACACGTCTGCACTCTTCAAAGCTGACCATGAACTGAAGAAAGCTGCATAATGGCATATATAGGTTTTTTTCAACTTTGGTGCATATCTCAGGCATTTCTGAGAATTTTAGCACCAAATTTTCAACATGGGGTTATTGGGACCCCTCCTCAGAATTCAGGCACTGTCATGGCGTTATTCAGTCTCAAAAGGTGATTTCGCGTCACTGCCCAGAATCACCTTCTGGGACTGATTAACAAAACGACAGTGCCAGAGTTCATGAGGTGGGCTCTCAAAAAGCCTGTGTTACAAATTTGGTGAAAAAAAATCCAAAAAATGACTGTTTTACTAGCATGCGTTGCGAAGTTCCATGCACGCTCATAACTTCATGAAATTGTAATATTTTCAATCCAGATTTTCAACATTGGCATTTTTCCACACCTCCTTATGAACAGTACAGCTGTCATTTTTCACATCCTGACCAAAATGTGGTTTTGCACTACCGGCGCAGTATAGTGCGGTCGCTGTGGGAAATCAGTGTTCGGGGCACATTAAGAAAATCACAGTGACAATGAGCAGAGGTCCTAAAATGCCTATGCTGAAAATTTGGTTATGAAAGTCCATAAAATCACTATGATATGAGCATGCATTGCACAGTTTCCACGCATGCTTGGAACGTCGCAAACTTGTAATATTTTCACTCCAGATTTTCAACATTGGCATTTTTCCACACCTCCTTGTGAAGTGTACAGCTGCCATTTTTCACATCCTAGCCAAAATGTGTTTTTGCACTTCTGAAGCAGAATAGCATGGTCACTGAAGGAAGTCAGTGTTCGGGACAGATTAAAAACAAATCACAGTGATAGTGTTCATGAGCAGAGATGCTAAAATGCCTATGTTGAAAATTTAGTGACAAAAGTCCATGAAATAACTGTGTTACTAGTGTACGTTGGGCAGTTTCCATGCACCCTCATAATTATGAGCATTTGTAATATTTCCACTCCAGATTTTCAATATTGGCATTTTTTTCACACCTCCTTATGAACAGTACAGCTGTCATTTTTCATATCTTGCCCAAAATATGCATTTACACATCTGGCACAGAATAGCATGGTAGCTGTGGGAAATCAATGTTCGGGACAGATTAAGAAAATCATAGTGACACTGTTCATGAGTAGAGGTCACAAAATGCCTAAGTTGAAAATTTGATGAAAAAATTCCACTAAATGACTATGTTACGCACATGCATTGAGCAGTTTCCACATAAGCCCGGAAGTTCAAGTATTTTTAATATTTTCACTACAGATTTTCAACATTGCCATCTTTTCAGAGCTCCCTATGAATGGTACAGCTGTCATTCTTCACATCCTGCCCTTCTGTGTTTTTGTACATCTGGCGCAGAATGGCACAGTCACTGTGGGAACTCAAAGTTTGGGAAACATTAACAAAATCACAGTGTCACTGTTATTGAGAAGAGGTTCCAAATGCTTTCATGAGGTGGGGGTCACAAAAAGGCCATGTTGAAAATGTGTACTGTAAATACCAACAAACACCCAGGGCGTTAGGGTGTCTAACCATAACAGCCCACCCTGTACAGACTGACAGGCATCGGGGTGTGCCTTTGGATTGCCGACTGTAATACTTACAGTATGCCATTCCACCCCCACCCCACCACCCTGCAGCCAGTGACAGGCATCGAGGTGTGCCTTGAATTCTTCAGCCCCACAGTTCACCTCGTTCTCCTATATTTCACCCATTTCAGCGTATGTCCTTATGGAATGGGGTGACTATACAGCCGAACACCCCAAAGCACACCTCAACACGTGTCAGTGTCTGCTGGATAGGGTAACGTGAAATGTCATGAATGCTATGGGTGATGACCCAAATGCATACCCCAATGCCTGTCCATCTCTGCAGGGTGGAGATGGGGTTGGTGTGAAGTTCAATACTTCACTGCCATTCCTATTATGCATCTCTCTAACTCCTGCATTTTCAATGCTAATACCAGCAAGCAAACATTCGGCATTGACAAATGCTTGTTACAGATACAGATGATTAAAGCACATTTCCATAAATTGGGGAATTCAAGTCTGCTACAGCAAAGATTAAAAAACAGTACCAATATAGTAGCCCATTGTGAGGGATCAGTAAGAAAAACCTCAGCTGTTATTAAATCTGGGCCAAAAGCCCTGTTCCATTTTAAAGATGCAATAACATAATACACCTCAGTTCTGGAAAAAAGAGGAAAGTGTGACATATCTATATTCAATAATAATTGATTTTCCACAAAATCTGAGGTAAAAAAAAAACTTGCCAAGTAATAATTTATCCCAGTATCCATAGAAATATGTGAGTCAATTTCAAATTGCAAATGATTAGTTCCTTTGGCAACAAGTAACCAATAGGACTGATAATCATTCCTGTTTATAATATTAAGCATATTGTTCCATTGCTTTCATTGGCACTGTTTTTGTTTTAGGTTTAAAAACTGTTTATAGTTATCCCTAGCTTTATTTAATAATTTGTTAATCTGTAGTCACTGGCTTGGGCTTTGTTTTTAAGTTTCCTGATCATCTTATTTAATTGACTTTTTTGCTTACGACAGCCAGCATCAAACCACGTTTGTTTTACTTTCCCAGTATAGGCACACGCATGAGAATGAGTTAGTAGTAGTCTGATCTGATCAAAACATGAATCTAAGAGTCTAGAGATACTGTTATAATCAGCACCAGAATCAGTTAAGGACATACCAATATTCTGTAATATTGGTCTTACTTGTAATTCCTTGGAGGTTTGTCATTTTATTTTAGATTGATTTCTGGTCTCCAGAGATGGCAGAAAAGTGGCAGGTATTGGAGTCTCATTTAAAACAGTAGATTTTAGAATCAACAGGAAGTGATTTATTTAATTTTTCATAAGAACTTCAAATAAATCCCAGAAGGTCATATCCCCATTTCAAAATAATTAGTCTATAATAGAAAGGCCTCTGGAACAATAGTGGGTATAACTGCCTAACTTGTCATCCTGAATACAAACATACATACGAACATATGAATGTACCAGCAGAAACAGACCACCCAGTCTATCTAAGTCTGCTCGAGTGTGCAGCCAACACCCCTAGTTTGCAGCTGCCCCCTCCCCTTTGTCATCCCACTGCCACCCCCACCTCCCCCACCCTCACTCTCCCCATTCCCTGTCCCATGCCCTTTTGAAGTTGTTCACAGATTTACATGATACCACCCATTCTGGCTGGGCATTCCATTTTGCTACCACCCTCTCTGTGAAATAGTATCTCCTCATTTCCTTCCTAAATCTTCCCCCTCTATTGTTAGCCTGTGCCTCTGTGACCCACCCCTCCTTAACTTAAAGACCCTATCTGCCCCATCCTTATTGATTCCCCTCAGATACTTGAATGTCTCTATCATGCCCCCCCCGTCCCTTCTATCCTCCAGGGAGTACATATTCAGGTCTCCCAGCCTGCTGCCATAGTCTCTCCCCTCCATTCCACATATCATCTTTGTTGCCCTCCTCTGCACCCCCCTCCCGTAGCTTGATATCATGCTTTAGGTATGTCCTCCAAAACTGCACACAATACTCTAAGTGTGGCCTTACCAGTGACCTGTAGAGGGGCAAGATCACCTCAATTTGCCTGGATGAAAAGACCCTCACTATGCACCCGAGCATTTTGTTTGTTTTTGCAGCCACTCTCCTGCATCGGGCAGTGTTGTTCATGGTCCCTGTTATCATTACCCCTAGGTCCTTCTCCTCCTCAGTGATCCCCTGCTTAACCCCACCAGGCAGTATTATGTCCTTGGGTTCTTCACCCCAAAGTGCATAACCTTACACTTCTTTGCATTGAACCCCAGCTGCCACCTCTATGACCACTCCTCTAGTTTGTGTAGGTCCCCCTGCAGCTGCTTCCATCCCTTCTCTCCATTCACCACTGCTCTGATTTTTGTGTCATCAGTGAACAGACTTACCTTGTTCACCAGCCTGTGCACAATGTCTGATATGAAGAGCCCAAACAATACTGGCCGCAACACATAACCCTGTGGCACTCCACTTTTCACTGGCCTTGGAGTTGAGAGCTCCCCTCTCATGACCATCCATTGCAGCCTGCCACTCAGCCAGCTTGTAATCCAGTTCATCATTTTTCCCCTACCCCTACACCAGTTATCTTCCACCCAAGCCACCCATGAGGCACTGAATTGAAGGCCTTGCTGAAGTCCAAGTAAAGAACATCCACCGCATGACCCTTATCCAGCTCATCTGTCACTGCTGCCTCACATCCTGGAGGCCATTGTCCTCCAGGTATGATACCAGTCTTTCCTTTTGTATCGTTTCCATGAGTTTGCACACTATGGAGGTGAGACTTACCAGACGATAATTACCCAGTTCATCCCTTGGCCCACTCTTGTGTAATGATACTAAATGTGCCATCCTCCAGTGCAGTGGCACACATCTGAATAAGACTATTGATTGGCACTTAATAATGAGTTGTAAGTAATTCAATTAGTCTATGCCTTGCCTTATTAATTTTATTGTCCTTATATGTCTAGGAAAATGATATGCCTGGAAATGACACCAGTTATGAAAATTACTGTCAGCATAGCCATCAAAACTCCCCAACCTAGAGTTGAAATCACCACTAAGCAACATTTTCTCATATTCAGTTACCTCCCAACAATGATGAATAACTTCTTCTAACATGTCCCAGATGCCAGAAGAATAAAATTTAGTGTTAGTTGGTGGAATATAGGTGTTAACTAGACAACACTCTTTATTGTAGAACTGAATACTAAAAGCTTGCATATGGGGGTTTGAAAAAATCACCTCTACTTTTACAGCATTGTCCAGCTAAAACCAAGTGAGTAGACCACCAGCAGGTCTACCCATTTTGACAACCCTTTCTCCAGGAACCTGAAACGTGCCAAAACCATTTAGGGAAACATCTTGATCCTTAATATGCCAGGTTTCTTGTAAACAAACTATATTAACTTTTGAAATACAATTAAGCCATTCACAATCAGCAAATTTAGTAGCAAGACTGGCAATATTCCAAGAAATTAAATCTATTGTTTTCAGTTTAAGGTTTGAATATTCATTTATCTGTATTCCAGGTATTCATTTTGGTCAGTCAAAATGTCAAACCTGTTAGTAGTAGAAAGATTATAAGCACGGGGACTAACAATTTTCATGTCAATAATGAGAATCATATTTTCTTAATTGTTGTGACAACATAGTTATATCTTTACATCACCTCATGAATGTGAGAGTTGTCATTGTTCAAATCTTGGCCAACATGCTTTTTCACATTCCGAAAGGTGATTTTGCGGTCCCTCCATGAAATCACCTTTCAGGCAGGAGTTGAATATTTTCTCTGCCCGTCTTCATGAGGCAGGGTCATAACAAGTCTATGTTGAAAATTTGGTGTAAAAATATTAAGAAACAAATTTACAATATTTTCACCCCAAATTCTTCAGTTGCAGCCCTATCAGCTCTGGCCAGAGTTTGTTTTTATTTGGTACTCTCTCCATTCCTCCTTTACCTGATTTTCCTTGTATGTGATGAAAGTCTGTTTTTTTTTTGGTTCTCACTGCTCCTCTGATCATGGCCAGCCTGCTTGTGCAGAAGTAATGCTACCACCTGCCATACTGATGACCCATGTACAGAAGTGATCATGGTATGTCAGAAGGTCAGCTGGGGAGAAGGTTGGATGAGCAGCCCAAGGACAGTTCTCCACCTCTGGGGAGAGGGTTGTGGTTCTCTGGCATGCTAGTGATACCAAGTGGATACTAGGTGTCTAGCAACCAGGACTGCCTGGCTTGCAGAGCGACAGCAGACATCTGTGGGATGGGTGCAGGAATGCACCCACACCATGCTGATGTCATTGTATGTCCATGCTCCTGGAGAAACCAAGGAAAAAACCACTGGCCACAGAGCACTGTGTTGCCCCTGGACCACCTCCCAAATTATGCCCAAGGCATAAACCTTGTCTGGTGCTTCTGGTTGATCTTTGTCTATCCCTCCCCCAAGTTAGCCCTGCTATGGGGGTAAACCACAGGCCACCCAGCTGGGTTGCCTGGAGTGGGATGCCAGGAGAGTGTGTCCAGATGCTGAGTAGGGGGTATATCCCCTTTCCCATCAACCAGGTGAGACAAATAGTGAAGAAAAAAAAACTGCTTCTCTGATCCTTTCTAAGAATCATATTGGTGTCTTTTACCTCTTTTATTTTGCAGTGATTCTTGTGCATGAGTTTGTTGCCTTGAGAATGGTCCCCTTGAATCCCCCATCTTTTGACACATTTGATGCTGTCCACCCTAGTCAATTTCTTTCAGATCAGCTGTCTCATCCAGTTAAAATCTGCTCTTCTGAAACGCAGGACATCAGTTTTTGATGACAGCATTCTGGTTCCAGTGGCCAGCCTGAACCAAATGGAGTTATGGTCACTGGCCCTAGTGGCTCCCCTGCGCTCACTTCACTCACCATCTCTGAGTTGGTAAGCACCAGATCGAGGATGGCTGCCTGACTAGTAGGTTCCTTAACCAGCTGCACCAGCAAGCAGTCTTGCAATGTAGTAAATAGGGCCTGACTTTTGGCACCTGGCCACTGGACTGACCCTGTCAATATGTAGCAGGTTCAGATCATCCACCACCTCCAATTCCCCCTTCTTCACTCCCCTTGCCAGCTCTTCCTCAAGCTCCCTACATGTCTTTTCCTCTTGTCCTAATGGTTTATGGATCACCACCACTTGTATTTTTCGTGAGGATGCTGTGAGGTGAAACCACAGAGACTCTGTTTCCCCATTTGCTTCTCCTGATGTGTCTGTCCTGCACAGCCTCTATGCCCTCCCTGACATATAGTGCTATGGCCCCTTTGCCTTTCCCTCTATCCTGTCTAAACATTGTGTAACCTGTCACTGACAAGTCACAATCATTATTCTCTGACACCCAAGCTTTTGTGATAGCTATCAGGTCTGCCTTGGTGTTTGCTATCAATGCCTGGAACTCACTGATTTTATTAGACATCTTGATGCCCTTACACCGATGCTGCTACTTAGAAAAAAATTTGGTTATCACTGCTGCTTCTACTGCTAGTCACTTGTACGTATAGCGGAGCTGATTAAGATTAATCAAACATTAGGTGGCACTTTCAAAAGTTACACTAGTAAGCTAATGCCGGTGCTGGAGATTCAGAATAATTATGGTTTCCACCACTGCTGGAGTCACTGCTGTGTATCTAATATAAAGCAGCTGAACTGTCCAGAATAAATCACCTACAGAGGAGGCCACTAGGATGCAATGCTGAATACTTTAGAATTATGTAGATTACTTTAGGAAATGGTGCAATTTCAATAGCAGTTAATCCATTTTGTTATGAAAGAATCTGTGATACTGCATTGTATCTTGGCAACCTCCACTATATGTAATAGTAGGTGACATGCTCACTGGGTTACATTGATAACTTATTGTTAATACTGGTACTTACAAGACAGAAAAGTCATGGTTTACCCCACTGCGGTGCAGCTTACATAACTGCACTGACTGATATAACCTGCATGCATAATACTAGGTACCACCTCACTGCTGTTGGTGTTTTTTTTTTTTGTAAATGTTTTTTGTCAGGAAAGATACACTAAGCTGAAGCTTGATTCCAGGTACATGCTGGGAGCACAGGGAAGTTAAGTGACTTGTTATGGTCAGTATGCAAGTGGTGGATATGCACCTAATGCAGCTCTCAGGCACAATGAAATTTCAACAACCAGAAAATGGAGCCCACCAGGCTAGTTACAAAGGCTGGTATGAATGGTGAAAATAAACTAAGGCAAAGACATATGTCCCCAACAGCTACACGAAAAGAGTTATCTGTTGACAAGGAAACAAATAACATTTATAAGACATGATAGTGAACTACTCCATTAAGTCAGTGAGCTCTAGTGGTTATCTGGCACACTGTAAGAATTCAGGCTAGTGCACAGTGATGTTCATGACTATTCTTCATGGTAAGTCGATCAAGCAGTGATATACCATGATTACTTTCCCCCTCAAGAATAGAGGCAGTATAGCATAGTAGTACTGAGCTGCTAATCAGAAAAAATGGGTTTGAAAGAAAGAGTTGTCTTTTTATAAGGAAACAAATAACATTTACAAGATGTGAAGGAGTACTACTCCTTTAATGACTTGTGAAAGCACATACATGTGCAGAACTATTTATTTATAATGCCACCTGATGACTCTTTCACAACCCTGTAGATAAATAGAATAATCGGTAGGTGAATGTCTATTACAAGGGAGTAATACCATCGAGAGGTTTTGGGGACAACAGAACCCTGATAGTGAAGCTTGAGAAGTTCCCTTTTACCCAGAACCTCGGGGTGGTATTAGTTCCTAGTGATAGATGCTCACCTATTTGTTTTGTTTTTTTGTAATATATGGATCCAATTTTTGTTTCTAGGTTTCTAGGATGCTGTGAAGTCTGCCAGCCACTGCACTGAGGACTCCTCATTCAGTCACTCACTGTCCACCCACCCCCTGCAGTCTCTCTCTCTCTCTCTCTCTCTCTCTCTCTCTCTCTCTTAGCTCATGCTTGAGTGCCTCCGGTTAGTTTTGTTTCGTAGGCAGTCCTATCTGTTATGTGTTTTCATGCCTCATTATATGCAGGATCAACCTGATTCTGAATTGTGTGAAAATAGAACAAAGAGAAAAAAAAACAATGGCAGAAGACCGGGACGATTTTGTCTCGGTAAGAGAGAGATGGCTGCCATGTTTTTAGAAGTGTTCTGCCTACCCACAGAGAAACTGTGGCAAATCAGAAGGCATGGTTTCAGGAACATCATGACACATGTCTAGGACATTGCCTTGGAGATCTCAGGAATAAGCCTACCAGGTTGGGGAGTCTTGAGCTTGCACTTTTCAGGTTTTGTGATAATACTATCATTCAGAGCTTGAACAATAGCATTGTGAGTTCTGAATGATAGTATTATCACTTATCAATGATGGTATTATCACTGAGGCTGTTGTATATTACCGTGATTTTTTTGAATGCTTTATAATGGTATTATTTAGCTTATCCATATATTACAACAATGTATATTTTCACTATTTGAAAACAGTTGCACCAAGTGACATCAAGCCTTACTGAGACTTAGGCCATTGTGACAGAAGTCTCTGGATATCTTTAGTCATGATGGAGCATGATGCTGGGCATCACTGTTGCAGAAATGTTGAAGGGGTATTACAGGATCATAATGCTAGTGCAGGTAAGGTGATTCAGTGGTGATAAGTACTTTGTGAAAGTTAAAGTCTACAAGTAGAATTCTAGTGGCATTACTATTATGTGTCCATAAATTTTTGAGAAAATGTTGCCAATTAGCAGTTTTTAAAGTATCCACAAAAAATTGATAACCTAATAAACTAAATTTATGTAACACAACAAGATGCCAGGGCATATTTACTTTGGTATGCATGCCAAATCTTGAGCGTAAACTGTAGCTGCAATAGCTGTGAAGTTATTTAAACATCCACATATTTTGAACATTTTCTCACAATCTAACAAATAAATAAATTAGGAAATTTTGAATTTCTGTAACTTAAAATTTACACAACCAATTACCTTTCTCTTTAACTATTTCTATGGTTCTTCCAAGAAAGAACGCATATAAATGTTCCATTATCTAGCTCCAAAGGTGGCTAAATTGTAAGCATAGAAATAATTTCAGAGATTTTCACATGAATACTAAATTATCAGTACCTTTGAGTCCCTATAACTTCCCTGCCCCTCATGCACATGTCTTTGTAGGGCCTCTTACAGACAATAAACATGCTATTTTTTCAGATCTCTAGCTGTAACATGGGCTGAGTTATGACTAATTCAATCATTTTGGAAAATTCTACAAGAATTCATAGAATTTAATGTAAATTCAGCGAAATCAGAATTTGTTAATCTTGCCCAGCTTAAAAGACAGGTGTAACTCCTGTGGCTACATTCTCTCAACTGTGCAGATTGTCTGTGATCAGATGAGATGACTGCACAGTAAAGAACAGTCAGGAATCATGAGAAAACAGTGTTGGGCTTTCTGTCTTACCAAAAAAAGAAAGACAAAACACTAGTTAATAAAACGGCACACAGCTTCTTTAGAAGAAAATCTCAATATGGAAATAATATAAAACATTTAAAAAAATCAGGGGCCCGATATTCAGAAATGTGCAAAGCATAGTCCAAATGTTTGTGCCATGCTTGGCTAATGCCAAGGGGTCCCAGGATGGTATATTCAGTCGGGCACTACCAACTGAATATACAGCCATGTCAGGGAAGCACTAAGTCAGGTAGCACTGCTCCAAAATGGCTCCCAAAGTTGGCCCCAAGAGTTCATAGTGCTGGAGTGATATCTGCAGTATTCAAAGGTACCCATGCAAATGAGCCTATTGGGCATGCAAAGCATGAATGGGCCATTTGCATGCCCATTTTAGTCCCAGTTGCATAGCTAGCATAGGCAGGGAGTGTAGCACCACCCTGTCAGGCCAGGATAGCCATAACTATCCCCTGTGCTAGTGGTTCCCCCCTCACTCCGATCCCAGCCTTGATGTAAATAAAATGTTTAACCCTGGTACTAGTGGCCCCCCCTCACTCCGATCCCAGCCCCAATGTAAAAAAATGTTTAATCTCTGGTGCTAGTGCCCCCCTTTCTCAGATCCCAGCCCCAATGTAAAAAAAAGTTTATTCTCTGGTGGTTGTAGTTCCCACTGATTGTGAGCACAGAAGTAAAATAAACCCTCTCTGGTGTCCAGTGTCCCCCCATGTCACCGGAACCTCCCCATTGACCTGATCTGAATTGGTGGTGCTGTGGGTGCATATGGTGACCAGCACAGCTGTCACCACACCTCCTCAGCTGGCCACCATATGTCCAGACAGTGAGTGTGCCTCTTATTTATAGGACAGGGCACCTCACCAATCCCTATAAATAAGAGGCATGCTTCCTGTCTGGACATGCGGCAGCCAGTTGAGGAGGAATGAGGAAGGCTGTGCCGGTTGCGGTATACCCTCACATCACCACTGATACAGATTAGGTTAGTGGGGGGTGTCCTGATGCCATGGGAGGGACACTGGACTCCAGTGAGGAGTTGTGTTTACTTTTGGGCTGGCACTCGGGGGGTGACCACTACCACAAGGGATTAAACATTTTCTTTAACATCAGGGCTGGGTTGAAGCAAGGCACAGGACCACTAGAACAAGGGTTATTATTATAATCGTGGGGCTGGGGATCAGGGGGGTGCAACTGACCACAGTGGTGGGTATGATCCTCTAGTGGCAAACCAGCTGGTTGGCTGCATTACCTCTGGCAGCCACCTTGGTTGCATAGAGTAAGATTATCTTTTCATTGATGGTATTTGCGTGGTGCAAAGGTACTGTGAAAACCCTCTTGCACCACACAAGTTCACTGAATATCAACTTGTGTGGATATTCTTCATATATATGACAGAAGCCCAACACTGAGAATCCTGACACCCAGGATCCTGAGCCCGACATCCCGATGTGCCTATTCAATCAATCAATCAAAATCTTTATTTATCCAGGTGATCATCGTTGAGCAAGGCTCATTTGCAAGATGGACCTGGTTGTTAATGGTCAAATACAATGCAAAATACATATGTATAACACTCATGATCAATGAATACAATTTTCAATATCAATAACAATCATGATAAAAGGATACATTTTTCAAAATCAGAATATATATAGTCATAACATAGGTAAATATATAGCAGTAGTGAATATGTAACAGTATGAGCAATTTACAATTTGAGCCTGCATGTATCACATAAAGATGCACCTCATACAGATAAACCAGGGCAACAGGGATGGAGAGGTGACAGTGGTTACCCATAGGTATAGGGGATGTGATAGGGTGGGGAATGAAAGAGAATTAAAGTGAGCGAGAGGATGCAAAGGGTATTGGAACTGGACACCAATACAAAGTGAAAAAGAAAAGGGAGGATCAACGGGGATGATGGGTACAGGTCGCTGAAGGATCGCAGAAACTATGGCTGACTAGGGACGAGGGAAGCAGTTACAGAGTTCCTTAATGTGGTGAGAATATAGAGTCTTGAAGGAAGACAAGTTAACAGGGCTATTGATTTGCAAGTTTTTTGTAGTTTATTCCAGAGTGAGGGCAGTAGGCAGCTTATGGCCAATCTACCAAAGCACTATTTAACTTTGGGTATTTTCAAGGTAATAAAGGAGTAGCTTCTCAGCACATAGTTTCCTAAAGTGCTTAGAGGGAGACAGTCATTAATGTATTGCAGGAGATTATTGGAAATAGCCCAGAAGGTCCATAGAGCAGCATTTCTGTCCCGTTTGAATTGAAGAGAGGTCCACCCCATAGCCTTGTACAAGGAGCAGTGATGTATGTTAAAGAGGAGACCTGTTATGAACCTCAGAGCTCTGTGGTAAAGCGTATCAAGTTTTGCAAGTGAAGAAGCTGGGCCCTGACTATAAAGGAAGTCTGCGTAGTCCAGCAGTGAAAGAAATGTTGATTGTACCAGTCGCTGTTTAGCATCAGTCATGAGAAAGTGGTTAATCCTAAAGAAAAGTTCTAACCTTTGCCTTAGTTTTTTTAACAAGTTTTCAATATGCTCAAGGAAGGAGAGTCTGTAGACGAGCCAAACCCACAGGTATTTAAATTTCAAGACAAATTACAGTTTTTCACCCAACGATGTAGTAATCTGTGGTATTGCTCTCATACAGGCTGGGTTTGGTGCATGTATAAATGGAGAAACATCATCGCCTTTGTTTTTTTTTGCATTAAGGAGGAGCTTTTTGCTTAGGAGCTGGCTCTGTAACAGGTTAAATTCAGCTTGAAGGTCTCTACACACAGCTTTAGGCATGGGTCAGCTTAGGTAGAGTACAGTGTCATCGGCAAATAAATGGATGTTGGCTTTATGGATAGAATCATCAATGCTGTAGATACAGATTGTGAACAATAGAGGACCTAAAATAGATCCCTGAGGCACACCTCTCAGAAGAGGTTTAAGAGGAGATAGCTCTCCTTCTGCTTTGACCTGCTGGAGGTGATCTGAAAGACAGTTAGCAAATAATTTCAGAGATAGTGTGCCCAAGCCCAAAGTGCACAGTGATGAAAGGAGAAGACTGTGGTTGACAGTATTGAATGCCTTGCTTAGATCTAGGAATACCGCACAGATGAAATTTCTGTTTTCTAAGTCTCTCTGCCAGTCATTGGTCACTTTTGCAAGAGCCATAGAAACATAGAAACATAGAAGTTGACAGCAGATAAGGACTGCAAGGCCCATCCAGTCTGCCCATTTCTTTTTCTGCCTTATAAATGTGCCATCGGCCTTTGCTCTGTCAATGGCCTATCTATTCATACTCATCTGTATTGCTCCCTTATGCCTATCCCATGCCTGTTTGAAGCCCTACACTGTATTCATATCCACCACTTCCTGAGGTAGGACATTCCATACATCAACCACCCTTTCTGTGAAAAAGAACTTCCTCACATTGCCCCTTAATCAGTCTCCCTCTAATCTCATGCTGTGTCCTCTTGCCCTGCTATTTTTCTTATATTGAAACATGTTAGACTCTTTCACCTTGTTAATGCCTTTAAGGTGTTTTGAATGTTTCGATCATATCACCTCTCTCCCTCCTTTGCTCTAGGGTATACATATTGAGCCTGTTAATCTGTCCTCATATGTTTTCTGATGCAGTCCCTGCAGCATTTTGATTGCCCTTCTCTGGACTGCCTCAATTTGGTCAATGTCCTTGTGAAGGTGTGGCCTCCAGTACTGCATGCAGTACTCCATATGGGGCCTAACCAGTGTCTTGTAAAGAGGGATTATTACCTCCCTCTTCCAACTTGTGATACCCCTACTAATACACCCTAACATCCTCCTAGCCTTACTTACTGCTTTAGTGGTCTGCTTGGATGATTTCAGGTCATCAGTGATGATGATGCCCAAGTCTCTTTCTTCCCTTGTGACTGCCATCAACTCCTCTCCCAGACTATAGGTGGCTTCAGGGTTTCTCTTCCCTATGTGCATAAACCCCAGTTGCCACTCTTCCAACCATGTTGCTAGTTTATTTATCCAGATCTCTTCTCATTCTACCCACCCCATCTGGATCATCCATGCTGTTGCAGATCTTGGTGTCATCTGCAAACAGACAAACCTTACCCTCCAGTCCATCTGCAATGTCACTGAAGAAGATACTGAAGTGGACTGGCCAAAGTACTGATCCCTGAGGTGCCCCACTTGTGACTTGCATCTCTTCTGACTGTATACCGTTTACCACCACTCACTGTTTTCTGCCCGCCAACCAGTTTGCCGCCCAATTGACCAACTTCTGACCCACTTGAGTCTACCCAACTTAATCAATCTGCTATGTGAAACAGTATCGAAAGCTTTGCTGAAGTCAAGGTAGGTGACATCCACTGCTCACCCTTGGTCCACCACTCTGGTTGCCCAGTCAAAGAAATCTATGAGATTAGTTTGACAGGACCTTCCTTTTGTAAACCCATGCTGTCTTGGAACCTGTGCTCCTATGGATTCCAGGTATTGCACTATCCTTTTCTCAAGGAGTGCTTCCATAATCTTGCCCACTACTGATGTAAGACTGACTGGTCTATAGCTCCCTGCCTTCTCCCTGCTACCACTCTTGTGGAACAGGATCACATGAGCCCTTCTCCAGTCTTCTGGAACCTCTCCTGTGCTCAGAGACTCACTAAACAGTTCTGATAATGGCTCTGCTAGTTCCACCCTTAGCTCCTTTAGTACCCTGGAATGGATACCCTCAGGTCCCATTGCCTTGTCCACCCTGAGCTTATCAAGCTCTTGTAGGACCCTCTCTTTTGTGAAGGGACTAATGCTCATCTCCCTCCCCCCGTGGCCATGGAGCTGAGTTGTGGGCCCTGCCCTACCTTCTCTTCAGTAAATACTGAGAAGAAGTATCTATTTAGGATAGATGTTTTTACATAGTCCTCCTTCTCACTCGCCCCCTTGTCTCCTTTGATCTTAGCAATACCCCCTCTGGACTTTCTTCTTTCACTAATGTATCTATATAAAGTCTTGTCACCTTCTTTTACTGTTTGTGCTAGTGTTTCCTCAGTTTAGGCCTTTGCCTGCCTTACTGTCTTCCCTGCTTCTGTTAGGGAAGTGTGGTATGCCTCCCTATCTTCATCCTGCTGTGTTCCCTAATATTTCCTGAAGGCCAGCCTTTTGGTTCTGACCTTTTCTGCTACTGTTTTTGAGAACCAAAGTGGTCTCCTTCTTCTTTTGCACTTCCTTTTCTCTCTAACACAATGGGATGTTGCTTCAAGCATTGCATCCTCAATGCTTGCCCACTTTGCCTGTACCCCCTCACCTGTATTTATTTTTGCCAGAGCTAGCTTAATTCTGTTGGTCATCTTATCAAAGTCAGCTCCTCTGAAGTCCCATATTTTTGCCTTGGAATGGGATGATTTAGTTGTAGTGGCCAAACTGAACCATACCATGTGATGGTCGCTGGCCCCCAGGTGACCTTCTACCTGGAGATCTGTGATCCTTTCCCTGTTAGTCAGTACTAGATCTAGTATAGCTCTGTCTCTTGTGGGTTGTTGTACCAGTTGTTTGAGGCCCTCCCCCTGAAGGGAATCCACCATGTGTCTTGTTCTGGCAGATGTTCCTGCTGGTATTGACCAATCTGCATCTGGCATGTTGAAGTCCCATTATCAGAACCTCCCCTTTGGCTGTCATGTTTTGTTTATCTTCCAACAGAAATGTGTTTATGTCCTCCCCCTGGCCTGGGGGCCTGTAGACAACCCCAGTTCTTATGGCTGTCCCATTTTCTGTTTCCAGGGTGACCCACAGTTCTTCTGGCTCCTTATGTGTATTCTGAATTCCTGTAGCATTGATATTTTCATTGATATACAGGACCACTCCACCCCCCTTTTTGTACCTTGGTCTCTTCTGAAAAGTACATAGCCAGGTACTGAAGTCTCCCAAGTGTGGTTATTGGTAAAGCACATCTCGCCAATTGCTACTATGTCCAGTTTAGCCTCTGTCATGATTGCCTGCAGGTCTGGGATCTTGTTTCCCAGACTACGAGCATTTGTGTACATGATTTTCCATTGGCCAGATTTCGGTGTGTTAGTTGTTGGGTAAGGTCTGGCATTTCCCCTGTGCATTGTATGGGGAGCTGGGCCTTTTTCCTTACCTGGTGATGCAAATGAACTGCAAACATGCTGAACTCCTGTTTAACCACTAACTGATGGTACTATGATTAGCTCTGAATCCAGATTGCACTGGGTTTAACATTTTAGTATTTTCTAGGTATAATCTCAACTGGGTACTTACAATTTTTTCCAAAAGTTTAGATAGAACAGGAAGAAGTGAGATTGGCCTGTAATTATTGAGATCAACAGGGGTCTTCTTACTTAAACGGGGTATGACATGTGCCGTTTTCCATATGGGGGAGGGTCCCCTGAGATAGTGATAGGTTGAATAAATGTGTAATAGGCACAGCTAGTACATGACAGGCAATTTTCAGAAAATACAGGTTGAGGGAGTCAGCACTGGCATTTTTCTTAATATCCAGATGTGTCAGGAGGTTTTCAACCTTTTTCAGCGAAGCAGGTTGCAAGGAGAATACTGATTTAGTATGCGTTGATTCAGCAAGGTGAGTGCCAAGCTGTGTGCATAGGGAATTATCAGGGGAGTTGTCGAATGTTAACCCTGCAGTAGCGAAGTGGTTGTTAAAGGATTCCAAAATCTCCACCCTGTCACTGATAGCCATATTGCCAGAGATAATTTTAGCTGGAAGCTGGTTTCCATGCATGTGACCGGACAGATCTTTGATAGTTCTCCAGAATTTTGATGGACTGTTAGTGGCGGAGTCGTTTTCAGTATGATAGAATGCTGACTACGCATCTCTAACCATCTTGGTGCACATGGTCCATGCCCACCTAAACTGGCACCAATCAGTAGGAGTTTTTGTTTTATGTGTTTTTTTCCAGAGTTTGTCTCTCTCCACTAGAGCAGTTTTAAGATCAGAGGAAAACCACTGACAGTTTTTTTTTCCTCACACATACTTTTACTAACAGGGCATACTTATCTAGAGCCCCAGTCACAGTTTCATTGAAGATATTATAGGCCTGATTTACTGTTTTTACCAAATAAAAATCCTGCCAATGTAGTGAGTGCTTCAACTCTGCAATGTAGGCGAGTATATCAGATTTCCATCTCAACCTCTTGGTCGAGAGCTTGGAGAAAGAAAGGGGCTTATTGTCTGATCTTATACCAGCAATGAAGCAATAGTCACTTACTTCAGCAAAGAAAGTACCTGCATGTGAGATAGATGTGGTTTGCTCACTAGGATAACATCCAGCAATGTACTGTTGCTGGGGTTCTTTTTATTAGGGCGTATGAGTACGTCAATGATTTGTGTAAGCCCCTGAGCATCACAAAAAGAGGTTAGGGATGCAGAGGCCTTAGAAAGCCAGCCTAAGTTAAGATCTCTTAGGAGAATTGTTTCTAGTGACTCTAGCTCCCAGGAGGTGCTTAGATGTGATAATAATTGTAGTCCGGCAGACGGGGGTCTATAACACCCTATTACATGGAGCGCTATGGTAGGTGACACCATGACCTTACATGACAGACCTTCAAATTCACTGGGGACTATTGCCTAACAGATTACCATCCTAACCACAGAAAAACAGACACTGGACTTATGTTGTGTTTGTGGGCTGGAGGTGGGCTCTGCCCCCGCCCCACCCTAAAATATTATAATCAACTCTGAGTCCTGGCAAGTTGTAGTGTCAGGCTTTCAAGGTCGGGATGGTGGTCTGTAGGGTGAGTGTCATGTTGGGCTGCTGGACTCAGGACCCTGGGTGTCAGGATTCTGAGTTTATGTCTTTTAAAATACTCCCTATTCCTCTCCCCATCCCCCTATTTGCATACCCTCTCATTTGGGTTGTGAGGGCACTATCCCTGGTTGCTGGTGCAACATAGTCCTTTGACTATTGGGCTTCAGTGCAAAGCCCAGTTTGTGCAGGCAAATACATTAGCACCCATGTAAACCTCTGAACATCAGGCCCCAGATTTTAAAAAATGAGCAATTTCAGCAATTCACTCCAAAAAACATTGTTCTGGAAACACCATCATATGACTTACTGGTGTCACTGTTCCCTGTGTATACGTAAAAATGTTGAAACCGAAAATTTTCCAACCATAAATGTGCTATTTCAGGATTGCACATTTGTATAGTGCTATTTGCAAAACTGCACCTTTTTAAATTGCAGTTTGTGGAATTGTATGTTTTAGTTAGAAAGTATGCTATTTATTTACACTAATAATACACAAAATGTTACAAACTTTTGCAAAACTTGTGGGAAACACATTTTTCTCATTTTACCCACCATTACTTCAGAACCTTAACTTTTAATTTACTGACTTTTTACATTTTGTCCTTGAACTCTTACTGTAACTTAAAAGGATCATAAACATTGATTAAGCTTTTTTATACATTATGACCAAATATTTAGTCATGCATGTACCACACAACCATAGTTCATATTACATGACTTTATTACAAAATTGTTTTATGTAAACTTAGGGGCCCAGGTATTCAAACTGCGCCAGGCTGTGGTGCAAGCCTAGGCACAGCGCAACTAGGCTGCGCAGGGGCATTGACTGGGTGATATTCAACGGAGTTGCACCATGGCACAGCATTGTTGAATATCGCACCCTGGCCACCCACAGTGTGCATGGTGCAGTGGCACTGCACCAGCGCAAGTGGCCAGAGTGGAGCAGGGGGATGCGCTAGCACAAGTTCCATTGCGCTATGTGCAGCAACAGTGATATTCAAAAGTGCACATGCAAATGGGGCAATAATGTATGCAAAGGCGCAAATGGGACCATTTGTATGTCATTATGGCCCCATTTGCATGCGGAAAATCACCCGATGATCCCGGCGACTTGTGCCTAGCGCCTTGCCAGGCAGCATCCGTCAGAGACTGATACTCCCTGCCCAGCGCAGCAATGTGCCCCACAGCCCGATCGTGGGCTTCAGTATTCATAAAATGAATCCTATATCCCTGGTGGTCCAGTGGACCGCTGTCAGCCCGATCGCGGGCATTTGTAATAAAAAAAGAATTACGTCCAATATCCCTGGTGGTCTAGCAGTATCCCCTTCCCCACCCGCCCACTGAGCCCCACTGCCCCACTCCCCAGTCAGTGGCGGGTGGCAGCACCTACCCACCTGCTTCCGCCTCCTGACACCGTGGTAGGCCAGACACCCATTGGTCCACAGCGTGAGCCAATGGGCATGCAGCCTGTACCATACTACGCAGTCCAGATATGTGAATGGATCCATTCATATATCTGGAATGTGTAGTACGGTCACCCATTAGCTCATGCTGTGGACCAATGGGCATACAGTCCTACCTACGGTGTCAGTCGGCAGGCGGTGGGGCAGCAGGCGGGTGGTGTGCTGCCGCCCACCACTGACCGGGGGGGAGCGGAGCGGTGAGGCTCAGTGGGTGGGCGGGGAGGGCGGTACCGCTAGACCACCAGGGATATTTGACGTAATTCTTTTTATTACAAATGCCCATGATCAGGCTGACAGTGGTCCACTGGACCACCAGGAATATTGGACGTGATTCTTTGAACAGATGCCCGTGATCGGCATACGGGTGCCACCACGGAGGTGCAGCCGAGTTGGCGGCCACCATTATGGCAGCGCCGGTCATGCCCTGCACTACGGCAGCTCACCTGTGGGTGGCTAGCTGTTGTTCCTTTTTGGGATCACTTTGCGCGGCGCAAGTAAGGGTTGCACATGCATGGACTCAGCACATCCCAGGCTGAATATCATGATGTGCAGAGTATGCATGGGCACGCCCCCCTACCTGCGCCGAATACATTGCTGATGCAGTCCAGTGCATTGGGATTTGTGCCAGGCACAGTTCCCGTTTGAATATCGCTCTGGGGCGCATCAGTGGGCTGCGCATGGTGCAACACTGTTCCGCCATGCGCAACCCTTTTGAATATCTGGGCCATGGATTTTTTTTTTGTTTTGTTTTTTGCAAAACATTTTTTTGAAAAGCTTATTTTTATTCCTGACATGAACTGTATTCTCAATTCCTAACTTAAAAATTCTGCTGGGACCTACTCCTAAAAAATTCAACCTTCTATCACTGAAATTCACCAAATGGCAGGTTTTATAGGGAAAATTCTTAAAAATCCCTAACATTATCAGAGATCAACCGCTATAAATAGTGGTTGTCAATTATTGCTAAGTTATGGGCTCCTAGATTTGGTTTTAAGCAATTTAAATTATGGACTATAACATCTATGTTAGCATATACTATGCATGAACAGTAATGCAGTAATTTAAAGTCTTGGGCCCACATTTAAGTGCAAATACATGATTCAAATGTAACTCAAAATAATAACACATGGTGCTTGTTTATTCTGCAGCCTTTCTTTAATAAATATGCCTACATGTCAAAATGGTAGAAAGTAAGGAAAAAATAGTAAACCCTATAGTTTAAGAAGTGACAGATGCATACAACAGCATTCTTTGATTTCCATTTGATTTCTTTGGCAACTCTAGATAACATTTGTTCTGGATTTTCTTTAACAATATATTTAACTGGGACAGTTCTGCTGAGATATACAATAACATCTAATTTTCAGTGAAGTCCTGATTCTACTAATTGTTTGTACTGGGTGGACTGAAGCACTGACAGAGTAAATTACTTGCTCAAGGTCACATAGTGGGAAAGTAACTCTAGTGGGATTTGAATCTGTGTATCTGAAGTCCTAGCTCCCCCAAATGTCTTCTCCAGCCATTGTACCATGTTGCTGCTAACCGTGAGCTAACAATGTTGGACAAAGAATTGTGAAAAATGAAAACAGTTGGTTCAACCATCATGGGAAACATATTTAATTTTACTGAGATCTGTCCTTACAAGTTTGTTTGGTATGCTCTGCAGATGCCAAGATCCTATCAGTGTGTCTTATCACTGTGAGAATGTGATTCAGCAATCACCTGATTCAACATACCCTTTCTTAATGCCAGTTTTCTATAGCTAAGTAGGCAGTGCAAACTCTGGTCTAACAAAGCTACTGTACATGACAAAATAATCAGCATGATTGCATGAGAAAATTAGATGTGTAGGTCTGACATTTAATTCACTCTGAAGTAACGTACATTACCAGAGAGGCAATTTGCAAGCAGAGCAGCATATAAGATCTGCAAAGGTTATAAACAGAAACCAAATATCCAGAACTGTCAGTTTCTATGTCTCTCTCTCCAAACCACACCCATACACCTTAAAGACTCGGTCACAGTGCAACACATCATAGACATGCAAATCCTTGAGTGGGGCAGGCTTACAAGGCTTCACTGGCACTGTCTAAAATCCATTTTGAGCAACAGTTAATGAAGAGCTGATGCTGAATACGCATTCCTTGAATGTGCTGAAGACAGAAGTTTTAGGCACCAGTGAAGCAGGTCCAAAAAAATCAGTCTCCCTTCAGCACTTCTGTCATTCAATGTCATGATGTAGCAGATTTTACAAGGATCACAAACTGAGCATGTCCAATTTGTTGACAAGCTGCATGGCTTGCAGCAGCCAATCAGTAATGCTGGAGACTGAGAATGTCTCATGCTGCACACATCTCAGTGCCATTTCCATCTCTATTACAAGAGAAGGATGTGTCTACTAAAGAAGTTCATTTTATGTGAAAGGTTTGACTTCTGATTAGAAAATGTTAGAAATTATCAGAGAATTATGCATTATCATTCCAGTTAGTTTATTCTCACTACCTTCAACTGTAAATTAGACAGGCAAGATAGTAAAATTGTGCTGCACTGGAAAGGAGAGAGTGCAGGCCCTATAATACAGTAGTAGCCACAGACATTGCCAGCTATTTCCAGATATTTCGCAAAATTTCTGAAGAGTTTCTCTCTGCTGCCCCTACTGTGGAAATGCAGAAAGCAGGAGATATTTCTGAGAATATCACAGAAATTTCCAGAAATAGCTGGCAGTGTCTGTGGCTGCTACTGTATGAGCAGGGCAGAGTGAACTTAGTAGACTGGGAAACATGCAAAGGAGATATTTTAAATATTTTACAAATATGATTTTACTGAGTGCCAGGAGTGTAGAGGGTGCACACATTTTTAATTAGTTTTTTATTTAGTTTATGTTCTTACCCCCTACATCAGAAGTAGGGCAGAGTAAATTTAATCAACTAAAAAAGATGCAAGGGTAGTTTTGAAGGTTTATTTGACAAATATTTTTTAGTGACTGATGGTAGCACAGGCTTGCAAATCCATCTTTATTGTTTTTTTAATGTGTTTTGCTTATCAGTGAAAACGTCATGAACTAAGCTGCTGTAGTAATACAGTAGGTCTCATAGTGAGGCTGGTGAGGAGGAGGGTGTGCCAGTGTGGGTGATGCACATGTGTATGGGTGTCTGCCATTGTGTTATGTAGAAACCATGAAGAAAGGAAGTAGAGGAGAAAGGGATGCAGTGGGAGGAGAGGAGCAGGGAAAGGTTTCAGCATGCTGGTTCCCACAAATACCACTTCTGCAAGTTGTGGTGGTGGAGAATGAGTTAGGACAGGAACTGAGACTTATAGCAATGAGTCAAGGGCTATGCCTGAGAAGAGAAATAGGGCTGTGCATGTGATAGTATGGCAAAGAAACCATAATTCATTAGTCCCCAGAAGTCCACTGTTTCCATTTCAACTTCAAGCAGCATTTCCAGCTGGTCACCAAGTGCTTCTGTTGATGAAACCAACCTGAGCAATCCAGAATCACAGCAATCTTCCCCTTATCTTAACTTCCAGTACTTACAGTTCCCCTACCTGGGATATATTAGGCCCATTCAGATTTATAAAGGCAAACCCATCCTTGTCTATCTTGAATGAACGATGCAACAAAAGCTGCTATCACAACCATCTGCGCATTGGTATAGAAAATTACCAGCCTGACTTGAAATACTATATGATGCCTCCCACTCTAAATCATGCATCAGCGACAGTACCACCATTCCCAGTGCTGCTGCTCTGTCATCTTCTACTGCATGGAAGGTGACAGTTAGTGTGGGTCTAGCACATGTACTAAGGTTATCTTGTCATTGGAGGAAAACATGCAGTTTTTCATGTGAGTATGGGGCATGGCTGGGCAAGACAAACTATTCTAGCCCCAGAGTTCTACAGAAGCAGGCCTATAACACCACCACCACCACCACCAAAGCAGCTTATGAAGAATGCCAGAGAGGAGGATATGGAAGTTGAGCTGTCAGAGCAGGGACATGAAAGTGAGGATATTAGGAAGGGGAAGCACATGCGGAGGGGGAGGAGGACAACATTTAGGGGAAAGCACATGCGAATGCAAGGAGAAATCAGGGCAGGGAAAAGAAGAAGGAGAAGAAGTACGAGAAGAGGAGCAGGGGAAAAAGTAGGATCTGAAGAAGGATGTATGGAAGCAGTCATAGGAGATACAGATTAAGAACAAGAAGAGTTTGGAAGTCTGATGTCAGTCACACCACTGACTTGTGGTAATGATGACTGTAACATGAAGAAGTGGAGGCTATCAAAGAATGAGATTGCAAACTTAAAAAAAAAGATAATAAAAAAGAGAAATGCAAGAAAGCAGGTTTCTTAGGTAAGGAAATCAAAAGACCAGACCACCACAGCACGTTTAGACCCAGAGTACTGTACCTCCCACTGCTGCTGCTCTGCTTGTCCATCCCCAGCTACATCATACCATTGTGGTGAAAGAGATCATCTCATAGTTGTTGCACAGTTCCTCATGAAGCCCACCAGTAGTCCCCACATGTGGCATAAAACAAATAGATCTTCTACAGTGTTGGAGAATTTTGCAGGTGACACCACAAGTGCCCTGAAAGCACAAGTGCAATTAGTGGGGTTGAAAGATAAGTCAAGTCAGTCTACTCAAACATTGGGAACCAGTGTTCTGGATGATCATTTAAATGTGAATATGTCATCTTCTTAACAGCCACATCCATTCCCAATCCTTTCTCTGGTCAGATGGGCCAGCAGAAACATTAGGGACAGTTGGGTAAGCGAGGCAGTGGTATAAGGTGGTTTATTCAAGTAACGCAGCTAACATGGCAGCCACAGGAACCAACTGTGGTATCCCTAGTTACTGGGGCTTCTTCTAAAGTGCCACTCCATGTACAGGCAAAAAACTACTCATCCTCAGTCATTGCATGCCTGCACCAAGCTGACATCTACTTAACCAGTTATGTCTGAATTACACAGTTCATTAGGGAGATGGTGGCCCTTAATCTTCAGTCATTCTCCACCATAGAAGACAAAGGTTTTCAAAGACTGTTCCATGAAGATAAGCCCAAATACATTTAATTATGATTCACATTTTAGATAGACAGATAGATATAGATATAGATATAGATAGATGGATATTTTATTTATAAAAGCATCCATTTCTATGGACTCTGGTTGCTGTACAATTAAAAACAAATAACAGTATAAAATAATGTACAAAAATGTACGTAACAATTCAACTGGGAGTGGATTTAAAATTCATCTATCTAACACTAAAACAGACAACTAATCAATCAATAAAAGCTTGCTGGAACAGACAAGATTTTACACTCTTTTTAAAGGCTTCTACTGAGGAAGCCTCCTTTAAATAAACAGGAAGGGAGTTCCACAGGGTAGGTGTGGCCACCGAGAATGCCCTGTCCCCAGAATGCCGCAACCTAACCCTGGGAACTCCATGGAGGCCTCCCCCAGCAGAACAGAGTACCTGAGGTGGATGGTAGGGGACAATGAGTTCTTGTAGATAGACAGATCCCCCTTTCATGCAGGCTCATGTAGGTCAAAAGTCCAACCTTGAAGACAAACCTCCACCTGACTGGCAGCCAGTACAGTCCACAGAGGACCAGGGTGATATGTTCACATCTTCTCACCCCAGTCAACAACCTTGCCACCATGTTCTGCATCAGCTGCAGCATGCAGAGGTTGCCTCCAGATAACCCTAGGTACAGGACATTGCACTAGTCCAGCCTGGAAGTGATGAAAGCATGCACCAGCATGATCAGGTCCTCAGGCAGGATCAGGGCTTGGATTCAGGTGATATTCCTGAGATGGTAAAATCCACTCTTGACCACGGCCAACATTTTCCAGTTATATTATCCCTAGTATGTATGAGGCAGTACACATGCAGATGGTGGCACTTCTGAATGAGGCAGATGGAGATTATATGCATTTCACTAGACATATCTGGAGCAGTAGTTCAAACCAAAGCTTCTCAGTTCTCACTATCCACTGGGTTGTGTCCAAATCATCCTCCACCACCATTCCTAAGACCATAGTGTCTCCATCCATGCTAGCCCACTCAGGATATACAGTATTTTGAAGCAGACATCTTCAGAGATACACACCAATAGAAGAAGTGCCTTACTTAATTTGTCATTCAAGGAAAACAAGCACAGTTGGGAAAACATTCTGCCATTTATCCAATCACTGTTAAACATCTAAATATCCCTTTACGATCTGAGAGTGGGTATCTTCATAATGGACAGTTGTAGTAACATGCTGAAGGCGATGAATGATGGGGACTTCCCCCATACACTTTGTTTTGAACATGTGCTAAATCTGGGGTGAGTCATATGCATGACAAAATATGCACAATTAAAAGAAACATTTGACATGGTATGGGACATCACTAGATATTCCTATCACACTACAAAATATGCTGAAATCCTTTGCCATTGCCAACAGAAGCACAGTGTTCTTCAGCATTACTTCATTAAAGACATTTCCACAAGGTGGAACACTGTGTTGTATTGTGCAGGCAGAAATGATGGGCTCTAGGGATAGAGACACCACCATAAACATTTAATAACTTGGAATAGTTAATGCAATAATTTATTAATAAAACAGATCTACACTGTGGAAGCACCCCACACAACTGCTGCCTATGTTTCACATAGACTCACTGTGCACTTTCTGAAGGTGTCCTGCTGCTACAAGTCTGTGTTTTATATGGTAGAGAGACTTGTGGAACAGAAACCTATGTATCAGATCAGACTAAGGCATTTGATGATGTGCCCTGAGGGGATATTTGTTATGTATGCAGCAGTCTGTTCTGCAGAAGCTTGTTCTGAACCATATGAACAGGCCACTGAAATTTCATTGCTGAATAAGCATCCATCAGAATTGTCATTCCCATGGTGGGTCTCCCTGAATGCCACAAATGCCCTTCTCTTCCTTTGTCAGATTGGACGCCCTCTGTAATGCCATCAGTCACTTCGCTACCAACTTTTCACTCTGCACTCACCACTGCTCCCTCTATTCCTCCCTTTCTATCCTCCATCTTCCTCTTTGTCGCTAGTCCCACTGTACCACCTTCATTGCCAAATACTCCTCTACCCCACCTTCTCCTCTTCCTACTCTCTATGCTTCAGGGATTCCTGCACCTTCTCCATCCCCCATCCTCATTCATGTGCTGGGCAAACTGCTTTCCCCTGTTGTTTCCTCTCGCTCTGTAACCTACTCTCCTCTTCTCTTAACCTCTCCCCCTCTCTCCATACCTTCAGGCACCTGCAAAGGCATTTTCTTGCCCCATCTTGTTCCTGTCACTCCACTTCTTGAACCTCCTTAAATTTTATTCAGTTCCTCTTGTCCATCCCCACCTGCCTATGACTCCTTGTTTCCATGCTAACTATGCCCCTGGATTTAAGTCAACTCTATTCAGTGTGGTCAGACTTATGTACGCAAGAATGTTTTTTTAGTGTTTCATGTATGAATCCACACACTGTTCATTTTATTCAGTGTAAAATAACTTACAGCAGTTATTTCATGTGTGACTACTCACTTAATCTCCTCATTTGGTCTGCACATGTCATTTTTACTTTGTATATTTTGTACTTGGGATGTTTGTAATGTTTTTAATCTTTGTACTCCCATTCCCCCAACCCTCAGGTCACACCTGGAAACAAGCCTTGGCTCAGTATGCCTTTCCCAATTCTCAAGATTTTCAAGAAATAAACTTTTGCAAACCTGATCACTGGGGTGTAGAATGACTGCATGTATTGTGGATGAATGTATTATACTGCATAATGGAATTGTACAGAACTGTCAGTCCGCAGTTTATGTGTATCATTCCACAATTCAACCAGAAAATTTCATAGAAAGGGGCACAATATTACCAAACATATTCAGAAGATTCAGATTTCACCTGAGTCATAATTCTGGAAAATGTTGAGAAATTTGTGAAATGTCACAACATTTCCGTAAGTTTGGAATTTGCAGTTTCTGCTGAGCACTATAACACTCTGAGTTAATGTACTGAAGAGGCAACTTACAGGATGAGCAGTGCACAGGATCTACAAAAGGATGCTAGAAGAGAAAAAAAATATCCAAATTGTTTTTTGTGCATTACTCTAAACTACACATGTACACTTTAAAGCCTCAGTCACAGTGCAAGCATCATGGGTATACAAATCTTTGTGCAAGGCATGCTGCCAAAGCTTTGCCAAAAGATATCTCCTTTCAAACAGGCTTGTACATTTGATGCAGCATAGGCTGAAAATGACAAACAACAGATAGGTGTTTCATGTTTTATGGAGATCTGCCCAGTAGTTGACTATTACGGCTTCTACCTTTGAAATGCCAGATCCTTTTCTTTAATCTCATAAAGACTCTTTCTCTGATACTCTCTCAAGTGCAGTTTATGGATGATTGTGCACATGGGCTATGTTAGACATCTCAGAGAAAAGGCCGGGGTGGGTCTGCCACAATGGGCTTGGCAAAAGCAGGACATATTTCTCTGTCCAGCAGGAAATGGAAGTGAATCTTTTTCTATTGTCTAGATAGGCCCCTAGCTAGGACAAACCACACCACACCAGTTTATGAGGAAATGGTTGTAGCCATGTATTTATTAAATTATCAGCATACTACTTATCAGGGTGACATATGCAGCTATTAGCATCAACAAGTCAAGACCAGAAGCTACAAATTCCTTCCTGTGAAGGGCCATAGCCTTGTGTAGACCAAGGGAATGATTTACCACCCTGAGTTGGAACCCAAACCTCAGAGAGTAGGGGGTAAATTGAATGGGTGGCAAGTGAACGACCCTTATCTGGTCATGCTGTACCCACAGGCAAGGCTGATGAGGTTGACTGTGCCCTCCCTGAACTGGAACCAAGTCTTGTGGCCTCTGCCTCCTGCTGACTGGGGAGAAGAGGCCTTCAAAAGAGTTTGACTTGCTCCCTTTTGCTCTTGTACCATCTTCCTGATAGACTCCAAAGCCCCTATAGACTGTGACAAGTAGAACTACCATACTCACGCACAGTTCTTTGAAGGAGGTGAAAAACCCTTCTGAGGGAAAGGAAAATTCCTCCCCAACCCCTAGCACTGTCCCACTTATGGGTGCAAAGGGTTCTCTATTCTACCCTAGCCATCCTGGAACCCTGCTTTTATGAAACGGGTGGGTGGGGAATCTTCGGCTTGAGAGAGAGAGAGAGAGAGAGAGAGAGGAGAGAGTGGGGAGGGGCCCTTCAGTTGTAGCCCTTTTTAACCTTTCACTCTCCTTTCCAGCTAGATGTCACTGCCCTGTAGACAGCACAATTGGTTCCTTCACCAAGGGTGACAGGGCACCTCCTGAACTGTGGGTGGAACCCTACCTGTCTACCTGGAGGTCAGGTTTCTGGGGATGGGCCACAGTCACTGCCTCATCTGCTTCACTTCTTGTGCAGACTGTTTATTGTTTAGATAGGTCCCTTTATCCGCAACCTTGGACAAATCACGCACTGCACCAGTCTTGGATGAAATAGCCACAGCTATGTATTTATTAAATTACCAACATAATACTTACCAGAGTGACGTGTGCAGCAAGGAGTCTTGCCAAGTCAGGCCCAGATGCTTTGCACCCCTTCCCACAAAAAACCATAACCTGTTTGTGGACTGAGGGAATGATGTACCTCCCTGAGTTGGAACCCAAACCTCAGTGGGTGAGGTCAATTGGTTGAGTGGAAAGGGACCTACCCCTGTCTGGTAGCATTACACCCCACAAGCAAACCCAATGAGGTTGGTTGCAATCCCCTGAACTGAAAAACAGGTCCTTTGGCCCCCTACCTAATGGTGACTGGGGAGAGGGGTCCTGCAGAAGAATTAGACTATTTCCCTTTCCCCTTGTACTATCTTCCTGAGAGACTCCAAAGCTACCACAAGACAGATGCAGCACAACCCCCAAGCACCTCACTCAAGACAACTTCAACACAGTGTATTGACTCCAACACATAGCATACTGAGTGCAAAATAAGTCCCATCCATTGTCCATCAATTACACTAGTGCCTTAGTGTTCCACCCTGGCCATGCCATGCCAATGAAACTGTGTCATACTGCAGAACCTGGATGAACACCAACAGTGCACCTCCATGGTAACCTCAAGCTACAATGCACAGATGAATCATGGCTCTCTTCCACCACCAAGCAGTGGGTCACAGCCTGTCCGAGTCCCTGGATGTTCCACCACGATGCTCCCACGTTGTCTCCTGGAGACTTCCTCAGTGGCTTCTCTCTCCTGTCTGGGAAGATGTTCACCCAAGCACATGCTTTACTGACCTAACCAATATGCCTGTGCTTGCTTTTGAGAATGCCAGGTTCCACCACACAGGTCATTGCCCTATTTCCCATCACTCAGTGCATGAAGGAATGTTTGCCAAGACATCCACTGGATTTACCAGAATGCCCTGGAAAAGACACAAAGGGGAAGGTTAATGACATATGTTCCCATGTACAGCAAACCCTTGGACACCACACTGCTTAGATTGTGCATCTGCATACTGGACTGTCCAAGTGGCCCACTGTGGGCACTGATGCAGTGGGTCCACAATGTGCTGTTTCTTGCTGCTCCCCTGCTATCCCCAAACCGAGAATGTCTGCAGACCCTCTGTTTTAGACTCTAATGAAGGGAACTGAAAGGCACAAAGGATAATGTGAAAAGCAGAACAGCTAATAACATAGGGCAACCTGAAGGCCCCACTGCTGGGAGATGGGAACCCCATGTAAACCTGGACCATAACTCTTAACATTATATAGCCTGAAGCTCAACTCCTGGGGAAGGGTACCCATCATTTTGCATTGCCCCTTGGAGCTGGTAGAACAGAAGCTGCCCAATCCTAAGTCATGGCTGGAGCTACTGTGTAGGCCATTTTGTCCTGCTGGCATTGCTAGGCTTGCCGGGAGATGTCTCCCCACACCCATCCTGGATGGGCCTTTCCAAGCCACATCCAGACTTTTGGGACCACAAGATTGTATGCAGCTCTCAACACAACACTTTGCTTGCCTCAATGATTACCTGACATGTGGAAGTCACTGAGGTAGCTTGGCAGAAGATGCCAGGAGAAAGAACTGCTGTGTGACTGGACTTCTCTGCTGGGACTATATTGCCCTCCTTCCTTCCCCTCTACCCCCCCCACCCAAAGCTAGTTCTATTTTTATAGGCACAAGATTTGACTGACAATAGGAACTTCCTGTTTGGGAGCAGGAAGTGAGTGATCACAGAACCACCAAAGACCCACTATCCTAGAAGGGCAAGAGTAGCTCTCCAGCCCCCTCTAGCTGCTGGAGGTCTGCCTCTGAGCAAGTAAGTGGTCTACTGAGAAATATAGGATATTCTTATTTCAGAACAGGACAATCAGAAGCTTAAAGGGCACACAGGCAGAAAGTAAGAAGAGAGAGAAAAAAAGAAAAGAGGAAAGAGTAAGGATTGCAAACAGTTAAGAGGCCAAAAATAAGACATGATTGGAGTGGTGCAGTGGCTGTGGAGCAGCAGTCCTCCAGGAGACATTCTGGAGGATGCGGTGTTGTCCCATCTTCAGGCACCTCTCTGGGCTGAGGGAGGAGGTTGCTTATCTCCAGGCTGAGTTGGCCAGGATTTTTGAGACCTCCTCTTCCATCCAGGGACCACCAGTGCCACTGCTGTTGCCTCAGAGGTTGCCAAGAAAGAGGAGCGGTTGGACCACAGTGGGCTCAGGGAGGGTGAGGGAGGTGGAACAGAGGTGCATCCCTCCAGTTGTACCTCTCCACAATTCCTATGCCATTCTGGCAAAGTGTGGTTCCTCTATGGAGGCACCCGCAGTGGAGACCAAGGAGGATGCTGGGAACCTCCACAAAGGAGACCCACAGGAGGGTGGCAGGAACCCTGCAGGGGAAGGAAACAACTACTGGTGGGGGACTCCATTGTTAGGAAGGTAGAACTAGGGGAGGAAGGAGAGAGGGAGGTAAGGTGTCTGCCTGGCACCATGGCTTGGAGGGACAGGGAGTGAATCCTCAGGATTGCCAGAGCAGCTGCACAGGGAAGGGAGCTGGATGTCATTGTCCACCTAGGGACAAATGACCTGGCTAAGAAAGGGATTAGAGAAGTGCAGGAAGAGTTTGTGGAATTAGGGAGGGGCCTTAGTCAACTAGCACGCATGGTAACCTTCTCGGAGTTGCTGCCCATCTATGGCATAGGAGAGGCTAGGGTGTTCCGCACCATGGGATTCAATAAGTGGTTGAAAAAATGGTGTGGAGCTCAGGGATTTGGCTTCATTGGGGACTGGGTGTCCATCTGAAGTGATGCAAGCCTATACTGGCATGATGGGCTGCATCTGTCCGGGAGGGGAACCAGGATCCTAGGTGATAGGTTTAAATGCTTCATTGGCAAGCTTTTAAACTAGCCAAGGGGGGAGGCACTAGAAAGGAGCAGGGAAATCCTAGCCCCCAAATAATCATGGTAGTAAGTGCGGTAAACACCAACATAGAGGTGTCGATAGGGAGAAGGGCAGGGGTAAATGGAGAAAGTGACAAAGGCAAGAAGGACAGAGATGGGGCAAAAGGGAGTAAGGCCATCAGGAAATGGAGGGTAATGAGTACCAATGCCCGTAGTCTGGGCAACAAGCTCCCTGAGCTTGTGGCCTTGATGGAAGAGGGATGCCTGGATATCGTAGCAGTCACAGAAACATGGTACACAGAGAACCATTACTGGGATGTTAACATACCAGGATACATAACCTACAGTAGAGACAGGCAGGGGAGAAGAGGGGGAGGAGTAGCTCTCTATGTAAAGGAAGGGATAAAAGCAACTGAACAAAAGAGTAAACAGGGCGGAGAGGAGGCACTGTGGGTCACCTTGGAGACTGGAAAGGGCACCACAATCCACACAGGGGTTGTGTACAGGCCTCCATGTCAGGGGGAGGTAATGGACAAGGATATGATAGAAGGCATTCTTAGAATGGCAGAGAAAGGGCAGATACTGTTGATGGGAGATCTGTATATGCCAGATGTTAACTGGAGCACATTTGCTGCAGCCACATCCAAGAGCAGAGCCATTCTTGATGCCCTACAGGTGGCAGGACTTAGACAGCTAGTTTTGGAACCCACTCGTGAGGGAGCAATCTTAGACCTCATACTCTCAAATGGGGGCTGTGAGAGGATCTCAGATCTAGAAGTGGGTTGCCATCTGGGGACAAGTGACCATCAAACAGTGTGGTTCACGTTAAACTCAGCTACAGAGTCAAGCCATACAAAAGTGAGGGTACTGGACTTTAGGAGGGCAGACTTTGGCAAGATGGGAGAGTGCCTCAGAAAAGCACTAGCAAACTAGCTAGAAAGAGGTGTGGAGCAACAATGGGGAATCATCAAAACTGCCATCACAGAGGCAACAAGCCTTTGTGTGAAGCAAATAAACATATCAAAATGAAAGAAAAAGCCACTATGGTTCTCAAAAGAGGTGGCTGTGAAAGTCAGGAAGAAAAAGATAGCATTCCGGAAGTATAAGAAAACACAGAAGGAGCAGGACAGATAGCTGTACCAGTTAAGGCAGAAGGAAGCAGGGAAGGAAGTCAGAATAGCAAAGGCCCAAACTGAGGAAAAGATAGCCAACTCAGTTAAGAAGGTGGATAAAACCTTTTATAGGTACATCAGCGAGCGTAGAAAGACAAAGGGAGGGACAGTGAAGCTGAATAGAATGAACGGTGGGTGGGCAGAGGGGGACAGTGAAAAAGCAGGGATACTGAACGAATATTTCTGCTCAGTATTCACAAAAGAGGAGGAGGAAGTGCCTAATCCAATTAACAGAAGCAGTCTTGATAGGGGGGTTGATCCCAGTCCTTTCACAGAAGAAAGAGTTCTGCAAGAACTCCTAAAACTGAAGGTGGACAAAGCAATGGGTCCTGATGGAATTCACCCCAGAATTCTAAAAGAATTAAGGGAGGAACTAGTGAAACCACTGGTTACTCTTTTTAATAAATCATGGGAGGATGGTGTAGTACCCGAGGACTGGAGGAAGGTGGATGTGATTCCCCTTCACAAAAGTGGGACCAAGACAGAGGCAGGAAACTACAGACCTGTCAGTCTGACCTCTGTGGTAGGGAAAGTGATGGAGTCACTTCTGAAGGAAAGAAAAGTTGAGTACCTAGATGCCAGTGGAGCACAGGACCCAAGGCAGCATGGGTTCACAGCGGAAGGTCATGTCAGACAGATCTAATAGATTTCTTTGACTGGGTGACCAAAATAGTAGACCAGGGAGGGGCTGTGGACATGGCCTACCTAGACTTTAGCAAGGCATTTGACACAGTCCCACACAAAAGATTAATAGTCAAATTAACCAGTCTGGGAGTGGGCCCAGGGTGGTAGCCTGCAAAACATTGCTGCACAACAGGACACAGAAGGTAATTGTAAATGGAGTCCACTTGAAGAAAGAGGGGTTACTAGTGGGCACCGTAGGGTTCAGTATTGGGTCCAGTCCATTTTAATGTCTTGATCAGTGACATTGCAGAGGACTGAAGGAAAAGTATGCCTTTTGCAGATGACACAAAGATTTGCAACAGGGTTGATACACAAGGAGGCATGGAAAGAATGAGAAGGGACTTGGCAAGGTTGGAGGAATGGTCAAAGTATGGCAGCTAGGATTCAATGCAAAGAAGTGCAAATAATGCACCTGGGAAACAAGAACCAGGGAAGAATACACAATGGGTGGGAGGTAATAACAACAACAAAAAAGGAAAGGGGCCTGGGGGGTAATCATATCAGATGACCTTAAGGTTAGCAAGCAATGTGAGAAGGCAGTAGGGAGGGCTGGGGGTATACTGGGATGTATAGGGAAAGGCAGCAGCAGCAGAAAACAGGAAGTTGTTATCCCTCTGTACAGACAGTTGGTGAGACCCCATCTGGAGTAGTGTGTCCAGTTCTGGAGACCCCATCTCCGCAAGGACATAGACAGAATAGAGGTAGTCCAGAGGAGGGCAACTAAAATGGTGCAGGGTCTGCAAGAGAAGCCGTTTGAGGAGACACTAGAGGAGCTTAATATGTATACCCTTGAAGAAAGAAGGGAGAGGGGGGACATGATAGAAACTTTTAAGTACCTCAGTGGAATCAAGAAAGTCCAAGAGGGTAGCATCTTTCAGAAAAAGAGACTTGCAAGAACAAAAACACAATTTAAAGATAGAAGGAGGGCGGTTCAGGGGCAATGTGAGGACATATTATTTCACAGAGAGGGTAGTGGATGCATGGAACAGCCTTCTTGAGGAGGTTGTGGGGTCTAAAACTGTGGGTGAGTTCAAGAATGCATGGGACAGACATAAGGCAATTCTTGTGGGGGGTAGGAATAAGTAGGCTGTTGGTTAACTAGGATCTGCGGCCTATCCTGTAGGTAGGGAAATGGGCAGACTAGATGGGCCAAGCGGTCCTTATCTGCTGTCAAAGTCTATGTTTCTATGTTTCTATGTTAAGAAATCTGTCAAACCAGTCAGAGTGACAGCAGATCTGCTGGAGGCCTTGGCCAGGCTATCAAGTCTAGTGTACCCACTTGCCCTTTGGGTCCAGCTCTGGGAACCTGAAGGATAGCAGGAAACACCTCCTGCTTTCTCCCTCTACCTCCTACTGCATTGGTCCCACTACAGTCCCAGCCCTGGATGCAGGAAGAGGCCAAGACAGGTGGCTCCCTGCTGATGGACTGATCTGGCCAGGCTGTCTGGGCCTCCAAATGTGTCCTCCTTCAAGAGGCCCAACAGTCCCCTTATGTGACTTGCCATGTAGACTAACTAACCTCTCAATTACCTTACCTGTGATGACCATGGACTCATAAGGTGTCTGTGTCACGGCCAAGCAAGCTTCTAACCATGCTTGGCCTTTCCTCTCACACAGTGTCTGCAGCTTCTTCTCCAGTGACCCCTCTGCTATCAGTTTGCTGGACATCTGTCTACAACTGGCCATCATACTACTGGAACTGCTGCAATGAGAAGAGGCTGCTGTGTACAACAAGAAAACTCCAATTAGTAATGCTTCTGCAATGTTCTTGACAATAATCCTGTTTTATTGCCCCATCTGGGCCCATGGGGGGGGGGCCTTGCTGCGGCATTCCAGCTTCTCACTAATGGTCTTCCCTGGGCTCTGTATCTTTTTTTTTTCTGTTTGCTTGTGCTTGTGCAAAGCAAACATATTACTATGAAACATAGAAACATAGACTTTGATGGCAGATAAGAACCACTTGGCCCACCCAGTCTGCCCATTTCCCTACCTATTGAATAAGTTGCAGATCCTAGTTATCCAACAGCCTACTTCCTCCTACACCCCACTATGATTGTCTTATACCTGTCTCATGCATTCTTGAATTCCCCCACTGTTTTTGACCCCACAACCTCTTCAGGAAGGTGGTTCCATGCGTCCAGCACCCTCTCTGTGAAAAAATAATTCATCACATTGCCCCTGAGCTGTCCTCCCCTCTATCTTCTAACTGTGCACCCTTGTTCTTGCACATCTCTTTTTCTGAAAGATGCTACCCTCTTGGACTTTGTTGATTCCCTTGAGGTACTTGAAAGTTTCTATCTTGTACCCCTGTGACTGTGGATTTGAGAGGTGTGTCATTGTTGGTCCAATCCAGGCAGTCTGCAGAGGGCTTGACAGTGTCAGACCAATAATCAGCAAGACTGATCATGACAATCTTCTGTACTTACTAGGAAGAAACTTCAGGAAGCCCAGAGAAAAGAGCCACCCATATCGTGGGGTGGCACTTTACTTTGATCTACATGACACCATCCAGTAAGCAGCTGATTGGCATCATGATCAGCCTGCACCTTGTGGCAGAGCAACACTTTTCCTTAAAATTCCCCCCTCTTCACCACCTCCAGAGTTACCACTCCCTTCCTAGAGCATGTTTCTGCTTATGTCCCCCTCCCACCTCTGCCAAGACTGAGGCAGCAAAGCTGGGTTTCTGTTCAAGTCCACCTTTCAAGACAGGAGTGACAGAGCCCCATTCCTTTTCAAGTTCCCCTCCCACTGACACTGATGCCCCCCTTGGTGTCATTTCCCATGCCATTGTCGGTCATACCACCCTCTGCCAAGTATTCCCCCTCCTCCTCCTCCTCCTCCTCGTCACTTCCCATGTCCCTTTTAAACAATCCCACTCTCTGCAATGTATCCCTCCCAACTCATGTTTGCTTCCCATGCCTATGCCCTTTTTAAAAAGATCCCACCCTCTGTCCAGTATCCCTCCCTCCTCCCACGGCTTCCCATGCTTCATATATATGAGCTGAACACTGGAGTGCCCAGTCCCCAGTGTCGGTACCTGAAATAAAGAAAACCATCCCTTGATGTTTTCTTTTTATACCATACAAATAAATGGTCTATCGATGCTTGTTGCCATTGCCGCCCCCACCACTGTTACCCTCCCCCACCCCACACCTCCACTTAGCACCCACCACCCCAAATCCCCTACCCTTACTTACCTTCCTGTGGTCCAAAGCTGTAATCCTCTCTGAATGACAGACACAGCTTCACTCTTCAACTCCGGGCAGAGAACTGAGGAAAACAGGTAAGCATGATCAATGTGATTCAATGTGTTTTAAACTTGTGCTCATAACTTAAACATTTTTTAAATATTTTTCTTCCAAATTTTCAATATGACCTTTTTGGGACCCAACCTCATGAACAACGTAGGTGAATTTTTTCAAATCTAGCCTGAAAGGTGATTTTGCAGTCACTTAGTAAAATCACTTTTCGGGCTGGATTTGAAACTTTTCACCTACTGGGTTCATCAGACATTGTCATTAGAAGACTATGTTGAAAATTTAGGTCAAAATATTAAAAAAAGCAACAAACTTATGACGGTACATTGAAAATTTTCAATGTTGGCTCATAACTTCCGTATTTTTCAATATTTTGTCCCCATATTTTCAACATAGGCAGATGACATTTTGGCCAGTATTTTATAAATTATACCTGTCATGTTCAGAAGGAGGGGTCATAAAAAGACTATGTTAAAGATTTGAGGTCAGAATGTCACAAAACAACAAAGTTATGAAGAAACATTGAATCTTCTCAATATTTACTCATAACATTGTGATGTGTGCAGATTTTGTCCCCCAATTTTCAACACAGTCCTCTTGTTTACCCAACTTATGAACATGACAGGTGTCATTTTTCAAGTCTCCTCTGTAACATCTTTTTTTGCATTTACTCCATGAACTCACTTTTTGAACAGGACTTAAAAAATTCCACCTGCCGTAGTCTTATGGTGGGGTCATTAGTGACTGGTTATTTATTGATTGATAGATTTAAAAAGTTTCACCAGGAAAGACATGCTGAACTGCTAAGAGCATTTCCAGATGCATCCTGGGGGTGAGGGGAAGTGAAGATATATCAAGAAATGGAAAAAAAAAACTAAACAGTAACATCAACATTACATTACAAAAACAAAAGTCATATACAGCAATACAGTATATCAGGACAGCATAATCACAAATATTGATGCTATCAGAAGAACAGATATATGTAGTAGATGAAACTGAGTTATGATAGACAGGGGAAAACTATTCATATAGGTAAAGCCTAAGGGAGGTGGGGAGCAAACTGGCCAGGGCAAAATTAGTGGGGAAGGAAGAAGGAAGACAAGATGTAAAGAGTCATGGACAGCTGCAGCTGAGAGAAGAGAATTCACAAAGAAGAGATTTAAGGGAGAAAGCAGAAGAGGCAGAGAAGATTGACCGGAGAAGGGAGAACTAGCATTTCGGAAATCATTATAAGAAAGCAGATTGGCCAACAGTAGATTTCCTAGAAGAAATAGAGAGGAAGCAGAAAATATTACCATGGAGGCAGTAGGAGGGGAAGAAGGGGGAGAAGATAGTAGGGATGTAAGGCATGAGGGAAGGGAACCCAATCAGAATTTGGATACAAAGGTGGCACAATGGGAAAGGTGCCTGGCATCATAAAAAAGGCAGTGTTGAAAATCTGGGGTCAAAAAGTAAAAAAACAGCAAAGTTGTGAGGAAACATCGAATATTTTCAATGTTTACTCATAACTGGTATTATTGTAAATGTTAGACCAAAATGTGCACATAGCCCTTTTGTTACCCCACCTGATGAACATGACAGGTGTCATTTTTCAATTCCTCTTTGAAATATGTTTTTGCTGTCCCTCTGCGAAACCACCTTTCGGATATGATTAAAAAAAATTCACCTGTCTTGATCATAACATGGGGTGATAAAAAGACTATGTTGAAAATGTGGGGTCAGAATGTGAAAATAAAACCCTCAGTTATGAAGAAACATTGAATTGTTCCAGTGTTTACTCACAACTTTATTTTGCAGATTTGGACCCCTAATGTTCATCCTTGTGTTTCCCCACCTCATGAACAAGACAGGTGTCATTTTCTAAATCCTCTCAGAAACAAGTTTTCACAGTCACACTGCAATATCACCTTTCAGATTGGATATACAAAATTCCACCTCTCTTGATCATAATGTCAGGTCACAAAAAACTATGTTGGAAACTTGAGGTCAAAATATGGGAGCCCACTGAAAATTTGATATTGACTCTTAGTTGGCTTATCTTGGGAAAATACAATCTAAAAATGTGTAATAGAAGGACACCACTGAAAATGAGATATAGCATCTCATCAGATCTAACCTGGGTAAATATGTAGTAAAAATCTGTAAAAGCAGGACCCCAGTACAGCAGAGCCCCCACTGAACTGTGGATCTATGCTTCTCTGTCATGGCAAAGACACATTGTAAAAGCTGGACCCCACTGAAAATGTAACTTGCCTTTTAGCTGGAATATCCTGAGTAAGTACATTATAAAAATTGTAAAAGCAGAACCCCATCAAAAATGAAACATTGCATGTTGGCTGTGTTATCCTGAGTAAATACAGTGCAAAAAATGAGAAAAGCAGGATCCTACTGAAAACAAGTTAGCACCTGAGCTGTGCTATCTTGGGTAAATACAGTACAGAAATGTGTCAAAGCAGAAACCTACTGAAAATTAGATATTGCATCTCAGCTGGGTTATCCTGAGTAAATACAGTATATTGCAAAACTGTAAAAAACTGGACCCTACAGCAAAACTCCACTGAAAAGGAGATGTTGCATCTAAATGTTGTTTCTTAGAAAAATATATTACAAAAGCAAGACCACACTAAAAACAAGGGGCTTGATTTTAAAAGATCCCTTAGAGTGACACAAGTTGCATCTGTCTAGCGCTGCAGCAAATTTGGGTGCATCAGGGACCATGTGCCCACTTTTATAAAACTGGGGGCCCTTATACCAAAGATCCAGGAGTTGCCACAGCCACTGGCTTGTGCCAAACATTTGGTGCACCTGTGAGGTTAGGTGCAGGGATCCGGCCCTCCCTGCCTGGCACAATACTAAAGGGGCCACCAAGTTGGGGGTGAATATGCCTGTCAGAAGGTGGCTGGGGATTAAAGAAGCATGGGAGGTGCCCTAGGGGATGTCAAGGATATGGCAAAATTACAGGGTGGTGATGTGGAATCTGGCAGGGGTGCCTTTTGTAATGCCAGGCAGTTGATCAGCTCAGACCACTTTGTGGGGGGCTTGGTCTGGGACAGGCAGTGACCAGACCCCAGGTGGATACAGCCCTTGCACCTTCCCCATTGGTGCCACTATCCCCAACCCTGTAGGCAGGATACAGCCTTCAACAACATGGGGGTGGGATTGGTACCAGGGGACTGTTGTGATGCCTGGAGAACATTCCCCTCCACCACTGGCAGCCCTCATCCTGCAGCCACTACTTCACACCTACAGGGTTGGGGATTGTGGCACCTATGAAGCAGGTGCCAGGGCTGTGCCCACCTGGGGCCAGGTTACTGTCTGTCCCTGTCAACCCACCCCATGAAGCGGTATGAGCCAATTGGCTGCCTGGCATTGTAAAAGGCACACCTACTGGATGCCTCATCATCACTTTGCAATTCTGCCATATACTCGATGTCCCCAGGGCACCCCCTGCTCCTTCTTCCCCTGGTCACCTCTTGGCAGCCCCCCCCAATTGCCACATTGTCCAGCAGTGGCATATTGCCCTTAGACCACCTCCTGGCTGGTCTAACATGAGCGCCCTGTTGTGTCCATGACAGGGCTTCCAAAATTCTGAAAAGGGGAATGGTGCAGCCATATCACAAGCCCCTTATGACCTGGTGCAAGGGTGTTTTTAGTGCAAGGGTGGCACAGGGTGGCTTAAGTGCAAGCATCCCAATTTTGATGAAGCCTGTGTTCAGAAATTGGATTGCCTCAATCCTTGATGCAAGGTGCCACTTGCATCATACTTATTTGGCACAGGCACCTCACCTCAAAGAAGTCCCTTTTAAAATTGGGCCCAATATATTACATCTCACCTCTCCTCTCCTATCCTGGTTAAATGCAGTATAAAACTGTAAAATCAAATCCCTATTGCAAATTACATATTACATCTCATCTGGCCTATTGGGATACATGTATAGTGAAAATGTGTATAAGCAGGACCCAGTGCAACATCATGCAAACAAATATTTGGTACTAACAAAAGCTTGTTTTATATGTATCATATTAGTATCTGTTTCACATCCCTTATCCTGCTGGGAGAGGTGGAAACACAGGGAGACAGATGAAGGGCAGGTGTGGCTTTGAATACCCTGCTCTACTGATGACTTCTGCACTACACCACATGCCCTGTAGTGCATGTAGACACCTCTATTGCACTATGATGGTCTGACAAGAATGACCATTCAGTGGCATGGAGGACTGGGACCCTCCATACAATTGTCTGGCCCATCAAAAAAAAGTTCAGATGCACTCTCAAACATGGAACAGAGAGTCAGTACTTGAAGAAGTTACAGTGCAGTCGAAACAATTTAATTGCCACACTGGCACACCCCAGCAGTATATCATATTGTAAGATCATTGCCAGTCACTATATGGAGGTCCATTCCAGCCCAACTGCCTCTCTCCCAGTGCAGCATGATGCTGTTATTAGCAGAGGATGAGAGAAAGGGCTCTCCCTGTCTTCTCTTATCCTGGTAACCAGTGAGCCACTGCTAGAAGGTCTCATATTGGCTAAGTAGGCAGGTAGAGAACCTCCTCCTCCTCTATTTTGTATGTATTTGTATTACATATTTTTTTATTGTGTGCATGTATATTCTATTTGTCCTTCTACCTTGCTGCATTCATCCTTAAATATATTTTTTTACTCTAGTACCATATGTGTTACATAATGATTTGAAATTGCTGGTTGTGGTGGGTACTTGAATGTCAACTCATTTATTTATTTGTTTGTTTATGTGTTTGCTTGTTTATTTATTTGAAAATTATCAACTGGGATATGTACACTGAGCCAAGGCTCATTTCCAGGTGTGACCCAGGGGAGGAGAATAGTAGGAGAAGAGCAGTATGATACATAGTAGCAAAACATTGAACAACATTCATTAAAAAATTAATACTAAAGTAGAATAAAATACAAAAAGGGGTATGTGCAGAAAATAAAGTGCAGTACAGCTCAGCATAAATGCCAGCAAGTGCATATTTAGCTGTGGCAACAATACTTGTTGAATAAGAACAACATTGACAACAGGTGATTGATCAGAGGTGCTACTATTGTCCAACCTTGTCATGGAGGGAGAAATTGTAGTGATGTGGAAGTTAACCCAAAGCAGGAGTGGGCACCCAGCTGATTGCTTACCAGTAGTAATGCCCATTCCATTCCATGATCAAACAACATCACACTTGATCTACTTTCTTCATTCAGGGCACAAGGGCCCTGTGTGAAGAAAGGTACAATAAATTGTTGCTGGCAAGCTGTGGCAAGACATACTTCTCTACCTTTGAAGAATGTATCATTATGAGGCAGTGGCTTGGAACTGTACCTTGTGCTTCAGATTGGAGGATAGAAGCTGGAGGGAGGGGGATCTTCAGGGGTGACAACCCCTAAGGAAGACCCCATCACTGATTCATCAAGGCTCTGGAGACCCAAAACCCTAATGATTTTTCCTTTTGCTGCTAGGGTGGTGGGGTGGTGTTTTAGGGTTGGAAATCCTAGTGCCACATTTCCCTACTTTTGTGGCATTTAGTTACCGTAACTGGTGCATTAACACAGTTTTTTTGCAAAAAATGTCCTTACTTTTTGAGATACTAAAATCATATCCTTATTTGCCTGTGGGAGCGTGGGGCCCTCTGGGCCCTGTGCCCCCATCATTCCATAGATGAGTACATGTATATTGCTGTGGAATCTCAGGGCCCTCTGCGCCTTGCACTTGTATTTCTGCCAAAACAGCAACCAAATTGGCAGCATAGCCTTGTTATAACCCCACCTCATGAACCCAGTAGTGAAAGTTGTCAAATCCTCACAAAAACATAATTCTGCAGCATCAAAATGTCATTCCTTGCCACAGGTGCAAAAACACATTTTGGCCAGGATTTGAAAAATGATAGCCGTCATATTCATGAGGTGGTATAAAAATATGGCTATGCTATAGATTTAGGGGAAAATATCTAAAATTAACAACGTTACAATCAAGCATAGTAAAGGTTCAATGTATGCACATAACTCTGCCATTTTTACATATCTGGCCCCATATTTTTAACATGTCCTTCTTATGACCCCACTTCACCAGCAAGAGTGGTGAAAATGTTCAAATCCCACTGGAAATGGGGATTTTGCCAAGTGACTGCAAAATTGCCTTTTGGCTGGATTTGCATAATTCCAATGAACCTTTGGGCTCAAAATATGCAAGCATGGCAATGTTATGCAGCAAATGTAAAATCCAATTGAAATAATGTACATTGAACCACATTTACTGTAGTTTCTCATATTGCAGTCGACTGTTCCAGCAGCAAGAAGCGTTTTCGATCAGAGAGTGGATCTTCACCCTCTGACCTGTTCATGTGAGTGAGGGTGCATGGGGTGTACTGAGGGTGTGGGGTGGTGAGTGCTGAGTGGGAGGTGGGGAGGGTCAGATCAGTAGGAGACTGCAAAAACACCAAGGAATTTTTGTTATTTCAGAGCATGACAGTGATCGGAGGGTGGGGGTGCCACTAGACACCAGGGAAAGATAAATCAATATTGGAGATGGCAATCAAAGGGTGGGGGGTACCACTAAACACCAGGGAAAGATAATAATGGTGATGGCAATTGGATGGTGGGGGGTGTCACTAGACAACAGGGAAAGATAAATCAATGAAAGGGATGGCAATCAGAGGGTGGGGGGTGCCACTAGACACCAAGGAAAGATAAATCAATTGGAAAGATGGTAATCAGAGCATTGGGTGTGCCAATAGACACCAGGGAAACAATAAATAAATATAGGGACAGCAATGGGGGGTTCCAGTAGACACCAGTAAAACAGCGGCTCATTATTCTCACTGCAGCCCACAGCACAAGTTCCAGCTGCAGCTGCAGAAGTCAAAAAAGTCCCACTGTTCTCATACAAAGAAGGCAGGTGAACAGCTCCTCTCACTAAGTTGGACACCCTGATTTTGTGTGCCCAGATAACGTATTTCTGCCAGCTTTAAAAAACGAACACCAGAATCCAGCTAAATGGGTCCCATTTAGCTAGGTTCAGGTGTTTTTTTTTTTTTAAAAAACATAATTTGTGTTGATTTTTGCTGTTTGTAAGATTAAACAATAAATGAGAAAATGGCTGCCATCTCAACTATTTTTCCCCCATGAAAAGTAAATCATACAACTAACCACTTGCGATATGTTTTTTTACCTTTCATGGTAGGTACTTTTACCTTGCGCAATAGTTTTTTTTTCCAGTTGCACCAGAACATTAACTCAGAAAACATGATAACTTTAAAACGGTATATTTTTTTCATCAAACCTTCCAAAGGCACACACTTGACATGGGTCCCTTCAATCCTAAAAATTTCATTAAAAAATTCCACAGGGTCTAGGCTATAGATGAGAGCAAAAAATACCCAATGATAAGTATGGGGAAACCAAAGGTGCTTTTTTTCTGTTTCTTGGCACTCCGTATCTCGAATACCATACAATATGCCATCACAAAACTTTCTACATCTTGAGACTTTGGCAGTCTGACCATGAATGCCAGTTTTGGGGCTATTTTGTCAAAGAACCCAAAAGCTATTAAGGTGCAGAAAATGGGGTTTAACATAAAACAGGCTACTGAACCCTAACTATGGGAGTAAGACTACGCCCCTATAATATCTTGCTTTACCATGAGGGAGGAAAAGGAGGGTAGGAGCTTTAGTGTAAATGTTCTTCAGTAGTGAGTCAATAACATAGAGGATTGTCTGGAGTCATTCACAACATGGATATTCTCGATTGAGAGGTATCCTTGGCAACGTTAGACCTCGAGAGCGAAGCTCGAGAGGTCGTCCATTGCCAAAGATACCTCGAGATCAGAGAAGATCCTTGTTTGTGAATGACTCCTCATAGACAATCTTTTATAGTGTATGGGGAGTCTATTCATGACAAAACAGTGAATGGATGCAGAAATTTTCTAAATCAAGCCTTACTTGGCTTTGATGTTGTGGCTCGCTCCAACATTATTCGCTCCCTCACTGATGTGGCTTCTAAATCGCGCATGCATGAATGCGTTCGATCTTGTTGTGCTGCACCAGTGATGTACCCAGTGCAGCACAACAAGATTGTGACACACTGAGGCAAGCACAACAACGCCGTTGGGAGCATGGATTTCCATGCTCAACAGCGTTCTACCATACACTATAGCTGCCTTTCTGTGTCAGTTTGATATGTATTTTTTTATTATTATTATTATGATTGTGATATACTGTAAGTGTGATATAACATGAAAATAATGCAGTTACATTACAAATTGTACAATCCAGCCTCAAATTAAGTCAACATCTATTATTAAGTTAAAGCATTACAAGCATTTTTAGCTCTTACTAGAGACGGGTGAAGTTGTGAAACTGCTTCACAAATTAATCCACAAATTTAGCACAATTTGCTTATTAATTCATGGATGCAAAGTCCGAAGTTCCACCCGGAAAGTGCAGAATTTCATCCACAAATGGCAGAATTTTGCCGTGAAAGGTGGGATTTCTCCATTCACAGGCAAAATTCCACACTTTACAGCAAAATTCCACAAAAAAAGCAAAGTCACTTAGGTGTATTTTGAGCCTATTAGCAAAACTTCATGGATTGCTCCACGGAGGTGAATTTTCTAACTTTGCTAGAACTTTGCAGGTGAATTTAAACTTCACAACATCTCTAGCTCTTATTAGAATCTGTTTAACAGTGAAAATCAGATTTCTGCACAAGTTAAGGTAAAATTTTTTAAAGAATCTTTATATTAATCCTGACGTGAAGGCGGTGCAGTGGTGGAAATTAAGGAATGTGTGAAATAAGAGGCAGGGCAACTGAATGGCTGAAAGAGGTTGCATGTTCTGTGATCACATAAATGATCCTTCCTCAAACAATCCAGTGGTGCTGGTTCTTCGTGGTACCGGTTCTATTTATTTTGTCTGCCAGCATCTGTGCCTACTCTGATGATTGGGAGCGGTGACTGGCTGGTCACATATTATGAGCAACATCACTTTCTGTATGACCTCATAAGTCATGTCTCTGGCTTTATTATCGTATCAGATTTACTGCATCTAAAGGCTGTGGTGGGATCTGAGTGAATTATGTGGGTACTAGAAAGCAGCAGGTGTACCCTTGGAGGTTTCTTAAAAGGTGCCTGATTTCAGTACGTGGACAACTAAAGCAAATCCACAGGGACTGCATAAAATGAATTAACAGAACAATGGAGTAACCGAACAAGGTGCACAGCAAAAATATTTTCTTTTGTTTCTTATTATCTTTATTTTTGAGTGTAGTGAAGTTCAGTTTAGTTCATAGGTTCATAGATTCATAGAAGAAATACAAGTCATGTAGCCTTGACAGCCATTTATATGACTCACTACCTAGTGGTGGAAAAAGGTTTGCTTTTCTAGTCCCATATAATGAGCCAAGTTTTTTTTAATGAGTCCGTATTAGTACTATTTACTATCCATGTAGGTAAGAAGTTCCAGACTTCTACTACTCGTTGATTAAACCAATGGCCATGTTTGGTTGTTTTGTATTGTTCACCCTTTAGTTGCATAATATGAAATCTAGACGGTTTATCGCTGTCTTTTTTAATTAGACCTGCAGATTCCAATATAATTTCATTATGAAAGGCTTTATATGCAAAACATATATCTCCTCTAAGCTTTCTATATAACAAAGAGTATAGATTCAATTATTTCAATATTTCTTCATAGCTCAGATTATTGAGGTTATGTATTCTTTTGGTCACTCTTCTTTGGACCTTCTCCAGGAGAAAAAACACCTATGGAGTACAATAAGCTGAAACCAGAGCAGGTGTGAGTATGATGTAGAGAATGAGACATTTTCTATGAGCCAGTGAGTAAGAGACAGCTCACAGAGGCCTCGTGAGAAAGAAACAGGAGGAACATGTGGACCCCAGGCCCCAAAAAGTGACCAGATTTAGCATCCCATACCAAGGGTAATGATAAACTGAAAATAAAAAAATGTGAAAAGCCCTTACAGTACTTGAGAATTCAGAGGGCATGTACCTAAAATGCCCTATAGTCATGATGTCAATGTTATACAGATCTGGAAGGTGACAGGTTAAATTATCATGGCCTTTGCCATGGGTTTAAAATATGTGGCAAGGGATATATTTAGTGGGGTATCTGCATGACTCAGAGGTAGCACATCTGCAAGAAGTTCATGGATTCTAGTACTACACCGAGATTGAAGCTACTACTATAAACACTTGTAACCGGAGTTGCAGCACTTGAAGTGCTGTGCTGTCTAGGTGTACCCATACTTGCATTAGCCATTAAACTGAGGTCTCTTCGGCATATCTCTGGTGCTGTCCTGGTGGGTGTCCAGGTGAAAGTAAAAGAATCTAGGCATTTTTCACAAGAATAGGAGATTTTCCATGGTGTCCTGACCAGCATACCCCATCCCATAAAATCAGTTCATTCAATTGTTCCAGGCTGCGTGTAGGTGTTGATGTGCAAATTGCCTGCCACTACACATGAACAATCTCTTCACTACCTGTTTCTCATTGCTTGTAAGGCACTTTGGGATATAATATGTATGAAAAGCACAACATAAATGTTACTTCTTTTTCTTCTCTTCTTCGTCTACTACTTTTTCTTCTTCTTCTTCCTATTCTAATAGTCAGATAATGGGTTACCTCAAGAAGACACTACTGTACTGGATCTGACTACCATTATTATGCCTTAATGCCAGAATTCACACAGCCTATCGTGTACGCCACTCACTCACCCCCTCTGCTAGGATAGCAGTAGCTAGAGGCATGCTAGTCCCTCAACTCCTTTATGCCCTCCAAGTTCTTTTCAGAGCCAGTACTAGTGTGCTCAGCAAGTGGGACACTTCCTACAACATCTGTAGGTTTGCCTTATCAGCTCCTCAACTTACTCATCACTGCCTGCTCTAGTCTGGCCTACACTGGCTGTCTCCCAAAGACCTCCGTTCTTACACCCTAGGATGCTTTGTTAACTCCCTCCCCAGATCACCCAGTCCAGCCTCCCTGGGTGACATGTTTACCCAGGTCTCATGCGGTCCGCTCACTCAGGTCCTCATCTGTCCCCATGCTATCAGTTCGGCCTTGCACTACAAAAAGGGGGAACAGACCTTCTCATATTTTGCTCCTAAATTCTGGAACTCACTTCCCCCCTGGTTAAACATTCCCCCTCCCACCTCTTCTTTAAGAGTTCACTGTTCTCCCACCTCTATGCACTAGGTAACTGCAACTGCAATTAACTGGGAGTCCCCTTCCTATTTCTCCTATGATTGTAGAGTTCTAGGAATTTTTTATCTTGTTGTATCTAGCTATTGTGATTGTATCATTTGTACTGTTTATTATTTATATCATATATGTCCTCCCAGATTGTGACTGTACATATTTTTATTGTTACTGTATTGTCCTGATGTCATAACTGTATTCTCTTTGTTGTACTCTCCTGGGTCGTGCGTGAAAATAGGCAGGACTGTTGCCTAGTGTACTTACCCGGTTACCAAAAGCTAATAAATAAATAAATTAAAAAGTAGCAATCAAAGAAAGCTTGGAGCATGTATTAAACCCCAGGGTCCATATTAATATTCGCTACGCTGTCTAATTTATAAAATATTATTAATAATCAAAAATGTAAAAAGAGCCAGTGCATCAGGTGTGTAAACATTTTCTATACCAGTTAGCCAGGTTTATGACCTGGACTCTGATCACAGCTGTCCAGCAGATGGATAGAGTAGTGCCCATTCAGATGCCACTAGCTGCCAGAGCAGGGAAACAGGCTAGCCCAGTACATGTTCTCCACCTGGTAACAAGATCATACCTGGGTATTGGTGAAAGACTGTGAGGAACATTGACCAGTATAAAGAGTGTAGCATAACATAGTGATACACTATGGTATTTGCACTACTTAGGGTTAGCCGGTATGGTTGCAATGTTTCTTTTATTATAATTTTTTTAAGTGGGGGCATTGCCCTCAACTCCCATTTTAAATAAAAAAAAATACAGGGAAGGTGGAGCCCCCAACTTGAACAAATTAAAGGCAAGTAAGATTATGAGCAATCCAAACTTATTCTGCTCCTTTAAACCTAGTCCGTTCTGCTCTGTGAGAGTTTGGGGGGTCTACCTTTCACACCCATTGTTTTAAATAAAAATATATTGGAGTATGAGGGTGAAGCCACCAATTTAAATAAATTAAGGGCAAGTAAGATTATGAATAATCTGAGGCCCTTCTGCTCCATTAAACCTAGCCTGCTCTGTTCCTTGAAACTGCTTTTTTCAGAGTGTGCATCAGCCAAGTCTCCATTCCATTACATAAGTCTTACTTCAGAACACATTAAGAATGCATTCATTTATGCTTCACTACCACCATCTATGCTAGTCCATACTCCTCCACTAATGCCACACCAGGCTGTCTTACTGTAGGAAGAGGAACCCGGCTCTGTGACAGCGGTTCTCAGGTCACAGCGCACCAGTGCATGCATCCAATTAGAGTCCTCATCACCGATGCTGGAGTGGTGCCCATTCAGATGCCACTAGCTGCCAGATCAGGGAAACAGGCTAGCCCAGTACATGTTCTCCACCTGGTAACAGGATCATACCTGTGTGATGGTGAAAGACATCTTTTAAACAGGCATGTAATAAGTCTAAATGGTTTTATACTGCTGGAAAAATAAATACTTTATCCATCTTTATCTATCTATCTGTGGAGGAACATTGACCAGTATAAAGAGTGTAACATAACATAGTCATACACTATGCAATTTGCACTACTTAGTGTTACCTGATATGGCTGCAATGTTTCTTTTATTTATTTTATAAATGGGGCACCACCCTCAACTCCCATTTTAAATTAAAAAAAAACTAGAGGGGAGGTGGAGCCCCCAACCTGAACAAATTAAGGCAAGTAAGATTATGAGCAATTCAACAGTATTCTGTACTTTAAACCTATGCCATTCTGCTCTGAGAGATGGGGGTCTATCTTTCACACGCCTTGTTTTAAATAAAAATATATTGGGGTGTGAGGGTGGAGCCACCAATTTAAATAAATTAAGGGCAAGTAAGATTATGAATAATCTGAGGCCCTTCTGTTCCATTAAACCTAGCCTGCTCTGTTCCTTGAGACTGCTTTTTTCAGAGTATGCATCAGCCAAGTCTCCATTCCACTACATAAGTCTTACTTAAGAATACATTAAGTATGCATTCATTTATGCTTCACTACCACCATCTATGCTAGTCCATACTCCTCCACTAATGCCACACCAGGATGTCTTACTGTAGGAAGGAGAGGCTGGCTCTGTGACAGAAGCTCATAGCTCACTAGTGCATGCACCCAATTGGAGTCCTCACCACCGATGTCACAAGGGGGAAGGGGGTGACAATGGAGGGAAAGTAGCTACTGTACTGCAGTACAATGACATCTGCATTCTTGAATCCCACACTCCCTGCCTAGGATCCCCCACACCATATTGTGCTCTGGAGAGGGGATCACCTGAATGCTCCACCATGGGAAAGGAGTCATGGGGACTGTCAGGGGACATAAAAAGGGGACTGTGAGGTCTGGGAGGTTGCCAGGTCAAACCTAAGATAGGGGGGTGCACTAGAAGGAGCAAACAACTTTGATTAGAAACAATTAAAAAAATTATTTTTAAAAATAAAACAGTTCCACCACTTGAAAAAAGTGGAACAGTCCACTTTTGTAAATGTTGTGCAAGAGGACTGCTTGATGTTTTAAGAGGTATTCCTGCACAAATACATTTCTGCATTAATTAGTTGATTTTATGCCAGTGATTTCAGGGACAACTGGGAACACAAAAACAAGCTAGAGGGCCTCTGGACCACCATGGGGTTTTCAGGCCACCACAGCAGAACAGCCCAGAAGTGGGCAAATGGTACGGGGTGAGAAGTGGGGAGTGGCTATGGTGGTAGCCCATTTGCCCCAAGTTTGGACCATATAATAGCTAAATGCAACTAGTGCTGTGCCATGCCTGATGCCTTTGGCTGAGACACACCATTATGTAGGCACCAACCCATTCTGCATTCATTACTGTCTGGAGGAGTTCATTTATATGTAAGTGCTGAATGACATGGTTGCAGCGGGACCTCACTCCTTACTGACAGCTTACTGGTTTTGTCAATGCAGAATGTGTGTGTGTTGCAAAGGTGCGGATCCTGTCTCACCCCAATTTTTCACTACCACACACTGCCACTGTGTATTGGGCCCCAGATGTTCATAACATTTGTGCTAGCCTCAGTTAATTCCTCCTAAAATTAACTTCATTTATATTTTTTAAATCCCTCATTGTTGTATACTGATGTACTGCCACACAAATTCATACTGATATCTGCTGCTTGAATGTTCTCCCACTACTGGCAGTGCTGGCCCACTACTGTCAACCTGCTTCTCCTGCTGTAGTACAAAGAAAAATATCAAACATTGGCCCCAAACCTTCAGAGTGTTGACAGACACAACGGCTTAAGCCTCAGTTGCAGTTAGTGGTGGCACAAAAATGAACATGTTGCACAGCCACGGAGTTTAGCCACCCTCTACCCATGTGTTCAGCACAATACAAATAACTGATCCAGATGTTAATGGTTATTGTTGGGGACAGCACCTTCTAATATCCAAATCAAGTCCTCACAGATGTGGTGCAATGTATTATTGCAAAATGTGCCTAGTGCATATCATGAGGCTATATCATGGAATCACTGTTTTTTTGTGCTACACCCCCCTGTTGTGCTCCAAGAATTCTGTATTGTCCAGCTGCACCCTTCCCTCATCCATCAGTTACTGCATTCACTGGTGTTGTGTTATACTGCCATCACTACACCATCCCCCTATTAGGATGCAGGTACCTCTTTAATTTTGTAGGTGCCCCCTATAACAGTGTAACCCCCACTCCCCACCATTATCTTTGCAATCACTTTGCATCCCAGAAAATATCCAGGGCCCTATTTTCAGAAGGAAGTCTCCCATTCTGGAATTATGCATTGTAGATCCACAGTCCCATTCACCATGATAAGTGGTGCATAGGACTCAGATACCTTCATCGTGGCTGTCCAATGGACTACAGCAGATGAATTAACTGCCACCCCCACTTTGTGACCCTGCCAGGACCCATGCATGCCTCTATATGTGCCACTGCATGACAGATCAGTGCAGGCAGGGTGGGAGTGGGTATGCCAGTGATGGGCTGGCAGAATGTGGCATGAATGATGCCATTAGGGTTCCACCAGGCTGATGTCAGAGGGATTGTTACACAGTCAGAGGGCTTCCATAGTGGGTGCATAGCCTCCAACATGTATATGGAAGGCCTGGTGCTGCCTCCCAGCCATAGACCCCAGACCTCCTCAATGCCATTTAGGTCTTGGGAGAGGTTGAAGGCTGTGGGGAACAGTTACCCATAACATGAATTATACAATCGGGTATGAGAATTGGAGTCCCTGATTGGCTGACTGGCACCTTTCAGCCATTGTAAATCCTGGCAGTACCCATGCAAAAGGTGCCAGTCAACCACATATGGATGCCACAGCTTTTCAAATCACTTCAACCCCCCCAAAAAAAACAAAGTAGAAAAACCACCATATTGACTTGCTGCTGAACAGCCACCTTAAAACGTGAGTTTCAAAATGACAGATCCATTCCACATAAGCTACCCCAAAAGTACCTGCTTGGAGAAAGAAAGTCACAAACACTCGGAAAACCCAAATTGGTGGCAAAACAGTGTGTTTACAAGTGTTTCCCATAACTGCTTCCACCTGGCTCACCTCTTAACAGTTGTGTTCCACTGTCTGCTCAGCTCCATTGCCCCATTCTCCAGATCATCACAGCTCACAAATCAACAGCACATGATAATTCAAAATAAATAAACAGCCTGATACCCCCCCCCCAAAAAAAACTCCCTTTCTAGTTAGAAGTACAAAAAAGAAGTACAGTACCTCAACATGGAAACTCAGCCAGGAATAAGATCATTAGATATGGCAGTCTTTCAGCGGTAAGAACAGCTGTCACCAGACCTTAAATTCCTGGTACAACTCTCACCATGCAGACAGCCACTCGGAAGTTCAACATGCTGTCTTTTTATTTTATCTCTTTATTTTAAAAAAAAAAAAAAAAAGGAAAAAGAATACCAGAAAGTTTCTGTGTCTCACTGTTTGTGGGGATTGGGGGAGTAGGGGTTTGGGTTGGGGGTTGCTGGCAACCACCAGCAGCATCTCCTTAGCAATACAGAAATAGTTTTTCTTGCAAAACAATAAATTCAATAAAAATAATACAAACTAAAAAAAAATGATTTCTTTCTTTCTTTTTTTTTTTTTTTACAAAAAAGGGGAACATTGTATAATCATAGTAAACCACAACAGGGTGTGGGTTATACTGGGATTTACCCGCTTCTGGTGTGGTTTTGTCACTTGGCATGTAGCCTTGTGACTGAACCACACCAGGCATGGGTAAATCCCAGCATAACCCACACCCTGTCATGGTTTATTGCTTAAAAATATCATTGTTGTACAACAGGACATGGCAGTCCTTCCGAGGACTGCTGTATCCCATGATCACCTGCTCCCTTTGAGCAGGGGATCCATGGTAGGACCAGCCAGAGCTTCCAATTGGGAGCCCACAGTCTGACCCATGGACTACTTGGCCATGCAATGGACCACCTTGGGACAGTGAATCATAGCCCTGCATGTCTGGCTGGGGCTGGGTGTGCAGCTCACAGTCATATTGCTGAGTACACACCCTTTCTGGCACATACCTAACCCCATCATGCATAGAGCCCTGTGTGCCTATGGCAGGAATGAAAACAGAACTGGGCCCTTCAGACTCTTTTAGTGGAGAACATCTGGCTTGGGCACACAGCTACCACTACTGCCATTACATAACACGAAGGCATATTCCAGTTGGAGTTATTGATCAAATGTAAGTTTGTCAGACTACAGTGGTTTGAAAAACCAAAAAGAAAAAGTTTCCTGAGGTGCTTCGAAGGTAAGTGCAGCACCTAAAACAAATATGACCAGCAGAACAATAGAAAGGTGTGCAAAAATGAAGTAAGTAAGATAACATAAGGTAAATACTCAGTGCTCGGGGTTTAATAATGTACAAATCAGAGTTCGTCAGGGGGAGGGGCAACTGCGACCACAGACATTTCATTTATACATGTCTCTTAAAGGTATACAGAACAAAATCAACAACACATTTACAAGAAAAGCAATGTGCAGTGCATTTTTCAAGTCACATCTGTGAAAAGTAAAATATAAATTGAATTATAATCATGATCAAATGCTGCAGTTAAACAAGCTAGAAATATAGCTATGTTAATGTACTAGATGTTATTTTTTACAAAGTATCAGGTGTTAGCAAAAACTTATATTAATTAAACATATGTAGCTGCTCAATTGCAAAAGAAATTATTTTCTTAGTGAAATGTCTGTGGTCCCAGTCGCCCCTCCACCCGAAGAAGAGTCTGCATGAGGTTTAAAACGCTGGGGCTATTCCTGTTCTGATTTGCATATTATTAAACCCTGAACACTGAGCATTTACCTTGCATTATCTTGCTTACTTCATTTTTGCACACCTTTCTATTGTTCTACTGGAGTGGTTTGAACCCTGTTCATTAAGTATGCCATGAAAACTCAGTCATCTAGGAATTTAATTGCACACACAGGCAGAGTCCATCTTTTGTTTCTGGGCCTCCAGCAGGGTTAGTCATTGGGGTGCTGTGAGCATATCCTAGCAAGCATTCTTATGGCATAATGATGACTAGGTGAAATGTGCTGCCTAGCCCAGTGATGTTCCTTGGTATGATCTTTCAACAGTTACACCGACAATGAAATTTATAAATTAAAACAAACATGAAGTTTGAAAGACTGATGACCTGTACAGCTTCTGTCTGGAGAGCCCCTATGAGTAGGACTACACAGCAACTGCTGGTAGGGCTAGTAGGCACCCTTCAGTCCCAGCGATCACTGGGGCCCCCCTTCTCATAGGGGCCCCTGGACACAAGCAATGCAGGTCATCAGTCTTTCAAATTTGATGTTTGCTTTAATTTATGTTTTTCCTTCCATGATTGAAAGATCAGTGGACATCACTGGGCAGAACAAACTATGCCTCACAATGCCATAAGAATACTTGCAAAGAAGCACTCAAGGGTCCCACAGAGACTAACCCTGCTGGAGGACCCCAGAAACTCTGACCACTGGGAGATTAGAGTCCCTAAGGCTGGCTCTGCATATAGGTGTTTTTGAAGCATGGCAGTACAAGGGAGGCCATGTGTTCTGTAGTTGTGGATGTTCCAAAATCGTACCTGCTCTTTCCAGGTCACAAGAAAAGAGTAGCATTTCAAAGTGTTTACTGGAACAGGTAGATTAATTGTAATCAGGGTAGCCCTTGTCCAAATTTGTTAGGATCAAATGTAAAAAAGTATTGCTCTGTAACTGCTTTCTTAGCTCAACTTTATCACTTCTTACTTGTACTAAATATAGCTCAAGACATGGGTGTGCATAAATTAGGCTTAAAAATGCAGGGGACTTTAATTTCAGTCAACGCTGGCTGATATGCATTCTCAGAAGTGTTTTATTCCACTCCCTCTTTAACATTGTTATCAATTTAGCAGGAGAAAGGTGTGCAATAGCATCCTTGCTGGAAAGGGGGAGGGACAGATAGTCCAGGGATAAAAGGTGGATTAACAGCAGGGGAGGAAAGGGGAAAAATGCCATCTGACTTTTATACTCATTGCAACTGGAGAAGCTGACTATTGAGGGGAATGTGGAATCCACTGAAAACTTTATCTAAAGGCCATCTATAAACCAAGATAATCTGGGACAATTCTGAAGAAGAAGGGATCCAGATAAAGAAAGGATTGAAGGGCTCATTGACTAAGGTGGGTTACTTCGGCCAGAAGAAACTGCAGTCTAGGGACTTAAGTAAAGAGATACTGTAGTGCGGTGCATTCTTAAACAATGATGCACCATAGGTTTTGGGTTTTGCATCCACTATTAGTTTTGTCAGGAGTTATTTTGATGGAAGTTCAAAGGAAAAGTGAAGGTGCTGGGGGTCTTGGGAGCACCACTGGGATGGAGGAGCAGGGTGCTGGGGGTTCAAGAGGCACTGTCACTGGGAGAGATGATGGGGCTGGGGATGTCAAGGGGCATAGTATTGTGTTCACAGGGGATCATGTGACTGCACATTTGGTGGGACATGGAATGGCAACTGGTGGAGACCACAAAGCTGCTGGGGTAGAACATGGAGCTGGGGCAGTAGGGGGCTATGGTACCAGATCTGAAGGGGATTAAGGTTCAGGGGGTCATGGTCATGGATCTAGAGGGATCATGATTCAGAGGGTCATGACATTGGGTCTCGTGGGGGTCATGGTACTGGGTCTGATGGAGGTCATGATTCTGGGGGAGGTCATAGAGGGGGTCATGGACATTGAAAAGGGCCTAAGGAGTACCAGATTGTCTCCTTCAAATGGCTTCACATCCAGGACTCATACATCGTTGCCCTCTGGATATTGGTGGCTAGTTGACTAAAATTGGTGAGTTCATTTAGTAGCATTATTAATGGAAATCCAGTATCCACCTTTCTCTCTATTTGACTTCCTTTAGTTAGCTCATTAACTGACTTGTGTTGTGTACTCCATGGCTACTTATTCGCACTTCACTTAAGAAAATGGTTTGATTATGTTAATTTTTTGGGGCTTTATGGTATTGGTTCTGTTTGTGTTTCACCAGTATGCTTACACTATGGGTAAAATGCCAAACTTGGATCATCGGAAATGTGTGGCATACAGAAAACAAAGCATGTATGTCTGAGTGGAGATTATCCCAATAGTTTGTGTATGATGACAGCTCTCTAACCTACTTCCATCACATTGATCACGCGGTCAAAACAGTAAATGCCAGGATTGGACTACTACAGTATATAGGCACCATCACTGCCTCAATAAGAAAGCCCTCTCCCTCGCAGTCAACAGCTCAATCCTTTCCATTATTGACTATGAGCTTATAGTATACAGCACTGCTACAGACACCACCCTAAAAAGAGTCACACCTGCCTTGAACAAGGCCTGCAAACTTGTCCTGGGAACTGGACACCATACTCACACCTGCAACTTATATGCTCAAACCAATTGGCTCAACCTGCAAGGGTAGATAAACTAACAGATCTGCACCTTTGGCAAAAAATCCCTCCTAGGCTTGACCACACCTAATATCCAACTGCTCCTTACTCCTGCACTTAACTCCCTCAAAACACGAAGCAAGGCTATAAATCCCTTACACATTCCCTTCTGCCATACTTCACTGGCCCAACGCTCCTTTGCCTACAGAGCCTCTCTCTGGCTCAACAGACTCCTCTTTGCTCTCACAGACCTTGCTATGCTGGAACCCTTCAAGATAGAACTAATGCAGCACCTAGCCTCCCTTAGAATCTGTGATTGCTAACACTAATCTTGGGAACCCTCCCTCTCCCCTGCCTCCAGTCCTTTCTCTTGCCCCACTCTCTCTCTCCCCGCTCCTTCTCCTACCTGTCTGCCTTTCCCCCCTAACTCCCTCACTAACCTCTCTTGGCAGAAGCCAGGTGACTGGCTGCTAATCTCTCAATGTCCCCCTCCATGGTCTGCCTCCTTATCGCTGTACCTCCCCCTGATCAAACACAGGTTCTGACCTAGGCCTGCCCACTAAGTACTGTTTGCTTACTGTATGTGCATGGTAACATTTGTATGGCATTTTGCAATCTTTGCACAATTGCAATATGTTGTTTGTACTGTATATAAGATGTTCACTTCAACTTTGTTTTCATTTTTCTCTTTGCTATCTTATGCAATTTGTAATTTTGCATATACCCCCCCCAATCACCCCTACCCTACTTTGACGTGAAACCTTTGTAAATGAGCATCTACCTCAAAGGTGTATTTCCAAGACAATAAATAAATGATAATATTGTAAATTAGAATCAAGACTAAATCAAAATGAGAGGCAGAGAGCGAGATCGCCTGGTGGTAGGAGCACTGAGATGTGAACCTGGAGTCCACAGAGATCTGGGTTTGAATCTCACAGCCACCACTTACTTATTGTGTGGCCCGAGCCCCTGTATAAGTCACTTTAACCTCCTTCTGCTTTGTGTCACCCCCAGAAATGAATTATGGCTCTGTGGGCCTTTTGTGGACAAAAATTATAAAAGTAATTGCTGATTTGTGAGCCATTTCAAATGCTGGTTAATAAGTCTGTGTTTTGCAAAGGGGTGGTGGTGGTGGTGCTGAATCGGATCAGGGCTCCCAGATCTGCAGGAATTCCTGTATTCTACAGGTAAATTGCTTTCATAGATTTGCATTGGTTACGGGGAAAACAGAGCAATTTGTTTCCATAGAAAATAATATAATTTACAGGAATACACAGGAAAATTGGCATGGAGTTACAGGGAAAATGATGAACGAATCTGGGAGCACTGAATCACATAGAAAAGCAAATATGCTGCTTGCAGCATTATATTTATGGAAATACTGTAAGTATCCCATACATAATCAAGTTCCAGAGGGGACAGATACTTACTTTTAGGGGTCTCTTGGACAATTGCTCATCTCTCACAGCTCCTGTTTATGCTGAGCAGCTGGAGATTCAATAATCAGTTATATACAGATTGTGCTGGGCAACTTTGCATGTTTTACTATACTGCAGCTGAAGGGATTTGCAGAAGCAGAAAGAATATACAGCACTTGATTACAAATCATGAGTCAGATGAAGGGAGGAAGGGGTGCTAGATGTGTAAATGTGACTTTACAGTTTCCCGTCCTCCCATCTTGCAGCGTACCCTTGCTTCTGGGGGTCTTCTACAACCAGAAGTAGCACATCGTTTGACACTTGAGGGAAAGCTAAGTGCAAATAGACTGCAAATAAAGGTACAAAAGTAACACGTTTATAGAACAGTTACAAAACTTGATAAAGAGGCAGATTTCCACAAACTGCCTTAATTGCTGTTTGAATTCACACCAACCCTCCCTTGATAGCATCATGTCAAGTTCATGTATTCCTTAGTATATGCCAAGACAAGTCACTGACTGAAAACAATAGGGTCTTATCTCGAGTCAACTAAGGCATGACATTGTTTCTTACACAAAAGCATGCTGTAGTCATAGGAGATGTTCATTGACATATGTAACCCCTAGGTAGAGCGATCCCAGGGAATACTACCCCTGCCTGTGTGGCTAGTTGCAGGTTAAGGGGCCTGGGTACTGAAATGGGTGCCTTCAAGATGTAACCCCTAGGTGGCGCTATTCCAAGGGCTACTACCCCTGCCTGCATGGCTAGTTGCAGGTTAAGGGGCATGGGTACTGAAATGGGTGCCTCCACCTGGAGGGCAGGGTTGTTAATAGCAAGACTAACCTGGGTACAGCCCTCCAGGACACTGTAATCCCCCTCTTTCCCCTCTAGTGGCCTAGACAATATGCAACAGACACTTTCATAGTAGCCCCTATTCAGCATACAAATCCCCACGCTGTTTTCACTTACCTCCAGGGCTGGTTCCACCAGCTTGACCCTGGAGACCCCCTGTAAAACAAGGTTAGGCACAGCAAAAAACAACAGTACAGTACTTTTGGTACAAACTGGAACCACAGTCAGATTAAATGCAAAAGAGTTAGATTTGATTTATTCAGGGGAATTGAAAAAGGAAGGGGAGTAATCAGGTTGCTTGATTCTAAAACTGATCTAGTCAGGCAATTATTCTTGCACTTTTAGTCCCTGCACAGTTACATGCTCTGGGTACCCAGTTGGAAGTAAGGTGGGCTAGCCTGGAACGTTGCCCAGGGTAGGCCGGCGTCACAGCTGGATGGGGCCCTGTGATGAAAAGAAAAGGCATGCAAAACCTCACACAATTTGTAATCCAGAGCCAGGAGGCTTAGTTCGTGATGATTAGACAAAACAATTAAATCAGATGACACACTTTGATTGAGCTGTTGTTGCAGGGAACTACCCTGGTGTTTAGTCACACTACCCAGTACAGGACATACGATGGATGAAATGGAGACTGCAGGATGACTTGCTGGTTTGCCAGGAGAAGCAGGGCCCACACAATTCACTGTGGTGTCATTCCTGTTCATGATGTTGAGCAAGGGGCTGGTCCCCAGGCAGGTCTCTCATCGATGGTCTTCTCTGTGGTATGAGTAGCTGGCTGGGCCAAAGTGTGGAGGCCCAGACCAATTGGAGAAGAATGTGGATTCAGTCTGGTAGGTGCTGGATGCAGCTTCCAGCAAGCAAGGCACAATTAAACACTGGGGAATCAAATCATGACCCACTAGCAGGTTCCAGCACATTTATAGTAAAGCAATCACTATACCACCAAACGGATAACAGTCGGGTCGCAATATCAGTGTCTCTGAGCAAAATCAGGAGTTCTATGGTGAATGGGTGTCCTGACAAGCTGATCGCATACAGCAAATCTTCAGTCTTCTTCACGTTTAAATCTGGTCACTCTTCAGTGGCTTTGTCACACTCCCAATTCGGATACAGTCCGATTACTAAGCTTTTCAAAGGATTCCCTCTTGAGGGACAGCAGGCAGGCAGGCCAAACTCAGCCTTTCCACCAGTCTCCCATGTGAACTACGCAGGAGCTGTTGCTCGAATCACTCAAGCTGTTTACTCTCCAAACTCTAACTCCAGACTGACTCACTGCTCTTCGTGCCCATTAATCGGGGCACAACGAAATGGCTTGGAGACGTAGTCTGAAATAAAACTTCTCTTTTCTCTCCATTGTGAAGAGCTGAAGGCAGGCCAGCCAGACTCAGCCTTCCCACCCAAGTCCCCATGCTACCCTACAGACAGCAGCTTCTCAAACTGGAGTTGCTCACTCTACCAGCTCCAACTCACTTCTGCCTCATTGCTGCAGGCAGCTTGGAAATTTCCCTTTAGTCCAAAAGGTTCAATTCATTGATTCATCTGTCTGTCAAAGCAAGGTCTCCCCCTTCAGGTCTGTTTTGGTGCCGAAATGTAACAACTACAATTCAGACAGAAATTTGCTCCCACAAGACCCCTGGAGACAGGCTCCATTTTAAAGTCCCCAGAGGCACTGATTGGTGTTGACTGGCAGTCGAAAACCAAAATGGTGGTGCAATACCGAAAGTTCATGCTGCAAAGAAGGCAGCTTAGACAAACTACAATATTATTACTATTCTAATAGATAATCCTCAAATAAGTACATCTTCTAATAGAGCTCCCTCTGCTCAAACAGCAATGGCAGAACTGAGTGATTATCTTGCAGCCGGGTGGGACTCGAGCATAGAAACACTCAGCCCATTCCCAGATTAAATAAGCACCATGTTATAGGCAGCTCTTAAAGAGACAGAGCACAGAGGCATTAAGGCACTCTCATACAACACTTTTAAAATGCTAAGACACAGGATACCAGCCTGGCTGTGGGCATTTAGGCACACCCAAGGAAGATTTTTGGGAACCCCCATTTGTAGGGGGTTACACACAGTTAGTACATCCTTTATTTAGAGAAGGCATCTTCATCTAGTTTGTGATATCATCAAGAGAAAAAAATCAGTTTTCCTATTCCAGAAGTACTGCATTACAGGAAAGATAATGCAGGGACAAGGATCGGAGGGTGGGGGTGTCACTAGACACCGGGGATACATTAGGGGACATGATTGTAGGGTGAGGAATGCCACTAGACACCAATGAAACATTATAAAAGTATGGAGACAGCGATTGGAGGGTGGGGGTGCCACTAGACTCCAAGGAAACATTCTAAAACTAAGAGGATGGGGATCAGAGGGTGGGGTCACCACTAGGCACCAGGGCAACACATTACATACATAAAGGGACAGCAATGGAGGGGCATCACTAGACACTAGGTACAAGTATGCACTCATTCATTGACAGCTCAGTCAGCGGCCAGCTGTGGTGGAAAGAAGAGGGCTGCGCCGGTTGCTGGATTGGGTTGGGTTGATGTGGGCAGTAGGGTGGGAGGGAACTACTTGCTGGGATGAGGGGTTGGGGGGTTTGCTATACACCAGAGAATGGACTAGTACCTTATTCTATTACAGGGGAATGGAGATAGGGAAGGAGATCCACAAGACACCAAGGAATGGTATATAACCTCTATGGGATTGAGATGGTGGGTACTTGACACCAGGGAAACTTGTTACATTATGTTGAGCAGCTGATTGGGTGGGGGAAGGGACCACAGGACACCAGGGAATATTCTACAGATAACATGCACATGGGTAGGGGTGGGGGAAGGACTGCAAGACACCGGGGAAAGGTAAAGCTATTTGACTAATGATTCTTTCTTTAACTGTCAAATTACTGTACCTTAGATTTGGCATACAGTATGCATGCAGTTAAGCATGGAACAGCGGTAAAGTGCCTGATTGAACCGGACCACACTTCCAAACTGGTCCATTTTGGCAACCCAGATTGAGCCATGAAAGGCTCAATTCTCCCAGTCAATGCCAAGTCAACCCTGTCCAGGAAGATTGGATGTGCAGCAGAGTCAGTTCTCCCATCCCTAATGACAATGTCTATAAATCACACCTTTCCCATGTGCTCAGGAGGCCAATGCCAAGTGAAATACAGTCCTGCTGGTTGTGCATAATAAAACTATTGATCCTAGCATAGTGCCAGACTGCCTTACTTTGTTATGAGCACAACCGACTGTATGGCTGACTGGTGTTCTGTCCATATACCCAAGCATCATAGCCCTGCTCATTGAGCAGTATTTCATCAGGCAGGGAAAATTCTGAATCTGATTTTATCCCACTCCTGTAAGCCCCACCCATCCAAGAGGTAGAAAAATGCAACTAGTAATGCAACACATTAGCAACTTGTTTCAGATAGTTTTTACCACTAATGCCATCATGTGACTGAAACCTGCTTGAGGACCTTGGTCAACTGAATGATGCAAATTGCTGAAACTGCTAACACCACTCAGCAAACAAAGGTCATGGTGGGACATGAACCTGGGTATCCAGAGCATCCAGCATTCACCTCACATCTTGGCAGTGCTAAAGGCCTAGCCAGAAGTAATGGAAACAGCTTACCTGTAAGCCATTAAAATTCATAGTGCTCCTTCAGCTCCCAGAAATTATAATGTAAGGGCTAGTAGCCCAGCGATGGGGGTTACGTAGCATGAGCAATGAGGCATTGTTCAGGACAATGGGCTGGCCTAAACAAGACCCTATATAACTGCAAGCTATGCTGGGCTGGGACTGTGAACACTCAATTTGTGCACACCGGCTTGGAGTGGGAGCCAAGCCATGCAGCCAGGCACCAGAAAGGGAAAGTGAGGACTGAGCAAATGCTACAACACATTTTCCCTGTTATGCTTGGCTCTTTTTTTATTTTATAATCTTTATTCAATTTTCAAGTACTAGGAAAAACATGATAATACATTAAACCCCAAACCCTTCCACCCCACCATCTCCTAAACCACAAGTAACAATGGAGAACAAAATCAATTTTTGAGAACTCATAATAAGAAGAACAAAATTGATTCAGTTTAAATTTAAACACAATTGAATATATAAATGCTATTATATCCATGGTTAAACAGAAGTAACAGACCACGTATAAGGAGCAAGAACTGTTGAAGGGTGAAAATCATATTGTATAATTTACCCCATTTGAAGGCAAAACCCTCTGGATTGTATTTCATACTAGCAATAAATCTTTCAGATCTTAAGTTTAGGAGGGTCTCATTTCTGCATTCCAGTAGGGATCCGGTTTGGTGGTCTTTCCAATGTCTCAAAAGCACTTTTTTAACCATCAAGGCAATCAAAGAAATATTATATTTCTCAACAGGAAAAGGGATACTAGTCAGATCTCCAATGAGGCATATCTGTGGAGTAAAATAATTACTCAAGCCTAGTCTACACCCTATTTTATTTTTGATTTCAAACCAAAAGGTACTGACCATAGGACAGTCCCAAAAAATGTGAGAAAAGGAACCTTCTGCTGCATCTGAAACAATCCTTTGAGGACAGTAGGCCAAAGTTATACAGTTTTAAAGGGGAATAGTATGAGTTATGTAGAATTTTTATTTGAAGTAATTTAAGTTTATCACATGAAATATATTTATGTAATTCTTTCCAGATTAAAGACCAGTCCAAAATTGAATAACATTGATTTTCTGCCCAGTATTTGGATATTGTTGGTATTGATACAGACACTCTGGATAAAAAAAAAATATTGGTATAGTTTTGAGGTAGAATGAGGTTTTTTTGATGGTTATCATAATAGTATCTAATAATTGCCCATGATCCTTGAGTCAAGGTAAATGTCCAAAATGGGATGTAAGGATCAATTTTAAGGTTAATAATTTGTAAAAGTGATCTTTAACAGGGTTTAACTTCATTATAATTTCATCAAGAGTCATCAAATATTCCTCAATTATTCCAATAAAACTTTTGAATTAAAAAAAAATCCTCAATTAAGAGATTTTTATACAGAGTAGTTCTTTAATTTGGAAATCCAGGTTATATCCAGTGGCTTATTATTTAGTTTAAAATGACCATTGTATAACAATGGTTGACTAGTATCCCTTGATAAAGAGATGTGGTTATAATTACGACACTGGTTAAAACATTTGACCGAAGTCCCTATAACAGTATTTTTGAGTTTGCTAGGAAGTGATTTAAAAGACATGTAGTAAATAGATTCAGGAGAAATATTATATTTCCTTAACATTCTTCTTTCAATATTAACCCAAATGGAACAATATGTAGTTAAATCCTTACTTGGACGGCTCCATCTAAAAAATGTATTTAAATGACTTACTAAATAATACAGACAAACGTTTGGTAACTTAAGACCACCTTGATTCTTGGTAAGTGTAAGTTTATCGTATGCTATCCTAGCAGACTTGTTAAGCCAAATAAAGTTGCCAATCATAAAGTATAGTTTTTTAAACCAGGACATAGGTAGAAAAATGTTTAAGGTATTTATAGGGCAGAAAAACCTGGGAAAAACAATCATTTTAACTATACTGATTCTACCTAAAATGGACAAAGGTAATTTCATCCACCTTTCAAAATCTAATTTAGCTGATGTTTGTAAATTGGCAAAATTCAGATCAATCATCTGTCTCTGATCTTGTGACAAAAACAGCCCCAGATATTTTAAATAATTTCTGAGACCAAGTGAAGCCATATTTAATTATCTCATCCTTAGTAACTTTATTATTTAATGGCATAACAATTGTTTTGACTGAGTAAAGTCTGTAATTTGAAAACCAACTATATTTATGAATGGTGGACAAAACTGATGGGGTTGAGATATCAGGATGAATCACATGTAGCAACACATCATCTGTCCATGAAGGGAACCAAGATCCTAAGTGACTGGTTTAAATGCTTCCTTGGCAAGCTTTTAAACTGGCCATGGGGGGATGTGCTAATAAGAGGCAGGAAATGTCAAGCCTCCCCCCACAAAACATGATGGGTAGTAAGGTAAACACTGAGGTACAGTGCTCAACAGAGGGCAGGACAGGGGTAAATGGAAAAATAGACAAGGGCAAAAAGAGTAGGCATGGGGGAAAAAGGATAAAGCCAACATTAAATGGAGGGCAATGAGTACCAATACCAGTAGTCTGGGAAACAAGCTTCCTGAGCTAGTAGCCTTGATGGAAGATGAACACTTGGATATTGTGGCAGTCACAGAAACATGGTACACGGGGAACCATGACTGGGATGTCAACATACCAGGGTACACATTCTACAGAAGGGACAGGGAGGGGAAAAGAGGAGGTGGAGTAGCTCTATACATAAGGGAAGGGATCAAAGCTACAGAACTAAAAAGTAAAGGGGAGGGCAAGAGGCACTCTGGGTCACCTTGGAGACAGAGAATGGCATCACAATCCGCACAGGGGTTGTATACAGACCCCCATCTCAAGGGAAGGAAATGGACAAGTAAATGATAGAGGACATTCTCATAATGGCTGAAAAAGAGAGATACTGTTAATGGGGGACCTGACTATGCCAGATGTTAACTGGATGACATGTACTGCAGCCACATCCAAGAGCAGGGTCATTCTCGATGCCCTGCAGTGGGCAGGCCTTAGACAGAAACTGTTGGAACCCACTCGGGAAGAAGCAATACTAGACCTGGTACTCTCAAATGGAGAGAGGATCACAAATTTAGAAATTGGTAGACATCTGGGAACAAGCGACCACTGCGCAGTGTGCTTCACAATAAGCACAACCATGGAGACAAGCCATACAAAAACAAGCATACTGGACTTTAGAAGGGCTGACTTTGGCAAAATGGGTGAATAACTGAGGAATACACTGGCAAATGGGCAAAAAGGAGGGGTGGAAGAACAATGGAGAAAAATCAAAACAGCCATCATAGAGGCAACAAGCCTTTGTGTGAAACAGATAAAGAAAACAAAGTGGAGTAAAAAAACACTATGGTTCTCAAAAGAGGTGGCAGGGAAGGTTAAGGAGAAAAAGGCTGCATTCAAAAAGTATAAGACATCACAGAAGGAGCACGACAGGGAACTGTATCAATTAAAGCAGAAAGAAGTCGGGAAGGCAGTTAGAATAGCAAAAGCCCAAACTGAGGAAAAAATAGCCAAGTCAGTTAAGAAGGGGAAAAAAACCTTTTATAGATATATTAGGGAGCATAGAAAGGTTAAGGGAGGAATAGTGAAGATTAATAAGAGAGAAGAGAGGTGGGCAGAGTGAGTCAGTGGTAGGGAAAATGATGGAATCACTTCTGGAAGAAAGAATTGTTGAGTACCTAGAGGCCAGCAGGGCACATGACCCAAAGCAGCATGGATTTACAGCAGGAAGGTCATGTCAGATGAATCTAATAGATTTCTTTGACTGGGTGATCAAAGTAATAGACCAGGGAGGGGCTGTGGATATGGCCTACCTAGACTTCAGCAAGGCATTTGACACAGTCCCGCACAAAGGATTAATAATCAAGTTACCCAGCTTGGGAGTGGGTCCTAGGGTGGTAGCCTGGGTTGCAAACTGGATGCACAATAGGACACAGAAGGTAATAGTGAGTGGCACACATTCCGAAGAAAGGGGGGTCACTAGTGGAGTACCTCAGGGCTCAGTACTGGGTCCAGTCCCTTTAACATCTTTATAGGTGACATTGCAGAGGGTCTGGAGGAGCGGTATGCTTCTTGCAGATGATGCAAAGATCTGTAACAGAGCTGATACACAAGGGGTAGAAAGGATGAGAAGGGACTTGGCAAGGTTGGAGGAATGGTCAGACATATGGCAACTTAGATTCAATGCAAAGAACTGCAAAGTAATGCACCTGGGAAGCAAAAACCCTGGAGAAGAGTACACAATAGCAGGGGAGGTACTAACAACAACAAAAATGGAACAGGACTTGGGGGTAGTCATATCGGATGATCTAAAGATGGGTAAGCAATGTGAGAAGTCAGTGAGGAGAGCCAGGGGGATACTGGGATGCAAAGGAAGAGGCATCACAAGTAGAAAAAGGGAAGTGGTTATCCCTCTGTACAGACAGTTGGTGAGACCCCTTCTGGAGTACTGTGTGCAGTTTTAGAGACCTCATCTATACAAGGACGTAGACAGGATGGAAGCAGTCCAGAGGAGGTCAACTAAAATGGTGCAGGGTCTGCATAAGAAATCATATGAAAAGAGACTGAGAGAGCTTAAAATATATACCCTTGATGAAAGGAGGGACGGGGGGGGACATGATAGAAATGTTCAAGTACCTCAAGGGAATCAACAAAGTCCAGGAGGGTAGCATCTTTTAGAAAAAGAGATGTATAAGAACAAGGGGACACAATTTAATGATAGAGGGGGGATGACTCAGGGGTAATGTGAGGAAATCTTTCTTCACGGAGAGAGTGGTGGATGCGTGGAACTGCCTTCCTGTGGAGGTTGTTGGGGCTAAAACATTGGGGGAATTCAAACATGCATGGGACAGACACAAGGCAATTGTAGTGGGGGGTGGCAGGAAGTAAGCTGTTGGTTAACTAGAATCTGCAGCTTATCCCAGTAGGTAGGTAGGGAAATGGGCAGACTTGGTGGGCCAAGTGGTCCTTATCTGCCATCAAAGTCTATGTTTCTGTGTTTCTATGTTTCTATCATCAGCATAAGCTGATAAAGTTAGAATCTGAGATCCAATCTTGATATCTTTGATATTTGAATTGAGCTTAAGAAAATAAAGTAGGGGTTCTAAATAAAAATTAATGAGTACCAGTGAAAGTGGGCATCCCTGGCTTCTGCCAGAATGTAACTCAATAATAGAAGAAAAGATACCATTTATGTAGAGTCTGGCTGAAGGCCAAGAGAATAAAACTTTTAACTAGTCTATAAATTTAGAAGGAAACCCCAACTTAATTAAGGTTTCAAAAAGAAAAGAAATATTGACCCTGTCAAAAGCATTCTCTGCATCGCAGGGATACCGGCCTCCCTAGATGCAGAGAAAATATGTGTACGTTTTCTGATATGATCAGGTGAAGATCTTCCTAGCATAAAGCCCACTTGTTCAGGCAAGATCAATGAATCCCAAATCATTTTTATTCTATTGGCAAAAATTTTAGCAAGAATTTCCATGTCACCGTTAATTAAGGGGATGGCCTATAGTTTGTTATAATATCTTTAGCTTTTCCTTGTTTGGGGATTAAACTTATAACAGCCTCTAAAAGTGAATGGCCAGAGATGTCCTTCTCCAGAATATAATTAAAGCAAGCTACTGTACAAGGAATGGAACCAAATCCTCCTTGAATACTTTATAGAAATTTGAGGATAGTCCATCAGGACCAGGGGAGTTGTCCATCTTCAAAGAATTAATGACCTCTAATATTTTGGTACTAGTAATAGGTGAGATTAAATTTAAACCTGTTTGACAAGATCATTTGGGGCCATCAAATTGGTTTAAATAATTCTTATAGTAAGATGTCAATAAGACCTCTGTATTTGGATTATAAAGATTACTATCATCTGGGTCAATGTTAACTAACCAATCTCTTTCTGATTTAATTAAGGTAATGTACCTAATGGACTCAATATTGTATAGTCTATGTGCAAGACATTTTGTAGGTTTTCCCCTTGGTCTGAATAGATGGCTTTTGTTTTTAACAAATAACATTCAGCCTTTTCCCTTGATAATTCAGCATAGTTATCTAAGGTTTTGTAAATAAATTAATTCATGATCATTTAATGAGGCAATATCCCTGGATTCAAGTATCTCAATGGCTTCTAAACTCTCCTTGAATTTTGCTGAGTGTTGTTTTTATGCTTAGATGCCAATCTAATAAAATGAACCCATATCAAACATTTAAATGAAGCCCAGATAATGTCTAATTTACTAATTGTATCTTTATTATGTTCCAAAAAATAACCTATTTCTTTTTTGATGAATTCAATTATACAACTGTCTTTTAATAGTTGGTTATTCAGTTTCCATAAAGTGGGTCAATACTGACTGATAAACATCAGTTTTAAGGTACGTTTTACTAGTGAATAATCAGAAAGCACTCTTGGAGTAATGACAATTACCCTAGATATTAAGCTGTTACTTATTAAAAAGTAATCTAGCCTGGAAAAACCTTTATGAGAAAAAAAGGAGAATTGTTTCACTAAAGGGTTAAGGGTTCTCCAAGATCACATAAACAATTCCATAAATTCCAATAAAGCTTTAGAATCAGCACTGTTTCTAAAATGAGAAGTACCATCTAATTTAGCATTAGTTAAGCTATTCCAGTCCCCCCTATAAGAATAAAACCATAATCTGAATAGGGAAGCAAACCTTTACTTAGCTCTGCTAGAAAAGAAATAGAGGAGAAAGTTGGGCCATAGATGCTTCCTAACAGAATTTTACAATTCTCCTCCAGCTAAGATAAATCTGCCATTTGGATCTTGTATCAAAAATGTATTGATGAATGGTATCTTATTGTCTATCATAATGGTTACTCCTTTTTTTTGGTGGGATCTATGGCCCCAAACATTTGAGTAAATCCCATTTATGACAATAGATTAACTTCTTTTTGTAGAAGATAGGTTTCTTGTAAATAAATAATTTGACCTTTCATAATCATAATATGTTTCAATAATTGCCATCTTTTAGTTTTGTCTCTAGCTCCTTTAACATTCCAAGTAACAAAATTAAAATGTGAAAACATACTGATTCTGATTAAATAAAATAATGAAAAGACTTTTGTAATTTTACTGACAGTGAGATCTCAAATATTTTATCCAAACCACCCCCTACAATAAAACCATGTCAACATTTAACACAACTTGCTGCACCTCGGGAGATTGAGGATCCGTGAGGGCTTGGGACGCCTCCCCCCCGCATTACAGATTGCTGCACATCGGGAGATTGAGGGTCCATGAGGGCTCAGGATGCCTCCCCCCCGCATTACAGATTGCTGCACATCGGGAGATCGAGGGTCCGTGAGGGCTTGGGATGCCTCCCCCCCCGCATTACAGATTGCTGCACATCGGGAGATCGAGGGTCCGTGAGGCTGTGGATGCCTCCCCACGATACAGATTGCTGCACATCGGGAGATCGAGGGTCCGTGAGGGCTCAGGAGGCCTCCCCCCCCACATTACAGGTACGAACGGCGGCTGATTTGATCTGGCTGTGGGCTAAACGGAGAGGACTCGGACTGTTGGCGCCTTTTTTCAAACCTCAGTGCTGATCCAGTGTAATAGATTCTACTGGCACCTTTTTTACTCCTTAAGAGCAACCCCTTTAATTGCTGTCTTTTACATTTATTGTGCACTACCTCCAAAGTACCTCCAAAGCTCTTTTTACTTCTGACCCCACACAATTAAAGACTGTTTTTTGGTGTTAAAATTGCAAAGAGCCACTTTATATTGTTACCTGCATTTTCTGCCTTAAGCTGTTAAACCCAATAGGCTACAATATCCTGGCTGCTTTTTAAAATCTTTTTAGGTAAAGGCTGCAGCTCAAGTGTAAGCTCTCAGGCAGTTCCCTCCTCCCCCTCTTGTGTGTGGCCCTGCCTCTCCTCAGAATCTTACCTGTCCTCATATTTAAACCCTTGTTTTCTCCTTTCTTTCCTCAGATTGCTGCACATCGGGAGATCGAGGGTCTGTGAGGGCTCGGGACGCATCCCCCCCCCTCGCATTACAGGTACAAACGGCAGCTGATTTGACCTGGCTGTGGGCTAAACAGAGAGGAGTTGCTCCACCGTCGCTTCGCTCCGGCTCCCCACCACCACCCTTGGTCGGCTCTTGACTATATAGGGAGTCTGACTCAGGTGACTGCGTGAAATAACCTATCAGCCCACTTCTCCAGCTGCAGGTTATAAAATTCTCCCACTAGTGGCTGCTGAAACCTTCCCCTCAATCTCTCCTTGCACAATGTTTAACATACTCACTACAACACTACTTACTTCCAGGATTATTCATCTTGCTCTTCAACCCCCCCCAGAGGCTCCTATGCCACACCTCCTCACCTCTTTTCCTATCCTCTTAGCTATCACTGGTAGCTACTGACCCTATCCCTCTAACCTCTCCCACTCTTTCCTATCTGATCCCAAAGACCCTTACCCACACTCACCCACTTTAACGCACACACTCACACAGGGTTTGCTCTGTACCTCTGCACTCCCCCCCTCACCCCATAGCCCCCCACTACCCACGTTAACCATACTTTTGTCCCCCTCTCTTCCCTCTCCATTCTACCCAGCGTTATCGCTGGTTTCCCAATCCCCTCCTCCAGCAAAAAAAGCCTGCCACCCTCCTGTTACCAGTGGCTTTCTCCCAAACTCTGCAGACTGGCACTATTACAGCACACCTTTCTTCTCTTGCTCCTATCGGGCAATATCCACTCCAACCCAGGACCCCACAGTACAATGACCTCACCTGAAAAAATGCAGGGGAGACTGCAACTAGCCTCCCTCAATATCTGCAGTCTACCCAAAAAGCACACCCCCCTGCAAGTCTGGATCGCCCAACATGCACCAGACATACTAGCCCTCTCCGAGAACTGGCTCTCTGATACCATCCCCAATAATGCTGTCTCCCTCAATAATTATACCATCTTCAGGGCTGACAGGACCGGCAAGAGAGGCAGTGACTGTGCAATCTTTATTAAATCCTCCCTCAATGCCATTGATGTACATACCCCCGCCCCACAACATGGAGCCAAGACACTAACAGTCAAACTAAACCTGGGCTCCAAAACACTGCACATTATCGAGGCTTATATCCCCCCGAGAAACCAAAAACTGGCATTTGAGTCAATCCTACACACTATCTCCCTCCTACTGAATACTAGTGAAATTATATTAATGGGTGATTTCAACATCGACTGGCTATCCCCAGCTTCATCCTCCTACAAAGACATGGCACTGGCATTTGATCTAACCCAACTTGTCACCACCCCAACCAGGCGGGACACTAGAACCGGGACCTCCACCCTCCTAGACCTTATCTTCACCAACAGGCCACATAACCTCTCCCAAACGACTGTGCTCCCTGACTCCATCAGTGACCACTCCCCGGTTACTTGCTAGTGGTCGGGTAGACTGCCCTCTGCTTCACCAAAAATCTCCTGGCAGTGAAGGCTCAAAAAAGGACGCCTAGTGAACCTCAGAAACTACCTACCTAACTGCAACTGGCTCCCCTTATACACCACCCAGTCTGTTGACACTGCCCTTGCCCATTTTATTACCACTTTTAATAAAGCTTGTGACATATTTGCTCCCCTCACTAAACATGTTGTGAAAGCCAGAACCACCCCCTGGATCACACCTTCTCTCCTCAACCCTATGCAACACAGGGACAACCTTTGGCACAAAGCCATTGACTCCCGGGGCACCCAGGAGAGACAGCTTTACAGGGAGGCTCGTAATAAATGTACCTGGGCTGCGCGCCAGGCAAAAGCCCGTTATTACCAAGAATCTCTCTCCGCCTCCTGGGGAGGTGAGAAAAAATTCTGGAGAAACATAAAAGAACTCAGTGGTAAATCCTGCTTCCCCACCCCTACTCATCTCAACCTAAATGACCACATCACACAAGATACCACTACCATAGCAGAAGCCATTAACTCCGCCTTCTCTGACCTCTCCCATATCCTTCCCTCCAATTTCTTCCACCCTACCTCTATCTCTCCTCCTCCCCTCACCCAGGGTAATGTCAACTCACCCCCATTCAGGCTTCGAGTCATCCCCTGCAGTTCAGCAAAATGCTATATTTCCAATGCTATCTCCAATACCCGGTATAGCAATGACACCCTAGATCTCAAACTATTAAGACTAACCCTCGATGTCACTCTACCATACCTCACAAAAATTCTTAACCTTTTCCTTAGCCTCGGCCAGTTCCCCTCAACCTGGAAGATAGCCATAGTCACTCCCATTCTGAAGAATGGTGACCCCACTTACACTAGCAACTATAGACCAATCTCTATTCTTCGTCCCCTCTCCAAGGCTTTGGAAAAAATTGTTTTGGACCAGCTAACAGAACATCTAACTAAATACAACCTTCTCAGCCAAGAACAATATGGCTTCTGGATGGGCCATAGTACCGTCACTGCTCTTACTGAACTCACCACGTTCATCCATGAGGCCCTTGACCAAGGCACAGTTGCTGGGGCTATCTTTGTGGATCTGACCAAGGCATTTGACACTGTCAGTCATGAACTACTGCTCTGTGTTCTTCCCCAACTAAATGTGATCCCTGAGGCCACCGCCTGGTTCAAGGACTACCTCTCAGGACGATCTCAGCATGTCAGGATTAACACTATTATCTCCACCTCCAAAATAGTTTTTTCTGGGGTCCCACAGGTGTATACTTGGCCCGCTACTCTTCACCCTCTTCTTAAACTCTCTCCCTAAAGCCTGCAGCGGTCATCTACTACTATATGCTGATGATGCCGTCCTGTACTGGAAACACTCTCACCCAAGTGCCCTCCAACAAGCCCTTCAGGGCTTTTTCTGGGAGCTAGAGTACTGGTTCAGTGATCACCGCCTAATCATCAACTATAACAAAACTAAGTCCATGATCTTTGCGCACCACCAGAGCCCTCATAGTCAATCAGCACTCCTTATTTCAAACTCTCAAGGCACCCAACTGGAACACGTTACAAACTTTAAATACCTGGGCATCACCCTGGATACCTCCCTCTCCTACTGTAGCCACATCCGTCTACTCGCCTCCGCTATCAACACTAGATTGGGCATCCTCTACCGACTCTAGCACTGCCTACCTGATCAGGCCATGAAACTTGCAGTCACCTCCTCCATCCTCTCCCTAGTTGACTATGGGATAGTAATATACAGCTCAGCGGAACCCACCACACTGAACAGCATAAACACTGCACTGAATAAAGCCTGCCGCCTAGTGACAGGCAGTGACAGACTAACCCATACCTGCAATCTGTATACTCTGACTGGATGGCTAAACTTCCAACATAGACTAAAATACCACACCTGCATTTTCACAAAAAAAATCCACCTTCAGCTTGCCCCCATCGGACTACTTCCCATTATCAGTGCAGCCCCCACCAGACGCAATACAAGACTCACAGCTCACCCATCTTTCCTAGTTCCCCTCTGTAGAACAGCTCTTGGGCAAAGATCCTTCTGTTACCGTGCTCCTCTCTGGCTCAACTCTCTACCCCCCCTCTCCCAGTCCCATAGCATCTCGCTTTTCAAATCTGGCCTTAAAACCCATTTAAAGGAGAGTGCTAAGTGTATTTATGGCTAAGCCTTCCTCTCTCCTATCCTCCCCTTCTCCTGACTCTGGGTCTTCCTAAACCCTACTTGATGGCACCCTGCAACCCCTGCCTAGGGACCAAGGTATGCTACTGAATCCTGCAGATTAGGTTCATACCTAATACCCTCACCGGTCAAATAAGTGTCAATGCCTGGACTGTTCTATCAATACTGAAAATTTTAATACTGCCTGTCTTTGTCCTTACTGTACCTTGTATTACCCTCCACCCCCTGTAACCAATGTGGAGACTCTGTAACACTGCTGTGTCAAATCTGAAATTGTAAATACTACTTGTTTATGTGTCTTTTCTGTACTTGTCTACCCTCCACCCCTTGTAACCTGATGTGGAGCCTTTGCAAAAGAGTCTATGACTCAAAGGACTGTAATTCCGATCTTACAAAATAAATAAATAAAATAAAATAAAAGTCCTATAAATAACTTTCCATGGGTACCTAATACCAAACCCCTTAATTAAACTATACAGTAAAGCTGAGCTCCAAAGCATACAGCCTCTAATCACTTAAAGAAACCATATATTAAATATACTGTTATTAATTATGTACCTAAAGACATATTAAATAGTCTTATAAATCTTTAGAATTATTTTGAATCTGTAAAGGTTAGAAACATAAATTAACTATAAACCTGAAATTTTAAAACAGAGACAGAATAACATTTGTATGTAATAGTACATGCATAACAGGTATAACTTGTCATTACAATCATAAAAACACAAACCAACATTGTCAATTATATGCCCTATTATAATCATAAACAGTTAAAGCAGGACCATGATTTCATTTTTACACAATAGAAGTAATTTATAGGAAACTTATGAAACTAAAACCAAAGTTATGGAAATTAGAGTATCTCTCTATAATAAAATATGTGGCCCATAAACATTGACCAGATAAAATATCTCCAGATGGATCAATAGAAAACAAAATACCTTTAACTACAGTTAATAAAGAGTGCATGTGTTCTGCTTGAAAATCTATAGTCAATTAAGACTAAATTGATATCTGTAAATTGCAAATTGCAAAAGGTAATACAAATGCCCTGTATATGTTTCTAACAAAGTAGTTCAAAATAGGAGGTTCAAAGTGTGTGGTTAGGGCAGATGCAGCCAAAAATCTACAAACTGCCTAAATCAAAATCCTCAAAACTTCAGAGAAAAAATGTTAAATAAAACAATAGTACCATCATCCTCTGATTTGAGATCAATGAAATAACTATTATGTAACAGGGTGCTATAAAATAAATAAACTTCAAATAGTATTAATCAAAATTCATAATACACAGTTCAGAAATATTCATTCAAACCCGATAGTCAGAAGGCAACTTACTTAATCTGCTTAGTAAAATATCAAATCAGCAGACTCTCATAACTAGACCAGTGCTCCCGGATTCATCCCTGAATCCCACCAGTTAAAGGTTCCAAATATGAATATTATTGATGCAAGGGCATATACCCACATGAAGTAACAAAACCTCTTTCCTAGTTGGAGTAAAACAAAACTTTAAATTAATTAAGATAATAAAGTGAGCCCATCATTTCTTCATGCTCCTTGAATTCATGGCTGCAATAAAATTGAAACTCATGAGATTTGAAAGTTGATAGGACAGTCTGAGCTTTGAAAGGGCATATGTCTAGGAACAGTAAACTTTGCTCAAATTATATTAGATTAATCCCAACATTAATTTTGTCAGACGTTTTAAGAATAAAATCTAAAGTCACTGTTTTAAGAATTAAAGACAAATCAGGTCTACGCTTCTGAGATTGGTGACCGATTCAGCTCCGTAGACTTTCCCAACCTTAATAATGCACTATTAGGAATATTACTAAAATTAAACAGTTGCAACAAGAATAAAGATTAGCTCAATGAAATCCAAGAGTCTGTTCAATAAAATTAGTGAACATAATTTTAAATTTAGTGACCAACACTTTCTTCATTTGTCAGATAATTAAAGTCTCCAAGGAAGTCTGATTATTTGAAACTTTTCAGCAAGAAAGAAATGATAACTGAGGTGAGCCATATTTAAATGAGAGATTTTGCTGACTAAAAGTAAAATTAAATCATGATATTCTCGGCATTCAGACTTCCCAAGATTATTCTGTTAGACTATACAAATCACCATGATTCAGAATGTTCTGAGCCTGATTCCAGAACATTCCATCATGAATGAGTTCAACATCCAGACCTTGAAATAAGCAATCAAATGAATAAATTAAAATATAAAATATAAAAACAGTTCCAGGAAACATATAGTTATCCCTCATATTAAGTAGCAAAGGTGAATCACTCAGTGGGAGGAAGTTCTGAAGTGTTAGGTAAATGAATGAACATTTAATTCTCATTCAGACTAAATCATAAAGGGCCATAATATTATGTGATCTCCACAGCTGAATAACACTATATTTCAAGTTTGCTAATTCAGAGTTTAAATCTGAATTGATTAAAAAAAGAAAACCTCTCACCATGCATTCAGTGACCAGGAGCCACAAAGGATGAGCAATCTTGTTGCGCAAGTCTCTGTTTCTAGAAAGTTCTGAGCTTATTGAAAGACAGTGAACAGATTCCCATACTTCACTAAAATTCCAAGTATGAGGGATCCATTTTAAACCAGTCCAGCGATACTCACAAAAATAATCTTAACTAAGACCTTTATTTTAATTGAAATGTTATGCATGGCTATAACCCTCCCATTGACCAACAAAGGGCCAGAAGAAAATTTCAAGTGAAGGGCAGGCTACTTAACAAAGTAGAAGGTATGAGAGATTTCCCCTAATTACCAAGGAACTAGCACCCCCTGAATCATTTACTCAGGTAAGCAACCAGGTTTGCTTAAAGTGAAACAACATTCTTGGGGGCAGAATATTATAAACCGCTAGCAGCATACTCTATTTGTAGTGGAACAACAAATGTTTGAGCAGCAGAGATAATTAAGCAAATAACCGCATTATTTGTGGCAATGTTTTGAAGCACCAAGAGAAAATTTAGTGACTGCCAGCATTCGTAGAAACACAGAATTTGATTGCAGATAAGGACTGCTTTGTCCATCTAATCTGCACATTTCTCCCTACCTACACTATTACAGCAGATCGTGCCTGATCTGTAGCTCTTTCTTCCTTCCTCCCTTCCTTTCCACTATGAAAGGGAGAAGGGGGAAATTTTTTAACCAGGAAAAGCACACTAAACTAAAGTTTATTTCCAGGTGCAACCTGGGAGCACAAGGAAGTTAAGTGACTTGCCCAGGGTCACACAGTATACAAGTGGGGGCTGTTGGATTCAAGCCCCAGTCTCTAGGATTGCAGCTCACAGCCTTAAACCACTGCACTATACTTCCTCCATCCCTATGAGTTCCTTGTGCTTATCATATGCATTCTTGAACCCCACCTCTGTTTTTGCCCCCACCTCCTCTGCTGGAAGGCTGTTCCAGGAATCTATCACTCTTTCTGTGAGGAAGTACTTCCTCATGTCTCTCCTGAATCTATTCACCTCCTGCTTCATAGCATGTCCCTATGTTCTTCAGCACATTTCGTCTGAAAAATACTTCCCTCCTCTACCTTAATTATCCTGTGAGGTATTTTTTTATTATTTATTTATTTATTTATTTGGATTAAACCTTTGAGAACAAGCTCATTACCTAGGTTCAACGTCATGGTATGAAAACAGAAAATAGCAACAATACTTTACAGAGATTCACAGGCACAAGGAATACTTCAAAATAATACAAAAAATGCATGACAGGGATTAACAGTACAAGTGGCAAAGTACAGTGCAAGCCATGGTATACAAAAAGTTATACAAATGAAGGTCAGAGGTACAAAAGTGAGGCCATAACTGCTGAGCACAAACCCAATATGGGGGTGGGAGAAATGCACAAAGGTAGTCATCAAGTCAACAGGGGATTGGAGAGCATCAGCCAAGGGCCTCATCAGGGTTGGGAGGGTATGGGTCAGAGCTCTGGAGTGACTGAGGGACAGAAACAGTGGGGTGGCCGGGGGTGGGGTGAGGGTGTGGAAAGGTACAAAGGTGGGGTGAAAAGGAGGGGAGGTCAATGGAGGGGGGATAACCAAGCAAAGTATGAGAGAATAGGTGGATTAGGAGGAAAAAATGGTAGGATAAGTGCAGGACAACTGAGGAGGTGAAATGGTCAGGCTAAGTGATGGTCACTTGAGAAAGGGTTATTGGAAGCAGTCACGACTGATTTCTGCAACTAGCTGTTGCCTACATTTTTGCTTGAATGAGCCTAGACTGGTAGTAGAAGAGATGTCCTGGGGTAGGGTGTTCATCCAGAGAGGGGCTTGATAGGCAAAGGACCTTTGACCCAGCGAGGATCGACAGAGGGGTATATTAAAAATCTGGTTGCTTGAGCTCCTAGTAAGACAACATTTATCAGTGGGGGTAAGAAACTGTTCCACTCCAGGAGGCAATTTGCCTAAGATTACTTTTTTGGCCATTAGACAAGTTTGATACTTTAGTCTACCTTTGAACTTGAGCCAATTAGCCTGAGTGTACATGCCACATGTGTGGGTCAAACATGAGGAGCCAGTAATGAGCCGACACACCTTGTTAAGAGCCACTGTGATGCAGTAAAGAGTTGTTTCAGTGGCTGACCCATATATTACTAGGCCGTAATCAATAAGTGAGACTAGTGAGCTGTGGATAGCTAACTTCAGGGCTTCTGGGGTTAGACATTGCTTGTGCCTGTACAGCAGCCCAATGCACGAGTTAATGGCCTTCACAGTGTTGTTGATATGCTGGGAAAAGGTCATCGCACTGTCAGCTGTTATCCCCAGGTATTTAAAGAGCTGTACTAGCTCCAGGGGGGAACCCTCTGCATTGGAGATGGAAAGATGGTAGGTACTATGTTATTTTGGGGACTGGAGAACAAGCAGAGAAGGTGAGGGGAGGAGAAAAAAGGGGAATGGGGGAGGTCAGGAAGGGAGTTTGCAGAACATGGAAGGTCATGAGCATGAAAACCCACAGCCTGGGGTACAAAATCCCTGATCTTGTATCCTTGATAGCTGAGGCTGACCTGGATATTGTAGCTATTACAGAGACATAGTACAATGGGAACCATGACTGGGACATAGCTATACCAGGTTATACTTTGTTCAGGAGGGACAGAGGATAAAAATGGAGGAGGGATGGCGCTTTATGTCAAAGAGGGTATAAAGATGATGGAGGTGAAAGAAATGAAGGGGAAGGCAGAGGTACTGTGGGTCACCCTAGAGATGAGCAAAGGCACATCCATTTGAACAGGTGTAATCTACAGACCACCATCACAAAGGGAGGGAATGGACAGGAATCTACTGGAAGCCATCCATATGATGGCAGCTAAATGGAGGGGTTGCTGACAGGTGATTTCAATCTGCCAGAAGCTTATTGGAGCATCCCAATGGCTGCAACAGCCAGGGGCAGCGACATTCTGGACTCCCTGGTAGGGACAAGCTTCAAGCAACTAGTGCTTGAGCAAAGCTGGGAGGGAGCCATTTTGGACCTGGTTCTAACCAACAGGAACAGAATTTCAGATGTCAGGGTGGGTAAACACTTAGGGTCCAGTGACCATCACACAGTGAAGCTTCTGGACTTCAGGAGGACAGACTTCACAAGGATAAGGTTGTGTCTCAGGGAAGCTTTAGCAGAGTGGGGGGGGAGTTGAGGAACTATAGGCACATCTCAAAAGAGCCATAGTGAAGGCAACAAACCTTTGCATTTGGGAAATAGACAAAGGCAAAAAGAAAATAAAACCACTATGGTTTTTGCAGGAAGTAGTCGGGAATGTAAGGGCAAAAAAGTTGGCTTTCAGGAATTATAAGGAGTCACAGAAGAAGGAGGAGGGGGCAGTGTATCTGGAAAAGCTAAGGGAGGCAGGAGAAGTGGTCAGGAGTGCAAAGACTGAGGAGAAAATAGCAAATGAGGTTAAGAAGGGGGACAAGACTTTCCATAGGTATGTTAGCGAAAGGAAAAAGATTGAGGGGGATTGTGTAACACTAAAAGGGGAGGAAGGAGTGGGAGTAGGGGAAGACCAGGAAAAAGCATCAATCCTGAAGAAATATTTCTGTTCCGTTTCCCCAGAGGAATGGGAAGGGACCACAGCTACGAATCAGGATTGGAAGGGAGGTGGACAGCAGTCCATTTACAGAGGAGAGAGTCTTAAAAGAACTCACAAAACTGAAGGTGGACAGGGCCATGGAACCAGATGGGATACACTCTAGAATATTAAAGGAATTAAGGGAGGTACTGGCTACACCACTGACATCCCTGCTCAATGGGTCACTGGACACGGGAGTGGTTCCAGAGGACTGGAGAAGGGCTGATGTAGTCCCTCTCCACAAATGTGGGAGCAGGGAGGAGGCTAGTAGCTATAGACCTGTCAGTCTGACCTCGGTGGTGGGGGAAATGATGGAATCACTGTTAAAATAAAAGATAGTGCAGCACCTTGAATCCAGAGGAGCACAAGATCCAAGGCAGCATGGATTCACAATGGGAAAGTCATGTCAAACAAATCTGATAGATTTCTTTGACTGCATTACCAGGGAGGTGGATTGGGCAGAGCAGTGGATGTGGCCTACCTCGACTTCAGCAAGGCGTTTAACATCGTCCCACATAGGAGGCTTGTGAATAAGCTGGGCAGCTTGAGATTGGGTCACAAGGTGGTGAACTGGGTTGGAAATTGGTTGAGGGATAGAATGCAGAGGGTGTTGGTAAATGGAACTAAATCCGAGGTGGGGAGGGTGACTAGCGGGGTTCTAAGGGATTGGTACTTGAGCCTGTACTTTTTAATATCTTCATCAGTGACATTGCGGAAGGGCTAGAGGGGAAGGTATGTCTCTTTGCAGATGACACCAAGATCTGCAATAGGCTAGACAGTCCAGTAGGGGTGGAGAAAATGAGGAGTGACCTAGCTAAACTTGAAGAATGGTCCAGAGAGTGGCAGGTAAAATTCAATGTGAAGAATAGCAAAATCATGCATGGGCACAGGAACCCTGGGGAACATTACATGATGGGTGGAGAGGTATTAGAGACAACCAGAAAGGAAATAGATCTAGGGGTGATCATATCTGGTGACCTAAAGGTGGCACAACAATTTACCAAGGCAGTGAGGAGAGCCAATGGTATGTTGGGGTGCATAGGGAGAGGAATCACCAGCAGAAGGAAAGAGGTTGTATTGCCACTGTACAGGTAATTGGTAAGCCCTCATATGGAGTACTGTGCCCAGTTCTGGAGGCCACATCTTCGAAAGGACATAGACAAGATAGAGGCAGTTCAAAGAAGGGCAACAAAAATGGTGCAGGGACTACACCAAAGGTCATATAAGGAGGGAATGGAGGAACTTCATATGTATACCACAGAGGAGAGGAGGGAGAGGGGTGACATGATAGAGACTTTCAAGCACCTAAAGGGAATAAATAAGGTACAGGAGGGTAGCATCTTTCAGAGGAAGAAATGATCTAGATCAAGGGGGCATGACTTGAGACTGGAAGGGAGTAGGCTAATGGGCAACGTGAGGAAGTACTTCTTCACAGAAAGGGTGTTGGAGGCATGGAACAGCTTTCCAGTAGAGGTGGTGGGGGCAAAGTTGGTAGGGGAATTCAAAACTGCGTAAGATAGACATAAGTGAAACCTAGCAGTTCAAAAAGGGAGGACAAGCCAGAAATACAGAAGGATCTGCGGCATTCTAGTAGGTAGGGGAAAAGGGCAGATTTGATGAGCATGGCGGTCTTTATCTGCTGTCAAATTCTATGTTTCTATGTCTTGTCTCCTTTCTTTACCTCCTGGGCTGTTCTCTCTTTAGTTTGCATCTTTGCACTCCTTGCTGCTTTCCCTGCTTTCCTCTGTTTCTCTGATACACCTCCATATCCTTCTTCCTCTCCATCGTCTTATACCTTCTGAATGCTACCCTTTTTGCCTTTACCTGTAACCCTGGAACCATGTCTAATGAGGGTTACAACCCCTGCCTTACATACACAGTCAAGACTGAGGGGCCTGGGCTCTGTTCAGAATGGTCTGGAGTTTGTTCCCAAAAGATTTCACAATAAGCGTGGTGCCTCCACCCAGAGTAAGGTTTTGTGGGCCATTTGGTAATTTGGGTACAACTCCCTGGGATGCTGTACCTACTCACCTCCCTCACAGTCACCCCACACACGCGGCACACCTGAAAACAAAAAACACATTTTCAATAACTTTGCATTTTTTTTTTGTAAACTCTATTTCTACTTTGGTGACCAGGACATCTCTCAGACATGTCCTCTCAGCCACCACCTCTACTCCCAGCCTGAAACCTCCATGCCAGCAGGGCACATGTTGCTGAACACCCCTCCGGACTCATGGTCCCATCCAGCCCCCCCCCGATCACCCCCTGGCGAGGGCCTACCTCACCTACATGGCGGCTGATCTGAAATTAGAGGGATGATCCAGATCTGGGTCAAGGGGCTCAGGACAGCTGGTGGTTGGCAGGTCCGGTGATGGGATGTGGGCCTTGGCTCCCGGGGCCTCTGTCACCTCCCTCAGTCTGCCAGAGTTTCCATGCTATGTTTCCCCTCGGGATGTGGCATGCAATGACTCCTGCGTGGCTTCCCATTATGCCTCTTGCCGCTGAAGCCTGCCGATGTCCCGCCTTTTTCAATGTCCTGTGCACTTGAGTTGCCTCTGGTCTCCACCAGAGACCGCTACAGTGCCAGGAACCCACCCTGGGAGAGGATAGCAGTCCTCCGGAAGCTCAATCCTCTCCCTTCTTTGTCGACCCCTGATGGCCCAAGTACGTTCCCTAACCCGGGTCACCAGCATGGAGTGAGGTGCGTCATCCAGTGCCTCAACCCTCAGTGCCACCAGGCCTCAATAACTTTGCATTTATTGACTTCAGCTAATAATATGCTCACAAGACAGATTTTTCCAAAACATAAAACACATTTATTTACAGCGGGAGGGTTAGGACTGGGTTAAAATGAATGCAAGATTAAAACAACAATTTCAATTTGAGTTGGAGTTCAAAGATCAGCATTAACCAAACCTTTTGCATTTTACTTTTTAAAGAACAAACATGTCCCCTTTAAGTTCAAAGCATATTTCTAGTCACACACCTCTTTTCATTTAATCCACCCACCAACTTTTAGATGGCATTAGAATTAACTTTCTGACTAACTGCTGCAGATCTTTTTATTTATCCTTAGATAAATCCCAGCTGGTACCAGTTTAAACCCCTACAAGTCCGATCTGGGTACCCAGGATCTAGCTGCAGGCCTGTATGATGCAGCTGATTGGCTGGAGTTTGTGCATATATAATACATGTTTCAACCCACAACCCCATAGGCTATGCAGTTGTGAAAATGGCATTTAAATGACTCACTGTGATTCTGGTTCCATGACCAAACCCAAACTGTGGTAGAAACTATCTACAATCCCAGATTCAGAGCAATTCCTGCTGTTACTCATGGTTCGGCTGACAGTCTCGGGTGGCACTGGAATCTGTAGGTCTGGGGGAGATGGAACTGCCGAACTCTGGAGTTAGAGAAGCCGAGAAGTGACATCATGTAGCAGGCAGCTTGCAGCTTGGGAAAACTGTCACCTTTCATCTTGCTTGTAGCATCTAGCAGCTTGTCCCCTTCAGACAACCAAGCAGGCCAGATGAAGAGCACAAATGCAAGGCTTTCCAGGCCACCAAGGAACCCAGATCCAGGACTGACCCCAAGGTCCATCTCCCCATGAATGGACTGAGAGTGCCGTAGCACTCAAGCCCACGCCCATGGCTCCCTGAGGCCCAGTCGGTCCTACTAGATAGGCATTGGCAGTTTCCCAACCTGGCTCCAGGTTGCAGCTTGCAGTCAGGTACTTCCATCTGCACTGAAATCAATGGCATCTTGAGGCAGCAGTGCTTTCTCTGGGACTCTGCCTTGCTAGTGGCTGATGCTAGAAAATCACAGTCTCTCACAGCTTCACTTTCAAGTTGGCTACTTCATTTTTAAAAGAAGTGTTTAGTCTCATCAGGCGACTATAGGTCATTTTCAGCCACACTGCCAGCATGACAGCCAGGCTCTTTGCATGCGGGACACAGGTTCTGGACTCTCATTGAGCATGCAGCCCCAGTGAGATGTGAACACATTCAAATGGGCTCCTCTGAGGACCCTGATCTTGGAACTTGTTTATTGAAATGTTCCACCAGGAAGGCACTCTGAGCTCATCCCCCAGTGTGAGCTGGGAGGGGGGTAGGGAACAATGGGATAGAATACAGAGAAATGTTGCAATGTTGGAATACAATTTGCTTACTTGCATACAATGACAGCAGGAGGGATTACAGGTGGATCACATTGGCTAACAATGCAACAGTTAACTATAGTAGATATGAAGACATATAGCAATTTGGTTACAGGTGGTAATACTGGAACACATATAATAACTTGGCAACAGTATGTAGCACTAGATGGTAAGGTGACTCAATAGTAATTGGTAGCCATTAGTGTAACATAGATACTCAAGATTTACAATGATTGGAGTAAAGAGAGGAAGAATGGAAGGAGGGAATGGAAAATTGTGGAGGGCAGAATGGAAGAAGGGAAAGGAAATTTACGGAGGGACGCAGGCAGAGCACAATTTTTCTGTCAAACAGAGACGACAGGGTGGACTAAAGTGCATATAAGAGGGGAATGGGGTAGGTTATAAGTGCTTAATTGATTATAGGGGTAGGCCAGTGTTAGGCTATGTTAACCAGAAGGGGGTAGGAGGAGAGGAGAGGTAGAGTGTGGCAGGGTGATGAGAGAGAGGTATTGTAGGTGGGAGATATCCAAGGGGGGGGGGTTGAAATTCAACAGTGTTCTGTCATCCCTATCTGGGCAGGGCAGTGGGCAGCCCTACTGGTAGAACACAGGTTATAGGCGATGAGAGTTTTTAATATACAGTGATGTGGGGGGTGTTGGGGAGGATATTGTGGGAGGGCATAGCAAGGTCAGCTATAGTGGGGAGGTAGTACCCCACCAGTGTGCTGGTGACCCTGCCTGCACAAGGCAGTGATCTAGCAGTGACTGATGGGGTGCAGTAAAAGGAAAAATAGGGAAAAGGGGGTAGGTTGTTGCCCACCATGCACTATGGATCCTGCCTGCATAAGGTAGTGATCAAGCTCACAGGAGGGAGCTAGATTAAGGGTAGAGAAAGAAGGGGGAGGACCACTTTAGGAGGACGGGGAGTAGGGGACTAGCAGGAGCACAATCAGAGGGAAGCAGGAGTGGTGGGGAGTAGGCATGTAGTAATATGGGCTTAGAGGAGATGGTGGGGGGATTAGGAAGGTCATGGCAGGCACATGAAGGGGCAAGGAAGTTCCTGAAGGCAGAGTTAATGGGGTAGGAAGAGGATGAGTGGTGACTGAGCACACCATGTACACGAACAGTCCATGGATAACAGACATCATTTTTTCTTCACCGTGCAGGTGCTGAAGAACCAGAGGAACAAAAATCTCTCATTGTTCAGGTTTAGTCTCAGTTTCACTTTCCTTCATACTGGAAACTTCAGGCAGGCTTTCCTTGGCTCTTCAGCTGTGCAAGCCTCCAAGTAGACCTCTGTACCTCTTCAGTCATCACAGGCATACAGGACCATTTCCCTTTCCTTCAGGGACTCCCAGCCGATGACCTTGACACAGCTTCAGCAACAACATCTTCATTCTGGCAAACTCCTTCCTTTCAGTGGAAGACAGCACAAGCGCCTCCTGGCCTCGTGGCTGTACAAACCCCCAAGCAGACCTTCTTCACAGAAAACTCAGGGAGAACTTCCTTTTCCTTAGGAAACTCTCAGGCAACTTTCTTGCCTCTGGACAGCAAATCACTATTTGAAACCAAAAGTTCTCCTTCCAGGCATTAGAAGGTAACACAGGTGTCTCCTGGTCAGTGGCTAACAAATCCATAGCCAGGCTTGTTTCTTCTACTCACACTCCATCAGAGAGCAAGGGCAGGAGCCCCCTCCCTCAGGAGGACCTCCAGCCAAACTGACTAGATTGTCTCCCTCCTCAGGGTTTCAAATGACTACTGTCAAAATGGATCTGCCCTCAAGCTTCAGGGCATTAAAACAAGGTCCCAGTTGATCAATCAGGCTGTCAATCAGGCAGTTCAGTCATTAGAATGTTCAATTGACGCCTGATTGGCTGGCCATTTTTGCGGGAGCAGTCAATCCTCACTCTCTCCCAGAAGCCATCACTGCAGCTCCTAAACTCCTGATTGACTGCGCTGCAGTCACCAGGCTGGCAAACATGGCTGCCAGGCAAACAGTTCACAAAGTGTCCCAACGGTCACAATGAAATATAGGCAAACAGCAAAGTTATACATTTATCTGAAATCACACATTTGTGGCTGCTTCTATGTCCTGTTATGCAGTGGCAGAGTGGGTTTATATAAGGGCTCCTTTTGCCTGTCGCTAAATTCTTAGCGCTATACCCCCAGGGTAGAAGCAAAGCTAATTAATATTCATGAGCAGCTACAGGGCTCCCTTTACAGATCTAGCGCCTAAGAGTGCTTTCCAAAATATTTTATTTATTTTCCCCCAAGTGCCTCCGGACCCCTTTTTAACTTCCTTTGCACTTAGGGGCCGGTGCACATAGACACAGTGCTGCTGGAGCTGCATGGAGCAGCTTTCACACTGAGCACCACAGCAGTCACTCAGAGAGAGAGGGTGAGGACACTGACTGTGGCAGCTCGCACACACGAGCCACATGTCGGTCGTCGACTGCCAAATGGGCAGTTTTACTTTTCTTTACTCCTCTGGCCCCCACTGCATGTAGAGGAACAATGGGGTTGGCAGGAGCACTCAGGGTCTACCAGAACACTGGGAACTAGTGGCACCAACAGCGGGAGGTGGCAGCAAGGTAAGCCCCCACCATGGGAGGGTTACATACCTTTTCAGTCACCTCTTTCGAGAACCACAGTGGTCTCTTTTTCCTCTTGCTTAGGCTCACTTGTTTGATGCAGATGTCTGTTGTCTTTACTATGCTGCCCTTTAGCTTTACCCACTGTTCCTCCACCCCACCCAGGCCACCTCCCTGCCAGGTCATCTCTGAGGCATTTACCCATCTGTACAAAATATATCTCCTGAAGTCCAGGACTTTCGACCTTTTGTGGTTCTATTACACAGCCATCCTTATATTGAACCAAACCATACGGTGTTCACTGGTCCTCAAGTGGCCTCCTATCTTGACATCTGCAACACTGTCCCTGTTAATGAGTATAAGGTCCAGTACTGCCCCAGCATGAGTGGGTTTACTGACTTGCTGCCTAAGGAACACCCCCCAAGCAGAGAGTCCAGGATGTCCCTGCTTCTAGATGCTTCTAGATAAAGCCACTGCTGGGAGGGTCCACTCTATATCTGGCACATTGACGTCCCCCACCAGCAACACTTCCACCTTTTCTGCCATCTTGCCAGTGTCTTCCACCATTACCATATCTAATTCCTCCCCATGTTGGCGATCTGTAAATCACTCCACTGTGAACAGTGGCTCCATTCCCCATCTCCAGGGTGATCCACAGTACTTCAGCCTCCCCCGTATTCTCTGTGTCCTTTTCTTCCCTTCCCCCTCCTGGTCCTTTCTGAACAGAGTATAGCCTGGTATGGCCATGTCCCAGTCATGGTTTTCAGTGCACCATGACTCAGTAAGGGCCATGCTATCCAGATCAGCCTCTGCCATGATGGTCTGTAGGTCTGGAATGTTATTTCCTAGATTTCTATACTTTGCACACATGGCCTTCCAAATTTTGTTTCCACTCTGCTTGTCCCCCCCACCTTTTTCCTTTTTGCCCTCCCTCATTCCCCTCTCTCTTTTTAATGCTCCTGCTGTTCTCCAGCTTTATGTCTACCACCCTGCTTACTTTATTAATTTGCACCCTGGGAATTCTTCTCCATCAGGTTCTCCTTACTTTCTACTTCAGCCTGTGTGTGGTGGGTGGGGGGGTGTTTCTGACTCCCCAATCCTTCCAATCCTCCTTGACTAGTTTAAATTTCTCGTTACATCCATTGAGGACTGTGGTTCCCCTCCTGGATGGATGCAGGCCATCACCCCTGTATAGGCCTTTATGCTTCCAGGTGGGTCCCCAGTCCTCAATGTAGCTGAACCCATCTTCTCTCCACCATTTCTTCAGCTGTGAGTTGAAGCTCCTGGTGCAGAGATCTCTCTCCTGTCCCCTGTCATAGACAGGCAGCACCTCAGCGAAAGCCACTGAGCAAGCTACCTGTCTAAGTCCCTTCCCCAGCTCTCTAAACTCCCCATGCACTATCCCAGCCCCATCCCCAACCAAGTCATTGGTCCTTATCTGGACAATGACATCTAGCTCTCCTTCCCATCCTGCTGCCCTAATGATCCTCAGGATCTGCATCCCCTCCCTCTGGGCCGTGGCACTGCTCAAGCAAGTAAAATGCCCCCTTCCCCCATTTCCTATTCCAAATCTATCCACCTCACATGAGTCCCCCACCTGAAGTTGCTTTTTCTTCCTCTGGGGTCCTCCTCCCCTCTCCTTTGGGTCTCCACTATGGATGGCCCTCCCACATCCTCCCTGGTTAGTGTTTTCAGGTGCCTTCTCCCAGCAGTCCTGCCTACCAGAGTGATGTAGGAATTACATAGTGGTACTGGTTGAGGAATATGCCTCTGTCCCACCACCTCCACCCTTCCAGAGCCCACCATACTCCAGCTGTTAGTGTTCCCTGGCATCCTCTAAGGTAATGGTGACAGACCTGGTGGTTCCTGGGTGGAGGAAGAGGCTGAATCCTTGCCAACTCAGCCTGGAGTCTAGTCACCTCCTCTCTCAACCCAGAGAGGCATGCATAGATGGGGTAGAACTGCAGTCTCCAGAAGTTCTGTCTGAAATCTTCCACCTTACAGCCAGTACACTGCATTATTCCCAGCATTTTCAACTTCTTTTATGCCTGTGTTACTTGGAAATACCTTTGTACCCTTACCTCTGATATAGTGTTTCTAGGTTTCCCCTTTTTTGTTTGTTTCTATTTGTGTTCCCCCGCCTTGTTTAAATTTCTTTATACTCCTACTCTAGATTGGTGATGCTCCTGTTCCCTGTTGTGGCCTGCCTTTGACCTTCCACTCTTTCCAGCAGTGACTGTTACGCAGTAGTGAACAGGTGCATTGACTTAGTTGCCTGGCAGAGTCCCTCACTTCTCCTTTTCCTTCTGTTAATGCCTGCCCATGTCTACAATGCCAGAAGGCATCAGCCAGGTTCAAATGTTAAAAGGCCTTACAAAGCTGTATGGAGCCTTCTGGAATCTCTTCTGGGTAGGCTTCACTGTGAACCTTGGATATGCTGATGCTTCAGAAACTTCTGCTGGAGAAAAAGAGTTAAATAGAGCATTAGTGTCACCAGTACAATTTTGTACTTCTTAAAGCTGCATGTTGTGGCCATGTGATGTTTCTACGGTGCATTTTCCATCAGTACAAAATAGAATATGTTTCTGATCTTTGTTTCTTTAACATGCTAGTGACTAAAGTGATAAGTAACTGGAGTCTTTTGTTTTCTCATAGGTCTGAAAAGTATTCTACAGTAAGTGCAGGCTTCCCCACAGTATTCTGTGAATGTATTTTCAAAACCTGGAAGAACTCCGATTTTTTTAATGTAGTAAGTAATTCACTCCCCTTTAATCTTTCCAGTCCTTGGCTTCTTCAGTGAAAGGGCTGCCAGTTTGTACTGGATCATGCATGTTGTGTGACCTTTTTGCAGAGCTGAGCTTTGGCAAGCAAGCTGACTGTGCTTGTGACATGAGCCAAAATCTTAACTCTTGTCTCCACTCTTCCAAGATTGAGTTGTCTGAGACAAAATGAAAAAGAATGCAATAATAGAGATACCTCCAAGATGTTTTCTGATTTTAAAATGCTGATTTAGCTATCATTGTGTTCTAAATCATGATAACATTTCATTATACTTCGCAGCACAATATTTCTGCCAGCACACAAAAAATGGACATCCTGCCTGAACTACAGAGGAAATAATCAAACAGCTGTAATTTGTGCCTGCAGGCATCCCTCCCACATAGCTTTGTGGCTATATATGTCATCTCTGCTACTCTAACACCCTCTTGTGGACCTGAATGAATCTGTCAGAAGCTATGCAAACCCTGCTTCATCATACCTTTCAGCTTTCAGATCGGCATATATGGGATTCTGCTAAGAAACAGCATTGAGGACAAATAATTTTAAAAAGCAGCACAGTACCAAGCAGCAGTGTTAGGAATAAATTGAAATGTCTGTGATGGCTGTCTGACTGAAACTGTAATTTGGGAGGTACAAATATGAGGACAATTTGAAACTATCTTTCTTGAGAATACCCCAACTAGGTACAACAGTGAATCAAACGAGGCTACCTAGAGTCTGTGAAAAGTTATTAAAGTGACATTCAGAAAATGTTTTTTGCAAGCAAAGGCAATGGGCCCATTCATAGAGCCTCTTACGATTTTCCCTTGCATTGCAATTGTCTGAAATATTATTATATATGCCTCAATAATTATGGATGGTAAAATGCTGTGGTTGAGTTTGGTCTTCATAGCTTTGTGATCATACTGAATAGTTGAATCATAATGTAAGACTGTTCTTTTTTCTTTCCAAAAAAGGCAATTCCTCTGTTTTTTCATTCTTTCATATACCGAGACATAAAAGGAGGTAGATATTCATAACCTTAGAACCAGGCAAACAAGTTTAAAGCTTCTCTAAATGCATGTTTACAGGACTGCAATTGCACTAGAACAACCTGACTGCTTGGGTGCAAATGAAACTGTGTGAATGCTTTTGGAATTATGGTAAGCTGTTCCCTGCTCCTCTCCCTGAACCACTGCCAAGTTGGGGGTGCAATCCAGTGTAAGCATTGTATGTGGCTGTGTGCACAGGCTATACTGCTTGCTCCAGCATGCTGTCTATGGCCCCTGCATCCTTCTGCTTGTCTCCCACACTTACAGCCCCTTTCCAGTGCAGCTTGCATCACCGTCAAGATAGGCCATGTAAACTTAATAGAAATCTTGTTTTGAGGTTGGGCAGCATAGGGGCAGTCAAAATAATCAGCATGAAGCAGCCATGTAAACATGGCTTTAGTGTTAATAGCACTGCTGACAGCCTATTAACACAGTCACTGCTACAGCAGAAAGAGACAAATAGTGTGGTACTAAACTTTGTTAGCATTTACCATGCATATATGCAAAAAAATACATGCAATGCATAGGGTATCCAGTGAACAAGGCAACCAAACTTGGATGCCAACAAAAACAGCAATCCAATTATGGTGCCCGTGTTCATGGCTACCAAGTAGGGGGGCAACCGGATAGTGGGTTGGATGAATACCGTGACAGGAAGTAGCAGGCCTACGCACACATGCACATGCTGGGAGGCAGGAAGGATGGTATGTGGAGAGGGTGTGGTGGGCAGCTGCCGAGCTGGTCCACTAGTGTGATGGGGGGGCAGTTGGCTGGGAGGCACAGGTTCGGGTCCAGCTGTGCAGGTTTTTCCTTTATGGCAGATGATGTGTATTTTTTAAGATTTTCACCCCCCCGACATGCACCCCCCTGGAGTTGAAAATCCTTAAGTGGGGGGGGTGCAGGGGGCATATATTAACAATGAGACCTGTAGGTCTTGGGCACCGTTGTTGTCCGTGCTGCAAGTGTGCATTGCCGAAATTGATTTTCAGTGATGTACACTCGCTGTAATGGTGATCACCTTTCCATAATTGTCATTATGACATGGAAGCAATGCACTGTGGTATTTTCAATGGTTCCTCAAAGTGCAACAGGATGACAGTGCAATACTAGTTAATGCGTTTAAAAATAATTCTTTAACAATGCAGTAATGATAGTGCATTGTCAAAACATGGACCCTGCCATCCATCCCCCCTCATCTGATCCCCATCTAGCATTTTTACTTGCGCTAATGATACTCCCTCCCTCATCTGATGCCCCTGTTTTTAAACAATTCCTCCAGAGTAGTTTAATGGTACACTCCCTTCCTGGTGCCATCTTGTTCTGCCTACCCCTTCCCTTACTCACTGTCTTTGGCCCAAAGATGGCAACCAGTACTCACCCTTCACTCATCTTTACTGCCGGCTGCTGTCTCATTCATTCAGATCTGTCACTTGCATTATTGAAGTATCTGTATCGAGACTGTATTCATGCAAATACAATATTGATATACAGTAGTAACTTCTGTAATGCAAGCAACTAACTTGCATGACTGAGATGATGCCTGGCAGCAAAGGTGAGAAGAGAGTTACTACCAGCTACTGCCTTGGGCTGGGGCAAGAAGTGGGGGCAGGGATGGGGCAAAGAGAATGGATCTTGGCCACTACACTATCATGGAAGGATTGCTTAGCAACAGGGGGACTGGGTGAGGAAGGGTGGTACCACAAGTACCAGGGATAGTGTTAGAAGGGGATTGGGTCAGGAAGGGGTTACAACTAGCACCAGGGATAGTTTTCATTACCCATAGAAACTGGGTGAGATGAGGAAACTGTGCTATTTTCATTGTTTTCTTTGATGTTTTTTTGGTACATCACCACTGCAGACTATAGACTGCAGTGTAGATCCCACAGCCAGCATGCAATCCTACAGTTGGAACAAACAATTTCTTCTTACATTGTACTGAGGCTATAACAGGTTGCAAATAACCTCTTGTCTCTTAGCACACTGAATGGTCAAGATGTTCATTTGCATGGGACTTTTTTTGAATATAGCAAGCTAGTGCAAAAGCAGTAACAAGTTCAGAATGCCTTAACTCAGTTTGCTACTTGGAAACCTTATTTTCAAGATTGTACCATGCTGTACCTCTTTGTGATTACTAGGGAGTTGTACTACAGTATGTGTCGAGCACACCATTTAATGTTTTAGTTTGGGCTTTGCTCTCAGAGTTATATTAAAACATGTTTAGGGCACATCCAGTTTACTCCAGTCATGTTTGAACATAGTGGGCTCAATTTTCAAAGCCCTGAAATTGACGCAAGGGTGCCAGCATCAAATGGAATAGATGCAGGTGGCACCTCGTGTCAAAAGTTATGGCAATCCTGATTTTTGAATGCAGGCTGCATTGTAAATGGGAGCCAGCCCTTGTGCCAAACCTGCTCTGCACCACTCCTGCACCTGAAGCAGTGGTGTGCAATGACGGAAGGGGGCTTGCACCACACTTTGGCTGCTGCATTCTGTAAATTGGGATTTTGACAGCTCTGCTGTGGCTGCAAGTCCTGGTTGTGGTTAGAACAGCCATGACTGTGCTGGGTAGGGGGGATAAGACACCCCTACTTCTGACATGGAGTTGTATCCAATCATACCCTGCTTGCTGTCAAAAAATCACAGAAAACTGTATATGGCCATGTTATGCAGTTCTGCTGTGTTACATCCTCCATAACAACTGTCAGATCTGTTATGCCTCTGATGCACAGTTCTATGTGTGCTGACATAAGTCATGCACTGATGCTGTGGTATAAAAGGCATTGTTGTAATGCACCCTCATAAGCAGGTGGTCTACATGTAATTGAAATAAAGTATGTACAGTAAAGGATACTTCATATACATGAGTGTGTAAGTCTCTTTCCATGTACTGCACTGCACTGTGTGCAACTGCTCTTTCAATTGTATGGTAGTATGCATACTGTAAAACACCCACATATCCTAGTTGTTACAGTCTCCATGTGTCTTATAGGGTTTCTGCATGGATCCATTTCTAAAGTAGAGTAAACAGAATGGAGCATCCCCACTCAGTATGTAGTACCCTTTAGTGTTTGTCCTTTATGTCCACTACATGTATGCGACCTGCTTATAGAAATGTATAAAAAACATGCCATTTGTACTACAGCAGCAGTGCATGACTTATGCCAGCACACATAGAGCTGTGCATTGGGGGCATAACAGACCTGACAGTGGTTATGTATTATGTACCAAAAACCAGGAGCATTTCCCAGCCTCCCAAACCAAAAACAGGTTCACTCCACTGCTGCCAACCACAGCCAAAATAATACAAGGTAAAGAAATCAAACCGCCAAAAAAGGCTAACACACCTATTAAAACCAATACTAACTACAATAAAACAAAACTCCTAATACTCAAAATATAACCAACAACAATACCAAAACCAAATGCAATAACAACAAAAATACTGAAAATAAAAATGACACAAATATAAACAAACGCAAAATTCTCATAATCATGGATTCCATGATACGAGGAGTGGAACACCACCTAACACAAAATGTTAAAAGCGACAAGGTGAAAGTGTCTACCAGGAGCCTCTGACAGTAGGGAGACCAACTGCATAAAGACAATTGTGCAGGAATCAGAGGATGTTAACACATATAACAGTACACATTGGTACCAATGATGTGGCAAATCATGCAGTTCAGGAGGCCAAGAAACACTTTGAGGACCTGGCCAACAAACTTTCTTCCCTTCCATCCAAATTAGCCTTTTCAGAAGTGCTACCAGTGTGGGAAAAAGGAAAAAGCACCAAGCGAGTCAGAGAGAGATTGAAGTAGGCAAATTCAACTCATGGCTGCATGATTGGTGCCAAGACAAGGGTATCACTACATAGGGAACTGCTGCAACTTTTGGAAAACAGCTCTTTTAAATACAATGGATTATATCTAAACAGAGAAGGTGTGTGAGCTCAAGGACAAAAATGTAATGTCTATACAGGTAGTTTCAACTAAATAAAGGAGAGTATGTCGCAGCTCACACCCCTGCCATTGGTTGGCTGATCACCACTCTTGAAAATGCCATATGCATGCATACATCCTCAGAAAACAAATCAGAGTCAACATCCGCCTGAACAAACAACCTCCATAATTTCTTGGTTGGAAAGAGCAAACTGGAGCAGTCAAGGAAGAGGGCACAACCTCACGCCAAAGAGGATGTAAATTCCTGGTAGGTAATGGTTACAAATACTAGGAGCCTAACCAAAAAACTTCCTGAACTCACAGCCATCTTGGAAACAGAAAGGTTGGACTGGGTGGGTGTAACACAAACATGGTTCACAGAAAACCACGGATGGGCTACGGCCATTCCCAGTTACAATCTGTTCAGGAAAGATAGACAGGGCAAAAAAAGAGGGAGGGGGCATAGCCATTTACGTTCAGGAGGAAATAAAAGCCACAGGAGTAAAAAGGCAACCTGGGGAATTTGAGTCACTGGCTAACAGTAGACACTGGCAAGGGAAAACCCTTCAGAATCAACATTGTGTACAGGACCTCAAATCAAGGCGATAAAGGAGACAAAGACCTAATAGAGGAAATCCACAAAATGTCTGATAAAGGTAAAGTAAAACTGGTGGAGGACTTCAACCTACCAGATATTAACTGGAGCATACAAAGGGAAGCAACAACAAGAAGTAGGGACTTCTTACTGTCACTACAAGGTGCGGGACTGTGCCAACTTGTTAAAACCCCAACAAGGGGAGATGCCATTCTCGAGCTTGTCCTCACAAACTTGGAAAGGATCAAGGACATCTAATTGGGATGCCATATGGACAACAGCAACCATCGCATGGTATGCTTTAAGGTAAACATAAAACAGGACACTAGCCACTCAAAGATAAAGGTGCTAGATTTCAGAAAGGCTGACTTCCAAACAATGAGGAACAACATAAGTACCAAGTTAATGGAAACAGAGGTTGAGGAGGTGGAAGTCATGTGGGGGAGACTCAAGAGAACAATAAAGACTTCCACAGATCAATGTGCCAGATGGGTCAGCAAAGAAAAAGGAGAAAGAAATCCTCTATGGTTTTCCAAGGAAGTGGCTACCACAGTCAAAGACAAAAAGAAGGCGTACAGCATATACAGTACCAGGAAACCAAAACTGAGAAAGACTGGGAGTCGTACTAGTAAAAAATGAGAGAGTCTAACAAACAAATTAGAAAGGCAAAAGCCCAGACAAAGGAAAAGATAGCAGAAGGGGCAAAGAGAGGAGACAAATCATGTTTTAGATACATTAGGGAATGTAGGAAGGCAAAAGGGGGGATAGTAAAGATTGCTACTGAAGAAGAGAAGTGCACTAAACATAACCCAGAGAAAGCCAAGATCCTCAACAAATACTTCTGCTCTGTGTTTACCAAAGAGGACCCAGGTGACGGCCCAGCCCTAAAATTATACAACAATGCAGGACCAGGAGTAGGCATGAGTCCCTTTTCAGAAGCTGAAGTACAGGAGGTGCTAAATTAACTAAAAGCAGGCAAAGCCATGGGACCAGACAAGATGCATCCCAGAATCCTTAAGGAACTGGGGGCAGAATTATCAGCTTCTCTGGCACTTCTATTCATGAAATCCTTGAAGAGCGGTGTGGTACCCGAAGACTGGAAAAAATCAATAGTGGTTCCACTTCACAAATCAGGCAGTTGCGAAGAGGCTAGTAATTAGGCCGGTGAGCCTCATGTCTATAGTAGAAAAACTAATGGAGACACTACTCAAACAGAGGATCATAGCATTCCTCGAAACTAGCAGTCAACAGGACCCTAAACAGTACAGTTTCACAACAGGTAGGTCATGCCAGACAAATCTGCTTGAGTTTTTTGACTACGCTACAAAAATAGTGTACGATGGTGGGGCAGTAGATGTGGTCTACCTAGACTTTAGTAAGGCCTTCAATTCATTTCCACACAGAAGGCTGGTAAAGAAGCTTGACCACACATGGGTTGGTCCATAAGTAGTCAGATTGGTACAAAACTGATTGCAAAGCAGAACTCAGAGGGTACAGGTTAATGGGATGCAATCGACAGAAGGCAGAGTGACCAGTGGGGTGCCCCAGGACTCAGTGCTGGAGCCTCTGCTCTTCAATGTTTTTATAGCAGACATTGCTGACAGACTGGAAGGGAAGGGAAGGGAAGGTGTGTCTGTTCGCAGATGACACCAAGATATGTAACAGGGTGGACACCTCAGAAGAAGTGAGCAAGATGGAAGCTGACCTCAAGTAACTAGAAGAATGGTCTGGAATGTGGCAGCCGGGATTTAACGACAAAAAGTGCAAGGTCATACACATAGGAAAGAAAAATCCAAGAAAGGAGTATTACCTAGCAGGCGAAAGACTGGCAGCCTCAAACCAGGAATGAGATCTGGGAATCATAATCTCATTTGACTTGAAGGTTAGTGAGCAGTGTGAGAAGGCAGCATTGAAGGCCAACAGAATGCTGGGCTGCATTGGGAGGGGAATCATAAGCAGGAGGAGAGAGGTGGTACTACCACTGTATAGCTTGCTGGTCAACTGTCACCTGGAATACAGAGTCCAATTCTGGAGGCCTCACCTCAGGAAGGACATTGACCGGGTAGAAACAGTACAGAGAAAGGTGACAAAAATGATTCAAGGTCTGCAGTACATGTCCTACGAGGAAAGACTTCAGGAACTGAAGATGTACTTCCTGGAGCAGAGAAGAGAGAGAGGACATGATTGAAACCTTCAAGCACATAAAAAGCATTGAAAAAGTACGGGCACGGGAACTTTTTCACTTTAAGAAGGGCTTCAGGACCAGGGGACATGACCACAGGATACAAGGAGGGAGGTTCTCTACCAACACCAGGAAGTTTTTCTTCACAGAAAGAGTGGTGGATGCCTGGAACAGCCTGCCCCAGGAGGTTGTGGGAGTCAACACTGTGGGGAGATTCAAGAATGCATGGGACAGACACAAGGGAGCCCTGACTATAAAGGGCAACTAGAGTGTGAAAATAGGTCTAAAACAAATGGGCAAACTAGATGGACCTAGCGGTCTCCTTCTGCCGTCAACTTCTATGTTTCTATGTAGGGGCAATATACAGTTTTTTGCACTTGGTGACAGCACACAGAGTATGATAGGCATGCCTAAGCAAGTCCACGGTATGGCTGTGTGGTGACACCGACCTATCCTGCAACAACGTAGCTGTTAAACAACAGCCCACTATGACAATAGTACAGCTATCAGTGTACAAATACTGGTCGGGATTAGGGATGACTCCCCCACACACACACACATTCAAGCCCTGGGGCTGGTTTAGAACTGGCAGAAGGGAATAACAGCACACTCCATCAAACCCCTCCTGTGTGCCACCTGTTAAGCACATCACTCCACTTGTGGCAACTCTGGGGATGTTGGCATGCCAAAATCCAGTGCAGTGTCCTTGGATCACCCAGAGTTTGCTGCAGGCAGGATTTGGTGCAACTTGTGCTGATCTAGGGACTGTTCGAAAATTGGGCACAGCAACTTTAGGGCAATATGCTAACTTGCACTCAAGACAAGGACTTTGTAAGGAACTGACAGAGAGGTAAGAATATGGGGCCCAGTGAAGAGCACAGTAGTTGATTTATCCACACAAAATCAACATGAGATGAGAATATGTGCATTATAGCATGGGACTTTGTGCTGCTTTGCCAACTTTTAAAAACTGTTTAACAGTACTTTTATTGTTAAAGTCAAAACAAATGTTTGTGCTGCTCATTCAGCTTGACTAATAAATTTATTTCTTTGATTTTTTTCTTTTATCCAGGAAAGGATAATTGACCTGTGTCAGCTCTACTCCAGGTGCATCCTAAAGGGTGGATTACATTTTTTTAGCAGGGAGGTGGACTGGATCAGTGTGACATATTTTTAGCCATACCTTGAGGAGTGCACAAGAAATGTAGAGAACTTACAATACAATTATAATAATTATAGTAATTGTTAAAAACAGAGTTATCTTCTGAAATAGACAACAAATACTGTAGTTCAAAAAGAACATATTTTATTAATGTCAAATTTTGGTCGAGACACCAGATAAAATCCACTACTCCACTTTTGGCCCTAAAATGGAGAGAACTCAACATTATTCACAATAACTTATGAGGATGTCATGTTGAGGTTTTTTCGGGGGAATGTTTCAGTGTCTTCCACCTGTAGTAGTAGTTTATTACTGGCCTTTTGCAGGTATTTCATAAGGTTAGCAAAGACTCAGCTTTCATTTTACCACAAGGTCGTAACCACCACAGTAGTCCATTTGATTAGATGGGCCATAAAAGCTAGTCTTGGACAGCCAGGAAGAGGCTTGTCTCTGGCCTCTGCAGTTCACATGGGCTCCAGTATAGTACAATGAGCACATTCCAAGTAGGGGCAAGGTGATTAAATTATAGCTCCTGATTCTTTTCATCATAGTAGCATGGTTATGATACAACCTAAAATTGCTGTTCTGGTGCAGGGGAATATCTATTGTCCAGTGCTATTGCATACAGTGAGGTAGGGCACAGGCTTTGCATATTTCCATGGAATTTAATTTGTATAAGATAAGGAGGCATGTCGTGTATTGTTTGTTTGACTTGAGTGCTTGTCATTAGGCTGTGAGATCTTTAATAAAAAAAAAGTTTCCTGCTCTTTTGACAGGTGTCTTTTGATCTTTAACTTCCGCCTTGACAGCCACATGAGGTGGGCAGAAAGGACCTCAATTTAATGTCTTATCAAAAGGCTTGTGCCTCAGCAGTATAGCCTCCTCCTCCATTGTTCTGCATTACAGTGTTAGTACTGGGTCTTACCTCAAGTTTCTAGTGTTGGACTACAAACCACAATTTTTTATTCTTCAGGCCCTGGTTGCAATCAAACTATTGAATCACTGACATGGTCCTTTTTGAATGTTCGTGTTTAGTTTATCAAACGTGATCAACTGTTAGACAAATGTAGCCAGCTGAGGATAATTCTTGTTGAATAAATATATTATACATAAATATACTTCTTTATAAAATGGGCAAAAAATTTCCTCCAATCTGATCGACTAAAGAGACATTCTAGTTATGTTCTTATCAGTCTATAACTTGCCAACTGGCACTACAAACCACAGGAAAAGACCCATAACCTGAGATATCAGTGTTCCACCTGTGCCCCAGTCAGGAAAATCATACTGTAAAGCTGAAAGTGCTCAGTAAAGCTGACTGCACTGTGTAAAATGGACTGTCAAACAGAAGTCAGTCTCGAGTGGTCGGCTCACTAATCAGTTGGCTGCAAAGGTTAAATCCTCAAAATTACAAGCAACATAATTTTTTCAGAAGCACCATTTAAAACCTAATGTGCCCCTACTTTTATTTTTCTTTTCCCTGGCTGCCATTTCTCCATTCCTCCATTTTACCCCATGCCATTTTAATTCTGAACACAGCCGGGTCTTCTAATCGCACCATTTAAAAATAACTAACAATGCCAGACTTGTTCAACTTTACAGTGTGGACTGTTTTAGATTTCTAACCTTTTCCTCTGTTTTCTTCAACTGAAGCTGCCAACAGTAGAAATACAAGAGGAAGCTAGATGTCAGCGTGACTGTGTGTTATCATAGCAACGCTCACTCGAGCTTGCACATACTTTGAACAGCGGACTTTCTCACTCTCGGTGTTCAACTGTTGGCAGCTTCTTTTAAAGAGAAGCAAGTAAACCTAAGGAAAATACACATATACAATGACAGGGACTACTTTTTATCATTTTCTACAGAGCATTTTTTTTTACTATGTTTTACATACACTTCGTGTATCCATTTTTTGGTATTTGAGGTCTTTACTGGGGGGGGGGCCCATTTTATAAGTGAAATAAGACACTCCAAGGTGTGGGTTATGGCCTGATAAGAGCACTTCCCAGGTGCTAAAGGCAATTGGCACAAGCACCTCGTGCCTCATAATGCACCTGGGGCATACTCTTATCAGGCCATAATCTACACCTCATTGTGTCTTATTGTTGGCATAGCAAACTGGTAAGTTCAGTATTTCATAAAAATCATTGAAGCTCAGCACACTGTTCAGTACTGGATGAGCAACCAAACAATTTGTTAGAGTATTCTCTTTTGGAAAATGTTCTCATTGGGATTGAACCCAGTCAGTTTGGAATATGTAGCAACTAAACAAAGCAACAGAATAAGGAAATGATTTATGTTTGTTTTATGAGTACAGTTTACAACAATTGTTTTATGAGTACAGTTTACAGCAACCTTTTCTTGTATTGCACAGGTGTTGCTTGTGGCAACTCCTTAAACAGAAATATTCATAAACAAGTACAAAGTACACAATTTGTATAAGTCTCTATTTTGATACTGCTTTTTCCCTTGCACCTTGTTTCCCAGATTGGTGCCTTCTTTAGCAATACTGAATTTGCCTGACAAAGATCAAGCCAGGCAAGCATTTAAGGGCAGATGGTATACACTCTTATTACACCATTCTGAGCACTCAGGGGGACTTCAACTGACAGGAACAACTCCTGTTTACTAAACAATGATTTCTTCTTTATTGAAAATACATTTAAAACATTTAAAAAAAGAATCATTATCTACATCTAAGTGTAGAGCAAATGGCAGACCCAAATAGGGCATGGAATGGGATAAACTAGCAATAACCTGGCTCTTTGCTTTGCAAATGAGGCTTCTTCAGGGATGGTATATGCCCTATGATTATTCTGGAACTAAGGGAATTGCTGTAATTTTTCAGGAGTCTGCTCAGACAGGTATGGTGCCCGAGGACTGAACATTTGTTAATGAAGTTTCCTTCTTTAAGAAGGAGTAAGGTCAAACCCAGAAAACAACAGGCCAGTCAACCCGATATCAGTACTGGGAAGGTCCTGGAAGTCATTCTCAAGGATAGAATAATATAGCACTTGGTTGAAGACAGAATAATATAGCACTTGGCTGAGGACAATCTTCTTGACGACTTTCAGCATGATATTTTGAGGAGCACATCATGCCAAAACAACTTGATCTATTTTTCCAAGGGGTTGATCAGTGAGGTGGACAGAGCCATGAATGTAGTCTATCACTTCAGGGAGCTTTTGATACTGAGATGCATGACAAACATCTGGACAACACCAGTATGGAATACATGAAACATATTTAGGATCAATTGTTAAATGTCATGGAGGCACAACACAGATGGCAGTGGTGGACAGGCACTGCTATGACTGGATATGTACAAAAAAGCATGCTTCAGAGACTGCTGCTGAATGCACAGCTGTACAACATCTTTATAAATTATATGAAGGTTGGTTGTTTAACAAGGTGCACAGGTTTGCAGATGACACTACAATAGCCAGGGTAGTGGTCTCCCATAAGGATGGGGACAATCTTCAGGATGACCTGAACAAGCTGGGAGATTGATCAAACTCATGGAGTCTCCAGTTCAGTGTAGCCAATGCAATGTGCTACAATTTGGGAGGAAAAACAGAGGTATGATTGACCCATTATAAGGTGTTCCTGTTATTGCAATCAAAAAAATGGGCCTGGGGTCCTAATCATCAATGGGCTGAAGCAGGACAAGCAGTGCATGGTTGCTGTTAAGAAGGACAGCAGAATGCTGGTGTGCAGCATAAGAAGGCTGTCCAGCAGAGATGGGAAAGTAATCCTACCTATTTAAATGGCACTGGTCAGGTCTCACCTAGAGTGCTGGTTGCAGTTTTGATCTCCTCAATACAAAAAAGAAATAAAGGTAGTTGTGAGGGTTCAACCAAGGGCCACTAAAATGATCAGTGGTAATGGTACAACAATTATGAGGACAGGTGTGTTCACCCTGGAAAAATGAAGTCTGAGAAGAGGCTTACTCTCAGTTTTTTACATACGTAAAATATTGACAAGATCAAACAATCAGAGGTGTTATATCTCATGTTCTGTAGTAGCATATGTGTGTGCACTGGGTCTAAACAGAGCCGACAACAATAGCATTGGCATGGTGTGTGCAGCATTAACGGAGCCAATTTTTCTTTTGAGGGGGGCTCCACCCACTGCTCCCCCTGAAATTGGGGTCTCTTCCCCCCGCACCCACAAAGTTAAGTATTCCCACTCTGGGGGGCAGATCACAGGACAAGTTAAATTTCTGGCACCGTGGAATACCATTTCCATGGCCCCTTGTGAAAAAAACAAAGTCCCGATCTGAGTAAAATGGCTAGAGACCAGGATTAGAACCTTGGTCTACAATGCCTCTGGCCAAGCTGCTTGATGCCTCAGCCCTTCACACCATGGGGGCAGCTCAGCCAGCCTCTCTGAGTCTGGTGCCCTTGTGGTGTACCAGCAACATGGACAGCGACCAGGGGAGCACTTCCTGAAAGAACTGTATATCCCCTCTCACTGTCCATGCTGGCGCTACATGAACTAGTGCCCTGCAGACTAGTGCTATTCGTGTAGCACTCGTCTAACCTGGTACTAGATGGGTGGACACACCTGAAATTAGGGTTGGTAAATTCAGGGGTAACATTAGGAGACAGTTTTCTTCCAGAGAGAGGGTTACATGTGGTATAGCATACCAGTGGAAATGGCGGGCATCAAGACAATAAGTCTGGACAAAATTCTGCTTACCAAGAAAATCACCAGGTGTGCTAGGTAGTAGAGTGGGTAAGGGATATCTATTTATTGGTATGTGATTGCACAGAAGAATGATCTCATTCCTGCTTGTAAAGGTGGCTATCAAAATGATGGACCTTGAGTCCTTTCTGAGTTTAAAATTACAAAATGGGAAGGCTGAAGAGTTGCACTGGATGTGTCTTGGCTTTAGAACAAAGGGTCAGAGGTTTGATTCCAGCCACGAGCAGATTTCTGATTTGGGGGAATGGTTACTAACAGTCACTAAGCAGGAAAGGAACCTTGGAGTTATCATACCCGATGACCCCAAAATGGCAGTGCAGTGTAACAAAGCAGTGGGTAGCACCAGTGGGATGCATAAAAAGAGACTGGCAGGAGGAGGGAGGTCATGTTGCCACAATATCTCTCGCTTATGAGACCCCACCTGGAGTATGGTGTTCAGGTCTAGAGGCCACAACTCAGAAAGGACAGAAAACAGGGTGAAGGCAGTCCAGGAGAGGGGAACTAAAATGGTGCAGGGATTTCATCAACAGCTCTATGAAGAGAGACTGAGGGATCTCAACATGTACACCCTGGAAGAGAGGAGAGCAAGAGGGGACATGATAGAAACCAACGGGTAGCTCATGGGTGTGAAGTGTGAACAGGGTGCAGGAGAAGAGTCTCTCTCAAATGGGAAAGAGTACCTGGATCAGACAGCATACAATGAAACTGGTGGGAGGAGAAGTTTAAGAAGGAAGTGAGGAAGTACTAGTTGACTGAAAGAGTGGCAGATGCTTGGAATAGACTGCTGGTGGAAGTGGTGGAGGTGAATACAGTAAGGGACTTTAAGCATGTGTGGGATCCACATGGGGAATATTAGTAAACAGGCAAGAAGGAGGTAGGATTGCTGGAGACCAGTTAAGGTCTGTGGAGATAGACTAGGTAGGGACCATCTGAGCAAACTGGGTGGGCTAAGTGGTTCTTTTCTGTTGACAAATTCTTTGTTTCTATGTTTCTGTGTTTTGGTGGTAGAAAATGGCCTGATTGGCTGAGGGGTTCGGAACCTAGTGCCTTACTTGGAGACACCCACTAGTCCAAGAACCCGTCCAGCATCCAGGATACAGCACATCACATGTCTATGCCTACCAGAATGTTTTAACAAGAAAACAAACATTTGTCAATGCCAAAGGTTTGCTTGCAGTGTAACAGGGCTTTGAACAGCACATACTATTTTTGGGACAACTCTGAAAAACATAATATCTAGACACAGTACAACTAATATTTTACCCGTTTGTGTAATTGTCACCCTATTTATTTATTACTAAGTACAGTTCCATGGAAACAGGATTGATGTCCTATTTGCTGTGTCTGCTTGTCTGCTTCTGCAGTCGCAATTCTGTTTGTGACATCCCAAACTGTTGCTGTGGAGATAATGATGATGTTATAAACAGGACATTATTATGGCATGAGTAGACAAACAGCCAAAGCTTGTAAGGTCAAAGGGACAGTAATCTTGGCTTTATGCCACTTCTCTCACAGAAACACATACAATGGTGGCAGAAAAAGACCGGTGGTCCATCCTGTCTGCCCAAGTTCCCTTTCTAATCCTTGGACCTTCTGTTCATCCAGGGTCCTAGGCTTCCCCCTGCTCCCCATTCTTCTTCCTGATCATGTCGCCCTGTGTTATCAATATAACTTTCACTCTGTTCCAAACATGCTTGAAAACATCAACTGTTTTAGCACCCACCACTTCAGCTGGTAGACAGTTCCATGGCTCCACCATCCTGTCTGTAAAATAACATTTCCTCATGTCCTTCCTGATCCTGCCTACTGTTAGATTCCTTTCATATCCTCATGACCTTGAACTAGCATTCAAGCTAAGTACTTCCTTGCAGTTCACCTAGTTTAGTCCTTTTAGAAACTTGAAAGTCTCTATCATATCTCCCCTCTCCCTTCTGGTCTTCGGCAAGTATACGTTCAGTGCCTTGAGGCATTCCTCGAAGACCTGCCCTGTTGGCCCTGAATCATTTTTGTCACCCTGCACTGCTGAGTTCCAGTCTGTTACTGTCTTTCATGAAGTGAGGGCTCCAAAACTGGCACAGTACTCCAGGTACTTCCTCACTAAAGATCTATGAAGGCATATTATTACCTATTTTATCCTGCTATCAATATCCCACCTAGACACCCATGCATCCTACTTGCCTTACCATTGGCCTTGCTGAACGGATTCAGTTGCTTGAGGATATCACTCATAATAACTCCTAGGTCACATTCCTCAGCCATAGTGCTGAGTTTCACCCCATTCATCCAGTACTCTGTCCTGGGGTTTATATTCCCAAGGAGCATTAGCTTGCATTGTTTGGTGTTGAATTTCAACTGCCAAACCTTAGGCCACCTCTCTAGCTTTTGTAAGTCACTCTGCATTTCCATGATTCCTGTGCGCTATCCACTCTCCCACAGAACTTAGTGTCATCTAAAATTATATGTTTCTGTGCCAACATTTGCCTACAGGTACCTCATTGGGGTGAACAGGAAGCAGGACAGGAGTCTTTCAAAAGAGAAAGAACACCAGGATCAGCAGGTATGCAATGAAATGGGGAGGGGGAGTGATTTTGAGAGGGATGTGAAGAAGTACTGCTTCACTGAAATGGTGGTAGACACATGGAACAGACTTCCAACAGAAGTGGCTGTGGTTGAAACACTGGGGGGGCTTCAAGCATGTGTGGGATAGACATATGAGTATATTACTAAATAGGTAGGGAGGAGGAAGGGTTGCAGGAGGCAAATTAAGGTCTGTAGCAATAGATTAGGCAAGGAACATCTGAACAGACTGGGTCAGCCAAGTGATCCTTTTTTGCTGACAAATTCTAAGTTTCTGTCTGTGAAAAGACACAACCTTCCCTGGATACCTTCTCCAATGTTGTTATAATTGAACATACTGAAGAAGGATTGTTCACTTGGGAACATAAGCAGAAAGCTGGTATGGACAGAGGACTGGGGTTATATTCTGTTTTAACTGAAATATTTGAATAGTTTTGTAAGTGAAATTAGTTCTATGTGTTAAAAATTATTACCTTGAGTTAGAACTGTTACTTGGGCTGTGATATTGTAACTTTGGAGGCTTGGGAACAGTTCTTTGGCAGTGATAATTAGAGTGAAATTTAAATGTGTTGTTTGCCTGGTGTTAGGGGAAGGGGACATTAACAGGAATTACCTTGTCTTTAACAGGAATTACCTTGGCTTTCATTGTTCACTTGGGAACATAAGCAGAAGGCTGGTAAGGACAGAGGTCTGGATTATATTCTGTTTTAACTGAAATATTTGAATAGTTTTGTAAGTGAAATTAGTTCTATGTGTTAAAAATTATTACCTTGAGTTAGAACTGTTACTTGGGCTGTGATATTGTAACTTTGGAGGCTTGGGAACAGTTGTTTGGCAGTGATAATTAGAATGAAATTTAAATGTGTTGTTTGCCTGGTGTTGGTAAGAGCCCTCCACCCACCCTGTTTTGTAGGCTTTCTTAAATACTGAAAAGCCACTGGGGGTTGGGATTGAAGGGCTGAGTATTTCTGTTTGGGACTGAAATTCGAAGCAACAGGAGCTGGTGGGCCTGTGACATCATACGGTACCTGATGTCTGCATACACACACTGTTAGTGGGACTGAACACACACTGGACTGTATGTGTTTGTGAGACTTGGGAACTTTATTGGTGGGGTTGAAATTGGGTTTGTAAATAACTGCAGTCAGTATAGAGAGAAACTGTATTCCAGGGGAAAGGGACTGAGAAAGGGGTGTGCCATTATAAACAGAGGGGATAACAGGGTGGCCATATTCCACCATGGCAGGCATCTTCAGAAGGGTTGTAGGCTGCACAGGCTGTGGGATGGCAATAATTCTCAATTGGGCCTGGAGAGAGGGAGGCTTCCCACTCTGTAGACAGCTATCTTGTATCAGGAGTGAGGTATATTGGTTAAGGAGTAAGCTGGGGAGCTGGAGGGTGTCCAAGGATAAGGGTGTGGATATGGGCAGCAGAAGGTGGGGCTGAGGGAGGCTGGGGCAATGTCTGAAATTACAGGACGTTATGTTACAGCAAGCAGGAGGGGGGATATTAGGGACAGAGGACCCTTAGATAGGGATGTTGACGCTAAGGGGAAAGTGTAAGGGGTGAACATTCTGAATACAAAGAGATTGGAGGGGGAAGAGTCAGGAGGGGCAGTTGTGCGGAAGCCTAAAACAGCAGACTGTGGGAAGGGAGCTCCTAAGGTGAACAGAGCAAGAGGGGAAGAAGAGGGGCAGTTTAGAGGTGCAGTCAGGGGAAACTCGGGTTACTTGATGGAGGCTGACATAGAGTGTCACGATAAATTTGAGCTACTATGCAACCTAGAAGGGGAGGAAGGGGTTGGTGGAAATGAGGAAACTTATACAGAGGCCGGGGGGAGGGAGTCGGATACCCATAGGGCATCACAGACTGGCATTGGAAAGGATAGAAATAGTCCCAGAGGGAGAAGGGGAAACATAAATGTTAAGCATATGGGGGAGATGCAACATATTGCAGAAATGAGGGAGGAGAGCATGATTGGAGAGAAACTGGGAGACAAGAAGGTGGGAGCAGAGCCCCCTTCAGCAGGGGGGTCAGTACCAAGGATGGGACCCTAGCTAAAGGGGACCCACAGAGAGCCTCTGGAGGCAGGGGTACTATTACAAGGGGAGGATGGCGGTGTGGGGGAAGGGGAAACCATCAGGGCCAGGATAAATGGTTCGGATAAGAGAGGGTTAAAGGGGACACCTATTCAGAGGGGTTTGAGTTAAGTGGGCAAAATAACGAGGGAGGCAGAAAGGGTAGGGTGACAAGGGGGTCTCTAATAAGGCAGGAAGACTCCCATGGAATTGAGATCATGAATAAAGGGGGAAGGGGGCTGAGAGGGCATAGTGGAGGTAACCATAAGGATGATGGCGGTGTTAAGGTTCTGTTATTGGGAGACTCGATGATTAGGGGTATCCAGTGGGAGGGACAGGGGGGTGGATGCCATAGCCAGGTGAAGGTAGTGAGTATCTCTGGGCTGACAGTGCACAGAGCAAAGTTCATGGTGTATGAAATGGTTAGGGATTGTGGAGGGAAACCGGATTTCCTGGTGCATTTGGGAACTAATGATCTAGAGGGAAATAGCATTTTGGAAATCCAAACAAGGTTCCAAGAACTTGCCAGAGTCTGTCGGGATAATGGATGCAACATTTCCTTTTCGGAGATATTGCCAGTACCAAAGGCCTCAGTGGAGAAAAAAATGAAGCTCACAGAGGTTAATGACTGGCTCATGAAGTGGGGTGAAGAGAGTGGGTTGGGGGTGTTAAGGAACTGGAATGGAGTTTGGGAGGATAAGGGACTATATGCCAAGGACAGGCTTCATCTTGCCCCATTAGGGAAGAAGTCCTTAAACAGGGGATGGCTGACTACATTCAAGAAAGGTGGGGTTTAAACTTGTGAGGGGAAGGATAAGGAGGGCTGACCAGAAGCCTCTCCTCAGATGAGGAGTAGCCTTCAAGCCCAAGGAGGGAGGGAAACAGACTGGGGTGGAGGTTTCAGGAGGAGCAGAGGGAGGATGGAAGTATAAGGAATCTGGGTGGGGTTTGACAAAGAGGATCAGGGATAAGGGGTGGGGGTTGGTGCTAGTAAATGCCATGAGCTTGGGAAACAAGTTGCCAGAGTTCCAGGCCATGCTGTTCGGGGGGGGGGGGTGGATGTGGTGGCAGTCACGGAAACGTAGACCAACAAAAACCATGACTGGGACCTAAACGTCCGGGGGTACACTATGTGTAGGAAGGATAGAAAGGAGGGAAGAGGGGGTGGAGTGGCTATGTTCATAGAGATGACATAGAAATTGCTAGGGTAGAAGAGGCAGAAGGAAACATGGAGGCCTTGTGGGTCACCTTACGATCCCCAGCAGGAGATAAGGTCAAGCTGGGTGTAGTATATAGGCCCCCCGGGATGAGTGATGTTCTAGAGGATGGTTTGCTGGACAACATCATTGCCCAGTGTGGACCAAAAGGGGAAGGAGTGGTGTTGATGGGGGACCTTAATATGCCAGGTACAAACTGGGGAACCATGTCCTCTAAGGTGGCCAAGGAGCAGAGGCTGCTGGACGGCTTCCAGGATGTGTTCTTAACACAGCATGTGATGGAGCCCACAAGGGAGGGGCATGTCCTGGATGTGGTTCTGGCAGATGGGGATCTGGTAAGGGACCTGGTTGTACAGGACCCCCTGACTGGGAGCGACCACAATACTGTCTGGTTTCAAATAAGCATGGGGGATCTAGGACACTGGCAGTGGACTTCAGGGGCAGACTTTGAGGGCATGGGAAATATTCTCAAGGATCACTTGAAGGGGATTACATCAATGACAAGTGTGGAAAGGAGATGGGAGGTCATAAAACGGGGACTTCATGAGGCAGTCAGGATCTGCGCTAAGTTGAAACGTAAGGGAGCAAGGTCACATAAACCATGCTGGTGGTCCAGTGAGGTACAGGTAGCAGTCAGAGAAAAGAAGGCTGCCTACAAAAAATATAAAACAACAAGAGGGGATAGGGATAAGGAAATGTACCATCTTGCATCTAGAAAAGTCACCCGTATGGTGAGGGGAGCAAAGTCCAGTAAAGAGCAGCGACTGGCACAGGGGGATATAAGGAGGGGAAAAGGGGTTCTTCCGGTACACTGGGGAGCGGAGAAAAACTAAGGGCCATCTCAGCAGATTGAGATCAGAAGGAGGGTGGGTGGAAGAGGCAAGGGACCAGGCAGAGATATTTAATGAGTACTTTGCCTCTGTGTTCACTAGGGAGGGGGATGGGATATCTACAAAGCAAGGCACGAAGGGGATAGAAGCGGCAGTGAGTGGGATCAGGGGAGCAACAGAAATGGAGCAAGAGGGAGGGAGAGGTACCCCAGGGGTGTCACATCTGGATAAGGATAAAAAGGCCAGTAAGGTGGAGGGGACGGATGATGCTATCTCTGCCAAAAGGGTGTGGTTAGCCCTCAAGGCCCTAAAGAAAGACAAATCTCCTGGGCCGGATGGCATTCATCCGAGAGTACTATGGGAATTGGCGGACATACTGGCTGCACCCTTGGCGGTGCTCTTCAACAGGTCACTTGAGACAGGGAGGGTACCTAGGGATTGGCGAGAGGCACATGTGGTGCCAATCCATAAAGGGGGGTCGAGGGAAGTACCAGGTAACTACAGACCCATCAGTTTGACCTCGGTGGTGGGAAAATTAATGGAGAGTATACTAAAGAAACGATTGAGGGTGTACCTGGAGGAGGTGGGAGGTCTGGATAGTCGGCAACATGGGTTTGTGCCAGGTAGATCATGTCAAACCAATCTTGTGGAGTTCTACGAATGGGTAACATAAGAACTGGACAGGGAAAGCCTGTGGATGTATTATTCTTGGACTTCAGCAAGGCGTTTGACTCTGTCCCCACAATGGTCTGGTGGAGAAACTGATGGGGTTAGAGTAGGCCCTTTGATGGTCAGATGGATTGAAACTGGCTAGCTGGACGCACCCAGAGAGTAGTGGTCTGTGGGGAGCTCTCGAACCCTAGAGAGTTGGTAGTGGGGTACCACGAGGGCTTGGTCCTGGGTCCGATCCTGTTTAATGCATACATATCGGACATCAGGGAGGGTATAGGGTGTGAAATGAGTCTCTTGCGGATGACTCCAAGATGGGAGCAGTAGTTGAGGAGAAGAGGGAGGTTGGCCTGCAAGGACCTGGACACCCTGGAAAGCTGGGCTCACACATGGAAATTAAATTTCAATATCACCAAGTGCAAGGTGTTGCATCTTGGTCGGGGAAACCCTAAACACAGGTACACCCTGGGAGGGGAGGCACTGGAGGCCTCAATAGGGGAAACAGACCTAGGGGTCATGGTGGATGCATGTATGAATAACTCTGAGCAGTGCAGGAGAGCAGCTAGCAAGGCAAACAGGATGTTGGGATGCATCGTAAGTGGGATCACCTCTAGGAGCAAGGAAGTGATTCTGCCGCTGTACAATGGACTGGTTAGACCACACCTTGAGTACTGTGTACAGTACTGGAGACCACACTTGAAGAGGGACATACAGCTCCTGGAGAGGGTACAGAGGAGGGCAACTAAGATGATACGAGGGCTAGGGGATTTGACGTATGAGGACAGACTTGAGGAGCTCTGCCTGTTTTCATTGGAGGAGAGGAGAGACAGAGGGGACATGATTGAGGTCTTCAAGTACCTCAAGGGAATAAATAGGGTAAACATGGAGGGGATCTTTAGACTAAAGCAGGGAGGTATCACCAGAGGGCATGGTTTGAAGTTGGAAGGTGGAAGGGTGAGGGGGGAAAGAGGAGGAGGTTTTTCACTGAGAGGGTGGTGGACCCTTGGAATGCACTGCCTGGCGAGCTGGTTCAGAGATACACAGTGTAGGGCTTCAAGAGAGTGTGGGACAGACACAGAAAGTGGATGTATCAGATGACGGCTTGTCCCAGTGGGGTGGGGATGGATGATAGGGGTTTCTGGAGCACAAGGGATGGGAGGGCCTCGGCACCCAACTAAGGATCTAAGGTTCGAGCAGACTCGATAGACCGTAAGGCCTAATCTGCTGGCAAATTGTATTTTAGTAAGACTGGGCCCATGACAGAGCCCTGTGGTACCTGGCTTGTGACCTCTCTTTCCTCTAATTTGGCCAAGTTAACCACAGCCCTCTGCTGCCTGCCCTTTAGCTAGTTTCATATCCAGTTAACTATGTCCTTAGCCGCACCCTGATCCTCCATCTTCTTCAGCAAGCATCTGTGGGGCACTGAGTCAAAAGCCTTACTGATGTCAAAATAGAGCAAATCCATGGTGTGGCACCGTCCAGCTCCCAGATCACCCAATCAAAGACAACTACTAAGTTCATTTGACAGGACATACCTGCCACAAACACATGTTGTTTGCTATCCTGGAAACCATCACTCTCTAGATAGCCCACAAGGTCTTCTTTGACCAGTAACTCCATCATGTTTCTTATGATAAAAGGTTAGACTGACAGGTTTATAGTTCCCCACTTTTTCCTTGTCCCCCCTTATGGAGAAGAACAATGCCTGCCACTCACCAGTCCTTTGGAAATACACCAGTCCATAGTGAGCTGTTGAATAATACTACCAGGGGTTCAGACAGCTCCACCACCATTTCCCTGAGTATCCTCAGATGCAACCCATCTGGTCCCTAGGCCATATCTATCTTTAGGGCCACCAGTACTTTATGGACATTGTTGTTTGTAAACACAGGCTGCCTCATCTCCAGGATTCCCTTTTCAGCTGCTTTAAAAAAGAAAAAGGGGAAATAATTGCAAAAATATAGTTCTGGCTGAATGGTACAAACTGAACAGAACTGTAAAACAATGGGTTGCAGGCTCAGTCACCCTCAAGGCCAGAAACAATATTGTCTAAGGAAATATGAGCTACAGTAAACTTGTTGCCAGTCCAGTGGAGTGGAGGGCTGAGATGCTGGATACCTCACCTCCCTCTACACTGACATAGGGTGAAAGAGTTGGAATTCAACATTAGAAGGAGGAGGCCAGTTGGGAGAACCAGGAGGAAAAAGTCCATAAGAAAAAAAAGGACTGCAAAAATATGTGAACTATAAATTGAGCTGTGTTTGAACCTCACATCTTCAAAGTTATCCAACTGGTATCAGGGGCTCTTTAATGAGAACATAAACGATGAATTGGGTAAATCAGCTCTTGCTGGTGTTTTCTGTTATTTATTGACATGCTGTTAATACTTTTGAAGCTGTTATGTTTGCATTATACATGCTGTTGTTTCCCCAACTCTGTTTAGTGCTTTCAAATAGGCAGTTCATCTGTATAGTTTAGGGGAAACACACATGAACGCACACACATACACACACACACACACACACACACACACACACACACAGTGTGAGGCTTGATGTTTATCTTCAAAGTCAGATGATGACTGCTACAGTAACTGGCTGATAGGCAGAAAACCAATGTGATTGGTGGGGATTTTTCCTTTGAACTTCAAGACATTTACGCCCATCAGCCAGCTGAACACTGTCATCATCAGCCTTGTCAGCAATGCCTTTTGAGAGGCAAGACTCCTGTATTTTTACATCCATTGGCTTATACAGTACACACCTACACAACCCTCTACATTACAGTACCAATATGTTTGCTTTGCGTCTGTGTGCAAACAAACATAAAAAGAGTTCTGTAAGCCATATGTGTAATGTAAATAAACCTTAACACCCATGACCTTTCTTTACTTTAAAAGCAACTTTTCTCCACATTTTTATAACTCCCCACCCACCTAACACCTAATATGTAAAAAGGTAACCTATCTACTCATCTTTTTAATGTCAAAATAGTTCTGTTGACCTGTACATCTTGTTTGCAGTTTTATCCTGTCTATAACTGTGATAAATATATTGTCAGTATCTCCATTACACTGTGTCCCTTCTACAGACCTCCTGGTAGCTATAGTACAGTACATTTCTAATTGCATCTATCCCGCCTCCATCTCTCCCAAGCACCATTTGCTACTCCTCATGGCTTCATTTATATCTCTGTCTTGCTAGATGTTAATTTTTCCTGCTCACGCTCACAAATTTAATAAAGGAATACTGGAAGCACATGCTTGCATTGTCCTCAATTTAATGTAAGATTTAAGGTTCCAGCCGATAACATCACCAAAAATAATATTGAGGCACACAATGCCACCACTAAAACATGGAAAATCAATTACATAATCAGTGAAAACACCGAACAATAGAAAACAGCAGAAGTCCTTATTTTGTGGGGGGCACCACCCCCACACACACACCCAATGTGAGGGGCTTCACCCCCCCACCGCCACATAGGAATTAATATAATTAACTCTGAGGGGGTATTGAACTTGGGGAAGGGGAAAAACTCCGGCGGGGGGAAATGTCTTTGGAAAAAAAAACAGTTCTGGGAGATGGGGACCCAAATTCTGGTCTCCAACCCTATTCTGCTGGAAGAAGCAAGTGCCTTATCCACTCCATCATAGGAGCAGCTCAACCAGACACTACACTTTCTGCACTCTTATCCTTTCCCCACTACTGCTATCCCTTCCCCACCCACACATACAGTGACAGGGGAAGGCATTGCTTTCTATCACTGAAATACCTGTCGATGTAAAGGCTCTCGAAATTATTGACTGCAACATTATTACAGCAATGTTATTTAAATGATACTGCAGGCGGATACGAGATTTAACACCTGCTCTGAACAACAAGTACTCCTGATTGTCATACACAAAAAAAGTGCTCTTCTTTCTCATAGATAGTAACTTTTAAAAAATACTGTAAATGATTCTGAAGGCAACCGGTCACAACTACCAGGCACAGTATTAAATAAAGCCAAAACCAGGAGAAAAGTAGCCATTAGCAGACAGCACCAAATAGTGGCACAGACATAGAATAGGAACAATAATTGTTTTTTTTACTTTAAAAAGATTAAAATGTCATAAAAGCACACTAACATATGAACATATGAATCTGCCAGCAGAAACAGGCCTCATGGTCTATCAAGTCTGCTCAAATGTGCAGCTAGCACCCTTACATTGCAGCTCTCCCTCCATCCCTTCCCCCTCACAATTACTCCCCTCTCACCCTGTCCTATCCTCTTTTAAAACTGCCCACTGTCTTACAAGATACCACCTCCTCAGGTAGAGCATTCCATTTAGACACCACCCTCTCCATGAAAAAATGTCCCCTCATCTCTCTCCTATATCTTCCCCCCTCCAATCTGAGACCATGCCCTCTCATGTTCCTCCTCCTCCTCAACTTAAAAATCCCTTCTGTACCTGTATTGTTTATCTCTGTCAAGTATTTAAATGTCTCGATCATATCCCCCCATCCTCATATCCTCCAGGGAGTACATATTTAACTCATTCAGCCTGTCCTTGGAGGGTTTGTCCTCCAGTCCCTGGATAATTTTTGTTGCCCTGCACTCTACCACCTCCAGTAATTTAACATCCTTCTTCAGAAACGGATGCCAGTACTGCACCCAATACTCCAGGTGTGGCCTGACTAGTGCCCTGTACAGAGGCACAATCACCTCTCTACTTCTCCTCTCCCAATACACCCCAGCATCCTGTTGGCTTTAGCTGTCACCTTTTTGCACTGCACCGAGTCATTCATATTCCCCATAATAACCACCCCTAGATCTTTTTCCTCCTCAGTGATACCTAACTGAACCCCTCCCAACTGGTAGTGCCTGCTTGGGTTCCTTGTTCCAAAGTTCAGTACCTTGCACTTCTTAGCATTGAACCCCAACTGCCACATTTCTGACCACCCCTCCAGCTTAGTCAGGACGTCGTGTGGCCTCTGCCACCCTCCCATGTCATCCATCACTGCCCCATCTTGGTATCATTGGCAAACAAACTGATCTTACTACTGATGCCATGTGAGATATCTGCTATGAATATCCCAAACAGCACCGGGCCCGGTACAGAGCCCTGTGGAGCCCAGCTTGTCACAGCCATTGGGGATGAGAGTTCTCCCCCCCCACCACCACCCTTTGCAGCCTCCCCTTCAGCCAGCTCATGATCCAGTTCACCATCTTAGTCCCCACCCCCACATATTCCAACTTTCCTCCCAACCACCCATGAGGCAACAAATCAAAGGCCTTGCTGAAGTCCAGATACAGGATATCCACTGCATGGCCCTTATCCAGTTCCCTCGTCACCCAGTCATAATACTCAACTAGGTTGGTCTGGCAGGATCTTTCTGAGACAAACCCATGTTGCTGACCATCCTGAAGTCCACTGACTTCCAAAAAGGTCACCAGCCTCTCTTTCAGGATTGTCTCCATTAGTTTTCCTATGATGGATGTGAGACTTACTGGTCTGTAATTGCCTGGATCATCTTTTGGCCCACTTTTGTTGATGGGCACCACGTGAACCATCCTCCAGTCTTGTGGTACACATCCTGTGCCCAGGAAGGTACTAAACAGGTCTGCCAATGACCCTGCCAAGACCTCTGCCAGTTCTTTCAGCACCCTGGGGTGAATGCAGTCTGGTGCTGGTGCCTTATCCACCCTTAGTGCCCTCAGACCCTCCAGTACCCTGCCATCTATAATTACCCCATCTGTCATGCCCCCTTGCCCACCTTCCTCATCCTCTGTGGTAGATGCCCGCTTTTCTCCTTCATGAACACAGAGCAGAAGTACTCATTTAGTGCTTCTGCCTGCTCGGCCCCCTTCTCCACCCATCCCCCGTTCTTCCTAATCCCAACTATCTGGTCCTTGCAGCTCCTTTTCTCCCTTATGTACCTGAAAAAGTTATTTTCCCCATCTCTGATGCCCTGTGCCAGCCTCAGCTCTCTGGATGCCTTGGCTACCCAGACTAGTCTGGTTACCTCCTTGGACTTCTTCACATACAACTCCCTGTCCTCTCCCCTCCCAGAGTTCTTGAACCTCCCAAATGCTGTATTTTGTTTTTTGCTCTCACCCCTTCCAAGACCTCCCGATTCAACCAGCTTGGTTTCTTAGCCCTTCCCTTCTTGCTCTGTGTCTTAGTACATAACCCAGTAGCCTCCACCAGTCTCACTTTGATAATTTCCATTTCTAGCTTGCATCTAAGCATGGATGAATTCCTGCCAGGTGCCTCTCCAAAATTTCCCCCATCATGCCAAAGTCAGCGTGTCTGAAGTCCACCACCTTGGTTCCTGTGCCTATCTCTTCCTTGCCCATGTTGAGTGTGATCCACACCAACTGATGGTCACTAACATTTATTTTGTTTGGGTTTAAATTCTTAAACATAATTTAATTTTTTACAGAGGACCAATTTTAGAATGAAACTGATGAACTGACAAATGAAACTAATAGTTTGCCTTGATTTGTTCACAAAAGCAGTAGATAAGGGTCAAGCAAGAGACTTACAATATTTTTATTTCAACAAGACCTTCAGTTTGGTTCCATGTGGAAAACTTAAACAAAAACTGAGGGATTTAAGACTATGTGAGGGACTAGCAGGATGAATAAGAAATTGGTTATGTGAAAGGACACACAGGGTGTTAGTAAATGGAGTTAAGTAAGCAGAAAGGAATGTTATGTGAGTTGAGTGCCACAGGGGCTAATCCTACTTCCAGTCCTGTTCAATATATTGATATATCACATTGGGAAAGGTATTCAGGGCAAAATGTGTCTCTTTGCGGATTGCACAAAACTCTGCATCGGAATAGATACAGAGGAGGGAGTTAGAGAATTTAAAAGGGATTTGGAGAGGGTGGACAGCTGGTCCAGGGTTTGGCAATTAATGTTCAATGCTAAAAAGTAAGGCTATGCAAATCAGAAAAAGAAACCAGAGACAGAATACTGAATGGAGGGGTTTGGTTGGAAAAAGCAGCAGAGGAAAGGGACCTGGGGTTATCATTAGTGATACCTTCAAAACCTCTAGTCAGTGTAACAAAACGTTGTAAAGCAACCAAAATGTTTTGGTGTACAATTAGAGAATTTGTTAGTCAGAGAAGGGAGGTGACAGTACCCTGCTTAGATCCCCGATGAGGTCTTACTTGGAGTATTGTGTCCAGTTCTGAAGGTCATCCACATCTAAAGAAGGACATGGAATGGGTTGAGTCTGTATAGTGCAGAGTCTCCAAAATGATACAGGATCAGCAGGGTAAATCATATGAAGTGCATCTGGCTCTTCTAAATTTTGCATGTACTGTATATGTTGAAAGCAAGAAGGGAGAGGGGTGACATGATAGGAACTTTCAAAGTTCATGAAAGAGATAAACAGGGTAGGCATTGAAGATCTGTTTACCAATAGTGGAAGCACAATGATGAGAGGGCATGAGTTGAGGCTTGTTGATGGGAGACATAGGAGAGGTGTAAGTAAATACTTCTTTACACAAAAGGTGGTGGAACCATGGACCAGATTGCATAAAAACATAGAATCATAGAATTTGATGGCAGAAGTAGACCAAAGGTCCATGGAGTCTAATCTTCCTATACTGTCTGCTAAAGTCATGGGGGTTCGGACTGTTAATGGTTTCAAGAGTGTTTGGGGCAGATGCAGTGGACTTGTGCACTAAAGGTGAAAATGATTAGTAGTAGCGTGGGAGTGAATAGAAGAGATAAATGCATCATAATGTAATTATCCCTCTATAGAGATAGGTTAAGCGGGAGGACGTAGGGAGTATGGGTGAACTGGATTGGTTGTGGGTCTTTTTCTGCCAATGGTTTCTATGTTTCTCTGTTTCTGTAAGTATAAGACACTCAAGAGCATTGATTGGAATGAGCAATGCACTTAAAGGTGCTGAAGGCACTAGGCACAAGTGCCTCATGACCGTCTTTGCACTTTGGTGTGCATTACCCATAGTAACATATGCTATGTCATGTCTTATTGAGTACACATTACTATTTTATTATATTACTATGGCTCCGATTCTCAAAACCCTGCTTCTGATGCAAGGTGCTTGCACCAAACAGATATGGTGCAAGGTGCACCTTGCGTCCAGGGCTGCCTCCACACAATTCACAAAGGTTGCCTGTGTCAACCGCAGGCTCCTTGCCCCAAACAGAGCTTGCACCAGCCCTGCACTCTGCACTGCCCTGCGACATGGTGCTAGCTGGACTGTGCTGACGCAAGCTGCAGCTTGCTGTTCACAGACTGCACCCAGTGGGAGAAATTCTAAGTCCCCTTAGACTAGCCAGGGCTGGCGTAAGGGGACATAGACATCGCTCCCCTGGGTGAGCTGTCCTATGGGTAGTGCAGTGTGCCCACCTCCCCAATCCCACCGTGACCCACAAGTGCCACATAGTGGACCCCCCATCCAGGTTGTGCCCCCATAGGGCATCCAGGGCAGGAGCACTCACCCAATCCTCGATGTTCCCCTCTTCATGTTGGTAGTGCCCCCCTCCAGATCCTGGTGTCCCAGTTAGTACCAGGACAAATGCCACCAACCCTCCCACTGGTGCCTGTGTCCCCCACCCATGCAGATAGTGTCCCCCCCATCCCCAGACAGATCAGGGGACCAGCACAGCCCTCCACACACCTCCGCTGCTGGTCCTTAATTGGATGGACCATGCAGCCGATGGTCCAAGGGGCTTGCAGCAAACCCTCCTGTGCGCATTGTGGTTGCTGCATGGCTGGGGTTGCCGCAAGCATTGGGTCTTAGGTGCCAGGACCCCTCCTATACCAGAATCTGGTGCAGGGTCCCTGGCACATGGGGCTTTGGCACAAGCTGCTGTTTGCCACAGCTTGCACCGAATGCAGCCCCATTCAAGAATCAGGCCCTATGCCTTTAATGACAGTCCACTGTTGCATTCTACTCCCACTGCTTTTATCTCCAAGTGGTAACCTAGCCTAACAGCAGGTGGAGAAGACCTACAGTATGATTTATATTGAAGCACAGAAGGAGAAGCAGTGTGAGTGACATAAATGATGCAGACTGGCTCACTTTGGAAGAGGAGGCAGGGCCAGTGTCTTTACTCATCATTTTCTGTTTTTAGAGCGCTGTTCACCATGCAGTCTTTCTGCCCATTTGTGTTTCCATGAGACACCAAAGGGTGGAGATACAGACAGCTTGAAATCTTGCTTCCCCTGTAGATAGAAGATTTCCTCTTAGATGTGACTTTCATGCCATGCAGCCCTAGAATGGAGTCCCTGCATTTGGTATTAACCTGGGTCACCAGAATGACAACAGACCCCCTGCTACTAAATCATGGGTTGGCCCACTCAGGTCTGCTTTTAGTGCATTTTGTCTTTTACTCCTCCAGTTTCCATTCATTTTACCTTGTGGGCCTTCTGGGATTCTACCCTTCTCCAACACTCACCAGACAGCTAATCTTATTAAAGGGGTAGTGAACTGCTTGATTCATAGACTCATAGATATGTGCCCACAGAAAAGGACCTACTTGGCTCATCGAGTCTGCCCATTAATCCATCTTTACTTACCCCCCCCCATAGATCCTCTTTTACCCACCTGCCTCTCCCTAGCCAACCCCTTGCACTTGTCCCATGCTCTCTTGAATCCATCTACCATTCTGTTCTCTACCCCTTCCTCTGGCAGACTGTTCCAGTTGCAACCACCCTATCTGTGAAGTAGTGCCCCCTCACATTACCCTTGAACCTGACACCCTCTATCCATGTCCTCTTGTTCTATCTTTTACCTTCCCTGCAAACAAGCTCCTCCCCACCTTATTAATCCCTTTTATGTACTTTAATGTCTCGGTCATGTCCCCCCTCTCCCTTCTTGTCTCCAGCGAGTACAAATCCAACACCCTTCACCTCTCCTCATATGACCTCCCCCCCAAGCCATGCACCATCTTGGTGGCTTTTCTCTGTTCCCTTTCCATGCTCTCTATATCCTTGTGTAGGTGAAGCCTCAAGTACTGAACCCCATACTCCAGGTGGGGCCTCACCATGGATTTATAGATTAGTATCAGTACCTCCCTCCCCCTACTAGTTATCCCCCTCCATATGCACCCCAGCATTCTGTGTGCTTTACCTACTGCCTTGCTGCAGTGGGTCCCCACCTTAAGGTTGTTTGTGATTATGATTCCTAAATCCCTCTTCTGCTCCATGACTTTAATTTCCTCCCCCGGAATGTACAGTTTGCTTGTCGATTATTCCTCTCCATGTGCATCACTGTACATTTTTTGGAATTGAATCTCAGCTGCCGCATTTCTGGCAACTCCTCCAGTAACCTTAGATCTTTCCTCATTGCCTCTACCCCTCTGAGATGTCCACCCTGTTGCAGAGCTTTGTATCATCTGCAAAGAGGCAGGCACTCCCCCGCAGCCCCTCCACTATGTCGCTGATGTAGATGTTATATAAGATGGGCCCCAACACCAACCCTTGCGGGTCCCACTCATCACCTGTACCTCCCCAGAATGCACCCCATTTACTACCACCCTCTGGCTTCTACCCGTCAACGAGTTCTCCATCCACCTTGTTGTTTTCTGACCCACCACCAAACTCTCCAGTTTCTTTACCAGTCTTCTGTGGTGCACAGTGTTGAAGGCCTTACCAAAGTTTAGATAGGCCACGTTCACTGCCCCTCCCCCGATCAACCACCCTTGTCACCCAATCGAAGAACGCTATCAGGTTCGTCTAACATGTCCTCCCCCTCATAAATCCATGCTGATATACATCCTGCAGCCTGCTCTCCTCCAAGTAGCTGATCACCCTTTCCTCAAGATTGCCTCCATTACTTTGCCCACCACAGATGTGAGGCTGACCAGGTGATAATTGCCCACCTCCCTGCTGCCACTTTTGTGGAGTGGCACCATGTCTGCCCCTTTTCCAGTCCTCTGGCACCCACCTTGTATCTAAGGACTGGTTGAATAACCTTGCTATTGGGCCTGCCAGCTCCTCCCTTAGTTTCCTGATCACGCAAGGATGCAGGGCATCTGGCCCCATAGCCGTGCTGGGCTGCTGTTCGTTTAACTCCTAATAGTCAGAGCTAAACTTCGTATTTTAAAACTCTTAGGGAGTTTTCTGCTGGGATTCGTTAGTTTAGAGTGCTGGCTTTAATCCTATCAGTAGCTAGGGCATTTTAGTGAAGTAGCAGCAGGAGAATAGGTTTTGCTTTTAGTTAGGGAGTTGTGATTTAGTATCATGCTGAATCTGTGCTGTCTGTTGGTGGCGTGCAGACACCGAATTATTTAAGGAGAGGACAGACATAGAGGTGAAACATTCTAACATCGAAATCCGAGAGCTACATGCGGTACTGACCTGTCTTGTTTTGTGGAATGTCTGCAATTGGAAGGATTTAGGACCTGCTCAGTGGCGGCGTGTGGTCGCGAGATGGACGTTTGAAGAGATCTAACTGAAAGAGGATCGTCTGGTGTGAGCCAACCAGTTGGTAATTCCTGGGATGTTGGGCATTGGCCATCAGTTGAGTGGTGGAGGTAACTGGTCAGACAGGAGGTGGGAGTTCCCTTGTCTGTAAGGATAACCCCTCCTGTCTCCTACCGGTCGCGGAAGGTTGTTTTGTCCTGGGGCCACCGAGTGCTGGTTCATGGTCTTTCGTCAATGGATAAGTATTTGTCTGCAGGTGAGCTCAAACTGTGCGTGTGTTCCCCGGTTTATTTTCATCTTCCCGTGGACTGGGACTATGGTTCGGCAAATGTACTGTGTCTTTCAAACTGAGTGAGAGTCAGTTTCTGGAGACTGTTCTGTAGATTTTCTCAGGTTGTACCTAACTGTGATCCTTTGGTCTAGCTTGGTGAGAGTTGGCTGGTACACCCGGAGGTACTCCCGAGTTGTTGGGGATGAGTGCCTTGTATAGCCTCTTTTAGTGGACTGGCCTTTGTGAGACTTGGTTGGCCCTCTAAAAGTATGGATTGTTTATATTTGCCGGTTTCTGTCCCTCCATTTCTTGAGACTCTGGCTGGTAAGAGCACTGGGAACCTCTCCTTTGTCTGATGGTGAGAGCTCCAGTGGAAACTGGGGACATTGTTGGCTTACTTGAGCCTGCTGGACAGTTCTTTCAAACTGGACAATTTTTGTTGGTTTCAGCAGCATACTTCTCTATTTTCTCCCTTACTGGGCTGGGCAAGGGTTTTGGGGTACTTTTTAGGGTTTTGGTGGGTTGTGGGGTTTTGGTTATATAGGAGAGGGTTGGGTTTATTATTTTATCTGGCTTAGTATGTGTTTTGGGGTGTGTGATTAAGGCAAGTTGTTTGTTAGTGTGTGAGTATGGTGTGAGTGAGATTAGGTGGGTGTGCCAGGACCTGATTGGGCGTAATAATAATAATAATCAACTTAATTTTTATAACACAATTCTAAAAACCAAAGTGCTTTACATAGTTAAAATACATATAAATAACATAGTAGACAATCCATAAGATACTAATGATACAGAGTGCAAATAGATCAAAGAAAATAATCACTGAATGCTTGCTAAACTAAGTGGGTTTTCAGGGCTGCCTTAAAGCTCTCCATGGTCCTGTGCTCTCAAATCTGGTGAGGTAGAGCATTTCACAGGGTGGGGGTACCATGCATGAAAGCCGGGGCTCCAGATGCAGACATTTTCAGATGAAGCCTGGGAACTTCTAACAACCCCTAGTCAGTTGACCGGAGAGGGTGGCCAGGGCTGTAGGGGGTCAGGAGTTCTTGCGGATAGCTTGGACCCAGTCTGTATAGGGCTTTACAGGTCAGAAGTTCAACCCTGAAGGTGATCCGCCACTGTACAGACAGTCAGTGCAGTTCACGCAGCACGAGAGTGATGAGACTGAAACGAGGAGTCCCCGTCAACAACCTTACCACAGCGTTCTGAACCAGCTGCAAGCGACGGATATCAACCCCTGGCAGCCCCAGGTAAAGGGAGTTGCAGTAGTCTAAGGCATCAGACAGCATCCTATTATGGGAGCCAGCTGCATCATCAATGCCTCCAGTGCATGCATTGCCCACACTACATAAATCAGCTGATGTGTCAGGGCTGTCTGGGAAGGGGCCAGGATAGTGTATGGGGTGTCTCAGCTGCATGACCTATGGCCCTTTATCCACCTCTTGGTTTCTAACACCACAGCAAGATGCTGTCAGGAGGTAGGGATTTGGAGGGGCCATGGTAATTTTAGACAGTGGGGTGCCCCATGCATGGCGGGGGGGGGTGGCAGGATAGAGATCGTCAGGAGCAGAAGGCATCCTGGACTATGACGGGACAAGAGAGAATCCAGATGTGTTTAGTACTAATCCCCAGGCAGTCCACCAGACTGAGTGGCCAGGTAACCTGATGGGCTGCTTTGTCCACCAGTCCCCTGTGGATGGTGCTTTGCAATGCCAGATCGATCATGAACAAGACTGCCATTGTCGCGGACTTGATTTCCTTGGTTGATCTGGCTTGCATCACAGAAACCTGGATTGGAGATGATGCCAGCCCAGTTTTTGAGGCTGCCATCCCTTTTGGGTATATCATTGTGCACGGCCCCACAGAGGAACGTAGGGGTGGTGGGGTAGCCATCTGTTTTAGATCCAACTTGGGCTTCACCATGTACGCAGTAAGAATCCCAGGTTCCTTTGAGTGTGTGGCTGTCCGGGGGAGTTCAGGTGCAGGCTGCAGGATTCTCCTGATTTACTGCCCCCCGGGCAGCAGGAGATTTCCTGTAGGAGGTTGCCAGATTCATCATCAATGAAATATTGGAAGCCCCCAGATGTATTGTCATGGGGGATGTCAATGTTTGGGTCAGTGATGAATGATCTCAGCTTAGTTATAACCTCCTCCAGACCATGTCATTGCTGGGTCTGTCACAAGTAGTTTGCTCTGTGACCCACCAAGGCGGGCACACTTTGGACCTGGTGTTCTCACTGGGGCTTGAGATAAATGATCTCAAGACTGATCAGGTGGCATGGTCCGGTCACTGCATGGTGTGGTTCATGTTCGGGGCACCCACTGGATGCTATTCCCCCACAGAGATGATGAGCTACTGCCATTTGTGGGGATTGTCCCTGGAGGGCTTTTTGGTGGTAGCTGGTTTATCTAGTGTGGGTAATGCATGCCTTGGAGGCATTGGCGATGCAGTTGGCTCCTATAATAGGGTGCTATCTGATGCCATTGACTCCCTTGCACCTGTCTGTGTATGACCCAAATCTTCCTACTTGAGATCCCTGTGGTTTGATGGAGAGCTCAAGGAGTTAAAGAGGAAGGGTTGGAGGTTGGAGCACTGCTGGAGGAAGACCAGGCTGGAGGAGGACAAACTAGCCCAGTGCGCATTACAATGTATACCAGGGGGCAATCAGCTATAAGAAGGCAGAATTTCTGTCCTGGGAGATTGCTGCTGGGAAGAACCAACCAGCTGCACCTTTTTGGATTATAGACAGGCTACTTCATCTGGACTCTCTACAGCCAAAGAAGGCCTTTTCTAATGCTGAATGTGAAGAGTTTGCTCAGTTCTTCTCAGACAGGGTGTCCGGTATCCAGCAGGGAATTCCTTCAGTCAACCACTCCAGAGCTGACAGTGGTCACTCGAAGTGTCATGAGTGCACTTCATCTGATTGGGGAGAGTTTAGACCAGTGGAGATAGATGAGGTCATTGAGGTAGCGAACAAACTGAAGCATACTTTTTGTGAACTGGACCCGGCACCGATGCATTTCTTGATGAGTTGTATTGACACTGTTGGCCTGGGGTTTGCCTTGATTATCTGGTGTTCTCTGTCAGAGGGGGTCTTTCCCGATGCCTTGAAGGAGGCGTTGGTGAGACCACTCCATAAGAAACCATCCTTGAACCCGGAGGTCATGGCACATTACTGTCCCATCTCCAACCTCCCATTTTTGTGAAGATTGTGGAGAAAGTAGTGGCTCTTCAGTTGGAGGAGCACCTTGTGACCCATGAGTTGTATGAATCCCTCCAGTCAGGGTTTCAGGCGAGGCATAGCACAGAAACCATGCTTGTTCAGGTGCAGAATGATATCCGCAGGACCAGGCTGGAGGAGGACAAATTGGCTCTGTGTGCGCATTATAATGTGTACCAGGGGGCAATCAGCCATAAGAAGGCAGAATTTCTGTCCAGGGAGATTTCTGCTGGGAAGAACTGACCAGCTGCACTTTTTTGGACTGTGGACAGGCTACTTCATCTGGACTCTCTACAGTTGAAGAAGGCCTTTTCTAACACTGAATGCGCAGACTTTGCTCAGTTTTTCACAGACAGGGTGTCCGGTATCTGGCAGGAAATTCCTTCAGTCAGCCTCTCCAGAGCTGCCAGTGGTCACCTGAAGTGTCCTTAGTGCACACCGTCTGGTTGGGGAGAGTTTAGACCAGTGGAGTTAAATGAGGTCATTGAGATAGCCACCAAACTGAAGCACACTTTTTGTGAACTGGACCTGGATGAGATGTGTTGACGCTGTTGGCCCGGTGTTTGCCTTGATCATCCAGTGTTCCCTGTTAGAGGGGGTCTTCCCCAACCCCTTGAAGGAGGCGTTGGTGAGACCGCTTCTCAAGAAACCATCCTGGGTCCCGGAGGTCATGGCAAATTACTGTCCCATCTCCAACCTCCCATTTTTGTGAAGATTGTGGAGAAGGTAGTGGCGCTTCAGTTGGAGGAGCACCTTGTGACCCATGAGTTATATGAACCCCTCCAGTCGGGGATTCAGGTGGGGAATAGCACAGAAACAATGCTTGTTCAGGTGCAGAATGATATCCACAGGACCAGAGATTAAGGGGAAAGAAAAATTCTTGTTCTTCTCAATCTCTCCTCAGCATTTGACACTGTGGACATTGTGTGTTGCTTGACCACTTTAAGGAATTCTGCAGACTCACCAGCCCTGTCATCTGCTGGTTTGAGTAATTTCTAACCAACATGAGGCAATGGGTTGTGATGGGAAATTTCTACTCCACCTCTAGTCTCCAGTTGTGCTGAGTTCCCCATGGTTCAGCCTTGTCCCCAATGTTGTTTGCAGTGTACATGTTGCCCCTGAGGAAGATAATTAGGAAGTATGGTTTCATTGCTATGCTGATGATACCCAGCTATACTTTTTCTTTGCCCCAGGAACATCCAATGTGGTAGATGTGCTTAGCAGTTGCCTTGCCGAGATCAATGCCTGGATGGCCTCCAGTTGGTTGTAGCTGAACCCTGATAAGACAGAGGTATTGGTGGTGGAGTCAAACAGAGTGTGGGATAGGATGGCCTCTGGTGCAGAGGCTGGATTTGTTTTGGGATCTGTCCCATTGAAGGCCTTCTCTGGGGTGTGGAATCTTGGTGTCATTCTGGACAGGGGATTGATGATGGAGGTGCAGTTGTCTTGCACTGTCCATTCCTGTTTTTTCCATTTCAGGAATGTTGCCAGGATAAAGCCCTTTGCTCTACCTCTTGATCTCCTCACTTTGACACATGCCTTGGTGACATCAAGGCTTGACTACTGCAATGTGCTGTACCTTGGGGTCGTGGGAGGATCTCTTTGCAGACTGCAGCTGGTGCAGAACACAGCTGCCAGTTACTTACAGGGCAGCCTTAATATTGTCATATTATACTGGTACTGCTTGAGCTGCACTGGCTGCTGGTCAAGTGGAGGATCCTATTTAAGGTGGGTCTTCTCATCTACAAGGCTCTACATGGCCAGGGCCCTGGTTACCTGACAGACTTTCTTACAATGGCTGTCTTGGTCTGTCCCCTCCACTCCTCCTATAGGGGCCTCCTGGAGATTTCCAGGACAAGGCTAAAAACAGCCAGTGACAGGGCTTTTAGTGTCACTGGCCCCATCCAGTGGAATTCGCTGCCCCTTGGGGTTAGGGAGGCCTCATCATTGGAGGTATTCAAGACCATCCTGTTCACCCAGGCTTTTTCCGACCTAGCCCTGTAAGTGAGATCATGATGCTATGGTCTCGATCTCAGTCCTTGGCCACCCTATTTTATCATCCCCTAGATAAATTTATCTTATGTTATTATTTATGGAAATTAATGCTGAAATATTTGAAATATATATTTGGAGCTTAGCTGTGTTTATTTGTGTATTTTATCTGTCTGTACAGCACCCAGAGACTCCGGGATCGGGTGTCTTTTTAAATAAAATGTGCCTTGCCTTGCCTTGTCTACCCTCAATTTACTTAACTGCTCCCTGACCCTGTACTTACTGACTAGGATCCATCCCCCCCACTTCCTCCCTTCCCTTACCCCCTAGCACTGGTCCCCTTCCATCTGCCTGTATTGTGAAGACCGAGCTGAAATATCTATTCAGTACTTCTGCCTTCTCGAAGTCCCCTTCCACCTGTACTTCCCCCTCCCCCTTACTATCCCATGTCTTTCCTTCCTCCTCTCCCCTGTATATCTGACAAAAGTTTTATCACCCCTTCTGGCCTGCCACACAATTTGCTCTTCCATTTCTGCTTTCGCCCTCCTAATCCTCTGCCCCGCCACTTTCATCTTTTCCCTGTAAGTTTCTCTGTCCTCCTCCCCCTGCATCCTCTTATATTTTCTGAAAGTCCTTTTCTTCTCCCCTATTACCCCCTTTAGTTCCTTGTTGAACAAAAGTGACCTCGTCCTGCTTTTGCTCTTCCTCATTCTTCCTTATACAGCTGTCTGTGGCTTTTAGCAACCCCCCCTTGATCTCATTCCATAGGTCCTCAACCCCCTCTATTGTCTCTTTTCCCTCCATTTCCTTCTGAAATATTTCCCTCATTCTGGGAAAATCTGCCCGCCTAAAGTCTAGGACCTCTGTAAGAGTTTTACTTTCTTTGTACTCTGCCCTAACTGTGAAGCCCACAGTATTATGGTCACTTGCTCCTAGGCTGACCCCCGCCTCCACCCCCTCCATGCTATTCCCATTTGTGAGGATGTCAAGTATGTTGTCCCCTCTGGTGGGGTACTTGACCAGCTGCTGTAGGAAGGCTCCCTGGAGGGACTCCAGGATCTCCCTGCTCCTGGCTGACCTAGCTGATGGGATATCCCAGTCTATATCTGGGAGGTTATGGTCACCCACCAACAGAACCTCCCCTTTAAGCACCATCTCCTGACCTTCCCTCAGCATCTGCATGTCTACTTCCTCATTCTGCACTGGAGGTCTGTAGACCACACCCAGCCATAATTCTACCCCTGCCCTCTTCTTAATAGTGATCCACAATATTTCTGCTTCCCCATGCTCCCTCTGCCCTTCCGTTGCCTTAATGTCCTCCCTGATGTACAGTGAAACTTCCCCCCTTCCTACCTGCCCTATCATTCCTGAGCAATCTGTACCCCGGGACACACACCTTCCATGACTGATGCTCAGATCACCAGGTCTCCATTATGGCTACAAGATCCAGGCTCTCCCCCACCATTATAGCCTCCGAATCCACCATCTTGTTCCCCAGGCTTCTTGCATTTGCGTAAAGTCCCCTTCACCATGTACTTCCCTTCTCCCTATCATTCCTTTCTTCCCTGCCTGCTCTGTACCCTGCCCCCTTCTGCGGGGGAGTGCTTGCTAGTCCTTTCTCCCCTCCTGTTGAGCCCTCCTTCAGCCTAGCTAAATTCTCCCCCTTACCAGTTTAAACTCCCCTAAGACTGCATCAATGCACCCTTGCAGTCCTCCCCTCAGTAATCCTGCTCCCCTCTCACACAGATGCAGCCTATCCTTCCAGTATAAGTCCTCTTCCTCCCATGTGCCCCCCCATCCACCTATGCAGGTGAACCCAGCCATTCATTGAATTCCCTGGTTCTTTCCTGCCTAGCAGTGCTGGCACATGGGATTGGCAAAACCTTCAAAAATGCCAAGGATTTTAACCTATTCCCAGCATCTCTGTGACAGAGCCCTGAATCTGGACCCCCTCTGCCTCACTGCTTGCCAGATCATTTGTTCCTAAGTGAATGATAAGGTGTAGTTTACCCACCAGCCGAGCCCTCTCCCTGATTTTCTGCACTGCCCTCCCCACCTCCATCCCCGGTTCTCAGAAGACTGACTTCTACCTGTATGTAGGACCCAGCCTGATCCAATGTATCCCCTTAATGATGGAGCCCCCAAACACCATGGCATTCTCTATCTCCACTACAAGTGGATCTGATCCTTTATCCGGCGCTCCCCCATCCTTGTCCTTCTCCTCTTAACTACTTCCTCCTGCCCTGAGCTTCCTCGTAGCCCCCCCTGCACCCTCCCGGTTCCTTCCCTGAGCCACCTACAGTACTTTACTCCCCTGGTTCCCCCCTGTTTCCCCTCCAACATTTTCCCTGTTGTAAGGTTCCATCTCCCTCTTGCCATTCTCCCCTCTGATCCCCTAATTCTACCGTCCTTGTTTTCCCCGCTTTCCTGAACCCCATTCTGCCTCCTGCCTCCTGTCTCCTTCTCCCCTTCTCCTCCCCTTGCACTCCTGCCTTGCCTCCCTGCACCTTCTGGTTCTCTTTCATACTCCCCTTCCCACCATCTGCTCCCTTCACTGTGTCTTTATCCTTTCTTGCCAATCCTCACCCTTCTATCCCACTCCCCCTGTCCTCCTTCTCAGTTGGTACCATAATTCCATCTTTCTCTCCCTCCCTGTATGTCTGTATCCCTTGCTGTCCTTCTGCCTGTCCCTCTGCTGCCTGCTTGCCCCTTCCTTGCCCTTGCTCCCTTTCCTTGCCTTCTTGCTCCTCCTAGATTATTTGCCTCACTTCCTTGTTCATCTCACCCCTTCCTCTTCTCTCATTGTGTTTTGATCCCTTGCTTCCATCCATCCACTTCCACCCCTCCACCTTCCTACCCATGCTTTCCTCCCTTCCCTTCCCTCTGCCCTTCCCCACTCTCAGGCCCATACTTGCTGTACCCCCTGAACTTTTCAGAACTTCCTCCTCCATTCTATCCAACAAAGGTGATTACCAGCTAGACACTATAATGCCCCCCAATGTGTGTTTCCTTACCTCCTGCTGCTCAGCTGTGATACCATCCTAGAGCCCTAGGAGCCCCCTTCTCTTTACTCTGTGCCACCTGCCAGCCATTACTCCCCCCACCTTGTATGGGACCCCTTCCTCCCTGATCCCCCCTTTCCTGCCCCTCTGCTCCATGCCACCAGCCAATCTCATATTTCTCCCTGTCCTTTGTAGCAGCCCTCAACATCCTCCCCTAATACTAGTATTACATTAACATTTAAAAGTAGTAAACTGTTATTGTATCTTAAGTATTTTTAATTTTCTCTTTTGCTAAATAGAAGATTTAATACCTGAAATTATTAGGTGCAATGTGTGGAACACTGGTCTACCTAGATGCTAACATAACATATCTAGATTATATCTCATGAGCACTGTGACCTCACTGACTGTGATATCACAATTGATCAAGACAAGCCAATTATCATCTGTCAATTTGGTCACTTGTAGGGGTGCTCAGATTCTCTGAAATCCATTCTGTCTGAATCCAGCAGAATTTCAGAAATTCTAATTCTGAATTAGATTCCATTTATAGCAATGGAATCAGAATAGGAAATGAAATCTGAACTCTGATTCTGGTTCCTAACAACCTGAGGGAATAAAACACCACCCTCCATGGCCCCCCGCCAATGGTCACAAATCTGGAATAGGTTGTATAAGGATGTTAGGTGGGACCGCTATAGATTACTTCAATTTTATACATTGCATGACTTATATTACACCCCTATAAACTCAATAAAATGGGGAACCTTCTATCAGACACGTGTACTAGGTGTGGGTCCCAGAGAGGTACACTGCTTCATATTCTTTGGGAATGTGATACGGTAACCCCCTTTTGGGAAGATATCTGATCAAAACTCGGCCACCTCCTGAGTTTACAGAACACCTTTCAACCAGAAATTTGTATCTTGGGGGACTCGGGAGAAACCCTAATAGGAAATCAAAGGAAACATATGACCTTGATATCTCTTTGCGCTAAGAAAATTATACTACACCATCGGTCTGATCAACAAACTCATACGTATACAGAGTGACATAAAGAAATTCTTTTCACTCTGCAAGCTGAATATCTCCTTGCGAGTATCTCTAAGCATAGCAATAAATACCAGAAGATATGGGCCCCATTACACACCTTATTATTCATTTAGTGTTATTCTGGATCTTATTTGGATCTGACAAAGCTCTGCTGATGTTAATGATTAATTGTCCATCCCCCTTTTCCTTTCAACAGGTACTACCCCAGTTTTATACAATGTATGTTGTGGCTTCTTTTTCTTTTTTTACCTTAGTGATGAAATGGGGGGTGGTGGGGAGGGTGTTACATACTATCTTCTATATATACTCTTCTTTTGTACTCAGTTTTGTTAAATATTATCAATATTGCTCCTGATATTTAATTTTGGGTATTGAAGTTGGGTGAAATAGCATAAAGATGTCTTATCTGTGGTAATCTACACACTTGAGTATCACAGGAGCATATGGGATCATAATGACTTGTTATGTACTACTGTTGTTTATTAAGTTGTCTGTACAAGTTTGAATTGTTCACAGAATGTAAATGTAATAGTAAACCTAAAATGCAATAAAGTTTATTAAATTTGAAAGGAATAAAACACCACCCTGGTGCACACAAACTTCAAAACAGTAAAGTCAACAGTTATTAACAACTGTTCCTCATCCTTTTTGTGAACATGCACCCTTTCACCACCTGCTGTTCCATGATCCCCGACTCCCCTTTTACCTTTTAAGTCAGCTGCTTTGGGGTATCCTCCACATACTGCTACACCTTTCCTTCTACAGTGCTTTTGTCTGGTTTGGTGGCAAGTCAGTCATGGTTGCAAGTTAACTTTCTTCTTCTTGTGTCTTATTATGCATTGTGCTTACCACTTACTCGGGTTTATGTGATAATGGCAAAAGCCTAAAGGTGATCACCATTATCGCAAAGTCAGAGTGCTGAAAATTTATTTCAGCACTCTGACACCCTGGCGCACAGCAAAATGGCACTGGGGACTTAGTTGTTTAATGTTTTATGTGGGAAGCTGTGCCCCCCGCACTGTCCTACTTAAGGATTCTCAGCTCCCAGAGGGTGCAAGTCGGAGGGGGTGAAAAACATAAAAAAAGGAAAGGTTTGAGCCGGGTGCAACAAAAATGCACCAGAACTCAGACTCTAACCCAATACCCTGCCCACCAACCCTGCCAACCCACTTACCACACCACGGGGTCGGCTCGGCAACCCACCATGGCACCAACCCTCATACCCTCCAACCACTCACTGTGCATTCTCCTCCCCCGCATGCATCATTATGGCGACATCCCGTCACACTATATTTGCTGACCCCCCAATCTGGCTGCCCTAGCCATCAGTAGCCTGCAGACATGCATTAGGAATTGTCACCGTTATTAGGCACCCACTGATGCTAATATCTCTGCTACCTCTTACTCCCTTTTTGACCCTTCCCGATGTTCCCCTAACAAGCACCATGCCACTCCATCCTGTGGGTCATCTTTTGATTCCCTGCTGGAACTTCTGTGGCTTGACTGTTGGTGCTGGTGAACTGGCCTCCTTTTTGAAACCCCCCCAATGCATCAGTGCTCCTACAAGACGTCCAGGCTCCTGAGTCTGACTGGAAACCTCCTGGACTGGTCCACCGAGGAGCATCCCCAAGCTGCAACAACTTCCCCCAAATGCAGGAAAGTTAAGTTCCTGTTCCAGTCCTCATCATAACTCTTGCTAGCCATGCCAGGAAACCAGCCATGCCAAGGCTGATGCCCTCTAACTGGGAGTGATCTACCATCAGCAACCCTGGTTTTCTAAGTTCTGTCTCCCAGGTCAGCATCAGAAGATGGCTTAGGGCTAACCCAAGATGTAGTGCTAGCAGACCACCTCTCATGCAATGCACAATTATGCATAGGGTTATGGTCACTGCCAGGATACATCCATCCTGTCTGACCAGGGACTAAATGCATGAGTGTCAGTCAGTGTATGGTGGGCAGTGATGGGGGACATGGAGGGACAGACATTTGGGGCTTTTTCAGGGGTTGGGTAGGGGGAATTGGGGAGTTGTTTACAACAAAAGGAGAAGGACTTGGGAACTGTTGTGTGGCTGAGTTTTTTTTTTTTGCCCTGGCAGACAAGCCATATGTTAAGTGGTGGAGAATGAATGGACATGCACAATGGAGCAGGGACTTAGGATCCTGAGTCCAGAAGACCCTAGGCAGTGTGGCTGCAGCAAGGTTGTCAAGGGTTATGTTCACAAAACACAAATTGATGGGTCTATGTTTGCACTGTGGGTAGATGCGGAATCGGGTTCTGATTCTGATCCTTTTTCAGACTTCAGATTTATGACTCCCAATACTGAAAAATCTGAATCTGAAAGAAAGCCTGGAATCTGATGCTTCCAATTCTGTCAGATGGATTAAAAGCAATCCAAGTTACTAGATGGAGATAACAACAATGTTGATGATGTATGAAAGTTAATATCACTAGAAATATCAACTTTTGGATTTCTGTTCCAAGTATGAGACATAATAATAACAGGCACACACCTTTCTAATAGCAGAAGGAAAAAACACTTCAGAAATAATATGTAATACCTTTCTACTTTTAAAATGTAATAAAATGTTCTTTCTGCTGATTCTGGTACTACTAATTCTTTAAATAACCTCACATAATGGTGTCTGTAGGCAGTCAATTATGGAGCAGGATCCACTACCATCTAAGAGGGCGGAGGTCAGAGGACAAAGTCGTTATTTGTGTAGCTGCCTTGGATGGATGGATGGATGGATGGATGGATGGATGGATGGATGGATGGAAGGATGGATGGATGCCCTGTAGCTGCACATGCAGTTCCTGCAACAGCTGTAAACATTCCTACCCTCCCTGATGTAGGGCCCCCAACTGCACCACCACCTGTGGTCAGCCAGGTGGTGGTAGTGATGTGAGGTTTTGCTGTCCTCTCTCCCTGGAGGAGGACAGCATCCACTGTGATACTCAATTCTTCTTCTTCTCCTAGCTGGTCCCCGATGATTTGTACCCATTCCCAAACCTAGGTTGCAGGCATTGACAGCAGTAGTACCACCATGTGATGGCTGACTTGCTGCCATCAGGATTTTTAGAAAAAGTTAATGTTCGGGAGTTTGCCAATGGCCTGGCCAATCAAGCTCAGCAAAGACTCCAAATGATCACAGAAACAGAACTTGTTATTGACTTCTTCAATTCAATGCTTCATCTGCTTGTGACTTCTGTGCCTTAACATGATGTTTGCAATAAGTCCTATCAGCTACACATAAACATATAGAAACAGAAGCTGATGGCAGATAAGGACCGCAAGGCCCATCCAGTCTGCCCCATTTCTTTTTCTACCTTATAAATGTGCCATCGGCCTTTACTCTATCAATGGCCTATCTATTCATACTCATCTGTATTGATCCCCTATGCCTATCCCATGCCTGTTTGAAGCCCTGCACTGTATTCCTATCCACCACTTCCCGAGGTAGGCCATTCCATGCATCCACCACCCTTTCTGTGAAAAAGAACTTCCTCACATTACCCCTTAATCGGCCTCCCTCTAATCTCATGCTGTGTCCTCTTGTCCTGCTATTTTTCTTATATTGAAACATGTTAGACTCTTTCACCTTGTTAATGCCCTTAAGGTGTTTGAATGTTTAGATCAGATCACCTCTCTCCCTCCTTTGCTCTTGGTTATACATATTGATCTCATTAATCTGTCCTCATATGTTTTCTGATGCAGTCCCTGCACCATTTCAGTTGCCCTTCTCTGGACTGCCTCAGTTTGGTTAATGTCCTTGTGAAGGTGTGGCCTCCAGTACTGCACACAGTACTCCAGATGGGGCCTAACCAGTGTCTTGTAAAGAGGGATCATTGTCTCCCTCTTCCGACTTGTGATACACCTACTAATACACCCTAACATCCTCCTAGCCTTACCTACTGCTTTAGTGGTCTGCTTGGATGATTTCAGGTCATCTGTGATGATGATGCCCAAGGTTCTTTCTTCCCTTGTGACTGCCAACAACTCCCTTCCCAGCCTATAGGTGGCTTCAGGATTTCTCTTCCTCATGTGCATGATCTTGCACTTCTTTGCATTAAACCCCAGTTGCCACTCTTCTGACCATTTTGCTAGTTTATCCAGATCTCTTCTTATTCTGCCCACCTCAGCTGGATCATCTACTCTGCTGCAGATCTCGGTGTCCTCTGCAAACAGACAAACCTTACCCTCCAGTCCATCTGCAATGTCACTGATGAAGACGTTGAAGAGGACTGACCCCAGGACTGATTCCTGAGGTACCCCACTTGTAATTTGCATCTCTTCTGACTGTATACCGTTTACCACCACTCTCTGTTTTCTGCCCATCAACCAGTTTGCCACCCAGTTGACCAACTTCTGACCCACCCTGAGCCTACCCAGCTTATTAATCAATCTTCTATGTGGAACAGTATCGAAAGCTTTGCTGAAGTCAAACTGCTCCCCCTTGGTCTGCCACTCTGTTACCCAGTCAAAGAAATCTAAGAGATTAGTTTGACAGGACCTTCCTTTTGTAAACCCGTGCTGTCTTGGATCCTGTGCACCTATGGATTCCAGGTGTTGCACTATCCTTTCCTTAAGGAGTGCCTCCATAATCTTGCCCACTACTGAGATAAGACTGACTGGTCTGTAGTTCCCTGCCTCCTCCCTGCTACCACTCTTGTGGAGCGGGGTCACATGAGCCCTTCACCAGTCTTCTGGGACCTCTCCTGTGCTCAGAGACTCACTAAACAGTTCTGATAATGGCTCTGCTAGTTCCACCCTTAGCTCCTTTAGTACCCTGTGATGTATGCCATCAGGTCCCATTGCCTTGTCCACCCTAAGCTTATCGAGCTCTTGTAAGACCCTTTCTTTTGTGAAGGGACTAGTGCTCACCTCCCTACCCCATGTGTCCATGGTGCTGAGCTGTGGGCACTGACCTACCTTCTCTTAAGTAAGTACTGAACAGAAGTATCTATTTAGGAAAGATGCTTTTACATGGTCCTCCTCCTCACACTCTCCCTTATCTCCTTTGATCTTAGCAATACCCCCTCTGGACTTTCTCCTTTCACTAATGTATCTATAGAAAGTCTTGTCACCTTCTTTTACTGTTTGTGCCAGTGTTTCCTAGGTTTGGGCCTTTGCCTGCCTTACTGTCTTCTCTGCTTCCCTTAGGGAAGTTTGGTATGCCTACCTATCTTCATCCCGCTGCATTCCCTTATATTTCCTGAAGGCCAGCCGTTTGGCTCTGACCTTTTCTGCTACTGTTTTTGAGAACCAAAGAGGTTTCCTTCTTCTTTTGCACTTCCTTTTCTCTCTAACACAATGGGATGTTGCTTCAAGTATTGCATCCTTGATGCTTGCCAACTTTGCTACCCCCCTCACCTGTATTTCTTTTTGCCAGGGATAGCTTAACTCTGTTGGCCATCTTATCAAAGTCAGCTCCTCTGAAGTCCCATATTTTTGCCTTGGAATGGGATGATTTAGTTGTAGTGGCCAAACTGAACCATACCATGTGATGGTCACTGACCCCCAGATGACCTTCTACCTGGAGATCTGTGATACTTTTCCTGTTAGTCAGTACTAGATCTAGGATAGCCCTGTCTCTTGTGGGTTGTTGTACCAGTTGTTTGAGGCCCTTCCTCTGCAGGGAATTCACCATGTGTCTAGTTCTGGCAGATGTTCCTGCTGGTATTGACCAATCTGTATCTGACATGTTGAAGTCTTCCATTATCAGAACCTCCCCTTTAGCTGTCATGTTTTGTATATCTTCTAACAGTAATGTGTCTATGTCCTCCCCCTGGTCTGGTGTTCTGTAGACAACCCCAGTTCTTATGGCTGTCCCATTTCCTGTTTCCAGGGTGACCCACAGTTCTTCTGGCTCCTTTTGTGTATTCTGAATTTCTGTAGCTTTGATATTTTCATTGACATACAGGGCCACTCCACACCTCTTTTTGTACCTCGGTCTTTTCTGAACAGTACATAGCCACGTACTGAAGTCTCCTAAGTGTGGTTACTGGTAAACCACATGTCGCTAATGCCTACTATGTCCAGTATAGCCTCTGTCATTATTGCCTGCAGGTCTAGGATCTTGTTTCCCTGACTGCAAGCATTTGTCTACATGATATTCCATTGACCAGATTTCAGTGTGTTAGTTGTTGGGTGAGGTCTAGCATTTCCCCTGTGAGTCGTATGGGGAGCCGGACCTTTTTTCTTACCTGGTGATACAAATGAACTGCAAACATGCTGAACTTCTGTTTGACCATGAGCTGAGGGGGGAGAGGTGTTCTTCCCATTCGATGTATGTGGTGCTGCACCCCCTCATCATTTGCTAGTTTAAATATTCTGCAAAGACATCAAACTTCTGCCCCAATGCACTGACTTCCTCCTTAGTCAGATGCAGTCCATCACATTTAAAGAACTTTCTCTCCCAAAACTGATGCCAGTTCCCTACAAATTTGTGTCCTTTTTCCTGGCATTAGCCCTTGAGCCACATGTTTAGCTCCCCTATCTCGCCTTCTCTGACCTCCTGTCCATCTGCTCCCCTCTCTCAGACTGGCAGGATCTCAGAGAAGGAGATGCCGGATGGAATGGATGATAGTTTGTCACCCTGCCTGGTCAGATGTTCCTTGGTCTCCACAACTGACTGGTTGGCGAGATCATTAGTCCTTATGTGTACCAGGATGTCAATGTTTTCCCCGCTTCCTGAACAATTTTAGCAATGCGGTCAGTGTCTCTCCATGCTGATGTGCCTGGGAGACATCTGACCATTACCCCTGGCTGGAGATAGGTATCAACTCCCCGAATCACGGAGTCTCCTATAATCAGAAGTTTTTGGATTCCCTTTTTGCTTTTTTGTTTTGGTTCCTGTTTTGGGTATGTTTTATTGTGCTAGTTCCTGTGCTGCAGTGTCCTGCTCTGCAGTGTCCACTGCCTCTTTGTTTGATTTCTGAGATAGAGGCAGATACCTGTTTGTAGTTTTTATATGATTCATGGAGGTAATATTTTGGAGAGCACTGAGTGATGGGGCACCTGATTTGCCCTTCCTAACTGCCTGCCAACCTCCTGGACCAACTACCCTCTGTGGTCAAGGTGCTTCTGTTTTATGTTGGGGAAATGGCAGGTGGTTCTTATAATATAGTTCCTCTTGAATATGAAATTTGAGGTGTGCAGTTACTGCCCATGCTGCCTGGAGCTGAGCCCTTAGCTCTCCAATGGCCCAGCATGAAAGACAGTGTCCTAAATCCTGTAAAACTGCCCTTCTGAAAAGTGTTCTGCTGTGTCTGCAGTTAATGATATAGATTCCAGATAATTTACTGGGTTTATAACCTGGTCAGAGTAAGTAGAAGGAAGAAAATGAAAGCAAAAGTTTGATTTTGTGTTTTGTTTGTTTGTTTTTGTATAACTTGTTATAACAAGTTAAATTACTAGTGCACCTGTAAATGAGGTCACAGTGTTGATATCCCATTGATCCGCCCCTTCCTGCTTTGCCGCAGAAAATGTCACAACTGTGCTACCTTATAAAAGAAGTGTAGTGTGGGGTGGTTGGGGATGGGGGTGGGTGTCTGGGCTCTTCCCCTGCCAAAAAAGAAGAACCACAGATGAAAGAAACAAGGAGGTAAGAGCAGACACAATCAGTCAGCAATAAATGTAATAACCCTGAAAGCTTATCCTAATGATAGATAAAACTGCAAAACCTGTAAAGCACCACCTGTAATAATTTCACAGCAGATATACCCTGTAAGAAACACTTTGCTACAGAGAAAAATAAAGCAGCTACAATGGCCTATCCCTTTTTACTCTCTTACCAGCTCCAGCTATTATTTTCTGTTGCCCCCTATTAGCTACTGTGTTTCCCTAATTGTTACCATGCATTTTATATTGCACAATTCTTGTGCCCTCTCATCTGTATCTATGTACCTAGCCTTGTTATGTTAGCTCAGGTGTTGCTAGTTCCTTATACTTATTTGTCTACTGTTAAGCTCACTGTTAGGCCCAACATCCTGTATAAGCTGTAATTACTGTTTATTATCATGTGGTCTTTCATATCTCATGTTTATATATGTATATATACTATGTATAAGCTGTAACTTCAGTTTATTATCAAATAGTTTGCATATCTCATGTTCTATATGTATATATATTATGTATCCTTTGAACCCTCTCCCCTGCCCCCGGGTTGCACCTGGAATTGAGCCTGGCTCAGTGTGCCTTTCCTGGTTATCAACATTTAAATAAATAAATACTTTTCACTTATCTAATATACAGTATCTACCGATGTAACTGACCTCTGTCACTTAAGAGTCTCTTTTGAGAAACAATATAAGTACACTAGAAAGCAATCACGCTTCAAACTTTTTAACACTTGCACTCTTACTTCACCATGTTTTCTGAATTAATCAAGTTCCAGTCATACTTAAATTAGTCCTGAAGACATTAAACCCCATTTATAATAATTCTTTTATCCCAGATCATTTGTCCGTTACTGATACAGTCCAAGCCACTTGAATGAGATGTGGTTAGTTGGGATGTTTGCTTAAACGGGATGTTTCCCTAGTAACCAGTTTTTGTCTAATTGTAGTTAATAGCACCTGTGCATGGAGAAGTGGATGCCAATTCCACTTAATTGTGATGCTCTGAGGAACACTCTGCTGTAGTATACGGGCATTGCAACAACAGGTGTCAGCTTCACTGTTCAGTGATTTTCTGCAGTGGCAAGCAATCTAACCAAATGGAAAGAGTTGTTACTCTCACAATGAGTGAGGGTCCTTGAAGCCTTAGAAATGCCCAAAACATCCCTTTCTGTTGTTTCCAAACAGTTTGGGATTTCTAACAACCAGCCTGGCAGAATTAGTCAGAAAAGAGATAGCATTCTGGCAGAGTGGAAGGCAAACTCAAATCCTGACCACAAGAGAAAACATGTAGGGAAGGACTTTGAGGTCGAGGATACCTTGCTTCTGTGGTTAAAAACTGCTGTCACCAGGAGTGCAAGTCTGTCAGTCCCATAATGAAAAACAAAACAAAAAAAAAATGAGTTGGTAACCCAGCTGGGATGTGATGAAGTTGAAACCACTGATGGCTGGCTGTCATGCTGGACAGTAAGGTATGGGACTGTGTGCAAGAAGTAGCAGGGTGAGCATCCTGATGCAGACAGTGATGCAGCAGCTGACTGGGCAAGAACTGTCCTCCTAAAAATCTTGCAAGACCTTATTCCTGATAATTTCTATATTGCTGACAACACCATCCTCAACTTCAAGGAGTATCCTGACACAGCCAAGTCCATAAAGAGACTGATCTCCTGGGGGTAAAAAGACAAAGAACTGGGTTTTGCTCCTATACTGTGCAATGTGGATGGGGGGCACAGGCAAAATAAAGTTTCTTCTGATCAGTAAAAGTAAATATCCCAGGTGTCTCCCAAAGGACTTGTCCACCCTCCCAGTAACCTGCTATAGTTCTTCAAATGCCTGGATGACATATTGTATCTTTATGGACTGGCTCAGTTCATGGGAGTGTAAAAAGTGAAAAGGCATCACATACATTTGTTCCTTGAGAACTGTACACCCCACAGAAATCGTAAGAATTTACCCTCATATGAAGATTGTGTTCTTGCCGGCTAACATGATCAGCCTGATTCAAGCCATTGTTATGGGTGTAATCCAAAATGTAAAGGGTCAGTAACATTTTTTGATGTCCACCAGGATTGTCAGCATGATCAATGAGGGAGGCTCTGCACAGGCATCTGCCATTGCCAAAGCTATAAATCTGTTGAATGCAATCTATATTTTTGCAAAGGCTTGGAACGACATCAGAGCTGTGACAATCAGCAACTGTTTTACAAAAGCCAGCTTCGGAGTTGATAGGGTGAATAACCAGACATGCCCCCTGTCGTTAACCAATGAAAGCTAGATGATGTCAAAACACTGGCATTCATCACCTTAGAGGAATTCAATCAGTTTGTGGATATGGACAAAGAACTGCTGACTGAAGGGGAGCTCACATATGTAGACATCTGTGAGTCCATCAAAATAATCTATTTGGATGATGACGACTCAGATGCAGAGCTGTCAATAGTAGAGGATGACTGACCATTTGTGTATGACACAATTAAAGGGGCCTTTATTAAGCTACATGTCATGGCATGCACAGAATAGGGAACATGCTGAGTGGAGTAAGCTTTAAAGCTTAGAAGCAGCACTGACAATTACGATCTGCATTGAAGCCAAACAAAAAAAAAAAAAGACTTCTTCAAATAAGCAGTGAGCTAAGTTTCTTTTTCTTTTATTTGTTTACTGTTTCTTTTCTGGTGAGGGAACAAAATAAAAGTACAGTAAAAAGCCCCAGATGTTACTATCGATACATTTACCATTCGGCGATACTGTCCTTCTTAACAGTGTGCTCGCTTATTTGTGTATTGTTTCTTTTTTCTTTTTTGGTATAATAGTCCTAACATATAGCGATGTGAGTATTTTTACTTAATAAACCTGTAGTGTGAAGCATACAATAGGGGGCATCTATTTTATTTCAGCCAAACATCACCCTTCTGATAATGGGGACAATCACTTACTAGGGATGAATCCCAGTCCATGGGACCGTCCCCTATTAAGCGGCTTCATCTGTACAGTCAATCATCAGATTAGTGGCTGTGCCTCATAAGGTTAATCAGACTCATCCTCCTTACCTTCACACAGCTATCAGACTCTAAACTGTACTTTAGTATATGAGGACCTCCAAAGTGTTTTGTTTAAGATCTTATCAGTACTGGATGTGGAGTGGCAGATGTAGGGGTGTCAAAGGGTGCTGCTGCACCCCAGTCATTACTTACTTGCTTGCTGATGCTGCATTTAACTTTGTTGAAGAAGTCTGAGTTTATTGATTATACAAACGTTTATATTCAAAACTATAGATTACATTTCTATTTTCTGTCAAAAAATGTAATGAAAAAGATAATAGCAAACAATATAAATGATAAAAAACAAATTAAAAGAAATTGCATATCAAGTATGCACACCACCACAGCACCCCCCATTGTAAAATTCTGGATCTGCCACTGTGAATGTGCTGAAATAATTGATGTCTATAAACACAGCCACATCCAAAATACTTGTCTTAAGACTACAAAAAAGTTGGGGGGCTTTCAGACGTGTTTCAGGGTGTTTGACTAGGGAAGCACAGTCTAAAATTGTTAGTTCTCTTCTACAGTACTACCACTGTTAGAATGTGGAAGTAATATTTTACCACAAACAAAAAAGATTTGGAGAAAGTAGAAAAAGTATTTGCAACCCTTACCCCAGCCATAAGCGGCATCTTGCAACCAGGATCCACTAACTTATACACAGACAAGGCAACAAACCACAAGTGGGCATAAAATAGGCATCACCCCTGGCACTGGGGCAAATACCTGACTCAGCATCTAAGAGGTTTGGGGATTATAGCGCAAAATAACATTTATATTTACACTGAGAGAGGTGCTAGGGCTATACTATGTCATCTGTCTGAGGGGTCCCATAAACAGTTCACTCTGGGAAGCACAGATGGAATGAATATTAGAAATGGGATTGTATTGTATAGTATGGCTTTATTCTGACACAGATGGAAAACAGAAGGGGTGGTCCCCCAGGACAGCACTGTACATTACAGAACACACATGGCACAAGAATTTTCCTTCTCCAGAACAGTTTTCTCACATTTTTCTCTTGCACAGAACTATGAACAGTCCATTCCTCTTTTCTAGGGATCTCTAGACTTTCTTTAAGTGTTTATTACGTGGTAGGTTCCACACACTTTAAATTCAACATTCCTCTTTTCTCTCTCTCTAAGTATCTATTGCGTGGGGGTTGACACACACTTAAAAACACATTGCTTCTGACACGATGGGCTTAGTTAACATCTGCAGGGTAACCTTGTGCCCTTCCAGTAACCGGTTAGCCCTGACTGAAGTTTTAGATGAGGTTCTGCCCACCCTGGCCCCAGCCAGCCTCTGCCATTCCTTCTGGGTTACACAAAATATATCCTTCAAACCCTTTCCTGGATTGCTAAAGGCATCCACACAAAATTTTTACATTCAGCACATAGTTGTGGTGACACTGGGGTCCTGAGAAGTGTAATCTAGCCTTATCTTGGGCATATACACTGCCAGCCGACTCCCACAGAATACGTCCATGTAGCTGTACTCACAGTTTGGCTGTCCCTTTGTTGCAGACAGAGACCTTGGAAGAAATACACTTCTCCCCTTTTCTGGTAGCTTTACTGAGGATCTTTCCATCTCTGATTTGGTCAGCTGGACAATCTTCCGGTCCTTCAGGGGATTGCCCCTTGGACCCACTGGATTTCACAGTCCCATACACTTCTCACAAAAGTGACCCACTGGGGTCTCAGAAATTGCAGGTCTCCACCAATTCCTGTGGTACTGCTGTTGTCTCACACACTAGAGTGAGAAAAATGACCAAAGGTCCTTCACCCAGCCCAGGACAGGCTGGCAGGTACCTCCACACTCAGAGCACTACTGCACTCAACTGCTGACTTCCTCTGACTGAACCCAACATTCCAAACTGTACCCAGACAGCTGATTCCTCTGCGGCTCAGGCTGCTGCAAGAGTTCTAAATAAGCTCATTCATTTCTCACTCAGAATAGCTAGGTAAACAATGAGAAGTCTGTAGAGAGCTTCTAATAAACTCTAACAGCTGCCCACTACCTTCCTAGTCTAACACTGATGAGATTCTAGTAACTCAAGGGGACTGGGTGGTTACATATATAATAAGTCAACTTTTGAAGGCTAAATACCATACCCATCACTGTGATATGTACATTCAGTTATATTAGAATTTGCTTGAAAACAGGTGTGTAATGAAATGGTCAACAGTGATTTTTAAAACGTTGAAAACTGAAAGTTACCATCTACCATCTCATTACCTGGTCTTGGAATATCACAAGAGTAGAGTTTATGGTATGAGGCATTGTAGAACTAAGAGACTGAAAGTGCCCAGAAATCAACCCACATATGGGGAACTGGGGATTTGCAGCAATGCTGCTAGATTTTAAAATAGGTTTAGTGTTGATACTAGGATGGTGTCGATGCTCAGCATGTTTTGAAAAAGATTACAAAGTGAATTTCATTTTGCTTGTGATGGTTTTAAATGAATGTAAATTCTTGGTATAATATGAGGTAGAATTGTATAATTATTTCTTTCAAATTTAAATTTGTTTATATGTAATGAATGGAACTGTGTACAACATGTGAAACAGAAATGATCTGAAAATAGGCTTTGGCATGAGTATATAATTTCTGTATAAAAATAAAATGTTATCTTGCCTTACCAGACAACAAATGTGGTCCCAACAATGAAGAAACCCAGTTTCTCCAAGTGGCCAACTCCTCTGTCTACAAAAGCTTAAAACCTTTTGCATGCTTTTAATTTGACATTCAAACTACACACTTCATCAAGGGTTTGCAAATAGCCTAAAATGTTCCTAAAGATAAAATGGGGGGGGGGGGCAGTTCTATTTGGTTAAGCAATAAACCATGAGGGGGTGTGGGTTATGGGGGAATTTACCACGGCTGTCATGGTTTGGCCCCAAGGTCATGTGTCAAGTGGTCAAATCCTCACCAGCCATGGTAAACCCCTCAAAAACCCACACCCTCGAGTGGTTCATTGCAATTATGCCATGGCTTTGGTAGATGTTTGTATTCATAAAACTTTTTATTTTGCTTCTTAGTGCAAAAAAATAATGTTTTTTGAGACAATATCCTTACACTTAAAAAAATAGTCCCTACTGTTGATGTTAAACATTCACTTATTTTACTGAATAGGGTCAGTATGGTTTGTAATAGATAAACATAGTGTAGTTTTTCAATTTGTAAGATTTTATTAACTGTTTAAAATGTTTGAAAAATGGGTTAACCCTTTAATGAACTTTTTGAATAGAGAATTACTGCAACTAACTGCTTTTTTTCCATGCTCAGTTATGAAGAGAACATCTTTATTAGTAATGAATACAGACCAGTCTGTTGTTTACGGTAGATTTCTTTGTATAGCTTCTGTTGCTTTAAGTGTTTTCTTTGGTTTGTGTTGTGACCCTGAAGCAGTTTTGTTTTAACCTGGTGGGAAAAGAAAAAGAAACTGAGGATATTTTTTTGTTTAATCTTAAATACTGGAGGTACTTTTTTTTTTTTTTGAGGTTTCACACTTTTTTACTAACCTGCTTATTTGCAAATGGATGTAACTGTTTTGTGCTAGACCAGGTCTGTGTTACTCTCTCAGTGTTTAATAATTGCCTTCAGGAGATACCAGACTGGGTGAGTGAGAGTTGGCTGAGGTTGAAGCCTGGAAAAACAGAGGTACTGGTTGTGAACCCTGATATGAGGATGGTCAGGACATGGGGGGCCCTTGGGTTTATGTCTTGGGGGGCCCTGCTCAATGCCTGGGGACAGGTGCGGAATCTGGGTGTGATATTTGACAAAGGCTTGACCCTGAAGGATCAGGTGTCAGCTGTAGTCAAGTCTTCTTTTTACCATCTAAGGAACTTCTCCAGGGTGAAGCACCTGGTTCTATCTGAAGATCTACCTACTTTGGTCCATGCCTTTGTCACCACTCATCTTGATTATTGCAACACCCTGTACCTACGGCTACTGGGGGTGGATATCTTCTAATTGCAGCTGGTGCAGAATGTGATGGCAAGGCTATTAACTGGAGTCTCCAGGTCCAGCCACATGACACCTGTGCTGCGTGAACTGCACTGGCTGCCAGTGCAATGGCGGATCACCTTCAAGGTCATGTTATTGGCCTATAAAGCCCTACATGACCAGGGACCTCAGTACCTGCAAGATCTGCTGTTACCCTACTGTCCCTCCTGTTAGCTCCGATCCTCTGGTGAGGGATTGCTGGAGATTTCCAGGGTATGTTTGAAAACATCTGGAGGCAGATCCTTTGCCTTTATGGCACCTACCCTGTGGAATTCAATACCATGTCAGATACGTGATAGCCTGACCATAGTAGAATTTAAGAACTCTCTGAAAGCACATCTGTTTGCACAAGCGTTTGATGATTATTGCTGATATGTTAAAAATTTAATATACTATAGCTGCCACATTGTAGGTGCGATTGGTTTTTAACAAAGTTTATTTTTATTTTTAAGATGTTGTTTTATGTATTACATTTTAAAATTTGTATGGCAATTTTGTAAAGGCACCCTGAGCTTTGGAAGGGTGCATTATATAAAGTTTGCTTTCTTTTGCTTTAATGAGGTTGCCGATTGAAGGCATGCTCCAGCGTGTCTTTCAGCTTGATTGGTTGCTGTTGTCATGTGGGTTTTGAATTGCCATGTTTGCAGTTTTGGAGGTGGCTTCTGTAAGTGCGATTGCTTTGAGCGCTGTTTCTTTAATTGCTCTTGGGATTACTTTCGGCTGTGTTTCTGCATTTGAAGTCAGGACTGGAGCTTGCTGATATTTGGAGTGGTGTAGTATTTTCTCCAGAGTTTCTGCCAGAGGTAGGTGGTGTGCCGAGACAATGGCACTTTCAATTTGTGCTAGAACTTTCTGTGTGTCAGCTCGAGTGTTCACAGAGGAGCTGTAATCATTGCTTGTATTTTCTGTTGTAACTGTTGCAGGCTGCTTAGAGGTACTTGGCATTTCCCTGCTAGTTATTTTGCCCCACTTCTTAAATTCCTCCAGGCTGGGATGCCAATAGCTTCTTAGTGAAGCTTCATTTTTTTGATGTGTTATGGTAATTTTTTGTCTTGCCTCCATTCCTGAATTACTGAGCAGAGTGACTGCTGTCGCTCAGAGAGAATGGTTTATAAATATTGTCTCAAGTTCTGTTTCCTTGAATATGCGAGGCTATATACTTTCCAGAAAATGGACTCCCATTGCTTCACTAGTGTACCATTCTGCCATATTTTCTAGTACAGATTGGTCCAGTTTTTTGGGGTGGAAAAATGATGCTGGAGGGTTTGGCGGCAATTTAGAAAGGTATTTTTTTGTAGCTTTGCACTGTGCAGAGATGATCATTGGGTTGTGCAAACATATAGCCTCTTGTAAACTGTTTAGTGGGGTCATTTATCACCTTATGATTTTTTGTTTCTTCATTAAATATCTTGGTCAATATTAATGACCATCTTCTGTTTTTTTTTTTAACTCAAAGGAACTGACTGTTAACTGTCTGACCCCCCTCATTGCCCAGCTGGGCAAAATGCAATTGAATGTCCATCCAGACTTTTCGGACTAAACCTATGGCTGTATCTGGTGTTAGAGCAGGGGAATTTCTTAACCTTGTTAGCTGACTGATTGCTAGAGGGGCATGGTGCTCAGCTTTATCTTTGCCCTCTTTTTGGTATCTTTTTACCACAGCTGTGAAAATATGGTTTGTTGTGTTACATTCTGTATCTAGCATAATGTTGATGTTGTGGCTGAGAGGTAGGTTATTCAAAAATCTGTTGTGTCCTGCCCTCAGGCTTATGAAACTTGTTAGCACATATTGGTTACCTTCACTATTACGAACTGTGTTGTAATATTTCCTTATGATGTTATTTAAAGCAGGAGGACTTATTGTCCCAAAGTCTATCTGTACATTTTTTAGTTTAACCCAGTCTACAAATACATTTAGGACCCACCAGGTTTGTTTTTGAATTGTTGTTTCATGCCTCTGAAGCTCTAACTGCAACATCTTGTCAGGGGTGATTTGGTCATGACGCTGCCTTTTCAGCCCCACAGGATTGGATGGCCGAGCTGACATCTTTAGACCCATGGAGTCTGAGTTGCTTATAGTGGGAAGAAGTGGTACTGGAGCTAGAGGGAGCTGTGTGTCAGTGCCTGCAGTCTCGGCAATCACAATCAGAGGAGTGGGGGCCTGAACTACGGCTGCAGGAGGTAAGTGTTCTGTGGGACTGTTTGAGGTTTCTGCTTCTGAATTTTCAATGGAGTGGAACATTTCTTCTATCACAGCAGCGTCTATTAGATCAAATGAAGTGTCCATTTTTTTTCCACTGTCAGTTGCTGGCTAGTACGACACGGTTACTGGTTGACAATATGGTGGCTTTTCGGACATGAAGGGATGGTCAGAGTGGTTTTTACTTTGGTTGGCATGCACTTGTGGCAGGCTGGTACCTCTTGCATTGATTACTGAGATATTTACAGTTGGGGTGAGGTGCCAGCTTGCTATTGTGATTAGCTATTTAAAAAGGGTCATGGTATAATTGGTGTTTCTCTTTATGTCATTCTTCCTGCCTGTGCCCTTATTTGCCCTCCTATGGTTGACTTCCCAACACCGGCACCACCTCAACAGTGGTCTTTCCTTATGTCTTACCTCTACCCAATGAAAGTGACCTTTGTGTGTGGTTCTTCCTCTCTGGTGACTGAATCCAATCATCCCAAAGTGACTGCATGAGTTCCAATAGTGATCTGGGCTTCATCATGCCAGGTCAGTATTTTTCCTGTTTCACATGTTCCCTCCTACCCCCCAGATGATTCTGATGGCAGGAACTCTAGAGTGCAAGCACAAAATACATGCATTACATATCAAGTCATGGTCTCCTCTTCCAAGCCACTCTGTTTGCACCTCCAGGGCAGTCACCAGGCAGCAGTAGCATTGTGGTGTCAGTTGCTTTACCTCTCTACAACATTTTGTTCTCCCCTTGCCAACTGTCTTCTGCTTTAGGCTTTTTACATGAGTCCAGGTTACTAGCATCATGAGTGGCATTGCTGCTGATGAGTTTATCGGCTGGTCCTTGAAAGTGAGGATTCTTTTCCATGCCATTAACAACTGTTTTCTATGCTAGAGCTGTTTTGTTTTCCAAACTACTGCAGAAGCTTGCATGCCAACCATTTCAAAACTATTACAGAAATACATCATTTATATTTCCAGGCTTTCTTATTCAGTAATTTACATGAGAATCTGTCATATAGGACCCAACTGCACAATAAGATGACATTCTCCTTAACTGCAGAAAACCCTACACTACTTAAATAATATTATATGGATACCATGAAATAGCCATTTAAAGGGTAACCAGGAACAATAAAGTAATCTTTGAAAAATGGCAAATGCAGTTATGAACCAGCCATTTTACCAGTGATCTGCAGAGTGTACATGGTTAACCACTAAGCACATTTTCTTTCAGAGCTCCAGTTTCAGTCATATGTGGTAAGCCTTCAGAAGTTTCCTAGGGTTCAGATCACTGACAGAGCACTTTATATAGTTCCAGTCTTAAACAACTCATAAATCAGTATTTTGGCATCAGCTTAGATCACCGCAAAATGTTAGTCTGCAAATTTTGACATTCATTTGCTCAGAAAAAGATCACTGATTGTTTGCCTTTTAGAGGGTACTTGCATATGTAGTACATATTTAAATGTTACCTTTACAATCATTTGAAAGTATTTATCCTAAAATATAGGACATCCAACATTGTGTTTTTTTTCTTAGAAGTACTGTAATTACCATGTTTGTTGACAAGAAGAAAATGCATGTATTATAAGCCAGTACTTACTCAAATGCAGTTTAATTAAATCTCAATTTAGAAACAGAAACATAGAAGGTAATAGCAGAAGGAGATCACTAGGTCCATCTAGTCTGCCCCTTATTTTTGTCTTTTCCTACCCCACTAGCTCCCCTTTGGTGCAAGGACTCCCTTATGTCTATCCCATGCAGTTTTGGATCCCATATCTATACCATGCAGTTTTGAATTTAACTTATGCAAGACTGAAATGAAATATTCTCAGGCTACGTAGGAATGGAAACCTAATTAAGTAATATACAGTCGCTAGTTTATTTAATTTTTCTTCCTTTTTTTTAGCATCACTCCATGTACATCAGAGGGGAAGAGTAGGTACTATACTGACATCTATGTGTTTCAAAACATGTTCAGCAAGCATCATGTTAAGACACATACTGTATATCAGATTTTGGGCTTTATGGAAAGGACATCAGTGGATAATGAAACTAGGTGCCAGACATCCATGTCTTGCACAAGTCAGTATGTTAATATGTTCAACCCCCATTTCTGCCACTGGCCTGTGACCAAGTATACTTCATTATGACTTAGTTCAATGGAAGACTCATCCCCTTGGAAACTAAGTAAGGTCTTTGTGTAGGACAGGTTTTAGTGTTGGCCCATCAGTGAGACTGTCTGCACCCCAAATGTCCATCAATGCTAGCTGTGACTAAGAATCAGGCTTAAAAAGTTCTATAAGTGTCACCTCCAGTTAACTTCTATTTAAAATATGTATATATATATATATATATATATAGAGAGAGATTTTCTTTGCAAAAAAAAACACAACTTTGTTAATGTACCAGTTAGGATAGCTTAATGCCACAAAAGTAGGAACATGTAGCATTAAACTTTGCAACTCTAACTCCCCACCATCACCACCCAAGCAGCAAAAGGGAAAAAACATAATGGGTTTGGATCTCCAGAATCTTGGTGAATCAGTGGTGGGGTCTTTCTTTGGCCAGAACACAGGGGGATGGGTGGCAGTCACTGACACTCACTATGTGGGAGCAGGTGATGGATATCATAACTCTGCATGCCATGCCTTCCGGGAAGCAGAACAAGGGAAAAACTCCTGGCCCTCAGGATGATGCTGGGTAGGCTCAGGCCATACACCTGAGTAACCGGGAGGCCAGTCAGACTGGATTTGTTCACCAACAGGTCCATGAGAGGGACAAGCCTCAGGGAAAGAGGCTAGAGATATGTTCCAGTGGATGTCGAGGTGTCAGGACTGGTTTTTGAGGGGATGGGGACCATCTGGGCAGGGAAGAAAATAATATCATAGAATGTGAATAAGAAAGGGATGACCATGGGCATGTACACTGGCAGTAGCAGATGCTGCCTCACAATCTTAACATGGAAAGTGCTACCTTCCTTCTCAGGTTTACTGTCACCCAACAAGGACCACTAAATTGTTGGTGCAAGGATGGACCAGCAATGTCCAGTGTTGTGGCACTGTCACAATTGGTCTGGGAGCCCTCAAGAATGCAGGTCAGAGCAATGCTTCTTTTTCAGCAAATACATTTTTTTATAAGTACACATTTTGCATTCATGGAATCTTGCATACTATTTGAAATATTTCTCTTGATTCCACCATGCACAAATTATTCAAGTCACAGGCAAAATAACTACTGGAGAAAGAACACAAACAATTGCATTTTATCCATCCTTGTGGAAGAAAAGTAAGTTTCTGCCTGAAAACACTGTGAATGCCATAGGGAAAAATCCCCAAGTCATGAATAAAAAAACCTCTGAAGTCACAGGGAAAAATACAAATAAAAATTGCCAACTTCGTAAAATGGAGAATTTAAAAAAAGTTTTTCTGTGTTTTACAAATGTTGGTGCAAGCAACAGAAATTTCACACAACCCTTATCCAAGGCTTCGTGAACATGACTAGGATTAGTGGCTTGAAGGCCCTGGCAGGATCATTTTTAAGGTGGCATGTAAACACCACAGGACTGGAGTGGGTGAGGTCTGTGGGGGACAGTCCAAATGCCTAATAAATAGAATGATACAAAAACAGATATGCAAGTGGAATATTTTTATATTAAGAAAGGGGATGACCATGATTAATAAAGACTATTTTAAGGGCTACTGTAATGGGTCAATTCAGTCACTAAAAGAAGCTGTTTTATGGCTGAATTTTAGGAAAACTAGATCCAGTATAAAAACCCTTTACAAATTAAGTTACTTGACAGAGAAATAAGACAAACATAAACCCTTAGGGCTACATTTTGGGAAAATAAGCTATTTTATTTAACGTGAAATATTTTATTAGAAATTTCATAACGAAAACAATCACCAACTAAAACAGCAGTATAAGACAATATCCACAAAAATATAAATATCCATCAAGCACAATACAATTCAAAAAGTTCATATGAATAGTTTACACATGGGCAAAAACAGTAGTTGTTCACTTAATTCAGCAATCAATTGCATTACTGTCAGTGGTAAAAAACTACTTCCATGGCACAGACCTACCATAAATATGTGCTTTGAATAACTGGGCTCCAATCCAGTCCCAAAATTCTGCAGAAACATCCCCCTGAAGGGTGGTAATATGGATACCAAATAGGAAATACAAAGTGGCTTGATAGGCAAGGGAATAGCTTGTCAGTCACAAGTAATTATTGGGGAAGGGGAGAAAGCCTCCACCAGTGAATCAGTGGATAGCTTGGCTGAGTAAGTGGTACAGAGCAGAGCTGCGAAGCCAGGTATGAGCCCCATTTCTTGTTGAAAATCCATACCCTGCCTGATGCTGAAAATGAGAGCCTTTCAAACAGAACTAACTTCAAGAGTGAGGTGTGCCAGCTGAGCAATGAAGGAGCAATTGCATGCTGTCATCACAGCAAGATAATATGGTTGACCTTCCTCATTGTAGCGAAGATCCAGCCATGAAGTGGCCTTGCAGTCCTCTCCATTATGCGAGTGATGCCCAGCAGAACTAGCTCAGGTGAGTGTGGAATAGCATGTACCAGGATTTTGGAGCAGTCCCCTAGGACTCCCCTCTAGTAGGCATCATGCTGGGGCAATCCCCCTAAATAAGCTCTTGTCAGGGTTCAGTTTTAAAGAATCAGATCAAGTACAGTATTTAAAGCAACAGTATTTGCTAGGCAGCAAAAACTGTTACCAAATAGTTATTTTTAGCCCAAATGCATTTTGCACACCCTTAAATGTGTCATCAGTGCATTTTGAATTTTCTCAGAGATTGTTAAAACAGCTTTTATAGCTAATTTTGTAATTTATAACATAAGTCATTAGCAATGGCCACCTCTCATAATTAAAAAAAATGTCTTTCTGCTTAGGTTACCTGTTGAATGTTTTTATTTTATTATATTGATTTATTTATTTGAGAAAATCAGAGAATACCTTTGAGCACAAGTGATTGTTTGCAAAGGTTCCACCTCAAATTTGGAGACAAACAAACATGATCATCTCTGCTGGAGCATAGCCATGTATCGTTAGGCAAAACTGTGGATACAGAGAAGTACAGCAAGTGACAATTTACAGTATAATATATTATTTCATATTACAAAGTAGACAAGACAGTGGGTAGAAAGAAATTTGTCACTGTAACAATATAATATGATTTCATTTTACAAGGTAGGTATCAGGGTAGTCACAGGTAGTTTAGATGTAGTGTTGAGCAATGGAAGTAAAGGTGTGAAGAGATATCAGCCTGAAGATTATGAACAGATCCCATCCAGAAGAGCAAGTTAACACAGGTAGATGTCTGGTCAAGCAATGGCAGGCAGAGTTGAGGGTGAGCTCTTTCTTTAGGGCTTTTTTTAACAAGTAATATTTTGGGAAGCCCTGGGAGTGCAATGGGGAGTTCATTGAGACATTTTGCCATATGGCAAGCAAATGAGTGCTTACCCAGACAGGGTTTACACAGGGGTACTGATAGAACCTGCCAGATCATACTCCTCATGGAGTATTAGTTGAGGACCAGACAGAAAAGGCACCCATAGTGGGGGGGGTGCCTAACAGTGCTTTCCTGGCCAATAGGGTAGTCTGGTACCTAAGTCTGGCCTGCAAGGGAAGCCAGTTTGAAAGTGCATATAGAGAGCAGCTATGTGTGCATCAATCATCCCTGGTAAAATATCAGCAAGCTTTGTTGAACACAATTCTTACCCTATCGAGAACTATGTTGGTTGCCACCCCGTAAACAGGGAGACTATAATCAATGAGCAGGAGAACTGGGCTGGAGATGGCCAGGTGTTTGACCTCAGGGGCGAGGTTCAATCTTTTCCAGAAGAGCACTGCCAGTTTTCTGTTGGCAAGTCCTGTGATCTTGTCAACATGCATGACAAAAGAAAGGGTATCATCCAGCATGACTCCCAAATATTTGAAGGATTCCACCTGCTCCAAGATGGCTCACAGGGTATTGCTAATAACCATGGGAGGTATCTTGTTCTTAAGATGTGCTTCAGTGAACAGCATGGTTTTTGTTTTTCTATAGCTAAGGACAAGCTTGTTTCACTTAAACCAAACCTCTTGGGACTCAAAACTGTTTTGTAAGTCACTGGTGAGAGGACTGCTAGATTCATTTTGCAGATGTATTAAGGTGGTGCTGCCACATGTTTCTAATGGAAAAAGCACAGCTCTATACCAAAATGTTTAATGTTGTGATGGCAGGCATGGCACAGGAGTGGGAACTTTTAAACACTTCAAAATCCTTTGTCATTGTTCAGGAATGAAACAAAATGAAAAAAAAAATGGTATATTGATGTTTTGGCCAGAAAAATGTTATTGTGGAAAACAAATACCTACATGGCCACTTTAACATCCATTCAGGGTGAATTTGTTAGTCAGATAAAGACTAAGAAGCCCTTTACCTGACTAACATTTTGAGGGTGGATCTTGATCAAAAATAATCTCATCAGTGTTCATTTTCTGGGGAAATAGATTGAATAGTGTACACTCCAGTCAGAGAAATTGATTAAGACAGCTAGATACAAAAGAAAAAGCCATTTTCTGTTCTAATTTTTCAAGTGAACCAGATCAAAATAAAACCCTGACAGGGCTAAACATTTTGCAAACCTGTTCAAATATTTCACAGCACTTTCAGGGCCAATTTTCAGGGTAACCAGATCCCCTATCTATTATTTAGCTCAAAATTCCTTTAAGAGCTAATTTTACGGAGTAGAGTCTCAGCCTGTCAGTCCAATCCAGTTTCCAGTCAGAAATACAATGCTATCCCTACAAGTCGAGGTGGCTTGTTGTTCCAAGAGCTAGCTGCAGTTAAAGCACTTCTGTATTATCTTTCCTTATTATCAATATATACAGTCAATGTAGTATGTAGTAGGGCAACCCCTCAGTCTGCCAGCTAAAATGCTACTCCAGTTGTCATTCATGACGTGATGCTGTGCCCCATCAGTTAGGTATCCCAAGAACTACATTATTCACTGCTAAAGCATGTGTGCATTTTTTCTTTAGGATATAATATTATCATACAGCAGCTTTGTATAATATTATTGTTATTAAACTTCATACTATTATAACATTATTAGTACAGCAGCAGGATTTTATGTACATTCCAATCAGACTAGTGCCCAGTTCTTCCACTGCCTCCGCTTGTAGTTCCACAGTTACTAGTACAGCATGAAGACACTTGATATCAGTCCCACAGGTACCCTCTGACTATCTCCCCTTGCCAACAGTCCCCTAGTAACTAGCTAGTAGCAACAAAAGCACAAACCTCAGTTTTGTTGCTGGACCTGCTGACACTCTTGGAGCACTGTCTTCATCTTCATTAAATGCCATCTAGATTTATATTTAACCTCCAAGCACTATGTGTTTTCAGTTATATGTTTGTGGGCAAGTGAGGGCAGATTAAAGTGTCTAAATTACAATATATACTAAATGTCCTATTCGTACTCAAAATTGTGTTGTTTTTAACTTTTTAAATTAATTGGTGTTATGTCTGCTTGTATGCTATTTAACTGCATATATCCCCATCTGTGTTCACACTGTGATTTAAAAATAAATACTTCTTCAGACACTGCATATATAAACAGCTGTCTTTGAAAACTAGCTGCATAAATTTCACTATTTCTGTGAGGGTGGAACCCCTGCTAAAACATTTGTTGTTGACATGAAATGTTGAGATTACTGAATCTGTTGCCTCACTGTGTTGGCATTGCTTATTAATAAAATTAAGCACTTTCATTTACATTCTTGTTTTTGCATTGGATCATTGGAGTTACTGGTGCTATCACTTTTTTTTTCTTTTGTAGTTCATATATGCCATGTGCACAGCTGTTCCTAGATGTGGCCTGTCACAGACTTGTTCTCTTTTGCAACACAGTCTACAGCTGTTACCAGTTTCACAACCCTTTCAGTGCCTGAAAGGGTTAGCTTGATGTGCTGCCACCATTCACTGCAGCTTCACTTGGGGTATATCTAGGTCTAAATTGCACCAGAACCACTGCTCACACATGGCACAGTGCTCCTTACCAAAGGGCCAATAACCCACCCTTATGTTACAGCTGAAAACACTTTAGCTTTACCTATGGCAAGTGCCACCTGCCTCTTCAGAGATGGACCACAGACTTGTCAATTTACCCCTGATTGTTTATAACTGAAATGACTCAGTCACAGACAATATGAAGTATATAAAAATAGCATTTAATAGTCCACAATATTTGCATATGTTACAGGATAATATGCACTAAAGACTATGGAGAATACAGTATTTCTACAGAGATACAAACAGACTTTTGAAAATGATAGATGACACACAACATAATGTATTGTAAAGCTATCTAAATTCTGAGTAGAAGAAGCTTACACAACTATTGAGTTATAGCAGACTCAAACCCATGATGCTGCTAGTTTGAAATCCCAAAACATAATTGAGTTCTCAGAGCCAACACACACCAGAAATACCTTTTGGCCTGCTGGTCCACTACATTGCATCTTCATACATACAGTACCTCTCTGACATCACAGACTTGACTAGTTTTTCATTTTCTGTAAACCACCCTGTTTGAGAACAAGTCCAAACTGGATTTATTTAAAGCTTGGTTTTGAGTATTGCATTCTAAGCCATTTTGTTCTCATCTGACTACTCAGCAGGAAACCGATAGATTCTGCCTAAACCCTGTTTACCTTCCAAACATGTTCTTTTGTTTTGAAAAAAAGTGGCAATTTGATGTTTAACCACAGAATAAAAAAACTTTTAAATGAACAGGAGTGTTCTAGCCTTAATGTTTTAGTAAAATAGAAGAGCCTTTGCAAGAAAGGTTCTGTTGCTGTTCACACCCAACCTCTGTGAGAACCCAGGAATGCCCACATAACTAAAATATTGTACAAGTTAACATCTAGTAAAATAAAATAAAATAAAATAAAAACATTTCCAGGGTGTTACATCTATACTTGATACATTTTCTTTTGTTTACAATTGATCAAGTAGTCTAAACCAGCTTCATAAATGCACTAAATGAGGCACATTTACACACTGGGTCAGCTACTTTCTCTCAGTTACAGCAGTCTAATCTGATACCAAAAAGGCAGTAAAAGGATAGCATACTTAAAGCCCTTGAGCTGGATTCACAAAGATTGGCACAAGCTATGTCAAACAGCAGCTTGCACCTATCTGCAGTGCACCAGGAACCCTGCACCCAATTCACTATTGAAAGTGGTCCCAGCATCACTGTGACAGATGCATCCACATCCACTCCCCTGCACCAGTCAGAAGGTGCATGGGAAGGGAATGATAAGGGCTTGTGGCAGCCCCTGGCCCTTTGGTTGCCAAGCCTGATAGCTGACAGTGGCCAAAACATATGTGTGGATGCCCTATCCCAGGGACATCAGCAAACAATCAGCAGCATGCTAGTGGGAATTAATGGTGTAGGAGGGCAACTGGAGGTGATGGGCATGACTAGGGTGGGCCTTGCTCCATTGGGCCCTATCCAGTGCTGGGGTTGCAGGTACACTCCTGGGTGCATGCCATAAGTGCCCTTTTTTCCGGGGGTCCTGGTACAGGTGTCAGTGCCCTCACAGTCAGTGAGGTGTACAGAACAGGCAGGGAGGTGCCACTTCTTGTTTGTATCTGTAACTGCCTGAACTGGCACCAGTGTCACTGGCTGCAGGGTTTCCTGAATCCTACCTTAGAGGATGTTGCATCTGGGTGCTGATGCAAGCCCACTTACACTGTGGTGCACCCACCCTTTGGCCTCAAGGCTGGTGTAAGACCTGTTCTGTGCACAAGACTTACTGTCACCACAGCCACCATTCCTGAATTGGGAACTCCACAGTTTTTGATGCAAGGTGCCCCTTAAGTCAAATCCGATTGATGCAAGCACCTTGAGTTACCTGTCTGGCTTTGTGAATCAGGCCCCTGTTATAAATGGGAAACATACTGCAGTCAAGATATGTAACATCCTAAAGAAAATGTGAGATGAATCAATACTTGGAAATGGATCATAACTAGGAATGACAGTGATACATAATCAGTCTGACATGATAAAGAGACAGGCTTCCAGTGATGATGGGCTTGAAAGAGTAACATAAAATACAGTAACATAGTACTTTATGATCAGAAGGAAGGCCCATGATGTCTGTCCAAAAACAAACACACAATTAGCAGCTCAACCTTTGCTCATTCACAAATGTTAAATGTTTTTTCATTAGGAGTGCTACTGCTTCATAAAGCAAAGGAAAGGGGACTTGTTTGACCAGGAAAGGCACACTAAGCTGGATCTTGTTTCTAGGTACAAACTGGGATCGCAAGGAAGTTAAGTGACTTGCTCAAGGTCACACAGTATGCAAGTGGGGGCTGATGAGATTTATATCCAGGTCTCCAGGTTTGCAGCTCAGTGCCCTTAACTACCATGCTGTCCTGCCTCCTATGTGGGATACATCAGTTAAAACAGGGCATTCAGTGTACACCCCCAAGGCAAATCTTACAAATACAACAGTCTTTCTGCCTGAATTGGCTGTTTTCTTATTTTATCTCCAGTAGGTGTGGGAATCTCCTGGTGCACACAAAAGAGCCGAGATGGGAAGTTGTCCAGCTACTGAATTCAAGATAGACCACCTATCAGCTGGGTTGCTATTCTAAAATGTAACTGCCAGAATTGGCTTTTTTAATCTAAGATGCACTGCCTAAATTGGCTTTCTTTAATTAAGTTGCATTCCCCAACCAATGGGTAGTTAACTGGTGAGGAACTAGATAATGAGAGAGTCATACAGCTCCCAAGCAGTAAACAAACACAAAATTAGCAGTGCAGCCCTTGCTGATTCATAATCTGTTATTGGCTTTTTCATTAGGAGTGCTCCTGCCTTTTGTCATAAATCAGTTAAAATAGAATTCAGTGCACACCTTACCCCCATAGCAAATCTTACAAATATACTATTATTTCTGCTGAATTTACCACTTAGTTATTTTATCTCCAGTAGGAATGGGGGGGGGGGTCTCTTGGTGTTCTCATCAGAGCGCTGTTGTGAAGTTGCAATGCTTATAAAGATCCAGGGAGACCACCCATCAGCTGTGTCCCTATTCTAAAATGTAACTGCCAGAACTGGCCTCTTTTATCTAAGGAACACTGCCTAAATTGGTTTCCTTTAGTTAAGGTGCAGTCCCTGACCAATGGGTAGGTAACTGGTGAGGAGCTAGATAATGACAGAGTCATACATCTCCCAGCCATTAAACAATCACAAAATTAGCTGCTCAACCCTTGTTCATTCACAAACTATAAGAGGCTTTTTCATTAGGGGTTTTACTGCTTTATGGCACACATCTGAACTATCAGACCACAATTCCTGTGTGCATACTCTCTCCCCTCCATGTCCTGTGTTTTTTGTTTATTTTTCCCCTGGCTTTGAAGCTAGCTACAGTAAGCAGCCCCCCCCCCCCACAAGTGTAACAGCTCTTTTGTGAAGGTGTTGTTCAGCTGCATTAATAATCTGTCTGTCCTGCCCTGAAAACCTCCCCCTGCCATTATCTCCTTGTCTGCTTGGGGCCAAGGTTTCTAGTGCCCATTGTCCCTGTTGCTTTAAATTAACAGACCCTTCTCCATTCCACAGGCATCCTGCTCGGTACAGATGACTGCCTCCTCCTCCAAGCCGCAGGAGCTGCTCTGAACCCAGTGGCTGTTCTGCGCTGACCCGCCTGCCTCTCGGCCTACAACCAGGTACACACTTGGAAGAGCAGCCCACAGCTACCAACGGGATTGAACTTGGCACTTTTTGCCTTTCAGGTCATTTCGCTGCACTACTACAGCTCCTGAGCTCTGATTAGGCATAACACTATTTCCCTTTCTCTTATTGGCTCCTGACTCTACCCTTCCTGAGCTGTCTCTTTTTTAATACAAGAACTGCTTTTCCATTTGCAAATTATACTGCAAAGCCACTAGAGGGCAACAACTCTTGGAGGTTGCATTCCTCTTCCCACTGCTCTTCCCTAAGCACTTCTCATCCTTGGTCCCTCTTCCCTAAAGCAAATTACTACACCCTAACAAACCATGGATGGTCTGTCACCCAATTGCTGTGCCATAGAGACCACTACAATTATGGGTATCAGAGTGCCCCCCTTATACTGACACTGGGCCACTGCCCCCTTATTACTACTTACTGGGCACCCATTGTCATGTGTACCACCCAGGCTCCTACTGATAACTCTTACTATCCTACTTCTTGGACATCTTAGCCCTCCCCTCAAGGGTCTTCTTCCCACACCTCCCATGCCCATGAACCATCACCGACTGCCACCCACACTGCCACTGCCTGTCATGCATTCCCCATCCCCCCAACATATCTCCCTGCAGTCATGTGCCACCATCAACCTCCATGCTGGATGACATTCCTATCCTTTCCAACCTTATCACCCTGACCATCCCATGTACTACCAGCACTATAACTAGGCGGCAGCTATCCTTGACAATAAGGCAATGATATTTTTCTCTCCTCAGAGTCTTTGCTATACTCCTACCAATTTCAGGAAATGTTCATCTTAACCCGGGCCCTGTCTCACCCAGCCATAGCCTATCACACCATGGGCTTAGAATAGCTGCATTGCACATTTGCTGCTTAACCAAAAAGACAGCAGGTCTCCATTGCTGGATACTGTAACATCAGCCAGATGTGCTAGCCCTCACAGAAACCTGGCTCTCCAAAAAAACACCTGACTGTTTGGTCATCCTCCCTGGCTTCATCCTTCACAGAGCCGACAGAGTGGGCAAACGTGGTGGGGGGTGTGCTGTGGACGTCCGTGACTCCATGATATGCCATGCCCTTCCAATACCTCCATTAGACCATGGTGCCCAAGCCTTATCATTAAAACTTACTTCAGATTCCTCCAGAGCCCCTGTCATTCTTATTGTCGCATATGTCCCCCCAAGAAACCAAGCTCCTGCTATACAATCCCTTGCTAACTACAGCTCCGTCTTCCCCCCCCCCAAAAAGGAACACATCATAGTTGGAGACTTAAATGTGAACTGGCTTGCCAGTTCAGCTTCCCACGCCAAAGACACCTTTGTTGCACTGGACCTGACCCAGCTGGTCAGCCAACCTACCAGGGTGAACCCCACTAACAGCTCTAGCACCCTGATCAACCTTCTCCTCACCAACCGTCCCCACAGAGTCTCTGACCTGGTGGTCCTTCCGAACTCTCTAAGCGATCACTCGCCCATCCTCTTTTCCTGGTCATGTCTTCAGCAGAAATCCAACCCAAACTATATTGCCCTGCATCGTCTCTGACCCGGAGGCCTCACAAAACTAAGAAAATACTTAACTCAATGAGACTGGTCCCCCATCTCTCAGGCCCCTACCATAGATGAAGCCCTTGATTATTTCACCTGTTCTTTTAATACAGCATGTGACATCAATGCACCACTACCAAAAGTGAAATCCAAGAAACATAATGTCCCCTGGGTCATGCCTGCACTGCTCCAACAGCTAAAGCACAGAGATGATCTCTGGCATAAAGCAGTCTCATCCAGCACACAGGAGGACAGGCAAGCCTATAAAGTGGCTCGTAACAGATGCACTTGGGCCATAAAATAGGCCAAATTAGGCTACTACAAAACAACCTTTGCCTCCTCCTAGGGGAATGCTCAGTTGTTCTGGGACAATATCAAGGAACTCAATGGCAAATCCTGGCCCCCCCCCAACTGTCAATAATGTCCCTACCACTGACCCACTGGCCATCGCCAGCTGCCTCAACTCATCATTCTCTGACCTTAGTGCATTACTCGCAAATAACTTCTTTGACCCCACTCCTGCAACCCCGCCCCCTAACACCCAGCATCCCCCCTTCCATCTCAGGGTGATCTCTATGAATGAGGCAAGGCCTTATGTCATTAAAGCACTTAGTGGCTCTTGCTTCTGAAAATATTCTTTTGATTTAAGAATCCTACATCTAGTACTAGATACAATCCTCTCCCCACTGACTGACCTCATTAACTGCTCCCTAAGTTTGGGGCAGTTCCCCGCAGCCTGGAAGACTGCCACAGTCACCCCAATACTGAAGAGTTGTGACAGCACAACCCCAATAACTACCGTCCTATATCCATTCTCCCACCACTCTCGAAAGCCCTCAAAAAAATTATAGCCACCCAACTCAATGAGTACCTGCTTGCTCATAACCTACTTTGCAGGGAGCAGCATGGCTTCAGATCTGGGCACTGAACAACTTCGGTTCTCACTGAGTGCTCTAATTTTATTCACTCTGCCCTGGATAGAAAACATCTAGCTGGAGCTGTCTTCATCGACCTGTCAAAGGCCTTTGATACAGTCTCCCACTCCTTACTCTTAAGCACACTCTGCCACATAGGACCAAGGACCCATCTCCTGGTTTACCAGTTACCTCACAGCTAGATCACAATGTGTCAAAATAAACAACACCCTCTCAACCGCACTGATAGTCTAGTCTACTCTGGAGTTCCCCAAGGCTGCATCCTCGGCCCTCTGTTATTCAGCATCTACCTAAACACCTTGCCCAATTCCTGGTCCGGCAACCTACTACTGTAAGCAGACAACGCGGTTCTTTTTGCCTCGCACCCAGATCCCACAGTATTGCAGTCCTCCCTCCAATACACATTTAACCAGATTAAAAACTGGTTCATAGACCAAAGACTTGTGGTCAATGTAAAAAAGACAAAGACCATGCTTTTTGCCAACCGACAGAATAAGGCCAACAATGTGCAGCTAACAATCCTCTCCCACTCTCTCTTTCCTCTAGAACAGGTCCATACATATCAGTGGTCTAAGGCTCTGAGCTGCAAATCTGGTGACATCCAGCAGACCAGACCTGGGTTTGAATCCCACAGCTTCCACTTGCATACTGTGTGACCCTGAGCAAGTCACTTAACCTCCTTGTGCTCCCAGGTCGCTCCTGTAAAAAAGCTTTCAGCTTAGTGTGCTATACCTGGTTAAACAACTAAATAAAAAAAAAACAAACATATAGAACAGGTCCATACATATAAATACTTGGGCCTTACATTTGATTCTAGCCTCTCCTTCCATTCACACATTGACACTCTATCATCAGCCATAAATGTCCATGTAGGCCTATTGTATTGGCACAAGGATTGCCTACCTCTGGAAGCCCTTAATCTGGCTGTTACCTCCTCAGTCCTCTCCCTAGTCGATTATGGGCTCACTATCTACTCAGCTGCTGACCACACAGCCCTTAACAAAATCCACCTGGCCATAAACAAAGCATGCAGACTCCTCTCCGGGGCAGACAAGAATACCCATACTTGTACCGTATATGCCCTGACAAATCTCTTCACCCTGGATGAAAGGTTATTTTATCAAACATGTCTTCTAACAAAGAAAATACATCTGGGGCTTACCCCCTTGGGGCATTTCTGCCTTTCTCCTATCCTCCCACACCTCAGTGAACATCCGCACTGCCAACTGACAGGTGTGGTCCATCCCAAGGGTTAGAACCTCCTTAGCCCAAAGGTCATTCCCACACAGGGCCCCAGCCTGGTACAACAAACTCCCCTCCGATGTCTCCTCAATCTCCAAATTAGGACCTTTCAAGTCATCCCTCAAAGAGCACATTCTCGCTTCACGGTGCTGCCAATGTACCAGCTAGTGCTAGGTCATCTATCTATCATCTTAGGGGACCACCCCGCAACTGAGCTCCTAACGATAGGGCTACCAAACATTACCTATTAACAATGCCTCCTTTGGCTGCACTAACAAGATAGCTGTCTAATTCTCTACTTCACTGTAAACATCAAACCTTTTACTCCCTCCCCCTATCAGCAAACTTATTGTTCTCTTGAAAACTGTAAAATACAGCTCTCGGTAACATGTTCAATGCAATGTATAGCTGATCTTGATTCTACAATATTGTATAACTGAAAGAACTGTAACCTTTAGCTGCCATTCTATGTCTATATGTATTAAGTGTTTATGTTTGTTTTTTCTGATGCGGAGCCTTTGTAAATGAGTCCATGACTCAAAGGTTGCAATCCTAAAGTCTGTTAAATAAAATACATAAATAAATCACTTAAAACAGAGAAGTCAGTGCACACCATTCCCCATGGCAAATCTTACAAATATAATGGTATTTTGTCTGAACTGGCCACTGCCTATTCCCCTGCTCCAAAAGTAGAAATAAATATTTGGACCAAAGATGTGCTCTTTTAAATAGGCTCCTAACACACTCTGCTACTGTACCCGGGGTACCCTGTGTTTCCTTTAGTAAGTAGACATTTGTCCAGTTATACCTTGATGTCCTGTATTGTCTTCATGTCCACTGTGTCTGCTGGAAGACTCTCCCATAGGTTCACAACTCTCTAGGAGATGAGGTGCATCCCAGTGTGATGTATAGCATGTCAATTGCTTTTCACACATAGTGCATTTAGTTCGCCACCTCCATTTCTTCTTCATCTGCGTTGGTTGGATAAGCTGGAGAAAATGTAGCATGTTCTCCTTTTGAATAATTTGAAGCCCCACTACCAATGCTAGGTTCATCATCATCTGAGCTATAGCACAACCTCACTGTCTCTCAAAGCTTTGCTGACCCCAATATAAACAAGTTACATGCTGAGTTTACTTTAGGAGAAACTTTTTTTGTTACTGTTGCATATGATGCAGTCATTACAACAAATATTGTACAGTATACATACTGTTGCAGTACTATTAATAATAGATATGAATAGTAAAAAACAATACTCAAATATGAAAATGTGGAAAATAACTTGCTGCTCATTGCAAATCATTTTCCTATTTTGACATAATCCATATTTTGCATACAATCTTTCAGAGGGTGCTTTAATATTTTCTTTTTGATACGGCTGTTGTTTACTTCTTATGTAAAAGGTTGGGCTCAATAACATACACTTAACGTACTGTTGAGGATTTAACAGTCTTTAATTTAGTCAGTTTGACTGCATGGTACTGTTTTGTGTGTGCATGTTCCAGTCTGCACTGATGGAGTAATTTTCTTCATCAGTGTGGAGCCATAGATGAGTGCCAACACCACTGTCGATCTTCTTGATACTGTCAATGAAACTTCAGAGATAGCCATTTGCAGGAGTTGCCTTTTAGTTATTCAAAAGGAGAAAGCTATTGCTTGTTCTTGTTGTGTGCAAATCTTCCATTCTTCTCTTACAAAAAAAAATCTGTTGGGATGTCCTAGACCAATTTTACAGCTGTGTGAATGTGCCGGTGGAGCAGTGTGGGTGACATGGAACAAATGGAACCCATGACCTCCCAATTGTCTAGCCCCAAAGGGCAGTGTACTACCTACTGAGCTTCTGCTTATGCATATTTGAGTGACATATGATCAAAAAACAGGATTTAACATAGAAACATGCAGGGACCCTACCTATACTGGTGTTGTTGTGCCAGTATAATACTTTAAGCTGTTTTTCAATCAAACCAGAACAGTTGCAATATTGTTTAGCACGAAGTGGAAATTAGCTAAATTTGTATATTCAGTGGAAATCAAAACCTTGTCTGACATACACCTGCCAGACAGTTACTATCTTAGCTATGACTACTGAGTTCTTTGGCTTGATCTATATTAATATTGTAAGTTCCATATTGACACTTCCATCTTGATGCTACATGCAAAATTATTCACTCATTTACAAAGTACTGTTGCCTTTTCCTGTCTGTTTCCAAGTAAATGGTATCTCTAATATTACTACCAATACTGAATTATAGAAATGTATATGGTTAGCCAGCCCGGTGGCACTGAGGGTTAAGGTGCTGAATGCCACACCTCATGCCACGCCAGCGACCCGGGTTCGGGAATGAACTGTGGGAGCTGGGGGTCAGCAGGGAAGGGAGAGGATTGAGTGTCTGGAGGACTTCTCTCCTCTCCTCTCCCTGAGGAGGGTTTCTGGGGCTGCTCGGTGTCCTTGTGACCCCTGATGGAGATCGGGGGTATTACAGGATCACCAGCCAGAGTTGTAAGGGGTGGTGAGTGTGGCAGCTGTCAGCAGAACAGCCGTGTGCAGAAATCATTGCACGTCACCTCCCCAGGGGAAATAAAGCAGAAAATCCCTGTCCACTGGGATAGGCAAAGGCACCACCACCCGTCACCACACTCCATCAGCCAGACTCCATCCACCCATGGACCGAGCCCAGCCTGGCCTGCTAAACTGTAGACAGAACGCCCTGGGAGGAAAAGGCAGCCCTACGTAGGGGGGCTCAGAGCCAGGGTTATCACCGGGCTGGTGACAGGGGTTGGAGAATTTCAGGCTCAGAGGTAGAGCGGCAAGGTTAGGTGGATGCCTGAGAGAGTTCAACGTGAGTACGGTGCATAAATAAAGTAAAAAAAAAAAAGAAATGTATATGGTCAGGTATGGAATTCAATACACCCCAAAATGATACTGTATGAGTTTGCAGGTTACAAAATGTACAACACTAGTAATGTCAGAGCTGTTGTCCAGCAGCAGGCAGAAGTGCCTTGTGTGTCACTCCCTACTCAATAAAATACTGTTATTGTTCAGTTTTTTTTATTTCAAAAGTCCACTTTGCATCCAGCTATCAAACAACCCACTTATCAGACCCCACAAATTAATCCACCACGTTTCTTTGAATAAAAGTCATGGCTTCTATTAGAATGTTGTTTCTTAGTCTGTGGCTTTTATTTGAGGAGGGCTTTTAAAACATCTTGGATTTTATCAACAATACCATTAATGATTTACTTCATAACAAAAGAAACACAAATGTCAGCTAAGATCACAAGTTTAACATGTCATAGGGATGGGCAAAATTTATCTACCAACAGTTAGTCTGTTGAAATGCTGATTTTGCTAACATGAAATGTGAAATTTCCGTAAAAAGTTTGAAGCATTTTGCCAGATTTGGGATTTCAGTTATTTTCATCTAATTTCAATAACATTAGTCCACATTGCACCATATTTGATATGCTGGATTTACCTAGGCACATACAGATGTATACCAAGTTTTCTATCTCTGCCTTTAACGGTGACTGAGTTATAAGCCTCCAAACATTCAGAAATTTTAAAATTACCATTTCACCATTATGTAGACCACAGCATTTCAAAAGTATTAGTTCAAACTGCACCACATTGGTTATGTTGACATTACCATGGCCCATACAGATGTGTGCTAAATTTCAGATCTCTGTCTTTAAAGCTGACCGAGTTATAAGCCTACAAATATTCATACATTTTAATGTTAAATTTCGCAATTATGTAAATTGCAACATTTTAATAATCTATGCCCAGATATTCAAACTGCGCCAGGCTGTGGTGCAAGTTTGGGCGCAGCTCAACTTGGCTGTGCAGGGGTGTGGACTAAGCGATATTCAAAGGAGCTGCGCCATGGCTCAGCAGCTTTGAATATCGCACCCTGGCCACCCCCACTGTGCATGGCGCAGTGGCACTGCACCAGCGCAAGTGGCCAGAGTAGAGCATGGAGATGCGCTAGTGCAAGTGCCATTGCACCATTCACAGCACCCGCAATATTCAAAAGGTGACATGCAAATGTGGCCATAATTTATGCAAGGTGCACATGGGGCCATTTGCATGTCATTATTGCCCCATTTGCATCCATTTGCATGCAGGTGCGCCGATTCCTGACAACTTGCACCTGACACCCTGCCAGGCAGCAGCCGTCGGGGACCAATGCCCCCTGCAGCCCGATCATGGGCATATGTTTAAAATTAATTCCCAGTCCTATATCCCTGGTGGTCCAGTAGACCGCTTTCTGCCCGATCGCGGGCATCTGTTGTAATAAAAGACACCTCCCCATCCAATATCCCACTTTCTGCCCAATTGTGGGCATCTGTTGTAATAAAAGAACCCCCCCATCCAATATCCTGCTTTCTGCCCGATCGCTGGCATCTGTTGTAATAAAGAACCCCCTATCCAATATCCCTGTGGTCTAGTGGTACCCCTCCCTACCTGCTCACTGAGCCCCACCACCCCGCTCCCCAGTCAGCCGGCAGGCGGCAGCACCCCACCCACCTGCCGCCCCGGCTGGCTCGTTGCCACCGACCGACAGCTGGTAGGGCAGACCATTGAGTTCACAGCGTGAGCTAATGGGCATGCAGCTTATGACGTATTACACATTCCAGATATGTGAATGAATCACATATCTGAATGTGTAGTATGATATGAGTTGCATAGCCATTGGCTCACGCCAGAACCAATGGGCATGCAGTCTCTACTGAGCTGTCAGTCGGCGGGTGGTGGAGCGGCAGGCAGGTGGGGTGCTGCCGCCCGCTGGCTGACTGGGGGAGAAGGGTGGTGGGGCTCAGTGGGCAGGTGGGAGGTACCACTAGACCACAGGGATATTGGATGGGGGTTCTTTATTACAACAGATGCCCGCAATCGGCAGAATGCGGGATATTGATGGGGGTTCTTTTATTACAACAGATGCCCGCTGGGCAGAGTGTGGTCCACTGGACCACCAGGATATTACCTATCGCCTTTACAAATGCCCATGATCGGGCATGGGGTGCTGCCAGGTGCTGCCGACTGGATGGCCACCCACAGGTGGCAGCTGCCGTGTTTCACCCTGCAATGCGGCAGCTCACCTGTGGGTGGCCATCAGTTGTTCCTTTTTTTTGGGGCTTAACTTTGTGCTGGCACGGGTAGGGGTTGCGCATGCATGGCTCTGCACATCCCAGGCTGAATATCGGGCTGTGCAGATTATGCATGGTCACGCCCCCCCCCCACCTGTGCCTGCATACATTACTGATGCACTCTGGCGCATCGGGATTTGTGCCTCGCACTTTCCCCTTTTGAATATTGTGCCGGGGCGCATCAGTGGGTTGTGCATGGCACAACACTGTTGCGCCATGTGCAACCCTTTTGAATATCTGGGCCCTATAACTTTAAAACTGAAGAATGAAATATTACCAATTTTGTTAGGTTTATTGACCTAAATAGTAGGCTTTCAGACCACCTCCATGTCCCAGTAACAGAGTGTTATGCTGCCATGCTGATGACCTGGGCTCAAAATCAAGACTGGAAAGTCACATTGAGAGGCAGGCCATGGCTGAAACAGCTGCCACTTAGCAGTGCATCTCAGTCTGGGAGGGTTGACAGCCGGGTCCAGTAACACAGTGAACCCTGTGGCTGGCCCAAGAAGCTTTCTCCTGCTAGAGGCAAAGCTGTGGTTGTGTGTGGCTGACAGAGGCACTGGCTGCAACAGGGGAGATACAGTAAGAGGTAAAAAATGTTGGAGAAAAAACAAGTAGCCAACTGAATGACGGCTTTGTTCAGCCTGATCAGGGTATAAGTCTGTGAACAGGGTATATATCTGAGAGACAAGTTGCTGGCTGGGAGAAAAACCAACAGAGAAAAGAAAGGCTGTGTGTGTGTGGTGTGCGTGTGTGTGTGTGTGTGTGTGTGTGTGTGTGTGTGTGTGTGTGAACTCTCAAATCGTTTGCATAATATCTGGCCAACTTGTAACAGAGCCTTATCTTGGTGAAATAAATAAAATAAAATAAGCAACCCATCATTCAAAAATAACATTAATAATTAAAGTTGAATTTCTTGAGCTTTTGTGAAACTGTAGAATGTTTGACACCTTTGACAAAGCCATTTCCATACATTTTGCCCAGTCATACACTTGAGTTGCCATTGCAGAGGAATGTAAAGGCTGGGTAAAGTGGCAATAAGGTAGCATTCAGTGGAGTCTCCACAGAAAAAGTATAGTGGTGCCAAGTGTCAGATCACTATCTTGAGTAACGAACCATGAAGAATAGTCATGGCCATCACTGTGCACTAGCCTAAATTCTTGCAGTATGTAAGGTAACCACTAGAGCTCACTGACCTAATGACTGTTGGGAGCACATGCACTTGCAGAATTGTTGCTGTACATTGCTACTTTCTGACTCTTTAACAACCCTGTAGATAACAATATATATTTTTACTATTTGAGAATAGTGGAACCAAATGACATCAAGCCCAACAACTAACTACAACTTTCATTCTGACACAAGAATCTGGATATCTTTAGTCATGAAGGAGCAAGAGGGGGGCATCACTGTTGCAGGAGTGTAGCATGGGTATTACAGGGCCATGATGCTAGTGCAGATAAGGTGATTAAGTGGTGATAACTGCTTTGTTAAAGTCAAGTTCCACAAGAAGAATTCTAGTGGCATTGTTTATTGCGCATCCATGAGTTTATGAGCACATTTTGCCAATTAGTAATTTCTAAAGTATCAACAATACATTTTAACCTACTAAACCACATTTATCCACGGTAATTAAATTCAAAGACATATTTTCTTTGGTATAATTCCAAATCTTGTGTGTATGCCTGCAATAGCAGTGGAGCTATAAACATCCAAATATTTTGAAATGTTCACACAATTTAACTTACAAGTCACATAACCAATTACCTCCCTATATGGTTTCCATCACCCTCCCAAGAATGTTTGCATACAAAATGCAATCATCTATCTCCAAATGTGACTAAGTTGTCAGAATAAAAATATATATATATATATATTTTTAAATTAAATAAACTTTATTCATTTACCACTGATACAATACTTTGGTGGTAAACATACATCTTTACAGAAATACATGCATTGGTGCAGTGGCATGAGATTTCAACAGTACAAGTAACAGACATTTATAACTTTATGGCTTACTCATCATACATAAAACACAGAAATAGGGAGAGAATCTCCTCATGCCATCCAGTTAAAGGGTGTACACTCCCCTTCCCTACTTACCCCCCCCACTCCCCCCCCACTCCTATACCCCGAAGCCTCAATTACCTTCTCTGGTGGTGCCTTTTCCAGCTCGTGTATGAGACCATGACCATTTCGTCTGTGTCACATGAAGTTAAAACCTCATCTATGTAAACCCCTTAAATATGCGGCATCCTGGGATTCTTGTGGGGTGGCCTACTAAGGCCTTACTCCTCCCTAGCCTGCTTTACTATTCCCAGCTGAATTTATTAAGAGGGTAGGGAGAGAGACCAAAGCGTGACAAGCTTCTCCCATCTAGAATTATACAGGGGGAGCTTACCCCGTAGGCTAGCAATTGCTTTTTCAACTCTTAAGTTATATAATAACTCCTTGACCCATTCAAGATAAGAAATAGCATGCTGGTCTTTCCAGTAACGAAGAACGAGCTGTTTAACTGTCAAAGAAATAATAGCCATATAGTATCTTTTCTCCTTAAAAGGGACAGTAGAATAATCACCCACTATACAAACTTGTGGTGAAAAATGATCCTGCAGCCCCAACAGTGAGTCTGCCCTGTCCCGAATAGCACTCCAAAGGGAGGCTACTTTGGGGCAATCCCATAGTATATGAAGTAATGTTCCGGGGTCTTCCTCGCACCTAAAGCACATTTTACTCTGTGTCTTACCCATTCCATATAGCTTAGCTGGAGTGTAATAGATATTGTGCAATATATAAAACTGTGTTAGCCTTAAGTGATCATTGGCAATATATAGATGGACACCCTCCCAGATTTTATCCTATGAGAAATTATCCTGTGGAAAATGCCGGACCCAATAACTAGACTGACCTGATACCTCAGGATTTAGTGTCACATATCATAGGTATCATAGGTAATTTCAGAGCAAAGAAAACTTTCATCCATTGTGCTCACTGTAAATTCTAATTGTGATAACCCCCTATTTTGTTTGCTATGCAATACTTGTCTAGTTTCCTCTTAAACTCAACTATAGTCTTACTAGTGACTACCTCCTCAGGTAGGTCATTCCACACTGGAATGACTCTAACACTAAACCAGTGCCTTCTTTTCGTGGTCTTAAAATTTTGCCCCTTAAGTTGCCATGAATGTGTCCTAGTGTCATATCACTGTTCCCTTAATGTAAGTCCCAATTTATCCCTTAGACTTGTATTTTTAAGTGCATTATACACCATGCACCATACACATGTCCCCTCTCAGATGCCTATACTCCAATGTGAACATCCTCAAGTCATCCAATCTGACCTCATAATCCTGGTCCCTAGCATCCACTACCAACCTGGTAGCCCTCCTCTGAACCCTCTCCAATCTCCCTACATCCAGCCTGTAACCAGGTGACCAGAACTGTGCACAATACTCCAACTGCAGCATCACCAGTGCTCGGAAGAGAGGCACAATTACTTCCCTCTTCCTACTCTTTATATGTTTCTTGATATTGATAAGAGTACCACTAGCGGACTTTATAACCTGACTGCAATGATGGTGGAACTTGAGATCACATGTCACTTTAACACCCAAATCTCTTTCCTCCACTACTTTACCCAATTTATGTCCATTTAAAAAGTAATCAGCTTTATTATTTTTTTCCCAAAGTGCATTACTACACATTTGTCGGTGTTAAAGGATAACTTCTTTTCCCTTGCCCAACTTTCCATTTTGAATAAGGCTTTTTGCAACTTTACTACATCCTCATCATTTCTGATAGTAATGCCAGTTCTAGTGTTGTCTGCAAATTTGGTTTCACAGACATCCTCTCCTCCAGATAATGAGAGTATATAGATATTAAACAAGCAGGGCCCCAGAACAGATCCCTGGGGGACTCCACTCTCCACTCCCAACCAATCAGAGTAAACCCCTTTTAAACAAACCCTCTGCTTTCTCTCACTCAACCATGCCTTTACCCAGGTTGTAATGTACCCCGGCATTTTATGTTCAATCATAGCATCAATCAATTCACCATGTGGGACTTTGTCAAACGCCTTTGAAAAATCCAAGAACACCACATCCACAGAGACACCCTCGTCCAATGCCCTGCTCATGTGATCATAAAACTCCAAGAGATTAGTTTGACATGATAACCCCTTTTTAAAACCATGCTGAGCATCATCACAATCCCTTACTATATTCTGAAACTCCACTATTTGATCCTTTACAATAGATTCCAACATTTTCCCCAGGACAGCAGTCAAGCTCACAGGCCTATAGTTACTCACCTCCTGTCTAGATCCCTTTTTATAGATAGGGATCACATTTGCCTTTCGCCCAACCTCAATCACCTCCCCGTTATCCAAAGATTTTTGAAACAGTGCTGTTATAGGTTCTGCCAATTCTGTTGCCAATTCCCTAAGAACTCTAGGATGAATTCCATCTGGTCCTTGAGATTTATTCGGGTCCAGTTGTTTTAGTCTACCCTCAATATCTTTTTTATTTAAAACAATTTTATAATCAATTTAGTCAGATGATCTCTGCTATTTTTTGACTTCTTATTAAATACTGATGAAAAATAAGTATTGAAAAGCCCTGCCATAGCTTGGCAATCCTCAACTAAATTACCATCATGGTCCTTAATGGGCCCCACTGTAGTTTTACTTCCCTTTTTGTTATTGATATATGTGTAAAAAGATTTATGATTATCTTTCACTTTTGTAACCAAATTTAGCTCATGTTTTCGAGTTGCTTGTTTAATGGCTCTTTTAGTTTCTTTTAATAATTTTTTATACAAGGCCCAATTTGTTGCACACTCAGTTTTTCTGGCTTTTATATAAGCTCTTTTTTTCTTTTTGATCAATTTTTTTAATTTTGGGAGATAGCCACAAGAGAATTTTACCTAAAGCATTGTACTTCTTTCTTAATGGGACATACCTACCAATTAAGTCAATAATTTTTTTCTCCAAGCTATCCCAGTTTTCCGCTAACGATCTATTTTCAAAAACCTTTTTCCATCCCCAATCCAGGAGTTCCATTCTCATATCATTAAATTTAGCTTTATTGATATTTTGAACCGTGGTTAAGCCAAAAGTGTTTGAAAAAACTCCACTCAATTCAAAATTTATCACACAGTGATCACTTGAACCGAGTGGTGAAGAAGTACTACAATTTTTAATTTGGTCTCACAAATTGCTTAGCACAAGGTCCAATATTTTATCCCCTCTTGTGTTACTCCCTATATACTGATCAAAACCAGCTAATAAGAAGGAATCCAGATACCTTAGCTCGTAGGATGTCTCCCCTGTTTGCCTTGACCAATTGATACCAGGAAGGTTAAAGTCTCCTAAAAGTATAATATTTTCTGTAATCTCTAAGGAGTCCAAAAATTCTAGCACTGCCTCATCATCTTGAGTGGAAATTGAAGGAGGTTGATAAATTACTCCAATTTTAATATTAGGGCCCTTTGATGGCAATACCCTGATCCACACATGCTCAATGCCTGGTATTTTTTTAAGCTTCAATAGCTACTGATTTTATTTTGTTGGATACATACAGTGCTACACCACCACCCTTTTTACCCTCTCTATCCATATGATATAAATCATATCCCTGTATATGATGGTACCAGGTGAAAGTGGATGACCACCAAGTCTATGTTATAGCACATATCTGGACATTGTCAGTATTTAATAAACAGGTTAATTCCTTAAATTTGTTTGTAAGACTCCTAGCATTAAGGGAGAGGCATTTCCAGTCCTGAGATACTTTAGTGTTCTCAAGTAGTTTTGAATTTTTTTCAGATATCCTTGAAGTTTGATGGATGCCCCCTACCCCCTTAGTACTTAGTTTAAATAGGTATCAACTTGTTTCTGTATTTCCTTAGCTAGTATTCTAGACCCGTGTTTATTTAAATGTAGTCCATCCTTTCCGAATAAACCTAGGTCCTTGAAGGTGTCCCAGTGTTGGATAAAATCAAAACCTTCCCTATGACACCACCTTTTTAACCACCTGTTTAGCTGCCTAATGTCTCTATGTTTGTTCACCCCCTCTCGAGGTATGGCCAGGATCTCTTATATTAAGATACGGGATCCATGTACCCTCAGGGTTTCCTCAACAGCCTCAAATGCCCTTTTTCCAACATATATCAGTGACACCAGCTTGGATATAGCATGTGGTTAGTTAAGAATAAATATATTTTCTGAAATATTCACATTAATGATAAATTGCCATATTTTGAATCCCTATAACTTCTCTGCTCAAGCAAAAGAATCATGCGGCTTAGCACCCTTTTACAGCATACGGCTAATAATAAGCTTGCCAATATTTAGATCTCTAGCTATAAAACTAACTGAGTTATGACCAATTAAAGAAGTTCAGAAAATTCCAATAAAATCACACAATTTTGCAAAATGTCATGACATTTCTGAAAATTCCACAAAATCAGAATTTGCTAATTTTCTCAACCCTATTTTTGTTCGTACACTGCATTAGTCCCATTCACAGTGCTTTACCAGACAGAATTAAAGGCCATGGTTTATATGTGAGGGCAGCTTTTATTAAAATATTTCATTATGGCCTGCAGCTTCTATTTTCCATTTGAAGGCAGCTTATAATCTAAGATAAACAGTAAGTAAGTAGTTTTTTTTTATATATTTTGCTTCATTGCAATGCCCATCCAAAACAACACATTCCATCAGTGTTTGTAACCAAATAAGTGTTGCCAGGATACATTAAAACAGTGTTCAGTTTGACATGAGCAATAATACAGTGAGGATTGCTCAGCAGCCTTGTGTGTTAAAATAAAGTGAAATATAAAAATTAAAATACTACACCACTTTTTTGAGGGTTCAAGTGTAGAGTGGGTTGCTCTAAATAAAACAAAATAGTGGCACATTTAGTAGGTAGGTTTGGGGATCTGATTAATTCACAGAACAATAAACTGTATACCATACCCTTTCAAAAGTAATAGATGGGTAATGACATGTAGAATGTGGCCTGAGTATCTATCTGGTATCTGATCACATCAGTGATATATCAGACATAGAACTCAAAGTACTGGTATATGATGTCATCAAAGACCTTTGGTGGAAATGTGACCTTGTTGTACATTATTACCCATCTGTTATTCTTTTTATAGTGCTTTTGTCCTCTGCATTCATTCTTGTACTCAGACAGAAGGATTAGTAGTATTGGTAGTAGTAGCATTAGGTTTATTTATTTGGTGCCTAACCTCAAGTGCTATGAGCACTGCAAATCATTAAAACATAAATCATAAATAGTCTCATGATAAAAGAAATGTAACTACAGTTAAAACAAATAAAAAAAAATCAGAATAGCATAAATAGCTAAACACAGCCAGTGGGGGCTAACTGAAATTCAAGGTCTGTCTAAACATGTAGGCCTTAATGCCCCTCTTAAAGAGCTTCAATGAGGGGCCTCTCTCAGAGATTGGGGAAGTGAGTTCCACAGGGTCAGGTCAGTCACTTCAAATGTGCTATTCTCAGATGTCTTGAGCTTTGTCCTTGGAACTGCTAGGAGGCAGAGGGGGTGGGAAGGATGATAAGGAGACGAAAGATCACTCAGATGACCTGGGCCAACTCCATATAGGGCTTTGTAGGTCATACACTAACTTTGATGGTGATTTTCCTCTTCACCAGCAGCCTGTGCAGGCCACACAAGACCAGGGTGATGTGACAAGACTTTGGGGGGTGCCTGTCAGTAACCTGGCTGCTGCATTCTACACCAGCTGCTGGTGCCACAAGACCCCTCCACTAACCCTGAGATACAGAGCATTATAATAGTTGAGTCTTGAAGTCACAAAGGCATGTACACGTGATGACAGGTCTGGTGTGATCAAGGCTTTAATCTGGAAAATGTTTCTGAGATGGTAGAACCCACTATGGACTGCAGACAACACCTGGGTCTCAAGTGTCAGTTTTTCATCCAGAGTGATGCCCAGATTTTTAACCATAGCAGCAGCTACAAGGCTGGAGGAACCAAGAACCAGGCCAGTCATCTCCACTGCAGTCCCTACATCCTGCTGTCGACCAGGATCAATCACTAGGAGTCAGCCAGTTGGAGGATAGCCAACCCTGAATCTCAACCAAGCAAAAATTCAGTACATCAATTGTGGTGGGTGTCCTGGGTGCAAATGACATGTACAGCTTGATACCATCTGCATGGCAGGGAAAACCTAATCTGCACCATTTGATGATGTCATCTAGAGGCAGCATGTGCAATGCGAACAACAAACAGTAAGGGAGAAGACTGAGCCCTGGGGTACACCACAGTGAAGAAGGCTTTTGTAGAGAGGAGAAATTTCAGCATCACTCAACATCCTATCTCTGAAGAAAGACTCAATCCAGCTAATGACTGTACCGGTGAGTCCACTGTACTACCTTAGGCGATCCAGCAACAGTTCATGGCACACAGTGTCAAATTCTGAAGACAGACTGAGTAGAAAGAGAACTGATTGTTCCCCTTTATCTCTAGCCTTGAGGAGGTCATTATGCACCCTGACCAACGTGGTCTCTGTACCGTGCCTAAATCTGGAGTGGAGTGACTTGTAGACGTTAAAGGTCATAAGGTGTGCCTTGAGTTACAGAGCCACCATCTTCTCAATAACCTTTAACAAAATGAGAAGGTTAGAAATAGATCTAAAATTCACCAAGTAGTCCAAGCCCAAATATGTTTTTTAGAAGGAGCCTCACCAACGCATCTTTCAATGCAATCAGAAAGGACCCCTCTGAAGAGGAGCACTGTACTATCTCAGCAAACACTGGACCCAGAAATCAATAAGATGCCATGTACTGTACAATTCATTCTTTAGGTTTATAACACAATGCAAGTTAAGAATACAACACTGTAAATTTGCTAAACAATTAAATTGGCTTTCTGTTTCTGCTGATGTACAGTGACATCCACTAGGATCAAGCTTTATTATCACAATGTTTACTATGATATCTAGCATGATACAGTAGGCACCTAATGTGATCTAATAGCAATTACTCCACTTTGTCATTTAGTATACTGTGAAATCTCACACAGAACATTTGATACTGGTGGATGGCACTGGAAAGATACTATTGGCACTCTAATCCTTAAATAATTTCAGACAAATTGTTTTTATCTGCTGCAAATTGTTTATTTTTTGTATAAATAATGGAAATTACTGTATGTCTTAAAGGAAGTCTCCGATATAAGGCAGTTACTCACATATTGTGGTAGCTGCCCTCAGAGATAGTTATTCCAGCTTGGTTTGAAGAATAAATACAAACCCATACCTTAGTTATTTCACTCGTAATTTCTTCATAGAGCTATTCAGCCCAATCAGTCCTGAATGCCACGGTAATGGTAACATGCCACTGTGCTCAACCACGTAATGATGTGTGACAAGGCAGAGCATGGAGGCACCCCCAATTGAAATAAATGGGGATCATTTTCTCTTCTGTTTTTAAGCTGAAGAATGGTCACCTAGAGATTAATGGAGGTCACCGCTGGACTATCAACTGCTTTCTTAGTTGAGCGGTGACCTTCATTAATCTCTAAATGAGCATTCTTAGTTTAAAAATGGAACAGAAATTGATCCCCATTCATTTCAATTGTGTGCACCCCCATGCTCTCGCTTGTGACATGTCATTACATGCTTGAGCATGGGATCGTGTCACCATCACCGGGGCATTCAGAATTGATCAGGCTGCATAGCTCTATGAAGAAATTATGAGTGAAATAACTAAAGTGTGGTCTAGTATTTATTCTTCAAACCAGGCTGGAATAACTATTACTGAGGGCAGCTACCACAATATGTGAGTGGTAGCCACTATCAGCTAAGTCAGAAAATCACTTAAAGATCTTACCATAAACATGATTTGTCTTCAAATTTTTCCAAAATCGTATTTTCCTAAGGAACTGCAGTTCTATAGAACAATCTTCCCAACTGAGTTACTAATGTAGGTTCATTGTCAAAAATGGCTGCACCACTGCCCACTAATTAGCATGCCAGGCTACCATGCAGGAGGCCTGGGCTCTGAAATCAAGAGAACAGGGGGCCAGGTCAGGGAGTGCTGCTGACAGCAGTGCTTCCCTGAGCAGTGATGTCCCCTGTGTTGGAACATGGAAGCACACCTTCATTAACAGGGAATGTTGCCTATGGCCAGTGCCATAGTATGGTACTGCACAGTGCAAGAGAGGGGAAAGTAAGGAAACCTGTGCTAAGCCACTGTGGATGCATGTGAATGACAGCTACCCCAGTACTATTGCGGTCTCCCACCATGGACTAACATCAGGAATGGGAACTCACCTGAAAGTACAGGGTGATTTGCAGCCACCCATGAGCAATGGTGGGGAAAGTGGCTCTAGGTAGGGCTAATAAAGTTAATAAAAGCATTGTTAAAAGACCATTTGAAACATTTGTGCACTGTTCTTTATAATATTTGATGCTATTTAGTACTGATTGGTATTGCTGGTCTGCTGACTTTGATCTTGTTACGATTTCCATTCCAGACCATACCTGCAAATCAAAATTTATTTTCTTGGTATTCTATTTTCTTGTAAAATATTTGAATACTTACAAAAAAAAAATCACATAACTGCATTGATTCACTATATTATTAAGACTGCTGTATACAGCAAGCTGTTCAGGAACTTCATAGTCAAGTTTTGTAAATCATAATCTCAGCTACAGTGGTAATCATGCAAAAGTTGACCAGTACTGCATAGTGCACGTTATTGCATGGTATTGCTATACCTGTTATTTAATGGGTATCACGCTTGCGCACTGCACAGTACACCACGCTACCAGTCAACTTTTGTGCGACTACTGCTGTACATACGTCGTCACTGGGAATAGTAGCAAGATCTTTTTACCACTGGGATTTTAGATTAGATAACACTATTTTTTAGCAAAAATTAAAAATTAAAAACTACTAAGCAGGCATTTGTGGATACTAAAATACCTGACCTGTAAGACTACCAGCAGGTACCTATAAAGTACTCTAACAATACCTAGATGAAAACCAAGTAGTTGGGTCAGGGCGATTAGTTACTACCCAGACTGTTCTACTACCTGATTACCTGACCCTGACATAACAAAAATCATGTGAAAGACTGTTTTTTTTCACTATTACACTGTTAGGTGCCCCAAGCCATTATACCCATAGCATTGCTGAGGCAGGTATGAGAGGAGCAGCAGCTATTAGTGATCCTGCTGCTGATTCTAAAAATTATACCCATGGTAGGCATTCCTGAGGCAAGTATGAGAGGTGCAGCTATTCTTAGTGAACCTGCTGCTGTTTCCAAAAATTATACCCATGGTGGGCATTGCTGAGGCAGGTACACGAGGCACAGCTGCTGTGAGTAAGCCTGCTGCTGTTTCCAAAAAATTATGCCCATGGTGGGAATACTTGAGGTAGGCATGAGAGGTACAGTTGCTTTGAGTGAGGCTGCTGCTGTTTCCCAAATTATACTCATGGTGGGCATCAAACTTTTCCTGTTTCCTTCCCTTTGTTTGCCCCCCTTCCTCACACCCCCACCCCCTCTCTGCCCCTGTCTTTCTGCATGTTCTCCCATCCTCTGACCCCTCTCTGCCCATAATCATTCCTTTGCCCCCTCCATCCACCCTCTCTGCCTCCTCTCTCTCTCTCCCCCTCTCCCCCATTTTCTCATTTCCCTGACTGCTCCCCATCTCCCTCAATTTTCTCTTGTTATCCTTCTCTCTTATTTTTACTTTTGGTCACCTCCCCCTCCCACCGTAGTCAGTTACTTCCACCCTATAAGATTCAGGGTCTCTGCCTTGTCACTTCTCACCCTGGTAACATGGGTATCTCTGCTGTCTATTTTTATTAGCACTTTAGACAATAGAACTGATGCTTTAAAATGTTCTGGCAACCTAGATAAGTGTTTTCTTAGCTTACCTAATTTTAGTTCTGATGCTCACTGTGTTTCCTGAAACATTCTATATTGCTAACTTCCTTATTTTCTTAACTGGGCCAAGTGACATTGTCCTGGCTATACTACTGTGTGATACCCTGACCCCAAAGCAACTGTCTATATCTGTAAAAGTGCATAACTTTACCAACTGAACCCGTTCCAGCATTTTCTGCTCAGTATTTTGTACTCCTCGTTTGATACTTTTACTGGTTGTAACTTTGTTTTACTGTAAACTGAAAATATGATGATTGTGTATATGTAACCTCTGTATTTTGAATTTGTACATGGAGATCACGTGATGTTCTCCTACTAGGTAGACGCGTGGCACTCCTGCTCTCGCCCCAACGAGTTAAATTTAACTATTAAAACCAATTAAAAGCTACTGCTGACCTCATTTCATATAAACCTACAGCTTTATTAAGCTCTTAAGACTCACCCGAGTATTGTGTACGGTGAACGCAGCAGGCTACTCAATGGAAAATGGAAGTGGAGATGAAACAGGCCCTGCCGTCTCAGACACCACCACCAACACTGGATAAACACTCCAAACGGGCCAGGATGCAGAGTGCTGCTATGAGTAAAGGACCACAGCCTACTGCTACAGCTGGTCCTCTATCAGAAGAAAGATTTGCATCCAAAATGGCTTCTCTTAAAGTGGCCTTTCAAGATTTTGCTTCGGATCTCAAGTCTATTAAATCTGATCTCAAAGAGACAAATCTTTGGCTGATATTTCATCCTGCACCACATCACTTGAAGGTTGGAAAGTCCGCACAGAGCCTGAAATAACTTCCCTCAGACAGAAGCTCTCTAAAATCAAGTTAAAACTACAGGATCTGGAAGGCTGAAACAGGCGAAATAACCTGGTGATTTTTGGCCTCCCAGAAGATACAGAGGGGCACTCGCCTGTTCTTTTTGCCCAAAAACTGCTGTCCAAAATAGTGGGCCCCCCACCGTATTCAGGTAGCTACATAGTCAAGCGGGCCCACAGATCTTTATGGTATAGACCACCTTCAGGCTCAAAACCTAGGCCCTTCATCTTACATCTACTGAGTTATCTAGATTGGCAGCATGTTTTACCAGCAACTAAGGAATTAAAAGAAATTAAGTGGGAAGATTCACCTCTACGTGTCTCCCAGGATCTGCCAGCTGCCACCTGGCAAAAATGAGCTGAATATCATTCATCTATTTCTAAGATTATTGCTGCAGGGATCAAATTGAGAATGTTATACCCAGCCAGGCTATCGGTATTGCAACAGGGCTCCTGGAAAACCTTTGAATGTGCAGAGCTTGCAACGAGGGACCTCCCAATGCTGTTTCTGGATCTATTTGCCTAGTGCTGATCAAGCTTACACTTTATCTTCTGGTGCTCTTGAATCAAAAAAGTGCTGGTTTAGAACCCATCAATACTTCCAAAGACTAATTTTGCACTCTTCAATTGGTAAATTTCTAGAAGCATACCTTCATAATTCTTTCCTCGCTTCTGGCTCATTTTTGTAGGTTGTTGCCCATGACTCCATCCCCTTAGGCAGCCTGCATAGATCAAAAACAACTGGAGTATTGGAGCATTGAGAAGGAATCTGGTAGTATGGAGGCTCCACTCAACTTTTTCTTTGACAATCAGTCTCGGGCTGTCACAAGTACATCCCCCGTTCATAATCTTCTGGGCCATAGTACTGTTTCACCTCAGGAGTGGACTGTTCTCCTTGAAAATATGCTCATTCATGAGGAACGCCTCAGCAGTACGCACAACCGTGAGGAAGCTGCACGGCTGTGTACATAATGACAACTCATCGTGACCCACTATTGCCTACATATGCAACTTTAAATTAGTCTTATTTGGATTATGCTCTGCTCTATTCCTGATCCCTGTTTCAGTGTTGTGTTTTTTTGTTTTTTTTTAGTTTACCTTGACGGTTTTCTTTTACTTGGACCAATGCATTATAAATCGGCCATGTTATGGCCCGACTTATGAATCCTTACATTTAACAAACACTAAAAACTTTCTTTTTGCCCTCCCTGTTGCACTTCCATCACTGGATCAGGGTGGGTATGTTTAATAAAGCTGTTTTGGACTGATTAATTTTTATTTATTAAGAGGTTCCCCATCCTTTTTTTTTTCTCCCCTTCTAAGTCACCAACTGAATGGGAAGTTTCCAGAACTTGATTGCTAGTGAGACTTCAGTTACTCATCAGAATAGCACTTTCAGATATAGTTAAATTCCTTGTTAACTTTACAGTTAATTGTTATAACTTCCTCATTCTATATGGGTTTTCAGATTTCCAACTACTTTTATTGGCAGTAACTTGCTCTACTTTATTAAGATTCTACAGTACAAATTAAAGAACAATCTTTGGCTGGGGTTGGGGGTGCTATGGCTGTGTATTGGTTGGGGTAGCAGTCACAAGTAGAAAATGGGTAGGGAACCTCCACTCTCGTTATTTAGTGATGGGTCATTTCGGCCCTTCAGATGTTACTTTATATGGTGGGGCTCTAAAGGGGTTGATCACTGGTTGGGATTCACTGGTTCAAGAATTTTCATTTGGGGTAGAGTTTTGGGTTGGGCCAAGTTTCACCTGTCTTCCTGGAGCTTTGTATTTTTGAGGAGGGTTAGGGGGACGGAGGTTGGGGTATGGGAATGTCTGCCACTGTTAGAGAGTTTTTTTATCCTAACACTGTTTTTGTTTGTTCAAATGAACCTTAATGGATTACGGCCTTCCTAATTATACCACAGTACTCTTTATTCACATCATAATAGTTATGGCTGGTTATAAATTTTGCTCCTGGAATATAAAAGGCACCCAGACTCCTACCAAAAGATCTATAATTCTTCTTCATCTTAAACACCTGCAAATTGATATAGCTTTTTTTCCCAGAGACTCACCTGCTGCCTATCCAAGTCCATTATTTACATAGAAACTGGGTAGGTCAAGTATTTGGTTCTGGTCTGGATTCCTGCAAAAGAGGGGTAGCTATCATCATAGCCTGTAGGATTCCATTTCAACTTTTAAAAGAGATTGGTGATCCTGGGGGTGGTTTGTGATCCTGAGAGCCCTTCTGGGCCACACAGAAGTTATATTGGGATCTATTTATGGACCCAATATGGACAATCCAGATTTTTTGCCACCTTAATGGATACATTAAGCGCATGGTCCTCCTTTCCAATAATTTTGGGGGGTGACTGGAACCAGGTTCTATCCAATAGTTTAGATAGATCTACCCAGACTAGGCAGGGCCTGTCACTAAGTCAAAAAGTCATCCATGACTTAATGCGAACTCTTGGGCTCACAGACCCCTGGAGAATTATGCATCCTGATAGTAAATCATTTTCTTTCCACTCCCTTCCCTATCACTCCTTTTCTCGCATAGACTATTTCCTAGTGTCCATAGATCTCCTTCCCGACATTTATGTAACTTATTATTCTCCTAAGGTTATCTCAGATCAACAAATAACTCACCTCCATCTGGATCTCTCTCCCACAACACCCAAAGAGATAGAATCTGGAAGCTAAACAACCAAATTTTGAAGTTGGAGGATTACATCCAACTCCTTCAAACATTTATTACCAACTTCATGGAGTATAATGCTCCATCTATGGATAAAAAAGACTTTCTATGGGGCTTATTAAAATGTGCATTACGGGGTGAACTAATACATATTGCGATCAAATTTAAAAGACAAAGATCTGCATCCCTTTCCTCTATTTTAGATAAAATGTCAGCTGCAGAATCTTTCTTTTCTCCCTGTTCCCCTATTGAAGACTGGGAAAAGGTCTAAACTCTTCATGCTCAATGCAATCAAATACTTGAAAACAAAGTAGAGTTTCATATACTTCTCTCCAAAGTCTCTAATTTTGATCGGAGGAAAGAGCCGGCAGACATCTAGCCCTTAGTCTACGTGCGCAGATAGCCAATAAAATTGTTTCCTCTGTCTACTTGGCCTCTGGTTCACTTCTCACCTTCCCTCAGGATATAGCTCAAGCTTTTAAGGAATTTTACCAGCAATTATACACCCCTCCTGCATCTTTCACCACCCCTCAACAACTGGATTCCTATCTTCAAGATATTAATCTCCCTATCTTATCAGAGCCTCAAATTGCTGGGTTAAAAGCCCCCATCACTTTGGCAGAAGTTTGCATGGCTATCGATTCACTTTCTTTAGATAAAGCTCCTGGGACCGATGGCTCTTCATCTAATTTCTACAAAGCATTTAAGGGATTGGTAGCACCTATTCTCTTGTACACTTTGCACTATGTTTTTAAAGAGGGCCTAACTGATTCTTCATTCACCTCAGCAACTATACTTGTCCTCCCAAAGCCAGGCAAAAATCCCCTTTTTGTTTCCAACGACATACCGATTTCCTTAATTTTATTTCTTTTTCTTTTTATTTCGTTGTTTTAACCATGTATAGCACACTAAGCTGAAAGCTTTTTTACAGGAGCAACCTGGGAGCACAAGGAGGTTAAGTGACTTGCTCAGGGTCACACAGTATGCAAGTGGAAGCTGTGGGATTCAAACCCAGGTCTGGTCTGCTGGATGTCACCAGATTTGCAGCTCAGAGCCTTAGACCACTGCGCTATACTGCCTCCAAATTAATTAATTAATGTGGACCTCAAAATTTTAGCGAAAATACTTTCTTCTAGATTAAGTCAAGTGTGGGAATAACTGCTTAGTGAAGAACAGGTGGGCTTTGTTGGGGCAGGCTTTCATCTGGTCATCTGAGGAAGTGGGCATACCTATTTTCTGCATCTAGAGTCTCCACCACTCCTGTTGCCTTGGTTTCTCTAGATGCGGAAAAGCCTTTTGATAGTGTCCTGGGATTATCTTTTTTCATTATTACTCAGATATCATATCCCCACAGAATTTATACGCTGGGTTAAAATATTATACATATCCCCTTCTGCATGAGTACAATGTAATGGGGTACTTTCTATCCCTTCCCACTCTCTCAAGGCACCCGTCAGGGCTGTCTTCTATCTCCCTACCTCTTTAATCTATTTCTTGAACCCCTCATCAGGAAACTCAAAAAACTCTTCTCACATAAGAGGTATAATGGTTGATAATTCAGAGTACAAAATGTCCATTTATGCAGATGACATACTCCTACACATTTTCCACCCGGCTCAATCATTGTCTACCACTTTCCAGATTATTCCAGATAACAAAAGCAAAGGGAACTGATAATCAGCCAACAGCTCTGTACTGGCTATATTTAACAGCTGGCATGTTGAATGCTTGTGGGTAAATTTTGAAGTCCTAACAACATTTTCTTTTAATGTTAGTTGACAAGAATGACAATATATTTTTAAATTTGGGGGGAATGTATTTTTCATGCCTTTTTCACATTGAGTAGTACTTTGGGATTTTGCAGTATTTAATGGTGTCAGAAGAAAACAATCAATGTTTTTGTCTGGGAAGACTGCAATGAAACATCAAGTGATTCAATGTCAGTTCCTGCTTCCAGTTCATTGTCACTATGGTCACTGCTATCACCACCTCCACTACTGCCCATACCAACCACACTCCTTGCCCTGCCCCATTCAACTGGGTGTCTTGCCTTTGCATATTATTTCATTACTGATGTTCCAAAATCTGCCACTTTGCCACCATGACCACCATGACTGACGTTCATTTTGCACAGACTGCATACAGTTTGAGAGTTGTCTGCAGGGTCAATATAAAATACATTCCACAATAAAGATTTACCTTTGGTGTTTTGTATCAGGGTGCCTGTCACTATTTCTTGTACAGTCAAGGGACCTGAAGAAAATCCTATACTGCCCATTCCTTTTTAAGAGGAATTGTTCTCATTCATGCTCATCTTCTTATTCTTACATTTAGCATATGATTTTTTTCCTGCGCTTGCCTCCCATGCTTTACAGAGGCATCCTTTCCTACCCTTCATTGAAACTACAGACCTCATCACCATAAGATTCTGTAGAACTGGAAGTGCCATCATCATCCTCATGTAGGGCATAGCCTGGGCTATCCCATTCACAGCCCCCACTATCACCACCATCTCTATCAGCATTTGCTGCCTTAGCATCTGAGCTTATATTTGAGGAGGATGCCTCATTGCATGCTGCTTCAGCAGCTTGAAGTATACTGGCACATGTGGCAAAATGTTCAGTACCTCTACAAGTAACTCCAGTCAGATCTTTCCAAAACTCTACTTTTTCATTGCTAACATGCTTTTTTGGTTCAGGAGGAAATTTAGTGCCAGTCCTGGTGATGTTATAATTATTGTCACTATGTTCTTCATTAGAGGTATGTTTCATATTGTCCATATCATTAACAATTGCATGTGCAGCAGCACTGTGCTTCCTTTTAGTAGACATAGACAGGGAAATACGAGACGTAGTAGACATAGCTGTGAAAGGAATGGATATTGTTTCACAAACTGTTGCAGAGACAGATAGTGTAGCTGACTATGTCACAGAAAGTAATAAATGACAGGGTTTGGGGCAATTTACAAACAGTGTCATACAGCCTAAATAGTTTTCAATAGGTTGCAGACAGACAAACAGTGTAGCTATACTAACATACTAAAATGCCAGCAGAATAGGCCTAACGGTCTTTCGTGTCTGCTCATTTGGTCAGCCCCCACCCTGGGAGCTGACCTTGCTGCCCCCCTTATCTTCTCTGGCTTCTCCCTTCCCAGTTCTGGATATTCTCGCTGAACTGGATTTTGCTCCAGAACCCTTCCCCTGTACCTGTCCCACCCTGTCTTGAATCCCTCCACCATCTCTGCCTCCACTAGCCCCCCTGGGCAGTGCATTCCATGGCTCCACCACCCTCTCAGTGAAGTAGCACCTCCTCCTTTCTCCCCTGAATCTTCCCCCTCCAGCTTCCACCCATTCCCTCTAGTTGCCCCCTCCTCCTTCCTTCAAAGCACTCTGCTCCTCCCCTATTTAGCCCCTTCATGTACCTGAAGACCTCTATCATGTCCCCCCGGTCCTTTCTCTCTCTTCCAATGTGTACAAATTTAGCTCTTCAAGCCTCTCCCCATAGGTCCTGTCCCCCAAGCCCCAAATCATTTTGGTTGCCCTCCTCTGGACCCTCTCCAGGAGTTTAATGTCCCTCTTTAAGTGTGGCCTCCAAAACTGGATGCAGTACTCGAGGTGTGGCCTCACCAAGCAGTTATACAGAGGAAGTATCACTTCCCTCCTTCTGGAGGTGATCCCCATAGCGATGCATCCCAGCATCCTGTTGGCCTTGGCTGCTGCCCTCCTACAAGTCTCCGAGTTGTTCATCTTGACATCCACCACCACCCCTGGGTCCCACTCAGCCATCGAGACTTGTAGCATTTCTCCCCCCAGGGTGTACACTTGGCCTGGGTTTCTGGCCCCCAGGTGCAGTACCTTGCATTTCCCTGCCTTGAACCTCAGCTTCTACTTTCTAGACCATCTTTCCAGAGCACCCAGGTCCCCCCTGTACGGCCACCCTCCCCATCTCCCCATCCACCACCACCACCAGTTTTGAGTCATCTGCAAAGAGACTTATCTCACTCCTGATACCTGTGCTTATGTCAGAGATGTAGGTGTTGAACAGGAGGGGTCCAAGGACTGATCCCTGTTCGACCCCACTAATGACCCTCCTTGGGAATGAGACTATCCCACCAACTATGACCCTCTGGGTCGGGTCCTGGAGCCAATTGTCTATCCATCAGATCATCTGGTTCCCCACCCCCATTTCTCCCAGTTTGTCCAACAGGCCCTCATAAGGAACAGAGTCAAATGCCTTGCTGAAGTTTAGAAAGAGGCTGTCCACTGGTCTACCCAGGTCCAAGGCACTCATCACCCAGTCATAGACTCCACAAGGTTTGTCTGACATGATTTCCCTGGGATGAATCCATGCTGTCTATCATCCAGGCACCCTGACTTTTCCAGGTCCCCACTAGCCTCTCCTTGATAATGCCCTCCATCACCTTGACCACCACCGATGTCAGGCTGACAGGCCTGTAGTTCCCTGCCACCTCCCTTGATCCCCCCTTGTGGATAGGCACAATATACGCCACCTTCTAGTCCTGGGGCACCCACCCTGTCCTCAGAGAAATGGTGAAAAGCTCTACCAGGGTTTTTGCCAGGACATCCTCAAGTTCCTTCAGCACTCTTGGATGTAATTTATCCAGCCCTGGTGCTTTCTCCTTCTTAAGTGAGGGAAGCCCTCAGGTCTGTCTTAAGGGACCTGAGGGCTTCACTCACTCTCTCTGATGTGATTTCCACCTCCGCTATGTCACAGTAATATATATGGCAGGACTCAGGGCACCTAACAGACAATGTAATACAGCCAGCCTAAATGGCTTTCTCTATGCTGCAGATGGACACACAGTTTAGCCATGTCTCAGTAATAAATGACAGGGCTCAGGACCAGGGCACCTAACAGACAGTGTAATACAGCTTAAATGGCTTTTACTATGCTGCACAGACACACAGTGTAACTATATCACAGTAATATAAATGACAGGGCTCAGGGTACCTAACAGACAATGTCATACAGCCTAAATGGCTTTCCCTATACTGCAGAGAGACACACAGTGTAGCGATATATGTCACATTAATAAATAGCAAGGCTCGGGGCACCTAACAAACAGTGTAATACAGCCTAAATGGCTTTCACTATACTGCAGAGAGACACAGTGTAGCTATGTCACATTAATAAATGACACAGCTTGGGGAACCTAACAGACAGTACAATATAGCCTAAATGGCTTTCACTATGCTGGAGAGACACACACAGTGTAGCTATAGTAAGGCATACCAGGATGACGCTCAGTGTCACAATTTCCTGCAAGACAAAAGGGATTAATTCCCATTGAAATTGCATTGTTTTCTTCAGTAACTCTGCTGAAGAATGCTGCAGAAATGGGTTTTATCCATGTGAGCTTCACTGTATGTCACAGTAATATAAATGACAGGGCTCAGGGCACCTAACATACAGTGTAATACGGCCTAAATGGCTTTCACTATACTGCAGAAAGACATACCATGTAGCTATATATATCACATTATTAAAAGACAGGCCTCATGGCACCTAACAAACAGTGTAATATAGCCTAAATGGCATTCACTATGCTGCAGAGAGACACACAGTATAGCTATATCACAATAATAAATGACAGGGCTTGGAGCACCTACTGTAACTGACAGTGTAATACAGCATAAATGGCTTTCACTGTGCTACAGAGACACAAACCAGCTGCCAGTGCCTTGCCTTCTGTGTTTTTTGTCCCCCCCTTATTCCTTCACATCCCAGCACCGCATCACCATCCACCTCCTCGACTGAGAGGATGATCCCCCGATACCCCCCTCCTTTCTGAGATTGTTTCAGTCCCCAGCCCTGACCCCCATTCCCATTGCTCCTTCATGGAGGATTTTACTTTTTTATTATTTTTTTTTTTGTAAGTTTTCACTGCAATATAGTGGCAGTCTGCAGAGCAATCATCCAATTCCTTTCACTCCCTCTGGAATCTGGCTGCTATCTATGCAACATGCTCACATCAGATGGAACACAGATACTTATGACAAATCAGGTTGCCAGCCCGGTGACATGTGCTCCTACTTCTGCTCAGAACTCATGAAGAACCCCACAGGCTGCCCTTTCATGCTTGTTTTCAGCCTCAGAAGTCCTGGCAGGAGCCCCTGGATCTCACAGGCTGCCTGTTTAAAAAATTACTCATTACCTGTGTCAAAACTACCTGACCCGTGAAGTACACTGTTATGTTGAATAGGGTAGCAGATTACCTGTACTACCCAATCCAGCCAAAAATCACTGATACCCAACATACCTGATCCATCTACCCAACAGGTATCCCAATCCTACTACTAAGATACTATGAAGGCCCATCCTGGATATAAAACCCATGTACCTAGGGAGGACATGCGCAGTCAGAACTGTGATTTGTAAACCTTACCCTTGGTGTTCCAGACAGTTTTCTTTGTCCAGCAATCTTGATACTTTAACTTAGTTTGTTTTTGGATAAAAAAAAAAATAGAGATATAGCCAGAGGCACAATAAGGTATTCTGTATACAAAAAAAAAAACATTGGTATTCCATTTTACTTCAGTCCTGCTAGCTAAAGAAATAACATGAATGGGGCACATATTAGTACAAGAGAGATTTTATCATTATGGGAGCTGTACTGGTGATTACTTAAATGAGCTGTCTTCATCTGAAAAATCTGAATTCTCAGATTTTCATAAAATATGTTAGTGTTTGATTAGCTTGCAGTCAGTGAGGTAGAATGTTGTATTGCTTGGAGGCCTAACTAGTCAAGAAATTGTTGAAACACATTACTGTAAACCAATGCTGTGTTACCAATCTTTACCATTTGTAGTATGGCAGAGAATATATTTGTAAATGTTAAGGTACCTTCTGTTGCAAATGTCAATGTTCTAAAAATCTTTCACTGGATACCTGGAAAATGCATCCAAAACCACAACTACATAGTAACCACTGGTTGCTAATACATTTTTTTCTGGTGATTGTCGAAGTGCTTCTTTGAGATACACTTGGTCAACCAGCAAAAATGTGTAAAAGATGCAAAAAAAAGTTGAAATGAACACTAGGAAACATTAGTGCATGCACAAAATATGAAGTAAATAACTGACTGTAGGTGCACTTTAGTTTATGCGTTTTTTATCCCATTATATGTGGGCCTAGCATTTCCATTTGATCCATGTACTGGAGTGTGTTTAATAGGTCAGTCCTAGCACAGAGCTGACATAATTTTCAATATACCACACCAGTAGTAAACACACTGGGTAAGCAATGTTAGTTGACCCAGTGGCACAGAGTACTGAGGTACTTGCACCTCATCTTTTGCCATGCTGGTGGCCCTTGTTCAGAAATTGCCCTGGGTCACTGAGGGGGTGCCATCTGGGGCAGAAGAGGATAAAGCCTCCAGAGGACTGCTCTTCTCTCCCTGGGATGAAGGGTTAGAGTATCTGGCATTACCCTGGCTCCTAGCATCACCTAGGGGTACAGCAGCTAGGGACAGTCAAGATATGGTATGGGGCGGAGTGGTGACTACTGAAGTCCCATGTATGGTAGTGTGCATGGAGATGTTTGGGCAGCATTGTATGCCCACTTCTCCTTGGGGCAAGATAGAAACAAACACTGTAAAACTTGGTCTCCTGGGTGGTCACTGACTTCCAGTCACCAGCAAACGCTGCACCAAATGATCACCCAGGCCATGCTGCTTTCTCACACTGATGTGTCCTGTTGGGAAATCAGGGAGATGGGGCAGGGATGGCTGGTGTCTGAAAGGCTTCCAGGGTCAGGGGAGAAACAGCATTATTGAAAACTTGTTCCAAAATCTTCTTTATAGAATGGGGTGAGGGGATACAGTATTACTTAAATGCATGTATCCTCTTGACTGTGTGGATAAATCAATGACTGTGTGGATAAATGACGTTTATCCACACAGTCATGACATCACCGCCTCCGCTCTGCACCCTTCACACTGCAAAGCCTGACCTAACTCCACCTGGCCTCCGACCACACCACAGCTTGACTCACTCAGTCACCTCAGAAACACTGTACTGCCTCTACAAAAGCACCACTACATCTTACCCCTCAAAACAGCCCGAAAAAACTCTGCACTCCTGGTAAAAAATGATGGACCGTCTCACTCTTGGAAAACAAAAAACACAGCCACCATATTGTAACCACTATAAAATCCTCCCACATCCAGTCTACAGCCTATGAGACACTGCTTCAAAGCCTCATCACAGGACAACCAACCAGTTGTAAAATCATACAGAAATGTGAAACATAAAGCCATCTCACCATGGGAATACAAAGCAGAAAGCTATCACTTTGCTACTAAATACAAGTAAAATAAAAAAAAATAATAACCAAACCACCCTATTGTATAAATGGAATATGTTCTGGGCTGTGGTGGAATAAGTTATGTATCTGCACTTGTGGAGACTGACCTCGGGAACCATCACTCATGGCTCCACTGCACTCCACCACTCGTGAAGTTACCTGAGGTCAGTGTCCACTCATGCAGATACTTAGCATATTCCACCACAGCCCAACACGTCTCCTATTTAGTAAAAGTACCCCTAATGTTTCGACTGGATAATTCGAGCTTTTGAAGGGTACATTTTCAATTTACTAAAAACTGAAAATAAACCAATATTAGATCACTCTTCAAACCCTATTAGTTAAAAGGAACAAAAATTTACATATTAATGCTAATTGTACATAAATGCTCATCATGGCCATGTTCTGCTGTTAAATTTCACACATTGCTCTAAAGACAAAAAATATATAAGTATATTTCATAATGTATTTGCATAAAATAAGGAACCACCTAGTCAGTACAACTTCAAAGTCACACAAAAGTGCTTATACCCCCATCACTGCAAATTCCATATTCAAAACTAATGATTTGTTTATGAAATCCATTTGATTATTTATTAATGCATTAGCTCCTATTTCTAATATTCAAAATGTATCTAATATCTACAAATTCCAGTACCAATACCTTTATAATATTTTTTAATTTGTTTTTATTATTTTTAAATAAATAATGAAGCTCCATGGATTTGTCACCCTCTCAAGCTCGCACCTGCTCATGACATCAGTTGCCATAGGCAAAGATGCCATTAATGATCCATTACACAGTAGGATACAACTGGTAACTTTTGACTACACACCTGAATAAGCCTGTGGTATGGGCTTAAGAGATACTGTGAATGGCTAGGGCAGCTTGCTACTATCCTGTTCTGTGCATTTAGAGCCCACACCCCAGGCTCATACTGGCATTTAACCAACAGTTAGTAATTACTGTGCAATCGGTAATCAATGATGTCTTTGACTATAGCAACTGATGCCATGAGCAGGTGCAGGCTCAAGAGGATGACAAATCCATGGAGCGTCATTATTTACTAAAACACATTTAAAAAAAAACATAAAAAATAATATAAAGGTATCCGTATTGGATTTTGAAGTTATTAGATACATTTTGAGTAATATAAATAGGAGTTAATATGTTAATAAATAAACATAAGGATTTCATAAAAATTCTTAGCTTTGAATATGGAATTTGCAGTGATGGCGGGAGTGTCAGCACATTTGTGCAACTTTGAAGTAACACTGAGTAAGTGGTTGCTTAATCAATGTAAATATAAATAAATTATGAAATGTGCCTTATATATTTTTTGTCTTTAGAGTATTATGCCAAACTCAGTAGCAGGAGTTGAATTTGGCCATGAGCATTTATGTTACGAATTAAGGTTCAATTAGCATTCATATTTACATTTTGGTTACTTTTAACTAATAAGGTTTGGAAAGAAATCTAAGATTAGTTTATTTTTAATTTTTAGTAAATTGAAAATTTACCCTTGAAAAAGTCTAAATTATCCAGGCAAAACATTGGGGGTACTTTAAATAAAGAAGCTGTTGGAACAAGTTTTTGGTTTTGAGGTTGTGTTTGTCAAAACACATTAGTCTTTCATCTTGATCCTTAATACAGTGACGTGTGAACCTTCAGAAGAACTGTTGAAGAAATCAAGTACTCAGCCATTGCCCAAATATTTTCCTTTACTGAGAAACAGCACTAACTGCACAATAAATAAATAAATAAATAATATTATTTTGGAACAAATATTTATTTTCGCTTAGACACATATCATCACAATTACAATAGATGTTATTTTACTCAGAATGTTATGTAAGCAGTAAGACACAAGAGGGTGTTGGTTGTTATGTGATAACCACACACCTAGGGTTGTTTTCCACACTAGGCATGCAGTTATCACTAACAACCAACATCCTAGAGGGTCTTATTGCTATTGTAAAATGGTTAACAATTATAAAAAAAGGACACTGTCAAGTAGTTTGCATCTTAAAATTGTATCATTTTTATCTAAATACAGAATTTAATTAAAGAAGATAAAAAATAGTCCCTAACTAAACTGTTCTCGTAAGCCAATATACTAAAATATTTAAAACCATGTGATGCACTGTTTTTGAGAGAGGTCAGAATAATGACAGAAAAAAAGAAACAGAAAAAAAAATCCCCACATTGAGGCACATTTTTGGTTTATGTATTGAACTTGATGAATTGCATCTTGTCATGGAATACAGGGTTTATGAGCTTAAAAGTCTTGTTTTCCAGCACTGTGCTTTCTCTTGATGGTACTTAAGGACATTTGTTGCTGTACTCATACTCAGGCTCTGGCTTGTTCTCCTTGCATGTAGGCTGCATTTCTTGATTCTTGCTTGAAGATTCTATTTGGTAGTTTTATTTCACACTATGTTCCAGTATTCCACTCCACGTTTTCCTGTCCTTAGTGGAAGTACTCCAGTGGCTTCTCAAGCTAGCTTTAGATCTGCGACCTGTGACTGCCATGCTTTCCTGTTCTTGGATTTCAGCAGTAAACAGTAGATGTACTGCTGCGCTTGAATAGAATGGTTTGTATACCTTTGGTTGAGGCTACATTCCTTACTCAATCTGGCCATCATACCCAGTAGTTCACCCCCACAGGTTCCATAGAATACCATATTTGACCATTGTCAAGGTATTCCTGGTTTTCACATAGTGTGTGAAAGTAGAATGCAGGTGCTCCTGGGGGTAGTTTGGAGAGTTACATCTTGAAAGACTTGAAAGGGCAGAGTGAGTCATCTGGTGTGGTATACATGAACCTCCTGTACTGGTCTCAGTTGCAGTTGATATGAATTTTGTGGGTTTTTTTTTTTTTTGCTTCATTGTAACTGAAGCTCACATACTTCATACTATTTTCATCGCTCCCTATTTTGAATGAGTCTGGTTGTAGGTCTATCTGCACCTGTCTCCCTCTGCAAGCTCTTTGAACCTGGATATCAACCCATACTGTTTGTACAAACCTGGCTGCTGTCTTTGATGATAATATCAACAATGTCTTCAGCTTGTGCATGTTAGCATCTGTTAGTGAAAGGTGGTGAAAGGATATGTCCTTTTTCTCCCATCTGTACTGCTTTGCTACAGAAAGAAAAAGATTGTTTGCTGTTGTAGTGTTCATCTGTGATTATGTTAATACAGCACCCAGTGTCAGAGTTGTTAAGCAGTCTATTCAGTCCTACAAAAAGCCTGAGGTAGCTACAAATAGAGTACTGATGAAAAGCCATTGTTTACTTAGGGTCAGTGACTGCATACAAGTATAGGGCTTATGGGAAAACTAGATGGGCCTAGTGGTCCTTTTCTGCCAACAATTTCTATGTATCTATGTATCTACTGCTCCCCAGTAGCATTACGAACCTCAGCATAAAATTTACGAAGCCCACTGTTTAACCGTTCAGGAGGTATGGGTTGTAAGTTTATTTCCATGTCACGTTTAGACTCCCAACCAAGAAATATTTACTGAGCCCACTTTGTTGATTTAATTATGTTATGGTCATCCTTCAGTTTTTCTATAGCTGTCAGTTCAGCATCTGCTAGACTGAAGTGTTTACTTACAATGGCCATCTTTTTTCTTTCTCTAGGTTCAGCAGTTGCAGTTGCGTCAGTTGAGGTGGTTGGTGTCTTTTCAGGTTCAATTTGCATTTCTGTGACAGTGGTGGCAGTTGGAGTGGTTTTTGTTTCCTCAGGTTCATTTAGAATTTCTTGTGTCTTGGGATCATCGAATAATGAAAAATTGTCTTCTGACAGATGAACTATGGCTCTTGATTTTCACAGATGAACAGAAATGTTTTATTTTGTCTGTGAGGTTTTGAGGCTGGTTGTGCAGACAAAAGGCTTTCTGTTGAATGATTCAGCAACTAAAATGCCCTTGGAACATTCTGAGGCAGTGTTCTGAGTCTGCATGAGACAGTGAGCTGGATTCACAAAGCTTTCTGAAGGTGCAAAACCTTCTCTAAGTCCTCAAAACTGCCATAGCTATGCAAACAAAGGGGAATTTGCACTGAGTGCTATTCACAAAACCTTCCACGGCTGCAGAAAAAACACTACTGTGGAAAAAAGTGTAGCTGCAGAAGTCCCTGAGGAAAAAAAGATGTGAGATAAGTAAGGCACATCCCCTGAAAGGCTATTCACAAACAGGTTTTTTTCCCTAGTTGCAGAAAAAATGTTACATAGTGGAATGAGGTGTAACTCTCCCTCAGCAAACTGTAGTAGTGCCCCAACAATTGGAATTAATTAAGGTGGAGGTGAGGCACAGGTAATAGCCTTCCAGTGAGTATAGCAGTGGCTGACGTTACAGCAACAACAGCACATTTTACCATCATATGGCAACAAACAACAACCACCAGACCCAGTTCAGCCCATGATGGAGCCCCACAGGCAGCAAAGCCTGACCAGTCTGAAGCGAATGCTACCACTATAGGCAACAGAAACACCCCAGGGAGGGAGGACCAGCAGTGGCAGTCAGCCACTGTGGTGCCATGGTATTGCTGGTACCTGTGGTGCTGCAGTGGTCCCAGTTGAGGGACTGGTTGCTGGTCTCTTTGTGGGTGCTTTCTGCTTCATGCTATGGCAGCAATGTTAAAGTCTGCTGCTCCAGCTAATTAGGTTCACTGTTGCTGTGCATCCTAAGCTATTTCTGCAGCTGCGAATCTGCAGTTGCGGATTTTCAGAAATTGCTCAATTTTCGCAGCTGTGGGGATTTTATGGAATTCTGCAACTGCTCCAAATTTCTTTATGAATATCACGCAAATGCATTTCTGCTGTGCTACAGGCTACTTTCCCACAGTTGTGGGACTTTTAGCTTTCTTTGTGAATCCTGCCCCAGTGCCTTTACCTTATTAGACTGTGTTATTTTAATCCTTTAAATAGTAATCAAACAGCCATTTTTACAAATAATTTAAGTTTTTTAATTGGTAGGCTTGCCTTTATTTTATAAAATTCTTTGTGTCTGTTCACACATTTACTGTGGTTGAAGTTTACTCCCCTCTTTCCGTCCCCCCATGCACACTACCTGTTGTGGAGAGCTGCTGTCAAGGTGCCGCCTTACATGTCCTGCTTGAGTGTGCAACGTGAATCTGAAATGAGCTGCATAAATGTGTGAGCAGACAAGCTTCAACACCTTCATGACTAAGCAGCAATTGCTTAGTAAATATAAAATATGGGTTATAGAGGAACAACACATGTATTTCCATGCATTCATGGTAAGACCTTCATAAATGACTCATGACTTTACCAGTCATATGTTATGGGACATAACACTCACTAGTGGAGAAAAATGTGTTATTCCACTGCAACATGGCCGCCATGCTGAGTAGCTCATCTGAAGTGCTCTTGAGCTTGGAGCATTTTGTGTTTTTGTCTTTATTATACCTACAGTATTGAATCCCCCATGTGTCATTAACATAGTTAGGTAAGGTACATCTTTTAGAAATAGAGACTTCTATAGTAAGGCATTATAGGGCAGTGTTTTTTATTTTATAGATTGATTAATATTTGTTAGTCTGATGTCTTGCATGTGTTTAGCTGTTGTTTGCTGCATAGCTTTCATTACTAGCAAGCTACTGGTCAATTTATCACTCATTGGCTCTGGTATATTTATACCTTTGAAGCCTCCAAGGCAATTCCTTGGAATATATTTATAATTGTAAACTGCTGGATTGCATACTGTTATATCTGGGTACTTTTCTGGTACTGAGACCAGCTCTCTGACCCAACTCTGTTCCTAGGCTGAGTGGAATCCATGGCAGTGCTGGAGGGCTTGAGTAGCTCTCTACGACCGCTTTCTAGTTTGGAGAACCATTAATGGAGTGGCTGCAGATACACTGTGGTAAGACCTAATCTTTTTTGCTGTGTGAAGCCAGTGGTGAGAGCCAGATGAGGTGTCAGTAATTGAAGCTTCCAGGTATACAAAGCCTATTGGTCCTGGTTCCATGTCATAATGGTGATTGCAGAAAGGCGATCACTGTTATGGCGAGTGTACATTGCCAAAAATCAATTTTGGCGATGCACACTTGCAGTGCGGACAACCATGGCACCCAAGACCTACAGGTCTCATTGTTAATGTGGGGGGCTGTGCTCCCCACACCCCCCTACTTAAGGATTCTCAACTCCAGGGGGGTACATGTCAGGGGGGTGAAAAACTTAAAAAATACATGCCACCTGCTGGCAAAAGCAAAATCCGCACCATACCAGACCTGAACCCTGCACCTCCCAGCCGACCACCCTTCCCACTATGCTAGCTGACCAGCTCAGCAGTTGCCTGCTACACCCCCTCCCTCATAACATCCCTCCCCTGCCTCTCCCTCTGTGCTTGTGCATGCGAGCATATACCCACTACTTCCTGTCATGGTATTCGCCCACCCCAGTATCCGGTCACCCCCCTGCTTGGTAGCTGTGAACACAGGCACCAAAACTGAGTCACTGTTTTTGTCAGTGTCCAGTTTCGGTCACCTTGTTCACTGGATACCATTGTTCCCATTGTGCTGTGAGAGAGCATGGGGATCTTGTTACTTGGTTTGGTTTGTGGACAGCAGGAGTTGTCCTGATCGACTACATTATCCTAATCCACTGAGTTGACTGTCCTGCCTTGTCTCTAGTGAGAGAGTGGCAAACTGAAAGCTGCTTCCTACTCAGTGACTTTACATTATTGGTCAAAGCAGGTGGCTTGGGTGAGAGTTGTACCAAGCTGCAAGTGATCTCCTCTCCCTCCTGTTTCCTTTTCCAGTGTGTGCTCACTGGAGGGGTTGAGAAGTGTCACAGCAGTGTTGGATCTGTGTGCCAGAATTATATTCAGACTTTTGCAAGGTATTTATTGTGACATTTTGAGGTCTCTACTTTATCTGGAGGCAGAAGGTTTAGCAGGAGCATCTATAGACTGGTTTGTGACTGGAAACTTCTGCCAGTCTTGAGGACCGAGCTTTTCTAAAATCTGTTCCAACAGTTCTATTTCTAAGCCTGATCTATCCTTTACTATTTCTATTCCATAAGGTTGGCCACCAGTGGGCACCCCCTTCTCCCTCCCTTGACTATGCTACAGTGTATTCTTTAATTTTCATTTTTCCCTCTTAGATCATCATACAGGGAGGTTATTGTGGTGACCTCAAGCATATATAAAACAGGTTGCATTTATTGTCATTGAATTTAGTATGCAATAGCTATGTTATAAAATACCTTAATGTATATATATGCACACATTTGCTACTAGAGAGACCTATTGTGACTCTCAGGGCAAAAAATAAAGTTGGTTTGTTTCTCATGACTATGCCTCTATTCAGATGCATACATATGCTACTGTTGGTATGCAAAACATAAAGATAGTTCATGAAGTCTATGTTATGGAAAAATGTATCCAAAGTTAGAATATGAAAACTCTAACGTGCATTACATGGTGTCTTACTTGTTTAATTTCTAGTTATGTAAATAAAAGCATCTTTTTAAAATACCATGACTTCTGCTTCTATTTATGGTCTGTAATATTGATCTTTCATTGTTTGTTTCTTATTCATTCTGGGGAGGGGCTTAAACAACAATTCATCTTAGGACACCATTGTATGTTACACTTTGGAATATAGCAGTTTTGTTGTAACTTGAATCTTTCTAATATTCCTGAACAACCATGCTGTGCAGAATTCAACACCTTTGTTTCTAAGACAGACAACTCTGCATCTCCAAGTTAAAAAAGGAAATGTTATTTTTTAGCATTTTTTTCAACAGTTAATGTGTGCTATGGGGACACCACATTATCACAGTGATGCTGTCTCACCATACAAACTAAAGCTAACTACTACTTGTTCATAAAACAATGCCATATTGACAAACACACACCTAAGCTACTTACAAAGGACTATATACACTTAATTGCACTATGTATAAGGAATATAGTTTCACCTGATCTGTCTCAGCCATCCTCATACCAGCTGGTCCCAAACCCAGAAAAGAGTGATGGAATCCAATGTAGTACATTAATAAACAATAACCATCAAAATATTGCATTGATAAAATGACTGTTGGGTTTGAGGCAAAAGGCACAGCTAAGGGTTTTGTAGTGGATATGGTGTTCCTAGACTTTGGTAATGCATTTGACATCATAATGCACAGAACATTTCTGCACAAAATGAGAGCCCTGGGGGTGGCTCCAGAGATGAAGAGATGGATGAAGAATTTGCTGGAGGGAAGAAGGCAAAGGGTGATCATTATTGGAGTTCCATCAGTGCAGGGAAGGGTGACTAGTGTGGTACCACATGGTTTACACTGGGTCCAATTCTGTTCAATATTTTCATTAGGGACATTGTGGAAGGGCTTAAGGGGAAGGTCTATCTATTTGCAGACAGTACAAGGCTTTGCAACAGAGTAAGCACTGTTGATGGGGTAGAAAAAATGAAAAGGGATTTGCACAAACTAGAGGAGTGACCAAACTGTGGCAGTTGAGCTTAAATGCCAAAAAGTGCATAGTAATGCCAAAAGGGAGTAGTAATCTAAAAGCAGAATACTGGAAGTGATAGTGCAGGAGAGATAACTTGGTATAAATATATATAATGATCTCAAGGTGGCTAAGCAATGCAAGGGAGCAGAAGCAAGGGACATTACAATGCTGGAATGCATACACATGAGTATTATGAGCAGAAGAGGGGAGGTGACAATGCCACTGCAAACAGCTGGTGAGATCATACCTTGAATATTGTGTCCAGTTCTGGAGACTGTACCTCAGGAGGGATGTGGAGAGGGTCCAGAAGAGGGCAATGAAAATGGAGCGAGGACTAAGCCATTTGACATATGAGGAGAGGTTGAAAGACCTCAACATGTAGACCTTGGAGCAAAGGATGGAAAGGGTGGACATGATAGAGACCGTTAAGTACCAAAAGAGTATAAACAAGGTCCCAGATAGCAGTATATTCCAGAATAAGAGGCTCTTAAGGACAAGGGGTCATGACATGAAGATAGACAGCAGATGATTCTAGGGAAACATCGGGAAATACCACTTCAAAGAAAGGGTTGTAGAAGGGTGGAATCAACTCCCTGAGGAAGTGGTGGGGGCTAAATCAGTGATGGATTCAAGGTTGCATGGGATAGGTACAAGGCAATTCTAGAGATGGGTGGATTACCCAGATCACCAAGGATCCTTGAATAACATGGAGATGGAACACTTGGGCAGATTCGGTGGGCCTGGAGGTCCTTATCTGCTGACAGTTTCTGTTTTCATGTTAACTAGCTGCATCAGTAGGCAGTCATGGGAGATATCCAGCAATGTCTAACTCCTGCTGATTTTGGCCACCTGGATCTCTCAATTAATGTCTGGCAGATTCAGTTATCTAACCACCATTACTTCCTCCATTGGGAAGCAGTAAAACATAGTCATTGGGGCACTGAGCTGCACACTATGACCTGGAAATGACAGACCAATCAGTCTGACCTTAGTGGTGGATACAATTATAGAATCTCTGCTAAAGAAAAGGGTAGCAGAAAACTTTGAATCAAGTGGAGCCAAAGATCCAAGGCAATACAGTTTCAGAGCAGGAAAGTCATCACAAACTAATCTGATTGATTTCTTTGAATGGGTCACTAGGGAGATGGATTTTGTGCGAGCAGTTGATGTGACCTACCTTGACTTCAGCAAGGCATTTAACATTGTTGCACATAGGATACTTGTGAACAAGCTGGGCAGCCTGGGACTGTGGCATAAGGTGATCAGTTGGGTTTGAAACTGGCTAAAAGGTAGGAAACAGGGTGGTGATAAATGAGATAAAATCCAAAGTAGGGAGGGTGATCATCAGAGTGCCACAGGGTTCAGTTCTTGGACCAGTGCTGTTTAATATCTACATCAGTGACATTGCAAAGGGACTGGAAGGGAAGATATGCCTCTTTCCTGATGTCACAAATATCTGCAGTAGGGTGGACAGTCAAGGAGGTGTGGAGAGAATGAGGAGGGACCTAGCTAAAATGGAAGAGTGGTCCAGAATGTAGCAACTAGGATTCATTGTGAAGAAGTGCAAAATCATGCACTTAGGGAACAAGAATCCAGGGGAGGACTACATGATGAAGAGGGAGGTATTATCAGTCACAAAACAGAAAAGGAATCTGGGGGTCATCATATCTGATAACTTAATGGTTGCCAAAAAATGTGCCACGGCAGTGAGGAGAGACAGTGGTATGCTCAGGTGAAAGGCAGTGGTATGCTCAGGTGAAATGGAAGAGGTATCACTAACAGAAAGAAATTAAATCATAATGCCACTACATAGGTCATTAGTGAGACCTCATTTGGAATGTTGCATCCCTCATCTCAGAAAGGACATAACAGGGTTGAGACTGTTCAAGGAAGGGCAAGAAAAAATGGTACAGGGTCTGTACCACATATCTTATGAGGAGAGACTACAGGAACTCAATATGTACACCATGGAGGAGAGGAAGGAGAAAGGAGACATGATAGACATCTCCAAGTACCTCAAGGGAATTAATAAGGTATAGGAGGGAAGACTCTTTCAGAACAGAAGCTGCCCTAAAACAACAAAATGGCTTAACATGAAACTGCAAGGGAGTAGACAGAGGGACAGTGTAAAGAAGTACTTTTTCATGGAGAGGGTTGTGGATGCTTGGAATGACCTGCCCAGGAGGTGGTTGGGGCAAACACAGCTGTGGGTTTAAACAGGCATGGGATAGACATGAGGAAATCCAAGAGAGGGATCGAGAGGCAGCAGCAGTGGACCAGTAGGGTCAGTAGCAGTTAAGTAAAGGTAGGCTATACAGGCAGATTGGATGGGCCTAACGGTGCTTATCTGCCATCAATTTCTGTGTTTCTAAATCTATAGACATGTGTTTGAATTCCCTCAGCCCCTGCTTGCGTAATGTGTGACCCTGATGGCTAGCAGCTGAACACCACCTTTATTTGCTTACATTCATGGTTGTTGACATGGCAAAAGACTATCAACTTTTAATACTTGAAAACCCCTTTTTCTTACCTTGGGAATGAAATAAAGCAAAAAGAAAGTCATATATAGTGAGGTTTTGGTTTGCCTAATGGCCCACCAAGTTATTTCAATTGTTAACTGTTACTGCTGCTTTAAGAATTTTAATCTGTGTTGGGTGGACTATCAGAAAAAAGGTTTGTTACTCTGAGACTGAAACAAGAGAATGAGAAAAACTGTGAGTTGTCCCAATTACCTAATGGAACATTAATTGCAAAGCTTGCTTTTGAATAGCACATTAAGTTTCTGTCAAGGCATGCTTTCAGTCTGAATGGGGCTGGCAGTTTAGCAGGTGAGGAGGGTGCCTGAATCATGGTGCCATCTGAAATGGTGAAGCAATATGTGTGAAAGCCCAAAAGGGGAGGGGGCAGGGAGGGCAACTGAATGTGGTGGGGTGGGTGACCCTAGTAACAGGATGTTGCTATATGTACTCATGTTGGAGGGGAGCGAGCACATCAAGTGTGGCCTGGGAGGGGGCAGAGGGATTGTAGGGGATGGCACTGCCAGTCAGCTGCCAAGCTGCACAATGGCATCAGGGGTTGGTCTCCACTTGCAGTGCTGGGGTTCCGGGTTCGAGTCTGGGTCCAGACGCTACTGTGCTTTTGTTGCGCCTGGCCCAAAACTTGTATTTTTTTTGCTTTCACCACCCCAACCTGCACCCCCTGGAGTTGAGAATCTTTAAGTAGGGGGGTGCAAGGGGAACAGACCCCCAGGTGGGGGGTGGGAGGCACAGCCTCCCCCCCAGAAAGCATGTGTTTTAAGTCCCTGGCACCGTTCTTCCATGTGCCGAGGATGTCAGGGTGGTGAAATTGTTTTCGCCGCCCTGATGTCACGATAATGCAAGTCACCATTCGGCACTTGCCGTTATCACATAGAACCAGCTGGCAGTATAGCACAGAGGTTAGAATAACAAGTTGTGAATAAGTTTGGTGCATCCAGCAGACCTGTGTTTTATTCCCATAACCTCCACTTGCATACTGTGTGACTCTGAACAAGTCATTTAACTTCTCCAGTGTTCCTAGGTCACCCCTGAAAACAGGCATGTGTGCCTAGTGGGCCTTACCTGACTACCAAAGAATAAAATAAATGGAATTTGATTCAATTGTTTGATGAGTCTGAAGGGCTCTTCAAGTTATATATGTGAATGTGTTTTTGGGGGTGTTGGTAACAGTGATCCATTGCTTGGTGGTCTGGCACACATGCACACATACAAAGACAGTCTTTTCACAGGTTCCAAACAATTATTTTAACATCTCTTTTCACAAGAGAAAGCTATGGAGGGCCTTACATGCAGCATATGGTACACCAAAACATTACTGAAAAGCAACATCCTTTACTTTAATATTAAGAAAAAAACTCAAACTTTCAAAAAGAAAAGTGTCCTTATATATAAGTATGTTAGCACTCTGCAGTTATCTTGGGGGAACAAGATGTAAATTACACATTTAAAGCTGTGTTCAGTACAAAGGAAACAGACACTTTAGTTTCCCCTGTACTGAACATCGATTGGAGTAAATAAACAGCTCAAATGTTTCAAAAAAGCAAACAAAAGTAAAAAAGCACTAGCATTGAAGGTAACTATGGGCTAGTTACAGGCCAGAGCTGGCTCCTGTTACAAAACTTTATTTTACATCTCTTTTTACCAGAAATGGCCATGCAGGGCCTTACATGCAGCACATGGTACCCCAAACAATTACTCAAAAGCACCAGAACATGCTCTGAAGTACATTAAAAAAATCTAACTTTCAAATACAAAGGTGCTTACAGATGAATTTATTAAACCTCTGCATGCATCTGGGGAAAAGAGACTTAAACTGAGCATTTAGAGCTGTGATATTGGCTCAGACTTATGGTCAGTACAAATGAATCAGCCTTTTTAGTTTTCCCTGTACTGAGCATTGACTGAAACAACCAAACAACTCAAATGTTGCAAAAAGGAAAAAAATGTGAAAATACACTAACATCAAAAGAAACTATGTGTCAGTTACAGGCCAGAGCTAAACCAGGTTACAAAACCTTATTTTACATCTATTTTCACATGAAAAGTCCATGCAGGGCTTTACATGCAGCACATGGTACACCAAACAATTACTCAAAAGCACCAGAAATGCAATAAAAAAAAAACAACTTTAAAAAATACAAAGGTGCTTATAGATGAACTTGTAAAAAGTCTGCAGGCATCTGAGGAAAAGAAGTTTAAATTAAGCATTTAAAGATTTCAGATAGGCTCAAGCTTATGTTCAGTACAAAGGAACCAGACTTTTTAGTTTCCTCTGTACTGAACATCAACTGAAACAACCAATAAACACAAATGTTATAAAAATTAAAAAAAAAGTGAAAATTCACTAGCTTCAAAGATAACTGTGGGCCAGTTACAGGCCAGAGCTGGACCAGGTTGCAAAATTTTATTTTACATCTCTTTTCACCAGAAAAGGCCATGCAGGGCCTTATACACATCACATGGTACACCAAAAACTTACTCAAAAGCACTTGAACATGCCCGGAATTGCATTAAAAAATTAAACTTTCAAATACAAAAATACTTACAGATAAACTTGAAAGAACTCTACAGACATCTGGGGGAAAAAGAGATGTAAATTCAGCATTTAAAGCTGTGAGATGGCCCAAACTTATCTTTAGTACAGTACAAAGGAAACAGCCATTTTAGTTTCCCCTGTACTGAACATAGATTGTAAGAACTAAACAGCCTAAATGTTTCAAAACAAACCCTCAAAATGCAAAGAAAGAACTAGCATTGAAGGCAACTAAGGGTGTGTAATTGGTCAGTCTTGGCCCAGGTTACAAAAAATATTTTACATCTCTTTTCCCCAAAACACCCATGCAGGGCCTTAAGTGAAGCATACTGTACACCAAGGAGTTACCGCTAGAATTATTGCAGGTGAAAAAAGCAATGCAGAAAAGTACAGTTGTTGAAATGGCTGGAAGGGATCACCAGAAAGCTGATGTGCATTTGAAGATAATGCTGGCTGACTGCATAGCATATGTTCATTACAAAGGAACGCTGTGAGGACAACAGAATGTTCATCGGACAAAAGTATGATTGAAAGAAACTGAGAACTGTGAGTCAAGCCTTTTTAAAGACCTGGTGGATGACAAAACCAGGTGCTGATGTATACTTTCAATTCTCATTTGTCTGGACTGTGGCTAGGACAGTTCCTTACGTGAGTAACTGTAGGACACTAAGAAGGGATCACCGCAAACTGTAAAAACGAGCAAAAAAGTAAAACTTATACAAAGAAACTAATTTTAAAATATGAAAGGGGACATGAAAATGCATCATTGCAGAGAGCTGCACTGAAATTGCACAGCTCTGTAATAAATGGATAACACCAGTCCAGCAAGGTATATAAAGGACACCACATGTTGTGAACATAAGCGGGCAATCCAAAGTGGAAAAAAATGAAAAAATGCAATTATTTAACCAAAGCCTCTAAGTAGAGGGATACAATATGTTATCTAGCAATGAATGGACTCAACGTTTGTTAAGTAGAGCACCGTGTGCATGCAAATAATTACAGCACAACTTGTGGTAGGCAGGAATGTCACAAAATGGATGCCAGTTTAAGATAGTGAGAAGGCAGTTGAAGGGCCATAGTAAACAAAATCAAATTTAACAACAGGTCATGTTATGCCCAGTATGGCTTATGATAGATCACTATAAAACAGAGATGGAATAAAAGCAATATCATACTTTTTTTAAAAATTACAGGGTAACATTGTGCATATGGTATGAATCTCTCCAGTACTGTACACAGTCATATATACCTTATGTTTATTAAACCTGTAAATGTTGAAAATACCATGGCATTTGGTGTTTTGATAATGGTAAAAAGTACTAGGTAACTATTATAGAAATTAAGCTAGTTGTATTATTTAAAATGCATGTATATTGTTGTAAACTTAAGTAAGAAATGTCATGATGATTTGCATACATCTCATGATGCATTGCATTATGGAAGTATGTATGATGAAGTATTTCTTTGAAACTTGATTTGTTGCTAATGCAATTTGGGGTAACTGTTCTCTCAGTGATTCTACATTGAGGTTCTTTGTTTATAGCTTGTTTTGTTTTTCTTCTTTTTGGGCCCCCACTACCTAAGCAAATAGGGCCTGCATAGGGGTGGCGGCTACATCTCAACTAGTGATTTGGATCAGAGATCAGTGTCAGTAGGTGCTGGCTAAGTGCAGAGAAAGGACATTCATAGTCTGTTGCACCAAACTGATGTTCTGAAGAAGGGATATGCCATTGCTTAAGGTTGTCTCTTACATAGAAACATAGAATTTGACAACAGATAAGGACCGCTTGGCCCACCTAGTCTGCCCATTTCCCTATCTGATGGATAAGCTGCAGATCCTAGTTAATCAACTGCTTACTTCCTCGTACCCCCACTAGAATTGCCTTATGCCTGTCCCATGCATTCTTGAATTCTCCCACTGTTCCTGACTACACAACCTCCTCAGGAAGGCTGTTCCATGCGTCCACAACCCTCTCTGTGAAAAATACTTTCTAACATTACCTGTGAGCCGTCAAGCCTGTATCTTCAAATTGTGCCCCCTTGTTCTTGCACATCTCTTCTTCAGAAAGGTACTACCCTTGTGTACTTAGTTAATTCCCTTGAGATACTTGAAAGTTTCTATCATGTCCCCCCTCTCCCTCCTTTCTTCAAGGGTATACATATTAAGCTGCTTTAGTCTCTCCTCGTATGTCTTCTGGTGCAGTCCCTGCAACATTTTGGTTGCTATCTTCTGAACAGCCTCCACTCTGTCTATGTCTTTGCAGAGATGGGGTCTCCAGAATTGCATGCAGTATTTTGAATAAACATCACACAGAGATTGTGTGTTGAACCTGAAGTCCAGTGTCTGGTCCATCTGTTATCCCACAACCCATCCACATGGTTTTAATGAAATAAAAACACTGTTCATCTGTGTAGTACTTTATATGTTTTCCCCTTCCATTTTTCTTATTTTATTTTTTTTCCTGTGTTTGGCATGTGGCATGAGTCAGAGGTGTGAATGGTAGGGTTGCATTGTATTTATTGAGTGTATTGGTATGCATGTTTTGTGTGTGTGTGATTTTCTGTTGGTTGAAGGGTTTGTGTATTTTGCTTTGGGCAGAGTGGGTCATGTTTTGGGAAATTTTATAAAGAGAAAATATGTAGATATTGCTGTAGGTCTAGAATTTCCTACTCCTCAGAACAGCTATGTGTACTGAGCCCTTTTGGAGGGAGTCAATGTACTATATTGGTGACAGTCACTGATTGCTGCAGAAGGTTGTGTGTCCTTTGTGGGGTGTGGACAGATACATCTGCTGGCTTACTTAGGGGTAATGAAAGTGGGTGTGATTGGGAGTATCAGGTCAAGAAGGCACCCAGAGCATAGACTGGCCCAGGAGAGAGAGGACCATGCTGTCCCATGCCAGTCCCAAGGTATCCCATGATTACAATGGACGAGGTAGCAAGAGTGCCAGCCTTATCTTCTGCACACCTTCAAGCAGTTCTTTGTAATGCCTGGTCCCTTAGGAACAAAACTGCAGTGGTGGAGGCATTCATTGTGGATTCCTCTTCAGAACTAGTATGCATCACAGAGACCTGGTGGGGTGATGACTCTAGCCCTGTGCTGGAGACATCAATCCCACTGGTTTATTCAGTGGGGCATTGCAAGAGGCAGGGTGTGGGGGGGATAGGGGCAACTGCTTTAGATCCTTTCTGGAACTGATGGCATACCACACAGTGGATACCACTTCATTTGAGTGCTTGTCCTTTCAAGGGGGTCTTGGTACAGGTTGCAGAATCATCCTCGTGTAATGTCCTCTGGGTCAGGGGAGTGATTTTCTGCAAGAACTGGAGAGTTTAATGGCCAACCTAGTGGCAGACTCATCCAGCCTGTTTGTGCAGGGTGATTTCAGTGCTTTGATTGAAGATGAAGAGTCTCAGTTTGGACAACAGTTCACTAGTTTATGTCTTCACTAGGCTTAGCACAGGCAGTTGCCACTGAGACCCACCAAACAGACCATGTCTTAGATTTGGTTTTCACATTTGGTCTTGACATAATTTTACCTATTTTTTTTATAACTTTAATAGAACAAACTTATTATTTGTTTGCAAGCTTTGTGTCTTATTTATATTAATTTGTTGTTTTGTATATTGTATTATTTTTATTGTACTTGGACGCAATTGTAAATGAGAGTTTTTCTCTCAATTCATTATCCAATAAACTGATTATGATGACATAAATTATGTCAGGGTTAATTGGGTTAAATGGTTGAATCAGCATGCCATGCAGTTTTCATTGTGAGGTGACCATTTTGAACCCCCTTCTATGGAGATGGTAAGATAGCACCCTTTTAAAAATATGGATCCAAATAATTTCCTGGTAATTCTGGACATCTCGAATATGGAATCAGCTTGTGCCAGGGGTGTGGAGAATTCTGTGGAGGTTTATAATAAAGCCTTTACAGCAGTCTTCAACTCTGGTGCCTTATTGTGTTCATCCCTTCACATACTGCCCCAGATCTCCTTGGTCTAGTGTTGATCAGAGGTGGTTAAAGACTAAGGTGTGGAGGTGGATATATTACTGAAGAAGGACCAGCTCGGAGGAGGGCGAATTGGCACTGCATGCTCACTCTGGGGAATATCAGCAGACTATCCCACTGAAAAAGACAGTGTTCCAGGTTCCAGTCAAGTGTACTAGCTGAAGATAAAAGTAATCTGGCTTAGCTCTTCAGCAGTGTAGAGAAATTATTAAATCCTCACTGTCTGTAGGCAGGAAGCATGTTTAGAGCAGGAAAGTGCAATGAGTTTATTCAATTGTTTTGTAGCAAGGTGTCATCTATTTGAGCTGAACTCTCCTCAGGTGGCCTGTCATGGGCTAGCAATGTTCAAGAGGTGAGGGACTTGAGCATTCTGCAACCTTGGAAGAAGTTTAATCCTATCCAAGTTGAGGAGGTCTTCTGAGTGGTCCTTGGGCTGCACCTCATGTGCTGTATTTTGGACCCAGGATCTACCACCTTTTGACCCTGGTTCTAATTATAGCTGATGTTGTCATGTGTTCACTTCAGGAGGCTATATTACCCAATGAATTGAGGACAGCAATGATAAAACACTTCTGAAGACACAATCATTGGATCCTGCCTATCTGGTGAGTTACAGGCCTGTCTCAAACCTCCTGGTCTTAGGAAACATTATAAAAAAGGTAGTTGTGGTGCAGCTACAGGACCATTTAGAATGTTTTGAGATCCTTGAACCTTTTACAGTCTGGATTCAGGCGTCATAGTACAGCGACTGCTCTTGTCTTGATGTTCATTGATCTTCTCCAAGCTAGAGACAGAGGCCATTGTTCCATCTTGTGATTACTGGATCTGTGCTCAGCATTTGACAGGGTGGACCATGGAGTGCTATTATCCCATCTGAGAAACTGTGTAGGACTCTCAGGTATATAGATGCAGTGGGGTCAGTTTTGGCAATCATGTTGTTTACTGTGTATATGTTGCCACTGGGGGAGATCATTAGGCAGTGTAGTCTGGGTTTTCACTGCTATGCAGATGACACCCAGATCTACCTGTCCCTTGCACCTAAGGAGGTAAATGCAGTGGATGTGTTGGAAGAGTGTCTTGGAGAAATCAAGGACTGGTTGGCTTCAATTTGGCTTAGATACAACTCATCGGAGTTAGAGGTGCTACTGGTGAAACCGGGTCAGGCTTCTGCAACAATGAATAGTGATGATGCCTTGTTGCCTTTTGTTTGGTGGCACCACACTATGAGCTGTTGCTAGCATTAAGAACTTGGGCATTGTTGTGGATAATAGACTGACACTTGAATATCAGGTGTCATCTGTTGTCCACAGTGTTTTTTGCCATCTACAAAATATCACCTGCATTTAGACCTTTCTAGTTCACTGTGACCTGGAAACACTAGTGCATGCTTTTGTCTCCTCCCTATTGGATCACTGTAATGCTTTCTACCTAGGGCTATTTTGGGGGCTCGTGTGTCACTTGGAGCACATGCAGAATTTGGAAGCCCAGCTGATAGCCAGAATCTCCTGGTGCAGCCATGGCATGGCTGTTCTCGGGAACTGCACTGGCTGCCAGTAAGGTTATGCATCAGCTTCAGGATGTGTTTGTTGGTATGCAAAACCTTGTGTAATTTGGGTCCCACCTATCTGAATGACCTTCTGAGAGAATACACTCCCATCCACTCTATTCATTCTGATGAGGTGGGTCTCCTTATGGAGCCACACTCCTGACTTAAATCTTTGGGAGACAGAGCTTTTCATGCTGTAGTCCCTGGGCTCTATTCCCAAAGGTAGGCACAGGGCCTACAGAAGCCTTGTGCTAATGGTGCAGCTTACACTGGGGCACACGGTGTGCCCTATTCTCATAGGTCACATTGCTTTGTGACACTACACCCTTTTTATGGCAGCTTGTACCAAAGATGTGGTGCAAGCCCCATAAAAAGGACAGTGAAATTAGATCATTAAAAGCTGGTCTAACTCACTGCATGTGGCTCACAGGGGGCTCGGGTTTTGAGAATCCCGAATTCAGCCCTGGGATTGCTGCAAGCCCCATGCGCTGTGCATTTGGCACACCCAGGGCTTGCAGCAATCTACCTCTTTTGAGAATAGAGCCCCCTGTGTTGTGGAACACACTTCCAGCTTCAATTAGAGGAGCCTGGGACCATTTACAAGTTTACTCAAAAATCATTGTTTTAATAAGGCCTTTGGGACTACATAAGCTTCAGGAGTTTTAACCTGCACTTATCTTTTATGACTTTTGTATTGGCGTGCACATGTATCATTTTTATACTGGATTTTATATTTGATTGTGTTAAGTTTTGCTGTCTATACAGCACCTACAGCATTGAATAGGTGCTTAGCAAATAAATGTAACTTGCCATGCCATGCAATCTATTATGTATTCCCGGTTTATCTAATTTTGTATGTGTTGTGTATGAAAAGAAAACAAAGTGTGAAAACATCACCATCTAGAAGTGAGCAGCCAAAACTAAACATGTCCTACAGTACTGAGGGAATGTAACAGCAGAAAGAGCTCTGGTGGTGGTCATTGAAATGGCAATACATAAAATTTAACAGAGCTTTCCAGCCTCCAAAGCAGGTGAGGTTCCCCTTTAGTTGAATGATTTGAGCTGCTATGTCTTGGATTTGGTCCCAGGTTGATTATCAATATGAGTTATAGGAACATATGCCAAAGAAGAGAGGGGAAACATTAGAAAGGTAATGAGGATATGGGATGCTTTACATTAAAAAAGGAGGGAAGGGTAGTATTGTACTTTACAGTATATGAGAAAAAAGCAGTATGTGAAAAGCAAAGCCATCTGCAATAGATGTGATCAGCTGCAAATAACAAGTACTACAGGCCTATGAGCTGTACAATTATTACAATATGTGCATGTTTTGACTGACTTGTCATGATAGATAGATATGCTATGTATAATTAGTTTTCAGAGTCTATCTTGATTTTATCTAAATTGTTTATTTACCTGCAAGGTGATTGCTGCTGATTTTACTCTACTTTAATTCATGTTTTGTGAATTGTTCAGTGCTCTGAGCCTCCGGGAAAGAGAGCTACATAAATAAAATGATCTGTCTGTTTGTCTGTTTGTCTATCTATCTATCTACCTATCTACCTATCTACCTATCTATCTATCTATCTACAGTTATTGTAAAACAGAGTGTCCTTTGGTGGAAGTCACTGAATGTTTAATGATTACTTGAGCCTTCTAATCAACAAATAATTTCTCTTAGTTGAATGGTTACAAATATTGACTTCATGATGTGAGGCCCCAGGTTTGATTCCTACCAAGAGCTTCAGGTGCATATGCATAAGTGGAGGGGACTGACATAACAGCATGATTTTTATACAATGTGCATGAATTAGTACATGTCGTATCCTAACCAAAACTGAACTACTTTCTCTCCTCCTCTTCAACATATTCATCAGTGACATTGTAGAGGAACTGGAGGGAAAGGTGTGCCTGTTTGCAGATGAAACAAAACTGGCAACAGGGTAGACACAACAGAGGGACAGCAAAGCATGGAAGCTGATCTCCAAAAACTGGAGGAGTGGTCCAAGATGTGACAAGTGAAATTCAATGGCAAAAAATACAAGGTCATGCACCTGGGAAAGTATAACCAAGGGAAACTGTACTCAATGGGAGGGGAGCAGCTAGTGGCTACCAGGCAGGAGTGAGACCTAGGGGTGATCATATCAGATGACCTCAAGGTCAGTAGACAATGTGAAAAGGCAGCACTAAGGCCTAGTGGTATTCTGGGATGCATAGGGAGGGGCATCACGAGCAGCAGGCATGAAGTAATCATTCCACTGTATCGGTCCCTGTTCAGGCCTCACCTGGAGTACTGTGTCCAATTCTGGAGGCCACGCCTCCAGAAGGACATAGATAGGCTGGAGACGGTGCAGAGAAGAGCAACAAAGATGGTGCAGGGCTTGTGTCAGAAATCGTACACGGCAAGACTGGATGATCTCAAATTATACTCCCTAGAACAACGCAGGAATTATGGGGACTTGATAGAAACATTCAAATACCTTAAAGGCAACAACAGGGTGCACATGCAGAACTTCTTTCAGGTAAAGGACTACAGCAGGACAAGAGGGCACAACCTTTGACTTAAGGGAGGAAAGTTCAGAAGCAATACGAGGAAATTCTTCTTCACAGAGTGTGTTGTGGAACCATGGAATAGCTTGCCAGAGAAGGTGGTGGGAGCCAAGACAGTGGGGGAATTGAAATGGGCATGGGACAGACACTGTGGGATACACAAACAGGCAGCTAAGTAGGGGGGTAGGAAGCCAATGGCAGACTTGATGGATCGTACGGTCCCCATCTGCCGACATCTTCTATGTTTCTAAGTTTCTATGTTGCTGTCTCCCTAAACTGCATTGAAAAAAAGATGCTGCATCTCATGCAGTTATCACAGTTTTAACAATTTTGAGATAACATCTACCAACTACTAGATGATAAACTAGCATTACAGTTGCAGTTAGTGACAAGTTCAGCTTCAGTGAGCAGCATGGAGTCAAGGATTGAGCAAAGGAAAACACCACCCTCTTGGAGGTTTCACGCACACAGGAGAGAGCCAGAAAGGAGCTGATCACTACACTGACTTCTCAGACCTGGGCTGAGTGTGGATGGTGAGTCTCTTTGGAATTATTGTCTGCAAAGGGCAGGAATACAGTATCTTAATAAATATTCTGGTATAGGACACTGTATATTGTGTATCACTGTTTTGCCTGTCTAGGAAGTAATATTGTATGCAGCTTAACAAGTACAGTCAGGAAGGTTACACTGGCTGACATTATTGTCTGGGAGGGAGTGCAAAGAAGTATCATCCCAAATTGCTTTTGGTAGAAGAGACTGTGTAATGTGTAGGGTATTTTAGGTAGGGACAAAACTGCTTGAAGGGAATAAAAAAATTAGTTAGTACTGTAAGTTTATCTCTGTCTTTAGGGATAAGACTAGCTGAAAACTTATAAAAAGTACTAGCTGATAAAACTATAGAAGTACTGTACTCTGCTTTTTGAATCGCTTTCTGTTAACCAATACTGCTTAAACAAGGGCAGAATAGTGGGCTATAATGGATGTGGGGTGGCAGTTTGGATGAACATTCTGTGGAAACTTGGTGGGTGTTCAATCTGTCACAGACTAAGAAGATGCAAGGAAGAAGTGCTGTGGCTTGGCAGAGAGCTAGAGAGGATGGGAGAGAGGAGGGGGATGCTGGGGCAGGCGGGCCTCCTGCAGGGTGTGATACGAGGGCACCAAATGGTAGGAACTTCAGATTGAGGGAAATGATGGGGAGGGGGCAGGAGCAAGCCAAACATGAGATCTAGCACTGTAGGGAAGGTCAAAGTCATGAGAGAAGAGCCAACGCATGTCACTTCAGTGGGGGTAGGTAATAGGTTAGCAGTGCTGGCAACATTGGTGGAGGGAGGGGGTCACGTGATGGCGTCTGTCTAGATGGCTGCATGGGCTTGGAGCTCCCCCCTCTCATCGCCGTTTTATCACTTCTTCTGTTTAAACAACGATCGCGAACTGCCTAGATTGCTACCGGAGGAGATTCTCTAATCTAAGAAGTTTTGTTCCTCTTATTGGTCCTGGGAGTTAGCGTGATTTCTGGGGGAGATGGAGGCCGATATGAAGCAGGCCCCAGTCAAGCATACCCCTCCCTGCCTCCGAACAAAGTGGCCAAAAAGCAGAGAAATCAAGGACCGGTAAACGGAACGGGTCTGAAGATAAGGCATCAGCGGCCTTCCCTTAACCAAGGATAATTTATGCGCAAACTCAGCCCTATTAAGGATATCCTGAAGGATCTTGCAGCTGAGATGAAGTCGCCTGATCGGATCTGTCGTCAGTCTCTACCAGGGTGGAAGATGTCGAGGCCAGGGTTTTCTCTGTGGAGAAAAGGCAAGATAGATCGGAGGATACGATCGATGATTTGAGACAACAAATTAAGAAACTGCAAAATAAAGCAGAGGACCTTGAGGGACGTAATCGCAGAAATAATCTGCTCATTTTTGGATTGCCTGAAATGGAGGAGGGGCCTGACCTTCTTGCTTTTCTCCAGAAGTTCCTCGTGAAGGTAGTTGGGCCCTCCCCTATAAGCAGCTCCCTATACCATTTGGAGCGTGCCCACCGGTCCCTGCGGCCCAGACCCCCACCAGGTTCCTTTCCACGGCCCATAATTGTTAAATTCCTGAGTTATATTGAGCGCCAGCATGTGTTTCTCAAAGCAAAGAGCATAAGGAGATCCTGTGGGGCTCATCTAAATTCTGAATTGCTCAAGACCTCCGAAGGAGACAAGGGAGAAGAGGGCTGCTTCCACCAGGTGGTATCTAAGCTGATTCCTGCTTCAATCCCTTAAAATGGTCTACTCTGCAACGCTGAAGGTTACAATTGAGGCTCTGTATACAGCTATACATCACGGACTTGGCCCTGAAACGAGCCTCGCCCAGACTCCCAGATTTATTCAAAGAAGGCTGGATGAAAGACTTAAATTTCGCCTGTTGAATATTATTGATGTTGCTGCCTATACCTGCCTCTCAATAAGGTTGTTGGTGTTGTTTAGTTTGGGGCAGACGGGGAAAAGGCCTAGTCTGCTAAGGGATTTGGCGGCTCGCTTTCCCTTTCTGGTGGGATAGCCCTCCGACTGCTTCCCTGGTGGTTACCCTTTATGCCCTCTTTCCTTCCTTCTTAAATGTCCCTTTTCCTACCTGGTCCATTTTCTCGGCTGCAGGCTGGATGGGTGGTCATTGCCGGCTGGGTTGAGTCCTCGTGGTGGCCTCCCGGTTAGAAGGGTGGGGAACTATGTTTTGGGTTGGCGTTTCCCTAGGACTTCGGGGAGGACTTTTTCGGTCCGGTCTGCTGTATTGATTCCTGGAAACAACGCCCCAGGTTGAGACAATCACATGCGAAGTTCTCCTCTGAGTACCTCCTCCAAATAGGTAATCTTGTTGAGGGGTAAGTCGGTCTTTTTCTTTTTGAGAAGTGGTCTTCCCGATGAGTGAAGTGGAGCTATTCCTGTAATTGGCTGGGTGGGGATTTAGTGCTTATCCTGATGATCCCTCTTGCTGCTGCTCACATCTGAGGGGGTTTTTGATATTGCTTGCTATAGCAAGCCTCGTTGCCCTTTATTTTTCTTTTACGATGGCATTTATATCACTGCAGGTGGCGATGGGGGACCTTAGCCTTTGGATGCCTGCTCGCTGGATGCCTTATTGCGAGCCTGAGGTTGGGGGGTTGGCTAACCCCTCCCGGGTGAGGACAGTGACTTGGGTAATAGCTCTGGGGGTATGGGTATTTTTTTGTTGCTGGGAAGGCTGTTTGCAATATTCACCTGGGACTAGGGGGTTCGCAATGGGATTTGGATGGCCAGAATTGATCTATTATGCTTGGTTACTACGTTTATTCTGGTCTTCCCCTGTACATAGTTATTTGGGGTGTTTTGTAGTTTTTGCTGGTTTTGTGGGAGTTGGGGTCGGGGGGTTGGATTGGTTACTAAGGACATTTTCAGGACCAGAGTCAGGGTGGGTGGTTGGAATTTATCACAGAGTGGTTCCTATAGGATACTTGGGAGACTGATTTTGGTTGGGGGGTCGGGTGGGTTGCTGACTGTCTCTCCTTGTTAGGCTCCAAGTCTCATTTCTCAAGGCTGTTTATGGCTACGGGGGTTTGAGCTCTATTATCGATAGTGGGTTTGGGTTTGTTTGGGGATGGTCTGGTTTGGTTTGAGTATATTGAATTTAATGGGTATAGTGTTGGGGGGGTGCACCCTTCTTCTTTCTATAACTATATGGTTATTTGGATATTTATAATTTGTTTACAGTACTTTAAAATACTAAAATGTCTTTGAAAATTGCCTCTTGGAATGTACGTGGACTTTGGGACCGGGTCAAACGTCTTCAGATGTTTTGACACTGTTCATTAATGCGAGTTGACATTCTTTTTCTCCAGGAGACACACCTCACTCAGTCCGATGTTAATTTACTATCTCGGTCAGGTTTCTCCTATCCTTATCTGGCTGGTAACTCCTGTTATAGTAGGGGGGTTGCAGTTCTTATTAAAAAACAGGTTTTATTTACTATAGAGAAGACTCTGGCGGATGTGGATGGGAGATTTGTCTTGATTCAAGGAACTCTCAATGGTGAGAATGTTGTCCTAGGATCTATATACGGTCCAGTCGGAGGAGATTCCGGTTTTTTTAGGTCTCTTACTGAGAAATTGATTAGTTTCCTCCCGGCTCAATTTATACTAGGAGGAGATTGGAACCTTCCTTGCTCATTGACTTTAGATAGAGACCCCCAAGATAAACGCCCACCTTCTCCAGCCCACAGAGCTTTTTCAGACTTAAGAGCACTGCTAGGTTTATGCGATCCCTGGAGACTTGCTAACCCCTCTCTCAGGCTTATACTTTCTCTCTCAATCTCATGCTACCAATCTCGTCTGGATATGATTTTGATTAGTGTCTCTTTTCTTTCAAGTTTGGGTCTATCTGGTATTGACCCAATTATTCTTTCTGACCATGCGGTTGTCTGATTAAGCTCTCCTTACCCCTGAATACTCTCGGATTCGGTCTGGAGGTTGAATACACAGCTTTTAAAGGACTCGCAGACTGTATCTAATAAGCTCCTTGATGTCAATATTCTTGGCAGAGAACCTCAACTCAGTTTCTAGATTTGATCTGGTCTGGTCTGCCCTTAAGTGTTTTCTAAGGGGAGAGTTTATCAAGACAGCTTCCTTTAAAAGGAAAAAAGGACTTGCTGACTCCTTAGTTTTGATGGGTAGAATTCGGGAGCTGGAGGCTAAATACCTTTCAACTTCCTCCTTAACTGATCTTAAGCAGTTTTTGGCAGTCAAGGATGAATATATGGATATCTTAAGGGAGAAAACAGAATATGCTCTTCTTAAGACCCAAGCAAAGTATATTGACCAGGGAGAAAAGTCCGGTAAGCTCTTGGCACAGCGTCTCCGGGCACTTGAGAGTTCTAGGCTTATTCCTTCTCTGGTTTCCCCTTCTGGGGAAGTTGTTACTGCGCCCTGGAAAATTGCCCACATTTTCAAGGAGTTCTACTCGGATTTGTACAGTAAGCTGGAGAGGTCGTATTCTGTTTCTGATTTAGACAGCTATTTAGGTGAGATTGACATTCCCTGCTTATCCGAAGCTCAGCAGGCTATTTTGTCTGCCCCATCTCGGAGGTGAAGTTGAGAGGCTATTGCTTCTTTCACTCCGGATCGCACGCCGGGGCCTGATGGGTTCCCAGCAAATTTTTCTAAGACTTTTGTTAAAGATTTGGTACCCACCCTCCTCAAGCTGTATGATTATCTGGTTGTAGCCTCGGATGTAGACCCCTTGCTTTTTGAGGCAACCATTGTCCTAATTCCTAAGCCTGACAAGGTTCTTACTGACCCAGCTAGTTACAGACCTATATCACTTCAGAATTACGATATGAAGATCCTTGCTAGGATTTTAGCTGATCGTATTAAGAGGGTATGGTCTGAACTGCTGAGTCCTGAGCAGGCTGGATTTGTGCCTGGTAGATCCGCGGCTGACCATCTGAGGACCCTCTCACATATTTTGCAGTATGCTCAATCCCTTTCGTATCCGGCGATTTTGGTTTCTCTTGATGCCGAAAAGGCATTTGATCGAGTGGACTGGGGTTTCTTTGGGCTGTGCTTGAGAAGATGGGTTTCCGTCTGCTTTTGTTAATAGAATCCGGTGTTCTACAGTTGTCCTTCTGCAGAGTATATTGTAATGGAGTATTTTCTTCTCTCTTCCGTCTATATGCAGGTACCAGACAAGGTTGCCCACTCTCGCCCCTCCTATTCAATTTGTATCTGGAACCTCTACTCAGAAGGATTAAGGCTTCGGCCCAGATCAGAGGAATTACTTTGTACCAAAAAGAACTGGTCCTCTCAGCATATGCTGATATAATCCTTCTACATCTGATGGATCCGGCTGAGTCTCTGAGGGCGGTGTTAGGGCTGATTGAGAGGTTTGGGGTCTTTTCGGGTTACAGGTTGAATGTTTCTAAATCTGAAATTTTCCTCTTAATGTTCATACCAACAAGGCTGAGTTTCTCCTTTGGCATGAAGTGGGCCCTAGATACATTAAATACTTAGGGATCTTTTTTCCACTGATCCTTCCTCTTGAAGGAGTTAAATTTGGACCAGCTCAAGGACTCGGTTGCACAGGATCTGCAACGTTGGTCAGCCCTCCCTATGTCACTCTGGGGTCGGATTAATGTGATTAAAATGAATGTCCTTCCCAGAGTGTTCTATCCACTGAATTTGGTAAATCTCAGGCTATCTGTCTCTTATGTTCAGCAGTTTCACACACTTTTCTCTCAGTTTATCTGGTCTAAGAGGGCAGTTAGGTGCTCCTATGGTAAACTATCTCTTTCCAAAGATAGAGGAGGTCTCAGACTGCCCAATCTCCTGTTGTATTACTGGGCTGCACACCTCTCTAAGCTGGGAAGATGGTTCTCTGTCGAACCGGATGTATCTTGTCCTATCTGGAGCACTAGAGCATCTTTCCCTCGCTGCAATCAAATTCGATAAGCATGCTCTCTTTTATCTACACCCGAAATTACTTGCTAAGTGGATCCCGGATAGTGTTATAAGGACTGCTATTACGGTCTTTTGGCAATGTTGGAAGCATTTTCATGTTTCCCCCACTTCGGATTTGGGGCAACCGGTTGTTGCTAATCCTAATATTAAATTGGGCAACTCATGGATTGGTTCAGACTGGCTGCACAAATTAGGAGGCTAGTCTGGGAAACTTCTTTAATATTAACTCCTTCTTTCCTCTGGTGATATCCTTGAGAAGTTTCTTATGACACTAGTAGGTCTATTTTCAAGGTTTACCAATTGAGGCACTTAATCAATCGGAGATTTGGCTCTACCCTTGGGGAGTCAGTAGTCTCTCCTTTTCTTTCTGAAGTGATTAGACTTGCTTCCCAGTCTCATTCTGTTTCTTTGATATACTCCTTTCTTCTGGACTATAACTTACCTGAGGGGGCTGTTGGTTCGGATGTTTGGACTTATCTTTTGCCCGGGAATTCTTTTGACTGGCTTGGGGTTTGGAGTGACCTTCACAGATACCATACCCAAGATAGGTTTCAGCTAACGCAGTACTACATTGTTCATAATTTGTATTATACCCCAGCTAAGCTATCTCAGTTTGGGAAGGTTTCTCATCCTAGCTGTTTCAGGTGTTTGCATGGGGATGGCAATATTGTTCATATATTTTGGGACTGTCCTAAAGTGGCTCCGCTGTGGTCACAGATTAAGAACTATCTTGATCCTTTATTAGGCCTGTCTGGTTTTTTCAGTCCTGAGGTGTGTGTCTTTGGGGATCTTTCTTGGGTTGACAGTGTTGAGCGAAGATATCACATGGCTATGGTGGCTATGGCTGTTAAAAAAATGGTGTTAAGACATTGGACTGATCAATTGGTTCTGTCCTTCGCCGAGTGGTTAACTGAAATATTATCGTATCTCCAATCTGAAAAACTAGCTGCTAGTCTTTGAGGGCGGTTGGATCTGTTTCACAGGAGATGGGGTAAGCTACAGGCTCTATGTCTGATGTAAATTTTTTTTTTTTTTTTTTTAATATTATGACCCGAGTCCTTATGTCCACATATACTTTTGTTCTCTTCTTCCGTTAGTTCAAATACAATCAGTCTGTGTTATCTGATGTAACTATACCTATGACTGTTAACCATTATGATTTCTGATTTATTGTTAGTTGATGTTTATTCTATTATTGTAGTGATGCATGGTGGGTGCACCTGGGGGATGGTATTTGGGTTGGAGGGTGGGGGTTTTGGGGAGGGTTTCTATTAAGTTGTTATAGTTCATGTTGCTGCTGATCTTGTGGAGGGTTCTTTGGTGGGGTTGGGTGGATGTTTTTTTTTTTTGTATCCCTTTTTTGGGACATGCTTCTAGGGGGGGTGATGGGGGGATTTTGTTTCTATTTTTGTTGTTTGTTTGTTTATATTCTGATTTATTGCAGAAATGTTTTTCCAGATATATTTGGATATTGTTTTCTTTTTTGTATTCTTAAAGCAATAAAATTTAAATTTCAAAAAAAAAAAAACATTGGTGGAGGGAGTAGGGGTGAGGATCTCCAGGAGGTGGTGGGGGGAGGGAATGCACAAGGGCATTAGGCAGTCAGAAGAGGGACAGGGGTAATGGGGAGGGTCAGAGCAGGAGGGTCAGTCGAAGGAGTGGGGAGGGAGGGAACAATGCTGGTAGGGAGGACAAGAAGGGCGAAGGGTGGGCAGCCAAGGGGATTGGGAGGAATGTGGAGGACAGCAAAGGAACAGTGAGGGTGAGGGGGATAGGACAGGGGCCATAGAGGGAAAGACAGAGCTACAAATATGGTTGACTCTAGGGATAGGTACCATTGTAATGAGTGGGGGCAAGGAATGATGATGGGGCAATACTAGTGCTGGGGGATTCCATAATAAAAGGAATAAGATGGGTCAATAAGGGGTACAGGCATATTTGTATATGGGTAGAGTCCGTACCCGGCTTAACGCCGGGCAGGGTGGGGCAGTCAATTCTGAAATGCACAAGGAGGGGTAGGAGAAACCACATCTCATGGTGCACATGGGTATGAATGACCTGACAGGGGAAACAATGGAAGTTGTGAGGGAGAGGTTCAAGGAACTGGGAAGGTTGTGTGAGGAGCTGGGGGAATCGGTGGCCTTCTCAGAGGTGCTCCCAGTGCACTGCATGAGCATGGCAAGGAAAGGGAGGATCAGGGAGTTCAACACATGGCTGGGGGAATGGTGTCTCTCCAAGGGGTATGGGTTAGTGGGTGGTGGTGGGGGGAGCTGGGACAATAATGATCTATATGCAGGGGACAGGCTACACTTGAGCAGGGAGGGGAAGGCAGTTTTAAAGAAGGGGATAGAGGGGTACATGGCAACAAAGGTGGGTTTAAACTAGGTGGGGGTAGTGAGTGAACTGCTGGTAGGCAGGGATCTCAGAGAAGGGAGCCAGATGAGCTACCCCAAGCATACAGAGGAGGCCGGGGTAGGCATGGGGGGAGGAGGAGGGGGGAAGTCAGGGAAAGGTAAGGGTGGAAACAGGTTGGAGGGTGGTCACGCTGAATGGGAGGAGTCTAGGTAATAAGTCAGCTGAGTTGCAAGCTCTTCTGGCAGTGTGGGGGGGTGTTGACATTGCTGCTATCATGGAAATGTGGGCCAGCAAGTACTAGGAATGGGATATGATGATCACAGGTTATAGAATATTCAGGAAGGATAGAGCTAAGGGGAAAGGGGGTCATGGAAATCTATGTAGAGGAAGGGATAAGGAGTATAAGTGAGGAGGGTGAGGAAGGCAGGACAGAGGTCCTATGGATGCAGTTCCAGGACTGGGGGGGTAGGATGCTAAGTATGGGGATAGTATACAGACCACCAGCAAAAGGGAATGACCTGGACAGAAAGCTAGCTGAGCAAATCAGAAGGGTCTGTAGGAAGGGGAACACAATGGTGGTGGGGGACTTCAACCTATCTGTGGTGGATTGGAGCACTCTGCCCACCAAGAGTACAAGGGATCAGTTACTACTAGAAGCATTTCAGGACAGATTCCTGGTGCAGTTGGTACATGAGCCTACTAGGTTGGAGAGGACTCTGGACCTGGTACTTTCAAATTGGGAGGCTGTAAGGGATCTGGGGTTGGAGGCCCCCCTGGCTGGGAGTGACCACCACTTAGTGTGGTTCATGATCAATATGGGTAGGGAAATACGAGGTACGGGAACCAGGGTAATTGAATTTAAAGGGGCGGACTTTTAAAAGAGGGGGGAAATTTTGGGTAGGTATCTGGAAGGAATTCAAATAGACATGGATGCTAGTGAGAATTGGGAGTTTATTAAAAAAGAGCTGACAGAGGCCACCGGGACTTGTACAAAGATATGGAGTAAGAAAGGGAGAGCAAAGAAGTCCAGTTGGTTGACTCGTGAGGTTATGGAGGGAGTGAGGGCCAAAAAAGGGGCATTTCGGAAACTCAAAAAATCAAGAGGGGGCGGTCACTGGGCTAGTCAGGGCAGCCAAGGCTTCAAGAGAGCTGAGACTGGCACACGGTATTAAGGAAGGCGAAAAATACTTCTTCAGATACACTGGAGAAAGAAGGAAGAACAAAGGCCAGATTGTGAGGATTAAGAAGGAATTAGGGTGGATGGAGAAGGGGCTGGACCAGGCAAACGCACTAAATGAGTACTTCTGCTCTGTGTTCATGAGGGAGAAAGGGGGGCAGATACCTCAAGAGAGGGGTGGAGTGGGAAGGGGGAGGGGGTAACTGACATTAGGATTACAGAGAACAGGGTTCTGAAAGGACTAAAGGCACTAGGGGTGGACAAGACACCGGGACCGGATGTCATTCACCTTAGAGTACTCAGGGAGCTAGCAGAGATGCTGACAGAGCCACTGGCTGACCTGTTCAATACCTCCCTAGACACAGCATGTCTACCACAAGACTGGAGAATGGCCCATGTGGTGCCCATTTTCAAAAGTGACCCTAGGGATGAACCAGGCAACTACAGACCAGTGAGCCTCACTTCAATTGTGTGGAAGCTCATGAAGACAATCCTAAAAGAGAGGCTAGTGGCTTTTCTGGAGGACAATGGTCTCCTGGATGGTCATCAACACAGGTTTGTCTTGGTCAGATTCTGCCAGACAAATCAAATTGAGTACTATGACTGAGTAACCAGGGGGCTGGATGGTGGCCATGCGGAGGATGTCCTTTATTTGGACTTCAGCAAGGCCTTTGAGACAGTGCTGCATGGGAGGCTGGGGAGGAAGCTGGAGTACATAGGGGTGGGGGAACAAAGATGGTCAAATGGATCATCAACTGGCTGGAAGGTAGGCTGCAGATGGTGGTGGGGGGACTCTCAAAACCAAGGGAGGTGACGAGCAGAGTGCCACAGGGATCAGTACTGGGACCAGTGCTGTTTGGGATATTTATAGCGGATATCTCATATGGGATGCAGAGTAAGATCAGTCTGTTCGCTGATGGTACAAAGATGGGAGCTGTGGTGGATGACATCGAAGGGTGGAAGGGGTTACAGGAGGACCTGGCAAAACTTCAGGAGTGATCAGAAACATGGCAGCTGGGCTTCAATGCCAAGAAGTGCAAGATACTGCACTTTGGAGCTAGGAAGCAGGGGAGGAGCTATCAACTGGAAGGGGTGCAGCTTGAAAGCATTGAGGTAAAAAAGGATCTGGGGTGCTTATAGCGGGCAGCATGAACAACTCAGCCCAGTGCAGGAAGGTGGCAGTGAAAGCCAACAGGATGCTAGGGTGTGTAACGAAAGGAATCTCCTCCAGAAATAGGAAGGTTATCTTTCCTCTATACAGGTCTCTGGTCAGGCCACACCTGGAATACTATGTGCAGTACTGGCACCCATTCTTGAAGAAGGATATACAATTGTTGGAGGGGGTGCAACGGAGAGTGACAAAGATGATGCAGGGCTTGGAGGGGAAGTACTATGAGGAGAAATTGGGTGAGCTGAACCTGTACTCCCTGAAGGAGAGAAGGGATAGAGGGGATATGATTGAAACCTTTAAATACCTCAGAGGGATAAACAAGCTTAATACAGAAGGGATTTTCTGGATTAGAAGGGGGAAGGATACAGGAGGGCATCAGCTATGACTGGAGGGGGGAAGATTCAGGAGGGAAATCAGGAGACATTATTTCAGAGAACGGGTGGTGGACAGGTAGAATACTCTGCCTGAGGAAGTGGTTTCCTGTAGTAAAGTGGATAGCTTTAAGAGGGGTGGGACAGGGTGAGGGGGGTTATGATGAGGGTAGGTGAGAGTGGGGCAGCTGCGAGATGAGGGGCTAGCTGCACAATCAAGTAGACTCGATAGACCGCAAGGCCTGCTTTTGCTGGCATGTTCTTATGTAAGTTGCAGTATATAGGGGATATGTGCTGGTGGTGGGTCAGATAAATTATTTATTTTTATGAGTTCCCAGTCAACTTGGTTGACCTCATAAGTGAAAGAGTGTAGCATAGCCAGTGTAGCCACAGTGATGCGACCGAATTCACTGGGAATAAGTTAAAATAAATCATTTGTCTGACCCTCCACAGCACATATTTGATTTATGCAATTGGCCTTAGCTTATGGTGGGAGGAATGGAAATTTTGTAAACTGATTGTCTTTGGGCGTAAGTCTTTTTTTCCTTTGGGAATTATATGTTTTGCTGCATTTTGTCACTACAATCTTTTAAAAAAAAAAACTGGTCTGTGGAGGTAGCGAGTTTGTGTATGGTTGATACGTGGTATATAGATGATAGCCATCTTACGAAGAGAGCATTCCTGACTGGTGAACAGACCATGGGAAAATTGATATGATTGGTCAAGGGGCAGGACCTCATGAGTAGTGGGCAGGCTGTACATCTGTGGCACAGTTCAAAATCAGTATGTTGGCAGACGTGGTTGATGGAGGATCTAGGGACCTAGCTGGCAGCAATGGTGTGCTTCTGTCATGGAGGGGAGGAGGAAGAAGGCTTTCAGGAGTATCCAGCCAGTGGAGAGCAAAGACCAGAAGCTGTTATACAATGATTTGGGGATTTTTACCTCAGGCTGAGGATTTCAATGTTGGATGGAGTGAGGACCTTCCAGCAGGGTGCCATCATCCATGGAGCCTGGAGGTAGTCATCTTCTGCGATGGCTTTCTCAAGGACCCAGAGGAACAGTGCTTCAGCTTCAGATGTACATTTGAAATTACCACTGGATCTGGTGAAGTTATTTGGGTGGATTCTCTCTCTCTCTCTCTCTCTCTCTCTCTCCTCCCTCCTCCCTCCCTCCCTCTCTCTCTCCTCTCTCTCTCCCCTCTCTTTCTTTCTCTCTCTCTTTGGTGTTTCTTCTGCTGGTAAACCAGAACTACAATGTGCATCTGGATTTCTGTTTGGATTACTTTTTTTTTTATCAATTTTAAGTCTACTTTTCTGGGTTACTGGATTTTACATCAACACCAGTAATTTGGTTCCATTTCTGGACACTTTGTATATACCCTGTATTTCCTGCCCCATTTTTAGTCACTTATTACTTTCAAACTTTTGATTTTAGGGCATTTATGTTTGTCTTGTTTTTTTATATGGTTTACCTAATGGCAGCCTTAATGGAACCCAGCATGGAAGATGCACAGAGACAAGGCAGGTAAACGTAATAAAAAAATGTTTCATTATAACATGGAATAAATTAGTTGGAAACAATCTTCATTTATTTGTCTGTGGGATTTTGTGAAATCAGGTAGAGATATGTGATAACCAGAATAAATAGGGTAAAAACTGTATTGGTTGGGAAACTTTTTTTTCAAGGACTAAAAGTAATGAAAAAACAACCACTTACACAATTAAATATAATACTTGTGAACAACAGAAGTAGGACTTTACAATATTCAGCAAAAAATGTATATTCAATTACTCTTGCCCTTTTTCTCACATACTTGCCATACTGGTTGCCTGCAACATAATGATAGAAAAAGCATTGTTTAACTTACATGTTCTCTTGGTTTCTTTGACAGGGTGATGGGGTTAGGGATTGATTGGCTCCAAGCAGGTTGGGGGGGGGGGAGAGCTCTAGGAAGATGCACATAACTGTCTCTTACCTTGAACTATGTTGAAGGGTTATGTGCTTTGCATTAATTGTTGGGTTGCTCAGGCAGCTTCCAATTAATTCCTTGTAGTTTGTGGAAATTGCTTTTAGAGGTTGCTGTTTCTCTATTGTTGTTGGGTATGGTGATGGCTTTTCACCACTTAGCAGGGAGCTTACTTGCAATTGTTTTTGGTCATTCGTTTTTGAATAATTGTTAATGCTCGGTATTTGCTTGTTACCAGTTACTAGAACAATGTTTGCCTGGGGTATTCCAGGGTCCATTTATTTCTGAATAAGGTGCTTCCTCACTGAATGACTTGTTAGTCTTTTGTCAGTCTTTATGCTCGTCTTTTCAACCATGTTTATTACCATGTGGGCAAGTTTATTTACACCCACAGGTTGGTTTTTGTACCAGTATCCTTGCAATGGGTTCTTGGCATTGTTGTTCACTGCTAATAAAATGGTGATTCTGGTTTGTTGCACATGGGTGGTCTATTTTTTGAGCAGATGCAGTAGTTTTGTACTGGGCATCTGAGACTGGTCTCCTGCGTGCATAGGTTCATGGTTTTAGTTTTCTAGTGTCTTTTGAGTTTTTCCCAGTTCTTGTCTTCATCAGCCTTTCACTGTTATATTACAGGTATCTGTGGCTGTTTTCATCATCCATTAGTTCTATGTCACCCCACCAGATATTTTGCATTTCTGTAGTGCCCCTTACACCGAAGTATATACAGATAGTTAGCCACATAGTGTTCAGGAGGGATTTCGGGCCCAGTTGGTGGCACTCATACAGCTTGTCAATGAGGCTGTCAGTCTGTTCATATGCAGCCTTGGATCTGTTCCCTTTTCCACTGCTTTAAAGGTGTTTTTATTTTGCTATGAGGACTTGCCTGGTTCATTCAAACAAGGGGATGGTTGACAGAGATGCTGGGTACTTTTTCCCCTTGAGATGCTGTTCAGTGCTTTGGAAAATTGATCTCAGGCTAAGTGACTCATAGTTACCCCCATCCTTTATTTGTGCATGTCATGAAGAACTGTGACAACAACTTCTCTAGGTCTTCTGGCAGTATTAAATGTAGTGGGTGTGTCTCTTCTGATTGGTTCTCCTAAGCAGATTTGTAGGTTCTGTACATCAAGTATTGTTTTCTGGTTGGTATTGTAATTCTTTTCTGATTCAGTGAAATTTGCTATAGCATCCTCATTTATTACAGCAGTAGAGCTTGTTGATGCTTGTGTAGGTTCATTGGATGGCTACTGTTGGTTGAGCATGTTTGCTGTGAGGCCTTCCAGTGGCTCTGTGTCGTCTTCAACTTGTGTCAGGATTTGTGCCTTTTCAATGTCAAAGCTACTGTTACAGGTGTTGCTGGCCATTTCTGTTGTATTTCTGTTGTTAGATTTTGATTGCTTTTTTGCTAGATAACATAACATTTACATGCATAGTTTCTTGGAAAAGTCATAGAAACTGCTAAATAGATAGCCAATTAGTTGTGTAAATTGTAAGTTACAAGAGTTCAGACTTTTACAATTTTATTTTTTGTGTGAACATTTTCAAAATATTTGGATATTTTTTGCTTCACTGTTATTGTAAGTATACACTCAAGATTTGGCATGCATGCCAAAGTAAATATGTCCTGACATCTAGTTATGTTGTATAAATAGGTATTAAGAGATTACATTTTACTGTGGATACTTTAGAAATTACTAATTGGCAAAATTTGAATAATAAATAATGCCACTAAAATTTCACATGTGGGTTTTAACTTTCTCAAAATGCTCATCACTACTGAATCAACTTATTTGCACTAGCATCATGGCCCTGCAATACCCCTCCAACACTCCTGTAACAGTAATGCCCAGCATTGTGTGCCACCATTAGAAAAGATATCCAGATACTGCTGTCACAATGGCCTAAGTCACAATTAGTTGTAAGGCTTGGTATCATTTTGTGAAACTGTTTTCAGATAGTAAAAATATACAGTGTTATGTTTAGGGTTGTTAAAGAGTCAGTAGCTGGCATTGTACAGAAACAATGCTGCATATTCACATGTTTCTACAAGTTATTAAGTCAGTGAGTTCTAGTACAGTAGTAATCTGGCATATTTCAAGAATTCAGGCTAGTACACAATGATGTCCATGACTATTCTTCCTGGTTCATCACTCAAGATAGTGACTTGACACTTGGTAACACCATACCATGCTACAATGTTGCCACATTACCCAGTATTTACCTTGCTCTATAATGGCAATCAAGTGCATGACTGGTAAAATGTATGGACATGGCTTCGACAGAATCATCACAACATTCCACAATTTCAGAAAACTCATGGAACTCAACTTTAATTACTGATGTTATTTTGGAATCTTTGGCTCCTTATAACTTGGCTAGCCTTTGAGCAAGAGATTAAAGAGTTCACACACCCCCAGCCTCTTTAGTTTTCATTGTAGTTTTTCTACTTGTAGCTCATCCACCAGGGATATGCCCTGTTGACAGGGATATATCCTAATCAGGCTGAACCCAGCCCTCATTCAGTTGGCTACTGACCTTTCTCCAACATCTTTTTTCCCTCCCATCTCCCCTGGTGGGATACTGCCTCTGTCAGCTTCGTACAGCCACAGCTTCCCTGTGGAAGGTGCATGCTCCCTGGCCCAGCTGCAGGATTGCTGTGTTGGTAGAACCCATAACCAATCCTTCCCGACTGAGATGCACTGCCAAGCAGCGGCTGTCTTGACCATGGCCTGCCTCCCAACAGGACTTCCAAACCTGGGCCGTCAGTATGGCAGCACAAAACTCTGCTTCTAGGCCATGGGGGGGCCTCAATGCCTAATCATTAGGATTAATGAACCTAACAAAATTGGTGGTATTCTGTAGTGTAGTTTTAAAGTTATAGGACTTAAAATTTTAGAGTTTACATAATTACAAAATGTAATTTTAAAATGTCTGAATGTGTGTAGGCTTATAACTCAGTCACATTTGTAGTTAAACACATTATTAAGATTTCCAAACAACAAATGCAGAACAGCAGGATTTCATTGTCAAAGAATTACAATAATAACAAAATACTCACTTGTATTACGGTAAACTCAGAAGAAAAAAAAACAATGGCAAAGATATTATCACATAGTAAGCAAATGATAAGAACTCCATTGACACAAGGCATGCAGAAAGTATATAGAAGGTATAAAAAACATTTCTATAAAATCTATTATTCATTCTGAAACATTGAGAATAACTATTAAATCTATTCTCAAACTCCAAAACAGATAGTAACAAAAGACAGAAGAAAAAAACATTAACATTTCAGAGAACAAATATACAACAGTTACAATGCAAAAAGACTACCAGACCAACTCACCTCATAATTAGTACAGTTACAGTACTTATAAGCAAAGAACTTGCATTCTTAACAGGGCTCCAGATACAATAGGCCCCACTCAATGTAAGTACAGCAATATTAAGATAATAGACAGTAGTACCAAGAGTGTGGAGGGTTGACTCATTAGCTGCACCAGAGGTAGTATGCTTAGTTTTTGTAACAACACCAGAGACATGATAACAAACTCTGGCCAGAGCCGATAGGGCTGTGAAGCACTACTAAGTGACGAAAGTTACAGATGTGCGTAGAAATTATTTAACGCCCAGGTGTAACTTGGCCATATGTTGGAAGTGGTGCACCTGATTTTCAACGTGGCCTTTTTTGGACCCCTCCTCATCAACAGTGCCAGTGTAATTTTGTTCAGTTGTCCCGAAAGGTGATTGCGCAGACCAAATGAGCTGTTCTGCGCTACAGGTGCGAAAACATGATTCAGGCAGGTTATGGAAAATGACAGCTGTACAGTTGTGAAGGAGGTGTACAAAACTGGCTATGTTAAAGATGCGAAGTGAAAATATTAAAAATTAGCAATATTAGAAGCGTGTGTAGAAACTGTGCAGCGCACACTCTTAATGCAGTCAATTTTTGGAATTGTTTCACCTAATTTTCAACATGGCTTTTGTTGGACCCCTCCTCATGAACAGTGGCAGTGTCATTTTGTTTAATTTTCCTGAAAGGTGATTGCGCAGAGCAAATGCACTATTCTGCGCCACAGGTGTGAAAAAATGCTTCTGGCAGGTTACGGAAAATGTCAGCTTTCTGTTGTGAAGGAGGTGTACAAAAATGGCAATTTTAAACATGTGGAGTGAAAATATGAAAAATTAGTGGTGTTAGGAGTGTGCATAGAAACTGCGCAATGCATGCTCGTAACACAGTCAGTTTTTGGAATTTTTTCACCAAATTTGCAACATGGGTATTTTGGGACCCCACCTCATAAACAGTGGCACTGTCATTTCGTGACTCAGTCCTGAAAGGTGATTCCACTCAGTGACCGTGAAATCACCTTTCGGGACCGAGTAACAAAATGTCAGTGACAGTGTTCATGAGGAGGGTTCCTAAGAAGCCCATGTTGAAAATTTGGGGCACAAATTCCATAAAATGTCTGAGATATCAGCATAAGTTAAAACCCCCATTGAATCGCTGTTTAGCACGCTTACCTTTAATTCTTCAGTTCGCGGTTGGGCTTTGCAGAGTGCAGACGTGTCCCAGTCCAAAGAAAATGTCAGCGCCGACCTCCGGAGATTAGTATGGATAAGGAAGGGTGTGTGGTGATGTGGGTGCCCAGTGGGAGGGTGGGGAGGTGGGAGGGAGACCACAGCAACAACGAGGAACCATTTTTACTTTTACAGGGAAACAAAAACAACAGCAAGGGACCGTTTTCAATTTTACAGCCTATGAAAAACAGGACATGGAAACAACACATTTCAGCACACTGGGGTGGGCTCCCAGTGTGCCACATGAATGCCAACATGGGGATTGGACACCCCATGTCAGGCATAATGTGGGCAGGGGGCAACAGGAAACAAAACATTTTGGCACACTGGGGTGGGCTCCCAGAGTGCCACACGAATACCAACATGGGGATTGGGTATCCCATATTGGGCATAATGTAGCCAAGGGGCACCGGACACAACCATATCGATGAGGAACTGCTTTCTAATTTTTAGACAAACAAGCAATTTTGCACACTGGGGTGGGCTGCCAGTGTTGCAATATCATGGCTTGGGAAGGGGGGCACAAAATGCAGAATGACATTGTGCCATTTGCAACATGCCAGCACCAGAGTACTGCACATAAAAACATAGAATTTGACGGCAGATAAGGACCGCTTGGCCCACCTAGTCTGCCCATTTTCCTACCTCACAGATAAGCTGCAGATCCTAGTTAACCAACAGCTTACTTCCTCCTACCCCCCACTAGGACTGCCTTATGTCTGTCCCATGCATTCTTGAATTTCCCCACTGTTCTTGACTCCACGACCTCCTCAGGGAGGCTGTTCCATATTCACAACCCTCTCTGTGAAAAACACTTCCTCCACATTACCTCTGAGCCGTCCCCTCTATCTTCCATTAGCCTTTATGAACTATTGCACATCTCTTTTTCTGAAATATGCTACCCTCTTGGACTTTGTTGATTCCTTGAGGTACTGAAAGTTTCTGTCATGTCCCCTCTCCTTCTTTCCTCAAGGGTATACACTATTAGCTCCTTTAGTCTTTCTTACAAATACGTCTTCTGGTGCAGACCCTGCCATTTGGTGCCCTCCTCTGGACAGCCTCCTCTGTCTATGTCTTTGCAGAGATGGGGTCTCAGAACTGCACACAGTACTCTCTGAGGGGTCTCACCAACTGTCTGTACAGAGGATAACAACGTCCTGTTTTCTACTATTGATGCCTCTTCCTATGCATCCAGTATCCCCCAGTCTTTCTTATGCCTTCTCACATTGCTTGCCCACCTTTAGGTCATCTGATATAATTAGCCCCAGGTCCCTTTCCATTTTTACTGTTGTCAGTATCTCACCCCCCATTGTGTACTCTTCCCCTGGGTTTTTGTTTCCCATGTGCATTACCTTGCACTTCTTTGCATTGAATCTGAGCTGCCATACATTTGACCATTCATCCAGCCTTGCCAAGTACCTTCTCATCCTTTCCACTCCATCTTGTGTATCAACCCTGTTGCAGATCTTTGTGTCGTCTGCAAAGAGACATACTTTTCCTTACATTTCCTCTGCAATGTCACTTATAAAGACATTAAAAAGGACCGGTCCCAGTACTGAACCCTGCGGTACCCCACTAGTAACCCTCCTTTCTTCACTGTGTACTCCATTTACTACTACCCTTTGGTCCTGTTGTCTAGCCAATTTTTTATCCAGGCTATCACCTTGGGACCCACTCCAAAGCTGGCTAACTTGTGTATTAATCTTTTGTTTGGGACTGTATCAAATGCCTTGCTAAAATCTAGGTAGGCCATGTCCACAGCCCCTCCATGGTCTACTACTTTGGTCACCCAGTCAAAGAAATCTATTAGATTCATTTGACATGACCTTCCCATTGTGAATCCATGCTGCCTTGGGTCCTGTGCCCCACTGGCCTCTAGGTACTCAATAATTCTTTCCTTCAGAAGTGATTCCATCATTTTCCCTACCACTGAGGTCAAACTAACTGGTCTGTAGTTTCCTGCCTTTGTCCTGCTCCCACTTTTGTGAAGAGAAATCACATCTGACCTCCTCCAATCCTCAGGTACCACCCCATCCTCCAATGATTTGTTAAAGAGAGTAGTCATCGGTGTCACTAGTTCTTCCCTTAGTTCCTTTAGAATTCTTGGGTGAATCCCATCAGGCCCCATTGCTTTGTTCACCTTCAATTTTATTAGTTCTTTCAGAACCCTTTCTTCTGTAAATGGACCGGTATCGACCCCCATCTTCAGAGTGTTTCTCTTGTTTGGTTTAGGTACCTCCCCCTCCTCTTCCTTTGTGAATACTGAGCAGAAATATTCGTTCAGTATCCCTGATTTTTCACTGTCACCCTCTACCCACATTCCCTTCCCTTTATTAAGCCTCAGTATCCCTCCTTTGGTCTTTCTTCGCTCCCTAATGTACCTATAAAAGGTCTTATCCCCCTTCTTAACAGAATTGGCTATCCTTTCCTCGGTTTGGGCCTTTGCTAGTCTGACTGCCTTCCCAGCCTCTTTCTGCTTTAACTGATAAAGTTCTCTGTTCTGCTCCTTCTATGTTTCTTTATATTTCCTGAATGCTATCCTTTTCTCCTTAACCTTCCCTGCCACCTCTTTTGAGAACCATAGCATTTTTTTTCCTTCGTTGTGTTTTGTTGATTTGCTTTACACAAAGGCTTGTTGCCTCTGTGATGGCTGTTTGACTACTCCCCATTGTTCCTCCACCCCTCCTTCTTGCCTGTTTGCTAGTGCTTTTCTGAGGCACTCTCTCATTTTCCCAAAGTCAGTCCTCCTAAAGTCCAATACTCTTGCCTTTGTATGGCTTGATTGTATGGCAATGTTTATCGTGAACCACACTGTTTGGTGGTCGCTTGTTCCCAGATGACTACCCACTTCTAAATCTGAGATTCTTTCTCCGTCCCCATTTGATAGTACCAGGTTCCAATACTAGCTGTCTGAGGCATGCCCCCTGTAGGGCATCAAGAATGACCCTGCTCTTGGATGTACCTGCAGCAAAGGTGCTCCAGTTAACATCTGGCATATTCAGGTCCCCCATCAACAATATCTCCCTTTTTTCTGCCATTCTAAGGAAGCCATCTATCATTTCCTTGTCCATTCCCTCCACCAAAATGCGCATGACTCCGCTCATGCATGCGACTGGTGCACATACGCAGTGCACGCATTGGAATACGGAAGTAACAGTCGAAATAGTGCAGCTATTATTCCTTACAACGATCGTGGCAGAGGGCTTTCAGCGCCATTGGGCTTTCAGGAGGATACTTCCAAAAGTCCATTGGAAGAAGCTGTGAGTTCGGCCATTTTCAGAGCTAGAAAGCTCTCACAAAATGGCTGTAGGCTCCGCCCACAGCCCTAAAAATGGGGTGCAGGAAGGTGACAAAGTTTTTCATTATGCTCTAACACTCTGACAGTTAGCATCCAGGCATGTAAGGGTGGAATGTACTGAGCTTGCTATGTCTGTAATAAAAGATACTTAGCTTCAATGAATAATGCCACCAACCAAGAGACATGAGCCATACATAGGTGGGGGGCCTCCAAGGGGGAACTTATAAGGTAGAGTAGTTGGGCATGGGATTTTGGGTACCCTGAAATTGTCTGACTGGTGGTATCAATTCCTTTCCAGAAATCCATTACCTTCAGGCATGTCTGCAGAATATTGAAGGAAGGAGGCCCCTGGTGCCTGTCACTACAAACAGGAGGCATTGGGCAGTACCCCGAGGTTACAGAGGATTTGGGGAGTGTGATACCAGTAGTGTAAGGTTTCATTTTGTATTAAATGGCTTCTGGAATCTCTTACCGCTGTCTGGGCCAAAAAACAGCAGTCCTCCCACTCCTTTTGGGAGAACTGAACTGTTGAACTGAAATTAGCCTCCCAATGCATTTTGGCTGTAAGTGTAAGATCAGATTGCGCATCTCTAATTACCTTATAAATATGACCAGCTGTCCTAGTAACTTTCTGAAGCCAATGGTGGGTTGTCAAAGTGGTGGAAGGGACCGTATGTCTGCGATGAGACTTCAATGGGTGAAGGATGGCATATGAATGTGCAGAAACTTCCAGTGATCCAGTTTGGGAATCCTTTTTGACACATGGAGGTATGTGAAAGACTGGAGGTGCAAGGAATTGGGAATCAGTAGGTCCTTCACACAATGAATCCCATGGTCAAGCCAGGACTGCCAGAAAATGGGTTTGTTTGCCACTGTGAGCAATGGGCTCTCCCAAAGCAGAGTGAGCTTCAAGGGGCAAATGTTCTGGTTTAAAATCTTGCCAAGGAATTCCAGCCTGTCACAGATGCAAGCATAGTGGGTATGGTATGGCATGGTGTGGGGGTAGAGCCATACAAGGCCATGCTAGGGGAAGCACCTGATAATAAGGATGTTTTCATCTTGACTGATAAGAGGAGGCATTCTGCATCATCACAGAACCAATTGAGAGTTAGCACTGCCAGAAAAGCTAGATGATAATACAGCACAGTAAATCCCACCTCCATAGTGACCAGTGGGCTCTGAGCTTGAATCAACTCTAGCGTGGGGGTCTACCCTCCCTTAGAAAGGAGCCTACAAGTCTATCCAACTTAGCAAACCACTTATTGGAGACAGGTAGTAGAAGGTTGCATAGCTGATACAGAATTTTTGGAAATTGAACCATGCGTATTGCCTCAATCTTGCCCGATAGGGATAGTTTTAATTTTTTCCATGAGTCGCACTCTGTGCCCAGGGACTGGAGGAGGGGTTTCAAATTGGCCCACAGCATCAATACAATATTTGAACCCACAGGCAAGCAATACCTTGAAGACCCCATTTTAGGCCAGCCTGCATGAATGGAGCTGGTGGACAGGATGAGGTGATGGGGAGAACTTGTGTCTTACCTTTGTTTATTTTAAGACCCACGATTGCTGAGAAACTGTGAAGGGCACCCAACAAGGCAAAAAGCGATGTATGAGGGGAGGTTATTAGAACTAGGGGATAATCTTCATATAGTATGGCAGAGTACCTGTCAGGGCCTACCTGAATTCCTTGTATCTCCATATTCAATCAAATAGCAACTGCCAGTGGCTCAATGGCAAGGAGAAAAAGTAGTGGCGAGAGCAGTTACCCCTGCCTTGTACCTTTTTGCAGGGGAAAAGAGAGCGATAGCCAGCCACCTGTGGACATCCTTGACCACTGTTCCTGGGCCGTGAAGTTCTTTAATGCAAAGTAAAAATTTACCTTAAAGGAGAACTTCCCAAATTCGGTAAAATTCACAAATTTCTCTGTGAAGTGACATTTTCTAACTTTGCCCACCTCTACCCTTCACAAAGCCAGCTTGAGATCGGTGTACTAATTGTGGAAAAAGTGTCTCTAGGTGGGATACCAGGATCTTAATGAATACCTTACAGTCAGCTTTGATGAGAGAAACAGGGCAATAATTGATACAAAGGGAGGCATCCTTTTCTTTTTTGGGGATGACTGTAATGACTGTACCCCAGAAAGTAGGGGACAGTTCACCTAAGTCATATGCCTCCTCAAAAACAGCAATTAGGTGGAGGGCTACCATGTTGGGGATTAGATGATAGAGGTTAGCTGGGATGCCATCATCCCCCAGTGCCTTAGTGGAAGAGAGGGCCTTGATGGCTTGGGTTACTGCTGGGACTATGGAAGGGTTTCCCAAAAAGACCTGATCCTCGGCAGACAGCCAAGGAAGAGCAAGGCCTCACAGGAATTGTGGGATGTCCTCCTCAGACACAGGAGTATTCACCTTGTATTTGGTCTCATAAAACTTGTTCCTGATCCTGTTGACTTCAGCTGGTGAGTGTCAGATCTTGTCATTGGTATCCTGAAGGGAGCCTATATGTCGACTGGCCTGTTGTACCCATAGGCAGTGTGCAAGCAGCTTCCCAGCTTGCTCACCCCTTCCCAAAACATGTGTTTAGTTTGTACTAGGGCTAGTTCAGCCTTCATTGAAATAAATGTGTTAAGTTTGTATTTAAGGTAGGTTATGGAGTGTAATTTCTTTTTGGAGGCACAATGGTAGTTACAAAAAAGTTGACCAGCACAGTGGTATTTTCCATCAACCGTGGAAGAAATACTGCAGATTTATTGCTACTGCAGTAAAAAAGCTCATTGAATAACATTTTTTTTTTGTGTGTGGTAGGTAGTAAATACTTTCCATTTTTTTCTGCAGTTGACAGAAAATACTGCGGTACTGGTCAACTTTTTGTAACTACCACCATATCTTTACTTGGCTTAAAAGCATCCTGTCTTTACCTAATTTTCTCCAGCAAATACCTTTATTTCTTTTCGTGCTCTTTCCATCTACACATCACAGATGCAATTAGGACTCCTCTTAAAGGTATACTGTCAATAGGGCATGGAATATGGGGTGTCATGACGCAGGCTTCGCGATTAGTGCAAAACCAATATGAGCAACTGGGATTTCAGAGCATGTTGCTGTGTGAGCATCTTGCAGTGTTTCTTGTGTCCAACAATGTGCACTGCTCCACAGGATGCAATTGGTGGAGGTTATTATATATATGTAATGGGGGGGTGGGAAGAGCTCCCCCCACAGAACATCAATGGGGACACCTTGGGTGAGCTCTTTGCTCTTACTCTATGGAGACACAATTTGGTGTTGCTCTTGTTGCTAACTGCATTTTCCATGCCATCTAATTTTCTATGCCCTAGGAAATTCACCCTACAGTGGGTAACCCCTCTTAAATAGGCCTTGTATGCCTCTCACCCTCCCACAGTGTGGCAGGTTTGGTCTCAGAGGTACTATTTAGCTGAAAGAAGGATTGAGCCTACTTATATTCTAAGGCTGGAAACTTGGAATTGTTTAGCAGAAGGGGGTCTAATCGCCATTGACTTGGTCGAGGCTGATGTGGCACTAATTGGAAATTGATGGAAACTGGGTCATGGTGAGAAAGGATAATATCTGCTCTGACTAGGGACTGCATAAGAGATGGGGAGTGAAGCCAGTAGTCAATACAGCAATTGGACTTCTGGGCCAAAGAGAAAAAAAAATCACATGCAGTGGGGTTAAATAGTCTCCAGCCATCTGTGAGACCATACTCAATTAAGAGGGAGTACAGCATTCTGGCCACTGGGCTGAGTTGAAGGCTTCTGGATGAATTCCTGTCTAGCACCCCATCCACAGGCAGATTAAAGTCTCCCCATGATAGGACCCCAGAAGGCTGTCTGTGTTAATCTCCCCAAGGATATGTGCTAGGTCAATGAAAAAGTTGGCCTCTGTTGCATTGAGACCATAGACCCCACCTATTAACAGACTCTAGCAAGAGCCAATTCAGTTACAAAGTAGTGGTAGTGTGGGCAGTGAGAAATGTGTAAACTAGAAATTTATTCCAGTGTAACAAAGCAGTGCACTGTCTACACACGGTTTTACAGATTAAAAAAAAAGACATTGAGGGGCCATTTTCTTCTTTTCAGGGCTCCAAGGGACATTGGAGGGTGGATGGTTTCCACTAGACAACTCATTTAAATCAGTAATGACATGTACAAGGCTGAAACTGATGTAGATAGCGGGGGAATGTAGACTAGCAATTTTTTGCACTACCCACTGAGCCACCTAACTGCACTTTCTAACTGTTGTGATACACACACACTAATACATATACACATGCTGTATATGCATATATATTCCAGTATAACATATTTCTCATATAGCAGTCAATGGTTCCAACAGCAAGATGTGTCTTCCATGGGACAGTGGATCTTCACACTGGGATCTGTTCAGGTGAGCAAGGGTATGTGCGGGGTGTCTGTAGGGTATGGAGTGGCAGGTGTTCAGTGGGATGTCAGGTTGCGGGTGTGGGGTTACATCAGTGACAGATCATTTTTTTACAGATTAATAAAATACATTGAGGGACCATGTTCTTCTTTACATGCTCAGAGGGACATCAGAGGGTGGGGGGGCATTACCATTAGACACCTCATTTAAATCAGCAATTAGATGCATAAGGCTGAAACTAATCTAGTTAGTGGAGTAAAGTAGATTAGCAATTTTTGCACTAACCATTGAGCCACCTAACTGCACTTTCTAATCGTGTGACACACACACACTGGCTAATATATTTACACATATATTCATATATATTCAAGTGTAATATAACATTTCACTGTCTACATGCAATTTTACAGATTAAAAAAATACATTGAGACCTTTTTCTTCTTTTCAGGCTCTGAGGGATATCGGAAGGTGGGTGGTTGCCACTAGACACCTCATTTAAATCAGCAATGACATGCATAAGGTTGAAACTGATCTAGATAGCAGGGGAATGTAGACTAGCAATTTTTGTGCTAACCACTGAACCATCTGACTGCACTTTCTAATTGTTGTGATATACACATACACTAATACATATACACATATGCAGTATGCATATATAATGAAGCCTGCTAGGATGAAGCGCAGTGTCACAGGTTCCCTGCATGACAAAACGGATTAACTCCCACTGAAATTGTACTGTTTGCTGCAGTAACTCTACTGCAGAATTCTGCAGAGTTGGGCTTTATCTAATTGTGCTTCTTACAACAGTTCCTTGTTCCAAGCGTAATGTCAATATAAATGACACACCGGATGATTTCACTTTATCAAATCTACTCAAGACACAGTACAAATACTGTGATGCATCTCCATTGCTACTCCCAGAGTTTTTCCTCTACCAGGCTGCTGACTATGCCCAAACACGCAGCTGGCTATCTATGCTGCTGGTACCCCCTTTTTTCCTGTGAAAACTATGGTATCTGGTGCTTCTTGCCTTACTTCTATCAGGGGACATTGAGACAAATCCAGGCCCCTGTTCCCCTCAAACAGATCATAACATGGACTGGTTTAATGCAAAGGGCATCTGCGTTGCTCATCTAAATGTTAGAAGCCTTCTCTACAGTTTTGCAGAACTAGAGGCATGGATTGCTACCTATAATCCTGATGTTCTGTGTCTGAAAGAAACCTGGCTCAAGCCTTCCACACCTGACTCGTCATGCCACGTTTCCAACTATATGCTTCTAAGAGGTGCTAGGACGTCCGGCAGGAGGTGAGGTGGAGTTGTGTTGTACTTTAAAAACCACCTGAATATATCTCTTGTGCCACATTCAGTTAACTCCACCTGTGAATTCCTACATGCCCTTATCCTTCTTGGCACAAAGAAACTGCACATTATATGTGCCTACAACCCTCCAAAGGGTGGTCAATCAGGCTGCACAGATATACTTGAACTTGCTACTTTGGCTGTTGACCAAAATTAATTGATGATTCTTGGTGCACTCAACCTAAATTGGCAAGGAAAAAATAAAAACTCTATAGTATCCCTAGTGCATAGTAATAGTATGCATCACATGATAACTGATCCCACCAGTGGGGCTCAGAACCCAGCCTCCGCAACGCTGACTGATTGGATACTAACTAATCAACCTGGAAATATTACTGCCTCGGGTGCTCTACCTGATTCAATTAGTGACCTTTCCCCTGTTTTCTACATCTGGGGGTCCTCGGTTATCACGGCCCCATCACCACACTATATCATCTTCTGTGATTTCACCAATCTGTATCATACAAGCTTCTTAACAGACTTGTCTGCCATAAACTGAGCCCCTGACTTCCACGCCCATGATGTTGAGACTTCCTTTGATCACTTTATTTCAACCTTCCTGTCCCTCCAGAACATACACATGCCTAAACATATTAGGCAAGTTCAGGTTAGGCAGACCAGGTGGTTACACAAAGACCTTCTTTCCTCCATATGATAAATGACAAGAGCTGGAGCCATTTTAAAAACTTAGGTCGTCAACCTGACTATGATACTTGTAGAGCACAGTGAAACTTGTGCAAAAAACAAATCCGGCAAGCAAACAGTTCGTAGTGCAAAGGCCTACTGAACGAAGCTGCAGGTGACCCCAAGAAATTCTGGGCTCATGTTAAATCCTTCCTGGAAACTAACCAGTCCCACCATAATAATGGCATGGTCCTTGATGGAGTCCACTGCAATGACCCTCACACTATTGCAAACTCTTTTAATAAACTCTTTGCTGACCTATCAAAATACACGGCCTCTTTTCCATCAAATCCAAGCTCGCCACCTTTCTCTGGAACAAATGCGTCAAAACACCCACCTTTCTATTTTAAGGGTAAATCCAAGGCTGTTGTCCTAAAACATCTCAGCTCAATCTCAGACAACACCAGTGCTGGCTCTGATTGCCTTGAGATCCAACCTGCTGAAGCTAGCTGCTCCTTTCATTGCTGCTCCCCTAGCCAAATTCTTTACCATGTCTCTCTGTCATGGACATGTTCCAAACATCTGGAAAATTGCCAAAGTCACCCTTATTTTCAAGAAAGGGGACAAAAAGGACATTGCCAATTATAGGCCTGTAGCTCTTCTATCAGTTCTCAATAAAATCCTAGAGAAAATAGTGGTCACCCAGGTCACGGAGTATCTCTCTAAACACAATCTGTTATCGCCCACTCAGCATGGTTTCTGAAAAGGGCATGGAACTTCCACTGCACTGTTAAGACTCACAAATGACACTCTGACTGTGATGGATCAAGGACTTATGACTGGGGCAGTGTTCATAGACCTCTCTAAGGCATTTGATCTGGTGGATCACCCTCTGCTGCTTACCTACCTTTCTTCTCTTGGTTTTTCTCTACAATCTGTCAAATGGTTCCACAGCTACCTAGCCAACAGGAAACAACAGGTGAAATTCAACTCTGCCATATCTGACCCAGCTCCAGTAAATGTTGATGTTCCTCAGGGATCCATTGTCCCAGATTCCCCACTTTCCCTCACAAAAAGACAGAGACCATAGTTTGTTGTTGTGCTCAGATTGGCAATTAATTTATTTATATTCATAATCCAATATTCCATTTTCCATTTTCTTATCATCATATTTCCAGAAATTTCATTTATTTCCATCCACATATCAATCTCTGATTATCCCTCCCCCAGGTGAAAACCTGGGTGCCTTCTGCTTCTCCTTTTCCGCTAGGTAACGGTGAAAACCGAGACCACTTTCTTCTTCCTCTTCTTGTGTTATTCCTTTCTTCTTCCCCCCTCCCCTCCTCCCCCCCTTCCCCCTCCCACCATCCACCTTTGGCAGTCCATAACCATATTATCACCTGCCATCCACCTTTGGTAGTCCAAACTATCCGACTGGATGCATCTGTCATCCACCTTGACAGACCCACCATACAGTCCCATCTTGACTGTCTTCCCCTCTTGCTCTGTCTAGTAGGGTGGGTTGGAGGAATCAAAAACTCCAGCAAAATGTGTCTGAGGCCCCCTTGTGCTGTCCCTTATGTACCTCCCTTCGCCCCTCCCTTTCCTGTTACCTGTCCATTGTTCTGGCCCCTAGCCCTTCCCCTTCCTTCCCCCTTCCCTTCCTGAGCACAACCATTCCATGACAGAGGGAAGGGGTGCACCAGGAGCAACCTGGTCTGCTTATAAAGGGCAAACTCCATTGTCCCAGTTCCCCCTTTCCCTCACAAAAAGACAGAGACCATAGTTTGTTGTTGTGCTCAGATTGGCAATTAATTTATTTATATTCATAATCCAATATTCCATTTTCCATTTCCTTATTATCATATTTCCAGAAATTTCATTTATTTCCATCCACATATCAATCTCTGATCATCCCTCCCCCAGGTGAAAACCTGAGTGCCTTCTGCTTCTCCTTTTCTGCTAGGTAACGGTGAAAACCGAGACCGCTTTCTTCTTCATCTTCTTCCTCTTCTTGTGTTATTCCTTTTTTCTTCCCCCCTCACCTCCTCCCCCACTTTTTCCCCACTAGCCAGTCTCCAGCTTGCGTTGGATGGCTGGCTTCCCCTATACTTAGAGTATCACTCTCCCTTACCTCAGGGACAATCCTTTCCTCTTTTTTTTTTGTTTTATATTCCAGTTTTCACCTGTTTCCTCCACGCTTCTATGAAACCCATTGTTTTTGTATTGAACATGTCTATAGCTAGATCCGACAGGTGCACACTGTCTGACCTGTAGAAGTCCTCCACCCATTCTTCTACCCCCCACAGTATCACTTGTCCCCCCATCTGCTTACCAATGTCCCCACCCTTCTAGTCATCTTTCTCCTGGCCCTCTCCACTGCTCTGTGGCTGTGCTCCTGTCTCCATACCCTTCTCGGTATCATATCTGACCAGGCAAGGCACACCTGAGGCCACCACTGTCATATTGCCACTAGGTCCCTTTTTACCTGTAAGTATGTGTTTACCCATGGTCTGCCCACCAGGTTGTTGCCCCCTAGATGTTTAATAATTAGGTCTGGACTGGGCCGACGTCCCTTGAGTTCCTTCAAAGCGGGAAGCAGCTGTGCCCATCTCATCCCACATATGCCATGCCAGACCAACCTACACTGTCTCACATCCTGGTACAGCTGCTTTCCCCCAGCCTTCTTCTCTGCTCTCTTTCCAGCCCAATAAATATAGGAATGGCTGCAGATCCATACTTCCATTCTCCTCCCTCTACCTATGGGGTTCAAGGAAAATTAATTATTTTACACATACTCTTAGTGCCATCACCGTATTATCCCCCATTTTTTTCCCCTTTTGCCCTCCTCCCAACTTTTCCCTCCCCGACCCGCATGTTCCACAAGGCACTACCTTCAACACACATTTTTTTTTTTACTTCAGTGCTGTAATGTATCTTTTATAGCTGGCTGACCACCAGTGCCTTTTCTAAAATGTCCTTCACAGGTTCTCCCATTGCTGCCCACTGCGAGGCAGCCCCAATCCGTAGGGAATGGGATGAGTAATTAGCTGGGTCCTCCCACATGAATTGAATGCCCTTTTTAAGCAATGCTGTGACTTGATAGCCGGTGACCCTTTTTCCGTCACCATGTACAAATAGATTTCCCATCCTGGTCCCCTGCTCTGCAGCGAAAGCCCGCAGAGCCTGCACTGTGCATATTGCAACCTCTACTTGCCCCTTCAGTGTCACCATGCAACCTTGTCCTCTTTGGTCCATTTCTGACCTCTTGATCTTGATCCATATCTCTTTCACCCCCCAGCTTACATAGTCCCACTCCAAGCCTCCTTCCTTGTCTTCTTTCCCATGGCCTACCACCTCACTCACTCTCATCGCCCCTGCAAACATTATCACATAAATTGTGTGAAATAGCTGGGCCTCAGCCTTTGATCTGCATATTACCAGAAGCACCTCCTTTAGCCTTATTAGCCACTGCTCCCCTATTGGCCTCCTATTATCTCCTGGCCCACGTTTCAACCTGCCCCATCCCTGCATCATTCTCCTGATGAGCAGTGATTTTGTCAGGTCCTTCCACCCCTTTAGGCTGCAGACAACACTAAACCCTGCTGGATAAACCTCCATTGTGGTGTGGGTGGTCCCTTTCTGCCACTGTGCCACGGTGAACATTCCTAACTGTTCCTCTGTGAGTGGCCCACTTACCTCCATCTGGTGCTTAGCCCAGAATGTCTGAAATACCCGCAAGGCCCCATCATAAGCCCTCAGAGTCCGAGGTGCCCATGAGCTGCAAAACAGCAGTTCTGCTCCTTCTTGCCAATGTCCCAGATGCTCATTGGTATAGGGGTTTTTTGTTCCTCCACTGCTGGTGCCAGCCTCCGGAAACGGTCCAGCTGCAGACGGGAAAGGCTGTCAGCCAGGGTATTGTGTACCCCTTCTATATGTTTTGCTCTGAATTACATGTTCAGCTGCAAAGCCCTTAAAACTAAATGTCGTAATACTTTCATGACCATCTCTGACCTGGCTCCACTGTTGTTTAGGACCTCTACCACTAATCTGTTATCACACCAGAAGGTCACTTTCTGATCCTGTAGTTCCTCCTCCATACCAGGGAGCATGCTCATATGGGCATGATTTTCAGCAATGTTATATCTCTTATTGTCCCATCCTTTACCCAGCTATCAGGCCATGGTTCTGTGAACCACCTGCCCCTCAGGTAACCCCCCATGCCAGACACCCAAACTGCATCTGTGTAGAGATTGAGGTCTGTGTTGTACACCCACTCTTCTTGCCAGAATGAACAGCCATTATATTCCTTCAGGAATTCCTCCCATATCCCAAAATCTTCTCTGACATCTTTTGTCAGGTCCACCCAGTGATGTGGTCTGGTGACCCCTGCTGTAGCCCTAGCTAACCTCTGTGTGAAAGCCCTCCCCGGTCCAATGGCCCTGCAGGCGAAGTTCAGGTGCCCCAATACTTGCTGGACTTGTTTCAACTGTACTCTTCTCCTGCTGGTGTGTAATTGAATCAATTCCTTCAGTTTCCTCACTTTATTGTCTGGCAGCCTGAATATCTCTTTTGGTACATTTATGTCAATCCCCAGAAATTCCATCACCCTGCTGGGCCCTTCTGTTTTTTCTGATGCCAGTGGCATCCCTAATTCCCTACATAATTCCTGACACTTACCCAGCATATTCTGTGTCTTCCTTTTTCACCTCCCAATGAAAAGGAAGTCATCTAGATAATGAATGACCATTCTATAACCCGTCCTTTCTTGGAATATCGATTGCAAACACATGCTAAAAGCTTCGAATGTCACGCGCGCTATGGAACATCCCATTGGCATGGTTTTGTCAAAATAATACTGCTCCCCAATTTTAAAACCCAATAGATCCCAGTCTTCTCTCCTAACAGGTAGCAGTCTGAAGGCAGACTCAATATCCATCTTTGCCATGCATGCGTCCTCAGTAGCCCGGATTATCCAAACTGCATCCTCCAGTGTCGCATATGTCACCCTACTGTGTTCTTCCCCAATGAAGTCATTCACTGAATCACCTTCTGGATAAGACAGGTGGTGAATCACCCTATATTCTCCTTCTTGCTTCTTGGGTACCAAACCCAATGGCGAGATCCGCATATCTCATGGGGGGGGTGTTGAATGGTCCCTCTACCCTCCCTGCTGCCCCCTCTTTCTCTATCTTCTGCCTCAACATTTCTTCCTTTCCTTTAACAGATCCCAAGTTGCCTGCCTCTCTCGCTTGCCTGTGCCCCTCACACTGTAGTGAAAACCCTGTCTTAAAACCTTGTATAATCATCCCCCGTACTGCTCTGTTCAGATATCTGTCCAAACAGGTTGCCCATGCCTCTACATTGATGGGGGTTCTAGCTACCCTGAAATGCTCCTTGTCTATCCCCCTTTTTCTGCTCCCCAGCCCCCTTCACATCTTGTGCAGAGTTCTTTTGATCAGTGATTCTGACCCCCCTGCTCGTGTTCCCTCTACCCCTCCCACCCTTATTCCATGTCTGCCCTTTAAACCCCTGTCCTTCCTGAAAGTACTGTTGACCTGTCCCTTGTCCCCCTGTGTCTCTGTGCCCCTTGGGTCCATGCTGTCCTGCATCTGCTTGCTGGGTGTCCTCCACCGCATTTTGAGCAAGCGTGGTGAAAACGACATTAGGGCCATAAGCAAAAAGCCCTGTTGTAGGCCCAACAACATCTCTGGAGTGTCAACCCTTTCTTCCCCCATTCCCCTTTGGGCATGGACTGATCAGTGACGTAGTCTGTCCACAAATCTAACTGCTTCATGTCCCTTCTCACATCCCCAAATGTTGCCATTCTCTGTCGAAAGAATTTGTCATAATATAGCCACCCCACCCCACCTTTTGACTTTGCCGTCCTTATTATCAAGGAATATGTGATGAGCGGGATACCCAGCTCTGGCCTTTTCTCCAAGACAATGGCCGAGAAAGTGGCAAAACCTACAAACCATCCGTCCCAGGTCTTTCTCTTCGTGAACTTGTCCTCCTCCTTTTTTCTCAAAAGCACTATTGCTGCTGCCATTTCGCTCTTACCTATGTGCTCGGCTTCTTCATACTTTGCTGCTGCTTTCCGGCTCACCAAGGCGAATATATCCACATACTCCTCTTTCCATATTTTCTCTTTCATGGCCAGTGGGACATGCTCTCCTATCCTCATCCCGGGTGCCCTTATCTCCCTTGAACCTTTTCCTTCTTTTTCTGCACTCTCTTCATTACTTTTTGGCACCTCTTTTCCCCCCTAATTTCCACCAGAGCCAAGTCCATCTGCCCTAACCCTCCTGTCCCCAGCGCCGATACAATTTGACCTATGTATTCCTTTATACTATCCCCCACTGCGCTGGGTACATTACCTGCAACCTTGTCTGAGCCATGCTGCCTGGCTTCTTCCAACTGCCCCCTTTTCTCTCCTTGTGGCTGAGGAGGAGGGTGAACTCCTATGGTTTGCGGAGGGAAAACCACGTTCTGGGGGTCTGGCCCGGGTTCACCAGGGAAGATCCCGCCTTGAGTGGGGGAGGTACTGGCATTCCCAAGTCTATAGGCTGCAGAGGTACTGGATCCACCACCCTTGGGGGTTCAACCGCAAGTGGTGGTACCCTAGTGTGGCTATGCGACCCTTCGGCTGGTCGTTTCCCTCTGCCCTCTTTCTCTGGGCCCGCTTTCCTTTTCTTCCCGGGTCTCCCTGGTTCCTCCCCTTCCACCAGCTCCCATATTTGGTTGGCCTTTTCCGGCAACTTGATTATGGCCCTGTAGGCATCCTCCTTTGATGGCTTGCTTTTCTTTGGTGCCATTTTCTTCACTTTTTCCCTGTGAAGACAACTGTGCATTTTAACAGCTTTCAATGGAAGAGACACAATCCTTCAAAGTGACAACTTCCATATGGTTTTACTGGCAGGTAGCTCATATTTTGGCCATTTCCTCCAGCAGCCAGGTGAACATACTCTCTACCTTGGCTAGGTCTGAGTCTGGGGTGGATGAAGCCAATGCCATTTTGGACGGGGTAGGCAAACAAACAGCTAGGCTGAGAAGATTATGGAACAGTGTGGCGTCTTGTTAAAACAGGATGAAGAGCAAAAATTGGAAGCAGAGTGTACAGACTGGTAAGTACTGTAGCACTAACTGACAATACTCTGAGGCAAAACAGGGTGGATAAAGGTACAGATTATAAAGGATCCTAGAGAGGTCACAAAGAGCTACAGAGCTAGGCTGCTTTGGTGTCCAAGCCACACACCCAAAAACTCAGTCACCTTTATTGATAGAGATCTCAAATTAGGAACACTTTTGTATGAACCTTGGGAAAGTCATCATACCAAATGTGGTGCAATATGGACAAACATATTTTATTTTTTGGGGAATCACTGATATCACAATTTTGGTTAAATTTCACAACATTTTCATTGAAATTTTGTGAAATTACAAGGAAGCAAAATCATACTTTTGCCAGAATTTTGCTGGCAGAAGATAAATTTCACCCAGCCTAACTGCAACTTGTTACTAGCTGCAACTGTTCATTTAAACAAAACAGTGACTGGCCCACTGTTTTTCTTCAAGTACTGCACACATCACCCTTGTTTGTCATCTTTAGTAGTACATTTCTTCAATGCTTTTCTTTGCAAATACTATAGCCTCCAGAGTAGCAATGATTTTATTACATTAAATGTACATCCTTGATATTGTTGCATTTTCCAGTAGAAGTAAGTTGTTCTTCCCCATTTAATCAATGATGTGTTTATGCTTTTCAGCACAAAAGGACTACAGTATAAGCTATGTCATTTGAGATGTTTTGTCTTGTCAACTCCCAAACCCACATATGTTCAGTTTGAGTACCATGAGCAAATGTTGATATGAGCATTTTAAAGATGAAGATTTCCATATTCCATTCTATTTCTGCACACTCAGCTTGTAGAAATCACAATTATTGGTCAGCAAAAAAACAAAACAAATTGTCAATGGCTGAGAATTTCATGTAAGAAGCAGCTGGGAAAGTTTCTCAGACAAAAGGGAAACAACTGTAAATTATGTAGACAATGTAGTTTGAACCCAAACGTGTGCTTTAAACTTGCTTTGGATCCTGTGTAGACTGTTTACAGTACATGCTTGTATATACAGTAGACTATGACTTTCAGATGTTTTAGCAGAACTAGCTTCTCTTACAGTAGCACCCTGGCAAATACAGGAGGTATTTTACACTAACAGGCTTCAATCTAGTAACACAAAGACATGGATAGAAAGAATGGGAGTTGCCTTACTGAACATGCCCTTTTGCATTCTTTTTGTACAACAATGAACAGACTGAATGAAATTCCTGCATTCATAATGACAGTAGTTTCATTTTACAAGTTAAAAAGATTATTAGGGTGGGCAATGAAAATTTCTTTAACTTTGCCCAAGCTAGCAATATTATAACAAAACCTCATTAGAAAAAAATTCCCAGGACTGAAAGCAGCCCATTACTGACTGCAAACTAGTTTTAATACATTAAAAAATAGGGGCACTTGTACAACTAATACATGAGTCCTACACATTCCTAACAGGGAGATAAAACTTGATTACTTTGTATAATCTGGAATATTATACTGCACCTAGAAGCAGAATAACTAATAGTTGATTCAAGCCCATGTTCTCCTCAGCCAGAATGTGTCACAAACATGCAGCCTGAGACGCATAGCAACAAAAATGCAGAAAGAAAAATTCACTGGCACCGTGCCAGACAGATAGATATACAGTTCTGTACAGGCATTCACAAAACATTAACGAAATTTGTAACATGGGGATTAATATTAGCAGAAATAGAGCATTTGGATTTGTTAAGAAACATCACCTGATGAAAATGAAGCGGGTATTAATGCACCAGTAATGCTCGCTATTGCTATCCCACTCACAGCCACCAAACACCCAAGTCGCATACAATAATCGGTTCTATGTTGAAAGAAATAGGAGAATCCACCTTTCCAGTGCATCAACAAATATATGCTCTCCACCAGCTTACCCGATGCACACTGTGGAACAAACGTGGATCGCGGATAATGGAAGTGAATGACAAACAAAATTTGAAATGTTACGTGCACATGTGCATTACTCGTTCTATTGATCAGGAACATGGCAAAACTGTTTAATGGTATCAGGTGATCAGCACATGTGGAGCAAAGTCAGGAGTCACTTATAAAATGACTTGGAAATTGATAGTAGCCATGTCAATAAAATATGCAAATTAGGATGCCATCACACCACAAGCAATGGATATCAGTCAGACAAGAGAAATGAGTGACATAAAAAGAGTTTGTACATATAGAAATTAAAAAAAAAGACAATGATTGCACCAATCATTGTCTTGGTCTCCAATTACAAACCTATTAATTTGTAATAAAAAACACTACTATATGAATACATGTGGTACTGACAAAATCAAAAGTACTCTATATTTTGTATTACAATCAATATTTTCTGAAATAGTTCATCTATCTGAATGTATAATACATTACAGATAATAATGCAATATTACCCATTTGCACATTGCCCATGTTACAAGAGCATTAATCCCCTCCAGAGTCTGGCTCTACAATGGGATTAATGGCCTGGTTGGTGGTTGGAGGCACTCGACCTGTGGCCCCATGCACCAACCTCCCCAACCAGGCATTAATCCCTAGCAGAGTCCTCCTCTGTTTGGGGATTAATGCTTACACACATACTGAACACACCCAGTTAGCAGTAGTTCACATTATGGTGAAGCTTCTGACTTGTGCCTTATTCCATATTAGATTGCTCTTTGCAGTACCTCCTGTCTTATATAGCACCCTTCTTTCCCCATTTTGAGTCTTCCTTAGCATTTCTTTTGCATGTGCAATCATAAAAGAAGCATTCCTTTTTATGTGACTTGGAACAGGTTTACATCAATATCCCTAGCTGTTTTTGTACACCTATGAGGCTAGGGTGAAAATTATGGTACATGCTAGTTCGCTAGTTCATTTTAGTCACATGAAAATTAATGTTAAACAATAGGGGCCAGATTGCAAAAGGCCAGCAAAAGCAAGATGCAAGTTATGCCTAGATGGAAATTTACAACCAAAACACTGCGACATGCGACCTGTGCCATATTCCAGAAGGAGGTCACTTTATGCTAGAAACACATGGAAATATGCATGCTCAAGATATGCCCAAGATAAAGGGCGGGACATGCAAAGAAGATGCAGAGAGTTACACGCACACAAAATACAACCAATAGTGCGGAATGCAAACAGAGTGGGTGGGGGGAATAGCGGACAATACTGGAGTGGCGTCACAAGCCTCAAAAAAGAGAAAAAGGAGAAAAAACTTCACAAAGGAGGAGGAGACTGACATACTCTTGGATGAAGTTGAGGCCCAGGCTAAACTCCTGCTGGGCGGGGGGGCTGGTGGCAGGGAAGTACACAAACAGCATAAAATTACATGGAATGAAGTGGTCACAAAGGTGAACGTGGTGGCCAATGCCAGGCATACAGTCAGAGACCTACAAAAAAGGCTCAATGACCTGAAGCAGCACAGCAAGGAGAAGGAGGCCCAAAATAAGAGGTCTGCCACAGCAACTGGTGGTGGGCCAAGACAGGAAATGCCCTTCAGTAGCCATGAATGGAGAGTGCTGGCATTCCTCAGCCAGCACAGTGTGCATGGGGATACTGACTTCACTATAACAAGGATGCAGAGCAGTGCAGGCAGGCCTCAGACACATATGGAAACAGCATTGTGTGGTGTGCCAGGGGTGTTGGACTGCAGGGGAGAGGGCTGGTGAGGGTGCTTGTGGGGATGGCTGGTGGGCATGGGGGTGAGGTGCACACAGGTCACACACAGTAGCAACAAAGGTGTGAGTCACATGCAGAGGTTGCTCAAGCCCACAGAGCAACATGACCGAGGGTCACTCATGTGCAGGCACAGTTGTGTTGAATGTGACACACATGGCACACACAGGGGCATGATGGGAAATGGGCAGCATACTGCATTATGTCATAGGACCAGAATTTCCCAGGCAACCAGTGCTGCCAAAGCAGAAAGTGATGGGAATAGTGGTGTGAGAAGACACTGACAGGCAGTGTTTTAACACCACAGGCACAGCAGAGGAAGATGAAGAGGATGGAGACAGCAGTGATGATGGTAGTGCAACAGAAAATTGGCCAGCACCATGGGAACAGACACACAACAGACAAGGACATTACAGGCACTCAGTGCACAGGACACGACACTGCTGGAATCTGATGTCACAGCCGAGGATGACAGCCAGACAGTATCGGAAGGGACACAATGGGATGGCAGACCAGGGGACTGGGATGCAAGCAGTGTGAAAGCATTGTGGCAAACATCGCCCAAGACCTGAGCCCAACCACCATTGATGAGCTGGAGGCTAGACTGGAGGAGGCTACATGGTCTCTACAGGAGCACAGGGAGCAGTCACCAACAGATTGCACCACCTTCTGCCAGTCAGTGGTGGGCAGGCAGGAGGAGCAGATGGAGATGCTTGGCTGCATCACGCTTTGCCTGGAAGACCACCACAAAAATATGGACAACACATGGCAGATCTAGTCACAGCAATAGAGGCGTCCATGACCAACACTCAAGCATCCCTAAACATCCTTGTAAAGGCCCTGCAAGCGACATGTGTATGTTTCCAGGAGCACATGCAGGCAAAAAATAGACTAGCAATGGTCATGGAGAGATTGATGAAGCAGCAGTACAGACAAACAGAGCTGATTGCAATGGTGCTGCAGACAATAGCAGCAACACAGCATGTGAGGCCCCCAAGTGCACACCAGGTGCATGAGGACACCACAAAGCCACAGGACACCATGCAGCAGCAACTCACTGTGCCACAACAGCAGTGACACACTGCAGTGGACCTGCAGACCATGAGCACAGCAACAACACCAATATCCTCGGTGCAATGGGCCACAACAGCTGTGGTACAGATGCAGGCATCTGTGTCAGTGGTGCCAACAACACAAGCACATGGCCAGGATGTACAACCTGACATCCCCAGCAACAGTGGGAGGGGTTGGAGGGGCTAGAGATAGGCAGCAGCCACATGACCCATGGCCACCAAAAACAGCACTGTTGGACACTAAGGCATCACACAGCAGCCAGCTGTGGCAAACACAATGGGAGGCCAGCAAGGCAGTCTCACTGCTGTGCCTGTCGTGGGTCAACTTCCAGAGGACACGCGGGAAACACCGCAGCCACGTGATGAGCCTGCCCCACAAACAGGAACCAAGAAGCGAGGCCAAAAGCCATGTGCATCAGTTGTGCAGGACATGACAGTGGCAGGGACAAGCGCAGCAATGGTGCCAAAGGGTGCGGGGGACACAGGCACCAGCAGTGATAAATAGACACAGCAGCAAGCTGGAGAGATACAGTACTTCCAACAACCAAAGAGAAAGAGATTTGTCAAGAAGCCATGATAACATGGACACAGAGTAATATATGGGACTGAACAGTCACGGGGGGGGGATTCAAAGGGGAATATTGTGTATGTTGCTCACTTGGTGAGAGATGTATGTCTGTGTGGGGTGTGTGTAGCCACAGGGTGTATGACTGTGTGGATGTGTGTGTCACAACAGGCTGTTCTAGCACAGTGTAGCCCAAGTAACACACATGTATGTAATATAGGTGACATAACAGGCCACGTGTGTTGTGCAATCTTCTGACACAGGCCGACATTCTGGGTTGTGAAGGACATGTTTGGGAATGTGTCCCCACAGTAGTCTGTGCCAGCTGTGCATGGCTATTGGGTGACTGGATACAGCTGAACACAAGTGACAGTCACTGAACCACAACAGTGTGCAGAGTCACATGCCACCACTGATAGCGGACTGAATGCACCCCTAGAACAACAGACACATGTTGCGACAGTACAGGCATGGCAATGGTGCATGTGCCTGCAGTATTCCCACCACACAACAATGCCACAACAGTGGCATACCCCTGTGGACAATGTGTCCACCACACTGTCAAGCATGCCACAGGCACAGGGAACATTGGCACACGTGGAAGTGTGGTGTGGGCCACAAGACACACATTCATATGGTTACACCCCTGGCCAGTCATATCCGGTATCCCTGACTGACTTCACCCTTGGGGTGACAGGGGTTGTTGGCCATGGGGTGATCATGGCCATGGCCTACTAGGACAATGTGAAGGCCTTTGAGGCGGTGCACCACAGTTGACTGGGTAACAAGTAGTGAGTCCATGTGTGGGAAGGGGCAGAACATGATTGGTGGGGAGGTGACTGAGAGGTGGAAGACATAGAGTGGTTAATGGGGTTCACCCTGTGGTGACGAACAAGCATCCCCCAAGGTATGTCCAAATACACTGAGCAGTGAACCAGGTGTGTGTGTGTGTGGAGTTGTGTGTTGGGGCTGCTGTACAACCTCAGGGGGAGGGCTGTATCACTGGTGCCTGTGATGGGAGTGGACAGGGTTGCATGCACTCACATGTGTGCTACACAAGACAGGAATGACATATGCATTGCCGCATGTTGCAGATGCATGTAGTCCCACATCAGGAGCATGACATGTCAACTGCACAAACCACAATGTCCAGAATGTGGAAAATCATGCACAAATGACATGCTGTATAAACTGCATGCCTATTTGGCAAAAAGAAGTGCATATGCGACATACGGCGATGCAGGCCGCAAGTGCAGCTTACACATGTCTCATGAGCAAACATGTGCCATAGCAACAGAACAATACCACAGTACCCATAGACAGAACAGGCAAGCAGTACACTGCTGGGACAGCCCTAGAAAGCAGGAAAACAGGCAAACAACTGCAGCAATGACCATCTTAAGTGGGAGGGCAACGAATTTTACAGCAGCAGAAACTGCACAACTAGTGAACCTGGTGCAGCAGTGGAGAACCACACTTCTGCTACCAGAGTGCAGGAACCACCAACCAACAGCTAGGGACAGGATGTGGATGGCCACTGGGGTCTGCCTGTGGGAAGTGTCTAGGGTGAGGAGCACCCCAAGACAACTGAAGCATAAGTGGCAAGATATGACTAGATGGGACTCTGTCATTCTATCCCACCTGAAGTCCATGGCAGCAAGGAGGGATGCTGAGATCCGGACTGGGCAGCGACCTGTGGAAGGTGAGTAGGTCACCAAGTAGGCCCATATACAGACAGCACAGCAACCCACAGCATGCCCTTTGGGCACATCGCATATAAATATGTATTATCTGTCTCCACAGGTCAGAGAAGCAACAACACAGGCACCAGTGAACAACACACAGTGGCGACCAGAATGGTCAACGACAGAATGTAGCGCACATCCATCTTAGGCAAGGTAGGTGCATATGTGGCAAATGGTTCATTCATATTGAAAGATCCAGCTATGACACACATAGACCAGCAGGCATTGGCATGCCTGCGGAGCAGCTGTTGGCAAGGTGGGCCACTGCTGGGTCAACAGGTCATATGGAGGTGATGGGACAACACGTGTCCTGGGTGTGAATAGGGACAGTGGAGCACAACAGTGTGCACAGTACAGGGAGCATGTGGGTGTCTGGCCATGGTGGGGGGCCTGTGGTACTTTGTGGCAACTGTGAGGTGTTATGTGTGAAACATGGGCACCACCCGGTCACACACCTGTACTGTACTATGGGCAATGCAGAGAATGCACACTGACATGTGTTATTCCCATCATAGGTGTACGCCCCCATGTTACCCCATACCACAGGGCACTGTTAAGGGCCATGGCAGAACAGAAAGAAAGGGATGCAAGATCATATGCGCTACGCACCCGGTGCACATAGAGGAGTGCCTGCCCACTGCCACCTGAAACGGAGGATGAGGAGAAGGATGGGGCCAACACGGTGGGACATGGGGAAGAAGGGCATGTTGTGGAGCTTATGGAGGATGATGCACAGGAGGTGCTACAGGAGCAAGACAACATACAGGAGGATGTCCAGGACACCACCAGTGGGGCCTCAGACATAGCCTCTGAACATGAGGACAACCAGCAAGGTGGCTCACATGCTGCTGAGCCTGTGGAGGCTGCTGAGCAAGAGGTGATGGAGGTGCAAGGCCACATACAGGAGCAGGAGAAGCCGGTGGTGGAGGTACCGGAGAAACAGGGTGGAGAAGCTGCCATGGCAGATTTGGTGGCTGGGCCACACCAGGAACCCCCAGAGATGCCCCAGGTAGCTGCTGACTAGTGCCAGGCACAGCAGGATGAGACGGAGAATGCTGTGTGGCAAGTCCACAACCATCCGGCACAGCAGGACAACAGGGACTGCATCCTCACCGACATTGTGGAGGCAATCATGGGGGATGTTGCCCACCTCCACAGTTCCCTGAGCCTCAGAGCCCTGCTGTCTGCCCTTAGGGACTGGTGTCTCTAATATGTACATAGTTCTGTTGCATTGATTGCTGGGGGGTGGTGTGGACTGTACATATGTTCAATTGTTTTCACTGCTGGGGGAGATGTTTGGAATAGCTGTTTTAGTGCTTATCATGTTCTTGTGGGGGCTGTAGTAACTTTACTTTGCTGGGTTTTAGGCTACAGTGTAGTATGTCTGTTGTTATGTTTGGGGGTATTAGCTGCACATAGTTTTGCTTACTGTTATTGTTGCCTTAACTTGGGGGGTGGGAGTGGGTTTCTTGTTCCTGTTATTTGATTAACAAATATTTGTTGTTTCACACACTGACCTTGTCCCTGAGTGCTGTCTGCATGGTGGTTCATGTGTGCCATGCATGTGTAACTGGCATAGTGCACATGTGGCCACATACATGTGGCACTATTGTGCTGTTGCAAGTGTGTTAGGGAACAACCCATGGGCCATGTATGACAGCTGTACACTACACAGCTGATGTCACAACACATGGTACATGACATCGTGGGGCACTTATCTTGCATGCCCTGTGCATTGTCAGACACTGCTGGGCCTGATGTTGCTGTAGTGGACTCAATGGGATATAGCATGTCATGGTTGGTGTGGTTTGGCCCTGTATAGGACTGCCAGAGTGGGTGGTGAGGGCCGACACAGTGGAGGTTATCAGGAGAGCCACAGACAATCACAAGGGCATCTGCAGATGAGTGCAGGGAGACTTGGGAGGGGGACAGAGTGGTGTGATGTGAAGTCAACATGGTCATTGGGGGTCATTACCAATGTCAGATGACCATGTAGCCATTAACAGATAAACAACTGTTTTGCAGCATATGATCCTGGCCACCTTCACCACGGTGGTGGCATTCCGCTGCCTCCAGTGTGCTATTTCACAGGTCAAGTGCAATCCCCCCTGGCAAACCACACATGACTCTGCATTCAGGTACTGTTCCAATGTACAGATGCCGGCACCAGCTGCAACATGATCCAGGCCAATGTGCAGTCACATACATTGGGAAAATGTAGTACTGTGGCACATAACATGCCATAGGTGGGAACAGGGACCTATAGGCAATGTGAGCCAAAGGCATCACAACACGCACACTCTTACCATGGCCTTACCATGGAATCATCCAGTTGCAAGTCTACCCAGACTGCTGTACTGGCATAGGGGTTGTTCACAGGGACAGTGTGTGCAGATTTGCAGTACAACACCATTGTGGCAGGTGTCATGCACAATGTCTGTTCACCTGACCCCACCCTGTTTCAGCCACTTCCACTCTCATTCCCCACACAAATGTACCCATTTGCTTGTTCCATGTGTGTGTACAGCACATCCCCTGTGCATACCCTAATGACCTCCTGTGGCGAGGTATACCATCCCACCACTACACACTCTGTGTGGATGGACATATCCACACAGCCCCTCAGTCTGCCACCATCCACTGTAGTGTCCTCCCCCACCTTCCTGTGCATCCATTCTAATGCATGTACCTGCACCACACTTTATACCTGCCTATGCCATGGAGGTATTTAACTGTTCCTTACAAGTCCCACCATCCCCGCACCCACCAGTGACTACATCCTGTCACCTTGTGGGACCGCCATACCTGTAGTGGTCTGATCACTCACTGTAGCAACCTATTTGTCCTGCCCTTGACCACCTACACATTACCAATGTCCACATAGAGATGAGGCCTGCAGCACTGCACACTGTACACTGTTGATGCTTCATAAGTGCATCGTACAATGGCTGTGCTGTCACAACACTTTTGTGACACATACCTCTATCTATGCATGCCAGCATGCAACTTGACCTCCCTGCAGCTGTTGGAAACATGCATGAATACACTATCTGGATTTCAAGTGTTCCATTGCACAACGTGGACCGTGTGGCCACACAGTTGTTATTGCATACTATGGGTGTCAGTACATGGGTCAGTGGCCTCTCAGTGCCTGCTGCTATGTCAACCAGGTGCTGTACAATAAATGTGGGCACAGATCCTGCAGCAGTGCTGCCATTTGAGTTGCTTAACTCCTGGCAGACAGTATTCCATCTTGTGGTGTCATGTGGGCGGTGTTGGTGGTACTACTGTGTTGATGTTCTTCCCACCACCTTGTTGTTCCATACTGCTGCCGGTGCCACCCTTGGGGTGTTGTTGTTCCACCTCAGAAGTGTTGCTGGATTAGTTCACGTCTTGCATGGTGTCCCTCAGACACTCCTCTATGTATTGGTTTGGTTTTTGTGCTCTCTGGCTCCATGTCCCCTTCCTGGGCAATGCCATCCTCGTTGTCTATGTCAGGCAGTGGCACACACTGTGACAGTGCAATGTTATGTAATGTGTAGCATGCAAGCACAATGCTGCCGGCCATCTCGGGGATGTACTGCAAGGCTCCACCAGAGTGGTCAAGGCATCTGAATCTGGCCTTGAGGAGTCCAAAAGTCTGCTCAGTCACAGATCTGGTGCTGGACAGGGCGTCATTGTATTGTACCTCTGCTGAAGTATGTGGATGTCACACAGGTGTCATCAGCCATGGCAGTTGCTGGTATCCACTGTCACCTGTTGGGGGTGGTATACATCGAAGTCTACTTGCCCAGTCTGTTATGCTCTGCTACATACATGTGTCATCTGTTGACACACACATTTATTTTATTTTTTATTTTTATTTTATTGTGATCTTGGATTAATACCTTTTGAGAACAAGATCATTACATAGGTTCCACATTAGAGTTAGACAAACCGAGTAAACATAAGTGATTGCTGTTAAGTAGCATGAATTAAATACCAAGTAAACTATACATACAATATTAAACTTAGGCAAGTAAGGTAACAAGACATCAAGTTGGCATTGTACAATGTATGTAAAAATACAACTAGAAGCAAGAGAGTGAGGAGTAGTAAAGGTAAACAGTTAGGTAAGACAAGCTAAGACATACGTAATAGATAGGAAGACTTACATAGGGGAGGGAGAATACATCAGCCAGAGAGGCTTCGTCATAAAGGGTAGGGGAAGAGGATATATTTACAAGTTGTGGAAACAGGTCAGGTTACAGACAACTTTAGGGATGAAAACTGGGAGGAAGATAAAGGGTGGATTGGAGGGAGATATTTTGGAGGAGTGGATAACTAGGGGAAAATTGCTTTGGAAGGCCAAGGAAATTAGGTCACATTGTGACCCATGTGCCTCCGTGGCATGGCAGTCATGTGGCCATGTGGGGGTGGCACATGTCTATGGGTGGTGCATAGGCTGCAGTCTTTGGACCTTCATGGTGGACTGGTTTGTGTCCCTTCTGTGCTGTTTCTCTTATCTGTCCTGCTGTCCCTTCACTGCATCACATTACTCTGTGCATCTTGTGGTCATGTTGTGCTACACTGTGCATACTCCCATGCTCATACTGTGTCTGCATGTCCCACAGACATGATCAGGTTTCCACCGTAGCTGATATTGCTGACAATGATACCTACCAATCAGCCATCCACCAGTTATCTCCCCTCTCTCTCAAAGGCCTCATATAGGCCACAGTGGCAAAAGATGTGGGAGTCATGACAGGATCCAGGGTACTTGGCTATCACATTCAGTTTGCAACAGTCACTGTTACATACTACCTGCATGTTCATGGAGTGGTACCCCTTGTGGTTGACAAACACATAACTCTCAGATGTTGGTGCCCTAATGGCCACATGTGTGCAGCACATGGGGGAACTGTGCCACAGCATAGAATGCCTGCTTCACATGCAGCTGTGTTGCCTCATGTGGGAAACATATGTACTTGGAGGTGTGGCATATCAGTGATGTGAGGAACCTCCTCAGGCACTTGGACACAGTAGGCTGGGATATACCACTGTGTCAACTGTGGGGGGTTGGAAGGACTCTGTTGCTAGGAAACATAGTGCTGCACTTACTGTCATCTCCACTGGCAGTGGATGTGCCCTGTTTGTAGCACTATGTAAGTCCTCCCACAACTCCTGGCACAGCTCCCTTATGGTGGTCTTGTTTAGGTGATAGTGCACAATGCACTGCTCTTCACTGAGCTCATATGATTTTCTTGAATGGATCACATGTGGCACAGTTCTCCTTGGCACTGTCTCCTTCCCCCATGGTCCACCATTCCTCTGGATCCTGCCACACTGCCTGGTATGCCTCTGATTGCATTGTTCCACCATTATGAAGCCCAGTAGGGCTAGTGGTGCTGATATTGTTGCTGTGTGTGTCTCTATACACACTGCTGCCTCAACAATGGCTTACCTGGTTGGGGAAGGGGGGCTTTTTATATGCTGCTGTCTGCTTAGACCACCTCCACCCTGGTCTAAATCGTGCCTGCTTGGTTGGACACAATTTCTTGTTCCACAGCTTCTGGAATACCATCAGGGCTGTAAATGGTATTTGCACATGTCGCAAGTTGCATTACGCATTGGTGTGGTGTTCCTTGGATGCAGGTAGGTCACAAATCATGTTAGGCACAGCCTTTGTGTCCATAGACAGAACCCTCCTTCTTGAATACCTCATGGCACAAGTCGCTGGTGTAACTTGCGATTTGTGTCATTTGTCTGGGACGCAGGTGTCTTGTGTCCTTCTAACTCCTTTTGGAATCAGGCCCCGAGTGTTCAAACACAACAACATCAGAGAATACAGATGAAAACCTAGACAAGCCATATTAAAAGTAGCACTCATTTTGTAACTTGAGATGTAAAACGTAGTGAAACAGACTCAAAATGGGGGAAAAACATATCATACAGGACAGAAAATAAGAGGCAATCTAAAATAAAAAAAAAAGTATGGGACAAAATTGTCACCACTAGCATGTACTGCAGCTTTATGACAGCTAATGATTTACTTAGCTCTGTGGGAGCAGTGATGATTCCCTTAGAGCTTAAACTACAGTACTTTCTTTATGACCTCACCTTCTTATTTGATGGTTGGTAAAAGCAGAACACCTTTGGAGTCAGTGTACCTTCACTTTCTTCCCTGCCAGGTGGTGAAGCCAAACATATCAGCAATGAAGTGTAGTTTGGTCATAGTTTTTATGATTTCTGCCCTACTGAGGCCAGAAAGAGACAAAGGTGTACCAAAGGTCCTGCATACTCCCAGCTCTCTCCCAACAGACTGTTAAAACTAAGTCAGGTACAAGGAGACAGAGATCATTTTGGATATCATTTATGAGAGGGACCTGTTTATACTGTGCATTGCACTTGGGTGCCAGGGAAATCCCCATCCAAAAGGAAGAGCAGAAGGAATAATGACTTCATTATCTTTGGAAAGAAAGGGAGTAGTGCAATACTTATTAGAATAAGACTTATGTAAAGCATTGGCTTTATTTCAATTGGAAACAAGTCGAGCAGGAAACCATTTTGGAACAGGTATTTTCTCCAAGTGCAGTTGTAAAACTGTGTAAACTAATGGCAAAAGTCATGAACCAAAAATATCTGCTTTAACTAATGATAATGGCTACAAAAATCAATAAATTGTGATATCACCGTGCCATCTTTCTGTTACCAAGAAGACATTGTGTGTCAGATCTGTAAAGTTTGAGAAATAACTAATTTTCCGGTCCAAATCACCAAATAAGTAGTTCTCTGGGGTCTCTGCCATGCAAAAAAATGAAGCCTTACTAAGACCTTCTGTAACTGAATTGCTCACAGCATTCTGTTTCCCCCATTGTCCCCACATAACTGCTATTGAGGTTCAGTATAATGGGGATTAAGTTGTGTACTGAGTGTGACCAAACATCAGATTTCTGAGAGAAGCATGCCACAGTGTGTTGTTGGATAACAACTCCTCAGGTGCCATATTCCCTGCACAATCAGAGTTTTAACTTTAAAATTATTTAGAGAGTATGCACTAGAAAGAAAACATTTTTTAATCTCAATGTTAGAACTAAATAAGACCTCTTGAGAAAAACAGTGCAGAAGAGCTATAATTGCTTCCCTTGCAGGCATGTACCTAATCCCTTCGACGCTTTAGGGAATTACAGAATATAGAGTTTAGAACAACTAACTGACTCTCTCTCCTTTCCCAAGCAGTGGTACTGTGCATTGCTGCCATCCTTGTAATTTTCAGTCCAGAGATCATGAGACTGTCATGGTATGGGCTTTCACCACATGAGGCCACCTATGCAGTGGCAGTAGGAACTGAGCAGCTTGCCCTGTTAAGTAAGCTATAGAAATCTCTTCAAGTAAAATAACAAGATTACAAGCAGAGATATGTTTGAGCGTCTGAAATAATACATACACATTAGAATTTATCAACACAGATGTTTTGTTAGTAGCCACATTTTCTGGGCAGTTGTTATTTAATTTTAATTTTTGAAAGAGTGGAAACAATCATGTTTAAAGCTGATCGTTTAGGACAAGGAAACAACTTTTGGGATTACATTCTGTGACACAGGTAATCAGTTGGTTAGGGAAGAGTCCGTCTTATGGTGAAGGGTAAAACTTCTGTGGTCAGTAGGCCCTCATGTGATGTACCATGTTAGACTGACTGTTTCACCTTCTTTGTGCTGTCTGCTCTCCCTCACTAGATCAGTGAAGGTCTGCCTTTAAAAGGAAGGTGAGGATATAGCATGTACCAAACAGGAAATGGATCATGGGGTTATCATCTCTGATTACCTCAAGGTAGGGAAACAGTGTGACAAGGAAGCAGGTAAAGCAAATAGGTTGCTAGGATGTATAGGCAGAGGCATCACCAGCAGGAAAAGGGAGGTCATAATTCCACTACACAAGACACTAATGAGGCCCCACCTGTAGTACAGTGTACAGTTCTGGAGACCTTACCTACGTAAGGACATAGACAGGGTAGAGAAGGTTCAGAGGAATGCAACAAAGATGGTACATGGATTGCATCACAAGTTCTATGAGGACAGGTTAAAGGACTTGAATATGTGCTCCCTGGAGAAGAGGAGAGAGAGAGGGGATATAATAGAGACATAACAAGTATCTTACAGGGAGGAACAGATTACAGGAATACACTATTTTTAGTCAAAAGATGTTCCAGGACTAGAGGGCATAGGATGAAGTTTGGAGGGAGTGTGATTCAGAGGAAACGTGAGGGAGAATTTCTTCACAGAATGGATAGTGGACAAGTGGAACACCCTGCCAGAGGAAGTAGTGGGGGCTGAAACAATCATGGGATTTAAGAATGCATGGGATAGACATTAGGGAATTTTGGAGGTCAGGGGTAAGGGGCAACAGACTTCTAGGAAAACATAAAGTGAACTTACAAGCTCAAATGGGCAGACTGGGTGGGCCGTAGGCTCTTATCTGCCAACAGTGTCTATGTATCTATGAACTAATAGATGCAGATACACATTTAGTTGTAAACAGAAATGGATGTTTCAGAATTTATTAAAGCAAAGCACCTTCTGACATTTCTGGCAATTGCTGAGTACATATAAAACACCCTGAGGTGCATACAGTTACATAGCAGTGTCATATTTTAAATAAAATCCTAAATGTTCAAGGGAAAGGGCCAGCTATATAGGTAAAGTTCTGACATCTGTGTGTCTATCGTTTTGTATTTACACAATCATGTCCAGTTAGTTCTTGTCTCTACCAGATAAAAAGTTGATGGTAGGGGGTGCGGAGCCAGAGGAGCAGCCCAGTGGAGAAGAAGAAGCTTCTTGTGAAGTTCTACTAAGTGCAATAGTTTTCATATATCTTTTCTCGTGGGTTTCTATTCAAAGAGGTTTCCACTCCACTAAGAACATCTGTTGAATAACTTGATCTACTTTTGTAAAGAATGGGGCAACCAAAGGGTGCAGGAATGTCAGAACTGTCCCATCTGAGCTTGTTTAAGTTCACAAACCCTCTGCAACCACTACTATGCAGCCTGGAGGTATGCCAGCCATGTTGGACAGTTTGCAATAAGCACTTACAGGCCTGACTCACGCCATTTAATATGTAGACAAAAAGCTCAGTGCTTATGCTGATAGGCTTGTAATTGTGGTGAATAAAATTGATAGTATTGCAGGCAAAGCAGAGAGAGCTCTTTAAGAACAGTAGGAAAGGCATCAGCAGCTGCAGTTAATAATATTAAGAAGCAAAGGGTTATCAAACCAACTTGAAAACACTGTCCAGGCCACCAGTGGGCACATTCTGAGTGTTCTGAAAGGCATTGAAATAAACTATTTAACAATCTGTCTGGAGCTTTGGTTGCTTGAAGCATTGGGGTTTGTATATGCCCCAGGAAATGTGAAGGTATACCTGATAAATCCTTGGCAGGGCCTCATCACAAAATGAGGGCCCTCACACTTTGTTAATGGTAACTGCTTCAGTGGGAAACAGAACAACTGTTAAAAGTGACTAGAGAACAATCACCAGTAAAGATACTGTAGATGAGGCTAGAATTATATTCTTCCCAGATTATGCCTTTGCTGCAAGACTCTGGAGAAAGATTTTTAAAGGCATCACAATGAAGCTGTGAGAAAATTGGATAACCTACTGACTAAGCTGGCAGCATAGTCCAGAGGTTAAAGTAATGAGCTGGGAATGAGCTTGGTACATCCATCAGACTTGGGTTTGATTCCCACAATCTCCACTTGCATACTGTGTGACACTGAGCAAGTCACTTAACCTTCCCAGTGCTCCCGGGTCACCCCTGAAAACAGGCACTTATGCTTAGTGGGCTTTACCTGGTTACCAAAAAGAATAAAACAAACAAAAAAACAAGCTTTCCTGCCAGACTGCAGTTTACTTATTAGAATAAGATGTACAGTTTCACAGACCATAAATAATGCCACAGGTGATTTTGCTGAAAAGATGAGCAAAAGATCTTTGGATGGCGATGAGGTAGCTAACTCCACCCCCAAGAGGAAAATGTTTTTATTTCTTTTAATAGTTGTACTTTGGTACCAGAGTGTGTAAGGACTTTCACAAACGTTAAAGTTTATTTTGTTAATTTCAATATAATGCTCTTTACTCACTGGAATCTGGACTTAAGTTAATTTGGACTCTATCCAAACTAACTCCCCATCTGTGTCTTCCTTCTCTCTTTCCTGCTACTACCCTCTCCTTCCCCTTTCCATCCCCTCAGGCTTCTCCCCATACAACCCCATCTTTTCTCCCTCTCTTCTCCCCTACTCCTCACGCCCTCCCTTGACCCAGCCACTGCACTCCTCCCTCTCCCCCATCCTTCCCCTGCCCCAGCCTTCCACCCTGGACATCTCCAGTCCCACTCCATCAACCTGACATTTCTCCACCATATCCTGCTCTCACTCCCTAACTCCCCCCTTCTCCTCTTACTCTAGGGGAAGAAACCTCAGTCTATCCTCCTCCCTCTTTTTTTTCATATAGCTTTTTCCCTCTACTGCCACCTTATGCCTTTCAACAGGCCCATGCCTTAGGACCCCCAGTCCCTTACCCCTCTGCCCCCACCATCTTGTCCAGTGGAGATCTACATGGTGCAGGACCTGAGAGTGCCATGGGGCCATCATATACAGTGATGTGGGGACATAGTGTTTTCCTAGCAGATACAGTCATGCATGCATGTGGTGGTGCATATGCACTCTGGAAATAGAGGCCCTGCTCCACCCATCCAGCCTAACACTAGCCCCCAATTTGCCCAAAGTTACCACCAAACCTCCTCTCAGTAGCAGCCAAGGGACAAGACGAATGTCTTCCCCAATCTGGCAGAGGAGAGGAATACTGCCAAGCGACTGCTCCATCCTCTCCTGGCCCTTCCTCACTGGCTGCCCACTGGTGGCCCAAGTTTGTTCCTGAACTTGGGGCTCCAAAATGGGAGAGGTAAGGTGCCTGAAGTGCCTCAGCCATATGTGCTACTGGGTCAGCATCTCCTCCCTCTTTTCATTCTTCTCTTCCTAGCTGGTGATGTTGAACCTAACACTGGCCCACCCCCCCACCTCTCCTGAAAGGGTTCAGCATATTCCACCTAAACACCAGGACGCTTCTCACTAAGCATGACTCACACAAAGTTTGGACCTCACAGCACTTTCCTAGCCTCCTGTTCATATCTGAGTCCTGATTGTCATCTAGGGTACCAGACTCCAGATTGGCTCTCCAGGACTTTCGCCTTTTCAGACAGGACCATGGCAAGTGCAGTACTGGAGTCATCTTATATATATGTCAGAACATATCCTGCACAATCATCCTCAAAGAAAAAGTCCCTTCCTCTCATGAGTTCCTACTTACCAAGCTGTCCCTCCTCTCCACCCTCCGTATATATGTTGGCATCTTCTATGCCTCCCCAAAGATCTCTTCCTCCTACTCCCTTCTTGACTCCCTGTCTTCCCTTGTTTTCCATGCTGTCGGTGGCAAGCTTATCCTTTTGGGAGACTTCATCTTAAATTGGCTTCTCCACCTCCAGATCCACACTCCAACAAATTGAGTCCCCAAAAACTCATGCTATTAATTTCCAAACCCACCAAAATTACCACTCAGTCCCCCAATCACTTCATCCTGGACTAGGTACTTGCCTCTCACCCTCACCTCATCATTGTAGCAGGCACTTTATTGGATGTCTTCAGTGACCACAGCATGACCTATTGTATCAGGAAAGTGAGACCCACCCACTCTGCCCCCAAATACATCCCATTCAGATCACTCAGATCTCTACAAAAATGCCTTACTACATGACCTTTCTACCTCTGGCTGGTCCTCTGTCTACTATGCCACTGATGTTGATACTGCCGTCTCTCACTTACAAGCCATACTTACCCACTCCTGGAACATTCATGCTCCTCTAACAAAATTGAGGGTCAAACATGCCCACCATCCCTGGATAACTCCAGACCTTATTGCTTTGTGTAAATCTTATGAGCAAGCATGGGATCATTTTAAATTTTCCCAATCCCTGCATGACCACCTATACTGCAGGTCACTCAGGAATTCTTGCACAAAGGCTGTCTGCTCTGCTAAGGCCCTTTATTTCAAATATAACCTCCAGTCCAACCTCAGTTCCCCTGCAAAATTCTGGAGGGTTATTCACTCCTTCTTTGACTCCCTCCCCCCCCCGCACAGTCCACTCCCTCCATTCTTATGGTAGATGGCTTCCTGGGGTCTGACCCTTTCTCTGTCACCACTCATTTTAATATTTTCTTCACCACTTGTGCTCTACCTCCACCTCCCCCACTAGCCTCCCCTGTTCCCCTCTGCCTCCCCTCCTCCACTATTATCTGAAGGCTTCTGTTTCCCTCATGTGCCCCCAACAAAGTCTTTCTCACCCTTAACCTCTCTCAGCCCCTGGTAGTCCAGTCTTTATGGATTGGACCCAAAACTCCTGCATATCTCAGCCCCAGCCATTGCATCCCCACTAGTTCTTATTGTGAAACTTTCCTTCTCCCTCTGTACCATCCCCAGGTCTGGAAAGTAACAAAGGTACTGCTCCTGCAATAATGGAGGGACCCCTCCTACCATCAAAACTTCTGGCCCATCTCTCTCCTCCCCTTCCTTACTAAGCTCTAGGAGACCATTGTCAACTCCAGACTTGCCAGCTTCCTTCATGCCTCTGATTTTCTCTCCACTTTCCAGTCTGGCTTTAGGAAGCACCATTCCACTGTATCCTCCCTACTGTGGGTAACTGACTCTGTCCTTACTAGGATAGATGATGGCCATATCACCTCAGCTATATTCGTTGATCTGGCCAAACCTTTGACTCAGTGTCCCATCCTCTCCTCCTTAACAATCTGTCCTCTGCCAGACTCTTAGCCACTGCTGTTGACTGGTTCCACTCATATCTCACAGACCATCAACAGTAGGTGCAGGTGGGAGGCATCCTGTCCCCCCTCTCCCTGTCCTAGCCAGAGTCTCATCATATCCCACCAGCACTGTGACAACGTTACAGCAAGGTAATGGTGTTGCAGCAAGAAGGGTGAGAGTGGTAGTGGCGATCTTGATTGTAAGGCACCAATATAATTTCTGTGCCCTACACAGCATGCCCACCCTGGAGAATGTTATATTTATTTTTGGGGGGTGCTGGGGGCACAGCCCCCCTCAAAAGCTGACTGTTTCCTGGGAGGGTGCTTTGTCGCTGTAACTCCTGGGAGACATAATGCATGGCACTGTAGTGCTAAACGGCATGTTACCTGTGCTGTAATCAGCATTGGCAATGTGACTGTTGCTGCTGCATGGGTGAACTGAGTCCCATTGGGGTCCATCCTGGGATCCATTTTTTTCTCCATTTTCCTCAATGACCACCCCTCTATATGCATCTCCTTGAAAATCCACACTTATGTAGAAGATATGGTCATCTACACTTCTGGCCCCTCAGCCTCAGCCATGGTTGGGCCACTCCAGCAGGACTTCCACAAAGTACTATGCTGGTTTCAAGAAGATGATGTCTCTGGCCTTCGGCACCAGCTAGAAAATGGCCAGGCTCTTGTCCCATCATGCCCACCTTCTCCACTTCAGATGGCACCACTTTGGAAGTGGTCCCTGCCTTCAAGTATCTTGGCATGTGGCTTGACAGCAAACTTGACTACTCTGTCCCCACAAATGCCATCCATGCCAAACTCTGTCACAAACTAGGCATCCTGTACTGCAATAAAGATTGCCTCTCTTCAGGTCCAAAGGGAATTAATTACCAAAATGGTTCTCCCAGTCTTTGACTATGCAGATATAGTCTACGTCACCACCCCCTTCTCTTCCCTTGCCAGACTGGACACCCTTTGCAATGGCTTCTGCCGTTTCACCCCAACTCTCTCCTCCATTCCCATCACTGCCCCCTCCACTCTTCCCTCTCTATCCTCTCTCTGCTATCACATTGCCAGGCCCGCTGCATTGCCTTTCTCACCAAAATCTGGTTTGGGGCCCTTCACTCCTACCTTTCTTTACCAATCTGCCGATTCTCTACTCTTCTGATTCTCTTCACTCCAGGGATTCCTGCTTCTTCTCCATTCTCCTTCCTCATTCTTCCACTAGCCAAGCAGCCTTCCTCTACCATCTCCTGTTCTTCAGGAATATACTCCCCTCCTCTTCCCCTCTGTCTCTCCCCTTCCTTTCCTGCTTTTATACATTGCCTAAGACAACTTCCTGTCAACCCCCTCCCTAATCTCTTGTCATCTCCCCTGATCCTCTCCTGCTCACCCCCCCCATTTGAGGCCTTTCAGCAGTGTCCCCTACACCAACATACACTGTGCACTTTGCCATCACCCATGCTTGTCCACCTTTCTCATTGCTGTATAAATGCTATTATCATGTTATGCCATCTCATTTACTGCTGCCTCTGTATTTTTGACTGTATCCATATTTTGTAATATAAGTTGCATATATATTTTGTTTTGTAATTTGATTTTCCAAGATTCCCACCTCCCAGATTGCACCTGGAAATGAGCCTCAGCTCAGTGTGCCTTTCTTGGTTACCAACTTTTAAACAAATAAATAAATAATACCATGGGCTCATTTATGTTCCAACTGTGGGGCACTCTAAGTAGAAGTAATATATTTTGATAGGAGGGTAATGGACACAATGTTGTGTTTAAGGAGAGGTAGCAAGTGTCTCTTTTAATGTATTTTTAGGGCTGCAGTGGGTAGATCCCTGCAGACCATTTGCTTCAGAAAAAAGATTCCTGCAATTCTTATGAAGGAACAACATGCTGGAGTGACAAAGAAAGTTACCTCCATGTGCAACACACCATCTTGCACTATTTTTGTTTTATTTTCAGCAGTCCATGACCATTGAAATAAATAACCCCAACCCAACCCTCCCTCAAAGCACCCACCACCCCACTCCCCCCCAGAAATGTAACCAGTGGCACTGGGGGTGCAAATCCCCATTGTAGGAATCCTCGTTCTGCCCCCTCCAGTACCACACACGCGTGGTTATTTTTTTTTCCTTTCCTCCTCTACCCGACCCTTCCTCTCAGAGCCCACCATCCCTCTGCCCCACCCCCAGAAACATAACAGTGACACTGGGAATGCCCAGTCATCCAGTGCTGTGACTGACATCTCAGTCCATTTTTTTCTATTGTTTTCACCTGTAACAAGAAAACCATCTATCAATATAAACTAAACTAAACTAAACTAAACCATTAGATGAAAATGAACATGGCTTCACTAGTGGGAGATCTTGCCAGACAAATCTGATCACATTTTTTGATGGGGTAACAAAGGTTATTGATCAAGGGGGAGCAGTTGATGTAGCCTACCTGGACTTCAATAACGCCTTTGACTCTGTTCCTCACCATAGGCTAGTAAATAAAACAGAGAGCCTGGGGGTTGGGACAGAAAATAAATAGATGGGTGGAAAACTGACTGAAGGCTAGAAGTAAGAGGGTGGTAGTAAATGGTGTATATGCTAGGATAATGAGGGTGACTAGCAGTGTTCCTCAGGGGTCCGTACTGGGACCAATTCTTTTTGACATATTTATCAGTGATTTATCAGTGGGACATGAAGGGAAAGTATGTCTTTTTGCAGATGATGCAAAGTTATATAATAGGGTTGACATAGCAGGAGGGATTCAGGCCATGAGGAGAGATCTGAGCACCCTAGAGAAGTGGTCAGATATTTGGCAGCTAAAGTTCAATGCTAAGAAGTGTGCAGTGTTGCATGTGGGGTGTAAAAATAAACTGTCTGAGTACTCACTTTGGGGAGAACTGATAAAACAAACAGAACAGGAAAGTGACCTGGGGTTTATAATCTCAAACAACTTTAAGGTAGGGAACCAATGTAGTAAGGCAATAGGTAAAGCTAATAGAATGATAGCATGCATAGGAAGGGGTATAACAAGTAGGAAGAGGGAGGTGTTGATGCCTTTATATAAAACCATAGTCAAATTGCACCTGGAGCATGGGGTACAGTTCTGGAGGCCTGATTTAAGAAAGGACATAGATGGGTTGGAGAGGGTTAAGAGAAGGGCAACACAGATGATGCAAGATAAGCAAGAGAAGCCATACGAGACTAGATGGAAATAATTAAATCTATACCCACTGGAGGTTAGACGAGATGGAGGTGACATTAATGAGACTTTTAAGTATATGAAGGGAATAAATAAAGTGTTAAAACAAGGGGTCATAATATAAGATTGGAAGGGGGAAGATTTAAAAACAATATAAGGAGATGTTATTTTACTGAGAGGGTAGCGTAACCCTGGAACAGATTACCTAATTAGGTGGTGTGTGTACAAACAGTGGAGGAATTCAAGAGGGTGTGGGACAGACACAAGGGGCTGGCTGGTGGGTATAGGAAAATATCCCTGGGAAGTGGAGACAAGTTGGGGTGGGTGGGAAATTGGCAGACTAGATGAACCAGGATTGTCCTTTTCTGCTGACACATCATTATAATACTATGAATATCTTTTGTGCCATTTCAGGCTCCTCATCTGACTCTCCCACTCAACACCTACCACCCCACAACCCCCAAGCCCTTACTTACTCATCAGGGGTCCAACACTGTAATCCTCTCTGGACCACAGTCACATCTTAACTCTTCAATGCCAGACCGCAAACTGAAGAAACAGGATTGCTGTTCAATGTATTTCAATGGGGTTTTGAACTTAGAGGCATAACTTGGCATTTTTTTGCATATTTTTAGTACAACTTTTCAACATGCCTTCTTTGGGATGCTACCCCATGAACAATGTCACTGCCTCTAGGCACATCTGTCCTGAAAGGTGATTTTGCACTTCCTGTGCAAAATCATGTTTCAGGCAGGAGTTGAACATTTTCTCTGCCCCTGTTCATGAGATAAGGTCTATGATGAAAATACAATTTAAAAATATTAAAAAAAACAACAAAGTTATAAGCCTATGTTGAATTTAGTGAATACAGCCTCGTAACTTTGGTAGTTGTCAACATTTTATCCCAAATTTACAACATAGCCATATCTTTACAGCACCTCATGAATGTGATGGCTGTCATTTTTCAAATTCAAATCTATGTTTCTATGTTTCTAAAATGCTTTTTTTTTAATGTCCTGAAAGGTGATTTCACAGTCCCTGTGGAAAATCATCTTTCTGGCAGGAGTTGAAACTTTTCTCTGCCCTTGTTCATGAGGTGGTGTCATAAGAAGGTTATGTTGGAAATTTGGTGTAAAAATAGTAAAACTCAACAAAGTTATGAACCTACATTGAATTTTGCAAATGCAGGCACATACGTTTGATAATATACAATATTTTTACCCAAAATTTTTAACATAGCCATTTCTTTACAGTGCCTCATAAATGTGACAGCTGTAATTTTTCAGCTCCTGCCCAAAATGTATTTTACATCCCAACAGTTGATTTCACAGTCCCTGAGCAAAATCACCTTTAAGCCAGGAGTTGAACATTTTCTTTCTGCCTGTCTTCATGAGGCTGGGTCATAACAAGGCTATGTTGAAAATTTGATGTAAAAATATTAAAAAACAAATTTACAATATTTTAACCCCAAATTCCTCAGCCGCAGCCCTATCAGCTCTTGTCTCCAATTACCAAAGTAATGTCTTTTTTTTCATATCTCCATTATTTCTAAACTAAGATGTATATTTTCTGTGACTGCCTTTGGTGTATCCAGTTTACACTGACATGTACTGTACTCAGAGAGAAAAAGATGGGGGTGCAGCCACTTGTGATGGTGGTGTCTATTTTGTTAACTGCATGGAGGTGACACAGACAAAGAAGTGGTTCTGTGGGTCTCTCTTTTTTTCCTGGAGATCAAGGGAACTAAGACAGTTGGGAGGGCACACACCCTGGTTGCTATGGACCAGGGTAAAGTGTGCATATTATAATTGCAGTCTCCCTATTCTTGGTAAGTACTTATCAGGAATTTAGCAGGAGGGGTACATCCTCTTTATTTTGTCAGGGACATACTAATTAATATCTCTAGTGGGGAATGACATTGTAATGTTTCATACAGTTTTATAGTTTTACATTTCTCCAGTATCAAATACAATACTCTGTGTTGGCTATGAAAATGGTCTGCTGAGTGGACAGAGTGAGGGGTGGAAGCCTGCTAAGGAGCTTTATGGGAAGCACAGTATGGGAGATATGTTTAATGTTATCAGCCTTATTAGGCTGGCTTCATTAATTAAGTACCTTATTTTTTATCTATGATTCTACGTTTTTAAGCACTGGCTGAAAGATGACTCCTAGTGCATGTTATTTTTCTAAGAATGAGTAGCAGTAGCCCTGTATAATTTTGTAACAAGTCAGAATTGGTGCCAGACATTCTACAAAAATTTGTTCTTGAGTGCATACTGTAGTATTGTGTTCCCTGAGTTAAACATTGCTGTATATTTGAAAACACTGCAATAAAATGAAATTTCAGAAAAGCTGATGGTAAATGCTTGACCTGCCAGTTAAACAAAGATCCAATTACCACCATATTGTTTGTGCTGGGAGCCCTATGGGTGACTTTGCACAAACAAAAACATGGGGCCTTCAGTCAGGGTCCTGCTCTATCCAAATTTACAGAGAAAAAGCTTTATTATTCATCAACCAGCCACACTTGTTTTGTACAAAATCTATTTTCTTTTATTTGTTGCTTTACTATGAACACAGTGATCCCCGTGGCCCAATGTTTCACCCGTTTCTGGGCTTCATCGGGGCAAAGATTTAAATAAACATTTAGACATAATATTAATTTTCCCCTAAATATCAACAAAAAATTATTAATTACAAATTATTTTTCATCTGTATTTTTGAACAGGCAAAATTTGTCCGTATCAGACCATATTACACTTTGGCAAAATATTAATGTATAGATTCATATCTCCATTGATGGTTAATCACTGTAAGACAATTATAAACTTTTATTTCTATTTTGATCATAGTATGTTACTGTCTCTTTAAAGACTAAATGAATTAGTCACCATGGTTTAAATAAATTGCAAAGGAACGGAATACTGTTTCATCAGCTCACAGTTAGCAGCTACTAGGTGTATCCATATAAACATTTGCCTTGCCATTACTGTTAAAGCTCTTTTATGTTCACAGCTGTGCTAGCCACCTTATGAGTCACATATAAAAATGGAATTTAATATTCACCTGCTGTTCAATCTCACACATAAATCCCCTTTATGTTATTAAATAACTGTTTTTCATTTTTAGCCTGTTAGACAGGTACAGATGTTCAGTTTACCCAAGTTGCTAAACTTCTACTGCCTTTGCACCTTTTAACCTTACAAACCCCAGTGCCTGCAAAAACTGCTTTGTCTCCACCTGAGCCCTCTTTGTTTAGAAAGTCCTATAATGAGCTTAACAAAGGCTGGGCTAAAATAAACTTAACTGCAATGAATATGTGATCCCCATCCCCAATGCTCCTTTAGTCTGCTGCTTTGTGTAGGATCTGTACAAAAGCCTCACCTTTTTCCTCCTTCCCTGCAGAGACAAACCTACTCCCCGGGAGCCTTCTGGGTTGAGAGGGCAACTGAGAAGCCCTCCCCCACAGCCGATGGACTCTTCCCAAGCCCCCACGCTGATTGCCCCCTGCAAAAGGTGCAGAATTCAAACCGAAAAATCTGCACAGGTAAAGGAGACCAGGACAAGCAAGGAGTGCAAATGGCAGAGTGAGGACCCGGCCGATGCTACGCATTGGCTGCCCCACTGCCCCCACCACCACCCTTGGTTGTCACTTCTTTTTATAGGATAAAGCACCTGACTGAAATTAACCTATCAGGTGACTTTTCCATTTGCAGGTTATCACAGCTGTCCACTAGTGGCCACTATATCAAAAGGACCTTCTGGCTACCGTGCCCAATACAAAACTCCAATACCCCCTCTAGTGGCATTTAGCCATCACTGCACCTGCTTTCTCTAATCCCAACCTTTTTTGCACCACCTGCAAATTACTGTGCAACTCGGGGAAGTATCTCTGTCTCTCTCTACCAAATAGCCTGCTACCCACAAAACTGCCAGTTGTATCATAAACAAGGTAGTCAGAAATTACAGCTGCTGCTGTACCTGCAGTATCTAAGTGATTATTAAGTGCTACAGTAATCCAGTTATGTCTTGTAAATTGCATGTTATTCTATTTTTCCCATGAGTCGTATAAATGTGATTTCAACTCTACCTCAGGGGTATGGTTTTCAGTACATATATAGGTGCACCCTTAACTGCCCAATTACCTAATTAACACTGTATCTCCAGCTAGATTGCCTCCCCCTATTGCTTAACACGAGCATACCCAGCCTCGGGCCATAGACAGCTCCTGCGTCCAACCTGCCTGCTGACCTAAAGGGCAGCAGCTCTCAAACTTATTCCCAGGAGGATCCTATAGTAACAAGTGCTACCAAGACCACCTCCCTCCAATACGCTGTTGCATCTATCCCTGGGGTAAGACATCTGATACCCTATAAGTTTGGGTACTGCTGACCAGCGGCTCACTGTAGTAATTTCTGGCCACACCACTGACCTGATCTGTCAGGGACTCGGTGCTTGACAAGGCTGGTTATTACTCTTAAGTTGAGCATGGTGGGCTCAGGGGAATTTATTCCCAGGGGCCCAACCATCCCTACTGCCCATCCATCCCTCCTCCCCACCCGGCCTCCTCACCAGCATGATGCCTTCCATGCTTGGACCCCCTCTCTTGGCTGCCCAAATAGAGGGCTTCTACTGGCCGTCCTGTACCTCCTCTTCCTACACTGGGCAGATAGGACTATAAGCATAGGAGAACAGGACCTGAGAAGCCCCCCCAAACTGGACATTCCCCCATGACATTCTTGGGACCACTACACCCTCCCTCTTAATAACATGGAGGTGCTTCTGACTGCCCCTGTATTCTGCAGGAGAGGCATCCTGTACTCAACTCTACTCACTACTAAACGGAGACTCTGGACTTGGTCCTTACCCCTCAGTCGGCTTCCTTTTCTTTGCCTCCTTGCTACCCTCCTGCTCATGGCAGGGGACATCCAACCAAATCCTGGTCCCCCTCCTTATGATCTTCTGTTCTCTTCCCCGGTGGACCCGCACTGGATGGCCAATAAGGGCCTGAGAATTGCGCACATGAATATATGTAGCCTGAGATCCAAGATCAAGAACTTCAAGCCTGGCTGGACCGGTACAACCCGGACATCCTGGCGGTATCAGAAATCTGGCTCAAGCCTCACATACCCTCCCATGATGTTGCAGCCCTAGGATACCTCTCCCATAGACAAGATAGACTGAGGAAAAGGGGTGGAGGTGTCCTAATCTACACAAAAGACACCTTTAACTCAGTGCAGTTCAACCTGCTACAGGCCACTAGTATGGAAGGTGAATCGATCTTCGTTCGCATCACCCTTGGCCCATGTAAGCATCTCAACATTGGATGCATATACAACCCCCCAACCAATGAGCGCTCATCTCTGGAGGTGGTCCTAAGGGACATCTCCAATGAGGTCACCTCTGAGCTAATCATCCTGGGGGACTTCAATCTGAATTGGGACCCGAAAGACAATCCCTCCCTACTAGGGCTGGTTCAGGAAGATAACCTTCATGAGTTATCACAGGGCCCACCCAAATGAACTACAAAATGGGTAACCATTCCACACTTGATTGGGTGCTTACTAGCAAACCCACCAATATAAAGGTGGCTGGCACCCTAGTGGATGCCCTGAGTGATCACTCCCCAGTCTTCTGCTCCTGGAAAAACAGGGCCACCAGAGTCCCCCTGCAAATACTCGTGACACGGGACTACTCAAACTATCAACCTGAACACTTGATTGGCTGCCTAAACAGGATTGATTGGAGCCCAATCAAACTACTCCCCACACTGGAAGAGGCTACGGCCTTCTTCCAGGGAGCCATCATTATGGTAGCTGACTGCTTGGCCCCTTTGAAGAAATTCCACAACAAGGGGAGCTGCTACAAGTGGATCACCTCTCAAGTGAAAACACTGATGAAAACTAGGGACACTGCTTGGAAAAAATACAAGCTCTCCTCCCTATCGGCTGACCTAAACTGCTACAAGACACTGAGAAATAAGTGCAAACTGGCCATCAAAGTGGCCAAACGAGACTACCTCACAGATCTACAGAAAAAGAACCTAGGCAACCCTAGACTCTTTTGGGCTCACATAAACAGGCTTCTAAAGGGGAGCGGGAAGACCGTTCGCTGCCTCATAGAGGTCAATGGCCAATTAACTAACAATGACCCTAGCATCACCATGGCTCTCAACCACCAGTTCACAAACCTGGACCTGCTCAAAGAGGACTTGTCACCCCTCCTCCCAGTCTCGAATGATCCCATCCCCCAAAGCCTGGACTGCCCAACCTTCCACATCCGGCTTGTAAGACCAAATGAAGTCCTCCCATTACTAAAGTCCCTCAAAATGTCGAAGCTATGGGACCCGATGGCGCCCCTCAAGAGCACAAGGGAGGGTCCCACCGCCAGGCCCCCACCTGGCTCCCGTCAATCCCTTATCGTAGGTGCCATCCCGGAACAATGGACACTGGCCCATGTAGTCCCCATCCACAAGGGTGGTTCAAGGGAGACTACCAACAATTACAGGCCTATCTCCCTGCTATCTAGCCTTGGTAAGATTCAAGAAAGACTAATTTACGGACAACTCTGGGACATACCTAGAGCACCACCATTTACTTGCCCCTTCCCAGCATGGTTTCAGAACCAATCATGGAACTGACACCGCACTTATCAAGTTCTCCACTGATGTTCTCAGAGAACTGGACAAGGGATCCCCCACTGGGCAGTCTTCATTGACCTTTCCAAGGCTTTTGACCTTGCAAACCACAACCTGCTTCCTACAAAAGTGAGCCAGGTCGGGTTAGACAGCAACTCCCTATCGTGGTTCAACAGCTACCTCACAGGGAGGACACAGAGGGTAAAATGGAAAGACTCCCTGTCAGAGCCTCTCCCCCAATGGATGGGGGGCCCAAGGATCTATCCTTGGTCCCGTTCTCTTTCCTTTTTCACAAACGATCTCAGTAAACACTGTGGGGGTAGCTCAGTGGTACAGTATGCGGATGTCATGGTCTTATACCGCCCCTCCTCTAATCTGAGAGATCTCTGCTCCAGGCTACAGGAAGACCTGGGTTCCCTTGAGCAATGGCTTGTCACCAACAGAATGATCATTAACCCTAACAAGACCAAGGCCATGCTATTTGGCCCAAGAACCCTCGGCTGGGACAGAAGCCCACATCTCAGGCTGATGACCAAATCAGGAAAAAGACTTGAGGTGGTTGAATCGATAAAATACCTTAGCCTCACCCTGGATCAGTGCTTCTCCCTCAAGGATCATGTCGACCAGGTAACCAAAAATTTTCATGCCAAACTCGGGACTTTGTATAGGCTGAAAGACCAGTTGATGCCCGCTGCCAGGGTGTCCATCGCCACAAGCGTCCTCCTCCCTACCCTCTCCTATGCAGCCCCGGTGATACAGGGAGCTGCCAAACAAGAGATGAACAGATTACAAATTCTCTATCACAAGGTGGCTTGCTTCACCACCCTATCCGGCTCCCGGGCTCACCACTATGACACTCTGTCCCAACTAAACTGGCCCTCCTGGGAGGCCTGGCTCCAATACCCCCTACTCTGCCACACTCATAAACTACTCAGCCCACCCCGTCCTCCCAGCCTCACTGGACTCATTGCCCAAAAGAGAAAGCCTAGGCTCCTCAGAACAATGGACAGAATCCTCCTCGCAGTGCCAAGGGTTAGAACCAAGGCGGGGGGTAAGTCATTCGCCATCACAGCACCCACCCTATGGAACTCCCTGCCCCCTGGTGTTCAGGATGCTACCTCTACCCACACCTTCCACACAAGGCTGAAGGCTCATATGATGGTCACCTCCATATGCAACTGCTAAAGTGAAAGGCTCCTAAGTGGAAGCCCACCCCTCTCCCTCATATGGAAATAGCGACTATCACTGCACCCCATCTATATAGCACTGCACCCCATCTGTAGCGCTTACCCAGGAATTGTTAACTGCTAAAAAGCTACTATGTCTTACCTCTTAAATGTAACTGCTGAAAAACTACTATGTATCATGTTCCTCGCTGTCTAGTGTAATGTACATGTGCTGTATGCTACCCCATGTATTATTCCATGTAATTCCCTGGGTCACCCCTGAAAAAGGGACCTTCGGGGCCCAGTGGGCTTACCCGGTTATCAAAATGTAATAAATAAATAAATAATTGTTCCCTATGGACTAGAGAGTTGCATTTAGATACAACTCATTTTGTCAGTGTGTATAATGACTTAGTTAAACATTTTTCAGCTTATGTAAATGCTAACTAAGCTTTTATTTTCTTTGCTTAGTTTTTCATGTTATTTGCAAGTCATAGTTCTATTATTGCTTTTGTCTTACATTTCCTTACACTCTATCAGTGCATATACAGAATATAAATCTACATCTTAACATTTTCTTAGTAGTTTTACTTTGCATGTAATAACATATGACTGTCCCTTGAAGTTAAAAACAGTGGTAAAATATAACTCTACAGACTTGACCACTATTGCTTGACTTTGTACTGCTGTATCTATAATTACTTACTTTTCTTGTTTCTTACTAATTCATGTGTAGGGCCTCTAAATAGCCTGCCAGTATCTTTTTACTTTGCAGCTAGGGCCTTTAAAGTTTTTGTTACCATTTTTCAATGGGCTGTTTTTATGCAGGAGCTGGAGATATAAATGTTATAATGCTTTACAATCTAGTCATTGGTTGCACGTGCTTTACATTTGTTTTACCATCAAAAACTTGTTCTTTAGCTTTGTATAAAGTTTCTCATGTATTTACCTTGCTCCTGTGTCCTGGGCCTCGTCTTGTGCCATTTCAAAAAGTTCTAAGAGTGTGTCTCACTTTAGTGATGTGTTTTATGTGTCTGCAGAGTGGGCGGTGCCTTTGGTGCATCACTCTACTGATCCACCCACAATGTAATGTGTGCAGAGCAGTATCCACCCATATGTGCTCCTAGGGGTGTTGCTATACAACTAGGGGGTGAGTGTGAAGTGCAGGGTGTTTGGGCAGAGGAAATCCTCACTTCCACACTGATTCCTACACTCCCAACACTTCAAGCTTGATTTTAAAACTGAATCAGTCTGATCAAGCCACAAAGTGGGAAGGCAGTCTCACACTAAGGTTCTCATACCATTTCTACTAGAGCCAGGCAGTGATATGCCTTACATGAAGGAATGAATCCTTTCTCTCTAGTTATTTAGAATGGTTGTTGATTACAGCATGGGGGGTATTTAAAGACACAAGTTGACATACAGGGAGAGTACTAGATAGCATGAAGGGCAAAGGGGAAGGCAATATTAGGTACATCTTTTGCAGGATACTGAAAAGTTTTGTGGCATATGCTGGCATGTTTCTCATTTCTATGTCTTTTATGACTAAATCAATTGAGGTATTTCTATTTTCTTTTCAGTACATTACTCTGGATAGGGCACCCAAAAAGTGCTTGCTCTATCAGTTATCTTATTGTTGCTACCAATCTAATCTCACAGAGCGACATCACCAGCATGCAGGGCAGTTCTCTTATTCATTTATTTCATGTCTATTCTCAGTTGCATTAAGAGTAACTATCCAGAACATTTCTCTTTTTTCCAATACTTTATTCCAGTCTTCTCTCCTTTCTGGCTTTGTGACTGCCTCAGTTCCCTGGAACATTAGTGAGGCTGCTATATGATTTTCATTAGCAAAATGTATAGCCACTGGGCTATTTTCTGCTTTTATGTGAATTCTGTTTTTATGTTCTGTAATTCTGGTTATCAAAGGGCGAGTTGTTTTGCCCGCATAGTATTTGGAGCATGGACAGGTCAGCACATGAACCACATGGTGGGAATCACAATCTATGTGTGAGTTTATTTTGTAAATTGTGTTACCACTAGGGTGTGTGAATTATTTTTTTCTTGAGGTGCTGCTGCAATGAACACACCTCCCACATGGCACCATACCTTTCTCTAATGGTCCCAGGAGTAGTTGTTCTCCTGGTCTAGCATTTATTGGTTTCAGTTCTGAGTGGACAAATCTGTCCCTTAATGTCCTAGCTTTTTTAGATGCTACTATGGGTCTAGTGTTAAACTCCAGGACTCGATTTGGTGAAAGGGTATCCCAGTGTTCATTTAAAATTTTTATGATGGATGGGGTTAATGAGGAATATCCTAATGAGCACACTAGTCTTCCTGTAGTAACTTTACTTTCACTCTTTCTGTTGTTTCTGTTGTTAAGTCTGATCTGTGTACTGCTCTGCTCCTAGCTCCTGATATTATTTTTGGCCTATATCCCCTGGCCCTAAACCTGGCCAACATGTTGTTATATTCTTGATTTCTTTCTATATCTTGGCTGCAATTGAGTTTCACCCTTAGCATTTGGGAATAAGGGATGCTGTCATTTAACTTTTGTGGGTGGAAGCTGTCTACATGGAGGAGCATGTTTCTGTCAATGGATTTCTGATATATTTTTGTGCAAAGTCTTTCGGCATTCTTATAGATAGATAAATCTGAAAATGCTAGTTCATGTTGACTATGTGTCATACTGAATTTTAGATTTGAACATAAAGAATGTATATGCTGGTGAAAATTTTGGAGTTCTACCTCAGTACCAGTATAAAAAAAGAGAATGTTATCAATGAAATGCCTATAATAACAGATTTTGTTGTAATATGGGTTATTCATAGGGCTCAAAATAAATTGCTGTTTAAAATTATCCATATAGAGATTTGCATATGTGGGAGCAAGAATGCTCCCCATAGCTGTTCCAGTTTTTGCCTGTAGTACCTTCCTTCAAATCTGAAGTAATTTTTATATAAAACTAGCCTTGCCAGATCAATTAGGAAGTCTATTGGTGGCATTACATCATTTGTACTTCTCTCTAGACCAATTCTAAGACTTTCTAGTCCTTCCTCATGAGGTATGGAAGTGTACAGGTCCTTGACATCCCATGTACACATTACCCATTCAGTACTATTTTTATTACTGTTGATAACCTCTATTATTTCCAAAATGCCTCCTGTATCTTTAGTATAACTGTGCATTTGCATAACCACAGGTTGAGCAAAGTAGTTAACGTATCCTGACAGTGGCTCTAGAATGGAATCATTGCCAGATACTATTGGCCTCCCTGGTGGGATCTGGGCATTTTTATGCATCTTAGGAATGGCATAAAATACCAGTATTATTGGAAATGGAAGTATTAAAAGTTCCTTCTGCCATTTGTCTACCGGGAGGAGTTTTTCTGCTTCATCCAAAATGTGTTTAATGCTTTGGGCTATTCTGGTAGTAGGGTCCTATGTGAGAGGTTCATAATTCTCTTCCACTTTCAGAAGTTTGTTACACATGCTGCTAAAGCTTCATTTTCTTGTTTTGTGAGATTATATGTTGGTGTTGGAAAGTTTTGTTTTTTAAATAATTCTTTAATGTCCTTTGTGACAGAGTATATAAAGGCCTCAGCACTATGGTTGTGGCCTTTGAGTGGATTAAATTTTGATTTGAATTTTACCGCCTCTCTGATCTTTCTTATTTTTGGGTCTTGTGGTACTTCTAGATGAAATATCTCTTTGAGTCAGACTGTGCTGAAGAACCATTGGACATCTGCCATAAGATCAAATGTGTTAGGGTGTTGGTAAGGTGCAAAGGAGATACCTTTACTTAATACTGCCATCTCTGCTTCAGATAGGTATCTTTCACTTAAGTTGAAAACAATTATATTCTCCTGCTCTGATTACCCCTGTTCCTTCTGCCACCTCCCTACCCTCCCCCTCTCCCTCTGCCTCTTCCTCCTCTTCCTTCTGTACTTCAATTTTGATATTCTATTGTTTGATCTTGTACAGGGCCTTGCGCCCTTGTGTAGTAGTGGGGCTGCCTGTCTTCTGGGTGCTGGGGGTTGGGGGTTCCTCTTCCACCTGCTTCCTGGGAAAAACTCTCTTGGTTGTTCACGTCTGTTATATGGTTGCCTGTCTGTTCAATGGTATAGCTCCCTGAGCTATCAGAGTCTGATTCTTCTCTATAGTTTCTGTGTGGTGGAGCTACTTTCCACGTATACACTCTATTAAGCTGGTAATCACTGGTATTTCTTTAAAATTGTTTTATTTTTGTGTTCTTCAGTTCGTCTTCAAATGTCCTGTAATTTTGTTTTATTTCTTCTAGTGTTTTCTTGAATTGTTCCTCCTCTGTTTTTATATTTAACTGATCTTGCACCTTTGCTATTTTGTCAGTACATTCACTTCTGCCTTCTAGGCTTGCTTCAATTAAAGCTGGTAGGTTTAAATGCTCCATTGGCAAGCATTTAAAATAGCCAGAGGGGGAGGCACTGGAAAGGAGCAGGGAAATCCTAGCCCCCGAAAAAAAAATCAGGGTAGTAAGTGAGGTAAACACCAAGACAGTGATGTCGATAGGGAGAAGGGCAGGGGTAAACGGAGAAAATGACAAAGGCAATAAGGACAGGGATGAGGTAAAAAGGGGTAAGGCCATCAAGAAATGGAGGGTAATGAGTACTAATGCCCATAGTCTGGGCAACAAGCTCCCTGAACTTGTGGCCTTGTTGGAAGAGGGATGCCTGGATATCGTAGCAGTCACAGAAACATGGTACACAGAGAACCATGACTGGGATGATAACATACCATGGTACACAACCTACAGGAGAGACAGGGAGGGCAGAAGAAGGGGAGGAGCAGCTTTCTATCTAGGGGAAGGGATAAAAGCAATGGAACAAAAGAGTAAACAGGGAGAAGAGGAGGCACTGTGGGTCACCTTAGAGACTGGAAATGGCACCACAGTCTGCAAAGGGGTTGTATACAGACCCCCATGTCAGGGAGAGGGAATGGACAAGAATATGGTAGAAGGCATCCTTAGGATGGCAGAGAAAGGGGAGATACTGTTGATGGGGGACCTGAGTATGCCAGATGTTACTGGAGCATCTTTGCTGCAGCCACATCGAAAAGCAGGGTCATTTTCGATGCCCTATAGGTGGCATGCCTCAGACAGCTAGTTTTGGAACCCACTCATGAGAAAGCAATCTTAGACCTCGTACTCTCAAATAGGGACAGTGAGAGGATCTCAGATCTAGAAGTGGGTAGCCATCTGGGAACAAGTGACCACCAAACAGTGTGGTTCATGATAAACTCCACTACAGAGTCAAGCCATACAAAAATGAGGGTACTGGACTTCAGGAGAGTGGACTTTGGCAAGATGGAAGAGTGCCTTCAAAAAGCACTAGCAAACAGGCTGGAAGAAGGGGTGGAGCAACAATGGGAAAACATCAAAACTGCCATCACAGAGGCAACAAACCTTTGTGTGAAGCAAATAAAAAAATCAACATGAAAGAAAAAGCCACTCTGTTTCTCAAAAGAGGTGGTGGGGAAGGCTAGTGAGAAAAAGATATCATTTAGAAAGTATAAGGAAACACAGTAGGAGCAGGACAGAAAACTGAATCAGTTAAAGCAGAAGGAAGCAGGGAGGGAAGTCAGAATAGCAAAGGCCCAAACTGAGGAAAAGATAGCTAACTTGGTTAAGAAGGGGATAAAACCTTTTATAGGTACATCAGGGAGTGTAGAAAGACAAAAGGAGGGATAGCGAGGCTGAATAGAAAGGACGGTGGGTGGGCAGAGAGGGACAGTGAAAAAGCAGGGATACTGTATGAATACTTCTGATCAGTATTCACAAAACAGGAGGAGAGGGAGGTGCCTGATCCAATTAACAGAAGCACTCTGGAAAGGGGGGTCAATCCCAGTCCTTTCTCAGAAGAAAGGGTTCTGAAAGAACTCCAGAAACTGAAGGTGGACAAAGTAATGGGGCCTGACAGAATTCACCCCAGAATTCTAAAAGAATTAAGGGGAGAACTAGAGATACCACTGACTACCCTTTTTAACAAATCATGGGAGGATGGTGTAGTACCTGAGGACTGGAGAAAGGTAGATGTGATTCCCCTTCACAAAAGTGGGAGCAAGACAGAGGCAGGAAACTACAGACCTGTCAGTTTGACCTCTGTGGTAGGGAAAGTGATGGAATCACTTCTGAAGGAAATAATTGTTGAGTACCTATAGGCCAGTGGGGCACAGGACACAAGGCAGCATGGGTTCACAGTGGGAAGGTCATGTCAGATGAATCTAATTGATTTCTTTGACTGGGTGACCAAAGTAGTAGACCAGGGAGGGGCTGTGGGCATGGCCTACCTAGACTTTAACAAGTTATTTGACGCAGTCCCACACAAAAGATTACTATTCAAATTAACCAGCCTTGGAGTGCATCCCATGGTGGTAGCCTGGATAAAACATTGGCTAGACAACAAAACACAGAAGGTAATTGTAAATGGAGTCCACTCTGAAGAAAGAGAGGTTACTAGTGGGGTACCGCAGGGTTCAGTACTGGGTCCAGTCCTTATCAATGTCTTTATAAGTGACATTACAGAGGGACTGGAAGGAAAAGTATGCCTCTTTGCAGATGACACAAAGATCTGCAACAGGGTTCATACACAAGGAGGTGGGGAAAGGATGAAAAGGGACTTGGCAAGGTTGGAGGAATGGTCAGAAGTATGGCAGCTTGGATTCAATGCAAAGAATTGCAAACTAATGCACCTGGGAAACGATAACCCAGGAGAAGATTACACAATGGGTGGGGGGAGGTAGTAACAACAACAAAAATGGAAAGAGTCCTGTCGGTAATCATATCAGATGAATTTAATGTTAGCAAGCAATGCAAGAAGGCAGTAGGGAAGGCTGGGGGGATACTGGGATGTATAGGGAAAGGCATCACCAGCAGAAAACAGGAAGTTGTTATCCCTCTATACAGAGAGTTGGTGATATCCCATCTGGAGTACTGCATCCAGTTCTGGAGACCCCATCTCCGCAAGGACATAGACAGGATGGAGGCAGTCCAGAGGAGGCAACTAAAATGGTGGAGGGTCTGCAAGAGAAGCCATAAGAGAGAGACAAAAGGAGCTTAATATGTATACCCTTGAGGAAAGGAGTGAAAGGTGGGACATGATAGAAACTTGTAAGTGCCTCAGTGGAATCAACAAAGTCCAAGAGGGTAGCTTCTTTCAGAAAAAGAGATGTGCAAGAACAAGGGGACACAATTTGAAAATGGGGGGTGGCTCGGGGCAATGTGAGGAAGTATTTTTTCACAGAGAGGGCGGTGGATGCATGGAAAAGCCTTCCTGAGGAGGTTGTGGGGTCTAAAACTGTGACAGAATTCAAGAATGCATGGGACAGACATAAGGCAATTCTTGTGGGGGGTTGGAAGAAATAGGCTGTTTTTTTACTAGGATCTGCACCTTATCTTGTAGGTAGGGATTGGGCAGACTAGGTGGGCCAAGCGGTACTTATCTGCCATCAAAGTCTATGTTTCTATGCTACATAAAGTCATTTGAACATCTGTTTTTAATCCCTTCCCATCTTTCATCTAATGTTTTAGACTCTATCCCTAGGTTTGGCTCAATTAGAACCCTCAACCCCGTACGAATTCTTTTAAAGTGAAGATATTCTTTAAGTGTTATACTGTGCCATTCAAGATTATTGTCTTTCTTCTTAAGTTTTTCAAGTTTATATTGTAACTCTTTTTCTGATGAGCCTATTTCTAAATTTCTCCCTACACCTACTGCTGCATACAATTTATTTTGTTCTGCCTCAGAGAAACTGAATATAGTCTGTGGTGATTTGCATATGCAGCCCATGATGCTTTGCATTGGGGGGGCATGTGTGATTTTGTATTTTCTTGAAACTTGGCTTCCCAGCCAAATGCCCTTTGTGGTAACCCTTGCCTCAGTGTTTATGCACAGAGGTTCTTTGTCTTTTAAACAGTTTTTTATTTTAATGGGTTCACCACATATCCCAGGCACACTGCCTCAGGGGTAGCTGGTCCATTCCACTGGGGTGTCAAACAGACGAGGCATACTGATGAGTCCTGGTAGGAGGCGCACACGTGTCTATGTCTTCTGTTAGCACCCTTTGCAAACTTGTGTGAGAGGCCTTTTGGCACCATGCAATTCTGCTTAAAGTTGGACCAGCATAACATTCTGTGGTGATTTGCATATGCAGCCCATGTTGCTTTGCATTGTGGGGGCATGTGTGATTTTGTATTTTCTTGAAACTTGGCTTCCCAGCCAAATGCCCTTTGGGGTAACCCTTGCCTCAGTGTTTATGCACAGAGGTTCTTTGTCTTTTGAATATAGTCTGCCTTGTTTCTAAGCTAGCTCCAATTTCAGTGAAATTATTCATATACCTCAACTGGCTACACAGACTGATGTCACCTGGCAATAGTCTATTTCAACAGAAAACAGGATTTTTTTATATTTTGATATGCTTTCACACCAAAGTTATGGTCCAAACATGGGTACGGTTTTTGTCTGAAAATTCTGTTTAACATGAAAGACTATATTTCTCTTCTAGATGTCCCTTAAAAAGAATGCAAACCGTCCTTCCACCCTGGTGTGGTTACCGTATACCACACCACTTGCTTGTAGAGAGAGAAGGTTAGCTGGGTGGGTACCTTTTGGTTATGGATAAGTCCTAAAATTTTATGTTTAGGGCTGGTAGTATGGATTCCAAGATGCAGAGAAAAAGTTTTATTGTTCATCAACCAGCCACACTTGTTTTGTATAAAATCTTTTTCTTTTATTTGTTGCTTTACTATGAACACTGTAATCCCCTGTGGCCCAACGTTTCACACAACAATGGGCTTAATCTGGGCAAGGATCTAAATAAACATACGAACATAATATTCATTTTCCTGTACATATAAAAAAAAATGTTAATTACAAATAATTTGTTATTTGTATTTTTGATCAGACAAAATGTGTCCATATTGGACCATATTACACTCTGGCAAAATATTAATGCGTAGATCCATATCTCCATTGTTTTATTTATTTATTTGCTTTTGTTAACCAGGTAAGCACACTAGACACCAGGTGCCTATTTTCAGGTGTGACCCGGGAAAGTTACAGGTGAGAACTTCATACATGAACAGTAGAGGATTCAAAAATACATAGAAGAGACAGGCATTTCAGGGCAAGCACTACCCGGGAGAGTTACAGGTGAGAACTTCATACATGAACAGTAGAGGATTCAAAAAATACATAGAAGAGACAGGCATTTCAGGGCAAGCACTAAAAAGGTGGTACAAGGTTACATGCAGCGAACAATTGGGGGTATCGAGAAATGTACATAGGGAATAAACAGGGTGTGGCTACTCTAGTTGCAGTGTATGGTTGGCAGGAGTTCACACGTGAACAGTTGGGGAGACAAGTAGACAAACCCCTAACGTAGGAAGCATTTCACCCTGGCTTTAGGACAGAGTAGGGATGGAACAAAACAAAAGGGGTGGGACAAGGACAGTGGAGCAGACGGAAGCTAGGACAATAGTAAGTGCCTGTGAGGGGAGGTGTCCCTTTGCAGGGGGTCGGGGCAGGGATTTCTAGGTGGGAAGTGGGGAAGAAGTGCAGGTGGGGCTGAGGCTGAGGCTAAGTATCCCACCAACTGACTATGGGGGGGAGAGGGGCAGTGGAGAAGGCTACGGGGAGCAGGGACAGGGGGAAGAAGGTTTCAGGAAGCACCAGAGGGAAGCTTTGAAGCTTGGATGTGAGGAGGAGGCCCTAACTGGCTCAGAGAGCGAGTTCCAAAGTTTGGGGGCATAAACATAGAAGGACCAATCTCCCACAGAGGTCCTGGTCCTTGGAACCACGCATTCCTGGGTTGTCCCAGATCTTAGGTGGTAGGATGGGGGACCGAGTTTGAGGGGAGGGCTAGGGCTGGGGGGGGGTGTTGGAATGGATAATGTTGTCAATGAAATTACCTAGAACGAAGGAACGGTGCTTCTCTGGGGGAAGCCACTCCAGGCGGTTGTAAAGGTCACAACGGTGAGTGAGGGGAGAGGCGGAAAGAGCGAAGCGGAAAACATTATTGTAGGCCGTGTCCCATTTTGAAAGGCTGGATTTGGGAACTGAGGCAAAAGTTACGAGACCACAGCATAGTGAGGGGAGGAGGACTCCCCTGGTGAGGGCCAAGCGGGCGGTGGGGGTGAGACAGTTATTCGCTCGATAGGCAAGACCAAGTTTACAGTTTATGGCCTTGCAGACATTGTGGATGTGTAAGGTAAGGTCCAGCTGCGGGTTCAGGGTGACACCCAGGTATTTGGAGGAGGGTACCATCTCGAGGGTTCTGTAGCGGAGTAATTGTGAAAGAATTCCAATTTTGTGAAGTCTATTAATAATCTGGAGAGCTCCATTTTTCTACTGTGATAGCAGCACGTCTGCAGGGCTCTGCCCACTGCAGCCGTAAAAAGGCATAATACCCCAAATAGTGAAGAATCATTTGGCGGAGGTTACCGTCTCGAGGGTTCTGTAGTGGAGTATTTGTGAAAGAATTCCAATTTTGTGAAGATTGATGGTTAATCACTGTAAGGCAATTATAAACGTTTCTCTCTATTTCCATCATAGTGCATTACTGTCTCTTTAAAGACTAAATATATTAGTCACCATGGTTTAAATAAATTTCAAAGGAACAGAATATTGTTTCATGAGCACACAGTTAGCAGCTACTAAGTTTATCCACATAAACGTTTGCCTTGTCATTACTGTTAAAGCTCTTTATGTCCACAGCTGTACTAGCCACCTTATGAGTTACTGTACATGTAAAAATAGAATCTCATATTCACCTGCTGTTCAATCTCACATATAATTCCCCTTTAATTCAAAGTTACAGCAGGTGCCAGAATGAAACTTGTTAACAAATGAATATTTATATACCATAGCTAAAATTCAGTTCCAAGATATTGGTACTTCAAGACCTCAATCTTGGAATCAGGTTTTTAGGTTCAATATCCTCCTTGAAGGCCATCTCCATGTGGTCATACCGGTATGTAGAAAAGGCATAGTTATTCACTGACTCTGAGTGTTTTCTCTTAATATAGTAAAATCATGTAGGGTTGGGCTTCATGATTCGTCACTATTTGGGGTATTATGCCTTTTTACGGCTGCAGTGGGCAGAGCCCTGCAGACGTGTTACTATCACAGTAGAAAAATGGAGCTCTCCAGATTATTAATGGACTTCACAAAATTGGAATTCTTTCACAGTTACTCCACTACAGAAGTTTCGCTTTGGTGTCTCCCTACTTTGCACTATATTGGAGAGAAAGAGAGAAACTGAAACTGTTTTCTCTTCTACATGGAGCATACCCATGCCAGCTAAAATTACAGTCACCATTGATTTCTAACAGCTGTTTTGCTGAGCTTTGCTTGTGCCACTCTGTTAACCCTTTCCTGGTACATTAACATTTTTTCTAGTTAGCTTTTAAATGGCTATAATGCTATATATTAGCAGTGCACAGTTCAGAACATGAAGCAGTGCATGTGTATTAGTGTGTGTGTGTGTGTGTGTGTGTGTATGGCACTTTGTTCTAGTCCTGCTGGTTATCATAGATACATACATACATAGATACACAGATGTCAACAGCAGATAAGGACCACTTGGCCCACCCAGTCTGCCCTATTAATCCCTATCTAGTGTGAGATCCCATGCCCAAACTGAACTCTGGAGCCCCCTCTTGCCTCCAGAATGCTCTTCCGTCTATCCCACTTGTTCTTAAATTCTGTCACCATTTTAGCCCCAACTATCCCCTCTGGTAGACTATTCTAGGTGTCCACCACCCTCTCTGTGAAAACATATTCAATCACATTTCCCCTGAACCTTCCCCCAGCTTCATTTTGTGCTCCCTTGACTTGGAGCATCTCTTACTTTGAAATATGCTTTCTTTCTTTACTCTGTTTACACCAGTTATGTAGTCATACGTCTCACTCATCCCCCCCTTTCCTACAGGGAATACATATTTAACTGCTTTAGTCTTTCCTCATAGATCTTATTCCTCAGGGCCTGCACCATTTTAGGTGCCCTCCACTGCACCACCTCCACCCTGTCTATATTCTTTGTCTGATGGGGCCTCCAGAACTGGGCACAGTATTTCAGGTGCAGTCTCATGAGTGCGTTATACAGGGGCAAGTTGACCTCCCTTGTTATACTTCTGGTATCCCTCCCTATGCATCCAAGCATCTGGCTGGCCTTTCCAGTCACCTTATCGCACTGACTAATTTCTCTTAGGTCCATCGAGATGATAACTCCCAGGTCCCCTTCCTGCTTCATGACTGTTGGTATCTCCCAACCTAGTTCATACATTGCCCCTGGTTCTTGTGCCCTATGTGCATGATCCTACACTTCTTTGCATTGAATCCCAGCTGCCATTTTTCAGACCATTTCCCCAGTATTTTAAGGTCTTCCCTCATTCTTTCAACACCCCCTGCCATGTACACCCTTTTGCATAGCTTTTTATCATCTGGAAAGAGGCATACCTTCCCTTCCAGTCCCTCTGCAATGTCCCCAATAAAGAGATTAAAGAGGACTGGCCCCAACATTGACCCATGCAGCACCCTGCTCATCACCTCTCCCTCTCCAGAGTACTCCCTGTTTACCACTACCCTCTGACTTCTGCCATTCATCCAGTTCTACACCCACAGAACTAGTTTAGGATACACCCCTAGGCTGCACAGTTTGTTAATCAGCCTTCTATGGGGGATAGTGTCAAAGGCCATTCTGAAGTCCAGATAGGCCACTTCCACCTCACCTCTGTTGCCCTCTACCTTAGTTACCCAGTCATACAATAGATTAGTACAATGAGGTAGTGCAAAACACAGTGATTATCCTAAATACAGTAAAAGTTAGGGTTAGATGCGTAAGTAAATAAATGCCATATAAGGCAGTGTATGTGTGTTAGTGTGTGTGTGTGTGTGTGTGTGTTAATGTGTGTGTAGACAGTGCACTGCTATGTTACACTGGAATATATATGCATATGCAGTATGTATTTATGTATTAGTCAGTGTGTGTGTATCACAACACTTAGAAAGTGCAGTTCGGTGGCTCAGTAGTTAGTGCAAACATTGCTAATTTACACATTTCTCACTGCCAAAATACCATTAATTTGCAACTGTATTGGCTCTTGCTAGAATTTGTTTATAAGATTTTTCTACTTCTTGTTGTTTGTATAAATGCTTACTCTTGCATTTCTTTAAATTATACCACACCATTTCATGACTGATGTGGTATTGAAATTATACCAGGAATGGCAGTTGCACAGTAGCAAAGAATAAATTTTGATGATAATCTGCTGACCCCAAATATTTACTATTTATTTACCTGTGCTTTTTGGTTTTTTTTGGATAGTGACATTTTCAGCATTTACAGCCAAATAGAATAGTGCCATGGAGTTTTGAAAAGCAACATTGTTCCTTAACAATTTCCTTTTTACTTGTAATAGTTTCTCATTTCAAGGAAGTCCTTAGTAAGTGTGATAACCAGTTCCTGCTTTATTTTGCATTATAGTGGCTTTCCAGTCTAGTGTATATTTGGACTGAGTCTATATTTATTGTTAGTATATTTTCCATGTTTTTTTTACAATGATGATATTTGTATTTGTTTAAAAGATTTTCAGGCAGGAACATGATGAACTCATCAATGAATAATTTATTGCTGCATGTATATTTTGTCCTGCCTGTCTAAAAATTCTGTATTTAAGCAAGTGGAAATGTGCCACCTGTAGGCATCAGCTAAACATTGGGATGCCCAATTTCTACTTACCAGCATTTTTTGCACACTGAATGCATTTGCACTGCAGTAATTAATATGCCCTGCCTCTTGTGCTGCTTTTATAAGCATTGTTGCCCCCAATGCCCGGTGCTCAAAAAGGTGGACATGACCAGGAACCCAGCCTTAAGGTGGCTTCCAAGCTTAGGCTGAGTTACATTCTCCCTAACAGAAAATCATCCAATGGCTCTGTTGGAACATAACTCAATGGGGGTGAGGTGACCAACTAGCTCCCACTGGCACAGTCATCAAAACATTTGTATACCTATAAATCCTGTAACTATTATGTACACATTTTAAAGGGGAACTAAAATAAATTAAATAAATAAATAAAATAAATTGAGTATTTTGATTTGTGTGTAGTCCAAAAGTATGTCCTTTCATTTTTTTGCTGTTATGATTTTTTTAAAGATACCTACTTTTGTATGGCCCCTGAGGATCTCCATGACTATCTTTAATTCATTTGTCCACTATGTCTCTTGTCCCATCTGAAACAGTGCATACTTTTAAGTCCCTTTTGTTATCCAATGAACACTAATAAAGGCCACATTCACAGGTTGGCAAACACCTGAAGGATAATTGAGTGGACTACTCTTTAAGGAAAAAGCTAGAGTCTTTACTAATTATAGCATTGATGACATGGGGTGTTGTGTCTACTTTTTATGGGTGTGTGTGGTGTGATGAAAAGAAAAGCTTTAAAAACAAACAATCACTCTTACTCCCTAGACCTAGACATACACTAGAGTTATTTATTTAAGACCAAAACAACAGGCTCTTAACAGTACAGTAAGAAAGTAAGAAAATGTAGAAAATGATGTTAACACCAACCAAAGGAAAGGACACATTAGGACTACAGAAGGCATCCTGTGAGGATAGCAACTGAATATGAGCAACCGTCAAAATGGTGACTCATATCACAGTATTATCCTCATGGGCTACCCTGCAAGGGCAGAGAGTGTATGCAAAGGTGACTGTAGGGAAGGTGACTGGAAGGGGAGAATAGCGAGAGGAAGGGGAGGGATAGGAATGAGGGTTTCTGAGGGGGGTAGTGTGCCTGTTGCAGGCAAGTTAGCCATATGGTGTGAGGGTGAGGGTGGCTAGCCCAGGTGCATCAGGTACTGGGTTCAGAGCTGGGGATTAGGGAGAAAATTTTGCTGCTGGCTGCCTCTGCCATCTTTGTTTTTTCCCAATCCGAGTGTTGGCCCCTCCCCACATGCAGCCCCCTGGAGTTAGTAATCCTTATGCAGGAGGGTGGGAGGGGCAAAGCTCCCACATAAACACTTGGTCTAGTTGCTGGATGTTTGGTCACCAACATGTGTATATCATCAGTTTGCTTTTCTGGTGAAATATTCTTACCATAATAGCGATCACTGTTTTGCCATTGCTATTATTACATGGAATCCTACACACAAATCAAAACACTCTCCACAACACATATTTGTATACATTTTGAATGTAGTTCTTTTAGGGAAGAAATGCAGCATAATTAAATGTTATATTTACGGTGTACAAACACACATTGTATATACAAGGCCACCTTCCATGATTCGGTATTTTACAAATGCAATTGCTAGCTTTCAAGGCAAATTTTAAATATATGCTCATCCAAATGTTAAAGTTCAGATGTGGCACAATCCAAATATTTCCAGTCTCATGAAATCCTTAGCAAATGATTGCTATCAGTATTTGAAAGTACCACAGCATTAAGCTGGCTCATAAAGCAATTCATTGAGTGACTATTATAATACATCAATGTTAAATTGTGATTCTTTGCTGAATAATATGCAAGTACTAGAATACAATTTCCCCCTTTCCTTGTACTTAAGAACTCAAAGCAGGTATACTCTATACTTCCTTAATTCATACAAATGAAAACTGACAAGAAGTACAATGTCCGGGCATTTTCTTTTTCAATCTTCCTTCCCATCAATTTGGAGGATAGTCTTTCTGAATATAGATTGCTTAGTTAACAAGCTGAGTCATCCTTCTTGAATGAAATATTTGCATACATTTGACATATAGTGCTGCAACAGCTTCGGTGGGATAAGGATATACCTAAATTTAAATGTTATGAGACTATTTTTGAGTAGGGTGAAAAAGAGTAAAAAATATGGTAGAGGACAAATGAGTCCTATTGACAGCTATTAGACTCAAAGAGGGCCTTCAAGTAAATAAAGTAGATTTAAATAATCAATATTCTCTAGCACTAGAAATAACCTCAGGAGCTAGTAAAATGATTCTTCTCAATTCTTATCTAACTCTTTAAGCATTTGGAGCTGAGTGCACTTTAATTTGGAGTATCATCTCTAGTGAACTGATGAAAGTAGCTCAAAAATATTCAGATTTAAGATACCATTCTAGCAGGAGATTTTAATGCAAGATACACAGAATTGATTGTAAGTAATAAGAGCACTCTCTACATTTCTTGATGAGAGGAACCCAATTTAAAATACTAGATTAACCAGTAGAAGAAATATAAAGGATAACAGGTTAAATGAGGTTGGGAAGCAGTTCAATTTATTGATACAGGAAACGGATATGGAGTATATGAATGGGAAAATAGAAAGTGACCATAAGGGCACCTATACATACTTTTCAACTAGTGGGATGTCAGTAATTGAACACGTTTTTGACTAATATAAATGCATGGAATACAATTTTAGATCTTGAATTTATAGAAAGAACAGAATCACCCCATTTTCCTATATCAGTAACATTAGGCCATTCATTTTCAATGCAGGCTGACATAATTATTAATAAACAGGTTATTGAAGTGAGAAGTCAAAAAAGAATAAAATATTCAACAACAAATATTGATAAAATTAAGAATATACTTTCTGAACCTAGGATTAATGAGTTAAATGACATAATATATAGCCCTAGTGTATGTCATGTTAATGAGAACTCCCCTCTTGATTTTTTTTGGAGAGCTATAAGAGCTCTTGATTCTTTCAATTCATTAAGAATTTACGAAACCTAATAAGAACGAAACTTGGTTTAATCAAATTTGTAAAATAGGAAAAATAAATTGAATACTCTGATAAGAATGATAAGAATAATAAGAAAAGATAAAACAAGGGTCAACCTACAGTAAATAGACTTAATAAACAGTGAAAGTATTATAATCAAGTGATTAAAAATTAAAAATGGCTTTCTAAGAAAAACAATGGTCTAAATTGAAAAATGCTGTAATCAGAAAAACTCTAAACAATTCTGGACATTAGTAGCAAGGGGTACAAATTATTTCTCTTCTTCTATGGATTCAACCAAATATATGGACAACTCATTTTTCACAGGTATACTATAGTATGGAAGAAAAGTTAAGGCCAGATATAAAACTGACATTAAGGAATATATTGAAAAAACAAATAATATCCAAAGATAACACCAAATGTAGTAAGACTCCAGGACTTGAAAAACTGGTTATAGAGGTAATTAAATATTTTGAGGGCTGGTGGCTCTCGATACTGCATCACATTTAGAATTATATTCTTTGCAAAAAAATTGCATTAATGTGCCAGTTAGGGTTCAGATTAAAGTGGCAAATCTAGGGAAAGTTGATATTAAGTTTTCCAGACCTAAATCCCTACCTCAACCCCCTGAGCAGCAAAAGGAAATAAACATTATTGTTTTCACTGTCCTGACTCTTAGTGAATCAGGGGTAAGGTCTTCCATGGGGTTCTCAACCCTAACAGTCACCCCATTCAATAAGCAAATAAAGTGAGATGTGAGCTGCTTTCTTCAAACAGAGCCTGCAAGTTGTTGGCAACCTATGGGAGAACACAGTTCTGTAATGTTTGAAGACTATATCAGAATGGGGTGAGTGTTAGGGTTGAGAACCTCAAAGAATACCCTACCCCTGATTTGCAAAGAGCCAGGACATTAAAAAAACATATATGTTTTTCCTTTTGCTGCTTTGGGGGCTGAGGGTGGGAAAGTAGAGTTGGAATCCTTAATGCAAAATTTCCCTATTTTTGTTGCATTAATATGAACCCTAAGTGGTGCATTACCCATTTTTTTTTTTGCAAAGAATGTCCTTACTTTTTGAGATAGTAGAATCATATCCTCATTCTCACAGGTCCCTTTAGGACCTGCATGAACACATCCATCTGATTGGAGAAATTCAGTTTTCTCTTTCCATGCCTCCATACTGTAGATGCACATATCCATCTGACTATGGAAGTGCAGGGCCCAGAAGGCCCTGTATATCTTGTCCTCCTCTAAAGGAATTTATATGCTTTGTTGTAATTGTTTTTTTGTTGCACTCACTTCAAAGAAAACAATATATTAAGTGTATTTAGCATATTTGTACACCAAATTTTCAGCATAGCCTTCTTATTACTCCACTTCATGAACAGGTAGGTGAAAATGTTCAAATCCCCACTGAAACATCATTCTAAGCCACCAAAACATCATTCTGTGCCAGAGGTGTGAAAACGCAGGCCAGGATTACAGAAATGACAGCTGTGACATTCATGAGGTATTGTGAAAAAAAAAAGGCTATGTTGAAAATTTGGGGTAAAAATATTTAAAATTACCAAACTTTCTAGCGAGCATAGAAATATTTCAACATATACTCATAACTTTGCCATTTTATATGTTTTGACCCCATGTTTTCAACATAGCCTTCTTATGACCCCACCTCATGAATAAGGGCAACGCAAATGTTCCAAGCCTGCCTGAAAGGTGATTTCACTAAGCAACTTGCAAAATCATCTTTTGGGCATTATGTCCTTAATTCCAGCACCATTGTTCATGAGGCCGGATCCCAAAAAGTCCAGGTTTAAAATTTGGGGTCAAAAGATTCAAAATGGGAAAGTTATGCATCAAACTTCAAAACCTCATAGAAAACCACTAAACTGCACTTACCTTCTATTCTCATACTGCAGTCACTGGTTCCAACAGCAGGACATGTTTTTGATTGGAGAGTGGATCTATGTCTTGGGACCTCTTCAGATGAATGACAGTGTGTGGGAGGGTGTGGGGTGGTGGGTGCAGAGTGGGTGGTTGGGGTTGGGTGGGTAGACATGCTTGAGGGGTTCAGATCACTGTTGGATCTTTTTCTTTTTTTCTTTTTTTGCAGGTTAAAAAAAGAAAAATTGCTGAGGGTTGTTTTTTTTATTACAGAGGAACAGAAGCTGACACTTGGGTTTAGGCACCCCAGTGTTAGGAGGATCTCCGGCAGTGCTGGGAGTGGGCACCATGGTGCCACCAGACACAAAGTGAAGCTCAACCTGGAGGGGAGGGGGACAAGAGAAGTGGAACCAAGGGTGGGCACCCTGGTCTGCTTACTTAATAGATAGAAAGACAAACCAATAGATAGATAGATAGATAGATAGATAGATAGACAGACAGACAGACACAGACAGACAGATAGACAGACAGATGGACATAGAGATGGCTGTGGGGGCAGATTGGCTGTGGATATTTTAGTTTTTTTACTTAAAAAATTGAAAAGATCAATGATGTACAGTTTTATTTATTACAGGGGAACAGACACTGATAAGGGATAGTTTTCATTATTACAGGGGAACAGAAGTCAGCACTGGGTAATGAGCCCCCAGTGTTGTGAGGATCTCTGGCAGCACCGGGGCTGGGAACCCTGGTGCCATCACACATAAGGGGAAGTACAATCTCAAGCTGAGGGGGCAAGAGAAGTGGTATGTTTGTTTGTTTAAAATTTATTTTTATACAGGTTAATCTGATTGGGGAAAAATCCCCATTTACAACAAATACCTGTGGAATTTACAATAAAGACAAACAAAGTGAGACAAAATACAAAATCACAATTGTGGGGGTGGGTACCCTGTAAACTTAGTTAAAATTTGGATAGATACTGTAGATAGATAGATAAAAAGACAGACAGACAGACAGACAGATAGATAGATAGATAGATAGATAGATAGATAGATAGATAGATAGATAGATAGGCCTACAGGCATACAGACAGGTGGCCGTGGAGGGGTAGCTTGCCGATGGATGCTTCTGTTCAATTTTTAGTATAAAAATTAAAAGATCAATGAAGGAAGGTTAAAAACTAAGTCCACCATGTTCTTTCATGACCTGATATTCTTTCATAAGTATGAAATAACTCATGAAAGAAGAATCTCAGATCACAAAAAAGATGGTGGAGTTATTTTTTCCCCATTGTTCTTTTGTTAGTCGACCTTCATTTTTTGTGATCATGAAAGAACTCACGAAAGAAGAATCTTGGCTCATGAAAGAAGATGGTGAAAAAAAAATGAAGCTTAAATTCTTCTTTCATAAGAATTCATCTTCTTTGGTGAAATTTTTGTGAGCTCCTGAAAGAAGATGCCTTCTCATGAAAGAAAATAGATAAAACCAAACTAAGTCCAAACTCCTCTTTTGCATGGCCTTATTCTTCTTTTGTGAGCCATACAGAGAAAGAAAATCCTCTAATGAAAGAAGATTTTTTAAATGCTCCCAAAACACATCTAAGGGTCATTTTTCAAAAACCTAAATGCAAACTCTAGCTAAAGGGGTCCTGTTTTGCTAGATTCATGTCTTGGCGTCTCTGTATGGTATCATTTTTATGGGTTTTCAACATTTTTTGGGGGGGATGAAAAAGGAAACAAGATGGTTGCCATATGAAAGCATTTTTTTTTACACAAAAGAGAATTGCCCCCTCATGAAAGAGAAATCTCCTTTCATATGGCCAAATTCTTCTTACATATGAAACAGCTATCCAAAAGATCCTGCTGAGTATGCTCAGAACCAACATTTCAAATCCATATAACTGTGGAATAGATTAATGTTTTTTCACCAAATCAATGAAAGGCACTATTTTGGGGCAAGCTCTTGCTACCATGAAAATTTCAAATCAAAATTCCAACCATCTGGGCACTAGTTAACAGCAACAAAAAAAAGCAAACCTTCCAGATTTTTTTCAATTTTTTCACTGTCTGGGTCTCAGAATCCACACATCCAACTGGACCAAAACTGTTGTGTGCAAATCCACTAAATGGGGACAAAGCTGTTAAAGTGCAAAGCTAGGAGTTTAACATTAAATAGCCTGTTCAACCCTAAGTATAGTGGCGCTACCACACCACTATAGTTATGCAGAACATAGTAATCCCAGATTCTTAGCAAGGTAACATAATATATCCCATTCATCAAATAAACTCTAGCCAGAGCCGATACAGCTGTAGCAAGCTGCCAAATGACCAACATTACATGTGTATGTAGAACATTTTGAATAACCATGTGTAACTTGGCCATTTCTTTGAGTTGTTCTCCAAATTTTCAACATGGGCTTTTTGGGACCCCACCTCATGAAGAGTGCCACTGCCATTTTGTTCACTTGTCCTGAAAGGTGATTTTGCAGAGTGACTGAGCCATTCTGTGCCACGGGACCAAAAACACATTTTAGGGATGGGAAAAATGACAGCTGCACTGTTAATAAGGAGGTGTGAAAAAATGGCAATGTTGAAAATCTAGAGTGAAAGTATTAAACATTGATGAAGTTAGGAGTGTACATAGGAACTGCACAATGCACACTCACAACACAGTCATTTTTTGGATTTTTTCACCAAATTTGCAACATGGGCTTTTTGGGACTCCTCCTCATGAACAGTGGAACTGTTGTTTCGTTGATCGATCCTAAAAGGTCAATCCGCAGAGCGACCATGAAATCACCTTTCGGGATAGAGTAACAAAATGACAGTGACAGTGTACTTGAGATGGGTTCCCAAGAACCCCATGTTGAAAATTTGGGGCCAGAATTCCTAAATTTAGCCGATATGTGAACATAAGTTGAAAACCCCATTGATGGAATTTATAGCATGCTTACCTTTGATTCTTTAGTTTGTGATTCAGCTTTGAAGAGTGCAGATATGTCCTGATCCAGGAAGATGACAGCGCTGACCTCCAGCAGTAAGTATGGGGTAAAGGGGATGCAAGGAAGTGGGTGCTCTGTGGCAGGGTGTGGATGGGGAGGATGGACTGGGGTGACGACAAGGGATAATTTTCTTTTTTACAGGTAAAAAACTTAAGACGTTGGGGGATGGTTTTCTTTATTTACAGGGGAAAAAAACAAAGCATAAATTTGGGCACACTGGGGTGGGCTCCCAGTGTGCCACATCAGTTAGGGGGTATGTACATGATGCCAATATGGGGATTGGGCATGATGATGTTTGTGCAGGGAAGCATAAGAAAAAACTTAAATTTGGGCACACTGGGGTGGGATCCCACTGTGCCATATGAGTTGGGGGTTACATGATGCCAACATGGGGATTGGGCACCCCAATGTTGGTGCGGGGACACAGAACTGAGGGAGTGGGGAGGACAGCAGCAGTGGGAAGCAGTGGGAGGGTTTTTTTTTTGGTGCCAGTGTGGGGAGGGAACGGGGAGGACAGAAGCAGTGGGAGGGTGCGGGAGTAGTGCCATCCACAAGAAAGAGGTGGCATCTCAACTGCACATGTGCGGCATTTGTGCATGCGTAGTTTCGGTGAATGGCATTCTGCCATTCTCAAGATGGCAGAGCCAGCAGAACTACGCATGTGTATCAGGCACACGTGCACAGTTCTTGTCCTGGAATATGGAAGTAACAGCCAAAATAGTGCAGCTGTTACTCCATAGCGGCCGATAGTGGTGATGAGTGTTACAAACTGCGTTGGACTTTTGGAAGGACACTTCCAAAAGTCCAATGGAAGGTGCCATGATTGCCCATTTTTAGGCTATGATCGCAAAACAGCTGTAGGCTCTGCCTACAGCTGTAAAAAGGAGATCCTAGTGATCCAGCAATGTATCAACCAACAAGCTTAAGTGATACTACACAGAAACTTTTTGTTAGGTTAATTTAGGATAGATACCAGAATTGGGTAGATAATATTAGAAAATGGAAAGAAAGAATTCTCAGTCCTGATTGGCTGACACTGCCATCAAGCTGGGCATTTATTTCTCAATAGATGCCCAGCAAAAAACAAGTGCCAATCGGGGGTGCCCCATTACTTAGCATATCATTGAGCACCCAGAATTCTCAGTCTGGCCAGCCACCATTTTCTCCTCCTTGCTTAGCGATCGACAGTCCCCCCAATCCAAACACACACAAAAACAACACCAGCCCTACAGACACTCATCTGCCAGGTATTCCAGACTTCAAACTGTGAAAAAGCTACTTTTTTCTCAACTCATCAGCGGTAACGTGTTGCATGCACTAACATTTGGCTCCCGCTCCTAAAAAGCTGGCCAACACAGTAGTGACTGACCCCTCAATCAAGCTGCCCATATTGGGAGCCAAATACAATGAATACCACCTCCGCTTCTCACCCCGACTTCACCACAAGCTTACTGTCCAGTGTCCACATACCTCCTCCTCCTGCATCTTCAGGCTACTCAACTGGCTGTTTCTCAGTGTTTTTCCTTTTTTCATAAACTGCACCCATCTTGTCATGGTGAACACTCCTGATGGCTGATTCCTCACTGGCTCTTTTCACACAGGACTACAAATTCCATAAACCCATGTGACAGCTACATAGCTTATACACACAAAATGTTGTAAACCACATTGCCCTCTGCTGGTAGACAGGCAGCACTACAGGAACTATTTTACAAAAAAATGTATTTAAAAGTTTTTTAAATATTAATCAAACTACTTCAAAACTTTTTTTTTCTATTTTATAAAAATATTTTAATGATGGGCCATTTTCTAAGTGCAATAATACCCTCCAGGGTGGACATTATTGGGAAATATCAGACCTTACAGGAGCTATAAGGCCCTGGGTGGTCTGGTATTTCCCAATAATGCCCACCCTCTTGGCTATTACAGTATTGCTTACATAACCTTTTAGATGAATATCAGAAAGGGTTTAGGAAAAATAGATCTACCACATAACACAGTATGGTGTTAAACCATCTCATGCACAAATATATAATAATTAAGAAACACAAATTATTTGCTTTTTTATAGATTTAAGTATGGCATTTGATAGCATTAATTGAAGAATGTTTTGGACTTCCTTACAGAAATTAGGAATTGATGAGCATCTACTAAACATCATGATTAAGTTGCATGAAAACACATGGTCAAGGGTGCAATATAACATAACTGGGGCTCTAACAAACAAAATCAAAACTAACCTTGGAGTATGCCAATGATGTATAAGGGATCTGCTGTTATTCAGATTATACATAATTAATATTATCAGAAGATTAATTGATAATGACTTTCAATCTCCCAAGATTAACCAAATTACAGTTGCGTTATTTGCATATGCACATGAAGTTGTATTGCTATCATCCCCATTATTGTAATTACAGAGGACATTAAATAAATGTATCACCTATTGTGATGAAAAATATTTGACTATAAATACAATAAAATATTGATATTTGGTCAAAACAAGACAAATAAATACAGGTTGTATATTACAAATACCAAATTGCAGCTTATAGATACAAATGACTATTTTGACCAAGGTATGCTAGTAATTTAAAGTAGAAAAGGCACATAACCTATTTAAAAACTAAATTGATCAAATATAGAAGTGGAATAAACTGTTTTTCATGGAATGATTGTGGGTTTTTTTTCTATAAAGGATTCCCTTATGGTGATAATTGCCAAAATTAAGATGGCAATATTATACGCTGGTGAAGTTCGGTGCTTCATAGATACACAAATAATCGAAGTAGTGTTAAACAAATTATACAGATTTCTCTTGGAACTTCCCATCTATGTATAAGCATACATTCTCTGGTTAGAGCTTCGTCAGTTTTCAATAGAATGTATGATTAATGAAAGAATAATCATATTTATTATGGATCTTCGGCTTATGCCAGAAAACTGGTTACCAAGAATGTGTTTTGAAAAAAAACTCAATAACTCTGAATAGTGCTTTCAATTTCCGTATACAAAATGTATTAAGAATCAGCTATTTCAACTTCATTTGGGTAGAATAGTGGCTGATGTTTTCAGAATTCAGAGGATGGAATGCGGACAATTTGCCTTTATACAAGATTTATCATGGTTGCAAGTCTCCAAAATTCACCAATTTTATAAGAATAATAGGAAAATGTATAGTAGAGAATCTTATCTCACCTTAATAAATGACAAAAAAAAAGCAGAATTTTGTTCATGAGATTTAAGTTACAGATATTTAAAATCAATTGTCTCCATTATATACAGCATAGACCAGAAGTTGATTCTCCATATTGTAGTTGTGGTTCAGGAAATCATGATGATATTGAATATAATATCCTCTTTTGTCCATTCTACCAATGGATAAGATCAATTTTGGTAGCAGAGGTTATTAGAGACATATCTGGTCCTCCATAATTTATCCTCTCTTGTATGTTTTTCACAAGTAAGTTAAGATATGATCAAGAAAGTGACATGCTTTATTTCAGCAATCAAAATCAGGTAGATGGATTGGAAATACGTGCTGGAGTGATATTTACTAATTGTTTTGGCTTTGAAATTGCAGGATTAGTAAGAATATTAAGTAATATATCAGCAACCTGTTTCTTTAAAACTTTATAATTTAACAACATTTATGGTGCTTCGTTAGTATAATGGGGGACATGTGGGGGAGCAAGAATACCAGCTGCTGATTTTTAAGGCTTATTGTATGGCCATCATTTATTATTAGGGATTACTGGTGAAAATACATCAGGAGGACATGTGGGTATCTAGACCCGAATCCTCTGATGCCCCATTTAAATTCCAATATAATCATTATTAGCTAAAGCTATAGCTTGAGGTCTTTCCCCTATTCCACCCCTCTTACCAAAATGAATAATGTTATTGCTTTATTATATTGGTTTATGTATGAGGCTTAATAAACTTGAATGCTCATACTAAGTATGGATATCTTACAATTTGTGTAAAGCGTATTATTTAACCTTGCTTATTGTGCAAATGATTTTGTTGGTTACAGTAATTGAGAACTGTAAAATATAAGACAAAATATTTGTTGGTCTAATTATATTTCTATACTGTATATAATAACTGGTCAGCAATTTTTTCTATGGGCTGAACCAGTTATAATTTGCCATTATAACCCATGGATTATAACAGCGAGTACGCCCCAGTCCATCAAAAACAGCCACTCTCTCATTGGCTGTTCATCTTGTCCTGGGTGGGCTAATCGTGTTTCAAAACATGGCGGCTCCTTATCCAGGGAAGCGAGGAGCCGCCAGACAGAGAGTCCTGGCATTTTTAATTTATTTTATTTTAATACACTTACAATTTAAATGTAGAAAAAAGTCATATCTGGTTGATCCTACTGTTTGGCAGCTGCAGCAGACAAGAACTGCCAGGGGAATAGCTCTAACCGACCACAATCTGCCAGACTGGGGTAAGCAGTAATCATGTTCATGAAGCTCTTCTCAATGAAAGCACAAACTGAATAAAAAAAAAAAGGCAGCTCTATAAAAAAAAAAACTGAAGTAGAGGGAAAAAAAGACTCTTAGAGGGGGAGAGACAGAGAGAGAGAGAGAAGGTGTGTATGTGTGTGTGTGTGTGTCTGTGTCTGTCTGCATGTTTGCAACAGTGAGACAGTAAAGTTGGAAAAAAATTGCAGTCCAGCAGTTATAACAAATAAAAGATGGGGAAGTGTGCTTAAATTCAAAATTAATGATTGCCCTCGGCATGGGATGCTTTAGTAAACCCCTAGGGCTTCGCCCTCAGAGTTTATGTAGCATCCCACACCTCGGGAAACCATTAATGTCTCATTAAGCACACTTCCCCATCCATTATTGTACATGTAATGTATTTCTTATGAGGTTTTAATCTTGTCATTTTGCTTGTAAATTGTAATGACCTTGAAATCGATCAATGAACTCTGACCTTGAACTTGACTGATTTGTTTGAAAAAGTCTCGACAAAAGGCCATTTAAGATTTCTGTGTCATGTCAGGCATCCAGTAAAATAGTCTAATTAGGAAGACAGTCTCAATGTTCTATTAATGGTGAAATTATAGATGACACAAATTAGGAGCTAGAAACTCAGCTGCTTATCTTAAAACTACCCTAAAAAACACATACGACAACAATGAAAAGCATGTAATTTCTCTTTGGCAGAAAAGAATTATCAGTGACTTAAATCTGCATGCACTGCATCAGGGGACATGTTCAATTTCTGAATAAGGGTGTACCTGTCCCACTCTGCAAATGCTAACCACCTGCCTTCTGAGTTGGTTTAACACTGCTGCAATATCAATGAATTAAAATGGTAATACAGTTGTTTTTCTCTATTGTGAAGTGCAGATGGTCAGCCAATTATACAAGGAGTTCAGTCTATCTACACTTTCAGTATTAATGAGCTGGGTCAGGCACTTCTCACACTGGTCCATAAGGCTGATAGATATCATTGCTGCAATATTTCTGGTTGCCATCAAACCAGGCATAGATTGTAGTGTGCTGGATGCTCTGGCTGATATCCCAGTCCTCCTCCACCACCCTTCTGCATTTTTCTTGAAATATCTTGGATAACAGCAGTTTCAGAGGAAAACTCTGGCTGCAAACTTTAGCCATTCACTACTTGATCCATTCAGTCATTATGGTGTTCTTTGTTGTTCCTAAGTCCTTTACGGATATACTGTAATGGCTGCTGTATCTCTAGTCAAGGACCCTGGTTTTCAGTTTTTTATGGTAAAACTGGTAAAAATCACAGAATCCTGCTTGGTTTTTCGATTTTGAATTTTTCCACTGGTGCCTCATAGAAATCACATCACTGCAAAGAATCCTCAATATTTAGCATCTAAAAATGAATGCTGCTCTGCTGTGCATACTTTCTGCTTTGCTGCTTATAGAATCAGTAAGAAAACTACCCACTCTGTTTGTTGTAACCACCCATGCTTCAGTTTAACCACTCATGCTTCCCTCCAACCTTTCCATCAGCTGAGGACTGCTCTCCACCCTGAAAGCACAGTTTTCAGTGCCAGCAACAATTGGGCTATAAAGCAAACTCAAGGGCACACATATGGTAAGCCCCCCCCAGACTCAGAGGAACACAACAAGCAACAGCAGCAGCCCCACTCTGCCCACTGGCATCATACAGAATTTGGCAACTTAACTGATGTGTGCCTCTAAGTGTGCAGTCAGACTTGTGTGCTGTTTCAGCACCCCATCCAACCACCCTGGTATCATGCAGTGCTAGGTAGGGGTTCCTCCTTTTGTGTATCCCTCAGTGTGCGCTCTGGCTAGGGTGCAGTTGCAGCACCCCACTCAACACTAATGACATTATACAGTAACTTAGCTTATGGGAGAACTTCAAAGTAGAGCAGCCTCTTTCATGTCAGAAAACTTCTTGGTCACTCAGATGAGTTCCTGTAGAGCAGATAGCAAGCAAAACAATGAGAGGTATCCTTGAGTACACAAAATCCATGGGTCCAGTTTCAACCAATTCCTTTAGAAGGACTGCCCCAAGAGAACAAAGCACTGGTCCTGGAAATGATGTCACTGAGCAGGGGTGATGAGTATGCGTGGAGCCAGGCTTGCAAGCTTGGATGTGAGATGAGTAAGGCAGTCTGTGCTTGGACTCTGTAGATACACCATCCAAGAGCTGGAGTCTGCCACAGCTAATTAAGGTATCCTGCATGTCAAGAATCGACTCTGCTAGAGTTAAGAAGCTATAGGGAGGCTTTTCTATTTATTCTTCTGCTGTGTATAAAACATTTCCATTTAATTTTTGTAGTAGCCCTGTAACTCCCATAGTTTTGTGTATGTGTGATATCCTGTAGAATGTTTAAACATTGTGATGTAGTAAATATTTTTATATACTGTACTTCATGCATTTGTGACTGACTCTTTTGGGGGAATAGAGGACTTTAGATATTAATAAATCTATGATACATCTCCAGAGAGAGAAAAGAAGGCTACATTTACTATATTCTAAGAAGTGAAGTGTTTTCTCTGGAGTGAGTGACTGGGAAATGCTGTTTGCCATTAGCCAAAGGGGCACTGTACTGTGTGGGCAGTGGCTCATTTGGGATTCAGACCAAGAAAATGTTAAGAAAAGAAAAACCCTTCTGAGTGGTAGCAGTTACTGAGCTACCCATACAGGTTTTGATAGTTGAGAAACTTGGCAACCTGTTGCAGACTGAGACCTGGGTGAGGGCAAGTTATGACAAACTGCTGCCAGCAATGTGGATTTGAAAAGGATTGTCAATAGTCTAGTTAACTAGCCAGTCACAGAGCAGGATATTACATAAGGGAACACAGTGCACAATACTACTGTTATTTTTCATTTAAGCAAGAGTAGTTCAAGGGAAGACAATACCTCTGGACCATATTGAAAGTGCACTTCGCTAAACTTACATGTGTTGTGCAAAAGGATAGGGGTGTGTTATGAGGAAAGCCAATCAAGGGTAGAACTCATAAACATCCTTGAATAAAGTGACCAGAGAAATGGTGTAAAAGTGCTAGCTGCTGTCTGAAGTCATGAGACAGAGGCTGGAGACCATGAAAGTAAGCCAGAGCCAGAAACAGGGGAAGTTTTTTTTGAAGCTGTGGCCTACCTTTGTGAGCTGGACCCTGGCCTGACTCATCTCCTATTGTGATGTGCCGAGGTCATTGGTCCAGTGTTTGCCAAGATAGTCCAGTGCTCAGCCTCAGAAAGGTTCTTCCCTGACACCTCAAAGGAGGTGTTGGTGAGGCCCCTTCTGATGAAACCATCACTCAACCCTGATGTCCTGGCAAATTCTAGACCCATCTCCAACCTCACATTTTTAAGGAAAGTTGTAGAGAAGGTGGTGGCTCTAAAGCTTGAGGCACACCTTATGACCTTCAATATCTATGAGTCATTCCAGGTCAGATTTAGGGTAAGGCATAGCATGGAGACAGTGTTTGTTTGGTTGCAAAATGACCTCCTCTGGGCAAGAGATAGAGGGGAATGGTCAGTTCTCATCCTCCTCGATCTCTCATTAGCATTTGACACTGTGGACCACATCATGCTTTTGGATCACCTTGAAGAGTATTGTGGACTCACCAGAACTGTCATCCACTGGTATGAGTCCTACCTCTCGGGCAGGAGGCAATGAGTGGTGATAGGGAATTTCTTCTCCTCCTGAAGACTCTGTCAAAGTGAAGTTCCTCAAGGTTTGATCCTATTGCTGATGCTGTTCGTGGTGTACATGTTGCCCCTGGGGAGGCTTATTAGACATTACAGTGTGGGTTTCCTTTGCTATACAGATAATACCCAGCTGTATATGTCATTTGCACCAGGAACAAATGGCACCATTTAAGTGCTGAATAAGTGCCTTGCTGAAATCCAGGATTGGATGTCCTCTAACTGGCTGAGGCTGAACTCCCACAAGACGGAGGTCCTGGTGATTGAGTCTGGTCATGGATGAGATGAGGGTGCTTCCAGGGTGATAATGGGTCTGGTCCATGTATCTACCCCATCGATGGCATCCTCTAGGATGAAAAATCTGGGCATCATCCTTAATGATAGACTGACACTTGCTCCTCAGGTGTCTCCTGTTGACCAAAGGACCAAAGGATTTTTTTACCACTTAAGGAACATCACTCAGATGAAACCCCTATTTCCACTTGAGGACCTGCCCTCACTGATGCATGCCTTTATGACATCCAGGATGGACTACTGTAATGCTCTATACTTTGGGATCAGTAGAGGGAACCTCCACCAACTGCAGCTGGTACAGAACACAGGGCCCAGGTTGCTAATGGGTCTATCAAGGTCATGTCATGTGACCCCAATCCTGCATGACCTGCATTGGCTGCCTGTCAGGTGGAGGATCAACTTCAAGGTGGATTTTCTCACCTATAAGGTCCTATATGGCTTGTGCCCTGGCTACCTGTCAGACCTCCTTACACCTGCCATCCCAGTACGCTTCCTCCATTCCTCCACTGATGACTTCCTAGTGATTTTTAGGATCAGGCTGAAAACCTTGAGTGATAGTTCATTTGAGGTGGCTGGCCTGGTCCTCTGGAATTGGTTCCCAAGATCTTTGAGGAGGCCTCATTGGTGGAGGCTTTTAAGAGTGGCTTGAAGACTTATCTTTTTAAAGAAGCCTAACCTTAACATTAATACTGATTTTATAAATATTTATATATTTATGTATTTATTTATTTATTTATTTATCAATTTATTGTTTCATTTATGTGTCTGTATGGCTTGTCTAAATCTACTGTTAGTTATTAATTTATTGTGAAATCTGCATGCATGTACAGTTCTGTCTAACCCTGCTTTTATTACTTGTAAGGCACCCAGAGCATCCGGGATTGAGTGTCATATAACTAAAAACTTACTTACTTACTATGCAAGAACAAAGGATGGAGCTGGAATTTTCCCTGGTTAAGGCAAAGGAAGAGGCAGACTTGTGGAAGATGTAGCTAGAGGCAGAGGAGCAAGATAATAAAGAAAAGTGAAAGGCCAAGGAAAGGGTGAAAGGTTGATGCAGAGAAGTTAAAGGATGATACAGATAATCAAAAGGCTGAAGCAGAGCTGCATAGGATATTGTACAAATGGAGGAAAAGGAGTGAGAGATAGAACACCGGCCTGAGAAACAGATGGAGATCAGGCACCAGAGGACACCACCACAAACTGTGACTAATGGCATAAAAGGGTTTGACCAAGGAAGCCAAAATGAATTCTAAAATGTTTCACAGCTATCAAGAGAGGGATTATCTTGATTTGTTTTTAAGACCTTTTGAGAAAATCTGTTGGCAATTTGAATAGGGTAGGGCTTCTTAGGCAACTTACCTTTTGCCACTGCTTACAGGCAAGGCATTATAATCTTTCACTGGAATAGACAATGAGAATTGCCTGGACTATGATAAAGTGAAAATGCCTTTCTAAAATATTTTGAGTTAACTCCCAAGGATTACTGTATAGGCAAACATTTAAAGGGGTTAAGAAAGGCTCCGGCAGATAGCTATGCTGAAATGGGTGTGCAGCTAAGTAATTTGTTAGAATTCTGAGTAGAGGGTGCAGAAGATTGCTCTGTAGAGGAAATAAAATATTTAATTGTTATGGAACAGTTCCTAAAAATTGTACCCAAGGAATTGAGAAAATGGTTATTGTATAGAACTCTGAGCTCGGTGAGAGAAGCAGCCAAGAGGGCTAATCAGTTCATATCCAGCTGATCACACTCTCATTGCAAAGGTAATGAGAAAGGGACATCAGTTGGCTTTAAGGGAATCCCCAGGGGCAACAAAAAGGAAACCAGCCTGTGCCAACCGAAAAGAGGTATGCAGGTGTTATATACATAAGAAACTGGGGGATTTGTTATATGATTGTCTGAAATATGTAACAAAAGGGGTTAATGCAGCAGAAGGGGGCAGCTTTTGGAGCTTCCAGCAGATAGTGGCCAGTGCACAGAGTGTTGTGCCCCTCTAACTCCACTGCACATATGCAGCCAGTGGTGGTGAATGGACTGGTAACTCAGGGATTGAGGGCACTGGGGCAGGATTTGATTCATGGGGAACAGATCCTGCATGGCAAATCTTTTCAGATTAGAGGGGTGACAGGTCTGGCCGTCTCACTGCCAATGGCCTCAATGTTCATAAGATGAGAAGGTGGTCAGTGCATTGGGTAGGTGGGTGTTGTACCAGACCCGTGAGGGACAAAAGGAGTCAGCACCAAACCTCCAGGTGCATCACATTTCATTTATTTAAAGTGAAAATGCAGTGTGCCCCAATTCCATGGTATATGTAGACAATCTTGTGGTATTAATTACACTAGCACAAAATGATCCTGTCAATTTCCCCTGCTCAACAGACCATCCTCAGAAGGAGGCAAAATAGGGACAGAGAGCATGGGACAATCAAGGAGCCAGAGCCCAGGAGTACAAAGTCAGGCAATGAGTGATGTTGCTTATTCCTGTCAGGCAGAAATAATTGCAGGTGGCTTGGGAGGATCAGTACTTAGTGGTCAATCAATCAATCAATCAAACTTTATTTAATCAGGCACTTACATCGTTGAGTGAGCTCATTTGCAAAATTGTCCTGGGCACAGAGGGCAAATTCATTTACAGTACTCAACATCATTTCATAACACAGCAGACACTGAAAACTATTTTTAAGTATGAGATTATTAGGTAACTGGAGCAAGACTTGGATAACAAGGGCTATATGCATATATAGGCAATTCATCATATATGGATTAGGAGACAGTGGAGGACAGAGGGATGAGAAAATGGCAAAGACACAGTGGAGGACAAAGAGAGGAGAGGAGGGCAAAGACACATGAGGGTCAGGAGGATGAAAGACATTAACTAAGTGGTGAAGCTGCCAATAGGAGGTTCAAGCAGTGAATCCACCACTTGAGAACATATTGAAGCTCTACCATGATGGCAAACTAGGTTAGAATAGTGAAGTGACAATAGCGCAATTCAAAAGCACATGGTCAGAATCACAAAAGACAGAACAGCTACAGGGATAGAATAGTGCAGGTAGGATTAACACTATCTCTGTAGCTGTTACTGTACAAAGGAAAAGGATACAAGGACTGATGGGTGTCCTGCCACTGAGCAGCTGCCATGTGACAGAAGGTAATACCACAAGCAGTGAAGGGTGGCAGGACAGTGGTGGACATGGGTTTAATTCCCAGTCCCAGAATTTATGGTTGTGTGTGTGTGTTTTTTTGTTATTCCTCCAAGGACTGTTTGTGTTCTGGTGTCTCCCCCTTTCTGACCTGTGTGTCTACCGTTGTCCTGCCCATTTCCCCTTCCTTCAACAATCCTCCCCCAAGGTTTCTCCCCATCCCTGAGTTCCACCCCCATGGAGTTCATATATGTTATATATATATATATATCTCAGGGGGTGTGATGGGCAAAGCCCCCCACATCAGAGGGAAAGCAAAAAGTTTCCTTATGTGCCTGCACCATGGTAGCAGTCTTCCATGTGTTTTTGGATTGCTACCATTGACGCTATTGTTCCATGCAACATTTATCCTGGGTGCTGTTTTCGACAGTGCCATTTTTGCTGTGCAGTTCTTGACCACACTGTTGTTGTGGACGGCATTCTGGCTTAATGCCCCATAATGGAGACAAGATGGTCCTAAATGTGTGTAGCTACCCAGTACAGGAAACAGTGGTGGGCCCACTGATGGATTTCTTAGGAGAAGTTAAAGGAGAATCTTCAACAGACACCATCACCCTCTCAGAGAGGCTGACTCCTGCCCAAGCTACCAAAATATGTAGGCTGCTGCCAAACCTTGAGTGGATGTTCATAGGGAACACAGGGAATACTATACTGGCTGAGTAACCCAAGGATACTAGGACCCAAGCCCGCTGAGGCAGCCATCCTACTGAGTCACTGAGGGTGAAAAACATGCCATTTAGGGGGATGTCAGGGAGATGCTGGCTGTTGAGGTGATACAGGAGTCTGGTAGTTCCTGGGCTTCCCCAAAGGTACTGATCCCAAAAAGGATGGGATCATGAGATTCTGTGTTGGCTACCTCAAGCTTGGTAGCTGTATGAAGTCAGATGCATACCCCATGCCCAGTACAAATGAAGTCATACAGAGGATGAGGGGGTGATGTGCCTGACCATCACAGATTTTATTTTTGTCCAGTTGTTTAACCAGGAGAGACACACTAAGCTGAAAGCTTGTTTAGAGGTGTGACCTGGGAGCACAGGGAAGTTAAGTGATTTGCTCAGGGTCACACAGTATGCAAGTGGGGGCTGTGGGATTCAAACTCAGGTCTCCAGATTTGCAGCTCAGAGCCTTAAAACACTGTGCTACTGCCTCCTTCTTGACAAAGGTCTACTGGCAGGTGCCCCTGACCCATGACCCCTGATCCCTGAAGTCAGAGATATGGTGGCTTGAAGTTAGAGATAGGGTGGCTTTCATCACTCCATTTGGATTATTAGAGTTCAGAGTAATGCTGTATGGGATGATTAATGCACCAGCCACCTATCAACGGCTTGGAGATCACATTCTGAATTGGCAGAAGCTTTTGTGCTGGCATGCATTGATGACATCTCCATCTATAACCAGACATTGGAAGATCTGTAGGGGAGAGGCCAAGGGTCCGCTCTCCTTCCCCTCACCCCACCCACTCACCTCTGGCTCATGGCAATTTATAGTCACTGGACCATACTCTACAAACAAACTCCAAACAGGAAGGGGACTTACTGAAAAAAAAATCTTTCATTTTTCTTTCCTTTTCAGGTGCTACAAAATCATGGATATTGTAAACTGTAGGCACTGTGGGGCACTATTCCTCAGCATTTAGTTCCAGCTTCCTGGCCCCTGTCATTCTTGCTGAGCCATTGCCGACCTCAGGACACAGCTCCAGGAAGCCTGGACCCAAATATATGAACTCTGGCACCAAACACATAGAGTAGGAACAGGCCATCTCGAACTCCACCTCCAACCCACCAGGACCCACATGTCAACCCCTGCCACAGACAGAACACAGGGCAAGAGGGCTGGCAGGTAGTTGGGGGCAGAGGTGATGCAAAGCAGTTGGGAAAAATAATAAAAACCACAAACAAAAGATCTTCATTCCAACTAAGAACAGATACTTGTCACTGGAGGTAGGTCCAGAACCAGAAAAAATCTCTATTACAAACTAGCGTCACACTATAACCAATACAAATATCAAATCAAAAGATAAAATGTTAAGAAGAAAAGTGAACTGCTCATAATTGGGGATTCCATGATCCACAGCATAGAACCCCACTTAAATTCTAACATCGAATTTAGGGTAGTGGCAAAGTGTCACCCTGGTGCTTCTGCAGAGAGTGACACAAACAGCATAGACTTGTAAGTAAGGAAGGTGAGAACACACATGTTGTAATCTACATTAGCACAAACAATCTGGCCAATCAAACAATGGAGGAAGTCAAACAGCACACTGAGGAACTTTCAATCAGATTGAACTCTCTTTCATCCACCTTAGTCTTCTCAGAAGTTCTGCCAGTATCAGAAAGAGGCAGTAGCACAAAATGAGTCAGAGAAGAGGAAATAAACAAGCTCAAATCATGGCTGTGCGAATTTTTTTTTTTCTAGTTTTGTTGACCTGGTAAGTGCACTAGACAAATCCTGCCTATTTTCAGGCACGACCTGGGGAAGGGGGATACAGATGAATGCCAACTGACCTTGAACCAGATTAAGCTATTGGTGGTATTTTTAGTGAATGAGGGAAATTTGGCCAGGACACCGGGGAAATTCCCCTACTTCCTGCTTCCTGTGAGCAGGGGGGACCCATTTTCTGGTGGGACCAAGATGGCGGAGGAGGAGGACGTCTGCTTGGTGGGAGAGCTGGCCTCTGCTCCCACAGTGTGCAATGTGGAGGCTGACCCTTTGAATGCTCAAGATATGGATTCTATATGGAGTTTCACGATGCAGTGGTTCTTTGGGAGGATACAGCAGTTGATTTAAAAAAAATTCTCAAAGGACTGGGAGAAAGGAAATGCTTGAAAAGGAATCTTTGGATGCAAGGTTCAAATCCAGCTTGGAACCTGACGACATGGATGCACTTAATACCTGCAATATTGCTCTCCCTGAAACCGAGGTGTTTAAAACTGAGAAAAATACAGGACTGCACTTAAAAGAAAGCTCCGTGGAGCATGGTGAGTCTTTGCAACAATTTTTTATTATTTCGGAAGCCGCTACTGAAACAGACAACCGGCTTTTACAATCTGCTTTACCCGCTTTAAAAAATGTACAGCAAAGTGATTCCCTCTCGCTACACAATCAGTGTGTTACGGAGATAAGGAGAAGCAAGCAGTTGAGCACTCTATGGACTTTGAAATTGGCGTTCAGCCGCTCAGCCTGAGTTGTTAACTCTGCAGCAGGTAGAATCGGGCTTGACAGCTGCAGCGTTGTTCTAATAATAATATGGCTGACTCGGTTCAGTCGGGAGTCCTGGTAGGCGAGACCACTTCTTTATAGCCCAGCAGCTACGAGTTCCTGAAGTAAAATTGACTGTTAGTAAAGCTGCTAACAGTACTATAGAGGTTAGTGAGTGCATTCAGCCCGCTATAGCTCCGACTGCCCTAACAATTGAAAAGCCGAAAACAGAGTCCCCAAAGGAAGTACAACAGACTTTGTCTGCATCAGAGCTAAAGCAGTCTGAGTCTGCATGGTTAGACAAATCAGCTGGATTCGTTTTTAAAAAGCATGGGGCTCAGCATAATGTAGTTTATCAGTCCTCAGCTGTTTCCCAAACTGGAGTTACTGAATTCTTCTTTCCAAAAAAAAAAGAAATACCTCTTATAAAATCTGGTCTACAAACACATAATGTTTCAGAGCTCTGGTCCCCTGATAAAGCACTCAAAGGAGCAGGTTGGAAGCAAAATGCAGCAGGCATATGGAAGCCTGATCCTGCTTGGGACTCTGATTATACCCTCTCACAGCATTCACCAGAGTGAAACTGGACTTAAAACAGCAAAAGCTGGAGCAAGATTTGCAGGACAATAAAACTGTTTAGAGGTAGAAAAATCCACTGAGAGCTACATCCCTGGAGTCACAGATATCTTTACCTTCCTCGTTGAATACAGATTTGGTAACACCTCTGCAGGAGCCTATTGCTTCTCCACCACCCTCTCCAACGGAACTGTTCCTCAGAAACCACTTATGTCTGAATTATTTCTAACACTAAAAGAAGCAGCACCTCGCCGAATGCGGTTCGTATTACGTATAAAGGGGTTTGGAGGATCGACCAGATAGATACTATGTGGGAAAACCTTATTAAAGAGTCCTTGCATTTTACCCCAAAAGATGTGTATGCATTTATTAATATCTCTGGAGAGGATAATTTTGACATCAGTTTTAGGACACCACATGCATTGGACTTATTCTGGGATAGGTACAACCAGGTTAAATTCTCTCCTCTATGGACCCCTTCTTAGTGATTCCTTTAACTAATCCCTGATAAAACATGTTACGGTCATGTTTAGAAACGAGGTTCATGTGGAAGATATATCATTTTGGTTGTCCCTTAAGTGTGAAATTTAAGTGGGCCAGAACCTATCCTAGATTCTGAACAGTTTTGGATGGGAGGATGGAAATACAAAACTAAACTGAGGCAATCTGAGACGAGGGTAGTCCATATTCCTAATTCCTTTCTATTAGGAAAAGACAGAGGGGTTTGTTTTTATAGTGGACAACCCCGGGCTTGCTACAGATGTGGGGCTAAAACACACCTCTCAAGTGTTTGTGACCAACCACGTTGTGACAACTGTGGGGAGGTTGGACACACAACTATGTATTGTCACAATCAGCTCAAATGTGAGCTTTGTGAAGAATCTCGCCACTCTTTTCGGGTTTGCCCTTGGGCTGCAAAAAATAAAACATCCTGTATAAATTCAGAGCTTTTAATTCAGCAAGCTCAGGATGCTGCACATTTCCCCTCCTAGCTCACAACCCCTCTACCTGTTTCTTCTTCTCAAACCAAAGTTCAGACTCTTGGTGTAGTACCCCCATTGACAAATCCTTAGGAACAGCAGACAAGGTGGAACAAACTGTTTTGGTTATGGAAGTCATTAAAAATCAAGTATGGGCCCACCTGAGCTTTTGGATTCCCCTGTGTGTTACTCTGAGGTTTCGTGAGACTTCTGAGGAAGCATCTAAGGCTTTAAATATTAGGCCTTCACTACCCCAACGCAGATCATCTAGGCATTTGCATCCCAAACCCCCTTACTCCTCCCATAGAGACTAGCAACTCTTATGCTGCATTGTTTACTCCTTGGGAGATACAGAGATGGAATTAGGAGATTCAGACTCCCAAAATCTTCCACTGATCTCAGCCAGTGGATAACTATAAAGAAAAGAAAAAAAGAGAAAAATGATAAAGCAGTTCTTTTTTATAAAGCTTAATGCAGTGGTCATGGGGCTCTTTGAACACTCATAGTTTGCTTAATATAGTTAAGAGGCAAGCCCTTTTTCACTATATAAAAACCAAAATTTATCAGTATGTTTTTACAGAAACCTGGATGTACTAGCAGAACAACTCACTACTTTCAAGCAGGATTGGGTGTGGGGCCCTTCCTATTGGTCCTTTGGAACTGATACAACAGATGGTATTGGGATTTTATTCCATACTTATTCCTTTAAACTTCATAATTTAGTAGATCTTATTCCAGGAGAGTCTTGATATTAGATGGGAAATGGCATGATATATGCTATTGATTTATTAACATCTACAATCCACAGACAAAAGCTGGTAGGTTTCTTGTTTAAAGCTGTTCAACCCTACTTGGTGACATCAGTTAAGGTGCTTTGGGGAGGTGACTTTAATTGCACAATTTCTGACTCACCTAATCAGAAGAAAAGAAAATTTATTGTGATTCTCACATGCTAGCTAATATAGTTAAAATAGCAGGTTTATTTAACTGTATCTCCCTTTCCTCTCAAGGGCCAAGGTATTCATTTACAAAGGGGAAATTGTTTTCCCTAATAGACTACATGTTTGTCTCTCATAATGTACAACTGGATTCCTTTAAGATGATCCACTGTGAATTTTCTGATCATTTATTACTTTCTTGTAGTTCATTATCTACAGGTTCCCTGAACGTAGGCAGCTCAGGTGGAAACTGAATAACACTATGTTAGATATACCATATACAGTCTGGGGTGAAACATATTCTAGCAGCCAGGTTGTCAGTGGCTTTTTTATGAGGATTTAGGAGATTGGTGGTTAACAACTAAGTTCTAATTATGTAATTGGTTTAAAAGGCAAGGGCAAAACAAAAATTTTAAGTTTTTGAGATATTTGTCCTTAGGCAACAACTGCAGAAACTTATGACAATTGCATATGTCTCTCACTTAGACTATTCAGACCAAATTAGTAAAATAAAGGAGGAAATGAGAATTTCCAATATGATAGAGCAAAACCCTACAGGCTATTTTTCCAATAGCATAAAAAATCCCCATTGGGGACCTTTTGAAACCTGTAAAAATCTGAAGGCTTCTTCTAATATTGATTCTTTGCAAAACCTGATGGCTCTTTGGCCACCACGGTTGCTCAGCTCAGAGAAACAATTACTGGGCATTTCGAACTCTAGACCCCCTCTCTTATTACAGAGGCAGAAATGCTTTCATATCTTAAAACATCTAAGCCCCCAGGTTAGCTGAAATCTCAACATTATTGGATCCAATTACACAAGAAGAAATAGTAAAAGTAATTAGGAATTTGAAATTAAACATTTCACGGGTAAGGATGGCCTTTCGAATAATCTGTATAAAGTTTTTCAAAGGAATTGAGTCAATGCTTGTATATTTTATTCCAGTATTTTATGGAAACTGCTGTTTTCTTTCCCTCTTTTCTGAGGATTGCTGATTTACTTATTCAAATCTGGAGACAGACAAAATATTAAAAATTGGCGACCAATTACCTCTTAAATTCAGATTATAAAATCTTCACCAGTATTTTGAATAATCGGTTAAAAAATTACGCCAGATGGGTAATTTCTCCTTACCAGTTTAGTGGGATACCTAATAGGAAAATTCAGACAGCCTTAATGATCATACGAGAAGTTATTGAACATCTTTCTGAAGTGGAGTCACGGATGTATGATGGTCGCTGATTTGGAAAAGGCTTTTGATAGGGTATATTTGCCTTTTCATTTCTAAAGTTAATACATTATGGAGTTCCATTGCACATTGTTAATATAATTAAAAATTATATGAACATATTGTGTTCCCTTAGTGCAAGGTCAGACGGCAAAATGTTTCATTTACATACTGGGTTCGTCAGGTTGCCCTCTTAGCCCCCTACTCTATCTTTTTCTTTGGATCCCCTACTGCAAAATTAACTACTGTTCCATTGTGGCCAGGTATTTCTGATGGTACGGTTAAGGACAAACATCTTCTGGCACAGGCCTATGCAGATGATTTGATTGTATATTTCAAGATCATTCATATGTGCACATTTTTGACCGCATTTGAGGCTTTTTGAAAGTTTCGAATGCAAAATAAATGTGCACAAAACAAAAAGTTATTTATTGGAGCAACAGGTCATAAGGAAGCGGTGCAGGGTGGTATCCATTTTCCAGAACTCCCTTAAAGTTTTGGGCATACATTTTGGCCCCAAGAACACCCAGTTGAAAGTGGGATATAGCCCTACAAACAGTGGAGAATAAAGTCAATAGATGGAAAAGTGGAAATTGTCCAAACTGAAACGCATACATGTTATCAAACAGTTTCTTTTACCCTGTGTTCAGTATGTAGCTATGATTTTCTGCTCCCAGTGCATCTAGAAACTAAACTGTATGGTTTATTCTTTCAAATGGTTTGGGGTAATAGATTAAACCCCATTAAAAAGCTATACATATTTAAGTAAAAAACAAGGAGGTCTTGGGATGGTGGATCCAGTGATTTTTGCTCACTCTTTATTCATTATGTGTTCAGTGAAAAGTGGCTTCTGATTAGAAGCAGGAGTAGGGGATAAATGGATTTCCAGATCATTGGACAAATACTTTAGGAATTGGCTTCTTTGGCTCCAAAATAAATCCTCACATTTATATTCCACAGTATTTTAGACCAGCTGCACAAAATTATATAAATGGAAAATAGAGAAAGAGACAATTCTGAGTAATAGCATGAAATAATTTTATCAGATGGTAATGGCAAATTTACTTCCTTTAGAGCCATGTTTTAAAATTGCCCTTCTTCTTTGAATCCTAAAGTATTGGCCCAACTTAACTGTCTGATTGCCTCAAATGCAATGGGAAACACAGTGGCTAATATTCTATGGCTGCTTAAATGTTAGGGTAATGCCAAGTACAAAGCCATTGAAGAAAGGAAGTGTCCTTACTTGGATTGTATAAATACTGAGGAATCGATGGAGCATTTTCTTTTACACTGTTTCTATGCAAAGGGTTTGTGGGTTTATTTGGCGGCACTTTGGGGTTTTAAGTGGCTGAATTTTCTTACATATCAAATCTTGGTTTTAGGGTTTATCCAGCGACTCTTTCTGATTTTCATGAAGAAACACTGTCATTATTTTTGGATGTTTACGTTATTATTTATGGCAGGCAAGGTGTCAGTGGGTAATATATAAAAGAAAAATGCCTTATTTTTGTTTTAGTATTTTAGTTTCACAGGAACTCTCGAGTTTATGCTCAGGATGCTCGAAGGACAGTACAGACTCGGTTACTAAAAATGTGGAAAGGGTTTTTCATTTTATTAAGTTCAAATAATGTATAAAAATAATCTGATAATTACTCTGATTATTGTATAAGTTTGTTAGATTAAGTTTTGGTTCTTACTTTGTATAATTGATTACACTGAGTTGTTCTAATTATGTTTAATAATACAATAAAAACTCCCCTACTCTTTTCGATAAGTGCCATGGGATCTTTAACATCCACCTGAACTACCACCAAACCAGGCAGATGGGACCTTGGTTTTAACATCTCATCTGAAAGACGGCACCTCAGAAGTGCAGCACCCCTCTCATGCTGCACTACATTGTCAGTACTGAGATATTAACCCAGGTGCCAGATGTGGGAACTGAACCCACAGCCCTCTGATCTCCCGGCCTCAGAGGCGAGTGTGCTGCATACTGAGCCACTGACACTGTTCAGTGCCAGTTTAAGGGCTGTCACTTCATAGGAAACTAACAGAGCTTCTGGGAGAGCAAATGTCTTTGATATGATGGCCTGCACCTCACCAAATAAGGGTGGGGGTGCTCATCAAATGTTAGATGTATACACCAGTCATTTAAACTAAGAAAAGTGGAGCTGGAACAGCATACAACACAGGGACCAGTGGGCAGGTCACCACTCACCATAAAACTGGAACAACTAAAAATAAATTGCAAAGTACAGCAGAAGAGACCAACAAAGCAGGGCAACAAAAGAAGAAAAAACACCATCATACAAAAGGGGGGAAACAGTTATGGAGGGCAATGGTTACAAATGCAAGGAGCCTAACAAACAAGCTTCCCGACCTTATGTTCCATCATGGTGGAGGGGTAGACTTAGAAGCTGTAACAGAAACCTGGTTTGCAGATAACCATGACTGGGACACAACAATCCCAGGGTACAACCTTTACAGAAAGGACACAAAAGGAAAAAAGGGGGCAGGGGTGGCAATATATGTACAGGAGGAAATAAACACCATAGAGATACAGGAGTCTCCCAGAAAAACTGAGGCAGTATGGCTGGCAGCTGACACTGGTAATGGGGCAACCATCAGAAATGAAGTTGTGTGCTGGCCCGGTGGTGCTGAGGGCTGAGGCGCTGGACGACTAACCTCACGCCACACTGGCGACCCATGTTCGGGAATGGACATGGGGCACCAGGGGTTGGCAGGGAAGGGAAGGATCGAGCATCCCTAGGATTGCTCTCCTTCTCTGGGGAGGGGGGATTTCAGGGCTCGGTGATTGCCTGCCACCTAGCGGAGGCTCGGAGGTGGCACGTCAGTGCTGCAGAAGAAGGGCGAGAGTGCGGCAGGCACTTGGTGGGACATGCACGGAAGCATGCACGCTGCCGCCGCTGGTGCTATTACACGTTGCACCTCGAGGGGAACAGAGTAAATACAAGAAAAAAAACACAGAGTCCTCTGCGAATGACGATGGTTCCCTTCTGTGTTAGCCTGGGAAGGCACCTCTCTGAACGCTCATCTGGTCCTGTGGCTGAGTCACTCCCCACCCCGCCACGGAGGGTATGGCGCGAAGGTTATGGGAGGGGCCAGCTACCCAGAGCTCACATGGGGGCCAGATGCTGGCAGAGGACCCAGGGAGAAAAAATAAGTAGCTTCAAAAAGAAATGAAGTTGTATATAGGCCCTCATCATAGGGAGAAAATGGGGACAAGGAACTACTTGAGGCACTATACAAAATGGCAGACAAGGATGAGGTGATACTGGTAGTGGGATTTTAACCTACCTGACATACATTGGAAAACAAGATCAGCAGCATCAATGAGAAGCAGAGACTTTTTAATGGCCTTACAGGGAGCAGATCTGAGGCAGCTTGTAGATTCTTTAACAAGAAGCAAAGCCATTATAGACCTCATTCTCACAAACAGTGAGAGGGTAAAGGAGACTGCAGTAGGGTGCCATCTAGGGACTAGCAACCATTGTATGGTCAGTTTCAACATTATCACAGCAGACGACACCAGTCACTCCAACTTTAGGGTCTTAGTTTTCAGGTGAGCAGACTTTCAGAAAATGAGACATGGCCAAGCTGAAATCTGAAAAGAATGAGAGGGGGGAGGGGTTGAGAAAATCTTGGAAAACATTAAGGGTGCTATCAAGAAGGTCATGGACCAATACACCAGAAAAATAAGTAAGGTGAAAAAGAAAAGAAATCCACTCTAGTACTCCAAAGAGGTGGCAGCTATAGTGAAAGAAAAAAGGCTACCTACAGGAAATTCAAAGCAACAAATAAAGAAGAAGACAAGGATATGATACAAAGAGAAACTAAAGAAGGCCAGTAAATTAATAAAGAAGGCTAAAGCCCAAACTGAGATGAGGATGGCAGGAAGTGTAAAAAGAGGGGACAAGACCTTTTTAGATACACTGGGGAAAAAAGGAATACCAAGGGGGGGAATAGTAAGACTACAAGCAGAAGGGGGGGACCTAGGAGAGGAGGATGAGGAGAAGCAGAAGCCCTAAACAGGGACTTCTGCTCTGTATTTACGGAGGAGAGAAAGGGAAATAGACCAGCAATAAGAAGAAACAGCACTCCTGGACTAGTGATTGATACAAGCTCCTTCACAGCAGACCAAGTCCTGATGGCGCTAAACAACCTAAAAGTGGATAAGGCCATGGGACCAAATGACATGCACCCCAGAGTTCTGAAGAAAGTGGGGAAGGAACTTGCAGCACCCCTAGTGGAAGTCTTCACCAAATCACTGGTGATTGGGGAGGTTCCTAAGGACTGGAAGAGGGCAACCGTGGTCCCACTTCATAAATCTGATAGCAGGGTGGAAGCAGTAAACTACCACCAGGTGAGCCTCAGTTCTGTGGTGGGAAAATTGATGGAACCATTACTCAAGCAGAAGATAATAACATTCCTTGAAACCAGCAGGTAACAGAACATAAACAACATGGGTTCAAGGTGGAAAAGTTTTGCCAAACTAACCTAATCGAATTCTTTGACTGGGTTACCAAAACAGTGGATAATGGGGGGGGCAGTGGATGTAGTCTGCCTGGACTATAGCAAAGCCTTCAACTCTATCCCACACAGAAGGCTGGTAAAGAAGGTGGACTACATGGGGGTGGGACAGGAGGTGGTGGTGTGGGTGAAAAAGTGACTGCATAACTGAAAGCAAAGGGTGCAAGTAAACATCGCATTATTAGCAGAATGGAAGGTGACCAGCAGGGTACCCCAGGGTTCTGTGCTGGGGCCTCTACTATTCAATGTAATCATAGCCAACATTGCAAATGGGCTTGAAGGGAAGGTGTGTCTGTTCATGGATGACACCAAGATATGCAACAGAGTGAACTCCCCAGCAGGACAAATGAAAATGGAATTAGACCTAAAGAAACTGGAGCAGTGATCTAGAGCATGGTAGCTGAATTTGAACACAAAAAAGTGCAAGGTCTTGCACATAGGAAGTGGGAACCCTAAAAGGGAGTACTACTTGGGAGGAGAAAGACTAGCAATGACCAGCCAAGAGAGTGATCTAGGTTGTTTTCTTTAAACTTTATGTTTATTGATCTTGCAATAGACATACAGCCAAGATATCCTGAGACAGTACATTAGGATTCATTATAATATATTCCACAGGAGGGTGCCTCCCCTCTTAATACATGCATATTAAATATTTTGTACCGTTTCTATTAGGTGCATCCTTGGGAGGAATTCAGTAAACATATTTTAATATGAATTATTATCTAGTTATTATTTGCCATTCAATGAGCTCATGAGCTGCATGATTCTTAAACTTCTATAGATCAAAAAGGATTACAAGTTCCTTCTCCTGTGTACAAGGAATGAATGCTCATGCATTTTACATTAAATGGTACTTTAGCAGTAACATCAGAATATTTTAAATCTTCTGAAAACTACACTGTGAACCATAACTGTAAACATACTTCTGGAACTGTGGTTTTAAAACTACCAACTGTTGGGATAAAAGATAACTTTAGGGGAGAACTTTTAACAGGGCACCCCTGTTCTTCACAATTTAGTACACTATAAAATGCCAAGGCTATGATAGGCATATCCATATAAGTCCTGCTTGCAACCATTCTTGGTACAGTATTTGAATACTCTGAAATGGAGCTTAACAGGAAATATTTATAGTATTAAACTGAGTTCTTTAACTGTGTCCAACAAGCCTTGTATTTGTACTTTATAGTATGCAACACATCGCAAACCTGGTGAGCAGCCATGTGGCATTCCAATCAGGTCTCCTCCTCTTCATCTGCATCTTCTCGGTCCGACTGGCCAGAAGATTCCCTATGTTTCTGCGGTGGGCTATGTCTCTGGGCCCATTTCAGTGCTTCGATTCGGTCTGAAAAAATATAAACTTTCCCCTCATGTACGATCCTAAGTCTCACAGGGAAAAGCATGTTATGGGGAATTTATGCTTCATGTAGGTCAGCACAGACCCCATTGTATCTCTCCTTCCTTTGCCGGGTAGCAAAACTCAAGTCCTGGTATAATTGCACTTGTATTCCTTCATACAGCAAAGTTTTTTTCTGTCTGGCTAATGCCAATATAAATCCCTTGAGCCAATACCATCCAAGAAGCTACTGGTATGCTTTCTGGATCTGGATATGCCTGTCTGAGAAGGGCTGCCCCCAGCTGTTGAGCCAGCCACTCTGAGATAAAGAGGACAAGGTGATCTCCCTGGCTCCGTTCAGGCATCCCAATAATTCTAAGATTTGTAGCCCTGGCCTGATTTTCCAATGTCTCAAGCCAGGTTCTGAGGTGTGTGTTCTCTTTGACTAGGTTAGCCGCTGTGCCCATAGCTGCTTCTGAGCATTTGTGGGACTCCGATGTTTCCGTTTTAATTACTTTTACCACTGCTTCCATCGTACTCACCCTGGTTGTCAGAAAATCACATTTTGCAGACAGCCCTGACACAGTGCTGATTAAACAATTATTAATTTATTTTTTTTAATTCAAATTTTATTGGTTTTAACATATACCAAGCACTGATCCATCTTAAATATGGTATGTACATAGTTAGTATGAAAACTTAGAGGAACAGCACTGCCCTCTCACCCTACCCTTCCCACCATCCTTCTCCCCTACACCCCGCACAGAACCATGTCAAAGAGCCAGCTCACATTACAGAACAGGACTACAATATGGCAATTACAATAAGTATAGAGTATACAGGGGGCCCCATAGCATGTTAAATCTTTTAAGTATTTGATTAAGGCTTGCTATAGTTTTTTCAGTCCTAAGATTAGCCAGGAGCTCATGGAACTACTCCGTATAGGTCATTTCTTCAGTATCCTTCCAGTGTTTTAAAACCAGTTTCTTGACTGACATTGACATTAAAATTATATGATATTTACGTCTAAGCATGTGGACCTCTGAGAGGTCTCCTAAAAGACAGATTTTGGGAGTAAACAAATCATTCAAACCTAAAAGAGGATCCACCCTCTGTTTAATAAGAGTCCATAATTTGGCCACTTTTGGACAGGTCCAAAAAATATGGAGCAAATTTCCTTCCCCTTGTGAGTATCGAACACAAGTAGAAGAGTCAGAGTAACCAAAATTAGCTAACTTTAAAGGAGAGTAATATAAATTATTTAATATCTGGAACTGCATAAGTCACAGCCTATCTTGAGTAACAAAGTGGTGACAATTTCGCCACAGGTGAGGCCAATCAATAGTCTTTCCCAGGGAAAAGGTGGACCAGAAAACTGTACAGTCAAAAACATCCTGGATATCTCAGATTATACAGGGTCTCATATATTTTGGAAACTGCATGTGGAAGTATCACTAATGGTCACATTTCTGTCCAGAAAGGTGGGGTGAGTGAGTTTGAATAGACCTGTCCAAATTTTTTAACCAAAAGATTGCGAAAATTTTGAAAATATTGGACACTGGAATACTGGTTTTAGCCATTATTTTGGAGGCGAGACAGATCCCATTATCCTTAATAAAATAACTAATTGAACATTCTCCTAATTGTGGTTACCATCCCGAGGAAAGAGTTTTACCTTCTATCTTGATATTGGGATTGTCCTAAATAGGTGGGAACATGTCACAAGTGTGAGTATATTTAAGGAAATTTCATAGCTGGGAGTGAATTCTAATGGAGACAGCAATGAGTTATGTCTTTAATGACAATGGGAGAGATTTCAACTTCATATGTAGAACAGAAGTCGGGGAGATTCCATGCATTTTCAGGAGGTCCTTTTCAATCTGGAGTGATATTGGTATGAACAATGAGGAGGCTGACTGGTTTCCGGAATCTACCCATCTAAGATATTTATTGGCCTAACTGGCCCAATAATAGAGACCCAGATGTGGTAGTCGTAGACCACCTTTAACTTTAGGAGTTGCTAGCTTGTGAAAAGCCAGTCTGGATCTTTTCCCGGCCCAGATAAATTATGTGAAAAGGCCATGTACCTTTTTAAACCAAGTTAAAGGGAGCCAGAGATTTAACAAGCTAAGGGGATACAAAATTCAAGGAAAAACATTCATTTTTAACAGGTTAATTTTACCCCAAAGTTATAATGGGAGAAAAGACCATCTTTGCAGATCTTGTTTAATAGTATGTAGGATGGAGTCTAAATTTATTTTTGGAAGATAAGTACAGTTTCTCATTAATTCAATATCTAGGTACCGCAGAGAGTTTGTTTTTCAAGAGAGCCCCATATTGGAAATATTGTGTTTCATAACCTTATGGTTAAGGGGAAAGACTACTGTCTTTTCAATGTTTAGCTTGTAATTAGACATTTTACTAAATTCTCCAATAATTTTTAACATGTGAGGTGTTGAGGAGGCTGGGTGCGATACTTGAAGGAGCAGGTCGTCTTCATATTCCGAAACTTTCACTATATGACCTTGAATGGAGATGCCTTGAACCCCTGGAGCTGCCTTCAATCTATTGATAAGGGGCTCTAAATATAGATTGAAAAGCAGGGGAGATGGGGCATCCCTGTCTTGCACCAGATTGGAGTGAGAATGCTTCTGATAAGACTTTCTTACTAGAAATATGTGCTGTGGAAAATCTGTAAAGGGTATTTATCCATTTTTGAAAAGTCTGGGGGAAGTGGAAAGCTTTCAGGGTTCGCAAAAGGTAAGCACAGTTGACCCGATCAAATGCCTTCTTGGCATCCAGGGACACCAAGGCAGCAGGGAAATTGTCATCTCTGGACACCCAGAAGACATGTTCCAAGGTACGCAAATGATCCGAAGAGGTTCTCCCCTTCATGTAGTCCACCTGTTCTGATCCTATTAAGTCTGGGAGAACCATGTTAATGCAATTGGCTAAGAGTTTGGATAACATTTTAATATCTTGATTGAGAAAGGAAATTGGCCTGTAATTAGTCAATAAATCAGGAGCTTTATTGGGTCTCAGCAAAAGAACAATAAGGGCCTCAAATAGGGTCTTATCAACTTCAGCCCTGGATATAATATAATGGAAAAGTGGAGCCAATAAAGGTGTAAGCTGGTTTGCAAATATTTTATAGAAATTTGGAGAAAAACATCTGGTCCAGGGAGTTTTTTTAAGTAGGGAGATCTTTAATTACTTGTTTTATTTCTACTTGTGAACTAGGCATTGTCAAAGTAGATTGTTGTATATCTGACAGGTGAGGTAGGTGAAAGTCTGTCAAGTATTGACCAATTTGCAAAATAGAGGGAGGGTCTCCCATGGGACCATATATTTTTTTTTAAAGAAGTGCAGAATTCAGCTACTATCTCTGAAGGAGATGTTAGCAAGGAACCATTGGTCATGGATCATATTGCTGCAATTAATCTGGAAGATTCTTGTTGTTTAATATGCAAAGCCAATAGATGCCCTGCCTTCTCCCCTTGATCAGTGTAAGAGGCTTTAACTTTAAGAATTGCATATTCTGCCCGTTCCCTTAGTAGTTCCAAATAGAAATCGTTCAGCTTAACCAGCTCTTGTCAATGCTGTTCTGAAGTATGAGGGGAGAGATTGGATTCTTTTGCTCGAATTTGAGACAAAAGAGACTGAATTTGATTCTCTATATCTTTTTTTCCTTTTTGAGGCCAAACCAATTAGTATCCCTCTCATATATACCTTAAATGCAGACCACTCCACATCTGGTTTCCCAGTGGAATTTAAGTTACCGGAAATAAAATGAACAATTTGATCAGAAATATATTTGACTACTCCTGGTTCTTTCAATAGTTGATTGTTGAGTTTCCACCATGTTCCTTTTTTAGGAATTGAAGAAAAGGAAATCTAGCATGAAATTAGGGAATAAACTGATGGGGATCCTGGGTGAATTGACAAGTCTAATACTCCAGGGAGGCATGATTGTGTGATTAAAAGGTTATCAATACGGGAAGAGGTCTGATGTACTTCGGAAGTAAATGTATACTGCTTCCTAGTGGGATGGAGGACTCACCAAATGTCACATAAGCCTAGGTGATCCACAAAATCTCGTACTGCTCTTTGAGCCGGGGAAAGACCTTTACGGGAAGTTCCAGAATGATTTAAACAAGGGTCAAATGTTATATTGAGATCACCCACAATAATCATCGGGGTAGATAAAAGGGGGGTTAGTACATTGATTAAGTGCATGAAAAATCCAGGAGAGTCAACATCCTGGCCATATATTCTACCAAGTAAGATGTTTTCCATGTGCAGGGTGTCTACAACAAAAATGAATCTGCCCTGGGGGTCTTTAATAATTTGAGATGGGGAAAAGGAAACAGATCTGGCAATTAGGAGCATTACCCCACCACTTTGGGTAGAACCTCCTGCTGAGAATATTTGACTTATGTGCTGTCTTTGTAATTTCGGGGCTTCTGAGTCCAACAACTGTGACTTTTGTAAACAAAGTACATCGATCTTCAATAGAGGTAGTGTTTTAATATTTTATACTGCTTAAGTTTCTGACGTGCCCCCTTAACATTCCGGGAAGCCCATGTTAATGATCTATCATTACTTTCTGAAATAAAGGGCCAAGGGCTATTGAATTTAGGTATCTTATCCCACATTACAAGTAGCCATGTTATCATTGGTTCTGTGTTACCCACCCCTAACATCCTCCTTCCCCTAACAACTCCCCAAAACAGCTCTTTAGTACTTGTACTAGTTGAATAATAACTAAATGAAAAACATCCCTTGCCCTCCCACCTCCCCTTATTGTTATGAAATACGCTTTGCAGTACATCACTCATAAACCCATCTCCCCCAGCCCTCCAGACCTTTCCCAAAATTATCAACTATAACTGTACTATCTCTACTAATCTAGAGAAAACCCACAAGCTTTCTACTTGAGATTGATAAGTATACCAAATATGGATCCTAACATATAACATGTTTGCAAACATAGCCTATAGTACTAAATCAGTTTTATGTAGCTGTTACCCCAATAAAAGAAACTGAGAATATTAAGCCTAAAAGCATCGCTACTATGAGCCAATAAACCTTCAGATTAGAACACTTAGTCCTGAAAATAAAGCTATTTGAAAAATTCCTAATACTTTGTAAGAAAAGCGTCCTGGATAAGACCAAACCTATAATTTCAACGTGTAAAATGAGCAACAGGTTTATAACATTATATCTATTATAATTACACAGGAGGTATATCAGTTCTGTTCAAAAATTCAGCATCTAAATGAACTAGGACCTCTCTCTGCAACAGACGCTTTATGCCTTTCTCTCAGGTATTTCTGAGAGTGAAAAGAAAAGAAAAGAAAAGAAAAGAAAAGAAAAGAAAAGAAAAGAAAAGGCACCTAAAATCTGGGATTACATGTTTTGCTGAGATCAGGAGTCTTAAAAGAAATGCAGCAGTACCAGCATATTGCCATATTAAGGATGGAGTTTTGCCGTGTATTCTCGGTGAAAATCCCAAACTCAGTGTCTCTTTCTAAGGAACTCTTCCTTTGAACTCTGTGATCATCTAACACTGATATCCAAAATCACCCAATTTCTATATATAAAACTGAGGAAGCCTGTATACTACTGCATATAAAACATTAAGGTATGGGGGGGGGGGATCGCTATTGAAGTGATCTGTAGGTCTTTCCTGGAAAATGCTTTATTCCCCTCCAGTGGCCAATTTGATGTATTACCACCTTAAAAGTTGCTGTGTTTATGATTTTAAGCTTACGCAGACTCACAGAGGCTGGTGTGTCTTCCAAGTATCCCAGTCACTTGGAAAGGGGAGAAAACCTTTCAGCAATAAAATTCTGGGGTGCTAGAGTGAGTCAAAGAGACGCATTGCTGTGCCTTGCAAAATTGCTCCAGAATGTTTATAAAATCAGGGGAAAAGAAGCGAGAGCCCTCATAAAAGAGTATTTTTCAAAGCACTACTGTTTATTTCAACTGAGCATTTAAAGCATAGTTACCCCTGCCGCCATGGTAAAAGAGTATGACTTAATAAGTCTCTTATATGGATCAAGTCATACGAAAGAGGTCAGGAAAAGCAGCCTTAAGCTTTGTAGTAGCTGTGTCCAGGACTTCATAACTCTCCCAGCTGCCAGCCACCAATACTTGCAATTTAGCGGGATAAACCATCCTGAACTTTATGCCAGCAGCAATCACCTTTGAGACCAGGGGGTGGAATGCTGTTCGTCGTTGCCTTACCGTGGCAGGAACGTCCTGGGCAATTCTGATTTTATTGCCCTCCCATTGGACTTCACGTAGCTCCTTCACCTTGGCCAAAAAGTGCTGACACTCAAATTAATTTAAACAACGAACGATTAATGGCCGTGGAAAGGACTATGTCAGTGGTTTTGGGGTAAAGGGCATGATGTGTTCATTCAATTATATATTTGGAGCCAAATGGTGAGGGGTCGGCTATTTTTTCTATCAGTTCTTGTACAAATAGCATGGCATCTTGACCTTCTTCCCCCTCTGAGAGACCTAGAAGGACCGCATTATTTCTATGACTGTGGCCCTCTAGGTCTTCCACCTTCATTTCAAGTTGTGCCATTTATTGTCTTATGGAGGTCAGGAAGGGGTCCAGTTTATCTGCCCACTTTTCTAGTGAACAAATACAAGCTGAATTGTCAGAGGTTCGTTTGGAGATGTCTTTGAAGGCCTGGGAGAGTGATTTAAGCTCTTTAGTAAAACTCTGCAATTCTTCACGAAAAGGCTTGAACTCTTCCAGGAATCTCTGAATAGTCAGGGGTTCTTGTACACCCGAAGTACTGCTACAAGCTGAAGCATCTGATGCACTGGTGGCCCGAGGCATTTTAGGGGCCTTTTCAGTCGTGACCGGCGGCATGTGTTTCTTCAGTGGTTTCTTCATTTTAATATCCATGAAGCAAGAAACGTGTCCCCTCTTCCAGTAAAAAGGTTAGTCCATGCTATTTAAGTAGAAGAAGATGTAATTAAATTAGGTATGCAGTAGAAAATGGAAATAAATCAGCTTGGGAGGCTGGATTGGAGTAGTGGACCTGCTTCAAGCATGCTGCATCACGTGGTCTGAACAATTAATTTTATGACCAAGACTTTGTAAGGTTTCATCCTTGCTTGTATCTTCCTCCGTAATAGTGCCGCCCTGTGGGCAGTCTGGAATTAGTTTTGTTTTCCACTCCTTCTTGTTGTCCCCTATCCTTCTTCAAATTCCCCATCGTGAATTACCAGCAATTCTGATTGCTGGATCTGTAGCCTGCTCAAACAAGTTCCTCCAGAAAAGTATTTATTTACTCATTTTAAAATTTCTTTAGATCGAGCTGTAGTCTCAGGTGACCGCCATGCTGAGGTTCAACAGTGCCCCCCAGTGAGCTGGGGGTTTTAATATCAGATGACTTAAAAGTGAGCAGACAGTGTGAAAAGACAGCACTTAAAGCCAGTGGCATGCTGGGATGCATTGGGTGGGGAATCACAAGCCAGAGCAGAGAAGTGCTACTGCAGCTGTACAGGGCATTTGTCTGTCCCCATCTGGAATACCGTGTCCAGTTTTGGAGACCACACCTCAGATTGTACATTTTATTTATTGAGTTATTTATTGAGAAGTCAGAATTACATCCTTTTAGCTAATAGTTCCTTTACAAAGGATCCTCGTCAAGACATAGGCAGGGGATAATACACATGGGTAGGAGACAGTAGCAGCCAGAGGCATTGGCAGCAATCAAACAATTGGTAACATACAGTAATCACAATAGGATAAAATAAGGCAAAGCTTAAGATAACTTACAATAACATAGTCATAACACTGGTACAAGGTACATAGGGATACCGTACTCTTAGCAGGAACAGTAAGAAAGTGCAACAGCCAATATGAGCATAAGCAAGAGAGATCAGGTGTGGAAGCTAAAACAGCTATGTCAGTATCCTAACAGTTAGTTGGAGAGTCACCTGTAGAGTGCAGCCAATGGGAGGGTATGCTTCAGGCTTAGGGCCAGTAAAAGAGCCAGTTAGGCCACAGAACTATAGGTAGAAGGGTAGCTCAAAGAAGCATGTCATGTGCAGAGAAGGGGTGGCATTGTTGCACATTACTAGAGTAGTTGGGGGGGTGAAGGGGGGCAATGGGGGCACATCTGGTGTAGGTGGTGGGAACAGGGGGATACAAGGCAGTTGAACCTGGGCAGATGGGGTGGTGGACTTCATAGCTCAGTGGATCAGGGAACTGGATCAAGAGGGGGTTGTGGGCATTATGGGCCCCCAAAAGGCAGTGACTCCCGGCAATTGCCCAGTAGGAAGGAGGCTAGTAACAGGTCAGGTCAGGTGTGACAGTAGCAGCATTATGGAGGGGAGATACTATTTTGGAGCACAGATTTAAAGTGACCAAGGTGAGTGAAACTTGTGGTGGAGAGTGGAAGCTCATTTAATAAGGTGGGGGCCCTGACCGCAAAGGTTCACCTTCCTAGGGCAGTTCTCCTGAATGGGAGTACTAGAGCTTGCTTAGAAACACTTCTTGTAGCATGTTCATTAGGAGCAGGGTTGAATAAAGCTTGTAGGGAGGGAAACGCAAGTCCAAGTAGGGCCTTCTTTACCAGCAGGTAGGAGTGGAGCTTAATGCGATCCATAAGCGGAAGCCATTTTGTCCTAATGCATATGTCACCTGTGTGTGTTAGACGATCTGCACCTAAGACAAATCTACAGGCTTTGTTGAGGTTTGTGTGGACTCTGAGCATGCTCGTTTCAGGGGCTGAGCTTAATATCACGTTCCATAGTCCAGGTTGGGTAGTACTGTGCCTGCAACCACCAGGAGTTTGACCTCAGGTGTGAGGCAGAATAAGAGCCTATAGAGGACCTACAGTTTCCTGTTGGCTGCAGTGTTGGTATTTCAGATATGCTCATCAAATGAAAGGGACTCATCTATTGTGATTGACATTGACTTAATAGAGGCAGTACAAAGGAAGGCAACAAAAATGGTACATGGAGTACATCAAATGTCATATGAGGACAGGTTGAAGGACTTAAACATGTACTCCCTGGAAGAGAGGAAGGAAAGGGGAGACATGATTGAAACCTTCAAGTACATTAAGGGTATAAACAAGGTACAGGTGCAGGAACTTTTTGATTCCAAGGAGGGTAGCAGAATGAGGGGTCATTATCTTAGACTGAAAGGGGCCAATGTTAGAAAGTTCTTCTTCATGAAGAGGGTGGTGAACATCTGGAGCAGCCTACCTTCAGAGGCCATGGTGGCAAAGATAGTCAAGGGGTTCAAAAACACTTGGAATAAGCACAAATAAATCATTTTAAACGATGGGCTAACAGGGTTGTAGGTAGAAATCTATACTCCATGGGCAGACTAGATGGACCTTGAGATCCCCTTCTGCCATCACCTTCTACATTTCTATGTCTGTTTCTAAGATCATGTGACTGAGGTGTTCCACTGACTGCAGACTGCTGGGCTGATAGTCAAGGTGGAGAAGTGTCAAATAGGAATGGCACAGTAGGTACATCTTTGGCACAGGAGGAGTGGTTACATCTGGCCTGTGTCAGTGAAAACTTAAGCCATGCAGGGATGGGCCACACCCATGACTATGAGAAAAGTTGGGGCCTTCCAAGGGACAGCAGGGTACTACCATAGGATTGTGCTAAATTTCAGCAGCATAGTCAAACCCCTATCCAGTCTCACTATGAAGAAAATGCCTGACGAGGTTCGGTGGACAGAAACCTTCAATACCATGTTTTGCCACCTAAGAGAGCCATTGCATCGGGCACCTGTGCTCACCAGTATGAACTATTCTTTAAGGTTTATTGTATATGTAGCTGCATCTGATCATGGGATAGGCACCATTTTGAGTCAGGTTGCGCACTCAAGAAAGGAACACCCAGTCATGAACCTGAACAAGAAGCAGCCTCCCAGAGAGGATGCCTATGCCACATTTGAAAAGGAGTTTCCAGGTATTATCTGGGCTTTATGGAAGCTACAACCTTATCTGTATTGGAAGGAGTTCACCCTAGTCACTGATCAAAACCCCCTTACATGGCTGATTAGGACTAGTGAGCGAAATCACCCTGGTGCTGAAGTCCTTTAATTTGGACATTAAGCACCACAGTGGGTCACAGCACAAAAATGTTGTTGGGCTGTCTAGACAAAAGCCAGGACCAAGAAGAAAAAAAATGGGAGCGGTTCTGTGAGGAACTAGTGTGGTGCTCACACAAAGAGTGAACTGAGGGCACAGCAAGTGGACCCAGTTGTCTCACATGAAAAAAGAAGCATCCATTAGGATTTGTAAAGGAATGCATTTTTAATTTCTCTGGCAGAGAGGGGGAGATGTAAGAATAATTTTGTGCTGTCTTGATGTAACAAAAATGTTGTACTTAATTTAAATTAATTCTGTCTGCACTGATATTAGTTAGAATCTAATCAGCTGAAGGGACGAAGCAGTCAACCTGAAAATAAGAGGAATGTTTTTATCAGAAGACAGACCAGCTGTCTCTGAGGGTAATTTCAGTATCTTTGTCCTGTAAATGACAGGATCCCCTTGTCAGTTAATAGGAGAACTTCAAAGTAGAGAAGTCTTTTTCATGTCAGGAAACTGAGGATGATTCCTTGTAGAGCACACAGCAAGTAAATGAATGAGAGGTGGTCATATGATGGTGGGCTAGTGGCAGGACACATCTTGCAGAGCTCCTTGCAATGGGCACATAAAAGTTACATTTCCTGCTGACATCCCCTTTCTGATTGCACTATATTTTAATTATCTGTGTTCTCCAGTGCACTAGTTTTTGATCAGTATGACTATTTTATGATTATGTTTATTTATTTCGTTACCTGAAGAATCCAGGGCCCGTTCACCTCCACCAAAGCGCTAAAAAGATAATTTGTTCTCGCCAGGGTCTCCAGAACCATTTGAGCTGCACACTATTAATTCCCTTGCCACTGATCTTGCCACAATTAAATGAGTGCTTTTTGAGCTGGTTGTAGATTTTAGCTCCATCAAGCCTACTCTTGAGTTCCTGACCATCATATTACTGACACCAAAACTCGAATCTCTTATTTGAAAGATAGATCGCACAAGATTGAGCCGGAGCTAACAGAAATGCGATGGAAATCATCTTGCCTAGAGGAACATCTAGAAGACCAAGAATCAAGGAGTTGGAGGAATAATCTAATCATATCAGGCATACCAGAGCATGTGAAGGATACTGGCCCAATATTATATGTACAACAGCTTTTCGAAAAGTTGGCCAGTCCTTCCCCCTTTGGTCCCTGTTATATGATAGAAAGCGCCCACTGCTCTCTAAAGTGATACCTCCATCAGGGCAAAAGCCGAGGATTCTCATCTTTCACCTGCCTAATTTCAGGGACAAAATTCACATTCTAAGGTAAGGGAGAAAAAGAAATTATGGTGTGAAGACTCGAGGATGTACACTTTTAGCGACCTGAGCCCTGGCATAAGGAATAAGCAATGGGCATATAAGGATGCGAAGAACAAGCTCTATAGTGCAGGTATACATTTTATCCTTAGATATCCTGCTACTTTACACATTCATACAAATGCAGGTGAACTCCATTTTAAGTCAGCAGTGGAGGCACAGATCAAACTCCCTAAGCATTTTTCAAATATGTTTCCCATGTTGTGCACCCCAGTTTGCTGATTGGCAGTATCGGTAAAGACATTAGTCTTGCAGCCTTCTGAAGTGCACTCCAGATATAAGAACTTTGTTGGATTTCTGTGTTAACTGGACAGTCAGTGATAAAAATGCTGCTCCACAAACTGTCTTTTAGTTTGCTTTTGGAGCCTACTCCACTTTGAATAAAGTCCTGGCTTGGAAATCAGACTTGGACTCATATCTTGTGTTCTCTGATACAGCATGCTAATCCTTTCCAAAATGAATACAGACCTGTGTGCCAGTATATTCTATTTACCACTTGTTTTACATGGTGGACTACTGATATAAAGACTTTGTTGGGTTTCTGTGTTAACTGGACCGTTAGCGATAAAAATGTTGCACTGCAAATTGTTTTTCTTCTAGTTTGCTTTTGGAGTCTACTCCATTTGAATTTTGATTAAGGTCCTGGCTTGGAAATTAGACCTGATTTGTATCTTGTGTTCACTGATACAGTATGCTAATCCTTTCTGAAATGGAGACAGACTTGTAGGACAGTATATTCACTTTAAGGGATTTTTTTTTACATGGTGGACTTGAGGAAAACAAATTCCTTTTTTTTCTCTTTTTTCTCTCTTTCAGGAATGTTAGACCTTGCCTTTGATGGACACGGAAGTGCTTTCTCATAGAGGCCAGCTGTTTTTCATATATTTATTCTGCTTTAGTGACCACATACCCACCCATATTAATGTTGTGCATTCTTATTTTATTGGAAATGGACTATTTGGAATCAGTTTATCCACTTTACCTTTTGGCTTGCCAATCTCCATTTATGTTTCTTTTGTCACACTAACTTCCTTCTTCTTCTTCTTCTGATACTCTATGGTCCTCTTATAACCTGCCTAAATGGTCAGTTCCTTCATTCAGACTCTTTATTGTTAACTGTGTCTACATAGTCCTTCTTTACTGCTTTCTGTTTCTTTATGTTATGTTTTCTGTTCTGACTTATTCTTTAATTGACCCCTCTAGATTTTCATCCATGGTTTTCTCATTTATGCATTTATCTATAGTTTTATATTGATCATGCAAGGTCAGCAGATTTTTCAAACCCTTTTTATTTTAGGTATCAGTTTTGGGAGGAGCATAAGTATTGTTATGACACCATTTTGCCTTGAATATGTTATAGACAATGGGGTGTCATATCTACTATGTTTATTTTTCTTTTTTTTTTACCTGTTACACTTACTTAGTAATTCAATTGGATAGCAAGGGGGATGGCAACTTCTATATAGCTTCAATATTTTTATGGCCTTCAGGAGCCATTGCAATGTCTCCTGGAACCCTCATGAACCTGACTGCAGGAGCACGGTTGGAGGACCAGTGATGGTTATGGTACCCCATAGGGTTACCAATGTAAATAATCTTTCTTGTTTACTTTGTTTAAATTTCTATTGTTGAGGGTGGGGGGGTAGTGAGTGCCTGTTATATTTGTGAATTCTTTTCTTGGTTGGCGTTTTTGGTACAGGTGAGAATACTTTACTCTTGTTGACTAAATGTCAAATAGATTCAGATTTGCAACCTGGAATATAAGTGGAGCATGGTCAAAAATTAAGAGATATCAAATTATTAAACATTTGGTCCATTATGGGATACAATTAGCCTTTCTGCAGGGGACTCATTTGTTACCATCTGAATGCACATTATTTTGTAGAGAGTATATAGGACAAACACATGGAGTGGGAGACAGTGCTTGGTGAACAGGCTTTACTGCCCTCATAGAATGATCAGTGCACCATCCTTATTGAGGTGTTGGAGGATCCTGCAGGTCACTATGTCCTTATACATGGGCACTTGCAACAAGCAGAAGTCCTCCTGGGAGCAATTTGTGGCCCTAATGTGACACGCCATAATTTTTCATGGAGTTATCTTCTTCTGATTCTTTATGGTCCTATTATAACCTGCCAAAACAGTCAGTTCCTTCATTCAGATTCTTTACTGTTAACTGTGTCTACATGGTCCTTCTTTACTGCTTTCTGTTTCTTTATGTTGTGTTTTCCATTCTGACTACTTCTTTGATTGACCTCTCTCAATTTTCATCCATGGTTTTCTAATCTATGCATTTATAAATAAATTTATATTGATCATGCAAGGTCAGAAGATTCTTCAAACCCTCCTTATTTTGGGTATCCATTTTGGGGGGGGGCACATAGCTATTGTTATGACACCATTTTGCCATGAATGTGTTATAGATAATGGGGTGTCATATCTACTATGTTTCTTTTTACTTTTTTTTTTAGCTATTACACTTACCTAGTAATTCATTTGGATAGCAAGGGGGCTGCCAGCTTCTATATAGCTTCAATGTTCTTATGCCCTTCAGGAGCCATTGTGATGTCTCCTGGAACCCTCATGGACCTGACTGTGAGTGTGTGGTTGGAGGACCAGGGATGGTTAAGCTACCCCATAGTGTTACCTATGTAACTCATTTTTCTTGGTTACTTTGTTTGTTTAAATTTATATTGTTGGGGGGGTAGTGAGTGCCTTTTAAATTTGTGAATTATTTTCTTGGTTGGTGTTTTTGATAAGGGTGAGAATACTTTACTCTTTTTTGACTAAGTGTCAGATATACTCAGATTCTCAACCTGGAATATAAGTGGACTATGGTCAAAAATTAAGAGATAGCAAATTATTAAACATTTGGCCCATTATGGTATACAATCAGCCTTTCTGCAGAGACTTATTTGTTACCATCTGAGTAAACATTATTTCATAGGGAGCTTTGTTGGGTCTCTGCAAAAGAACAATAAGGGCCTCAAATAGGGTCTTATCAACTTCAGCCCTGGATATAATATAATCGAAAAGTGGAGCCAATAAAGGTGTAAGCTGGTTTGCAAATATTTTATAGAAATTTGGAGAAAAACATCTGGTCCAGGGAGTTTTTAAGTAGGGAGATCTTTAATTACTTGTTTTATTTCTACTTGTGAACTAGGCATTGTCAAAGTAGATTGTTGTATATCTGACAGGTGAGGTAGGTGAAAGTCTGTCAAGTATCGACCAATTTGCAAAATGGAGGGAGGGTCTCCCATGGGACCATATAATTTCTTTTAAATAAGTGCAGAATTCAGCTACTATCTCTGAAGGAGATGTTAGCAAGTAACCATTGGTCATGGATCATATTGCTGCAATTAATCTGGAAGATTCTTGTTGTTTAATATGCAAAGCCAATAGATGCCCTGCCTTCTCCCCTTGATCAGTGTAAGAGGCTTTAACTTTAAGAATTGCATATTCTGCTCGCTCCCTTAGTAGTTCCAAATAGGAATCATTCAGCTTAATCAGCTCTTGTCAATGCTGTTCTGAAGTATGAGGGGAGAGATTGGATTCTTTTGCTTGAATTTGAGACAAAAGAGACTGAATTTGATTCTCTATATCTTTTTTTCCTTTTTGAGGCCAAACCAATTAGTATCCCTCTCATATATGCCTTAAATGCACACCACTCCACATCTGGTTTCCCAGTGGAATTTAAGTTACCGGAAATAAAATGAGCAATTTGATCAGAAATATATTTGACTACTCCTGGTTCTTTCAATAGTTGATTGTTGAGTTTCCACCATGTTCCTTTTTTAGGAAGTGAAGAAAAGGAAATCTAGCATGAAACTAGGGAATAAACTGATGGGGATCCTGGGTGAATTGACAAGTCTAATACTCAAGGGAGACATGATTGTGTGATTAAAAGGTTATCAATACGGGAAGAGGTCTGATGTACTTCGGAAGTAAATGTATACTGCTTCCTAGTGGGATGGAGGACTCACCAAATGTCACATAAGCCTAGGTGATCCACAAAATCTCGTACTGCTCTTTGAGCCGGGGAAAGACTTTTACGGGAAGTTCCAGAATGATCTAAACAAGGGTCAAATGTTACACTGAGATCACCCACAATAATCATCGGGGTAGATAAAAGGGGGGTTAGTACATTGATTAAGTGCATGAAAAATCCAGGAGAGTCAACATCCTGGCCATATATTCTACCAAGTAAGATGTTTTCCATGTGCAGGGTGTCTACAACAAAAATGAATCTGCCCTGGGGGTCTTTAATAATTTGAGATGGGGAAAAGGGAACAGATCTGGCAATTAGGAGCATTACCCCACCACTTTGGGTAGAACCTCCTGCTGAGAATATTTGACTTATGTGCTGTCTTTGTAATTTCGGGGCTTCGGGGCTCAGTTCCTTCATGCAGACTCTTTATTGTTAACTGTGTCTACACGGTCCTTCTTTACTGCTTTCTGTTTCTTTATGTTATGTTTTCTGTTCTGACTTATTCTTTAATTGACCCTTCTCGATTTTCATACATGGTTTTCTCATTTATGCATTTATCTATAGTTTTATATTGATCATGCAAGGTCAGCAGATTTTTCAAACCCTTTTTATTTTAGGTTTCAGTTTGGGGAGGAGCATAAGTATTGTTATGACACCATTTTGCCTTTAATGTGTTATAGTCAATGGGGTGTCATATCTACTATTTTTATTTTCCTTTTTTTTTACCTATTACACTTACTTAGTAATTCAATTGGATAGCAAGGGGGATGGCAACTTCTATATAGCTTCAATGTTTTTATGCCCTTCAGGAGCCATTGCAATGTCTCCTGGAACCCTCATGAACCTGACTGCGGGAGCACGGTTGGAGGACCAGTGATGGTTATGGTACCCTATATAGGGTTACCAATGTAAATAATCTTTCTTGTTTACTTTGTTTAAATTTCTATTGTTGAGGGTGGGGGGTAGTGAGTGCCTGTTATATTTGTGAATTCTTTTCTTGGTTGGCTTTTGGTACAGGTGAGAATACTTTACTCTTGTTTACTAAATGTCAAATAGATTCAGATTTGCAACCTGGAATATAAGTGGAGCATGGTCAAAAATTAAGAGATATCAAATTATTAAACATTTGGTCCATTATGGGATACAATTAGCCTTTCTGCAGGGACTCATTTGTTACCATCTGAATGCACATTATTTTGTAGAGAGTATATAGGACAAACACATGGAGTGGGAGACAGTGCTTGGTGAACAGGCTTTACTGCCCTCATAGAATGATCAGTGCACCATCCTTATTGAGGTGTTGGAGGATCCTGCAGGTCACTATGTCCTTATACATGGGCACTTGCAACAAAGCAGAAGTCCTCCTGGGAGCAATTTGTGGCTCTAATGTGGACACACCATAATTTTTCATGGAGTTATCTTCTTCTGATTCTTTATGGTCCTATTATAACCTGCCGAAACTGTCATTTCCTTCATTCAGATTCTTTACTGTTAACTGTGTCTACATGGTCCTTCTTTACTGCTTTCTGTTTCTTTATGTTGTGTTTTCCATTCTGACTACTTCTTTGATTGACCTCTCTCAATTTTCATCCATGGTTTTCTAATCTATGCATTTATATATAAATTTATATTGATCATGCAAGGTCAGAAGATTCTTCAAACCCACCTTATTTTGGGTATCCATTTTGGGGCGGCACATAGGTATTGTTATGACACCATTTTGCCATGAATGTGTTATAGATAATGGGGTGTAATATCTACTATGTTTCTTTTTACTTTTTTTTTTAGCTATTACACTTACCTAGTAATTCAATTGGATAGCAAGGGGACTGCCAGCTTCTATACAGCTTCAATGTTCTTATACCCTTCAGGAGCCATTGTGATGTCTCCTGGAACCCTCATGGACCTGACTGTGAGAGTGTGGTTGGAGGACCAGGGATGGTTAAGCTACCCCATAGTGTTACCTATGTAACTCATTTTCTTGAGTTACTTTGTTTGTTTAAATTTATATTGTTGGGGGTAGTGAGTGCCTTTAAATTTGTGAATTATTTTCTTGGTTGGTGTTTTTGATAAGGGTGAGAATACTTTACTCTTTTTGACTAAATGTCAGATATACTCAGATTCTCAACCTGGAATATAAGTGGAGTATGGTCAAAAATTAAGAGATAGCAAATTATTAAACATTTGGCCCATTATGGTATACAATCAGCCTTTCTGCAGAGACTTATTTGTTACCATCTGAGTACACATTATTTCATAGGGATTTTATAGGACAAACATATGGAGTGGGAGACAGTACTTGGAGAAAAGGCATTACTGTCCTCATAGCATGATTGGTGCCCTTTGTCCTTATTCAGGTGGCTGAGGATCCTGCAGGTCGTTATGTCCTGATACGTGGGCACTTGGTATAAGCAAAAGTCCTCCTGGGAGCCATTTATGGCCCTAATGTGGACACACCATAATTTTTCATGGAGTTATCGTCTTCTGATACTCTGTAGTTCTTTTATAACCTGCCAAAATGGTCAGTTCCTTCATTCAGATTCTTTACTGTTAACTGTGTCAACATGGTCCTTCCTTACTGCTTTCTGTTTCTTTATGTTGTGTTTTCCATTCTGACTTAGTCTTTGATTGCCTCGACCTCAGTTTTCACCCATGGTTTTCTAATCTATGCATTTATTTATAATTTTATATTGATCATGCAAAGTCAGAAGATTTTTCAAACCCACCTTATTTTTGGTATCAGTTTGGGGTTCACATAAGTATTGTTATGACACCATTTTGCCTTGAATGTGTTATAGAAAATGGGGTGTCATAATTACTATGTTTCTTTTTATTTTTTTTTACCTATTATGTTTACCTAGTAATTCAATTGGATAGCAAGGGGGCGTCCAACTTCTATATAGCTTCAATGTTCTTATGCCCTTCAGGACATATTGTGATGTCTTCTGGAACCCTCATGGACCTGACTGTGGGAGAGTGGTTGAAGGACCACAGATGGTTATGGTACCCAATAGGGTTACCATTGTAAATAAGTTTACTTGGTTACTTGGCTTAAATTTTTGTTGTGGGGGGGTAGTGAGTGCCTGTTACATTTGTGAATTCTTTTCTAGGTTGGTGTTGTTAGTACGGGTGAGAATACTTTATTCTTTTCTGCTAAATGTCAAATAGATTCAGATTTGCAACCTGGAATATAAGTCGAGAACGGTCAAAAACTAAGACATATCAAATTATTAAACATTTGGCCCATTATAGGATACCATTAGCCTTTCTGTAGGAGTCTCATTTGTTGCCATCTGAATGCACATTATTTTATAGGGATTATATAGGACAAACATAAGGAGTGGGAGACAGTACTTGGAGAAAAGGCTTTACTGTCCTCATAGCATGATTGGTGCCCTTCATCCTTATTGAGCTGGTTGAGGATCCTGTGGGTCACTATGTCCTTATACATGGGTGCTTGGGACAAGCAGAAGTCCTCCTGGGAGCCATTTATGGCCCTAAGCTGGACACACCATCATTTTTCATTGAGTTATTCACAGTCCTGGCCCCCTTTTAACACTTACCTATATTATTGGGAGGTGATTGGAACATTACCTTGACTCAAAATCTTGATCGCACTTATAAATCGTTAAATCATCTTTCATCTGCACAGCACTCTCTACTCAAGATGATGGACTCTCTTGGGCTGTGAGACCCATAACAAATCCTTAACCCCTCAACTTGGAAATACATCTTTTTCTCAGTGTCACATCATTCCCTATCTAGAACTGATTAGTTTTTGAAGAGTCAGTCTCTTTTAACTGGCCTTCACTCACGTGATATCACCCCTAGGTTACTATCAGACCACTCAATGGTTTGAATGTCCCCATCGTGGGCATCCATTTCAGAACATGATACCACCTGGAAGCTAAATAATCAATTACTCAAAGATGACTATGTAGTTTGATGCATAAAAGACACTTTAAACATTATCTTAATGAAAATTGGGGGACCATAGAGTAAAGAGATAAAGAATGGGTAGTATTTAAGGCAGTACTAAGAGGGTAGTTCATCTATCTTGCCACTAAAAGAAAGAAACTTCATCAAGAAAAGTTATCTTTTTATTTAGGTGCCATCCACAGTTTATAGAGTGTTACCCCCTTGATGAAGTAACAACAAGTAGAATAGGAAATGTATAGAGATAAATACTTTATGCTGAAATGTTATGAGAACAAGCAGAAAATGCAATATAAAAGACAAAAGCAAGATTTGTAGATTAGGGGTAGAAAGCAGGCAAACTGATGGCCCTCAAGATCCAGAAACAGGAAAGCCCTATGTTAATTCCTCACATATGCTCTTTAGGGGATCAAACACACTCTAGTACTAATGCTCAAGAGTTTTATGAGTATTACAAAACTTTATATGTACCCTCCTCATCTTCTATCTCAAAAGATGTTATTAATGTGTATTTAGCACAGATCCCATTGCCCACCCTAACTTATCTTCAACAATGTAGTTTGACCCACCCTATTAATTCAGAAGAAGTCACTGAAGCCATTTCCTCATTATCATTAGATAAAGCTCCTGGACGTGATAGGTTTAAACCCAGTTTTTATAAAATGTTTGCCCCCTGAATTGATCCCTATCCTAATCCAGGTTTTCAATGACATTTTGGATAAAGGTATATCTGATGCATCTTTACTTGAGGCATTGATAGTGATTCTACCTAAGTCAGGTAAAGACTTTGAGCAGGTCCCTATTTATCAGCCCATCTCTTTAACAAACCAGGATTTGAAGTTGCAGGGCAAAATTTTAGCAACCTATATTAATTATGTTTGGGGCCATCTGACTGGACCTGAAGAAGTAGGCTTTATGCCCTCTAGTTCAGCTTCAGACCACCTTCAAAAACTGGCACATATTTTCTCGCCATCCAGGGATCTTCAATGCCCAGCAGTCTTGGTGTCCTGGATGCTGAGAAAGCATTTGACAGGGTGGCTTGGCCTTTTTCGTTTACAGTGCTTGAGAGGTTTGATTTCCCCAACACCCTTATTAACTGGATCCAAATACTTTATGACTGTCTCTTTGCCAAAATATACTGTAATGTGGTCTTTTCTCCTTCCTTTGTTCTATATAGCAGCACCAGACAGGGGTGTTCACTTTCCCCTATACTATTTAATTTGTACTTGGAACCATTGAGATCCCAAATCCGGCTAAATCCTTCCGTCTCCGCTATCATGGTGGGGCACACTGAATGCAAATTGTCTGCTTATGCAGACAATACTTTATTAGATATTACTCATCCTAAAAAATGCATGCCAATCATTTTGGACATTATAAATTCTTTTGGTTGTCTTTCTAATTATAAGATCAATATTAGCAAAACTGTGGCCATGCCTCTCACCAAATGTATACTATGGGCAAATATAGAATCTTGTGGTTGTATTTGAGCAGCACATTCTGTGAAGTATTTGGAGATCAACCTTTCTTTAGACCCTTCCCAATTTAAAAAACTTAATTTTGACAGCTTAATAACTAACATTAAATTGGCCCTGGAATGGTGTAAACACTTACCTTTAACACTATGGGGATGAATAAGCATAGTGAAGATTAACGTTCTTCCAAGGTTGTTCTACCCTTGTCAAATGTCTATCTGCCATTGAGCAGGTTTAAAATGGTACACTCACTTATCTCCAGATTTATTTGGGCCAGGAAGCCATCTACCAAGCTTATTCCAAGTTAGTGGCCCCCAAATCTCCTGGAAGCTTGAGTTCACGGGATTTTAATTTGTACTATTGGGCAATACATTTAAACTACTTGTTCCAGTGGTTTCGCTGTACAGATTTCGACCCCTGTTGTGCTTATACTCCATTGTTGTTCACTATTGAGAGAGAACAAATTCACACATGGGGCATTTCTCCTCTCTCACTTATCTGCATTTAATTTACAAACTTCTCTAATAACAGCCATCATCTGCTTGTTGGTACATCTCTTTTAGTTACAAAACAGTTTTTGGCCTGCTCTTCCCTTCAACTTTTCACAGATATTTCTCAATCTTTTTCATTCAGAACCTCAGTTTCACAATCAGAGGTAAACCTATTTTACCTATTTGGATGCCCAATCTAGATGCTGTCTCCCTCTCTGATATGCTAATAGAAGGCAATTTTATTTCCTTAGCTGCTGCTCAAGAAAAGATAAAATGGGCTGGTAACATTGTGTTTAAATATTTTCAGCTTCAGTATGCTGTGAATTACCTAATGGGTGCCCCTCCATGGAGGCACACCTGTGAGCCATTTCTATCTTCTTTGAATTATATGGCTTTAGCTCTGCATAGTATCTCTAAAATATACCATATTTTACTTGCAGAGTTGTATAAAACATTTAACATATAATGTAAGTACTGTCAGGAAGCTATTCCGGGCGCAGATCTTAACTGGGCTAAGATTTGGAAGTCCATATTTGGCTATTTAACTCAAGACAGACTTAAGTTGGCAAAAATTTTCATCCTACATGATTTATATTATGCCTCCCTATAATTGCATAAAATGGGAAACAGGATTCAACTACATATAATAGGCACAGTTTAGCTGCAGACATTTTATTGCGTAGAGAATAATATATGAGGTGGTGTGTATGATGAGATTTTATTCACACCTAAGTGATGGGATGCTACATAAACCCTGAAGGCGAAGCTCAAGGTGTTTATAAAATGCATCCCACAACAAGGGTGTGTGTAAAATTGAGTTTTACACACACCACCCCATATTTCAGTTTTTATAATTTCTGGTTTGCGCTTTTTCACCTCAGCAGTTATAGAAAATAAAATAAACAGATTGGTGTTCAGGCAACTGCAGACCAGTCAGAAGTCTGAGTGGTCCGCAGTCTGCCAAGTTACAGTGCTCCACTCTTTTCCTGGTTTTCTTTTTTTTTTTTTGGAAGGGTTCGTCAGTGGAGAAAAACAACTGTCTTTTCTTTTTAAGTAAAAAAAGCAACTTACTGCCAGCTGCGAGTGGTGGTGAAGTCTGTGGCTGAAGGAATTGCTCAAGGGGACATTGAAGAGTGAAGGAAGACTGCTACTGGTGCATGTGTGGTTTGAGGGACACCCCGCGCGTGTTTGCTGTTATAACCAGATCGCTATAATGGCAAATTATAACCATGTTTCCCTATGGGAAACAGCTAACACCAGTAATTAGATATATATTCAAGGACTGCCCCTCTATGTGTATTCTTTGAAATGAGATCAAAGATAGGGCAGATCCCTTTCTAGGTATTCAGGATTACTTTACCTCTCAAATCTGTCTGGTTGGCCATCTAATGTCTGTCTCTTCCAAGGAACAGGAATGTCAAATTCTGATGATTGTGATATCAGTAAAAAAATTAGTGTTACACCACTGGAAGGATCAGCATAGATTTGCCTATGTAGAGTGGTTAAATGAATAACTAACCTCCGAACAAAGAAACTAATTGCCAGTATACAAAATAAGCTTGATGCATACAACAAAAAGTGACTAAAACTACATGTGCTTTATACAATGTCGTATGTATTATAGCTCCTCAGTTTTATACATTTCTTTTTCAGATAAATGTTGATGTGTAATATCATCTTCATGGTGTACGCACTTTATATTGTGAATTTCTTCTCCCTTACATCATCATCTCATTTATTGTTTTTACTCTTCTAGTTTCCTTGTATTCAATCATGCACTCACAACTTTGTAGATAGTTGACAGTTTTTTTTATTTAGGTTAATTGTTGCTGCTGTTGTTGTTGTGTTTGTTTTCTTTTTTACTGTACACTTTTGACATATAAAATAAACTTAATTAAGAAGAAAATCAATGAAAAGTGTTCTTGAGTACACAAAATCAGTGGGTCCAGTTTCATCCAGTTCTTTTAGAGCAGTTATCCTGAGAGAACAAAGCACTGGTCCTGGAAATGATGTCATCAAGCGGGGATGATGAGGGTGGTTGGAGCCAGGCTTGCAAGCAGGCTTAAGCCTGGATGTGAGATGTATTAGGCAGTCTGTGCTGGGACTCCTTAGATCTAACAATCACCCAGGAGTGTGGTATGCATATTTATGGAACACATACACACAGAGGTGAAAAAGAAGTAAGTGCCTTAGCTGGGTTCAAGTCCCAGCTGAGGCACTTATTCCTTTCTCACCTCTGTTTGTGCAGTATGTGTTCCATAAATATGCACACCACACTCCTGTTTGATTGTTACAAGTAAATATTTGTGTTGCCATTGGGTTGTGCATTTGAGAAAGAGTAATGTGCTGGGGACAGCCCAGGTTCCAGTTGTCTCAGTGGTGCAGCTGGTTAGAAAATTGGAATGGTATTCTGGGTGGCCTGGGTTCAAGTCCCAGCTGAGGCACTTACATCTTTCTCACCTCTGTTTGTATGTACTCCATAGATCTACCATCTAAGAGTTGGAGTCTGCTGCACCTCACTAAGGTATCCTTTGTGGTAAGAATCTTTTCTACTCAACTAGAGTTAAGAAGCTATAGGGAGGTTTTCTTTTAGTCTTCCAATGTGGGCAGACCATTTATTTTAAATTTCTGTAGTAATCCTGTATTTCTCATAGTCTTGTGTATGTGTGGTATCCTGTAGAATGTATAAATACTGTGAAGCAGTAAACATTATTTTTATAAATTGCATGCCTCTGTGACTGAATCTTTTGGGTGAATAGATCACTGTTAGTATTGACAAATCCAAGATCTGTCTTTGAAGAAAGAGAGAAGGCTACTGTCAAGGCCCCTAGAATTCTCAGCCACAGAATTTTGTGCAGAACTTGCAACCTACCACAGAACTTCTGTGGTGCTGCAGAATTCACTGTTCTTGGTGATTTCCTATTAAAATTTCTGTTTATCCATGGAACCTGGTTCCTTTCCCCTCTTTTATGTCCAAAACCCCTCTATGCTCAGAATGTGATGTTATCAATGCTATAACATCATATATTAGCTAATGAAATGGCTGCATTCTGCCTCAGAAATGAATAGACACTTATCTACCACAGCTCCCACTGCCAGAGGCAATGGCACAGTACATCAGGCACAGTGACATTTGCTCAACCTGCACTATAGCCTAATACAATTTTCAGTCATACAGTAGTAGCCACAGACATTGCCAACTATTTCCAGATATTTCGTGAAATTTCTAAAGCGTTTCTGTCTGCTGCCCCTACTGTAGAAATAGAGAAAGCATTAGATATATCTGGAAATATCACAGAAATTTGGGGAAATAGCTGGCAGTGTCTGTGGCTGCTACTGTATGTTATTACACTAGGGCCAATGTAAACAAAACCTTGACAATAGCATAGACCTGTTAAGTTCATACCTTACTTTGTACAAACTTATTTTTGCCTTTAAGGTATAGAGATGCCATCTGAAATGAATTTCTGGTAAAATGAATTAACCTGTCATTTTTAAGAAAAATAAAGTAATTATGCCCAGAAAAGTGGAATATAATAATGTGTAGCCCTGTTGAAAGAATAGACCTGTTAATAATTGTGCTGTACACATTTTTGCCAGGGTTATTGCTTACATATTGTCACAGGTTGATAGAATCACCTAAAAGTTATGGAGAAATGTTGTGTGCAGGGCCAGCTGTTGGGCCAGAGGGTAGTATGTTGTGTTTCTGTGCTGCCAACTCAGGTTTAGAGATGAGCTCTCGGAGCTGGCTGGGCAGCTCAAGGATTTGGGGGAACACATCACTGCTCAGAGCTTGGGAAGGTGTGGCACAGTGTTCTGTCACATGGGGGACACATTGTGATGGGCTTGAGAGCTTTATCTCACAATTGGTTCACATTCATAGGATTCATAGGAAATATTCAAGCAACTGTGGATATAAATCCTTATAGCTTGCCTTAAACCAATTTAGATGATCAAAAATCATTAACACAATCTAAATTCCATGTCCAATCTTGTTTTAAATGTTTCCATATCAGGACTATCTATTGTTGTTTCTGATAATTCGTTCCAGGATGTCACCACCCTTTGAGTGAACCATTTTTTACGTAGCTTTAAGTTCCACCTCGGCTGGAAAAGTTGTTTGGAGTGCTTTCTTGTGCTTACACGATCATTATTAAATGTAATGCTTAACTCATCCTGTAGATTATAATCACTTAGTATTCTATAAAGCATGCACATGTCTCCTCTAAATCTTCAATATGTAAGAGAGTACGTTCCTAAAATGTTTAGCCTATCGTTATAGGATTTATTATGTAGTCCAGTAATAGCTTTTGTCATTCTTCTTTGTATACCCCCAATCCTGTTTATATCTTCACATTTATAAGGTGACCACACCTGTACACAATATTCAAGATGTGACCTGACAAGAGAATTAAACAGTGGTATTAGAACTTTAGCTTCCCTACTGGATATGTGTCTGAGAACACAATTTAAATTCTGGTTAGCCTTTCTTATCTGAAGAGAACAATGATGACTAAACGAGAAATCTGGGGTAATACAAATTCCCAAGTCTCTTTCCTGAGTAGTGTCTAATAGATTAGCTAGTCCAATTTTATGTGTTGCTTTTGGATTATTTTTACCCAAGTGCATAATTTTACATTTAGCTATGTTTAGTTCTAATCTGTTAGTTTCAGTCCAGGACGCTACCTTACTGATTGCTTGTTGTAAAGTTAACACACCAGATGAGTTGCTTACAGTAGTTCCCAGTCTGCAATCATCTGCAAATCTGGATAACCAGATATTTGGAATATTTATTTTTAAGGTTGATATATAGGCATTAAATAAGCATGGCCCCAACACCGAACCATGAGGCACCCCACTAGTCACCAAACCCGATTCCAACTGTATACCCTTAACCACCACTCTTTGCCTCCTATCATTCAACCAATCCCTAATCCAACATATCACATTTGTCTCAATCCACAGGTTTTTTAGGATGGCTATCAATTCTCTATGTGGTAATTTGTCAAAGGCCTTTGAAAAATCCATAAAAACAACATCGACTGGATTACCTTGGTTGAGTGCTTTATTAACCTTCTCATAGAAGGTTAAAAGATTTGTTTGACAAGATCTTGACCTGGTAAAGCCATGCTGAGATAGATCTGTCATGCCTTTTTCATACAGGGAAACTGTTATCCTTTCCTTTAGTATATTCTCCAATATTTATCCCAAGAGTGATGTCAGACTTATTGGTCTAAAATTTAAAGGTAATGTTTTAGTGCCCTTTTTGAAAATAGGAATTTACGGTAGCCTCCTTCCAACCTTTTGGAACCACTCCTTTGTCTAAAGATGTCTGAAAATATATGTAAGTGGTGGCGCCAATAAATCAGCTATTTCCCTTATAACCCTAGGCAGACAGTGACCAGATTGGGGGCCTGGAGGTAAGGGACCCATTGGCGGGGAGTGACCATGCCACAGTCTGGTTCTGCCTGGACCTAAGAGGGGTAGAAGGCTGCACAAAGACGGAAGTAACCGACTTCAGGGGGGCGGATTTTAAGGAAATGGGAAGGATCCTTAAGGAGCATTTGGATGGGATTGGGTCAGACATGGATGCTGATAGTAGGTGTGAAATCATCAGGAGAGGGGTGCAGGATGCTACCAGCACCTGTGCAAGAGTAAGACAAAAATGCGGTAGGGCCCAAAAACCCTGTTGGTGGACCAGGGAGGTCCAGGAGGTGGTGCGGGGAAAGAAAGCAGCCTATAAGCAATTCAAGTGTTCAAGGAGTGAAAGGGATTGAGGGGAGTACGAGCTGATGGCTAGAAGGGCCACTAGAGTGGTGAGGGCGGCTAAGGCAAGGAAGGAGCAGAACCTGGCCAGGGAAATTAGGAGAGGGAACAAGGGGTTCTTTAGATACATTGGGGAAAAATGAAGGGTGAAGGGGCAGATTAGCAGGATTAAATCAGGGGAGAGATGGGCACAAGACCCGGGGAGCAGGCTGAGGTACTAAATGAGTACTTCACCTCAGTTTTCACCAGGGAAAATGGGGTGCTGCATCATACATGGGAGGAGACAGAGATACTGAGGAGGGGGACCCTTACCGATCGGCAGGTCAGGGAAGGGGAGGCATCACTGGCAGGTGGGGGAGGGCTAAGCAGGAAGAAGGGCACGGAAGTGAAATCACAGCAGAGAGTGAGGGAAGCCCTCAGCTCCCTTAAGACGGAGAAAGCACCGGGGCTGGATAAATAAAATCCCAGAGTGCTGAAGGAACTTGCAGATGTCCTGGCAAAACCCCTGGCAGAGCTTTTCACCATCTCTCTGAGGACAGGGTGGGTGCCCCAAGACTGGAAGGTGGTGCATATAGTGCCTATCCACAAAGGGGGATCAAGGGAGGTGGCAGGGAACTACAGGCCTGTCAGTCTGACCTTGGTGGTGGGCAAGGTGATGGAGGGCATTGTCAAGGAGAGGCTAGGGGGGGACCTGGATAAGTCAGGGTGCCTGGACGATAGACAGCATGGATTCATCCCAGGGAAATCGTGTCAGTCAAACCTGGTGGAGTTCTATGACTGGGTGACAAGTGCCTTGGACCTGGGTAGACCAGTGGATGTCCTCTTTCTAGACTTCAGCAAAGCATTTGACTCTGTTCCTCACGTGGCCTTGGATAAGCTGGGAGAAATGGGAGTGGGGAACCAGATGATCAGATGGATAGGCAATTGGCTCCAGGACCGGACCCAGAGGGTCGTAGTTGGGGGGATAGTCTCATCCCCAAGGAGGGTCATTAGTGGGGTCCCACAGGGATCAGTCCTTGGGCCCCTTCTGTTCAACGCCTACGTATCGGACATAAGGACAGGAATCAGGAGTGAGATGAGTCTCTTTGCAGATGACTCGAAACTGGGGGCGGTGGTGGATGGGGAGGAGGGGAGGGTGGCCCTACAGGGGGACCTGGAGGCTCTGGAAAGATGGTCTAGAAAGTGGAAGCTGAGGTTCAATGCAGGGAAATGCAAGGTACTCCACCTGGGGGCCAGAAACCCAGGTCAAGTGTACACCCGGAAATGCTACAAGTCTCGTTGGCTGAGAGGGACCTGGGGGTGGTGGTGGATGTCAAGATGAACAACTCTGAGACTTGTAGGAGGGCAGCAGCGAAGGCCAACAGGATGCTGGGATGCATCGCTAGGGGGATCACCTCCAGAAGGAGGGAAGTGATACTCCCTCTGTATAACTGCTTGATGAGGCGCACCTTGAGTACTGCGTGCAGTTTGGAGCCACACTTAAAGCGGGACATTAACCTCCTGGAGAGGGTCCAGAGGAGGGCAACCAAAATGATTTGGGGCTTGGGGACAGGACCTATGAGGAGAGGCTCAAGAGCTAAATATGTACACATTGGAAGAGAGAAGGGACAGCGGGGACATGATGAGGTCTTTAGGTACATGAAGAGGGTAAATAGGGAGGAACAGTCAGGGTGCTTGAAGGAAGGAGGAAGGGCCACTAGAGGCATGGCTGGAAGCTGGAGGGAAGATTTAGGGAGAAAGGAGGAGGTGCTACTTCACTGAGAGGGTGGTGGAGCCATGGAATGCACTGCCTAGGGGGCTGGTGGAGGCAGAGACAGTGGAGGGGTTCAGGAGGGGTGGGACAGGTACAGGGAAGGGTTCTGGAAGCAAAATCCAATGCAGCAAGAATATCCGGAACTGGGAAGGGAGAAACCAGAGAAGGCGAGGGGGACAGCAAGGTCAGCACCCAGGTTGGGGACTGACCAAACAAGCAGTCACGAAAGACCGTTAGGCCTATTCTGCTGGCATTTTAGTATGTTAGTATGTATTTGATCAGGGCCAGGAGACTTATTGATATCAATTAACTTGAGTTTGTCTAATACCTCACCTGGATCAATAACAACTGATCCTGGAATTGGAATATCTTGATATTCTTCTTGGATTATGGGTTTAGTATTGAATACTGAACAAAAATAATTATTTTGTATATCGACCATTTCCTTAATTGACAAAGGCTGTTGTGATTTGTCCTTAAAGGGACCAATCATGTGAGAATTTGTCCTCTTACTATTTATGTAAGAATAGAAAGCATTTTTATTATCGCTAACTTTAGAGGCTAATGATAGTTCCATGTTAGCTTTAGCATTCCTGATGTTATTTTTAATTTTAGATGAAATGTTTTTAAGTGCAGCCCTATTTGTTAAATTGGGATCTTTTTTAAATTTTTTATAAATTTTGTTTTTTTTATTAATCAGTTTCTTTATTTTAGAGGAGAACCACTGAGGTTTTAATTTCCCATTATTATATTTTTTACTAATAGGTATATATTTTATCATTAAGCTCTTCAAACATCCTAATAGTAGTTCCCACATCTCATTAACTGATATATTATGAAACACTTTGTTCCAATCCCAATAGGAAAATTCTTGTCTGAATTTATTAAAATTTGCTTTTCCAAAATTCAGTCTGGTTGTTACAGCAAAATCATTTGTAACTTGAGATTTTATCATTTTAAATAGTACAGTACTGTGATCGCTGTTGCCCAATGGAGGGTTTACAGTTACATCAGATAAACAGTCCCCCATATTAGTTAATATAATGTCCAGAATTTTGTCTTCCCTGGTGTTATCCATTACAGCTTGTCTGAGGCCTAGCTGGTCGAACACATCTAAAAAAAGATCTTTCTAACTTAGAGGTGCCTTGCCATGATACCCACTTAATATTAGATTTAAATCACCCATGATTAAAATATTATCAGTGGGATCAATAGTTTGAAGTTGTTTTATTAAGTCTAGGTCCTGATCTAATAAGGAGGATGGTGGTCGATATATTAAACCCAAAATTATTTTTGACCCATCATTTGGCAGTAATTTAACCCATAGGGATTCAAGATTGGATTCCTCTTTCATTATTTCTTCACTATTAATAGATTCATAGATATAAATAGCCACACCACCCCCCTTTCTATGATCTTTGCATTTAGAGTATAATGTATAGCCTTCAACTTGATAAACAAGTATATCATTATTATCCCACCATGTTTCAGTAATCAGAGCGATTTGAATATGCTGGATGGATAAAAGGATTTTAAATTCCTCAAATTTATTAATGAGGCTTCTAGCATTTATTACAGCACCACTCCAAGATGGAAAATCAGAACCTTATTATTCAGGTCAGGTGGAATTATATTCTCTAAACCCACCATGGCCTGATGGTGTTACATAGTGTGTCAGGAGAAGCAGGTTGGCATGAAAAATGAGTTTTGTAGAATCTCCTGTATTCTGATTATTCCATTTCCAAAGGGACATGTATGAATGAGGATACAATTTCATGGAAATTTAAATATATATAAATACATACAGTATCTCTCTCTCTCTCTCTCTCTCTCTCTCACTATATATATATATATATATATATATATATATATATATGCATACACACACACACACACACACATATCATTTCTATGTATGTTACAAATTGCATATAAATATATAAGTGATACACAATAGGACCTCATGAGTGGTGTAGACAGCACATATAAATATATAAGTGCTACACAGTGGGGACCTCACCAGTAGTATAGACAGCATGAGTACAAAAATACCTTATTTATCACATAAGGTCCCCTCTGCATATTTCATTTATGCAATAGGCTAGGACCTTAAGGGATAAGTATTTTTTTTGCTTTTTAGGCATAAAATTTTTTCTGCAAGTCTGTTGTTTTTTAAACAAATGTTACTGTGCATTCCCCCATCCTGACTGCTATAAAACCATTGCCATGGAAGTTAAGTTAGGTTGACAGGCTGACACTGTGATGTGGTAGTTGTTAGTGCCACAGAACTTCCACAGAAATTACAAACCACCGCCACAGAAGTTCTGCGGCAAATGGTAATCTTGCCGGGGAACTTGGTCCCAATGTGCCACAGAAAAGTAGGGGCCTTGGCCATAGTTACCATATTCTAAGAAGTGAAGTGTTTCTCAGGAGTGCGTGACAGACAAAAGGCCCTTTGCTCTTAACAAAGGAGCAATGTACTGAGTGGCCAGTGGTTCTGGTGGGATTCAGAATCACTTCTGAGTGGTGGCAGTTACCAAGGTACATTTACAGGTGTTGCAGCTGAGGAACTTGGCAACTTGTTACAGACCAAATCCTACTGCAGATGAGGAAAAGTTGTGACAGAGGACCCCACTAGACTTGATTCCTTGAGCTCCATGATTCCTTGCTCTTCTACCTCCTCAGATATCTTGTCTGAACTGTCAGTCAATTCAGGTGTTATTGGAACAGGTTCAGCTGCTCATCTCTCAGAAGTACTCATTCATTGGGAGCCAAAGTACAAACCCATTTGCCCCTTGTCTCAGGCTCAGGTTGGGAAGTAGCAGCTGGTGGCAATTGGCTTGTCTTGCACTGGCAGTAGAACCCAATGCTAGAGGTGTATGAGTAATGAACAGTATTTCATAAATGCAACAAGCAATATACTATTTGTTGCTGGGAAGAGAAACAAATACTCTGTGTTACTCGGGGACATTCATCGTTTTGCTGTTTGGCACTAGTTCAACATTTCCTAAGACTATACAATCATAGGCCAGTTTAGAAGCTCGCTGAAGGTAGTTGATGTGACCCAGCAACTGCAGAAACTTTAGGTAACAGAGAAAGATATCTGAGTTGCTATGAAAGAGCAGTCTACTTCCAACATTTGTAAAAATTAGCCAAAAAGCAGAAATCATGAAAGCGTTTGTTCCTTTTCTGAATGTAAAACTTAGAAGATCAATTCCTTTACACTTATTGTGTGAAATTAGTTTTTCTATCATAAGAACTGCTAGTGAGAAGAAAGTGAAACTAATGAATTGAGATGTGTGAAGTTGGCAAACTTCACATCATGAATTAATTTGCAAATTTTGTCAAATTTGCAAAGCGCCGACTTCATGAAGATTTTGGCAGGCAAAGTCATACTTTTTCAAGTAAAGTCATGCAAATGACTCCCCTGAAAATGTGCCAGTGCCATGGGAAAATTCATTGTGAAGTGGCAAAATGGAGAAGTGGGCAGTTCAGGAATTTATTAGTAAAGGTGAATTTTCCCAGAACATCACTGGCAAAGCAAAACTTTCAGAACATCACTACTAATGAAGGGCTGTTTGATGAGAGAAACAGTCAGGTAGGGTCCCAACCCACCAGACAATACACAGCATGTGTGTGTGTGTGTGTGTGTGCGCGCGCGCGCGCGCGTGCGCACTTGTGTGTATGTGTGTTTATATACTAAAAAGTAGAAACCAAGTTGAAGTGTTTAAGTACATTAAGGGAATAAGGGAGATTTTGTAAGGGTTTATCTTGTCGATATAAAATTAAGGTTTTGTTTTTTAACTTAGTTGGACTTGTCTGAAGAAGAAATGATGCAAACTAAGCATGCTAGTGTAGCCCTCCCTCCATCAATTTGGGGCTCACCTTAAGTGTCTCCCAGGGCTCTAGCAATGCCCACTGTCAGGCAGATGTCCATTGGGAACAATAAATCCATGGTTATTTGGGGATCGTGTTGAGCTGCATGAGAGTGCCATCATGTTCCTCCATGTCTGTCCCTTTAAGTGACACTGCCAGTGTTGTGAATGGCCTGGGCTAGGGGTCCGAGTGCTTCAGAGCTTGTGACTGGCCAGGCTACACCCCGTTTTGCTCCACTCTGCTGTCGCTGTTAGAGCAGAGGGAGCCCTAACTGATATTGTAAATATTTTAGAGTGCTCATTTTAACCTGCTTTCTTGCAGCTTATGCATCCAAATGGGAGCCACCATGTTTGGTGCAGGACTTCCAGGATTTGGACCAATTGGGACACAGGGGACCTTGAGGGGTCCTCAGTTCAGGTGCCTTGTGGGAGGAACTGTGAACTCTAAGGTTTGACGCCTAAAGGAATCAATGGGCGCACAAGATTATGATTGACAGTTCCCCCTGACCAATTGGATTACAGAAAAGACAGACTGGTCAGGGAACTGTTTTTCAAACAAGTGGAGTGCAGCTCAAGCTCTTGAACTGAGAGGAGCTTCTGTGTGAGCAGTTCATCCCAAGACTCGATGGAGTAGGAGCCCTATTCAAGCTTGCGGGGTTCTGGCCCAGGAAAGGCCTAGTTTCCTCCAGTGGGTGTCTGCGGTCCTGAGTTTGGGAATAGGTCATCAGAGACTGCCTTCTGCAGGTTAAAAGGTTTGTGCAGCAGAGCAGCTATAATTGTGAACTGGTCTGAAGCCGAACTGAGAAGTAGATGCTGCTTCCATTTAATGTGCTGAATGCTCAGGGTGGGCTGAGGCCTATTAACCAGGGACACCTGTTTGCCACCGGGAGCCAGATTCCTTGTTTGGTCATGTTGTCAGCCAACTGGAGACATTCACTGGCTAAAGAACTCAACTTTGTCAGAAGTGTTTAACCTGATCTTGGGCTCTTGCAAAACCTGGCCCAAGCCGTCTATTCCTGGACCAGTTACCATTTTCTCAGTGAGAGACTAGCTTAGGAATCCAGCCCCTGTGCAGCAAAGTATTGCAGGTTGCAGCCACCTGGAGGTAAAGGCCGTGAAGCAGAGGTGAGTCATGTTGGCTCAGCTTCCCCATGCTCTTCAGTGCTCTGCAACAGGTCTTCATTTCGCCAGGCCATCTTCTATCTATTGGTGTTATGAGCAAACTCAGGGTAGTTCCATGCAATAAGCTCTTGAATTATTCTGTGGTACCATCTGATTTCACTCAGTGTTTTTTGTGGGGTTTCAGTGGACTAGGCCAACCGGCTGGGGACTGGCCAACCGGCTACAATTTGTCAAGGTCTTTGTACATGTTTAATCATCTTTTCTTCTCCTCAGGGGCCCCAACAACAGCTGCAATCCTGGGCACCATTCTGGCCAGCCACCAACACTCTGGGTACCCAACAGTTGCGAGACTGTTACAGAGGGACTGAAAGCATGAATGCATGCAAAGAATCCTGGCTAAATCCAGTATAGTAACCATTCAGCTAGATTTGCACCTCTCCCTTGTTCACATCTCCTCAATAAATCAGATTTGTTTCACTGTTGAACTGACTCAGGAATATATCACTGCCTGGCTTACAGTCAATGTGGCTGGAGGAAAAGCATTTCAAAGTGCATGCTTGTTTAGATATTGATTTACAGGTGGTTCCAGGGGTTCATCCGAAGACCGGACCCTGGCTGTAAGTTCAAGGGGTGTGATCATATCATTATTGTTTATTGCTAATTGTGTGTTCCCTGTTAAAATGGATTGTATCTGTTGCAAAGGTACTTGGTCACTAGGTGGGCTGGTAGATGGTATTAGCTTCCCAGAGGGCTATACCAGGTAGGATAGACACCCCCACATACCTTAATCTGGGTGGAGGCACCAAATCATTGTGTTTACTGAGGGTAGGGGAACTCCGTTAATTGTCAACTTGGAACACTGGCCCCTCAACCTGGTTTTAGAAGGACAGGCAGGTGTAGTAGCCTTGGAATAGCTCCACCTAGGGGTTACACTAGCACCACTTAGTAGTCTGTCTGAAGTACAGTTAAGTGCACAACTGTATTGAATATTTTTTTTTTTTTTGTCGTGACCAGAGTAGGTTGACTCACACCACTACTGCTTCTGGATGGCTGCTATTTTCTCTTGTGTTTAGATACATAGAAACATAGACAATGATGGCAGAAAAAGACAGATGGTCCATCCAGTCTTCCCATGGTTTCCTATATTATTCCGGAACCTATTGTCCACACAGGGTTTTAGCCCTTCCTATCCACCCTTCCATTCCCCTCCCTGTTACTGTGGCCATGAGTAACTATTATACCCTTAACTCTGTCTCAACTGTACTTGAAACCGTAAATTGGTTTGGAGTGCACCACTTCAGCTGATAGACTCTGCAATGGTTCCACAACCCTTTCTGTAAAGTAATACTTACTCATATCCCTCTTGAACCTCCTTCCTGTCAGTTTTCACTCATGTCATCATGATGTTGAACCATTACTCATGCTAAATAATTTCCTGCAGTTTACCTTGTTTATTCCTTTCAGGAACTTGGTTTGTGTACACTCAACTCAGCTGTTAAGGATATTTCAATTTCTGCGTGTTGTTTGTGGCTTTGTGCCAAAGAAGAAATTAAATAAAGACATATTTTAGTCAAGTTTGACTATTACTGAGAGAGACTTGTTAGTTCACTGGCATTGCTGCAGTGAGTGACTGACTACTATATTTCACAAAAATTTTAATTTAATACCAGACGTCTGCCATGAGGAAACCATGCCTGGGTCCCTCTTCCATAGCCTTTGTTCAACTGAGAGGGCACTGCTATATTTGTTAGTTGGTAGGGTGGGACTAGTTTGTTGAATCCCACCACTTTTGGACATCTAGCCATCATTTTGTTCCGCATGTGTGTACAGTGTGCACTCAAGAAAGGAGACATCCCTTCATACTACAATAATTTCCTTTTCTGGTAGCTCCAGTGTTGTCAATGGGGAGTTAATACATATAAGTAATGAACACTCCTACTGTGGTAGTGGTACAGCACAAAGCTGCCAATCAGCATAGAAACTTGGTCATATGAGCATTCCGAGATCCCCAATTCCTCAGTCACATCTGTCCATGTGGTACCTATTTAAACTGATGTAACCAATAAAATTCTTGTCACCAAGGTCAAGGAGCTCTCTCCATAACCTAACATCAACAACTTTTGAAATATAAGTGATCTATGACATTGTAAAAGGATAACTGGATTGCCTACTCCATTTCAGAAATCTTTCTGAATGAGTCTCACTGACCAGTTCTTCTGTTATATTTTTTAAATGCTTGGCCACTGATCGTTTGACAGTGTCAACATGCTGCTAATAACAATAGGAACATAAAGAAGTGTAAACAGTAATAGCACTGAATATAACTAAATCAAACAAGTTAAGCACTAACCTGTGATGGTGAAGTACTGCATAATACTCAGAATTCACAACCTATTAACCTGTGTGCCTGGCAAGTCTAATAAAATATAAGCATTTCCTTTGTTAGCAAACAGTTACAGTCACACAGCTATAATCACATATAAGTCATCTCTGCTGAAATACAAAGCCCTTAGATATGTCAGAAAATATTCTCCAATAGGAGCCAAGGGCTCCCAGGAGTGGCACCATTGACAATGTTAGAGCTACTGAAAAGGAAAGTATGGTAAGTATGAAGGAATTTCTGCTTTCTAATTTGCTCCACATTGTCAATGGGGAGATAATGCATATAGGTTCTAAAAAGCAGTACCCATTTCAACTTGGGGGGGGGATATTGTCCCATATATAACACATATGGGCAACATATAATATTTATCTGCTAACCACCACCTGTCAAACTGCATCTGAAGGCCGTATCGGTGGAACTTTGAACATCCAGTCTGTGGTTTTTAGTAAATATCTGAACAGAAGTCCACGTTGCAGCCTTGCTTAGCTCCAGCACAGAAGCCTCTCCTTTCTCAGCACAGGATGCAGCAAGGCAATGGTAGAGTGGGACCTGATGAGAGCAGGAGCTTTTTTCTTCTCAGTCACATATGCTTCGATGATGCAAGGCCTTCCCCACCTATCTAAGGTGGCCTTAGAAGTCTTCTGACCATTCTTTGATGCTCCAAAGAGAACAAACAAACTCTCCGATTTTCTAAACTCTTTTGTTCTCTTTAGATAAATCTAAACTGCCTGTGCAAATCCAGTTTGCGAAATTTCTTCTCCTTCATATTTTCTGGCTAGGTACAAAAGGATGTCAGACAGACTTTCTGATTTACATGGAAGATTGTACCGACCTTATGTGCAAAGGATGTAACCATCCTCAACACCCACCTTCCTCGATTGCATTATAAGAAAATGCTCTTTATGGGACAGTACTTAAAGTTCTCCAGTCCTTCTGGCTGAACAAATTGCTATTAAGAAACACATCTTGTAGGTCAGGATATCCAGAGACACTGGCAACAGAGGTTCCAAAGTTCCATTACACAGAGTGTTCAGCACCAAATTCAGCTCCCTCGGTGACACTGGTGATGAAAAGATAGTCAACTTTTTGCTGGTCTCCCTGAGGAAATGGATAACTGCCAAGTTGGTTCCCATGGATGAGCCCACTGATGTTCTCTGCATTGCCCCAAACGCAGGCACCTGGCCTAGCAGGGTGCTCAGTTCTAGACCCCTGTCTACCCTGCCAGCAAGAATCCAATGTCCATGGAAAAATAGCCATACATTGCCTGATACATCTCTCTCTCTCTCTCTCTCTGACCCAACTAGAGAAGGGTATACCACACATGGTCATAAGCTGCAGACATAGAAATCTTCCTTGAGGCCATTAGTGTATTCACCACTTTCTTGGAGAAACCCATTTTAATAGTGTCTTCCTCTCAGAAGCCAGGTCACTAACAACATTGCCACTAGCTATGGATGCAGAATGGTACCTTAAATTAGAAGGTCCCCTCGAAGCAGGAGCTGAAATGGGTGCTGCTGGGCTATACTCTCCAGGTCTGAGAACCATGGTCTTCTTGGCCATTTTAGGGCTATCAGGAAGAAGCTTCCTCTTGACTGCCTTATCTTTTGAATTACACTGGGAACCGGTGGGAATGGAAGAAACAAATAAGCTATGAGAAAATCACACTGCTGGGACAGGGCACCTACCTCCTCTACATGAAGATACCGGTACCTTCTGAAGAACCTTAGTACCTAAACATTTTCCTTGGATGTGAAGAGGTTGATCTGAGGGAAAACGAATCTTTCACACACAAACTTATACACCTCTCAGTGCAAAGGCTGTTCCCACAGATGAACTCTCTCTCAACTTAGCAATTCGACCTGCACATACAGTTTCCCTGCTAGATGAACTGCCAAAAGGGATAGAAGGATTTTTTCTGCCCACAGTAGAACTTTGGGTGCTTTCACTAGCATGCCCTGACTTTTTGTGCCTCCTTGATTGTTTATATATGCTATGGCAATGGCATTGTCTGACCTTACCTTTATGGCCCTTGATTGCACCCGATTATGGAAATGGTGGTGGGCCAGAAACACTGCCCTCATTTCAAACACATTTATCTGAAGATGTAGTTCCTGGGAGTTCCAAACCCCTGAGCAAGGACTTGGTCCAGGACTGCTCCCAAACCCAACAGGCTGGCATCAGTTGTCAGAATCAGCTCTGTTGGGGCTGCCAAAAGAGAGCTCTCGTGCTGGGTTTGTCAAGGTCCTTCAACCATGACAGTGACTGTAATACCAATCAAGATAACAGGATCAGAGGCTGGTAATCTTCCAAGGTTGGGGATCAGGCCTCCAGCATCTTGTTCTGGAGAGGTCACATATGCAACTGAGCCCATGGTACTAGCTGTATCACTGCAGTCATCAGGCCTAGAATCAAAAGAAGCCTATGAACAGAGACTACTGATTGTCTTCTCAGACACTGAATCTCTTGACTTAGAGTCTCCCTCCTGGATCAGGAAAAAAAAATGTTCCTCTCATCCTTCTGGAACATCACCACCAGATGTTACAATCTCTGGGATGGTATCAGGGAGTTCTTCTCCTGATTGAAGATCCAACCATGCATTTACACAATCTTCAAGGTCCTTGACACAGACCTCTTCCCCAGCCATGCAGTGGTCATTCAGGTATTGGTATATGTGATGCCCCTTCTGTCTCAGTTGTGCCACTAGTATGATTAGGTTCTTCAAAAAAAAAAACCTGGGCACTGTCACCAGACTGAGTGGAAGTGCTCAGTACTGGAAATGATGTCCCTGAATAGCAAACCTCAGGAACTTCTGATGTGACTGGGGAATGGGGATGTGAAGATAGGCATCTTATAGATCTATGGATGCTAAATAATCCCTTGATTGGACTACCCATATGATGGATTTCAAGGACTCCATATGGAGGGTTGTGTGGCATACAAACTTGTTTAAATGTTTCAGGTCCAGAATTCATCAAAATCCCCGTCCCTGGCTTCTTGGGAACCACAAAATAAATTAATAGAATCCCAGACCTTCCTTGTATGGGAGAACTAGAATAACTGCCTCAATGTGTATCAGGTGAGCTAAAGTTTGACTCACCATCTGTCTCTTCATTTGATTTTGAGGTACCAGAGATTGCAGGAAGCAACCTCTCATGAGTACTGTGGAGAACTCTATGGTGTATCCCATAGCCAGTATCTCTAACACCCCAAGAGTCTCACATTAAGTGGGTCTATCACCTGTAAAAATACTGCAGTCTTCCACCAAGGGAAGGAGGGCAACAATGGGCCCATGTACCTTCATTGTGAGTTACCTCCTCTTCTTCCCACACCTCCATTACATCTGCAGGAGAAGGATCCTCTGTTACTGTTACCCTTGAATCAAGAATAGGTTCCCCTATTTCTCTGGTTTCTGAAATTCCAAAAGGGTCAAAAATTGCCCCTGCATTGTTGCTGTCATGCAGCCCCCCCCCCTTGACATTTGGTCTGTCATCTGTTGGTGTCTGGACACCAGTACTTGTCCTTTCTTACTGGAGGTCCTTTAAAATGTCATCCAGGCCATGGCTGAGCAGCACCCCTATGTCAATGGACAGATTAAACTGCTTTGACTTAGATGCCTGGTCTGTGACCCCAGTGCCAGAACCAGAGACTCTGCATAGCTGCCATAATATGATAAGTGGAGCATGCTGACATAAACTGTCCACTGTTGCATCCCCCAGAAAAGCAGAGACCATGGGCACAAGCTGCAAAATATTTGCCCCCCCCCCTCGATTCTGGAGGGACTTAGCTACCCAAAGGAGTGACTAATTAATTTAATACTCTGGAAACAATAAAAGATGCATATGATGTTTGAAGATTTACCCCATTCAAGGCAAAAGTCATTCTGCAAGAGCTGTCCACCCTTTTATTGCTAGTTTTAGTTAGGGCCACCGAACCTTCAGTAGGCATAGTTGTGTACTGATAGAATTATGCACAGTCTTGTCTGCCAGTGGAGAACCTCTCACTTCTTGGAGCTGTCTTCCAGGAAAGGGTCACATCTCACCCTCAGCCTAGGGAGTTGCTTGCATGTATCTGTCCTTGCCTATTCCAGTTCAATAATCCGGTAATAGTGCACAAAGTCTGGAAAACACTTTGGTGCTGAGGAAGAGGCAAACAGGATAGGATTCACATCCATGGTCTCCATGACCTGCACCTCTTTCAGCTGCAATGTCTGACAAGCTTACATTATAAGATATGACAAGGACTTTGCATCAAACAGGGGAGATATTGGAATCTTTTTCTTAGTCTTTGTCCAGTGCTTCTCATCTTCTGAGGGATCCTCTTCCTCACTGATCAGTGCTGTAGAGTCAGGATTTTCCCTGTGCCCCTTGTATCCTAATTTTGGCTTTTGGTATTGTCAAGTTTGGGGGTTGCCTACAAATCTAGGTGAGCAGTACCATTGTGTTCTGGAGTAGCTGAATGTGCCTTATGCCCCGACCAGAGGGGCCCACCTTGGATTCAGGTGTGTTGATGGGGATATTTTGTGGAACATCAGAACTCAACAGCTCATTTAAGAGCTGCAAAAAGGATTTGCATAACTCAGCAGTATACTGCCTGTTGGTAACCCAGGTGAACTCCCCTATCACAAGGGTTTGGCTGGAGGGGACCAAAATAGACGTGTTAAATTGCATTGCACAGTAAGGGCAGTAAGATCATAAAAAGGAGCTTTTCATCATTCTCTTGGGGGTCTTGCATCTCTTAAACACAACTAGTCTCTGATAAGTTATTGAGTCACTTCCTAATATCCAATAATAGTGAACAGTGCACACAAAACTGGCCAAGAATCCTTTTTCTGTGCCTGATAGTCCCCCCCACAAACTGAGCACAGATCCCACTTAGCCCAAGCAATAGGATAAAAATGACCACTGATATAAAACTCTTTTTCTGTGCCTGAGATATCTCCCCTTCAGCTGGGTGTGACACTGATATGACCTATTGTCCTAACCCCCCCATGCCTCCCAGAGACTCATCCCAGGCGCTGCCCCATGTAGACAGAGAAACTCTTCTAAAATTAACAATCAGTGCTGTGCTGCACTGTTGAACATATTTCCCCTGAGCAAAGAACTCCATATGATCAGAGATGAGTATTGTGCTAGAGAGAAAGGTTCTACCTCAGCTACTCTGCTGGGCAAGCTAAACAGGTGGCGCATGGTCAGCAACAGGCAGATACCACACCAATGCATGACCCCCCAAAAAAATAAGAAAAGTCAGTCCAAATCTAAGCAGCAGAGGGCACTACTCAGACCTAGGGGGTTAACTCAGCTTAAAATGGTCAGCCACATAATTATAACTGTCTGGACTCTCTGGCGTGCAGTCTTACAGAACTGTCTAACTGTCTAGTCTTGGAGGAAGGGACAAGCAGGGAGGGTCCATCGACAGCAGCATGCTAGGGAGGAAAAAGGGAAAAGAACAGATTAGTAGTGGTCCCACAGACTAACTGTACTCCCCCCAATAAATAAAAATGACTTACCTTAGGCACCAAGCTATGGAATGTGGAGACCTCTGCTGTGCACCCTGTGCAAGGAACATGGCATGTAGTCTCCAATTCATAAACAGAAGGCACTGAAATGGGTAGATGTATGGTAGGTTAGTCAATTTAAAGCAGCAGCTTAACAGGCACAATTTTTAAATTTGAGGGTTCTCCCTATCACAAGGTAGCCCTAACCTGCTTCCAAGTTGCACAATCCTAGTCAGAAAATAAAACATGAATTGTAGACAAATGTTTCTTTTGAGAGAGTTCTTCTTTGCTGCCTACTCATCTAGTGGTATAGTAAAGACTGGGTAATTGGTAATCTTGGAATGCTCGTGTGCCCAAGGTTCTATGCTGATTGACAGCATTGGGCTGTACTACTACCCAAGTGGGGGTGTTCATTACTCATACGTATTATCTCTGCAATGACAGCATGGAGAGATACAGAAAGATGTTGTAAGTGTGTGGCTTCATGCCCAAGAAGAAAGTTAAAACGGAAATGTTTTTTCTTCTGAATTTCTGTACTAGTTGGGATAGTCTAGTGAAACTTGTCAGCTCACTGGTATTGTTGCAGCGAGTGTTACTGAGCACAGCCTATATGAGTTCATAATAAAATAATTAAAATGTTATCTTTCTGTGAAGAATGCAACCATGGCAGAAAGAGGACGTACCAGAAAACAGTTCTCAGACAACCCCATCAAAGCTGCAGTAGGTGGATAGCAGCAATCAGAAGGTGAGAGTGAGCATATTGCAGAGTGATGCTCAAGGCACATTCACTGAAAGAAATGATATTTTACCTCACCAAAGCCTGCTGACTCCAACACCAGTACAGAATTAGCTGACACCAGAGAAAAAAGTACCAGAACTACTACTAATGTTGCTAGAGGGGCATTGTCATTAACTGCCGCTAATACCAGAGTGAATGTGACCTCTTAATCCTTTGTCTCTGCCACCAGTACCAGCATCACCTCATTCTTAACATCAACCAATGCTTTCATCTACCACCCATCTACTGCACCTACTAACTTCCCAACATCTGTTGAAGAAGAGGCCCGGCCAGCCACTCCTGCCTCTGCGACGAAGAATACTCCTGCCACTCTGACCAAGACCACTCCTGCCACTGTGACCCAGACCAGTCCTACCACTGTAACCATTGTGACCACCAATACTGCCATAGTGTCACTGGCCCCTACTACCACTGAAGGCCCAGCCAGTTACACAACTCTTTCCAGTACTGTGTCCGCCCCTACTGTGATGCCTCTTGTTTCTTGATTTGCCTCCAGTACTGAAGATGTTGATAGTGCAGATGGGAGTGGCATTTATCCAGGTCAGAGTACTTTCCACCAGCAGAGGAATTATCCTCTGACAAATCATCTGAGGAGACTAACCTAAGAAGCATTGATGATGAGGTAGAGTATGCAGAGTACCTTGAGAGGTGCAAAGCAGAAGGTTGGGTGGGCAAAAAACCTCAACCTCTTGAGGGCACAGTGGCAGAAGAAGGAAAGATATGCTTCCCACCCCATAAAAACTAGGCAAGTTACCCTTGAGCTATTGTTCCATCAGGCTCCATCCCAACCTGAACAGCCAAGTAGAGCAAGTGCAGGGGCACTGGTGGTGCCAGGGGAAAACCCACAGATGTAGATCCAAACAAGAAAGGCTAGTGTGCGCCAAAAGAGTGGTGTTGGTACTGATGGTGGAACTAGCTGAATGAGTATGATTGCATTTCATGGTACTAAATTAAGATAACAGAAAGGCAGTGCGCTCTCTGTGTACCATGATTATCAGGATGGGGGAAATCTCTGGCAAATTTAACTACCATCTCCTTAATAAACCACCTAAAGGTAAAGTGTCCCCAGGTTTTGAATCATCAGGGTCCATACCTGTGGTTTCATTAGACTCATACAGGACCGGTGGTGATGATGCAGGCAGTGGTGTTGGTGGCAATGCCACAGACCAATCTGCCTCCAAAAAATGCTGCTGCTATCACTCCTTCCCCCTTAACACCAAAGAGTCCATGCACTCCCAGCACTCTTGCCACTGCCAGGCACCAGTCTCTTCATACAGTATTTCCACACCATCTGGCAAGTGTAGAAATCTCCCCATCAGTTACAAGTTGCAAAGTGAATAACATGATGTAGAATGAGCAGGTGGACAGTACCATGAAAATGGTGCAGAACATGAAGTAGCTAATAGTGCAGAGTACAGATAAGCCAAGAGCTAAATAAAGTGCACAGTTCTGTGGCAGTGCAAATGTGGCAGAAGAGGCTGTTTCATTTCACATCTTGGAGCCAAAATCATAAGGTTGGGGACAGGAAGCAATTGTAGGGGGGAGGTCAGGTGGACCATAAGATGGAGGGTTGGCAGGAGCAAAGGGGAGCAGGGACAGGTGGAGGGTGGAGGGGGAAGCCACAGAGTGACTCACTTTTGCCAAGAGCTGTGTGATGACCTGTCTGGTTGCATACAGGGACTGTTGCAAGCATCAGATGAAGAAGTCCAAGAGACAGGGAGTGGCATCTGGTAGGTCTAATTCTGGTTCCACTGATGGAGATGGGAAAGAAATGCCCGGTACTGGTAGCAGCGCTCATGAGAATGGAGAGCACTGCTCAGTACATCCTTATATCATGAGCAAGCGAAAAGGATATAGTCAGAGCATTGTTCTGCAGAAAATATCTTGATCAGCTATTTTGCAGCATGTCTGGAGCCATTTCATGGTGATCCATTAGGTTGCTGGCAACAGCAGAGGTATTCATCTCCTTACTTGGAGCATCTGGCTTTGAAATACATCAGTTGCTCTGCTACAAGTGTGCCACTTGAAAGGATGTTAGAACAGCTGGTTATGTTGTTGAGTCTAATCGTTCAAACTAGACTCTGAACAAATCCAACAGCTGTTTTCATCAAGCTTAATGTTTCATTATTTGGGTGCAAATATGACTTACCCCATAAAATAGAAATAGCCTGCTTTTGCTGATTGGTTTTCTCCATAATGTTCATCTCGTATTTCCACCTGTGCTTCCTTCCTTCCTTCCTGCAGTGTTGCAACTTCAATAAAATATAAATAATTTTTTCTGAACCAGGTATCACATCTCATTAATTTAATGCATGCTATTATCTTGTATGGTATATTAGAAACAGTAAGAGAAAAACACAACTAAAAAGGCCCCAAGGTAAAGTCAAAATCCAGTGCGTGCCTTCCTTGTGCATTATGGTTTCCTAACAATGAGGTTGTAAAACTGGGTACACTGCACAGTCCAATCAGTAATCCACTTTTGCATAAATCCTAGAAAACAATATTACTAAAACATTTTTGTTTTATTTAAGGGACAACTTAGCCCCAACTATTCATCAATATGGCTTGATTAGGGCTTCCAACAGAGGTAAGGCTGCACTCCTTGGTGCCAGTCCCTTGCGCAGCTTTTTTTTTTTGGTGGAGTGAATGCTGACCCCCAGGATTCAGAACAAAAAGGAAATCAGCGCATGCAAAGGAGGCAAACAAAAAACGTAATAATTCTGTGCCACTATTAACGTTTTATTTATCAATTGACAAATCCAGTGAAAAACAAATGAGAGACTAGATGGGGTAACTAGCATGGAGCAGCAGGGTCTCATACTTGTTTAACACTGTATTTGTCAATTGGCAAATAAAATGTTAATGGTTGCAATGAAGTATTATGCTTTTTATTTTCCTCCTTTGCATGCGCTGATTTCCTGTTTGGCTTGATCAGGGGACTATTTTTTACTGATTTCATCATTTTGCTATCCCTTTCTTGCTTGTAATTATTCATCTCACTAATTAAAAAAGGCTGCCTGCTTTTATTGTTCTTTTAAAATCCTTTAATTTCATCTTTTTTCACACATCCACTTTGCTGCCACCCAGCTTATACTAGGGGCAGTCCCACAGTAGGACACTGTCTGTGACCCCATTTGCCGAGAGGAGAGCCAGCTATGAGATACTCAATTCTTCATCCCCTGGCTGGTCCCCAGGTGACCCAAGTCCATTTGGAAACTCGGTTCAACAGAGTACTGATGGTACTGTAGTGCTTTGGGACTGGCTCTTTCTTTCCATTATAACCAAAACATTTGTTTTCCTTTTTCTTAATCTGTAACTTTTCCTCCTTCATGCTTTCCATCAGGGAGATACCCTGTAATCAGACAGGGACATACCCACATATCAGACAGGGATATACCCTGGCTTGTAATTAGACAGGGAACAGGATATACTCTGTTCAAGCTCTATGGGCTGTCACTGAGAAAGCAGGGAGATTTTATTTTTCAGTTAGGCCCATCAACTGACATGGTACCCAACTCCAGTGATATTTAATCATGAAATATGGAGGACTGACAAAAATATATTGTCAACCTGAGATCAATATTATGGTATAATATATAAGATAAGATGCATTGTTGCTTTAAAAAAAATTATCTTTCAGAATTTCAGAATTCTGCTTCTTGTGAAATCCTGTGGAATTAAGTAGAATTTCCAAAATTCCGCACAGTTCTAGAGTTGTGTCAGGGAGGTGAGCAGGAAATCTATATGGGTTAAATCCTGGCTGTGTGACTCATGGTTTACTGGAGTAGAGTTGCGCGGATAGTGCCTCCATGGATCTGACTGTGATTTGTCGAATAGCAGCACTATCCGAGTGGGATCTGACCTGGGATCCAGCTGAAATCAGAGGTCAGATCCCAGGTCGGATTCTGTGTTATCCGATGTCGGATCCAGGGATCTGCCACCAGATCCAGGGATCCAACATTGGATAACAAGGGATCTGATCTGGATCCGGGGGATTGTATCCATGGTCGGATAGCACTGCTATCCAACCAGATCCACTATCCTGCCAAACAGCAGATATTTGGTGGTATCCTGATTGCTAGGATACTATCCGAGAAAAACTGTACTGGATCTTTCATATCACCAAGGCTGCTACTGCCTCAGTCTCTCTCTGTCTTCCTGGATAACAAATATGAAGATTTTCTTGGGTTATGTCAGAACGGTCTGGTCTGTCCCATGCCAGAGTAGGGTTACCCTTGGGTTATCTGGGATGAAGGGGAGAGAGTGCTATTTGAGTTAAGCTCAGCTTGATAGACCTTGAGCGTTGATAGGATCTAGTACAAGCAGGAGCAACAAAGTATAAGAAGGAAGACAATGGTGAGCAACCAGAGCAAGGAAATAGAATACACTGAGAAATATCTCTTCAGTGATTGCTGTTCTAACATCTGCTACAAAGTGTTACTTTGATAACTAGAGATGTGAAGTTTCACTCCACTTTTGAAGTTTTGGCGAAGTTCCAAAATTCGCCTCTGCAGAGCATTTTGCATTACTTTGGTTTTTTTTTAAAGCTCAAGGAGAAGTCACATCCCCCCCCAAGCTGGCAGCCTGACTTCCCTCCCAGGTGTCTAGTGTCCCCTCCCCCCCCCCAGGGATGCTGTCTGCCCCAAATGATCCCATCCCTAGCCAATCACTGCCATATAAAAAATTAAAATAAATCCCCTCCCAATCCCATAAATTCAGTCCCTGCTGCCCTGGTGTCTAGTGGTCCCACCCCTAGCCCGTCGCTGACCCCATTCGTACCCCCCCATCACAGGGTGCCCACTGTGCTGAGTCTAACCACCATTTAAAAAATAAACAAAAAAATTCCCTTGTGTGTAGTAGACCTCCCACCCCCAACCCATCATGTAATGCCCTCCACCCCATCTTTTCACCCTGACCCTGAGCGGGCTACCAGTACAGCCCTCCACTCACCTCCACAGCCAGCAGCCCCACCGAGCTCTTAATGAATGATTGTGTGCATGTACAAGCATGCACTCATTCATTGACAGCTCACGATAATTTTAAGTGGGTTTTCAGGGGTGTAGAGAAGGGAAGGGGGCTGCTCCGGTCACTGGCGGGGGGTGGAATGGGGGAATGGCATTGTGAAACCTTCCAGGGCCCACAGCACCATTCCCCCATCCTGCCTCCCCTGTCAGCGACTGAAGCAGCCCTCTTCCCTTCTCTACCCCCCTGAAAAACTGGCTAAAATGACCACAAGCAGTCAATGAATGAGAGCATGCTTGTACAAGCACGTGGTCATTCACTAAGAACTCAGTCAGGCTGCTGGCCATGGAGGTGAGTGGAGTGCTGTGCCAGTGGCCTATTCAGGGTGGGGGGGCAGGGTGGAGGGCACTACCTGATGGGGTGGGGTGGGAGGTCCACTAGACAGCAGGGATATTTTTTGGTTTATTTTTTTAAAGGTGGTCAGACTCGGCATAGTGAGCACCATGTGACAGGGGGGTTTCTTCCTTTTGGAATGGCACTGGTGATCAGTGGGGCAGGGGGGGCACTACCTGACAAGGCAGGGGATCCACTAGACACCAGGAACATTTTTTGGTTTAGTTTTTTTAATGGTAATCAGACTCAGCACAGTGGGTGCCCTATGATGGGGAGGTTTTCCTTTTGGAACTGGGTCGGTGATCGTTGGGGGCCACTGGACACTGGGAAGGGACAAGCTGGGGGGACACTACAGTAGCCTAACTCTGCAAAGTGCGAAGTTTGAACTCCACCAGCAGAGGTACCAAACTCCGCATTTTGCAGAGTTGTTTTTTTGGCGGGGGGGGGGGTGAAGCTGGGCTTCTCACACTGATCCACCCCTTAAAGTGGGGAAGATTCATGAAATTTTTCATGGAGCAAATTTTCCTCACTTCACACATCTCTATTGATAACTCTACTGTCTGCCTGTCCCACTGCACTTGCTCCAGTAAAATTTATTAGATGCTCCTTAATGCAACTGAGCGTTGGGTTCAGAAGTGCATAAGACTTTTGTTATTTAAGTCAATTAAAAATAGATATGTCTGAATTAAAAGAATTTCATACTGTATATCACTTGTTGAGGGATAGTCATCTTAAATAGGCAATTATGGAGTGAAATTTATTTATTTATTTTTTTATGTATTTATTTATTTATTAAATTTTGATGACCAGGTAGGCCTACTGAGCCCCGAAGGTCCATTTTTCAGGGGTGACCTGGAATAACATTACAGGGTGAGAAACACAGATGCAATTGGTTACAGAGTAAGTACAGATAATTAGCAGGTTACATGCCAATAGAAATTTTTCTGAGTCATTTAAATAAACCAGCTGTGATTGTTTGATAAAAACCTAGCCTTGAGGTCTATTAGAGTGACATGAGGCAAGTGGAGAACAGAGGTGAACAAGTGAGAGGGTTGGCGTATAATTGTGGGGGGGAGGGCTATCAGGTGTTGTGACAGTGACAGATGCTGGTCTCGGTCATGTGGGCCTTGAGCCTATTGTGAAATTTCAAAAAAAAGGGGCTTCCTGTACTGAGGGTGGAAGATTGTTCCACAGGTAGGGGGCAGTGTAGGAGAAGGATTTGCCACCCGCATTAGTCCTAACCCTAGGAATTTCCAGCAGAGTCTGACCTGAGGTCCTAAGCCTCCGAAGGTTGTGCTTGAGCGTGATTGTTCCTTCTAGGCTAGGTGAAGCAGCTGGGCTGAGTAACTTAAAAGTCAGACAGAGCAGAGGGTACTGTAGACAAGAAGCAAATGAAGGCCACTGTAGTTCGGCTAGCGTATCACAGTGGTAGCTTCTGGAGCGACTCTGAGCTGCGAACCTAGCTACCTTGTTGTACAGTATCTGTAGCCGATTGAACTCCTGCTTGGACATGCCCTGTAATACTGGGGCAGTGTAGGTAAGTGTTGGGAGCAGGACACTGGAGGAAGTTGCGTGTCTAGCTTCCAGGATAAGTTGGTCTTTTAATCGATACAGAGTCCCAAATTTGCCATGGGTGGTCCAAGTTACTTGATCGACGTGGGTCTTGAAGGTGAGACCGTGGTCAATTGTTAGCCCTAGGTATTTTAGGGAGTCCACCATGTCAGTGCTTTTACCTGCAAGTGAGTTAAGCTGTAGGGACTTGGTCCTGTCTTGTCCAAGGGATCTGGGACCAAACAGCATTGATTTTGTTTTGCCTGCATTGAGAACCATTCTATTTGATACTAGCCAGGCCTCAAAAGTCATGAGGTCTGCTTTGAGGAGAGGACCTAGAGCAGACAGATTATCCAAGGAGCGGTAGATGACTGTCGTCTGCATAATGAACAACTGAGCTACCCCAGCAGTGGAGGTTTAGGTCATTTGTAAACAGAGAGAGAACAGGAGGGGACCAAGGATTGAGCCCTGCAGTACTCTCTCCTTTATGGGTAGTGGGTCAGACAGTGCACCCTTCCAAATGACCCTCAGTGTGTGGCCAGATAGATAGCTCTCGAACCACTTGAGGGCTAGAGTTCCAGCTTTATTAACAGAAGGTCAAATGCCTTGGACAGATCTATAAAAACTGCGCCCATCAGCTTCCCTGTGTCCATTGCTCTGAGTACATCAACCATCAGGTTGGTGAGGGCAGTGTCAGTGCCATGGTTGGTTCGAAAACCATGCTGGTATGGGACTAGGAGCTGGTGGGACTCCAGGTATTCAAGGAGTTGGCCATATACAAGCCTTTCTTGCAGTTTTGCAAGGGAACAGAGCAGGAAGATAGGCCTATAATTGCTTATGTGTTCTCTCGAGCCACCCTTATGGATGGGGACCGCATTTGCCTGTTTCCAATGGTCCAAAACAGTTCCTTCTAGTAGGGATCTATTGATAAGCCATGTCAAAGGTCTGGAGAGGGACTGGGCTCCTTCCTTTAGTAGCCTGGGATTGATCCCGTCAGGTCCTCCTGAGCCTTTGATTTTCAGAGCCCTTAGAAGAGTTAGGACCTATTTTGTCTTGACCAGTCTCAGGTGAAATGAGGGTCTGTTTGAGAATGGGGCTCAGTCTTGTTCTGTGCCAATGTAGAAGGGGGTGGTCCTGTTTTATATCCATCGAGGTTGGTGAAGTGGAGGTTGATAGCTGAGGGGATTTGTGGGCCATTGCTCACTAGCTGACCGTTAACCTCAATTGGGCTGAGTTCCGCCTTGGAGTTGCCCCTTAGCAGCTTGTTAATGTGAGACAAAAAGCTTGCGGTTGCCTAAGTTGTTTTTTTGGAGGTGAGTGACGTACTCCCTTTTTGCAAGTTTGGTAGCCCTCTTAAATTTGTTTCTTTGTGATTTGTATGCCACGAGATTGGCAGGGAGAGAGGAGTGCCTGAACTTCTTCCAAATGGACTGCATCTTTGAACTTAACCCCCTCCTTCATTTCTTCTAAGCTATTTATTTGAAAATGTCAAAAACCACAATGCTGTGCTAGTGTATAATGCTCGGCCATGTTTAGAAGACTATCTTCATGTAGTTGGTTGTTCAAAAATTAATACTGTGAAAATTCAAGATGAACATGTGTTTTTTCACTGCACTTTAAAGTACTAGATAGATTTTTTTTAACCTGTGTTGAGTTATAGCCATTGGTCTGTATGGAATAGCAGCCTTATAAACTTCAGTGTGACTGGTCAAAACAGCCAAGTATATTGATACTGTACATACAGTAATAATCAGGGCTATATGCTGACATGCCTAGCCAACCCTAAATATATCTTCCTGCTTCAAACTATGTCAACTGTATCTATTTTATTTGGTAAACTTTGACTCATGCTATTGAATAAATAAATAAATAAATGTAGAGGAAAAAAAACATCATTTGTCATTTATTATATGCTAACCCACTCCCCTTATATAACACATTTAGCTCAGTGAATTGTTTAGAAGCAAAGTAAACTGATGCACAGTACAGGGGTTTAATAACATACTGTACAAGCCAGATGTCACATACTTGACAGGATGTAATGTACTTTACATAAAGGTTTATTAAAATAACAACACATGGAATATCTGAATATGTTTTTGCTTTCTGCAAGTTGTACTATAACTCTGATTTGAGATGCACAGCTCTTAAGCAATTGATCAGTCCAATAAGGGTGTGTGAATATGCTCATGGGACTATTTGGAGAGTATTGTATTACAAACCCACACATATTAATTATTTCATATTTGGCATGTCTAAAATTGTAAAACATGAAAGAAAGCAAGAGAGAAATAGAGAAAGAGAGAACTGGAGAGAGAGAGAGAGAGAAAGAAAGAAAGAAAGAAAGAAAGAAAGAAAGAAAGAAAGAAAGAAAGAAAGAAAGAAAGAAAGAAAGAAAGAAAGAAAGAAAGAAAGAAAGACTTGAAAAAGCATCTCTTGTGTATCTAGCCTCCACTGCTTCCTTTATACTTCTTCCACTGAAAGGCTTATACAAGTATATGTATGTAACATTTCCCACCTTACTGTAATTTTTTATTGATCTCCCCAAAACTCAGAACTTACCTAACTTCAGCGTGTGCAGACTGCTGCTGTTCATGTTCATACTCTGTCTGAACAATGCAACCACATCAAACCCCTACTCAAACACTTAAAATATCATGTCTGTTTCAGAATATATATAAAAATTCTACTGTTTATATTTAGAATCCTCCCCTGATGTATATTGAACTACCATGCTGAACTTCATTCACATTTTCTGACTCATAATCGGCACTTCTTGAATTTCCATCTTCTCAAGGTTCCCATTTCAAAACTATTCACTGTTTTCAGTTGATCATTTTTCTCTACAGTACCTGTAATCTGGAATAGATTTTCTAATCTTTTTCTCTTCTTAATTCTCTCTCAATCACAACTAAAAACTTGGCATGTTTCCCTGCCTTCACATATTCTCTTAACCATATCTTTCTTTCAACTTTTGTTACATTTCACAAATTAACTTACCCTGTCACTTGGTTAATACCAATTTGTGTATTCTGGATTTTACTCAGTGTGTCTTTGTCATGCATACTTTTACATGAAAGACACTATATAAAAATGCATTGTAGTATACTATGTCATTTTATACTTCAATATACTGCATAATTTATTTATTGAAATTATTTTATAAGATAAGCAATACATGAAGGTCTAATTTCCAGCTGTGATCTGTGGGAAGGAGAAATAGGGAGAACATAATTATAAATTCCATAGCAATACATGCATCAGAATAAATTGCTGTACAACAGTAAACAGTATGACAGTATGCATGAATACAGGATTAGGAGTAGTAACATTTCAATCTGGGCAAGTACAGCAAAGGGCAAAGTAATGCTTCAATTTTAATTTGGACATGCTTAAGTTTGTGGCATAAGTTATTTTGGTTGGCAAGTTTTCCCATATTTTTTCTCACTTCTATTTAGACTCTTTGGCCAAGCAGAGATGTACCCCATTTCTGCCATTTGACCAACATAGCCCCATGGATCCACATGGCATTCCCCCTAGCTTCCTATGCTGGAAGGCCCATGACTTATCCTCACTGGGCACTTCCAAGGAGAAGCGATCAAGATCATCCATTTTTTTCCCCTGGCTGAAACTTATTCTGGTATAATTTTGGCTGAGTGTGGAGCTGCGAGCCCAGGGCACCATGCTGCAAAGGCCAGAGGTAGTTTCATGTTTTGCTCCCCAGTGACTCTGGCATGCAATGGCATCAAAAGCATGTCATACATGCTCCTGTATGCGTGTATACTGATACCTGCTGAGCTACCAGTCCCCTGCTAACACTAAGGAGTCATGCACACTGACTCCCTGACAGTGGCAGAAGTAGATCTATTGCTGATCACTTCCACCCACCCACTCTGGAGCAGAAGAGCAGGTTATCAGATGTTCATCCTCCTGCCCCAGTCAACCTCTGATGCTCCAGATTCGTTCCTAAACCTGGGTCATTGGTATCACAAACTTGTAGCACTACCGCTTGCATCAGCTGGTTGGCTAGCAGCTATCCCAGATATTAGGCAGCCTAATACTGATTGCCATTTGCTCAGGTTTTTCCTTTTTTTTGGTGGGGTATCTTCAACCTTATGACCTGCTGTGATCTTAGCAAGTATGAGGGATTAGAGGCAGGGTTAAAGAAATTGCAGCGGTAATCTGTGACTTTACTAGTCCAGAATTCTGCACCTAGGAGGGCTGTGCTACTTAGTCTCTAGAGTGCCAAATCTCACCAGCCAAAGTTAGCATACATACAGTACTACAGTAATGGGTATGGGGGCACACCTCAAAACAAATCTTCATAATGCATTATACAGTACAAACAATACATTTTGGAGAGACACACTTTGGGGACTTCTGAGTAAGTAACACCTTCGACCGGCTCAGCTCTTCAGAACTGTCGACATACTGTGCAACCCAGCCTGTCGGCAGATCCGTCAAGCTTTTACGCAGAATGACTGTGAGGAGATGGCGTGATTCTTCGCGAATAAGGTGGAAGACATTCAGAGGCAGTGTTCCCGACCCCACTCTAAGGTTGTTACCGTCGATCAATGTTTTGTTGCAGAGCCTGGGGTCTCCTGGAGTTCCTTTAATCTACCGGATTTCATAGATACTATGAGGATTGTCCGTGAGATGCGCCCAACATGCTGTAGTTTGGATCCGGGTCCTACTTCCCTGATTATGGGTTGTAGTGAGTCTATCAGCCCAGTCCTTGCTTGGATTATCCGGTGTTCTTTGGAGATGGGAGTTTTCTCTAGCTCTCTGAAGGAAGGGGTGGTGACTCCCCTTCTGAAGAAAGCTTCCTTAGACCCGGATGACCTAGCTAACTACCGCCCGATCTCTAACCTCCCTTTTGTGGGGAAGGTTATTGAAAAAGTTGTGGCGGCTCAATTGGATAACCATTTGACCACCCATAGTTTATACAAACCTCTCCAGTCTGGTTTTCATAAGAGGCATAGCACCGAGACTGCTCTGGTTCGGGTGCTCAATGATCCCCTGATGGCGAGAGATCAGAGACACCGTTCTATTTTGGTTCTCCCCGATCTGTCATCAGCTTTTGATACTGTGGATCTTGGGGTTTTGCTCGAACGTCTGAGGTCCATTTGCGGACTTTCAGGTGTGGTTCTCAGATGGTTTTCATCTTACCTCGAGGGGAGAACACAGAGAGTGGTCTCGGGATTATATTCATCAGGGGCTTTCTCTCTGCCTTGCGGGGTACCTCAGGGTTTGGTACTTTCCCCCATGTTATTCGCAGTATACATGCTACCCCTCGGAGACATTGTAAGATGGTACGAGCTGAGGTTTCACTGCTATGATGATGATACCCAGCTCTACCTGTCTTTTGCACCTGACCAGGCTAGTGCTATCTGGGTGCTGAATAACTGCCTCGCAGATATCCAAGACTGGATGAATACTAGTGGTTTAAAGTTGAATCCGGGAAAGACCGAGGTTATGGTGGTGGACCCTGGTCACAGGGTTGAGGGCTTAGGGGTGGGGTCTCCTCTGGATTAATTCTAGGGGTGGACCAGATCCCTACCTCTGAATGGGTGCGTAACCTGGGTGTGGAGCTTGACACAGGTCTGACCCTTCGTTATCAGGTGTCTGCAGTTGTCAGAACCGCATTTTTTCATCTTAGAAACATTGCCAGGATTAGGCACCTGGTTCCACCTGGTGATTTTCTGGTTTTGGTACACACCTTTGTGACATCTCGCCTTGATTACTGTAACTCCCTGTACCTAGGGCTTGCTGGGGTTGATATCCGCCGCCTGCAGCTAGTGCAGAATTCAGCAGCACGTTTATTGACTGGGGCTTCTAGAAGGTCTCATATTACCCCAGTGCTGCGCACTCTGCACTGGCTGCCAATACAGTGGCAGATCACCTTTAAAGTGGGTCTTTTGACCTACAAAGTCCTACATGGGTTTGGTCCTGACTACTTGAAAGAGCTTCTGGTGCCCTACACCCCTCTGAGACAGCTTCGCTCGGCTGACGAGGGGTTGCTGGAGATTCCGAGGGTTAATTTGAAGTCCTAGGGAGCCCATGCCTTCGGTTTCGCGGCTCCCTCCCTCTGGAATTCTCTGCCCCATCAGCTCAGAGAGAGTGCAACGGTGGACAGTTTTAAAAGGGCCTTAAAGGCTTTTCTGTGGGATAAGGCATTCCCTGTTTTATTGTAATTGGTTATTTTACTTGTATACTTGTTGTTCTCTTTATTGTATTTATTGATGCTGGTGTTCTTACGCTTAATGTATAGCGCCTTGAAATTCTGAAAGGCGCTTAATTAAATAAATTTTATTATTATTATTATTATTATTATTATTCATAGTATAGAACTGGTTACAACATTTACTCAATGATGCACTTCCCAACATTTAGAGAAAGGCTCCCTTGTAACTTGCTGTATATAGTCACCCAATTTAGTGAAACATTTTTTAATAACTAAGCTCATATCTGTAGGGCTCAATGGACAGTCCCTCTTCATATCTGATGATGAAGAATAAAACTATTTACTACAGTACTTCTACTACTTATTTTTCATTTGTTTTGAATTGTGATTGTTTCTCCCCTTTTTTAGAGTTTCTGGTCAAAGTTGTTTTTCTACCTGACATGAAATTTTTCATGATCAATCAATTCCAGCACCTATTGACATCAGTTGAGCAAGAGCTCACAGTACAACTTTCACTGGTTACAGTAGCTGAGCCGATGCTCACAGTACAAGTGTCAGTGCAGGGCCTTCATTCAGCTGATGCCACTGGGTTCTGGAACTGCTCAGCTACTCCAAAATGAAAATTATGTGGGAAAAAGGCAGCATCAACAAGGGATCCTAAAAAGGAAAAAAGAAATCAAGATTATAGTAGTGTCAGCAAAAAAAAGTACATTTTATTTATTTATTTATTTAAGTTTCGGAATTATAGCCTTTGAGCCAAACTAGCTCTTTCACAAAAGGCTCCAAGTCAGTAAAAGAACAGATAAAACAGTACAATTTACATCATATGATGAGAACATACAATAGCCAAGTTACAAGACTATTTTACATGCAAGATAAATGTGAAGTATAACCTCAAATACAAATACTTGTATTACAGAAATATCTTTAGTCTATAGGTATAGTTATTAAGTACAGGTTGCTTGTAGTTGGCAGTCAAAATTGGCTTTGTCAACGAAAAGGGGAGGAGGTATGGAGGGTATTGGCATGGGTACAGAGGAGGCATAGTGTATAATGTTGTTATCGGATAGGAGAAGGAGGTATGGTGATGAGGGAGAACAAGCTGATAAGTGCTGTATGCATGAGGGCAGCCTAGGGGAAGTGTAAACCAAGTGGAGGAGAGGGGGTGAGGACTCATGGGGCAAGAGGGGTAAGAAGGTAGGGGGAGGGTAAGGGTTGGAAATCTAGGGCAGGGGATGGCACTCCTATAGTTATGCACAGCAGTTGCACTCTTAGAATTCTACCATGAAGTGATGGAGTTCTTTTTTGAATTGGCTAAGTTTCTTAAGGTAAAAAAGGGAGGGGGGGGGGTAGGTCGTTCATCCAGAGAGGGCCTCGGAAGAAGACAGACCTTTGGGTGAAGGAGGTTCATTTGTAAGGTAAATGCAGTACTAATCAAGCAGAGCTTCGGGTTGTTTTAGTGTTGGGGTTATATTGGAAAAGGTTCAAAGCTGATTCTGATACCAGTCCTAGGAGGGCTTTTTTTCTTAAGATACCTATGTGAGAAGTAGCTTGAGAACCAGGACAATGTATTGGTGAAGAGGCCAAGGTCTGTGAGGCTGTTAAGCAGGATGTGATGATTGATGGTGTCAAATACTTTGTTTAGGTCAATAAAGACTGACCCAACCATTTTTCCACCATCCAGGGAGTCATATAGGTGTGAAGTAAAGTTGGTGAGTGCAGTAATAGTGTTGTGGGATTTATGGAACCCATGCTGCTGAGGGCAGAGTAGGTTGTATTTGTTGAGGTAATCCATGAGCTGATCTGACACAATTCTCTCTAGGGCTTTCGAGAGGGGTGGTAAAATAGATATGGGGAAATAGTTGCTTATGCTGGTCCTGTCTCCACTTTTAAAGACTGGGGTGACGAGGGTGGTATTCCACTTGTCAGGGAATATTTTTGACTTAAGGGATATGTTAAATAGTTGCATTAGTAGGTGGGCAAGCTTTTCTAGGGTGATGGCGAGAAGCTTAATGTCAAGCATATCACTACCCATTCTAGTTTTGCAAAGGATCTTCTTCACATATTTAATAGCGTCTGCCTTCATGATCATTTTGAAGTAGAATGGGGATTGAGTGGTGTTTGAGGTGGCAGCGGGATTTGGGGTCCGGCTGTTAGAGTCAATAACAAGGAACTTTGGAGGGAGGATGGAGATGAAGTCTGTAAAGGCCAGATTAAAGGCATTAGCTAACTCTTTGGGTTGCTGGAGAAGGGCCGCAGGGGTGACAATTAGATCTGGTGGAGCTTTGGATTCTTTCCCAGTCAGTGTCTTTATATTCTCCCAGAATTGTCTCCCATTCCCCCAGCATTTTTGAAGTTCCTTTCTGTAATAGGAGGCCTTAGCATTCCTTATCAAGCAGGTGCATTTATTACTTACAATCTTGTAGGCGTAAAATCTGTCTGTCTTCTGGTAGCTCTTGCTAAATGCCAGAGGTTGTCCCTATTCTTCATTAGTTCTAAGAGGGGGCCATTAAGCCAAGGATTGGATGACCCTTTTGTTTTGGATTTTCTGAATGATACGAATAAGTCACAGGTTTTATTGAAGATGTTAATAAAGTATTCCAGAGCCTGGTTAGGGTCAGGCAAGTGACAAGGGGAAACCAGTCTGCATCTCTCAGGTAGCTCTTGAATAGGCCAAGTTGCTCTTTCCTCAGGGATCATTTTTTTCTGGTTTGCGGCATGTCCTTAAAGCACTTGTTAGACCAGGAGCAGATAATGGGAGAGTGGTCACTCAAGGTATCTGGCAGGATGGTGAAATTTTTTATGTGCTCGGGGCAAGTAGCTAGGAGCCAATCAATGAGCGTGCTAGTAAGTGTTTAATAGTTCATCCTAGTTGTTTGACCTACCATCTGTGTTAGGTAAAGGGCATGTATTTTATCCCTGATGGTAACTGTATCCTTAGCTAGCCAGTTTGAATTAAAGTTCCCAAGGATAACCTTTTCCCAGCCCTGCTTTGCTTTTTTGACATGTTTAGTGAATAACTTGAGTTCTGGCCCTTGTTTTCCTGGGGGTATGTAAACTGTTGTAAGTAACAGAGTTTTACCTTGTTAGCCAATTAAAAGTTTAATGCAGAGTATCTGAGCTTCCTTGGCATTTGTATTGTAAGGCATGATTTGTCCAAAGATGCTGCTGCTCAGATACACTAGGCACCCACCCCCACATTTGGAGACCCTGTCCATATGAAAGATGGTGTAACCATTCAAAGAGTCTGAGGAGTCTGGAGCCTTTGAAGAGAGCCATGTTTCTATGAGAGTGAGAATATCAGGTCTGTGAATTGTTACCCAGGCATGGAGTCGGGCAAGTTTGTGCAGGAGGCTACAAATGTTAATAGTGGCAATTTTTATAGAACCAGTAGGCAGGGGGTTGTGGTGGTTTGCGGGTCCAGGATTGGGGTGAATATTCCCAGATAAGAGCAGGAGGATAATAAGTAATCTGGTGAGGTATCATTTCCATGAAGTTCTTGCAATTCAAACTAGCCTGCTGCTGTGGGGTCTGGGTGTGTGGGGATCCTTGGAGGGGATGTTGTAGCACATTAGAGCTAGAACGGTTTGAGGGGAGATAGGTGTGCATCAGTGCATCTTGTGGAACTCATAGAACAGGTATGTGTCAATAGGGATTTCGAGCTGGATATCTATTGTGACTGAGCTAGTTGCTTGTGTACTTCGATTTATTGGCAGATCAGTAAGGGTAGTGGAGGTGGGTATTGGCTGGTCATTTTTGAGGGTCACACTGCCCTTTCCCTCATGACCCACTGTCAGGTAGTTAAGCAGAAAAAAGATCATCACATTCACCAGCTGTGAGGAGCTCATTTTGGAGGCATCTTGGCTCCTGTCACTTTAACAGGAGATACAGTAGATTTATTCTAATCATGCCAAAATAAGAAAAAAAAGACTTACTTTCCATTTAAAGTGAGTTCTCAGATACCTGTACTGGATCAGCAGAACTGAGACTCGTAACCTTATGAAACATTCAAATTTCAGGATATTCCATTCAATACTACTTATGACATTGATATGCTTTCCTATAAAGCTGTTACTGCTGTTGTTACAGTAGCTACCCTGAAGTGATAATCTTTTGCTTCTTGCATCATAGTATTTCCCACAGCAACAGATTGAAATGTCACAAGTAGAGAATAAGGAGTTTTGGTAGATCCAGTGTAAACAGCAGGAGCAGAAGATGCCTAAGAGAAAAAGATTCTATTTAATGTGAATGACTGACATTACATGAATGTCTTCAGGAAAAGAAAAAAAAAATATAACGTCCTGAGTTTCACATTTTTGGTAAATGCTGTCCAAGTTCTGCAGATAGCAACTGTTATTTTATTGGCTGAAGACCAGAAAAGCTCTTTAATAATATTATTGCATATTGAATAATCATTAGGGACTGTGTAAAATTAGTATTTTTTATATACCTGGGATGTATTGTACCCACATTTACCATGAGAGAAAAACTCAAATGTTTATTTAGGCTATCACACACTAAGGGTGTGTAAAACATGTGTATGGCCCTAGTCGAGGATGATGTACAGGTATGTATCTGTAATGACAGTGGGCAGTTGTTATCTACAGAAAACAACTTTAAATATCTGGGAGTTTATCTGAATTCTAATTTGGCTGTAATGATCCACCTTGACACGATAGGCAAAAAAGAGAAACTAAAATTAGAATGTTCATACAGTAACATAAACTCACTTAATAATGATGCCCTGATGCTTATTGCAAAACAACTGTTGATATCCATACTGGATACACCCCCCCCCACACACCCACACACACATCTGACCTCAGCCTAGTCTCGTAGCTAACTCTCTTGGCACTTATTCTACTGTTCTAAGCCTTTCTCAACTAAGGATAGACACCCTACATCTGATGTACTTAGAGTTTACCATTGACTTCACTTCTTGCGCAACACCTGATACACTAAGCCCTCCTGCCCTTTTGCCATTTTTTGTCTCTGCTTAGAAACACAGAAATTGTCAGCAGATAAGAACCACTAGGCCCATCCAGTCTGTCCATAAGCCTATCCTTATTTATGGTCTTTAACCCTACTTAGTCAATAGCTCTCTTCCTTTCTTCACCCCCAAGGGCTCCTTTGTGCCTGTCCCATGCATGTTTGAACCCTCCCACAGTGTTTGGTCCCACCACCTCCTGTAGGAGACCATTCCATCTGTCCACCACTCTTTCTGTGAAGAAAAACTTCTTCACATTCCCCCATACCCTACCCCCTTGCAATTTCATATCATGGTCCCTTGTTCTTGTAAATCTCCTATATTGAAAGATGTCACCCCTCTGCACCTTGTTTATGCTCTTAAGGTACTTGAAGGTCTCTATCATGTCCCTCCACTCCCTCCTCTCCTCCTGTGAATACATATTGAGGTCCCTCAATCTCTCTTCATATGATTTCTGATGCAAGCCATGTATCATCTTTGTCACCCTTCTCTGGACTGCCGCCACCCTGTCTATGTCAACATAAATTATTTACACCTGAACCCCCCCCACACTACCTTTCCCTGACCCACCTTGTTGCTCTGCCTTCCAATCCTTCACTGTGTCATTTTAGCTCACTCCCCTGTAATTTAGCTGTGTATATCCCCACACCGCACTTTGGAGGTGCAGGCTGTAGGTTTTGAACATTGCAAGCCCTCTGCCTCCCTACTGCAGTCCAGAGCTCTAAACACTAGGTCAACTGCTGTCACTTGCACCCTCGAAAGTATTATCTTGTTAATACCCTCCAATACTGTACTGTGAATATGATGTATGTTTCTAGTCTTTCTGAGCCTTCTTACAATTTATCACTGTTACCTCACTGTTACCTCACTGTACCAAAAGGTGACTGTTTAAAATTGCCTGCTGTGTTTGCCTGTTCTGCAAGAACTTGACTTTATCCACTTATACTTAGAATGCACTGTACAATCTAGCTATATTTTGATTCTATATTTTTGCACCAATATGTGCTGCCTGTACTGTACTGTAATCACCTGTTATTGCCTTGTTCCCTCCTGGGTCATGCCTGAAAATAGGCATTTCTGATGTCTAGTGCACTTACCCAGTAATCAAAAACAAACAAACAAATAAATACTAAATAAATAAATGGCATTGCTGTATTTGTGAATCAGACTGTAGCATTCATGCTTAAATATCAGTCTTGAACAGTATATGTAGAGTTCCACTAAGGGCCCCTTACATGACTTACCATTGCTGATTATATTTGAAAATGGGGTACTTCCATCTCAGTTGGTGACTGATTTTAATGTTTATTTATTTATGTGTTTGTTAGTTTATTTGTTTATTTGTTAACCAGGTAGGTGCACGGATCCAAAGGATGGTTTTCGGGCACGGCTTGGGCCATAAGGATGGCACATATGAATTCAGGCAAATACAAATAACATGACTTTAGAATGGTGCAGGTATCTGCACATAACTAAAAAAATACACTGAAATGTTTTGTACACAAGGTATATGAGAAGGTACAAAATACATTGAAAATACAAGTTACACAAGTGAAATGAAAATACCATACAGTCCAAAGAATGCAGTTACACAAAAACAAGTGCAATACCGTACAAAGTAAGGAGCAAGTGCAAATTGAATGAAGGTAATGTTTGAATAGTCTAAGGTGCACCCAATCAGAGGAATGGATGGGAAGGGCCCAAGAGTAGGGGTGAGGACTCACATCAGTAAGTTACCCAGATATGCAGGTCCAGAAGCAAATGATTTGATACCATTTAATGGACCAACATAGATGTAACAACAAGAACAAAGTGCTCTAGCTTTCGGACCAACCAGTCTTTCTTCAGAAGCCTAACATTTGGCTTCAGACAGCAGCTAGGCTTTGAGATGAGTTTTAAAAGTAAGGTATGAGTCAAGTGAGTGGAGAGAAGCAGGAAGTTTATTCCATAGTGTGAGAGCCGTGAAGGACAGGGCTTTGCAACTGCTGTCTGTCCCCATAGGCTTTACTCTAATTCAAGTCCCACTATTTTGTATTCAAAATATCTGCCTAATTGAGTTACATACTCAACACATAATACAACTTCATTCCTTTTCCTAGTCTAAATTATAAGGTTATCAACAAGTTAAAGATCACTTACTTGATTTGCCCCCACCATCATGAATGGCATAATAACAGCGATTCTATCTGTTGAAAATTCACAACATTTTAGAATTCTTTAGGGAAAAATAAAAATTAGGTACCTACCATAATTCTTGCTCTTCTTGGACAAATTCTTCTGAGTTCAAGCCGTAGGCACTAAGAATCCTGCGAGAGCCAAAAATCTTCAGGAGGGCTGGCACCATGGTAGGACTGTGCATGCACAGCACCATAACATTAGCTTGTACCTGTGTAGGCTACGTCGGCATCAACACTCCAACCGCCTCAGTGTTTTTTTAACTGAGGAGGTGTAGCATAAATAAAACTAGATAAACACTTAACCTAACAAGAGCATACGGTAGCCCTCTTTGACCCATATAAGAAGGGTTAATTTAAAACAATGTCTTCACAGCCCAACCAAAGAGAGAGTGAAGACCAGAACAGAATGAGTGAGCCTGGGGAATGGTGGGTGGGTGTATGAAAAAACAATGAAGACTTGTCCAAGAAGATTAAAGGAGAAAATCACTAAACACAGCAATAGTACTGTCCTGGTATGTTCCCTTGATTTACCTATTCTGGCAGTGTGATTTTTGAACTGTAGCCCTTGATTGGTAATGTGACACAATTTCTCTTACATCCTCCAAAGTCTGTAGTTCTCCATGCTGTGCAGCTCTATATTCTGCCACCACACTCTGCATGTAAAATATGTTACATGGTTGTACCATTCAGTCAGCAGTGTGGCAGTTTGCATGTCAGTTCCCTATGGTGGTAGTTGTTGTGCGCATGCGCGCATGCACTTCTTCTTGCTGCGTGCACACACTTCTTCTTGTTGCGTGCACACTGCCATTCCATCTCACACCTGCTCCCACATTTACTAGTGAGTATCTGATGAGCACATTGAGCATTATAACGTAATGTTTTAAAGAAATCTGTGTTTGCTACTGATGTCCACAATGTGTTTTGTGGAACTGTGAGCACCTAGCTACTTTCGCTAACCATACGGGAGCGAATTCATATTCACATCATGAAATGAAGTTGCCTCTCTCCTGAGTCCTAAAAGGCTATAGTATGTACTTTGGAGTTGTTTAATATCACAGCATTTTGTTCTTTCTTTACGGGCATTTAAAGAAATTTTTGTAGGTGCGTTTCTGCATATGCACTGAACTGCTAGAACTATGAACTAATTTTCTGTGTCTATAATATAGACACATAGAATTAGTTCATAGTTCTAGCAGTAGTGTGCATATAGACTCTATATGTATGCAGTGAGGATCAGTGCAATGCGTGGATGGGTGCCTGAATGCATTGTCCTGAATGGTGGGGAACCTGAATTCATCACCCTGAAATGTTGGTGGGACAGAAATGCATTGGTGTCGCCAGATATATTTGTACTGCTGGCAGTGAATACTGGAGGCATTACTCTGCATGTGAGGTGCTATAGTGAATGAGGGGTACAATGTGTTGCTCTGCAGAGAGGTAGCACTACATTTTCTTTCTGTGCAGTAATGCAGTGATTTAATGAAACTGCTGTACAGTGAAGGAGGATGTGAATATTGTCCTGTGCATGGTGAAATGGTTGTAATCAAAAGATCTGTACATAAGCCCCTGCTGTCAAGATAAATGCAGTCCGATGGTGGACTATCAGTGCCGCAACACACACAGTGATCATGTAGTAAGGAATGTGTTGTGGCCTCTTGGGTAATGTGTGGCACAGAGGTTTGGATCACTATTTCATTGCAAACCACTAAAAATTATTATTCAGTGTTCCAGACCCTGTTGTTTTTGTGTTCTTTAATTGTTTGTTGTGTGTCCTTGTACATTTATATTGTGTGTTTCTGTGTGTGTGCGTGTGTCTGTCATGTTCTTCTTGTGTGCCCTGTTGTGTTTTCATTCCTTGATAATGATCTTTGTTCCAATGTGCTTTTACTTTGCAAGTAAATACATACAATAACTGTTGCCCAAGCACCCCCCACAACCACCACCACACAGATTTAGTAACAACCTTAACAGTACTTCATGTGTCACATGCCCAGTGGCACACAACTGGACCTCTGTGAGGCTTGGCTATCTTGATGTGGTACATATCACAATGTGGCTTATACATTGTAAGTAAAAGGCACTCAAGTTGAATTGGTATGATTTCTGACAACATAATATAGGTGTGGAACCAATACTCATGTTTGTGTGGTGTGTGGCGAACGTGCTATCTTGTGCTGTGTGTGTGGGGTGGCGTTGTGTGTGTGTCACTGTGTCTGACTATGTGTGACTGTGTGTGACTGTGTGTGTGTCTGTGTCTGAAAACATAATATTTGTGTGGGACCAACACTTGTGTTCGGGTGGTGGGTGGTGAACGTGCTATCATGTGGTGTGTGTGTGTGGGGGGGGCTGGTGTGTCACAATGTTGTTCATACATTGTAACTGAGAGCCAGCCAAGTTCATTTGTGATGATTGCTGCAAACATAACATGGGTGTGTGACCGATACTTGTGTTCGGGTGGTGGGTGTCGAACTTGCAATCATGTGGTGTGTGTAGGGGGCTGTTGTGTGACTATGATTCTGTGTGTGTGTGTGTGTGTGTGTGTGTCTGTGTGATTTAAATAGTCATGTGAGTCTGTCCGTTATGTGCCACAATGCCCAGAAGTGTATGACAGAATGCATGTATGGTAGCTGGTGTGAATGGACCGCTGTGAGGCTTGGCTACCTTGAAGTGGTACAGAGGCTTATCCCAATGTTGTTCATACATCGTAATTAAAAGCCAGCCAAGTTCATTTGTGATGATTGCTGCAAACATAACATGGGTGTGTGACCGATACTTGTGTTCAGGTGGTGGGTGGCAAACGTGCTTTCATGTGGTGTGTGTGGGGGGGCCTGGTGTGTCACAGTGTTGTTCATGCATTGTAACTGAGAGCCAGCCAAGTTCATTTGTGATGATTGCTGCAAACATAACATGGGTGTGTGACCGATACTGGTGTTCTGGTGGTGGGTGTCAAACTTGCTATCATGTAGTGTGTGTGTGGGGGGGCTGGTGTGTGACTGTGATTCTGTGTATGATTCTGTGTGATGTGTTCGGGTGGTGGGTGTCGAACGTGCTATGTTGTGGTGTGTGTGTGTGTGTGTGTGTGTGGGGGTGTTGTGTGTGTATCTGTGACTGTGTGCATGTGTCTGTGTATGCCTGGAACTGCATTCCTATTTTTAAATGCAATCATTTTGTTCTGACGGCAGTAATGAGTACTATATTTTAACAGCCATTTACTATTCTGTTACAGAAACCATGGCCACTGTGTCCAGCGATCATGTGTCTGAGAATAGAAGCAGTACTTCGGGCGACAGTGACAGTGAGGCAGCGCAGATTTGTAGGGAGGTTTTTAAGAGTGCAGCTGCTGCATCTGGCCAAATTAGGCCATATATGTTTCAGCCGCAGAGGCAGCAACCACGTGATTCATCAAGTGACAACACCACATCATCTGATGATGAGGCAGAAGTTTTCCCAAGTCGCCTTGATGACCTCAATTGGTGCACATGCGGCAACTGCACCATTATGCCAACTATCAGTGAGTGCCTCTGCTGTGGCGAGGTTGGTCATCAACTGGGAGACAAGCTGGATGTTGTGACGTACATCACACAGAATCCATACTTTGCTACTGGTTGCTTACACCCATTTGTACAGTAGTATGCCTAGAAGTCATCACCATCTGCTCCTGTTATCGTCACCCACAGCCAGCAACACCAGCACCTAATAGATATTGTAATCATGTAATACATGCCTTTATTTAAAAAATATTTTTTTTAAACTGAAATCCATATTGACAGTTGGAGAACATTGAAGGTAAACGTTTTCATACAGAAGGTTACACAACGCGAGGACACTGTTGGGAGAGTGCTGTCTTTGGAAATTATGGCAGATGTGAGAAAATATTGCTCTTTCTCTCCCAGACTACACTGGATTGTGGGTTTTTTCCATGTAAATAAACAGCAGACATCATTTTCTTTTTTAGCTACTTTTTGTCTTACCTCCTTAGACACTTGGTCAGCTGTCCCACGTCATAGCATCCTGCACCCTGGAGAATCCACACGTCATCTGCCTGTACCACTGAGTTTGCCCCCCAACTCTACAGCTCCCTCCATCTGCAGCTGGGCCACAGGGAGCCACAAAGTCCTCTGCAGAACATGGATCTGATGGGAGCACCACCTTCACAGTGAAAGTCGTGTGCCGTCCATCAAGCCGCACAACACAGATTCCATCTACCTATTTTGAATAAGTACCCCTGAGCCGACGACATGAAATGATATTGACAGAGGGGAATGCACATGCATCTGTACACTCCCCCTTCCGGCATCTGCCCCGCTCCACTTTCAAAGTGCAGCATGCATCCTGTCCCCTAACCTCTGCCAGGGGCCAATCAGGTAATGGGTGTTGTGGATCCCCCACCCCAGAGAGGGAGAGCAGTCCTTGGGACACTCAATCCCTCTCCTCCCCTGCCAAGCCCCAGTGACCCGTGCTCATTCCCGAACACCGGTTGACGGCGTGTCGCAAGGTGCTGCAGACCAGCACCTCAGCTGTCAGTGCCACCTGGCCAGCTAACAGCAGACAGCTTTGAAAGGACGGGGTAGCAAGCGGGTGTACAAGGTAACTCATTTAGTGAGAGACAATGTGGCAGCAAGTAAGTTGAAAATTGAATGTACACAAGGATATGTGAGTGGGAGACTGGCCATGGGAGGATAGACAAATAATGTAATTTGAAACCATCTGAAATCTTACCACATGTATTGTTAGCATGTGCCCCCTGGTGTCCCTCACCCTCCTTAGTTCAAAAACCCCATCTGACCCACCCTGATCCACCCTTATTGACTCCAATTACATACTTCAATGTGTGTATCATGTGACCCCTGTCCCTTGTGTCTTCCATGGTGTACATATTCCAGTGTCCCAGCCTGCTGTCATACTCTCTCCCCTCCATGCAATATCTCATATTCGTTGCCCTCCTCTGAACCCACACCCAACTGGGATAAGATCACCTCTCTTGGCCTCGATGAAAACACCCTTGGCATGCATCCCACCATTTTATTTGCTTTGGCAAGCACTGTCGTGCACTAGTCAGTGTTACTCATGGTCCCTGTTACCATCAACCCATAGTTCCTTGTCCTCTTCAGTTATCCCCTGCTTAACCCCTGCCAGTCAGTATTGTGTTCTAGTGTTTGTCACCATGAAGTGCAGAACCTTGTACTTCTTAGCACTGAACGACAGCTGCCACCTCTCTGACCACTCCTCCAGCTTGATTATGTCCCCCATCTCCTTCCATCCATCCAATCCATCCACCACTACAGTCAACATACGTCTGTGTCCTGTGATTCTACTTGTAAGATAATATTATTATGAGAAGTACAACCGTCTTGCTTTCTTTATAACTATTTTAATGACTGTTGTTGCTCCCATGTTTAGGTCGATGAGGTTAGCTGCATACATTCAGTATACCCACTGGGTACATGATATCCTGGGCAGAAAAATCCGCCGTGTCATCCCTGCATGCACAGTTACAGCTATTAGATCAAAGTGGCCAGATGCTACTGGGATATACAAAGGTTTTCATTAGGCAGATGAACCAGATGCAGACGAACTGCTGGCCAATTCCTTACTGGAAGAGTTCAACTCACAATAGCTTGACAGCAAAATCGACAGTTGCTTTTTATCACAGTTGTTTAGTGCCAGTTAGTACGAGAAACACAGTTTTCAAAGCTTACTTGTTGTAACACATTGTTAACTTTTATTGGCATGATGTTACATGCACAACTTTATTTTGTATGAGATGACATTTACTGTTCAACACAATATATGTATCATGCATACATTGCATGACAAAAAAGTCCACATTTTTAAAAAGGTTACTATTCTGAAATGCATCATATTCAACCAGTTAGTAAACTGTACTGTTAACACTTAACACAAATTAAAGACATTTACATATTTAACAGCCAGTTCTATGAATCATTGTTCTTATAGTGGAACAGTTAGGTATCTACTACATTTCAATTCTAAACATGTTAAAAGAGCAACAGCATTTGAAGAATTAGACATATAACATTATAATGTAATCACTGGCAAACACAGACATGTTTGTGGGTGCTGGTGGTATGTGAACTGTATCAATATTACCACATCATGAACCACTGTGTACAGAAATTAGAGGGCCTACTTTGTGTTGGACGGGGGGTGAGGGTACAGTAAGGGGGGAAGCTGGGAGAGACCAAGGTGGAAGGGTGTTATCAATAAATGATAGTAGCTAGGGGAATAACATGGCACAGGTGCAGGCACTGCAGTCAGAAGTAGAGGTGGACATAGCAGCCATCACTGAGATGTTGGCAAATCCAAAACATGACTTGCACTTGGCAAGACCATGATTTTAATTATTCAGGAGGGACAGACAGAGAGATACAGGGGGTGGGTGATGCAGTACCCATTTCACTAAGGGAAGGAATTGCATGCGTCAGGAAGGAGGGTACAATGACTGACAACAGACATAGATGGCATTCACCCTGACATGGACGCTTGCAAAACTAATGGAGGACTCAGCTTCCAAGCTGGTTGACCTGACAGGTAACGGAGAAGGTGATGGATAGCAGAAGGCACTTCCAAATGTACAAGAGAACCAACAGGGCAGAGGATAGGGAGACATATGTGAACAAATCCAATGAAGTGAGCAGACCAGTCAGGACTGCAAAGGCAGCCATGGAAATGAAATTAGCACCGGGGATTAAGGAAGGGGGAGAAGCATTTCTTTACATATATCAGGGAAAAGAGGAACTGCAACGATGAAATAGTTAGGATCAAAAAAGGCAGTGGGTTGGTTGACAAGATGGCTGAGACGGCAGAAGTACATTATGAGTACTTACAGTATGTTCACTGTTCACAAGGGACAGTGATAGGCACATTCCTGCATTCAAAAAGGGGTGCAGGTATTGTGGTTAAGACAACCACAATGTAAGAAATGTAAAAAGAATTGCAAAACCATACCACACACAGGAAAATAAGGGTATTGTAGGTGTCATGTAATGCTGTGATGCCTCAACGTACTTTGTCATCACCTGGACTGACAAAAAAACACAGTGGCGCCGCACTCCTGCACAGTGAGCACATGGGATCACTGCCACTGTAAAAAACTGGGATCCATTGTCATGTTCATGGCACTGTTATTACCACATGTACCCACATCACATAATGGAAACGCATAAGTATATTTAATGTGTCTATGCACCCTGTCAATGACACAGCCACACATTCACCCTCTCCATATTCATCATTGGTAATCAGTATACAGAGCCAACTAAAAGCATGACACATGACTATCATGTTCAGACAATGTTTTACTACTGCCATACAGATATTGTTCAGCAAAAGTCAAGCACTACTTCTTAAGTCATTACTAAATGTCTGCGGGGGTTGGCGCATGTTTCAGTTATGCTTAAACCTAGATAAATGTTTGTCCAGCAACTCCTCTTTTGATGGCCTTTTTGTGCCTGCAATATTGAAAGGTAGTTCCAGGGCATGTATAACAGGTATATCACATGAGGTGCCCTGCCTCATTTGCACGACATCATTCAGAAAGTGTCCCACATAAGTGTATGTCTTCGGAACCTTGACACTTTTAACAATCCATTGTTTCGTAAGCTTGGAGAAGACAAACTTATGTCGTGCCTTTCCCTTGCTTTTCCCTTTCTTTATCAGTGCCTGTGGCAGGTTCTTATTTTCACTATAGTCCAGCATTGCCAGCTGTGTCCATGTCAGCATACCATGATAGCTGAAATGCTGCCTTTTGGTGCAGTATTTATTCAACAGCGAGTTGAAAACCTCGGTGTTTCCCATGTGACAAAATTGCATGATTTTGTCCATGTCTTTCAGGAGACGGGTATCAAGAGGTACTACTTTTAGGGCCTCATAAGCTGGTTCCCCTTTGATAAGCCAGTCAGTGTTGTGGTGCTCTTCTTCCACGAGTGGTCCATGGTCACATTTCTGGTACTCCAATGCCACCTGCCATGAGTGGATATTTGTAGTGTGCTCAAGTACAGAAATCCATTTCTCTCTAAGAAGCATGCTGCTCTCACAACAGGTATTGGCAGACCACCAGAAGTGGTTCAGAACTGATCTGATCCACAACATGAGTTTGTCACAATGTCTTTGCTTGGCTTTGGCAGTGAGCTTCTTGACGATCGATTTGGCAACATGCCACACATCATATTGATGTTCAACACCCGGAAAAGTGCTTCCCTTGTTCATCAGGCAGACTATTTGGGGGTGTCGATCGGTTGCCACTGTTTTAACACTTATCCCCACATCCAAGATGCTTGTCATACAACATATAAAACCTTCTTTCTCCATTACATTGGAGCTAGATACCTCTGACACCTGCACCAGGGATGACTCGAGTATGGCATAGCTATGCATATCCATAACTGTGCATGTACAGTATTTTGCACTGTGTCCTGGTGAGTCACAATGGCCCTGTCCAGCTATTGTAAGTTGTTTTTCCTTCATTGTTTCCCAGGTTTCCTTCTTCTTATTATTTAGCCATGCCCAATTCACTACGGGGAACATGTAGGTCTTCTGGATTTTCAGGTATTGGGACTCACAAATGAATGGAATACCTCCAAAGCTGAAGAACTGAGCTATTCAGTTGTAAGTGTTTCCACTAAATAATAATAATAATCTTCATTTCTATTGTGCCTTTCTAAAATCAAGGCACATAACAATAAAATAACAACATATAAAACATCATAGAACAATTAAAATCAAGATTAAAATACACAACATCAGTCAGTGTCTATATCATCTCCAAAAGCTTTTTTCCATGAAAAGGATTTTAAACCTCTTTTAAAACCCTCCACCATCGTGCACTCTCTAATCCAATGGGGTAGAGAATTCCAGAGGCTCGGCGCCGCGAACATAAAAGCTCGGGTGCTGGAAGATTTTAAGACTACCCTGCGAATCTCTAGCAACCCCTCGTTGGCTGAGCGGAGTGGTCGCGTTGGAAGGTAAGGAACCAGAAGATCTATCAGGTAGTCAGGGCCCAAACCATGTAGGACTTTATATGTCAGTAATCCAACTTTAAAGGTGATCCGCCACTGGGCCAGCAGCCAATGCAGATCCCGCAGCACCGGTGTAATATGGGAGGAACGAGAAGTCCCCATTAACAACCGGGCCGCTGAGTTCTGCACTAGCTGCAAGCGGCGGATATCAACCCCAGGAAGCCCAAAGTAAAGGGAACTGCAGTAGTCCAAACGCGAGGTCACAAAGGCGTGGATCAGCGTGGGCAGGTCACCGGACGGAACAAGGTGCTTGATCCTAGCGATGTTCCCTAGATGGTAAAAGGATACCTTAACAACTGCCAACACCTACGCACGCACAAGATTTCCAGCACCCATTTTATTGATCAAAGGTTGCGAATGCCACTTGAAGTCATGGCTATTGCAGCAGCCGAAGTTGGCCACATATAGGGTTTCAAGTACAAAGGTGTCAGTCAGCATCAGTGGTAGATGACAGATTTGGCACACCAAAATGCTAAAAAGTGTTAGCAGTGAACTTTTAAAAGACAAGAAACTTACTGTCATTGACAACACCATCGCTGTAGGTAAATGTCTGATCTGCATTCTCCTCAATGTAGTCTTCAGAGTCTGAGTCAGAGGATGGTACAAAGAAGGAATGCTGCATTTCCATCAACTCACTTGTCTGTGAAGACAGCATGGAGACACTGTGGTCATGAAAGCTTTGATTAGCAGTGCTTTATTTCAGTGGAGTAGAGGTTAGTGGTGGTGGCAATGGCAGGCTGGCATCAATATTCACATCAACCAAAGCAACCGAAATGTGGTCACGCATAAGCTTGTTCCTGGTTGTTCATCTGCAGGTTGTATTTCTGTATCATCCTTTGAATAGCTGCTGTATGTATGATCCTTATAAACATTTTATGGTGTTTCTGGCCACTGGCACACAAAATCATACATCTCAACATAACACTGCACGCCAATGCTGCTGCTTCTGGTATCCTGAAGCTGGACTGCCGTGTTTCTTTCAGAGGATAAGATGGCTTCAGTATTCATTACCTAATTGGGTTAAAAAAGAAATGAAATCAGTGATAAGACACTGTCACTGGTAAGCAGGGGAAGACATATCAGCAGAGATTTCATGAGCTGAATGTGTACACACTTAGAACATGGTGTGAAAGGAGGGACATAATTGAAATCTTTAAATATGTAAAGGTTAACAATAAGGTATCAAAACGGTGTCTGCTAAAGAGGAAGGAGGAATGCAGAACTACACGGCACAGAGTCATGTTGTGATGAAACACATACAGTGGTTAAGTGAGAGTGCCGTTCAGCACACAGATGGAGTCAGATCTATGCAACAGCCTGCTACACGTACTGGTGTGCTTCACAACTGTATTGCAAATTAAGAGGGCATGGGACCGGAAAATGGATGTCAGTATAGGTGGTAGGGAGGTGGCGGGGGCTGAAGGGGTGATGTGAAAGGGGCCGTGGTAGTGGTGGTGCGTGGTGTGTGTGTGTGTGTGTGTGTGTGTGTGTGTGTGTGTGTTATTTTGATAGTTATGTCACTGTATCCATTGTGTGCCACAGTGCACAGAACTGTACTACGGATTACATGTATGATTGCTGGTGTGAATGGACCACTGTGAGGTTTGGCTTCCTTGAAGTGGTACAGAGGCTTATCACAATGTTGATCATACATTGTAAATAAAAGCAAGCCAAGTTCAGTTGTGATGATTTCAGACAACATAACATGGGTGTGGTAATAATAGCCATGTTGTGCAGGTTGTTGCCAAATGGTCTGTCTTGTGGCATATGTGTGTGTGTGTGTGTGTGTGTGTGGGGTGCATAGTGTGTGACAGTACACCACCACTGCACAATGATGTTGTGCCATTGAAGGGTTCAATAGCATCCCACAACCTTTGAAGTGGTGTACAACAGCATTGTGAAAAGAATACATGTACGTATACAGCAATGATGTGATACACACTGTATAGAAGACTGTGCATGAAATGTGATTGCTATGGCACTTGTACCGTTGCTCTGTTACCAACTGAGCCTCCATATACAATAATATCCATGTTTGTGTATGACTGCTCACACACAATGTTTAGTGTCTTTTATTCACAGTATGGAAACTGACAGACAACCATGTAGTGCAGACAATGGAAAATACAGTGCACTTCACATGTCACAAAACCACAGTTGGCAAACTGTAGCACTACCAGCAGCACAGTCAGTTGGATGTTCAAACACTGATGCAGGTCACGTAGAAAAAAGCAGCTTTATTTCATAAAATCCATAATTCCAAACAGCATGCAGGTCTTGAGAAAGCACTAGCTTGGCGCAAAAACATTCGACTTTGTGAGATTTGGTCATTTGGGGAGGGATGGCCATCTCATTCGGATTTGGCCCTCTGCTGCATGCTGTTTGGAATTATGGATGTTATGAAATAAAACTGCTTTTTTTTACATGATCTGCATCAGTGTGTGAACACCCATCTGACTGCTGCTGGTTGTGCTACAGTTTGCTGACTGTGATTTTGTGAGTGTTTGAACTTTTTGTTGGCATCTGTTATCTGGTGTTGAGCCATCTCTGCTTTCATTGTGTTTGGTACTTCACATGTCTACAGTGCAAGTTGGGACAAAGTGAGACACGCTTAAATGGATAGAGGAAAGGAAATACGGCCCGGCATTCCAAGTTGTTCTGCTGCAGTAGTGACATTATAATGATGTCAGAACCGTGGCACACCAAGCTTATTCAAGTCATGTAATTACTGCACATGCTACATGACAGCAGTCAGTAATGCACTGTTATGTAATTGGCACCTTTGAAGCACTGAGTGTCAGGAAACTGACCATACATGGTCACATGCTTCACGTACTTCTCATGAGCTGTGACTATAACTTACATTAGTGACAGGGCTATTTCAGTCCACATATGGGATCAGTACTTCAGGTAAAAGATCACACCAATATGATAATTACCTGCATTGACATCAAGTCTGACACTCCATGTTGTGGCATTCGTTGATGGAAGATGGAGGAAACAGAACTTTCCCATAAACGAGGACGTCCCTGTTGTTCAGCATCTGTTAAACAAGCAAGGATCTATGCATCAGACAGTACAACAACATATATCATGATACATATCTGTATACTGTTAATAAACACACACATACACATGCCCCCCCCCATGCACACACCATGAGATAGCCCATTCACCACCCACCACCCCAACACGGCAATTGGTCAAACTCCCATATTATGTTTTAAAAAATCATACCAAGTGAACTTGGTGGGCTCTTAGTTACAATCTATGAGCAACATTGTACTAAGCCTCTGTACCACTTCAAGGTAGCCAAGCCTCACAGACATACATTCACACCCACAACATACATGCCATCAGTAGTACAATTCTGGTCACTCAGGCCCATTACAGATAGTGGTAGGTGAAGTGGCCCCAATTTGCTCCGCGAAATGATCCATGGAGTGAAGGCAGATTTGCGGAGTGCTCCGCAACATGAAGCGGAGTACTTCACGTTATAATGAGTAACGCGAAGTCCATTGAAAACAATTACTTCACATTAATCTGCCTTCCCAGACCACTACTCCACCAATTCTTAAGGCGAAATACATTGTAAACAATGTAGTCTGCCTCACTTTGCTTTGTTTTTAAGCTCCAAAGGCGAATTTTGCAGTGATTCATGGGATTTCAGGTCACATGGGCTCTAGATTGTTCTGCACAGCCTCAGTTTGGGGTAGTGAGTGCATGAAGTTGTAGGAGAGAATCTGCTCTCAGAGGTCTGTGATTCAAATTTTCTAAAAGCTGTTAAAAAGGCCCTTTGGGGTCATTTGTTTTGCTGAAACTTTAATTCATCCATTATAGGAAACCCTCCTGTGCTTATATCATCGAGCGTTTATTGTTGTGTGTGGATTTTGAATGTCAATGTACAATATTCAGTCTGTGTACTGAAAGACAGTGCAAGTGTGCTTTGGGGGAGGGGTGTATCTGTGGTGTAGCTAGATTAACGTGGAGAAAAAGACAGAGCTTTCTCTTTTGGTGATATTTGTCTTGTGTAACTGTGTTAATGTACACACAGTAATATTTTCAATAATTCTTGTCATTTATTTGCTGATTGTCATGGTGCAGAAGTGCATAATTTTAGTTTATTTAAAATATGCGGTTATATTACTGAAGTTTTCAATTTGCTATGCATTACTTACTGTGTGTGTGTGAGTATGCGTGTGACGCGTGTCATCAAATCAAACACCTTTTATTGTGTCACATAATTTCAGCAATGTGAACCTACTATGCTATCCGCTGCAGCTGTGTCATTTTTGTACTTCTTTGTGGTATCTTTACTAGTACTAGTACTAGTGACTGTTACTGCAGCAGTGCATGATGGTGAGCACTGGTAAGGTGTTTTGCCTTTGCATCTGCATCTCTTCAGTGTGCAGTGCAATCTTAATCTGTCTGTGCATTTGCATATCTTTAGGGCCCAATCTCCATCTCTAACTTAAGTCACAGTTGTTTCTTTGGCTTCCCTTCAGAGTACTGGACAGGTGTGGTGCATAATTCTGCATGAACATTGTACTCATTAATATACTTTTTTAAGTCGGGACCATTATCACGAGTCATTCGTGATACAAATCACATTCTTCATCATCATGGATGGTCACAAATGCAGTCACAAATCACAATTTACGATCACGTCACGAATAACATTAATCTTTTTTAATAGTTATTTGGATGTATTGTAAGCCTGTTTTGTAGTATCTCTCCATGCTTCACCACTCCACCATTGTACTCATTAATGAGTGTTTTTAAGTCAGAGAGTTTTGTGTCACACCTCTTCAGGGCTCTGGGAAGTACAGCCATAGGCATTCGTGTTTCATCATCATCACGGTCACAAATGCAGTCACAAATTGCGATTTGTGATCACGTCTCAAATCACAACATAAATTTTTTTTTAATAGTTACTTGGATGTATTTTAAGCCTGTAAGAAACATAAAATTTACAGAAAGAGCAAATTAAGTAAAAAAGAGTACAGAAAAGACAAAAAAATGTAGCTTTTAAAAAAGCTGTTGGGTCTAAATCAAAGTTTAAATCTCCTCCTCTCTGATCTAAAAGTATCAGCAGTCACAAAACACACTACTCTCTCTCTCCGTCTACACAGGAGAAAGTAAAATTGTCTGCTTGTATGACTCACTTTCTTCCTGCCTAGCTTAAGAGCATGTGACTTACAGTACTGTAAGCCATGTGATGTGTGGGGGGGCTGCCAACTCTGAAACACCAAGTGGGTCACTTAGAATCATAATGAGGAACGCGAAGTCCATTAAAAACAATGACTTCTCCTTACTTCGCGTTGCCATTCCACCTTAACGCAAAGTGGTAATGACAAGGCGGAATGAGCACTTTGAATTGCCCACTCCACATAGTGGAGTGGCAACACGAAGTGCCCACTTTGCATTCACTTTGCTGGCGGAATTTAAACTCGCTGCTTCTCTAATTACGGACACTGTCACATGACTAGTATGATAACAGACACATGCACGTATGTGCATACACACACAGGCATACTCACACACTCACACACACACACAGAGGTGAGTGATCGCGACACTATCTGGTTATTACTGGACATGGGGGGGAGATGAACAAAGATGGTAGTAACAGAGTTTCAGGGGGTATAGACTTCAGGGAGATGGGAAGGATCCTTAGACATCATTTGGTCAGGCTATGTCCTGATACAGATGCCTATAGCAGGTGGGGTACCATAAGAATGGGAAGATAGGAGGTTACAAGATCATGCCCAAGGCAAATGCATTAATTTGGTAATGCCATAAAAAACTGCTTGTGGAACAGGGAGGCTCAGGACCTGTTGAGGGACAGGAAGGTGGCCTAAAAGACCTTCAAGCACTCAAGGAGTATAAGTGATTAGGGTGAGTATGAGCTGATAGCCAAGAGAGTCACCAGGGTGGTGATAGCAGCTCAGGCAAAAAGGGATCAATCCTTGGACAGGGTGATCAGGAGGGGGGAAGCAAGGTATTCTTTGCATGCATTGGGGAAAAAGGGAAACTAAGGGGCAGATCAGCAGGAAAAGGATAGGGCAGGGTTGGTCACAGGATGTGGGGGAACAGGCAGAAGTCATAAATGAGTACTTTAATTTTTACCAGTGGGGATGGAATGTCTATGTCTTGAGGGTGCAGCAGGGGCAAACCGGATTAAGGGATGGGAATGGTACACTTCTGGGGCCCTGACGCATGTGGGAAAAGGGAGTTGGCACAACAGAGAGGTGGGGGGACTGCAGTACTGGTTGCAAAGGGGAGGAGGTGGATACTGAAATCCCAGCCCAGACAGTGGAGGAAGCCCTTGGGTACCTTTGGATGGTGAAAGCAAGTGGGCAAGATGAGATACATGACCGGCTGGTGGGGGATGTGGTGGTTGTCCTGCCATTACCCGTGACTGAGCTGTTCAACATGTCTCTGAGGAATGGATGGGTGCACCAAGTGGCCCATGTCGTGACAATCCACAATGGGTGGTGAAGAGAGGAGGCAGGAAATTACAGGCACATATAACCCTGACTTTGGGTGTTGCCAAGGTGATAGAGTGTGTTGGCAAGGAAATACTAGTGTGGGGATACTGGAGCAAGCTGGGAATCTCGAAGACAATCAACATGTGTTTCTCACAGTAAGATCCTGTCAGATGAACCTTGTGCAGTTGTATGGCTCGGTGACAAGTGGTGTTGACCATGGTAGGTCGGTGGACATCCTCTTTCTAGACTTCAGCAAGGTGTTTCATTCAGTAACCCACAATTGCCTTCTGGCTATACAGAAGAAAATGGGGGTAGGGAAACGGTTAATAAGATTGATAGGAAATTGTCTCTCTGAGTGTACTCTGAGGGTGGTACTTAGTGTGCTATCATCATACACAATGTGGGTTAGTAGTGGGGTGCCCCGGAGGACAGTGCTGGGGCCACTCATGTTCAATGCCTATGTCTGAGACATAAGGAAGGGGATCATGACTGAAATGAGTCTCTTTGCAGATGACTCAAATCAGGATGCAGTGGTGGATGAGAAGGAGGTGAGGGTATCCTTGCAGGAGTATCTGTCAGCTCAGGAAAGGTTGGCAGGAAAATGGAGAGTAAATTTCAATGGAGGAGAGAAGGGACAGGGGGAACATGATAGAGGTGTTTAACTACATAGCAGTAATCATAAAGGGAAACCTGATCAGGGTGCTGAAAAGGAAGGAGGAGGGAGCAGCAAGAGGGTATGATTGTAAGCTGGAAGGGTGCAGGCTCAGAGGGGAGAGTAGGAGTTGTTATTTCAATAAAATGGTGGTGGAATCATGGAATGCGCTGACCAGGGAGCTGATACAGGAGGAGACTTGGGACAGGATTAAGAGGGGATGGGACAGGTACAGGGGGAGTGTAAATCTGACCAGGTACAATACAGGTGGAACATGTGGTACTGGGGACTGTATAACCTGATGTGCTTGGGGGGTGCACCAAATTCGGCCCTCACAGTGGGTGCTCAAAATCCAGCAGCAGACTGAAAAGACCATTAGGCCTACTCTGCTGTCATGTTAGTATGTTGTCAACACTCACAATAACTGAACTTGGAAGCTGTTACTTAAAATGTATGAGCAACATTGTGATAAGCCTCTGTGCCACTTCCAGGTTACCATGCCTCACAGAGGTCCAATCACACAGGAAATCATACATGCAATCTATGATGAACAGAGTCACACAACTGCTAAAATCACACACACAACTTGCTGTGGTCTCACATGGCACATCAACCACAGCAAGCAACACCATCATCTACCACATTCATACAATAATGTAACAGTTGAACTGGTAACCGTAACACAACACAGCAGTTTTACCTCATCACATAGTGTTGAGACAGAAGACAGCAAAACAAAACTTGCCTGACTTTCTGTTACAATGATTAAGAACCATTGTGACGAGCCTCTGTACCGCATCAAGGTACCCAAGGCTAACAGAGGTCAATTCATACCACCACTCATCCATGGAATCTTGCATACAGGTACAGTCAGGCATTCATTCACACACTCTCACAGTCTCACACATAGCATGAATGTAAGCAACATCACAAAGCATGCAACACATCACAACACAGTGATACCTAGGCAGCCAGGCAACACACACACAAGCACATACACACACACACGCGCACACACAGACAACAAGTGGGAACAGGTGATTGGGGGTGTAAATTGTGTGGGCAATAGGTTCAAAGGAGCAGTGGTTACTGAACTGAAGGTGTGATGACAATGGGGGGGGGTGGTGGTGTGGTATGAGTTTTATAAAAAAACTATAAAATAGGCATCAGTTTTGTAATTTTTGCTTTCAATGCAATCTTGTTGCAAATTGTTGGCTTCATCAGCACAGGGTTGTTGAACTAAAGGGCATGGAGCCACTCATCCACAGTCACAAATGCACACACGCACGCACACTCTCAGACAGTCTCACACACTGTCACACACTTACACAGTCACACACAGTCTCACACTGTCGCACACTCATACACTCACACTACCATGCCAATAACTACTGTGAGGAGTTGAACCTCATTCTTACATATGAAAGAAGTGACAACCACCAGTGTCTGTTACAGCATAGCATGAATGTAAGCAACATCACAAACATGCAACACATTACGCAGTGATACCTACATCAACAGGCAACACACACACACACACTCACGCACGCACACAGACAGCATGTGGGAACAGGTGATTAGGGGGGGGTAAACTGTGTGGGCACTGGGTTCACAGGAGCGGTGGTCACTGAACATCCTCGGCTCAGGGGTCCTCACACACACTCTCACACACTATCACATGCTTACACAATCACACACTGTCACACACTTACACAGTCACACAACCATACACTCATACACTCACACTACCATGCAAATAACTACAGTGAGGGCATGGGGCCAATGTTGCCAGATGGCAAGATAAAAAAAAGAGTCAATAAACACATTAAGTGAAAGAACATGTACTTACTCTGAGTAATACTAAAAAATGACTCACAGAAGTCTTCTGGATTGAAGTGGTCAGAGCACACCACCTCATTTCTGGTAACTTCATATTTCAGGATTTGTAAATCAGTTTTGCCAAGTGCACGCAGCCACTGACACTGTATTGTGGGATCTCTTGGTAGCCTGTGAAAAGAAATTTGCCCCCTTTGATTTTTTTTTAACCAGTTGTGTTGCCACAACCAGATGCCATACATGTGGGCATTCTGACGTGTAAATGTAGGCAACTATAATAACAAAATTGGAGTAAAGAATCACACTTCTTCATGAAGCACAAGTAGAACAGTAAGTACAGTTGGGAAACTGTAAAGTGTAATGCACACAATGTTTTTTATTAGTTCCTGACACCCAACAACTTGTAAACATTCAGTAGAAGTGGCAAAATGAATGCCTGGCAAGTGACGCAATCTAAATGGTGGGAACAATATAGAAACAATCCTGACACTTGTGACTGTATGCACTGCAGATTCCAACTGCTAATAACATTCATCTGCATGGTATCACATCATTAATGTTGAATTAGAGAGGAACTGAGGTGTGCGTGTAATTACCTTGCTTTTTCATCAAACATAGAAACATAGAAACATAGAAACATAGAATTTGACGGCAGATAAGGACCGCTTGGCCCACCCAGTCTGCCCATTTCCCTACCTACTGGATAAGCTGCAGATCCTAGTTAACCAGCAGCCTACTTCTTTCTACCCCAACCCCCCAGAATTGCCTTATGACTATCCCATGCATGCTTGAATTCCACCACTGATTTTGACTCCACAACCTCCTCCGGAAGGCCATTCCATGCATCCACAACCCTCTCTGAAAAATACTTCCTTAAATTACCTGAGCCGCCCCTCTATCTTCAAATTGTGCCTCTTGTTCTTGCACACCTTTTTTGAAAGATGCTACCTCTTGGACTTTGTTGATTCCCTTGAGGTACTTGAAAGTTTCTATCATGTCCCCCTCTCCTCCTTTCCTCGAGGCTATACATATTAAGCTCCTTAAGTCTCTCTTCATATGTCCTCGGTGCAGACCTTGCACCATTTTAGTTGCCCTCCTCTGGACAGCTTCCATCCTGTCTATGTCTTTGCGGAGATTGGGTCTCCAGAACTGCACACACAGTACTCCAGATGGGGTCTCACCAGCTGTCTGTACAGAGGGATAATAACTTCCTGTTTTCTACTGGTGATGCCTCTCCTATGCATCCCAGTATCCCCCAGCCCTCCTTGCTGCCTTCTCACATTGCTTGCCCACCTTTAGGTCATCTGATATGACTACCCCAGGTCCCTTTCCATTTTGTTGTTGTTAGTATCTCACCCCCATTGTGTACTCTTCCCTAGGTTTTGTTTCCCAGGTGCATTATCTTGCACTTCTTAGCATTGAATCTAAGCTGCCATACATTTGACCATTCCTCTAACCTTGCCAAGTCCTTCTCATCCTTTCCACCCCACCCTGTGCATCAACTCTGTTGCAGATCTTAGTGTCATCTGCAAAGAGACATATTTTCCTTCCAGTCCTTCTGCAATGTCGCTATAAGACATTGAAGAGGACTGGTCCTAATATTGAACTCCTGCGGCACCGCTAGTAACCTCCTTTCTCTGAGTGGACTCTATTTACTATTACTCTCTGTGTCCTATTCTCCAGCCAATTCTTTACCCAGGCTGTCATCTTGGGACCCACTCCCAGGCTGGCTAACTTATATATTAATCTTTTGTGTGGGACTGTGTCAAATGCCTTGCTAAAGTCTAGGTAGGCCATGTCCACAGCCCCTCCCTGATCTACTACTTTGGTCACCCAGTCAAAGAAATCTATCAGATTCGCCTGGCATGACCTTCCCGCTGTGAATCCATGCTGCCTAGGGTCTTGTGCCCCTCTGGCCTCTAGATACTCGACAATTCTTTCCTTTAGAAGTGATTCCATCATTTTCCCTATCACTGAGGTTAAACTAACAGGTCTATAGTTTCTGCTTCTGCCTTGCTCCCACTTTTGTGAAGGGGAATCACATCTGCCCTCCTCCAGTCCTGGGGTACCACCCCATCCTCCCATGATTTGTTAAAGAGGGTAGTCAGTGGTGTCACTAGTTCTACCCTTAGTTCTTTTAGAATTCTGGGATGAATCCATCAGGCCCCATTGCTTTGTCCACCTTCAGTTTTAAGAGTTCTTTCAGAACCCTTTCTTCTGTAAATGGGCTGGTATCAACTTCTGTATCCAGAGTGTTACTACTGTTTGTTTTATGTACCTCCCCCTCTTCCTTTGTAAATACTGAGCAAAAATATTTGTTTAGTATCTCTGCCTTTTCACATTCTCCCTCTGCCCACCCTCCCTCCCCTTTATTAAGCCTCACTATCCCTCCCTTGGTCTTCCTTTGCTCCCTGATGTACCTATAAAAGGTTTTATTCCCCTTCTTAACTGAGTTGGCTATCTTTTCCTCAGTTTGGGCCTTTGCTGTTCTGACTGCCTTCCCAGCTTCCTTTTGCTTTAACTGATACAGCTCTCTGTCCTGCTCCTGCTGCGATCCCAGTGTCCCCATAGTAACCACCAGAATGATTCCCTTTGGTGCTGCCGGCAGAAGGCTTCTCAATGTTCAGCTCACTGCCCCCATGGAAGCACTGCAGCTGTCAGTGCTATTTGCGCTGTGGCACAGCCTTGCCCTTTGTCTTTCCTTACTCTGGGCTGGCAGCTGGGATCTCAGCAGTGGGACCTAGTGCCAGTTCTGAGGAGATTCAGGTCTAGGCCAGCCTGAGTGACAGTTGTGGCAGAGTACTAGAACGAGCCAGAGTGGAGCGACTGTGTCTTGTCACAAGTTTATATTTAGTAATTAAAACCGCTTGAACCGCCAGCCAGGTCACCAGTCTGGCGCTGTCAGTCTTCAGATCAGCAACGAGTTGAGCATCTTCATCGCTGGGGGAGCAGAGTAGTGGAGTGACTGTCAATCAACCCACTATACAACATCTCTCCCAACAGATTCATCTCTCTGCAGGTGATGGGACTTGGAGGGACTGGGTCAGCAGGGCGTGAGAAATTATTCTGCCGTGGGCTGGGTTAAGGTTGAGTAGTGTCAAGTGATGCTGATTGCTGATGCTCTGCTGGGTGGCTGGGTTGACATTTGGGGGTGGGGGGTTCTTCTGCCATGGTTTCGGGGCTGGGGTGGGATTCTTGTTCTAACTTCTGCCAGGCAGGATGGTTTACTAAAGTGCAGCCAGGGGGTTGTTCTGTCACTGAAGGACCATTTGCTGAGGTGCTGTAATAACAACAAGAAATGCATTGTAGTGCACTAGCTATGGTGGTCTGACCGAATGAAAATATGGACATGCATGACATGCCCTTCTCACAGTAATCGGCAGCACTACTATCAATATGCACTGACCACCAATATGGGAAACAGTAAAAATGAAAAGGCAATATTCTGGTAATGCTTTATTGCCTGTTTCAAGAAATATCTGTACTGTGGACTGTGCATTTTATCAGTTACAGGCCAGTACAAGGTGCCTTCTTTTACATAGAAGGACCTGGTTGGTTCGAAAGCTAAAGCACTTTGTTCTTTTCTGTAACATCCATGTTGGTCCAATAAAAGGTATCAAATCATTTGTTTCTGGATCTGTTTTTTTAAAAGGACCAATACGGCACCTACAACACTTTTTCTATTACATGACATTCACAGGTGGAAAATGTGGTTTCTACATAGGTACTTGAAAATGGTGTCTACTTTCATTCATGAAATTTAAATTGACAAAAATGGCACAAAACAGAAAATGGTACATGATCAGATACTATGTGCGCGGTGCCGCATTAGCCAGTGCGGGTGACTGACACCAATTTTCCCAGGACAGCATGGGGCAAGTGCACGAGTACTACAATGCAAGATCAGAACAACTGATGGGAACTACAACATGGCACTGATGGTACTGGGGCTACAAACGGAAACGGAGAAAAGTAAGTAAATACAGCAAAACATGCCTAAAACTGCTATCCATGCATACAGGTTAATTTTAATAATTGGGGGAATGAAAGTACAACAGTGAAAAGAGTGGATTAAGTGGTGTTCTCCTTTAAGAATTGCGCTAGGTATATCATTTTCATATCTTCCTGGACTTTAAGTCTTCACCTTTTATTCATACATCTGGGTTAGAGTACCAAGCTAAACAAATCCCCCGAGCAGGGTGGCAGAAGACAGAGCTCACTCAGGACAGAATTCCATTAAGAATTGTCCTGCCAAAGGAAGCATGCTGTCTGGCATGGACATCTAAAGTGTAGTGCTTCACAAAGGTGTGCACTAAACTCCAAATAGCCCCTTTTGCAAATATCAGCAATGGGAACAGAGCATATCTCTGCCAAGGATGCAGCAACAACTCTAGTCAAATCGGTGCATACCTGGCCTTCCAAATTGACTTGCGCCATAGAATAGCAATCGAGAAGGCATGCCACTATCCAAGCAGAGATACATCTGATGGATATCAGCTGACCCAGTTAGGCCTCATTAATTGACACTAGGAGTTGTTTTTCTTGATGGATGTTCCCAGTCCTATTGATATAGAATACTAGGGCTCTCTTAATATCCAGGGAATGAAGGGTGCATTCACCTTCATTATGAAAATTAGAGAAATAAGTGAGGAGAACAACAGCTGGTTGAGGTGGAATTTTGAAACCACTTTGGGTAGGAATTTAGGGTAAGTACAAAGAACCACCTTGTTTTTATGAAATACAGTATATGGGAGGGGTCCGTGACCAAGACATGTATTTCAGAGACCCTGTGAGCAGAAGTGATGGCTACCAGAAAGGTGGTCTTCCAGGTCAGAAACTTCAAATTACGCATGGCTAGACGCTCAAAGGGTTTATGAGTGAGCATGTCCAACATGAGATTAATATACCAGCAGCAACCAGCTTCCTAACTGGGGGTCTTGTGTGCAGAATGCCTTTGAGGAATCTCGTGAACAAAGGCAGATGAGCTAGAGACATATTCTGAACTGGCTCATTATAGGCAGACAGCATGCAGAGGTGTACCTTTACTGTCGAATACTGCATTCCTTCATCCAAAAGTTCTAACAGGTACTCCAACACTTTATTTGGTGGGCACTAAAATGGATCTAAAGAGATCTTAGCACACCATAGCGAAAAGCGCTTCCATTTAGCGGTGTACGTCTTCCTGGTGGAGGGCTTACGTGCTGCCAAGAGAACCTGTTAGATTCTCTGAGAAACCTTGAACATGCCCACTTCTATCTCCTTAGGAGTCAGGCATGGAGATGAAGAGAGTGTAGGTTGGGATGAACCAGGGGTCCCTGTGTCAGGAGGTCTGTTTGCAGAGGCAGCTATCTCGGAGGACCTTCTAACAACTTGTTGATCAATGGAAACCAGATCTGTTGAGGCCAGTATGGTGCAATTAGAATCATCTTGCACCTCTGTGCCTCTAATCTGAGTAGCGCCCTCTGAATTAGGGGTAGAGGAGGAAATGCATACAGAAAGAGCCTTGTCCACTACAGTCTGAATGAATTCTGACATAAAATGCCCGGTTCTGGATTTCTGGAGCAGAACAGAGGCCATTTTACATTAAGTGGAGATGCAAAAAGGTCCATATCTGAACTGCCCACTCATCAAAGAGCAATTGTACGATGACTGCTGCAAGTGACCATTCGTGAGGGTTAGTCTCTGTCCTGCTGATGTGATCCACTAGATTGTTTTGAGTTCCTGGCAGATAGACTTCCTGAATCAGAGCACTATGTTTGAGGCATAATTCCCATACCCTCTTGGTTTCCCTGCACAAGGGGTAGGAGTGTGCTCCACTCTGTTTGTTGATGTAGTACATCACAGCCCTGTTGTCTGTCTTAACATAATCACTTTGTGACAGAGAACTTCTTCTAGGGCTCAAACAGCATACAGGACTGCTCTCATCTCCAGAACATTGATGTGTAGATAAGACTCCTCCTGGGTCCACATTCCTTGAGTGTGGAAGTCTTGGAAGTGAGCACCCAGCCAAGCAGAGATGCATCCATGGTGATGGTAATCTAAGACTCTGGTGATGCAAAGAGCAGACCTTGAAGAAGGCTGTCGTGCTGAATCCACCATGCAAGTTATCTCTTCAGAGGTTCTGTCACCTTAAAGGGCTAAGACTGCAGATATGCTGTTGGGGACCACTGTGTGCTGAGCATCCACTGAATGGTCCTAATGTGCAATCAAGCAAGGGGCACTGTGAAAATGGAAGAAGCCATGAGACTCAACATCTGTTGCATGGAGTGAGCTCGTACAGAGTTGTTCTCTCTGATGAAGTGAGCCATCTGGAGAATGTCGTTCCTCCTGTCCTACAGGAGAAATGCCCTAGCCTTCAAAGTGTCAAGGAAGGCCTCTATGAATAGGAGCTGCTGAGAGGCTTGAAGCTGCGACTTTTCCAGGTTCAGCAGCACCCCCATGGGGGTGAGGAACTGAGACAATGTGAAGACTGCTTCCTGAGTTTTCTGCTTTGACGGGCTTGCCAGAAGCCAATCGTCTTAGTAAGGAAAGACTTGAATGCCGAGCTTTTGGAGTTGTGCTATGAGAACTGCAAAACACTTTTTAAAGACTCGAGGCGCTGAGGAGCACACAAAGGGCAGGACTCTGAATTGGTAATGCTGACCCAAGGCCACAAAACGGAGGTACTTGTGGTGACTTGGATGTACTGGAACATGCTGGTAGGTGTCCTGCATATCCAGGGATGCCAGCCAGTTGCACTATTGGAGAAGTGGTAGGAGTCTGCCCAAGGAGACCATCTTGAACTTCTGTTGGAACAAAAACCTGTTCAGCTTTCTGAAGTCTAGAATGGGGTGCATGCCACCTGTCTTCTTTGGAACCAGAAAGTAATGGGAGTAGAACCCCCTGTTCCATTCCTCCCAGGGAACTACTTCTGCTGCCCTGTTTTGAAGGAGGCCCTGAATCTCTGAAGTGAGAATGTCTGACTGTGCAGTGGAGAGATTGTGCTACTGCTTGGGTAGACAGTCAGGGTAAATCCCCAAAAGGTTGGGAGAGTACCCTTCCTGGATAATCTGGAGGACCAATTTGTCTGTTGTGATAGACTGCCATTGGCTGTTGAACCGAGTCAAATGACCACCACCGCTGAGTGCCAGCCCGGGCAGCTGAGGTGAGACCTGGGCCAACATATCAGAGGCTGGCACTGGGCACTTTTGTCCCTTGTGCCTTTTGCTGCATTTTGTTTTGCAGCTGAGAAGGCTGGTGTCTGCCTGGGGCTTCTTGACCTCTTCCTTGAGAGGACTGCCTGTTGCCAAAAATCTGACAGTTCCTGCCCTTTTGGGAAGCTGAAGGAACTGGCCTGACTGTTTTGATAGCAGTCCTGATTTTCTTAGCAGCCTCTAGTGCTTGCTCTACCTGAGGGCCAAACAGATAAGAACCATTGAAAAGGACATTCGTGACCTGTTGTGGGCATCAGAAAAAAATCCTTATGTTCTAAGCCATGAGTACCTTCTGATACAGATTCCAGCTACAGCTGCCCTACAGGCAGTGTCATTGGCATCCATAGAAGCTTTGAGCTGATGGCTATTGGATTCTATGCCCCAGGTAATGGCATGCAGAAACTCCCTTTTGGAGTCAGACTCTGGGAGATTCTCTACTATAAATTTGAGAGAGTTCCAAAAGACCTACTCATAATGGGAGAAATGCCCCTGATAACTGGCGTTACGCATGCCGAGGGTTGCATCAGTGAATGTCCATTTCCCCAAGGTATCAATGTTACAAGATTCCTTATTGATAGAATGTGCTGATGTCTCTTGAGAGAGAACAGCCTAGTCATTCTCAGCAAGGATAAGCAAAGCGTCTGCCATGGGTTGTGATGCTAAGAAGGGTCTCTTCTTGGGAGGTTCATACTTCCTGTCTATGGATTGGGCCACAGAAAGAAAAAGAGCAGGCCTCTCCCACACTGCTTGTGACAAAGTCTCTAAGGAGGGGGGAACTGCAGGTGTAAGGCTCTTTGCTACACTAGGAATATGAAGGAACTCAAGGTGTAACAGCCCTTCCTGGGTCTACAGAAGAAGTTTACAGACCCAGTATTGCCCCCATGTGTTTTAAGAGACTTGAAGGCAAGGTCTCCAACCAGGGGTTCAGCTGGGAGAGAGGTTTTCTCATCCAAGCTGTAGAATGAGTCATCACCTACATTTGCAGAAATTATAAAGTCAGGATTGGACTCGTCATGTTCCACATCCGACCCAGATAAGTTAGGAGCAATGCCAAAATCTGGCCTAGGCAAGGGATAGACAGGACACACCGGGAATGACATCGGGTTCAGCACCAAAGCACCCAGAGCTGCGTGTGGCACCGAAGACCCTGGTGCCAAACACAGCACCAAAGAACCGAACAATGGCACCCACGGAAGCCTGTCAGACCAGAAAAAAGATGGGAAGGAAGTGGTACCTGTGCTGGCCCTTGCAAGGAAACAGAGTGAGGGGAGGCATGTGGAGCCAGCATCGGCAGCACCAGTACCAGTGAGGGAAAGGATTCTGTTGCTGGCACCTAATGCGCATCCTGTCCTGAAGGACCCAACCATGGCCCAGTAGCCCCAAGACCCAAAGCCCCCAGAACCAGGTCTTCTGGAAAGGGCAGATGAGACAGACACTGTGCCTACTGCTCCATAAGAGCAGCCCACTGATGAAACTGCCCACTGGAAACCCCGCAAAAGAACAGAAAGGTGCTCCAGTGTCGAGAGTCCATGCCATCAAGAATGAGGGTCACCAGGGAGCCAGGAGGGGTCAGAGTGGGCCTACTGTTCTCAACTAAACTGCAGACTCCTTAGCAGACACAGCAGTGGGTGACCTTGAGTGGTATCGCTTCTCCTGATGGGAAGAGAAAGAACTTGAGGCTGAGAAGCACCCAGTCCCCAACCTAGAACAGGCGTGAGCTAATCTTGTGGTGGCATGCATGTGCAGTCCTACCACGGCGCCAGCTATCCTGAAGATTTTTAGCTCCCGCAGGGTCTTGGTGCCTCCAGCTTGAACCCAGAAGTGTGAAAAATGGTGAAGACTTAACGACCAGGAAGATCTGTATTTTGTACTTGGAAGGAGTTTGCCACTACCATCATGAATGGCCTGATAATGATTCCGTCTGCTGGAAATGTGCAACATTTCAGGAACCTTTTTAGAAAAATGTACTTTGATCAATTCAAATGGTCTTGCTATATGTTCCGCATACTTTTTTATACTTTCAAATTTCATACTGTTCACAAAGTTAATGTATTTCATTATTCTGTTCATTTGTATTGTATGATGTATGTGTCAGTCATGACTGAAAAAGGTCAGTGCCCAGTTTAACTTACAGTTAAAAATAGAACATTAAAAGGAAATGAAAACAAGGTGTTACAGCTCCCTATAGTTTATTTATTTCAGTTGTTGGTTACTCGGAGTTGTACCCTTCATGGTTTTACAAAAACATTACCCAAGTTTTGATTTCTACACAAAAGTCCTGAGAATTTTTAATTTTGTTTAATGAAAGAAGTCCATATTCTGGATTTTTTTAAATAAAAACTTATCTGGTTATTTCTTCAGAATGTTTGCATTAGAGATGACAAAATGTGAGTTGTTCTTGTAATGTACTTGACTGGGAACAAAAACACAGAGGGCCCCATATTCAGAGCCAGCCACAGAGATTGATGCAGTAGTATCATTGCCCCCTTGGATTTTGAGGAAGCCGAGCTATTGAGGATTTGGACCACCCTGGCTTTGTGAAGCCAGTGAATGTTCTTATCTGTGAAGTGAGTTACCTGGAGTAGGGTGATATCTGTCTTAAGGAATTTTAAGTGCTGTAAAACCTTAGTATGTTTAACTGGGTGGTTAAGTTCGTTAACATCCCAGGAGGTGCATCTTATCTCTCCCTGCCCAATAATATGCATAATGTAAATTATACTGTATTACCCATTGGGGACAGCCTGCATGGGGAACACCCACCTTGATCTAATCACCCTCCCTAGCAAACAGAAAGGAAACAGTGGAGCCTAAAAAAGAAAAAAAAACTAGGGTAAGAGGGGAGAAAGACTCACCCACCTACATGAACCCAAAGATAAAATAGAGGGAGCCCCCTAATACTATAGAGGCTATCCTAGATGGTAGGATAGCAAATATAGGCAGATCCTGAAGTACCGTAATGCTCAAGAAACAGTAAATCCTGTCAAGTGCAGGCTAAATACATAATGCCCTGAAACTGGGTCTGGACAGAGAAACAACAAACAATAAACTTGAAATAGTGACAGTAAACAGTAAGATGACAAGAGTTATATAAATCACACTAGAATGAGTAAAACCAACTGAGTAACTGAAATACCTAAAGTGCCCAAAATTAATGCAAGAAAGAGGAATATCAAGACCTTCCAGCCCTCGCCACAGTGGTACTTGTCGGGGGAGTAAAGCACAGAACCAAATAGGTGAGCCATCACATCCTCTTTCCTGGAATTGTGTTATCTCAGTAACCCCTTCTTTTTTTTGCCAATTCTGTTCATCTCCTCTGGTAATCCTGGAACTCTCTTGGGCTCCCAACTCACCCGCCACTCTACCACCCTCTATGACCCCCACCTTCTTCAAGGATGTTGCTTTCTCTCTGTGGGATCCCACCGCAAACGTCCATGAGGAGATCGAAGGGGAAGAGGTGGAGGTCCAGAGTTGGGCGTGTGGTGACCAGGCACTGTGGAGCTGTTGCCTGTTCAGGCCGAAGGGGTTTTTCCTTTTTGATTCCCCGTGAGCTCCCTCCTCCCCCCCCGAGTGTGGCATGCAGTGATGCCATGGCACAAGGCAACCCTGCCGGCATCTGCCACACTCCCCCACACACTTGGTCCTACATCCTGCAGTGCCCCTCATCTCCATTGGGGGTCGCTGGGATGCCAGACAGACCTAACACCCTCCACCTGAGAGATGAGTGCAGTCCATCGGATGCTCAATCTTCTCCTTCCCCCTGCCGACCCCCATGCCCAAGCTCACTCCAGAACTCGGGTTGCCGGCGTGGCACGAGGTGTGGTGTCCAGCGCCTCAACCCTCAGTGCCACCAGGCTGGCTGACAGTAGGCCCTTCTTGAGGCTGGAGGTGTAATCATAAAGGCATAATAGTGTTTTAACAGAGAATGAGGTGGAGAGGGGGAAGCCACTCCCCTTAGTTGTGTGGTACTTGGTGCCCTCAGGGTACCTTAAGGGATAGTTTAGAGGTATCAGGGCATGCATACCAACCATTCTGAAAATCGGTCGATGGCAACATACAGCGGGTTAATAAAAATGCCTGGGGGGGCCCTCCCTACAGGCATGTACAATACACAGGCTTATGTAGAACAGGGGAAAAAAGAGAGCACTAGATTGGAGAGAGAGGAGGGGGTGAAAATGGGGGGTAATGGTTTGCTCAAGGTGCAGAAGCACCATACTAACAGAATGGGCTTTGTTATAATGCCTGAGGATGCTGGAGACAGCTGTACCATTCACTTGTTATCTTGTTTAAATTGAACTACATTGTGCGGCATGGGCCCCTTGCAGGACATGGGAGAGGATTCTAGGGGGATTACCATCTCCCAGCTTGTAACTAAAGGTACCAGTAAGGGCTGAAGTCCTGGGTACAAAATAACATGCATAGTGGCCAACAATGAAATGTAGTAATGACTTCCTCTGGAGCAGATTTACAACAGGTATCAAGATAAGAGAACATAAGCTATAATGAAAAAAAAACTAATTATTCCCAAAGTCCAGTCCCAAAAGTCAATGGATATAGTTATCCCAGTCCATTATTAAGAAGCAAGTAGTCCATAAGTGCCACTGTTGTGGGAGAAGAAGAGGTGTACTCAGTGCTGGTCATTCATGGTTCAAGTCGGTGTGGCAGTGGCTACTTCGGCAAATGACCGAATGCCCAGATGGACCACAAGGGCAGGGGGTTCACCAACATCCATATCACATGCCTCTTCTACCACATATATCCAGGAGGAGTGGACCAATGCAGATTCCAAGGGTGGCTCAGGTTGTTGTCTGGCCAAGACAGCCCTGGATGCCTTGGCATCCAACAATAAATCCTTTGCTGATTTTGCAGAAGGAGAGGGGGGGGGTTCAATGTCATGTCTGGGGGCCCCTTGGGAATGATTTCTGGAACGCTGCCTGTTACAGGGTGGACCATGTGATCGCTGGTCTCCTTGCCCCCCTTTGATGAACTGAAATTGAGTCCTCTCAGTACAGCTGTGCATTAGCAGAGGCTGGCTCGGTGCTAGTCGCCATTTTGCAGTCCCCAGTGTGTGGCTTAATTGAGTCCCTCTCATTTCCGTGACTCGCATTGAAGTTCAGGGAGTCCATAGGGAGGTGATCCTGGTCCTCTCAGAGCCTTCTGGGTGTCATAGTTTGATTGTAGACATCTAGACAGTTCCTCTGAATCCTGCTCATTACCTCCCGGGGATTTTTACCTGTGAACTCCTGCCCATTTTGGGATATGCACAGGTCAGTATGTCCCTTAAATCTCTAAGTGATACCAGCCTCCCTTAAGGATTGTTTGAGGGGATTATAAGCTTTGCGTCTCTGAACAACTTCAGTGGAGCAATGAAGTATGAGCAAGATTTTGGGACCTTTCCAGAACAGATCCCCTCACTCATGGGCTATTTGAAGCAGCTTCTCCTTTACAGACTACCTAAGGAAGTAAGCAATAATGGGTCAATGGCAGGAGCCCAGGGGAAGTGGGGGGTCTTTTGTCAATGCTCCCTCTCAACTTCTATCTCACCATGCTAGCGTGGGCTCATTAATTGTGGTAACAGCTCTTTTAAGAATTGCTCCACATTGGGCCCTTTGGCTCTCTCTCAGGGGCATCCAGGATCTATATGTTGTTACGGCACCCCTGGTTTTGTTGATCCTCTGCTTGTTCCCAGAGCTCCTCTAGCCACCATTCATGGTTATCGAGGTGTTGAAGGATCCAGTGTTGCAGGTAATTGGGGTTACCAGTCACTTATTCCACTATGTCAGCCCTGTCTGCCTGAGATCGTACATCTGTTGAGGTAGCAGATGAGGAGGCTTTGAGTTCTGCCATATCCACAGCCAGGGATTCAAGAAGTCAGGTAATGTACCCCAATGAAGTGGTGTCTGGGGTAGACTGGGTTCCACCTTCGGTGCCCACCATTGCCGAAAGTTGACGGTGGGCTATTGCAAGTGCGGAAAACACCACTGGCAGGCTGTCCCACAGTTGCAAGGTAGTAAGGTGGTAAGGGCTCTGAGCTAATGTATCTGCTCAGAAACCAACCCCAATCCCTTGTTGCCATTGACTACTAATGCCAATGCGGTGAAGTAGCTTGCAAGATGGCCTGCAACTATACAAAATCTTATGTAATAAAAGAGGCAAGACAGTGTGGCAGAGTCAAGCAGCCATAATTGGCAATGGTTAAACCACACCCCCCATGCAGAATGTAAAAAATGACACGTCACGTTTATGAAGTGGTGTGGAAAAATGGCTATGTTCAATGTTTGAACTCAAAATAGTGAAAATTGAAATACTATGATGTTCACTCATAGCCTTAGCATTTTACCATATTTGTACGCCAAACTGTCAACATAGCCTTCTTATTGCCCCACCTAATGAACCCTGTAGTGAAAATTTTCAATACCTGCCAAAACGTCATTCCACGGCATCAAAATGTCATTCTGTGCCACCGGTGTGAAAAAACATTTTGGCCAGGATTTGAAAATTGGCAGCTGTCACATTCATGAGGTGGTGAAAAAAAATGGCTATGTTGGAAATTTGGGGTCAAAATATTTAAAATTACCAAAGTTATGAATGCACGTAGTACAATTTCAATGTATATGAATACATTTGAAATTTTTACATATTTTGACCCCAAATTTTCAACATAGCCGTCTTATTACCCCACCTCATGAACAAGGTGGTGAAAATGTTTAAATCCCACCTGCAAGGTGATTTCACCAAGCGACCATGAAATCACCTTTCGGGCTTAATTTGTGTAATTCCACCACTATTATCCATGAGGTGGGGTTCCCTAAAAGGCCAAACTTACCTTAGTTTCTCATATTACAGTTGGAGGTTCCAGCAGCAAGATGTGTCTTGGATAGGATAGTGGATCTTTGCCCTGGTATGCGGTCAGGTGAGTGAGTAAGTGTGTGTGTGGGGGGAACGGTGGTGGGAGTGCAGGGTGGTGGGTGCTCAGTGGGAAATCGGGTTGGGGGGTTGGATCAGCAAGGGATTATTTTCTTTTTTACAGGCTTTATTAAAATTACTCTCTGCCTGCATTATTTATCAATTTTACTTTCTGTCAGCATTCTAGTCCCTATTGAATGTGTTAACTGTACAACTAGACCCAGACTCCAACTGTAGTGGCTGTCTATTTCCTGGGAGCCACCTGTGAATGCTCCTAAACTGGCAGTATATTCTCTACAGTGTTCTGGTGGAACTTGAACAATTTGCCTGTATTTTCTGCATTGCTATCTCTCCTTATCCAATGGTGGTTCTCTTTTTTTTCCAGCTCACTTCTCCCCTCGCTCTTGCCCTCCTTCCCCCATCTCTAATTTCACTCCCACCCCTTTCTGCTCACCTCAACTCCCATTGTTATTCTCTTTTTCAGTCCACAGCCATCTACCTCCTTGACATGACCAGGCCCCAGGGATCTCAGCTGCCTCCACCCAGGTACGGACATCAGCAGCAGTACTCTGTGTGTGTGTGTGTGTGTGTGTGTGTGTGTACCCTCTGCCACATAAGCAAGGCAGCTGCTGCACCCACCCTTGGCTGGCTCTAGCTTTAAAATACCAAAGGTCACAGGTCAAAGGTCACTGGTCCTCCTGTCTTGTGAAACAATTTCCCTCTCTGGCTTCCCCCTCTTCCACTGCTCGTGCTGTGGGTATTTTGTTCCCTCCTCCTTAGAGCTTGTCTGCTCAGTCTTAACCTAGGATATAGAGCTACTTCCTCCAAGATCACAAAATCCATTCTGTCACTGCCCGGGCCATGCACATTAGTTTATATTGCACCATCTTGTCTGTGCTGTCCTAACCTTTTGACATAGGGTGGAAACTACTAGGGAATCTACCCTTGCATTCATCTGCCCTGTTTCTTCCCCTGGACATAAGGCTAGTCACAGCCCCTTCTCCACTGTTTCACCTGAATTTACTTGATCTCTTGCCTCCTGGTGTCATTCCAAGAAGTCAGCTAAACTAGAGGTCCTCTGCTGACACCACTCACTGCACTATCCAACCTCTCTCTACTTTGCCCTTTTTTCAACTGTTTCCACCTCAGCTACTCACCTTCTTTTGGCACCTCTCCCTTTACCTCTGTTTCGCTCCTCCTTTCTCATTCATCTACATACACTTGTGGCCTCTATCCAGCTCCCTCATCTCTCTCACCCACACTCATCTCTCTTGCTACCCCTCTTCTACCTTCTGTATATTGCTGCTTATATGGACCATGTCACCCCCTCACTTGCACCAGTTTCTGCCTCTCACAATCATACTTATTTCTCTGTCCTTCCATGTGACGCCTGGCTCCACACACTCTATTACTATATCCTACACACTCTCAAAACATACATGCTTCTCCCCCATTGTCTGCCTGAACTGCTCCTTCTGTTGTCTCACCTTTCCTCTCTCACCCCAGTCTTAGACTCCCCTTCCCCTTCCCATAATCTCTGCCCGCATGATAGGCTCCATGTCCATGCCCTAAAACTACAAACCTACACTCTTAGTCATCTCCAAAGAAAACACTTTGCTAAATTTCTTGTTTCCTGTCTTCTTTTCCTTCTCCTCATTGGTGACATTGAACTAAACCCCAGACCTACAAATTCTGCCTCATACCCCAGTCCAACTTGTGGCATTGGCATCTATCATGTAAATACCAGAAGCCTACAGCCTAAAATAGATCACATAAAGGCATTGGTATCACTAAAGTGCCCTGACATCCTATGCATATCTGAAACTTGGCTTTCCTCCAGAGTCCATAACTCTATGGTTGATGTCCCTAGCTACTCGCTATATTGACAGGACAGAGTAAAAAGAGGTGGCATGGACACATACATTCACAAATCCCTCCCGTCCTCTATAACCTTTCAAGAGGTCTCCCCATCTCCCCATGAGCTTCTGTTCATAGAAACATAGAAACATAGAATTTAACGGCAGATAAGGACCGCTTGGCCCACCCAGTCTGCCCATTTCCCTACCTAATGGATAAGCTGCAGACCCTAGTTAACTAGCAGCCTACTTCTTCCTACCCCAACCCCCTGGAATTGCCTTATGACTGTCCCATGCATTCTTGAATTCCACCACTGTTTTTGACTCCACAACCTCCTCCGGAAGGCGTTCCATGCATCCACAACCCTCTCTGTAAAAATACTTCCTTAAATTACCTCTGAGCTGCCCTCTCTATCTTCAAATTGTGCCCCTTGTTCTTTCACCTCTTTTTGAAAGATGCTACCCTCTTGGACTTTGTTGATTCCTTGAGGTACTTGAAAGTTTCTATCATGTCCCCCTTCTCCCTCCTTTCCTCCAGGCTATACATATTAAGCTCCTTATGTATCTCTTCATATGTCTTCCGGTGCAGACCCTGCACCATTTTAGTTGCCCTCCTCTGGACAGCTTCCATCCTGTCTATGTCCTTGCAGAGACTGGGTCTCCAGAACTGCATGCAGTACTCCAGATGGGGTCTGATCAGCTGTCTGTACAGAGGGATAATAACTTCCTGTTTTCTAATGGTGATGCCTCTCCCTTTGCATCCCAGTATCCCCCCAGCCCTCCTTGCTGCCCTCTCACATTGCTTGCCCACCTTTAAATCATCTGATATGACTACCCCAGGTCCCTTTCCATTTTGATGTTGTTAGTATCTCACCCCCATTGTGTACTCTTCCCTGGGTTTTGTTTCCCAGGTGCAGTACCTTGCACTTTAGCATTGAATCTAAGCTGCCATACACCTGACCATTCCTCTAACCTTGCCAAGTCCCTTCTCATCCTTTTCCACCCACCTTGTGCATCAACTCTGTTGCAGATCTTTGTGTCATCTGCAAAGAGACATACTTTTCCTTCCAGTCCCCTGCAATGTCGCTTATAAAGACATTGAAGAGGACCAGTCCCACACTGAACCTCATGGTACCCCACTAGTAACCCCTTCTTCAGAGTGGACCCATTTACTATTACCTCTGTGTCCTATTCTCCAGCCAATTCTTTACCCAGGCTATCATCTTGGGACCTCACTCCCAGGCTGGCTAACTTGTATATTAATCTTTTGTGTGGGACTGTGTCAAATGCCTTGCTAAAGTCTAGGTAGGCCATGTCCACAGCCCTCCCTGATCTACTACTTTGGTCACCCAGTCAAAGAAATCTATCAGATTCATCTGGCATGACCTTCCTTCTGTGAATCCATGCTGCCTGGGTCCTCGCCCCTCTGGCCTCTAGATACTCGACAATTCTTTCCTTCAGAAGTGATTCCATCATTTTCCCTATCACTGAGGTTAAACTAACAGGTCTGTAGTTTCCTGCTTCTGCCTTGCTCCCACTTTTGTGAAGGGGAATCACATCTGCCCTCCTCCAGTCCTCGGGTACCACCCCATCCTCCCATGATTTGTTAGAGGGTAGTCAGTGGTGTCACTAGTTCTACCCTTAGTTCTTTTAGAATTCTGGGATGAATCCCATCAGGCCCCATTGCTTTGTCCACCTTCAGTTTTAAGAGTTCTTTCAGAACCCTTTCTTCTGTAAATGGGCTGGTATCAACTTCTGTATCCAGAGTGTTTCTACTGTTTGTTTTAGGTACCTCCCTCTTCATTTTGTAGATACTGAGCAAAATATTTGTTTAGTATCTCTGCCTTTCACAGTCACCCTCTGCCCACCTCCCTCCCCTTTATTAGCCTCACTATCCCTCCTTGGTCTTCCTTCACTCCTGATGTACCTATAAAAGGTTTTATCCCCTTCTTAACTGAGTTGGCTATCTTTTCCTTGGTTTGGGCCTTTGCTGTTTCTGACTGCCTTCCAGCTTCTTTTGTTTTAACTGATGCAGTTCTCTGTCCTGCTCCTTCTGTGATTCCTTGTACTTTCTGAATGCTTTCTTTTCTCTTGAACCTTCACTGCCACTTCCTTTGAGAACCATAGTGGTTTCTACATCGTTTCATTTTGTTTATTTGCTTCACACAAAGGCTTGTTACTTCTGTGATGGCAGTTTTATTATTCCCCATTGTTCTTCCACCTCCTTCCTGCCTATTTGCTAGTGCATTCCTTAAAGCACTCACCCATTTAATAAATCAAGCCCTCCTAAAGTCCAGTACTTTTTGCCTTTGTATGGTTTGACTCTATTGCTGTGTTTATTGTGAACCATACTGTTCGATGGTCGCTAGTTCCCAGATGGCTACCCACTCTACATCTGTGATCCCTCTCCATCTCCATTTGAGAGGACCAGGTCTAAGATTGCTCCCTCTCGAGTGGGCTTCAATACTAGTTGTCTAAGGCATGCCTCCTGTAGGGCATCTAGAATAACCCCACCCTTCGAAGTGGCTGCTGCAACTGCACTCCAGTTAACATCTGGCATATTCAGATCACTCATCAGCAATATCTCCCCTGTTTCTGCCATTCTAAGTATACTTTCTATCATTTCCTTGTCCATTTCCTCCCCCTGAGAAGGGGGTCTGTATACAACCCTGTGCGGATTGTGGTGCCATTGCCTGTCTCCAAATTTACCCACAGTGCTTCTTCTCCTCCCTGTTTACCCTTTGTTCTGTTGCTTTGATTCCTTCCCTATATAAAGAGCTACTCCTCCTCCTCTTTTACCCTCCCTGTCCTCGTGTAGATACTGTATCCTGGTATGTTTACGTCCCAGTCATGGTTTTGTGTGTACCATGTTTCTGTGACTGCCACGATATCCAGATGTTCCTCCTCCTCAAGGCCACTAATTCAGGAAGCTTGTTACTCAGACTACGGGCATTGGTACTCATTGTTCTCCATTTTTTGATGGCTTTACCTTCTGTTGCAGCATCCCCCACTGACCTTTCTACCTTGGTCTTTTTCTCATTTAGTACCCTGTTTTGTAGGGAGAGGCTGGGAGTTTCCTGCTGCTTATCAGTGCCTCCCCCCCTTGACTAGTTTAAAAGCTTGCCAATGAAGCATTTAAACCGATTGCTCAAAAGACTTATTCCCTTCCTGGACAGATGCAGACCATCCTGCCAGTATAGGCTGGTGTCCCTCCAGGTGGAACCCCAGTCCCCAATGAAGCCAAACCCCTGTGCTCCACACCATTTTTTCAACCATTCATTAAACTGCATGGCGCAAAGTACCCTCGCCTCACCCATGCCATTGACAGGCAGCACCTCTGAGAAGGATACTGTGTGTGCTATTTGTCTTAGGCCCCTCCCCAACTCTACAAAGTCCTCCTGCACTGCTCTAATCTCATGATGAGCCAAGTCATTTGTCCCTAGGTGGACAATGACGTCCAGCTCAGACTCCCGTGCAGTTGTTCTCATGATCCTGAGGATGCGCTTCCTATCCCTCCAAGCCATGGCACCTGGCAGGCACCTTACTTCAGTTTTCCCTGCTCCCCCCAGTTCTATCCCCCTAATAATTGAGTCCCCCACCAGGAGCTGCTGCCTTTCCTTGTGGTGTCCTCTGCCTCCTTCCTGTGGGCCTCCCTTGTGACAGTTGTCCTCAGCCTCCTTAGTCTCCTCTTTGGGTGCATCCATAGGGGAGCTATGCTCCCCCAGAATGGTGTATGGATTGTGGAGTGGAACAACTGACTGAGTGTGCCTCTATTCCACCATCCTCACCCTTCCTGAGCCCACTGTGGTCCAACTGCTGTGCTTTCTTCGCAACCTCTGAGGTAGTGGTGGTGGTTCATCAGATTGACCATCCCATCCACATCACCCATCTTTATTGGGGTCTACTATTTCTCCCCAAAGCCAAACACTCATCCTTAATTACCAGTTTGGCTACTCTCACCTCTTTTCCCCCAAATATATTTTTATTTATTTTTTCCATAAAAATATTACATATATATATTATACATATTCTTGGTTTAAACTTTAGCATGCAGTGAGTAACAATTTATGCTCTAGTTATATGGGTTACTTACATTTCTTAAATCATTTCCCAAACATATCCAAAGTGCATTATATCTTTTTTTTTTCCACTAAATCTTTATTCCAGTTTTCTTTACAGAAAGTACCTATAACGAAACATACATGTACACATAAAATAAAACATAGAGGAGTACATTGGTATATAAAACATTTACTGTCAGAAACCTTTCTCTATGCTACCCCCCCAATATCAAACAACAAACAAACAACAAAAGACAAAACCAAAACCTAACTAAATATATACCCAAATATCAACCCCCCCACAAAATACCCAGTTACCCCTCCCCCTCTCCCCCATTTCCTCCCACACAAGACCTTTTAATCAGATTTCAACCCAAGAGGGTCCATGTATTTCTTACATTGAATAAATAGCATGAAAGGGCCCCCATAGCAAGCGCATTATATCTTAATAGTACTTTCATTCTAGTCTTAAAATAGGAGGCAATATATTCATGACCTTTCTCCAGTCTGTACTTTTAGCCTTGAGGTAGTTCAATTTTCTCTATGTATTCTTTGAGTTTTTCTAAGTATATTAATTCACGAAATGTGTGTACCCAGTTTGTACTTTGGCAATTTTTCCTATTTTTTGCCAATTCCATCTTTTTAGGATATGTCTTTTTGTCGTTATGCTTGCCTAGGTGCAGATTTTTTTTCTGATTCTGATAAACCATGTCCTTCTAAATTATTCAATATGTAAAATTTAGGGTGTAACGGTATCATTTTCCCTAAAATTTTATCTAATTTTCTCTGTATAAATTTCCACCAGTACTGTATTATGTTACATCCCCTCAGCATATGAGTACGATTTCCTTCTTCCCCACATAAATGCCAGCAATATTTATTTGTGTTTATTATGAAGTGTGAGAAGGATGATGGGGTTATATATGCATGATCTATAATTTTATACTGTATGCTTCTATTTTTGGCATTTGGGTATAGTTTGTTTACATTGCTTCTTACGGTGTACCTGCTGTTTTCATGTATTAACCCTTGCAGGGCCACAGACTGATATATCAGTTCAAAATTCCTACACCTTCCAATTCTGTTGGCAGCCTATAGGTTAAGTCTGAGAATTCTTGTTCCCTTTTTTTCTTCTTTGTAAAAGATAATTTTTCTGCAACTGAGGAGAACGTGGGTCTAATAATTGTTTATATATTTGTGCTATAATACTCTTTTTACTATTTCATTGACTATTTTGGTATACAGTATGTCTGAGCTGCAATATGTAATATTTCCAACTATTTTTTTTCAAGATATTAAATTTATTTTTTAAGATTATGTATCGATACCAATTATCCTCTAACATTTTAATTTCTTTGTAAGTTCAAAATGTTGTAATTTATATGAAATCACCACCTTCTACTAAATCAGACCAGTTCACCACGTTGGTTTTAAATAATGCATTTTTCCATATGTTTTTCCTTTTTATTGTAGAATTTTGTAAATGTGGGAATATACTGGAGTGTAAAACATAATTTTTTTAATTAAATTTTTCGTGTTCACATTTTACATGATTGTGCCACACTTTTTACCATGGTGTTTATGTTAGATCTTAAAAAAAATTATTATTAGGTATAATATCTGATATTGTTAAATTGGGGCAGGTATAATTTAAATGTATCTGTGGTAAAGAATTATACCCTCCTAATTTATCAGTTTCATATTTAGATTTATCTGACCATGCAGAAGCTGTTTTCATCCTGACGGCTCTGAAGTAATGAAGTGGGTCTGGACATCCCGTACCACCATGGGATCTGGGAATAGTTATTTTTACCCAAGCAATTCTGGGGGATTCACTCCACCAGAGGAATTTTATGAAGGTTTGTTTAACTTTTGAAAACCATTTATCAGAAACTTGTCCCTATACAGCCACTTGTACCACCTTGGTAAAAGTAAAAAAGGTGTGGCATTATTGACATTTTTAGTGTTTCTATTCTGCCCCAAAGAGAAAAGGACAAATTTTCCAATCCTTCAAGTAGTTTTTTTTATCTTAATATATACTAAATTTTGGTTAATGTCTATTATTTCTTGTATGTTATTTGCCAATGTAATACCCAAATACTTCATTTTATTAGTAATTTTCACTGGATATAACACATATTTTGTTCCATTCTTTAATGGTGTTAAAGGTAATGACAAAGATCTGGTTTGATTTTGTTCAAAACCAGACAAACCTGTGTACACTTCTATTTCTTTTAAAACCACAGGCCATGAATGTGCAGAGTTTTCTAACATTAATTACATGTCATCTGTATATACATTTAATTCCTTTTCTCCTTTACCAATGTGGATTCCCTTAATTTGTACATTTTGTCTAATATAATTTAATAAAGGTTCTAAGCATAATATAAATATTAAGGGAGACAAGAGGACACCTTATCATACACCATTCATAATCTTTACTGGGTCAGATGTGTACAGTATATATTTATCTTTAATATGACAATAGAGGAGTCATACAATTTGTTAGAATCTTTAAAATTATGCTAAAGAATCCCCATTGGTTTAGGCAAAGAAGCATAAATTCTCTTGATAATAAGTCAAAAGCATTGGTGCCATCTAATGCCACCAGGGCTTTTTCATCATCTTCTAATGTAGGCAAAGAAGTAGAAACTAATGATATTATTCCCTGTACAGTTTCTAGGCCTTCAGGTATATTACGACCTCTTATAAAACCCTTCTGGTCCTTATTAACATGTTGTGCTACTTGATCTTGTATTCTGTATACTATCAATTTAGTAATGATTTTATAATCAAGGTTTAGTAAAGATATTGAAGGGTAATTGTCAGCATGTTTACTATCTTTATTTTCTTTTAATAGAAATATAATGGTGCTTTCTTGAATGGATTCCGGTATTTGATCAGTTGCAACAATTTCTTGTAAAATTTTGTGTATCCATGGGCATAATTGGTCTTTGAAAGTGGTATAATATTTGCAAGTTAGCCCGTCTGGGCTGGGGAAGATCCTTTTTTTTGTCCCATAATAGCCTCCTGAATTTCTCTGATGGAGAACATATCTTGCTGTATATCAAATGTTGGAACATTTGCTTTTTATAAATAATCTTTTATATGTACTGTTTGTTTTGTGTATTTCTTATTGTATATTCTATTAAAGTAATTTACAATTTCTTACGATATTAACTAGTCAGTGTATGCTTCCCCTTGTGTGGTTAATACTGAAGTAATTGTATTTCTATATTTTTGTTTCTTAAGGGCATATGCCAGCAGTTTTCCCATTTTACCACTGTGAATGTATAATTTGTTCTTAGTTTTCCATAGATCTTTTTCCGTGTTCCTTAATATTAGTTCATTTTTCTCATTCAAACAATTTTGCAATTTTTGTTCAATTTCAAGATTTTTCCCTGATATTATTAGTTACCCTCACCTCTACTGCCCAAGCAAGTGAACTCCTCCTCTTGGGAGACTTTAATCTAAATTGGCTTGCCCCTCAATCTAGATATCTAGATCCATTACCCAGGAGATAGCAGCCCTTAACCTATGCCAGCTCCTTTCAGAACCTACCAGGTTAAATCCTCACTCCAATAATCACTCTCTCATTCATTGGATCTTAACATCCCACACTCTAAAGTACTCCTCTGCAGGAACCTTACCTGACACTTTTAGTGATCATTGCATCACCTACTGCTTCAGAAAGTCTCATCCCCCTTCCCCCCAAAGTATATGTGGTTCCATCCCCTGAGGTCACTCAACATCCAAGCACTTCTGTTAGACTGATACCTGGCTGACTGGTCTGGTGTCTTCACTGCACCAGATGTTGATGCCACTGTAGCAGCTTTCAACTGCATCTCCCTAAACACTTGGGACACTCACGCTCCACCCAAATGACTATGGCTCCTTCTTAGGCACCTCCCATGGATTATCCCTAACCTGGTTCATCTCTTCAAAGCCAGAGATCATTCTTGGTGGTCCTAAAAAAGCATCCTATAACACAGCTGATCTGCAAAGGTACAAATCCCTGAGGAACACGTGCTCCAAGGCAGTGCATTCTGCTAAAGCCAACATTTCCAGAAACTAAATTGAAGATTGTTGCCCAACCCTTATGAGTTCTGGAAGACACTCCACTCCCTACTAGGCTCCTCCTCCCATGCCCACCTCCTCCAACCATACCACCTCCTGCCCTATTGGCTCTGACCCTAGCTCAGCAGCCTAGCTTTTCTTCACTACCTGTGCCTTCCTGACTTGTCTCCACTCCCTCCCCCACCCATTCTTGTAACTCAACTACTACCACCACCTTGGCTGGGTATTCCTTTTCCCCAGTACTTTTATAGAGGTCCTCCACACCCTAAAAGCCTTAAACCTATCCAAAGTCCTGACAGGTTTAACCCCAACCTACTCAAGATCTCTTCCCCAGCAATTGCCTCACTGCTTACCCATATTTTCAATCTATCGCTCTCCCAAGGCTTGGTATCCAAGGCTTGGAAGCTAGCCAAAGTTATCCAACTTCACAAAGTTGGTGACTCCTCTCTACTAGGAAATTGTAGGCCCATCTATCTCCTCCCTTCTCTCTCTAAAATCAAGGAGAATCTCATTTCCAAAAGGCTGAACTCCTTCTTGGACACTAATGTCATTCTGAGCCCATATTGATCTGACTTTCAGCAACACAACTACACTTCCTCCTCTCTGCTCCACCTAATTTACCATATTCATTCTGCTATGCACAAAGTATAGCTGATACTGGCTATCTTCATAAACCTCACCAAGGTCTCTGACTTGGTCTCCCACAGACTCCTCCTGGATAAGCTTGCTTCCAATGGCCTCTCTCTCCCTCATTGACTGATTGGTTCAGGTCATACCTATTTGACAGATCCCAATACATTCAGCTGGGCAACACTGAATCTCCCTCTTCCCATCTATGCTGGCATCCCCCAGGGCTCAATCCTGGGACCAACACTGTTCTCAATATTCATAAAATAACTCCCCTCACCCTGCTCATCCTTGCACAATCACATGTATGCTGATGACACAGTCATCTATGCTTCTGGCCCCTCCCTCTCCAGAGCAGTGTCTTCCCTTCAGGCTGACTTTGAAAGAGTGCTAAATTGGTTTGAAATGAACTCACTCAAATACAACACTAAAAAGACTGTCATCATGGCTTTTGGTACTGCACAAAAACTGGCTAAGCTACCTCCCTTCCCCTCTTTCTTCTCATCAGATGGCACAAAGATTGAAACTGTGGAGTCCTACAAGTACCTGGGGGTCTGGCTTAATCCAAAGTTGGATTTCTCCCATCACATCGATACTATCCATGCTGATCTCAGACATAAACTAGGTGCTTTGTACAGACATAAGGACAGTCTTTCTCTCCCGGTCCATAAAGATCTCATCAGCAAACTAATTCTCCCCTCTATAGATTACATTGACATTGTATATAGCTCTGCACCCCAATCATCCCTTTCAAAACTGGACCCACTGTACAATGCCTTCTGTCGCTTCACAACAAATCCCCCCATCAAACCTACCATTGTTCTTTGTACTCAGTCCTATCACTCCCCTCCCTTGCAAATCATCATCTTGCCCACTGTGTTACCTTCATCACAAAGTATTGGTTCAGCACTCTCCCCTCCTACCTACGTAACCTCCTATCCCCCACTACCAACCCTGGTTACCCACTTCATACCTGAGACTCTTGCTCTTTTGCTCTCCCACAACCTTGTTCACAATCGGGTAAGATGTCATTCTTATTTAGGCTTCCCAGCCCTTTGGAATCATCTCCCCCTCATGGTCTGCCTCTTGTCTGCTCCTGCATCCTTCAAAATACACCTAAAACTCCTTCCCCTTCCCCCTACTCTTGCTCCCCATGACATCCTCCCCCAGCTCCTCCATTATTCCCTTTGACATTCTTTCCCCACCCCTAAAACTCTCTAACCCACCCTAAAGCTGCTCCCTGTACCTTGTAAACTTATACTTTGGTCTGATCAAAATCATTGTTTAACTCCTTGCCTTCCTCTACCTTGTACATAATTGTAAACAACTTGTTCTTTTACTGTACCTTTTTGTTGTATACTCAATTTGTACATAATTGTAACAATTTGTATCTTTATTGTACCTTTTTGTTGAATAGTCAGTTTTCTTTTTCCTGTTGCTATGATCTGTATATATTCCCAATTCCCCCTTCCCAGCTCACATCTGGAAATTAGTCCTGGCTCAGTGTGCCTTTCCCAGTTGCTAGAGTTTTAACTAACTAAATAAATAAATAAAAAAAAACATCGAGAGAAGGTTCTTTTTATTACAGGGAAATATAACACATATGGGGATGGTGATTGGAGGCTGGGGGTGGTGCTAAACACCAGGTAAACATAATAAATATGGGGATAGCAACTGGAGGGTGGGGGTGCCACTAGACACCAGGGAAACATAATAAATATGGGGATGGCAATCAGAGGGTGTGCCATTAGACACCAGGGAAACATAATAAATAAGGGCACAGTGATCAGAGGGTGGGGGGCTATAGACACCAAGGAAACATAATAAACAACAGGACAGTGATTGGAGGGTGGGGGGTGCCACTAGACACCAGAGAAACATTGTAAAACTAAGTTAATGGTGATTGAAGGGTGGGGGCACCACTAGACTAGTGGTGGGTAAAGTGGTTAAAATGCACAACGCGTAGTATTTTGACCCAAACTGCATAATACAAAGCAGCTCAAAGTGAATAACTACACATTTCAAAGTAACGCGAAGTTCCCATTGTTCTCTATGGACTTAACATTACTTCACCTTATATTTTTGCTGTCTAAGGCAAATTATGCAGTAATTCATGGAATGTAAGGTCATGTGGGCTCTATATTGTCTTGCGCAGCCTCAGTTCATCATATTATGTATAGTGGAAAGCTGGAGATAGTTTGCTGTCAGAGCTCTGAGATTTAAACCCTCTTCAAACCTTTAAAAAACCCTTTTTGCCACAAAATGTTGTAACAAAATTTAGTAGATTGATTGTAGTAAACCCTTATGTAGTGAGATCATCAAGCATTTATTGTTTTTCTGTGAATATTGAATGTTAGTTTAGTTGATTCAGTCTCTGTAGTGACAGACACTGTAGAAGGGTACATCGGGGAAGGGCAGATCTGTGGTGTAGAAGGCAGATTATTGAGAAAGGGAGCTTTTCCAACTGTTGTTGGCTATTGTTTTAATATTTTTGTGTTCCTGTAGACACAGTACATGCCTTTGTGACTTTGCGCCTTGATTATTGCAACTCCCTTTATCTAGGAATTTCTGGGGTTGATATTCGCCACTTACAGCTAGTGCAGAATGCGGCAGCACATTTGTTGACTGGGGCATCTAGAAGATCTCATATTACCCCAGTGCTGCACACTCTGTACTGGCTGCCAATACAGTGGTGGATCATGTTTAAAGTTGGTCTGTTGACTTACAAAGCCCTACATGGATCAGGTCCCGATTACTTGAAAGAGCTCCTGGTTCCTTACACCCCTTTGCAACAGCTCCATTCAGTTGACGAGGGGGTTGCTGGAGATTCCGAGGGTTAATTGAATGTCATCTGGTGCACGTGCCTTTGGGTTTGCGGCACCTACCCTCTGGAATTCTCTGCCCTGTCAGCAGTGCAGGATGGTGGGGAGTTTCAAGCAGGCGCTTAAGACTTTTTTTATGGGGGAGGGCTTTTCCTGTATTATTCTGATTTTATATTGCTTGTATTTGCACATGTGTTTTGTTTTTATGAATATTGTACAGCGCTTTGAAATTCGAAAGGTGCTTAATCAAATAAATGTTATTATTATTATTATAAATGAATTGTTTCTAAATATTTTCTGATAGCGGAGCAGTTTTTCAGTCTTTTTGCAGGACTGTCTGTGTTGTACATATACTGAACAGCTACAGTTTCTGTGCCTGACCTTTAATCTGCCTGTCATTTGATATGCATGTCATTGTGTCACCGCAGTATCTGTACTCTGAATTTGTAGTCCTTTCTGCAATATATTTCCCTGCTTCTGTAGCTAGGTACTGCTCCCCCCTCGTCAAAACAAGGTATTGTTTTGTGACTGTCTGCTTTTTGAACTTTGACTCAGGAATGAAAGACAGGTATTTTATTATGCCTGTGCTGCTGCAATTAGTATTTTTCTTCCCAGCCACCCAAAAGTGCCAAAAAATCAAGTTGCTGTAAATTGTCTGTGTCATCTGACAAAATGCCCATGAAGAGATGATCAGGCAATGTAGTTTGTGTATGTGGCACTGCTGCCAAGAATAATATTAGGAGTGTTTTTTGTGGTCAAGATGAGTCAGGTTCATCAGAGGTTACCAAGACTAGCAGTGTTAAGAGTGGTAGTGGTCATAATAGTACACAGCAGAAGGGCATGGTAGTAGTTGGTGCAAGTAAAGGGATTTCTCCAACTACGTTTTTCACAGTGAAATCAATCACTTCAATGATGGTTGGAGATGGTGTGTTCCCTTCTGTTAGTAAAGTTAGTGAGGGCATGGTTGATAACAACATGAGGTTTGCTACAAGTTTGACCCAGTTAAACTTATGTGGGAAAAATGTAGTTGAATCTACAAACCTGAGTGCAGTTGATGTCTCAATCCCGAGTCCGACAGTACTTGAACATGATTCTGTTTCAGATCATGCTGAGTCACAGTCTCTTGTTTGCACTGATGTTGAGATTAGTCCATCCAAACATTCAGAGGTTGAAAAAAAAAAGTGTGGATGATAATATTGAAGTTGCTGTTGAACATGGAATAGCTTCACAGAAGGACAGAGTCCAAAGTGAAGTAGGAGCTGATGATTACGATGATGACGTTAGTGACCCCATTTGGGAACCAGAAAAAAAGAAAGTTAAGGTGGCTGTTTCTAGATAGTCTGTTAGTCTATCCCCCCTACTCAAAGTTCTGCTGTACCTATGTCTGTTGTTGATGGCCAGGAGTTAATAGTCAGCGATTGTGATGTTCAGTCAAAGTCACATTGTGACAAACTGCATAAATCATGCATTACACACCCCCATTTCATCAGCGCCAAAAGTGCAGTTACATATGCAGCAGCACCACCAGCAGTGACATGTGAAGAGTAAGGCATCCAAATCTCTAGTTTGGGATTTTTTTGTACATGACGGCAATGATGAAATAGTGGCAATCTGCCAGCTTTGCCAAGAGCATGTGAAGCATGGTAAAAAGGGTAGCCACTTGAGCACTGGTGGCCAGCATACTCATTTGAAGAGTAGGCACATGGCACTGTGGACTCGGCACCAGAGGGTAGCTAATGCCGTAGTTGAGCATTCACCCTCAACCACATCAGTGTAAGTAGCCATGTGAGTAAAAGTGGTGAAATAACACCAGAGGATTACTACAGGCATGAGGAGGAGGAGGTGGAAGAGGATTTGATGGAATGTTCAAGCAGTGGTCAGAGTAGCAGTGGTGGTACATATAGTAATTCTACCATATCAACCTCTGTGCTTAAAACACAGAAAATACCAGCATGTATTGACTTGTCACCTGTGCACCCACCATCACACATCCTAGGTAGCCCATCCATGTCAGTCAGTAGAGTAGAGCCATGTTGCATGCCACATGTAAAACAATGAACAATGCAGCTCACATTGCACAGTCTGTTTGCATGCATCAGTAAATACCCATTCAATCATGCAGTTGCACATGAACTCAATGCTGCTGTAGTGGAAATGCTGGCAACTAACCTTTTGCCATTTTCCTTTGTGGAGAATGTGGGCTTCTGGTGCTTTGTGGCACATGCATGTCCGAAATGGAAGGTCCTGTCCTGGACATACTTTTCCACCTGTGCCATCCCTGAGTTATATCGGACAGTGACAGAGTGTGTAAGACATGCCCTTCAGCATTCCACCTCACCTTTCATTCACTTAAGCATGGATATGTGGACAAGTAGCAAAACAGTTGAAAGTTCTTATCTGTGTATTACTGCACATTGGGCACAGCTACCTGATGTTGTCTGTGATGGTGGGATGGGAAAGCAGTGTAATAAGTCAGACTGTGGTGTAGGTAGCAACCTTCAGGGCATTAGGCAGCATGCCACACTTGCAATGTGTAGTGTAGGAGGGTCACATACAGGAGAACACATGCTAGACTTGCTACTGACAGAAATTGATGAGTGGCTGCACCCCCTGTACCTAAAAGCTGGCTTCATAGCTAGTGATAATGGATCAAATGTTGTGAAATGTATCAGCAACAGTGGCTTTGTGTGGGTTCCCTGTATGGTCCACTGCTTAAATCTAGTGGTACAGGAGTTTCTGCAGTACCCTGAAATAAAGTAAATGCTGACTGTTGCATGCCGCATCTGTGCCCACTTTGCATGCTCTGGAAAGGCCCATGACCAACCGAGGCAGCTGCAGATTCAGCACTGCCTGAAGTTTGGAGTTGTCACAAGATGGAACTTGATACTTTACAAGGTTGAGCGTTTGTACGAGCAGTACAAAGCAATCGAGTACCTATTGATGCACACTAGCTGTGATGCTTCCAGGGCCTCAATGTCTATGACAAGTGAACAATGGTGACTCATGGACTCAGTAATAATAATTTTGAGACTGTTTGAACATGCCACACAGGCAGTGAGTGGTGACACTGCATCCGTCAGTCAAGTCATTCCACTTCTTTAGGCGCTGAGGAAGACTTTGTTGAATCTGCAGCCTAGCTTTGATGTTGCCAGAGATAGGTCAAACAGTGCATTTCTGAAACACATGCTTACTATATTAGACAACAACTGACAAATCGCCACTATTCAGCAATCTCCAGAATTTGGAATAGCAACCATGCTGGACCCATACTACAAATGTGGCATTGCATCCATACTGGAGGGAGGGCAAGGTTAGGTACAAAATCTGACTGGACAGCTTGTGCAATTGGTTCATGGGGCACAGAAGTCACTGAAAAGTTATACAAATCAAGCATAACAAGGCTGAAGATCACTGTGGACCGAGTAAATCCAGGAAGGCGGCTGAGGGGCAAGGGGTGTTGTCCACAAAACCGGTGTCCATTAATCCACTTTGCGGTGCCTTGTCACAAGCTGTAATTTGTGACCTAGATGAATCTTGTGAACAGGTGGATGATTCATCTGGAATGCATGCATCACAGAGCATGGTTGATGCCTATTTGGCATAAAACAGGCATCTGACAATAATGGATGATCCTTTGGTGTACTGGATTGGCAAGGTGAATGAATGGCCAGCACTAACATCGGTAGCAGTGAACTACCAGACATGCCCACCCTCCAATGTCAGTGTAGAGAGGGTATTTAGTTCTGCGGGGGCCATACTGTTCAACTGTTATACTAACTTATCACCAACAAATATCAACATGCTGACACTTATCAAAATGAATGACGGTTACATACCAAGTCAGAGAAACACATCTCTCTTTGTAATCACTCACGATGCTGGTGTTGCCACTGCTGATGGTGGTGAAGCAGACCATTCTTGTGGAAACGTCAAATGCTGTACCACCGATGTTGATGATATGGCCATGGAAAAAAGAATTTCCAAGTGGGTATAGCACCAGGCTGGAGGATTGTGAGGGCTGCTTCATCCTTGATGATGATGCGGAGGATGATGGTGGTAGCGCATAATGGCACAGTTACCGTGCTGAAGGCTTTCTTGGTGCCATAATGTTACTTGTTTTTGGACTAAACAAAAGGCAAATAGTGGCCTTCAATGCATATGACAGTTGACAATAAATGACATGTCATTATATTTTTTTCTTTCCATTAATGATTGTCAGGGAATAGTTCACATAAAGTGTGCAGTCATTATTAACTGCAGTCAACAATGTGTTGACAGTGAGACTGACACAGGCATTTTACCTGTGCCCTGTTATGACCCTGCAGCAAGCACCAACCACCCTGATTCTGGAAACTGACTGAGATATTCTACCTGTGCCCAACTATGACCCCACAGCCAGCACCAACCACCTTCTTTCTGGAAAGTGACTGAGAGATTCTACCTGTGCCCAGCAAGGACCCCGCAGCCAGCAACAGCCACCCTGATTCTGGAAAGTGACCGAGAGATTCTGCCTGTGCCCAACTATGACCCCACAACCAGCAACAGCCACTCTGATTCTGGAAAGTGACAGAGAGATTCTATCTATGCCCAGCTATGACCCCACAGCCAGCAACAGCCACCCTGATTCTGGAAAGTGACAGAGAACTTCTACCTGTGCCCAACTATGACCCCGCAGCCAGCAACAGCCACCCTGATTTTGGAAGGTGACAGAGAGATTCTATCTGTTCCCAGCTATGACTCTGCAGCCAGCAACAGCCACCCATCATTAATTTACAGTAAGTATGTACTAATGTCGTATAGTCTGTTTTTCATTTTAACTGTGGTGTCCGTTATACCAATACCTGGGCAAAGATGACACTGTCAAAAAATACAGGCCACTGATTTCCGTTTTGATTTTACAGGTTACATACTGTCTAAGCTGTCATAAGTACAGTAATCCTACCACCAGAGGGATCACATCTACAGGTAAGTACCAGTGTTCTCTTATATTTCAGTTTTGATTTTCATTTTTGTGGTGCAGGTGAAAAGCATTAACCAGTGGTGAAATACAGAATATAGGCCACATAATTTATTTGTTATTCACAGATGGGAGAGGCATGGTTCATTACGCCACTGTTGTCAAATTGTTTTATCCTGGCCCAGAAACCATGTGACGTCATGTAACTTAACACAGTGTTCCAGTACATGGCACTCAGTAAATGTGGAACTTTTTGAGACGTGGTTTACTACATTAATAACAACTGGGTATTTGATGCTGGATACAGGGTTCTCACTAATAGCTTGTAATTTGATGCTGGATATGGTGTTTACTGTTAGTTTTTGTATTTAAAGCTACAGTACATATATATATATATATATATAACAGAAGACAAGAATAGCCATGCTATGGAGTGGATGTGGTAGAAACACTGAAGTCCTCATACATTCTGCTTCGTCTCTTTTGAGGTAAAATTTCGGTGCTGTCCACTGCCACGGGTGGTATTTTCTGCTCTGAAGAAGGATAACACTTCTGATGATCAGCAGAAGACCTATAAAGATGACAAAAACATTAATGAACCATTTTTTCAAATGCTCCCTTCCCCACCCAGTGAAAAAAATATATACTTACCTTTCATGGGTTGACACAGTATCCATGCAGCCAAAGTCAGCAGCCATCCAAAAGTGGTGTACCACTGATCCTGTGCCTATGACCTGGATAAAAACAAAATGAATACATTATTGTCTTTCAGTCAACCACAGCAGCCCCCTCCCATAAGAAAAAAAAATTACTGTACCAGATTAGATTTCAGAATCGTAACAAATGTGTTCCGTGCATGTTGATTGGATTTGCTGATCATGCTCACCATGGTACATTATCAACAAGGTTCCCTGAAAAGGAACAAAATGACAGACTGCTTACAACACAGAACCAGATTATATAGAAATTAACTTGATGTGTATATGGGAAAACATTTACAGTTGTTAGTTAATTTACTTTCTTTTTTACATGACTGATGGTAGGGAAAATGTCAGACGTTGCTTGCTTTCATTGCAGGCGAAACTGTCATGCTGCTACACATGATGCAATAAAAGTGTCTCGAAGGTGGCATGTTGGCGACACAATTTAAAATGAAAGGAAAGCACACAATGTCTGCCAAGTTGGTGACCACATTACTTATTATTACATTAAATAAACTAATGAGTAAGAACCTAAAACATTTTTATGGCGGAAAGCATAATGGCGTGTGTGTGTGTTGGGGGGACATTTGAGGTATGTGGGGAATGGGATTTAAAATTATGAGGGACAAGAAATACAGGATTAAGAAAAGTAGCATCACAAAGAAAACATGAACTGAACATAAATGTCATACTATGTTCTGGAAAAAAAATATGGATTAAGAAATCAATTAAAGGCAGAGAAGAACTTTTCTTTGGGGGGGATTTTCATAATCCTGTATTTCTTGTCCCTCATAATAGTAAATCCCATTCCCCACCTACACCAAATGCCCCCCTCACACACATATACGCCATTATGCTTTCTGCAGTAACCATTTTTTGGTTTACTCCTTACTTTATTTTATGTAATAATAAGTCATGTGCTTGCCAACTGTGTGTCCACTGCGTGCTTTCATTTCAGTTTAAATTGTGCCTCCAAAAAGCCATCTTCAAGACACCTTTATTGCAGCATAAATAACGGCATGACAGTTAGACCTGTAATGAAAGCACGCAGCGTCCGCCATTTGCCGACCATCAGTCATGTAAAAAATAAAGTAAATTAACTAACAACTGTGAAAAATAAACAAAACATTAACTGAACAGAAATGTCATCCTTTGGCTGGGAGGAAAAATAAACATTACTTTAGGAAATACTGAAAAGCAGAGGAGTCATTTTTTGTGGGGGTAATAAAAATTTATGATCACTTTATTAAGGGGCCAGTGGGGGCTGTTGTTGGCCACCAACACTCATGCCCTGCAGCACGTGGAAAATTTCCACATTCTACCCCTTGATGCAGCTCAGCTGCTGGACAGCCCCCTCCACAGGCATTTTCAGGGCCATCACCTCCACCCACAGCATAGCCAGGTCTGCCTAGCTCACCAGCAGCTGTGATGGGTCTGCTTAAGTATGGACAGCTGCAGCTGTGGGCCCCACTACCTCCAACATTTCAATGGCCAGGGCCCTGCAACAGTGGCATGGTGCAGGTGGATGATTGCTCTCTGCCACAGCTGCAGGAGTGGCTGATAACTCCTGCAGCTTGATGTCCCACTCATCACAGTGGTGGACAACTATGTGTGTTCTTGGCCCATCAGTGCCTAAGTTGCTGCCTTGCATACCACTGGACCAGCACACTACATATCTTGCACCACCCTACCATGGGGTCCCCGGGCATGTTATCAACAAATTCCCAGATGGAAGAGTTACGTGAAGGGCCCAGTACAGGCAGTGGAGGGGGGCACCAGATACAACTGGCAGGGCTGCCAGTGGTGGAGGGGCAACAACATCCTGCTGCAGTTGTTGGGGTTGCTGCTCAGCCTGCTGCTTCTCTGGCTGCAGCTGCTGCTCCACATGCTGCTCTAGGCAGACCCCTGCTGTGGGGCTGTCTGTGGCCACATGAAAACTTGTCCAGTTTAGACTAACTGGGCAGATGAGGCCACCCTGCATTCATGGCCCCCACTGGCCACCACCACTTCTCCCTCCATGATCAACATGATCAATCACAGCAGAAAACAAATACTAGTAAAAGTACTAGTTAGAAAGAACTTAAATGGATGTAGGCTAACTAAAATAAATCCTTTTTAAAAAAAATTCTAATTAACAAAAATCACTGCTGCAGAAAAGTTTAAAACTCACAAAACAACTACAAAAGAAAACCACAACTAACTACAAAAACAAATCTATAGAAATCTCTCTCTCTCTCACACTCTCTCTCTCTCTCATTGGATCCTATGCTACCACTTGCTCTTTCACGAGAAAGTGAAAGTAAAACACTGACTTCCTGACTATTTAACTCCGTCCCTGCATCACGTGACCTGCGGACCTGCAGAGACAGTCAGATGTGTGATCTGTGGGTTTTTTCTTACCAACTTCATCTTATCAAACTGTAACTCGAAGTGAACCCAAAGTGGAGAACGCGAAGTCCATTAAAGACAAATTTCAGCTTTTTAATGGATATTTCACGTATCGTTTCCTAAACTCCAAGTGGTCCACTTCGGGTTCACTTCAAGTTCGTAGTGAAACTTCACTGCATCTCTACACTAGACACCAGGGTAACACATTACATACATGAAGGGACAGCAACGAGGGCATCTCTAGACACCAGGGAAATGTTGGCTCACTGCTCTCACTGCAGCCCACAGCACCAGATCCAGCTATGGCTGCAGAAGTCAAGAAAGTCCCATTGTTCTCTTACAGGGAATGCAGGTGAATGACTCCTCTTGCTAAGCTGGGCACCCTGTATTTTGGTTGCCCAGAAAGCTTATTTCTGCCAACTCTTAAAAAAGACAAGAGAATCTAGCTAAATGGGTCCCGTTTAGCTAGGTTACGGTGTTAGATTTTTTTAAAACATTATTTTTACATACCTTAAATGTTTGTAAGTTTAAACAGTAAAAAGAAAATGGCAGCAACACGAAAAATTATTTTTTCCTCATGAAAAAGGATTGGCCTCATACGAAAAAGGATCCTTTTCTGTATGGGCAAATTCTTTTTTCATTTCAAATATCTATCCGAAAGTGTCTACCAAGCATCCTCAGAACCAAAATTTCAAATCATTATAACTATGGAATGAATAATTATTTTTCCACCAACCAGCAAAAGGCACTACTCCAGGTAAAGCCCTTTCTACCCAGAAAATGTCAGACCAAAATTCCAAACCATCTGGATACTAGGGACCAACAGAAATGCATCAAAAAAAAAAAAAATACACATTTTGCACTGTTCAGATCTTGGAATTGCTATCACAAGCCCACTCCTGTGGGACATGAATTCCCTTGGCTACATGAATCCCCTTGTGATCAGGATCAGGGATACCCCTCCTCTGTCCTTTTAGCATGCTTGTTGTTTCACAACTGAACATTTGCCAGAGAATCCCAGGGCTCCCTCTTTCCATACAAGGGGGTGCAAATACAATCTTGAGTCTGTGTTCCAGGGATAGAACCCTCTCGGCCACTGCAAAATGAACCAGAAAGCCACAGGCATGTTTAGGCCTTTGGGGGGCCCTAAACATCCTTTTATTTGTCTTTTCCCAGAAATGCAGAGACCGGTTCAAACCCCCACAGACTTCTTCTTGAGAACATTTTGTATTTCCTCCCTTCCTTTCATCCACAGAGTCGCCTGTGGTACTTTACTTTGGTAGTGTTTGACCCTTAATGCAGTCACACAGGCGTAGTATAGATTGAACAACCCTTCTCAAGCAACACACACAAAAGACACTGGCAGAATTATCCTAAAATAAGCCAAAGGCTTTACTAATTAATTAATTAATGTAGAAAATAACTTAAAGACAGATCATTTTAGAAACCTGTTAAAGGATATGGAAAAGAAAATGGAAATATACTGGAACTACACAGTCCCCTGGGGTTACTAGAATCCCATTAGTGTCAGTGCTAGGTAGGGAAAGGCAAAGGGTGAATAACTAGTTAAATGGGGTTTTCACCTACTCACTCTCTTGTTTACTTCGTCTCAGCTGAAATGGGAGAGATGAGGTCAATTAGAACTCTTGCAGCAGCATAAGCCACAGCAGCTGGCTGTGAGTGGGGAGTTTTAGAATCTTGAGATAGTTTTGGTGAGCAGTTGAAGTGTGAGGAGTGAGAACTGATGTGGCCTCTGAGAGGAGAGCCTTTTTTCCTCACCCTAGTCCTGAAAGTCTCCAGCCTGCCAAGAGAAGTGGTGGAAACCATTGTCTCCAGCAGGATCGCCTGATTTTCATCCCCAGAGGGATGAAAAGGACTGCCTAGGGGCAATCCCCTATTTGATCCAGGACAATTTGAAGCTGCCTATGCTGTTCTAACTGAGTAAATCTGACTTTGTGCTTCCTGAAGAAAGTACCTGTGGTTTGGTGTTTCTCTGGTTAAAAGGGAAGGGTACACCAGTTCTGTTCTAAAGTTGAGACATTTCTCATTTTAAAGTTGGTTGACAATTGTGTGGTCCAGAGGCAGACTGATTCACACTGTTCAGGATTTTAATTTCTCACACTCACATAGAAGTGTTTGTCAAATGCTGGATGCGAAAGTTCATTCAAAGATGCTGTGACAACTCACATCTCTCTCTGGGCTGTATTAGCTTTCAGAGAGGTGTCTGTCATTTGGTATCCACTGCCAACAGCTGGGTCCTCCAGCACTTACCTTCCCACTTGCACAGAACTAGGAGGTCAAACATGTAATTGCACAGGTCAAAGTCTGGTAGTGTGTCTCTCGGTTGGCGGATGCTGAACAGAGTTTGCCTCAGCCAGTGGAAGTCATAAATTACCTTAGAAATAATTTAAATCACAGCCATAACTATTGAGTAAATAAATAGCTCTTTACTTAACAGAAGGTCAAAAGTCGCACTACAGGATATATATGTTTAACATAAGAGAATAACACTGTTACAGGAAAAGTAAACAAATGTTTTTAAATAACAGATGACAAAAAAAGGCTATTACTGAGATATGCTATTATTACTCTTACTCTTCCCTATCCATAAAGAAAAATTGAACCCTATGCCATCTGCCAGCTTCCACGGACATAGCTAGAAGAGTAGGATCCAAGCTTGGCCTCTCCGATGTAACTTCCCCAGCAACTCCAAGAGCAACTCCCTATAACTGTCTTTCAGCAACTTATATTTTCTCTTGAGAATAGGTGATTTTATCCCCCCTTTGAATACACCGACTATTTACCATGTATGTATTTAATTATTCCAGTCAGGATTAACACCTATCAGTATCCAATTATATTCATTTTTATCCTACAGTTTATATTTAAGTGATCCCATCCTTTTAAGCTGCGTGAGTCTGTGTATATATGTCCACTCCCCTTTGGTTACCCTGTCTGAGATTTATTACTCAACCCTTATCTAGATGCTGGTGAACAGTGGAATACCAGTGAATGTGTGTGTTTTTTTTTCCAGACTGCTAAAAAATAACAGCCACAAATCCAAGCCATTAACTCGTTCCTTCCCATTTCTGTCACAGATGCATTTACCTTAGTGCGTTCAAGAAGTTTTAAGCTGTAACTCTGAAAAAATGACTGTGTATGAATTTGGAAGCAAAGGGTGGGCAACCCCCATCTGGAGTAACCAGTTCAGCACTACAGGTTCTGTAAGGGCACCTGGTTATTTTGGACATGGTGGCCAATGTCTGATGAGAAATTTAAAGTCCTATGGCATATGGGATATCTGTGCTCATTTGTAGCCAGTGCCACTAGAAAAAGAGATTGTGTTATGGCCTGTGCCACTGAAGAGAATTCAATGCCCTATGAAAAATTGGAATACATAAAGTTTCTGTCAGATACAGTCATTTTGTTGTTTTGTAGTTCTATGTGCCATGATGTGAAAACCTTGGGGGTCCACCCTTGCTTTAGAGAACATCTTTTGTAATAAAGTCACACTCTAGAACCCTAACTCTGGTTTGGACAGTTATGGTATTGCTTCATGTGTGTGGATTTAATGGGTACCCCTCCAGAAGTATAGATCTAGCTTAGCCCTAGCAAAATGTCATCTCCTCAGGACCTGTATTTGGTCATATGTCTTTGCTTTCGTTCACCCCCACCCCTTTTCTGTCCTCAAGAAGTAATGAGCCAGGTATACATTCCCAAAGCTAGCAATGGTACCAATTTCCAAAGTGGTTTGTGCCCAGTCAGAAGATATACAAAACATGACAGCTAAAGGGGAGGTTCTGATAATGGGAGACTTCAACATGCTGGATACAGATTGGTCAATACAGGAAGGAACATCTGCCAGAACTAGACACATGGTGGATTCCCTGCAGGGGAAGGGTCTCAAACAACTGGTACAACAACCCACAAGAGACAGGGCTATCCTAGATCTAGTACTGACTAACAGGGAAGGGATCACAGATCTCCAGGTAGAAGGTCACCTAGGGGCCAGTGACCATCACATGGTATGGTTCAATTTGGCCACTACATCTAAATCATCCCATTCCAAGGCAAAAATATGGGACTTCAGAGGAGCTGACTTTGATAAGATGGCCAATAGAGTTAAGCTAGCCCTGGCAAAAAGAAACACAAGTGAGGGGGTACAGGCAAAGTGGGCAAGCATTAAGGATGCAATACTTGAAGCTACATCCCATTGTGTTAGACAGAAAAGGAAGTGCAAAAGAAGAAGGAACCCACTTTGGTTCTCAACTACGTTGCAGAAAAGGTCAGAGCCAAAAGGCTGACCATCAGGAAATATAAGGAAACACAGTGGAATAAAGATAGGGAGGCATACCAAACTTCCCTAAGGGAAGCAGGGAAGGCAGTAAGGCAGGCAAAGTCCCAAACTGAGGAAACACTAGCACGAACAGCAAAAGAAGGTGACACGACTTTCTGTAGATACATTAGTGAAAGGAGAAGGTCCAGAGGGGGGTATTGCTAAGCTCAAAGGAGAAAAGGGGGCATGTGAGGAGGAGGACCCTGTAAAAGCATTTATCCTAAATAGATACTTTTGCTCAGTATTTACTGAAGAGAAGGTAGGGCAGGGCCCACAGCTCAGCACCATGGTCACAGAGTGGAGGGAGGTGAGCACTATTCCCTTCACAAAAGTAAGGGTCCTACAAGAGCTCACTAAGCTCAGGGTGGACAAGGCAATGGGACCTGACTGCATACATCCCAGGGTACTTAAGGGGCTAAGGGTGGAACTAGCAGAGCCATTAGCAGAACTGTTTAGTGAGTCTCTGAGCACAGGAGAGGTCCCAGAAGACTGGAGAAGGGCTCATGTGATCCCACTCCACAAGAGTGGTAGCAGGGAGGAGGTAGGAAACTACAGACCAGTCAGTCTTACCTCAGTAGTGGGCAAGATTATGGAGGCACTCCTCAAGGAAAGGATAGTGCAACACTTGGAATCCATAGGGGCACAGGATCCAAGACAGCATGGGTTTACAAAAGGAAGGTCCTGTCAAACTAATCTCCTAGATTTCTTTGACTGGGTAACCAGAGTGGTGGACCAAGGGGGAGCAGTTCATGTCACCTACCTTGACTTCAGCAAAGCTTTGACACTGGTCCACATAGAAGATTGATAAATAAGCTGGATAGGCCTGGGTGGGTCGGAGGTTGGTCAACTGGTGGCAAACTGGTTGACAGGCAGAAAACAGAGAGTGGTGGTAAATGGTATACAGTGAGAAGAGATGCAAGTCACAAGTGGGGTACCTTAGGATCAGTCCTAGGGCTAGTCCTCTTCAATATCTTCATTAGTGACATTGCAGATGGACTAGAGGGTAAGGCTTGTCTGTTTGCAGATGACACCAAGATTTGCAACAGAGTAGATGATCCAGATGGGGTGGCAGAATGAGAAGAGATCTGGATAAACTAGCAAATGGTCAGAAGAGTGGCAACTGGGATTTAATGCAAAGAAGTGCAAGATCATGCACATAGGAAGAGAAACCTGAAGCCACCTATAGGCTGGGAGGGGAGTTGCTGGCAGTCACAAAGGAAAAAAAAGACTTGGGCATCATCATCACCAATGACCTGAAATCATCCAAGCAGACCTCTAAAGCAGTAGGTAAGGCTAGGGGCATGTTAGGGTGTATTAGTAGGGGTTATCACAAGTCGTAAGAGGGAGGTAATAATCCCTCTTTACAAGACACTGGTTAGGCCCCATCTGGAGGAGGCCACACCTTCACAAGGACATTAACCAAATTGAGGCAGTCCAGAGAAGGGCAACCAAAATGATACAGGGACTGCATCAGAAGACATATGAGGACAGATTAATGGAGCTCAATATGTATACCCTTGAGCAAAGGAGGGGGAGAGGTGATATGATCGAAACATTCAAACACCTTAAAGGCATTAACAAGGTGAAAGAGTCTAACATGTTTAAATATAAGAAAAATAGCTGGACAAGAGGACACAACATGAGATTAGAGGGAGGCCGATTAAGGGGGAATGTGAGGAAATTCTTTTTCACAGAAAGAGTGGTGGATGCATGGAACAGCCTACCTCAGGAAGTGGGGACTATGAATACAGTGCAGGGCTTCAAACAGGCATGGGATAGGCATAAGAGAGCAATACAGATGAGTATGAATAGATAGGCCACTGACAGAGCAAAGGCCGATGGCACATTTATAAGGTAGAAAAAGAAATGGGCAGACTGAATGGGCCTTGCGGTCCTCATCTGCAGTCAACTTCTATGTTTCTATGTTTCAGTCAAGGGTACAAGGGGTAGCTAACTGTGTAAAGTAATGTGGCGGGGGGGAGGGGCATGTTACAATTCAATAAACACCTACACTTTAAAATTCTGAGTTTTAAAGTTCTACCTCAAGTCTTTGGTTGCTGAATTTGAAGTGCTAAGTGTTCTTAGAAACAGTAGTTGAAGGGGATGGTGACCAGAAGGGAGGAAAGGGTGGGCAAACTGATCCACAGACTGGCCATAGAGCTGGTACTTATTGATATCTGGAGGCACATACACAAGGATGCTTGGGACTTTACACATTATTCTGATAGACATAACAGCTATGCCTGCTTGGACATGTTCTTTCTGGCCTCAGAGTGGGCTGCCATGGTGGTAGATTGTGAGATATTGCCACACTCTGTGTCAACCATTCCCCTATCCTGCTGACTATGTCTATCTCCCCCTCCCTTTGAAACTCTAATTGGAGACTCAGTGTGGGGCTCCTAAACGATCCTGAATTTAAAACTCTGATCAAGGACACTATAAAGACATACCTCCAGGAAAACCTGGATGGGGCGACCTCTCATGTAGTTAGGTGGGACGCCCTAAAAGCCTTCTTGAGGGGGGTCATTATTAGTTACACCTCTCACCAGAAAAGAATTAGAGAACAAAGGCAGAGGTATCTAGAGAACTTGATAGCTGACCTTCAATTCCAACATAAAATCTCCCTCAACCCCCAGACAAGAGAGAACTTAAAACAAAAATTAGTGAATTAACTGCTTTATTGATCTGCAAATATCAAGAGGAGTTATAGCAGGATTCAACAACTGTATTATGAGGGGGGACAGAGGGTGGGCCAATTACTAGCCTATATCTTAAGGCAGCAACAAAACAGCAGGGCAGTACTAAGGCTGAAATCACGACGACCCAGGGACAGCTCTGCAGTGTCCAAGGGGAGGTGACAGATATCTTCACATCTTATTACCAAAACCTATATACCCAGGAGGAAGTTGATAATCTCGATCAACAAATGGAGAAATTTTTCACCAAAATCACCCTCCCGATGCTATCAACCTCTGAAGCTGATGGGCTCGAAGGGGGGACAGGGGAGAGGGAAATACGAACCCAAATTTAAAGTTTAAAAGGTGGGAATTTCCCAGGCCTGAACAGCCTGCCTGCTGAATTTTATAAAGCTTTTGCAGATCAATTGGTCCCCCAGCTGGCACAAGTATATGGGGAATTGTTGGAGGGCCACCCTATTCCAGAGTCCTGGAGATCAGCAAAGATCTCAGTCCTACTAAAGCAAGACAAGAACCCTGAACACCCTAGCTCATATAGACCAATCTCTCTATTAAACATAGACCTCAAGATATGCACAGGGATCCTAGCAGACAGGTTACAATCATACAAAAAGTTATCCATCCGTACCAAACAGGTTTTGTCAAGGTGAGGTACTTACAAGATAATATCAGGAGAGTTTTAAATATTCCGGATCAGAAAACCAGTACCCACCCCCTTTCAAGTAGCATTTCGATGGATGCCAAGAAGGCATTTGATGGAGTGAATTGGTCCTTTATGTTAAAAACAATGGATAAAATGAAATTCAGCCCTAAATTACTAAACTCTATTAGATCTTGGTATGCCTTCCCAAGAGCGCTGGTCAGAGTGAATGGGATTAATTCCAGGTACTTTGACCTTTCTAGGGGCACAAGGCAGAGCTGCCCGCTCTCCCCCCTCCTCTTTGCAATTTGCATAGAATCCTTAGCCCTGTTGATCAGACAAGACAAGCGTCTGGAGGATATCATGGGGGGGAGGCAGAACAAAAGATCTCCCTTTATGCAAATGATACCGTATTTTTTCTCTCCAATCCTCAGATAACAGTTACACGGCTGACTGACCATCCTTTTCCAGCTCCGGCCTTCTTTCAGGTTACAAGATCAACTATACCAAGTCAGAGGCTTTGGTAGTGGCAGGCACAAAGCCACAAGGCTACGAGGTGAGCTTTCCCTTTGCCTGGGCATCTGGGAGGGAGATACGCCATCTGGAAATATACATATTCAATAACTTAAGAAAACTTCACCAGCTAAACTATGACTCTGGGACAAAGTGGCAGCGGACCTAGATAGACGGAATCTCCTACCCCTCTCTTTAATTGGCAGGATAAACACACTTAAAATGAATGTCCTCCCCTGATTACTCTTTCTTTTTCAGTCCCTCCCAGTCCAGATTCCACAGGCATTCTGGATCAAGATAAACATGGCCATGCTAAGGTTTGTCTGGAGTGTGAAATGTCCTCGTGTAGCAAGAAGGGTGTTGCAGCTCTCCAGGAAGCAGGGAGGGCTTGCTCTCCAAGATTTTCAAAAGTATTATCTGGCAGCACAACTCACAGCAGTGTACACCTGGGCCAAGCAGAGATTCAATTCAGGGTGGTATGACATGTAAAGGGCAGGGGTATCTAGACAACCCCTTTTTACCTTAGCTCTGTCCAATACTCCTGCCACAATAGTATACACTATTAAGAACAGGTGGGTGGTACATAGTTGGAGGATGCTTTGGAAAGTCCATAGGCTCGCAGACACCCCTCCAGACCTAGGCCCTGTGTTACTCATTACATAAGAGGCTGGCTTTTCACTACTGAGGCTGGACTCAGCATATGCCACATGGGAAAGAAGAGGGATCACTAGATTTTCACAATTTGTTGAAAATGGACATTGCATCGCCTACAGTAGGGCAAAGGAAAAATGTGGGTGGGGTAACTCCGAACTTTTGAGATATATGCAAATTAGACACTTTAGCAACTCCCAAGGGAATTTACAAAAACTTTCACGGCCCCCTTCAGAGTGGAAAAACTACATCTGCTGGGTAGTAAAAATAAAGGCTCCCCAGAGACACATAACTGGAATATATAACCTTCTACAGGAAGCTCAGAATAACACAATACTGCATATAAAGGAAGCATGGGAACAAGAGGCTGGGATTTCAAGCATGGAGTTACACTGGAAACAAGGACTGGTCAAAAGTTGGAAGGTTACATTCAGCTCTCAATGGAGGGAATTTTACTTGAAGGTCTTGATAAGATTCTTCAGGACCCCATTAATCACGAGGCACTACCAACCTTCCGGCTCTGATAGATGCTGGAGGCTATGTGAGGCCCATGGCACTCACTTACATGTACTCTGGCAGTGCCTGGTGCTGACCCCATTCTGGACCACCATTAAACAGGTGCTGTGGGAAGTGTAGACATCCCTCTCGAGTTAAACCAGTGGATCCTGGGCCTTTCAGCAGCAACTAGACTCAGTCCAGCCTCTAGAAAATTGATCCAGACAGGTATGGTAGCTAGTCTAAAATGTATCACCTCTCACTGGCTAACTATACTGGCTTCCTCTCAGGAAGAATGGGAATCTAGAATGTATAAGATATATGAAATGGATCTGATAACTGCTAGACTACACTTACAGCAAGACAAATATATGGCATGGGGCTGGAATGACTGGCAGGCCAGCGAGACAGCTGCAGCTCCTCTTAGGGGCATAGAAGGCTGAACAATCCTGATGCTAGCTATTCCCCAACCTCTGAAAACTAACCACTGATTTCATTCCCGTTCTTTCCTTCACTTTCTCTAGATACATTGGAACAGGTCCTTAGGGATGCGTGACACTTTGGCTCTAGACAATACCTTGGATCTGGGGAGGAATGCATGAGATGCCCTGCCATACGGCACCCTTCCCTGAAAGGAGCTTGTGGGACTCTGATCTGATTTGTTCTACCCTGCTATTTCATGACCTGCTTGGCCATTTCAGGTAACCTCTTTCTCTCTCTGCATTTATTTTTCCGTTTTTGCATCACCTCCCTTGTAACCTTCATAGTGGATTGGAGGGTAAGAAAATCCTCTAATCAGCTTAGTTCAACTGATTTATCTGCATAATCCTTCTGATGACATTGCATATTCCCTGCATTTATTTCTCTTGCTCTTTTCTTTTTCAAAACAAACAAACAAACCCAAAAAAATTTTTTTAAGAAGGGTATGGTTTGTTAATGTTTGCACATATGATACTGGACATTTGTATAACCTGTATTATAGGAGGTTAAATGTTGTTAATTGGATAAGCCACTCTAAACAGCCTAGAAATACTCACTGATGTAAGTTCTGTGTCACTTAAAAGCAAGGCCAAATGTTGTGGCCATACATTTGTATAAACTATTTGTAACTACCTGATATGCTTTGAATAAAGATGAGTTAAAAAAAAAAAAGAAACAGCAGTTGAATCCTTGGTTCTTAAGGTCCAGGAGAATTTCTTGAAAAAGAAAATATCTCTGCTCTTTCTCAGCAGGACAGGGTCCCAGTGTAAACAGTTTCTTCACATGTAACTTGAATTGGCAACAGGTAGCAAGCAGAAGCAGAAGGCAAAAAGGAAAAAAGGGTCTGATAATGTCTTGCACCCCTGGTTTATAGAGTTTCTCAAAGGGCAGGTCCAGTGATATTGACTTGCCCTGTGGTTGACTAGCATTCTGTCTCCATGGTTACACAACCAATCAGGTTTTAACATTTTATTACAAAAACCAAATGTTCACTTCTGAATAGGAGAGCAAAAGGGCACCAGAGTCCAGCCAGTTCAAACCGGAATTTTAGGAGAGGATCCAGCCTCTCTCCCCTTTAAATAGCTGTAATCAAGCTAAAGGCAGTACAGCAATTTACCTAAATGCTAGTCCATTCAGCTGTAATTAGGTTAACTCAGGGTAGATCTGCAGGGACAAAATGGATCCAGACGGCATGGCACCACTAGAGGCTCTTGGCTATTCAGACACAAATGGATTCCTGGCCTTCAAGCCCTGCTTAATTAACCTCTTTGTTTCCTTTTAAATGGTCTAATCAAGCTCTAGTCCCTGACTAGCAGCTAACAGCTTCACTGCCCAGTAACAAAAAAAATACCTTATTTTAGGGCCCATGTTTTCTCTCTACCGTGATTCCTTGCTAGTTAGACTGGGCCACCATGGACATCCCTGATGCATTTCTCGCATAAAATAACATGAAATATGAATAGAACAATAAGGTATGGCCTTATCTCACCACACTCTTCCCTCCTAACAGAATCTAGGGGGAACACACCTCTTTTTATAGCATAGTTTCCACCAGTTACCCTCTGATCTATGTTACATTTCCCAAATATGATACCTCAGCCATGGCTACCTATCATGTTTTGGCTTTGACAGTTAGTCCTGCCTCCTGCTCAACACTTTCCTCAGATGGGTCTTTCCAGCTATTACTGAAAATTGCAATATCATCCAGATAAGCCGCTGCGTACTCTTCCGTACACAGTAGCACCTGATTTACCAACTGTTGGAAGGTGGCAGGGGCATTTTTTATCACAAAAGGCATTACATTAATTACAAAGAGGCTTACTGGGGTGACGAAGACTGACCGTTCCCTAGCTCTGGCAGTCAACTCTACCTGCCAGTATCCCTTTGTCAGGCCTATGGTTAATAGATAGGTCACCCTCTCCAACTTGTCCAACAACTCATCTGTCCAGGGCGTTGGATGTGCATCGAACTTTGTGAATGTGTTGAGTCCACGATAGTCCACACAAAAGCGGGTAGACCCATCCGGCTTGGGAACAAGGACTACGGGTGAGGCCCAGGAGCTGTGGGATTTCTGGATTACCCCTAACTCCAGCATTTCCTCCACCTCCCTCTACTGTCCTTTAGGATAGCCTCAGACACCCTGTAGGCTGTCAATCACATGGGCACTTGCATCCCTGTGTCTACATCATGGGTCATTAAGGGTGTTTGTCCGGGATTAGCTGTAAATAAAGGGGTCAAGTCCTCTAAAACTTCCCTCACTTCCTGGGTCTGTTCCGGGGTCAACTGGAGTGACAGCTTGATTGTCTCCATAGATGACTCCCACTTGCTTTCCTCTAGCAAGTACAGGAGGGGGTCCTCCTTGTCCTTCCCCTCCCCAACACTTTACACTGCAAACACCATGTCAGCCCTGTTTACATATGGCTTCATCATATTGACATGGTACATCCAATGGGTATGTCTCCTGTCAGGCAGTTCTACAATATACAGTAGTTCACATCATTGTCCTGTCAGTCTAACTTGTATGGTCCCACCACTCGGCCTGCAGCTTGTCCTTTCCTACTAGAATTAGGACCATTACTTCCTGGCCTGCACTATATGAGCGAGCTCTGGCTCTGTGATTGTACCAGACCTTTTTCTTCTGCTGAGAAGCTGACAGGTTGATTTCGGTCACCCCCATAAGCTCCTTCAGCTTCTCCCTAAACCTAAGGACATACTCCACTATGGGAGCTCCCTGGTGGCGTGCTTGCCTTCCCAGTCTTCCTGGATCAAGTTTAGGGGTCCATGAACCCTGCGTCCATATAAGAGTTTGAGGGGGAGAACTTTGTCAGCTCTTGGGGCACCGCCCTGTATGCGAACAACATGTGTGGAAGGTGTTTCTCCCAGTCCCTCTCATGCTGTTCAGCAAATGCTTGGAGCATCATTTTTAGGGTACCACTGGAACATTCCACAAACCCATTGGATTGTGGGTGATAAGGTGTTATGTGTCTCTGCACCACCCCACACTTCTTCCACAAACAGTTCATCAGGTCCGATATGAAGTTACCTCCTAGATCAGAGATAACCTCCTGCGGAAACCCAACACAAGACAAAATCCCTAGCAAGGCATCTGCCACTTTGTCCACCTTAATTGAGGAGAGGGTGATTGCCTCTGGGTATTGGGTGGAGTAATCAACCACCATCAGGATGTACTTTTTCCCAGAGGAGCTTGGGGTACTCAAGGGTCCCACAATATCTATTCCTACTTTCTGGAATGACTCCACCACAATGGGCAAGGGAATTAGGGTAGCTTTGGTTTTACTGCCTGCCTTCCCTATCTTTTGCCACCAGTGACAAGACCTGCAATACTCCTTCACCTGCTTGGTGAAGTTGGGCCAATAGAAATTTTGAGCTAATCACTACATGGTGTGAGTGATGCCCAGATGTCTGGACATAGGATATCATAAGTGATCTTGAGTGGTCTTTCATGATATTCCTAGGGAATGACAATGATGGGAATGACAATGATGCCTGCCCATCACCCCTCACTCTGTCCTCACATCCTGTGTATACATCAATCCATTGTCCCAAAATACCGTATGTCTCAAGACACCTCCCTATGTCCCATCAGATTCTGCACAAGCCCTCAGCCTCTCCAAACTAGGGTCAATTCTCTGAGCATCTGCAAAATCTTCACATTTTCCCAAAGCATGGGATATGTCCCCCTCAGTTCCTGAGCTAGGGTCCTTAGCTCTAGCATCAGGGCATGCAGAGTCACTGCTATCCCTAACCTTCTGACAATTTGTTACCCTCCCTCCTCAGAGGAACCTTCTGTAGCTGTTTGGTGAATGGCTACATTAGGAAGTCCTACCTTCCTTTCATTATTCTCCCTTTCAGGAGCCACTGGCTGGGGAACCAGCCTCCTATTCTTTTCCACAGGGACTTCTGTGGGGTTCAGGGAATTACAAGTGGCTTTAATTCTCTGACTTCAGGTAACTGCACACACCACCCCCTGCTGGAGATTGTTCCCTATAATCACTTCCAGGGGGAGGTTGTCTCCCATTGCCACTTTTTGCACACTCTCCCTTGTCTCACTCCAATCCAAGAGAACACTAGCTAGTGGCAAGGTTTTTTGCTTTGCAGTGAATCCCCTCACAGTTACAAACTGATTAGATATAAGCTGTTCAGGCCCCACCAAATCCCCTTTTACCATGATAATAGATGCTCCATTGTCCCTTAACCCATGGGTCTGCAATCAATTTACAGTAACTGGGTGCATGTGTTCCTCATGTTTACAGACATACTTTCAAGGATATACAGTGCACCCACCTCCTTTCAAAGTACAGTTAGCCCACTCTACCTTTTTAGGACACTCTCTAGCCAGATGCCATGACTGCTTACAAAACCAACATTCATCACTTTTTGTTTCCAAGACATTCCTTCTTGGTAACTTGGGGCTTCCCCGTTTCTGCAGAGGCAGTAAGTTTTTTAGCTACCCTGAAGGCATGCTTTTTCCATTTTGCGCTGCAGCACCCACTGCCCCACTTCCTTTCAGAGCAGGTCTGATCCTGGCATAGCGATCTGAGAGCTCAGCAGCTTGCTGTGCTGTTTTAGGATCCCAGTCTTCTAGCCAGATTTTCAGCTCTACTGGGCAAGCACAAAAAAACTGTTCTAAAAGCACAAACTCCTTAATTTTCCCCACAGAATTTGCTTCCACCCCCTCCTGCCAATGTTTCAAAAACTGACATTGCTTTGTGGCGAGTTCCTCAAAGTTTATGTTGGAGCTCTTACAGAGTTTCTGGAATTTAACTCTGTAGACCTCAGGAGTTAGTTCATACTTTTTCAGTAAAGCAGCTTTAAGTTTTTCATCATCTTTACTGTACTTATTGTCTATTTGGCCTAGTGCCTCATGCCCCTTGCCAGTAAGCAGCAGGGATAGCTGAAAGCTCCAGGTCTCCTTGGGTATCTTGGCCTAGATAGAGACCTTTTCAAACAAATTCAAAATGCATCTATATCCTTCCCATCTTTAAATTCTGCTATTAATTTGGAATTTAATTTATACCCCAGAACTGGAGATTCAGATTCACCCTTGCCACTTACTTCCTCTGGCTCAGGTCATTAGAGACTTAGCCTCTCCAGTTCAAACTCTCTCTGGTGCTACTTTTCCTCAGTGTCCATTTTGAACTTTCTCTGCTCAATTTCCCTCTGCCGCTTTGCTTCAAACTTTCTCTGCTCCAGCTCCAATTTCCTCAGCTCAAATTATAACTTTAGCCTCTCTAGCTCAGGATCTGCTGTGGACTTCACTTGGTGCTGTGGTTCCTGGTCTTCTCTGGTCTAGCTGTCCTCCTCCCTGGGACTGGACACTGTGATGTCCCTTGGCACTCCCTCACCCTAGGTCTGGTCCTTTTCAGTCACCAGCTGTGACTCAAGGTCCTGGGCAGTTGCTTGTTCAGCAGCTGCCACAAGAGTCTCCATGAGGTTCTTTTTGCTTCACCCCTCATGATGGACCCTTCTTTCCTGACACAGCTGTTTCAGTTCTTCTGCACTGTAGTTGGAAGTCATATTTCTTCCCTACACTACCACTAGACTGCCTTTACTTGAGCAAACAAAAAACAAACACGGTTGGGAACTATATCTTGTAACCAATTTTCACTTTTCTAATTTCTGCCCTCTTTGTTTGTGGTTTGTTCAAACATTTCACCTATCACATGGCTGCTCACCAAATCTGTCACAAGCCCACTCCTGTGGGGCAGAAATTCCCTGGCTACAGTGAATCCCCTTGTGATCAGGGTCAGGGATATGCCTCCTCTGTCCTTTTTACATGCTCGCTGTTTCACAACTGAACGTACACCAGAGAATCCCAGGGCTCCCTCTCTCCATGTGAGGGGGTTCAACTACAGTCTCAGGTCTGTGTTCCTGGGATAGAACCCTCTTGGCCACTGCACAATGAACCAGAAAGCCACAGGTGTGTATAGGCCTTTGGGGGGCCCTATATACTCTATGATGTGTCTTTCCCCAGAAATGCAGAGACTGGTTCAACCCCCCAACAGACTCCTTTTTGAGACCTTTTATATTTCCTCCCCTTCTTACATCCACAGAGTCCCTTGTGGTACTTTACTTCGGTACTATTTCGTCCTTAAAGCAGTCACACAGGCTTAGTATAGTTTAAACAACACTTCCCAAGCAACACACATAAAAGACACTGGCAGAATTATCTTAAAATAAGCCAAAGGCTTTACTAATTAATTAATAAATGCAGTAAATAACTTAAAGACAGATAATTTTAGACATTAGTTAAAGGATATGGAAAAGAAAATGGAAATATACAATAAAAACCTACACTTTAAAATGGTGAGTTTTAAAGTTTCACCTGAAGTCTTTGGTTGCTGAATTTGAAGTGCAAAGTGTCCTTAGAAACAGTAGTTGAATTCTTGGTTCTTGTAGTCCAGGAGAATTTCTTGAAAAAGAAAATGTCTCTGCTCTTTCTCAGCAGGACAGTGTCCCATTGCAAACAGTTCCTTCACATGTAACTTGAATTGGCAACAGGCAGCAAGCAGAAGGCAAAATGGCTCTGATAAAGTCTTGCACCCCTGGTTTATAGGGTTTCTCAAAGGTCAGGTCCAGTGAAACTCACTTGCTCTGTGGTTGGCTAGTATTCCATCTCCATGGCTACACAACCAAACAGGTTTTAATATTTTATTACAAAAAGCAAATGTTCATTTCTGAATATTAGAGCAAAAGGGCATCAGAGGCCAGCCAGTTCAAACCAGAATTTTTTGAGAAGACCCAGCCTCCTTCCCCTTTAAATGGCTGTAATCAAGCTAAATGCAGTACAGCAATTTACCTAAATGTGTGTCTATTCAGCTGTAATTAGATCAACTCAGGGTAGGCCTACAGGGACAAATGAGATCCAGACAGCATGGCACCAATAGGGGCCGTGGACTATTCAGAAAAAAATGGATTCCTGGTCTTCCAGCCCTGTGTCATTAGCACCATTTGTTTCCTTTTAAATGCTCTAATCAAGCTTTTGTCCGTGGCTAGAAGCTAATAGTCTTTCTGCCCAGTAACAAGAAATTACCTCATTTTAGGGCCCATGTTTTCTCTGTGCCATGATCTCTTGCAAGTTAGATTGGGCCACCATGAGCATCCCTGATGCATTTCTCACATAAAATAACATGAAATATGATTAGAACAATAAGGTACTGTATGGCCTTATCTCACCACAATTAGCACATCTGATTGGAATGAAACTTGGCATGTCAAGAGTCCTTTGGTTTTGAACAGCGCATGCAACAGTTTTTGCAAATCCCTTGAATTGCTGCAAAGTTATTAAAGTGCTAAAATTGGGGTTTAACAAATTGTCTTCTCAACCCTAACTGTATAATATACGGTTGGGGTATTTTACCAATTGAAAAAAACATCATTTTTTCCCCTTATATGATGCTAGCCAAGTAGGGTATTATGACCCTAACTAGTTGCTTATATAGAACACACCATAAAGTGTCCAACCTTACATATTATATAAAACAAATGATAGAAAGGTGTGGTACATGAGGAAATAATACCATTTCAGGGTTGAACAAGCTCATAAAGACACTCACATTTCGGGCTTGTGGCTTTATGGCTTGTTCAGCCCCTCAACAGTATTATTTCCTCATATACTACACTTTGCCATCATTTATTCTTTCTATAGACAGCATGCAAATATATGCAATAGGTGTGGGCAAGGAAACCATTTGATAAATCTGTTTATCTGTAAATCTGTTTAAAAAAGCATGGGAAAGGCATAAAGGAACCTTAGAGATAAGACATGGGGGGATAAGCTGGATATCAAATATGCTCTATGGTGATACAGTAGGTAGGGAAAAATGGCAGACTAGGTGGGCCAGGCGGTCCTTATTTGCAGTCAGATTCAATTGTTCTATGTTTATCAGAGCAACTATATGTGTAACTGTAAAATCTTACATTTATTGATATTGACACTATATCATGATCGATTTATATACCTAGTTAGTTCATCATCAGATGACTCTCTGCCCTTGCTGATTGGTCAAACAGTACTATTTTCATTGTTTTTAATTTCAATTTCTAAAAGTATAAGTGATTGCTTTGCCAACAAGCACACACTCCTGGTTTGATCAGGAGGTAATTTTGCAGTAAAACACAGCATTTTGAACAGTTTACCATATCCACCATCTTCTATTTCCTTAGTTCTCACTTCTCTCTTACCTGATCGACTGATTGCTTGCTGTCCCAACTACCTGCTCTCTGCACCTCCCATGTGCCTGACAGTCCATTCACCGGCTCCACTTCAGGCATCTGAAAATGTACTGGATAACCATCTGTTCTGAAATAAAACTGGCTGTCACACTTTACTTACTCACAACTGCTTTGACAAATGTGAACGTTTCTCACCAAGTACATCCCAAAGAGTTTGTTAATGACTACAATCTTTCTTAATCCTTTTTAAAAATGCAACTCACTCCGCCAGTGAGCAGCAATGTTACCTGTGAAACACAATGTCCTGACATCACTGCCATAGCAATGACCATGACAATGGCACTCCACAGCATGCTGGAACCTACCGATGCACAAGAAAACCTACACACATTTTAAAAAAAGTTTGTTTTCAAACAGATTACTAAAACATTTACATAGCACACAAACTCCTACCCTACTGCATAAATGAAATATGGGATTGGGAGACTGTGTGATACATCATTTATCTGCACTCAGGCAGTGTGACCTAGGGTGCATCACACATGGCTTATGCCACTCAAGAGGTTATCCAAGGTCAAACTGCCTTTCTGCAGATAAATGATCTATCACACAGCTCCCTATCACAATCCCTTATATATACATAAGTATACATCCATGTAAAGGCACTATGTGAAGACATCAAAAACATCTTCAGCGCAGTCAAAAACCAGGCACAAAAAAACACCAAAATCAATGGTTGCACTCAGTAAAAACATTAAGTGCTACCATAATGCCACAACAAAACCAAACACTACCCTGTGTGTTTATGGTGGACTCTGCCTCCCACATCCCCCGTCACAGGAGGCTTTGCCTCTGAGGCCCCCAATCTATAAATAATCACCTCTAGGGGGAGGCACCTCAGGGGTGGAGAGGAACCTCAGGGGGAAGGTAACTTGGTGATTAGGGGGAATCATTGAGGAGGGTAAGTTGAAACCCAGCAGGACAACTGGGGGTGGGGGCCAAAAAGTGCAGGGTGAGGGGTGGAAACAGTCAAAATGTAAGTTGAGAGGGAGAGAAAAACAAACAAAAAGAATCACTTGTCCCTGGACTGGGAGTCGACCCTGGTCCACCAGAGCTCCATACACCTCTGCTGTCTGTGGCCATACCCTCTATGTCACGGCAGCTGCTTGGCAGCACACCACCCAAGAGACACTTTCTCCATTTCTCCTCTGAGGGTCAACAGCTACAGGGATAGCGCTAACGTTACTTGCACTGTACTATCCCTGTAGCTGTATTAAGTGTCGGATTTTCCTGTGTTGTAATCACAGTGACATTTTCACCTGGTAGGCCATGTGAAATAGATATATACATATATATGTATATATATATATATATATATATATATATATATTTATGTGGTGTACAACATTTTACATAAATGTATATTGGCATACATTTATTTATAATGATATGAATCAAGATGAATTAATATATGTTTTTCCAATGAAGGCTTTAACATTTTCTAAAACAATAGTGCATGTTACACTGAAAATGTTGACCTATACCCTTTTTAATCTATATTAGATTTTCCCTTATCTCCAGTCCTTTATGAAACCCTTCATTACACATTTTGAGTCTGCTTTAGTACTCTTCTGCATTTGAAATAACAAAAGTGGCCAGATTTTCAGAGTTGCCAGACTGCTGCAATCCCCCTGTGTGCCGAACACATGGTGCACGGGGCTTGCGGCAGTCTCCAGCAGTCAAACGGGAATTTGCATCCCTTGTGGCTAATGCAGGACCTTAGACCATGTTTTTATGGTCTAGCCTGTGCCACACCCCAGAGCCAAAGATCACGGGGCGTGCACCGGACATTTGGCACAAGCTGCCATAAATCAGGGAAATTGTCACAACTGCACCTGAGATTGAAAAATCGGGTGCAGTTGTGACACAGGGGTTTGGCGCACCACCAGTTTCAAAGATCCTTGGTGCAGTGCTAGTCTCAAGCCCTGCACCTTCATTTGAAAATCCTGCCCTAGGAGTTATATCATTAATATGACTCAAACCAGGATTTCATCAGTATTCTCAGTTGTGGTTCTCCAAACCACATATTATTCCATAACATCAGGGAGAAGTGTCTCATGCATACTACTGTAATTTATTTTAGTAACAAGAAAAGCAGTGTTCAAAATCAACAGAGTATCCTAGTAAAATCCTGGATCGAGCCTTATTAAAATAAATCAATCTTTTCCTATTTCAAATCTAAAAAAAACATTAACACAAACTAGAAATGGGGAAAAATGTTATTGAACACTACAGAAGATAAGGGGCAATCTACTACAAAGGAAAAATATAGGTCATCATAATTTACACCACCAACATGCACTGCTACTTCAATTTATTTTTTTATATTCTCATTTTTGGTTCACATTCAACATAAACAAATACAAATAAAAATGGAAACTATTCCAAGGGGTAGTCTCTGCCTAAAGTATTACACTGTGTAATCTGTTGCAAAAAATCAATTTCCTCTCAACCCACCCCATAACCTTCCTGTGGCACTGAAAGGTAATTATTCATGCCTACACAATCGTTATGCATTTCTATCTTCCAAGCGTCTTTAAACTATTCTGTCATGAAATATCATTTTAAGTATTCAGACTGTCCTCTCTTACTACATGTAGCATTTGTTAATACTTAGGCTCAATATCACTAATTTTGAACCTCCTATAACATGTTTTTCAATCATCTGTTTCTTGCATTTCAAATGGTATGCCCCACTCTACCTTCTCCACAGCCACATTACCTACTTGCTGTTTGATTTACCCCATCATTTGTCTTGGATATATTGGTGGGATGGTGCCACAGTCAGCAGTGCAAGGCCAGCAAAGGTGCCAATGTCATCCTGCTCCCCCCCCATCATTTTCTCCCCAGGGATGCCTGTCTGCAATGACACACAAACACATATATGCACGCAGTCTCATTAGGTATTAGAACATAAGAATGGCGTCGGCATATAGGGACCATTTGATGTATTTAGTCTGCCCAAGGTGGCTACCCCCTCCCCTTTAATTGTTCAAGCCAAGCTGCACACACTGTCTGTTCCACACTAGTTTAAATTCTCTTACTGGCTTAGCTGCCACCACCTGTGCTGGCAGTCTGTTTCATGGGTCTATCACCCTCTCCGTGAAGAAGTACTTTCTATAATTGCTCCTGAACTTGCCTTGCACCAGAAACAAGTTGTGTCCTCACGTCCAAGTTCTTTTGTTTACTTGGAAGAGATTCTCCATCTTGTTTATTCCCTTGACATATTTGAATATTTCTATCATTTCTCTTCTATTTCTTCTCTGTTCTAGTGAGTACAATTTTAATACCTTGAGCCTAGTTTCGTATCTCTCATGGTGTAACCCTTGTACCATTTTAGTAGCTTTTCTCTGCACTGTCTGTAATCTGTCTATGTCCTTTTTAAGATGTGGCCACCAGAACTGGACACAGTACTCTAGATGTAGCCTTATCAAGGATCTGTACAGTGGCATGATTACCTCTTGCGTTCTGCTTGTAATGCCTGTACCTATACATCCGAGGATGCCACTTGCTCTCTGCACAGCTTTTTTACACTGTTTTGTGACTTTGAAGTCATTGGTGATGAGTACACCAATCTCCCTTTCCATCTTTGTCACTTCCAATTGGTGCCCATCCAGAGTATACTTTCCCCCTGGGTTTCGCTTTCCCAGGTGCATGTCCTTACATTTCTTGGCATTAAATTTTAACTGCCAGTGTTTTGACCATTTCTCTAGTTTCCTGAGGACAGCTACCATGCTTGTGGCCCCTTCTGTGTATTCACCCTGTTGCAGAGCTTTGTATCACCTGTGAGCAGGCACACCCTCCCCTCCTTCTCAATTTTATTCAATGGCCTCCTACCTCTACTATGTAACTCTTGCTTTCCTACCACTCAAATTCAGCTAGTTGGCATGGATACTGTGGAGTCCACTTTTTCCCCCCTCTGAATGAGGTGAGGTGTCCCTAGAACACTTAATCCAGCCTCCTCTGGCTGCCCCTATGATGGCTCACACTCATTCCTGAACATTGGTGGTATAGTGAGTGAATGTGCTACAGATGGATTATTTGGCCAGCTGTATAGCATTTGGTTTAAAGAGTTAGACAAAGAGATCTCATACAACCCATCACCCACATACTATATGTGTGCATTGGGCTGAGAGTGGCTATGGTTTGAAGCCACAAGTATACTTTAAGCATGTAATTTATATTTTAATAACCAGTGAAGGGTAACTTCATGATTTGTGTACAGATGTAGTTTATAACTAATCTATAACAATTCCACAGGTTGTGGAAAATAGATAAAAAACTTCTTGCATTGGAAGCCTAGGGTAAACATTTGCATTTAGACACAATTCATCTTACAGAGCTTTTCATATTTTTTCTGCATTTGTCTTTGTTTATTTATACTGTTGACTGGGAAGTGAGGGTTAGGAAATATTTCATGTTTGCAGCCTTATCCCAGGGTGGATATATAAAGCAATAACATGGGCTTTGCAGAAGATTAACCTTTAAGAGACCACACTTGCAACAATGCCAGCAAATACTCATTAGTACAGGGCATGCTGCTGGATGTGGACAATTGGGATACTGACAATTTCAGTGGCCTTTCTGAAATAGGGAATGCTAGGCAAGATGGTATTTACTTGATTGACTTTGTGAATCTGGAGAAACTCCTTGATGGAACCAGTTACATAGAAGGGGAAAATGTATTGTTAAGTACTAACATACAGGGAAGAAGAAGTAATTTTAGACCAAAATCAGTTTTCTTGCCCTGTTGTTAACAATCCTACCATTAATGCTTTTGAAAACATGGTACCTTCAGAAATGGATTAATTAGTAGAAACGTGCCATTTCAACAAATATGGTAATCTACCAATAGAAGAAAGCACTGCATTGCAACACGTGTGTGATAAGAACAATCTGGTTATAAAAACTTCAGATGAAGGAGAAAATTTGTCAACTTGCATGAGAACTACTGTTCTCATAAAGACACACAGTTGTTGCAAGACACAGCTAGTTATAACCACCTCAATAATGACCCTACTAACAGATAAAAGTTGGAGCTATTAGAGTTTGTAGATGAAGCACATGAGAGGGGTTGGATAACTGGGGAGAGAATGCATTTTTAAAAGCTGACTTTCCCATAGTGCCACTATCTTTGCTTTACCCAAAATACATAAAAATAACTTGGGTCCTCCCATAAGGTTGATTATGTCTGCTGTGTGATCATTGACTCTAAATTTCTCTCATTTCATAAACTTCTTTGGTTACTCTTTATTTTAAGTGTCAGTTAACTACACTGTAATTGCACTGCAATTGCAATGTGGTGGCACATGACAAAAACATATAACTACAATGTAATTACCTTGTTCTTTTTTTACAATTTTACATTCTGGGTCTCCAATCCCACATCAGCGATACAATTGCTTGTCTGGGAAGAAGAATTTCACTGACTGATCTTAGATGTGGCCAACCTATACACTTGCACTGAACAGTCTGAAGGGATAAGTGCAGAGGCACATAACCAACCCACAAATGGGGACACTGTGTCCACTTTGCTCCTCCTACAGGCCCTTGAATTTGTCTTGAAACATAATTACTTTGTTTTCAATGACACATGTTACAGGCACAAATGTGGTCAGCTATGAGGGCATCTATGCCTTCCTTTTATACCAGTTTATTCATGATTCTGTGGGAGGAAAAGCCTGGTCAATGTAAACAACAAATTTCCCAATAAAGTGATTGCTTGGCATCACTTTATTAATAACATAGTTTGCATCTGGTGGGACACTGTGCACAAATTTCATGAATTCATGAATTACCTAAACTCTACCAGCAGTTGTCTCAAATTCACTTACAATGTTGATAAATCCGAAATTATTTTTTGTGAAGGTCATCCTAAGTGCATTGCCAGAGCGAACAGTGTAATCCAATGAATATATAAAGACTACTGCTGCAAACACTGTACTACTAGCTGGCATTGTTCATCCCCATAAATAGATTCTATACCAAATAGTCAGTATATTAGACTTAAGAGAAACTGTTTGAGCTTACAGGATTTTGAGAAGCATGCTGCACAAGTGACCAAAATCTTTAAAGTCAGGGATTACAACATAAAAACATCTTGAAACAGCAATGGGAAAGGCATGGGACATTGAAAGAAGAATATTACTCACACCAAAAAACAAAATTTCTGACCTTGACCCACAAGCAACATTTTCCACAGAATATAGCAGCATTTCAGGCCAAGTGGGAAATATCATTCATTAAATTTAGCCTATCCTACATGGAGACAAGATTTTTTTGGAATGAAGTGGGCTTGAAACCGAGAGTAACATTCAAAAAGGCCAAAAATGTCAAGAATATGTACTATAAGCTTCCAGTCATTTCACTTCCACTAGGCAACACAACCCCTTCAATTGGCTACCACCTAACCAAGTCGGATTCCACAAATGTGGTAATATTAATATATGTAAATATAGTCCAGGGGGAAAATATATGTGCATCACAGAAACAACAGAAGGTTACACTTCAGGCAATTTATATATTGTGCCACTACCTTTGTTATTTATATAGCCTGGTGCCCATAGTTTAAACACCATGTAGGATGTACCATTTGCCGCATAAAAGTGCTCATGCAGGAGCACATCCATGCCATCATAAATGGGAGCAACAGAAGTGTCTTTGGAGCTCATTTCTGTGCAGCACATAACTCTTATCCCAACACATTAGTATTCATAGCCATTGATCATGTTCCACCTCTGACATGAAGAGGTCACAGGATCACCAGGTTTTTACAAAAAGAAGCTAGGTGGGTGGTACCTTTGAACACCGTCATACCAACTGGCCTAAATGAGGAGGTGAATTTTGTCCCCTTTCTTAAGGATTACATTATCATTTAATCTATCTTCAGATACACCACTCAGTAGTTTGGGATTGTATTGCAAATTTCAGAATACCTGTGTCATGGTCTTATTCATGCTGTGTGTTACGTGTATGTTTTTCCTTTTTTACAGATGCAGCAAGGACTGATAATCACAGAATATGTAGTGTCTTGACACAGAGAGATAAATTTAGCAAGGACTTTAGAATTAATTTTTACTCTTGACATCACAACAGGGGTTATACCTATCATAGAGCTCATAAATTTACTGTGAGCTGCATCATGTAATTAATTGCTTTGTACTTTTTTATATACAGTATTTGGCTCCCTGCCCTTAGTTTACCTCTTCCCCTTTTCCGCTCCCTCCATTTCCTGCTCCCCCACCCTTGCTACCTATACTTTAAACAGAAGGTTTAGTAAGATAATTATTAGTTCACATTGCACATTGAGGTTTATCTGTGTCTTGGGGTATCAGCTGAGAAACTCTGACTCATGTGTGTTTTCACTGCATTCACTTTGAATGATTGATTTCAGAAGATTGGATTAGGCAACTGAGGGCATGCCCCTTGACGAAGACCAATAATTGTCGAAGTGCTGGGGTATAGTAGTCTTCCTGCCACAAGTTAAATAAAAAATTTACTTGCTACTTAGCTGCAGTCCATTTTTGGGTACAGAAAATATAAGAGACATTCAAGCTACATATTACATTAATGCAGGAATGGGTTACAGACCATTGGGACAGTATGTTGCTTGCTTTTACAAAGTGTTTGATCTTATAGGAAGGATACAATAGTCATGGAAATACAAGACCACACAGTAAATACTGTGGGTGGATAATTGCTCTAATAATTTTATATTTTCATAGTGCAAGTGGCATAAAATCAGGTAACCTAGTGAAATTGTTTGCTGAGAAAAAGCAATGAACCATTAGAGGGATGTAAGGTGCACTGAATAGGATGCATAAAACATGATTAATAAGGCTGCACAGATGTACTAATTGGAAAATACAGGAGACAATATGGGGTTGTGTTACTGAGTGGGGGAGTGGAAAAGTGATTAATGGGGTTTGTGAGATTTTCAAACTACAGCAGAACAGAATTCTGCTGAATTTCAAACAAATACTATTAATTACACAGAATTCCATCAGAAGTGAAATAGTAGAATTCCACAATGAAATATATTGACATTTTGCATCCTTTCAACAATATTTTGCAGTTACATAGTATGTTGTTTCGTGCAGAACACATTTGCACAACTATTATATGTGACTTCTGTAATGTTGAAGCAAGTGGGGAACGTCATCAGAAATGAACCCACTTACATCCTGATAGCCTTTAGTACTCTTGCATGATCCAATAATATAATTTAAGGGGCAATAACTTACCCGTGCAATGTCTGAGGTTAATATTTAAGGTCTTAATACTTTTGTAAAGAAAATGAATATATGAAATGATTGATGAATGATAATGTGTATGTTTTTATTCCGTTTGATGTATTGTAATGACTTGTATAAGTTGATCAATAAAAAACTGTTGAACTTTTGAACTTGATAGCCCTTAGACACCTGTCTGGTGATTCAGTTTGATGTTTTTAATGGCCATCCATCTGTTTAGAAAGTGTCCCTGAATTTGACAGTTTCCATTGTGTCTTGACCCTTCAAATCTTCAGTGTAAACTGTGGACAGCAATTTCCAGTTTTTACCATGAAGCAGATATACTTTTTGAGGCTCAGTTCACAAACCCAAGTTTGAACAAACAATCATGATTTACTGGGCAGAGTTCTGTGGAATGCTCTGCAAAATTATTTCTAGCATTTCAGAAATAGAATGGCAATTGTAATGTAATTCCACTGGCAGAATTCCAAATTCCATAAAGCAGTAGTAATTAGTATAACTTACAGAGGCACTTGCTTATGTCTTGCTGTAGTATTTGACCTTGCTGTGTTTCCTTGATAAGATTATGTATCACTTACATAATTTAAATTTAAGCAAATTAGCACTTATAACTGCAGGGCTTTCTATCCTATGTACAGCTGTTGCCTTGAGCAGGAACGCTAAACTGGAACATTTTACTTTAAAAGCAGAGAGCAGAGCACTACAAGCATTTTTATAAGTAAAGAAATGGGATGTTAAACATTATCAATCACTCTATCCATCTTGAGTGATTTATAATCAGTTTATATGTGCTGTGTGAGATGTTTGTTATGGCAAAGGAGCATCATCTGGCATCATCTGGGCAGACAGAAGCACTCGGCTTTGTGTCATGGTCCTGACACCCAAACTGCATGAGATAGCTGCTCTGGCAAAAAGAAACAAGTACTCACCCAGCATCCCAACAATGATACTCAGTAGCCATCTTGGTAATCAGGAGATGAGCATTAAGAGCTAATATAAAGGTTTTATTTTCTGAAAAACTCAGCAATGTGGTGCAAACTGCAAATGGATCACAAACACAGATGCTACAACACCCAGCTGTTTTGCGCTAAGGGGCATTCTATCAGAGGTACTTCCTATTTGCATTTTGTATCATATTACCAAGCTTTATACAAAATAAAGTATTTTTCAACAGCTTTTGATGCTCATTTTCTGATTTCCCAAGAGGATACAGAGGATCTTCTTTGAGAGGTTGAGTAAGTGTCATGTTTCCTTCTGAGATATACTTCCTACATTCTCCTCTATAATTTCCAAAGCAGACCAGACACAAAATAATTCATCTTTATACTGTACCAAGCAGTACTTACTCATTATCCTTAATATGGCAGTTTATTTCTGTATCTTTATCTCACTGATTGTTTTCAACAGTTGCCTACCTACACATCTGCAGGATTGAATGCACAGTTATGCTCAGTAAGTATCTGGAAAAATATTACATGTTTCTCTAGATGTTTTGTAATGAGAGGACTGGCACAGTACTTCTTGGAAGAAAATTAATAGCATTGTGTGTGCTAGACAGTGGGATATAATTTCATAAACTCTTGATTAAACATAATGAGTTGGATCCAAAACATAAATTTAGGCTTTCATACAAAGTGTATTAACAAAATCATAATAAGCATAAAGGAATATGAAGCAGTATTTACAAATATGAATACAAAACCCTATAAACAAATGTTAAAGTGATTTATAGAAAATATACATTTTTAGCAAAGGACATACACAGCAGTTGAAGAAACAATCCTGATCATACGCCAATTGGTTTCCTGTGTTTTGAGGATATACGATACTGCATGATATATGCTGTATATTGACTGGACATTACTTTCCTGTCACAAATACTTCAATATGAATAAATATTATGATTATATTGTAATACTGGATGACCAGAATGTACAGAAAATAACAAATATGTGTGCACAGTGTTGAAGCATCATCCTAAAAAGGAAATTACAGCAATTATATTGTCACCTGACGTTTCATTTAAGTCTCTGTATCTCCCCAACAAAAGAAGGTTATCCATTTAATTGCTGTTTAGGTGCTCCATTAAGCTAGCCTTCATTTCACTGGTGTGCAGCCCATTGACTTCTATACAGCCATTTATTACTCAACAAATGGTCCAGGGAGGTAACCACTATGCCTCTCTCTTCTCAACCGGCTTTGAATAAACCCTACCTGTTCCCAAATTTTCTACAGAGCCATATGGGCACACTGGTTGGGGATGTACTGGGGTGTTGTAGGGACACTTTTGCAATATGTGTTCACAGTACTTTTTCATGGATCTCAGTACCCGGGGATACATACCTCACAAAAGGGAACTTTGTTATACAGTAAGTCATTATGCAAACCAACACTGCATTTTGGAGGTTACAGAATTCCCCACATGAAAAGACGACACATGTTTTGTGAGGCACAGAACCTGCAACTTTTAATATCCAGAAGATGAAAAGTTTAAGCACAGAAGCTTGCCTTACTTGTGCATTTTTAAAGTGAAATTGTCTATGACATCCAGTGCAAGAAGTGTCCACATACAGGCTACATGGATGAAACCAGGCAACTCCTTTGAACCTAAATGAACTCACACATGCACACCATAAAGGAGAAAAAAGAATGAAACAGCAGTGGGACAGCATTACTCTCAGTCTGATCACTCCACCGCTGACCTTTCTCTACTTGTTCTTAATGGACACTTAAAAAAATTCACAAGAAAACTGAGCTCCTGACCTCAAACGTATTCCTCTTCTGGATACTAAAAACAAAGGACTGAATACAGACCTCGGTTTCATGACCCATTACAAATTTTAACTGCCAACTGCATTTTTTGTTCCCAATAGGTGCATATGCATACTCTGTGTATATATATTTATATATATTATCTCTTTCATTTAATATATATTTATTGTGCCTTATGCAGTAACATGGTTTCATTTATATATTTGGTCATAATTTTTATTTACTGTATTCTTATGTGTATGTATGTTTATGTAGTTTAGATATCTATACACTGTATATACTTTTTATTCCCCCCCCCCCCATTTCTTCTGACTCCAGTATCCTGGCTTCAGTTAATTTCAAAAGAGGTTCATTTAATACCTCCTAAAAGCCATCCTGTCTTCAGATCTACAACTCTTTCTTTGCATATGAATTAATATCAGTAGATTGCACTATCCACTGAAAAAACCTTGCTTCCTGTAGAAACTGTGATACATGAAAAAGGGCTCTGTGTAGCCTGAACGCTTGTGTTCTGAAATTTTCTTGTTGGTCCAATAAAAGATCAAATCACCTACTTTTTAGATATATACATAAACAAAACTATGAAAATCTTACTCCAAAAAAAGTGTAAAGAAGACAATCTGCACACATTTATGAAACTGTCCATTAGAATGATATAATGTGGATAAATATTTGGGCTCAGCTGCATTTGCCACAATCCAAGTGGCCCTGAACATATTGTATACTGTTGTACTTAGTACATGTTCAAACTGAACTGGCTATAAATTTATTTTTATTTATTTGTTGATTAGAGTCTTGGATTACAATTACCTTTGAGCCAAAGCACTTTTACAAAGGTTCCACGTCAAGATGAGAACAAACAAGCAGGACATTAATTATTACAGGATAACAGGTTACAGTTGTTTATCATCACATGAGTACATACAGATTAGGCAGTACTAGGGGAATGCACAGGACAGGGATAACATCGATAATGAGAACTTGGTGAGACACACGAAGAAGATGCTGCCAGAGGCAATTGCCAAAACACACAGGAAGTGCAAGTGGAAAGTGCAAGTAAGAGGAGGAGGAGGAGGGGGAAGGTAGAGGGGGAGAGGGGTGGGGATGAGAAGGGACAAGTGCCAAAAAGGGAATAGCAGGTTAGAGAAGACAGTCGCATGTGCTAGAGGCAGAGAGGAATAGGTGGAGGTTAGATTTGAACAGGCCTAGCTTACGTAGGGAGGAGATGTCCCTGGTGAGACCATTTAGCCAGCTGGGAGCTCTGTAGGCAAAGGATCTTTGTCCCTGTGAGGTCTGGCATCTTGGAATATGCAGTAATTGAGATTCAGAGCCCCTGGTGAGTGGGGAGTCTGTGCAGGTTGTAGCAGAGCTTGAACTCCAGGCGGGGCAAAGCCCATCAATGTTTTTTTTAGCCATTATGCATGTTAGATACTTGATGTGGCTCGAGAGTTGAAGCCAACCAGGTTGGGCATATAGGTCACACATATGGGTGAGATGATGGGATCCAGTGATGTGTCAGCAAGCTTTGTTCAAAGCCATAGATATGTGCCTGAGGGCGGTGGTGGAAGTGGAACCATAGATGATGAGGCCATAGTCGATAGTTAAGATCACCGAGCTCTGAACAGTGATCCTTAAGGCTTCCAGAGTTAGGCGTTGCCTATGCCTGTAAAGCAGGCAAATACGTGTGTTAGTCGCTTTGGCAACATTGTCAATGTGAGCCCCATAGGATAGACAACTGTCAAGAGTGATTGCAAGGTATTTGAACATTTGCACTTGTTCTAGGATTGCACCTAGACAGTTTGCAATAGTGAGGGGGTGGTCCCGGTGCTCGTTTTATGAGCAGCATAAGAGCATGGACTTTGTTTTTTTATAGTTGAGGACAAGTTTGTGTTTACCGAACCAGGTTTCAACTGAGGAGAAGCCATGCTGTAGTTTGCTTTGCAGAAGGTGGGGGTCCTTGTGGGTGGAGTGGATGACAGTGTCATCGGAGTATAGGAGGAGTTGCTCCAGACAGAATTGTGGAAGACATTTTAGGAAGATGCTGAAGAGAAGAGGCCCAAGGGTTGACCCTTGTGGCACTCCAGAACGCACTGGTCTGGCATCAGAGAGAAAGTCAGCTATTTTCACTCTTTGTGAATGGTTTTCCAGGTAGCTCTTAAACCAGTATGTAGATTCAGAGGACAGTCCAGTATTTAGCAGCTGAGAGAGTAGTAGATGATGATGGACAGTATTGAATGTCTTTGTCAGATCAATGAAGACTGCCCCTGTAAGAAGGCTATTGTCCAAGGAACTATGGATTGCACCAGTGAATTCAAGGAGGGCTGAGGTGGTACTGTGACCTTTTCTAAAGCTGTGTTGTTGAGCACACAGGACAGCATATTTATCAAGGTATTCCATAAGCTGGTCCGATACTATACGCTCTATGGCCTTGGAGAGCAGTGGTAGTATAGAGATGGGCTGATAGTTCACCAGGAGGGCCCTGTCCCCACTCTTGTGGACCAGTGTGACAGAGGCAGATTTCCATCTGTCAGGGAACTGGCTGAGAGAGAGGGAGAGGTTGAAGATTTTTGTTAATGGTAGGAGCACCTCGTCGAGGGTGAGGGCAAGCAGGTTGAGGTCAAGGGAGTCCCCACTTGACCTGGACCTAGCAATAGCTTTACTGATGTAGTTGCGAGCTTTGTATGGTTTGACTGATTTGAAGTAGAATGGAGGCCGGTTTTGAGAGAGGGTGGAACTTGAGAGGAGAGTTTGGGGGTCGGCTTCATTGAAATAGTCAGGTGGAAGAACAGAGCTGAGGTCAGTGAAAGCTGAGTTGCATGAATTTGCAATGGTAGTCGGGTCCAGCATTGTGATACCATCTACGACCAGCATAGAGGGTGAGGTTTTTGTCTGCGTTCCTGTAATTTCTTTAATATTGTTCCAAAATGAATTCCCCTTGCCCCAAGTGTTTGTCAAGGCATCCTTATAGTAGGTACTTTTCTGAAGGTGGACTAACTTTGTGCAGTTATTACAAGCTTGTTTATAATTCTGTATGTCAATTTGCTTTCCAGTTTCCCGAGCCCATACCCAGAGATGGTCCCTGGATTTTAGTTGTGCTAATAGTTCAGAGGAGAGCCAGGGGTTGCAAAGGCCTTTGACTTTTCACTTTTTGAAAGGGGCATGAGAGTCACAGGCAGTATTAAAGGTTTTGATGAAGAGGTCAAGGGCAGTGTTGACATCCGGAGCGTGAAAGATTGAGGACCAATCTAACAATCTTGCAGTCTTAGGTGGGATTTTAGGTGTTTCAACTGCCCACGTGGAAGGACTCTGCTGTTGATTAATTTGGGGGGGTCCTGGTAAATTTATTTATCCAGACACAGATTACAGGGAAATGGTGGCTTACAGTGTCAGGAAGGACAGAGACGTTTGAGATGCGGGATGGATGACTGGTCAGTATCCAGTCCAGGAGAGTACATTTGCTTGTTTTGTAATTTTGCCTAGTAGGGAAGGCAACCAATGAGCAAGGTTTGCTGAGGAGATGGCATCTATGAAACCCCCTGATTACGGAGCAAGCCAGTTGATTTTGAAGTCGCACATGAGGATTGTCTCAGAGTCAGGTGGCTGGGATCGGAGGAGATCAAGGACTAAATTGAGGCCTTTTCCTTGTTCTTTAGGGGGGATGTGAACTGCAGCAATTGACAGGGCTTTATTGTGGGCTCCTAGTAGAACTTTGACAGTGAGAATCTTGGAGAATGAGTCAGAGACGGGTGTTTTTAGAGGGTGGATTTGGAGAGAGTCTTTGAGATATAAGATGCAGCCACCACCTCTTTTAGCAATTCTGTCAAGTCGGAAAATGTTGTACCCTGGCAGGTTAATTGCCATGTCCGAGTTTTTGGGTGACATCCAGGTTTCAACAACTGCAAAGATGTTTGGCTTGTGCTGATTTACAAATATTTGCTGGGCATCAAGTTTTGGCAGGAGACTGCAAATGTTTACTGTAGCAAGGGTGAGTGTTCCGGAGTGACTCATGGTGAGCTACTGGGGACCAGAAAACTGTTTTTACTGTAGATCAAAGACCAAGACTGTGTTAAATCCCCGAAGGTGATGAACATTGGCCTGGGGCATATGCAGGATGTAAAAAATCATTTGTTAGTATCTTCCCTTTGTTCTCCAAAATGGTTGGGAATAGGCCTCAAAGACAAGCACACACCCTTTAAGAACAAGTCAAATGGAAATGTGAATTCAATGCAGCACTTAACAACTTAGAGCTTGTATAACAGAATTACTGACCTTACTTTTACTTTTGATGGCTTCCAAAAAAGTTTATATATGATGAGAACGCCAATACCTGCTGGTGATGTTTTGTAGTTTCTTAGTCCAGGAAATGTTCATAGATGCTATGTGCAAGAATGGTCCAGTTCCTCCAAAACACATGAAAACCACAAAAACTAAACTACTGACAGAGACAAACACAAACAGCCAGCCACACAGGCATAGCCCATGATTGTAAAGGCTTGGTTTGGATTATATTCTAAACAGGAAAACAGGGTGCCCTTTGCAGAAATGTTTTTCTCTTCCCTGGCAGTGACACCCTCACCCTGATGAATCCAGAGGAAGCTTTTGGGGGGGAGGGGCAAAGAACTAACACAAGACATTACTTGTCTCTCAAGGGATTTCCTTGCAGAAATCCATGTTGCTTGGGATTTAGACATGTAAAATACCACAAGAAGCACTGTTCATATGGTATTTCCAGGTTAATTTCATAAATGTAATGTTAACCAGCATAATCAGTCGCATATCATACTGAGAAGTGAAAGTGGTGTTGCCACTGTATAGCACACTTGTCAGGCCCCATCTGGAGTACTGTGCTTAGTTTTGGACACCAAGCCCAAGGAGTGCAAAGAAGGGCCACCAGGATAATCAGAAAAGCAAAAGGACCCCCTGTCTTACAGACTACCGCCCAGCGGGCAGTGCCGCCACCACCTCAGGCCTCCCCCAGCCACCACAGGACTTTATCACTCCAGCCCTCTCCTTCCAAGCCTGCAGCAGAGTGGGCTGAGCCACCCAGCATCCCTCCGGTGGCCGATCTCTCTGGCTCCCGCCCACCCACTACATACAAAGACTGCCATCCAGTGGGCAGCGCCGCCACCACCTCGGACATCTGGCAGCCGCCACAGGACTTCAGTGCTCCAGCCCTCTCCCTCCAAGCCTGTAGCCGAGTGGGCTGAGCCACCCAGCATCTCTCCGGTGGCCGAACTCTCTGGCTCCCACCCACCCACTACCTACAAAGACTGCCATCCAGCAGGCAGCACTGCTGCTGCCTTGCACTTCCGGTGGCCACCACAGGACTTCAACGCTCCATCCCTCTCCCTCCAAGCCAGCAGCAGAGTGGGTTGAGCCACCCAGCATCTCTCCGGTGGCCGATCTCTCTGGCTCCCATCCACCCACTACCTACAAAGGTACACTCGCCTCTCTGAGATCAGCGGTTCATAGGCTGCCAATTTCATTGGCTTCGCTTGTGTTTGGAGCTGGCTGGTGATTGGACGTTCTCTCTCAGCCCAGCCTGCCATTGGTAGGGCCCGTCCCAGCAGCTTTTTTGGATTGCTTCGGCGCTTTGATACCTTAACTTTCACCTGGCACTACTATATAGTTACAGTTTGTTTTTGTACTAGACCTCATTTTAAATGCTTGCTGTGTTTAAAGTCTGTTTAGGAGGTAGTGTGCTTTGAAATACCAGGCCTCTTGTGTAATATTTAACTTCCCTAATACCGATGTAGGATGCAGAGAAATGTTATTACTACTTGGCCACAAGTGTAATGTCAACCTGCCAAATTCTGATTATGTGGCTTTGAACTTAGTAACATAGTTGTCTCCCTCTAACCTGACAATTTTCTTCTCTCTTGCTAGCTTGTTAACTTTTGTGTTAGTGAAACTGCTGTAGGGACTTGTGGCTAAAGTTACAACTCCAGGCTGCTACCTGTTTCTGCCTATGTCTCTATACTGCGTTTTTTTCTTCCCTCGTTCTCTCTCTCTCTCTCTCGGCCGCCCTTAGTGCCACCTCCCTGCACCCTCCTGCTACCAATTAGCTCTTACCTTACTTAGCTGCTCCTCTGCTAAAATCCTATATCTCCCTGCATCTGTCCAGACCTGATCCTCTGGTATTCCAACCCCCCCCCCATTTTGCTAGCTGTCACACTTTTCGTCTTCCACCTTCCCTCCCATTCTAATTAAATCACTCTCTGAAGACCTTCCCTCCCCCAGACTTTTGTCCTCAGCTCTAAGACCTCTCAACAATTTAAGCGGAGGCACCAGCATTTGCCTTAAATTAATCTCTCGCTTTTCCTCTCCCCTCTCTTACAGACTGCCACCCAGCGGGCAGCATGGCCACCACCTCAGACCTCCAGCAGCTGCCACAGGACTTTAGCACTCCAGCCCTCTCCCTCCAAGCCCACAGCCAAGCGGGCTGAGCTGTCCAGCATCTCTCAGGTGGCCGATCTCTCTGGATCCCGCCCACCCACTACCTACAAAGGTATGCTCGCCTCTCTGAGAGCCGTGGCTCATAGGCTGCCAGTTTCATTGGCTCCGCTTATGTTTGGAGCTAGCCGGTGATTGGACGCTCTCTCTCAGCCCAGCCTGCCATTGGTCGGTCTCATCCCGGCAGCTTTTTTGGACTGCTTCGGCACTTTGGCGCCTTAACTCTCACCGGGCACTACTGTATAGTTACTGTTTTTTGTCCCCTCTTGCCCACCCCAACCCCGGCCTTTATTAAATACCCCTCATCCCCCCTCTCCACTCCATCCTGCTCCTAAGACAGCCTATGACTCCTCCCCTATGGGTCTATTTCCAGCCCCCTAAAAGGAACACTGGTGGATCCCTACCTTCTTTGACAGATTTGTTTATACTATTACATTTAACAAAATTTAACATGCTGTCAGTTGCAAAAATTGGTTTTCTGAACTTCTTCCTCCCCTTTCTCTTAAGGGTAGATGGCTGGACAACCTCTACATACACCACCCACACCGACACTAGCCTGTGCCTCACCCTCCCCGCCAATCTTAAACCCAGCGGTACTCGCACTGACGGATACCTTACTCATGTCTTCAAAATCCCACCCTCTATCTACACACCCTCAGTTCTGCATAAAATTAGCATCACTGCCCTCCTATGCTGCCATACCACTGTGGCGAATTTAAACTCCTTTGAACCACACTGGGTAAAGGTAAAGGGGACACGTAGGCTGCACTGGGCATACATCCTAAGAAAGTTGATATTACTACTGCTGCTAATCTCTGGAAATGTCCACCCTAACCCAGGCCCATCCGGTACCAGGCCAAAACAGGCTCACGGACACCTCTCGATGGTCTCATTAAATATACATAGCCTCATTAAAAAACTACCTCAGTTCCAGGTCATGGCAGAGCTACTACAACCTGACATAATTGCACTCACTGAAACCTGGCTCTCACCGAAAGTTAGCAATGCCTCCATAGCACCGGATGGCTGCACAGTGTTCTGGCAGAACAGACTGACTAAGCTAGGGGGTGGATATGCAGTTTACCTGAAGAATGACCTTACAGCCCAACCCATGCCTAGCAGTTTCCTAAACAAGGAAGTGCAAACTCTTACCCTCAAACTCACCCTGGGTAAGCAACACAAAACCCTATTACTGTCCACCATAAACATACCCCCCCGGAACCTCCAAAACAGGCATCCAGCAAGTGCTGAGCAACTTCGAGCAGTACAACAAAAACTAGGAACACATAGTAGTTGGCAATGTTAACACTAACTGGTTGTCCAATGACACTCTAGCTGTCCGCGATCAGGTGTCCAGACTCTACCTTACTCAACTAGTCCACCAAGCAACCAGACTTAACTAGAAAACAGCACAAGTACTCTAATTGACTGGCTTCTTGCAGGCAGCCTGGAGCATATCTCCGAGGTCACTGTCTTTCCTGACACCCTCAGCGATCATTCACCGGTGATGTGCACCTTGTCGAATAAAGCTAGTACTCATGCCCCCCCAGGTATCTCGAAATCGATCCCTGAGACCTGGACAGCTTGACTCTCAGGAATTATCTGAGTTTGATTGACTGGTCACCTCTGGACAGGGCCACAGATGGGAACCAAGCCCTAAACTTCTTTATCACCATTTTTACCAAGACCTGTGACATCTTTGTCCCCTACAGAACCAAAAAATAAGAGGAACTATCAACCCATGGCTTACAGGCCCCATACTACAGCATATGAGGAATAGGGACAACTTGTAGCATATGGCCAAAGCTACTGATAAGGAAGCTGACTACATCAAATATAGATCTGAAAGAAACAACTGTACCAGGATCATCCAACAAGCTAAGGTAAGCTACTACCATGACCTACTGAAAAAGTGCTGGGGTAAGGGTAAGGAATTTGGGACTTGATAAAAACCTTCACTGGCAAAGCTTCCAAAGCACAACCAGGGTTAATAGTGACTACTGAGGGGACACTTCTGGAGCCTGTAGACATTGCTAACACCTTCAACCAAGCCTTCTCTGACCTATGTTCTGTTCTTCCCAAGGAATAACTATCCCACACTACTCTAAACCCACCCCACTATAATGTCCCACCACCTGTACCCCAGCTTAATGCCCCCTCCTTCTACTTCAAACAGTTGAACTGACAGGATACCATTAAATATGTTAAAGCTGCTCTAAAGAAGACTAGACAAGGGAGTGACCTTCTTGACATGAAACTGGTGGCACTCACCATTATTGAGCTGGCAGATCCCCTTACCAAAGTCTTCAATGCCTTGCTAAGGTCAGGTGTGTTCCCCTGATAAGTGGAAGAAGACGGTTGTCACCCCCATTCACAAATCAGGTGATGCCACAACCTAACCAACTACAGGCCTATCTCAATTCTCCCCCCTCTGTCCAAAGCACTGGAATGAGTGGTCTCGGACTAGCTTACTGAGTACCTAAAGAAGTACAACCTACTCTACAGACAATAAAATGGGTTCTAGAAACATCACTCAACCGTAACCGCCCTGATTGACTACACCTCCCAGATACACAAGACATTTGATGATGGTTTAGTAGAGGGGTCTGTCTTCATCGACCTCACCAAACCATCCAACACAGTCAATCACCAACTCCTCCTACATAACCTTCATTCAATGGGCATGTCCTCGGACACAGTCACATGGTTCAAGAACTACCTATCTGGCAGGACACAGCAAGTAAAAGTTAGTGGCATACTAGCAGAACCCATGGATGTGAATCTTGGAGTCCCACAAGGGTCTATCCTGGGACTGCTCCTGTTCAGCATATTCATCAACCAATTGCATACAACCTGCCAAGCATGCATTGTGCTTTATGCAGATGATGCGGTCGTCTCTGTAAGTGGTTCAAACTTACCTGAAATCTCCCTTGAACTCGAAGCAAACTTCCACAGACTTGAGGAATGGTTCAGTGATAACAAACTGTTGCTCAACTACAAGAAAACCAAGAGCATGCTCTTCTCCCTGCCACAGAGGAAGGACCACCTTGGAAAACTTTAGATCCTGAGCTCCAAAAGGGACTTATTGGAGCAGGTTGCTGCCTTCAAATATCTTGGTATACATCTGGACAACTGTCTCTCTTTCTCAACACATGTTGATCAGTTAGTCAAATCTGCCAACGCAAAACTAGGTGTTCTGTATAAACACCATCAATACATGCCGCCCATGGCACTAAAGCTTGTCACTTACAGTTCTGTGGTATCCTCCATTAACTATGGCCTTGCAATCTACAGTGCAGCCACTGACACCATCCTGAATAGGGTAAGAACCCTCCTCAGCAAAGCGTGTAGGCTAGTCCTGGGAGCAGATCACCTGATCTATACCTGTGACCTCCATGAAGCAACTGGTTGGCTACCTCTCCACCTCAGAGCCCGCTACCATAGCTGCCTTGTGGAAATGAAAGCCATCCTTGGGTTTGCTCCTGACTCCACCATGTGTCTATTTAAAAAAGCCCAACCTCCTATCAGCACTAGGAGGACCTTCAAGGGCATACTCCTGGTAACCTTCAAAGGTACCGCAATAGCTCAAAGATCCCTGTCTTACAGGGTTCCCAGGTGGATAAACGACCTACTCCTGATCTCCTCAGATGCAATAAGATCAGAAAATTCAAAGCTGGTCTCCATGCCCATCTTACCCCTCCAAGTACATGTGAGTGCCCCTGCACACCCTGACCCATTCTCAACACTCTTCTGCTCCTCTTCTGCTCCTGAAACCTCTGACCTTGTATCTCTGCCACTCCTCTCACCTGCCCCACCCATAATTGACTAGCTCTTTCCGTATCTCCCATCCCGCTGTATTTTCATTGCCTTTTCTTTCTCCCTCTTCTTTTTCTCTCCCATGCCCCAGCTAACTCCCCACTTACTACCCTACCCCTTCCCTTTTTCACTCTCTCCACCCCACACCCACCCTCCACCCCTTTCTCCTCTCCCCCACCTTCCATCTCTTTGCTTCCTACCCTCCTTAACTATCTTCCCTTTCATTCTCTCCTAACCCCCTCCCCGTTCTCTTTCCCCTGCCTCACCTGACAATGCCTCCCCTGGCTGCTATTCTTACTCCAACCCCTAGCCCCGTGCTGGCTACCCCTCCCCCATTGTTGCTTGCACTTGTTAACCACCCTCTGCCCACCTGCACAACACTGCTGCTGCCTTCTACAGCCAGTGGGAATTCCCTACCCCCATTCTAGATGTAACAACACTGAAATCTCCTTGAAGAATTCTAAGCTGTCTGGGAACCTATAATTATTATCTTCCTCGTAGTGATTTTTACCTATGAAGTAACTAGTGCTACTGTATCTGCTAAAATGTCATTACTGTTGTCTTTTACCTGATTCTGTATTACCACTGTACTACTTCTGTTGTCTGTCTTATCTGTTTTGTACGATGTCTGACCTGGAACCTTTGTAAACGGGCCTGTGGCTCAAAGGTATTTAATCCCAAACTGAAAGAAAATAAATAAATAAATGGACTTGAATATGAGGATAGACTAGACAGGCTAGGCATGTTTACTCTTGAGTATAGGAGACTACAGGGCAATATGTGTTTACTATTTAAGTCCCTGATAAATTATGATCTTTTGGAAATATTAGGTCTAGAGATGAAAACCATAACACCCAATACAGATCACACACTTTACAAATAAAAGGGGAAATGTGCCAATCCTGTAAAGTGGTTTTTGGTACAACCAGAGGGTGGTTGCACTTTGGAATTTATTCACTGATGAGGTAGTTTGGTGTGGAAGCATAACTGATTTTAAAAAGAAATTTGACATTTATTGTGTCAACAAAAATATTAGAGAGTATTTTTAAATAAAAAGGTGAGCATAATGGACAATTGTCTACTCTGCTCTGGATTTATCTATGTTATTTATGTTACAAGCATTTCTTCACTTGGCATGTAGAAGTGAGAGAGGAAGGATGCCGATAGAAGCTCTCCAAATCCTGACTTCAATCTGGCTCCTGATAAATGATTGCTGTAAATCAATTTTGTGAAATGTTATCCTACCTAAAATCACTACCTACCAAAAATATTAACATACATACAGGTATAACAAATGAAGGTAATGCAATATTTTATTTTTTATATTTTGTTCTGCAACTTGCTGAGGGTAATCAAACAGAAACACATCGAGAGGAGAATGTGTGGCCGGCTGTAACAGATTGTCAGCTGGCAAGCCCAGCAACCACACCAGCTTCTAAACGGGCTATTTTAAGGAGAAAAAAAACATTTTTCAAGAAGCTTTGTTTCTTTCAAGATCAAAATTAAAAAAAGATACACAAAAAAAGGAAGAAATCTAAGGGGGCTCACCGTTAAACCCAAAACCATGGAGGAAGTATGTACTACTAAGGAGTGTGAAGCACTAAGTAAAAAACAACACTCACTGCTTGAGTCAGCAAGCAGCACTTCACTGACTAAGTAAACAGCTTTATTAAAGTGCAAAAATTGCAACTATGTAAAATACTGGAATTCACAATAGCGTGGTCAGAATTGATAAACACTTGATGTGCAGTCATTTAACTTTGTTTATCCCATGGAATCAAAGTCAAAAAAGTAACCCAAAAAAAGGAGGCTAATAGCAGCAGTCAAGTGTACAATTCAGGATAATGGATCTCCCAAAGCAGTTAGTGAAACTAGCTTACTCATACCACAGGAAATGGGATCTGAAGCACTTCTCATTCATAGAGAAAAGAACCAGGGTGCACTCCAAGCCACATAAGTCTCAAGGACACAGTTGGTGCAAATCCAGACTGTTTTCCTAGTGAAAATAGAAGAGGTGCAAAATCCTGAGGTGGTACAAGAGTAGAAAATTATATAAATACAGGCAAGCACCATGAGATTACTTAAGCACAGACCGATTTAACAAAGCACTACTTTGAAACTGCCGCCATTCACTCAGGATGCTGAAGCCTTACAGACTTTCATGGGAGGGCTACTAGGTATGCTTACGTTTCAACTATGAAGCCATCATCAGAGTGTATCCTATGATGTGCTGACCTGCTGTTTAGCAGAAAGCCCAATGAAAGGAGTGGAGGACAGAAAATTCCCCAGGGACTGGAGCAAAAAACACAACGTGCTAAAGTGCAGATTATTACAAAAGCAAAACATAATTTCATTTTCACACATAAAATAAACTGACAAGTCATATTTACCATCAACGAATAAATATTGTCATAGAAATTATACAAAAAAGCCCTAACCAAACAAAAGGATGGAGCCTACAAGTCACATACACCATGAATAATTTGATTAAAAACCTGACAACTTGTGGTCAGAGCCTGCAAGTCATAACCACAAGCTAAAGACAGGGGGAACAAACACATAGGGAAAGAAACAGTGGGAAATAAGGGAGAAAAACAAAAATTACATTTTGACCTAAAGATATAACCAACCAGAGCCTGCAAGTCTTGGATGGAGGGGAAAGGTGGATTGTCCTGCAAATACAACCAACCAGAGCATGCAAGTCATAATTGGAGGGGATGTTTTTATCACCTTAAGCCACAGACTTTACCCTTTTTTACAACCAGTCTGAGTTTTTTTAACATCCCAAATAACTACATAACTGTATTTCATCATTCAAACCATTTGGGATCAAAGTATTTAGAGTATAGATCCAATAAGCTTCTCACTGCAGCAAAAGGTCTCCCAAATCTCCTCTCCAAAAATTAACTTCCACTTTTTCAATCCCAGTGAATCTCAAAGTGGCTACCGAGTCATGTCTAGCTTCCTGATAATGTCTTGCCATAGCGTAATCCAAGTTCTGATTTCTAATCACTGACTTATGTTCACCAATTCTCATTTTTAAAGCCCTTTTTCTTTGTCCCACATAACCCATGCCACATGGGCATGTTAAAAGATAAATAATTCCAGTGGTACTACAATTTATAACATTTTTTATAACAAACTTTTTTGCAGAGCTAGGGTGTATAACAACTTCAGAATTAGAAGTGTTTGCGCAATGAGTACAATGACCACAATAGAAATTTCCATTTAGTTGCCCAGGTAGCCACTGACTAGGAATTGTAGGTGATGGTAATGTGGCTGAAACCAAACGATCTTTGAGGGTTTGGCCATGTTGGAAAGAGACCCTAGGAATTTTTTTCAGGAGTGAGGGCTGCTTCTAAGGCAGTTAAGCCACCTTGGTGTGGAATGTTAGAATAAGGGCTTTCCACATCGATTGTAACTATCCAATATTCTGGTTCAATGTATATGTCCATTACAAATCTCAAAGCATCATTTGTATCTTTTATATATGATGTCAGTTCTGACACTAGTTTTTTATTAAAAATCAACAAATTTTGAAAAAGGTTCAGTAATTGAACCTATAGAGGAAACAATTGGTTGTCCTGGCTTGATTTTTACTGATTTTTGAAAGTAAATATAATACTGTTTTTTTCTGGTGATTTAACCATCAAATACTCAGCCTTTACATCTGTGATCCAGCCAAAATTCTTACCTCTCTCAACCAGGAGCATGCTGTTTCCTGCATTTCTTCAGTTGGATCATAATCCAGTTTTGTATAGAAAGTTTTGTCTGAAAGTTGTCTATTTACTTATGTCATATACCGATCTTTTCCTCAAATGGCCATTGTTCCTCATTTATCAGCCTGTTTAATGATTATTTTATCATTATCTTGTAACTCTTTCATAGCTGCTTGCTCCTGTTGTATATTTTGTTGCATGAAAGTATGTTTATTTTGTTTCAACAAGTCATGCATATCTTTTTGTACAATATTACAGAAAGTTACAAGGGTGGAGTTATTTTTTGGAGGACAAAAAACTGAGTTTTTTTAAAAGGAGTTGTTTCTCTCTTGTTGTTACTCTGTATCTGGGGTGGTCTCTCTTTAAAAAAATCTTTGAGCTGTAGTCTTTGAAAGAACTTAAAGAGATCAACTTCTATCTGAAAGGGGTCTGGATGATTTGTTGGAACAAAAGAAAGCCCTTTTTGTAAAACTTTAATCTGGTAGTTAGTCAGTGACTTCTCACTGAGTTTGGTTACTTCCAATTCAGTTTCCATTTCTTCGGAGATCTCCAGACCTGTCCCCAATTCTGCCTCCCTCTGGAGCGCTGCCCTCTCTTCCATCCTCTGTAACCTCTCCCTATTTCTCTTTCCCCAACCCCTCCTTGTTCTCCTTCTTGCAAGTGTATCCTTTCATCCCGGTCCATCCTGTCTTGACCCCAACTTAAAGAAGGTCTAGTTGTGGATCTATTTCTTGTTAAATCTTCCCCATCATCACTATCTGGTCCTGAAGAGATGTCAAACTCATCTTCCTCTGACCATCTTATTTGAAACTGATTATTTCTTCTTTGTCCTTTCCATTTATAAACTGTTCCTGATGAATAATCCCCTCCATCCCTTTTGTGTTTCTTTTGTTTGTATGCAATGAGATACAATTGAAATTTAAATAAAATATTATCTGATTTCATTTTCTGATTATTAAAGTCTATTGGGGAATAGTTTTATTTTAACTTAGCTTCTAAAACATCTGTCTCAGTTTTGGCCTTTTCTGCCTCTTTTTTAGCCTTTTTTATTGTGAGTAATATAAGATTTTGACTGCATTTGTTCAGAATCTTTTCCCAGTCTTGCATATAATCTGGGTCATTCAATCCAAAAGAGAGTGGCTTTTGGATTCTCATCCCCTGGGTAATCCTTTTGTCCCTCCAATATTGAGGAAGGGAAGCATATTATAGTAGATCTCTTTTTTCTTTAAAAATGCCGAATTTTTAATATCGGCAGTGTCTCTGTGAGCAATAAGATTTGCTCCTGAAAATAGAGTTAAAATTTAATCTTGTGGTAGGGCTATTTCATTTCCCATCTGCTCCATAAAAGAGAGCACATCTATTGCACCTGAAGCCTGTTGGATATTAGGTTTCATATTTACAGAAGCTCACCCTTAAATCAAACCACTCCAAAGTTTTGACAAAAGCACAAACACAAACAAAGGAAGAAAGCTAAGGGGGCTCACTCTTAAACCCAAAAACATGGGGGAAGTGTGCACTACTAAGGAGTGTGAAGCACTAAGTAAAAAACAACACTCACTGCATGAGTCAGTAAGCAGCACTTCACAGACTAAATAAACAACTTTATTAAAGTGCACAAATTGCTAAACAAAGTTAATGACTGCACACCAAGTGTTTATCAATTCTAACCACACTATTGTGAATTCCAGTATTTTACTTAGTTGTAATTTTTGCACTTTAATAAAGCTATTTACTTAATCTGTGAAGTGGTGCTTACTGACTCACTCAGTGAGTGTTGTTTTTTTACTTAAAAAAGGTATATGTTTATTATAGTACTTTTTCCAGAGATGTTTGGGTGAGTGGTGGTAGTTATGGTGATTTGGGGGGTCTGTGTCAGGCAGAGAAAGATTACTTTTCAGATTTTCTTATTTACAAAAAGTGAAAACATTTTCATCTCCCCTGGATCTTCACAGAGTTGCTAGTCTGCCTCTGACACAAAGACCTAGTCTGGGTTTCCTACTACATAACTGGCTCCCCAACTAACCTGACAAGACACCAGACCCTTCAGGACACCTTAACCAAAGCCATCAGACATGCAAACCCCAAATATTTTACATTCCTGCTCCAGAATAGCCTTAACCAACCCTCTGAAAGGTTATCCATTCCATCATCTCTCATCCTAAGCAGTCCCACCCACATCCACAAAATAGGTTACTTCCCCATCTCCAACCTTGCTGTTTTTGTCATTTCCTTCAGCACTTTCTTCTCCTTTGGTTTAGAGGCATCTGTTTGTGTATTGGTTTAGAGGAGTCCATTTGTGTGTTCTTGAATAACTCTTTTTAACTTTCTTCAAAGTTTGCGATGAATGTAATCCTCATTTTCCATGGATGTTCTTGGACAACCAGTATTCTACTTTGTGTGTTACTGTGGGTAAGAATTTTCTACATGTTGTTGCTATCTCGTTATGTGCAATAAAACCGTGACTACTGTTACTGTAATTACTACTGACCTATGGCCTAATTTTTTTCAGCAAACAGTGCTGACCTTATTTCCACAAAAGCGTTGGATTCTTGTCTCTAGACTTTCTTCACCTCCTGTGCACAATCCTTTGTCTACTCCTCTCTCATGATTCCCCCTTCTCTCATCTCCCTGCCTTCTCCTGTGCACTCCATCTGCCTCCCTCGTAGTCCTCTTTACTGTTAACACCCATAAGTATGTGAACCCAGATGGTCTTGACCCTAGACTCCTTCATCTCTGCTCCTGCATTTGCTTTCCCTATCGTCCTCCTCCTTAAACTCTCTTCTTCAGCTATGGTCCCTGATGATTGGAAACAAGATACTGTAATCTGCATTCTTAAAAGGGGTTATATCTCCTGTCCTGATAACTACCATTTAATCTCCCTTCTAAACACCCTTGCTAAACTTCAGGAGTACATCATACTCACTCAGATTTCTCCCTTCCTTGACACCTCTTCCATTTTCAATCGCTTCTAATCTGGCTTCAAAAAGTCCCAGTCAATGTCCACTTTCTTCCTTCAGGTCACTGACTCCATCCTTTTTTGTGTAGACCAGTACCAGATAACATCCACCATCTTTGTTGATTTAGTCAAAGCTTCCAACATTGTCTCCTACCTCCTTCTCCTGGAGAAGCTTAAGGCAGTGGGACTCTCTGTCTCCTCAGTCAGTTGGTTCTACTCATAGCATGAGGACTGGTGACATGCTGTCTATATCAGAGGCACAGATCCCTCCCAACTCTATGCTCAAGTGTGCTCCAAGAGTAATACATCATGAGCCATATTCTCTTCTCCATCTTCCTAAATGACCCTCCTACTGTCTATTCCTCTATGTCCATTCACATATATGCAGATGATATGGTGATGTTTACCTCTGGGTCCTCTGCCCTTGACCTCACTGCATGGCTTCAAGTGGACATTAACAGCATCCAGTGCTAGTCATAGGCAAATCATCTGTCTTTCAATGCCAAGAAAAGGATCTTCATGACCTTTAGATTCTGGCAGTAAATTTCCAGGCTTATCACTGCCTCTCCTCAAGGGAATCGACAATGTGCAAGAGGGAAGCATCTTTCAGAAAAACAGATGTGCAAGAACGAGGGGGCATAATTTGAAGATAGAGGGGGGGGACGGCTCAGGGGCAATGTGAGGAAGGATATTTTTACAGAGAGGGTGGTTGACACATGGAACGGCCTTCCTGAGGAGGTTATGGGGTCAAAAACAGTGGTGGGATTTAAGTATGCATGGGACAGACATAAAGCAATTCTAGGCAGAGGTAGGAGGAAGTAGTTTGTTGGTAAAACTAGGATCTGCAGCTTATCCAATAGATAGGGAAAGGGGCAGACTGGGTGGGCCAAGTGGTCCTTATCTGCCATCAAAGTCTATGTTTCTATGTTTCTCCTCTCCTTCCTTACCCTGACGGAAATGTGATTGAGGAAGTATCCTCCTTTAAGTACCATGGGGTCATCTTTATTTCTCATTTCATGTGGATGACATGCACCATAGGCTCAACAGAAAAACTTGGTGCAGTCCTCAGGAATAAAACAAATATCCTTCTTCCCATCCATGGTGAGATAATTTTGAAGATTATCCTCCACATCCTTGATCCTTGACTATGGCATTTTAATTTACAGTGCCACTCTCAAATCCATCTTGGTCAGACTGGATCCATTCTTTCACTCCTTCTGCCAGTTTGCCCTGGACAGTCCCCTTTACACCCATCACTGCTCCATTTTCTCCTATCTCTCCCTCCTTTTCCTTGACCCCAGGGTCCTCTCTCACTGTGTCTTCTTCCATGCTCCTCTAGATCCTCTGTGCACTCCACAACTTGACTGTCATTTCCTTTTCCTTCCCTCCGGAAATCTACTGCTGGCCAAGTTGCCTTTTCCTATAATTTTCTTAAGTTCTGGTCCTCCTTTTCCCTGTCAATCTGATCTGCCCCTTTACTTTCCTCCCCAAAATCTCATCTTTGTGACCTTACAATTCACTTCTGTAACTGCTTCTGAATTTAGCTACTGAGTTGCTGTCCACCTCCTATAAGCCTTGCCTTCCTATAGCCCATCAGTTGCAACTGTTGATTACTTCCTCCCTGCATTCCTTCATCAGTTTGACTACGCACTACTGATCTGAGCTACAGTAAAATTATTTTATGCTAGGCACCTCGTTCACTGATTTTACTCTGCATCAAATATTTGCTGTTTACACAACTATTAATTTTAATAATTTTATTGTACTTGACCTTATTTCATTTCTCCCCGGTGCATCTGAAAATGAACTGTTTCCAGCTTGTTTTCCTGGTAAAACCTTTGAAATAAATAACTAAATGATGAACAAATAAATAAGTGCATGGTGGTGTCTGCTAGCTGGTGACAGTCTGAGACCTTGTTTATGTGTAATAGAGAAAGCCAAGAAAACTGAAAAAAAAAACACAAGTAGGAGTACCCTGGTGTCTGAGTCATACCCCAGCACCAGTGATAGGAGGCCTTCTGTTTATTATTTTTACATACAAATATATGAATTAGCCAGCAAAAGAAAGCCTTTGTGTCTAGCAGGTCTGCTTGATTGCAGGGCCCGTACTCTAGAGATTACAGCAGGACCTGTCCCCTGACTGCTAACTTTGACCCTCCCTTTCACCCTGTCCCACCCCTTCAAGACCCCCTCAGCGTCTTCTGATTGATTACCTCCAATTGGACCACATTCTAGCCTGCCACTATCCATTCTATAAAGAAGGTCTCCTGACCTACTTCTTGAGCCCCCCCCCCCAGCCAGTTTGTTACAGTGTCCTCTTGTGGTCTTGTTAACACTAAGATTAAAAACATCCCCGATAGCCACCTTGCTTATTGCTTTCAGGTAACTGAAGGTTTTGACCATGTCCCCTATCTTCCTCCCCTACTCGAGTGAGTACATATTGAGTTCTCACAGTCTGCCTTCACATGCCCTGCCATGCTGTCCCTGAATCATCTTTGTCACCCTCCTCTGCACTGCCTTAAGCTGACTGATACTCCAGATGCAGTTAGAACAGGGATCTGTACAGTGGCAGGATCACCTCCTCTCTTCTGATTGTAATCCCTCTAGCAATTCAGCCCAGCATTCTTTTGGTCACCCTAGGCCACAGTATCTCTATACTATGTAGCCCACAGTCTCTCTACGGTATGTATCTTACGTTAGGTCAGCAGTAATGACTATTCCTGAGTCCTTTTCCTCCTCTGATATAGTGACCTTTCCCCCTAGACTGTACTCAGCCCTTGGATTCTTTCTTCCTTTGTGCATGACCTTGCACTTCTTAGCATTGAACCCTATCTGGGAAATGCCAGAGCACCACAATTGAATATCACTGGACAGAGGACTGACCACCTGCAGAACTCTACTGGTTATGTCCCTGATGCCTGAGAGTGCCCCTCCCCCCACTACTGCACTCTGGGTCCTATCATTGAGTCAGTTTGCCACCTTCTGTACCTTGTTAATTTGTTTCCCACCACTAGGTTCTCTAATTTGCTGATCAGTCTGTTGTGGGGCACTGAGTCAAAGGCCTTGCTGAAATCCAAGTACAAAGTGTCACATGCCTTGCCCTTGTCTGCTGCTTTTGTTACCCAGTCAAAAAAACTGATCACATTAATTTGCCAAGATCTTCCTCTCATTAAGCCTCATCGTCTCTCATCCTGCAGCCTAATTTCTTCAAGAAACTCGACTGACCTTTCCTTCAGAATGGGATCCATTGGTTTAACCACAATATAGGTCAGACTGACTGTCCTGTAGTTCCCAGGGTTATCTCTAGGCACACACTTGGTGCAGCGGTACCACATAAGCAGCTCACAATTCCTGCACTACCATCCTCATATCTAGTGAACTGTTGAATAAATCAACTAGCAGACCCGTCACTTCCCCCAAAATTCTTGGGTGTATGCCATCCAGATTCAGTGACTTGTTCACCTTCAGGGATGTGAGATCCTTCCTAGCCCTGTCTGTTGTTATCCTGTCCTTAGCCATGATCACCATTTATCCATCCCCGCCATCCTTCCATGCAGCATTGGTCCATCATTTTCTTTACCAAAGACAGAGCAGAAGTATTTAATTAACACATCTTCCTTCGCTTTACTTCCTTCTATCCACTCCTCCACCCATTTCAGCATTACAATGCCTACTTCTATCTTCCTCCTTCTATCTTGCCCTTGATTGGGCTGGACCTCCTCTATGAGCCCCTGCAGCTCAAAATTATCTGCTGAACCACTCATCTTGCAGTTCGGCCCAGTCGCGGAACCCAAGTCATCTCAGGCTCCCTCCTTCTATCTTGCCCTTGATTGGGCTGAACCTCCTTGATGAGCCCCTGAAGCTCAGAATTATATGCTGAACTGCTCCTCTTGCAGTCTGGCCCAGCCATGGAGCCTGAGTCATCTCAGGCTCCCTCCTTCTATCTTGCCCTTGATTGGGCTGGACTTCCTTTATGAGCCCCTGCAGCTTAGAATTATCTGCCAAGCCACTCCTCTTGTGGTTCAACCCAGCTGTGGAGCCTGTGTCACCTCAGGCTCCCTCCTTCTATCTTGCCCTTGATTGGGCTGGACCTACTCGACAAGTCCCTGTGGCTCAGAATTATTTGCTGAACCATTCCTCTTGCGGTTCAGCCCAGCCATGGAGCCTGAGTCATCTCAGGTAAGAGTACCAACTACTCTGCAGTGCATTCCTGAGAGCCCAAGCTTTAACTATCCTTTGGCTCTTCTTCACTGGCTACAACAGCATTAAACTTTTAAATCTTGGCACCTTTCTCACTGCTGCTTACTGTCCGGCGAGCTAGGGTTCTTACAGCCCCAGTCTTCCCGCTACTATGTTTATATTGATTCCAAAGACTTTTAAGTCTTTCACTACTAAGTTTATTGATTTCTAAGACTGTTTAAGCAATGTGGATTTTCTGATGTCAAATGATTGCTTTTTTATTATTTGTCTTGCTAAATTAACAGAGTTTAGTACAGCATACTCATAAGTGATTCTAGCACAATTTTATTTTCTGATAGAATTTTTACTTAGAGCTGATTTGAGTATTGTAAGATACATTCTAGCTGAAGTCCTAATTTAATTAACTTGGTTCATATCCCTGATTGCCTCTCACTTCTCTCTCCCACTCCCCAATGTGATAACTCCCCTGAGTTAGTAAACAATAGATTGCTAAGACAGCCAGACAATCTAAACCCACTGCACTTTAACTGTAGACAGCATAACCCCACCCCTGATTTATCTACACAAAAGCTGACTTTGGCTAAAATTTCATTCCTTCGCCCCCCAGGCTCCCACCTTCTATCATGCCCTTGATCGAGCTGGACCTCCTTGATGAGCCCCTGCAGCTCAGAATTGTCTGCTTAACCGCTCCTTTTGCAGTTCAACCCAGCTATGGAGCCTGAGTCATCTCAGGTATGGAGCTACCCTGCGGCGCATTCCTGAGAGCCCAAGCTTTGACTATCCTTTGGAGCATCTTCACTGGCTGCTGCAGCATTGAACTTTTAAATCTTGGTGCCTTCCTTATTGCTGCTTGCTGTCTGGTGAGCTAGGGCTCTTACAGCCCCTGTCTTCCCACTACTAAGTTTATATTGATCCCCACTGGTGCTTCATGCCGGCTCTCCCCCTCCCACCTCATGCCTGCGCTAGCTGGGCTCTTTCCTATATAGCTCCTTGTTGTCATATGACTGTGGTGGCCTTGAATACTGTAAGTGTTGACTTCTCCATTAGCTCCTTATACCAAATGGCCACTGGGGGAACTCTAACACAACTCCTCCTTAAATTACAGCCATTCTCTCCTACTGCTCACTTTTCATCTTCCACACTTTCAGAAAGCATATACTGCCCAAAAATGCTTTCGTCTGCACCCTACTTACTCCTGTTATTCCTCCCCATACTCAGCATACCTATTCCCCATGACACTAACCTTTTTGGACAACCTGTATCCTTCTCCCCCTCCCTTCTAAGCTCCACATTTGTTTACTCAATTACCCCTTGCCCTGCTTCCATAAATGGTCTCACTTCCCGCTTCTCCCATCTGCCACTATAATATCTACACCTAACCTTGCTGCCACTCTACACACACTCACATTCTCTCATATTCCTGCTAATAATTCCTCTCAAACCTCTCTCTCTCCAACCTCACTAACCTGGTTCAAAAGTCAAAAACCTAACCACCTAATAACAGCACTAATCCTCATGTCTGGTGATATACACCCCAACTCTGGCCCTCCCGCCCTTGACTTCCTAGCATTCAACACTACCCCAAATCATCCCACAAATAACCCTCTGTCCCTCCCAAATGGTCTCAAAATAATTAATCTAAATATTTAGAGTCTTCTACCTAAACTTGTCCTTCTACAACTTTTAGTAGTATCTCTGGCCCCTGATGTTGTCATTATTTCTCAAACCTGGCTCAGCAATAAAATTCCTGACCAAGCAATCTCCATACCTGGCTACACAATTGCTCGTCAAGACTGAGTAGGCAGAGCTGGAGGCGTAATGATGTATATCTCCACCTCACTGCAATTCACCACTATTTTATCTAATTCCCTTCCCTCAGCCTATGTGGCTGTTATCGCAAGAATCACCCTTCCTTTCACTATTCCCATCTTTGTAGCTGGCACCTACTGTCACCTTGGCCTCCCCTCCACTATTGCTACAGATCTCGTAACTAACTTAGTCTCCCATACCCATTTGGGTGAACTGTTCGATATGGGTGACTTCAATCTTAATTGGCTGTCCACTTCCCTACACAAACTTCACAATGATGTCACCGCCCAAAACTTAACCCAATTAATTTTTGAACCTACTCGACTCAACCACAAATCAAATAACCACTCCCTCATTGTTTGGGCACTAACCTCCCAACCTTACAGGATCATACAGTCTGGGCTTCTCCCTGATGCCCTTAATGATCATCATATTATCTTCCTAGTCTGCAAAATCCACAGGCCCATAGCCTCCAGTAAAACTTTGCTACTTCAGTCCTATAAGTCCCTGGACCTAACACCCCCTCCTCCATGACCTGGTTCACACTGACTGGACCCTGATAACCACAGCTAATACCATCGACACTGCCTTTGAGTACTTCAAAAACAAATTCCTCTACATTTGGAACCATCACGTACCCCTAAAAAAGTCCCGAGTTCATGGCAACCATCTCCCCGGGTAACCCCGGAACTACTAACACATCAAAGGTCCCGTGATCTAGCCTGGAACAAATATAAGGCCTCCAAATACACAAACGACCTACTAAGATATTGATCACTTCAAAATTCCTGTACAAAAGCTACAAGGCTAGCAAAGGCTGAACACTTCCGCACAAATTTTAGCACAAATATAAATAACCCTTCCAAATTCTGGAAAGTGGAAAACTCCCTCTTCTCCACCCCATCACATCCACCTACCCCTATAATAAACATAGATGGCTCCCTCACCATTGCAGAGACCATTAACACCTATTTTATATCTTGTGCAGCAGTCCTCATGACCTCTCTCCCCTCCAATCCCATCTGCTGCAAACAACAAGAATATTACAACTAATACTCACCCCCAGTCAAATGGCTTCACTATTTACCTTCACTAATGTCACCCAAACTGACACATTAAATGCTCTCCTCTCACTTAACCCCTACAAAGGTCACTCCTCAGATGGTCTCGACCCCAAACTGCTCTATCTCTCTGCTCCAGCAATTGCACAACCACTGGCCGCACTTCTAAATCTTTCCTTCTCAAAAGTCACTGTTCCAACTGCTTGGAAACATGCCATTATTTTACTCCTTCATAAAGGGGGGGTGATCAATCATCCCTGGCCAATTATTGGCCTATTTTCTTACTCTCCACCCTTGCTAAACTTCAGGAACACCTGGTACTCTCCCTAATCTTCTCCTTTCTCCACAACACTTCTTTTTCCACCCCTTTCCCATCTGGCTTCCAGAAGAATCACTCCACTACCACCTCCCTTCTTAGACTCAGTGACTCCATCCTCTCAGGGATGGACAGGGGGAAGTCACATATGCTATCTTCATCAACCTAGCCAAGGCTTTTGACACAGTCTCCCACTCACTCCTCCTTGACAACCTTACATCAGCTGGCCTTTCTGATTCAGCCACACATTGGTTCTGGGCCTACATTACTGGTAGGACACAATCAGTATGCATAGCTGACTCCATCTCCCCCACTCTAACTATCAACACTAGAGTCCCTCAGGGCTCAGTGCTCAGCCCTTTGCTCTTCTCCATCTTCCTTAATGAACTACTGTCTGTCTGTCTGTACCTCATCTTCCATCCACATGTACACAGACGAAACAGTCTCTTTTGCCACCAGCCGATTCCCTTCTGATGAAGCAGCCAGACTTCAGCTTGATTTCAATAAGCTTCAGTACTGGCTCAGTTCACATCACCTATTCCTAAATGCCAAGAAGACCATCTCCATTACCTTTGGCACAAGGCAGTGACTCTCGTCACTACCAACTATGCCCTCCTTCCACACTACTGATGGGACAATCCAAAAGGACTCGTCCTCTTTTAGGTATCTTGGGGTTTGGCTTGACCAACATCTCAACTTTTCTGTACATGTTGGTGCCATCCTAAAAAAACTGCGCCCCAAGCTTGGCGCCTTTATACTGTAGGAAGTGTGTCAATATTCCACTACAGGCTAGGTGTGAGCATGTTCAGAAGATGGTTCTCCCAATTTTTGACTACTGGGTTGTAGTCAAAGTGCTGTTCCCAGCTCTTCTTAAGCAGATTGGACACCCTCTTTAACTCCTTCTGTCATTTTGTCCTGGACTTCCCACCTTGCACACATCACTGCTCATTGTCCTTCCCTTCTCTTGCAAACTGGTGCCTCACCCACTGAGCCAAGTTTACCTCCAAATACTGGTTTGAAACCCTCCCACACTACCTATCCTTGACCCTATCCATCCCTCCTTCCCCCTCCTCCCATTCCCTAAAATCCACCAATGCTTATACATTGGCAGTCCCTCGTTGTCTAACTAACACAGGACAAAGTGCATTCTTGCATTGATTGCCAAAGCTCTGGAACTCTTTCCCACATCAAATTCAGCACTCCTCCTCTCCAGCCTCCCTATCCACTGCCCTAAATAACTTCTTCATGATAAACTGCACCTGCTCTTGATCCCTAGCCACTAACCCTTATCTGCCCTCCCCTGCCCCATATTTGACTACTGGGTACGGTACATTAACTGACCCCTTTCCCCACACACACCCATGTCCCCCCCTTGTCTGTCTCATCCCTCCAGTCCCCTGTCCCCTTTACAACCCTTCAACCACCTCCATTTACCCCTTTCCCCACACTTCCTCTTTGTCCTCCCTCCTTGATTTCTTCATCCCTCCATTTCTTTGCCTACATTGTCCCTCCTCTGTCATCCATAATCCTAACCTTCTTGGGCTCCTACACATTCCACACTATCTCCCTGTCCCTCCATAGCATTTTATTCTTTGCACCTCCCTACTATGGCTGCCCTTATTCATGAGCAGTTTGGCTGTGTGGCTGTGACCTCCCTACTATGGATGCCCTTACTCAAGAGCACTTCGACTGTGTGGTTGTTCACTGTTAAAATGATTTAACTGTAACTGGCACTGCTGCCTGGTTTAATAGTTACCTGTCTCGCAGGACACAGTGTGCTAGGATAGGCAGTACTACCTCTGATCCTAGGGAGGTGTACCTAGACCTACCACAGGGATCTATCTTAGGCCATCTCCTTTTCAGTCTGTTCATAAACACCCTGCCCATGGCCTGCCCTGCACATACTGTGCTCTATGTAGATAATGCTGTCATTTCCATCCCAGGCAAAGACGTGTCAGTTATCAACTCTGAATTACAGGATAACAAGTGCTGGAATCATGGTTCTCCCATAACAGACTGTTGCTCAATTATAGAAAGACCAAGTGTATGCTATTCAGCACACCACAGAGTAAGGTAAGAGGGTCACCCCTGAGAAAACTTAGCAGCAAAAGAGAAATACTTGAACAAGTCAACACATTTAAATACCTGAGGATCCACCTGGATGACACACTCACCTTCTCCTTTCACATCAAGCAATTTATAAAATCCACTAACACAAAACTTGGTATTCTTTACTGGAACTGAACTTCCATGACCCCAGACACCCAAAACTTGTCACAAGCTGCTCAGTACTCTACTCATTGGACTAAGGTCTCACCATATACAGGGCTGGCTCCGGCACAGTGCTAAGGAGGGTCAAAACACTTCTAAACAAGGCCTGCTGACTGGTCCTGGGTGCACACAAGCAGACACACTCCCGTGTCCTGTACAAGGAAACAGGCTGGCTCTCCCTCCATCTCTGGTTCCAATACCAGGCCTGCCTGCTAGCAAAAAAATACTTGCTGGGGCTCATACCTAACACTACCTCCATCCTCTTTGAAAATGCACAACCCAGCCAGCCCAGTGGTGTTGAGGGCAGAGGTGCTGGTCGCAGCACCTTGTACCATGCCGATGACCTGGGTTCAGGAGCGAGCATGGGTCACCAGGGGCTGGCAGGGAGGAGAGGGATTTAGTGTCCGATGGACTGCTCTCTCCCTCTCTAGGGAGGGGGGTCCATGACGGTTGGTGCCCAACTGCCTCCTGGCGGAGGATGGGGGCAGAGACGCACACCATACTCAGGGGAGGAGTCAGTGGCAGGCGCCCGGGATGGGAGCACCTGGATGCGTCTTTACTCACAGCCACCAGGCGTCATTGCACACCCACCCACTCGGGAAAAAAGAGGAAAAAATGGCAAATGATCGTGGAAACTTGATGGCCGTCCACTGGATGCTCGACCTTGGGAGCACCACTGCAGATGCTGGATCCAGTCTTGGTGGAGAGTGGGGAGGAATCTCTGCTGCTCCACCATGGGGGGAAAGCCACAGGAGAACTTAGCAGCGGGGCTCTACATGGGGCTGATGTGAACCGGACGGTGGCCAGATGAATGGGATGCCAGGACATAAAGGGCAGATCAGGAGCCAGGTAAAATGTACTAACTAAATAAAAAAAAAAAAGAAAAAGCACAACCGTCCATCAATACAAGAAGTACATCCAAGGGAGGACTGATCATTCTCTTTAAGCATACCACTCTAGCATAGAGATCTCTCTCCTACCGTGGGCCCAAGTGGTTCAACGTCCTGTCTGCTGCCATTGTCAAATGTACAGGGCTCAGTCAATTTAAATTAGGGCTACAATCTCACCTTGCCAACAAATACAACTGTCAATGTGACCACTGGCCAATGGCTGCCAACAATTAGGTCCTTCTTTTGTCCTACCTAACCCTTTCATATCCTCTCTCCCCTGTGTCTCCCTACCATACCTTTACTGAATGCGCACACCTCCCCAGTTCACCCCCCCTACTCATCTACCCCCCTCTCCCCCCTGGTCTCCTCCCTCACCTCCCCTTCCCCTTTCCCCTTTCTCAGCCCCTTCCCTAACCTTTCACCCCCTCTCCCTCTCCCCTCTCTCTATCCCCCCCCAACCTCCCTCTCCACTAACCTCCTCCACCCCACTTCAGACAAAGCCATGCCTGGCTACACCTAACTGCACCCCAAACTAACTGGGAACTCCCCTGTCTCTGGTTACTCCCTGTTATCTCCTATGTTTTTTACCACACTCACGTAGTGTTTTTTTTAATTGGTTATTCCACAAGACTTGTACTATCACTTGTAGTCCTCTTTAACCTGGTCTGTGTTGTAACTGCACTTATGACGATGATGTTAATTGTTTGTTAACTTGTGTTTTCAACTGTATGTATTGTCAATGGCCTGTCACGTCATGTACTTTCCTCTGACTTGGAGCCTTTGTAAAGGATCCCATGCCTCAAAGGTATTAATCCTAATCTGAAATGAATAAATAAATAAATATGTCTTGTTCTAATCCATATATCACTCTACTTATTGTTTTACCTCTAATGCACATCTTTTGCCATAATGTATTGTGTCCTATACCCTTGTTATGTGAAAATGTATATTGCTTTTGTTAACTACTTCTCCCTCCTCCCCCCTACCCCCAGGATGCACCATGAGATGAGCAACTTGTTGTTCAGTGTGCCCTTCCTGGTGAAACATTTTAATAAATAAATACATAAAATACTTTCATGTCCCTCTTCTGGCTGACATACGTGAAGAAAGCTGTCTCTCCCTCCTTAATTATCCATGCAGTTTGCAGCTCCTTCCTATCCTTTGCATGTATGACTGCCATTCCAGCCTCCCTAGCTTTATTCAAGTAGTCCTCCATATCCTCATACTTTTGAAACTGCCTGTACTTCCTATATGCTTCCCACTTGTCCCTCTCTGCCTGGCTTCCCTCCCTACTGAACCAGATTGGTTTTCTGTCTTTTGGATTCTTCCCCTTATGCTTCAGGCATGTGCTTATGACTGCCGTGATCACTTCCCTGATTACTGTCCACTTTTGATCCACACTCATATCCTCCTCAAAGCTACCTCATTGTCCCCTCAATATTTCTGAATCGTACCATAGTCGGCCTTCCTGAAATGTATCACTTTTTTCTTTGTGCTTAGTGTTTCTTTCCCCATGTCCACTCAAAATGACACCACTTGGTGGTTGGTGCTTCCTAAGGGATCCTTCATCATGATGTCATAGATGTGATCCCTGTTTGTTAATAGAAGATCCAGGATGACTCCCTATCACACTGGCTCAGTCACTCCTGAACCAGGGACCTACCTTGGACTGTATCCAGCATCAACTGGTTCCTGGCATATGCAGGGGACAGAACACTCCAATCCACCTTAAGCACACTGAAGTCCCCATCACCACCACTTTGCACTTGTTAGTTGACATCATCCTGATCATGGTACCCAGCTCCCTGTCCTTGTCCTCATACTGGTTAGGTGGCCTAGATACTACACCCAGCCTTCTTTCCTACTGTCATTTGGATTCATACCCACAGAATCTCTATTTTCCAATCCCCTATTTCCTTCCTGTAATGCCCTCCCTGATGTATAGTGCCACCCATCCCCCTTTCCTTTCTCCCTGTACCTTCTATAGAGAACATACCCTGGAATAGAGAGGTCCCAGTAATGATTCTGGGTAGTCCAGAACTGAGTGACTCCCATCAGTTCCACATTTCCCTCTGCCATCATGGCATACCAGTCTTCCATTGTGTTCCCAAGACTTCTAATGTTAAGGGACACTCAATCAGTCAATTAACTTTATTTAACCAGGTATAAAACACTATTGAGTGAGCCATTTTCAAGGTGGTCCTGGACAACAACATATCACAGGCATAAGTAAACAGTCACAAAAAGTACAAGAGGAGGTAATACATATCATACATATAGATAGCAATAATATAAGCAGATAGCAAGATATATCAAAACAAAATTTATAGGCATATGTGAAAATATATGTATGTGTATATATATATATATCTATATATATATATCTATATATATATATATATATAGATATATATATATACCAAGCCGCAATATAAAATAGGAGAGCGTAAGTGTAAGAGAGGGAGTGAGCAGGAGAAAGAGATTGAGAGAGAGAGAGGGAGGGAAGGTGGGGAAAAGTGAGAGAGGTAGGGAGAAGGAAGGGGATGGAGCTTGTGAGAGATGAGAGAGGGAGAGCATGAAAGAGAGGGAGCAGGTAAGGAAGGAGGGGGAGAAGGCATGGAGAAAAAGAGAGGGAGGGGAGAGTGAGAGAGGAGAGATAAAGGGGAAAGAGAGTGAGGGGGGAGATGGTGGGAAGAGGGGAAGAGGGGGACAGGAGCTGGAAGTTCTCCAACTAGGGAGCTGGACAAACTAAGTGCCAGAGTAAAACATGGAGAATATTGGTGGTTATGGGAGCAGGGTCACCTAAGGCAAGTACAGGTTTATTTCAGGTATTCAGATAGCTTTGCTTTGAAACTGAATGGGCTAGGAAGGGTATTAAGTTTTAGAGATCTTTGCATGGTATTCCATAGGGAAGGGAAGGAGAAGGTGATAGCAGATGAGCTATGGCATGTTTTAACTCTTGGTGTCTGGAGGCAGATTAGGGAGAAGCATCACAGGCTGTAAGCACCCTTGGCACTCAAGAAGAGACTTGAGATGTACGCTGGAAGCTTATCAGTCAATGCTCTGTAGAGCCAAAGAAGAGCATTTCTTTTCCTCCTTGAGGGAAGGGAGGACCATCCCAACTCATGGTACAGTAGACAATGATGAGTGCGAGAAGGTAGGTTAAGGATGAACCTCAAGGCCCAGTGGTAGAGGGTGTCAAGCTTACCGAGTGCTGAGGAGGGACAGTGATCATACAGGAAGTCAGCATAGTCCAGGAGTGGCGTTAATGTAGATTGTACTAGCCTCTTCCTGGCATCTATAATGAGGAGGTGTTTGATATGGTAGAATAAGCCTAGGCATTGCCTTAGCTTTTTGGTGACTTCATTCAGGTGACATAGGAAGTTAAGTTTATTGCCCAGCCAGAACTCCAGATATTTGAAGTTGTCTACAGTTTCAAGGGGTTCATCCAACAGAGTTAGGATCTTATGATTGCTAGAGGGGCTAGGGGCTGCCTTAGGTGAGATAATCATGGCTTTAGTTTTTTTAACGTTGAGTAGAAGCTTATGTTTAATTAGATTATGTTGTAGAGAAATAAAGTCCTGCTGTAAGTCCTCGTAAGCCAAGTCCAGACTAGGGTTGATAGTGTAGAGGACAGTGTCATCTGCAAATAGGTGTACATTAGCTGTGCGCAGATGAGAGTCAAGGTTGTTGATGTAAATTGTAAATAGGATTGGGCCCAAGATGGAGCCTTGGGGGACATCTTCTAACAGTGGTTTTAGAGGAGATAGGTCTCCTGATGCTTTGACTTGCTGATATCTGTTAGTAAGGTAGTAGTTGAACCATTTGATGGTGTCACTGTCGAGACCGATGTCACTCAAAGCATGAAGTATGATGTTGTGGTCCACCGTGTTGAAGGCCTTACTGAGGTCAAGGAAAAGAGCAAACACATACTTCTTGGAGTCTAAAGCCATTTCCTAATCTGTGGTTACTTTGGTCAGGGCAGAAACCATGCTGTGCTTAGCTCTAAAACCAGATTGAGCAGTGTTTAGCAGATTCTGCAAGTCCAGGTACTCCCTGATTTGGGTGTTAACAATTTTTCCAAGTAATTTTGAGATAGTAGGTAATAGGGAGATTGGCCTGTAGTTATTCATATCATTCAGATCCCTGGATTTAAGCAAAGGGATGATGTGTGCAGTTTTCCATAATTTGGGTAGCGTGCCTTGTTTTAGGGAGGAGTTAAATAGATGGGTGATGGGGCGGTCAGATGATGGTAGCCAATTTTTAGGAAGAGGGGTTCGATGTCAGCTGCACCAGCACTCTTTTTTTATATCCAGTGCCAATAGAAGATCCTCAACTTGCTTGAAATTAACAGGTCAGAAGCTGAATGCAGCAAAGGAACGCTGATTAGTGTTAACATTAAGACTATTATTGACAGTGGTATCCCCATGTGGTCTCAGTTTGCTGATTGGGAAGGTGTCAAATGCTAGCCCTGCAGTAGTGAAATGCTCATTGAGGTGTTTTAGGATCTCAGTTTTGTCAGTAAAGACATTGTCTCCAGACATTATTTTTGTGGGGAGAGAGGCTGCAGTGGTGTGGCCTTCAACCTCTTTGAGGATGTTCCAAAATTTGGCAACATGGTTTTGTTATCTTCCAATGCTACTTGGAAGTAGCAGGCTTTTTCAGATCTGATAAGTTTGGTGCAGGCATTTCTGGTGGCACGAAATGTGAGCCAGTCAGATTCTGACTGGGATTTCCTGGCTGTTTTCCAAAGGAGGTCTCTGTGCTTGAGAGCTTTCTTCAGAGACAGTGAGAACCAACCAGGTGGTCTATTTTTGGACTTGAAAAGCCTTGGAGGGGCATGCTTGTCTAACAACTCCTTTAGTAGTTTGTGGAAGATGTTGAAGGACATGTTGACAGATGGGACTAGGAAAAAGTCCAGCAGACAATATTGCCCAGATCCTGCAAAAATGTGGTTGGACAGAATCTTTTCAAACATCTCTTCAATTTAGTATTGGGGGACGACTTTACCTGAGAAGAGTGTCTAATGCAGACAATGGTGCAGTGATCACTTATATCGTTGAAGAACACCCCAGTATGTGTAATATTGTGTGGTTTATTGACTAACATAAGGTCCAGCAGGGTGCTTCGGTTAGGGTTACTTCTGTTAGGTCTGGTGGGTGCCAGGGTTATTTGTGACAATGCACATGCATCACAGAGGTCTTTAAGCTTTCTTGAGCTGTCGTCATTCCAATTTAGGTTGAAATCCCCTAAGAGAATGCACTCTGAGTTTGCCAAGTCAAACTGGCCTTGGAGATGAGGTAGAAGGGCTGTTCTGCCAGAAGGTGGTCGGTAGCACACGGCAACTAGGAGTGTTTTGTGGTTGGAAAGTGTTAGTTTTAAAGCTAGACACTCAAATTCTTTAACTTTGGAAGTGCAGTCTACAACTGTGACAGAGAATTTACTCTTGGCATAGATTAGGACCCCTCCGCCCCAGGCTGGTCTATCACATTAGAAGGTGCTGTAGCCAGGTATGTTAACAGATTTGTCTGGGGTTGTGGAACTAAGCTAGGATTCCAAGATCATAAAGAAATCAGGCAAAGCATGAAGGATCCAAGTTTGGATTAGATCAAGTCTTTTGATCAAGCTACTGATGTTCACATGGAGGAAGCTGATGCCCTTGTATTGTGGGAGAGCCTCTGGGGTGGTCAGAGAAGTGGGTGGGCCTGGATTTAGTTCAACATTTCCAGAATAAAGTAGGAGGAGCAATAGCAGTTTCCTGAGCAGATGGGTTAATCTGGAGAGGAAACGTATCTTATTCCGTCTGGAGTAGGTGTGTTTTTCAGTGGTTAGGACCTGGCTGCTAGGATAATTTGTTGTAACAAGTGCAAGTATTAGGGTTTTAGCCATCATCTTCAAGGGTGCTCTGTTCCATGTGCTGTATACGGCTTGGTGCATGGATGAATGGGGCAACAGGGTGGTCGTCCCCACGGTATGGTGCCAAGTGAAGTTCTGTGCTAACCTAGTCATGAAACCCTTAAGCGGGGGGGACTGGTCATGGTGACAGTGGGCAGCTGGGGTGTAGTGTACTATGTGTACAGACAGAATACAGCAAACAACCAGGAGGTAATCCTTTCGAGCCATTGTTGAAGTGACAAGACACAGACGAGGGAGCAATGATATGGGAGCACAAGTCAGAAACCTGAGTGAAGGGAGTTAAATAAGGAAGCAGGAGTGGTTAGGGAGTGAAAAAAATGCAGTTGGGTGGAGCCAAGGAGCATTAGCCAATGACAATTTGAGGGGATTGGCCCAGCTCTTGGATAAAGAGCATTTAATAGAGGATGGGATGGGGCGGGTGGTGTGGGACAAAAAACAGAGAGCTGGCAGGGAGCCAGAGCAGAACAGCCACGGAGAGTCAAATCCCCTGTCGACCAATCACTGCAAAAGTCATAGGGCAACAGTCAATAGTTCACACTTAGGAGCAGGCTTCATCCAATAAGAGCTCCAAGGTATCTCTCTGAGGCAGTCTGAGGGCTTACCCTCCACCACTCCTGATTCCTTCCCTCCTTTTTGATGAAGTGCCTCCTTCCCCCTCTGCTTGGATATGTGTCCCTTCCCCTTCCTTTCTTGGTGATCTCACTTTGCTTTTGGTCACCCCTTGCCCCTTCTCCCATTGTCACCTCTCCCTTTTTCAGATGCCTCTGTGCTTTTTACCTGAGGAGGAGACAATCAACAGCTCCTCCACAAAACTCCATCCAAAGCCCCATTCTGTTGTGCTTGTGCTCTACCATTTTTGACTGCTCTGTATTCAATACCTGGAGAGTCTGTCTGCCCCTTCTTCTGGGAAATCCTGAGCACTCGAATCCTTGCCGCCCACTTCAGTTTTTAAATTTAGGCACTTGTTTATGTATTCTCCAATCCATTTCTCCAGTAGCCTGGTTCCCCTCCTGCCTAGGTTTAACCTATCAGGTGCGTAGAGAGCTTTATCATCTCTATTTCCCCTAGTTCCCTACATAACTAAATCTATCCTCCTTACACAATTCCCTCAAGTCAGTCATTAAACTCCTCTACCCTTCATTTCCTAGCTGTGCTGGCTCTATGCACTGCCATCCTTTCTGTGAAGGCTACCAACCTAGCCTCCCCCCTACAGACCTGCCCCACAACTTAGAACCTATTCACAGAGGAAGGGGAAGGTGAGGGAACACAGACACGTGTCAAGAGCATCAAAGAAAGGGAGGTGGACACTAGTCCATTTACCAAGGAGAGAGTCTTGAAGGAACTTACAAATCTGAATGTGGACAAGGCAATGGCACCAGATGGGGTGCATCCAATGATATTGAGGAAGCTCATAGAGGTGCCTGATGCACCTCATACAGCCCTGTTCAACTACTTACTGGAGATGGGAGTGGTTCTGGAGGACTGGAGGTGGGCAGACATTGTTCCACTTCACAAAAGTGGTAGCAGGGAGGAGGCTGGCAATTACTGGTGAGTCAGCCTGACTTCAGGTTGGGGAAATTAATGGAATCACTACTGGAAGAAAGGATTGTGGAATATATTGAATACAGTGGCTTACAAGATCTGAAGCAGCATGGATTCATTTGAGGTAGGTCATGTCAAAAAAATCTGATAGATTTCTTTGACTAGGTTACCAGGGAATTAGATCAGGGTGGAGTGGTGGATGTGGCCTACCTAGAGTTCAGTAAGGCCTTCAACACTGTTCCAAAAAGGAGACTCATAAACAAACTGGGCAGCCTAGATGTGGGGCCAAAGGTGGTAAACTGGGTAAGGAATTGGTTAGGGGACAAGAGATAGAGGGTGGTGGTATTCAGAGTTCACTCTGAGGAAGGAAGGGTAACCAACGGAGTGCCACAGGGATCAGTACTGGGATTTGTCCTCCATAATGTCCTTATTAGTGACATTGCAGAAGGTCTAGAAGGGAAGGTATGCTGTTTTGCTGATGACACTAAAATCCACAATAGGGTAGATACTCAAGGGGGGTGAAAAAAATTATTAAACATCTAAGGAATCTAGTGGTGAAGGGTGTGGCAGCTAAGTTTCAATGCAAAGAAGTGCAAAATCATTCACTTGGGGCACAGAAACCCAGGGCAGGAATACAAAATAGGGGGTGTAGAATTAACAACCACCAAACAAGAAAGAGACCTGGGGGTAGTCATATCTGATGACCTAAAGGTGGTCAGAAAGTGTGACAAAGCAGTGGGCAGAGCTAGTGGGTTGCTGGGGTGTATAGGGAGGGGTATCACCAGCAGAAATAGAGAGGTGGTGTTACTGCTGTATAGATCAGTGGTGAGACAGACCTCACCTAGAGTACAGTGTCCAGTTCTGGAGACCATGGGCCCAATTCAAGAAGGATGACACAGGGCTTGCACTAAGCCTCACATCATCCATCGAATTTGGCACAACTGTGCCAAAGCCCTTCAGTGCAATGCAGCCCAATTCTCAAAGGGTTGGTGCAGCTCCAACAGTTTCCTCATATTACAGCAGCTTGCACCACTGTTTTAGCACAAACCCCATAATATGGGTCCACCAATGGTGCACAGGTATACGGGGGGAGCTAGTCTAACCTGTTGCATTTGGCACAGGGGACATGCAGCTGTGGGTTTGTGGCAGGTGTAATACTGAAATGCACTTGCCTCATGGTTTAAGGTAATTTGCCCCTGCAACAAACCCTCTGTCACAAGTCCCCTGCACTGAGCCAAATCTCTTAATGAATCACACTTCACACCTTTGAAAGGAGATAGACAGATTAGAAGAAGTCCAGAAGAGGGCAACTAAAATGGCACAGGGTCTGCATCAAAAGCCCTATGAGGAGAGCCTAAAGGACCTCAATATTGTACACCCTGGAGGAAAGGAGGGTTAGGAGGACTATGATAGAGAATTTAAAATATCTTTCGGGTACAGTCTAAATAAGGTTCAAGAGGGAAGCATTTTTCAGAAAAAAAAGATGCTCAAGAACAATGGGACATGCAATGAAGTTGGAGGGGGTAGACTCAGGGGAGATGTGACAAAGTACTTTTTCACAGAAAGAGTGGTAGATGCATGGAACAGCCTAGCAGCAGAGGTGCTGAGGGGAAAAATGGTAATGGGACTCAAGGATGCATAGGATAGGCATGAGGGAACCTTAGTGTTAAGGAAAGGGGGGTTAAAATGGGATATCAAGTAGGGTCTGCATTGTAACAGCAGGTAAGGAAAATAGCCAGACTTGCTGGGCCAGGCTGTCCTTATCTGCCATCAAATTCCATGTTTCTCTCCTGCACTGTCTTTACCTTACATCCAGCTAGGTCATTGGTACCTAGCTGAACAAACACATGTGGCTTTCCCCTGTGTGAGAGGGTCAATTATATGGCCTATGGGCTCTGCTTTCTTTCCCAGGAGGCACTGCCCTCCCCTCTCCTAACCCATCTCATTCCCTTCAGTGTTGAATCCCCTATTCAATGACTCTACGTAGTCTATTTTAATTTTTATTTAACTGAATAAGTAAGAAATACAAGTGAAGCAACATACTAGTACAAAAGTCTGACTTCCCTGGTCTATGTCATATTGCTCCAGCACCAGTGGCAAGAAACCTTCTGTTTATTATTTTTTGTTGACCGGAGTAAGTAAGAAATACAAGAGAAACAAAGTTACTAGTACACAATCGAAAGTGCCCCGGTGTGGCCAATAGCTTTGTCAGTGGTAATAGGAGCCTCAGTTTGTCAGAAGACTGATTCTTTAGAAAGTGAAAAAAAAAAGTCTGGGTGAAGAGGAGAATCCTCAAAGAAATTTTACAGCAAAACCTTCAAAAAGTAGCTGCTCTGCTGTGCCATAATTTTTTATGTGATCAAAATGTTGCACCAGGCATTAAATACCCTATCTCCATCTCCACAGTGAAACTACTTACAGTCTCAAGCATCCAACACCTAAAAAATGAGGGAATAGAAACATCTGCTAACACAAACCCACAGTTAAAAAGCATGTTCAAGACAGGATGAATCTGTGGCACCTGCCCCTAAGAAAAGCAAAGGTGGTACTAGTACAGCAGGCATTTATTGTAGTGAAAAAGATACAGATGTTACAGGTACAGCTCACAGTGGGGTTGAAAGAATGGCCACTTATGTTAAAAAGAGTTTTTAATGCTCATGATAAGTCCACAAGCACTATTAGCGCTGATACTGATAATAATGATGACCATGAGAATGATTAACAGTATACATGGATACCGAGGCAGCCCCATAATTATTATTTAACAAGAACATGCAGTTATTGATTTTTTAGTTCTTTTAAATTTGTTAACCAGATAAGAACCCAAGGGCATAAATACCTATTTTCATGGGTGACCCGGATACATACACACATATTTATTTATTTATTTAAAAAGTTTCACCTGGAAAGGCTTACTGAGTCATAACAGCTTGTTTCAAGATGTGTCCTGGAGGAAGGGGAAATAGGAAATACAATTTGTGTATACATAAAGATACAATAAAATAACACATCATACATTGATATAAAAATAAACAACTAAAGCAATGACCAGCTTAATGTGTGAAGAGGACAACTCATTAGAAATAAAATATTGCACATTCCAAACTAGAAATTGGAGGCCTGTCCCTTAGCAGAGGCAGAATAGGTGAGGGGAAAGAGACTATATAACTAAGCTGACTGAAGAATGGACAAGTAGGAGTGGAATAGGGTAAAGGGGGGGGGAACATTCAACACCCTGGGATGCACACCCCACAAGAACCGGGCTCGGCAGGGTGCAGACCCTGACTGAATACTTGTTTCCCAGGCCTGCAAGGAGAGAGATAGTGTAGTAAGGGGGAGGCAAACCTTTGACCTACTGCAGTGCAAACCACACAAGGGCCCGACACTGCTCGATGCACACCTAGTCAGTGTCATGGGTTACCGGTTTGCCTGAAGAAGGTAGGAACAGGGAATGGGAAGGAGTAGTTTGACACAGTTTTGAAAGATAAAAGAGGTGGGGATGGGCTATGTGGGAAGTTGGTTAGGTACAGTTGTTGGATGGGGAAATGTAATTGTGAAGAAGAGAGGATAATGAATGAGTGGATGGGGCAGCATGGATAGCTAAGAAGACAGGATAATGAACGATTGGACAGGGCAGAGTGTATAGCTAAGAGAAGGGAGTTCCAACTTTTCAGGAAATGGAAGTAGAAAGCAGCCTGACCTGAAGTGGAAGGTCTGACAGGGAGGGCTAGGGTCCAGTAGTCAGAGTTACAGAAAGAGTAGGTGGGAAGAGGAGGGATGGAGAAGAAGGTAGTGAGATGGGGGAAGGGAGCTGAGCCAGTACTTCCTGACTAGGGAGGAACAGTGGGTGAGGCATATGGCCTCAAGGTGATGGAAGGAGAGAGAGCTATAAAGGTCACAATGGTGTATACAGGGTGGACAGTCAAGAGCAAACTGATGAAAGGAATGGAAAAGGGGTGTCCAGTCTGGTTTGGTTAGAATTAGAGGGTACACTGTAGACTATGTCACCATTGTAAAAAAATTGGGATGATCATTTTCTGGACAACTTCATGGCAGACCTGTAAGGGGAGTCAACCTCAGTGTCTGTACAGAGCACCTAGTTTGGGGAGCGTTTTTTTGTGGATGGTATCCACATGTTCAGAAAAGTTGAGGTGCCGGTCGAGCCTGAGGTATTTCAAGGAGGTAACATACTCTAATATGGTCCCTTCGAGGGTGTGGAAGGATGGTGTGGCAGTAAGCCAAGAGAGCTTTTTGCCTTGTGCCAAAGGTCATAGAGACCATCATCTTAGCATAGAGGGACAATTGATTTGAGCAAAACCAGAGTTGGACTTTATTGAAGTCCAGCTGTAGGCTGGTCACCACATCAGAGTGGGAGGTGCTGGAGGCATACAGAATAGTATCATCTGTGTACATGTTAATAGACATGGAGGAGCAGGCAGCAGGAAGGTCATTTAAGAATATCAAAAAAGGTAACAGGCCGAGGACTGACCCTTGAGGGACTCCAGTGTTGATGGGGATGAGGGAGAGGGAGTTGCTTATTCTGACTAATTGAGTCCTCCCCACAAGATAGGAACAGAACCAGCTAGTGGCAGTTTCAGAGATCCCAGCTGCTGCAAGCTTGTTGAGGAGAAGGGTGTGGGCAATGGTGTTGAAGGCTTTGGCCAAGTCAACAAAGATGACAGAGTTGATGTGGCCCTGATCCTTGCCAGAGAGACTGGAATCAGTAAACTGGAGAAGGGAGGTTGTGGTGGAGTGGGCCTTATGAAAACCAGACTGGGAAGGGGTGAAGGAGGAGAAGTCAAGGAAAGGGGAAAGTTGTGTCAGTACACAGTATACACAAATTACATAAATGGTGCATTAAGGCAAAATAAATCAAAAATATTATAAAGACTAGTCCACAATATACTTAATAGTTATATTCATTAAGAAATTATCAATCTGTCTGGCCATTTGCAAATGGAACTTGCAAGACAAAATATCTTGAGAGCAGATCTGAAAACAGAATCAGTTTGCAGAATTAAATCTGCTAATGTATTTCAAGTTTTTATGGACTGGTATAAAGAATATTTTTGACCTAGAGATGTGCTAAACTTAGGAAGTCTAGATTTTGGTTAATGGGAGGATCTAACAAAAGAAGTAGAAGTAATCGGGTTAATTAAATCCATAAACAAGACTTGATCTGTGTTTTTGAGAAATTTATGAAAACTTAACAATGTAGAATAAGTACCTCTTGAATCAAATGAGTACTACTTTAGAGAGCTACAAAGATTGCAATGATGAGAATTCCATGAAGAAGAAAACAAAATGACAAATGAAATTGTACAGAACCTGAACCTTTGAAATAAGTGGTTTGGATGCAGTACAATATATTGGTTACCAGACAGTGAACCAGAAAGTCCAGCTGATTTCCAGTTCTAGTTGTAGAGCTATCAAACTTTGGAGGAGACTAAGCAGGAACAAGATGTTCTTATGCCAGGCACAAAAACTAAAAGGGCTGCATCTGCAGTGCAGCTTGATTTTTTTTTCATCTTGACCGGAATAACATCTATAATGCTATACATGTACAGTGTAAAAAAGTTATCAACAGATGAAATGTAGTAATCTTTGCACAACACCTATGATGAGTCACTTACTCTAATGACACCCAAACCTGAGAATAAAGTTAATGGTGGTGGTGGGGGTGGGGAGGGTGCAAAGAAGCATATAATTATAGGTATTTAGGTGTAGATTTATATCAATGGAGATTCTACTCCACCCTTCCAACTCACTATACAGTGATGATCCAACAGCCATCCCAGGTGTCCATGAGTGCATCTAACTGTTTTTTCAAACTGCCTAAGTTTGATGAACTGTGACATATTGAGGCAAGTTATTCCAGTGTTTAATCACTTTCTAAGTGCAGTAAGATCCCTTTTTATTAGTCTTGCATAATTTACCAAACATTGTTTATTATGATTTCTAGTATCATAGAAATAGTGCCATTAAAATCCCAATTCAGGCAGTAATTCCTCATTCTTAATTAGATTATACAAGATGAGGTCCTCTCTTAGATGCCTCCTTTCTAGACTATGCAGCCACAGATGTGTCAATCAGGTTTTATAATCTAAATCATCAAGTCCATAAATCACTTTGATAAATCTCCTCAGCACTCTTTCCTTATTGTATATATCTCGCTTCCGATATGGTGACCAGATCTGGGAACAATAATCCAAATTCAGTCTAGTCGGGGACCTATTGAGGGGAAAAATAACATCACTTTGTCTACTGACAAAATTTTTTCTAATACAATCCAACATTTTAGATGATTTAGCCACTGTGGTAGAGCTATTTGATCTGAGTTATAAATTGGATTAAATTATAACCCCTAAATCTCTTTCCTCACTATGGGTCCTTAACTCTAAAGCTCCCTAATTATATGTAGCATACATGTTGTTGTTAACTATATGTATAACCACACATTTGTGTGGGTTAAACTGCATATCCCAGATCATGGTCCAGTTGAATAGGGTATCTAGATCAGCCTGAGTCTTTGTGATATCTTCATAATTATTAAATCTGCCACCTACAGTATTTTGGTGTCATTAGCAAACTTGTTCATGAAACCATTTAACACCAAATGCAAGTCATTAATGTGGATATTAAACAGCAAGGGGCCCAGGACAGAACCCAGGGGTACCCACTTGCTACTTCAACATAATTTGATACAGCACCCCTGACCCTTACGCTGTGTTCACTACCTATTAACCAATGGCTAATTCATTCCACTACTCTACCATCAACATTTATTGTTGTGGAGCTTTTGTCTGAAAGAGTCACTTCATCGGATACCCACCATCTCACAGAACTGGCTTACACAAATATGTTGTGAATTCTAAGTAGGAACCCAATGGTGGTGCATCATTGTCTATCTCATACAGTAGTTCTTTCACATTCTCTAAGGTTGAAGGTATGCCAATGTCACTGGGTTGGGCTGGATCAGTCAAAAGACAGCTTCAAGTACTCCAGTAGTTCAGAAATAGTTAATTGTAACAGAATAATTTGAAATATTTCCATATACAGCATGAACAAAGTCATCCATTGACACAAATACTAACCAAGGCAATCACAACAATAATAGCAATGGATTTCTGTCTCTTCTAATGTGAAGAGGCTGTTGGTTTTCAGTCTCAGTGCAGTGCCACTTTACCAGGTGCCATTCATCTTTTTTTCCAGAAAACTAATGCCAAATATGTACCATGAACTGCGTCAACAAGTTGATCATGCTTAAATGACAACATTTGTCCCTAGAATACATATTACAACTACTGCATGAGGAGAAGTTACCAAACTATTGACTACATGAGAAGTAACTGCCCTCTGTGTTTTGCCCACTACTCTGCTTCAGTTTCCAGTCCTACTACTAGTGATAAGATGCAGCAGCCTTTCATAAAACAAGCTGCCTTGTGCATAACTACATTTGAAAAAGATTACTCAGGCACAAACACATTAGTGAAACTAGACAGACAATTTAAGGAATGTCTGTCTTGTTTTGGCCTGTCAGTTGGCTTTGTGGCATCTGATAATGGTAGTAACATTCTAAAGGCAGTGTGGCTTGCTGCATTTACACTTGTCCAGTGTTTTGATTAGAGCATAAATGTGAGGTTACACTGAGTTTCTTAAGGAAGACCAAAGTATGCAGAATATACTTGCTTTTGCCTCTAAAATCTGTGGCCATTTTAGCCACTCTTCAAAGGCTTGCAAGATCCTACAAGCCCCAGAAAAAGAGAACAATCAGCTAATGCAAGAATCATTACTCAGGGGTATTCAACCTTCTATATGTCACATCCTGAGATACATGTTTGTGTACTGGGGAGCAAAAGATGCCATTTAGCTATATTTTTTATTTGTAAATAATGCTTTCCAAAGAAGGTGAAAGCATAATAGTGTGAACCATTTTTCTGTAAGAAGAGGAACAGACGCTGTTTCGGCTGAGTAATGATCTGATTTCCTAAGGGCTTCACAAAGTGCCTGTAGTCCCTGAGGGATTCTTGTGCAAAGTGATTTCTATATTCCTGAGAAAGGAGGCCTTTTGAATTTATAGACTAGGGGCCCAGTGGCCCCTGGCCTTAATATGAGATTTGATTTGGCTCCTTTCTGGTATTAGTATTGTGGAAACATAGAAGCTTAGATAATGGTGACACAAAAAGGCCTCACTATCCATCTAGTTTACCCAGCCCTAGCTGCTGTGTTTTGTGAGCACCGGAGTGGTCACTCACATCCCCATCTCCCATTCTATTCTACCCCTGCACTTTTATTATCCTCTTACGCCTGTCTCAACTATGCTTATATCTTACTACTGTTTTGGCACAGACCACTTTCCTTGTCAGCTTGTTCCCCTTATCCATCACCTGCTCTGTAAAGAATCACTTTTGTTCAACCTTTTGGAATTTCTCTCCTGTCAGTTTTCATAGAGTCCCCCCTTGTGTCCATATCTGTACCCACTGTGAGAAAATTCCTCCTGTCCACCCTGTCTATCCCCTGAAGAAAGTTGAAGGTCTCAACTATGTCACCCTTCTCCTTCCTGGTCTGTATTGTGTACATGTTCAGTTACTTTAGGCTTTCCTTATAGGGCTTCCAAAGCTGTTCTGAATCATCTCAGTGATCCTCCCCTGCATGGCATGTACCCTATCACTATCCTTCCTCAAGTGAGGACTCCAAATTTGCATGCAGTAACTCCAGCTGTTGCCACACCAGGGATCTGTACAGCAACAGGATCACCTTCCATCTCCTATTGCTGATGCCCCTGTCCTTGCTCTTCAGCATTCTATTTGCCCTGCCCACATCTCTAATACACTGCATTAATTGCTTCAGGTTGTTCATAATTATTACCCCTAGATCTCTTTCCTTCAGTTGTCTCATCTATCTTCACACACCCCCATCCTTTACTTGTTCTTGGGTTCCTGGCCCCAGTGCTACTGCATAACCATGAACTTTACTCACTAAATGTAAGCCACCAGACTGTGAACCATTTACCTAGGTTCTCCAGATTCTCCTTCACTACCATTACTATCTCCTCATTGTCCATTCTACTGCAGCTTTTGGTGTCATCTGTGAAGAGGCAGATCTTTCCCGAATCCACTCCCCAATGATGCAAATGAAGACATTAAAAGGAACTGCACCTAAGGCAGATTACTGTGGGACCCCACATGTGACATCCCTCACCTCTGACAATTCCCTGTTCAAGTTTACACTTTGCATTCTTCCACTCAGCTGATTCCTGATCCACCCCATAATTCTTCCTCCTGCCCCCAGGTCTCTAAATTCTTTAATCAGATATTCATTGGGGACTGAGTCGAAGACCTTGCTAAAAGTCCAAGTATTACCCATCCGTTGCCTGGCCTATATCAGCTGCTTTTGTGGCCCAGTCAGGAAGACTGTCATATTGAGCAGACATGACCTTCTCTAGGTGAACCCATATTGCTTTATGTCCTGGAGTCCATTTACCTCCAAGAATTTCACCAGTCTTCCCTTTCTGATGACTCTAGCATCTTACATACAATGGACTCCAGGCTTACTGGCCTATTGTTCCTTGGTTCATCTTTTTTTCTACTCTTATACAGGGTCATATTTGTTGTCTTCCAATTTCTTGGCACTACCCCTGATTCCATGCACTCCATTATTTTTTTTCTTCCTTTTGGTAACCAGGTAAGGCCCACTAGGCACAAGTGCCTGTTTACAAGGGTGACCTGGGAGCACTTGGGTGGTTAAGTGACTTGCTTAGAGTTACACAGTATGCAAGTGGCAGTTGTGGGAATCAAACCCAGGTCTGCTGGATCTACCAAGCTCATTCACAGCTCATTACTCTAACCTCTAGGCTATACTGCCAGCCCCACACTTAAAGGGTATGCTCTCAAAATGCTAATAGAGTATAATTGAATGAACCACATACATCTAAATATAGAACCAAACTCACAATCTGCAAGGAATAATATTTTATTGTGGTTAAAGACACATATCAGAAATGTATTTGAAAAACAAGGAGCAAATGACAAATACAATAAATACGAGCAAAATGGAAAATTAATCAAAGCAAGGACAGAGTGAGAGAACCAATATACCATCTCAGACAGATCTGAAAGGAATCCCTAATTGCACCAAACTGTTGAAAAGATCTTCCAAGGATTTGGCCAGCTCTTCCCACATTTCTTTTAGCACTTTGGGGTGCAGCCCATTCTGGATCTTGATTTATCCGCTTTTAAGAACTTTAAGAGTGTCTAGATTTCTATCCATAGTTATTGACTACACTGTATGTTAATTTCAACCCCTCTTTTAACCCATAGCTTTTATTCTGGTAATGGATAATTTTCCTCTACAATAAATACTGAACAGAAATACTCATTGATCATGTTTGCCTTTGTCTTCTTCCCTTCCTAACATTATTCACCAGACTTCGATCGAACAATACCCTCCTTAGTTTTGTGTTTTTCTCTGATGTAGTTGAAAACTTCCCCTTCTTTAATCCCTCCACTATCCTCACTTCTATGTCTGACTTTGTCCTTCATACCTTCCTGTTGGCCTCTCTCATACAGGTCTGTTGTATCTCCCTGTTCTCTTCTGTCTGTCTGTCCTTGTAGATTGAAGATTTCCTACTTTTCTCCATTACTGCCTGTCATACCTCCATTGTGTACAACAATTGCCCTTTTCTCCTCCTGTTTTTCTCTATTGTACCAATACTGAGAGGTGTAGCATCTAATAACCCATTTTATTAGACCTCATTTTCTGTATACTCCACCACATCCCCAAACCCCCATTAGTTTTCCTGAATAGCACCCTCAAGTAAGTAAATTTGGCCCTCCTGAATTTTTGTTAGTGAATTCTTACTAACGAACATACGGACATATAAAATGCCAGTAGAAATAGGCCTCACCGTCTGTCGAGTCTGCTCAATTGTGTAGCTAGACTCTCATCTCGCAGCTGCCCTCCCACTCCTCTCCTTAGATTTCTAGATACCTTTAGATATCTCCTTTAGATACTTCCATCCTGCAACTTTATTTTGAACCATACAGTGTGTGATGATCACTACATCCCAAAGGCTTGCAAACTGAGATCTCCTTTATGCTGTCCTAGTTTGTGAAGACTAGATCTAGAGTAGTGCCCTCCTGTATTACTTGATCTTCCATTTCTGTGAGGATGGCCTCTTCCAAAGTGTAACACCATCCAATTTCTAGAACTCATTGCTACTGGAGCACACCAGTCCACATTAAGAATATTAAATTACCCCATCATCAGCATTTTCCCCCATTCCAATACCCTTCAGACCCCCTTCACCATCTCCGTCTTTTCATTGTGCTTTTGTTTTGTTTCATTATGGCCCACTATCTCTCCTTCTTTTCAATTTCTGTCCCCCTTACTCAACACTCCCCTCCATCTGTCCTTTGCCAATTTTCCCTTATCCTCCTGCCCTTCACCTTTTCCTTTTCTCTTCATTCTTCTCCCCACATCACAACCCCTCCATCATCCTGCCTTATTCATACCCAAAAACTACCTCAAAACCCCTCCTCCTCCTCTGAATAAGACTTGAATAAGCTATGTTGCTATTTTGATGGGGATTGGTGAATGCTCTTTGATACTGAAACAACATTTTATTCATCTGTTTTCTTGTATTCTTACAGGATGTTATTTTCATTCCAGCTTTGTGGATAATATTCTTTTTCCTATATTTGGCTGCTGGCCATATTTATCCATATTATATTTTTGCAATGGACGTTTTCTTGAACTTGTAAAGATTTTCCCCTTTTAGAAATTTTTGTAATTCTGATTTTGTACATACTGTATGTATAATTTTTAGTATTATATATTTACTGCTGGTTTGCCTACCTCTCAGCACTAGTGGTTGTATTAACTGGTATTTGTTTTTTAGGTACTGTGATTTTAAATATTGACTATTTAAAGAGTATCCAGTTGGAGAAGAATACCTTAAATAAATGCCTGATTTTGAAAAGCATCAGTCTTTTGGGGAGTCTCACCAGTGGGTTTTAATCTTTTTGTGCAATAAAAGCCTTTTTACCTGGGATATGAATGGGTGGCAGTGATGTAGCACTATGCTTGTTTTTCCTTTTGCATTGCTTTTCTTTTCCATGTGCGCCGATATTCTCAAAGCTACCAATTTCTGTCCCTGCAAACTACATTTCTCCAGCTCTGTTACATATGAGACCCATTGCAATTAGGCATGAATGACAACTTTCAGATCTATACTCACTCAATGGTAGTTTTTGACACTGGACTGGCTACCCAGGAGTGGGCTTTTTTTTGGGGGGGGGGTGTCAAGCTGCTTCACTGGCACTGGGGTGGGCTCTTGGTATTGTGAATATATTTGTAGAAAATGCAAGGTGGCAGGGAGAGCTCCCAGTGTTGCAATAAAGTCTGGGGAAAAAACTGGCTTCTGGGAATTAGTTATTTTTCTTTTTTTCCAGTTAGAAAACAAGGAAGTAAAAATATGTTTACACATCTATGAACACAATGCAAAAACATATTTTTTGCTTCCTGGTTTAATATGTAAAATGTTTTATGTTTGCATACTAGTACAAATGAAAAATAGCTATTATAAAATTCAAGCAAATTCCATTTTATGCATGAACAGCTATGGCACATTTAAATTGTTATAACTTTAAATCTATTTAACTTTTTGTTCCCCAAACTACAAAAGCCCTACCCTTAGGAAAGAAGCTAACAAACCTGAAAGCTTCAGGTTTCAAATCTCACTCATTTTTCAGTTATAGGTGAGCAAACAATTTTGCAGTATACATTTTTACTACTCTATAATTCAAAATCAGCTCACCTTAACTCTAGCATATTTTTTTCAGTTTATATGATCCTGCCACAAATGTATGCATGGCAAATTTCATGCCTCTAGGTCCAAAGGCAGCTGAGCTACTGTATAAGCATCTGAAAATGGTGCTTTAATAGTAGTGCCTATTCAACCCTACACCACAGTAGTTAAAGATGTTTGATTTACTTGTGCCCATACTATGTTCTAATTTCCTTAAGGTAGGAATTACCAGATAATAGTATTGATTGGGTTATATTTATGTAGATCCACACAGGTCTAGAGCACAATAGAAGAAATGTTATTCAACGTACTTAAGGTAAATGTTGACAACAAATAATCTGGTCACACTAAAACTGTAAATATGTGCAGGAGAAAACCACATGGCATCTATTCTGTGGTCTATTAATATACAAATGAACTGTCTAGGAACAACCCAAATACTTAATATAGCATTGAAGAGGTAAAAATGGAATATGTATTTTATTTATTTATTTATTTATTTCAGAGTTTAACCAGGAGGGCATGCTGAGCGGAGTACCACTCGATTCCAGATGTGTCCTGGGGTTAAGAGAACTGGCAATACAGAGAATAAACAAATAGCTGTATAAAATATTCACAGATCAACAACAATTGCAACCGTACAAGTAATGAGAGGTGAATACGAGTGGACAGAGCAGACAATTTAGCATACAGATAATATTGTGTTTGATTGCTAGACTGATGTGGTCAAATACCAGATGTGTGTAGGCTGAAAAGCCCAGTGTAGGGTTGGAAGAGTTGGTCTAAGTCAAGGTGCATTGATTTAGAGGCAAGTCCTCTTCGAAGCCCTGTTGGAGGGGCAGAGAGACCAGGTTAGGGGTGTGAGTCGACCATAGGCTAGAAAGGAGAGGGCAGTGGGCAGTTGGGCATGGTACAGAAGTGACCAGAAGGCTTGCGGCGCTAGGTGCATGCACAGCTGGTGGAGAAGTGGGCATAGAGGAGGGCATTGAGGCTCTTAGAGTTTGTGGTATGCCTAATGATAGAAGGCAAAGTATTCCAAATGTTGGGCAACCGGTATTTGAAGGCAGCTTGGCCTTTGGAGAAACCCATAAAGGGGATATGTAGGAGCCTGGAATCAGTGCTCCTAAGGGCGTAGACTGATGGTGGCCTTGTTGAGAGGGTGGCTTTGAGGTAAGGGGGAAGCGACTGAGTCCAGTATTTTGCTATGACCCTGGTGCAGTGGATCTGTCTCCGGTCCTGTAGTGAGGGTAGGACTAGCGAGCTATAGAGGCTGCAGTGGTGAGCCTTTTGAGGACAGTCCAAGATGAACCAGCAGAAAGAATGGAAGACTGTGTTAAGGCTGGCTAGGGAAGAGAGGGGGGCTGAGCTGTAGACTGTGTGTCCGTAATCTATAAAAGGGAAATTCATCTTTTGAACAATTTCCATCCTGGGCGAAATGGGGATGCAGCCCTTGTTGCGGTATAGGGTGCCAAGTTTAGGGTGCAACTTCTTATGAAAAGATTCAATGTGAGAGGAGAAGTCAAGGTGCTGGTCTATCAAGACCCCTAGGTATCTGAAGGAGGTACATGCCTGTATTTGAGTCCTGTCCAAGGTAAAGTAAGAGGGATGAACCACCAGGTGGGAGAGTCTAGCCGGTGAGCCAAAAGTTAACGAGAAGGTTTTCTTAGAGTTTAGGATCAATTGGTTGGAGCAGAACCAATGCTGAACAGGGTTGAAATTCTGTTGGAGTGCAGAGGACACTTCAGTGATGGAGGGGCCAGTGGCAAACTGTACGGTGTCATCCGCATACATGTGGATGGATGTGCATGGGCAGGCAGATGGGAGATCATTTAGAAAAATGGAGAAAAGTATTGGGCCCCAGAATGAGCCTTGAGGGACACTGGTAGAGACTGGCAGGGGGTTTGAGGTGCATGGGCCAATTTTTACAGATTGGTGTCCGCCTTCCAGGTAAGAACGAAACCAGCTGGAGGCATGATCAGTGAGTCTGGCGTTTTTTAATTTGGTTAGTGGCAGGGAGTGGGAGACGGTATCGAAGGCCTTGGCGAGGTTGATGAAAATGGCCAAGGTGATGTGCCCTTTATCCATCCCGGTGAGGATGGCATCAGTGATTCTTAGTAGAGAGGTGATGGTGGAGTGTGATTTGCGGAACCCAGACTGGTAGGGGTTAAAGAAGGAGGATGCATCTAGGTACGAGGTGAGTTGGGCGAGAACAAGTCTTTCCTGAAGCTTGGCCAGTATGGGGAGGAGGGAGATGGGTCGGTAATTTCCCAGAGAGGAGAGGTCACCGCCTTTAGGGAGGGGGATGACTGTGGCCTGCTTTCAGTCAGCAGGGATTTCTGCTGTTGAGAAGGAGAGATTAAAGAGGTCAGCAATTGGGGTGGCGATGGCGGGAGCAGACAGATGTAACATTTTGGTGTCCAGGCCCATGGGGCATTTGCCTTTGTTTGGGTTGAGAGCCTGCAGAGCAATAAGCACTTTGACCGGAAAGACATGGCGAAAGGAAAAGCTGGGGGGCAGGGAGGGTGGCGATGAATTCGGGGGATTGCATGATGCAGGTTGCGGGAGGGCCGATAGGAGAGAGTCTGCGCAGCTGATGAAAAACTTGTTGAAAGCGGTGACCACTTCACCAGGGTCAGAGACAGTAGTGCCTTGGATGGTTACGGTCAGGGTAGGAGGTTGGGTGGGGGGGTCAGTAGTGATTTGATTGTTTTCCAGAAATTAGTGGGATGGTGAAGGTTAGAGTTGAAAGCCAAGCTGAAATAATTAGTTTTGGCCTGGCATACGAGTTTAGTGCAGGAGTTATGGAGGGTACGGTAGTGTTGGAGAGATAGTTGGGTGCCCGTGGTCTTGAAAATTTTCTATGCCTGATCCCTGGCGTGGAATTTGCAGATGATATCGGCGGAGATTCAGGGAAGGTGGGAGCCCTGACCCTAGATTTCCTCAGGGGAGCATTCCACACTGCAAGAGATTTGGTTTTGAAACTATCGAGTGTGTTGTTGACAGAGACTGCCTTGGGTATGAAAGACCAATCAACATGGGCTAGGTCATGCAGGAGAGCTGCTAGATCTAAGGATTTATAGGACCTAGTGAGCAGTGTCCTAGGTGGGGGTGCGGTGGGTCTGTGAACTTTCCTGACCATGTAGGTTATATGTGGTTACTTAGGGAGTCCAGGAGCAAACCCGTAGCTGAGATGCGATGGGGGCAAGAAGAGAGGGCCAAATCTAGGAGGGAATGATTCTGTGATTTATAGTTTAGTTGAGTGGGTTGGGAGATTAGCTGGGTGAGGTTTAGAGCATTTATCCTGGTGCACATCTTGACACTGTCACTTACAAGCCAATTAAGGTTGAAGTCGTCAAGGATGTGTATCTCCTCAGTGGCTGATGATGATTTTAGGGTATCCAGATGGTCTAGGACGCTGGTCAGGGGGATGCCAGGGGTACAGTAAGAACCAACCACATACAGTGGGGTTGAGAATGGGAGTGATAGTTTGATGAGAAGAGAGTCTATTTCTGGCGGTAGTGGAGAAAGATGTACCACTGTGAACTGGAGGCTGGTTGCAATGAACATGACGATGCCTCCGCCTCTTTTCTTGCCCTGACAGTCGTGTCTAATAAACGAGTAGCCAGGGATGGTGACTGCAGAATCCGTGTGGTGGGGCTTTAATCAAGTCTCCGATATGATCAGCATGTTAGGGCGTAGGGCTAGGATGGTGGGTTGCAGTGCAGTTACTTTATTTAGGATGCTGCAGATGTTAAGGTGCAGCAATTTGAGGCCGCTGGGGAGAGTAAGCGGAGTGGGGGGGTTTGAAGGCATGGGTCCAGGGTTGGCTTTGATATCCCCTGCTAACAGGAGTAGCAGCATAAGGAATTGTTTCATTTTGTGCCAGGTGGATTTGGGCCTGTGGGAGGAATGGAGTGCACTGGGCGTAGTGCTGCAAGAGGCAATAGTGTAAAGTATTGTCTTCACCGATTGAAAGGAGGTGGGGTAGAATGGTGGCACCAGGAAGCCAGTTGTTTAGTATGCCAGTGGGCTGTGTGGCGTAGGTAGAGGTTGAAAAGGTAGGTGAAGGAGAATTGCAGGGGCAGGTATGGGGAGAGTTTGGGTGCCATTTCAGATGAGTAGTCGGAGGTAGTGAAGCTACCAGGAAAGCAAGAGGTTGATGGGTAATAATCAAGCAATAAGGCACAACAGAGTGTGTGTTATTGTGTAATAGCATCCCTCCAAGGGTGGGGTGAAGCACAAGGTGAAGCCAAGTGCTTCCACAAACCCAGAAGTGATGTTATTACACAATAATGCACACCCTGGAGTGCTTTATTGCTATTATGCAATGGCTCATTTGTAAAGAGAACAGAAAAAATGAAAAAATAATGTTTTTTTGTAATTTATTTTATTTGATTTTTATGTGTGACTGTCTACCTATAGAAAAAAAAGACCAGTTTTTCTCTTTTCGAGTAGGTGGTGCTGTGGTGTGAATTATGCTGTCTGCTGCCTGAGATGGATAACGTTTCTCTGAATAATAGTGGAAACATTGGCTAAGCCCCCCCATCAGCTGTACACTTCATGGTTGAGGTAGGTAGGGGGATTTATTATTTATTTTTCTCTTGTACTGTTGTTAAAACAGTGAAACCATTTGTTAGTGTGAGCATGAAGATACTTAATGAAGACTTACAGCACTGGCATTGAAGTCAGCTTGTGCTGTGAGAACTCGAGAATGGGAGAAGAAGGGAAACAGAGAAAGAAGTGAAAAACCCTTATGTGTGGGATTGCAATTTTAATAAGAGGAGAAGGGGGATGTGTGCCACTGGTCTGAGGAAGGGCAGTTTTATGGTGAGTACAGAAGAATGGTGATCAGTGGCAGTGATCAGACTTCAGCAGTTTCAAGCATGATCACTGGTTGCGCGATTGGCAGTTTTGGTCTATGCAGTTTACTGAAGTCACTCACTTGATGTTTTCAGTGAGAGAAAAAGAAAGATTCTTTGAAATGCAGACTTGTGTTTTCTGCAATTGTTTTAACTTCCATGTATGTGTGTGGGGGGGAGGTGGTGGTGGGAGGGCTATGACTGGGAGGGTGGTGGTGCTGAACTGTTTTACAGCTGTGGGTACTTCTAAAGCATGACATGATCTCTGTCAATGCTATGCAGTCATGTGTGTGCCTGAACTTCATACAGTGATGTTATTGAGTAATAACATCACTGTTCCAGGCACGCACTGACCAATCAGAGATCAGGAAATTTCCTTGCCATTGTATAATTCATAATATGAAGTCCATTTCTAAAGCAGTAGGGCATATGGGGAGGCAATCAGGATGCTGGGGTGTACTAGTTGGAGATTAATCAGTCACAAAAAGGAAGGGATTGTCTCTAGATTCACATCCAGAAATAACCCAGGCCACACTGTATTGCTTTGGATGCTCGCTGGCAGGCTCTATTTTTAATTAAGGCATGGAGAATTCATAAACTTTACAACCCAATTTCAGACTAACAATTCAATATTTACAAATTGGACATAACAGTCCCTAAATCTCTCCTGGGGCATAACAGCCCCATCTTCCTTCTCTTGTGGTTCTTCTTCCGGGTCTCTTCCTCTTGCGTCACTGCTTCTCGGGGCCCAGACATCGTGATCCTGCCCCCCCCTTTTCTTTACCATAACCAGGTACCACCTGACCCGGACCATTTTCCCTCTACTAGACATGGACTCAGTTAATCCACCTCCTAGTCCTATATCCAACCCCGTTCCTCCCCATTACTCCCATGCATGGGCTCTCTTTGTCCCCAGCCTGTGGTACCTACCCCCTGCACCCCCTTTCCCTCTAGCTCCCGACCCTTCCTCTTCTCCTCCTTCCCTTTCCTTCTTTCTGTCCCTTTCCCACAGCTGGCAGGGCTCCACCTAGCCCTCTGGACCCCGACCGCCCTGCTGTGGCCCCCCTTTTGCCCATGCCAGGCCCTTCTATCAGTGCTTCCCTCTTGCACCTTCCTATCCTGCTGATGTTCCTACATCTCTCTTTCTTGTCAGGTGGGTGGGTGGGAAATTCCAGCAAGAAAGGGGAGATCCTAAGCTTACCTGGCCTTAAGTAGTCCCTAAGGACCCTTACCTCAGGCCCCTATTAGCCCCTCCCCCTTTGCCCAATAGCCAGTGAGCTCTGACCCCTGTCATATGACCCTTTACTGAGGTCATAACTCCACCCCAACCCCCTGCTGACCCCACCCCCCCTTCACTGTGTGTTCTTTCTAGCTGGTCAGCAGGACAACCTGGCTTGCCTTTGAAATGGCAAGCCCCATTATGCCATTGTATTGCTTGCTGGTGAGGCTACAACTTGAGTACTATATGCAGTTCTGAAGTCCATAACTGAAAAGGGACAGTAGCAGGCAAGAGACAATACAGTACAGGGCAATCAGGATGATACAGGGGCAGCATGGTAAGACAAAGGCTTACAAAGGCAGGTTAGGAAGCCTCAATATGTACTCTCTGGAAGACAGGAGAGAAAGTGGGCATCGTAGAGACATACAAATAACCTGCAGAAGTGCAAGAATGTGGACCACACAGAGCTTTTATACGTACAGTACATACATACATACTGTGCATACATAATGTTGGTAGATAAGGACCTATACTTCCCACCTAGTCTGCCCAGTATTACCCCTGCTACTGAGCTTGCCTGCCCCAGATTGTACCCATTCCTCCTTCCCCCCAGGATACCCATATGCCTATCCCATGCATGCTTGAAACCCGATACTATTTCTGTCTCTACTATACCACCTCCTCCGGCAGGTTGTTCCATGTATCCACCACCCTCTACATGAAAAAGTATTTCCTTGTGTTACCCTTAAAAAGTCCACCTTCCAGTTTCATACTGTGACCCCTAGTTGATGAGCATCCTTTCATTTGAAATAGGCTCCCCTTTTGCATCCTGTTAATACCTTTTAGACATTTGAAAGTCTCCATCATATCCCCCGTCTCTCCTATCCTCCATAGAGTACATGTCCAGCTCCCTCAATCTTTCCTCATAGGCCTTCCCCTGCATGCCCTGAACCACTCTAGTAGCCCTTCTCTGGACCGTCTCCACCTTCCTAATATCCCTCTTCAGGTGCAGTCTCGAGAACTGAACACAGAACTCCTGATGAGGTCTGACCAGGGCCATGTACATGGACATGATGACTTTCCTCCTTCTACTAGCAATTTCTCGACTCATACATCCCAGCATTCTGCTTGCCCTCCCCACTGCAGCCTGGCACTGATTTGCCACCTTCAGGTCAGATCAAATGATGACACCCAAGTCCCTCTCTTGTTCCACAACTGCTCTTTCCTACCCATTAATCACATGCTTCAGTCTGGGATTTCCATGCCCCATATGCATAATTTTGCATTTACCTGCATTGAAACCAAGCTTTCAGACCTTGGACCACCTTTCTAGCCTAACAAGGTCCTCCTTCATTCTTTCAACCCCATCCCAGGGTGTCCACTCTATTATATGGTGTCAGTGTCAGTGACTCACTAGGTAGCACACTTCCCTCTGAGGCCGGGAGATCAGAAGGTTGTGGGTTCTATCTCCACACCAGGCACTTGGGTTAATATCCCAATACTGACACTATCGTGCAGCATGATGGAGGTGCTGCACTCCTGAGGTGCCGTCTTTTGGACGAGACGTTAAACCAAGGTCCCATCTGCCTGTCCTGGTGGTAGTTCAGGTGGAAGTTAAAGATCCCATGGCACTTCTTGAAAAGAGTAGGGGAAAATTTTATTGACAAGAAAACTTATTCACAACACAATATAACATCTCAGATAATCTCTCTAATAATATCACTAGGAAAGTACATACAATTCATGTTACAGGAACATCTGAGTTTGTTATCCAAGGTAAACATTACCACAATTCTAAAAGCATTTGGCTGTGCATAGATTTCATTTCTAAACAGTACACGTTTCAAATCAGTCCCAATTTTCTGCAACAAAACTTGATGGGACTGGTCTATTTGCTGTAAAGTAAAAAGAAAAAACACTGTGTTGTCCAAATATGCCATTTCAATACTGTAAAAACAACATTCAAAGTGTCAGTGTTCCATTTATGCCATTGTCGTGTAAAAATCCCATATATTAAATTTAGATAAGATACAGAGGCAAACAAAGGCTCATGCCAACTAATGCAAGAAAAGCCCCAAAACTCTGTATATAGGTACAATGGAAGAATAAATTATCAATGGTTTCTTCTTGTTGTATACAGCCTAATCTACTACAAAATCTGTCTGATGTCTGTTTATGTTTTTGGTTAGCTTTTGCATTTATTCTTTCATGGCAACTCAGCCAATGCTAATCCCACATCTGTGAAGGGATCCTAGGGTTTCATAAAGGTTTTGCAAGGCTGTTCCAATAAATCTCCAGACACTTCTGGAAAACTATAGGCACAGCACATATGTGGTCTAACAGAAGCTTATTCAAGTTCTTCCTATGATGGGTCATAATCATAATACTCAAAATATTCCACTGTTTCAGCCTCAAGAAGGTCTCCCTAACATAGTTTTGTTTAAAAGAAACACTCTTAACTGATTTTAAACTGTTTGATTCCCATTGTCAGAACCAAGGACTACAGGACTCAAAAACCCACAGTTCCCAGCCTTTATCCATATTGATCAATAAAGGTTTTATGTTTGTTATCATAAAGATACTATTACAAAAAAATAAGGTATGAACCATATTCAAACCACCCAGCATGACTGGATAAATAAGTGGTATTTCTTTTGATCGGATTGAGGCAGCTGTCCCACAATGAAAAAATATACTGAATAGTCTAGTTTCTAAGATTTTTGGAGGAGGAAAAATATAACTTAAAAAAAGAAATACTTGGATCAAATATGTTTTGATGACATAAACCCTCTTCTTTTTCCCTAATTTCCATTTATTCCAGTGAGCCACTTTAGCTTGAGCAATATCCATTTTACTGCCCCAATTTTGAAAGTCCATTAAACCATCTCCAAACAGTATTCCCAAAATTTTCACAGGATCTTGGCTTATCCTGATGTTTGATATCATAGTGTCCCCTTTGGCCACCATTCCTAACTGTCTACCTATATACTTATTCGGGTTCAAGGCATCCCCCGATGTAGCCCCAAATGCCAAACACTGATGCACTGCTTCTTGAACCGATTGTACATAAGCCACAACTAAACTCATATCATCAGCATATGCCATGACATTATGAGGGGTGGAATGTAATGGGGGTATATATTGAAACTATCTTCTGAGAGTCATTTATGTACAGTAGCAGAGGATCCAGAAAAAATACATAAAGGATAGGGCTAAGCAGACAGCCCTGCCGTACTCCTCTTTCTATCCATATCATGGGTCCCCTCCACCCGTTTGTAATGGGAACTATTGTAGCAGAACGATACAGTTGTTTAATCCAGGAAATAGTTCTATCAGGTACATGATAATGTTGCAAAGTAATCAACAAAAACTTGTGATTAACTGAGTCAAAAGCCTGTTTCTGGTCTAAAGAGACCAAAAAAAAAAAACATTAAGCAAATCATTATTCCCTCTCTCAGCTAGTTCCCTTAACGTAAATAGATGTTCTGATATACTCCTACCTGGGACGGTGCTGAATTGTGCTTTGGAAACCACATGCTGTGCAATTTTCAACAAATGAAGTGCTATGATTTTGGCCACAATTTTGAAGTCAGTATTTAAAAGGCTGAGAGGTCTCTAGTTTTGTAAAGGTTTTTTGTCTTCTTTTTTATATATGTAAACCAGATCTCCCATATTCATGTCTAATGGTAGAGTATCATCTCGAAGGATATAATTAAAAACTGCAGCCAATTCTTGTCCTAGTTCTGCACCCAATATCTTTTAAATTTCATTAGGAAGGCCATTCTAGGCCAGGTGGTAATCCTGATCGTAAGGTGTTAATCACCTCTTGCACTTCTTGCTGCTGTATATCCCTTATGGTTAAATCTTTCAATGGCTGTGAGATATCAGGGACTTCAATACTGGTGAGATAATGAGAGGCCCCTTCTACATTAGAAGTGAGAGGACCAAATAAGTTTCAGGTACAAGTAGCAATGCAAGTCTGAATTCCCAAATTATCAGTACATTCAGTTTGATATTCATCCTAAAGGACCTCAAAAACTTTATTTTCTATTCATTTTTCACAGCTGTCATAAGGACAAACAACAGCAAAGAAACCTGTAGTACCAAACTGTTGTTGCTGTTTCAATAAAATAATTTTTTGTAAATGATATGCTGTAAGATCAGCCTTTACTTTACCAATTTGTTTAGTAAAATTGTGGCCTATAGTATGCAACAAAGTTAAATGCTTTTGTAGATGTTCTCTTCCTCAAGTATTCAATATATTGTGTAGTATTATTATGTCTACTAAATTGTTTCAACAAGTGTTGCAAATCTGTTTTTGTATCTGACCACCACAACTGTAAATCATTATATAAAATAAAAACTGATTTCCGAGCCTGCAGCAAAAGCTTAAGTTGTTCTAATAAAAGTACATTACTTAATAATGACGTATTTAATTTCCACGTACCCGGACCATGAACCCTATTTTGGACTATACCTAAGGTAATGGGTAAGAGATCATGGTCAGAAAATTCAGCCACGTCTACTTTAGCTTTAGAGAGCAGCAAATGCTGTGATACAAAAACAAAATGTATATGTGTGGCCAAAGGCCCTTTGTGAAAGGTAGGTGTATGAGCATTTTCCACTGTGAGGTATGCATCCTTAAGTTTGGAAGAGTTCAAAACGGAAATTAAAAAATTAGAGTCACAAAATATTTTTGATGTTTTTGTGTTACGTGATCTATCCTTGGTGGATAATTCACAATTAAAATCTCCCCCAAAGACAACATAGCGGGAAGTATACAGGTAAGGCTGAGCAATCATCAGTAGATTACTTCTAAGGGACTTCATTTGTGGTGCATACATATTTATAAATCTATATGCCACATTAGAAATTTTAACATCTATGAGCAATAATCCACCATAAATCCAGAACTTTGATAACTTCTATGTGAGGCATATTAAACAAAATACCTAATCCAGAACAAGTCTCCTATCCAAAGGACCAGAAAGATGGGCCAAGAAACCATGCTTTTTGAGCTTGCTTTATCTCAATTAGGGAATGAAACCTCACATCTTGTAACAATATTACCCCTATTGTTAAACAAGATAAAAAGGAAAACACCGTATCCCTCTTTGCCTGTCTCTTTATACTGTTCACATTTACAGTATGAATCGAAAAGGAAGGAGCCATTGATATAGGCAAAAATAGTGTGTCCTACATGTTACAAGTCCCTTTATCTAGATTTTCCCCTTCTAGCAAAGCTTTCTTTATGTTTCACCTTAGCTTTCGCTTTTCTTTTTTGGGACCCCACATTTTCCACAGGAACCACTGTATCTGTAGTTTGTTCTGGATGAAAGGAAACTACAAATGAGGAATCAGAGTCTGTGTTTTCAGAGGGATCTCATAATAATTCATATTTATTCCCTAAGGGGATATTATCCATTTTCAAAACCTTAGAGAAGGGTGACCCTTGCTTCCTACTGCCCCTTGTAGTCCTGGTTCTAGGGGTAACAGTTTCTGGGGGGGGGGCATTCTGCCTGTAGACAAATCTGGGGGGAGGCAGGCACTATCCCTTCTGCAGTATGGGAAGGGGGGGTTCAGGCTCAGGACTGCCCAGGAGAGGGACTGCATCTACAGGAGTCACTACCTCTTCCTCAGAGATAACAGAGGACTGAACTACAGTCTGAGGTTGAGGATCCAAGGACTGAAATGAAGGTCCCGGCCTTGTTGAAACTGATCGTTTTTCAGTAAGTTTGGAGTGTTGTGCCAAGGTAATAATTAGCCTTTGCTCTTCCCCATCTGCTAAGTTTGGGGAGTTATGAGCAGCCCACGTACACTGTTGAAAAGTGTGGCCAGATTCCTCACAAGGAACACATTTAGGTTCTTTACACATTGAGTTCCAGTGCGGCCTATTTCTCCACAGACTACACATTTTACTTTATCACAAATGCTGCTCAAATGACTGATTGAGCCACATTTGTAACATGCCTTTGGTTGACCAGGGTAAAAAAGCACCCCTCTGTCTCTACCCAACATAAAGCTGTTTGGCAAATGGAGTATCCCGGTGTCTGTGGTTTTAAGCAAAACCCTCACTTTCCATCCCCCTGTCCGCAAATTCTCAGTATCAAAGATTGCCTCTGGGACATTCAAAACCATACATCTCTGTTTTAACCAGACAGTTATATCTTTTAAACTCACCCCCTCATTCCTGAATAGGATGGTAATGGTTTTTTGTGCAGGATTAGTAAGAGGGATAGCACTAAAAGGGGACCATAAAGGAGTATTTTTCAATTTATGAAATTTTGTCTGAAATATTTCCAACCCATTTAAAGTTTTAAATCTCCCCACAGTAGATTCATCACAAGGAAGATGCAGAGTCAGGTTTTGTGCCATTTGTAACTCTGAGGGTAAAGAAAGAAAGATCTGGTGATAGAGAATGATCTGCGTCCTTAGAAATGTCATGCGTATTACCTACATCTGCCACATTGCAAATTTGAATAGAAGATGGCCCTGAGTGCCAAGACCCAGCATCAGGATCCTTTTCCCAGCCAGTCACTCGCAGAGCAGTGTCTATGGACCAGTCCTTACTCGGTTCTCCAGATTTCATAAATGGGGTGTGTCTTAGGCTGGTCTGTGTATCAGGCGTTACTGCCATTGCGGACATTTCCCCGCCACAGAGAAGTGCAGCTGCCTCATGTTCAAACATTACTTGGTTCTGCAAGTGGGTCGAGGAAGACTGAGGAGGTGTCACTCCATGTTTAGCCATGTCAAAGATCAAAGCAGTCTTAGCTGTGGTGAGTCATCAGGAGAAATGCTGTTTGACACAGTGTCAGATTGTTTACGAGCCAAAAGTTCTATTCTCTTTGCCAAATAACGCTGTTTTTCCAATGCTAGCAACAAGTCAATATTGTTGGTTTCAGGTCCTAGAGAAGCAGCGTTTAATTTTGTAGTAGCAGCATTTAGTTCTGTATCAATGCTAAATGGTTCCAAAACTTGTTTATCAGTCTGTACAAAAACCAGAGGCATACCTTTCACAGAAGGACCTGATATTGTAGCTGAAGACGTCTTTTTTTCTACATATGGAGCCATCTTTTCACTTTCATTATCTGTAAGTTTCCCAGCCTTCTTGGTCTCTTGCTGCACAGAGACAGGGGAGGAGACCAACTCCCCTGCCTCCAACATCTCCAAGTTCTCCACAGCACCTCCAGGGTCAGCCATCTTGGCAGAAAGCCAGGAGGTAAGGGTCCCCAACAGCAGAGTAGGGGAAGTTTTTATTAAAACAAAAACACATTTTTTTTCCAAAACAAAAACAAATCATGCAGTCATTATGATATCCATATTATCTACCCAATTCCAGTAACATTTTTCCACAGCTCTCTTGCTTTCTCTTCTTCCCATAATTTACATTCATCTTGAAAAATTGTATCTACTTCATCTTGAAACTTAAAAAAAAAATCCTGTACAGTCAAATCCTTATTCTGCAAAAATCTTGAGCATCTGTTTTGCCATATAGACCATTTCAAAACTGCCAAAATAACATAGACTGTATTTTTATTAACTTTTTACCATTCTTTTGTTAACTGACCATAGATCAAAATCTCATATGTCATATTTTTAAAAGCTTGCATCCCCCAACAACTGGCTACCATACCCCAAAAAGGTTTAATAAAATCACAATAAAAAAATAAATGCTGCATGCTTTCCTCTTTTGTCCCACAATCTCTTTCTCCACATATTCTTTCCTCCATTCTTTTATGTTTATGGTTACCTCTGATGTTTAATTTCCCATGATTACACATCCATACTACATCTTTCATTTTTCCTGGAATTCTTTTTTCTAATGTAACAGCTAAAATTTCCTCTTCTTTTATTCCTTTTTCTACCTTAAAAACTTGTTTTTCCCAGAAATTCCTCTCCATAATTTCTTTATACATCTGTTTTCTGTTACCCCTAATTAGAATATCCACTGTTACCCCCCCCCACAGGGTTAAATACTTCCTTCCAATTTCCATATATATTGGCCACACTTTACCTCCTACTATATTCCCTTTCTTCCCAATACATTTAATGAAATGTACATTCCATTGCTGAGTTAACCAAGACCAAGCTTTGTTCTCACCTTTTACTAATGGTACAATATTTGAAAACACAAAAATATTAATATAAAAAAAATTGGATTTATCATGTTTAACCCCCCGTCTTTTATGGTTCTATACATTATCCCCCCTTTTAATAGCATTTAACTTGCTACCTACCCCACAATAACTGAAAAAAAAGACTTTGAATTTTGGATTGCATTTGAAATGATACTGGAAAAACGTATGCTAAAAATAAAAATATTGGGACAATAAATGTTTTTAATATGTACAATCTTTTCTCTCGTGTCATACTCTGTTGTTTCCATTTATGTACTTTTATTTGGGCTATGTGATACTTTTCTTCCCAGTTTTGTTGTATTGTATCATCCCCTCCAAATCTTATTCCCAGAACCTTAATGCTTCCTTCTGCTATCTCCAAATCTCCTTTTTCCTTTTTCTCCACTGCCCCCAACGGATAAATTCTACTTTTCCCTTTATTTATCTTAATCCCTGTATATTGGCTATACTTCTCTACTGACTCTATTAACTTATCCCCTGAACTCTGATCTTTTACTAAAACTAAGTAATCATCTGCATAAGCACTTGTTTTATTCACTTCCCTATTTTGTCATACAATATTTTTAATCTCTTTCTCCACCTCTATTCTCTTCAGAAATGGGTCTAGACAAAATACATGTAGTAGGGGACTTAATGGGCACCCTTGCCGAACCCCATTCCTTATATACATTGAAGTCCCTAGATGCCCATTAACCATAGGACCAATTTGCGCTTCCTTATATATTGCTTTTTTTTAACTTTATTGTTTTCCTTTTGTTATGAACATAACAAGTATTTCTCATATAGTAGACATTCCATTAAAATTAGACATCACCATTGGGAACAACAACAGATCCCTTAATCATAGGAGTTCTATGTATCCACTATATGTTGTTACATCAGATGGGGGAATCCAGTATAGTATTATACTAAAATGTTATAAATATTCTAATTTGTGCTGAAAATAGAACCCATGAGCCACATGGCATAATCCAATGTTAATAAATTGTCCAACAATTCCAGTCCAATACTTAGCCATGTCCCTGCAAAAGGGACTAATGGTGCCATGTTCACTACCTAAATGTAATAAAAAAAAAACATTGACATTGAATTACAGATTTATTATGTAGCTTGTCAGCCTGGAGTAAGCAGAAAACCAAACATAAGATTAAATTAAATTAGAATATCTGCCTCATAGCTATGACAGAGCATATAGGCCCCGGAGAGCATAGAATTGAACTAATTTGTCCTCCATCTAATAAACGACGGCATTTGAATGACCTTAATCATGTCCAAAGTCAGAGTTTTTAATTTTCATCAGGAAAAGAGAGACTGTAAGCCCCATCTCCATAAAGGTTACCATTGCTGTGAAATTTAATAAACCAAAAACCAGCAAACTAAGGCCTTATTTAAGTGATTTACCATAATCGGTAAAGTCCTGTATACACAGAGTATCCTTCAAGGTGTTGCCTCATCCTCCTCATGATCATCCGTTCCGTCGGTCCTTCTACGGGATTCAGCCGCCTTTCAGTCTGCCCACTTACCGGCTTCTATTGGATCCGAAAACAAGTATACTTTACTTTGATGTATAACTCGAAGCCTGGCAGGAAAAACAATGATGTGTGGTACTCCCAATTCCTGAAGGATTCGCCTCACTCCATTAAACCTTTTGCAGCGCTGTCTAGTAGAGTAGCTGATGTCTGGAAAAAAATGAACCTGGTGTTCGTCCTGTAATATCGGCACTACTCTTCTAGCATATTTAAGAATTCTGTCCCGAGCCGCCACTCCCGAGGTCACAAGCATGAGGGTCTGAGGCTCCCTAGTATTCTGAGAATGGCCACGCAGGTTACTCTATAAATTTTTTTCACCTCCCAGTCGATATCTGGGTTTTCTGGGGCTAGTTTTTCAGTCAGCCATTCTTGGATGCCTAGAATTGGATGAGCACCTTTCAAGCCCTCAGGGAGGCCTAGGATCCGAACATTTGCTACATGAGCTTGATTCTCAAGGGTCTCCAATCTTGCCTTCAGGTGCTGATTCTCCTTAATCAGGAGCGTGGTTGCTGCGGTGGAGGCATCAGCTTGTTTGTGCATCTCTCGGTTGTCCCCTTTAGTGCCTTGCACTGTCTCTTCCAAAAGCACCACACGACCATTAAAATCATCCACCTTCTGATTAAGAGTGGAAACGGATGCAATTGGGGTTTGGAGTTTATGACCCAAGGTGGTGATAGTCTATCTCCTGAAGTAGGCCTTTCCTCCTCATCTATGGCATCCTCTGCTCTCCCAGGTCCTCCGATTGCCTTACTTATTCCCTGCTCCTCCTGAGAATTTTTCTTTCTTGGGGTTACCCATCCTGATGTTTTCTGGGTCGCTCGTTTTACTGGTAAAGACAAAATTTCAATATATAGTGTCTCAAAGGTAAAATAAGGTAGATTTCCCTCCAAGCTGTAGAGAACTGCTAAAACCTGCTGCACACAGCTCGGGCTCCACAGCATCCCCCCCCCCCCAATATCGCTTTTATTAGACTAATTAATTCTGTTGGAATTTTAAACTTTTCTAAGGTATCCCATACATACTGATGCTTTACAGCATTAAATGCCATTTCTTGATCCAAAGCATACAAATACCCTTGCAAAGAATCCTCCTGTCCTTTATTTATGACTTCTCTAATATACAGTAAATTAAATTTTGTTGTATGCTCTGTCCAGGAATAGCACACGTTTGAGACTGCATTATCAATTTCTCTGAAAAAGTCCTTAACCTATTATTTATTACCTTGGCTAAAAGTTTGTAATCTGAAGTCAATAAACTAATGGGTCTCCAATTTTTAATTTGGGTTTTTTCTCCTTTTTTATGCAAAAAAATTGTTATTCATTTTTTCATGCTTTCTGCCAAATTGTCTTCATTCATTATACCATTGTATACTCTTGTTAAAATGGGAGCTATTTGTTTTTCCAAAATTTTATAGAACATATTCAGAATCCCATCCACCCCAGGTGCTGTGTTATTTGACAAAGATGTTATTACCTCTTTCACTTCTTCTTCTTTAATTTCCCCCTTTATCGCCTCTGCCTCATCTTCCTTCAACTCTGGCATCTCAATTGTCAGAAAAAAATCCTCATTTTTCCTACTTCTTTGTTGCTGGTATTTTTCCTTCAAAAACTCTTGCACTGTACATTTAATATTTTCTATATCTGTATGTATCCTCCCTTTCCATCCTGTAATTTGTAAATAACTCAATTTTCTATTCTTTCTTTACTACTGTCATAAGGATTTGTATGATATTTTGTTCCCTGGGAACCACTCTTTTGTTCCATAATTAAAGATGTGACCCTATTATATTGGTATTCTTTCATTTTAATCTTAATTTCTTCAATTTGTTTAGATTCATCTACCTTATCTTTAACCTGCCTTGTCATAAGTTTATATAATCTAGCCCTTAATTTTAAATACTTCCCATAATTTGTTGCCTCTACTTTCTGTCCTTCTTTGATCATATATTGTTTGATTTCATTTTTAGTACCTTCACACCATTCTGTTCCACTATCATATAATTCCATAACTGTTAACTTATCTTCCAGTATTATTTTAATCTTTTCTATACAAGTATCTTCTTGTAGCTTAGCTGTATTCATCCTCCAATAGCCTTTTCCTATTCTCATCCTATTCCCCAAGTTAATTTCAACTTCTATTGCCATATGATCTGATGTCTCAATCGGTATACTCCTAATATCAACTGCCTCCACTTTTTTTGTACCATCCAGAAATCTATACGAGTAGAACGTGAACCCTTGAAATATGTGTATTCTCCTTTTTTCCCTTTTAACTTATATCCATCCTCCATCCCAGCTTTGTCTAACATTCTTTTCAAGTGAGTCGTATCACAAAAAAATTTTGATGTTGCCTTCCCCCAATCTGCTCTAGATAACCCACAGTTAAAGTCTCCCCTCCACACCAAAAGTTTTGAAGTATGCAGATAAGCCTCTATTTGATCTATTAGCATATTTCTTTCTTTTTTCCTTTGTGGATTATAAAATACAATCATTCTCACAGAATTCTTTTTTAAGATAACATCAATAATCATAGCTCTTCCAGGTACCAAATCTATTACTTTTAAAATTTGAACATCATGAGAAGAGAAAGCTACCCCAACCCCTGAACACCTATCTATCCCAAAGGACCATAAGGATGGTCCCCATGTCCAGTCTTTCTGAGTTTGTTGAATTTCATCTATAGTGTGTAACCTTGTGTCTTGGAATACATATACGTCACTTTTCAAGTCATATAGTATTTTAAAAGTTACCAGCCTCTTCCTTCTAATTTTAATACTATTTGTGTTATGAGTGAGGCATTTTAAACTTCCCATTTTGTTTTCCCCTCACTTTTACCCTGCCTCTTAAGATTTGTTCCTTTTCTTTGACACCTGAGTGTCTGTTGTGTCTCCATCTTCCTCTCCTGCACCTTCAGAAAGATCCGTGTTGGACCGATCAGAGCCCTCTTCCATAGTGGACCATTCCTTGTCTTGTAATAAGGTGTATTTATTTGTTAACTCTACACCTTCACAATCTTTTTTCCAATGAAATTATCTGTTTTGCTGTACTCTTTTTGTTTTTAGATCTTGTAACCATAGTAAATCCAGTTTCTTTTTCTGTCTTCCCTTCCATTTTAAAAGTCCCTGTTTTTTCTTTTGATTCTTTTTGCTCTGGTATTACCAACCCTTTAGTCAGAGGTTGTACCTTTATTCCTTTTTCCATGACCTCTCTGATAATGGCTTCCCTTATTACCTTATCTTGCTTCTCTTTCTCTTTCTGCACCACAGCCAGGTAGATATCTTGCTCTGCTCTTTCTCCAGTTTCTGGGCTGTTATGGGAAGCCCAGGGACGTTTTGCAAAGGTGTGCCCTTACTCTTCACACAAACTACATTTAACTTGGTTTGTGCATTCTGCCCCAAAATGCCCAACAACCCCACAAGAGCCACACTTGACTTTACCACAGACATTACTTAAGAGACCTTACTCTCCACATTTGTAGCAGGCCTGCACTTGGCCTGCATAAAAAACAATGCCTCTGTCTTGGCCTAGAAAGAAACAGTTTGGCAAATGTTGAATTTCCCCATCTACTTGTTTAAGTGTTAGTTTATATTTCCATCCACCTGTCCACAGACAATTTTCATCCAATATCAGTTCTGGCGGCCCATGCATTACACCCCTCTGCTTGATCCAGAAATTAATGTCGACCACATTGATGCCACTATCTTAAAAGCAGGTTTTGATAAGGGAATAACTGAGAAATCCTTCCATAAGTCTGTATATTTCATTTGCTGATATAATTTCCAAAAGCGGCCCAACCCTCCTCCATGTTTAAAACTTATGTCAAATTCTGTACTTGCTGGTACATGAATAAGGGCCTATACTGTATTTCATATGGATAAAACTTAATTTTATTCATTAAGAGTTCTTTCCCAATAAACATTCTGTTAGGCACATCCTCAGAGGGCCCTCTAAATCTCAGGCATACTGCATTTCTTCTTTTAGCTTGCTGTGGTTTTATATCTTTAGGAAATAATCTTTCTTTAGTATTCCCACCCCAGGGTTTCTCCTTCTGGCCTTCCCCTTCCCCTTCCTTCTGCGTTTCTTTATCTGTCAATATCATTTTCTGCTCAAGCTCCAGAGATGACTCTTTTATTGCTATCAAGTCCATCAAAAATTATCTCTTTTGTTTTATCTGCCTCTGATGTTACATCTTTCTGTTTTTCGGCTTCGTCCACTTTTTCCCCAAATTTACTTTCTACATCCCTTGTGTCTTCTTTTGGTTTTTTACTAATTCCTGATGTACTGGGCATGTTTGGATCCCACCCAGACCCATCATCCTTTCTTTTTCAACTTGCTTGTAATATGCGCTTCTGTTACCCATCCAGGTGTGTCTGCAAAGTCTCTAAAAGTTCTCTCTTCTGAATCTGAAACCTCCTTTTTTTCTCCTTTACTGTTTCCTAATGGGCCCTTTTTCCTGTGACTTCCTCAATATCTACAAAATCTGTGTTTTCTTTACTTGTTTTAGATCTTTCTTTACCTTCTGTCTTGCTTTCTACAATCCTTTTCAGGCCAAGCCATTTCCTACTTACTTTCGCCTTTCCTTTCTGTGCTGACACTTTCACTTGTTTTTTTCCCCATCTCAGTAGGTGCAGCTTGCTTTGATACTGTCACATCATTGCTTCTCAATTTAGCCTGATAGGAATCTGGCCTATTTTCTTTGCTTTCCACAACAGAAATATCTGGCTCTATAAGACCTCCTGTTTCTTTACTCTTTTGCTGATTATTTTCCAAAACATTTTTTTTACTCATGCTTACAACATCTCCTCCCTCCATCTCCACTGAAGAAGTTTTCTCTCTTAATTCCTGCTTTATCCTTTCCAGCTCCTCACTTTGATCTTTTTGATCCATAAAAGTGTCTGAACTCATTTTCATGCCTCTAGTGGTATACAAGACAGGGGAGGAGGCCCTTTCCCCTGCCACATCAGCACTTCCTCCTCCTCCTCTGCTGTCCAGCTCCAAACTGTGCTTCTCCACTCTGTTCTCAGGAAGTCAAGCCCTCTGCTGAAAGAGTAGGGGAATTTCCCCAGTGCCCTGGCCAAATTTCGCCCATTCACAAAAATACCACCAACAGCTTAATCTGGTTCACGGTCATTTGGCATTCATCTGTATCCCCCTCCCTTGGGTCATGCCTGAAAATAAGCAGAATTTGTCTAGTGTACTTACCCGGTCAACAAAAACTAAATAAAATAAATAAATAAATATATCTTGGTATTATCGGCACACAAACACACCCTCCCCTCTAGACCTGCAGCAATGTCCCCAATGAAAATGTTGAAAAGGACTAGGCCCAGTACAGACCCCTGTGGCACCCCACTTGTGACCCTCCCCTCCTCAGAGAGCACCATGCCTAGACCCCCCATCTTATTTAATAATCTTTTCTGGAGAAGTGTCAAAAGCCTTTCTAAAGTCCAAATAGGCCTTGTCCAGTGCCCCTTCCTGGTCCACCACATGGCAGAAGGAATATTCAGTTACAAGGTGGCCAATTTAAAGCAAGTGGGGTGGAGAGTCCAAAAAACACATTAGGATGTACTTTTCATGGAGTGGGTAATGGATAAGTAGACAAGCCTATTCAGTGCTGTAGTGAAATCAAAACCCATTGCTGGATTTAAAAATGTCTAGATAGCCTAAAAAAGGATCATTTACCTGTAGAGGGAGAAGAGGACTGGGAAAGTAAGGGACAGAGGGAAGAGTCACTCAGAGTGACCGAAGGTAGGTCTCTAGGGAACCACTTTTTCATCACATTTGTGCTGCTTGCGATATAACATGCACCACATAAAACATGGTCTAATGCTTTGTCAAGTGTCATACGTTGCACACAAAAAGTGATGCATGTGGCAAAATAATGTTGCATACATTATTTTTTTTCTTGCAAAGAAAAGAAACGTTTGTAAATGTGCTCAAACATTGAGAAAATCACACCCATATATGTGCACACATTTTGGGTACTGTGGCTACAGCAGAAAAATTACTGTAAATCATCTTGCAATTCTTTTGAAAATCCAGACCCAAACCTTTTTTCTGCCCATATGTGTATGTGTTTCTAAAATAGAGGTACAGTAGTAGTCTAGTAAAATGTCTCTAAACAATACATGTATCATTAGCAATACAATGGTGAAACTTAACTTGACTATTTCTCCAAATTCTGGTCCCCATCCCAACAGGAAAAGATCAATAATCTAGAAAAGGTTCAGAAAAAGTTTACAAGTGCAATGAACAGATTTTGGAATATGAATTGTGATACAATATTGAAAACACATGGAGTCTACATAGCCTCAAAAGAGGAGTATTGGAGTATGTGGAGGGGTTGTGGGATAACAGATGGACCAGACACAGAAGTTTAGGTTCAGCACACAGTCTCTGTGTGATGTTTATTTAAAACACAGGATAACCTTAAGGAATGGCATATCCCTTCATCAATACATCAGTTTGCAGTAATAGACTATGCATGTCCTTCTTCTGCACTTAGCACGTACTGACCCACTGATCTACTGATCGGTTTAGTGGAAATAATTTTATTCCCTATGTTGGTCTTGTGTGTTTGGGTGATGGTGAGCTCAAAAAGGAAAAAAGAAAAAAAAAGAATAACAACCTAAAGACAAAGAACCTCAGTGCAGAAGCACAGAAGCAAGGGTTACCCCAAAGGGCACTGGCAATAAAGCCAAGTTTCAGAGAAACACAACATCACACATACCCCCATAATGCAAAGCATCATGGGATGTATATGCAAATCACCATTGCATTTTAGGCTGGTTCAGCTTAAGGCATGAATGCATGGTACCAAAGGGCCACTCAAACAATCTGTAATTTACAGGCATTGTAAATAACACAATGGGGGTTTTCTGATATCTCTATCCTGGTAACAATTTTTATAATGCAGTCCACTAGTAACTTTTTACCATTATCAAAAACAGCTAGTGCCATGGTATTTTCAACATTTACAGGTATCATACACATAAGGTATATACAGCAAGGTATTTTATGACATAGTGCTTTTGCTTACTAAATCCAACAATGAGGAACACAGCCTGTTGTTTTACATCAGCTCGGAGGTCACCACAATAACCTCCCTGTATGAGGACTTGAGAGGGAAAAGGAAAATTAAAGTGGACACTATAGCATAGTCAAGAAAGGGGAGGGGCACCCATAGATGGCCAACCTTATGGACTAGAAATTGTAAAGGACAGATTAGGCTAAGAAATAGAAAAACTGTTGCAACAGATTTAAGAAAAGGTTGGTCCTCAAGGGTGGCAGGATCTCCTTGTCACAGAGTGATCTCATATTATTGTACAAGATACAGATGGCCTGGTTTTCAAATCTCCTGGGAGAGTGCAAAGGGCTTGTGCCACAATGAATGGCACAAAGTTCCTGTTACACCAAATGATATACCGGGAGCCATTCTCAATGGTAGCCTGCATCAGTCACAGGCTGCCTGCCCCAAACTGGTCTTGTGCCATCCGTGTGCCCCAAAATGGGCTGTGACACTGCACTAGTGGGCATGTGGCAGATGCAAGTTGCCACATCCCTGAATGTGGGAGTCTTAGAACTCTCCCAGAGGGAGAAATTCTAAGTACCCTTAGACCAGCCAGGGCTGGTCTAAGGGTACTTAGAAAATTCTCCTCTGGGAGAGTTGCCTGTTTGTGGAAATGTGCTGTGGCCCCCTCTCCATGATGTGAACTCTTACAATAATAACGAATATCAAAGCTTCCTTCCCTGGTGGTCTAGTGGTCTCCCCTTCCCAATCCCTGATGTGACCCCTTATTATAATAATTATTAATGCCCCCTTCCCTGGTGATCTAGTGGTTCCCCTGCACCGATCCCCAATGTGACCCCTTATTATAATATTTATTAATGACCCTCCCCTGGTAGTCTAATGGCTCCACCCCCACCCCAACAGGTAGTGCCCACCACCCCACTACCCCATCCTGAAATAGAGCCAGCTAACAGCACAGCCCCCCTCTTATCACCTCTGTGACCAACTTCTGACTGAACTGTCACTGAGCACGTACTGTAAAGTGTCTCAACTTGCACCTTGCATCAAAGGAAGCAGAAGTCCCAATTCAGAAATGCTGTCTGTATCTGAATAAGGACCCACTGCAGCAAACTGGCACATTGCCCCCCCTTGCAACATAAATGAGGATGTGCCATGTCACAAGAGTGCTTGCACCATGGCAGGACTGCAACATCCCCTGTTCTGGAATTCAAGATGCCCCACTGTGGCTGCAACAAGGGGCTCAAGACAGACCAGGAATGTGCTGGTCTAAGCCCCTTGCACCAGTACCAGATGCCTTGGCCACTTGTTGTCAGGGACCCTGGTGGGTATGTACGGAGGCAGCATAGGCACAGGGTGCCCTAGTGGCTGTTGAGGAGGGGATTGGTAAGCATATTAGTGAGTTTGCACCCCATGGGAGGCCGTTTATTGAGCATGAGTGTCACAAGGAATGGCAAAGAGGGAGTACAGAGATTCATGGTGCCATTGCCCCACATGGGTATGGCCTGTGGGCTTCTGCCAGGGCTGCTCCCAAATGAGGTCATGACACTGTGTGTCTCTGTACCCCACTTTGCTGTTCCTTTTATGTGACACTAATGCTCAATAAATGGTACCCTTGCCTGGTGCAACCTCACCAATATGCTTGCCAACCCCCTCCCCAACTGACACTAGGAAAACCCATGCCCATGCCACCCCTGTACCCTGTATGCCTGCCAAGTGTGTATCACACACCCGCAACCATCTTGGCACCTCCACTGTTGTGCTGGGCAGGAGGGGCAGCTGGATGACTGTGGCATTTCCCGCAGGTGCACCATTTGCTTTGATGCATGGCTGCAGATGTGGCAACTCCTGGTTTTGTGGCACAGGGACTCTATTCTTCTTCAATATGGTGCAGGGTCCCTGATGCAGTCGGTGTGCACCACAGATCACTACAAAATTGTGGCAGTCTAGGGTCTCTTTGAAAATCCAGTTCACTGAGTGCAGTATTTGGTCATAAATACAAAAGAATCATGATCATTACACTAGATGGCATAACCAACAACTCATGGAGGGTTATATAAAACCAAGAGAAGGGGAGTTTACTACACTCAAAAGATAAATAGGTTTGCCTCCTAAAAAGGCAGACTTAGTTGTCCTTGGCCCTGGACAATGGAGTGGATGTAGGCAAGGGAAAAAGAGGCAAGGAAGTGGGGGAGGGGTTGGGGATGAGGAGCTGAGCTAAGGATATGCCAATCAAGGAGACAGATGGGAAAGGGGACTTCAGAAAGGGCAGAGCCTCATGACTTCACAAAAGGAGAAGGAAAGCTGATTGGGTCAGGGAAGAGAGAGAGAGAGAGAGGTGAGCAAAGGGGGGTTTAAAAGAGGCAGACAAGGCAGAGGAAGCTCACAGTTTTGCTTCTGGAAAATTCAGTATACCAAGAAGCACATCAGTTGGCAATTACATCATATAGCACATTCAGGGTGGCACCTGATTTAAAAAAATTTTGTTTAAAAATTCGGTACCTTTTGAGCCAATGGGAGATATTTTGGTAGCCTGTTGATTCAGGGGATGCAGAAGGTAGTCCACAGTGAGTTTGTTGGTGAGGTGTTGTTTAGCTACAAGGGGTAAGTAAACATATATAAGGATATATACTATGTAGTGGACTATGCAGCAGTATCACTGGTCATATTTCAAGAAAGAGAATTAGTTCAGACACAGGGGATTGAGCAAGGTGACTGTGAACAGCGTGGTGTTCAAACTTAGAACAGGAGTGCTAGTGGTGTTGGTAAGCAGACCGTGTGGTCAGAATCTAAGTCAGGCGTGCTGGTAGCAGCACCACGTATGCAACAGCCTGAAAGCTGTGGGGATGTTAGAGCTACCAACAGGAAGAGTGGATCCCAGGAGAGAGAAACTTGCTTGTGTGTGGTTGTAACGCACTGAGCTGGCTCCCCACAGGTGTGATCTCAATTCACAGTATTGATGGTAGTATGGTTACATGGGGTGGTGGTCACCGAGAAAATGTGTGCTCGTCACTACGTGGAGAAAAGCTTAGCAATGTTGCATTTGGTGAAGCTAGGAATTGGAGTTGCCACTTGGAGACATTGCATATTTGCAAATGGAGAGTAGGTGGATTCACAGTAAATGTAGTTGCTTCTGCTGCTTTTTCTTTTGTTACTGAGGGAACTGATTCCTGGTGGACAAGGGTACTGGTGGCAGTGCTGCGCTTTCAACAGACGGGAGAGGTTGAGACATGGGGAATGCCACGTGGACTAAGGGGAGGTAGTCGGTGTCTTGCAGATGCTTGGTAGAGATGCAGGTAAGCTTTTTGCAGTTTTTGTTGTGGCGCTGGCTCGGGGGCGAACTTCCTTGGAGACATGTTAGAGGAGGGCAGAGGCAGAGTCGGTTCTGGTGGAACCGTTGGAGAGTAATGGTGCCGGGAGCAGATGGGAATGCCCAGGTCATTACAGAAGCCAGTGGCTTGCTGTTGAAACTGAAACATGGTCTCTCAGGGAGATGTGGTTTTCAAGTCCTGGGGGGGGTTGGAGGGATGGGTTGGGACATGGTTCTATGTTTCTATGTTGTGTCCTTGTTCTATTAGTATCCATGTAATAAAAAAAAATAAAAAATATGAGTTTCAATGGAGAGATGCAGATTAGCTTTTCACTTTCAGCAGTTCCCAAGGTTTTCTAAGTGAGCAAGACAGACAGTGTGTAAAAATGAGTTGCCATTTTGTTTGGTTCCTGACTTGATTTCTCTGCAGGGAGATGTGGTTATCATGTCCTGGGGGCTAGGGGAACGGTTTGGGACAGGAGTGGTGGAGGCTGGCCTGGTGGCATGTTTGACCACATAGGGGACTCTAGGGGAGCAAGGGAAGGGGTAAGGATATTTGCAGTTTGCCACAATCAAAAAAAAAAGGAAACATGTGTGAGTAGGGGTTTTTATCACCCTGCCTTGAGACCAACGCAGACAGCAATTCTGGGAGGTTGCCATCCCTCCGATTGCCGATGGAAGGCAGGAGAGACCCAGTTGCTTGTTCTCCTTTTCTGATAGACGTGGGGCCACCATGTTGAGGAGCTTTGTTGGCGGATGGGGTGGACACCATTTTAAAGAAAGGTAGGCAACCGCGAGGGGTTGCCATCTTAAATAAGGGAGACCAAGCTCCCAGTGGGGGATAGGAAGGGAGATTCAGAAGGGGAATGGGTGAAGGATAATATTAAACAAAAGCTTATTAGAAGGTACATTAGGCAGTGGTAAAGGGCCCAGGTTCTAAGCCTTGCTGGAGAAAATGCTGGTGCAGTGATGTATCATGATGGCTAGTGTTGAAGTGTCCATACATCAGAAGAATAGATACTTAAGAGGTGCAAGGATTGAGTATGTGCACAGAGAGAATATGTGTTTTGGTCGTGCATCGGGAGAATAGATACTAGGTCCCGCGATGCGATCTTATAAAAGCAAACAGAGTGACTGGCATGCACCTGAGTATGCAAGTAAGGATACGGAAGCCAGACATTCCACGGCATGCCCAGAATAAGCAGCAGGATGGGGGAACCACACATCAGCAAGGGCATAAATGAAAGCGTAACGAAGAGTAATAACAAAAAAAGGGAAGTAGGGGGAAGGATCAGGGATAGAGATATAAGCATTGGATGGTTCAGCTAGTACAGCAGGGGGCAAAGTGACCGATTGGGAGTAAGCCACGATCCCCTTTGCCGGATGCCACTTTTGTGAATTTGTCAGCCGCATGGCAGCCACGTTGTTAAGATAGGCATGTGGCTGGGGGTGTGTGTGACTGGGATGGGACAGGCCCAGTGCAGAAGAGCGATACAATAATACTATATAAAACCACCACAAATTGGGGGAGGGAGGCCAACATGGTACAGCAGTAGGTGGTTTCTGGGTAGAAATTTGTTATTTGCTATGAGGTAAGAAACAGGAAGGTACTGGGGTTATCGGTTTGTCAAGGTATTTGCCAGGGCACCCGAGTGGGGCAGTATTTCTTGCACTGGACTGGCCCTGTTGGTAGAGAATGTGTAGAAGCACAAGACAGGACACGTGTGGGGGGGCAACACATAGTGATGGGTTTTCATCCCAAAGGGACAAAAAAAAAATGGATGAATGAAAAGGGCTACACTACAGATAAATAAATAGATAAACAGAAAACAGGACGGGGGGATGGATGTTTTGGCCAAGGACCAGGTGGACTTCAGGGGTTTCATTCTAGTTAGGAATTTCACTGATGGACAGGGTAAACACACTTGAAAGAACCCGGGGGAAGGGGTATGGGGAGAGATCTGATAGAAAGTCTGTTGGTCAATATTAACAATTTTCTGTGATTATTTTCAGCTTCAAGTTGCAGATCTGCACAACTGGCACCCAGGAGGGACCACCATTGAAGATGAAAGTTCAGAGTCTTTATAGACCAGGGTGGGGAGGGAGTAACCAAGGCATCGGAGTACTGGGGAGGAAGGCCAGATGGGGTAAGAGTGGAAAAGGGCGGCTTGAAAAGGGGCATGGTAGGAAGGGTGGCAGGCGGGCTCTTAAGGCTTCTACAGACAGGTGGTCAACAGGTCCATGGTCACCACTGGCACTGGCTGCAGAACCATTGGCTGGGTCTGCCACAACACCTCAACCACCCCTCTGACTCCACAGGCCACCATAGAGGTGGCGGCCCCTCCGGTTCCTACAGCAACCCCCAGGCAGCAGGGCATCAGCCATTAAGGAGCCCATTAGCTCAAGCACAGAATGGGCTGACCCCACAACACAGGAAGGAAGGTAGGGCCTCACACAAGAGGGTATTGCTACAGGATGTGGGGAACAGCTGGTAAGCACCTGGGGGAGAATCGGGGGGGTTCAGGTGGCAAGCAACAGGTCAGGTTATGTGAGTGGGGGGTAGTTAGACAAACAGCAGGAGTACAGAGGTCCTAGTGGCCTGCAGGCATTAGTTGAAAGGAAGGGTTGGGTCAATTCAACAGAGACCTGGCTGGATAGATGCAGGGAAGGCTAGACTAGGGTGGGGGATTTTCAGCCCACAGCTTTGGGGAAGGCCAGACAGAGCAATCAAAGTCAGGAGGTTGAAGAAAGGTAAAAGGGAGCAGTGCCCTTTACCCCACAGGGGGTATTCAAAATAAATAAATAAAAACAAAAAAAAATGTTGGTGTTAGTTGGGGGTGTGCGAGGGCACCCCAGGTGGGTGTTAGGGAAGATATACAGGGGTGATGAATAGGGGCATGCACAACACGGGGAAGAGGCAGAAATTTCTGTAAGGGTGACCTGGAGATCTACGATAGAAAATCCGGGATCAAAGTGGCAGGGTAATGTCAGGCAGGTGGACGAGGTGAGGGTGATAAGAAAGGCCAATGGTTTGTAACAGCACATGCTTTACAAGAAAAGATGTATTTGGGGTGGCACAGGGTAGTGCACAGGAGGGTACTGCTTACAGGGCAGCAACCTTTATTCAGACAAAATTGCCCCTTCAGGGCAGGGACATAGGCACCCGGTGAGCCGGGGGGGGGGAGCAAGCATTATTGGAAGGGAGGGATCAAGGAATAAGTGTACTTTGGGTGCCAGTGAGGCAGCAATCAACCAAGGCCAATGATCCTTTCCAACTGGGAAGCGACATCTAGGGGAGATGTCAGAAGCTAGAATCCACTGTGATATAGGTTGTTGGAAGCAAGCAAAAAAAAAGGGGGGGGGAGATTCTTAGGCTACTCACTAGCCAGAGCTGCTGGGGGCTGGCAGTGCAACTCAAATGACCTCAACTATTCAGTATTTCTATTTGCACAAGGGCCTGGCAATAAGCTATACCTTGCATCTGGCAGAACAGCGGAGCAACTTTAGTACCCTGTCTGCACCTGTGCTAGACCATTTCATTCTACCTAATTAACGAATAATAGTGGGCCACATAGGTGTCATAATAATACGATGGGGTTTTACGGAGACTGAATTTTACAGTTGAAAGTCCAGCAGTGGAGCAGAAAAAATGCATCAGGAATTACCCACTAGGCCTCATTTTAAACATCTATGTGGTTTTAGCCACATTACCTTGCAGTCTACTGGAAACTGAGTATTGTGCTTTATATTCCCTGGATAATAGACTGGGGTTAAGGCGGAAGAATTGGATAAGGAAGGGAAAAGTCTAAATGCTTGGGGGGGAGGTCAATCATGTCCGATTGTTGGTTTCATGGCATAGGAAAAGGAGAAGCAGAATCAAATGATTAGGGGAGCATAATTAGTAGTCAGTTGACAATGCACAATGAGGAAGGGAGTTGTTTAGGGAGAACCACAAGGAACAACAGCGTCCTCATCGGTGCAATCAAAAGGGCTTTGTGTACGGAGTTAAGGAAATCAGCCTGACAGGCAGCACAGTAGTGTAAATATCAAGTTGCCTGCACAGGTCTGGCAGTGTATGATCAGTGGGTGCTGCTGGGCAATGGGGGAATGGGGACACAGTCCCAGTGGGCAGTGGGGGAGAAAAGGTAGTTGGTAGACAGCTGACAGCTGGTTCCCTTGTGAAGAAGAGTGGGGGAACCAGGGGTCCCTCTGCCTATTCCTTTCCCAAAAAGTGTTGAGGAAAAGGGTGACAAAAATGGGGATCAGGGCATCAATGAACATCTGGAGAGGGGGACATGTTTAACTAGGTGTTCCTAGTTCCCTTAGTGGAGAAAGGATTGCATATTCCAGGGGAGGTCCCTATGGTAACCCCCCCTCCCCCCAACGGGATAAAGCAATTGCAAAGGTTGCTGACAAAAAGGGGTGGAGGAGTATGGCAAATGGAAAAGGAGGCTTTGAACCACAAGGTGGAGGAGGTCAGATGGGTGACCTGCAGGGGAATTTTTAATATGCAAAACTGATAGAAAGGATCCTAGTTAAGTCTACCAAGAAAGGAGTATTGGGGGATGCTTCTGGACATAAGGGCAGTTGTGCCCTTTCAGGACGTGAGTCTTATAAAAAAAAAGGAAAGGAGGAGGAGGAGTGCACCTACTTGAGGGGGAAGCCCACTGTCCATCGTAAGCTGGAGGTGGGCTAGTGGCAAAAGAAAGGTGTAGGTGCACCTGAGATGGGCAGACCTGCCGAAGGTGGATGGCAGAGAAGAAGAAGGGGCACAGAAAACAGGGAGGGGGAGGAGAAGGGGTGGGAAAATGTGAGTCAGAGGGCCACAGAATAACACCGACAGATGAGTGGCATGGTGTACACACATAGCCAACAAGAGAGAAGAAATAGAGGAGCGGCCCCCAGATGTACTGCCTGGGGGTGAGAAGAGAAAACAAGAATGAAAATATGGTTTAGGAATACTGTGACAGCCCCCCAGCTTTAATTCAGGGGGGCGAGATGGGAAAACAATGAAGAAAATGTGGTTTATGGAAATTGTGTAGAGTAATGATAATAAGGAACATAATTTTGTAAAATATGATGATGAAAATATTGTGGAAGTGAACTTTTGAAAGAGAATATAATAAATCACTTGCCAACTGAGCAGCCACACAATTGGTAGTCTGTGTTTCATTGGACTGGGCTCTAGGGACAAATAGGTGTGCCTCCTAAAAAGGCAGAATCAATTGTCCCTGGCCTGGAAAATGGAGTGGATGTAGGCAAGGGAAAAAGAGGCAAGGAAGGGGTGGAGGGGTTGGGGATGGGGAGCTGAGCTGGGGACATGCCAATCAAGGAGAGAGATGGGCAGGGGATTTCAGAAAGGCGGAGCCTCATAACATCAACGAAGGAGAGGAAGCTGATTGGGTAGGTAAAGAGAGGAGGTGAGCAAGAGGGGTTTAAAAGAAGCAGACAAGGCAGAGGAAGCTCAGAATTTTGCTTCTGGAAAATTCCACCCACCACCGGGAAGAAGAAGGAAAGACCCGTGGTAGAAAAAGAGGTGTAGGTGCACATGAGACAGGCAGACTGCTGAAGGAGGACAGCAGGTCTGCCAGGACTGCCGAAGATGGATGGCAGGGGAAAAAGAAGGGGCACAGAAAACAGGGGGAGGAGAGGGGGAGAATTTGACTCAGAGGGCCACAGAACAACACCATACAGATGAGTGGCATGGGTGTACACATACCCAACAAGAGAGAAGAAAAATACGAGAGCCGCCCCCAGATGTATCAGCCTGGGGGTGAGAAGAGAAACAAGAATGAAAATATGGTTTAGAACACAGACAGCCCCCCAGCTTTAATTAGGGGCGAGATGGGAAAACAATGAAGAAAATGTGGTTTATGGAAATGTGTAGAGTAATGATAATAAGGAACATAATTTTGTAAAATATGATGATGAAAATATTGTGGAAGTGAACTTTTGAAAGAGAATATAATAAATCACTTGCCAACTGAGCAGCCACACAATTGGTAGTCTGTGTTTCATTGGACTGGGCTCTAGGGACAAATAGGTGTGCCTCCTAAAAAGGCAGAATCAATTGTCCCTGGCCTGGAAAATGGAGTGGATGTAGGCAAGGGAAAAAGAGGCAAGGAAGGGGTGGAGGGGTTGGGGGATGGGGAGCTGAGCTGGGGACATGCCAATCAAGGAGAGAGATGGGCAAGGGGATTTCAGAAAGGGCGGAGCCTCATAACATCACGAAAGGAGAAGGGAAGCTGATTGGGTAAGGTAAGAGAGAGAGAGGTGAGCAAAGAGGGGTTTAAAAGAAGCAGACAAGGCAGAGGAAGCTCACAATTTTGCTTCTGGAAAATTCCACCCACCACCAGGAAGAAGAAGGGAAAGACCTGGTAGAAAAAGAAAGGTGTAGGTGCACATGGAGACAGGCAGACTGCTGAAGGAGGACAGCAGGTCTGCCAGGACTGCCAAGATGGATGGCAGGGAAAAAGAAGGGGCACAGAAAACAGGGGAGGAGAAGGGGAGAATTTGACTCAGAGGGCCACAGAACAACACCATACAGATGAGTGGTATGGGTGTACACGCATACCCAACAAGAGAGAAGAAAATGATGAGAGAGGCCCCCCAGATGTACATCTGGGGGCAAGAAGAGAAAACAAGAATGAAAATGTGGTTTAGCAATATTGTGACAGCCTCCCAGCTTTAAGTCGAGGGGGGTGCGAGATGGGAAAACAATGAAGAAAATGTGGTTTATGGAAATTGTGTATAGTAATGATAATAAGGAACATAATTTTGTAAAATATGATGATGAAAATATTGTGGAAGTGATCTTTTGAATGAGAATATAATAAATTACTTGCCAACTGAGCATCCACACAATTGGTAGTCTGTGTTTCATTGGACAGGGTTCTAGGGACAATCAAGCTTTGGAACAGCCTACCTTAAAAGGTTTCAGTGCTTCAGGTATTGAAAGCTTAAAACAATTATTGGACTAATACATGGGTGGGTATGGAATTTGGCAACAACTACTGAGTGGTGGGAAGATAGTGTCTGAGAGGCATTTTGGCTTACTTCTACCTCTTCTTACCATAGTAACCATAGTAACTACTAGTCATCCACGAAATAGCAAGTTTCTTTAGTTGAACATTGCCACTGTTTATCTTACAATTTAAGGTATTTTATTTTATGACAGTGTACTTTTGCACCTTTGATATAGCTTGATTTTAACAATTTATTTGTTGGTCTATAAACAGTTGAATTTATGTCAAATCATATTAAACAAGTTAGTGTATTTGCTAGATCACATTTATAGTACCTATAACCCTTTTGCATGGTACAGGATTTGCCAGTGACAAAAAATATCACAGTAATGCAATAGAAATGAATGTGTAGTTCCTGTAATATATTCGTGATGTAGCTGGATATTCTGTATCAAGTCACCAGATAACACTATACAGTGTAAGAATTCTATTGTACTCTGTAGTATTTGGGGCTGTACAGGGACATACAATGTAAAATTGTAGTTGCAATATGCCAATTAACTAGATGTATTTATTCCAAAACCTTTTCTGCATTTTTCCTATGAAAGAACCCTGACTTTACAAAGCAGGTGTTTTTCATAAGGTATTGAGCTTCAAGCCCCACATTTAGTGCATGTAGAACTCTTAGGGCCTTAGGGATTGTTAACTAACATGGACGTATTAGGCTATGATTTATTCCAGTAGTGACCTAAAATATATTCCTGCTAACCAGTAAAAAATGAATAGTCTGATACTCTTGAGTAATGCATGTCTAGGAAACTTGTATTGTCTACTGCAACATTATGGATTTATGAAACCAGTGATGTAATTCATTATTATTTACTCAGATAGGAATGCTTAGTAATTTCCTGAGAACTTTAACTCATCATTATAATGTGGAAATTATTTCCTCAGCTTTAAAACAGGCTTCTGTTATTCCTTTTATAAAGAAACCTGGTTTATACATCAAGCAATTGTGTAATTATCATCCCATTGTTCTGCTCCCTGTCATGACTAAAAACTTCAGCATGTGGTGTCTTCCCAGCTTCTGTCTGAATATTTACTTTCAGTCTAGCTTAAGATCAACTCATTCTACTGAGACTGCCTGTATCAAAACTTCCAGTAATGTATGATTGCCAAGATGCAGAGTTAGATATTAATGCTAACTTAACTAAGCCTATCATCTATCTTTGATGTACTGTAATTGGCTTACCTCTGTTTTTAGTGGTGGGCAATTTGATCTTTGCCTGGTTGTAGTGTATTTGTTGAATCATGCTTATTGTGTTATCAGAAGAAAATATCTTAGATGCATTATCCTTCAGTTGGAATCCTTCAAATGTATCCTTTCAGTCCCGCTTATTTATTCATAACAGTATGTTAACAATCCAAGTAATTGTGTTATTATAGCACCATTATATTTAAAGTTAAGTAGCCACTTATATACTCAGGTGGTTACTCCAATAAACAGTGATTGTATTCTTCAGTGAGTTTACCAGGTCAACAACTGATTAAATCAATTAATATATAAATAAAGGAACCTGAAAATTGGAAACCACACCCATTTTGGCAGGTGTACCCAGCCTCCCAAATGTTTGGGAACAGTGGACAGGTATTGTGTAAGCTATCTGTTATCAAAAACATGTACAAATATCTCTTTAAGACACTTTTGGTAACACAAAAATGATAAAATGGTAATAATATGAAACCCAAAAGTGTCAGGTTCATCAGATCCAGTCACACAGATGTTGCTTTTCTGGTTTTTAGAATGAAAATTTATAACATTTAAAAGTTATAATGGTTTTCAGATATGCCAGACACACATGCTTGGTATCCTTTTTAGTAATTCTTCATAAGGCATTTCCTCATGTCCCTTATCACATTCCATGATTTAGTAAAAATAAATAACAAGCATATAACCACTCTGAATGTGCCCCTGCCACATTCCCCAACTCCAAAACCCCAACCTCAAGAAGTTACACTTCAGCTTTGATAGCACATTTCCAAGGCCAGCATCCCACTAAAGATGAAGTCCAGAAACAGTATTCCATCCCTACCACTGGCAATCCCCCTAATCTCCTAGACATTAACTCTTGCATTGAGAACCCATCCCCAAGTGACAGATAAACATGCTGACTCCCCACACTAGCACAATGACTCTTCAGTATAAAGTTTCAAAGAGTTGGAATAGCCCCCCGGGACTCAAACCTGTCATTATTAGAATATAAGTCAGCAGTAAAAAAGAGCTGCTTTTTAAATGTTTGTGTAACAGGTGAAGTTTGATTGTTATGAACATATGATGAATGGATGTATACATAAATTAAATGTCTGTACATACTTAATTGTATGTTATTGTATTCTTTGTGTGTTCTGTGTATTATGTATATTTATATTGTACAAATACAGGGATGCCTTGTAAACAGGGATTCTAGAATCCCTAATGGCATAATATTCTGTATAAGTAAAATTTTACCTTTACCTAAATATTTGGGCTGGTACCAGGAGCTTATCCCAGGCACCAGATAAATAGTTTGACCCCCCCACCTTCCCCAGAAATTTAAGTCTGGTGCTGGTATCTCATTCAAAGTTCCACCTAAACATTCTGCCCAGAGACTAGAACTCCAGTTCTCAAAGTCATTCCTTGGTAGTGGCAAAGTCCTCCACACTAACAGTTTAAATCTGGCACTGGAAGCCTATCCCCAGTGCTACTGAACACTCCTACCTTGTCGCCCCACACTGAATATCCCCCCTCTCCTCCTGTTGGTGACTGGAGAAACCTCCACTCACCTCATTGGTCAGCTGTCATCTGATTCAAATTAGCATGAACTTGCTATTAATATAATAGTGGATTAGTGTTGATTGTACTCTGATGGCTTCTACCTATGGAGGTGAGATGAGGCCTATACCAGGCATAATAGGGAGGGATAGTAAAATGGGGTGGGGTCCCACTAGATGTTAGGGTTTATCTGGCATGGAGATGGGGTAAACAAGATACTTCAGCTGGACAGCAGTGAACAAATAGTATTAGTATGGTGTAAAGGAGAGGAGTGCTACTGGACACCAGGCACAACTTGGCAAGGGACAGAGGGATCCTGAATCTTGATAATTGTGAGGTGTTCCCAGGATTTATATGATTGATTACTCAAATAAGCATCAGTGTTACTGGAGCTGTCAAAATAAGCAAACTCTGATTTCGTGGAAGTTTGAAAAAATTTTGTGCAATATATTCTGTTTATTTGATCATAACTTAAGCATTTTATGGGCTATAGATCTGAAATTAACATGATGACTTGGTAATATTAAATGCACACTGAAACTAGAAAACAGAGTTGAATCAACATTTTGATGATGTCTTCTTCAGGATTTATCTAAAAGAGGAAAAAAAGCAAAGTTAGTGGACTGATAAGGGGAAATAAGGGCTATACTGTATATGTGGGGGAACAAAAAAGGGTGAGGCTGTAGGAGAAAAAGTGATATTAGGCAAGGTAAGAATTTAGAAAAGAATATGGAAAACAAAAAGGTGATGTGTGTATGACAAGGCATAGTAGTAGTGAATGAGCTGACGAGTCCTCAAGTGGGGACTACTTAACAGGGCCTAGTAAGGATGCTGAAAGGTGGCAAATGTGGGGGAAGGAGACTGAGATAAAGACATCTGTGGAAAATGAAAATAGATGACCACACATAGCTGGAATGCCCATATGAGTATCCCCCCCCCCACACACACAGGATGGAAGTGTGTGTAGGCATACTGACACATGCAAACATGTTATCCACACATGCAGACAAAGATATGACAGGGACTGGAGTAAAAAAATACAGATTATAATGAGAAATAATATTTTGTTCTGACATCCTCCAGCTAATGACATCGCTGGGCCTAGCATAGGCAGTTGCCTCTGTGACCCATCACCACGGCAACACCTTGGACTTGATATTCTCACTGGGTCTTGAGATCACTGATCTCGAGATTGATCAGATCCTTTGGTCCGATTGTTGTACAGTGAAGTTATCATTTGGGGCTCCCCCCATGGTCCCTCTCTGTTAAGATGATCAGCTATCGCCCTTTACGGGGATTGTCCTCAGAGGGACTGATGGTGGTAGTTGATTTTTCCGGTGTTGCCATTAATGCAGTGGGCTTGGATGAGTCAATTGCAGCCTATAACAGGGCTGTTTCCGATGTGCTCAATGCCATCATGCTGGTCCATATATGACCCAGGTCTTCCCACCCAAGACCCCCATGGTTTGATGGGGCTCTTAGGGTGATAAAGACCATGGGTTAGAGGTTGGAGCATTGCTGGCATAGGACCTGGCTAGAGGAGGATAGCCTGGCTTTGAGAAATCACTGTGGTGACTATCAAAGGGCAATCAACCATAAGAAGGCAGAGTTTCTGTCCAGAGAGATTGTGGCAGGGAGGAATAGACCAGCTCAGCTCTTTTGGAGTGTGGACAGGCTTCTCCACCCTGCCTGTCTACAGCTGAAAAAAACTTTTTCAGTAGCACTTTGTGAAGAGTTTGCTCTGTTCTTCTCTAACAATGTATTCTCTATTCAGGCCATGATCTCACCTGTGGATTGGGACCCGATCTGCAGGGTGGGGTCTGGGTGGAGCAGGGCACTCCCATTGTCTGAGCAGAGTTTTGACCAGTGGCGGTAGCTGAGGTCTTCAATGTGATTTTGAAGCTGCGGCCCACATTCTATGAAATGGGCCCTGGCCTGACACTTCTCCTAGTGGGATGTGTTGAGGTAATTGGTCCAGAGTTCCCTGGGATAGTCAGGTGCTCACTTTCAGAGGGTTCTTCCTGGATGACTTGAAGGAGGCACTGGTGAAGCCCCTCCTGAAAAAGCATCTCTTGACTCTGATGTCCTAGCGAATTATAGACCAATCTCCAACCTCCCATTCTTAGGGAAGGTTGTCGAGAAGATAGTGGCTCTGCAGCTCGAGGAACACCTGGAGACCTGTGACATCTATGAGCCATTCCAGTCTGGGTTTTGAGCAAGGCATAGCACAGAGACGGCACTAGTCCAGGTGCATAATGACCTCCTCATGGCAAGAGACCGAGGAGAATGTTCAAAACATGTTCTCCTCGATCTATCATCAGCATTTGATACTGTGGGCCACATCTTGTTATTGGATCACCTTAAAGAGTATTGTGGACTCACCAGTATTGTCATCAATTGGTTTGAGTCATTTCTCTCAGGTAGGAGGCAGAGGGTAGTGATGGGGAATTTCTCCTCCTCCCCTCTGCCTCTGACCTGTGGAGTTCCTCAGGGCTCGATCCTAACACTGATGCTGTTCTCAGTGTACATGCAGCCCCTGGAGTGGACCATCGGACAGTACAGACTGAGGTTTCGCTGCTATGCAGATGATACTCAGCTGTACATGTCTTTTGTACCAGGGAAAAGTGGTGCTATAGAAGTGTTGAATAAATGCCTTGCTGAGATCCAGGACTGGATGAACTCTAACTGGCTGAGACTTAACCCAGACAACATAGAGGTTCTAGTGATTGAGCCTGGCCACGGGCATGATGGGGATGCCTCTGGGACAACACAGGTTTGGCCCAATGGTTGACACAATTGATGCCATCCTCTAGGGTGAGAATCTGGGTGTGGTCTTTGACGACAGGCTGACATTTGAGATTCAGGTGTCAGAAGTCGTCAAAAGCAGCTTTTACCTTCTGAGAAACATTGCCCGGATTGAACCCTTAATTCTGACCGAGGATCTGCCATCACTGGTGCATACTTTTGTAATATCAAGACTCGACTGCTGTAATGCTCTATACCTTGGGGTCAGTGAAGGCAGCCTCCACCGGCTGCAGCTAGTGCAGAATGCAGCAGCCAGGCTGCTGACAGGACTATCAAGGTCCTGTCATGTGACCATTGTCCTGTGGGGTCTGCACTGGCTGCTGATCAGGTGTCGGATTCTCTTCAAGGTGGACTTGCTCACTTATAAGGCCCTATATGGATCGGGCCCTGGCTGCTTGTCAGACCTCCTTACTCCTGCCATCCCGGCTCGCTCCCTCCGCTCCTCAACCAAGGTCATCCTGGTGGTTCCAAGGACTGGGCTGAAAATCTCGGGTGATCATTCATTCAGGGTTGCCAGCCTGGTCCTCTGGAACTTTCTTCCAAGATCTTTGATGGAGGTCCTTATGGTGGAGGTGTTCAGGAGGGACCTAAAGAACCACCTTTTTAATCTGGCTTATCCTACAGACGTATTCTAAATAGTGCTTGACATATTTAATATTTTATATGATTATTCTGCTGATTATTTAAATTGTGATTTTATTATCCTGTCTATCCTGCAGACTGTCTACTATGGTATGACACCCAAAGCCCCTGGGACTGGGCACCTAACTAAATAAATTTTACTTTTTTTACTTACTAATAAGGTGGCTGAAAGAAGTTAGTAGAAAATAAGTCTGTCATTTAAACCAGAGGACTGCTGGTAGTCTAGGCAGATGATCAGTTTGGTTTGGATGTTTTTTCTTTGATCAGCATCCCGGAAATCCTGCTAAAGGACATAGACATAAAGATCATTGACACTGTGGTCCCTGGAGGTAAAGTGAGATACAATGGGTTTATCAGTGTCTCCATTCCTGACTGCCCTGTAATGTTCCCTGAATTAGTCAGCCAGGCATCTTCCAGTTTCTCCAATGTAGATAGCGCCACACTTCCTGCAAAGAATACAATATAGCACATTAGTGGAAGTGCATGAGAACTCCTTGGGGATGTGAAGAACACCTGTGGGAGCCCATATTTCAGTGACACTAGAAATGCTTTTGCAGGTATAACAGTGAGTTCTGTTGCAAGCTTTGGTACCTGGTGGAGAGGAACTGTTAGGAGTATGTAGGCTGCTTTGTACCTGGAGATTCCACTGATTTTTCTACCATGTTATATCTATATATGGATAGATATAGATATAGATATAGATATAGATATAGATATAGATATAGATATAGATATAGATATACAGTGGATTCCAGATATATGCACAAGCTTGGGACAAACCATTTTTGTGCATACATCTGAAATTGCATACAACCGAAATACATGGGAAATAATGGCTGCCTTTTGAATCAATAGTAAATGGTGTTCTTAAATGCCTTAAACACCAATAATTACCCCAAATGTCCTGCCTAGTTAGCTAACTAGTTAATAGTTAAGTGTCCTACAGTAGCTCTGAAATGCCATAGTGTCTAATGCTAAACCATGGATGCTATACAGTATCACTTTTCATGTGTGTGACTGCTGTCCTGATGCCGGTCCTATATTGGATGGTTTGGATCTGCATCAGTCTACTTCAGGCTTTAAAAAAACATCACCTACAGAATTCAGTACAGTTTAACAAGGGGAATTCAGTTACTTTGGGTCCCAGTCCATGTTCAACCTCAGCAATGATTTTTAATTTATTTTTGGCTAAATCTTTAAATCAATTTCAGCTGGGGCTGAAAATGCCAAACTGTGGATGCTGTGTCGGAGACATGGAGACAATCTCAAAAACTGCTGTCCCAATTCCAGTCCTACATCAGGCAGTTTGGCTTTGCAATAGTCCATTTCCCATTCTGCGTTACAACGAGGATGGGGGGAGGAGGTTTTGATGCTGCTTTACAGTGTGGGGTAGGGGGTGAGAAAGACAAAGGAACAGAGGGTTGCTTTAGCAGATGTCTTTAACACCTGTACTAACACCTGCTAGACAGTTGAAAATTACCGATGTGCAGATAACCAAAATTCAGTGTGCATACAGTCGAATGCTTTAACACTGAAAGAATAGGACAAGAACTGGGGAAGCAGATTTGTGTGCATACTTCTGGAATGTGCATGCATCAGAATGGCAGACAAATGGAATTGACTGTAGATATAAATTCTTTGCAAAAACTTTGCTAATGAACCAATTATGGTAAGGTAATGCCACAAAAGTAGGGAAATGTAGTGTTAGGAATTCCAACCCTAACTCCCCACCCCACCTCCCAAGCAGCAAAAGGTTTTGGATCTCCAGGGTCTTGGCCAATCAGTAGTGGAGTCCTCCTTGTAGTAGTCTACCCTAATGGACCCCCTACCCCCCAGCCCGTAGCCTTTAGTCCAAAGCACAAGGAACAGCTCCAAGCCAGTGCCTCCTAGTGATACACTCTTCAAAGGTAGACACACAGTTTGTTGTAGCTTTCTTCATGCAGGCTCCTGTGGGTCCTGCTTGAAGAAAGGAGTTCCTGTGTGATGTAGTTTGCTCAGGAAATGGGGTGGGCATTAAGGTTTACAACCCCAAGGAAGACCCCATCACTGATTCACCAAGACTCTGGAGACCAAAAACCCTAATGTTTTCCTTTTGCTGCTTGTGGGGTGGGTTGGTTAGTTATGGTTTAAAATCCCTAACACCCCATTTCTTACTTTTGGCATTAAATTTCTAAGCTACATAGAAGTTTTTGCAAACAATTTCCTTTCTTTTTGATTTAGTGGGATCATATCCTCATTCATACCAGTCCCAAAGGGTGGACAGATGCAGATGACCTGCATCAATGGAAGACTCCATCCACCTACAGAAGGATGATGGATGTGAAGAATTCATGGGGCTGTCTGGTGATCTGCAGAGGCGCAGGGTCCTGTGGTCCATGCACTTCTATGTGGCTGCAGCTATAGATATATAGGGCAAAGAGAGCATATGTCAACCAATGCACATGTCCTTCTGCCACCCAAGGGTGGAAAGGTGCAGGACCCTATGACAAGAGGACAGTTGTCTTCATTGCATGGTAGTCAGGCTTATGGGAACAGCCAGGCACCTTTCATTCCCTGGCTGTAGCAGTGTCACATAACAGCACCATCCCCCCACCCTTACCCCATCCAGATGGGTGACTGATCTCACCATCAAACTCAGTTCACTAGCACAGGATCCCAAAGAATAGCCATTGGGGTCCAGACTGGCTCTACACACAAGGTTTGTTCATGATTATTTTTTTTTTTTAATGTTGACCCCAAATTTTCAAGATACTCATTTCATGATTCACCTTATAAACATGGCACGTACCATTTATAGTATATTGGATGAAATGTGATTTTGCACCAGAAGTCCAAAACACTTCTCATCCAGGATTTAAAAAATAGCACATGTCACATTTATGAGGTGGTGTGGAAAAATGGCTATATTGAAAATTTGGAGTAATAATATTTAAAATTAGTGAAGTTGTGAGTGAACATTGAAATAACGCAGTGCTCACTCATAAACTGGGAATTTTACTGTATTTTTACACCAGATTTTCAGCATGGACTTCTTATCACCCCATTTCATTAACCTGGTAGGTGAAAATGTTCGAATCCCCACCAAAATGCCTCTTTGTATTACACTGGAACATCATTTTGTGCCATGTGTGTGAAAATACATTTTGGCCAGGATTTGAAAAATGGCAGCTATCATGTTTCATTCATGAGGTGGTGTGAAAAAATGGCTGTTAAAAATTTTGGGTCAAAATATTTAAAATTACCGAAGTTATGCGTGAGCATATAAAAATGTTAAGGTACACACATAGATTTGTCATTTTTATTTATTTTTACCCTAAATTTTAAACATAGCCTTCTTATGACCCCACCTCATGAACAAGAGTGGTGAAAATGTTCAAACCCCACCTGAAAGGTGATTTTGCCAAATGACTGCAAAATCACCTTTCACGCCTGATTTTCATATTTCCACCACTATTAGTCATGAGGTGGGATCTCAAAAAGGCTATGTTGAAACTTGGGGTCAAAATATTGAAACAATGACAAAGTTATGCATCAATTTTAAATACCCCATTGAAATATACTGAACTGCACTTACCTTAATTTCTCATATTGCAGTCAGCGGTTCCAGCAGCAAGACATGTCTTCGATTGGAGAGAGGATCTTCTCCCTCGGACATGTTCAAGTGAGTGATACATAGAAACACAGAAGTTGATGGCAGAATGAGACCACCAGGTCCATCTAGTCTGCCCACTGTCTTTTAACCTAGCCTTCTAACTGCCATTGGGTTTGAGGGCTCCCTCCCTTGTATTTGTCCCAAGCATTCTTGAAATCTACCACTGTGCTTGCCCCCACCACTTCTGCAGGCAAGCTGTTCCAGGCATCCACCACTCTTTCTGTGAAGAAAAACTTCCTGGTGTTGGTGGAGAACTGCCTTCCTTGCAGCCTTAGATCATGTCCCTGGTTCTGCTGTCCTTCTTAAATTGGAAGAAATCGTCTATTTGCACCTGGTTTATGCCTTTTATGTATTTGAATGTTTTGATCATGTCACACCTCTCTGTTCTCTGTTACAGGGAATACATGTTCAGTTCTTTCAGTCTATTCACATTGGACATCTCGTGCAGCCCAGGAATTATTTTTGTTGCCCTTCTCTGCACAATCTCCACTTGGTCAATGTCCTTTTTGAGGTGGGGCCTCCAGCAGTGGATGCTGTACTCCAGGTGAAGCCTCACCAGTGATCTGTACAGCAGCAGGATCACTTCCCTCTTCCTGCTTGTGATTCCCTTCCCTATGCTTGCCAGCATACCAATGGCCTTTAATGCTGCCTTCTTGCGCTGTTTACCTACCTTCAAGTTGTCTGAGATAATGATTCCCAAATTGTGCTCTTAGGTGGAGGCAGCTAGTCTTTCGCCTCCAAGGTAATATGCCTTATTTGGATTTCTTCTTCCTATGTGCATGACTTTGCACTTTTTGGCATTGAATCTCAACTGCCATGCTCCAGACCATTCTTCCATTTTCTTGAGGTCAGCTTCCATCTTGTCCACTCCCTGCTGGGTGTAGACCCTGTTGCATATTTTGGTGTCATCTGCAAACAGGCACACCTTTCCTTGTAGTCTGTTAGCTATGTCCGATATGAAAATATTGAAGAGCAGGGGTCCCAGCACTGAACCCTGACATGCTTCTGTTGAAAATGCTCTGTTTACCTGCACTTTCTGGGTTCTGCCCTGCAACCAGTTTTTAACCCATCTAACTGCTTCTGATCCAGCTCCTGTGTGGTCTAACTTCTTTACCAGCCTTCTGTGTGGAACCAAGTCAAAGGCCTTGCTAAAGTCTTGGTAGACCACATCTACTGCCCCGTCATCATCTATAACTTTTGTAACACAGTCAAAAAACTCAATCAGTTTTTTTCTGGCATGACCTACCAACTGTGAAACCATGCTGCTTGGGGTCCTAGTGGCTGCTAGCCTCCAGGAAAGCCATGATCCTCTGTTTGAGTAGTGTCTCCATTACCTTCCCCACTATGGATGTGAGGCTTACTGGCCTGTAATTTCCAGAGTCCTCCCTGCTGCCTGATTTGTGGAGTGGGGCCATGACTGCCCTTTTCCAATTTTAGGTACCTCCTCACTCTTTAGGATTTGGTGAATAGTTTGGCCAGTGGGGCAGCCAGCTCTAATCTCAGTTCTTTTAAGATCCTGGGGTGCATTTTGTCTGGCCCCATGGCCTTGTCAGCTTGCAGTTTATTTAGTGCCTCCAGTACTTCGGTCTCTGTGAAGGGGCTAGTATCAACCCCCTGTCCAGGGGTGCTGCATTTTGCCATTTCTGTGCCATCACCTGGGTCCTCCTCAGTAAATAATGAGCAGAAGTAATTGTCAAGGATTTCTGCTTTTTCTGGGTGGTCTTCTGTTGTTTTCCCTTCCTGAGTTGCAATCTTGACTATACCCCCTTTTGCCTTCCTTCCTTCTTTCCTGGATGTATCTTAAGAAGGATTTGTCTCCTCTCTTTGTCCTCTCTGCTATACTTCCTTCTGTCTGCACTTTTGCCTGCCTTATTTTTTTGCTGGCTTCTTTCATTTTCTCCTTTTACGACATCCAGTCTTTGTCCTTGTTCTTTCCCTGGTATAGCTTGAATGCTTTCTGTTTTTTGTTCACTATTTTAGCCACTTCCTTTGAAAACCATAAGGGGTTTATGAGCGTATGTGTGGGATGTGTGGGGTGTGCGGAGGGGTGGATGCTCAGTGGGAGGTCAGGGCATGGGGGTCGGATTGGTGAGGGACCATTTTCTTTTTTGCAGGTTTAACTAAATAAACATTGAGGGATGGTTTTCTTTATTAGAGGGAACATTAATGTGGAGTCAGTGATTGGATGGTGGGGGGAGGTGCCACTAGACACCGGGGAAAATACACACATAAGGGGATGGTGATGGGAGGGCAGAGGGCATCACTAGACAGATAGGAAACATAATACAGAAACGGATGGTGATCAGAGGGTTGGGGGTGCCACTAGACACCAGGAAAGACACACACATAAGGGGACAGTAATCAGAGGGTAGGGTGTACCACTAGATACCAGGGATACATAAGAGGACAATGATTGGAGAGTGGAGAGTGTCCCTAGATGCCAAGGAAACTATATACTGTATATGGCACAAAATGGAAGACCAGCACTCCCAACATCAGTAGCAAAATACTTTTACTTTGAATATCAGTGTAATTATAAACAGTTGGTACAAAGTGAAATAAGTAACCAAATCTGGCAAACCAGCCCCAGCGCTACGAGGTACGATACCTACTATAAACCTATAAACTATATATAAGTAAGGGAACAGTTATTGGAGGGTGGGGAGTGCCACTAGAGAACAGGAAAACATAATATAAATACAGGGGTGGCAATCAGATGGTGAGTGGTGCCACTACACACCAGGGAAACAGTATATAAATATGGGGCCAGTGATTGGAGGGTGGGGGTTGCCACTAGACACCAGGAAAATATTATATAAATACAGAGATGGCAAATAGAAGGTGGGGTGCCACTAGACACCACAAAAAGCACCCACATAAGGGGATGGCAATCAGAGGGTGGGGGCACCACTAGGCACTAGGGATACATAAGGAGACAATGATTGGAGAGTTGGGGTGCCACTAGACACCAGGGAAACATTTTATAAGTAAGAGAATTGTAATTGGAGGGTGGGGGCATCACTAGACAACAGGAAAATATAATATAAATATAGGGATGGCAATTGGAGGGTGGGGGTGCCACTAGACACCAGGGAAGTGTTACATAAATATGGGTCTGGTGATCAGAGGGTGGGGTGCAACTAGTCACCAGGGAAACATAATATGAATATGAGAACAGCCATTGGAAGGTGGGGGTGCCACTAGACACCCAATAAATGCAACATAATTATTGGGGCAGCAATTGGAAGGTGGGAGGAATCACTAGACACCATGGAATCATTACATACATAAGGTGACGGGAATGGGGGCACCACTAGACACCAGGAAAGTGTTGGCTTACTGCTTTCAGAGAAGCCTGTAGCACAAGTTCCAGCTGCAGAATTCAAGAAAGTCCCGCTTTTCTCATACAGAGAACGCAGGTCAATGGCTCTTCTTGCTAAGCCAGGCACCCTGGACTTTGGGGTGCCCAAAAGAGGAATTTCTGGCCATTAACGGAAGAACTAAACACATCCTGTTTACCTAGGTTCTGGTATTTTTCTTTTTAATTATGTAATTTTTATGTAATGTCCATGCTTAATAGTTTGGAGAGAAAAGAAATAAGATGGTGGATCTCACAGCATAAAAAAATGCTTTGTACTTTGAGAAGCAAGTGATGAGAAACCAAAAACAGCTCTGTGAGACAGAAATGTTGGTGTTGTACCAGAACATTATCCCAAGAACCCTACTGAGCATGCTCAGAACAGAAAACACAAAAATTGTAAGCCTTATAACTCTGGAACCATTTAATATTTTTCCACAAAGCCTGTCAAAGGCACTACCCTAGGACATCATGCCTGTACCCTGAAAGTTTGGGGAAGAAATTCTATTCCATGAAGGCTGTAGCTAATAGCAAACAAAATCCCATGTTAAGTATAGGAAAAAAATTAGACATCTATAGAAACATGATATACAGTATACAGATCTCAGAAACCACACAAGCTGCTGTCACAAAACTTTCCACATATTTACATCTTGCCTCCTAGACAACACATGCAAAAATTTGAGCTGATTTTGTTAAATAGTGCCGGTCTATACTTGGTCTCTATATAGCACCGAGACCTCTATGTGGCACACCAGAGCTGTTAATAGCTCTACCAATAGGCTAACATTATACATACTCCCATGGCTTTTCTCTGGTGCTGACATCAGCTACAAGTGATTGTGGGATGTACTGTTAGAGGCGTCCCATTGAAAATGCTGGTGGGAGTAACAGCAGGATCAACCAGATAAAAGAAAATTACTTGATATGCCGGTACCTGATTTTTTTTTAACTGTGGGCAAAAACGCTAATCAGGGGGTGCCCCACATTAAGGTGTGGGGCCTATTGACATGGACATTTCCCTTTAAACTTCTAGAATTGTATGCCAAAGATTATTGATTCTGCTTATGTTCATTTTATTTTAAGAATATATTGTTTTTTACGGAAGGTATTATTTCAAATGGTGAAATGTGGTTTTATATTTAGGAGTTAGTCATTTTTCTTGAAGAAGTAGTCCAACCAGAACCGTGAAAAGTTGCCTGTTTAATGGCTTATATGCCTTGCAGTCTGTGCATTTGGTAATTTTCTGAATTAAATTCTTAATGTCTATACTGGTGAGTTAGTCTCTTGTTCCTCTGTAAATGTGGTTTGACTTTTGGTAATTTATGGGGCAGATTTTCTCATAGCGTTCTGTTATTTTTGTAGTTACAGAGGACTCCACTGCTATGCTGCTAATGTTCAGTGTTGTTAGTCTTAGAAATAGCTAAAAATGTAATTTTGACAACATATCTCAAGATGTTCCAAAAATTCAACAAAATGTCATGGATACAGAATTGTTATCTCACCTGAATTCTGTCAGTGGTGGTTTTATTTTGCACAGCACTAGGCATTATCTGAATTTTGGTACTCTGAAATCATTGTGTGAGAAAATTCCTGTGCCTTAAAAATCAACACCAAAATCATGGTAATGCCAATGCTACTTTAAGTAATAAAACCCTAGGAATACTACACCACACATTCACAAAGGCTAAAGAGACATTTTTACTCATGTTGTTGAATTTCCCTACTTTTTGGTTTTGTGCTGCAACCCTAACTGGTGCCAAACATACTTTTTCAAATGAATCTCACTGAAGAACTTGGTGCTAAAAGTTTTCTTTTGTCTAAACGCTAAGGCTGTACTGTATATCTGTCATAGAAAATTTGGATGAAGTCATAGTATTGCCTTGGACAAAATGATTGAAATCATGACATCATAATAACAGTTTCAAAAAGTCATGGCTCTATTTTGTGTTTAGCAATTTACCTCTGTTTGGCATATTCATATGTAAGCATATCAGCAAAGAATTAAATGCTTTAAAAGATTCATTATTAGTGTGGTGCAGTACCAGGAGGTAGCATATTGTGCTGCACTCTCTGAAACTAGGGCCCATGCCTCTCAGCCTCTTTGCATTGAAATACATTGTGCTGGCCTTAAAAATGTGGAGCAATTGGCCAGAATGTGTAATGCTTCCTTTTTCTAAAGAATAATAATTTTAAGAATAGTGGGTCCCATATGTTTAGTGTTGAGGAATATTTCTATCAAGTTAGTTACATTTTTTTATAGTTTGTGTGTCCAGAAATATTAATAGTATGAGGAACATCAGTCCTCCAGTTGATGACATCTCTGGGCCTTACACAGGTAGTTACCATTGCTACCCATAAATATGGTCACTCTCTTGACTTAGTCTTCCTCCTGGGGATCGAAGCCTCAGATTTGGGGGTGGAACCAGTCAGATGGTCCAATCACTACACTGTGGTGTTCAATTTTAGTGTCCCCCTTAGTAGGCCTACCCCTGCGGAGATGGTCAGGTATCACCCTTTATGAGATGTTAGCTCTGAAGGCCTAATGGTGGTACTTGATCTATTGAATATTCCAGTGGCAAACAGTGACCCAGAGGCCCTCATAGTGGCCTATAACATGGCCATTTTGGCAGCTCTGGCTCTAATTGCTCCTATCTGAGTTCATCCTCTCTCCCTTTACCCTCAGTCCCCATGGTTTGAAGGGACTTTGAGGGAAATGCGGCAATTAGGAAGAAGGTTAGAGCATTGCTGGCGGAGATCTGCCCTTGATGCCAACCACCTTAGATTGATGGACCATTATCAAGTCTATCAGTCTGCAATCACCCGTAAGAAGGCAGAGTTCCTGTCTGGAGAGATTGCGGCAGCTCAGATTCAACCAGCTCAGCTTTTCTGAACTGTAGACAAACTGTGCAATCCAGCCTATCTACAAGTTCAGAAAGCCTTTTCACAAATAGAGTGCGATGAACTTGTTCGATTCTTTGCGACTAATGTGGCTGACATCAGGGTGGCGTTACAACTGGCACACTCTATGGGCATTGCTTTTAACCAGTGCTTGTCCACTAGCCCTCAGCATTCCTGGAGTACCTTTGACCACCTGGAGTTCATGGATGTCATGCAGATTGTCCAGGGTGCACGCCCTACATGCCATAGTTTGGATCCAGGACCAACTTCCCTGATTCTGGGTTGTATTGATTCCATTGGTCCAGTCCTAGCATAGATTGTCTGGTGCTCCTTGGAAACAGGTGAGTTTCCTAGCTCCCTGAAGGAGGCGGTGGTAACACCCCTCCTGAAGACCCAGACTGCCATGCAAACTACAGACCTATCTCCAACCTTCCCTTTTAAGGGAAGATGGTTGAGAAGGTTGTGGCCATACAATTGGAGAACCATCTTACCATCCATGACATCTATGAACCTCTCCAGTCCGATTTTCAAAAGAGGCACAGTACTGAGACGGCACTGGTTTGGGTACTCAATGATCTCCTGATGGTTAAAGATCGGAAGAACCACTTCATCTTGATTCTTCTTGATCTCTCATCAGTGTTTGGCACTGTGGACCATGGGGTTCTGCTTGGTCACCTGAGGTTCATCTGTGGCCTGTTGGGTACAGTCCTCAGGTGGGTTACATCTTTCCTCACTAGAAGAACTCATAGTGTGGTGTCTGGGGTTTATTTCTCAGACCCAGTCCCTCTGTCATGTGGGGTCCCTCAGGGGTCTGTGTTTCCCCCTATGTTGTTCGCAGTGCACATGCTGCCCCTCAGAGACATTGTAAGAAGGTATGGGCTGAGGTTTCACTGCTATGCTGATGATACCCAGCTCTACTTTTCTTTTGCACCTGACCAGGATAGAGCTCTCTCAGTCTTCAATAACTGCCTTGCAGAAATCCAAGACTGGATGGATTCAAGTTGGTTGAAGTTGAACTCGAAAAAGACTGAGGTGCTGGTTGTGGACCCAGGCAATGGATAGGAGGGCTGGGGGAAGGTTCACCCTTGGGACTTTTTCTTGGGGGCCTATCACTCCTGACCTCTGAACAGGTGCAAAACCTGGGGGTAATTTTTGATGAGGGGCTGACGCTTCATTCACAGGTGTCGGCCATCATCAATACCTCATTTACCATCTGAGGAATATCTCCTGGGTTAAACACCTTGTTCCATCTGGCGATCTCCCCATGTTGGTCCACGCCTTTGTGTCGTCATGCCTGGATTACTGCAACTCCCTGTACCTAGGGCTACCTGGGGTGGAAATCTGCAGCTTGCAGCTAGTGCAGAGTGCTGCGGCCTGGTTTTTGATGGGAACGTCTCAATCCTGTCATATTTCCCCAGTGCTGCACAGTCTGCACTGGCTGCCAGTACAGTGGTGGATTACCTTTAAAACTGGTCTTTTGACCTATAAAGCCCTACATGCCCTGTGTCCCCCGTTTGAAAACTGGTCCATAGTTCTCCAGTCAGAACAACAGTTTAATTAGTACCCTAAAGCTAATAGCTGTCAGTTAGTATACTGATCTCCTTTTAGTGTTGGGAATCTGGTACTATTGTTTAACTTGGAATTGACATATGATGCTTTCTTTAAATATGTAAATACATCAGGAAGGCTTTAGCTGCTAATTCAAAATACAGGGCTGTCTTAGAGATTATGCTATGACATCTCTTGCTTTGCTTACATTAACACTTTCCTTGCAGGTCTTACCACCTATTTGGTTCAGCTGTTGCTGTCCATGCATAACTCACCAGCAGGTAAGAATATGTTAGAGAAAGCTTAACATAAATTTCCCTGACTACTGCTAAAGTTTTTGCCTGGCATTTTAGGGCAGAATTAAGTCTGTGTCCTATGGGACTGTGAGGTACATTTCAATTTATTAATTTCTACAAATCCTATGGATGGACATTTTCAGACTCCCAAGAATTTGTTTAATTGAAGCTATAAAAATCAGTGTGTATCAGTCTCAGATTACTCAGCTAACTATTTTAAAGGATACATTATGTGTAAATGGGCTGCGATACCTCTGGCAAGAGCAGGAGGAACTAGACAAGCAATATACAAGTACTGCATGTTAGATACTTTACAGCTTCATTTCACAAATGTATATCCCATCAGCAAGAGATGTCAAAATATCAAATAAGAAATTTGCCCTTTATTATCCAAAACTTAAGAAAACAAGGGAGTGAAATAATTACTTGACATTTCTTATAAACTCTGACTTAGGAAAAACATTTATGAGAGTGAGAAAGGAGATAATATACTCTGCCAACACACTCAGTCAATAGGACACCCAATATATGTGTCTTTGCCACTTTAATGTTCCAGGAAATCTTTAATATTATCTAATAAGTTGTCTTCTTTATGAGGATACTTGGAGAGAGAACTTGGCAACTTATCTGAAGCACTGTCACTTGAAGTTACTGGAGGGTAATGATCATGACATTACCGTGTTGACTGCTTTATTTACAATAAAGCTGATGTTATCAGGAGAAAGATAAACCTGGGTAAATGAAAAAAAAAACAGTAATTGTCAAGAAATCTTCAAACAACTACAAAAGACAAGAAGATTATAGAAACCTCTGACAAATGAAATGCTGCTCATGATTCACAAAACTACAATATATTTATTAATCACTGTATCTTCCAGAAGAAAGATGCATTTTGATGGTTTTCTTAAGATATTAAATTTAGCATTTACAGATCAGAAGAATCAAGAGGTATTGATTTGTTGTCTATGTATTTTCTTTTTTTGTCTAATCCTATTATAAATTTATTTGTGACAAATTGTAGAGAGAAGGAAATAATGTAACCTACTAGGAATTGAACCTGGACCCAACTTTATCTGTGTAAATTCTTAATATAAAGGCCAAAGCTTTATACACAAATAAAGACATTTTAACTTAAACTGAGCAGCTGGAAAAATGCATTGAAAATCCCTCTCCAAATATGCTATTCCTTTATTTAATAATCTCCAATGATTAATGTTGGGTAGGAAGACTCAATTTTAAGTTCAATTACCTTTAAGGTAATAAGTGTTTGGCTCCATTTGTTTGCAGGAATTTTACTGCTATATACTGCCCAGCTCAGATACTGTGCTCAGCTGAAAACCAGCTTTAAATGTGCTCTGCTCTCATTCTAAACCATAATAACCCAATTTTCTAACACTCAGCTCTGGTACAGAGTCAGTTTCTCTTTGCAGTAGTTATGGGAACAGATGGGAAAAAAACCGCTGTGGTTTTGGTTTTGTCAATTCCAGGTCCATTCTGAAGTTGGTAATGGTTTTGATTCTGATTTTAGTTCAAGGCCTATAAAAAAGACAATGGGCTGGATATTCAAACTGTGCCATTCTGTGGCGCAAGCCCTTGCGCTGCTCAAAAAAGTTGTGCAGGGTTGTATTCATTCACATATCTGGACTGCCTTGTATGGCATGGGCTGCACACCCATTGGCTCTTGCTCTGAACCAATGGGCGTGCAGCCTACCGAGCAGATCAGTCGGTGGGCGGCAGGGCGGCAGGTGGGTGGTGTGCTGCTGCCCGCCGGCTGATGGGAGAGCGGTGGTGGGGCTCCGTGGGTGGGTGGGGTGAGGGCCACTGGATCACCAGGAAATTGGACCTTGGGGGTTTAACTCTAATGCCCATGATCGAACCCAGGTCCACTGGACCACCAGGGATATTGGTCTTTGGGGGTTGACCTCCATTCTGCCCATGATTGGGCTAGTGGGGGGTCATTTCTGTTATGCCCGTGATTGGGCCAGTGGGGGAGCTGTTCATTTCTGTTATGCCCGTGATCAGGACAGTTGGTGGGGAGTTCATTTCTATTTTGCCCACGATCGGCCCAGTGGGGAGGTTGTTCAGTTATGTTCTGCCCGCGATCAGACTCTGAAGTTACTATTATGCCCACGATTGGGTTGCAGGGGGGGCACAGGGAAGAAGTGGAGGGCCACCCACAGGTGGCAGCTGCTGTGTTGCGCCCTGCAATGTGGCAGCTCACTTGTGGGTGGCCCCCGACTTAATCATTTTTTTTTTGGCTCAGAGTTGTGCAGGCGCAGATTGGAGGTTGCGCCTGCACAACTCTGCACAGCCCAGCTGAATATCGGGCTGTGCAGTTTATGCAAGGTTCCTCCCCCTCCAGTTGAGCATGCCTTCATTAACATTGCGCTGTTGCTCAGCATGACTTGGGGGGCGCAACTGCCTTCTGCTGAATATCGCAGAATGGCGCAATCTCGGACTTGCGCAGGCACAACCCTATTGTGCATGGCACAACCCTTTTGAATATCCAGCCCACTGTGCCTTTGTAATTTTTGGATGTAAAGTGCATTTTACTTTTTCTTAGTTTACTCCAGAAGTTTGACCAGATCCACCCATACTCCCCTGAGTCTTAAGCAATTAAAAAATCAGTACAATTCCCCTTTTAAATGCAGAGGTCCTAAGGTCTTCAGGCCACTGTAATGTTCATATTAGGAGAAGAAAGATGGATATACTTGTTCCAGCTTACCTAACTCTAAGTATAATTGCATCCCTACCCTGTGTACCAGCTAAAGTAAATCCATGAAAGAGATAGTTGATGCCACAGTAACTGTCATGTTGTGAACCATGAAGTTGTCATGACATTTTTTATGTAAATGTCTTCATGCTGTTCTGCCAATCTATATATAACTGTGTAAGTTATAATTGTTTTGGGCAGTTATTTACTTTAGGGGACACACCTGGGATGCGAGTGTGCTGAGTGAGAACTACGGCCGCATGCACATTGCAGTGAACACTACGTCACTGGTTCTGCTTATTTAGTTATTTACCACTGTGATTATCATAATAACATTTACAAACAAAGAACAAAGATTTATAAGCCCATCACTGGTTCTGCTATTAAAGTACTTTAGTTATTTAATGCTGCGATTGTTGAGCGCTGAGGACCTGGGGGGTGTGGGGGGCAGAGCGCCCCCACAGAACAAAGATTTATGTTATTTCTTACAAGTTTAGTTATGTTTGGACTTCTACTTATATATCTATTCACAGCTGAGGACCTGGGGGGTGTGGGGGAGGAGCACCCCAACGGAACAAAGATTTCTGTTATTTCTTCGAATTTTAATTCTGTTTGGATCTCTGGTGTCCGAGTCTCATGTTTTGTTCGGCACAACCCATATTTCCTGAGCTGACATGTTCGGCTGTGGTGAAGTACAGTATCAGAATTAGTGCGCCGTGGAAGATAGTAAAAAAACAAATTACACCCCATTAACCTGCATTTTTTGGTTTTACTTAATTTATGGTACAGTCTGTGGCATATATTTACTGGACATGGAGAAATCGGATTTGGCTGATTGCAAGATGTGTGTATAGGGGCGGAGAGTACTGACGTCGGTGGGAGGACATGTTACCATTATCCACGGAATTCTGGACCAGAGGCACTATGTGTCCCCTAATCTAAGTAATTGCCTGTTTTTGTAAATAATGTAATCTTGTAGATCTGTGTATGATGGAAATGTACTTTCTGTAAGTACCTTGTCTCTGCCAGTTGTACTGAACTTCCCAGGTCACCGCTGAAAAAGGGACTGTAATGTCTCAGCAGGCCCACCCAGGTACCAAAATTCAAATAAAATAAAATACTGAAGGCATGGGTCATTCTAAACAAGACAGACTTACTTGCCCTTACTAAAACTTGTTTATCAGACAGGACACACTTGGATCTGTTCACAACTGTTTGCAACTACAAACACGGGGTCAGCACCATTGCTTTAAAAGTAAAAAAAAAATATATATGCTTACCAGCTCCTAATGCAAACGTTTTATTGTCTGACATGTATATCTCTGTTTTTGTTCTTTAGCAGCCTATAGTAACAAAGGTACAGATTTCAGGCTTCAGAAACAGTGGTACAACTGGACAAAGCTAAGTAATAAAGCAGTAAAGCAGTAAATGAAAATGTTGACTCCATGGGTTTGATTCTAAAAGGTTGATGCAGGCTTTTGATAAGCCCTGCGTTAAACCCAGCACTGCACCAAACACATTGATGCATCATGTGCCCAATTCACAAAGGTTGCATGCATTTGTGACACTTTATCCCCTTTACTGCAGCTTGCACCAAATATTTGGTGCAAACCCCCTAAAAAGGTCCCATGACTGATGTGAGTTAGACCAGAAAAAAGCTGATCTAACTCACGGCATGTGGTACACAGAATCAAGAATACCGATTGCCAGCCAGGGAATGCCTCAAGCCCCATGCACCATCTGTTCGGTGCACCTGGGGCTTGCTTCATTCTGACACCTATGAAAATTGAGCCCCATAAGTCTAAATTACACTTTTGGTAAGGAATAAAGTATAATGTGATGTGCAGTCTTATTTGCAATATTTGCCTGAAATTAAAAATTCAATAATTTTTAAATCCCTTCTGTGCACCTAAAATCATGCTCAATCCCTAATATTTCTCCTTCCTCTCTTGCTCTCCATTGCCTCTCTACCCCTCTACCTTTCCCACTCTTCCATCTTCTACTCTCCTCCTCTCCCCATTCACTATCCCCCCTCCTACTCCCCCACCCTCCATTTCTCTTGCCTTTCTTCTGTCTCCCACTCCCCTTGGTCCCCCAGTTGCTCCCCCCTCCCATCACCTTCACTCCATTTCGCAACTCTTAGCTACCTGCTTTCCTCCACCACCCCCTCTCCATCCAGCCACTACTCTTCCTCTCAACTGCTACATAAACACTCTTCTATCCCCGCTAAACTCCTGATTTTCCTTCTGCTATTACTTGCAGCTGATATACAGTCTAATTCTGACCCTATTCACCCGTCCTCCACCTGCCTCCCCAAAGGTCTGAATGTGCTACATGTAAATGTCCACAGCCTCCTCCCCAAAATTGACCTATTACAACTCTTAATGCTCAACTTACAGCCAGGTGTGTTAATAATATTTGAATCCTGGCATTCATATACAATCCCTGACTCTACTGTAGCCATCACTGGTTATACCAGGTTTCATATCATAATAGAGAAAATACTAAAGTGACTCACAGAAGAGCGAGTTCATGTCGCCAAAAACAAAATCAGCATGGAACCGACCTCAACAACTACCACAATGGTGATGGCAGGAAAATAAACATGTCCCTCGCACCCCCCATATAAATACAATCAACTCTGAGGGGGGCGGACACTTAATAGGAGGGATACTATGGCTGAAGCAACTGTCTGGGGGAAAAAAATGACAACATCCATACAGAAAAAATGAGTACCTGCAGGAGGTCCCAAACCCAGAACCATGGACACTGTAGGCAGCATCTATAACACCACTCCAGGCAACCAGCTTGGCAGCAGCAGGCTGCACCCATCTATTTAACCAACATCACCAGGCAAAGTCCCTTTATTCTCTGTCACTATTTTGACCCTCATCTGTCGCTATTCCCAACTGCCTCACTATGCTTCCACCCTCTCTACTTCTGCGGGTGCCCAAACTGAGTCACTTATTTTTGAATCGCTCAGTTTGGTTCATCCATATAAAAGGATACAGTTACTCCATTATCCAGCAGGACAGAACCAGAAGGGGTGGTGGAGTTAACATCTACCTAAACTCTGCAATTCAGTCTATCCTTGTCCTCTCTGTCTCCTTTCCATCTCCCTATGAACTACTGCTAATCAAACTCTCTCTCCCTTTCTCTCTCACTAGCTTTGTGGCTGACATCTATTGGTGCACTTGCCTACCTTCTTTATCTATCAATGACCTTCTCTCCACCATCTCTTCACATTTCTCATCTGGTGAACTTATCATCCATAAGGATTTCAATAAAAATTGGTTTTCCCCCTCCTTATCCAAATTTTGCAATAATGTCAAGTCCCTAAATCTCACCCAACTAATCTCTGATCCTGCCCACCTAAACCACATATCCCTTAATCATAACCTATTGGACTGGGCCCAGACCTACCATCCTCACCATATTACTGTGTCAGACACCCTCCTAGATGCCCTCAGTGACCACCACATGGTATAATGTGTACGCAAACTCAACAGGCCAAAAGCCACACCAAAATTCCTCCTCCTCCTCCTCTGTTCCTTCCATTTCTTGGATGTGTCCTCCTTCCTGGAAGACCTAGCAATATCAGACTGGTCACCTATTTCCATTGCTAATTCCACGGACTCTGCTTTGCTGCTCATCAAGACCACATTCCAGTCCATTTGGGCTCACCATGCTCCATTCAGGAAAACCAGGGTACATGGCAGCCATCTCCCCTGGATCTCTGCCAAACTCCTGGCCTGCCTACTTGCTAGAAAGCTGGCTTGGGGAGCCCACAAGGCCTCAGGATCCCCTTCTGACCTGCAGAAATACAGGACCTTGAGGAATGCATGCACTAGAGCAACTAAACAAGCTAAGGCAGAATATTTCTCTGCAACCTTCTGGAACAACATTAACTACCCTTCAAAGTTTTAGAAGGTGATCTATGCCCTCTTCTCACCCCCAACCCAGGTCACTCTCCCAATCCACAAGGTGAAAGACAACACCATCTCCAGCTCCTCTTCTGTCACTTCTGAACTCAATAATTTCTTGACTAACTGTACCTCTTCCCTCCATTCCACCCTTTCTCACTCCTCCCCTCTCCCTCTTCCTTCCCCCCTCCTAATACTTCTCTAAAGCCCTGCTGCACCCCTTTTTTGCCTTTTCCCTTATCTCCCCATCAGATGCCATTAAGATCCTCCCAGCTCTTAACCCACTCAAGGGCAAAGGCCCAGATGGACTGGATCCTAAACTGTTGCATCTCTCTGCCCCTGCCATCTGTCTTATTCTCTCCTCCCTTCTGAACTTCTCCTTCTCTCTTGCTTCTGTCCCAGAAGCCTGGAAGCATACTACAGTAATATTCCTTTGTAAAGGTGGAGACTCCTCTTTCCCAGGTAACTATTGCCTGTCTCTCTACTACCCACCCTGCCAAACTACAAGAACACCTACTTCTTTCTCAACTCTCCCCCTTCCTGGACTCATCTTCATTCTTCACACCATTCCAGTCTGGCTTCTGCAAATCTTATTCCACCTTCACATTCCTCCTCAGGTTAACTGATTCCATTCTCTCTGGGATGGACCAGGGCCAAATCAAATCCACTGTTTTTGTTGACCTGGCCAAAGCCTTCAACACCATTGCCATCCCATTCTCCTTGCCAAGCTTACTGCTGCAGGACTCTCCTCCCACTCCATTGATCGGTTCCACTCACACCTCCTGGGCAGAACCTAATCAGTTAAAATTGGCTGTGCCACTTCCCTACCACTCCCTATCAGCACTGGAGCCAAGGCTCTGTGCTTGGCCCCATCCTTTTCACCATTTTTCAGATAACCTCTCTACAGTCTATACCTCAGCATCCATCAATATGTACGCTGATGATACAGTACTGTTTTCCTCAGGTTCCTCCCTCTCTGATCTGATGGCTAGACTCCAGCTGGACTTTGACAACTTCCAGTGCTGGTTCCATTCAAATCAGTTGGCCCTAAATGCAAAGAAGATGGTCTCCATGACCTTTGGAACCAGGCAAAAACTCTACAGGCTGACAACCACTCCTTCCTTTCACACTCTTTATGGGTCCCCCATTGGGGATGTTCTATCCTTCAAGTACCTGGGGGTATGGCTAGACTGGCACCTGGACTTCTCAGCTTATGTTGAGGTAATCCACAAAACATTACACCCAAAACTAGGGGCTTTGTATCATAACCATGGGTTCATCCCCTTGCCTGCTTGAAGAGCCATATTACAGAGAATGATTCTCCCCATCTTTGACTACAGAGACACAGTATGTAGAGCTGCTCCTAAGTCTGTGCTAGTCAGACTGAACCCACTCTTCCATTTATTCTGTCGCTTTGTTCTTGACTGCCCCTCCATACCCGCCATTGCTCCATCTACTCTTCCCTCTCTCTCCTCTTTCTTGATGCCAGATGTCTTTCTCACTGCTCCTCCTTCCTGGCCAAACACTGGTTTGGTTCTCTTCCCTCCTATCTCACCTGACTCCTCTCATCTGCTTCCCTCTCCTCCTACTCCCTATGAAACTCTAACTATCGCCTCCTCACTCTCCCACTTAGGGCAACTACTATTGGTCAGGCAGCTTTCTCCTACCATCTCCCTAAACTGTGGATCTCCCTCCTGCTAACCACCCACTTTGCCACTTCTCTTCATTCCGTCTCCCATCTTCTCCATGAACTTTACTCGGCTACCTGCAACTGCTCCTGATTCTTCCTTCCCTATGCCCCTCTCCTTATTCCCCTCTTTTCTCTTCCCTCACCCTGTCCTATACCTTTCTCACATCACTACCTCACCACTCAACCCATCCCCATCTAATTATTATATCCCACCTATGTACCGCTCTACATTTGGCTCTAATATGCCTAGGCACTTTGGCCCCTTGCTTGGTGTCTGTTAGGCCTCTCCACCAACAGCTATCTACAACTTGTAAATTCAATTGTATACATACAATTGTAAATGCTAAATTGTTTATATTGCTATAATCTGATTGTTTATTGTGCTTCCTTCTTCTTCTTCTCCCTGTATAGTCTACAACTCACCATTATGTTTATTTTATTAATATTTTCTTCCCACTTGCCCCCTACCCCCCATGACTCATCTGGAAATGAGCTGTTATTCAGCTCAGTATGTCTTTCATGGTAAAACCTTTGCAATAAATTAATAAATAATGACGTGCTTTTAGCTCATTGCCTTTATACTATTACCAGTATTATTTTACCCACAAAACAGCAGTGCAACTAAAGACCACTGGTGCCTGACTGCTATCACAGCACACTAGATTATGTGCTAATGTTTCTGTGTCATGTCAGGCTTTTGTATGTGCCTGGAGTGGCTAGTCTGATGAGGGCTTAAATACACAATAATGAAATAAACACTACGCATTTAATTATCAATAATCCCTAAAGTTAATAATTAATTAAAAACTGAGTTGTATAACAACACAAAGGAAAATCAGAATAGGATCAGAGAAATCTCCTTTAACTCCTCACTCCTCTCAGTTACAATAAGCACATTGCCTTTCCATAATATTTGCACATGCAACTATAAGTCCTGCACTATATTATCATCCAACATATTTGCTAAGCAACATTTCCTATCTTTTCTCTCTCTCACACAGAATGATGACATTGCTCACTCTCCTCTCCATAACTTCCCCCTCAGTGTACTCCCCCTACCCTTTCCTTGCTAAACCCCACACCACCCCTTCTGCCACAAATACACCACCCCTGCTGTCCCCCCCAGTAATTACTCCTTCTTCAGAAACCATCTCCTACCCACCCTACCTCCTACTTGCTCCTTGTCAGCTGCTCCCAACTGCAGCGCTTCCCCCGTTCCTTTTTAGCCAATAAATACTGTGTTTCACCTGTTCTCATTGCATTAACAAGCTATCTCTATGTGCAGGCTCTGCTCTGCAAAATCATAAACTGACCCTCAAATGTGCCCTATCTAGGATCTCCATTATCCTACTGCTACTTATGGGAAACATCCACCCCAATCCCGGCCCCACTACCCCCACCCCTTGCCTCTCAACACAATTCAAAGGTCTACGACTGGCCACCATTAATATATGTAGCCTCCAAAAGAATCTCACATCACTCCAAGCATGGGTCTGCCTCCACAACCCTGATGTACTCGCTGTATCTGAGACGTGGCTATCTCTAAGCATCCCAGACTCGGCTGTTCATATACCGGGCTACACATTCTTCAGATCGGACAGGCTGGATAGACGGGGTGGTGGGTGCATGTTGTATTTTTGGGAACCCCTACAAGGTACAAAAATTGCTACATTGAACACCATGACAGGTGCTCAGTCCCTTACCCTTAAGATAGCAGTTGGCAAGTCAGGTAAATCTCTCTACCTAATGGCAGTCTACATACCTCCTCACAACCAAAAGGAGGCTTTCTCCTCCATCCTCAACATCATTGCCCAACTACCAAAAAACTCAGAAACTATTACCCTAGGAGACTTCAACACTAACTGGCTTGCCCCTCACACATCCTCCCTCAAGGATGCAGTCGCAGCCCTAAATCTCTCACAAATGGTCCTAAGCCCTACTAGAGTAGACCAATGCAGGGGCACTAGTTCTCTCATTGATCTCATTTTCACAAACCAACCCGAGTGCTTGCAGGATATCCAGGTCCTCCCTGACTCATTCAGTGATCACTCTCCTGTTACCTGCCACTGGTCAAATAGCTGGAAGCCTCCCCCGAGGATCTCCTTGTATTGCCAACTAAAAAAAGGGTCCCTGACACATCTCCATGACCACCATCTCAACCTTGACTGGTCCCCACTAGATCACCAGTCGACAGTGGATGCCGCCCTGTCCTTCTTCATTAGCTCCTTCCAAGCTGCCTATGATATCTTTGCCCCCTTTGTTCAGCCAATTGAAAAAACTAAATCATCCCTTGGGTAACTTGGTCCTTGCTCAACCAAATGAAGGCCTGTGATAACCTATGGCACCATGCCCTTGAGTCTGGTCACCTCTCAGATCACCAATTGTACCGTGCCACCCAAAATTCATGTACCTGGGCTATCTGCAAGGCAAAGGCAGCCTTCTGTCAGTCCAACCTTACTGCCACCTGGGGAGATGGGAAGAGGTTCTGGGCTAACATGAAGGAACTAAGCAGCAAGTCTCCCTACCTCCCCCCTCTTTGATTGTCATCGACGGTGTTTCCACCCAAGACCCTAGTAAAATAGCTAATACCTTCAATGCATCTTTCTCTGACCTCAGCTCTATCCTTCCCCCAATTTCTTTACTACATACAATGGGCAGTTTCTGCCACCCCCCTGTGCCCCTCCCTTCTACTTTAAAATTATCTCTCCTAATGTCACTCACCCATATCTTTCCAAGTTCCTTGGTAAGACAAGGCGAAGGGGTGACTCTCTTGACACAAAACTGCTCTCATTAACCATTGATGCAGTCCTAACACCACTAACAAAAATACTAAACATGTCCCTTTACCTGGGGCAGTTCCCTACCCTATGGAAAAGGGTGGTCATCACTCCAGTTCATAAAAATTGTGACCATACCTCCTGTACTAATTATAGTCCCATCTCTATACTCTCTCCCCTCTCAAAAGCTCTGGAAAAAAATAGCTGCAGATCAACTTACTGACTACTTGGACTCACACCATCTACTGTGCCGGCAGCAGCATGGGTTCAGGAAAGGGCATAACACCACTACTGCCCTACTTGAGTTTACCTCCTTCATCCATGAAGCCCTTGACCAGGGAGCCCTGGCTGGATCTGTCTACATTGACCTTTCCAAGGCTTTTGATACTGTTAATCACAATATGCTGAAAAACTTCCTCCTCTCTGTTGGTGTTGTTCCCAGAAGACTGCGGACTGATTCTCCAACTATCTCCATGGCCGTACCCAGCAAGTTAAAATAAATTGCACCTTTTCCGCCAGCCTTCCAGTATGATCTGGTATCCCTCAAGGGTCCATCCTTGGCCCACTCCTCTTCTCCCTATACCTAAACTCCCTCCCTTGGCCTTCACTGAATGCCTGCTCCTCTATGCAGATGACGCTGTGATCTTTAGGTGGCACCCTGACCCTACTCAGCTCCAACAGACCTTGCAGGGGTCCTTCACTGAAACTGAATCATGGTTCACCTCCCATAAACTTGTCCTAAACTGCAAAAAACCAAAGGTCATGCTATTCGCCCAGCCTCAACACAAGCACAACACAACCAAACTATCTATACTAAATTCCCAGGGTGCATGCTGGAAGCAGTTCCCAGTTTTAAATATCTAGGGGACACCCTGAACTCGGCCCTTACATTCTGAGAGCATATAGCATCAGCTTGCTCTGCTATAAATATTAAAATTTGACTCCTATATAAATATAGGCCCTATCTCCCTCCTGACTCCCTCTGCTTAGCCATCTCTAGCTCCATCCTTTCCCTGGTAGACTATGGCATAGTCATATATGGCACTGCCTCTGATACTGCCCTGTCCAGCATCAAGCTCTCCCTTAACAAAGCATGCCGGCTTGCCACTTGCTGTGATTGCCTCACACATACCTGCGAACTCTACAAACAGTCATCATGGCTAAATTTTCAGGGTGCCTACTTTATCAGATGTGCTTATTGTCCTAAAAAATCCAACTAGGTTTAGCCCCTCTGGGCTGTCTCTTGCTCCTACAAATGTGCTTGCCGGTGTGGGTTGCAAGACATTCTAACTCCACTACCTTTCAAATCCCATTTACCGGACCACTGCCTACCAAAGGTCCTTTTGCTACAAGGCACCACTATTGATGAACTCCCTCCCTGACACTGTTCTCTCCATTCCTATGTTGGGGCCTTTTAATCATGTGCTGCATAACCATATTATATCTAACTGCTACTGTGATTGCATATAAACTCTCATACTTGTGCTAAGTATCTGTTCCAATTGTTTTACCACTGGTTCTTATTATATGACTTATAATTTATGCACCTGTGGTTTAGTTTCTATTTATGTATTATCCTAAATTTTGTCTCTGTTTTAATCTATGTACCTTTTATAACTCTGTATTGTCCTCATTTCAATGTATGACATGGAGCTTTTTGCAAATGAGTCCCTGACTCAAAGGGTTGTAATTCCAAAACTTTATATAAATAAAAATAAATAAATAAATAAAAATGAGTGGCAAAGAAGTTTGTTATTAAGTCCATTAGGATACAGAGTAGTTAGTGTAGCTATCCAATATGTATCTGTAGCAATTTATGAACAAAATAGCCACCTCTGACTCCCAATTTGATACTTTTGATTCCATTGAATTGTAAACATGCTGTACATCCATATCCTGCATTCAAGAAATATCTCGCCATCACATAAGCTTTATTATTTGTTCATTGCACAAACAGGTATAACATTTATATTACACCAACAGTATAGAAAGCTGATTTGTCTGATTGCCAGCTACTACAAAAGCTCACGAAGTGTGATATTAGATTTCACATGCATGCTATATCTTTATCTCAGTACTGTCATGAGAAATGAATCCCGATAGGGCTTCAAATGCAAAAAACACTGTCTTTTGTAACTGATGATGTAGAATTCCTTAAAGGCTATGAATAAGTACTAAATAATATAGTCATGACTTAATGGTACCAACCATTAAGAAGGCAAAGAAGGAGTCTGAGAAAGCACAAGAAGAATTTAAAAAGCTGCAACCAAAAGTAGCTGTGAAATTTACAACAGATGAATTAACAAAAATGAAAGAAAAACTAGACCAGCAAATAACAATATAAAACAGAACTAACAACATACAAACAAAAGAAACAAGAATGAGATGCTGCATATTACAAGGAAGGGAACATTTGTAACTGACATGGTCCAAAAAAGACAACATCAGCTTAGACTGGACATGTGACCTGACTTTAAACTTGATGGATATGGTATCTCATCAGGAGTTGAAAATAATAGTGATGCATAACTATTTATAAGTACTGTAGGCAGTGGTTCAGTTAACTCCATTTCTGTAGTATTTGACTTCCTAAAATAAGGCAAAAACTTCCAAAATAAAGGGGGGGGGGTCATTGATTTCCATGTGTAAAGACAATCATTACATGACTTCCAAAATTGCAGGCATGGAAGTCAGAAATGATGGATTTTCCTGAAAGAAACTATTTTACCACTAGTATATTACATTAATATCCATAAATTGGTCCTTCCTAGAATGTTGACTTCCAAAAGTGGGATCCTGGAAGTATTTTGTCTTCAAAAAAATTGGAATGACTTCCATATTTCAACTTATGGACGTTTTAGACTTCCACTACAAATAAATTAACTGAACCTCTGACTGGAGTATTGGCCCACTCACCCTAAAAATAAATGTTAACAAAGTTGTGTTTCAAACAGATCCTCATTTATTAACATCCAGTAAGACTAAATCCAATGTTTCAGAACATTCCTTCTTCAGGGAAGACTGATTCATCTAAATTAAATATATATAAACAAGACTTTGTTTTAATCACACTATTTCTAATTAATAATTCAGAAAAGAAAAAGAGGACTATTCTCAAGCTCAATCAATTATCTACATTTCAAACAGTTAAACTGTTTTTCTTCATCATATTCTTTTCTGAAAAGTAATGACTCCCACCTTTAGAAGAAAATAAAACACATCAATCATAAATCATCAGCCTCCTTTTTAAAAGATTCATGTAACTTCCTTATACTCTATTCATTCCAGAATATTGCTTACCTCTCTAAAAGAAAAAAAGATAATCCTAAACAACAGATATGCACCTCCTTTCAATGTATTATAAACAAATATGCCTGCTTATTTTTATTTTTGCATTCCAATTTGTAACACACAGTGACATTGCCTATTAATATATTTGTCATATTAAACCAAAGAATCACACTGTTGTTTTTTTTAAACGTAATTTTTCTTATTCTCATAACAATACTCCTCATTTCAGCACAAAAAAGGTTTACGCTACCTGCTCATGTATTTACACATCCCAATAGGACTCTGTTTCTTAAGTACAACTTTTTTGCCACAAAGGTCTGCAAAAAACATAAGTGTAGTTATCTAGATAAACTCTCCTAGTAATTTTCATTTAAAAAAACACTTTTTTAAAAGGACCACTTTCTGTGTTAGTTACCTGAAGTAACCACATCTTAGCTTCTTCATGATGGGAGTAAAAATGCTAGGCCTCAAACTCATCTATTTAATTCTGTAATGCTCCACCTCTGAATCTGGTGCATGATGTAAAAATGTTCTATGTAAGCATAGGTAATGCTTACCTTTGCGTCGGACCCACCCATAGGCAGCACCTGTACTAAAGGTGTCAGTGGAGGATATAGTATCGATAGTGAACTTATTATATTGATTTTTCTAATGTTAACAAAAAAAAAATCTTTTTTTAGCACTGTTCTAAATTGGAGCTTGTGTCCAGTACATGGAGTAAACAAACCTGGATCACTGTCATAAAATTGCTTGCCATTCTATACATTCATTTAAACCAAATCTAGGATTTGTAGTCTGAAAATAATTAATGTAAAAAGCCAAAGTAGAAGATTATCATTAAAGTTACCCACTCTCTTATTTTTTTTCACCTTCTCTATTCCAAAGAATCTTAGAGAAGGTAGTTGATGTCCCCTCTCATTAAAATGATGCACTATTGGGGAAGCAACATAATTTTTTCTGACATACCCCTTATGTTCACCTATTCTTTGTTTTAGTAACCTTTTCATCTTTCCTATATATATCAGATCACAGGGACATTTAATTCCATAGATTTTGTTATTCAGGATTTTATTCATTGTCAAACTGAGGGGGTAATCTATGGAATTAAATGTCCCTGTGATCAAACTATATACTGGAAGTGGCACAACTTGTTTTGAAAGCCAATTACTTTATTTTTTAAAAACTAACATTTTACTCAACATAAAGGCAAAACAGTGGGTACAACTTTCACCCCGAATCTTGCAAACCTTTATGCAGCAAATCAGAAAACAGATTTGATGGAGAGGAAAACGCATTTCTGTCATCAGTTAAAGCATGGAGAAGGTATACAGATGACATGTTACAGGTCTGTACTGGGACAGATAATGCTCTACAGAAATTCTCACTGTTTTTAATGTCCTTGTATAGTTATCCGAGTTTTACATTTGAATTCCATAAGGAGAAGATTCTGATCTTGGATTTATGTGTATACAAAGCAGGAAATAAATTAAGGACCACTTTTTATAGAAAACTCTCAGTTTGAAATACATTGCTACTGCACGACAGTTGCCATCCACCTCACTTCATTTACAATATACCAAAAGGACATTTTTTAAGATTTAAAAGAACATACCCTGAAGAAGTACCTTTGAGCAACACAGTAAAGAAAATAACTGGGTTTATTGTAAGAAAATATCCAGTTTCAGTGCTAAAAGAAGCTCATGAATATGATAGACATGTTGATAGACAAATGTTGCCAGAGGGCAGAACACATTACAGTTCTGATTATAGGCCCACTTTTGTCATGAAATATACAACAATAGCACACAGAATCAATAATGCTATTAAGATACTGACCCATTCTCACACATGATTATAAACTAGAATCAAAATCAAGATAAACTCCAAGGACGGCATAAAAGGGAGGTACAAGCATTAGCCATAGACTTGTACATGTCACAGTGAGCCACAAAGAAAAAAAAGCTGGCTACAAAATTTAACAAAGGTAATGATATGTGCAGTCACTGTACATATTGTTCACATACCACCAATACATCTTCTTTTTCACATCCTTAGATTGGGACAAAATATCAAATTCATCAGTTTATCAACTAGAGGTCAGAGGGTGCAATATACCTGTTATACTATCCTGGATAATTATACTATGTGGGGCTAACTAAGAGGCAATAAAAAAATATACATGGGAGAGCATAGAACTGTAATTAGGATCAATAACAAACAGCAATGGTGAGATATTTATGAAGTGCAGGACTTGGATTTATAGTATGTTTATGATTCACTGGAATAGATAAAGTCACATTGCAAGTCAGAGGTTGCAATTTAGTTCACAAATTGGTACAAAGTGAGAGATATTGGATATGTACACTTACTTCTCTGTATCCTAATGGACTTAATAATGAATTGCTGCACCGCTCATTTCTGTAATCCTATTACAGTATGTTACTTCTTTGTTATGTTATATAGTTCTGTTCTTAATTATTCACATCAGTGATTATTGGTATTCAAATGTGTAGTATCAGTTATATTTTTGGATATTTAGGCATTCATCAGGCTAGCCATTTCTAACTTTGATGAAGGCATCACATGATGCAGTAACATTAAGACATATGCTAGTGTGTTGCAATAGCAGTTGTGCACCAGCGATCTTTAGCCTTTTTTGTTGTTTTGTGGTTTAAATAATATTGATAGTCTAAAGGCAATAATCTAAAAGCAATAAGCACATTAAACATTTCAGATGAATATTGCCAAAAAGACTGCACAGCATGTTGCAAATTATCGATTGGAAATTATTGCAGTTTAGGCTTGGTGTCAACAGCCATCATTTACAACTTTATTACTTTGGTTTGCTGGTAGTACTACTGCTTCTGAAGCCTGGAACCTGCATCTTTGTTGCAATGAGCTGCTAAAGAATCAAAAAGAGAGATATGCATGGGGTCCAATAAATAGTTTGTATTAGAAGCTAGTGAGCTTATCTTTTTAACTTTTAAAGCAGCAGTGCTGACCCCATGTTTGTATTTGCAAACAGTAAGGAACAGATCTGTGGATTCTGTCCCACAGTATAAGTACACTCTTTGGTGAGACTGAATCTAAATTTGGGGCAGACTTGGATATATTAGAAATACAGGGTTTTACCTCACACTGGCAGAATGGAAACAGGAAAGGTGGGGTATTTTTACTATATATCTCAACTTTACTCTGGTTTCACCATCTTTTTCATGAGTCTATAACCAAATCCAATAAGATTCTAGGTAGGAAAATAGTCTTTTCATATTCTTTGGGACTTATAATTAATGGCATACACTGTACAATGTTCTGAGTAACTTTCCTGAGTCTTGGTCAAATATCCTAAAGAACGCACTTCTAAAAATGTGCCCAACAAAGAGTAAACACATTATTTTGGAGGACATAAAAATTAACTGAGCAGAACTTGATTGGGTGCCTTCCACACTATGGTCAGTGCCCTTAATCTCACACAAATGATAACTGATCCAATTAGGCACAATCCCAGATCATCAAACACCCAGTTATGGACAAGGTACTTGCCTATCAGCCTTACTAGATTGTCATTTCTAGCAGTCTTCCCAACATTTTCAGTGATCACCGCATAACCTTCTGTGTCAGAAAGATGAAGCCACTTGATGATCCCACCCCCAATTCTAACTTTATGGTCCTTTGGTATTTTTCTGCATTTCTGCATGACATCTTTAATACTGACTGGAGCCCAGTCTTTGACACATGAGATACAGTACAAGTGCTTTATTATTTCCAGGGGATTTTCTGTGCCATTTGCAACTACCATGGGCCACTAAGGTGTGTTAGGGTCCATGAAGTCCACCCCCTGACAACTAATTATCACACAGAAATGTTCTGGTAATAGGACAGTGTTTGGGAAAATGCTGCTTACAGGCATGTCTACAATAGGCTTTGCAAAAATCTGTTCTAGTATCATGAGAATAAATAAGGCTACCTACTACTCAGATAATTTTTATCTTCCCACTGGTAACCCTAGAAAATGTATCTATCTACCTATCTATCTATCTACAATATCTATCTATCTATTTCAAATGTTTTACCAGGCATACTAAGCTGAAACCAGTACAATTCCTGAAGCACTCTGGTGTGGGGTGGAGGGGTGGGGGGGTGACATAATACAGTAAGGAGATTTAAAAAAGTAATAAGCATTCAATATACATAAACAATAATCAACACAAGACATGCAGTACTGTATCTCAAAAATGAGCAAGGTAACACATTACAGCTGGTCAAACCAATAATCAGAGTAGTGTACAACAGTATAAAAAAGTGCTTATGGTAGATTGAATTGAGTATGTATAGGTATAGTGAAACAGCCCCAGTAAGCCATCAGTAGGTGGGGACTCAAGAGTATAACAGGGTTAGGGCAATCAGTGAAGTGGAGTTGAGGGGGGCTTGACGATCTGGGTCAGGGGCAGTTAAAGGTAGGACTTGTAAAATCATGAAAAAGAGACTCAAGGGAGAAGAAAGAAGAGAGAATGTATGGACAGTGGAAGAGAGAACCAGAGTTTAAGGAAACAATATAAGAAGACAGCTTGGCCTGCATTAGAGATCCTGGGAGAGATAGAAAGGGAATGGGAAAACAGTGCTTTGGTGTAGGTAGGAGGTAATAGGAGGGGGAGGAAATGATAGAGGATATTCTGCAAGACTACTCATAACCTTTTGAATCCTATGCCAGCTTCTTCTGCCACTATAAAGGAGCTTAGGGTGAGATCCTCCTTTATAAGAGGTGGCCATTTACTTCAATGGTTCTTCTCATAAAGAAAATGAAAGCTAAAATGAAAGAGAAAGTAAACATTTCACTGAAGCCCGAAACTATCACATCAGTGACTATAGTAAGGCCCTGCTGACCACTTTGACCCCTTATAGTCAGTGTTTCCTGCTCTCAGTTCCTCACCTCCCACTTTGCCCTCATCCCTATGTTGGTGTCTGAGATCTTCATGAGCTTACTGCTCTCAACCCTTTTAGAGACCATGGCCTGGATGGTTTTGCACCAAACTTTCTCATCACGCTTGCCCCTGTCATTGCCAAACAAATAACTCACTTCTTGAACTACTCCCTGTAAACAGGAGTGGTCTCTCCTGCTTGGAAGAGAGCATTTTTTATACCTCTCCACGAAGGGGGCTACCTCATCTTGGATATGGGCATCTACTGCCAATACCCTACTCCCCCCTCACTATAAAGTTCTTGAATGGCTAAGTCAACAAACAGTTTTGTTGGGCTCACCTAAATATATTTCTTGATACAGAGGGAAAGGGTGCTGAGTAATAGGGTATTCAATGTAATGGTACTGTATGTCACATCATATGTAACACAGTTTACCTGCACTCCTCAATTCATGGATCTAAACCATTCTTTTCATAAATTACCAAGTTTATTTATTCAGCAGGTGTAAACCCAATCAACATGTAACTGCCACACATATATATTTTGTGCAAAAGTCATTTGTTTCTGCATAAAATGTTATGTTTCCATGTGGAAAAAGTTTATAGTCACTTCACCAGCAGGAAGTCTTCCTGGCTCAATTGCCTAATCCACATCCATGTAGTATTACACCAAGTAAGTGGAGCAACTCCAAGCCAGGGGCAAATAATTTTAAAAATATTCTATGATTTGCTAACGAATGCCGTGCTTTCCAGGTCCATAGATGGGTGTCCAGTACCTACTTCCAAGCAGTAAAATTGTAAGCTTTGGTTTGCCAGTGCTGTGACTGATTCTATAATAATTTCTGCAATAGCTTCTCTAATACTTCTAAATCACCCTATGACTCGGCTCTGTTAGACACTACTAATACTCTACCAGTTAAATTCTCTATTAATACCATCAAGGACAAGATATTGACATGAAAAGGTAAATATAGTCCAGGTCCAGACAACATAGCGGGACATTTATTATTTTTACTGGTGGATGTCATTGCCTGTCCATTAAAATTGATGTTTGACTATTTTTTGGCTATGAATTTCATTCCACAGGATTGGCGAGAAGCTTATGTTATCCCAATCCACAAAAAAGGCCTAAAAAATAACTGGGAAAATTACAGGCCAATAAGTTTAACATCCTCCATTTGTAAATTAATGGAAGGTTTAATCAAAGATATGATATCACCTATTTTGGATCGTTATGATGTCAAACAACAGGGATTTAAAAACGGCAGAAGCTGTTTAATTTAATTTGCTTTTATGAACAGATTAGTTCCATACTTGATAAAAATATACCATGTGATATAATATATATTGATTTTAGTAAAGCCTTTGACATCATGCCTCACTGGGCACTAATTTCTAAACTCCATAAACTAAATATAAACAGTATTGTAATTAACTGGATTATAAGTTGGCTTCTAAACTGTTCCCAGCAAGTCTCTATAGATGGGCACAAATCAGTTCGGGGCTTTGTGACTAGCGGGGTACCTCAGGGCTCGGTACTGGGTCCATGCCTGTTTCAGGCCTTTATTGCTGACCTTACTACAGGTTGCTCATCTTTTTCCGTCAAATATGCAGATGACGCAAAAATAGGTGGCCCCAGCATTTCTGATTACCAAACTGACATTATACAAAGAGATCTTGATCACATTTCTACATGGGTTAAGACCTGGGTATGTCTTTTAATATCTCCAAATGCAAGGTAATGCATTTACGTTCTAGTAATTCACAAACCCCTTATTATTTGAATGGTACAGTACTTGATAAAACTTCAGATGAAAGAGATCTGGGCATAACCATTTCAGGCAACCTTTCTTACAATAAACACGTTCATAACATTATTAACAATTCTAATAAAGTCATGTGGGCTATTTTACGTATTATTAAATCAAGAAAGAACGACGTGTTATTACCATTATATCATGCATACGTTAGACCGCATCTGGAATATGCCTCCCAGCTATGGTGTCCATATAAAAAATCTGAAGGTCTTTTAATGGAATCAGTACAGAGAAAATTTACTAAAAAGATTTCAGGGCTATATGATGTCTTTTATGAGGTTAGGTTGAATATCCTAAAACTTATGCCTCTATCTACACGTCGGCTTCGTGGCGATCTATTGTTAGTATATGACATCATTCAAGATCCTTATCTTTTGTGCAAACTCGGTCTAGAATTTAAAAGCTGTTATCATAACATCAGGGGACATCCTTTACAATTAGTCAGAAAACCCTTTGTGAGATCAAGTCGTAAATACTTTTTCACCATTAGAGTTGTTGGTCCATGGAATAGACTTCCGCTTGAGGTTTTCATTAGTGAAACTAAAAGTATTTTTAAAAATAGATTAGATAACCTCATTTGTAATGGGTATGATCTTTCTTACTATACATTGGATTAGAATAGGAGCATCATGGGGTTCGGCCTTCTCACTCTTGTACTTTCCTTAGTATGAAATGCCAGCAACCAGTAACACTACATATGATGTGACATACCATTACATTTCTTGAATGGCTAGTCAGTAGGTAACTTATTGATTTTCTTCCTAGAACCAACTTTTTCTTCCTGTGTCTTTTGGGCTTGAGATGGTCACTCCATTATTATACCAACACTGACACTAGCACACTCCTCCCCTTGTTTCAGTCATTTCTCCCTGTTCTTTTAGTTGTTTATTGTTTAATGTTCTTCTGCCTATTCCTCTATTTACTTTATGGTAGTTTTACTCTTTGACATTTTATTCTTAAGTGTTTTTAGATTTTATACCTTGATTATTTCAATGTTTATTGCACTACATTATTTAATGCTTTGTACTTCTACATGTTCTTGTCTCTTTTCCCTCCCCCAGGATGCATCTGGAAAAAAGCTGTTATCACCTCAGTATGACTTTTCTGGTGGAACTTTTTAAATAAATATATATATATATAAAAATATAAATAAATAAAATTGCCTTCTTTCTCTAACTCACAAACCACATCAAAACAGGTATCAACAGGGACTTTAACACAATGCAGTTTTTATAGACTTGTCAAAATCCTTTGACACTGTTGATCACGCCCTGCTGCTCTGTAACCTTATGGCCTTAGGTATCAGTTTCCATCCTTTGCTAGTTTATATATATCCTAGCTATCTAACCATGGCCAGTTGATCAGACTTGTGGCTCATTTACTAATGTGCTGCCAGTCACCATGGGCATTCCCCAGGGATCTCTACTAGGGTTGCTCCTGTTCATTGTGTTCATAAATGACCTCCTCTTACGTTTTGTCATCTGTGGCATCCACATGTATGCTGACAATTAGGTCCTTTTCTCATCCAGCTCAACAACTTCAACAAATCTCCAGTTTAATCTGCAGTATGACCACCTAAGATTGCAGCAGTGTTTCCTGACAAACAGATTAATCATAACCAGAAAACAAAGACTGCCATTCTGCATCCCTGGACTATAACAATGAAATACAGGGTTCTATGTCATAAGGGCGATTGCCAAAAGGCAATCATCCTTATGGTGAGTAAACATCACAGAAATTCAATTTCAGTGATGTGCACCCCCACTGCAAAACCAAATGGTGCAATGGACTTGGAATTCTTATGTCTTGTGGGGGGCTGCACCCCCCACATACCCCTACTTTAGGATTATCAACTCCATGGGGGTGCATGTTGGTGGGGGGGTGCAAATTCTACAAAAAAAAAACTACTTATGCTGGGGGCAACAAAATGCACCCGCGCCTGGACCCAAACCCAGCATCCTGGCCACCCCAGCCCAGTACCCAGCCACCATTCCATGGAACCAGCTCAGCAGTTCACTGTGGCACCACCCCGACAAACCCTCCCTCCCCTCTTGCCCCTCACTCACTGTGCTCGGTCCCTCCACACTCATGTACCTACAACGACATCCTGTCATCATTCACATACTCTCCATCCAGTCACCTTCCCTATGCCGTTGCCCTGTTTACATGTGCCTAAGGTGGGTCGCCGTTTTTCAGTAGGCGCCCACTTTCCAATAGTGCATGTCACAGGATACCAAATATGGTAGTCCTTGTCATTTTCAATTGCTTGAAATTTTAAACAGCAGATTGATGTTATGCTCAGTAACTCATCTCCCTGCTACTGCTTATAAAGAATTTATAGGTCATCAAAAACAGTTTGAATAACATACTTAGGGACCCTGCAAAGAACTGCAGCAGGAGGGGCATTGTCTGTGGAAACAGACCTGAATGTCAACTGAGCTAGCAGGTTAGATAGGTAGGTTGACATCCACAGGGGTCAGGGGGTAGAGAGGCAGGCAGGAAAAAATTAATTGGGGGAAGGCAGCTTAAAGCTGGAGGGGTGTGGTTCAGTCTTATAGATTGGCAAGGTATAGGTGAGTTTTTTCCTCTAGCTTCATGCCCTCCAGACAGAACCCACCCAAGCCCATCCTCATAAAAGCAGGGCATGGAACTAATAAGGTATTAGGGAACTCTCTGTCCCACTAGTGGTGATTGCCTTAGTGGTCAAGAAGGAAGTTTTCCATTTAGTTCCCATGAGGTTTTCTGATTTTTGCCTTCTTCAGCAAGAATTAACATTATGCAGTTAGACAGGGTTAGACTTAGGTTGTCACAGGCATGTAACTAGTGACATAGTAGTCATGTAAGGTTTATACATAATGGGGAATAGGGAATCATGTATTTTTACAAGAGGATCAACCCTGAGGCTGACAGGAGGTGAAGGACCAGACGACTTGTGTTTCCCATTCAAAGGGCAGTCAGAATGATAGCCTCTTTGGGCATTACCTGTGCAATGCAGCACCTTCTAAAGGGAGAAGGGTGCATCAGCAAGTGCAACTAAAGTCTGTATGAACTCTGCTGATGACAAGCCTCATACACTGAAAGTGTTTTTTTTTTAAACTTGATGCACACAAAAATTCATGGGCTAGTGGTGCTGAGGGTTGAGGTGCTGGACACCACAACTCACACCATGCCGGCTACCCAGGTTCAGGAATCGACTCGGGTTGCTGGGGGTCAGTGGGAGGATGGCGGATTAAGCATCCCAAAGGATGCTCTCCTCCTCCTGTGGGGGGGTTATCGGGGGTGCCTTGGGGCATCCAACACTCCTGGGGCTGGTGGAACCATGGGCTTTTGGGGGAACTGGCAGTTCCTTTGAGGAGCTAGGAAGGGGAGGACACTGTGGATGCTTGCAAAGGCATGTGTCAGCATGTCATTAACTAGGACTTATGTCCTTCACATCAGTCTCCTCAGGGGGCTAACGGGGAGAAAACCAGGGGAAAAATGCATACACCCTGGCTCCCCACATAGATGAAACCAGGGTGGGGATGCCATGAGGATGCCCAGACAGACAGAGTAAGAGTGGGTACAAGCCCCCCCAAATGCCGTGAGAGCTGGGACAAGTAAAAAAAAAATTAATGGGCGACGGTTTTGTGGCGACACCACATCCTCAGGCCCTTGTTGTGTTGTCACTAGATTATAAAATATAAACAACCAAGTATCACTCTGTTGTATTTACATCATTTACAGTATGCACTTAAAACAAAAATGCAGTTCCCAATTATGAGGCACCAATCATTAAGTGTTCGCCAACATGTAAAATACACTGCACCCATTTCAAAACCTTGTGCTACCTGTGGTCACTCATGAGGCCTTTCACAAATAAAACAGTTTCCCTCTTGTTAATAGTATAGGTTAAGCAATTTAAACTCCAGTGATATAGCTATTGTTTTAGTCTGAAACACTCATGTTAAAATGAATCTACCTCTTTATACAGATTCACAATCCTTTCTGTAGTTTATATTCTCCTTAACAAAATCTTAAGGAATCCCTGTTCCTTTAAAGTATTGGTTTTCATGTTTGGCTGGCTCCACTTTTCATTTTTTTCCTACAAATTGTTTTATTTACTATATGGTTTGAACCTTCAAGCATTTTGTTCAATATGTACTTATTACAACAGTAAAAACAAGGACTGGCAGAGCCACTATGGCTGCAAATGCAATAACTAGATAAGGGTGTTTCATGGGCTTAAACATATGCATGAATTACCATTGCATACACTAACTAAATCAAAGTACGGTACATTGAGAAAGGGCAGATAAAGAAATAATGCCACTATCTGTATTACAGTTACCTATATGTTTTACATTTTATTCTATGCACTGTTATAGCAATCAACTCACCAGAACTGGGCCATCATATACATGAAGGTACTGTACCTTAGCTGCAAACTCTATGAGACAACTATATATTGTAACAAGGTGGAAGATAAACACAATGTTGAGACATGTTTACAAAGACATTTGATGTGTTTAATTTATTTAGAGCTTGTTATACAGTATATACACACACACACACACATAATTAGTATTATATAAAAGTGCATATACCCAAATGTAAATGTAAATCTTACACATTTCATTACAAGTTGTTCTCCTGAAGGAATATCTTACTGTACCAGGCCTAAGAAATAGATGTTAGGTAAAAGTAAACTGGGGTAGGTGTGTTATTGAGGACATTGCATAGTTTATCTTTTATTGCTTCTCCACCCCAGGCACACATAATATGAAAATCAACAACCTCTTGATATGAAGCAACAGGAATTAGTTAGTACAAGGAAAGAAAGAAGTAGAAGATTGAGTAAGTGGGTAGACAAGCATAAGTATGGTAAGTCAAATAACATTTAAAAATGTCTCACCATTATAATTCATTTTTTACAAATGTATCTTCACAGTTGACAATTTTTGTAAAAAAAATAATAACAATGGGAGTTATTTATAGAAACATAAAAAGTGACAGTAGAAGGGCACCATCTGGTCCATTTAGTCTGCCCATGAGTATACCCACCACCTATTAGTTCCTGTTCAGTGCTATGATGCCCCTGAACTGATCCCATGCATTTTAAAGGATCGCACTGTCTTTGCCTCCACCACTTCCCTTTGTAGTGAGTCCCAGGAATCTACCATCTTCTCAGTAAAGAAGAATCTATGTGTGTTGCCTTTGAATCAGTTCACTCCAGCTTCATGTTGTGCCCCTTGTTCTTGAGTTTTTCTTTGTTTGGAGCAGGTCCTGAACCTGTACTTTGTTTATACCCTTCAGGAATTTGAAGGTCTCTATCATGTCACCTTTTCCTACTGCTGCTCCAAGGCATACTTGTTTAAGTCCCACTAGCATTCTTCATAGGATTTGTTGTGCAGGCCTTGTGCCATTTTTATTGCTGTCCTCTGCACTGTTTCCAGCCTGTTGATATATTTTTTAAGATGTGGCCTCCAGAACTGGACACTGTACTCCAGGTGCAGCCTTACCAGTGTTCTATAGAGTAGCATGATGACCTCTCTTTTTTGGCTGGTAATCCCCCTGCTTATGCACCCCAACATCCTGTTTGCTCTTTGTGCTGCCTCCTCACACTGTTTTGATGTTTTTAGATTGCTTGTTATGATGATCCTCAGATCTCTCACCTGTGTGGAGGATTCCAGTTTTTCTCCTTCTAGTTAGCACTCCACTCCTGAGTTTGTCATTCCACAAAACACATAATTTAAGTGAGATGAATGAAGTTAATAAAAATAAAGCAAAGTGGAATGGAAGAAAAGTAGCTATAAAATGAAAAGGGGGACAAATACAATGCTATTCCAGTTGTAATAGGTGATGTGTTCAATTACTCTGCATCTCAGGTGGATGCACTGGCAAAAATAACATAACATACTGTATATGGTAATAAAGAAAACTAAACAAAATACAGCTCATTGCAGAGCAGACTTGCAGTCATATATGAGCCAAAACAAGTTAAGTGATCAAGTGCTCTGTCTTACAGAGAGTAGCACAATCCAGCACTGTCCAACATAATACCACATGAAACAGGAATGGAAAATTAAGTTGCAGCTAGTGGCAAAAAACACCAATTGGATTTAACACTAGAGCTGCAGAAAAAGAAAAAACAGTAAGACCACATCAGTAACAGTATTAGATACCAATATAGAAAAATGAGAAAGGGGGGAGAAGCAAGTATGTAGCAAAATGACACAATGCATTGGGGCTAATTAAGACATAGAGGCTGTGAAAGGAAAATATGACTGCAATAGAAACTACAAAAGGAAAAAAAGTAAAGGATCAAGAATAGAAATGGCACAACCAAAACAAGGAACCTGATGAATTATAACAAAACGTACCACTCAGCTGGAAATGCTATAACTATATAATGCTGTGTGTAAGTGAAGTGCCTGATACGAAAAAAAAACAGACAAATTATTTTTTTTTAATCAATGAAATGGATCCTATGAAAAGGCAGACAACTCCGATGTCTTCACTAGAAGATAAATGTCTAAATCAGAAATATCGCAGTACACTGTACATCCACAGAAAACACACATCATAACCAACAGTTAATTAGCAGGTCAGATAAATATACAAAACAACTAAGAGAGGTGTTACTGTTCTTTATTTTGTTTATTTTTTGTTTGCAATTTATGATATTTACTGTTTTGTACTGTTTCCCCCTCTCCTGCCCAGGAAGCTTCTAGAAATGAGCCGTTACCAGGTCAGAATATCTTTCCTGGCAAAAATAAATGTTTGGAAGGAAAACCACTTCACATAAGAACCTGTGCCCCAACAACCATGACATTGTCCTTTCTGACCCTACCATGAGCCTACTATTACACAAAAACATCAGGCCAGTGGATTGCATGCATTGCACAAAGCCCTATATCAATCATGTTTAGTGTTCTTCCAAAAAAGTTTTGAAATTTTGGACATTACAATCTTAATAAATACAAAAGACAATAAGTACAAATAGTAATATCTGATTAACCTTAAATATCAACTATAAAAATGTTTATATATATATATATATATATATCTTTTTATTTCTTTTGAAGTCTTCTTTTATGTGCCTGTTTCTTAAAACTAATTACTGTTGAAAAAAAAATAGCACACAATAGTGCATCTGTCACTGTCCCAGGATGGAGCAAAATAAATACTGGATCATAATCCAAGTTCAAATATTGCATTAAAAAGTTATTTAAAATCAAGATTCTGCTTTTTTTATACAAGGGGCATTGTACTATAATATGATATAGAGTTTCTCTAAACCCCTTGTTACAACAACATTTATTAATGTTATTATTAAGTGTGATAGCAGAGTGATTAAAATATATGAATTTAGAAATAATTAATTCAAATCTTGCCCATGTTATTATTTTCCTAATATTAGGGGCTAATGGCAATAATAAATAATTTTCTGTCCTTGAGTCAATCTTATTTTTCCCCAACCATATAGCTTGTTTCTGTGATCTAACCAATCTTAATTGTTTTCCGAAAGCTTTATCAAATATTTTTCTTTTAATTTTCCCTCTGTAAGAATCCATTATTAAGATACCCTTCTGAAAATCTCTCCATAAATGGAAGGAATTAATCTTTTGTAAAATCGAAATTACACTTTTTAACCATGGTGAATAAAAACTATTGGCACACCATGTTTGTTTTTCATAAAGGCAAAGTTTTGTTAAATTGTTATAATTATTATTAAGAATCTTTAGCCAATATGATAGAAGTCTTAAATTAATTAAGTCCGCCAGTGGAATTCTACCTAATTTGGCTCTTACGATTACATTAGCCATTGACTGAGGTACTTGAAGAATTGTTTTATAAAAATAAGATAAGGGGAGCTCAAGATTAGAATTTTCCTTAATACCCCAAATTTCAGCTCTGTATAACAATATTGGAGTAATCTTGGCTTCCCCTGCTTTAATAGCAGGTTCCACCAAGAGTCCTCCATATTTAGTATTAAAATGAAGAAGGGCCTTTGATGCACAATTGGCTTTGATAATTTGGTTTTTACAGTGTAAGGTCCAAGATCCATTGGAAGTAAATGCTATCTCAAGATAGCAATATGTAGTAACTACCTTTAAAGGTAATTTATCTAACCTGATTCTTGTTTTAGAAAGTTTAGTACCAAAAACCATTAACTTAGTTTTATCAGGATTGATATTAAGTTTTAAATAATCACATTTTTGCTTCAGTTGGTCAATTGTTATCTGAAGACCCTTTTGGGATAAAGAAAAAAGAACTATGTCATCAGCATAAGCTAAACTATGAATATATTGTTTGTTTATTTTAGGGGAATCCAAAAATAATAATGTGTCAAAATAGAACAAAGAATCAACGTAGAGGTTAAACAGGAGTGGAGCTAATAAACACCCCTGTCTAACCCCTCTATTTGTACTAAAATATTCAGAAATATTCCCCATTTTATCATATCTAATTGCCGTACATGTTTCAGAATACAGCAAGAAAATTGGGATCAACAGATTAATGGGTATACCTTGTTCTAAAAGAATATTCCAAAGGATGTTCCTTACTACAGAATCAAATGCCACTGTTAAATCAACAAAAATAACATACAGTTTCATTTTTCTATATAATTTGTATTTTTCGATTAAATGAGCTAAAACATAAATATTATCGAGTGATGAGAAACCTGGGCGAAATCCTGTTTGAAAATTTGAGAGGGGACTAAATTTATTTACCCAATTTTGAAGCCTATTTAGTAATATTCTAGTAAAGATTTTACCACTAATATCAAGAAAACTGATAGGTCGATGATTTTTAGGGTTTTCAAATGATCCTTTTTTATGAATAGGAATGATAATATTTTTATGCCAAGATGGAGGAATATATCTTTCTCTAAGACAAATGTTAAAGAAACCTACAAAGAAAGGACCCCAATAGGTCATGTTTTCCTTGTATATTTCTCCCGGAATACAATCAGGACCAGGGGCCTTATTATTAGCCAATTTGATAACTGCCTGTTCAGCTTCTAACCATGAAAATTACAGAGGTAAGGATGTATCATCTGACAACCATTCTGGCCATTTATTTATTTATTAGCTTTTGGTAACTGGGTAAGTGCGCTAGGCGACAATCCTGCCTATCTTCAGGCACGGCCCGGGAGAGCACAGGACAAAGGTACACATATTACAGTAGTACATCTTACATTCAAAGAAAAACATAAGGTGACAAGAAATAATTTAACAGCATACACAGTGGATAAGAACAACAAGATTGGTACGCCAGGATACAAACACATTAAAAGCATTAATGTAGCAAGAAATGGGAGTAGGTCTGGGCCACTGGCAGGCGATCAAGTGAAGTTATGTTATGAGAATCTGCAGTGACCAAGGGTGTGAAGGTGAGAGAACAGTGAGTTTTTAAAGACACGGTGGGAGGTAGAATTTTTAACCTGTAGGGGAGTGAGTTCCAGAACTTAGGGGCAAAGTAAGAGAAAGCCTGTTCTCCCATTTTTGTGGCGCAAGGTCTAGTTGAAAGCAAAGGAACAGAGGAGGACCTGAGGGTACGGGTTTGGGAACTGGGGGTCAGCAAGTTGGCCAGGGAGTTCGGTCTAGGAGGTCTAGTTAGAGAGTCTATAAAGCATCCCAGGGAGTAGGTCTGGAGATCCTTGGATGACACCCAGTTTAACCTGGAGTAGAAGAGGCAGTGATGAGTAAGGTGAGGGGCAGTTAAGGTGAATCTGCAGATATTATTATAGGAAGTGTCCCATTTGCTGAGCACACTGGAGCTGGCAGAGTAAATAAGAGGTAGATCATATTGGAGCTGAGGGAGAAGCACCTCCCTTGCTACAGATAATCTGGCTGATGGTGTGAGGGAGTGACGCACTTGGTAGGCACCACCAATTTTTGCGTTAACAGCACAACAAACCATGTTGACATGTATTGAAAAGTCGAGGGAGGGATCTAGTGTGACCCCCTAGTATTTGAAGGAGGATGTGTTGGTGATAGAGGAACCATCCCGGCAGTGAACCAGGAGCTTAGGGGCCATGGAGGGTAGTTTTTTTGAAGAACCAAATAGCATGGCCCGTGTTTTGTCCAGGTTAAGATATTGATGGCTGTTCAAGAGCCATTGTTGAAGGACCTGAAAGTCATTTAAAGTGAAAGTCATTTAAAGTGGTCATTTAAATCAGACTCATTAGAAAAAAGTTTAGAATAATAGACTATCCAAATTTCTTTAGGAACATAAACGGACAATGAAGGTTCAATTGATTTAACTCCCCTTGCAACCAATAACCAAAAAGCCTATGCATCTTTTTTATGTATTGCTTCTAACATAGGAGTCCATTGTTTTAAAGTGAACTTGTATTTTTTATATTTTAAAAATTGTTTATATTGTTTTCTTGCTTTATTAAGACTAATTGTATTTCTTCTAATTGAGTGTTCACTAGATTTTTTAGTCAGAAGACCTGCTTTATGCTTTTCATCCTTGCATTGTTGATCAAACCAAGTTAAAGGGGAATGAATTAAATTAGTATAGGAATAAATCACTGTTCTAATCTCCTGATATCCCTCTTCCAGATGCTTATTTATACATTGTGGAGAGCAAGAATCATGAAATAATGTAAATAATGCACTCATTCACTGGGAAAATATAACTTCTGCTGCTTTTTCTTTATTTTTATTATTCAATTTGAGTTTAAATTTACCTATAATAGAAAGCGAAGGCGGAGGTAAAGTCTCAATATTACTCCCAGAATTATCTTTTATCGTATCAGTCCTCATCAGCAATGCAGCATGGCTACTTTCTGGTCTCATTACTATTTTAAAATCCTGAAAGTGAGCATAGGCCTCCGGAGAGATTATTAAATAGTCTATAATACTCTTCCCATTTGAAGAAAAAAAGTAAATGCTCCATCCTGGTCTCCTGTTCCTCTGCCATTTAAAATCCAATAGTTGCCTTTGCTAATAAACTCCATCATTTTTATACCAGCTCAATTAACAATAGTGTCTTCCGAATTCCTAGGTTCAAGATCCCCCATATAAATCTGGGACTGAAGTATTTTTAGGTTATCAAATTTAGCAATACGAGCATTCAAGTCACCCCCTAATATGGTAATATCAATATAATGTTTTAAGTGTAAAGAATCTATTTCTGATGCTAACTGCACCCAAGGATCATAATCAACAGTAGAATGAAAATTAGGTGAAAAATACACATTAACTATCAAATAAGTTAAGGAATCCCAGCACAGCACACAGAGCAACATTTTGTTACCAAATGTAGTGTGCTATATTATACTAATACCCTTTCTTATTTCAACATAATTGGCCAGACCCCCTTTCAGTCTTCCAAATTTGTTGTGTTTTATTGCAAAAATATGATGTGGGATATAACCATTAATATTAATGTCTGAAAGGATCCAAGTCTCTTGAAATAGTATAATGTCGGCTTTGGAAACATAGTCCTTCCAACAAGAGTCCACCATTTTTTATTGTAAACCAGCAATGTTCCATGAAATAAAATTATAAGTAGCCATATTAACAGTATTATCTAATTCAGTTAACTCCCTCTTAACCTCAGCAGTCTCAAAGTCAGATGAAGTTATTTGTATAATTGGATGTCATTTTTTGACCAAATTCCCCTGAGATAAACAGTCTAAACAATCTAGATTCAATAAATCAACCAGGTGAATACCATGTCTATCCAATTTACCACTGTTTGAGTTGATAATCTGGTTGATAATCATAACATTTTATAGATTTAATTTCTATATTCACTTGAGAATCCAATTTAGATTGGTGTATTCTTTTAACAGACCCAAAATCTAAAGAATGAGTTTCACAACCAAGGCAAATAGCAAAAAGTGACTGAATATAAGCAGACAGCCTATCGGTATTTTCACCCTCAAATTTATGTATACCAAATATGGACACTGTTTGTATATTAATATCTCTTTCAAAATTCCGGTTTAATTTAATCAGAGTGGAAATCAAAATATCCTTAGTGCACATTTTAGGGGCAGTAGTTCCATATGCAAATGTCCAAATTGTAGTCCAATTAATTGGAGATGAAATCATTATGTCCAGTTTATTAATTAAGCACTGTTTAGCCCATATAGCTTTGGCAGTGTCCATATTAGAAAGTAATACATGAACGGGTATAGTATCAATTGATAAATCTCTATAGACTAATTTAATATCTTTGGCTGCTGCTTCCAAATCCAGTTCAGCTTTAAATAAATGATAAATCAAAAGTCCTATATAAATAAGCATGCCATTCCAATGATCCTGCATCAGGGTATATGCAGTTTTGGGATAAGAGGTGAAGGATTGCCTGTACAGGGGAGGGATGCTCAGTGTTGCTTGTAGGAAGTTTACCAGTCAGTCACCCCAACAACTGGATATGATGTGGGCACACTGAAATCTAAAGGAAAACAATAAGTAACTGTGCCATTTGAAAAGCTTGGGGGGTGGATAGAAAGCATTTGATTTATTAAACAGACTACACCAAAATAAAAATAAAAACTTGAAAAGTAGTGTGTGTTGAAAGGTAAAAAGAAAATAAAAGTTTGGGAAAGAAAAAAGAGCAGAAATGAAGCTGGCACTAAACCGTATAGGCACACATTTTTTTCTAGAAACACAGATTAATAAATGGAGTGAAATAAGGTTAAGAGATCCTTAGCTTTAAATGAGAAGAATGAAGTTAATAAAAAAACCAAAAGTGGAATGGAAGAGAAGAAGTAGTTATAAAATGAAAAGGGTCAAATATTGCCCTGCATCTCTGGTGGGTGCATAGGCAAAAATAACATATACAATAATAAAGAAAAATAAATAAAATACACATCACTGCAAAGTAGATTTGCAGTCATACTGTATATGAGCAAAAACAACTTAAGTGATCAAGTGCCCTGCCTTATAGAGAGTAGCACGTTCCAACACAATACCACATGAAACAGGAATGGAAAATGAAAGTGCATCTAGTGGCAAAAACTTCTAGTTGGGCTTAACACTCCAGGTGCAGAAAAGGAAAAACAGTAAGACCGCATCCATAACAGTATTAGATAGTATTATAAAATGGCAAGAAAAAATCTAGAAATCTCATTGGCCAAGAGACGTCAGCTGATCGTACTTTTAATCTCTATAAACGAACAATCAACTTGGTCCTAAACCACATCACACAATGAGCAAATCAGTCCTCCAAAAACCAGAACCATCTCCCATCAGTCCCCCTACAACCAGAGCTGATCTTCCATCACAAACATGTCTGCTACCTTTACACTATAAAAACCTTCAACTGGGCCCTAAACATAAAACCACCTTAAATAAAAAAAAACAAATGAATTAAATGTTGCTTTCTTGATCATCACACTCTTCTTATACACATAAATACATTAGAAACATTAAGAATTGTTAATAGTTTTCATTACAACTGTTTCTTTGCTGATGGTGAAAAGGCCCCCTTCTGTCATTACCATGCTCACCAGGGAAAGCTCTTCTGCTTGCCTTGACATTGAGATGTTTGAGTCTGTGGCTGTTGAAGAGGCCTTTGTTATGTGTCAATGTGTGTACAGTATGTTAAGAGAGCAATATTCCACCAGTGGAACAGAGCATTTTGAATCCCTGTGTTCCATGGTAACATTCCATAATAAAATTCCATATCTTGAATGTAGTGGAAACAGGAAAAAACAGGAAGAAGAAAGTAGGCAATAATACTTTATTATCAAAGAGAAATGGTGGCAAACCTCAGTTATATAGGCACAGGCAGACCCAAGCTACTCAAACACATTCCTGAAGCTTATAAAAGCATGTACATTTGAATCATATATGGATATTTTCAGGTGAAATCTATCACCCCCCTCCCCCCCACATACACACCTCCACCACCACCAAAAAAGGCAAACTGGCAGGCTTAAAGTTTTGAACACATTTCCATTAAGAGACAGTACTTGTACTAATTTGAAATGCATGATAACATGTTTTTTCTTACTAATATTTCATCTCAACCCTGTAAATAAGAGAATGTTGCCTTCAAAGAAACTATATTACAACAGTGTAATGAAAATACAGTTTTAAACACTGTTTATTTTTACAAATTTACAGATGTTGCAGTGCATTCATATGAGAATTTACTTTACAGAGAAAATATATATTTTCAACTAACACTACTAATAATACATACTTTTACTGCAAAATACTAATCTGTAGCTGAGATGTGCTATTTATGCATTAATAGGGACTACTTTTTCAACTGTTTAATAGTTTTAGAGTTAATGTATTTTACACTTGTTTGAAAATAGTAAAGAAGTTTTAATCCCTATCAGAGTGACTCAAATTAATTATTTTATGATGGTGGCCAATTTTATAAGTGTGATGAGCCACTCCAGGGTGTGTTGAGTGAAACTGACAAATTTTGCTTCATGAAATATTTCATGGAATACATTCATGTCATGAAATTTTTAATGGGGAGAAATGTGAAATTTCACCCATGGAACAGGTGAAATTTCACCCTCAAACTGGTGAAATTCACTATTCATGGGCAAAATTTCACCACCTTTGGGAGAAACTCTTCAATTTCACCACTATTTCCTAAGTCCCTGGTGTGTAGTGTGGTCCCCCCCTAAGCTGTACGTGGCTAACATTTAAAAAAAGTTATCCTCCCTAGTCCTCCCGACTCTCCTTTAGTTAAAAAATGAACAAAAAATAAATAAAATGTCAAATTCCCTGGTGTCTAGTGGTCCCGCCTCCAGGCTCACTGAACAAAATTGAGGGTCCCTCTGGTGTCTAGTGGTTGCCCCACCCGGCTGATCTCTGGTAGAAATTAAATAAATCCCCCTTCCCCCCCGAGTTACCCTCATGTCCCTCCCAAGTCCTCCTGACTCTCCTTTAGTTAAAATAATAAATAAATAAAATATCAACTTCCACTGTCTTTGTGGACACCACACCCTGTCAGCAGATAACCCAATCCACCCTCCAGCCCACCCCAGATTGGAGCCTGTACAACCCTTACTCCACCTCCGTGGCGGCAGCCGGACTGAGTGCTTCAATCATGCGCTCATTCATTGAAGTGCTCAGTCGAGCTGCCGGCTGTGGAGGTGAGTGGAGGGCTATGCCGGTGGCCCAATCGGAGTTCTGGGAGGGAGTGGGGTGGTCACTATCTGCTGACAGGGTGAGGGGGCCACTAGATACCAGGGAGTTGGACATTTTGTTTATTTATTTTTTTTTAACTAAAGGAGAGTCATGAGGACTCGGGAGGGACATAAGAGTAACTTGGGGGAGGGTCAATTTATTTAATTTCAGCTGGAGAGTGTCCTGGTGAAGGGGGCAACCACTAGACACCAGGGAAACCCTACATTTTGGCCAGTGTGCCTCAGGGGGACCACTAGACCCCAGAGAGTGTGGGGCTGTCAGGAGGAGATGCCCATTTGCGGGTGAAATTGAGGGTGAAATTTCACTATTTCACCTTAATTTTATGAAACATTTCATGCAGCAAAATTGCCAATTGTGCAGCAATTTCACCAGCAAAATTTTTTTTTTGCAACATGTCTACTCCAGAGTATGCATTTCAATGATTTTAAGGCACTTCTCAGGGGTGTGAGGACACTCAGCCTTCAGCATTGTGCCTTAGCACACCCCTGGGGCATGCATTAAAATCCTTGAAATGCACACCCTGTCGTGGCTTATTACTTACACATAGAACTAGAGCTTGGCAGTCATGAGAGTCACCGTGACCTAATGTGTAACTCTTAAGCTATTACTACAGTTTGTAGCAGTTCCCTTCTGTTACAATATCAACTGAATGAAAGTTGTTTGGTATACAAAAAAAATAATAAAGTAAGGGCACTTTACACACAGTCCTAACAGAACAACTATTTAATAAAACTAAGTTCTTCATTTTGTTGGTCATACCTTAAACCCATATCTGTCTATTAAATCTAGGTGCATATTCACCAACCATATAAATGGGAGGTCACATGTGTCAAGTGAAGCTAATATGCTCTTATCAGATTATTGTTTTATCAAATTATGTTGCAGTTTTTCCATTGCCTGTTTTTTTAATTGTATTACTTGCTATATAGAGAATAAAGGATGTGGTGGTTTGTGTTACGAGATTTTACACACACTCGAGGTGAAGGATGCTACATAAACCCCAAGAGCAAAGCCTGAGGGGTTTATGAGAAGCATCCCACACTGAAGGTGTGTGTAAAATTGAGTTTTACACACTGCCCCATCTTTTATTTTATATAATTGCTGGCAGGCGCTTTTTCACCACAGCAGTTATATAAAATTAAAAAAAAAGATCTTTGGTTTCACTTACTGCTGAGTGGCAGTTACGGCAGGTGTCCAGCGCGAGTAAAGGGAGAGAGCAGCTGGCGCATGCATACAGTCAGGGAAATCCAGTGCATGTTTGCCATAATAGCCAGCCGATTATTATGGCAAATATCAACTTGGGTTTTCTTAGGGAAAAAGCACCTGCCAGTTATTATAACATAGTACCAAACATCAATTCATACTATCATTATAAAAACAATCAAACTTATTCCTAACAAAGACCCTCAGGCTGCAGTGCCCAGCAGACTGAGTCAGAACCATGCTCCCTTTCATGCATCAGCCACATGAATCTGCTCTGTACTCAAAAAAAGATGTAATTCCTTGCACCTAAGGCAACAAAATATTTCTCACAGATCACCAACGTAATTATATTGCTCCAGTCAATATGAGGTCAATGAGGTCAAGGGGAACCTGTATCCTCTTAATGAAAATGTTATTATTTTTTTCCTGGGAAAACACCAGTACAGGTATTACTGTTACTGTCACTAGGGTATTGTGCACCTGGCTTCAAGTTCCTACACTTCTCATTTCAGATAACCCCTTACAACATTGTCCCATCATTATATTTACAATGGTCAACATGATGTAACTTAAACTGCACAAGCTATGTTGTTACTTTAACAATAGAACACAGTTCACCACAAAAGGGGCATATTTAAACTATATATTTTTACAATATTGTTAAGAAAAGTACCACAGTATATACCCTTATAAAGGTATAGGACTTACACTAAGTACTGTCACACAGTTACTCACTAGCTGAAGAAATGTGAATTGCTTGTAAACAGAAAGTGTGACAAAGAAGAAAAATGTATTTACCATAGTAATCTGTTTCTTCCAAGGGAATCTTACTGTATTCTGATATATACAGTATGGTCATACCATTGTACTGCCCCAGAGCTGAAATGGTTAATGGAACCTATGCAAATGATAGAATGCCAGGCTTGAGCTCGGTTTTCAAACCATTGTCTTTGGTAAACAACCTTCCAACTGGCAGATTCTAATGAAGCGTGCTAGTAACCTATCTAAACTGTCTAACTAATCCAGACTATACACTAAAAATTTAAGTTCTACCCACCCCATGAGAAAAAAACTTCCCTCTACAAAACAACTGATGGTCATCTCTAAGACTATAGTCACAGATGTTACAAAGAAAGAACAGCCCAGGTGTGCACCACAGGAATCACAGCTGTAGTGCAGTACCCCCAGGTTTTAGTAGGGGAGGAAGGGTGGGATCGCAGAACACAGTGAGATTCCCTTGGAAGAAACAAGATTTCTATGGCAAGTAATTTTTTCTTCTAATCACAGGAAATCTTACTGTATTCTGAAATATGCAGACTACTCAAGCAGTACCTTTGGATGCAGGCAAGAACCTAATGTACTTAGGAAACAGGCTCTGCAGTACTGCTGTGCCAAGTCTGGCATCACTCCTGGCCTGGGTATCTAGGTTGTAGTGTCTGGTAAGGTGTGAACAATTTTCCAGGTAGCTGCCTTATAGATTTCGAATAGAGGGATATCCCAAACAGCTGCTATGGAAGCAACTGTGCACCTTGTAGGGAGGGCTCTGAGGCCTACAGCGGGTTCCTTGCCCACTTTGCCATAACAGAACTGGATACAGATGACAATCAAGTGAGCAATTTTTCTTTCTGAGGCAGATTTTCCTTTTCCCACCTCTCCATATGTTAGGAAACGTTGGGTCCCTTCCTGCCTATGACCTTTAAAGTGGTCCAAGTAGTAGCTGATAACTCTCTTGACATCAACGCTATGCAGCCTGCATTCCCCAGAGCTGGAATGATCAGTGAAAAAGACCGGTAATGTGATGGACTGATTTAGGTGAAAATCAGACACCACTTTGGGAAGAAATTTCCTGTTTCTCCTCAGTACTACTTTGTCCCTATGAAATGAGATATAGTCCTGTTCTGTAGACAGATCCTGAAGCTCACTAATCCTCCTAGCTGAGGTGGTAGTGATTAGGAACACAGTTTTCCATGTCACATACTTCAGGTCTGCTGAAAATATGGGTTCAAAGAGTGGCTGCATCCACTAACCAATGTAAATGTCAAGGTCCCATGCAGAATTGGGCTCCTAATGTGGGGGATGCAAATGCAGAAGCCCTTTGAAGAATTTCCTGAACACCTCATTGGAAGCCAGGGAAGAATTCTTACCAGCTGAGCGGTAAGCTGAGACAGCTGCCAGATGCACCTTAAGGGTAGAGGGCCTGAGACCAAGAGAATGGAGGGGCACCAAGTAGTCCAAAACCACTGGCAGGCTAGCCTGGGTACTGGCTATTCCCTTCTGCTGGCAACAAATTGAAAACCTATTCCACTTGGAAGAACAGGTTTGCCTTGTAGAGGGCTTTCTGGATGCCCTAAGTACTTGTAGCACCCCTTCTGAAAGCCTGAGACAAGCATATTGTAGGCCCTCAAGAGTCAACCCTTGAGCCTGAGATAATGAAGATTGGGATAAAGGATTCTGCACTGTGAGTGCATCAGCAGATTCTGACTCTTGGGCAGAGAGATTGGCCTGCTCACACACAAGGTTAGTACCATGGCTGCCTGGCTCAGTCTGGGGCGATGAGAATCATGGTTGCTGGTTCTGTCTTGAGTTTGTTCAGGACTCTGAGAAGTAAGAGAAAAGGAAGGAATGCATACAGAAACTTCCCTCACCAGTCCAGAAGCAGTGCATCTACTGGTAACATGCCCACTGCAGGGGGTCTGCAGCAGAACTGTGGCAGTTGATGATTGTCTGTTGCTGCAAAGAGGTCCATTTCTGGGGTCCCCCACCTTCAGAATACAGTTTGAAGTACCTGCTTGTTCAGTGCCCATTCATGATGGTTCTGACTGGTCCTGCTTAGGGCATCTGCCAGAACATTGTCCTTCCCACGGAGATAGACACCTATGAGAGAGATGTCCAGGGAATATGCCAGTTTCCATATTAACATGGCTTCTGTGCACAGGGGAGAGGATCTTGTTCCCCTTTGCTTGTTATATGTAGTACATTGTGGATGTGTTGTCTGTTCTGACCTGGACGACCCTGCCTTTTAGCAGTGGGGCAAAGGATTGGATTCCCAGATGTACTGCTTTGAGTTCTAGCTGGTTCACATGAAGCAGACCCTCCTTTTGGAGCCAGGTTCCATGGGCTGTTGGTCTTCCATGTGTGCCCCCCAACCCAGAAGAGAAACATCTGTGGTAAGCACCACTGAAGGTGGCTACTGCAGAAAAGGTACTCCTTGCCTTAGGTTTTCCTTTTCTTGCCACCACAGGACTGCTAGGAGCAGAGACTTGGTGACTGGCACCAGTTTGGACAAGAGGTCTCTTTTTTGTGACCAATACAATCTCAGGTGGATGTCTCACATTTGAAACCTGGCCCCTGGGACTGTTGTAGTTGTTGCTGCCATGTGGCCTAATAGCTGGAGGAAGTGCCTTGCTGGCCTGGGAAAGGACAGCTGAAAAGAGGTGGCCAGCTGAACCAATGTTTCCACTCTCCATCGAGGAAGGAAATCCTTTCCTTTCACAGTGTCTGGCTCTGCCAATATGAAATCCAAGAGCTGGACTTGAGTCAACACTGACTTTTTGGGATTTAGTAAGAAGTCCAGGGACTGCGGAACATCCTGAACCATGGTCAGTGACCTTGACACTTGCTGAGGTGACTGGCCCACTACCAGCCAGTCATACAGATAGGGAAAAACTGTTATCCCCTGCCTTCTGAAGTGCACCACCACCACTACTGCTAGGCACTTTTTGAACACCCTTGGTGCTGAAGTAAGGCCAAAGGGCATGGCTCTGAATTGGTAGTGAGCTGATGTCAGCCTGAAACTGAGGTACTTTAGGTGTGACAGTCTGATAGGAATATGGAAATAGGCATCTTTCAGATCTATTAATGTCAGCCAATCCCCTTGTGTGAGTGTGGGCAGGATGGTTGACAGGGTGATCATCTTGAATTTTGGTTTTGTCAAGTACTTGTTTAGTTGTCTGAGATCCAGAATGGGTTGCCACTCCACTGTTTTCTTTACTGTGATGAAGTATCTTGAATAGAAACCCTTCCCCCTTTGAGGTAGGGGACATGTTCTACCACCTTGTCCTTTAACAGTTTTCTTACCTCTTCCTCCAGTAGTTAGGCTTCTGATTGGGGGGGAAGGGCTGAAGACTCTTGCCCTCAGCTTGGGCGTGGATTTGAAGCTGAGGGTAAGACCCTGGCCCACTACCTCCAGGACCCACTTGTCTGTGGTGATGGACCACCAGACATGGAGGAAGTGGGCAAGCCTGCTCCCTACTGGAAGAGGAAGAGGGGAGGTGACCCTGGCAGTCTTTTCAGGGAGTCTGCTTAAATTGTTGGGTTGACTGAGGGCCGGGGCCAGCTCTGTCACTACCCCTTCTACCCCTGCCCCTGAAATAACCCCTCTGGGACTGGTAGGTCTGAAGGGCCTGGGTCTGGAAGAAAGGACTATAGTGAGCTCTTGCTTTCCCACCTTTGCCCTGTTGTTTCTGGGGGTAGCTGCTTTTTCTTTCACATGAGCACTCCTGTAGGCCACTTTGTACTCATCCATCTTTTTCATATATGCCTCAGTCTGCTGACTAAAGAGAGATGATGTCTCACAGGGGTAATTCAGATCTTTTTTCTGGGTGTCCTGAGAAAGATCAGTAGTCCTAAGCCATGCAAATCTCCTTAAGGACACAGAGGTCGCCATTAGCCTGACCCCAGTGTCACTGGCATCCACTGCCACTCTTAACTGGAACTTAGATGCCTTGATGCCCCTCTTGGCAGCCTTTGCCAGGTTGGATGACATGGGTACAGGAGAGGCTTTTGCGATATCTGACACTGTACTTCAGAGGCTCTTTTGGAATCTGGCTATGTAAGCCATATAGGTGGCTTGTCTGATGGCTAAAGAAGAACCAAAGTATGCCTTCTTGGCCATAGTATCTACCTTTCTAGAGTCTTTATCTGGTGGATGGGAAGCCGGGGTATACCAGCCTTGTCACAGGCAGCAGCTTGTACCACCCCTTCATGGTTGGGGTGCCCGAAAAGAAATTCAGCATCAGATTTGGCCACCCAATACTTTCTGTCCAGTTTCTTGTCAACTGGGGGAATAGAAGTGGGAGTCTGTAAGATTCTTAAGACATGCTTTCTCAAATATTTATGGATGGGAAAAAGAAGCTTTTTAGCTGCTGCCTCATGCATCATCTCAGCATAGCCTGGTTCCTCCTCCTCCTCCTCTGTTGCCTCTTGGGTAGGGAGGTCCAGAGCTTGTACCACCTGCTGCATAAAGGCAAACAGGGTGGTAAAATCCTCTAATCCCTTATCAGGGGAGTCTAGGTGATGGGGATCAGGGGAGACATCTGGCTCAAGGAGTTCCCCTAAATTCTCATCCTCATCTTCATCATAATCATCATCCTTGTCCACATAGTCCTCAGCTTCAAATTCATGAGGACAGGGAACTGAGGTAGAATCTGGGGACAGAACCGAGGGTCTCTGAACTGAACTCCACGGAACTGAACTGGCAGCAGTCTGAAGAAACTGAATAATTCTTATGGTAGCAGCAATCTTTTCTGTGTTTGAAACAGTTTGGTTTATCAGTTGCAGTTCCCTGAACACATGCTTCTCCTTTTTCTTTTTTTTGGTTACAGCTGATGGTTCAGCGGCAGTCTCTGTGGTTCATTTCTTGCCCTGCAAACCAGCAGCCTTGTGAGAGGGCATTTCCCTTGGCTCATTGGTTTCTTTTGAGGAGGATGGCTTGTCCGTAACTGGGTCAGTGGTCTTCTCAGACAACCTTTCCTTCATTCGGTTAATTCACCTGTCCAAAGTTGACTGAGGATTGTTTTTGCATATCTCACAGTCCGCCTCCAGGTGGTAAACCCAAGACAGGACATACATACCAAATGGGGATTAGCTTTGCCAAACAGTTGCCTGCACTCGGTACAGTGCTGAAAACCTGTTGGCCTGGTTCTCTTCTTAGGCGTCTGAGACATAGTCACAAAATACTAATCCCCTTTTATATTCTCTTACTTTATTTTTTTGGTCGGTTTAGTGACCTTAGGAACAAACCAAGGTTTACCCTGGTTACACTTCTAAAAAAAAGTGTAACAGTAAATAAAGAGAATATAAAGATTTACCTTAAGGAAAAAGAAGAAAAAGGCTTGATTTGTGACCGGTTGGGGAAACCGGACAGAAACCGAGATACTTACCAATAATTTGCTAATCTAAACTAGTCTACCTGTAAACCAGAGACAGTGGTTCAAAAGCAGAGGAAAATACAGTAAGTGGTACTGAACGAAGAAATAAATCAACCATCTTGATTAAAAATGCAGGGACTCTCTGAAGCATCTGACTAGGCAAGCGGAGTGAAGTATCTGACGGAAGGTTGTTTAGCAGAGACAGTGATTTGAAAACCGAGCTCGAGACTAACATTCTGTCATTTGCATAGGTTTCATTAACCATTTCAGCTCTGGGGCAGAACTATGGTGGAACCATACTGCATATGTTAGAATACAGTAAGATTTCCTGGAGTTAGAAATGAGCATTCCATGTCTGTACTGAAGGAATTGCAGCTGCACTTGAGAATTCCATGCAAGGTATGACATCACTAACTGCACACTAGAGTATTAGTGAACTTTATTATAGTTTCTTAAAAAAAAAAAAAAAACATGATAATGACTGCACTGTCAGTACACCTGTGTCAATCTCTGTCCATTCCCCTCTCTCTCTCTCTCTCTCTCTCTCTCTCTCTCTCCACATGTCTCACAATATTCACCAAGAATGTCAGAAGTGGAAATTAAAATACTGTAGTATTTACAGTGCAGAATTGTTCCACTCCAAATGCATTGATCATCAAATTGAAAGGCGCAGTTAAATATCTGTCATCTGTACATATCTTGCAGAGATTTATATATTTTTACATTGATTTCCATGCAGAAATTCACAAACAGCTATACTGTCATGTTGAAATATATACACAAATTAAATCCACAGTTTTTTTAAGCTCCTGACATTCATGGTGTTTACTGTGAGAGGTGTGTACGGACAGAGACAGACAGACATACAGACAGAGGGAGAGGGTGATGGATAGAGACATTTACAGAATTGCACTGACAATGCTGTCATTATCATCTGGCTTGTGTGTATTTTTTTTAAAGCAACAGTAATAAAGTTCATCAAAGGTATAGCATGCAGTCATAGTTATCAAACATTGCACGGAGGTCCCAAGTGGAGCTGTGACTCACTGATGCTACCTTAGTAAATTTTTCAGTATAGACTGTGTTACATGGAATGATCATTTCTTTTGCAGTCTGTTTTCAAGCAATTCACATTTATTCAGCTAGTGAGTCATTGCATGACTGTTTATCTGGCATAACTGGTGGTGTTGTAAAATGCATTGTTGGACTGTATTACAGCATTTTATTTTCTTTATCCAGCTGAGGTGTATAATATTTAAAATGTGCTAAACTGTAAAGGCAAGTCCAAAGAAATAAAATATTTTTTTTTGGAGGGGGGTATATGAAACAATGTCTAGCTTGCTAGATGTGGAAGAAATAAGAAAGTCAACTAGTTCTAATTGTTCTGTGAACGTCTGTTTATGGGGCTAAATGAACATCAGAATGTTTTGTATTTGTTGTAGACTCTGCTCCCTGTGTAGCACAAGCAAACCACTCAGTTGTCACTATCTTATCTAATTTGTACAGCACACTACACACCTAGGAAATTATCCTGTGAATTTGGGGGGGGGGCTGCATATGTGATGGGTAAAGGAGTGGCCTGCACTATCCAGCATGAGGGGATTAATAACTTAGAACAATAAACTCACAGTAAAAAGTATGTTCAAAATACAGGATAAAATATATATCAGGACCTCAGTTGATTACTGCCTTGCAACTTTGTGACAGTAAGGTGCTAATATGTGCAGGATCTGCTAGAAATTGAGATGCTGACATTAAAAATGATGATTCAAACTTTACAGAAAGGTAGTACAAGTTACTGCTCTTTACATGGAAGCCTCTGCAACACTCACTTATGTAAATTTTCCTGACTAGACCATGTCACTTTTACTGTTACCACTACGAATTGCATTACAATCTCAGTCACCAACCCATTTACTCTCAAGACCACAAGCCAATGGTGTCTCAAATTAGCAGCCCTCCTAAATACATACAGTTCAGCAGTAGTCATTATTGGTAACACTTGAATAAGCATTTGTAGTACAAAATGAACTGTATACTGTATTACAATACAATTAGCATAATTTGAGGAGGAAAATGAACATAATGAGTGTGGGAGAGACTTCAATGTAAAGACCTTTATTTTAATTCCATATCTCTCTCCCCCTTCCTTTGCTTACCCCTCAGGTGCTGTTTGGCTCTCACCACAATTGGTTGTCATGTGGAATATTTCCCTAGCTCTTCACCTTAGCCTATTTTGGGCAACCAATTACTTTTTGGCCTCTGTGCTTGAATTTATGTTTGGGTTTCTACTTTATTTAGATGGTACTGTGCACATTTTCTGTCTTTATCATATCACCCAACTGTTCATGTTCCTGAATTGTACCTCCAACTGTTCCTGAACTGTACCTCCAACTATATCCCCATGCTGTAAATTTGTCACTGTTATTTAGTTCAAAAAATCTGGGCATGAGAATGATAGAGAGGTGTTCACAACGGCATCTAGGGAGGTGACCAGGGCAGTCAGGGCAGCCAAGGCAGCAAAGGAGCTGAAGCTGGCTCAGAGCATCAGAGAGGGGGGAAAGGGGTTCTTTAAATACATAAGGGAGAAGAGGAGTTGTAGAGATGACATTGTCAGAATCAAGAGAGAGGGGGGATGGGAGGAATAAGGGGAAGAACAGGCAGAGTCACTCAATGAGTTTTTCTGGTCAGTGTTCACAAAAGAAAGGGATGGCCCAATATCACAGGGGAAGGGGGCAAGGGTGGAGAGGGGAGCAGAGATAACTGATGGTGTGCACCCAAGTGTCCTGAAGGAAACTGGCAGAGGTGTTGGCAGGCCCTCTGATGGACCTTTTTAACACCTCCTTGGAGACAGGGAATGCACCCAGGGACTGGACGATGGCTCATGTGGTGTCCATTTACAAGACTGGACCCAAGGACCAACTGGGCAACTACAGATCGGTAAACTTGACTTCTATAGTGGGGAAGTTGATGGAGACCATTCTGAAAGAGAGGTTGATAACCTTTCTCAATAGTAATGGTCTACAGAATGAGAGACAGCATGGGTTTGTCTCGGGAAGACTGTGAAAAACTAACCTGATCAACTTCTTCGACTGAGTCACTAGGGTGGTTGATGAAGGCTACACTGTGGATGTCCTGTATCTGGACTTCAGCAAGGCTTTCAACTTGGTGCCGCATGGGAGGTTAATGAGCAAGCTGAGGGACATGGGGCAGAGGAGAAATTGGTGGTGTGGATTGAGAGCTGGTTGCAGGACAGACAACAGAAGGTAGTTGTAAGGGGGGGAGACATCCAAGTCAAGGCCAGTAATGAATGGGGTACCGCAGGGTTCAGTGCAAGGCCCTGTTTTATTCAATGTCTTCATTGGAGACATTGGAAGGGAGTCAAGAGTAAGATTAGCCTGTTCTTGGATGACATTAAGATTTGTGCAAAAGTAGACTATGAGGAAGGGAAGCAGGCACCCAGGGAGGATCTAGCTCAACTCAAACACTGGTCTAGGGAGTGACAGTTGGGGCTGAATGCTAAGAAGTGCAAGGCCATGCACCTCGGAGGCAGAAATCCCAGGACCAGCTACTGGCTGGGGGGAGTGCAGGTAACACCTTTAGAGGAGAGAAAGAGACCTGGTGGTAATAGTCACAGGGGACATGAAGGTATCAGCACAGTGTAGGAGGGTGTCAGCAAGGGCAAATAGGATGCTGGGGTGCATTGCCAGAGAGATCACCTCTAGAAAGAAGAAGGTCATCCTGCCCTTGTATTTATCACGGGTGAGGCCACACTTGGAGTACTGTGTACAGTACTCATGCCCATATCGCAAAAAGGATGCAAGATTACTTGAGGGGATGCAGTGCAGGGCTATGAAAATGATGATGGGGCTAGGGTAGTTGCCATATGAGGAAAGATTCAGGGAGGACAACATGCATTGACTGCAAGAGAGAAGGGAAAGAAGGGATGTGATAGAGACCTGTTAGTATATGAAAGGCATAAACAAAGTCAGAGAGGGAGGACTGTTTCACTTAAAGGGGGGAAGGGTCACTAGGGGGCACAGTTTGAAGTCAGAAGGGGGAAGGCTCAGGTGGGAGATCAGAAGGCACTACTTTATAGAGAGAGTGGTGGTGGGATGAAACGGACTGCTGGAGGAGTTAATTGAACTGAGGACAGTGGATAGCTTTAAGTGGGGTTGGGATAGAGTCAAGTGCAGAGTTAGTAGAGACAAGAACACAAAGGGGGAAGACGAGGAAAGGGGAGGAAGAGAGGGGTTTTGGGTGGGTGTGGGGCAGCTCATACGTAAGTTCATAAGTTGCAACAAAGCGTAGAAGACCTATTTGGTCCATACTGCTTGCTATAAATTAATTAGTATCCCAAAATACTATTTCCTATCAAATATTTATCTAATTTTGTTTTAAAATCCTGCATAGTACAACTGGATACTACTTCCTGGGGCAGTATGTTCCATATCGGTACCACTCTGACACTGAACCAGTGCTTTCTTCTTGTAGTTCTGTATTGTTCCATTTTCAATTGTAGAGGGTGTGCTCTAGTCTGATATAATTTTTCTCTTAAATTTAACCCCAATTATTCCCTTAAACTAATATCAGAGAGTGCAACACATGTCTCCTCGCAACCTCCTGTACTCCAGAGTGTATAGTCCATACTTTTGCAAACGTGTTTGATAATCACAACCTTGATTTCCATCAGCTGTAGTGATATGAAACTAAGAGCTGCACAATCCGGCAGACTTGATAGACCTGTGGGCCTTTTTCTGCTGGCAATTTTGAATGTTCGTATTTGCTTCCCCTTTCTTCTATATATCCCTTTAGATATCTGCATTAGACCTGTTTATGTTAGACCTCTTTATACTGTGTTATTATATAATTGTCTGACCTGGTGTTCTGTTCTCTTTTTATGCTTAACTGGATGTTTGTGTAAACAGACATTTTTGCTCACATACCTTTCAGTATAAAATAAAGATTGCTTGATGGATTGATTGAATGATTGATTGATTGATTAAAAACTGGACTGACAGACCTGAACCACAGCAGTTCTATAAAAATCCAAACAGGCCAGACAGGGTGCAACTTGCACAAATACTGTTTGTGCAGTCACTCGGGCTGCACTGTTCAGTCCGACTTTTACATATCTGGTCTACTCCTGGAAGTCTGTTTTTAAACCCTTCCTTGGCATGGTTGAAAACTGAACCATCAGGACCAGACTGTATAGGTAAAAGCCAGACAAGATCATCTGGAGTGAGTGGATCAGCAATATTTGTACAAACTGTGCCCAGTCCAGATTTTACAGCTCTGGTCTGGGTCTGGTGATTTGGTTTTTACCCATACCCCACTGCATGTGGCTCAGTGACATACTGTACAGATGGATGCAGAGTCTAATCCAGTGAAGGTTGAAGTTTCAGAAAAACATTATGCTAAAAATACCAAGACTCACGCAATTCCAGATGACCCCCAACCCCCTGGTAACACTTAGTCCTCTAGCAAAGTCATGATCAGATATTGGTGCCTCTACAGACACACCATTAAACTTTTATTGCCATCATGCCTCTTTTGGTGCCATGAGCTCCCACTCCATGAAATCCCATTCTGCTTGTGGCTCCCAAACCCAACCAGGTAATTTCCAGGGAGCAGCTCATTACACCACATGAACTAAATTACTGCTCAACTCCTTATTTTTAAACATTTTGTTGAAGCATTTTTGTTTTAGTACATCCACGGGCAGGAAAAATGAATTTGTAAAAGAAACCAAATCCCACATTTATCAGTTCATTTAATTACAATACAGCATGTTATGAACTGATCAGATTCTATGTGTCACTTAATAACCTAAGTCAAACAAAAATGAGACACACACACATGCCTACCTGCTTGCAAGTGAAACAAATGTGGTTACTATCATTCAGTTGTAAACACCTACAGTATAGTCATAAATTGCAGGTTAAGAACACAGTGCTGTATAAAATAATAACTAAAACACAACTGGCTATTTTAGTGCATTGGATATATCATTAACATTATTAAAAACAAATATTTCTAAAAATGAACGCATACATCTGCAAGATTATATACATTAAATGTTTCTTCTACAAAAGGAAAAAAAAAAGCAGCAAGCACCAACATCCATGGCAGTCCACTGTGTTCCAAAGTATACAGCATGTTCAACAGCTTGCTATTTTCTCCACAGAGAAACAGACAGACAGAGTTTAAATTCTAATAATATAACAGACAAGTAATTATTAAATGTCAGATACTAGTGTCTACCCAGAACTCCCTGCCTGAGAAAATGAAGTTGACATTTAACACTTTAAATGTGTTTATTATTTGGGAACAGGCATCACTGGAACTCTTTGCTGTGGAATGTCTTATAAAGTAGCAGGATGATTGCTGTTAGGATGGAGGTGTCAAATGGCTTAATGAGGTATTCATGGGGCTGAAGGCACAGCAGTGCTTATTTGTTATGCAGAAAGCTCCAGGAAGTGTTAACTTTAACCTATTCTACTTACATTAGATTTGTATGATGTCTACTATCCATTGGTAACCTGATGCAAAATGACTGCCAGAAGATAATGAGTTAACTTTCTATGTTTGCTGACTGTATTGTAGAAAGTCTGAAACTGCTGAGGGAGGGTTCAATTGACTCCTCAAGCCAAAGGAAAAATAGTGCTCTCCAGCTTCTATACACACACAGAGAGTGTAGTAATGTAGCTCCAGCAGAGGACTCCATCTTTAACACTTGTCATGTTGTTTGGTAGCAAAAATGACATCAGTCCTTTTCTGAATGCACCACTGCAACCATAAGAAGGGTTACTCACAAGATTTGCTGTGTAGCATAGCAGTCAGCCAGCTCCTTCTCTAGGAGTGGAGGCTGCTCAGGCATTCACAGTTAAATACTGCATTTCAGTGGGGGCCTTCGACATCACTAGTGACATCATGGTAGCATTGTGCGAAACTGGCATATTTTACCCCACAAAACATTCTGTGAAATTCTCACATTTTATGAAATTTTTCATGGGGCATGTCAAGTTCACCTATGGCATATCCCTGTCCCCGATCAATCCCCCCACCCCTGTATGCTTTTTAATATATTCCCTGGTGGTCCAGTGGGTCCCCACCAACCCACCATGGCAGCTGTCCCACCCCGCTCCCTCCCCATCCCAAAACAGAGCAAGCCATGGGTACAGCCCTATGCTCTTCTCCACAACTGGCAGCGAACTGACATTTTTTTTTTCTTTTAATATTATTCCCTGGTGGTCTGGTAGCCCACCCCATCCCCAACCCAGCAAGTACTGTCCCACCCCACTCCCCCCATCCCAAAAGAGGGTAGACCACTGGCACAGCCCTCTGCTTTCCTCAATGGCTGGCAGGCCACTCAGATGTGAATGAATGAATGAATGCATGCGCACGTGCTCATTCATTCATTCATTCATTCACCTTGATGCTTCCTATGGAATCACTGGCAATTTTACCCTCATAAGCACATTAATAAATCAATCAATTAATCAATCAATCAAAATCTTTATTTAACCAGGCGGACACCGTTGAGCAAGCTCATTTTCAAGGAGGACCTGGGACAAACAATTGGTAATACAATATAGGTGAGAACAACATACAATTTCAAGTATTGTGTACAACAAATTACAATTTAGGTGAGATCAACATACAATGTCAGTTATGTGTACAATAATTAGGCAAAGGCAGTAAAAATGCAAGTAAAATGGTACAGAAGATTGTAAAAAAAATTAATTACAGATAAATAATTCGTGCATCGTATACAAAGTGCAGGACATAGGGGAAACAGTAGGTAAAGAGTGTGCTCAGTCAAAAAAAACAGATAAACAGACAAACATAGGGGTTAAAAGTCATGGGTAAGAGGATATAAAGTGTAGATGTGGGGATGGGAGTGAAGGAGGAAGGAGTGGATATGGAAAGAGTGGAGTCAACAACAGAAAGAGAACTAAAGTCATGACAAGGCAGGGGCAAAGATCAGAGAAAAGAGCAAGTAGCTTTGAAGGAAAAGGGATCTAGATCAGGAGAAGCAGATGCAGCATTCCTTGAAATGAAATATATATAACGTTTTAAAAGCTGCCAGACTAATGGGGTAATTGATTCTTAGATTCTTTTGGATCTTATTCCATAGAAGGGGCCATGTGTGACTAATAGAAGCCCCACCAAACTGGGATTTGGCTTTGGACACTTTCAGAGAAATATAAGAAATATAAGAGGCACTTCTCAGGGCATACTTACTTAAAGAACAGAGAGGTAAGCAGTCCGAAATATAATTAGGCAATTTATTTAGGATGCTTTTGTAGCTCCAGATCGCAGCATTTCTCTGTCATCTAAAGCTAAGGGATGACCAGCCTACTGCTGAGTACATGGAGCAATGATGGGTGGAATAGAGAAGGCCCGTTATAAACCTTAGAGCTCTATGGTAGAGCATATCAAGTTTGGAAAGAGCACCTGCAGGACCCTGGCTATACAGGAAATCAGCATAGTCTAATAAAGAGAGAAAGGTAGTATGGGCTAGCCTCAATTTTGCAACCTTGGTGAGGAGATTTTTTATCCTATAGAAAAGGCCCAGTCTCAATCTAAGTTTCTTTATCAGCTCTTCTATGTGAACAACGAAGGAGAGTCTAGAATCCAGCCAAACCCCCAAATATTTAAATTTTTGATACATACTCCAACTGTTCACCTAGTATTGTAGTAACTGGGGGGAGTAGCCCTATTACGGCTGGGTTTACTAGGTTAGGAAAGGGTGACAAGAATATCGCTTTTGTCTTCTTGGCATTTAGAAAGAGCTTCTGCTTTAGGAGCTGAGTCTGTAGCCGATTGAAATCATCCTGTAGTTCAGAGTATGCCAATGAAACACATATCCACATGGCCTTTATAATAAAAATATTAGCTGGACTTTTTTTTTATTTTATTTATGTTAGTCCCTGTCGCATGCTCTAAATGGAGCTTCTACAGATACTCTGAATGGTTTCCTTGGTTTTTGCCTATGGCGACAGCAGTGATGCACACCACAGGAACAGTATTTCAGCCAACAGAATTATGGGAAAGGTGTCCTGTGGGTGCAAAGTCCTTGCCAAGAAAGGGGCAGGCAACCACACAAAGAATTACTCAGAACAAAAAGAACACACTCTCAGCAGCTGTTACTGCTGCACCACTGACAGTATGATACTGGAAGATGATAAACTATTCCAAGTTCCAGGCTATGCGCCATTAAACACATTAATAACCTTTTGCAGACAGCAACCCCCACCTACCACCTCCTGCACTGCTCAGATAGCAGGATATGCTAGTCTGCAGTTTCCAGGGATGGATTGCCAGCTCCAGTGTCACACTATAAACAGATAGCCAATGTTGCAATACTTGTTTTGAGCAAGGACATGTGAGGATCGATTCCGACCTAACACGTATTGGACTGCTAGTGAATATGCTATTTTGAAGGCTGCAGTTATGAATTTAGGTACAGTATTCTAACTGGGCAGTAATTCAACAAATAATATGGGGCTTCCTCTGGAGATTTGACGCTGAACCCCCACCACCACCACCACATTTAGTAACACTAAAAACAGAAACCAAGAGGGACTAGTAACAGACTGAACACAGTAATGTAAACTATAACTGAATCAACAGTATTTTCCCCTATCAACTAACAAAAAACAAACAAAAAACACAATACAAGTAAAATACTAATGCTGCATCCTCAAAGAATGTCACAAACAGTGAGGTGAACAGTACACTAGTTAACATTAAGTGTACGCCGTTAGACACTTACGAACTGAAAAATTATTTCAATTAAATTAACACATCAAGCTAACTAGGTACTGCTTCTTTATTGCCAAGACAAGTAAAAAAAATGAATTTTCTTGAGCTGATTGCTGTTCTAGTGCTCAATCACTTTTGGCTGAAGATTTATGTGCTCCATCACCAACAGCGTTGCAGCGAAATTTGGTGAAATTCCGCCACTCGGGGTGAAATTCTGCATTTTGTGGAATTTCACTGCAACACCATATCATGGTCTGCTCCACGTCCAGGCCAAGCCTTTCAAGTCTATAGACCCTCAGACTACTAACAGCTGCTGTGATGCAGAAGGATAGGAAGACAGCAGAGCCTCATACAACCATAGAACTGCCTGAAAGGTGGTTTGTCCCCTACTCTAGGCTAATGGTCAAAAAATATTTTGTTGCTCATTATTTCTCAGAAAAATGAAATTCTTATGATTTCATCACTTATATCTGAAATTACTTAAAAAAGAAACAAGACAACCTTTTGTACTGAAAAACCTTTTGTACTTGCACTATCACTATGTTAAAACAATTACTCAGGACAGATGAGAGGGTCACTGGATAAACATCAGAAATTAAATATAAGTAGCTCTGAAATTGTTATCGTATGTGTGTATAACTATATCACCAATACAGGTTCCAATTACAATTTTCATTTAGTCCTACTGCAGGAGTGAGGCAGTTCATGGTATAAATCCAGTAAACTTCTCATTTCAGAAGTAAATCCCAAGTTATGTTGCCAGTGAGGGGATCCTCCACCTTCTCAAGATCCCATAAATGCAGAGAAGTAGCAGAATGTTCCACTTAGTTAAAATGTGCTGCAACTAAAGAATTAGGGTCTTTGAGCCAGATGTCACTTTTATGCCCACTGATTCTTGATTTTAACTCCCTTTTCGTTTTCTCTACATAAAGTGTGTCACCTCAATACTGGGGAATGTAAACAACATGATGTGTTTGACAGGTTATATGTTGTTTACTCAAATGTTTTATGTTGGTATAAGGATGTTCAAAACAGTCTTTTTGCTTGTATTTCCACTCTGGAAGAAACAACCTGATGGGTAACTCCCATTGCTAAGTGGCCCCAATAAAACTTTCATTACTAAGTTTCTTTTTAGTTACATTATGGACTGTGTATACCAGTTTGTCCCTCAGGGTGGTATTTTTTTGGAAGGAATCAAAGGAAATTCTCTGAATTTGATATCTGTGCTATCCCCACCCTGTAAAATGTACCAGTTAGTACTTAGAAAATTACATATCTTTCCACTTAAGAGGCTATAAGCAGTGGATAATACAATTTTGTTTCCTTGTTCTCTGTGTGCCTGATCTTAGCAGCTCCTTTCTAAGTGTTTCTGTAACATTATTCAATGATTTTTCCACTAATTGTTCCATATAACCCCTTGTTATGAGTCTGTTAGAATCCTCACTTGTAACTTTTAGGACTTCTTTTTCCTCATTGCAATTCTGTCGGGCTCTGATGATCTGTGCCATTGGAATGTTTTCCTTAAGTTTGGGATGGAATTGCAGTGAGGAACAAGAAGAAGCATTGAAACATGAACAACAATACTTTAAAAGAAGAGGGATTCCTTAGGATTTGCTAAGGAGAATATAAATAACAGGAAGGATTGTGAATCTGTATAAAGAGGTAGATTCATTTTAACATGAGTGTTTCACACTAAAACAATAGCTATATCACAAGAGTTTAAATTGCTTAACCTATACTATCAACAAGAGAAAAACTGTTTTATTTGTGAAGGGCCTCTTGAGTGACCACAGGTAACAGAAAGTTTTGAAATGGGTGCAGTGTTCTTTACACACTGGTGAACACAATAATTGGTGCCTCATAATTGGGAACTGTATTTTTGTTTTAAGTGCATACCACAAATGATGTAAATACAACACAGTGATACTTACTTGTTTATATGTTATAATCTAGAGACAACACAGCAAGGGCCTGAGGAAGTGGCATGGCCACAAAACTGTCACCGATAAATTTTTGTGTGCATCAAGAACAAAAAAAACACTTTCAGTGTATGAGACTTGGCGTCAGGGGAGTTCAGGCAGACTTTATTTGCACTTTATGGATCGTGTCACTTTTGGATGACCCAGCTTGGAATATAGACTTTTACTATATATAGGAGCAACCTGATTCTGCTTTCAACAGTTGCATCAACAGCTGGCCCACAGCCATTCTTCCTGTCCTGGCGGCAAGCCTCCTTGCAGTGGCTTGTATCCATTCAGTTGCCTCCCTTATGGGCAAGGAGATAGCCATTGTGATGGTCATGATGATGATTAGCTTAATGAATGACTTGCCATGACTACCTTGCTGAGCACATAATGCTGAGCTGCCTGACACTGTTTGTTACATATTGTTTAATAAAAACATGGTTGTAGCCATTTTCTCCAAAGAACTTTGCCTGTCTTAGTCTGTTCAGGTGGAACGAATGCTTTGGCACCTATAAGACAATTCCAGTTAGGCAGACTACAGAATTTAAAAAGACTGCACATTACAGCAATACATATTTATATGTAGTACTTAAGTAACGTGGTATGCACTGATTTTTTAACTTACTCAAATTGCTGATCAAGCCCTCCCTGAACTTGCATGATGAAATAAAACAGTGCTTCTCATGAGAATGAGTACTTTATAAGTCTGTTGTGAATCTACTAAATTTCAAATATGTTGTCCCACAGTAAACAGGAAATGTGGTCAGATGTTTGGAGAACAGTAGTACACAACTGAGTTTGTATTTACTATATATACAGACAGAAAAACAATCAAAGCACACCTGGGCTAAACTGATGCTATTCTGTACCCTAAATGTGTTCCTTTAGAGCAAATTATCCGAATAAAAATCACACTGCATGTGGAGACCCAAATTAGGCACTTATGACCAATGCATTTGTGCCTCACCCCTAAACTGTTTTTTTTTTTATGATAGCATTCTGCAGGGATTGGCCTAGTATTAATAAGATATCTAGTTAAGGCTAACACCCTAGCAAATTCTTGTTCAATGGATCAGCATGACATCATGCCAGTTTCATCGGCACACTACCATGCTGTGTAACTGAACATACTATATAGGCATACCTCTCAGAAGTGCTCTCCCTCTCACCATTTTTATCGGCTTTGGTGGTCCAGTGACTCACCATTCCATGGGTTCTTTATTGTACAACCTGTTGTCTCCAAGGTCAGCAATTTGGTCTCTTTATGATGTTCCCATTCCTGGTGTTCCCTCCTCCTATCTCCAGCATTGCATTTTGTCATGGGATATAGTGGCCCACTGCTACTGTAGCCCATCTTATGACTGTCAGACATCCACTCTGTGCACTGCACTGCACATCTGTTACCACCTGTTGTTATCAGGCTTTACACAAATAGGAAGCAGCTGCATTTGCCCTGACATGTGGGGGTAATAAACTGTTTGGGAATGGACCTGTGGGCCATTTACATGAAGGCCCCTGCACCCTTTCATAACTTCCTTCAGTAACCATTGTGGTGGCTCAGGAAGTGGTGGCAACCCCTGTTGAGCCTGGCTTAATGGATTTACCATCTCAGTTTTGGATTAAGTGACCACGTGGAACACTTAATACCAGCTCTTATAACTGTGAATGAGGTAGCACTTATGAAACAGATAAAATGTACCTATTATTGCAAATTGTTAAATTCTCAAATTTCATTGACTTTCTCTGCCCTTTACCTAACCATATTTTTAAGCTATCTCCAGGATTAAAAGTACCAAAGAGATGGGACCAGATAGCAGTTCCTCATTGTTTTTCAGTATCGTGCTGTGCCATGCAGCTCATGACCATATGGTTGGTTAGGGAATCTATGTACCAGATTATGGCTTCCTAAAGACCGGGGGCATTTGCATTAAAAGGGATACAAACAAGAAATACAGTATTTATAATGGGACTTAGACTCTGATCCTCAAATCAAAATGAAAGAAAAAAACACTATGGTTCTCGAAAGAAGTGGCAGAGAAGGTAAGGGAGAAAAAGATAGCATTCAGGAAGTATAAGGAAACACAGAAGGAGCAGGACAGATAACTGTACCAGTTAAAGCAGAAGGAAGCAGAGAAGGCAGTCAGAATAGCAAAGGCCCAAACCGAGGAAAAGATAGCCAACTCAGTTAAGAAGGGGGATAAACCTTTTATGGGTACATTAGGGAGCAAAGAAAGACTAAGGCAGGGATATTGAGGCTAAATAAAGAGGAAGGTGGTTGGGCAGAGAGTGACAGTGAAAAAGCAGGATTACTGAACAAATACTTCTGTTCAGTATTCACAATGGAAAAGCAGGGGGAGATACCTAATCCAGTAAATAGAAGCACTCTGGATAGGGGGGTTGATATTAGTCCTTTCACAGAAGAAAGGGTTCTGAAAGAACTCTTAAAAGTGAAGGTTGATAAAGCAATGGGGCCTGATGGGATTCACCCCAGAATTCTAAAAGAACTAAGGAAAGTACTAGTAATACCACTGACTACTATTTTTAATAAATCATGGGAGGATGGTGTGGTACCTGAGGACTGGAGGAGGGCGGATGTGATTCCCCTTCACAAAAGTGGGAGCAAGACAGAGGCAGGAAACTACAGACCTGTCAGTTTGACCTCAGTGGTAGAGAAAATGATGGAATCACTTCTGAAGGAAAGAATTGTTGAGTACTTAGAAGCCAATGGGACACAGGACCCAAGGCAGCATGGATTCACAGTGGGAAGGTCATGTCATACAAATCTAATTGAGTTCTTGGACTGGGTGACCAAAGTAGTAGACCAAGGAGGGGCTGTGGACATGGCCTAACTAGACTTTAGCAAGGCATTTGACAAAGTCCCACACAAAAAATTAATAAACAAATTAGCCAGCCTGGGAGTGAGTCCCAGGGCGGTAGTCTGGGTAAAAAACTGGCTGGACAACAGGATACAGTGGGTAATAGTAAATGGAGTCCACAGTGAAGAATGGGGGGTTACTAGTGGGGTATCGCAGGGTTCAGTACTGGGGCCGGTCTGTTTTAATGTCTTTATAAGTGACATTGCAGAGGGACTGGAAGGGAAAGTATGTCTCTTTGCAGATGACACAAAGATCTGCAACAGGGTTGATATGCAAGGTGGGGTGGAAAGGATGAAAAGGGACTTGGCAATGTTGGAGGAATGGTCAAATGTATGGCAGTTTAGATTCAATGCAAAGAAGTACAAAGTAATGCACCTAGGACCAGGGGAAGAGTATACAATGGAGGGGGTGAGATACTGACAACAACAAAAATGAAAAGGGACCTGGGGGTAGTCATATCAGACAATCTTAAGGTGGGCCAGCAATGTGAGAAGGCAGTAAGGAGGGCTGGGGGGATACTGGGATGCTTAGGGAGAGGCATCACCAGTAGAAAAAGGGAAGTTGTTGACCCTGTGTACTGACAGTTGGTAAGACCACATCTGGAGTACTGTGTACAGTTCTGGAGACCCCATCTCCACGAAGACATAGACAGAGTGGAGGCTGTCCAGAGGAGGGCAACCAAAATGGTGCAGGGTCTGCACCAGAAGACATATAAAGAAAGACTAAAGGAGGGAGTCACGTGATGCTGTGCAGGGGATAGGACGTGTTCGTCGGAGCTCCGCTCTACCACCGGCCTAATCCGCAACAAACTCCTGCTTATTTTGATTGCTTTACCGATCTCACAAAGCTCAATTAATTAGGAAGTGCAGTGCCGGTGCTTGGGTGGTATTAGAAGTTGAACATCCCTGGCATTATGTCTACGCAGCTAATAACCGAGGAGGCCACGCAAGAATCAGAAGCCAAGCACCCCCATCATAGTTCCTCTTCCCAAACCCCCTCAGAGGAGCTCTCGTCTTCACATATTTACTCAGAGCTAACAACTATCAAGGAGGCTTTACAGAAATAAATTGAGGATGTGGCGGACTTTAAGCCGGTGCTTACCCAGCTAGCCCGCAGGGTCACCGATGCAGAAGCCAGAGTATCCTCCTTGGAAAGGAAACAAAACAGGGTAGAGCCTGAGGTGGTGGAGTTAAAAAGGGGTTTATCTATACTGGAAGATCGCCTGGACGACCTGGAAGGGAGAAATAGAAGGAACAACTTGGTGCAGATAGGTCTTCCTGAAGGTGAAGAGGGCCCTAACACGATTCAGTTTCTACAACATTTTTTGAAGAAAACAGTGGGTCCATTCCTGAATGGCCCAGAGTATGTTATCGAAAGAGCTCATAGATCCTTGAGGGCAAGAACCGCTCCAGCTGATCCCCCCAGGCCTATTATTTTCAAGCTACTAAATTACTTAGATCGGGAATTCATCCATAAGGAAGCCAGGAAACTATCAGCTATTCTTTGGGAGGGCAAGAATCTGAGATTGGTGCCAGACTTAATGATGAAGACTTGACAGTTAAGGGCTTCCTTTCGTCCTATCACTTCCAAGCTGTGGGCAGCTGGCATAAAGCATCGCCTCTTATACCCAGCTCATCTGGAAGTTACTTTAACTGAAGGAGCCAAACGCTTTGACTCAGTAGAAGAGGCTATGAAGACCCTTAAGAAAAGCTATCCTAACTTGATCCTTAAGTGAGGAAGATATAATTTAGTGGTATGGGGTGAATAAGTGGCTCCAAAGAACATTCGAGAAGGACTGAATATCATTGTATGCTTTGTCTACCTCTAGGCAGATTTGTTCTTTTAAATGTTTAGAGAGGGTAGCATGTATCTCTTTAGCTGAGTAGGCAAGACACCATTACGGGGGCTCAATTACATATTTAGTTGTCAATCTTAATTATTTGCCCCTTTTTTATTTTCTGGTTGATTTTTCCAAGAAGCTATGCTGAATATGTTCTTCGGTTTGCCCTCTAGATGGTGCCAGATACTTCTTGTTTAGAAGATAAGTGCCTTTACCAGATTCTTCAACTGCAGTTATTTGCCTTTCGGTACCTTTGCCATCTCGATGTTTCCTTTTCTCAATTGCGATCTAGATAACAGTTTTTGATCGTATCTTGGCAGTTTTTTTTTTTATGTCAATCTGTTTCAGGCTTTGTGGGAAAGATGTAAAATTATCCCCTTTTCTCTTTGGTTTGACAGATGTACCGAATAATTCTCCCCTGTAAGGGAAATATATTTAATTGATGGGAATTCCAGCTGTGACTTTTCAATCTCGTTCAGCGTAACCATTTTCCCTTTTCTTTCTTAGCGATTCTCGATTATTTATCTCTCTACTGGACATGTGAATTGTTTGGGTACAATTTATAGTTCTACAGTCCCTTTGGAAGGGAATCATACAGGTTATCTGGTAGCTTGGGATTTGGTGTTAAAATGAGAGGCCGGTAGGTCACAGAATACTCCTCGGTGCTACCTTAGTAAGAGGAATGGCATGGTTCTCTATGGCATTATTTTTCTATTATGGTCTAAGCATGTTTACATTTGTATTTAATATTCTGGAATCTTGTTCTTTCCATTTTAAATTAATCGGCTCCGGTTAATGTCAGATTATACAAATGACAGCGAATATTGTTGCAGTGTAATACTTGCCCGCTGTATGCTTATTGGAAGGAGCCTTGTTGCCCAGTCAGGGTTGGGTGTGGCATATAATATCCCTTTCCATGTATTATTCTTACCTAGGTGGGGGGAAAGCCACAGGGGTGAGACGATAGTGGGTGTGGAGCATGTTACCTCCATTTTTTTTCTTTCCCCGGTCAGAGGATGGGGAGGTGGTGAAGCGGCATTCTCCCCTTGTGAGTATCATGGACCTGGAAGTTAGGTGGGGGCCTAGAGCCCGGGTAAAGAGATTTGTAAATAGTTTAAGGTTTTGGAATGTTAGTTTAATTTTATCGCATTTAGGGGTTAATTTCGAGGTAGTTTTTCTGTGTTTGGGAAGGGGGGGTGGCAGCAAATCAGTCCCTTAAACCTTTTCTATTACGTGGCACAATCAGGTATCATTCTATGCTCAATGGCCTGAACATTCTTTCATGGAATATTAATGGGGGGAAGATAATAAAAAGAAATATATCATTTTAAACCATCTTGCCAGGTGTGACCCTTCAATAGTTTGTCTTCAAGAAACACACATGTTTCCAGAACAGCTAAGGTTTTTTAAGAAGAGCTGGGTTGGCCAAATTTTTGGAGTGGGTTTCAGCTCTGGCAAACGGGGGGGTGGCCTTGTTGTTTGCCAAAAAATTACCCTTTATTCAGATTGACTCAATTAGTGACCCTGAGGGGAGGTTTATTTTTGTTGTAGGTAAACTAGGTAGTCTCGAGATTGTACTGGGATCAGTTTATGGCCCCAACGTGGAGACCCCTTCCTTTTTTACAAACTTAGCAATGGTACTGGCCCCCTTTTTGCAATTTCCTATCATAATTGGTGGAGACTGGAACTTAGTTCAAACAAGTGATTTGGACCTCACATATTTCAGAGGGAGGGGTCTGACTGCAGCTCAAAAAGCTCTAGGGGAATTTATCTCCTCCTTAGGTCTAATAGACCCTTGGAGGTTACATAATCCCTCATGAAAAAAGTTCACATTTTTTTCCCCAGTACACAAAAGTTACTCTCGCATTGATTATTTCTTAGTAAGCCATCAGCTAATTGCACATACGACCGATTCCAAAATTCTACCTCGTGTAATCTCTGACCACTCCCTAATTATTGCCCAGATAGAAATGCCCAGTGTTCCTGTCAGGTCACACACGTGGTCGTTAAATGACAGATTATTAAAGGACAAACTAATTATCTCAAAATTCCAATAATTTTTGCTGGATTCCATCAAGGTTAACTGTAATTCAGTCCCTGCAGTGGATTTAGTCTGGGCAGCTTTAAAAGCTACTTGGAGGGGGGAATTAATATGTATTGCCACAGTGCAAAAAAAGAAAAAAAGTTAGTCAAATGAATGACTGTCTGCAGAGAATTTCGAGTTTGGAAAATAGGGGATGGACAGACTCTCACTATTAGAGAATCAAGAACTTACTAGGTTAAGAGCATATTATGCAAGTATACTGCTAGAAAAGGTGTAACGGTCAGCTTCTCTAATAAAAGCCTCTTATATTGGCCAGGGTAGTAAAGCAAACAAATTACTTGCTTGGCAGTTAAAGCAACAGTCAACATCAAAATAGATTGCAGCTATTAGACACCCCCAATCAGGATCTCTGGTAGTTAGTCCACCGGAGATATTAACTCTCTTCAGGGAGTACTATAAGGCATTGTATTCTCCGGATCCGTTGTTGGGTGTCCATTTGGAGAAAATGGCAGCATTCATCAAGAAGGCTGACTTGCCCACCCTATCGGGTGATAATCAGGCTGGCCTAGTAGCCCCAATCACAGAGGAAGAGATCTCAAGAGTGATTGATTCCTTAAAGCCAGACAAGGCGCCAGGCCCAGATGGTTTTATGGGTCTATTCTACAAAACCTTTAAAAAATATCTTGTCCCTCTGTTGTTACAGCTGTATACTTACTGGAGCTCCTTCCCAGTCCTGGACCAGTCACTATTTGAAGCAAGAATAATCCTCTTGCCCAAACCAGGGAAGGATCCGACAGTAATCAGTAATTACAGGCCTATTTCCCTGTTGAATATCTATGTTAAGATATATGCAAAAATCCTGGCCAACAGGTTGGGGGAGGTATGGAAAACCCTATTAAGCCCTGAACAAGCTGGGTTTGTGGTGGGACGTACCTCATCTGATCATTTTAGGAAACTGTTCCACCTGATCTCTGCATCTAGGGACCCTGAGCTGGAAGGGGCCTTGGTGTCTCTGGATGCAGAAAAAGCATTCAACAGGGTGGAGTGGGTATACCTGTTTGAGGTTCTCTCGAAGTTTGGTGTTCCACAGCCCTTTGTTGATCAGATTTGGGTAGTATACAGATGCCCATCAGCAAGATTGCAGTGTAATAATCATTTATCCGAGATTTTCCCACTTCATCGAGGCACCCGACAGGGTTGCCCTCTCTCTCCTTATTTGTTTAATTTGTATATAGAACCTTTAGCTACAGTCCTTAATCGTGAACAGGGGATAAGAGGTATACGAGTGGATCGTTTGGAGTTTAAATTATCCCTGTTTGCTGACGACCTGCTTTTTCATATTTTGAGTAGCAGACAGTCCCTCCCCTGTGCTCTCCAAATTATTTCTCAGTTCAGCTAATTCTCAGGTTATAAACTCAATAAGAATAAAACTATGGTATATTCTTTATCTCCTCTCCTTACGAGAGATGTAATTGAAAATATGGGTCTCCAATGGGAGAAAGATTACCTAACGTACTTAGGTATCAAAATTTCTAAAGATACTTCTAGACTCAAGGAACTTAATTTGGACCCACTGTTAAATTCCACTCAGGAAGACCTGGTCAGGTGGAATAATCTACCATTATCCTTCTGGGGGAGGTCCAATGTCCTGAAAATGTCAGTTCTGCCCAGGTTTTTATACCCCCTTAGCAACCTTAATATTTTTCTTCCTAAGTCTTTTTTTTTTGTCGCTTCAGAGGACATGTTCGGATTTCCTTTGGAAGGGGAAGGCCTTGCGTAGGGCATATGGGAAACTCACTCGCCCAAGAGCAATAGGGGGGCTTCAATTACCTGATTTCTTTGTTTATTATCTGGCCATTCATGCTAATAGATTCTTGCATTGGTTTACATCCATGGCCAGTAATTTGGAGAGCCCTTCCTGGTTGCTCTTGGACGACCAACAGGCGTGTACATGCAATGTGTCCCTTGGGGCTTTGCTATTTAATCCATGGGCAAATATTCCACTAAAACTCAGAGATTCTTCTCTCGGGTGGGATGTGAGAGCTTTACAACAATTATGCTCTTTGCTCCAAATCTCCACCATAAAAGACCTGAAGCAACCCCTAATTAATAATCCAAACCTAAAAATAGAAAAGAAAATACTTAAAGCTTCTTTTTTTGGAGGATCCCAGAAGGAGTTACATCTAGTTGATTTTGTCTCAGGTAATTCGATCCTATCTATATCTAACTTGCAAACTAAGTTCAAGGTGCCTTTGGAAAAGCGGTTTCAGCTACTTCAAATATGCCAGTGTATTAAACACTTCCTGGGCAAACCTCCATGGTCAGACTATGTGGGAGTAGTCTTAAATAACCTTTGGCTAATGGCTAAGGGTCAGAAAGCGATAGCTAAACTGTATAGGAAAATCATAAGCCAGGTTGGGTCAAGACTCTCGCCCATAGCTTATTATTGGAAAAATAAATTCAACAAAGACTTCCCGGATAAGATATGGGAAAAGATCTGGACTGACAACTTTTTTTTTAATTAAGCAAGACCGATTAAGGAACATTCAGTTCAATATTCTCCATAATTTATATTTTACGCCCGTTAAACTATACCGGATAGGAAGGCAGGCTTCTGCGGAATGTAGTGTATGTGGCTTCGAGTTGGCTACTTTATATCACAAATTATGGTTGTGCCCTAAAATAGTTAAATTTTGGAATTTGGTCAAATGGAAGGTGGTGTCTTACCTTAAAATTGCCCCATACTTTAATGAGGACACGTGTCTGTTAGGTATGTATTCATCGGTCCCAACTCACTTTCAAAAAGTGCAGCTAGATTGGTGGCATTGGTCACTAAATTAGTAATACTTAGACATTGGAAGGAGGAATGGGAACCTTCTTTTGGAGAATGGTGGGTGGAATTTCTTACCACTTTAAATGCAGAAAGATGTGTAGCCTGGATCTCTCACGCTGGAGAGAAGTTCCAGGAATGTTGGGGTGAATTTTTCTCAATTCTCAAAGATAAATTTGGGTATTGAACCAACTCCTATTGGACCCTGGCTCCTTTCAGTCCATCAAGGTCTAAGATCCCTCTTTCATATTTTATTTCTTTAGGTGACTTTCTGCGTAGGGAAGGATAGACTTCTATGCTTTCATGGGGGGGGGTGTAGTAGCTTCAGTATCCTCTTCTTTACTTCATTTTCAGGCCCTCTGTCCATTCTTCCCTCCCTTTTCCTCTCTCCCCCCTTTTGCGCTGCATTTGCTTCTGGACCGGTTAAAGGTTGTGCCATGGATTTGTGCCTTAACCTTTTATAGGACTTGTATAAGGGGCTATTTGGTTTATATAACATTTGTTATAGATGCAACTAGGTTATGGTAGAGAAGCTGCTGCAGGGTGGATAGGTTTTCCTTAGTTTTTTTAGGTTGTGTATTTATATGGCAATATGTACAAGTCTGTGATTGTTTAGTCAAGATAGAATCTTGTTTTGTGATTATTTTTTTTATCTGTTCTGTTAAACCTTGTAACTTTTTTGAAAAAAATAAAGTTATTTGCAAAAAAAAAAAAGAAAGACTAAAGGAGCTTAAGATGTGTAGCCTCGAGGAAAGGAGGGAGAGGGGGAACATGATAGAAACTTTCAAATACCTCAAGGGAAACAACAAAGTCCAAGAAGGTAGCATCTTTCAGAAACAGAGATGTGCAAGAACAAGGGGGCACAATTTGAAGATAGAGTGGGGATGGCTCAGAGGTAATGTGAGAAGGTATTTCTTCACAGAGAGGGTTGTAGATGCATGGAACGGCCTTCCTGAGGAGGTCATAGAGTCAAAAACAGTGGGGGAATTCAAGAATGCATGGGACAGACATAAGGCAATTCTAGTGGATGGTAGGAGGAAGTAGGCTGCTGGTTAACTAGGATCTGCAGCTTATCCATTAGGTAGGGAAATTTGCAGACTAGGTGGGCCAAGCAGTCCTTATCTGCCATCAAATTCTATGTTTCTATGTTTCTGCATCCAAAAACTGCATCTAAACTTGTGGATGCAACTATACCAAATGCAACTGCACCCACTAGAGGTCAAAATGGACACAGGAAAAGGTGCAGCTGCAATAAATGTTTTCCAGGACAAGTAGCTTATGTTGTGGTTTATTTATAAGTGTCCCTGCTGTAGCTCACATATGGTTTCCAGATACAAACAGGAAAGTTGTATGGTAGGTATGGGGATGGTCAGGCAAACAAGATGCTGGGATGCATATCTAGGGGGATCAGTAGTAGGAAAGAGGAAGTTATACTGCCCTTACACAGGTCACTGGTAAGGCCACACCTAGAGTATGGAGTTCAGAACTGGTGCCCACACCTCAAAAAGGACATTAACCTGCTGAAGAATGTCCAGGCGAGGGCTACAAAGATGATAGCCGGTCAGCAGGGTAAGGCATATGAGAAGAGGTTGAGGGCACTGAACATGTACTCCCTGGATGACAAGAGAGAGAGGGAGGACATGATTGAGACCTTCAAGTACTTGAAAGGGATAAATAAGGTTGATAAGGAGAGTCTCTTTAAGTTGAGTGGCAACCATAACATGAGGGTGCACAGTTTTAAGCTGGAGGGTGGGAGGTTTAGGAGGGAGATCAGGATGCACTTCTTCAAGGAGACGGTGGTGGACACTTGGAATGTACTGCCAGAAGAGGTAATCTTATTGAAGACTGTGGGCAGCTTTAAGAGAGGCTGAGACAGACATAAAGGGAGGGTAAGGTTCATGGGTAGGGAGAATGGGAGGAGTGGGGAGGGAGGGTAGGGACATTAGCTCAAGCTATGGACCCTACAATACGAGCAGACTTAATAGACCAAATGGCCTTCTTCTGCTGGATTCTTTGTAAGTTCATATGTTCGTATATCAGCAGCATGCAATGTATCATGCAGTGAAGTACTCCTTTATGCATGTCACATTGACACTGTGTGCCTCAGCTCATGCTTTCCACTATGGGATTAGTGGAGGTGGTGTATGGCACAACAGGACCCCTGTGGCATGTATCTGGCAGGTGGCAACACGGCAGTGCAGCATTGGATTCTGAATTTTTGCATGTGCTACTGTTCTGGTCCACATTGGGCATCAATATTTGAGAGGGGGATCTCCTCATCATCTTGCTTGCTGTGCTCTGGTACCAGGACCATATGTTGTGCTGTTTTTTGTCAGTGAAGGTGTTGACTAGCCTGCTTAGACCACCTTTTTGTGGTTTACAGGTGAATCCACCTTACAGTTAAGTTTCATCTTGATTGTGGATTGTGTAAATATTGGTTAAATGGGGATATTGGTTCCAAATGTGGATGCAGCTGCAGGCACATCAGCACAGAGGTAGGGATAACACTCAAAATGCCAGCAACCTGGGTTCAGGAACAATCCAGAAGCAATGGGAGCCAGTGTGAAGAGGAGGATGAAACATCCCACAGGACTCTTTCCTCATTCATGGATTGTGGGCAGCATTTACCATTGCAATACTGTCACCTGCGTGACCACAGAGGAGAAACTTGGGGGAAGGAGGACATAGCCTGGCTCTGAAGTGTAGCCACAATAGTCGGTGTGCATGTGCATCATGGAATGCTCACCAGTTGCATTCTTGGGCTTGGAAGAAACAAAATGGAAAAACCCCAGAGCATGGCAGCATGATGCCAGTAACACTTAGCCCCAATCACTCTGACTGGCCTCTGACCTCTACTCATCATGGGCTGTAGGGGGGCACGTTCCTGGCAGGCTCCCTCCAGCCAGTGAAATCTACTATTGGGTAGAAATGTTTTGTGAACCTCATGAGGAAAGGTAAATACCAGAGATGGGGAAGGATGGGTCTTGATAGTTGCTAGTAGGAGGTGGGCATCACTGTTGATAAGTGGATAAACAGAATTACAAAAAAACTGGATGCAGCACCACTTTTATGTTCATAGCCACAAACCTGTATGATGTTTAACTCTCTGCTTTGGACTAAGTTAGAGTCAGATGAAAGCCTCTTGCATTTTGACACAGTTACCTTTGTGAATAACGGCAGTAGTTATTTTGGATTCAGCCTCCTTTTTGGATGTAGCTTCACCACTTTGGATGTAACCTTTCTTTATGTCAGTTCTTGTACTTTGTGGATCCTGCCCCTAGGTGCTTGATCCAGGACCTGGTTTTCACGGACGGCATTGTAATGTTACCATAATGGGTAACATTTTTTATCATAAGAAAACAAATATCCATTTAAATCTTTGTTGCATGTGTCATTACTTTACAAAAATGTGTGGTCTGTAGCTGTACTTTTAATGGAGGCCTGTATAGTGTTGACCTGTTATCAGCAGATCAACTTGATGGAGCCAGTGCCCTTTAGTACACTCTGTTAAATTAGTTGAAGCATACACATGACTGTCAGGCCTGCAGCTATAGTATGTGTGTCAATCACAATAATGGCTGAACAAACCCAGTACTGTTGGAAGTCAATATATCTTTCAATTTTCAGTGACAGGTTACTCAGATGTTTCTAAATGCATTAGTGCCATGGTGTGAATTCAGAATCCAAAATAAACATTTCTAGTTATTTTTATACTGAAGAGTTCATGAGTATTACATTTTCTTCCTGAAAGCTTTTGTGCATGAACGTTTTTGAGATTTGAAGCACTGTAAATTTTCCATGACATACTATACTGCTTTAGAGAAACAACAATCCTTTTTGATTGCAGGACGTGAAAAGCATGTTTTAATTATTAAATAATAAGGGACCACTTTTAAAGAGCATTCAGTGTTTATTATTATAGCCCTTCTTCATCCACTGTACTTTTTACAGTTTATTTATTTATGTATTTATGTATTTATGTACAGTATGTATGTACAGTATGTATTTGTTTATTTTTTTATTTATGTATGTATGTACAGTATGTATTTATTTATGTATGTATGTACAGTATTTATTTATTTATTTTTTGTTAACCAGGTAAGTGGGCTAGGCAAAAAGGAAAAAGCTTATTTTATGGCATGACGTTGCAGATTACTATAATCACAGGAAATATACAAGTCAAATACAGGATAGAATACAGCTTGAACATCACAGGTTACAGATGTGGGCTACTAATACATGCAAGTCATGCATACAGTGTACTGTATAGAATATACAAAGCACAAAAAGCAGAAACCAGTAAAACTGACCCAAGTTGTGCAAGAAGTCTAAAAATTAAAAAGTATACAAAAGTCAGGACAGAACCACACTCTGAATAGCAAGGAGCCAATAAATTACATAGGATTAAGTACATATTCATACTGGTGACAAGAGCAGATAGTTGTGGTAACTGCTTCAAAAAATATTCACAGACTGGCACTGGCAGAGTGCTGCAGGTATGAAATTCCATCAATGTGGGGTGACACTGGAGAAGGCAATGTCATAAAGTTTTGTTTTGGGTATGGAGAACAGGTCATGATTGGAGGATCTCAGTGGATAACATGTGTAGGCTGGAGTAGCTGGGCAAGAGGTACTGTGGACTATTTTTTCATAATATTGAAATGACACCTCCTAGGGTAAAATTATGTAAAGTCAGAGAAGGAAGTGTAGAATGTAACATGCAGTGGTGGTTAAGGCGCTTCTACAAAGGGCAAAATGACAGATGTTGTTATATGTTAGGTCCCACTTCTGTAATCAGGTTATGGCAAAGGCTGAGAAAACAGATACCCTGTATAAGAGTTTGGGGACTAGTACACCATAGGAGATGGTTAGATGGACTGAATGGGTACTACAATGACTGATTTTGTATATTGGCCATAACTTGGTGTTTACTGACTTACAGGTACCTGTAACATGCAAATGGAAGTCCAAAGAAGGGTAAAGTGTCACATCGAGATAATAAAATAAAGACACCACTGCCAGGAGGGTGCTATCACTGCACATAATGAAGTGAGATATCTGGCAATTTTTAAGCTTAGGAGCAGAGCCAAATAGCATTGCCTGAGTTTTAATAGTAGTTACTGTAGAAGGAGTTAATTTGCCTGGAGCCATTTCTGAATTTCCTGGAGGTCCTTAAACAGTTGATTACTGACCTCTAGTATGCCTTTGGAGCTCAAACATAGTACCAGATGGTCAGCAGTGAGGATAGGGGTGCTATAAGCAAGAGATCTGTGCATATCATTTATATGTAGGGAAAGGAGGTGCAGTCCAAGGATGGAACCTTGCAGAATACTGGCCTGGGTGACAGCTGGTTTTGAGAAGGAGGTCCTATACCTACACATTGCTACCTACCATCTAGACAGTTCCTGAACCAGAGTAAAGCAGTAGAGGACATCCACATGTTACACAATTTTGCCACAGAGTAGGTGTTGATCAACCAAGTCCAAAGCCTTTGTAAGATCAATGCATAGAGCACTAGTAAGGTCACCCCTCTCCATGCTATTTGTAATACTTGTGAGAACAACAGAGCAGTGGTGGTGGTATGACAAGTGTGAAACCCATGCTGTTCAATGGACAGGAAATTATACTTGATCGGATAGTCAGTGAGCTGGTGGGAGACATATTTCTGTAGGATTTTATTAAGCACTGAAAGAATTGCAATTGGTATGTAGTTATTAATATATTTAACATTACCTTTCTTGGAGATAGGTACAACATGGAAAAGCTTTGATAAGTCAGGAACTACCCGGTCATTAAAGACAGGTTAATTACTCCAGTAACAGGTAGGGCAAGTTCTTTGGTTACTGCCCTAAGAAGTTTAGGATCAATTTCATCTCAGCCTACCAACTTGGCAATTGGGACTGAAAGCAGATGTTTATGTACTTCCCAAACTTTAGTCTTCTTAAAGAAGATTTGATGCTTGGGCTCATAATTGGACTCAAACGTAGAAAGAGAAGTGTGAATAGTACTGGGAAGGCCTCAGTATATGTTGATAGATCAGCGAAAAGTACGGTAAATGTATTTGCTATGCTGCTAATGTATTTGCTATGCTGCTAGTGCTGATACAATCAGCAATATGATTTCTATACTGTACATCCTTTTGTAACAGATTGAAAATAAGATTATAACAGACCAGAATATAAAGAAATCATATTGACTAGATCCAATTATTTGATACGAATTGCAGACTTAATAGGGAGAAAGTATGCAGAAAGCAGCTTCTTACAAGAAACGGTACTATGAAGGGTGTTAAGTAATTATAAATTCATAACAGAGACTGAGTTTTTTTTAAAAACATTCACAATTTGTAACGCAGATTGCAACATGATTTTTGCATCACTGTAGATGCTCACTGACAGTAATGTGAGCTGTAAATGTCAAGTTACCTCAGTGTAAGTCAGCAGGGGTGACTATACAGCATCGTGTCATGGCAGTTTTGAATGGCGGTTGTGCAACAAGAATGTGCAGGTTTTGGGAATGAGCCTTGGCGAGCATTGGCAGTGTGGCTGAATGCAAACATTTAATGCAACATAGTGTGGTTACACTGATATGGCCAGCTATTTTTTTTAACATCTTAAAAGACAACCAAGCTAAAGGTACAATTAGATTCCTTGCTTGCTTCCATTAGGAGTATAGAATACAATCTATCCCGTGCCTCGACCCAGGGAAATTGGGCCAGACTCTACCAGTTTGCAGGCCCAATATTCAGGCCTGATGTCACAGAAGGTGGAACTGGCCCTGTTGAGGACCAGGCTCCAATATTTAGATACAGGGGAGAGGGCGAGTAAGTTGCTAGACATGCGTATCCGTCACTTAGACTCAACCCAATTTATCACTGGAATTCGCAAGGGACAGGGGTGAGAGCAAGTATGTACGGACCAAGGGGAAATGGCGAAGGCCTTTGGATCTTATTTCCAGGTGTTATATGTGGTAGATCCAAAGACAAAACCCACCGTGGATGACATCAATCTATTCTTTAGTTCAATGGATCTACCAAAAGTAACAGATGGAGAAGCGGCCTTCTTGGGTGCTCCAATTTCGATCCTAGAAATCCAGCAGGCCATTCAACAAATGCCCTTAGACAGGTCTCCCAGATCAGACGGGTTTCCCAGTAACTTTTACAAGGTATGCCATTCGTCAATAACCCCAGTTTTAAAAGAGGTCTTTCAGTATTGGTTTGATAACGGATTATCGGATCCTAGCTTCCAAGAAGTGACGGTCTCTTTAATCCTAAAACAAGGGAAAGATCCTCTTAGTATGAGTAGTTACCGCCTATCTCCCTATTGAACACAGATATTAAAATCCCAGCAAAAGTCCTCGCAAATAGGTTATCCAAAGTTATAGGTAATCTTGTCAGTCGGGAACAAGTGGGATTTATGACGGGGAGGTCACCCCAAGATCACATGAGGAAATTATTACATCTCATTACAATTGCAAGGGAAGGCAATACCCCAGAAGTACTTATGTCATTGGATGCCAAAAAGGCATACGATAGGGTATCTTGGGATTACCTATTTGCCACCCTGTCCGCCTTTGGCCTGCCTGATGATTTCCAGAGATGGGTACAAATCTTTTACTCCTTTCCTTCTGCCATGGTAAAGTGCAACGGGATATTATCCCAGGTAATAAAGTTGGAGCGGGGCACGAGGCAAGGATGTCCCTTATCCCCTTTACTATTCAATTTATATTTAGAGCCATTATTGCATAGATTGGCAGGGAATATTCTTATTAAGGGTATACAAGTGGGGGAGGCCAGGTATACGTATTCGGTATATGCAGACAATATATTACTACATATTGAAGACCCTGAGGCCTCAATCCCAGCTATCTTGGCGGAAATTGATTCCTTCTCTAAAATATCTTACTACAAGTTAAATCGAGCGAAGACGAAGATCCTTCCCTTAAATAACAAAGTTACAAAGTCGAATTTGTTGTCGTTTGGCCTTTGTTGGGAGGCAAAGTCACTTATGTACCTAGGAATAAATATCTGTACAGAACTGAACTCCATGATCAAGAATAACCTGGGTAGTTTAGTTAAAACAATAATGGGGATATGGATAGGTGGCGACTGCTCTCTTTTCACTTTAGGGAAGGCTGAGTATTATTAAAATGAACATACTGCCAAGATTATTATATCCCTGGTATGATGGGCGTCTATCTCTTGAAAAGTGGTTTCAATTTACAGAGGGCATTTAACCTATTTATATGGAACAGGAAAGGGTTAAAGAGCTTACGTTAAATTGACAGCCCAAGTTAAAGGGAGGATTAGCCCTTCCTTTTCCTATATTACACTGCACAGCACGTAAGCAAGCTGGGTTATTGGAGTGAGGGAACAGTCAATTGACTTACTTACCTCTGTGGGTAGGCATAGAGCAACATTTGAGTGAAGAGGCGGTGCTCGTTCTGCAGGGCCTGCTATATGTTCCTCCGTTGGCTATCCCTAAGCCCTTGAAAAGCAACCTGTGGGATGGTCATTAAAGGCCTTTCATCAGCTACAAAAATACCTTAGAGTAAAATGGTACCATTAATAGACAACCCATTTTTGTAACCCACATATATTAAGGTTGGGGGTGTGACATTGTACACTACATTTTGGCCCCAGGTAAGTCACCTTAGGGTCTCAGACCTTTGGGTGAATGGGAGACCTCTGCCCTTTGATCAGCTGACGAGATCTTTAGGAGTTATGCATCAGGAATTATTTAAGTGGTTACAAGTCAGCAAGGCCCTAACCTCTTTCTTTTCTCGGGTAGCACCCGTTGACCATGGGGAAAGAGATCTTAATACACTCTTATGTATAGCTTCTCAGCCGCACCCAGTCTCCAAGATATATAACACTCTCCAGGAGTGGGACTTCAGACTTCCGTCAGGGGTGTGTTTTTACTGGACAAGGGAGTTGGGAATACCGGAGGTACCTAGTCTTTGGAAGAAGCTTTGGCTTACAATGTATAAATAGATAAAGCAAAATAGGCTGAGAATGGTACATTTTAATATAATGCATAATATGTACCTAACTCCAGCTCAATTACGTAAATATGGGGCAAAGGATACGCCCCTCTGTGTCAAATGCAGGAAGGATGATAGTACCTTGTACCATATGGTCTGGTTATGCCCCTCCACGCAGGCCTTTTGGCGGTCCATTAATAACCTGTTAGACTCTATCCTTGACTTAAAAACCATGTTTACCCCTGAGGTATGTCTGATGAGTCTTTTCCCAGTAGGTATCTCTAAGATTAAAAAGGCCCAAATGTCACTCGTATCAGCCATTGCTAAAGTGATAATTTTGAGGCATTGGGCTAGTGACAAATCACTTTCCTTGATGGAGTGGTACAAAGAGTGCATTCTGGCACTGCAGCTAGAAAGGCATATTGCTTCTATGCGAGGTAGACTGAAAATATATACGTCGTTTTGGGGTTCATTTGAAACGCTCCTAATGGCGTGGAAACCCGATGATCAGACTACCTCAGGGAAGACAAATTAGGGTCTGTTTATGTGTGTAGCCTTGGTAGGGGAGGGGGGAGGGAGGGGTTAAGTTGTGAATTTAATGTGTGAGTTAAAATTTAGCTGTTAAATGTTACAATAATTCGTACCTTTAACTCTGCCTACTAGGTTATGTTTCTGATGAGACTTTGGTGAAAACAATAAAGATGTTTTAATAAAAAAAAAAAGACAACCAAGCTTTGTTTTGAGAAAACAACAGTACAACATTACCGTACTTCAAGTAGCAAACCCAACAGCCCTGTGTAAAAAAACAAACTCTGACCAGAGCCAATAGAGATGCAGTTGAGGAATTTGTGGTAAAAATGTTGGAAATTACCAAAGTTACATGCCTGCTTTTGCAAAATGTTAATGTAGTTTCATAAATGTTGTTTTCAGGTGATTTCGCATGGGGACTGCAAAATCAGCTTTGGGGATGCAAAGACACATTTTAGGCAGGAGTTGAAAAATGACAGCTGTGACATTCATGAGCTGCTGTAAAGAAATGGCTATGTTGAATATTTGGGTAGAAATACGGAATATTACCAGAGTTCCAAGCCTACATTTGCAAAATGCAACATAGCCTCATTACGTTGTTGTTTTTTAATATCTTTACACCGAATGTTCAATGTAGCCTTCTTGTGACCTCCTCTCATGAACAAGGGTAGAGAAAATTTGCAACTCCTGCTCAAGAGGTGATTTTGCACAGGGACTGAAAAAATCACATTTTGGGAAAGATTTGCCTAATGCCAGTGCAACTTCTCATGAGTCCCCAAAAAGGCATGTTGAAAATGTGGGCCAAAAATATGCAAAAATGGCCAAGTTATACAGTACCACTAAATTCAAAACACCATTGAAATACATTGAACCACATATCTGTTTCTTCAGTTGGTCCAGCTTTGAAAAGTGAAGATGTGTCTACAGTCCAGAGAGGATTGCGGCATTGGACCCCCGATGGGTAAGTAAGGGCTTGGCGGGGATGCGGGTTGGGGGGGGCAGTAATGGTCACAAAAGACATTGATGGATTGTTTTCTTTTTACAGAGTGTAAACAAGAAATAAAACAACAACAACTGAGGATTCCTCATTGAGATACTGGGGGACTGGGCACCCCCTCAGTGTCACTGTTATTTTTCTGGTGGAGGGGTGTGGGGTGGTGGCTGCAGAGAGGGAGGTTCAGTTGGGTGGGAGGGAAAATGCATAAAAAAATAACCTTGTATGCTCAGCAGTGGCCATGGGGGGGGGGTGTCACTGAGAACAAAATGGGTGGTCACATCACCGGGGGATTGGGCACCCTGTTACTGTTATGTTTCTGGAGGGGTGAGGTACTGGGTGCTGAAAAGGAGGGTCAGGTTGGTGGGAGAAAAAATATATATATATATATATATACAAAAAAACACTGTCTCGTCAGTGGATTTTTCTACAAAGAGGTCACAGTGGAACATGACACAGTTCGCCGTGTTCAAGATGGCCGGCAGACTCTATTGTGCATGCGCAAGTAGTCATGCATGCAAAATACAGTTTGTTAGCCATCTTGCATACGACAGACTGTGCCGTGTTCCACTGTGACATCCTTGTAGAAAAGTAGTGCTATACCACTGTCAATAGAAAGAGCGGAGTACTCCGAAGACTGCAGATGAGGCTGTGATAGAACTCCACAGTGTTCTTTGGTCAGAATTTGGTGAGTCCTAACTTCTTTGTTGCTTGCAAGAGCTCTGCAGGCTCTGCCCACTGCAGCCCTAAAAATTACCAAACAAAAAAAGAAAAATGGGGGTTAACAGTGCCACTTTAAATAATGACTTCAAAACTGTAAGCAGTAGTCTAGATGGGCCCGCAAATACAACGTAGAGAGAGGGCAAATAATAGCTGGGCTTTTGTTAACAAAAGTCTTCCTTATGCACTTCAATACCTGTTTGCTTTAATGGCTACTGTTTTACAGTGTTCATTGAATTTTAGTTTGTTGTCAATAAATATTCCTAGGTCTCTTTCATCACTTACTTTCTTAAGCTGTTTCCTATCTATATAATATTCTTGCTGAGTGTTATTTTTTCCCAAAATAGATAATGACATATAGATAATGATTTGAGAATATAACAGCTCAGCATTACTTCAAGTGACAAACACCCTGGGTAAAAAATGATTATACAAAAAAAATATATAAATGGGGGTTGACAGCGTCCCTTTATGAAGAGACATTAATATGTTGGAAAGGATTTAGTACGGTGCCACCAAACATATTCCTAATGTATCAAATGCATCATACATGGAATGATTAGAATACAGTTTACTCTACTCATTGCAAAGGCATAGAGTATGGAGAGACACTACTTAATCTACACAATTGTGAGAGATGATAAACTAATAATGCAGATGGGATACTAGTTTAAGCATTATAATAATTACCTTCATAACATTAAATACCAGCTAAAAAACAATATTGCCAAAAAGCAGGTAATAATTTTTTATTTTTTTTTACAAACAGAAAAATACGATTATGGTATAATCTGCCAGAGGCAATGGTCTCATCATCAAGTGAATCAACCTTTAAACAGAAACTAGATGAGTTTATGACAGAAAAGAACACAAATGGGTATAATTACTGACTAGTGGGGGAAGTGTCTAGATGGACAATAGACCTTAACTGTCTCATCCTTTCCTACTATTACTCATAGTAGCTTACCTTAAAAATTAGATCTCTAACAGTTCAAATAGAATGGATGGCTGCCAGCTACCTCCCTTGGTTGACTCCAGCCAGACTCCTATCGATATCCTTTGTGCTTGTTCCTTTGTGTGGAGTGCTGCTGGGGGTAATCTGCCTTTTTTGGGGAATTTGGTCGAAGGGGAAGGGGCTAACTGCTGGTCTGTTGGTGGGTTGTTTATTTGATTGTTTAACTGTTTAATTAGTATTTCAGAAAGACCTTTGAGCGTGAGCTCTTTTACAAAGGTTCCACGTCAGGGTGGACAATAAGACAATACACATATTCAGTGGTTACAGAGGCCTGATCATTAGGCATTAAAGAGCGATTACATGACAATTAGACAAATAGGAGAAAAAAAACTGAGCAGTTGTAATTGAATACTAAGCTATTTCTAATCGGTTGCCCTAGGTACTACACCCTGAAACCTCCAAATCCATTGATAGACTATGGCAGAGTAACTGCATAAGGTTTAAGCTATCCCAGATGGTGAGGGGCTTGGGTGACAGTGATACAAGGGGATTGGGTTTGAAACCAACCTCAGAGAGTGAGAGGTGGGGGGATAGTGAAACGGGGGGGCTGTGATGGGGAGCAGCCTAGAGGGCTTTGTCGAGTATGGTGTGTGTGTGTGTGTGTGTATGTGTGTGGGGGGTTGGGAGGGCAGTACCAAGTGAGTTTAAAGAGGACTTATAGATTACTTGCCTTGGCTAGCTGAATGAAGGTAGGGTTCCCAAGAGTTCTGCTGGGTGTTACTCTAGATAGGCTCTGTCTATCAAGTGTGGCCTGAGAAGCAGGTGCATTTTGAGTTAGACATTAGGTGCTGTTTGAGGCCTACTTTGAATTGAGACAGGCTGTTATTTGTTTGTAATTTAATCGGGAGTTCATTTATCCAGAGGGAGGTCCGATAGGAGAAAGCACGCTGCCCTAGTGAGGTTCGGCGTAATGGTATGGACAATGCTCCATTCTTCCTCTGTCTGGTGATGTGTGTTGAGAGAGAAGCCTAGAGCAGGTTTCCTATAGGGGGGGGGTTCCGAGGAGTGCCTTCTTTCCCAGGAGGCAAGTTTGGTATTTGATCCTGTCTTTTAGGTTAAGCCAGTCTGTACGCTCATACATGGTGCAAGTATGAGTGTAGTGATCTGCACATAGGGTGAGGTGGCATGCCTTATTGAGTGCAGTTTGGATTCTTTTGAGCACTGTATCAGTAGCAGCTCCATAGACCACCAGCCAGTAGTCTATCGTGGGAGAGTATGAAGCTGGAGACTGAGATTCGGAGTGCTTCTGGGGTGAGGGATTTCGTATGCCTATAGAGGACCCCGATCTTTGTGTTTACCACTTTGAAAAGGGAGTCTATGTGGTGCGTATAAGTGAGATAGTCATCATTGGTGACCCCCAAGGTACTTGAACAAGTGCACCTGCTCAATCTGCTCACCTGCCTTGTTGATGATTATGAAAGGAGCATGCTTGTGTTTGTTGTAGGGGCTGGATTGTAGCATGGCCTTGGTTTTCTTGTAATTTATTAGCAGCTTTTGCCTACTGAACCAGTCCTTGAGTTTATTGAAAGAGTTCTGTAGTTCTGTTTGTAGGGCAACCAGAGAGGTGCTGCTGCTCAGCTGCACGGCATCATCCACATACAGAATAAGTTTGGTGTCACAGGCTGTGGGTAGGTCATTTACAAAGAGGCTGAAAAGCAGGGGCCCTAGAATTGATCCTTGCGGGACTCCTAGGAGTACATCTCTGGAGCTGGATAATGTCTGCCCGATTTTGACTCGCTGGCTCCTGTGTGTTAGGTAGTCATTGAACCAATTCATGGCGTTTGGTGCCACACCCAATCTTTGGAGCTGGAGTACTAGTAGAGAGTGGTTGATGGTGTTGAAGGCTTTGGTGAGGTCAATGAAGATGGACCCACCAATTTGCCTTCATCCAGCGCCTTTGCACGTAGTCGTGTATTCCAGCAGTGCCGCAGGTACTGTGTTTTGTCTGAAGCCATGTTGGTTTGGGCAATAGCAGATTGTACTTATTGAGGTATTCTGTGACTTGACTTGCTGCAATTTTTCCAAAGCTTTGGATAGTGGGGAGAGGATAGATATTGGCCTGTAGTTTGACACCAGCACCTTGTCACCATTCATATGCACTAGAGTTACCAGGGCTTGCTTCCATATCTCTGGAAATTGAGCTAGGGCCAAGGATTTATTAAATAACATTGTTATGGGCATAATACATAGACAGAATGGAAGCTGTCCAGAGGAGGGCAACTAAAATGGTGCAGGGTCTGCACCGGAAGACATATGAAGAGAGGCTTAAGGAGCTTAATATGTATAGCCTCGAGGAAAGGAGGGAGAGGGGGGACATGATAGAAACGTTCAAGTACCTCAAGGGAATCAACAAAGTCCAAGAGGGTAGCATCTTTCAAAAAAGAAGTGCAAGAACAAGGGGCACAATTTGAAGATAGAGGGAGGGCGGCTCAGAGGTAATTTAAGGAAGTATTTTTTCACAGAGAGGGTTGTGGATGCATGGAACGGCCTTCCGGAGGAGGTTGTGGAGTCAAAAACAGTGGTGGAATTCAAGCATGCATGGGACAGTCATAAGGCAATTCTAGGGGTTGGGGGTAGGAAGAAGTAGGCTGCTGGTTAACTAGGATCTGCAGCTTATCCAGTAGGTAGGGAAATGGGCAGACTGGGTGGGCCAAGCAGTCCTTATCTGCCATCAAATTCTATGTTTCTATGTTTCTAATAAGAATATCAAGGGTGAAAGATAGTAACTTCATGTCTAGCCCGTCACACCCCAATCTGGTTTTGCCTAGGACTTTCCTGACCATCGTTAGGGCCTCCTTCACTGTCATCTTCTTAAAGTAGAAGGCTGGGTGGTTAGTTATGAGCAGGTTGGCGCAGCCTTGGTCCTCCACAGGCAGAAGGTAGTCTGGAGGCAGCACTGAGGAAAGGTCTGTAAAGGCCTGGTTAAAGGTATCAGCAATGGCTAGCGGATCTGAGAAGGATGAGTTATTAATGTTGAGCATCTTAGGTTGATGCTTTTGATCTTTACCAAGGATGTTCTTGATGTTGTCCCAAAACCTCTTTCCATCTCCCCATGCATTGTTAAGCTGGGTCTTATGGAAATTGGCTTTTGCGAGCCTGATAAGTTTGGTGCACCAATTTCTAGCCATTTTGTAGCACTGTAGGTCATGCTTGCTGCCTGAGTTTAAGGCTTTTTCCCAGAGGCAGTCCCTCTCCTTTAGGAGGGAGAGGAGCTTGTCATCAATCCAGCCATTAACCTCCACCCCGAATTTTCCATTTTGTGCATGGTGCATAGATATCACAGATGGAATTGAAGCCCTCAGTGAAAAAACTAAGGGCCTGGTCCAGTGTACGTGCCTTGTTGATGGGGGACCAGTTGTAGGCAGACAGGGCCAATTTGAGGGATCCAAGTTTGCCTTTCCACAGAACCCTGCTCTCGATGAGGCAGGGTGGGCTTTTGTCAAGTTTAGTGGTCCATATAAAGGAGATTGGGGAGTGGTCACTTAGCACGTCCGGGAGAACCCTGAATTCGGAGAATCGAGTCAGTGAGCTAGCTAAGACCCAGTCAATGAGGTTGCTGGTACCAGCCTTGTAGTTCTGCCTGGTGGGGTGAGTTACGAGTTGCTTGAGATTGTGGGAGGTGGTTAGGTCTCTATAAGGTGTTGCCTCCTTACATAACCAGTTAATATTAAAGTCACTAGTCAAGATGAGTTCTGAGCCCTATCTGAGTGTACTTATTTGTTCCATAACAAGAGGAAGGCCTTCCTTGACTTTCTTGGGGGGAAGGTAGGTTGTGGTGATGGTAAGAGTCTTGCCTTTTAGGCTGACTTGTATTTTTACCACTAGTAGCTCATAATCCTCCACAACTTTGGAGATGGGGAGGACAGAGCAACTCAGTGAATTTATGGCATATAGGAGGCAGCTGCCACCTTTCCTGCCTATTCTATCAAGTTGAAATGCTTGGAATCCATCAATGGCCATCTCACCATCTTTGATCCTACCCAACAGCCAGGTTTCAGTCAGACAGAGTATATCAGGGGCATGAATGGTCATCCAAGCCTGGAGTTGGTCGAATTTGGCAGTTAGGCTGCAGATGTTTAGCGATGCTATCTTTAGGCCGTTCACTGTGTGGACCCCCCTGCTCCTCAAGGTTGTTGGTCCAGGGTTTAGGTGAACATTTCCAGAGAGTAGCAGTAGCAGAAAGATAACCTTTCTGGCAGATAGAATGATGTTTATCTTCCCTCGTGTCTTCCGTCGCCTGTGTTTCAGGTGGGGGAGGTGTCTATACACCTGTGTTAAATTAGGGGGAAAGCTAACTGTTTAGGTTATGGTTTGCAAAGTTGACTTGGTGATAACTGTGTATGGGAGGTGCGGGCGGATAAAGGGCCTATCATTACCAGAAGTGGTAGTGGCCATGCGTATGCTTTTCTTCCAGCTTGCACCCAGTGAGGATTCAGAGTGGGGAGCACTGGAGGGGCTGCAGTCATCTTTTGGGGGGAGCTGAGTCACTGATGAAGCTGAAAGTGACTCTCTTGAACCCCAGGCTGTGGCAGCTATCAAAACAGTTCAGGGACTCGAGATTTTAAGAACAGCTGGTTGCTCATTTCAAATAGCATGCCTCTTCTGGCTATGCTCCCAATTAATGAATTTGGCTGCAGGGGTGGAGCAAACTGCTGGTCTGCTGGTGGCTCCTAGATCAATGGATTAGCCATGGTCTTCATTCAGAGCGGGGGGAGGGTCACTGATGAAGCTGAAAATGACTCTTTTGAACACCAGGTTGTGGCAGCTAACAAAACAGCTCAGGGGATCCAGGATTTGAAAACTAGCTGGCAACTTGTGTCAAACAGTGTGACTCTTCTGGACAATCTCCCAACTGGTGGATTTGGCTGGAGGGAGCTGTGCTAACCACCAGTCTGCTGATGAGTCCCAGAGCACTGGAGGAGCTGCAGTTATCATTGAGGAGGAGAGAGTCGTTGATGAAGTTGAAAGTAACTTTCTTGAACCCCAGGATATGGTAGCTGATGAAACAGTTCAGGGGACTTGGGATTTTAAAACCAGCTGCTCACTCATATCAAATAGTGTACCTCTTCTAGCCATGTGGCAAGGCTAGCCACTGGTCTGCTACTGGGTCCCAGAGTGCTGGAGGAGCTTCGGTAATTATTCAGAGGTGGAAGAGTCACTGATAAAGCTGAAAGTGACTCTCTCTCTCTCAAACGCTATACTGTGGCAGTTGATGAAACAGTTAAGGGAACTCAGGATTTCAAAACCAACTGTTCGCTTGTTTCAGATAACATGTCTCTTCTGGACATCTCCCAGTTGGTGGACATGTCTGTAGGTAGTGGGGCTAACCACTGGTCTGCTGGTGGGTCATGGAGCACAGGAGGAGCCACAATCATCATTCAGATGAGGGAGAGTCACTGATAAAGCCAAATATGACTCTCTCGAACTCCAGGCTGTGGCAATTGAAAAAACACTTCAGGGCACTCAGGATTTTAAAACCAGCCAGTTTATTGTTTCAAATAACATACCTCTTCTTGCCCTGCTCCTGCTTGGTGGATGTGTCTGGAGATGGTGAGGAGGCTAACCACTGGTCTGCTGGTAGGTAAAGGAGTATTAGAGGAACTGCAGTTGTCATTTGGGGTGGAGGTAGTCACTGATGAAGCTGAAAGTGACTCAAACCCCAAGCTGTAGCACCAGATGAAACTATTCAGGGGACTCAAGATAGCAAAACCAGGGTGTCATTCCATTCAAATAGTGTGCCTCTTTTGGCACAGCTCCCAATTGATGAACTTGGTATGAGGGGTGGGGCTAACTACTGGTGGGTCCCAGAGCACTAGAGGAGCCACAACCATCATTCAGAGGTGGGGAGAGTCACTGATGAAGCCAAAAATGACTCTCTCAAACCCCAGGATGTGGCAGCTGACCAAATACTACAGGGGATTTGGGATTTTAATACAAGTCAGTCGCTTGTTTCAAATAGTGCACCTTCTTGAGTTACGCTCCTGATTTTTGGATTTGGCAAGAGGGTAAACTCAGTCTGCTGGTGAGTCCTAGGCCCTGGAAGAGCCACGGCCATCATTTGGGGGGGCGAGAGTGATTGATGAAGCTGAAAATGACTCTCTCAAACCCTCAGTTGTGGCAGCTGACGTAACAATTCAAAGGACTCGTAATTTTAAACCAGTCACTTGTTTCATATTGCCCACCTCTTGTAGCCATGCTCATGAATGATGGATTTGGCTCCAGAGGGCAGGACAATCCACCAGTCTGTTGTCAGATCACTGAGCCCTGGAACAACTGCAGTTATAATTCGGGGGTGAGTCACTGGGAAGCTGAAAATGACTCTCTCAAACCCTAGGCTGTGGCAGCTGATGAAACAGTTCAGGGTACCTGAGATTTTAAAACCAGCTGGTTGCTCATTTCAAATAGTGCCTCTTCTGGCTCTGTTTTTGACTGGTAGACTTGGCTGGAGGGGGCAGTGCTAACCACTGGCCTACTGGTGGGTCTTGGAGCACCATAGGTACCATGGTCATCTTTGGGGGAGTCACTGATGAAGCTGAATGTGATGCTCTTAAACCCGGGCTGTGGCATCTGAAAAAATAGCTCAAGGGACTTGGGATTTTAAAACTAGCCAGTCACTCGTTTCAAATAGCACACATCTTCTGGCTAAGTTCTCAGTTGTTGGATTTGGCAGGGGGAGGGGTAAACGCTGATCTGCAGGTGGGTCCTAGAGCACTGGAGGAGCTGTGGTCATCAATTAGAGGAGGTTGGGGGAGTCACTGTTGAAGATGAAAGTGACACATTCAAACCCCGGACTGTGGCAGAAGATGAAGCAGTTCCGGGACTTTCGAACCATCTAGTCCCTCATTTCAAATAGCATGCTTCTTCTGGCTACACTCCTGATTGTTGGACTTGGCTGGAGGTCATGGGGCTAACTGCAAGTCTTCTGGTAGGTCATAGAGAAATGGAGGAGCCACAGTCATCATTCAGAGGGGTACAGAGTCACTGATGAAGCTGAAAGGCTTAGGGAGGCAGTATAGTGCAGTGGTTTAAGGCTCTGAGCTGCAAATCTGGAGACCTGGGTTTGAATCCTACAGCCCCCACTTGCATACTGTGTGACCCTGAGCAAGTCACTTAACTTCTCTGTGCTCCCAGATTGCACCTGTAAACAAGCTTTCAGCTCAGTGTGCTACTCCTGGCTAAACAATTGAAACAAAGTGACTCTCTCAAACCTCAGGCAGTGGCAGCTGATGAAACAGTTCAGGGGACTTAGGATTTTTGAAACCATTCAGTCACTCTTTTTAGATAGTGCACCTCTTCTGGCCATTCTCTTGACTGATGGAATTGGCTGGAGGGGCAGTGCTAGCCATCAGTCAGCAGTTATGTTCTGGAGTGTTGGAGTAGCTGCATTCATCATTTGGGGTGGGGGAGTCAGTGATAAGGCTGAAAGTGACTCTCTCAAATGCCAGGCTGTGGCAGCTCATGAAACAGTTCAGGTGATTCAGGATTTACAAACCAGCCAGTCACTCATTTCAAATAGCACACCTCTTCTGGCCACAGCCCTAATCAGTGGACTTGGCTGGAGTGGATGTGGTAACCATTGGTCTGCTGGTGGGTCCAAGAGCACTGAGGAGTCACGATCATCGTTCAGGGGCAGGAGAGTCACTGATGAAGCTGAAAGTGACTTTCTTTAACTACAGGCTGTGGCAATTCAGGAATTGTGCTTTTAAACAGAAAAAAATTTATATTTACTCAGTAACTGTAAAATCTAATGAAGTCACTGAAAGGTAACACATTTACATGCTTTTGATTTTTGTTATAATTATTCTGAAAGTTCTTTTTTAGATTTACATTCCACATTCAATGGTCAGAATCTGGATTTGTCAGGTCTGAATGACCCAGTCTAGTAGTTACCATAATAAATCTCACTCAAAAAGGAATTGAGGACCAACTAATAGAACACTAATTACAGAAGAACCAGCACTCCTACCAATCCAGTTTTACTTCAAGAAATGAACAAAAATGGAACATGATCTAACTGAAACTGACAGCATGATATATGAAAATCATTGCATAACTGCTGACTAATTTTGATGTAAGCACAAACACATTGTACCAGATCATCACTATTCTCACAATTAAAAGCAGATGTGCATGTTTTGTTAAATTTGCTAAATGGGAAATTCAATAAGTTGAACAAGAAAATGTACAGGCAAGTGGCTGTGTATGTTTGTATTAGAAACCTCACATACAGTACATGTTCTATGGTTTTGGAGAAGGTAAGATTTATTTTAGGAGGGTGTCTGTCTGACACATGATACTTTGGTACAGATGTCACTAAGCTGTACCTTCAGTCCAGCAATTGATTATCCCAGCTGTGGTATATTGTACTGAAAACTATACAGTAAATGTTTCTCTAATAATGGATCTTACATCGGGGGAATCTCTTGCAGCAGGCCATCACAAATAGGACTTGAGGTTTGATTTAAGAAAATACCATAAACTCATTTTTTCATAATTTACGTTTTAATCACCAAGGTAAAAGTCATGGAAATGTACATCTTATATGTATAAGGGAGTCCTGGTGGATGACAGTAAGTGTGTGTCCTTTTCTTGCTTTTTATCAATGACCTCACCTCTGTCTGCTTCAACTACTGCATACACATGTACGCTGATGACACTGTCATCTACCTGTCTGGTCCTTCCTCATCTGATGTCCAGGCTCCTCTTCAGCGTGACTTTCATACTGTAGTAGATAGGAGTCAAGTGCACATACAGCGACACTATGACAGTGAAACTCAAAAACAGACCATTACAGTGACAGTTGCTGTAATGGTCTGTTTTCATCGATGTGGCTTCTCCCAGTGTTTGGCCCCCTCCCCGATACAACTCCGACCTGGAGTTGATTATATTCATCTTGGGTGGTGCAGGGAGAAAGGCCCCATGCATGGGGTGCAGTGGTCCTAGCCGCCACAAAAAACACTTTTGTGATGGACAATACTGGGAAACACCAGCCATCAGTAGCGGATGTTGGCAAATTTATTGTCGCCACAAGTGATGCTTCCATCAAAGTGAATATCAAAACAAAAATGTCTTGATGACATTTAGAACTAAGCATAAACTGGCCAGGTTTCCATTCCTCCCTGTGTTCATCACCCCATGTGACACCCCCTCAATATAGTTATCACCTATAAATACCATGGGCTTTAGCTCAACCCATCTCTCAACTTCTCCACTCATATAGATACATTTAAACACCAAACTCCATCCCAAGCTTGGAGTGCTCTACAGAAATAAGGAGTGTCTCTCCCTTCCTGTTTGGTGTGTGTTAGTAACAAAAAGGATTCTCCTGGCTTTTGATTATGCCAACATTGTCTACGCAATTGCCCCAGTCACCTTCCTCGCAAGAGTTGACTGTCTCTTCAATGTGTTCTGTTGGTTTGCCTCCAACTCTCCCTTCCACACTTACCACTGCTATTTCTACTCCTCCCTCTCTCTCCCCCCTCCCTTCAGCACAGGTGCTTGGCCCACAGGCTTGCTTTTATCTTTAAATACTGGTTCAGGTCCCTCTCATACTTTCTGTCCTCCCTTCTGGCTCCCAAATCCCCGCACTTCGTCCGAGCAGCTGGCATTCTCCTTTCACCTCCCTTCACTCTGGAATCAACTTCCCACTATTATTCATATCACCCCTCATTCCCTGTCCTAAAGCGCCTGCTTAAACCATCACCAGCAACTTCTTGCTGTTGACCCTAGTCCTCTTGCCCTTGTATCACCCCCTGCCATCCCCACAAATGTTCATTTGGCCACCTCCTCTCCCTCCTACTTACCTACCTCTTTAGTTCTTGTGGCTTCTCCTAGCCTTAGGTACCATACATTTTCTATTTTGAATTCTGCTTTATTGCAATTTTGGCCATGTTTTGCTGCTATTTAAAGTCTTACTCATTACTTTTCACTTAATTACTTTATTCTTCCCTACTACCAAATGTACCAGTTATTTTCATATATTTATTCATGTAATTTATGTGCCAATCTTTGTTTTGTTCTGTCTCCCTGTCCCCAGATCACGCCTGGAAATGAGTTTGGGCTCAGTGTGCCTTTGCTGGTTACCAAATTTCAAATAAATAAATAACTAAATAAATACTAATGGGGGTAGTACTGGCACAGTACTGGGTTAATACTGTAAATGAAATAGAGTGCAACATTAATGCACTGTGTAGAGTACGCTTATGATTACAGTGACAGTGGTATAACAGCGGTAGGGAATTTCATTACCTCTATTGCTGTATGTTTTTCTTGGGAGGCATAAAGTTACTGTGTGCTGAGTGCCTGGTCATGCCATTCCCATGGTGGAGTGGCTAAGACATCAGCACATGGCAAAATTGGGATACCTGGGGGCTGTGGTTCAATTCCCCCCAGGTCTACGCCACTATATTTTTCAGCTGCTTTTTTTTAAAACAAGTTCCCCCTCCTGAGTTTCTCCTCATCCCCTAAGTCCACAGCCCTCCCCCTTCCCCGGAGTCTGTTATATAAATTCCAGGGGATGCGGGGGTGAAGCCTCCAACATCATGGGTGCAGGTGGCAAAGCCCCCTACAAAAACACAAGAAAACCCATTGTAGAGAATGGCGTGCACTGTTTGTGTAGGTTGGTATTTTACCTGACCTTATTTCAGCACACACCGTTTTGCCTGTGGCATCTATTGACACACTGTTTTTGTTTTAGGCAATATGACCCCATGCCTATTGCTGCTACACCTATTCACTGGTAATGTTAGTGATGGTGGGGTGCCCGTGGTCTTGTTGGCACTTACTCACCTGCCACTAATGTTAGTGATGGGAGTATATCAATTGCAAAACTGTTCAGCTACCAACCAGTAATGTCACAAATTATGGGGGCTGAGAGTACCAGTAACATGACTGAGATCCCAACCATAGGTAATGCTGGGGACCAGGGGTATGGGTGGTGGGGCTGGGTACCTGACAGGCAAGGCAAGGCAATTTTATTTATAAGTCGACCAATCCCAGAGACTCTGGGCACCAAACATGAGTATAATATACAGTAATACATTAAAACATAAAATAAAACCTCATTAAAACCATAATGAAATTAGTATTCTGCAACAATAAAAGGTTGACAAAAGTCATATTTCAAGGGACTGGCCAGAACTAAGGATGACATCAACAGTCAAAGGCTAGACTGAAGAGATGGGCCTTTAGCTTCCCCTTACACACTTCTATCGAGGGAGCCTCCCAGACTGCAGGTGGAAGCAAGTTCCACAGGGTTGGCCCAGAGACACTAAACACATGATCTCCTGAGGTCTTGAGCCGAACCCTGGGAACATCCAGGAGGCCTCTCGAGGAGGAGTGGAGGGAGAGAGCAAAGGACACTGGTGTCAGGAGCTAAGACTGGTAACCAGGACCCAGCCTATATAGGGCCTTAAAGGTGAGAAGACCCACCTTGAAAAGGACCCTCCACCTGATCGACAACCAGTGCAGAGCACGCAGGACCGTAGTCACATGACTGGACCTTGAAAGGCCCAGCAGCAAACTGGCCGCTGTGTTCTGCTCTAGCTGCAGTCTGTGGAGGGTCCCTCCCATGATCCCAAAGTACAGAGCATTGCAGTAGTTGAGCATGGAAGTCACGAAGACATGCACTAGTGTCGGGAGATCCTTGGGTGGAATGAGGGGCTTAATCCGGGCAATGTTCCACAAGTGGTAAAAACCACTGCTGACTATAGATGACACCTGATCTTCAAAGGTCAATCTACAGTGAAGGATCACGCCCGGATTTTACACCCTTGGAGAAACCACCAGCAGCACAGACCCCAGAACAAGTCCAGAGTCCACCCCTGGTGGCAACCCATCATGCCTGCAACCAGACTCAATCACCATTACCTCAGTCTTAGCCGGGTTGAGTCTCAGCCAGCTGGAAGTCATACAGTCATTGATTTTAGCCAGACAGCTATTAAACATATCAACAGCTCCAAATGTGCCGTGTGCAAAGGATAAATACAATTGGGTGTCATCTGCATAGCAGTGAAACTCAGCACTGTATTGTCAAATGATCACGACCAGCAGCAATATATAGACTGTGAACAACATTAGCGACAAGATTGAACCCTGAGGCACTCCACAGTACAGAGGCATTGAGGAGGAGGAGAAATTTCCCATCACCACCAGCTGCATCCTGTCCGAGAGATAGGACTCAAACCATTTGATGACAATACCGGCAAGTCTACAAAACTCACAGAGCTGATCAAGAATCACAATGTGATCCACAGAGTCAAAAGCCGAAGACAGAGATCAAGGAGCACAAGAACTGACCTGTCTCTTCTATCTCTAGCTCTAAGCGGATCATTACACACTTTCACTAGAGCTGTTTCAGTGCTATGTCTGGCCCGAAAGTCTGACTGGAAAGATTCATAAATATCCGATGGCTGGTAATGTTAGTAATGGGGGATACTGCCTGCAGGGTAGGGCTCTTGCCCACCAGTAATATCATAGCTCAAAGGGCATGTAGTATCAAGATCATGGTAGGGGTTTTTATTTTAGTTCCCCCACAGCTCAGCAGAAGATGGTGGCTGGCCACAAAGGAGGGAAGGTGTGCAGTGACCCATTGAGATGCCAAAATCTTAAAGTATGTACTGGGGTAGTTGTGGGGTGGAAGGAGGGTGATATAGATGCTAGAAGATAAATAACAGTGGGGATTGTTAATATTATTATATCATCTGGGTGGTGGAAAAGGTTGGGAGGGTCTTCCTAGACTGTGAGTTGGGGAAAGGTTTTTGTGTTGTGGGAGGCAGCTGCAAAGAGGTTGGGCATCTGATTGCCAGTTATGTTAGTGCTGGAGGTTCCAGTAGTGAAGTTGGGCACCTATCCACTTGTAATGTTAGGTATGGCGTAATGCTGGTAAGCTTAGGCACCTGATTAACAGTGATATGAGAGACTAAGGGAGTGGGGTTGCCAATGGAGGGGATGGACACCCAGCTGGCAGTAATGTTAATGATGGGGGTACTGGCAGTGAAATTGGGCACCCAACTGCCAGAGTCACTGGAAGGACCCACTGAAAGGACCATTAAGTAGAACTTCACTTTTTTGCATCTTTTTTTGGTAGTCTTAGAAAAAAACAAAGTCCCAAAATGTCGTTGAAGCTGACAGCAGAAGTGACCCAGTGTATGCATGCTTTTTTGAGGATGTGGGACATAGATTTTTTTTGGCGGGGGGTCTATTTTCAATCATTTGTAACTTTTTCTTGTTGTAATTTTTTAATTTGAGGGAAAGGTTTCTTATGACCCCAACCCCCCACTATGATGACCTAAAATAAGTGGCAGGTTGTTTTTGTTTGGTCTCAAAATACATGTCTGAAGATACTGTACCAAGAGAGCTAAAAATTTCAGCTGGCCATGAAGAAAGGACAACTGTGCTGGTTTTCCACAGAGGGACCAATATGTGAGGCTTTTTACCATGGTGGCCATGGCAAGGGACAGGTGTCATGGGTGCTAGAGAGTGGGTTATAGAGAGTGGATTGTTTTATTCTATAATCTGGTTGGGGATAGGATAAGGGGACTTTTGTGCCAGTGGGTGGCAGGAAGGTTTTTTGTTAGGGGCAGGGACTACTGGCAGCATGGTTGAGCACCAGACCAGTGGTAATATTGATGATGGGATGCTGGTGGCAGGGTTGGCAACCTGGCCATCAGAAATGTTAGAGATGGGGGTACTGGTGGTGTGGTTGGTCACAAGACAGTGAGAGAGAGAGAGAGAGAAAGAGATGATGTGTGAAGAGACAGCAGCGCAGCTGAACTACTGTAGATGCAAAGGACAAACAATGATTGGCAGTTTACGACTGTTGCAGCTGATGTAACAATAATTGCCTGCATCAAACAAGTTGTGAAATCAGTCAAATATAGCATCATTTTTATTACTTCATTACCAGTTGGCCCGGCCCAGGACAGTCGACAAAATGTGCTTGCCTTACCATGTCCCATCACAGTCAGTTTCCTACTATGGGCTACATGCATCACATCATACGCTTTATGGAGCAGGAAAAAAACAGAACAAAGCTCACAGATAAGAAAAATTATTCCACCCAGATGATTAGCCTTCCTGACAACCAGGCCCCAGACTAGATTTAATCTTCTAAGGCCTCATGAGCCTGAGCCCTTGCACTGCTTGCCCTGTGTTCTGCTTAGAGCTGCTGAAGCTGCTGAAGCTAGGGATAGAAAGATAAAGTCAGGGAAACGTGCCAGTGGAGCTGAACAGTGAGTCAAGGAGCCACAGGTTTATATGCAGTGTCAGGCAGGCCACAGCAAGTAGGGCTAGGCATTAGGTCTGGTCAAATGTTCGGGCCGTTCAGGTTTGGCGGTGTTAGGAATTCAAGGTTCAAATTGGGTTTCACACCACCAAACCCAAAATGGCAACCCGAATTTAGTTATCGCTCTGCAGCATTAATTTGCCACCAGAAGCTGCAGAGCACACCAGAAGAATGCTCGCATGGTGCCGGTCAGTGGGAGGGGGAAATGGAGTGCACTGCAGATTGGGAGGGAGCTGAGGCATGCTGCTTGCTCTTGCTGTGCCTGTGTATGTGTGTGGGGGGTCAGAATGGAGAAGGGGGAGTCAGGACTGGGACTAGAACAGTCTATCAGATTGATTGGAGAGGAGACAGACATAGTGTTAGTCACTCACTCGGGATGGGAGAACGTCAACGCAGGTGCACACAGCCAATTAGATTTTGGGGAAAAAAATACACTTACTGTGTGACTGACGCCTCTCCTCTCCAGTCCCAGAGTGACATGCAGCAGCAGATTACTCCCTCCTCCAGACCCTCATCCTCCAATGGGGCTTTTGACAGTGCTGGTGATCATTTGACTGCAGTAATGGCAGTCCAATCACAGCTGCTGTCTTTCCTTCGTAGCCCCCCACTGCAGTGAGCTGCTGAGTGATTGGGTGATGTCAAGAGGCAATATACAATCAGAATCAAACAGCAGCCATTTGCAGCAGAGTGTTCCAGCAGGCGACATGTCTGTGTCTGAGCTTGGGGAGAAACAGCACGTTTTTCCTCCGGATTCCTTGTGGAGTGCTTGGCCCTAGTTTGTAGTACTCTACTAAAAGTACTACTGCAAAAAAAATAAACTAGTATTCCAGTCCACACTTACTACTGCTTCACTCACTGAGGGGATTAGGGGAATATTACTTCTTTAGTGAGGTGAGGTCACAGAAAGAATGATGAATAATTCTTTTTTGGTACTAATGATGTACCAGTGGCTGGCTCAACAGCAAGAGCAGCAGTGGAGTAGTACAGGGAAAGGGAATTTAGTGAGACAGATGAATACTTTTTTTGTACTAAAAGCTACTGTCTTAAAGAGGCAGAGCAAGAGCAGCAGCTGAGAGAACAGTTCCAGTTTTTTTGGAAGGGAGTTATTAATCTTTGCTATGTTCTTCTGAAGTGAATATATATAGTTCACTGTTCTAAAATCAGTAATTCCCAATGTTTTTATATTAGGGGCTTAAAAAAAGGATACATAGATCTCTCAGAGCAGCAGCAGTCCCAGGTTTTTTTTTTTTGAGGGGCTTTACTGAAAATCTCTTCCATTTAATGAGATTCAGCAGGCAGTAAATTTCCAGTGATTCAAGAACTCCATCATAATGATGATGATGGTTAGTTATATGTTACTGGCTTAAAAAAAAGAGAGAGACAGAGCGGTGGCACTCACATTTTATAGAGGGTGTTCACTCACTGTGTTGAATTTCTTCATCAGTATTTAAAAAAAATCATTACCAGTCACATACATGAATCATCCTTAATTGTTTATTTTATTGGCTTAAAAGATATAGTTTGAGAGCAGTGGCAGTCAAAGTTTAGAGGGTGTTCACTGTCTTGAATTTCTTCATCAGTATTTAAATCATCATGAGTCACATATAAGAATCATCTTTAATTGTTTATGTTACTGGCTTAAAAAAAGATATAGCTCAGGAGCAGTGGCAGTCCCAGTTTAGAGTGTGTTCACTGTCTTGAATTTCCTCGTCAGTACTTATTTAATCATCACCAGTCACTGAATACATTTTTTTCTTCACGCAATACTAAAAATGGAGAACAGTGAACTCAAAAAAGTAGGCCAAAAATGCCACCAGAACAATACTACATCTAGCTCTGAGGAAAGTGACAGCACTGTGTCTTCAGCTAATGTAACCAGTACAAGATCTGGTCACTCTGTAAAGCCCAAGTGGCTATTTACACCTATAAAAAAGTACATTATCTCAGTTTAAAAGAATAGTTTGTGCAAAAGTGTAGCAACTTCACAGAAAGAAACTACACAAAATACTGCAGTAACAGAAAGAGGCAGTGATAATTATTTGAATGATGATGAACATGAGTCAGAGTTGCTTGCAGTTGAATGTGAATCTAATGTTCAAGTAGATACTGTTAATGCTGACATTGCAGACTTTGGTGGTAGTGGTGGAGATAAGGAAGATGATAATGATGATGATAATTTCCCAGGCAATTCTTCCCCTTCTGTCACTGAGTTGAATGATGATAACCAGGCATCATCCTTCACTTCTTCAATCTCAATAAATAAAAACACAAGTGTCTGTAATACCACCAGCCCACCACCACAGTCTGTTATAGAGAATGCACACCAGCTACGTACTGCTGATACAGGGGTCACTGGCACTGCAAATCAAAGTGCAACTTGTAGCATTCAAAGATATTTTTCAGCATTGTCTAACACTTCACAGGCACAGCCAGTATCTGATTCTGTATCAGTAAAAAGAGGCAGGAAAAGTTATTCTGTGGTGTGGAATCATTTCTCTATATGCCCAAATGATTAATTTAAAACAGTATGCATTCATTGCAAAAGTAGATTTAGTAGGGGGAAGTCAGCACATATCCTCAGTACGACTGCACTGATTAGACATCTCCAGAGCCAGCATCCAACAGTGATGAAAAAGCTTGGATGATGATAGCTTGGATGATGTTGGCGTTTTTGTTGTTGGTGGTGATGATGATCACAACAGCAGGTACTTATGCAGTACTCCCACAGCTTGTAGGACGCAGATAGCAAATCTGTTATTTCACAGTCAGCACAAAAAAATACTACAAGACCCCACCATGTCTTTCAGAAAAGAACTGCTCAATTTCAAACTCCATTGCACCCTCAGGTAATCACGAAAAAAAAAAAAAACAGATAACTTTAAAGACTACGTTTGCTGCAAAAAAAAAATTTCAACCAGGTCATCAAACTGCAGTAAAAATTGACTGCCTAATTGAGGAGATGATAGCACTTGATTTAGAGCCATATGCCCAAATAGAACACATCGGTTTTCAGCGACTGTTACAGGAATTACAACCCAGGTATCAAATGCCTTCATGACGTACTTTCTCCAATCGTATTATACCTGAAATATATGAGGCAGTGAGATTTGCAATTTCCAGTCAATTGACACAGGCAGAGAGGGGATTTGTTCACTTTACAACAGACCTTTGGACAAGCTTTGCACAACATGCTTACTTATCTCTCACAGCTCACTGGGTCATATTTAAGGAGTCTGCAGCATCATCAGCAGTACAAACCAAAAATGTCAAGTCAACCTAGTTTGCTTCTTGATGAGTACAGGGGTATGGCACTACTCTGTGTGTCTCCAATGCACACTGAACATACTGCCATAAATATAAGGGCAGTTTTGGAGAAACTGTGGCAAGAATGGATTGTGTCCTGGCACCTTACCATTGGTATGACTGTGATTGATAATGGTGCAAATATTATCAAAGCTCTCCGGGACTGTAGAAATGAGTAGAGAGTTAATGTTTTTTGCTTTGCACACACTCTCAATTTGGTTGTACGCCATGCCCTGCAACACCAAGTTGTCGTATGCAACCTTGTTCACACTGCACGTAAAATATGTGGCCACTTTCACAGATCTGTAAAGCCAAATCCATTCTTAGACAGTACCAAAGTGACTACAATGTACCATCTAACAATCTCAACCAAGATATAGTTACTTGGTGGAATTCCACCTATTATATGTTGGAGCGTCTACTGCAGCAGAAGTTGGCAGTACATAATATGGCCTTAGTCCATGATATCGGGGGCATGATCACGCAATGGAAGTTGTTGGAAGAAGTTGTGAATACACTGGCACCATTTGAAAATGCAACAAAGGTACTCAGTAGTAACAGTGCATCCATGAGTCAAGTCATACCAATGGTACATATCCTTTTCAAAGAGACGGCGGATAGCACGGACAATAATGGAGAGGAAGGGCAATCACAAGAGATTACCGAACTTACTAGGATTTTAAATGCAGAGATACACAGAAGATTTGATTCTGTTCTTACAGACAAGAAATATGTAATTGCTACCATACTAGATCCTCTTTTCAAGGACATCTTCTTGGTGCGAGACAGTTTGCCAATAATGAATATCAAGGCACAACTCATTGATGAGATTCAGGAGGTCCAAGACAGAAAGGATGGCCATGGTCAGTAACAGCCATCACCAAGGCAGTCATGGCAGAACTTGACAACTACTAGTTTTCCTGCATTGTCACAGCAAACAGACTCTCCTTCCTCTTCTCATCCACTTCACATTAAAGTTAATAAAGCTGATGATATCTGTAAAAAGCTAAATGCCTTGGACTGCTCAAGGCCAATATCAGAACAGTCATGTGTGCCTAGCACTGAAAGAGTTCTGAACATTTACCTCATGGAGCCTCGCGAGACCAATCCTAAATGTGACCCTCTTATATATTGGAAAAGCAAGCGCTCTGTTTGGCAAGCCATGACTCAAGTTGCAGTCAAATATCTTGGATGTCCACCTACAAGTGTGCCTTCAGAGTGCATCTTTAGTACTGCTGGCGATGTTCCATCCTCTGCTCAGAGTAGTTTGGACCCAGAGCATGTTGAACAGTTAACATTTCTGAAAATAAACCTGCCTCGACTTAATTACAAGTATAATACCGGTACATAAACCTATAATTCTAGAATCAGTGAGCAAGTGCCTTAGTGTGTGTTGCAAATACATGAAATCTCCCTTCTGCCTGTCTTCATTTACTGTGCGTAACTAAACATAAACCTGCATAGGGGATTATTTAAAAAAAAAAAACACGCAACCAATCGTAACAGATTACGAGCAAGCACCAAAGAGATGATTTGACTGCTCTTGAATAAGGCATGTGAAATAGTCCAACATTATTAAACAAAAACATGACAAATGTGCCAAGACCCTATTCAGGAACACTGCGGGGACCTACAAGCCTACTACTACCGGTTTCACTTCATCAGGGAGTGTTCACCAGTTGCTGTTACACTTAATTTAAACTCCACACTTAAAGTGACCAACTAATAAAATAAAAACACAAATGTACAGCTATGTCCCACTGGAAGTAAAAATACAGGAAAACAAGAAAAAGAACAGAACGGCTACACAGTGATGTATTAATTCATAAATTCAAATAGGCACCCCCAGGACATGGATCCAAAATGCGTGCAAAAAGTAAACAGCAATGAAATCATCACTTGGGTATTTGCTCATAATCTGTTTTTGGGTGACTGGGTAGTGCTGCAGTTTGTGCTTTTTTGTTCTGATTATTCTCCTGTGCACACCTGGCCAGCGGGACAGCGTTTTGTTCTCTCATTTTTCAGACTGCTATTTATTTTCCTTTACCCAAGCTCTCTTGCCATCATCATCATCATCATCATCATCATCATCATCATCAATATTCCCCCAGCATCAGTGCCACCATGGGGAGTACTACCTAGGGGAGCAGGGGTGGGTGGTTTGGAACCATGGAGGAGGAAGCATGTTGCCCCTAGTTATGCTGCTCTGTTCCAGTGTCCTCTGTAGAGTAGCAGCTAGCTATATACGATATGTGTTTTCCGCAGTTTCAACAGTGCAGCAGCACATAGCACATGGTCTAATTTTTCAGACTGCTATTTATTTTTCTTTACCCAAGCTCTCTTGCCATCATCATCATCATCATCATCATCATCAACATTCTCCCAACATCAGTGCCATTATGGGGAATACTACCTAGAGGAGCAGGGGTGGGTGGTTTGGAACTGTGGATAAGGAAGCATATTGCCCCTGGGTATGCTGCTCTGTTCCAGTGTCCTCCATAGCCTTGCAGCTAGCTATAGCTACAATATGTGTTTTCTTCAGTTTCAACAGTGCAGCAGCACATAGTTAGCTCATGGTCTCATTTTTCAGACTGCTATTTATTTTCCTTTACCCAAACTCTCTTGCCATCATCATCATCATTCCCCCAACATCAGTGTTGCCATGGGGAGTACTACGTACAGGAGCACTACCTAGAGGAGCAGGGGTGGGTTGGTTGGAACCATGGAGGAGGAAGTATGTTGCTCCTGGTTATGCTGCTCTGTTCCTGTGTCCTCCATAGCCTAGCCAGCTATAATAGGTGTTTTTCTCAGGTTTTCTCAGTATCACCAATGCAGCAGTAGTATAGCTCTCTCATTTTTCTCACTGCTGATCCCACGGCCACCATGAGTGTCACCATGGGGAAAAGTACTACTTAGGGGAGCAGGATTGGGTGGGTGGAGGTTGCAACAGTAGACAAGGAAGGTGTTTGCCTGATTTTACGTCTCTTGGTAAGGTAGCCTGCCAGGCTGCCACACTCAAGTTATTGTTCATAGCTTTTTAATGTATTTTAACAGCATATTTTAATATTATATGATAAGCCATTTAAAATAAAATGTATTTTGACCCTTAAAACCCTTTATTTAAATTCAGGCCAAGTTGGGCCAATTTAAGTTTTGTCTGGCCTGGCTCGAAATTGGCCTGTCGGGCCAAATTTTCAGACTCACATGGCCCTAACAGCAAGAAGGCTGGACAGGAATGAGGAACAATAGAAAGATGAGAGTTCTGACACAAGTAACTCTAATTGCATACTATTCATTATCTCCATCCTGTGCCTGAACAGTTTATTGGATCCTTATTATTTCCTTCTGTCCTCAGTTTGGGGGGAGGTCAGCAGAAGACAGGATGTGCTGCAGAGTGGCAAAAAAAAAAAAAACTAGCACTGCCAAAATGGGGAGAGGACAGTAAAAGATAACACATGGCACAGAACAGCAACATAAAAGAACTGAAAGGGGGCAGAGGAAACATAGACACATAGAATCTGATGGCAGAAAAGGACATCTCGGCCCATCCAGTCTGCCCATTTTCCCCATCTACTACAAAAACCGCAGACCCTACTTGATCTCCGGCTTTATCCTCTTTTTTCTGTCGCTATGGTTCTCCTATGCTTGGCCCATGCATTTTTGAATTCCACTGCTAAATCTTCCCTCACCACCTCCAATGGGAGGCTAGTCCATGTATCCATCACCCTTTCTGTGAACAAATACTTCCTTATGTTATCTCTTAGTCTTTCCCCTTCCAGCCTCATGTCACATCCCCTTGTTCTAGAACATCTACTTTTCTGAAAGATACTACTCTCCTGTACCTTATTTATGCCCTTGTGATATTTTAAGGTCTCTATCATATCCCTCCTCTCTCTCCTCTCCTCTCCTCCAGGGTATACATGTTGAGGTCCTCCAGTATCTCCTCATATGTCATTTGGTGCAGGCCCTGCACCATTTTTGTTGCTCTTCTCTGAACTGCCTCTACCCTGCCTATGTCCTTAAGGAGATGCGGCCTCCAGAACTGGACACAGTATTCCAGATGAGGTCTCACAATTGATTTGTACAGTGCTAGCACCACCACCTCCTTTCTTCTGCTGGTGATACCTTTCCAAATGCACCCCTGTACCCCTTTGGCTCTCCCCATAGCCTTGGCACATTGTTTGGCCACCATTAGGTCATTGGGTATGATTACCCCTAGATCTTTTTCCTGTTTGGTGGCCATCAGTATCTCTCTCCCTCATCTTGTACTCCTCCCCTGGGTTTCTGTGCCCCAAATGCAAGACTTTGCACTTTTTTGCATTAAATCTTAACTGCCACACTCTTGACCATTCCTCCAGTTGGCCTATGTCCCTCCTAATTTTTTTCACCCCTCTCAGATTGTTCACCCTGTTGCAGATCTTAGTGCCATCTACAAAGAAGCACACCTTCTCTTCCAGCCCCTATGTGATGTCACTTATGAAGACATTAAATAGGACCGGCCTCAGAACTGATCCCTGTGGTACTCCGCTGGTCACCTTCCTTTTCTTGGATTTCGCTCCATTTACTACTACCCTCTGTGTTCTGTCCCTCAGCCAATTTCTAACCCAGTTTACCACCTTTGGACCCATTCCTAGGTTGCCCAGCTTGTTTAGAAGCCTCTTATGTGGAACAGTGTCAAAGGCCTTTCTGAAATCCAGGTAGGCCACATCCACAGCTCCTCCCTGATCTACTTCCCTGGTTACCCAGTCTAAGAAATCTATCAGATTTGTTTGACATAACTCATCGCTGTGAATCCATTCTGCTTCAGATCCTGTGCTCTGCTGGATTCAAGATGTCCCACAGTCCTTTCTTTTAGAAGTGATTCCATAGTTTTCCCCACCACTGAGGTCAGGCTGTTTCCAGCCTCCTTCCTGCTCCCACTTTTGTGAAGGGGGACTACATCTGCCCTCCTTCAGTCCTCTGGAGCTACTCCCATTTCCAGTGATTCATTAAACAGGACTGCCATTGGTGCTGCCAGCACCTCCCTAAGCTCCTTTAACATTCTAGGATGTATTCTATCTGGTCCCATTGCCTTATCCACTTTCAGTTTTGTGAGTTTCATTAGGACTCTCTCTTCTGTAAATGGACCAGTTTCCAACTTCTTCCTGTTATTGTTTCTGTCACTTAATTGTGGTCCCTCACCTTCCCCTTCTGTGAATACTGAACAAACATATTTGTTCAAGACTGTTTCTTCTTCCAGGTCCCCTTCAGCACCCTCCCCTTTTTCTTCCCTTAAGCCTTACAATCCCACCCCTGGTGTTTCTCCTTTCACTAACATACCTGTAAACAATCTTGTCTCCTTTCTTTGTTGCCTCTGTTTGTGACTTTGCACTACTGACTGCTTTCCCTGCCTCCCTCTGCTTATCCAGACACACTACCATGTCCTCCTTCTGTGTTTCCTTGTACTTCCTGAAAGCCAACTTTTTTGCTCTTACATTCCCAGCAACGTCCTTTAAGAACTATAATGTTTTTCTTTTTCTCTTGCCTTTATTTATTTGTCTAATGCAACAGATTTTTGTCTCCAACATGGCTTCTTTTAAACTGGCCCACTGTTCCTCAACCCTCCCCCCAGTCCTCCCACTCTGCTAGGGCTTCACTGAGACATAGCCCCAACTTTACAAAGTCCCCTCTCCTAAAGTCCAGGACCCTTGCTTTTGTGTGACTTGACTATGCAACTATACGTATATTGAACCACACGGTGTGAAGATCACTGGGCCCCAGATGTCCACCCATCCTGACATCTGCTATTCTGTCCCTGTTGGTGAGTATCAGGTCCAAAATCTCCCCCTCCTGGGTGGGCTCTAGCACTAGCTGCTTGAGGCATGACCCTTGCATGGAGTCCAGGATTTCCCTGCTCCTTGCTGATGCTGTGGCTGGGATGCTCCAATATACATCCAGCAGACTGAAGTCACCTACCAGCAGCACTTCCTCTTTAGTCACCATCATATGGATGGCTTCCACTAGAACCTTGTCCAACTTCTCCCCTTGTGCTGGAGAACTGTAGATCACACCTGTGTGAATAGCTGTGTCATTGCCCATTTCTAGGGTGACCCACAGGGCCTGCCCTCCTCCTGCAATCCCCGTGCCTCAGTTGCTTTTATACCCTCTCTGATGTAAAGAACTACCCCATCTCCCTTTTTACCCTTCCTGTCTTTTCTGAATAGAGTATAACATGGTACTTAGACATGATCCCATCAGTTCCATCATTCGCAGCTGGCACAAAATTGTAATGCAGTCAATGCACTGCAAATGCCTTCCTAGCAGGAGAAGCAACACTAACTGGCTTTGAATTTTTGCAGTTTACATTTTGAACGATGCAGGCACAAAGTCCAGACTCCTCCAGAGACCCTACTCTTTTTTGTGACTGTGTTTTATGCTATTAGGTGACAACTTCCCCAGCAGTCAAATCAACAGGTCATTCTGATCATGCTGTGATGAACAGGTAAAGCAGTTTATCTTGTTTGAGGTGAGTTACAGCTGCTGTTATTGACTGCTCACTGGAAACAAAATATTCTAGCTGGCAGCTGCACATCACCTGCCAGAAACTACAGTTACAGTGCAGAAGCAAGCAATCACATTCTGAGCAGGGAGGGGATGCAAGGGAGCTGAACAGCATGACAAAATTTTCTAGGTAAAAAACACATCAGCAGAAATGACAATTCTGCAGAGGGAGAGGGGTGGCTGTGGCTTTTGCGAATGTGTTTTACCTTGTATTATACAATAGCAAGAAAGAATGCTGCGCTCTGATTGATCCATCTGGGACTGGACCTGTGATGTTATCCCAGCATAACATCCTGGCTCTAGTCCCAGCCAAATCAGGACTGCATTAAAAGTAAAAAATAAAATTAAAAAAGATCTGCAGCCATCCCTTGATTCCTGCTCCCAGGTAAAGTGAAACTGCGGTTCCAATTGGCTTCAGACACCACAATAAACCAGAGGCCTTGCATGTTCTCCCAAACAAAGTTGCATAGTATTATTGTAACAACCCCCCAAAAACAAGAAAAGCAAACCAAAATGAAAGCCATCTTCATGATCAGCTCTGCAGCATTCACCCACTACCCGCCTTGTCAACAGTACCATCGGCTTCACTTCCTCCTTCTGGCTTCCTCCTTTACGAGCTTCAGGAAACTCAGGCTATGGTGGGGGCAATCATGAAAATATGCTGTTTATGCCTAGCATCATGCCAACAGAATAACTGTCTTTGTACTTTGACTTTTAAATAAACAGTAAAAAATGGAGCTGACCAAGCGAGTGAGCAATGCCATCTTTCCACTGTCAGCACGCGACTGTAGTGGAGATTCGCTCACCATTCGGCTCCTCTTCCTTCCGTATTTCTTTCTTTCTTTGTTTTTAAAATGTACAGAACAAAACCTGCACATGTCAACCCAACATGACAGCTTGGGGTGGGAGGGAGCTATTAGTCAACCACAAACATTAACACAGGCAGAATAACAGCTCCACTTGCTGGACAAACACTATAAGGCACTACTTTTTAAACCAATATTCTTCCACAATAAAAAAATACAATATAAACACTATTTTTTTTTGCTATTTTTATGCTCTAAATGCAAATGGGCCATTGTATAATAGGAATAATGCACTCCAGGGTGGATGTTATGCTGAGATAACATCCCAGCATATCATCCACCCACTTGGGCATTATTCCTTTATTAATCATTAATTACTGAGTATGTTTTTATTATTGTATTTCCTGTTCCCTCTCCCCTGGGTTGCACCTGGAAATGAGCTTTGGTTGAGTATGCCATTCCAAGTTACCAATTTTTAAATAAAGAAAGAAATAAAATCCAAACCTGCATCATTGACCAGGGTAAGCACCACTGGCTATGGAGGTGAGGCTGATGTGCACACTCCTCATTGGCTTACAACCTGACACACCTCCACAGCCTGCTTTTGCACTCAAGAACACACAATATATTTGCTAGCATTCTGCAAGTAATTCTGAACAATGTAAAAAAGAGGTATGAATATCAGCTTTGGACCAGAGTGAAACAGTAGCACGAAAAGTTCAGATTCTTGTATATTGGGGAGGTTGTTTTGGAATAAGTCATAAATCAAAAATCTCAGTATCTGGCTGATTGCAGACTGTGAAATGTATGAAAAATTATAAAAACAAACCTATGTACAGCGCAGTACTTAGATCACTGTGTATCTTCATTTATTTGTTTTTGTGTGTGCAGTGTGAGAGGAGGGAGTGAGTCACTTCAGCACAGATCAGAGCCTTAGCTTGTATCCATAAAATGTTGAAAGACACTGAAATGTAACATTTTTTGTCTAGTTTTTGGTAGCTGTTTACTACCCCCCTCGCAAAAAAAAAAAAGACTGATATTTACATTTCTGGAGAATGACTTCAATGGTATCAGCATACTGTACACAATCGAATGATAATATGGCTAACTGATTAATACAGGGTGCAGGAGTGATTAACTAATGAGTGGGATGGATAGATGTGTGTAGCAGAGGCAATGCATATCATAAAAGAAGCAACAGAATGCAAAAAACTCAGTCAGCTCTGCTGTGCCATTATAAAGTTAGAACCTACAGTACAAGCATTTCTCTGTTCGAATTACTTTTCATACTTTCCTGCACTTTTCTGGTGCTAGTAAACCTGATCCTAACAGCCCTGATCTGGTACTGTAACTCCTCAAGCCTGCTAGCCATGCTTTGGTGTTATTCACCCCAAGCCAGATTTCCCTGTTTTGGCACTGTAAACCTGAAACTACCAACCCTGCTTTGATGTGATTACTCCTTGAGAATACCAGCCCAGTCTGTTGTTTATCCCTAAGGAGCACCAATGCTGCTCTGGTGCTGCTACTCCAAGCCTGCCAGCACTGCTTTGATCTTATTAATCTTAAGCACACAAGCCCTACTCTGGCATTATTTCCATAGAGCCTACCACCCCTCCTGCTCTGTCACTATAACCCAAGAATCTTATCAGTCTTTTTCTGGTGTTTTTGCACATGAGTATACCAGTCCAGCTCTGGTAATATAATCACTGAGCCTATCAGCCTTGTGGTAGCACTATTACCCTGGAGCCTGCCAGCCCAGATCAAGTACTGTTACCCCATAGCCTATGAGTCTTGTCCTGTTCTTATTACTCATGAGCCTACCGGCTTTGTTCTGGATCTTTTTCTCTTACCAGCCCTGCTCTGGCAATTACTTATTTAGCCTATCATCTCTGCTGTATTGCTAGATTACTCACAGGGCCTACCAACCCAGCCCTACCATACTAATGTCTAAAAAACCCTGGTCTTATGCTGTTATCCTTAAAGGGACACTTTCAACCCATTTGTATCATGTTGTTTCTACTTGAAAACCCACATTTTCTGATTACTTACCTTCTTTAAAATTCATTGATGTTACTGGTTGTTTTATCTGCTTCAATTCTTAGTAGAACAGAAATGAATGCTAATGGTATACTTATACCCAACCTGGTTTTGCTTCTAAACCTTGATATATACTCTTACTGAATACTTCTTGAAGATTAGGAACATCCCCAAGCATGGCAGACACTTATTATGCTACAGTCTCATCTCCTCGCATTGCATCTTGGGTGTCTACACTGTATTGGCGGTGTTCCCAAGTCCAAAACAGATAAAATGGGAGTTGATCAAGGAATGCAAACACATACCTTTTTGTGTAGTAACACCAATATGGTGGGCAGTCTGTTTTTCACTTTTAAAAAGAAAAAAAAGGTCAGAATCATACTACCAGCTACATCTGGAAGCTCTACAGAATGTGACCAGTCAAAACACATGTTTTTTTTTTAAACTAGAGACACTTTGAGGCCTACAGGGGTTGACAGTATCCTTTAAGGCCACTAACCCTGCTGCCAGGTATGGTTCTATTATCCTTTGCAAATAATTGCCTCCTCATGCTTACAAACCTTGCTACTGGCATTATTACTCCATACCCAATGAACCCCTGTTCTGCATTATTCCCCCTGAGCTAATGAACCCTTGTTGTGGCAGTATTACCATTCAGCCTATGAACCCTGTTCTGTCACTATTACACCTGATCCTATCAGCCCAGCCTTAGCACTGTTACCCCTGAGCCTAACAACCCTGCTTAACACTACTATCTATGACCCCTGCTCTACTGGTAAAATTACCCCTCCTCTGAAGGAATTAACCCACAAGCCTATCATCCAACACTGAGGCTGTTACAACAGAACCTACCAACACTGCTCATGCTATAAATCCCAAGTCTACCACTTCTATTCTGGGCCTATAGTACCCAAGCTGACCAGTCCTGTTGTGATGCTATTAACCCTGATTTTACAGCCCTGTTGCTGTGATGCTGGTATCACTGAACCTATGAACTCTGCTCTGTTGCTGTTTCCCTTGAGCCTTCCGGCATTGATCTAATAGATACATAGATACATAGACAGTGTCAGCTGATAAGGGCCTATGGCCCACCCAGTCTGCCCATTTGAGTTTGTAAATTCAGTTTATGTTTTCCTAGAAGTCTGTTGCCCCTTACCCCTGACCTCCAGAATTCCTTTATGTCTATCCCATGCATTCTTAAATCACGTAATTGTTTCAGCTCCCACCACTTCCTCTGGCAGAGTGTTCCACTTGTCCACCACCCATTTTGTGAAGAAATTCTTCCTCATGTTTCCTCTAAATCATCCTTCCTCCAACTTCATCCCATGCCCTCTAGTCCTGGAACATCTTTTTCACTTAAAAATAGTGTATTCCTGCACCCTGTTCCTCCCTGTAAGATACTTGTATGTCTCTATCATATCCCCTCTCTCCCTCCTCTCCTCCAGGGAGTACATATTCAGTTCCTTCAACCTGTCCTCATAGGACTTGTGATGCAATCCATGTACCATCTTTCTTGCCCTCCTCTGAACCTTCTCTACCCTGTCTATGTCCTTACGTAGGTAAGGTCTCCAGAACTGTACACTGTACTAAAGGTGGGGCCTCACTAGTGTCGTGTATAGTGGAATTATGACCTCCCTTTTCCTGCTGGTGATGCCCCTGCCTATGTATCCCAGCATCCTATTTGCTTTACCTGCTGCCTTGTCCACACTGTTCCCTACCTTGAGGTCATCAGAATGATAACCCAAGATCCTTTCCTGCTTGGTGCATGCTATATCTCGCCCCAACTGATATACTGTGCCAGGGTTTTTGTGCCCCATATGCATTATCTTGCACTTCTTTGCATTGAATTTCAACTGCCAAACCCCTGACCATTCTTCAAGTTTCTGCAGGTCCCTTCTCATTCTGTCTATACCCTGCGGTGTGTGTACTCTGTTACAGAGCTTTGTGTCATTAGCGAACAGTGAAATTCTGCCTTCTAGGTCCTGCGCAATGTCACTGATGAAGATGTTGAATAGGACCGGTCCCAACACTGATCCCTGTGGTACCCCACTGGTAACTCTTCTGTCTGTGGAGTGACAGCCATTTACTATCACCCTCTGTGTCCTGCTGCCCAGCCAGTTACCTACCCACCACACTACTGTCCTGCCTACACCCATATTCCCCAGTTTGTGTAATAGTCTTCTATGTGGCACAGTGTCAAAGGCCTTGCTGAAGTCCAGATAGTCCATGTCCACTGCCCTCCCCTGATCCACCTCCCTAGTCACCCAGTCAAAAAATTCAACGAGGTTGGTCTGACATGACCTCCCCCTGGTGAAACCATGCTGCCTTGGGTCCTGTAGTCCATTAACAACCAGACGTTCCACCAATCTCTCCTTCAGTAGTGCTTCCATGATCTTCCCCACTACTGAGGTGAGGCTGACTGGTCTGTAGTTCCCCACTTCCTCTTTGTTCCCACTTTTGTATAAGGGGACTACATCTGCTATCCTCCAGTCTTTGGGTACCTCCCCTGTTTCCAGTGATCAGCTAAACAGGATAGACAGAGGTTCAGCCACCACCTCTTAGTTCTTTTAAGGACCTAGGGTGCATCCCATCTGGCACCATTGCTTTATCAACTCTTATTACTTCCAGTTCCTTCAGGACTCTTTCTCGTAAAGGGACTGTGTCCATTTCTGCACCATTCTCACCCTTGTACTCCCTTCAGACCCATTACCCTCTTCCTCAGTAAAGACTGAGCAGAAATACCTGTTCAATATGTCAGCTTTACTGTTGTCATCCTCCACGGGCCCATCCTCCCCTTCAGTCTCACCACCCATCCCTTTGCCTTTCTTTTTTCACTTATGTACCTGTAAAGGTTTTGTCCTCTACCCACTGATTTTGCAATGTGTTCTTCTGTCTGAGCTTTGGCTTCCCTTACTGACCTCCCTGCCTCCCTTTGCTTCTCCTGGTACTTCTCCCTATCCCCTTATGCCTGTGTCTTTTTGTATTGCCTGAATGCAATCTTTTTGGCTTTCACTTTCTTTGCTACCTCTTTGGAAAACCATAATGGTCTCTCTTCCTTTTCCTCTTGCTAACCTGCTTAATGCATAATTCTGTTGCTTTTGTAATCCCCATTTTAAATACTGCCCACTGTTCCTCAACCCTGATTCCTGCTCCATTCCCTTAATGCCTCTTTCAAGTATCTCCTCATTTTCCCAAAGTCTGCCCTCCTAAAATCCAGGATACATGTTTTTGTGTGGTTTGGTTCTGCTCTTTCTGTGATTTCAAACCACAATGACTGGTGGTCACTGTTCCCCAGGTGCTCCCCCACTGTTACCCCCATCACACTGTCCCTGTTTGTGAGCACAAGGTCCAGTATTGTCTTCTGCCAAGTTGGTTCCATGACCAGCTGCTTGAGGAAGGCACCCTGAAGGGAGTCCAAGATAAATCTGCTTCTAGCTGATGCGGCTGCTGGGATGCTCCAGTCCACATCTGGAATATTGAAGTCTCCAACCAGTACTACCTCACCCTTGCCTACCATCCTTTGGATGGCTAACATCAACTCCCTATCTGTTTCTTCCTCCTGGGCTTGTGGTCTATAAACCACACCTGTGTGGATGGCTGGCCCCATTTTCCTTTCCAGCTTAACCCACAGTATCTCTCCCCCATTTTGTTCCTCCTGGATCTCTGTGGCCTTTATGTCATTTTTCACATACAGTGCCACTCCTCCTCCCTTCCTACCTGCCCTGTCTCTTCTGAATATGTTGTAGCCAGGTATGGCCATCTCCCAGTCATGGTTATCATTACACCAGGTTTCAGTGATGGCCACAATGTCCAGGTCTGACTGCACCATGACAGCCTCCAGATCCTCCATCTTGTTGCTAAGGCTCCTGGCATTGGCACACATGACTTTCCATGATTTGATCTCCCTAGACTGTTTTGCTGTTCTACTCCAGCCCCTTCCTTGGTTGTCCTTTATCCCTGGTTCTCCCTGCTGTCTGCCCTTCTGCTGAATTTTGCCCCTTTTCTGCCTATCCACCTCTTGGGCACTAATCTCCATCTTTTACACACTGCTTTGTAGAGATAGCCACTCCTCCAGTTCACTGGTTCCACTGCTAGCTGTGAGGGGTGAGCAAGTAGGTACCCTCCTTGCTGGCCTGCCACCCCCCTTTGCTAGTTTAAATGCTTGTCAATGTAGCATTTAAACTTATCATTGAGTGCTTGGATTCCTCCAGGATGGATGCAGGCCGTCAGGCTTGAACAAACCTCCATCCCTCCAGGTGGGTCCCCAGTCACCAATGAATCCAAACCCTTCCTCAGAGCACCAGTTCTTCAACCATGAGTTAAAGTTCCTGATACTGTAGCATAAAAGATAATTTGGTTTTGTATTCCACCTTTCAAACACTCTGTATTCCAAAGAGCTTTACACAGGTCTATCTTCATTCTGCAGGGACTATAGAACAGATTAGAATAGAATTGGGTTTGTATATATCATCACATACACTCTGCCTCCTTAAGTGCTTTGCAAAGTGAAGTAAACAGATTTGGGTTTGGTGCAGAACAAAACTGGGCACTCATTCCTTACTGAAATACACACACAATAAATTACTGTAAAAATGAACTTTTATTAAGATGACAAGGTGCATATGATTAAAAGTAGCCCACAAGCAAGCAAAACACCTGAAACATTTCAGAAAAGTTGCTTCCTCAAAGGGTCTCAACTATACAGCTGACACTTCTAAAACACATAAGAATGTAAAGAGAGTTTACATCAGTTCTCACAAGTGCAAGCTTACTAGACCCAAGAATGTATGTACAACAATGAAATCAGTGCAACATGAAAAGGGGAAAAGTGCTATTAACAAATTAATAATTCAGCTAAGCTATATATAGTTATGTTATTAAACATTATTTTACAATACGTACAACATCTCTAATTTATAGCTTCTCTCTTGTAGTTACAGTATGTTGTTATGCATTATTTTACAATACCTATGTTTCTGATTTACAGCTTCTCTCTTATAGTTATGTTGTTACATATTGTTATTTTGCAATACTTACAATGTCTCTGATTTAAAGCTTCTCTCTTATAGTTATATTGTTAAGCATTGTTAGTTTACAATACTTACAATGTTTCTGATTTAAAGCTTCTCTCATCATGACTCAAGTGTTTGAAATTTGCAGCAGGATCCATTCACATTGCATTATAATGAACGGGGGACCTGTCTGAAAAACAAGAACAAGATACATCTATTCCTTATTTTATTGACTTTTTGTTGCAGGTTCCTACCTGTATCTTAAAAAAGATGCCAGGTCAAAATTAACATTCAGGCCTGGACATTCCCTCACTCCCAAAGTAAAGATCCAAATGGTTTCCTTTTGGAGGATTAAATTATCTCAACACCTTCCCCCCCACTTTTCAGTTTAGAAACACCCTATCAATGCTCCTTAATCTGTTGCCATCTTCCTCTGGTGCCCTAGCATTTTTTATAGGTAATGCTGCAGCATATTCCTGGCATATTCCTCATTGCCACCAGTGATGGCCCTGCAACACTTTCCCACTATTGTTCTCAGTTTCTACTCATATTACCTACATACAGGTAAAATTTACTGCAGGTATGCATGCTATCTTTTCCTTTTAGAGAGAACAGCTTTAGGTGCTATAGCCCTTTCTCATATGTCATGTTATCTTGCTCTCTAATCATTTTTGTAGGTCTGTGCTGTACTTTTTCCAGTTCATTTATGTCTTTGCCAGAATTAAACATAATATCTCAGATGTGGTCTAGCCAGTGCCTTGTACAGTGTCATCATTACCTCCTTTTCTCTACCCTCCCCCTCCCTTTTACATGAATACAGATTGTACCAGTCCGGGCAATTGTAAACATTTTAGTTTTGCACCTTAGTTGGCAATGCACTAAAAACCTTTGGACATTTTCCACATTATGAGTTAAATTTTCCGGTGTGAATTTTGTTTCAGACACATAAATCATATGCTGAATGCTACAGTATAACAGAGGCCCACTGAAAGGGGTGCACTTACTGCTTTAGGATAATAGATTCAAATACTACAGTTGTGGCATTTTGAAGCTGGTAGTCTTTTTTTGGTATTTCCCAGTTTCTGCAGCTTGCAGCAATATTTTATCTTAGAAATCGCCAGCTTGTTTCTCATTCTGATGAACTAGTCTGTGGAAAAATCTGACAGTTTCACGGATAAATCCAAATAGGTGCAACAGATCATATTCATACATCATAGTAAGTACAAGGCATTGTTGAGAAAGATACATTAAAGACATTTCTTTAAGCAGATGATATACTGGTATACATCAAACATCCTGACTTCTCTTCCTCTACTATTTATGCTCTGTCTGCTTTCCTGGCAAAATAAATTTCAACCTGCAATTACTGTCTCTCCAGTGGTATGTCTCAATTTTAACCACTGTATTATTGTCCACTGTATGTCATTTTTGCTGTATGTATCTAATCCCTGGTCGCCCCTGAAAAAGGGACATTTGGTCTCAGTGGGTTTACCCAGTTATAAAATCTAAATAAATAAATAAAATAAATAATCAATAAATATTGTAAATACATTTGCAGAGATGTTTAATACATGTCTTGGGCTGACAAAAATAGAAAAGATTAAAAATCAAGAAGGTCCAGTTGCCCTCAGAGAAAGGCAGACTACACCTCCAAACACCACATTTTTAATAACTGACTTTAATTTTATCTAGACCATATAAATCCTGAACTACAGCCACCTGCAGTAGATAAAAATTACTGGAAGACATTTATGCCAAACCAGACTCTATTAAATATATATTTTTTCTTCAGTTAGTGGCAAAATATAAATCACATTTTTCTATTTTAGCAGCAAATCCAGGATCCAGAGAGGGTCCTTTGAGGTTACGAGGGTCGGAAACAGGCACCCTCCCCCACCTCCCAAGACCATCATCAGGTATGGCACTGAGCACAGGCAGGCCAAGCTGTGGAGCTGCAGGACTGTGGCACAATTAGGACTTGTGTTTTTGTTTGAATATTTCTGTTAACCCATGCATGGAGATAGTTTATTTTACCTAGGAATTCCATCGCTGTTTGCACTAGCTACAAGCCATTCCCAAATGTGCCTTAAGGATCTATTAAAGGAGTCTTTTATTTAATTTTACTTTGCATCGAATGTACCTGTATGTAAATTAATACCATGATAGGATACTTAGCTGTAACACTGACTGCCTGCTTCTAGCAACTGTTCCAAAAGAAAAAACCTTTATTTAATGTAATGTTACATCGGGGACTATAAAATTAATATCCCAATGGGATACTTAGTTGTAACACTAACTGTCAGCTTCTAGCAACTGTTCCTAAAGAAAAGGCCTTCATTTAATTTATTTTTACATTGGGGACTGTAGTGTGTGCACTGTGCATAGTATGGGTAACAGTAGTGCTGGCTTAAAATGCTCCTGAAGAAAAAAAACAAAAAAACAAAAAGTAAAACACTGCTGTGCCCTAAAATTATAAACAACTCCTCCCCTTGCAGCTCTGATTATATAAATCTCTTACCTGCTCTACTTTCCAAAGCTCATTCAGGATGCAGAGAGGGTCCTTTAGGTCATGAGGACTGGAAAGCAGGCACCCTCCCCCATCCCCCAAGACCACCATCAGGTACAGCACTGAGAGCAGGCAAGCCACGCTGTGGAGCTGCAGGACTGTGGTGCATTTAGGACTTGTGTTTGCCCTGCCAACACTCTGTGTCAGCTCCCCATTGCCCCCACCACCACCCTTGGTCAACATGACCTTATATAGGGCTGAGACATCGAACTGAACCAATAGGGCTGAGGCTGAGTCCTGAACCAATCAGCCCACTTCACCATTAGCAGCTTATAGCCTTTCACCACTTGAGGCAGCACTGTCCTGCATTCCCAATCACTGATTCCCCTTGTCTCTTGCATAACACTTTTATATTATTTTTTTTTCTTCTTCCTTTCTACTATCTCTCCTAGCAACCCTATTCCTATGTCACCAGAGACAGTTTCTTCACTGCTTCCCAATCCCTGGCATTTTTCCTTGACCGCAGCACACCAGCACTAGAATGCTTACTTTAATCCTCGCTTTCGTCATCCTCCTCCAGGGACTGCCCAGTCCTTCACCCATGGTTTATTTTTCTTGTACCTCCTTGCACCCCAGCTCCCACCTACTTTCCCACTCACTGTAGTGCAACTGCCCTCCCCCTACTCATCTCCCAGCTATCACCTCCCAACACCACCCACCATGTCCAATTATGTTCCTCTCCTTCCCTACCCTCATCTCCCTGACCATCCCTTGTTCAGGTGGCACCTCCATTAAGAAGCATCATGCCACAACCAGCAAGCAGAGAGTTCTGGCCATCCTCAGAATCTTTGCTCTACTGCTTCTTATTTCAGGCAATGTTCATCCCAATCCAGGCCCCACCTCATGCAGTCCTAGTGCCTCACACCATGGGCTAGTATGGCTGCAGTGAATATCTGCAGCCTGCCCAAAAAGTTAGCACCACTACAATGCTGGATGCTGCAGCATCAACCAGATGTGCTAATCCTCATTGAAACCTGGCTGTCAAAGAAAGTCCTTGACTCCTTTGTCACAGATCCGACAGAAATGGCAAATGGGGAAGGGGGGGTGTGCATGTTACATCCGAGACTCACTGCCATGCCAAAACCTACCGACACCCTCCCTGGATCACAGGGCACAAGTCCTGACAATAAAACTCACACCAGACCCCACCAGAGCCCCTGTAACCATTAGTGTGGCTTATGTCCCACCACAAAACCAAGCCCCAGCTATTCAATTCTTGGCCAGCTATATCTCCAGCTTTCCACTCAAAACAGAGCACATTATCTTAGGGGATTTTAATGTGAACTGGTTATCGAGCTCAGCCTCCACTATAAAAGACATCCTTTCTACACTAGACCTGGCACAGTTAGATAACCAGCCAACCTGGGTGAATCCCAGAAATGGATTAAGCACCCTCATTGACCTGCTACTCAACAATCGCCCAAACAGAATTTCAAACCTAACTGTACTCCCAGATGCATTAAGTGGCCCCCCTCCACATCACAGAAACATAGAAACATAGACTTTGACGGCAGATAAGGACCACTTGGCCCACCCAGTCTGCCCATTTTCCTACCTACTGGATAAGCTTCAGATTCTAGTTAACCAACAGCCCACTTCCTGACACCCCCCACTACAATTGCCTTGTGTCTGTCCCATGCATGTTTGAATTCCCCCACTGTTTTAGCCCCAACAACCTCCCCAGAAGGCAGTTCCACGATCCACCACTCTCTCCGTGAAAAGATTTCCTACATTACCCCTGAGCCATCCCTCTATCTTTTAAATTGTGTCCCTTGTTCTTACACATCTCTTTTCTGAAAGATGCTACCCTCCTGGACTTTGTTGATTCCCTTGAGGTACTTGAACATTTCTATCATGTCCCCTGTCCCTCCTTTCATCAAGGGTATACATATTCAGCTCTCTCAGTCTCTCTTCATATGATTTCTGATGCAGACCCTGCACCATTTTAGTTGCCCTCCTCTGGACTGCTTCCATCCTGTCTATGTCCTTGCATAGATGAGGTCTCCAAAACTGCACACAGTACTCCAGTTGGGGTCTCACCAACTGTCTGTACAGAGGGATAACCACTTCCCTTTTTCTACTTGTGATGCCCCTTCCTATGCATCCCAGTATCCCCCGGCTCTCCTCACTGACTTCTCACATCACTTACCCACCTTTAGATCATCCGATATGACTACCCCCAAGTCCAGTTCCATTTTTGTTGTTGTTAGTACCTCCCCTGCTATTGTGTACTCTTCTCCTGGGTTTCGGTTTCCCAGGTGCATTACTTTGCACTTCTTTGCATTGAATCTAAGTTGCCATATGTCTGACCATTCCTCCAACCTTGCCAAGTCCCTTCTCATCCTTTATACCCCCCCTTGTGTATCAGCTCTGTTACAGATCTTTGAATCATCTGCAAAGAGGAATACCTTCCTCCAGACCCTCTGCAATGTCACCTATAAAGATGTTAAAGAGGACTGGACCCAGTACTGAGCCCTGAGGTACTCCACTAGTGACCCCCCTTTCTTCAGAATGTGTGCCACTCACTAATACCTTCTGTGTCCTGTTGTGCAGCCAGTTTGCAACCCAGGCTACCACCCTGGGACCCACTCCCAAGCTGGCTAACTTGATTATTAATCATTTGTGCAGGACTGTGTCAAATGCCTTGCCAAAGTCTAGGTAGGCCATATCCACAGCCCCTCCCTGGTCTATTACTTTGGTCACCCAGTCAAAGAAATCTATTAGATTTGTCTGACATGACCTTCCTGCTGTAAATCCATGCTGCTTTGGGTCCTGTGCCCCACTGGCCTCTAGGTACTCGACAATTCTTTCTTTCAGAAGTGATTCCATCATTTTCCCTACCACTGAGGTCAAACTTACAGGTCTGTAGTTTCCTGCTTCATCTTCACCTGGTCATGTCAGCAGCAAATACCCCAACCAAACAGTTCTAACTGATGCCGTTTTCAACCTGGAGGCCTCACTAAACTAAGGAGACATCTTTCCAGTGTGATTGGTACCCCATCAGCCATGCCCCTTCCATAGATGAAGCCCTTGACTACTTCACTAGCACATTCAACAAAGCATGTGATAGATTTGCCCCCCCCATCACTAAGGTTCAGTCCAAAAAACATAATGCCCCCTGGGTCTCACCAGCACTGCTTCAGCAACTAAAGAGCCGTGATGATCTCTGGCACAAAGCAGTTGCCTCTTGTGTGCAGGTGGACAGGCTTGCCTACAAGGCAGCTCGGAACAAGTGTACCTGGGCTATTAGGATGGCCAAATCTAAGTACTATAAATCCATCCTTGCCTCCTTGTGTGGGAATGTTAGGTTGTTCTGGGACAACTTAAAGGAACTGAATGGAAACTCCAGGTTGCCACCCCCTTCCAAGCTAACTGTCAACAATAATACTACCTCAGACCCACTTACCATCACCAGTTGCGTAAATGCTGCATTCTCTGATCTGAGTGCAGTTCTTCTGAACAACTTTTTCGTTCCCATCCCTGAGACCCCTGAGCCAAGCAATACCTACCCCCCTTCTACCTCAGGGTTATTACAATGAGTGAAGCGAGGCCATACCTTGTAAATGCCCTCGGGGGCTCAAACTACTGCAAAGAATCCTTTGATATGAAAATCCTTAATTTGGTACTAGACTCGGTGCTCTCCCCCCGACCGATCTCCTTGACCTCTCTGTATGCCTAGGGCAGTTTCCAACTGACTGGAAGATGGCCACTATCACCCTAATACTGAAGAGTAGGAACCCCACCTTACCCAATAATTACCGGCCCAACTCTATTCTCCCTCCTCTCTCAAAAGCCCTAGAAAAAATCATTGCCACCCAACTCACAGACTACTTGCTTGCGCACAACATACTATGTAGGGAACAACGTGACTTTAGAGCTGGACACAGCACAGCAACCACCCTCTTAGAGTTCTCCAACTCTTTGCACAATGCCCTAGATAAGAAACACCTAGCAGGAGCTGTATTCATAGACCTGTCGAAAGCTTTTGATACTGTCTCCAACACCTCACTCCTAAATACTCTTCGCCTCACTGGTCTGTCCCCTGGACCCATCGCATGGTTTACAAGTTACCTCTCAAATTGGTCTCAATGTGCTAAGATAAACAGCACTCTTTCATCTACTCTGCCAGTCTGCTTGGGGGTCCACCAGGGCTCCATCCTTGGTCCATTATTATTCAGCATCTTCCTGAACACCCTGCCTAAATCCTGCCCATGTAATCTACTCTTCGCAGATGAAGCGGTACTGTTTGCCTCCCACTCAGATCCCACAATCCTTCAGTCCTCCTTGCAACTTGCCTTCAACCACATCAAAAACTGTTTCACTGACCATATACTGGGGGTCAATGTAAAAAAGACTAAGTTAATGCTCTTTGTCCACCAACAGAGCAAGGACTACGATGCCCAGTTAACAATCTTTTCCAAAGCCCTCCTCCGGGTGGAACAGGTCTATACCTATAAATACCTAGACCTTACTTTTGATCCCAACTTCTCATTCCATCCACATATCAGTAATCTTTCTTCAGCCATAAATATACACACAAGACTGCTGTATCGGCACAAAGCCTGCCTACCGCCAGAGACCCTAAACCTTGCTGTTACCTCCTCTGTTCTCTCTCTCTTGTAGATTATGGGCTAACCGTCTACTCATCCGCTGAGCGCACTGTTCTAAATAAAATCCACCCAGCCATCAACAAAGCCTATAGGCTCCTCACTGGAGTAGATAAGTGTACCCACAGCTGCACCCTGTATGCCCTAACAAATATCCTCACCCTAGATGAAAGAGTACTCTATTAAACATGTCTCCTCACTAAAAAAATTCAACTAGGCCTTAGCCCCACTGGAGTTTCTGCCTCCCTCCACATTGCTCATACCTCAGCAAACACCCATTCAGCAGATAAACTGATGTGGACTGTTCCCAGGGTGGCAACCTCTCTAGCCCAAAGGTCATTTCCCTACAGAATGCCGTCTTGGTACAATGAACTCTCTCCAGCCGTTACCTCTGTCTCAAGACTAGGCCCCTTCAAAATAGCCCTCAAAGACCACATACTCTCCACCCATCACTGCCAATGTGCTGCTGCTTAACACCACCAATACCTGGCCACCGGGACACTACCAGACCTGCTCGGGCCTGCTTCAGTGATGGAGCAGGGATTGAGATGCCAGTTGGTGCTTATAAACCTGCATATAAACCTTCTTTATCACCTATACCACACAGAGAGAACTTGAGCTAAAGTTCTTTTATTCTACTGCTGTTAATGTAATGACTGTTTTATTGACAATGTTGGTATCCCAACTGCTTGCACCATTGCAATTATAGGCTCCTTAATTGGACCTGTCTAGCTACTTAATTGAATAGGTACCACAATCCTATTGTTTGTACTGCTCATTGCCAATTACAAGCTTCTTATCCGGAATTGTATAGCTACCCAATTGTATAGGCTTGACTATACTGTTCATACCCTGTTTTTTTTTCTCTTCCTTTTCCTCATTGTGATATTGTACACTGCTTGTTACTGATCTGTTTTGTACTCTGACGTGGAGCTTTTGTAAATGAGTCCCTGACTCAAAGGTTGTAAATCCAATATCTTCAATAAATAAATAAATAAAATCATAACTTAAAAAATATTGTGACACAATCTTTGAGGACACATACACACATTAAGCAATTGTCATTAGCAAATCTGTGACAAAGGTATAAAATAAATGAGAAAACAGAAATAAATGACTGTATGAACAGACTAAAGAAATAATACATGGAAACTAGTTTCTAATCTCTGCAGCTGTCTCATAAAATGGGTCAAACCTGAGTACCACTTGAAAGAGAGATGACCTACTAAATTAAATTTCAATTATTTGACTCACTTGGGAGAAAATGTTACACTCATATTAAACTGACTACCCCAATGCACAGTTATGGTCAACCCAATTAAAATTTATAAATAGAACTTAGTATTGCCCAGTGAAGATTAATTAAGCAATAAGGCACAACAGGGTGTGAGTTATTGTGTAATAACGTCACTCCTGGGTTGGGCCGAAGCATGAGGCAAAGCTGAGTGCTTCTACCACCCCAGGAGTGACGTTATTACACAATAACACACACCCTGGAGTTTCTATTGCTATTATACAATGGCTCATTGTGTATTGCAGGTGTGTTTTAAAAAATTCAGACAGGCAATTTGCTTTTAAAATTTAGTTTACTTTGTAAAATTTTATTAATTAGCAGTTTGACAGAAAATAGTCCCTTAACAGTGAATAGGACTTGAAATTAGCTTAAATATAATACTTTAAAATCCCTTAACAGTGAAGAGGAATTGAAATTAGCTTAAATATAATACTTTAAGATTAGATATGTTAATTATTTCATTTTAAAATCAACAAAACTATTTTGAGCACTGTGCTTTAAGAAGCAATTGAACATTGTGCTTTTTAAACTTATTTGTAGGGTTATTTGTAGAAGTTGAAGACACAATTACTGTTACCCTGTATGTTGAAGCAGTCCTTGTTTTGTGTTGATGAGGAAGAACTGTTACTGTTGGTGCTTGGTTGCGGCGTGGTTGCAGACGTCCCGGGTTCAGATGTCCCGGGTTCATTTCCTGCGTTGGGTTGAAGGTTTCCTGGTTGGATCAGTGATGCGTTTGATTGCTTGGTGGTGCTTTGTTTCGTGGCGTGGGATAGAATTTCACTCCAGGTTTGTCTCTGTGGCAGTTTTGCACTCCAGTGGGATTTGAGGGACATTTCATTTTTATGTCCAGTGACGGACATAATTTCCCTGGTCTGAAGTCTGGCATTGGAGAGAAGCTGAACGGTGATTGCTTGCAGGCTGTGATTCATATATTTTGTTGTTAAGCCTGTGAGCTTGCAAATTCTTGGGAGCATGCTGCTAAAGTAGTTGACTCCCATCAGTTCTCAGGTAAGCCAGATTTCCTCATTTTTCAGTTCAAATTGTGGCTTTCTTCGTGGGTGAAGGAACAAGCAGGGTGGGTTCGGTGGTAGCTTTGCTAGATATTGTTTGAAGCATTTGACTGGGCAGAATGGGCTCCCAGGGATTTCAAACATGGCCCCGCGGAGGTTCTCTCTGTCATGCTCTTGCACTTTAGAGTGATTTTTAGTTTTCTCATTGAATGCCATGGTGACATAAGTGAATCCATCTTCAGTGTGCTTTACATCAAATGAGTCTGCCTTCAACTGTCTCTGGCCCTCGCATCCACGATGAGCAAAGTGTATCTGTAGTTTGAACCACACTCAGCAGACTAAACCTGCGGCAGTTTCAGGATTCAGGGCTTCAGAGTTTCGTATTTTTTCAAGGTCTATTCGAGTGATTGGAGGATGATGGGTAGCTAGATCTTTGCCCTGTCGCCTGATGTTTTTAAGGTGCTCCACGAAAACGTTGTTTGCTGCTTGAAAATCAGTGCCAGTTATGATATTCATTGTGCTGCTGTTAGGGGGTTCATTCATGTAGCGGTTTATTCCCGCTCTCAAACCAACATAACTAGAAATGCTGTATTCATTTCTACGTGTATTTCTTTTTTTTTTTGCAAATAACTATACTTTATTTTAATAATAACAAACATTACACATCATCCCCTGACCCAATACATCCCTTACATTTGGTACATAAAATGGAATAAGGTACAAAGGTTATATAAGGGAAAAAGAAACCCCACCAACCCATCCCAAATCCCCCACCCACTATGTCTGGCAGCCCAACAAGTGAAGGCATAATAGAATAAATCAAGTGCCATAGGGATCACTATAAAAAAGAGGAGAAGAATGTATCCTAGTATAATGATCCCTTTAGAACCCTTAAGATACAAAACAGAAAGGGATAGTGATTTAGGAAGGGTTAGTAGGCCGGGTTAAAGGCATATGATAATAAGGAAAAAATAAAGGAAACAGAAGGAGAGGAAAAGACTGAGGGGAAGAAATAACCATTCCCTAGGCCACTTCAGTTCCTCTACAGAGAATAAAATGAAATAAAGTTGGTCACCTATTTTGGGATGTGCAGGGCTATACTAGATGGTAGTTGTACTGATAGCCATGTTGTTTTTTAAATGCTGATATAGGTTGCCCTAATATTTATCAAATTTCTTTCCCGAATTGAAAAAAGAGGCCACAACCCTTTCTGCATTCAGGGCTTCCAGGAAAGTATCCCACCATTCTTTACATGAGGGTATACCCTCTCTACACCAGTAGCGAAGAAGTAACAGCTTGGCCACTAAGGTGATTAAAGCTAACTGGTATTTATGAGCTGTGGACGGAATATGAGTAAACTTGCCAAGAATACAGGTCTCGAGGTTAAAATGTGGTACTACGTCACAGAGAGGAGTCATCCATAAACAGATTAAGTCCCAGAATTTAACTACCTTGGGGCACTCCCAGAGTTTGTGTAGGTAGTAGCCAAGAGTTGCCACAATCTTGGCATTTAGGAGACCTGTGTTTGTATATATCGTGAAAGTTTAGCCGGGAAAGATACAGGTTGTGTAAAATATTAAATTGAAGACCCTGTAGTCTATCTTGTTTGATACAGTTATATAGATCCTGCCAGACTTTTTCCAGGTCTCTCCTGGCCAGTTTAGGGACAAATTCACTTTCCAATAGTGCGGGGCAGGGAAGCCTTAGAATCCCTTAGAGTAAGAATAAATTTATAAATTTTGGATATCGCTTTGTTGGATAACGCAAGATCTTTTATTTTCTTTATCAAGCTTCCTGCCTGCTCCTGCCCCTGTCCACCTTTCAGGAAGGAACAAACACAGTTTCGGATTTGATATAGCTGAAACCTATCCTTAGAATCTACTATAAACTTACCCATCAATTCTGAAAATGGGACAGGGTAGCCGCCTGAAACAAAATTGGCAATTCTAGGTTTACTGGAGGAGTTACCCACTCCCCTTCTTAATGGTTGGTTACCGATTAATAGGTTCGGGTTGTTAACAAGAGGTTGCATCAAGTATTTTTTAAAGGGGATATTTAGCAACGAGTAAAGCTGATGAAGGGCTTTAATATCCCAGTCAAGTGGAGTGCCTTTAAGCTTAGACGGGATTTTAGACCAGGGAGAAAAGAGCAGGGACTCTAGATCCAAGTTAACATTTTGGGCCATCAAATCATCTAGGACGCCACTTGCTGCAGATGTCAGAGTTTAGGATGCCCATTGAGCCGACCTTGCCACATGGCTTGCTAAATAATAGATATAAAAATCTGGCAACTGCAGGCCTCCTTCTTCCCAGCGACAGGTGAGTTTTCGATAAGCCCTACGGGGGTTACGGTTCCAGATAAAGTCAGTACAATATTTATGACAAAGGTTGAAAAAAGACTTTGGAAGGTACACGTTGAGGTTAAAAAGGTAATAGGAAATTTTCGGCAAAATCATCATTTTTATTGTATTGACCCTCCCCCAGAAGGATAGGGGAAGTTTGGTCCACCTTCCAAGGTCATCTTTGATCGATTTATGAGGGGTTTAAGGTTCAAATCAAATAACTCTGTTAAATCTTTGAAACTTTTATACCCAGATACGGGAGAAAATTCGCTCTCCAACTCAGGCCCAGGGAGGAACACCAGGTTCGTTGTAAATGAGGGAGAGTGGGTAAAGTAGGTTTTATTCTTGTTCAGTTTGTAACCAGAAAACTCACTAAAACGTGAGATAGTAGAAAACAACTGTGGGAGGGAGATCTGACTATGCCATGTATGGATTAATAAGTCATCTGCAAAAGCGGACACTTTGAATTCAGCATTCTTAATACGCACCCCATGGATACCAGTGTCCATCTTGATGACTCTGATAAGTGGCTCCAGGTATAAGTTAAATAAATATGGTGAAAGGGGGCACCCTTGTCAAGTTCCCCGCATTAGTCGGAAGGGAGGTGATATCAAGTTGTTACAGGAGATCCTCGCAGAGGGGCATGTGTACAGAATCCGAATGTAACCCAGAAAATTGTCTGGGATGCCAAATTTAGAGAGCACCTCAAACATAAACTCCCACTCCACCCTATCGAATGCCTTTTCCGCGTCTAAAGCGACCAGAGAGGCTTCCTTGTCTGGGCTCGCAGACTCCTGTATTAAATAAAACAACTTTCTAAAGTGGTCTGCCGACAAATGACCCACCACAAAACCAATTTGCTCAGGACTTAATAGCCCTATCCAGGCTGATTTCAACCTGTTGGCCAAAATCTTGGCAAATATTTTAATATCAATATTTAATAAGGATATTGGCCTATAGTTCGTCACGAGATCTGGGGGTTTGTCTGGTTTTGGCAGAAGAATAATCCTTGCCTCAAAAAGGGAGTGGTCCTTGATCCCTTCCTCACACCAGAAGGTGAACAAATGGTGTAATAGCGGGACCAAAGTCTCTTTAAAGGTCTTATAGAACAAAGCAGTAAACCCATCCGGGCCTGGTGCTTTGTCAAGTTTCAGACATCAATGGATTGTGAAATTTCTTGAGCTTGAGGGGCCTCTAAGACGTGACTAAGGTCTTGAGAGAGATTAGGAAAGGGATATCTGCAAGAAACTATCTCATTCTAGAAAACGCCTGGTGATGGCGTGCTCACTTGCATATAAGTTCTTGTAAAAGTCAACAAAATGTTCAAGATATCCTCTGGCCAGAGATTATATCACCTGTCTGGGGTGTTTTAACTGGCAACCCATCTTGCCATTGCTCTTTTTCAGCTGCCAAGCCAACATCTTCCCAGCTTTGCTACCTTGCCCTATATAAGATGCCCTCAAACTAGAAGCAGATCTCTCTACTTTCTCTGTCATAGTCACTTCGTACCAAGCTCTTAAGGAAGCAAGTTCTTGCTTCTGGGAGGGGGATCTTAGTTTTTCATCTATGGTGTCCAGGGCCCTAATTCTATCCAAACAATCCAGTGATGAACGTGTAATGTTCTTCTTACGGATTGTTGCCAACCTAATGAACTCACATCTCCATGTGGCCTTCAGTGCCGCCCACACCTGGTCAACTGCTTGTAGTGATCCCCAGTTCACATTAATAGCGTGGAACATGAAAGTTCTGAATTGCTCCAATAAGGAAGAGTCTTTAAATAAGTGGTTGTTAAGAGACCACGAATACAATCTGGGTGGCAGGGAAAGTGAACGGCACCGGAGGCCAATGGAGGAGTGATCGGAAATTACTCGACCAGAAATAGTGACCTCATGAACCAGAGGGAGGATTTGGTGGCTTACTAAAAAGTAGTCTATTCGGGAGTAGCTTTTAGGGACTGGAGAAAAAAAGGTATATTCTCTAGCCTTGGGGTTGACTAAACGCCAGAGATCAGATAATCCTATAGAAGACATAAGTTCTAACATTGCTCTCTGAGCAGAGGATAGGGGGGAGCCTTTAGACCATGAGCGGTCCAAACAATTGGATTGGACCAAGTTCCAATCCCCACCTAAAATTATTGGTTTATCGGCTAAAGGAGCAATAAGAACCACTAGCTGCATAAAAAAAGATGGGGATTCCTGATTAGGCCCGTAAATAGAGCCTAACACTACACTTGCGCCCGCCAATTTACCCACGACCAGGATATACCTACCCTCTGGGTCCGAAATCACTTCTGTTGAAAAAAAGGAACACTATTGGCCACTAGAACAGCTACACCTCTTTTCTCTGTAGAGAACCCACCCAAAACTTGGCCCACCCATCTTTTTTTAGAAAATGAAGCTGTTCAGGGTCATATGGCTTTTTGTAAAAATACAATTGAAGGATTGAAACGCCACCAGATGGTTGAGGACAATGTACTTCTTTTTGTTATCTCTTCCCCCTTTTATATTCCAGGAAATTATATTCAGCTCAGAAACCATATAGAAGACCATAAAAAATAGCACTTAGACTGTTGGGCTGCCAGACCTCCCCTCCCCAATAACCCCAGCTTACCCAAAAACTGGAAAAAGAATACCCTCCCTGTTATCCAAACCCACCCTCTTACCCCAATCACTATAACTAAGCTTACCCCCGACCCCAGGCCGCCTCCAAACTGCTGGACTGTGGCACGCTCCGAAAGTGGGGCCTCTCACTTCGAGAAAGAAAAAAAAGTTGGTTAACTAACCTCTCTCCTCGAGGTTTAATATTAGTATAAAAATCTTAAACAAACATTTTGTTATTTGCCTCAGATGGAATGTACTCGCTTAGGTCCATCTAATTGGCCTCAAAGGAAGTAAACTACAGAAACTAATATTAGGGCTGCATCCACTACCTCATATTAAAATGAATAATGTGGATTGAGTATAGTAGCCCTAAAAAAAATTGGCAAATCCGAGAAGTTGGAACGTTACAACAAGGTTAAACACTAACACCACGTTCTACTAACCAGACCCTTAAAGAATGACTATAGAAACTCGGGGTGCGGGCCTAGCCTGCTAACCCCACTAATCACCAGCAAAGTATAACAAAATTATAGTAGGAGGAGGTTCCCGCTCAACCCCAAAAAGAATGAGGTTAGTTGGGTCTGGTTGAGGAATAAATCTGGCTATCATATAACCGGTGGAATATTTCCCTACAGGGGGTTATCTGAGGGACTGTTACAAGCAGGAGTTCCCATTATCAAATACAGCATAGTCATCTTCTACTACTAGCACTGCTCGGACAATTCTCCTTTGAAACCCTTTAACAAGGAGTACCATTGGAACCCTCTCTAAACATGATAAATATAACCTTAGAAAATATGCCTTAAGTATAGTTAGACCTGTTGCCCTTAATATTAGCTGTAACCAAAAAAGAGCAAACAGATGGATATGGAAGAGTGAAGGAATCGGAGGGAAAGGGGATGGAAGAGGGGAGGGAGGGGAGAGGGGGGAAGTGGGAAAGGGTAACAGGAACGTAATCACAGTAGTCCTTTAAGGTCCATCATTTAGACACTTAGAAGGAAGTCCCATTGTGCCGTAGTGTAATCAGTCCAGATATTCAAATATGTGCTGGAGGTTAATTCAACAGCCGTGCTTTTCAGGTTTTGTGGAAAGGTCAGAATGAGCCTTTTAAGACCTTCAGAGCTTCTTCTGGTGCCTCGAACAGCTTCTTCCCTTCCTTGAGGTAACTGAAAGCAGCAGGGTATAACATGCGGTGCTTTATCCCCGAGCCCAAAGCTTGAAGTAATAGGTCGAAAACTGGCCCGCCATCCTGCTTTTTATAGTTAAATCAGGCACCACTCGGAGTTTCTTGCCCTCCCAGAGGATTGCCGAAAGCTTTCTTGCCTCTTTCAGTATGTGTTCTCTATCGAGGTAGTTCAAAAGTTTAAAAATTATAGGCCTCGGAGGGTCTGCAGGAGGAGGTTTTGCTCTTAAGGTCCTATGCCCCCTTTCAATGATGTATTCCGGTCCATTAGGCGAGGGGCCTATTGTTTTTTTCAAGAATTTTTGAAGGAATACAATCGTGTTTGGCCCTTCCTCCCCTTCTGGCAATCCAAGTAGGACAAGATTATTCCTGCAATTTCTGCCTTCGAGGTCTTCGAGGCGATCTTCTAATTTTGTTAAGGACCTCCTGAGGTCAATCATGGCAGGGCCTTGTTTATCTGCATTGCGCTCCAGCGAGGATATGCGGGCTTCTGCGTCTGTGACCCGATGAGCCAGTTGGGTTAATGCAGGTTTAAAGTCTGCTACGTCCTCTATCAGCTTAAAGAGGGCATCCTTGATGGTCGTAGCTCTCCATAAATTCGCGATGGCATTAGATCTTCTGATGGTGCCGTCGGGGAGATTCACGCCGCTGTTTTCTCCTAGCTGCATTTTGTCATCCATTCCAGCACAACGCTGTAAGTCCTTCTCCGATCGCTTCTCCGGTCTTTCCCAAGGTTATAACTGCGAGCAAGGAGTTGCAAATAGGACGAGAAGTGTTAAATTTTTATATTTTAGAGAGAGCGAGCCCCGTAGACGCTTTCTATGCTTTCAGGCGCATCACCTCCACGTGTATTTCTAATGCTGGTGTAAAACTCGCACAGGATGTTGTTCAAATTTTGTGGTGTTATTATTTTGAAGTTGCACTCTATCTGTTTCTCTGTCAGCCAATCTTGTAGTACTCGTACTGACCAGGCTGTTTGACTTCGGGTGTTCGCTTCATTGCGGTCAGTTTCTATTTTATCTAGTGTGTCTGCTTCTAGATTTACATGTCTTGTTGTTTCTTTTTTTTTTTTTTTAGTACTCACTGTTGTCGTTGTTTCTGGCTGTTTTTTTCCATCAGGAATGCTGAACATTTCATCAAGATTTCTGTCACAGAGCATGTTGAACATCACTTTGAAGCTCATCATAGATCTGAGGTAAGTGGTGTGCTCAGTGATCTAGATGTTTACATTGACAGATGATGAGGTCATAAGCATGCCAGACCTACATACAGTGATATTATTGCTCAATATCATCACTGTGTAGCTGGTGGTAGCCAATCAGATCAAAGGAAATTTCCTTGCCATTGTATAATACTCCATATTCAACAGCTTCTGACTTATTCGACAGATATACAGATACATCTGCCATTCTTGTAATTATGTTCTGGGGTTTTAAGGAACTTAGCCACTACTGAAAGATGATTTACTGTACCAGCACATAGCTAATATTACCCAGTACTACTCTGTTTGAAAAATTTACCACATTAGTAAATTCAAAAAGTTTCAATTGTCTAATACCAAAATCTGATTCTTTTTTGAAGTATTTCTGATAGCAAAAATGCTAATGCATAATAATCAAACAAACACACACACACACACACACACACACACACACACACACACACACACAAAATCAGCATGAACAAATGCAATATTAAACAGTATTCATTTAGAGAATGTATACTTTCATCTGACAAAAGATCATAAATGCAAAGGAATTTGTCCAAAGCAAATACATATTTGAAAAACAAATTATATTTGTTTTACTATTTATTTAATTGGGACAGCCTAGCTGAGATTCAACATCTCAGTTTCAGTGAGATCCTGCTTCTGCCCATTGGTGCAGATGGGTGGCTGCAGTACTTGGAAGTTAATTGACTTGCTCAGGGCTGCAGACTGAGTTTTTGTCTCTATTTGGGTTTGAAGCTGTGACCTTTTGGTTCTCAAACCATTAATTTACATTGCCTGTATATATTGTTTTATAGTTTTCATAGGCTGCCAAGTCTATATAATTATTGGTTTTATTGATCGTCTGTAAGTTTTCAGTTTGTTCAAATCTTCTGAGTTATCGAGCATTGATTATACTGCTAATGTTTTGTTTCTCATGCTATTGGTATTTATACTGCAAATATATAAACCCAGGGCAACCCAACTGAGACACCACATCTTAGTTTCTTGTAAAAACAGAAACAAGGCACTGCGTCAGCATGTGGTCTAAAAGCAAAACAAAATGGTCATATTAAATGCATGCTGAAAATAGAAAACAGAGTTGAAAATCTATGTTTCAACCTTAGGTCTTCTTCAGGAAATATCTTTTTTTTTATTATTATTTTATTTTAGTCTTTGGTAACCGGGTAAGGCCCACTAGGCACAAGTGCCTGTTTTCAGTGGTGACCTGGGAGCACTGGGTGGTTAAGTGACTTGCTTAGAGTCACACAGTATGCAAGTGGAGGTTGTGAGAATCAGACTCAGGTCTGGTCTGTTGGATGTACCAAGCTCATTCACACCTCGTTCCTCTAACCTCTAGGTTATACTGCCACTCCAAAGTTAGTGTAGAGGGAGGTAAAATGAGGTATATATATATATATAGATATATATATATATATATCTATATATATATATATATAGACAAAGAACCACAGCGTGCAAGCAGTGAAGAAATGGTTACCCCAAAGGGCATTGGCAGGAAAGCCAAGTTTCAAAGGGAAGCCAAGTTTCAAAGAAATACAGATGTTGTCACCCCTGCAAACTGTGCGAAAGGCCTTTTGCCACCATGCATTTCTGCTTAAAGTTGAACCAGCATAATATTCTGTGGTGATTTGCATATGCAGCCAATGATGCTTTGCATTATGGGGGCATGTGTGATTTTGTATTTTATATATATATATGTGTATATATATAGATATATATATATATATATATATACACATATAGGGAAAGAGAAAGGGGGAGGCTCAGGGAGAAGAAGCGATAAATGGCAAGATTAAGAGAGAATCTGTGAAACAAAAAGGTGATGATGGGAAAGATAAAGCAAAATAGGAGTGAAAGAGTTAGAGAGGTCCCCAGGTGGGGACTAATTAATAGGGCCTAGTAAGAAGGCTGAAAGGTGACAAATGTGGGGGAAGGAGACAGAGATGGAGACTTATGGTGAAGATGAAAAACAAATTAAATGTGTACAGATACAAACAGACTTTAGGGAAAATAAGGGGTGGCTGAAAGATGTTAGTGGAAAATAAGTCTATCATTTAAACCAAAGGGCTGCTGGGAGCCAAGGAGGATGATTAGCTTGGCTTCAATGTTTTTTCTATGGTTAGAATCCCAGAAACCCTGCTGAAGAACACAAACAGAAAGGCCGCTGACACTGTGGTCCCTGGAGATAAAGTGGGAAACAATGGGTTTAGCAGTGTCAGCATTCCTGACTGCTCTGTAATGTTCCCTGAAATGGTCAGCAAGGCACCTACCAGTCTCTCCAATGTAAATAGCTGTACACTTCCTGCAAAGAATACAATATACCACATTAGTGAAGGTGCATGAGAACTCCTTGGTGATGTGAAAAACACGTGTAGGCCCACGAATTTCAGTCACACTGGAAACAAATTTGCAGGTGTAGCAGCGAGTCCTGTTGCAAGGTTTAGTACCTGGTAGGGAGGAACTGTTAGAAGTAGGTAGGCTGTTTTTGACCAGGAGATTCTGCAGGTTAGATGGCCAGTGGTAAGAGGCAATAGGCAGTTCTGTAAAGGAAGCACCAATGTTAGGGTCAGTTTGCAAAATGGGAAAGTTACTGGTGAAAATCCTGTGAAGAGAAGGTCTGCTGTGATGGAAAGGAAGCACTAGTGGAATTCACTGTTATTCTTGTGTGACAGTATCCTTCCTGCAGGGGTCAAGGTTACGGCACATGTTACTGACCCGGGAGAGTGCTCTGTCCACTGTGCTTTTAGGGTATCCCCTGTTGATACAAAAACTGTGCATTATTTGGGTCTGCTCAGCAAAATCTTCTTCTTCACTGCATAACCTGCGAAGCGTTAGGAACCTGCCAGACCTCTAAAGCAGTAGGTAAGGCTAGGGGGGTGTTAGGGTGTATTAGTAGGGGTATCATAAGTTGTAAGAGGGAGGTAATAATCTCTCTTTACAAGACACTGGTTAGGCCCCATCTGGAGTACTGCATGCAGTATTGGAGGCCACACCTTCACAAGGACATTAACCAAATTGAGGCAATCCAGAGAAGGGCAACCAAAATGGTGCAGGAACTGCATCAGAAGACATATGAGGACAGATTAACATACTAACATACTAAAATGGCAGCAGAATAGGCCTAACGGTCTTTCGTGTCTGCTCGTTTGGTCAGCCCCAACCCTGGGTGCTGACCTTGCTGTCCCCCTCTCCTTCTCTGGCTTCTCCCTTCCCAGTTCCGGATATTCTTGCTGCATTGGATTTTGCTTCCAGAACCCTTCCCCTGTACCTGTCCCACCCCCTCTTGAACCCCTCCACTGTCTCTGCCTCCACCAGCCCCCTAGGCAGTGCATTCCATGGCTCCACCACCCTCTCAGTGAAGTAGCACCTTCTCCTTTTTCCCCTGAATCTTCCCCCCTCCAGCTTCCACCCATGCCCTCTAGTGGCCCCTTCCTCCTTCCTTCAAAGCACCCTGACTGTTCCTCCCCATTTACCTCTTCATGTACCTGAAGACCCTATCATGTCCCCCGGTCCTCTCTCTCTTCCAATGTGTACATATTTAGCTCTTTTCGAGCCTCCTCCTCATAGGTCCTGTCCCCCAAGTCCCAAATCATTTGGTTGCCCTCCTCTGGACCCTCTCAGGAGGTTAACGTCCCTCTTTAAGTGTGGCCTCCAAACTGCACGCAGTACTCAAGGTGCGGCCTCACCAAGCAGTTATACAGAGGAGTATCACTTCCTCCTTCTGGAGGTGATCCCCTAGCGATGCATCCCAGCATCCTGTTGGCCTTGGCTGCTGCTCTCCTACAAGTCTCAGAGTTGTTCATCTTGACATCCACCACCACCCCAGGTCCCTCTCAGCCATCGAGACTTGTAGCATTCCCCCTAGGGTGTACACTGGCCTGGGCTTCTGGCCCCAGGTGGAGTACCTTGCATTTCCCTGCATTGAACCTCAGCTTCCACTTTCTAGACCATCTTTCCAGAGCCTCCAGATCCCTTGTGGGCCACCCTCCTCCTCCCATCCACCACCGCCCCCAGTTTCGAGTCATCTGCAAAGAGACTCATCTCACTCCTGATTCCTGTCCTTATGTCAAGATACATAGGCGTTGAACAGAAGGGGCCCAAGGACTGATCCCTGTGGGAACCCACTAATGACCCTCCTTGGGGATGAGACTATCCCACCAACTACGACCCTCTGGGTCCGGTTCTGGAGCCAATTGCCTATCCATCTGATCATCTGGTTCCCCACCCCCATTTCTCCCAGCTTATCCAACAGGCCCACGTGAGGAACAGAGTCAAATGCCTTGCTGAAGTCTGGAAAGAGGACATCCACTGGTCTACCCAGGTCCAAGGCACTTGTCACCCAGTCATAGAACTCTACCAGGTTTGTCTGACACGATTTCCCCAGGATGAATCCATGTTGTCTATCGTCCAGGCACCCTGACTTATCCAGGTCCCCCCCTAGCCTCTCCTTGACAATGCCCTCCATCACCTTGCCCACCACTGATGTCAGGCTGACAGGCCTGTAGTTCCCTGCCACCTCCCTTGATCCCCCTTGTGGATAGGCACTATATGCGCCACCTTCCAGTCTTGGGGCACCCACCCTGTCCTCAGAGAGATGGTGAAAAGCTCTGCCAGGGGTTTCGCCAGGACATCTGCAAGTTCCTTCAGCACTCTGGGATGTAATTTATCCGGCCCTGGTGCTTTCTCCGTCTTAAGGGAGCTGAGGGCTTCCCTCACTCTCTCTGCTGTGATTTCCACTTCCAGTACCTCTTCTCCCTGCTTAGTCCTCCTCCCACCTGCCAGTGATGCCTCCCCCTCTCCCCAGACCTGCCAATCGGTAAGGGTCCCCCCCTCCTCAGTATCTCTGTCTCCTCCCATGTATGATGCAGCACCCCCATTTTCCCTGGTGAAAACTGAGGTGAAGTACTCATTTAGTACCTCAGCCTGCTCCCCCGGGTCTTGTGCCCATCTCTCCCCTGATTTAACCCTGCTAATCTGCCCCTTCATCCTTCGTTTTCCTCAATGTATCTAAAGAACCGCTTGTTCCTCTCTTAATTTCCTGGCCAGGTTCTGCACCTTCCTTGCCTTAGCCTGCCTCACCACTCTAGTGGCCCTTCTAGCCATCAACTCGCACTCCTCGATCCCTTTCACCCTTGAGCACTTGAATCGCTTATAGGCTGCTTTCTTCCCGCACCACCTCCTGGACCTCCCTGGTCCACCAACAGGGTTTTGGGCCCACCATTTTGTCTTACTCTTGCACAGGTGCTGGTAGCATTCTGCACCCTCTCCTGATGATTTTCCACCTACTATCAGCGTCCATGTCTGACCCAATCCCATCAAATGCTCCTTAAGGATCCTTCCCATTTCCTTAAATCCGCCCCTGAAGTCGGTACTTCTGCCTTTGTGCAGCCTTCACCCCTCCTAGGTCCAGGCAGAACCAGACCTTGGCATCACCCCGCCAATGGGTCCCTTACCTCCAGGCCCCAATCTGGTCACTGTCTGCCAGGACCACATCCAGTACTCAGGCTCCTGGTCGGTTCCCTCACCTGCTGAGTTAGGAACGCCTTGAAAGACATCCAACAACCTCTGTTCCCTGGTCTCAGAGGATGTCATAGTCTCCCAGCCTGTTCCTGGCATGTTTAAGTCCCCCAACACCACCACTGTTCCTCTGCCCAGTCTGCAGTGTCTCCTAACATCTGCCACTAGACTGTCCTCCAGCTCCTCCGCCAGGGCAGGTGTCTATACCACCCTATTTTTACTCTCTTGCCTCCCTTGTTATCAAGGTGACCCAAATCGCCTCCACGGTTCCCTCCGCCTCCCACTCCCCTATGCCAATGCGGTTTTTGATTATCATTGCTACCCCTCCTCCCTTTCCCTCCCCCCTGTCCTTTCTGAACATAGTGTAACCCTCCAGGTTCAGGTCCCAGTCATGTCTTGCAGTGGCCCAAGTCTCAGTGACCGCTGCCACATCCACTGATCCCTCAGTTAGCATCGCCTGGAGCTCAGGCATTTTATTGCCCAAGCTCCTAGTATTTAGCAGGACTACCTTCCACCCTTTCTCTATAGTTCCATTTCCCTTTCTCATGTTCCCATGGGGATTCTGTTTTCCCCTGGTCTGCACTTTGCCAGTCGGCTTTTTCCTGCAATCCTCCTGGTCCCCAGGGGGGTGGACAGAGTCCCTCCTTTATCGGCACCCCCTTGACAGCCTTTTCTCCCATCCCACCCCCCTTCACAAGTTTAAACCCCACTTTTCACCAATGAACCCCTCTATTTTCAACTTAAGGATTCCCTTCCCCTCCAAATTGAGATGTAGTCTATCTCTAGCATACAGCTCCTTATCCGCCCAGGTCTCCCCCCAATCCCCCATCAACCCATACCCTCTGGCCTCACACCACTCCCTGAGCCACTGGTTTATCGCCCTAATTTTCCTTTTGTGTTCCCCACTAGCCCTTGGTACTGGCAGGATTTCTGAGAAGGAAACTGTGCATCTTATGTCCTGAAAGACCCTGGCGAGCTCCCTGAATCTTGCCTGTATCTCTAGCTCGCTATTTCCCTCAATGTCATTTGTACCCAGGTGGACCAGTATGTCTGGGGAACCCCCACAATCCTTTGCCAGCTGATATACCTCGTGCTTAGCCCTGTGCACCGTTAGTCCAGTGAAGCATCTTGTTCTAACTGGCCAGTGCTCCTCCCATCCCATTTGATACCCCTGATCATAGAATCCCCCAGCAGGAGCACTCTGACCACTTCTTTTCCTCCATTCCCCTTCCATGTCCCTCATCCTTTCTACAGGCCCCTCCACCCAGCTGGCTCCTTGTTCCTCCCTATATGGGTGCCACATGCCACCCCTCCTTATTTACCATGGCTACCCCTCCCTCCAATCCTATGCCTCCTCCTCCTGAGTATCCTTCTGTACCTTAATTCCCCTCACTGCTTGCAACTGGTCCTTTCCCCATCTGCTAAACTAGCCTGGCTCATCCTCCCTTCCTTCCTGTCTCCATTTAGTTCCTCCTTGCTCGTCGTGCTCCCCTGGCCTAAACCATCCTCCTTGTACTTCTGGTCCTTCTCCTTTACCTTTCCTCCCAACTGGTACTTCTCCTTGCACTTTCCTCCCTCTTCCCCTTGCCCCTCCTGCTCTGATTCACTGCTCCCCCCATTCTCCTACATTCCAGGTCCCCCTGTTCTTCCTGCTATCTGGCCCTGCCTCCTGCCTCCCACTCCCACTCCTTTCCGTCTCTAACCACCCCTGTCGTGGCTACATCACCCCCTCATCCTTGAGCAGAAGAAGAAAATTAGGTGTTACTGAGTGTAAGGTCTGATCCACCTCCCTGCCTTGCTTCCTTCTGTCCAGCCCTGGCCATTTGCCTACTTCCCTGAGAATGTTGTCCCTCCGTCCCCCCTTTGTGAGGGTCCCCAGTTACCTGCCTGCTTCCTTGGTAGTGTTCTTTTGGACCCCCTCTGCCAGGGTCCCTATGTGACCCCTGAGTATTCTCCTGCACTCCTTTCCCTATGCCCACCCCCAGTGCTTGTGCAACCCTGTGGGAGATTCCCACCCCTTCCCCCAGCTTTTCCTAATCCCGCAACCTCCTCCCTAGTTGTGCTAGTGCAGCACACTGGGCAACCACCAACTTCCAAGCCCAGTCCAGTATCATGGCTGCTCCACACCCTGTGCACCCCACCACCCTCCCAAAGATGCCGCCCCTAATGATGTGTGGTTCCATCCCTTCCAAATAGGTTTCCTTGGGTGAGCCACCAGGTTCCCCCTAGTCCAAGATACCCCTACTGCCTAATCAGGTCACCCACTAATCTTAGCGACAGTCCCACTGTACCACCAGTAACCCTGTTACTAGGTGCAGTACAACACATTAAACTTATAAGGGAAATGAACAACTCCTAAGCTCCTCTCCCCAGCCTTTAAATCCAACCCCAGTGGCTAGAACTACATGAGCTGCACCTGCAGCCTTTTCCTCCAATTGCAGGGCAGGTGTTCCCCCATAAATTCACAGACTTCTGGGAGGGAGGGTCTTGGGCAGACACCTGACTCGAGAGAGAGTGTATCAGCCCTGTGTCTCCCTCAGCCCAGCAGCCAAAGAACCAGGCCCAAGCAAATCCCACCAAATAGGTTTTAAATCAGAAGAAATAGGCCTCTACCAGGCAGCCTGTTACACAGTGAAACATCCACAAAATGAGCCCCACTTACAGCCACCAAATCAGTTTACAAACATCCAGCATCCCCCAAAACAATATCCTGCTAGCTCCTTAGAAGTAAGAAAGAAAAGAACTAACCTACCAAGTAAAATCCACAAGAACCCTGTGAAAACAACAGCAGCAGCTACTGTCCTGGAACACAACTGATCCTGTCCCCTTCCAGTTCTGTTCTCAATTAACAGAGCACAATATGTATACCCTTGAGCAAAGGAGGGAGAGAGGTGATATGACCGAGGCATTCAAACACCTTAAGGGCATTAACAAGGTGAAAGAGTCTAACATGTTTAAATATAAGAAAAATAGCAGGACAAGAGGACACAGCATGAGATTAGAGGGGGGCCGATTACAGGGGAATGTGAGGAAATTCTTTTTCACAGAAAGGTGGTGGATGCATGGAATGGCTTACCACAAGAAGTGGTGGCTATGAATACAGTGCAGGGCTTCAAACAGCCATGGGATAGGCATAAGGGAGCAATACAAATGACTATGAATAGATAGGCCACTGACAGAGCAAAGGCCGATGGTACATTTATAAGGTAGAAAACGAAGTGGGCAGACTGGATGGGACTCGCAGTCCTTATCTGCCGTCAACTTCTATGTTTCTATGTAACTGTGAATAAGGCAGGCCATTCTTGACATGTTTAGGATGGAAGGAGCTGTGGAGGAGGAAACTGTGAGAGTAAGTGGGTTTGTAATAAATGGATGTCTTCAGACCAGTATTCTGTACTGACAGTTGGATATCCAGAAAAGGCAATGCAGAGGAGGACACTTCAACAGTGTATTGAAGGGAAGGATGGGCTGTGGTAAACTTGTCAAGGAAGACTTGGAGGTATGCTTCAGTTCATATGTGTAGTTAGGTGAATTTGCTGCACTGCCATATCCCATAATCTCCTGCTACAGTGGAGGCCAGGATCTACAGAGAGTGCCTGACTGTTGAATCTTTTAAGTCTGCGTTGAAAACGCATCTGTTTAATTTAGCATTTTCCATTGATTGCTAGACTTTGCAGCCCTTTTATTATGAATTTTAACTATGCTTATAATGTTATATTATAGTTTTAGTATCTCTGTACAGGCACTTTGGTTTTTTTGAAAAGCACTTTTGATAAATAAAATTGACTTGACTTGACTACATGCCAGTAACCCCAGGTTTACAACTGGTAACTCAGTGTATGGAACAACTGTGCTCACTGGCCACCCCTGCAATAACATTAAGCTCAAAGGTAATAGACAGAGTGGTGGGGGTAAGAGAATGCCACCCATAAGCATGGATCATGGAGAAGCACTAGAGGAGAGAAGACATGGGCCAGCTATGTATGAATGCATGCATGCCTGCCCAATCTGTAACCTGGGGCCTTAGAGTGCAGTGGTCTTCCTTGCAATGCCCTAAGATTAAAACTTGTGGAACAAAAATATCTGCTGTCATTGAAGCTGCTCTTTTATCTCATCCGTCTATATCTTTATCTATACTGTATATATTAATTGCAAAAAAAACTATGTTAATGTGGACGTTAAGATTGAAGAACACAAACAGCACAAAGTAGCAAAATGAAAAACATTAGAATATGGGGTCTCTGGAATGTTGACATATCAATGGTATGGTTTTCCTTGGGGCTGTCAACCCTAATGCCCACTCCCACTCCCTGCCCCAGTCTCCTGTTCAAATCACAAGGTACAGCTCCAAGCCAGTGCCTCATAGTGATACACCCTTCAAAAATAAAGAAATATGGCTTGTCACATTTTGCCAACATACTAACATATTAATTGCCAGTAGATTAGGCCTTACTGTCTGTCGAGTCTGCTCAAACCTCAGATCCCTTGTTGGGTACCGAGGCCCTCTCCCCACTTGTGTTCCAGAAACCCCTATCATCCATCCTCACCCCCCTGGGCCAGGCCATCATCTGATACATCCGCTTTCTGTGTCTGTCCCACCCTCTCTTGAAGCCCTCCACTGTGGATCTCTGAACCAGCTCACCAGGCAGCATGTTCCAAGGATCTACCACCCTCTCAGCGAAAAACCTCCTCCTCCTCCTCTTTTCCTGCCTCACCCTTCCACTTTCCAACTTCAAACCATGCCCTCTGGTGATACCTCCCTGCTTTAGTCTAAAGATCCCCTCCGTGTTTACCCTATTTATTCCCTTGAGGTACTTGAAGACCTCAATCATGTCCCCCCCGTCTCTCCTCTCCTCCAATGAAAACAGGCAGAGCTCCTCAAGTCTGTCCTCATACATCAAATCTCCTAGTCCTTGTATCATCTTAGTTGCCCTCCTCTGTACCCTTTCCAGGAGCTGTATGTCCCTCTTCAAGTTTGGTCTCCAGTACTGTACACAGTACTCAAGATGTGGTCTAACCAGTCCACTGTACAGTGGCAGAATCACTTTCCTGTTCCTAGAGGTGATCCCCCTTATGATGCATCCCAACATCCTGTTTGCTTTGCTAGCCGCTCTCCTGCACTGCTCAGAGTTATTCATACATGCATCCACCATGACCCCTAGGTCTTTTTCCCCTGTTGAGATCTCCACGCCTTCCCTCTCAGAGTGTACCTGTGTTTAGGGTTTCCCTGCCCAAGATGTAACACCTTGCACTTGGTGACATTGAAATTTAATTTCCATGTGTGAACCCACCTTTCCAGGGTGTCCAGGTCCCCTTGCAGGGCCAACCTCACCTCTTCCCCCTCAACTACTGCTCCCATCTTGGAGTCAGCAGTGAAGAGACTCATTTCACACCCTATACCCTCCCTGATGTCCGATATGTATGCATTGAAAAGGATTGGACCCAAGACTGAGCCATGCGGTACCCCACTACAGACCTCGCTAGGGTTCGAGAGCTCCCCACCGACCACTATTCTCTGAGTGTGTCCAAATAGCCAGTTTTCAATCCATCTCACCATCAAAGGGCCTACTCCCAACCCCGTCAGTTTCTCAACCAGACCATTGTGGGGGACAGAGTCAAATGCCTTTCTGAAGTCCAAGAATAATATATCCACAGGCTTTCTCCTGTCCAGTTCTGATGTTACCCATATGTAGAACTCCACAAGATTGGTTTGACATGCTCTACCTGGCACAAACCCATGTTGCCAACTATCCAGACCTCCTACCTCCTCCAAGTACACCCCCAATCGTTCCTTTAATATACTCTCCATTAATGTTCCCACCACCGAGGTCAAACTAATGGGTCTATAGTTACCTGATACTTCCATTGACCCACCTTTATGGATTGGCACCACATGTGCCTGTCACCAATCCCTAGGTACCCTCCCTGTCTCAAGCAACCTGCTGAAGAGCTGCACCAGGGGTGCAGCCAATATGCCATCCAATTCCCATAGTACTCTCAGATGAATGCCTTCTGACCCAGGAGATTCAGCTTTCTTTAGGTCCTTAAGGGCTAACCACACCCTTTCAGTGGAGATAGCATCATCCATCCCCTCCACCTTACTGGCCTTTTTATCCTTATCCTGATGTGACACCCTTGGGGTACCTCTCCCTCCCTCCTTCCCTCCCTCTTGCTCCATTTCTGTTGCTCTCCTGATCCCACTCACTACTGCTTCTATCTCCATTATGCCTTGCTTTGTAGATATCCCGTCTCCCTCCCTAGTGAACACAGAGGTGAAGTACTCGTCTAATACCTCTGCTTGGTCCCTCGCCTCTTCCACCCACCCTCCTTCCTTCTGATCTCAATCTGCCGAGATGGCCCTTAGGTTTTTCTCCACTCCCCAATGACCCTGTTTCCTCTCCCCATATCCCCTGTGCCAGCCACTGCTCTTTATTGGACTTTGCCCCCTGCACCATCCGGGTGGCTTTTCTAGATGCAAGATGGTACATTTCCTTTTCCCTATCCCCTCTCGTTGTTTTATATTTTTTTGTAGGCAGCCTTCTTTTCTCTGACCACTACTTGAACCTCACTGGACCACCAGCATGGTTTATGTGACCTTGCTCCCTTACACTTCACCTTAGCGTAGGTCCTGACTGCCTCATGAAGTCCCCGTTTTATGACCTCCCATCTCTTTTCCAAATTTGTCATTGTTGTAATCCCCTCAAATTGATCCTTGAGAATATTTCCCATGCCCACAAAGTCTGCCCCCTGCAGTCCACTGCCAGTGTCCTAGATTTCTCCCCCTCCCCATGCTTATTTGAAACCAGACAGTATTGTGGTGACTCCCAGTCAGGGGATCCTCTACAACCAGGTCCCTTACCAGAACCCCATCCACTAGAACCATGTCCAGGACATGCCCCTCCCTTGTGGGCTCCATCATGTGCTGTGTTAAGAACACATCCTGGAAGCCATCCAGCAGCCTCTGCTCCTTGGCCACCTTAGAGGACATGGTTCCCCAGTTTGTACCTGGCATATTAAGGTCCCCCATCAACACCACTCCCTCCCCTTTTGGTCCATACTGGACAATGATGTTGTCCAGCAAACCATCCTCCAGAATATCACCCATCCAGGGGGGCCTATATACTACACCCAGCTTGACCTTACCTCCTGCCGGGGTTAGTAAGGTGACCCATAAGGCCTCCATGTTTCCCTCTGCCTCTTCTACCCTAGCTATTTCTATGTGATCTCTAATGAACATAGCCACTTCACCCCCTCTGCCCTCCTTTCTATCCTTCCTAAGCATAGTGTACCCCCACATGTTTAGGTCCCAGTCATGGTTTTTGTTGGCCCATGTTTCCGTGACCACCGCCACATCCACTCCTCCCTCGAACAGCATGGCCTGGAACTCTGGCAACTTGTTTCCCAAGCTCCTGACATTTACTAACACCACCCCCCACCCCTTATCCCTGATCCCCTTTGTCGAACCCCACCCAGGTTCCTTATACTTCCATCCTCCCTCTGCTCCTCCTGAAACCTCCTCCCCCAGTCTGTTTCCCCATCCCCACCTTGGGTTTGAAGGCTACTCCCCTCATCTGGAGGAGAGGATTCTGGTCAGCCCTCCCTTATCCCTCCCCCCCTCACGAGTTTAAACCCCACCTTTCTTGAATGTAGTCAGCCACCCCCTGTTTAAGGACTTCCTTCCCTAATGGGGCAAGAGGAAGCCTTTCATAGGTTTCTTCACACAAGGCCCAGTGGGTCTTGCTTGAAGAAAACAGATCATGTCTGACCTTGTTTGCTCAGTGAAATGGGTGGGTGTTAGTGTTTACAACTCCAAGGAAGACCCCACCAGTGATTCACCAGTACTCTGGAGACTCAAAACCTTTATCTTTTTCTTATCCCTACTTTGTGCGCTTTGCATTCTTCAACCCTAATTTCTGCATCAATGTAGTTTTTTGGAATACATTTCCCTTCTTTTTCTGATAGTGGATCTGTATTCTCATTTCTGCAGATCCCTCTGGGACCTGTGCAAAATGAAACGGGCAGAATATTGGAGCTATTTCTAGCCCTGCTTCACCAACTAACTAACAAGTGAAAGACAACGATGTCTTAACACTTGTAGCTGCACCGTTACATTGTAAGATTGTACGGTGTACTGGTGCATTTTCAAGTATTATAAGCTTAGATACAGTACTACTAATAAAGGTTTCTTACCTGTGTCCTATGTATGGTGGCATGATGGAGGGAATAACCAGTTGTACATGTAAAATAAGAATAGCAAGAAGGTCGCAAAGGATCTGTGCTCTTTAGTAAATAACTGGGACACACAAGGTACAGTAAGCATAACACAATGCTTATCTGATACACATGGTCATTGTCCTCCAATGTCAGTGTAGATATTCACTGTACCTGTAGACATAAAGTGGAAAATGGCTTAGTACAAAGAAAAAAAAATACTGATCATCTGTATAGGGTGGAAATGGGTTACAGTTTTTTGGGGAGGTTTAAAGTGGGTTGGTCGGAAGAAGAGGTACCAGTACCACGGCAATGCCTGAGTTCATGAACAGATTTGGGTTGCTCACAGAGGCCAGAGTAGGGAACGTGGACAGGATTCAGCATCCCTGCACCCATCCTCCTCTCAGGAAAGTTGCTCTGCTTATTGACTGTCACCAAGGTAGGATGAAGCCACCACCTGTCTAACACCATGCAATACTGACAGGGTGACACACTGGCAAAGTGGCTGACAGTTAGAGGGTGGACATCCATCCCCTTTCTATCCCCATCATGGTTGAATTTGGAGGACCAAAAGTGCTAGGTAAGTTCCTGAGATGGAGGGTGATGGGGTTGGGCAGCCAACAGAAGGGGACCTGTTGATGGTGAGGGGCCTGCAGTGATCTGACCTTCATTCTGCCAGGTATACTTTCCCTATTTTTCTTGCCACCCTGCTTGTGCAGACACAGTGCATGGGCCTACCAAGCCTTGACATGCACAACAACCACATGAGAGGAAAGGCACCCTGGCCCACTACAAGGTGTTGTGTGTGTGCCAGAACATTTCTCTGTCCCTACTCAGCCATGGGCCAGAGCTTGTGCTACATGAAATTAGCACATTCTAATTTCACAGAATTTTCATTAAATTCTACAAAATTTCACAAAATGTTGTGAAATTTGTAGAATTTTTCAGAAGTTGTTTAATTGGTCATAACACGGTCAGTGTTACAGCTAAATATGTGATGTTTGGCAGGTCTATTGCTTGGCAGATGACCAAATCGGAAGGCAAGTTACCTGACATTGGGATGAGTGGTGGGTAGCTTTTAGGGGCTCAAAATCTGACAATGTATTATTCATGTGAAAATTTCTGAAAATATTTCCATACTTACAAATTAGCCTTCTTTAGTGTCAGAAAACTGAAAATTCATATACATACTTTCTAGGAAGAGTCATAGAAACTGCTAAATTGAGAAGTAATTGGTTGCATAAATTGTAAGTTACAGGAGTTCAAAATTGCAGGATTTAATTGTTTGTTGAATTGCATGAACAATTTTCAAAATATTTGGATATTTATAGCTCCACTGCTATTGCACGTATACACTCAAGATACACTCAAGATTTGGCATGCATACCAAAGTAAACATGTCATGGAATTTAATTAACCTGGATAAATGTTGTTTAGTGTGTTAAATTGTTTTGTGGCTACTTTAGAAAGTATTAATTGGCAACATTTGATGAAAAATTCATGGATGCATAATAGGTAATGCCACTAGAATTTCACTTGTGGAATTTAACTTGCACAAAGTACTTATCACCACTGAATCACCTTAGTAGCACTAGCATTATGGCCCTGCAATACAGGGACACTGGTTTACCGGGATTGAGAAAGGGCATATTCCGTTTTGCACATTGTAAAAAACGATATTGTCACCGGTGTCTGCTAAGCCAAAATCCGGTTTTACCGGTGTTTGGTTTTGTGTACTTTATTTAACAATTTTTAACTCTGTTAACATGCATTTTAGCAATTTTGACCTCCACTATTACACATCCTTCCATCCTTGTACCAATTAAAAGTTATTTTAGGTACAAGATGTGATGGCAGCAGCAACACTATAGCCCCCATCCCTAAGGTGTGATGGAAGCAGCACTTCGGCCCCATCCCTAAGGTGCGATGGCAGCACCAACACAGCACTAAGGCCCCCATCCCTCTGGTGTGACAGAAGCAGCAGCACTGTGGCCCCCATCCCTTGGGTGTGATGGCAGCAGTACTATGTTCACCATTCCTCAGGTGTGATGGCAGTATCAGCACTATGACCCCCATCCCTCAGGTGGGATGGCAGCAGTACTACATTCCCCATCCACCAGTGGTGATGGCAGAAGCACTACAGCCCCCACCCCTTCGGTGTGATGGCAGTAGCAGCAATGCAGTCCACATCCCTCAGGGGTGATGGCAGTAGTGACAGCAGGGGAGCAGTAGTGACAGCAAAGGGGGAGGCACTGATAAGCAGCAGGAAAATCCCAGCCTCTCTCTACAAAACAGGGTACTAAATGAGAAAAATGAGAAAAAGACCGAGGTAGACAGGTCAGTGGGGGATGCTGCAAAAGAAGGTAAAGCCATCAAAAAATGGAGAGCAATGAGTACCAAAGCCCATAGTCTGAGTAACAAGCTTTCTGAATTAGTGTCCTTGATGGAGGAGGAACATCTGGATATCGTGGCAGTCACAGAAACATGGTACACACAAAACCATGACTGGGACATAAACATACCAGGATACACTATCTACAGGAGGGACAGGGAGGGTAAAAGAGGAGGATGAGTAGCTCTTTACATAAGGGAAGGAATTAAAGCAACAGAACAAAATGGAAAACAGGGAAGAGAAGAAGCACTGTGGGTAAATTTGGAGACCGGCAATGGCACCACAATCCGTAGACAGGGGTTAGACAGACCTCTTCTCAGGGGAGGAAATGGACAAGGAAATGATAGAAAGAATACTTAGAATGGCAGAAAAAGGGAGATATTGCTGATGGGTGATCTGAATATGCCAGATGTTAACTGGAATGCAGTTGCAGCAGCCACTTCAAAGAGTGGGTTATTCTAGATGCCCTACAAGGGCATGCCTTAGACAACTAGTATTGGAGCCCACTCGAGAGGGAGCAATCTTAGACCTGGTTCTCTCAAATGGAGATGAGAGAGGATCACAGATGTAGAGAGGGTGACATCTGGGAACCAGTGACCATCGAACAGTATGGTTCACAATAAACACAGCAATAGAGTCAAGCTACAAAGGCAAAAGTACTGGACTTTAGGAGGGCTGACTTTGCAAAATGGGTGAGTGCTCAAGGAATGCACTAGCAAATGGGCAGGAAGGAGGTGGAAGAACAATGGGGAATAATAAAACTGCCATCACAGAGGTAACAAGCCTTTGTGTGAAGCAAATTAACAAAACAAAATGATGTAAGAAACCACTATGGTTCTCAAAGGAAGTGGCAGTGAAGATTCAAGAAAAAAAGAAAGCATTCAGGAAGTACAAAGAATCACAGAAGGAGCAGGACAGGGAACTGTATCAGTTAAAGCAAAAGGAAGCTGGGAAGGCAGTCAGAACAGCAAAGGCCCAAACCGAGGAAAAGATAGCCAACTCAGTTAAGAAGAGGGATAAAACCTTTATAGGTACATCAGGGAGCGAAAGGAAGACCAAGGGAGAGCAGAGAGGCTTAACAAAGAGGAGGGAGGGTGGGCAGAGGGTGACTGTGAAAGGCAGAGATACTAAACAAATATTTTGCTCAGTATTTACAAAGGAAGTGGGGGAGGTACCTAAAACAAACAGTAGAAACACTCTGGATACAGAAGTTGATACCAGCCCATTTACAGAAGAAAGGGTTCTGAAAGAACTCTTAAAACTGAAGGTGGACAAAGCAATGGGGCCTGATGGGATTCATCCCAGAATTCTAAAAGAACTAAGGGTAGAACTAGTGACACCACTGACTACCCTCTTTAACAAATCATGGGAGGATGGGGTGGTACCCGAGGACTGGAGGAGGGCAGATGTGATTCCCCTTCACAAAAGTGGGAGCAAGGCAGAAGCAGAAAACTACAGACCTGTTAGTTTACCTCAGTGGTAGGGAAAATGATGGAATCACTTCTGAAGGAAATAATTGTTGAGTATCTAGTGGCCAGAGGGGCTCAGGACCCAAGGCAGCATGGATTCACAGTGGGAAGATCATGCCAGACAAATCTGATAGATTTCTTTGACTGGGTGACCAAAGTAGTAGATCAGGGAGGGGCTGTGGACATGGCCTACCTAGACTTTAGCAAGGCATTTGACACAGTCCCACACAAAAGATTAATATACAAGTTAGCCAGCCTGGGAGTGGGTCCCAAGATGACCGCCTGGGTAAAGAATTGGCTGGAGAATAGGACACAGAGAGTAATAGTAAATGGAGTGCACTCTGAAGAAAGGGGGGTTACTAGTGGGGTACCGCAAGGTTCAGTATTAGGACCGGTCCTCTTCAATGTCTTTATAAGCGACATTACAGAGGGACTGGAAGGAAAAGTATGTCTCTTTGCAGATGACACAAAGATCTGCAACAGAGTTGATGCACAAGGTGGGGTAGAAAGGATGAGAAGGGACTTGGCAAGGTTAGAGGAATGGTCAAATGTATGGCAGCTTAGAGTCAATGCTAAGAAGTGCAAGGTAATGCACCTGGGAAACAAAATCCAGGGGAAGAGTATACAATGGGGGGTGAGATACTAACAACAACAAAAATGGAAAGGGACCTGGGGGTAGTCATATCAGATGAACTAAAGGTGGGCAAGCAATGTGAGAGGGCAGCAAGCAGGGCTGGGGGGATACTGGGATGCATAGGGAGAGGCATCACCAGTAGAAAACAGGAAGTTATTATCCCTCTGTACAGACAGTTGGTAAGATCCCATCTGGAGTACTGTGTGCAGTTCTGGAGACCCAATCTCTGCAAGGACATAGACAGAATGGAGGCTGTCCAGAGGAGGGCAACTAAAATGGTGCAGGGTCTGCACCGGAAGACATATGAAGAGAGACTTAAGGAGCTGAATATGTATAGCCTTGAGGAAAAGAGGAGAGGGGACATGATAGAAACTTTCAAGTATCTCAAGGAATCAACAAAGTCCAAGAGGGCGCATCTTTCAAAAAAGAGGTGTGCAAGAACAAGGGGGCACACACTTGAAGATGGGAAGGGGGGCGGCTCAGAGGTAATTTACAAGTATTTTTCACAGAGAGGGTTGTGGATGCATGGAACGGCCTTCCGGAGGAGGTTGTGGAGTCAAAAACAGTGGTGGAATTCAAGCATGCATGGGACAGTCATAAGGCAATTCTAGGGGGTGGGGTAGGAAGAAGTAGGCTGCTGGTTAACTAGAATCTGCAGCTTATCCAATAGGTAGGGAAATGGGCAGACTGGGTGGGCCAAGCGGTCCTTATCTGCCATCAAAATCTATGTTTCTATGTTTCTATGTTACTAGGATCCCCTTTCTTCAACACCCACATCCCACAAGCACAAGTTACAAATGACTTGGTCTCTTTGCTTGTTAGAATTCAGATGTCAATAAATCTGAACCATCACCGCTAAGGTGGACTACTTTTGTTTTTTCCTATCTATAATTTAACTGCCTGAATTGGATTTCTGCCTGTGACACCGCTGACAGGGTTAGAGAACAGACTCCGGTGTTGGAGGGCCAACTGGTGGGTGAAGGCTTGAGTGTCCAACGACCACTCACCTTCTCCTATGAGGGAGGGTACGTTTACTGCTCAGCATTAGCTGGCACCTGGTGGAGGCCAGAGGCACGACAACATGTCAGCCCTCCCTGCAGGAGGGCGCGTGATGGACGTCGGCTTGTGCCTTGACATCATGTGGCTTGTCACGCTCCCAAGAAAATGTGAAAACACCCGCTGACCAACCGAAGGACTGCTGTTGGTCCCTCCTTAAGCAGGAAGCCTCAGACATGTGCCCATTCTGACCCCTGCCATGCCCAGGATACAAAGGAAGCTCTTTAGGACAATTCTCCTCCCCTGGTAGCCTCCCACAGGGGTAGGGGCCCACTCAATGAAGGGTTACTTTAGGTTATCTAGTAGAACAGCTGTAAGGAGCAGTGGATGGTGGTCAGGACTCAGCAGCAGTGGTAGAGGGCCTTGGCAAGCCTGAAAGAGTGAATTGCCAGGGGGTAGGAGGAGCAAAAAAAACTGATTGAATTTGCCTCTTTGAAATAAAGTGTCTTCACCTAAAAAACTCACAAGTGATTAGTGGAGGATGTTCAAATGGATTTATGCATCTCCCAAACATGTGGATGCTTTTTTTTACTTGGTGTCCATGAAAAAGGTGTCTCCCAGTTTTCATGTCTTTGTTCAGATGTGAATTGGACACTACTTTTCCCACCAGCATCATACAGCCCCTGGGGTCTTACCTTCTGTAGGTCATTGACTGTGCTTTCAAAATCCACTGGCCAAACATAAGTACACTTAAATACTTAACATTTTCTTTTTGTTGAAACAGTTTATCAGAAAACTTTCTGTTGTCACAGAGACTGAAACAGCAGGTGGGAGAAAAGGTGCAAACTATCCAATTCACCTAAATGGGGTGTTAACTGTGAAGTATTTTCATAAGTAGTAAGGCAGTTTATTTTTTGTGAATATACTTTTATTCAGACTAGTTTTCATTCAAACAACTGAGGATCTTGGATGGCCCTACTGATTATAAACTTGAATAAGCTAGTTGGTAATAGTGATCCTGCATTTTGCAATCTACAACCTAGATGCTTATATGCAAATAATACAATAAAAACCTGACTACAATCTAAAAACAAGCTTATAAAGCACATAAAAAGTATCTGAACATTTATCTGTATCTATACAAAATAATTTCAGTCCAAGTAAAAATCAGGTAAATGACATGGTACCCTGACTACTATTCTATGATGTAATAAACATACATTGGTATTTTTTTTTATATTCTTTGTAAAGCATGTAAGGCCCACTAGGCAGAACTGTCTGTTTTCAGGAGTGACCTAGAAGCACTGGGGAGGTTAAGTGACTTGCTTGGAGTCACACAGTATGCAAGTGGAGGTTGTGGGAATCAAACCCAAGTCTGCTGGATGTACCCAGTTCATTCACTGTTTGTTATTCTAACCACTAGGCATGGGTAGTTAAACTGATTGGCTGATTACAACAAAGCAGTGAGGGTGATTTCCTTACTGACTCTATATGCAGCAAAGCAGAAAGAATGCAAAGCACAGCAGCATTCATTTTAAGATGCTGAAATCTGGGTCAGCCTGCTGGTGCTACGGTAGCACTATTGCTTGCAATGCCAATGACACAGGGTCAGAAGTGACCTCGGGTTGCTGGAGGTCTGGCCAGGGGAGTAGGATCGAGCACCTGGGAGACTGCTCTCCTCCTCCTCCTCCTCTGGGGAGGGTGGGCTACAGGTCCTACTGCTTTACCACCACCTGTGTGACCACAGGTGGTGATGCAATGGTGCTGCAGAGTGATCAGGAGGGGAGGATGCTAGCCAGGATCTGGAGCAGTGGCATGTCTCTATGTGACCTACCTCCTTGGATCTCCTCTAGTGCTGGTGCCCTCAGGGACAGAGACCAGAAAACCAGGAACAATCACCCCACATTGGCCACTGGCAGAAGGGACCCAGGTGCCCCAGACTTCATAACCAGGCTTCATGAGGGACCCACTGAGCTGCCCAACACACACTAAGGGAGTGTGGAGGGGTGACCTAGGGTCCCCTCCCTTCCCACCTGGGGGGACCAATCCAGGCAGGATAGGGGCAGGACCTCAGGAGCTCATGAGCATTACCTGGGGGTGAAGCTAAGGGATACCCAGTCTAGGGATCTCTGAAAAGTGGAGACTGATGTTGTGAGAAGGGGACATAGAAAGAGAAAATTAAAACAAATTTAAAAAGATGCTGAAATCTTAGAGATTCTGTGCAGTGACATGCAATTTCCGTGAGGCACCGGTGCAAGAATTCAAAATCCGCAAACCAAGCAGGATTCCATGATTGTTACCGGTGTTACCGGTAAAAATGGAAAACCAGGGTCCCTGGCAATACCCCTCCAACACACCTGTGACTGTGATGCCCAGCATCATTCTCCATTGTAACTAAAGTTATCCAGATACTTCTGTCACAGTGGCTTAAGTTTCAAGTAGTTGTAATGCTTGGTGTCACTTGGTATAACTGCTTTCAAACAGTAAAAATATACATTATCTACAGTGTTGTTAAAGAGTTAGCAGGTGGCACTGTACAGAAACAATGTTCTAAGTTCATGTGCTTCCACAAGTGATTAAGTCAGTGAGCTCTAGTGGTTATCTGGAATATTGCAAGAATTCAGGCTAGTGCACAGTGATGGCCATGACTTTTCTTAATGGTTTGTCATTGAAGATAGTGACCTGACCCTTGGCACCTTTATACTTTTACTGTAGAGTCTCCTATGAATTTTACCCAGACTTTACCTTCCTGTACAGTGAAAATTCAAGTGTGTGACTGTGCTAAATGTATGGACATGGCTGAAACAAAAGTATGACAACATTTCACAATTTCACAAAAGCTCATGACATTTAACTTTAATTACTGATATTATTTTGGAATCTTTGGCAGCTTATCTCCTAGCCAGCCTTTCAACAAGAGATTAAAGAGTTGACACACACAGCCTCTTCTTTTTCCAAATTGATGATTCACATGGCTGGCAGGTCATCTCTCAGGAATATACACTGATCAGGCTGAACCCAGCTATCATTCTGTTGGCTACTGGGTTTTCCTCAAACATTTGTTCCTCTCATATCTCCACTGGTGGGGGCGATGCCTCTGTCAGCCTCACAGAGACACAGATTCCCCTGCAGCAAAAGCAAGCTCCTTGGCCCAGCTGCAGGGATCACTATGTTGTTTAAAATCCACTATCAGCCTTCCCTGACTGAGCTACACTGCTGAGCAGCAACTGTCTTGTCCATGGCCTGCGTCCTGATGTGACCTCCTGATCTTGTTTCTAAATGCAGGTCATTAGCATGGCACACAATGCTCTGCTGCTGAGCCATTGGGTTGGCCTCAATGCTTAATATTTAGGGTCAATGAAATTAACAAAATTGGTGATATTTTGTTCTCTAGTTTTAATCTTATATGGGCTTAAAGTTTTTCAGTTCACATAATTGTCCAGTGGTTTGGAAGCTTATAATTCAGTCACCTTTATAGATAGAGATCTGGAATGTGATACACCTCTGTATGGACCTTGGTAAATACATCATATCAAATTAGATACAATTTGACATTTTTGACTAAAGGGAAATAACTGAAATCACAATTTTGAAGAAATTTTATTGAAATTTTCATAGAAATTTCACAATATTTTGAGTAAGCAAAATCAGAATTTCACTGACAGAAGGTACATTTCACCCATCCCTAGCCAGTACCAAACAATGCAGTACCTTCACCTCAGCCTCAGCCTCAGCCCATTCAGCTGGATCACTGAGCTTGCACTTGAATGTATGCCACTGTCATAAGAAGGAAACGTGTTCCACACTGGGCCAACAGCTGACCCTGCAATCAACATTACTTTATATATATTTTCTGTTAAATTTGAACCCCAAATTTCAACATAGTCTTGCTATGACTCCCAAACTTCTGAACATGACTGCCATCATTTATAAAATACTGGGTGAAATGTCATTTTGCATCACAAGTGTTAAATTACATTTGGGCCAAGATTTGAAAAATCACAGGTATTGGCTTCATGAGGTGATGGGAAAAAAAGGGCTACATTAAAAATTTAGCATCAAAATAATGAACATTCCCCAAGTTATGAGTTAACATTGAAAAAATATCAATCTACCTTGATAACTCAGTTGTTTTTTTAATATTTGGATGCCACATTTTCAACATAGCCTTCTTATGACTCCATGTCATGAATCAAGTCAGTGAAGTTTTTCAAATCCCACTTGAAATCCCATCCTTTCAGGACAGATTAAAAAAAATCCACCACATTTGTTCATAAGGTGGGGTTCTAAAAAGGCCATATTCAAAATGTTGTGTAAAACTATTAGAAGATCACCAAGTTATGAGTAATAGTTCAAAACATACTGAAATACAATGTATGGCACTTACCTGTTTTCCTTAGTTCCTGGTCCAGCACTGAAGAGTAAAGACATGTCTCTGGTCAATAGAGGATTATAGCATTGGACCTCCACTAGTAAAGAATAAGGTAGGGGTGTGTGTGTGGTGAGTGCTGTGTGTGAGGGGCCAGTCTGTGGGATGGTAGTAGGGATGGTGGCAGACGACAAGGGACCCTTCTTTATTTCAGGGATTTAAAAAAAAAGAAAATACATTGTGGGGCAGTTTTATTATTTTAGCTAATGTACCTCTGACACTAGATATTGGACAGTCCCAGTGTTGGCAGCATACTGGAGGGTACCGAGGATTGGAAACCACAGTGTCTCAAACTGCCTGCAGGGTCAGAGGTTGGAGTATGCCAACATGAGGTATTGGGTACTCTGGTGTTGGAAGATTAATGTGACAAGAATTGAAAATGAAACAGAAGGGGGAGATGAACCTGCTCAGGTGGGAGGGAACCATGCTGTTTGTATGCATAAAAAAATGCAGGCATTTAACTGGCACTGGGGATTGGGAACCGCGGTGGCCACTTCAAATTTATGAAGCTGCTGAAGCAACTAATGGTGGCACCACTCTGCTAAACAATAGCAAACTCAAACACACAGTACATTCAGCATGAGCTTGATTACACAATGACACATAGCCTCATCCCTGTTGAACAAAAACAGAACAATGGCATATGCAGACAGGAAACCACCATGCCACCTGATAAACAAAAGCATTCTCATAATACAACATCAAAACTTCATGTGATTGTAAAAATCCAGTTATCCTTAGAATGCTGTGGCCTGATATTCAAATTCATGCAAAGCAGAGTGCAAAAATTTGTGCTGTGCCTTACGATTGCCCAGGAGCCCAAAGATGCTATATTCATTTGAATTGTGCACTGCTGCTATTCAACTGAATATAGGGCCATGTTGGCCCAGTGCTAAGCCACTTAAGCTGCCCTGATAGGGCTCCCAAAGTATGCCATCAGAATGGATAATACTGGAATACTATTTGCAATATTCAAAGGAACCAAATTTCCAAGGCAAATGTCCTGGGTGGGTTCCCCTCAGTGTCAGTTCACATTAGTAGATGGGGGCCTGTCAGGTGAAAATTCAGAACAAAAAGCATAGAAACCAGACAGTCCTGAAAATGTTTTCTCACCCAAGTGATTTTTCATAGAATTATAGAATCCAGCCATCAGAAAAAGACCACCTGGGTCATCTAGTCAGCCTAAAAAATAAAATAGCCCACCCCCTTCCCCCTTACCTCCCAACTCTATGCATGATACAAGTTACAATAAACATAATGTGAATGAGAAAAGTTTTCATGAGGGCTGGTTTCTACACTTGTTGTCATCAATATTCAAAGAGATCTATGCAAATGAGCCCATTGGGCATGCACGGCATTAAGGGGCCATTTGCATGTCCATTATGGGCTCATTTGCATGGGTAGCAAGGCTTTTTACTGCAGCACCACTCCTCCAATTGCCTGGTCCCAGATGTGAAACTATCCCTGGTGGTCATGGTCCCCCCCTTGATGATCATGTCCCTGGTGTTAGTGGTCCCCTCGCCTGCTGATTGCCAGCCCAGACACATAGATAAGTATCCCTGGAGTTAGTGGTCCCCCCTTCCCTCTGATCGCTAGCTCTGACATAAAAACCTACCTAGCATCCCCATGGTTCTCACCCTGCAGCACTGATAATACCCCCTGTTCACCTTAGCATTATCTGCTATTCTGTGGGAGCATACAGTGATTGGCACAGCCCTCCTCAGACCTCCTCAGCTAGCTGCCATATGTATAGGCAGGGATCGCACCTCTTATTTATAGAACAGGGCACATTGGGCTGGCGATTAGAGGGGGGATCACTAGCACCAGGGATACTTATCTATACATTACAGCTGGTGATCAGAAGGAGTGGAGGACCTCTAGCACCAGGAATATGTATCTGTACATCAGGGCTAGTGAGCGAAGGGAGAGGGGACCACTAGCACCAGGGATACTTAACTATACATCAGTGCTGATGATCAGAGGGAGAGGGGACCACTAGCACTAGGAACATTATTTTCTACAGAAGAGGTCAGTGATCAGCGGAGGGGTGCCAGGGACCACAGGTGGTGGTTGTGCTCCCCCAGCAGCCAATTGGCTAGATGGCTGCATTACCTCTAGCAGCCACGAGGGTTGCCTGGAGTTAAGTTGGGGTTTTGTTAGGTGGTATTTGCATTGGGCAAAAGGCCCATGCTATACCCTTTTGCACAGCAGAAAGCCACCGAATATGGGGTAGCATAGCTATTCATGGCCATGCTCTCCTCTTGTCTGCATGCATATATTGGGCTTGATTCTCAAAGGTTGACACAGGGCTTGCAAAAAACCCTATATCAAACCATACACTGCACTGAACACATTAACGCACCTTGTGCTCAATTCTAGAAGGCTGTGCACATTTCCAACACTTCTCTCTTTTTACGATGGCTTGCACCAAATATTTGGCACAAACCTTGTAAAATAGTTAATGTAAATATTGTTTAGTGGGTAATGTGTAACAAAGAATAAACCCCATGAACAATCTCCAAGTCGAGCGAAACATAGGGGGAAGAGAAATAAAAAGAAAGATTGAAGAACAATAACTTGAGCGAAAAGTGTTTACTTCAAAGGGCCCCCTGACATTTCCTATATTTTTTCTTGAATTTGAAAACCTAGATTGGGGGCCGAAGAACCTAGAAGAGAACCATTACCCATGAAACAATATTTACATTGTATCTTTTTGATTCACTTTTGTAGGCTAAAGTGAGTATATAGTAGAAGTTGGTTTATTTCTTAGAAAATTGTATAAACTTTTTTGAAGTAGGCCTTAACAGCCACACAAGAGGTGTAGCACATTATCAGACAAATAAGTTTATTGTAAAATATACATAGATATTAACAATGAACAGACCAAATATGGATGCATTTACAGATATAGGAAGCAGTATACAAAGTAATTTACATTTTGTGACATTTTCAGAGGAGGAGAAGAAGAGACTGTTCACAGCCATGAGAGGAGACAGGGACCTGTCCGTGCAGATGGGTGAAGGCCCAAAACAACTTGCCCAAAAAACAGAAAATTTGAAATACAAAAACTGCCATTTAGAGTGGCATGGTCTAACACTAACACAATATTTACAATACAGTAGAATACACAGAGGGTTAAGAATCAATGTTGAACCTAACCTAGGTATAAAATCAGAAAAAATTAGACAATAAATGGGATGGGATCAGAAATAAGGCTAGTTGTGATTCTATGTATGCCTTCATTGAAGCCATAATAGATGAGAGGCAAATATTAGAAAATGATATAAAATTAGCAGAAGAATCATTAAAATTAAAGATGCAAGAAGAATTTAAGAAAAATCTGGAGGAAGGTAAACAAACATTGGAAGAATATGAGGAAAGATTAAAACAACAAAAAGTAAAAAAGTTTATAAGGGACACAAATGATTATAGGGACAACAAGGTATACGCCTACAAGAAATACAACAGTAGACAACAGTCATATAATCAGTACAACACATATGAAAGTACAGATAGCAATAGCAGCGATACTAGGGACCCACAAAAAGACACAGAGCAACAACATATAACACAACAACCAGGACCATCAAATATAAATTGTACAGAGAATAGATATGAACTTAGAAACCAAAGAGAGATTTACAGACAGGGGGAAGGTTTCAGAGGGGGGAGGGGAGGCAGGGGAGGAGGAATAGGTGGAAGGCAAACAAGACAAATGAGAGGCAGAGGCAAATAAATACAAATGAAGACATTATACCTATATTCAGTTCGAGCAAAAGAATACTAACAATGGAAGAAATAAAAGTTCTGAGTTTAGGATTGTCTTTTGCTCCTACCCAGCCAGTTAATCTGTTTGACCTGGAGGTAGACCTGCAAAAGTTTTACAGGAATCTACGCCTAAAAAATCAGTTTGGTGGAAGTGTCACCGCAGTTGATACATACAAACAAAGACTTAAAGAGAATATGCAAATTAGATCAAAATATAATCCACCTACTGGTAAAAATCATGGCATAGAATAATTTTGTAAAATTACAGAAAAAGAAATAATGGGACTATTTAAAACCAAAGAAAGTATGAACCCAGAATGGAATAATTTAACTAAAAAAGAAAGAGAAGCATTAGAGAATTTAAGGCAAGATCAAACAATCATAATTAAGAGTGCAGATAAAAGAGGGGGTATAGTTCTCCAAGATAGGACACGATATAAGGAAATGTGCATGAACTTACTTATGAACACAGAAAATTATGAGGTTTTACAAGAAGACCCAACTAAAAAAATAAAACAGGAAATTGATGCCATGCTTAATGAATATGAAGCCATGCAATGGATAGAACCATGGGAAGCTGAAATATTATCCAAAGATTTCCCGAGAATACCAACTTTTTATTCTATACTTAAAATTCACAAAAATGCAACTAATCCATCTGGCCGACCAGTAGTCTAAGGCATTGAATCTATATTTGAACCAATTTCAAAATACATAAACTTTCACCTACAACCATTGATAGAAAAAACAAAAGCTTATGTTAAGGATACTACAGACATGATCTTGAAATTACAAAAAATCACAGAACAAGATTTAAATGAAGAAGCCATCTTAGTGACATTTGATGTAGCAGATTTATACACATCTATCCCACATCAGGAAGGGATTCAATGTCTGGGGCACATATTAGATACTAGGGGCAGGAACAGCTCACCTAAAACCAGAATACTGCAAGAAATGGCGTATATAATATTAAAAGGAATTATTTTGAGTTCGACGGGACATTTTATCAACAGAATAAGGGGACAGCAATGGGTTCCACAATGGCACCAGCATATGCCAATGCATATGTGGACAATTTTGAAAAAACACACATTTTTTAAGAAAATAACAGCAAAATACACACATGGCTTTGTTTTATTGATGATATTTTATGTTATGGAAAGGAACCCAGGAAGAACTTATTAAATTCCATGAGGAACTGAACAACAAAGATAAAAATCTTAAGTTTGTGATGAATTTTGATAAAAAAGAAGTACCATATCTAGACCTCAAGATAAAAAAGGTAAACAACAAGATAGAAACAGCACTTTATAGGAAGGAAACAAATAGAAACACCATATTACATGGTAATCATTTCCATGAAACCAAGCTTAAAAAGAGTATCCATACTCTCAGTTAACTCGAGTGAAACGAAACTGTACAGAAATACAAGAAGCACAGAAAGAATCAAAAATCATGTTAAATAGGTTCATAGACAGAGGATATCAGCCTAAGACACTGAAACAAGCAGAAGAAAAAATAAAAAATAAGACACAAGAGGAACTATTAAAAAGTAAAGGACTCAAAACAAAGCCACAAAGAATTGTATTTGCTACTAAATACAATCATAAGTTAAAAGAAATTAGACAAATAATAAACAAACATTGGCCTTTAGTTGGAATGGAGAGTGAACAAATACCAGAACTTTTAAATAAGCCCATAATAGCTGCAAAAAGAGTACGGAACCTTAAGGATCAGTTAGTAAAATTATCAGAAAACAAGGAAGCACAACTACTATTGGGACCATTAGCACCAGACATGGTCCCTTGTGGCAAGTGCTCAGTATGTAGTCATACATCAAAGAAGCAAACATTCATACATCCACATACAGGGCATGGTCATCCAATTAGACAGCATATTAACTGCATGACAGAAGGGGTAATATGTGTAATACAATGCCCTTGTGATAAGCTATATATTGGACAAACTAGCAGGATGCTCAAAACCCGCATACAAGAACATAAGGGAGATATAAGAAGAAAAGAAGAGACATCGCCAGTAGCTACACACATTTTGAACAAGCAGGTCATAATGGAGCTTCTTTAAGGTTCTGGGGACTTGAAAAAGTACAGAAGCCAGAAAGAGGAGGTAATAACTGGGATTATCTTTTAAGAGCTGAAATGAGGTGGATATTTCACATGAACACATTAGACAACAGGATTGGGATGAATGTAGAAACAAACTGGCAGGCATGCATTTAGATCGTATAGAACTGAAAGGGTACATATCGCATGAAAAAACAAATAAACATTATATAGAAATCAATTAGTAAACTAGTAAAGTAGAGATTTAACCAGTAGAAATAACTTTTGACATTCACAATAGGGAGGTCAGATAGCAATTGACCCCAGTATGATCACAGTAATGTTACTGTATAAAGTAAACTATGAGATGTTAACAGTACAGAGATATACTAAATGAAGTAGAGATTTAGAACTTATCTAGAACTTATAGAACAACTTGTAACACTTACAACAGGGAGGTCAAGTAGCAATTGACCCAAAGGTGATAAAAATAACATTGTTGTAGTAAGTGTGCTATGAGAAGTCAAAACACATGGATATTCTAAATGACAGTACAATCACTATCTAAAAGGGTAAAGATGATGTTTTACCTCCAGGACAACTTACAGTATTGACAACAGAGAGGTCGAACTGCATTTAACCCCTGTATTATGTTATTGTTTTAAAAAGTATTATGGTGTTTAAAAGTTTGGTTTGATGTGAGGTAGAGAATTGATCTATGAAGATAATTTTAAAGCATGGAGTGATTGTGAAGGAGAAGGTCAAATAGCAACTGACCCCTCAGCATAATAAATAAGCAGCAAGTTCAGTATTTTTAACAGGGAGGTCAAGTTGCATTTGACCCCAGTAGTATCTAAATACTTATTGTTTAAACAGTACTATGGTATTTACAAGTTTGGTAGAAAGTAAGCTAGAGAATTGATCTGTGAGGATAATTTTAAGTCATGGCGTGATTGACAAGTACCTAAGTAAGGGGAAGGTCAAACTGCAACTGACCCCTCAGAAAATAATAAATGTTTGCTAGAGAAATGATCTGTGAAGAAAATTTTAAACCATGAAGTGAGTGCCAAGTATTTAATTAAGGGGAGGCCAAATAGCAACTGACCCCTCAGAAAACTAAATAAGCAGCGATCGATTCCAGAGAGATAACAAATAATGCTGTTATAGCAAATGTACTAAGAGCAGTTAAAATATAGGGATATTATAAATAACATAGTACAATCACTATCTAAAACAGTAAAGATGATGTTTTACCTCCATATCAACTTTCAGTATTTATGACAGGGAGGTCAAGTTGCATTTGACACCGGTGTTTTCTGAATAATGATTGTTTAAACAATACTATGGTGTTTAACAAGCTTGGTATAATGTGAGATAGAGAACTGATCTGAGAAGACAATTTTAAGCCACTGAGTGATTGAAAGTATTTAATGAATAATAAGGTCAAACTGCAATTGACCCCTCAGCAAGTAAACAATAATGACTGTTTGTATTACATTATGAATTTCACAGTTTGGGTTGCAGAAAACAGTAATGTAAGGTGATATAATAACAAATAATACTTCTGAGAAACCTGGAATTTATTTGCAGCATTTTTAATCAAGGCAAGAGAACTGTTGATATTAGCAAAAAATCCTCTTTACTCTTATGTCACCCTGTGAAAAGAAAACATGGTATGAGAACGTGTTTTCATTTTAATAACCTCACAAGAAAGTTAAACAATAAATAAAAAAGTAAACTAGCACAGAGCTGCAGTAACTAGGAACAAATAGCCCGTTTTTGTGAGCACCCAATTGCACTGGTCAGTGCAGTAGTGTTCGGTTGCCTAGCAACCGAGATCGCACAGGTGCGATCAACTGGGTGTGACGACATGGTTAGTCACACCATGGGATCTCACAAAAATGGGTGAGAGGTTATCAGAAAGTAGCTACCATTAAAATTTGTTGGGCTTCAGTGCTTACATGCAGAGGAACTTAACCAAAAAGGAGAAACTTGAGCCAAAAGGAGTGAGGGTAAGCAGTTAAAATATTAAAGAATATTTAGAAGTTGGTATTAGAACCTTTAATTATAAAAGTAAAATGATGGCTATGAGACCAATAGGGGAATACCATGATTATGTTTTCGCAGACTACAAAGAACACTAATTCCACTCTAAGAAGCTCACAGCCTCCTTTAAGTTATGCTGTTAACAGAATAAATAAATAGAAGCCACAATGTGGCCACATTATAATATTAAAACAACATAATAACAGCAAAGCTTTACAAAAAATTATGTTTATGTCATTACAGGCCCCAAATTATTCTTTACAAGAAAGACAAGAAGTTTTAAGTAATATATATAAGGTATGCTGCAAACCAAGAAATATGGGGAACAAGCCTTACAGGCAGTAGTTAAACCTTGTTCCAAGTTGTTAGCAGCGCTGTGTTCACTAACATACTGTGTATGTCTTTTTAGGATGCAACTTAGGATCAAAACAAGTACAAATAAATTAATTCTGTGAAAAATTAAGAATATATACAAGGGTGCACAAGCAATAATCTTTATTGAATGGTATGTGTATACAGCAAAAAATTAAAAATGTAACAGTATCATATTAAAAAATGCTGATCAATGACATAAAGTAAATGTATTTACAGATGTGTAACAAAGAATAAACCCCATGAACAAGCTCCAAGTCGAGCAAAACGTAGGTAGAAGAGAAATAAAAAGAAAGATTGAAGAACAATAATTTGAGTGAAGAGTGTTTACTTCAAAGGGCCCCCAACATTTCCTATATTTTTTCCTGTAAAATAGTCCCTTGAGAGACACAAAGTTAGACCAGTAAAAGCTGGTCTGACTCATGACATGTGATGTAAGAGATCAAGAATCCCAAGAGCCAGCCAGGGAATGCTGCAAGCTCCATGCACCGTGTGTTTGGCGCATCCGGGGCTTGCTGCATACAATCCTTTTTGATAATCAGTCCCATTATGTTTTGTGTGAGCACTTATCTTCTTTGCCCACACAACAGCTCCTTTTAAATATGGGGAGCCAGTGCAAACATAGAAACATAGAAATTGATAGCAGATAAGGACTGCTAGGCCCATCTAGTCTGCCCATGTACCCTACCTTTATTACCGGCCACTGATCCTGCCTGGTCAAACCTTGCTCAAACCTTTGAATATTGGGCCCTTAATTTTTTAAACTCTGCATGCTCAGAAACTGAACTGTTTTACTGTTTTTCTTAAGTATTTTAAAAACTGCTGAAGTTTGGGAGATAAAAGCAACAAAGACAAACACCTTAGGCCAAACGCTAGTCAACCTGCAAGTTACAAGTTTCAAATCCTCCTAGGTTTTTAGTTATGCAGCAGTAGGTGAGCAAAAAATAAAAACATAAAAGGTTTTAATTGATGTCATTTTTTTTTGGGGGGGGGGTTGCCTCTCTGTAACTTTTCCCCCTATTGAACTGATAGTCATGAAATTTTCAGGATCCAGAGATTCTGGCACCATCTCCGTGCAGTCTAAATATCAAGTAAATCAGTTGAATGAGGGCAGCTTTTAAGGTACAGAAATTTAGAGTTTAAGATTAATGGGCTTACTCAACACTAATATACAGGTGCTGTCTGCGGCAGGTAATTCCTGCTCACAATAAGCACTGCCATCTTCCTCATGTTGGCAGCGGGCTGGGCAGCAAGTCAGCAGTAAGAGGAGTGTCTAGAGGTGTGGTGCTATATCATTAAAAAGCAAATACAACTTCCAGTACTGAACAGCAGCCAGCAGCTTCCAAAACCAAAGTTGCAGTTCCCTCCAGAGGGCAACTTCAAGGCCACTTTACCATATATATTTTGATTATTTGAATCTTCCACAGATGATACCTGCTCACCCTGGACACTGTCATTTTCCTCACGCTCGCAGTGGGCTCAGTTGTGAGCCAGCAGCAGGGGAAGTGTCTGGGGGGGACTACAACAGTTAAAAGCCCAAACCATTTCTTACATGAAACAACAGCCAGCAGCTTCCAAAACCAATGCTGCAGTTCTCTCCCAAGAGCAGCTTCAAAGCAGTAGTATACAGTTCATATATCTTGTCAAATGTTAAATTTCAGCCAATCAGCATGTGCCATGTCATTTGACAGGTGGATGTGGCCTAAAATGGACCAATCAGAATCATCTCAGTATGGTGCTGGACGTCCCACCATCTGCACAGGACATCATGCCTTAAAATGGAGGGCATCCCATGTCAAACACAATAAGTGACGGACGAAACACAGGAAATTATATATTCTCAAACCTGGAAATGAATCATCATTCCCATTCTACATCCCTACATCCTTCCTCCTCCATCCCCAGTCCCCTCGAACTTCCATGACACCATCCAAGATCAAACCCAAGTCCATCCTCCATCCCCTCAAACCGCAACCACCCATCCTAGCTCAAACCTGAATCCATCCTATGTCCCTCGGCCCCCCGTCATAATATCTTGGCACAAACTCTCCCATCATCCCACCTTGTTCCACCACCACCCTTGCACCCATCACCTACCTCAAACCTGAGTCTCTCCCCTCCTCTCTGCATGTCCCACTGTCACCTACATTGCACCCATCACCTTCCTGGAACCCGAGTCTCTCCCCTCCACTCATCTTGCCCCACCATCACCTACCTGGCACTCCCTCAACCTCCCCCTGTCGATCTGTGGTGTGACTGCAGGGTGCCTTTTTACTTGGGGAATTTTTTGTGTGAAATGTGCTTTGAGGCTATGGAGGATTGTAAGAGCATTTATCTCTTCAGTGTAAGAAAGTTCTTTTAACACAATGCATTTCAAGTATTTATGAAAAAATGATTTCTTTTTTAATGTGAAAAAGAAAATGAGTTCTAACTTTAAAAGCAGAAGCTGTGTGTGTGTGTGTGTGTGTTGAAGCTGATGTTTCAAGGGTTTGTAGTCTAAGTAGACTGCTTCAAATGCTAAAGTCTGATTTAAAAACATACATACATACTCTCTGCATTCCATTTTTCAAGACGGTTTTAGTCTCTCTGCATTTCCTGTAAGAACATTTTATCTTTGCTATACAAAAAAAAATTTGTTAAAAGAATGCATTTTAAGTATTTATGAAAACACTGTGATTTCTTTTTTAATGTGCAAAAGAAAATGAGTTCTAACTTTAAAAGCAGAGACTGTGTGTGTGTGTGTGTGTGTGTGTGTGTGTGTGTGTTGAAGTTGATGTTTCAAGGGTTTGTAATCTAAGTAGACTGCTTCAAATCCTAAAGTCTGTTTAAAAACTGCCATACTCTCTACATACATTTTCTTTTAAATGAATACATCAGAAATCTGGTATTTTGATGTCAGAAACTAAAATATTTTTTCTATTTCCTTTGAAAAAGATAATTTACAAACATCACTGCTTAGCAAAAGCATATATTTCTAGTAAATGCATATTAATGTGCTGGTGAAAGTATTTAAGAGTGTTTTAACCTCCAGAAAGCAACATAAGTGCTCTGCATTACCTATGTAAAACTGAAAAACCAGTAGACTGCTTCATGGAGACTTTTATACTCTGAGAAACTTAATAAAATTCCCATTAAAAGTTCATATTAAACATGCCCTGCCCAACATTACAGTATACAAATCACATACTAGTCATTCTATGTATCACAAGAGATGACATAACTATATTTATCAATGGAGGGCTGTCTTCTAGAAACCTTTTGCCAGTCTTGTGACATTAACATAGATGATAGTTTATATTAATAAACCCCCTACTATACATGCTGAGTCATGGTGCTAGTCATAAGAGATGACATAACAATATTTATCAATGGAGGTCTGTCTTCCAGAAACTCCGTGCCCATCCATGTGACTGTCACATAGCATGAGTTCACCTGGCAGGGGTCTTATATAAACCCCTGGTAGGAGATGTGCCAGAATAGATTTCAGAGCCTCATTGAATCTACTTTATAGGATCTGAGCTAATTATCCAAGAAATTCAAGAAGATGGCCCAGAACACAGCACCTCAAACTAACATACCAGTCATGGAACAGACAGTTACACCACCAAATGAACAGCCAGGAGATGAAAAGCCAGAAGAGAAGTTGCCTTTCAGGCCCAAACCCATGTATGTGCACTACATAAAGTGTGAAAAAGAATGTCCAATTCAAATTTTGGCCAGTGGAAAGATTTGTGACATAAAAAGAAATCTCCCTGCACAGTTTGGTGAATTGGAAAAGCAAAAACTGATCCTGATACACCTATCAAAGAGGCACAACTGCAAGACCTTGAAGAAGAGCTAGCATGTGAGTCTGTTGTGGAGAAAGATGTGAAAATGAAGCCCAGAACAGAGAGTGACATGGAGAGAGAGTCAGATAAGGATGCCAAGACACAGACAGAAGCAGTAGCCAGCCAAGAGTCAGATGGTAACACTGCCATGACCAGCAAGCCACAGGCTAAGAAAAAATAAGAAAAAGCAACAGGCTAAAGAAGAAGAAAAAGATGGCAACGCATCTTGCACTGCGGAGGAAAATTTATGTTTTATTTTTAAACACCTAAAAAAATGAGTGAGTGGAGACATGCATGCAGAGTGTAACTGAACAGATGAGTTAGCAGATGAACTGGAACTTACTGAGTAAAAGGACCAATGTTGTTTTCTTTTTGCTTTATCAGAGTGATGGATATGGAATGCAGGAACAGTCTTATTCAGATAGCATGGATACTCAAGTCTCCACAAATCTACTGCTTGACTGTGTTTGTTGTGTGAAAGATACAGATGTGGTTATTAATGAGATGTGTGAGGGTCAAGATGTTAGAAAGTTGGAGAGCAAGAGAATGCTTAAAAAAAACAGAAAACACTGTAATCACTACACAGCCACAACCATCTTCATCTACTGAGATTAGACAGGTTTCCTCAGGTGAAAAACTAAGCCTAAGTGTTAAGTCACCCAAAACTGACCATGATGTGTATTGTAAGTATGTTATGTACCATACCATTCATGGTGTAATTGCCACAGTGATAGAGAGAGTGATACATTGTGAAATGGTTGATGCCTGTCCTGGGTGTGAGATAGATTACCCTAGTCAGATAAACTATACATGTATCTTTGATGACTTGAAGGCTAGAGAAGCATACAAAAATGTTTCTAAAGCCATAAATATAGGGCATCTCATTCCTGTGATTATAGCAATAGCTATGAAACAACAGGGTTTAAGCATGAGCAATGAAACTATAGAATCTGTAAGTCATGTTTTAAATGATGTAAAAAGAGCTGATGACCACATGGGCTTACTTGCACATATGTTACAACAGACAGATGATGAGATTAGAAAAGAAGCCAGACATCTAGTCAGGAAATGCTCCTTTAAACAATTTCTAACAAGAACTTTCGGGGACTTTGTTAAATTTCTAAAAAGAAATTAAGGGACTTTGCTTTTGTTGTGAAAATTCATTTAACTGCTGATCTGCTACAGGTTATGTATAAATGTTGTAGAACCCAAAGCTTCATATTTTATTTTACAGAAACCATGTGGGATGCAAGCAAAGAGAGTGTCCAAAGACTTATGTATCTGATCATAAGCCATTACTGCAATCTTTCTGTGTTCATGCTGCCTGACTTTGGAGCATCCCTTTCTGACTTATCTTCTGCCATGGAACTGATGTGTGCCCCCTCAGGCATGTGGGAGGATATAGATAACTATATGAAAGAATCTGAGTTGATGCTTTTAGGAAACATTACAGTGATTGTGCCTAGATTCGTAGAAGATCCTGAATGTCTTTGTAACCTGTATATATTGGTAGTTGCAACAATGTGTGTGTCTGCTTTAAAGCAAAGAAAAAAATCTGATATTTCTCATACTGTGAAAGTGGCTTCTTCAATTGTTATGATGCTGCATGAAAGGAAAGAGCACTAAGCATCATGTGTATTCATCACATTTTTGCAGAATGTATCACTTATGTTGTATTTAATAAGTGTGATGTAGCAGTCATTTTTTTCTGAATAACAAAGTGACACGCTAATCTGTATAATGTGTATTATGTGTTTTCAGATGGAACGTAATGGCATGCTCCCGATATTCCAGTCACTCTTGATGGCTACAATGTGTCATGTGATAAAGGACATTTTAAAGACCCCTGTATATTTTGGAAAGTGCCATGCATTAAACTTATGCTGTGCAAGTGCTGCACAGTCACTGGCAGAAAGGACAATGACTGAGATTAAAAGTATATCCCCAATTTTGTGGCATATATATATATTGATGCAATGAACAAAAAAAACACACAGACATATGTAAGGTGAATGGCATTTTTGATTCTGCAACAGTACACCTCAAAGATCACCCTGATTATTTTGAGTGGTGCATGGCACATGTGTGTATGTTTTGTGCCTTCCTTGTCACCAGGGGAAAGTGGATGAAACTCTTGCTTGTGTGAAACATACAGCCCAAAAGTTACTGTCTCTGGGTATGGTAGAATGCAAAAGAAACTGGTAGTGCAGAAACAGGATATAATGTAATCATTGCATTCATATTATGTGTTATGGGTATATATGTATGCTCTTTAAAACACTGTTATGGCTTTTGTATGTAATTAATATATGGATCAGTTTATGTTTTGTATGTATGAATAAAATATAATCACATATTGCAGTTTATGGTTGTCATCGAATTTTTAAGAAAAAAGAGCACACATATACATATACATCATTTTATGGGTGTCAAGAGGTTGGTTAGTTAACAGATGTATTTTGGTACTGATGATGAAAGATGACTGATCAACTGCTTCAGAATATATATTTGATTGCAAGAAAAGCAGGCAGTTTTAGTGGTGTGACTCAGTTATATAAAGCTGCAAAAGAAATTGATAAAGGTGTGACCAGGAAAGGTGCTGCATAATGGCTTGCCAAGCAGGACCCCTATACCTTACACAGTCCAGCAAGAATTCGATTTAAGAGAAATCCTGTCATTGTTTCTGACATAGACAATGGCAAACCAATTTAGTGGATATCTGTCAATATGCAAAGTACAATAATGGGTTTAAATACATACTGACGTGCATCAATGTGCTGTCCAAGCATTCCTGGGTAGCGGCTTTAAAAGATAAATCAGGCAAGGCAGTGATGCAGGCCTTTAAAACAATTTTTAAAAGTGGACGCATACCTGAGAAGTTGCAGACTGATCAGGGTAAAGAATTTCTAAATGCCTCCTTAAGGGCATTATTAAAACAAAATAAAAGACACCATTTTGTAACAAATAATGAAGTTAAGGCTAGCATTATAGAACAGTTCCATAGAACTTTAAAGACATGCAAGTGGCATCACTTTACAGCCCAAAACACATGGAAATATATTGATGGGTTGCCTGACCTGGTGCACAGCTATAATCATACTTACAGTATCACAGAATCATTACATGTAGACCAGTGGATGTTAACCCTTCCGATGCCCTGGATGTATGGAAGACCATCTATGGCAAACAGTTCTTGGCAAAACACAAATGGGCACCCTTCAGAAAAGTGATCATGTGAGAATATCAAAGCTGAAAGGGGTGTTTGAAAAGGGATATGGACAGACATACACAGATGAGATATTTACTGTGATGGAGGTCTTAAAAACACTGAGACCGACCTATAGGCTAAAAGACTATCGGGGGGAAGACATCAAAGGTACTTTCTATGCAGAAGAGTTGCAGAAAATTGAACCGGATGAGGACTGAGTGTGTAGGGTGCAGAACATCCTGGCAGAGAAAAAGCGAAGCAGAAAAACTTGGTATCTCGTAAAGTGGTTAGAGTGGCCTAATAAATTCAATAGCTGGATTGAGGCAACATAGGTTCGGGACATTAGAAGTAGATAAGATTTAAAAATGCTCAAAAATGGTTTTAATATCACCTTGCCTAGCAATGCCTCGCACAACATTTTCCCCAACAATACTATATCCACTTTTACAGTAAAGTTACCACAAACGCTGGAACTGCCTGTTGAATGGGAAGTGGGATTAGCAGAAATTCAGTACCCTCATACCTGGGAGAATGTGCCTGCACAGAAAAACAGGTTCAGTATGCTCTATCAGCCTCTAAGCGTAGCCCATAGCAAACGCCACCATCCATCCCCTTTGTTGAGTTTGAAGCATTGAAAATTCCATCAGGCTATTATCCTAACATGGTGAGTGTTATTAATCAAATTAATAAAAGCACATTTGAAGCAAATGAACTGCCAGTGGTTTTGGAAGAATAAGCCGTTGGAAGAGAAATAAGCACTGACAGCGACATCAAATGCATTCTGTTTATGCATGGGCAGTTACAGTACCTTTTGGGTTTTAGTAGACTCAGGGTAGGTGTAGGAAAGACTCTAACAAAGAACCCTACAGATATTAATGGTTTTTTTTTTACACATTATATATCTACACTGACATTATCACACATGAAATAGTGGGTGATAGTCTAGTGCCTCTGCTGACATGTGTACCCATCAGGGGCCAAGACAATGAGATAGTGACCATGACCTACGATAAACCCCATTATCAAACAGTCAGTAAACATTGGATTGATGCAGTCATTATTGAAATAAAGAATGATCAAAATGAACCTGTGTCATTTCAATTTGGAAAGGTGATCATGATGTTGCATTTTTTCCCCAGAGAGTACTTTAAAATTTAAATAAGGATGGTGATTGTTCGACATTATGGAGACCCTGCCTTGTACAGAATCTATTACAAGGCACAGAGAGTATACAGCCTTCCTGGTTTTCATGGACTTCCTACTATGTATGGTTCTGGTATAGGAGGGATATTCTGTAGTCTGTTTAGAAAGGCAGTTCCATTTTTAAGAAGGGGGTTCGAAATTGCCAAACCACATCAACAAACAGCTGCTAAAAATGTCACAAAGGATGTTGTGAGGCATGTGACTAGTACTGTTGCTCAAATGATGTCAGAAGGTGATAAGACCACTCAGGGTGGTTCAGGGCTCATTGTGCTCAAGAGAGGTAGAAAGAGAAAGTGCAGAGTACAGCCTTCGCTTCTCATCAGACCTCCCCACTACTTTAAAAGGCGTGTCTCAAAATGCAAAATGTCACATAAAAGAAAGAGGTCAAAGTCCAAAGGACCTTTGAGGGGATGTAAAAAACATAGAGATTTATTCTAAAAAACATGGCTTTTGTGCACTGTGGTTCTGAAGAATGCACAAACTCAGAACTGGACTTGTTTGCCATTGCTTCCACACAGACAAGCATTGAAAAAAGCATTTATGTAGAGATACCTCCTCTGGCTGCCCTTTCAGAAAACTCACCAATTGAATTTTATATAGCAGGGAATGGTGAAGACTATTTGGACCTAAACAACACACTTCTTTACCTGGTTTGCAAAATCACTGAAGCGGATGGTGGTGATATACCTGCAGCAGCCAAAGTGGGTCTTATAAACTACCCAGTGGCCACCATTTTCAGCCATCTGGATGTGACTGTCGGTGATTGGCTCATCAGTCAGAGCAATAACTGTTACCCCTACAGGGCTATCATAGAATCTGTGCTGAACTTCAGTGAAGAAACCCTTTCTACACAATTCAGGACAGGATTATTTTACAAAGCCATCCTGGGGAAACACAAAATCACAGACAGAGCTGGTGACAATGTAGGGTTTAATAAAAGAAGCTCCTTCACACATCTCAGTAGAGGGGTAGAGCTGCTGGGACACTTGCACATGGCCTTGTTTTTTCAAGAGAAGCTGATGCTGAATGGTGTGGATATCAAAATTAAACTGACGAATAATAGGGACAGCTTTTGCCTGATGAGTGGAGATGCTGAGCCTTATAAGCTAAAAATCATGGCCACCTCTCTGTTTGTCAAAAGGGTTAATGTGACCCCCGGTGTTCGTCTGGGACACTCAGAAGCCCTGCTGACCTCCAACACTAAATGCCCCATCAACAGAGTGGGGATGAAAGTGTTCAGCCTCCCAGCAGGCAGCAGGGTCTGTAACCAAGATAATTTGTTTTTGTGACAGTTACCAAAAATGATGGTCATAGGATTTCTTGACAATCATGCTTTTAGCAGTTCCTACACTCAAAACCCTTTTAACTTTAAACATTATAACATTCATTTTGTGACTTTGTATCTGGATGGTGAACAAATCCCCACTAAACCTCTTCAGTCCGATTTTAGAAATGGAAATGCTATGAGAGAATATTTTAATCTAGTACAGATAGCGGGAAAAAACATGAAAGATCGACCACTAATTGTCAACCATTAGGAATTTACCCAAGGGTACATACTGTTTGTCTTTCATCTCACTCCGGACTAAGAATGTGCTGATCATAACTCTTTAATTAAAACTGGGAACCTCAGAGCAGAAATCAGATTTGCAGAAGCCCTTCTACAAACAGTTAATCTCATTGTCTATGCAGTGTTTGATAACATCATTGAAATAAACCAGAGAAGAAATGTTATTCTTGATTATATGTGATAAACCATAAAAATGAACACAAAGCAGCTGGAAAAAATTGTAACAAACGACTCACACATCCGTGACTGCTTTCTGGGTGTGTTTCCCCATGATCTGCTACCCAAGAAGAGACTGAGAAACCTTCTGGCAGCACTAGTCATCAATAACGACTCCCATGACCTCTCTGGACACCACTGATTAACTGTATACATTTCAGAAAATGGGTCTATGGAGTTCTTTGATAGCTATGGTTTTCATCCTGACAATTATGCACAAAGGATCGGGGTTTTTTTAAACAGAAATGCAAAGACCATTCTAAACCAAAACACACAGTTGCAAGATACCTTCTCTGCCACCTGTGGATTTCACTGCATCTTTTTCTTACATCACAAATGTAAAGGACTTTCTTATGATCAAATTCTAAATATGTACTCTAATGATTTGCTCAAAAATGATGCCATGGTAACTAGTTTTGTACGTCACCCTTTCAGACATCGAAACATGTCAGGACTTATATCAGTGGGATGGCAACATGTTCAGACTTGTTTGTCTTGTAATGAATCTAAAATATGCAATCACTTGTAACTTACAACCATCATTTTATAAAATCATATATACCCTCATGATCTCTGTGTCTTTGTCAGTTTTTCTGGGGGACATGTGTTTGACATTTTCAGATATGTAATGTCTTCAATAATGACACAATATATAAAATATTAAAAGGTATTTATAGCAAAACAATGACAGATAAAATCATAGATAAGATACAGAAAACTAAAAGCCTCTTGTTAAAAAGGCACATTACATGTGACATACCACTGAGCTAGGATTATGATATGCCCCTTTTTAAAAAAAAAAACATGATTACATACTAAAGATGAGATAGGCTAACATGTATCAGTATACACACACACACCTTTTGTAAAAAAATACTATCATACTTAATATGAGGTAGGATGATAACATACAGAAATATAAGTACCTTTTAAAAAAACATGCTAATGTATTCAATATGAGGTAGGACTACAACATACATCACTGTTAATACCATTTTGTAAAACAAAACATGCCAAAATAGTCAGTACACATCAGTCATTAAGGTATACAATATTCACATTTATACAGACAGTCAGGCAGGTTTCTTAAATGTCTTTCATCTTTTGGGTGTCACTGACCCTTTGCTAAGTGGAGAGGGTTCGGGGGCTTTTACATCGGCTGTTTTTTGACTTTCAACATATCCCCTGTTTGCTGAATGACCAAAGACGGATGTGGGTATGTTAACTTCTGCCACCGCTTTGACAAACACATCCCACCCCTTTGGCTTTTTTTGGACAGGGATAGTATGAGTGGCTGTAACATCCCTCACTAAATCAACCATATGAGACCAGAAACAACACTACCTTTATACATCAATTCTCCCATATTATTCCAAAAAAGAATGTTCTTGTTCTTTGCCATTTGCTTTAGTAATATCTTAGTATTTTTTTTAGACCTTTGAGAAACACTGTTCAAAATGTCTTTTTCCATAGAACTTATGGTAGAAAGAGTCTCAGTAGGGGGTTGCTCGGAAACTGCCTCACTCTCAGGCATGTGTAAGGTCAAACTGGTTTTAGCCTGTTCTCCTTGATGTACTAGAGTGAGGTAACATTGCAACACTGCAGAGTACAGCTTGGCTTTGTCATGATCTGATAAATCAGTCCATGATAGTATAAATTTCATTTCTGTATCCTAGCTGTAAGTTGCGACTTTTCTCATATCCTCATCAGGATAGTTTGTTTTCACATGGTCCAATTGCTGTTGAGATACCAGATACATTTTCTAAGTAAAAGCCATTATCTGTTAGTCATCAGTCCAGTAATCAAAGGAATAGCAATACCCAACAACATCCCTATGAATCCGCTGTCTGGTTTACAGTCTGTTTTTTTCTTTTTAAAGGCACTTTCCTGTTGCTTACATTTTTTTATGACTTACACCTTTTTCTCAGAAAAGCTACCTGTTTAGCCGACAATGGTATATTTCCTTTCAGGGTGTTTAAAGCAACTTCCTCGATGGCAGATATCAAGTCATCAGAGGCTGAGCACAAAATAACTTTTTTTAAACAGGGAGGTTCTCTGACAAGTTCAAAACAGAGAGGTTTCTCTGCAGTCTTTTAGACATAATGACAATACAGCATCATGCATTTCTAAAACCAGAATGTGTTTTTTTTTCAAGACACAGGCCAGCAGGTGGAAACAACCCACTGCGCAGCCTGTATTCATCTGGTGTACCAGCTCTTAAATCAAAAAATAAATAGCCATAAGGTTTTTTTGTGGCATCTTCAAAAGCTTCTAAAAATATTTTGTCTGACTGGGGTACATCTGTCTGGCCAGTATTTGTACCTGCAGCTTGTCCCGTGGGGTTTTTAAACAGGACCATATATTTAGTATTAAGCGTGATGGTCTGGCTTTTCTTGCCTTGACAAAATACATTCTGTACACTTAGAAATATCGTTAACTGTTTATGATGGCTGTACTTGGTAAACCCATACTCAACTTCACTATTTTGACAGGCAGAGTCCATTAAATAATCTATAATAACAAAATTCACCTTCCCCGGGGGTAAGAGATCATCATTGGCGAATGACGCTGGTAGCCCCTCCACAAATTTATTCTGCACAAACTTTAACAGCAGTTCATTGTACAAAGGTTACCAACAGCTGTAAAACCAGACAATATTTTCAGGTTTATGTGATAAAGTGGTATCATCATTTTCCAACAACTTCTTTACGAATAAGCTTTTCCCACTTTTAGATGGGCCGGCCAACAGACAAGTAAAGGGATGCTGCAACCTGATATCCATTTTCAGTCCTCAGTATCCATAAGGAAGTGTTCTGAAATCTGATTGTAAAACTCGTTTATCATAAACTACTCTTTGGGTCTTGGACAGTGTTCTTGTTTCAAGAGACCACTGCTTTTTGTTTCTAACTATGCTGAGTTGTCTCACTGTGATTTCCTTAGATGTCTGCGATCCTGAGTAATCAAAAACTAGATCTTTTAAGCTGTCAAAATTACTGTGTTCACAGTTACCTACACTAAGGCCTTTCACTTTAACGACAATTTGTCCTCCAGACTGCCGGTACCCATATGTCTTGGGACCTGCAGACACAAGCTCAGTAATGTGCTCATCTGGAGGAAGCTCACTAGTCAAGTCCCCTAAATAGTCACCTAGAGGGGGCTTCCAGTCATCCAGTCTAGACACAAAAATGGCAGAGTCTGTCATGATACAGGCACCTGTCCTGTAACTTGTCTAGCAGTTTGTAGCGTTCTAGTCTGGCATATGCAGTGGTGAAATCAACTATGAATATGTTGACATTGTTAGAATTTGGGTAGTGGTCTTTGGTATAGTTCCAGCATAAACACACTGTTTCATCATCGATGAACCAGCTTGAGGCCACATCATAATATGGGCCAAACACATACTGGAAAAGCTTGTTGGGGTCTGATACTAAACTGGTGATGAGCAAATTAACTCTCTGTCCAAATTTCCCCCAAAGAGAATTTAAGAACAGTTTAGATATCTGTCTCTTTGCGAGGTTAACAGTGATGTCAGTGGGGTTCAAATGCACATTTTCTCTTTCAAAATACTGCTGTATGTACCTGACATTATCTGCTTCATCTTTTACCCATGAAGGGAAGCCAGATGCCTCTTGCTTGCCTTTCAGATGTAGTTTGATGTACTCTGCAAACAGTTCTGTTGATAACTCTCTAAAATGTCACACTTCATAAATTTTTAAGATCTTGTACCCTTTTTTCAGTGCCAGGTTTAGTTCCATGGTACAGTAGGTACCAGTCAGTGCCCTTCGCTCATCATTGTGTGTGCACAGTGTCTGAACTTTGTCTTCTGCGCGTGCATGACATAATGTGAATACAAGTGTTTTCCAATCCTGGGTGGCAGCACTGGAAAAAAGAGACCTCTGGGAGTAAAACTAGTATTTTTGCCAAACCAAAGTACTTATTCATGTCAGCAGAGTTCTCATAAATGATGGCAGGGTGACTCACTGAGTACTGTTTAGTTTTGTTGACAAAAGGGTACAGGCTGGTAAAATCATAATAGCAGATTGTTTCATTGGGCTGTATCTTATAGTGCAGAGAAATGGCATTTGTTCTTCCCCCAAACAGAGACTGTCTAGGTTTGAGAGGTTGGGGTAGCTCCCTGTCCCTCAAAAAATCATTCAGCCCCCAATCTGTGGCAAACAATTCCCTCCACTGTGTTCCCACAGGACTCTAATGGCAAACCCCTGACTTTTTAAAAAATGAACCTTGTGCATGGTCCGATTGAATAACTGCCCAAAAGTCATACCTGTCATATGATTTCAATGTCTTTCACAGTACCAGATGTTGCAACCATGAAAAAACACCTGTTGAATTCAAAGGCAGTGGTAACCCCATTAATTATCGAGTTGCCATTGAGAAAATATGGCCCCACTTTAAATTCCCCACCCTGTAGTGCGTACTGAATAGCAATGTTTTCTTTCTCTGCTATGTACCTTAACTACTGTATCACAGGTATGGAGAACTTATTTTGCAGGCTGTGGTAATTATCTGGGGGGAGAACTGTGATTGTGTTGTATTTCAAAAACATGAATCTGTATGTGGCCATGCAGACAGATGCTATGGTCGTATGTTGAAAGGGATCTAAACAAACCTTTTCCTGCTCTAAAATGTCACCATCTGACTGTTTTAAAACCTGCAGGGCTGTCATGTTCATCACTTCTTGTCTAAAGTTGTCACAGGCTTTTCAAAGAATTTCAACATCTAACTGACAATAGTAGCAAAGCTAATTTTTTCAGATTAAATTCTGTATGTTGGTTAGCTAGGTACCACCACATGAACTCTGCTTTTTCTCTAGGCATCATATAATCTACCCCATAAAATTTGGCATCAGGCAGGGAACCTACATAGTTTTCATTGGCCTTGGTGTTAAAAAAAATGTAGAAAGTACCCTTTAGCAGTCTCATTTTTAAAGCCAAATGTACCTGGGATTTTAGAGAAACGCATTGGCAGGAAACACAGTGAATCTATAAATCTAATGTGTAGTGAAGATACCATCAAGGACAGCAATTTCCCTCCTTGTGTGAGCAGTTTGATACAAATTTTTTCCTTGACTAGCTGACTAACAATAAAATAGCTGTCATAGCCTTTGGCATTGTGAGCTATAAATGTGTAGTGTTTGAATGGTGTATCTATGAAGTGAACAAAAAACCAAAGTTCCAAGAACACACAAGCCTAATAGAAGGATGCTGGACAGAAAAAGAGCTTTAAAAACTTACATTTTATTGAGTACAAAAATCATCATGCCTGACATATTTCAATGCCGATAGCTCCTTTTTCAAAGGCCTTTGAAAAAGGAGATATCAGCTTCGAAACATGTCAGGTGTGGTGATTTTTGTAAGCAATAAAATGTAAGTTTTTAAAGCTCTTTTTCTGTCCAGTGTTCTTCTATTAGGCTTGTGTGTGCTTGGAACTTTGTTTTTTGTTCACTAGTATAGTTCCTTAAGCACCACCTTTGTCCGTGTGCACTCTGTTTTTTGTTTCTGTATCTATAAAGTGCCTGACAAAATCTTTTACCCAATCGTCTCTTTTAAATGCCCAACATCTGCTATCATCCAGTTGCTTGGCATAGACATAATTTGGTGTGTGTGTTCTTGTTTCTTGTCTGGCCTCAAAATCAAATACTATATATTTCTCAGAGGTCTTCACTTGTTTCAGTGGAGACATGTAACACAAATGTTTGTCAATAGTCATAAGAGAACCACATCTAGGACATCTGCCCATTTTACATTTATGATTTCCTTTGTATATACGAACATACGAGAAGCTAGCAGAAGAAGGCCATTTGGTCTATCAAGTCTGCATGTATTGCAGGGTCCACAGCTTGAGTTAATGTCCTTTCCTCCCTCCTCCCCACTCCTCCCATCCTCCCTACCCATGATTCTTACCTTCCCCTATGCCTATCCCAGCCTCTCTTAAAGCTGCCCACCATATTCAACAAGATGACTTCTTCTGGCAGTGCATTCCAAATGTCCACCACCCTCTCTGTGAAGAAATGCTTCCTGAGCTCCCTCCTAAACCTTCCACCCTCCAGCTTAAGACTGTGCCTCCTTGTGATATGGTTGCCATTCAGCTTAAAGAGACTCCCCTTATCAACTTTATTTATCCATTTCAAGTACCTGAATGTCCCCATCATGTCCCCTCTCTCTCTCCTGTCTTCCAGGGAGTACATGATCAGTGCCCTCAACTTCTCCTCGTATGCCTTGCCCTGCTGACCGGCTATCATCTTTGTAGCCCTCCTCTGTACATTCTTCACATAGTTTGTTTGATTCACAGGGGATCATGCCTAAATCAGCTTTGGTCATGTGCCTCTCCAGACAATCTAAGGATCTACAAATTTTGTTACATTTTGGATATTTCACTATACTGGCAATCTGTTCTGCACAGACTGGATCACAGCACACTTTACACAAAAGAGTGCATGAGTGATGATTTTTGTGACTGGAGGCTGATTGACAGTATTCACAGAAGTATCTGGCCCTTATAAATTTCTTGACATTTGCTGCACTGTAAAAGTGATTGTTATAATGTAATACAAACAGTGTTTTAGGATAGCTCCCAGACCCCATTGAAAATGTTTGCCAATTTCCTTCACTATGATATAGAACCTTAATAGTTACTCCTAAAAATTGTTCAGATTGTGGTACATCACTGATACTGACAGGTTTGTGTTCTGACAAACCTGTCTCAGCATGAAATATTTTAGCCTACTGATCAATTGATTGTCAGTCAGGTGTCTGTTTAGGAGCACAAGTACACTTCCAGCAAAACAAAAAACATTATCTCTATTGCTTAAATCAATCAAGTAACATCTCTTTTTCTCAATTATTTTGCTATAGAGGATAGAACACAGTGTACGTCTACACCCCACTCCACTACCCTCCCGGTTTCTGATGGTTGTTACCACCAACTGTAAAGAATTATCAGCAATGACTTCAGCATTGCTTTGTAACATGTCAGCTATGTGTTCTAAGAATATACCAGCATTTAACTCCTCGGGGCATGTTCTTCTTGAGAACAAGGGGTGATTTAAAGAGCCAGCACTCAAACACAATTGTAGAAAGTCATGTACCCCTAACTGAGGGATAATGTGGTCTAAAAGTTCTTGAATTGCTGATTGCACTAATTGAATGGCCTGGCTGAATAAGGCTAGTCTATCAAGACTTACAAACCTAAATGTCTGATAAAATTATGTTGCTCTAAAGTTCTGTAGCACATGTTCATAATGCTGAATTATTTCTAAAAAAAAACAGGAGGGGGCTGCTGGTTTTCTAATTCAGCATCTGGCTGATTTTCAACAAGCTGCTGTGATGCCCTACAGTGTAATATGATTTTGGCATGCCTTATTTTCTTTCTCAGATGTTCTAGGGTTCTCTTATTTTCATCCCATGTAATTCTTTTCCTTCGTCTATTTGTTTTCATTCTTTTAGTGCTGACCCCCTTTTTATTCAGTCTGTGAGATTTCTGTCTTGTCACTGTTTCTGAGACAGTTTCAGTTCCAGTGCTTTGATTGTTTGATACATTTCTGCTACCTGCAGAGCATGTTTCAGCTCTGAGTTAAATTTCTTAGCTACACATATCAAAGAAAATAAATGGTTTATCACAGTACCATTTAAAAGGTCATTTTTAACAATGATGTGCCCTGTAACCTGCCATGATCCACAAGTCCTTTAAACAAGGCCCCAGCTATTAATGGAAACAATTTCAGCAATGTCTTCAGTTCAACAATGTCCCTTTCCTCGATCCTGGGGTGAGGCACAGCTCTGTCTGCAACTCCTGAACTGGTGGAAGGTTGTACACTCTGGTTAAAACTTAAACAAATGTCATTTTTGCATTTAAACTTTCAGTGCTGGCAGTGGCAATTTCTGTAGGCCTTTGCTTGTTTTCACAAACTTCTGACTGTCTCTTTTTATGTTGTCTTTTCCCTGAAGCACAAGTTTGAACTGTTGACAAAAAAAAAGCAGAACATCAACCTATCACTCAAGAATTTTAAATATTACAGGAGTATCTATAGAGTAATTGTAAGGTCTAAAGGGTCTCTAGGTCCATCATGTTTGCCCCCAAAGAAGAACTACCAATCAGAGGCTGGCTAACTTTCATTTACATCGCTATGAAGACATCTTCCAAAGATCATTCACACACACTTACACTAAAAAACAATTAAGATGATATAAATGTATGTCAAATATTTTCTCAAACTACAAACCAGTTAAGCCATAACCCCAACACAAGCTAATCCCATTTTATTCAAACATATGTAGTAAGACAGATGTCCCCTAATAGATATATAGCATTGTATTTTATACACACACACACACACACACACACACACACACACACACACACACACACACCAGTCAGACAGAGGCTACTTATGTAAAACAATGTAAATGCATGCTATTTTCTCAAACTAACACTAAGGAGCATTTAAGGCATATAAATACATTTGTTTATTATCTGCAAACATTTACATTAACCCAATATGAACCAACCCCCAACCACAATGTACAAAGATTACCCTCACCATTTTACAAAACATATGTAGTAAGACAGATGGCCCATAATAGATATATAACATTGTATTTATCTGTCAAATCCCCTGCCAATCAGACAAAAAAACAAAACAAAAGAAAAACAGACTGGCTTTTAATTGTAATAACAAAGCATACAAGTAGGTACATTTTAAACATTTTCAGAAAGAATACACACCTTGTGGTTCTGGTATTGATACAACAGCAGCTTCCATTATCTCACTATCAGATAGATCTTCTGAATCACACCAGCTGTTCATGATCATAAAGTTTTTAAAACTATGAATTTCTAGTCTTTGGGACCCTAACTATACACAAGACTTAGCCAGATGAAGTCACACAATGTGATTATCACAATGTTTCTAGAAGACAGATCCCATTGATCCTGTATGGTGATGTCATCTCTTTTGACAAGCAGCATGCACCAGCATGTATAGTAGGGGGTTTATTGCTATCAATTATTGTCTATGTGAACATCACAAGACTTGCAAAAGGTTTCTGGAAGACAGTCCTCCATTGATAAATATAGTTATGTCATCTCTTATGACTAGCACCACAAATCAGCATGTATAGTAGGGGGTTTATTAATATAAACTATCATCTGTGTGAACGTCACAAGACTGGCAAAAGATTTCTAGAAAACAGACCTCCATTAATAAATATAATTATGTCATCTCTTGTGATACATAGAATGACTAGTATGTGATTTTTATACTGTAATGTTGGGCAGGGCATGTTTAATATGAACTTTTAACAGGCATTTTATTAAGTTTCTCAGAGTATGAAAGTCTCCATGAAGCAGTCTATTGGTTTTTCAGTTTTAATTAGGTAAATTGAGCACTTTTTGTTGCTTTCTGGAGGTTAAAACACTCTTAAATACTTTCACCAGTACATTAATATATATTTAATAGAAATTTATGCTTTTGATAAGCAGTGATGTTTGTAAATTCTCTTTTTCTAAGGAAACAGAAAAATATTTGTAGTTTCTGATGTCAAAATACCAGATTTATGATGTATTCATTTAAAAGAAAATGGATGTAAAGAGTATGACGGTTTTTAAACAGACTTTAGGATTTGAAGCAGTCTACTTAGACTACAAACCCTTGAAACATCTGCTTCAACACACACACACATACACACACTGCTTTTAAAGTTCAAACTCATTTTCTTTTTCACATTAAAAAAGAATTCACTGTCTTTTCATAAATACTTGAAATGCATTCTTTTAAGATTAATTTTTTGTATAGCAAAGATAAAATGTTCTTACAGGAAATGCAGAGAGGATAAAACCCTCTTGAAAAATGGAATTCAGAGAGTATGTATGTTTTAAAATCAGACTTTAGCATTTGAAGCAGTCTACTTAGACTACAAACCCTTGAAACATCAGCTTCAACACACACACACACACACACACACACACACACACACACACAGTCTCTGCTTCTAAAGTTAGAACAAATGTTCTTTTTCACATTAAAAAAGAAATTGCTGTTTTTTCATAAATACTTAAACTGTACTGTGTTAAAAGAACTTCCTTACACTGAAGAGGTAAATGTTCTTACAGTCCTCCGAGCTTCAAAGCACATTTCACACAAAAAATTCCCCTGAGTAAAAAGGCACCTGGCAGTCATACCACAGATTGACAGAGGGAGGTTGAGGGAGTGCCAGGTAGGTGATGGCAGGGCAAGGTGAGAGGAGGGGAGAGACTCGGGTTCCAGGTAGGCGATGGTGTGCAATGTAGGTGGTGGTGGGACATGGAGAGAGGATGGGAGAGACTCAGGTTGATGTAGGTGATGGCTGCAAGGGTGGTGGCAGGACAAATTGGGAAAATGGGAGAGTTTGTGCCAAGATATTGTGGCAGGGGGGTCAAGGGACAGAGGATGGATTCAGGTTCGAGCTAGGATGGGGTGGTTGTGGTTCGAGGAGACAGAGCATGGACTTGGGTTTGAGCTTGGATTGTGTCATGGAGATTTGAGGGGACTGGGGATGGAGGAGGAAGGAAGTAGGGATGTAGAACAGGAATGATGTGTCATTTCCGGGTTCAAGAATATAACATTTCCTGTGGTTCGTACATCACTTCCTGTGTTTGACATAGAACGCCCTGCGTTTAAGTCGGGATACCCTGCACAGAGGGCTGAACTTCCTGTGGCATACAGGGATGATTCTGATTGGTCCATTGTAGGCCATACCCACCTGTCAAATGACGTGGTGCATGCTGATTGGCTGAAATTTAACATTTGATGAGATATATGAACTCTATACTACTCACAGCCACTTTACTATCTCAGCTTGAATCTGCTACAGCTAATACCTGCTCACTATGGACACTGTCATCTTACTTCTGCTGACATGAGGCTCAGCAGTGAGCTGGCAGCAGGGATATTGTGTGGTGGAGCAGGGCTACAACAGTTAAAGGCCCCCACTACTTCCGGTAAGGAACAACAGCTAGCAGCTTCTGAGATCAAAACTGAAGTTCCCTCCCAAGAGCAGTTTCACAGCCACTTTACCATCTGAGCTTGAATCTGCGGCAGGTAATTCCTGCTCACTATAAATACTGTCATCTTGCTCATGTTGGCAGGGGGCTTGGCAGCAAGCCAGCAGTTGGAGGAGTGTTTAAAGGGGTGGTGCTGCAACATTAAAAAGCATACACAACCTCCAGTACTGAACAACAGCCAGCAGCTTCCAAAACCAAAGTTTTAGTTCCCTCCAGAAGGCATCTTCAAGGCCATTTTGCCATCTTACACCAAGATACCTGAATATGGCCACTTGCTCCAAAGGAGTGCCAGATGAGGTGGATATTGAAAGTAGAAGAGAGGAAGGGGATTTATTGCGAGTGGTGAAGACCATGCATTTAGTTTTCTTAGTATTTAACACAAGGAGGTTAGAGGAGAACCAGTCCTGTATGGTATTGTAATCAGACTGGAGTCTCTGCTGCAGAAGCTGTAGTTGATTTGACTACTGACCTTGGCCTAGAACAGTTAATTAAGGAACCAACAAGACTTAATTTGAAAAATGTGGAAACTTCAGTGACCTTCAATCTTATATTCTCTATCAGGCCTGAGAATTACTCAAAGGCTGGGGTCTTGCCTGACTCATTTTCTGATCACCAGTTCATGTTTTGCACTGATAAACACATGAAAGCAAGGGGAAAAACAAATACTAAGAAATTTCCTTCTTTTAGAAATTTTGATACCCATTAGCATTTTCCAAATCTAACATAAAGGTAAGCTTATCATCTGACATTTATTCCAGACATCAGTGAATCATGGGTATACTTCATAAGCATTTTCCTGGAAATGTGTAACAACCTACTTCCTGCTGAAATGCATCTAGTCATCTGAAGCACTCCATGCAGTGCAATAAAGCAGAAGCAAGGGCAAACAAGATGCTGGGATGCATCGCTAAGGGGATCAGTAGTAGGAGAGAAGAGGTTATACTACTCTTGAACAGGTCACTGATGAGGCCACATCTAGAGTATGGAGTTCAGTACTGGTGCCCATACCTCAAAAAGGACATTAACCTGCTATAGAAGGTCCAGAGGAGGGCTACAAAGATGATAGCAGATCAGCAGGGTAAGGCATACAAGGAGAGGTTGAGGGCACTGAATAAGTACTCCCTGAAGAAAAGGAGAGAGAGAGAGAGAGAGAGAGAGAGAGAGATAGGACATGATTGGGACCTTCACGTACTAGAAAGGGATAAATAAGGTGAATAAGGAGGGTCTCTTTAAGCTGAGTGGCAACTATAAGATGAGAGGGCACAGTCTTAAGATGGAGGGAGGGAGGTTTAGGAGGGAGATCAGGAAGTACTTCTTCACAGAGAGGGTGGTGGACACTTTGAATGTACTTCCAGAAGAGGTGGTTTCATTGAAGTCAGTGGGCAGCTTCAAGAGAGGCTCAGATAGGCATAGGGGGAAGGTAAAGATCATTACTAAGGAGGATGGGAGAAGTGGGGAGGGGGTCAGGGACAGTAGCTCAAGCTGCCGACCCTGCAATGTGAGCAGACTAGATAGACCTAATGGCATTCTTCTGCTGACTTCTTCGTATGTTCATATGTGCTGTTTTATTAATGACTCTTTATGTCTGTATTTATGACTGTACTGTGGCGCAATATCTGTATGCATTTTTGTTGTACCTGACTCTGAGCCCTTTGAAAATAGGCACCTGTCTAAAGGATTCTTTGTGAAATTAAAACTAAACATGCTTCAGTTAATGAACACAATATTTGACTGAACCACTCCCCCTGATAGTCACCCCATTTAAATACAGTAGCCAAGGTTAGAGATCAGTTGCGTCATGCCTTTTGTAGTATACTTAGCATGGTGCCATAGTAACAGTTTACATTGACACCTGTAAAAGTACGCATTCAGAAACATACAGCATTAGGGTAATGGGCACTGGAAATGAGAGAAATGCCCTGGTTGTGCACTTTTTAGACCCCTCCTGTTTATTATATATGGGCTTGGAATATGTTTTGCCTAGTAAAAGGGGAAGTGATCATTTGAACCATTTACTGCAAAGAGAAACTAGGTCGATAGTTATTTTAAACACTGTTCAACCTAGTGGTTTGAATAAAGATATTTATTTCAGACCCTATTTAAAGCCAGGTTAACTTCAGCTTAAATTGTCACTCTGTTTTTTGCAAATGTTTTGCGCTAGAAGGTCTGATTAAATTCCTTACTCACAGATTACTTTGTGGAAAGGATGACTCTCCTTTTATTGTATTATTGAACTTGCATTGAGAGGATACACATGGTGTCTCTTGAACATAAGGACTAGGTTTAATATTTAAATGTATTTGTTCTTTTTAATTTTTTTCCGCCAATGGACCCCCATCCCACTGCATCATCTCCCAGTGCCATCCACTGTCCCCCCATATTGCACCCCGGTCTTCCCCAGATGTATGCTTTTGCCAGGTGGCTCCCTACCTTGGCCCATGGGAAGGGAGACAGGGTCCAAATCCATACTGGACATGTAACAGAGGATCACCTCTTGGAAGCTACTCCAGAGTTTTGTGGCATGGAGGGGTCGACAATCATCCAGTCGACAAAGGGCCAATTTTCCATTTTTCTCTCCAGCCCTCCCACCTCCCACAGAGATTGGTCCAGCTGCATTGGCATCATGGGGGAAGTGGTGTTTAGAGGTGTATCGAGGTTTACACTACCAAGAACACCTTACTGCAAGACACTACCAGTAGCCGCCTAACAAGTGGTCTGGTACCACCCCAACCCCCCCAGAGGAAAGCGTAGATTTGTTTTTATTAAGGCTAAATGGTTATTAATTAAGCATGAAATGAAATGCCTTAATAGTGGTGATATTACTAGCTACTTCTATGAAATGAGTTATGACAGTTCTCTGCAATGTTCTTTCCCATTTGTATAGTTGTCTTTTTTGTAATCTGTCACTTTAAAGATTTTATTTAAATTGTATGGTTATGAGATAAGGTACATGCCCCTTAAGAAAGACCACATATGGTGGAAGCTGCTGGAGTTTAGTGTCCTCCTTGGCACAATGCAGCTTTTCTCAATGGTTAACTTGAATATTTTAGTCAGTAATTTTTACAACTTGGGGAGTGTGGTTCGATTTTTTTTCATGCTGTTTTTGAGGTTAGCAACCTCTAACTTTCACCACCTGTTCTCTTTGTGTCACACTATATTTGCTTAAGATTAGACATCAGGCCAGACAAAAAGTTAAGATAACTGATTTGCAACATGACTGAGTGCACTACAGTTCTAAAAGGCATAACTACCTGAAAGAACTATGTTTGGTTAAAGAACTTCACATTAGAGGCAAATTGCAAGTAAACAAAAAACTGATTCCATTTACATTTTGGAGTACAATAAAGATCCTGAACACAACTACTATTACCTCTGTGCCAATTTATTTTTTAGATGAGATGAATAAAATAGGTAACTTGAGTTCCATAATTAATGCCTTTAATGATGACTTTTTTGACCCAGGCTTGAACACTGAGACCTCTGATGGTTGTGATGCACACATCCAAGTGGATGGACCTTGCACACAACCAGTGGCTGCTGATGATCATGTCTATGGTTGCATTGCACAAACCCTAATAGATGGGTCTTGTGTGCCACCAGCAGTCTTTCTTGCAATCATGCTTCCTTCACTTTAAAGGTGTTTTTGATACATGATGCACAGGCTGCACCTTTGACATTTGACATAAAAAAAGTGACGAGATTGGTCGTCTTCATCCAATACACCAATCCAGTTATCTGCCATCTGCTGACCTATTTGTTTAACATGTCAATAAGATAATGGAAATGTCTTTGAAATGTGGAAACTTGCAAAAATAACTCCAATTTTCAAGTAGGGAGATGACAGATTACTTTCAAATTATCACCCAATCTTGCTGTTGTCTGTTGTGCCAAACATCTGGGAGAGGTTGGTGAGAAAGCACATTTCTAATTACTTAGCAAATCACCAAATTTTGAACATAAATCAGTCTGGCTTTAGGTTAAACCATGGCATGACTACTTCCCTTGTGAAAGTTATTAGTGACGTGTGGAGCAATGGATAGTGGAATGGTGGCAGAAGCAATTTTCATTGACCTCTCCAAGGCCTTCGACACAGTAGATCATGACTTACTGCTTAATAAGATATTAAGATTGGGCTTTGCTAATATACTTGTTTACTGGCTCACTAGTTACTCAACAAACAGTCATCAACTTGTCTCCATTGGAGGAGTGAACTATTTAAAAAAAAGAGTAAGACGAGGGGTCCTTCAGAACTCTGTCCTGGGGCCACTCATTTTTTTTCACCCTTTATTAATAATCTTAACATTCAAGATCTTAATACACCTATTCACCTTTATGCAGATGATACTATTGTCTATGGTTGGAGCCCAGATGTCACTATGCTACAGTTTAAACCACAGTTGGCTTTTTATGAGATTCAAAGCTTTTTTTGTGATAACTGACTCTTAATTAATGAACAAAAAATTTACATTTTATAATTTGTTTCAACCATTTTTATATAAATAGGCAAAATGCACAAATTTACATTTTCACCTTCAGCCAACAAAAGCTATAGAAAGTCCCAAGCTACAAATACCTGGGGTCATTGTTATATGAAAATTTGAAATGGAACTACCATTTGAATTTTTTGAAAAAGAAGAACGAAGAAAAAAGAATAGCGTTTATGTACAGAAACAAAGTGTTTTTTTCCTCTGGATGTACAACAGAAAATAGTACCAATTATAGAACTGCCCTTATTCGATTATGGAGATGTTGTGCATGTCAGCCTATTAAAAACCTGTTCCTGGAGGTTAGATACACTGTACCACAAACTGACTAATTTTGTCTTGCTTACCCCAAGGCAAACAGACTATTGTGCTCTGTTAAAACCTCTTCATTGGCTGCCTTTGGAACTAGCAGGAGAGCTGCACAAACTAACCTTTATGTGGAAATGTGCTAAACAAAAGGTTCCTCTTTCCTTTACTTTACTGTTCTGTTTCCTTACCACCCCCTTACGCCAAGGCTAAGGTCAGCAAAAGGCTTTGAATTCAAGGTTTAGAGAGTGAGTTCTCAAATAGGTCAATTATCGCTTGTCTATAAAGGACAGAAGTTATGGAATATTCTTCCATATGAGATGCATTCCAGTCTTGACAATCTTCCATCATTGCATACTTTGAAATTCTGGTTTAAATCCTCTTGTCATATAGACTGTGACTTTAGTATGACTGTGTAAACAATACATGTTTTATGCATTGCTGATATAGTATGTTGCACTAATTTTTACAAATAAACTGCTGCTAACTCTTGCTACTGTACTTGTATAGCTTATTTTTACTTTTATCAGTATACATTTCAGGAGGTGATTATACATAAATAAAAATTATATACTGTTTTTGTTTAGTGGTTGTAATTTTATGTTGCTATAATGCACTTTGTACACTATCATGATGTTATCTAAATGCATTTTCTGCATTTTGAAACTCATTTTATGTACTAATTTTGCTTATGGTGGGGGTCAGCATAAATTCAGGTTCCAGAATAGTTAAATACACTTCACTTAATATGGTGGGAAGGGGGGAAGCATAAATTCAGAAGCCAGAAACAGTTAAATGCACTTTACTTAGTACTATACATGTTTGATATATTTATAAAACATGTAGAACCCTTGGCTTTTCACCCTTCTGTTCATAATGATGTGCATTTCCCTCTGTGTATCTACATGTGTGCACATTTGTAAGAGTTAGGAGTGTGCAAGGTCCAAATTGTATTTCCTAAATGCAATGAAACGTAGGGCTCCCCAGTGTCTGGGAGTCATTCTAAAATAATGGACCATGCATATTCAGAAACTAATATTTGGCAAGCAGATAAAAAAATGAAAGAGTAAAGAACCATCTTCCCGCCATCACAACACACTCACAATGACAATTGAAATGATTCTCCCTTTCCAATACCTCCCACCCTCAAAACACCTTACCCTCCCTCCTCCCTCCCCATCCCAAATCCAGGGATATCAAAATAAAAAAGTAAAACAAACAAAAAAGAAACCTTCCCTCACCCCTGCATACAGTATATCTTGATTACCACCCTTTTCCCCAGCTCATACCTGATAAATAATGTCTCTTCATGCCACCCACCCTGTGGCAGTGTCCTGAGCTCACACTCCTCCCACCAGCACCCCTGTTTATTGGATCAGCTGTTTTTACTGTACTATGCAAAACAAGTGTGAGAGTGCTTTCATTCATTACATGGTGGTTAGCCATAGAGGTGGGTAAGTTGTGCCAGATGCACTCTGTGGGACACAAAACTGGGTGCTGAGGGAGGCGGGTGGGATAGGACTGCTGTCCAGGTGGGGAGATGGGAGCACATTATGGTTTTATTTTATTAGTGCAAGCAAGCACATTTTCAGTCAAGATGGCTTCCGGCTGCTAGAAGTGGGCAGGTTATGCTGGTCTTCCACTGCAGACCAAATCATTAAAATGTGGGTGATCAGAGGAAAGATGGTGGGATTACAGTTCTATCTGAGGGTGGGGGTGGAGAGTGACATTATTTGCCAGGTTGGGGTGGGGAGGAGGAGGAGGTGGGACTTGGGACCTAAGCATGGATGTGGGAGAGTTATTTGTCTCACTTTTATATTCCAGTGTCTATGGGGTTGCTACAGGGGGAAGTGGGTGGGTTGGGTGCTACCAGGGTGGGGAGGGGATTCATTTCAGTTATCAAGAATGATGGCAGATGGCTGTGAGGATGGGCATGTGTTTTTAAACTGAGAGCCTGAATAAGAAAATATTGAATACCCGAATACTAGGCTGCCGAATAATGAATATTTTGTTGAACAGTTGGGTATATTTATTCACAAAATCCTAGTATGAGTATGTGTTAAAGCTGTGCTGTGCCTAACATTTAACAGTATAGACCTCCATTGAACCTTAACTTTTGTGCCTTGATTTGCTGAGTGGAAACTATTCTTTTTGGCCCTTTAGAAACATCTCAGACATGTCTGATTTTTGAACTCCCGTACAGCATTTCCTGGTTCTGGCAGTTTGAGCTCAGCTGGGCAGTACTCATAAAATAGCCAACCATTTTCAGAGTGAGTCAATTCCTTGTTTATATTAACAGTGTGTTTATATTGTAGAAAAGGAATAGTGTATTACAAAAGTGTTGATTTACACCATTGCATTGAGTTTTCAGTATTAATACGTGCATAGTCTTTCTAAACTGAAGCAAAACTTGTAGTGATGACAATGTCAGTAAACAAAGTGATGTAACACGAGCAAAGCTTTGCAACAGTGGCATAAACAAAGGTGCTTTAGTGGAACCACGTGGGAACTGTTAATGAAAGGTACTACCACCTTGTATATATCTTCTGGTACTCAACTGGGTCTGTAAAGTGGGTGCTTTCTGATAATGATTTCCAACATTAAGTATTCAAACAAGCTCCAATCCATTTATAATCCAATTGCACCAAGAACTGATTCAACATACTCCAAATGTTTAGGATTTAAATGTAAGCATTTCATCCATGTTATCAAATCCAAAAAGTTGCATCTGTATTAGGACAACAGACATGATGATGGCACAAATCTCCAACCATCATTGCCTGCAAGGTTGGTTGTTTTTCTTCAAAGGAACTGCTCTGTGTTTGAGCACAGGAAGCTTAGGTTAATTGCTTTTTTGGTTTGTGACTTTACCTCTGCACTAGCAATGCTTTCTTTCACTTCTGTACAGCTCAGCAGTACAGATGATATGTAAGGAGACTAGCAAACAAAGAAACTAGTGGTATGATTCTGAGCAAGAAAGTTACAATTCTGGTATTTTCAGCAAGAGACCATGGTTTTAATAAGGGCAAGAGTATAACAGTTTTTAATGGCCCGCGCAGTGGAGGAATGGTTTTGCTTCTGCCCTCCATGCTGGCGACCTGAGTTCAGGAACAAACAGGGCTGCTCGGTGGGCCAGTAGGGGGAGGGTGAATCGAGTGCCCAACAGCAGCTCTTCTTCCTTAGAGAGGGTGGTGACACCAGGTCCTGCTTAAGGCAGCTGGAGAATGACTTGCTGGCACATACTTCCCTATGCTCCAGCTCATTGCAAAAATTTAGGAGGAAAATGCTGGGCTGCTACATGCTGGCACCCTCTGCAAGCTCTCACATGACCAACATAGCTTATCATCCACCAAACAAAGGTCCTGTGCAAATGGTGAATAACTGGTAAGTCTGTGAGAAGGTCTGTGATGGGGTTTGGGAGGGGGTGTCATTGGGCAGACCCGGGTGACAGGAAAAGTAAAAACTGATAGAAAAAAATAAATGCTTTTAGTGTCAGGCTCACTGGGGTGGTAATGCATGATATCACTGAGTTAAAGTAGTAAACAGAAACCAATGGTATGTAGTTATAAGTTAAACTAAGTGCAAAAGAAAAGTGCTGTCTTAAAGGGAACTGTATGCCTCTGAAGCAATGCTGGCCAGGGATCTGTGCCACTTGCAACTGACTATGTGTGAAATATATAAAATTTTCTGTTTTCTGTTACCCTGTTCTGAAATGCATTTTCAGCATTTGCTTTGCTGTTTCAGTCCTATGTTTGCATTTAGATGTGTTGTTCTCATAAAGAGTCCAGACTGACAATTCTGGACACCAAAATGCACATGACAGGTATTCTTCCCAATGTCTTAGAAATATTCCTAAATGTTGGCTTGGAGAGATAACCTCTAGTGGATGACTAAGCCTATTCAGTCTTAAACTGCTTTTGCAAATCTACAAGCATGGGTGGAAATATGTGTAAATTATGTTGCTTGAGTCCCTTGATCTTTGTAGCTTTTCAGTTGGAACTGAACTGTGACAAACACAAGTGAAGTAATTTCATAAAGACCACCCCACAGTAATCAGATTATGCTAAAATATTTCAGCTACTACCATCTAGGAGTGAATGGCACAGTAACTTTCTGCCAGTCCAAATGCATCAGAAACATAATAAAATTATATTGTTGTTATTGTATTTGAAACTTTAAAATACTCATCTTATTTCATGACATTTGCATCATTTAAACTCTACAATACAAACTACATTGAAAGCATGCTGAATTATAAAATAGACACAGTACTGTTGGCCAGAAATATGAATTCAAAAATAATTGATTAGACTTAACTGCTATACGTCAAGAACTATAACCCCATATGCAAATGTTTAAAGTATATCTCACTTAGCCTCGTGTTTCCTGATTCTTATAATACATATTTTCAGCAGAGTAAAACTGAATTTTTTTTCAAATAAAAAACAAACTACCAATTATAAATCGTAACTAGTACATTTTACATGAGTGGTACTATTCAAGGAAACAATAGACCCAGTGAAGGTGCTGGCAAAAGGAAAAACATATTTCTAATTAGCAAAACTAGTCTTATCAGACAACTTGGAAAGTCTACATAAACATCATAATTATACTAAAAGAATATGCATTTTTGTAATAAAGCCATTTTGACTGGCATTTGACATCAACACAATTAAGATCATTGCTGATCTTTCACATTTAGATGTACCTCAGTTTCAGTTCGATTTACTTTCAGAAAAAAATATAAACAACAATTTGATAAAGTATAACTGCAATGTTTTAAAGGGGCACATTTAAAATTAAATGTTATGTAAAACTATTTCTTCAAAATGTTTTGTTTTATGCAAGCAATATGCTACAGAGGAAAGTGAATAAAGGGGGCTCGATTTTCAAAGAGCCCTTAGAGTGACACAAGTTGCATTGCTCTAGGGTTGCAGTGAACTCCAGATGCATTAGGGACCCTGCACCCAATTTTATAAAAGGGGGGGTCCCTCCCACTCCGGTGCAACACTAAAGGGACTGGGTTGGTTGGGGGTGGTAAATCTGCTTGACAGGAAGAGGATGGGAGCAGAAAGGGCATTGGGGTGCCACAGGTGGCATTGAGGAGAAAGCGGGCATGAAAGGGAGTGATGTGGCAACTGGTACAGGTGCCATTTTCATATCCATACAGCCAATGGGATGGGACCACCTGGGGGGGTCCGGGGCAGACAGTGCCATGGCTCCACATAGGCACAGCCCTGGCAGCTGCTCCATAGGTGGACATCTATGGGGCAGCTGTCAGGGTGGTGCCCAGTAATGGCCATGGCACTGTCTCTTCCTGGAATTCCCTCAGGTCGCCCTATCCAGTCAGCTATATGGATATGAAAATGGCACCCTGTCAGGTGCTACATCACTTCCTCTTATGCCCACTGTCTCCCTGATGCCCCCTGTGGCACCTTCATGCCCCTTCTACCCCTGACAGTCCACTTTCAGGCCCTACCTCACTTCACCATAGTATTTGGCATGGGTGCATGTCCCTTAGACAACCTCCTGGCTGGTATAAGTGGAGCCCCTTGATGCACCCATGTTGGGGCTTATATACAAGCAAAAAAAGTGATGTTGCAGCCATGTAAACCCCCATTTGACCTGACACCCCCCCTCCCCCAATTTTGGTCTCAATGTTGGTGCAGTGCCTCTTTGGTGCAATGGCTCCCCTTTTCGATGAAGATCATGTTTGAAAATAGGGGATTTCCACATGCAAGGTGCCACTTGCGTCAATTATATTGGACACTGGCATCTCGTGTCATACTCTGGGCTTTGAAAATTTAGTCAAGAAACACTGATCCTTGTTTCCTCAAGCTTACTTAAGTATACACATGTAAAAAAAAAATGTTGATAGCAGAACTATGAGAACTTGACTGAAATAAAATAATAGCAGTTATTGGACTGAATTACAAAACCACAAACACAAGTAATATTATTCCACACTCATGCTGTCAATCTCATAAGGTAATCCAAAAACTGAATGTGTATAGCACTTTAACTTTATTCTTCTACTAGGTAGTCAGTCTATAACTGGGTCAGTACACTTGGATGGGGCACATTAAGAAGGCCTGCACTGTGACAATTATTCTATACTTTTCATTTTTTTTTCCATCCTATGTTTGTACTCCTTTCCACAGTGACCCCCCTTCTGGCCGACCCACCTGCAGTCATTGTCATGCGTCTCCTCTGGGGCTTACCTTGCCACCATTGTCCTCTGCCACAGGACTGTGGTGGGTGCCCAGCCACTGATGCGAGGCCTGTGAGGGGCCGGTCTTCATGCTGTTGCTCTGGTGTTTTTTTCCTCCATTTTCTCCCTTTATCCATGAGATCATGGTAACATGGTCACACATGCACATGAAGGTGCGCATGCACCCCAAGGCCTAAACAACCCCAAGCCTTCCACCCAGCCTACCACCACCCCCCCTCCCATCAACTGACACTACCATCGAGCCTCCACCCAGTAGCAGTCAAGGGCTGGGAGGGTTTACCTCCCCAATCCAAGAGAGGAAAACTTCCTGGCAGCTGCTCAATCCTCTCTCAGCCCTCCCCCTGGCCAACCCCAGGTGGCCCAAGCTCACTTCCAAACACAGGTCGCCAGCATGGGAGAAGTGAGATGCTAGGCACCTCTGCCCTCTGCACCACTGGGCCAGCACATGCTATACTTTTTAAATCATGATTAATGATATTGAAACAAAAGGAAACTGACTAATTTATGAACATGACACTACAATATATAATAATCATAAAAAAGAAGAGCAAAGCATGTTACAGGAATGTTTAGACATAGAAACATATACTTTGACGGCAGATAAGGACCGCTTGGCCCACCTAGTCTGCCCATTTCCCTACCTAGAGGATAAGCTGCAGATCCTATTTAACCAACAGCCTATTTCTTCCTACCCTCCACAAAAAATTGCCTTATGTCTGTCCCATGCATTCTTGAATTCTCCCACAGTTTTAGACCATACAACCTCCTCAGGAAGGCCGTTCCATGCGTCCACCACCCTCTCTGTGAAAAAATACTTCCTCACATTGCCCCTGAGCCGTCCCCCTCTCTACCTTCAAATTGTGTCCCTTGTTCTTGCACATCTCTTTTTCTGAAAGATGCTATCCTCTTGGACTTTATTGATTCCACTGAGGTACTTAAACGTTTCTATCATGTCCGCCCTCTCCCTCCTTTCCTCAAGGGTATACATATTAAGCTCCTTTAGTCTCTCCTCGTATGGCTTCTCTTGCAGATCCTGCACCATTTTAGTTGCCCTCCTCTAAACTGCCTCCATCCTGTCTATGTCCTTGAGGAGATGGGGTCTCCAGAACTGGACGCAGTACTCCAGATGGGGTCTCACCAACTGTCTGTACAGGGGGATAGCAACTTCCTGTTTTCTGCTGGTGATACCTCTCCCTATACATCCCAGTTTCCCCCCAGCCCTCCCTACCGCATTCTCGCATTGCTTGCCAACCTTAAGGTCATCTGATATGATTACCCCTAGGTCTCTTTCCATTTTTGTTGTTGTTACTACCTCCACCCATTGTGTAATCTTCCCCTGGGTTTTTGTTTCCCAGGTGCATTACTTTGCACTTCTTTGCATTGAATCCAAGCTGCCATACTTCTGACCATTCCTCCAACCTGGCCAAGTCCCTTCTCATCCTTTCCACACCTCTTTGTGTATCAACTCTGTTGCAGATCTTTGTGTCATCTGCAAAGAGGTATACTTTTCCTTCCAGTCCCTCTGCAACGTCACTTATAAAGACATTGAAAAAGACTGGACCCAGTACTGAACCCTGCGTTGCCCACTAGTAACCCCTCTTTTTCAGAGTGGACTCCATTTACATTACCTTCTGTGTCCTGTTGTTCAGCCAATGTTTTACCCAGGCTACCACCTTGGGACCCACTCCCAGGCTGGTTAATTTGATTACTAATCTTTTGTGTGGGACTGTGTCAAATGCCTTGCTAAAGTCTCGGTAGGCCATATCTACAGCCCCTCCCTGGTCTACTACTTTGGTCACCCAGTCAAATAAATCAATTAGATTCATCTGACATGACCTTCCCGCTGTGAACCCATGCTGCCTTGGGTCCTCTGCCCCACTGGCCACTAGGTACTCAACAATTCTTTCCTTCCGAAGTGATTCCATCACTTTCCCTACCACAGAGGTCAAACTGACAGGTCTGTAGTTTCCTGCCTCCATCTTGGTCCCACTTTTGTGAAGGGGAATCACATCCGCCTTCTTCCAGTCCTTGGGTACCTTATCATCCTCCCATGATTTGTTAATAAGTGTAGTCAGTGGTGTCACTAGTTCTCTGCTTAATTCTTTTAGAATTCTGGGGTGAATTCCATTTGGCCCCATTGCTTTGTCCACCTTCAGTTTTAGGAGTTCTTTCAGAACCCTTTCTTCTGTGAAAGGATTGGGATCAACCCCCCCTCTCCAGAGTGCTTCTGTTAATTGGGTTAGGCACCTCCCCCACTTCCTCTTTTGTGAATACTGAACAGAAGTATTCATTCAGTATCCCTGCTTTATCACTGTCACTCTCTGCCCACCCACCATCAATTCTATTTAGCCTCACTATCCCTCCCTTTGTCTTTCTATGCTCCCTGATATACCTATGAAAGGTTTTATCCCCCTTCTTAACCGAGTTAGCTATCTTTTCCTCAGTTTGTGCATTTGCTATTCTGGCTACCCTCCCCTGCTTCCTTCTGCCTTAACTGGTACAGTTCTCTGTCCTGCTCCTTCTGTGTTTCCTTATACTTCCTAAATGCTATCTTTTTCTCCCTAACCTTCACCTCCACCTCTTTTGAGAACCATAGTGGCTTTTTCTTTCATTTTGATTTGTTTATCTGCTTCACACAAAGGCTTGTTGCCTCTGTGATGGCAGTTTTGATATTTGCCCATTGTTGCTCCACCCCTCCTTCTAGCCTGTTTGCTAGTGCTTTTCTAAGGCACTCTCCCATCTTGCCAAAGTCAGTCCTCCTGAAGTCCAGAACCCTCACTTTTGTATGGCTTGACTCTGTAGCAGAGTTTATCGTGAACCACACTGTTTGGTGGTCACTTGTTCCCAAATGGCTACCCACTTCTAGATCTGAGATCCTCTCACTGTCCCCATTTGAGAGTACAAGGTCTAAGATTGCTCCATCATGAGTGGATTCCAAAACTAGCTGTTTGAGGCATGCCACCTGAAGGGCATCAAGAATGGCCCTGCTTTTGGATGTGGCTGCCTCAAAGGTGCTCCAATTAACATCTGACATGTTAAGGACCCCCATCAACAGTATCTTCCCTTTCTCTGCCATCCTAAGTATGCCTTCTATCATATCCTTGTCCATTCCCTCCCCTCCCCCTGACATGGGGGTCTATATAAAACCCCTGTGCAGATTGTGGTGCCATTTCCGGTCTCTAAGGTGACCCACAGTGCCTCCTCTCCTCCCTGTTTACTCTTTTGTTCAGTTGCTTTTATCCCTTCCTTACATAGAGAGCTACCCCCCTTCTGCCCTCCCTGTCTCTCCTGTAGGTTGTGTACCCTGGTATGTTAACATCTCAGTCATGGTTCTCTGTGTACCATGTTTCTGTGACTGCTACAATACCCAGGCATCCCTCTTCCATCAAGGCCACCAGTTCAGGGAGCTTGTTACCCAGACTACAGGCATTGGTACTCATTAACCTCCATTTCTTGATAACTATAACCCCTTTTTGCCCCATCCCTGTCCTTATTGCATTTGTCACTTTCTCCATTTACCCCTGCGCTTCTCCCTATTGACATCTCTATGTTGGTGTCTACCTCACTTAGTACCGTGATATTTTGGGGGGGCTAGGATTTCCCTGCTCCTTTCCAGTGCCTCCCCCCCTTGGCTAGTTTAAATACTAGTCAATGAAGTATTTCAACCTATCACCTAGGATCCTGGCTCCCCTCCTTTACAGATGCAGACCATCATGCCAGTATAGGCCTGCATCCCTCTAAGTTGACCCCCAGTCTCCAATGAAGCCAAATCCCTGAGCTCTGCACCAGTTTTTCAACCACTGATTGAATCCCATGGTGTGGAGCACCCTAGCCTCACCCGTGCCATAGACAGGCAGCACCTCCGAGAAGGTTACTGTGTGTGCTATTTGTCTAAGGCCCCTCCCCATCTCCACAAACACTTCTTGCACTGCTCTGATCCCTTTCTTAGCCAGGTCTTTTGTCCCTAGGTGGACAATGACATCCAGCTCCCTCCCCTGTGCAGTTGCTCCTGTGATCCTGAGGATTCGCTCCCTGTCTCTCCAAGCCATGGCGCCAGGCAGGCACCTTGACTCCCTCTCCCCTTCCTCCCCCAGTTCCACCTTCCTAACAATGGAGTCCCCCACCAGAAGTTGTTTCCTTCCCCTGTGGGGTCCCATGCCACCCTCCTTTGGGTCTCCTTTGTGGAGGTTCTCAGCATCCTCCTTGGTCTCCACTGTGGGTGCCTCTATAGAGGAACCACACTTTTCCAGAACGGCATAGAAATTGTGCAGAGGTACAACTGGAGGGATGAGCCTCTGTTCCACCACCCTCACCCTCCCTGAGCCCACTGTGGTCCAACCACTCCTGTTTCTTGGCAACCTATGAGGCAATGGCAGTGACCCTGGTGGTTCCTGGGTGGGAGAGGAGGTCCTACAAATCCTGGCCAACTCAGCCTGGAGATGAGCAACCTCCTCCCTCAGCCCAGAGAGGTGTCTGCAGATGGGACAACGCTGCATCCTCCAAAACATCTCCCAGAAGACTGCTGCTCCACAACCACTGCACTGCACCACTCCAATCATGTCTTTTTTCTGGCCCCCTAACTGTTATTTGGAATACTTACTCTTTCCTCTGTTTGTTTATTTCTTTTTTTTTCTTCTCTCCCTACTTACTTACTGCCTCTGCACCCTTTTATCTCCTGATCTTCCTGTTCTGAGACAAGAAGTTCCTATATTTCTTAGTAGTCTCCTTACTTGCTCAAAGTCAGACCTCCAGCAGTTAGGGGGATGGAGAGCTACTCTTGCCCTTCTAGGATGGTGAGTCTTGGTGATTCTGTGATCACTCACTTCCTGCTCCCCAACAGGAAGTTCCTGTTGTCAGTTAAATCCTGTGCCTATAAAAGTAGAACTGATTTAGGTGGGGGTGGAGGGGAGGGAAGGAGGGCAATATAGTCCCAGTAGAGAAGTTTTAGTTATACCAGTAGCTCCTTTCTCCTGGAGTTCTGTCTGTCCTCTGGCAGAAGCTATCTAGGGCAGTATTTATATCTGGTCTTAACCTGGCTCTTTCTAGCTAAGCCACTCCCCCTACTTTGCAAATCTTTCTACACTTAGTTAATTTCACAGATAACAATTCCCCTTCTGACACCTGTGACAAGCACCTAGATAAGTACACAGATAACACAGACAACAGATAACAATTTACTTCAACTACCTCTGACAAACACACCAACTCCTTTTTTTTTGTTTTGTTTTTTACCCTTAATTTAAGGTCCCAGTACAAGAGATCTAGTTCTTAGTCCCAGTAGAGAAGTTTTAGTTATACCAGTAGCTCCTTCCTCCTGGAGTTAAAACAGTAACAGTTAATACTGTATAACTTTTGGGGGTTATGACATCAGAGGATTTGGAATTGAAAAAGCATGTAGAACAGATGAGGAAAAGTAAGCAACATGTGCATGTCATTCTTACCTTAAGAAAAGAGCTGGGTTAAATTGTGAACACTTGCCAACCATATGAAAATTAGTCATTAGACCTATTGCCAGAGATGCCTGCCCTGCTAAAGATACAGTAAGACTGGAGGTCATTGAAGAAAGGGTTTGTAGAATATTAAAATTAGATACACCTTATCAGATTTTCCTTCTGGAAAGGGGTTCAGAAACTTTGGAAAGAGGCAGATGGATGCGTGTAAGAGGTGTTTTAACTCTATGGTGATTCTAGATGGCAAGTTAAGAAATGTAAGTTACTCAAACAAGCAAAAAAGTATCAGACAAGATTTAAGAAGAGATGGGGCCCGATTTTTAAAGGGCAAACTTTGACACAGGGTGCCAGCGCCAAAAGGAACTGACACCAGTGGTACCTTGCATCACATGTTGCAGCAATCCCAAATTTTGAATGCAGATTGCATTGAAATCAGGATGCCATGCACCAAACAAGCCCTGCGCCACCCCTGCACCAGAAGTGGTGGTGTGCCAGGTCATAAGGGGGCTTGTGCTACAACAGGGCTGCAGCATTCCCTTATTTGGGATTTTGTAAGCCCTTCTGTGGCTGAGGTTAGACCAGCCATGAGCTGGTCTAACAGCCCCTGCACCAGGTGTCTAGAGTGAGCCATGTGGGGTGGGCTGCATGGTACACTGCAGTTGGACTGGTGTGGGTGCCAGTAGTTGGTGGCATGGGCATGGCAGGGTTAGGGAGGGTACACTATAGACACCAGGGCAATCATGCTCTGTATAGTGCCACAGAGCCACAGACAGGGTAATGTACTGTATGCAGGCAGTGACTATATCTTGAACCCCCTGATATTACCAGCCCTGCCTACTGTCCCACATCATACAAACCCTCTGACATGTGATGACAGTCCAGGGTTCAGGGGATGAGGTCCCTCTGTGGACAGGGACATACCTAGGCATCACTACCTGCCCCTGATGCACAGCTCTCTCTGTGCTACCAGACTACTGGGACAGTTGCCACAACAGCTGCAGCAGGTGGGATGGGCACTCCAATTGGCAGTTCCATAAGAATGTATAGCAGGCAGCATGTACAGGATTTGCATACACATATAACAGAGTGTAGATGCTCCATCCCTGCCACTGTACTCTACCATGGTGACTCAGTATAGGCAGAACCATGCTGATTGTCTACAACACAGTTGGGGAGTGGAACTATCAGCTATGTGGATGGTGCACGGTATGCCCCCACCCACCTGACATATGTGTGCCCAGATCCTGTACATGCCTTCTGTCATACTTCCTTATGGTACCTGCCCATTGGGGTGCCCTTCCACCTGCTGCAGTTGTTACAGCACCTGTCCCAGCAGTCTGGTAGCACACAGAGAACTGTGCATCAGAGGCAAGTAGCGCTGCCCAGGGTACATTCCAGTCCCACAACAACAACTCAGCCCCTGCACCCTGGACTGTCACCACATGTTGGGGGGGGTTTGCATGATGTGAAACAGCTGGCAGGGCTGGTAACATCAGAGGGTTCAGGATATGATCACTGTCTTCACATGGCATATTACCTTGTCCATAGCTCTGTGGCACTGTACAGGGCACAACTGCCCCAGTGCCACCAGTGTACACTCCCACACCCTGCTACGTCCATGACACCCACTGGCACTCCCAGTGGTCTGTCTGTAGTGTATCATTCAGGCTTACCCCTCCAACATTGCAGGTCTGGGACAGTATTGTGCCTGGCATGGGGGAGTTTGACAGGACCCTCCGTCAAACCCCTCCAGTGTGCCAAATGTTTGCTGCAACACTCCGACTGCAGCAACCCTGGGGACTTTGGCACAGGGACCTCCATTATACTGAAATTGGGCACAGGATCCCCGATTCACCCAGAGTTTGCTGCAGCTGTGGATCAGCGCAACCTGAGCTGATCTAGTGCTTCTCTGAAAATTGGGTCAATGGTGTGTACAAAGTGTTTGCAACAGAAGGTTTATCAAAAGTTTTGTTCTATGGGGCAGCATATGACTTTGGATTTGGTTTTAACTTAGGGAATTAGATTCATTAATATCAGCATTATCAAACTGCCTTCCTTGTAGTAGGACAATTTGCTGTCTTTATGGGTGGGTTAACTTATGATTAATGTCCATTGTAAAACATTAGAATTCTTGCTCAGTCAATTGCCTTGTTATTCCCTTGTTCTCCTACCTCTGGGCTTTTCATCTAAGAGGAATGTTGGTACTGTAATGTGCCTGAGCATATAGAAACAATCTGTGTATGTTTTTATTTGCTGTATTTACTTCAATCTAGTTTTACACTTAATTGCAATGAATGTATAATAATGTAACAAATATGGGGACTGTGCAATTTCCCCAGGATCAGAGCTGTTGCATGTGTAACCTGTTGCTCTGATGGTTAATTGACAACTCAGCAGGTGCTGTCCTATAGCCATTGTGAGGTGACGGCTGATGCTGCAGCCATTGTGACTTCAGATGACTTTACCTGGGCATTGAGTCATGGTGGTAGTGACATAGATCATTTATATCATAGCTTTTACATATCATGGCCATGATGAAATAGTCAGTTGCATATCAGATTCTGGGGCCAGATTCTCAAAATGAAAATTGCTCACTAATGACAAAAACCATGAGCAAGGGGGGAGGGGGCTTCCCTTGCACACCCACAGGTTTTCCCAGATGCATGGCATTTTCATACATGGAGCCAGTTTGTGACCAGCTCCATGATTTACTGCAGCTTGTTGCCATTTTCTGTGTGCAGTTGTGCCCAAATGATATGCTTGGTATTAGGGTTAACATCCAATACAGCTGCACCCGACACCAGTGTGCACCACAGGCTGAAAATACTATGTCCACTGGCACAGATGTTTTTTAGATTTAAATGAGGTGGGTTGCGTCATAGAAATTAGTTATTGGACTGTCTCTCCCTTTGAAAAATTGGGTGTCTGGTTACTAGGCTGCAGGAAATCTCTAGTAAATTATGGTGACATAATGTAATGTATGCATTTTTACTCAAGTGGTTACATTGAGTTTGCTGGCAGATAAATGACACTTGGCCCACCTACAGTAGTCTGCCCATTTTTCCCTGCCTATAGTATCAGCACAGCTCCTACTCAACCCCATTCCCATTCCCTAAAATTCCCTTATGTCTAACCCATGCACTCATGAAACCCACCACTGTTTTTGAACCCACAACCTCCGCTGGAAGACTGTTCAAAAATCCACCACTCTTTCAAAGAAGAAGTACTTCCTCATGTCTCTCCAGAATCTACCCTCTCCAGCTTCTTATCATGCCCCTTGTCCTTGAGCACTTTTTTTCTGAAAAATACTTACCTCTTGTACTTTGTTTACCATTATGAGGTATTTAAAGGACTCTATCCTATTGCCCTCTCTCTCTTCTCTTCCAGGGTGTATGTATTTAGTTCTTTAATCTCTCCTCATAGGGCTTGTAATGCAGACCCACAGCATTTTAGTTCCCTCCACTGATCTGCTTCCATTATGTCTATGTCCTTTCTGAAGTATTGTCCCCAGTACTGTACACAGTACTCCAGTACGGGTCTTACCAGCAATCTATACAGAGGCAACACCTCCTCCATCTTTCTGCTGGTGATATCCCTCCCTATGGACCCCAGCATCCCAGACACCCTCACAACTGCCTTGTAGCACTGTCTGTCAACCTTTATATCATCCAGTATGATCACTACTAGGTCTCCTTCCTGCTTAGTGGTCGTCAGTACCACTCCTCCATTTTGTACCCCACCCCTGGGTTTCTGTGCCCCAAGTGCATTATTTTGCAGTTTTTCACATTAAAACACAACTGCCCTACTATTGACTGCTCCTTGAGTTTCTCAGGTCACTACTCATCTTTTCCACCACATCAGAATGTCCAACCTATTGCAGATTTTGTTGTAATCCTCAAACAGGCAGACCTTCCTTTCCAGCTCCTCTACAATGTCACTTATAAAGACATTAAAGAGGACCGGTCTCTGTATATTGGTTGAAGCTTCATCAGTCTAAGAGCTGCGTTATGATTAAGAACTGTTTGAATAATAGTTAGAGTATACTTCCAAGGGATTATTCCCTACCAGGCACATCTAAGACATGATGTGCTATAAAATGTATCCTGATATGTTCTTCTATGCTTAAGCTGAATAATCAATAAAATCTTATTTACAAAAAAATAAAAGAAGACTGGTCCCAGCACTTATCCCAAAGGCACCCCACTGGTCACCTTCCCTTCCTCTTAATGAACTTTGTTTACCACCACCCTTGGCCACCTACCACTTAACAAGTTTCTTATAGTTTGATACCTTTGGACCAATTTCTAAACTATCCAAATTGCTTACTAGTCTCTGATGTGAAATGCTATTGAATACCTTACTGAAATCTAGGCAGATTATGTCCATTGATCCATCCTAATCAAGTTGGTTGGTCATCCAGTCAAAGAGCACTATCAGATTCATTTGACATGACCTACCCACCCCTGTAAATCCATGCTGCTTTGGGTCTTGTAACCCACTGGATTCAAGTTATTCCACAATTATTTATTTCTGCAGTGATTCCATTAACTTTCCTACCACTGAAGTCAGGCTGTCTTGCCTATAACTGCCAGCCTCTTCCCTGCTAGCAATTTTGTGAAGTGGTACTACATCTGCCCTCCTCCAGTCCTCCAGGACCACTCCTATTTCCAATGAGTTGTTAAATAGTACCATCAGAGCTGCAGTTAGTAGATACCTGAATAACTTAGGTGGACCCTGTCTAGACCCTTTGCTTTGTCCACTTTCAAATTTGCTAGTTCCTTCAGGACTCTCTCTTCTGGAAATGGACTAGTGTCCACCTCTCTCCCTCTAATGCTTCTGTTACATTCTATGGCTCTTTCCTCTGTGAACACTGAAGAAAACTATTTGTTCAGGATGTCTGCCATTTCCTGAGCTTCCTCTACACAGTCTCCCTTCTTTTCTTAACCTTACAATCCCACCCCTGATTTTTCATATTTGGCTTACATACCTAAAAAATGCTTTTCCTTTTTTTGTTTTTGCCTTGGCTGTTTTCTTTCCAGGTTAAACCGGTAACATCTCCAGGCTTAGGCATACAGGGCAAAGTCAAATCAATGCACATCTGGAGACTGCCTCATATTGGGATGAAGACCAAGAGCCCAGCTATGTAAGCAACAAATGTATGAGTCCATAGAATCTAGTATGGTTTTAACTCATTCTATCTTGTGTGGCTATTTTGGGTCGGGTTAAGCAATAGGTGGTTCCGACGACACAAGGCGCTACCGGTAAGAATGGGTTGGAAATAAACACAGCTTATGAGATGACAGAGGGTGACAGATCCCAAATGAGCCTGCACTCCTACCACACTACACCTGTCTCAGATGTCAGCCTCCACCAGAATCAACCAGCTCCAGCATGAAGTCCAGATGGAAGAAGCCAGCATCTCTGTGAGTCATTGCCAAGGCCTAGTAGAAACCAAACTCCAACAGGGATAGCTGTGCTAAGATAGTAACTGTGGCCAGACAAGACCTTCAGCCTACTACTTTGCTGCTACAATAAAGTGTCCCTCACTCTGGTCCCCAGGGTAGAAGTAGGTGGGCTATCAGCCTTGTCCTCATTCACCTTTACTGGAACACACCTCCCCCATCGACTGGATGTATTTCCCCAAAAATTAACCCCATGTCCAGAGCAGGGAAGGGAGGATCATCTCAGTGCACAATCTAGAAGTCTCCAGTGGCTGGGTGGTGCCACAGGCTGGGGAGAAGCAGAAAGGGCATCACAAAGCCAACATATCCTCTTTTACATTTATTTTCCTCAGTTCTCTGCTGTGGCAACACATAAGGACATGGGTTTGGAGACATGCATGTCCTACAAAACTGTGACCCCCTTCCATTGCATCATTCACACCTGCACTACCGCCAGGCCTCCATCTGATGGTAGTCAGAGGATAGGAGAGGAGAGTAGTCCCTGGGATGCCCAATCCTCTTCCCTAGCCAATCCAAGTGACACAAGCCCATTCCTGAACCCAGGTCACCTGCATAGTGGCAGGTAAGGTGCTCTTATATCTGCCTTCCATGCCATTGGGCTGGCCTGGTCTCAATTTTAAATCTCATAAAATGTGGGTAACTTCTTGTCTTGTTACAATTGCTACATGTTGTGCAGAAAAAATGATACATATGTTGAAATAATCAAGCTTGTGTAATTTCTGTTCTCTCAAGCAAGTAAACTGTCAAAAATGCACCACAATGAGCACAATCTTCAAAGAGGCATTAGATCACTGCACGTTGCAGCAATCTAGGACTGCATCAATCTCTGGTTGCATCAGGGACCCTGCACCAAATTTAAAAAAAATTAGGGTTCCTGTGCCCAAAACCCAAGATAAGCCACATTCGCAGGGTTGCACCAAAGAAGTGGCATACCTACGGACTTTGATGGAAGGATCCATCAACCCCACCACCTGGTACTACACTCGAGGGGCCCTGAAGGTGGGGGAGGATACATATACCTGCCAGGAGGGGACTGGGGCCAGATGAAACACAGGGGTGCCCTAGGAGGTGATGGGGGCATGGCAGTAATGTGCGGTAGATAAGGTGACACTCTGCTGGGGTGACCTGTGCTCCTACATACAGCCTATTGGACTGGGCACAGGGGGCTGGCAGAAAGGGACTTCGACCTGGCCTGAGGAGGATACAGCCCTGGCACCAGCCCCATAGATGCCACTGACCACAACACTGTCAGCAGGCTGCAGCCTGTCTCCAAGCATGGGACTTGTACCTGTGGAATGCCACGGTGTCCGGGGAGGTACCCAGTGAGGATAGTGGCTGAATATAAGCAACTGTCAAAACAGTGACTCATATTCAATGCTATCTTGATGGGCTACTCTGCAAGGGTAGTGACCTGTGTGAAGGTGATCCTATGGTAGGGCAACCGGAAGGGGAATATAGGAAGGGGAATGAGAGGGATAGGGAAGAGGGTTTGTGAGGGGGTAGTATGACTGCTGCAGCCGAGCTAGCCATGTGGTCTGGTGGTGAGGGTGGCTAGCTCCAGCACAGCAGGTACTGGGTTTGGGGCTGGGAACCGGGTAAAACATTTTGCTGCAGGCTGCCACTGTGATTTTTTTTCCAGGAATCTGGAGTGTCACCCCCTCCCTGACATGCACCCCCCTGGAGTTGATAATCATTTAGCAGGGGAGGGTGGGGAGTGCAGCGCCTCTGCCCCCGCATCAACACTTGGATTCCTTGCCGGATGTGTGTTCGCCAGGATGTGTATAATGCTGATCTGCTTTTTAGTGATATACACTTGTCATAATAGTGATTGCTGTTTTGTGATCAGTATTATGACATGGAACCATCAGGGGGCCATTCCCAGCCAGCAGTTACCCCCACAGTCTGCATCCACTGCTGCCTGTTGATGGTGTTGTGGTCAGCGGCACCTCTGGGGCATGTGCTAGGGCTGTATCCTCCTCAGGCCAGGTCCCAGTCCCTTTCTGCCAGCCCCTCTGTTCCCAGTCTGATCAGCTGTATGTAGGAGTACTGGGTACCCCCACAGGGTGCCACCTCATGCCTCACACATTTCTGTCATGCCCCTGTAACCCCCAAGGGCTCCCTCATGTTTCTCTGACCCTTGGTCCCCTTCTTTCAGCCCCCCAATTGCCACCCTGCCCAGCAGTAGCACCTGGCCCTTAGACCACCTCCTGGATGGTCTAAAGGCAACGCCCTGTTGTGACTACTGTGGGGCTTGTAGAATAGCACAGAAGGGGATGGTGCAGCTCCACCATGATGCAAGCCCCCTTGCAACCTGGTGCATGGTCGCTTCTGCCACAAGGATGGTGCAAGGGGGATTTGCCACATGGTGTCCTGATTTCACCACAGCCAGCATTTGAAAATCAGGGATGCCACAAACTATGATGCAAGGTGTCACTTGCATCATCCCTGTTTGGCGCAGGCACCTTGCATCATAGTTTGCCTTCTGAAAATTGAGTCTGATGCTTGAAAATACTGTCACAAGCCAACATTTTGGCACATTTATCTTGATGCAGGCATGGCTGAAAACTGAGAATTGCACCTGCATCAAGACCTTTGAGACTCCAGCCAAAGTTATACAGAAGTGGCACTAATTTCAAACATGACATCAGAAATAACAAAAAATAGAGGTTTTGTAAAATTAAATTTGCTGTATATGGACTTCCAAAGAAGCTGTTTCTGTTAATAGGCCACATTTTATCTCTGGAGAGTTTCAGAGATTTATGCAGCTAAAGATGGACAAGCACCAGCAGCAGGATGAGATACTGGATATGAAATATCTGGAGTTCCAGTGCTTGTTAAGCTGAATAGAATATTTAAATTAACAATTTAAGTGATCTTTTGACAACCTCTTAAATCCTTCAAAGTAGCAAAAGCAGTAGTAAGAGCCCCATGCCCAAGTGTAGTGTTTGTCTCACTTTGCACTTTGTGTGCAATTGTTTTAATTTTTTTTACTGCAGTGTAGTAGATTGCATGAGGCTGTTTCTGTTGACTTGCAAGCTGACATTTTCTATAAATACAAATCCCAGAATCTCCTGCAGCTGATATCAGAGGAGGGCTGAAGCAGTGGGAGATTCAATAGTCTGCAATGCATGTTAGAGCTTTTATAACCTCTGATCAGATGTTTGCCATCCCCACTGTTGTCCCGGGGCTAAGTATAGTCTTCTGTAACTGTACATGGTTTTAGTTTTTATTTATTTCATTTTTGATGACCGGGTAAGTGCACTAGACAAGTCCTGCCTATTTTCAGGCATGACCCGGGGGAGGGGGAATACAGATGAATGCCAACTGACCTTGAACCAGATTAAGCTGTCAACTGACCTTGAACCCAATTAAGCTGTTGGTGGTATTTTTAGTGAATGAGGGAAATTTGGCCAGGACACCGGGGAAATTCCCCTACTCTCTTCGATAAGTGCCATGGGATCTTTTTTTTTTTTTTGGCAAATCACTTTATTTTATTAACATTTTCATACACTAAACAACCAAATAACAACTACTAAAAACCAACTAAGACAGAAATAAAAGGGGATAAAAAGAAGCCCCTCACCCCCTCTAAACACAAAACCCAGCCCCCCCACCACCCCATATCCCATCAGCTGCCCGCATCTTAAACAAGATTATTAGAGAAAATGGAAGGAGTCATTGACTGATCCTTGACTAAGAATGGAAAATCCACCTCTAGGGAAAGGGGTGTACTGGCATACATACAGTTTGGCATGAAGCAGGTAAGCTGAGAAAGATAACAAAAGAGGGAATGAGCACATACTGATAGATAAGCCCATACAGACCAAAAGTAAGGATTATAATAGATGATTTAAAAAGCCCGTGCCATGGGATCTTTAACTTCCACCTGAACTACCACCAATCCAGGCAGATGGGACCTCGGTTTAACGTCTCATCCGAAAGATGGCACCTCAGAAGTGCACACCCCGTCTCATGCTGCACTACAGTGTCAGTACTGGGATAGTAACTCATGTGCCAGATGTGAGAACTGAACCCACAACCCTCTGATTTCCTGGCCTTATTTGTACAAATACATGTATCTATGGCTGAATATACAAATAGGAAGCATATACCATCATAGTGTTAAAGCCATCCTCTAATTACAGGTTAAAAGTTGCTATCTGTATCAAATGGAAAGCATCTATAATAAACAATTTTGCATTTAAATATTTCTTATTAATAAAAATACTATTTACCATTGTTATAACTATAGTTTACAGCCACTGATTTACAGTGAATAAAACAATGAAATTCCATTTTCAATACTTCAGATTCCAGAATTGCACCGGTGATTGTTACTCTAATTTCTAGATTTTACCAGGATTCTGCTATCATTCTTTTAGTATGTGCATAAAGAATCAGAATTAAAGAAAGCTTAATATATAGAGCCTTAAATAAAGCAAACTGAAACTAGTACAGGAAGGAATTATAAGAAAAATGTAAGTTTTGTAAATTTACTGATCTGATATAAAATCCCAGATTCCATGAAATCTTTGTTTTTACTGGTTTTCAGTCAGCCCTAATTCCGGAATTTTACCAGGTTTTCCGGTAAAAAATGAAAAACAGTGGCCTTGTGACCATGATGTGAGCTCCATCATCATCATCATCGGTCATGGATCTGGCACCTGTCCGAGTCTCAGCATGCTGGCATCCATGGACGCTGTCACGCTGGGACATGGGCAGGGACTCCTCTGCACCAGCTCCACCAACTTCAGTCTGGACAGCCAGGTGGGCCAACTGTCGTCCTGACCCTTGGACACCTGTGAAGGTGGATGGGCCCTCCTCTGTGTCCAGGGTATCACCCTCAGTGGACGAGCCCACCACCGCTGACCCATGTAGATGCTCTGGAGCTGTAAGGGAACACAGTAGCATTAGTGTATCTGTCCTACCCTGTGGCATTCCCCCCCACACCCCCCACAATGACAGATCAGGACCTACCATGCAGTGACGGGCTACCATCCATCTGGAAGCCATCATCTGGAACACCCTCGAGGGCACAACGCTGCATGCTGCCAGCAACCTGCTCTTCCTGTGGTGTCAGGCATGGCATGGCCGGCTGTCCCCCACCAGTCGCAGCCCGTGCTGCCCTGATGGCAGCCACCTTATCTTTAATCCTCCTCCTGTCCGTGCCCACCTTCTTCTTGCACTCCTGCACAGACCGCTGGTGGCTGCCATGCTGGTTGATAGCACATGCCACCTCACCCCATGCCGCAGCATGGGCCTGTGGTTTTCCCCACTGTCCACTGAGCAGTGGTTCCAGGTCAAGGTAGGCCTCAAACAGGGCATTTGATTCTGTCTTGGTGAAGTTGGGCCTCCTCCATCTCCCACGTCTCTGTTCCTCCTCCTCCACCTCTCGTTCGGTCATCATTGATCCTGCGGGAATGACAGGTGTTACCTCTGACTATGCAGTCCCATGCATCTCCCACACACCATAGTCCACACTGGCAAACAGCATGCAACTCACCACAATAGACTGCAATACCAGACTATGTCCTCTGCAGCCCCATGTCACATTTATATAGTGCAACACATGCAAATGAGGCTAGGCTCAATTTTAAGTGGATGCTAATGCAATAACTGTGCCATTGAATTGCTGATGAGCTGATTTGCATATGCCGGCTGAATATCGTGCTGTTGCACCTTATGCAATTGTGTTGAATGTGCTCTGGCAAGGGCGCAGCTCTGTGATGTGTGCAGTAGACACTCAATGGCGCATGCCCGGGGTGCTGATGCTGACGTCTGCTGTGCTGCTGATGCGCTAAGCATGGGAGGGAGTGCAGGGCACGTCCACCACTGTGCCAGTGGTGCTAGTGTGCTGTTCATATGTATAGCGCTCTTGCACTGGGGTGCCATAGGTGCCATGGTGCAACAGCACGGTACGCTGCTACAGGAAGTGCCACACAGGTGCCCTACCATGCTACATGCGGTGAGTACCAATCATGCTGTGGCAGTCCGTGCGTGAGAAACCCCGACCCTGTGCTGACCTTTGCCCCCTAGGCACCATGCGTCCGCATGGGTGCACCTTTATCGTGCTGTTCAGTGACAGCACAATGGGGAATGGCAGCACAGTACCGCACAGCATCCGCACGTGGTGGACATGCACTACGGAGCACCATTTTGATACTCAATGCTTGAAAGATGGCATGGAGACAGGCACCAATCTGGATCCAGGTTGAACTGGCTAACCTTGTGTCCCTGGTTGAGCCCCATGCTGATGCTCTCTTTGGGGAGGCACCCCTGGACAGGGCCAGGAGTGCTGTGTGGGAGGAGGTGGCAGTGGCCCTGGAGGAGGTGACAGAGATCCAGCGCACAGCAGAGCAGTGCAGGCACTGGTATGGGGACCTCCAGTGGAGGGACCCAGACAGGCTTGACCACCTGCGGGCACGCACCAGGAGGGGCACAGTTCCACAGCCAGGTAAGTGCCCCATCCATACACTGGTTACGTCCATATGGGTATCGCAGTGGGCATGTGTCCAGCACATGGGGGGGTCCATCCAGTGTGGGCCATGGTGGTGGTGGTGGTATAGGGGTGAGGGGCAGATTGGTTTGGCTGTGTGGGATCGCACACACCCAGGGGCGGGGGGCCTTTGCTACCGGATTGTACTGATGTTCCTCTCTCCATGTTTGCACCATAGGCCCTGAGGAGCGCCAGCATGCCAGGGAGGGGCAGCTGCAGCGTGAGGCATGTCAAGATGCCAGAGGACCCATGCCAGCCCAGTGTCGGGACCAGCCTGATGATGGTGAGTGCCTTACATCCAGGATTTTGTGTGCGTGCTGTGTAGCAGGGTGGGTGGTGGGGCATGGCCACCATCCATTGACATCACTGCCATGCATGCAACATAGTACAGTCAGCACTGTCCAGTGGCACTGCATGTCTGGGAGTGCATCAATGGTGGTCCATGCATGCACCGGGTACATGGCTGTGCCACTGCCGTTGCACCGCAAAGCCATGTCACTGTACAGCCACGGTGATGCTATTTGGGACTTGGGCAGTGGGTGTGTGCAGTGGTCCGCATGGCTGTGTGCACCTGGGTGGGCAGGTCTTGTGGACATGATCACTGTGGGTGGTCGCACACCATCACAGGGGCGTGTCCCATGGCTGTATGCCATGCACAATGGATGGACTGCAGGGGGCTGTGCATTCACGCCTATTGACTCTGATCCCTTGTCCTAGGTGGACGGAGGATGGTATTTGTGGAGCGGGCGCTACAGGAGCTGTTACAGGTGGCCAGGGCCTCTCTGGCCATCCTGGAATGGATAGAGCACCACCGAGTGAGGCATCATCATGAGAGGAGGTGCCACAGGAGCGGGGAGTGGGGCTCTCACTGAAGATGGACCGCAGTTACATCTTGTGAAAGCCCCATGGAGCCACCCTCACACCCCTCCTTCCCTCTCCCATTTGTTCACCACTGCCTCTTACCCACCTCCACCCTGTTTGTGTCCCTCACCCCTTTTGAATGTATATATTTGTACATAGTTTTGTTACCACTTTTATAATATATTTATTTAGTTATGCCTACTGTTGTGGTCTCTGATTTGCAGCGGGCTAATGGTGCTCAGCTGCAGTGGTGTGCATGGTGTCGGGGGTGGTGCTATCATGGGTGTGTGTGTGTGTCCATAGGGGAGGCAAGTGTGGTGTGGGCATAGCTCTCAGTCACTGTCTTTGGTTTGTGTGTTGTTCCCTGTGCAATGGATGATTGTGTGCAGTGGTACACAGTGCATGCGCTGTGTCCATGGCGCACCTGTCAGACCGTCCATGGCCTGTGCAGCTGCCACTCTTGCATGTCTGTGACCTGCACAGTCCACTGGCATGTCAGTGGTGGCTGCCCATGCTGGACTGCCACTGTACCCAGCGCGATGCCGTGTTACCTCCTGTCACTGGTGTGGTGTACGTCTGCCTTGGGTGGCACTGTTGCATCTGCTGTTTTTGTCCCACCTCGATGCTGTCACCTGTGCTTGTTGCAGGGGATGTGCTCCACTGTCTGTCACTTGTGCTCCAGCTGCATGAGGTGGTGTACAGTATCATGGTGCCTGCACAGGGTTGCTGGCACACCTGTGCCATGGAGGGGTTCTGCCTGTGTGTACACGGCTGCCGTGGTCACATGCCAGGGACTTGGTTGACCCGCTACTGTGTCCCTGTGTTGGTGTGCCCTTGGGTATGGGTGGTTGTTTTTCTGTGCACTGTGTTGCATCCTGTGTGGCTCATGCTTCCAGGCAACACTGTGGGTGTCTGCACTGGCTGTTGTGGCCAGTGCTGGGATGGGGTGTGTCCTTGGGAGGGTGGGCAGGATGCTGTGACACTGGTGGTGGGTTCTGAGGCATGCCCTGTCACGTGTGTGGTACCCCATGTGTGGACGCATGGTCAGCCTCACAGCTTTACCACGGGGGGACGTGCATGGCGGCACTGTATCTGTAGCTATTGCTTCACTGTCTGCTGCTGCTTCCCACTGTTGGGTGCTTGTGGTGGGGGCTGCCTTGCATGAATCTGTGGTGCACAGGGTTGTTTTGTCACAGTGGGGGTGGTGGCATGCTTGGGGTGTCCTGCACTGTTGGGCACTACTCCTGGGCAGGGTGTATGGGGATCATGGTGCAGGGTGTGCTCTGCATTGGTGGGTTGGTGTGGCATGGGGTGGATGGGCATCCATGTGTGACAGTCCCAGCTTGCAAGGGGGTGTGCTGGTGCACCGTGCCATGGCGATGGGTTTCTTGCTGGTGTCCCTGGGCCATTGGTTCTTCCTGCTCTCCTCCAGTTGTGCAGTACATGGGGTGTGGGGGGTGATGTCTGTTCTGCTGAGTACTCCTCTGCCCGTCCTACCATGGGTGGTGGGCCCCTGTCCCTGCACATCCCTGGTTGTGCTGTTGCACTGCTGCCCTGCTCCACTAGGCATCCCTGGTTTTGCTATTGTGCATCTGACCTACACCACTGCACATCCCTGGTTGTGCTATGATGCAGTTGTCACGATATTCAGTCGTGTGCCACAGGCGCAACTTGACCTGCGCAGTGTTTGAATATCGCGCATATCGCTCATGGGTGAGTGGACTTGTGCTTGCTCCTGCTCTTGTGCACTTTTGTGGCACAGTTTGAGTATCTGGGCCAAAGAGTTTATAATCCTAATCACAGGCACAAATTGTACAGGCATCATTCCATATTCTACTGTTTGGAATTCCCCAGAGATAAAGTAGGGAGTCCCAACCTCAACCTCAAGTATAGGTTCTGAGTAGGCTGTAAGAGATCCACCATCTTATTTAGGTCCCGTATTTATGCTCTGTATGGAAGACATGAGTTTACCTTCATTTCATAAATTTTGATCATTGCCTAAGTTGAATTAATTGCATATTGCTTTACTAATCTGTTTATTGTTAATGCTCATGTCTATCCTTTTGTTTGACAATAATAAAATGTTTTTTTTTTTCTAGACTGCACTTGAAGAAGTACAGTATTACCCCTAGATAAGTAAAGGAATTCCCCTCTTTCCAAGTTGTTATTATTTACCTTACAGCAATATTTCAAAGTATTAGGCCTATCCAGTACCATTATCATTAGACCACTAGCAGATGTAAAGACTAACATCGCATCACCCGCATTTAATGATATATTAGGATTACTGTCATTAGTCTTGGGGGAGTCAGTCTGCACTAAATTCAGATCCAAAACTATCTGTTCTTTATGTATTTTAAACAGCAGAGGGGCTAGGAGGCAGTGCTGTTTTGCTCCCTTTCTGGACTCTATACAGTCAGTTTCCAATCTTTATTATATCAAACTTTAATATTAGTTTCCACATGTAGTCTTTGAATTAGTGCCAATAACCTTCTATCAATGTTTCATTTAAAAATCTCCCCCAATGTCATTCCATCCTTATTATTAAATACTGCTTTCATATCAATGACAGCAAAGTATAGCTCATTTCCATTAATGGTTTTATTTTTCCTTCTCAAATGATCTGGTATAAAAACATTATCTACTGAGGTACAGTTTTCTCTGACACCAAACTGCCTATTACTCAATATATTATTCTGTTCTACACAGAAGCTAAGTTTTACTGATAATAGACATGAGACTTTTTTTTTCAGAAATACATTACAAAGAAATGGGCCTAAAGTTATTCTGGGTTTCCCTTGACCTGATCTTGAAGACAAATACTACCTCAGCAGTCAAACATGAGTCTGATACATTTATATACTGAATAATGTGATCAAACACTTTTGTGAAATCTCAGACCATCTGGGGGAATTTTTATTTTATATATTTTACTTGGTTTTATTGGGAATATTTCTGCAGGAGATCAGTCCACTCCTGGAACCTTGTTCCATTTTGTATATACAGCAGAGCCAGTCACAATGCAATGGAGTAACTTGGAGTAAATGACATGTCACAAAATGCTATAGTAAAATGGGATAATTGTCACTGAATTACTCTGTCCCCACAGCATACTGCTCCATAAGCAAATGGTTTGATACCTTTTATTGGATCAACATAGATGTTACAAAAAGAAAACAGTGCCTATGCATTCAAACCAATCAAATCCTTCCTCAGAAGCTTATGCCAGTTGTTCAGAGAATCACATTCTATTAACACCCAGATCACACATAAAAAAAAAACACAAACAATTCTCATTGGTTTAAAATACCTTTTTTTTAAAAAACAACAGAGACTGAAATGAAGGAACCAGATTCTACCAGTCTGATGCTGTTGAGAAACCTTCCAAGGTCAAATGTCAACAGAAGCAGATGATAAGAATACTCGAGCAGACAGTCCCACTAACTTAATTTATGAATGAATGAGTATGATATGTGAATACATTCTTAATTAAAAGCAAGACCTTTAGATTTAATACCCACATAAGTGCATGTTAAAATTTGATAGTATTGTATGCTAAAAAATATAAAACAGAGGTTTTCTAAACATGGAAATATGAGGGTATAGCGAAAAGTTCCATAGAATGAACAACTGTTTCACACATTCATACATTATTAAACCTAGCTGGAGACATTTTCTAAACTATGCTCTCAACCAGCTAACAAACTCCATAAATATTAAGATCTTTAATACTGTAACAATATTTTTTACAAGATACTATCAATTATCAGAATTAGTGCCAAATAAAATAACAAATCTCTCAAGGACCCCCTAGAAAATGAGTTCATGCATCCTAAAATATCCGGAGTTCAATAATGTGTCAGTATATAATCAAATTACTATATGTACAGTAACTGTCATAGGAATCTGAATAAAAACCTAATGAAATTACCCCCCCCCCGGAAAAGATACCTAGTAGAGAGAAATGTATATTCACTATGAATGTGAACCAAGAGTCCTTACACACAATAAAATCATTATGACATGCACATGAATTTAATCCTGTCCTCAATATAACCACAGACCCAGTCTTCCACTTTATTTCCACCTCCCACCACACACACACACCCCTCCAAACAAAACACAACACACCATCTTCCTATCCCAACACAGACACAAAGTTACTACACCCCCCACATACACCCCCACAAGACAACCCACCACCCCCCTACCCCCCAAACACACACACACATGACTTTTAGGAGAGAATCCAACATGTAGATGATCAGTTAAAATGGTCTTTATGAAAATAAAAACAAAAAACAGCAACCCACTGAAGTTTTGTTAAATGTCCATCCTTTGAAGTGAAGGTCTGTATAAGTTTAAGTAGGGTAATGTGTCATAAAACCCAAATCAATGTTCATGCCATCTGCTACCATACTGAGAAGTAACATAAGCCTGATCTCGAAAGTCCATCTCCGTTGTGTTTTTGAAATGTTATTTTAAGACCATTACTGACATATCTGAGATGGAGTGATCAGTCTGATTCAAGTGTTGCCCTGCTGGTTTGTCAGTCATCTTCATATTAATAGTATGCCTGTGTGAGTTTATTCTAGTGTGGAAAGGATGGCTTGTCTCTCCAATATACCGTGTTTGCAGACATCTCTTGCATTGAATTAAATAAACAGCATTCTGTGATGCATATGTATAATTCCCCTGTATCCTGAATTGTCTGTTTTGTGATGTAACCACACAATGCGAAGTGGAAATGAGCTCACAAGTCCTACATCTAGGTTGATTACAGGGTTGTGTACCATTTAGTGTCATGGTATTCTGTTCTGGTGCAAGTTTACTCCAAACAATCAGGTTGGCTAAATTAGGTGGTTGTTTTAAAGATAGTAATGTATTTTTCAAGAACTGCCACATTCTTGAAAAATACAATTTAGTGTCTCATCCTTACTAAATATTGGGTGGAGGTCCTTAATAATCTTATGTAGAAGTTCAAGGTAGGGATGATATGTGACTATTAAGGGTATTCTGTTGGTAGTGGTCCTTTCTTTATACTGAAGTAATTGTTCTCTTGGTACCTGTGTTGCACATTCTACTGCTATGTTAATTTCTCTGGATGAGTGTCCCTGTTCAATAAAGATTTTTTTTTCAACATAGCCAATTGTGTATCTCTGTCTTCCTCATTGAACAGATACGGTGATACCAAAGTGCTTGACTGTAGATGACAGATTTTTTTTCTGTGCTTTGGGTGATTACTATTCCTGTGTAAGTATCTCTGTCTGTCTGTTGGCTTCCTGTAAATACATATACAGTATGTAAGATTTCATCCTTGATGGTGACAGCAGTGTCCAGAAAATTAACACTGGTGGCAGAATATTCCAGGAAAGCTTTATGGTTGGGTGGAGGTTATTAAGTTCCTGATGAAAATCCTTAAGTGGGTCAGTGCCTTCTGTCCAAATTATAAACAAATCATTAATGTAGTGGAAATAAATGAGTGGTCTGTGTGTATGGTGCCTTAAAAAGTCCTCCTCCAAATTCATCATAAAGAGAGTAGCATATTATGGAGCCATCCTGGTTCCCATTGCCGTTCCCATAGTCTGAACATAATATTTATCATTGAAGCTGAAGTTGTTATGTGTCAGAATGTATTCAGTAAATTTCCCCACCACTTTAGGGTCGATGTTCTGGTCCAATCCTTTCTCATGTAGGTATTTAAGGGAGGCTAACATGTCATCCATGTGTGGAATATTAGTGTAGAGGGATGTTACACCCACCATGGCTAAAAAAGGTATTTTAAACCAATGAGAATTATTTCTGGTTTTCTTATGTATGATCTCTGGGTGTTAATAGAATGTGATTTTCTAAACAAGTGTTGGTGCAGTAAAAGGTATTAAACCATTTGCTTCTTGGTCTGTTCTTACAAGGACCAATACAGCTACTAAACTAATGCTGTATGCAGCATACTGCAGCATTTTGTGATATACTGCAGCATTACTGTGTTGCATCCTGGCTGACACTGCTGTAATTATCCAATTTGTTTACTAGTCATTAGCTTTGACTATGGTAATGTACTGACTTTTAAATTCCAGAATTCAGAATTAGCAAACTTAATATCAGAGCCATTTAATTTCTCAATGTGTTATTTCCATATAGTGAGAGGAATATAATAATAATAATAATTTTATTTATAAAGCACTATTCACAGTGTATCAAAGCACTGAACAGTCTATACAATATCAATTAAAACAATACAATTCTAAAAATCAGTTCTCCAATCAAAATAATTAAAAACACAGTTACAGTAATCCAGCACAGGCACTCACATATCCAGTGAGGCAGAGAATTCCACAGGGTTGGGGCTGCGAACAAAAATGCCCATGATCCAGAAGCTTTTAACCATACCCCGGGAATCTCCAGCAATACCTCATCAGCTGAACGGAGTGGTCGGAGGGGCAGTACGGGTGCAGAAGATCTTGCAGGTAGCTTGGACCCTGTCCATGTAGGGCTTTAAAGGTCAGAAAGCAGCTGACCTTGAAGGTGATCCAGCACTGAACTGGCAGCCAATGCAGTTCACACAGCACAAGTGTAATATGACTGGATCGAGATAATCCAGACAACCTGGCCTCTGCGTTCTGCACCAACTGGAAGCAGTGGATATCAATCCCTGGAAGCCCTAGGTAAAGGGAGTTACAGTAGTCAGTCAGTAGTAGAAGGCCAAGAATGATTTACTAATTACTATTACTATTACTAATAACTGATTTTTGGCTTAAGCAACAAGAGACCAGAAGCTCTTCACAACATTTATTTTGCAATGTATCTTGTAGTTTATCCCTTAAATATGCATTATAGCCCTGTTCCTTCCATTTGATATGCTTTCTATACTCTTTTCTTATTGAAATAAGAGCTTTATTATATTATAGTGACTGTGATTTCCATTTCCTTCCAATTTAAGTTCCTTTTCACTGTCTTGCATTTCTTATCAAACTTTCAGCCTAGCTTACTACTATTAGTTTATTTGTTTGTCTTGTTCCTAGAGTAAAATGGTTAACAAATAAGTCCATGATGCCTGAAGACTCATTTAAAATATTGATCACCTTCTCACTTAATAGATTCTTTCTCATTTCCAATCTTTCAGAAAAACTCTGTAACAGTATTATATATTTTTATGAGAGCAAGGGTTCCAGCTAATTTTCTCACCCTTTGTCATATCATATGCTTCTCTACTTCTCCTTCAAGAGCTGAACCTATTATTCATGTCTGTGTCAGCTAGGCTCACCAAAATTGTCAATGAGAAATGATTAGAGGCTGCTATTTGTAGTATCTTATAACTGTTTATAACTCTGAATGCAAATATATTGACAATAGCTAAACTGAGTACAGAACCACCCCACCTTGTAGGTTATGTTATAGCTCTTTAGTGTTCTGTAAGATTCAAGCATTTAGAATCCTGTGATTATTGTCATTGAATGTTGTTAGAAGTGGCCTTCCCCTTTATAAACTTTCTTATCTTTTGAGATAGTAGTCACCTAATATTTCTGTCTAGGTCTTCATGTTCCAAGTCACCATCATGCTCTGAGGACTCTCCTACCCGTGCATTAAAGTCATCACCTATAATCAAGTAGGATGGCAGTTCTAACTGTATGAGTTTGTCCATAAAACAGTTAAACTGCATCTGAATTTGTTTGTAATTCTTCTGCAGTTAATGAAGGTGAATGTATATATTCATTATTAAAAACCTTTCTTTTTTTAAATTCTACAATCTTTATAACATTTCAAAAGAGAAAACACAGTCATTATATAGAATGTGATGTGATACGGTACCTGTTGGCTGCATACACACACTGTTAACCATCTTATTTCCATACACAGCACAGCCACACACCACAGGGTAGAGGGATTGGAAAATAAGGTAAACAGTGCTGCCAACAGACAGGGGCAAGATAGAAAGAAGAGGAACTGCGAGATGGAGAATGGAACAGAGGGAACAAAGAAAAAGAAGAAGGGGTAATGAGACCATGGTGACAGATTGGGGAAGTCTGGGAAGGAGACAAGGTAATGGGGCAGGCCAGAATGAGGGTCAGTGGAGGGGAGGGGTGGCAAAAGAATCAGGGAAGGAGGGGGAACAGAAATTAAAGGGGAGGAAGGATCATGGGATGTAATATCTGTGGAGGGGCAGTATTTGTGGACACCCCATGAAGGACGGGGGGTTGCCGAGTCTATATAAGGCTCGGGAGGCTAGAGAAGGAAGTAGTAAGGCTAATGGTGGAAGTGTCAAAGATGATGAAGGGGCATTTTAGGTTGGGTGGAGGATAAGGTAATGTGGAAAGCACAAAAGACATCCAGAAAAAGAAAAAAAGATGGGGGAGTTAAGAGATATGGGGGAGTAGTCAGGACAAGGGGGCAGAGAGGGTGACACAGGTATGGGAAACAAATGGGCAAGGAGAATAAGAGAAGGAGCAAAGGGAGATGGTAACACAGTAAGCTCAGATGGGGGTCAGCCTCTAACAGAGGGGCCAAAGGAGGGGAAGGAGGAAGGGGAAGCACAGTCCATGGGTACAAAGAACAAAATGGCTAGGGAGGGTGATGGAGAAATAAGTGAATTGGGGCAAGAAGGGTTGAGTACAGCAGAGAACATGGGGGGAGAAACAATAACTATAAGAGGGAACATTGTGCAGGAGGATGAAGGAGAGGAGAAGGGAGAAGATGGGAAGGAGAAGAAGGGAGGTGTCTTGGTATCGGGGGACTTGATACTAAGAGGGGTTAGGTGGGGCAGCAAAGGCAAAAGGCATAGTAGAATATGGGTGGAATGCCAGGAATGAAGGCAGAAAGGGTGGGGCAATCTGTGTTAAGGTATGCAAGCAGAGGAAGGGAAAGACCTCACCTAATAATACACCTGGGGATGAATGACCTGGCTGATGGGACAATAGGGGAGATAAGAGGAAGTCTGAGGAACTGGTACCTCTGTGTGAGGTAGTGGACAGATCTGTTACCTACTCAGAGGTACTTCCTGCTCCCAGAAAAGGGAGAATTTGAGAGATTAACAAATGCCTGGGGGCCTGGTGTTGGGAAAAGAGATACAGGCTGGTGGGGGGGGACCTGGGAGAACAGCAGTCTGTATGCAAAAGATAGACTGAACCTAAATGAGGAAGAAAAAAATGTATTGAAGGCAAGGATAGGGAAGCACATTGAGGAGCATTTAAACTAGGAGAGTGGGGTAGCAGGATGGATAGAGGCATTCAGAGGCCTAGTAATGTGAAACAGAATGTGCTTACCCCCCATGATAGTAAGGTAATGAGGAAGGCAACTACTAAGGGAGCAGACATAAGGGGAGAGAAGTGGGGGAGGGTAGAGACAAGAGTTGGAGGGTGGTAACACTAAATGCTAGGAGTCTTGGGAATAAGGTAGTAGAACTACAGGCTCTTCTGGAGAGGGGGGAGTGGACTTGGAAGCTATAACTGAGACATGGGCCACCCAAAGCCATGACTGGGATATGATGGTTCCTGGGTACAGATTACACTAGAAGGATAGGGAAAAGGGGAAGGGGTGACACTGTACATAAGATGGGGTTAAAATGTGTAAGGGAAGAGGGAGACAAGGGAGATACAGAAGCGCTGTGGGTGTAACTACAGGATCCCAAAAATAGATCACTAAGACTGGTGGTGGTGTACAGGCCACCCTGTCAATCTGAAGGGATGGATAGGGTACTGGCAGAACAGATCAGAAGGAACTATGGGAGGGGGCGATGGTGATGGTAGGGGACTTCAACCTACCAGTGGTGGAGTGGGACACACTTACCACAAAGAACAGAAGGGAGCAGGTAATGCTGGGCACCTTCCAGGAAAGTTTTCTAGTACAGTTGGTCAAGGAACCAACTAGGGAAAGGGACAACCTTGACCTCATACTCACAAACAGGGAGTGGGTGAGGGATGTGAGGGTGGATGAACCACCGGGGGGGAGTGACCACCGAACAGTATGGTTCCAGTTACAGATGGCTAAAGACAGAGGGTATCTGGCACAAGGGTGCTGGATTTCAGGAACATCAACTTTAAGATGATGAGGGAAGTGGTACAAGGGTTACTGTGCAAAATTCAACCGAGTATGGACACACAACAAAGGTGGAAACTGATAAGACAGGGGATAGTGGAGGCAACAGAAACTTGCTGGAGGGACCAGACTTAGAAGGCATGGAGAAGAAACCCAGTTGGATAAGCAAAGGGGTGTTAGGGTGAGGAGGAAAAGGGCAGCTTATAGGAAATACAGAAAATCGGGAAGGGAGGAGGATAGGGAGGAATATCTGCAAGAATCAAAGGAAGTGACCGGGGGGATAAGGACAGCCAAGGCAGCAAGAGAACTCAAGCTGGCGCATGGCATTAAAAAAGGGAAAAAGTCTTCTTTAGGTACATCAGGGAGAAAAGAAGCTGTAAGGACCAAATTGTAAGTATTATTAAGGAGGAGGCATGGGTGGAAGTGGGGGGGGGTGAAAAGGCAGAAGTGCTGAATGAATGCTTTTGTTCAGTATGTAAGAAAAAGAAGGGAGGGGACACTACCCATAGTATGAGGGAGGACAGAAACCGATAGGGGGGATGACAGAGAGAGAAATCACAGTGGGGAAGGTGCTAGAGGGGTTAAGGGCATTGAGGGTGGACAAGGCACCAGGACCGGATGGAGTACATCCAAGAGTGCTGAAGGAGCTGGCAGAGGTTCTGACAGGACCCTTGGCAGAATTATTTAATTCATCTCTAGACACAGGATGTGTTTGCCATAATGTGGTTCCCTTCCACAAGAGTGGACCCCAGGACAAAATGGGGAACTATAGGCTAATAAGTATAACGTCCATAGTGGGGAAGCTAATGGAGACCATCCTAAAGGAGAGGCTAGTGGCACTACTGGAGGTGAATGGGGTGCAGGACGGGAGGCAACATGGCTTCGTCAAGGGCAGGTCATGCCAGACCAGCCTGGTGGAATACTATAACAGGGTGACTAAACAAATTGATGGTGGCCTTGTGGTGGATGTCCTGTACCTAGACTTCTGTAAGGCCTTCGATTCAGTACCACACAGGAGACTTGGAAGCATGGTACAGGTCACAGGAGCAGGAGTAAACTGGTGTGGTGGGTGGAGAACTGGCTGAAAGATAGGCAACAGAGGGTGGTGATAGGTGGGGAATACTCACCCCCTAAGCCTGTGACAAGCAGTGTTATACTGGGGTCAGTGTTGGGCCCAGTGCTGTTTGGGGTACATTGCAAGGGGCATTACCTTGAGAAGAAGGGAGGTTATTCTACCGTTATACAGATTATTGGTTAGACCCCACCTGGAAAATTATGTGCAGTACTGGCACCCATACCTACAAAAGGACAGTAGGTTGCTACAGGGGGTGCAGTGTAGGGCAACAAAGATGATTCAGGGCCTGGGGGAATTGTCACATGAGTTCAGACTAAGAGAGTTAAATGTGTACACACTGGAGGAGAGGAGGGACAGGGGAGACATGGTTGAGACCTTCAAATACATGAAGGGGATAATCAAAACAGACACAGAGGGTCTATTCAGGAGGAGGGTAGGGAGAGACACTAGGGTCCATGAAATGAGATTGGAGGGGGGTATATTCAGGAGGGAGGTGAGGATGCATTTCTTTATGGAGTGGGTGGTGGCAAAGTGGAACTCACTACTGGCTGAGGTGGTGGCATGTAACACAGTGGAATGCTTCAAGAAGGGGTGGGACTGGGAAAAGGGGAGGGTAAATGGAGGGAAGGGGGGTGGGGCAGCTGCTGAATAGGGAGCTAGCTGCAATCCCGAGCAGCTTAGATAGACCAGGATGGCCTTTTGCTGCTGGCAACTTCCGCATGTTCGTATGCTTGTAAGATAACATGAGGGACATGGAAGATTAATACATATTGTTATTTCTATAGTAATACAGACCCCCAATAATTAAGCAGACAATAGGAACATACCAAAAACAATCAGTCTTCCATTCTCCCACCTTAATTTAAAAATACCCCCCAAGACCCCTATAAAAACAGACAACAAAATAGAATGTGTGAAAGGAGCTCAAGTAAAAACGATTATTCTATCACAATTCACAAAAAGCAATCAATAAATAATAACTATAGAAAGAAAGGTAACATAACATGTCTAAGATTATAAAATAAGACCAGACAATAATGACAAATAAGTTATAATGAATGAAATAGGATGAGATTCATCCATCAGAGTGCCAGACCAGATCAATTAGAAATAATTGCATTATAGAGTTTTCCCCATTTCATGGCAAAGCCCAGCAGATTGTGTGTCATACTAGCTAATATTTTTTTTCAGTTCTGAGATTCAGTAAAAGTTCTTGCCTCCATTCAATGAATGAAGGTATTTGATTATCTTTCCAATGTTTTAAAATATTTTTTTTGCTGATAAAGGCCACCATAATTAGGTGGTATTTCAATTCCATAGAACTTAATTGACTAAAATCACCTTAGATACAGTTTTCAGGTGTGAAAAAAAGGACCTAAACCAAGTTTTGTACTTAATTTACACTTAATACTCATCCAAAGATGGCTAATCAGTGGGTAGTCCCATAATATGTGGATAAGAGCACCTTTGGCTTTCCCACATCTGATGCAATGCCCAGAAGTTAAGAGACCAAATCTACAGTTTTACTGGAGTGTAGTATGCATCATGTAGAATTTAAAATGGTATCAACCTTAAAATATCATTAGATATAAACTTGTACAGATCTTTCCATATCTTAGACCAGTCCACTTCATTGTACTTTGGTGAATTATACCAATGTTTAGAGTCCAGAGAAAGTGAAGATGTTATAAAAGGCAAAAAAAAATGATAAAAGTTTAGAAACTGAATGAGGTTTAATTCTTCCAAAGATGTCCACAAGACTTCTATGACTATTAACCCAAGGTGACAGAGTCACGTGATGCCTCCAAAGAAGTAATGGCTCCTAACCTCCGCTACTGCCTGCTTTGTTTACTATAAAATCTCATTGGCAACTTAACAGCTACTAACTTACATTATTTTATTAGACCATTTGTTGGAAGTCATCTGCTCTTGAGATCTGCCACTTGTTAGAATTCAATGATAATTATGTAGGCAGAGATGTGGCAAATGCCCGCCTCAAACCAAAGACATTGCAGAGACCTGAGGCCCAGGAAGCCAATGCTCGACACTCTACAACTTGTTCCTGGCTCCAGTCTCACTTTCTGATGAGAAATGTTTATCAGAACTGCAGCCTCTAAAAGATTACATTTGGGATAACATCAATGAGGTTAATTCCCTGCAGGCAGACCTCAGGGGGAGATGGGTCTGCAGCTTGGAGATGAGGAAACCCACACCCACTCCATTGAGAAATGGCGAGACCGAGTGGAGCCCAGTGTGACCTTCCTCTATCAAAAGCCGACCAAAATGGAGGCCAAATTAGAAGACCTGGAGGGGAGAAGTCAGAGAAATAATCTGGACATCTTTGGTCTACCACAGGATGCAGAGAGCTCTACCCCGATTCTGTTAGCACAGAAGCTTCTAGAATGCATAGCCAGGCCCTCTCCTAATAATCCTGGATATGTTGTGGAGTGCGTGCTTCAGTCACTACACCCCAGGCCACCTACTGGTTCTCCACCTTGCCCATTTATTCTCAAATTGCTAAATTTTCTTGACAAGCAGCACATATTGCAGAAAATGTGGGCGCTCAAAGAAATTACATGGGAAGACACAAGGCTTCATGTCTCACAAGATTTGTTGGCTGCCACTAGACAGAAATGGGCTGCTTTTCACCCAGTTCTTACTAAACTTATTGTGGTTGGTATCAGGTTACAGGTTCTCTACCCTGCCAGATTACAAGTTTTGATACAAGGATCTTGGCACTCATTTGATACAGGGGGAACAAGCTGCTTGTGATATGAAAAAGCACCTGCTGAACCACTTCAGAGACAAATAATTTTTCCTGGTTACATATTAGTTGTGTGAGCTTCGTAGTATGCCTGTAACAAGCGTGGATCAATCTTATCTTCCCTTGATTTTATAGTTCCCTCTTTGATGAAGAATCCTGAATCCATCAAGGTTTATTATGGACCTGCCTTTCCCCTTTATTCTGACTGGTAAGACCTTTTGCTATCCCGTGCCATCTTTCCTGTGACTAACCCTCTTACAGAGCCAGTCTCCCATGGTTTCCCAGAGCTATCTTCTTAGTGCCGATGAACCTGACTCTTTGTTTCTTATTTTTTCTTCAAGATCTATTTGGTCCACCTAAAGCTCTCTGACTCTAACTCCACACTCCCAGCCTAATCCGATCAGCATCTTTACATTGTATTGGGATTTCATCTCGCTTTATGATTCTCATCGCCAGGGAGCAGTGACCTGTTTTTATTATTTTATCTTTTTGTTCAGCTGCTTCCTAAACTGCTATGCTTACTTCAAGTTTCCTCCCTTTGCTGTCTTGGTATTATTTTTAGAGCCCGGGCATCTGTGTGTAATCCTTGGAAGTAAGTCTCTCAGCTTCTCACGCATTATGTGATCAGTACTGCTAGACCCAGCAATTTAATCCTGCGTCGCAAAAGAATCCTGAAACTAAACTCCTTTCTTCAATCAACCAGCTGAGTCTGAGACCAGCCCCTCTTTGCCCTTTGTACATGTGGCCAAGGTTTTTGGGGGTCCTGAACTCCTATTTGTACTCGGGCACTAGGTTCAATCCTACCATAATCGAAGACATTTGGCTGGCATTTCTAAACTGGTCATTCTATACTGATATTATTTTTTGACTGACCGCTTCCACACTAACTGATTTGGGCTGGTAGCAACAGACTTTGAATTTCTAGCACCATCTTTGCTGTGGGTAACAAGAATTGATATGATCACTAACCAACTCTCTGGACATTGTTGAACTTTTTTTACCTCTTCAGGAACCTTTATGCTTACATGGCTTGATAATATGCAGGACAATTTTGCTTCTTGATCTTGGGGTGGGGGGGAGTTGGAACCCCTATTTCCTCCTTACTCCATGGTATCTGGCAGGGGGGAAGTTTTTTGTGGCTAAGTTATCTTAGATATCTAGTTGAACTTCAAGTACTGCAATTGTGTTTGCTCTGATCCTGCCAGTCTATTTCTTTAGCATGGGGTACATGCTTCACTTCGTCCTTTTTCTTTTTCAGGACACTAATATGAAGAAGTAGCTTCAAGGGGAACATTCTTTGTATCAGACTTATAAGAGAGAGAGTTTTCCTTTTTTTTCTATTCATCTTTGGATAGGGGTGGGAGGGAACGTGGGGCTCGAACACTGCTAATGAACACAGGCTTCACGAGCCAGAACAGTGGGTGGGGTCCTGTATTTCCCATGAAAAGGGTGTGTTCCTCTGCCTTTGGGAATGAGGCTTTATGTCACTCCTCCTTCTTTGGGTAGTACAAGGCTTTATTTTGCTCATTTGGTTTTCTACAACCCTTCACTGGTTTGGAGCCCCTATACTGATTACTCCTATTTGGCCTCAATTATTACTCAGATTAACATCTGCATGGGTAGTGCATCTCCAGAGCATGTCTTGTAACAGTTATACACCGCTTGCTCTAGTTTGGGTGGGTTTTCTTTATAGAAGGGGGTATAGCAGGTGGTGGGTTGTGTTTTCTTGAGTGGGACAAGGAAAGGAAAATCTTTCAAGAAATTTGTCTATGGTGTGGGTAGGGGGTTCAGGGAAGTTGGGGAATCTGATTTGCAGGGCCTTTTCAGATTATACTCTTTGAAATTCTGGCACTATCCCTAATTGAGGGAAATGCAAGTTTTTTTGTTGCAAGTTGTTATGGGAATGTGGGGAGATTCATGACAACGTTGGGTTGACTTGTTTGACTTTCATACCATTTGACATGGCTTTATGGTTGTTGGAACTTTTATATGGTTGGAAGGGGTGGGGTGGGTTTCCATTGGAAGAGAAGAATAATTCAAATTTGTTCATGTTAAATTGTTCTATATCATAATGGCAACTGCTGAAAGGCAATCAGCATTATGGCAAAGTCACATCACCGAAAATCAGTTTTGGCGATGTGACTCCCCAGCGCACAGCAAAACAGCACTGGAAACTTACAATTATAATGTTTTATTTGTGGGTCTGTGACCCTGCACTCCCCTACTTAAGGATTCTCAGCTCCCTGGGGGTGTATGTCGGGGGGGGCAAAATGTTAAAAAATTAAAACTGGGGTCAGGCACAACAAAAACTTACCTGTGCCCCGACCTGAAACCAGCACCCTGTCCACCCAAGATGTGAACCCACCCACCACACCATGGGGCCAGCTCGGCAGCCCACTGCAGCACCACCCCTCAAAAACTCTCCCACCCCTCGCTGAGCATGATCACTCCCACCCCCCGGCATGTATGTACATGTAGCGACATCCTGTCGCTCTATGCGCAAACCTGCCCCATCCTGTCACCCTACCTCATCGGTAGCCCCTATGACATGCACTGTGATTGAGTCACCATTTTCCTGTTCACTCAGTCGCAGTCACGCATGTTACGGGCTACTGTTAAATTCCTATCAATATACTACAGGTTGGGGGCATGGCTTAGCTCCGGACGCAATGGTTGCTTAAAACAAATGCTCACTACCACTCCGGGCTCCCTCTGAGTTTTACATAGCCTAATATCCAGTCAACTGAATTGATGCAACTGGGGAAACGCTGCTAAACCTATCGGGAACCAAGAGATCCATCCTGAATGCCGTCAGTTGCTTTACAGGTCGGTGTACTTGCGTGGTTGCTATGGCACAGCATAAAAAATTAGAGGACTAGGCAGAATCAATATCGCTGCAAACTGCGGAAATGTTTATGATCCTACTCAAACAAATGGCTGAAGTAACTCTTGCTTCTAATAAAACTACACTCGCTATCCAACAGCTTGAGACAAGTATTACTCGCACTGAGCAAAAAGCAGATCAAAACTCAATGGAAATAGAAAAGCTTACAGCCATAATAAGGGAACAAAGTAGATCGATCCAACTGCTGCAAAGTAAATCGGATGATATGGAGAACAGGAGCCGTGGGAATAACCTCCGATTCCTCGGCTTTCCTGAGGGTGTGGAACATGGCAACTCCTTAGACTTTCTATATGATGTTATGTCTGAATTATTAAAATGCGAGGTTCCGCCTGGGCTCACAATAGAAAGAGCCCATAGAACACTCAGCCTGACTCCGAAGAGTGGAGAAAGACCGAGAGCTATCATGGCCCGTATCTTGAATTTCGCAGATAAAGAGTGGATCACTGTAAGGGCACGAGAGCTTGGGGATCTGTCCTGGCAAGGCCATAATATCTTAATTTTCCAAGACTACTCTTGGGAACTGGCCACTAGGCAGAAAGAATACACAGAGGCTAGGAAATGAATGCACTCTCTTAAGATCAAGTTTTCGCTGCGATACCCAGCAACTATGCACCTAGAGATAAATGGCTCGCACGTAACTTTCGCTACGCCGGACAGCCTAATGCAGTACCTACACTCTAACTGGCCTTCTCAGCTGAGCCCAGATCGGAATGTTAATCATCAGTCAGATATAGAGCAAAGTCGGCAGAACATGATGGCTGCAACTCACCAAACCACTTCGACCTCCCCCCCTCTTAGCTTCCAATTTCAAGGTAGCCGACCAGCTCTTCCTGCCAGAACTCTCAAGTGACAGCAATCTGGGAGCCATCCGAGAAGAGAACACCCGCATGACAGGAATGAAGGTGCACCCCGGGATCCTTTAAACCACCCAGATGATTTTGTAACTCGGTTTTCTACGCCAAACAGATTTGAAGCTTTAACTCCTGTGGACTTGGGTGAGACTGCAGTGGATTTCCCCAATTATCCTGAAGAGGAAATGGCTCTAGGAACTGCTAAGACTGAGGCCCTAATTCAGGCTCTGGATACAGCTTCATCATCCAAAATTATCCCAGCGGCGACGGATGTGGCATTGTCCACTCCCTCTCCGCCTTCTGCAACCCCTGCCAGAGAATGGTCTCAGCAAGCCCCCTCAGATGCAGAGCTCCTGCAGACAGAAGACTAGCATGCTTGGACCTAGATAAGTGTCCCGGTTCCTTTATTTTCTATACTTACTTCCTACACTCAGCCAGGCATCAACTTGGAGAGGGTGGGCTGTGGTTGAAAGCAGTGCTTGGACCTGATGTTGGATTAATGGAGCTTCTTAACTTTGTTAGCATCACAGTCCACGCTTTTCATCCCCTTGCCTAGGCTGGATACACTAAAGAAGTAAAAATGATCCAAGGGGATAGCGACAAGGGCTCTAACGTATAGTCGCTGTACTCAGATTTAAATTAGGGGGTACTGTGTTAATGTTTTACTGTCCTGATGCATGTAACAGTAAGCCTTTTTTTTCTTTTATCTTGTGTATATATCTTGGTGTCCTTCTCGGGATAAGAGGGGACATTTCAAGAACTAAATGGGCCAGGGTGGTTATCCAGCAAAGTCTGTGATTCCTCCTGGGAATTAGTGTCCTTATTTCTCATTGGAAATACACAGTAATCCCTTGGCTAACCTGTTTTTTAGTACAACTTTCAGATTTTACAGCATAAGGACATGGAACCCTATTAAGTAAGGGACCTCCGTGCTTAAGTTTTTTTCCTGGGGGAATGCATTTTGTTTTTCTTATTTTTTATCATTGTCAGCCTTGTGAAAGGGAATATAGTCTTCTCCCCCGCACTCTGGTAGGTGGGTGGGCTATTAGGGTCACTGTGGCCTTGGCCCTTGATGCCCACTCATATTGCCACGCAACGCTGCATGATATATGTAAATAGTTCAGGCACATTGTGCTTCTGTATAACAGTAATATCTCTCCTGTTTTATCAGTTATTATCTTTAAAACACATGCTACAAAATGTATGTCTATTCATGTTTGACTGGCCAACCGACACCTCTCGCAGTATGGTTGATCTGGTACATTATCCCTCCCCTGACAATATCTTTTTACATAAGGTCATCTTAGCTACCATGTTTTACCTTTGGTCTGACCATGGATGAAACAACCTTTATAACATGGAACATCAGGGGTTTGAATTCTCCCTCAAAATGTAAACAAGTTCTAACCCATTTAAAGAGGGTTAAAGCCTAGGTCGCCCTATTACAAGAGACTAAACTAACCAAGCAGGATCACAGATATATGGTGAAGGACTGGGTGGGATTAAAAATTCATGCCAGTGCTGCCACAAAAAAGAGAGGTGTAGTTATCTTATTACACAAATCACTTCCTTGGTCTATTCTACAGAGTAAAGCTGATCCTCAGGGAAGGTGAGTGATAGCTTTAGTGGATACCCCTCATGGTCAGCTAATAATTGCTAATGTATATGCACCAAATGAGGACAGACCGTCCTTTTTTTTAGAACTCAGCTCAAAATTAGGAACGATGCTGAAACCAGATATACCAATCCTAGTGGGGGGGGATTTCAATTTAACACTTGTCCCTGCACTAGATAGAAGTGGACATGGGAGAGAGTATCACACTCGAGGAGCATAGGCTGTACTTAGTCTTAGCTCTGAATATCCACTGGTGGACATTTGGCATTTAGTCAATCCCTCAGACAGGGACTACACTTTCCAATCTGAAGTACATCACTCCTCTAGTAGACTTGACTTTTGGTTCATCTCCCAGTCTCTGACGCAATTTGTTTTAAAGACCAGTATTTTTCCCACAGTCATCTCAGACCACTCACCGGTACAGCTGACAGTATTATGGGGAACTTCTACACCACAGTTTACTTGGAGACTGGACCCACTCCTTATGCATGACCAAAAATTAATTGAATGGGCCAAATTACAAACTCAGCATTTCTTGCAAGAAAATCCTGTGTCGGAGACCACTGCCTCCATCACGTGGGAAGCATATAAAGCCACTATGCAAGGTAAAATTATTGGATATGCCTCCCATAGAAGGAGGTGAAAAGAAAAGGAACATACCACCCCTGAAAGTGAACTTCTAAGGCTGAACGTGAGCACAAGGCCTTATCCTACCATCGCCTCTATTCGAATCTAGAAGGAAAGTTTTACAATTGCATATCAAACTTAACGAACTTTTATCCAGGAAGGCTGATCTAGCCCTCCTTAGGATTCGTCATACATACTGGGAAGGGGGAGACAAAACCGGGAAGGTTTTAGCATATCAACTCCGTAAACAACAAGTCCAACGATATATAGCGGTTTGAAAAACCTCAATACTGGCAAGGTTCAAACCAGTTCTCAAAGTGTAAATGAAATTATGGTGTCATTTTACTTGCAACTTTATTCTTCCTCCAGACCTAAAAATAATTCTGCAACCCAAGCATTTCTTCAATCTATTAAGTTACCGAAACTCCCTCCATCCCACATTGACATCCTTGAAGCCCCCTTCACACCACAGGAAGTCAACTCGACTCTGATGGCTCTCAAATCAGGAAAGGCTCCCGGAGGCGATGGGTATCCTGTAGAGTTCCTTCAGTTAGTATCTCCCATGATCTCCCCTCTGTTATGTCAGGTCTTTACGGAGGCGGAAGATAAGGGCATTTTGTCTCAAACCCTAAGAGAGGCCACTATAATAGTCCTTCCCAAAAAGGGGAAAGCTCCCAAAGACCCCGCCAGCTACTGCCCTATTTCCCTGACTAATGCTGACAGCACGGTTTATGCTAGGGTATTGGCAAATAGAATTAACCCCATACTTCCTTCTCTGATACACCCATCCCAAGTAGGATTTGTGAAAGGTAGGTATAGCTCAGATCATTTACGGACTCTTCTCAATCTCATTTACATAGCCAAATCTGCTCCGACACCTGTGGCTGCATTGGCCATTAATTTTGAGAAGGCATTCGACTCTGTGGAATGGGACTACCTTCACTCTGTCCTTCAGCATACTGGATTTGGCCCTCGTTTTCGAGCTGCTATAACAGCTCTTTATACAGCCCCCCTCACCAGGGTACTCACCAACTCTGTAATATCTGACTCAGTCCAACTTCACAGAGGTACCAGACAGGGCTGCCCCCTGTCTCCGTTGTTATTTCTTCTAGCAGTGGAACCTGTGGCTGCTGCAATCCATCAACATCCCTTTCTAACTGGTATTACTGCAGAGCAACCACAACCCACCACCCTTATGTACGCTGATGACCTGCTGGTTATATTGGGGGATGCCCCCAAGACCATTCGACCTCTTCTTACCCTATTAGAACACTTCTCTCATATCTCTGGACTCAAAATCAGCCAGGCAAAAACAGAGATCCTCCCACTTAATTCTAAATGTCTCCGCCACACTATGTCCCACTTTGGCCTTAAATGGTCACAACACACCATTACATATCTGGGAATCAAAGTGGGTGCTGATACTGGAAAATGGTGGGACAACAACTTAGGCCCTTTACTATCTAGTTGCAGGTCTGATTTGGACCGCTGGTCTCGTCTCAACCTTACATTGGCTGGGAAAATATCTGCCTATAAAATGTCGATTGTGCCTAAAATCTTCTATTTAATATCTCACATCCCCTTATCTCTCCCTACGGTATGGATCAAAAAAATTGAAAAAACTATTGGTCACTTTTTATGGTGTAATGCTAAACCTCACTTTGGCAAAAATCTACTAAGGGCTCATTGGAAATATGGTGGATGGGGTCTCCCATGGATAGAGGGTTACAAAATAGCATACCAATGTACACAGACCTTGAAATGGTTCAACCCACAATCTGAAGAGTCGCCCCAATGGTTAACATTAGAACAAGGCTTCAGTGGATCCCCTGTCACAGCTACATTGTTATGGCCTGGAGCCTCTAAGGAGCTTATGTTGCACCCCACCATAGGCCCCTCTATTCAATACTGGTGAATCCTTCATAAAAAACTAAATATTTCAGCCCTTCCCTTACTACACACTCCCTTATGGAATAATCCCAATGTCACCATAAGTGGTAAACCTGTGATTTGGCCTACTTGGCAGGGGAAAGGTATCCTATTTGTAAAGGATTTATTGATCAAGGGCTCCATAATGGTAGATACATTTCAACAATTACAAAGTAAATGGAAACTACAGAGATCTGAATTCTGAAGGTATTTGCAGATCAGAGATGCCTTGAAACTAAGGCTGCAACAGACAGATGCATTTAAGGACCTTTCACCCCCAGTGCACTCGTGGCTTGCCCTACAGAAGGGGACGGCAGGTGTAATCTATGCCCTAATTAGAGAAACCTTGCCTACCTCTAATCAATCTTCAAGGCACAAGTGGGAAAAGGCCTTAAAAATGCCACTGACCAAAACCCAGTGGAATCAATGCTGGTGGGTAGGACATAAAGTATTTACTGACGCTAGGAGCAGACTGATCCATAATAAAATAATGCATTCTTGGTATAGAACTCCTGTAATGTTAAAAAAAAAATGCAAGTGCTCCCTCATGATAAATGATGGAGATGCCTTGCACATGGAGGAGATCTATATCACATTTTATGGCTCTGTCCTTTGATCGCAGATGTGTGGAAGTCCGCCCATAGTGTAGCAAACGTAATCCTGCAATGTAATATCCCTCTTAGTCCCTCCCTTATGCTGCTGGGTCTTAAATCTGAAGTCCCAAATCTCAACCCTCATTCATTTAGATGGCTGATGCTTTTAAGCATGCAGGTGAAGCATCCTATCCTTAAAAACTGGAGATCTTCTAATATACCTACTATAATGGAGATCCTCCCCACTCTTACATATATTTCCAATTAGATAGACACTCTCACCTGATATCAGGGCGTATGCCTTGTTACCATTGTTGCTGGGCTCCATACATGGCTTACCTGGCCTCCAGAGCAGGTGTCAGTTGACTTGGTACATTGTTGTCCTATATAACTCTATCTCCTAATATGATGTGTTGCATAATCAGTTCATTGAACTTAGATTTTATCCATTGCTTCCTATTATTTGTAAGCGTGTGCTGTCTATACTTTATTCAATATAGGAGGACACTGTAAATAGTTATTAATGTTATTTACTTTTATGGTTAGGCTATTTGTATACTTTCTTTACATTTTGTGTTTTATTTATAGAATGTATGGATGAGAGATCTATATTAGCACCTTGCCTCTTCAGGAATTATTTTAATTACCCTTAGTTACTTTGTGGCACCATATTTACTTATTTTTCAGATGTTTCCTCAGATTCGACCATAGGAAGGTACAGCTACCATAATGCATGATGCATTGACTTATCCTGCAGTAGTACCTCCTCGTGGGATTGGATTTTTGGTAAGAGTCAAGGTAGGTGCCTTATGGTCTAACAGGTTCCTTGCAATTTTCCTTTTAGAATTATGATGTAATTCAAATAATCTCTCATCCGTCAATTATGTATACTGCTGTTTTGTATATAGCCAAAATGTAATGTTACTGTTTGGGTTTTTGTTCCTTTGTCATGTTTTAGCAAAACAATAAAAAACTTTTAACATAAAAAAAATATACTACAGGGTGTGTTTGTAGGTTTATAGTTAACAAACAGATGCATAGTTACTGCTTTTGTTCTTGAAACATCATGGGTGCTCAATCTCCCATGAAAAAGGCAAAAATTCTGCTTCATTTAAACAAATTACAGGTGGATGTTGCCTTCCTCCAGGAGATGCACCTGCTCCCAACCCAGGTCTCCTTTTTTAGGTGATCCTGGGTGGGACAGGCTTTTGGAGCTGGCTGTGATTCCTGAGAGAAAGGCATGGCTATTCTAGTCACCAGAAGAGTTCCCTTTCATTTACTTCAGAAGGTAGCAGAACCACAGGAAAGGTTTTTGATTTTGTGTGACCTTTTAGGCCATTTGGAAGTTATCCTGTGTGTAATATATGGCCCCACAATGGAAGACCCTAAGTTCTTCACCTTCTCAATATCTCTATTAGCATCATGGACCTCTCTTCCTATTCATCTTTCTGGGAACTGGAACGTAGTTTTTTTGTGATGACCTAGATCGAGCCAGTCAGTTCCGCCAAGCCCCAACACCAGGACAACTAGCCCTGCGAGAACTTATGGATACATTGGGTTTAGTTGACCCCTTGAGAGTGTTACACCCAAATCATTGAGAATACTCCTTTCACTCTATCCCTCATAATTCTTTTTCCAGTATTGATTTCTTTTTGTTGGGGGTTGAGCACCTATCAGGTATTTTATTATGTTATTATGGGGCTAAAGTAATCTCTGACCATCATCCAATGCCTCTTCAGTTGTGCTTTTCTCCATCTGTAGAGTGGGATAAGACCTGGAAGCTTAATAATCAGTTGCTCAAGTACCCAGATCTGGTTGATCATATCCAGCAATTTACTACTTCTTTGCTAGAAGTTAATTCCCCTTCTATGATTAAACTGGATGTGCCCTGGGGGCACTAAAATGTTCCCTCCATGGTGAGTTGATCCATTTGGCCTCCAAACATATAAGGCAAGCCTCACAACAAATTACCTCATTGTTGGGTCAGATCACGCACCTGGAGAAACAAATTTCCTCAACATCCCCCTAACAGGACTGGGAACATTTAGAGACTTTAAGATCACAATATAATCATTTGCTGGGTGAGAAAGCAGACCATTTATTGTTGCACTCTAAAGTAAAGTACTTCAATCAAGGGAAAAAGCTTGGAAGCTTTTGGCCTTATGTCTGTGATCTCACCTTATGGACAGGATCATATCCTATCTCCACACAGAGTCAAACCAACTCCTTACCTCTCACCAAGATATTGTAGCCTGTTTCCAGTCATACTATCAGAGATTGTACACACCACCCTCTACCTCTTTTTGTTCCACTCAGTTCGCAGTCTTTCTCCAGGGTCTTGAACTACTTCACTTGAATGAGTTACAAGTGGATATCCTACAGGCTCCTCTAAACTTAGCAGAGGTCTGTCAGGCCATTGATTCCCTGGCCCAGATAAATCTCTGGGTCCGGATGGATATACATTCAATTTTTATAAAAAGTTTAAACTTGTATTAGCTCCCATATTGCTTGATACTTTTAACTACATCTCTGCTAAAGATCTCTCAGATACTTTTTTTTTACGGAGGCTATTATTGTGGTGTTACAAAAGCCTGGGAGGGATCCCTTACAGGTCTTTAATTATAGGCCGATACCTCTCATTAATGCTGATCCCAAGATTTTTTCAAGATATTGGCTAACAGATTAAACCAGGTTTGGGGACCTCTTATTAGTGGGGAGCAGGTGGGTTTTGTGCCAGGGAGGCTCTCAGCTCACCATATGCACAAATTATCTCACCTCATCTCTGCCTCCAGGGAATCCTACACTCCTGCAGTGTTGGCTTCCCAGGACAGAGAGAAATTTTTTGTTAGGGTTTCATGGAATTATTTGTTAAGTCTTCTATATAAGTTTCACCTCCCCCAATTTTTATTCACTGGATAAAGGTGCTCTACACCCACCCATCTGCCTGTATACTTTGTAATGGTGTTCTTTCCAAAGGCTTTCCTTTATAACAAGGCACCCGTCAAGGCTGTCCCCTTTCTCCTTTATTAAGTAACCTTTTTTTAGAACCCCTAGTAAGGAAAATTAATGCTACTCCACATATCTCCAGTATTCCTCTGGGGTGAAATCAATATAAGCTAGCAGTGTATGTGGATGATATTTTGTTACATGTTACCTTACCCAATGGCTCATTGCCTGCTGCCCCTGGTATAATCACTCAGTTTGGGAAAAATCTTCAATTACAAACTGAATCTATCAAAAACTGAAATGATACCTCTGAATGGGGTGACAATGAGGGCTAGTGTGGAGCATCTTGCCTTTGTCTGGGCTAGGGACAAACTAAAATACCTGTGAATTTATTTAAGTGTTTCTCGGTCCAAAATAAAACAATGTAATTTGGTCTATGTGGTTACTTGTATTAAGACTGATTTGGATAGATGGTCCCTCCTGCCTATATCAATGTGGGGTGTTTGAGTATAATAAAAATGAACATCTTCCCCAGTATCCTGTATCCCCTTCTGATGCTTAATCAAGCACTACCACAATCCTGGCTCATCCAGGTACATAGAATAATCTCTACAGATACTGTACAGTAATTTTATATGGTGGAATAAACCACCTCGAATGGCCTTGTACAAACTGATGAGATCTAAAGAGAGAGGTGGCCTGAAAGTGCCTAATTTTTTTTTTCAATATTATTTGGCCATCCACTGCTCCAGATTCTTCCTTTGGTTAAGGCTGAAATCGGACATCTCCTTACCGTATACCCCTCAAAGGCTATTATGGAGTGAGACCAATGCTCAAAATTGGGTCTGGATATCCGTGCAATTATTTTTAACACTGGTAAACCACTACCAAGACCTTTGAAAGGTACTCCAATAGAGACATCACTTAAGGCTTACATACAGTTATGCTCTATGTTTAAGGTCCAGCCTCAAAGGGATGTGGCACAATGGCTAGTGGGGAGCCAAAAGTTTTGAATTGCAAGTCATCCACTTACCAAGGATTACTGGCCTTATAAGGGGGTAAATAGGGTAAATTGCCTTCTACATAATGAGAAATTCCTTACCTTCCAGGATGCGCAAGAGAAATCTAAGTGGCCTTCTTCACTATGTTTTAAATATTTCCAGCTGTCCCATATGCTAATGCATCACTTTGTGATAGATCTGTAAAATAGCCAATATGGTATGCAAATCCTTTTCCTAGTTTCACCTGCTCCTGCATCCCACACTATTTCATATTATTACCACAAAATACATGAGAGCCTCGCTAATATAGAAAGTGACCTGTTCTACTACTGGGCCCTGGCACTTTCTGCATTCAACTCCTCACTTGTTTGGCCAGGCATTTGGAGGTACCCAGACAGACCATCTTAGGGTAGCTGGTTCATTCCACAGGGGTGTCAAACAGATGACGCATGCTGATGAGTCCTGGTAGGATGAAACACATGTCTATGTCTTCTGTTGGCACCCTTTGCAAACTGTGTGAGAGGCCTTTTGGCATCATGCATTTCTGCCTAAAGTTGAACCAGCATAATATTCTGTGGTGATTTGCATATGCAGCCCATGATGCTTTGCATTGTGGGGGCATGTGTGATTTTGTATTTCTTTGACACTTGGTTTCCCAGCCAAATGCCCTTTGGGGTAACCATTGCCTCAGTGTTTGCACACAGAGGTTCTTTGTCTTTTAAATTGTTTTTTGTTTTAATTGGGTTCACCACAGCATAACCCAGATAGACCATCTTAGGGTAGCTAGTTCATTCCACTGGGGTGTCAAACAGATGAGGCATACTGATGAGTCCTGGTAGGATGAAACACGTGTCTATGTCTTCTGTTGGCACCCTTTGCAAACTGTGTGAGAGGCCTTTTGGCACCATGCATTTCTGTTTAAAGTTGAACCAGCTTAATATTCTGTGATGATTTGCATATGCAGCCCATGATGCTTTGCATTGTGGGGGCATGTATAATTTTGTATTTATTTGGAGGTACAGTTACAAATATATAAAACGGGACTGATACTGTCTTATGCATTATCAGATCCTTAATAAACTTTATTACACTCTGACCAAACTGCATAGAATGAGTAGGCTCTCATCAGATACTTACTCCGTGACACTTTTCTTGCTGCATTAGAGCTTCTGGGTACATTTTAAAAAAAACACAATTGATTTCCCCACTGTCCAATCCCATTGTCTTGTGAAGTGCAGAGCAGGTGTGTGGAGGAGTGGCTAGAAGGACATAAAGAATACCACATTGCTCCACAGAGGAATCAAACTGGCCAGAAATCCCAGTAATATCATTGATGGTGGCTTTTGGAGAAAGTTTGGACAACAGCAGGAGAGCAAAAGTGTTAACTCTAATCTGCACTACTTACAGATACTTACTTTGCTTCTGAACTGCACCTTAGCTCCCAAACTGTTCCTATGTATTAAAAGCCCTGCACTGCTGTTGAACTATGCTGGCTCAGTGACTGTGATTTGAATGTGCTGCTTAAGTGCAATATTTAGGTCTTTACTTTGAATTGACATGACATTTTTTCTTACTGCATTAGAGCTTCTGGGGGCATTTAACAAACACAACTGATTTCCCCACTGCCCAATCCTGTTGTCTTGTGGCCACCTGTTCATGGTACAGGGGGCTTGGCTGTGAGCCAATTGAAGTGTGGAACAGGTGTGTGGAGGGGGGCTGGGGGACTTAAAGAATGCCATGTTGCTCCATAGTGCAAGCATGGAGCTCGAGTCTGAATGGCGCAAGTGCCACTAAGCAGAAGAAAAGCTAAAAAAAGAAGCCTGATTAGTGATACAGAGGGGTAATATGTTTAAGGTTCTGATGTCTAATCTTGTAAAGAAGATAAAATGCAATATTTAGTTAGAGTATTTTGTCCTCGATTCTAAGACAGCGGTATTAGGTGTTTTCTATTGTACAGATTGTTAATTATTTCTAAATGACAAATTTAATTTAGGATTTTAAGACTTAACTGCACTTGATTTTTATTTAAATAATTGTGAACTGATCTGTAAAAATGCAGAACTGTGGCCTGATTAGATTTAATTACCTTTTCCCACCTAACTCAGTGTCAAAAGCACAGTGAAGTGAAAATACTGAATTGTTGCACAGCATGAGAGGCATTGCAACTAGTATTGATTTCAACAGGTGGCAGCTGTCAAATGAGGGTCCATCTAGGTTAAAAAAATATATTTTTTGTAACAGGAGAAACAAGAGTTACAAAATTCTGTGGTGGCAGCACAATCATCAGTACCTAAAGTGAGAAGCATTCTATTTCCTGTTATAAGCAGAGCACAGTGGCTTATCATATGGACTAATGTCAAGTGATTCAAGTATTTGAAAATAATAATAGGCTTATACTATCTGATCAACAGGCAGTTAATTTTAAATTACCAAAATGTTATAATTAGTTATAACAATGAAAGTCCTTATATTAATTTATTTCCTGCAATTTGGGGCATTATTGGGAATTAGGAACAAACTTAGGACAGTACCTGAAGGACAGAATAAAAACTATGGGATAGAGAGATCATATGTTAGGAAGAGTAATGATATGAATCAATTGGCAAACTGGTACTGTCTGAAACAGTTTGGGGTGAATGGTAGTCAAGTAATTCCAAAGAGAAGGAATTGTTTTTCATCAAGATGGAATGATTATAAGCAGGAGTACCAGACTCCACACAGAACTTTATATAAATGCAATTGCCAGAATTCTAACTATTGCTTGTTGTTTCTGTTAATTAGTGGTGATATTGAAACAGACCCTGGATTTAGGCAGATACAGGGTTTACACAAAACTCATGAGAATGCCCGTAGCTTATTTAAAAAGATTGATCTGGTAAGAGTGTAGACTGAAAATGTTAAACCAGTTATAATGAGTTTCTCAGAGTCTTGGCTCTATAAACATATTATTGACAAGGAGGTCCAGGTAGAAGGATATGAACTGATCAGACAGGATAGAGAAAAACAAGGAGGGGGGGTTGTAGTTTATATTAACAATAAATTGGGACCCTACCAAATAAGATATTCAGGGAATATGGAGGATATGGATTGTCTGGTAGTTGATCTGATCTTAAGTAAATTCATAATAGGTACTGTTTATGCACCTCACAAAACTAAACTGGCCCATTTTGATGTTTTGGCAGCCAGACTTAGATATTGTAAGGGATGCTGATTTTGTTTTATTGGGAGACTTAATGATGATTAGAACATGAGTAGAGGGAAGAGATTAAAAGATAGTTTTGAAGTATTGGGGATAAAACAAGTGATACATGGGACAGCAAGAACCACAAGCAGTATAGTGCAAGGCTCTTTACTTGATCAAATATTTGTATCAAAGCATTTAATATTGAAATTGGCCAAAATAATGCCACTTAACCTGACTGACCATTGTGCTACCCATTGTATTATAGAATGAGCTAATCCAAAGTGACTTGACATCAAATTTACTTGGGTTGCAAATTGGAAGAACTTTAATGCAAATGCTTTTAGAGATAATCTACTTGACATAAACTGGAATCAACTGAAGTTAATACATGACTTGGACTTGGCAATCCAGGATTTTACTAATATATTAGTTACAATTATAATTAATTAATTAATAGATATGCCCCAAAGATACAAAAGATAGTTGGGGAAAAAAAACAGTTACCATGGGTAACTGAGAAAATTAAAAAGTATATCAGAATAAAAAATAGGTTATGGAAAAAATCTAAAACAAACAAAGACCTTGGAAAATTGGGACAATTTTAAGAAATGGAGAATCAAATGCTCACAAATGATTTGGATGGCCAAGTCACATCATTATAGGAATGGACTGGAAAATGCAACTGATCCTTAGAGTATCTGGTACTATATTAAAAAGTTATGAAATCTTGTTAATTCAAAAAGATCAATCCAACTAGTTGAGAACAATGTAATAATAGAAGATGAGAAATTAGTGACACTTCTTTTAAATGAATATTACACAGAGTTGCCTGATCTGTACCTTGGAAATGTCAAGTCGGATTTTCCAACTTGAAAATAACTGATCTTATTCAAGATACAGAATTAATGGAAACTACAGGACACAAACTAAAGTTTAGATTTAGTATTCTAAATAGGTCAGATGTTGAAAAGGAACTAAAAAGATTAAAACATGATAAAACTGGAGGGTTAGATGGGGTGGATGCAAAATTCCTTAAGATAGGAGTAGATATATTAGCCTCAACTGTTGCATACTTGTTTAATTGGAGTTTAAGTACAGGCATATTCCCAGACACATGGAAATTAGGAAAGATTATCCCAATAGACAAAGGAGGGTATCCCCTGTTTCTGTCAAACTATAGGCCAATAGCTCTACTGCGAGTGCTGTCAAAAGTACTTGAATGATGCTTACATCAGCAGCTTAGTTGGTACCTGAAGCAACATAACCTGATTACAAACCGTCAGCACGGCTTTAAGGCAGCGATGTCCATGGACACGGCCCTTATTGATTTCAACAACCTCACAGCTGTTCCAATGAATCAAGGGTGCAGCACAGAGGGCTGTATTCATGGACCTCAGTAAAGCCTTTGATTTGGTGGACCACGGGACCACCCTAAGAAAATTGTATGAGACTGGAGTGCATGAAGAATCATTGTCTTGGTTTAAATCTTATCTATCTAATAGAAAACAATGTGTATCAGTATGGAAGACCCTGTCATTACTAAGAGGGATGAGAAGATGGGGTGCCCCAGGGCTCAATACTGGAGCCCCTTCTCTTCAATATTTATGTAAACAATTTACCAAGTGCTATAAGAAATAGGGAGTTGCTGCTATACATGGACCACACAATCCTGGTGGCATCCACTGATCGCTATGCTAACCTAGAATCTAAACTGCAGGAAGACATGCTCCTAATGGCGAATTGGTTTTGAAAAGCCAAATTATTGATGAACCTTAAAAAGACTCAATGTATGACTTTTATATCAAACAACAGATCATCTATGGATTCTGAACTAAACTTGGCATTTAATAATAAATTAAATATTCCCAAAACAAATACTTATAAATAATTAGGGGTGGTAATTGATCGGAGGCTAATATATGATGAGCATGTAAATTCAGTAGCAAAAAAATGTAATCAAAAATTGGGTGCCTTGAGAAGAATGTCTTCTTCATTGGGAAAAATAAGAACCAAGTTAGTAAGCCAAATAATACTCCCTGCATTAAACTGTGGGGCATTGGTGTATAGAAATACCTAAAAATATGCACTTAGGAAAATCGATCAAGCATACTATTGGCTGATGCGATTTGACAGCCTCAGCAGATTTGGAGAACATCTTTGTAAAGTCTACAGTAAATTACAGTGGATAGGTCCAGAGCTAAGAAGGAAAATACAATGGTATTCTTGGTGTTATGGTCTTGTGAAGCACAAAATCAATCATCCCCTTGAAATATTTGCTAAATCGGAGTACTAGAGAAAACAAATATCGTATGAGAGAATCCTCCTTAGGAATGGACTGGGCAAAAATAAATAACAGATTTGGTGAGATAATATTACAAGCAGCTGTAGCGTGTACATGGAATCCTGTACCCAAACATATCAAATTGGAAAATACAGTCCAAAAATGCCAGCTTGCCATGAGAAATAAATTTCATACAGGGTGCAACTGCTATGAGTCATCTTAGTTGTAATCACACTCATGTTGGTTATAACTGTTGTACTGTTTTGAATTGGATTTTCACTTACAGTATTGAAAACAACTTATTCATGACTTTGGTACTTGAGAGGCATGATAATGTATTTATGTGTTACTGTTATATGTTTTATGTAATATGCACAGGGCACTCTTTGTAAACAGGGACATTGTCCCTAAAGCGTGTTTTCTGTACAAAAATAAAGTCATCATCATCAGAAATAAAAATAATTCTGGTACATTATTTTATATCCTTTGGGCCTGTGAAAAAGTTACTCCTTTTTGAAGCAGCATTCAATCACATTTGGATCCTATTTTAGCCCTAACAGAAGCATTTCTTCCTGAAATATGTCTGTTAGGGGAATTCAGTGATAAGTTGATTGGCAATAAAAAAACTCATATGGCATTGATTTCGGACTGTGCCAGAAAAAGTCATTCTTAGACATTGGTGTGACCAGTCTACTCTCAATTTATAGAATGGTATAGAGAAATACTGTTCATGCTACAAGCAGAATGGATAATTTCCAGTATGATGGATTGCTTAATTAGGTACAAGAACGTTTGGGAACCGCTATATGTCCTTTTAACTCTTTGAGTAAGCCTTTGATTTTTTTTGCTTTAATCCCCTACAAAAGCCCCCTGTATTAGAATAATAGTTGTTCCAATACACGCCACATGATGTCTGATAACAACCATAATAGATGTTATTTTTTATGAGACTATTTACACCTACTGGTATCTATGGTACCTACTCTCTTCCGGTGGATAGGTGGGGTGGGAAGGTGGGAGGGTTGAGGGGGTGGGAAGATGGGAATTTACAGTCATTTTTCATTGTATTTCTCAGTTAAACTATTGCTACTGTATATTGTTATTCTCTGCGCATGTTTGACAATTGATTTATTGTACGTCTACTTAATGATTTCTTCCTTCTTGTTTGTTTTTGTTGTTGTTGTCTTCCATTGTTATCCTCAATAAAGATTACTAAATTTGAAAAAAATATATATTATTAACCCAAGGTACAGGACCAAAATGAGATGATGACATATTTTAAAGTGAATAATTTATTATTGTAACCCTTACCAAGTTTTAACTTATTTCTGTAACCATTAGAAAGAAACATATCCACACTTGTATTGTTAATGGAAGGAAGCCAGTGAATGGGAATAGGTTTTTTATTGAGTCTAAAATAGCAATTATTAAGCAAGGGCTTGTTAATATCCTTTAATAGAGGCAAACCTAAATATTTACACAATTGTTAGTGTACGCTATATGAAACTCCAACTGCAGATTTTTTCAGAACATTAGGCAGATTTTTATATTTAATGTGGGAAGCATAATTAATTGAAATATTATATTTTTTCAACATCATACACTCAGTATCCAGCCAGTGCACTGATAAAAAGATTCATTAGTAGTATCAGACCATCTAAAACAATTGATCACTTGGCTACCCATATAATAGAAAGCACAATTTGGGATTTTACAACTGCCTTGTTGATTATTAATTGCCAGCTTATTGTATGCTATTCTTGGAGGTTATTGAGACAAAGAAATTGTGATAAAACAGACTAAATTTTAAACCATGAAAGGGGTAGAAATAAATTCAGCATATTTAAAGGGTAGAAAATTATTGGGAAAATGTTCATTTTAATAATATTAATCCTACCCATAAGATAGAATCTTGCCTAAGAGTGGAAGTTAAATTTAATAAAATTTAAGGTTTTCATCAAGGCTTTATCTTGCACAAGATGTAAACCCAGATATTTTAATGGCTGAGGAGACCATGCAAGTCCAAATTGAGTATATCATCTCTAAGAAACTTGTTATTCAGAGGCATCACCACTGTTTTAGTTGTATTTATTTTAAAATTAGAAACTTTACTAACATTTTCAGTACTCTTTAAAGTAGCCAAAATTGAAACATTAGGATTTGAAATTTGGAACAATATATCATCTGTATGGGTAGATAATGTTAGGAAGTGGGAATCAGTCTTAATACCCTTAATATAAGGATTATGGTTTAAATAAAAAGGAGAGGTTCCAAATAAAAATGAAAAAGGACAGGGGAAAGAGGACAGCCTTGCCTTGTACCAGAATGTAAATATATAGGAGAAGAAAAAAGGCCATTAGCATAAATCTTTGCAGAAAAACAAGAGTAGAGGACTTTTAACCAACTGAGAAAGGTGGATGGAAAACCCAGTTTTTGTAATGTTTCAAATAGAAAGGAAATATTAACTTTGTCAAATGTTTTCTCTGTGTCTAGGGAAACAAGGGCCACAGGGCTCCCTGAATCCCTAGACACAGGGCAAATATGGGCAAGTTCCTTATATGGTCTGAGGGTGAGTTGCCTGACATAAATCCTACCTGCTCAGAGGAAATTAATCTGCCCCAACAAGCCTTTATTCTCTGAGCAAGGATTTTAATGAGGATCTTAATATCCCCATTTATAAGTGAAATAGGCCTGTAGTTACTAAGTTGTTCCTTGGGTTTATCGGGCTTAGCAATTAAAATGATCAAAGCCTCTAGTAGGGAATAATCTAATATTCCATGTTCTAAAACTTAAGTATAAAATTATTTAAGTAGAGAGAGTATATCCTCACCGAATGTTTTATAAAAATTAGGAGTAAGCTCATCTGGGCCAGGAAACATCTAATTTAGAAACATAGACATAGAAACATAGACTTTGACGGAAGATAAGGACCACTTGGACCACCCAGTCCGCCCATTTCCCTACCTACTAGTTAACCAACAGCCTACTTCCTGCAACCCCCGACTATAATTGCCTTATGTCTGTCCCATGCATGTTTGAATTCCCCCACTGTTTTAGACCCAATGATCTCCTCAGGAAGGTGGTTCCATGTATCCACCACTCTCTCAGTGAAAAAAAAATTCCTCACATTACCCCTGAGCCATTCCCCCTCTATCTTTAAATTGTGCCCCATTGTTCTTACACATCTCTTTTTCTGAAAGATGATACCCTCCTGGACTTTGTTTATTCCCTTGAGGTACTTGAAAGTTTTTATCATGTCCCCACGTCCCTCCTTTTATCAAGAGTATACATATTAAGCTCTCTCAGTCTCTCTTCATATGGTTCTGCTGCAGACCCTGCACCATTTTAGTTGCCCTCCTCTGGACTGCTTCCATCCTGTCTATGTCCTTGCATAGATGAGGTCTCCAAAGCTGCACACAGTACTCCAGATGGGGTCTCACCAACTGTCTGTATAGAGGGATAACCACTTCCCTTTTTCTACTTGTGATACCCCTTCCTATGCATCCCAATACCCCCATGGCTCTCCTTACTGACTTTTCACATTGCTTACCCACCTTTAGGTCATCTGATATGACTATCCCCAGGTCCCTTTCCATTTTTGTTGTTGTTAGTACCTCCCCTGCTATTGTGTACTCTTCTCCTGGGTTTTTGTTTCCCAGGTGCATTACTTTGCACTTCTTTGCATTGAATCTAAGTTGCCATATGTTGATTTTAGGGAATTAATTACACTAATAATTTCTTAAATAGTAATAGGGCAGACCAGATCAGAGAACATCTTAGATGATAAAGTGGGGCATTAGAATTTTTCAAGATATACTTGGTAATCACTTTTTGTTAAATTCTCATCTGGGGATTATATAATTGTTTAAAATATTGTTCAAACTCATATATAATGTCACAAGGAAGGGTTTTAATAGAGTTATCTGTCCCTGATTGTATAGCCATGATATATCTATTAGTTTCAATCTTTTTAAGCCTATACACAAGTAATTTATTAGGTTTCTCTCCTTGATCTGTGTAAATAACTCTAGTTTTTAAATTTGAGTATTCCACCATCTCTCTAGTTAGCTCAAAATATACATCCCTTAAATCTTGTAATCTAAGCAAATCTTGTTCACCAGGATTAATGGCACATTGACGGTCCCACATAAAAGATCAATAAACAAGTTAGCCAGCCTGGGAGTGGGTTCCAGGGTGTAACCAGGGTAAAAAAACTGGCTGGACAACAGGACACCGAGGGTAATAGTAAATGGAGTCCTCTCTGAAGAAAGAAGGGTTACTAGTGGGGTATTGCAGGGTTCTGTACTGGGGCTGGTCCTCTTTAATGTCTTTATAGGTGACATTGTGGAGGTACTGGTAGGAAAAGTATGCCTATTTGCAGATCACACAAAGATCTGCAATAGGGTTGATACACAGGGGGGAAGGATGAGAAGGGACTTGGCAAGTTGGGAGGAATCATCAAATGTATGGCAGCTTAGATTCAATGCAAAGAAGTGCAAAGTAATGCACCTGACAAACAAAAACCCCAGGGAAGAGTACACAATGGGGGGGTATTAATGACAGCAAAAATGGAAAGGGACTGGGGGGTAGTTATAGCAGATGACCTAAAGGTAGCCAAGCAATGTGAGAAGGCAGTAAGGAGGGCTGGAGGGAAACTGGAATGCATAGGGATTGGCATCACCAGTAGAAAACAGGAAGTTGTTATCCCTCTGTACAGACAGTTGGCAAGGCCCCATCTGGAGTACTGCATGCAGTTCTGGAGACCCCATCTACACAAGGACATGAACAGGATGGAGGTAGTCCAGAGGATGGCAACTAAAATGGTGCAGTTTTTGCACTGGAAGCCATATGAAGAGAGACTAAAATAGCTTAATATGTATACCCTCAAGGAAAGGAGGGAGAGGGGAACATAGACACTTTCAAGTACCTCAAGGGGAATCAACAAAGTTCAAGAGGGTAGCATCTTTCAGAAAAAGAGATGTGCAAGACCAAGGGGGCATGATTTAAAGATAGAGAGGGGATGACTCTGGGGCAATGTGTGGAAGTATTTTTTCTGGAGAGGGTGTTGGATGCATGTAATGGTCTTTCTGAGGAGGTCATGAGGTCAAAAATGATGGGGAAATTTAAGAATGCATGGGACAAACATAAGTCAATTCTAGAGGGAGGTAGGAGGAAGTAAGCTGTTGGTAAAACTAGGATCTGCAGCTTATTCAAAAGGTAGGGACATAGGCAGACTGGATGGGCCAAGCAGTCCTTATCTGCCATGAAAGTCTATGTTTCTATGCTTCTATGTTTCTATTGGTCTTCTAACTTCTTAATGTTGTCCAAAATGTATTCAAGATTACTTAGACGTTATTCCTTATGTTTAGAAGCAAAATGTATGAACAGCCCATGAATAAAACATTTAAAAGATGACCAAATTATATCCATCCTGACCAGTGAGTTAAGATTATATTGTATAAAGGTATTAACTTCCTGTTTAATGTAAGACACTACATAATTATCCTTTAATAACTGATTATTCAATCTCCAGATCAATGCATTTTGTTGAGGAGTGGGTCCTAAAATCAATAATAGGTTAACCAAAGAGTGATCTGAGATAACATTAGGTGTAATAGTTGATTTAGATACATTTGGGATAAGTCTATTAGCTATTAAACAATAATCAATTCTTGAAAAAAATCTGTGTGCAGAAGAGAAAAAGGAACATTGCTTAGTTAGAGGGTACAAGATTCTCTAGGTATCTATTAGGTTAAAACATTCTACCATTCAAATAATGCCCTATGGTCCATATGTAACCTGGAATCTGATCCAGATGACCTGTCTAACTTTAGATCCAAAGGAAGATTCCAATCCCCACCTAAAATAGTATTGTAAGATGCATAATGGAGTAAGATTCTAGTTAAATATGCCAAAAAGAGGAACTATAAAGGATAGGGCCATAAATACTACCTATTAGAACTTGGGAATTATTAATTAACCCCCCCCCCCAATATTTATTTTATTTAGTTTTTGTTAACCGGGTAGGTGCATTAGCCATGAAATGACTATTTTCAGGCATGACCTGGGAAAGTACAACAATTAAAGACAGGCACATAGCATGAGTACAATGAAATTACAATAGCATAGGTCAAAACCGTTAGTAGTATTGAATACATGCAGCCAGAACAATAACAATCAATGCAATTCATGTAGAATTTTTAGGCAGAGAAAACCTACACAGTCTAGGAAGAGATATCACAACATAGCAGCAAAGAAATATTGTTCAAATTAGTCACAACAATGAAGATTCAAATAGGCAGTGAAACAAGGCAAGGGCAAATTCCTGACTGGGCAGGATGAATTATCACGGCCTCTGAAACAAGATTAAGGTGGGGGGGGAGTTGGAGTAGATTAGCTCTCAAGGAGATAGTAAGGGTAAGAAGTGCTATGAAGTAGGGAGGTTAAAGTTAGGCCAGGCAGCATCTGGTGGGTGAGTGGATTAGGGAAGATTAAAACAAGTGCAGAGATCAGCAAGGGATAGATGTAAGCACAGCTCCTTTTTAAACTGTCATAGGATCTAGATATTCGAAGTGCTTGGGTGAGAGAGTTCCAAAGCTTAGGAGCAGAGTGATTGAAGGCAACAGAGCCTTTTGATGTTTTACATCTAGGTACATTCAGCAGGGATTTATCTACCAATCACAGTCTATAGGAGGAGGTCTGAGGTACCAGCAATGTTGTGAGCATCACCATCAGGATCCGAAATCATAACTGAGTGACTAAAGGGAACATTTTGGTTTATTAAAATTGCTTCACCTTTTTTATTTCTAGAGTCCCCTGCTCCAAAAACTGGAGAATAACCGATTTTACCTAAAAGATTAACTTCAGTCAAAAGATGGATTTCCTGCAAGAATACACTCTGACAATTCAGATCTTTAATATGCTTTAATATTTGCATTCTTTTCAGTCTGGATCTAGCACCTTTAATGCTCCAAGTAGTGAAACTTATAGAACTAGACATGATATTAGCCTAATGATTATAACAGGGAAACATAAAATTACTAAAACCAAAAGCTGGGCCAAGGAGAAATATTGGTCTCATGAAAAAAAAAAAACACTTTGTCACAAAAACAAAACAATAAGTAACTTTCAAAATAAAAAAAAAATAACTAAATCCCAAAAAAAACTACTCCCCTGGTCCTAACAACCAAAGTCCTAATAATAAAATTATAACAGTGATGCTCAAATCTCAGCCCGCATACCCTCAGAGTCACCCCAAAACCTATCTTAATGTATAAGCACTCAAGCAATTACCAGGAGTAAAATATAGGAAAAGAAAATAAATATGTGTAATGGTTTACATGCATTCACCCAAACCTTATGAAATTTTCTATTTGCTAAATAATGCGTGAGGTTAACTATGGCAGCAGTCATGTAATATAATATTATAGCCAGAAAAGTAAACATAAAATTAACTTAGCTGAGATATATATAAAACCATACTAACCAGCAGTCTTAACAAAAAACATACAGCTTAATCAGTAGTGAGTAGCAATATAGAATTATATTGGAACCATTCTGGTTGAATAGTTAGAATCTCTAACAAAGTACATATAGCCAGCTGCCTCTCTGGTATAATTATAAAATCCAAATAAGACCCTACTGCCTCTAAATCCTGAATGCTCAATTAGTGCATAGATAGACTGGAATATAGCATGCTATGCAACCTCACAACATCTAATTTTTTTTTATAATTTCAAATTCAATAGCAACTTCTCTATCCCCATGAAATAGCCAACATTTGAAAACATACTATCAACTTCTATATAAATATACTTATTAAGGCCAACCTTGCAGAATTCCTATAGTAATTAAGAACACTATAACCACTTAAATCAAAGTATGCATACAAATAGTTTTTTTTTTAAATAACAGCAACATTAGCCAGGGAAAACAAAACAAATAATAATCCTTGTTATCATCCCATGAATGACTGTTTAATAATTAACATTTGTAGGAAAGGGGAAGTCCTCAGTCTTCAGTTTAAAACAACACAATGTCAAATCCTATTAAGTAGCCTCTTGGGATGGAAACAAAAAAGGGTAGCACAGTCAAACTGCTTTTGCAGAGGAGCTCAGCATCACTGAGTCTTGGTATGCCAAGAGAAGATTGTTCATTCTTATAGTAGCACGTTTGTGAATCATCTCCTTAGCAGGGCTCAAACAAAAACCCATTCTGTTATCAGGCTCCCCTTTCCAACTATTAGACTGGAGGTTCCCATGAAAATTAAAACCATTAACCATAAATAAATGAAAGTGTTTGACAAGTTCTTCAATACAACCACGAGGATCAGCTCAAAACAGAAAAAGATATCTTTAATGTCACACTTTAAAAGTAAAATTCAGCTCCTCAAGATGTAATCTGACTCTTCCTCTAAGAGATTCTGCTTAAACTCTGTCATCCCTGGCATAAAAGTGAGCATAATAGTCACATCAGGATTAAACTAAGACACTGCCAGATAGCAAGCTAATGGAACACCATATACATAATACAGAAAAGAAAACCAGATGAGTATGAAACAAGATGATGAGCACACAAGACGGCACCTTTCATCATCAACTCATGTTCAATACTGTTGGCCATTTGGATTCACCAGGTACTGCGTAAATCGGGGAAACTGCTGGCAGCTCTATTTTTGCTTTTTTAGCAGAATCAAAAGAGTACCCAATGTTATTTTTTTGGAGAATCAGCTTTGCTGGGTACTGCATTTTAAATTTGATCCAAGCAGCAAATTTTTTACTCATGATAGGTGCAAAGTCCTGTCTGCATGCCCGACCCGCTTGAGGGAGATCTTGCAAAATGCAGATCCTTTTCCCTCCCATCTTGGATTCTGAGTCAGTTTTGTTTTGGAAAGGACATGTTGATGGTCTAAATAATTCAAGAATCTTAATATGAAGGGTCTTGGTCTCTCACCTTCTGCCGGGAATGGCTTCAAAGCTCTGTGTACTCACTCAATTACATAGATCTGATCATTAGGTGAAGAACCCACAAGATTTTCACAGAGAACTTGTGCGAAATGCACCGGATAACTTCTTTCAGATTTTTCAGACAGACTGAAAATAAGAATGTTATTACTTTGACTCCTTCCCTCTTAACCTTCAAGCTTTGCTTCTAATTTGGATATTTTGTGCCTTAATGCTGGGAACTCCAGCATTCTTGTGGTAAATTTCTCTGTTTTTGCTCTAATAACTCTAGTATCATTCAGCAGGGTTTTTAAAGCTTCCTTGAGGGGTGTTAATTCAGTAAGAAACTTTTCTTCTGTAAGCACTGAAATGCCTGTATTTGTAGCATTTACTTTAGGTGAAGCCTGTTTAACCCATTTGGATCCGGTCGAGCAGTCTGTGTTGGCAGTGGAGTATGTCTGGTGGGTAAAGCCCTAATTTCTGCATCCATTTTCAAGAGAAGTCAGCCTTCAAAACTTGTAGACATTCCAGATCAGACAAAAACCTAGGTTTGATCAAAATAATTGCAGTTTGTTTCAGAAGTCAGTCAAATTAGGACTGGTGACTAACCAAAATTCCTGGTCAAGCTCCCAAACCTTGACCGTTGGGTCTAATTTTGATGAGACTAAAATCATAAGATCACCCCTGCTTCTTGTCATCCTATTATTCCTTTTTGCTGGAAATGTCAAATTTTTAATATTCTTATATGACTACATACTGGTTATCATCTAGCCATGTCTCCTACAGCAAAATAAGCTCATAGTTTTTTAATAGTTCAAACAAACATCGATTAATGATTTTACTCATAATGCTTGCAACATTCCATCTTAACATTCTTACTGATTTGCAGAGGTGGTCTAATGACTGCAATTAGCAATCAGTCTGATCCAGACTCAGTTTCATCATCAATTTCATACTTTTAATCACTTTCTGATGAGACATATATAACACTGCCTACCCATTTTCCACTAAGATTTTGTTGCAATATGATATCTAGATTCCTCCTCTGAAACATTTTCTGAAACTCAGATACTGCTACTATTTAACCTTTTACCTCTATTTTCCTCTCCCTTACCATCTGTTATGTAAATTTCAAATCCATTTAGCTCATGTACTATTTCTGTTGGCTTCTTTAAGAATTTAATAATGGTCTATTGTTCTTTTGGGGTTACAGGTTTCCTTTTTTAAGTTGGCACTCTTTACTTTTCTTCTTTTATCAACTGTCTCTGCATTGTTACTTTTCCTCCAGCCCGAATAAACATTGTCATCCATACATTTATTTCCAGGATTATTATTTTAATCTCTGATGAGCTTTTCAAAATCTGGGCCTTCAATTCATGACTTCTTACTACAAGGCGTACATACCGCCTTTGAGATTTAGCTCTGTAATGATAAACAGTTTTCAGATCCTCCCAGATCTACTTCTCATTATGATATGATTTCAAAATGTTATATATAGTGGTCCTTAGAAAAAAAGTAGTTTCATTCTCTGGTTTTGGGACCTACTTAAAGTAGACAGTTGGCAGTTTCCTTATATGTGTGTTTTGCTTCTTTTTTGTTTTTTAGTCCTTTGGACAGAAGTCTTTAGATCTGATCCTGCAGATAGATACTTTTGTTCAATTTTTTATTACTTGTATTCTTATTAGATGTTTTGATTCTTTACCCTTCTATTTCTTTTTTTTTATTTTCTTCTTATTCTTTATACATTCATTCCTGTGGTTGTGCATGCTTCTTCTTGTCTTGTTAATGTTCTTCAACATTTGCAACATTTCTTCCTGTTATTTTGCTTTCATGTCCTCGGTAATCTGATTAATACTTTTCTGACCTCCCTGTCCACCCTTCACTTCACTTACATTATTAATAGCCTTAATAAGATTACTGGATCTTTATGTATGTCAACCATAGGTGTCCATTACATATGAACATACAAACATATGAGATTGCCAGCATAAACAGGCCTCATGGTCTATCAAGTCTGCTCAAGTGTACAGCTAGCATCTCATCTCACAGCTGCCCCTCCTGCCCCCTCTTCTCAGTATCCCTTCCCCTTCCCCTGTCCCAACCCCTCTTGAAACTTCCCACAGTCTTACAGGACACTATCTCATCTGGTAAGGTGTTCCATTTGTCCACCACTCTTTCAGTGAAATAATGTCTCCTCATCTCCCTCCTGAATCTTCCCACCTCCAATCTCAGCCCATGCCCTCTCGTATTATTTACCTGGTGTTCCTGTAATTGATGCATTTTGTTCAAAATGGTATTGTTCTACAGTAAGGCTGATTTTACTCCTCCTAATTCTTTGACAATTATTAGGTCAAATTGTTGGGTTAATGTTTTGCTTTCTATGTTAAAATGATTTATTATAACTGTAAGTCTTGTTTTGTCAAAACTGAACACCTGTGAAAATGGGCATATTTTTTGCTCACAGGCCATTTCAGTATAAAATAAAAAAACAAGCAAACAGGTTACTCTGAACTTTATGGTATATGTTTGCAGTGTGTGTTTAGCAGAATTATCAGCAGTGGCAGAAGATGTTTCTTTGATAATAGCTGGTTTCTCTATTGACCATAATAAGTGAATATTCATGTTATGTGATGGTTGTTCCAGCTTCTGTTTTGCTTTGTGTAGAGAAATACAATTTTCAAAATCAGCTTACAAATTATTCTGAGTTTTCTGTCTAGTATTTTCTTGAATAAGGTCATCTGGATTTAAAACAATCAATCTCTGATTGGCCTATGTTTTATCTTGTACAGCTTTCTCCTCTATTTCCATGTCCATTCCCACCTTTTGCACCTGTGGTGCTAACCTACTAAACTTTTTGGAACCAAATCTCTGTGACTCCAATTGTTTGATTAGGCTGATGACATAACTATCCTCCACTAAGTAAGTATTAGGATTAATTGGCCTTTTGGGCTGGGTGAAGTTCTGGGCTCCGAGATCATTATTACAGTAGACTTCTGTTGTCTGTGTCTTATAATTTTGTGAATTCAATAATTGTTTTATTATTAATAATAATGTTCTCCTTTGACCATTTTATCATACCTCAGTTTCATTTCCTGAAACTGTTACATTTGTTTGCCAGGTCGATCTTACATGACTTAGTTCTAAAGATATTTCACTAATCAAACACACTCAGTTTCTACATAATTAAAGAAGTATAATTCTACATGGAATAAATGCTTCTATAAAGTACCCATTAATATCATGTGTTAATTTCCCCAAGTTTTAAAAACCGCAATGCAATATGTTAATAATATGACCAGTAGTTAATGTGCAATCCCTTCAGAGAGACATTTCATATACAAGCAAATATGTTGCTTGAAGCTAGCAGTGTTCATTCCTCAATAAATACTTTAAATGTTTCAAAACCTCTGGTAAGATGTGGTTCCCCTCAACACAGAGTTAGTAATGTGCTCCCTAACACAACAGTAATAGAGTCAAGTTTAGAAATTGCCTGAATGTATTGAGATTATGACTTATGTTTATCAGAGAAAGGAAGGATAAACTTACATCTAATATCAAAGATATCATACATTATAGTGTGATCTGTGAACCTGCCATCCTATGTAGGAGGAGCAAATGCTGAATTTTGTATTTCTTTAGCCTGTTGTTAGGTGTTTTGGGATCCTCTACTCAGTTTGGCATGGCTGCATAACTACAGGGAATGCACAGTACACATTTAAGATGCAAAACTTAATAACAAAACACATTTGTGTCTGATAGCCCTCATTTCTGTACTTTGTGTAAGGTCATTCTTCCACCTTCCTCCCTTGCCCTTACCACTCCTCACATCTAGCTAGAGTTCCAAGCCAAAAATCAACAGCTACATTAATGCACAAGTGATGAGTAAGATTTATTTTTACTTGAAGTGTGAACAGCAAATGTAACCCCTCCTCCTTGTTTCAATGCACTGCCAAATGTTTTATTATAAAAAGTAGAAAAAGTAATTATAAACACATCAAAATACAATAACTAAAATAATCAGTTGTTTATTTATTAGAAGTGAACACCTGCTCTTAAAATAAAATTAGATAATTGTATCCCATTCCTCTTTTTGCTCATGCTATATTTTTACAATCTCACCCTTCTCTTTTAAAGTTGCGGTGTGTCAAACTATTATGTTAGCAAAAAATAAAATACTTTTTCTTCAAAATATCCTCTTAACTGTACATCGACCATCGCAGACCTTATTGCTTCATGTTCACCCACCCCAGCAGAGTGGAGCTGATGGAAAACTCATTCATAAACAACTAACAAATTTTTGCTAAAATACAAGACAACAATACCCTTTTCATACACATCACAATACCACAGAATACCATAAATTTTCTCGTAGCTTAAACCGAACACTGTAAATTTAAGTAGTTTTTATCCAAAAACTGAAGCGAGATTCCAGACATGCTCATTAACACATCCCCTAATACGCATGCCTGTAATCCCGCTTCTATTTTCAAATACAAACTATATAACTTTATACCATTCATTTCAGGCTATCAATGAATTTGTACTGTTCCATGTTGCCATGAGTATCAAAAATTATCTTTTACTTGTCTTTTGTCAAAAATCTGTAACTCTTTTACAAACGAGTTTTCTCTCGCCTCCGCACTGCTGCTGTGACTAAAAGCGCACCACTCCGCTTTCAGACTGTCGACCCAAAATATGTTTCTCCTGCTATTTTACTAAAAATGTATGTATCTCCAAGTCATATAATAGGAATAACATTCATTCACTTGGAGTATACTCATAATAACTGGCTTCTGTAGATGATTAAACACCTTGGCTTCGCCTTGGCATTTAATCATCCATATACGTCAGTGATTATTTTTTATACTCCAAGCAACTGAATGTTATCCCTTAAACAACCAGACAGCATTGTACAAGCAAAATTAAAAAATACACACACACACACACACACACACACTGCCTTTTGGTATTTATACAGGACAACATAGTCTGCAACACACACATATATATATATATACAGTATATATATATTTTTACTACTTTACCAGGAGAGACACACTTCGCTGGGAGCTTGTTTACAGGTGCAACTTGGGAGCACAAGAAAGTTAAGTGACTTGCTCAGGGTCACACAATATGCAAGTGGGGGCTGTGGGATTCAAACCCAGGTCTCCAGGTTTGCAGCTCAGAGCCTTAAACCACTGCACTATACTGCCTCCTTAACTTATATATTTCAGCATACAGCATGTACAAAAGCAAACAAGTAACAACTCCTGAATACAGTGGTGAAAACTAAAGTGGATAGCAGGATATAACAAAGAATAGCACAGCATTTATTGCAATGATGATTTTACAATTAAACAATAATGCATTACAGGTTGTGTGTTGTGCTTGGATGACATCATACTTTGGGTGGTTGGGCATGAGGCCTCAAGCTTTATCCCAGCATGACACACACCCTGGAGTGCATTATTGCTATTATACAGTGGCTCCTTTATAGACAGAATTACATAAACAATAAAATAAACACAGTTTTTAAATAGTCTTTATGTAGTTTTTTAGAGTGGGAGCGCATTTTTTTTAAAGGAGTCCCTTTCCTGTTTCTCCACTAGGTGGAGTCATTATCTGTGGGAGTGACACAGTTTGTGTCTGTTGATAGAGCTCATCCCTGACCCAGAAAGTAATTTTTCTTTAGTGTTTCTCCCAGTACAGTTCCTCTAATAAATGTTTTGTACGGGGGGGGAAAGATGATAATCATATTTTTTTTTTCTTTATACTTTGCTTATCTCCTGTCCTGGTCAGCCCATAATCATGCTGACCCCAGCCCTATTCCATGACCAAACAGGGCTACCTCCCTTCTTCCCCCAAGGCTTGCCCTCTGTGTCAGGGCAGCAGGATCCCTCAACCTGCCAACACCAGATACAGTTTGTGGATGTGCCTGCTGATGTTGGAGGCAGAGCCTCTGGGGGTCAGCAATCATACGACTTGTCCAGGGCTGTTTTCTCCTCCAATTTTCCTCCCACTGGAAGAGGAGTCCATAGTGTCAGCAATGGCTGAGCTGTGCATGCTTCCACCCCCAGCAAGCCATCCGACTAGTACTCCTTCACCCACTGGATACAGGATCTGGTGCTCCAACACCCAGCCACTGCTAGGTGTCAAACATATGTTGGTCTCCATTTTCCTCTCTCCCTGGGAGAAGAGAGCTGTCCTCTGGATGCTTGATCCTTTCCCACCACAACCAACTCCCACCGACCCACTCGCATCATAAACATGGGTCACTGGTATGGCAGGAGGTAAGGCATGATGCTTCAGCCCTCCATCCCACCGGTCTGTCCCAATGCTAATCATTTGTGATTAATGATGATTGCTGCTGGCCGATAGCAACAGAAGCATTCACAGGTGGTAAATGGAGTACCTGAAGTAAAGCAAGTCTGAAGTTGAACTGGCAAGTCCTCCCAACCCCCCGCCTGCTTAAAGTAATGTTGAGTTGCCTTTTCTTTAGTTATTCTGGGGGAGAAATGGTGATTAGGAAGCAAAAATAAAGACGGTGAAGAGAAATGAAAATGTCATGGATGTGGCACGTGCACTAACAGCTGTGCTGTTGGGGGGAGGTGCAGGGGACTGAAGCCTTTCTGTATTATGGCTTTTTTTAACTTTACAATTAAAAATGCTACCATGGAGTCCAGATTGTGTGTGGTAGAGCCGTATTGAGTTATGGCATTGAAAACAATACTGCAGAGTTTATTTAGAAAAAAAGTTGTTTCTGTCTTTTCAGTTGAGTAAGGCTGGTTCAATGAACATGTGCTGGTAGTATCCCCCTGTCAAGTGAGTGGAGCAAGACTCTGAGGACAGCAGCTTTAATTTACTTTTATTTTTGAATTTACTGTACTTCCAGTTGAAGTCATGGAGCAAGGGATGGGGAGATTGAATCTATGAAGGCTTAACTCTTTGTTGTGTCTGGTGGTGACTGACATCGTTGAGGGGGCTGAGGTCATTTACAGCGGCAGCTTGGAGCTGCGGTAACTTGTGGAGGGGATGCATGATTTGTGACTCTGTCATGTGGTCATGTGTGTGCCTTGACTTCATACAGTGATGTTATACTGAGATAAATTCACTGTCCCAGGCACACATTGACCAATCAGAGGCAAGGGAGACTTTCTTGCCATTGTATAATGTACATTGAATAGAAATGTTTTTAAGGCAATAATATACCAACACACACTTCAGGGGTCAAAAGCACAAATACTCCGTAGAAACACACACACATACAATTGGAAAACATATTTCGAAGTCAGTAATATTAAAACAGTCATTGCATGGTCAGATGTTACATTACTATGTCAGTGGGTGTCTTTCATCTTTCTGCACCATTCATATCTGTTCATTTATTCTTTCCCTTATTTTCACAAGAATTGGTGGTGCTCAATCAAACTGTCACCAGACATGGGTAACGATAACATTGAGCAGATTTCTGGTCAGCCCTTTTTGGCCCCTTATGCCATCATAGTTTATATCATTTGTCCATTGCACATATATGTTGTACAGCACAAGGGCATGAAAAAATCAGTGTTGCAAAGTGCTTGGGATTCTTTAAGCTGGAGGACTTGAGATCCCTTTCTTTTTTGCCTGTGAGAGGCACAATGTCTATATCCAGCAGAATGTTTATTGTACCATGATGTGTCCGAGGACTACTCTCAGTGGAACCAGAACAGATATCTTTTCTTTTACCATTTCCTCTGGCACTGTGTCACTGGCTTGCAGTGAGTCTCACATTTCATCTGCCTCTATATTGTTAGTTACTTCTAAAAGACTGTCTGTACTGTGCCTCTCCAGTGGTGGTGTTGATGTCCATGGCATTAACATTTGCTGCTGCATCTCCCTCTTTCCCCTTTTCAGGTCTTGACTCATTTCTTGCAGCTGGAGTTGCCCTGCCCTTTAGATGATCAATAGTATCCCTCATCTGTTGGCATTCTTACTTTACAGAAATACAAGTGTGCTGCGTACATGAGGAATGCATGAAACATGCCTAATTGTGCAATGTTTGCATGCGGTACACATACACAAAGTGAACCTATGTGAACTAGTTCTAAAAAGCACATCAGGTTCACATGCTTCAAGCTTGACATGTGTGCAGCAGGTAAGCTGGTGTGAACATCTTCTAAAAATCTCATCAGGTTTGCATGTTGCACACTTGACATAAGTGCAGCAGTTAAGCTGGTGTGAACGTCATTTAAAAATCACTTCAGGTTCACATGTCGCATGCTTGCCATGTGTGCAGCAACTAAGCTGGTACAAATCTCATCTAAAAAATGCATCCGTTTCTTTTTCTCACACTACTGCTAACAATCAAAGCCATTAAAGCGCCTTTTTTATTGATTTCCCATTAAAATTATGTAAACACATTAATTTTCATCCTTTTGCAAGATGTTTAATGGCTTTTGATTTTTGTCATGAAATTGCCACTAATTTGTGAAGTATTGTTGCTTACTGCATTAAATGCCTAGGATACAGTCAGCCAAAATCCCCCATTCCAGATGTGTGAAGAAGGGTCTCTGTGTTGTGAAGCCTGACCTTTTTGTTTTTGGCCATGCAAGTCCCCTTATGCATATTTAGTGCTACAAATGTGTTTCTCCAATGACCATTAACAGCTCACTTACTTTCCCTTTGTCATTCTGTATGGAGCATACACACTATGGGCATACTCAGCACTCTTTGTGCTGAGCAGGGTCTTGAAGCATGTACCATACCTCACATTTTGTCACTGAAATGAGGGACATGGACATTCAAAATGAGGGATGATGAGGGACACTAACCCTCATGATGATCAGGACACATCCTGAAACATGGAGATACAGTACCTCAAAACATAGTGGAAACCATTTTATTTACTTGTAGTGATGTTAGCACCTGAGAATTAATTTCTAATGTAAAGCAGGGGTGCTGTTTAGGTAGGGCAGAGGGGGGCAGTTGTCCCTTCCCCCTGCATTTGTGTCTAGGTTGTTCTTATGGTGTGGCAATGCTGGCATTACATTTGGAGTTAATCTTTTGCACAATAAGTGCCCCTCTGACCTGTGCTGTGCTCACGCTGCAGGTGCACTCCTGACTCGACTGTGTCTGTGTTGTGTTATCCAATCTCTCCACCTACTAGTGGTGGCACCATCACACATGGCATAGAGGAGCTCCAGCCAAGCAAGAGCACATAAGTCATGCAAGTGAGACACTGTCTTTCCCATCACAGAGTAGACAGGCTGCCCACTATTGCTTGGAGGAGTCAGTGACCATTGAACTCTCAACAGTAGTGTTGTGGTGGCATATTTTTGTTGGTCTACTCTTTGTGAGTCTCCATCTCCCTTTGAGGCTGAAGGGGTTGGGATGAGCTAGAAGCTAACTCGAGAAAAGGCTACCTGCTGACTCTATTAGGCTCACCTCACAAAAAAAAACAGCGTTGGCCCCCACAGCAGAAAGCTAGGCCTCACAGCAGCAGCAGTAACAGTGGTGTTGGCAGCCTTCACAGGCCTTGATCAGTGCAGTGCAGTGTGGCAGCAGCCATGGCAGCAGCCAAGTAAGAAGAAAGCAACACAGGTTGGGTGGATTCAGTTGTTGAGGTGACTTGGTCACAGACCATGTTGGGGACCTTGGATGGTTGGTTCTAGCATCCAGCTTCTGGCAGAAGGATGGAAGAGGAGTGGACTGAAAACTTGGCTGGTGGCACACTGGGCTATGCTGCAGGTTCTCACTTCACCAGATGGACTGATAAATAAAAGTAATTAACTTTTTTTACAGGGGGATTGGGTAAGGTGGAAGGACTGAAATATTAATGTGTTTTTCACATTTCTGCATCTTTGGGTGACTTCATGACCCATATAGGATGGATATAGAATGGAATGGAGTTGGGGAGAGAAATTTGGACAACGTTTTTTAATTTTTGGGGGGGGATTCAGAACTTCAGCCAGGGAAAAAAATTGGTTATTAAGTGAGGGGGTTAAGCCCAAAATCTGATACACTGCTCTGGGGTATAGGCAGATGAATCTTATACATTTGAATATTTCCTGATTTGCATATCACTTTTCAGTCACAACAAATAAGTTTTACCTTTTAGAGACTTTCCAGACATTCCAGGGTTTGCTGCCTAGGAGCTAACTTACACCTGGCCTCCATTGGTTGTTGGTCTCCCCCTGCCGAAATCTGAAATGGCCCCCCTGCCATAAAGTCTAAATTTAAAGGACATTATCTGTGTAAGCAGCATGTTTTCCATGAGGGATGGATGAGGGGCAAAGCAGTTTTCAGGGGTAAAATGAAAGCTGTCCCTTGCATTCAGGGACAGTTGAGCAGTATGGTATGGACAAACTATTGAAGTCCCACTATAGTCAGGCTTATGCCCCCCCCAAGTGAAGCTGACTTCCACATCCCTGTGCTCAGGCACATTATGATATAGGGCAAAGGAGAGTGTGGGGATGGGGGTGCCCCATTGAAATGAATAAAGGTATTTTTTATTACTATTTTATACATTATTGATGGAGAGTTGGAGATTAATGAAGGCCACCACTCAACTAACAAGGGCCTTATTTGCAGAACTGTTGCATTCGTTATTCTCAAACTCACCATCATAATGTATAAAATAGTAATAAAAAATAACTCCTTTCATTTCCAGGGGGTATGCCCCAGCATTCTGACCCATGGACATCATCTCTTAAAGACTCCTACCTCTGGCTCCCTAGTACTTGGGTAAGAGACTTTCGACTTACTGTATTTCTATACTTGGTGGGTTGTTTGTAGCAGTATGGCCACACACGCTACAGTGTGTGTGCGCAAGGGGGGAATAGCCATGTGGGTGGGGGGGGTGTCAAGTTATTGCTATTTTTTTTGTTTGCCCCTTAAAGTCTGTTTGCATGGAAGCATTCAAAACTAAGGAGAGAAAATAGTAGGAGCATGGGGAAGGCAGAAGTAGTTAAGTAGTTTTGTCAATAAGTGTGTGTACTGAGGGTGGAAAGAACCGCATGTGTTTCCATTGGTATGTGGGCTATAGTTCAGCTGTGCAGCTGAGATGACGGGGTACAAGAAAACTAAAAAGTATATCAGTGGCTATGAGAATGCCACATGCTTGCAGATGAATGAAAATTTCTATTGAAGTTCAAGCAAGCCATATGTATGCAGGCAGTATAGTTTACTGGCTAAACACACTGAACTGCAAACAAGGAGACCTGAAGACCTGGGTTTGAATCACATCTACTCCTACTTGCATATTGTGTGATCCTCACTAAGTCACTTAACTTTTATGTGTGCAGTTGTCATGTGGACACCCCTGAAATCAGCCACACCCACATCAGTTTATCGTTCAACAATCAAAGTTTATTAGGTAGATTCTTCATTCCAAGTTTTACCACATTTCATTTTCATCATCATTACCACCATTTTAATATTTAAATGCATTCTTTTCTGAGGTTTTCCCTTTATTTACAATTCCATAATTTCACCAACTATATATATATATATTAGAGGCAAAAAACTCAGTTTAATGCATTAGTTAGAGTTGTTCTACAGAGACAAAAGTGAAGAAATTCAGTGTTAGGTCTGAAAGCCCCCCTTGGACTCCCCCGTCCACACCCCCAACCGGCATCAGGGTGTGCATTTGGGTTGCTGGCCCTAACTCTCACCCCACCAGATGTCTGAAGAAGCAGAGGTATAGGAGAATGGGGTGAAAGTTAGGACTGACAACTCCAATGTGCATCCCAAAGAATGTATGCATAATAATGGGTCTCGGAGCAGAAAATGAGTTGGAATAGTAAATTGCTTGTATCTCAGGAACCGTAAGACTTAGAAAAAAAAATTAAAAATCATATGATTTATGACTGTCCTGGCTAGTTTTGTACTTAGCTTCTGTCAGGGGGATAAGCATTTTTCTGACAAAAAGTCTGTATCTCACACCGTTTCCGAGATATGGGCCCTGAAAGGCGCTGCCAACGCTGTAATGTTATCCTATGGGGAAAAAAAGAAAAGTTCGGAGTGCCATAACTTTGGCTCCCTGTAATATTTTTTCACCAAAACCAGTAAAAGGCACATCTGTGGGATGTTGGCTTTCTTCTCTCCAAATTTCAGCTCAAAAGACCAAACCGTTATTTTGCAGCAGGGCGGCAAAGGATTCCTGTAATGCGGTGGATGCCATAATGTTATCCTATGGGAAAAAGCATCAATTTTGGAGTGCTGTAACTTTGCTGCCCTGTAATATTTTTTCACCAAAATACTGAAAGGCACATCTGTGAGATGTTGGCTGCATTCCCTCCAAGTTTCAGCCCAAAAGACCGAACCGTTCTTTTGCAGCAGGGTGGCAAAGAATTGCTGTCATTTTCACACAGCCTGGAAAAGTACTGTGAAACTTTGCGAAAGCTTTCTCAAATTCATTCGAAACTGTCGCAAGTGCAAAAGTACTTTATGAAAGTACTTTTTCCAGAAATGTGACAAACATATTTCTGGGGTGTTTTACCCCAAAATAAAGACATGCCTAACATGTCTTTGTTTTACCCCAAAATAAAGACATGCCTAGCATCCTCAGGGTCTGACTAGGTGAATACAAAAAAGAATTAGGTTGCTAGAGGGTCCCAAATTTAAATGCCAAGCATTTTTCTGATGACCAACTGAAAACAAAATGGCAGATTTGCCACAGTAAAAGGGCCATTTGCAAAAGTAAAAACTGCATTTGTGACACTGTCGAACTTTTTGTCAACTTTTCCCATTGACTTATAATGGGAACTTGTTTTTTGAATAACTTTTGAACCGTTTAATATTTTTTCATGAAATCTTCAAAAGGCACATCGGGGATTGTGGCCACAGGTTCCCTGAAGATTTCGGACTGATCGCACAAACCGTGCGACCTCTAGAGAACACCAAAGAATTCCAAAAAAAAGCGTAAATGCATGCAGATCATGCTTAATAACTCCGCAGCTGTATATCTGAACAGTATGAAAGTTGGCAGATCCCAAGATCTATGGTTCTTGATCGTGTATTCCAAATTTCAGGCAAATACATTGAACGGTTGCAAAGTTATTAAGGTGCAAAATCTTAGGTTTAACATGTAAATGGCTCCTCAACCCTAACTATGGTAGCACTACTGTGCAACCATAATATATAAAATCACACATGCCCCCACAATGCAAAGCATCATGGGCCACATATGCAAATCACCACAGAATGTTATGCTGGTCCAACTTTAAGCAGAATTGCATGGTGCCGAAAGGCCTCTCACACAGTTTGCAAAGGGTGCTAACAGAAGACATAGACACGTGTTTCTCCTACCAGGACTCATCAGTATGCCTCGCCTGTTTGACACCCCAGTGGAATGGACCAGCTACCCTTAGGCAGTGTGCCTGGGATATATTGTGGTGAACCCATTAAAATAAAAATTATTTAAAGACAAAGAACCTCTGTGCGTAAACACTGAGGCAAGGGTTACCCAAAGGGCATTTGGCTGGGAAGCCAAGTTTCAGAAAATACAAATCACATGCCCCCACAATGCAAAGCATCATGGGCCACATATGCAAATCACCACAGAATGTTATGCTGGTCCAACTTTAAGCAGAATTGCATGGTGCCGAAGGCCTCTCACACAGTTTGCAAGGGTGCTAACAGAAGACATGAACACGTGTTTAGTCCTACCAGGACTCATCAGTATGCCTCGTCTGTTTGACACCCCAGTGGAATGGAACAGCTACCCTTAGGCAGTGTGCCTGGGATATATTGTGGTGAACCCATTAAAATAAAAATTATTTAAAAGACAAAGAACCTCTGTGCGTAAACACTGAGGCAAGGGGTTACCCTAAAGGGCATTTGGCTGGGAAGCCAAGTTTCAAGAAAATACAAAATCACACATGCCCCCACAATGCAAAGCATCATGGGCCATATGCAAATCACCACAGAATGTTATGCTGGTCCAACTTTAAGCAGAATTGCATGGTGCCGAAGGCCTCTCCACAGTTTGCAAAGGGTGCTAACAGATGGCACAGACACGTGTTTCGTCTCTACCAGGACTCATCAGTATGCCTCGTCTGTTTGACACCCCAGTGGAATGGACCAGCTACCCCTTAGGCAGTGTGCCTGGGATATATTGTGGTGAACCCATTAAAATAAAAATTATTTAAAGACAAAGAACCTCTGTGCGTAAACACTGAGGCAAGGGTTACCCAAAGGGCATTTGGCTGGAAGCCAAGTTTCAAGAAAATACAAAATCACACATGCCCCCACAATGCAAAGCATCATGGGCCACATATGCAAATCACCACAGAATGTTATGCTGGTCAACTTTAAGCAAGAATTGCATGGTGCGAAGGCCTCTCACACAGTTTGCAAAGGGTGCTAACAGAAGACATAGACACGTGTTTGGTCCTACCAGGACTCATCAGTATGCCTCGTCTGTTTGACACCCCAGTGGAATGGACCAGCTACCCCTTAGGCAGTGTGCCTGGGATATATTGTGGTGAACCCATTAAAATAAAAAATTATTTAAAGACAAAGAACCTCTTGCGTAAACACTGAGGCAGGGTTACCCAAAGGGCATTTGGCTGGGAAGCCAAGTTTCAAGAAAATACAAAATCACACATGCCCACAATGCAAAGCATCATGGGCCACATATACAAATCACCACAGAATGTTATGCTGGTCCAACTTTAAGCAGAATTGCATGGTGCCGAAAGGCCTCTCACACAGTTTGCAAAGGGTGCTAACAGAAGACATAGACACATGTTTAGTCCTACAGGACTCATCAAATAGCCTCGTCTGTTTGACACCCCAGTGGAATGGACAGCTACCCTTAGGCAGTGTGCCTGGGATATATTGTGGTGAACCCATTAAAATAAAAAATTATTTAAAGACAAAAGAACCTCTGTGCGTAAACACTGAGGCAAGGGTTACCCAAAGGGCATTTGGCTGGGAAGCCAAGTTTCAAGAAAATACAAAATCACACATGCCCCCACAATGCAAAGCATCATGGGCCACATATGCAAATCACCACAGAATGTTATGCTGGTCCAACTTTAAGCAGAATTGCATGGTGCGAAGGCCTCTCACACAGTTTGCAAGGGTGCTAACAGAAGACATGAACACGTGTTTAGTCCTACCAGGACTCATCAGTATGCCTCGTCTGTTTGACACCCCAGTGGAATGGACCAGCTACCCCTTAGGCAGTGTGCCTGGGATATATTGTGGTGAACCCATTAAAATAAAAATTATTTAAAGACAAAGAACCTCTGTGCGTAAACACTGAGGCAAGGGTTACCCCAAAGGGCATTTGGCTGGGAAGCCAAGTTTCAAGAAAATACAAAATCACACATGCCCCCACAATGCAAAGCATCATGGGCCACATATGCAAATCACCACAGAATGTTATGCTGGTCCAACTTTAAGCAGAATTGCATGGTGCAAAGGCCTCTCACACAGTTTGCAAAGGGTGCTAACAGAAGACATAGACACGTGTTTCGTCCTACCAGGACTCATCAGTATGCCTCGTCTGTTTGACACCCCAGTGGAATGGACCAGCTACCCCTTAGGCAGTGTGCCTGGGATATATTGTGGTGAACCCATTAAAATAAAAAATTATTTAAAAGACAAAGAACCTCTGTGCGTAAACACTGAGGCAAGGGTTACCCCAAAGGGCATTTGGCTGGGAAGCCAAGTTTCAAGAAAATACAAAATCACATATGCCCCCACAATGCAAAGCATCATGGGCCACATATGCAAATCACCACAGAATGTTATGCTGGTCCAACTTTAAGCAGAATTGCATGGTGCCGAAAGGCCTCTCACACAGTTTGCAAAGGGTGCTAACAGAAGACATAGACACGTGTTTCGTCCTACCAGGACTCATCAGTATGCCTCGTCTGTTTGAAACCCCAGTGGAATGGACCAGCTACCCCTTAGGCAGTGTGCCTGGGATATATTGTGGTGAACCCATTAAAATAAAAATCTATTTAAAAGACAAAGAACCTCTGTGCGTAAACACTGAGGCAAGGGTTACCCAAAGGGCATTTGGCTGGGAAGCCAAGTTTCAAGAAAATACAAAATCACACATGCCCCCACAATGCAAAGCATCATGGGCCACATACAAATCACCACAGAATGTTATGCTGGTCCAACTTTAAGCAGAAGTGCATGGTGCGAAGGCCTCTCACAGTTTGCAAAGGGTGCTAACAGAAGACATAACACGTGTTTCGTCCTACAGGACTCATCAGTATGCCTCGTCTGTTTGACACCCCAGTGGAATGGACCAGCTACCCCTTAGGCAGTGTGCCTGGGATATATTGTGGTGAACCCATTAAAATAAAAATTATTTAAAGACAAAGAACCTCTGTGCGTAAACACTGAGGCAAGGAGTTACCAAAGGGCATTTGGCTGGGAAGCCAAGTTTCAAGAAAATACAAAATCACACATGCCCCCACAATGCAAAGCATCATGGGCCACATATACAAATCACCACAGAATGTTATGCTGGTCCAACTTTAAGCAGAATTGCATGGTGCCGAAAGGCCTCTCACACAGTTTGCAAAGGGTGCTAACAGAAGACATAGACATGTGTTTCGTCCTACCAGGACTCATCAGTATGCCTCGTCTGTTTGACACCCCAGTGGAATGGACCAGCTACCCTTAAGGCAGTGTGCCTGGGATATATTGTGGTGAACCCATTAAAATAAAAATTATTTAAAAGACAAAGATCCTCTGTGCGTAAACACTGAGGCAAGGGTTACCCCAAAGGGCATTTGGCTGGGAAGCCAAGTTTCAAGAAAATACAAAATCACACATGCCCCACAATGCAAAGCATCATGGGCCACATATGCAAATCACCACAGAATGTTATGCTGGTCCAACTTTAAGCAAGAATTGCATGGTGCCGAAGCCTCTCACACAGTTTGCAAAGGGTGCTAACAGAAGACATAGACACGTGTTTCGTCCTACCAGGACTCATCAGTATGCCTCGTCTGTTTGACACCCCAGTGGAATGGACCAGCTACCCCTTAGGCAGTGTGCCTGGGATATATTGTGGTGAACCCATTAAAATAAAAAATTATTTAAAAGACAAAGAACCTCTGTGCGTAAACACTGAGGCAAGGGTTACCCCAAAGGGCATTTGGCTGGGAAGCCAAGTTTCAAGAAAATACAAAATCACACATGCCCCCACAATGCAAAGCATCATGGGCCACATATGCAAATCACCACAGAATGTTATGCTGGTCCAACTTTAAGCAGAATTGCATGGTGCCGAAAGGCCTCTCACACAGTTTGCAAAGGGTGCTAACAGAAGACATAGACACGTGTTTCGTCCTACCAGGACTCATCAGTATGCCTCGTCTGTTTGACACCCCAGTGGAATGGACCAGCTACCCCTTAGGCAGTGTGCCTGGGATATATTGTGGTGAACCCATTAAAATAAAAATTATTTAAAAGACAAAGAACCTCTGTGCGTAAACACTGAGGCAAGGGTTACCCCAAAGGGCATTTGGCTGGGAAGCCAAGTTTCAAGAAAATACAAAATCACACATGCCCCCACAATGCAAAGCATCATGGGCCACATATGCAAATCACCACAGAATGTTATGCTGGTCCAACTTTAAGCAGAATTGCATGGTGCCGAAAGGCCTCTCACACAGTTTGCAAAGGGTGCTAACAGAAGACATAGACACGTGTTTCATCCTACCAGGACTCATCAGTATGCCTCGTCTGTTTGACACCCCAGTGGAATGGACCAGCTACCCCTTAGGCAGTGTGCCTGGGATATATTGTGGTGAACCCATTAAAATAAAAAATTATTTAAAAGACAAAGAACCTCTGTGCGTAAACACTGAGGCAAGGGTTACCCCAAAGGGCATTTGGCTGGGAAGCCAAGTTTCAAGAAAATACAAAATCACACATGCCCCCACAATGCAAAGCATCATGGGCCACATATGCAAATCACCACAGAATGTTATGCTGGTCCAACTTTAAGCAGAATTGCATGGTGCCGAAAGGCCTCTCACACAGTTTGCAAAGGGTGCTAACAGAAGACATAGACACGTGTTTCGTCCTACCAGGACTCATCAGTATGCCTCGTCTGTTTGACACCCCAGTGGAATGGACCAGCTACCCCTTAGGCAGTGTGCCTGGGATATATTGTGGTGAACCCATTAAAATAAAAAATTATTTAAAAGACAAAGAACCTCTGTGCGTAAACACTGAGGCAAGGGTTACCCCAAAGGGCATTTGGCTGGGAAGCCAAGTTTCAAGAAAATACAAAATCACACATGCCCCACAATGCAAAGCATCATGGGCCACATATGCAAATCACCACAGAATGTTATGCTGGTCCAACTTTAAGCAGAATTGCATGGTGCCGAAAGGCCTATAATATATATATATATATATATATATAGAGCAAAAACTCCATTAATGCATTAGTTAGGGTTGTTCCACAGCGACAAAAGTGAGGAAGTTCAGTGTTAGGGTTGAAACCCCCTTGGACCCCCACCCACCCCAACTGGCATTGGGTTGCGCATTGGGGTCATCAGCCCTAACTCTCACCCCATGACATGTGTAAAAGCAGCAGAAGTATAGGAGAATGGGGTGAGGAAGTTGGGACCGGCCCCAATGTCGCACTCAATGCTTGGTGGTGAAAGTGAACGCTCAGGCCTCACTTTATCACTGTGGAACACCTCCCATTAAATGGGATTTTTACTCTAATTTCCCTTCTTTTTGAGAATGATAATGAGAAATAGTGAATGTAATGCAGTGGCGGAGGACCCCGCGCTCCCGCCGCGTGATGTCTTGTGGCATAGTAACAGGAACAGCAATGCAAACAGAAGCGCTAACAGTGGTGTACATGGTAACACAAGTGCAAATGAGAACAGAAAGGGTAATGCACACGGTGGCGTAGACGAGAACGGTCTGCCACGTGATTTGTTGTCACATAGTAACATGGTGCCTGCAAACGGAAATGTCAATGGGCATGGTGATGCAAAGTGAAACAGAAAGAGAAACAGTACTGTAGACACAAATGGCAAAAAATAACAGAAACACAAGTGCAAATGAAAATGCAAAGCATAATGCACATGGTGGCGTGAGCGTATGTAGAGGTGAAGCGGTACGGAACCGCAAGTGGAAAGAACAACGGTAACAGTAATGTAAGGGCACAGGCTGGTTTTCCCAAAAGCAGCATAGAGAAAGACAGTGAGTACAAAGAATGTATGCATAATAATGGGTATCGGAGCAGAAAATGAGGACTTGGAATACTAAATAGGTTATATCTCAGGAACCGTATGACGTGGAAAAAAAATTTAAAAGTCATATGATTTATGACTGTCCTGGCTAGTTTTGTACTTAGCCCCCATTGTGGGGCTATGCATTTTTCCAATGAAAAGTCCGTATCTCGCACCGTTTCCAAGATACAGGCCCTGAAAGGTGCGGCGAACACTGTAATGTTATCCTATGGGAAAAAAAGAGAAGTTCGGAGTGCCATAACTTTGCCTCCCTGTGATATTTTTTCACCAAACCACACTGAAAGGCACATCTGTGGGCTGTTGGCTGTCTTCCCTCCAAATTTCAGGAAAAAAGACCAAACTGTTATTTTGCAGCAGGGTGCCAAAGGATTCCTGTAATGCGTCGGGCATCATAATGTTATCCTACGGGAAAAACTGTCACCTTTGGAGTGCCGTAACTTTGCCGCCGTGTAATATTTTTTCAATACAACACTGATAAGCACATCTGTGAGATGTCGACTGTGTTCTCTCCAAATATCAGCCCAAAACTCCCAACCGTTCTTTTGCAGCGGAGTGCCAAAGAATTACTGTTATTTTGGGCCTAGTGTCGCAAAGTAGTGTCGCAATTTGAGAAAGCTTTCGCAAAAATTTGCGACACTTTCGTGATTGCGACACTACTTTGCGAAAGTACTTTTTCCAGAAATCTGAAAAACATATTTCTTGGGTGTTTTACCCCAAAATAAAGACATGGCTAGCATCCTCAGGGCCCGACTAGGTGAATACAAAAATAATTAGGTTGCTAGAGGGTCTCAATTTTAAATGCCAAGCATTTTTCTGATCACTAACTGAAAACAAGATGGCGGATTTGCGACAGTAAGTGGGCCATTTGCGACAGTAAAAAGTGCATTTGCAACACTGTCAAACTTTTTGTTAACTTTTCCCATTGACTTATAATGGGAAATTGTTTTTTGAATAACGTTTGAACCGTTTAATATTTTTTTGCAAAATCTTTGAAAGGCACATTGGGGACCCCAGCCGCACGTTCCCTGAAGATTTCGGGCAGGTCGCGCAAACCGTGTGACCTGTAGGCGCGACAGTAGAATTCCAGAAAAAGCGTAAACGCACGAGCAGATCACGTTTAATAACTCCGCAGCTGTATATCCGACCGGTACAAAACTTGGCAGATCCCAAGGCCTATAGTACTTGATCATGTATTCCAAATTTTAGGTAAATCTGTCAAACGGTTGCAAAGTTATTAAGGTGCAAAATTTTGGGTTTAACATGTAAATGGCTCCTCAACCCTAAATATGGTAGCACTACCGTGCTACCATATATATATATATATATATATATATATATATATATATATATATATATATATATATATATATATATATATATATATATATATATATATATATATACACACACACACACAACTTCAACATTTTGCTCATCTTGGACCTGGGCGTAGCTGACCTGATGCCCCATCACCATCATATTCTTCTTTCTGGGCTCAGGATGTCCCACCTGATCCCCCAGCCCTGTCCCCCTTGAAGTAAATACCCCATAGGGAACCCTCCCCTGCCCTACCTCCATTCAGCTGGGCCCCTCTTCCCCATTATACATCACCTTCTGTTGTTCTCACCAGCAACCCATCCTTGACACCTCAAGTGTCCCTGTTGCCCTCACCCAACTACCCTCATAGAACATTGTGCCAACCCTATTACCTCATGAGCTTGATCTCAGGGGCGGGTGGGTGGGAAGGTTGTATCTTAACAGCTGCAGGAGAGAGGGATTTTCTCCTGCAGCTCCTTTCTTACTCCTATGTTACTCCTGCCCTGGATCCCCCCCCAGCCAATCACCTAACCTGTCCATCAGCCCTAAACCTGCCCCTTTCCATGACCTCATTCCCCCTTCCCCAGTGATATCATCCTCCCTTCCCCTTCCATTCCTTCTTCTTGAAACCTGACCCCTTACCCTTGCCCCCACCTGTCCCCTAGCTAATCCCAGAGGGGCCAATGACAACCTGGGTTGCCCCTTAATAGGGCAACCTCTTTTGTCATGTGGACCCCCCTGAAATCAGCCACACCCACACCCACACCGCTTTATAGTTTAACAATCAAAGTGTATTAGGTAGATTCTCCATTCCAGGTTTTACCACATTTCATCATCACCACCATATTATTATTTACATATATTCTTTTCTGAGGTTTTTCCCTTTATTTACAATTCTATAATTTCACCAACCATATATATATATATATATATACACAACTTCAACATTTTGCTCTTCTCGGACCCGGGCGTACCCGATCTGATGCCCCCATCACCATCATATTCTTCTTTCTGGGCTCAGGTGTCCTACCTGATCCTTCAGCCCTGTCCCCCTTGAGGTAAATACCCCATAGGGAGCCCTCCCCTGCCCTATCTCCATTCAGATGAGCCCCCCTTTTTTTCCACACTAGCCCAAATAGGCAGACCCTCAATCCAACCTTTTTGGGCTTCCCCCATTAAAAACCAACAAACATGTCTCCAAAACCTTGCCATTTTTTGACTGCCTCCCTGATTGCCCCATTTAGTGCTGTATTCCCCACTACAGACATGTGCATCCTGTCTGATCTGTACATTCCAGGTGTGTCAAGTGTTATCAGGTTGTGCTTAATATATAAGCCCCTCCACTCTCCTGGCCCAGTCTGCCATCTTCCTGTTAACCCTTTTTCAGTCTCTATCCACTGCTAGGACATCTCTAGCATGCCTCCAACATCTGCGTGGTATGATCTCAAACCATGCCAGCGTCACCTGTGGCCACCATGACTGTACATCCTCCAGGTCCCTTAGGATCCTGTGGACCAACTCTCTCCTAGGGCAGGTTACCCAGGTAGTTCCCCCCTGCATGAATAATGATCAGATCAGGTGCCAGAAGGAATCTGCTGCTCTTCTCCAGTAATGGTAGCAGCTGCCACCATTTTAGGCCCCTCTGTCCTCACCACTCTGTTAATGTCTTTTTTGGATCCTGTCCCAGCAGTCTACCCCCACTCATGTTGACTGGCCATTGCTCCGTCAAATGGATAAATGAATGGCCAACAATCCACACCACCCTGCAATGTCTGGCCCCTGCAAGACAGGAAAATGGATATATTAGAAGTCATTTCCGAACATACCTTTATTAGGCCTGGGAGGGCCACCTGCCTACCCTCTGTACCTCAGAGGCAGTTCCCCCCAGCCTGGCCACCTCTGAGGCCACCCCAATTCTGAAAGAGTGTGAAGCAAACCTTGTAGGTTCCTCACCGAGGGATCCCATACCTTTCTTGAGAACTGCTGTTACCTGAGGAGCAGTCACCAGGTCCACATTACCGTGCCTAAAGACACTACCCTCCCCTTGAGGTCATGCCACAACATAATCCCTTATGGCTTTTCCCTACTGCCTCTCCCCTGACCTTAGCCTGAGTGAGGTCCACCCGACTACCCCGTCACACTTGAGGGGATGTGGGGGGTGCAGCCCCCCACAGAAAACACCCATTCAAGAGGTTGCACAATACCTGTGTCAGTATCATGCCATCACTGTGGGGGAGGTCAGCATTCTCACTGATGGGATAACTTGGTGCTTCCCTTCTATTCCCATTCCGCTGGGGGTACCACCTGGATTGCTGGAGAGCCCCCGGCCTATGTTCGTAAGCCAATGCTAGAAGCAGATAGGGGAAGGAGAGGTGGGCCCAGGCCCAACCCCCCCAGTGCAGCCCCCCACTACGGCTCACTGCCTAAGCCACCCCCCCTGCCCAGAATCCTGCACCCCACTAAAATACTTTTTTTGTATGCATATGTGTGTGTGTGTGTGTGTGTGTGTGTATATATATATATATTTAAATATAATCGACAAATGCCTAAACTAGATTCCGAAATCAGCTTCATAGGTCTGGATAGATTTGGGCCAGTGGTCCCTCACCCGTGGAGGCAACCGCTTTTTATTTTCCCATAAAAACCCCATTAACTCCTTAAAATTGGAATCCTCAGAACACCTTATGCCACATGCCTGGTATGCCCCCCTTTACTTTCAAGTCAGCTTCCTGCCGTGCTTTCTGAAAATTCTGGAAAACTTGGATGTGTGGCTTGCTGCTAACTTCAAAACCATGCATAAATGTGTGTGTTCAGCCTCCCTTCTCATACTGCCAAATGCTTCCCTGGCAAAAAGGACCAGCTCTGCTTCCCTTCTCAGGTGGGTGGCCTCTTGCCAGCTTACCCTTCCTCTTGATATCTCCTCGAATGTTTACCCCATGCCCGCGGCCTCAGCCACCATGTGGTTCACTTCTGAAACTGCCCACAGTCATGGTCCCCATCCCAAAATGCTGACCGCCACGATAGGTGCCTCATGGTCCATAGCCCCCCAAGAGCATCCTGTGCCCTTCCGTCAATCCCAGCTGGCAGAAATTAAATCTCCTAGGCTGTGTCTCATGGACTAACCCCCCTGGCACATCCCGGGCCTCTACCCAGCCTCCAACCTCCTGGACCCAGCGCTTCTAGTCACTCCTGTCTCAGGCTGATCCAATGCATCCAATGGCTCCTCTCCAGCACATCCTGGCCCAACCATGCAGCTGACAGCCACCATGTATCCTGGTGTTCTCACTACCAGTTCCCACAGTGGGCAAAATGGGTAGTCATGTGGACCGTCCCAATGTCCTCCTTGCCTGCAGGGCACCATGGCTGCTCGGCCTACCTCCACCATTGTGGTCCGGGGCACTGTCTCGGACTTTCACCCTGGTCCAGCACTTAACACCTCCCAAACAAAGGACGCCATCCTTCTGCACCAAGCATGCCTGGCCATGATGAGCCAAACAAGGAAATCCTGCCTCCTTGATGGCTCTCATTGTCTCCAGGGCCCATATAGCCATGCGGCCTACCACCGAAAAGTGGCCTGGTGCATTCTCTCAGCCTCTGGCCCCGGCCCCAGCGTCTAGCACACCCCAAAGCTAAAGGATACCATCCTTCCACAACAAACATGCCCGGCCGTGAGGAGCCAAGCAAGCAAATCCTGTCTCCCCACAAAATCTAGCCCTTCTCTACCGACTCCTGCGGTGGACTTGGCATGCACCACACTCCTCAATGGGCAACTCCTGCTCACTTCTCTCACCCCAACCTGCCCCCTGCAAAACCACCCCAGATGCTGCTTCCAGTACTGTACCTCCCAATGATGCTTACCTTGCTCCCTTATCTGTACAAGCCCTCAGTTGGAAAACAGCATATAGCCATCATCAACTTATCAACGTATATGCCAAAGAGGTATGCTGCTAAAAGGGGGACACTGTAGCAATACTCAAAAAAACAATACCAGTTAGCTACCATGCCCAAGAAAATCAACTTCCAAATAGCAAATAAAGCCCCCCAAATACCCAGTGGTACAAACAGGCCCAAACCAAGCCTGCCTTCCCACCTTACCTAACCCAGTTGAGAGTCTACCTCACTTCAGTCATCTGTGCAGAAGTTTGTATCTTAACAGCTACAGGAGAGAGAGGAATTTTCTCTCCTTGCAGCTTCTTTTCTACGCCTATTTTACTTCTCCTCTGGAACCCTCCACCAGCCAATCACCTAACCTGCCCATCAGCCCTAAACCTGCCCCTTTCTATTACCTCAGTCCCCCTTCCCCCAGCAATGTCATCCTTCCTGCCCCTTCCATTCCTCCTCCTTGTTACCTGACACCTTACCCCTCCACCCTACCTGTCCCCTAGCTAATCCCAGAGGGACCAATGACAGCTTGGGCTGCCCTTTAATAGGGCAACCTCTTTTATCAGTAACCACTTACTTTTTGCATGCATGCCACATGGTTGCAGTCTGTTCCAATTTAACATAAAAAGCATGCTTTCCACATTTGCTTGCTGCGCACATGCCACATGCATGCAATCAGTTCCAATTAAACATTTAAATCATCCTTGCAGCACACATATCACATGGGTAGTTTTATGTGTGCAGCATGAAAACATTTCATGTAATTATTTCTGTAACGGCTGCTTCCATTCTTTTATGCTGTTCCACAAAAAAAGCTTGAATTTGGCTTTCTTTCCCACTCTTCTCCATATTCTAGCTGTTTTAACATAGAAACATAGAAACATAGAAACATAGAAACATAGAACATAGAAACATAGAAACATAGAACATACAAACATAGAAACTTAGACTTTGATGGCAGTTAAGGACCGCTTGGCCCACCTAGTCTGCCCATTTCCCTACCTACAGGATAGGCCGCAGATCCTAGTTAACCAACAGCCTATTTCTTCTTACCCCCCACAAGAATTGCCTTATGTCTGTCCCATGCATTCTTGAATTCTCCCACAGTTTTAGACCCCACAACCTCCTCAGGAAGGCTGTTCCATGCATCCACTACCCTCTCTGTGAAAAAATACTTCCTCACATTGCCCCGGAACCGCCCCCTCTATCTTTAAATTGTGTCCCCTTGTTCTTGCACATCTCTTTTTCTGAAAGATGCTACCCTCTTGGACTTTGTTGATTCCACTGAGGTACTTAAAAGTTTCTATCATGTCCCCTTTCCTTCTTTCCTCAAGGGTATACATATTAAGCTGCTTTAGTCTCTCCTCGTATGGCTCCTCTTGCAGACCCTGCACCATTTTAGTTGTCCTCCTCTGGACTGCCTCCATCCTGTCTATGTCCTTGCGGAGATGGGGTCTCCAGAACTGGATGCAGTACTCCAGACGGGGTCTCACCAACTGTCTGTACAGAGGGATAACAACTTCCTGTTTTCTGCTGGTAATGCCTCTCACTATGCATCCCAGTGTACCCCAGCCCTCCCTACTGCCTTCTCACATTGCTTGCTAACCTTAAGGTCATCTGATATGATTACCCCCAGGTCCCTTTCCTTTTTTGTTGTTGTTACTACCTCCCCCCCATTGTGTAATCTTCCCCTGGAGGGCAGACAAGGGGAAAGGACAGCTACAGAGCACTGAGGGTCAGAGGCTGATGTGGGAAAGTCAGGCAGAAAAAGACAGCATTCAGGAAGTATAAGGAAACAGAAGGAGCAGGACAGAGAGCTGTACCAGTTAAGGCAGAAGGAAGCAGGGATGGAAGTCAGACTAGCAAAGGCCCAAACTGAGGAAAAGATAGCCAGCTCGGTTAAGAAGGGGGATAACACTTTTTATAGGTACATCAGAGAGTGTAGAAAGACAAAGGGAGGGATAGTGAGGCTGAATAGAATGAATGATGTGTGTCAGATTCTTGTCACTATACAAAATTCATAGCAGTTGAGAGCTATTGGAATAACTATTATTCAACACAATAACACAGAAGAATATTGTCTCACCATGTATTTCTTGTGCTCCTTTCTGAAAATCCAGCATTTTACTGGTGGTGTGGCATTTTCCTTTCCCCCACTCATTCTGCCCACAGGTGTGCTGCTCTGCAGTTGCATTACTTCTTTTCTCTTCCTGACATGTTAGGTTACATTTGGGGTCTCATAAAAGTTTGCTTTTCTAAATCTGGTAGTCATCATCATTCCAAGATACAGTGATACAGAGTATTGCCTTTAAGTCTGATACATAGTATTTAATTTATTTTTTCAAGCTCAACAAAGCCCCCTTTATGTTCTGTTCCCTGATTTGAAGGTGGACATTAATCTGCAGCCAATTGACTAACACTGTTTCTCAAGTCATAATTATGTCATGCATCCCTGATGTTCAACATCTGATTTGTCTTCTCCTTAATCTCCAGCTTGTGATTTGTCTCAAATCATGGCCGGACCTACTGTACCTGTCCCCCTACTGTATAAAGGTATCACTATAAGATACAGAAACTTAAAATCCTGACACCCACCAGCCCAAAACCAACATCCCGATGCTGCACAAACCCGACGGTGTAACATCCCGAACAACAGTAAGACCGACAGTACAGTTTGCCAGAACTCAGAGTTAGTAATCATTATTTCAGGGGTGAAGGGGGCAAACTCCCACGCGACGGGGGGTGCAGGAGGCATAGCCCCCCAACAGACCACAAACTCTGCAGAAGTCCACTGTCAGGTTTACCATCATCGGGATATTATACCATTGGGTTACTGCAGTGTCGGGATGTTGGTTTCAGGCTGGTGTGTGTTTAGATTTTGTAGTTCTGGATTTCATAGTAGATCCCTGTATAAATAGTGTACAGTTTTGTGGCATGTAACCACATTTTTTGGTAATTTGTAGATCAAGAAACTACCACATTTAGACAATTACTATGACCAAGAACCTGGATGAGAGTCATAGCAATGCTACCTGTGAAATGTGCAAAAATTAGACTCCAGTGCCGGATATACTGAACTACCTTGCAGTAGCCAGAATCATGATTTCTCTCTCTCTCTGCCCTCTGTGAACATATTCAAAAACACAAAGAATATCAACATGAGGTCACAGTGCACACTAGGACATCAGTGGGCATTGGTAACATCATAGCACTATAAACATGATGATCGTGTGTTGCCTCTGTGGCCTTGAGCAGGCCACACTACACTACAAGGCAGTGAGGTGGTCTGTGGTTGCCTCTGTGGCTTTGAACAACCTACTTAACAATACAAGGTAGTGATATGTTCTGGGGCTGCCTCTGTGACCTTCAGCAAGTCACAATACACTACAAGGCAGTGATATGTTTCAGGGCTGCCTCTGCGGTCTTGAGTAACCCACACAACCCTACTAGGCACTGACATAGTCCAGGGCTACCACTGTGGCCCAAGCAAGCCACACTACACTGCAAGGCAGTAAGATGTTTTGGTGCTGCATCTGTGGCCTTGACCAAGCCACGCTACACTACACCACAAGGTAGTGAGATGTTCCGGGGCTGGCTCTGTTGCCCTGAGGAAGCCACACTACATTATAAGGCAATATGATTGATCTGGGAATGTCTCTGTGGACACACAGTGAAGATACCTAGCAATACATTTTAAAATTGCATGATTTAATTCATATGAAACTTTTGGAACATTAATGCAAATTATTAACTAGAAAGTCACTTGATTTTGACACTGCTACTCTAAGTCCTTATGGTTTAAATGAAGAAGTAGATTTCTGGCCTTTTCTCAAATAATGGATTCATTTCTTTGCAGTTCTCCGGTATTAAATATGTGTGATTTGTACAGGGATTTTGTAGCAGTTTTGATTTATTGGACATCAATTTGGATGCTTTACCTTTTTCCTTCCTTCCTCCTTCTATCTGTACTGATGACTGCATTCTGTTTCTCTTTTTTCAGTTTCAGATAGAATGATCCTGTGTTTGTCTTTTGAAACACAGTCACGTTGACACTTAACATTGAATGATCCTATGGGCTGATAGTCTGCTAAGCTCACCCCTTTTCATTTTTGTTAGCTCATTTTTCATAGCATAATTACACATCTTGCTTTATCATTTAATATCCATTTTCATTATCTGTCATAGCTCAAGTTATTGTTTTGTTATGGATTTTATACAGCATCATACAGCATTCATTTCTCTGTTTGCTCTACTGTTTCAATGCTGTTTTTACATAATACTCCATTAGTATATTTGCCCACACACAAACTCCATTTCTGTTTTCAATTCTCCCCATCCTTGAACTGCCCTCCCATTGGATGTTGGTATGCTGATTGGCATTAGTCTTTTAAATTAATAATTTATGAAAGTTTATGTTTTTATCAAATTATTAGACCAAAATGGGGGCCATTTACATTGCTTGGAGTCAGAAGGTGTGGCCATTTAAATTCAGTGACCTGAGGTGTATCTTGATTCTATAAAGTGTATAGTGTTATATGGATATAACTGTAATTACTGTTGAATTGAGATGCATACTTGATCAAATGCATGTGCTGTTTCCCGCAGACCTTTTACTCTGTTTTTATAACGTATGCACAGGTTTTTGTGTGAATGTCACTTTAAGAGCCTAAAACAAATTGTGGTCTGTTTCACCATTCTGACATGCCCCCTGAAGATGACCTAACAACTGAACTGCTGCCAGTCGGCAATCTGTATGTTGACTCCTTAATAAATGAATTACTACTGAAGCAAAGCTCATTTGGCTCACTCGAGTGCACACTTTCCTTTTAGTTACATCATTAACTAATGTGTATTAATGTCTTTTGCAGTGAGGTTTCCCAGATTGTGGCTCAGGTAACAATGATGGATGGTGAGTGCAGTGCAGCACAGGACCATCAGAAACTCACCGGTTGGGTATACTCAGTATCCAAATCATCAATCTGATGAATGTAACATCAAAATGGATGGAGTTATGACAGAGCACAGTAAGCACAATGCTGTGCCCACTGCATGTACATGTGTAATTGATTCTTCTGGGTAGTGTATACCACAAAAGCAATTTTAAAGTCTGCCTATTTCTGTAAGCTCTTCGTGTTTTGTCAGTGTAGTGACTGACTGTATTCGAACATACAAACATACGAATATGCCAGCAGAAACACACTATCCAGTCTATCTAAGTCTGCTTGAGTGTGCAGCTAGCACCTCTAGTTTGCAACTACCCCACCCCCTCCCTTTTGTCATCCCATTGCCACCCCCACCTTCCCCACCCTCACTCTCCCTTGTTCCCTGTCCCATGCCCTTTTGAAGCTGTTCACAGATTTATATGATACAACCTATTCTGGTAGTGTGTTCCATTTTGCTACCACCCTCTCTGTGAAATAGTGTCTCCTCATTTCCCTCCTAAATCTTTCCCCCTCTATTCTTAGCCCATGCCCCCTGGTGTCCCTCCCCCTTCTTAGCTTAAAGACCCCATATGCCCCTTCCTTACTGATTCCCCTCAGATACTTGAATGTCTCTAGTATGCCGCCCCATTCCTTCTATTGTCCAGAGTATACATATTCAGGTCTCCCAGCCTGTTCTCATAGTCTCTCCCCTCCATTCCACATATCATCTTTGTTGCCATCCTCTGCACCCCCTCCAGTAGCCTGATATCACGCTTTAGGTATGGCCTCCAAAACTGCACACAATACTCTTAAGTGCAGCCTTACCAGTGACCTGTAGAGGGGCAAGATCACCTCTCTTCGCCTGGATGGAAAACCTCCTCTCTATGCACCCCAGCATTTTATTCACTTTTGCAGCTTCTCTCCTGCACTGGGCAGTGGTGTTCATGGTCCCTGTTATCATTATACCTAGGTCCTTCTCCTCCTCAGAGATCCCCAGCTTGACCCCCACAGACAGTATTTTCTCCTTGGGTTCTTCGTCCCAAAGTACATAACCTTACACTTGTTTGCATTGAACCCCAGCTACCACCTCTCTGACCACTCCTCTAGCTTGCTTAGGTCCCCATGCAGCTGCTTCTCTCCCTCCCCTCCATCCACCACTGCTCCAATTTTGGTGTAATCAGCTAACAGACTTACCTTGCTCACTACCCCATGTGCAATGTCTGATATGAAGAGCCCAAATAATACTGGCCCCGCCAGAGAGCCCTGTGGCACCCCACTCATCACTGGCCTTGGAGTTGAGAGCTCCCCTCTCACCACCACTCGTTGCAGTCTCCCACTCAGCCAGCTTGTAATCCAGTTCATCGTTTTTTCCCCTACCCCTACACCAGTCAGCTTCCTCACAAGCTGCCCATGAGGCACTGAATTGAAGGCCTTGCTGAAGTCCAAGTAAAGAACATCCACCGCATGACCCTTATAAAGCTCACCTGTCACCCAGTCATAATACTGTATCAAGCCGGTCTGACAAGACTTCACTGAAACAAACCCATGCTGCCTCATATCCTGGAGGTCATTGTCCTCCAGGTATAACACCAGTCTTTCCTTTAGTATCGTTTCCATGAGTTTGCACACTATGGATGTGAGACTTACTGGACGATAATTACCCAGTTCATCCCTTGGCCCACTCTTGTGTAATGGTACTACATGTGCCATCCTCCAGTCCAGTGGAACACATCCCAACTCCAGTGAGGTGCTGTACAGATCCAGCAGCAGCTCTACCAACACTTCCGCCATCTCCCTCAGCACCCTAGGGTGGATACCATCTGGCCCTGGTGCCTTGTCTACCTTCAGTGCCCTCAGTACCTCTAGGACTCTACTTGCCCCAATTCTTCCATCTGTCGCCTCCTATCCTCTGTCCCCACCCCCGCCCATGCTGGTAGTGGTCCCTCCTTTTCTTCCATGAGCATTGAGAAAAAGTATTCATTCAGTGCTTCTGCCTGCTCTTCCCACTTTTCCATCCACTCCCCACCTCTTTTTATCTTCACTATTGTGTCTTTGCACTTCCTTTTCTCCCTGATGTATCTGATAAAGTCTTTCTCCCCACTTCCCCAGTTAATTCCCTGTGCTAATCTCAGCTCCCTCTGGGCCTTGGCTTCTCTCACTTTTCTGGTCACCTCCTGGACCATCTTGCATATTCCTCCATGTCCACTTTCTTCCCCATTCTCCTATACCTCTGGTGCTTCACTCGCTTTGCCCTCACCACCTCCACAACCTCGTTCAACCAGCATGGTTTTCTTGCTCTGCTCCTCTTACTCTGTGCCTTGGTGCAGGCTTCTGTTGCCTCTGTAATCCCCCATTTAATAATATCCCATTTCTGCTCCACGTCCGTTTCCTGCCTTTTGCCTTCCAGTTTCCCTTTCAGGACTTCCTGCATCCCCCCAAAGTCTGCCCCCCAGAAGTTTACCACCCGAGTAACTGATTTCTCTGGCTCCCTGCACATCATAATATTAAACCACACTGCACACAAAAGAATCTATATGTTGTACTGTATGCACTGCAGGTTATGTACTGTAGAAAAAAAGAGCAAGATACCGATGACTCTTTTTTCTTGCCAACAGTATATGCCCCCTCATTTGTGAAACCATGAAGCATAATTGGAGCAGGTTAAGGTGTGGATGGAAGAAAATGAAAAATTTGCAGACTTTATTTTTACATAGAAACATAGAAGTTAATGGCAGATAAGCACTGCGAGGCCCATACATTCTGCTCTTTTTTTCTACCTTATGAATGTGCCATAGGCCTTTACTCTGTCACTGGCCTATCTATTCACACTCATCTATATTGCTTCCTTATGCCTATCCCATGCATGTTTAAAGCCCTGCACTGTATTCATATCCACCACTTCCTGAGGTAGGCCATTCCATGCATCCACCACCCTTTCTGTGAAAAACAACTTCCTCACATTACCGCTTAATCGGCCTCCCTCTAATCTCATGCTGTGTCCTCTTGTCCTGCTATTTTTCTTATATTGAAACATGTTAGACTTTTTCACTTTGTAAATGCCCTTAAGATGTCTGAATGTTTCAATCATATCACCTCTCTCCCTCCTTTGCTGTAGGGTATACATATTGAGCTCAGTTAATCTGTCATCATATGTTTTCTGATGCAGTCCCTGCACCATTTTGTGTGCCCTTCTCTGGACTGCCTCCATTTTGTTAGCATCCTTGTGAAGGTGCGGCCTCCAGTACTGCACACAGTACTCCACATGGGGCCTAACCAGTGTCTTGTAAAGAGGGATTATTACCTCCCTCCTACAACTTGTGATACCCCTACTAATACATCCCAACATCCCTCTAGCCTTACCTACTGCTTTAGTGGTCTACTTGGATGCTTTCAGGTCATCTGTGATGATGATGCCCAAGTCTCTTTCTTCCCTTGTGATTACCAACAACTCCCCTCCCAACCTATAGGTGGCTTCAGGGTTTCTCTTCCCTATGTGCATAATCTTGCACTTCTTTGTGTTAAACCCCAGTTACTACTCTTCTGACCAGTGTGCTAGTTTATCCAGATCTCTTCTCATTCTGCCCACCCTATCTGGATCATCTACTCTGTTGTCATATCTTGGTGTCATCTGCAAACAGACAAACCTTACCCTCCAGTCCATCTGCAGTGTCACTGATGAAGATATTGAAGAGTAATGGCCCCAGGACTGATCCCTGAGGTACCCCACTTGTGACTTGCATCTCATCTTACTGTATACCATTTACCACCACTCTTGGTTTTCTGCCCACCAACCAGTTTGCTACCCAGTTGAACAACTTCGGACCCACCCGAGCCTACCCAACTTATTAATCAATCTTCTATGTGGCACAGTATCGAAAGCTTTGCTGAAGTCAAGGTAGGTGACATCAACTGCACCACCTTGGTCCACCACTCTGGTTACCCTGTCAAATATATCTATGAGATTAGTTTGACAGGACCTTCCTGTTGTAAATCCATGCTGTCTTGGATCCTGTGCTCCTATGGATTCTAGGTGTTGCACTATCATAGAAACATAGAAACATAGACGTTGATGGCAGATAAGGACCGCAAGGCCCATCCAGTCTGCCCATTTCTTTTTCTACCTTATGAAAGTGCCATTGGCCTTTGCTCTGTCAATGGCCTATCTATTCATACTCATCTGTATTGCTCCCTTATGCCTATTCCATGCCTGTTTGAAGCCTTGCACTGTATTCATATCCACCACTTCCTGAGGTAGGCCGTCCCATGCACCCACCACCCTTTCTGTGAAAAAAGCTTCCTCACATTAGCCCTTAATTGACCTCCCTCTAATCACATGCTGTGTCCTTTTGTTCTGCTATTTTTCTTACATTGAAACTTGTTAGACTCTTTCACCTTATTAATGGCCTTAAGGTGTTTGAATGTTTCAATCATATCACCTCTCTCCCTCCTTTGCTCGAGGGTATAACTATTAAGCTCAGTTAATCTGTCCTCATATGTTTTCTGTTGCAGTCCCTGCACCATTTTGGGTGCCCTTCTCTGAACTGCCTCAATTTGATTAATGTCCTTGCGAAGGTGTGGCCTCCAGTACTCCAGCTGGGGCCTAACAAGTGTTTTGTAAAGAGGTTTTATTACCTCCCTCTTCCAACTTGTGATACCCCTACTAATATACCCCAACATCCCTCTAGCCTTACCTACTGCTTTAGTGGTCTGCTTGGATGATTTCAGGTCATTGGTGATGATGACGCTCAAGCCTCTTTCTTCCCTTGTGACTGCCAGCAACTCCCCTCCCAGCCTTTAGGTGGCTTCAGGGTTTCTTCTTTCACTAATGTATCTACAGAAACTCTTGTCCCCTTTTTTTACTGTTTGTGCTAGTGTTTACTTGGTTTGGGCCTTTGCCTGCCTTACTGCCTTCCCTGCTTCTCTTAGAGAAGTTTCGTATGCCTCCATATCTTTGTCCTGCTGCATTCCGTTATATTTCCTGAAGGCCAGGCTTTTGGCTATGACCTTTTCTGCTACTGTTTTTGAGAACCAAAGTGGTTTCCTCCTTCTTTTGCTCTTGCATTTCTCTCTAAAACAATGGGATGTTGCTTCAAGTATTGCATTGTTAATGCTTGCCCACTTTGCCTGTATCCCTTCACCTGTATTTCTTCTTGCCAGGGCTAGCTTAACTCTGTTGACCATCTTATCCAAGTCAGCTCCTCTGAAGTCTCATATTTGTGCCTTGGAATGGGATGATTTTGTTCTAGTCGTCAAATTGAACCATACCATGTGATAGTTACTGATCCCCACATTTACTGATGAAAATAGCATAGAGATGCAATCTTTTTGCCCCATGGCTTTCTGTAAACAATGATTTTTTGTTTGAAACCACAGCCCAAACACCCCCTACAAATATACATCTGTGGTGCCATCTCACACCATGGACCAGGGCCGATTCTACTATTCAGTGGCATCATAAAGGCTGATTTCTTTAGAGAAGAGATAGTGTCCAATACACTGGTGCCTTTCTTGAGCAAGCATTTGCAGATAGGCATCTGCTGTTCCAAGGTTTGATACTGGCAGAGCAATTTGGTCTGGCAGTTTCTTTGTGTTCATGGTGGGAATATACAGTACAGTGTTCTATGTGATTAGTTACACGTGTTCTTTCTGTTGTATAGGTAATGACCCAAAACATGCAGCATCTAGGGTGTACATCAAGGACAAGGGAGTGAACTGGCACAGAATGCCACCTTAATCGTCAGGCTTGAATCCAGTAGGGTTGGTGTGGCATCAGATGAAAAACTACATTTATAGGAATGTTAAGCCAAGGAACTGTGCTCAACTAATATGGGGCATATGATGCTTTTTGAGAAGAGTTCTGACAGTTGATGACTGTAATAAATATATTGATCACATGGATAAAGTGATGCCAGCCATTGTTCATGCAGTGGTTGTGCCACTGTAAAAATATTAAAATTAAACTTTCAATTTCCAGCAGAAAGTGTTTTGCTATTTTTTATATTCCACATTTTTGCTGTGTCAGGATATAACACCTGGCCTGGCAGCATCCTGAGGTGTGATGTCAGGTTTGCTAACTGCAGCTGTCAGGGATGGGTGTCAAAGAGTCTGAATAACTACTAAGTAGTAGCTCAGGATGTGTTGTGGTGTCTTGTTCCAACACCTGGCAGGGAAGCATGCAGAGGTGTGATTTCAGTTCTGCTAATCTTGTCTGTGGGGATGGGGAGAAAACCAAGGTTGTAGAAATCATTATGATGAAGGCATCAGACTGAAGGAAGAAGTACACCAAGAAATATGTCCATGTCCTTACAATCATTGGCATCAAAGAACAGACTGTTCCTCCTGTCTTCAAATGACTTTTGCAATGTGTTTATAGCACCTTAGATTCAGTCATGTATATACATTACGGACCTGTGAGAAAACGTTCTTGATTTCAGTCAAAGTTATATCCCCTGGCCTGCTGATTCATTATGTAATCAGCTGGGAATGGCACAGAGTCTTTCCCAGGATGCATTCCTCCTGCATTCCATTGGGAATGTTACAAAGTATTTCAAAGTGCCCTCTGTCTTCAGTCAATGCTGTATCCCCTGGCCCACTAAATCTTTAAGTAAAAGTACTGCTCACACAGAGAAGGTGCTGCATATTCTGGTTGTAAAGCAGATATTCATAAGTAGGTAAAGATGGACAGGTACAGGATACTTTTTATCCAACATTCTGGTTTTAAAATTGATCACGTGTACTGTACTTTGCTGGACATATGAGGATAACATTTATTTTTACATTTGAATTTGCATCCATGCATATTTTATAAATATGAAAAACAGTTCATTTCTCTGCACAAAGAGCTCAATTATTTCTTAAACTTGTTTTCAAATTGAGAAGAGCTACTGAACAGTGACCCTGGTTGTGTTGTGGTGTCAGGCTCTGGCACCTAGCAGGGCTGAGCATCCTGAGGTGTGATTTAAGGTTCGGTAATCCTTTCAGTGGGGATGGGATGTCATCAAAAAATGCAGTAAGTTTTCTAATTTCTGCTATGAAAGCTCTGCTGTCATGATATCATGCACATCATGTAAACTCTGAAATTCTATGCATTTATCATCTTACTTTCCAGTTAAATGGGGTATGTAGGGTAATGTAAGTAAATGTAATATGTAAACACAGAGAAAGTGTATTGAGTCTGCTTCCTAGACACAAGGTTAAGTTAAATCAAGCCCCAGGGGTGATGGACCTCCAACTGTGATGCAGAAAACAGTGTTCCACATTTACACACTACACAGTCACGCACCACCATGCCCAGTAACATAGTACCTGTTGTATGCTGACGCTGACTCCAGTACCATCTATTGTATTATTGAAGGGGCTGGGATAGGTGCTAATATTTGTACAGTAACTACAATGAGGCAATTGCACTGAACCGTTCCTCTGCTATGCTACTCTGTTGGTTACTGATACTCTTATTGGATGTCTGATGTGTAATGTTGTACTTAACTTTGTTCAAACCATTTTCCCTGAAATGTCACCCCCTCGATACAAATTTCACAGAACGTCTCACCTGCATGAACTTTGACATTCAACTTGTTGTCACGGTCTGATCCAGTACATTGCAACAGAATTTCTATGCAAGTGCATGGTGTGTCAGCAGAGTGTGGGGAAGCTTGGGAGGTGTTCTCCACTTACCTGGACTTCCTGGAGGTGGGGGAGGGCAATCTGGAAGGTGACTGGGCCTGAAGAGGTATGTACAGCACAGACCTGTTATGGGTTTCTGGTGCATTCTTTGTGTGTGTGTGTGTGTGTGTGTGTGTGTGTGTGTGTGTGTGCGTGTGTGTGTGTGAGTGTGTGTTGTCACTGATGTTGTCTCTATCTTTACATCTCCACAGAATTTCCATGGTTTGCTGGCACAGATAGTCCTGGAAAGGTGGGACCAACCCTATGGGTCCACTTTTGTGGTGGTGGCAAGGATACACTAGTGGCCATGGCCACTTTATATTATAGACTTCTTGTGCTGGATGGTGGACAGCTGGGATGCCAACTATAAGGATGATGTGGTAGAGCTGTGGGCCCTGGAGGAGCCATCAAAGATATGTACATGTGGGCACCACTGTATGCTGGCTATATACAGCTGCAGGCTTGCATGTGCAGCCTGCTTGTGACTGTCGTGTGTTCTTCTCATTTCAGCGGTATCATGGTCCACTGCACAGGATGGTGTTGGTGCAAAAGAGGGTACACAGCAATCACACCTAAGGCTTCAAGTGATAATTCAAAGGTGAAGGAGAGGAAATACAAACCTGCTGTAATTTGTCCATCTGTTGATGGGATACTGGTTTTTTTTTGTATAATATATTTATTGAGTGACAGCCAATATATCACAATACTCTGGCATATGCAATTTTCATAAGATTCTGGTACATTGTTTGGCATAATTGTATACATTTATACAAGGTACTGCTTATAAAGAGGAGAAAAAGAAAATGCCTATATCCTGGAGCATTCAGTCTTAAAAAGTTGCTTGTCTCTTACTGTGTTAAAAAAGAAAAATGTAAAAATCTATCTAAGAATTAGGCATGTATGAACAATAAAGTTAACTGTGCTGAGAAACCTCAGCGAAATTAATTGATCTGTGTCTATATTGGTTTTGATCCTCTTATATTCCAATTATAATTTCTGACATTTTCCCCTTAATTCCCTCTGTCTTATTCTTCTTACATTTAATATTTTATCTCATATATCATAGTACACCACTACCTGCCCACAGAGCCCCTGCACCCCCTCCCAGGGTACCAAAGAAGCTTGCCCAGGTCCTTTCAAATCGGTCTTCTTGACCCTTCAGGATATATGTTAGCCTGTCCACTGTTACTATCTGTATTACCAGCCCCTTCCATTGCTCAATGGGATACAGTTTAATCTTGATTACATAAATAAATATTTTTATACTGTACTACGTCTGTCTCCTTTTTATTCCGGCAAACAATGACATGACACCTGCTGTGTCTGCCATACCATATTCAGATGGCAATATGACAGAGTGTTTCCAATGGCCCCTCTCCTCACTGTAATTTGAATCCCTTGGCATGTTGATTTGCTAAGTGTTCATCTGAGAATGTGCCAGAGTGTTTCCAACGGCCCCCTAGCCACACAGAAAACTGCATTCCCTGGCATGTCGATTTAATAAGTGTTCGTCTGGGAATGTGACAGAGCATTTCCAAAGGCCCCTTCCCCTCAATGAAAGCTGCATACCCTGGCATGCTGATTCATTAAGTGTTCATCTGGAAATGTGACAATGGCCCAATCTCCTCAGTTGGGAATGGTACAGAGAATTTTCAAGGGATCCCCATTCTCATTGAAAACCCTGGCAAGCTGATTCATTAACTATTCAGACAGGAATGTGACAGTGTTTCAAAAGGCCAACTCTACTCAGCTGAGAATGTGGCACAGTGTTTCCAAGGGCCCCCTCTCCTTACTGAAAACACAGTCATACTAATCCATTAAGTATTTAGGTGAGAATGTGACATAGTGTTTCCTATGGCCCCTTCTCTTCAGCTGCAGATGTGACAAAGTGTTTCCAAGGGCATCATCTCCTGAGCTGCAAATGTGACAGTGTGTTTCCAAGGGCTCCCTCTCCTCAGCCAGGAATGACACAGAGTGTTTCCAAGGGCACAATCTCCTCAGCTGGGAATATGACAGAGTGTTTACAAGAGCCCCCTCTCCTCAGCTCCCCCCATATTCCATTGGGAATGCCACAGAGTGTTTCATAGGGCCCCCACACCTCAGTAAGATGAGGAAATGTCCCTTCTTATATAGGTTTATCATCCTCATTATACCACATTTTGAGTTACTATGTTCTTTATTTCAGTGATAAAAGGTTGAGAGGTATACACTGCTCCTCAGTCAAAGCTGTATCCCCTGGCCTACAGAATCATTAGTGTTCAGTTGAGAATGGCACAGAGTGTTTGCAAAGCACCCCAATCTACCCCCCCAAGCTATTCCACTGGCAATGGCACAGAGTTGTTCAGATGGTCCACTCTCCTCATACATCAGTGCACTGTTACGAAGTTGTATTACAGTGTTTATTGACCTAGATCACATATTACCTGGTGTGCTTGCACACTGCTGTCACCAGACTCTGCTCAAGGGTGACAGCCACACAGTATAAATGCTGAATAGCAACATCTGCAAGTCACTTGAATAACTTCTGTGTCCCAAAAATTCCAGTATCATAACAAAATGGAAAAAAAAATACAGACTGCAAGTACAATGTCTGGTGCCATGATGCAAAATCTGTGGAAATGGTGATGGCTACCACTGCAGTGAAGTAGATGCTGCTTTAAAAGTTCCTCAGGTCCTTATCTGCTGACAGTTTCTATGTTTATGTTTCTATGTACCATATATTTCTAAATGTGCATTTCACAAGCACACAGAATATTTGGTCCTAAAATACAGCATAAAAAGATTATGTTTTAATCATTTTAGCATTGCCATTTTTCAAAAGATCCAAAATTAATACAAAAGGCCACCTTTCTAGCCACTATATAAAACTATTGTGACAAGGCATCTAAAGTGGAGGGGAAGCAGGCCTTTCTCTGCTAAAGGACCAGGAAATTGTGTCACAAATGCAAGCAGTGGAGCGCAATCCAATCACGTCCTCTCTAAGAACCCAATGCCTTTTGGGGGAATAAAGCTACATTATTATAAGGAGGCAGAGGACCAGTTACATGACACAAAAAAAGTCTCAAAAGTTAAAAAAAGGTTATTTAGAAAAAATATTTATTTTAGGAATTACAAAGGAAATAATAGTAATTTCAAAAGAAAATAGCCATATCATCTAAAACAATCATATCTAGCTTCCACGATATAGTCCATAAATTGCTGCAAAAATATCACTACAGAAAATAGCAGCAGGTAATAATGTTCAGAAGGTCTTATCTTTTCCTCCTTTGAATGTTTGGACATGTAGCTAGAAAGCCTCCAAATCATTCAGGTTTATTAGGCCAACTCTGGCAAATCACAGCAGACTCCTGTCAGTATCCCTCAGCTTTCCTCCTCCAGCAGCTTGTTCCTCCATCACCATCGGCACAGATCTCAGGCCATTTTCAGATCTCTGAGGCTCTCCTCAGGACTTTCACAGCCATGTTTCCAGCTCTGTAGCTACTCCACAGTTCTTCCCACAGCATTACGCTGTGGCACCACCTTCGCATCTACCTTCTTTCCAGCAGTAGGGCAGGTTTCCACAAGTCTCTGCTTTGAGCTAAGGGGATCAAAAACATGGTCACCGGTGGGAAACACAACAAAATAGAATAGAATACAACATAATCAGTAAAATTAGAATGACAAGAATGGCATACCATATGAAAAACAATCAGGCATAAAAGTGTAAGTCACCTCTGCTACTCCTCAACAGCTCAGACTCTAGCAACGATCTAGCCCATACCATATCCTTATACATCCATAGTATCAGACTGAACTTGCTCACGGTCAGGAAGAGGTTAAATCTTTTATATGGTCTTAGCAGATGTTTGCCGGACCCATTGTTCTCCCAGGCTAAGTATAGTCATCTTTGACTGTACTTAGCCCAGGCAAGCAAGGGACCAGCAAATAAAAGATCAGAGCTTACAAAAACTAACATGCACTGCAGGCTACTGAATCTCCCACTATTGCAGCTCTCCTGTGATTTCAGCTGCAGGGAATTCTGGGATTTGTAGCTTTCAGAAAATGTCAGCAAGAAAGCAGAATAGTCTCACACAATCTACTATACTGCAATAAAAAGAAAGTAAAAAAAAATGTTTTGTACACAAAGTGAAACTGGCACCAGCCTGGCATTTGGGGTCCTTACTGTAGACTGTTCATCCTTAAAGACATGAAAATACTTTATTTGCCTCATATCAGAATATCTAATAGGCTAAGAATCTTCAACTCCTGTGTGATAAAGGCATATTGGAAGTGGTTAACTACCTCCATGTAGGCATGGTAAAATGCAGTGGAGATGCTATATTCCAGCAATCTCTGCTACAGATTATTCATGTTTCTCCAAATGTATTCTTTACTCAATTCAGATATCTACATAGTTCTTTTTTTTTAATTGCTGGAGTCAGAAAAGGGTAAAGATAATTAAAGAAAGCAGTGGAACAGCATTTCAAAGCAAAATGACTTATTATGCGCACTTACAGTATTACTGAAGGCTTAAGCTACCCTTAAATCATCTCCAATATGTGTTAATTATTGTTTAAACATAAGTTCTGACCAGTATACAGTTTTCAAGATAAACTGACAATATTTCATTCCTTTCCATCTATTCACAAAAAATAAATTTTGAGGTTTGAAAGCAAGTATCAGATAAAACCATGAATCCACAGAAGCCAACAAATTGTATATCCCACATCATACATCAGTTAGAGTTTATAAACAACTACAGTGAATAACCCTGTAATTAAGAGAGATGGACATTTAGAACCACATAATTACAAGTTTTACCAAACTATATCTGAAGTGTACTCATATTTTTGTGTGACATTTGAATATTCATACTTTTGCAAAATGTATTCCAATGTACACTCTGTCATTTGACACTTTAATAATACAGATCAAATTCATAACAGTTTGTGTCAGTCTTTCCAGGAAATCCAATGCCCCCCCCCCCACACACACACACACCCACACCCACACACACACACACACACTTTTAGGCTTTAACTGCTATCAATATGCAATTGGCTGGAGTTCTAGCCATGTTAGCATTTTTTATACCCTTCCTAGCAAATGCAAAATGGATATTTGTCTCAGTGATAGGGGTTTCACCTTAAGGTATATGTGAGTGTGTGTGTGTGTGTGTGTGTGTGTGTGCTGAAAAAGCATGGTAATTTAACAGAAAGTCCCAACCCAAAAAATCAGAATCAGAAGTTCTCTTAAACAAGTTCTTCATATACATTTTCTCTTAACTGCACATTTCTATTGTTCTCAGAGATCCAAGCATTTTGGATAAATTATCCACTCAGGCTGCCATCTGCTAGAAAATAATACTACTGGCAGTAATCATTATTTGCTCCTATATCAATCTATTCCAGAATGATTATATATGATAGTTGTTATACAACCAATCATTCTATGTGATAAACTTGATAATCAGAAGTCAGATAGTCACTGTATAGGATACCTGTTATCCAACCAATCATTCAATCTGATAAACTTGAAAATCAGAAGTCAGGTAGTTACTAGATGCCCTATATATTTAAAATTGTCACATCAGGTAGTTTCTGTCTGCTTTGGTGTTCAGGGGTAGCAGCTTATTTGGGTGAGTATTATTGAGCGGCTCAGTATGAGTGACTCAGTAATATCGCTTCCATGTAGAGCGAGCAGGGAAAAAGAGCTCTGAATATGTATACCAAGTGTAGTGCTGAGGGATACGCACTACACTCATGAGGCAGAGGATAAGAGGAACTATTTGGCCAAGCCCTGCCAAGCTAGTCGTGTGGTGTAGTGGCTTGAGCCACTTCTCCTGGAGCCTGTGGTGCTGGGTTTGGACCCTGGTGCAAGCAAATGTTTTGATTTCAGGAGGAGTTTCTATTTTTTCTAAGTCCACTCCCCCTGGAGTTGAGAATCCTTATTTTGGGTGGTGTTGGGGCATTGCCCCCCACATAAAAAAGGAGTATTGTGTATTTTTAGAGGACCATCACTATCTGTGGCAGTCTCTCTAATGGGAAGTCACCCTTTTGTCATGGACAATTCCTTCATCACTCTAAAGAGCCCTTATCACATAAAACCGTGCTCAGGTGTCAAATAGAACTACATATCAAACTATCCTGATAGTCATCTTCTGTTGAAAAACTCACTACCCAATCAATTACTATCCACTAATACTATTGCACTGAAACTTGCCTAAAAGGCATAACATAGAAGCATAACATAATCAATTAGATTATTGTCCAAAGGATCATGTTTAATTATTACCTATGGCTGTGGCACAGGCAATAGGAAAACAGCTAGTTGAAGAAACCTCTATGAATCCAATGCCATAAAGCTCACCATTTCCTCCAAGAGATGCTGCACTGTAGATGGCATTATATACCTGGTTGTTAAATTGAAAAATCATCATTAACTGTCAAATTCTTCCTGGCCTTGGACTGCAGGGGGTTGAGTGGGTCAAGTAGGTGAAGGTCTTAAACCCCAAAGGAGTCTAGGCCTCTCGGTACATGAACATCTTCTGCGTGCTGGCCAAGGTTTGGAAAGCTCATTGGCTGTAAAGCAGTCATACTCTATCCTTCTGGCATGATAAATTGTTTTGTTGTGGTAGTTCTAACCAGAGCTGTACAATATTATTTTATTTTTGTTATCCCCATTGCTCCCTGCCCTCCAACAATTGGGATCGTTATAGGTGCATCCTTCCTCTAGTGTGGAGAACTAGTAAGTGGCAGCTTTTAAAACAGACACCATCACTTTCTGGGGTCTGTATGCAAGCTTGGAAGCCAATGTCCCTCCTTTCTAGGAGCAGAGTGCCTCACCTCTGTGAGGCCAATTTGTTTAATACCTGTCAAACTGATTTCCTAGCCCAGGTCATCCTGATGGTATAATGACACACTGCTGCTTTGTTGTTGGGATGGCTCTCTGTTTGCTACATAGTGAAGAAAAGTTTTCATCTTTTATTTTTCCCAGGGGGCATATAATGCATTTTGAGGTAAGACTGATGATGCTATGTATTCAATGGTTATGCTGTATTTCTTACAAAAATGATTTGTAAGGTAACAGCAACACTTTGTATAAGGTGGAACATATGCACTGCTGGTCCTTCAGAGGAGACGATACATCACGGTCCATGTGCCTCTTCTGGTGGTTGTTCAGGAGGATACTAAAGATCCCCCATTGCACTGTTCTTAAACAGTAGGTAAATTTTCCCAGTACTTTGGCAAGATATCCCCATTCACTAACCCACCAACAAATTCACTTGGTTTACTATTACCCAGTTTGCATCTTGACATGGAGAATAAGAGAGCTGTTATTTAGTATGCTGGTGCAGGCTGGCTGTCGTGTTCCACACCAGAGCTGGGTGTACCTTAGTGATTGGCTGACATGGAACTGTGCACTGATAGGTAATCAATTTGAAATGCTTGTGTGGAAGGCAGTTTATAAATGGTATGGCATATAAACTAAAGTGTTCAATTAAAAAAAAGCTGATGAAGGCAAAATACAGAAGCTGATTGGTCTTTGCTTTCTTCTTGTTCTCCTGACATTTACAGATTATAGTAAATGACTAAATACTAAATAAGATCACAAATAGTTTACTCTGACTTTTTCATTAAAATACCTCTAATAATGGCAAAAGGATATGGCATTGAGTGGTTATCTTGCTTACCTTCATGTGATCTCTTCTTACTCCACCCCTTCCCTTTTCCTACTACCTGCTACACCTTACCTTCTATCCATCTGTCCATTAATCTGCTCATCCCTCCATCCCTCCCTTCCTCCCTCCTCACCTTGTGATCCTTCACTTTCCCATTCATATCCCATTTCTTTTCCTTCTTCCTTCCCCCAGGTCCCTTGTTTCTGCCTCTCCAACATTTTCTCAAGTGCCACAGCAGATGTCATCAGTTTATTTATCAACAACCAGGTAAAATGGACTGAGACCTGTGCTCCTTTTTCAACAACATCTGGAAAATTGCAGCTGAATACAATACGTCAACTTGACTCATGCATGACAGCAATGCAGTCCGTGAGAGCTAGAAACAAAGAAACATAAAATCTGACAGCAGATAGTGACTGTTTGGCCCACCCAGTCTGCCCATTTTCCCTACCTACTGTAATACAGCAAACCCTACTTGGTCTCCAGCTTTACCCTCCCTTTCATAAGCATTGAGAATCCCTTATGCCTATTCCATGGGTTCTTGAATCCCATTACAGAGTTTACCCTGACCACCTCCTCTGGGAGGCTGTTCCAGGCATCCACCACTCATTCTGTGAAGCAGTACTTCCTCACGTTTCCCTCTGGATGTACCCCACTCCAGCTTCATAGCATGACCCCTTGTTCTTGAGGATCTTTTTTTCTGAAGAATGTTACCTTCTTTTACCCTATTTATACCCATAAGATCTTTGAAAGTCTCTATCATATTCCCCCTCTCTCTCCTTTCCTCATAGATGTACTTATTGAGGTTATTCAGTCTGTCCTCATACAGCTTTTGATGCAGGCTCTGCACTATTTTAGTTGCCCTCCTATGGGCAGCCTCTACTCTGTCTATGTCTTTCCTTACATGTGGTTTCCAGAACTGGACACAGTACTTTAGGTGAGGTCTCACCAGTGATTTATACAGCGGTATCACCACCTCCCTCTTTCTGCTGGTGATACTCCTCCGTATGCACCCTAGCATCCCACTGGTTCTTCCCACTTCCTTGTCACACTGTTTGGCCACCTTTAGGTCATCAGATATGATTACACCCAGGTCTCTTTCCTGTTTGCTGGTCGCTAGTACTACTCCCCCCATTTGTACTCTGCCCCTGGGTTTCTGCACCCACAGTGCATGATTTTGCATTGCTTCACATTGAAACTAAATTGCCACACCCTTGACCACTCCTCAAGCTTTCTTAGATCTTTATTCATTGTTTCCACCCTCTATGGAGTGCCCACCCTATTGCAGATCTCATTGTCATCTGCAAAAAGACATACCTTCCCATGTAGCCCCTCTTCAGAGTTGCTAATAAAGACATTAAATAGGACCAGTCCCAGTACTGATCCTTGTGTCACTCCCACTGGTCACCTTTCCTTCCTTGGAGTGAACTCTATCTACCACCACCCTCTATCGCCTATTCCCCAACCAAATTCTTACCCAGTTTACCACCTTTGGACCCACTCCTAGGCTGTCCAGCTAGTGTACGAGTTTCCTATGTGGAACAGAGCGAAAGGCCTTGCTGAAATCTAGGTAGGCCAGATCCACAACTCCACCCTAATCTAATTCCCTGGTCACCCGATCAAAGAACTCTATCAGGTCTGTTTGACAAGATCTCCCCTCAGTGAATCCATTCTGCCTCAGATCTCATAAGCCACTGTTTTCAAGATATTCCACAATGCTTTCTTTCAGTAGTGATTGCATTAATTTCCCCACCACCAAAATCAGGCTAATGAAAAACAACAAAAAGCAGTGTTACACATGAGGCTTTCAAAATGTTACAATTTATTCAAAGCATCCACATAATATCCCTAGCACTCTGAGTGAACAGTCCCTCTTCATCAGATGAAGAGGGATTGAAGCACCAGGGATATTAAGTGGATGCTTTGAATAAATTGTAACATTTTGAGAGTCTCATGTGTAGCACTGCTTTTGTTGTTTTTTGTTTGCTTGCCAGTATGGTTCACCTGCTTCACACAGTGACCATTATCGCATGGGGTGTTGTCAGTTCCACCAAAGTCTGGCTGACTGGCCTATAATTACCAGCCTCCTCCCTGCTACCACTTTTGTGAAGTGGGACTACATCTGCCCTCCTCCAGTTCTCTAGGACCACTCCCATATCCAGTGAGTGATAGAACAGCACTGTCAAAGGTACAAACAACACCTCTCTGAGCTCCCTCAATATCCTTGGATGTATCCCATATGTCCCTATTGCCTTGCCCATGTTCAGATTTGCAAGTGCCTTCAGAACTCTCTCCTCTGTAAATGGACTAGTGTCCACTTCCCTACATTCATTGAACCTGATATTTATCTGAGGTCTCTCACCTTCCCTTTTCTCAATGAGCAATGAACAAAAGAATTCATTCAGGATGTCTGCTTTTCCCTTGTCCCTTTCCACACACACCCCTTCCCTCCATAGCCTTATAATCCCTCCCCTGTCCTTCTCCTTTCACTTACATACCTGAAAAAATGCCTTGCCTCTTTCATTATTGCTTGAGCTATTTTTTCTTCCATTCACGCCTTTGCATGCCTAACTGCTTTCACTGTTTCCCTCTGCTTCTCCCGATACACTTCCAAATTCCCCTCCCTGTGCATCTCCTTATACCTTCTGAATGCTAACTTTTTTGCCCTTACCTTCCAAGCCACCTCTTTTTCCTCTTGCTTTTGCTTACTTGCCTGACACAGAGGTTTGTTAATTTCATTATCCCTGCTTTTAGTTTTTTAGTTTAATCAAATTGAGTCAGTCCAGAGAAGGGCAACCAAAATGATGCAGGGACTGCATCAGAAAACATATGAGGACAGATTAACAGAGCTCAATATGTATACCCTAGAACAAAGGAGGGAGAGAGGTGATATGATCAAAACATTCAAACACCTTAAGGGCATTAACAAGGTGAAAGAGTCTAACATGCTTCAATATAAGAAAAATAGCAGGACAAGAGGACACAGCATGAGATTAGAGGGAGGCCTATTAAGGGGTAATGTGAGGAAGTTCTTCTTCACAGAAAAGGTGGTGGATGCATGGAATGGCCTACCTCAGGAAGTGGTAGATATGAATACAGCACAGGGCTTCAAACAATCATGGGATAAGCATAAGGGAGTGATACAGATGAGTATGAATAGATAGGCCATTGACAGAGCAAAGGCTGATGGCACATTTATAAGTTAGAAAAAGAAATGTGCAGATTGGATGGGGGCCTTGCGGTCCTTATCTGTCATCAACTTCTATGTTTCTATGCTTCTGTGTTTCCATACTTGTCCACTGTTCCACCACTCAACCCAAGTTCACTCCCCCCCACCAGGGCATCCCTAAGGCATTCCTCCATCTTTGTAAACTTGACCCTCTTGAAGTCCAGGACCTTTGCCTCTGTGTGATTTGCTTCTGTCACAGTTCTTATATTGAACAACACCATATGGTGATCACTGGTTCACAGGTAGCCACCCACCATGATGTCTTTGACACTGTCCCCATTGTTGAGTACAAGGTTCAATATTGCTCCCTCATGAGTGGGCTCCCTTACTAGTTACCTGAGGAATGCCCCCCTGCAGGGATTCCAGTATGTCACTGCTCCTAGCTGAAGCTGCAGCTGGGATGCTCCAGTCTACATCCGACAGATTGAAGTCCCCAACTAGCAGCATCTCCCCTGTATTTTACCATCTTTTGGATGGCTTCCATCAGAACCTTATCCATACCTCCCATGCTGGTGGTCCATAGGTCACTCCCGAATGAACAGCAGCTCCATTCCCCATCTCTAGGGTGACTCACAGTACCTCCTCCACTCCCTGTGTTCCCTGTATCTCTGTTGCTTTTATACTATCCCTCAACTAAAGAGCCACTCTTCCCCCTTTCTTACCCACCCTATCTTTCCTGAATAAGGTATAGCCTGGTATGGCTATGTCCCAGTCATGTTTCTCATTGCACCATGACTCGGTAATGGCGACAATGTCCAGGTCAGCTTTCGGTCATAATGGCCACTAGATCCGGGATCTTATTTCACAGACTTCAAGCTTTTACACACATGGCCTTCTAAATTCTGCTACCATTCTGCTTATCAGCCCTCCTTTTCCACTTTGCCTTCTCTCCTTACCCCCTATGCCCTCATTTTCACCCCTTTTATTCCTACAGTTTTGTTTTTCTTGTTATCAGGTACTCTTGGGGATTTGCTTCCTTTATGGTTCTCCCCACTGACTATTTTAGCTTGCAGTGGGGGGCCTTGCTTTCTTGAGCTACCCCACTTGACTAGTTTAAATGCTCTTCTATGTAACATTTAAACCACTCACTAAGGACTTGTGTTGCCCTCCCAGATGGATGCAGGCTATCTCCCTTGTACAGGCCTTTATCCCTCCAGGTGAGACCCCAGTCCCCAATGAGACCAAATCCCTCCCCTCTGCACCACTCCTTCAACCATTGATTTAAGCTCCTGGTATGGATTACCCTCTCAACCCCCCTGTCAGAGATAGGCAGTACCTCAGAAAAGGTCACTGAGTGTGCTACAGTACCTGCCTAAGACTCCTCCAAACTCCCAGAACTCCTCCTGCACTATCCTAATCTTGTCCCTAGCCAGATCATTAGTCACCAGGTGGACAATGACATTCAGTTCTCCCTCCCATCCTGCTGCCCAAGCTAACCTCAGGATCCACTTTCTATCTCTCTCCAAGCCATGGTGCTGAGCAGGCACCTTACCTTCCAGTCCCCAAATCTATCACCCTCACAATGAAGTTCTCCATCAGAAGCTGCTTCTTCCTCCTCCTCCTCCTCTGGGGTCCTCTGCCACCCTCCTTGGGGACTCCATTATGGAAGTCCCCTAAAACCTCCCAGGTCACTACTATGGGTGCCTCACTGAGACAGTCCTGCTCTTCTAGGAAGACGTAGGAATTGTGTAGTGGTTCCATTGGGGGGGTGCCTCTGACCCACCACCCTCACCCTTCCTGAGCCCACCATTGTCCAACTGCTCCTCCTCACCCTTAGCACCCTTTGAGGCAACAGTGGTAGACCTGGTGGTCCCTGGGTGAGGGAGGAGGCCCCAGAATCCCAGACAGCTTGGCCTGGAGTCTAGCAACCTCCTCCTTCAGCACACAGAGGTGCATGCAGATGGGGCAGCAAAACAGTTTCTAGAAAGTGTCCCTGAAAACTGCTTCCCCACAGCCACTGCACTGCACTATTCCCAACATATCTATTTACTACCCTGCCTGTTTTTGTTTTTGCTTCCTTGCTTACTTTGAACCAGCTTTTGCCCATACCCTAGATAGGGTGTTACATCTATTCTCAGATTTATTTGTGACTCTAGCTAACTTCAAACTCTTTTATACCCCTACCCCAGATAGGATTTTTCACTTATTCCCTAATTTTTGTGTGCCACTAACTCTCCCCATGCACACGCAGTGTGAGCTCCAACATTAGTTTAACAGTACACTTACTACAATTGTGCGAAAAGTGGTATTTGTCATTCTCCACCAACTATTTGCAATTAACAATTACCCAGATAAGTCTGACAAAATAACTTGATCCTAGATTAGGTTCACCTCACTCCCATCCCTATGCTTACCTAATATCCTGTCATAATGTGAGCTACCCTAGAATGAGATTAGCTTGAATCTCCTTTCAACCAATTACTACTACTATATGGCTAATTAAAGTAGGGCATTATCAACTGATCCAAGAAAGGGATCAGCAGCAAACCCATTAATATGTTTAGCTGTGCTCTAAGGAGTAAATTAAATACAAGGTAACATTGAGTATTAAGATAAACAGTCTGTTACATTAACTAACTTTGCTAACTACAACAATTAGGATAAGTTTACAACCTACAATAATTAAAATATTAGGTTAACGTTTAGCAGAAAGTAACAGAAGTATCCCAATAGGAGGTACATTGCACAATAATTAAACTTGTGTATTCTTAATCGGAAGCAGTGTACAGTATGGTGAGAGCAGAAAACTATGCCTGCTGAGTTTTGTTATGTGGAGGTATTGCCTAAAGTCCGTCTTCTGTATTGCTCTGATCATTGGCGGCTTTGGTCGGTGTTTGGGGTTACAATATTGAGTGGAGATTAGGGAGATTATGAACTCCTTTACTTAAAAATAAAAATCGTGTGCTTGTCAATTTGGAGGTTCTGAATGGATGTGGAAGGTTCTACAAAATACATTATCTGAAGTTACACTGACCAATCTGCTTGTTAGACGCTCTCGATATAAACTATATTTCTCCGGAGCTCTTACAGTGACTTCTTTATAAAGACTGTTTTTTGAAGGTTTTTTTGTGGGAAAAAAACATATAGGGTGGAATATTCAGACTGCTGTAGGCTGTGGCGCAAGCCTGGGCGCAGCACAACTGGGATGTGCCAGGGCACTGACAGGGTGATATTCAATGGTGCTGCGCCATGGCTCAGCACCATTGAATATCGCTCCATGGCCACCCGCATAGTGCATGGTGCAGTGGCACTGCACCAGTGCAAGTGGCCAGAGACTAGCAGGGGGATGCACTAGTGCAAGTGCCATTGCGCTAGGTGCATCAACTACGATATTCAGTGGTGGACATGCAAATTGGGCCATAATGCATGCAAGGCACAAATGGGGCCATTTGCATGTCATTATGGCCCTATTTGCATGCAGGTGCACCGATCCCCAGCGACTTGGGCCTGGCACCCTGCCAGGTAGCAGCCGTCGAGGACCGAGGCCCCCTGCCCCCACAGGTAACGTGCTCCAACATCCGATCACGGGCCATAAATAGTAAAAAACTCCCTGGTGGTCCAGTGTACCTCTCTCCTTGCCCGATCGTGGGCTGTAATAATATTTAACCTCCCTGGTGGTCCAGTGGACCTCTCGCCTTGCCCGATCGTGGGCTTTAGAAATGAAGAACCTCTCTGGTGGTCCAGTGGACCTCTCTTCTTGCCCAATCGTGGGCTGCAATAGGAAAGAACCTCCCTGGTGGTCTTGTGGACCCATCCCCCTGCCCGATCATGGGCTGGGTTTACCTGGTGCTGTCACAATCTATGGCTGTTTGGATTTTCAGTGTTGGTGTATGTATAATTTGGTATCTGGACATGTATCAATAAATATTGGTGGAGGATTTCTTTTTTGGCTCCAACTGCTTTTCTTTTGTGGTACACCACACCTGTCATCATGGAGTGCAAGTCTTGTCTTGAGAGTGTGCTGTTGGAGCTTACAGTGGGGTTAATCACCCCAGACCCCCACCCTGGTGAGGGATGCACTTCCCAGTTTCTTTTGATGTGAACTATGATGTCAGTGCAGTGACATGGGTGCCAGTGAACTTGTTGGCATTCTGTGGGGCAAATGAAGTGGACTTTTACAGCTGATGTTTCCCAATAGAGCACATTTTGTCAAAACCAATTTCAGGGATTCCTTGGAGCAGTACTTAGCAGCACTTGATAATATCTAGCAATGAGCTCAGTTGAGTCAGTAGTGAATGATACTGTGGAGTCCCCATTGATCTGTTTGACTGTGACAGATAATGTAGCAAAATGGAAAGAATCAGCTAAACAACGTTTGGTGACCACCAATAAAAGTGCAGAAGACGGTGAGTTAAAATCTCTTTTCTTAACATTAGAATACCAACTGTTCCTTGAACCAAATATCACCTATAAAATCAGTAACCTGGAACAATACTTAGAATGTACAATTGCACCACAGGAGTTAAGAGTAACTGTTACCCCATCTGGCAAACATGAGGAGTTTGAGTCCAAATCTGAAAGAGAGGAGTTTGCAGCTAAGTGCTCCCAGAAATTCATTCAACTCATAATAAAAAATGACACAAAAAGACACCAGAAACGTACTAAAGAAATGTTGGAAAGCAAAAAAAGTTTGAAAAAGTTTCTGAATCACCCTGAACTTGAAAAACTTGATAAAGAGCTCAAATCAAAATTACAAAACCATGAGGCTGATTTGATAAAACACAAACAAAATAAATGTTATAATGTGGACTATCAAGAGGGCAACATTTTCTTCTGGTGACAATTTAAAACAAATAGATCTGCATCTTGGGGCAGATCTCAGTCACCTTCCAGACATCAGTAAAAATTCAGGAGAAATCAGAATAAAAAGAGATGTAATAGTAAAACTATGGATAACTCAAAAAATTCTGCGGTCTCTAACATAAGCCCCAGAATCACCAACAGCATGTACTTTTTGTGAGATCAGTCAGCAAGTACATTGATCCAAAATACAGCGGCTCAACAGTCAAAAAATAAAAAAAGCAAACCCGGAGGGGCAAGAGAGGGGGACCAAAAGCCCAACTAGGCCAAAAACAAGGCGTGGCAAGAGATTAATCCCTCACAGCACATTTTGACGGAACATCAATGAATGGTTCTAGCTAAAGATTTGTCCTTTGTACCTTGCCCCAAACCAAATGAATTTAAGATTAATGTGGATCTGGAGAAATTCTTTTTTTTTGTTTATATAGGTGTTTATCCTCCCTGGCTACAGTGGATGAGAACTCCAATTCTGCAGGTTTCAGCACTCCCCTCCACCATCTGTAGTGTCCCTGGAGATTCAACATGCAGCTCGGGCCCCCAAGGATTGCCCCACATAGTGGAGTTGGGAGGGGAAGGGCCATCCCCCGTGCCTGAAATCCAGTCTGTTGCCGCAGACTGTCCCAGTGACTAGGCAGATGGGGATGCGGTAAATGGGCATCCTATGTCCTTTCTGTGCCATCCATTTTCCTCCTGGTTTTCTCCCCTCTGCCCCAGTTGTGTTTTACTTGAGGAGTGCATGTGCTTTGAGATGTGCATGCATCCTGAGACCATGACTCCCTTCTCCACCGTCTGACTTACATCTGCCTCCTGATGTTTTTGAGGGCTTACCATCAGGCCTCCACTTGGTGGCAGCCAACAGCCGTGCAGCCATCCTCCCCAATCTGGGAGAGGAAAGCTGCCTGGTGGCCACTCAATCCTCTACAAACCCTCCACCTCAGCATATCTCCATCAGCACATGCTCATTCCTGAGCCTGGGTCACTGGCATGACAGGAGGTAAGGTGTCTGGTGCCTTAGCCCTCCATGCCACTGGACTGGCATACGGAGAAATTCTTTAGACACATTCATTTAAATGTCCATTTTGCGAAGAACCCCACCTAGCAGGAAACAATGGGATTTTTATCTAGTGGCCTCCATGATACTGGATTTTTCAGTACAATGCAACATTCTGGTCAGACTTAGGACTCATGGGACTGGCAGAACATTTCTGAACTAGAATTCCTGTATGGTGATGGTGAACAATAGGAACATTGTAATCTCAATATTAATTTGTATAGTTTAAATAGGATTGATTTGTGTAACATAAGAAATCATGTTTGTCTCCAAAATTGAATTTCTGCCCAACAAGTACTAATTTAGTCATAAATTCATGCAGGAAAACTGTATTGTATGATGCTGAAAAGTTGCTAGCTAAGGGTAAAAAAGCCTTATAATAACATGTCCCCAGATGACGTTAAAGTGCTTAAAGAACTCGATACACTACCTGAAGTGGTATTTAAACCAGCAGACAAGGGGAGGGGTAACATAGTCTTGAAGGATAGGGAGTTCTGTAAACAGAAAGTGCTTGATTTGCTGTCATATACGGAAAATGTGTAAAATTGTGATCTAACCCTCACTCTAACTTTAAATTAGAACTGATAATGATCCTGGAGAGGGCAAAATGGGGGGGGGATTCAGACAGAGAATTCAAGTATCTATTGCCACAGTCACCTATTACCCCCACATTGTACATAATCCCTAAAATCCAGAAATATTTGCACAACTCTCCAGGGAGACCCATTGTTTTGGGGGTGGGAACTCTAACAAATAAGTTGTGTGAGTTCATTGATTTTTTTCAGAAGAGGAGTGTTAGCTGTTTAGGCTCATACGTGCATGACACCATGCACATACTTTAGAAGTTTAGCACTTTTATTTGGTGTGATGATTATAACTGCTAACTATAGATGCAGAATCTTTATATACATCTGTTAAACATCAGGATGGTCTTACAGCATGTGAGCATTTTCTTCTCTGGAATGTACTTAAAGACATTAGGGCCACTTATCTTGCTCTGGAAGGACTGGAATTTGCACTGACCCAAAAATACTTTTAATTTGATTCAGAATTCTACTTACAAAAATGTGGTACTGTCATGGGGGCTGCCACGCCTCTCAACCTCCAGCTTCACAAATCAGAGACAAAGCTTAAACAACCAGAGACAAGGGATTAAAATCAGGGCTCATATTAAAGAAATGGTTATATACTCTCAGGAGGCTAGTAAAATAAGGTTATTAATTTAAAATACATTTTCTGAAGAACAAGTATGTAGCTTAAGATATGACCTTATTTTATGCTTGCAATTCCCTCCTCCCCATCCCAGTTCAGAGACACTAATTTTAGAAGGGACAACAAAAATCAGGAACAGAGAAGAGGCATGGGGATGCCATGGCCCAATCCGGTCTACCAACGCAAGGGTGAAACCCTGTCGGTGAAATCCCCCACAGTGACATTTTCGACAAGTTTTGAAAATGTCACTGAGGGGGACTCGCTGGTGAAATTTCATCCTTTTGCAGTGTGTCACCCCGCCTTTCATGTTAACTCTGACTCAGAATAAACGATCTTTAGAAGGGGGTTCAGTGGGCACAGCCCCCCATTAGAAAAACAGACTGATGTCTGACAGGCAAAATTTTACCTGTCAACATCGGGGATATCTCTATGCTGAACATCAACAACAATGTTGTCGCATTGGCATAGTTAAACCACCCCATTCTATGTGCATTTATTTGTGAGGCTATGGGAAAAAAATATATATTTTCACTCCAAACTCCAATCCATTCCACAAGAACATAGTAAAATGATGTTGTTTTATTGAGAATGTAATTTGTGTAAGATCATGTTCAATCAAGGAGGTGGATGATTTCATGACCTGGCTTAATGTAAACACCATTAACATCAGATTCACACATAAATTAGACCATAATCAAATTGACCTCTTGGACATCACCCTGATGCACAATAGCAACAATCAGATAATATCCACAGGATAAAGGAAACCTAATAAGCGCCCATCATAGATTTTTAAAAAGATCTATTACTTACAGCAAGTATTTACGTCTAAGATGTAATTGCTCTGAATAAGAGATTTTTATTATACAACCGGATGAGCTAAGAGCAAGGTTTCTAGAAAGGGGGTATAGTACAGGTAATTTGGATGAAGCCTTCAAGAGAGCAGAAAGATTAGAGCATAAGGAGCTGCTCACACCAAAGATTAAGGCACCATCTGAACAAAATATTGTAAGTTTTGTTATGGAATTTAATCATAAAACAGGGAGAATAGGCAATATAGTCACCAGATATTGGCCTATTCTCATGAGTGGCTCCATACTAACACCTCACATTGGGGATAAACCCAGGGTTTTATTCACCAGAGGGCAGAAATTGAAGGATAAAATAGTTTTTAGCCAGTTCCAATGAATAACCCACAACCTCAATCCTGGTTACCAATCAGACACCCTGGAATGTATAAATGCGGTAACTGTACAGTATGAAATTTTTGCCAGCAGAGAACCACATTTCAATCACCAGAGAGCAAAAGAATAGTGCAAATTCACCAGTTTATTTTGTGTGTTACCACATTTATTGTCTATGCCATCTGGTGAGATTGCAATAAATTATATGTGGGCAGAAATGTTAGACAATTAAAGCTGCAGATCCAAGAACATTTAAGGGACATTAGAAATGTCAGCTTGAAGAGCCCAGTTGCAGAGCATTTTTTGCTATGCCACAATAGTGATCCCAGTACTTTAAAATTCACAGGTTTAGAATAAGTGAAAACAGGGAGGAGGGGAGGTGATCGTTTGAGAAAATGTTTGCAAAGGGAAAGTTACTGGAATTTTTTTTGTGACAGGCATTACAACCTGATGACTTAAATTCAAGCTGAGACCTGAAACCATATTTATAAAGCCTCCCCCCCACCACCCAAGGGATTTCAGCCCTTCATCTTAACAAGAATCCAGACATTTGCAGCAGTGAAATTTGCTGCTCCCCCTACCTTGTGGGAGACCCAATTTCTGTTCTAATACAGAATAGGTACTAAGATTTAAGTAGTTGTGGAATGAAAGAAACAACTTATTTGTAATGAATTTTTGTATGTTTAGCTACCATAAAGGTCTTAAAAACTCTCTTCATTTTTTTCTCTTTCAACAGCTAGCATTATAAGGAGAGTGCAGGAATATGCTGTATGAAACTCACAGCTATTGAAGTTACATCTATAAGGAGACCTCTGTGGATTAAGCTCTCTGCTCTAAGCTGTTCTGTATTTCTTTCCTTCTGGATCATTTGTTTTTTTCCAGTTAATTTTATTGAATTTAAAAGCATATAAGCACCAAAGTAAAATATGCAAAGAATGCAAAAATGTGCTCTGTTATGATGGTGGAACAAATGTTATTTAGTTCCTATTCTATTAATTGATGTTGTATTGTGTCACATGTTTATGATGTCATGATGTGAGGTATAAAAGGAAATCATTGTAGCCAGGTTACTACCCCCATGAGGAAGCTCAAACGGAGTGAAGTGCTGGGGTACCTAGTGTCACAGTTTATGGCTGTTTGGATTTTCAGTGTTGGTGTATATAACACTTGCTATTTGGATGTGTATCATTAAATTTTAGTATAGTATATCTTTTTTGACTCTGACTGCTTTTCTTATGTAGTACACCTCCCCTCTCCATCATTGAGTGCAGGTCTTCTCTTGATTGTGTGTTGTTAAAGCTTCCAGTGGGGTTTGTCACTCCAGATCAGCACCCTGCTTCAAACTGGTGAGCACTGCACTTCCTGGTTTCTTTCAAAATAGATTATAAGCCACTTCTCACCTTATCCTGTGCCTGACATTCTGATGAAACAGTATCTCATGGATGAAAATAAATCCATCCCCACTTTTCCTTGGGCATGGTCCACCTCTCAGATAATGTGAGGTAGGTTGAAATCCCCCCGTAGAACTAAGATCCTCATAGCTGTTGCCCTTTTCCTTTTATTTTCCAAAGCCAAATCATGGTCTGCTGTACTACTTGACTGTACATTTTTAAATATACTGTACAGTATTTGTGTGTGTATATATAATCTATATCTATATCTGAGTTGCAAGAAAAACTCTGTTAATGCACCAGTTAGGGTTCATCTTAAGGCCACTAAAATAGGCATGTGGCTTAGTGTTTCCAACCTACTCCCCACCCCATCTTATTGCAAGCAAAAAGAAAATATTAGGGTTTTGTATCTCTGAGTCTTGACAACTCAGTTGGGGGTATTCCTTGGTGTTGTCAAACCTAATGCTCACCCACCACCCCAGCCCATAGCCTGTAGCCCTCAAGTCCTAGCCCTGCATGAATAAAGCTGCAAAGGATTCTGTCAGCAACATGTAGCAAGACATAGTACTCTACCTTTGAAGGATATATCAATATGAGACTTTGACTTGGAGCTTTACCTTGTACTTTGCACAGGAGGCTACAGACTAGGGGATGAGAATTAGGCATGACTATCCAAGGAAGACCCCAATACTCATTGCCAAGACTCTGGAGACCTAAAACCCTATTTTTATTCCTTTTGCTGCTTCGGTCGGATGGAGTGAGGAGTTAGGGTTGAAAACCCTAACGCCTCATTTTCTAAATTTTCTGGCATTTGGTTGAATCCTAATTGGTGCATTAACACAGTTGCTTTGCAAAGAATTTCCTTTCTTTTTGAGGTAGTGGAATTCACACAGGTCCCTTCAGGACTTGCGTGAACAGATGCAGATGTACCCGACCCTCTATGCCCTGTGCCAAGAGAAGAGTTCATCAACCTACGTGAAGTGATGGATGTCAAAAACTCATTGGGCTGTCTGGTAGGCTGGGGAAGCACATGGCTCTCTGGAACCTCTGCTTCCATGTAGCCAAAGGTACAAATGCACAGGGCAAAAAATCCATCTCTCACCAAATGTACAGGGTCTCTGTCACCCATGAGTGCACAGGTACTGGGCCCTTTGCCAAGAAAAGACTTCTCTTCACTATATGATACCTGAGCCTATGTGGACAACCCTACACCTTTCTTTCCCTGGCTGGGGTGCTGGTGTCAAATAAATAGTGCCGATCCCCCCAGCCTCACCCCTTGCAGCTGGCTTACCTCTGAACTCAGCTCACCAGCATGGGATCACAAGGTACTACTCACTGGGGTAAAAGCTGGTACTTTACACAATGTTTCTTAATTATTTTTAATTTTTATCACAAATTTTCAAGATAGTGATTTTATGACTCCCCTTTTTAATATGACATGTGGCATTTATAGTATATTGGCCAAAACGTCATTTTGCACCACAAATGTGAAAACAAGTCTCATCCAAGATTTTAAAAATTGACATCTGTCACATTTATCAGGTGGTGTGATAAAATGGTTTTGTTGAAAGTCTGGTGTAAAATATTAAAAATCAGCATAGTTATTAGTGAACATCAAACTATTTCAAGGTCACTCATAACTTGATCATTTTACCAGATTTCTACATCAACTTTTTAACATAACTTTCTTATGACCTCACCTCTCAAATCTGGTAGGTGAAAATGTTCAAATCCTGTCCAAAAAGGGATTTCACATACGGACTGCAAAATAACCTTTAGGCACATATTTGAAACATTTCAACTGAGTGGTTCATGAGGTTGGGTCACAAAAAAGGCCATGTTAAAAATTTGATGGAAAATATTGAAACATAGAAACATAGAATTTGATGGCAGATAAGGACCGCTTGGCCCACCCAGTCTGCACATTTCCCTACCTAATGGATAAGCTGCAGATCCTAGTTAACCAGCAGCCTACTTCTTTCTACTCCCACCCCCCAGAATTGTCTTATAACTGTCCCATGCATGCTTGAATTCAACCACTGTTTTTGACTGCACAACCTCCTCCAGAAGGCCATTTCATGCATCCACAACCCTCTCACCCTCTCTGTGAAAAAAAACTTCCTTACATTACCTCTGAGCCACCTCCATCTTCAAATTGTGCCCTTGTTCTTGCACCCTCTTTTGAAAGATGCTACCCTCTTGGACTTTGTTGATTCCCTTGAGGTACTTGAAAGTTTCTATCATGTCCCCCCTCTCCCTCCTTTCCTTGAGGCTATACATATTAAGCTTCTTTAGTCTCTCTTCATATGTCTTCCGGTGCAGACCCTGCACCATTTTAGTTGCCTTCCTCTGGACAGCTTCCATCCTGTCTATGTCCCTGTGGAGACTGGGTCTCCAGAACTGCACGCAGTACTCCAGATGGGGTCTCACCAGCTGTCTGTACAGAGGGATAACAACTTCCTGTTTTCTACTGATGATGCCTCTCCCTATGCATCCCAGTATCCTCCCAGCCCTCCTTACTGCCCTCTCATATTGCTTGCCCACCTTTAAGTCATCTGATATGACTACCCCCGGTTCCCTTTCCATTTTTGTTGTTGTTAGTATCTCACCCCCCATTGTGTACTCTTCCCCTGGGTTTTTGTTTCCCAGGTGCATTACCTCGCACTGCTTAGCATTGAATCTAAGCTGCCATAACTCTGACCATTCCTCTAACTTTGCCATGTCCCTTCTCATCCTTTCCACCCCACCTTGTGCATCAACCTCTGTTGCAGATCTTTGTGTCATCTGCAAAGAGACATACTTTTCCTTCCAGTCCCTCTGCAATGTTGCTTGTAAAGACATTGAAGAGGACCAGTCCTAATACTGAACCCTGAGGTACCTCACTAGTAACCCCTCTTTCTTCAGAGTGGACTCCATTTACTATTACCCTCTGTGTCCTATTCTCCAGCCAATTCTTTACCCAGGCTATCATCTTGGGACCCACTCCCACGCTGGCTAACTGGTATATTAATCTTTTGTGTGGGACTGAGTCAAATGCCTTGCTAAAGTCTAGGTAGGCCATGTCCACAGCCCTCCCTGATCTACTACTTTGGTCACCCAGTCAAACAAATCTATTAGATTCGTCTGGCATGACCTTCCCGCTATGAATCCATGCTGCCTTGGGCTCTGCGCCCCTCTGGCCTCCAGGTACTCGACAATTCTTTCCTTCAGAAGTGATTCCATCATTTTCCCTATCACTGAGGTTAAACTAACAGGTCTGTAGTTTCCTGCTTTTGCCCTGCTCCCACTTTTGTGAAGGGGAATCACATCTGCCCTCCTCCAGTCCTCAGGTACCACCCCATCCTCCCATGATTTTTTAAAGAGGGAAGTTATTGGTGTCACTAGTTCTACCCTTAGTTCTTTTAGAATTCTGGGATGAATCCCATAAGGACCCATTGCTTTTTTCACCTTCAGTTTTAAGAGTTCTTTCAGAACCCTTTCTTCTATAAATGGGCTGGTATCAACTTCTGTATCCAGAGTGTTTCTATTGTTTGTTTTAGGTACCTCCCCCTCTTCATTTATAAATACTGAGCAAAAATATTTGTTTAGTATCTCTGCCTTTTCACAGTCACCTTCTGCCCACCCCCCTCCCCTTTATTAAGCCTCACTATCCCTCCCTTGGTCTTCCTTCGCCCCTGATGTACCTAAAAAGGTTTTATCCTTCTTAACTGAGTTGGCTATCTTTTCTTCAGTTCAGGCATTTGCTATTCTGACTGCCTTCCCAGCTTCCTTTTGCTTTAACTGATACAATTCTCTGTCCTGCTCCTTCTGTGATTCCTTGTACTTCCTGAATGCTTTCTTTTTCTCTTGAACCTTCACTGCCACCTCCTTTGAGAACCATAGTGGTTTCTTACATCATTTTGTTTTGTTTATTTGCTTCACACAAAAGCTTTTTACCTCTGTGATGTCAGTTTTTATTATACCCCATTGTTCTTCCACCCCTCCTTCCTGCCCATTTCCTAGTGAATTCCTTAGGCACTCACCCATTTTGGCAAAGTCAGCCCTCCTGAAGTCCAGTACTTTGTATGGCTTGACTCTATTGCTGTGTTTATTGTGAACCATACTGTTCAATGGTCGCTAGTTCCCAGATGGCTACCCACTTCAACATCTGTGATCCTCTCTCCATCTCCATTTGAGAGAACCAGGTCTAAGATTGCTCCCTCTCGAGTGGGTTCCAATACTAGTTGTCTAAGACATGCCTCCTGTAGGTCATCTAGAAAAACCCCACTCATAGAAGTGGCTGCTGCAACGGCACTCAAGTTAACATCTGGCATATTCAGATCATCCATTAGCAATATCTCCCCTTTTTCTGCCATTCTAAGTATACTTTCTATCATTTCCTTGTCCATTTCTTCCCCCTGAGAGGGGGGTCTGTATACAACCCCTGTGCAGATTGTGGTGCCATTGTCTGTCTCCAAATTGACCCACAGTGCTTCTTCTCCTCCCTGTTTTCCCTTTTGTTCTGTTGCTTTGATTACTTCCCTTATGTAGAGAGCTACTCCTCTTCCTCTTTTACCTTCCCTGTCTCTCCTGTAGATAGTGTATCCTGGTATGTTTACACCCCATCATGGTTCTGTGTGTACCATGTTTCTGTGACTGCCATGATATCCAGATGTTCCTCCTCCATCAAGGCCACTAATTCAGGAAGCTTGTTACCCAGACTATGGGCATTGGTACTCATTGATCTCCAATTTTTGATGGTTTTACCTTCTGTTGCAGCATCCCCCACTGACCTTTCTACCTTGGTCTTTTTCTCATTTAGTACCCTGTTTTGTAGGGGGAAGCTGTGATTTTCCTGCTGCTTATCTTTGGAGAACTTTGGAGAAGTTATGAGTGAACATCAAAATATTTAAATGTTCACTTATTATTTGGTCATTTTACAGTATTTTTGCACCAGATTTTCAACATAGCCTTCTTATGACCTTATCCCATGGACCCAGTTGTTGAAAATGTTCATATCCAATCTGAAAGGTGATTCCATGTGGCAACCTCAAAATCACCCTTTAGGATTGATTTTTATAATTTTGCATCATGTGTTCATGAGGTGGGATACCAAAAAGGCTATGTTGAAAATTTGGAGCGAAAATATTAAAAAATTACAAAGTTATGAGTAAAAGTTCAAACCCCACTGAAATACATTAAACCAGATATACCTTATTTTCTCCTTTCACAGTCACCAGTTTCAAGAGCACGATTTCTTTTTGATTGGACAGTGGATCTACAATGTGGGACAGATTTAGGTGTGTAATGTTGTGGGGGTGGGGTGGTGGATGCTGAGTGGGGGGTTTAGGTGTATGGGTGTTTGGGGGGGTCAGATTGGTGTTGGAACATTTTCCTTATTACAGGTGTTAAGCAAAATTAAAAAAAATTAAAAAGGAAATCAATGAGGGACAGTTTTCTTTATTTCAGGGGGACACAAGCTGACACTGGAGTTTGAGCACCCCAGTTTCAGGATGAACTTGTGGCACCAGAAGTGGGCACCCTGGTGCCACAAAACATATCTTGGTAAAAGTGGGTGGGTGCCCTGGAGGGGAGGGGAAAGAGAAGCAATACCAGGTTGGGCATCCTGGTCTATTCTGATCAGATAAATGGGGGAAAGCAGGCATGAAATAGGGAGGTCTGGCTTGGCTGGGAGGTTGAGGGAATAAAACATAAGTAATGATAGACAGATAGATAAATAGATAGATAGGTAGATAGATAGATAGATAGAGACAGATATTTAGATAGACAGAGATATGAGAAAGATTAGGGGATGGTCATCTCAAGCTCCAATTGAATTCAGTAGCATGACTCCAGCTGTAGCTTCCTACTTCAAGAAAGTCTCACTGTTCTCATACAGAGAACGTGAGTAAACAGCTCATCTAAGTTAGCTGGGCATCCAGGATTTTCAGGTGCCCAGAAAATAATAGTTATATAAAAACTTATCATAACAGTATACCTTTGAGAGGATCTCCTCTATTAGGCCACACCTTTGGAACTGAAAACCATAAGCATCAAGATCGCATGAAAACCTTTTACAATTTTGTGCATCATCGACGCATATATAATATGGCCAACCACATCACTGCTCAGTTCCCTACAGGATATTAGCTTTGGAGGGCCTCTAACCAGGGGTTGACCTTAACTTTTTTTTCCACTAACCAGCAGGACAAGTCAGTCTAAAATTGCACTAGCCCACAGTGGTTTGTACTAGCCCACACTCATGTCACCATGTGCTTTTGACAGACAATGAATAATGACAAGTCAGACTAAAATTGCCCTAACTCACAGTGGTTTGCTCAGCCCCGCAACAAACCACAGATGTCAATTGAACCCCCTCCTCCCCACCATGTAGGCAACACAACAATACAAAATGAGGGAAATCTCAAAATAAGCCAGAATGTGCTACAGCAAAATATATAAAACTATAGGGCACATCACAGTGGCACACTTTTGACCCCCCCCATACTCCACACAACCTCAGAACAGTAACAACTAGCACTTGACTTACCTGAGTACTTTTGTATATTCAAACATCAATCCACAAAGAAACATGTGATGCCCAGCCCACAACAAACCACAGACATCACCCTCCAGGCAACAGAACACAATATGAGCAGAGCAACTTAGACTTTCACACTGTTTCCCAATCCCCACACAACCTCAATCAGAACCTCAATTGTAGACCAGATAAATACTGTCTGCATTTAAAATTAATTCTACTGCCTCACCTGAGCTTGGCATTTTACATTTTAGGTGATCCAAGTCCCAGTGTGCTTACCCTGCCTGCTCAGCAATAAAAGACAGACATTCCCAGCCCAGCCCCATAACAAGCCACGGACCCCCCCCCATAGACAGAGCTGAGCGAGGGAACTGGAAAGCACACACACATAACAAGCCCCCAAGCATTTTCTTTCAAAAATCAAACTAATCACATAATGTCTCTGTAAATTAGTTATCAAAACATTACACAGAAAACCAGTCCACGACTGAGTTAAGGCAACAATTGCTGCTATTATGATGGAGTATGCAGAGTTGCAGACACACTTTCTTTTCAGTTTCAAACAGTTTCTGTTTCCCCCACAGTCTCCTTCAGAAGTTCAGAACAATACTGGTCTTTGTGTTTTTCAATGCCAGCCCATTACGTTAGACAGTTTCCCAATCCCCCCCCCCACACACACAACCTCACAGAAAAATTAAATAACTAACTCAGAAGAGCCTACATGCCATACTGCACAGCGTTTTAATGCCACGTGGCACTGCCTTACCTGAGCTGGCGTTTTCTTTAGTTTCAGGTGATCTAGCTCCCAGTATGAATGCCTTGTTGCAGTGTGCAGTGTATATACAGTCAGATGTCCAGTTCTGGGATCCAAGACCATGACTGTGGTACCGCTGAACCTTCGGGAGTGCTGAAACCGCCGAACGCCTACTCTTCACTCGCCAAATAGCCATTCCTCCAACCTTGCAGCAACACGCAGTCCCTTCCAAAATTTGAATCCTCCGCACTTTTTGGAAACAAAAACAGCTCCTTAAATCCAGTTATGCACCTTGAAGCCACACCCCAAAGTGATTGCTTCCAATAGCTGCTGCCAGTCTGCACCTTACATGCCCAGGCTGTAGGCTTTAGCCAATAAGTACTCCTGATGATGTCAGTGCTGTTCCCACCTCTTTCTGCTCACCCCTCTCTGCCAACTTGCAAACTGGGCTGGCCAATAGACGCAAAGGAAAGCAGTGAGTGAAAGCCTGCATGCCCAACCTCTAGGAGGAACTGCTTGACTGGGCAAACAATGCAGAAGTTGGAAGCACTTGTTTGGGTCTCCAAGAGTACCCACTGGCTATGTCTCTGATTTGCAACCACTCCAGAGTTCCATGGGCTCGATAGGATTTTGCTCCTAGGACCACTATGATGACCGGAAGTAAAGCCGACTCTGCCGACCGCACTAGCCCACATGGACAGGTAAGGCGGTATCTGCACTAGCCCGAGGCACTCTGCGTTATGCCCCAGGCTAGTAAATGTATGTTAAGGTTGAACCCTGTCTCTAACCATGAGGGACCAGAAGATTAGACCAGTGCCAGACAATCAAGGAGAGGCATGGAACTGGAATCAAGATGCATGGAGTAAGGCTTTAGGGACAGCATCTGATATAACCTTTAAGATATAAAAAATGGGGAAGTGGGGAGGGAATGGCATGGCCTAATTGAGGAGATTCTCTTGAAGATCAACAGTTATGGTAAGTTCTTATGTAACTGTTTTTTCTCCATGGAGGATATCTCCTGAACTGGGCCTCACCTTTAGAATGACTCCCAAGCAGAACAAAGTAATCTAGGAGGATGGCACAGTCTGATATGTGATTAGGACAGAAGGCCTTGCAGTACAGCATGCCCAAACCCAGCACATATACAAGAGATGATGTCCAGACTGCAGTGCTTAGTGAAAGTGTAAACAATGCTTGCTGCAACACATATGTCAGTAGCACGGACATTTCTGAAACAACTACCCAAAGTGGCATGCCCCTTGAAAAGTAACCAAGGATGGCAACTGGATGTGCATTACTGTACTTCTAGAACAAAATGTAACATTAAACTGTTATAGAAAATAACAAAAAAAGTAAATAGCTTTGTTAATGTTGTTTCCTTCAGCCAGTCTGAAGAGAATGATTGATAGTTGGAGAAAGAACTAAGGAGTGTTGGGGCCACCCAAATTAGATATGCATTAATACTACCCATCATTGCGGGTGGTCCCAGCTAGGAAAAAATTTTCCATGTGGTCCTGGCACAGACAGCTTACAGTTTCAAAGTGTGGCCTAATGGAGCAGAAATCCTCAATGAAGATCAATATTTATTTTTTTTTTGTGGACTCTGTTTATGCTCCTGACCTCAGGGCATCTCTCAGGAATCCACACGTGGCACGAGGGCCTAACTGCCTGCCTGAACCGCACTTACCTAAGCTACTATGTTGGGATCAGGACTCCAGTCTCTCCAGACCCCCAGGGAGATCCCAGAGTCCCTAAATTCATGTCAGGCAGTGTGGCCGGCTCTGGATGTGTGGACCCAGGCCCCTTGTGGTTCCCTCACCTCCCCATGGTCAGGGGATTTTTCACTTAGGTCTCCCCTGGGCTTGGACGTGCAATGATGTCCTGCTCATTGCATGCACACTCCCTCACATGCCTGATAGATGTCCACTGCAACCCAATTCCCCTTGCTATCTGTGCCTCTGTCCTGTAGTGCTTCCAGCCAGTGCCAGAGGTCACCAGTGCATTGGGTGGTGGAAACTCCCCTGCTCAGGAAAGGAGAGCTGTCTGTGGGATACTCGATTGTTCCCCATCCCCGCCGACCCGAGCTCAATCCAGAACCCGGGTCACCGGCGTGGCACAAGGTTTGGCATCCAGTGCCTCAACCCTCAGAGCCACTGGGCTGGCCCCGAAGAACAATATTTACAGGCACATTTTGAAAATATTAACATAAGCATCTAGCTAAATTGATCCAGTTTACTTAGGTTCAGGTTTTTGGTTTTTTTGAAAGTACATAATTTTTATGTGTTTTTTATGTTTTTTAGTTAAAAAAAAACAAGATGGCAGCCATCATGAGCTGTATGTTTTTGTCACGACAAGTAAAGCATTAATTTTGCTATCAGTAAATGATCATGATCGTTATTTTTTACCAGTTGTATCAGAAGTTATCCAAAGACCTTACTGAGCATGCTCAGAAAAAAAATTAAAATCCTTATAACTCTGGAACTGTTCAATATTTTTTCACAAAACATTTGAAAGACATTTCCCTGGCACAGGCTGCTTCTACCAAGAAAGTGTACTTGAAAAATTCCATACCATCTATGCTGTAGATGAGAGCAAAAACACATGCATTAAGTATAGGAAAAAGCACCTCTTTTTTCAAAAAGTGGTATCCATGTCTCAGAAAATGCATAAGGTGCCATCACAAAACTGTTAATATCTTGAGACTATGCCAGCTTGACCACACATGCAAATTTAAGGTTATTCTGTTGAACACTGCCAAAGATATTAAGGTGCAAATATTGTTCAACCCTTCTACCATCCACACTTGGAGTCACACAAGGCTCTATACTAGGACCACTTCTGTTCAATACTGATATGAACTCCCTAGTTTTATCAACTCCCCCACACACAGTATCACCTCTACATGGACAATACAGTAATATACTCTGCAGGTGGCTCCCTGAACCTCATCCAAACAAACCTGCAAGATGCTTTCAATCAACTGCAGGACTTCCTATTCACTCAAAAACTGGTACTAAATGACAAAAAATCCAAAATGATGACATTCACACCCCACCACAAACCAGCTGACTTCAAGGGCCTAAATATCACAATACACGCAGATAACAGATTGGAACATGTTAATACCTACAAGTATCTTGGTATGTGGCTGGACGAACACTGCAAGTGGGATATACAATTAGACCAGATGGCCAAAAACCTTAATAGGAGATTAGGGGCTCTATATCAAATCAAAAAAGAACTACCCTGGGAAGCCAAAACAAGAGTAGTGAAGTCTATGCTACTATCAATTCTAGACTGTGTTAGTGTACTAAGCAGAGGGGCAGCCATCTCTGAATTGAACAAAACTGACACCCTCCTTAACAAGTTAGCCAGGTTCGTGCTGGGGACACCCTGTCCCACTCACCACTGCCTGCTCCTAAGGGAACTATTCTGGCCCAACCCACAAACCAGGAAAAAAAATGCACTTATTAAACTTAATGGTAAAAGTACATAACAAAAAACACCTGCCAGGGTATATACTTAAACTGTCGACGAAAGAAATCACAAGGTCCAACCTAAGATCAGCTGATGGTGTGGAATTCAATCCACCTCAACCATCTACCAAAATAGGAAGGGCCTCCTTTCTCTATAGGAGTCCCACATTATGGAACTTACTACCCATCCAGCCCAGGACAAAAACAAAACCCATGAGACCTGAACCCATCAGAAGCTGGCTCATGACGGAAGCCCTCAAGCCCAAAACTTGATACCTAGACTATGACTATGGATAAGTCACACATGGCACACCTTACTGAATGCCACTGTACAGTAATCCAGCCACATAACCCCCCCCCCCCCGTCACCTTACTCAGTATCATCTCCCTTAACACAAGAATTATCGCTACAACTAACTTATCACCATTAACACAAGAATTATCACAACTAACTTAGCCTGAAACATATCTATAGTCTCAATCTACAGTACATGACTATGTGCCTAAATGCATGAAAATATACAAGTCTACTCATCTCTAGAGTGTCCATAGTAATCTTCACACCCTCAAACCTGCTTACTGTCACTATTTGCCTCCTTTCATCTCTGTACCCTATTTCCTCACATGTATATACTGCTTACCTACAGTCATTATTTGTCTCCTATTACCTAAGAGACATATCCTTGAATATAAATATTGTATACTTATTGTATGGCATAGATAGGACAAAACTAATGAATAGCTTAGAATACATATATGAACCACACAATGCCTGTGACCTTGTAAATGTAGCTGTAATTCAGATATTGTAACCTTGTACCACCCTTGTAACCGGTAGTCTTGTGCTATTTGGTGGTACCCATTGTAAATGAGTGAACACTGGCTCAGTTGGAGTCGGACCAGGTTGGGGTCTTGCGCTGCAATGATTATGAATAAAATCTTACTTACTTATTTACAAAAATTGTGTTTAACATTGAGCACTGCACTCTACCCTAACCATTCTGGTACAGTATCACCAGTTTAATATATATCTACAGCAGTGTCAGCCAGGTTGCAATGCAGTACTGCTGCAATATATCACAAAATGCTGCAGTATATTGCAGGAACAGTGTAATTCAATGGCATTAAAACCCTTTAGTATGCAATATTTTATGACATGTTGCTGCATCTTGGCTGGTTTAGATCGCTAGATACTGTAGATCGATAGATAGATAGATAGATAGATAGATAGATAGATAGATAGATAGATAGATAGATAGATAGATAGATAGATAAATATTCTTTGCAAAGAAACTGCATTAATGTACCAGTTAGGGTTCAAGTTAATGCCACAAACGTAGGGAAATGTGATGTTAGTGTTTCCAACCCAAACTCCCTACCTCTGCCCTCCAAGCAGCAAAAGGAAGACATATTAGGGTTTTGGGTCTCTGGAGTCTTGGCAAATGAGTGGTGGGGTCTTCCTTGGGGTTGTCAACCCAAACATTCATCTCTCTTCCCTGTCTGTAGCTTTCTGTCTGAAGCACAAGGCACAGCTCTAAGCCAGTGCATCATATGGATACACTCTTCAAAGGAAGAGAAATATAGTATGTCTCACCACATGTTGCCAATATCATGTGTTGTAGCTTTCTTCACTCAGGACCCATGCATCTGACCTTATTTTCTCAGGGAACAGGGTGGGCATTATGGTTGACAACTCCAAGAAAGACTCCACTTCGTATTCACCAAGACTCCAGATGCCCAAAACTCCAATGATTATTCCTTTTTATTGCTTTGGAGGGTGGAGGTGGGGAGTTATAGCTGGAAACCCTAATGCCAAATTTTTGTACTTTTGTGGCATCAACTTGAACCCTACGCAGGTGCATTAATGATATTTTTTGCAAAGAATTTCCTTTTTGAGACAGTAGAATTGTATACTCATTCATGCTGGTCCCTTCTAAACCTATGTGATGACATGCAGATGCACAGGACCCAATGAAAGAAAGGGAATACTTTGACCACCTATAGAAGTGCAGGGTCCTTGCACACCTTGCCGTTCTGTGCAGTGATGGATGCCAATAATTCACAGGGTTGCCAGGTGAAAAACAAACACATGAATGTATATAAATTGGACCCATTTAGCATGATTCTAAGGTCTGTTTTTGAAAACATTTTTTGAAATACAGTTTTGGGATACCCCTAAAATCCTAGGTGGAACGCTTACTGGGGGCTTCCAGTTCTTCTTTCATAAGACAAAATTCTTCTTTCATGAGCCTCACCACAGAAGAATTTCAGCTTAGAAAAGAAGAATCGAATCTCATAAAAGAAGAAAGTTCTTGTTTCAGGATCTGCTTTTGTGAGTTTGTTTGTGCGCTCTTGTTTCATGATCTTTTGTATCAAAAGATGCTCATGAAAGAATAATTTCTTCTTTCTTGAGGTGAGATTTTTCCTTTTGTGATCTTCTTTCATGAAATTTCTTCTTTTGTGACCTTTTTTCTTTAGATTTCTTTTTTGTGATTGTCTTTCAAATCAGAAGATGCTCACAAAAGAAGAATTTCTTCTATCATGATGTGGATTCTTTCGTGTCCTTTCAGAAGACTGCTTCTTTCATGATCATCTTTCATGAGATCATATTAAAGAAGAAAATCTACACATGAAAGAACTTTGTCTTTTTATAGAACAGCGTTTGTCTATGTATCTGTGCTGTCTTTAATTGTTGCAAATTTTATCTTGGCTTGTCTGACTGTCCTGTAGCTGGGTGAAGGGTGTTAATTGTCTGGCCTCTGACCTCAGCTACGTGATAACTGGAGGTGGGGCTTAGTCACAGTTAAAGCAGCAAACAGAAGTTCATCTTCTCAGAAGAAGCCAGAAGGTGAAGGAAGGAAACATATTCAATTCAGTGCTTCCAGAGTAACTGGTAACTGGTATTTTCTTTTAAACTTAGATTGTAGGCTTGCTGCAATTTTGCCCCCCCACCCCTTCCCAACTCTTAATTACATGCCCTGATAAATCTGATTGACAGGAGCTAAACACAGGGTATAGTAAGAGGTGTAAGTAGGAGGGGCAAAAGGGGAAGAAGACCACCCTCAGCACGACAAGTGTTTTGACTCATTTATTTATTTATTGGTTTCTTTTTCCTAAAAAATATATATCTGAGGATCAGTTACAGGATTTTTAGTACTGTAAATAAATAAAAAGAGAACTAAGAGAGCTCAGTAACAGATAAGTAGTGGAATTGCAGTATAATGGGAGTGGTGCAATGCAGTGGCTGTGGGCAGCCATATTCAGGCAGACCTTCTGGACACTGAGGTGCTGCCCTATCTGCATGCATCTCTCGGACCGCGGGATGAGGTAGCCAGACTCAGAGCGGAAGTAAACTGGGTCAGGAGTACCATCACCCCTGTCCAGGAACCACCCAGTCCAATGCAGCTGCCTCAAAGGATGCCGAGAACGAGGAGCACTTGGATGACAGTGGGCTCAGGGAGGTTAGAGCAGTCAGGCAGAGGCACATCCCAGATCCTATTCTTCAAGAACTCATATGCCACACTGGCAAATGAGGACAACCAAATAGAGGTACCCAGGGAAGTGGAAGGAAAAGATATGGAGGTTAGGCAAGGAGGTGACCTCAGTGGGGAAAGCAGTGGACCCCAGAGGAGGAGGAAGCAAATCCTGGTGGGGGACTCCATCATAAGAGGGACCCAGCTAGGAACACAGGAGGGGGAGGACAGGGAGGTGAGGTGCCTACCAGGTGCCACGGCATGGAGGGATGGAAGGAAGATACTGGGGATCACTGGGAAGGCAAGACAGGAGGGTGATCTGGATGTCATTATCCACCTAGGTACTAATGACTTGCAAATGGGGAGCCAAAGGAAGTTCAGGAAGAGTTTAGGAAACTGGGGAGGGTCTCAAGCAAGTAGCTACTTCTGTCACTTTCTCAGAAGTACTACCTGTGAGAGGCAAGGGAGAGATAGGAGTGCATGCACCAGGAACTTTAACTCATGGTTGAAGAACTGGTGCTGTGAGGAAGGGTTTGGATTCATTGGTGACTGGGGACCCATGGAGGGATGGAGGTTTATTCAAGCTGATGGCCTGCATCCATCCTGGAGGGAATCCAAGCACTCAATGATAAGTTTAAATGCTACATTGACAAGCATTTAAACTAGAAGAAGGGGGTGGCCAGCAAGGACGGTACCTACTTGCTCACCCCCACAGCTAGTAATGGAACCAGTGAACCAGAGGAGTGGCTATCTCTGCAAAGCATGTGCAAAAGATGGAGATTAGTGTCCAAAAGGTGGATAAGCAGAAAGGGAAAAATTCAGCAGAAGGGCAGACAGCAAGGAGAACCAGGGATAAATGACAACCAAGGAAGGGGCTGGAGTAGAACAGTGAAGCAGTCTAGGAAGGTCAAATCATGGAAAGCCATGTGTGCAAATGCCAGGAGCCTTAGCAACAAGATGGAAGATCTGGAGGCTGTCATGGTACAGTCAGACCTGGACATTGTGGCCATCACTGAAACCTGGTGTAATGATAACCATGACTGGGAGATGGCCATACCTGGCTACAACATATCTAGAAGAGACAGAGCAGGCAGGAAGGGAGGAGGAGTGGCACTGTATGTGAAAATGACATAAGGGCCACACAGATCCAGGAGGAACAAAATGGGGAGAGATACTGTGGGTTAAGCTGGAAAGGAAAATGGGGCCAGCCATCCGCACAGGTGTGGTCTATAGACCACCAGCCCAGGAGGAAGAAACAGATAGAGTTGATGCTAGCCATCCAAAGGATGGCAGACAAGGGTGAGGTAGTACTGGTTGGAGACTTCAATATACCAGATGTGGACTGGAGCATCCCAGCAGCAGCATCAACTAGAGCAGATTTATCCTGGACTCTTCAGGGTGCCTTCCTCAAGCAACTGGTCATGGAACCAACTCGGCAGAAGGCAATACTGGACCTTGTGCTCACAAACAGGGACAGTGTGATGGGGTAACAGTGGGGAGCACCTGGGTAACAGTGACCACCAGTCATTGTGGTTTGAAATTACAGAAAGAGCAGAACCAAACCACACAAAACATGTATCCTGGATTTTAGGGGGCAGACTTTGGGAAAATGGGAGATGCTTGAAAGAGGCATTAGGAATGGGACAGGAATCAGGATTGAGGAACAGTGGGCAGTATTTAAAAGGGATTATAAGAACAACAGAATTATGCATTAAGCAGGTTAGCAAGAGGAAAAGAAAGAGGAGACCATTATGGTTTCCAAAGAGGTAGCAAAGAAAGTGAAAGCCAAAAAGATTGCATTCAGGCAATACAAAAGACACAGGCAGAAGGGGATAGGGAGAAGTACCAGGAGAAACAAAGGAGGCAGGGAAGTCAGTAAGGGAAGCCAAAGCTCAGACAGAAGAACACATTGCAAAATCAGTGGTTAAAGGGGACAAACCTTTTACAGGTACATAAGTGAAAAAGAAGGACAAAGGGAGGAATAGTGAGACTGAAGGGAGAGGATGGGAGCCGTGGAGGATGACAACAGTAAAGCTGACATATTGAACAGGTATTTCTGCTCAGTCTTTACTAAGGAAGAGGGGGTAATGGGTCTGAAGGGGTACAAGGGGTGAGAATGGTGCAGAAATGGACACAAGTCCCTTACACGAGAAAGGGTCCTGAAGGAACTGGAAGTAATAAGAGCTGATAAAGCAATGGGGCCAGATGGGTGCACCCAGGGTCTCCAGAACTAAGAGAGGTGGTAGTTGAACCTCTTGCTATCCTGTTTAGTGATCACTGAAACAGGGGAGGTACCCAAAGACTGGAGGACAGCAGATGTAGTCCCCTTATACAAAAGTGGGAACAAAGAGGAAGCAGGGAACTACAGACCAGTCAGCCTCACCTCGGTAGTGGGAAAGATCATGGAAGCACTACTGAAGGAGAGATTGGTGGAACATCTGGTTGTCAATGGACCACAGGACCCAAGGCAGCATGGTTTCACCAGGGGGAGGTCATGTCAGACCAACCTCATTGAATTTTTTGACTGGGTGACTAGGGAGGTGGATCAGGGAAGGGCAGTGGACATGGCCTATCTGGACTTCAGCAAGGCCTTTGACACTGTGCCACATAGAAGACTATTACACAAACTGGGGAATATGGGTGTGGGCAGGACAGTAGTGGTGGTAGGTAACTGGCTGGGTGGCAGGACACAGAGGGTGGTGGTAAATGGCTGTCACTCCACAGAGGGAAGAGTGACCAGTGGAGTACCACAGGGATCAGTGCTGGGACCGGTCCTATTCAACATCTTCATCAGTGACATTGCACAGGATCTAGAGGCAGAATTTCACTGTTGCTGATGACACAAAGCTCTGTAACAGAGTAGACACACCAGAGGGTGTAGACAGAATGAGAAGGGACCTGCAGAAACTTGAAGAATGGTCAAGGGTTTGGCAGTTGAAATTCAATGCAAAGAATGCAAGATAATGCATATGGGCACAAAACCCTGGCACAATATATCAGTTGGGGGTGAGGATATAGCATGCACCAAGCAGGAAAGGGATCTTGGGGTTGTCATCTCTGATGACCTCAAGGTAGGGAAACAGTGTGACAAGGCATCAGGTAAAGCAAATAGGATGCTGGGATGTATAGGCAGGGCATCACCAGCAGGAAAAGGAGGTCATAATGCCGCTATACAAGACACTAGTGAGGCCCCACCTGGAGTACAGTGTACAGTTCTGGAGACCATACCTACGTAAGGACATAGACAGGGTAGAGAAGGTTCAGAGGAGGGCAACAAAGATTGTGCATGGGTTGCATCACAAGTCCTATGAAGACAGGTTGAAGGAACTGAACATGTACTCCCTGGAGGAGAGGAGGGAGAGAGGGGATATGATAGAGACATACAAGTATCTTACAGGGAGGAACAGGGTGCAGGAAAACACTATTTTTAAGCGAAAAAGATGTTTCAGGACTAGAGGGCATGGGATGAAGTTGGAGGAGGACGATTCAGAGGAAACATGAGAAAGAATTTCTTCACAGAACGGTGGTGGACAAGTGGAACACCCTGCCAGAGGAAGTGGTGGGAGCTGAAACAATCACGGGATTTAAGAATGCATGGGATAGACATAAAGGAATTCTAGAGGTCAGGGGTAAGGGGAAATAGACTTCTAGGAAAACAAACTGAACTTACAAGCTCAAATGGGCAGACTAGGTGGGCCATAGGCCCTTATCTGCCGACACTGTCTATGTATCTATGTATCTATGTATGACAAGGCTGTTTCAAAAGATTTTTACTTCAGATTTTCAACATACCATTTTTAGGACCACACCTAATGAACCAGGAAGGTGAAACTTTTCAAATCCAGCCAAGAAAGTGATTTTTCAGTCATTCAGTAAAATCACCTTTCAGGCAGGATTTGAAAACTTTCACCTGACTAATTCATGAGGTGAGGTCATGAAAAGAGCCTTTGATAAAGGACTGCTAAAGTCCAAAATGTGTCAGGTGTGTGCAGACTTTGTTCTGTTTCATTCACAACTTGGGATTTTAATAAATATTTATTGTTTTTTCATAAGCTGCAGTGTCTAGAATATTGGTTTTGTGACTGCCCAGCCTACAGTTTGTGTAGGTCATGAAAAAACTATTTATTTATTTAGTTTTTGTTGACCGGGTAAGTGCACTAGACAAATCCTGCCTATTTTCAGGCATGACCTGGGGGAAGGGGATACAGATGAATGCCAACTGACCTTGAACCAGATTAAGCTGTTGATGAAACTATGATGAAAGTCAAAGTCAGATGTTATTTATAAATGGTGCTTTTCCAAAACCAAAGTGCCTGTACAATACAATGCTAAAAACTCTTTAAATTAAAATCTCAGATCATAAAATTCCAGTTCAGTGTTAAAATCAAATCATGTCAGGAAATGCTAGTTCAAATAAATAAGTCTTCAGTGCAGACTTAAAGGACTCAGTGGACAGGCACGCTCTCACCTGACAAGGTAGAGAATTCCACAGGGTCAGGGCCATAAAATCAAATGCTCTGGCCCCCCAGGTCTTCAAACAGACCCTGGGAACCTCTATCAATCCCTCACTGGCAGATTGGAGTAGGCAGAGGAGGCAGTAGGGAGAGAGGAGGTCTTGCAAATAACGTGGTCCTTGTGCATGTGGGGCCTTGTAGGTCAGAAAAGCGACCTTGAAGATGATTCTTCACCACACCAGCAGCCAGTGCAGTTCATTGAGCACAGACAGAATATAACTGGCTCTTGATAAGCCAATCAATAACATGGCTGCCATGTTCAGCACCAGCTGCAGGTGGCAGATATCCACTCACGGAAGCCCTAAGTACAGATCATTGTAATAGTCAAAGTAGGTGGACACGAAGGCATGGACCAGCGTTGGAAGGTCCTCAGATGGAATAAGGTGTTTTACCCATGCGATGTTCCTCAGGTGGTAGAATAAGGTCTTGACAATGGCTGACACCTGGGCTTTAAGTGTCAGCTTGCAATCAAACACAACGTCAAGGTTACACACTCATTTAGAGGCCCTCAACTGGTTGTCCCCCAGTGTAATACTGGATAGCTGACCATGAGGTAGGCCCTCTGCCTGGTGACCTGGGTCCAAATTATACTGGCCCGGTAGCGTCATTATAGTTAGGGTTGCACAGCCACTTCAATGTTAAACCTAAAATTTCGCACTTTAATAACATTGCAACCATTCATCCGATTTTCTTGAAATTTTACATGTGTGGTGTGGTACCATAGATCTCTGGATTGAGAAGGTTTTTTTCCAGTCGGATTTATGGTTGTGGATCTGCTGAGCATGAAATGTGTGAACAATTCTCAACTTTTTAAAATTCTTTGCTCGTCTCCACAGCCCAAACAGTTCAGCCGTCTGGTCTGAAATTTTCAGGGATTATGGGGACTGGGTCAGAGAAGTGCCTTTCAAAGGTCTGGTGAAAAAATATTAATCTGCTCAAAAGTTATTAAACTTTTTCATGCACCATTATAGCCTATGGGAAAAATATATGTGCACCATGAAAATGTTCGCAAAAGCACTATTTCCTTTTGAGGTTTGGGTTTTCACTTTTGTGCTGCCACCATCTTGTTTTCAGTTAGTGAGGCAGAAAAAATGATGTAGTTCAAAAAATATTGCCCTTTGGTAAACACTGACACTTGAGTTTATCGAATTGGGGCCCTAGGAACACGACCCTGGCATCAGTTATCTGAAATGATGCCTGCAAATATGTTTTTTACATTTTTTCCACCATGTTAGGTGTGGAGCTTTCACTGAAGAATGCGGACTGTCGTGAAAATTTCCATGAAAGTCCTGCATGTTAACCTATGGGAGTTTCATTCATGGTACTATCGTGAAAGTCCTGCTGGTAAACAGCCCAAAAATGTTAGTTTCTTTGCCACTTCATAAGAAAACAAGTGTTAGGAGTTTTGGGCTGAAATGTGTAGGGTAGCAAGGGCTTCCACCACTGATGTGCCATTTGCTGGTTTTGTGAAAATATTACACTGCTTCCATAGTTATAGCACTCAAAAGTTTGAATTTTACCATAAGATAACACTGTGGCAGCTGCTGAGCCATTCAATGGCTATATCTTGAAAATGATTCCAGAAATGGATTTTTCACTAAGTGCAGCTAGGTGTACTAAGCACACATAGAGGTGGCTAGGTCAGGAATACAACTGCAAAATAATTTTTTCTGCAGTTGCTAAGGTTACTGAGATATTGCCAAATAAGCATTACAAGGGTTACTTAGAATGCCTCTAGGCCAGTGCTATCTGTCTGTACTTATGGGCAAGTGGGAGTGCAGGGCCCAGAGGGCCTTGCACTCCCACCCATGGATACCTTCTTGAAATACTGGGAACACAGGACCCTCCTGTGCTATGTCACTACACTTTTGGGTGGGTGGGAGAACAGGGCCCAGAGGGTCCACACTCCCAACAATGGATCCCATTATGAAAAATCAGGAGCACAGGACCCTCCTGTGCTATGCCTCTACTCTTATGGGTGGGTGGAAGCACTCCCAACTATGGATGCTATATAAGTAACATTTCACTTTCTCAAAAAGAAGGGAAATTCATTGCAAAAAATCTTCAACTTCAACTTTATTTTATTTATAAAGCACAAGTCAGCAAGTATCTACTCACTTGTACAATAGGTAAAATAATAAACAAATAAATAAATAAATAAGCATTATCTAGGGTTGCTTTCACACCAACAAAAGTTTAGAAATTTGATTTTAGGGTTGCCAAACATACCCCCCAACCACCCTACCCTCCATAGACCAACAGGCATTGGAGTGTGCCTTGGGACCATTGGGCCTAACTCTCACCTCATTCTACTATACTGTACCAAATCAGCTTCCTTACAAATAGAATCGGGTGAGAGTTAGGCTCAATGACCCCAAGGCACACCCTAACACCTGTTATTCTGTGGAGGGTGGAGGGTGTTGGGGGGGTAGGGCTAGTAACCCTAACATCGAATTTCTAGACTTTTGTTGGTGTGGAATCAACCCTAACTGATGCATGCATGTAGTTTTTGCAACAAATATATATATATATATATATATATATATATATATATATATATATATAAGAAAAACACAGTTTTGGAGGCAGGGCCCTGCCCATCTGTATATGTAGCTGCATGGAAGTGTAGAGCCCAGAAATCCCTGCATGTCTGCAGCTAGATAGACTTCTCATTTTGTGTGGAAGAGCAAAGCCATGTGCCTCTGTATCTGTAGCTGCACCCTACATTTCTTTAGCCTGATGAACTCCAAATTTGGTGCAGAACCTAGAGTGCTCTGCAAATATGCATCTCTAGCCACATGCACTTCTACAGTCCAATGTAATCCACATTTGGTACAAGTGTGCCCTGCACATCTGCATCTGTAACCACATAGAAGAGCATGGCCTGGAGGGCACTGCAATTCTGCATCCTCACAGCTCTTTTTACCCAGGTCTCTTTGGGACTACGTAATAGAGGATACAATTCCACTGTCTCAAAAAGAAAGAAAATTCATTGCAAAAAACTGGTAATGCACCAGTTAGGGTCCAACTTAATGCAACAGAAGAAGGTAAATGTGACATTTGGGTTTCAGACTCTAAGTTCCATCCAAAGCAGGAAAAGGACAACATCACACAAGAAACCTCAGACAGCCAACCTCAGCAAGACAACCAACATACAGCTTCTTCCAGATGACACAAAAGCAGTAGCATTGATGTACTACCTTCGTAGATTTGTATCTGTGGCTGCATAAGCACAGGCCCTATGCAGCCACATCTGTCTATGAATGTCTTACTGTGTGCATGAATATATGTGGCTGCAGAGATGCAACCCTCATGGGGCCTGTCCTTCTGTCAACAGAAAGCTCAATGGGGGGTATACAGTGATGATAGTGACCAAAAATGAGTGACTACAAAAATAGCAACTCATTTTCAGTGCTATCATACTGGGCTACCCTGCCAGGGTAGCGACCCTACACAAAAATGGGCATAGGGAAGGGCAACCAAAAGGGGGGATTAGCAAGGGGAAGGGGAGGGACAGGGAAGGGGTTTTAGGGGACTGGTATGCCTGCTGCCACTGAGCTAGCCATGTGATGTGGGTGGCTAGCTCTCACTCAGTAGGTACTGGGTTTTGGGTTGGGGACCAAGAGCATGGAAATTTTGCCATTGCTTGGGGCTGTGGGACTTAATTTGTTTTGGAAATCTGGACTGTTTACCCTCCCAGACATGCACCCCCCTGGAGTTGAGAATATAAATTCAGGTGGGTGTGGGGGGCAAAGCCCCACCAAGGGGGGCTGCAGGGAAAAACACTTTTTGTTGTTCCAGATGTCGGATCACCAGCGAGTGTATATCGCCGATTTGCTTTTCGGTGATATACACTCGCCATAATAGCGATCGCTGTTTGTAATCACTATTATGACATGGAACCTCAATGGGGCATGTGTCTCTGCAGTCACAGGTACAATGGCAACAGCCAGGGTGCAATGTACTAACACTGTAGTATATCACAAAAATGCTGCAGTATGCTGCAGGGAACAGTGTAACTCAATGACCGTTAAGCCCTTTTTTACTGCAGTACTTTGTGACATGTCATTTACTGTAAGTTGCTGCATTTCATTGTGGCAGGCTCTGCTGTACTCATGCACACTGTTAGAGCTACTGTACCTCTCTAGATAGCATGATCTGTTAATACATACTTTCTATATGTGCATGTGTGCAACTGACAGACTTCTATTCCCTTGAAAAATTTCCACATCTGCTGCTGAAACCATTATACCCACACTGTGACAGTACTTCCGTCTGCATAAATGCAGGCCCCACGAAGGGTTGCCCTTCTGAAGCCAGATGTTGATGTGTATGTCTTACACATGTGGATGAAGAGGCACAGATTCCTCAAGGTTCTGTACTTCTGCAGACAGAAGTAGTGTTGCAATTCAAGTTTCATGAATTTAGTGGTGCATGCCCTTCTATAGTCAGAGATCGGTGTGCATGTCTTACACCTGCAGCTGCAGAAGCCCAGGCCCATCAAGTGTGTGTATATGTCTTACAGGGTGCATGAGTACCTGATGCTACAGAAGTGCTTCCCCCATATGGGTGTGCACTTGCAGACAAAAGAACTCTTGTAATTTGAGTATTGTGGATTTGTATCTTTTGTTGTAGGGTCCTGTGTTTCTGCACACAGAAGCAATGTTGTGATTTGAGTACTGTGGATTTGCATTTGCAGTGACAAGTGAGTGTGTATGTCTTCTGGTGTGTGTGCCATGAATACAAATCCACAAATGTAGTACATTAGAGCTACTGCATTTATGTCATATGGAAACAGTTGTATTGTTTACCATACCTGATAATAGCTGTCTGTGGTTGCTTGTGTGGCATTCTCCTTTTACTGCTTTGGGGGGTGGGGAATTCAGATTGAAAACCCTAACACAACAGTTCCCTACTTTTGTTGCATTAAGATGAACCCAAACTGGTGAATTAATGCAGGTTTCTGCAATGAAGATACTATATATATGTATATATATATATATATATATATATATATATATATATACACACACACACACACATACATATAATGCAAAACTCACACGCATCAGCTACATTAGTGACAAAAGTGAGAAAAATTTGACAGCGAGTTCTCACCCTGCACTTGCTCTCTGTTCCCTGCCCCACCAACAGGTATCGGGTGTGCATTAGGTCATCGGCCCCAACTCTTATCTCATCCCATGTGCAAACAAGCTGAGGTGGTGCAGTGCAAGAGAATGGGTGAGAGGTAATGAGCAACACTAGTGCACACCTCAATGTCTGGTGGTGGGGGGTGGGTGTGGAATGCAAGGGGTCGGAACCCTAATGTCGAATTTCCTCACTTTTGTCACTGTAGAATAACCCTAACCGATGCATTAACAAAGTTTTTTGCATTTAATTTCCTTATTTTTTAAGAAAGAATAGAAAAGTAGAAAGTTGCGCAAGTTGGTGGGAGTGTGGGGCCCGACCAACTTGTAATGTGTTGGGCCACATTATACAGCTAATGACTAAAAAGTACATTGACAACAGCACAACCAGCCACTAAACAAATGTTAATGTAGTAGAACAATAGAAAACGCTGTCCGCAAAACATTAACTGCGCCACACAATCTCTCTGCAAAAAAAAATTGTTCAACACATAAACACCACAGTTCACATCCACTGGACATCCTGTCAACACTCTCCTAATTTCAAGTGAAAAGACCAAACCGCGTCCGAGATATAACATCTCACAGGTTGAAATTTTCATTTGTCACAGTGGCACAGTTCCACACCTGATGACATTTAACACATCCAATGACTGAAAACTACATCCATGACACTAAGGCTAGGTATCCTATCAATTTCAAGGCACCACCACAAGCAAAACACTTTCCACAGAACATAAACTGTGCCATACCATATCTCAGGCAAAAAAAAAATTTTCTGACATGTAATCACTGTAATTTACATCCACAGAACATGCCGTAAACACCCTCCAAATTTCAAGTAAAAAGACCAAACCGTTTCCAAGATATTCAAAGTTAAACATTAGTAACATTTCCCTATCTATTTCATTATTAAAAATGTGTCCATCTTGTCCTTCCCTCCCTCACGATCAAAGATGGTGATCAAAGACTCTCATGATCAAAAAATTTGCAGGGTCATGATCAAAGAATTTGCAGACTCACGAGCAAAGAATAAAAGCTTTTGTAATTTAAAAAATTGAAAGAATTGCAGCAAACCACTGTCATGGTTCAACAGAACAAAGCCCCCTGAGCAAAGCCCACTCTCATTTGACTTCCTAAGACACCCCTGGGATGAGAAAATAGATTTTTTAATCCGGCCATCTCGTTCTACTCTTACAATGCACGATCGCAATCAAAGAATCTTGCTATCAAAGAATTTGCAGGGTCGCGATCAAAGAATTTGCTCGCTCACGAAAAAAGAGTGAGGGACAAGATGGCCAGATTTTAAAATGAGTTTTCTTAGCCCAGGGGTGCCCTACAAACTTAAATGAGGCTGGGTTTTGCTCAGGGAGCTTCATTCTGCCCCATCTGAATAACAATAATAATGTATTAAATATCCCTGGTAGTCTAGTTCCTTCCCCTTCCATCATAATAAAAAATACAATCATATGCAATGTCCTGGTAGTCTTGTGCCCCCCAATGTTTATTTTTTTACATCCCTGGTAGTCTGGTGCCCTTCCCCGAGTTGTATAAAATAATTATTACTGTTAACATCACTGATCGGAGCCCCCTGAGTAAAACCCATCCAAGTTTTACTTCAGGAGTGACCCCTGAGCCGAGATATTTCTGTTTTTCTGATTGGGAAACTAAAATCAAAATGGTGGACCCCACGATCAAATAATTTTGAAAATTCTCAGGGACAAAGATTCTTGCACTGCGAGGCTGCAAATTCTTTGATCGTCAGGTGGGACCAGATGGACAGAACCCCATTCTTTGTTCGCAAAACATACATATAAATTTTCCCATTGACTTATAATGGGAACTTAAAACTGGCATAACTTTTGAATGCCTTAATATTTTTTCACCAAACTAAAAGTGTCATGTTCGGCCACCAAAGATCTTTCAAACAAGCCATCTTGCAGAGCAGCACACCACACAACAGCTGTGCAGGACCATGTCCAAAATCCCAAAAGCTGCCTCCAAAAATAGATATTTTTGCATTTTTCAGTGCTTTCGTACGCAAAGACCATAAGTCCGACCAAAATGCAATTTGGCAAATCAAGTGAACTACCATGCCCCAACATGTGTATCAAATTTCAGGCAAATCTGTTGAACAGGTCCAAAGTTATTAACGCCCAAACCTTTGACTTTAGTATGTAACTGACCCTGAACCCTAACAATAGCGGCATGAACGCGTTATATATATATATATATATATATATATATATATATATATATATTCATTGCAAAAATACTTCATTAATTCATCAGATAGGGTTGAAGCAGCAAAAGTAGGAAATGAGGCATCAGGGTTTGAACTCAACACCCCCACTTTAACACCCACCTCACCCTCACGCCCACACACCAACAGATTTGGCTGTGCCTTGGGGTTATCAGCCTAATACTCACCCCATTCCATATATAAGGAAGCTGAGATGGAACAGAATAGCAGAATGGGGTGAGAGTTAGGCCCACGACTTAAGGCACACCCCAACACCTGTTGGTGTGGAGGGTGTGGGGTGGGTGGGTGGTGGGTAGGAAGATGTTAGGTTCAAAACCCTAACACCTCATTTCCCTACTTTTGTTGCTTTAACCCTGACTGATGCATTAATAAAGGAATAATGCATGACAAGGTGTGTGTTGTGCTGGGATAATGCCATGCCTGGGAGGTTGGGCACGAGGCCACAGACCAAGTACATCCAATGCCCCAGGCATGGCGTTATCCCAAATGACACACACACACTGGAATGCATTATTCCTATTATGTAATGGCTCGTTGTTATATATAAAATAAAAAAATAATTTTAAAGAATGTTTTTATTAGGCCCAAAAAAAATCTAGCTCATCATCCAAAAAAATCATCATCCAAAAAATCATCTGCATTGGTTCACAGTGAAGCTGAGACTAGACCTGTGGTGTTGTGCTGGGATAATGCCATGGGTCAGCCCCAAACTGACCAATCACAGTCCAAGATTCTTTCTTGCCATTGTATAATGAAGTTTTTATTGCAATGAATTTCTTACTTTTTGAGAAAGTATAATCTAGTGTGTTACAGTTGCATCTTGCACTCCCATCATGCTCCTATCACCACTCCCACCTACCCATAAGTGTACAGACTCAGCACTGACCTATAGATATTCCAAATAACCCTTGTGATGTAAATGGCACAATATCTCAGTAGCCATTGCAACACTGGAAAAAATTCCACTGCAGTTGTAATCATGTCCTGGCATCCTGTGTGTGTATGCTTAGTACAAAAGGAGTACTAAGCTGCATTTAGCAAAAAATCCATATCTCGAACTGTTTTCGATATATAGGCATCAAAAGGTATTGCATTCACCAAATTGTTATCCTATGATAAATTTCCAAACTTTGAAATGTTGTAACTATGGAAGTAATATAAATTGTATCACCAAATCAGCACAGATCTCATCTGTGGAGCAAGCACTTTGTACTCTGAAAATTTCAGCCCTTAATTCTAAACTGTTTCTTTGCAGTGAAGTGGAAAAGAAACAGTAATGTTTAGAAATCCCTTTTTGTGAGCTGCCAGAATCCCTTTTCATGAGATGAATCCCTTTTCACAAGCTGTCAAAATCCCTTTTTGCAAGCTAATCCCTTTCCACAAGGTAGGGCCATCTGGTTGTCATCTCATGAAAGGATTTTGACAGATTCATGATAAAGGACGAGCTTGCAAAAGAGATTTTATTGGCTTCATAGGATTATAAAAGTAACCTTTCGTGAGTTGACAAGCTCCTTCATGAGCCAATCCTTTTGGTGAGCTGTCAAACCTTTTTTGCAAGTTGATCCCTTTTTTTGAGGCAGGCCATCTGTCATCATCTCACAAAAAGGGATTTTGACAGTTCACTAAAAGAGATCCGCTCGCAAAAAGGGATCGGAAGTGAGTCATGAAAAGTGATTTTTAAATTTAAAAATGACCGTTTTCTGATTGAAATAAAGTAAACCAAAGCTACAGAAGTGTGTAGGATGTCCCCATGAACAAAACCCATACTTGGATGTCTACAGAAGATATCCCTGGGGCAAGTTATGTTTTGTTTGGGCAGAAAAAATGAAAACAAGATGGTGGCTTGTGAAGAAGGATTTATTTCTCACGAAGAGAGATTTTGTAAATCACTCTTCACAAGCAGTAAAAATCCCTATTCATGAGCCCAAATCCTTTTTTGCAATTGTGCACCTATCAAAAATACTGAACTGAGCAGGCTCAGAAACCAAAATTTCAAAACTGAATAACTTTAGAATGGGTCAATATTTTTTTACCAAACCATTGCTGGCTTATTCTTTTTGGCAAGCTCATTCCACCCTGAACGTTTCAGACCAAACTTCCAAATGGTGTGGCCACAGTGCGATGAGGAAAAAACAGCAAAAACTGGCATAAAAAAGTGACTTTTACACTTTTTTTACTATGTGCTGCATGAAAACCACACGTCCGATCAAAATGAAACTTTGCAAGTCAAGAGATCTACTGCACAGGACAGTAACATAGAAACATAGAAACATAGAATTTGATGGCAGATAAGGACCACTTGATCCACCCAGTCTGCCCATTCTCCTACCTAATGGATAAGCTACAGATCCTAGTTAACCAGCAGCATACTTCTTTCTACACCCCCCTAGAATTGCCTTATGACTGTCCAATGCATGTTTGAATTCAACCACTGTTTTTGACTCTACAGCCTCCTCCGGAAGGCTGTTCCATGCATCCACAACCCTCTCTGTGAAAAAATATTTCCTTACATTCCCCTGAGCCACCCCCCCTCTATTTTCAAATTGTGCCCCCTTGTTCTTGCACACCTCTTTTTTTGAAAGATGCTACCCTCTTGGACTTTGTTGATTCCCTTGAGGTACTTGAAAGTTTCTATCATGTCCCCCTCTCCATCCTTTCCTCGAGGCTATACATATTAAGCTCCTTTAGTCTCCTTCATATGTCTTCTGGTGCAGACCCTGCACCATTTTAGTTGCCCTCCTCTGGACAGCTTCCATCTTGTCTATGTCCTTGCGGAGACTGGGTCTCCAGAACTGCACACAGGACTCCAGATGGGGTCTCACCAGCTGTCTGTACAGAGGGATAACAACTTCCTGTTTTCTACTGGTGATGCCTTTCCCTATGCATCCCAGCATCCCCCAGCCCTCCTTACTGTCCTCTCACATTGCTTGCCAACCTTTACATCATCTGATATGATTACTTCCAGGTCCCTTTCCATTTTTCTTGTTGTTAGTATCTCACTCCCCATTGTGTACTCTTCCCTTGGGTTTTTGTTTCCAAGGTGCATTACCTTGCACTTCTTAGCATTGAATCTAAGCTGCCATACATTTGACCATTCCTCTAACCTTGCCATGTCCCTTCTCATCCTTTCCACCCCGCCTTGAGCATCAACTCTGTTGCAGATATTTGTGTTATCTGCAAAGAGAAAATACTTTCCCTTCCAGTCCCTCTGCAATGTCACTTATAAAGACATTGAAGTGGACCGGTCCTAATACTGAACCCTGCGGTACCCCACTAGTAACCCCCCTTTCTTCAGAGTGGACTCCATTTACTATTACCCTCTGTGTCCTATTCTCCAGCCAATTCTTTACCCAAGTTATCATCTTGGGACCCACTCCCAGGCTGGCTAACTTGTATATTAATCTTTTGTGTGGGACTGAGTCAAATGCCTTGCTAAAGTCTAGGTAGACCATGTCCACAGCCCCTCCCTGATGTACTACTTTGGTCACCCAGTCAAAGAAATCTATTAGATTCATCTGGCATGACCTTCCCACTGTGAATCCATGCTGCCTTGGGTCCTGTGCCCCTCTGGCCTCTAGGTACTCGACAATTCTTTCCATCTTTTTCCCTATCACTGAGGTTAAACTAACAGGTCTGTAGTTTCCTGCTTCTGCCCTGCTCCCACTTTTGTGAAGGGAAATCACATCTGCCTTCCTCCAGTCCTCAGGTACCACTCCATCCTCCCATGATTTGTTAAAGAGGGTAGTCAGTGGTGTCACTAGTTCTACCCTTAGTTCTTTTAGAATTCTGGGATGAATCTCAGATGTTATTCCCCTTCACAAAAGTGGGAGCAGGGCAGAAGCAGGAAACTACAGACCTGTTAGTTTAACCACAGGGATCAGTCCTTGGGCTCCTGCTGTTCAACGCCTACGCTCCTGACATAAGGACAGGAATCAGAGTGAGATGAGTCTCTTTGTGGATGACTCAAAACTGGGGGCGGTGGTGGATGGGGAGGAGGGGAGGGTGACCCTACAGGGGGACCTGGAGGCTCTGGAAAGATGGTCTAGAAAGTGGAAGCTGAGGTTCAATTCAGGGAAATGCAAGGTACTCCACCTGGGGGCCAGAAACCTGGGCCAAGTGTACACCCTGGGGAAATGCTACAAGTCTCTGGATGGCTGAGAGGGACCTGGGGTGGTGGTGGATGTCAAATGAACAACTCAGAGACTTGTAGGAGGGCAGCAGCCAAGGCCAACAGGATGCTGGGATGCATCGCTAGGGGATCACCTCCAGAAGGAGGGAAGTGATGCTCCTCTGTATAACTGCTTGGTGAGGCCACACCTTGAGTACTGCATACAGTTTTGGAGGCCACACTTAAAGAGGGACATTAAACTCCTGGAGAGGGTCCAGAGGAGGGCAACCAAAATGATTTGGGGCTTGGGGGACAGGACCTATGAGGAGAGGCTCAAAGAGCTAAATATGTACACATTGGAAGAGAGAAGGGACCGGGGGGACATGATAGAGGTCTTCAAGTACATGAAGAGGGTAAATAGGGGAGGAACAGTCAGGGTGCTTCGAAGGAAGGAGGAGGGGGGCCACTAGAGGGCATGGGTGGAAGCTGGAGGGAGGAAGATTCAGGGGAGAAAGAAGGAGATGCTACTTCACTGAGAGGGTGGTGGAGCCATGGAATGCACTGCCTAGGGGGCTGGTGGAGGCAAAGACGGTGGAGGGGTTCAAGAGGGGCTGGGACAGGTACAGGGGAAGGGTTCTGGAAGCAAAATCCAATGCAGCAAGAATATCCGGAACTGGGAAGGGAGAAGCCAGAGAAGGCAAGGGGGGCAGCAAGGTCAGCACCCAGGGTGGGGGCTGACAAATCGAGCAGACTCGAAACACCGTTAGGCCTATTCTGCTGGCATTTTAGTATGTTAGTATGTTAATAATCCCATCAGACCCCATTGCTTTGTCCACCTTCAGTTTTAAGAGTTCTTTCAGAACCCTTTCTTCTGTAAATGGGCTGGTATCAACTTCTGTATCCAGAGTGTTTCTATTGTTTGTTTTAGGTACCTCCCCATCTTCATTTGTAAATACTGAGCAAAAAATATTTGTTTTGTATCTCTGCCTTTTCACAGTGCATGCCAAATTCTGGCACTATTGTGCCACTATAATATATATATATATATCTATCGAGAGAGAGAGAGAGAGAGAGAGTTAGGGTTGAGTAGGTAGTTAGGGTTGAGTAGGCACTTCAATGTTAAACTCAAAATTCTGCACTTTAATAACTTTGCAACCGTTGAACAGATTTGCACAAAATTTGGTATGCTCCTTCCTGAGTGGTGGATCTCTTGATCTGGCAAGCATCATTCTGGTTGGAGGCGTGTTCTGTGGTTTATGCAAAGGCAAAAAAACATGTTTTTGCCCATTGCCTTTGCCTGGATTTTTCTTTGAACTTGCCTACAGCACAGAGGATTTGATTGTTTGGCATGAAATTTGCAGGGTAAAAAGGGAGTAACCCGCAGATGTTCCTTTTCCTAGTCTGGTGTAAAAAGAATTAGTAGGTTTTAAGTTATTGCAATTTAAAAATTTGAAAAACTAATTTCTGAGCATGCTCAGTAGGCACTTCAATATAGCTGTATGAAACGAAGTAGGAATCCTGCTTCATATGGAGAAATTCCTACTTCGTATGGCCACCAACTTGTTTTCAGTTTTGCCAAAAAAAAAATTTTTAAACCTCCAAAAATTATATTCTAGGGAAGAACCAACACATGTAGCTTGCTTATTGGGACCCCCTTTGGTAAATTCTACACTTTACAGGATGAAATATACCCATGAAATGTGCTTAATCTTTTAAATCCTACTTTGTATCAGTGTAATACTGCCTAGGATCCTAGTTTGTATGCATGAGATACAACCTAGGATGCTAGACTGTGACCTGAAAATAGGAAAAAAATGATTAAAAAACATTTTTGCTGAAATGAGATGCTCAATCCCCATGTCAGCACTAAAGCTCCCCCAACAGCATGGGACACTGGGGAACCCACTCCCAGTGTGCCCAACAGAAAGAACCATGGCTGACAATGGGGTGCCCAATCCCTGGTCAGCAGTAGCCCCTGCAAAGATAAATCATGTCCGACAATGGGGTGCCCAATCCTCGAGTAAGTGAAAGCCCCCCAGCAAAATGGGACACTGGGGAGCCCATTCCCAGGGTCCCTAGTTAGAGTATGCCCCTCCATGGCCAGCATTCATGCCTGAAATAAAGAAAACAGTCCCCCGATGTCTTTAAGTAAAAAATAAACTGAAAGAAAGAAAATGTTCCCTTATCATCTCCCCATGTCCCTCCTCCCCAATCCCGAACATCCCTTTGTGCAACCACCTTCCTTCACCCCTTTTACCCTATACTTACCTTCAGAGGTCGGGCACTGCCATCTTCTGTGGACCAGGATATGGTTGTACTCTTAAAAGCCGAACCACAACCTGAAAAATCAAAGGTAAGCAGTATAATTGTAGTCAATGGTTGGGAAGTCAACTTATGTTGATATCTTGGCCATTTTTTGATATTTTAGCACCAAATTTTCAACATGAGATTTTTGGGAACACACCTCATGAACAATGTCACTGTCATCTTATTACTTAGTCCTGAAAGGTGATTTCATTGTCACTGCACAGAATCACCTTTCGGGAATGATCAACAAAATGACAGTCCCAGTGTTCATGAGGGAGGTCCCAAAAAGCACATGTTGAAAATTTGGTGCAAAAAATGGCCATGTTTCAAGTGTGCATTGCACAGTTTCTATGCACGCTCATAACTTTGCCAATTTTGTAATATTTTCACTCCAGATTTTCAACATTGCCATTTTTTCACACCTCATCATGAACAGTACAGCTGTCATTTTTCACATCCTGTCCGAAATGTGTTTCCGCACCTCTAGTGCAGAATGGTGCAGTCGCTATGCAAAATCAACCTTTGGGACAGAGTAACAAAATTACAGTCCCAGTGTTCATGAGGGGATTTCCCAAAAAGCTCATGTTGAAAATTTGGTTAAAAAATTCCAAAAAAAAGGCCAAGTTACAAGAGTGTGTTGTGCAGTTTCTACTGTGCTCGTAACTTCACCAATTTTTGATATTTTACCTCCTGATTTTTAACATTACCCTTTTACACACACCCTCATGAACAGTATACAGCTGTCATTTTTCACATCCTGCCCAAAATATGATTTTGCACCTGTGGCACAGAATGGTGTGTTTGCTGTGTGAACTCAATGTTCATCGCAGATTAACAAAATGACAGTGACATTGTTCATGAGGTGGGGTCCCCAAAGTGCCGTGTTGAAAATTGGGTGAAAAAAATCATAAAAATGCCTGAGTTATGTGCATCCGTTGAATTGTGGCATCTATGGTGCCTTTTGGAGCCCGTATCTTGAAAACGATTAACAATATGGATTTTTCACTCTCCACAGCTTAGTGGACTAAGCACCAGTGGAGGATTTGAAGTCATGATTACAACTGCAATGGATTTTTTTCCATAGTTGCTACATTACTGATATATTGCCAAATTAGTGTTACAAGTGTTACTTTTCATGACTATAGGGCTGTGGTATTGCCTGTACTTATGTGTAAGTGGGAGCATTGGTCTCAGATGGGGCCTCTCATTATGCAACAATAGGTAGTGTGAGGTGAGTAGCACAGGGTCTGCAGGGCCCATGCTCCCACAACCACATACCAGTTACATTACTCTTTCTCAAAAAACAGGGAAACTCATTGCAAAATCTACTTTAATGCAACAGTTAGATTTATTGTTAAATCATAAAAAGGTGGGAAATTCAACATTAGGATTTCTAACCCTACCATTCCTGCCCCACCCTCCACACACCAACAGGTATCAGCATGTGCCTTGGAGTCATTTGGACTAACTCTCACCCCATTCAACTATACTGTACCATCTCATCTTGTTTACACATGGAATGGGGTGAGAGTTAGAGCCAATGACCCAAGTCATGCCCTGTTGCCTGTTGGTCTATGGAGGGTGGGGTGGCAGGGTTGATAACCCTAATGTCATTTCCCAGCTTTTTACACTTAAATAAAACCATAACTGATGCATTAACCTAGTTTTTTGTGTGTGTGTGTATATATATATATATATACATATATATAGTATATATATATATATATATATATATATATATATATATATACTGCAAAAAACTTTGCTAATGCTCCAGTTAGTGTCAAAGCAACAAAAGTTGGTCAATAAAGTGTTAGGGCTTCCAACCCTAACAGTCCACCCTCCCAAACCACGCAGGAGATTGAGTGTGGGGTGTGCCTTGGGCATCACGAACCTAATGCAAACACCATTCTCATAAAGTCTATACATCTGACCTTATCTACAGATGGAATGGGGTGAGGGTTAGGCTTGAGAGGCCCAAGGCACACACCACACCTGCTCTCCTGCCTGGTTTGGGAGGGTGGGATGTTAGGGTTGGAGACCCTAATGCCTCATTTCCCAACTTTTGTTGCTTTGACCCTAACTGGATCATTAACAGTGATTTACAACTTATTTTCTTACTTTCTGAGATAGTCAACTAAATGTTAGTTGCTGTATTGGTCCTTGCACAACAAGATGCGCAAATTAGGTGATTTGATACCTTTTATTGGACCAACAGAGATTACAGAAAAACTTAAGCTTTCAACCTCCAACAGAGTTCTTCTTCAAAAGAAATGGCATATATTTAAGAAAGCTCACGTTTTAAAAAGCCCAGAGGGAAAAAAATACATTTTAAACATGAGTGTGACAGATTAGCTATTAGTCAAGAAATACAACCAGAGATAAGCAAGCATCTCTGAGACTAGTACTGTAAATCAAATGTCACAGAATGAAATATTATGTAGTGACTTCTCTGATGTTCCAAATATCACTGAAGCCATGTTAAACAAAATATGTGTGTGTATGTGCTAAAGCATATTAATTAGAAATAGGTAAAGCACATAACTCTATGTGTTCATTTGTCAATATTATTTGTGAATATTTAGACTCACACTGTTTAAACATGTGCAATCTGCAATTAGTGTTCATTAGTTAATATTGTTTGTGAGCATTTAAACTGTAACCTGAAACAGGATCCCCTAGTAAACAGGTCTCTGTTGCCCTAATGATGTCACTATAGTCAATATGCCAGTATGAAACTCAAATATTTTATTATTAAATAGTAGTTCTGCATATGAGAAACAAAAGCCAGGGAATCACCACCCACAGGTTAGAAACAAACCTCTGAATACAAATTTTGAAAGAATAAATATAACCATTCAATAATCAAATATTCCGATGGGTACATTTGTAAAAGAGACAAAGAAAACACAACTTGTTCAAGTTATAGAGGTGGCTGGGTAAGAGATATTGACAGATTGCTCCCAAACATCATTAAACATGCAGGTGAAAACCCACTCACAGTGCTTCATGTTGGCACGAATTACATTAATAAATTTTCATTAGAAAACAATAAAGAAGACTTCACTAAGCTGGCCACAACATTAAAGAAAGAGGGTGTGAATTTTGTATTTCAGAAATCTTACCTGTACCCAGAGCAAATATCACAAAAATGAAACAAAATTAAACAAGTGAATGAATGGTTGGGGAAATGGTGTTTGCTCACAAAAATTGTATGCGTTACCCATTGGGAAAGATTTTCTTCTGATAACAGCCTTTTCAGCTGGGACGGAATCCACCTGAGTAAAAGGTGTGTAGCTTTATTAGGGAAGGAAATCACAGCAACAGTTGAATCTTGTTTAAACTAAATTAAAGGGGCAACAGGGGACAGCTCCAAAACCAAACATAAATTATAATACACAAAAACAAAGTAACTATAAGATAAAGGTAGGCAATACAAGAAGCCTTAATATGACAAAAATAGCAGAATTTACAGGAATACTCATTAGTAACCAAATAGATATTGCAGCACTGTGTGAAATATGGTTGGATGAAACATCAAAATGGTATAATTCGATCTCTGGTTGTACACTCTTGCCCAGATATTCAAAAGGGTTGCACCATGCTCAATAGGGTTGCTCCAGTGCAAGTCTGAAAATGCACCATTCTGTGATATTCAGCGGGAGGCAGATGCAGCCCCCAAATCACACTGAGCAATAGCGCAATGATAATGAATGTATGCGCAACTGAAGGGGGAGGAACCGTGCATAAATGGCGCAGTGCGATATTCAACAACATGAGCCATGCGCAATAGGGGAGAAAGTGGAAGTTGCACGATAGCGGAAATGAGCCAAAATAAAAAGGAACAAGGGAGAGGCACAAGAACACTACAGGGAAGGCACATGAACTCTAGCAACACAAACAGGGCAGGAGGGACACACAGGGCAGGCCAGGGAAAGGGCACTTGAACACAGAGGCACAGGGAAGGTGTGGGGAGCCACAGCCAGTGCAGAAGGGGGAAGTGCCACACAGCACAGAGGCCACCACAGGAAGGTGTTCCCGGTGCAGGGGAAGTAGCAGCCAGGACAGTGGGGGGAACACAGAAACACCTGCCAGGGGGGTGAACACAAGCCAGGGACATGGCCAGTGCCACCATCCAGATGGAGACAGTAATGAGGGGGGGTGAGAAGACAGGCAGCAGGAGGGCGCGGCCGTGGAAGGAACTGTCGGCAGTATGCCCCCAACAGGCAGTACAGAGCCCGCACCAGCTTCGAGCTGTACATCAATACTGAGATCGTGGGCTGGTACTGCCTGAATTGGGCAATTCTGAGGTGGCTCTGTGAGCTGTGCAGTGATGTGATGCAGGCACCCACACGACGGAGCCATGCTCTGTCAGTGGAGACTAAAGTGACAGCTTGCATGTGCTTGCTCACCACGGGTACCTTTCAGAGACCAACAGGGGACACCACAGGCATAACCCAGTCAGCTGCATCACGCCACCTCACCCAATTCCTCAGCACACTGCTGCCACATGCTGCAGAGTACATCCATTTCCCCAGCACACCGGCGGAGAGCACAGCAAACATACAGGAGTTCCACAGGGTAGCACGTATGCCTAGTGTGCTAGGGGCAATAGACTGCACCCATGTGGCCATCCACACACCACCTGGCCCCAAGGGGGCTGCATACTGTATATCAATCGGGAAGGGCTATGCTAGCATCAACTGCCAGGTGGTGTGCAAAGCCAGGGGGTGCATAATCAATGTCTGTGCCACGCACCCTGGGGGAGCACATGATGCCTTCATCTGGCACTAGTCGGCACTGTGCCACAGATTTGAGAGTGGGGACATCCCCACTGGCCACTTAGTGGGTGAGTATGCAAACCACATGGACAAACATAGAACTTGGGAGGGGCATGGACAGAGGTGACATGGGTATTGGCCTGCATGGCCCGAGGCAGGGCGATGCTGATCACCAAACTAACCTCCACCCTCTACACACAGATGACAGTGGATACCCACTCCATCCCTGGCTGCTCACACCATACCAGATGCCCGTGACCCCATTGCAGCAACTCTACAATGAGGCACATGCCACCACATGCAATGTCATCGAGCGGGTGTTTGTGATGCTGAAGGCACGTTTCCTTTGCCTAGACACCTCCAGCGGTGCCCTATAGTACAGCCCCTCAAAGGCCTGCGGGCTATTCCTGGCCTGTTTCATCCTGCACAACATAGCCAACGAATGTGGGATAGCATTACAGGTCAAAGAGGGGGGCAGCGATGGGGACGATGAGGACACCGGTGACGATGGTGATGGGCAGCCCCCCCTTGGGTGATGGGATCCCAGACTGCTCTGGTTGGCACAGCTGCACCGGGACACCATCACAGAGAAGCACTTCAGCCAACCCAGGTAAGTCATGGGGCCATGTGCAATCACCAGTGGCAAAGGCACAACCCACAAACATGCATGAACACACACCAGGGGTGCATGCCATCAAGGGAAGTGGCCGGACATGGAACCACACACACCGCCAGGGATGGGCAAGATCTAACATGGCACGCAGTCATTAACACACACACACACACACACACAAACACACACCTCACCAGACATGCACAAAGGGTAGGAGGCACGCCGACCCAGACTGCCACCCCTAGCCACACATATGTCCACAGACCACCACTCCCACTGCCTGTCATTGTGCATGTGTCAGACTCTGGGCACCATTGCACAGTGGCGTACAGTGCAACGCAGGCATCATCATGCACACGCAACTGCAGACAGCAGCCGGGAGGGTGTGCAGATGGACTGTGTGTGTGCGTGCAGGGCCGAGTACCCACCCATGCATTGCCTGCTGAATGACACAGTGCACACAGGGAAGCATCAGACAGTAGCCACGCTCAGAGACAGGTCAGTCATGTGCCACAGTGCCACGGCCACCACGGATGCATGGGCGGCCCTGCCGAGACACGCCAGCAGTGACAGGCTGACCACTGGCCTCATGGGGTGGCACCGACAGTCCCACAGGGGTTCCACTGCATGAACGCAACCGTGCTCGTGCAGGGATCTGCAGCACACCAAACATGCCTGCACCAGACGTGCTCGGGATGCCCACAGCTGAAACCGGTGTCGACAAAGATGGTGTCGCACGATGCTGGGAATGGGGGATGGACATTGCACTGTGTGGTGTCTGCGATGCATGGGCAAATAACTGTGTGCCCATTGTGGCCATGACAGCTGTGAATGCCTGTGTCTACCTGTCAATGGCAGCAGTCACATCCTCCTGCAATCGGTCCATCCCTTCCAGGAGAAGAGTGGTGTCTCTGCTGTGACGCTTCTCTGCCTGGCGCAGAACCACACTCAGTGCATCCACCACCATCACAAGCCACATCTGCTGACTGACTGATGCTTGCAGTATGCAGTTGTGCTTATCCAAGAGGTCATCTGCCTGATCGGCATGCTGTCCCTCAGGGTGTTCACGGCCCTGATGCTCATCACCCCTTGAGGGTGGGAGCTGCACACCAGGGCCAGGCCTGGGCATGTCCACAGGCGGTGCACTGATGCCACCCCCTGACACTGTACCCCCATGGCCATTGGCTGACTGCTGATGCTGCCCCTCCGACTGCCACTCCCCAGGGCTCAATGGTGCCGCGGCATTGGCCGCAACAGTCCCACTGTCCTGGACACACACCAGTGCTGCCCCACTGGTTGCAGACAGGCACAGGCTGGAACTGTGATGACACACAGGCCTCCATGGCGGCACCACCCACAGCCATGGCCGCAATGTCACCTGCTGTGTGGCCATCCTGTGGCACACACGTGTCACTGCCCATGATATTAGCTCCATCATCATCGGTGACAGATCCGGCACCAGCCCATCTCAGCATGCTGGCATCCATGGATGCTGGCACGCTGGAACACGGTCAGGGCCTCCTCTGCACCTGCTCCACCAACATCAGTCCGGACATCCAGGAGGGCCCACTGTCACCCTGACTCCCATATTCCTGTGGAGGTGGATGGGCCCTCCTCCATCTCCATGTGACTGGCCTCAGTGGAGAATCCCACCACCGCTGACCCATGCAGATGCTCAGGAGCTGTAAGGGAAAAAAAGTAGCATTATTGCATGTGACCTACCCTGTCCCCCCCAATAGTCAGACCATGACCTACCATGCAGTGATGAACTACCACCCATCTGGAATCCACCACATGGAACACCCTCAATGGCACAACGCTGCATGCTGTCAGCAGCCTGCTCTTCCTGTGGGGTCAGGCGTAGCACCTCTTGCTGTCTCCCACCGGTTGCAGATCATGCTGCCCTGATGGCAGCCACCTTCTCTTTAATCCTCCGCCTGTCCGTGCCCATCTTCTTTTTGCACTCCTGCACGGAGTGCTGGTGGCTGCCATGCAGGTTTACAGCACACACCACCTCCTCCCATGCAGCAGCACAGGCCTGTGGTGTTCCCTGGTGCCAGTTGAGAAGTGGCTCCTGGTCAAGGTAGGCCTTGAACAGGGCATCTGTCTCAGCCTTAGTGAAATTTGGCCTCCCCTTCCTCCCACGACTCTGTTCCTCTTCCTCCACCACACGCTCAGTCATGATTCATCCTGTGAGAATGACAGGTGTTACCTGTGACTGTGCAGTCCTATGCATGTCCCAAACACTACAGTCCACACTCCCAAACAGCATGCAACTCACTGCAATAGACTGCAGTAACCGACTATAGCCAGTGCAGCCCAATGTTACACTTTTATAGCGCAACCCATGCAAATGAGATGAGGCACATCTTTAAGTGGATGCAAATGCAGTGACTGCACCATTGAATGGCTGATTAGATGATTAGCATATGCCGACTGAATATCGCACTGTTGCGCTTTGTGCAATTTTGTTGAACGTGCTGAGCCAAGGGTGCAGTTCTGTGACATGCACAGTACACACCTAACTGCACATGCCCGGGTTGATGATGCAGGTGCCTGCTGTGCTGCTGATGTGCAGTGCATGGGAGGCAATGCAGGGCATGGCCACCATTGTGCCAGTGGTGCTACGGTGCTGTTCACCTATATGGTGCTGTGGCACTGGGGCATCGTAGGTGCACTGGGGCAACAGTGCTGTAGGCTACTACAGGATGTGGCACACAGGCACCCAATCATGCTACACGCATTGGGTTCCAATCGCACTGTGGCTGTCCATGCTCCAGATACCCTTGACCCTGTGCCCGACCTTTGCCCCTAGGTGCATTGCATCAGGCATGGGTGCACCACTATCGTGCTGTTCAGTGACAGCATGATAGGGAATGGCAGCGCTGTACCAGGCAGCATCTGCACGTGGCAGGACCATGCTGCAGAGCACCATTTTGCTTGAACCGGGCAGCAGAGATGGCATGGAGGCATGCTGTGCAGTGGAGCCAGATCGAGCTGGCAAACCTTGTGGCCATAGTTGAGCCCCATGTTGGGGCTTTGTTTGGGGAGGCACACCTGGACAGGGCCAGGAGTGTGGTATGGCAGGAGGTGGCCAACACCCTGGAGGAGGCCACCGGCATGGGGCGGACGATGGATCAGTGCCACCACCGTTATGGGGACCTGAGGCTCAGGGACCTGGACCTGCTTGCCCACCTGTGGGCATGTGCCAGGAGGGGCAAGGTGCCACAGCCAGGTAGATGCAACATCTATACACTTTTATCGTCCATACAGGTATCACAGTTGTATGTGTCTGGCACATGGGGGGGCCATCTGCTGTTGGCTGTGGTGGTGGTATCGGGGTGTGGGGTGGGTGGGTCTGGCTGTGTGGGATTGCACACACATGGGGCAGGGGGACAGTGCTACTGGATTGTACTGATGTTCCTCTCTCCATGTTTGCATCTTAGTGCCAGAAGAATGGAGGCGCAACAGAGAGGGGAGGCGCCGCATGTTGGAGCAGAGGGACAGGGGTGATGAAGGTGGTCTGCAGTGCGTGAACCAGCCTGCTGATGGTGAGTGCCTTACATCCATGATTACTACTGCATGCTGTATAACTGGGCGGGAAGTGGGGCATGGCCACCATCCATTAACACCACTGCCATCACGCAACTTGTTATAGTCAGCACTGTCCAGTGGCACTGCATGTCTGGGAGTGCATCAGTGGTGGTCCATGCGTGCACCGGGCACATGGCTGTGGCACTGCCTTCACACCACATAGCCATGTCACAGTACGGCCATGGTGGTGCTGTGCAGGACATGGGTGGTGGATGTGTGCAGTGGTCCACATGGTTGTGGCTGCCTGGGTAGGCAGGTCTTGTGGACACGGTCACTGTGGGTGGTCGCACACCATCACAGGGGCGTGTCACATGGCTGTATGCCATGCATAATGAGTGGGATGCAGGGGGATGGACAGTCACACCTATTTACTCTGCTCCCTCATCCTAGGTTGCCAGAGACTCCTGCAGATCCAGCGGGACATTCAGCAGCTGCTGCAGGTCAGGAGGGAGACCTTAGAGCTCCTGTGATGCATCCACCACCACAGGGTCAGGAGGAAGGGGGAGATCTCATCGGTGCCAGGAAGAGGAGGATTGGGGTAGCCAGTGAAGTCCCCATGCCCCGACTACCACCTTCCCCCCTTTGACCCACCCTCACACCCCTTCTTCCCTCTCCCATATGTTCACCCCTTCCCCTTACCCACCCCCACATGTTACGTGGCCCTTCCCCCCTCTTGTGCATAGTTGTATATAGTTTTACTTTACATTGTTTCAATGCATACATTTTGTAATAACAACTATGGTGGTCTCTGATTTGCAGTGGGCTACAGGTGCTCAGCTGCAGTGGTGTGCATGACATCAGGGGTGGTGCACACATGGGCATGTGTGTGTGTGTGTGCAGAGGTGAACCACCTATGGTGTGGGCAGGGGGATCAGTCACTGTCTGTGGTTTGTGTGTTGCACTCTGTGCACTGGATGCCTGTGTGCAGTGGTCCATGGGGCCTGCACTGTGTGCATGGCACCCCCTGTCAGACCATCCATGGCCTGTGCAGCTGACACCCTTGCATGTCTGTGATATGCACAGTCTGCTGGCATGTCAGTGGTGGCTGTCCACGCTGGATAACAACTGTACCCGGCACAATGCCAGGTTGACTGCCATCACCAGTATGGTGCACATCTGCCTCCAGTGGCACTGTGGCCTCTGCTGTTGTTGTCCACCATCCATGCTGTCACTTGTGTCTGTTGCAGGGGATGTGCTCCAATGTCTGTTACTTGTGCTCCGGCAGCATGCTGGTGGCATACAGCTTCATGGTGCCTGCACAGGGTGGCTGGCACACCTGTGCAATGTAGAGGTGCTGGCCGTGTGTACACATCAGCCGTGGCCACACGCCAGTGGCTTGGTTGACCCCGCTACTGTGTCCCTGTGTTGCTGTGCCCTTGGATATGGGTGGGTGTTTGTCCATGCACTGTGTTGCATCCTGTATGGTGTATGCCTCCATGCTACACTGTGCATGTCTGTGCTGGCTGTTGTGGCCAGTGCTGGGATGGGATGTGTCCTTGGGAGGGTGTGTAGGGTGCTGTACTGCTGGAGGTGGGGTCCTTGGCATGCCCTGTCACATGTGGGGTACCTCATGTGCTGACACATGGTTGGTCTCTCAGCTGTACCTCGGGGGGACATGCAGGGTGGCACTGTGAATGCATCTGTTGCATCGCTGTCTGCTGCCGCCTGCTGCAGGGTGCACATGGTGGGGCTGCCTTGCATGGCTCTATGGTACACAGGGTTGCATTGTCACAGTGGGGGTGGTGGCATGCATGGGGTGTCCTGCACTGTTGGGTGCTACTCCTGGGCAGGGTGTATGGGGATCATGGTGCAGGTTATGCTCTGCATTGGTGGAATGGTGTGGTACAGGGTGGTCAGCCATCTTTGTGTGCCAGTCACAGCTTGCAAGGGGGTGTGCTGGGGCACCATGGCCCAGATGTGGGTTGGTTGCTGGTATCCATGGGCTGGTGGTTATTCCAGCTCTCCCCCAGTTGTGCAGTGCATGGGGTGTGGGGGACAATGTCTGTTCTGCTGTATGTTCCTCTGCCCATCTGTGGCATGGGTGGTGGGCCCCTACATCCCTGGTTATGCTGTTGCATTGCTGCCCTGCTGCTGGGGGCATCCCTGGTTGTGCTATGGTGCATCTGGACTGCTCAGCTGAACATCCCTTGTTGCGCTATGGCACATCAGATATGCTCAGCTTCACCTCCCTAGTTGTGCTATGGTGCAGGTGGTGCGATATTCAGTCATCAGCCGTAGGCGCATCTTGGCATGCGCAGTTTTTGAATATCATGCTTCTTGTGCATGGGCGCAGTGGACTTGCACTTGCTGTTGCACACTTTTTGGACGCAGTTTGAATATCAGGGCCTATATTCTAAAAATAGGCAAAATAAAAAAGTTGGGGGAATCTGCTTTTATGTTTCAAAAAACATTTCAGTAACTGAATATCTTCTAAACAATAACAAAGTTGAAATTGAAGGATTATGTATTCAGATTACACAACATAATGGTAAAACAATTCTTTTGGCAAATTTTTACAGACCACCTTCCTCAGACTTAAATTATGATGCCGCTATCCAAGCAGAAATAATATATTTAACATCAGAAGCTGAAGTAGTAATAGTCGGTGACTTTAATTACTCAGGGATAAATTGGGATACATTAACAACAAAAACCTCATTGGAAGGTCATTTTTTAGATTGCACATTAACAGCAGGACTTGATCAGTTAGTACTGGAATCCACCAGTGGTAAAAACATCCTGGACCTTGTTATAACTAATCTCTCTATGGATATTAACAATTTATTTATAACTAGTCCGATTGGGAACAGTGACCATTATTCAGTTATGTTCAAAATTAGTAGACAAAAAATTAGCATTGGTAAGACACACTTCAGATATAATTACAATGAAGCAAACTATTATAAAATTAATAAAGCATTAAATGGGTATAACTGGGAAGTTCTCTTTGATAATCTGAACATTGAATAGGGTTGGGAATTATTTAAATCAATTATTAGTGAACTCAAGAACTTGTACGTACCTATTAAAAAAACACACAATGAAAGAGGTAAAATTCCATCATGGTTGACAAACACTATTAGGTCACAAATTCAAAAAAAAAGAAAAAGCATTTAAAACCATGAAAAATCATCCCAGTCAATTAAACTATTCAAAATACAAATATGAATTGAAGTAGACTAAACAAGTGATCAAAAAGGAAATGAAGAAAATTGAATTCAAACTTGCTGTTACAAAAAATCCAAAAGCATTCTGTTCATACATTAACAACAAACATAAGGTACATGATATTGAAAATTAAATGAAAAAGATAATGTAATCACAGATCTTTTAAATATTGCAAACAAATTAAATTCCTTTTTTGGGTCTGTATTTAATGATCAGGAAATTATAAATCAAAACAAAATTGCTCAACCACTAACTTCAGAGATAAATGAGCATGAGGTATTAACAGCTTTAAGTTTGGTTAAACCAAATTCTGCCCCAGGACCGGATGATATTAACCCAAATTTCTTAACAAATACACCAAATTCAATCTGTGCACCTTTAAAAATTTTGTTTAATATTTCTTTACAACAGGGAGATTTACTGAATGAATGGAAACAAACAGTGCTTTCCCCTATTCATAAAAAAGGCAATAAAGGCACAGTGAAAAACAACAGACCCATTAGTCTCACATGTGTTATATGCAAATTATGGAGTGAATTTTAAAAAACAAAATAGATACTGAAATGGAGACAAAAGGACTTAAAGATCTTAAACAACATGGTTTTACAAAACATAGATCATGCACCACTAATCTCATCGTTTTTTATGAATAGGTTAGTCAATCATTGGATCAAAATATCCCAGTGGATGTCTTATATCTTGATTTCAATAAAGCATTTGATAAAGTATCACATAAAATCCTAATTGATAAAATGCTGAGCATGGGATTGGGCAAACATATAATCATATGGATAACATCATGGTTAATACACAAGATACCTATTCAAATCCTATTCTTGTGACCGTTGGGGTCCCCCAGGGATCTGTACTGGTGCCCACACTGTTCAGTATTTTTATATCAGATCTACATTATGGGATAAATGGACACATCAGCCAGTTTGCTGATGACACCAAAGTATGCAGTGAGGCCAAGTCTACAAAATGATATTATCACTCTTGAAAAATGGTCAAACAAAAATCAAATGAGTTTTAGTAAAGAAAGGTGTGTCATAATGCATCTTGGGACAAAAAAATACCACACATACTATTTAAATGGTATAGAGATAAAATCTGTGACATTGGAGAGGGATCTAGGTAATTTTGTAAATGACCAATTAACACCTGGAGAACATTGCAGACACATCATGCAGAAGGCAAATCAAATTATATCTGCTGTAATAAGATCTTTCTTTTGCAGAGAGGAAGCATGCATATTTCAGATTTATAACTCATTTATTAGGCCTCATTTAGATTACAGGGCAGCCATCTGGGCACCTTATCTAACAAAGGACAGGAATTTGCTGGAAAGTGCACAAGGAAAAACAATAAAATTGATTCCTAGACTGAAAAATCTACATTACAAAGATTGGTGTAAAACACTGAATTTATATGATTTAAAAACCGGTAGAAACAGGGGTGACCTATTGTTACTATTTAATATCTTAAATGATAACACTCTTAAGGCAGAATGTGAAATAAACTTTGCAAACAAAAAAAATGCATTAAGAAGCAAAAATAGACAATTGTTTGTGCCAATGGTGTATGAAAACAATAGGAAATACTTTTTTACAATGTGGGCTACCAAACTCTGGAACAAATTACCACAATATATAATAGATGCAGTAGACTTTAAGTAATTTAAGGGTTACTTAGACAGGTACTTCTTGGGTACCTGAGCAATACAGTCCAACATGATGCGGAGAGGTAGACATGATGGGTCTTTGGACTTTCTTGTACCTAACTAAACTGAGTAAACCATGTAAAACAAATACAATAACTGTCCATGTACTGTACCTGTACCCAAGGCAAAAACAGAACTGGAGCACTTTAAATATTATAGTGGGACATGAAATTGATGTCATTGTCCATGCCATTCTGCACCATATTCAAAAGAAATATCAATTTCACCTCCCATGCTCACCTCTGTTGTGTATTTTCCAAAAGGCCTTTCAGAACCAGGACTGATAAGTCAGAGACAGAGTGGTCTGACTCCGAGAAATGTTTTCTAACAGGCATTTCAGTCTTCTTCATTCTAATATCATGTCTGTGTGCGTTCATATGGGTTCAAAGACATTGTCCAGTCTCCACCCCCACATAACCTGTTTGTGGACATTTTTTGCATTGAATGTAATAACCAACATTCCAACATGCACATGTGTAATTTGTTGGGCAAAATGTGGTGACTATCACAAGCAGAAGGCCGAGGTATACTAAAAAGTAAGTACCTCACTTATTCAAGAGTGTAACTTGATGGGATCTGATATATGAGTCCAGCAAGCCATTGTAAAGTGCCAAATCCAGCTTTAATAAGGTGTTGGTAAATAAAATCACAAAGACCACACAGATAGCAATAGCACAAAGAGCAAAAATCCAATACGAAGTACAGGTTGAAACCTCGCTCCAACTGACGTATACATCCATGCCACTGATGTGTTTTGAACGTGGCTGCTTTCTCAAAGGATGACATGGAACGGCACGCTACTTACTCAAATAGTAAAAATATTTAAAGAAACAGTACCACACATGTATTGAACTGAACAATTATAAAGTAAAAACAATGCATTAACTAGCTATTCAGCAAAAAACTGATCAAGTGCAAATGGCCTGTGTACATAAAATCATTAACATAAATAACATTCTAATCACTTAATTGTATAATCTAAACATAAAAGAGTGCATTGCATAGTGCTGATGTAAAATAGAAAGAGAAGACTGCACAGAGTTTTAGCATAATAAAACTCACAGCAGACCCAAAAAGATTTTAGTTGCTGGTGCAAATCTGTAGAAAAATAGAAAGAAACAGAAAAACATTATAAGAATCATATGGAGAACAACATAACCAATCATCATCATCAGTACATAATCCATTATTTAAAAAGGAAAAAAAAGATTTCATCTCTTTTCTGCCATTTAAACCCCTTCCTTCCATGGTTTTCAAGTAAAAAGAAATCCAAAATTGTTCCCTTTTTAACAAAAGGTTGTTGCATGCCCCACCACTTTTAGACATGATGGGTTTCTCGATGCCAGTAAACACAAAATCATATTCCTCTTTTATTTCTAGCCTTAAAAACATGCTTTGCCAAAGTGTTAGTCAAGTCCCCATTTTCAATTGCTCGGATGTGCTCCCCTATCCTTGTTTTAAAGGCTCTTTTGTTTTGCCAGTATAATAACAACCACATTTGCATTTGACCAAATATATTAGGCCACATGTACTGCAGGTCATAAAACCTCTGACACTACTATCTCTACCTGTGATGGGATTGTTAAACATCTTAGTGTTTTTTACCCTCAAGCAGTACTTGCAATTGTCACATTTGTTACCACTGTTATCCCTTCTAGGTAGCCACATGTGGTGGTTCTCAGTCATGGGCTACACCAAATGCACCACTGTGTCTCAGCTGTCTTTCCCTTTCCTATGCACCATCCTGGGTACAACTTTCTCCCAGTCCTTTAATTCAGGGTCCTGTAAAGCCAAGTACCAATGCTAACATACTAACATACTAAAATGCCAGCAGAATAGGCCTAATGGTCTTTCATGTCTGCTCGTTTGGTCAGTCCCCAACCTGGGTGCTGACCTTGCTGTCCCCCTCGCCTTCTCTGGCTTCTCCCTTCCCAGTTCCAAATATTCTTGCTGCATTGGATTTTGCTTCCATAACCCTTCCCTGTACCTGTCCCACCCCTCTTGAACCCTCCACTGTCTCTGCCTCCACCAGCCCCTAGGCAGTGCATTCCATGGCTCCACCACCCTCTCAGTGAAGTAGCACCTCCTCTTCTCCCTGAATCTTCCCTCCTCCAGCTTCCAGCCATGCCCTCTAGTGGCCCTTCCTCCTTCCTTCGAAGCACCCCAACTGTTCCTCCCTATTTACCCTCTTCATGTACCTAAAGACCTCTATCATGTCCCCCGGTCCTTCTCTTCCAATGTGTACATATTTAGCTCTTCAAGCCTCTCCTCAGGTCCTGTCCCCAAGCCCCAAATCATTTTTGCTGCCTCCTCTGGACCCTCTCCAGGAGGTTAATGTCCCGTAAGTGTGGCCTCCAAAACTGCACACAGTACTCAAGGTGCGGCCTCACCAAGCAGTTATACAGAGGAGTATCACTCCTCCTTCTGGAGGTGATCCCCTAGCGATGCATCCCAGCATCCTGTTGGCCTTGGCTGCTGCCCTCCTACAAGTCTCAGAGTTGTTCATCTTGACATCCACCACCACCCCCAGGTCCCTCTCAGCGATCGAGACTTGTAGCATTTCCCCCCCAGGGTGTACACTGGACCTGGGTTTCTGGCCCCCAGGTGGAGTACCTTGCATTTCCCTGCATTGAACCTCAGCTTCCACTTTCTAGACCATCTTTACAGAGCCTCCAGGACCCCTGTAGGGCCACCGTCCCCTCCTCCCCATCCACCACTGCCCCCAGTTTTGAGTCATCTGCAAAGAGACTCATCTCACTCCTGATTCCTGTCCTTATGTCAGATACATAGGCGTTGAACAGAAGGGGCCCAAGGACTGATCCCTGTGGGACCCCACTAATGACCCTCCTTGGGGATGAGACTATCCCACCAACTACGACCCTCTGGGTCCGGTCCTGGAGCCAGTTGCCTATCCATCTGATCATCTGGTTCCCAACCCCCATTTCTCCCAGCTTATCCAACAGGCCCATGTGAGGAACAGAGTCAAATGCCTTGCTGAAGTCCAGAAAGAGGACATGCTTTCTGACAACATCTGATATTTTATAAGACTGGGGACTGTAAGTGCTGATAAGCATTAATTGTCTGTCTAGGCTCTCTCCCTAATTCTGTCCTGCAGATATCGTTCCCATGGTGTCTCATCCATTGTTTTTCTAGCTTCTTGTATGGTTGGTTCCCTATAACAATCATCATGTAACCTACTAGCCAGTTCATCTGCCCTTTCTCTGTACTTGTCCTCATCACCACAATTTATTTTAGTTCTGATGAACTGCCCTTTGGGTAGAGCTTTGATGGCATGGGGTGGGTGACTACTGTTTGCCATAAATAAGGTCTTCCGATCAGTCATTTTCCTAAACAAGTCCATGGTGACCCCTTCCCCTTCCCGTACTTCACTAAGATCAATTGCAGAAAGTTTTTTGGGTATCACTAAAGGCAGTACTGAATTTAAAGCAGCAGTACTAAATAATCAAGAAGTGATTAATTTCCAGTTTTGTGGTGCCACAGTAAATATGGCTGCTGACTAATTTTCAGCCATGTTCCACCTTCATGTCATGTCAAGTCATGTCTTTTGTTTACTTCAGTGGAACCCTGTGCTGCACATTCCCACTGTCTCTGTGTAGTACTGTGAATTATACAATTGTGTAGTTGGCAGCAGAGGGTTCCAGTTCTACATGGCTGGTGGAAGAAATGTAAACAAACACAAAGAAAAATGGAGCAAATTACAGGGTGATAGTACAATGAAAACAAGAAAGATTACAAAGAAAATGCTCAACAGAGCACAGGGAACAAAGTGTTGCAAAACATCTGATTTTTGTTATCTAGTACTGCTGCTTTAAGGTTTCTGTTGCTATTTTCAAAGTACAGTATTTGATAGATTCAAATAGTTCTTCTTAGCCTTTCCAGTTGATTAATATATAATCTATAAATCTTTTCCACAGATCTAGTCTATGAAGAAATAGATTTCTTTTCTTCATGCAATCTTATGTTCCCACTTTGCCATAAATAAACATTTGCATAGTTGGGTGCAAAACTTGCACCCATTGAACTCAAGAACATATTTAGCAACCTGTACTAACACAGCAGTCACAGGATTTAGATAATCTCTGGAATCTAAGTCTAGAATGTAGAATTCCCTGTATGTTGAATTGTCTGTTTTGGGGAGTGTTGACAAAATGTGAATTGGAAATGTGCCAACATGTTTTACATCCAGAACAATTGCACAGTCTCACACCACCTAGTGCTCTGTTGCTCATCTCAGGTATAAGTTTGCTCTTGACAATCAGGTTAAAAATATTAGGTGATTGTTTGAAAGACAGTAGAGGTGGTTCTTGGAAGAAACATTTCAAGGTGTCATCCTCACTAAATATTGATTGGAGGTACTTAATAATTATGTATAGTGGCTCTAGATCCAGGTTTTTTTGTGACAACCAAGGGTATTCTGGTGGTGGTAGTCTTTTTTTTGTATTGAAGTAGTTGCTTCCTTGGTATCTGGCTAGTACGTTCCAACACTGTCAATTTCTCTAGAGGAATGCCCTTGCCCAATAATTTTTTTTTCAGTGTGGTCAGGTATTCATCCCTTCCTCCTCACTTGACCAGATATGGTGGTATCAAATCACTTGACTGTAAAGTATGGATTTTATTGTGTGCCTAGGGTGACTGCTGTTTCTATGCAAGTACTTTTGTCTATCTGTCGGTTTCCTGTAAATACAGGTCTGTAAGGTTCCATCTTTGATCCAGGTCTTTGATCTGGTCCAGGAAATTAACACTGATGTCAGAGTACTCCAGGGAAAGTTTAATAGATGGGTGGAGGTTGTTAAGTTCCTGATGGAATTCTTAGAGTGTGCAGGTACCCTCTGTCCAAATTATAAATAGATCATCAAAATAACAGAAATAATCAAGTGGTTTGTGTGTACATTGTTTTAGGAAATCCTCCTCCAAATTTGCCATGTAAAGGTTAGCATACTGTGGAGCCATCCTGGTGCCCATTGCTATTCCCATACTTTGAACATAATGTTTACTATTAAAACTAAAGTTGTTGTAGGTCAGAATAAATTCAGTGAGTCCTCAATGAATTTTGGGTGGATGTCGTGGTGCTGTCCTCACTCCTACAGGTATTTAAGGCAGTCCCAAATGAAATCAGTATGTAGAATGTTAGAGTATATGGAGGTCACATTCATCATGGCTAATATAGTACTAGGTGGTAGGTCTCTAAAAACAGAAAGTTTATGTAGGAAATGTGTAGTGTCCTGAATAAAAGTGTCTCTTTCCATGACAAGTGGTTTTAAAATGGTTTCTATATAGCCAGTGATTCTGTCAGTTAGGGTACCATTTCCAGATATTATAGGTCTTTCTGGATTCCCTAGTTTATGGATCTTGGGCAACATGTAGAATGTTCTTGGTCTATGTTCACAAGGGATGAGATCAGTTATTCTGTCTTGGACATGCTTAGGAAATGATCTGATCTTGTCCCATAGCTCCTTGGTGTATTGTGCAGAATGGTCATTAGCCAGTTCTCTGTAGTGGGTGTGATCTGTTGTCTGTTAGCTTCATTGACATAATCTTCCTGGTTTAAGATCACCACTGCAGAACTTTTGTCAACTTTATTTATAACAATGTTACACTTAGATTGTAGTAATTCAATTGCTCTCCTTTCTAATGGTGAGAGGCTATAGCGGATCCATTTTTGTGCGTTAAGATTCTGGCAATTGACACACTGGCATAAACACTGAATATAAGTGTCCAGTTTTTCCAAAAACAATTATACCAGTAGTGATTGGAATAAATAACCCACTCACTCAAAAAATCAAGTAATCGTATGTTTATTTATGTATGTATCTTCCAGACAATATAATATTCTACATTTCAGGGTAGACCCCTTCTTCAGGGAGTCTGGTTTTGGTTACAAAAATTAAATAAAACATAAATAAATGAGTAATCTTTCCTATTCTTGTAATTTTATATTCAAATACAGGGTATATTTAATACTGCACTTTCTTTATAATTAATTATATTTCCTTGTCTTCTGTGTTTTTTCCAAACCTTATAGCGTCCCTCTAAAAAAGTTGTACAGTTTATAATCAGTTAGTCACAACTCTAAAAATGTGTTGCCACTCAGAAACTTTCAATATTTATCAGTGAAGTTTTAGTTTCCTTATAGTCCATTTTAACCTTTCTCTCTGTAACTGTGTTTCTATGGATTCAAAATACAATTATTTATCTTACTTGTTGACATGCTTAAACTCTTCAAAATCATATATATATATATTAATTTTCAAAATCTTTCACCATTCATCAACACAACACTGACCTAAAACTGGTCTTTAATTTTTATTTTGTGGTCTATTTTAGCTTCTGTTTCTGTATCTGCATTTCTCTGACTGCAAACAATATTTCCTCATATCAAATTCTGACATGTTATAGCAGTGCAAATATTTAAGTATTGTATTTTTCTCAATTCAAGGTTGTGACTAACCTGCTCAGTGTCCTTCAGTGTAATGGGAAGCATATATGCTATCCCCAAACAGCCTTTTATGTAGTGAAGATGCACCAAAATCTGGCACTGTGACACACCTCAGTCCAACTGGAACCAGCATATGCCTATGTATGCATTCTAACTCACCTGAGTGCTGGATCTGCCTCCAGCAGTGCCTATCTATGGAGGTGCTCAGTGCAGGTGCCTTACTGATATTTTTGTAAAACAGTTAAACAGTGAACAAATTTTTCTAAACTTTAAACCACACATGTAACTCTTTTTCTCTTTATCAATATATCTTAACTCAGACTGCAGCTCTTAGACAACTAAACCCTAAGACATGTCTCTCTTGTGGTAAATTTTGAGGCTACATAAAAGGAATATCCTAACTACACCATATTTATTGTCACTCTACACATAAATATGATGGAATGAGGATATTCCTTCTATGTTATAAATACCAGTAATGCACTTGAACTGAACACCTCCATAAATAGGTGCCACTAGAGGCTGGTCTGGCAGTAAGGTGAGCAACAATGCACTCACAGGCACGTGCTGGTTCCAGTTGGTCCGAGACATAAGACAGTACCAGATTTTGGTGCATCTTCACCACATAAAAGGCTGCTTGGGGATAGCATAGTGGCTTCCCGTTACACTGAAGGACACTGAACAGGTTAGTCGCAACCTTGAATTGAGAAAAATGTGATACTTAAAAATCTGAACTGCTATAACATGTCAGGTTTTGATATGAGCAAATGTTTACATTTATAGAAATGCAGATACAGAAAGAGAAGCTAAAACAGACCAGGAAAGAGAATCAAAAGGCCCATTTTAGTAGGCGTTTTGTTGACAAATGGTGAAAGATTTTGAATCATCACAGATGGCCTGAAATCATCCAAGCAGACCACTAAAGCAGTAGGTAAAGCTAGAGGGATGTTGGGGTATATTAATAGTGGTATCACAAGTCGTAAGAGGGAGGTAATAATCCCTCTTTACCAGACACTGGTTAGGCTCTATCTGGAGTACTGCATGCAGTACTGGAGGCCACACCTTCACAAGGACATTAACAAAATGGAGACAATCCAGAGAAGGGCAACCAAAATGATGCAGGGACTGCATCAGAAAACATGAGGACAGATTAACAGAGCTCAATATCTATACCCTAGAGCAAAGGAGGGAAAGAGGTGATATGATCAAAACATTCAAACACCTTAAGGGCATTAACAAGGTGAAAGAGTCTAACATGTTTCAATATAAGAATAATAGCAGGACAAGAGGACACAGCATGTGATTAGAGGGAGGCCGATTAAAGGGTAATGTGAGGAAGTTTTTTCACAGAAAGGGTGGTGGATGCATGGAACAGCCTACCTCAGGAAGTGGTGGATATGAATACAGTGCAAGGCTTAAAAAAGGCATGGGATAGGCATAAGGGAGCAATACAGATGAGTATGAATAGATAGGTCATTGACAGAGTAAATGCCTATGGCACATTCATAAGGCAGAAAAAGAAATGGGCAGACTGGATGGGCCTTGCGGTCCTTATCTGCCGTCAACTTATATGTTTCTATGTTTCTATGAATGAGAACACATATGATTTTGAAGAGTTTAAGCATGTCAACAGGTGAGATAAATAATTGTAATTTGAATCCATAAAAATGCAGTTACAGAGAGAAAGATAAAATGGACTGTAAGAAAACAAAAGGCCCGTTTTAAGTAGAAACTTCATTAATAAATACTGAGAGTTTCTGAGTGCCAACATGTTTTTAGAGTTGAGACTGATTACAAAATGTACAACTTTTTTAGAGGGAAGCTACAAGGTTTGGAAAAAATATAGATGACAAGAAAATATAGTTAATTATAAAGTAAGTGCAGCATTCAACATACCCTGATTTTAATATAAAATTACAAGAACAGGAAAGATTACTGCTTTTTTTTATGTTTAGAACCGAAATCAGACTCCGTGAAGAAGAGGTCTACCCCAAAATGTAGGATATTATAGTGTCTGGAAGATACATAAATACAAATATGATTATTTAATTTGTTGGGTGAATGGGCTAGTTGTTCCAATAACTACTGGTCTTATTGAGGTCCAATTGGTTGTGGCCTCTACCCACAATAGGAAAATTTACTGTCTTGTATGTATATTTTTCTGAAGTTGGCCAGAAACCATAATATCCAATGATGTCATAACAGTAAGCTGGCATATCAATTATTTATTGGGGCACTCAGCTAAGCCTTCAGCCCTGTGTAATAAAATATGTATAAAACCATATAAAACAATATAAGACTGGCTCAGATCATTATTTCTTCTATGAATCATATAAATGGAGGATGATTGGCTCACAGTTTCCTTATTTCAAACCTGCAGTATAAAAAGTTCTAGATGATTATGAATAATGTTTCTGTCACAAGCTTTGATGTATATAAAAAATAGCTTATTTTTCCTGGTAAGATATAACTAATCACTAATAACTAATAACTTGCACTAATATAAAGCATTGTAAACACTATGAAAAGCAGCATAAACATAAAACAACAAAAGTTTCAAAAAAGAAACAAGAATAATAGACTAATACAACTTATAGTTTTGGTATCTTTTGTCAACAGTAAAATTGTTCTTGCATAACCTTCATAAACTTTAGAAGTTCCTTATTATAGGTAATTCAAAAGAATCTAGTTGCATAAACAATCTAAACTGTTTTTCCATGCATAAAGATTTCAAACAACTTTGTCATATTATTTCAAAACTTCTCTTTGTAACGTATTCAACTACTTTTTCCTGTGCATAAACTTTATATACCTTTATATAGATTTGAGCTTTTCTTATATACAAGTTTTAGTATTTAAAAAATGTTTTCCCATACAGCCTCCCAGCTAAGTCCAATTAGAATATTATAAAAAAAAATTACAAGTATGCTCAAGACATCTGGTTAGCTGTACAGTCTGGATTTTTTTCTTAATTTCTGAATCTTGGTGAGAGTTCTTCTTCCCCTGTATGTCAAAAGTCATTTTAGTTGCTGGATCTTGTTGTTTCTGGTTTTAATCTGTCCACACTCAAACCTCCTATGATGGGCCATTTGGCATCAACACAACAATGCAGATTTGCTTCATGGCTATTGGACACAAATAGGCAGTCTCTGTCCTTTGTTCTGGTTTTGGCGGTTCAGTTTTTTTGAGATAGTACAGTATCCTTACATTACTGTGGGAGGGCAGGACCCTTTGGACCCTGCACTTAATCCCTCCACAGATGCATATATGTACATTACTGTGAAAGAGCATCACATTTTCAGCATAGTCATCTTATTACCCCACCTTATGTACCCAGTACAGAACATTTTCGAATCCCCGCCAAAACGTAATTCTGTGTAATTGCAATGATATTCAATGCCACAGGTCTGAAAACACATCTGGCCAGGATTTGAAAAAATGACAGCTATGACATACATGAGGTGAGGTAATAAGAAGGCTATGTTGAAAATCTGGGATCAAAATATGTAAAATTTCCAAAGTTATGAGTGTGCATAGCAAAATTGCAATGAATAATCATAACTTTGGAATTTTTTCATATTTTGACCATACATTTTCAACATTGCCTTCTTATGACCCCAACTCATGAACAAGGGCAGATAAAATTTCCAAATCTTGATTGAATGGTGAATTCACCAAGTGACCGTGAAATCTCCTTTCAGGTGGGAGGTGCATAATGACAGTCCTATTGTTCATGAGGTGATGTCCCCAAAAGGTAATGTTGAAAATTTGGGGTCAAAATTGCAAAATAACAGCTAAGTTATGCATAAAAGTTGAAGCCTCCATTGAAATACATTGAACTGCATTTACCTTAGTTTCTCATATTGCAGTTGCCAGTTCCAGCAGCAAGACGTGTCTTCAATTGGAGAGCAGATCTCGAACCTGGGACCTGTTCATGTGAGTAAGGGTGTGTGAGGGGGGTGTACTGGGGTGTGTGGTGTGGTGGGTGCTGAGTGGGAGGTGAAGAAGAGGGTGGATCAGAGAGGGACCATTTTCTATTTTTACAGGTTTTGAAAAAAAAAATAATCGAGGGACCATTTTATTTCAGGGGTTAGGCCAGCAATGGGAGGATGGAGGGTGTCACTAGACACCAGGGAACAAACAAAAAAGTATCAGAGATGGCGATCGGCAGGTGTGGGGGTGCCACTAGACACCAGGGAATAAGTAAAAAATTAACATGGATGATGATCGGTGGTTGGGGGGTGCCAGTAGATACAAGGGAATGAAAACATAATTGGGGCAGTGATCAGAGGGTGGGAGGTGCCACTAGTAAGAATCAATTCGGCATAGCATAAATTAAATCCAAGTTCATTTTTCCTTTGATAATTTGGTTTTAACCTGAATTAAAAAAAAGTTGTGATTTCCTGCTGAATCCTGGTCAATGTATTCAGTTCCTAACAAGACAGTATTAATTAAATATAAATAAGAACACATAAAACTATACACCAAAAACCATAGGTCCCTTAGTAATTTCTGAAACTATTGATTCAAAATATCTAAATTTTAAGACTGTCCCAGAGTACACAATTTAACTCTGATTTATAGAAAGTTCCCTGACTGATATTAACACCTTATTTCACCTGCTCAGTAAATACTTAATGCGATGAATGCTTATATATTAGAGTCACCCCTTTTACATTGATGTCTGTTTTAGGTGATTTCTCAAACTGAAAACAGCTCATTGTAAAACAACTAGGCAGGATATAACCAGTATAAGAATTATTTAAATAATGTTTTTAAATAATTTTTTGCCATACATGCCATCATAATTATTATGCCTATAAAAATTAAAATTAAAGTTCAGCCCCATTTTTGAATGTAGGAGCTGATTTGATATAGTCAGTAAATTTGAAAAAATACAGAGCTATCATGATAATATATCAGGTGCTTGCAGCACACAAATATGACAGTTCTTTAGAATAAGGTACAAGGTACAAGACAGAAAGACACAAGCCTATCAATTAAAAAAAAAAAATCAATCCAGCCCGTTTGATGTCCAGATATGAAATTTATAGATTATGAGTATACCAGTATGTAGTAGTTTCATTTGGCCCTGCAAGCCTCACATGAACATGTTTTATATTGTGCCCTTTCCAATCACAACAGCAATCTGCTCCATAGCCAGGTGTGTTATTTTGATGCTTGATGTATAAGCACAACAAAATGCTTCTATGCTCACTGTGACCTTGCATAAATAGAACCAAGAAAACACAATCTGGCATCCCAAAGCAGGGTTTTATTTAAGTCCAATGTAGGGAGGCAAAAAAAAAATTACCATTAAGTAAATTGTCTATTACAGATACTTAGAAAGGAGACGAACGGAGATGAGGCTGATGGTGGAAGAATTTAATGATTATAACAATAATCACAGCGAGAGATTACAAGTGGTACATCCTTCTTTCTTCATTCTTAATTTTTAATTCTTAATTCTTCAAACTAACAGTGTATAGTGGCTTGCTTATATAGTGGAAGACAGTACTATGGTTGTCTATGTTTGGTCCAAGACAAATATAAACATCATCAAAAAAGGCAATTCTCTTTTTAGTTCTTGCATGAGCTAATCCTTACTTAGCACAAATGTATTGATAGTGTAAATTATATTACTATATAAGGATAATAATAATTGTCATTACCAGTTATCAAGGTCTTAGGAGGAAGAAATAGGTTTGCACTTAGCAATGTGCTTACAGGCATTTATTCTGGCCTGTCCTCCTGATAATAATAGTCAAAAGGGTAACTTGAACTCTATCCCTGTATTTCTGTCTTGCAGACTCTTAAAACACCTGTCTGCCATTACTCACATGCTCAGTACAAATATTAAAAGAAACTTTAATATTACAACTTGTGGTTTTAGTTAAACCTGTAGCTTTTACAAGTTTTAATATGATCCAACTTTATAGATCAATATTAGTTACACAAACATATTATGTGTTAGACCAAAATGAGGTTTAGGCTGGAATATTGGGACACATTTCTTTATCCCCTATTACAAGACCCCCTTTGGCCCAATAATTGCTTAATTATTATTTATGCAACAATGCAACTCCTTGGAGCATGTACATCTCACTATGTACTTTACATTATTCACAAGCATTTGATCAATAAGTGTTGATTAAATCCACTCTCAATCCCTTTTGTCACATTTGGGCATTTAGTTGGTGTTACAGTTAAGTATATGGCATCTGAGACTACAAAACGTAATGAGTTGCTTAAACTAGCATAGTTACAAACACTATTATTACCCCAAAAACAATAGGACAGAGTTAACACATAAACATTATTGTCCTTTGGTGTGGCTCTGTTTATAACAAGAAACACATTTGTCTATTTTTAGTCCATGTAGCTTTGCTGTGATCCAGTCTTGAGCTTTGAGGCACAGCTGCTAGACCAGCTGTTAAGTATGTCCATACACCAATTTAGAAAACCTTTTAATGGACCAACATAGATGTAACAACAAGAGCAAAGTGCTCTAGCTTTCGGACCAACCAGTCCTTCTTCAGAAGCTCATGGCAGTTGTTTAGAAAATACAAGGACCAATACGGCAACTACTAAATCTAGATTTCACCAATTTAGAAAAGTCAGTGTTTATATTGCTGGCTGGCTGATTAGCAGACACACTGCACTGGTCAGGGGTGCATTAGATTGTGCATTGAGTAGCCACACACACACACACAATGGCATGGCATTTGTGTTGTGGTAGTTGATTACACCCTGGCACACAGATTAACAGTCCATAAACAGTCCATAGTAAAGCAATAGGTTTGCATAAAGTATCAGCCATGTTTGGAACAAACAGCAGTGAAGAAAATGGATGTCTTGCTTGAATATCAATTGAAGAAGAATCTTCTTGCTGAAGTTAGAGGATTGCCCCTACCCCAGACTTTACTTCATAGTAAGTAGAAACAATAAGCTTGATTGTAGAGTTTAAACTAATTAGACCTTTTCAGTTGATTTAAAGTTGTACAAATAAATGTAGTTTTGCTAAAACATTACACTTGCAGAGGTAATAATGACTTGATTTATACAATAGAACTTATGTGGAACCAATTAGGAAACATAAGCATTTTTGCAATAGAACAATTTTAGTATTGCACGAAACAAATATAGCTTGTAAACGGGCTAAGAAAGCTGACAAGACAATCAAAAGAATGAATATGTGGAAGTACATACACAACTCCCACTCCAGCTTAACTGATTCTTGAAGCATATGTTTTTGAAGAAGAATCAAATACACATTTTTTGGTATTTACTCCTATGGGGAGATAGCAATATACCTTGCAACCTTTGTGGACATTACACTGGAAGGAAGGAAGGAAGGAAGGGTAGCTTACCCCCTCCTCCCGAGCTTCTACTGGCAGAAGAGACAGCTCAATTACTGTAATACAAGATTATTTCCATAGGATAAAAGAAGCCAAGCGTCCGTGGGTTTTCTTATCCTAAGCATGACAAAATGTCAGCTGAGTTTAAACAAAGAAGTTTTGCTTACAGTTAAATATTGATTGACTGTATTTGCTGCAACACAAGAAGGTCAAATAAAATGCAAAAGGTCACATAGTGTGCATACAAGGGTCGCTCAAACCCAGTTATTTTTGTAGTGGCCTTGAACACTACTGATATTAAAAATATCTTAATGTTACATTGCACAGGAAATGAAAAAAAACTTTTCATGTAATTAACTTAAACATTTTTTATCCAAGGACACTTGAATACCATATTTAAAAATATGCCAACATTATTTTTAATGAGAATCTTTTGTCCTTTCAGAAACTCTAGTGTTACTGATAACACTATTAATCATGCCAAACTGTGGTTTGTTTGGTTATGATAGCAATCACAGAAGAACAAGTGGCTAGCTTTTGCTCTAGTCCACTCCACAGCATACTGAGAGTATTTAGAATTAAACTCTTTAACATTAGAAGAGACAAGGTTTTTGGGCATTAAGTTAATATGACTTGCCGATACCTGACTTTTCACTCCTACATTTTAACTGCTCCTATGCAGGAATTAGCACACTGTAAAATGTTTTTTTTTAGATTTTAAGACATTTGCATCTTACAAATGTACTACAGAAGTTGTGTTATAGTTTATATTGCAAATAATAAAAGAGAATTATCCCTATCTAAAAAAAACAAAGGTCTACCTGTACCTTTACAAACTAACTTTAGTTATTAGTTTTTCTCTTGCAGGGATTTTGGCTCTTGACTTATTTACATTTCTAAACTATCTATCTCTGACTGTAGCTGGATTATTACATCTTACTGTTGATGCAGCTTTCCTTTTTTTCAAAGTCTCATGTGTTAACGAATTACCACCTGGCTATATTATCACAGACTTTGTACAGTATTTGTTAGTTACCCTTTTTTTATTTTTTAATTAAAACACTGCTGAGCCTGTTAATCATGGTTTGTATGCTCCCCCCTTTAGGTGTTTCCCACAGAAACAACCTATCAATGTTTCCATACTCATAAAATACAATTGTGCCAGTTGATCATCAGCAAGGCCACTGATTTACGGTGATTAAAATAATGAAATTCCGTTTTCAAGACTTCAGATTCCGGAATTACACCGGTGATTGTTATTCTAATTTCCGGATTTTACCAGGATTCTGCTATCATTCTTTTAGTATGTGCATAAGTAATCAGAATTAAAGAAGGCTTAATATACAGAACATTAAATAGAGCAAATTGAAAATAGTACAGGAAGGAATTAAAAGAAAAACACAAGTTTTGTAGATCTACTGATCTGATATAAAATGCCAGATTCCATGAAATCTTTGTTTTTACCGGTCTTCAGGCAGACCTAATTCCGGAATTTTACCGGATTTTCCGGTAAAAACCGAAAAACAGTGGCCTTGATCATCAGGCATTGGTTTGTATGCTTTCTCCTTTAGGTGTTTTCCTAGAAAATGACCTATTATTGTTTCCATACTCATTCTTCTTATCTTTTTCTTGCCTGCCTAGCCTTTACAGCCGGGTGCACCCGTGCACTGGTGCCCTGGTCTGTCTAGTTATGTCTTACAGCTCCCCTGTGAGGTCCGGCTTGCAAGTCCCAGCACCTTCACTTACCTACTCTGCCCCATGAGTTCCTACAGAGTTAAGCATTACTTTATATTTAAAACAATTTGAGAAGCATACAAAGCATACATCACCTGATTGTCAAGTGGCTGTGACTGTCTGTGTGTACCCTCTTCTCTCGCTTAAAGCCAGCAGCACCACGTCTCAGAACGTCCTCACCTTCTTATTAGGGCTTGCTGACTAACCAACCAGCAGTTAGGCAGCCTCCTCAGCATGCAGCACCAGCGATCCGAGTCTTTAAGGCACCAATTGTAGCATTGGTAAAAAATTACCATTAGTAAATTATCAATTACGAATACTTAGAAAGGAGACGAACGGAGACGATGCTGATGGCGGAAGAATTTAATGATTATAACAATAATCACAGCGAGAGATTACAAGTGGTGCATCCTTCATTCTTCATTCTTAATTTTTAATTCTTAATTCTTCAAACTAACAATGTATAGTGGCTTGCTTATATAGTGGAAGACAGTACTATGGTTGTCTATGATTGGTCCATGACAAATACAAACATCATCAAAAAAGGCAATTCTCTTTTTAGTTCTTGCATGAGCTAATCCTTACTTAGCACCAATGTATTGATAGTGTAAATTATATTACTATATAAGAATAATAATAATTGTCATTACCAGTTATCAAGGTCTTAGGAGGAGGAAATAGGTTTGCACTAAGCAATGTGCTTACAGACATTTGGCCTGTCCTCCTGATAATAATAGTCAAAAGGGTAACTTGAACTCTATCCCTGTATTTCTGTCTTGCAGACACTTAAAACACCTGTCTACCATTACTCACATGGTCAGTACAAATATTAAAAGAAACTTTAATATTACAACTTGTGGTTTTAGTTAAACCTGTAGCTTTTGCAAGTTTTAATATGATCCAACTTTATAGATCAATATTAGTTACACAAACACATTATGTGTTAGACCAAAATGAGGTTTAGGCTGGAATATTGGGACACATTTCTTTATCCCCTATTACATCCAAAAATTGTTTAGTGTTTTGCTCATAAAAGTGCTAAAACATTGTGAAAATGCATGCACTTGCCTCATTGTGTTTAACAAACATAACACTTCTAGAAAACCTATATAAATACTTTCTGTACAGTTAGCAGTGTTCCAAGCAAAAAACTGATAATCAATTATTTAAAACCCTGCCAAAGTGAACTCTGCAGATTATAATTTACTCCGAGGCTGCAAATGAAGGAGTTTCACACCAGGACATTTCTAGCCACCACCACCAATTGGTTCTAAAATCAGGAATCCTAGTGGTTGCATTTTTAAGTTCCTGGTTCTGAAAATGCACTTTAATAATTTAGGCCAGTAACAGAAAATCAAAGCTTTTCTTAGTGGAGAGTCCTTAACTCTCATTAGGCTTTGAAGTGCCTGAAATTTCATATGGCATTCCTATAGCGTGCATTCTTTTCCAGAAACTTTAGCAGCACTTCACTTTTTACAATTAGCAAATTTAATAAATACTTCTGTCAGAGTACTCCTGACCTTTTTGCCAACACCACTCCATAAAAAAGGACATATTTAAGGAGTTTATTTCAGAATGTTTACCGACTCTTAAGATTGACCACTGGCACCAGCACAAGCATTTGCATTCACAGGGTTCCTTTATCACCTGTAGAATTCAGTCATCTCAGTAAAAAGCTTCATTCTGGAGGACACTTCTGTCTACCATCAAGCTATACTTGTCTACACAAGTTTTCTGCCACCGGATCCTGATCAGGGCCTCAATTGATATCTGTAGATGAAAGCACAAACCGCTCCACTGAGCGTAGTAAATCAAAATCAGCTAGAGTGATTTTTTTGTACCTCATTAGCACGGATAGCATACCTTTTTCTAAATATATTACAGCTTGTAGCATTTCTAATGCAATTGCTGATCCTTGCATATTATTCCCTTTTCCTTAAGTCAACATCATATCAATTCTGGAACCTGCTATTTTTCTTACGGCATAATGAACAACTTGCATGATTCTCCACCACTTATTAGCTCCACTGGGATATCTCCACTCCACAAAATGCTTCAAACAATGGTCGATTGAACTACAGGTTCATTCATACAGCAGCCTAGATACCAAGTTGTAAAACCCCAAATGTCTGAGTTAAAGGAGCAGCTAAAATTATTTTACATAGAAATTATACAGATTTTGTTTAAATTTGTTAAAAAAAAAACAATATCTAAAAATCTGAGAACCACAGAGCTATTATCAGAACAGCAGTGGAGTGGCACTGCAGCCATCTTACTGCTCTGCCCCCTGCAACCTTATTGTTCTCATACGGAGAACACAGGGGAAGGGTCCCTTTTGCTAGGATGGGCACACAGGACTTTGGGTGCCTGGACAAAGTATTTCAAGCTGTAGTTGTGAAAAACAAACATCAGAATCTAGCTAAACGGGATCTGTTTAGATAGGTTCTGGTGTCTGGTTTTTAAAATTACATCATTTTTATGTATTTTTCATGCTTTTTAGTTTGTGGAAAAAAAAACACTACATGGCAGATCATGAAAAAGGATTCTTTTTGTGGTGAAAATAGATTGCCCCCTCATGAAGAAGAATCCTTTTTCATGAGATCAAATCCTTTGTTGAACTTTCTCTATCCTGGAAATTGATCTTCCCATTGACAACAATGGGAACTTAAAAATTGAATACCTTTGCTACAGATTAATATTTTTTCATCAAATAAATGCATGGCAGTTCTGTTACCCAAGCTGTTTCTACCATAAAAAATCACAACAAAATTCCACCCTGTCTGAGCGCAAGGCAATGAAGAAAAAAATGGTGACTTTTAAGGTTTTTGCACTATGTGGATCTCAGAGTCTAAACATCTAAATGGAGCAAAACTTGCAAATCAAGAGATTTACCCCACGGGACAGGGTATGCCAAATTTTGTGCAAATCCATTGATTGGTTGCAAAGTTATTAAAGTGCAAAATTTGAGATTTAACATTAAACATACTATTTAACCCTAACTATAGGGGAGGAACCTATGTTCTATATATATATATATATATATATATATATATATATATATACACACACACACACACACACACACACACATATATATATATATATAGTATATATATAATGGTAGCATGAAAGTGCTACCATAGTTAGGGTTGAATAGCCCTTTTAAGGTTAAAGGGTGAAACACTGCACCTTAATAACTTTGCAACTGTTTAACAGATTTGCCTGAAATTTGGCAGGCACAGACTGGTGGCATAGGGATCTGCAAACATTCATACCAGTTGGATATACAGCTGTGGAGTTATTAAGTGACATCCATGTGTGCAATTACTTTTATTTGTGAATTCTTTGCTCACGCCTACAGGTCATACGGTTTGTGCGATTGGTCTGAAAAGATCAGGGAACATGCAACTGGGGTCCCCAATGTGCCTTTTGAAGATTTCATAAAAAAATATTAAACAGTTCAAATGTTATTCAAAAAATAAGTTCCCATTATAAGTCAATGGGAACATTTAAAAAGTTTGAATGTGTTGCAAATGCACTTTTTAGTGTCACAAATGGCCCTAGTAGTGTTGCAAATCCGCCATTTTGTTTTCAGTTAGTGATCAGAAAAATGCTTGGCATTTAAAATTGGGACCATCTAGGGACACAATTTTTTTTTTGTGTTTACCTAGTCGAGCCCTGAGGATGATAGGCATATCTTTATTTTGGGGTTAAACTCCCCAGAAATATGTTTTTAAATTTCTGGAAAGTAGACAGAAAGTAGTTCTAATCATGACACTTTCGCAGAATTTAGCAAAAGCCGCAATTGTGACACTACTTTTCCAGACTATGGACAAAATGACAGGAGTTCTTTGCCACCCTGCTGCAAAAGAACAGTTTGGTCTTTTGGGCTCAAATTTGAAGGGAAGACAGCAAACATCTCACAGATGTGCCTTTTGGTGGTTTGGTGACAGAATATTGCATGGATGCCAAGTTACAGTACTCCTAATTTTAATTTTTTTCCCATAGACTAACATGGTGGCGTCCGCCATGCCTTTCGGGGCTTGTATCTCTTAAACGGTGCGAGATATAGAATTTTCATCGCAATAATGTGTAGCCCTATTGGCTACACATTCAGTGAAAACCTAGCCAGGAAACTGATGAATCATGTGAAATTTAAATTTTTTGTCTACATTGCACGGTTCCTGAGATATGAGCAATTTAGTATTCCAACAGCTCATTTTCTGCTCCGAGGCCCATTATTATGCATGCATTCTTTGTACACACTGTGTTTCTCTATGCAGCTGTTGGGCAAAATCAGGGTGTGTGCTTCCGTTACTGTTACAGTTAGTGTTTCCACTTGTTTTCTGGGACCATTTGCATTACCGTTCCCATGTACGCAACCATGTGCGTTACTGTTTGCATGCCCATTTGCATAGGTGCTTGCGTTCATGTCTATTTCTGTTTCCTTTGGCATTATTTCTGCTGTTAACGCTAACATTTGCATTTACAATTGTGGTACTGTGATTGTGTGTGTCACTGTTTGCATTTCCTTATGCACTTGCATCTCCTTTTGCATCACTGTTCATTTTGGCATCACTTTGCACTTACATTTCTACTAACATTTGCTTTTCCATTTACATTTCAGTCACCATGTGTACAACCATTAGTGGTTGCATTTCCCTTGCACTTAGCGTTTCCATGTCACAAAAAATCATGTGGCGGGAGTGTGGGGCCCAAAGGCCATTGCACTCCCACCACCACATTCCATTCACTATTTCTACAGCGCTTTTGCCTCTAATTTCCCTTCTTTTTGAGAATGTGCTGTAGAAATGCACACACCATTGGCGGTTGGTGTGGTGGGCTGAAGGGATGCAAGGGGGCTTTCAACCCTAACACCAAATTTCCTCACATTTGTCACTGTGGAACAACCCTAATTGATGCATTAAATGGAGTTTTTTGCCTCTAACATATTTATAGGATATGTTATGGCCAGTGGTGGAATACACTATTTATCTGAATGAGTGGACAGTGACTTTAGATATCCTCATGAGTGGCAGAATGTTGCAGAGCCATGAGTGATGGTAGCTGAGGTGACTCTCCACTCATTACATAAATAGTGTATTCCATCATTGGCCATAACGTATCTGATTTGCACAATAGGATTGTGTTTGTTGCAGTTTTTTTTTTGGTTTGATGAAGTCACCACAGTGAAATAAATGGATTTATTTCACTGTGGTGATGTCACCACAGTAGAAGAAATGGATTTATTCCACTGCTGTGAGAATACATGTTTTTATGCAATGAGTTATTTGCTCACTCCCATTGTGTATGTGTGTGTGTGTGTGTTATATATATATATATATATATATATATATATATATTATGGTAGCACAGTAGTGCTACCATAGATAGGGTTGAGGAGCCATTTCTATATTAAACCCCAACATTTTGCACCTTAATAACTTTGCAAATGCTTGATGGATTTGCCTGTAATTTGGAATACACAATCAAGAACCATAGGCCTTGGCATCTGCCAAGTTTCATACCAGTCAGATATACGGCTGCGGAGTTGTTAACATGATCTGCATATCGCACGCTTTTTCTGGAATTCTATGGTTGCGCCTATAGGTCAATGGTTCAGGGCGACTGGCCCAAAATCTTCTGTGGCAACATGCGGCCAAGGTCCCGATGTGCCTTTTAAAGATTTGGTGAAAAATATTAAACGGTTCAAAAGTTATTCAAAAAACAATTTCCCATTATAAGTCAATGTGAAAAGTTAACAAAAAGTTCAACAGTGTCGCAAATGCATTTTTACTTTCACAAATGGCCCTGTTACTTTCGCAAATCCGCCATTTTGGTTTTCAGTTGGTGATCAGAAAAATGGTTGGCATTTAAATTTGGGACCCTCTAGCAACCTAATTCTTTTTGTATTCACCTAGTCGGACCCTGAGGATGCTAGTCATGTCTTTATTTTGGGGTAAAACAGCCCAGAAATATGTTTTTCAAATTTCTGGAAAAAGTACTTTCATAAATTACTCTCGTGCTCACGAAAGTGTCGAACATTTTTGCGAAAGCTTTTGCAAATTTCCACAGTAGCTTTCTAGGCTGTGGGAAAATGACAGCAATTCTTTGGCACTGTGCTGCAAAAGAACAGTTGGGAGTTTGGGGCTGAAATTTGGAGGGAACGCAGCCGACATCTCACAGATGTGCCTTTCAGTGTTGTGTTGAAAAAATATTACATGGCAGCAAAGTTACAGCACTCCAAAGTTGACGTTTTTTTTCCCACAGGATAACATTACAGCACCCGACGCATTACAGGAATCCTTTGGCACCCTGCTGCAAAATAACGGTTTGGTCTTTTTTCCTGAAATATGGAGGGAAGACAGCCAAGAGCCCACAGATGTGCCTTTCAGTGGTTTGGTAACAAAATATTACAGGGAGGCAAAGTTATGGCACTACGAACTTCTCTTTTTTCCCATAGGATAACATTACGGCGTTCTCCGCACCTTTCAGGGCCTGTATCTCGGAAACGGTGCGAGATACGGACTTTTCGTTGGAAAAATACTTATCCCCCTAACAAGGGCTAAGTACAAAACTAGCTAGAACAGTTGTAAATCATATGACTTTTAAATTTTTTTTCTACATCGTACGGTTCCTGAGATATAACCTATTTAGTATTCCAAGTCCTCATTTTCTGCTCCGATAACCATTATTATGCATACATTCTTTGTACTCACTGTCTTTCTCTATGTAGCTTTTGGGGAAAACCAGCCCATGCCCTTACATTACTGTTACCGTTGCCTTTTCTGCTTGTGGTTCTGTACTTGTTTCACTTACTGTTGACGTCTACGCCACCATGTGCGTTATCTTTTACGTATTCATTTGCGCTTGCGTTTCTGTAATTTTTTGCCATTTGTGTCTACAGTACTGTTTCTCTTTCTGTTTCACTTTGCTTCACCATGCCCATTGACATTTCTGTTTGCAGGCACCATGTTACTATGTGACAACACATTACGCGGCAGACCGCTCCCGTCCTACGCCACCGTGTCACGTTACCCTTTCTGTTCTCATTGGCGCTTGTATTTTCCATATGCGCCACTATTAACACTTCTATTGTATTGCTGTTCCTGTTACTATGCCACAAGATGCATGGCAGGGTGCGGGGCCCACAAAGAGCCCGTTGCTCCCGCGCCGCATTACATGGCTGGGGCCTCTCGCCTCCGCTGCTGCATTACAATCTACTATTTCTAGTTATCATTCTCAAAAAAGGAAGATTAGAGGAACTCATTTATACAGTCAGTTGGTTGTCCCACAACAGTGAGGTCTGTAAGTTGAAAACCCTCACTCTCAGCCACCCCTCACCAGCATTGGGGTGTGCATTGTGGTCACGTCCCAACTCTCACCCCACTCTCCTATACTTCTGCTGCTTTACACATGTGATGGGGTGAGAGTTAGCTGACTGACCCCAATGCACACACCCCAATGCCGGGTTGGGGGGGGTAGGTCCAAGGGGGTTTCAACCCCAACACCGAATTTCCTCACTTTTGTCACTGTGGAACAACCCTAACTAATGCATTAAATGGAGTTTTTTTCCTCTAATATATATATATATATATATATATATATATATATAGTAGTAATTGTAGTGCATTCGAGGATGAGTATTTTTAAAGGGCATTTGGCAGGAAGTCAAGTATCAAAGAAATACAAATCACACATGGCCCACAATGCAAAGCATCATGGGCTGCATAAGCAAATCACCACAGAATATTATGCTGGTTCAACTTTAAGCAGAAATGCATAGTGCCAAAAGGCCTCTCACACAGTTTTGTGTGATTTTGTATTTCTTTGAAACTTGGCTTCCTGGCCAAATGCCCTTTGGGGTAACCATTGCCTCAGTGCTTGCACACAGAGGTTCTTTGTCTTTTAATTTTTTTTTTTGTTTTAATTGGGTTCACCACAATATAACTCAGATAGACCATCTTAGGGTAGCTGGTTCATTCCACTGGGGTGTCAAACAGACAAGACATACTGATGAATCCTGGTAGGACAAGACACATGTCTATGTCTTCTGTTGGCACCCTTTTCAAACTGTATGAGAGGCCTTTTGGCACCATGCCTTTCTGCTTAAAGTTGAACCAGCATAATATTCTGCAGTGATTTGCATATGCAGCCCATGATGCTTTGCATTGTGGGGGCATGTATGATTTTGTATACTGTATGTATACACACACATTTGTTGCAAAAGATTTATGTGATTATTTTACCAAGTTTTTCCACCAAATTTTCAAGATAGTCTTTCTATGATCTCACCTCATGAACCTAATTGGAGAAAATTTTCAAATTCTCCAGAATGGTGGTTTTGGGATGCAATCTCAAAAACCACTTTTCAGGACAGAGTTTAACAATTTTACTGCCTTGTTCATGAGGTAGGGTACCAAAAAGGCAATGCTGAACATTTGGTGTAAAAATATTGAAAACATTACAAAGCTCTGAGCAAAAGCTAAAAACACTTTGAAATACATTAAATGAACTTGCAGTACCTTGTTTTCTCATATAACCAATTCCTTCAGCAAGACATGTTTCTGATCGACGATTGGATCTACACCATGTGACACTTTTAGGTGAGTGAGGGTGTGAAGGGCAGTGTGAGGTGGTGGATGCTGAATGGGGGGGTCAAATGTGGTGGGTGGGGTGTGAGGCTCAGACTGGTGAAGGACTGTTTTCTTTTTTCAACGGGTTTAACTTAGATTAAAAGAACAAGATCAACAAAGAATAGTTTTCTTTATTTACAGGGAAGCAAACACTGGGGACTGGGCACCCCAATGTTGGGATGATTTTCAGTGGCACTGGGGATGGGCACCGTGGTGATGCCACCTATTTATTAGGGGGGAATCTGGAGGTGAGGGGGTTAAATGAAATGGTACCGGTGGTGGGCACCTGGTCCACTATAATTTAATATATTAAGAAGGGGGTGGGTGACCTGGAAGGGGGAAGAAAGTAGCAGTACAGGGTGAGAACTCAGTATACTTACCACAGGTTGATAGTATAGGTAGATAGACAGACAGACAAATGGACAGACAAATAGATAGAAGATAGATAGATAGATAGATAGATAGATAGATAGCCAGCTAGATAGCCAGCCAGACAGACAGATAGATAGCTAGACAGACAGCTAACCAGACAGACAGACAGACAGGTAGAAAGATAAATAGACAGACAATAAGACAAACAGACAGGTACATAGGCAAAAAGACTGACATATAGATAGATAGATAGATAGATAGATAGATAGATAGATAGATAGATAGATAGATAGATAGATAGATAGATGAGAAAGTCACCTCACTAGACCACTGGGTCATTGCTGTGACTGCAGCCAGCAGCAGCACTCCATCTGCAGCTGCAGATATCAAGAAAGTTCCATTGTTCTCATACAGAGAACACTGACTAAAGCTCCTCTCACTAAGTTGGGAACCCATGATTTTCAGGTGCCCAGAAACATTATGTCCAGGGCAATTTTCAAGAAAGCAAACACCAAATTCTAGCTAAATAGGTCCTGTTTACCTAGGTTCTGTTGTTTATTTTTTTGCAAACACATCATTTTGCAGTATTTTCCAGTTTGTTTTTACTTACTAAAAAAAGAAGATGGCTGCCACCATGAATTATATTTCTTCTCGCAAATGATAAATCGTGAATGATTAATCTTTTAGGGCTGTGCGAATACCTTTTCCCACAAATTTGGCTGAATATTCAGAATTCTGCAGCCAAATATTCAAGTATTCAGATAGGCTGTATTCTGCAGCCCATTTAAAACAAAATAAAAACCCTTCCCCCTTCCCCAGCACAAAACACAGTAGAATGTAACCCCTGTACCCCCACCATTTATCAGCAGCCCAATGCCATCCTCCTCCCTCAAGCACCCACAGTTTGTTAAATTTTATTTATTTTGCACATTGTAAATGTTTAAATCACCCAATGGATGACAGGGACAATCCATTCACATCATGTCCATATGCTTGCTCTGTCTGTATAGTAAAACTAATTGATCATGTGATCAATTGGTTTTAAAACACAGAGATATCAAGAGTTTGATCACTTTCATTGATGAGAAGGTGGCTGTCTGTGGAGGAGGGAGGGTCTGTGCTGTTCACCTTCACCGTATTGAGAACTACATGCTGGTGCCTGGGTTCTGCCAGGGTGGGGGTATATAACTGATAGATTTATGTGCAAACGAGTGCTAAGAAAGATGGCCAGCCAGTCGAAGAGGTGTGCAGGCTATGCCAGTTATGCATTGGGGGATTTAAATATTTACAATGTACAAAATAAATAAAATGCAGCAAATTGTGGGTGTTTGAGGACAGGAAGGTAGCACTGGGCTGCTGATAGAGTGTGGGGGGATGGCGGTTACATTTATTTTACTGGGTTTTGGGTTGGGCAGGAGGGGCTTTTAATTTTTATTTTGTAGCTAGATGAATATTCTTTCTGGAAAACAAATAGTCCCCTATTTGGGAAGGGTTATGAATATTCAGGATCCCTACTATTCTTAGAATTTGGGAAATAGTATTCGGCCCCTGAACTGCCTCACAACCTCCACGATCAATGTTTTTTATCATTTGTATCAGAGGGTTATCAAAAATGCTACTGAGCATTCTCAGAAAAAGGAAAAAAAACTTTAAATCCTTGTAACTCTGGAACCATTATATATTTTTTCACAAAACCTTCAAAAGTCACTACCTTAGCACAGACCACTTCCACCCTGAAGGTTTTGTGAAAACATTCCCTTCCATCTAGGCTGTACATGAGAGAAAAACAGCTCTATTAAGTACAGGAAAAAAATATGCATTTTATCATTTTTGAAGTACCCAGGAAAGGCCCTATGGTGCTCAAGGTGCCATGGCCTAATATCACCTCTTGTATTCCTGTGTTGTGGAGCAGAACTCAAAATGTGGTTTAGGCCCATTAGTGATTTTTGAGTTAAGCATTTGATGAAATGATGCAATGTGAAGAAATGGACCCCGTCCCAAGGTCTTATATTTGATACCTAAGGTGCAGTCCAGTAGGGAATAATTGCCTGGGGGACAGATATGGGATCATTAAACAATATGTGCTAAAGGGTGCACCCTTTATACCTCCTTATAGTAGTGGGTTCTGACAGGTAGTACAGGATGGCTCAGTTCGGACATATTGTCAGTGGTCTGTCAAATCTGACTGGGACAGAGTAATTAGTACGCTAACCCTATCTTTCAGTTTGTGGCCTGTTACCCAGGACTTGGTCCTGCCTTTTTTTGAGGCATGTTGTTGTTCCACTAAGTGAGGTATCTAGTGGCTACTGTTCTCAGTTGCACCTTAGGGGACTAACCTTGGTTAACCTTCTTATGGATGGTAGCACATTGTGGCATACTCTGAGTTATATATCAAATATCTTAGTATGCCATGGAAGAATGCATAGCATTATTGGTGTTATAATAACTGGGTACCTTTTTTAACTAAGGGAAACACGGTTATAACTTTCCATTATAACCTGTGGGTTATAACAGTGAACATGTATCAGGTTTCCCTTTTTCTGTGCATGTGCCAGCCACCACCCTTCTGTTCTTCAGCACTGGCTGTCATTCCTTAGCACTGGTCAAATGGCCACTTGGAGTCAGAGATAAGTTCACTTAAGAAAATTCACTGGGCTAACATGATGTCCTGGCTGCTTTAAAAAATGAAAAAAAAAATAAACATTTTTGTTTCTTTCAGCAGCTGCTTCCAACTGTGAAAGCTGACCAGAATGCAGCTGCACTGGGATGTCTTTTTATTTCATATAATTGCTGTAGTGAAAAAACAATACCCAGCAATTATATAAAATAAAACATGGGGTTGTGTGTAAAACTCGAATTTTACGCACAGTCTGGTGCTGGATGCTAAAATAAACCCCCCAAGCTTTGCTCTTGGGGTTTATGTAACATCTAACACCTCAAGTGTGTCTAAAATTGTCATTAAGCACACAACCCCATGTATTATTCTATATATAATTACTGGGTTCTGTTTTTTTCAATAGAAAAAGCCGTGTGTTAAATATCATAACACCTGAGTAGGTGTTACGGCATTCACGTGGCTTCTTCCAATAATAAAGTGCTCCAGACAGAAAGAGAAAGTCAGCATGAGCGTCAGTGTCTGTTTTCTGACAGAAATATCACTGTATTACAACTCACCTCCTCAGTCGCATTCGCTCCACGCTAAACTGTCTCTTTCATGAATAAGGTAATTCACATCAAACAAAATAGTTCCTCTTTAAATTCATTGAATATTTCTACAAAATAAAAACCTTTTACATTCCACACTTGTACAACACTCCCTAATCATTCTCTTTGAACCTTCACCTTTCCCCTGCAGGTCAAATGATGCCACCAGTTCAAAACACTCGCATCACAAGAAAAGAAACAACAATCAGGACATTTATTTTCTCATTACTTTTCTTATTAAATGCTTAAATATTTCTTTGTTAAACCTCCAGTTATGTGTTCATCATTAAAACTTTTACTCAACACAAGGTAAGAGACGCTTTTCTTTTTTAGTATCTCAAAAATGGAACACTTGACAATTATATAATAATATGTAGTTTATCGACTTATTATTACATCATTGTTGGATGGTTATTAGACCTCGGGCTTCGCCCTCGGGGTTTATGTGCCATCCAACAACTCGGGTGTGTGTTAAATTCTGGTAACACACTGCACCCCATACTTTATCCTTTATATAATGATTAAGGGCATTTTTATGCAATCATATTTTTATAGATTAAAGAGCTAGTAGAACAAAAAAATAGCAGACAGGAAAATGTTACAAATTTCAAGAAGTAGTCAGTTGTATGTTTTCATTTTTGAAGTATTTTTCTCTTATTTATTTATTAGCTTTTGATGACTGAGTACGTGCACTAGGCAAAGAAATCTGCCTATTTTCAGGCATGACCCGTGCTCATTAGAAAGTTTTCTATGTGGCAGTATTAAGCAGAATGTGTGGAATAGCACACCACTTGGCAGCTGACAAATATATATATTTTGTTTCCAATTATTTAACCAGGAGAGACACACTAAGCTGAAAGCTTGTTTACAGGTGTGACCTGGGAGCACAAGAAAGTTAAGTGACCTGCTTAGAGTCTCATAGTATGCAAGTGGGGGATATGGGATTCAAACCCAGGTCTCCAGATTTGTAGCTCAGAGCCTTAAACCACTGTGCTATACTGACTCCCAATAGTTCTAGTCCTCCCATTACATAATCAGCACTGTGACCTCACAGATGGTGGCATTACAGGTGACTTACCTGGCAGCTACTTAGTGGCTCTTCCTAAACAGCTGTGATATCACAGTCAGTGGGGTCACAATGCTGATGATGTAATGGGAGGAACAGGGCTAGATATGCCAGCTGCCAGGCAAAGTGTTGTTCCATACATCACACCTTCTAACATTAGATAAAAAAAATCTTCTAGTTAACAAAATTAAAATCTACCTCACATAATAAAAGGTAATAGCTAACTGCTGTCAAAAAGTAAAATCAGTTTTATGTAGTATACAAGTGCTTTAAATAGAGTACCTCTAAATTTTAAGAGTGAAACTGAAGATAAAAACTGAAGGTTATTTTAACCCTTTTAATGAGATTATTTGCCTAAAAACCATAAAGGAATTGTGTACTCAATGACAAATTGGAAAGGGTTTTTACCTGTACAGAATATTTTTAAGGAGAAGTATTTCTCTCAATTTGAAATCTGGTTCAAACTGTATAAGTGGATCTACTAATTATTCTATGATTTTGCCATATGTATTTTCCTTGTTGAAAGTGGATGCAATAGTCTTTTTTGATTGTATTTTTTTAGAGCTGCAGTGGGCAGAACCCTGCAGACCTACTGCTTTCAAAAAAGGGCTCTGAATTCCTTGCATTCTTTGTTACCAAACATGTTGGAGTGTCACCACAGTCACCTCCATGTCTGTGGGGCAATCTGGTCACACTACACTATTTTTAATTTGCAAAAAAAAATCGGACCATGCTGATTGGGACACTGGGGATTAGGCACCCCAGTGTCACTGTTATATTCTGGGGGTGGGTGCTGAGAGGGAGGGCGGGTGGAGGCATATCTCAATTTTAAAGAATAAAAAGTTGATCATGGTGAACATGAAACACTCACTGTGTCCAAGATGGCCACAGCACAGTACTGCTAGCACTAACGCATGTGCATTGTAGTGCGGTGGCCATCTTGGTCATGGCGAGAGTGTGCTGCACTGCGCCAAGATCGCCAGATGTTTTTTCTTTTAAAATTATGCATAGCCTCCCACCCACCCTCCCTCTCAGCACCCCTGCCAAGAAACATAACAGTCACACTGGGGTGCCTACCCTTTAGTGTTGAGCACGCTGATTTTTTAATTATGTATACCCCCACCCGACCTTCCTCTCAGTACCCACCACCCCACACCCCCACTCAGAAGATAACAATGACACTGGAGTTGCTCCTATCCCTCAGTGTCATGACTCAAGCTTCACTCTAACAGTAAATCTGGGGGTACCCAATCCCCCAGTGTCTGTTACTAAGAACCATACTAAGAACAGAAAGAAGCAAAAGGCTACAAGGCCCATGGAGCTTCATACCTTATGTATAGTAATTAAGGGTCAATCCTGCTCTCATGTAACTGTGTAGTCTATTTTTATGTCTAAGTTGGACCTTTCTTTTTAATATTGATATATATTTTTCTCCACCCACCGAATCTTCCCTCTCAGCACCCACCACCCCATTCCCAAAAAAACACAGTGACACTAGGGGTGCCCAATCCCCTAGTGCCATGTTCAAGAATCCTCCAACCAGATTGTTTCTCATCTGTAAATAAAAAAAAAATCAATGTCTTTTGCGGCTGTTCCTTACCCTCCACCTGACCCTCCCACTCAGCACCCACCACCCCGCATCAAACCAAGCCCTTAATTACCCATCTGGGTCCAACGTAGTAATCCTCTCTGGATTAAACACATATTCACTCTTCAGTGCTGGACAGTGAACTGAGGAAATCAGGTATTCATTCATTGTACTTTATTTCAATGGGGTTTTGAACTTAGTAGCATAACATGGCCATTTTTCAATATTTGTGCCTCAGATTTTCAACATACCTTTTTTGGAACACAATCTCATGAACAATGCAAGTGATGTTAGGTAAATCTGTCCCAAAAGGTGATTTCATGGTCACTGTATGAAATCACCTTTTGGGCAGGAGTTGAAAATTGTCTCCACTATTGTTCATGAGGTGGGGTCATAAGATGGCTATGTTGAAAATCCGGTGTACAAATACATGAAAAAAAAAAGGTATGACCCTACATTGCAGTTTGTGAATGCAGACTCTTAACTTCAGCAATTTTCAATATTTTTACCCCACATTTACAACATAGCCATATCATTATAGCACCTCATAAATGTCACAGCTGCCATTTTTCAAATCCTGGCCAAAAAGTTTTTTTTTAGAACTCAAAAGGTGATTTCATGGTCACTGCAAGAAATCACCTTTCAGGCAGGAGTTGTAAATTTTATCCACCATTATTCATGAGGTGGGGTCATAAGATGGCTATGTGGAAAATGCAGTGTAAAAATATTAAAAAACAACAAAGTTATAAGCCTATGTTGAATCTTGCGAATGCTGCACAAAATCACCTTTTGGGCAGGAGTTGAATATTTTCACTGTCATTGCTTAAGACGTGGAGTCATAAGAGGGCTATGTGGAAAATATGGTGTACAAATATTAAAATGAACAAAGTTATGAGGTGTTGTTGATTTTTGCAAATGCAGGCTCATATAGTAACTTTGGTAATACTAAATATTTTTACCCCAGATTTTCAACATAGCCATTTCTTTACAGCACCTTATGAATGTGACAGCTGTCATTTTTCAACTCATGCCAGAAATGTGTTTTTGCATCCTGAGAGTTGATTTTGCAGTCCCTGTGTGAAATCACCATCAGGCCAGGAGTTGAACATTTCCTTCTTCATGAGGTAGGGTCATAATAAGGCTATGTTGAAAATTTGATGTACAAATATTACAAAACAACACATTTAGGAGCTTACATTACATTTTGATAATGAAGACTCCTAACTTTGGTCATTTTCAATATTTTTACACCACATTCCTCATTTGAAGCCCTATCAGCTCTGGTCAGAACTTGTATTGTAAGCTATGTTTGTGATCACTTCACAACTAAACAAACTAATAAACTAGTTGTCTTGATAATCTGTCCAAAACTTTTGCTTTTTCAGTTATTTACCATGAACCCATAGTGGATTTTCAACATTTACAATTTCAGAATTAAGCTCTGATATTAGTTTTCTCAACAAATATCAAATAAAAGCAGAAGATCACCCCCATCCCTTTCCTTTCTATGCTATGTGTCCAGCTTATCCCACCTCTCTTTGTATGTTAAATTATTCATCACCTGTACTGATTTTGTACATTTTCCTGGTACCCTTTCTATTTTGTCTATATCATCCCTTAAATGTGGAACCCAAAACTGTGAGGAATAGTCAAGGTGGGGTCGGGCTATATCCCCTATAGATTCTTCCTCAGATATGTTTATTTTGCTAGTCTCAGCGGGACATACTGTATGTTGTAGAGGATTGTGTTGGTCCTAACTACAGCTGCATCACATGGCTTATTGTACCATAAGTTTGCATTAATAATAACTCCTAGGTTCCTTGCTGCCTTTTCTCTTTCAGTCAGTATGTTGTACAGTTTGTACTGGAAGTAAAGACTATTATGGCCCATATGTAAAACAGTACATATCAATATTGCTGACTGCAAACTGCCATTAAAATAAAATAATTTCCTGTCTCTAAAGATTACAAAGTTACCACATTTAAAAAAAAATCAGCTTTCAGAATTTGGTGTTAGTACAATATGAAATGATGAAGGTTGTGTTTGAAAAGAATTGAGGTGACCTGGCAATTCCAGTTCTGAAATATCTTTTTGGAATTTTTAATAAATTATGAAGACTTCTGAAAGTGTTTTAATTTAAACTACAGATTAGTTTTCCATAGTATATGTAAACCGTGGATTAATTTTCCAGTTTGCCGAAAACTAATTCACAATTACTGTAGACTGTGGAACATTATACAATGGCAAAAAAGAATCCTGGATTCTGATTGGTCAGTGTGTGCCTGAGACAGTGATGATATTTCAGTATAACATCACTGTCATTGATTAGCATTAGCTTTGCTTGCTGTATTCGTAGAGCTTTTTTTCCGGCTTCTCTAAGAAACTCACTAAAAATCTACTAACAACTTTTTTTAAATTTTTTTTATTTTGTATAACATCGAGCCATTGTATAATAGCAATAAGGCACTCCAGGGTGTGTGTTATGCAAGCAATAACACACGACAAGGTGTGGGTTATCACCTGATAAAAGCACACCGAGTGCCTTATGCCCTAGGCGTGCTCTTATCAGGTGATAACCCACAACTCGGAATGTGTTATTGCACTTATAAAATGGGTTTTCCAAGTAAGTATTTAAGGGAAAAAAAATAAAAAAAGGGAAATAATTTTAATAATTTGAGGTTTTACTATGTGAAATAGTAAAATAGTCCCTCTGTTCTGCACTGTGATGTCCACTGCATGTCTCCTCCCCCCTCCCCACCAGACACAGAGACACAGGTCAGGTTGTCCTGTCTGCATACATTTTTAATTCCACATTGTGTTTGTCATCTACAAATAGTGGTAATCTACTTTTGTCCCTGACTTTCTACATAGTGTTAATCTTGTACTGACGAATTGAGTGCTGTTTTAATTAACAGCAAGTAGAGGGGCTTTGTTTTTATGTGGTCTCAAGTCTGTCCAGTCATGAAGAGACAGTTTGTTATTTAATTTTTAATTTTTTTTTTGGTATTTGCTTTAATATTGTGGTGAGAGTGGTTTTGTTGACTTGCAACGAGTTTGTCCCATGCTGGGTACCATATGGAGCTGTTTCTGGGTTGGCGTTTTTTTTAAATATTTTTATTATTTTTTTCTGTGTGATGCCATCTCACTTGAAAGAGGAGTGTGTCCCGTGGTAGACAGCTCTTGGGCAGTGGAATTTAAATATTGAAGACTGCAAGGGAAGGGGGGACAAGACTGGAGGCAGCATGTGGTGAAAGGGAAAGTTGTGTGCCACGAGCGGTTCCCGTTTCAGCAGTTACGGTGCCTTTGAGTGAGGTATTTTTTTTATTTTAAGACAGTGATACAAACATCGTGGATGAATTTATTGAAATTAATTTTCATAAGCTTTGTGGTTAGAGAGGCTTTCTGTGTGCTGTTATAGCATTGGGGCATTTCACGGTGGTGCTGCCCATTGTGTGCTCGCTTTTTACACTGGTTTGCAGGTTTGACAGGTTCATGATTTCTCTTTGTTGTTAGGATGTCTTGGGGAGAAAAGTGTCGGTTGGCATGAATACACGATGATAAGGACATGGCTCAGAGGTCCTTTTAGCCAATCATATTCATACATTTTCTTTACCCATTTTATAATGTGTAATAACGTCACTCCTGGGGTGGTGGAAGCACTCGCCTTTGCCTTGTGCTTCAACCCATCCCAGGAGTGATGTTATTACATGATAACACACACCCTGTCATGCCTTATTGCTTAATTAATCTGTGGTTTATGTTAACTGTGAATTACAAATATGTGCTTTAAGTAAAATGCCATAACTGCTTTTGGAATTTCAAAATTCTTCATCTGACAGAAGTCTGCAAAATGAGGCAGAATGTCCATAATTTAACAGAAGTAGGGCATAGGGTGAATTTGAATATTCCACAAAGGTTTTAAAAAAGAACATATCAATGCTGTTTTCATCTGTTGATTTGGTCCATGCATTTACTATTTATTTATTGATTGATTGATTGATTGATATGTTTATTTATTTACCTAATTATTTAAAATTTGGTAACCATTATAGGTAGACTGAAATGGACTCCTTTCCAGGTGTGACCTGGGGAGATGATACAGCAGGGAGTGACTCAGCAATAACAAAATGACAATGTTAGATGCATGAACATGTACAATAAAAACATGGAGAGAGACAAAAACAATGTGTAAAGTGTACATATGCATCAGTTATGGGGTGGTCAGGTTGAGAGCTAAAGGAGTGTGCAACCAATGTATGGAAATTGGCAAGATAGTTTTACAGAACCAGTGAGACATATGTTAGGAGGTCTAAACCTCACTTCCAGGTTCTTGGCAATATTGGGAATGCAAGTAATCACAGACACATTGCATAAGAGTAATAAACAAGTTTATTACTACCGAAAGGATAAATCACAGCTGCCCTAAGCAGTTCTTACCAATATGAACCGGGAGCCAGTACTAAGCATTCGCTATACCTCGCGGTTTCTCTGTGTCTCCTGGGCTCTCCTGTGGTCTACGAGGTATGAGACTAGTGTATTACATTATATACCTATGATAATTACTATGGTTACTGTAAGACAGAAACATTTCTAGTTACAGAGATGAGACCTATTGGCTAAATTAGAGGTGGCTCCATGGTCCAAGATAACATTATACAATTTTGTATAGTCATCAGTTTATGAACAAAAGAGTTCTTATACAGAGTCTTACCTAACTCAGTGTAGTAGTACACATCACCAAAAGGTGGCAATGCCGACTTACATATCATAATTATTCCAAGGACACAGATGCCTTGGCATCTTACAAGTAAGAAATACACAGAAAATACATAGAAGGATATATGCATTAGCAAGCAAAGTGTATTACAACGATATGCATTCATATCCTGACAGCTACACTTGTACAGTAGATGCCCTTAGCCCTATATGTTAGTATAACATATACTTAAGTGCTAGCTGTCTATGGTGTACCTCTGAGGGTACCAATTAGGGTGCAGGGGCCTCATGTAACATCCCCCCCTTGTTGCCTCCAAGGGCAACACAGGCAAATCTAGGGAAAGGTCAGGGAGCAGTGGTAATTTTCAAACCCCACGCTCAAGCTTTGTAAAGGAACTCGAGCTGCTCATGGTGTTGGCGCAGTGTGCGCCATAGGCAGCAGAGCATAATAATCAAAATAAAAATTAAAAATGCTTGAAAGATTAAAAATGCTTGTATAATAACAAAACCTTTAAAAGTAATCTCTAACCAGGTGTTAGTCAATGCGTCATTCATGTCACCATCATTAATCAATGAGAGGATAGCTTCATTGTCCTTGGTCATATTATTGCTGATGTGGATGAGGTGTGTGTCTTTCCTGTCTAAAAGTGATTTTAATGTAAGTGTCAGTGGGTCTATGTGTACATTAAAATATGGTAAGTATTCAGACAGTGTGAGCAGATAATTGGGGTTACCATCAATGATGTCTGCATCTAGCAGGGGAATGGGGGTTATGACGGTATGTCCAATGACAGTCTTCTGGTGGGGGACAAAACAGAAATTGGGGTAATCAATAACACATGTAACAGATCCGTAAGTATAGCTTTTAAAATTTGAAACCACACAGTACTCTCCATCAGAATTATACTGAGAGTGAACAGTAGGGAGTCTCCACTTTTGCAACTGGACAGGGCAGGTGTAGGCTGTCTTCGAAATCCATGTTGACAGGTGATGAACCTCCTCACGATATGATTGGTAGAGCTTATCTGGAGCCAGAGTTGAGTCCAAGGAGTCCGTGCCATTCTTGGTGATGTCATCATCCATGGTGAAAGTCCAATCAATGATATCTGGAGAATAACACAAACAGGTTGAATAACATCAAATACATCACATCAGCACAAGTAAATGTATTGCTTCTTCGCACAGCAGTCCGTATGCAGAGCCATCCAGGAGTCCAGGAAAGGATGGAAAACCAGTAGAGGCGGTAGATCTAGGCATTCTCTGTAGATGTCTTCATCCAAATGCCCAATCGAATGGACCAATGCAAGCTTGTCGAACAAAGCTGTAGTGGGATCAAAACATGGTAAAGCAACAGTAAAAGAAATAAACATGGTATCTGTTATGGAACATTTCTTAGCAGCAAAACATGGACCAGTATTAGGGTATCTGGTCACAACCCCCAAATTCCTAGCTGTAGAAAGAGGAATGGTTAAAGCTTTTTGCATACACATAGCAATACAACCAGGGGTTTTACATCATGGACAATACCATTTGGAAATGCGTCTGTCATGTATGATGTTAGGGATTCTTCCAGATTCTAGATCACGGAAGAGATTGTTGATGGTAGTGATGATGTATGATCCATATGCTGAGCAAAGGATTTCTCTGGCAATGTATTGTTTATCTGCTCCTTTATTGTTTTGTTGTATGAGTGCGTTGATCTTATCTCTTGAATCAGTGAATGCCTTAGCAATGTCATGCATGGTGTATACAATGTATCTTTCTTCCTGACTAAGGCCATCCACACCATGCAATAATGGGGGTAGTACATCGTTAACCAAACCAGTGGAGAACTTGGCAGAATGAGCTTTGATAGCAGCAATGTCTACTTTATTCCAAATAGACATAGCTGTACCAAAAAGGCCTGTGACAGTACCTGCTGCACCTGTGACATCAGAACTGTCAACTTCATGTGTTTTACATTTATGAATTAGATCATCAGGAGTGGGTTTTCTCCTGAAGTTGTCTCTATGTTCAGTAGAATGGACCCTGGCAATAGGGTCTTGAGTATGAATCTGAAATGCAGCTAAACTATCAAGCAATAATGAACTATAAAATGCTAACATGTTAGTATTGTGACACATACCAAACTCTTTCATATTCCAGTAAGTAAGATTAAACAAAACAGGTATATGCATAAACTGTAAGTTATTAATCAAAGAACCTGGGAGGGCAGTGGCTGCTAGACCACTACGGGGACCAGGGGTATGCTTTGGACATTCCAAAAGCTGTTTATCAGTAGGCGGTAACATAGAGAGCTACATGGCTGCAGAAGCCATGTGGTGTATAGCACAAAATTTCCGAGCAGCATCTCTAGAGAAAGAATTACAGTATGAAGGATCAATTAAGGCAGTAATGTTGTACAAACCAGAATGTCTTAATGCAGTTTGTAACAAGGACAGAGAACCATTTGGGGATAATTTAGCATTGGGCCAACCCTGAAAAGTTCCTTTGGAGAGTTTGGCCACAGGGAGAATTTGTCCTTGCAATGTGGTTTGCCACTCAATGTGAAGGGTAGATTTATCAGGAGCAACAACCGAGGCAGTGAGGTAAGCATTGGAACCTTCCTGGACAGTGATCAGACTATCTGGTATATTGATGGATACTCCCTCTGGAGGAGGTGCTGGAGGATCGAGGTGTCATAGGAGGTTTGGTACCGTGCCTTGGATGCAGGGGATAACTCCTGAGATGAGGAGATGATAGAACAAGATAGCCATCTTGTCAGTGTATCTGAAAAGGAAGATCAAAGATTATTATGTTAGTACGATTCCACCCAATGGGGTAAGGAAAAGTAGTTAAGCTCCTTTATACAGTTTCAGCTGGTTTGCATGTAGCCATTTGTCAGTCAATTTATTGTTATGCTGGAGTCTAACTTGATAGACTGCTGGACTGAGCTTGTTGACAATGGGATATGGGCCTTCCCACTTGTTGGAGAAGGAGTGGGTGGGATGTGCAAATTGGAGTACCGTTAGCTGATCTCCAACATGCCAATCCACTTCGTGTGCATGTTTGTCAAATTGTACTTTGGATTGTTGCTGGGCTTTGCCCATGCAGTTAGCGGCATACAAGTGTGTGTGTATGAGGTCTTTTCTGAGTTTTTCCACATATTGGTCTACAGACACATGGTCTGCAGTGGGGGTGTGCAGGTCAAACAACAGGTGTTCAGGTAATCTCATCTGTCTGCCAGTCATCACCTCAAAGGGTGTGAGCTGAGTGGTGGCTGAGGGTGCACCCCTAATTGCCATAAGGAGTAACGGCAGTAGGGAATCCCAGGTTTTGGGACTTTCCTCAATGAATTTGGAAAGCATTTGCTTAATCCATCTGTTGGCTCTTTCTACTTGACCTGAGGATTGGGGGCGATAAGGTATGTAGAACTTCTGCTGAACTCCAAGCAGTTCAAGGGATTCTTTCATCAACTCACCTGTAAAACTGGTTCCTTTGTCAGAGTCTACCTTGAGAGGTAGACCCCACCTGGAGAAAATCTGTTCTACCACTATTTTGGAAGAAGTCTTTGCAGTGCATGTCTTAGTGGGGAAAGCTTCTACCCACTTAGAGAAGAGATAAGTTACGACAAGAGCGTACTTTATATTTCTGCTGGTTTTGGTCAGAAGGCCAATAAAATCAATCTGTATGGCATGCCAAGGGCCAGAGTGTCATTGTGGTAAAAGTTTGGCATTTCATTTGGTAGGGATGGTGTTGTTTTGTGCACAAATGAGACAATTTTCTATGTACTGTTTAACATCTTTGGTGACACCAGGCCACCAGGCGGTGGTCTTGAGCCTTTGGAGGGCATTTTCCACTCCCTGGTGTCCACCAGTGGGTGTATCATGCACTTGGTGCAAGAATTCAGATCTTAGGTGTCTGGGGACCACCCACAACTTGGTGGTGGAGTCATCTGGTTGAAACCAGATGAGCTTGTCATCTGGTGGCAAGCGTAACTTACCTTCATGCCTCTGGTACGGGTTGTGTGTGGGAAGTTTCTCTTCGGTACTCTTGTCAAGGAACCTGAACACTTCTTTGAGTTCAGTATCAATATGCTGGGATGCTGAGAGTTCCAAGGGGGAGAAGGGTTCAGGTTTCTGCATGAGTGCTGCAGTCTGTATGGTCGCATTGGCCTCTGGATGGTCCATCATCCAGGTGTCCCCCCCTCAGGCCCCTTCCTTAGCAAGGGTGTCTGCTGTGTCATTGAAGGCATGGTAGGGGTCATGGAGAGAATGAGCTTTAACTTTATGTACATAGAGTTTGTGTGCAAATTTCTGTACCAGTGAATGTATGTATATTACCAATTCCTTGTACTTCACTGGGCTGCCATCAGAGGAGAGGAAGGAGTTCTTCTGCCAGAAAGGAAGAAATTCTGTAAGAGAACAACATACCCAATTAGAGTCTGTAAAAATGATGGTATCCTCGGTTCCATGCTGGATAAACTCGAGGGCACAGGCCACCACTGCCATCTCTGCATATTATGATGATGCTACACTACAGTGCTTAGATATTTTGACAGTGTTCCCATAAGGGTGGATCACTAAGATACTCATCCCTGCAATTTGTTCTCCCTGATAGTAGGATGCTGAACCATCAGTAAAGACATGACACAAAGAGGTGTTCTCGATTATCTGTGGTTTGGCAGGGAGGAAAGGACCTGGATCTGGAAGATCAGGTGACTGTAGTGTACAGTCATGGGGTTCTTCTTGGAAAAGGAGTCCATGAGCCAGCATAGATGGAATTTTTGTTGGTTGTACCTGTATGTCTCTATCCTGGAGAAGAAGTGACCAGTGTGTCAGTCTGGTATTGGAGACTGACCCATCCTTCACTCTGTCTGAGAGCAGAAAGGTAGTTGGGGTGTGGTTGGTGTTGATGATCAGTGGAGAGTATCCAATGATATACAGGAAGTGCTTGACAGCCCAATAGGTGGCCAGAAGATTCCTTTCACAAAGGCCGTACTTCTGTTCCACTGGGGTCAAGAGCTGTGATGCATATGCAATGGGTCTCAGGGTGCCATGCACCTTCTGGGCCAGCACTGCTCACATGGCAATATCAGAGGTGGCACATTCCAGATGGAATGGTAGTGCTGGATTGGGGTTGACCAGAACTGGGGCAGAGGCCAAGGTCTGCTTCAGTGATGTCACAGCCTGGGTGTGTATAGGGCCCCAAGTCCATGGGATGTCCTTTTTAAGTAACTCATACAGAGGAGCAGTTTCTGAGCAAAATCACAAATAAAATCTCTTGAGTAATTCACCATACCTAGAAACCCTCGAAGAGTTGCCACGCTGGTGGGCAATGGCAAGTCTTGCATCCCTGTACTTCTTCCAAGTAGGGCTTCGACCTTGGTCAGTTATTTTTAGACCCAGAAAGAGTACTTCTTTCTAACATAGTTGTGCTTTTGCTGGATTGCATTTCAAGCCTGCTCTCTGGATGAGAGTCAGTACTTCGTCCAAGAGATCCAGATGTTGTTCCTGTGTGGCTGTTGCCAGCAACAGGTCATCCACATATTGCAAGACAGATTGGAGAGTAGAGAAACTCTCGAGGGCATCCATCATGTGCAGATGGAACAGGGACAGACTAATATGGAATCCTTGTGGCAAGCAAGTTCAAGTGTACTGTCTTCCTTCAAAGGTGAAGGCAAACTTATATTGACTCTTTAGGGCCAATGGTAATGACCAAAAACCATTGAAAATTTCCAGGGAACTGAACCATTTCAGGTTGGGGTCAAAAGTCATAGCACATCATGTACTGATGCCACAGTTGGAGAACAACTGGGGGTGACCTGATTCAGTTTCCTGTAGTCAATAGTAAGTCTCCAGGCACCTGTGTTTTTTTTCACGGGCCACACTGGGGAGTTGGCAGTGGAAACACAAGTTCTGATTACTCCTTGCTTGAGGAGTGACTTGATTGTTTCTCTAAGGGAAGGCAAGGCCTCAGTTGGAAAAGGATATAGCATTTGCCTCTCATGTGCTGGGCCTGGCACTTCGATGACAGTGTGCATTGTACCACAGTCATTTTTATTAATTGCAAACACTTCCAAATGTCGTTGCAAAATGGGAAGAAGCTTTGGAAAAAGTTCATGAGTCTTGAACAAATCTATGACGTCATACTCCTTGTCATTGGCAGATATTGTTGCCACAACATGTGAATCAGGAATCAAAATGGTATGGTATTGACCCTGACTCTGTATCAATAGCATGTTAGCTAGGTCCACCACACAGCCGCGTGGCGCAAGGAAGTCAGTCCCTATGATACCAGGATGATCATGCAATACCATTAGTTGGAAAGTGTGTGAGGCCTTTAGATGGCCTAGCTCTACCGGTAGGGGTAGAGAACAGTATGCAGATAGCCTAGCACCATCAACTTCTGACATGTTGGTCGTCCTTCTGGTGGACCAAGGGGATGTGTTTGGATGTTCATCGTGTAGCACAGATACAGCTGCACCTGTATCTAGCAAGACCACTAGTAGGCGGCCCCCGACCTCGGCCTCAGTGCAGGGCCTTCCATTTGTATCCAAGGCTAGCTTGTTTACAATCTGGACTGGGTCCTGTAATTGTCAATCTGTACTGCTGGGAGCATGGAGAGGTTGGGCCTGACTCTTATGAATCACTTCACCATGCTGCACTGATGCTATATAGGGAGGAGCTTCTGGGTTCAGGCCTGTATGAGCCTGAGGGACTGCACAACCAGTGTCCCCATGACCCGTTGGGGTCTGGGTTGCCGGTTGTACCGCTGCAAGGGCCTGTGCGGGAACAGCATCTGCTACAGAGCGCACTTGTCCCAGGAGCTCTTGGAATTTCTGATTCTCTTCGGCTATCTCCCTGTATGAAGGCCCTGTTCTTTGCTGTTGTGGTTTACCTTTATCCTTATGCTTTTTATACTTATGCCATTTCTGGTTCCCACCAAACTGTTGTTGCTGTTGCGGTTGTTGTTGATGGGCCTGTTGGGGGTGTTGGTTATCAGCTGGAGGGACTTGTTGGTGTTGAACCTGATGGTTTTGGGCCTGCCTTTTCACTGTGTAGTGCATCGTGACCTCTGGAGTAGGCTCCACGGTGGCTGCCTTCTTGGAACCGGAGCCCAGATCATGGATACAGAGTTGGTAAATTCTCTCAGTTTTCCAAAGGATGTCGGCAAACCTATCCATATTGGGCTAGGTGGTTGGCTCTACCTTTTCTCGTACTGCTGGAATCATGTTCCTAAGGAACAGGGTCTTATATTCAATAAGATCTACTGTACATTCACAGCTTCTTGTGCCAAGTACTTTCCTGCTAGGTAGGCCATCCAAAGTCTCTGGTGGTAAGTCGCTGGACTTTCCTTTGCATTCTGTTTTACAGGGTATGCAAGCATCACTCCTGCTACACCTGGGCTGTGAGCAGAAATGAGCTCAACTGCAACATCATCAAAGGTGGCGTTCCCATCCTGGCGGATGATATCAGGGAGTTTGGCCCACAAACTAGGATCGATGGTTTGGCATAGTATTTGGACCTGGTATTCTGCAGCGAGGCTAAGCATCTCGCATTTAGAAAGCATCTTTTCCAAGTGACAGCTGAGGTTGTTGGACGGATTCATCCGACCGATGCTGTCAGCTATTTGCTGAACAGAGTAGGCCATTTGTAGGGGATTACTGGGTCGATCAGGCAGAGGTAGATTGTCTTGAGCGCTGTCCAGGGCGGCCCGAGCTGCAGCCTTGGCTGCAGTGTGGACTATACTTTCCTGTGTGCCAGCCTCTTGCAGAAGCTGCCTAATCTGGGTTTTAATGGCCCATTTACTTCTCTCAGGAAGGGGTACATTGACTATCACAGTTTCAATCATGGTTTCTATCTCATGCCTATTTTCCACATTAATAACGGTTATTAGTGATGCCGTCGGGACCAGGCCTGGGCCTGCTCCCCCTTATCATGGGGGCCGCGATGTTGGTGTCTCCCATGATGGGCGTCACAACGTCGATGATGTATGACATGGTGAGGGTGTAGTGGGGACCCACCATGTTGTGGATGGCTGGGTGGGGTCTCTGGGCCATAATAGGGGTGTGACTGGGCGTTGTATTGAGAAATGTTGTCATCTGACAACTCCCCTTCAGATGACGTATGTAAGGCAGGGGCTATGCCTCCCATTGCCTTGACATGGCCAGCCAGAACTTCCCACTGATGGCACAGTTTCGCCATCTTGGTTTGACATTCAGTATGACTCACGCTTGCAACATCCATATCAATCTCATCTTGCTTTTGTTTTTGCAACACTCTATACGTGGTGCTCAGTTCGCGATTGTCCCTGATAGACACTTCTAAGTCATTACGTACCTGGTTTATCTCGTCCTGTAGCTCACCCATCTCCTCACTCAACTGCGCATTTGCAGCACTTAGCAAATCATTAATTTGCAATGCCTGTCCCTTATCCTGTCTCAAACTTTCACACTACTGCTTCAACATACAAAGTTCCTGTTCTCCAGCTTGAGCTGAATGATGCAACAGTGAATCCTTTTCATTCCGCAGAGTTTGGAGTTCAGACTCTAAGTTCTGCTGCAGTCTAACACATTCTGTTTCCTGCAAACCCATCTGTTGCTTAAGAGATGAAATTTGCAGATCAAGGGTTCAAAACCTCGCTTTGGAGACTTCCAGAGTAGCATAGAGAGCCGTGACCATCAACCCTATAGCTTGACGCTTATTGGCTGATTGTCTCATCTCCGTGTACTTGGTTTAAATCCCCAGTATAGGGTTTTAGGATTGACTTGCGTCCAGCACGAAGTCAGCCCATCCTCCATGGGAGGTAAGAATGTTCGAGACATCGAGTCTCAGTTATGCACTGATATTTGATACTGTGGCCATTCTATGGGAGGGAACGAAAAATCAAACCATGAAAAATGCGCCATGCTGTGTATCGATCCACAGCAGGAGCACTTTATACACAGCATGGCTACTGTAAAAGTTGTAGACTTACAATTCAAAGCTGTTATGGAGTGAGTCGAGTCGGCATCGGCCACACATGAAAGGATGACAGCCAGATTTTGTAAGTGACTACAAGCTGGTTTAAAACGGGAGATGTGATATGGGAATGTATACCTACTGTCCCCGTGGGAAAGAGAAAAAGTTCTAACAACAAGCGAAAACTTACAAACACCAAATATCGCCTGCACACGGTCGCCAATTTGTTAGGAGGTCTAAACCTCACTTTCAGGTTCTTGGCAATATTGGGAATGCAAGTAATCACAGACACGTTGCATAAGAGTAATAAACAAGTTTATTACTACCAAAACGATAAATCACAGTTGCCCTAAGCAGTTCTTATCAATACGAACTGGGAGCCAGTGCTAAGCGTTCCCTATACCTCGAGGTTTCTTTGTGTCTCCTGGGATCTCCTGGGGTCTCTGAGGTATGAGACTAGTGTATTACATTATATACCTATGATAATTACTATGGTTACTGTAAGACAGAAACATTTCTAGTTACAGGGATGAGCCCTATTGGCTAAATTAGAGGTGGCTCCATGGTCCAAGATAACATTGTACAATTTTGTATAGTCATCAGTTTATGAACAAAAGAGTTCTTATACAGAGTCTTACATAACTCAGTGTAGTAGTACAAATCACCAAAAGGTGGCAATGCCGACTTACATATCATAATTATTCCAAGGACACAGATGCCTTGGCATCTTACAAGTAAGAAATACACAGAAAATACATAGAAGAATATATGTATTAGCAAGCAAAGTGTATTACAACAATACGCATTCATATCCTGACATCTACACTTGTACAGTAGATGCCCTTAGCCCTATATGTTAGTATAACATATACTTAAGTGCTAGCTGTATACGGTGTATCTCTGAGGGTACCAATTAGGGTGCAGGGGCCTCATGTAACACATACAATTTAGATTACAGAATGCAGTGAGTTGTATGCTATGTAACTGAGTAAGCAAAAATAGGTGAAGTTGTAGAGGGGGATGTATAGGACAAGGGTTGCTGTAATGTAGAGAGAAGGCAAGGCAAGGCAATTTTAGTTATATGACACCCATTCCCAGGGGCTCTGGGCACCTCACAGTATAAAACAGTGAAAAACACTCAAGTAGAAGAAAGAAGTCTAGCTACAGGTGCATTTGTTTGAGAAGCGTGTTATTAGGAGTGGTTTGAGAGAGAGAGAGAGAGCAAAGATGGATCGAGAGAGGGAGGGTGTTCTACAGTGTAGGAATTTGTGTACAGAAAGCAGACTGGTCTGTTAAAGAGGGATATGAAAGGAATGTGCAGCAGATGAATGGAGGGAGTATGAGGTGGGTATAGCAGTGTTAAGGAGAGATAGATAAGTGGGAGCAGTGGCAAGCCAGTATTTGGCCATGGAGGAGAAACAGTGTGAGAAACACTGGGCCTCTAGATAGCAGAAAGAGAGGTAAGCATATAGTGGGCTATGCACAAAGGTGTGAAAAGTACAGATGATTCATGTGTAAACAGCCTGTGTGTCTACACACTCCAGGACAGGCACACACTGACCAGTATTCACCATTGCTGTCTGCCTGCCTGTGATCCCGCACCCCTGGCACTTAGCCACATGGTAATGGCTCAGAGCTGCATGGGGGTGGAGTGCTAGGTGCAGGCAGGCATCCAATAGGATGTCCATCCTGGGTGACATAGTGGATCCTCTGCAGCACATGAGCAGGGGGATTCTGGGAAGGTGCGCACACTAGCCAGGAATAAACACTGAGTGTTTGCCCAAATGGTCTCACCAGCCCTCCCAGGCAGCCCATTGGGCTGTGGCGCATGTGTGCAGGGGATTCCTGATGACACTGCACCCTGCCTGTAGCCTTCTGTGGGGCATGTAAATAGTTACAGCAGGGTCCCCCCCACACACTTACCGCTTATTGCCATGACTCCACACACGGCACCATCATGTAAGATGCACTGTGTGGGCATGCCCTTGAAATCCCCTGGACTTCCCCTGGACCACCTGTGGTGCATAGCTGTGGGATTAGGCAGGGGATCGTATGTGTAGGTGACATGTGCACTGTCATGAATTCCGCTGGGGCTCCACCAGACCCCCGCTGCACAGCATGCCGATGTAGGATTTCCTACTTGGCTTAGTTAAGCAGTGCATTGGCAATCTGTACTTCTGTGCATAGGGCCCATAGAGAGTAGTAATGGGTGAGAGATAAATCATTAAGTGCAAAGCAGCAGAAGGAATGAAAAAGTGGGTCCGACCTGGAAAGTGTACATTTTGGGACAGTGCTGTAGAGTACATCTGCACAGTCAAATACTAGCAAGATCATGTTAAGGATGATCTCTTGGCAAACAAAAAGAAAGGCATGATTTCTTTTGGAGCAGCATACTAAGCATAGCGGGAAGTTTCTTGTGCTTGATGTCAATTTGGGTGCAAAAGCTGCAATTCTGATCCAGCCACACCCCTAACTGTTTGAAGTGGGATACCTGTTCAAGCTGGATGCCATCCAGAGTTGCGGAGAAAGGTTTATTTTGGAGCCTTGCCAATCTCTGCCTAGTGCCAAATGTCAGAGAGGCATTATTTTTTTTTTCATTTAGTGAGAGTTAGTTTGAATGGAACCAACGCTTGACATTGTCAAGATCATGTTGGAGGAAGACTTCAGCTCAGGGACTGAAACACCTGAAGCAAATACAACTGTTGTATGCATACACATGTCAATATATACATGTCAATTTAGATTAAAAAAGCACCATTAAAAGGATAATGATGAATACTGCCATATACGGTAGCAACAGTTTGACATATCCATATTGATCTGACTCTAAGCTTTTATTTAAAAAATAACTTTTTAGCCCTATTTGTTCAAAAGTAAGTCCTTTCTAAGAAAATGTATTTAAAAAGGGGCAACTTGGGTACTGTTAGGTCTCTAAAATTCACATTTTGTACAGCCGCATAGCAGAGCTATGCAATATATTGCTATTATGTAGACAAGAGAGGGGATTCTGGAAGCATGTGACCAGATACCTGCATTGTGCCCTTCCACAGTGGATTTAAGGTACATGTGGTCCTCTCCATTCATGACAATGCTGTTTCCCTCTACTGTACTATGTTCCTGCTCTGCACGCACTTCCAGTTCACTTCTGGCTTCAGAGCTAGGTGGCACCCTCACCCTCTAATACTTACTGGCATCTAGTGGCCCCTCCCTCTGATTTCCAACCTCATAGCTATATAATGTTTCCCTGGTGTCTAGTGGTACCCCCACCCTCTCATCACTGTCTGTGTACTTCCATAATGTTCCCTGGTTTGTAATGGCACCCCCATCCTCCAGTCATTGTCCATGTGTTTCTGGTATGTTTCCCTGGTGTCTTGCTGCAAACCCTCCCTCCAATCACTATCCCCATGTTTCCTTAATGATTCCCAGGTGTCTAGTGGCACCCCTGCCTTCTGATCACTGTTTCCATACTTCTATAATGTTCTGTGATATCTTGTGGCACTCCTTACCCTCTGATTGCTGTCTCTGTGTTTCCAGTATGCTTCCCTGGTGTCTAGTGGCACCCCCACTCACTGATTGCCATTCCAGTGTTTCTGTTATATTTCTCTGGTGTCTAGGGGCATCCCCACTCCAATCACCATCCTCAGCTTTCCAATATTGTTTCCTGGTGTCTAGTGGCATCCCCCACCCTCTGATCACCATCTCCGTGTTTCCATAATGTTTCTCTGGTGTTTAGTGGCACACCCTGCCCTCTGATCACCATCCCTGTACTTCCATAATGTTCAGTGATGTCTAGTGGCATCTCCTACCCTCCAGTTGCTGTTCCTGTAGTTCAAAAATGCTCCCTGGTGCCTAGTGGTACCCCTGCCCTCTGATCACCATCCCCACAGTTCCAAAATGTTCAGTGGTGTTTAGTGGCACCACCACCTTCCAATCATTATCCCCATAGGCAAGGACTCTGGTCTTCAGGGGGTCAGATTTAAAAAAAATAGTTGAATACCTCTGGGATGACTGGGACAAGGGGGAATGAACTGGGTGGGATGAAGGAATAGTGGGGAAAACTGAAAAGGGCCATTGTGATGGCAACAAACATTTGCATCAAGCAAGCGATCAAAAGCAAGAAGAAGAAGAGACTGCTATGGTTCTCAAAAGAGGTGGTGAAAAAGGTAAAAGCCAAGAGGGTAGCATTCAGAAGGATTAAAAGACACAGAGGGAGGAGGAAAGGGAGCAGTATCAGGGGAAACAGAGGGAAGCAGGAAGAGTAGTAAGGAATGCAAAAGGCACAAACTGAAGAGAGATAGCCAAGGAAGTAACAAAAGGGGACACAACATTTGTCAGGTATATAAGTGAAAAAAGGAAGACCAGGGATGGGATTGTAAGGTTAAGAAGGAAAGGGAGGAGACTGTGCAAAGGGGGGAACAGGAAAATCCTGAACAAATACTTTTGTTCAGTGTTCACAGAGGAAAGAGATGGGAAGGGGCCACAAAAATGTAACAGGAGCATTGGAGAGAGGGAGATGGACACTAGTCTGTTTTCAGAGGAAAGAGTCCTTGAGGGACTCTCAAATCTGGAAGTGGACAAAGCAATGGGGCAGAAGGGGTACTCCCAAAGTTATTAAGGGAGCTCAGGGATGTACTGGTTGCACCACTGACAACCTTATTTAACAGCTCATTGGAAACAGGAGTGGTTCTGGAGGACTGGAGGAGGGCAGCTGTAGTGCCACTTCACAAAAGAAGGTGGCAGATATGGTTTTACCATGCTGCAATGACAGCGGCCACAGAGACATCCCCAACAGTGACAGCCGTATTGCTGAGTGTCGGCAATGTGGGGACGCCTCCATGTTTCCACGTCCCCCACATGCCCCAGTCTCTAGGATTCCAACTTTGAGTCAGAGTTGGACCGGGGGGGGGGGAGGCAAAACACCCTGAGAGGCAGTCCCCTGGCTGTGCAGAGACCATCACAACGACACACAGATTTTGCCCAAATCCTGTCGCTGTGATGGTCTTTGTTGTTGGGCAGTGGCTGCGGCAATGGTATACTGGGAGTTAGAGGCCAGTCAGCATAACTTTGGTGCTGGGAAAGTTTAATGGAATCACTGCTTAAAGAAAGGATTGTGGAATATCTTGAATGCATTGGGTTACCAGACCTGAGCCAGCATGGATTCATGGTGGGGCGGTCACACCAAATGAATGTTAAAGAGTTATTTTACTGGGTGATAAGGAACTAGATCAGGGTGGAGCAGTGGACATAGTCTACCTAGATTTCACAAAGGCATTCAACACTGTTCCATATAGGAGACTAGCAAGCAAACTGAGTAGCTTAGAAGTGGGTCTAAAGGTGGTAAACTGGGTAAGGAATTGGCTGTGGGCTAGGCAGCAGAGGGTGGTGGTAAATGGCATTCACTCAGAGGGAGAGAGGGAGGGTGACCAGTGGAGTGCCTCAGGGATCAATTCTGGAATTGGTTCTCTTTAATTTCTTTATAAGTGACATTGCAGAGGAGCTGGAAGAGAAGGTCTGCCTCTTTGCAGATGAAACCAAACCCTGCAATAGGGTGGACACTCCAGAGAGGGTGGAAAGGATGAGCAATAACCTGAGAAAACTCAAGGAGTGGTCAAGGGTATGGCAGCTGGATTTCAACATAAAAAAGTGCAAAATAATGCACTTGGGGCACAGAAATCCAGGAACAGAGTACAATATGAGGGGTGGTACTAATGGCCACCAAGTGGGAAAGAGACCTGGGGCGATCATATTGGATGACCTAAATGTGGCGAAACAGTTGAGAGGGCAAGTGGGATGCAGTGTTTCATAGAGAGGGGTATCACCAGCAGAACGAGGGAGGTGTTGCCTCTTTACTGATTGCTGGTAAGACCCAAACCTACTGTATTGTGTCCAGTTCTGAAGACCATGTCTCAGAACGGACAGACAGAGTGGAAGTGGTTCATAGGAGGGCAACTAAAATGGCACAGGGTCTGCATCAGAAGCCCTACTAGAATAAATAAAAAAGGACCTAAAAATGTACACCCTGGAAGGTGGGGTATAACCGAGACCTTTAAATACTTCACATAGGTAAACAAGGTTCAAGAGGGAAATATTTTTCAGAAAAAAGGTGCTCAAGGACAAGGTGGCATGATAAGAAGATGGAGTGGGGTAGATTCAGGAAAGATGTGAGGAAGTACTTCTTCCCTGAGATTGGTGGATTCCTGGAACAGTCTTCCAGTGGAGGTGGTGGGGGCAAAAACAGTGGGGGGGGGACAAGAATGCATGGGACAGGCATAATGGAATCCTAGGGAAAGGGAAGGGGGTGAATGGGCCAGAGATCAAGTAGGATCTGCGGTGACACTGTAGACAGGGAAAAATGGGCAGACTAGGTGGGTCAAGCAGTCCTTAGCCTGCAAATTCTATGTTTTTATGTTTCCCTGTCTCCGTGCTTTTGATGCAACCCCTGCACCACTTTAGTTGCCCTCCTTTGGACTTCCTCCACCCTGCCATGTCCTTTCTGAGGTGTGGACTCCAGAACTGGACACAATAGGTCTCACCAGTGAGCAATACAGTGGTAACACCACTTCCATCCTCCTGCTGGTGGTACCTCTCCCTATGCATCTCAGCATCTGACTGGCCCTACCTACTGCTTTGTCACACCGGCTTGCCACTTTGAGGTCATCAGATGTGATGACCTCAAGGTCCCATTCCTTCTTAGTACTGTCAGTACCACCACCTTATATTCAGTTCCTGGGTTCCTATACCCTAGGTGATTGCATTTGCACTTTTTGGCATTAAAATCCAGCTGCCTTGCCCTTGATGACTCCTTGAGTTTCCCAAGATACTTAGGCATTCTCTCCACTCCTCCTGAATATTCACACTATTATACATTTTTGGTGTCATCTGCAAAAAGGCATATCTTCCCTAAAAGTTCTTCAGCAACATTGAAGAGGACCAGTCCATCCTAGTACTGAGATCCAAGGCACCCCGCTGGTTACTCTTCCCTCATTAGAGGGAGTTTGTTAATCACCATCTTCTTTCACCTATCCTTCAACCAATTTCTTATCCAGTTTACTACTTTGGATCCCACTCTTAGGCTGCTCAATTTCTTTTTTCAGTCTCATGTGTGGCACAGTGTTGAAGGCCTTGCTAAAGTCCAGATTGGCCACATCCACTTCTGTCCCCGATCTATCTCCCTGGTGACCCAGTTAAAGAAATCAAGCAGATTCATCTGGCATCTCCCCCATCCCTTGAATCCATGCTGCCTTTTGTCTTGTTGCACACTGGATTCAAGACACTCTACTAATCTTTCCTTTAACTGAGCTCCCATTCATTCAACACCATTGACCTCCTTGGCTCCTGTTCAAACTAGATATCTTACCTCCAGCCTTAGCTTGTTTCCATTCATACTTGGAAAATCACACCAATCCATCAAACTAGACATAAATACCTCCACTGTCCAACATGTCTCTCTTGGGGTACTGCAAGGTTCGGGTATAGGGCTCCTGCTCTTCACCATTTTTATCAACAACCTCCCCTGTCCATCTCTGCTAGCAACATACATATGTACACAGATGATGCCATAGTCTATGAATCTGGTACTTCTGTCTCTTCCATTGAGAAATCCCTTCAACAGGATCTCTCTGCCATTCAAAAATAGTTCCTGCACAACTGTCTTGTCTTGAAACAAAAGGAGACAATGTCCATGCTGTTTTGCTCTAGGCAATGGGTTCACACCACCCCTCCACACTGACCTTGCGCTCCCTGGATGGGTCGCCACTGGACTTGATCAGCAGCACCTATAAGTACCTTGGCCTCTGCTTGGACCAGCATCTTGACTGCTCCAGTCATATCTCCCAAGTGGAAGTCATGCTCTACACTAAACTTTGTGCTCTCTACAGAGTCATGAATTGCCTCCAACAAAAGCTAAGGAAATAGATTGTGGAACAATCTATCCGTCTCTACCTCTTCTGGAGAAATAGACTCACTCACCACTTATATTTCACTATTTTTATGTAATAACCATTGGTCACAGTATTGCTAAAGTTGCCTGCCAACATTTCAAAGAAAAAATACCTCTTCCTCAGGGCAACAGTTACTGGCCAATTTGTTTCTGAGCAAGGTAAACAGTTTTACATAAACTCATCTTAATTCCTTATTTTTAAATCTTCCCAGCCTTGTTGATGTACCCAGAGAGATCTTGTCTCCTCTTGTGCTCTTTCCCTGTCTCAACAGAGAGGTCAAGCTGGTGCCCTGTCATTCAGCTGACAGAGGCCTTTTATCTTCCACAGCCAACCTTACTTACTCGCTCAGATCTGAGACATGCTACCATATCCATATCCCTCTTTATAAACAAAATGCAAACTAGGCCAAGCCTCTAGTAGCTACGTGTTGTCAAATATCTTGAACAATCTTCCCTGCAAAGCTACTGCCCCACCCACCCCAAACCAAAAAGGGCCCTGTTCAAGACCCACTTAAAATCCCGATTGTCCTGCTCCCATTGCCCCCCTCTTTAGTTCTTAGTTGCTCTCCTCCCTTATGAGCCTGCTGACACACTGTGTCTCGAATGGTGCTGATGAACATTGTACATTGTTGCACACTGTTTTCTGCACACATTTTGTTTTTGTGATTACTTGCTCTGCTAGGAAAACCTGAATGTATTGTACTACTTGAAATGTTGTTGTGTTTGCTTGTTCTATGATTTTGTACCCTCCTATTCCTAACTTTGTCCCCACAGGTCACAACTGGAAACAAGCCAGCTCTGTGTGCTTAGCTGGAAAAGATGTTCTAAATAAAGAAATAAATAGATAGCTAGGTAGACAGATAGGTAAATAGGATAGATAGATAGATAGATAGATAGATAGATAGATAGATAGATAGATAGACAGAAGGATAGACAGATACATAAATACATGTATACTGTATATACATAAATACATTAATAAATTAATTAATTAATAAAGTTCCCCAACACTTATGTGAGACTGACCAGCATGTAGTTGCTAGCCTCCTCCCTGCTACCACTCTTATGGAGTGGGACCACATGTGTTCTCCTCCCGTCCTCTGGAACCATGCTTCTTCCAGTGAGCTGTTGAATAATGCTGTCAGTGGCACTGCAAACACCTTCCTGAGTTCCTTTAGTACCCTTGGGTGTATCCCAGCCAGTCCTCTTGCCTTGTCCACTTTCAGAGCAGCAAGTTCCTTCAGGACACTTTTCTCTGAAAATGGACTTGGGTCTACACCCTCAACCAATTTTTTTTTGTAAATATATTTTTATTAACATTTATAAAAGTTATGACAATGCATTATCAAATGGTATTATAGTCTGTGCATAGAGATGTGTGAAGTCGGCACAATTCGATCCACAAAGTTTTTCACAAATGGTGTACAATTCACTAAGCGCAATTCCCCACTTCTTGGATCTTGTGCCGACTATGAAGTGTGGAATTTCACAGGAGAAATTCCACACTTCATGTAAAAACATCCCTGGTGCCTACTAGTGGGTGCCCCCGCCAGTCACCAGCCACAGCGATTTAAATCCCTGGTATCTAGTGGTTACCCCCCCACACACACACACTGATTGCTGGCCACAGTGTCAAAATATAGATTTATTTAAATCCCTGGTGTCTACCACCACCTCCCACTCATCACTGGCCACAGTGTAAAAAATATAAATTTATTTAAATCTCTGGTGTCTAGTGGTACCCCCCCCACCGATCTCTTGCCACAGTGCAAAAAATATAGATTTATTTAAATCCCTGGTGTCTAATGGTACCCCCCCCACTGATCACCAGCTACAGTGTAAAACATATTCAATTAAATCTCTGGTGCCTAGTGGACCCTCCCACCCCCTGCCCCATCAGGTAGTACCTCACCACCCCACTCTGAGCCTGAGCAGGTGAACAGCACAGCCCACAACCCTCCACCACTGCTGGCTGCCTGACTGTCCTAGAATGAATGAGCATTTACTTGTACAAGCATGCAATCATTCATTCCAGTTTAGTCGGGCAGCCAGCAGTACTGGAGAGTGCTGGGTTGTGATGGTTGCCCACTCGGGGTGGGGTGGAGGGGTTGGAGGGATACTACCTGATGGAGTGGGGGTTGGGGCTCCACAAGATACCAGGGATTTACTTGCTAATTTTATTTATTTTTTTAAACAGTGACCTGTGATCAGCTGGGGGGGTACCACTAGACACCAGGGATTTAGGGGATTCGACATTTGCTAACTTCTCCTTACTTTATTTTTTTTAAGTGCACTTTGTACTTAACCCCCCCCCCCCAAAGCAAGGTGAAGTTACAAATTGTGAATTTTCAGTAAATGGGGCAGTTTCAAGAAGTGATCTGTGGGACAAATTTGGCGACTTCTCAGAAAATTCACCAGCGAAGTAAAACTTTGCTGAATCTCCATTTGTGCAGTACAGTGAATGGACATACACAGAAGACAGTGACACACTGTCCAGAAGAAAATGACACAGCTTCAGAGTCTCACCATCCCCGATGCAGCAATGGGGTAGCAGAGACTCATTAATACTGGTCCAGACTTGTATCTCTGGCTATACTCAAAAGTGCTCCTGCAAGGGGACATGATTATTATGGGGTATTGATATGTCATGGTAGCCAATGTCTTCCATCTTTCCTGCCAACCCATCAAAACTTGACCCCACTCTACCCCTGTCTGGAGTTCCTTCTTTAAGGGGGTGAATATGGGGACATGTTACATAATATATAGAATCCATTTCATCCATCTGGACATTAACTCTTCTGTTCTGTCATTGAAATTAAAGGTGATTCTTTCCATTGAGTATATGTTATTCACCGTGTCCAACTGATGTTGTGGAGTAGGCATATGTGGCATGAGTCATCTCCTGGTAATGTATTTGGACACGACTAACATAATGCCTCAAATCTATTTTGCATGGCACCCCTTAAGCTGTCTGGAATTTTGAAACAGCAGGCAAATGTCAGGGGCTTAAGCTAATGTTAGTCCCCATGACCTCTGATATAGCAGTCATCTAAATCTCTAAAACAGGTCGTTAAGAGAGTGCATGCCCAAAACACTTGAATGTGGGTTGTCCTGGCTTCTCCACAGCATCACCAACAGGTTGCATTAGAACCATGTTCAAATTTAGCTGTGACTACTTGGGTCCTAAAATATCTTACTAAATATTTCCACCCATATTCTCTCCAAACATGAGAGGAAGAGACTACCAGTGTCTACTCAACCTATGTCCTGTACTTTAAGGTCTAACTTTCCTCCTAGTTCTGTGCCCCGTTTAGCAGCAATATGATGCATGGAATATTTTTGTGTACCATGTATGGTCTGATATGAAAAGGAGATAAGATGTCTAGTGACTTGTGATGTAGGCTGGGCCACTAGAAGTGAAACCAGGGATGGTAGTTGTGTATTATCTTTCAAGCCAAGAGGCTGATTCCAGGCAGTGTCAGGCATGCAGGTAGCCAAAGAAATCCCTCTGCTCCAGCCCATATTGAACCTACATCTCTGGAAAGGACCTTGTACACTGGTCATCACAGACTTGTGTCAAATTAATAAAGTCCTGCCTCCGCCACTGCCAAAACATTGAGTCCTGTGCAGCTGATACAAAGCCCTTAGACAGGAAATGTGGCAATTCAAAACAAGCAATGGAGAGAGGTTCAGTGTGGCAAATATTTCTCTTCATACCCGGCCAACCTCTGTCATTCATGGGTTCTGAGGTTGTAACTCAGTATCCCTGAGTGGGTCTCAAAAAGGAAGCAGGCCCTGTTCCAAAATGGTAAGACTTCTCACTTCAGGTCCATCAACTGTGGACCAGGCCCTTCTGTGAGCCACATCAAGAGGACCCACAGCTGGGTGGTGGCATGATACATCCATAAATCCAGAAATGCTACCCTCCTTCACCTTTGGGAGTATCAAGGTAAAAAACATATCCTCAGGCATTTCCACACATACACACAAATCTCAAGATGGTCATCAGCCACTTTCTCCAGTCCCTCTCAAGGACTGGGACTGGAACATTCTGGAAAATAGAAAGACAGCAGGGAAGTGTCTCCCTTCTCACTGTGTCAATGCAGTGGATTAAACTCAAGGGGAGATTATGCCAGGTTCAGTGCCTGCACTCAGAAACACCAAATCACACCAGCTTCTTCCGAAAAATAAATTATTTTATTGCATAATAACCATGAACACCAGTGCTCAGACATGCTCACTAACCACTATAAGCCTGGTGCTTCGGGTCAGAAACACTTTATCGAGAGGCTTGGAGATTATGCCAGTCCTGAAGATCTGCCAACAGTTGTGTTGATAGGGACTGAATGTTCACCTAATGCAATCTGTCTAGGCTGAGTGGGAATTTTATACCAAGATATTTAATCTCCTGCAGACCCCATTTAAAAGTGAAGTCTGAATTCTGAGAGGCATCTGGGGTCCAGTAGAGAGGGAGGACCTCAGTTTTGTTCATTTTTATATCACAGTCTAATACCTTGCCAAAAGTTTCCAAGGTACAAAATCGCAGTGACAGTGTAGTATCTAGGTCCATAATATATAACAGGACATCATCCGTGTATAATGTGATCTGACGTTTCATTCTTCCTAACAGCACTGTATTTGCTATAACATTTTTTTTTATCACCTGGGCTCAGGGTTCAATGTACAGAGTGAATGGGAGGGGTGAACCTGGGGTATTCCTGTCAGGTTCCTTTATGTAGCCAAACAGATGCAGAGAGATGGTTGTTGACCATGACAAAGGCATGCAGTAAGGCATGTATCTGTTCCAAGAGGGTGATAGCAGCAGCGGAGAAGCTGGCCATCTGGAGAGTGGCGAATGATAGGGTTATAACACCCCATCAAATGCATTTTCAGCATCTAAACTGGCTAGGAGAAATGGAGGTAGCTGTAACATGGATTGGATGGAGGACATAAAGTGTGAGAGAAGTGTTATCTCTGGTTTGATGGGACCTAACAAACCTTGTCTGGTTGGGGTGTATAAGCGACTGCAGGAGGCAATCTAAGTTTTGAGCAAATATCACCATGACTACTTTATAATTAACAGTTGAGACCAAATCAGCCAATAAGACTGATATTCCAGTAGGTCTTTCCATGTACAAGTATGACCGAAATAGTGGCATATTGCTAGGTATTTGGTATGTCCCTCCCGGCCACCATTTCATTATAAACCCTTATCAACTGAAGGAGAACAATATCCTGCAGGAACTTCTAAAATTCAAAAATATAAGCATCTTGTCCAGGGGCTTTCTGAGTGTGGGTCCTGCATAGGGCACCGTCTAACCCCAGACTCTGTATAGGGCTGTCCGGGAGATCTACCTGTTCCTGGGTGAGCTGCGATAGGATCAATGGTGTCAGGAATGACCCAATGGCTTCCACATCATGTGGCCGCTCAGGGGTACACAACTGTGTATAATACTGGTGAAAGGCATTTGCATTTTCCCAGTTTCTGCTGATGTGCTGCCTGGTAGTAGGGTACACTACCTGAGCCACTGTGGCCCTAACCCATTGCCTTCTCCCTTAGTGTGCTAGAACATAAGTAGTCCTAGATCCCACCTTGCAATATCTGTGACAAAGGAGAATGAGTGTCAGTTCTGTTTTTTCTAGAAAAAATTTATCAATGCCTTGTCAGGTTTTATCTAGTTTCATTTTTATGGCTCTGTCTCCCCGCATGTGTGCCTGCTAGAGAAAGTGGAGACTGTCCTTTAGGTTTAGCAAGTGCTGCTACTGCTCTTTGGTTATTCTGGCACAAAATTCAATTATATTACCCTGTAGCACTGCTTTAAGAGTATCCCACAGTACCACCTCTGTATGTCCACCCCCTTGATATTGCACCGGTATCTCAGGGATCTTTTCCCACAGTAATTTTTGTAATTTTTTTGACTGTAGGTAAAATCCATTTAGGTACCACAGTGTCTGGGGGATGTCACTGTCTAAGTTAAGGTATGTCAGAACTGGTGCATGATCAGAAACTCATATTTCCCTAATCCTGCTATCAGCCACATACTTGAGGGATTCTTGCTGTGTATTGCTATAATCTGCGCATGTATGGACAGAGTGAACTGAGAAATAGTGTATGTAACAGTCATGGGGAAGGGTAGTAGATGTCTTGTTAGGAGAGGATAAACTGGGGGTACAAGAATTTATAATGTCAAGCTCATTAGACCAAATCATATTTTTTTTTTTTTTTTTTATCTTTTTCCCATCCGGTCGCCACTCTCTGGGAACTCTGCTAGATGACACCAGTCCAACTTGCTCCTGCCTGACCTGAGACCTCCCAACCTGGGTCCCTCTGCACTCTGATCCATCCACACCCCATCTGCAGGAGACCCCAGGTTTGTACCCCCCCCCCTCGGGGCAAGGCTGCCTCACCACTTCCTTTGGTGCTCCTTGAAATCCAATTTCACTGCAGCACAAGGAAGTTAAGTGACTTTCTCAGGGTCGCACAGCGAAGTAATGGTCTGGTCTAATTCCAAAGCTCATGCATTCTTGTTAATCCAAAAAAAAGCTTTTCTTGTATTCTTTTTCCAAGTTAACACCCTGCACCTAGCCTGGTTTCTGTTGAACAACCCACCATCCATACTGTGTCCTTAGTACTGCCTGGGGCTGCACTTGAGCTTGCAGTTTCATGAAGAGAATTATCACACCTCAGACTGTAATCATATAACTCAGAGGGTTGTGCATACGTACACTGATATGGATCATCAGCTGGCACTGTTAAAAAATACCTCCTAAATCGCACTTAAGTCCACTTCTTCAATGTTTGACTTCTGCTCCCACAGTAAATATTGAGTGGATCACCACCCTTCTGCACAGTGAAGGCAGTGTGTACAGTTCCCCTGTTGTGTTTTTGTCCCACCTCATTGATCAACAATTGGGTGTTCGTGGAGGGCCAAGCAATAAGCCTCAGGACTCACCATAAAAACTGCTGTTCATGCCCTTATAAGGGCTGTACTTACTACGGATAACAATATTATTAGCAGGAGAGACATAATAATGCCTTGAGCAAATCCACCAAACTTCCAGTGTCAGTCTCCTCCTTTACCTGTGATCTGCAGAACCCTGCAGTACAGTTCCCTGCAAATCTTCTTCAGTACTTTTTAGTGCCCTACTCCACAATGCGAGCTGGTTGGCTACCACCCTTCTAAATCTTGAATGATCTATGCACAGCTTCCTCAGTACTGTCCTAACAAACGTCAACACCCCCCCCCACCTGAGGGTAATCTCCCTACACTGAATTCAAGTAACACTTTAAGTGCAGCCCTGCCACTGAGTATTTGTCATCGCTGGCTGCACTCATTCACAATCATGTAGTGATCATGGTGCTGGCAGCCTTACATTTCAGATCTCACAATGGTCTGCTAAACATCCCCCTTCCTGTCTTCCACTAACCTGAATATAGCAGTACCCTGCTGGAATGGCCTCTTCAGTCCCTCTGTGGCATTCATTCTTCTCTTCTGCTCCCCACATCAGAAACTGGTGGGCTCACTACCCTTCTGCATTATGAATGCAGTTAGTACAGTAGCCCATGTCATTTTTAAATATTAATAATGAACATGATCTTCTGGTAAGTCAGGCTGATAACAGCAGGACACGAGGGGAAACAGAGGCATTCCTTCCCATATAAGATCGAATACACCTATAATTAGGCACTATTAAATGACATGCCTAACAATGTACACACCCATCATTTAATAGTGCCTAATCAAAGATAGTCTAGATCTTTTAAGGATAGGAAAGTCTATAATTCCACTTGTCCCCTGCTGCTACCAGCCTGACTTACTGAAAAGATGTGTTTGTTTTTGATATATCAAAAAGCTGGGGGCTGTACTACCTACATTCATGATGCACAAGGGTGATGAGCTCACCAGTTTTTGGTGTGGGGAGAAGTAGTGAGAATGAATACGAGAGGGGGACTGAGAAGGCCGCTCCTGCAAGGTACTGCTATATTCAGGGAAGGGAGAAGACAGAAGGGGAGAAATATGAGCAGATCACTGTTAGAAATAAGATGTGGGGCTGCCAGCACCATGAACACTACCTGACCCTATTGTCCTGGCCATCATTCTCCTCCCCACAAAACCAGTTCATGCAATTGTCCAAGGCTGTGTGTGGGTATTAATGTGTGACTTGGCTGCCACTACACATTCAGTCACTTCATTACCAGTCTAGCATTGTTTGTAAAGCACTTTGGGATGCAATGTGTATGAAAGCACTATATAAATACTGATTATTATTATTTCCCATGGATAAAGATGAGAAGACAAGACAAGCATATTTTTGATTTCCAAGAAAGTATGAACTCTGGCATTGAACTACAGAAGAACTTTGCTAAACAAGTGGAGGATCTATGGGGTGGTGAAGGGTGTGGCTGTACCCCCCCCCATTGTAAAGTACTTGCTTGCTGCTGTTGAGTTTCACTTTGTTGAAGAAGTTTGATTTATTGATTGTACAAATGTTTACATTCAAAAATATGGATTACATTTGTAGTTTCAGTCAAAAACATACTAGAAAAGCATAATAGCAGAAAATATAAACGTTTCATAAAACTATTAAAAAATGCATATCAAGTATGCACATACTCCCAGCATACACACACCCCCCATCCTGCATCCTGGATCCACCATAACCATTAGACAACCAGATTATTCAAGATGTGTACTGCACTGTGGTTTGCCAAACAGAAAGTTGGTTAGATTAAAATACAATTTCAGCGTGTTAAAGTAAACAAAATTAACAGAACCATAGCCTAACATATGTATTGATCTAAATAATGCACATAGTTTTGACCATTTTGGTGAAACAATTCTATACAAAGGGAAAAAAAGAACTAGTTAGCACTATAGAGAGCCATGTAGCTCTCTGCCTTGGGCTCTGATGATGTCATCACTTAACACATTTGGCAGTCATTTTAAGAAGCAGGTAAGGCAGTTTTTTTGAAATTGGAAGGCTGATTTTACATTTTTCAAATGCTTTGGAACCACATTTAGGTAACATACGTAAATGTAGTTTTAACATTAATGAATTCAGCAGCCTTTCCTTTAGTCCTGTTTGAGGTCAGATTTTTTGAATAGTTTATTGACAAAATGTTGTTTAGGTATCCTTTAAATAATCCATAAATCCAAATGCTAACTTGAATTTTTTCTTATAGAATTCATTAACCTTCATTTAGCTGAAATGAAATATCTAGCTGTTTAAATGAAATTTGACAAAATCTCCTGTCACAGTCATCTGAAAAATGTGTCCTGTCAGTGATGGCCGCTGGCGCTTTGGAATCATGCTGCCCGCCGATCCAGCTATGATCACAAAAATTCTGAAAGAGATCATAGGAGTCAAGAGCAGTATTGATTCTTTACAGAGCTAAATGGATCAAATGCACATCTGGCTATCTGTCACAGAAAGCACCCTGAAGCATCTGGACAGGCAAGTGGACTCAAGAGACACTCAGATGCTGCAGCTTAAAAAGGAGATATCCCTACTCTAGAAGAAAAATTGATGACTTTGAGTGTTGTGGATGGTGAAATAATATTAAAATTACAGTGGTCCCTGAGGGGACTGGCAGCAAGAACATGTATCTTTTTAAGCAGCACATGCTAGCTAAGCTCTTGAATGTACCTGGTGGACAGATGGGCATACAACGGTTGCATAGAACACTTGCCCCCCCCACCCAAGCCAGGGGATAGACAAAGACCCAGTTTTGTGATGTGCCTCAGATATTCCAAGAAGGAGAACCTCTTCAAGGTCACCAGGACTGCTATGGCATCGGCACTGAATTTCCCTGTTCCAAGACTGTGCAGCCAAGCTGAATAAACAAATAGCTGCCCTCGCAAGGGTTAGGATGGCTCTGCAGAAAGTTAGCATTAATTATACTGAATGGTGTAGCATGCTGCCTGTAAAATAGAGATAAATGGGGTGTACCATGACTTTATCAATGTGCAAGAGGTGGAAGACTTTGTTAAATGCTCCTTGAGGATAGAAGTGGCTATTTAACATTCTCCTGCAAAATACAGACTCCTGCTCTCAGCTGCCTCTTGCAAACATACTGCAGAGGTTGCCAAGATGGAAACATCCCTTTACTCACCTGCTGTATCCACAAGTATGGCACCACTGTATCAGTGGCAACATAAATGCACCAAAACACTGAAAAGCTGAAGATTCCAACAACTAGCCACCCCTGCCTCCCCAGCAGCAGCACCGTAGCAGAAGTCAAGGATTGAGACCATCAGGAAGAAGCTTATCTGATATCTCCCCTCTGGAAAGATCCACTCTGTCTTTAGGCAAAGTAGCACCTAAATCGAAAATGGCATCCTCAATTACAGTTCCATAGCCTACCTTGTCTTGGGCAGAGGTGGCACAGAGGACAGCAGAATACCAGACTGAAACAGCATACAGAGACCCCTCTCTCAAGCCTTGAAGCCACATGAATTGCAGCAGCTGCCCAATAAATCTGCCTTCTGATCAAACTCATTTCTAGAACTCTTATCTTTACTGACAGGTAAAGGTCCCCGGTAGGAAAAAAGTCAAAACTGAGTTGTATTGAGGTATGGTTACTCAACATTCATCACTGTTACAACCTGTCTGTGCCCAGTGGTGGTTATTATTATTATTCCCACCCTTCCCATCTCATTTGATTAGCTATAGTCACATTGCTGCAACTTCCCTTGTACAGTATATATATATATATGTGTGTGTATTTATTTATTTGTTCTTTTTTATTGCTTTATTTATTGGAAACTTTGGAGATTAGCTGCTCTCCCTCAACTTCCAGGATGCTACACCAAGCCAAGTTGCTTCAAGATGGAGCCCCCCCCCCCCACCGGCACACAATCACCCCTCTGACAACTTCTTTTACAACAGACATAACTTACAAGACAGGTATGCCCTGCAAATGAGCCCCTTCTCCCCTTTTATTCTGCTGGGGGACAGGAAAATGCAGAGCACACTATGTGCTCAGTGCCCCAGCATGCTGGAATACGGGGCTATTTTTCATTTGCCAGCCACGCACTTGAGTGAAATGTTCAGAGTGACCTGCAAGGGGTCATCTCTCTCTCCCTAAGTGAATGCTAATGTGTAAACTCCCCTGTATATATCGTGTCCTTACATCAGCATTCCTACAAATGCTACTTGTTCAGGAAAAACTCCATTATTTTACTAGACATGTCTAAGATTCACACCCGTTTTGGTAAAGCAGCTGTCAGCCACACCATTCCTTCAGTCTGGAACAAACTACAATCCTCCCACAAGCTTTATAAATTGGTTTCCCTCAATATATTCAAATTCCTAATCAGCAAACACCTCAAGGAAGTCTGCCATTGTCACACTAGGTAGCATGTCATTCTACACTATGCAATTTTATCCAGTATGTTGCTCTCTCTGTCCCTCATATCCGATTATAATTGTACTTATTAGAACTATTTAGATTTGCAATAGTTTTTTTTACACCACTCTTCTGTTGTGTATGTAAACTCTTTTCATTTGTGTATTGTGTGCTCTCTGGAGCCATGCTTTGTCCATATTTGCACTGTCATTATATCTTGTTGTAGTTGTCCTGGATTTGTAAGGACCTCCTTGTAAATGAGCTTGCTCAACAGAGTTTTTCCTAGTGAAATACATTTGAACTAACCAGGATAATCTTAATAAACCTGCCTTTCTTCTGGTTCAGTTATTCACTTTGCTTCTTCTACTGATCTTGTTTTCAATAAATGAGTGTCTATTTTACCGTATAAGATATGCAGAGGCAAACATATGGAAACCACGTGCTCTGATTGTCATGATGATACCTACAGGAACTCTCTCTGATGTTACACCATATGGTCCACACAATAGGAGTCCTATGAAACAACACACCTCTGCATGGTTTCCACATGATGTGTTAGAGCCCCATACAGCCAGGAAGCTAGCTATCTAATGGGTGCCAGGGCCAAACCACATGGATACCCAGAGGGCCAGCAAGGGTATCGATACCAAGGAAGTGTTACACCCTTGAAGCATTGCACTCACCTTAGGTTGCCCCTGTCAGAGTAACATCATGCAGTGGAGTGATATGGAAACCTATTGAATAATTACGCCTTCACTCCACTGCATATACAGAGAATGACTCAAGAGGTGTCAGCCTCAGCAAAATGACAGTATCTGACTGAGAACCCATCACTCACCCTCCCCTCTTCTTATTTTCTCTTCACTACTACCCCCTAAGAACTTGCAAACCCCTTCCTGCACCATTATATACACTACTCCTATTCACCTACAATACTCCTTCCCCGTAACTCTTTATATAATGCTTTATTACATGAAAGGTGGAAAAGGGAGGAACAATTCCCCCCTAAAATGCATACACCTGTGGGCCCATGCTAGCTAAGTGCTCCTGAGATACTGGATACCTGAGAACTTCCCTTTCCCCTTCCACCGCTATTTGGAAATGAGTGGTTCCCGCTCAGTATGCTTATCTGGTAAATCTCTTCAATAAATTTTTCACCCAACATTTATTTTGTCTTTACAGGTCATTACATTATAAAGTTCTACAATATAATACATGCAATTCCTAGCAAAGTAAAGTGGATGTGATATCCTGTCTCCTGACCCAAAAGCAGTGCAGGGAACCTCCACAGCAAAGTGCAGGAACTGGTAGATAGCCATTTAATTCATCTCTAAGGCAAGAGATGGTTTACCAGTCTCCCCCTACTACAGGTTAATGTAATACAATCCCCCCTTTCCTCAGGTACCTTACAGTGTGTATTTACTGTGTTGGATTATTCCATTCCTACCAGTGGTGGTATGGGCAAAGTTCATGTTGCAGCTGCAATCACCATTAAGACTTGCTGAAAATTTTCCCCAGTCACAAGATGCTAGCAAACTGTAACTGTTGTTTTTCTATTTGCTGTTGCAGTGCTTACAAATCAGAAGACTTAAACATCTGCTGATGCCTCAAAGAAAACTTTAAAAAACATAATAATTAGGTACAATTCAGCTTCTATTCAAAATATATTCTAAAGATTTCTCCTCCCCATCTTTTTTAAAGAGGAAATTTGCACGAGTACATGATCTCTATCAGTGAGAGTTCATCTGCCTCTATAGCTTACTCCCTACTTCAAGTCAGTATGTTGACGTGGGAGTAACTGTGATGCCACAAGTGGTGCATTATAACCTCAGGTAGGGAGACAGCAGTAAGAAATGAATGAACTCTTCAAGAGCAGAAAACCTGTTTTCATGCAAATAGCATCAGTAATAAATAATGGGTAGGAAAAATACAGAACTAAAGTGAAATATAAACTGAACTGTGTCTAAATCACCTAATCAGGGGCCCACCGCTCACTGCCTTCCACTTCAGTCTTGACAGCTACCTCTCCCCGCCTTGCCCCCTCTCCCTTTCCTCCCCCCCAGGCATTTCCTGACTTTTATCCCTCCCTCCCTCCCTTTAGAGCTCTTACCCGCACCCCTACCCTCCGACATGGCCTTTCTGCCTGCATACCCCCGTCCCTCTCACCTGCAGTGCTTATCTTTAAGATTGCCCTTGGCTGGTATGTCATGCTACCTAACATTTGGCACATTTTGAATTACTGGAATTTCCTAAGCTTCAGTCTCTTATTTCTTTTTATTGTGTAACTATGTATTATTATGTTCACCTTTGTATGTATGTATGTATACCCTCATTCCTTCGACGTGGACCTTTGTAAATGAGCAGTTCCTGCTCAAAGGTATTTGTAATCCTAGATTTCAAATAAAATAAATGAATGAATAAAATAAATATTATGTTTTCTTTAAGTTATCCTGAAGGTGGTAGCTGTTCTTTAAGGTTACTGTATATGTGGAACAAAAGAAACCTTGATAGTGGGCCCCCCTGTTAACCTTCTGGACATATTACAACCAGTGGTTAACCTAAGGTGGCCACAAATAGCTTTCTCCATTGTTAGCTCGTATGCAGGGAATATTTTTTCATTCTCACGGAGTACCCATCTGACTTCAATGTATGCTTAACAGATGGCAATGGGTGACAATCAGTATGATATAAAACGTGTCTCCTGGAATGTACAGGGCATCAATTCTCTCATTAAATGGAATCAGGTGCTATCTCCCCTCAGTAAACTACACTGTGACATAGCACTCCTGCAAGAGACACATCTGCTTCTGGCAGAGAACCTCAACCTAAAATGTGAATCAGTGGGTCAGGTCACTGGCAGGCAGGAACCACCAAAGCCAGAGGGATGGCCATCCTGCTTCACAAGCAAGATCCCGTACATATCCTTTTATACTAAGGCCAATAATGAGGGCCAATGGGTGTTAACCATGCTGTCTTTCAACCAAATACCATAGTACTAGGGAACATCTATGGACCTAACAAGGATACCAGCTTCTTTTCCTCAGAAGTGGCCCATGCACTAACTGACCTGCATGAACCATGAGACAATGTGATACTGGAAGGAGATTTTAATGAAGACAAGAACCCGGTAATGGATAAGCTAAGACAACTCTCCCTGGCTGACACTAAATCTAGATGGATTTTGTGACTGTTGACCAAATAATTCTCACTTGCAGACCCATAGAGAGCCCTTTACCTTTCACTGAGCACAGCATGATACAAGCAGTCAATTAGATTTTTTTTTTTCTGATAGAAGCTGCAGTCATTCAATCTGTACAGGCCCTGCTATAGGGCCAATTATTATTTCAGACCACGTGTGCATCTTTCTGTTAATCAATATAGGTGTTACATCACCTCTTGCCATGCCTTAGCTCTGTAGGCACCCTAGTACACATAATTATGGTCATATACCTCAATATGGGACTTCTGGAGACAGGTACAGGCATTCTGTGAGTGAATGTTGCATCATGACATTCTGGCAGACCCCAAACCACGGTTGCCAGGAGACACCTCAGTGCTTGTCAGCCACCCAAATAGTACCAGAAGCTGGCTGCTACCAACTGCATCAGAAGTCAAATGACAGCTCCTGCTCAAATGAAGAATTGCCTCGGTACCTAGATGAACTGAATGGCCTGCAGCACTCCATAAGTTAGCCAAACATGAGAGAATGTCACATATGTCTCAAGACAACCTTCATAGGTACCACCAGGTCTGAGCACCTTTCCTGTAGTCCACACCTCCCCCTCCCAACCCTGGCTCACTCCTCACAGATGGACTCATCTCCCTTACACCTACCCCTCCCTGGCCCCTGAAAAAATAACTTATTCCTACCACTTTGAGGAGTTGATGGGGAAGCATATATAATCCCCAAAAAGTCAGCCTCTAGAACAGAAAGGGGGGTGATGGTTCAAGGATATGCATAGGAATGAACTTAATGTGGCTAGTATATGTGTACATCAATTTATCTGTAGCTGGGTCCTTCAGTGAGCTTTTCATGACCTATTCCCTAACAAGAAATTGAGAATATTTTGTTCTGTTGTTAAATTGATCATGGTTGTTTTTTCTGGGTATGTAGTTTTAATCCATTATATAATATTCAAGCAGTTTCTCCTTTATATTGTATCCATTTCTATAGCCTCACTGTGATTGTAAAAGTTGAACATTTCAACAAAATCTTTTTACAGAAAAAGTAAGCACCCCATCATCATGCCCTTTACTTTTGCCAATTAGCAGTAATGCCCAGCCAGACTAATTGTTTGTGTTAGAAGTCTGTGGTGGGGAATAGGACTTGGGGAGAAGTGTAACCATCATGCCAAACTGGCTCCCATACCAACTAGCAAACAGGATGAGACTGTTCACTAGAGAAGGACTGCCTACCAACTGGGCAGGCAAGGCCCATCTGAGGATGGAGAAGATAAGAACAAAATGAGGCTGACATGCACTGCAAACCTGATTTTGCACAGTGAGTTGTGGTTTCCTGTAATCTCAGTGCTACCTTTCCTTTTTTGGAGCAGGCATTGAAATCTATACTATCAGCTTAGCCACTGGGGAACCCCCAAGCAACTAGCGAGCAGGAGTCCAGATGAGCAGACATCAGCAGTGGATAAATCAGCAAGGGGAGAGTAAGGGAAGGATTTACCAGGAGACCTCTACTCTCAGTTTGATCTTCAAAGGAAGACTAACAGACTTGGGTACTTAGGGATCTACATGTAGCTCCATCCTCTTTATGCTGCTATATAATGTCCAGCATGGTTGCTGCAAGACTGCTGACATCTTCCAGCCACTGTTTTCCAGGCTGGCCTCATGATTTTGGATGTCAGTGTCCATGTTGGTGATGTACAGTATATGGGGGCAGCATGACAGAAATGCCCCAGTGAAGATGTCTACGGCTGCTTGCTCTACTGTGGCATAAGTCATTTGCCTATCCTGATAACGGACCACCAGCTTGGTGGGGTAGGGAGTGTTGAATTTAATACTTGCTGCCTTGAGATCCTTCGTATATGGTACATATGCCCACTGCTTAGCTTGAATGGGAGACCAGGTAGTTGTCCAGGTAGATGCGGACATCCTGGAATGGGATGTCTTTCACTTGCCACGCCACGTAGAGGATTAATAGTTTCTCATTCCACTAAATAAATTTTACAGTGATCGAGCAGGGACGGGCATCTGGGGCTGTGGGCTTAGACTCCAGCACTTGGTGATCTCACTTGACTTCTGATGTCCTGTTGGCAAGGAACTGGAGGGCTGTCTGTAGAAAGTTTTGGAGAAAAGCAATTAAAGCCTTTTTTTTGCATCATATTATTTCTCATTAAAAACCCACAATTTATTATTGCTTACCTTCTCTAAAATAATTTATGTGCTGTTTGTTTTATCTGCCGCCTTGCTTAATAGAACTGAAATTCATACTACCGTATAGTTATAACCAACCTTAATTTGCTTCAGATCCTTGAGCTACTCTTATTGCATACTTCCTGAACATTAGGAACACCCACAAACAGTTCAGCCACTGGTGATACAATAGGCTCTTCTACTACCACTGCTAATGAGAGGCTAGACTGTTTTGGGGGTGTATCCAAGTCCAGAGAAGATACAGTGGGAGTTGCTCAAGGAATGTAAACAAACATGTTTTTGTGTAGTATCACCAGTATGGTGGGCAATCCATTTTTCACTTTTTAAAAGAAAAGAAGATTAAGAATCAAACTACCAGCTACATCATGAGTCTCTACAGAATGTGGACAACCATAACCTGTGTTTTTATGGCTGCAGAGTGGAGCCTGCAGACGTCTTACTATCACAGTAGCTCACATCACCAGATCTGACTGAACAACAAAATTGGATTTCAAGCACAGTACCACCACCAAATTGTGAAGCGCTCCACTGTCACTCCATTCAGTACATCATTCCAAGCACTATTTCACTCACTGATTTCACAGCAGAACAGTCCGCTGTGCTGAAGATGGCCACAAGAGCATAATACACATGGGCGAGCTGCTGTGCATCTGTGAGCTTGCTTCCACACTTGTGGTGAAGTTGTGCATGCACATTGAGCTCCAGCAGCCATGTTGGCCATGGCGGACTGTTCTGCTGTGAGCTCAATGCACATGCGCAATTTCGCAGCAAGTGCAGAAGTGAAGTTGCCCATGCGCACCAAGCTCCAACAGCCACATGAGCTCAGTGAGCACTCTGAAAGGACAGCTGCAGCTGCTCTGGCCAGAGTTTGTTTAAACTAGGGACAGTTTGAGGCCTAAGGGGGTTGGCAGTATTCCTTTAAATTCTGACTCTCTGCACCTTCTGGGAAGCCATAAAATCAGAGATTGTTGCACCTGCTATGGCTTTCTATATCCTCCAGCTTTTCCTGCAGGGCCATCACAGTTGGGTGCAGTTGTAGGATGGCTATCTCTGTCTGATCCACATAGTTGTCTGCAGAAGTAAGTTGATCCTTATGATCGTCCAAGCGCTTTGCTAATTTTGTGATATCTGCCCTCAGAGATGCTGTTTGATTCCAGCTCTCCTTCTGGAAATCCCACATCTCTGCAATCATCAAATCTGTCTTTCTATGAAGTTGTTCAGTTAGAGGTGATTTTGCCTTATTTTTCTTTTGGCTCACTTTCTTGTAGCCCAAGTGGGAGGAGGAGACTGAGGCTTGGGAGTACTCACTGTCAGAACCACCTACTCTGAAATCTTTGCTGTCCTTCCTCTAGGAGTTGGAATTCCTGGTCCTGCAATGATCCATGCCATGCAGAATGGCACCCAACAGTTTGTGAAGAAGACTGCCTTTTTTTCCTAGCCAGTTGAATGGGGTTTGGTGAGGAAGATAAAGCTGCCTCAGTCCTCAGGCTGCTATCTTGAGGATGACATTACCAGAAGCCCCTCCTCCATTGTTTTGCTGCTCCCTGGTTGTCTGTCCCCCCACGTTTCTCCATTGTAAAGACTGAATAGAAGTAACTTTTCAGGTTGTTTTTTTTCTTGATCCTCTTCTGCACAGTCTCTGACTGTTGTTCTCCTTAACCTCACTATCCCTCCCCTTGCTTTCCTGTTCTCACTTATGTACTTGAAGAAAGAATTATCCCCTTTAGGTATCCCTTTGACTGTCCTTTCCTTTGTCTGCACATTTGCTCCCCTCATGCCTTACATGCTTCCCTCTGCTTTATGTGTCACACCTCACTGTCTTTCCCCTCTGTGTTTCTGTATACCTCCTGAATGTCAGCCTTTTTTCCCCATTCACTGCCATGGTCACTCCCCTGGAATACCATAAGTGTTATTTTTTTTTTCCTTTTTATTTTGTTCATTTCCTTCACACAGAGGCAGATTGCCTTCATTATGCCCTCACTTATTTTTCTCCACTGTTCCTCTATCCCTCCCTGACAATTCTTCTGTACGAAGCAGTTTCTGAGGATGTCTCATTCCTTTAAAATCTATCCTCCTAAAGTATAGGAGTCTTGTCCTCATCTGGTTTGCTTCTGCTCCCTTCTTAATGTTGAGCCACACTGTACAGTGATTGCTGGTGGGTAGGGGACTGCCTACTAGGTTGTCTGCAATGCTGTATCTGTTTGTAAGCACCAGGTCCAGCACTGACCCATCCCTAGTGGGTTCGCTGACTAGCTGCCTGGAGGAACAGCCCCCATAGGGAGTCAAGAATCACCCTGATCCTTGCCAAAGCTGCAGCTGAAAGGCTCCAATCCACATCTAAGAAACATCAATAACTGCAATCAAGAGTCACAGAGTGTAATTTAGTGCTAATAGCACTCAATGAGGTAATTTACTCAAGACAAGTGCTATAGGACTTCAGTGTCCTGGTGCTTCGAACTACAACATGTCTTCATCAGGGGATGATCCCAATACAGTGAGCCACAATTCTTTTAAAGCTGGTTCTTAAAGGTACAGCAATTTTAAAGCACTTAGCTTCATCTTCACAAGTTCTATGTGTGCAATCATGAAAACATAATATAGTTTTCATTCATCCAATGTACCCTGAATGTAACTATTATCCAAAACTGTGGGTACACAAGTTAGTGATTAGATACATGTGCAGCTTTATTAACAGTCTGATAGTATTTGAATGCTTATGTTGTTGACTGAGATAAATTGATACTTTGGCCATTTGTATTCTCTGTCCCATGGGGAACTACCACTCTGTTGGGGTACCATGAAGGCAAAAGAACCCTCTTGAGGAAGGTTCCACTCCTTGAGGTGCTGCAGGAGGATAATTCCTATAGGCTAAAGGGTATGTTAGGAAACAGACCCCAAAAAGATGAGCAGCAAGTGGTTAATGCAGAAACTGGATGAGCATTGATTGACAACAGTAGTGATGATGTGTAACAGACATAGGCAGGATTGTGCAATGACTGATGATATCGATACTGATATTGATATCCGAAGGGTCATGACTTCCATGAGAAAAGGGAGAACAGCAAATGAGAAAGAAGGCCACCATCCAACTCCAACTCAACAGCAAAAACCTACCTGGGTCAACATGTACTATATAAATATACTACTTGATGGACTAACTTCTACAGACTCATGAACCTTTATGACTTTCGGCATGGAAGGGAGGAAAAAACCCTATAATAGGGAAACCACTGGGGATCCAAGGCCTTCATTGCCTTCCGACCAGGCTTGGGATGAATTAATGATGGCTCACTACTTCAATTTAGAGACCCAATTCAGGGGAAGATTTTTAGAGGAAGGGCTTTCACTCTATCCCTCTAATGGCAAAGCTGTGGGAGTGCTGTGAGTTGATGGCCTCTGCAGTCAAAGGGGAACCCTGCTGGGGTCCACCCTCTGCAGAGGAGGAGGAGAGCAACAACCACTGAAAGGCACTCACCCAGCATCCAAGAAGAGGTCTAGATAAGAAGCCAAACCCTGGAGGAGTAAGGCCAAGCTTTAGAGAGGCAAGAACAGGAGGGTTGTACAATCTTCACTGTTGAGGGGCAGAAAGGATGGTGACTGTGTAGAGAGTCAGACCACCCAGGTTGCATAGTGCAAAAGCTACAGGAATCACACGCTGCTTTCCACTGTAAACGTAAGCTTAGCGTAACTTACGTAATGAGACACGCGTATCAACTGTCCCAACTACCACAAATAAAATAAATTATCATGAAAAAGTATAAAAAAACAAACAAACATAATAGCAGACTTAATCAATGTATTTAACCTTTCATCAGAGGGCTGTGCCCCCAGTTCAGGCTATCTCTGCTCGTAGGTACGCAACATGACGTTTGCTCATTGTCAGTTACGCATTAAGCGTAGCTCCACCGCTGGTCCGACAAACTACACAATCACCGAAAGGATAAGGGAGGGTATAGAATGGAGACCATGTGAACCTTTTAGGTGGCTGTGGGGAGAATAGCTTTCAAAGGTGCTGCTGATGCTGTCAGAAGAGCTGAAGGAACCCCCTGGGAGTTGGAGGTCCCACCATCCAGCAGCTGAAGTCTTAAATGTTACATCCAGAGGTGCCACAAATGCTGTCCACATGGCCAAAGACTTCTTTCATCCAGAGTGGAAGATCTTCTCACACTATTGGTAGAAAAGAAGGACCTTGCACCAGTCGAGGGACCCACCCTCAAGATGCAGACTTCAAGAGGACAGAGATATGCTAGGTAGAGAGAGGCTTGGATGTGACTAAGAGAGCAGGATTGGGAGTGTAGATGGTAGTACTGAGAAAAGCAATAGAAAGCATGAGTGGGAGTGCAAATGTTAGTACAGAGTATATGAAACTGCATCAATTGGAGAGCAACAGGTAGCACTGAGTACATCAGCTGTAGGAGGTAGAGTTCACTGGTAGCACTGAGCATGGCAAGAGATAGCATGCTGGAGCAATAGAGAACAACAATTAGTACTGGTGGGGAATACACTGTCATGGGGAAATCAAACCAGGAAGCAGTGTGCTGCTGGAGTGAATAATAAAACCACTGAGTCCAAATGGGAGTGGCTGCCAGGTGTAAGCAATTGAGGAGTTTAGATGAACAAGAGACTGCAAATGGTACAAAACAGTGCAGGAAAGCAGGGAGATTGCAACTGATACAGAAAAAAAACCCAGCAAACTCTAGAGCCTGAATAAGTGCAAAGCAAAATAAAATGACAAAGGCATGATGCTGACAACTAGGAACCTCCAAAAAGAAACAGAAGAAGAAACAAACACAGGAACAGAGAAGGAAAGTGTAGCAAGAATAGGGGACCAAACAAAAGCTAAACTGCAGCCAGGAGGCAAAAAGCAAATACAGACTTAGAAAGATGGAGGTAAAGGGCAGCATAAATCCCCAAAAGCATGAAGGAAGTAGGAGATAAACACCGGGAGAAAGGAGATGGGCTCCAGTAGAGCCTCCAGCTGCAGCAAAGAAAGAATGCATCTGAGTGAGACTGCAGGGAACTTACTTAAAAAGTTCAGGCAGGAGGTGTGGCTAATTGCTCCCACCCATTGAACTGAAGTCATAGCCTCTGATAAAGGTTGACCTTTTCAAATTTACAAGAAATTAAAATTAAAACTAGTTACAAACATGGGGTACCCCCTTTTGAACCTGTATTATAGCCAATTATGGACACAGTGACACAAGCTAATGGACAAAGTGTATGTGATGAAGATGTCATGGCTAATAACCAGGACTTGTTGGATACCAACCATGAGAAATTGGCAAATGACCTACATGAAAATGAATAAGTGTTTTCAAATACTGACATGGATCACAGTGTTGCCTTAACTGATAGATTGGACATTGACAACTCTTAGCTGAATCAGACACGTTATAGAAAGAACCTGAGCAGGACGTAGCAGTGGGAATCCTGACACAAAATAGGAAAGGTAAATCTGAACCAAAATCTATGTTTTACCCTCAATAACAACATTCAGCAAATGATGTTTTTAAGATGTTGGTTACATCAGAGATTGAAAAAATGTTTGTTAATGTCCATAACTTTAAATATGTTAATCTCATCTTATCAGAAATTACAGCATTGGAACAACTGAAAGAACTGAACAATGGTGTAATTAAACCTTTTGATCAGGGGAAATCAATGTTCTTATGAATAAATATCAGTACATCTACAATGTTAATGAGCTGTAACAGGTGGAGTTCAATCATGAATGCCTTCCAGGTTATCCTACAAATGCTTATCTTGCTGAAATGTGTGAATTAGTGGAAAATGCATTGTGGTGTAAATGGGTAAAAGGGAAGAGGCAGCATAACTGAAAGCATTATTCCCTATAGTACCAACACTATATATTCTGCCCAAGATCCTTAATAATGCTTTGGACCACCCAATTAGGCCAGTTGTCTCTGGTGTGGAATCTGTGACCCCAAAACTATCAGAGTTTGTGGATTTCTTCTTGCAACCATACTTCATTGTTCTCAGATTCTTCAGAGATATTTTTTTTTATTTCTTTATTTCTACATGTATTTATTTATATCTTCAGAAACAACCTTTGAGCAAGAGCTCTTTTACAAAAGTCCCACATCGTGAAACACAGCACAGGATTACATACAGAGTTACATACATAGTTACATACATATAATCACTCCTAGTACAGAGTTACATAGATAATTACATAAGTATATGCCAGGTCAACAGGACAAATTACAGATCTGAAGCACTAGAAAACACAGTTAGATAAGTGCTATTTTTAGGGGTTGTTTCAAGCAGAAGAATAAACACAGGTACTGTAAATCAGAACAATTATTAGGACAACAAGATAAGAAGGGGTGAGAGATGTTATTATGGTGCAGCCTTGGGGAAGGACCTTGTTATTACAAAGTAACAAAGAGGGTGGTGTGGACACAGGTAAGAATCAACTAGTCAGGATGGGTGAGAGAAGTTACTGTGGTGCAGCCTAGTGGGAGGGCCTTGTCATTACATAGAAACATAGAGGGTGGTGTGGACATGAGCAGGGACAACAAGCGAGTAGTAGACAGGACAACAGCAGTAGCAGGGGGAACCCAGAAAGATCACAGCCAGAGGGTGGGACTAAGGAAGACAGGGTCATTTTGGGATAGAGAGTGGTCTACCAAGAGAAGAAGCCAAGGAAGATAGGATGTAGAAGGATGTGGGAGGTAGGGAAAAAGAAAGAGTTAGATGGCTGGCATGGGAGTGGAGATACAATGGGCCTTTGCAATAAGCTGGAGTTTTTCATGTGGAAGCAGCAATATCACTGGATTATTGTCGATGTGAGCAGTCTATACACTTGTAATGAACATAATACTGGTTTGAAAGTTACTAGACTTTTGGGGCGCAAAAACCACATCATAGGGGTGCTGTGCTTAAAATATTCTTCCTGCAGGCCTTTTAATTCATTTTGATTAAAAAATGACTTTGTGTTCATCAAAAATTTATATAGATAAAAATGTGGTACTGCAATGGCCTATTCCTATGCTAGTCTTTTCATGGGTATGTGAGAGGAAAAGTATATTCATGACACCAGACAGAACAAATAGCACAATAATGTGGTATTATGGTATCACTTTACGGATGAGATCATTTATGCTTGGGATTGTGCTGAGGAGGAAAGTCAAGATTTTCTTGAGTATCTGAACAATATTAAAAGAAGTTTAAAATTCACATATGAATATGACAAACATAAAATGTATTTCTTTATGTCAACCTCAGCATCATCCCAGACACAACAGTATAATCTATGGAAACTAATAGCTTAAAATATAATCCTCCAAGCAGAAAGTGCACATCCTTGTTCGCTCATTAACCAGGTTCCTAGTAGCCAATATATCAGGGTAAGCAGAAATTGTTCAGGAGAAGCTGATTCTAAGGAACAAGAAACATAACTGACTAAAACATTTAGAGAGGGGGATATTAGGATAAACTTTTATACAAAGCACTACAAAAGTCCCGGGGGAGAGATAGGAAAACATTATTGGTACTCCAAAATAAAGTCTCACACCCCAACACACCAACAACTTTGTCAACAGAGTTCAACAATATGGCAGGAATGGTGAGCAACATAATTCAGAAACGTTGGCCATACGGCAAAGGAACAGCATTCTGAGCAATGAATTAGATCCAAAACCCAGAGTCAACTTTAAGAAATCAAACAATTCGGGAAATATACTCACAACAAGCCATTTTGTGGCTACCAGACAGGGCAACAATTTAAACTGGCAGCCAAAGATGTCACAAAGGTTGCACAAATGTGGAAATTGAAATATATGCATATTTTCAAAGATAGTAGCATTTACGTACACCACATTACCACTAGAAAGGTTTCAGTTGGAAAATTGATATCCTTCCTCACACCTTTTGTGGTATGTATTGTGTGGTGTGCATGTCAGAAATCCAAAGCTGAATGTACTATATGCCCGTTGAAAGCATGCATCCAGGAGCACATCAGAACTATGATAATTGGCAACGAGAGAAATGCCCTGGGTGCTCACTTTCTCAAATACCACAGCTCTGATTTACCTCCTTCATGCAGCTCAAAATCATTCCACCACATTTCAGAGGAAGTTGCCAAATAACCAGACTTTTACAAAAAGAGACATGGTAGATGATGTCATTTGGCAGTGTCAGTGGCTCAGTAGGTAGCACACTCGCCTCTGAGGCTGGGCGATCAAAGGGCTGTGGGTTCAGTTCCCACATCTGGCACTTGGGTTAATATCCTAGTACTGACACTGTAGTGCAACATGAGGGGGGGTCTGCACTTCTAAGGTGCCGTCTTTCAGATGCCTGTATTGGTGGTAGTTCAGGTGGATGCTAACGATCCCATGGCACTTATCGAAAAAGAGTAAGGGAAAGTTTTATTGAAACACAAAATCATACAGCAGCAAAACAAAAAAAAAACATACCAAGTAAATCTAACAAAGTAAAATAACTAAAAGGAAAAAAAGGAAAAACAAATGAAAACGAAAACAAAGAAACAGTGCCATGAAATTCAAGTAACTGCAGCATCAGTATTCATGATCCAGCTGTCCAAAGTTCCAAAAGCACAGCCCTACTCAAAGAAGTACATTCAAAATCATAAATGTTTCGTAAGTCCTGTACAATCTTACATTCCAGTTCCAAAAAAGAACAATCTTTCTATTGCAAGGTAAACAGATGGCGTGCCATCCAAATATTCCATTGTATAACAACAAAAACAAGGTTTAGAGTATCCTTGTGCCAAGCATTCCATTCTGAAGAAAAAATACCAAACATTAGGTTAGAATAATTTACTGTCTGAAACAAAGGAATAGCCCATACCCGAGCCAGAAAAGACCACAACCTTGAATAAAAGTACAATCAAAAAATAAATGAGAAATGGTTTCTTGCTCAGTAATACATAATGACTGGGAACAGAAACAGTCCTGTAACTGTTTATGTTTATGATTAGCTTTAACATTGATACGCTCATGACATGACAGCCAATAGAAAACCCACATGTGGGCTGACAGTCTCTTACATCTCAAAAGTAATAAAAGGGAAGAAAGATGCTGTCTAGGACATCTTTCAAAAGGCAATGGGACAGCACAAACAGTGGATAACAGATTTTGTATAAATGTTTACGGGAAGAATTTAGAACCATTTGTGTAGTCACCTTCCATTGTTTCAGACGTAAAAACATATGATTAATATAAAGTGGTATAACATTAGAATGTCGAAGCACCAACAAAGAACCATTTTCCCACTGATGAAACCATGTATGGCAAGAATCATAGAACCACGGTTCCCAACCTCTATGACTATTAATCAGCAAAGGCCTCAAGTTGGCAGTAAGAAAAATGCTTGTAAAAAACAATAAAGGGTTAACCATTTGAACGCCACCTTCAGTGCTGGGCAGATAAGTTACATTTTGTTTAGTTGGGTTTAACCTACTCCCCCAAAAGGCCTGAAAAAGCAGGCTAAAACCAAAAGTTTCCAATCCTCTTGGAATAGGAAAAACACAACTCAAATAAAGAAAAGTCGGAATCAAATAAGATTTAATAAAAAAAAAACACTTCTTCTTCCCAACTTCTTCTGCCCCTTGTTCCAATTGGCCACTTTATTTCTGCCTTGTAATAATTTGGCCTCCCAATTTAAAAGGTCAGAATTAGGACTCCTAAAAAAACACCCAAGATATGAATGGGACCCGTAGTGAAATTTAAAGGGCCAATGGGGCCCAAAGAAACCGGGGCAAAACCTAACCCAGACTTTTGTCAAAATTCAAAATCGCACCTGAAAAATTTCCAAATTCGGTACATACCTCAAGGGAAAAAAGAACAGAGGATTCATATACCACCAAAAAGCACACATCATCAGCATATGCAATAGCTTTATAAGGTGTCACTAGTGTGGGACAGGAAATAGCCCGAATCTGAGGATGAACATTTAAACGTCGTAATAAGACATCAAGGAAAAAAATATACAAAAGGGGGCTTAGCAGACAGCCCTGACAGACCCCTCTTTTAATCAGGATCATTGGACCTACCCAGCCATTCACTATTGGTACAACAGTAGCTGTCCTATAAAAAGCACGAATCCATCATATCATCACAACAGGTATGCGTAGAAAACGAAGGGCCTCCCACAGAAAATCATGGCTAACAGAATCAACAGCCACCTGCTGATCCATGGAATCAACAAAACCCCAAATCAAATTAGCATAACCATGAGAAAACAATTCTCGAAGGAGTATCAAATGGTCGGAGACCTTTCTAGTAGGCACTGAACAAGCTTGGGCCGGATAGATAACAGACGCTGCAATCAACAACAAACGTTTAGCCAAGATTTTCATTAACAACTTAAAATCTGTATTAAGCATGCATAAAGGGTGCCAATTCTTAAGGAAATGAGCATCTCCTTTTTGTTTATATATATAGATCTGGGTGCCCTTCATGAAATTCAAGGGTATCATTTCAGTAGACAACAGAGAATTAAAAACAGACATGAGTTCAGGAGCCAGGTGGGTGCCCAACACCTTGTATAAGGCATTAGGAAGGCCATCCGGACCCGGAGTCTTATGCAAAGGTAAAGAACTAAGGGCCAAAGCAACTTTGCATTCCAAAGTAGGGGAACATGCCTTATCCAGGCACATCTGTGAAGGGACTGGAATAGTCATATCACCACAGAGGGAAGCAGGATCACCAGCCACAGCAGGGAGGGGAGAAAAAAGAGCTAACAAATAATCCATCACTATCTTGCAAATGTCCGTCAGGGTGGCATGCAAAAAACCTGTAGAGTCTGCAAGGCAGGACATATGTTTCTGTGCAATCAAATGAGAATTCAATTTAAAAGGGCAAACAACACGATGCTTACCCTGTACCCCAGATTTATGCTGATGATAAAGTTGTCGGGACTGCCTGGACTGATAACTCAACATATCAGCCTGTACCTGGTGCAATTGTTGAGAAAGGTCTTGCCCCATCTCTTGTGCTATGGTCAACAGGGACTGCAAATGCCCCCTCTTTTTTAAATATGCAAGGTAATCCTTTCTACTTTTTCGATGACTATATTTTCTTAAAAAAAGTACCCAAACCATGTTTCGTATCTGTCCACCACTGAACATGATCCTCATAACAAATAAAAACAGATTTACGAGCCTGAATAAAAGATGACAGAGATTGCATAAATGTCAAATCATGTAACAAGGAAATATTAAATTTCCAAAGCCCAGGTCTTTTACCTAAAGGCACATACACCCCAACCCCAACAGAAAGTAACTTATGATCAGAAAAAGCCACAGGTTGAACAGAAGCAGAAAAACAGGTAAAGTTTGTGATAAAAAAAACAAAGTCAATCCGAGTGGCAAGTTTACCCTTTTGAAATGTAGGAGTATGCTGTTTGGTAAAGGACAAATAAGCATCACTAAGATGAGCAGTATGGACCAATTTCACCAACTCATAAGAATCACAAAATAATTTCCGAGTTGTAGCAAAAGTACTTTTATCAGAAAGGCTCAAACCACAATTAAAGTCCCCAGAAAATATAACTTGAAGGGAAGTGTGCAGGTACGGTCGGACTAAAGAAAACACATCGATACGAGATGTTTTAGTCTGAGGTGAACAAAGGTTAATCACCCTATAAGAACAGGACCCAAGTACAAAGTCCAAGATGAGCGCACTACCCAGAGCGACTTCATACAGTTTAAGTAAATGGAACCCAGGGACAGTTATCAAAATTCCCAACCCCGAGCACAAGTCAGGGCCTATATACCAGAAAGAGGGGCCCAGTAACCAGTCCCTTTTCACTTGGCGGATCTCATGAGTTGTGTGAAACCTGGTATCTTGCAACAAAAAAATCCCCAAAGGCAGGAGCTGCAAAAAGGAAAAAAAAATGTATTTTTGTCAAACATTTCACACTATTTACATTTATAGTGTGACACACAAAATGAGGCATAGAAGAAAAAGGAAAATCAAAAAATGAAAAACACTTCAGGACTTCTTCTTTCCAGCCAATTTTTGATGCTTAAGTTTTACCCTGGCCTTTCGTTTCTGAGAGAGACCAGTAACAATCTATAATTCAGAATCAGTAGTACCGTCAGGGTGAGAAGAAGCAACAGAAGAAGAGTCAGGCTCCCCCCCCCAGTGTCATCAGAGATAGGTTGCAAAATTTCATATGAGTTAGACAGAGGTATGGGAGGGGGGGTGCCAAGGCAAGGGAGGAGGAGGAGGATATCACCTGAGGATTACTCCTCGTTTATTTCCTGCGAGCTACAAAAGCAGGACCTCTCAGAGGGGGCATGTTACTAGGACCTGGAGAAGCATCTGGGACAGCCACACTAGACTTAGCAGACTTAGGGGTGGGTATTGCCAGAGCAGGAGGGACTGCAGAAAGAGGAACCACTAGAGGCACAACATCTCCCTCAGCTTCAGGAACTGGCATCTGAGGCATGGGCTGAGGGACCACGGCAGGTAATGTTACAGGTCTAGAGACTAGGCAGGCCTTCTGTGCATGAGTAATAATAAAGTGCTGTTCTACCCCATCATCATGAAACTCCTGATTATGGGCAGCCCACTGACAGTTTTGAAAAGTGTGTCTTACTTCATCACATAGGTTGCATCTACATTCATTCAAACAGTGCACTCCCATATGACTGAGTTCCCCACAGACATTACACCTAACTTTATCGCATACACTACTAAGATGAGAGGGGTCACCACACCGATAGCATGCCTTTGGTTGGCCAGGATAAAACAGGACCCCTCTGTATCAACCTATAAAAAAAATTGGGTAAATGTACAGTACCAGAGTCATTAGTATTAAGTAACACCTTAACCTTCCACCCCCCAGTCCAAATGTTTTCAGTGTCTAATATAGCCTCAGGCTGTCCCAAAACAGTGCAGTGTTGTTTGAGCCAGTAAAGAACATCAGACATATCAACACCCTTGTTCTGAAACAAAATGTAATGTTCTTATAGGCAGGTTTGGTCAAAGGAATAGCTAGAAATGGGTCTACAAAGCAATAGCTTCCAAGACATGATATTTAGACTAAAAATGTTCCAGCCCACGAGACATCTGGAAACTGATGTCAAAAGTGGATTCACCTGAAATATGAATTAAAGGATATATTTCATGGGAAAAAATTTCAAGGAGTCCTTCAGAAGCTTATGTGCCACATACACATGGTCAGGAGGATCAGGTAAACCACCCACATAGGAAAGACATACTGCATTAAGTCTTTTGGCAGCTAAAACTGGAAATTTGAACAGGGAAGAGAAGGTGCGACCCTGTCCATCCTGTTTCGGGGGGTGTAATGGAGTGACAGGGGCTGGAGTCTTTGGAGGCTAAGTAGGTGAAGGAGTCTTAGAGGATGAACCTAATGGCAATCCTAGAACAGGGTTCTGAGTAAGCTTCAGTTCCGCTGGTAAACACAAGGGATCAGGAAGAGCCGTAGCGCTGTCAGGCATGCGCTGCAGTTCTGGAAAGTCCTCGGCCCGAGGAGACCAAATCAGGGAAGGGCCAGAGATCCATCACCCAACAATGGACTCCTGCACCCAGCCAGCTCCCTGCAATGCAGATTCTACAGTCCAGGTAGGCGCTACATGCAAAGTATTATTTAGGGAGTCAAATGGTGAAGAAGAAGGTATAGCACAATCCAAAACAAGAGGGGTATTCACGTTAGTCACCTGAGAAGCAGGAATTGACAGAACAGGCTGTTCCTGACTGTGAGGTCCTGCAGGAGATACGGGTGTCTCCACAATCCATTGTTGTGCACAATCAGGCATTGTAATAGGAGGACTAGGAATACCAACACGAATCCATCTCAGTTCACGCTGCAGTTTCATTTTAGTAACTGGAAATCAGTGTTCCGCTAGAGCTAAATGCTCTTGAATCTCCTATTCTGCTAGTACAACATTTTCTGGATCAGAAGAGGGAGAATCAGTCTTAGCTTCATTGACAGAATTATCAGTCTCAGGTTCCACAGCGCTAGGTAATCACACAGGTTCAGGCACAGCTTCTGTCTGGTGCAGGACTAGATCAGTCTCCTCAGTAACAATCTCAGCAACATTCTGTGTTTCACTTGAAGCCTCTGATACAGCAGAGGTGGGAGCCAAGGCTATGTCACCCACCTCCATAGCTTCCTCCATAGCAGTCAAGAACCTGGCCGTCATCTTGGACATAGGTTCCCCTACTGAAGAGTGGGTGAATTTCCCCAGTATCCTGGCCAAATATCTCCCATTCACTAAAAATACCACCAACAGCTTAATCTGGTTTAATTTCAGTTGCTTACCATCAGTATCCCCCTTCCCCCGGTCACCCCTGAAAAAGGACTTCTAGGTCCAGTGGGCTTACTGGGTCAACAAAATTCAATAAATAAATAAATAAATTTAATACCATCCAACCCATTGGGACTAATTAGGAGGTGGACTATGCTCCTTCTTTAAAAGAATAAGAAATAAATAGGGGACAGTGCATATTAAGAAACTGTATGTTTGACCCGAGGTTGAGAAAAGACTCAGGTTGCTCGGGGTCCATTGGGAAGTAGAAGGATAGAGCATCACAGGACAGCTCTCCTTCCTGGAGGAGTGGGGTTGCTGTGGTGTGCTGCTTGCCTGCCGCCAAACAGTGACTGGGTGGCAGCACTTGCATGCAGCAATGCAGGGGAAGGGATCCCACGTTCAGGATGCTGAAGCCATCTCCACGGAGGCAGAGTTTGGATGTTATGCCCAATGCACGTCCATGGGCCCATGGAGGTAAATTGGAGAAAAAAACCCTCTGAGTGGCAGGATGAAGGACCGACCACTCACAGGCATCGCACCAGTGGCGAGGCACAATCATGGGTCCTGTGGCAGAAGACCACGGTGAAAGTAAGTCCAGGGGGAGTTGAGTGACGGGGCTTGGGGGGGGCTGTCTGAAGGGGGCAGCTGGAGGAAGCAACAGGAGATAAATAAATAGTAAAAAAAAGACCGTATATAGTATGGATTCTCTAAAACCCTTTTTAATTTCATAAAGTGAATCAATGCTGTATTAGTATTTCTAAAACTATTATAGCTTTAAGTATATGTCCTTATTTGTTATCATTTCTTACAAACACATAACAGGACATGACTAATCAAAACAAGCTGTTAGACACATAGGTGAAGATACCAAACAAATTATTTCCAAGTGAGGATATTTCAATAGATCAAATATGTTATGCCATAAAAGCTGGATTCAGTTTTGTATGATTACAGTCTGTGACTAGTTGAAATTTTTGTATCACTTCCTAACACCCCCCTTAATAGTTTGTAAAAAAAAACAGCTTGTGTTATTAGTAGTGATTCGAAGCACTGGGATTTTCTGTAGCTGTCCGTAAAGTCACTTTGCATTTGCACTTTTCATAGTACCTGTTGTTATTTTTCATAGCATGTTTTTTGTCCTGCTTGCTTGTCCTCGACAGTGTTTTCATACTGCTGCTCCCCACACTCTCAGATCTGCAGTAGTTCTATTGTTTGTGTTCCATAGTTATTTATCTACTGACTGCATGTCCAATATGGCTGCTGACCTTTGTTTGTTATAGCAAGGTAAGAGTCTGCCATCTCTAAACTGATTTTTATCATAAGGGTTCACTGTTAGAGTTGTATTTATCTACTTCATTTGTGGTCCATATTGGTGGGTATTTTATTTTCAGATCTAGTGATCAAACAATTAACTGCAGAGAGACTTAGTTGTCTTGGTGTGGCAACTGCCAAATTCTGGTTCAGTTTCTTGGTCAGGTTTTATACTTCATAGATTCATAGAGTGATACCGGCTCAGGATGCAAAAAATGCCCTTAGAGAGCTCACCAACAGTATGGTGGAATAATTGCAACTTGAGATGCTTTTTGCTGAATAAAGTGTTTTAACCCAAGAATGAATGGTGAACTAGAGTCTGAGATTGATACCCTCTTCGGGCTCATGGCCCAAGGACAACAAGCTATAATTTACAGCCCAGATCATGCAGGAGCACCCACATTTGAGAGGATGGCTGCTTCTCTGTGATGGTGGGAAGCAGAAGATATTTTTTCAGAGAGATTTCAACCAGCTACTGCCAGTGCCAACCAGAAGAGTTTAAAAGAACAGTTTGATGCACCTGAATAGCTCAAAATTACAGAAATAAAACTTTATTAGACTTTGAGAAGTTTAAGCAACTACACCTTCCTTGAGGCCTGTGTGTTGTTAAGGCCCCAGCAGGGGTGTTCTATAAAGATATATGCCAGCAATGCTTGGAGAAAACACTTGATATGTGTTATCTCTGATAAAAATATTGTGTGATCAGGATAAGGAAAAGCATTCAGATATACTGAAACAAATAGAGGAGACTGAGGAAGAAATTTCTCAATGTGTTCACATACATTAATTTTTTTCAGTTTAACTGATAGGTTACTGAAGGACCTCTCAGAATTATATAAAAAAAAAGTTTATAATTAGGACCACCAGCCTGAAAGCAGAGGCCATTCTAAACAGTGTTTTGGCAGTTGTATCAACTGGGGTAGATCCATGGGAAGGTCTACTATCAGAAATCAAGATAAACTGGCCCCCCAGGCCCAAGATTTTTCTACCAACAACAAAGCTGTCTCTTTTATAGCGCTGGAGAGGGACTCAGAAACAGAAACAGCAGAAAGGACTGGTGCCAAACCCAACAACCGAAACCTCAGAGAGCAAAACAGGACGAAGACACGCAGAGGCTGCAATGGAAAAAGAAAATGGAAACAACAAGCCAAACCAACAGGTGAATCAATGTTTTCTGAAAAGAAAGCCATCAGGTGATTAATATATATCTTGTGTTTAACTTAAATGAGCACAGTTGAGTGTCCTAGGCAAGGTACTATCATTTGTCCCTGAGCCTTCACTGGACACTTCAAATTCAAGTAGACAATGAAAATCATTCTGTAAAATACATCTTAAAAATATTTTTAAACAAATCAAATGTGTCTCCAACCTATAGTACAAGATGGAAATGCCCAAAATGAGGACTTTAACAATGACTCTTACTCAACCCAGATGGATCTCCTCCGACACAGAGACAACAAGCAAAAGATGGGGCCTATGCCATACCAAATCCATTATTGTATCAGACAGATACTGCTTGGTCTCCACACACTTAAGAAGATGCACACAGTCCTAATCTTGATTTGAGTCCTACACCAGATATAGACACAGATGCACCCTTCCTCGAAGTAGAAGAATATGGATTAAACCAACAACCTACTACGGACCTTAGTGTAAGGAGAAAGTCCTTTAAACTCCTTCAAGAAGCTCCTGCCTCCCGATCACTAAATCGCCTTTTTTGGATGTTTGAATTTCCCCATTTCCTCTGCTTTTGAGATTTAGTGCTATCTGAATACGTTGGAAATCTGGTTTGAGTGCTAGATCGGCGGATGGAGGCTTACATGAAGAAAGTCCCACAGAAGCACACTTTCCCTGCTACTCCCGAAAATGCCTCCAAGAAATCCCGGGCTTCGGGGGGACCAGGGAGGCCTGATCCTCCAAGCTAAGTCAGACAGCAGGAACCTTTAATGCTTAATAGGTTCCTTGAAGAGTTTAAGCCCTTTCGTGAAGAAATAAAAGAAATGGCGATTGATCTGAAAACTTTCTCTAGAAAACTGGATGAAGTTTCGCTAACTGTCTCTGATAACACAGCTCGAATAGTCTCGATGGAGAAAAAGTTAGAGAATCTCGATCCTGAATTGGTGTCTACGCTTCAGAAGTTATCTCAGCTTGAGGCCAAGCTCAAAGATCTAGAGGGCCATAGCCGCAGAAACAACGTTGTGATACTTGGGGTACCAGAGGGAGAAGAGGGCCAGCATGTTGTGGCATTTATACAGAAGTTGGTGGAGCGGGTCACTGGCCCCTCTCCCTTTGGCCCTGTATATATTATAGAGAGAGCTCACAGGTCTCTACGACCCAAGCCTTCTCCGGAGGACACACCCCCCGCCCTATCATCTGTCGTTTTTTGAATTTCCTAGAGAAACAAAATTTTCCCCAGAAAGTGAGAGCTTTACAAGAGGTTCGCTGGGAGAACACAAAGCTGAGAATCTCACAAGATTTGCCTGGCTCGGTTCGTCTGAAGCGGAAAGCGTTCCATCCCATTGTGTCTAAGATAATTGAGGCAGGCCTGAAATTTAGGATGGGATACCCGGCCAGGTTACAAGTTCTCGTAAATGGATTCTGGTCCAATTATGATGATCCTGCAGCTTCCCTGATGAGCCTTAAATTTATGCTACCAGATCTGTTTTGGGAGCCCTGAGATGCCTTGCTTGCGGGATGAAGAGCTGCTTGGAACTGTGAATCAGAACTTTTGTTTTCTCCTTCTTTGAGGATACATTCAGAGTGAGTTGGATTGGAAATTCCTGCTGTTTTGCTTGGACTGGGGGGATCAACGCAGACATGCCTGCTAGCAATCTCTGTGGTCCCAATCTTAGAGGGCCTACTCCGGTTAAGGGCAAAAGACACTTGGGGTCTCGGGGTTTGTTCACTGGAGGAACAGAGTTTCATGTTTCAGTATTCTCAGCATTGTATACACAATAGAAGGGGGAATTTGTCTAGCTGTGGCTAAGATTTATGTTTATTTCATTTGGATCGGAATTTAGAGTGGTCTTGGGCTTTCTCCGCAGCTCACTTTCACTGTATTAGAATCAGGATCTGGCCACTAGAGGGTGCACTATGCATTTGTAACTCATAGTGGTGCAGCTCTTAATTTGAGGGGGATCTCCCTTAATCTTCTCGTTAGACTCGAGTGCAGGGCAATAAATTTTCTCAAGGAGAGCTTTTGCAATCGGAGGTTGGTCACCTCTGGGAAAACCTGTTTTCTCTGTTTTCTTCCCCTGAGTTATGGTTGCTAGGTTTTTCCAGATTTTTGCTCTCAGTCTGTGGAAATGGTCACTCCCCTTCACTGGGTTCCCGATTTGGTTCTAGTTCCTGCATAGCTGTCCCACGAGGCAAGGTTGATCTCATTTCTCACTCTCAGTTTCATTCTGGTTTCCAAGGCTACCTGGGATATGCATGGTTCTTGTTGCATACCTCTTTTACCAGGTTACTAGCATGCTAACACTTAGGTGCGGTAGTACTGAAAGCCCAAGGCCGTTCCCTCATTTTCTGGGAGTAATCAGCACTGTTTGTTTTTTCATATAATTACAGTGGAATGCAGGATTTGTTGCCATTAGCAGAGGTGCATTATCGGGAGGCGGGAGATGGAGGAAAAGACTCAGTACTGTGCTGAACATTGCTTGTGGCAGTTTAGAGGGTTGGGTGGGGTGGGATTTAGGGTAGTGTTAGGGGGTAGGGGGCAGGTGGGGGAATGGAAAGGACTTAAATGCGGGGGAGTTAGGGAGGAGGGAAGGTCTTACTGCAGTAACCATGGGAGTAGGGTTGCAGGTATTATGTATCCTGAGTGCTGAGCAGAGTAGATTAAGTCTAACTACCATTACTGGATGGCTAAAGAAATAACTTTAGTGACTTGGAATGTTAAGGGGATCAGGAAAAAACACAAAGAATATCTGGCTCTTAAACATTTAAGTTTACTACATTCTCAGATAACTTTTCTACAGGAAACTCATTAATTAGAAACGGAAGCTTCACAGTTAAGGAGACAGCAGGTGGGCCTGGTGTACAATGTCCAGGGATCTACTAATAGTTGTGGGGTCATGCTTATGATTAACAGGGGTATCCCCTTCATTTCTACACAGGTCATTAAAGACCCTGAGGGAAGGTTTATCCTTGTTAAAGGCACTCTCTGGTCCATTCCACTATTACTCGGTAGTACCTATGGCCCTAACATAGATGACCCAGGGTTTTTTATGAGGCTTATACCTGTTATTCTTCCAATGCTTCCCATCAGGATTATTTTGGGGGGTGACTTTAATCAAGCAGTAAATTCTAATCTGGACAGGTCAGGTAGATGTCTGGGAGTGGTCACTCCGGGGCAGAAGGCTTTTAAAGACCTATTGGACCAATGCGGGCTCTGCGATGTCTGGCGTGTCTTGAACCCTGATTCTAGGGAGTTTACCTTCAGGTCAATGGCGCACGGCTCGCAGTCCCGCATTGATTACATATTTTTTTCTTAGTTCCTATTACCTGGGGTTAAGAATTCCTTGATTCAACCTGGCCCTATCTCTGACCATTCACTGGTATTATGTAAACTGGCATTCCTTAATTTAAATAACAGGGAAACCAGATGGAAACTTAATAAACAACTTCTCAAAGATGTCAAATATTGCAAGCTTATAAGGGAGCAAATTGAATCCTTTTTTTCATCTAACCCTTTAGATAGTGCAAAGTTGGATATTTTGTGGGGGGCCTTTAAGGCCTTCATGAGAGGGATCCTTATTAGTATGGCGTTGGGCAGGAAAAGGGCACAGGAGAAGGAATTAATATCTTTACTATCTCAAATTAGGTCACTTGAAAATAACTTTTCGAATAATCCTCCTGACGAGGACAGGAGAAAACTTCTAGTGTTGAAAGATAGATATTTAGAGCTATTTCGGGAAAAAAGCAGAATTAGCTATTATTCGTACAAGAGCCAGTTACACTGACCAGGGAGAAAAGGCGGGGCGCCTGCTGGCATTGCGTATTAAGCAACAAGAATCAGCGAAATTTATCCCTCCAATCAGGGCAATGGCTGATGGGTCCCTAAAAGTATTTCCCACTGAAATAGTCCAAGAATTCACCCTTTACTATGCAAATTTGTACAGTGACATGGAACATCCTCCTTGCCCTGGGAGTACGGAGAGCTATCTGAAGGACTCCCATTTGCCTCCTCTCAGACCAACACAAGGGTTTTCTGGTTACTCTTGTATCGCAGGAAGAAATTGCTGAGGTTATTAGTGAATTGCCGGCAGACAAAGTACCAGGCCCCAATGGATTCTCCTACTTATTTTACAAAGTTTTTTGGGACATCTTATTACCAGTACTTTGCCGTTTATTTCAACATATCTTAGCTGGGGTGGAGGCCGACCCTCACGTTTTTGAGGCCTTGATTGTCCTTCTCCCCAAACCAGATAAAGATCCTGAGCTTGTTCAGAGTTACAGACCTATTTCCCTTTTAAATCAAGATATTAAAATTCTCTCGAAGATATTAGCTAATAGGTTAACGGTAGTTCTTCCTGAGTTAATAGGTACAAACCAGGTAGGATTAATGAAAGGGCATTCATCTTCTGACCACTTGTGTACCCTATCACATGTCTTCTCAGCTACGAGGGATACCGAGTTCCCTGCAGGACTGGTCTCCCTGGATACCGAGAAGGCATTTGATTGAGTGAATTGGAATTTTCTGTTTTGAGTTCTGGAAGCTTTTCAATTTCCTTCTCTATTTATCTCCTGGATTGCCACACTTTACAAAAATCCTACAGCAAGAATCTCTGGGAATGGGGCTTTCTCTAAGCTCTTTTCGCTCCATTCAGGGACTAGACAGGGATGTCCCTTATCTCCTCTGTTATTTAACTTATATCTGGAACCTCTCATTCAAAATATTCTCAATAATGTTTCCATACAAGGTATTAGGGTTGGGCATCATGAAATCAAGGTCACTGCATATGCAGATGACTTGCTGATACATTTATCTCATCTGGTATCCTCTGTCCCGGCTTTGTTGAGTGAAATAGCAAGATTTAGTGACCTGTCCAATTACAAATTGAATGCTAGCAAATCCTTATTTTTCCCATTAAACCATAAAGTATTTAAAAATGATATCAGTCCCTTAGGTTTATGCTGGACTCCCAGGTCATTTAAATATTTGGACATTAAACTATCTCGTAACCCACTAACATGGTTTAAGGAAAATCTGGATTCCCTCTTGCAGTTGATAGTTCATGACCTCGAGAGGTGGTCCAAACTTCCCATTTCATTATGGGGCCAGATCAACGTAATTAAGATGAACATATTTCCTAGAATTATCTCTTCTCAATACTTTTATCCCTTTACTCTGGCTTAAAATGATAATGGCATATTCACCAGATTTATTTGGGCCGACAAATAGCCTCGGTTGGCTTATTATAAGTTGGCAGCTCCAAAACTGGAGGGGGGTTTACGGATTCCCCATCTGGCTATATATAATTGGGCCAGTCACCTAGCAAAATGTCTGAGATGGGTATCTCCCGGCCCAGAAAAAGAGCAACTGGTTTGGCTTAGAATTAAACTGGATGCAATCAAGTCTAAGAATCTGGACCCCCTTACCTTATTTTTCTTAAAATCCCCCAGGTACGTATGACCGAGGAGTGCCCCACAATATCTATTTCCTTAAAGGTTTATTCACAAATGTGTTCATTTTTGCAATACTCTCCCCACCGGGACCTGGCCCAGTCTATCTGGAATTCCCCATCTTTCACTATTAACAAGAACCAGATTCCCCGTCAATGGTTGTCCCAATTGGGGGATGGGAAACTTCTTTCTCTTATGGATGAAGAGGGGCAATGGTTGTCAGTGGGAGATATTATCAGGAAATTTCATATTCCGGCTTCCTCTCACTTCAAGGTTATACAATTAAGGCATTTACTTGTAATCAATTTCGGGAATACTCCCCCCTCCCAGACCATCACAGCCCTGATACCTGAGGTTTCCTCACTTGCCGGATCTTCAGATGTAATATCTAAATTATATCAGGTTTTGTTTCACAAGAAATACGGGGGCTCCTTTGGACCCACAATATTCTGGAATAAATTCTTCCCTCAGCTTCATTTGGATTGGCAATCCCTGTTGAGATCCTGTCATAAACATATTTCTCAAGACAGACTGCGTCTCATGCAATATCATATTTTACATAACTTGTATTACACTCCGGTTAAATTACAGAAGTGGGGTTATCTGAACTCCAATATATGTAATAAATGTCTGCAGGAAGAAGGAACACTTCTTCACATGTTTTGATCCTGTCCTAAAGTTCCTCCCTTATGGGACTCGATTAAGACTTCCCTGGACCCTCTGCTGGGCCTTCAGGAGTATTTTACTCCTGAGATTTGCCTTTAAGGGGACCTGTCATCCATTAGAGTTAAAGTAAGAAAGTTTCATATTTCCACGATTGCTTTATCAGCTAAGAAGCTCATTTTACTTCACTGGAAAGATAAGTTCTCCCCATCTGTCCAGGAATGGGTAAATGAAATTCTGTCCAGTCTACATACAGAAAAAGTGATTGCCAGTCTTCACAATATATTGGCAGTTTATACCAAAATCTGGGATCCCCTTCACTCTTTAATTTCTCTGACTCAGGTCTAAGTATATCTTAGGTTACACTGTCATGTAGGATCTTAGGTAACGAGCTTGGCATTTGAGGGACACTAGGTTTGGTTACTGCAGTAAGGGAAGGGAAGGGTGGGTTAGGCAGTTATCCCGTTACATTCTATCTGAATTCCAATACCACTGTCATTCTAACTGCCTTTTATTGTGGAAAATGTATCAATAAACTTTGAATTGAAAAAAAAAAAAAAGAAAGTCCTTTAAACAAAACATCTTTTACATACTAAAATGCCAGCAGAATAGGCTTAACAGTCTTTCATGTCTGCTCATTTGGTCAGCCCCCACTCTGAGAGCTGACCTTGCTGCCCCCCTCTTCCTCTCTGGCTTCTCCCTTCCCAGTCCTGGATATTCTCACTGCATTGGATTCTGCTTCCAGAACATTTCCCCTGTACCTATCCCACCCCCTCTTGAACCCCTCCACCATCTCTGCCTCCACCAGCCCCTGGACAGCGCATCCCATGGCTCCACCACCCTCTCAGGGAAGAAGCACCTCCTCCTTTCTCCCCAGAATCTCCCCCCCTCCAGCTTCCACCCATGCCCTCTAGTTTCCCCCTCCTTCCTTCAGAGCACCCTGACTGCTCCTCCCTATTTACCCCCTTCATGAACCTGAAGATCTCTATCATGCCCCCCCAGTATCTTCTCTCTTTCAATGTGTACATATTTAGCTCTTTGAACCTCTCCCCATAGGTCCAGTCCCCCAAGCCCCAAATCATTTTGGTTGCCCTCTTCTGGACCCTCTCCAGGAGTTCAATGTCCCTCTTTAAATGTGGCCTTCAAAACTGCGTGCAGTACTCGAGGTGTGGCTTCACCAAGCAGTTATACAGTGGGAGTATCACTTCCCTCCTTCTGGAGGTGATTCACCTAGCGATGCATCCAAGCATGCTTTTGGCTTTTGCCGCTGCCTTCCTACAAGTCTCCGAGTTGTTCATCTTGACATCCAATACCACCCCCAGGTCCCTTTCAGCCGTCGAGACTTGTAGCATCCCCGGAGGTACACTTGGCCCGGGTTTCTGGTTCCCAGGTGCAGTACCTTGCATTTCCCTGCATTGAACCTCAGCTTCCACTTTCCAGACCACCTTTCTAGAGCCTCCAGGTCCCCCTGTAGAGCCACCCCCCTCCTCCCCAACCACCACCACCCCCAGTTTTGAGTCATCCGCAAAGAAACTCATCTCACTCCTGATACCCTTCCTTATGTCAGAGATGTAGGCGTTGAACAGGAGGGGCCCAAGGACCAATCCCTTTGGGACCCCACTAATGACCCTCCTCGGGGATGAGACTATCCCGCTAAACATGATCCTCTGGGTCCAGACCTGGAGCCAATTTCCTATCCATCTGATCATCTGGTTCCCCACCTCCATTTCTCCCAGCTTATCCAACAGGGCCCCGTGAGGAACAGAGTCAAACGCCTTGCTGAAGTCAAGAAAGAGGATGTCCACTGGTCTACCCAGGTCCAAAGCACTCATCACCCAGTCATAGAACTCCACAAGGTTTGACTGGCATGATTTCCCCGGGACGAATCCATGCTGTCTATCATCCAGGCACCCCAGCTTTTCCAGGTCCCCCCCAGTCTCTTGCCCACCATTGATGTCTGGCTGACGGGCCTGTAGTTCCCTGCCACCTCCCTTGCTCCCCCCCCTTGTGGATAGGCACTATATGCACCACCTTCCAGTCCTGGAGCACCCACCCTGTCCTCAGAGAGATGCTGAAGAGCTCTGCCAGGGGTTTTTGCCAGGACATCCACCAATTCCTTCGGCACTCTGGGATGTAATTTATCCGGCCCTGGTGCTTTCTCCATCTTAAGGGATCTGAGGGCTTCCCTCACTCTCTCTGCCATGATTTCCACCACCCCTACCTCGTCCCCCTGCTTTGTCTTCCCCCATCTGCCAGTGATGCCCCCCCAGACCCGCCAATCGGTAAGGACCCTTCTCCTCAGTTTCACCGTTTCCTCCCATGTATGATGCAGTCCCCCTATTTTCCTTGGTGAAAACTGAGGTGAAGTACTCATTTAGTACCTCAGCCTGCTCCCCTGGGTCTTGTGCCCATCCCTCCCCTGTTTTAATCCTGCTAATCTGCCCCCTTCACCCTTCATTTTTTTCCCTAATGTATCTAAAGAACCCCTTGTTCCCTCTCCTAATTTCCCTGGCCAGGTTCTGCTCCTTCCTTGCCTTAGCTGCCCTCACCACCATAGTGGCCCTTCTGGCCATCAGTTCGTACTCCCCTCGATCTCTTTCACTCCTTGAGCACTTGAATTGCCTATAGGCTGCCTTCTTTCCCCCTCTCCACCTCCTGAACCTCCCTGGTCCACCAGCAGGGTTTTTGGGCACTACCGCATTTTCGTCTTACTCTTGTACAGGTGCTGGTAGCATCCTGCACCCCCCTCCTGATGATTTCCCACTTACTGTCAGCATCCATGTCTGGCCCAATCCCATCCAAGTGCTCCCTAAGGATCCTTCCCATTTTCTTGAAATCCGCCCCCCTGAAGTCAGTTATCTCCATCTTTGTGCAGTCTTGTACCCCTCCTAGGTTCAGGCAGAACCAGACCGTGGCATGGTTGCTCCCCGCCAATGGGTCCCTTACCTCCAGGCCCTCAATCTTGTCACTGTCTGCCAGAACCACATCCAGTATCTGCACCTCCCTGGTCGGTTCCCCCACCTGCTGAGTTAGGAACACGTCCTGAAAGACATCCAACAACCTCTGTTCCCTGGCCTCCAAGGATGTCATAGTCGCCCAGTCTGTTCCTGGCATGTTTAAGTCCCCCAACACCACCACCCTTCCCCTGCCCAATCTGCAGTGTCTCCCAACATCTGCCACCAGACTCTCCTCCAGCTCCTCCGCCAGCGAAGGGGGTCTATACACTACTCCTATTTTTATTCTCTTGCCCCCCCCCCTTGTTATCAAGGTGATCCAAATTGCCTCCACAGTTCCCTCCGCCTCATCCACTCTTCCTAATTTTATCTGATTAAATCTGTAACTGCAGTAATAACATTTGAAAAACTAGTGAACAAAGAGGTGGACACACTGCTGGAGAATTACAAGCATCAGGGATATATTAAAATGTACCTAAGAAAGAATCAAAAGTGCTGAAAGAATTAGAAAAGAATGCACCAGACTGTGGTGAAGCTGGCTGATAAGGAGGGAAAGCTAGTGGTCATAGACCATTCCTACTATCTGCAGGAAAACCTTGCCCAGCTTAATAGTAATAACTATTGAATACTCCATCATGACCCAACACCCTCTTTTACTTGATGACTTAACAACTTCCTAGACTACAGTTTACAAGTGAACCTTATCAGTAAGGATTCTTTTTATTCCTGAAGCTGGACACCCCTTAGGTGTCTACATTCTATTTATTGCCCAAGATACATAAAAGCCTCTAGTATCCACCTGGAAGACCCATCATTTCTGGGATAGGTTCTTTAACTGAAAGTCTTTCAAATGTTGTGGATGCCTCCTTGCAAACTCTTGTTATATGTCTCTCTTCCTACTTGAGGGATGCTATGGCAGAGCTAGAGGCTTTTAATAACTTTAAATGGGAGTCACATTTTTTTTGGTGGCTTACAATTGGTGTAACATCACTGTAAATCTGCATCCAACATAATCTGGCCTGAATGCTGTCTTCGTCTTCATTTATCTACTTGATACCAATGCTAGTCTTGTCATAGGATGTGGGATTTCAAAACATCAGACACAGGCAGACAACTTTTAGGTGCATAAAAAATGCCAGATGGCATTTATGGTTTTATTGTTTGCATAAAAATGAGCAAAAATATTCACAGAAAATAAAGGTTTCTTCTTCAAATAATAAACAAAAAAAACACTGCTTGCTCAGCAGGGCCACCAGGCTTTTCTTCAGCCTGCTAAAAGTGATAGTGTGAGCCCAAACTCTCAAGTGGTCCTGCACTTTTCACAGTCAGCTCTCCACTGACTACCTATCTAAAATCTACCCCTAGTGGTATGCTTTTATACTTTTCTTTGGGTGACATCACATACAAAGGATCCACCCACATTATGCTCCTTAACTAAAAGGTATCCCTTTGAGGCTCATAATCTGGCCTATACAAAAACAAAGGGTTATTTCTAAACCTCTGTTAGAGAGGGTTCCTAACAATATAAGAATAATTCATGTCTTGTAATGATTACTAGATTTACTATCACCAGGAGCTTAATTATGTCTTGCTCCTCCTTTAAGTAATGAACTCACTAGGTAGGGTTTTTATAAAAACAGTCAGTCTGTGGGCTGCCAGCCCTGTAACAACATCCCTACAACACCACAGGTAATGGATTTTTTTTATACATCCATATATAAAACAACATTGTGTAGCCCTGTTGTGGTTTCTGGGATGGCCAGGGGAATGGAAGAATGAGACAAGGCAAGACAAGGCAAAATTTATTTAAAAACACCCAATCCCGAAGGCTGTGCGAGCTGTTCAAATAAATAAACACAGGGTGCACTCCTCTTCTTCCTTCTCCTGCCAACTCAGTGACCCACAAACATATATTCTATTAATGTTCATTTCCTCCTGTTTTGTGTGTTTATTACATTTTCATTTTCTTCCCCATACAATGATACACTCTCATGCCTTTTGTTAGAGCACTACTGCTGTGCTTACCATTCCCATATAAGTCTTGCTAAAATTGTGTATCAGTGCTTTTGTGCTTTGAGGGACTGTATAGGGCAGTATCACTATATTCTTTGTTTTATTGCATTTCTTTCCATTATTATGATTTACTTGACTGGCAGCCTTCTTCTTATACTGAGGACTGCCACAACTGTAAGGAAATATTTAGGGACAGTCCCGTCCCATTAAATCCTTTCTTGCACTCCAGGGTCCTTAAAGAACTAAGAGAGGTGGTGGCTGAACCTCTGAATATCCTGTTTAGCCAATCACTGGAAACAGGGGAGGTACCCAAAGACTGGAGGACAGCAGATGTAGTCCCCTTATACAAAAGTGGGAACAAAGAGGAAGCAGGGAACTACAGACCAGTCAGCCTCACCTCGGTAGTGGGAAAGATCATGGAAGCACTACTGAAGGAGAGATTGGTGGAACATCTGGTTGTCAATGGACTACAGGACCCAAGGCAGCATGGTTTCACCAGGGGAGGTCATGTCAGACCAACCTCATTGAATTTTGACTGGGTGACTAGGGAGGTGGATCAGGGAGGGCAGTGGACATGGCCTATCTGGACTTCAGCAAGGCCTTTGACACTGTGCCACATAGAAGACTATTACACAAACTGGGGAATATGGGTGTGGGCAGGACAGTAGTGTGGTGGGTAGGTAACTGGCTGGGTGGCAGGACACAGAGGGTGGTGGTAAATGGCTGTCACTCCACAGAGGGAAGAGTGACCAGTGGGGTACCACAGGGATCAGTGCTGGGACCGGTCCTATTCAACATCTTCATCAGTGACATTGCGCAGGATCTAGAAGGCAGAATTTCGCTGTTCGCTGATGACACAAAGCTCTGTGACAGTAGACACACCAGAGGGTGTAGACAGAATGAGAAGGGACCTGCAGAAACTTGAAGAATGGTCAAGGGTTTGGCAGTTGAAATTCAATGCAAAGAAGTGCAAGATAATGCATATGGGGCACAAAAACCCTGGCACAATATATCAGTTGGGGGTGAGGATATAGCATGCACCAAGCAGGAAAGGGATCTTGGGGTTGTCATCTCTGATGACCTCAAGGTAGGGAAACAGTGTGACAAGGCAGCAGGTAAAGCAAATAGGATGCTGGGATGTATAGGCAGGGGCATCACCAGCAGGAAAAGGGAGGTCATAATTCCGCTATACAAGACACTAGTGAGGCCCCACCTGGAGTACAGTGTACAGTTCTGGAGACCATACCTACGTAAGGACATAGACAGGGTAGAGAAGGTTTGGAGGAGGGCAACAAAGATGGTGCATGGATTGCATCACAAGTCCTATGAAGACAGGTTGAAGGAACTGAACATGTACTCCCTGGAGGAGAGGAGGGAGAGGGGATATGATAGAGACATACAAGTATCTTACAGGGAGGAACAGGGTGCAGGAAAACACTATTTTTAAGCGAAAAAGATGTTCCAGGACTAGAGGGCATGGGATGAAGTTGGAGGGAGGACGATTCAGAGGAAACATGAGAAAGAATTTCTTCACAGAACGGATGGTGGACAAGTGGAACACCCTGCCAGAGGAAGTGGTGGGGCTGAAACAATCACGGATTTAAGAATGCATGGGATAGACATAAAGGAATTCTAGAGGTCAGGGGTAAGGGGAAACAGACTTCTAGGAAAACAAACTGAACTTACAAGCTCAAATGGGCAGACTGGGTGGGCCATAGGCCCTTATCTGCCGACACTGTCTATGTATCTATGTATCTATGTTGTAGCAGAGTGACACTTTAACACTAAAAGAAAAGCTTCAGCCGCTCTGCTCCTGACTTCCATCCAAGATTGGGTTTCTTATTTATTTACATAGCTGAAGCCCTCTATTTTATGAGGGCAGAAGCAGCAAGGAGTGCTTGCTCAGAGCACATAGCTTTATACCGGAGAGTGGGGTAGCTGTCAGAAAGTAAAAGTAATTTGCTGCCCCACTTTACAACTGCAACACAGCTTAGCGAGAGAGCAGGGAGCAAGCTTGCTTCTTTATTACTTTATTTCTCAGCCGTCAGCTGAACATTCTGTTAATTTCACTCAGCCACTCAAACAACTGACCAGGTGGCTATTCAGTAACAGGCAGTCACGGGCAGTTTTATATTTTACCCCGTGGCCTGCTTTGGTTCAGAATACAAACAGTCGCATAATGCACAATGTGCCCTCTTGCTCTGGAACGCATTTCTGCTCTCCATTCATTCACCGCATGAGTGGTGCTCTGGGCAACTGCAAAGGTCTTCAGGCCCGGTCCTAGTCTGTGGCCTCAAACAAGGGGCAGAGAGTGCTCACAGAGCAGTTTATTTTCAGCAGAGAGCAGCGGGTAAATTATAACATTTGGCACTGTGCCAGCCACTCGCTCCTGCCTTCCTAGCATACAGGTGTGGGGGGGGAGAGAGAGTACAGCAAACATGCTCCTCTTCAGTTACTAACTACATCTCTCTCTCTCTCTCTCTCTCTCTCTCTCTCCCCCTCTCCCTCCCTCCCTCTCTCTCACTCACAGTCTTTAGACCCAACAGAATACTTTCTTTTTGTTTTTTTAAGAGGCACTAGAGAGAAACACTGAAGGCATGGAGCAGCAGTAAAGTACAAAAGTAAAAAATATTACCGCTCTGTGTCAACATCCTGCTTCGATGCATGATTAACATTTTACTCTTCAAAGCTGCTTTTCTATGCCACACAATACAACATATTGAACAGTTGCCTCACCTTCTACTGTAGAGCACCATTCTGTACTGCAAAAAGCTGTGTGTAGCACAGGAGTGTATGGTTGGCTTCCCATAGAACAGACAGATATGGGGACAGTTTATTCTATCTACACTCTGTAGTTGTTTAAACAACTTCTTTTCTTTCTCCTTTTGGGAGCATACTACTTTGGGGTGTAAGGAAAAAAAACAGCCCATATTTTTTAACTACCTAATATAAAGTTTTTACTTTCAATAATGGAGGAGATCTTTTTTACTTTTAAACAAAAAGGAGCAGCTCTGCTTGGCTGCACACAATGATTTGATTGACTCCTCCACTTTTCTCAAAGGTATCTAAATATTGCATGGTTATACATTAGTTATTTATTTATTTTAAAGCACTTCGGCACTTTAATTCCTATAAAGTACTAAATGGGATGGGTGGTAAGGGAAGACCCTCATCTTCCTACCAGGCCACCCACCCATGACAGGGGTCACCCTGTCACAAGTATATTAGCTGAATTTGTTTTGGAGGCCATGGGCTTGATCCTGACCAGCAGTTACTCTACTTTTAATAATGATTACTACTTTAAGACTTGTGGGACTGTGATAGGGTCAGCAATGGCAGCCTCCTGCACTAACCTATTTATGGTGGGAGGAGGTTGCCATCTACGACACCAAGCAGAACCCCTTTGCAGGCAGAATTAAATTCTGGGTCTTTGTTGAAAACATCCTATGTATATGGGATGGCAAAATGAAAGAAGCAGGGGCCTTTGTTGACCTGATCAACAATAGTATCTGGAATCTCAGAATCATCTTCTCTGCTCACCCTACCCAGACTGCATTTCTAAATCTAAAACTGATAGAGGTAATGAGGAGATTGGGGGAATTATCATTGAAAATTATAGGACACCCACTACAGGTAATACCATCCTTAAACCAGATCGTTCTCATCCAGCACATTTGCTGAGTAACATCCTATACAGTCAGCTTCTTTGCTTATGGCATAATTTTTTTTTTATCATTACCCTTTTGACAAACAAGCAAGGGAATTACGGAAACACTTATTATTAAGGAGATATTATATACAGTCCCTCACTCAAGCTAAAATAAGGGCAGAAACTGTGACCACAATGAACATCTCTCTCCTAAACCCAAGAAGGATCAATTGTTTAATCAAATCACTTTTATTACTGATTATAATAATGCTGCTCCTAATGTAGCTGGCATATGTAAAAATGCAGGCCAATTCTAAATGTGGATTCTGACCAGAAAGATGTTATTGGAGAACACACCAATGCAGACAAGCACAGCTTTAGAAGAATATGTGACTTTGTGGCCAAATTACATCTTACTGATATGAGCAACCATGCTCCATTCCCATGCAGTGGCTTTAGTAAGGGCCACTCCTTTAATGTTTGTCCATATGCCCAGGAAGGAAATAGCTTTACAAGTCCCACCAAGAATTGCATTTTCAATGTTTGAAACCATCTTGCTTGTAAAAGCACCTACTGTATGTTGTGTATGCTCTGTGTTGCCCATGTGCCAGTCTTTACACTGGACATACAATACACCTATTGAAAGAGTGAATCAAGGAGCATGTGCAGTCCATCCTTAATAAAAGGTGTGATACACCAGTAAGCATACACTGGACCACTATCCATGCTTCTGACATAAAAAACCTTCTGCTTCATAGGGCTGGATTCCATACCTCTCCATCCTAGAAGAAGGGATAGACTGTATACTCTCTTGCAAAGGTAGAGTAGGCTGATCTACATTCTTGGTGCCTTGAACCCTAAAGAACCCAATGACAGATGGGATATTGTACCTTTCTTGTAGTATATGCACTGTATATATTTATAGAGCCTGTATTTCTAATTCAATTTGCTTCTATTTTTCACTTCTTCTATGTTACCCCTGCTGGTTGTTCCAGGACCCTCTGTAAACCTAGTTTCCACTTTACAATATTTGGTCAACTTATTTAGATAATAATAATGAAGTTGTTCACTTAATATATATTACCTTGAAATAGCCTATTCTAAATTTGTTAGTTTAATCTTGGAGTTTCATAGCTTTTTTCCTTGCCCTAAGTATGTTTTTGTAGTAAAACATCATATTTCAAATATGGTTTTGTAATTTATTGTTAGATGTGTTCACTTTGTCAGTTTATTTATTTGCTTAGGTTTCTAATCTGTCTTAATAAGTAACTTGATTGGCAGTAAGAGATTTATAAGTAAACTGCCTGCAACTGCTAAATATTTTTTGTAGTTAACCAAGTCACTGTGCTGCTTTGACTCCTACACCTGATGAAGAATCCACAGTGATTTGAAGTGCCAGGATTTTCTGTATCTGTCAATAACGCCACTCTTCATTTGCACTTTACATAGTGCCTGTTGTTATTTTTCATTATTTTCATCCGGCTTGTTTGTCCACAATAGTGTTTTCATACCACTGCTACCTATACTCTCATATCCATGTCAGTTCTGTTGCTTTATTTTTATGTCCTGGCTTTGTCCACTTCCAGAGTTTTTGTAACTTTGTGATTTTGTATTTTCATAATGTGTTTGGATAATATTCACATTCTGGGTGCACTAGGTGAATGGAAGTATTTGTTGTCTTCATGACTGCATACAAAAATCTCCAGAAGATGAAACTAAGTGCTTTACAATTTCTGTACCTTTATGAGCCAGCTTCTAAAGAATTGTTAGTCACTGTGATGGGACCACCCCCTGATGAAGAGCTGCTGCAAGGACATGCAAGTCCTCTAGTACTTGCTTTGAATAAAGTGCTTCATGGGGTGCTAATTGCACTAAATCACACTCTGTGCCTCTCGAGTGTAGTTTTTGTTGTTTTTTGATGTTCTGCTTGGGCTGGCCACCAATTATTGCACCACTACTGCAGTTCCTGGATGCACTACTACAGACTGAAGATTGAAGCCCCAACTAGCAGCACCTCCGCTTTTTGCCATCCCGATGGCTTCCCCTCACATGCCTTATCTTACTCCTGTCTCTGTGCCGGAGGTCTATATACAATCCGTGTGGATAGTGACCCCAGCTCCGGTCTCCAAGATGACCTACAGCACATTCAGCTCTTCCTTTTCCTCCAGGTGCCCCTGTATTTCATTGCCATGATTCCCCTTCCTCACATATAGAACAACCCCTCTCCTCTTCCCTATTTCTACTGAATGGAGAGTAGTCTGATATAGCCATGTCCCTGGCATGCTTATCAGTACACCAAAATTCAGTTATGGCTACCAAATCCAGGCTAGCCTCCTCCATGATGCAAAAAACAATAAAGCCACTCCACACAGACTGCTCCTGCCAGGTAACAGCCTAGACATCATAAACAAAAATCCAGCACTGAGCTGCAAGATGTGCTTAGAGCACCATTAGTTTATTTAAGTGCACATACAATAACAACAGTACAGTGCGGTTCAAAACAAAATGCAACTTACATAGATACTGGCAGCATTTTATAAATGGTGGTAACATTCAGAAGAACCACAGAACCAGCAACTCAACTGGTTTAACAGAATGCTTTTTCAAAAGTCCCAGATGTCGGGAGGCGATATTAATATAAGTGCTGAATTTAAAGGAGTAGTACACAATATCATACCTTTAAAAAATTAAAAACAGCATAATCTTAAAAGAAAGAAGGTACCAACTTACATCATAAGAATATGATGCTTAGAAAACAGAAATAATTCTGCAGATTAACATTAATAAATAATCTTTTTATAGCTTTAACCAATTGATTAACTGGGCTCCAAAAAGTTCTGTTCTGAGTGTCACCACTCAATTCTAGTGACAGGCTGTCCCAAAACTGTGATAGCTTGCCAATAACACATGTGGTTGTCTAGTTTGGATTGTACTAATGACTCAGGAAAGAAGATATCTGGTAAAAAGGAGAGGGAGAAAAACACATTAATAACAGGGGTATCCGTACATCATATCAAAATCAAGTTTGCTTAATGAATGGTTTCAATTTTTTTTTTTCACTAAGCCCTGCAAAAAAGTGCCCACCCAGATTAACCAACCATATTGCTTCACATTTGAGAACCATAGGGTCCAGATCTTCTCCTCCTCTCCCCAACCTAACCTTTTCTAGACCATAAAATTAAAATTTGTGGCTCTCAGGGTCTGCTTGGGAATTCAGATGTAGAGAGAATGCACTGTTTTCATCATTTCTTTGGACAGACCTGATATGCTCACCTATGTGGATCTTAAAGATGCAAACAATTTTGCCCACATAGAATGCCCTGCACAGAAAATTGGCAAGATAGACAATGTGGTGTGAATCACAGTTTATGAAATGTCTGATGGTGAATGTATTTCTGGCATAGACAGATGTCAAACAGCTGGTCCTTTCCATAGCAGGACAATACTTAAAACTGCTGCATGACACATTGCCATTAGGCAGGTTTGGCAACCATGTGGCCTGAATTTTGTCTGTGGTTGGTTGTAAACTGTGTATCAAGATGTTTACCAGATTAGGGTCATGCTTATAGGTCATTCTAGGTGGGTTAGGGCAGTTGTTACATAAAGCTGGGTAAGAATGATTAATACCCAAAGTTTTTATTAACCATATTCATAATGGCAACTGACTGTCTACCACAGATAGTAACCAGACTCATAGATTGTTTTTCTGCAACCCTTTTGTACTTAACCACCAAAATACTCTCATGGATAATGGAGTCCACCTGTGCTTCAGCCCGATGTAATGTGTGTGAGCTGTAGCTCCTATGCTGGTACCTACCTTTTGTCTTCCTACTCTGCTCTCAAAAATCATTCTCATCACTGCAGTTTCCCTTAATCTTCAGGTACTTGGATTTAGGGATGTTTTTAATTATACGCTGCAGGTGGCAGAAAAAGTCATGCAAGATGGTATTCCCGTCCTTTGCTTTGCGGTATAGGTTAATCTTCACCACACTGTCCTCTGCCTTAGTTATGTTGAATACAGGAAATTAACCTTTCTTGGGCTGGCATGAGTTGTGAACCTCGAACTGGGGTTAGAACTTTCCAAGAATTCCACAAACACATCCAGCTCACCTTAGCTGCCCCTTCAGATCAAGAAGAAGTCATTTATATATTGCCTCTAGAGGTCTATCCCATGATAGTAATGGTTAGCCTCGGGGTTATAGACCACTCCTTTCTCCCAGTATCCAAGATGCACATTAGCATAGTTGGGGGTGAATGTGGCACCCATTGCAGTTTTTTTAACCTGCAAATATAATGTATACTGGAACAGAAAGGCACTAGAATTAAGTACCAGCTGTGTACATTTGCACAGAAAATCAAAAAGGGTCCAGTCAAAATCCATACCATTTTCCAACCAATGGCATATGGCCAGTAAGTTGTCTTACATTGTATGTTAGTACTCTATATAGAGCTTCAATGTCTATTGAGACCAACTATTATTTATTTTTTAACTATAGATCCCCCATGATACCCAACACCTCAGTGGTGCTCCTGAAGTTTGATGGAAGGGACTGCACCAGTCCTTTTATTGGGACATCCACAAACTAAGATAAAGATAATATGAGGCTTCTGATACCTGCCACTATAAGGTACCCTGGTGGAGCTATCAGGCTTTTGAGTACCTTGAGCAATATACAACATGGCCAAATGGGTGCTCAACCACAAGGAAATGACAGACAACCTGAAAATAATACAATCAGTCATAGCATCCAACAGGAACTTATAAACCTGTACTTTAAACACTGGGATGGGATCTGACTGTAAAGCACAACAGAAATGCTCATTGGAAAGTTGTCTAATGCACTCATTAACATACTTTTTTGTGTCCATAATAATAACTGCCCCACTCTTATCGGCTTTTTTAATGGTAAGCTTTTTTTCATTTCTAGGATCCACATAGATTCCCTTTTAGCTGTAGCGATGCTGTCATACTTATAGGTGATGTCAGTACCATTAAAACGTTCCTTGAACTCAGCCTAACAAGTATGCTGAAATACCAACACACTGTTGCTGTAGGGAGGAGAAAAAGATAGATGCCAGTTTAAACTTGGATGAGTCCAGATTACCTACATGGATTCTCCAGTTTGTCGATGGAATACTGTCTATAACCTCCTGGTCCACAGTGTCCTGGGTATTATGGACCTGAGACCATGTATTACTGCTGGTAGTCATCCCACCTTCTTGATCCTGCAGTGTGGATGAGCTGAAATCTGACTCCTGACCCATGGCTTGCTCACATGAGTATGTCTTCAAATTAAGATTTCTGGTGAACCTCAAAAAGCCAATGATCTGATCATATGGACCAATAGCATGTGAAAGAAAAAATGCTAGGCCCTTTTCAAGAAAAAGGACATTTCTGCTGCGCTTATTTACTTGGGCTTGACTTGTCTCAGTTTCTTCACTAGTGGTTGCCTCCTTCCTGTACCTCATGTTTTTTCTCCCTCATCTGGTCTTTTTTCTTGCTGTTGTTGCACTGGCTGCTGTTGAAAGCTGACTGCATGGACTCCTGTGCAATCCTGGGTCTGATAGTCCAGGTACTTCCTCTAAAAAAAATCACCAGTGTTCAAACCCTTCAAGTCACTTGTGGAGGTGTAACAGGCAGGGGACTGCCCTCTCTTTAGAATAGGCTTCAGTCTTCTCTGCCTCCTACTCCTACCCTTTTGGTCAGAATTTTTATTTCAGCTGAATACCTATCCAGACAGGTAAATATTCCTGTCCCTCTCAAACTTCCTAAGCTTCTGAACCTTAAGTTTCTTATCTTGCTTATCAATATTATTTTTCAGTTTGGCCTCATGATTAAATTTCTATGTCCTCCAGGTCTGGTATTTTATTTTCCAGACACCTTTAGTATGCTTTTTGGGAGCCAGTCCTCCAAAGGCTCAGCCCCCAATTCCTCCAATCCCCATCCACCACCAGACTTTTTCAGAGCAGTGATCCACCCAAGTGTACACCCTCTGGGCAGGGCCTTTGGGGAGGCATATCCCCTGTGGAAGACTGTACAAGGTTCTCAATGGAAGAACCACTGGGAAGTCTCCTTGGCTTACCCCCCAAGATGGGGCCATAGGATCAGGCTGCACCAATGAAGACACTCAGTCAGTGGTCAGCCAAGCATCTTGGGGGGTGTCATGGGACCAGAGAGATGGGGCATCATGAATGGAGCAAGCAGCAGATTTTCCGATAATGGGCTCCCTGGGAGGCATGACATGCACTAACATAGTGCACACTGCACAAATGTCCAGCACGCCTCCCTGACAGATCAGTTCCAGCAGCTGTATTTCCCCTGGCCACCACCAGGGGTCAATCACACACCATTCACCCCCCCCTTACCACAGAGGAGGAAAGCAGACCCAAGGATGCTCAGTCCTCTTCCCACTGGTCAGCCCTCTGATGCCCCAAGTCTGGTCTTGAACCTGGGTTGCCGGCGTTGCAGACAGAAATCCAACCTCTGTGCCAGTGGGCTGGACCCACAAATGGCTTTCCATGCCTTGTTCTCTTCCTGCCTGAAACCCCTTTTCCCCATTTCTGCCTGTGCTGCTTCATGGATCTTCCCCTGACCCCTCTTCCCTCATTGCCCTCTTCATTTCTAGTCTGTTTTACTGCTTGCTTTCTTGATTTATTCCCACTTGTGTTCTCTCTTGTCTGCACTTATTTCTTCTTGTGCCCCTGCATAGGGCAGCTTCCTCCCCTTGGGCTCTCCCTCCTTTTTGCTTCATCATGGGGGGGTGTTTTACCTCACTTGGCAATACAGCCTCTCCCCTCTAGCTAGTTTAAATGCTCATGCAAGTAACTTTCAAACCTTCCACTAAGGACTGTGGTCCCCCTCTTGGAAGGATTGAGGCCATCACCCTTATAGAGGCCATATCCTCCCAGGTTGGCCCCCAGTCCTCAATGTAGCTGAAGCCCTCCTCTCTGCATCATGCCACCAACCTATTGTTAAAAGTCCTAGTGCTGAGTGCCCTGTCCTCCCCTTGGCCATGCACAGTTAACATGTTGGCGAATGACACTATGCATGCTACCCACTTAAGGCCCCTCCTCAGCTCCCTGAAATTATACTGTAGTATTCCTACTCCATCCCTGGATCTGCTCCCCATCCTTCTAAGCAAAAGCACAAGGAAGGCATTTCACCACACTCTCTCATCTCATGCTTGTGACAGAGTTGAGTAAGATTCTGTCCCATTTGTTATGCAGAGAGAGTTAAAAGCAAGGATCTATTTTGCCCTCTCATATTCTGTCACTTGTCTCTCTGTGCAATAAAATTTTTCTTCTGGCACGTGGAAATTGGCCACTCCAATGTTTCCACAACTTCCCCTGTTATCTCCCTCCTTCACTTGCTGTTTCAATTATTTCTTTCTGCTTGCTTCTCTGTGGTTAAAATAATCTTTATGTGAAACTGGGATGCCTTGGTTTGCAAATCTATATAACTATAATGTTGAAATGATTGCAGAAAGTGGAAAGTTATGCTAATACATATAACTTAAAGATCAATAGTGATAAAAGTCAGGTGATAACCGTTGATTCAAATACTCTTAAAAAGCCTTAGAGGGTTGGGCCCTACAAATTAAAAACTGTGAAACACTATACTTACTTGGGTTTAGTACTCTCCTAGGATGATAGATGGACAAACCATATAAATGCTTTAAAAATAAGGCTTAAGAAAACTATATCTTCTTCCAATGCTTTAGATAGAAAGTATGGTGGAAATTAAATTAGGCCCTTATTAACTGCCCTCAAAGCTAAATACAATGCTCAAGCTTTGTATAATGGAGAACTCTGGGATGCTCAGAACAGCAGTTCTATAGCAATCCCCCTAAATAGGCTTTTAAGATCTAATATGGGTTTGAGAAGTTCTATTCTCCAGGCTTTGCTTAATGCTAGGAAAATAAATTTTTGGATATGATTATTACAACAGGACCCTGGGAGACTTACTTATTTGGGTCTAATCGAAAAATACACTTGGTTTACTTTAGGCTACCTGCAATATAATTGGCTTTCCAGAATTTTGGGCATTCTCTGGGAAACCTGTTTGGACTTTTTACAAAGCTACAATTATAGGGACATTAAGATCAGCTTAAAATACCAAGCTTATGTCACCTAAAGGATAGCATGTTATTACAACTTTATGGACACAGAACTTATTTCTTCTCTTTATATTTCATCTTGGTTAATACAAAATGATATTTCTCATCATTATCATTATTAATTAGATATTTTGACAGATTACAAACGAAGGGTCTTACTGTATATACCAGATATAGAATGGAAATATTCTCTAGTAACATTCTCATGGCCAGATATAAAAAGAGCTGTACACCTCAGAATAAGCTTTGTTCTTGTTCTTCCCAGACATTACAGGATTTACACCATATGATTTTTGCCTGTCCCCAGTATATTAAACCTAGGAATCATTAGCTGGCACCAATTTGTGATTCTATACAAACTGAAGATCAGGCTGTTTAGTTAAAGCTATTTTTCACAACAAATTACCCTGTTATAATATTCGCTGTTGCCAAATATCTTGAGTCCATTTTTAGACTTTGTATCAAACACGTCAATACCGATTAGCTTAAGAGGTTGTCTATCTATTTATCATACATCTTGCTGAAACTATCTGGAAAATGCACTTTAGCTAGGATGCAATATTCTGATAGGAATTTGTGTGTTACTAATAATCTTATGCCTTTTGGATTCTTCATGCTGAGAATTGTTTTGCCCCTTATAAGAAGCATGCTGATATATGTTATTTGCGTGCATTTATTATACTACTTTATTTGTAATCAGGTGGTTGTTGACGTATAAATGTATGTATGTTTTAATCTTCTGTAATGGTCATGTGACCAATCAATAAACTGAAACTAAACTGATTGCAGAAAGCTATTTGGGATTCTCTGAAAAAAGTGTAGTACATGGGGTTTACCTTGAGATGTATTCTGCCTTCTACAAGCTTGTTTACAGAATTGTCAACAGAAGACTAGCTCTGGGACAGAATGTTCTATTTTGTTGCACCTGTTAAAATGATATGTGCTCTTTGGGCTGGCCTCAGGAAAGAAAATGACAAAGTTTTGGTACATTTTTTGACAAACAGGAGATGTAACTTACCAACAATCAGTATGCAGAGTTTAAATTTCCAGGAAAAGACATCTTATACAAAAACAGCAATGTATTGTTTAGAGAGAGAGAGAGAAAGAGAGAGATTGAGATTTAAACTGAGAGAGAGCCTCTCAGATGTAGTACTTTGTTTGTACTGCCTGTGTGAAGAGCTATCCTGCACAATTTTATTTTTCTTTATTTTATTGTTCTTGATAATAAAATGATACTTGCAAGTTTTAAAACTTTTCCTGGTCTGCCTATGCTTCCTGTCCTATGCTTTTACAGCAGTGGTGAAAGACAAAGTGGGATTTATGCTGTGCATACTTTATGCCAGGCATTTCGTACATGGGTACTAGATCTGGTACAAGGGAAGCATTGAAGAAAGGTAGGATCATGCGACAGCAAGCCAAGGAGTGACTACCAGAAGAATGGTAGCCAAACTAAAAGCATAAACAAAAGTCAAAACTAAAACTGTCCAGCTGGTACCAGGGTTTAAAAAAAGAACAGACAGAAATAGAACCTGAAAGCATGTCTGTCTTCTTCAAATGGTGGGCTATACAACAAAGAGAGAGATTAAGAAACAGAGAAGAGACGAGATGCAGCAATTGGAGCAGTGATGGTTGGATGTCTTGCAAGTTATGAAAGCTGCAGGGTGTGGTACAGGTCCCACAGATCAACAAAACACAAATAACTTAAAAAGACATTAACATTACAAATCTGTGTCCCTTGGATGATATTGACAAATACCTAGCAACTTTTGAAAGGGTCAAAGGAGCCTGCCAGTGGTCAAAACAGCAATATGCAATCAGGCTGGTATCTTTTCTGACAGGTAAAGCCCAATTTACCTACAGCAGTATGGACACTGCATAGTCAGGAAATTATGCTCTTGTGAAAAGGGAAATCCTTTAAAGATATGACATCTCAGTAGAGATCTATAGGCAGAGATTATGGTCCCTGAAGTACCACTCAGTCAACATCATCTAGAAGCCTTCACCCAACCCAGAGAACTCCTTATTAAATGGCTTCCACCAGAGGGTAAAACAGTCAACAGATCACTGACATATTTTTAACAGAGCAATTCATAAACATCCTTTCTACAGATGTGTAGCTTTGGGTAAAATAGCTCCTACAAGGCAGTGGATAAAAGGCTGTTTTTTTGGCTGAGGATTATCAGATGGCTAGACGGACATTGCAACATCGAAGTAACAGCCAATGGCAAGACCCTCTTTTTCCTGATTCAACTGTAGATTAGATAAGAACACTGATGGGAGTAACAGATCTGTACCCAAAGACTATTTTTGCTATAACTGTAATAAATCAGACTGTATTACAAGAAGCTGCCATAAAAATAAGGAGGGTAATGCTGGAGTAAATGAGGCCTTAACAAATTGAGCAGGTGTCTAGTAGATGTCAAGGTGGGAAGTAAGACAGTGAAGGGACTTAGAGATTAAAGAAGCAGACAATCCCAGGTGCATGCTGAAGTTTGGGAAAAGACTGTCAAAAGGGCCAGGTACTGGGGACATCTGCATCCATGGGAACACTCAGTACTATCGCACCACCCAAGTAACTGAATATTAATGGGGTATTGCATAAAGTAAAAGTGGGGTAGTACTCAAGTTGCCTGTACCTGCAATTATTGGAAATCCATTTTCAGAATTTGCAAAGTTAATCACAGAAGGACAAAACCCTGCTGTTCAGCAGCTGTGATAACAAGAGCATGGGCAAGGAAAACCTCAGCTATTTTATTAAAAAACCAAAAATCATATATTATTTAAAACAAACTCCATGAATCCATAAACTTAAGATCAAGCTCATTATTTTTTATATTGCATAGATGGTTAGTGTCAGTGGTTCAGTAGGTAGCACGCTTGCTTCATAAGCCCAGGAGATCAGATGGCTGTGAGTTCAATTCTCATATCTGGCACTTGAGTTAATATCCCAGTACTGACACTGTAGTGCAGCATGAGATGGGTGCTGCACTTCTGAGGTGCCATCTTTTGGATGAGACATTAAACTGAGGTCCCATCTGCCTGGATTGGTGGTAGTTCAGGTGAATGTTAAAGATCCCATGGCACTTCTCGAAAAGAGTAGGGGAATTTCCCCGGTGTGATGGCCAAAATTTCCCTCATTCACTAAAAATACCACCAATAGCTTCAGCTTCATCTGGTTCAAGGTCAGTTGGCATTCATCTGTATCCCCCTCACCCGAGTCATGCCTGAAAATAGGCAGGATTTGTCTAGTGCACTTACCCGGTCAACAAAAAACAAACAAAAAAAATGTGTATATTTTTTGGGGGGTGAAGAATAATGTATTTCAAGAGGTTAAAGGGGGTTTTAGTCTATTCTGTGTGAATATGTCTTTAAGGATGCAGTGATGTGGAGTATGATGTCATGACTCCCAGGATTTAAAAGGGGTCTGGATGGATTAATAAAATGCCTTTGATAAAGGGTCAGATGGATCAGAAACAATTCAGGCATAAGTTGGGTCCATGACAGGATACCAAGAAGATGGATGCTGATTTCATCTCAATAAAATTACATTTTAAATGTAAGTTTTAAAGTCTCTGTGGTGGTTTTTTAAGATGCAGTGATGTGTGCCCTGTTTTTGTGAATGAAGATACCATGTTGTTTACTTGCTTAACCTTAATTTCCCTTCTACCAGTATTTGTGTCAGTTGAAAGTTCCCCAGTGCACTACTGCCTCCTTTCTCTGCCTGTTTCCTTCTTACCTCTTCCCTTCCTTTCCTAAAATTAATTTATTACCTTAGTCTAGATAGTGTCTTCTGCTTTCTTTTTTACTAGTAGCTACCTATGCCTATTCCTTTGTCCTGCTATTTTTTCCCTTTGTTGTTACCCCACTACCTGTAGTTATTTACCCTACTTAAGTTAATGCGTATGCAGTACTGTGTTCTATACAGAAACATAGAAGCTGTTGGCAGAAAAGGACTGTCTGGCCCATCCAGTCTGCCCTAAGCTCATTATATACTGTGCTACCATAGACCCTAATTGATCTCCAGCCTCCTCCCCAGCCCTGTTACCAAGGTCCCTTTGTGTCAATCTCAAGCATGTTTGTAACCTGCAACCATTTCTCTACCCACCACCTCTGCTGGTAGGCTGTTCAATATGTCCACCACCCTTTCTGTAAAGAAGAATTTCCTCACATCCTCTCTAAGTCTGCTGAAACCCTGCACTTCAGATGGCCGAAATCATTCATTTGATTGAGAATGTTTGTGATTATCTAGATTACGTTTTTTGCAACTACTTTGTATTACCCTGTATTATATGTATTTTACATGCTGCAACTTATGTGTATATTTTATGACATTGTCCTGTATGTAATGGACCCCACTAAAAATGAGCTAACGCTCAGATGGGCTATCCTTTTCCTTGAAGTGACTTTTTAAGGAATGAACTTTTACAAACAAAGTCCCCCCCCTCCAGCTTCATGTCATGTCCTTGTCCTTGAGTATCTCTTTCTGTGCAAAATTCCACCTTCCTGTACCTTATTAATACCTTTAAGATATTTGAATGTTTCTATCATGTCTCCTCTTTCCCTTCTTTCCTCTAGAGAGTACATATTTAACTCATTGAGTTTTTCCTCATAGGGCATCTGCTGCAGGCCATGTACCATTTTGGTTGCTGTTCTCTGTACTGCCTCCACCTGGTCAACGTCTTCTCTGAGATGGGGCCTCCTGAACCGGACACAGTATTCCAGGTGGTGCCTCACAATTAATCTATACAGGGGTATCACTACCTCCCTTTTCTTGTTGGTGATAACCTGCCCTATGCCTTTACTACTGATTCACACTGCTTTACCACTTTTAGGCCATTAGATATGATGACCCCCAGATCCCTTTCATAATTTATGGTTGCTAACTCCTCCCCCAAATGATATGTTGCCCTTGGGTTTTTATGCCCTATGTGCATAACTTTTCACTTTTTGGTATTAATGCCCAGTTGCCAAGCACTTGACCAGTCTTCTAACTTTTTCAGATCTTCCCTCATTCCCCCCTCCCCCAGTGTGTCTACTCCGTTACAAATTTTTGTGTCATCCACAAACAGGCAGTACCCTGTCAAGTGACTGCTACCAGAATAGTGCCGCACTATATGCCGCTAGTCTGGTAAGCGCTCACACAGATAGCAAGTGGGGATTTATAGCACTTGCTGTAAGCGCTCCCCTGGTCACTGTCTGTGGTGTTGGTACACCACAAGGGCACCAGAATCTGGGAGGCTGGCAGAGTTGCTCCCGTGGCATGGTGGGCTGGGGCATAGAGCAGCTCGGCCAGCGGCATTGAAGACCAGGGTTCTAATCCTGGTCTCCAGCCATTTTACACACATTGGGACCTTGTTTATTTTTTTACAAGGGACCATGGAAGCAGTATTCTATGGCCCCAGAAATTTAACTTGCCCCATGATCTGCTCCCCCCCGGAGTAGGAATCCTTAAGTCCAGGGGGTGCGGGGGTAGAGCCCCCACTTGGGGGTGTGTGGGGGTCATAGACCCTTGCAAAAGAAAAATCAGCGATGTTATTGATGTGCACACCATGCCAACACTATTCTTGTCAGCACTCTTCAGACCCAGTGCCCAAACAGGCATACCTTCCCTTCCAGCCCCTCTGTGATGTCACTAATAAGGACATTGAAGAGGACCGGTCCCAGTACCAACCCTTTTGGCACCCCACTGATTACCTTACCTTCTTCCAAGTGAACTCCATTTACCACCACCCTCTGAGTTTTGTTACTTAGCCAATTTCTTGCACATTTTACTATCTTTGGGCCAATTTCCAGGCAGCCTAGCTTGCTTAATAGTCTTCTCTGTGGAACGTTCTCAAAGGCCTTACTGAAATCCAGGTAGCCCACATCCACTGCTCCTCCCTGATTCACCTCCTTGGTAAACCAGTCAAAGAACTCTATCAGGTTTGTTTGACAGGATCTCCCCCTGTTAACCCATGCTGCCTTGGATCCTGCAATCCACTGGTTTTAAGATATTCCACAGTTTTTTCTTTAAGTAGTTTTTCCATTACTTTGCCCACCACCGAAGTCAGGCTTACAGGTCTGCAGTTACCTGCCTCCTCCCAGTTCCCACTTTTGTGTAATGGGATCACATCCACCCTCCTCCAGTCCTCTGGAACTTCCTCGGTATCTAGTGATAGACTGAACAGGGCCCAACCAGTTCCTCCCTTAGTTCCTTCAGTACCCTGGAGTGAACCTCATCCAGTTCTATTGCCTTGTCTACCTTTAGTTTTGCTAGTTCCCTAAGGACGGTCTCCTCCATAAATGGACTAGTGACCACCTTCTTTCCCATAATCCCCTTTTCCCCAATCAGTGGTCCATCTCCTATCCTTTCCTTTGTGAAAACTGAACAATAGTACTTGTTCAATATGTCTGCTTTTGCCTGGCCCTCTTCCTCATTTCGTCCCCACCCTTTTCAGTCTTACTATCCCAACCTTGCATATCCACTTTATGCTAATGTACCTAAAGAATGTTTTATCTTCCTTTTTTGCTGACTTGGCTATGTTTTCCTCTGTTTTGTGCTTTTGCTATTTAACTGCTTTACCTGACTCCCTTTGTTTCTCCTGATAACTTTCCCTATCCTCATTCTTCTGTGTCACCTTGTACCTTCTAGATGTTTGCTTCTTATCCTTTACTTTGTCTGCTACTTCCTTGGAGAACCACAGCAGTCTCATTTTTTTCTTGCTCTTTTTAACCTGCCTGACAAAGAGGTTATTTGCCTTCTCAATGGCCCTCCTTATTTCTGCCCACTTTTCCTCTACCCCACCCATTTTTCTTATTGCTGCAAGGGCTTCTTTGAGGCACTCTCCCATTTTCATGAAATCGGCCTTCCTGAAGTCCAGGACCCTTGTTTTAGTGTGGCTCAATTCTGACCCAGTCCTAATGTTGAACCACACCGTCCAGTGATCATTGGTCCCTAGGTGGCTTCCCACTGTGATGCCAGTGACACTGTCACCATTTGACAGTACCGGGTCCAGTATCACCCCCTCACGAATGGGTTCCTTAACTATTTGCTTGAGGAATGCCCCTTGTGGGGAGTCTAGGATTTCTCTACTCCTACCTGTTCCTGCCGCAGGGAGGTTCCAACCCACATCTGGCATGTTGAAGTCCCCCACTAGCAATACCTTACCCTTGTTAGTGATCCCTTGGATTTCTTCAATCATATCCTTATCTCCCTCCTCACCCTGTGTTGGAGGTCTGTATATCACCCCTGTTCAAATATCAGTCCCACTCCCAGTCTCAAGGGAGACCTACAGAAACTCTGCTTCTCTCTGTCCCCCCCTGTATTTCCATGGCCTTCATGTTCTCCCTCACGTAAAGAGCCACCTTGCCTCGTTTCCTACCCACCCTGGCTTTCCTGAATGGATCATACCCTGGAATGGCTATATCCCAATTTTGGTTCTCATTGCACCATGTCTCTGTAATTGCTACTATGTCCAGGTCTTCAGCTACCATGGTGGCCTCTAGGTCCACCATCTTGTTGTCCAGACTTCAAGCATTTGCACACATGGCTCTCAAATTTGTACTTCCACCTCCCCTCAGCTTGCCCCTTTGTTCTCTCCCATTTCCTCCATTATTTTCTTTCCTCTTGTCCTCTCCCTCTTCCACTCATTTACCTATTTGTGTTTGATCCTTTTGGTACTCCTTGCCCTCGGGATGCCCAGTGCAGACCCTGTAAGCATGTGTGGGGGGGGCAGACTGTGTCTTCCTGCCATATTCTGCCTCCTCCCTTGGCTAGTATAATTGCATTATAATGTAACATTTAAACTGTTCACTGAGGATCTCAGTTCCCCTCCCAGAGGGATGCAGACCATTGCCCCAGTACAGGCCTCCATCCTGCCAGGTGATGCCCCCATCCCCAATGAATCTGAATCTCTCTTCTCTGCACCATTTCCTCAACCATTGTTGAAGTCCCTACTGTGAAGCCTCCTGTCCTGCCCCTTGTCATGGACAGGTAGCACACCTGAGAAAGTAACCGATTGTGCCACTTGCCTAAGACCCCTCCTCAGTTTCCTGAACTCCTCCTAGACTGTTTCTGGCCTCTCCTCAGCCAGGTCATTTGTCCCCAAGTGGACAATGACATCCAGCTCTCCCTCCTTCCCTGCCTCCTCAGCGATCCTTAGGACTCTCCTTCCATCCCTACAAGTTGCGGCACCAGGAAGGGACCTTGTCATCCTCTCATCATCCCCACCTATCCACAACTGTCCCCCCCGTACGATGGAGTCCCCCACCAGGATTCACTTCCTCCTCCTCTGGGGTCATCTGCTACCCCACCTTGGGGTCTCCACTATGGAGGACTTCAACATCCTCCTAAGACCCTACTTCGGGTGCCCCTGTTGGGCAGTCCCACCCTACCAGTGTGGCATAGGAGTTCTGTAGGGTATGGGATTTAGGATGTGCCTGTGCTCCACCACCCTAACCCTCCCTGAGCCCACCATGGTCCAGCTGCTCCTCCTTTCTGACACCCTTTGAGGCAGCGGAGGTGGACTTGGTGGTCTCTGTGTGGGGGAGTAGATCCTCCTGACCCAAGCCATCTTGGCAAGTCAGGCAACCTCCTCCCTCAGCCCAGAAAGGTGCCTACAGATGGGGCAGCATCACAGTCTCCAGAAGATCTCCCTGAAGACTACCACCCCACAGCTGCTGCACTGCATCACTCCCATCATAGCTACTCCTTAGTATTGAATCTTACCTGCTACCACTAATAAAATATTTCTCTCTTTCTCTCTCTCTCTCTCTCTCCTCTGTCTCCCACCTTCTCACAATCTGATGATAACCTGATGGTAATGTTTTATTGTAGCTGGTCTTGTGTCTATCTTGCAGAGCCTCCTGTGGGTGCAGACAATCTTTGGATGCATGCAGATGCTTTAAGATAGATGTTCCAGTCCTGTACTCTCCTTCTCATGTGCTAGGACATGAGCATGATAGGAAAGGCTAGGCAAGGAAGTCTTTTATAGTGCTCTTGTTAGAAGGTACTAAGCTTCTGTCAGCTCCACCCCCAATCACACACCTGATTCACAGCGCTTACCTGAGCTAGATTCCCCACTACCTGTTATAAATTTAAAGACAAGTCTCAATGCACCCCAAACACTGACGACAAATATCTTTCTTACCCACTTACACTGCTATTTTTAATATGGAGAGAGAATTTTTTTCTGAATTATCTATTTTACCCTCTGTCATGCTCAGGAGCTGCCTCTACTTCAGGCTGCTATGACCCCTCAGACATTCCTCCTACTATCTCCCACACAAGCCACCTCACCTCAAATCCTCAGCCACCTTGGGATAGCCCTGTGTAACCCTGTACCAGGTGGGTCTCTCTTCTCAGAGGGGGGAGGCACTGGCGGGAGGAAACTGACACACTATTTCTTTCCTTCAGTCTCATGCACTGCTAAGGCTTTGGCCTCCTGGGAGTCTTCGGAGGTGTCCTGGGTTGGCAGCCATCATCCAGCCAGTCCCCAGAGCAGTATTTCCATTTTTCTGGTGTTCCCCTTATGGCAATCCGACTGCAGTGCTCCCGGTCTCCACCAGGTGCTGCTGCAGAGCAACCATGTGTCCCCAACCTACCCCAGGGGAGGAGAGCGGTCCCACAGATGCTTGACCCTTCCCCTGCCAACCCCCAATGTCCGAGTCTGTTCTCGAACCTGGGTCGCCGGCATGGTGAGAGGTAAGGTGCCCACGCCTCAACCCTCTTCTCCACCAGGCTGGCCCCTGGAGAGATAATTTAAAGAAAGAAAGATAAATAGATTAGATAGATAAATAGATGGATGGATAGATAGATGATAGATAGATAGATAGATAGATAGATAGATAGATAGATAGATAGACAGACAGACAGACATTTGTTTTTTATTTTTAACCAGGAAGTGGTCTGGTCACAGCCCTTTTTCAGCCACACTTGACACAGAACATTACAATCAGCATATAACAATATTTTCCTTATATTCACTTACATTCACATTTACTTACAGTTTGTAACAGTTCAAATAATCATTTAAAACCAGTTAAATGTTTTGACATATTAACCACCCCTATAAATTCATTTAAAAAAGTAGGTTCAAACTAGGAGAAGGCTTTTTTTATATATGTTTCTATTCTACATTGAGGGATTTAGAGACATTGCACTGTTTCTTGTTTTTTAGAATATTGACCTCAATTTTAATACATCTGAAAGTGATTTTGGTTCACATTTGTTTGCTACTCTGTAGACCAATAAAACTGCATTATATTTTATTCTTACCAAAGGGGACAGTACTTCCAGTTAATGATATAGATAGATAAAGATGGATTATATAGGGCCCCTTCTCCAGAGGCTCGCAGCACATAATAATATTTTAAAACAATCCAAACACATAACACACTTCAAGACATAAGACATAATGCAGAGATCAATATAACATTCTATCTATCGTTCAATTAAATCTACTCACTAATAAAAAGCAATCAGTTCATTTTTCAGTCTTCAGCTTAGAGCAAATGCCTGATTAAATAAGTGCATTTTTAATCCTTTTTTAAAGATTTCTACCAAGGGGGCATCCCTTAGCTGTCTCAACAAGGAGTTCTGCAGGGTCGGTGCAGCAACTGAAAATGCACAGTCCCCAGAATGCCACAACCTGGCCCTGGAAACCAAAGGGAGGCAACTCTTGGAGGAACAGCGTGCACGAGATGGACAATAGGGAACCAGGAGGTCTTGCAGGTAGGTTGGTCCCCCCCATAGAACACAATGATGTGTTCAGCATGAGAATCTAAGGGTGACCCTTCAAGTATTGTTAAAAATGAGCTTGTATTTATCCCCAGAATCCCCACTATGAGAGGCAAATAACATATTTCCATAGTCTAATGTTGGAATTAACAACTCTTTGGCTATTAATAAACGTGCTTCATTTGTAAGGAAGCTCAGGTTATGATACAAAAAGATAGACAGATAGATAGATAGATAGATAGATAGATAGATAGACAGACAGACAGACAGACAGACAGACAGACAGATAGATACAGACAATATATAATATATAAATTCCTGGATGCTCCTTTCTGTCGGCATTTCCTTCACTTCCACCAAAGAACCCCCCTCACATATGGATAAGCTGGTTCTGTAATGTCAAGCAGTGAAGGGGAACAACTATTACTGGCAATCTGTATTTTTGCCCTATGCCCAGGATGACAGAAGTTGAGGCCAACAGGTAGGATGAAGACCATCCATGCTGACACTCCCTTCCAGGTGGCTGGTGATTCAATGTACCAGTCCCAGAAAGACACATAGTGGTGGCATGATAAAGATAACATTAGCTGCATGGGTGAGCCTGTGCAGATGGATACCCCCTAAGGCATGTAATACACAGAGGTCTGTGGCCAGTAAGGGTACAAATATATCATAGCTGGGATAGAATGGTTGCTGGGCTCCCTTTCTAACCTGTGCTCTGAAGACACAAGAATGTGCTATTACTGTCTCCATCATCACAATGCCAGTGAATCCTACAACCTCTATCCAACCACAGTGATTGCATAAGAAGGAGACAACACATCACACCTCAAGCGGCAGTCTGAGAGAGCATGGTGGTTTCAACTATCTTTACTGTGTTAGGGGGACTCCTGAAAAGTAATAGAGATCCAAGATGGGAAGCCTTGTTATCAATGGAGCCAGATTAGCAGCATAAACAAATTTATTGCAACTGAAAGTGAGACTGAAACTTTTACAGAAACTCAGGTAGAAAATAGAATTGGTAGATATCATGCTGAAGAAATATTAAAATCTTCTGGCATCCTTTGATACAAGGTGCAGATATATACAAGCCAGGAAACCAGAAACCAGCCTCCTCCACTGTGGAAATCATCTCCAAAACATGAGTAAGCATCTAAGGGCAGCAAGAAGATAGTCAGAAATTCATTAGGCAGTCAGAAAACACATCCTGGGGTACTGCATAGCAAATACAAACAGGCAGGTAGCAGGTGATGCAAAATTAATCACAGAAGCATGAAAAAGTCCACTGGGAGAGCCAAAGTAAAACAGCCTCTAGTCAACTGCAGCAAGAAAGGGCTAGTATCAAAAACAATTGAGATCCACTTAAGGAACATACGGTATCTACCAAGATGGGACCGAATTGTTTTCCTTTCATGCACCTAAATTCTGTAAGTCCTTATCTGAATTTGAGAGATACATTATTAGCAATAATCATTTTAGATCAATGTCCAGCAACATTGTACCAGTCCATGGTGAGGGGAGGGAGGGTGGAGGGAGGATCCAGACAGCTATGGGTCTTTCAGTCATACCTCCATTGTACGCAAGTTCATGGAGACCGTAATCAAGGAAAGCTTGGTGGCCTACTTAGAGAACAGCAAGAATAACAGACTAAAGGACAAGCAGCATGGGTTTGTGTCATGGAGGTCATGCCAGATCATCCTGATACTGTTTTTCAAAGGGGTCAACAAGATGATTGACAGAGAACAGGTAGTAAATTTCTTTACTTTGACTTTAGCAAGTCTTGTCATTTGGCACCATGCAGGAGACTGCTAAAGAAGTTGGAAGACTATGGAGCAGACCTGGGTTTAGTTAGGTGGGTAGAAAGTTGGTTTGGAAGGAGGCACTATAGGATAATGGTGAACAAGGTTAAACTGGAAGACAGGGAGGTTACAAGCAAAGTGCTGCAGGGATCAGTCCTGGGACCTATCCTATTTTGTATGTTCATTAGTGACATAGGAAAGGTATCCAGGTAAAACTGTGTCTCTTTGCTGTTGACACAAAGTTATGTGGCAGTGTAGACCATTAAGAAGGGGTGTGGAAGCTCAAAAGAGACCTAGAGAAACTAGAGAGATGGTCTAAGGTATGTCAGTTGAAATTCAATGCCAAGAAGTGCAAGGTAATGCACTTATGGAAATGGAATACATGCACAGAATACTTCACAGGAGGGTTTAGACTGACCACTTCAATAGAGGAGAGGTAGCTGGAGCTCATAATCAGTGACTCCCTCAAGCAAATGAGTCAATGCAACAAAACATACAGAAAGGCATTAAGGATGCGGGGGTGTATAGGGAGAGGTTTTGATAGTAGGAGAAGCAGAGCGATTCTGTCACTGTAAAATCCTTAGTCAGGCCTCGCCTGGAGTACTATGGCCAATTCTGGAATACTCACCTCAGGAAAGACATTAAAATATGATAGTCAGTACATCAAAGGGTCACCAAGCTGATGAAGGGCCAACAGGGCAGATCCTATGAGAACTAGCTGGAGGCCCTAAATATGTACCCCCTGGAGGCCAGTTGGGAGTGGGGGGACTTGACTAAAACATGTAAGTTTCTCCAGGGTATAGGCAAGGTGAATAGTGAGGACCTATTTATAAGATATGCAGTAGGGATCTAGTCACTAAGGGGTATGACTAGAAATTGGTGATGCACAAGTTCATAAGTGGTGTGAGAAGTTTTACTTCAGTGAGAGGATGGTGGAACCATTGAACAGACCACCAGTGGAAGTTGTGGGATCAGCTCTCCTTAACAGGTTTAAACATGGTTTTGACAGAACAAGGGGGGGGGCATAGTCCCCAAAGGGGGCAACATTGACTTGTGGGGTAGGGAAGTGGAGAAGTGGGGAACAGCCCACCAGTACAGTAAGTCAGTGGGATGAGGCAATACAGTCAGGGCAGACTTGAGGGACCTTTGGTCTACTTTTGCTATTAAATTCTATGTTTCTATCTGGAGATGTTGTAAATTTCAACTTTGCCGATGAAGTTACAGTGAAGTGGCATAAATTCACTTTTGCAAAGCTTCATGAAGTTTATTTGGAACTGACGAATTTCAACTTTGCCAAAATTGCTTAGTTTTTACTACAAGGTGTCCATTCTTTAGCAAAGTGGCCACTGTGTGAGCCAGTTTTGGACAATTGACAAAATAAATGCCAACTACTCCTGTCAAAACTTTGTGAATCTGGCAAATTTGCACTCCACAAATTCCATGGAATTTGTAACTTCTGACTGCTTCACCCATTTCTAACCAGAAAACTGAACATATCAACCCTGACTAAATGAGGTTTGCACCTTTCCTGAGGTCTACATCCTGTGTGCATATCAAGCGAATCTTATAAACATTTTACAAATGCTATGCAAATACTTTACACCACAACTGCATCTTAAAAACTTGCACTTTAACAAATATACTGTACACCTTATCTACACCTAAAAACTTTACATTCAGTATTATGCACCTGAACTACACCTTAAAAAACATAACATTATGCAATGTGCAACTCAACTGCACCTTGACTTCTGACTTTTGTTACTTAGAGGAAAGCACTCCTTTTTGGATCTTTAGGGTCACCATTGACAGGGTATGCTGACCGTAGGTCAACTCCATGACTGCGAAGACCAGCACAGTGACAGATTTTGCCCAAAATTGTCGGGTCATTGTGCTGGTCCCTGCAGACACTGGTGGTGCATCTCCCAATGTTGCACCCCTCCCTAAGACAACTCCAACTCAGAGTTGTATATTTAGAAACTGGGGCATGTGGGGGGCAGAAAACACAGAGACATCCCGGACAGAACAATGCCGACACTCGGCATTGTGTCTGTCGCTGTCAGAGATGTCGATGGGAATGATGCCGCAGCGCTATAGTAAAACCCATTGACAGGTCTTATTTTCAAACTCCCTTGCAGTATTTTCTGGTTACAGACTATTTGATCCCAGGCAACAGTCTGAGCTCTAAGGGCCCTACATTCAAATGTCCCAGGCTGCATAGCGCAAGTTCCTGCGGTGTGCAACTGAGATGCCCGTCACAAAATAATTGTATATTCAGAAGATGCGCCATGGGATGTGATTGTGCATGTCTGGCTGAATACTCCAGATATGTGTGATCGCGCAGTGGGACATGTGTGGCATGGTAGGTGACCTGAGCACTATGGGGAGCTTAGGGAAATGTGCGCTAGGTGGCCACATGTGTGGTGCGCAAAATTGCAATATTCAGCTGGGATATGCAAATGGACTCATTGCACATTCTGAGTTCATTCCCCACATGTGCAGCTCATTACTGGAATGTACCAAGGCCATTGGCCTACCCTAGGCATGCACAGTTCTAGCTTTGCAGGGCAGCCTCACAAACAAACAAAGGTGAACAGGAGGTATTGCAGCCTAGCAGGCAGGTGTAATGGAATGTGTGTGTGTGTGTGTGTGTGTGTGGGTGGACTGCATTGGCCTGGGTACAATGCTAGTATCAGTAGCCATGTACAGGGTTGGACTGGGGTACAGGGGGCCCACCTGGACAGTGGCCACAGGGGCACACCTAGACAAGCAAAAGAAAAGGGGACAGGGTGACACAGTCTGATCTGTTTACCACATGCATGTGATACACCAGCTCCGTATGCAGCATACAGTCACCTGCAGTGCCCCACACACCCCTGTATGGAAGAAACATGGTGATGACTGCAAGGAGTGGCAGTGTGCAGAGGTTGACCAGGTACCCAAGTGTGTGTACCTATAGTGTACCACTGTGAGTGTGTGCCACAGGTCAGTCACTGGCCCATGCCAGGCTACCACTCATACCACCAGGCTACCTAGGCACCATTGCCTCAGATGGCAACCTGAGTGCAGGCCACATGGGTGCAGACCATGGTCCCTGGTATGTGTGCTGCAGTGTGGCCATCTGCTCTGCTGGTGTGCCGGGGGCACCCAACAGCACTGACATGTGGTAGCTGGGTGTCTATGTCCTGGCTGTGGTGTGGGGATGGCTCTCTGGGTGGTACCAATGGTGTGCTGGCACCTGTGGCTGTGGTTGCTTCCATCCTGGCATGACTGCTGTGTATGAGTCCATGGAGCATGTCCTGCTGCACCTCCAAGGGCAGTCTCAGGATGTCCTGTCTGCAGTTTCACGGCCTTCCTGTGGGTGGGTGGCAGATTTAGGCCATCCTTTTGTCCGCCTAATTTTGCGTGGCACACTTCTGGGATGAGGGGCAGATGTGCTACACAGTTTGCCTGAATATATGGATGCGTGGCATATTCATGTACACGCACCCTTTTTTTGCACTGCATATATTATTTCAGCATGATTGTGCATTTGGAAATGCATGACGAATCTCTCCCTTTTGAATATCGCACTTCTGTGCATTTTCTGAGCTGCGCCGTGCATTTCCATTATGGACAGTGCATCTCCTTTGAATATGTGGGCCTGTATGTTTAGCTGAGCATTGAATACAAAATACCCTTTTTTTAGAATAAGACAATCCCTTGTTTATATCAACAGTTTGTTCATGTTGTAGAAAGTCTCTGTCTATCCCTCCAGCAACTGGTTGAGTAAATCAAGCAGCTGCTCATTTTTTGGTAGCTGCTACAAAATTTAGTTTTGTCCCTTAGTTCCACTGAAGACCACACAGCATAAACAAGGCTTTAGAGGTGAACTCGGGAGCCCCAGTGATTTGCAGGTGCTGCTCCCTGGTGCTTGACAATCAGATTAGTGGTGGTACAAGGCTAAGGAAAGAGAGCTGTTACACTTGTTAATTTTTTTTTAATCAGCTTAAAATTTGTATGTCAGAATGGCTCTGTTGATAGCACATTCACCTTTGAAATATAAGGTTATAGGTTCTAACCCTACATCAGGATTGGGTTCATGTGATAAAATGCTGGGACCCAGTGCTGTACTAAGAAGATGCTGTATTGTGAGTGCGTGCTGTCCTTATAACATTAAGTAGATGTCCTGCCTGCCTTTTCTGGTGGTTTTTCAGGTGTAGGCAATTGCTGTAATGACACTTTTGAAAAAGAAAGAGGAATTCCCTTGGTGTTCTGGACACATTTCCCCCATCCACTAAGGAAATAAAAAGGCCACCAATGACTTGCTTTGGTTTTAATAGGTTTACATCTGTGCCCCCCCCCCCATACAGGGAATAGGCTGGGAATAAAATAAAAAAAAAGATAATTAATCATGTATTATTTACGTTTGCTTTTGTACAAGATCTTTGTCTTGTATGTAGAGTGTATTTTTTTGGGCTGATCTGGTTGCATGGAGGGTTGAGGCATCTATGCCTCCCTGCAGCCACACCGGTGATCCAGGTTTGGGAATGGACTCGGGTTACTCGGGGGCTCATCTGGGAGAGGGAAGACTGTGAGTGTACCAGGACAGCTCTCTTCCCTTAGGGAAGGGAGGTTCTTTGACTCACCGCTTAACTGCCACCTGGACAAATCCAGGTGGCATGTGAGAGTCTCACAGTTTGGGGATAGGCTAGCATACAGAGTGCTGAGAGCACCTCCATGGAGGCAAAGCATGCATGTCGCACTCATTGCATGTCCAGCTGAGCCCAGAGGAGAAAAATCAGGAGGAAAATGGAGGACGGGCTTCATAACGCCCTTCATGTCTGGACATGGGCCCACTTGATCTCTCCAGTGTGCTAGAGGAGATGTGGGGCAGCCGCGGCAGGTAGAGACAGGGATGAGAGAGCAGGCCCAATCCATCCTACAGCAAAACACTTCTATGGAAAAAAAAGAGTTTATTTTCTTTTTGCAGCTACGCTGGCCATATTGATTTGTGCACCTTACTTATACCTCATGACTATACTTCAGGTAGAAGTGTACACCTCTCTTTCTGACATGAAGCTAATTACAGTAGCATTTTTTTAATGCAAACAACCACACATGCTGACTAGACCTTTTATTGAGATGTACACCTCACTGAGGTGTACCTAATTAGCATTATGCAGATGAACATCAACTATACCTCTTGACTAATTCTCACATTGAGGTGTATGCCTCACTAAGATGATCATGTGCCTTATTAGCAATTTTTAGATACACTTCAATTAAACTGCTGACCTACACCTCAAGGGAGGTGCACCTAATTGGCATTTTTTAGGTACACATGATCTGCACCTAAATTACACTGTAACAGCACAGCTGTTGAATCTGAAGTACAATTCTCAAACAGCAGTGCAGTTGAGGTGCCCACCTTGAGTTGTACCAAGGTGTACACCTCATATAATCCTTAGCAGGCTTAGCAGTACATCAGGTCTACCTCACTTGGATCAAAGAGGCCAGATCCAGTAATCACTACATGGAAAAGAAGAGCACACCAAATGTGAATCATATAGCTACACTACAGATACAGGCAAACCTTCACCAGATAGACTTGCACAAAATCTTTATATTGTCAAAATTCAAATAGTAATAAACTAGAAAAGGGTGTGGTTATCCTATATACAATAACACTAGTAGCGTCCAATGCAATGACCGATATTATATCAAGTGTTGTCTACCTCCCTGGAGTAGCTAGACACCTGGATTTTGTTAAAAAAAAGTTATGGTATTCACATTTTAACACTTCCTGTGCAGTGGGACTGATATATCAGTCCAGAATTCTAATACATTCTAATTCTGACAGCAGCCCAAGGTCTAAACAAAATGACAATATGTTTATGGGCCTAATCATGAAAGCCCTCCTTAGTTCCAGAGTCCCACTTACAGTATTCATAGAGCTCTCCACAGGATGCCAAAAATGATACAGAATTGCTCCCATCCTCCTGGTCCCATATCACCTGTGCTGCTAAATGTGTGAACTAGCATGGAAGACTGGGATGCACAGTGCAAAATATTGTTCTGTCTGTAAAATATTTGGAGGCAAAACATGGATATAGTAGTCCCTGGAGGACTGCCCTAGTCCACAATTCATGGATTCTTGCAGAGAAAAGGACCCATTCTACAGTCAAACTGTGCTTCCAAGTGGAATTATTTTAAACAAGTGCAGACTGCATATATTTTAAATACTATTTAGAAGTGAGAAAGAAATAAGTGCCCTAGCTGGGATTTGAACCCAGGCCTGCTCAGAATACCATTTCATTGCGCTACCAACTATGCAACTGGGAAAACTGGAAACCTGGTGATCACAAAATCACTCATTGGGCCCAATTCTAGAAGGGTGGTGCAAGTCACCACCAAATGCGACTTGCGCCATACCCCATTACGCCAAGAACCCTATGCCCAATTCTGTAAGGGACAGAGTCCCCGCGGCTAAGTCCTATGACTTGTGAAATTCCCACAGGTATGCCCAACAAAGGGTGTACCTGCAGGGTATATCATAAGCCACAGCCCTGGAAGTGTAGGGTGCAAGTGCCCCCCCATGCCACAATCCCCATAAACACAAAGGGCTTGCTAATGCCCTCGATTCCCAGTACCCACACAGTAGCCCCAACCCCTGTTCCTGCATTACATGCCCCGCAGGGCTGGAATGTGCTGCCAACCCTCGTTCCTGCAAAATATGCCCTACAGGGCTGAAATGTGCCCCAATCCCTGTCCTGCATTACATGCCCCACAGGGCTTGCCCACACCCTGAACCCCTACAAGTTGTGAACACCTGCCTGACCTGATCCCCGCGGTGTCCAAGATGCAAAAAATCCCTGGCAGTCTAGTGACCCCCCACCCGGTACTTCCTGACCACCCTGCTCCCCACCCCACCACGTTTCATGGCGGTGACTGGCACAGCCCCTCCTCTCACCATCGCAGCCAGCCGCTGACTGAACAGTGAAGCGCATACTACTGTACACATGCGTGTACCAGTATGTACAGTACTACGTGCATCACTGTTCAGTTGGTGGCTGGCTGCGGTATGAACGAGGGGCTATACTCACACCAGGGATGAGGCCATTCCAACCCTCTGGTGATATTATTTTATAGGAACTTGTGTCGTAAGTGGCTATTCTAGCCTTTGCTGGGCTATTATGAGCGTGATGGGGTTGGGGGCATGCAGCAGCCCTGAGGACGCTTTTATGGAATATTGTGGGTTGTGGGAGATGGGGGGCCTACATGTGCTGGGGGATGGCCAGGGGGACACATTTGCTCAACCCCCGGAGGGAGTAGATACACTTACACCAGCTAAAAGCTGGTGTAACTGTACTTTGGTAGATGTCCTCCAGGGGTCGTTTGAGAATTGCAAACTGGGGGACTTGGTTGGTGCCCATCCAGAATAGGGTGCAACTGCTGCCGTTAACCCCCTAGCACCACGTCACAGGGAGTTTAGGGCATAACTGGTTGCATATGTCCACTTTTTCGCAAGCAGTCTGTGACTTGTTGCAGGCTGCTTTGCAGATTACCAGTTGACGCAGCAACTGGCGTAACTTGCTACTTGCACCATTTTTGGGGGCATAAGTCAATTTACACCAGGCATAAGCTTTTGAGAATTGGGACCACTGTCTTTCAAAGCAAACCTTGGCACCACACCAATAAAAATTACATTTTCTACAAGGTAAAGATAATACCAGGCAAATGTTATTTGTTTGATGCCCTTTCCCAAAGGCTCAGTGCACCAAACAGTAATACAAAGCAAGCAGTAAAACAGAGGTACACATAATATTAAAATGTAAACACATAGGGCCAGATATTCAAACTGTGCTCTTTTTAGGCGCAAGCCCTTGCGCTGCGCAAAATAGTTGTGCAGAGGTGTGGCCCGGGTGATATTCAAAGGATTTGTGCTATTGAGCAACTCCTTTGAATATCACCCCACAGCCATAGCCACTGTGCATGGTGCAGTGGAACTTGCGCCACCGCAAGTTGTCAGAGTGGAGCATTCAACTTGCGGTGGTGCAAGTACCATTGCGCCATGCGCAAAATCCCGATATTCAAAAGGTGACATGCAAATTGGGCCATAATTCAAAGATGTATTCATTCACAAAACTGGACTGTCTTTTATGGTATGGGCTGCAGGCCCATTGGCTCTTGCTCTGCACCAATGGGCGTGCAGCCCTACCGTGCCGTCAGTCAGTGGGCGCGGGCGGCAGGCGGTGGATGCTGCTGCCAGCCAGCTGCCGGGGAGCGGGCGTTGGGGCTTCATGGGTGGGGGGTAGGGGTGGCATTAGGCACCAGGGATGTGTTGGGGGTGTTTAATGTTTACATCCCGCGATCGGGATCTCGGGTCCACTGGACCACCAGGGCTATGTTTGGGGTGTGTGTGTGTGTGATGATTACATCCCGCGATCGGGATCTACGGTCCACTGGACCACCCGGGATGTGTTCGGGAGGAGGGGAGATACATTGCTGCCCGCGATCGGGCTGAGGGGGTGGGAATAAAACATGCCCGCGATCGGGCTGCAGGGGGCATACCTCTCAACCTGTCATCTCTAAATCAGGGACAAGACATTAAAATATCAGGGACACAGACCCCATATCAGGGACACATCTTAAGATCTGGTAGTATACACTCAGAAAGCTGATAGAATTAGGGGATTTATGTAAGATGCATTTTCTGAATAGGAAGGAATCTGTAACTTTAATATTTAACATTATTTTACTTACAATCCCAGTGTTCTGTCACAAAAATACAATTGTTATGAGGGACAGAGACAAATTCTGAGGCATAATCAAGGATGTCCCTGAAATCAGGGGCAGTTAGAGGTATGAGGGGGCACAGGAGTGGGTTGGGGGCCAGCCACAGGTGGCAGCTGCTGTGTTGCGCCCTGCAATGCAGCAGCTCACCTGTGGTGGCCCTCAACTTAAGCCTTTTTTTTTGGCTCAAAGTTGTGCAGGCGCAACTCTGCACAGCCTGGTTGAATATCGGGCTGTGCAGTTTATGCATGGTTCCTCCCCCACCAGTTCAGCATGCATTCATTTGCATTGCGCTGTTGCTCAGCTTGTTTTCAGTGGCGCAACTACCTCCTGCTGAATATCGCAGAATGGAGCAAGTTTGGACTTGCGTAGGCGCAACTCTATTGCGCATGGCTCAACCTTTTTGAATATCTGGCCCATAGTATTACTAAATAACAAGCAACCCATAAAGCCAGTCATAACAAATCTGGGTAGGACTGTGTGAATAAAAATGTTTTTAACAGGGTGTTAAAAGCTCTCACAGTATGGGAAGACCATACAGTTATTGGAGAAAATTCCAAAGCAATAGGGCCACAGCCCAAAAGGTCCTGTCCCCCAACTGCTTGAGATGGGAATGAGGGACCTGGTGCAGACCCGCACCTATGAAGCAGAGATGATAAGTAGCTCTGTAGGAAATCAAGAGATTTTTCAGGTACTGTTGCTGGGGCCCAGATCTTTTAGGGCCCTAAATGTTAAAAGGAGAAGTTTCATATGTTTAAACAATATTCTTTCCCTGCCTCCTTATGTGTCAAAATTGTCTGCTGCCTCTGTTTGCCATCAGGATTTTCCCCATATAAAATGGGTGTTTTAGAAATAAAATATACCCCAAAAAACTTATTGCTGTGTTTTTCCACCATTTTGCCATCCAAGTGACTTGAGGAGCACACCATCAGCACAACACCCCATACTGGTGTTACACTAAATGTGGTCCTACCAGTAAACTGAAACTGTGACTTTTGGTCCCCCGAGTTAAAAGGTTCCTTCATTACTCGGGGGACCAAAAGTCACGATCACTGTTTACTCAAGACACTTGGATGACAAAATGAGAACAAACACAGCAATACATTTTTTGGGCTATCATTTATTATTAAAACACCAGTTTTCTATGGGGACAATGCTAGTGGCAAATGGAGGTGACAGACAATGTTGACCCATAAGGAGGTATGAAAAGAATATTGTTTAAACACAGGAGACTTGGAGCTAGATGGCAGCTTAGAAATAATATGCCATCATGATCCTCTGATCCACTTATGTTTTCTTGTTAAAACGGGTGATCTGCTGGCAAGCATCACATCTGTTAATGTCAGAATTCTTGGTGACCATAATTCTGTGCTGCAGTCTTGGTTGGATTGTAATATAGTTATTCAAGACTCGGGGCTGCAACAACAGGAACCTACCTAACATGTGGTTGGCATCATGGTGGTACAAGCTCAGTTGGACACTATGGCAGAAGGGAGACTGCTCGAGCCCAAGGGAGGAAACAAACAAGCACCCATGGGCTATATTACACAAGTACTGGAAACTCTTTTTGCTGAAATGGCTGAGTTAAACATGACCAATACATCAAATGCAGAGGAGTTAAAGGTTTTGACTGACCACATGCTTGCCACAGAGCAACATGTAATGGATATCGAGGACTTACAGCATACCAGTTTACGGCAACTAGATGAGCATGAGAAAAGACTGGAGCACTTATGGGGTAGATCCAAGGATCAGAAAACTGCAGCAGAAGAAATAACATAAGAATCCTCGGCATTCCTGAGAGAGGAAAAGGGAGTAACATGGAACAATTTATATACAGTTTCTTGCTGCAGCTGGTGGGTCCACTCTGGGAAGAGCTCATTGAGGTAGAGCATGCTCACAGACAGAAAGGACCACCCACGACACCAGGCTCCAGACCCCAACTGATAATAACCTACCTGCTTTGATATTCAACTAAAGAAAGGTTCTACAGAGCAATTGAAGAGAAAGGTGAGTTATTCTGGAAGGGAGCACGCATGTCCATCTATCAAGATTTCTCCCATGAGATTGTTTAGACTCGCAAAGCATACAACTAGATCAAGGCGATGTTACATGAAAAGGGGGTGCAGGACAGATTTAAAGGACTAACTAATTTATGTTTGATGCAGAATGGACAATTGCTGGAGGGGAGGTCCCCTGATGAGATACTGTAATTAGTTCAAAAACATTGGCAGGACCTGAGATTGCACACTGTGAGTCCCAGAAAGCTTTAGGAAGAACACAGGAACAGACAGACAGACCTACAGTTTCCCCAGAGCTTCAATAAAAACCAACACAAGGTGGAAAACACTACAAGGGTAACCGCATGCTCACTCAGGATGGCCTAGATCACCCCAAGCCCCCTCATTCAGATGGGCATGAATCAGGGAGCAGGGATAATGATGATCCCAATCAAACACTGAACAGCAACAGCAGACTTAGATCCAGAAGCTGCATCCAAGACAGTTGCACTTAGAAGCCATGCTGGCATCCCCTCCTCACCCCCGCGAAAGCTGCCAGAGAATCATCAAGGCCACCGCAACTGAGCGGGAGAGCTGCAGAGCAAGCAAAACATCAAGTAGAGGCATTTCCAGAACAAGACCCCACATCCTGAGCAACACTAACTGAGGAAATCTTCAAAATGGACTGTGTTACTGTCGCCGAGTGTGTCATCTCAAGTGAATGATCCTTTGTTGAAGTGACAGCACTTACCAGGACTTAAAGTGACTGCTACAGAGCTACCAGTCCTTGTGTAAGGAGCTTCAACAAGGTGCTACTGTGAGAGCATGAAGAAACAACCAGTATCTTTTTACTTTGTGGTCACTTATTTTGTCTTTGAGAATTTGGATAATTAGCCGTGGGAAGGTAGTTGGTTATGTTAGGGTAGCCTGGTGTTCTGCACAGGGGGAGGGGGGAGTGCATAGCTTAAGCATGCCCGTCTGTATATGTAGATATACTGCCTCAACTTATTCTTCATCAAAGGTTACTGGGGAGCACTTTTCCCTCCCTGCATGTCATAGATACCCCCCACCCCAGTTTATTTCCTTTCCTTCCTTTAATTTCTTATTTTCATGATAGCTACTAAACCGGGCTACAGGAAGTGTGTTTTATTAATTGCTGGCCAATATAGGCATCTCATATGTCCCTCGCAGGTCTGGGACTTGAGACACCTTTTGGCACCTTCTACTGTTACTAATATACAGCTCACTCCCAGTGCGGATGTTCTTCCCCCCCACTTAGATAGACAAACAGTACTTTGCCATCAGTGTGCCAGGGGGGAATGTCTACCCCGCAACACTTATCATTTCTATCCTCCTGCCAGAGGCTGCAAGGCAATGAAGACCTGCCATAGCCAGAATTGAAGCATGAATAAAGGGGTCCTTCTCCGCCTTCTTCTTATGGTACTTCACATGTTGAGAACATACTGCGCACTACCTGCAGCAGGGTGATATGCCCAGTCTCATGCACAGCAACAATCATTTACTAGGTGAAAGCACCCCTGGATATCATATTCTAATCCTCCTCCCTCCTACTTCACCTTTTAAAACATACCCATGGTCTCTCATCAGTCCCTCCCCCCACAAGAATTACTTGGTGGATGGCCTCACTCCCAAGTTCAGCCCACCATTGTAGTTTGAGATGGCGTTTAAAATTGTCATATGGGAACAGGTTGTTGTTAGGTCAGTGGCTTGCCCATTTGGTGGAACACTTCTTACTACAGGAGGATGTGACAGGTCAATTCTAAGACATGTACCACAGACTTCATAGTTGTTCTCAGTGGCAGAGCTGGTTGTGCACTAGCAGCCTTTCTGATTACACTGTTGGAATGGTTAAACAGTTTCTTTTTTTAAGTAATTATAGAGTATACGTCAACTTAACTGATTTTTTATTAGTGGTTCAGTTAGGAGATTAGATTACAGGGCAACACTACTGAGTGCTGTCCATTGCTTACAGTTTATTGCAATTAAGGGTGTTAGTGGCCCACTTTTTTATTTTTTATTTGTTATTATTTTCAAAGTTCACAATATCAAGGATTGAAAAGTATCTGAGAGAGACTAACTATTTACAGTGCAAATCTCTGACTCACAGTTAAGATTCTGATCTAGCTCTTCTGCTCCAAGAGACACCCCTTCTGGTACTCAGGCATCCCCTGGTTTTATTTGACGTCTATTTAACAATAGGATTACACCTGAGAGTTACAGTTTCCACTGCACTCTACTAACAGTTTGGTATTGCCTAAGCCCTGCATAGTTAGAGGTTACACCCTTGCCCAGAGATTAACATAAGGGAGGGCAGCAGGACCCTCCATTTCAGCCAGGATGGCTAACACAGAAAGTTCTCTGAGGGCCTATGTGGTGAGATATGTCTCCTGGAATGTGAATGGTCTTAATCACCCGGTGAAGAGAAACAAGGTTTTGCAATATCTCAAAAGCTTAAAAGCAGAGGTTACACTTATCCAGGAGCCTATCTCACATATACTGTAAGTGTGTCCATTGGTTGTGGAAGAGCTGGGTGGTATGGGTAATTCACAATTCAGCCCCCTCAAATCCTGGGGAGTGGCTGTACTGATACACAAGGTGCTGCCTTGGAAGAAAGTGCAAACTATGGCTGATGAGCACCGTAGATGGACTGTGACTCTATTTTCTACCCATGGGGGAAGCTCATACTGTCCAACATCTATGGCCGAAAGCAGATGACCCCACCTTTTTCACAGGATTAACCAATCTATATCTGATCTCATGAGGGAAACCTTGGATGTACCTATCCTTCTAGAGGGAGATTTTAACTTAGCTCCTGACCCATTTCTGAATACATCAGCTGTGACTACTGACTCCCATCCCAAAGCTAGGGATACACTACAAACCCTTATGTCAGAGTGGGGTTTGACTGACCTTTGGAGAAGAGACAACCCTACGGGAAGGGAATACACTTTTTTCTCCCCACTCCATGGCTCCTACAGTAGGATAGATTTGTGGTTAGCTAACAGTGTAGCTGCCAATTGCATAACTGACTCTTTCATTGGTACTATCCTGATCTTACATCATGCCCAGTGGGTACAACCCCCCCCCCCAGGAACTCATATGGTGCTGCAATCCCCTCCTACTGAGGGACCCAGAATTCCATACATGGATTAGACAGGAGGTCAAGTTTTATTTTCAAGAGAATGCCACAGGGTAGGTCTCACCAAAAACTGTCTGGGAAGCTTTTAAGGTCTTCCTAGGGGAAAGGTTATCACCTATTCAGCCACCAGTCATAAAACAACAACACAAGAGGTGTCCTCCTTACAAGCAGAGTTCCTCACTAAAGAAACCCAGTGTAAACATAACCCCCTCCTTCTTCCAACCCTAGCGTCAAATATGATAGGGCTCAAATAAAAAATAAACACACTGCTCCAATAGAAAACTGAATGGCTAACTTTCCATTCTATACATAATTTCTGGGAATCCAGTGAGAAAGGGAGTAAATTACTTGCTTATTGTCTCAGGATATAAAAGACTGAATCTCAGATAACAGCCCTGCGCAATAGAAAAGGTGATATAGTTATCGAGTATAGGGGAATTAATGAGATCGTGCAATAATTTTATGAGACATTATATGTCCCTCCTGCTAACACTGACCCTGCTTCCCCTACCCTTAAAGACTTCTTCAGTGACATTCTCACACCTGCTCTGTCCACAAACCTAGGAGAACAGCTGAATATACTGTTATCCAAGCAGGAGTTATACATCATCCTAAAGCAATCTGAAAGCCATCAAAGGCCTTAGCAAAGAAGGTTCACAGTAGACCTATACCAGTCAATGCCCTAAATTATGATCCCGCACCTTTTGGTGGTACTAGATGGTGCCAGAGAACTCAAGATATTCCTTCCTACTATTAAGGAGGCGCTCATAATATTACTACCCAAAAAGTCCAATGACCTCCTGGACAGTGCCGACTGTGATGCTTGCCAGCTGGTTATGATTGTTCTATGATATTTGTTTTTTAACATAGAATAATTTTTTATTTATTAATTATTTTCCATGAACAGAAGAATAGACATACTTTTGTGACAAAGAATAGTATTCTCAAGGCAAAAAAGCCAGCCTTCTTGAATCTTAAAAAAAGTGGCACAGGATGATACATATACATTTGTGAGAGCTGAGGTTATAATCACTCACCTTCCTAAATTATTATGATAACAGAGCTACAGTCAACTATGCAATGTTGTAGGAGCCCATATAAGGAAAACGGATTAGAGGCTATAAGGCCTGACAGTCGTCATGATTAAGTAACCAAATCTCTCAACTGGCAGCATATAGTATGACCCAGAAATGCCAGTTGGCAATAGGAGGAAGAGAGGAGAGTGGAGATAGGAGATGTGTGAGTTCCAGCGCACGGGGTGGGTCTGTGAAAGTCCTCGTCAATATCCTAAAAATAATGTCATCTATAAGGAAACCCTACAGTATAAGATTTTTAGGTGGGAGGGTTACCTGGGAGGGGGGGGAGTGGTGTCCGACAGAGAGAGGAGTTAAGGTATGCTTCCCATTTGCGGTAGTACAATGAGAGCTGCCCTCTGCTAGCATAAGTGAGCCTTTCGAAGGTAGCAAGCCTGGCTAAGGCAGAGTGCCATAAGGAGATGGTGGGAGGTGATGGTTGCCTCCAGGTCAGTAGCAAAAGCCTTTTGGCTTCCAAGAGGGCTACTAGGATTGACTTCCTGTGTAGCAGTACTAGTTGGTCCAAGGAAGCAGTGTCTCCCAACAGGAGCATAGGATCGGAGAGGTCAATAGCTTGCCCCAGCACCCCAGAGAAGTCCATTGCTACAGTAGACCAGAAGGAGATCAGGACAGGGCGTTGCCACAGGAGGTGCAATATATTAGCCGGGCTATGCCAACATATCCAGCACACTGTGTGGGGGAGGATGCCCCACGTGTGAAGAGCCGCTGGAGTACGGTACCAACGAAGAAGAATCTTGAGTTGAATTAGTTGGCTCTTAACATCTTTATAGGCAGAGTGGGCCCAGTGCAGGCAACAAGACCACACTTCTGGTGTAATAGGGTGATTTAGGTCTTGACTCCATGCAGCTCTGCAAGGTTCCGTGTGATCAGGTTGCACCTCTCACCAAGTACTGTAGAACTGCCCAGCTTAACCCTGGGAGGAAGATTTTAGATGCAGGATGGATAACCAGTGCCATTTAGGGTCAGATAGATGAAATCAGCTGAGGGACTGCACCGCACTGCGAAGCTGCAAATATCTCCAGAAGTCTTTGGACTGGAGAGAATAGAGAGCTTTATGCTGCTGTTATGATATAAGTGTGATGGAGTTGGGCATAAACAAATCCTAGATTATTCGAATCTCCTTTTTGTCCCATGACAGCCAGTTAAATGGCTTGTTGTCCAATGCTAGGAGCTGATTCTGCCAGAGATTAAGGTACCAGAATGGCAATAGGTGCGCCTGCTTCATTGTCTTGGCTGCAGCCATGAGCTGGAACCACGCTTTCTTGGTCTCAGCCATGACTGGGGTGAGCTTATTGATGGGTAAAGGGGTATTTGTTAGTAGTAAGCTAAGGGGATATCCTGTAGGATTTGGGTTTCTAGCTGTACTCATAATGTAGGTGGGGAGGAAGAAGGAACAAACCATTTGGTGGCCTGAGCCGACAGGAAGAACCAATGGTAACCTTGTAGCCATGGGAGTCCAAAACCTCCCTTTGACCAGACTCCCCGTAGTTTGTGGATGCTCCAGTGTGGCTTCTGGCCCTCCCAGAGAAAATAGGAAATTAGCTTGTCTAGGGGGCAGAATACCTTATCTGACAGGATGATGGGGAGGTTTTTGAGAAGGTATACTACTCTAGGTAGGAGGAGCATTCAGATTGCGCCAACTTTACCTGTGAGGGAGAGGTTAAGTTGGCACCAGCGATTTACGTCGCCTGAAAGTTGAGATGTAAGGGGTGAGAAGTTCATGGATTCTATCTGATTTCAATCGAAGAGTATAATTATGCCCAAATAGGAAAGACTGTTGGGGGCCCAGGTTAGCCCTAAGCCTTGTAGACAAGCTTTGGTGCAGGCCACATTTAGGGGAGTGACACTGTTTTTTTTTTGGTTAATTTGTAGCCCGGACACTCGGGCAAATACTTGCAGGATCTCCAAGACTGCATGAAGGGATTCCTGTGGACAGGTTAGCATGAGGAGTAGGTCATCCACGTAAGAAGCAGTCAGATATGAGTGTTCCCCCACCTGTATACCCTTGATCTCTTTGGTGGCCTGTAGTTTCTGGATGAATGGATCTAGTGCCTCCAAGAAGAATAGGGGGGATGTGGACAGCCTTGCCGTATGCCCCACTTCAAAGAGAAGGGTGGGGAGATGTCCTTGTTAGTTAAGATTCTAGCTAGTGGCATGTTGTATAATACTTGGATCCATTGTTTAAAGTATGGGCCAAACCCATAGATTCAGAGTACCTCATGCAAGTAAGGCCATTCTTCGGAATCGAAAACTTTCGAGAAGCCTACCGCCATTGCTGCTATAGGGTTGTGGGAATGTAATGCCAGCAATTTAAGATTGAGGACCAATCTAATGTTGTCAGCTGTAGCCCTGCCTTTGGTGAACCCAACTTGAGATGAGTGAACAATAGAAGATACTACATCCATCATCCGACTGACAAGTATCTTAGATGCAATCTTATTGTCGACCAATATGAAGGAAATGGGATGGTAACTGGCACAGCTTAGCAGACCATCTGATTTTTTAGGAAGGAGGGCAATCAGAACCTCTCGCATAATAGGTGGAAGGATGCCAGTCTCATGGGCCTCTTGAAGGGCTGATAACAGTGTGGTACTGATTTTCGAACTCATGAGCTGATACAGCTCTGTAGTCATGCTATGAAGCCCTGGTGACTTGCCTTTAGTGAGCTGAGATAGGGCAGTTGTAGCTCTGGCTCTGTAAAGGGCTTGTCTAAAGCAGCCCTCATGGGCTCCGATAATTGGGGGATGTTAACAGTGGATCAAAATTCCTTCAAATGACGCTCCAATTGGCTTTGGTCAAGGGATGCGTGTGACTGATAAAGTTGCTGGTAAAACTGTTGCATGCATTCATTGATCTGTTTAGGGTCAGTGACCACATCATCCCTAGAGTTCCTGAGGGCATGAATATGGGAGGCAGCTTGTTGCTTCCTCCAATGAAAGGCCAGGAGTTTATCTCCTTTGTCTCCCCCCTCCCAATAGGCATGTTTGGTCCTAGCCAACATCCATTCAGCCTGCTGTTGAAACATTAAGTGTATGCTGTACTTTAATCTATCTCCCATAGGAGCATCGGATCAGGGTTGCAGGCTCTGGATTCCTTGAACCTAGCCTCCAGGGTCGACAATTCAGTCTGGAGGAGGGTCAAGTCTGCCTTTCTAACTTTGTTTTTCTGGGCTGCATAGGTAATAATGTGTCCACGTAGGACAGCATTAAATGCCTCCCAGACTATAACAGCAGATGTATCAGTGGAGAGATTGTTGGTAAAGTAGTCCTTGGCTATACTCCATACCGTGGTCTGAAATTTAGGATCCTGGAGGAGTAAGAAGTTACAGCGCCATCTGGTACCTGAACCACCCTGTCTTGAAGGCATGTAGGTGCAAGAGATGGGGGTGTGGTCTGAGACAAGAATAATGTCTATCCTGGAGGAAATGATATCCTGGGCTGCAGGAGGGTTAGCCAGCCAGAAGTCTATTAGGCTGTATGTGGTGTGGACTGAGGAGAAAAAGGAGTAATCCTTCCCTGAGGGATGGTCCCTCCGCCACATATAAGCCATTCCCCATCCCCACTCCTTCATCACATCTTGCAGGACCAGCAATGCTTTGGGGTGCATTTGGGGAGTGGGCTTGGATTTGTCCAGGAATATGTCTAAAGTTAGGTTAAAACGCCCGCCTATCATGATGGGGATATTGGGGTATCCTGCAGTGAGAGAGACTGTAGGGCCTGATTAAGATCTAGGAAGAATTCTGGGTTGTCTGTATTAGGGCCGTAAACATTGACCAGTACAGCGTGCCCCCTGGGGAAAGAGAACGTAGCCTTTATCCAGTGGCCTTGAGTGTCAGAGGTGACTTTGTCCTCTGTCCCAGGACATGATTTCCAAACTAAAATAGCTACCCCTTTAGACTTATTCGTTGCCGAGCTAGCTATCAGTCTACCCACCCAAGACTGCTTGAGCCATAGTACAGTTCTTGCAGTGAGGTGTGTCTCTTGGATAAGTGCAATACCCGCCTGCAAGGAGTGTAAGTGTTTAAGGACCATAGAGCATTTAGTTGATGGTTCAAGCCCTTTATGTTCCATGATATAAGTTTGACCCCCATCCTCGGATTCTGCATCTTGATCCCTAAAGTCGATTGGCATGTAGGTACTCACTACAAGGGTCCAGCAGAGACAGACAGAGGGAGCAGACAGGTTGCCTGGGATATTGGAAGGAGGATAAGTTGAGAGCAAAGAGCAAGGCAGGCTAGCCAGTGAGAAGTGTGGCAGAGTTGACCTATTGAGAAAACAAGAGCAGTTAAGTTAAGTGTGCCACGTAACAAACAATACAACTGTAAATAATGCTGAACCACAATTTCAAAAATATGCCCACTGAGAAGTGAGCCAAACTGTATATTTATGAATTTATTAACTACTAGCTTAACAGAGTCAATGAATGATTAAGTGAGCAAAAAGCTAGATGTGATTTGGAGTATGAACGAAGGTGCTAGTCCTCTACACTTCAAGTTCAAGTTCAAGTTTATTGCAGGAAAACTCCATTGACCAAGCTCATTCACAAGGAGGTCCTGTGACATAAACACTTAAAGTACAAACACAGATAGGTAATAACAGAATATACATGAAATGCACGTTACATGATACAGGCTGGATATACATACAAGGGTACCACATAGGGTGACCACAGGTGGTAAACATTGATATGAGACAGGGAAGCGACTTGCAGGTTGCATACTGATAAATGAAACATGATGACTGGTGTGTGCAATACATATATTTTGGCAGCTAGAACAAACAACAGACTACAACTGACTACACTTAAGGAGAGGATCACTCAGCCGCACTAACCAATCACTTGTGTGAGGAAATAAGGAGTTTAACCTACAAATGACACATAACTCTGTCCCCAGCTATAACATTGCAATCATTAACTAATTTCCACACCTAAAAAATGAAGGTGGGACAACCAGAGAAGAAGGGGGGAGGAAAAAAGAAGAGATGGGAGGGGAAAGGTGGGGGGGTTAGCCAAGGGAGGAGAAGTGGGGGTCAAGGGGAAGGGGGAAGTAACTCATTGCTTCGAGGCCTTTAAGATCTGGCCTGCAACTCTACCATTACATGCAGTGTTGCAGTTTACAAGACTAAGCTTGGTGCTCTCTATAGTCTCCCAGAGTTAAGCAATAGGGAGGATAGTGACGCCCAATGGGGCAATGGAGGGAGACTTGACTCAAGTAAAGTAGGATTGCCCACCCAGGAAAGAGGGGGGCTCATGTGAACAGAGGTGTTGTCAGACGATAGTGGGGCAACCCTCATACGTTGCACAATGCCAGGCAGGTTCCCTTAGGTTTGTAGAGTGGGTTCCCTCTAGCATCATATACAGGGGACCTAGCATGTGCATTCCAGTGCAATGTCGGTGGGTAGCAGGTCCCACCCACTACAGATGCCTTCCTGGGTGCCTGTAAGTGGCATTAGAGCATTAGGGAGAAAGAAGGCAAAAAAAAAAAAATGACAACTAAGGCGGACACAAAGGGTTCACTCTGGAGGAGCAAGCTCCCCAGTGGCAGTAAGACAGGTTGTTGAGCATGATGGTTCTTTGGAGAGCACGTCAGCGAAAGTCAATAACCTGGGTTTGATCAGCAGAGTCGTGGGGTCTTGACAGTCATCCAAGTCCGAGGGAAAATCTGCCCAGGAGGATATACCTGCAACTTCCATAATGAGATTGTCCTGAATATCAGCAGTTGTGAGTTGGTTTGCAGTGGGGAGCTCATGTTTGGTTTGTTTGGCTGGCAGAGCTGTTCCGGGACCCTTAGAGGGTGGATCAGGGTCACTAGAGGAGCGTTGGCGTACACAGGTCAGTTGGCCTGAACTCCGCTATGGCAGAGGAGAGGAGGAGGTGCCAACTGGTCGAGACAGTGAGTTTAGATTGTTATTTGCAGGTCCCGATGGAGTCATGTAGTGAGGAGGCCTGGGGGGATGCATTTAGTTGCAGGACCGCCCAGCTACTATTACAGTCCTCCTTGAAGCTGCTGCCAGAAGGGTGGTCCCCCCTCCCATGTGCACGTTGTCCTGGGACCCATAGCCTTTTGGGAGAGGTAGTTCTGCAAGGCATCCAAGGCCAGTACTTAGAGACTCATGCTTCTGTCTCCTGAGGCATCTCAATGATTATGCCCCTGCCTTCACAGGATACATGCAGGTAGGCCAAGTTGTGAAAGCCATATTTAAATCCTTGTGCTGCCAGAAGTTTGATAATAGGAATAAATGTTTTCCTGTGAGCTGCCACTTCAGCGTAAAAGTCTCTGAAGAAAGACACCTTGGCCCCATGCCACACAATTTTGCCCCTGTCTTGTGCGGCCCTTCAAACTTTTCTTTTGTGGAGTACTTTAGTATGTAGGCGATAATGGATTGTGGAGATGCATTAGTAGAGCGAGTGTCACTGGGGATTCAATGTGCCCGTTCCACTTTGATTGGCCCATGCCACCTGTCTCCTAACATTTTGGGGATTTCCTCATTCAAAAAGCATTCAGTGTTCTGGCCCTCTGAATCCTCGTGGATACCAAGGACTCTGATGTTATTGTGTTGCCCACGGTTCTCTTGATCCTTGGCCCTTCACCAGAGTGTGGCCAGCTTGTTGTGTTCTTGTAGCTGCTGTAGGATTCTGGCCAGGCTGGATTCCAGGTCCACCGTTCTTTGTTCAGCAACGTTCATTCTACCGTTTAGCACTCACACCTCAGCAACTGTGCCTGCTAGAGTCATTGATATGGAGTCCACCCTCATAAGCAGTGTCTCTAGCATGGCTGTAATACACTGAAGAGAACTGCCTACATCTACCGGTTGAGAGGGGGGCTCCGTGGAGGCTGTAGCCGGGCCAGCTGGAGGGTGATTAGAAAAAGACATGCGGTGGCTAAGGTGAGCCCGTATCCCAGTATCTGCAATGGGGTAGTATTTGTTCTTAGATAATTTAGCACTACGGTCACTGAGAGGGTTACAATTAGCAGTGAGGAGGAGTCCAGCACTACATGGACACAACAAAAGGCCCACTAAGGGGGGTTTGAGTTACGAGGCCTACCCAGATCCAGTCAGGGTCTCATAAGAACCAGCACCACAAGACGATTTACCAGATCCTTGCCACAAGAAACCCAAGCTGATCAACTAAAAAGGGTCTGGGTAGGCATATTCTTGCCTCAGAGAGGTAATCTGTCTCTTGATGTTGGCATATTGGCTCGGATTGTAATAGCTGGGGACCGAGCGTAAGGCTTAAGGGGCCATATTTCTCGGTGTCAAAGCCACGCCCCTCTGGTATTTGTAATATTGAATGTGGTATGTGAGTGTCTCACATGAGACATCCTGTGCTATGGGTGCCCCCCCTCCCGGTCAGTGAAGTGCCAAGTGACCTGAAACCAGGAGGTAATTAAAAGTCTAGAGAGACTTAATTAAGGGTCTTAATTAGAACTGACCCAACTGCCAGGATATAGGGCTCCTAAACATTTATGATGTCTTAGAGGAAAAACATGTTATACCACCTTGGTGTGAAAAGTTGTAAAATCTTTGACCTGCCTTCAGAACAGGAAACCACACAAGATCAAAGGAAAGGCTTGATTAAAGACTGTCATAATTTGGGAAATTAGTTTTTGCTGAAGTCACAGTATTTAAAATTTCTCCTGACAGGAAGATCATTGTTTGTATATTTTTTTATATTCTAAAAGGAGGAACTAGATGACCTCATAGGAGGGGTGTGTGAGAGAGATACAGTTTAACTAGGACTTGTGTCGGGCCAGGCTCAGTGTCAAAACTGAGAAGTGCCAGGTGGCCATGGCTGAAGTGGCATACCTTGGATATGTTGTAGACCGGGGACAGCTCCATCCTAACCAAATAAAAATAGAGGTGATCAAGGCATGGTCCAGACCAGAAATGCAGAAGCAGGTCAGGAGTTTTCTAGGGACAGCAGGGTACTATAGGAAATTTGTACCCAATTACAGTGCCCTGGCTGCTCCCCTATCTGACCTGGTAAAGAAAAAGATGCCTAAGAAAATTACCTGGGAACCAGCCTGTGAAAAAGCCTTTACCAGACTGAAGGAGGCACTGTGCAGTGCTCCTCTGTTGACAAGTCCTGACTATAGCAGACTCTTTATAGTCCAGACTGATGCCTCAGATATGCGTATTGGGGCAGTACTGAGTCAGACATCCAACCAAGGGAAAGATCACCCTGTAGTGTACCTGAGTAAAAAGTTACTCCCCAGGGAGCAGGCTTACTCCATGGTGGAAAAAGAGTGTCTTGCCGTAGTGTGGGCCCAAAGAAGTTAATGCCATACTTATATGGGCAGCATTTTCAGGTACAAGCTGACCGCAACCCCCTGGTTTGGCTGACACAAATGGGAAACACTAATGGTATACTGTTAAGATGGAGTCTTGCCTTGCAAGGGTATGACATGACAATCTTACATAGGGCTGGAGCAACCAATCAGAATGCTGATGGCCTTTCATGTCTGTATGAGGAGTGAACTGATTTGGGAGGCTCATCCCATGCAGGGGATAGAGCCCCTAAATTCATTCTAGGTGGGGAGGATTGTGACACTTGGCCAGCTGGTTATGATCATTCTATGATATTTGTGACATAGAATATGGTATGTGAGTGTCTCACATGAGACATCCTGTGCTATGGGTGCCCCCCCAGTCAGTGAAGTGCCAAGTGACCTGAAACCAGGAGGTAATTAAAGGACTAGAGAGACTTAATTGAGGTTCTCCTGTTTTCCTGTCTTAATTAGAACTGACCCAGCTGCCAGGATATAGGGCTTCTAAACTTTTATGACATCTTAAAGGAAAAAAGTGCTATGCCACCTTGGTGTGAAAAGTTGTAAAATCTTTGACCTGCTTTGGGAACAGGAAATCACAGAAGATCAAAGGAAAGGCTTGATTAAAGACTGTCATAATTTGGGAAATTAGTTTTTGCTGAAGTCACAGTATTTAAAATATCCCCTAACAGGAAGATCATTGTTTGTATATTTTTTATATTCTAAAAGGGGGAGCTAGATGACCTCATAGAAGGGGTGTGTGAGAGAGACACAGTTTAACTAGGACTTGTGTTTGATCTTTGAGACATTTCTTTTTGGGCTCCTAAGAAACATGATCTAACTATAAACACTACAGAGGTAATACATTAGATAGAAAAAGTCTAATTGTATTGTGGTAGGAGTTTTTGTTTGTACTTTTCCTTGTTTTCTTTTAAGTGATTGCATGGTCTTTGATATATTGTTCTGTTTACATTTTTTATGCTTTTATTATCTTTAAGTAAAGTTCCCTTTATATCTAAAAAGACTGCCTGGGTCTGCCCATTTTTTTGCATGTGATATATACGTGGTTAAGTTGACAGCTGTTCAGAAGGGCTTGATGGTGGTACCAAACTGGGAAAAGGTAAGAATATACCTAAGGTCTTTTATAGAGTTTTAAGGGCTAATTTTTGATACCAGGTTAGGTGCCCTTAGGCGAAAGATATCTTGCATCCCCTCGAAGAGAAGATTTTCTGAGCCTGTACATTTGGGTATGCTAGCATAAGAGTCACAGTTTGAATCCCCCCAGAACTTGAGAATAAAGGTGATTTGGACCCCCAAGCAGACAGGAGGGTTATCCTGTCTGCTTACCTGTTCACAATACTGCACTTGGAGGTTGGCACTGTGGGAGCAGAGGGCTTGACCTGCTGAGTGCGGTTGTGACCCCAACTATCAACCGATTTCACTTATCTCAACTGACACAAAGATTCTGGCACTGGCAAACAGACTAGAACATGCCTTACCCTCCTTAATCCATCACACACAGGCAGGGTTTTGCAAAGGTAGAACAGGGGCAGACAATTTCTAAACACTGTTAAAACTCAAGTGGAATGTACTAAAATCACCCACCCTCATAGCAGCGATGGCCGTTGATTTTCGAAAAGCATTCAATTCCATTACCTGGGGTCACCTACATTCAGTGTTACAGACTTACAATATAGGGCCATACTTCAGGAGCTGGATCACAGCTCTTTACAACACTCCGATGGCTGCTGTCCTTACCAACACCACCTCCCCCCATTTGTACTCCACAGAGGTATCCATCAGGGATCCCTATTGTCCCCCTTGCTATTTTTATTGGCCTTAGACCCCCTTACCAGAAAATTACTGGATTCACAAGGCAAAGAGGGTATACAGATCAAATCCTGTCATTATTTAGTGAATCCTTATGTGGATGACATGCTCCCGAATCTAACTCACCCCTCACCCTCTGTACCCCAGGCCATGCAAGTGCTTTAGGCGTTTGCTTGCACACCCAGGCTCATGGTGAACTGGAGCATGACAATGATTTCCTCTCCCAATTCAGCCTATGACAATCAGTGCACATTATAGACTCCAACATAGTCTGGGCTCCTGAGGGTTTCTCTTATCTGGGGGGTCAAAATTCCCACTAGCCGTGTGAAAATCATACTCGAGAATTATTTGCCAATGTTACTTGCTGTTGAGCAAGAAATTAAGAGATGGGGGCAAATGCACTTGTCGCTCAAGTGCAAAGTAGAGGCCGTCAGAATTTTTTTTCTGCTTAAACTGGCTTACTTGTTCTTGAATATACCTCTTTTAATGCCTGAGACAATCTTGTAGCAGTTTCAACAACTAATTTCCACTTTCTTATGGGACAACAAAAGCCCAAGGTTAAATAAATTTAAATTAAGGGCACACTGGAAAAGAGGGGGGCTAGGTCTCCCATGTCTGCAAAGCCGTGTGTGGGCATATCAGATGGCAGAAGCCACAAAATGGTATCTTCCCATATCGGACTCAACACCATCATGGGTCCATTTAGAACAACAACAGGCAGATGTTCTTTGGCTGAGACCAATTCTGGGTACTTGAGATAAGAAGCTGCCTGTAGATAATCCCATCATTCACGACACTCAAGCAGCATGGGTAAGGTGTCTTAAATGTACACACAGCCCCAGTATGGCTAGAACATCTCCCAGATGAATTTGTTTATTTGGCAGAACCCCAATATATTAATTGAGGGGAAGCCCATACATGGAGAATTGGGAAAAGAGAAACATTCAGAATGTGGCTGACATCTCCTTACCCAACTCTGATACCCTTTTGTCATTTGAACAGCTCCAAGACAAATCTGAACTTCCAAAATAAGACTTTTGGCAATACATACAGTTTATAGGAGCCCTGTCAGGAATACAGCATACCCTGTCCGAATCACAGGAGAGGGCTTGACTGCATTCTGGACACAAGATGAATGCTGCCAAAGGCCTCGCAGGTAGAATCTATGGTACTCTGAAAGATGTGTAACCTGACCACATGAGCAAGTGTAAACTAGAATGGAAAGCAGAATTACAGTTGAATATGTCTAAAACTCACTAGGAAAAGTGCATATACAAAGCCCATATGAAATACAGAGATGTCAAAAGCCAGCTAATATAGCTTAAAATCCTACACCACTGATACAAGGTCCACAAAGCTCTACATAAGTGAGGCCTGCTGCCACAATCTCAATGCTGGAGATGTTAGGCACAAAATTCTGGATTTCTGCACATCCTCTGGCAATGCCACAAACTTAAACAGCTCTGGGAAGATGTCCTCAAAAACTGCTTTTCAGTCTTGAAAATACAAATCGCATCCCACCCCACCCAACGTTGACCATATTAGGGACTAGGGATGCAGAAATACTTAAACTCTGCTGGATATCGGATCCGGATATCTGGCAGGCACTATCTGGCTGGTGCCGAATATTATTCAGGTTGGATAATCAGTGTTTCCACTTATAGGGGAAATATCCAGAAAGAGGAGAAAATTAGCCTAGTCCTTCTCGAAACATTTCTCCAGCCCCAGCTAGATAAGGATGACTTATTAGCCAGTAGTATCCCCCACTCACTCAGCACACCACTGTCTTCTTGTTTGTCATATTTGAATCACGTAGTACCGATGAATGTTGTATCAATGCAGAGAGTGAGGCAATTGCACATTTTAGGAACAGAGGATATACTAAACACAAAGGGACCTGAACAAAGCAAAAACGAGAGTGAGATAAATTCCCAGAAGAGGGGACTACTGGAACCTAAAACGTGGAGAAAATATACAGAAAATGACTTTTAGTACTAATTTTAGTGTTCAATTCTATAGCTTAAAGGATACTATTTTAAAATATTGGCACATTTTACAGCCTCTTCAACTCCAAGACCTTCTGAACATTCCCCCACCCAGTCACAGAAACAGTGAGTTCAGCCTTATTTACCAGGAGTTGGTATCCCAGGTCGGCACAACTCACTTTGTTCCTGGCTTTCTTTGTTCATAGATTCTCAAAAAAAAGCAGCCACTATCTGACATGTTACAAAGACCAGTATCTGATCAGGTTGGATTTGATAAGAAAACTTGATTATCCAGCCAGTTCAGATATCGGGTTGGATATCCGTGCATCCCTATTAGGGAAATGTTAAACCTTACACAGGGCTCATATCTGGAAACTGACTGGTTGCTCCTGGAATTAATGGAAGCCAAGAGGGCAATACTTATGAAGTGGAAGCAAACCTTTCCCCCTTCAGTCCTATCCTGGCACTCTGCCTTGCCTAGTGCATTTTGTGGTATTGTATCTAATTGCTGATTATACCTTAAAGCCAGATATACTAAGCAGCTAATATAGAGCAGACTTGTTTAATATTGTGGTATTGGATCTAATTGTGCTTGTAACTGAAGGTATTAGGATAGCTGGGTCCTAGTGTGACATCATTTTGGAATAGCCCTGTTTGCTTAGAGTGGAGCCCCTTTGTGTAAGTCACAACATTTTCTCCCACTGCATAGTAATGAGAGGCTTTGTTTTCTCCACTACATAGGCAGACCCCCCAAGCTCACTGCCGACTGCGACAGGCACTTGGGACAAACAAGCAACACAAGCAGCTCACCTGAGGAGCTGAAGAAGCTGAATTTCCAGCCTGATTACTTTCGGTAAAAGGCCTCTTCTCTTCATCTGGATGCCTGGGGGTGTAGCCTGACGGCGCTTTGCGCCGTCTCACCCAACCACCCACCCACCCAGGGCAGCTGTCAAATTCAAAGGATCCACCCCGTGACATCACATCCGGTGACATCATGTTCTGTTGCCCAGAACCTATCTCCCCACTTTCCCATTTGCAGGTTATACCTGCTGGCCACTAGAGGGACCTATGCTCCCTCACTACTTCTCTCTCCTGTACAGTACTCCTTCCCTTGGATCTTGCTCACCACAATGTATTGGCCCTGCCTCACGCTGTGCCTGTGCCTATCCCCACTAGCAGTGCACTTGCCCACTTACCCATCGGCTACCCACTGTGCCCTGGCACCCTCCCTCCCCTTGCTCCTGAACCTGCTCTCTTGCCCCTTGGGATCTCTGTGTGTCTCAGTCCTCCCTGCCCTCCCCCTAGCTTCCTCCTCGCCTCAAGCACATCTGGGTGTCTTCTTATTCTTGCCTTCCCTTCCTGTACCACCCTGCCCACCCCCTGATCCCTTAACGTCCCCCCCATGTCAATCGTAGGAAAACCTCTCACCATCTCCCAGCCAGGGTGTTAGTCATGCTACTACTCCTGTCAGGGAACATTCATCCAAACCCTGGCCCGGTTCCCAGGAGCTCCCCGACTAGCACCACAGGCCTATGCATGGTCTCCATGAATATCTGTAACCTCCTAAAAGTTTGACTCACTACAATGCCTGGTCACATCAATTAATCCTGATGTCATCGCTCTGGTTGAGACTTGGCTGTCGAAATCCTCCCCTGACTCCCTGGTCTCCCTTCCTGGTTTCACCCTCTTCTGGTCCGACCGTGTTGGGAGACAGGGCGGCGGCTGCGCTATTTATGTCAAGGACTCTGTCCCCGTACTAGCCCTGCCTACTCCAATCCTTGACTCCAGGGCCCAGGTGCTTACGCTGAAACTAACCCCTGACCCTTTAAAGGGACCCCTTTATCTGACTACTGCATACGTGCCCCCCAGGGACGAAACGCAGGCCATTGCCTCTCTTACAGAATACCTTTCTTCACTACCTCCTTCCGCTGATCAAATTCTGGTGGTGACTTAAATGTCAACTGGCTCAGCCCCTCCTCCTCCTCTACCCATGACTCCTTTCTGCAATAGACCTAACACAACTAGTTACCCAACCTACCAGGACTAACCCCAAGAGAGGCTCCAGTACCCTGCTTGATGTGGTACTCACCAACCACCCTAATCAGATTCCCAATGTACAAGTCCTCCCAGACTCTCTCAGCGATCACTCCCCCATTCTATTCCACTGGTCATCCTCAGTCCCCAAACCCACAGCACAGTCCACATGCCAGCGGCGTCTAATACCTGGTGGTCTGATAAAACTTAAGGAACTTCTGTCCCAAATTGACTGGTCTCCTATACAGGCAACTCCTGACATTGACACAGCTCTCTCCTTCTTTACCAGAACTTTTAATAATGCCTGTGATATCTTGCCCCAATGTCGACCCGTTCTAAAAGGCAGAATGCCCCTAGGTAACCCCAGCTTTGATCCACCAGCTCAAACATAGGATAACCTATGGCACCGTGCCATTGAGACTGGCCAGCCCAGTGACAGGCAATTATATGCCACCGCAACAAGTGCACTCGGGCCATCAGAAAGGCCAAGTCTGAGCACTATCGGTCCTCACTCACTGACTCATGGGGAACCTCAGAACCTTCTGGGATAACATTAAACAGTTAAATGGGAGTGCACTCCCCACCCACCAGATCAACATTAATGGCGTGATCTCTTCAGACCCAGCCCTTAAGCCAACCACCTCAACACCTCATTCACTGACCATAGCCCTATCCTCCTACAAATTTTTGACCTTCTCCCCCAGCACTTCCCGTAAATCTTTCTCACCTTATTTTCTCCTCCACCGTGTTTCTGCCCAAGAACTTAGGCCACCTTGTCACTGCCCTCAAGGAGTAATATACGGGCAGTGACACCTGATCCATGTGTCCTACCTGGTCTTAGACACAGTCCTTACCCCAATCACGTGCCTCATCAACCACTCTCTTTGCCTGGGGAAGGTTCCAACTGCCTGGAAAGTCACCACTGTCACCCCTATCTTTAAAGGTGGTGATAGGACTGTGGCTGGAAACTATCGGCCAATCTTCATTCTCTCTCCTCTCTCCAAGGCCTTGGAAAAAGTGGTAGCCTCTCAAATCTCTAACTACGTCTCCACCTACAATGTTCTATGTCCTGAGCAGCATGGCTTCCAAGCAGGCCACAGTACCAACACAGCCCTCCTAGAGTTCTCCAACTTTCTCCACTCCTCCTTAGACACTGGTTCTCTGGCTGGTGCAGTCTTCATTGACCTCTCTAAAGCTTTTGACACTGTCTCCCATCCCCTCCTTCTTGATGCCCTTAGTCTCTCTGGTTTTGCTGCTGGGCCCATCTTCTGGTGTACCAGTTATCTGTCTGACCGCTCACAGCATGTAAAAATTAATGGGACCTACTCAGACATCTGTCCCATCTTTTCTGGGGTTCCCCAGGGTTCCATTCTGGGCCTTACTATTCTCCCTTTACTTAACACCCTTCACACTCTTGCTCGGGAACATTCTATTGTACGCTGATGATGCAGTCATTCTTGCCTCAAGTCAGAACTCCTATTGCCCCAGGACTCACTGCAGAAGTCCTTCGCTGAAGCCGAGGGCTGGTTCAAGGAACATAGATTGGTGATAAATCTTAAAAAACAAAAACCATGTTCTTCACTCATCCTCAAAACAAGTCCTGCAACTTCAAACTCCTCATTCACTCTGGGTCCTCTTTCCCACTTGAACAAGTTTGCTCCTATAAATACCTATGGATCCATTTTGACCCTTCCCTCTCCTTCCATGGACACATCGCTGCCCTAGCCACTGCCACTAATATCCGATTGGGCATTTTACATGGTATGAAAGCTACCTCCCCGAGGCTCTTCAACTCACAGTCACCTCTCTCCTGTCCCTAGTGGACTATGGACTGCCGGTGTATGGTGCTGCTGATCAGACCGCACTCCATAAAATTCGCACTACTCTGAATAAGGCCTGCAGGTAATTACTGGGGCACCTAGGCTAACACACACCTGTCTACTGTACGCTAAAGCACTGGTACTTGATCTTGATGAGCGCCTCAAATATCTGACCTGTACCCTTACAAAAAAGACCCTCCTTGGGCTATCCCCGCCAGGATTGACCACCACCATCCACCGCTCTGTCCCACTAGTTCATACTCGGACCTCTGGGAAAACCTCTCTTGTTATCCCTAGAGCTAGGACCTCTCACGGCCAAAGAGCCTTCAGCTTTAGGGCCCCCTCCTGGTTCAACACACTGCCCCCTCCATCTCCGAAGCTCTAACTATATCATGCTTCAAAATGTCCTTACGGAACCACCTTGTTAACACCCGAAGCTGTAATTGCCACTAGTCAAAGCCGTACTCAATACTAATGACAAAGCTTACTACTAAGCTGCTAAGGACAACATAACTCTGGTATTGTTTGCATCAATCCTACTTGTACCAGCTTGTTTGTATCTATGTCTTAAGTTACTGTTATACTGTGTTATGCTGTTATACTGTGTATGTTCGTTTGTCTTACTGTGACAAGGTACCTTTGTAAATGAGCCTATGGCTCAAAGGTTTTCCAAACTGCTGTCTAAATAAATAAATAAATAAAACCACTTTTGAAAGGTTATCCTTCATCTCCAAAGACAAACTGCCTCTATACACAGAGACATGGCTCCCTTCTTCTGGTTCCACCTCTGTTCCATTCCAATCCCAGACCAGCTTAATCCACCCACATGAATGAGAATGGACCAAGACAATGCTTATGTAGCCCCTGCCTATAGAGGGCTGTAAATAATTCCTTTGTGATGATGTCGGTATTACAGTGGAGATTCCAGATTCCCTTAAGGGAGCAGCATAATATGGGATATATGCATTTAGCATTAGGACATTCAGTGATGGTACCTCAATAGCAGCAACCCCCAAGCCTGAAAAGAAGATGATGGGTCAAGGGAGACTGATTTACAACTTCATGCAGTTTCTGCATCCTGGCTCTAAACAAACTTTCCTCCACAGAAGCTGGTTTATATTGATTGAAAATTTGTCTAGTTATACAGCCCTCCAAATACTGTCGCTATAGGTAGTCTCCACATTATTTGTGCAGCTGAAAAGATTAGTTTTAAAATAGTCTGTACAGTTGCAGAAGTGATCAAAAGTATGTCTTCATGCTCCAGATGCTGGCTCTCCCCCCATCTTGTGATCTGGTTTTCAATGTCTTCTGCCCTTTTCCCCTCCTCCCCACCCATTAATCCCCATCATAGGTAAGGAACGCTATTGCAGCTGCATGCTATAATCTAATCAGCAGCATACACTCCCCACACAAAATATGGGTTTTAACCTTTGGTAAGGAGGGGCATGCATGCTATAGCAAGCTGCTGACCTGTCACCAATTAAATGCCCGCTGTATAAAATTTTCCCAATACAAACCAGCCACAATGATCCAGGGGAGGTCAGCATCAAATAGCAGGGCCTCTGGGTCATAATGAGTTTAATACCCCTTACCCCTCCTAGAAGGTGGCCTCTTAACCCTTGTAAGCAGTAGCAAAATGTGTGGTTAAGAATATTAAGAGCCCTGGACATGGTATCAGGCTACACTCAAAACTCTGAACCCCTGATCCCCCATCCCTGCAGTTTTTTACATGGATTACATAGAAATGTGATGGCAGATAAAGGCCCCACAGCCCATCCAATCTGCCCAATACCCTACCCCACCTTCTTTTATGCTTCCAGCATTTTTCCCAACCCCTTAAATCTATCCCAAGCCCTCTTGAACCCCTACACCATTTCAGCTGCCACTACCTCCTCCTCCATCTGCTTGTTCCAGGCCTCCACCACCCTCTCTTTAAAACACACCTTGGCAGGGGGGTATCGCAGATACACACAATGTAGTAAGCACTCTAGTGCATGAACTCCAAGACTCAAAGAGAGTTCAGACTCATTTCAATCTGTCAGTCAATCAATCAGTCAAACTTTATTTAACCAGGCTTTAAACCTTTGACCGAGCTTCTTTGCAAGATGGTTCTGGACAACACAAATACAGTTGACAGTAATACAATGGCAAGGGTATACAGACAAACAACAATTACATATAGTAACTTACAGTCATTGATACATCTTAAGCATGTTTCAGAAGTTACAAGCTACAGACACAATGACTAAGGACTAAGAAATAATACAGCAATCTGCTAGCAGGTATAGGATAAGGAAAGGGGGGTGGGGTGGTGGTAAGGGAAGAAGCAGGATGTTTAGGGAGAAGAGGGTAGAGGTAAAGGAAGGGAGGAAGGAGCAGGAAGTGCTAAGCGAAGTGCGGTAGTAGGTCAGTAGTAGTTTTGAGCAGTTATCAGAGACATGTGCAAGTTTCTTCTAGGACAGGTGTCAGAAGAGACTTAAAGATGGATATCCCCAGTACCATAATAATCTTAAGGGTCTTCTGCGGGGAGTTCCATGGGGGGTAAGAGCAAAGCTAATAGCTGCAGCACCATGTCGTGTTTGGATCTTAGGGACACTGAACGTGACAAACACATATCGTCTCAGACAGTAGGACCCTGTGTTACATGTAAATAGGCTGGAGATGTAGGAAAGAAGTTTATTTGTTATTGCCCTATGAAACCAAAGAAATGCATTCCTCTTCCTCCTAATAGTAAAGGAGGACCAGCCAGGCATCTCATAGAGCGAACAGTGGTGGGTGTTTAGAGGAGCACTCAATATGAATCTCAAGGAACGGTGGTATAAGGTGTCTAGTTTACTTAGAGCTGATTTAGGGCAGTGGCTATAGAGAATGTCCGCATAGTCTAAGAGAAGTAGGAAGGTTGTTTGAACTAATGTCTTTTTTAACTCACAGGTGAGAAGATGTCTAATATGATAAGACGCCCAAGTGTTGTCTCAGCTTTTTAACTAGTTCATGCAGGTGTACTGAAAAATTAAGCTTGCTGTCTAACCAAAAACCCAGATATGTAAAGTTGTCAACAATTTCAATTGGTTCACCAAGTAAGATATGTATCCTATGATGATGTACGGTTGTTGCCTGTGAGTGAGTTTAAGGGGAGATAACAATAGCTTTTGTTTTTTTAGCATTCAGGAGCAGCTTTAGCCGTAGTAGTTTTTTTTTGCAGGATGTCAAATTCATGTTGTAACTCCTCGAATGCAAGCTCGGGGGAAGAACATGCTGTGTCTATCACCATGTTATCCACAAACAGATGCACGTTTGCCTTGTGTATTTGAGAGTTTATGTTATTGAAATATATTGCAAAGAGTATGGGACCCAGAATAGAGCCTTGCAGCACTCCACGCGGTAGGATTTTAAGTAGTGAAAGATCTCCTTGGGCTTTGATTTGTTGCATTCTGTTGGTAAGGTAACAGTTGAACCATTTCAAGACGGTATTGTTAAGTCCAAGGCGACTCAAGGTGGACAGTAGCAGGCTATGATCAACGGTATCAAATGCCTTGCTTAGGTCTAAAAACAGCATATATATATATGCTTTTTTTTTTGCATCCAGAGCGTTTAGCCAATCACTAGAAATTTTGGCAAGGGTGGATACAGTGCTGTGCTTTGGTCTGAAGCCTGACTGTTTGGGGTTTAATAGATCCTAAGTTTTCAGGAAATACCCTAGCTGATAGTTAACTAGCTTCTCCAGCATTTCTGATAGGGTGGGAAGTAAGGAAATTGGCTGGTAAATGTTTGTCACACTTATTCCTAGACTTCAAAAGGGGAATAATGTGTGCAATTTTCCAGATTACTGGGAGGTCACCTAATGACAGGGAAAGATTGAAAAGATGTGTGATGGGGTGATTAAGTGAAAATGTCCTAATTTCAGAAACAGGGACTCTAGGAGGACTGCCCCGGCACTTTTCCTAATGTTCAGTGGCATCAATAGCTCCTCAATTTGCTTAAAGGTTACTGGGCTGAAACAAAAAGAGGACTTCTGGTTCCTCATGTTGGTGGGCCAAGGGGCATCCTCGGTCAGGGACTGTGTAGCTAGCCTACTGGCAGGTGAGACATCCTGCGCCAGTCCTGCCATGGCTAAGTGGTTATTAAGTTGTTCCAGAATGTCAGCCTTGTCAGTACATATGACATCTCCAGCAACTATCTTGGCTGGCAGAGGAGAGGATGGTGATAAGCCCTTGACCTCCTTTAGGATATTCCAAAATCTGGCAGAATTGTTTTTGTTTTCTTTCAGGGCAGACTGGAAACAATGAGCTTTCTCCACTCTAATAAATTTAGTAGAAGAATTTCTAGCAATGTGGAAGGCAAGCCAGTCTGAGTCAGTTTTCGTTTTCCTGACTTTTTTTCCTCAACCTGTCCCTACCCGTTAGAGCTGCTTTTAGGGCAGGTGTGAACCAGGGGGATTACCTTTTTCCAGTCTTGAATTTGATAACGGGGGCATGCTTATCAATCACACCCCTGGCAAGGTTTTGGAAGATGCTGTAAGCCTTGGTGATTGATGTAGCCAAGTAAAAGTCCTGCCATCTAATTTTGCTTAGGTCTGATAAGAAGACAGCCTGGCTGAAGTTTCTTAGGCATCTTTTGACCTTAAAGGTAGAGGTTGATATAAGCTTGGGAGTACGTCTTATACAGGCTATAGAACTATTATCACTTACATCATCATTTATTGAGGAATCCAAAAATAAACACCCAACGCAAGCAACAGCTCTGCACGTCACCCCAAGTGGCTTCATCAGAAGGTGAAAACTTCCACATATCAGTTACAATGCATACAGAGTCAATGTTGCATCACTCAGTTGAATCATCCAATCAATAGTGCCATCCAATTTAGTTATATTGCAATAAATTCAGTTAAACTGCTGCCCACAGACTTAGTCCCATATACCAGGGTTGCATAGCTGACTGGCATGATTACTACCAAGAAGGGAGAGATCCAGCATGTTTCCTGGAATGTTAAGGGGCTTAACCACCCTGTGAAACACACAAAGGTTTTGCAGCCTTTAAAATCTCTTTAGGACTGATATTGCCTTAATCCAAGAAACACATCTCACAGAACATAAACTGGCTTCGCAAAGCCTGGGTAGGCCAGATACTCCCCTCATCTTCCTCAAAATTGAGAGGGTTGGCCATACTACTACATACTGTAGGTCAGTACTCTAGAAAGTGGAAAAAATAAAAGCACACTCACAAGGAAGGTGGGTAATTATCCTCTTCTCCTTCCAGGGAGGGAAGGTGCTTGTTGCCAACCTCAATGCCCCTAACAACAATGATACAGATTTTTTCTCCCAGATAAGTCTGAATTGCTGAAGTTAGAGGGGATGATCATTCCCTGCCCATGCTTATATTGGGATACTTTAATTTAGTTCCAGATATCTTTCTAGATTGATTACAGTCAACCCCTAATACACACCCAAGGGCCCAGGCAGCTCTGACAGCCATGACAGCAGAATTGGGGCTTGTACACCTGTGGCAAAAGGACAACCCCAATAGAAAGGATTACACCTTCTTTTCAGCCATCCATGGCACACACAGCAGTATTGATTACTGGCTGGGGGGCTTGGTGGCTCCCCAGGGGGCACATATCCCCATGATTGAGTCAGTACTCATTTCCAACCATGCCCCTACAGGAATCTCCTTTGTACCCCCAGGGGAATAGCGCAGATCACCTCACTGGAGATGTAACCCCCTCTTTCTTAAAGACCCTGATTTTTGCACCTGGATTGCATCAGAGGCTGAATCATACTTGTGGCTCAATGATACAGGGGAGGTATACTCAGAGAGGGAGTGGGAGGCTTTTAAAGCCTTTGTTAGAAGCTATATTATATTATATAGATCTGCACAAAATAAAAAGAGAGAGAAAAAACTCCAAAAACTAAATCAGGACTTCAGAAATGAAGAGTCTCAGCTTAGAAACCTGCAGCCACTTCCTTCAGACCTTATATCCTCCATTGTAGGCCTCAAGTACAAAGATAATTCTATTTTGTATGCAAACCTGAGTGGCAAATGATGTGCACAAAACATAAATTCTGGGAATCGGGAGACAAAAGTGGTAAGATACTAGCCTATCAACTCTGAAAACAAAAGGCAAATTCCCAAATCCCAGCACTATGGAACCACAAAGAAGAAGTAGTCACAGCCCCTGAAGAAATAAATGAAGTAAGGAAGCAATACTACCAGCAACTTTATTCCTCCCAAGTGATTGATACCATGGGCCCATCGCTGGTACACACCTTCCTGAGGGACACCCCAGTTCCCCAATTAGATCCTCTCCACCAGGAAATGAAAAAACCCCTTACAGTCAAAGAGCTCCAGGTGGTCTTGAAACAACTATCACAAGGAAAAACAGGCCCAGATAGTGTAATAGCCGAGCTCTATCAACACGTCACGCTTTCTTTTCATGAGAAAGGGTTACCAAAGTGTGACTTGAGGGTCATTTTTTCAAACCCATGGAAGAGTAATTCTGATAAGCTTTTCTGAATACTGTGACCAAAAGGGGAAAAAGTAACCATGTAGTGAGACAACTCCCCAACAGAAACTTGAGATACAGCAACATAGTGTGGCGCGTGCAATGATAGACACCAAACAGTGTGGCACGTGCAACAGTGAACGCCAAACAGTGTACTTCTCATCAAATAATCATTATAATCCTACAAACATTTTACAACAAATATTGGATACTTACAGTTTTGCATATATGACCATTTAAAATTTTCCAAGGTACAATTCCCCCACAAAAAAATGCAGTTTCAATTCTAAGGTTTTAAATGTTTCATACTGTCTTATACTGTAGTGCACAGTTCCCCACATTCCACCTGAAAAACTGAGACACAAAGACCCAGCACTGTAGAAAAATTGCCACAACATTGTATTTATTTGACCAACAAATCACCATTAACAATCCATTAAGATGTTCAATGCCAGGTGGTCTTGGTTGTTATTCTCCGTTATAAGCATATCTATGTACTAACTCTGGTCTTCCCTTCACCTGAGGTATCTAGTCTCTGGGGCACAAGGGATGTCTCTTGACTGGCTGTCATGGTGTTCTCCCCTTAAGAGAGGCTGGCATGCCAACTTCACCCCATTTGCGAAGGGTGAACCTCTACCAGATGTTCCAGTACTCTCATCAGCCTCAGAGTAACCTGGCTGCACAAGACACATCATCCCCTGTTTCCCCATCTGCATAGACCTTCCAAGACTACCTTGCCAATCAGTACATGACTATGACAACCTAAACAGCTCTGCCTACTACCTAAACTGATCTCACTGGAGACAATGAAAAACCCCAGGAAAACCTTGTGGGGAAAAACTGGGAAAATTCCTTTTTGATCCCTAAGGTGATCTCCCCTACTGGGACAGTGATCTTCTACTGCCTACCAGTTCCCCCCTGCTTTTACGAGAGTGGAGCATGGGTTGGTTTTTGGCCAGAGGGAGAGGAGCAAAGAGAAGAAGAGCCCCTCAGGAACTTGAATTAAACAGTGTCCTGCTCCTTCCCTCCAAATTCTGACTGCCCATTCCCTTGGAAACTTCCCTACCTGCCTAACACTCCTCTGCCCCTAGTGGGCAGCCCCTACCTGACTACCTCACCCTACTTGCTCACTCAGGTGTAGCTCAAAGGACATGTCCACAGACAAATGCACACCCACTGCTATGTATTGTTGTCTTACATGGTACAGTTCCCCCTCATTCCACCTGAACAAACTGAGACACATACCAAGCACTGGAGAGAAATGGCCACAGCCATGTTTGTATTTGAACAACAAAATCACTATCACAAGTTCGTGTGACATTTACTGCCAGGTAGTCTTGGTTGGTATTCTCTGTTATAACCATATATGTAACAACACTGGCCTTTCCTTCACTCGATGGAAGCTGCTTAGCACTGGAAACCCACATGAGGAAACTGCCCTACAAAGCATGAGGGATGTCTCTTAACTGGCTGATGTGGTGTCCCACCTGCCACCCCATTTGTAAAGGGTGAGCCCTGGTCAGACGTCCCAGCAGTCTTGTGCAGCCTCAGCGTGATGGAGCTGTACAAGACATATGCTCCCCTGTTCTCCCCTCTGCATCAACCTACAAAGACTACCTTGCCATCATAGGCTGAGCATTATTACCAGTACTTAATTCCCCCAAAACAAGCATATCTTGCCATGATTCTCTCTAGTGCCTGCTGAATGTCATCTAAAAAACCTATGCTAGACAATTGCACAGCATACTTTGTACAGGATAAGATCTCCCTAATCCTATAGAAACATACTGTAGAAATATAGAAAATGACAGCAGAAGGGGACCTGTGGTCCATCGAGTGTGCCAAAACATGGTTACCTGGGACCTACTGTCACACCGGGATCCTGTCCACCAAATACCATACCATACCATTCCATACCATACCATAATAATACTATCCTGCCTTAGGACAGACCCCACAGTAGTGTCCATAAATAGCTGCATCACCACATTCTTAAGTCATCAGGCCTCCTTCATAGCTCCACCACTGTTGTGGGCCCAGAAATAGATTTGCGCCTCCCTTGAGCTGACCTTCATGGACAGCTGCCTAATGAATTCATGTCTTCTGGGAATCAACACCTGCCAAAACACAAACACAGGGTGAAACTGTGTTCTGCCACTTGGAACCTTAAAAAGCCTGTGACCACCAACACCCAAGTGCCTGGATCTGCTCATCCATGAGCCCTTCCACACTGGTATGTGATGCTCCTCCAACCAGAAATAATGGGTGTTAAACTCTTGCAAGTTCACCCCAGCTTCTCCCAGCTGGTGCTCAATGCATGCTTGAATTGACGAGCCAAGACTGTGGACCTGTGCTCATGCCAGAAGAGTGCCATGCCCCTGGCAGTCCTCTGTGCAACTTAGTCCATGATCCGTGACCATGTCCCACTGTATCTCATGAGGGGCCTCAGGCGGCACCAACATTCCCGTACCCTGCTATTAGTTATGCTCATGCCTGGGCCTTCTGTTTTGTCATGGGCCAGTGACACACCCAGTTCTTCAATAATACCCAAAAAGCATCCACGAGATGGATGCAGTTCCTGGTATTGATCATCCCCACCAAGAAGTCATGGAAATAACGTACAACCTCTGCACTACTGTCCTGGTGCATGGTGGCCCACTGCAAAAAGAAACTGAATTGCTCGAACACAGAGCATGACACAGCACAGCCCGTGGGCATGCAGTGGTCAATTTAGGCCCTCAAACTTCATGCCCGACAGGTCCCTGTTATCCTGGTGCACCAGTAAAAATCAAAAGACTGACAATGTCTCACCAGCACTTGCCATCTTCATGACCCAAGGCAGAAAACATCACCAATTCATAAACACCACCACCTGGGCTGCTGTTCAAGCTTCTGTTGTAACTTCACCCAGGGTCCAGTGCTTGTACTCCAAACACCCATTCCCCTGTGAAATTCCATACCTACCTAACCTCCTGCTTCCCCTATTGAGCTGCCCCTACCTGGGTACCTGACCTTACTCCACCCTCTTAAACAATTACAGACCATTTAGAAATGTTCCAAAGCAACACTTCCCTAAAAAGGCAGTGTTAATTCCAACATTGTTGAAGTTTTTCATATTTTGTGACAATGGTTTTTGTCTGTTGATGTCAGATTTTCTTCATCCTGTCATTGTTACTGGTCCATAACAAATGTGTCTTCCCTTTATGATATCATTGTCTTTACAGCATGACCATGAGAATTTGTCATCTCTGCTCTGTTGCAAAAATGTAAATGCAGATGCTTGTTTCATGTCATCAAATGATGTAACTGGTAAAATGTGATAGAGTAATAAATGGCATAAAACAGGCTGGTCTGTATGTGGCCATACTTGTTTTCTCTTGTGGTGGCAGTTGAGCTGGCAGCAGATGATGTATTGGTCATTGTGTTGGCTGTAAAATCTGTCACATTGGCAGTAAGTACATTAAGTTGGCAAAAGCAGACTTACTGATCATCACCGGACTCTTGGTATGAGAAGCAGGAGTGGCTGTGGGAGTGGTTTCAATGAAGACAGGAGTTGGCAATGTAGAGGGCCAGAAGTGCCTTTATCCTTTACTGAAGACAGGTACCCAGGTGAAGTCTAGAGTATCCTCATCTTCCGTCCATCAACATGGCTTGCATTTTCACATGTGTCACCCTCCTTTCTGCATGATATGCAGAAACAGCTGTAGTCTCGGACTGCAAAAACACCCTTAGCTGCAGATTGTATACTCTGAATCTTTCTCATGTTAGGTATTGTTTTTAGCTCTAGTCCTGCATTTCTTTTAATTTTGTCATCCCTGACCCAGAAGAATGTTCTTCGGAAATGAGTCCACCCTTCACTGGCAGGTTCCATTCTTAAAGTCTTCATGCAATACCAAAACAGCTGTGCAGCATTAAAAAGAACTGCCTGTTATGACTGTACTGCTCTGCTTGTAAGTGACATCACCACAGCACTCTCACTATCTGAAGGCCCTTTACCCCATCTGGATCAAAAAAATGCCTTTTCTATTGGGAAGCCATATAGTGTTGGAGCCAATGATATGTTGTCGAAGGCCCATTTGGATTTATACTGACTCCCACACCCATCTGTAAAGTGCACCTGTTTTTCAATATTGAGTGTCCTGATGTTCCTGAGGTAGGAACTGGAGATGGTGACAAGATGCTGAATGGTGCGGTGGTTGTGTTTGCAGGTCACTAGATATGAACACAATAATAATAATAATAATAATAGTTTTATTTATATGGCGCCTTTCAGTTGCCAAGGCGCTGTACATAAATAACAGATTAAAACAATAAAAATCATCAAAAGAAATTCAGCTGGATCAGAACAATTAATTCAATAAATATTCTAAAAATGCAGTTTCCCACAAAAAAGTCTTCAAACCTCTCTTGAAACCCTCCACAGAGGTGCACTCCCGCAACCGACGGAGTAGAGAGTTCCAAAGGGTGGGGGTCATATACGAAAAAGCACGAGCACCCGAAGATTTCAAATTCATCCTTGGAACCTCTAGCAACCCCTCATCAGCCAAGCAGAGTGATCGATTTGGGTGATAAGGAACCAGAAGTTCTTTCAGATAGACTGGGCCCAGATCGTGTAGGGCTTTAAAATTCAGCAATCCGACTTTAAAGGTGATCTGCCACCGAATTGGCAGCCAGTGCAGTTCACGCAGCACTGGAGTAATGTGACAGGATCTACTAGAACCTGTCAAAAGCCGGGCTGCAGCATTCTGCACTAGCTGCAGGTGATGGATTTCAACCCCAAAAAGCCCTAGATAAAGGGATTTGCAATAATCCAAGTGCGAGGACACAAAGGCATGGACTAACGTTGGCAGGTCGACAGACGGAACAAGATGCCGAATCCTGGTGATGTTCTTAAGATGATAAAACAAAGTCTTGATGACTGCTGACACCTGCGAATGTAGTGTCAGCACATCATCAAGAACTACCCCCAGGTTCCACACCCCTTCAGAGGTTGGGAGAGAAATGCCTCCAGGAAAAATTCCGGAAGATGCACCATCACCCGACCCCCCTATCTGTCGACCTGGGTCCACAACCAGTACCTCAGTCTTATCAGAGTTCAACCTCAGCCAGCTAGAATTCATCCACTCCTGGATTTCTTTTAGACAGCTATTAAAGACTGAGAGAGCTCCATCCTGGTCGGGGCCAAAAGAAAGGTAGAGCTGGGTATCATCTACGTAACAGTGAAACCTCAGCCTATACCTCCTTACAATGTTTCCAATGGGTAGCATTTACACCGCAAATAACATGGGTGACAGCACTGAACCCTGAGGCACCCCACACAACAAAGTCATTGAATCTGAGGAAAAAACCCTTGACAAAACTCTTTGTGATCTCCCAGTGAGGAATGATATGAACTGTGAACCATCTTAAGACGGTTCCAGATATTCCACAAAACAGCCTCAGGCGTTCTATCAACACCATGTGATCTACGGTGTCAAACGCTGAAGAAAGGCTGAGGAGAACCAAAATGGAATGACTCTTCCCATCTCTGGCCATCAAGAGATCATTGAGCACCTGAACCAGTGCTGTCTCGGTACTGTGTCTTTTACGAAAACCAGACTGGAGGGGTTTATAGACGTCATGGATGGTCAAATGGTCCTCCTGTTGTGCAGCCACTATTTTCTCAATCACCTTCCCAACAAAGGGAAGGTTAGAGATAGGTCTGTAGTTTTCGAGACAGTCAGGGTCCAAGGTAGCTTTCTTCAAGAGGGGTGTCACCACTGCCTCTTTCAGGGAGCTGGGAAACTCACCATATTCCAGGGAGCACCTGACTATCTGCACAAGGACTGGACCAATGATGTCAATACAACCCACAATTAGGGAGGTTGGTCCAGGGTCCAAACTACAGCATGTAGGGTGCATATGACATCAATGAACTCCAGCTGACTGCAGAGACTCCAGGAAAACTGAGGCACCGTGATCTCACAAGTGATACTGTGACTGTTTCTGTACATGTATCACACCTGTGGTTGGTCACCACAGGGTGAACAGTGGCCTGCTTGTGGTGCCAGTGGCATGACTGCATTTCATCCTGGTACTTGCATGTGTAATTCTCAGCAAAATCTAATATCATCACTACCCATCCCTTGGGAATGTTCTTTTTAAGTGGTGTGAATTGTTGGCATTGCCAGGATGCCATATATAGATATCGACCCAGAAACATGAGCTCATCCTTAAATACTTCAACCAGATTTTAAAATGTTGCCACTTTTCTCTTCATAACTTTTCTTGTTTGTTTTGTTTCTGTGCCATTTATGACCTTGAAAATGGTCACACTATCCCACTGTTGCCATTTCACCTCCTCTGCCCCATGTCCACTGTGGGGCAGCAGTTTTCTGGGAGACATTCTGGAACCTGCGTTGCTGCCCTATTTGCAGGCAACTGTCAGCTCTGAGGGAGGAGGTTGCCCACCTCCAGACTGAACTGGCAAGGACTAAGGAGGCCTCCCCCACCCAAAGAGCACCAGTTCCACAACCACTGCCTCAGAGGTTGCCAAGTGTGAAGAGCAGTTGGACCACAGTGGGTTCTGGGAGGGTGAGGGTGGTGGAACAGAGGCATAGTCCCTTAGTTGTGCTTCTACACAAATCATATGTCAGTCTGGCAAATCAAGGTTCCTCTATGATGACACCCTCAGTGGAGACCAAGAAGAATGCTGGGGACATCCACAAGGGAGACCCACAAAAGCTTGGCAAGGGACACCACAGGGGAAGCAAACAGCTTCTGTTAGGGGATTCAAGGCTTAGGGGTGTAGATCTGGGGAAGGGAGAGGAGAGGGAAGTAAGGTGCCTGCCTGGCACCATGGATTGGAGGGACAGGAGGCAAATCCTCAGGATTGCTGAAGCAGCATCACAGGAGAGGGAACTAGATATCATTGTCCACCTTGGTACAAATGGCCTAGCTAGGCATGAGATCATTGCAGTGCAGGATGAATTTTTGGAGTTGGGGAGGGGCCTCAGACATGTAGCAAGCACAGTAACCGTCTCAGAGGTGCTGCCAGTCTATCGCAGGGGTGAGGCTAGGGCACTGCACACCATGCAGTTTAATGAATGGTTGCAAAACTGGTGCAGAGCACAAGGCTTTGGCTTCATTGGGGACTGGGGGTCCACCTGGAGAGATGAAGGTCTATACTGGCATGATGGTCTGCATCTGGCCAGGAAGGGAAACAAGCTCCTAGGTGACAGGCTTAAATGCTTCCTTGGCAAGCTTTTAAACTAGCCAAGGGGGAAGTGCTGATAGGAAGCAGAAAAGTTCATGCCTCCCCCCACAAAACATGGCAGGTAGTAGGGTAACTACAGAGGTACAGAGCTTGACAGAGGGCAGGACTGGGATAAATGGAAAAATAGACAAGGGCAATAAGAGCAGGGATGGGATAAAAAAGGATAAAGCCAACATTAAATGGAGGGCAATGAGTACCAGTGCCCTTAGTCTGGGAAACAAGCCTCCTGAGCTAGTAGCCCTGATGAAAGAGGAACACTTGGATATTGTGGCAGTCACAGAAACATGGTACATGTAGAACCATGACTGATATGTCAACATACCAGGGTATGCAATCTACAGAAGGGACAGGGAGGGTAAATGAGGAGATGGAGTAGCTATCTACATAAGGGAAGGGATCAAAGCTACAGAACTAAAAAGTAAAGGGGGAGGACAAGAGGCACCCTGGTTCACCTTGGAGACATTGAATGGCATCACAATCCGCACAGGGTTTGTATACAGACCCCCGTCTCAAGGGAAGGAAATGGACAAGAAAATGATAGAGGATATTCTCAAAATGGCTGAAAAAGGAGAAATACTGTTGGTGGGGGACCTAAATATGCCATATGTTAACTGGATGACATGGACTGCAGCCACATCCAAGAGCAGATTCATTCTCATTGCCCTACAGGGGGCATGCCTTAGACAGCTAGTGGTGGAACCCACCCAGGAGGGAGCAATATTAGACCTGGTACTCTCAAATGGAGAGAGGATCACAAATTTAGAAGTCAGTAGACATCTGGGAACAAGCGACCACTGCACAGTGTGCTTCACAATAAACACAACCATGGAGACAAGCCATACAAAGACAAGGATACTGGACTTTAGAAGGGCTGACCTAGGCATAATAGGTGAATACCTGAGGAATGCATTAGCAAATGGCCAGAAAGGAAGGGGTGGAAGAACAATGGAGAAAAATCAAAACTGCCATCATGGAGGCAACAAGTCTTTGTGTGAAACAAATAAAGAAAACAAAGTGGAATAAAAAACCACTATGGTTCTCAAAAGAGGTGTCAGGGAAGGTTAAGGAGAAAAAGGCTGCATTCAAAAAGTATAAGGAATCACAGAAGGAGCATGACAGGGAACTGTATCAATTAAAGCAGAAAGAAGTGGGGAAGGCAGTCAGAAAAGCAAAGGCCCAAGCTGAGGAAAAGATAGCCAACTCAGGTAAGAAGGGGGATAAAATCTTTTACAGTATAGGTACATTAGAGAGCATAGAAAGGTTAAGGGAGGGATAGTGAAGATTAATAAAGGAGAGGGGAGGTGGGCAGAAGGAGACAGTGAAAAGGCAGAGATACTGAATGAATACTTTTGCTCAGTATTCACAAAAGAAGAAGAGAAGGAGTTACCTAAACCTAACAATAAAAGCACTCTGGGTAGTGGGGTTGATGCCAGTCCATTTACAGAAGAAAGAGTCCTGAAAGAACTCCTAAAACTCAAGGTGGACAAAGCAATGGGGCCTGATGGGATTCACCCTAGAATCCTAAAAGAACTAAGGGAGAACCTAGTGACACCACTGACCCCACTTTTTAACAAATCATGGGAGGATGGGGTGGTACCTTAGGACTGGAGGAGGGCAGATGTGATTCCCCTTCACAAAAGTGGCAGCAAGGCAGAAGCAGGAAACTACAGACCTGTTAGCTTGACCTCAGTGGTGGGGAAAATAATGGAATCACTTCTGAAAGAAAGAATTGTTGAGTACCAAGAGGCTAGTGGGGCACAGGACCCAAAGCAGCATGGATTCACAGCAGGAAGGTCATGTCAGATGAATCTAATCGATTCTTTGACTGGGTGACCAAAGTAATAGACCAGGGAGGGGCTGTGGATGTGGCCTACCTAGACTTTAGCAAGGCATTTGACACAGTTCCGCACAAAAGATTAATAATCAAGTTAGCCAGCCTGGGAGTGGGTCCCAGGGTGTCAGGCTGGGTAGCAAACTGGCTGCACAAGAGGACACAGAAGGTAATAGTGAATGGAACACATTGTGAAGAAAGGGGGGTTACTAGTGGAGTACCTCAGGGCTCAGTACTGGGTCCAGTCCTCTTTAATGTCTTTATAGGTGACATTGCAGATGGTCTGAAAGGGAAGGTATGCCTCTTTGCAGATGACACAAAGATCTGTAACAAAGTTGATACACAAGGGGGGGTAGAAAGGATGAGAAGGGACTTGGCAAGGTTAGAGGAATGGTCAGACATATGGCAACTTAGATTCAATGCAAAGAAGTGCAAAGTAATGCACCTGGGAAATAAAAATCCAGCAGAAAAGTACACAATAGCAGGGAAGGTACTAACAACAACAACAATGGAAAGGGACCTCGGGGTAGTCATATCAGATGACCTAAAGGTGGGTAAACAATGTGAGAAGTCAATAAGGAGAGCCAGGAGGATACTGGGATGCATAGGAAGGGGCATCACAAGTAGAAAAAGGGAAGTAGTTATCCCTCTGTACAGACAGTTGGTGAGACCCCATCTGGAGTACTGCATGCAGTTTTGGAGACCTCATCTATGCAAGGACATAGACAGGATGGAAGCAGTCCAGAGGAGGGCAACTAAAATGGTGCAGGGTTTACATCAGAAACCATATGAATGAGAGAGCTTAATATGTATACCCTTGATGAAAGGAGGGATGGGGGGACATGATAGAAACTTTAAAGTACCTCAAGGGAATCAACAAAGTCCAGGAGGGTAGTATCTTTCAGAAAAAGAGATGTGTAAGAACAAGGGGACACAATTTAAAGATAGAGGGGGGACGGCTCAGGGGTAATGTGAGGAAAATTTTTTTCACAGAGAGAGTGGTGGACACATGGAACCACCTTCCTGGAGAGGTTGGGGTCTAAAACAGTGGGAGAATTCAACAATGCATGGGACAGACATAAGGCAATTATAGTTGGGGGTTGCAGGAAGTAGGCTTTTGGTTAACTAGAATCTGCAGCTTATCCAATAGGTAATGAAATGGGCAGACTAGGTGGGCCAAGTGGTCCTTATCTGCCATCAAAGTCTATGTTTCTGTGTTTCTATGTCCATGTACAATTTTGTCTAGTGCTTTGTCAATGGCATGCGTTGCTACAGGTTTTGCACACTTTTTCTAAATAGTCCTTGTTTAAGAATGTTTCCCCTTCCTTCTTTGAGTGCATTTTCAGCTCTACTGCTTGATAACTATTGGAAATTTTGTACTCCGGTAGTCTCTGTTCGGCAAATCTGTTTATTGCTTGCAACTTTAGTTTTGCATTGATGCAGTACTCACATAGACATTGGTCTAGTGTTTGTTTCCTTTGTAAGTTTAATATTATCAGGACAGAGACTGCAAAATTTAGTTAGTAGAACTGTTTTCTTCTGGGTTTTGATCATAGAACTCCTGGTACAGCCTTTTTAGTGTTTTATCTAGAAATTATCTTGTTTTTCCTGTTCATTTTGAAAATGCCTTCTTGTGGGGAAGTGGAGTTGCTGCTGCATCAATTTTTTTTCATTTTTCATTTTAATTTTTTATACTTGTAAACCAGATGAGCAAAAACTGCTTGTTTTCACAGGTGACGTCATATCTAAAAAAACAATATGATACATATTAATAAGAAAATAATTTGGAGCAAACAACTCTATCCACGTAAAAGTACAAGTGCAATACATTGAACGCAAAATAGATACATTCATGCTTGAGAAAAAAAAAACACTGTTTTAACCTTTTTTTAAAACACAGTACAGAATTACTTTCAACAATTTCATTAGGAATCTTGTTAAAAAAATGTGGCGTTCTGAATAACAAAGATCTCTGTCCATTAGTCTTTTTAACTAAGGGAATTTTAGAGGTAAATTTAAACTGGGACCTGGTAGAGAGAGCATTTAGAGCCCTGGGAATCACTAGGGGAACAGAGGGAGGGAGGGAGGAGTCCTAGTTTTACTTTACATAAAAAAATACCCATTTTAAAGCAAACTCGATTATCAAAAGATAATGAGTGAGATTGATCATATAGATCAGATTGATGAGATTGACGTGGCATATTCAGCCAAAAATCTCAGGGCGGAATGATATGTAACTTGAAAACAATTTAAAGCACTACTACTGGAGGAAGTATATATTAGAATACCATAATCTAACACTGAGAGCACAACACTATGGACCAAAGGTCTAGATTCAAAAGTCAGAAATTGCTTGAACCGATATAGAGAACCCAACCTTTGATGTAAGATTCTCCTAAGATTTTGAATATGTAGCTAGAAAGTAAACTGACTATCTAGTATTACTCCTAAGTACTTAAAAACTGAAACAAGTTCAATAACATTACCCTTATCAAAGATGGAAGGAAGATTAGAAGTTATTTTCTTATTGCGGGAAAAAAAAACATTACCTTTGTTTTTTTAGAATTAAGTATCAAATGATGCATCAATAACCAATCCTACAAATGCCCAAAGTCAGTTTGAAGACTAGAAAGGGCAGTCTCAGGACTTGGACTAGAACAGAATAAAACAGCGTCATCCGCATAAAGGGTCATTTCAGTTTGAGTACAAATACTGGGGGCTGAATTCATATGAAAGGAAAAGATAAGTGGTCCCAGGATTGAGCCCTGGGGAACACCACAAACTGAAGAAATAGTCTGGGAAATAGCTGAACCAATAATTGTTCTATGATATCTATTACATAAGTAATTTTGATACCACCTGGTAACCTCCCTGGACAACTGTAATTCCCGGAGAACACCAGGAAGAAGGTCAAATTCAACCAAATGAAAGGTCTTGGTGAGGTCCACAAACAGGGCTGCACACGAGTGCCCTCTATCAAGTGCACCATGTATGCTGCCCGTGAACCCCACCAAGGCCGCTTCACTATTGTAACCCAGCTTAAATCCATGTTGGTTACGAGAAAGAAGAGAATATTTCCCAAGAAAAGCTAGGGTTTGATCCATCACAATTTTTTGAAGAATGGTTGAAATGGGTGACAAAAGAAATATTGGTCGATAATTTGAGACAGTGGATGGACTTCCATTTTATTCTATATCTCCTCTGATATTGCCAACTTGTGCCTGCTGTTTCTTTTAAATTGTTTTTTCTTAGATACCCTCATCATCCTCCTCCAACTAATCCCCAGATATGCACTTGTTTTTCTGAGTAGGCAGTATTTCTTCAGTACAAGAAATGTGCAAATGAATTAATTTTTCAGTTCTCTTCCAGCCTTCCTGTTGGACTGTTTGGCTGAATTAATTTTGTGTTGAAAGACTTCCACTAATTTTTGGTCTAGGTTGGTGCGACAGCTGTCCCTTGACAAGGCAGCCTGTTTATTTAGTGTGGACAAGGTAATCACTTTTGCGATGGTTGTGGCAAAGTAGTTTGGGGACCTCAGCAGGCCTTCCCAGGCTCTTTGTACAGCTTTGTAAATTGCACTTCCTGACCTTGGATTCATTGTTGGAGTTGCGTTTTTGTCCAATCCCACAGATGACATGGTGCGGTTGGTCATGGAAGGTGTGCTCACTTGTAGTTCCGTTGAGTTGAGGTGGTGATGGTTGAAGTCCTGGAAGGGGTGGTCCATTTCTTCTTTTCTTCATGTTGTTTCTGTTTTTTGTTTTTCATTTATTCTTCGCTGTATTTTGGAGTTGATCTTCCTGCGTTGTTCTTGATTTCTCTCTCTCTCTCTCTCCAGTATGCCCATTTTTGTTCATCTGTTTTTTTAGTCGCTGAAGGTTGGGCCATATCCAAAGTCATGTTCTTCTGCTGTTTTCTGCATTCCTGCATTCTAATTTGACTTTTCTCACTTGCAATTTGGCTTTGATCTTCTGTCAAGTTCTCTTGGTGCTTCCATGCATGTGCTTTATCTTTCTCTTTATATTCATGGATGCATTGTGGATCCTTTCTTCACTTATCCCGGTACTGCTGACTTCTTTCTTTTACTGTGAGCATTGTAGAACTATCCTTCAGAGCCCCACAGAGCAATTCAGCAGCAGATGCATGTGGTGTTTGGCATTGTGGGGTTCAGCTTTGATCCATCTTTCACAAAAATACTGTAGAGAAGTGTACAGAAAAAAAGGATATGATGCAATGATCAAAAACATGAGCAATATAATTTCTTGATGAAAAACAGAGAGGCATAGATAGCACCCATGGTTATGCCACAGAAAGGAAGGAAGGAAAGTAGAGCAGCACACATGGTTAAGCAGCCTGCAGGAGAGTAGAGCATCACACATGGCTATACCGCAGGAAGAGCAGCACACATGGTTACGCCACACCAAGGAGAGTAGAATAGCAGACATGGTTAAGCCTCACCAAAACATGGTTATGCTGCACTGAGGAAAGGAGAGCAGCATACATGGTTACGCCACATGAGGGTGAGTAGAACAGCACACATGGTTATGCTACAGGAAGCAAAATAAAGCAGCACACATGGTTACACAGCAGGAAGGAGTGTAGAGCAGACACAGAACTATACAACAAACTGTTGGCAGTAAATCAATACCGAGCTAACATTGGTGACACACCACACATGCCAGCCAACAAAATGGTTGCACGCCCTCACTTGACAGCAAACAAAATGGTTGCATGCTGCCACATTCCTTGCAGACAAAATGGTTGCACATCCTCACTTGCCAGAAAATAAAAAGGTTGCACACCACCATATTCCTTGCAGACCAAATGACTGCATGCCCTCACTTGCCAGTAAACAAAATAGTTGCACACCACCACTTTTCTTGCATACAAAATGGTTGCATGTCCTCACCTGCCAGCAAACAATATGGTTTGCACACCACCACTTTCCTTGCAGACAGAATGGTTGCAGACCATCACTTACCTGCAAACAACATGGTTATACGCCACCACTTTCCTTGCAGACAAAATGGTTGCACACCCTCACTTGCCAGCAAACAAAATGGTTGCACGCCACCACTTTCCTTACATATAAAATGGTTGTAGGCCCTCTCTTGCCAGCAAACAATACAGAAAATACACAAAATACTGGAAGTGATTTATTACATTCAAAGAAATCACAGGCCCACACACTTAACTGAAAGGCCTCCAGGTGATACACTTTGTGTGTTTGTCTAGCCACCACACCCAAGACAAAGGAAAGTCCTTGTGCCCAATGGCCACCCCTTGCTGCACAAACACACTGGAAAATGCATTGCATGGAACCACAACCTTTTAGATCACAGAAATACACATGACCCCCTCCCACTCACAAGGCAATTCACAAGCAAGCAGTCAAAAACAACATTTAAGGCCTCCAAACAATGCATCTTTCTTTGTGTGTTTGTTCAGCCACCCCACCTAAGACAAAGGCAGAACCATGTGCACAATGGCCGCCCCTTGCAGAACAAAAACACTGGAAAATACATCACCTGAAGAACATTCAGGGCCTCCAGGAGATTGTTTCTTGGGCATTTGTCTAGATACTGCACCCAAGACAAAGGAATTACCATGTGCTAATTGTGAAGGAGACATCCCCACCTGAAATAAAACTCTCACACAATAATGTATTTTGGGTGCTCAACTGGCAAAATTTATTTAATGGTCAAACATCCAAATTGTTTCTTCACAACATAAGAAACACATAATACTACACATAAAAAGCAATCCCCCACTTTCTTTTCAAGCCCGAGTGTATCACCTGGTGTCCTAAGATGCCTTCCCCCATCTTTCTCTGTTCATCTTGCAGCTCAGGTGTTGCACCCGATACCATGTTCTGTTCCTCTCCATCATGCTGCCTTCTCCTCAGGAGGTGCCCCCCACCCACCTGGATGTAGACCCAGCCCAGGCCTGCCACTAGTGTCCCTCCTTTATACCCTGATGTCTCCCCCCCTTTTCCATTTCTTCCTTCCCACTTTCCTAGTTCTTCCTTCCCTCTGCTGCCCTCTGTTGGCAACACATACTCCAATGTCCAGTCCGTTGCTCTCTGTTAATAACTCATAATCTCAAAACTGGCCACCCACAGTTGCCCTCACCTGGCAACCCACTCCCTGATCACCTGCCCCTGCTGCTTCATGGACCACCCCCTCTCCTGACCGAGCGTGGGAGGGTGGGCATCTCAGAAATCCAGCAGTAAGTGGCAAGACCCTACCTGACCCTACCAATACCCCCTAATGGCCACACCCAGTATCCTGTTGGCCAACTGCCTGGCACCCATCCTCCTGATTGGCACCCCAGCCCCTCCCCTTATTGGCTCTCCCTTTTCTCAGCCCCCACCAATTCCAGGCAGGGATGCCCCTGACAATCTGTGCTGCCCTGCATTGGCAACTCCCTTTGTCAAGGGGACATCTCCATCTGAAATAAAACTCGCACACAATAATGTATTTTGGGTGCATGACTGACAAAATTTATTTAATGGTTAAACATACAACTTGTTTCTTCTCAGCATAAGAAACACATAATACCGTGCATAACAATCAATTGCCCACTTTCTTTTCGAGCCTGGGTGTGTCACCCGATGCCCTAAGATGCCTTCCCCTGTCCTTCTCTGTTCATCTTGCAGCTCAGATATTGCACCCGATGCCCTGTTCTGTTCCTCTCCATCATGTCGCCTTCTCCTCAGGAGGTGCCCCCCACCCGCCTGGATGTAGAACCAGTCCAGGCCTGCTGCTAGTGTCCCCACCCACCTTGATGTCTCCCCCTCTCCCATTTCTTCCTTCCACTAGCGCAGCTCCAGCCCTGTGTTGGATGGCGAGCTTCCTCCTAAACCCCTCCTCCCCCCTCCCACCATTCAATTGCTTCATCAAGTTTGTTCGTGAACAATGCCATGCCCACCTCTGACAAGTGAACCCTGTCTTGTCGATATTCCCCCAGACTATCGTAAGCAATGTCATGCTTAATGTATATCCCACTTGAAGCCTTAATAAAAGCTGCCATCCTCCTGGTTACCCTTTTCCTAGCCCTTTCTACCACTATCAAATTCCTGGCCTACCTCCACACCCACCTGGGGATGATCTCTGACCATGCGATACTAACCCCAGACCACCAAGAGAGTATTATTCACATATCGTTCTGCATCTTCCATAACAAATCCAACCACGGCCTTTCCCTCAGGTCATTACTCCCAAATGCACAATTAATAGGTCTGATTTTGGTACTCTGATCCATTTTTCTTGTAAAAGTGGCAGCAATTGCCCCATCTCATACCCCATATTCCATTCCAGTGCAGCCTGCCCAAATCAGCTGCCCTCTGCAGCTGGCTGCCACTCGGCCTGTTGATGACACTCTTTTTGGCCCAGAAAATAAAGGAGTGCCCTATGATACAAACCAGCATCCAGCACCCCTCACCTGTAATAAAACAGCAGAGTACTGTAACAAAACCTATTCCCGAATGTATGACTTGTAACTACCAGACTTCCATCTCCCCCTCTCTTTGATGGCCTCCACCGAGGCACCCCTGCTGCTGCCTCTGATGCAGCCCCTATCTGGAATGAGTGAGAGGAAAACCTGCCAGGGTCATCCCCTACAGATGCCATACCTCTTTTTATGATGGCCGACACCTGATATGCAGACATCAGGTTACCATTCCTATGCACAAAGGAAACCCCCCAAGCAGGTCTGATGTTCCTAAGCTCATCCAAGACCCTGCAGATGCACCCTATCCCATCTTCCTTGTTCGGTAAACAGACCCTTACTCACCCTCATCTGATCTGTCTTTGATCTTCTCAAGTGTATTACTATCACCCCTTCCTTGTTCCAGTATATGTCCTCTCCCCGCAGTCCTTCTTGCCTAGCTCCCTGCTTGCTCACAACTGCCTCGCTGACCCCGAAGGCACCTTGTTGCATGACTTAATATATGGCTCTAAATACCATCTCCTCACATGCTGACCTGCAAATGCTGCCCAAGCTGCACAGCAACCTGTGGAAAAGCCTGCCATAAATGGGGTTCCTCCAGTCCTTCAATTTCCCTTTTAGGCTCTGCCATCCCGCCAACATTCTACAAACTACTAGGGACCTGGCAGGGGCCCCCCATCCCCTCGCTTCACATGCTGCACTTATGCCCACTAAGTATGTCCCCATAGTGGAATGCGCTAACCCTTCATCCCATTTATGCACCATGAACCTAAAGACTAGATGTCCCAACACCTTCCCCTCTGACTCCCAACCCACTTCCCAACAGAACTCCTGTAAAACCTCCCATGCTCTGTCATATATCCTTAGCATGTTGGCAGACCATGACTCATGGTACAACATGCTGGCTTTCCCAACCCAATCTCTAATAATAGGGGGGAACTGCTATCTTCTTGGCTGACATGTCCGGCGGGGCTGACTCCCGGAACCTGTGAAGCTGCAAACGGGAAAGGCTTTCAGCTATCTCATTGTGGATCCCCACAATGTGCTTTGCTTTGAAAGACAGGTTCAACCTTAACCCCACCAAAACCATTTGCCATATTGCCCTGTTAACTCTATCGGTGGAACCTCCCTGCTGATTTAAGATCTCTACCACCCCCATGTTATCGCACCAGAAAATAATTTTCTGGTTGCACAATTTCTCACCCCAGACCTTAACCACCACCTAAATTGGAAATATCTCCAGAAATGTGATGTCCTTGAGTAGACCCTCCCTTTCCCATCTGTTTGGTCAAGCTTCTGATATCCACTCCCCCTGGAAATAAGCCCCCATCCTGCATGCTCCTGCCACATCTGTGTACAACTCTAGTTCCGTGTTGTGCACCCAATCCTCTTGCAAGAAAGTCACCCCATTAAAGTCTTCCAAGAACTGCTCCCATACTCTCAGGTCCTCCTTCCCCCTATCTGGATGTCCACCCAATGGTGGGGCAGCTTCACCCATCCAATGGCCCTTGCTAGCCTCCATGTGAACACCCTCCCTGGTGCCACAGTTCTACATGCAAAACTGAGGTGGCCTAGAAGTTGCTGCACTACCAATAGCTGTACCCACCTCCTGCTGATGACCAATCTCAACAAACCCTTCAACCTCTCCACCTTGTCTACTGGTAGCCTGAATACTCCAATCTCTGCATCCACCTTAATCCCTAAAAACTCTAGCTTTTTCACCAGACCCTCCATTTTGTCCTTTGTCAGTGGTACACCCAAAATTTGGGACATCTCTTGGAACTGCCCCAACATTCATCTGGTCTACCTTTCCCCTTCTCCGACTAATAAAAAATCATCCAGATAGTGCACCACCCTCTTGTACCCCCATCTGTGCCCAAAAACCCATTGCAGCCAGGTGATTAACATTTCAAAGGCTGCGCATGCCACTGAACAGCCCATTGGCATGGCTTTGTCAAAATAAAAACTCCCCCGAATTGAAAACCTAACAAATCCCAATCCTCTTCCCTCACTGGCAATAATCAAAAGGCTGACTCAATGTCCATCTTTGCTAGTCAAGCCCCATCCACTACCCTGATCAGGGTGATGGCCTGATCCAGCATGGCATAAGAAGCTGCCATATCCCCTTCCGAAATACCATCATTTACCAACCCCCTCTGGATAGGAAAAGTGATGAATAAGCCTATATTCCCCAGGCTTCTTCTTGAGTGCCAGGCCCAATGGGGAAACTCTAAGTTCCACCCATGGTGGCTCTTCAAAGGTACCCTCTACCCTCCCTACTTCTATTTCTTTCTCTATTTTTTGTCTTACTAGCCCCTCCTTCCCCTTTGTGGACCCCAAATTCTTGGCCCACATCCCTACCCGCGATCCTGTGTATACTGCAGGTTAAACCCCTTCATGAAACCTTCCCTGAGTCACTCCTTCAGGTCCCTGTTCTGGTATCCCTCCATCTATTCCCACAAAATCTCTCTCCTGATCAGCATGTATGCCCTCTAGTACCCCCTGCTACCCCCATCCTGCTCCCTTTCTCCCCATCATTAATTGTTGCCCTCTGTTCTGACTGCCCCCTTCCCATGTAGCCCTCCCTCTTCCCCCTGTGCACTGCCCCCCAGTACCCCCATCTGCTCCCATGAAATGGCTGCCCTCCATATTGCTGAAACCCCAACCTCTCACTCATATTCCTGCATTGTGCTACCGGGTGCGGCCCAAAACATTTCAAGCAGACATGCCAAAATTTGCAGTTTGCCCAACTGCATGCGGTTTTGTTAAATCCCAACACGTTTTGATCCCTGCACTGCTGGGGTTCCTTGCCCCTTCAACCAGTCCTGCATTGTTCCCTGAGAGAGTTCAGACTCACAGGTCCACATGCGTGACATGACATTGAACGTCCCTCTGTTCTGCCATGCGCTGGTGGAACCACGCATCATAAATGAGCTATCCATAGCCCCCCTTTTGCTATGTATGCATCCCTGATTGTGGCTGAATATGTTAGTAAAGGAATGGCCAGCTCAGGCTGTTTCTGCAGTAGGAAGGCACTGAAGTTCATACACCTCACTAGCCAATTATCAAATGTTTTTCCCTTGAAACCCTTGTACTCTGTGGACTTGCCCACCAACGCTAGTGCCACTGCCATCTCCAATCTTCCCACTGACTGTCTCTCTGCATACTTCTTCGCTGCCTCTTTGTCCACCAAAGCAAACCTATCTACATATTCCTTTTTCCAAATCTTCTCATTTACTGTCTGTGGAATATGGTCCCCTAGTGTCATACCTATCAGCCCGGTCCCTTGTCCCCCCACCCCTTCCTTGTCCCCTGTACTTTCCCCGGTCCTTGCAACCCTTTCCCTTTTAATTCCGTGAGTGCTTTTTCTATCTCTTCCAAGCCCTTCTCCCCACTTTCTTCTATCAGCCCTGCCAAATACTCCTTCAAACTCCCAGCTATCATCAAATCAACCTTGTTCTTACCCTCCTCCACTGGTGTCTCTTCCCTTGCCACTATCTTTGGTTTGTTTCCTGCTCGCCCCTATCTCCTTGCTCATTTGGCAGCTTCTACTTCTTTGCCCTGAGCTTACCTTGCTCTGCCTTGTGAGCTCTCTCCAGCATGGCTTGCACTTTCCCCATCATCGTCACTGCCTGCTTGGTCAACTTCTCCATGGCTGGCTCCTTCTTGCCTGTGTTTTTCTTGAGTGCCATCTGCCATCGTCAAACAAACAAAACCACATGTTAAGGAGGTATCAAAACATGCCCCATCCTTGCCCACTTTCTTGCCCTCTACTGCTTTTTTTTTTTTTACTTTTTAATTATATGTACCCCAGAAGTAACCTCCAGGCAGATATGGCCAGACCACTTTTATTTAGTACTCCTCGTTGTGTTTTTTTTTTGTTGTTTTTTTGAAAGATTTGTCTGTGAAAGTTTCTCCTTTATAATACAGACAGCATCCTTTGCCCCATTCATAAATCATAAAGAGACGCTTGCCCTTCCAATCAAATGTCATGTATTGCCCCCCCTACTGAAAGTGCCCCAGATCAAAGTGTCCCTTTTTCTTAGTTGTAGCCTGAAAATATAATGCTTTCATTTTAAAGCCGGAGATACAGCCAATACCCCGTGTGGGCAGCACCCTACCTCCAGGGGCAGGGCCGTGTTTAGGGGTAAAAAGGAGCCACCATCCCTATTATGAGGGGACAGTTCACCTTGTGTTTGAATTCAGCATCTGCAACATTGTGCCTTTCCTTAACTTCTGGAGTTGCAGCCAGCTTGTGTGTGGACAGCCCCCTTCTTCCAGGGGCAAACTGGTTGGAGGGGAACTGGGCTGCCTCCCTAAGCTGTAGGACTGCTAACAACATGCCTCTACTGTAGCGGGTGGCTGTTTTTTCACTTATGCCATCATCCCTTCCATCGCCCTAGTCGAGCCCCAGCTGGTGGCCATTTTGTGGCTGCATGGCCAATACCACTAATTATCTATTATGCAAATTAAAGCTGTGTCTTTCCCAACTTTATCCTTCATCCTTTATGCAGGACCCTAAAGTTAATGAGCATTCTGTTATGGTTGCCTCGCAGCTGCCCAACCACTCACTGTTGGGAGCCACCTCATGTCTGTACGGGCCATCGCGAAATGACAGCCACCTCGCGGCTTCTCAAAATGGCAGGTGCCTGATGGAAAACCTCCATGGCCATGTACCCTCAGCTCCCTTGCTCCTCCGATGGTCTCCTGCTCCTTTCTCTGAGTGATGCTATACCCTCAGACTACCCCCATGCATATCTTCCCCTTGTTTTCTTTCTTTTTTTTAATTTGTTTTGAAAAAAAAAATTGAATCCGGGCATGCCACACTGCTGTGGTCTGTGGCTGTCAGGGAAACTCCTGGATCTCCCCCCCCAGCCAGTGCATCATGCCACGCTGCCAGCCTAGCCCCAATCATCAATTACTGCTGGTGCCAGTCTGCCTCTTCCCTGCCTGATACCAGGCCTCTCCTCTCAAGCTTGACAACTCCCCCAGTCCCCACCCCACCAACAACAGCCCACTCACCAACAGCAGGGCAAGTGGAAAAAACAAACAACCAAATCAGCCTGTTCACCAAACTGGGGAACCAATGGATCAATCACCCTCCCCCAGCCCGGAGCCCCAATCAAATCAGTCTGTGTGCCAAAACTATGGAACCTTTGGATCAGTCACCCACCCTGGCCTGGAGCACAGCCCGCGCAGGGCCACTCAGGAGATGCCTTCTTCACCTGGTCTGCTCGGAGGCACCCTTCTGCCAGCATGGCCACACTGAAAAATCTCTGCCTGCAACCAGGCCTCTTGGAGAATCCTGACTGCTGCCAGGCTACTCGGTAGACAACCCCTGCCGCTGCAGGGTGCATCATAGGATCCTCCACTCCTCCATATCAGGCCTGCCATCCTGTTCAAGTTTTCTACCTCCCCCACAAATCTCCTCTCTAACTTCCCAATCCGCCAGTGGATTCACCCACCAACCTGCCTGGCACATGCAGTCCCTTGCCTGCTTGCAAAAAAACACCCTGCATGCCAGGCTGCTGCACCTCCTCACAACTGCCTCATTCCCCCCAGCCAAGCTGACCTGTACACTCAGGCTCAAGGGAGTTCTTCTCCCAATCCTCTGTTTCTTTTTTTTTTTTACAACCATTCCTGTGGGGAGAGAAGGATGCCTCAACACTTACAGTCCTTATTTATCCCAAAACCCCTGTACCTTACCTTGCTCCCTTATCAAACCTTTCCAATCAATGTGCTGGCTCTTTGGTATCTCAGAAATCCAGCATCAAGTGGCAAGACCCTGCCTGACCTGACCAATACCCCCTAGTGGCCACTCCCAGTATCCTGTTGGCCAACTACCTGGCACCCATCCCCTTGATTGGCACCCCAGCCCCTCCCCTTCTTGGCACTCCCTTTTCTCCTCTCTCTCTCTCTCTCTATCTCACTCCTCCATTCCAGGCAGGAATGCCCCTAGCAATCTGTGTCACCCTGCATTGGTGACCCCCTATGGCCACCAAACAAAAACACCAGAAAAATGAATCGCCTGTTGATTTGACTATAATGCCTAGTTTAAAAACAAAAACTATTGTCAAGATGATGCTGGCCCTGAGTATTTGTGTAACTGTCCATACAAAGGAAGGTAAATGTGGATGCCCCTTGGAACAAACACAGTTAGCAATGCACAGAGCCAAAGTATTAAAAACACTTTGTTGAATTACTGTAATAAACTTGCAGCTGTTTTTAAGTGCAGTGTACACAACACATTTTAGGGACCCCAAATACTCTGTTTATAGAGGGCCATTAAAGCTTGCAAAAAAATTTGGCAGGCTTCCTTAGGACTCCCAGACAGTTTTACCATGCTGCTACGACAGCGTACATGGAGACATCCTCAACAGTGACAGACACAGTGCTGACCGTCAGCATTGCAGTGTCAGGGATGCCTCTGTATTTCTATTGGGGGGCTGTGCCCCCCCGAACCCACCATGTGGGGGGCTCCAACCCCCAATCCCCCAGTCTCTAGGATTCCAACGATACACCCTGCAAGGCGGTCTCGGGCACTGCACAGACCATCACAGCGATGTGCTGGTTTTGCCCGATTCTTGTTGCTGTGATGGTCTTTGCAGTGGGGGAGTCACTGCAGTGATGATATATCCTCCCAGACAGTAATTCCACAGGAAAAGTACCTAGGGAAAGTGGTTTCTCTTTACCAGGGGTCTGTGTTCAATTCCCATTGGTTCACACTTTTTAAGTTTCTTTACTCATGGTTAAAGTAATGTGTAATGTACAGGAGAACCCAGGAAAATTGTACCTGTAAAATGACCACTCAATGGGGAAGCACAGCTGTCCCTTACACACTCAAAGTCTCAGAATTATAGAGGGATGGTTGGACTACTCTGACTGCATGGAAAAAAAACATTCAGCAGGAGATCAAGTAAGCAAAAAAATTACAAAATTCAATAACTGTAGCATTTATTTGCTGAGCACGTATCCCCACTGAGCATAATAACAGCATGTCTCAACCTTACAAGTTTAGACATAGCTATTTAATAACAGTGAAGCACTGGAAAAATGCGAAACATTCCTTGTGAGTCCCTCTTGCAAGCTCATGTCCAAACTGATCAATGCTGTGCCTTCATAACCTCTAACAACTCACTAAACTAAGCTGAACATGCACAATGCCCAAGGAAACATACCTTTGACCATAATCTGAAGTACAAATTGCAGTACAATGCAGGCTGCTGGACTTGCTGTTTTCTGGGGCTGCTTTTATGGTGCACACATGTTTTTTATGATGCCGACAGTGGCGCACTGACCGAACTCCAGGCAATGGACACAATCTCTCTCTTCTGTGAGAATTGCAGGCAAAAGAGGTTTCTGAGATACAATCCTTGGCTTTTATTGCCAAGTTTAGCACCCCCCCCCCAATTCTGATATACTCCCCATAGGTACAAGGTGTGAATTTGATTGCATAAATAATGTGAGTTGTGGCACATACACATCCGGGCCGCTGGACATGGAACTGGCATGGAACAGAGGAAATTAAATTATGGGGGGGATTACAATCGAAAAAGGGAAACAACAGGATAGGCATGCTATAAATGAAGCACATCATCCTAATTTGTTTTAATGGAGGCTTGTTTCAAAGATTTTGGGGGCATAGAAAAACTGTTCTTTGCTGGAACACCACATGTTGCATGCACCACAAAAACTTCGAGAAAGCATAAAATACAGTCAGGTATGTCAGTCATACTGCTGTGGTAATTACATTAAACAGACAAAACCAAACATGGTTTTTAAATTGTTTTATTAAAATGACAAGGTGAATAAGCCAGCAGACAAGCAGTGGTACATAATGTGCTTTTTATGTCACATTTACCTGGAGTAAAAACATGGAGTATGGGAACAAAAATGTGTAAAAAAACAATAATCACTTCACTTTACCTTCTCGTGTTATGTTAATCATTAGTACTTGTAGTGGGCTTTGAAATGAACTACTTGCTGCAATAGTGGATATTTTGATTTGTTTTAAATCAAGGACTGAATAGTGAAATCACTTTGGTAACCCCATTCTGTGTAAAGAGCCATATAACACAATCACTCACATATCCCCATGCACAACATCAATGTTGAATAAAACTAATCTAAATCCTACAACAGCCAACAGAGGGTTACTAACCCATTGTTAACAACTGTTATTAGTCTGATGATCAAAAAAATGATCAAAAAAATGTCCATGTTTAGTTTACAACCGATAAAGTGAAATTCCACTCAGGGGGATCAAACATTCATACAATCCCAGAAAAGTACAGCACAAGACATCAAGGCTCGGGAGTATGGTCCTGGTTAAAAGAGAACTTCCACTGAACTGAAGACAAGTTCAAATAGTGAGGAAAAATCCAATTTTCCCCTCACTCTCCCACAGCATAGCTCACATAGCAGAAGCCTGAAGGGAAAATATTACCACTGCATAAGGCCTTCAGAAGAGGCAGCCACTTCTCTCACAGTACAGCTGCACCACCAAAATAAATTCAGCTCCTTCTCCTAGCCCACTCAGTTACTGCAGCTTGCAATGGGGTAAATAAAGACAGAATGAACTCGATAAGCCAGTCCACTACAGATTCCTTTCTCCTTCAGATAGAGCAAGTTACAGGCAGATTGAAATCAGTCCCGACAAACTCCTCCTCTAGTGATGTGGCAGGCCTCCACGGACAGCTATCTCAGCTTTTCTCAAAATCCTCTTTGGTGCACTGAGACAGAACTAATACCATAACACTTACTACCCAAGATATAGAAGAGTAGTGCAGGGAAGGCCCCCTGATGTAGTCTTGTTTGTTAGGTACTATGTAGGGGCTACTAGCCAGATGTCTGTTCAGTCTGGGACTCTGCACATGAAATAAATATATAGCACTTCTTTATTTTGGTAACTTGTATTTTATTCATTTTAAATCAATTCACACTGACATAATGGTACATGCATAATGTTTCTATCATCATAACAAATAGATTAAATAGCACAAAAGCAGTACATTCAATCCAAGCATTTAACATGATATTGTCAAAGTCCTTAACAAAGCAAGTGGGGGACAAGTTAAAGTTAAGTACATAAAGAGAAGAATGTATTATTTGCTCAAATCTAATACTTTGTGAGGCTGGTAATAGAGATGCAGCAAATTTAAAATTTGCCTGCGAAGTGCCCTCAAAGTGGGCACTTCACGTTATCATTCTGCTACGTGGAGTGGCCAATATGAAAGGCTTACTTCACCTTGTAATTATTACTTCGCACTGTCAATCCACCTTCAAGCGAAGTAAGGCCAAGTGACAACAATATTGGCAGCCACCCACACACACAGTCACCAGAATTAATGTGTATCCCCAAAATGCTACTGTCTTGTGACCAGAAAATTCCCCGGTGCTGACATAGTGAAATGAGAGCGTAACAAGAAATGCAAAGTCTCCCAGAATTAATGGTGCACTCAGTCATGTGCATAGTGGTCATACAAAGTCACCAGAATTAATGTGCATCCCCAAAATGCTACTATCTTTTGTCCAGAAAATTCCCGACTCCAGATGAAGACAAATGAGAGAATAAAATGGAAAGAAAAGTCTCCATTTAATTCATGCCACACTCAGTCATGCATGCACACACTCCATTAAGAACTACAGTATGTCCCCTGCTGCTGCTTTTGGAATTTTATGTAATGCTTCTTGACCTGATTGGGCTGATGCACAGTGTCTTGCTAAATGATGTGCTAGAAGGATGACCCGACCATTGAGATAACTGTCTATGATGATGTGATAATACTGTTGGTTGCCCAATGTCTGCTGCACTGACCCCAAACAGGAAGGATGCCCTCTGTGTGTACACTAATACTACCCTTGGTAAGTTAATGTACCTGGCACCATCATGGTTTTCCACAGAATCTGAGTAGAACTTAAATGTTCATATCCATTTTATATATATATATATATATGTATATACACACACACACACAATGGGGTGAGTTGTAACCATTCACAATAAAAGTATGTATTCTCACTGGAATGAGATAAATACTGCTGACGTAGACACTGTGGAAGATACTTACATTTACACACACAGTGTCTACATCACCAGGTGATATTCTCACTATGGTGACATCTGCACAGACACCTCCCTGCCTGGACTACTTGTAAGCCCAACAAAACAATAAACAAACCCCTAAAAGTACTCGAAATACAAATATGTTACACCTGCCAAACAAGCATAAGACACTGAACATAAAACGATCCATAACATTTGCTAATCTCGACAATGAAGCAATCTAGTATGCATTAAAGTACAACTGAAAGCAGTCACCAACTAAAGAAAATGGAACTCTCCCAAGCCTACAAAAGAAACACAGTCCCACCCATAAAAATTGTGTTTCAACAGCATGTAAAGTACTATACCTTCATACTATCGGTGCTGGTTCTCCTCAAAACAGCAAACGCTGAAAGAAATCCACCTGCACACTCCAAACAAAGCACTCAGCCAACAAAATTACATGACTCGACCTGGACCGTGGTAAAAAAAAAAACGAATACGGATGTTAACCAGAAACATTCAAAAAATATCTGCATGGTCACAAACTTCAACTGTATAAGTACAGAACAATAAAAAAACAAGCAGAAAGCACATATGATTCCCTAAAAATAAAAACTTTGAAAACAATCTCCTTTGCCAGTTACCTACAAAAATCCCACCCACAAACAGAAGTAAACCTATTATAAATCACGCAGCTCGACCAACACACTGCGTCAGCCAATCAGAACACTGCCATTCATAAACACAACCAAACATTACAACCTTCCCATTCACAATCAAAGCAGTCACACTTCACTCAAACAAACTTACTAGTACCAAACAACCTGCAGATTTAAACTACAAATAAAAATAGCACCAAGCACATACATTATGGAATAACAAAACCATTTCATTAACCAGCTAAAGACACAATCCCTATTGTATAAATTGAACACATGATGTGCAGATCATAGAATATGGAATATATTCTCACTCCTGCATCATGAGACATTGACATCACACTCGTGAGATATCCATGCCTCACTCTGCAGGAGGGAGAATATTTTCCATATCCCACTCCTGCCCATCATGTATCCCCATCATATATATATATATACACACATATATATATATATATATATACACACACACACACACACACACACACACACACACACACACACATAGTCATTGCTTTTATTTTGTATCACAGATCATATAGTCGAACTTAGGGTGTGCATTTCTTGGCTTGATGACGAATTTTGGTGTTGGAATACTGTCACGCCAAGGGGGGAGGCAATATTTAAAAAAAGTAAAAAAAGATTCAGCAGTGTTTTGATCATCTTTACAGATCTTCAGCGTATCATTAGAACTGAAAAGAAAAAAAAATTAACTTCTGTGATTCGTGAAGAACACGATTTGTCTCGTGATTAGTGTCTGGTGTTACATGACCAATGATAATAAATTGTACAGGTACGCGAATACCTATGGCTGTACTTCCCCGACCTGGCTGTACCACAGAAAACTACCCAATCTGAAAACCCATATCAACGAATACAATGATGATTGAAGCTGAGACCTGAGATACCATGAAACAGGCTTACATGCAACTAACTACAAAAAAAACGTAGTTTTGTGATTCGTGACATGATCTCGAATCATGACCGTGAAGATGAAGAACATGATTTGTCTCATAGTTGGAGTCATGATGAGTGCCTGATGTGACATGACCAATGATAATAAACTGTACAGGAACGCGAATACGTATAGCTGTACTTCCCTGACCTGTACCACACAAAACTACCCGACTTGAAAACTCATATCAATGAGTACAATGGCGATTGAAGCTGAGACCTGAGATACTATATAAGAGGATTACATGGAACTAACTACAAAAAAAGTTCAGTTTTGTGGTTCATGAATCGTGACCATGAAGATGAAGAATGCGATTTGTATTGTGAGTGACTCGTGATGATAGCCCTGACTTAAAAATGCATATCAATGAGTACAATGTTCACACAGAGATATGCACCACACCAGTACTCTGAAGGGAAGCCAAACAAACAACTGTGACTTAAGTTACAGATGGAGATGGGGCCCTAAGGAGATGCAAATGCACAGACAGATGAAGATTGTGCTGCGCACTCAAGAGATGAATATGCAAAGGCACAACAACACCTAACCGGTGCTCACAAGTCACAAATCCAAATCTGGAAAAGAATACCTTTTGCCAGCTGGGGGGGAGGTAGTGCATGGCAGTAACACTCCACTACTACCAGTAAAGATACCTCAAAGCTGTACAAAAAAATCATGCAGGTGCGGTGGATAACAGGTTCACACTGCTGCAATTACTCTGTGGCACAACAAAAGGTGTTTGATTTGATGGCACACATCATACACACACACATACGCTACAAATAATGTGTTGCAAATTGAAAACTTCAGTAATATAGCCAAATCTTTTAAACAAATTGAAATTATACACTGTTGCACCACAACAATCAGCAAAAAAAGTCAAGAATTACTGAAAATATTACTGTGTTTACATTAACAAATGTACAAAAGAAAAATATGACCAAAACAGAAAGACTGCCTTTTTCTCCCAGTTAATCTACCTACACCACACATACATACAACCCTCCTCCAAAGCACACTTCAAGTCAGTAAACAGACTGAATGTTCTAAATTAACATTCAAAATCCACACACAAGCAATAAACATTCAATGATATGAGCACAGGAAGGTTTCCTACAATCGATGTACTAAATTTTGAGCAAAAAATAAAAAATAAAAAAGGCTTTCTTAACAGCTTTTAGAGGTTTTGAATCACAGAGCTCTGAGAGCAAACTGCCTCCAGCTACCACTACACACACACTATGCAGAACTGAGGCTGTGCAGAACAATCTAGAGTCCATGTGACCTGCAATCCCATGAATCACTGCAAAATTTGCCTTGGAGCTCAATTACAAGGCGAAGTGATGCGAAGTACATTGATTTCAATGTACTTCACTTTAAAATTGGTGGAGAAGTGTCCTGGGGAAGGCAAAGTGATGCAAAGTAATGCAAAGTCATTGGTTTCAATGGACTTCGCTTTCCTCATTATGACGCAAAATACTCCACTTCGCATTGCGGATTACTTTGCGGATTCCGCATTACTCCGTGAATCACTTTGCCGAGTAAATTTTTGCCACTTTGCCCACCACTAGTTGATAATATCTGTTTAACATCAGCTAGTTAGAAATAACTTACATAAGACTGCATGAAATTGAACTGTACTAGGTTTTATAAAAAGAAAAATATAATAATTTCAAACAAGCTAGAGAGAAGCCCCTTTAAACAAACTTGTCTGAAATGACTAGAACTAAAAATACTTATCCCCAGTTCATGCAGTCTCACCTGAAACCAGTATTTTTATCCGAACACAAAAAACAAAGAGCAGATAACTTTTCATTTCTATTGACACTCTATCTGTCTCTGTCGAATGTAATAAATAATTAGCCATGAAAAATTGCATGATATAGCCATGCACAATTTGAATTAACATGAAGAAAAGATAACTAAACTGTCTATTTGGATATACTATGTTTTCCCCGAAACTCGGTATGCCAATTTATGCCAACGCTCGGCATACCAAGTAAAATGGCCCGAAGTGAAATGGCCCAAATTGCTGACATGTCCAACATGTGAATTTCGGACATGTCAGTAAATAAAGTGTGCAATGCGGGGAGCTTTGGCCTCCACACTCCCCACGTGGGGAGCTCCACCCCACACCCCCATAACTAAATTATCCAACTCTGAGTGGGGATGGACCCTGGAGTAAAAGGAAAAGTGTTACGGGGGTGCATTGTGTAAAATGCCATGACCCAGATGAGAATTCGGGCCACATGCAGTATGCTGGCTGAGCTACTGGTGGTATTCTCCTCCTCACCACTGGGGGTAGCTCAGCCAGCAACCCCATCCAGCTGTCCCTTCTGGCCTATCACATGGGGGTAAGGTAGCATTCCATCACATCCGCTACCTTACCCTGCTGGGAACAATAGTGTTAGGTATACAAGAGTTGGGTTACTGGATCTGTTGGGCAATGCTGACCAGGATGGTGAATGTCAAGATCCACAGTTTCCAGCTAACATAAGTATACCATCTATTCTGCATAGTAGTAAGAGAAAAATATTTAACTGTACACGACTAATAAGAGTTTTCTTGGAGTTAAGCCATACAATGCAGACACTTGATTACAAAAGTAAACCAATTATTTGCAAGGCAGCGCATACATAAAACATTTATTTATTTAAAATGTTGGTAACTGGAAGAGGCAGACTGAGCTAAAGTTCATTTCCAGGTGCGACCTGGAGGAAAGGGAAGGGCAAATATGAAGACAGATTACAATTAAACAAAACATTTAAGTAAAAACATAAGAAGCTTGAAGATACAATTATGAGAGTAGTAAGGATTTGAAATAGTGCATGAGTAATTGCACAACAAATTGGTATAGGCATAAACTAAAAAAGAAGTAGCAAAAATTAACAGGAAAGATGGATAAAAATCTTGTGAAAAGTGAACAAGGGAACAGTAGCATGCAATAGGATCCAGATATGTGGTAAAAAGTATAGTGCATAAAGAGACAAGTTAATTGGAGTAGAGACAGCATCAACCCAGCTGTCAAGAGGAGAAAGGACAGGAGCAAAGGGGAGGGACTGGGAAAGCATATGTTTTAAGCAGTGAAGAGATGGAGCTAGACGAAAGGAGATTGGTAGCGACTTCTAGAGGGAAAGGGCCACAATAGGAGAAATGCTTTTTGACATCCTGCAAAGCTGTTGTAAAAAAATGCAGTGGGTAGACAACATTGAACTATGCAGAATCTTCTTACTAAAGTTTGTTCTGAGCCAACATAGGAAACAAAGCAATATAATAAAGTCAGTTCATATTGTTGGAGAAATATCCAACACATTTAGATATGTGTGATTATTTAGCACTTTATACTTGAGTTGTGGTATGTGCACTTTTCCTCCCTGTAGTCCTGTTAACAGCAGCATCATCAGAGAAGGTAGCGTGCACTTCTCTTTCCTGTGTACCAAATCCATTCTGGCCAGGGTAGTATAAAAAAAAGCCTCCAAAAACCATTGATGCGGTCAGATGCAATCTGCCAAGATGTACTTGTTATCCAACAAAGTCCTAGCACCTGTGTGCAGTGTGCAATATTGGCAGCCTACAAGAGCTCAGGATGCTCACCAAACACAGCACCCCCTTTGGCTTTGTATGCTAGAGAGGCAACAAGGGGAATTGGATGAATCAGCAGTTCAAAATCTGAACTGACCAGGACAGTATACAACCAGCCTCCAAAATCGCTGATGCAGTCAGACACAGTCCACCAAGGTGTACTTATCAAACACAATCCTTGCCTCCATGTGCAATGTAAAGTTTTGGCAGCCCACAAAAGCTAAGCACACCAACCAAAAAGAGAGCCTCCTTTGGTTTACTATACTGAAAATAAAAGGTTAACAAGCATTTGTCAATGCTGAATGTTTGCTTACTGGTATTAGCATTGGAAATGCAGGAGTTAGGCAGATGCAGAATAGGAATGGCAGTGAAGCATTGAACTCCACGCCAACCCCACCTCCATCCTGTAGAGATGGACAGTCATTGGGGTAAGTGTTTGGGTTGTCTCCTATGACAGTCATGCCATGTCACCTCACCCTATTCTGCAGATACCAATACATGTTGAGGTGTGCCTTGTGGTGTTTGGCTTTACAGTCACCCCATTCCATAAGGACATACATTGAAATGGGTGCACCATAGGAGAATGGACTGAAGTCTGGTGCTGAAGAGTCCAAGGTACACCTCAATGCCTGTCAGTGGCTGGTGGGGTGGGATGGTATGAGCAGTACAGTCGGCAATCCAAAGGCACACCCCGATGCCTGTCAGTCTGTACAGAGTGGGACGTTATGGTTAGAAACCTAACACCCTGGGCTTTTGTTGGTATTTGCACTACAAATTTTCAACATGGCCCTTTTCTGACCCCCCCTCATGAAAGCATTTGGGACCTCTTCTCATGAAAAGTGGCAGTGTCATTTTGTTAATGTGTCACAAACTTTGAGTTCCAACAGCGACCATTCCATTCTGTGTCACATGTATGAAAACACAGATCGGGCAGGATATGAAGAATGACAGCTGTACCATCCATAGGGAGGTGTGAAGAGATGGCAATGTTGAACATCTGTAGTGGGAATATTAAAAATGCTCGCACTTCAGAGCATACATGGAAACTGCGCAATGCATGCGTGTAACAGAGGCATTTTATGGACTTTCGTCACCAAATTTTCAACATAGGCATTTTAGGACCTCTGCTCATGAACAGTGTCAATGTGATTTTCTTAATGTGTCCCACCACTGATTTCCCACAGCGACCACGCTATTCTGCACTGGGAGTGAGAAAACACATTTTGGCCAGGATGTGAAAAATGACAGCTGTACTGTTCATAAGGAGGCACGGCAAATGGCAATGTTGAAAATCTGGAGTGAAAATATTTCAAATTCATGAAGTTACGAGCGTGCGTAGCAGCTGAGCTACATACGCTCGTAAAACAGTCATTTCTTTCATTTTTTCCACCAAATTTGCAACACAGACATTTTGAGAGCCCAACTCATGAACACTGGCACTGTCATGTCATTACTCAGTCCCAAAAGGTGATTCCATTCAGTGACTGCAAAAATCACCTTTTGGGACCGAATTACAACATGACAGTGCCTGAATTCATGGGAAGGGGTCCCAATAACCCCATGTTGAAAATTTGGTGGCAAAATTCCCCAAAATGCCTGAAATATGCACCAAAGTTGAAAAAAACCCTATTTATGCCATTATACAGCTAACCGGCATTTCTTCAGTTCACGGTTGGCTTTGAAGAGTGCAGACGTGTTCCCGGTCCACTGAAGATCATCATGCCATACTCTGCAGGTAAGTATGGGGTGAGGGGGTGGGAAGACAGGGTGCACAGAGGGTGGAGTGCGGGTTGGGGGTGGGGCCACTGGACTCGATGAGGACCGTTTCTGGTTTAGGTTAAAAAAAAATACGGGCGGTTTTTGTTTTCATAGGGCTGTAGCCGATGGAGGATTGGGCACCCCCATGGGCACATACCAAGGGGGGGCACAAAAGCCAAGGGGGATTGGGCACACCCCCTCAGCAGAAAGCAACTGTTTTTTCTGGGGGGGACAGTATGCTGATGGGGAGTGGGCTCCCCCATTGGCAAACTAAACTGGGCAGGGAGGGGACTGAAGCTGATGGGGATTGGGGCTCCCATGGGCAAACAAAGACAGTTTGGAGGGGTGCGTGATGCTGAGGAGGATTTGGCACCCCCTCAGAATTGGGGGCTGTGCAGTATTGTTTGTGAACATGGTGGCAGCTTACCATTGTGTTCACAAACAATATTACACTAGGCAAGGTTCGCCCTGCAATGACGGGTCACTCCCTCCTTGCAGCGGAATGGCTGATGCTGCAACGACAAGGTGGCCCCTGATTGCTGCAGCAAAAACATTACAAGTTGGTGGCACTTTTGAAAGCCAGTGTCATCAGTACACTGTACCTCCATTGGTCCACCAGTGCCAAGCCCCCAAATGCTGTGCCTCCATTGGCTGCCACAATGCCGCACCTCCACAACCCACTTCTCTCCTAAGCTGCCGCATAATGTTTCTTGTGCATGTGTGCAAGCAAACATAAAAATCCTCATCTTGCTCACTGAAAATCCCTTACTAGTACTTTTAAAACAGCACTGATCTAATCCTGAACTAATAGTTGGCTAAATATGGATAATTTAAAAGCCAGCTCAGTCAGAGCTGACTAGATGGATCACCCAGCAGGGAAACTATCTTTTTTTCAAGGAATGTTAATTGAGTATATTAGAAATCTAATTTAGAAATGAGAAAGAAATGTGTCCTAGCTTGAATGTGGCACAGGTTCATAATGTCGCAAGACATTATGCCACAGCAATATACAGCGCTGCCAGTACAGCACAATATATTGTCAGTGGCATATTTTTATTTATTGAAATGTTTTGCCAGGAAGGCACACTGAGTGACAATTCGCTTGTCTGTCTGTGTGACCTGGGGGGAAGGGATACAATAGGAATGAGACAATAAACATTTAAGTTACAAGATCAACATTAACATACAGTTGTAAGGCAAGTGTTGCAAACAGTGTTACAGCAGTGTTGTACATAATAGGTAGAAAGAGTGGACAACAGTGTCAGGTTAATAAATAAACAAGTGTTTACATGAAAGAGAATGGGGAAAGGAGAGGAAGGGGGTGAGGTGGGGGGGTAGAGTTGTGTCCCTGGAGACCCCTTCAGAATGCGAGGAACCCTGCAAGGTGACTGGGGGGACCAGAGAGAAGGGGATAAAGCAGTGTCTCAGAAAGACCCCTTCAGGATGTGGGGAACCCTGCAAGGGTTCTGTGGGGCTAGATAGAAAGGGAGATAAGGCTATAGGGATTTATAGAGGGAGGAGAGAGAAGGAGGAGGTGAGACTTAATGCTAGGAGGGGGAATAGGACCTAACCCAAGAGAAGACCCTTCAGGATGTTGGGTACCCTGCAAGGGGGTTGGGGAAGGTCAGTAGATAGGGATTAAGAGAGTGATAGGAGAGGGAGGGAGGGAGAATTGAACAATTGAGGGCAAGATAATTCGTACCTTTGGAGGGAATGGGGATGGGGCCTAATCAATAGTCTATCAGGATGCATTGGTGCCTGCTAGTAGTCATGGAAAGCCAAGATAGTGGCTAGATAGAAGAGGGGAGATATGCTTAGGCTCAGTTGGACCCCTTCAAGATGATGAGAACCTTGCAAGGGGACTGCGATGGCCAGGGAGAAAGGTAGATGGGGGAGGGGAAGGAGAGGAGACAAGACTAGGTACAGTAGGACCCCTTCAGGATGCTGAGAATCCTGCAAGGGGACTGCAAAAGCTAGGAGGACAGGTAGATGGGGGAGGAGAAGGAGAGGAGAGCAGCCTAGATGCAGTAGGACCCCTTCAGGAACTTGAGTACTCTACAAGAGAACTGCATGTCTCGGGAGAAAGAAGGGATGGTGGGGGAAGGGAGTAGATGAGAGATACAAGCCCCTTGGGGGGTAGGAGAGGGACCTATGGAGAGCATTAGGGGTCCCTTACATTCTGTGAGAGATCAAGGGAGGCCAGTAAGGGGGAGCAATTTGAGGGAAGGGGAGGAGAGATATACATTTCGGGGGTGGGGTGCACTGGGTAAAATGAAGGTCCTGGTAGAGGGGTAAGGTTGCTCCAGGGCTTAGAGGAGGGAATTAGGGAGGGACATGGCAGGAAAAGCTAGGTGCAAGGTAACTATTGAGGGCAGAGTTGATGGAGTAGGCAGAGGATGAGTGCCGGATTTGAGGGGGGAGGGAATTACAGATTTTTGGGAGGCAGTGAGAGTAACAAGATTGGCCAATTTGGGTGGATCTGCGGGGGTCTCCCTGGGTGCGGGAGTCGGTTGATCTAAGGGAATGGGAGGATGGGTAGTGTTATAAAGGAAGAGGTGAGGTAGGAAAGGAGCTAACCCAACCAGTGCTTGGAGGTGAATTTAGCACAGTGGGAGAGTCACCTATTTGTAAGAGAAGGGAAGGATAGGGCATGATACAGATTGCAGTGATGTGTGTGAGAGGAGGCATCCAGGCAAAGCGGCAGAATGAATTGATGAGGGTGTCCAGTCTGGCCAGAGAGGACTTAGGGGCAGCACCATAGACTACGTCACAGTAGTCAAAAATGGGCAGTGTCATCTTCTGAACAAGTTCACACCTAGCCGTAGGAGGGATGCAACTACGGTTCCTGAACAGGGCACCAAGCTTGGGGCACAGTTTTTTCTGGATGGCATCAATATGCACAGAGAGTTTTAGGCGTTGGTCCAACCAAACACCAAAGTACCTGAAGGAGGATGTGTCCTCAGGTAAAGTCCCTTCAAGGGTGTGGAATGTGGGTAGGGAGGGAAGCCTAGAGAGTCTCTGCCTTGTGCCAAAGGTCATGGAAACAGCCTTCTTGGCATTGAGGAAAAGTTGATGGTCAGCAAACCAGAGCTAAACCTTGATGAAGTATTGCTGTAAGCTGGTTGTAACCTCAGCAGTTCAGGAGCCAGTTACATACAGGACTGTATCATCAGCTTACATATGTATAGCGGAGAAGGGGGAGCAAACAGAGGGAAGGTCATTTAAGAATGGAGAATAGAAGGGGCCCTAATACAGAGCCCTGGGAGATGCCAGGCTAATCAGGAATGGAGGGGAAGTGGCATCCAAGATCTTAACTGATTGAGTTCAGCCAATAAGGTAGGCCTTGAACCAGTTTGTGGCAGAGGAAGATAGGTCAGCTACCGGGAGTAAGTTGAGGAGGAGGAAGTGAGAGACAGTGTTGAAGGCCTTAGCCAGGTCAACAAAAATGGCAGAAGTGATTTGGCCATTGTCCATCCCAGTTAGGATGGAGTCAGTGAGCCACAGGAGAGAGGTGGTGTTTGAGTGTTTTTTCCTGAAACCAGACTGGAAAGGTGTGAAAAAGGAGGTGTCAGATAGAAAAGAGGTGAGCTGGGAGAGTACAATGTGTTCTTGAAGCTTGGCAAGGGTAGAGAGGAGAGAAATGGGATGATAGCTGCCAGGGGATGAGGGATCACCACCTTTGGGTAGAGAGAGGACCACTGCATGTTTCCATGAAGAGGGGACTGAGCCAATAGAGAATGAGAAATTTAGGATTATTGAGAGAGGGTAGGCCATGGCCGAAGCGAAGAGGGAGAGAAGTTTGGGGTCGAGGCCATCAGGGGAGGCACCTTTAGAGGGGTTGATGGTGAGGAGGGCACTTAGGGCATCATTTGGGGTTACAGTAGTGAAAGAGAAGGGAGTGGGAGGGTGGTGAAGAGGGCACACTGGTAGAGGATGGGGAGGGGTGGGTAGGAGGAGGGATTTCAGTAGCTCAGTGGTGCAGGAGGTATAGAAGGAGTTAAATTATGCAGCTACGGCTGGTGGGTCAGACACTAGTACGCTATTTATTTTAAGTACTGGGGGGGGTTAGATGAGGGGGTAAATAGGGCATGGACCACCTTTCAGAACTTTGTAGGGGAATTTATGTTGATGATGAAGGTTGATTTGAAATATTCGGACATGGCTAACCTTGTAGTCATGGTGCAGGCATTTCGGAGCATGTGGTAGTTTGAAAGGTCACTAGAATGCTGGGTAACTTCATGATGCTTCTAGACTCGATCTCTAGCCCTGAGGCAGGCCAAAAGTTCAGGGGTTATCCAAGGTAAGTGATTACCTCTGACTCTGGTTTGTTTGAGTGGGACAAAGGCGTTTCAGTTTACAAGAAAGATTTCTTTGAAGTAGGCAAGGCCCTTATCAACCGAGGGGTGGGAGGTTGGGGGGACCAGTCAGAAGTGGCAAGGTTACTCAGGAGAGGTTCAAGGTAAAGAGACTTGAAAAAGTGTAGTTGTATGCTTTTGTGTGGTGATTCAGTTCTGTGGACTTTCCTAACTATGAATATTGGGTTGTGGTCACCGAGAGCATCGGGAAGGATGCCAGAGGTGATGACACAGTGGGGATGAGAAATAAGGGCCCAGTCGAGTAGGGAGTGTTGTTGTGTCTTGTGGTTTGGGTGAGTGGGTTCCGAGATCAGTTGGGAGAGGTATAGGGCTCCAATTTCATTTTTAGTTTTGGTAGTTGTAGGTGACAACCAATTTATATTGAAGTCACCTAGGATAAATAATTCCCCAGAGCGAGCATGGGAAGTGATGGAGGTTAAGAGGTCTAGTGTGACCAAAAGATGGACATTTAGGCAGCAATATATACCAGCTATGAAGATAGGGAGCATGAAGGTGAGGGTTACATGGATAGATAGGGCATCATGGGTCTCAGGATTGGAGGATGAGTAGATGATATAATATTGGATGGAGGCTAGGACATAAATGGCCACACCACCACCCCTGCCAGCATGGTCTTGCCTTAGCAGTGAGTAGCCAGGAATGGAGATCGAGTGGTCAGGGATAGTGCTCTTTAGCCAAGTTTCTGAGATGATTAGAATGGCAGGTTTTAGAGTGCACACCATGATCTGAATGTGGTCTATTTTTTGCAACTAGCTGCGGGTGTTTAGATGTAGGATCTTTAAGCCCTTTGGGCAGGCTGAGAGAGGAGAGCAGGGGGAGGTAGTAGAGGAGGAAGCACCAGAGGAGCTTGGGGTAATAGGGCCTTGGTTAGGGTGGATATCCCCAGCAGAGAGCAAGACAGCAAGTATGAGAAAGTGGATCTTAGGGGATTTTGGAGGGGCTGGCAAGGAGGTTGGGAGTTTTGAGGAGAAGGGAGTGGTTGAGTGAGGAAGAAGAATATGGAGAACCACAGTAAAAGTGGACACCGTTATCAAAGCCACATGAGAAATAGTGGTAGAGTGAGACTATATTAAAAAAGGGGGGGGAGTGATATCATGGATGAGGGTATGGAATTGAGATAATAATTGATGGGGTGGGAGAGTTATTAGGAATAGATGAGTAGTGAGCAAGTGGAGTTGGTAAAGAGAGGGATATGAGCAGAACAAGGGGGAGAGAGGAGAGGAGAGTAGGGGATGCATTGTTCATAAAGGCAAAGAAATTAGTGCATATGTCTTTGTTTTGTGAGGGGGCATAGCCCCGCACCCCCCCCCCATTATGGGGGGAAGGGTTAACAGATAAATTCGCACAAAGTGCAAAAATTAAAAAAAATCCATGCTTCTGGGACCGGAAATTGAAACCCGGTCTCAAACACACTTCCTGCCTCCTTAGCTGCCTGTGGCTGATTCCATTGAGCCACAGTAGCTGCTCGCTGGCCCCCTGTCACAACAAATATCTTATCCTTTGCCTGGGAAGAGTGAGAGGGTGCACTACCGCGCATACAACCTTTCGTGGTTTTGCACCCTCTCACTCTTCCCTACCTCACTGTTCCTGTTGCGCGGTTTAGTCATGCACGATGAAGCGTGTAACATATTGACCCAGTAGGCTTGAGTTTGAACCCAGACCTGCTAAGGATACTATTCTGCTGTACTATGAGCTGTGCTACCTGGACAACTGCACACCTGGAGATCCCAAAGGCACTTATTTTCTCTCACTGCACACCCTGGAGCCATACAACATAGAAACATAGAAAATGACAGCTAAAGAAGACACAGTGGCCCATCAAGTCTACCCTTGCCTACCTATCTAATGGACTGAGACTTTGCCAGTACCGCTGACCTCCCCTTGCCCCACAGCATAACCAGCCTCACAATACCCATACAGCATACCTCTCCCATCTCCTCTTGAACCACTCACCTTCTCAGTATGCATGATTATGTCTGGAAGTTTGTTTAGTTCTGATACCACCCTTTTGGTGAAAAAGTACTTTCTTTTGTTGATACCAAAGAGGAACTTGAGCCTCTCAGGTATATCCCCTCATTTTCTCCTATCCTCCATGGTATACATATTAAGATCCTCTAAACTATCGTACAACCTTCTCTGCAGCCTCTGGATCATCTTGGTAGCCTTCCTGCACAGCAGTTCCAGTCTGCCCTGTCTTCTTAATGTGCAGGTTCAGAAACTGTACATAGTGCACCAAGTACAGTCAGACCAATGACCTGTACAGGGGCATTATCTCCTGCCTCCTTCTGCTATTGATCAAGGTGACAGTGTGGCTCAGTTAGTAGTGCTGTATATCCACCTCTGGACTGAAAGGTCATGGGCTCTTGCTGCAAACTGGGACTGGGTTCATACCGTTAATGCTGGCTCCTAAGTTCAGTACTGGGTGGGGGGCATGCTGTACTGTCAAGTGTGCTATCCTTTGAATGACATGTTAAACCGAGGTTCTTTCTGTCTTTCTCAGATGCTGTTCTGGTACAGTAGGTATCCAGGAGAAAGTAAAAGAACACAAGGCACTCCTCCCAAGAGTACAGGATTTTCCACAGTGTCCTGGCCAATATTCCCCTTGCCATATAACTGGTTCATGCTAGTATCCAAGCCTGTGTGTGTGTGTGTGGGTGTTGACATGCAAAATTCCTGCCAGTACACATTTACAGTAACTTCACTAATAATCACTCATTAATTGTAATGAGCTTTGGGATACTGTACAATGTGTATAAAGACACAAGGGGTGGGGGAGGGCCTCAGCATCCAACTAGGGATCTGAGGTTTGAGCAGACTCGATAGATCATAAGGCCTAATCTGCTGGCAATTAGTATGTTAGTATATCAATAAGTCTTCTTCTTCTTCTTCTTCTTCTTCTTCTTCTCCTTCTTCTTCTCCTATAGTACCTATGCCACCCAGCTTTGCTTTCCCACAGCTTTACTGCATGTGCCAATGACTTTAAAGTACCCATGATCCTTACCTCAGGTCTTTTTATGTTGGCGTGCGTGTGCAGCCAACATCTTGTGGCAGTGGGGATTTGGAGGTGCGGTCGCTGTTGGGCGAATGCAGGGCACGCACCAGTAGGTGCGTCCCTCATTCCCCATTCAGCGATGCCACACCATGCATACTAAGCTAGCGAGCACATCTAAGGAAAGGCCCACTGCAATCCAAGCAAAGCTCGTCACACGTAGCGGGCCCTTCCTATGTGCTCGCCAGCTAGTAGCATGGTGGCACAGTGGCCACTACTCTGCCGACAGTGTCAACTTTGGGGTGCTCAATCCCCGGTCAGCTTCCCTGCCCCTTGAAGTATGTGCCCCCCACCTCGTTGTTTGCCAATGGGGGTGCCCAATCCCCGTCGGCTTCTGCCCCCCCTTCCAGTTGTACTGTGTTGACGGGGGATCCCACTCCCCATTGGCATCATGTCCCCCCCTTCTTCTGTGCTGATGGGGGTGCCCAATCCCCCATCAGCTGCTGTACCCACCCAAACAAAAGAAACGACCTGTAAAAAAGAAACCGTTCGTGTTTCTTTTTTTTCCTTTGTCCCTGTAAACTGAAAACGGTCCCTCGTAGTCTCCCTACCCACCACCCGCACCCACCCACTGTGCACCCTGCCTCCCTACCCCCCCACCTCACCCCATACTTACCTTTAGAGTCCAGTGCGATTATCTTACGTTGGACCGGGAACACGTCTGCACTCTTCAAAGCTGACCGCGAACTGAGGAAATGCCGATAAGCTGTATAATGGAAAGAATAAGGTTTTTTCAACTTTGCTCCATATCTTGGGCATTTTTTTGAAATTTTGCACCAAATTTTCAACATAGGGTTTTTGAGACCCCTCCTCATGAATTCTGTTACAGTTTTGGCGTTAGTCGGTCCCAAAAGGTGATTTCACAGTCACTCTGCAAAATCACCTTTTGGGACCGATCTTCTAAGGACAGTGGCAGTGTTCATGAGTGGGCTATCAAAAACCTATGTTACAAATTAATTGAGCATCCCAAAATGGCTGTTTACAAGTGTGTTGCGTGGTTTCACATGGCTCGTAACTTCACAATCACAATATTTTCATGCTAGATTTTCAACATTGTCATTTTCTACACCTCCTTGTGAACAGTACAGCTGTCATTTTTCACATCCTGGCCGAAATGTGTTTCCGCACTTCTGGCGTACAACACTGCGGTCACTGTGGGAAATCAGTGTTCAGGCCAGATTGCAAAAATGACAGTGACACTGTTCCTGAGCAGAGGTCCTACAATGCCTATGTTGAAAATTTGGTGATGATACTCCATAAAATGATTGTGTTATGAGTGTACATTGTGCAGTTTGCATGCACGTTCATAACATTGTGCATTTGTAATATTTTAATTCTGGATTTTCACCATTGGCATTTTTCCACACCTCTTGATGAACAGTAAAGCTGTCATTTTACATATCCTGCCCAAAATGTGTTTTCACACGTCCGGTGAAGAATAGCTTGGTCACTGTGCGAAATCACTTTTTGAGACAGCTTGAGGACATGACAGTGACACTGTACATAAGTAGAGGTGCTAAAATGCCTATGTTGAAATTTTGGTGCCAAAACTCTATAAAATGCCTGTGTTACTACTGTGCTTTGTGCATTTCTCACGCACCCTTGTAACTTCGCATATTTGCAATACCTACATGCCACATTTTTACCACTGCCATTTTTTTACACCTCCTTATGAACAGTACAGCTGTCGTTTTTCATATCCTGCCAAACATGTGTTTCCAGAATGCACTATCAAAGGCAATGCCAGTGCGATAACATTCGTCATTGACAAATGCCTTGTTTTCTTCTGTGATGCTGTCTACCACCACCTCCGCCCCCACCCTGTACTCTGCTTTCAGATGGTTGCTTCTTGTGTGCTTAACATGAAACTTCATTGCATTACATTTCAACTGCTACACTTTACACCACCCCTCCCATTTCTCCAGATCACTCTTCATGGCCCTGATCCCCCTCCTCAGAGTCCACTCTACCACACATCTCAATGTCATCTGCAAACAGACATACAGGTTATAAACTGTGCACGGTGCTCCAAGTGTGGTCAGACCAACAGCCTGTACAGGGGCATTATTTCCTCCTTCCTTCTGCTAGTGATCAAGGTGACAGTATGGCTCAGTTAGTAGCATATCAACCTCTGGACTGAAAGGTCATGATTTCTTGCAGCAAACTAGGACTGGGCTCGTACCATTAATGCTGGTTCCTGAGTGCAATACTGGGGGGGGGGGCATGCTGTACTGTCAAGATGTTTTGTCCTTTGAATGACATGTTAACCCTTAGACTGCCAACAGAACTGGAACATACTGAAATTCTGAACAGATATTATCAGTCTTCAGCCCTGTAAGGGTTAAACCGAGGTTCCTTCTGCATATCTCAGTTGCTGATCTGGTGGGTGTCTAGGAGGAAGTAAAAGAACAGAAGCCACTTTTCACAATAGTAGGGAATTTTCCAGCGTCCTGGCCAATATTCCCCTTCCCATAAAACCAGTTAATGCAACTGTCCAAAGCTGTGTGTGGGTGTTGATATGGAAAATGCCTGCCACTACACATTTACAGTCACTAATAGTCTCTCATTGATTGTAAAGAGCTTTGGGATACAATGTGTATATAGACTGCTATATAAATAATCCTCCTCTGATCCTTCTCCTCCTCCTCTTCCTCTTCCTCCTCTTTTTCTTCTTCTTCTTCTCCTACCTATGCCACCCAGCTTTTCTTTCCCACAGCTTTACTGTATGTGTCACTGAATTTAAAATATCCACGATCCTTACCCCAGGTCTTTTTTCTTCCATGGTGCTGTCTACCACCACCTCCATCCTGTATTCTTCTTTCTTGTTTTTGGCTCCTGTGTGCTTAACTTGAAACTTTGTTGTATTACATTTCAATTGCCATACTTTACACCACGCATCCCATTTCTCCAGATCTCTCTTCATGGCCATGGTCCCCTCCTCACGGGCCACTCTACCACAGAATGCAGTGTCAACTGCAAATGGGCATATAGTGCACATCTCTTAGATATCTACCCGGTGTCATATATGAAAATACAGAGAAAAACTTTCCCATGACTGACCCATGGGGCATGCTGCTAGTGACTTCCCAGATCCTTCATGAATTTCTGTTCAGTGTGCTACCTTCTGAGTCTTCCCACTCAGTCAGTTTTTTACCCAACTGATTATTTTATCCTAGGTCCTCAAATCGCTCAGTTTCTTCACCAACCATCCATGAGAGAGGGAGTAAAAGGCATTGCTAATATTGAAGTATACTATGTCAACAGCCTGCCAATATCCACAGCTCTTATTACCTAATGGAAAAAAGTCGGTCACGTTGATCTCGCATGACCTCTTGCTGGTAAAAAAATATTGCCAGGGATACTGCAGGCATTTTTCTCCAGAAATCCCTCAATCCTCACCTTTATAATACATTCTAAGATTTTTCCCCACTATAGATGTCAGACTGAGTGATTGATAATTGCTTGGCATCTCTCTACTCCAACTTTTATTAAACCGGACCACATGCACCATCTTCCAGCCCTCTGTCACCTGTTCCTTCTCTAATTAACAGTTGAAAAGGTCCATCAGTGGACCTGCCAGGACCTGCCCAATTGCCCTAAACACCTAACAGACAACCCATTTAGATCCATTGTTTTTGTCACCTTCAATGCTGAAGTCCCTTTAACACTCTCTCTTCTGTAATGGGCTCCTTACTAATCCTGATCAGAAGTTCCTTACTGGCTGATGTATTTTAGACTGGTAGAAGCCCACTGTCTACCATGAATACTGATCAGAAATAATCATTTGGTAGGTTTACCTTGCCCTTCTCATCTTCCGTCCAAGACTCTTTTTTTCAGCCTGATCACCCCCTGTGTCTTGCCTTTCTCCAGAATATAATGAAGGAAGGTCTTGCCTCTCTCTCCCTGGCCCCCTTCTTGAGACGTAATTCTGCTTCACCATGTACCTGACTCAGTTCTCTATTGGTTTAGAAATACATTTTTATTTACATGGAGAATGGTGTGCATATATCTGAAATGCAGTTTAGAGTGAGAAGGAAAAAAGTGCCCTAACTGAGCTTTGAACCAAGACCTGTTCATAATGCCATTCCATGTCACTATCAGCTGTGCTACCAGAACAACTGGACACCTGGGACTCCCAAAGGCACTTGTCTTGTTACAATGTGCTGCCTGCAATCACATAAATGGAAATTACATTTTTGTTTGCAAAGAGTGAAGGTTGCATGTATTTGATATACAGTTTAGAAGTGAGAAAAAAAAATGTGCCCTTTCTGGGATTTGAATCCAAGCCTGCTCATAATACCATTCCGCTACAGAACTGTATCTGCTGTGCTGTCAGGACAATAGGAAACCTTGGCACTCCCAAATGCACTCATCTTCTTTAAATATACACCCGGGAGCCACACAAATTAGAATTATATTCGTATTTACAAGGATAGTGATGCACATATATTTGAAATACAATTTTAGTGCCCTAGCTTGGATTTGAAACTAGACCTGCTCAGAATACCACTCCACTGCACTACCAGTTGTGCTGCTAGGGCCACTAGAACCTTGGAGTAACAAAGACACTCATTTTATCTAAATGCATACCCTGGAGCCAAACAAATTAGAAATATATTTTTATTTGAAAAGGGTGTAATATGCATATATTTGAATTTCCTTGTAAATAAAAATAATTTTAATTTGTGGGGTTCCAGGGTGTGTATTTAAAGAAGATGAGTGCATTTGGGAGCCCAGAGGTTTCCCATTGTACTAACAGCACAGCAGATATAGTAGTGCAGCAGAATGGTATTATGAGGAGGCCTGTATTCAAATCCCAGCCAGGGTACTTATTTCTTTCTCACTTCTAAACTGTGCTTTCTATTTGTATCCCAGTGTCTGGCCCACTCAGTAAAACCCCTAGGACAATCCCTTTAGCTATTGTGTCAGCATTCCTTTTCTCCAGCACTTGATTTCTATATTCCACCATCACATACTCTCTCTCTTTCACTCTTGTCCCATCAATTACTGCAGGGGAAGCTGTCATCATCTCTACCCCTACTGATTATGACACCTTCCACTTTCTGGGCTCTATGCACTATTGGGGCAGAGTGGCTATGCCCGCGTATCTGGGGTGCATAGCCACTCTGTACCCACTGTGCCACCCATGCAGTATGCATGAAGGGGGGCACACAGTCCCACTGTACCCGATCCCCCATGTCCATGGACAGCTCCATGCTGGGGGCAGTCTGGGGGTGTGCCAGCAGTATGCGGTATTCACTAACTTGCATAGTGCTGGCCGCATGGGTGCAGAGGGTGGTGCAGGGTACTCCAGGGAGACCCTACCATAACGCATGCCTCCATGGGCAGAGGTTGGCAGTTGCCAGTGGACCTGGACAGGGCACACCATGCTGCCCCTGACTGCTGGGCAGCAGGAGGCAGCAGGGGCAGCTGGATGGGTGAGCATCTGGAATTTTCAGGAGCAGTGGCACAGGGACTGGATGGTCTCGCATGGGTCTGGCTGCCTGCAGTTGGCATGAACAGCCCCAGACCAGTGCCACTCTATGTGTGGGATTCACTATGGGTCCCAGGGGGGGCATCCCATTGGATGCCTGCCTGGGACAATGACTCCTCCCGCGGCCACCCTGTGGAGTCCTGTGCACGGGGGGGGGTGGCCATGGACAAGTGGCTGGAATTGATGAATGCCAGTATGGGTGCACCTGTCTGTGGGGTTCAGGGTCATGGGTGGGGTACATGACTTTTCCATGTACCCCCACCTACTTTGTGCATAGAGCCCTCTTATAGTATCCAGTTTCCTCTTAAGATCCTATCTCATAAAACAACTCTTCTCCTTTGCTTGAGTTCCCCTACAATTTGATTGAGTATAATGTTAATTGGTACCACATCGTGTAACTGTATCTCATTTACATCTTTTCTTTTTTATCCCTATTTTTCCACCTAACCCAATTCAAATGATGGGGTCACCACCATTGTCACAATTTTGTAACCAGAAGAGGATGAGTGAATGTCAAGTGGCCCACGTTCTTCCTCCCTGAAATCTGTGGACCCATATTGCTATTTACAACTGCCATCTGGTTTGTTTTTTTCCTAAGCCTTTTAGAATTTGCTGCATCATATTTGCCTAGTAGTGATACTGCAGATATTTTTTTATCATCTTATAAATTGCATTTCTTTCATTCCTTGTGTTCTCCTGCAATATCCATTTGTAAATGTGATGTCTGATTTTTTATAATGTTCTGACTCTATATAAAGAATGTTGGGATATGTTTGTATGAAATATGTTGTATACAGGTGTACTGTTTACTTCAATGTAGTAGCTATGTTGTTGCTTATGATATGTTGGAGTACTAAGACAAAAGACACTATGACAAAAAGTATTTCATTCAGTCATGTTTTCATTCTGTTATTACAAAGTGCACTCAATGTTATTTATTGACCAAATTCAATTATTTGCTATAAAGTGAATTGTTTTACTGACTGTCTCCAAATAAAGGAAAAAGTTTTATAGGACATACAGTTTAAATGCTTCTAAATTCACACCTTCTATTTATTCATTGGATGTCTTTTATACAGTACTTCTTCAAAATTACTAATATTGCAAGTTTTTGTGGTACAGCAAATGAAAAAAAAAACTGTTTGCTATCAGTCACAGCTGATTCTGCAAGTCAAAGTTCACCAATGAACACAGGAAGCTGGAAAGGGTGTAGGTGGGGTCCCATGAAAATAAATAGTTTGGCTTCAGTGAAAGTGTTTTGAAATTCCTGTAATGCATATTTCAGCCTTTTGACTGTGGATTTTCTTTGATCTAGCCATCACTGATGCACATCTTAGTAGTGAATGGTAGTGCTGCCCTTTCCAGCTTTTTCTGTTTTACAGAGAAAGGAGTTCTATGTGCTGCTAATTTAAATCTATGGAAAGTGCATTCTCATCAGTCAGCAGCAACAAAGCTGCCTTTTGTAATCAGTGTACCATTTGACACTTTATTTCTTCACCTTTCCATCTTTTTTTAAAGTGTAAGATGACAAGTCCAGGCAGGGTGTTGCTTAAACAGACTTTAATCACCCTACTGAATAAACATCTAATAGATGGTCAAGTTATCATTATTTCTATTAAAGTGGCAACCTAACTGAACCTTAATGGTGATTTCGGATCTCTGGAATCCAAATTCAGCAGCTGCAGCTACAGAAACATTTAAGCCACTGAGCAAGCTACATGGCTACATTGCCAAAGTAAAGAAATAACATGGGGGAGAATGCATAAGTGCTTTGAACAGATCCAGAGTAAATGGTTTGATACCTTTCATTGGACCAACGTAGATATTACAAAAAGAAAGTGCTTTGAAGTGATTTTGAAATTTAACAGCACACAAAAAATAATGAGGTCTGATTTTCATGTGTGAATATCACTGTGTGGCATTACAGAATAATTGGACTTGTATATGCAGGCTGTCTTAAATAAATACCCTGCAAGACACTATTGTAAAAATGGATAGAATTAATTAGAAGGGTTTATACTATAGTTAGATATGAATCTTTTAGAGCATCATATTTTCAGGTACACTATATTTTGTCAATTTGCTTAACTAGGTAGACACTTTTTAATTGTACTTCTCATATACAAATAGTATGGACCATAATATAAAACATTTGCACTTGCGATCTAGTTTCTTCAGCAAATTTCAAAACATGTTTGACAGACAAAATGCCTTCCTCAGAATTTCCTGGAACATCACCAGAATTTACAAATGACATGGATGCTGCTAATGTCCCCCAAAGACTCTGTACAGCCTGTTTTCCATAAACCAATTTTTAAGTTTTGCTGGAGCAACAACTTGTACATTATGTGCAAATGTTAGAAAATTTGGCCATATAGGGATTCATATTATAACCTTTACATTCTATTTTCTTCCAAAAATATCTGGGGCCACATCCTCTGTCATACTGTGTGAAGGTTGCAAACACCACGTTACAACCACACACACTTTATGATCCCATTGAGCCGTACTTAACAGGTTTCATACAGTACCTTTCCATGAAACTGCAAAAGCCATTGTGAGTGCTCAGGAAAAGAGGTGAGGGACACCATGCTTACTCACTTGCTGGCCCTCATAGGCTGAATGTCATGTTGCTGTGACCTCATCTGGTCACTGCCTGCCTTAATCAGATTGCAGCATTGCAAGAAGTGCAACCCGAAGTCAGGAAGTTCCAAACATGGGCCACATGGGTGGGAAGAGGACTTCTAGATCGCCAGGATATTCTTGAGTTAGGAGGATAAGGAAAAGGGACACTATATCACCATTTCAGTCCATCATAAGGATATAGACGGGGGACCATTTGACCACCAGGGAAAGCACATGGGCTGAGAATCAGGGGTGCAACTAGATCACCAAGTAGCCATGCATTTGTGGGGTTAGGGAGTGGAGAAATGAATTATTGGCACATATTTCTTCCCCACACTGGGAACATATTCACTAGGACATGCACTAGGTGAATGTCATAATGCCACAGTATACCACATGAGTGGGCACATGCTTGGGTGTTAGTGGATGCAATCTTAATATGGATCAGATATCTGCACTGTGCCATATTCACAGGAGCAACTTTTTCCTCTGATGTTTGTGTCAAGTAAATGTCAGATAACAACTGTTTGCACAACAGAACAACATGTGAATTACAAAATACACCTTTTTGCACTGCTGAGGCTGTGACTGAGAATCAAGTTTCAGTTTTATAATTAAAAGTCAACATTTTGAAAGCAACCCATGTTAGAAAAAGATGGGTAAATCCCAGAGGGAAAATGACAGTGATTGTTCATGCTGGCCTTGCAATGTGGCATGGGTGGGAGATCATTAGTCTTTGTAAACAGGCTCCTTTTAATATGAAGATGTGACTGCTGGGGCATTGCAAGAATGAAAGTGAACCATATGTAACAAGTACATACTGCATACACCTCCAACAATCACTAGCCTACCATGTAATGGCATATATTTTGCTGGCAACCAGGGTATTGATTTCTTGAAAGCAGAAAATACTAAAGTCAAAGAGAAAAGGGTAGATTGGGGAAGATTAGTGCTTGGCAGTATCAACTTATTAGTTATATCAGCTACTGTATATCACTAATTCCATTTTAATTTATTTATTTTTATTTGGAAATTGGTAACCAGGAAAGGCATATTAATCCAAGGCTCATCTCAAGAAGTCACCTAGGAGAAAGGGAACAGGAGACACCACATAACATGCACAATAATCAATGCTTGATACCAATAAAGTGCAACCAAAGTACAACATACTGTAACATGGTACAAGTGCAAATAAAAGCAGCAAGGCACAATGAGCTGCAACAATGTACCAGTAAACAGACCTGGACAGTGAATAGATGAGAGATCAGATGTAGAGAGGTAGGGAGCTTGATACAGACTAAGGTAGAACCCAGGAGGAGGTCCAACAATATGAGTAGTAGGTGCTTCAAACAGGGGAGGGTCAGGGAGATGGGTGACTGCAGCAGACGGTTGTAGGCAGGAGTTTCAACTTGTTCCTGAGGAAGCCAAGGAATGGAGAGAGGCAGAGGGAGGAGGAGAGTAGGTTCCAGATTGATGGAAAATGACAGAAGAAGTCTGATTACCTAGCTGATGAGCGAGGATGTGTAATGGAGAAGGTGCAAAGATCTCTGGAGCAGAGGAGTATGAGACTGGGGAGATGGGGAAAGGGACCCAAGCCAGTATTTGGAGATGAAGGAGGTGCAGTGAGACTGGCAACATGAGAGTAGAGGGAGGATGGATAGGGAGGAGTAGAGGAGCAGTGATGAGTTTGCGAGGCAGAGATGGTAGCAAAGTGGCAAAAGGTGTTACAGAGGCTGTCCAATGTGGCTGGAGAAGTGGATGGGGCAGTGCTGTAGTCCACATCTGTGTAGCCAAAGACCATAAGCACCTGCCAAACCTGCAAAGTTAAGCAGTCTTTGTTGTGGTACAATGCACCAAGTTTAGGGTTGAGCTTGGCATGGATGGCATCAATGTGGGCAGAGACGTCAAGCTTACTATCTAGTCACACATCGAGGTACTTGAAGAACTAAACCACTTCATAGGAGGTGTCATACAAGGTGGAGAAGACATGGAGAGTGGGGAGCTTAGTCAGTTTCTGGCTACTGACAAAGATAATGGGCACTGTAATTTTTTTGTGTTGACCTGGCTAGCACAGAACTTTGTGGAGGTCTTGCTGGAGCAAGTCTTCCACTGCTGCAGTGGCAGGACCTGAGTTGAAGCTGTCTGTGGCATCTGTACACATATGAATATGCTAATTGGCACAGTTAGAGGGGAGGTCATTCAGGAAAATGGAGAAGAAGATAGGACATAGGATGGAGCCCTGTAGGATCCCATCCTGGATGGGTAGTGGAGGTAACAGAACAGTTCTTAACTGTACCAACTGTTGAAGGCCCATGAGGTAGGAACCAAATGATTCAGCAGCAGGAGCTGAGAGACCAGCAGAAATCAGTTTGTTTAGGAGGCATGGATGAGCCACCAAATCAAAGACTTTGGCCATATCGATGAATATTACCACCTTGATGTGCCCCTGATCCATCCCTGAAAAGATGCAATCAGTAATGCATAGCAGGGAGGAGACAGTGGAATGCTGCTTCTGGAAATCAGACTGGTAGGGGCAGAAAAGGTTGGAAGAATAGAGGAATTTGACAAGCCTGGAATAGACAAGTTTCTCTTGCAGTTTTGTAAGGGAGGGAGGAGGGAGCTAGATCAGAAGTTACCAAGGGAAGAGGGGTCACCACCCTTTGTGAAGGGGAAGAACTTTGGCAGTCTTCCAAGACTGAAGGTAAGCATAGTTGGAGAAGGAGAGGTTGAGGAGGTAAGCGCAGGAAGATGCAATGGAAAGAGCTGAAAGGTGGAGGTTTACAATCTAGCCAGTTAGGGCTGAAGTGGGACTGGTTGAGGGAGGAAAGGGTAGACAAGAGTTTTGGGAGTAACAATGGGGGAAATGGAAACCCAGGGAGGGGTGTGGAAGATAGGAGGGAGGAACAGGGAGGAAAGGAGCCAGGGGTGGGGAGAAAGGAGGGAACAAATAGTAAAGAATGAATTGAAGTGAGCTGCTACAGAGGGAGGGTCAGAAACATGTGAACCATTAACCATGAGGACTGGGGTACTGGACTGAGTAGGAGGATCAAAAGGGAATGAATTACATTCCAGAATTTGACTGGGGCGTTAACAGAGGAAGTTGGGCAGGGAGTGGAATAATTTGTAGTGGGCCCAGGCAAGATCATGGGACATGCACTGGTCTATGAGTTTGGTGGTGATCCAGGAGTGGTGGGAAAATTTGACACTGGATTTTGTGAGGTGGGCATGCTTGCCACAGACAGAGGACAATTTGGAATTAAACAGGGAGAGGGTACATCATATGAGGGACAGAGAGAATTTCTTGCCAGTCTTATGCATCAAGGTTGTTAAGGAGAGCAGTAATATTAAGCAACTGGTGGGATCTAGACCAGATGTATTTAGGGGAGAAAGGAGGGCACTGGAGTTTCCTGAAACAGAATGTTATGCAGTGGTCACTGAATGCACTCAGCAGAATACCTTCTGCAACAAGGTGGTTGGAGTAGGTGGAGAGAATCCAGTCCAGTAGGGTGTGGTTAGGGGAATGGGGATTGAGCCACATTGGTTCCATAATAAGCTGGGATAGATTAAGGGACTGAATCCTGAGGGATGTCGACCTGGAGAACAGGGAGAGACAGTTAATATTAAAATTCCAAAGGAGGAGAAGTTCACCTGAGGACAAGTATGAGGTAATGCCAGAGAGAGAGAGAAAGAGATTCAACAAGAGAGGAGGGTGAGATTTTGGGTGAGGCATAGAAAACTCCAGTGAAGATGGGTACACTGGAAAGAAATGAAGGCCTGACAAGGAGAAACTCATGGGAGGTGGGAACAGCCTCCCTAAGAGAAATGGTACAGGAAAGGATCTGGCAGACATACATGGCCACATGACCACCACATTTTCCCCTGTCCTGCCTGAAGAGATGGAAGTCAAGAAGGGATAAGTTAGAGTTAGGAGTCCTAGAGGAAAGCCACAATTCTGAGATACAGAGGATGTCAGTAGAGTGTTATAAAACCAAGACAGATAGGTGCATGAATTTTAGGAGAAGGCTCCTAGTATTGAGATGAAAGATCTTAAGTCCTTTGGTAGTTGAGGAGAAAGAGGAGAAGGAGGGAAGGGACAAGGTTAGTCTCCACCTCACCAGACAAGAGGCAGATCAGGAGAAGGAGCAAGAGGGTGAAGTAGAACTTACATCTCTTGAAAAGTGGCGCGGTGAATGGAGAAGAGGGCATGGTGGAGGTACTCCAGGTTAAGGGAGGGGGAAGAGAAGAAACCAGGGTGGAGAAGAATAGAGGAGGGGAGATGGGTAGAGTGGGGGTTGGACAGGTGGAGGAGGGGAAATGGGAGGTTAGAGGAGTTGGAGGGGAGGAAGAGGCAGGAAGCAGGAAAAATCCCTGCAGGAAGGAGTGGTGCCCAAGAACTGGACAAGAGCCCACATTGTACTTATCCATAAGAAAGGTCCAAAATCATCCTGTACTAACTATAGACCCATCAGACTCATTAGCAGAATGGGAAAAACACTGGAGGCATTAATAAAGGAGGCAATAGATGAACACCTACAAGATGAGGGTTTAATAGATTTACATCAACATGGTTTCAGAAAGGGAAGATCATGTCTTACCAATCTGATGCATTTCTTTGATTCTGTAAGACGAGCCCTTAAAAATTATGTCCCAGTTGATGTATTATGTGTCAATGTTGGAAAAGCCTTTGATAGTATGTCCCATGCCAAGCAAATACACACCTTAAGGGAGACCAACTTGGATGCAATACACTGGATTACAATTTGGCTGACCAGAAGAAACAACGAGTGTCTGTCAAAGGTTACTTCTCCAGTTGGACAAGAGTGACCAGTGGGGTCCTACAGGGCTCAGTGCTGGGACCAGCATTTTTTTACATTTTAGTGGCATCCATTACCTGTATAAACGAGGCTTGGATGACAATGTTTGCAGATGATATTAAAATGGGGGAACTGGTTGCAAATGAAACAGATACAAAATCATTTCAGGAAAACATCAATGCCTTGGCAGATAATGCTACTAAAAAAAGCTGAGATCCAATATGGAGAACTGCAAACTAATGCATTTTGGCAGGAAGAACTTTAATTTCAAGTACCATATAAATGGTAAAGAACTCAATAGTACAGAGTCTGAAAAAGACCTGAGGGTCTTACTTACAAATAATCTTAGTTTCACAGTTCAATGCTTTGTTGTGGTAAGAAAGGGATAAGGAATCCTAGCATCAATAAAGAAGAACATCAGGAGTAGGGCAATGGATGTGGTGATGATGCTATTTGTCTCTCTGGTGCGGCCATATCTGGAGTACTGTGGGCAGTTCTGGACACCACACCAGAAAAAAGACTTTAGAAGGCTTGAGGGGGTCCAGAAGTGAGCAACCAGGTTGGTGGTCAGCCTTTGGGGATAAGACCTATGAGGAGAGACTCCAGGAACTGGGATTGTACTCACTCCAATACAGGAGACTCAGTGGGGACATGTGCCTAGTTTACAAGGCACTGCAAACCAGGATCTATGGGACGGCGTGGGATTGAGTTTGAGGATAGAATCAATAAAAGTAAGGGGACACCATATGCAGTTAAAAGGTAACCATTACAAAAAGAATCAGAGAGGGACTTGGTTCTCCAAGAGGGTTGTGTCACGATGGAACTCATTGCCAATAACTGTTGTATCTAGTGGAACCATCAATCAATTTAAACTAGCACTAGATAACTACTATATAACTCATTATGAAGTAGAGATTTAGAATATAGTGCAGGTCAACAAAAGGCTAACACTACTTGATCTGATTTGTATCTTATTTGGAGGAGATGGTAAAGGGGACTGCAGTTGAGGGCAACTTGCATAGTGGTTAGGAGGTAAGACGCACCAACCATCAGCAAAACAGCACAGCAGTAGTCTTTCTGACTAACTAGAGTGCAGGATAGTATGGCTACAAAATGCAGTAACATGCCTAGGGCAGTATATTACAAATTCTAGACTATACGATGAAGCAGGTTGAACTAAAATGGATAGACCTGAGAGCTAACTAAATAAGTTGGATAATACTGTACTATCTAAAGTGTCAAACCAAGTCAGAAAGCAGGTAAACACCACAGTTAATAAAAACAAGGTGAAACAGCAAATAAAAGTATACCCACATATGGTATAGCTAGGATTCTCATATTTAAGGCAGGTTAGCAATGCTAACAGATGCAGTCATAGGGCCCACAAGAGTTCAGTAGCAAACTGTAACAAAGAGATTGTACCTTGATGCTAAAGCATATTGTCAAGCAGGCAGATTAAGCAGGCAGGATAATGGAAGCAATCCAAGTGTCCTAGATACAGGAGACCATGCTCCTATTTTCTGCATCTGGTCCACGGGTGCGCCTCCATCTCCTCCACTGCGCTTCGTCACTTTTACAAATTTTGCTAACTTGGACAAAAATGCATTCCTCTATGATGTTTCTCAGATTGACTGGTCTGGCATCTATCACTCATGCAATGTCAAGGTTGCCCTATAGATTTTTCTCAAGGAATTCCTTGCTGTTAAGTGCAAGCATGCCCCTAAGGTTACTAGGAGAGCCAGTGATAAACAAACGCGGTGGCTACACAAAGACCTGCTTGCAAAACTGTATCTTAGGGATAAATTCTGGAAGCACTACAAACAGACAGGCCTTCAAGCAGATCTTAGTAACTACAGCGCTCTTCGGAACTCTTTCAAAAAAATAGTTAGAGCAGCTAAGAGCAGGTACTATAAGGATCTACTATCCTGCTCAGCCTGTGACCCGAGGAAATTTTGAGCTCGTGTTAAGACCTTTCTTGGGGCTTCTCAATCAGTTACCCCTATGGACATGATATTAAATGGAGCTCACTGTAATGATCCTAACACAATAGCTAATGCTTTTAACTGTATGTGCTCTGATCTATCCCAATATACCTCTTCCTTCCTACCTCCAGCAATGCACTCTCAGCTCCCACTCTCTAGCCAGCCAGGCACCCCTGCTGCTCTATCAAATGGCCTTCCCCATGCACTACCTTTCCATTTCAAGGCCATGTCTATGTTAGAAGTCCTGAAACTCCTAAAATCCATCTCTGACAACACTATCTCTGAGTCTGATACCCTCGAATCTTGACTTCTGAAGCTTGCTGCTCCTCTTATTGTCTCTCCACTGGTGAAAATCTACATGCTGTCACTCTCTTGTGGTGTGGTTCCTGACCTCTGGAAAATTGCTCGTATAACACCAGTATTCAAAAAGTTGACACAAAGGAAATCACTAACTTCAGGCCTATAGCCATTCTTTCGGTACTGAGCAAAATACTGGAGAAACTCGTCACCAACCAAACAATTGACTTACTACCTTACAAACTTCAATATTCTCTCTGAGACCCAGCATGATTTCAGAAAAAATCATAATACGATAACTGATCTTCTCAAACTTACAACAGATATTCTTCCTAATATGGATTCTGGACGACTCACAGGGGCTGTTTTCATTGATCATACTAAGGCCTCTGATCTTGTTGATCACCCCCTGCTTCTTTCTGCTCTGCAAAACTTGAGGTTCTTGTCTCCTGTCAAACAGGACCCAAACTGTCAAATTTAACTCCTCCCCATCTGACAGTACCATCATCAATATTGGTGTGCCTCAGAGCTCTATCCAGGGGCCACTTCTTTTCTCACTCTTTATAAACAACATTGCAGATGCTTTCCAAACCTGTTTGGCTCTGCTTTATGCTGTTGATCTTGTCAACTATACTAGCTCCACAAGCATGGACAGCATAAACTCATCCCTTTCCTTAGATTTCAAAAATATTCAAAAATGGCTGTATGCCCAAAAATTGGTACTAAATGCTAAGAAGACGAAAACTATGCTTCTAGGCTCTGCCCCCCAAGCTTAGGGCCTGTCCCACATCCTTGATGTTTTATGATTTAGAAGGCACTTAATTAGACATCCGTAGTGTCACATCCGTAACTATCTTGGTGTCATGCTTGACCAATCCCTAGATTTCAATCTTCACATACAGTCCACCTGCAAAGCTGTCAATGCTAAACTGGGTATTGCCTACAAGACCAGCTATATGTTAACACCCTCTACTAAGCTGGCTATTGCCAGAGGTATTCTGCTCCTCACCATCACATATTGTGCTCCTATTATTGCTGGCTGTCATAAAACCTCCCTTCATAAATGGGACGTTACTAATAATAACATTTGTCGATACGCCTCTTCATCTCCTCGACTCAGGCAACTCTACAGTGACCTGGGATGGCTCTCTTCCTCTATTTCTAGGCAATACTATCTCAGCTTTCTTACTGGTTCTATCATCAGTCTTCAAACCCATCCTCACTTGCAATGCTGCTGGTACCTCAAACCTCCTCCCATGGCTTGCGATCTGCTGATAAATCTGTACTCTCTGTATCTAGGTGTTGTACATCTAAAGGTACTGGTGCCTTCCAACATGTGGCACCCCAGCTCTGGAATGCACTTCCTTTTGTCCTAAGGCAGTCGGAGTCCCATCTTCACTTTAAAAGAGAACTGCACTGCTATCTATCTCTGACCATCTCATGCACCTGCTTTGACCCCCACTTGATGTTATTAGGCCCTTTCATGCTTAGTCCTACTCATGCAGTCTCAAACTCCCCTACCTCAAAACCACCTTACTGTACCTCCCCCCACTTCCTACTCCCTACTCCCTATTACCTCAATCTCCCTGACCTACTCATGCACCTGATTTGATCCCACTTGATGTTATTAGGCCCTTCCACGCTTAGTCCTACTAATGCACCTTTCAAACTCCCCTACCTCTTAACCACCTTACTATACCTCCCCTCATACTCCCCATTACCCAAGTCCTGCTGCACCCTCCCTTTTCTCCCTCTAACTTAGTCCCACTTCCCAATCCTAGTAATCTAGCTGACTTCCTCTATCTCTTACTACAGTCCCCTCATTACACCACTGCATCTCTGAGTCTGCCTCTTGTTTTCTACTATTTTTATTTACAAACTTGTTTGGTTCTACTCCACATGAAGCTGTTTCTCCAAGCTGTTTCCCATGTAGTGTTAGTTTGATTGCTTATATGTTTGATTCATTGTTACTGTTTTGCCCCACCCTATGTGTTATTATTCCTGCACTCATGAAATGTTCTGTATGTTATACTGTTTCGTACTTTCCTGGGTTGTGCCTAAAAATAGTCATGTTTTGGCTAGTGCACTTACCTGGTAAACAAAAAATAAATAAGTAAAAAATAAATAGGGCCCACGAGAATTAAGTTGTCTAGGGTAACAAAGTGATAAACAACACTTACAGTTCAGGAGTAATCTGGCAGTAGGGTGACTGGTGGCAGTCCAAGGGGGCAGCATGACTTTTGACTGACTCCAGGTAGGCTCCTCTTCTAAAATGTCTTTTGCACCACAATCTATAGTGATCCGGACTGCAACACAGAGGACCACTTTGGGGGTTGAAACTATGAAAGAGTGACAGGTACTGGTCTTAGGTGAGCTGCTCCCAGATTGGTTGAGCTCCAGGAAGGAGGTGTGGCTAGGGTGAATATGGCCTTCTGATAAGCTGCATGCTGAAGTCCAAAGAAGAGCTGCTGCTTCTGATGATTTCTAAGAGGTAGAGAAGGTCTGGTGCCATGGTGCAGGAGGAGGGTGGGCCAAAGCATGCAACATTGCCCTTTCAATCCTAGTAAAGCTTTTGGGCATGTTGGCAGTGATTACAACTTTATAGGTATTGTCTTGAGGGGCCAAGATTTAAAGTCCCCGGCTCCTTGTTCTGGTACTGGCCATAGGTGAACTGATCACTGATTGGTTGGGCTCCAGGGAGAAAGTGTGACTAGGGTGAATACAGCCTCCTGAACGGTTGCACACACAAGTCCAAAGAAGAGCTGCTGCTTCTGATGATTCCCAAGAGGCAGAGGAGGTCAGGCAGTTATGGTGCAAGGGGAGGGTGGTCTAAGGCTTGCAACAATGCCCTCTCAACCATGTTGTGACTCCTGTGTGCAGTGGCAATGATTACAGCTCTAAAGAAGCACATGAGCATAAATTATCACTATTAGTATTAATAACCCCAACCAACATCACAATGTAGGCACTTATGTTTCAGTTAATGCTCCCCTCCAAAGCAAAAAAATAAATATGTTACAAGCAATGGACCTGTGCAAATGACCTGATAAGTCCTTAGTGGTCTTAAAAATTATTGGCGGGAAGGGTGTTGCATGACCAAAATAAGAGAAGAAATCCCTGCAAGTTGCAGAATTAATTTCATACTTGGTCTTTTGCACATATGAATTGCAAAAGGTATGGGACAACTTTTCCTTTCCATGACTGAATTGAGATGTACACAATATGCACTGCTCAGTTGTACCTTATACACACCTTACAAATACTATGAGTTTCTATTGCACCTTATAAAATTGTACTTTTACTTATATATACACAATCTGAACCTTAAAACATTACATATATTGGTATTAATCTGTACACTGTTTGCAATGTCCACATTGTTGTAATGTCTGTCTTGATGTTCCTCATAATTTGTATTTCTCTGATGTGGAACCTTTGTAAAACAGCCAAGGCTCAAAGGTATTTGTAATCCTAGACTTAATAAATAAATAAAAATAAAAAAATATAGCAGTATGCACTTCAGCTACACCTTAAAACCTTGACATTTAGCGATGTGCACTACAACTGCGCCTTAAATAGTATGCACCTACTCTGCACCTCACAAACTTAACTTTTACCAGTATACATCTGAAAGGAGCATAGTCAGCACTAATAGTCCCACATCGAAGTGGTGCAGTTTGCACTTTTTGTGCAAAAACATTTTTTTTTACTTTTGGTTTACTGCAGTATAGTAGATTGTATCAGAATGATTCTGCTGACTTGCAAGCTGACATTTTCTATAACTACAGATCCCAGAATCCCCTGCAGCTGATATCAAAGCAAGCCCTCAGCACTGGAAGATTCAATAGCTTTCAGTGTATGTTTGAAATTATATAAGCGCAGACCAGATGTTTGCTGATTCCACTGTTCTCCCAATCCAATCCAGTCAAAGCTATCTTTCTTTATAGAGCACCCATCCAAAATATCTCTGAGTGCTGTACAGAATTAAAACAATATACAGGCAATATAAATACATAAAGTATAAGTACATCCATCTTAACTACAATAAATGGCACAGATAATGCAATGAACAAACTTTAAAATAGTTGCTAAAAACAAATATTAAAAAAGGGACTTAACCAATTTAACAACAGAAACAGTGACAATCTTGTGAAAGCAACCAGGTTTTCATGGCAGATTTAAAACTGGCCAATAGTTAGCTTCCTAAGGCTTATCAGAAGGGCTGTCATAGTAGAGAGGCCCTAATCTTTCAGGCCTGACTCCCAACTGTTTTAAGATTGAATTTCAGGACGGCAAGCAATTTCAGATCTGCAAAAAACAGAGCTCTTGTGGGATAATATTCCACAATAAATAAGAGTGGTAACTTGGGCCACACTCATGAATACATTTCTACATAATACGAAGTACCTTGTAATCAATCCTAAATGTAATTGGTAACCAATAAAGATGTTTGAGAACTTGAGTTATGTGTTCATGGAAGCCCACCACTGAAACAAGTCTCACTGCTGCATTAAGACCATATTGCAATTTGTCATGTTTGCAGTTTGGAAGATCTGATAACACAAAATTACAATAGCAAATTGGGGAGAACAAATGTATTTACCAATGTTTTCAAATGAGAGTCACTTACATTACAATCAATGTTTTCATTAGTGACATTGCAGAAGGGCTGGAAGGAAAGGTCTGCCTGTTTTTAGATGACACCAAGATCTGCAACAGAATGGATACTCCAGAAGGGGTGGAGAAAATGAGTAGGGACCTGGGGAATCTTGAAAAGTGGTCAGAGGTGTGGCAACTAAAGTTCAATGCAAAGAAGTGCAAAATAATGCACCTGGGAAGAGGGAACCCTGTGGAGAGCTACTGAATGGGAGAGGAGGCGTTGACAAATCACCAAAGAGGAAAGGGACCTAGGGGTTATCATTTCTGATGATCTAAAGGTGTCAAAACAGAGCACAAAGGCTGCAGGGAGGGGCCAGTGGCATGCTGGGTTGCATAGGCAGAGGGATCACTAGCAGAAGGCAGGAGGTGGTGATGCCATTGTATAAAACACTGGTAAGGCCTCACTTAGAGTATTGCATGCAGTTCTGTAGGACACACTTACACAAGGATATTGACGGAGTGGAGGCAGTCCAGAGAAGGACAACCAGGATGGTACAGGTCTTGCACTACAAAACATATGAGAAGAAACTAAAGGACCTCAATATGTACTCACTGGAGGAAAGGAGTGAGTGGGGGGACATGATATAAACTTTCAAGTACCTCAAGGGTATGGACAAGGTGCAGGGGGGAGACCTCTTCCAATATAGGAGTACAAGATAGAGGGGGCATGATATGAAATTGGAGGGGGGTAGATTAAGAGGAAATGTGAGAAAGTTTCTCTTCACAGAAAAGGTGGTGGATGCATGGAATGGTCTGCCACAAGAGATGGTGGGAGCGAGCACAATGGGGGGGTTAAACATGCCTGGGACAGGTACAAGGGAACCTTGAGGGGGAAGGGAGTGTTGAAAGACCACTGACCAGATAGGGTCAGAGGCCACATAGAAGTGTAGAGTTTATGGGCAGACTGGGTGGGCCTGGCAGTCTTTATCTGCCAATTATTTCTGTTTCTATATTTCTATGTTACATGTTCACAGATGCTGATGGAAGCAGGAAAAGGAAAGGCAGTAGTGGTGGGTGACTTTAATCTGCCCAAGATGGACTGGGCTATACCAGCCATGTCCTGCACCAGAAGTCAAGTGATCCTAAATGCGATACAGGGAAGATTTGTGACCTAGTGTTACACATTCTACCAAGGAGGAGGCAATCCTGGACCTAGTTCTCATCAATAGTGAGCATGTACAGGAGTTAGAGGCCAGAGAACTTCTGGGTGGTAGTGACCACAGTACAGTGTGGTTCACTTTGGACATGGGCGAGGATAAAATCCCCACCAAAATCAAAATGCTTAATTTCAGAAGGGGAAATTTTAAGAAGATGGGTGAGGTGCTAAGGGATCACCTAGTTTGCATCAAAGGGGATATGGGGATGGACCAAACATGGGCCATCATCAGAGGGGCTGTTTTAGCAGTCACATCAGATTGCATCAAGCTGAGAGGGAAGAAATCAAGGGCCAGATCACCTACCTACCTATTTCAACTATGAGGTAGCCAGATCAGTAAGGGAAAAGAGGGCAGCCTACAGAAAATTCAAGAGAACTACAAGGGAAGAAGATGAGGAGGAATACCTGAGGTTGGCAAGATTGTCACAAACTGAGGTGCAGTATGCTAAGGCACAGAAAGAGCTGCAAATAACTGAAGGGATAAAGAAGGGGGAGAAGCCTTCCTTTCACTACATTTATTTTTTATATATTTATTTAAAATTCGGTAACCAGGAAAGGCACACAGATCCGTGGCTCGCTTCCTGGTGTGACCCAGGGTAAGGTTAAACATATGAATTCAACAGTGGTGCAAACAATGAAAGGTACACAGTATAAAATTTCAGTTACAATAAGGTAATTAATAAATACATGAATAATAATCTAAAGTACATATACAGTTGCAAAAACAATTCAGGAATAGGAACAGATAAGTGATAAGATACTGTAGGTTCAAAACTCTGACTAAAATTTTTGCGGGGCAGAGAACTCAGCCCTGCACCGGGACATGGGGGAGTTAGGAGGGGTAAACTTCAAAGCTCTGACTTCTGTGAGGGTCAGACAATCAGGTAGTGGGGGGATTTGAGTGCACTGTGTGCACTGTGTGGATGGGAGTAGTCTGAGGAGTCTTTTGCAGGAGGAAAGAGAGGAGAATAAGTGAAGATCAGAGGGAGGTTGGTTCCACAGTAGTAGGAAATGACAGGAGAAGGCAGATTTGCCAGCTGCAGAGTGAGGGTGAGGTATAGAGAATGTGTGAGGGTCTCTATTTCATAGGGAGTACATTGAAGAGGTTGCTTGAGAGAGGCAGGAGGAGAGGTACGTGGGAGAGAGTCCCAATCCAGAACTTGGCAACAAAGAAGGTGCAGTGGACCATCCTCTGTGAGACATAAGCAAAAAGAAGGAAAAAAAGACTGAATAGTTAGGCTAAGGAAGAGGGATGGATGGGTAGATGAAGAAGAGAGCAAAGCAGAAGTGTTTAATGAATACTTCTGCTCTGTCTTTACAATGGAAAAGGATGGACCAGTGCTGCACAGGGGGAGGAGGATGGAAGGGATAGGGGGCTGAAGCAGTAATAGAATTCAAAAGAGTGAGGGAGGGGCTGCAGGCATGGAAGGTGGACAAATTCCAGGGACCAGGTGGCTAACACCCTAGGCTGCTGAAAGAGCTAGTAGAAGAACTGGTGGGACCAGTGGCTATCCTCTTTAATAGATCCCTTGGGTCAGGTGTGGTGCTGCTGGATTGGAGAATGACACATTTGGTGCCCCTCTACAACAGCAGATCCAAGTGTAACTCCTAGGTGGCACTATCCCAAGGGCTACTACCCTTGCCTGCTTGGTTAGTAGCAGGTTAAGGGGCCTGAGTTCTGAAACGGGTGCCTCCACCCAGAGGTCAAGGTTGGTAGTGGTCAGGTTAACCTGGGCACAGCCCTCCAGGACACTGAACCCCCCCTTCCTTACTAGTGGCCAGAACAATACACAGTAATCACTTTCACAATGCCCCTGATAGACCACACAAGTACCCACACTGTTTGCACTTACCACCAAGGCTTTCCTCTGGCCCGGCTCTGGGGGCCCCCATTAAAACAAGGTTATACACAGCAAATAACAGCAGTACAGTATATTTGCACAAACTGGAACCACAGTCAGGATAAATGCAAAAAAGAGTTAGATCTGATTTATTTAAGGGGCTTGAACAAGAGTGGGGCATAATCAGGTTAATTTGCTTAAAGGCTTTATCAATCAAACAGTTATGCATGCACTTCAGGGTCCATAAACAGTCACACACTCTGGGTACCCAGATGGAGAATGGTGAGCTAGCCGGGAATGTTTCAGCTGACTGGGGCCCTGTGATGGAAGAAAACGACATGCACAACACACACTATTTGTAATCTGGAGCCGGAGGGCTCAGTTTTTGAAAAGAAAACAACAAGACAATCAGATGACACACTTTTAGATTAGGCTGTTGTTGCAGGGAGCTACCCTGATGATTACTCACAATAACCAAGACTGGACACAGGCTGGATGAAAATCGAGACAGCAGGTGGTTAATCTGGAGTGCCAGGAGAAGCAGGGCCCACACGATTCGCTGAGGCGTCATCCCTGTTCAAGTGTGGAGCAGGGGGCTGATCCCCAGGCAGGTCTCTCGTCAGTGGCTTTCTCTGTGCAGTGGGGTAGTCTGGCAGGGCCAGCGTGGCATGGCCCAGGACGAATGGAGATGAACGTGGATTTAGTCCGATTAAGCTGGATAAAGCTTCCAGCAAGCAGAACACAGTTCACACAGTGGGGAACCAACTCACGACCCACTTTCAATACACTTCACATTTAAGTGTAAGGAAATTCTACTGTACCAGGCAAACCGCTCTCCAGTCATGATCACAAAGTCTCTGCACAAACCAGGATTCAGAAGCAGCTGGAAATCCTGACAGGCCAATCACATTCAGAAAATCTTTGGTCTTCTTCAGGTTAAAACTTGGTCACAGTCCAGTGGCTTAAATAATCCTCACAACTCGGATTCAGTCTAAATAAACTCTATTTTCCCTCTCATGGACAGCAGGCATACAGGCAGGCCAAAACTCTGCCCTTTCACAGTTCTCCGATGCAAAACTACACAGAACCGCTGCTCAAAATCACTTGAGCATGTTACTTCTTCACTTCTGAGCTCAAAACTGAAACTAGCTGCAGCAGCCTGGGAAATTCCTTAAGATCCAAAAGGTTTGGTTGACTGATCCTCCTGTCAGTTACAACAAAGGCTCCCCCTTCAGGTGCAAAAAGGCAGAAAAAGCCCAAAACTACAATTCCTATAGATTTTGACTGAAGACAGCTCCTGTAGTCCGGCTCTATTTTAGGTCCCACCAGTACTGATTAGTCCAATTCGTAGTCCAGGACCAAGATGGTGGAGATAAACAAAACAGTCCTTGCTACAAAGAAGGCAGGTTAGACAAACTACATTATCATTATCACTCTAAATGATTTTCAGCAAACAGTTACATCTTTCAACAGAGCTCCCTCTCATATTACTTATGACTGCAATCCAGGCAGCTCTTAAAGAGACAGTACACAGAGGCTATTCAGGCACTCTCTGGCAATCACATTTAAACTGCTAAAATGCAGGACACCTGCCTAGCAGTGAGCATTTAGGAAAGCTTGAGGAAGACTTTTTGGGAACCCCCATTTGTAGGGGGGTTACACCAGAATGATCTGGGAAACTATATGCCGGTCAGTCTGACCTTGATAGTATGTAAACTCATAGAGACCATACTTAAGGAAAGCCTGATGAAGTACCTAGACCAGAATGGTCTTCAGGACATGAGACAGCATGGGTTTGTGGCAGGCAGATTGTGTCAAATGAACCTGATCAAATTCTTTGATTGGGTCACAAGGGTGATGGACAGTGATCAGATGATGGACATCTTATATCTGGACTTCAGAAAGGTCTTCAGTTCTGTACCATGCAGGAGGCTGATCAGTAAACTGATGGATCTAGGGGTGGGAGACAAACTGGTAAGGTGGGTAGAAAACTGGCTGAGGGGCAGAACCCAGAGATTAGTGGTCGGTGGAGAGTTATCTAGCACCAAGAAGATCACCAGTGGGGTCCCACAGAGATCAGTGCTGGGGCCAGAGTTGTTCAATGTCTTCATAAGTGACATTGGGGAAGACATTTAAAGGCAAGATGTGCCTGTTTGTGGATGACACCACACTGTGGGAAGGTGGACACAAAAGAAGGAATACAGGACCTGTGGGAGGACCTTGGTAAACTCAAGAGATGGTCAGGAATCTGGCAAATTGGCTTCAATGCCAAAAAAAGCAAGGTAATCCACATCTGCACCAGGAATCCTAGGATGGAGTATTACCTGGGGGGGGGGATTCAGGTAGTTACTTCGGAGGAAGAAAAGAATTTGAGGTGGTACTTACTAGAGACCTAAAACATGCCACACAATGTAAGAAGGCAGCTGCAAATGCTAACAGGATGCTGAAGTGTATAGCTAGGGGATTGAGTAGTAGGCAGGGCAAGGTCATTTTGCCCTTTTACAGGTCAATGGTAAGACCTCACTTAGAGAATGAGGTAAGGTATTGGCATTCATACCTTAAGAAAGACATTAGCATGCTGGAAAGGGTCTAAAGAAGAGCAACCAAAATGATCAAGGGTCAGCAGAATAGGTCATATGAAGAGAGGCTGGGAGCCCTAAGGATGTACTCCATGGAAGATAGGAGAGATAGGGGTGATATAATAGACACCATCAAATACTTGATTTGATTAACAGAGTGGAGAGGGAAGATCTCCATAAAATAACTGATAACAGAGCCATGAGGGGGCATAGCTTAAAGCTGATGGAGGGAAGGTTTAGGAGGAATGTTAGGAAGCATTTTTTTATAAAGAGGATGGGGGTGACATGGAATGCACTGCCAGAAGAGGTGGTCTCAGTAAAATGGTGGGGGTCTCTAAGAGGGTCTAGAACAAACAGATAGGGAGCCCAGGGGACTGAGAAGGGGCAGAAGGGAGGGAAGGGATGATGTGGGAGGGGGGAGCAGGGTCATTGGCATAAGCCATGAACCCTGCATTAGTTACTGAACATAAGTCATAGTCCAATAGGCCTACTTCTACTGGCATTTTGTATCCTTGTATGTATGTATTTTTAACTTCAGAGATTCTGCTAAAATGTAAAAAATGTTACTCTTGTAACTGAATTTCTATGTGAGTGAAAAGATAGATTTGAATCCAACATAACCCCCAAAGTTTTAACAACTACTGTATTTCTGATTCCAGATTATATCCCAAGTCCGTAAATTTCAGTCAGTCAATTTCCAAGCAGTTTGAACAGCGTTTTGTACCAAAACAGTGTACTTCCTGTTTTTCTGAAGATTCAACTGCCAAAGTTTGAGTCTACCATATATTTTACTCATGAAGGCAGGCTTCTAAATTATCAATAATATCCGTTGACCAAGACTTAACAGAGAAGTTCACAAGTTTTATCAGCATACATATGAAAATTAAAATTGTACTTCTGAATAACATTTCCCAATGGTATCATGTAAATATTGAAAAAATAGGTTCTAACAAGGATTCTTGTGGAACACCAAATGAAACAACTTTAGAAGAGAACTTAGAATTTCTCATCTGTAAAATTAAAAACAAGATGACAAATAAGACCTAAACTAGCTCACTGCAGCCTCAGCAGGCCCCACAAAAAAAGGCAAACTAACATTATCTAATGATCAATGGTGCCAAAAGTGACCATGAGCTCAAGCATAATCAAAAAAGTGTCTTCACCTCTATCACGTGCCACAAGAATTTTATTAGTAATCTTTATCAAAGCAGTTTATGTTGTGTGATTAGTTCAGAAACCTGACTGAAAGTATTCCCAGCATTCATTTTTAGAAGGGGAAATTTACCAATTGCTGTGCAACAAATTTTTCAAAAATTTTTCCAATGATAGGGAGATTTGACATTGGGCAGCAGTTTGTAGGACCATCCAGATTCAAGACTGATTTTTTTAAGAATAGGTTTAATCCTTGCTGTGATATATCAGTACAGAATTCCTATGCATTTCAATTCTGTCGGTAGCCTAAGAGTTAACTATGGCAGGTTTCAGAACAGAAGGGACAATGACTGACAAAAATAAATGTATTTATTATACCCACTGTGCTGTTCATCAAAGCTGGAAGGCATGGAATGAACATACAGGCAGGCAGGGGGTCAAAAGCACAGGTTGCTTTCTTTGGTGAAGTTACCAACTTCAACACAGTGTCATAGTTCAAGTTAAAGTTTATCTGAGCATTCAAAACAATATTGTCTTTACAAAACACTAAAAATCACACAATAGTGCAAAAAGCTTTTAAAAAGTGGTCAGTATAGTATAACAATAATAATTTCTCCTACACACGCAAAAAAAGAAAAAGAGAGAGATATAAGTGGGGTTAGGCACAATGCATTATCCAATGCCCAGTGATGCCAGTTCCATAGGCCAACTAAGGAAGTCTTGCCAGTTTATCAGTTCATTACCAGTACCCACTCCCCTCTTGTTGCAGAAGGTAACCCCTGTTTAAATTAATTTTTGTATGCCAGCCTTGAAATGATATTGCACACTGCTCCAACTCCTTAGACAAAACACATTCTTCTCCCTCGTTCTAAATTTTTATCACAGAAGAGAAAAATATGGCAGTAATTTCAGCATCCTTTTAGTAGTTTGCTGACAGATGATAAACATTATATCATAACTGAAGTCAGCCCAGAGAGGCAGCATGCTCTTAACGTACCTGTTCCTTGCTTCCATATATAGTGGATATTGGATTGTCATGTGATAAATAGTTTCAGAGAAACCCATGTTGCATGAGCATTGTTCTTTTGTGTGTGCTGCATCTGTCAATAAAGTTTTGTTAAGGTAGAGTCATTGATAGTTTAATATCTCAAATCTAGCCCAGGTAATCACCCACCTGCAATCAGGAGAAATGGGAGGTAGTAAATAATCTTCTAAGTTATGTGTCATTTTATTTATTTTGAACCAAGGGCACATTTTGTTTTCTTATATTCTCCATGTCTATTTTTGTGCAGTTTCAAAAGTTTATTTTAAAAACAGTTGTATATTGTGAGGAAATATTAATTTCTCTGATAATCTAACCAGAAATGCTGTAAATTAATTCTGCTTAAGATAGAAATCAGTGCATCTAACCAGTGTGATTTTATGTTAGAATTTGTGCATTTTATCTTTTCTTGCAGGCATTCAGTTGGTATTTGATTATGTTTATTGTGAAATATTTTTAACCAATAAGTGAGCATTCTTAAATCAGTTAATGCTGTTAGAAATTCTGCCCTTACCATAGGGTAGATGTAGATCTCAGAATTTTAATAAGAGCCTTGCGTAAATATAAAGGGATGGGGTTCTAAGTTACCAGAATACTCAGATCCCCACATTTCTGCTCCATAAAGCAGTACAAGATTTATTTTCATTTCTCCTGCTGTAAGGGCTGCACATGTATTCCCTCATTTGTAAAATTAAATCTAAGCAACACCTTTGCATCATATTTGGCCATTGTAATCTGTTCTTTAGAATGTTGGGCCCATTTTCTATTGGAGCTGACCTTAAGTCCTAGGTAAGTATATTCCTTGACTACTTCAATTTTTTCCCCATCTATAAAGAAGGTGATGTTATACTGATTGGGGCCAAATATAATTGCTTTAGTTTTATTAAGGTGTATCTTTAATTCTAGTTTATTTCAATCTTTGTTGAATTTATTTTTTTTTTCTGTAGTCCACTCCTCTATGAGAGAGGAGAGATAATAAAACTATGTCATCCACATAAGCAAGCAGATGACATGGAACATTGTTTTGGGAGGTCATATTGAATATTTTCATGAAAATGTAACAAGAAATCAATGTGAATATTAAAAAGTGTGGGGACCAACAAACATCCTTGCTTTATTCCTCTATTCATGATAAAAGGTTCAGTGAGACTGCCTCCATTTTCATATTTGATAATTGTGTTTGTATATGAGTATAGCTGATATGTAGGTCTAAGTAATGAATTATGTATTCCTCTCTGGGTCAAGATTTTCCATAATAACTCTTTATTAATAAGATTAGAAGCGGCAGAAAAATCTACAAACAGAACATAAAGTAAAATTTTTCTGAGGTGGATATATTTTTCTAATAAATGTGATAAACAGAATATGTAACAAATTTTCAAAAATCTGTACCTGAAGCTTGCCTAGAATGGAGTTAAAGGGCTATTGCCATCCATCCACTCTGTTAACCTATTTAATAATATTCTGCTAAATATCTTAGATATAATATCTAATAGACTAATGGGTCAGAAATTACTAGGATTATAAATGGAGCCCTTTTTATGTATCGGTACAATTATATTTTTATTTTTTAATTTTTTTGCAATTGTTTAACCAGGAGTAGCACACTAAGCTGGAAGCTTGTTTACAGGTGCGACCTGGGAGCACAGAGAAGTTAAGTGACTTGCTCAGGGTCACACAGTGTGCAAGTGGGGGCTGTGGGATTCAAACCCAGGTTTCCAGATTTGCAGCTCAGAACCTTAAACCACTGTGCTATACTGTCCATGAGCCAGGGATATATTTCTGTTTAAGACACTCATTAAAAGATTTGTCAAAATTTGCATCCAGAAAATATATATCTCACCAGGTGTATTATCTAGCCTAGAAGCGTTATTTGCTAGGTTATATATAGCTTCCTCTACTTCAGAAAAATAATAAAAAAAAAAAAAACAGAGAGGGAATGGAGGGCTCTGAAAAAAATGTGGGTGTCTATTATCTACCTCTTGATAGTCTAATGTTGAAAACATTCTTTAAAAATGTGCAATCCATGTTTCTTTTGCTATATTAACTGCAAAAGAAGATTGAAAAGTATCCCTTTAGTTTCCATGATCCAGAATCTTTTCAGATCTTTTTTTAATTATCCCTTAGATCTCGGCCCATTGTTTTTTCTTGAAATTCACTTCTCTTCACCTTAAAAATAAACCTTATATTGTTTCCTTGCCTTGTGAAAAAGAGTTAAATGTGTTCTGGAGGAATGTCTCTTGGTCCATCTGGCTAGGGCCATGAGTTTCTTTTAGCTTGTATACAGGATTTATTGAACCAAGCATTATTTCTGTTGTTGTTATTATTATTATTATTATTATTACTGTTACTGGATGTATATATTTTGTGTGTATTAATACAAATAGATTTTAAATTATTATCCATTGTTACTGCTTGTGCTGTTTCATTGATCGTATCTGTAACTTCTTTTGCTTGGCCATATAAGATGTTTTTAACAGAGTCCATGGCTGGGCCAGCCACACACAATCTTTGTCTCTCAGTTGTTATGATTAATTGAGGGAGATTTGGCATATTATCTAAAGCTGTATTTGTTTCTTGGGTGCTAGCTTTCAAAGAGACCAGTGCATGATCACTTTCTGCTCTCATTGTTATCATTAAACAGTTTTATACATAATGACCCAGATATTCAAAGGAGTTGCACCAGTGCAACCCCAGAAATGCACCCCGATGCAATATTCAAAAGAGGGACTTGTGCAGAGCAGGTCCTGTTGTGCCGGGGAACAAAGATAATATATGTGGCACATCTCCAGGGGGTGTGCCCATGCATATGTGGCACATCTTGATATTCAGCCCAGGATCTGCAGCACATATGCCTGCTCAGCACCGGGATGCACCACATACTGATGCCCAAAGTTGAGCCTGCAAAATAGCCAAATGAGTGGCCACCACAGGTGAGCTGCTGTACGGCAAGGCAACACAGCAGCCACCAGCCATGGGTGGCCACCCACCCACCCAGTACATTGTGCAAAAGCACCCATATCATCTCTGGTGGTCTAGTGGACCCCCTCCCTCCCTGTAGCCCAATAGCTGTCAAATAAGTTTTTAAATAATCCCTGGTAGTCTAGTGCCCACCCCACCCCTCCCGCAGCTCCAGACCCTGTAAAGAACTGTTGCCATATTCCTGGTAGTCTAGTGGATCCCCCACCCATCCTGGCTGCAATCTCCATAAAATGACATCTCAATTATTCCCTGGTAGTCTAGTGGTAACCCCCACCCACCCATATCCTTGATCACCCTTAAAGTGATGTGAATAATTCCCTGATGGTTCCAGTGGCATCCCCACACACCCCCACCCAGGACCCCTGCCCACCCAGCTCCCCCATCATCTTGGGCAGCAGAAAACCTGCCTCCTACCTCCACAGCTGCCTGCTGAATGACAGCTTACAGTATCAGCTGTAACCCCATTGTTCCACACTGTGGACCAATGGGCTTTGCAGTGTATTGTATTAGTCATTCACAAATATGTGAATGAAGTCATTCATTCACATATTTGTGAATGACTACAGTTGATACTGTAAGCTGTCATTCAGTGAGCAGCCACGGAGGTATGTGGGTGGGTTTGCTGCTGACTGCTGATGATGGGGGGGAGCTTGGTGGGCAGGGGGTCCTGTGTGGGTGGGGGGTGCCAGTGGACCACCAGGGAATTATTCACATCACTTTTACGGGCAATCGAGGATACAGGCGGGGTGGGGGTTACCACTAGACTAGCAGGGAATAATTGAAATGTCATTTTACAGGGATAGCAGGTATGGGCAGGATGGGGGGATCACTAGACTACCAGGGAATATTTGTGTTGTAACTTTTTATTAGTTTCAAACAAGAAAACTATACAAACTTACATCCAGATGGCCGAGGCCTATGACAGTAAAGCTGAGTACATGTACTTAAGACATTAAACATTACCTATTATCTTATGGGGGATGGGTAGGAAAGGGGGGGAGGAAGGAAAAATTAAATCACTTCAGGGGAGGGAAGGGATGGGAAGGGAAAGGAATCAATAGGTTACATACAAATCCGCATACAGGAAATTTCAGGTAGGATCCATATTCATTCTGGTCTACCCCTTAAGAAGGAAATAGAGCTTGTGTTCCACCTGTTTATAATTTGATAGTGAAGGATAAGGGTAGAAGGTAAGACTATCAGTATGGGAAAGTCAGAAGGAGCAAAAGAGACATAAAACATTTCAGTTTAACAGTGTGCTGTCATTATTTATAACAGTATGCAATCATTTATATAAAATTGTACTCACCAAAAGGATAAGCTTTCAGACAAGGTTTGCTGGACATAGGCACATGAGTCAGTTCTACTGTATCTGTGCAGGCCACTCTAATCATTTTCACAGCAGCATGAAATGAGTCGAGCTATAAGTGTGTATATGTTCTGCAATCTCCGGCCATTACCTAGATGCAGAACAGAGGAACACAAGCAATCCCAAAGACTCAGGTTCATAACAAAAGTGACAACAATAAGGCAATACAACAAATAAGGCAATTCAACAGAATAAAGCCGGTAATTGCATACTGTAAGACCTTCAAAGGGCTTGACTTTTATGTCTCTGTAAAAGGTAGTTAGAAGGACTTACTAAAGTAGAGGGGAGGTATTTAAGGGGAATAGGTACCTCAGTTTCCCAGTCATCCTTACACTTGGTTAGCAAAGATATTGGTTCAGCTGTATCCACCAGGTTAAGAGGGGTAATCATCCTATACCCGCCTGAGGGTGAACATAAGTTAAGTAGGGGGCCCAACAGAGTCTAAATTTAGAAAGTTGGTACCAGGGAATATTTAAAAAGTTATTTTATGGGGATCAGGCTATGGGGGGGGTGCCGCTAGACTACCAGGGATTATTTAAAAAGTTATTTTATGGGGATCAGGCTATGGGGAGGGAGGGGGTACCATCAGACCCCTTCTGGCAGCACCACATGTTATGCAGGGTGCCATGCACATTTTGCTGGCCAGCCCTGCACAACTCATGCAAATGGGGCCATAATGACATGCAAATGGCCCCTTTTGTGCCTTGCATACATTATGGCCCCATTTGCATACTGCTGGCTGAATATCAGGAATGTGCACACAGTGTAACTCTGTTGCACTGGAGCAGTTCCCATTCCAGGTATTCATCCCTGTCTGAGGGGATGCTCCAGTGCATCATATTTGTGCAGTGTGCATTACCAGATATATTCAGAGGAGATACGCCATTGCACATCTCTTTTGAATATATCCCTGAGTTGTGCTCGCCACTACATGCGCCATTGTTGGTGCAACTCTAAATATCGTGGCCAATATCTTTCAAGACTACAGAATATGTAATCTAAGTGCTTGCCCATTTGGGCTAAATTAAGTAGTACTGCCAATCTCATCACCTCTCAACCTACCACTTAAAAAGCAGGTCATTTTCCATACTAAAATCCTATAATTTTTTCCCATTTTCATTAGTGAACTTGTCATAACTATTCCATTTTCTAATAACTCCCACACCTATATACATTTCAAAAAGTTCAATATTGTCAGAGTCTGCTATCCTGGCATTAAAATCACCAGCAATCAAAAGAGTACCATTTGAGAATCTATGGATAATGGTGTCCAAGTCAATACTAAGGTTAGTCCAAATATTATGTGGGTTTGTGCATTGTTTTAGGTGAAATGAAGACATTTATTACGATAAAAGTTGGTCATCCCATTTCAATATTGTTTCAATGTAATTTTTCCCAACTTTAAAGGTATCGATTATCTTTATCCCTTTCTTATTTTAATATAATTAGTATGTTCACCTATTGCTCTACCAAATTTTTTGAGTTTGATTGCTGGTGAATTGATCACTTCCTAACCATTTATATTGACCACTTCATCGGTCAAGATTTCTTGAAAAGCTATCACATTAAATGTAGAAATCAAAGTATGCCATTCTTTGTCCATTAATTTGCATGTAAGACAAGCCACATTCCATTATAAAAAGTTAGCACTGTCCACAACAGTTTCTGTAACATCACTAGATCCATCAGTACCATCTAAACCTTTGAATGGTCAAGGGTTAGAAGGATCAGCAGCATAATTAGTACCTAGATTGTTTATATCGACTATAAAAATGTTGAAGTGTTCAAGTCTATTTGCCTTATCTATTATTTGCTCTTCAGGTTCAGTAGATTTAATGTGTGTGTCAGTTTGGTCCCCAACTCCCTTTTCATGGATCCTCTTTATGTAATAAACATCATGCCTTAGGGCATTTGCTCTGGGGTTCTTTTGTAGTTTTTGCAGTTCTTTTCCTTCTCTATTGTGGGCTCCCATCACCCAAATAAATAACATCCCCCTTAAGGAGTGGTCGGTTCCCTCTCCCTGAGCTAAGACACAGATATGGCACACTGATGAGTCCAAATGAGGACAAAACATGTGTATGTGTCTGCTGTTCTTAGCCTTTGCTGATTGCACTGTGAGGCATGCTGGCACCATGCAATTCTGCTTAAAGTTGAGACAGTCCAAATTCTCCCATGGGGATTTGCATATGTTTCCCATGATGCTCTGCATTATTGGGGTATGTGCAATTGTGTTTTCTTTAGAATTTGGCTGCACAGCCAATATCCTCTGGGATAACCCATGCCTCAGAGCGTTTGCTCTGGGGTTCTTTTGTAGTTCTTTTCCTTCTCTATTTTGGGCTCCCCATGATTCAAACAAATAACATCCCCCTTAAGGGGTGGCTGGTTCCCTCTACCTGGGCTAAGACAGGGATACTTGTATGGCACACTGATGAGTCCAAATGTGGATGAGACATGTTTATGTGTCTGCTGTTCTTAGCCTTTGCTGATTGCACTGTGAGGCCTGCTGGCACCATACAGTTTTGCCTAAAGTTGAGCCAGTTCAAATTATCTCATGGGGACTTGCATTATTGGGATATGTGCAATTGTGTTTTCTTTAAAATTTGGCTGTACGGCCAATATCCTCCAGGATAGCCCATGCCTCAGGGCATTTGCACTGGGGTTTTTTTTGTGATCATTTTTGTTAATAGTGAGGATAAGAACCACAGATAGTAATGAGATAATACATTTTTATTTAGTCTTTGGTAACCGGGTAAGGCCCACTAGGCACAAGTGCCTGTTTTCATGGGCTACCTGGGAGCACTGGGTGGTTAAGTGACCTGCTCAGAGTCGCACAGTATGCAAGAGGAGGTTGTGAGAATCAAACCAAGGTCTGATCTGCTGGATGTACCAAGCTCATTCACAGCTTGTTACTCTAACTTCTAGGCTATACTGCCAGACCAATAAATGGGGTGAGAATGACATTATGTTAGTGACGAAGTCTTTCAATGCCAACAACTGACAAAGTATTGTGCTTATTTTGGTTTATCTCCTGATCTATATGTAAGCCCGAAGTAAAATCCCATTTCAATATACTAAGGGCAGAATGAAATATTTCCATTTCCAGTATGGTCCTTAGTTGCCATGTATTGAATACCACCCTATCAATCGTTCACCAAGTTACCAGAGCAGGTACTTCCAGTCCCACAAATTTCATCCTATTCTGTTCGGACAATACCTGCTTGGCAATGTCCATACTTGAAACCATTATATATATACAGGAGAGGTAATATCCTTAATGTCTCTATATACAGCTAATATATTTTCCTTCCCCTTATGTATCCCTATTTCTGCTTGGAAGAGGTGGGTTAGTTCCTTCAGAGACACTGTTGTTTCCCATTGTTTTGAGTAAATCCCAATGATTCATAGTATAATCTCATCTCCTGTTAGCTTAACAGCTGATTGTTGTTCTATAATCATACTACAGTAGGTTGCACCAAAGTCTCTTGTTCCTTACCTTTATTTTTATTGGCTTCAGTCCTCCACAGTCCTTTTGTGGCATCAGGTGACAGACAAGAGTTTTTCTGTTTTTCCTGATCATGAATGCAAGTAACATATTTACTACTTTTTTGAGAATCTAATAAACTACATTTAAGATTTACCTTATTATCATCATTTTAATGTCGTTGAACTGTTTCCACTATGGGTGCCTTTTTAATTAGCTGTAATTCTTTGGTAATATTATTTAACATGCTAACATACTAAAATGCCAGCAGAGTAGGCATCATGGTCTATCGAGTCTAGTCGGGCCTCAGCACCCTGATTAGGTTCCATGGGTGTAGCCAGGCATACTCAAGCACTCCATGGTGTGCAATTTTATTTAAGGGATAGCAGATAGACTCTGAACTGCTTCCTTTTCCATGAAAACTAACAAAGAAAATGCTGAACTTTTCTGTAATTTTATTCATAGGCGTCAAACTAGAAGGACTGGTCACTAATACTCTCTTTTTCATCCCAAAAGGACAATACGACCTCCAGGTACTGTGATGCTTACTTCCTCAGGCCCGGTGGTGGGGGCAGGGAGCTCACGTGGGTTAGCTGCCTCGGAACCCTGCTTTGCGACCTGCTTGGGAGTTTGTGGGTACCTGTAGTGGCTTTCTTAGCTGGGCCCTTTTCAAGCATCAGGTTATGTTCACTACATGTTTTGACCTATTGGTTGTTATGTTCCATGGACACCTCTGTCTTTCAAGGTCCTTATGTGTGGTACCCGAGGGGCGGGGGGTGAGGGTTTTTTTTAATGTTTCTCCCTTTGTTTGTTTGGTTTGATGTTATTGGGTTGGCTGTTAGGGAGGTTAAGATAAATGGGGATACCTATTTCTCGCTGTTGAGGTAGTGGAAGGTTATGGTTTGGGGTGGGGACGCCCATTAGTTATGTCTTTCTGATGTGTGCGGCTTTATGCCTCTTTCTTTCCAATTTATAATGTTGTGGTGTTTCCATGTTGTTTTGGCGGATAACCGTTTTTTGTTGGTATTACAGGGGTGGTTGTGTAAGGGCGGCCGGGGTTGGGGGGGATTTGTGAGGGTGTCACCACTGATGGGTTCAAGTTGGGGGTTTTTCAGGCAGCTCTGTTTTATTATTTCGTTGTTTACCGTAGATGGCCTCAAATGGTGTTAAACTTGCCAGTTGGAATGTAACGGGCATCAGGGATTCCAAGAAAAGATCCCGTATACTGTTTAACTGTTCCCTATTGGGGGCTGATATCTTGTTCCTCCAGGAGATGCACATTACAGTTGTGGATATTAAATTGCTACAGGTTAAGGGATTTTCACAAGTCTTTGTAGCGGTTGCGTCCTCCGACGCTAGGGGGGTGTCAATTATGATTAAGAAAAATATACCTTTTATTCCGGTGAAAGTCACCCAAGACCCCGAGGGTCAGTACATTTTTGTACAGGGCTCTCTTTCTAGTTCCCCCATAATTCTCGGTTCAATCTATGGCCCGGTGGGAGGAGATGCTGGTTTGCTGGTTTTATTATGCATCTAATAGATAAATTAAGTGGGTATTTGCCAATACCCCTCATCTTGGGTGGGGACTGGAATATTGCCCCATCACAATATTTAGATAAAACCTACAGACCGTTGAGGCCCCCGACCCCTGCGCAGCTCGCCCTGCGTGATCTAGGCGGAATGTTAGGTTTGGTGGATCCTTGGAGGACTTTGTTTCCCCTTAATAGGAGTTACACCTTTTATTCCCCACTTCACAGTTCTTGGTCCAGGTTGGATTACTTTTTGGTAAGCACCTCTCTTATGGCACAGATCACCTAGGTAGGCATTGAACCTATCGTGATTTCTGACCATGCCTTAATATGGCTTCGCTCAATCCCTGCTCTTCGGGCAATGGGACACAATATGGCAACTAAATACTAGATTTTGAAGGACGAGCACCTTCACACTCAGATTAAATCCTTAATCAAAGAATACCTGGATATTAACCAGGGGTCAGTCGCCGGGTCGACATCCTTTGGTGTTCTTTAAAATGTTTTTAAGAGAACTCATCAAAATCTCCGCCAGGAGGAAGAAACTTAGGACTCAAAAGTTTCTTCTCCTAGCTGAGTCAGATTAAAGGCGGCAGAGGACTCTCTTATGTCCGATAGGTCCCTTATCGGGGTTGGAACACCTACAGAAACTTAAGAATGAAAATGAAGGATTAATCGGGAAAAGACCGAATTTGCACTACTGAAATCTAAGGCCATCTACCTAGATCAGGGGGAGAAGCCAGGTAGGCTTTTGGCTCTAAAACTTAGGGAAGTAGAAAATTCAAGGTTGGTCCCTGCTATCATGGCACAGGATGGCTCCATCAAGACAGGGCCTAGAGGCATCGTTGAGGTCTTTAGATTATTCTATCAAAATCTTTATGAGGCTAGCCCAGTCCCTCCTTCTCTCTCTGCTATTGAGGCCCTCTTTAACCCAATCTCCCTACCCAGCCTTTCCGAGGATCAAGTATCCTCTCTTTCGGCTCCCCTTTCCCTGAATGAGATTGAGGAAGTCATTCATAACCTTCCGTTAGATAAAGCCCCGGCCCTGATGGCTTACCTCCAACTTTTACAAGGCCTTTTGCAAAGAATTGGTCTCGATACTTCTGGACTTTTTCAACTATCTTCTTGCCTCGGCCCAATCGACCCTTCTCTGTTGGAAGCCATCATAATTCTGATTCCTAAAACGGATAAACCCTCTTTAGACCCGTCTAAGTTTAGACCCATTTCACTGCTGAATTGTGACATCAAAATCTTGTCCAAAATTTTGGCCCTGCGTATTAGACAGGTCTGGCAATCACTTTTGAGCAGAGAGCAAGTAGGCTTTGTGCAAGGCAAATCAGCTGCTGACCACATGAGAGTCCTCTCTTATGTTTTCCAAACAGCCCAGACCTCTCAGATCCCCATGGCTCTGGTGGCTTTAGATGCCGAGAAGGCATTTGATCAGGTAAACTGGGACTTCCTTTGGATCGTTCTGACCAGATTTGGGTTCCTGAGTAAGTTTGTTCAGTGGATTAAGGCTCTGTACAAAGTTCCTTGGCTAAAATTTACTGTAATGGCGTTTCTCATCCTGTATCCGGCTTTCTTCTGGTACGCATCAGGGCTGCCCTCTCTCCCCTTACCTTTTCAACCTTTACCTGGAACCCCTACTCCTCAATCTTAAGGCTGCCCTCGGGCTCCACGGAGTTCCAATCTCCCGACAGACCTCCACTATATCTGTTTTTGCAGATGACATTTTATTACAACTGGCCTACCCGGCCAATTCCCTACGAGTAGCCCTAGATTTAATAGAGCAATTTAGTGAGGTTTCCAACTACAAACTTAATCTGGCCAAATCAGAAATTTTTCCTCTTAATGGCCATACCTCCTATTCCAGTATGTCCCACTTCGGTATGAAGTAGACATCATCTCACCTCAAATACTTGGGTATCTACTTGGCCCGGGACCCAAACCAGATCCGGAAATTAAACCTAGATGATCTTATAGACAAAATTCACTTAGATTTGCAGAGATGGGGTAAGCTTCCATTCTCATTGGGGCCTGAATCAGTATTATTAAATGAATATTTTGCCTCGTCTGTTTTACCCCTAAGTCTATTGGACATTTGGCTACCCAAATCTTTCTTTAAGAGGCTCCAGGCAATTTTGACTCGTTTATCTGGAATAACAAATCTCCCAGGCGTGCCTTTATAAGCTCTGCCTTCCCAAAGATATGGTGGCCTCGCCTTCCCAATTTTGAATATTATCATTGGGCCAGTCACCTAGTTAAAGCTGGTAAGTGGTTGGGAGTTGGGAGGACGACTCTTACCTTTATGGCTAAGTTTAGATTTAGACCTCATTAAGCAATGTAATACTGACCCCTTGAGCCTGTTTTACTGCCACTTTTCTTCTCTTCCCGGCCCCCTCCAAGATTCGGCAGTGGGTGTTTCCGTGAAGGTGCTGAACCAATTCTACGCTACTGCCAGAATCCGATATACAAAGGATTACTTCTAAACCCCAATATTAAAATTGGTGCAAAAGTGTTACCTTTGCAGTGGCTGCCCCAAATCCAGGGACTCTCAGTGCACGACCTATATGTGCAAGGAACCCCGGCTTAATCGATGACCTCCTTTTGTATTAAAGATCCCTTCCGCATGTTCTTTAAACTATACCAGTTGCAACACCTTGTCTATAAAGAATTTGGCAATACTGCGTCTGTGTGGTTATTCAGCCCTTCCTAAGGGTAGTTAAAGAACTTAAGCCCAGACCTCGGAATTTATCTAAACTATATCTGCACCTTCTGAAGGCCATTTTCCCGACCCCTTGGCTGGCTTCAAATCCTGGTTCCCTCCCTCCCTCCCTGACCCCTCCTTCACGTGGAACCAGGTTTGGCAGGACTTGCACAAATACAATACACTGGACAAGAATAGGCTTATCCAATACTTTATAGTCAATAACATGTACATCACGCCTGTTAAAAAAGCGAAATTCACGCGCTCTAGCTCCCCTACATGCCTTAGATGTGGTGTAGACCCGGGTGATATCCCTCACATTTTCTGGTACTGCTCCAAAGTAACCCCTCTTTGGAAGGCTATTCGAGACAACTTAGACCCCATCTTAGGCCTACAGGATTTATTTACATTAGAGATTTGTATTCTGGGCATCTTTTCTGGAATCTCCGTCAGAGAGAGGAGATATCATATTGCTCTCATTTCCATGGCGGTTAAGCGATAAGTGCTTCATCACTGGTCGGATAACCTAGAAATCTCGTACATGGACTGGCTTGAGGAATTGTCCCTGTGTTTTAAAATTGTGAAACTGACTGCCAACTCCAGACGTTCTCCTTCATCCTTCCAGAAAAGATGGGGTAAACTTTATGCCCTATACCTACACTGATTGGTAGCTGTAGGTCTACTGATGCTTTTGTAGTCTGGGATCTCTTTCTCCATGGTCTCCCTGATGTACCCCTTTCCTATACATGAATCATTGCTTGTTGTTACTGCTTTTTCTTTTCTTTGGACTAGTAGCTCAGATTGAACTCTAGCCCCCTTTCTCAGGCTTGTAAGTTTCTCGCTCCCCTATCTTTTTACCTTCTGGGTTTTCCTTCTCTTTTTTTTTTCTTTCTCAGTGGTGACACCCTCTTGGGGAGGGATGGTGGGTTTGAGGGGTTTCTTGTTTTTGTTTTATCCCATGTTTTTCCATGTCTTGCACTATGCCTTGGACATTGTTACTGTTTTTGTTCCATTCCTGTTCTCTGTATGGTTGTTGTTATTGTTATTGTTCTCTTGAAATTTAATAAAAATTTCAGAATTTCAAAAAAAAAATCCCAAGGACAATACAACTTTACAGGCTCTGGGCTGGTATGTGGGTTTCTTAGGGAACAATGCATGGCAACAACCACTGTCATGAGATGCAAAAGTTGTATTTATTGTGACAAATGAGGCAGCAAACACGGTTCTGGTGTACATTTGTATATTGTCTGGCTACACCCCGGGGGGGGGTTAGCACACCCTAACAAGGGGGTAGCAGTGAGTCCACTTGGTGTGCTAATCTGAAATCCTCTGGCTACTCCCTGTTGGGTTCCATAGCCATCTTCAGGTTCCTTCATGCTTACCCTCCCCGATCCTGGCCCCCCAGGCAAACCTTCCTATGCTTTGCCCCTCACCCATGCCTGTCCCATCCTCTCTTGAACCCTTCCAACATAGCTACCTGTACCAGCTACCTGGGTAGCTCATTCCATGTTTTCACCACTCTCTCGGTGAAGTATCTTCTCCTCCTCCCCCCAAGCCTTCCACCCTCAATCTTCCAACTGTGCCCTCTGGTGACTCCACCCTTCTTCAGCCAAAGGATCCTATCTTGGTTTACCTTATTTACTCGCTTGGAGTACTTGAAGACCTCAATCATATCCCACCTGTCCCTCCTCTCCTCCATTGAGAACAGCTTGAGCTCCTCCCTGTCGCTCCTCATATGTCATAACCCCCAGTCCCGGATCATTGTGGTTGTCCTCCTCTGAACCCTCTCTAGGAGCTGGATGTCTCTCCTAGTTGCTGCCATCAGAACTGCACACAGTACTCAATGTGTGGTCTAACCAGGCCATTGTACTGCAGCAAAATCACCTCCCTGTTCCTTAGGGTAATCCCCCGGGTGATGCAACCCAGCATCCTATTTTCCCTGACTGCGGCCCTCCTGCACTGCTCTGAATTATTCATGTTGATATACACTTGGACTCCCAGGTTTTTTTTCCCTGCTGAAGCCTGCAACTCATCCCCCCTCTCGAGTGTACACATAGTTGGGGTTCCCTTACCCTAGGTGTAGCATCTTGCACTTGGAGGAGTTAAATTTCAATCTCCAGGTGCATTACCACCTTTCCAGAGTATCCAGATCCCCTTGCAGAGCCAACCTCCCCTCTCCCGCTCCACCACCGCCCCCAGCTTACAGTCATCTGCAAAAAGACTCATTTTGCACCCAATATCATCCCTGATATTGGAGATGTAGGCATTAAACAGAAGCAGCCCCAGAACTGATCCCTGAGGGACCCCACTAATGACATCCCTAGGAGATAAGACCTCCCCCTCCACCACTACCCAGTGGGTGCCCTCAGAAAGCCAATTTCCAATCCACTTAACCATCAGTGGTCCTACCCCCATCCTCCTCAGCTTCCCCAGTAGGCCCATGTGAGGGACCAAATCAAACAACTTGCTGAAATCCAGGAATAGTACATCCACCGGTCTCCCCTGATTGAGTGCTGATGTCACCCACTCTTAGAACTCCACAAGGTTAGTTTGACACAATCTACCTGGCACAAACCCAGGCTGCCAGACATCCAGGTATCACTTTTCTTCCAAGAAACCCCCAGTCTCTCCTTAAGTATGCCCTCCATTAACTTTCCCACCATCGATGTCAGACTGATGGGTCTATAGTTCCCTGGCTCTTCGGTCGAACCCGATTTATGGATGGGCACAGTGTGTGCCTACCTTCAGTCTCTGGGCACCTTCCCCATCTGCAGCGACATGTTAAAAGCTCCACCAGTGGTGCAGCCAAAACATCAGCCAGCTCCCACAGTACTCTGGGATGAATAGCTTCAGGACCCAGAGATTTGTCCTTTTTAGGGACTTGAGGGCTTCCCACACCCAGCCGATAGGGATATTAGCATCTGTCCCTCCCCCCTTCCGCAGATCCAGCCTGACACCTCCCCCTGAGACCTTCCTCACCAGTGGTCTGCTCACCAACAGGTATCCTAACAATCAGGTCTGCAGCAAGTACCCTACCAATAAGGTCTGCTGCCCCATCTGTTCCCAGCAACCCCTTATTCGGAAGTTCCCCAGCATCATCCTTAGTGAATACTGAGACAAAGTACTCATTGAGTACCTCCACCTGCTCCCCAGCCCCTTCCACCCACCCCATCTCTTCTTTTTCTTTTCATTTTTCCTGCCAACCCCTTCCTGATATTTTTCCCTTAGTTCTTTGTCATTTCTGGTATGATCACAGTATAAAATGAAAGTTTTTGATTATTTATATAATGTTGAATTTTATCAATTTTCTTCAAGTTCAATTTCAAGTTTATTGCAGGAGAGACTCCGTTGAGCAAGCTCATTCACAAGGAGGTCCTGAGGCACATACAGTTCACAATTACATAGACAGGGGATATAAAATGTAGAACAAAGAAAAAATATATAATACAAGAGGTATACACAATAGAAGTCCTTATGCTATATATGCAGTACATTCTAGCTTTAACCTTGCCCTAAATTATGCAACACATTTCAGTTTAATAAGTAGAGGGCCAGTTGGTACCTAGGAAGTTGACTTGGCATTGGGGGCCTAGTAGCACCTACATATGTCTTTTAATTTAGAGATAGCTAGTGTTTTGTAGGAGTTAATTGATATGATGCTGGTTAGCTTCAGCATGGCTTGTAGTTGGTTCCAAATGTTTGGGAGGGCATATGAGACAGCTCTTTGGCCAGCTGTGGTACGTGTCCCGGGAACATCTAGTAGGATAAGGTCAGATTTCCTTAGGGAGTAGGCACTATGTGAGATGTGTATGTGAGACGTTAAATAGACAGGCAGTTTGTGGAGTAGTAATTTGAGGGTCCAAATGCCAGCATGCAGGAGGCGTCTGGTGGCAAGAGAGGTCCACCCAACTGCTGCATAAAGATCACAGTGGTGGGTCCTGTATGCAGAGTTAGTAATGAAGCAAAGAGCATGGTGATAGAGTACGTCCAGTTTAGATAGGCTCAAGGTTGGGGAGGAGATAAAGATAATGTCTCCATAGTCAAGCAAGGAAGGAATGTTGCTTGGACAAGTCTTTTGGGGGTCGTGAGAGAAAAGAGGGTCCTATTTCTAAAGAAGAAGAAACCCAAGCATGCTTTAAGCCTCTTTGATAGATCCTCGATGTGGTCATTGAAGGAAAGCTTGTTGTCTATCCACATACCTAGATATTTAAATTTAGGTACGACTTCTAAGGGTTCACCTAGGGAGGTAACTATGAAGTTTTTAGGTGTGGTAGGTAGGGCACCAGACAAGGCAAGTCTCAAGAAAATCATTGTCTTGGATTTTTTGGCATTTAAGAGAAGCTTGGCATTGATAAGGTTACTTTCTAACTGGATAAAGTCAGCTTGGTGCTTCCCTGACTTCAGTTAAGGACGAGCCTAATGCTACAAAACCGTATCATCCGCAAAGAAATGTATGCTATAGTTCTTTATGTGGAGTCAAGGTTGTTGATGTACAAGGAAAAAGGATTGGTCCTAGGATGGATCCTAGAGGGACCTCTGGCAACTGGAAGGGGGCAGATAGTAGGCCATCAGCTTTGACTTTTTGTATCCTTCCCACAAGATAACTGTTAAACCACTGTAAGGTAAGTGGAGTGGCACCTATGTAGGCAAGACAGGTGATTAGCAGGTGATGGTCTACAGTGTCAAAGGTCTTACTGAGGTCTAGAAAGACTGCACCAGTAACCTGCTTGGTGTCCATAGCATGGATCCAGTCATTAGAGACTTTAGCCAAGGCTGAGATGGTACTGTGATTTGACCTGAAGCCAGATTGGGCCAGGTTTAGAGTGAGTGCACTTCAAGGTGATTTTTAGTTGGTTGTATATAAATTTTTCCAGCACTTTGGAGAGAATGGGCAAGACAGAGATAGGATGGTAGTTGTTTAATTCACAAGGATCTCCTGATTTGAATAAAGGAAGAACATGGGCAGATTTCCAGCAGGATGGAACAGTGGCTGTGGTAATAGACAGGTTGTCCTTATTTAGGACACGGATTTGTTTTTCTACTGTCTTCCTTGAATTGTCAGATCTACTTTATATCGTTAAGTGTTTCTAACAGTACTACATTTGCTATAGCCCAATGTGCAAGAGCCTTTAATGTATATTTTGTTAAATTGTTCAGTCATTGGTCAATTATTTCAGGCTTTAATTCAGTTTGTTCCACCTCCTTGTCCACCTGTGCAAATACTGTATTAGAAGAGCCTAATTGGTGTATTGACTCCATTGGTTCAGTCGAATACAACATTAGAGACCTAATTAATGAGTTATAGGAATTAGTGATTATATTTGAAGGGCTGAATAGCTTTAATTTTGTTTCATGTATATCTGTTGCCACTTGAGTAGTTCACTTTAGGATGTCTACCTGTTCTTTATTTTGTCAAACTGAGTTAATAGTGTCCCTTCATTTATTCCACAAGGAATACCTTTTTTGATGTATTAACTAACATATGCTAGAAAAAATCTGTGATCGGCTATTTTGACAATTTTTCAAAGTTACTTTATTTCCTCCCATTTTTTTCCCTTTTTGATATTTTGTCCACTTTTCATCAACTCTTGTTTTTCATTTAATTGCTTATGTTTCTGTTTTGGCAATTCTTCCAGGGCTATGTTAGTTTTCCGGAGTTGTTTCCAAGTTCGCTATTCAAATTTTAGTAATGGAGATTCCAAAATCTACTGGATTTTTCTTATTAATATCTGTTTAGTATTTCTGCATAACTTAATGACTTTTACTTTCTATTGGAGTGGATGAGTTATTCTAAACCCTACCATAAATATATAACCATTATTGTCTTCATCCATATTTTTGTTTATGACTTTCCCACTCTTGTATTCATCTTACAGAAGAGGAGGATATATATCTCTACTTTAAAAAATGTCCTTTCCAAAATTGTTATAAGGTTAACCCACTAATTTCTATATTCTAAAGACCTTTGCACAATACAAATTAATAACTAATAGTCCTTTGCTTACCTAGGATCAGAAATCAAGAATTACCAAAATAGATTTTATATGTACTCTAAATGCCACTCTAGAGAATTTTAGTGCATTAAATCCATTACAAAATTTTAAAATATGCTTGTATATTTCAGTAGTTCAGTATGATTCGGGAGAGAAATCAGCTGCATGCTACACATTGCTGAGGAGAAGCAGGTGAAATGCTCATCCCTCTTTTTGAACAGGTATACTACTGTTGCCTGTGTGTTACAGGGAGAGAACTTACAGATCAAATTATCTGTTTAGTCTTTGAATCAGCACCCTTTCTGGACTGTCTTGTGCTGCCGTATTGTCTGAACTATCCTTTTTGCACTCCTGTCCTGCACCCAGTGCTAGAGTCTTAAAGGTAGCAGAGCCGGCACCAGTCACCAGACAAGCAGGGCAACTCCTCAGGAGAGCTGGTTGCCATAAATATTCTATGATGTCTGTGTATAATTTTGTATTAAAAGTAAAGTTCCATTCTTCCCTTACCCATTTCCCTTACCCTTACCTCTACATTTTCTTTCCTCTGTTTCTATTCTCACTCTCGACGAACAGTCTATCAAGGCTGGAGCTGTTTATGTTGATTGAAATTTTTTAAGATATGATTTTATATCTTTGGGATGTTTTAGGCTTTAGGCTGCTGGGTGGTTTGTTTGCTAATTTTACGTGAGTACAGTATTAGAGACAGTTGTCTGCTTATAAATGTGTGTATATCCCCAGCAAGATTTGTACTTTCATATTTAAAAATTACAGCTTTTACTTTTTATTTAGTATCTTTTAATTCAATTTTCACTCATCAGACACCAGTGACCTCTAGCATAAAGCACATGTGCTGGCATCCTGGCCTCTGAAACACCATTTTTCCTTATTGTAGAGCTCAGAGAGCATGGAGAGTGTGGTGGGTATCTTAGCTTCTATTTTTAATGAAAGCCTCTTGAGCATTTCTTGTAACTGGCTGCCGGCTGTAGTTTTCTCTGGAAACTCTCTTGGGCTTTAGCTTGGGTTTGGCTGTGGAGTTGGTGAAAACATATCCACCACTGAGCTGCTTCCACAAGACAAAAGTTACAGATAACCAGTAAGCACTATTTTTATATTTATATTTTATGACTAACTTCTAAGTTGCTTAACTGCTAAGCTGCTAAGTTGCTCTCTTTATATTTAACTTTCTGCTTCTGTTTTAGAGACAATTTGGCAGCATAATCTCTGAGCATTGACTTTAATCTTTATAGAAGAACCTGATAAAGCATAGAAAACAGATAAAATCTCAAGGAGATACTGTATAAGATGCTTAATTTCCTGACTATTTTTATATTTTTATTTTTTGTTTTGCTTTGTTTAAAGCTTTGTCTAATCACTTTAGCCATCCAATTATCTACTGGGAGTTTGACATATTTCCTCAAATTGAAGCATTGTAGTCATCTAATATTTTTATCCTTTAAGATTTTGATATAATTCCTGATATCCTCTGTTAATAATATAAGCAAATTACAGTAATTGAGATATTTTTCTTGGATAATCTTAATACTACTAAAAAGTGGATAGTGGACACACGTTTATCCTAACAATAGCTTCAGAAACTTTAAGTTCTAATATTAGTGTAAAACTGATCTACATTTTTAACCACATTTTAGCCTCACCAAGAGTTGCAAACTCTTGCATATTGCACTGATAATTTAATTGATTATTTGAATTAACATGTTTAATTGTACTTTAAATAAAAGGGTTTGCCAGACTGGGCAGGAATTTAATATGGATTTTGGGATACTTAGTTAATTATCAGTTAAATATTGGTTAAATAGCACTTTATATCTTTTATACTCTATTTTACATGACATACTACAGCTTTACTCTATCTACTTCCCTTATTAGTGACAAGATCAGCTCACAAGTTTGAACCCTGTATTGCATGCTTGGATCCTGATAATTTGGAATTACCTGAAACAGGATCTTAGACTAAGGAAAATTGAGGAGCTGTGAGCATAGGAGGTTGAAAGAGATTGAAAGAGAAGGAGCCTGACTTGATGAACCAATTTAAGAACATCATACAAGAACAAACAACAAAGGAAAAAGAAACAGAAACCAGAGGGAAATAGATCAGATATTCTAGAAAAGGACAGATAATTTTTCTATTGAAACTGTAACTCTGCAATTACTGGTTTGCCTTAATTAAATTATAACATAACTTTTTTGTATTGTATCTTATATTGATCTAGGGGATTTACTGAAATAGTGAAATAGTGAAACAGAAGCAGAACAGATACTGTATTATAGGTACTACTGTCTACCTATTGCTTATAATTCAGTGTTTACAATTATTAGCAATCAAGCTTTTACTATTTTATCGGATACTGTTTTATTGCTCTGCAATTTATACTACAGATAGACTAGACTATAGATGGACTTGACACATTAAGTTATATTGTTAAACTAGACATTTATTAACCTCTTTTTAATACAGGCATATAGAGAGTAGCTTAGATAAATAATATATTGGGTGCACTCACCATTTAATATTTAGTGTGTTACTACTGCTGTTTGCTGTTTTTTGCCCACTTTAACAAAATATTTAAATAAATCAGTTCTGAGTCAAAGTTCATTTTGTCTTTGAAAATCTCTTAACGAATATTTATTGTGTATGGTACATTATTTTCCAGCCATTTAACATCATGTCTTTTTATATATCCAATGTTTCAAGGTTTGCACACCTTCATCAAGGAATAATTGCTCTGTATTAGCTGAACCAAGTGCACACAAATCTAACATTTCAAGGTTTGCATAGCTCTTCATCAGGGAATAATGACTCTAAATCAAACAGATAAATCCATTATAAATAACACATTCTTTGACTTTTATTCTATGTCTATTTCATGAATATTTAACCTTTTAAAATTTACTATTTGGAATTTGAAGTGGATAAGTCACCAAATTACCTGTATTAGCTGAACCAAGTGTACACAAATCTTAATAATCCAGTATTTTTTTCTTATTTTGTCATTTAATATATTCTTTTTCTTTTATGAGGAAATGGGGAAAAAAATCACCAATTAATTGCTTTTACTCTCTGAATCATTATCAGTTATGTTTATACTCATTTATAATATATTTCCATTATGTTCCCTTCATATTTATTTATTTATAGTAATGTGAAATTCACATTTATAAACTTTATGTTTATGTCCCCAGGCCTTGCTCCAGGAGCAAGGGTCCTCTCCTGCCACCGAGGACTCGATGCCAAGCTTTGCTTCAAGAGTTAGATGTTTTTTAGTGTGCCTTTCCTGGTGAAACAGTGCACAAATATGGTGCATCCTGCCACCTGCCACACATTTCCTGAAAGCCAACACTGGGGAGTCCTTTCCCATGTCAGCATTGTATCCCTCCCCCATTAATATGGCACACTGGGAGCCCACCCTAGCATGCCAAAATCATTGTTTAATGTTTCCAACACCAGGATGCCCACTCCTGGTGTTGCATGTGCCTCCCAGCCCAAACTCTCTGTGTTATTTGCCAACATCGGGTGCCCAATCCCCATGTAAGCATGGACTTCCCCACTGTTGTGGCACACTGAGAGCCCACCTCCATGTGCCTAAATGCCATGCTCCCCAGTGCAATCCCATCTGTGTTATTTGTTGACATCAGGGTGCTCAATCTCCATGTCAGCATGCACTCCCACAGCCACACTGTTGTGGCACACTGGGAGCCCACCCAGTGTGCCTAAATGCCATGCTCCCCAGCGCAAACCCATCTGTGTTATTTATTGACATAAGGTGCTCAATCTCCATGTCAGCATGCACTCCCACAACCACATTGTTGTGGCACACTGGGAGCCCACCCCAGTGTGCCTAAATGCCTTTAAATATTTTCCCTGTAAAATAAAGAAACCGTCCCCAAGTTTTTACATTTTTTATCTATAAACAGAAAATGGTCCATCGTTGTGTCCCCATCCCACTTCCCATCCCAACCTCCTCTGAGCACCCACCTCCACACCCCTCACCCTTACTTACCTCCAGAGGTTGGGAGCAGTGATCTTCTCTGGAACAGGAGGGTCTGTATTCTTCAAAGCCAACTACGAAATGAGGAATCTGGTAAGCTCTGTATAATGGAAGTCAATGGGGGGTCAACTTAGGTTGATATCTCAGCCATTTTAGGAATTTTGGCCCAAATTTTCAAAATAGGGTTCTTAGGACCCCACCTCATGAACATGTCACTGTCATTTCATTTCTTGGTCCCAAAGGTCATTTAGCCATCACTGTGTGGATTGACCTTTCAGGACAGATTAACAAAATGACAGTACCACTGTTCATGAGGTGATGTCCCAAAAGCCCATGCTGAAAATTTGGTGACAAAATTCCAACAAATGACCACGCTCACGGGTTTGCGTTTGATTATGTACGTACTGTGAACTTCACCAATTTTAATATTTTCACCCAGATTTTCAACATTGCCATTTTTTCACACCTCCTTATGAACAGTACATTCATTTTTCACATACTGTCCAAAATATTTTTTGCACCTTTGGGGCAGAATGGCACAGTCATTGTGGGAAATCAACTTTTGGGACAGATTAACACAATCACAGTGTCACTGTTCATGAGGGAAGATCCCAAAATGCCCATGTTGAAAATCCAGTGGAAAAATTCCAGAAACTGATTGCATTATGGGCATGTGTTGCAGTTTTATGCACGCCTAACTTCTTTACTTTTAATATTTTCACTCCAGGGTTTCAACATTGCCATTTTCACACCTCCTCATGAACAGTACAGTTGTCATTTTCAATCCTGTCAAAGTATGTTTCACACCTGTGGCACTGAATGTCACAGTCACTGTGCAAAATCACCTTCAGGATTGAGTAAAGAAATGATATTGCCACTGTTAATATGGTGGTGTCCCAAAAGCCCATATTGAAAATCTGGAGTTAAAATGCTTGGGCTATTAGGGTTTCTAATTGTCAAGCCCCACCCTGTAGAGACTGACAGGCATCAGGGTGTGACTTGGGTTCTTCAGCCATAATGCTCATGGCATTCCACCCCACCCTACAGCCATTAACAGGCATTGTGGTGTGCCTTGGGGTCTTTGGCCTTAACTTTCACCCCATTCTCCTATACTGCACCCATCTCAGCTTATTTCCTAATGGAATGGGGTGAGTGTAAGGGCCGAAACCCCAAGACACACTATGACACCTATCGGTGTCTGTGGGTTGGGGTGAGGTGGAATGCCATAAGTTTTATGGCTGATGGCTCAAAGATGCACCCCAATGCCTTTCAGTCTCTGCAGGGTGGGTGGAGATGGTGTTACTTCAATACTTCACTGCCATTCTTATTATGCATCTCTTAACTCCTGCACTACGATGCCAATGGCTGCAAGCCAATATTTGGCATTGACTAATGCTTGTTTACCTTATTCTTAGTACTTAATTCTCTTAATGTAATATTTATTTCTTATGACTGTATGTATCTATAAATCTGAATTTCTTTGCTAGCACTTCTTATACCTTTAAATGTCTTTCCCCATTCCCCTTCAACAATGGTTTAAGTAAAATAAAGACTCACCTCTGACTTTAATTTACACTGTAGTCCATTGATTTTGGACTTTCAATGTCTTTTTTGTTACCTGAGAAGAAATGTTATTTTATTCTAAACACATGTACATTGTTACAGATTCCTAAGCACATAGTGGCTTAATTACTCAATTTATAAGGGGAATTCCTTGCTTACCTTGATTGCAGTTAGCAATATTTATTCAATTTTAAATGTGCAGCCCCATGTTTTCCTTTTTATGTAGCTGTGCTAATTGCAACAACAAAAATATTTAGCTAGCTCATTTATCACTATTGTTATTCTCTTCTCCTAAATGTTTACATTCATTTTGCAAGGATTATAGGTTTACCACTGTTTCTTTTATAGCGAATACATTGACTATATGATATACTTTCTACAAGTCATTTCAGATGATAACTTTTGCATGTACCAGGGTATTCCTATCTATGGGATGACAATAGCATAATCAAAAATGCAGTCAAGGGTGGGGGGATAGTAATAATGAATTAATCAAACTACAGAACATAGTGTTTACAACAGTTAAATTATAGGACAAATTATGAACAGGTATCCAAGATACTTTGGGAAACATTACAAGACAAAATAAGGAGCATTGTGGATGAGGCAGTAGCTAGACAGTGGATAGAAGAGTGGACAGGAAATGCTTTAAAAAATAAATACCCCAAAACACCACTGTTTTACACACTGCTCAAAATCCACAAGGATCCTAGGAAACCACCAGAGTGTCCTATAATATCAGGGCAAGAATCAATATCATAACCCTTATCAATTTTTGTTGATTTACATTGTAAATCATTAGTGGAGAATTCAGTCATACTTGAGGGATTCGATCATCTGATTCAAATTCTACGAGAACAAAATGCAAATTTGACAGATTGTACAAATACTGTACCTTACTTGTTACTGTAGATGTAAAAGTCTGTATACATTAATACCACAAAGGAAGGTTTAGCATTAGTAGAAGCCCTATATGAGAGGGAAGATATGAAGCCACCAGATTAATTTTTGTTAAGACTAGCAGAAATTGTATTGGAAAATTTTTTTTTCAAGTTTGTGAACTTAATGTTTTGACAGAAACAAGGTACAGTGATGGGAGCCATCATGGCCACTACATATGATAATATTTTTATGATAGAATTTGAGAAAAAGTTTAGCTTAGATTGTAACACAAATGAACACAAAGATAACATTTTAATGTGGGAGTGCTTTATAGATATTTTTTTTCCTGAGGAAAGGGAGAAGAAACTGAGTTGTTTGATTTTTTCAGTTATATGAACAATTGTCAAAGAGAATTGCAATTCACAATAGAATATGATGAGAAAACAATTTCTTTCTTAGATTTAACAGCTGAAAAAGATGGGAACATGTGAACCACCGATCTATATACTAATGGTATAGCTAGTAATACCCTGCTACATGCAAAAAGTTATCTCCAAAACAACTTGTAGAAAGTATGCCATATAGTCAATTTATTTGCTATAAAAGAAACAGTGGTAATCAGGAAAATATGAGAGAAACAAAGATGAGTTAATTAAAAGATTCAAAGAGAGAGGATATGATTACAGAACTATAAAACAAGCAGAGAACAAAGCAGAAATATGACAGAGAGAGGATTTATTACAAAAAAAGACTGAAGAGAGACTGAATAAAATCTCAGTGATTACAACATAGAGTGACCAATTGTATAGAATAAAAACACCATTTGAAATAATTGGCACAAACTACAAAGCAGTGAAGCAGGTCAGAAAGCTTGAGACAAAACCATGGATAACAGCTAAAAACAATCAGCATAAAACCAAAAGTCATGAAAACCCAACACTGGAATCCCCCACCACCACCACCACAAAAAGTAACAAGAACAAGGATGGAACCCATGGGATTTTATAGTTGTGAAAAATGTGTCCATTGTTCTTGGGCCAAAAGAGCTAAAGAGGTCTGCAACTCAAACAGGGATGAGAAAATTTTGATACAAGATTTGATAATATGTTACAGTGACCATGTGGTTTATATAATAAAATGCCCATGCAGGGTTATTTATATTGGAAAAACAACACAAACACTTAAGAATAGAATAAGTCAGCACAAGAGTGCAATTAGAACAAAAGATGAGAAGTCAGCAGTAGCACGTCATTTTAATGAGGCCAAGCATAATATCAGCACACTGAGATTTATGGGCTGTGAAAAAGACAAGAAACTGGACAGAGATGGGACTGAAACATGATATTAATTACAAGAGAGGATGGTGGATAGATAGGATGGGTTGCTTAAATCAAAGACATGGTATAAATGAAGAAATAGATTGTACAGGGTTCATGTTCATAAACTGATCCTCAATCAGAAGAAGACAAAATCCATGATGTTCTGCAGCCACCACAACAAAAACAAGCACTACCAACTCCATAAAACTAAACAAGGAGTCACGTTGGAACAAACTCAATCTTTCAAGTACCTTGGCATCACCCTTGACTTCCATCTCACCTATGCTGTCCACATTAAAAATGTGGCAAAGGCCACTAATACTCGACTGGGACTACTGTTCTGTCATTGGAAACACTTAATCTCTGATGCCCTGTCTATTGCTGTCCAAAGCTCAGTCGTTAGTATTATCAACTACGGTTTTATCATCTATGTCTCTGCCACCGCCACCTCCCTCAAATGTCTAGCTATCTCCCTAAATAAAGCCTGTTGACTCATCACTGGATCACACCATCTCACTCACACTTGTGACCTCTACTCCCAGACCAAGTGGCTGCAACTTCACAGTAGAATAAAATATCAAATCTGCATTACGGCCAAGAAATAACGATGGGTCTTGCTCCACCCGGAGTCTGTGCTCTCTCACACCCAGATCCAGCGACTCCAATATAAGGAGGTCCAAGCAACACTCACTACAATCCTGAGGTGCCATATGACTCAAGGTCAAAGATCATTTGCCTACAGGGCACCCAACTGGCTTAACTCCCTTAGTAATGACATCTCTGCTGCACCGACACTTGGAGCTTTCAAGACCAGACTTAGACTTTTGCTACTTGCCTCCAGCTCCTGTGACTGCTCACCCAATTAGCCCACCATCCTCCTGCCTTTGCTGCCACAACAAGCACTCTGGTCTTAATGCTGCCACCTAACCTAGCACTTTAACTGTCTGTCCTTGACAAGGCCCATTGACTGCCTGCCCTCTTCCTCCCGCCTCCCTCCTAACTACTCCTACCCACTTTTCTCCACCCTTTATCTCAAAACTCTCTGCTCTCCCTCCTCCTACACCTTCTTACCTCACTCCTCTTACTCCATAATCCTCTACCCTAACTGTATTTGCACATTTTTCAAATGTTTAATGATAATTTACTGTCTTATAATGTATACTGTACCATCTGACGTGGAACCTTTGTAAAAGAGCCTCAGCTCAAAGGTATTGTGTTAATCCTAGACTTAAATAAATAAATAAATCAAATGTAGATCCTAATTTGAGAACAAAATGATAAAATAAATATAGATCCGGGGTTGCATGAAACCAAAAGTAATGAACTAATAACAATAGCTAGAAGAATTAATGTTTCAAAAAGAATATCAGTCTCTCAAAATATTTATTTATTGAAATTTGTTGACCCAGTAGGCACACTGAGCCTAGAAGTCCCTTTTCAGGGGCAACTGGGTGTACAGATGGTAATCAACTAAAATTGAACCAGATTAAGCTGTTGGTGATATTTTTAGTGAATGGGGGAAATTTGGCCAGGACAGTGGGGAAATTCCCCTACTCGTCAGTAGGGAGGCTTGTGGCATGACAGTGTTAGGACCAGATTTTGAAATGGAGGAGAAGAGACAGGTTGTGGCTGAGCTACCTGGTGTGACAGAAAAGAACCTGTAATGGAAGAAAAGCTTCAAAAGAGGAGGAGTGTGAATTGGCTCCAATGTCCAAAAATTCAGAGGAAGGTACCTCTGACATTCAGGATGCAGAGGATGTGCTTGAAATCAGAGAAGTAATGCTTACTGCCTCAGATCAAGGCAATGACATGGCAATGGCCCAACTGGGGCTAATTTTAGAAGAAAAAGACTTACAGTGGAGTGCATTCTTGTGAAAGATGATGACAGGAAGATGGAAGAATGAAGGAAAGATCCCATGAGGAGAGACAACTCGGAACCAGAAGTCAGTGGGAGGGCCTGGGAGGAAGATGGAACCAAAGGCAGGAAGGAAATGAGCTGACCCTCAACTGAGGTTGCACAAGGTGTTAGAACCAAGCTGCAGGTCGAACATTCGTCTGCCTGCAGAGAAAAGTATTTCAGGAGAATGGACTCCTGGAACTGCACTGCAAGAGGCTGGATGGAAGCAAGGCCCCAACGGGAGATGGCTACCAGAGTCAGACTGGATGAACTTTACCCATAATGGTAAGACTTCGGGGCTATTGTGGTAAATACAAATACAGAAGGAAAAGATAAAAATGTTTTAAAAGAGCTGTATAACTTTTAAGGAAATGAGCAGCAAAAAAAGAAAGAGGGGGAAGAGATGGTCTAAACAAAGGTTTTTTTTTCAAGAGAAAGGGGCAACACCTGAGGAAAGTAATACAGGGAAAAGGCTCAAAAGGAACAGGGAGGAACCCTTTCAGAGTGAGGGAGGAATGTCTAGCACAAGTAAAGAGAAACAGAATAATGGTATTATCTTAAATAAAAACATATTCGGAGGCTCTCTAGAGCAAATATACTAGAAAAAAGGCTAGGAGAATGTAGGGACAGAGGATTCCCCCCACCACCTTGGGAAGAGGAAGAGGAAGAGGTAGGCCCTCAGTATCAGCAAGTTATATTGACCCTACTCTGAGGAGATTTGCAGTTCCTCTGAGGTATAAAGGGGGTTGGAAATATTTCTAGGCAGGCTATATGTAGGCAGGTTATTACTTAAAGAATCAATGAGATTTATTGCATCAGAAATATATGCCCTGATACATATTTCAGGTGAAGATGTCTTTGGCATAAGTTTCAGGTCCATGAGAGGACTGGAAAGATGCTGGTCCAAGCACAATCAAGTAAAAACTTCTCCCATATGGACCCTTTTGTGACTATCTCACTAACTAAGCCCACTATTAAAATAATAATAGTAATGTTTTGTAATGAATGTGTACATGTGGGGTTATAGTTCAGTGATTAAATAAGAAATGCATGGTATTAGGCCCTCCAGAGACTATAATTGACACAGAATATTTGTGGATGGAGGGTGACATTTTAAAATAAAATTGCATCAGAGGAAGGAATAGCTCACATCCCCAACAGTTTTTTTCCTGGAAGGGATAGAGGAGTTGTATTTACCCTGGTCAGCCCAAGGCATGCTACAGATTTGGGTTGAGGTTCCACTTGTCAAATGTATGTGACACAGTGAGATATGGTCTCTGTGGGGAAATAGGCCATAGTAATACTCACGGTAAGAATCACATTCAGTGTAACTTATGTGAAGAATACAGAGCACTTATATCAGAACTGCCCATGGGCTACATGCAATAATGCTAGGAGCATGAATCCTGAGGATTTGATTACAAAAGTGCAGCAGGCTGGATCAGCCAGAGAGCCAACAGCCCCACCAGAGACAGAGGAATGACCTGGGAGTTGGGAAACCACACTCCATGAACCACATGGGCAAGAACCAGAACCTGTTTTGGTACAGGAAGGAAATACAGGGGAAACAGGAAAGGACCTCTTGGTTAGGATAATGGCTAAGGCAGAAAAAGGAAAGAATACAGAGACAGAGAGAGAGTTCACAATTACATAGACAGGGGATATAAAATGTAGAACAAAGAAAAATATATAATACAAGAGGTATACACAATAGAAGTCCTTATGCTATATATGCAGTACATTCCAGCTTTAACCTTGCCCTAAATTATGCAACACATTTCAGTTTAATAAGTAGAGGGCCAGTTGGTACCTAGGAAGTTGACTTGGCATTGGGGGCCTAGTAGCACCTACATATGTCTTTTAATTTAGAGATAGCTAGTGTTTTGTAGGAGTTAATTGATATGATGCTGGTTAGCTTCAGCATGGCTTGTAGTTGGTTCCAAATGTTTGGGAGGGCATATGAGACAGCTCTTTGGCCAGCTGTGGTACGTGTCCCGGGAACATCTAGTAGGATAAGGTCAGATTTCTTAGGGAGTAGGCGCTATGTGAGATGTGTATGAGACGTTAAATAGACAGGCAGTTTGTGGAGTAGTAATTTGAGGGTCCAAATGCCAGCATGCAGGAGGCGTCTAGTGGCAAGAGAGGTCCACCCAACTGCTGCATAAAGATCACAGTGGTGGGTCCTGTATGCAGAGTTAGTAATGAAGCAAAGAGCATGGTGATAGAGTACGTCCAGTTTAGATAGGCTCAAGGTTGGGGAGGAGATAAAGATAATGTCTCCATAGTCAAGCAAGGGAAGGAATGTTGCTTGGACAAGTCTTTTGGGGTCGCGAGAGAAAAGAGGGTCCTATTTCTAAAGAAGAAGAAACCCAAGCATGCTTTTAAGCCTCTTTGATAGATCCTCGATGTGGTCATTGAAGGAAAGCTTGTTGTCTATCCACATACCTAGATATTTAAATTTAGGTACGACTTCTAAGGGTTCACCTAGGGAGGTAACTATGAAGTTTTTAGGTGTGGTAGGTAGGGCACCAGACAAGGCAAGTCTCAAGAAAATCATTGTCTTGGATTTTTTGGCATTTAAGAGAAGCTTGGCATTGATAAGGTTACTTTCTAACTGGATAAAGTCAGCTTGGAGTGCTTCCCTGACTTCAGTTAAGGACGAGCCTAATGCGTACAAAACCGTATCATCCGCAAAGAAATGTATGCTATAGTTCTTTATGTGGGAGTCAAGGTTGTTGATGTACAAGGAAAAAAGGATTGGTCCTAGGATGGATCCTAGAGGGACTCTCTGGCAACTGGAAGGGGGCAGATAGTAGGCCATCAGCTTTGACTTTTGTATCCTTCCCACAAGATAACTGTTAAACCACTGTAAGGTAAGTGGAGTGGCACCTATGTAGGCAAGACAGGTGATTAGCAGGTGATGGTCTACAGTGTCAAAGGTCTTACTGAGGTCTAGAAAGACTGCCAGTAACCTGCTTGGTGTCCATAGCATGGATCCAGTCATTAGAGACTTTAGCCAAGGCTGAGATGGTACTGTGATTTGACCTGAAGCCAGATTGGGCCAGGTTTAGGAGTGAGTGCACTTCAAGGTGATTTTTTAGTTGGTTGTATATAAATTTTTCCAGCACTTTGGAGAGAATGGGCAAGACAGAGATAGGATGGTAGTTGTTTAATTCACAAGGATCTCCTGATTTGAATAAAGGAAGAACATGGGCAGATTTCCAGCAGGATGGAACAGTGGCTGTGGTAATAGACAGGTTGTCCTTATTTAGACACGGATTTGTTTTTCTACTGTCTTCCTTGAATTGTCAGATCTACTTCATATCATTAAGTGTTTCTAACAGTACTACATTTGCCATAGCCCAATGTGCAAGAGCCTTTAATGTATATTTTGTTAAATTGTTCAGTCATTGGTCAATTATTTCAGGCTTTAATTCAGTTTGTTCCACCTCCTTGTCCACCTGTGCAAATACTGTATTAGAAGAGCCTAATTGGTGTATTGACTCCATTGGTTCAGTCGAATACAACATTAGAGACCTAATTAATGAGTTATAGGAATTAGTGATTATATTTGAAGGGCTGAATAGCTCTAATTTTGTTTCATGTATATCTGTTGCCACTTGAGTAGTTCACTTTAGGATGTCTACCTGTTCTTTATTTTGTCAAACTGAGTTAATAGTGTCCCCTTCATTTATTCCACAAGGAATACCTTTTTTTGATGTATTAACTAACATATGCTAGAAAAAATCTGTGATCGGCTATTTTTGACAATTTTTCAAAGTTACTTTATTTCCCTCCCATTTTTTTCCCCTTTTTTGATATTTTGTCCACTTTTCATCAACTCTTGTTTTTCATTTAATTGCTTATGTTTCTGTTTTGGCAATTCTTCCAGGGCTATGTTAGTTTTCCGGGAGTTGTTTCCAAGTTCGCTATTCAAATTCTTAGTAATGGAGATTCCAAAATCTACTGGATTTTTCTTATTAATATCTGTTTAGTATTTCTGCATAACTTAATGACTTTTTACTTTCTATTGGAGTGGATGAGTTATTCTAAACCCTACCATAAATATATAACCATTATTGTCTTCATCCATATTTTTGTTTATGACTTTCCCACTTCTTGTATTCATCTTACAGAAGAGGGAGGATATATATCTCTACTTTAAAAAAATGTCCTTTCCAAAATTGTTATAAGGTTAACCCACTAATTCTCTATATTCTAAAGACCTTTTGCACAATACAAATTAATAACTAATAGTCCTTTGCTTACCTAGGATCAGAAATCACAGAATTACCAAAATAGATTTTATATGTACTCTAAATGCCACTCTAGAGAATTTTAGCATTAAATCCATTACAAAATTTTAAAATATGCTTGTATATTTCAGTAGTTCAGTATGATTGGGAGAGAAATCAGCTGCATGCTACACATTGCTGAGGAGAAGCAGGTGAAATGCTCATCCTCTTTTGAACAGGTATACTACTGTTGCCTGTGTGTTACAGGGAGAGAACTTACAGATCAAATTATCTGTTTAGTCTTTGAATCAGCACCCTTTCTGGACTGTCTTGTGCTGCCGATTGTCTGAACTATCCTTTTGCACTCCTGTCCTGCACCCAGTGCTAGAGTCTTAAAGGTAGCAGAGCTGGCACCAGTCACCAGACATGAGAGGCAACTCCTCATGGAGAGCTGGTTGCCATAAATATTCTATGATGTCTGTGTATAATTTTGTATTAAAAGTAAAGTTCCATTCTTCCCTTACCCATTTCCCTTACCCTTACCCTTACACATTTTTCTTTCCTCTTGTTTCTATTCTCACTCTCGACGAACAATCTATCAAGGCTGGAGCTGTTTATGTTGATTGAAATTTTTTTAAGATATGATTTTTATATCTTTGGGATGTTTTTAGGCTTTAGGCTGCTGGGTGGTTTGTTTGCTAATTTTTACGTGGAGTACAGTATTAGAGACAGTTGTCTGCTTATAAATGTGTGTATATCCCCCAGCAAGATTTGTACTTTCATATTTAAAAATTACAGCTTTTTACTTTTTATTTAGTATCTTTTAATTCAATTTTCACTCATCAGACACCACGTGACCCTCTAGCATAAAGCACATGTGCTGGCATCCTGGCCTCTGAAACACCATTTTTCCTTATTGTAGAGCTCAGACATGGAGAGTGTGGTGGGCATCTTAGCTTCTATTTTTAATGAAAGCCCTCTTGAGCATTTCTTGTAACTGGCTGCCGCTGTAGTTTTTCTCTGGAAACTCTCTTGGGGCTTTAGCTTGGTTTGGCTGTGGAGTTGGTGAAAACATATCCACCACTGAGCTGCTTCCACAAGACAAAAGTTACAGATAACCAGTAAGCACTATTTTTATATTTATATTTTATGACTAACTTCTAAGTTGCTTAACTGCTAAGCTGCTAAGTTGCTCTCTTTATATTTAACTTTCTGCTTCTGTTTTAGAGACAATTTGGCAGCATAATCTCTGAGCATTGACTTTAATCTTTATAGAAGAACCTGATAAAGCATAGAAAACAGATAAAATCTCAAGGGAGATACTGTATAAGATGTGCTTAATTTCCTGACTATTTTTTTATATTTTTAATTTTTTTGTTTTGCTTTGTTTAAAGCTTTGTCTAATCACTTTAGCCATCCAATTATCTACTGGAGTTTGACATATTTCCTCAAATTGAAGCATTGTAGTCATCTAATATTTTTATCCTTTAAGATTTTGATATAATTCCTGATATCCTCTGTTAATAATATAAGCAAATTACAGTAATTGAGATATTTTTCTTGGATAATCTTAATACTACTAAAAAGTGGATAGTGGACACACGTTTATCCTAACAATAGCTTCAGAAACTTTAAGTTCTAATATTAGTGTAAAACTGATCTACATTTTTAACCACATTTTAGCCTCACCAAGAGTTGCAAACTCTGCATATTGCACTGATAATTTAATTGATTATTTGAATTAACATGTTTAATTGTACTTTAAATAAAAGGTTTGCCAGACTGGGCAGGAATTTAATATGGATTTTGGGATACTTAGTTAATTATCAGTTAAATATTGGTTAAATAGCACTTTATATCTTTTATACTCTATTTTACATGACATACTACAGCTTTACTCTATCTACTTCCCTTATTAGTGACAAGATCAGCTCACAAGTTTGAACCCTGTATTGCATGCTTGGATCCTGATAATTTGGAATTACCTGAAACAGGATCTTAGACTAAGGAAAATTGAGGAGCTGTGAGCATAGGAGGTTGAAAGAGATTGAAAGAGAAGGAGCCTGACTTGATGAACCAATTTAAGAACATCATACAAGAACAAACAACAAAGGAAAAGAAACAGAAACCAGAGGGAAATAGATCAGATATTCTAGAAAAGGACAGATAATTTTTCTATTGAAACTGTAACTCTGCAATTACTGGTTTGCCTTAATTAAATTATAACATAACTTTTTTGTATTGTATCTTATATTGATCTAGGGGATTTACTGAAATAGTGAAATAGTGAAACAGAAGCAGAACAGATACTGTATTATAGGTACTACCTGTCTACCTATTGCTTATAATTCAGTGTTTACAATTATTAGCAATCAAGCTTTTACTATTTTATCGGATACTGTTTTATTGCTCTGCAATTTATACTACAGATAGACTAGACTATAGATGGACTTGACACATTAAGTTATATTGTTAAACTAGACATTTATTAACCTCTTTTTAATACAGGCATATAGAGAGTAGCTTAGATAAATAATATATTGGGTGCACTCACCATTTAATATTTAGTGTGTTACTACTGCTGTTTGCTGTTTTTTGCCCACTTTAACAAAATATTTAAATAAATCAGTTCTGAGTCAAAAAGTTCATTTTGTCTTTGAAAATCTCTTAACGAATATTTATTGTGTATGGTACATTATTTTCCAGCCATTTAACATCATGTCTTTTTTATATATCCAATGTTTCAAGGTTTGCACACCTCTTCATCAAGGAATAATTGCTCTGTATTAGCTGAACCAAGTGCACACAAATCTAACATTTCAAGGTTTGCATAGCTCTTCATCAGGGAATAATGACTCTAAATCAAACAGATAAATCCATTATAAATAACACATTCTTTGACTTTTATTCTATGTCTATTTCATGAATATTTAACCTTTTAAAAATTTACTATTTGAATTTGAAGTGGATAAGTCACCAAATTACCTGTATTAGCTGAACCAAGTGTACACAAATCTTAATAATCCAGTATTTTTTTCTTATTTTGTCATTTAATATATTCTTTTCTTTATGAGGAAATGGGGAGAAAAAATCACCCAATTAATTGCTTTTACTCTCTGAATCATTATCAGTTATGTTTATACTCATTTATAATATATTTCCATTATGTTCCCTTCATATTTATTTATTTATAGTAATGTGAAATTCACATTTATAAACTTTATGTTTATGTCCCCAGGCCTTGCTCCAGGAGCAAGCGGTCCTCTCCTGCCACCGAGGACTCGATGCCAAGCTTTGCTTCAAGAGTTAGATGTTTCTTTAGTGTGCCTTTCCTGGTGAAACAGTGCACAAATATGGTGCATCCTGCCACCTGCCACACATTTCCTGAAAGCCAACACTGGGGAGTCCTTTCCCATGTCAGCATGTATCCCTCCCCATTAATATGGCACACTGGGAGCCCACCCTAGCATGCCAAAATCATTGTTTAATGTTTCCAACACCAGGATGCCCACTCCTGGTGTTGCATGTGCCTCCCAGCCCAAACCTCTCTGTGTTATTTGCCAACATCGGGGTGCCCAATCCCCATGTAAGCATGGACTTCCCCCACTGTTGTGGCACACTGAGAGCCCACCTCCATGTGCCTAAATGCCATGCTCCCCCAGTGCAATCCCATCTGTGTTATTTGTTGACATCAGGGTGCTCAATCTCCATGTCAGCATGCACTCCCACAGCCACACTGTTGTGGCACACTGGGAGCCCACCCCAGTGTGCCTAAATGCCATGCTCCCCAGCGCAAACCCATCTGTGTTATTTATTGACATATGGTGCTCAATCTCCATGTCAGCATGCACTCCCACAACCACATTGTTGTGGCACACTGGGAGCCCCACCCAGTGTGCCTAAATGCCTTTAAATATTTTCCCTGTAAAATAAAGAAACCGTCCCAATGCTTTTTACATTTTTTATCTATAAACAGAAAATGGTCCATCGTTGTGTCCCCATCCCACTTCCCATCCCAACCCTCCCTCTGAGCACCCACCTCCCCACACCCCCACACCCCGTACTTACCTCCAGAGGTTGGGAGCAGTGATCTTCTCTGGAACAGGAGGGGTCTGTATTCTTCAAAGCCAAACTACGAAATGAGGAATCTGGTAAGCTCTGTATAATGGAAGTCAATGGGGGGGGTCAACTTAGGTTGATATCTCAGCCATTTTTAGGAATTTTGGCCCAAATTTTCAAAATAGGGTTCTTAGGACCCCACCTCATGAACATGTCACTGTCATTTCATTTCTTGGTCCCAAAAGGTCATTTAGCCATCACTGTGTGGATTGACCTTTCAGGACAGATTAACAAAATGACAGTACCACTGTTCATGAGGTGATGTCCCAAAAAGCCCATGCTGAAAATTTGGTGACAAAATTCCAATAAATGACCACGCGCTGTTGCGCCGACATGTACGTACTGTGAATCTCACCAATTTTAATATTTTCACCCAGATTTTCAACATTGCCATTTTTTCACACCTCCTTATGAACAGTACAGCTTTCATTTTTCACATACTGTCCAAAATATTTTTTGCACCTTTGGGGCAGAATGGCACAGTCATTGTGGGAAATCAACTTTTGGGACAGATTAACACAATCACAGTGTCACTGTTCATGAGGAAGATCCCAAAATGCCCATGTTGAAAATCCAGTGGAAAATTCCAGAAACTGATTAGATATGGGCATGTGTTGCAGTTTTATGCACGCTCTTAACTTTGCCAACTTTTAATATTTTCACTCCAGGGTTTCAACATTGCCATTTTCACACCTCCTCATGAACAGTACAGCTGTCATTTTTCAATCCTGTCAAAAGTATGTTTCCACACCTGTGGCACTGAATGTCACAGTCACTGTGCAAAATCACCTTTCAGGATTGAGTAAAGAAATGATATTGCCACTGTTAATATGGTGGTGTCCCAAAAAGCCCATATTGAAAATCTGGAGTTAAAATGCTTGGGCCATTAGGGTTTCTAATTGTCAAGCCCCACCCTGTAGAGACTGACAGGCATCAGGGGTGTGACTTGGGTTCTTCAGCCATAATGCTCATGGCATTCCACCCCCACCCTACAGCCATTAACAGGCATTGTGGTGTGCCTTGGGGTCTTTGGCCTTAACTTTCACCCCATTCTCCTATACTGCACCCATCTCAGCTTATTTCCTAATGGAATGGGGTGAGTGTAAGGGCGGAAAACCCCAAAGCACACTATGACACCTATCGGTGTCTGTGGGTTGGGGTGAGGTGGAATGCCATAAGCTTTATGGCTGATGGCTCAAAGATGCACCCCAATGCCTTTCAGTCTCTGCAGGGTGGGGTGGAGATGGTGTTACTTCAATACTTCACTGCCATTCTTATTATGCATCTCTAACTCCTGCACTACTGATGCCAATGGCTGCAAGCCAATATTTGGCATTGACTAATGCTTGTTTACCTTATTCTTAGTACTTAATTCTCTTAATGTAATATTTATTTCTTATGACTGTATGTATCTATAAATCTGAATTTCTTTGCTAGCACTTTATACCTTTAAATGTCTTTCCCCATTCCCCTTTCAACAATGGTTTAAGTAAAATAAAGACTCACCTCTGACTTTAATTTACACTGTAGTCCATTGATTTTGACTTTCAATGTCTTTTTGTTACCTGAGAAGAAATGTTAGTTTTTCTGGAAACTCTCTTGGGCTTTAGCTTGGGTTTATTGTGGAGTTGGTGGAAACATATCCACCACTGAGCTGCTTCCACAAGACAAAAGTTACAGATAACCAGTAAGCACTATTTTATATTTATATTTTATGACTAACTTCTAAGTTGCTTAACTGCTAAGCTGCTAAGTTGCTCTTTTATATTTAACTTTCTGCTTCTGTTTTAGAGACAATTTGGCAGCATAATCTCTGAGCATTGACTTTAATCTTTATAGAAGAACCTGATAAAGCATAGAAAACAGATAAAATCTCAAGGGAGATACTGTATAAGATGTGCTTAATTTCCTGACTATTTTTTTATATTTTTTATTTTTTTGTTTTGCTTTGTTTAAAGCTTTGTCTAATCACTTTAGCCATCCAATTATCTACTGGGAGTTTGACATATTTCCTCAAATTGAAGCATTGTAGTCATCTAATATTTTTATCCTTTAAGATTTTGATATAATTCCTGATATCCTCTTTAGTTAATAATATAAGCAAATTACAGTAATTGAGATATTTTCTTGGATAATCTTAATACTACTAAAAGTGGATAGTGGACACACGTTTATCCTAACAATAGCTTCAGAAACTTTAAGTTCTAATATTAGTGTAAACTGATCTACATTTTAACCACATTTTAGCCTTCACCAAGAGTTGCAAACTCTTGCATATTGCACTGATAATTTAATTGATTATTTGAATTAACATGTTTAATTGTACTTTAAATAAAAGGTTTGCCAGACTGGGCAGGAATTTAATATGGATTTTGGGATACTTAGTTAATTATCAGTTAAATATTGGTTAAATAGCACTTTATATCTTTTATACTCTATTTTACATGACATACTACAGCTTTACTCTATCTACTTCCTTATTAGTGACAAGATCAGCTCACAAGTTTGAACCCTGTATTGCATGCTTGGATCCTGATAATTTGGAATTACCTGAAACAGGATCTTAGACTAAGGAAATTGAGGAGCTGTGAGCATAGGAGGTTGAAAGAGATTGAAAGAGAAGGAGCCTGACTTGATGAACCAATTTAAGAACATCATACAAGAACAAACAACAAAGGAAAAAGAAACAGAAACCAGAGGGAAATAGATCAGATATTCTAGAAAAGGACAGATAATTTTTCTATTGAAACTGTAACTCTGCAATTACTGGTTTGCCTTAATTAAATTATAACATAACTTTTTTGTATTGTATCTTATATTGATCTAGGGATTTACTGAAATAGTGAAATAGTGAAACAGAAGCAGAACAGATACTGTATTATAGGTACTACTTGTCTACCTATTGCTTATAATTCAGTGTTTACAATTATTAGCAATCAAGCTTTTACTATTTTATCGGATACTGTTTTATTGCTCTGCAATTTATACTACAGATAGACTAGACTATAGATGGACTTGACACATTAAGTTATATTGTTAAACTAGACATTTATTAACCTCTTTTTAATACAGGCATATAGAGAGTAGCTTAGATAAATAATATATTGGGTGCACTCACCATTTAATATTTAGTGTGTTACTACTGCTGTTTGCTGTTTTTTGCCCACTTTAACAAAATATTTAAATAAATCAGTTCTGAGTCAAAAGTTCATTTTGTCTTTGAAAATCTCTTAACGAATATTTATTGTGTATGGTACATTATTTTCCAGCCATTTAACATCATGTCTTTTTATATATCCAATGTTTCAAGGTTTGCACACCCTTCATCAAGGAATAATTGCTCTGTATTAGCTGAACCAAGTGCACACAATCTAACATTTCAAGGTTTGCATAGCTCTTCATCAGGGAATAATGACTCTAAATCAAACAGATAAATCCATTATAAATAACACATTCTTTGACTTTTTATTCTATGTCTATTTCATGAATATTTAACCTTTTTAAAAATTTACTATTTGGAATTTGAAGTGGATAAGTCACCAAATTACCTGTATTAGCTGAACCAAGTGTACACAAATCTTAATAATCCAGTATTTTTTTTCTTATTTTGTCATTTAATATATTCTTCTTTCTTTTATGAGGAAATGGGGAGAAAAAAAATCACCCAATTAATTGCTTTTACTCTCTGAATCATTATCAGTTATGTTTATACTCATTTATAATATATTTCCATTATGTTCCCCTTCATATTTATTTATTTATAGTAATGTGAAATTCACATTTATAAACTTTATGTTTATGTCCCCAGGCCTTGCTCCAGGAGCAAGCGGTCCTCTCCTGCCACCGAGGACTCGATGCCAAGCTTTGCTTCAAGAGTTAGATGTTTCTTTAGTGTGCCTTTCCTGGTGAAACAGTGCAATAAATATGGTGCATCCTGCCACCTGCCACACATTTCCTGGAAAGCCAACACTGGGGAGTCCTTTCCCCATGTCAGCATGTATCCCCTTCCCCCCATTAATATGGCACACTGGGAGCCCACCCTAGCATGCCAAAATCATTGTTTAATGTTTCCAACACCAGGATGCCCACTCCTGGTGTTGCATGTGCCCTCCCAGCCCAAACCTCTCTGTGTTATTTGCCAACATCGGGGTGCCCAATCCCCATGTAAGCATGGACTTCCCCCACTGTTGTGGCACACTGAGAGCCCACCTCCATGTGCCTAAATGCCATGCTCCCCCAGTGCAATCCCATCTGTGTTATTTGTTGACATCAGGGTGCTCAATCTCCATGTCAGCATGCACTCCCACAGCCACACTGTTGTGGCACACTGGGAGCCCACCCCAGTGTGCCTAAATGCCATGCTCCCCCAGCGCAAACCCATCTGTGTTATTTATTGACATAAGGTGCTCAATCTCCATGTCAGCATGCACTCCCACAACCACATTGTTGTGGCACACTGGGAGCCCACCCCAGTGTGCCTAAATGCCTTTAAATATTTTCCCTGTAAAATAAAGAAACCGGTCCCCAAGTTTTTACATTTTTTATCTATAAACAGAAAATGGTCCATTGTTGTGTCCCATCCCACTTCCATCCCAACCCTCCCTCTGAGCACCCACCTCCCACACCCCTCACCCCTTACTTACCTCCAGAGGTTGGGAGCAGTGATCTTCTCTGGAACAGGAGGGGTCTGTATTCTTCAAAGCCAAACTACGAAATGAGGAATCTGGTAAGCTCTGTATAATGGAAGTCAATGGGGGGGGTCAACTTAGGTTGATATCTCAGCCATTTTTAGGAATTTTGGCCCAAATTTTCAAAATAGGGTTCTTAGGACCCCACCTCATGAACATGTCACTGTCATTTCATTTCTTGGTCCCAAAAGGTCATTTAGCCATCACTGTGTGGATTGACCTTTCAGGACAGATTAACAAATGACAGTACCACTGTTCATGAGGTGATGTCCCAAAAGCCCATGCTGAAAATTTGGTGACAAAATTCCAATAAATGACCACGCACGGGTTTGCGTCGACATGTACGTACTGTGAATTCACCAATTTTAATATTTTCACCCAGATTTTCAACATTGCCATTTTTTCACACCTCCTTATGAACAGTACAGCTTTCATTTTCACATACTGTCCAAAATATTTTTGCACCTTTGGGGCAGAATGGCACAGTCATTGTGGGAAATCAACTTTGGGACAGATTAACACAATCACAGTGTCACTGTTCATGAGGGAAGATCCCAAAATGCCCATGTTGAAAATCCAGTGGAAAAATTCCAGAAACTGATTGCATATGGGCATGTGTTGCAGTTTTATGCACGCTCTTAACTTTGCTAACTTTTAATATTTTCACTCCAGGGTTTCAACATTGCCATTTTCACACCTCCTCATGAACAGTACAGTTGTCATTTTCAATCCTGTCAAAGTATGTTTCCACACCTGTGGCACTGAATGTCAAGTCACTGTGCAAAATCACCTTTCAGGATTGAGTAAAGAAATGATATTGCCACTGTTAATATGGTGGTGTCCCAAAAGCCCATATTGAAAATCTGGAGTTAAAATGCTTGGGCTATTAGGGTTTTAATTGTCAAGCCCCACCCTGTAGAGACTGACAGGCATCAGGGTGTGACTTGGGTTCTTCAGCCATAATGCTCATGGCATTCCACCCCACCCTACAGCCATTAACAGGCATTGTGGTGTGCCTTGGGGTCTTTGGCCTTAACTTTCACCCCATTCTCCTATACTGCACCTATCTCAGCTTATTTCCTAATGGAATGGGGTGAGTGTAAGGGCGAAAACCCTAGTACACTATGACACCTATCGGTGTCTGTGGGTTGGGTGAGGTGGAATGCCATAAGCTTTTATGGCTGATGGCTCAAAGATGCACCCCAATGCCTTTCAGTCTCTGCAGGGTGGGGTGGAGATGGTGTTACTTCAATACTTCACTGCCATTCTTATTATGCATCTCTTAACTCCTGCACTACTGATGCCAATGGCTGCAAGCCAATATTTGGCATTGACTAATGCTTGTTTACCTTATTCTTAGTACTTAATTCTCTTAATGTAATATTTATTTCTTATGACTGTATGTATCTATAAATCTGAATTTCTTTGCTAGCACTTCTTATACCTTTAAATGTCTTTCCCCATTCCCCTTTCAACAATGGTTTAAGTAAAATAAAGACTCACCTCTGACTTTAATTTACACTGTAGTCCATTGATTTTGGACTTTCAATGTCTTTTTTGTTACCTGAGAAGAAATGTTATTTTATTCTAAACACATGTACATTGTTACAGATTCCTAGCACATAGTGGCTTAATTACTCAATTTATAAGGGAATTCTTGCTTACCTTGATTGCAGTTAGCAATATTTATTCAATTTTAAATGTGCAGCCCCATGTTTTCCTTTTTATGTAGCTGTAGTTAATTGCAACAACAAAAATATTTAGCTAGCTCATTTATCACTATTGTTATTCTCTTCTCCTAAATGTTTACATTCATTTTGCAAGGATTATAGGTTTACCACTGTTTCTTTTATAGCGAATACATTGACTATATGATATACTTTCTACAAGTCATTTCAGATGATAACTTTTGCATGTACCAGGTATTCCTATCTATGGGATGACAATAGCATAATCAAAATGCAGTCAAGGGTGGGGGATAGTAATAATGAATTAATCAAACTACAGAACATAGTGTTTACAACAGTTAAATTATAGGACAAATTATGAACAGGTATCCAAGATACTTTGGGAAACATTACAAGACAAAATAAGGAGCATTGTGGATGAGGCAGTAGCTAGACAGTGGATAGAAGAGTGGACAGGAAATGCTTTAAAAAATAAATACCCCAAAACACCACTGTTTTACACACTGCTCAAAATCCACAAGGATCCTAGGAAACCACCAGAGTGTCCTATAATATCAGGGCAAGAATCAATATCATAACCCTTATCAATTTTTGTTGATTTACATTGTAAATCATTAGTGGAGAATTCAGCCTCATACTTGAGGGATTCGGATCATCTGATTCAAATTCTACGAGAACAAAATGCAAATTTGACAGATTGTACAAATACTGTACCTTACTTGTTACTGTAGATGTAAAAAGTCTGTATACATTAATACCACAAAGGGAAGGTTTACTAGCATTAGTAGAAGCCCTATATGAGAGGGAAGATATGAAGCCACCAGATTAATTTTTGTTAAGACTAGCAGAAATTGTATTGGAAAATTTTTTTTTCAAGTTTGTGAACTTAATGTTTTGACAGAAACAAGGTACAGTGATGGGAGCCATCATGGCCACTACATATGATAATATTTTTATGATAGAATTTGAGAAAAAGTTTAGCTTAGATTGTAACACAAATGAACACAAAGATAACATTTTAATGTGGGAGTGCTTTATAGATATTTTTTTTCCTGAGGAAAGGAGAAGAAACTGAGTTGTTTGATTTTTTTCAGTTATATGAACAATTGTCAAAGAGAATTGCAATTCACAATAGAATATGATGAGAAAACAATTTCTTTCTTAGATTTAACAGCTGAAAAAGATGGGAACATGTGAACCACCGATCTATATACTAATGGTATAGCTAGTAATACCCTGCTACATGCAAAAAGTTATCTCCAAAACAACTTGTAGAAAGTATGCCATATAGTCAATTTATTTGCTATAAAAGAAACAGTGGTAATCAGGAAAATATGAGAGAAACAAAGATGAGTTAATTAAAAGATTCAAAGAGAGAGGATATGATTACAGAACTATAAAACAAGCAGAGAACAAAGCAGAAATATGACAGAGAGAGGATTTATTACAAAAAAAGACTGAAGAGAGACTGAATAAAATCTCAGTGATTACAACATAGAGTGACCAATTGTATAGAATAAAAACACCATTTGAAATAATTGGCACAAACTACAAAGCAGTGAAGCAGGTCAGAAAAGCTTTGAGACAAAACCATGGATAACAGCTAAAAAAACAATCAGCATAAAACCAAAAGTCATGAAAACCCAACACTGAATCCCCCCACCCCCACCACCACCACCACAAAAGTAACAAGAACAGGATGGAACCCATGGATTTTATAGTTGTGAAAATGTGTCCATTGTTCTTGGGCCAAAAGAGCTAAAGAGGTCTGCAACTCAAACAGGGATGAGAAAATTTTGATACAAGATTTGATAATATGTTACAGTGACCATGTGGTTTATATAATAAAATGCCCATGCAGGGTTATTTATATTGGAAAAACAACACAAACACTTAAGAATAGAATAAGTCAGCACAAGAGTGCAATTAGAACAAAAGATGAGAAGTCAGCAGTAGCACGTCATTTTAATGAGGCCAAGCATAATATCAGCACACTGAGATTTATGGGCTGTGAAAAGACAAGAAACTGACAGAGATGGGGACTGAAACATGATATTAATTACAAGAGAGGGATGGTGGATAGATAGGATGGGTTGCTTAAATCAAAGACATGGTATAAATGAAGAAATAGATTGTACAGGGTTCATGTTCATAAACTGATCCTCAATCAGAAGAAGACAAAATCCATGATGTTCTGCAGCCACCACAACAAAAACAAGCACTACCAACTCTCCATAAAAACTAAACAAGGAGTCACGTTGGAACAAACTCAATCTTTCAAGTACCTTGGCATCACCCTTGACTTCCATCTCACCTATGCTGTCCACATTAAAAATGTGGCAAAGGCCACTAATACTGACTGGGACTACTGTTCTGTCATTGAAACACTTAATCTCTGATGCCCTGTCTATTGCTGTCCAAAGCTCAGTCGTTAGTATTATCAACTACGGTTTTATCATCTATGTCTCTGCCACCGCCACCTCCCTCAAATGTCTAGCTATCTCCTAAATAAAGCCTGTTGACTCATCACTGGATCACACCATCTCACTCACACTTGTGACCTCTACTCCCAGACCAAGTGGCTGCAACTTCACAGTAGAATAAAATATCAAATCTGTCATTACGGCCAAGAAAATAACGATGGGTCTTGCTCCACCCGGAGTCTGTGCTCTTCTCACACCCAGATCCAGCGACTCCAATATAAGGAGGTCCAAGCAACACTCACTACAAATCCTGAGGTGCCATATGACCAAGGTCAAAGATCATTTGCCTACAGGGCACCCAACTGGCTTAACTCCCTTAGTAATGACATCTCTGCTGCACCGACACTTGGAGCTTTCAAGACCAGACTTAGACTTTTGCTACTTGCCTCCAGCTCCTGTGACTGCTCACCCAATTAGCCCACCATCCTCCTGCCTTTGCTGCCACAACAAGCACTCTGGTCTTAATGCTGCCACCCTAACCTAGCACTTTAACTGTCTGTCCTTGACAAGGCCCATTGACTGCCTGCCCTCTTCCTCCCGCCTCCCTCCTAACTACTCCTACCCACTTTTCTCCACCCTTTTATCTCAAAACTCTCTGCTCTCCCTCCTCCTACACCTTCTTACCTCACTCCTCTTACTCCATAATCCTCTACCCAACTGTATTTGCACATTTTTCAAATGTTTAATGATAATTTACTGTCTTATAATGTATACTGTACCATCTGACGTGGAACCTTTGTAAAAGAGCCTCAGCTCAAAGGTATTGTGTTAATCCTAGACTTAAATAAATAAATAAATCAAATGTAGATCCTAATTTGAGAACAAAATGATAAAATAAATATAGATCCGGGGTTGCATGAAACCAAAAGTAATGAACTAATAACAATAGCTAGAAGAATTAATGTTTCAAAAAGAATATCAGTCTCTCAAAATATTTATTTATTGAAATTTGTTGACCCAGTAGGCACACTGAGCCTAGAAGTCCCTTTTCAGGGGCAACTGGGGTGTACAGATGGTAATCAACTAAAATTGAACCAGATTAAGCTGTTGGTGATATTTTTAGTGAATGGGGAAATTTGCCAGGACAGTGGGGAAATTCCCCTACTCATCAGTAGGGAGGCTTGTGGCATGACGTGTTAGGACCAGATTTTGAAATGGAGGAGAAGAGACAGGTTGTGGCTGAGCTACCTGGTGTGACAGAAAAGAACCTGTAATGGAAGAAAAGCTTCAAAAGAGGAGGAGTATGAATTGGCTCCAATGTCCAAAAATTCAGAGGAAGGTACCTCTGACATTCAGGATGCAGAGGATGTGCTTGAAATCAGAGAAGTAATGCTTACTGCCTCAGATCAAGGCAATGACATGGCAATGGCCCAACTGGGGCTAATTTTAGAAGAAAAGACTTACAGTGGAGTGCATTCTTGTGAAAGATGATGACAGGAAGATGGAAGAATGAAGGAAAGATCCCATGAGGAGAGACAACTCGGAACCAGAAGTCAGTGGGAGTGGCCTGGGAGGAAGATGGAACCAAAGGCAGGAAGGAAATGAGCTGACCCCAACTGAGGTTGCACAAGGGGTGTTAGCACCAAGCGGCAGGTCGAATATCTGGTCTGCCTGCAGAGAAAAGTATTTCAGGAGAATGGACTCCTGGAACTGCACTGCAAGAGGCTGGATGGAAGCAAGGCCCCAACGGGAGATGGCTACCAGAGTCAGACTGGATGAACTTTACCCATAATGGTAAGACTGGGCTATTGTGGTAAATACAAATACAGAAGGAAAAGATAAAATGTTTTAAAAGAGCTGTATAACTTTTAAGGAAATGAGCAGCAAAAAAGAAAGAGGGGAAGAGATGGTCTAAACAAAGGTTTTTTTTCAAGAGAAAGGGCAACACCTGAGGAAAGTAATACAGGAAAAGGCTCAAAAGGAACAGGAGGAACCCTTTCAGAGTGAGGGAGGAATGTCTAGCACAAGTAAAGAGAAACAGAATAATGGTATTATCTTAAATAAAAACATATTCGGAGGCTCTCTAGAGCAAATATACTAGAAAAAGGCTAGGAGAATGTAGGGACAGAGGATTCCCCACCACCTTGGGAAGAGGAAGAGGAAGAGGTAGGCCCTCAGTATCAGCAAGTTATATTGACCCTACTCTGAGGAGATTTGCAGTTCCTCTGAGGTATAAAGGGGATTGGAAATATTTCTAGGCAGGCTATATGTAGGAGTTATTACTTAAAGAATCAATGAGATTTATTGCATCAGAAATATATGCCCTGATACATATTTCAGGTGAAGATGTCTTTGGCATAAGTTTCAGGTCCATGAGAGGACTGGAAAGATGCTGGTCCAAGCACAATCAAGTAAAAACTTCTCCCATATGGACCCCTTTTGTGACTATCTCACTAACTAAGCCCACTATTAAAATAATAATAGTAATGTTTTGTAATGAATGTGTACATGTGGGGGTTATAGTTCAGTGATTAAATAAGAAATGCATGGTATTAGGCCCTCCAGAGACTATAATTGACACAGAATATTTGTGGATGGGAGGGTGACATTTTAAAGTAAAATTGCATCAATCAGAGGAAGGAATAGCTCACATCCCCAACAGTTTTTTTCCTGGGAAGGGATAGAGGAGTTGTATTTTACCCTGGTCAGCCCAAGGCATGCTACAGATTTGGGTTGAGGTTCCACTTGTCAAATGTATGTGACACAGTGAGATATGGTCTCTGTGGGGAAATAGGCCATAGTAATACTCACGGTAAGAATCACATTCAGTGTAACTTATGTGAAGAATACAGGCACTTATATCAGAACTGCCCATGGGCTACATGCAATAATGCTAGGAGCATGAATCCTGAGGATTTGATTACAAAAAGTGCAGCAGGCTGGATCAGCCAGAGAGCCAACAGCCCCACCAGAGACAGAGGAATGACCTGGGAGTTGGGAAACCACACTCCATGAACCACATGGGCAAGAACCAGAACCTGTTTTGGTACAGGAAGGAAATACAGGGGAAACAGGAAAGGACCTCTTGGTTAGGATAATGGCTAAGGCAGAAAAAAGGAAAGAATACAGAGACAAGAGAGAGAGAGTTCACAATTACATAGACAGGGGATATAAAATGTAGAACAAAGAAAAAATATATAATACAAGAGGTATACACAATAGAAGTCCTTATGCTATATATGCAGTACATTCCAGCTTTAACCTTGCCCTAAATTATGCAACACATTTCAGCTTAATAAGTAGAGGGCCAGTTGGTACCTAGGAAGTTGACTTGGCATTGGGGGCCTAGTAGCACCTACATATGTCTTTTAATTTAGAGATAGCTAGTGTTTTGTAGGAGTTAATTGATATGATGCTGGTTAGCTTCAGCATGGCTTGTAGTTGGTTCCAAATGTTTGGGAGGGCATATGAGACAGCTCTTTGGCCAGCTGTGGCACGTGTCCCGGGAACATCTAGTAGGATAAGGTCAGATTTCCTTAGGGAGTAGGCACTATGTGAGATGTGTATGTGAGACGTTAAATAGACAGGCAGTTTGTGGAGTAGTAATTTGAGGGTCCAAATGCCAGCATGCAGGAGGCGTCTGGTGGCAAGAGAGGTCCACCTAACTGCTGCATAAAGATCACAGTGGTGGGTCCTGTATGCAGAGTTAGTAATGAAGCAAGAGCATGGTGATAGAGTACGTCCAGTTTAGATAGGCTCAAGGTTGGGGAGGAGATAAAGATAATGTCTCCATAGTCAAGCAAGGAAGGAATGTTGCTTGGACAAGTCTTTTGGGGTCGTGAGAGAAAAGAGGGTCCTATTTCTAAAGAAGAAGAAACCCAAGCATGCTTTAAGCCTCTTGATAGATCCTCGATGTGGTCATTGAAGGAAAGCTTGTTGTCTATCCACATACCTAGATATTTAAATTTAGGTACGACTTCTAAGGGTTCACCTAGGGAGGTAACTATGAAGTTTTTAGGTGTGGTAGGTAGGGCACCAGACAAGGCAAGTCTCAAGAAAATCATTGTCTTGGATTTTTTGGCATTTAAGAGAAGCTTGGCATTGATAAGGTTACTTTCTAACTGGATAAAGTCAGCTTGGAGTGCTTCCCTGACTTCAGTTAAGGACGAGCCTAATGCGTACAAAACCGTATCATCCGCAAAGAAATGTATGCTATAGTTCTTTATGTGGGAGTCAAGGTTGTTGATGTACAAGGAAAAAAGGATTGGTCCTAGGATGGATCCTAGAGGGACTCCTCTGGCAACTGGAAGGGGGGCAGATAGTAGGCCATCAGCTTTGACTTTTTGTATCCTTCCCACAAGATAACTGTTAAACCACTGTAAGGTAAGTGGAGTGGCACCTATGTAGGCAAGACAGGTGATTAGCAGGTGATGGTCTACAGTGTCAAAGGTCTTACTGAGGTCTAGAAAGACTGCACCAGTAACCTGCTTGGTGTCCATAGCATGGATCCAGTCATTAGAGACTTTAGCCAAGGCTGAGATGGTACTGTGATTTGACCTGAAGCCAGATTGGGCCAGGTTTAGGAGTGAGTGCACTTCAAGGTGATTTTTTAGTTGGTTGTATATAAATTTTTCCAGCACTTTGGAGAGAATGGGCAAGACAGAGATAGGATGGTAGTTGTTTAATTCACAAGGATCTCCTGATTTGAATAAAGGAAGAACATGGGCAGATTTCCAGCAGGATGGAACAGTGGCTGTGGTAATAGACAGGTTGTCCTTATTTAGACATGATTTGTTTTTCTACTGTCTTCCTTGAATTGTCAGATCTACTTTATATCGTTAAGTGTTTCTAACAGTACTACATTTGCCATAGCCCAATGTGCAAGAGCCTTTAATGTATATTTTGTTAAATTGTTCAGTCATTGGTCAATTATTTCAGGCTTTAATTCAGTTTGTTCCACCTCCTTGTCCACCTGTGCAAATACTGTATTAGAAGAGCCTAATTGGTGTATTGACTCATTGGTTCAGTCGAATACAACATTAGAGACCTAATTAATGAGTTATAGGAATTAGTGATTATATTTGAAGGGCTGAATAGCTCTAATTTTGTTTCATGTATATCTGTTGCCACTTGAGTAGTTCACTTTAGGATGTCTACCTGTTCTTTATTTTGTCAAACTGAGTTAATAGTGTCCCCTTCATTTATTCCACAAGGAATACCTTTTTTTGATGTATTAACTAACATATGCTAGAAAAAATCTGTGATCGGCTATTTTTGACAATTTTTCAAAGTTACTTTATTTCCCTCCCATTTTTTTTCCCCTTTTTTGATATTTTGTCCACTTTTCATCAACTCTTGTTTTTCATTTAATTGCTTATGTTTCTGTTTTGGCAATTCTTCCAGGGCTATGTTAGTTTTCCGGGAGTTGTTTCCAAGTTCGCTATTCAAATTCTTAGTAATGGAGATTCCAAAATCTACTGGATTTTTCTTATTAATATCTGTTTAGTATTTCTGCATAACTTAATGACTTTTACTTTCTATTGGAGTGATGAGTTATTCTAAACCCTACCATAAATATATAACCATTATTGTCTTCATCCATATTTTGTTTATGACTTTCCCACTTCTTGTATTCATCTTACAGAAGAGGAGGATATATTCTCTACTTTAAAAAATGTCCTTTCAAAATTGTTATAAGGTTAACCCACTAATTCTCTATATTCTAAAGACCTTTTCACAATACAAATTAATAACTAATAGTCCTTTGCTTACCTAGGATCAGAAATCACAGAATTACCAAAATAGATTTTATATGTACTTTAAATGCCACTCTAGAGAATTTTAGTGCATTAAATCCATTACAAAATTTTAAAATATGCTTGTATATTTCAGTAGTTCAGTATGATTGGGAGAGAAATCAGCTGCATGCTACACATTGCTGAGGAGAAGCAGGTGAAATGCTCATCCCTCTTTTGAACAGGTATACTACTGTTGCCTGTGTGTTACAGGAGAGAACTTACAGATCAAATTATCTGTTTAGTCTTTGAATCAGCACCCTTTCTGGACTGTCTTGTGCTGCCGTATTGTCTGAACTATCCTTTTGCACTCCTGTCCTGCACCCAGTGCTAGAGTCTTAAAGGTAGCAGAGCCGGCACCAGTCACCAGACAAGCAGGGCAACTCATGGAGAGCTGGTTGCCATAAATATTCTATGATGTCTGTGTATAATTTTGTATTAAAAGTAAAGTTCCATTCTTCCCTTACCCATTTCCCTTACCCTTACCTTACACATTTTCTTTCCTCTTGTTTCTATTCTCACTCTCGACAACAATCTATCAAGGCTGGAGCTGTTTATGTTGATTGAAATTTTTTAAGATATGATTTTATATCTTTGGGATGTTTTTAGGCTTTAGGCTGCTGGGTGGTTTGTTTGCTAATTTTTACGTGGAGTACAGTATTAGAGACAGTTGTCTGCTTATAAATGTGTGTATATCCCCAGCAAGATTTGTACTTTCATATTTAAAAATTACAGCTTTTACTTTTTATTTAGTATCTTTTAATTCAATTTTCACTATCAGACACCACGTGACCTCTAGCATAAAGCACATGTGCTGGCATCCTGGCCTCTGAAACACCATTTTTCCTTATTGTAGAGCTCAGAGAGCATGGAGAGTGTGGTGGGCATCTTAGCTTCTATTTTTAATGAAAGCCCTCTTGAGCATTTCTTGTAACTGGCTGCCGGCTGTAGTTTTTCTCTGGAAACTCTCTTGGGGCTTTAGCTTGGGTTTGGCTGTGGAGTTGGTGAAAACATATCCACCACTGAGCTGCTTCCACAAGACAAAAAGTTACAGATAACCAGTAAGCACTATTTTTATATTTATATTTTATGACTAACTTCTAAGTTGCTTAACTGCTAAGCTGCTAAGTTGCTCTCTTTATATTTAACTTTCTGCTTCTGTTTTAGAGACAATTTGGCAGCATAATCTCTGAGCATTGACTTTAATCTTTATAGAAGAACCTGATAAAGCATAGAAAACAGATAAAATCTCAAGGGAGATACTGTATAAGATGTGCTTAATTTCCTGACTATTTTTTATATTTTATTTTTTGTTTTGCTTTGTTTAAAGCTTTGTCTAATCACTTTAGCCATCCAATTATCTACTGGGAGTTTGACATATTTCCTCAAATTGAAGCATTGTAGTCATCTAATATTTTTATCCTTTAAGATTTTGATATAATTCCTGATATCCTCTGTTAATAATATAAGCAAATTACAGTAATTGAGATATTTTCTTGGATAATCTTAATACTACTAAAAGTGGATAGTGGACACACGTTTATCCTAACAATAGCTTCAGAAACTTTAAGTTCTAATATTAGTGTAAAACTGATCTACATTTTAACCATATTTTAGCCTCTACCAAGAGTTGCAAACTCTTGCATATTGCACTGATAATTTAATTGATTATTTGAATTAACATGTTTAATTGTACTTTAAATAAAAGGCTTTGCCAGACTGGGCAGGAATTTAATATGGATTTTGGGATACTTAGTTAATTATCAGTTAAATATTGGTTAAATAGCACTTTATATCTTTTATACCCTATTTTACATGACATACTACAGCTTTACTCTATCTACTTCCTTATTAGTGACAAGATCAGCTCACAAGTTTGAACCCTGTATTGCATGCTTGGATCCTGATAATTTGGAATTACCTGAAACAGGATCTTAGACTAAGGAAAATTGAGGAGCTGTGAGCATAGGAGGTTGAAAGAGATTGAAAGAGAAGGAGCCTGACTTGATGAACCAATTTAAGAACATCATACAAGAACAAACAACAAAGGAAAAAGAAACAGAAACCAGAGGGAAATAGATCAGATATTCTAGAAAAGGACAGATAATTTTTCTATTGAAACTGTAACTCTGCAATTACTGGTTTGCCTTAATTAAATTATAACATAACTTTTTTTGTATTGTATCTTATATTGATCTAGGGGATTTACTGAAATAGTGAAATAGTGAAACAGAAGCAGAACAGATACTGTATTATAGGTACTACCTGTCTACCTATTGCTTATAATTCAGTGTTTACAATTATTAGCAATCAAGCTTTTACTATTTTATCGGATACTGTTTTATTGCTCTGCAATTTATACTACAGATAGACTAGACTATAGATGGACTTGACACATTAAGTTATATTGTTAAACTAGACATTTATTAACCTCTTTTTTTAATACAGGCATATAGAGAGTAGCTTAGATAAATAATATATTGGGTGCACTCACCATTTAATATTTAGTGTGTTACTACTGCTGTTTGCTGTTTTTTTGCCCACTTTAACAAAATATTTAAATAAATCAGTTCTGAGTCAAAAAGTTCATTTTGTCTTTGAAAATCTCTTAACGAATATTTATTGTGTATGGTACATTATTTTCCAGCCATTTAACATCATGTCTTTTTTATATATCCAATGTTTCAAGGTTTGCACACCTCTTCATCAAGGAATAATTGCTCTGTATTAGCTGAACCAAGTGCACACAAATCTAACATTTCAAGGTTTGCATAGCTCTTCATCAGGGAATAATGACTCTAAATCAAACAGATAAATCCATTATAAATAACACATTCTTTGACTTTTTATTCTATGTCTATTTCATGAATATTTAACCTTTTAAAATTTACTATTTGAATTTGAAGTGGATAAGTCACCAAATTACCTGTATTAGCTGAACCAAGTGTACACAAATCTTAATAATCCAGTATTTTTTTTCTTATTTTGTCATTTAATATATTCTTCTTTCTTTTATGAGGAAATGGGGAGAAAAAAAATCACCCAATTAATTGCTTTTACTCTGAATCATTATCAGTTATGTTTATACTCATTTATAATATATTTCATTATGTTCCCTTCATATTTATTTATTTATAGTAATGTGAAATTCACATTTATAAACTTTATGTTTATGTCCCCAGGCCTTGCTCCAGGAGCAAGCGGTCCTCTCCTGCCACCGAGGACTCGATGCCAAGCTTTGCTTCAAGAGTTAGATGTTTCTTTAGTGTGCCTTTCCTGGTGAAACAGTGCACAAATATGGTGCATCCTGCCACCTGCCACACATTTCCTGAAAGCCAACACTGGGGAGTCCTTTCCCCATGTCAGCATGTATCCTCCCCCATTAATATGGCACACTGGGAGCCCACCCTAGCATGCCAAAATCATTGTTTAATGTTTCCAACACCAGGATGCCCACTCCTGGTGTTGCATGTGCCTCCCAGCCCAAACCTCTCTGTGTTATTTGCCAACATCGGGTGCCCAATCCCCATGTAAGCATGGACTTCCCCACTGTTGTGGCACACTGAGAGCCCACCTCCATGTGCCTAAAATGCCATGCTCCCCAGTGCAATCCCATCTGTGTTATTTGTTGACATCAGGGTGCTCAATCTCCATGTCAGCATGCACTCCCACAGCCACACTGTTGTGGCACACTGGAGCCCACCCAGTGTGCCTAAATGCCATGCTCCCCAGCGCAAACCCATCTGTGTTATTTATTGACATAAGGGTGCTCAATCTCCATGTCAGCATGCACTCCCACAACCATTATTGTTGTGGCACACTGGGAGCCCACCCCAGTGTGCCTAAATGCCTTTAAATATTTTCCCTGTAAAATAAAGAAACCGGTCCCTCAAGTTTTTACATTTTTTATCTATAAACAGAAAATGGTCCATTGTTGTGTCCCCATCCCACTTCCCATCCCAACCCTCCTCTGAGCACCCACCTCCCACACCCCTCACCCCTTACTTACCTCCAGAGGTTGGGAGCAGTGATCTTCTCTGAACAGGAGGGTCTGTATTCTTCAAAGCCAAACTACGAAATGAGGAATCTGGTAAGCTCTGTATAATGGAAGTCAATGGGGGGTCAACTTAGGTTGATATCTCAGCCATTTTAGGAATTTTGGCCCAAATTTTCAAAATAGGGTTCTTAGGACCTCACCTCATGAACATGTCACTGTCATTTCATTTCTTGGTCCCAAAGGTCATTTAGCCATCACTGTGTGGATTGACCTTTCAGGACAGATTAACAAAATGACAGTACCACTGTTCATGAGGTGATGTCCCAAAAGCCCATGCTGAAAATTTGGTGACAAAATTCCAATAAATGACCACGCACGGGTTTATGCTTCGATATGTACGTACTGTGAATCTCACCAATTTTAATATTTTCACTCCAGATTTTCAACATTGCCATTTTTTCACACCTCCTTATGAACAGTACAGCTTTCATTTTCACATACTGTCCAAAATATTTTTGCACCTTTGGGGCAGAATGGCACAGTCATTGTGGGAAATCAACTTTTGGGACAGATTAACACAATCACAGTGTCACTGTTCATGAGGGAAGATCCCAAAATGCCCATGTTGAAAATCCAGTGGAAAAATTCCAGAAACTGATTGCATTATGGGCATGTGTTGCAGTTTTATGCACGCCTTAACTTTGCTAACTTTTAATATTTTCACTCCAGGGTTTCAACATTGCCATTTTCACACCTCCTCATGAACAGTACAGTTGTCATTTTTCAATCCTGTCAAAGTATGTTTCACACCTGTGGCACTGAATGTCACAGTCACTGTGAAAATCACCTTTCAGGATTGAGTAAAGAAATGATATTGCCACTGTTAATATGGTGGTGTCCCAAAAAGCCCATATTGAAAATCTGGAGTTAAATGCTTGGGCCATTAGGGTTTCTAATTGTCAAGCTCACCCTGTAGAGACTGACAGGCATCAGGGTGTGACTTGGGTTCTTCAGCCATAATGCTCATGGCATTCCACCCCACCCTACAGCCATTAACAGGCATTGTGGTGTGCCTTGGGGTCTTTGGCCTTAACTTTCACCCCATTCTCCTATACTGCACCCATCTCAGCTTATTTCCAATGGAATGGGGTGAGTGTAAGGGCGAAACCCCAAAGACACTATGACACCCTATCGGTGTCTGTGGGTTGGGGTGAGGTGGAATGCCATAAGCTTTATGGCTGATGGCTCAAAGATGCACCCCAATGCCTTTCAGTCTCTGCAGGGTGGGGTGGAGATGGTGTTACTTCAATACTTCACTGCCATTCTTATTATGCATTCTCTAACTCCTGCACTACTGATGCCAATGGCTGCAAGCAATATTTGGCTATTGACTAATGCTTGTTTACCTTATTCTTAGTACTTAATTCTCTTAATGTAATATTTATTTCTTATGACTGTATGTATCTATAAATCTGAATTTCTTTGCTAGCACTTCTTATACCTTTAAATGTCTTTCCCATTCCCCTTTCAACAATGGTTTAAGTAAAATAAAGACTCACCTCTGACTTTAATTTACACTGTAGTCCATTGATTTTGGACTTTCAATGTCTTTTGTTACCTGAGAAGAAATGTTATTTTATTCTAAACACATGTACATTGTTACAGATTCCTAAGCACATAGTGGCTTAATTACTCAATTTATAAGGGGAATTCTTGCTTACCTTGATTGCAGTTAGCAATATTTATTCAATTTTAAATGTGAGCCCCATGTTTTCCTTTTTATGTAGCTGTGCTAATTGCAACAACAAAATATTTAGCTAGCTCATTTATCACTATTGTTATTCTCTTCTCCTAAATGTTTACATTCATTTTGCAAGGATTATAGGTTTACCACTGTTTCTTTTATAGCGAATACATTGACTATATGATATACTTTCTACAAGTCATTTCAGATGATAACTTTTGCATGTACCAGGGTATTCCTATCTATGGGATGACAATAGCATAATCAAAAATGCAGTCAAGGTAAATCAAAAATGCAGTCAAGGGTGGGGGATAGTAATAATGAATTAATCAAACTACAGAACATAGTGTTTACAACAGTTAAATTATAGGACAAATTATGAACAGGTATCCAAGATACTTTGGGAAACATTACAAGACAAAATAAGGAGCATTGTGGATGAGGCAGTAGCTAGACAGTGGATAGAAGAGTGGACAGGAAATGCTTTAAAAAATAAATACCCCAAAACACCACTGTTTTACACACTGCTCAAAATCCACAAGGATCCTAGGAAACCACCAGAGTGTCCTATAATATCAGGGCAAGAATCAATATCATAACCCTTATCAATTTTTGTTGATTTACATTGTAAATCATTAGTGGAGAATTCAGCCTCATACTTGAGGGATTCGGATCATCTGATTCAAATTCTACGAGAACAAAATGCAAATTTGACAGATTGTACAAATACTGTACCTTACTTGTTACTGTAGATGTAAAAAGTCTGTATACATTAATACCACAAAGGGAAGGTTTACTAGCATTAGTAGAAGCCCTATATGAGAGGGAAGATATGAAGCCACCAGATTAATTTTTGTTAAGACTAGCAGAAATTGTATTGAAAATTTTTTTCAAGTTTGTGAACTTAATGTTTTGACAGAAACAAGGTACAGTGATGGGAGCCATCATGGCCCCTACATATGATAATATTTTTATGATAGAATTTGAGAAAAGTTTAGCTTAGATTGTAACACAAATGAACACAAAGATAACATTTTAATGTGGGAGTGTTTTATAGATATTTTTTTCCTGAGGAAAGGAGAAAGAAACTGAGTTGTTTGATTTTTTTCAGTTATATGAACAATTGTCAAAGAGAATTGCAATTCACAATAGAATATGATGAGAAAACAATTTCTTTCTTAGATTTAACAGCTGAAAAAGATGGGAACATGTGAACCACCGATCTATATACTAATGGTATAGCTAGTAATACCCTGCTACATGCAAAAAGTTATCTCCAAAACAACTTGTAGAAAGTATGCCATATAGTCAATTTATTTGCTATAAAAGAAACAGTGGTAATCAGGAAAATATGAGAGAAACAAAGATGAGTTAATTAAAAGATTCAAAGAGAGGATATGATTACAGAACTATAAAACAAGCAGAGAACAAAGCAGAAATATGACAGAGAGAGGATTTATTACAAAAAAAGACTGAAGAGAGACTGAATAAAATCTCAGTGATTACAACATAGAGTGACCAATTGTATAGAATAAAAACACCATTTGAAATAATTGGCACAAACTACAAAGCAGTGAAGCAGGTCAGAAAAGCTTTGAGACAAAACCATGGATAACAGCTAAAAAAACAATCAGCATAAAACCAAAAGTCATGAAAACCCAACACTGAATCCCCACCACCACCACCAAAAAGTAACAAGAACAGGGATGGAACCCATGGGATTTTATAGTTGTGAAAAATGTGTCCATTGTTCTTGGGCCAAAAGAGCTAAAGAGGTCTGCAACTCAAAACAGGGATGAGAAAATTTTGATACAAGATTTGATAATATGTTACAGTGACCATGTGGTTTATATAATAAATGCCCATGCAGGGTTATTTATATTGGAAAACAACACAAACACTTAAGAATAGAATAAGTCAGCACAAGAGTGCAATTAGAACAAAAGATGAGAAGTCAGCAGTAGCACGTCATTTTAATGAGGCCAAGCATAATATCAGCACACTGAGATTTATGGGCTGTGAAAAAGACAAGAAACTGGACAGAGATGGGGACTGAAACATGATATTAATTACAAGAGAGGGATGGTGGATAGATAGGATGGGTTGCTTAAATCAAAGACATGGTATAAATGAAGAAATAGATTGTACAGGGTTCATGTTCATAAACTGATCCTCAATCAGAAGAAGACAAAATCCATGATGTTCTGCAGCCACCACAACAAAAACAAGCACTACCAACTCTCCATAAAAACTAAACAAGGAGTCACGTTGGAACAAACTCAATCTTTCAAGTACCTTGGCATCACCCTTGACTTCCATCTCACCTATGCTGTCCACATTAAAAATGTGGCAAAGGCCACTAATACTCGACTGGGACTACTGTTCTGTCATTGGAAACACTTAATCTCTGATGCCCTGTCTATTGCTGTCCAAAGCTCAGTCGTTAGTATTATCAACTACGGTTTTATCATCTATGTCTCTGCCACCGCCACCTCCCTCAAATGTCTAGCTATCTCCCTAAATAAAGCCTGTTGACTCATCACTGGATCACACCATCTCACTCACACTTGTGACCTCTACTCCCAGACCAAGTGGCTGCAACTTCACAGTAGAATAAAATATCAAATCTGCATTACGGCCAAGAAAATAACGATGGGTCTTGCTCCACCCGGAGTCTGTGCTCTTCTCACACCCAGATCCAGCGACTCCAATATAAGGAGGTCCAAGCAACACTCACTACAAACTTGAGGTGCCATATGACTCAAGGTCAAAGATCATTTGCCTACAGGGCACCCAACTGGCTTAACTCCTTAGTAATGACATCTCTGCTGCACCGACACTTGGAGCTTTCAAGACCAGACTTAGACTTTTGCTACTTGCCTCCAGCTCCTGTGACTGCTCACCCAATTAGCCCACCATCCTCCTGCCTTTGCTGCCACAACAAGCACTCTGGTCTTAATGCTGCCACCCTAACCTAGCACTTTAAACTGTCTGTCCTTGACAAGGCCCATTGACTGCCTGCCCTCTTCCTCCCGCCTCCCTCCTAACTACTCCTACCCACTTTTCTCCACCCTTTTATCTCAAAACCTCTGCTCTCCCTCCTCCTACACCTTCTTACCTCACTCCTCTTACTCCATAATCCTCTACCCTAACTGTATTTGCACATTTTTCAAATGTTTAATGATAATTTACTGTCTTATAATGTATACTGTACCATCTGACGTGGAACCTTTGTAAAAGAGCCTCAGCTCAAAGGTATTGTGTTAATCCTAGACTTAAATAAATAAATAAATCAAATGTAGATCCTAATTTGAGAACAAAATGATAAAATAAATATAGATCCGGGGGTTGCATGAAAACCAAAAGTAATGAACTAATAACAATAGCTAGAAGAATTAATGTTTCAAAAAAAGAATATCAGTCTCTCAAAAATATTTATTTATTGAAATTTGTTGACCCAGTAGGCACACTGAGCCTAGAAGTCCCTTTTTCAGGGGCAACTGGGGTGTACAGATGGTAATCAACTAAAATTGAACCAGATTAAGCTGTTGGTGATATTTTTAGTGAATGGGGGGGAAATTTGGCCAGGACAGTGGGGAAATTCCCCTACTCGTCAGTAGGGAGGCTTGTGGCATGACGGTGTTAGGACCAGATTTTGAAATGGAGGAGAAGAGACAGGTTGTGGCTGAGCTACCTGGTGTGACAGAAAAGAACCTGTAATGGAAGAAAAGCTTCAAAAGAGGAGGAGTATGAATTGGCTCCAATGTCCAAAAATTCAGAGGAAGGTACCTCTGACATTCAGGATGCAGAGGATGTGCTTGAAATCAGAGAAGTAATGCTTACTGCCTCAGATCAAGGCAATGACATGGCAATGGCCCAACTGGGGCTAATTTTAGAAGAAAAAGACTTACAGTGGAGTGCATTCTTGTGAAAGATGATGACAGGAAGATGGAAGAATGAAGGAAAGATCCCATGAGGAGAGACAACTGGAACCAGAAGTCAGTGGGAGTGGCCTGGGAGGAAGATGGAACCAAAGGCAGGAAGGAAATGAGCTGACCCCAACTGAGGTTGCACAAGGGTGTTGGCAACAGCTGCAGGCCGAACATCGGTCTGCCTGCAGAGAAAAGTATTTCAGGAGAATGGACTCCTGGAACTGCACTGCAAGAGGCTGGATGGAAGCAAGGCCCCAACGGGAGATGGCTACCAGAGTCAGACTGGATGAACTTTACCCATAATGGTAAGACTTGGCTATTGTGGTAAATACAAATACAGAAGGAAAAGATAAAATGTTTTAAAAGAGCTGTATAACTTTTAAGGAAATGAGCAGCAAAAAGAAAGAGGGGAAGAGATGGTCTAAACAAAGGTTTTTTTCAAGAGAAAGGGGCAACACCTGAGGAAAGTAATACAGGAAAAGGCTCAAAAGGAACAGGGAGGAACCCTTTCAGAGTGAGGAGGAATGTCTAGCACAAGTAAAGAGAAACAGAATAATGGTATTATCTTAAATAAAAACATATTCGGAGGCTCTCTAGAGCAAATATACTAGAAAAAGGCTAGGAGAATGTAGGGACAGAGGATTCCCCACCACCTTGGGAAGAGGAAGAGGAAGAGGTAGGCCCTCAGTATCAGCAAGTTATATTGACCCTACTCAGAAGATTTGCAGTTCCTCTGAGGTATAAAGGGGATTGGAAATATTTCTAGGCAGGCTATATGTAGGCAGGTTATTACTTAAAGAATCAATGAGATTTATTGCATCAGAAATATATGCCCTGATACATATTTCAGGTGAAGATGTCTTTGGCATAAGTTTCAGGTCCATGAGAGGACTGGAAAGATGCTGGTCCAAGCACAATCAAGTAAAACTTCTCCCATATGGACCCCTTTTGTGACTATCTCACTAACTAAGCCCACTATTAAAATAATAATAGTAATGTTTTGTAATGAATGTGTACATGTGGAGTTATAGTTCAGTGATTAAATAAGAAATGCATGGTATTAGGCCCTCCAGAGACTATAATTGACACAGAATATTTGTGGATGGAGGGTGACATTTTAAAGTAAAATTGCATCAATCAGAGGAAGGAATAGCTCACATCCCCAACAGTTTTTTCCTGGGAAGGGATAGAGGAGTTGTATTTTACCCTGGTCAGCCCAAGGCATGCTACAGATTTGGGTTGAGGTTCCACTTGTCAAATGTATGTGACACAGTGAGATATGGTCTCTGTGGGGAAATAGGCCATAGTAATACTCACGGTAAGAATCACATTCAGTGTAACTTATGTGAAGAATACAGGCACTTATATCAGAACTGCCCATGGCTACATGCAAATGCTAGGAGCATGAATCCTGAGGATTTGATTACAAAAGTGCAGCAGGCTGGATCAGCCAGAGAGCCAACAGCCCCACCAGAGACAGAGGAATGACCTGGGAGTTGGGAAACCACACTCCATGAACCACATGGCAAGAACCAGAACCTGTTTTGGTACAGGAAGGAAATACAGGGAAACAGGAAAGGACCTCTTGGTTAGGATAATGGCTAAGGCAGAAAAAGGAAAGAATACAGAGACAAGAGAGAGAGAGAGGAATGGAAAAGGAAAAAGAGATGGAACAAAGTGAGGTAGAGGATATGCCCCCACTTCGCAGTGACCCATGAAAGTAACCCCGGGAATGAAAGGCAAAAGAGTTTAAGAATTATACAGAATACAATGCAGGAGATGACAACGGCTAATCCCTCTGAAATTCTAGGGTCCCAAAAAGAAAGAAAATGAAGCATGGGAGGCCAAGACGTTGATGCATCATCACTGCATTCAGCACAACAAAACCTGTAATCAAAAGAAGCTAAGATAGGAGAAGAGGGGAAGAAAAAGAAGAAAAAATGGAGAAAACAGTTAGAAAAATGAGTTGATTTTCAGTTAGATGGAAAAGGATGTTTGCAAACTATGGTTCTGTTTTCTTTAGCATCTGCAAACTTTTGCAGTATATTAAATGGAAGGAAAAGAGAAGCAGTATGGGTGGAGTTAAGAAATTTGGCATGTGAAGTACTTTTTCTACAAGAGACCTTGTTAAACTCCAGGCAGATAGTGACCCAGGCTCAAAGAGGGTGGGTTTGGGAGCCATCATACTGGTCATTTGGGCCTGATAGAGCAGATGGGATAGACTTTTGTTTTCTGGAATGGGGTTTAAACTGCAGAAGCTGGTAGGTATTTTATCTGGAAGAGCATTATTGGTGTATGGTCTATGGCATAGTCAGCCTACTACATTTGTGGTGATATATGCATCTCAAAATTAAGGCTGAGAGGGTTCAGCTATTTGAAACTATTCAACCATATTTAAGTACATCTAGGGGTGTGTACTTAGGGGGCATTTCAATTGTATATTAGATATACAGGAAAGGAAAAAGGTGAGGAAGAAAGTATACTGGGACTCTTTTGCCCTGAAAAAGTGTGTTGAAAAGCAGAACTAAACAAAGTTCTGGAGGAAGTAGCATCTCCTGTAAAATTTACATTTGTTAAAGGAAAACTGTTTTCAAAAATAGACTATGTATTGATTTCCAAAGAATAGATATCATAAAATCGTCTGTGGTACCTTCAGCCTTCTCAGACCATTTAATTATTAAAGTGAATGTTTGTACAGAGACATGGGTAGAACAGCCAAGGTCAAGGTGGAAAATAAACACCACCAGTTTGGAAGAGGCTGAAACCAAGATGCGTTTAGTGACCTTATTTGTGGATAAGGCTTCTGTGATGTGTGTATATGAGGATGTTTTGCTGTAGTGGTTGGATACAAAGAAAAGCAGTTTGTAAATGGATGCAAGATTTTGGAAAAAGAGGAGCAAGAAATAATTTTTCCAATACTTAGGGTTGAGAAATCAACTTTTTAGACTTTTTGAAGCATCATGTGTAAATAAGGAGGATTTTTAGAGACAGATTGAACTAATTAGAGGAACGATGAACAGTATGACAGATCAGCATCTTTAATTTCAGAATTGAACATAGGAACAAAAAAAAAAACATTTCAGACCCTTTGAAGCCTGTAAAGATAAAAAAAATAGACCTAGGATTATAAACCTTAGGGACAAGATGGGGAAGTCATTAGCACTTTTTAAGGGATCAGAAAAATTGTCAAACAACATTTAACAGAGATAATGGAGGGACAAGCTCCTGAGGAGGAGAGGATGGATACATTTTAATGGGACTCAACATTTCAAAAAACAGGAAAACAGGTAGAGGGATATTGGAAGTGATATATCAGAGCAAGAAGTAGAGTGGTTATGAAGGAACTGAAACTAAGGATAGTTCCGGGTGAATGGATCACTAATAAATTTTATAAAACATTTCCTGAATATTAGCTGAATTCTTGGTTTACGTGTTTAATTTTATGTTTAAAACAACTGTGTTCCAGAAGAGTTTTCAAAAGGGTTGGTTATCTTTCTATTTAAAGCAGGAGATAAATTAGAGTTAAGTAATTGGTGGGCAATTAGTATACTAAATTTGATTTTAAAAATTAACTCAAATTCTGCAGAAGAGATTGGAGGGTGCATCTGAATTAATCTGCCCTGCACAGACATGTGCCATCCCAGGAAGAAACATTCAGAGTAATTTGCCACAATAAGGATATTATTGAATACCCTAATAAAATGGGAAAAATGGAGTGTGATATCCCTGGAGTAAGGCTTTGATCAAGTTAATCACAATTATTTGTTAACAGTTTTAAAATACTATGATATCCCTAGTGTTTTTAGAAAATGGGAAAGTTGATATTCAAAATGCTTCAGTAACTCCAGAAATGGAAGGGGGTGTCAAGTCAATTGAAATTAAATCTGGGGTAAGACAGGGATGCCCATTAAGTCTGCTTCTATATGTTTTCAAAATCAATCTAGTAATAGGGGCAATTAATTAGAAGGAATTTTAGGGATAAAAGGAGGGCAGAGGGAAACAGAATAAAGGTGTCTGCTTATGCAGATGACCTATGTGTTTTTCTTTCCTGTAATGTAGAAATACCCTGTCTCATGGAAACTATGAGGCAATATTCTACAATATCCAGTGCAGTGTTGAATGTAAACAAAAGTAAATGCTTTAGATTGGGGAATACAGACATAAGAGAAGAAAATAGTTATGTATTAACAATATCGGACAAGGAACTAAAAATTCTGGGTATCATGTTTAATAAAGAGGATATGAATAAGACCAACTGGGAAAAGTCTCTGGCAGATGGGGAAAAAAGTTACAAGATGGAAATCATGGAAGATGTCCAAATTAAAGATGGTGTTTGTTATGAAGCAGGTTCTTCTTCCTTGTTTCCTTTATGTGGGAGCAGTTTTCCCTTTACCTTTAGGAACAGAACCAAGAATATTGGGCTTATTTTTTTCAGCTGGTATGGGGAAGCAGGCTGAATCCAATTAAAAGAGAAGGCACTTATTTAGAACGGAAGAAGGGGAGATTAGGAATGATCAATCTGGTTATATTTTTTCATACCCTATTCTGGTATAAAACCTAACTAAAATATTACAGCCAGAGCTAAGGATGGAAGGGAAGTGGGGGAAAAATGTATTGGAAACATTTCTGAGTAACTGGACAGAAGAAGTTCCCAAGTGTAGCAGGAAGGGGTAAACACCAGGATATTATAGAGACACGATAAGTAAACTGCAAAAATGGAAAGTCACCAGAACACAAGTTATGCAGAATACCAGAAAAGGAATGTATAATAAAATAGTAGGTAAAACAGGGGTATTAGAACGCAAAATAAAAGGTGCAACTCAGATAGAAAATAAATATGTGTATAAAATGTTGAACAAACCCAAGAATTCCTATTAAAATGTGAGATGTCTAGTGGCTAACAGCTCACGGAAGAATAGGAATAAGAGGTAACCTATAAGCATAAAGCTTGGAGGAAAGAAACTGCTTATATCCAGGTTGCAGGGCAGATGTTGAAGTGCAAGAACATTTTCTATTGCAATGTGAATATGCTGCAGGATTGTAGAAGTTCCTAGCTGACAGGTGAGAGATGCCTTGGCTGAAAAATATAAGCTATAGTAATTTAACTTTAGGAATCTTTCCAGAATTACTAGCTAAATATCATTGTTCTACTGCACGAATTCTATTTGCCATTTTGAAATATTATTTGTGGCTGAGTCGTTGCCAGTTGCTAATACAGTAACAAGAAATTATGTATGAAGGTTTTTGTAGACTCTGTGAACAAGCCTTATGTAGAAAACATCCTAGAAACATTGTAATGATGTGGTGGAAGAGGTTGGTGTATTTTACAAAATGTGCATAAAATAGAACTGAGTAGTAGGAAAGTGTAAATATTAAAGCATTAGATGAGATGGAAATGGAGGAGGGTCATAAGGGATGGTGAAGAGGCGAATGGAAGGGAGGCGGGGAGGAAGCATTGTAAAATATAGTAAAAATGTAGATAGTGCATTGTTTTTGTATATGTATAAATTGATAGGTTTGCCTTTGTGAAGGAAATATGAATGGGAGTATTGTTTTTCCTTTTTTGTTTATATTTATGAACCATGTTATGCTGTTTTTTTTTTAATAAAAACTCCCCTACTCTTTTTGAGAAATGCAACAGGATCTTTAACGTCCACCTGAACAACCACCAGAACAGGTATACATAGTATTACATAGTATGTATTGATTCCAAGAACCTTTCAAAGATAATTGTCTGAAAAAGAATTTGATTTGAACCCCTTAACCCCAGAAACTCAACTCACACTCTACTAGATCTGAATCCCCCCAAACACACCAAATGATAATACATAGAAGCAAAATTAAAAAATAAAAACATTGTATAGACAATTGAATAACACTGAGATGTTGAACACCTATTCTATATTCTAGGCATAGGAGCTGGGTTTGTAGAATTTTGGTGGGGCCCTGGGGTCAGGGGTCAAGCTCCACCCCTGGCCCAGGAGTCAAGGCCCCACTGGCCCAGGGGTCAAGGCCTGCCCAGAGGTCAAGGCCCTGCCCCTGCAAGGAACACAGTCCAAAACAGCAGGATATGCCAGGTTTTGTTATCTGTAGGCTAATAGAGGAAGCAATAGTCATGAGAGAATCCCCAGCTCCCCGCCACTCTAGGCCCCCCACATCAAGGTCACACACAATTTCTGAACACAGTGCATCCCCTTCTGGGATGCCATAACTGTTTAGCAGATGTTGGGAGAGAGAGAGAGAGAGTGGCATAAATGGAGTCAGTACTGCATTTCACTGCATACCCGTATACGCTATTATCACCAGGTAGGAAGGTTACAGACAAAGAGTCTGAGACTCTGTGCCCTTGGCCAGCCATGTCCAAATAAAATACACATGCAGTACTACATCTTACAAGGACAGATACTCAATATATTGTTTTGTGGACATGGCCAAAGACACATAGTAGACCAGGTGTCAAAATTAAGTTTTTCGGCCAGTAGCCAAAAAGGGCTAGTGACTGGGAAAACACACCAGCCTAACAGACATTTCCAGTAGCACACTCATGTCCTAGAAATACAATAAACCTGCTTTTTAGTAGCCACAGACCCACATAACAAGAGTGAAAAGGTAAGAACTCTAGAAATAACTCGGCTGGCAGCTGTTACTTTTTCATGCTTCCCTGTGCAGTTTAATGAGGAATGCAGCTGCCTTTTTCGTTGTTTTACTTTCTCAATATGCTATAATGGTCACTCTCCCCAACTGATCTTTTGACCCCCTCAGGTCACATTTGCACCCCCATCTCATCACCACACCACTCTTCTCCCACATAGCCTAACCCCCCCTTCAGAATCTCTGAATAATGTTGACAAATGCTTTAGCAAAAAAAATGTAACATACAGTTTTCAGCCCAACAGAAATATCACTGAACTAGGATTCATCTCACTAGCACGTTTCCCTCTGGGAACAAGTCTGTAATGTTCGATTATAGCTTTAAGTGGATTTCCAAACTTTTTGTCAATAAGAATCTGAAACATGGTAAAGTCTATTTCATCAGGGGTACATACTCACATGTAAAGTATAATTCAGTAATTTATGATTTGTAGTTTGTTTTCTGCCCTTGAGCCTGACACCTTGAAAAAAGTGCAGAAAGCTGCTCAAGGGCAGAAAACAAACTGCAAAATTTAATTAAAGGATGGAGGCTTATATTTTACATGTGAAGTATGTATCCCTGATAAAATAGTGTCTTTACCATGTTTCAGATTGTGACTGACAAAAAGTTTGGGAATTCACTTAAAGCTATAATCGAATATTACAGACTTGTTCCAGTGGGACACGTACAGAGAGATGAATTATACAATGGCAAGGAAATTTCTGTACCCGATTGGTCAGAGTGTGTGTGCCTGAGACAGTGATGTTACTACAGAATAACTGCACTGTATTGTTTGTTGCCACATGATTAGCATTATTTGTTCTTCTCTTAAGAAATGAAGATATATTGCCACACTAAAATCTACTAAAACATTTTAAATTTTTTATTTTTTTATTTTATATAATATTGAGCCATTGTATAATTGCAATAAGGCACTCTAAGATGTGTGTTATTGTATAATAACATCACTCCTGGGCTGGTGGAAGCACTCGGCTCCGTCTCATGCTTCAACCCACCCCAGGAGTGAAGTTATTACATAACACACACCTTGTCGTGCCTTACTGCTTAAACAAACCCAGTTCAGTGATATTTCTGTTGGGCTGAAAACAGTATGTTACATTTTTTGCAAAATCATTAGTTATTGGTAATAAGCATTTTTCCTTTTTCCCCGTAGTATTTTCAAGAAACTGATAAACAAATACACACTAATCACAGTAGTGGCGGCAATGATTTGTTAGCAGAGTATGAGATCAGGCAGATGCAAAACAATGATCTGATTAGGGCCATGATTGCACTCATAGAAAAGGTAAAGGATGCTCATATTTCAGAAACTACTAGTACTACATGACTTTGTTCTTGTATTTTCAGGAGGGAAGAAACATGCCCGGGTTGTGTTGCTGCTTATCCCATGACAGGGCCTTTAGGATGTAAAGAGAGACCTAGTGTACTGGCTAGCTTACTAACTTGCTTAGCAAAGGCTTCAGCAACGCAGTAAGCAAATTAGAAAGCTAGTCAGTAGGCTAGGTCTCTCTTCCCATCCTAAAGTTCCACAGGCTCCCCCCCATGCATCAGACACTGCAGAGCTGCCAGAGACAGTCCACCTCTTGCCCATCAGACAGTCACACACTGATGAAGAGACAGACTACCACACCCATTTCAGTCTCTGGACTCAGCATCCCTCAGATCCATCCCCACAGAGGCAACATCAGCATCCCTCGCATCCATTCCATCCCATCCTCACAGAGGCAACATCAGCATCCCTCCCATCCACCCCACAGAGGCAACATCAGCAACCCTCCTGACCATCCCCAAGGAGGCCACCACACCTTATTACCTGGTTACGGCAGTGCTTACCCCGATGACAGGGCCTTTGAGATGGGAATGGAGACCTAGCCTACTGGCTAACTTGATAACTTGCTCACTGAAGGCTTCAGCAAGACAGCAAGCAAGTTAACAAGCTAGTTAGTAGATTAGGTCTCTCTTCCCATCATGAAGCTCCTCAAGCTGTCCCATTCTTATTTAGTTACTGCATGGGTAACATTTACCCAATCACAATCAAGAATCAACATTTCCTAACAAAAGACAGGCTGACATTTGTTATTGTTAAAATAAGTTTAAATGTGCCGGCCCCTCACCCAGCATGGGCAAAGCAGTCTAGAGTATACCATGATGAGCTGATGTTCCTGAGGAGCAGGGTTGGTTTCCTTGCCAGATTGCCAGGAGACACTCTGTGAATGTGCACCCCATGCCTGCAGCAGGATTGCCAGCTGTAAGGACCAGGGCATTTTCCTCCAGTTTCTCTTTCTCTCTGTGAAGGTGCTGGACTGCAGTGACACAAACATGTGTGCAGCAGCAGCATGCATGCATGCATGCTTGGTGACAGCTAGCTGCCACTCACCTCCGACTAGCTGCTCCCAGTGTGCTTCCACCTGGTCTCCACCAAGGGAACAGTCAAGCAGAGAAGCTCAGAGTCCTCACCCTATACTGAAGGGAAAGAGCTTTCCTTAGGCTGCTAGATCTACTCTCCTCCAGGCCGGCCGCTGAGCGACCCCAGTCTGGTTCACCAGTGTAGTGAGGGGTTGTGCTACTGTGACACTGCTGAGCCTTGAGAAGTAGTTTGACTTCCAAAGAACTAAAATTGCTTCCAAATTTGGACCGGTGGAAGTATTTGACTTCCATTCCACCCAAATAGACTCAACGAACCCCTGTTCTCAATGACTAGTTTTATTTATTTATTGGTAAATGGTATTAGAAAGTATACTTAGAATGGCAGATAAAGGGGAGATATTGCTGATGGGTGATCTGAATATGCCAGATGTTAACTGGAGTGCAGCTGCAGCAGCCACTTCTAAGAGTGGGGTTATTCTAGATGCCCTACAGGGGGGCATGCCTTAGACAACTAGTATTGGAGCCCACTCGAGAGGGAGCAATCTTAGACCTGGTTCTCTCAAATGGAGATGAAGAGAGGATCACAGACGTAGAAGTGGGTAGCCATCTGGGAACTATCGACCATCGAACAGTATGGTTCACAATAAACACAGCAATAGAGTCAAGCCACACAAAGACAAAGGTACTGGATTTTAGGAGGGCTGACTTTGCTAAAATGGTGAGTGCCTAAGGAATGCACTAGCAAATGGGCAGGAAGGAGGGTGGAAGAACAATGGGAATAATAAAACTGCCATCATAGATGTAACAAGCCTTGTGTAAAGCAAATAAACAAAACGAAACTAGGTAAGAAACCACTATGGTTCTCAAAGGAAGTGGCAGTGAAGGTTCAAGAGAAAAGAAAGCATTCAGGAAGTACAAGGAATCACAGAAGGAACAGGACAGAGAACTGTATCAGTTAAAAGCAAAAGGAAGCTGGAAAGGCAGTCAGAACAGCAAAGGCCCAAACCGAGGAAAAGATAGCCAACTCAGTAAAGAAGGGGATAAAACCTTTAAAGGTACATCAGGAGCGAAGGAAGACCAAGGGAGGGATAGTGAGGCTTAATAAAGGGAGGGAGGGTGGGCAGAGGGTGACTGTGAAAGGCAGAGATACTAAACAAATATTTTTGCTCAGTATTTACAAAGGAAGAGGGAGGTACCTAAACAAACAGTAGAAACACTCTGGATACAGAAGTTGATACCAGCCCATTTACAGAAGAAAGGGTTCTGAAAGAGCTCTTAAAACTGAAGTGGACAAAGCAATGGGGCCTGATGGATTCATCCCAGAATTCTAAAAGAACTAAGGGTAGAACTAGTGACACCACTGACTACCCTCTTTAACAAATCATGGGAGGATGGGGTGGTACCTGAGGACTGGAGGAGGGCAGATGTGATTCCCCTTCACAAAAGTGGGAGCAAGGCAGAAGCAGGAAACTACAGACCTGTTAGTTTAACCTCAGTGATAGGGAAAATGATGGAATCACTTCTGAAGGAAAGAATTGTTAAGTATCTAGAGGTCAGAGAGGCACAGGACCCAAGGCAGCATGGATTCACAGCGGGAAGGTCATGCCAGACAAATCTGATAGATTTCTTTGACTGGGTGACCAAAGTAGTTGATCAGGAGGGCTGTGGACATGGCCTACCTAGACTTTAGCAAGGCATTTGACACAGTCCCACACAAAAGATTAATATACAAGTTAGCCAGCCTGGGAGTGGGTCCCAAGATGACAGCCTGGGTAAAGAATTGGCTGGAGAATAGGACACAGAGAGTAATATTAAATGGAGTCCACTCTGAAAAAAGGGGGTTAGCAGTGGGTACTGCAGGGTTCAGTATTAGACCGGTCCTCTTCAAGGTCTTTATAGCGTTACATTGCAGAGGACTGGAAGGAAAGTATGTCTCTTTGCAGATGACACAAAGATCTGCAACAGAGTTGATGCACAAGGTGGGTGGAAAGGATGAGAAGGGACTTGGCAAGGTTAGAGGAATGGTCAAATGTATGGCAGCTTAGATTCAATGCTAAGAAGTGCAAGGTAATGCACCTGGGAAACAAAACCCAGGGGAAGAGTACACAATGGGGGGGTGAGATACTAACAACAACAAAAATGGAAAGGGACCTGGGGGTAGTCATATCAGATGACCTAAAGGTGGGCAAGCAATGTGAGAGGGCAGCAAGGAGGGCTGGGGGGATACTGGAGAGAGGGAGATGCATCACCACTAGAAAACAAGAAGTTATTATCCCTCTGTACAGACAGCTGGTGAGACCACATCTGGAGTACTGCGTGCAGTTCTGGACACCCAATCTCCGCAAAGACATAGACAGGATGGAAGCTGTCCAAAGGAGGGCAACTAAAATGGTGCAGGGTCTGCACCGGAAGACATATGAAGAGAGACTTAAGGAGCTTAATATGTATAGCCTTGAGGAAAGGAGGGAGAGGGGACATGATAGATACTTCAAGTACCTCAAGGAATCAACAAAGTCCAAGAGGGTAGCATCTTTCAAAAAGAGGTGTGCAAGAACAAGGGGCACAATTTGAAGATAGAAGGGGTGGCTCAGAGGTAATTTAAGATGTATTTTTTCACAGAGGGTTGTGGATGCATGGAACAGCCTTCCAGAGGAGGTTGTGGAGTCAAAAACAGTGGTGGAATTCAAGCATGCATGGGACAGTCATAAGGCAATTCTAGGGGGCGGGGGTAGGAAGAAGAAGGCTGCTGGTTAACTAGGATCTGCAGCTTATACATCAGGTAGGGAAATGGGCAGACTGGGTAGGCCAAGCGGTCCTTATCTGCCGTCAAATTCTATGTTTCTATGTAACCCAGTAAGTTCAGCACAGTATCATTATAATGCAGTGGTTTAAGGCTCTGAGCTGCAAATCTGGAAATCTGGGTTTGAATCTCACAGTCTCCACTTGCATACTGTGTGACCCTGAGTAAGTCACTCAACTTTCCTGTGCTTCCAGGTTGCACCTGCAAACAAGCTTTCAGCTTGGTGTCTCTCTCCTGGTTAAACAATTGGAAAAAAAACAAACGTTCAGCTTAGAAGTCTGAGTGACCAAAATTGATCATGTTAACATTTTTCATTAGAAAATGGGTCCGTATGTATGCAATAAATCACACTGCACTTATATATACACACACATTTAAAAATAAATTTACAGTTTAAAGCTGATCATAAGCAATTAGTGGTTGAAAAACTTGAAAATACAACAATCTGTCTTACTTTCCATTCTATATTTTTTCTACAATGTAGCAATAGAGCAGCACCGTCCAGTATTAAGTTTTATTTGTTTGTTATTTTTGACCGGAAAAGGCACATTTACTTGTGATGGCTTGTTTTCATTTGCATCCTTAGGCTGGGTTACACGGATCCATTTTTTTAATTTTTTTTATTTTATTGAGGATTGAATGTTGACCGTGTCACTAGGAAAACTCCCTACTCTTCAACGATAAGTGCCATGGGATCTTTTACTTCCACCTGGACAGTAACCAAAAATGAGCAGAAGAGATCTAAGTTTTTTTTAATTCTTTGGTAATCCAGTATTGGTCTGTAGACTCAATGCCCGTTTACAGGGGTGATCCAGGAGCACTGGGGAGGTTAACTGACTTGTTCAGGGTCACACAGTATGCAAGTGAAGGTTGTGGGCATCAAACCCAGGTCTGCTGGATGTACCAAGGTCTTTTACTGTTCATTGCCCTGACCTCTAGGTTATACTACATTTAAAATCTCATCCGAAGGACAGCACCTCAACAGTGCAGTACCCCGTTGGTACTGCACTACAATGTCAGTTATAGGTAGTACCCCAAGTACCTGGTGTGGGGCTAGAACCCACAATCTTCTGATCTTCCAGCCCCAGAGCCGAGCATTCTACCTACGGAGCAACTGACAGTGCTATAAATAGAGATACAAATAGGAGCTACAGCATGGCTTCTTTTAACATCAGAACTTAAAATTAGTAACAATGTTAAGTTTCAAACTCAGCATATCAATTAGTGCCTTAATATAACCTTTTTAGTAGTTTAGCTTGATAGTACACTTTTATTAGCTTAAACCAGCCAAGTAAGGTGCACTGAGTTCGGTCCCTTTCCAGCCACAACCTCGATCATAAGTTGAATACTACATATTCAAGTACGGTCCAGATAACACACACAAAATCCGTAATCCATGGAACAGTTCTGCTGCTGTTGGGGTATTTACTGTAGGGGCATGTATGTAAATTGTTATTCATGTCCACTGTCTGTTTTTACTGCAAAATTCAATAAAGCATATTAAATTAAAAAAAAAGGAATGTCCCTTTAAACTCCTTTATCTCTCTGCCCTCAGTATCACTGCACCTGTAATCATCCACCCTCAACCTTTCTTTCCTCTCTGGGCCATCCCTCAGGCCTGAAAGCAGGCTAAAGTCTTCCCCTCCACAAAAAGGGCTGCTCCCACCCCCAACCAGGGTTCAGGAGAAATGTGACCTCTCTCAGCTCTCTTTCTTCCTTGTTTCTGTCTGATAGGTACTAGTCTGTCCATGTTGAGGTGCATTATCCTCACCTGCCTGCCCATCACCTCTGGTGATCCTAAGCTCCATCCTTGGCCCTATACTCTTCTCCTCTTTCCAAATGGCTTCCCCTCAGTCAGCGTCTCCTAGTACATGTACACAGATGACAATGTATGCTTTACTTCAAAGACCTCTGTTCCAGAGCTGAACTGCCACTGCAGCAGGAATCTGACAATGTCCAGTGCTGAGTTCATTCAACATTACTGTCTGACATTTACAATAAGCTGATGCTAGAAAGGCTACAGTATTACACATTACCACAGTAGTCAGTCCTCTTGCTTCCACCCCTCTGAAGTTATGCTCCACTTCAATTATCTCAGTGTGTAACTGGATCAGACTCTTTGCTTTTCCTACCACATCAATACCATATACAATAAACTCTGCCCTAAGCATGGCACACACTACTGCCCCAACCCTGCTTCCCAGTGGCCCAGCGAAAGCACACTGTGCTTCTTTGCCAATGACCTAGGTTTGGGGGTAGACTCAGACAGCCAGACCAGATGTGACAAGGACATGCTACCTAAGGCAGTGCAAGCCAGCCCAGGGAGACGGTGATGCTAGGAACCATGGCCACAGTACCTCACACAGTGGGCTGGGAACCAGCTTCTTCACAAGGGGTTAAGCATGTGTGCTTTGCCATGGGTCTTGTGAGGCTGACATGAGGCTGATGCCTGATGCTAGGGTGGGGGAAGAGAAAAATGGGTAAAACCTTGTTGCAGCCACTAGAATTAGGATCGGTAGTATACTCAGGCCCTGTGCTGTGTGGATCCCACTGGTGAGCGTGATGTGGCTAGTGGAGAACAAAGATGGGTTGCCATCATAGGGGTTATGCTCCAAGACCTGTGGACTTGGTGGATGACAGAGGAGAAAAATTATACTGCCAGTGTTTGACAGTTATACGGATATGATTTACAGTGCAGCCTACCCCGACAGGGTTCCCTTTCCATTTGCCATAAACACCCTTCCCCTAGTCATCACTGCTCCCTCCATTCTGGCCTTTCTCTCCCTGCCCTACAAACCGATCCTCTCACTCACTCACTCAGTCACTGTTCCTCATTCATGGGTACATTCTGGCCCACCTTATTCTCCCCTTACCTTTCTTCTCTCCTTCCTTCTTCTAATCATTCATCTCACTCCCTTAGTAACCTCAGATACTAATGTCTGTCACATCACTCACTGCAAAAACCTCTGCTGGCCAGTCTGCATTTTGTCTGCCTGCCAACCCTCTAGAATAACCTTCCTTTCTCCAACTGACACGCAATCTCCCCCTGCTCTCTTAAACCACTCATGCTGTCTCACTTCTTTCAACCTTGCTTTTGTGGCTGTAGTGCGCTGGTATACTGGCCTCGTCCTTTTTCAGGTACATACTTTCTGTACAGCATTCATTTATGTATATAACTTGCACTTTTGGCAGCTTGTATTGTTCGCTGCTATGTCACTTCCCACTTGTAACCTCCTCCCCTCTAGAGACATACAAGTATCTTACAGGGAGGAACAGGGTGCAGGAATACACTATTTTTAAAGGAAAAAGATGTTCCAGGGCTAAAGGGCATGGGATGAAGTTGGAGGGAGGACGATTCAGAGGAAACGTGAGGAAGAATTTCTTCACAGAACGGGTGTGGACAAGTGGAACACCCTGCCAGAGGAAGTGGTGGGGGCAGAAACAATCACGGGATTTAAGAATGCATGGGATAGACATAAAGGAATTCTGGAGGTCAGGGGTAAGGGGCAACAGACTTCTAGGAAAACATAAACTGAACTTACAAGCTCAAATGGGCAGACTGGGTGGACCATAGGCCCTTATCTGCTGACACTGTCTATGTATCTATGTATCCCCTCAGGCTGCACCTAGAAACAAGCTTCAGCTCAGGGTGCCATTCACAATCAATAAATTTAAATTTAATAAAGCAAAATATATTAGACAGAAAATTAAGGTTAATACTGTACATGCATTGCTGTAAAACATATATAACTTATTACTTATAACCGGACTTTATTACAAGGAACTCACCCTGGAGTTAGAGGAAAACAGATCTGGAGGCACTGTCAAAGCGTTGATAGCAGCACCTTCGTGTGTCACACACTAAATCATTTTTTTCAGTCTGCTGCTGCATATTTAACCCAATGTGTTGAGTGTACAATGCAGATAGCTTAAATGCAGCATTTCCCCCTTACTTAACTACGTCTAAAATGCAACACCTTTGTAAGATGCATTTCACAACATGAGAAACTTGATGTTTCACCTAGGGTTTGAGCACCCAGATTTTTCCTGATTCATTCTAAAAGGCTTGAGATAGAATAAATACACCATATTGCCTATGCCTACCTTTGCTGGATGACACTATCCTCTTCTGTTGCTCTTCCTCCTCGAATTGACCTGCTCTAGACTGTGCTGCTCCCAGCTGCCCAGACTGAAGGAACCCAACCAGCCACTTGTAGGTCTGCCTGCTGCAACCTCCCTATCCCCAACCAGAACTGCTCAGTTCACCAACACACTCTGCTCCCCTCTGCAGCGCTAGTCTGACTGCTGCCCATGCTGGTGATCACGTCCACAGCTAGCCGGCTGGTTCCACTCCCCGGCCCCCTAACCCCAGGACTTCCCTTTCTTTTCCCTCTTCGTTGGCCCGACCCCGATTCGACTGGCCTGCTGTGCTTCCTGGTGTGGTGTCCTGGGCAACTGCATGCTCCTGGTGCACCCTCAGTCTTACCTTGGCTGTTCTTCTTTTAGGCTTGTCTTTTCTGGCTGGACTAGGCATGCATGATCCACCACCGGCAGCAACGCTTGTCTTCCAGCTCAGCCCTCCGCTGCTTACTCTCTCCCACCAGTGCGCCACACAAGAAACTGACAACCGTCACCTCTCAAAGTCCTCACACACATGCAGGCATGCATATCGCACCCAAACAAGCCCTCCCACCAGCCAATCAACATGCAGCAAGGGCCACTGAACTGCAGTGATTTTTGGGGGGCGGCAACAAACCAAAGGAAAGGCAACAAGGCAAAGGCACTAATTTTAATTATAATGCTAGCTGGGCTCCCAATCACCAGCCCAATTAAACAGCGGGGCTGCGGTCATACAGGAGGACATGCACACAGAAACCAGGGAAAAAATCCTATAAAAAAGGCAGCATGTGGCAAAACATTGCTGGGGCTCAGCCCAGCTCAAAAAATATTGCTGGGACCAATGTCCCATGGGCCATACAACCTGGTGCCAATGATTCTAAGCTAGAATAAAGAAACTGCCAAAGGAAAAAATTTTTTTTTTTTTAAAGAGGCCAGAGATAACTGGCCATTTGCATTAGCTCTGCAAATGTGCACTTATGTGCCTTAGTTGCAGAGTTTCCATTTAAAATGTACTGGACAGAAAAGGGTGTCCCTCCAGGATACAGTGAGGAGTGATCACAACCCTCTCATCTGACCTGCCCAGGGTGCATTACTAAAAGAACAGGAAGCAGACCAGCTCCAAAAGAAAAGCCATAATGGAGCTGAGAGGATGCCAGAACAGAAGTGTCTGAATGCAGCTGAAATTAAGGTAAAACACAAACCTATGATCCTAGTAAAATGAAGGTAATCACTTAGGAACAGAGAATAACAATAGTGAGAACTGAGCTAACTAAAGGTTTTTGTTGTTGCAGTTAGCACAGCGACATAAAAATGAAAACATGGGGCTGTACATTTAAAATGAAGTAAATATTGCTAACTGCAATTAAGGCAAGTAAGGAATACCCCTTGTACTTTGAGTAACTAAGCCAGTATACCTTTAAAACCAAGTACAATTTCTTCTCAGGTAACAAAAAAAGCTTTGAAAGTCCAAAATGAATGGACTACAGTGGAAATATAAGTCAGAGGTGAAACTTTATTTTACTGAAACCATTATTGAAAGAGAATGGGGGAAAGCCATTCAAAAGCATAAGAAGTGCTAGCAAATAAATTCAGATGTATAGATATATACAGTCATAAGAAATAAATATTAAATAAAGAGAATGAAGTACTAAGAATAAGGTAAAAATGAAAAAAGAAACAAGGAGGTGAAAGTTATTAAAGATAATGTTGCATTATGTATAAGTTTGGAATGAAATTTCAAGAGAAGAAATGGTGAAGCAAATTTTGCATTTGAAAAAATAACATAAAGTTTATAAATGTGAATTTCACATTACTATAAATAAATATGAAAGGGAACATAGTGGAAATATATTATGAATAAGCATAAACAAAACTGATAATGATTCAGAGAGTAAAAACAATTAATTTGGGAATTTTCTTTCTCTCCATTTCCCCATAAAAGAAAGAAGAATATATTAAATGGCAAAAGGAGAAAGAAAAATTACTGGATTATTAAGATTTGTCTGTGCTTGGTTCAGCTAATACAGATAATTTGGTGACTTATCCACCACAAATTCCAAATACTACATTTTAAAAAAGATTAAATATTCATGCAATAGACATAAAAAAAAGTCAAAAAATGTGATATTTAAAATGGATTGATCTGTTTGATTTAGAGCCATTATTCCCTGATGAAGAGGTATGCAAACCTTAAAACATTAGATTTGTGCACACCTGGTTCAGCTAATACAGAGCCATTATTCCCTGATGAAGAGGTATGCAAACCTTGAAATGCTGGATATATAAAAAAGAAGTGGTGTTAAATGGCTGGAAAATAATGTACTGTACACAATGAGTTGGATATTCAGAAATGTGCCAAAGCAGCGCAAATCTGATGTGCCATGGTGCAACTAGAGCCATATTCAGAGGTTGCGCAGGCTGAATTGCGCCCACGCAACAAAGCTGAAGATGGTAGAGTTGTACCATGGCACAAACAGAGATGCTCCAGCGCAACCCTGGAGCAGAGCAGCACAGCAACAGAGGGGGGCAGGGCACAGAGAACAGACCCAGGGACACAGCTATGGAAGCACAGTGACAGGCCACAGGAGGCCGCCACCAGCAGGGCACAGAAGGGCACACACAGGCACCCAGACATGTGACCCCAGAACACAACAGTGGCACATATAGCATGCAACATGAGGTGCCAAAAGCCAACAGGGAGCCACCAAGGGAGCCCCCCCAGCAGGAACCTGGCCGTGCCCCCCCCTCCCAAACCATAGCAGGCCACACCCAGGACCAAGCAGCCAAGCACACACATGCCACACAGGCACTCAGGAAGCCCACACAGTAAGCACTAAATGTGTCAGGTTGCAGGCAGCATGGCAGACCACATGGGACAGGCCGCACAATGCCAAGCATAGGACCGCAAAGCAGTGTGTGGCCAGTGCCTGACCAAAGACCATGGCCATGGGCCACCACCATGCACACACCCACCACACACCCCTGACAGCTGCCCCATGGGCACCCCAAGGCAGAGCCACTGACCCAGGGGATGGACACCACCATGGTGGGACACACCACAGCATACAGCAGTGAACTACGGAAGCACAACACGCACCCCTTCTCATACACTCAACACTGACAGACACTCAGCCACTGCAACATGGCTCCTCATGCCACCTGCAAAGTAGACACAGACACAGGCAGGTATGTCAGAAAAAATAAATATTTCAGAAAACTATATACAGAAAAACAGGGTCTGGGAAAGGTTAGGTACAGCAAGAGAAGGGGACAGGGAACAGGGACTGTACAGTGGGATGGGGGGACTGTAGGGGAAGGTTAAGCAGGGGAGACAGAGAAAAACTGGGGAAGCCTCAATGCCAGTCCCATCCGGCCACCCTGGCATTATGCCTCTCCCACCTCTCTGCCACCATCATCTGACTCATTGAGACCACCACCTCTTGTATTGATAACACCACTAGTAGGGTCTCCCACATGAGTTAGCTCAACATCCTCCTCGGGGATCTGTGCATTCGCTGCTGGACACCTATAGCAAGGGACAGGACAGGTGATCAGTGCAATGGCCCAAGGAACCATGCCCACCCACAGTGTGCAATGGGCAGTGGGAACACACACTGCTGGAGGGCCCGTAATTGTCACTTACAGGGGGGGGTGGGCAATGCTAGTCAGCAACTTGGTGCACCATGACATTGCACAGAGGTGGTCCCCACCGCACAATGGCCACATACCTGTGCAATGAAAGCCACATGGCACAAGGCACTGGCAGCACCACAGCAACAATGGTGGCAGTCGGGTGCATGCCCACCCCACCAACAGCCAGTACATGTGTGCAATGGACATGCCGCAGTGGCATTCACCATGCACAGTGTGACACACACAGCTGCCATAGCACATGAAACAGGTGGCCATGCGTGCACCCACTCCCCCTGCCACCCCCCCCCATGTACAGTGTGAAGGACCATGATAGTGCTTACCTGTCCCCTGCGGCCTTGCTGGTGTTAGCCCACTGCCGTCATGGCACACTGTTCCAATCTGTGCTGCCACATCCCTGGCCTGCCTGCAGTCCTCCTGTCCTGTGATGGAAAGAAGACAGGTGCACGTCAGTAACTGACCACAGCAGCTGCCCCCTGACCCCTGTGCACAGGGTGTGCCCCTGCCCAACACATCCTGTACACCTGCATGGCTGCATCGCAATACAAGTAGCAGCTGACAGTGCCACTCTGTGAAATGCATGATGACAGTATACCTCTCTGCAGGGCATGCCAGGCAGCCAAGCAAATACCACAGTACAGCACTAAGGGAGACATGCAACATGGGATGACTTACCTGGCTGTGTCACAGCCCCACACTTGGCACATGCCTGAAGTCTCCACAGCCATTCAGGGTCCCACCTGACAAAGCCACCATACTGGTGCCTGCATTGCTCCCCTGTTCTGGGCACTCCAGTCCTGTGCTCCATGCTGGCAGCAATTCCCTGCCACACAGTGCCCCTGGCCTGCTGCAAGGTCACCTGCCCAAACAGCTGGGGGGCATGGGGCTCCATGTGGGCCACAAGGTTGGCCAGTTCCACCTGGACCAGTTAGGTGCATGTCTACCTCTAACCTGGTCCATTGTACTGTGGCAGGTTCGGTAGGCAAAATGGCAGGAGGAGCCACATGTGTCATCCCATGCGCCAGATGCATGATGTGCGGGAGACTGTGCAGTGCCCCCCCATTGCGCAGTGCCAGATATGTGCAATGGGTGTGGCTAAGTGGAGTCATGGGGTCATGGAGGTCTGACCAAGGGGTCAAGGGTCACCCATCAGTGTGAGACAGGGCATGGTGCTCCATGTACCACCATGCACATAGCTGGCCATGCGCAACAAGTGCAATGCCACTGCATCGTGCTGTTCACGCATGGTGCATAATTTACACCATGATAGCATGCCACAAATGTGCACTGCCAGCCCATGAATTGTGTATGAGTGGGAATTGTGCCATAGTTTGCTCCAGCTCAATCCCATTGCACAAGTGCATAATCACGATATTCAGACACCGCATGCAAATGAGGTCATCAGCCAATGCATGGTGCAGTGGGTGCATTAGCATATCATTACTGTTGTGCTCAACCTCATTTGCATGTGTTGCACCTTCTCAGCACCATGGAACAGCACAGGCCATGGACTGGTATTGCAACCTTGATAGGTAAATGGTGAATGCCGCTGCTGCACACTGGGAGTAGACAGCACTGCAGGGTGGGATGGACCAGGGAGATACTGCCACTGACACACTGTGCTGTCCATGCCCACGGGAAGCAAAATGTCAGCACATGAGGAGGGTGAGAAGCGGGGCCTGCACGGAAGTGCAGGCCCAACTTTATGAAGGCTGAGACTGATGCCCTGTTTGAGCATACCTGGACAGGGAAGGCCTGTTGAGAAGTGCCATGGGCACACCACAGGCCAGGGCTGGTGCATGGGATGAGGTGGTGACTGTGTGTGGGTGTGTGCCACTGACTCCCCTACCCCTGCATCATGCCTCTGTGTGTGAATGCCCATCGCCATGCACATCCCTGCATGTGTGCAGTACCCATTTTGGTGGCCCATGCATGTGTACCGCACCACCTACCTGTGTTCATCAAAGTGCTCATGTGTGATGGTGTCGTGGTGGCATCCTGTCTGCTGCAGCAGACGGGGGTCCCTCTGCCCAGAGGGACCGCTGTCCACCACCCTCCAGCCCACTGCCTCCATTGTCCCCACTACTGTCACCCTCATCAGCCTTGACAGCTATCCCACGGTCAATGGCCATGTTGTGCAGTATGCAGCAGGCCAGGAATAGGCCACAGGCTTTCAAGGGGCTGTACTGTATGGCACCGTCTGACCTGTCTAGGTAACAGAACCATGCCTTCAGCATGCCAAATACACGTTCGATGATGTTGCACGTGCTGGCGTGTGACTGGTTGTATTGTTCCTCTGCTGGAGATGATGGGTGCCTGTAGGGGTGAGCAGCCAGGGCCTCAGTGGGTATGTGCTGTCACCTGTGTGAAGGATGACATGGTTAGCCCTCTGCTATTCTGTGCTGCACCCCTTGCCTGTCCCTGGTGCCCATGCCACCATGCACACCGTGCCCACCCCCATCCCCAGGTCTGCTCTGCCCATCGCCCCTTGCCCGTGCCATACTCACCCACTAGGTGGCCTGTGGGGATGTCCCCATGTTCAAACAGCACAAAGCTGTGCAAGATGAACATGTCATGTGCACTCCCAGGGTGTGTGGCACAGACATTGGTGATGCCCCCTGTGGCATTGCACACTACCTAGCAGTTGACACTTGGGCTCCCCTTCCTGTTTATATGTGCCACACCCTCAGGACCCAGTGGCATGTGGAAGCCCATGTAGGTGCAGTCAATGGCCCCAATCATGCCAGGCGTGCGTGCCACCCTGTGGAAGTCCTGCATGGTTGCTGTATGCTCCACCTGTGTGCTGAGGAAATGGATATATTTTGAAGCATGTGGCAGCAGAGCATTGAGGAAGTGTGTGAGGAGGTGGAATGTGGCCAACTGGGTGATGCCTGTGGTGTCCCTTGTTGGTCTTTGGAAGGTGCCTGTGGTGAGCAGGCACATGACAGCATTCACCTTCAACTCCATGGAATGGCGTGGCTCTGTCTTGTGGGTGTCTGCATCTCCTCACTGCACAGCTTGCAGAACTGCTTCAGAATGGCCCTGTTCAGGTGGTACTGGCCCACAATCTCAGTGTCTCTGTAGTTCTCAAAGGTGATGTGGGCACGGTACCACCTATGTCAGGCATACCATCGACGGGCCCTTCTTCATCCATGTCGCTGTTCCTCCTGCCCCCTCACACCCCTTATTACTGCCTCCATCAAGAAAGACACACTATCCATGGCCCTTGCTGTCCACTGTCCCCTTGGGTGGTAGGCTGCTGGCTGCATGCCAGCCTAGACCACAGGTTTTGTTTGTGTGTGTGTGTCTCTGTCTCTCTATCTCTCTTTCTCTCTCTCTCCCCCCTCTCTCTCTCTCTGCCTCTCTCTCCCTCTCCCATGCCACCTGTGTCCCTCTCCCTCTGTGTGTGGTCTTTTGCCTGTCTGTCTGTCTATCTCTATCTCTCCCTCTCACTCTCACTCCTGGCACAACTGCTTTCTGTGTATTTGTGCCCTGTATTTATAGGGACAAGTCCGGTTGGAGCAACTTCAATTAGCTCCACACTTGCACCGTGGTTTCATGGTTGAATATGCCACTGCGCTGGATATTAATGGGAATGCCCCCTGCACTTGCAGCTGCATACATTATAGTTGCGAATTGGTCCAATGGATTTTGCACTGTGCAATGGCTCTCACTGAATATGGCTCCTTGGTGCATTTCTGAACTTGCACCAAAACAACTCAATTGTGCCATGCGCAACTGTTCTCAATATCTGGGCAATTATTCTTTGAGAAATTTTCAAAGACTGAAAGAACTTTTTGACCCAGAATGAATTTATTTACGTATCTCTGATGTGGAACAAGAAGGGATCTAGGGACTAAATAGAGAAACAGGATATTGGATAATCTGGAAAATAATTTGTCCACTTTAACAAGAGCTAGAAATCATAATGGTGAGTACTAGGAGTGGTAAGAATGGCTCCAGGACTCTAGAAAAAGAAATTGATGCACCAGAAATTCACAAAAGGGAAAGGAAAAGATTTCCAGACCCCAAAATATAAAATAATAAGTCTAAGGAGATATATCACGAGATTAATTAACCATCTAAAATATTTTGGGGGGACTCCATTAGTCCTTTCGACACTTGTTACTAGCATTCAGAAGTGTCAGGAAAATTTAGTTGATGTAAATATGGGACAAACAGAAATCACAACAGTGAATCCAAATGCAAAAGAACAGTTAGGAGGTATTTCTTTTTCTTCACATGGATGGGATACATATAGCTCTACTGTCTCAGAGGTGGATAATTCTTATCTGAAGAAAAAATATGTAACTTTTTCACTGCATGATACGTCTAGAGAGAATTTGCTATTAATTTCACCTACACTTCCTTTAGCCTCCCCTTTTGCTCCACCTCAAAGAATAAAGGGACCTGCTATCTGTCCTGAATTAGGACAGATAATTTAGTTTCAGTGATACAGGACCTCAGTACCACAACTAAGGGACTTACAAAAATCAGTTCCTGAAAATTTTGCAGAAAATAGGGATGAGCAAATAGGGCATAGGCTATCTGTGACACATCAAGTGCCATCTAGAAAGGCCAGGAAGTCTGACACATTTACAATAGAGTATAATAGGGACTACTTTATAGATGAGGAAAATTTCACTTCTTGTTCCTCAATTTCTAAACAGTTGTTGGAAATAATTAAAAATCCCTACTATACTCATGTAGTGCTTTTGAAAAACTTGGCATCCTTAAAAAAGAGATTGCCAGTTTACAAACAAATTTTTTTTATAACCAGACAGTCATTGAACATATAATGAAAATAAGAGAACCTAGCTTAAATCATTATTTAATAATTCAACAGGATGAAGCTCTAACACCTAAAAAAAAGTCATACAGGTGAGATTACCCTCACCTTTTGTTAGAGATCATTCAAATATCTCAACAAGTCAATAAGACAAGGCTAGGATGTCTGGGAAGAAACAAAAAACAGGAAAGGGAAAAAGAGTAAAAGTAGGGAATTTAAGGAAGCTACTGCCACTAATTACATGGCAGAGGATATGTTTAAGAAATTTGAGAGACTGGAAATGAGAAGCAAACATACTTTACTATCTACACATCCAGATAATGGTCAATTGATTTCACTTGTACCAAACTTGGTAATATATCATAAAGGATTAATTGCAAGAGAATTAGTTTTGGACAGGGGGAGAATGAGAAGAACAGTACATGGATAAAGATTTCTGGTAAACAGGTTGAAGAGCTTGAAAGTACCCAGAAACATATTCCTGAACATGCTCATGTACTTGCAACCTTTGATGCATTTAAAAATCAGACAGGTACTGATATAGAATTTCTTATTGAAATACATGCCATAAAAAATTGGATAATAAGACACCAGAAAAACTAACAAAAGTGATCTATCATATTTATGAAATAGGTGAGGATCTGTATGTTATGCATCCCCATAATATTCATATCCAAGGCTGTGTTTTATTTTACTGTAAATCAGAATGATTGCTAGATAAAATATGGGATCAAAAATTAGTTTTTAAACTAAATTATATAACTATCATCCTCCACAGAAAGTACCTGCTCAGACAAAGTATATCAGAGAATGCAAAGATGGTTGTTAACAATAGAAATGATGAAGAAGATAGGAAAAGAGTGGGGACATTTTTGGAAGTGATCTCAGAATATGAGAATAGGCAATACCTTGCATGGGAGAGTAGGACTCTCTATGTCTTTGGATGGAAAATATTGGGGGGTGAGAAAGCTGGCACAATTAAGAGTGAATTGTTTTCATTTTGCTCACATTTTTTTCAAAATTAACATATCACACAGTTCAATTGCTGAGATAAAATTACATGCTGGTGTCTCCAATACACCTCAAATTGATGTTACGCTTACAAATTCTAAGTTAACAGAAAAAATATTAAATGCAGCTTCTATATTGGATGGATTAGGGATGTTAGTGGTGAATTCAAAGACATTAGATACACACAAGAAGGGGAAACACAATGAGTCCAGAGCTAACAAGAATAACGGCAACCCCTTCCTCTCAATAGCAATCAATATTCACTTCTACAATTAACCCATGATAATTGACAAGAAACTGACCTGGTAAATATGACTACAAAAGTAGCTGATATTTCACAGATTTTAACAATTTTATCTTGGAATATAGAGGGTATAATACACAAGTTGGCAGATGATAAAATAAAAAAAAAATTTCTGGTTAAATATGACATTTTATGTCTTCAGGAAACTTGGTGCCCAAGCTCTTCTATGCCCCTGATACCAGGATATACACAATGTGATATTTCAGCACATAGAGATAAAAACTATGGTGGCTATAAAGCAGGCCTAGCAACATATGTAATAACCTCTTTCAATTTTAAAATAACAGTTACAAATAGGTGGATTGAATTCTACCCTTACAAATGAAAACAAGTACTGTAGAATAAATTCTTCATAATATATATTTACACCCTAACTCAAGGAAAACATCAAATATTTGGCCACAATTTGTGACTGGTTTAGAGGGGGATAATAGAGGGTCATGAATCAAATTCGATTATTACAAAAGGTGATTTTAATGCTAGAAACTTCACTGAAAAACAAACAGATAGTTTTCATAATGATCTACTTTCAAGAATTACAGTAACTAATCCCAGAATAAATTACAGCAGAAATGTCAGAGATAAGAAATATAATCAACGTGGTAGGGAACTAAATAAATTAATGTCAGACAATAATATTCTCTAGCTAATGGTCGGTTACTGTGTGATAAGGAAGGCCAATACACTTATATGGGAAACTTTGGATCTTCTATGATAGACTTGGTATGGGTTAATTGAGAGGCAATGAAAATATTAGATGATCTTGTAGTATTAGATCGACCAGACTCTTCACATTCCCTGGTCTTTGTATCTCTTTTTGTCCCAGAATTTAGCATGGATCATAGAAGTCCTCAAGCATCCAATGGGGTAATGGAAATAAGTAACCAAAAAAGAATTAGTTGGTGGCGGGCTACTATAATATATTCTCAGAATTATTTCATTCTGACACTTTGGCTAATCTTCGTACTGAGTTTATTGATATAGCTGATCACATCACTACAATTAATAAATGGATGAAAATTAACAATTTCATTAGACCTTTCTGTCAAACTAATCAGATCCAGAAACAATGATCTACCACATGGTTTAACAAGACCTGCAGATATGCTAAGCTTAAATTAAATCAAGCAGTACGCTACTACAAGAGATGCAAAAATCAAATAAACCTTCACTCTTTGAATAAAGCAATGAAAGAATATTAAAAATTATTAGATCAAGAGCAGAACAGATATAATAAAATTATGTGGGAGAAGTTATGGAAAACAGTGATCTCCAAGGATACAAAAGCATTTTGAACACTTGTCTGTTATGGGTATAAACAATATTCAACAAATATTGAAGTTTACATTCCTCCTTATAGCTGGGAATTATATTTCCAAGCTTTATATTTCTATGATGATGAGACAATATCTAATACAGCTACAAATTTCCTAAAAACTCTCATACACGGATGACATTGTCCTGAGAGCTACTTCCTTACTAGGACTACAAAGAAAATTAAACATTTTTGCAGAATTATGTAAGGTAGACAGTTTAACCATTAACACTAACAAAAATGAAATTAGTAATTATTGGTAATAGGAGAAAGTCAATTCTGTTCGTATTCATTGGTGACATACAGATAGAAACTGTCATGCATTACGATTATCTAGGTGTTAGATTTGAGCAAAATATTCAATGGAATAGCCAACTTCTCCATCTTCAGTGAAAAATGAAGACAGCAACTAATGATTTCAAAATCTTTTATACTAAAGTAGGTAAAAGCTCACTGAAAGGACTACTTATGGTACTAAATGCAAAATTACAAACCAGTGTTCTTTATGCCTCAGAGGTCTGGATGTTGGCAGGATTAATGGGACTGGAGGTTATTATGAATAAATTATATTGCTATATCCTCATGCTTCCTCAGTCTGTACCACCTGCAATATTAAGACTTGAGCTAGGACAATACGCAATCACGACACTGGCCTTAGAGAGATGATTACTATTTATGCTGACCCTTTTGAGCTGTCTGAAATCCATTTACCTAGATGTTGTCTAGAGGAAGAAATTATTTATTCCACTAAGGTTTTACTTTTCCCTTAGTCAATAAAAAAAAGATCTATTCCACTTGGCTTAGGATCTCTAATATATGAAATTCATCTAAATACAATAGTAGACATAATCCAACATGTAAAATAAAGAGCTAGAGATACATCTATAACAAGAGATTTTCATTGTATATCCACCTTATAGCATTACAGATGGTACAAAGTGATAAAGAATATACATTGCCTTGTACCTTATTTGATCTACTGGACATGTCTAATTCAGAGACTAGAAGATCAATAACATGATCTAGGATGCAATTGTATACTGCTTAATATATACATTTTCAACAAAAAAGACCTGGGTTTATGGTACCATATTGTAAATGTGGGCATAACTGTGAAGATGACCTGAAATATATACTGTTGTTATGACCTCTGTATTCTAAAGGGAAGAAAGAATGGTTAGGAAGTACTCTGGGCAATCTCAGTCTCCCCCTGACCAAACAATTATTTACCTCTTCAATTCTACAAATAGTAGAATCCTCCACAGGCTTGCAAGATTGTTATCTACGATACATTTGCAAATTGAGAGATATTAGAGATCAGCATAAATAATTCTCATTGATGATCTATATTGAATCCCTGTCACAAAGATAAAAAGATATTTCTTCATTTTATTGAATATCTAAAAGAGTGTTAAAAACAGAATGTATACATGCCTCTGAACATCATTGATCTAATTGTTTACAAAATGGGATTGGATTATAATATTGGTATTAACTGAGGAGATGTTTGGCTGTGTGGGATTGCTTGTTATCATGGCTCTTTGCTGAATTTTTAATCTTGTATTACTAACATACTATTTGCCAGCAGATTAGGCCTTATGGTCTATCAAGTCTGCTCGAACCTAGATCCTTAGTTGGGTGCAGAGACCCTCCCATCCCTTGTGCTCCAGAAACCCCTATCATCCATCCCCACCCCCCTGGGACAGGCCATCATCTGATACATCCACTTTCTGTGTCTGTCCCACCCTCTCTTAAAGCCCTCCATTGTGGATCTCTGAACCAGCTCACCAGGCAGAGCATTCCAAGGGTCCACCACCTCTCAGTGAAAACCTCCTCCTCTTCCCCTCTCACCCTTCCACCTTCCAACTTCAAACCATGCCCTCTGGTGATGCCTCCCTGCTTTAGTCTAAAGATCCCTCCATGTTTACTTATTTATTCTCTTGAGGTACTTGAAGACCCCAATCATGTCCCCTGTCTCTCCTCTCCTCCAATGAAAACAGGCAGAGCTCCTCAAGTCTGTCCTCGTAAGTCAAACTCTAGCCCTCGAATCATCTTTGTTGCCTCCTCTGTACCCTCTCCAGGAGCTGTATGTCCCTCTTCAAGTGTGGTCTCCAGTACTGTACACAGTACTCAAGGTGTGGTCTAACCAGTCCATTGTACAGCGCAGAATCACTTCCTTGCTCCTTGAGGTGATCCTCTCATGATGCATCCCAACATCCTGTTTGCCTTGCTAGCTGCTCTCCTGCACTGCTCAGAGTTATTCATACATGTATCCACCATGACCCCTAGGTCTTTTTCCCATGTTGAGGCTTCCAGCACCTCCCCTCCCAGGGTGTACCTGTGTTTAGGGTTTCCCCGACCAAGATGCAACACCTTGCACTTGGTGATATTGAAATTTAATTTCCATGTGTGAGCCCAGCTTTCCAGGGTGTCCAGGTCCCCTTGCAGGGCCAACCTCCCCTCTTCTCCCTCAACTACTGCTCCCATCTTGGAGTCATCCGTGAAGAGACTCATTTCACACTCTATACCATCCCTGATGTCTGATATGTATGCATTAAACAGGATTGGACCCAGGACCGAGCCCTGTGGTACCCTACTACCAACGTCTGTAGGGTTCGAGAGCTCCCCACAGACCACTACTCTCTGAGTGCGTCCAGCTATCCAGTTTTCAATCCATCTGACCATCAAAGGGCCTACCCTAACCCCATCAGTTTCTCCACCAGACCATTGTGGCAGAGTCAAACGCCTTTGCTGAAGTCCAAGAATAATACATCCACAGGCTTACCCTGTCCAGTTCTGATGTTACCCATTCATAGAACTCCACAAGGTTGGTTTGACATGATCTACCTGGCACAAACCCATGCTGCCGACTATCCAGACCTCCCACCTCCCCAAGTAAACCCCAATCGTTCCTTTAGTATACTCTCCATTAATTTTCCCACCACCGAGGTTAAACTGATGGGTCTATAGTTTCCTGGTACTTCCTTCGACCCCCCTTTATGGATTGGTACCACATGTGCCTCTCGCCAATCCCTAGGTACCCTCCCTGTCTCAAGTGACCTGTTGAAAAGCTCCGCCAGGGGTGCAGCCAGTATGTCCGCCAATTCCCATAGTACTCTCGGATGAATGCCATCCGGCCCAGGAGATTTGTCTTTCTTTAGGGCCTTGAGGGCAAACCACACCCTTTTGGTGGGGATGGCATCATCTGTCCCCTCCACCTTACTGTTCTTTTTATCCTTATCCAGATGTGACACCCCTGGGGTACCTTTCCCTCCCTTTTGCTCCATTTCTGTTGCTCCTGATCCCACTCCCTGCCGCTTTATCCTGTTTGTGCCTTGCTTTGTAGATATCCCATCCCTCCCTAGTGAACACAGAGGCAAAGTACTCATTAAATACCTCTGCCTGGTCCTCGCCTCTTCCACCCACCCTTCTTCTGATCTCAATCTGCTGAGATGGCCCTTAGTTTTTCTCCGCTCCCCAATGTACTGGAAGAACCCCTTTTCCCCTCCATGTATCCCCTGTGCCAGCCGTTGCTCTTTACTGGACTTTGCTCCCCTCACCATACGGGTGACTTTTCTAGATGCAAGCTGGTACATTTCCTTATCCCTATCCCCTCTTGTTGTTACATTTATAATGTTCTAATATTTTTGTATATTTTAGTACATGGCAATTTCAAAAATGTTACTCTATCATCTGTATGTATGTATGTATGTATTATGAAACTTTTATAAAGGCTTGTAGCAGAACAATAAAATATACTTGAATCTGAACATTGGCACAAAATTAACACAATATTAATATGAGACTCCTAATGTAGTACTCAAAGTATTATGTAGTTTTGAAAGTTGGAAAGAGGACCTGTAAGCAACTTCAACTTAGAAATGTTTAGTGAGGCAAAATACTGTATTTATGAGTTAAAAAGTCTCGTTTTCCAAAAATATTTAAAATTCACACTTATTGAAAAGTAACTGAATGAAAAGGCAAGCTGGTTTCTTTTCCTAATGTTAGAGCAAGTACATTTCACAGAGTGTAGAATATTACCCAGACACAGGCATAAAGAAGGTCAGCAAGTTTTGTTAGAAATATTTCCTATAAATAAAAATCAATGAACCTCTTCCAGCAGGTCTTCATCTTAGTTATTAAATAAAATGACTTGGATGTGCAATGAAATGTAATACATCATAAGTATTTACTGGATTAGATCCATGCCAATGTTCTATACACATTTCATGGGACATTACAATGTATGTCATTTCCATTACAGTACTACAGGGGACCCATACACCACCTCAAGCTGCTGCCACCAGGAACTGTGTATGATACATCCACCAGCAACACTGATGACAGCCAGGATGGGGAGGACTAGAAGGGTATGAACAACAGGTGGTGCCATATGTCAATGCGCCCATGTACTGTGTTGCTCCTGCATTGTGGGGATTTGAATGTGGACTGGCCATGTGCCCTATTATGTTCTGTTGCCACTGCAGGGATTGTTTTGTATATTCACAAATTGTATATGCCTGTTTTGTAATTATTTGCTGTGCTGTGCACTGTTTGTCAGTTTCACATTAAAGACATTTGCACATCACAGTCGTGTGGTTACTGTCTCATGGCTAGGGATGTAAGTTTGTCATGGATGAGGTTTTAATGACTCATTGTTTGTTCATGAAATCATTAGTAAACAGTAGTAAATGCTGTGGCACTGTCATCATTGCTACATTCTGGTGACACTAGTGAAAGTCATGGAAGTCCTGAATAAAGATCAAACGCCATGGAATCAATGTGTATGACTGACATGACAAACTTACATCCCTACTCATGGCCAACGGGTGGTGGGCAGGATGGGGTGATGGGTGTTGGCAGGGGGGGCATGGTTGTCTCATCCAGGGCTGGGGAGATGGGGATGCCCACATGGGGGTTGACATCATGGATACTGGTGCATTATCCCGCATGTGCCATATGTGCCACACCTGTTGCTCAAATGCAGGTTTGCCTGTAAGAGGCTGATGTGCATTGCGGGGGCAGGGGTTCACGATGGTGACAGTGTGCATGCACCTGTTTCACTGTGCAATGTCTCTGTGCTGTACATATGGGGCATGGTGCACTGTACCATCTGTGTGCCACTGCCACAGGACAGCATGGCTGTGCCTTGACCAGGCATTCACAAAACATGCCACTGCACCTTTGGGTATTTCTGGAATGTACCTTCAGTGTCCACCATATCAGACTCCCTCTACAAGATAAGCTTCAGCCACACTGGTGTTGGTTGTGATGTTGCCATGCCATGTAGGTTGCCACAGGTGGCTTCATCACTGCCCCTTGGTGATTTTCTTTCATATGCATGCAATGGCTTGCACTGCTATCTACCCATGGCTATCAATGCACACATGCTATGCACATCATGCATGGTCTGTGTGCCTGCCATGCTGTATGGTTGGTATGCATGGCCTAGGGTCAGTGTTGAAGGGACATGGGCACCTTGTCCAAGTGCATACACTCCTGCCCCCTGCCATGCATACCTCTCACCACATGTTGCCCCCTGTGTGGTATGCCACATGTGCTCTGGTGCTTGTCTCGGTGTGTGGGATGGAAAAGTGTATGGTGTGTCACACATGGGCACTAGATTATGGCTATATAGACCAGTATATGTGCCAGCTGGCTCTGCTGTGTGGACATCTATAGCAGCCCTTCCCCCTGCTGTAAGTGTATGCACCTTCTACTGCATGCCTGGCTGTCGAACATGGTTTCTTGCATCCATGCTAGGTCTGTCTGTGCATGGCACTATGCAGTCACGCCTCCATGTACATGCCACACATTGTGGCAGCAGAACTGTATGTAGGTGGGTTACCTGGGCTTCAGTGCACCCTTCATACATGTCTTGCATTTGGGACATGCATGTGGTTTGCATGTAGCCCCCTACACACACTCCTTACACACACTTGCACACACCGCATTGGCTTCATGCATAGGGTCCATTGTTTGATAAAGGAATTGATGTATCCTTGACTTCTTCAAGCTCCTAGTTAACATTCATCTACACTGTAGCAGAATCACGTACATTTCCAAATGTACCAGACTCATTTTTGCTTTCTTTTAACCCCCACTTTCCTGTATTATGCTATTTAGTGTCTTTGTTTTCATTGAACTTCACCAATGTCAGCCATATTTTGTTTCTCACATCCCTTCACAATCCCACTTGCCTTTTTTCCTTTGTCCTCATATTTCCTTTTTTATGCTTGCTTGCGCTTGCACAAGAAACGTTTTGGGACATTACAACTTTTTTGAGGTGTGTGTGACTGTCTTACCCAATGCAGTTCTCGGTGTAGCAGGTGCATCCCTTATGTACTAATGGATGGGCGAGCTGTCTATGACAGCAGTTTGGCAGCAGTGGTCTTCACTTGAAAGAAAAGCTCTGCTGCAATTAGCAATCATAACATGTTGCTATGTAACATTTACATTACCCTTTTCACTGGCCTTCCTTCATATCTGTAGTTAACATATTTACATCCCCCTCCTCTCCTGCCATCCTCCATGTTTGTGACATTAAAACAAATGCCTTGCTTTGCCTCTTGTAATCAGAAAAATCATAACCTTTTTTTATTTCATAGTCCCCATGAATGCCAACATGGGGGGTGCCCAATCCTCTTGTCGGCATGCCCCTTCCCCATATCATTTGCTGATGGTGGAGCCCAATCCCTGTCAGCATAATGTCCCCTTCCCCCATTAGTAGTGTGCTGAGGGGGGTGCACAATCCCCTTTGGCTCATGAGCCCCCCCAAAGACAGACACATTTTATGTGCCGATGGGGTGCTCAATCCTGTCAGTTCCAGTCCCCCCCAACAAACACCCAGGTGGCACACTGGGAGCCCACTCCAGCATGCCAGTTGTCCCTGTAAAGGAAAAAAATGTCCCGTGATGTATTTTTTTGGTTTTTTCCTTGTGAAAACAGAAAACAGTCCCTCATTGTCTCCAGTGCTTCCACCCCCAATCTGCACCTACCCTCTGTGCACCCCACCTCCCCACAACCCACTCACCCCATATTTACCTTTGGAGCCCGACGTGATGATCTTCGGTGGAGCAGGAACATGTCTGCGCTCTTCAAAGGCGACCACAAACTGAAGCTGTATAATGACATAAATGTTTTTTTTTCAACACAGATGGATATCACAGCCATTTTTGCACATTTTGGCACCAAATTTTTAACATGGGGTTCATTGGACCCCACCTCATGAATTCAGTCACTGTCATGTGGTTAATCAGTTCCTGAAAGGTGATTTCACTGTCACTGTGTGGAATCACCTTTTGAGACCAGTTAACTAAATGACAGTGTAATTGTTCATGAGGTGGCCTCCCAAAAAGCCAATGTTGCACATTTGGAGAAAAAATTCCAGCAAATGACTGTGTTACGAGTGTGCATTGCACAGTTTCCACGCACACTTCTTACTTTGAGAATTTGTAACATTTTCACTCCAGATTTGCACCATTGCCATTTTTTCACATCTCCTTATGAGCAGTACAGCTGTCATTTTTCACATCCTGGCCGAAATGTGTTTTCACACATTCAGTGCACAGTGGTGCAGTCGCTGTGGGAAATCAATATTGGGGCAGATTAAGAAAATCACAGTGACACTGTTCATGAGCAGAGGTCCCAAAATGCCTATGTTGAAAATCTGGTGACAGAATTCCACAAAATGACTATGATACGAGCGTGTGTTGCGCAGTTTCCATGCACACTCGTAACTTCAAGAATTTGTAATATTTTCACTCCAGATTTTCAACATTGCCATTTTTGCACACCTCCTTATGAACAGTACAGCTGTCATTTTTCACATCCTGCCCAAAATGTGTTTTCGCACATCTGGTGCACAATGGCACGGTCACTGTGGGAAATCAACGTTCGGGACAGATTAAGAAAATCATAGTGACACTGTTCATAAGCAGAGGTCACAAAATGCCTATGTTGAAAATCTGGTGAAAGAATTCCATGAAATGACTGTGTTACGAGTGTGCATTGTGCAGTTTCCAGGTATGCTTATAAGTTCGAGAAGTTTTAATATTTGCACTCCATATTTTCAACATTGCCATCACTTCACATCTCCCAATGAATGGTACAGCTGTCATTTTCACATCCTGCCTAAACTGTGTTTTTGCACATCTGGCACAGAATTGCACAGTTTCTGTGGGAAATCAACGTACAGGACAGATTAACAAAATCACAGTGCCACTGTTCATGAGCAGAGGTCCCAAATGCTTTCATGAGGAGGGGGTCACAAAAAGGCCATGTTGAAAATTTGTAGTGCAAATACCAACAAACGCACAGGACGTTAGGGTTTCTAACCATAATGTCGCACCCTGTACAGACTTACATGCCTGTCCATCTCTGCAGGGTGGGGGAGGGGTTGGCATCACTTCAGTACTTCACGGCCATTCCTATTCTGCATCTGTCTAACTCATGCACTTCCAATGCTAATACCAGCAAGCAAACATTCAGCATTGGCAAATGCTTGTTTATGATTCTTTTTATTTTTCTTTGTCCACTGGACTTGAAATTGCTATTATAGAAAAATCTGGTCTATGTGCTTCTAAGTTATCATCACCAACAGTTTCAGTGTTTTCCAATAAAGGAATCAAGGAAGATTCTCTAGGTGGATGTAAATTATTCAGGAATCTTATAACATCATCCATCCTGGCTCCGTTGATGGAGATATTTTCTTTTAGGGGTTCAATTTCATTTCTAGCTATAATTAATTGTTCCAGTAACATTAAGTTAGCTGCACATTGGTTCTCTGTTACCTTTATAATATCTTGACTAAGAACAGAAGGTATGTATATTACACATTTATTACTTGGTGCTTCTTCCATATTCCATTCTGAGTCATCAGAGTATCTGTTTGGATCTTTAGTTTTAAGTGAGAATTTACAGTTTTGCAGGTTCTCTGAGGCTTTACTCTTGTTTAATTTATCTAATTCTTTTAAACCTTGTATAGTGTTTTGTAGTTCAGAAATAACATCCTCCAGTTTAGTAGCATTACTTGGTCTTCCCAATCTAGGTGAACTATTAGGACAATTTACAGAACAACTAGTCCATGACTTGACTAATGGTATGGAAGGAAGGGATGTTTAACTTTGTGAGGAAGCAAACACACTTCCATTAAGGTAGGAGAACTGATTTTATCTATATTAGGCCCTTAGCTAATCAGGACATTAATAATTTGTTAACAGTTATCATGAGAAAGTACTGTGCCTTAGGTCTGTTACTAGTATCTGTAGAGTCAACAAATTTTGGAGTAAGGCTCAAACTCCTATTTTGCGGTGTCGAGATGGTCTGAAATTTGGGAGTAGCTATAGAATACAGTATATAGTGAGAGGTAATGATTCACTTATTTCTTCTCTTTTTCTCCCTGATCTTTCTATAGGGATCTTTTATGGATTGATTTGAACTAAAAGGGGACAGATTATTGTTTGAGTCTTCCCTATCAGTTACTTTTTGTTTCAATTTTGCTTTTACATTCTGCTTACCTTTTTTAATTTGCTGATTATTTCCAGGACCTTTCTTGTCCTTCCACATTATCAGGCTCAGCACCACCACCACCACCAGCCACAGGGACACCAACAACCTCCTCCTTAACCACAGTTTCTTGTTTGCTGGTGCTGCTGCTGCTTCCCTTGCCACCTGCCACATGCCCCACCAGCATGGCTGCCACATATGTGGCAGAGAAACATTTGGCTACATTAATGCCACTGCTGTGAATTACTCCTTTGCTGCTGCTACCAGCCCTGGAGTCCATAGAACATGATGCTGCCATGCCTGCTGGCATTGTTTTCTAAATTGCATCACTATTTTGCCCCACAGATTTGAAAATCTTTTTTGATGCCTCCTCAGCACTTCTCCCTTTACTTGAGCTTCTCTTCCTGGTCATTCTTCTGTGCTATGTAACTTTATTTTTTAAAGCAGAACAGGAATTACAACAACAGGGGTAATAGGGGCAAGAAGTGTAACAAGCAGTGCTAGAACATTTTTTAAACAGCACAGGGATTACAACAACAAGGGTAACAACAGTGACAGAACACTTTTTTTTTGTTAAATATCACAGGGATTACAATGACAGGGGTAACGACACTGTGACAGAACATTTTTTTTTAAACAGCCAGGGATTATAATGACCGGAGTAACATGATAATTATTATGCCACATAGTGACAGAACACTGTCACTTTAAGAAAAATATAACTAGAAAATCACTAAAACTGCTACAGAAGCACAGTGACAAAATGTCTTACTGAAACACAAAAAACTCAGATGAGTGAAACTAAATGAAAAATTACTCTACAGTTAAAAAAATAATTAACAAGAAAGACGGAGAAGACAAAAATATAACACAAATCCCCTGCTTACAAAAAAAAAAAACTTTGAATCTTTCTGGGCTTTCTTGCTATCTTGCTGCTTATAGTACAGCTCTACTTCATCCAAATGAAAGTCAACTCACCATGAACAGATATAGTGTGGTCACTAAGTCCGCAAAGCAAAACCACGCAGCACAACATACAGCTGCAGCGATAGCAGCACACATAACATTACTATACCAACACCACACCTCCATGGATCACCTCTCCAGTGCACTTCATGGGAAGTGCAGATGTAGTATTCCAACCCAACGCCACCATGGACCACCAGTCCAGTGCAATTTATGGTCACGCAGCTAAGGCACCTCACCAGTTTGACACTAGGTGGCTTTGTCATGCGGTGTTTTGACTACGCGGTATTGACCATGATAGGTTGATGTTCATTCAGTTGATGTGGAGCCTTATAGTTCTAGCCTCCCCACACCACTGCTTCACAGACTGCCAAAACAGAATTTACTTTAAAGTGAATAATCACAGACTAAACAAACAAAAATCACAAATGTACGAGCTCATGGCACTCCAAAACAACTTGGGAGGAATTTGGATTCCAAAAAACTCCACTTTTTAAATGAATTGAAAGCTTTTTCTTGCTCTGAAATGCACACAGACTTCTTTCTACTCTCTCTGCACAACACACCATGCTGAGACAGCCTACTGCAGGTGCACACAGGCTGTTTTAGCAACATGTGAATAGAGATGGGCGATTTTTTTCTTCTGCCTGTGGAATTCTGGTGAAATGCTAATTTTGCTTTCGTGAAATTTTGCTAAGTTTTGCAAAAATCTTGATTTCAGTTATTTCCATCTAATTTTAAAAGTGTTTGTCCAAATGGCACTATATTTAGAATGTATTCTGTACCATTGCCCATACAGATGTGTGCCAAGACTCAGATCTCTGTCTTTCAAAATGACTGAGTAATAAGCCTCCAAACATTCAGAAACTTTAAAATTACAGTTAACAACTACATAAACTAAAACCATTTGTGAAAATTGCACTATATTTGGTATGGTAATATTACCTATGCCCATAAATATGCGTGCCAAGTTTCATATCTCTAGCTTTAAAGGTGACTGAGGTATAAGCCTTTGAACTTTCAGAACTGTTAAAATTACTTTTTATATTTACATAAACTACTGAATTTTAAGCCCCTATTAGTTTAAAGCTAGAGAGCTGAATATCACCAATGTTGTTTGGTTCATTGACCCTAAATATTACCCTTTAGGGTAGCCACCATTGTCCAGCATCAGAACGCCAACTTGATGACCCAGATTTGGAAGCATCCACTGGAAGTCATGTCGGGAGGCAGGTCATAGCTAAAACCAAGTGTTTGGTTATCTAGCTCCATAGGTGGCTAAGTTATAAGCATAGAAATATTTTCAGAAATGTTCACATTAATATTAAATTGCTAGATTTTGAGCCCCTGTAACTTGTATACCCTTAATCTGCATGTCATGAAACTTGGGATGTTTTAGGGACTGTCCCAGACAATATGGGTGCCAAATTTCAAATGCCTAGCTTTAACATGGACTGAGGTACGACCAAATAAAGAATTTTGGAACATTTCAAAAATGTTCATGACATTTTGTGAAAGTTCATGGAATTTTGTGAAAATTCAATGAATTTGGAATTTGCTAATTTCACCCAAGCAACTTCTCGGGCTTCTGAGACTTTGCCTCTGTAACTAAACTCCACCGTGAAGTCGTAACTTTGCATTTCCATGGAGTCATCATTTCTCTGTGAAATTGTGACTTCACATAGTGGATTAATTCACAAAATGAGGTGAATTCACAAATAAAGCTGCAGAGCAAAGTTTTCCAACTTTGTGCATCACTATTTACAAGTGCTCCTCAATAGAAACCCTTTTCTTATCCAGATTTTGTCCCTTCAAGCAGCCACCCCCATCAGCATGAAAACCTCCCAAACCCATCACCTCATACATAATTACCAAGCCCATGGGGATCAGGTGCCTTATCATGCTTTTTTTCTTTTTATTCACTTTCTTCACCCACAATCCACTGGGCTGTGTGTGCCCATTAGTGACCTATCACATCAAAACAGTAGTTTGTGGAGGAAGACGTTCCCCAACCCACTAGAGAGATTGTTGCAGCAGAGAAGCATGGTACTACTCTCCTCCAAACAGGGATATGCTGTCACGGGAAGAACTGTTGCAGCTCTGGCCACTCAACTCCAGTGTCCAAGATCTGCTCCCAAATCCAGGTTGCACTTATGGAGGCAGAACATTCTCCTGTCAAGCCACTAGGCAGGCCTAAGAGAAACCCTTTTCATTAAATTGTAACCAGGCAGAAAGGTATGTGTAGCTGTATGCTTCAATACAAATGAAATAAAAATCAGAGCACCTCAATGAATTCCTCAGAGTACATTGAAGAGCGGGGGACTGTTTTATCACAAAATTGTCAGATCATGTTCCAGGTCATGTTAATTTTCAGAAAATTGGAACTCAGAAAAATATATGCAACTGCCTATATCAACTGAAGAAAACAAACACTTAATAATTTTGTTTTGTAGCCTTTAAAGATCCATTAGTGCTGTGCCAGTACCAAATATTAAAAAGGAACATTTATGAACAGTTCCTATTATAGTTTTTTATAGGGTTAGTCACAGATTCACCTTGCCTGACATTAAAGGGCTCTAAATGGTGATACTTAAGGATTAATATAGGGCAGAGTTAGTCAGTCATATCTCCTGACTACTGCCAGTTAGATGTTACAGGTAAGCTCAATACCTTAATAAATAGAGCATGTCATAACCTTTCATACCATAATAGACACTGTTCAGAAATGTTTCCATTTTATTACAGAATAACACAAATAAAGGAGTACCAAGTATTTTCCATAATTCATGTTATTCTGTAAATGCTCAAAGGAAATAAAATAAAAATGTTAAAAACTTACAGAAAAAATCCTCTCGCCCTCCCTAGGAGACTAGGGCTTGTCCAACTTCCCCCACCCGGTCCTCTACGACTTTCCCTACTTCCCTTCATTCCCCAATACTAGAAATTTATTTTTACAGGACATTTAGCTGCATTTCCCAAAGGTAACCATCATTTGCTTGATTTATCAAGCCTCAAATGGTCTGCATTTTCAAAGAGTTGTTACAGACACAACAGCAACTTGTTTCAGTTTTGCACTGCAAATCGCAGATGTGTCTGTCTCAGAAGGTTGTGCCACGATCTTCTGCACCCACAGTTGCTTCCACATTAGTGATGAAAATGTGACGCAACAATGACACAGTCCACATTTGCGACCCAAATATGCCTAGATTATAATGCAAGATATCCCCTGGCTTCTCGGGCTGTCGGAGCTCCTAGCCCTGAGCTACCTGGTTTTACTTAAGCCCCTTTTTCTTCTCCCCCCTCTTGTTACAAATGATGATGAAATTGCCTAGCACATTTCTAGTAGTTGGTGGTAAGGACTAACTAATCTATACTGAAGTAATATCCTCCTTCAAATGTCTTAATTATCCACATACTCTTTGAAACCCTGCTGTATGTAAGTGACGTCTATGTGCTCTTCCATGTAGATAGTGTATGCTCTGATACTCATGTCTTCAGTCGTTGTTTGTTTTTTGTTTGTACTGTACTTTGCCTGACGTGGAACCTTTGTAAATGGGCCTTGGCTCAAAGATCTTTAATCCCAAACTGAAATAAATAAATAAATGTTTTTCATGCACCATGATATTTGGTTTTGATACAGCTACAGCATGGAAATATGATACAATTATTTGCTGTATATGGATGATGCAAATTTGCATGTTTTCAAGTAATGGCATCTTCTTTAGTACTTTTGAAAATATCACCCCATGCCTATTATCCCGGATCCTCCCCTTTCCCCCACAAAAGGCAAAACTATTTATAAGCTGTTGTGCTCAGATTGGCAATGAATTTATTATATCTCATGCTTTCATTTACAATTCCAATCATCATTTATTATTGTCTCTTCCATAATTGTATCTTTATTGCATCCATATACACACACACATATATATATATATATATATATATATATATGTCAACCTCTGATCTTCCCTCTTTCTTCCTCTTCTCCTCTTCTTACTCCCCTAGGGGAAAACCCGGGTGCCTTCTTCTTCTTTTTTCTGGTAGGTAACGGTGAGAACCAAGACACCTTTCTCCTTCAGTTCCTACTTCTTCTCATCATATTTATTTTTCCTTCCACCTCCCTCCTTCCCCTCCCCCACTGCAATCAACCTCTGGCAGTCCTGTTCCATCTTAACGGACAACCTCTGCCATCCACCTCTGACAGACCAAACCATTCCCCTCCTTATATCCATTATCTGCTCTCTTTTGATGGGCAGATTGGAGGCAACAAAAACTTCAGCAAAAAGTGGCTGAGCCACCACTGTGCTGACCATTATGTACCTCTTTTATCCCCTCCCCTTCCTGTCTACCTACCTATTGTTCTGTCCCCACCTGTCCCTCCCCTTATCTCTTCCCCTCCCTCTGAGCATACCACCTTAGTTTACAGGGGAGTGGTGCACCAGGACAACTTGGTCTGCCCCTTAAAGGGCAAACTCTATTATGTAGGCCACTGCCCAACTCTTGATCCATGATTGGAGTTAATAGTAGGCACAATACTGGTTTCTCAGCAATCTTCTTCGTTAATGCTGCTGTCTCTTAGCTTTTCAGACTGTTTACATCCAGTAGGACACCTGGCAGGGGAAAAGAGGAGCATCACTGAGTAATACTCAGCAGACACATTGTGATCAACTAAGAGTAATTGTAGGAGATAGAGGGACAATGTCAACACCTATGTAAGTACTAATGGTTTAAAGTTAACTAATTATATGACTGCTGCAAGTCATTGGATATCAACTAGGGTTGCTTACAGTTAACCAGTTCCATACCATTCCACATCTGTCAGATATTGGAAAATCCAATTTTGATTCTATTTAGTTGGTATATAGGTAGTGGTGTGCTGAATGTTCAGATTTTGACAGAGTGGAATTCAACAGAATTTTGGAAAATTCTGCAGAATTCCAACCTTTTACAAATGAAATGGCTTGCAGTACAGTCTAGAGGTTAGAATATGAGCTGTGAATTAGCCTGGTACATCCAGTAGACCTGATTTTGATTCCCACAAGCTCCACTTGCATACTGTGTAACCCTAAGCAAGTCACTTAAACACCCTAGTGCTCTCAGGTCACCCCTGAAAACAGGCTTTGGGCTTTGCAGTTACAACTCGGTCACTAAAAGAATAACAAAAAAAGTTTTTGTGGATTATTAATCCACTCATTGCATAAACTGTGGATTGTTTTTCCACAGCCATGTAAAATTATTTCATGGTTTACATGATCTGCAGAAAATTATTCCATGGTTTACATAGAAATGATTTTTGGCATTTCACAGAGTTTAAAAAGAAATTCCAAAAAGCAACAGCCCAGTGCTAAGCCACTTACTGCTGGGCAGACAGGGCTCTTGAAATAGTGTCATACCTCTCAAATGTCCCTGATTTTCAGGGATGTTGCTGGTTTTGCCTCAAACTTTTACTCTATCCCTCCTAAAATTTGTGTTTTTTGGCTAAACAGTGGGGACTGTAAGCACAAAACAATGTCAAGCATTAAAATTACAAACTTGTTTTTCTTTAGAAAATGCATTTTGCACTAAGCCCCATATTCTACCAGCTTTCTTGGTAGATATCTCAAATTTTGAAGATGTGTCCCTGATTTTTTTAAGCCTTGTCCCTGATTTATGAGGCAGGAGGTTGAGAGGTATGAATAGAGTGCCACAGTGGTTTATGCTCACACTAAATTTCTGATATTCAAATGGTCACATGCAAATGAGCTCATTGGGCATGCAAGGTGTTAAGGGGCCATTTGCATGCCCATTGTGGGCTTATTTGCATGGGGAGCAAGTCTGAATTTCAAGGCACTGCCCTCCAATTGCCTGGTCCTAGACAGCTATCCCTGGTGCCAGGGGGTCTCCCCCCCCCCCACTGATTGCTGGCCCAATGTTAAAAAATAAATCTTTCCCTGGTGCTAGTGGTCCCCCCGCCAGATACCATGTCCTATATTACTGTTTAATTTCACTGGTGTCCAGTGGCCCAGCCACCCATGCTGACCCCTTTATAATACACAATATATTCCCAGGTGTTCAGCGATGACCTCCACATCTCGAGCAGCTCTGTAACATAATGTAAAGCCTTCCCTGGTATCTAGTGGATACCCTCACCCCCCTCCCTAGCAGGTAGTACCCTACAACCTCGCTCCCCCCAGCCTGACCCCAAGCCGGTTAATAGCACAGCTTTCCATTCTCCACCATGGCTGGCAACTGATTGAGCTGTCAGTGAGCACATACTATAACAACTGATTGTGCAGTATGTGTTCATTGACAGCTCAGTCAGTGGCCAGCTGTAGTAGAGAGCAGAGGGTTCTGCTAGTCGCTGGCTCGGGGTCAGGATGGGGAGAGTAGGGTGTTGGGACACTACCTGCTGGGTTAGGAGGGGTCTGCTAGTCACCAGGGAATGGCTTTACATTATGTTACAGGGGATCAGGGATGGGGGGGTCTGCTAGACACCAGGGAATGGTGTTCTTGTGTTATACAGTGGGTTGGGATGTGGGGGTGGGACCACTGAACACCCAGAAAATTGAGCAGTAATATCAGTCATGGCATCAGTTGGGGGGAGGGACCACTGGACACCAGGGAAATTGAACAGTAATATCGGGCATGGCATCATGTAGGGGGAGGGACCACTATACACCAGGTACTACTGTGTTTGGGGTCAAGGGGACTGACGCACTTTGTCCACCAACTGGTAGGGTTGTACGGGAGCAAGTCTTGTTGTAGGTCAGTGGGAACTGTGCCATGCAAGGGGACCATGCAAAACAGCCTGGCACAGTGCACATAGACTTTGCCAATATTCATGTCCCTGCCAATTCATTTGCATTGTGCCCCCCTCCGAATATTGCCCAGGTGCAAACCCTGTTTTCCCTCACTAGCCAGGCTTTTGAATATGGGACAACTGTGCAAAGCCAGATTTGTGTATGCAAATAAGGTTTTGTGCCTGGGCAAACATTGCAATTATCTGGACCCAGGTTCAGAAGCAGAATTGGAATTTCCAATACTGCATTCAACTACATTTGAAAACTCTCATCATCTGATGAACTGGGAGGTCTATAAGAGATTTTAATCTTAAACAGAGGCACAAGGCAGTGGTGCCCCCCTCCCCATTTGTCTTCATTTTGGCCATTGAGCCACTGACATTGTATAAAAGTAACTACCAAGAAATATCTGGTGTCAATGTAATGAGCAAAGTGACACATTAAAAAAAATATTGCATGCAGATTACATACTTATTTTCATCACCAATTCTAAGGTGCCTTTGCTGTCAGTCACTGCAGTGGTTGCCAGATTCCACAGGTTCTTCAGTTATAAGGTTAATCTGACAAAATCTGAACTGTTGATTAAACAGAGAGCAGGGTATAAAGAAGATATAAGGACAGTCCTGTATAAAATAGAGAAATAACAGATTTCCTATATGGGAATAAAAGTGGACCCCATGTTATAGACATTATATGCCACCAACCATAAGTACATGCTTGCCAAAATTTATGCTGATCTCTGAGAGTGAAAATCCCTACCAATTTACTGGTTTGGGAGAATTAATTTCAATAAAATGAATTTTCACCATCAGCTGCAGTGCACAATGTCAGTACTCCAAATCAGTTTAATGCATACAGACCCGCATACCATTGTTGCGAAGTGCTTAGAAATTATATGGCCCAGAAAATGGCCCAGAGCAAGGCTTGTTATACTCATGGACCTAACAGGACAAGATTGGCTCAGCTACCAAAACCTCTAGACCTGTTACTTGACAGCCCAGACAGGATATGTTAAATATTGGGTTCCAGTGGGAGGCTGGAGTAAGCTGGGTGTAGCTGAAAAGGGGTATAGGAATACTCCTGATGGCCATTGTATGGGAAATGGTGGGTTTGAGCCTTTAAGACCAAGTATAACGGTAATGCTCTGGTACAAAACAAACTACAAGTATGGGAGAAAGTAAAAAGGGGTATGGGCAGGGCTAGATAAGTTTATTTTATTTTCTTTATCGACAAACATGTTGTATGATATAGACATTTTAAATAATAATAAGAAAATGTATTTATTATAGCGCCTTTCATATAGCCAAAGTGATGTACATCAAGATAAAATAAAATACAATAAATACAATAAAATCAAGAAAATCCAGAGTAGGCTTTCCCCCTCAAAAAAGTCTTAAGTGCATGCGTGAAACACCCTACCATCCTGCACTCCCTAAGCTGACGTGGCAGAGAATTCCAGAGGGTAGGTGCCACAAAACCAAAAGCACACACACCAGATGACTTTAAGCTTACCCCTCGGAATCTCCAGCAACCCCTTGTCAGCCAAACGGAGCTGTTGCAGAGGGGTTTAAAAACATGATAAATACATACATGTAGAAACATACACAGTTAAAGGAAATTGTTTACATATTTATAACTAATATAGAGGTAAACTGACATTTTAAACAGTCATAAGTTCAAGTTCATGTTCAAGTTGATTACAGGAAAGACTCCATTGAGCAAGCTCATTCACAAGGAGGTCCTGAGGCACATACACATACAGTTCGCAATTACATTGACTGAAGATATAAAATGTAGAACAACAAAGAAAAAAATATATAATACAAGAGGTATACACAATAGAAGTCCTTATGCTATATATGCAGTACATTCCAGCTTTAACCTTGCCCTAAATTATGCAACACATTTCAGCTTAATAAGTAGAGGGCCAGTTGGTACCTAGGAAGTTGACTTGGCATTGGGGGCCTAGTAGCACCTACATATGTCTTTTAATTTAGAGATAGCTAGTGTTTTGTAGGAGTTAATTGATACGATGCTGGTTAGCTTCAGCATGGCTTGTAGTTGGTTCCAAATGTTTGGGAGGGCATATGAGACAGCTCTTTGGCCAGCTGTGGTACGTGTCCTGGGAACATCTAGTAGGATAAGGTCAGATTTCCTTAGGGAGTAGGTGCTATGCGAGATGTGTATGAGAGACGTTAAATAGACAGGCAGTTTGTGGAGTAGTAATTTGAGGGTCCAAATGGCAGCATGCAGGAGGCGTCGGGTGGCAAGAGAGGTCCATCCAACTGCTGCATAAAGATCGCAGTGGTGGGTCCTGTACGCAGAGTTAGTAATGAAGTTAAGAGCACAGTGATAGAGTATGTCCAGTTTAGATAGGCTCAAGGTTGGGGAGGAGATAAAGATAATGTCTCCGTAGTCAAGCAAGGGAAGGAATGTTGCTTGGACAAGTCTTTTGCGGGTCGCAAGAGAAAAGATGGTCCTATTTCTAAAGAAGAAACCCAAGCGTGCTTTAAGCCTCTTTGATAGATCCTTGATGTGGTTGTTGAAGGAAAGCTTGTTGTCTATCCACATATCTAGATATTTAAATTTAGGTACAACTTCCAAGGGTTCACCTAGAGAGGTAACTATGAAGTTTTTAGGTGGGGTAGGTAGGGCACCAGACAAGGCAAGTCTCAAGAAAATCATTGTCTTGGTTTTTTTGGCATTTAAGAGAAGCTTGGCATTGATAAGGTTGCTTTCCAACTGGATAAAGTCAGCTTGGAGTGCTTCCCTGACTTCAGTTAAGGACGAGCCTGATGCGTAAAAAAACCGTATCATCCGCAAAGAAATGTATGCTAGAGTTCTTTATGTGGGAGTCAAGGTTGTTGATGTACAGGGAAAAAAGGATTGGTCCTAGGATGGATCCTAGAGGGACTCCTCTGGCAATTGGAAGGGGGGCAGATAGTAGGCCATCAGCTTTGACTTTTTGTATCCTTCCCATGAGATAACTGTTAACCACTGTAAGGTAAGTGGAGTGGCACCTATGTAGGCAAGACAGGTGATTAGGAGGTGATGGTCTACAGTGTCAAAGGCCTTACTGACGTCTAGAAAGACTGCACCAGCAACCTTCTTGGCGTCCATAGCATGGATCCAGTCATTAGAGACTTTAGCCAAGGCTGAGATGGTACTGTGCTTCGACCTGAAGCCAGATTGGGCCGGGTTTAGGAGTGAGTGTGCTTCAAGGTGATTTTTTAGTTGGTTGTATATAAGTTTTTCCAGCACTTTGGAAAGAACAGGCAAGATAGAGATAGGACGGTAGTTGTTTAAATCACAAGGATCTCCTGATTTGAAGAGAGGAAGAACATGGCAGATTTCCAGCAGGATGGAACAATGGCTGTGGTAATAGTGAGGTTGAAGATGTGAAGGATGGGGGCTGTGAGCTGGGCATAGCCTAACCGCAAGAAAAATGATTCAAGGCCATTGTCCCCTGCACTTTTCTTGGTGTCAAGGCTAACATACTGTACTCTGCATAGTTAAAATAATAAAGAGCTTCTTGAAATGACTGCAGATGTGCTGTTTTTATGTCCTACCTTCATTTTTATTGTCACGCGCAAGTATGTTCAAGGCAATGATGTGCCTGGTGGTCAATCTGTATCTGTAACGCCATTGTGTAACCCTGTGACTTCGGGTTACACCACATTTGTGATTCAGATAATTTGCCCTACTGTCATAGTCAAGGTACAGTGTTAATGAGATCGTTGTTTGTATTTGTTTATTTATTTTTCTTGCTACTATATCATGGATCCTGTTTCTGTTAGTTTAGTTTTTTCAAATTCACCACACTATGACAGACCGAGTGTAACGTTCAGCCTGCTCACTCAGAGTAAATGATGTCATTTTCTCTGTGTTACAAAAGCGTTTTTTTTAAAAAAAGGAAAAATGAATGGAGAAAGATATAGAATACAAAATGTGAACATCATGCTATTTTTTAAAGTGAATAACTGCTCTGTGATAGTTATAGTGACCTTAGTTATTTGCCTGAGAGACTTGTGGTGGGCGAGTAAGTTTGCATGCAGTTAGGGGCTGAGGTTGTGAAAATGGATGACTCTCCAACATCTCCACTACCATTCATACATTCATTTTGGAATATTTTGCTCAGTTTCTGGAATGTTTACTAGCTAACTTTCACACATTGATTGTCTTTTTACCTAATTTTTACCCCACCGTTGTTTACTGTGGCAGGTTCTCCAGGCACCTTATATGGCATTGCATGTGCTTTGTCAGTGCTACCACTTTTCAGAGACCAAATATCATAATGCATGGCTTTTCTAATTTCATTATTTTTATCTCTATATGTTTCTGTGTAGATTATTTGTGTTAGTGTTAACTGATCTATTCAGCATGTAAGAAGAATTGTGCTCACACTCTTTCATTTTAAAGGGTCATGCCCCTTAGAAAATAAAGAAAATGACTGTTAACTACCACTGTCGTCTAATGCACACAGTAGAAACAAAACACTTGTGTACCTAATTTTTAAAATATTATCTCCTTTTAACAAAGATATAAAAACATACATTTTGTAAGCGCTTGCTGTGTACATCAAGTGATTTCTGCTGTAAAGAAAATGCTGCAGTGTTTGTAAGCAAATTTATTTATTTAGTAAAATGCAGCATAAGTAAAAATATATGAGGGGTTTATAAAATACTGCTACTAAGCTGCTGTATATGTATGGTAGAAGTTCTATAACAGCAGCAGTTACATATGAGCCAAACTGAGCAGTAAAGTGATGTTTAAGTAATTTTTTCGTTCTGCTGCCGCTCCTTAGGATTCACAATCATTCCTGCATGATGCAGGATTCAGTAGTGAACTGAGCAGCATTTCTTTTCCCATTTCCGCTGCTCAGATTAAAATAGAAAATCCCCCTCCTTGCTCCTGTACTAATTTGTCCTGACTCCCAGCTGCTGGCAAAGCAAAAATAATTGAATGTTTAAGCCAGTCAGCCATAAAGGAGCCACAGAGATGTACAGCCGAACCGGGCTGTCATGAATTGGGACAGAAAACTCAATTTGGGTAGGCTTTGGTCAAGGAGCAGTGGTTAGTTCCTGCACTTCATTTCACTGCTCTGTCCATTCCTAGAGTTTTCTCTGGTGCCCAGTAGGAAGAAAAGACCCTGAGGGTTCTAAAAAGAGAAAGAGAGAGGGAGTTAGGAATGAAAATAAGGAGCATGCCCACTCCTCAGTCATTCTCTTCCTTTCTCTCGCAAAGTGCTGTGTCACAGTTGGAGTGGGGCAGCATTCACTTTCACTTTTCGGCCGCCCCACTTTTTCATATAAAAGTTATGCACTCTGATCAAGCGCTTGTATGTTAACTTGTATGTTAAGTGCTGAGTTAGCACTGCTAATAGGGACAAAAGAGTCCCTAAATAACACATTGCCACCTATACTGCTTTACATAAATAAAATAAAGGTGCCAGGAAAGTCCCCCATGTGCAGAGCTCTGTAAGACATTTAAAGGGCTAGTCCATATAAACAACATACACTATCTTGCTAAACTGCAATACTATGTATTTACAGAGGTAATAAATGTAGATACTGACCTGTTGGAAGGAAATTAGGACTGAGTTTTTTTCTATAGGGGAACAGTGGCCCCTTGAGGTGGGAACACACAGTTATGCAAATGTCCATCACAGTTGGTGTGTGTGTGTGGGGGGGGGGGACGTAGTTGGAAACAAATGGATGTCAATTTACATTCTCAGTTGTGCTTTGCAATGATTACTTTCAGCTGAGTTTCATGGATCATTATACCTCTAAACTCTGCTGTTATATGCTCTTTAAATAGAGGCTCACTCGCTTACATGCACTGCCTTTCTTACTGACACACACACGCACGCATACACGCACGCACACACACACACACACACACACACTGATTGAAGAATAATTGTGTGTCCCTGTATGCAAGCATGTGTATTTCTCCAATCTAAATGCGTTATCCTGTAGTGTGAAAATATAAGTTCAAATTACATGTATTTCAAGAAGTCAGTCAAATGTTTGTCTTATTAATTTGCAAGCAAACATAGTACTTCTCACCTCTTTTTCATTCTTCCACACCCACACACCATTTTTTATATAGAAATGTCACTAAACATTTTTTAAATTAAAGAGACAGAGAAAGAAATTGATAGATGGTGAGATATGATGTCGCTGTTATTGAGAGATAGAACGAAGTCTACATAACCTTATCTGTCAATCATTCTCGACAGTTCTCTTCAATATTTAGCCAGCGTATCAACAGTTTAAAAGTTATGCTTGATGTACATTTTTTTTTCCTTTTTTGTATTGCCCAGTTTTTACTTTGTTTCATGCAGGGTATTGTCTGCTAATCTAATCTTCCATGTCCCTTCCACACAGCATGTTTGCTGATTCACATGTCGTACATGCCCTGCTGATTTCTATCTATTTAATATATTTAAATTTGCTTGTCACATAAGTTTTGGATTATGCCTTCCATTTTTTTCCCCTTTAACATACTTACTGATGGCTGTCCCATAGAACGTCCACATTTCTCATATATAACATATTAATTAAAGCTGATGATAACGGGACAAATTGGTGATGGTAAATAGAATTCCCCTACCATTAAATGATGGACAGCAGTAGGTTGCAGTAACACATTGTAAGTTTCTGTATAAAATCAAGTGAGTTGTTAAAACGACAAACATTGAGGAAATGCTGGGACTTATACCACCCAGAGCACTGTATCCTATGTCATTGTAGATGCATAACCACATTGTATGTTCATCATGTGTGTTTCAAATTGCTATGAAATTTGGAGGTTGCTAGTGAACCTGCTCCCACTACTATATATATATATATATAAATAAATAAGTAAATAAATAAATAAATAACAGATGGTTCTGACCCTCTCACAACTGGATGACTCCTATTTAAGGAACATTTATAACTAATATTCAATTCTTTACCGATTGCTTTCCCACTGTACACTCATATCAAACAGCTTGCTCACCCAACTGTTCCCAGAAAAACTACTCATAATGTAGTCATTTATGCTAGTCACAGTATCATTTTTTAAGCAACAAGGCATGACCAAGGATTATGATAATAGTCTGTTAATCACCCTCTAGGGGTGTAATATGGCATGAGGCATAGCCAAGTGCTACATGCCCCTAGACCCTAGAGGGTGATTAACTGACCATTAACATAATCTCTGGGAGTGCCTTATTGCTATTATAATAAAACATTTTTTTTAATAGTGTTAAACCTTGTTCAGCATATGATTAGGCTATACATATATGTTAATGAAAGATTAACATAGGGCAGATAGAATGTTTACAACCAATCAGAAAGCTTTATATTGCAGATCCTTTTTATAATTATGTTTGCTTGTGCACACCCTCCCACTGCATGCTGTCTGCCCCACTCTCTCCATTCCATCTCCCGGCAACCTGAGTGCAAGTAAACCCTTCCACTCCCTCCCACTGCATGCTGCCCATCCCACTCCCTCTGTTCCCCGTCCTGGCACCCACACTGTAAGTAAACCCTCCCGCACCCTCCCACTGCATGCTGTCCACCCCGCTCCCTCTGTTCCCCGTCCTGGCACCCAGAGTGCAAGTAAACCCTCCCACTGTCTCCTACTGTGTGCTGTCTGCCCCGCTCCCTCCATTCCACATCCAGGCACCAGGTTACACTATGTAGAACAACACACAAGTGTGGGTTAGCCTGCCCAAGAGCTGGAACCAGTTAGCCTGTGCTTAGACATTGCAAGTATGTGAGAGTCGAGTTGCTGAGGTGAGTAGCCAACAGGCTTTGTTGAGGTCTAGGGCTATGTGGGACACATAATCAAATAACCATAGATATTGATGGCAGAAAAGGAACCTCCAGACCATCAAGTCTGCCCCTCACACCCCATTAGTCCTCCCCTCCCTTAAGGCTCTTCTCCATAGCCCCATGTGCTTGTTCCATACACTCTTGAAACCAGACACAGTCTCAGACCCCACCACCTCCTCTGGCAGCCTGTTCCAGGATACCAACACTCTCTCAGTAAAGAACCTTCTCCTCATGTTACCCTTCAAGTTCCCTCACTGTAGACTCAGGCAATGCACTTGCATTATAGAATATACCTCCCTGTGAAGTAAATGTCCCACATCCACTTTATGGATCCCCTTTGAAGTACTTGAAGGTCTCAATCATGTCCCATCTCTCCCTTATAGTCTCCAATGTGTAGAGCCACAAATTCCATACATCTCTGTTCATAGGGCTTGCGATCCATCACCAGAATCATCTTGGTCGCTCTTCTCTGAGCCCAATAATTCACTTTATAATTCCCTTCATAATAATTGTCCCTTTAAAGAGCAATTGACAGCATTAGCAAAACTTTGAAAAAAGTAAGATTTATATTCAGCGCCATCCCATTTTCTTTAGTACTTCATATAGTTTCTGTAATTGTCTATTTCCTTTATTACTGAAAACAGTTGCATAAAGGCAAGATCCTTGTTCATTAGACTCTATATACTCTGGCTGCTGCTCTAGACATGACATTACAATTTCCTGGTTATGACATCATAATTATCTACACAGCAAAATAGTTTGATGTCATAAACAGAATTATGATGTCAGTTGTATGCAGGCAGCCAGGTTTCAAAGAGCAGATGTACTGTATTGATGAAAATACCCCTAGAATAAGGAAATAAGGGTGAGAATTTCAGAATAAAATACAAAATATATGCTACAGTTATGTCTGAATATTACATTTTTCAATTTTGTCTCAACTGTGTTAGGAGCTATTTAAGCATCAGTTGCTCAATAGATAGCACACTCACCTCTGAGGCTTGGAGATCAGATGGCTGTGGGTTCAGTTCCCACATCTGGCACTTGGGCTAATATCCTAATCCTCACACTGTAGTGCAGCATGGGGGGGGTGCTGCACATCTGAGTTGTCATCTTTCGGATGAGACATTAAACCAAGGTCCTATCTCCCTGGATTGTCTGCAGTTCAGGTGTATGTTAAAGATCCCATGACACTTATTGAAAACAATAGGGACATTTTCCTGGTGTCCTAGTCAAATGTCCCTCATTCACAGGAAATACCACAGGCAGCTTAGTCTGGTTCAGTCTCACTTGGCATTCATCTTAGTGGGACCGTGAAGTGGGGAGGGACAACTGCAAAGTGGGGTGCTAGCTGCACACTTGAGCAGGCTTGATAGACCATGTAGCCTGTATCTGCTGGCAAGTAGTAAGTAAGTAAGTAATATGCATGTGACAGATAGTAAGGGGACCAGTGTGGTGGGAAGACAAAATAGACAGCCTCTTACCATAACCATTACTAGGGTTATACGAAGACACTGGAAAATACACATCGTTCCTAATACACTACAGAAACTTTTAGTAATGATTATAGACAGCTACCCAGAACTTCCACTTTCTGTTGCTGGCAGTCACCATCTCATGAACAGAAGTATGCTTCCATATCTCATTGTATATTAATATGCCTGTTTGGACTCAGCTGTTGGTCATCAGTACATATCAGCATAAAGTGAGCTCAGGAAGCTCACTGCTATAAAGTGGTGACTGCCATAAATTGAAATTGAAAGTTGAATTCCACTGTTTAAATCATTAAAAAGCAATTAGAGTTAATGTAAAAAAAAAAAAGACTGTCTGAAAGCACTAATCAAGCATGTTTGTAGTGTCTGGGTAAATCTGTACCTTTTCCAGTGTATCCATTTAAGGGCAGTCTTGATGGGCCTGACTGTCATTATCAGACCACAACATCTATGTTTCTTAGTCTATAGGTGTCTGTCACTTGTTATATAAACACCCTGTCAATTTCCATTATTTTCTTTATAATTTAGAATGTCATCTGATTCAAATGTTGAAGAGTATGGTATTCAGCAACATCAAAGTAGTCTAGGAATCCAGCCTTATATGTTTGAACCAGAATGTACTCCTTGAAATTCAGCTTCTGATGGCAGCGATGATGACTCTACAGATTCAGATGCTGATGATTCAATGGCTTCTGATATTGCCAGAAATACAAATTGGTGTCTTTGTGGCAAATGTGAGCTTATGCCAACAGAGAGAGAGAGTCATTATGTTGCCATGAATTACCTGTAGTTGATTCTAAATGTGATTGTAAGAAAATGTATTTTTGTTTTTTTATATTCAGATAGTAAATTTTTCCCCCATTTTAATGTTCAGAATGTATCTGAGTAATTTATTTTAATGCATGGGGAGACCTTATTATTTTCGCTGAAATCAATCAGATTACAACCTTCTCATGCCATTGATTTGACATCACTCTTTTGTTAACTCTTCTTGAGTATGTCATTATAATGATATAAGAAAACAAAATGCTCTCAACAATCAGTGTTCCATAAAGTAATTCAATAAAGTAACATAATATAATCCACAAACATACAATCGTTGTAGTCCATGCACTATGAAATATAACATATGGTATTTGCTTCATTGGGAAACATAACACAGCTGATGAACGTTAAATGCCTTATAGCTGTTTTTTTTGTCTCACTCCTCCCCCCCAACACTCACCCAGGTTGTGGTCTCAGGAGCGGGACCCACAGCAACAGACACAGATAGTGGTAGGTAGGTCATGGATACCTAAGCAGGAATGGTAACATTATATGCATTATATTAAAATATTTCAAATTTGAACTAAGACACACACACACACACATATAGACCTCAATGCAATGCAAAGCAATGCAGTTCTTTTTATACAGCATCTAATCCCTGAAGATCTGTGCACCAGACATAATACAGTGAGGTTAGGAAAACTATATACATATCATATAGAAACAACAAAACTATGCATGCCACTGTACATGAATGTTTCCCTTTAATCATTTATTAAGATGTTAATTCCACATTTATGTTTATTATTTATTTGCATTGTATGTAACCAAATTAATATGAATATGTCATTACAGCTGGTCAATGCATTACCGATCATGAGTTCTTTCATAGTGTCTGCATTTTGCAAGATATATTATGGTGTGCAATTTTGAAACTTTATGAAATACGTCATGACCCTTTGGAAGAACCTCTTACTAACAGGTTAGCTCATTCATTTCATTTAAAAAAAGTTAAAGTAACTGGCCAGGTGAAACAGAGTGTTGAGGTGCTGGATGCCACACCTTGTACCACACAGTTGACCTGGGTTCGGGAACGGGCTCTGTCCATCGGGGGTCAGCAGGGAGATGAGAGTGGTGACCAGGATTGAGCGGCCATCTGGCAGCTATCCTACCCTAGGGAGGGTAGAGCAGGTACTGCGCATCTTTGGTGGCCCCTAGTGGTCAGAGGCTTGGCTGAACAGTGAACGCAGTATGGGGTATGATGGATGTGGCTGACATCCTGCAGCCAGTTATGGGAGTTTGCCTGCATTGCACTGGACATCACTGCATGTCCGATCCACCTGGGGGACTCATATCCAGGGATTGGGCTACTCAGGCTGGGGGAAGGGATGCCCCCAGCTGGATAAGGAGTTGCAAGTGCTTCAGGCAGATGGGAGAGTCACAGCACTGTGTGTCCGTGCTGGAGAGAGAGGCCAAGGTAGGAGGTGAATAAACCGAGTTTCAAAAAAAAAGAAAAGTTAAAGTATGGGCACACTAGGATGGCTATCAAGCCGGTGGCAGTGTTGCAGTGAGGCTTTCAGTTCCCCCTTCCTGGGGATGGTGAGCCTCCACTGGGTGTTTGATCCTTCTGCTCCCTTGTTGACACCCGGTGGCCTGTGCTCATACCCGAATGTGGGTTGCCAGCATGGCACGAGGTGTGGCATCCAGCACCTCAACCCTCAGCAACAGTTCAGATCTTGTACAGAATTCTCAATGTCATACATGAGTTTTAATGTGTTGATAGTAAGTATTAAAAATATGCTGTTTAAATTTGTATTCATTTACAGTTTTTTTTTTTATTAAAAAGTCAATTAGTCATCAATTTTGTCTTTAGGACCTTGAGATGGGCTGCGTATAGCTGATTTACAAGATGGGTACACACATTTCTGGGAAAGAGAGTCCGAAAAGTAATCATCATGTGCTATAGGGGCCATCAGACATCAGTACCCAGAAAGTGATGTAAACTCTATTGGATTTTATTATGTTGATGAGAATGGATTGCCATTTTGACATCATCATCATAATTATATTGCAGTTTATTACTTTGATGTCTGATTATGAAAAATAAAATATTTTATGTGACCTCACTGAAATGTGCTTTGGTTTAACTTTATGGTATCTTTGGAACTGTTCTTTTCAGACATTCTTAGTAAAGCCTTACTTTAGTATTGTACAAATCCAAATGGTATATACAACTAATCATATTAGTTTTTGATGCATGTGCAAGTAATGGGGTGGGGGATTCACAAAATTGATGCACCCCCCACATCTGAGATGCACCGTTTCATCTCAGAGAGGCACCCATCCATGATGCAGACATGGATGAGAAGCATCTGCCCATTTGGGAAGCACCAGCCAACCTCTGATGCATCGAACACCACCCATAATGGTATCCGGTGCATCTGGATGGGGACTGCCAATGCATATGGGGTGTATCCTATTCAGACCCCACCCTGAAGGTGCATATTTGGAGCAAGTCAGAAGATGTGCATCCAAGAGATAAGTCTCAAAACAATAGAATTACACAGGAGTCTGCCATAGGCCGGTCAGTTGTGTGAATTATGGGTAAACAGGCAGAAAGGGGGTACCATAAGACTTCAAGGGCTACTAGAGGGAGGACCCTGACCAGTTCAGGAATACAGACAGTGGTGGTGGGGCTGCTATACTGCCAGTTGTTCATCTTATTTGTTTCCTTCATACAGGTCTTGCAGGGCGCTCAACATATTCTGCTGTGTGCATCACAGTAATCTTCATGCAAATGGATACATAATGACATGCAAGTGGCCACATTGCACCTTGCATGTCTTATTGTCCCCATTTGCATGTATACATTTATATAAACAAAAAAAAGCATTTCAAATTAGAGTACAATGTTTTTATTTACACAGAATTAACAGTATGTATTATGTTATTGTCATGCACTGTACATCAACAACCAAACACAACAGACTTTCACTATTGCAGATAAAAAAAAACTTAAAACTGTAAGGCAAAATAAAAACATTTTTACAAAATAAGTAGGATTCGTTGATTTTTTTTTTCATTTTCAATTTCACTTCAGTATGAGCCTGTTTGTTTTATGGTTCAGTATTTAATATTACAGTTTCTACATCTTAAATCTTGAAGTATGTGCTATCACAACTTCATGTTTACAATGTTTCACCCTGCGTGCAATATTTTGTGGCAGATTTTTTTAGGTACTGGTGTCAATTTATTTCTGTCTCTTCTGTACTCTATACACATTTTGATTATTGCTCTCAAGTAATCATACTTTTTAGTAACTTTTACTAGTTTTGCAACCCAATTCCCCTGGTTTTTAGGATACACAACATTATGCCATTCTTGACTACTGACATTCCCAACGATTGGACGATCCACATTCTTATTGTGATCCAGTGCAGCAAGCTAATGATGTGCAAGTATGCCATTATAAGCTGTAATGTTGTCACTTCAGACAGTACTTTAAAACAAGAGAGTGGTACACTTCCAGATTACCTGTATGACAAAACTTTGTCACCTTTGTTAGATCTTTTAAGACCTTTGGTGCAAATATTACCCTCTTCAGAGCAACAAAAGCTGGAGAGCCATCCTTCAGCCACTGTTTCCTCTTGCACTGTTCCTTTGTTAGCTTGCAGTGCATGCATTTAGTAAATAACCTGTTGTCTGTCCAACTATGTTTGTTACAGATGTGATGTATTATTGTTGTTACCATAGCCCATAGCTGGTTACTGTCACCTTTACAGTTTCCACAGCACCACCAGAAATGATTTGATATAGATGAAACCCAATCACGTGAAGAACTACGTTCTTTATTCTTGGACTGCTTTATTAGTTGTTTTTTGATCCATTTGTCCCAAGTGCCACACATCATATCGGTGATCTATTCCAAGCCTCGGGCTGTATTCCTTTTTTATCAATGATGATCTCTGAGTACGCCTATCTGTAGCAATTGTCCTCACATCAAGACCATTATCCAAAATTCTGTTAAGTGTTCTAATAAATCCTTCTTTTTCCGTATTGACTGAATTATTTACTTCAGTCCCCTGTATTATCTCAAAGTCAACACTCTCATTTGAGTTCTGATTCATGAATGAATACACCCCATATTTAGCAGACAAACAGGTGAATCTGAACGAGCATCACCGCATAAAGTTATTTCCTTTTCAGACTTCAACTCATTAAAGTTATTGTCCCTGTGTGCAATCCAATACTTATTTATAACTGGGAATACAGATTCATTCTGAATTCACATGAATGTACTTTGTGATACGAACTGAAGGTTTAGTAGATTGGCAAACATTTAAGTTTTCATAAATGCATTGCCACTAATCAATATTGATGCTGGTACTTCAATATTTCCTGCAGCAATCCTATTGTGGATTGGCTGAGAGTGCCACACACAGTCATGGCTATTACTGCAATACATACCTATCATTAGTAGTGTTCCATTTGTGGAAGAATCATATTCAACAACGGATGCTCCACATTGCATGCAGTGTTTACATAGTTGAGTAATGTTTGTCCATATACAATGAATTTTCTATTTAAATCTCATAACGGTTCATTGTTGGACATTGAACAACTCTCACTGTCAGAAGAACATGTTGAATATTGAGATGTCTCTGGGACATAATCTGAATCATTTTCATTTTCTTGTGATATCTCAGTCTCTAGATCATCATATTTATTGCTACCATAAATTTGTACTTTGGTGTCTTGTGCCTTCACTTGTTTATCCTTGACATCAATAAATTTAACTGGATAGAAATGATCATGAAATACTTTAGATGGTGTATTTCTGAAATTGAACTCATATTCTGGCAATTGAACACTTATGGTATTAGTGTCCACACTGTCTGTTTAGGTCCCAGCGTCTTTAAATTTCGGTTCCTGTATTTCGTCTGGGCAAGCTAAATCTACCTACAGGAAATAATATGATCAGTATTTATACATTAGTTTTCTGTGCACTGAACTGAGCATACTCTTCAAATCCCCATATGGCACAAGTGAATTCGAATACATAGTCTGGATATCAGTTATTGATATAATGCTTACTATTGAGTCACATGTTTCCTTCGATTTCTCTTCTTGAACCATGATTTCATGCTGAACATGTGTGTTTATGTTTTCAGTTCATCTTTCAATTGCATGATTGTGCAGACAATCATCCACAGTCTGATATTTTCCACAGACAAACATTTAATTTACTGTTTCTAAATATATAGTTCTTTTCATTAATATTCCATAACTCAATATAAATAGTTACCTCACATGACTGCTTTAGTTCTGCCCTGTGTTCACTATACTCTCTCGACTGCTTTTTCATATCCTTTGAGTGAGGGAAGATTCATGGAACAGCATTAGGTTTTAGCCTGGGTGATTTTTAACATTCAGTAGTTCAGCCTATAAAGTTTTTTTCAGATATGTTACTATTAAATTATAGCATCATAAGAATGTAATACAGTGTATAGTAGAGAATTGCTCTATATTATAATATGGCTATAAAAATCCAATAATCTGATTGGCCAAGAAGCTCAGAACCCAGTGCTGCTATCTCATGATGACAGTACTGGAAGATGGTCCACTAGCCTATTTGCAAAAAAAAATCAGTAGTACCAGATATTCCTGACTGCCATCCCAAATGTAGCTGTCACCTTTACTCACTAAAAACCTTCAACTATGTCCTAAAATTTTTTTTTCTTAACTGTATAAATATAAAAATTAAATGTTATTATACAATGGTTTGTGAAACTCATGTAACCTCATTGGTCAAATCATGTCACAAGACCGTGGGTAAATCCTGCATCATCCACAGTGGAGGAATTGCATTTATAAAAAAACATAATTAAACACATGTTACATTTATTTTACACATGGATCCATGGTATAATCACAATAAGGCACTCCAGGGTGTGAGTTATTGGGGATTTACCTGCTTTGTGTGTGGTTAAGTCACTCGGCTACACCTCATAACACACCACACAAAGTGCGGGTAAACCCCCAATAACCCACAGCCTGTTGTACCATATTTCTAATTTTCCCTCATAATACTCTTGTTACGCACATACAAAACTTGAAAAATGAAGTACTACAGTACTCTGAATTGTAATTTATGGTATTCGTTGCTCAGTGAAAATGCAGAAAAAAAAATAAACATGTAGAAGACACTGGGACACATTGCAGAAGCACTGTCTTGAGTGGCACCAGGAATGAAAACCTGGGTTGAGGGGTGGCGATGGGCACAAGGAAAGAGGAGGGAGGTGTACTGTTGTTCGGGGACTCCTTACTCAAAGGAATCAGATGGGCCAGTCAGGGGGAGAGGCACAGTCAGATATGGATGAAGTCCATACCAGGATTAAAAGCAGACAAGGCAGAATACGCAAACCTAAGGTGCTTAAAGAGTGGTAGGAGGAAACCACAATTGTGGTACATATGGGGACAAATGATCTAGAGGGGAAATGGTGTAAGTAACAAAGGAGAGGACTGAGGAAGTGGGAAGGTTGTGGGAGGAGACTGGGGAGTCTGTAGCATTCTCCGAGGTGTTCCCAGTACCCTGCACAAGCACAATGAGAAAGGAGAGGAATAGGGAGTTGAACACATGATTGGTAGAATGGTGTCAAACCAAGGGATATGGGGCTGTGGGCAGCTGGGGCAGTACCTGGGATAATAACAATCTGTTTGCAAGGGATAAGCTGCACCTGAGTGGGGAGAGGAAGGTGGTATTAAAGCAAAGACTGCGGATGTATATTGCAACAAAGGAGGATTTAAACAAGATGGGGGGGTGGCAAGTGGACAGCAGGTAGGCAGGGATACGATAGAGTGGAGTCACAGCCTACCCCCCCAGGCTAGCATGGAAGGACTGGGTGGCTGCAAAAGGAGGGAGTAAAAGGGAGGAAATAGAAGCCAGTGAAGGGAAGGGGGCAGGATGGAGGGCGGTCTTGCTGAATGCAAGAAGCTTAGGCAACAAATCAGCTGAGCTACAGGCACTCTTAGCTGTGTGGAGGGTGGATATAGCAGCTGTCAGAGAAACATGGGCAACTGAGCACCAGGACTGGGATCTGGCAATCCCAGGATACAAATTATACAGGAAGGATCATAAGGATGGGAGAGGTGGTGGAGTGGCAGTCTATGTGAGGGATGGTAGTAAATGCACAAGGGACGAGGGGGAAGAAAGGAAAACAGAGGCAATCTGGCTGTAGCTCCTAGATTCAAGGGGTAGGAAACTGAGGTTTGGGGTGTTATACAGGCCACTGTCCCAGTCTAAGGAGTTTGACAGGGAATTAGTGGGAAAAATCAGAAAGGTATGTAGAAAAGGGAAGGTGGTCATTGTGTGGGATTTCAACTTGCCGGGGGTTGACTGGAGCATTTCGGTCACCTCCAATGCTAGAGAGCAAGTGCTCCAGGATGCAATCCAGGATGGTCTCCTGACACAGTTGGTTAGTGTGCCTACTAGGCTAAAGAACACTTTAGATCTGCTATTGTCGAATGGAGAGGCAGTAAGAGAAATAAAGGTGGAGGACCCACTGACCAACAGCGATCACCAAACAGTGTGGTTTAATATCACGATTTATGGGGAGCCAGAGAAATCAGTTACTCAGGTGGTAAACTTCAGGGGGCAGACTTTGGAAGGATGCAGGAAGTACTGAAAGGGAAACAGGAGGGCATAAGGCAGGAGATGGATGCAGAGCAGAAATGGGATATTATTAAATGGGGTATTACAGAGGCAACAGAAGCCTAAACCAAGATGCAGAGTAAGAGGAGCAGAGCAAGAAAACCATGCTGCCTGGACAGTGAGGTAGTGGAGGTGGTGAGAGCAAAACGAGAGGTGCACCAGAGGTATAGGAAGATGGGGAAGGAAAAGGACAGGGAGGAGTATGCAAGATGGTCCAAAGGGGTGATCAGAAAAGTGAGAGAAACCAAGGCCCAGAGGGAGATGAGATTATTGCAGGGAATTAACTGGGGGGGGGGACTTTTTCAGATACATCAGGGAGAGAAGGAAGTGCAAGGAGACAATTGTGAGGATAAAAAAGGGTGGGGAGTGGACAGAAAAGGGGAGGAGTAGGTAGAAGCACTGAATGAATACTTGTGCTCAGTGTTCACAGAAGAAAAGGGTCTGAGAGGGTGGGGACAGGGGGAGAGGAGGTAACAGATGGAAAAATTGAGGCAAGTAGATTCCTAAAGAGACTGAGGGCACTGAAGGTAGACAAGGCACCAGGGCCAGATGATATCCACCCCAGGGTGCTGAGGGAGATGGCAGATGTGTTGGCGAAGCCACTGGTGGATCTGTACAGCACCTCACTGGAGTTCGGATCTGTACCACTCGACTGGAGGATGGCACATGTAGTACCATTACACAAGAGGATGAACCGGGTAATTATTGTCCAGCAAGTCTCACCTCCATAGTGTGCAAACTCATGGAAATGATACTAAAGGAAAGACTGGTGTTGTACCTGGAGGACAATGGCCTCCAAGATGTGAGGCAGCATGGGTTCGTTTAAGGGAAGTCTTGTCAAACTAACCTGATACAATATTATGACTGGGTGACAGGTGAGCTGGAAAAGGGTCATGTCATGGATGTTCTTAATTGGTCTTCAGTAAGGCTTTCGATTCTGTGCCTCATAGGCAGCTTGGGGGGAAGCTAACTGGTGTAGGGATAGGGGCAAAAATGATGAACTGGATTACAAGCTGGCTGAGTGGGAATCTGCAACGGGTGGTGGTGAGAGGGGGCTCTCAATTCCAAGGCCAGTGACAAGTGGGGTGCCACAGGGCTCTGTGTTGGGGCCAGTATTATTTGGGCTCTTCATATCAGACATTGCACAAGGGGTGGTGAACAAGGTAAGTTTGTTCACTGACAACACCAAAATTGGAGCAGTGGTGGATGAAGGGAAGGGATGGAAGCAGCTGCAGGGGGACCTTAACAAGCTAGAGGAATGGTCCCTTCAAATACTATTCAGACCAAAATTGTTACTTTAGGATCACAGCTCCCCACAACATATAGTTAGATGGGCAAAATGAAGGTCATGGAAAAAAAGGGGGTTGTTCAGTGTGCAATCACATTGTGTAATATCATGCCTAGTTATTAGCAGATTACAATTAAATCAAATCCACAAATTCCTCACCATTTAGATATAAAAATAAATTGATTCATTTGACATGTGTCAATTGCCTAATTTTTTTTAACATTTAGTTAGAGTGCAGCAGATAGGATCGTTTGTTGGGGGGGTCTGTTTGCATTTTAACCACGTATTTGTAAGTCACAAGTGCTATCAGTATCATTATAATTGGCACTTTCCTCTGCATGACTCAGCTTCACGGCGATGGCAGACATCTGTAAATGTACAATATCTGAGATTAAACCAATGGCAGATGACCACTCCTCACTATCTAAATTCATGCATTGGGCTCTTATTGAATTGGTCTCTGTGTGTACAGACTCCAGACTGTAACTGTATGTTCACCTGGCCTCTTTAAAGAATTATCTCGACCTTTCTCCAACAACAAGCAACGCAGATTTCACTATCTAACTTTCTTTTAGAAAAAACTGTCGCAGCTGCTGTAGAATTTTATACAGGAAATTGCAGACTGCTGACACTCATATCAAACATTCAAAATGTGCTGATTTCTGTACAGTGCAATCTGTCAGCAATCCATTTCTTTTGGGGCTTTGGGACATGACTATGCAAACATATTTTGAGTAAAAAACACTGATGGGTTATTGATCATAAGTGGAGAATTTCAGTCACATTTTGAAAATTCAAACCAAAAAAAAATTTGATATAAAGGTTTCACAAACAGCAAATGACAAATCACGAACATATAGAGCCAAAAACAAAAATACATTATGCATATGGCACCACACACATAAGCCGCATGGGTAGTGTGAAAGAAATAAAAATATATTTACAGATATGTGTTCAAACAGATTGTTTATAACATATTCAGAAATCAAAAAATAATTTTTAACTAGTCACCTGAAGATTTCTGCATAAGAGTCACTACAGAAATGCTCTGAATGCACAACGGTGCAATGATTGAAAACATCTGGCAGGTTGAGTCTTCGTATAGCAGCCTTCCATTTACTAAACAATAATTTGTCTTTTGGGAACTGGAAAAAAGTGATTCCTCTACACTTTTTTTTTTTATTCGAAGCATTACTGAATCCCACCACACAGCAGAACACCATTTGTATATGTTAGTACAACAGACAAATAATTAAAAACGAAGATATCAACATGCAAAAACAATCTATCAGAATGGGCTCTCAACTGCAACTGATCGTCAGGGACATCATCGTTCTAAGATTTACTAAAACATGATGCGAGGCAACTGTTGTGGTTTTCACAGCAACACCTGCATAGAAGTTCAATCTCAGAGGATTCTAATTGAAACCATAGCACTCTTTACTATTATGCATTTAGGAGTACTGTTTTCATGTTAGGAAACAACCATGTAGCTGAACACATCCCTTTAATAATAATACGGACAGATAATAAGAGTCTCAGGGTGTGTGAGTAACAAACAGTATTTCCCAAACACCATGAATAATGCACTATTCAATCAATCAATCAATCAAAATCTTTATTTATCCAGGCGGGCACCATTGAGCAAGGCTCATTTCAAGGTGGACCTGGTCATGAATACATCAAAGTACAGTACAGAAGCAGGTATACAAAAAGCAATAATATACAAGGAAGAAAAAGTATATACAGTGTATAAAGTACAGTACAAGGTTGAAATAAATAAAAAAACAGCATTATTTTACAATTGAAGAAGTCAGCAGATGTACAATCAACCATAGGCATACAGGGGTTATAAGCAGAGATCTTTTGAGTGAGGCAGCCAGCAACTACACGTATAGGGGAAAGAGGCCGTGTATGGGATGGCAGATTAGAGAGGTAAAGAAGAGGAGGGCTATATTACCGATGACTGGGGGAAAAATTGGGCTAAAACCACAGAAAGTGATGATGGCTGTCGTGTACTTGTTTATTATGATAATGACAGAGGAAGGGTAGATAATTGGGACACTACTATGGATGGGGTGGGACTTTAGCCAGGCTGGAGTGGACAAGGAAGGGTGGGTGCAGCAGGAAGAGTTAATAGGGAAAGAGTGAGAGGCAGGGGTAGAAACATGGCGAGCATCAGGATGGAAAGGGGGAATTGCGGAATTAGTGGGCTAGCAATGAGGAAAACATTTGCAAGCTGCTTTCATGTAGCAATCGTAGAGCGCCTTGAAGATATTCAGGCTAACAGGGCATTCAACTTCAAGTTCCTTTGTAAACCGTTCCACAATCTGGGTAAAGAGAAGCTTAGAGCAGCTTTGCCGAAATGAGTTTTGACCCTTGATACTTGGAGGGCAGTTAGGGAATTGCTCCTTAGAGCGTAGGTACCTAACACACTCCAGGGAATACAATCTGAGACATATGAGGGGAGCTTGTTGGTCACTGCTCTGAAGTCACATAGGGCGGCATTTCTATTCCTTCTATAGTGAAGGTAAGTCCAGCCTAACGATGAGTACAGGGAGCAGTGGTGTGTGGAAAGTGGAAGGCCAGTAATGAACCTGATAGCTCTGTGGTAGAGGGTGTCCAACTTAGCCAATGCAGAAGCAGTGCAGTGGCTGTATAGCAGGCCACGTAATCTATTAAAGATAGGAAGGTAGCTTGAGCCAGTTGAATCTAGGCCTCCTTTGTGAACAGGTGGTTAATTCTGTAGAATAGTCCTACTCTTTGCCTTAGTTTCTTCTGTGGTTCTTCAAGATGGTCGGTGAAGGAAAGTTTATGGTCAAGTCAAACTCCTAGATATTTGAATTTAGCTACATACTCTAGTGTTTCTCCAAAAACAGTGGTAATTTGTAGGATAGCTCCCCCACCCCAGCAGGAATTGCTGCATGCAAGGAGGGAGAGAAGAGCATGGCTTTGGTCTTTTTCTCATTGAGCAAAAGCTTTTTGTTTATGAGCTGGTATTGTAGAAGATTAAATTCAGCTTGGAGGTCTTCACAGGCTGCTTCCTGCATGGGACGACTCAAGTACAGTACAGTGTCATCTGCGAATAAGTGGATGTTGGCTTTTTTGATGGGGTCATTGATGTTGTTAAAGTAGACTGCATAGAGGAGGGGACCAAAGATAGAGCCAAGGGGCATGCCTCTCAGCATAGGTTTTAATGGAGAAAGATCACCTTCAGCTTTAACCTGTTGTTTCCATTCTCCGAGGTAGTCTGCAAACCAGCACATAGATTTATGGTCCAGGCCTAAGGTGCTTAGGGAGGAAAGAAGCAGGCTGTGATCGACTGTGTCGAATGCCTTACTAAGATCCAAGAAAATAGCACAGACATGCTTCTTGTTGTCAAGGTCTAGGAGCCAATCATTGGTCACCTTAGCTAGGGCTGTTATGGTGCTGTGCTTTGCTCTGAATCCAGATTGAACCGGGTTTAATAGGCTTCTGAATTCTAAGTATACCCCTAGCTGGCAACACACCATTTTTTCTTGTAATTTAGACAGGATGGGGAGGAGGGAGATCGGTCTATGATTATTTAGATTGCAGGGGTCACCTGCTTTTAATAGAGGGATGACATGGGCTATTTTCCATTGAGGGGGGAGGCTACCCTGGGAGAGTGACATGTTGAATAGGTGGGTGATTGGCACTGCAAGCACATGGTAGCCACATTTCAGATAGTATGGCTCTATGAAGTCAGAGCCTGCTCCCTTCCTGGTGTCCAGTTGCAGCAGTAGGGCTTCCACCTCTTTTTAGAGAGACAGGCAGGAGGGAGAAGGCCTCCTCGGTAGGGGGGGACTCGTGGGTTGGTGGGTCCTGAGCTGTATGGAGGTCATTGGTAGGGGAAGTATCAAATGCTAGCCCTGCCATTGCAAAATGATTATTGAGGGCTTCCAATATCTCTGATTGGTTAGAGATAACACTGCCACTGGACTTAATTTTTGCTGGAATGGAATTACCAGGTGGGTGTCCAGACATGTCTTTTAACGTTTTCCAGAGCTTTGAAGGATTTCTTGAGGCAGAGGCTAGCTCTGAACGATAGTAGGCGGCCTTGGCTGCTCTGACCAACTTGGTGCACTTGTTACGTGTTCTCTTAAAAAGACACCAATCCAAGTTGTTCTTGCTTCTTTGGGCTATTTTCCATGAAGTATCCCTTTCTAAGAGGGAAGCTTTGAGCTCAGGCGAGAACCAATGGCAGGTGTTGCTCATGACCCGCACCTTAACCAAGGGTGCATGCTTATTTAAAGCGTCACTTAAAATATAAAAAAATAGTATATGCCATGTTAACCGTTTTGGCTAGGAAGAATTCCTGCCATCATGGTGAATGTTTCAAGTCATGGACGTATGCAAACAAATCAAAGTTGCGTTTGCATCTATTGATAGAGAACTTTGCCACAAACTGTGGATTGTGCACAGATCTAATGGTGGTGATTATACAATGATCGCTAATGTCTGGGAAAAATGTTCCAACATGAGAGAACAGGTGTGGCTTGCTAACCAAAATAACATCTGTCAGAGTTGGGACCCCCCTTCCTTTTTTTTGTTTAGTGACATCACGAGACATTACTTTCTCTGCCCCTTTATTCTGAAAAACCTACTGCAGTAGTGCTTATTTCTGGTCTTTTTTCTACTTTCACCTTTCTATCATGAGGGGGTGGCCTCCCATTATGATATCTTAATCTAACTGCCCCACTTTATATTCCTTCCCCTTGTCTCAGTGATGTGATTTTTTGGTTTTTATTTTAGTTTGTGTAATGCAGCTGTAAGAAGGCTCAGAAGCATGTGAGCCAAGCTGCATTCAACAATAAAGTGCACAAGTTGTGTAATGCCTGAAAGGCAGCTAGAAAGTCCTATCTACACATCTGAAACAGGCATTGAAGTAATAAGTACAGGGATGCCTGCACAGACAGAAATAAAAGGAAATCACTAGGCTTTCAAGTGAGTGACAGAAAAAGGGGCTCCATTAGGTTTTAGTTGGGCTAGACCATAATAGTTTTAAAGCAGCCCATAATATCTAGAACACCTGGATAAACTACTCAGTCTGCAGCTCACAATAAGAAGTAATTCTAAGAACCAGCTAGCAAAGCTCCAAATGAGAATAATTACCTGTAAAACATAATCATTATTTAATAAATAGTACTTGTGCAAGGGAAACATGTTCTTTTTGGATTAAAACTTCCTTTTTCTTTGGTAATAACACATTCTCTTGCCATATTGTTTGTGTATATTATAGTTGTATTCTTACCTCTCCCAGCTTGGTCATGTCATGGACAACACTGCACTCTAAGGGCCAGTAGCCCACATCTGAAGCTTATTTATAATGAGCAGAGGAATGAGGACAACACCTTGTGGGAAGGGACTAAGATCACTAATTGTCAATTAAACCTTTTCTTGCTTTCAGAATAGGTTTAGGAGATGGACATAACAGAAGATAAATGTTATTACTGAATAAAATAATTTTGTGGTCATGCAGATCCCCCTACATGATGTATTAGCTTAGAAATTTGATGTATTAGAATAGAGGGTGGATCAGCTGACCTATGATGTCAAAGCATACACCTATATAAGGTGACTGTTTAGTTGAAGGAATCAGATAGTCTTTGAGCACAGAGGTTAGTAGAGGTGCTGGAGGGAAGTACTTCTACTCTGTGGCAATGCTTCACTGTTAAGAAGTACTGAAGTTTCTCAGGTTGAGAAAAAGCCAGATGGTGCTTTATTTCATTTATTTTATTTCTTTTTGAAGTGATTTATTTTGAAATTTATAATTAAATTTCACACTTCTGTGTGTTCCTTAAAGAAACAGTGTGTCTGACTTATCACTTCCCACACACACTCACAAATTTGGTGTTAGAAATGGGATATTCTGGTTGTCCAAGTATTACAGGGGGAAACCAGTTTTTGTACCAGACCTGGTATAGTGATGAGTTGAGATGATGGCAACAGGCACAGATGACACAAAGAAGGGTGCAGTGTCCCGGTCACAGACAGAGAAGACAGGTGAACCCCTGCAACCTGGTTTGGAGACTTCCGTAAGGCAAAAGTTACCAAAGGAACAGTCCACTAGTGATGGTGAAGAAGAAGAGCGACAGCAGAGATGAACAGAGGTAGATGACAGACCTCCTGAGGGCCTTTTGTATCTGCTACACTGGTTGGCAGTTCACCAGTTGGAAATCGAATGCCAGAGGGACATTGATGCACAGGAAAGAGAGAGAGAGAGAGTGCCAGTGCCAAGATATGAGGTGGGCAGAAACTTTACAACTAATTCAGACCATGGGGGCTGGACAGGGAAATGGGGGAAATAATAACACTAACCCAAACAATCCCCGAGACATTAAACTAACTAGGATGACTATCAATGAAGATATTGAGTCATACCTAACCACATTTGAGAAAGCTGCTAATGCATGTGACTGGCCTAAATCCCAAAGGATAGTGCGATTAGCCCCCAACCTCTCCTGGAAGGCCCAGTTAGCGTACGGGAATATGGATCCCCGTCTTGCAGAGGACTATGACATGGTGAAACAGGAAATTCTTAAAAGATATGACATTAATGCTGAGACATATCGGCAATGTTTTCATGCCTTGAAACATTCCCCCCATGATCCTCCTCGGGAAACATATGTAAGACTCATAGAACTATGTAATAAATGGATTCAGCCAGAAGGAAAGTCTCAAATGGACATTATAGAACTTTTTGTACTGGAACAATTTTTACAAATCTTGCCAAATGAGGTCCAGATCTGGATCAAAGAACATAATCCCGAGTCTGCTGAAATAGCTGTGACACTGGCTGAGGACTTTCTGACTTCCATCAACCTTTCAGAAAAGGAGGGCAGAGACAATCTGAATCCCCAATGAAACCACAGACTGGTCCGATAAGAAATGTTCAGAATGCCTATCCTAAAAAGGAAGAGTGGGAGAGAAGAGGAAGGGGTGGACAAAGAATGAGAACTGTTCCATCTAACATTGTATATCACAATTGTAAAGGACTAGGACATATTGCCCGTTTTTGTCCATCAAAGAAAACAGATATGGCACACTTAGCTTTACTAAATTCTGGGTATATGTTTTCTGATATTATTATAAAAAGGGAAAAATGTCATGGGGCTTTTGGATTCTGGTAGTAAGAATACTCTGATTAGGGAAGATTTATTATCTAAAATGCAATGAGGGGCTCCTATGCATGTTATTTGTGTGCATAGTGATTCACACCAATACCCTACTGTACAACTGTCTATGGGAATACGAAGGGGTAACATCTGACATTTCTGCAGATGTAGTCCCACATCTCCCTGTCCCAGTAGTTATTGGGCATGACTATCCTGGGTTTGCCTCACTACTACTGGAACAAGAAGCTGTCTCAGCTGTAACTACAAGGGCCCAGAGTAAAGAAGAGATTGTGCTAGGAAAAGTGTTTTCCTTTGAAGGAGAAGCAGTCAACCCTCTGGGAAGGATAGAAAAACCCGTGAAGCAAAGAAATTATTAAAAACACAAGTGGCAACAGGAACAACAGGGAGTGAATGTAGAAAATAATCCTGTATTTGTTAAGGCAGAAATGAAAGAGCAACAGAAAAAGGATGTCTCTCTGCAACCATTCTTTTTACAGGTGGGGAAAAGAGAGAAAGCAGGTACCCCTGAAATGCAGGAACAAAATGGGTTATTGTATAGAGTTTGTACCAACCCAACTACCCAAGAAACAGTGGACCAATTATTAGTACCCCAATGTTACAGACAGGATATTTTAGCACTGGGGCATGATGTTCCTTGGGCTGGGCACACAGGGAGAGACAAAACCTCCAGTAGAATACTGCAAAGATTCTTTTGGCCTTGGATAGATGGGGACATAGCTCGATACTGTCAGGAATGCCATAAATGTCAAATCACCGCCCAAGCCACTAGAAAGGAGGTAATGCCACTTAATCCCTTGCCACCAGTGACTATGCCTTTTGAGAGAATTGGAATGGACATTGTGGGCCCTGTTGATAAAAGTAAAAAGGGAAACAAATTCATATTGGTGGTGTGTGATTATGCCACCAAGTATCCCGAAGCTATACCCATGAGAACGGTCACGACCAAAAGAATCACAGAGGAATTGGTGAAACTCTTTAGCAGAGTTGGTACACCTAAAGAGATTCTCACTGATAGAGGGGCTAACTTTAACGCTGAACTACTGAGGGAACTATACCACCTTCTGGGGATAGCAGCTATAAGAACCTCTCCCTATCATCCCCAGATGGATGGTTTAGTTGAGAGGTTTAATCAAACCCTTAAGTGTATGATAAAGAAATTCATACATGAAGAGGGAAATGATTGGGATTTATATCTTCCCTTCCTTCTCTTTGCCTACCGGGAGGTTCCCCAAGCTTCCACAGGGTTCTCACCTTTTGAACTTTTATTTGGAAGAAACCCTCAGGGACCCCCTGGATGTAATTAAAGAGTGCTAGGAGGACAACACAGAACTAAAATCTCCAGGAATAGCAAAGTATATGAAGCAATTAAGACAAAGATTGGTGCTATATACTGAAAAGGCTCATGAGATGGGAGTTAAGGCACAAATCCAGCAAAAACAATACTATGATCAAGGTACGGCCAAAAATAAATCCTTCTCTCCTGGGGAGCAGGTATTGTTAGTTTTGCCCACTTCTACACATAAGCATTTAATGAAATGGCAAGGACCCTATAAAATAATTAGACAAGCAGGGCCTGTTACTTATGAAACTGAAACCCCGGACAAAAGACAAAAAAAAAGAAAATTTACCTTGCAAACCTATTGAAACATTGGCATGAAAAAGGAACTACAGGGGTGAGTCTCTCCGTAATTCCAGAACCCAGAGAAACTGAAATAGAGATGGCATATGGCAGACTGGAAAAGAAAACGGGAGTGGATGATGTTATTATAAACCCAGAACTTAATGTATAACAAACACAGGCAGTAAGGTCCTTGTTGAATGAGTTTAGCAAAACATTCACTAATACCCCAGGTATGGCTAAAGGTGTGGAACACCACATATGTACTGATGCTAAACCCATAAGGAAAAAGGCATACAGACTCCCAGAACGCCTTAGAGATGAGGTAAAAAATGAGATACAGAAACTAAGATCATTACAGATTATAGAACCTTCTAAGAGTCCATGGGGTTCCCCTATGGTAATTGTCCCAAAAAAGGAAGGAGGAATTAGACTGTGCTTGGACTTCAGGGGCTTAAATCAGGTGGCACAGTTTGATGCTTATCCTATGCCACATGTAGACGATATAGTGGATAGAACTGGCACTAGACCTCACAAAGGGCTATTGGCAGGTCCCCTTAGAAGAATCCACCAAGGAGAAAACTGCTTTTAGTATTCCCATGGGTCTTTTCCAGTTTCGAACCATGCCGTTTGGGCTACATGGGGCCCCGGCTACCTTCCAGTGGTTTATGGACCAGGTACTGGCACCTCATAACACCTATTGTGCAGCATACCTGGACAAAGTGGTTATCTTTAGTTCATCCTGGGAAGCTCATTTACAAAATCTTCAAGCAGTTTTCTCTTCTATCCAACAGGCAGGACTAACTATCAACCCCACAAAATGTACTATTGCCATGAAAGAGACAAGATGTCTTGGTTTCATACTGGGAAATGGTTGTATTAAGCCAGAGATATCGAAGGTGGAAGCAGTAGCCCAGTGTTCCATATCCAGCACCAAGGAACACGTACGGTCTTTCTTGGGTCTTGCTGGGTATTACAGAAGATTCATTCCCAACTTTGCTTCTGTTGCTTCTCCATTGACAGATTTAACTAAAAAGAAGTTTGGGAATCAGATAAAATGGACTCCTGATTGCGAGGAAGCATTTAATAAAATTAAGGCAGCCCTATGCTCCTCCCTAGTCCTCGTAGTCCTGACTTCGCATACCCATTTGAAGTACATACAGATGCCTCAGGATCAGGTATGGGGCAGTGTTGAGCCAAAAGATAGATGTAGAGGAACATCCTGTAATATATATTTCAAGGAAACTCCACGATAAGGAACAAAAGTATGCTACCGTCAAGCAAGAATGTCTGGCAGCCAAGTGGGCCATTGAGTCCTTGAAATTTTATTTATGGGGTGCCCCATTTACTTTAATAACCGATCACAATCTTCTCTGCTTCCTATTACAAATGAAGGACAAAAATAATAGAATAATGAGATGGTACCTGGCCCTGCAACCTTATAGTTTTACAGTACGATACAGAGCAGGCTCAGCTCATATGAATGCAGATTTTTTGTCCAGACATGGGGCTGCAGTAGGTACCACCAGCCCTAAAATAGATAATTGAAAATCTGTATCAATGCTTAACACATAGGAAAGAAGGTTAAGAGATACAGTCATAACACCCCAGGGCTGTTTAATAAATGTGGATGTTTATGCTTTTGACAATCCACATCTATCTGTAAAGATAATTCTAATGTTTGAAATGGGTGCCCTGGGGTGGAGCTTTCAAAGAGATGGTGGGTGAAAGCTCCATCCTACCCTCAGGGATTGGGTAGGTTGTCTTGAAAACTCCAGGATTTATTGAAATAAATGGTGTTTTTTCACTTAACGTTGGGGGTGTGTCAGAGTTGGGACCCCCCCTTCTTTTTTTTTGTTTAGTGACATCACAAGACATTTCTTTCTCTGTTGTTAAGGTTCTTTTTATTTGGGTGAGTAGGCTTGCCAATGAGTTACACCAGCCCTAGAGTGTCACAAAAGGATTTCAAGGGAGCTGATGCATTTGATAGCCAATCGTAGTTCAGGTCACCAAGAATAATGGTTTCCAAGGAAGTGAGCCACAGTACGGAACTGAGGTGCAACAGGAGATGAGGCCAGGCAGAAGGGGGCCTGTAGCAGCCTATTACACAGAGTGCACTGGAAGGAGAAAGTTCGATCTTTAGGGTCAAGAACTCGAATTCTTTGGGGGAGGATGATGCGTCTATGAATGCGGCTGAGTATTTGTCCCTTACATACATTGCCACCCCACCTCCTCTTGATTGCCTATCCACTCGGAAGAGTAAATAATTTGGGATATTGATTTCATTGTCTGGGGTGGCTGGCCTAAACCAGGTCTCAGTGACCACTAGGACATCAGGTAGGGTGTGGCTCACCCAAGCCTGGATAAGGGTGAATGTTTTCAGCAAACTACAGGCATTAAGATGCATAAAAGACATTCCTTTGATACCTGCTAGGTCTGAGGGAGAAGCAAGGGTGTCTAATGGACCTGGGTTGAGTTTGACATTGCCTGAGCACAATAGTAAAAGAAGCAGGATTCTTTTTAAGGCAACAAACTGTAATTTGTAAACACTATTTTTTGGGCGATAGGGGAGGTGGTGTTGATGGGTAGACCTGTACCCACTACTGGTGTTAGACTGGCCTAGTGTTGCAGTCACTAGTGTCCTAGCAGGAATTTGCCATGAATAAGATGTCTCGAGTATGGATGGGGGAGTTATCTGCAGAGCCAGCTCAGGAGATGTCCCACTCCCAGGCAGAGACAGCTGAGAAGCCCAATAGTCCAGAATGGCTACCTGAATGGAGCTGTTGGATGCAGGACAGGGAGAAGTGCAAGGGTCATTCCACTTTAGGGAGGATGAGGGTTCTGAAGAATTGAGCTGAGCGCTAGTAAAGCTAGTGACACACCGAGGAACCAGCTGTAACTACCCATGGTAGATCTAAATGCCACAACCGCTGGCAGTATAAGTCACTAGAAGCCTAGGCCAATCGGTGATCAGGTGTCATAAGTTCAAAATCCTTTTGTTGGCTGAGAGGTGGTTTTGGTGCTGAACGTACCTGTGGAGCAACCCTTTCCAGCTGAGCCAGTGAGGTGGTTCAAGGCTGCAATCCGATGAGACAAGATTGGTCTGTAACTTTCGTTTCTGTTTCTGGCCCTGCTCCACCAGTACAGAATGGGAGTGGGGGAAGGCGTTCAAGTCTTGCAGCCTTAGTGGATGAGCGTGGTTTAGCCTGACAAACAAGCAGAAAAACCCCGGGAATGGTCCTCAGAAAGAGAGGTATCGCAGTTCCACTAGAGGAGAAGAGGAAGTAGAAAATATAATGCGTTTCCTCCTTAACAGAAAAGACAGCTGTTGTAGCCCTCTAGTGGCTATGTAGTATAATTTGCAAATGAGAAAGTAGACAAAAAAAAAAAAAAAATTCTTGCTTTACAAAAAAGGATAGTCCCAGGGTCAGCAGCGCTGATAAACATCTCTAATGAAGCAAGGTAAAATGGAGACCAGCAGGAAGAAATCAGTGAGGCTGAGATCCTCCAATATCAGAGTGCTGGCGCTGAAAATTCAGAATGTCCAAAGGCGCCAAATACCAACATACCTGAGGGGGTATATGGCTTTTGGCTGTTTCTGTAGATTTCTGGGCCCTGCAACGAACCAAAGTTCGGAGGATCCGGGGCGGCAGTTTCAACAGGGGAAGAAAGCCTATTCGTTATTCAGATCTGAATAATGAATAGTGGCACTATTTATGCATATTCATATTTGTGAAATACTATTACCAATAAGCAATAAACAAAATTAACAGCTCCTGTGATAAAAAACCCTCTCTGGTCCACCATCCTATGTAGGAATCCATCCCACCCTCCTCCCCCCTCCAGCACCCACCAGTAGAAAATCAAATCTCATGATGGGCGGTTGGCACAACCCGCCTACCTCCAAGGCCAGCTGCCAACTTCTGAGCACTTATCTGTGCTAATCCACTTCTTGAATATGTTTCCCACTTATCCATTTAACTGCAATACCTCCTCGCACCCAAATCAGGGAGCAAAGAGGCAAGGTCATTGCAAGCCGATCCAAGTAAGAATGAAGAAGGCGACTGGGCCACACAACCCACCCTCCACCACGGCCGACCATTTTCTTCTGAATGAAAGCCCTTGTGCACTTGATCATAGTAAAACCAGCTGATCACATGATCAACTAGTTATACAGTAAGCAAGCTCATGGGCACCTTTACTTAGAAGAAGGCAACCGGTGGAGGGTGGGTTGCATGACCATTTGCCTTCTTCATCCTTACTTGGATTAGCTTACCATCGCCACACCACTCAGTCCCTAAATTTTGGGTGCTTGGAGGGGAGGGGCTGCAGTTGGGTGAGGGGGTGGGAAATGTATTTACCAAATGATATAGCACAAAAAATATCTCAAAGACAGCGGCTGTATTTGAGCTCTTACCAGTCCCTAGATTTTGGGTGCTAGCTGGGAAGTGCTGCAGCTGGGTGAGGGGGTGGGAAATATATTAATGAAATGATTGAGCACAAAGCACAAATGAGAGCTCAAAGACAGCAGCTGGCCCTGGAGACAAGGGGGCTGTGCTAGCACACCATCATGTGTTTTTTTTTCTACTTGTGGGTGCTTAAGGGGGAAGTATGGTGGGATGGGGTCTTACAGAGTGTTGGGGGATGAGAAAGATTTTTTTTAATCATATGGGCTGTTCGTTTTATGTTTTTTTTTCCATTGGAATCCCGAAAACAAATATGAATAATGAATAACTGAATATCTGGGGCCCTGAATATAACATTCAGCCTGAATATTCAGGATAAGGTATAAACACACCCCTATTGGGGGTATTCAATCATAAAAAAAACATTTCAAGTCATTCTTAACACACGGAGAGTTTACATTACAATATACACAACACCTGATGTGCAAAACGTTCAGTTGCAAAGATATGGGATTTTATTGTGGAAAACAGAAGATTCCCAACTGTCCTGTTTCTACTGTAAAGTGTGATTTGTTTTCATCCCTAGGAATTCCAGACATTTGTCCTTTCTTTGTCTAAAAGAGGACAGTCTAAAATCAGATTCTGGATAGTTAGTCTTATGTTCATAATGCATCTGCATTATATTACTCTGCCCCAGCAGTGTAGTAGGACATCCGTTGGATGCCACATGCGTGGCTGTGTACCCGGGGAATGTCGCTGTGCCCTGGGCATATACCCATCCACAAAACACACTCTGCAACCTGCACCCACTGCCACCTGCTGCATGTAGGCGACTGTGGCTCCTGTGGGGCAGGTGCCAGGGATGTTGCCACCTGGAGTCTGGGTCATGATTGTTCAAGCTGTGCTGCCACCCCCTACCCCAGCTGATCTGCTCAGAGCCAGTTTGCATGGCACCTCCACTGGGTGCCTCTCACATCCCTCTCACTGCCACTGTACCCATATCACTCCCTATGAGATCCCCACTGTTCCATCAGCCCCTGATCCCTACCTTTCAGGTCCCCACCATCGCAGCCTTGCCAGGCAGTGGTGCAGAGCCCTTAAACCAGCTCCTGACTGGTCTAACCTGACCCCCCTCTTGCAGCTATGTCGGGGCTTCTGGAATTCCAAATAAGGGGATGGTGCAGCCCTGCCATAGCAGAAAGCCCTTGCACTTGATAGCAAGGGGGCTGATGCAAGGGCGTTTCTGCCACAAGGGTAACACAAGGTGGCATTTGTGCATGGCACTGCCATTTCAACACAGCCTGCATTTATTTCTTTATTTATTTATTAGCTTTTGGTAACCGGATAAGTGCACTAGGCAACAAGCCTGCCTATTTTCAGGCACAACCTGGAAATTTGAACACTGTGATTTCAGCAAACTTTAATGCAAAGTACTACTTGCATCACAGATGTCTGGTGCAGGCACCTTGCACCAAAGTTTTCCATTTGAAAACTGAGCCCTATATTCATAAGCTGGATCTCCTGACACCCACAAAATACCTCTTTTTTCATTGGAGTCCCTGCTACTCAGAACCAGGATGTGACTCAAAAAGATGATAGCCAAGCAGTACAGAAGGTTACAATGTATTGTGGTGGACCTTTCTAGGAAGGTCAGACACTAGTGGGAAGTTAATCTCCACAGGCAGTCTCAGATGAGGGATGGGACACAGTGTGTGAAAGCTACATGGGTTTGCTTATGGGCAGTAAGCATAGAGATTACATGTTTATTAATAGTATGTACTTGGCCCCTAGCACCATGAGTAAATTTAATGTGGGTATCTCACTGATGTGAGGGAGATGTTACTTGGGAAAAGGGGATATTTTTATTGCTTCTGGGTCTGCCATACCCTACATCCATATTGGTCCAAGGTAGCTATGTAACTTGATAAATCTTTAACAGTTAGATTGCAGATACTATCACATGTCTCTTGCTGAGGTTTGAAGATATAATTAATGAAGACTTGCCGCCTTACTATTCCAAACCAGGCTGGTTTCTGCATGCAAACACATACAAAATATGTGGGTATCTTTGTAGCAGCCCATCATAGAAATGTAAAATGAGCTACTGTACTGATTAGAACAATGCTGCTAGTAGAGATGCTGACATATTAGTTATGGGGATGGAAGAACACCTTGAAAAAAATGGGGTATTTCATTAAAAGGGAACACGAATGTACACAGAATGTGACAATATTGTTGCCAAGACAGTTCCATTCTAAATTAGCTATTGGCCAAGCCTGCAACTCATTTTGGGCAAGGCATATACTGTAAAATTAATTATTTTCATGCAAAGTAAAAATTTAATGCAGACACAAATACAACCATTATTGCATATATTTATTTTAGCACTAAGTCACAAGGGGCCACATTTACTATAATGGAAAAATGATAAAGGTGCTAATTAGCTCAAATTTATTTTCACACAAATTGGTGCTTCAGCAAAAATAGTGAAAATTTATTGACCATGAAAATTTCAAGTTCTACAGTAATACATTTAGTTCCTTCTCCCTATACAGATGCAGGCATCCATTTTCTAAATCACAAGCACAGAAGACGACATCATAGGTAGGGAATAAAGAGGTAGAATATAGTGCCACCAAGAAATTCTAATGACGATTTTTGAATCTCCATGACTCAAGAATACTCCTGCGAATCTTGCAGATTTGTAAATTTTGCACCATCTTGAGAAAGGTTTTATGGTGCCAGTTCTACTACATTCCAAAAGCTTTTGTGGTTTGATGGTTTTGCATAATGTTTTATGATGTCCTAGGTTAGTGAAGAGCTTTGCACCTGTGAGGTTTGCAAAATTTAATTCAGCCATAACTATTCTAAATATTTTTTCAGTGTCATTTTACATATACTGTATGATTACATTCATGTAATAAGGTATAATTCATTGTGCTGGCATTCTCTTGAGAAGTTTGAGCCGGTGTGGCTTGGGAATTGGGAGATCACAGGATCAAACCTCAGAATAGAATAGAATAATGAACATTTTGCTTTATTATTAATATTACTGATGATATTTTGTTTATGTGTTGAGAAATTAGGAATTAAGAATTCACAATTTCAGCTTGCCTCTGTCTTCCTCTGATTTATTTTAGAAGCCAGTGACAAGATGATTGGCTTTGGGGGGGGGGCATTGTAGTGAAAAGTGGAAAACATTTTCTGGATATGGGCCATATAGAGGATAGTGGATGGGCAACAGTGAACAACAACACTGTTGTTCACTTAAAGAGGTTGTCATGACAACCATGTAAACCTTGAGAGAGAAGCTCGAGAGATTTTTGGTTGTCATGAAACCTCGAGTAGTGAAAACAGTGTTGTTGTTTACTGTTGTCCATCCATTGTCTTTTATAGTGTATGGGCAAAAGTAAAACAAAAAAAAAATTGTGGATTCTTTCACGGTCACGCCGTGATGTCAGGGAACACCCAGCCCAGCCCGTGTCCATGACAACACTCCTCTCATTCCAGGTCCGCATTTGAAATTAAATAATTTATTCTGCTATGTGCAGGCTAAGATTTGAACAAAATGGCACTTACTGTTAAATTAGGACTTCCACCAGTGCCTTTGCTGAACTGCCATGGCCATTTTATTGATGAATAGAACTGCAACTTGCACATGCGCAAACTTGATCACGGCTATTGTACCATCGATGTGACATGCTCACGATGGTACAACAACATCATGACATCATATCGATGGTACAACAAGACAAGGGAAATTTAGATTTTAAGTGAATACAATGTTCTAACATACACTATTGTTGTATTTTTCATGTGACAGGAATAGGGGATGGCTACAGATGTCTGATTTATATGTAATGTGGGGGAAGTGGCACTAAAACTAGCAGCACTTAATAGGGCTGCAGGAAACCCATGTGCTTCAGGGTTGCTTATGGTGGTGTCATCCCCAGTTTCACTGAATGACCTAGGAAAGTTACTTATAGTGGGATTGGAACCCATCAACTTCTGTGTTTATTAATTTTTTTTTATTTATTATAATTGGTATGTTTTTCTATTTTTTAAATCCAACCAGACACATGCAAGTAATCCCAACCCCTGTGTTCTGACCCCACTCACTTTACAAATGGCACGCCATACCACTGAGGCACTGTTTTACCTAACATATTTCTTCAGAGTATGTACTAGTGTAATAGATTACACTATAATGATGTAGTGAATAGCTGCCACCAAAGACAAACTTTGATGACTCACTAAAATAGTCAAACATTTTCATATGCTGATATGATACAGTTTGTCAGGCAAGAAGGAAGGGAATCAAGGCAGAACTCAGCAAGGATGACTTGGGGCTAGACAAGGAAGAGCAAGACTTCTCAGTCACACCTCCCCTAACCTGAAAGACAGACTCTCACACTATCACCACCACCTGAAAGACCTATGGTGTTTGTCAATGACTGGATGAACCACAGCATGTTTTACCCATTTGCTTCCCCTCCATTGCTGTCACATTTAGAAAGGCACACCCTCTGATGCTTGGCCTCTACTGGGTAACTCCTGCATGTGCTGCTAGTGGTTAGGTTCCAAGTGAAGCAGCTCTGGTACCTAAGATCAGGGTTCCTCTGTGGTAACTGGATTATTTGAATTAACTTTTTTCAACTCTTTCCGTCATGGTCGATAGGCAGGGGATGTATTCCCTATTCAGTGCCTGGACTTGTTGTCACAGCATCCCCTTCCAGGCCACCTGGCTGGGTGGCCCGAAGCTTACCCCCTACAGTGTGGCTCCACCAGGTGGATGGGGGAGAGGCAAAAATCAACCAGAGGCCCCAGCCAAGGCTTACGCTTGGGGCATCATTTGGAAGGTGGTCTGTGGCTTTAAAATTCTCCATAGTCAGGGGTTTCTCCTTGGTTTTTCCCAGGAGCATGGACATGTAATGATGTCTATTCAGGGAAGGTGTGCTCCTGCACCCAACAGACAGACATCCCCCATCACTTAGCAAGTCAGATGGTCCCAGCATCTAGACACCCAGTCTCCACTTGGGTATTCCTAGCATTCTAGGGAACTACAACCCTCCTTCCAGAGGTGGAGAGCTGTCCTTGGAATGCTCATCCAGCCTCCCCGTCTCCAACCCTCTGACTCACTGTGCTTGCTTCCAAACAAGGAACATCAGTGCTGCAAGTGGTAGCGCTACCACTGCACTGACAGACCAGCCAAATTAAATGAACTGTCTTGTCTGTCCACTTTCCATACCCAAACTGAATTTCCCTGCTGTTGGCTCATACCAACTGAGTAGAATATGGAATTTCATGTGCCTGTTATGAGGATGCTGCTGTATGTTCACATTTTAAATGCTCGGCATAAACACTGGTTCCCAAAGTTCGAGTAGACAGACCCATCAATAGGAACCAACTACCGCATTTATTGCAACATGTTTTCAGTGGATTCATAGTATTATCTGTAAAATACTTCCACTCTGTAGAGGAAGCCCTCAGTTTTGTAGTAACAGTGGCCTGCTGGGTCCTTATGGGTTGTCTATGAAGAATTCATCATGACTGCAATATGATGTTATTCAGGCATGGTAGAAAGATGTCACGTGGCTAGAGATGGCCATCAGGGTGGAAGCAAGTGTTACAATACTTTGGGGCTGTTGATAGACCAGTGCTGTCAAACTCAGTGTCAAGGAGGCTGTGGCATCTATTGCTCTGTTGTTAGCATAAGATTAGTAGCGGGAGAGCTTGCCTTTAGATTTTTTGATAGTGCTATATGTTGTAAATTTGTGCTTCTCATATGCAGCAGAACCAGCCAGAATGCAACACATAATCTTGCAGTATTACTACAGAGTGCTGAAGTATGTTGCCAGGGGTGAGTTACCAACATTAGGGTGAAAACAATCCAGTGCATGGTAAGTGAGTGCAAGAAAAGTTGACAGGAAAGACAGCGGCAGGCAATGCAGATGAGACACAGTTGGAATGAACACCCAGCAATAAAGCACTAATCAGCAATGGGAATGTGAAGCAGCCAGTAAGGGAAACACCACCCAAAACACAGAGAATGGCATCAATGACTAATGATGTTATCCAGGGGGCTCTGCCCCCCCCCACACCTTCCCCTAAACTATAAATACAGAACTCCAGATGCCAGCAATTGTGGAGCACAGCACACATTCTTAACAGGGATATTTAGTGCAAATGGGCATAAAAAACTGAGCAGCAGTACAGTCAGATGCAAGGCGCATAATTTATTGGGTATGTATGCAACACAGCATGCCGACACGTAAATGTTACACACTGTGGTGCAGACAGCACACAGAAGCATATCAAGCAAACCACAGTACATCACCACAACCATAACAGAACATGCTTCAAAATATCTGCTAACAACATTCCTTTTACACTACTATCTGCACCCAGATCACCACACCCTCATCCCTCTGCTTTCTTGACAATATACCAGTGGGAACAGTGCACTTTAGTGGAAATTAAGTCCTTTTGTTATGGAATATTTTGTGACATGTCATTTACTGCAAGATATTGCACTGCATTCTGACTGGCTTCACTGTATAGAGAGGACCTTGTTTCTTTCTCATATGTAGTGCATGGTGCCAGACACCACAATTGTGCACCTTACACTGATTTCCATATGCATAACTTGTCTTTGTTGTTTTCATTTATGGATGGATCATTTCTATCTCAACAGGGGAACTGGCAGTGGCAACACTTGAACTAGGAAAAAGAGTTAAACAGTCTGCTTCTGGATTATTCAGCATAGTTTAATCTCTGGATGCACTGGATGACTGTTTAGGAAGCATGCTTGGAGGGAGAGTGGAGACAATTTACTTCTGTGATCTAATGAAACATTGTTTCTTTGACCAGACTATTATCACGTGCCAAGCCCCAGTCCTCCTAACAGCTCCATGGCTCTGACTCCCAGTCCCACCATGACTATCTCCTTCTCCACCACCATGACTAACTCCTTCTCCACTGCCACTGTTTACAAAATTTGTATTAGTTTGGTGGAACTTTGTCTGCACCTTACCTTCTCTCTGTATTCTTCCTGTTCTTTTCATCCAATTTTCTGCACAATGACATATATCTGATTATGTCACTATAATGATGCAGCCACCATTGGATGCTAGCTACTATATGATGACTCAAAATAGGTGTCAATGATTTTTGGATGCCCATGTGAAGCACATGTGCCACTGTATGATTTGCAAGGAGAAAGGAAAGGTCTTTAATCAGTTATATTATGTTACCTATGTATATTATGAAATAGATAGAAAGAATGCTGGATCCTGATTGGCCAAGAGCTACTTTCAGATGGGCCATTATCCCAGCATAACGGCGCAACTGAAAGTAGCTCAACAAAAATATGTTTAAAAATACATCCACTTTACTAAAAAGGAACCCATGTTATAATCACAATAAGGCACTTCAGGGAGTACATTATGGTGGATTACCAGCCCTTCTCAGGTGGTGAAAGCTTTTGGCTTTGTCTTGTGTTTCAATCCACCCTTGGTGAGCTATTATCCCTCCATAACACACCCCGTCATGTCTTATTGCTTAAATATAAACTAGTAACATAATATAAATGATTTAGGCAATGTACACAAAAATAATTTAACATGTGAATATGGTGTTGAGGTATTCTTATGATTTTGCATTTAATTCAGATATTTTTTTTCATCCGATAAAGTTCAGTGGGTAAAGCATTCCATAACTAAGGTGCAATCTATATAAACTATTTTCCTTACCAATTTTCCTTCTGAAAAACTGATTTTTTTTTAAATGTGGATAATAAATGCATATTTCTTTTTTATAACTAATACTTTATTAACATTTTAATAATTGAAATAAGTAATAACTAGTACAACAAATAGCCAAAAGTAACAAACAACCTGGCCGGAGTATTTATCACTCCTTGGAATTACAGTCATTGGGGCCTATACTCTAATGGGCTGGAATTATGCGCCAAAGGCACATGTCCTGCCCACAGAGCACTGCACCTGTGGACAGGTGTGCACCAGTGGCATTCACGACCACCGGCCACCTGTCCACGGCCCTGCCCCCAGCGTGTGGGTACAAGCAGGTCCGCACTGGGTGGCCATGGGCAGAGCTGCGTATTGGGCAGGCATCCAATGGTATTCCTGTCCTGGATCCCTCAGTGGATCTCTTATGCAGTGGGGGGAATTTTGGCTACACTCACCCATGTATGTCTGCATAGCTAGTGACCATGGAGGTGAGAGGTGGGTAGTGCCACTGGCCATGTCATGCCCCCCCCATCAGATGTGAAGGTACAGTGGTGGGGGACAGTGCCACAAGTGTGTGTGTGTGTGTGTGTGTGTGTGTGTGTGTATGTGTGTGGGGGGGTTGCAACAGCCCAACACATCATCCAGAGTGCGGGGAGCCACACAGGCAGGTGGGGGGGTTCATGCAGTCCTGCAGTCGGTGCCCCCATGAGTGTGTATGTGCATGTGGGGGGGTTAGCAGATACTGGGATGGTGGGGGCTTAGCCTGGTGCTGGGGTCAGTGGTCTCAGGTGGCTAGTGGATGTGTAGACAGTGGTCCCCTTGGTGTGGGATGGTTGCGTGGGGCGCATAGAGGATTTATGGCAGGGTTTACCCTGGCATAATGGCTACCCTCTTACATACCCTGGTGCACAGCTTTATGTGGCTATGTGCATACCACATAGTGCTGGCATGCCCCCCTCCCATCCCCCTGCATGGTGTGGTCTGCGCAGGTGGGGGACCGGGTGCCTGGTGGCTGTGTGCCTTCCCTTAGTGCATCCTGTGTGGGGGTGCAATGGGTGCGGAATGCCTCCACACCTCACATACAGAGCGCAGAGGTGCTCCACACCTTTGAGCATAGGCTCCTAAATTAGTAACCAAAAAATGATACAAAAAACAAGGTACAGTATATAGCTGGCCCAGATTCAAGGAAACCCCAAAGCAGAGCAAAAAAGGCCACCTTGTTCTTTGAAAAATACCACATTTCACAACTGCAATTTAAGACAGACTTTCATACCCCGCAAGTTTAAACATTGCCTCCACCCACTCATCAAATATTGACACAGCTGTTGAACTCCATCTATGCAATAGGAGGTGCTTAGCCTCTGCAATGGCAGACATAAATCACTCCCTTTGACATGTATTAACAACCTGGAATTTAAATGTAATACCTTATACCAAAAGACTGGCATGCTTCGGAATCTTAATCCCAAAATGTCGTTCATTGTAGAAAGTATCTCAGTCCGCCATGCCCCAAGCCAAGGACACTCCCATAATAAATGAAGCAGGGTACCTCATGCACCATCACAAATGCCAACACCTAGGATGTTGCACTAATCTCATAGTATACAAAATTCAAGGAGTCTGATACCACAGAAGTAAAGTTTTCAGTTGCATCAAACGGCCAGCAGTATCTTTGAAAACCACATAAGCATTAGCCCAAACCAGGGTCCATTCCTCATCAGAAAGTGAATGACCTTACTTCCGCTCCCACCTCAATTTTAGCCTACTCATATCCAGGGTATGCTCATCCAAAAGCACCTTATAAATAGCCCCCAGCTTTGGAGGAAAGATACCACCACTGGCGACATGAATATTCCCCAAAACAGTAAATGCATATTTCAAAAAATCATAATCCTCTGCCCTCATCCAGACATAAGGTCTTATTTTAAATACTTTTCTACTCTATTATATCCTCAAGCTGTAAACATCACCTTAAACACCTTCTGTATCCTAATCTACAGTATTTTCTTACAAACAACATGAATTTCCCTTTGGATATTATATACCACATATAGTATAACACCCATTTATTGTCAAAACTATCATTCTGTGACCTTACAGTGTGTATAAGCTTCTCCAGGTGATACATTTTATTCACCATATTCCATCATTGCTTCCTGGCTGGCAGTAATTTAACAATTTTTATCTATTAATGAATTTCTTTGTCACAATTAGTAGAACAGAAATTAGACAATTTGATATATGATTTTTTTCTGGGACCTTTCTAAAGGTTAGACATTCAAAATACCATTTTACAATTAATTTCTATTGATATCGCAAAACTATTGATATAGTGAAGTTTTTGCTTGACAAACTGGACATCATTGTGACATAACACAACTGTGTTTCAGTACTTTAGATAGACCATTCAATTTCTCCTGCATAACAAGGACCCTCAGTTCTCTAGAGTACTTTAATCCTAAATTATGCTGCAGGACAACTGGGACAGGATTCTCAAAGTCTTCAGAAGGTGCAAAACCTTCCCTAAGTCCCCAAAACTTCATCAGCTACGGTAAGAAAGGGGAGATTGCTCTAAGTGCTATTCACAAAAACCTCTGCAGCTGCAGAAAAAATACTATGGACAGTGGAAATAAGTGCAGATGTGGAAGTCCCTGAGGACAAAAAGGTGTGAGATAAATAAGGCACAGCCCCTAGAAGGCTATTCACAGGCAGTGTTTTTCCGCAGTTGCAGAAAGAATGTTACACACAGTGGAATGAGGTGTACCTCTCCCTCAACACACTGCAGTAGAGCCCCAGCAATTGGAATCAATTAAGGTGGCAGTGAATCACAGGTATTAGCATCTCAGACAGTATAGAAGTGGCTGATGTTACAGCACCAAAACACACATTGCCATGATGTGGCAACAGACAACAACCACTAGACCCAGTGCAGCCCATGACAGAGCCCCACAGGCAGTAGAGCCCAACCAGCCAGCAGCGAGGGCTACCCCCGCAGGCCACAGAAACACCCCAGAGAGGGATGACCAGCGGGGACAGTCAGCCACTGTGGTGCCAAGGTTTCGCTGGTACCTGTGGTGCTGCTGTGGTCCCCGTTGGGGATTGGTTGCTGGTCTCTGTGTGTGCTGTCAGCTTCATATTATAGCAGCACTGCTACAGTCTGCTGCTTCAGCTACTGGGGTTTCCTATTGCTGTGCCTTCTCAGATCCACAGCTGTGGATTTGCAGCACTTGTGCAAGTTCTGCAGCAGCTAAATTGCCGCACCTGCAGCACTTTTAGCGGAAATCCACAGTTGCACTGGTTTTCTTTGAGAATACAGCACAACTGCATTTCCACACTGCAGCAAGCCTTTTTCCCACAGCTGAGGGAATTTCGGCTTTCTTTGTGAATCCAGCCCCTTGTCTTTTGCTGTAGGCTTGCTTTATATCTGTAGCTGGTGTTATTTTCTTCTATGACAATCTTCTGTTTAGCTACTGGCTATTATGTGAGGCCATTGATGATATCACATACTGTATATCACATGGGGATTCAGAACAACTAAGGAGAGGTAGAAGAGCATGAAATTGTGAAAAACTAGCATTTCTATATGAAAATCACCACAAATGGTGAGTTTTAAGACAACATATAAGTTCTGTAGCAGGAGCTGGGTTCTCCATCCAGTTCTGTGGCCAATAAAAGTAATGCAGCATTCTGATGGCTTAAATATAATCAGTATTTTTTTTTAATCTAATAGCAGCTTTATATTACACACAAGTTCTGTTCAAACTCTTGGATTTATGGTACAGTTGTAGCCAAAGACATGGTCGGATATTTCCTGAAATTTCTGTGATATCTTTAGTCAATTTCCCTACCTGCCTGCAGCTCCACAGTAGGGCCACCAGAGAGAATCTCTTTAGAAATATCACAAAATATCTTTAAATATGTGACTATGTCTTTGGCTGCAACTTTGTGATGAACATTACTTTAAATCACCATAACACTAACCCGTGAGATCAACTTAGGGCTGGTTCATTTCCAAGGGGTGTGATACAGACTAGGCACACTGATGAGTCCTAGTAGGACGAAACACGTTTCTGTGTCTTTCTGTTTGCACCCTTTGCAAATTGTGTGAGAGGCCTTTTGGCACCATGTATTCTTACTTAAAGCTGAACCAGCCTAAAAGTTCATTTTTTTTGCATATGGATCCCATGATGCTTTGCATATTGGTGATATGTGTAATTCTGTAGTTCTTTGAAACCTGGCATAATTGCCAATGCCCTTTGGGGTAACACTTACCTCAGTGCTTCTGCACTGTGGTTCTTTGTCTTTCAGCTTGTTTTTTTTTTTTGTTTTTGGGGGGCTCACCATGACCCTAACCCATAAGATCAACTTAGAGCTGGTTCATTTCCCCTGGGGTGTGATACAGACTAGGCACACTGATGGGTCCTGGTAGGATGAAACATGTGTCTGTGTCTTTCTGCTTTCACCCTTTGCAAATTGTGTGAGAGGCCTTTCGGCACCATGCATTCTTGTTTAAAGCTGAGCCAGCCTTAAATTTCATGGTGATTTGTAGATGCATCCCATCATGCTTTGCATGATGGTGGTATGTGGAATTTTGTAGTTCTTTGAAACTTGGCATTATTGCCAATGCCCTTTGGGGTAACTCTTGCCTCAGGGCTTCTGCACTGAGGTTCATTGTCTGTTATTACTCTAAATCTGTTTCCTCTTTTCTTCAAGAAGCAATTATCAAACTCTGTTTACAAATTCTGTTAGATACCTATTGCCTCAGTTTGGATTAATTCTTGCAGGTCTGTATACAGTCAAGAGATAAGATGCATAGGGAATACATAATGGGTTAAAGTGGAATAACGCATTTGTCTCTACTAGTGAGTAGTAAGACCCATAACTCATGAGTGACAAAGCCACAAGTTAGTTACAAGGGTCTTGCCACTCATGAATGGAGATACAGTAAATGTGTTATTCTACTGCAACCCATTATGTATTTGATATATACCACACTGTTTGTAATGTTTTTACTGGCATTTTACCTTGTTTTGCTTAAAATTGCCTTTCTTTCAGTTGTAAGTTCTCTATCTGACCCATTGTTCAATGGCCTATGCAGCCAGTATAGTGTTATGCTTGTGCAAGTGTTTTAGTTTGGTTTTAGCCATTCGCACTCTCTATTCCAGAGGAATTCCCACCCTGTAGGGGTACCAAAGGCAAGGAACCCTCAAAGAGGGTTCCACCCCTAAAGTTGCTGTGGGATGATTCCCATGGCTAAAGGTACCTTAGGAAGGATCCCAAGGAGAAGTGCTGCTGCTGGAGGAAGAGGGGAGGATGGTGGGGAAGAGAAAAAAGTGCTTCAAAAGGAGGATGAGAGGAACTGCTTATATAGCTCAGAAAAGTGGGTGTGGCTGGCTGTTTGTCCATTGAACTACAGGCCAAGTCTTCCAATTCAATGGCCTATGCAGCCAGTATAGTGTTATGCTTGTGCAACTGAGTTAGTTTGGTTTTGGCCATTCACACTCTCAATTTCAGAGGAATTTCCACCTTGTAGGAGTACAAAAGGCAAGGAACCTTTGAAGAGGATTCCACCCCTAGAGGTGCTGCTGGATGATTCCAATGGCTAAATGTACCTCAGGAAGGATCCCCAAAAAGAATGAAGTAGTATGAAGCATGTAAGCAAGCAGTTGCTGTGATGTAGTAGTAAATAAAGTATCAGGCAGCTTGATAACATAATGAGATGCCTTGATAACATAATGAGATGCGCAGGTTAGCAATAACATGAGTTCAGTGAGTAGCACTAGAGAATGAGGGGACCTCCTAAGGAGAGAGAAGAAATGGCAAGTAAGGACACCATCCACCTCCATCCAACAAAGAAACCTTCCTAATAGAACTAGGAAACACTAACTACAGCTAATTAACTTTTATGACCTGAAGCATAGAGAAGAGGAAAAAAAAACCTTTGAAGAGGAAACCTCTGGCGATCCAAGGCCTAGGTTGCCTTCCCTCCAGGCTGGGATATTTTATTTAGAGATGGCTCTGAAGCTGCAATTTGGAAACCCAATTAAAGGGAGGTGGAAAATATTCCAATCTGGTGGCAAGCTCTCACTCAATCCCTCCAGCGGGAATGCGGTGGAAGGTTGCGAGAGTGCTCTGCAACATCGGTGGCAGCCAAGGTGGGAGGAGGACAGCAATGACTGATGAAGCACTCACCTAGTCTACTCGCCCTAAACACAAACCAGGTGAACCAGAGGCAGTTGTAGGGAGTATGCAGTGAAGGTGCCTTGCTAGGGAAACCACTAAAGCCAATGGATAACCATTGTAGTGGAACCGCTAGAGCCAAAAGAGATCAGAATAATCACCCTTCACAGCTAGTCTTATATTCTACACCAGGAGCTGCTGTCACATTGGCGAACAGCTAAAGCCAAGCCCAGAGGCTCTGTGGTGCTGAGGCTTGAGGCACTTGATGCCACACCTCATGCCATGCCGGCAACCTGGGTTCAGGAATGAGCCCGGGTCATCGGGGGTTGGCAGGGAAGGACTGGGATTGAGCATCCATAGACTGCTCTCCTGGTCCTGGGGTGGGTTGGGGACTCTTGACACACTGTAGCAGCCCCTGGGGTTGCTCAGGGGCACTACTGGAGTGGGGGATATCGGAGGAGGAACATGGTGGACGTTGGAAAGCTGTGCCTGGATGTCATTGCACGTCCACGTTCCAGGGACCAATCAGGAGAGAAAATGGCTGGGCGCAACCATGCAGCTTGATGGCCGCACTCAGCCACCTGGAGAACTTTGGCGGAGCCTTTCATGGAGGGTCCAGGGCTATCCTAGCTGGTTGAGGCTGAGGAGGGCTCCAGTGGGATGGCAAGACTGCCATCCCTGATCCTTCTGGGTGCAGTCTGAGCTACCCAGTTCTCTGGGCAGGCAGAGCTGGTGGCTGGATGCCCCAAACCAGAGTGCGCGGCAGTGGGGCAACAAACTGTTAAATGATAAAAAAAAAAGTCAAGCCCAGAGTGAGGATATTTCCAGCTATGGGCCAGGTGAGAAGGACCCTGCCCCAAGTCGGGCACACTTGAGATGCGGACTTAAAATGTAGAGTGACACCATCAGCTGCAGGGAAAGCCTGCACCAGAATGGTATGGCTGGCATGCCCCAGAACTGATTAGGAGCTGAATGAGCATTACGTGCTGAGACATTGCAAAGGTCAGATGGAGTAGTGAATGCAGCAGACATCCCAGAGTCTGAAACTGAAGGGATGGTGGTAGGCATGATAGAAAGGCTGCATAAGCAAGAGTGGACCTGCATGTAGGTCAGTAATAGTTTAGCAATAGTCAGACCTGCACGTAGGTCTGCAAAACATAGTAGCAATGAAGCAGCACTGTAAATAGTGGGGTAAGCCAGCCAGGCATTCAAAAAGCCAATAAGGTGACACATACTCTGAGGATTTGTCAGTGGCAGAGACATGATTTAGAACATAAGTAATTAGCACACAGGGCCACGGCTCCCCAAACACCTCCAAGTCCCCACTGTAGGAAAAACAAGAAAGTGATGAAAAGGCTGAGACCCACATGCAGGTATTGAAACTAGTTGATAGCATCAGCAGTAGCTTAGCTGACCTCAGAGTATAACAGAGTGCACAAACATAGAAGCAGCATCTGTATTGAGTACACTGAGTTGTAAACTTCAATAAACATAGAAAGAAGGGAGACACCATGCTCTGAAGCAGCTAGCACCTGGCAGTGCAATGAAACTGCAGCAATGAGGTAAGTAGAATGAGTTCTGAGAGCATGATTGAGATGCATAACTGTGGTTCAGTGTGAGCCTGAATCAGGTGAAAACAATTAAGTGCAGCATGGAGAGCAGCTATGGTTGATCTGAAACGCACAGATAATTGTTGCAGTTGCACTGGAAGTAATCTGACAGTTGTGAGTGACTGACAGCAAGTAGTATGAGCTCTGGAGTAGCAATATGCTAGGATCTTATAAACAAAGCCCCGAAAGACAAAACCAAAACACACAAACACGAAGAACAGGGAACAAGGCCCAAAACAAAGACACACAAACACAGAAAACAAGGAGTAATGACAGAAAGAAGCATACAGCTGGAGGCAAAATACAAACCAGAAGCAGGAAAACAAATGCAGAAGTCCAGCAGAGACAAACAGAAGCAGCAAGGTGGGAGTGGGGTACAGGCCCCAGGGTAGACCCCAGCCAGCTGCAGAGGACAGACAGATCCTCCGGCCAACAAAGAAAAAAGTGCTTCAGAATGAGGCTGAGAGGAAGTGCTTATATAGCTCAGGAAAGTGGGAGTGGCTGCCTGCTTGTCCATTGAACTACAGGCCAAGCCTTCCAATTCTCTGTGTTCTGTTTCCAGATTATAAGTGGAAATAACATGTTCTAAGTTACATAAATTGTGTTCTAAGTGAAATAAATTATGTTCTATGTGGAAATAAGTATTTATCCCCAAATAACATGATTTATTTACCCAGTTTATTCACCACTGGTGTGGTATACATCATTGTATTCCATTGTATCAGTTCATATTTTACAATTCCAGTGAGAATAATGCTAACATAAAGACTAATGGGTGAATGTTTAGAAGCTGCCCTCCCTTGCATGGAAAAACGTATGGCTTCACTATCTGATAAATGTCAATTGATATAATGTAACACCTAGGAATAACTTAGCTATGAACTGTTAAGATCTGGAAAAAAGAAAGCTGTCATCTTATCTGAAAAAAAGATCCTTTTAGAGTACAGAAAATGAATAATAGTGGCTTATTTTAGAGCATGGCTACTGTTGATTTGGATACAACTTTTGAAATGTGCCTTGATTGGCATTTGGTTTAACTACTAATTCCCTTTTCATCCATTTGACCAGAGAATGTTAAAAGACATTAGAATGTACTGTAAAAAGCTGACAGTGACAATTGCCAAAACCAATAGTTGTTACTTCTGCAAGCTCCTTCTATCAAACAGAGTAAATGCACCTTATCCTGAACATAGAATTTGTGGAAACATTTGTGTTAAGCCTCACAGAGTGTCTTTTCTCAGTTACTGTTCCCTGAAAAGCCTCACATAATGTATTTTCTCAGTTACAGTTCCCAGAAAAGATGATCTGTAGCCAATGTGTTGAGATCATTGAGGATTTAATGTGTATTACAGCAGATTAACTGAGTCAGTTTCAATTTTTACTGTTAAAATGACTGGTAGCCTTCCAGCCACTGCTAGGGGTACCCATAAGTTTAAGTGCTGATTTTAAATCCTGATATAGGTAACTCCTGCTTTCCCACACACCCATATACAGTACATTGTTCACTCAAATAGCAGTGTACCTAGAAGGAACAAAATATACAAACCATGGCATCCACTCCCAAAGGGACTTAAGCCCACAGTCCCTGGCACTAGAAGCCAATGCATTATCCATTAGGCGTCTGGCACTGTGAAAGCTTTCTTAATGATAGTGGTGTGATAAAACTACAACCATATTAAAAACATGAGCAAGAAAGAGAGTGTGCAGTTTTATATTCTAGTCACAAATGTGTGAGTTCATTTTTGTTAATTAGCAGGTAAATGCCAAGATTCTATTAAATCCTAACAGAGTGTTTAACAACTTCCTGGGGTGCCGTCCATTTTGTTTCATACATTTAAAGCTAATCTATACTAAATGATAAGTTATACACAAGTGCAATTTATGGAAATGGTAGTACTTTATCAGTAACATTTTCCATTTTTAAGTATTATCTAAGAATGTTACATAATTGCTGTGGCTTGCTTTCAGCATAGCTGTTTTACTGACTGTGCATCATTGCTTAAGTAAAAGTATGTGACCATTTTATATTACTGAGCTTGATAATGCAGTTCAGTATTTTACTACAAAAAAAAAAAACACTAAGAAAAGAGGGAGCATATGTGTGTAGTTTGGAGAGGCACACAAAGCAAGATGGCCACCACACTGGGTGCTACATTGCTTCAGCTCTAACTTGAGCTGGAAAAATAACTCCTTTTCTCTCTTCACCTTGGCATTCATAGCATTTGTAGCATTTTTGCTTGAAATATTTTAAACATTTTATTTGATATGGGTAGGGGAATTTGTTTTAGCATAGTCTCAGGTAGGGCTATTAGTAAGAAAGGGTAAGGTAGCGTTTATTGTTTAAAGTCATAGTGTAGCCCAACAATCTTGCAATGAAGACTACAGCAGCCACTCAAGTTGCATTAGCACTGCAGACACATTTTTAAACATTTGCTTAAGCAGTTTGTTATTTTGCCGAAAAAATTATTCTGCACCTACTTGTGGCTTGGTTCCAGACTGTGTCAGAAATTGAGACTAGACCAGAGCCAAAACGATGTGACTGGTGTTCTGCAGTTACTGCAGCATGATAGCTAGAAGTGCTGTTTAGATGGGCCACCTTGAGTACTGATGTTACACAGAAAAATAGAAACATAGAATGTGTCAGCAGAAAAGAACTAGTAAGCCCATGCAGTCTTCCCTATTTTCTCTGCCTACAATACTGCCGGTACTCTACTTGGTCACAGGTTCACCAACACTTCTATGAAGAAGTATTTCCTAACATTCTCTTATACTGCCCCTTCAAGTTTCATAGCATGCCCCGATGTTCTGATGCTCCTCCTCCTTGAAAGGGACTCTTCTTCTGCACCTTGTTTATCCCTGTAAGTTACGTGCAGTTCTCAATTATGTCCCTTCATGCACTCCTCTCGTCTCCTCCAGGGAGTACATGTTGAGCTTCCTCAGCCTCTCCTCATATGGCTTCTTGTGCAACCTCTGCACCATTTTAGTAGACCTCCTCTGGACTGCTTCCAGCTTGTCGATGTATTTGCAGAGATACAGCCTCCAGAACTGGACACAGTACTGTTGGTGGAGGTGCTTACAAAACTGAAAGTGGACAAGGCAATAGGGCCAGACTAGATACATCCAAGAATAATAAAGGAGTTTAGAGAGGTGCTGGCAGCACCACTAACAGCCCTATTCAAGAAATTACTGGAAATGGGAGTGGTTCTAGAGGACTGGAGGAGGGCAGATGTAGTCCCTCTTCACAAAAGTGGGAGCAGGGAGGAGGCTGGTAACCACTGGCCAGTTAGCCTGACCTCACTGGTAGGGAAATTAATGGAATCACTGCTGAAAGAAAGGATTATGGAATATCTTGAATTCAGTGGATCACAGGATCTGAGACAGCATTGATTTACAGTGGGAAGGTCATGTCAAACAAATCTGGTAGACTTCTTTGACTAGGGGAAGAGGAATTTAGATTTCAGCAACGGCTTCTACACCATTCCACATAGGAGACTTGTGAACAGCTGGGAAGCCTGGGAATGGGTCCCAAAGTTGTAAACTGGTTAGAAATTGATTGAGGGATAGAACACAGAAGGTGGTGGTAAACAGAGTTCAAGCTGAAGAGAGGAGAGTGACCAGTGGGGTGCCACAAGGATCAGTTCTGGGGCCAGTCCTCTTTAATGTCTTCATAAGTGACATTGCAGAGGGGCTGGAAGGGAAGGTATGCCTGTTTGCAGATGACACTAATATCTGTAACAGGGTTGACACTCCAGGAGGGGTGGAAAAAATGAGGAGGTCCCTAAATAGGCTTGAGGAGTGGTCAAGAGTCTGGCAGCTAAGATTCGATCCAAAGAAGTGCAAAATCATGCATTTGGAGCACAGAAACCTAGGGGAGGAGAACATGATGGGGGGGAAGGCACTGACAGTTACCAAACAGGAAAGGGACCTGGGGGTAATCATATCTGATGACATAAAGGTGTCCAAACAATGTGACAAGGCTGTGGGGAGAGCAGTGGGATGCTGGGGTGCGTAGGGAGAGATATCATCAGTACAAAAAAGGAGGTAGTGATATCACTGTACAAATCATTGGTGAGACCTCATCTGGAATACTGTGTCCAGTTCTGGAGGCGGCATCTCTGGAAGCCCATAGACTAAGTAGAGGCAGTGCAGAAAAGGGCAACAAAAATGGTGTGTAGTCTGCACCAAAAGTCATATGCAGAGAGACTAGAGGGCCTCGGGGGAATATGATAGAGACCTTCAAATACCTCAAGGGCATAAATAAATAAATAAATAAATAAATAAATAAATAAATAAATAAATAAGGTATAAGAGGGTAGCATCCTTCAGAAAAAAAAGATGTTCAAGAACATGACATGAGGCTGTAGGTGGGTAGACTCAGGGGTAATGTGAAGAAGTATTTTTTCATGGAAAGGGTGATGGATGCATGGAACAGACTCCTAGCAGAGGTGGTTTGGACAAAAATGGTGGGGGAATTCAAGAATGCATGGGATTGGCATGGGGAACCCTAGCGATAGCAAAGAAAAGGTAAAGCCAAAGATCAAATAGGGTCTGCAATTTTGTAGTAGGTAGGGAAAATAGGCAGAATGGGTGAGCCAAGCAGTCCTTATCTACCATCAATTGCTATGTTTCTATGGGGTCTCACATATGAACAATACAGAGACAACACCACCTCCCGTCTCCTGCAAGAGATCCTCTCTCTGTGCACACTAACATCTCTCTCACCTTGTCTACTGCCCTGTCACACTGCCCTGCCAGCTTAATATCATTGAATATGATCCCCCAAGGTCCTTTCTGGCATGGTAGCCATAAGTACCTCCCCCATCTTATACACAGCCCCTGGGTTTCCCCACCCCTGGTGCATGCCCTTTTTGGCATTGAAATCCATCTGCCACTCCTTAGACCACTCCTCTAGTTTCCCCATATCCTTTTGCATTCTCTCCATTCACACCTGGGTGTCCACCCTTTTGCAGATTTGTGTGTCATCTGTAAAGAGACTCACCTTCCCCTTCAGTGTGTCAAAAATGTCACTTACTGTATGAAGACATTAAAGGGACAGGACCCAGCACCGATCCATGTGGTAATCCAATGGTCACTCTAACAGTGACTGACATTTTTTGACCACACTCTGCCTCCGATCTTTCAACCAGTTAGATACCAACCTCACCACCTTCTCCCCCAACCCCAGGCTGCTAAGTTTCTTCATCAGTCTCCTGTGCGGTACAGTGTCAAAGGCCTTATTGAAGTCCAGATAGGCCACATTCACTGCCTTCCCTTAATCCACCTCCCTAGTTATTCAGTCAAAGAAATCTATGAGATTTGTTTGATATGACCTTCCCCCTGTGAAGCAGTGCTGCCAGCATTCCTGCAGCCCAATATGTCTCCAAATACTCCATCTGTCTCTCCTTCAGCGGGACTACATTAATAACTTCCCCACCACTGATGTGAGACTGAGTGGTTTGTAATAGCTGTCCTCCTCCCTGCTGCCATTCTTGTGAAAAGGGACCACAACTGCCCTCTTCCATTCTTCTGGGACAGCCCCAATCTCCAGTGAGGTGCTAAATAGTATTACTAGAGAGGTGGCTAACATCATCCTACGTTCCTTAAGTACTGTACCCTTGAGGGGATCCGTTCTGGCCTCATTGCCTTGTTTTTCTTTAGGACTTCCAACCTTTTCTGAATGCTGTCTTCAATAAATGGACAGTGCCTGTTAATGCATGTTGGCCTGTTCCCTCCTTCCACTATGAAATACCGAATAGAAGTATTTGGTTAAAATGTTAGCTTTTCCTTGGTCTTCCTCTTCACTGCCCCCCCTCCCCTGACTCCTGATCTTCACTATACCACCCCTTTCCTTCCACTTTTCCCTCACATACCTGATGAAAGTTTTATCCCTATTCTTGACCTCCTGGGTGATCCTTTCCTCAGACTGAGTCATTGCTGTTCTTACCCTCCTTCTTGCCTCCTTTTTATATCTATATATACCTCTCTGTCTGCCTCCACTTCGGTCTCCTTGTACTTTCTGAAATCTGTTTATTTTTTTCTCCCTTACCACCTTAGCCATCTCCTTTGAGAACCACACTGGCCTATTTCTCTTCTTTCCCTTGCTTATTACCTTTAAAAACCTTGCTGTTATTTTATGTATTCTCCCATTTATTGTATTCCATTCCAACCCCCCTATACTCCCTTCAAGGTATTTTGTAAGGCAGTCTCCATTTCTTTAAAATCCACTTTCCTGAAGTCCAGAACCCTCATCCTAGTTTGTTTTTTTCTTCTGCCCAATCTATGTGACAAACCACATTGCATGATGATCACTTGTACCCAGTGGGCTACCCATTATGACATTTGCTATGTCATCCCTGTTCGTAAGTACCAAATCCAGCACAGGCAAATCTCTCGTGGGTTCTGTAACCTGGTGCTTGAGAAATGCTCCATGTAGGGAGTCTAGAATGACACTGATCCTAGTTGTAGCTGTGGCCACAAAGTTCCAGTCCACATCCAGTGTACTAAAGTCAACTATGATTGCTACTTTGCTTGCCATTTTGCCTACAGCCTTCCCCAAAACCCTGTCTAGTTACTCCTCCTATTGTGTTGGTGGACTGTGCACAACCCCCATTTGTATAAAGGCCCCAAGACCCTGTTTCTAAACCAAACAAAACAATCTCCAACCCTTCCTTTTCACCGCTGTGCCCTTGTATTTCTATGGCCTTTATGTCTTTCATTACATATAGAAAAACTTCCCCTTTCCTCATTGTCCTATCCTTTCAAAACATGTTATAATGCAGTATGGCCACCTTCCAACTGTGGTTGTTGGTGCACCATGCTTCTGTTATGGCCACCAGATCCAGGTTCATTATGGAATGGCAGACTTGCTTAACAAGTCACTGGAGACCGGCAGATTTGCTTATCAGTTCACTGGAGACTGGCATGGTCTTGGAGGACAGCAGAAGAGTGGATATAGTCCCTCTTCACAAAAATGCTAACAAGGAGGAGGCAGAAAATTATAGACCTGTCAGCCTTACATCTGTAGTAGGGAAACTGATGGAAACACTACTAAAGGAAAGAATTGTAGAACATCTGGAGTCCAACATACTGCAGGACCCAAGGCAGCATGGCTGTACAGAGGGGAGGTCATGCCAAACAAATCTGTTTTGTTGACTGGGTAACCAAGGTGTTGGATTAGGGAGGGGTGGTGGACATGGCTTACCTGGACTACTAAAAGGCCTTTGATACTGTTCCACATAAGAGATTAGTAAACATGTTGGGTAGCATGGGGGTGTGCAATAAGGTGGTAACCTCAGTAAGAAACCACTTAAGGGATAGGAGGCAGAGGGTGGTAGTAAATGAAGTTCACTCCGGGGAAGGATAGTGACCAGTAGGGTATGACAGGGGTCAGCACTGGGGCCAGTCCTCTTTAATGTCTTGATAAGTGACATAGCAGAGGAACTGGAAGGGAAAGGCTGCTTTTTGCAGATTATACTATGATCTGCAACAGAGTAGAAACTTGGGGGGGGGGGGATGGAAAGATATTTAAAATGACTGGAGGAGCAGTCAAAAGTTGAGCAGCTAAGGTTTAATCCATAAAAGTGCATAATAATGCATTTGGGTTGCAAAAACCCAGAGGTGCAGTACAAAATGGAGGGAGAGATACTTGCAATGACCAAGCAGGAAAGGGACCTGAGTGTAGTCATATTGAATGACCTGAGGGTGGCCAGACAATGTGACAAAACAGTCAGGAGAGCTAATGGGATGCTAGGGTGTATAGGTAGGAGGAATCACCAGCAGGAAGAAGGAAGTGATGTTGCCCATATATAGGTCATTGTTAAGATGCCACCTGGAGTACTGTGTCCAGTTTTGGATACCACAGGCTTAATGTTGAAAGAGCCCTTAGATCACTGCAATTTGGGGTGATCCAGGGCTGCAGCAAGCTCCGGGTGCATCAGGGACCCTGTGCCCAATTTTGTAAAATCAGGGATCCCTGTGCAGAAGACCCAGAAGTTGCTGCAGCTGCAGGGCTGCACCAAATATTGAGCTCACCTGCAGAGTTTGACAAAGGGATCCATCAACCCCCAACCTCCGCAAGCTCACATGACCTGCAGAGGTTGAGGGGAGCACCTTGAATGGAATATGGGGAAAAGGGTCTGCAGGAGCACTGAGGGTGCCATGGGCCATGAGCAGGGCATGGCAGCAGGTATAGGGAGCAGATGAGGTACCCTGCAGAGGTGCCATAGGATGTATAAGACTGCTGAGGGAACCAGGTGGGGTGGTTGGCATCCCAATCCTATTATGACATGGCCCCAGGTGGATGCAGCACTGGCCCCTGCACCACAGCTCATTCTCCACCTTGCCAAGCAGTGGTGCAGGGCACTTAGACCACCTCCTTGCTGGTCTAACGTGAGCCCCCTCTTCTGGCCATGGTGGGGCTTGCAAAATTGTAGAAAAGGTGATGTTGCAGTCCCACTGAGGTGCAAGCCCTTTTGTGACCTGGTGTGCCCCAATTTGGGTATCAAGGCTGGCGAAGTGCCACATTGGCACAAGAGCTCCCGTGTTTGATGCAAACTGCTTTCGAAAACAGGGATTGCGGCATCTTTTGACAAAATGTGCCACTTGCGTCACTTACTTGTGATACAAGCACTTTGCGTCATGCTATGGGCTATGAAGATTGAGTCCCACATCTCAGGAAAGACATAGACAGGGTAAAGGCTGCCCAAAAGAGGGCTACCAAGATGGTACAGGGTCAGCATCAAATGTCCTACAAGTAGGGGCCTAAAGGAACTAAACATGTATACCCTGGAGGAGAGGAGGGTGAGGGGGGGGATATGCTTAGAAACATAGAATTTGACAGCAGATAAGGGCCACTTGGCCCACCCAGTATACTCATTTTCCTACCTAATGGATAAGCTGCAGATCCTAGTTAACCAGCAGCCTACTTCTTTCTTCACCCACCTCCTAGAATTGCCTTATGACTGTCCCATGCATGCTTGAATTCAACCACTGTTTTTGACTCTCCAACCTCCTCCAGAAGGCCATTCCATGCATCCATAACCCTCTCTGTGAAAAAATACTTCCTTACATTACCTCTGAGCCACCCCCCCATCTTCAAATTGTGCCCCCTTGTTTTTGCACACCTCTTTTTTTGAAAGATGCTACCTTCTTGGACTTTGTTGATTCTCTTGAGGTACTTGGAAAGTTTTTATCATGTCCCCCTTCCTCCTTTCCTCGAGGCCACATATTAAGCTCCTTTAGTCTCTCTTCATATGTCTTCTGGTGCAGACCCTGCATCATTTTAGTTGCCCTCCTCTGGACAGCTTCCATCCTGTCTATGTCCTTGCAGAGATTGGGTCCCAGAACTGCACACAGTACTCAGATGGGGTCTCACCAGCTGTCTGTACAGAGGGATAACAACTTCCTGTTTTCTACTGGTGATGCCTCTCCTATGCATCCCAGTATCCCCCAGCCTCCTTACTGCCCTCTCATATTGCTTGCCCACCTTTAAGTCATCTGATATGACTACCCCCAGGTCCCTTTCCATTTTTGTTGTTGTTAGTATCTCACCCCCCATTGTGTACTCTTCCCTGGTTTTTGTTTCCCAGGTGCATTACCTTGCACTTCTTAGCATTGAATCTAAGCTGCCATACATTTGACCATTCCTCTAACCTTGCCAAGTCCCTTCTTATCCTTTCCACCCCACCCTGTGCATCAACTCTGTTGCAGATCTTTGTGTCATCTGCAAAGAGACATACTTTTCCTTCCAGTCCCTCTGCAATGTTGCTTATAAAGACATTGAAGAGAACCGGTCCTAATGCTGAACCCTGTGGTACCCCACTAGTAACCCCACTTTCTTCAGCGTGGACTCCATTTACTATTATCCTCTGTGTCCTATTCTCCAGCCAATTCTTTACCCAGGCTATCATCTTGGGACCCACTCTCAGGCTGGCTAACTTGTATATTAATCTTTTGTGTGGGACTGTGTCAAATGCCTTGCTAAAGTCTAGGTAGGCCACGTCCACAGCCCCTCTCTGATCTACTACTTTGGGCACCCAGTCAAAGAAATCTATTAGATTCGTCTGGCATGACCTTCCCGCTGTGAATCCATGCTGCCTTGGGTCCTGTGCCCTCTGGCCTCTAGGTATTCAACAATTTTTCCTTCAGACATGATTCCATCATTTTCCTATCACTGAGGTTAAACTAACAGGTCTGTAGTTTCCTGCTTCTGCCCTGCTCCCACTTTTGTGAAGGGGAATCACCTCTGCCCCCCTCCAGTCCTCAGGTACCACCCCATCCTCCCATGATTTGTTAAAGAGGGTAGCCAGTGGTGTCACTAGTTCTACCCTTAGTTATTTTAGAATTCTGGGATGAATCCCATCAGACCCCATTGCTTTGTCCGCATAAGAATTCTTTCAGAATCCTTTCTTCTATAAATGGGCTGGTATCAACTTCTGTATCCAGAGTGTTTCTATTGTTTGTTTTAGGTACCTCCACCTCTTCATTTGTAAATACTGAGAAAAAATATTTATTTAGTATCTCTGCCTTTTCACCGTCACCCTCTGCCCATCCCCTTCCCCTTTATTAAGCCTCACTATCCCTCCCTTGGTCTTCCTTCACTCCCTGATGTACCTAAAAAAAGGTTTTATCCCCCTTCTTAACTGAGTTGGCTATCTTTTCCTCAGTTCGGACCTTTGCTGTTCTGACTGCCTTCCCAGCTTCCTTTTGCTTTAACTGATACAATTTCTGTCCTGCTCCTCTGTGTTTCCTTGTACTTTCTGAATTCTTTCTTTTCTCTTGAACCTTCACTGCCACCTCCTTTGAGAACCATAGTGGTTTCTTACATCATTTGTTTTGTTTATTTGCTTCACACAAAGGCTTGTTACCTCTGTGATGGCAGTTTTATTATTCCCCATTGTTCTTCCACCCTCCTTCCTGCCATTTGCTAGTGCATTCCTTAGGTACTCACCATTTTGGCAAAGTCAGCCCTCCTGAAGTCCAGTACTTTTTGCCTTGTATGAGCTTGACTGTATTGCTGTGTTTATTGTGAACCATACTGTTCGATGGTCTTAGTTCCCAGATGGCTACCCACTTCTATATCTGTGATCCTCTCTTCCATCACCATTTGAGAGTACCAGGTCTAAGATTGCCCTCCTCAAGTGGGGTTCCGACACTAGTTGTCTAAGGCATGCCCCCTGTAGGGCATCTAGAATAACCCCACTCTTAGAAGTGGCTGCTGCAACTGCACTCCAGTTAACATCTGACATATTCATATCACCCATCAGCAATATTTCCCCTTTTTCTGCCATTCTAAGTATACTTTCTATCATTTCCTTGTCCATTTCCTCCCCTTGAGAGGGGGGTCTGTATACAACCCCTGTGCAGATTGTGGTGCCATTGCCTGTCTCCAAATTGACCCACACTGCTTCTTCTCCTCCCTGTTTACCCTTTTGTTGTGTTGCTTTGATTTCTTCCTTTATGTAGAGAGATACTCCTCCTCCTCTTTAACCCTCCCTGTCCCTCCTGTAGGTAGCATATCCTGGTATGTTAACATCCCAGTCATGGTTCTGTGTGTACCATGTTTCTGTGACTGCCACGATATCCAGATGTTCCTCCTCCATCAAGGCTGCTAATTCAGGAAGCTTGTTACCCAGACTACGGGCATTGGTACTCATTGCTCTCCATTTTTTGATGGCTTTACCTTCTGTAGCAGCATCCCCCACTGACCTTTCTACCTTGGTCTTTTTCTCATTTAGTACCCTGTTTTGTAGGGGGAGGCTGGGATTTTCCTGTTGCTCATCAGTGCCTCCCCCTTGACTAGTTTAAAAGCTTGCCAATGAAGCATTTAAACCGATTGCCCAAAGACTTGTTCCTTCCTGGACAGATGCAGACCATCCTGCCAGTATAGGCTGATGTCCCTCCAGGTGGAACCCCAGTCCCCAGTGAAGCCAAACTCCTGTGCTCCACACCATTTTTCAACCATTCGTAAACTGCATGGTGCAAGTACCTCGCCTCACCCATGCCACTGACAGGCAGCACCTCTGAGAAGGATACTGTGTGTGCTACTTGTCTTAGGCCCCTCCTCAACTCTACAAAGTCCTTCTGCACTGCTCTAATCTCATGATGAGCCAAGTCATTTGTCCCTAGGTGGACAATGATGTCCAGCTCAGACTCCCATGCAACTGTTCTCATGATCCTAAGGATGCGCTTCCTGTCCCTCCAAGCCATGGCACCAGGCAGGCACCTTACTTCAGTTTTCCCTGCACCCCCAGTTCTATCCCCCTAATAATTGAGTCCCCCACCAGGAGCTGCTTCTTTTCCTTGTGGTGTCCTCCGCCTTCTTCCTGAAGGCCTCCCTTGTGACAGTTGTCTGCAACCTCCTTAGTCTCCTTTGCGGGTGCATCCATAGGGCAACTATGCTCCCCCAGAATGGTGTATTGATTCTGGAGTGGAACAACTGACTGGGTGTGCCTCTGTTCCATCACCCTTACCATCCCTGAGCCCACTGTGGTCCAACTGCTGTGCTTTCTTTGCAACCTCTGAGGTAGTGGTGGTGGCTCTGGTGCTCCCTGGATGGGGGAGGTTCCCTTACTACTGTCCAGTGCGGCCTGAAGATGGGCAACTTCTTCCCTCAGGGCAGAGAGTTGTCTGCAAACAGGACAGCATCTCAGCCTCCAGAAAGTCTCCTGGAAGACTGTTGCCCCACAGCCATTACATTGCACTACTCCCCACATATCTGTCTACCTTGTTTATTTTTTTTTTGTTTGTTTGTTTTGTTTTGTTTTTTTGTGTGTGTGGGGGGATTGGTTTGTTATATAGAAATATATATATTATATAATGTGTATGCTTATATTTTCAGTGCAGTGTGCTAGATATGACAGTGATCTGCACCTTGCCCTCTTGAGGAAATGATGTCAGAACCCCAGGTATAAAGGAACTATTTCCAGTGGTGGGTGGGGTGAGGGGTTGGAAGGATTTGGGCCTAAACTGTGCCCTCACAAAACAATCAACTAAAAGCTCTGACCTACCGCTGCGATGAGTGCCTTCCTGTCAGCAAGATGCCCTACACAACAATTTGACAGAGAAAATACCCTCCTAATCAAACAGAGAAAAATCCAAACATCCAAGTCAGACACAGGTAAACCTAACCAGCCCCAAAACCACCTGGTGACTTGTGCTCTGAAAGCAGTCAGCCCCAAAACACATCAGCTGTACACAAGGACAGACACAGTAAACAGTATTCAGTCCCGGTGGGGTTAAACTCTTCCGGCACTGAAAATCTTAACAATTGTAACAAAAGTAAAGCAAGGTCCACCTCCCTCTGTTGATTGAAAGACTGCCTTTTCTGATAATTCTAAGTTCCTTATTTCACCTTTCAGTTAGAAGTATCCGCCACCTTTCCTAGGAATCTGCTTCAAACCAAAGACAATTGTAAATTGTAAGGTTCACCTCCCTCTGTTGTGAGCACAACTCGCTTTCTTGCAACTCCTAAGTCTAGTGTTGCAGCTTCCAGCCAGAGGTAGCTTCACCTGAAGAATATTAGGTTATCTGGTAAGCCTGCTAAAAATCCACTGGCTTATAGTATTGTTGTTATCAGGTCTGTAAGACTCTTCCAAAGCTATTGGCTGATAAGTAGCTGTGATGTAAGCACTTCCTGACACAGAGGAAGATCCTTGATTTTAAATACCTCATAGGGTGAATAAGCTGCAGGTGGGAGGTATTTTTAGAGGAAAGGGTGGTATAGAACAAGGAATAATGATATGAAGCTGGAGAAGATAGGTTTAGGAGAGATCTGAGGAAATATGTCTTGACAGAAAAGGTGGTGAATGCCTGGAACAGTTGTCCAGTAGAATTAGTGGAGTCAAAAATAATGTGCAATTCCAAAAAGCATGGGATAGGCAAAAAGGAATCATAAGGAATAGGACAGGGATGGATGAGAACATGCCATATGCCTGGAATAGTCTGGAGCAAATGCAGCACAACGAAAAAGGGCAGACTGGGTCGACCAAGCAGCCCTTATCTGACATCAGATTCTATATTTTTGTATTTCAGTGGTAGCCTCAAGGTCAGTAATTTTGTTTCCTAGGCTCCTTCCATTGGTGCACATGGCTCTCAACTCTTTTTATTCTTCCCTGTCCCTACTTTTCCCTGTCTTCCCGAGTCCATCCTTCATCTTTCTGTCTTCACTGGTACTGTCCTTCCCTTTCCTATCTTCCCTCTGCCCACCCTACCTAGTATTTTTCTCAGCCTTAGTTCCACCTCTCATTCCTCTCTTCCCTTCTTCCCCTTTCTCCTGCTCCCAATTACCCCTGGGGAATTTATTTCCTCTGGACCTTTCTTCACCGCTGCTCCATTATTGAGGGAGGGGGGATTCACTGTGTTCCTCATGTTTTCTACCTCCCCTCTTGGTTAGTTTAAATGCCCATCGAAGTAGCATTTAAACCTTCTGCTCAGGACTGCTGTTCCATTCCTGGATGGATGGAGGTCATCCTATCTGTAAAGGCCTTTATCCCTCCAGATAGGACCCGAGTCCCCAGTGTAGCCAAGCCCCTTCTCCTTGCACCGTGCCTTCAACCAATTGTTTGCTATCAGGTAGATACTCTGGAATACAATTCCTTTTACAGTTATTACCCAAGGGCTAAAAAGATTTAAAAATACAGTACATGGAAGTACCAAGTTTGGTCAGCAGCGACAATGCCGACCTCCCCCACAACGATGGCACAATACAGATGCAGGTATTGTGCCACCAGTTCTAATGGTGTTTTCTGTGGGGGGCAGCACCCCCCACACCCTCCATGCAAGGGGGCTCTGCCCCCACACACCCCGGACTTTAGGATTCCAACTCCAGGTTGGAGTTGGTCCGGGAAGGGGGCAGAACACTGGGGTAAGACAAAACACGGAAAAAGGACCATTACCGTGAATGTAGCCATAATGGTATTTTTTTCTGTTTCGCCGTTTACATAGTATCATCTAAAACTAGGAATATTATTCCACATCTAAAAACAAATACAAGTTTGTTCCTACATAGTGTTAATTACAGTCACATTTAAACATTTCTGTAAAGTGTAGTATTAGATTACTAGAAAAAGTATTATAACTTATTGAACGCTGTATCTGACATGGCAGGTCATTACAAATTGTTACTTGGTACTATATGTGGTGTGTAAGATAGACAGAAGGCACTTAGCCCATAGTGTCTGTCTCCCACACTAGCGGGGCACTTGAAACCCATTTATAGTTAAAAGATGCCTATCTAGCCTCTCTTTGAAGGTAAGAATTGTACTGGTGTCAACTACCTCACTAGGAAGGCCATTCCACATTTGGTATGATCTTTTGTGTGAAGAAGTATCACCTCACATTCCTCCTAGGGAATGTCACTTTTAATTGGTGATTGTGACTTCTCAGACTAGCATTTCTATTGCCAGGCATCAGTCTGTAGCTTTCTATTAGGTTGTTATCTCTAGTTATTTTGTACATTTGTAATAGATCCCCTCTACTACATCATAACCCAATGGGTACAAGTTCAGCTGATGTGATCTAGATTCATATGACTCTTTACTGATTTCGTCTGTCATCTTCACCATCCTCCTCTGTACCCTCTCAAACAAGTCACATCCCTCCTTAAATAGGGGCTCTACAGTGGGGTACAGTAATCTAGGTGAGGTCTGACAAATGCTCTCTACAGTGGAACTATGCATGCCCTGTTCCTTGATATGAAGGCTTTCTTTATGCAGCCTATAATCCTTAGCAGGAGGCAGTATAGCACAGTGGTTTAAGGCTCTGAGCTGCAAACCTGGAGACCTGGGTTTGAATCCCACAGCCCCCACTTGCATACTGTGTGACCCTGAGCAAGTCACTTAACTTCCTTGTGCTCCCAGGTCACACCTACACATAAGCTTTCAGCTTAGTGTCTCTCCCAGTAAAGAAAAAATATTTTTTTTTCTAAGCTCTGAAACTATCTCCATTTTAAATGGCATCATTTCTCTATTTGAATGTTTTTTTAGATTTCATGCAAACAGTAATCTTAAACCAGAAATTAAAGTAAACATTTCCCATAATTAATCCCATATAAAATCACATAAAATAATAATTAAAAATCAACACTTGATAATAAAAATAAAATAATTTTTCTATCAGGGGTTTTGTTCCTACAGGGCCATGCTGTGGATGTGCTGTACCTGGACTTCAGCAAGGCATTCAATTCAGTACCACATGGGAGACTTGGAATAAAACTTGAAGGCATGGGGCAGGAGCAAAAATGGCGGGATGGGTGACAAACTGACTGCAGAGAAGGCAGCTGAGGGTGGTGGTGGAAGGGGAACTGTCATCTCTAAGGGCAATACTGAGTGGGGTTCCACAAGGCTCAGTACTGGGACCAGTGTTATTTGGGATATTGATTGCAGACATTTCCATGGGCATCAAGAGCAGGATCAGCCTGTTTGCCGACGACACCAAGATAGGGGCAGTGGTGGATGGCATAGAGGGATGACAGAGTTTGCAGGAAGATCTGAAAAAGCTGGAGACTTGGTTGGACACTTGGCAGCTGGGGTTCAATGCCAAAAAGTGTAAGGTACTGCATTTTGGGGCAAAAAATCCTAGGAGAAACTATCAACTGGGGAGGGGAGTGCAGTTGGCGGAGACTGAGGAGGAGAAAGATCTGGGGATTGTCATCACAGAATCAATGAAAAACTCAGCACAGTGTAGAAAAGCAGCAGCAAGGGCCAACAAAATGCAGGGGAATAACGTTGAAGAGGGGGAAGGTGATTCTGTCGCTTTATAGATCATTAGTCAGACGTCATCTTGAATAATGCATGCAGTACTGGTGCCTGTACCTGAAAAGGGGCATTACATTACTGGAAGGGGTGCAGTGCAGAGCAACTAAGATGATCCAGGGACTGGGGCACTTACTGTTTGAGAGTAGGCTAAAGGAGTTGAACATGTACTCGCTGGAGGAGAGGAGGGACAGAGGGGATATAATTGAGGCATTCAAGTACATGAGAGGGATAAACAAGACTGGTATGGAGGGGCTATTCAGGGTAAGGGAAGGGAGAAACACTCAAGACCATGACACGAGATTGGAGGGAAAAGGTTCAGGAGGGAAATGAGGAGACACTTTTTTACAGAGAGGGTGGTGACGGGGTGGAACACATTACCAGCAGAGGTGGTAGCCTGTAAAACAGTGAGCTGCAACAAAAGGGTCTGGGACAGGGCAAGAGGGAGCATAACGGGGGGTGTGAGGATGAAGGGGCAGCTACAGAATAGGACTGCTAACTGCAAAATCGAGCAGACTCGATAGACCAAATGACCTTTTTCTGCTGGCAAATTTTGTATGTTCGTATAAAAGGTCATAAGCTATGCTTCAGTAGGACTGAGTTTCTCATCCTCATTGTAGTTATTGCACATTTCACTTCTTTGGCTTACATTTTAAAGTTTTGTTTTTATATAATAGTGTGATTGTAGTTTGAATGTTTGAGCTTGCGATTTGTGTGAATGTGTGTATATATTTATTTATTTATTAAAACAAATTGGAATTAATACCTTTGGGTAAGAGACTCCTTTACAAAGGCTCCATATCAGAGATATACATTAGCAAAGACATAGTATGATTACAACCCACATACAGTGTTGCAAAGCAATTATCACAGTGTACAGAGAGTTACAGGAGAAAGATACAGGCAACATATATTACATTGATTTACAGCAGTCAAGATCAGCAGTAAAATACAAGAATATATTACTTTGGTTAACACAAACATGACCAGAGAGGTGTAATCATAGGTCACAGACAGACAGTAGGGCCTCAGCCCTATGTGATTGTAACTAACCAGCAGTACAAGACAAAACAAATCAGACAGGACCAACATGGGAGTGGTCCATTGTCATATAGGGGCCATTAGTGGTGATGTGGGATCAATAGCAGTCACAGGCAGCATCTTCACTGATATGTTCTTGAAGGAGGAATGTGAAATGGCCAAGCTTGGATTCAGAGAAGATAGATTTGGGGAGTGAATTCGACCAGTTGGGGGACCGGGATCGAAAGGTTCTTTGGCCCATAGTGGTTTTGCAGAGAGGGACCTGGTAGGGGGTTTGCTCAGAGTGACAAGTGCACCTGGTGACTTGAGATGGGTACAGCAGCGGTGTGAGACCTGAGGGGGTGAGGCCAGCTATGATTTTTTTGGCATAAAGACAGGTCTGGTATTTTAATCATCCATCAAAGTTGAGCCACTTGGTGAGGAAGTAAAGTGTGCAGGCGTGGGTGAGTCAGTCACAGCCAGTGGCAAGTCTACAGGCCTTATTCAGAGCACTCCTGATTTTATTGAGGATTTTGCTATCAGCTGCGCCATAGACCAGGATGCCATAGTCGATGAGTGACAGGACTGATGAGGACATTGCTAGTTGCAAAGCTTCAGGGGGGAGACAGTGCTTGTATCAGTGGAGTAGGCCAATACGTATGTTGATAGCTGAGCTCAGACGACAGACTTGTTTATGGTAGGTAAGCCCTGAGTCCAACGTAATCCCTAGATATTTAAATGAGGTGACTTGCTCCAGGGTTTCATTAAGGGAATTTTGTATGAGCTATGGGTGATCACTGTTTTTATTTTGGACATGAACAAACAACATGGATTTTGTTTTTTTTATAATTAAGTACAAGTCGATGTTCAGCTAACGAAGATTCAGCATCACTGTAGGATCTTTGGAGGGCTTCTTGGATAGTGGTAGGGTCAGAGTGGGTGCTGAACAGTACCTCATTGTCTGCATATAGAAGGAGATTACTGGAGTAAGTTTTGGGTAGGGAGTTAAGAAACAGGCTAAATAGCAGAGGTCCAAGAATTGACCCCTGTGGGACCCCTGATGTAACTGGGTGGGGGAGAGGATAGTGTGTGTGCTATCATTACTTGTTGGGTTCTGCCTGAAAGGTAGTCAGCGAACTAGCCTATGACATCCTGAGAGACACCTATTTGCATAAGGGAGGTTAGCAGGAACGAGTGATGAATGGTGTCAAACACTTTTGACAGGTCAACAAAAACTGCAATGTGACCAGCATCAAGCGATATATGTAGGATACTGGTGAATTCCAAGAACACAGTGGAGGTGCTGTGGCTCTTGCAAAGCCATGCTGTTCAAGACATAGCAGGTTGTACTTGGTAAGATAGTTGGAGAGCTGGCTGGCAATGATTTTTTTGAGGACTTTGGAGAGTGGTGGAAGTTTCGATATGGGGTGATAGTTCCCAGGTATGGTACAATCACCGCTCTTAAGGATAGGCATGATGAGGGCTGTTTTCTTCTTCATTGGGAATTTCCCTAAGGTGAGAGAGCAGTTTAGAAGAGTAGTAAGTGGGAAGAATACATCACTGAGTGCTAATCTCAGTAATTTAAGGTCAAGAGAATCATTGCTAAACCTAGATTTGTTGAGTGCCTTTAGTAGGAGCAGGGAGGCTTCTCGTTGAGAAATCGCTTTAAAGTTGGCAGTTTATTCCATGGCTCCATGATTCTTTCTGTAAAATAGTATTTCCTAAGCTCCTCTTGAAGCCCCCCCCTCCAACTTCCACTCATGCCCTCTAGTGTTAGTGTCGGAAATTCTGTTGAACAGGTCTGAGGATGACACCTTATTCATTCTTCTCAGGAACTTGTATGTTTAAATTGTATCTCCTCTCTCCCTCCTTGCCTCCATTGAGAGCATATTTAATGCTTCCAGATGCTCCTCATATGAGTACCCTTGAAGGCCCTGGATCATTTTTGTCATTTTTTTCTGAATAGCCTCCAACCTGCTTATATCTTTTTTCAGATGTGGTCTCCTAAATTGGACATAGTACTCGAGATGGGGCCTTACTAGGGACCTGTAGAGTGGCAGTATTACCTCCTTCCTCCTGCTGTTAAATCACCTCTCTATGCACCCCAGCATTTTGTTGGCCTTGCCATAAGCTTTGTTGCATTAGCATGTCTGTTTAAGGGTACAGCTTATGATAACACTTAAGTCCCATTCTTCCTGAGTGGCACTGAGCTAGACTCTGTTGAGGTGGTACTCTGTCCTTAGGATCTCTTTACACAAATGCATTGCCTTACATTTTTCTGCATTAAACTTCAGCTGCCAGACATTAAACCATCTTTCCAGCCTCTGTAGGTCTTTTTAATAATAATAAATAATAATAATAATTTTATTTGTATAGCACCTTTCAATGTATCAAGGTGCTGAACAATTTTAAAAACAGTTCAAAACACTACATAAAAACAGAACATGTACATAAAAATCAACATACCAACAAAATAGAATATTTATAATAAAATCCAAACATTAATAAATAACTTAATTATCTAAAAAAGCCATATTCCACAGATAAGTTTTCAGATCTCTCTTAAAAAGCTCCACGGAGGTGCACTGCCATAACCGACATGGTAGAGAGTTCCAAAGAGTGGGTGCAGCATGCAAAAACGCTCTGCTGCCGGAAGATTTTAAACTCACTCTTGGGATCTCTAACAACCCCATGTCAGCCGAGCGGAGTAATCGGTCAGGGCAGTAAGGAACCAGGAGGTCTTTCAGATAGGCTGGACCCTGGTCATGAAGTGCTTTAAAAATCAGTAAAATGACTTTAAAGGTGATCTGCCACCGCACAGGAAGCCAGTGCAGTTCACGCAGCACGGGAGTGATATGACAGGACCTACTTGTCCCAGTCAATACCCGGGCTGCAGCGTTCTGCACCAGCTGTAGGCGACGGATTTCAACCCCAGAAAGCCCAAAGTACAGGGTGTTGCAATAGTCCAAGCGTGAGGATACAAAAGCATGAATCAGAGTAGGCAGGGAGTCGGACGGAACAAGGTGCCGAACCCTGGCAATATTCCTAAGATGATAAAAGGAAATCTTGACAACGGCTGACACCTGAGCTTTAAGAGTCAGCCTGTCATCAAGAATAAACCCAAGGCTATGCACCCATTCTGAGGACGGCAGAGATACTCCACCAAGGACAATTCCAGATGGTGCACCAATACTCGGCCTCGCCATCCGACCTCCTGGGTCCACTACCAGCACCTCTGTTTTCTCCGACTTCAACTTTAGCCAACTAGAATCCATCCAGTCTTGGATCTCCCCAAGACAGTTGTTAAACACCGAGAGAGCTCCATCCTGGTCGGGTGCAAAAGACAGATAGAGCTGGGTATCATCAGCATAGCAGTGAAACCTCAGCCCATATCGTCTAATGATACCTCCGAGGGGCAGCATATACACTGCAAACAACATGGGTGACAGCACGGATCCCTGGGGCACTCCACACAACAAAGAAATTGGGTCAGAGGAAAAACTCTGACACAACTCTCATGATCTCCCAGTAAGGAAATGACGGAACCATTGCAATACGGTTCCAGATATTCCACAGATTTGGCCTCAGGCGAGCTAACAACACCATGTGGTCCACAGTGTCAAAGGCTGCAGAGATCAAGAAGAACAAGAATGGAACATCTCTTCTGATCCCTCGCCATCAGAAGATCATTTAACACCCGAACCAGCGCAGTCTTGGTGCTGTGTCTTTTACGGAAGCCCGACTGGAAGGATTCGTAGACATTATGGATGGTTAAATGGTCATCCAGTTGAACCACTACGACCTTCTCAATAACCTTCCTAATAAAGGGGAGGTTAGAGATAGGCCGATAATTAGAAAAACAGTCCTGGTCCAAGGAAGCTTTCTTCAAAGAGGAGTCACCACTGCCTCTTTCAAGGAGCAGGGAAACTCGCCTAATTCCAAGGAGCACCAGACTATTTGCGCCAGGACCGGACCGATGATAACAAAACAACCCAAAATGAGGGGAGTCGGACCGGGATCCAAACCATAACTTGTGGGACGCATAGAATGGATGATCCTCATAATGTCCACGAACTCAGGTCGTCGAAAGGAACTCCAGGAGAAATGAGGCACTGTCATCTCATGCTGTCCAAGAACATCACCCATAGAGGTTACCGGACCCAGGTTCACTCTGATGTCGGCCACTTTAGTTGCAAAGTATAGAGCGAGCTCATCACACTCTGCTTGCGAAAAAGCTTTCCGAACATGCAGGCAGGCTGGGTTGCACAGTCTGTCTACAGTTCGGAACAGCTGAGCCAGTCGATTCTGAGCAACTGCAATCTCCCTGGACAGGAATTCTGCCTTCTTATGGGTGATTGCAGATTGATAGCTAACATAATGTTCCATCAATCTAGAGTGGTCGGCATCCAGGGCGGACCTGCGCCAGCGACGCTCTAACCTTCGCCCCTGTCTCCGCATCTCCCTCAAGGTCCCATCAAACCATGGGGCTCTGGGGCGAAGGGATAGGGGGCACTCATGAACAGGAGCAATAGAATCCAGAGCCGTCGTGACGGCCTTATTATAGGCCAGCACCAATGCTTCTGGGCTATTGCTCACTGAACCGAAGGATGACAGGTCAAGGACCGCCGCTAGACCTTGTGGAGTAACATTCCATAATGGGCGGTACCTGACCATCTCCACAGGGGCTGGTCTTCTCAGGGGGGTGCAAAAATTGAACCTCATGATGTGGTGATCAGACCAGGCGACTGGTTCCACCCCCATGTCGGATACGTCGATCCCTAGAAGGAAGACTAAGTCTAAAGAGTGTCCAGATTTGTGCGTGGCAGTGGAAACCACCTGTGTGAGGCCCAAAGAAGACATCAATTGGAGGAAGTCATTGCCAAAATTTGAGAGTTCATCATCGACCCAGGCATTGAAATCACCCAGAACCATCAATCTGGGTGACTCAAACGACATGTCGACGAGGAAGTCTGCTACTTCCTGTAAGAAATGTCTCCCATCTCCGGGTGGACGGTAGATGAGAACGATTTGAACGCCTACACCTGCTACGACTGTGCACTCAAAAGACCCAGCCTCACCTACTACCACATTCGTGAGACCCAATTCAGTCTTAAAACAGACTGCAACCCCCCCGCCCCTGCGGTCCAATCTCGGGTGGTGTATCACCGAGCACCCGGCCGGAATCGTGGCCTCCAAAATAGGGCCAGAGTTTTCATCCAGCCAGGTCTCGGTGATGCAAGCCAAGTCAGCAGAACCAACAAGATCGGCAATAATAGCGGTCTTATTCCTAATAGACCTGGCATTGCATAACACCGTCCGAGTTGGACAAACTTAGGGGGTTGTCAAGCCCATCTGCCCACTGATTTCAGTAGTGCCCTTGGGTATGGATACCAGACAGGGAAAACCTCGATCTGGATTCCATTTCGCCCCAGGGCGCCTTCTGGACCTGACTACCCCAATACGATGAACCCGCTCGTTCATCCACCCCTGTTCGACAACCCCCAGACAATACCCAGCGCTCTACAGCGCTGGTAGATATCAAAAATAGAGGAGGAGTGACAAAGGGGCGAAAGAGGCGCAAGCGAGGAGGATGAATATGCACCACCGTGGAGGCTAAAGGCCAGCACATGTTGCTACTTAGATAAAATAAACCAAAACCCAAGACAAACTATTTTACAATCGGCCAACAAAAAACGTAAATATAACCTTAAGGAAAAAAAAAAAGTCTACACCTGAACTATTACCCACCCCCCTGGATTGCTCTCACCACCGGGAAGAAGAGGGCGAGGCACTCTCACTGCCTAGCCTTCATGGGATATAGCAACAGAGGACAAAGAAACTAAAACTCCTCCCAAGTTCTCTCACAACAGGGAGGGTGGTGTTATTTGTTCCTTCCTCACAGGAAAGAGACAAAATAAATCAAAACTAAATAAACATAAAAGCTGAAGGACATGAAGACCTCTCACTACCAGTGTCCAAAAGCCATAATCATCAATCACTCAAAACAAAAAACAAAACAGAACAAAAACAAAAACAAGGTTCCTTAAAATTAATATATCCATAACAGGCAGGAGACAGTTAAGTATGGCGCAGAAAAGTCAAGGAATTTTGCGAGGTAGTTCAGGAATCCATAAAATTTGGTCCAGAAGAAGTCAGCTCGACTCGTGCCCCATTTTATCTTTAAAGGAGTCCAAGCTACCCTTACCAAAGAATCACAAAAAGTACCACAAAAGTAGCAGTCCTCGTGGTTCAAGGGGGTAGGGTACTCCAGCCAGCTCCCTGACTAAGAAAATACCCCCAACCCCTGCAGCGTAGCAAAAGCTCCAAACCAGACACCTACCGGGCATTTGACAACAGAGGCTGACACCAAAGTTTCACAAGCAAGTTAATAAGGAGAAGTCTCCAAAAAAGCCCTACTCAAACGAAACACCTCAGCACTCTAAATTTTCGAGCTGTTCAATGCTTTAAAATCTTAACCTCAGCAAGATCAGACAGCCCAAAAGTCAGGATTCTGAAAAAAGAAGAGAAGGGCAAACCCAGCCAGTGTCAGTCCATCACGAATCCACCACCAGGGTTCTGCATATCGTAGAGACAGCGTGCTCTTCAAGCCCTATTCCCACAGAATGAAAGCACCTCTCCGCCACGAAAAAGTTCGACCAAAAGCCCAGAGCCACCAGCCACATGACAATGCAAAACTCCTCAACCTCTCCAGTCCACCAAAGAGTCCCAGGGCAGCAAGTCTTCACATCCACATGAACCAGAGGGCTCCCGGCTCCCTCCGCCAAACTCATCCAAAAACTGAAGACTGAAGAGAGTGAGCAAAAACAAGAGAGCCCCACCGGCGTTCCTCCGCTGAACGAATCCCGCTGAGACTCCGAGAACACCACCACAGGTCCGTGGCAAACAGAAAGCCCGACCGGTGTCCTTCACTCAATAATTCCTGCCGGGATACCAAAAACACCAACAAAAGTCCATAAAGTTCAAAAAATAAATAAACTAAATAATGCGAAAAACTAAAAATCAAACGATCAAACGAAACTCAAAACGCAAGCGACGGCAACACGCCCAGCCTGGCGGCCATCAGTACATCCGGGCAGTACATCAGTACATCATCCCAGCATGACACCATGTTTTTGTAGGTCCTTAACTGCCTCCTTGCTGTCAACCCTTCCTCCTAGCTTGGTATCATCTGTGAATAGGGCAATTTTGCCCTCAATACCTATGCCGATGTCACTGATAAAGACATTAAACAGGATTGGCCCCAACACTGAGCCTTGGAACACACCACTAGTGACTGCACCTTCAACAGACCTCACACTATTGACCACTAATCCATTTTTTGTCCCTAAGCCAATTACCTACCTAACTGACTATGCACTTGGCTGCACCCAGGTACTCCAAATTTTTTAACAGGCAGTTGTGTGACACCATATCAAAGGTGTTACTGAAATAAAAGTAGAGGAGGTCCACTGGGTGACATCTGTCTACTTCCCTAGTGACCCAGTCAAAAAATGTGATTAGGTTCATTTGGCACAACCTTCCCATCATGAACCCATGTTGCTGTCATCCTGCAGACCATTTTTATCTAGGTACTCTACCAAGTCTTATTTTATTAATGTTTCCATTAGTTTCCCCACTATTGATGTAAGGCTGACTGATCAGTAGTTGCTTGCTTCCCCCCAGTTCCATCCCTTGTGGAGAGGTACCACATTGGCTCTTCCCCAGTGTCCTGAAACTACCCCTGTCTGAAGTGAACTGCTGAATAAATGTGCTAATGAACCTGCCAATTCACTTGCTAGCTCCATTAGCACCCACGGGTGTATTCCATAAGACTCTGGCTACTTATCTTCCCTGAGTTGATCCAGGGCCTCTCTAACCCTACTGTTAGTGATTGATGGTGATTCCATTTGTGGAACACCTTTGTCAGCAGCCTTGATGCTACTGTCTGGTACTGGGTCTTTCTGTTCCACAGTGAACACTGAGCAAACAAAGTTGTTTAGAACAGTGGCCTACAGCCTATCCTCCTCCACTACTCTGTCACCATCTTTGCATCTAACTATATCTCCCCTTTTCTTTCTTTTTTCTTGTATGTATCAAAAAAGTTCTGAGTTCTTTTATAACTCCAACAGGCCTCCCTTTTGGTTCTGACTATGGTCCTTACCTGGTTACTAAACCATATTTTTTTTGTGTGTTTGTTCCTTTTGGTCACGGCTCTTACGCACATCCTGGTAGCCTCCAAAATGGCTAACTTAACCAGCACCATATTTCTTCCACATCTAAATGCTCCTGGATCCTTAACAGCTTGATTCTGACTACATCCCTCATTTTGTCAAAATTGGCTCCTCTGAAGTTTAAAACCTCTGTCATGGATTGTGATTTCTCTAACCCTAGGGTTAACTCAAACCATAAAGAGTTGTGGTCACTGTTGGCAAGCGGCTCCCCAACCCCTGTAGCCCTTACTGCCTCAGAGTTAGAGAGGACAACATCCAGGATGCTGTTCAGCCTAATTGGGTCTCTAATTAGTTGTGTAAGTTGGCATTATTGTAGGGCATCAACCACATTTTGGCTCCTAGTAGAACCTGCCACTGGGATGCTCCAGTTAACACTGGCATATTCAGGCCTCCTACCACCGCTGTATCCCCTTTTTTGAGCTACACTGCTGATGTCCTCTAGGAGTTCTTCACCCTTGCCCTCAGCCTGCCCCAGAGGCCAGTATACCACACCTATGTGATTTCTCTCCCCCGTTACTGAGCTGAGTAGCATCCACAGGAATTCCACACCCTTTTTTTGATGCTGTCTACTAAGATGGCATTGATCCTATCCTTTACATGTAATGTTAACCCTATACCCTACTTTTCCTTCTATCCTGTCTGAACAGGGCATAGCCCCTGGACACGAAGATCCTAGTCATTGTTCTCCAAGGCCCAAGTCTCCTTGACAGCCACCAGGTCTACTCAGGAATCCCCCATCATTGCCTACAGGTCACTTATTTTTTTCCCAGGCTTTTGGCATTGATGCATACCCTTTTTCATAGTCTAGTACCCCTACTGCTATTCGTTACTATTGGTTCTGCTCTTGGGCCTGTGGATGCGTGGCCCTGTGTTCAGTTCCCAATAGTTTCCAGATGTTTTCTACATATTTTCTTAGGTCACAGAAGAGAAATTCCTGCTTGTGAGGGAGTGATGACAAAGTTCCTATCAGAAGTGTATTTTCTGATAGGTCCCTAGAATTAGACTCCCCCTCACCTAGTTTAAATGGTCAAGATGGACGTCAAATTTCTGCCAAAGTGTACTCACTCCTATTTTGGTTAGGGGAAGTCTGTCAAACTTGAATAGCTTCCTCTCACTGAAGCTCCCCCATGAGCCTATGGCATGATATATTTTTTCACAACACCATCCACGTAGCCAGGGATTGAATTCCTCGGTGTCCTTATTCCTGATTTTGTCTTTGCAGTCCCCTCTGCCTCACACTAGGTGGATCTCCGAGAATGTCAGGGTGATCATTCTAGCCTCCAGCCATTCCCCCTGCTTAATAAAATGTTGCTTGGTTTCTTCTACTGTTTGAGGTTCATTGTGAGGCAAAAGGTTAATGCTGAGTTCCTTCAACCACCTGAGTAGTTTGTATATCAGAGCATACCTGGGCACTTGTTTGGTATTATGTAGCATGTCTGCAGCTTATGTATATTAATGATAACACCCAGCTAGGTGCCTGGGCATGCTCTAATGTAAGGATGTCTTTGGTACACTGTGAAGCATGAGTTGTGTGCTGAGTTCCTTCAAGCTATCAAAGTGTCCATATATCACAGCATACCCCAAAATCTCTATGGATGTTACTCACATACAGACTTCTTGGTTATGTTGTGATGTACAAGTCATGTTGAGTGTGCTGTCACTGCGTTCCTATATTTGGGACACAAGTGACGTGATCAGAGTATTGGGGATATCCACATAGAGGCAAATCATTATCTTTTTTATTCCCTTGTGTCTAGTGGCACCCCTCCACCCACTGATCATCATCTCCGTTATTTTTTTTTAATTCCCTGGTGTCTAGTGGCATCTCCCACCCTCTCATTACAGGCATAACACTAAAATAAAGAAAATGGTCCCTCAATGGTTTTTTTTGTAAAATGTTTTAAAAAAATGTCCCTTGACAATCAGCCCCTCCACCTCCCACTCAGCACCAACCACCCTACACCCACCAGTACACCCCAACACACCTTCATTCATTTACACAGGTTCCAGGTTTGAGATATGCTCTTCAATCGAAGACACATCTTGCTGCTGGAACCAGTGACTGCAATATGAGAACTAAAGTAAATGTGGTTCAATGTATTTCAATGGAGGGTTCAACATTTATGCATAACTTCGCCAGTTTTTTGAGATTTTTACCTGAACTTTTCAACATTGCCTTTTGGGACCCCACTTCATGAACAATAAGACTGTCATTAAGCAACTCCTGCCCGAGTGGTGAATTCATCTTTTGTGCAGGAGTTGCCTAATGACAGTCTTATTGTTCCTGAGGTGGGGGTCACCAAAAGACCATGTTCAACATGTGGGGTCAAAATATGAAAAAATGCCAAAGTTGTGATCATTTGTTGATATTTCACTATTCACGTTGGTAACTTTGGACATTTTAAATATTCTGATCCCAGATTTTCAACATAGCCTTCTTATTACCCCACCTCATATATTGCATGTCACAGCTGTCACTTTTCAAATCCTGGCCAAAATGTGTTTTCGCACCTGTGGCACAGAATGGCATTGCAGTTGCATAGAATTACAATTTGGCAGGGATTTGAAAATGTTCTGTACCGGGTACATGAGGTGGGATAATAAGATGGCTATGCTAACAATGTGGTGCCCTTCTAAAGCTACATACATATAAGCATCTATGGAAGGATGGAGCGCAAGGTCCAAAGGACCCTGCACTCCCACAGTATAATAAGGATACTATTATACTATATCAAACAATAAGGAAATAAATTGCAAAAAACTTCATTTATGCTCCAGTTAGGGTCAAAGCAACAAAAGTTGAGAAATGAGGTGTTAGGGTTTCCTACCCTAACACCCCATACTCCCAAACCAGGTAGGAGAGAAGGTGTGGGGTGTGATTGGGCTTCTCAAGTCTAACTCTCACACCATTCTTATAAAGGCTACACATCTGACCTGATTTATAGATGGAATGGGGTGATTGTTAGGCTTGAGAAGCCCAAGGGACACCACATCTGCTCTCATGCCTGGTTTGGGAGGGTGCGGTGTTAGGATTGGAAACCAGAATGTCTAATTTTCTAACTTTTTTCACTTTGATCCTAATTGGCACATTAATAATGTTTGTGCAACTTATATAAACAGTACATATATATTTTTTGCAACACATGTAGTTAATGCATCAGTTAGGCTTCCAGTGACAAATGTTTGGAAATGTGGTGTTAGGGTTTCCAACCCTAGCACCACACCCCCACCCAGCACACACCAACAGGTGTTGGGGTGTGCTTTCAAGTCATTATCCCTAATGCACATCCCATTCCTTGAGCAAATATGCTAAAATGGGTACAATATAGGAGAACTGGGTGAGCATTAGGGCTGATGAGCCCAAGGCACACCCCCAACACCTGTTGGTGTGTGCAGGGTGGGGGTGGGGTGTTATTGTTGGAAACCCTAACACGACATTTCAAAACTTTTGTCACTGTAACCCTAATACATTAATGATGTTTTTAGCTAAGAATTTCCTTACTTTTTGAAACAGTATAAACGTATCCTCATATGGCTGTAGGAGCCCAGGGCCCAGAGGGTCCAGCATTCCCATCCATCCATAGATGCCTAAATGCATGTTTCAGTGTAAGCATTTCAGTCAAAGCAACAACCAGATCATCAGCATAGCCTTGTTATTATCCCCTCTCATTAACTGAGAATTTTCAAATCCTCACTGAAATGTAATTCCATGCCATGCAATGTCATTCCATGCCATAGGTCAGAAAACACATTTTGGCCTGGATTTGAAAACTGACAACTGTGATGCTCATGAGGCAATGTAGATTGGGTTCATGTAATATTTAGATACTACAGGAGTGTGTATATTGTTTGTGTTCATGTATGATATAAAATCAATAAAGATGTTGAATTTCAAAAAGAAATGGTTATATTAAAAATTTGGCTGTAAATATTAAATATTATGAAAGTTAGGCACAAGCATAGCAAAATGTCAACAGATGCACACAACACTGCTATTTTAATATATTTTGAACCCAAATTTTCAATATACCCTTCTTATGACCCCACCTCATGAACAGGTATGGTGAAAATGTTGAAATGCAGCCTTAAATGTGATTTCATGAACTGACAGTGCTACCATGTTTTGGGCAGGATTTGCAAAATGACACCAACATTGTTCACGAGGAGGTGTTTCCAAAAGGCTATGTTGAAAAGTTGGTGTCTGAATCGTTAAAATTGACAAAGTTATGCACCAAAGTTGAAAACCCCACTGAAAAACACTGAACCACATTTACATTAGTTTCTCAGTTCCCTGGTAATCTAGTGGTTCCTCAGCCCTCTCCTGATGTCCAATTGCTGTCCCAATATTAAAAAAATATTTATGTTTTCCTGGTACTGTAGCTGCCCCGTCTCCCTTCCCCTGTTCACTGATCACCATCCCAATCTAAAAAAATCTATTATTCCCTGGTAGTCTACTGTTCCTTCCCCCTCCCCCATTTACCGATCGCCATCCTCATGAAAAAAATCTATTATTCCCTGGTAGTGGAGTGGTCCCTCCCCTCTCCACTGTTCACTGATCATCCACCCCAGATCAAATAATACCGTATTTCTCTGGTCATCTATTGGCTCCTTCCTGTCCACTATCCCTGTACCATGGAAATACAGTCACATCCCTGGTGTTTTATTGTCCCCTCACCAGTTGAGGTATTCACCCACCTCTCTGCTCTCCCCCAACCTGACTGGTAGCCAGCAACCAGCACAGCCCTCTTCTCCCCTTCATGGCTGGCTGCCAATTGAGCTGTGAATGAGCATGTCCTGTATGCAGTACATGCTTATTCACAGCTTAGTCAGTGATCAGCCATAAAGGTTAGAGGAGGGCTGTGCTGGTTGCTGGCTACCAGTCTGGATGTGGGGGGAGCACAGTGGTGGTTGAGTATTTCAACAGGTGGGGGGTGCACTAGAACACCAGGGATGTGACAAGGGACAGGGAAGGACCACTAGACTACTAGGAAAATAACATATTTTATTTGACCTGGGGTGGAGGATAGGTGAAAGAGGGAGGGGGAGGAACCACTAGATTACCAAGGAATAATAGATTGTTTTAGATGGGGATCAGTGAATGGCGGGGGGGACCACTAAACTACCAGGGAAAAATATATATTTTTTATACAGTAATGACAATTGGTGAATGGGAGAGGGGGGATGGATCACTTGACTACCGGGGAATAATATATTTTTTGTACAGGGATACAGATCAGTGAATGGGGAAGGGTGGAGGGACAGCTACTCTAGTAAAGAAATATATATATATATATATATATATATATATATATATTTAAATGGGGACTGCATTCAAACATCAGGGGAGGGGGGACCACCAGACTACCAGACAATTAATTTTATTCAACTAGAACAGTGATCGGATATCAGGGGAGGGGGGAGGAACCACCTGTGCAGTCTTTTTTTCTTGCAAATTGAGAAAAATAATCCTTTTCAGAAGTTCCTTTTTTGCAATTTGGGAAAAGCAATCCTTGTCTTTGGCTCTTCACAATTTGCAGCCAAGCAACAAATCCTTTTTTGCAAATTGTAAAAAAGGATCCTGTTTCATGATTCCTTTTTTGTAATTTGCGTAAAAAGATTTCAGCATGTTAAGAAAACTAATTTCTGACTAATTTATGAAAAAACTAAGCCCAGAATCAGGCTCTACAGGCCCCGATTAGGTAAACACAACTGATGGTGTTTACAAAGCAACTCTATTTTTTAGTTATTTGTTTTGTTTCCACCACTAACTGAAAGCAAGATGGCAGCAGCACGAAAAAGGATTTCCCATTTGCGACAAAGGATTCCACATTTGCCACATAGAATCCTTTTTCAAGGTGAACATCTAATTTTCCCCATAGGAAATAATAAGAACTTTGAATTGTAATAACTTTTGAACAAATTAATATTTTTTCACCAAACCTTCAAAAGGCAACATTGTGATCCAAGACCCATGTACCCTAAAAATGTCAGACCAAAATTCCACATTGTTTTTGCACAGTGAAGTAACAAAGAATTTGACAAAAAAGTGGTAATTTGCACCTTTTTTGACACTCCGAAGCTCTGCATCCACAGATCAAAATGGAACAAAACTTGCCATATCAAGATCTCTTTACTCCCTAGTGGCGCATGCAAAATTTCATGTGAATCACTTGAACAGTTGCAAAGTTATTAAAGTGCAAAAGATTGAATTTAACAAAGAGAAGAATGAACCCTAACTTTAGTGGCATGACTGCACCACTATAATACATACAATTGCAGCAGGCAAATCATAGAAGGATGTCCTGAAAGACAATCAGAAAACAGTGGATATCTCAGTTCTGGAATACCGTATAATATCTCTAGAGGACCGAAGCTCCTGGGAGGGTCTCATTGACAATGTTAGAGCTAACAGAAAAGGAAATGATGGTAAGTATGAAGAAATCTCTTATTTCTGTAGTGCTCAACACTGTTTATGGGTAATCAAAACAGATGAGTTCTAAGAAGAAATAGCCATTAAGCAACCAGGTGGGGGAGAATATTGTCCCATACACAAACTTCAAAAAAGAACAAACTCTGGTCAGAGCCACAATGGCTACATAATGTAGGTTGTGGAGTTGTATATGTTTGTGGTAGTAAAAGTGATAAATGGGAAAGGTAAAAAAGGCACGCAGACCATGAAAGTGTGAGTGTGGTGAAGTGTTAGGTAGGTGTGTTGTAGGTGTGTTTTGTTTTGAGGAGGTTGAGGAAATTAGAAGGGTCAAGTCACATCAAGATTTTATTGATTGGCAAAATGGCATTAAAATATATACACAGTACAACAGTAAAACCATAGTAGTACATAAAGAAAAAGGTACAATAGCATTATCAAAATAAAGAACAGTAAAATAGTGACAGCAGAGCTCATAAAAGATAAACCCTGTACAGTGTGAAATGTGTAGTCTTCAAGAAATTTGCTACTCTCTGTAAGATTATAAGTTCATTGGAATGTAGCAAATAAATGTAAATGTCTTCTGGAGGGTGGCCGAGTCCTAAGAGATGAGATGAGAGCTGGACTCAGGAAGGTATGTTTGTTAGGTAGAGTTAAAGAAGGTATTTGGATTATTTGATTTTTTCTGTGTTTCTGTCTGTTTGAAGTGTGTTTTTGTAGTGGTGGTTGATCTTCATTGATGAAAACACTGTCAAATTTCTCTGGTGATATAACTATTGTTTCACTGTAATTCAAATGTAATATGCTAATTATTGTCATGTGTCATACAGTGGCAGAGCAGGTAAGTGGTAGCATGTCTAGGATTTCTTTTTCTAGGCCTGCTGGGTTGAGTGCTAGGAAGCAGATGAAGAGGTCCTTGTTGATGTTGTAGATTTGTAGCTGGTTTTGGTGGAGGCATGTAAAGAAAAGGTTATTATCTATAAATGGTTCTAAGCCAAGAAGTTTGATGATTTTGTCTTCAGAGGGTGCATCTGTAGTCTGTAAGGAGAAAGATGAGAAAGATAATGTAAAAATATAGCAAGGTGGTATGTGAAATCCTGGGAATGCAAGTATTGTTATTTCTATGTATTCGGTTGAGAGGTGTTAGTCCTGGAACAGAAGCCTTGATGTTAAACTATAAAGTAAATGTAATTAAAGTGTGGTTTGAGAAGTGAGACATATAAAAACAGTGCAGAACTCTTGCTCAGTGCATGGAACATGAAGAGTAATGCACTGTGGAATGTGGGTTTTCAGAGATTTATGTATGGATGTTTATTTTGGAAATAATTGGCTTTAGAGTTGTGGGCCAAGTTGTACAGTCCCTTTCCCACCATATGCAGAGGTACAGTAATCCCCAAGAGGTGTTGTTGTGTTGTGGTGTAATTTTGGCTTAATAGAGAGACATGCTGGTGAATGTTAATGTTGACATACTTGGTACGGATGGAGTACAGTGTTGCAGTGGAATACTTACAGTGAAAGTAGTAGTTTTGGATGAGTTGAGAGTGACTTCTTCATTGAATTTCGAAATGATGAGGTGTGAAGCAGTCAGGTATTGGCCTTCACATATGGGTGTGTCGTCGGTGTCTTGCCATAAAGTGACAGTGATTTTGTCAGTGGAGTACTCCATTGTAATGGTGCGTAGTTTTGTGTCTCTCCCATTGACAAGGACTGTTCATGTAGGTAGATCGTGTTGAAAATTAAGAGTTGGTATGATGGAAGGGAAGAGAAGTAAGTAGCATGGGAATGATTTTGGAAGTGGGTGTATGGTAGTTAGGTGAGAGTAAGAAGTACTGTAGGTCAGATATTTGAAAAGGAAAGGGTATAATGAGCATGTTAAATGGTGGATTAGCAGATTGTAATGGGTATGAGGGAAAGGTGGGAAGGAGTTATAAATGTAGTGAATGGGTTGGCTGTTAGTGGAAAAGAGTTTTGAAAGGGTAGTTGTGGTGAATGTGAAGGATTGGGTGGTAATTATGTAGTCCGTTATTGTGAGACGTGATGTGAAATGTAAAGATGTGGATTGTGAATGGTGGTTTCAAAAAATGTAGAAAGGAGTGAAAGGGTCTTTGATAGTGGTGTTTGTTGTAGAAAGTAGTAGAAAGTCATTGTATGAAAGTGAAATGGATGGGGGAACAGAAGTGAGGAAGAGAGTACATTGTGAAGTCCTGAAGTGTTGGTGGAGAGAGGACAGTGTAAAGAAGAGTTAATATGGTTGTGTGAAGTAGTGATAGGTATATGAGGTGTTATATGGTTGTGTGAAGTACTGACAGGTATATGAGGTATGTAATGAGAAAGAAAGGAAGTGAATGGGAAGAATAAGTGGACTGAGAAAGTAGATACTCACAAGGTCTTAATCAACTGTAGAAATCATGGTTCATAGGCCTACCTGTGTTATAAGGCCTGCGATGGTGCATATGGAGTGTAGCAGAAGTTTTTTTGCTTAGAGATTAGTGATGATGGGTACAGGTGGATCTAACAATAGGTCTGCTTGTTTTGAATGTCCTGCGGAATGTGGGGTGGATTAATTTTAGAAAATGGTTCCCTTGCACACAAGTATGTTCCTCAAGAGGTATCGACTGTTGGGTGTTATCGTCTCATACTTTTCAGGTGTGTAGCAGCAGGCATGGATGGCGGATGTGCTGTTAGCCAGAACCATGTGAAATAGTTTTTATTGGCTTATTGGCTTGTTGTGTATTCAGTCATTTTTTTTTTTTTTTTAACGATGCAGCATTTCAATGCCAGTTGTTGAGGCTGGTCTGATGGTTGCATGGCAAGGAGGTCCTTGATGGTGTACATCTGAAAATAGTGGAAAAGTTGATAGTAAGGAAAATGTCATATTTCAATCCATAGTGGTTTGTGATCACTGTAGTAGGAGTCTAAAGTTCCATGATACATGATGGGAACGAATGTGTAAATGTGGTCTAGTGTGGATCTATAATCTGCTGTGTAGGATGTAGTGTAGTATACAGTGAATGGATTGCAAGTAAGTTTGCAAACTTAAATGGGAAGAGTTTATTGTAGAGGTGTCAACATTGAAATGTCCCATAATAATGTAGTGAGTATTAGAAATGGTTTCTAAAACAGAGGTTATGGAAGTGAAGAGATGTAACAGAGGAAACATAGAAACATAGAGGTTGATGGCAGATAATGACTGCAAGGTCCATCCAGTCTGCCCATTTCTTTTTCTATCTTATAAATATGCCATCGGCCTTTGCTCTTTCAGTGGCCTATCTATTCATACTTATCTGTATTGCTCCGTTATGCCTATCCCATGCCTGTTTGAAGCCCTGCACTGTATTCATAGCCACCATTTCCTGAGGTAGGCCGTTCCATGCATCCACCGCCCTTTCTGTGAAAAAGAATTTCATCACATTCCCCCACTTAATCAACCTCCCTCTAATCTCATGCTGTGTCCTCTTGTCCTGCTATTTTCTTATATTTAAACACGTTAGACTCTTTCACCTTGTTAATGCCCTTAAGGTGTTTGAATGTTTTGATCATATCACCTCTCTCCCTCCTTTGCTCAAGGGTATACATATTGAGCTCCATTAATCTGTCCTCATATGTCTTCTGATGCAGTCCCTGCACCATTTTGGTTGCCCTTCTCTGGACTGCCTCAATTCGATTAATGTCCTTGTGAAGGTGGGCCTCCAGTACTGCATGCAGTACACCGGATGGGGCCTAACCAGTGTCTTGTAAAGAGGGATTATTCACTCCCTCTTACAACTTGTGATACCCCTACTAATACACCCGAACATGTGGGTGTCTGTCTAGTGCAATAATGATTGGTGTTAGGGGATGGTTTGTTAATGTGAAATAAACAAAGTCAATGGAGTTCTGTGTTATGAAGTGGTGGTGGTGCAAAGTGTTTGTTTTGTAGTGAAGTACAAAGCGATGAGTAGTGGGTGTGTGAAGATGTCACAGAAAAGAGCATTGTGGTGTGGAAGTTGGTAAGTATGGGTTGAGTAAGGGGAAGAGAAGTTTGGTTCTGCGATACAGATATCAGCAGTAGTGTAGTTTGTGTCAGATGACACAGAGGAAAAATGAGCTGGTAGGGAGCGAATGTTGTGAAATATAATAGTTGTGGTATTTGATGAAGGTATTAGTATTGGTATTGTGAGTTCTAATGAATGTTCAGTACAGAGACGTTGCATTTCTTAAGTGATCTTTTTATTTATGGAAATTGATTTTTCATTAAATTTTTTAATGTAGATATTGTTTATGTTAGCTGCTCGACTTAGAGCAATGTAGTGAAGGTGATTATTTTGTTGTTGTTGAAATGGATATGCATTTGTTGTAGTGTGTCTCCTTGTGTATGATGGATTGTACGAGCAGATGTTTGACAGATGGGGAATTGTTTTTGTATAATAGTGAAATGAGCCTTACCGTATTGAAATTGTTTTGAGATTGGAATAAATGGAGTCCAGGTGTGTGATATATTGGAGTGCTATAAGTGGTGAGGAGTTTGCCGTTGAGTGGTGCCAATATTAGTAGAGTCAAATTGTATCCAAAGAATTTTGGGTGTGGAGTTGATGTATGTGTCTATGTGTTTGAGAAGTCCTGATGCACCATTTGTTAGACCATCTTCCACATTGATATTTGAGGTTAGGTCATAGCAAATGTTAGTTGCGATATAGAGGGTGTGGTATAGACTGATAGTTTTTGTAGGGTTTTTGGTAATGTCTGAATAATTTTTTTTTTTTTTTATGTGGGATGATAGCGGTCCTGTCATGGTGTCATGTGCAATGGAAGCGTAGGGTTTTTGTGTTTTAGTGACAGTTGTGAAAATTAGGTTATTGATGTTGTCAGCTTCTGCATTGGTGGACATTATGTGTTGTAAACTTTCAAAGGGGTTGATGGAGTGATTTGTCTTTTTTAATGTTTGAAATGTCTTCTGGTGTATGATGTCCTTCTCGTAGGTGATTTAGTAATTGTGCAAAATGTGTGTCCTCTTTTTGGTTCTTGATTGTTTTTAATTCAAAGATAGTGAAGTGCTCCTGCCAGAGGTTACTGGCTAAGGGGCAATAGTCATGTTTAAGGTCTTCAAAAATGTAGCTGTCTAAAACAGACTTGAGTTGGAAAAGGTCTCCAATGGCAATAATAGATGTTCCACCAAATGAAAGTGTGTTGCCTTTAATTTCTTGGAGGCGATTGTGAATGAAATGAAACAGTTTATTACCATCCATTGAAATTTCATTAATGAAAAGTACTTTTAGACGTAATAGTTTGTATTGTAGTGTATGTCTTGTTTTACACTGAAGTGGTTTGTAGCATAGGCTTTGGAAGGCTGGAATGGTGAAAAGGCTGGGAAGAGTGTGTCCATTTATGTTATGTGCAGCTTTACCTGTGGAAGCAGCCATGCCCAAGTGGGAAGTGTTGGGGTTTTGACCAGGTTGTTTATTGAAGAAGTGTAGTAGGGTTTGGAAGAGGGCAGTTGTAAGAAAGCTTTTGCTGACACCAGCACCACCAGAAAGAAATGTGTAGCAGGGTGTATCTGTAGTTTTAAAGTAATGAAGGTGATGGTAAATGAATTGCAATTGTTCTTTATTTAATTTTTGCATAACTTTATAGTACTCAGTATCTTCTATGAAATGTTGTATCAGGATTTGTTGTTGGTTTAGAGGAGGCATTCCAATATCTAGTGATGAATTGTAAGTGATATGAAGTATTGTAGATTGTGTATCAGTTGTGTGAGGAATACTTGGGTAGGAGGAAATGTCATCATAGAGTGCACAGAGATCATCAGAAAGTGTTTGTTCTAAGAGTGCTATCTCAATATTTTGATTGTATTTTTTATGGTTTTCATCTATGGTGATGTGGTAAGCCTTGTATGTGTCATAGTAGGTGTTGTGTGTTTTAATAGAGTTCTCATTACGCCATGGGTGAAAGAGGAATAGTAATTCACAATAGTAGTTTCCGGGGTCTGTTATTTTATTGAAATAGCAGTAGTGTAGACTTTTTTTAATGGTTTTTAAGGAAGGAGTGGGTTCAATGTCTTGTGTGGGATGAGTAATGGTGCTGTTTTCATCATCACTAGTTGTTTCAGATAGGAGTCCAATTGAGTCATTTGTTTGGGAGTGCTTTTTGTATTGGTGATTGTCATGGCAAGCTGCAAAGTCAGCCAGTGTGCAGGACTCCAAACTGTGTGGACATCTCTGGTACCACAGGATGGTGTTATCACATTCAATATGTATGTTGTCATTATTGAGTTTTTCTATGGTATCTAAGTCTTTAATTAGTAATGTCCTTGTTTCTGCTGGGTTGGTGTAAATAAATTTAAAGGTACGAGAGGATCGATGTAAAGGAATTTGCAGTACTAGATATGCAGCCTTTTGTGCACTTATTTCAGTGCTGTTGAGGAATTTGTTACCAATTTGACATAGTTATTGTTTTATGTTAAGATCTGACCTTGCATCTTTTGTGGCCTGGTGTAGTAATTGATTCATTCCACATTGTTGTTTTGAGATGTATGAAACAATGTACAAGGCACAGGCATATGGATCAAGTCTGTATTGTAGATCCATATCAGCTCCCCAGGCTACAAGTATTATGGGGTTGTAGTTATTCATTTTGCAGACTGTTTGGAGTCTTGCATATAGGACTGTTGGACGTTGCAGTGTAGATCATACAGTGAGTATGTAGTCTGCTAGAGTTAAGCCTATTATGGCAGCAGGGGCATTTTGGTTGGGGGAAGTGGTGGCCCCACGGAAGACAGCTGCGGGGCAGGGTCTACAGCATGAGGACATCCACTGGGGTAATGACAGGGTGGTCATTAACCTGGCCAGGTCTAAAACTGACCCAAGAGGGAAGAGGACCAAGGTGTATTTGGTGCAGCAACTGCAGTCTCCCAGCTGCACAGTGAGTGCATTAGAGGCATATGGAAGAACTTGAGGGGGGACTGGGGGGCCTTGTTCAGACATGAGGATGGCTCCCCAGTCACCGGTCTTCAGGTAGGGGCAGTGCTCAAATGGGCCCTGACCTTCATCAGGGAAGACCCAGGTGAATATTCCCCACATTCCTTTCAGATTGGGGTAGCCACAGAGGCAACTGAGAATGAGGCTGCAGTGGAGGAGGTAAAGAAGGAGGGGTGCTGGAAGTCCAGCTGCTATAGGTGGTATGTCAGGCATTGGCAAGAGCAAGTCACACTGTTTAACTTATTTCCATGGCAGGTTCCATGAGGAAAATCTGGATAGTGGGGAATTCCTTCATCTATTGGGCTGAAAGGTTTGCAGTCTCCAACTCCAAAGGAGCAGAGCTGCGATACAATACTGAGCTCACCAGGGTACTGTGGACAGGAATTAGAGAGATGAGATGGGCACAGCTCTTGCTGCTAATGGAGGAGTTAACGTTGCAATGGGACAAGCTGGATTGCATTATTATACATCTGGGGGGCAATTATTTGGGGAGCCTGCCATGGGAGGAACTGGGACAGAACATCATGGGGGACTTAGAGAAATTGAGGGGGTGGTGGCCGAGGGTGACCATCGGCTGGTCCGACATCACCTCGCGGCGGGTTTGGAGGGGTACAAAAGATGTCCGGTAGATCGAGAAGGTCAGGAAGCATTTGAATAGAAGGGCGGTAACTGAGATGGGGAGGGTGCACCTGCAGCACAAGGACATTTCCTTCTATCAGCCTGCAGTGTACAAGTCTGATGGGGGTACAGCTTGTCAGAATTTGGCATGTGCCTATTCCTGAGGCCTATTGGGGAGTTAGTGAAATGATAGCAAGAAAAGGTTTGAGGTACTAGCCCATAGGGGAGCCCCTCCGCCCATCGCAAGCTGGAGGAGGGCAAGGAAAAGAAAATGGGGAGCAGGGGGGAAGGAAGGGGAAGGGGGTAGGATACACGGTCTGGGGACAAGGATCCCAGACATGGTGGTAATGTGGGGAGAGGGGTAGGTCCAGACACTGGATTCAGATGTGTCCGGGCCTGGAGGGTGAAAGCCTGGGTAGGTGGAACCAGCCTAGTTCTGTTGTGGAGGAAGGGGGCCAGATTCACAGTGTCCAGGCCCTGAAAGTCAAGATGGAAGAATGACCAGAAGAAGGACAGAGGCTGGAACCAGCACATTTCAAAGAATTCATGTTTTGAATGTGAAGTAATAATATTATGGATGAAAATATAATCTTTATGCCAAAAATAAATATTGCCATCGAGCATCCAAAAAGTAAAAGAAGTGTAGCATCTGTCATTCCTGGGAGGGGTTCAGGGGACAATAGGGCTTGCCACTAAAAGGCAGGCCAGTTTGTCTGATGACCCCTGCCAGGAAGAAGCAAGGGAGGGGAAGGGATGGGGAAGGGGGAGGGAGGGGTCAGGTAAAGGAGTGGGGCTAGTGACATCACCAAGCAGGTGAGGTGTAATATGACTGGGCCATGTAAGAGCCCCAGGGATTGACTGGTGGGGCAGAGCCCCAAGGGGTTCTGACCATGGGTCCTGTAGGGGTATATAGGTCAGGACTCAGGCAGGATGACCTCTTTTGCTGGGGATTTTCCCACACTCCCACCCTTATTAAGGAAGGTTCTGGGGGCATGGTTGGCACAAAGATAGGTGTAGGCAGGTTGAGTGCCCTGGGCATAGGGCCAGTGTTTTAATTGCTGTTGGGAGGCAGCCACAGGTCATGGGGCTGGGTCATAGTCCCCTGGGAAGGGAGAAAGAACAAGGGGGAGTGGGATGGAAAGGAAGGGGGGAGAGGGTAGGATACTTGGGCTGGGGACAAGGAACCCAGACGTGGTGGTAAAGCGGGAAGGGAGATAGGTCTAGGTGCCCGATTCAAATGTGTCCGGACCAAGATGGTGAAAGCCTGGATAGGTGGAACTGGCCTGGTTTTGGTGTGGAGGAGGGGGGCCAGATTCACAGTGTCTGGGCCCAGAAAGTCAAGATGGAAGAATGACCAGAAGAAGGACAGAGGCCGGAACCAGCAAATTTGAAAGAATACATGTTTTGAATGTGAAGTAATAATATTACGTATGTAAATATAATCTTTGTGCCAAAAATTAATATTGCCAACAAGCATCCAAAAAGTAAAAGAAGTGTAGCGTCCATCATTCCTGGGAGGGGCTCAGGGGATAACATACGCATGTCAAAAAAGGCTACAAAGCAACCAAACCTAACATACTGTATCAGAACAAGCAAACAAGACTGTTTAATGATCTCAGTCAAGAAGTCAAAGCAAAGCAAGAGGACTTTGCCAATGTAAAGGCTGGTCTTCACAAAGTAAATGTTAGCTTCCTCATGTACACTGCAATGTTAAAAGTTTGGCTGAATATTGGAGAAATAGTATTTACCACTTTGGAGAAATGAAATTCCATCCTGTAAAAGGAATTTCTAAAACTTTCCCTACACCCACCCACTCAGTAAGACTGGCCGCAGACACCCTATAACCAAAATAATTTGCTTCAAGCATGAACCGAGACACTGAACAATATGCCACCTGGGCACAACATCTCTCAATGCATAATCTTAAGGCCCTGTTACACAAACTGTAGAACAGAAATCAGTTGTCCACTGGCTTAATAATAGGCCACACCAAAAGAGTCTCACTTTATTTGACATAGAGGCAAGCAGGTTGGAATGAACATTAACACAAAAAGTTTGTGCAGACTCACCTCAAAGTCCAAGTGATGAGACAGAGGCACAGCCAGTGCTGAGCTGCAGTGAGTACAAGTGGCATGCGGTATGCAGGGGCGGTGGCTGGGGACTGGTCTCTGAAAAACCAACAACTTTTGTCTTTAATTAAGACATGCATAGTCACTGTTGTCTGGTGGGGTATGTGGGCACGGTCCACGGGAGGCCTCCTTAAACTCCTAAGAAAAACAGAGACTGAGAGCAGCATAATAGCATGAACTGATAGCTAGGCCTAGTGACACTAGTAGGCAGGAATGAAGTGGAGCCACCAGTAAGAGCCCAGCATTCAGGGTAATTAACACTTCATGAAGGGAGGAGGCCTTCTACAAAAACATGACCATTGTTCTCAGAGTGGCCTGCTATATGCGGCACAGGTTAAATGCATCCATGCTGTCATCTGTTGGTGATTCAGTGACCTGGAAACCACAGTGAAGGCCAGGCCCCACCTCCACAGTATAAAGATGTGCGTTGTTCAGCAGTAAATTGATTAAAGTCCATTGAGGGTGTGCCCGGTGTCCCAGTCTACCTCTCTTAGAAATCAGAGGGGCCTGGTCTTGTTCCCACACCCTCCCAGTCCAAGGCATGATTGGATGACAGTAAAGGACTGGCTTGTCACTGAAGGCAAAGGGGAAATTGGGAAGGAGAATGCATGAGAAGCAACAGAGATGGGGAACACTACATCAAAATAAAAATGAGCCCCTCTCATAATAGGTAGGGCCAAGCAGGAGCAATTGAACTGCTAAACAAAAACAAGAAATGGTCTCACCCAAATTAGAGACATGTTGCAGTATAGAAATGAAAGCCCACAAGGGGGGAGTTAAGAGTTACAAGTTAATGGACACGGTTCAAAAGGCAGATCCTGACCTTTTACAATGTTAAGAAGTGTTTGATGGGTGTATATTCTAGAACCAATAGAGGTTATGCATAGACAAAATGTACAGTGCCTAAGTATGAAGTTTTAGTGGTTTTCTAGAAGGAATTTACTCAACAGTATTATCATAGTAAATGATAAGAGGGAGAGCTTAAATAGAGGAGAGTCACCTGGAGCTGCACAATCAAGACTCCACTTCATCCAATCAGACATAATGAAGGATAAAGGATCACAAAGACAGCCTGGTAAAATTTGAAGGGAAGGTCATGTTGCACTGAGTTTATACATATGTTTCTCTAGGGGGGGACATTTAAAACATTATATTCGAGAACACTAAGAGACAAATGCTCACACTACTGAGTGTTCATAATAACGGAAGTTTACAATAATGATGGGGATAAACAAATAAATGTAGCAATGTGGAATGTAAAGGGACTCCATGATAGGAAAGCAACAGAGACAGGTCATCCTGCACTTAATATAAAGGTCCCAAATAGCTATATCCAGGAGTGTAATCTGCATATTGGGAATACAAATCAATTAAAAAGAATGGGTGGGACAATCCTTCCTAGCAGGGATAAGCACAAAAATAAAGAAGGTGTCATAATCCTGATACACAGGAAAACTGACTTTAAACTATGACACCTATTGCATCTGATTGCTGGGTTTGCTGATAGATGGGTTTTGCTGATAGAAGGGGGCTAAACAACAAAAAGGGGTTCTCTGTAACATGTATGGACCAGGCCATGATTTTCACTTTTGTACATGTCATTCAACAGAAACTGTAGGAATACACTCAACACCTTCTACTAGTAGGAAGGGATCTGAATGTGGCACTGAATCTGCAGCTGGACAGCTCAGATAGGTTGAGGGCACTGTCTCAGTTCACAGTAGCATGAGAGAGAGCCATGAGAGACTTCAACATGATGGATGCCTGAAGATTATTAAACATCATCAGCAATGGATTCACTTTTAGATCTCACTGCCCTAGATTGTTGTCTAGAATAGACTATTGAGTGATATCCATGGAAGGATGACTGGTGCTAAAAGGGGTAGAGACTTTGCCAATTACAATATTGGACCATTTCCTAGTGAAGCAATATATAGAAGAAGAGCCAGAGTGCCTGATGACATCCTGCTTGCACCTAAATAGCTGTATCTTACAAGATAAACATAGAATCATAGACTTTGATGGCAGATAAGGACCACTTGGCCCACCCAGTCTGCCCATTTCCCCTACCTATTGGATAAGCTGCAGATTCTAATTAACCAACAGCCTACTTCCTGCAACCACCACTATAATTGCTTTATGTCTGTCCCATGCTTGTTTGAATTCACCCACTGTTTTAGACCCCACAACCTCTCCATGAAGGCAGTTCCATGCGTCCACCACTCTCTCCGTGAAAAAAAATTTCCTCACATTACCCCTGAGCCGTCTCCCCTCTATCTTTAAATTGTGCCCCCTTGTTCTTACACATCTCTTTTTCTGAAAGATGCTACCCTCCTGGACTTGGTTGATTCCCTTGAGGTACTTAAAAGTTTTTATCATGTCTGCCCTGTCCCTCCTTTCATCAAGGGTATACATATTAAGCTCTCTCAGTCTCTCTTCATATGGTTTCTGATGTAGACCCTGCACCATTTTAGTTGCCCTCCTCTGGACTGCTTCCATCCTGTCTATGTCCTTGCATAGATGAGGTCTCCAAAACTGCATGCAGTACTCCAGATGGGGTCTCACCAACTGTCTGTACAGAAGGATAACCACTTCCCTTTTCTACTTGTGATGCCCCTCCCTATACATCCCAGTATCCCCCTGGCTCTCCTTACCGACTTCTCACATTGCTTACCCACCTTTAGGTCATCTGATATGACTACCCCCAGTTCCCTTTCCATTATTGTTGTGGTTAGTACCTCCCTAGCTATTGTGTATTCTTCTCCTGGATTTTTATTTCCCAGGTGCATTACTTTGCACTTCTTTACATTGAATCTAAGTTGCCATATGTCTGACCATTCCTTCAACCTTGCCAAGTCCCTTCTCATCCTTTCTACCCCCCTTGTGTATCAACTCTTTTATAGATCTTTGTGTCATCTGCAAAGAGGCATGCCTTTCCTTCCAGACCCTCTGCAATGTCACCTATAAAGACATTAAAGAGGACTGGATCCAGTACTGAGCCCTGAGGTACTCCACTAGTAACCCCCCTTTCTTCGGAATGTGTTCCATTCACTATTACCTTCTGTGTCCTGTTGTGCAGCCAGTTTGCTACCCAGGTTACCACCCTGGGACCCACTCCCAGGCTGGCTAACTCGATTATTAATCTTTTGTGCAGGACTGTGTCAAATGCCTTGCTAAAGTCTAGGTAGGCCATATCCACAGCCCCTCCCTGGTTTATTACTTTGGTCACTCAGTCAAAGAAATCGATTAGATTCGTCTGACATGACCATCCTGCTGTGAATCCATGCTGCTTTGGGTCCTGTGCCCCGCTGGCCTCTAGGTACTCAACAATTCTTTCTTTCAGAAGTGATTCCATCATTTTCCCTACCACTGAGGTCAAACTAACAGGTCTGTAGTTTCCTGCTTCTGCCTTGCTCCCACTTTTGTGAAGGGAATCACATCTGCCCTCTTCCAGTCCTCAGGTACCACCCCATCCTCCCATGATTTGTTAAAAAGTGTAGTCAGTGGTGTCACTAGGTCCTCCCTTAGTTCTATTAGGATTCTTGGGTGAATCCTGTCCGGCCCCATTGCTTTGTTCACCTTGAGTTTTAGGAGTTTTTTCAGGACTCTTTCTTCTGTAAATGGACTGGTGTCAACCCCACTACCCAGAGTGCTTCCATTGTTTGGTTTAGGTAACTCCTCCTCTTCTTCTTTTGTGAATACTGAGCAAAAGTATTTATTCAGTATCTTTGCCTTTTCACTGTCTTCCTCTGCCCACCTTCCCTCTCCTTTATTAATCTTCACTATCCCTCCCTTAACCTTCCTATGCTCCCTAATTCACCTGTAAAAGGTTTTATCCCCCTTCTTAACTGAGTTGACTATCTTTTCCTAGGTTTGGGCCTTTGCTTTTCTGACTGCCTTCCCCACTTCTTTCTGCTTTAATTGATACAGTTCCCTGTTATGCTCAGGGACCGTGGTTTTCCATTTTTACTGGTAATACCGGTAACAATCACTGAATCCTGCTTGGTTTGCGGATCTTTAATTCTTGTACCGGTGCTTCACAGAAATTGCCTGTCACTGCACAGACTCTAAGATTTCAGCATCTTTAAAAAACAAATTTATTTTCTCTTTCTATGTCCCCTTCTCACAGCAGCAGTCTCCACTTTTCAGAGATCCCTAGGCTGGGTATCCCCTAGCTTCACCCCAGGTAACACTCAGGAGCTCCTGTGGGCCTTCCCCTATCCTGCCTGGGTTGTACTCCACCAAGGTGGGAAGGGAGGGGGGACACCAGGTCACCCCTCCACATTCCTTAGTGTGTCAGGAAGCCCAGTGGGTCCCGCATGGTGCCTGGTTATGAAGTCTGGGGCACCTGGGTCCCTTCTGCCAGTGGCTGATGTGGGGTGGTTGTTCCTGGTTTTCTTGTCTCTGACCCGGAGGGCACCGGCACTACAGGAGATCCAAGGAGGTAGGTCACATAGAGACATGCCACTGCTCCAGATCCTGGCTAGCATCCTCCCCTCCTGATCACTCTGCAGCACCATTGCACCACCACCACCCGTGGTCACTCAGGTGGTGGTAAAGCAGCAGGACCTGCATCCCACCCTCTCCGGAGGAGGAGAGCAGTACCCCAGGTACTCAGTCCTACTCCCCTGGTCAGACCTCCAGCAACCCGAGTTCACTTCTGACCCTGAGTAGCTGGCATTGCAAGCAGTAGTTCTACCGCAGTGCCAGTGGGCTGACACAGATTTCAACATCTTAAAATGAATGCTGCTGTGCTTTGCATTCTTTCTACTTTGCTGCTTATAGAGTCAGTAAGGAAATCACATGCACTGCTTTGTTGTAATCAGCCATTCAGTTTAACCACACATGCTTCCCACCAACATCTTCATCACCTGAGGACTGCTTTCCTTCCTAAAACCACAGTTTTCGTGTAATATGTGCCCAAGACTCTTTTATTATTTATATTGCACTGCATGATACAAAAAAAAATACAAGTATCAGCACACATGGGCAGGGCCACTGGAAAATTGCAGGAAAAGTAACCTGAAATTGCAGAGATTTTTTGTAAAACTTGCTGGGAAATTGTGGGAGTTCTACTATAGATCCTGAGTGCTTCACAATAAATCATTTATTGTTTTCTACAGCATGTATTAATCAGCATAAACTACTAAATGAATACACTGACACTGGAATATGTTTTAAATATGAAGAGAAACTTCTGTTTTTAACATGAATCCTAAATTAATAAGATGTGTTGCCTCTTCCAAAATGTGAAAACATCTGCCTTATACAGTGCTAGATTCTATTTAGTGAGCCGCAGAAAATCAATATTAAATAAATCCAGAATAAACACATTTTATCTGTTTCTGGATGTAAAATAATGAAGCCTAATCAAAAGCTATTTACAGTGCTCTGTCAACTATTCACTGACTTTACTGTAAGAAAAAATAAGCAGATGGAGTGGTGAATAGTTCAGTTTTAGTAAAATGCTGTAAAGTGTTTCATGTTCATAATTTGTACTGTAGGTACTGTGCACTGTTATTAAAAGCATGTATTAAAACATTATATATGGGTGTTATTAGGACTGGCAGTATAGCCTAGTGGTTAGATTGAACTGGGTACATCCAGCAGACTTGGGTTTCGTTCCCACAACCTTCACTTGCATACTGTGTGACTCGAAGCAACTCACTGAACCACTCCAGTGCTTATAGGTCACTCCTGAAAACAGGCACTTCTGCCTAGTGGCCTTACCTGGTTTACAAAGAATATAAAAAAAAAAATACCAATATATGTTTACTACATCATTGAATAGTAGTCAGGGTGCCATGTACCATGAAGGGAGGGGCAGCTGCAGAATAAGGGGTACTAGCTGTACATTTGAGCAGACTTGATAGACCTCTAGGTCTTTATCTGCTGGCAAATTACGTATGTTCGTATGTAATTTACCTGAGTTTTACTTGGACTGCAATGATTTTGTATAGGTAAAGATAAATGTTCAGATACATTTTATGTGTTTTATAAGCTTGTTTTTAGATTTTAGTCAGGTTTTTATTGTATCCTTTGCATATGAGCATCTAGGTTGTAGATTGCTACATGCAGGATCACTGTTGCCAACTAGCTTATTCAAATTTATAATCAGCAGGTCCATCTAAAATCCTCAGCTGTTTGAATGAAAACTAGTCTGAATGAAAGTATGTTCACAAGGAAAAAACTGTCCTACTACTTATAAAAAGACTGCACAGTCAGCATCCCATTTAGGTGAATTGGATCATTTGCACCTTTTCTCCCACCTGCTGTTTCGGTCTCTGTGACAACAAAACGTTTTTTGATAGACTGCTTCAACAAAAAGCAAACAGTAAGTATTTAAGTGTACTTATGTTTGGCCAATGGATTTTGAAAGCACATTCAATGACATACAAAAGGTAAGACCACAGGGGCTGTATGATGCTGGTGGGCAGAGTGGTGATCAATTCACATCTGAGCTCAGACATGAGAACTGGGAGACACCCTTTTCATGGACACCAAGTAAAAAAAAAAGCATCCACATGTCTGGGAGATGCATGAATCCATTTGAAGGTCCTCCACTATTCACTTTTGGATTTTTTAGGTGAACACACTTTATTTCAAAGAAGCAAATTCAGGCAGTTTTTGTTTGCTCCTCCTACCCCCTGGTCATCCACTCCTTCAGACCTGCCAAGGCCCCCTACCATCACTGCTGAGTCCCGATCACCATACACTGCCCCTTACTGCTGTGCTACCAGGTAACCCAAAATAATCCTTCATTGAATGGGCCCCTATCCATGTGGGAGGCTATCAGGGGAGAATAACTGCCCCAAAAAGCTTCCTGTGTATCCTGAGCATGGCAGAGGTCAGAACGGACACATGTCTGGGGCTTCCAGCTTATGGAGGGACCAGCAGCCATCATTCGGTTGGCCAGTGGGTGTTTTCCCATTTTCTTGGGAGCGTGACAGGCCACATGATGTCAAGGCACAAGACGACATCCACCACGCTCCCTCCCGCAGTGAGGGCTGATGTTTAGTCATGCCTCTGGCCTCCACCAGGGGGCAGCAAATGCTGAGCTGTGAACCCACCCTCCTTCCCAGAAGAAGGTGAGTGGTTGTTGGACACTCAAGATTTCACCCACCAGCTGCCCCTCCAACACCCAAGCCTGTTCCCTAACCCTGGTCAGTGCTGTCACAGGCAGAAATCCAATTCAGGCAGTTAAATTATAGATAGGAAAAAACAAAGGTAGTCCACCTTAGCGATGATGGTTCAGATTAATTCACATCTGAGTTCTAATAAGCAAAGAGACCAAGTCATTTGTAACTTGTGCATGTGGGGTGTGGGTGCTGAAGAAAGGAGATCATAGTGCTGTCACTACTGCCATCACCCCTGAGGGGTGTAGACTGCATTGTTGCTACTGTCATCACACCTAAGGAGTGGGGGCTGTAGTGCTTCTGCGATCACCACTGGTGGATGGGGAATGTAGTATTGCTGTCATCACACCTAGGGGATGAGGGCCGCAGTGCTGCTGCTTCTGTTGCACCTGAAGGAGGGAGGGAGGTCATAGTGCTGTTGCTGCTGCCATCACACCAGAGGGATGGGACCATAGTGCTACTTTCATCACACCTTAGGGATGGGGACTGTGGTTCTGCTGCTGCCATTACATCTTATACCTAAAATAACTTTAAATTGGTACAAGGATGGAAGGATGTGCAATAGTGGAGGTCAAAATTGCTAAAATGCATGTTAGCAGAGTTAAAAATTGTTAAATAAAGTACACAGAACCAAATACTGGTAAAACCGGATTTTGGCTTAGCAGACACTGGTGACAATACCATTTCTTACAATGTGCAAAATGGAATATGCCCTTTCTCAATCCCGGTAAACCAGAGTTCCTGGCCATGCTCCTTCTGTGATTCCTTACACTTTTTGAATGCAGCTTTTTGCTCCTTACCTTCCCTGACACCTCTTTTGAGAACCATAGTGTTTTTTTATTCCACTTTTTTTCTTTATTTGTTTCACACAAAGGCTTGTTGCCTCCATGATGGCAGTTTTGATTTTTCTCCATTGTTCTTCCACCCCTCCTTTCTGGCTATTTGCTAATGCATTCCTCAGGTATTCACCCATTATGCCAAAGTCAGCTCTTCTAAAGTCCGGTATCCTTGTCTTTGTATGGCTTGTCTCCATGGTTGGGTTTATTGTGAAGCACACTGTGCAGTGGTCATTTGTTCCCAGATGTCTACTGACTTCTAAATTTGTGATCCTCTCTCCATTTGAGAGTACCAGGTCTAATATTGCTCCCTCCTAAGTGGGTTCCACCACTATCTGTCTAAGGCATGCCCCCTGTAGGGCATCAAGAATAACCCTGCTCTTGGATGTGGCTGGAGTCCATGTCATCCAGTTAACATCTGGAATATTCAGGTCCCCCACCAACAGTATCTCCCCTTTTTCAGCCATTTTGAGAATGTCCTCTATCATTTTCTTGTCCATTTCTTCCCCTTGAGACAGGGGTCTGTATACAACCCCTGTGCGGATTGTGATGCCATTCCCTGTCTCCAAGGTGACCCAGAGTGCCTCTTATCCTCCCACTTTACTTTTTAGTTCTGTAGCTTTGATCCCTTCTCTTATGTAGAGAGCTACTCCAACTCCTCTTTTACCCTCCATGTCCCTTCTGTAGATTGTGTACCCTGGTATGTTGACATCCCAGTCATGGTTCTCCATGTACCATGTTTCTGTGACTGCCACAATATCCAAGTGTTCCTCTTCCATCAGGGAACTAGCTCAGGAAGATTGTTTCCCATACTACGGACATTGGTACTCATTGCCCTCCATTTAATGTTGGCTTTATCCTTTTTTAGCCCATCCCTGCTATTATTGCCCTTGTCTATTTTTCCATTTACCCCTGTCCTGCCCTCTGTCAAGCTCTGTACCTCAGTGTTTACCCTACTACCTGCCATGTTTTGTGGGGGGAGGCTTGAACTTTCCTGCTTCCTATCAACACCTCCCCCCTTGGCTAGTTTAAAAGCTCGCCAAGGAAGCATTTAAATCTGTCACCTAGGAGCTTGTTTCCCTTCCTGGACAGATGCACACCATCATGCCAGTATAGACCTTCATCTCTCCAGGTGAACCCCCAGTCTGCAATGAAGCCAAAGCCTTGTGCTCTGCACCAGTTTTGCAACCATTCATTAAACTTCATGGTGTGCAGTACCCTAGCCTCACCCCTGCCATAGACTGGCAGCACCTCTGAGAAGGTTACCGAGCTTGCTACCTGTCTGAGGCCCCTCCCCAACTCCACAAATTCATCCTGCACTGCACTGATCTCATACCTAGTTAGGTCATTTGTCCCAAGGTGGACAATGATATGTAGTTCCCTCTTCTGTGATGCTGCTTCTGCAATCCTGAGATTTGCTTCCTGTCCCTCCAAGCCATGGCACCAGGCAGGCACCTTACTTCCCTCTCCTCTCCTTTCCCCAGGTCTACACCCCCTAACAATTGAGTCCCCTATCAGAAGCTGTTTCCTTTCTCTGTGGTGTCCCTTGCCACCCTTTTGTGCGTCTTCCTTGTGGTTGTTCCCAGCATTCTTCTTGGTCTCCACTGAGGGTGTCATCATAGAGGAAACTTGATTTGCCAGACTGACATATGATTTGTGTAGAGGTACAACTAGAGGGCTACGCCTCTGTTCCACCACCCTCAAACTCCCAGAACCCACTGTGGTCCAACTGCTCTTCACACTTGGCAACCTCTGAGGCAGTGGTTGTGGAACTGGTGTTCTTTGGGTGGGGGAGGCCTCCTTAATCCTTGCCAGTTCAGCTTGGAGGTGGGCAACCTCCTCCCTCAGAGCTGACAGTTGCCTGCAAATAGGGCAGCAACGCAGGTTCCAGAATGTCTCCCAGAAAACTGCTGCCCCACAGCCAGTGCATTGCACCACTCCCCACATGTCCCTCTCCCTTATAATATACAATGAGTAATATATAAAATACCTCTTTTTTTTTTTTGGTGTGTACTTACCCTTTATGCACTGTGTTGGATTATTAAGAATATGACAGTTCTGCACCAAGACCTTTTGAGGAAGTGATGTCAGAACCTTGGCTATAAAGGAAATGCCATGCCTGGGGTGGGCAGGGTGAGGGGAAGGGTGGATGGATGGGTGGGTAGGCCACAACCACTGGTGCCTGTTAGAAACAATCAAATACACCACTGCTCCACCACCCTGGTGAGTGCTACCCTTTATAGTAATTCAACCAACACCATAATTTACTAGACCACTGCTCCAACACAAACCACTCTACTGAGTCCAGGGATAAAAACGAACTCACTCCTCAGCCAGCAGGACACTTCTAAAATGCTGCACAAATATCCTTCCAAATCCTAGGTCTCAAACACAGGAATCAAGCAACTTCAGTTGTTTTTCACTCCCTCTGGTTATAAAATTACAACACTTTAATGGAATCCTGTAATTCTCTTCTTAATGCCAATAAAAAAAAATGAAACTTTCTGTAGAAAGCGTAGCTTACCTTCCTAGCAAGTCCCCAACAGTATTATGTCTTACCAGGTTCCCAGTGGAAACACTGAAGAAAGACATTGATAATTTTTCGGACCTCAATAACCTGAAAGACACCAGCTGGGCCACAACATGGGAGGCTTTCAATGTACCTTGAGAGGTAAAATTATTGCCTTACGTATTTACCAAAAAAAGGGGGAAAGTGAGGGAAAAACTACAACAGGAAATAATACAGTTAAAAGCTAAATTGGCAACAGAAAACACAGACAAGGCATAGGACAAGTGGGGAGCAGCAAAACATAGATACAGTGAGAATGTAAAGGAACTTGCAAAATTTTTCTATGAAAAGGCAATGGCGAACTAAAAGCCACAAAGGTGCTGGCACACCCTGTAAACAAGAACAGAGAAGAACAGCCTCAAGGGGATGAGAACCAGAGAGCAAGAGATTGCAACAATGGACCCACCAAAGTAAATGCACAATTTGCAGAGTTTTACCAGAGACTGTACATGACAGAAAGCTCCTGCTTTCTCACGGATATACGAAATGTCATTGTTCAAGCCCAGCTACTGGACAGATCAGAAGATCAGTGACAACGTACAAAAGTGCTCCTGCAAGTGACTAGAGATGTACAAAACTGGAAAGTTTCCCCTAGCAAAATATTTTGTGTAATTTTTGCATTACGCAAAATTTTTCACCTGGGTAAAACATCATTTCGCTTCTGATGGCGGTTTTGAGTAATGTGAAATTTCACCAAATTTTGCTAAATTGTGCCTGCAAAATTGCAATGCATTGTGGGAAAATAGCTGAAATATAATGTGCAGGTTGTTTCCTGCACAGTATATTGTCTGTTGAGTTGGAGATCAGTTCAGTGTGGTGCATCACGGTCAATAAACCATTCACAAACCTCTTTATTAGTGATTTTTGAGTTAATTGCTCCCAAAATCTCAATTTAGTTTCTAGTGCTGCTAGTGAAAATTTTTTGTTTTGGTACCTTTGGATAATACTTAGTTAAACTTATGTAGTGATTTTAGTTTTCCCTGTGTCTGTGTCTGTGTCTGTGAGGGAGTAGAGAGGGGGAGGGTTGATCGTGTGGTGTGTGTGTGTGTGTGTGTGTGTGTGTGTGTGTATGTGTATGTGAAAGCAGAGCAGGCTAGTTTCTAATATTTGACAGATTTCTCACAACCTGTGAGTGAGATTCTGTAATTTCTTTTAAGCCTTAATATTTTTGTTGGTATGCTAATTATTTGTTATATTTTTCTTACATTTTAAACTGTGCAGAAAACAACAGATTTGCATCCTGGTTATGTAAGTGAACCATCTAACAGCATGACGGAGACCTGATTTCTGCCTGAATTTACTGTAACATTTTTTGGGAAACATTTCTGGACTTCTGGGCCACGTTAGGCTGTGACAACATCAAGATTAGGCCTGAACCCATTGGTAAACTGTGAGCCAAGCACCATGTTTTAACATACTAACATACTAAATGCCCACAGAATAGGCCTAATGGTCTCTCGTCTGCCTAATTTTCAGCACCTGCACTTAGGGTCAATTTGGTGTCCCCTCCCCTTGGGCTATACTGTCCCCAGTCCCAGATGTTCCACCGGTACTGAGCCTGGTCAGATTTAATCTCCCCCTGTACCTGTCCCATACCCATTTAAACTCATTCACAGTCTCCACCTCTACCAGCTCTCTGGGCAGTGCATTCCATGGCTGCACCACCCTTTCAGTGAAATAACATCTCCTCCTCTCCCCTCTGAGCCTGCCCCCTTTCAGCTTACACCTGTGACCTCTCGTTGCCCCACCCTCCTTCCTTTGGAGCACCCTGACGGGCCTCCTTTATTGATCCCTTTCATGTACTTAAAGACCTCTATCTTGTCCCCCCGTCCCTCCTCTCCTCCAGGGTGTACATGTCAAGCTCCTTGAGCATCTCCTCATAGGTCCTCTCCCCTAGGCCCCAGATCATTTTGGCTGTCCTCCTTTGGACCCTCTCTAGGAGTGTAATGTCCCTTTTTAAATGAGGTCTCCAAAACTGCACACAATACCCGAAGTGTGGCCTAATCAAGCAGTTGTACAGTGGAAGGATCACTTCTGCCTTTCTGGAGGTAATCCCCCAGGTGATGCATCCCATCATCCTATTTTTCCTTTGCTGCTGCCCTCCTACAGGTCTCTGAGTTGTACCACTACCCCCAGGTCCCACTTACCCTCCGTGACTTGAATCATGTCTCCTCCCAGGGAATACCCCTGACCTAGATTTCTGACTCCCAGGTGCAGAACCTTGCACTTCCCCACATTGAATTTTAGTTTCCATTTTCCCGACTACCTTTCCAGAGCCTCCAGGTCCTCCTGCAAGGCCACCTTCCCCTCCTCCTCATCCACCACTGCACCCAGCTTTGAGTCATCTGCAAAGAGACTCATCTCACTCCTGATCCCCCTCCTGATGTCCGAGACATAGGCGTTGAACAGAAATGGCCCCAGCACTGACCCCTGGGGAACACCACTAGTAACCCACCTTGGGGATGAGGCTAACCCTCCAACCACCACCTTCTAAGTACACTCAGAGAGCCAGTTTCCTAACCATCTTAACAACTGTCTCCCTACCCCCATTTCCTTCAGCCTAGCCAGCAGGCCACTATGGGATACCGAATCAAACACCTTGCTAAAGTCCAGAAAGAAGATGTTTTGGTCCAGGTGGAAGGCTTGCAACATATAACAGCATGACTGAGACCTGATTTTTGTCTGAATTTACTATAACATGTTTTGGGAAACATTTCTGTAATTGTGGCCTCCTGGGGCATGTTGGTAGTGCCAGCACCAGATGTGTTACATCTTCATAATGTTGCACACAACAATATGTGATGCAACATCACAGAGCATTATGAAACAGTTTTTTTAAAAGACAAAATACTTGACATTTGTGGATAGGAGGAGGAAACATGTTGAAGAGCAGGGGGCACCTTCAACATAACTTCAACAAAAGATAACATTGACCAACAATTCAGTTGCATTCCCCATATATGGAGTTTGCAAAGGAAAGGCCAGCACCTGTCAAAGACTGTCGGCCATTAGGGCCCTGTGCTGTATTTTTTGAATTCAAATACCTTGTGTGAGTTGCTTCAACTCCAAGTAAGAAGTAATCACCACAAGCACATATGCATAAAGTGCTCTTTCTTTAATACAGTGTGGCACGTAAACAATGTAAAAAATGCTCCCATATAACTAAGATAAAAATACCACAAGGCACCATACTTCATGATACATACAAGGAATGATGGTGCCTTGGGGGAGTGGGCTTTTTTTTTTAACTTACTGTTTATGCCTCCTTCAATCAAGAGCGGCTGCCTCTGGGACCTGAAGCACCTTGCCTGGCCAGGTCTCTGGGAACTGTCAGCCTTCATGAGTCCTCTCCTGCCATCAGCCCCTCAGATTACTCCGAGTGAGGTGAGAGGCATACCCCCAAACCTCCCATCCATCATCCAAGTTGGATGGACTCATGCGACTCCTCCCCGGTCCTGGTCTCGTGATGCTGGGGCCTGTCTCCAGGCATTACTGTGGGTATTTTTCCTGCTTTCTGGTCCCACCCCCTGCAATTGTCAGGACACTAGGAGGTGCCAAGGAGGCAAGTGCTCACAGAGACGGCCCCTCACTCCAGACCCTTGGCCATTGACCACCCCTCCCGATTGTTTCTGCCTCCTCAACTGCACCTTCACCTGTGGTCACCCAGGTGGCGGTATCACAGCAAGGAGTGAAGCCCACCCTCCCCAGAGAGGGAGAGCAGCCCTTTGGGTGCTCAGTCCCTCTCCCCCCTGCCTGCCCTCCAGTTACCCGAGCTCGCTGCCAAACCCGGGTCAGTGGCATCACAAGCAGAAATCCTATCACTGCACCAGCAGGCCAGCTTGGCATGGCCATTTTTAACTTGGTTATTTGGAAGCACTTTTTGCATTGTTTACTTGCCACACTAGAGAATCGAATAAAGAATGAGCACTTCATGAGCATGTGCCATGGTGAGTGCTTCTAACTTGAGCTGAAGCAACTCACACAAGGTATTTGAATTCCAAAAAATACACACTAGTCTGTGCACAAGGCCCAGATGGCCAACAGCAGGAGCCAGCCTTTCATTTGCAAACTCCATGAAGATGGAATGCAACTGCATTACACATCTTTATGTTGTTAAAAGTAATCTTGCAGGCGTAACCAGCTCTAAGAAGTAACACACACCACAAATAATAAGAGAATAAGGTGTTTATTAGGGGAGGGATACATGGACATGGTACAGAATAAGCATAACAAATGACAGGCAGAATCAGAAGGAAAATGGTAATACAACAATGAGCGGGAAGAACTAATAGAAGGAGAAAAAGAAAAGGGACTGAATTCTATGGGGAGCATAAGACAGTAACAAACACTACAGAAATGGTCAAACAAATCATTTTACGTACAAAGTAAAGAAACAAGAGGACTTAAAGAATGGATGTAGATTAAAGAGGACAGAATAGATTTTTTTGTTTTGTTTTAATTTTTTTTATAGGGGGAACATACAAACAATAAAATAGAGGATAGAAAAAGGAAAACAAAAGAGACAAATTAATTTGTGCTGCCACATTAAGTGCCAGTGGGGCTGCCACAGAGTTCAGACAGGATGCCCATGATTTTTTCAACATCACATTGCAGTTTAGAAATCTTTCCCAGGGCATCACTACATTCCTGTCTGAAATCATTTAACTCCTGTCAGAGATGCTGGACTTCAGACAGGACAGCTGATAAGTCTACATGTGTCACTGGCACTGCTAGTGGGGCCAGGGCTGCCAGTGTTGCTGGCTTTGGATGTGGGGAGCCCTGGAGGGGTCCTGATGTTACTGATTGATGCTGTTTTCTGGTACAGTGAACCCAACAAGAATGTTTAACTGGTCCAGCCATGCCTCCTTCCTGCTCACCCCCTTTCAGTGCTCACACCTGCACTGCTCCCCACAGCTGCAGCTGATGCTGCCACCACCTCCCGCAGTTTGAGGTCCCATTGGAGCGGGTAGTTGTGCACCATGTGGCTATGCTGGCTTGTTGTCCTGAAGTGGGAACCACACTTTCTTTGATGTACTTCCTGCCCACATAGATTGCAGGTGACCACTGGGTCACCTACTGATATTGCATCAAAAAAATCCCAGACAGGAGAACTTCAGGGATGACAGGACCATGAGGGGCTGCAGATGATGCCCCAGACATGACTCCTCTGGCTGCTTGGAAGGAGGAATGGTCTCCTGCTGCTGGGGCAGAGGAACAGTATCCTCCTGATGCTGGGGAGGGGTCACTGTCTCCTGCTGCTGTTGCAGTGGAGGGGCCACGGTCACCCACTGCTGCTGGGGTGTGGGCACAGCTTGCTGCTGGGTGCTGGCGCTGGGGCCAAATGTCTCCTGCTGCTGTGGCAGTTCATTTTTAATGGTTAACTGAAATATGCGTACAGGTGCCCCACTGCCTCTACCCTTCTCCATTATGCCCACAAACACCACCAATTCAACCCCCACAAAAAAAGAAACAGAGATAGAGACTCAGAGAGCTGGGTGGGGGGAGGATCACACACACACACACACACACACACACACACACACACACACTCCACAGATACTAAAATATAAAATAGGACAAAGACAAACAAGAAAAGATTTGAAACAAAAAGCACAAATTAAGTAATTTAGGTGTAAAAGTGCACTCTCCAGTCACAGGAAGTATAGATGCTGCCTGCTTCCTTCAGATATATAGCACAGGACATGAACCACTCACTTTCTGACTGCTAGATTCAACCATGTGACCACCAGCAGAGCGAAAAGCCCAATTTCATCTAATTTTGCCTCAAAAGCACAAGGCAAAATTCAAAGCGAAATTGGTGGTGAAATTTAGCTGAAAGGCCATAATTACGCAAAATGTTTCACTGGAGTTGATGTTATTTAATATACAGTATACAGGGGATAAATTGTACGGGAACAATTTGTACAGGGGACTGATTGATGTGGCAGCAAATAGTACGATGTGAGTTGTCAGGGAACACATTGACTGAGACATGTAGCCGTGAAGTCCCCAGCATGAATGGTTATTCATCAGATTTTATATCACATTCAGAAGCAAGCTGGCACCAAGTTTGCTAAATGTATGTAAGAAGTCATCAAACAAGCATCGCTCCCCAGCTTGATGGGAGAGGAACTAATAACACTACTATTAAAATCCATGAAGAAGGAAACAAGGTGCTCAAGGTTTTGTCAAAATCATGCTCCGTAATCTGGATGCCAAGGTGTATGCAAAAGTGCTGGCAACACACCCATACAAAATAAAGCCATGCTTAATTGGGTCCCATCAATCTGGTTTCATGCCTGGGCACCATATAGATGATAACAGAAGAAAAATCCATGGACATGCACCTGGTGTTCTTAAATGCTGGCTACCACATGCCTGTCCATGGATGCAGAGCTGTGTGAACCAGGTAAAAGCCTCTTGCATGCACCTGGCCCAAAATAGTGCATATGCCCTAATGACTGTACTTTTGAGAGTGCTATGATAAAAAGTTACACTGAGGTCTTCATCCCATGTTCAAAGCTGTACTGTACTTCCCAAGCTGGAATCACACTTCAGTGGGTAGTTCTCATATTTAGAATGTCACTTCTTGGCTGGGAGGAGGGTTAACCAAGTGGAGTTCTAATTGTGCAGTTTATTCTTAACGTCCCAGATGATTTTGAATAGCTAAAAATATTAGGTTTAATTTGTCTTTTACAGCCAGTAATTGACAAATGTTAACATTACCAAGGGAGACCTTTTGTTTTGATATGAAACATAAAGTCAGGTACCTTTTGGGACAATAGCAAAAAGGAGTTTCTGGCATGTGGGTGCAGTGAGTGTATGCTGTAAATACACAAATGTTGAGGAGCTATCCTTTTTTACAAATACATTATAAAGATTTTAAAGGTTACAGATTTTTCACAAATTCAGGAAACAACAGGCATCATTGAAAAGAAAATGTATTGACTGGACATTGGTTTAAAATATGAGCTGAACCAGAGGTAGGATGGCTTGTGTGTAATATTTATAAATGAAAAGAATATCTTGGAACATCAGCCGGTCCATCGAATGTTTCTTCAGTGTTGCAGCTTGAAGTATGTACATTTACTGTATTTATTTTAACTGCATACACAGAATGTACACCTGAAAAAAAACCTTAATTAGGTAAAATGGGGCACATGGAAAATTAAAAATAATTTACTATAAATAATGAGAACTTTGTGGTTGTTGCTTTTTTCAAAAGTTGGGCATTTCACAGTTGTCAGCTCCCCACTACCTACAACTTTTTTAACATACACCATTTCAGCAGCAATTTCTGACTGGGTCTAACAGAAGTACAAATATTTAAGTGAGTCAGTTGCATTTTTATTTGTAAAAAGTGAAGCACGTGTGCATACTATAATCTCCAAAATATTATTCACATTTGCATTGCACTACTGAAAATGTTTGGGTTATACAATATTACTACTATCAACCTACCAATATAATGATAATTATTGTTTTTTCTACGACTGTTAAGATGGCTGGAACAAATAATTTGTTCCAGTGTTGCACTGAAGCAGAGAGAATGACCAAACCCATAATACAGGTCTAGACCTAATTTTGGTAGACTAATGTTATTATGCTAACATTAGGAATTTATAAAAATTAGCACTCTTTTTAAAGGGTATGGCCCACGCCTTCTGAGTTTGATGTCCATCATCCTCACTACCCGATTCTTAAATTATACTATGCAACAAAATTTTCTTCTCACATTAAAGGTTTAAATATAAAATTAGAATGCTTTATGAGTCCAAGACAGGCATCTGCTACATGATTATTTCCCATAATATCTTCTGCCACCCATATTACCACTCTTTGATTGTCATCACAGTGGGATCTGAGTGCACTAATGGCTGTAATGGGCACGGGACTTCATTGTGTGGCAAGGACTGTCATTAAACATTTTCTTCAGGAAAGGAGAATAATGGTTGAGGGCTCATACCAGCTACACTGTGCTTCAACTAATGCCCTCTTCTAAGTATAACTTGGGATGATAAGTAGGTATGCTAAACTTGTTATTGTCATAGCACACTTACATTGCACTGTAACGGCAAATAGAGTGTGGGATTATGGGTAGTGGTGGGGAGTCTGAGAAATAATGGCAGGGCAGGTCAACACCTTAGAGTGCTTTCTGTTTTAGTTTAATCTTTAAACATTAGCATGGCATTAGAAAAATGTGCTGCACTGCATAATATGTGACTTGGGTGGTGAGGATGCTTCATGTCTAACTGGAAGGTTAAAAGAGCCTTTCTTTTAAAGAGCTGTTCTACTGCCTAGGATTCATAGTAACTTTCAGAAGTAGTCAGCTATCACTTCTCATATCTGAAGTATGTTGTTTTGTGTTCCTTTTCACTAACTAGAACATTTTCTACCTGACAGTGCCAGGTGTGATGTATTGAACAGCACTCTACCTAGAGACTGAACTAGTCAGTTCTATTCCTCCTTATCCAACATCAGCATTTTGACCTTGCTGACTTTTAACATCATTAGTAACCATAAAGATCCTATCTCATGCTGCTTGTAACTTGTGACACAGGTTACCAGTGACACAGGTTACCAGTCAGGCAGTGGGGTTTGTGATATACTGTAACGATTAGTAACAACACATGTTGATTATGTAGTGGGAGGAATATAACTAGATATATCTACTTCCAGGTTAAACATTGCTTTTCACATCTCCGCCAACACTATTAAGCAGACAACCATCTTATGAGCACAGAAAAAGAAACACTTCAAAAATAAAATAACATGGGACTGCTTTTAAAAATTACTAAAATGTTCTGCCTGCTATTTTTTGGTACTACTGCTCTTAAAGTAACTTCTCTCTCATGTGACTGTAATTATATGCTCCCCATTGGTACTCAACTGTTTGTTATTGTTCTGGGCATCATGCTTTAAATGCACATCTATAATCATCCCACCAGTCAAGTAAAACAGAATACCATCACAAATGAAAAACTGCATTGCACTCACCAACAGGAAGAAGTCATGTCCACAACTCTACACTTAAATGAAGTGCTAGATGATTTTTATTCCTCACAAATGTAAACTTAAAGTGTAAAGAAAGCAATACAGGTGGTGCAGAAATACTGGGGTCATTTTTGAACCACCTGTACTGCTACTTTTTTGCACTTTAATCTTGGGTTTGTGAGGAACAAAGATTATCTAGCACATTATTTAAGTGTGGACCTGACTTCTTATTGGTGAATCCTTTGCAAATTTTCATTTATCACTGTGCTTTGGCTTCTGCACTGGCACCAGGGCTCTGGAGTGCCTTTCTGTGCCTTTCTGTTGGTGCTGTCTGTGTTAAAGTAGAATACCCCCCAACACAGTGCTGCTTCGCTCCACCACTCCTCCTTGCAGGTTCCTAAAAAGTAGTTAGAACAATAAAATCTGTTTCTGGAAGCTGTGATACAGGCATGATTAGTAATTTGTTGTAAACAGGTGGAGGGGAAGAGGGCATAGGCTTTGTCACACATGAGAAATATGTACAACTCAGCATTAAGAAATACACAATCTTCAAATATACATTAGCAAAGACTACCCTTCATAACACTGCTAATGTAAGTAGGCATATTTTCTGAATTGGAAATATCCTGAATCATGTGTGCTTACATGAAGCCTGTGTAACCATCCCTTATTTTTACATCACATCTTGACTTAAAATAGATTGTAAGGTAGTAGTGCGTCTTTAAACATGAAAACATGATCATGGTTTGCATAATGGATACAAATGGAACTTAGGACGATAGGTTATAGCAATCTCAGAGTTAAACTACTGTATATACATTTACCAATTTAAGGCTGTAAGCATACTGACAATTCCAAATCTGCTGCCATTATTTTATTTTATTCTGTTTTTTATATCTTAAAACATTTCCATGTCACTGCGCTATACGGGACAGACCAATACTGTATATTGTTGTATTGATAAGTGTTTTCTAGATCTGTAAGATATGCCTATATAAGACGATGGAAAGCTTGTATCTCGTTCAGTTAAAATTTGATGTTAATGAGTTGGTTTGTTCTGTATCCTTCTTGGCCAGTTGTAGTTACCAAATCAGCCACATGATTAATCTATACTGATATACAGGAGACTGTAGGATTCCAGTTCAGTTAGAAAGCATCATGGAGGTAATACTTTCTTATATAGTAATGAACAACTACACAGCATGTGAGTACTGCCAAGGTACAACATTATAATACATTGATCCCAGGGACATCACAGCCATAAAGCACTCAGGAGTGGAGTAGTATGAGTGCATTAACTAACCTCCATGTGTCACTGGCAGAGTTAGTGGTGTAAAGAGCATACACGTTTCCTGCAGAGCATCACATACTATAGCAGATCTTTCTCGCATCTTCAGGGCTGCCAAAAGGAAATAAAAGACAACCAGACATATTCATTCTCTGGTGAGCTGCACATGGTCATGCAGTATGCGGCAGCAACTGGAAACCAAAAGTGGGCTGATTCTGCTACTAACAATCCCACTATTAAAATTAGTCTTTCCAAGATATGAAATCTTTTAATTTGCAAGTACTAGCGCAATATAAATTGTTTCCTTTAGGGTGGGCCAACTTCTTCTACAACAGTTAATTTAAATGCAATATAAAGTTGGTTTACTTCACTAGAAACCACCAGGCTTCATCATTTTGGTTCATGTGGAAGCTTTCCAAACCAAAGGAGGGAACATTTGGGAAGGTCCAATGGTATGCTGTAATGTCATGCATTAAAATGATGGAATCTTTAAAGAGGTGTTAGCTAAATATAGGAGCAATGGGGACACTGATGTGCTGACACCAGTACATTGAAAGCTTCCAATGTTTATTTTCTAAAATAAGTAGAATTAGTTGCCAGCAAAATTTGGCAGCGAAGCCGTAGGAAAGGAATCTGAAGCAAAAGAATATCAAAGAAATGCTTTATTATAATACTCTGCTTTTGAAGTGAATGTTCCTTAAAATTAGCAAAATAACATGGTTTCCCCTTACAGATTAACCTTTTGTATATATAAGAAAGACATTGTCAAATAAACATCTTTTAAGAAAAAATACCTCAGCACATATACTAACAAAAGTCAGCAAAAATGTCTTTTCAAAAATGATTATTAAACTGTGAACTGTTTATTATATTGCTTTCTACTGCAGCGTTACTTCCCCTGCAACTTTAGTGCACTGGAGAAGAATGACCTCTGCTGGCAGCTGTGAAGTACTGCATGTAACTTTACTGATCATTGCACAGTGAACAGAACCATTGACCTAAGGGTTTCATGAACCCAATTTTTAGGATACCACATGCTGTAGATGGACAGGGTTGCAGATTATTGTTCAATATATTTGACAGGCTTCTTAGAGAAATTGTACTGAAACTATTATTTGGTCATATGCTTGTATGGTCAAACTAGAAAAGGAAAATTAATTAGATATGGAAATTTACAGTCCTGTTTAACAATTGTCTTTTTTTTTTCTCTAGCCAAAATGAGTATTTCAGTACAGTTTCTAATTGTTGTTTTTTTATCAAAGAGGTTTATATATACAGTACATTGTACAAGCGAGTAAAACACAGTTATATACAGTAATAAAATAAACATCAGAACATAGCAGCAAAATACAGTTCACACATGCGTACATACAGCAGAACAATCAGCAAATTGTTATTCCATTTGTACAATAATGTAGATGGAGATTTCATCTCTTAATTTTACTTAACAGCATGAATTAATTTGCCAGTCTTTCAATTATACATTCATCTTCCACCATTATTAGTAAAGTAACAAGATTTCTACAGTATGGATCTATCATATTAATGACAGGACCCAGCCAATGGATCTTCAATTCCTGATCCATTGGTCAAGCAAACAGTACATGACATAAGTTTTCCTCATCTCCTGACTTACAATCACAAGTCCCATCCCCACTGACTAATGTTCTTCTGTGTCATGCTAATACAGTTTTACTTAGGAAAGTTTCAAATCAGTATCTAGAAAACAGTTTCCTTTTCTCAGGGTAAGCCAGGACATCTGAATAGTATCTATATTTATGACTATTGTCATTGGCTACTAACCAGGTGAATACATTTTTTCATTAATTATTTCCAAGTCCCCATAAGCGTTTAGTATATTTATCTTATTAGTAACGTATGTTTTATATTTAATAATTATGACACTAGTTCTTTCATAATAACTCCACAAAATGGCCAACTAATACAAAAACATACAAACATACAAAGAAGCCAGCAAAACATGGCCATTTGGTCTATCTAGTTTGCTCATCTGGCAGGGTCCACAGCTTAAGCTACTGATCCTGCCCCACCTCCCCCAATCATAGGTTTCATAGGTTACATATGAGCTTAGTAGGCCAAGGGCCTATTAGAAGCTTGCTCTTCATGCAAAGAGATATCCTGATATACCTTCCCTTAAGAAATAATCATCTGGACTGGCCTGGTAGTGCCAAGGGTTGAGGCACTGGACACCACACCTTGCACCACACTGGCAATCCGAGTTTAGGAGCGGACTTGGGGCACCAGGGATCGGCAGGGGGAGGAGAGGATTGAGCATCTATAGGACTTCTTTTCTCTCCTCTCCTGGGTGGGTGGGTTAGTGCTCCTTGCCATGCCTGCAGCTCCCAGTAGAGGCTGAAAGAATGCAGTTGACATGGGTATGCATTGGGGTAGGGGAGTGTCGGTAGATATCCAATGGGTGGGTGCAGAAGCACACCCACACTTGATGTCATTGCACGTCTGCATTCCCAGGGGAACCAAACAAAGGAAAATGCCCTGGCACTCGAGAAGAATAAGGTGGGTCCAGTTATTGCCCCCCCCATGCTCACAGCTGGGTCTGCTCCAAGCCTGCCTCCAGATCGCCTCCTCACCTAGGACACTGTTCTAGATTCTAGCTAGAGAACAAGTAGGAGGTAAGGCAGTCCCACCTTGGGGAGCTCAGAACCAGGGTGTTGGGGGTTCGGTGGTAAGGCTGGAGGTAATCCTGGGATGGAGGCATGGTGCAGAGAGACTTCAGGAGGAGTGGGAGTTGGCTGGTCCCCGTGACCACACCGAAAGAGTCCTAAGGGACCAGCATAGGAGGATGAAAACAGTTTAAAAAAAAAAAGAATCACCCAATCTAGTTTTGAAATCTGTCACACTGCTGCTATCAAGCACATCAATAGGAAGACTATTGCAAACAGGGATGACTCTCTGACTATACCAACCAGCTCTTCACTTGGTTGAGCTTCATTTCCATCTGTCCCTGCCATGCCCCTTACTTGCCCCTGGCACAGGGTCATAATGTTGCAGTGTAAAGCACGCAAATGACAGTGAACACAAAACCATGCAAAGCAAAACAATGCTGAAAACACCAACAATACCAGGACTGCACACACCCTTTTGCGAACAGTGGAACTTCGCCCCCACTAGAATTAATATAATTAACTTTGAGGGGGTGTGGACTTCAGGGATGGGGCAAAATGCCGCAGGCAACAAAATTCCATTTTTTAACAAAAAATAATGCCACATCAGTACGGGACCTGAGGAGAATTGAACCACCACCCTAAGTCCCTTGACGTGCCGGGTGCTGGTGTTCTAGCCACTCCACCATGGGAGTGGCTCAACCTGACACTGCCCTGGCAGACTCTCTGACACTTCTGCATTTAACCAGGCAGTGACAGGGGTAGCGGTTATTCCCGATTGCTGTAACACTCCTATCACTGTAGTGCCTGTAGCACTTTCTTTAGCATGGTAATCTATGTGCTGTTTTGACAGCACTATATTGACCAGGTACCCATTCCCAAGGCCACTAGAATTCTGCGGCCACAGAATTTTGCGCAGAACTTGCAATCTATCGCAGAACTTCTGCGGTGCCACAGAATTCACTCTGCTTGGTGATTTTTGATTAATATTTCTGTTTATACATAGAATCTGGTTCCCTTTCCCTCTTTTTATATCCAAAACCCCCTATATGTTAAGAATGTGATGTTGTCATTGCTATAACATCATACATTAGCTAATGAAATGACTGCATTCTGTAACAGAAATGAACAGTCACTTATCTACCACAGCTCCCATTGCCAGAGACGGTGGCACAGCACATCATGCATGGTTATATTTGCTCAACCTGCACTATAGCCTAATACAATTTTCAGTCTTACATTGTTGCACTAGGGCTAACTTAAACAAAACCTTGCCAATAGCACAGACCTGTTAATTCCATACCTCACTTTGTACAAACCTATTTGTGCCTTTAAGGTATAGAGACACTATCTGAAATGAATAACTGGCAAAATGAATTTAACTGTCTAAATTTTTAAGAAAAATAAAGTAATTATGCCCAGAAAAGTGAAATATAATAATGTGTAGACCTGTTGAAAGAAAAGACCTGTTAAATAAATTGCACTCTACACATTTTTGCCAGGGTTATTGATCACACATTGTCATTGGTTGACAGAATCACCTAAAAGTTATTGAGAAATGTTGTGTGCAGGGACAGCTGTTGGGCCAGAGGGTAGCATGCTGTGTTTTTGTCCTGGCAACTCAGGTTCAGTACAGAGATTAGCTCTGGAAGCTGGCTGGGCAGCACAAGGATTGGTGGAACACATCACTGCTCGGAGCCTGGGAAGGTATGGTGCAGTGTTCTGTCACATGGTGGACACATTGTGATGGGCCAGAGAGCTGTATCTCACAATTGAATCACATACATGTCATGGCTTGATGGTGTTACGCAGTATGGTGATTTAGGACAAGCAGGGCATTGTAAATTTCATTCGGTGAGACCAGATGGAAGGAGAAGGAGGAAGAGAGACTGGTAGCTTGGGCTGAGGAAGTTTGAGGGAGAGAATTTGAGGGGAATGTGGGAGAGAGGACAAAAATGATGAGGTACAGTTAGTGAAAAATTAGTTGAATTCTGAGGCCACTGCGAGGGGTGCCATCACTGCAGTATCACTTATGCTTAGAGCAGGGGTGGGGGCTGTGAAGGAGGGGTGAACAGCGATTTGACCACCTTCCAGAATTTAGTCGGGTGATTAAGATTTGAGTGGAAGTTGGCTTTGAAGTAGTTACCTTTAGCCAGTCGGAGAGGCCTTGTGCATGCCTTTCATAATGTGTGGTACTTTACGTAAGCCACATGTGAGCCCATGGCTTTGATAGACTTCCAGCCTTGGTACCTGGTTCTGAGATGCGCCATGATGTCGGCCGTGACCCAAGGCAGATGGGTGCTTCTCACCCGAGTCCGACTTGAGTGGGGCATAGAAGTCCCAGGTGGTGAGAAACCTGGATTTGAAGTATTTCAGGGTGGAATTGATAGAAGTAGCCTGGGGGATGAAGACCAGTCAGTGTTAGCCAGGTCATTTAGGAGAAAGGCGAGGTCCAGGGTTTTTGTAGGAGCGGGTCAGTTGGGTCCTGGGGGGAGGTGTCTTTGGTCTAAAGACCTTCCTTACCGAGTAGATCTTGTGGTGATCACTTATGGAGTCCAGTAAGAGGCCTGGGGCAAGTATCTGGTGTGGGTGGGAGGTAAGAGACCAGTCTAGGACAGAATGGTTCTTTGATTTTATGTTTAGGCACATTGAGTCAGTGATCATTTGGGATAGGTTCAGCAAGGCCACCAGATTACGAAGCTTGGAGCTACCACTGGATAGCCAATTCCAGTTGAAGTCTCCAAGGACATGGAGCTCACCCCCGTTGCTTGAGTTTTTAGTAATCCCAGATGATCCAAGACGGAGGTCATGGGGGAGACAGGTGGACAGTAGCATCTGGCTACAAATAATGGGATTGTGTGAGGGAGGGCAAGTTTTATCATCAGAGCATCGATTGACTGTAAGGGCAAGGATAACAAGAAGTGAACCACAGGGAGGATGCAATTTACATAGCTATGTCTCCACCCCTTTTACTGCCTGGGTGGTCATGACAGATGTCTATGTAGCCAGGGATAGAGATTTCGGCATCCTGGATATGTGGCTTTAGCCAGGTCTCTGAAATAACCAGAATGTCAGGTTTTATAGATAGGACAATTGGTTGCAGGAGGGTTACTTTGTGTGGTAGGCTGTAGATATTTAGGTGAGCTATATTTAGGCCCCTCAGGAGTTGGAAAGGGGGGATTGACCCAGGGTTTGGCTCAATGTCACCAGTGATTAGAAAAAGTAAGGTTAGCATTTTCTTGGTTCATTTGAAGGTCCACTGAAACTTGCGGGTGGACATATGTGGTCGAAAGGTATATGGTGAGGTAACAGGGGCTGGGGAATTTCAGGGCAGAGAACCCAATGTGGAAATTGGGTGGCAGGATTGACGGGCCGACTGTCCATTTACTAAGTTGGACCACTGGAAAGGGCCCGAAGGCAGGGGATGTTGGAGCTGGCGTGAGGTCAGAAAAGGTGCAAGTTTCCAGGTGATTTGCCTGCATCTCTGGGAAGGAGGATGGGGGGGGGAGGGATGCCAATCGGACCAGAACTGAGATGAAGGAGCGGTAGCGAGGCAGCATGGTTAGACCAAACTGACAGGGTAGGACAGGGAGTGAGAGCCCTTTAGTGGTGGGAAATGATTAGCTGCAGAGGGGAAAGTGGGCTGATAGGCTCTGGGCAACAAGTGGGCTACACTATATACTAAGGAGTTGACCAAGGGTGGTGCTGGTGGCAGGGGTCTCCAGTGCGGTGGTTGCAATTTTATATCAGGCGTGTTGTTTCCGTCTTGTACCTGCTTCAGTTTCACAGCTCACTGTCTGGCTTTGGAGTGGGCAGGTGTTCGAGTGGCCCTTGCAATCACCTAAGTCCCTGGGGAGAGCTGCAGAGAGATTCAGAGGAGAGAAAGGTTAAATACAGGTAGGGTAAGCAGGACTATCTCTGGGAGAAGTGTACAAGTAGTCGTGGCAGGTCCACAAAGAGCAAGGGGCCAGAAGAGATTTGATTTCGGCTAACAGTAATTGCATTAGACTGGTTCTCTAAATTGAAATTTGTATGCTGGGCTACTCAGTCTTTGCAAACATAAACTGCACACCTAGATGTAGTTGCAGAATTAAGCAATAATGCATGACAGGGTGTGTGTTGTGCTGGGATAACGTCACACCTGGGGTGATTAGGCATGAGGCCACAGGCTGAGTGTGACTAATCACCCCAGAAGTGACGTTATCCCAGCACAACACACACCCTGGAGTGCATTATTGCTATTCTACAATGGATTGTTTGTTTTTAAAACAATAAAATAGAAAAAATGATGTTTTTATGTTTTTTTTTCATTTTATTTTTTCATGTGTGGAGGTATATGTTTTCAGAAAAAAGGCCACAGTTTGACCACTTGATGGTGCTGGCTGTATGTTCTGCATTGTATTTGCCTGCCAGGTTACCCTTGCTATACTGCTGTTTCTGTTAGGAGACATAGGTCTGATGGTGTCACAAAGTATGGGTTAAAATATGCTGCCTTTTTTTTTCTGGTTGTTTATTTAGTTTTTAATTTTAAATGGAGAGGCAGATGGTATAACTGGCAAGGCACTGTGTTGACTGAGCCACCGAGGTTAGCTGACAAGCCGACTTGTAGCGGCTGCCACTGGGTTGTTGCGAAGAAAAAAGGCGAAGCAGAGGTATGGCTTTGTTTTAAGTCTATTGCCTTTCTTTGAAAAGTGTTTTTTATTTTTGTTTGGGAGTACGAGTGTGCGAGGGTGAAGGAGCAGAAATCCCGTATGATCGTGCGTTAGGTTATCCATACTTCCGGAAGTTACGGGAGTAAGAAGGCATGGTTTTGTTTTCTGCTGGAGGTATTTATATTTTTAGACATAGCGAGGAGAGCAGAAGAGAAAGATGAGTGTGAAATTCTTGGAGGTGCTGGGAGCGAAGCAAGTAAGGTCAGGTGCTGAGCGGGAGTTGGACTGTCAAGTAATCGTGGCTGTGGAATGATTTCTTTCATTTTAATTTTTTACATTTAATGCGGTTGTTTCTGTGCTGGGACTAGAGCCATGATGTTGTGCTGGGATAACATCACGGCTCCAGTCCCAGACTGGCCAATCAAATTCTAGGATTATTTCATGCATTGTATAATTTTTAGCAGTCTGCAAATCCAAGCGTACTGAGTTAAATCTGCTCACTGAAAGCTATGCCAAGTTCAGCAGAGTATTTTAATTTTTTTCAATTAAAGCAACTGCAGCAAGTCTGGGTTGTGCCTGGGTGAGTGAGCTAAATCTCGGATTCAAATCACTAGGAGTCTGCTAGCAGAAAATTAGACTGCTTTAAATCAGTCATGAGCATGAAGTAAAACCCATTATTTTGAAGAAAATGACTTAAAGCTCACTAAATAAACTAGATAAAAACCCCAGAAAAACAGAAAAAGCAGTTAAAATAATCTATCAGTATTGCCCTGCTGACACTTATTAAACTAGCTGTCAGTAGAAATTAAACAAAAGAAAAATCCAGTTTGAAAATTATTTTGGCTCCAAAAAGTTCAAAGACTCACACTCCAATGCAGAGGTTGCAAGATTCAATTTTAAATTGGGTGCGCTGTCTCCATCTTGAACCTGCTTCAGTGTCACAGCTCATTGTTAGGCTCGGGGGAGGGCAGGCATCCGAGTGGCCCTCCGAATACCTATGTCCCTGGGGAGAGCTGTTTCGGTGTCACAGCTCACTGTCTGGTTCGGGGGAGGGCAGGCATCCAAGTGGCCCTCTTGACTACCTAAGCCACTTGGTTTCCTGTGACTCAATAGGGCAGACAGGATGACTTGATCCCAAACAGATTACTTGTGCCACCATTTACTTTTATTTAAGATGTAAAGGGTATTGTTCTTGAGTTGTGCTGCTGCAAGGGTCATCAAGAGTACAGTGGGTGCTGGGTTTTGTAGCACCGGGTTTGCCCAGCTCTCACCTCCACTCAGGGCTGCAGCTATGAATTTTGGGATCCCAGACAAGTCACTTGAAATGGGCCCTTGTTTCCCAAACCAGTTATTGCCAGGGGTAATGCCAGCTTCTCAGGTGGGCCCCTCCTGAGCTCAGGGGCCCGGACAACATCCCCACTTTCCCCCCATTACTGTGTGCCTGCCTCCACCACACCACCAGCAGACAGACACAGATGGACCCTGGCAGCAGAGACCAGCGGTTTACAGCTCTGCTCTCAGTCAATGCAACCAGCATCCGCTAGCAGCTGCAAGATGGTGCTGGTCTGTGGATCATGGCCTTCTTATTCCCCCCCAGTGCTAGGAAATGCCACATAAGATTTTCAAGCACATCCATGGACTACTAGTTCATGAAACACAACTTGATGTCAAAGGAAAAGGCTTTGGAACAATTTCATTGTCCTCCCTTGCTGTAACCCACCCTTCCTGAAGTAATTAAAAACATAATAATAAATCACTGTAATGGGACTCCTCCCAACCCTTGTCACTTTAGAAACTTCTGCTTAACAACAGAATGTCACTGACACACACTGCCACAGTCAGTGTAAGCCATGAACCTTTGTTTCCTTATTGCCTCACTGCATGTGCTTGCTTTGCTCACTGTAATTTTATTTTAAGGATTCATTATAGTAAAACTGCAGACAGCATGAGCAGTGAGTGAGTCAATAAGACATTTGTAACAGTTAATTAAATTACTAAATGTACTTAATCTCGGTGGTGGTTTGGGGGGGGCAATAGCCCTCTTAGCCCCACCCCCTCATTGTGCTCCTGTTGCTTTTGTTGAAGTTATAACTTCTATCTGTTTATTTCACCAGTAGGAAAGTAGTCAGCCCTCTATCACTAACTATAATTAAAGAATGGTAAAGAGAAAAAGTATAAAATACAACAACCAATGTATCACAAAACAAAATATTTAAACCAAGCGTAAATACCTTTCACCCTGCTCTATGTATCCCTATTAGCAGTAGTATTCCCTATTATGTTTAACATTGGATCGTTTCCTATAGACCATGTTTAGTGTTGTATCTCTATGGGGTGACCCCAGCCAGGTTATTTCACTACTTACATTTGGTGGTCCTATGTATACTGTTCTAGTCTTATAATAAAGTTTTAATAAAAAAAAGTGTTCATGCCCCTAAAATACTCCTTAGTGGCACTCAAACGCTCAAATATATCTTATAAAACGTGCACTACAAACTGTTGCAATTTGTGATATGTATGTATTATATGTACCTCAGAACAGTATATTTTTATAGCAAAATTAAATTTAGCATAAATAAAACTCACTTTTTGCTTGATGCTAAAACTTCTTTGGCCCGATTCTAAAAGGTGCTATGCCTGGTGCAAGGCTAGTTACACTGAACCTGATGGTGCCACTTGCAATTTACGCCAGGCATAATGCCAGTTGGTATTCCAAAAGGTGCCTTGTGCAATGCAAAATGCAGGTTGCACCAGGCGTGGGTTATGGCACCCACTACACCTGCAACCCATAGTGGCATGCACCATGAACACCATTCCAAGAGCTGCATTGGCACAGCGGATTTAGACTAGCAGGAAGATAGTCTAAGGGGCATCCATCCATGCCAATTGATGGATGCCCACTCTGCTGCACTGCAGCATGCATGTGGCCTGAATCCCCATCCCCCGACACAGCCATTCCCCCCACCCCACTGAGTGATGGGGATCCCGGGGTCCATAACCCGTGGTGCCCCCGAACGCCAGTGCCACCTGGTCACCCCCCAATGCCCCCTGGTGCATGAGGTGGAGTTCTGGAGCAGGGGCACAGGGGGGCAGTTGTATGTGTGGCGCAACTTGCAGCACCCAGGCTCGGTGCACCATGCATTTGGTGCTAGCCTGTGGCTGCTGCAAGTCGTGGGTGTAAGTGCCGGGGACCCTGCCTGTTCTGTAATATGGCACAACTCGCATACGCCCGCGAGTTGCGACATTTCTCCTGGAATCTGCCCCCTTGTTTTCTCTTTTAGTGCTGCTTTAGCTGTAGCCAACACCAGAGATCGTTTTAACTTTGGTAACAAAACAAAACAAAATCGAATAAAACTGGAGCTTTCCCATTGCCGCAGGAAAAGTGCATCGTGTGGATACCAGAATGTTACAGGCTTCCAGTTTCAAAACTGAGAAAACAACAAGTTTTCTCCAGAATCAAGAACAAGCATTTTTCAATGCTGAATGTTTGATGCTTGTTAAACATTTTTTTTTATTCACAAAGTGTAGTGAGGAAGAAATAATGTGACCTCAAGTCTAACCATGCGAGACTGTACACTAGCTCAGTAATTAGAGCACCGGGCTGGTATTCTAGGAACTGGGTTCAATTCCTATTAGGTAACATTAGTTCTCTTTCACTACAATTTGTGTATAACTATTGTGAAACAGTTAACTAGAACATATGCAAGTTTAAATAATCAAATCTTCCAGTTAAGAAGATGCATAAATTCAAAGAATACATAAAAAAAGCAGAGCCCTCTCCAAGCTTCTTGACTATACATTCAATAAATTTTACAGCCATTAGTTCACATGACAGCTGGTCCCTGGCAAGGTTACTATACTGCATCCTGTGTTAACAAATACCTCCTCTAGGGTGATTCCTAACTTCCTGAGTGCACGGTCTTTCTCGTCCTGGTCATCACTTGTAGACACTGCATGATGGCAAGATCAGAAAAGGCTGGGAGCAGGGTATGAAAAGGATTAAATCTGAAAGGCATGGTGATCAAATATTTACATAATGCAGTAAACTGAATCAAAGTTGTGTACTAATATCAATGAGTGCATTTTGCAATATAATCCCACAGCCGATTAATAGTTCAGGTTTCAAACTGATTAAACTGTACTTATGCATTCTACAATTACACATCTACCTTATAAAAATGGTCAGTATCCATGAGAATAAGTGCAGCTAAAGCTACTGATCTAAACAGCATCTAGTCACATAAACAAATCAAATGTATAGAGGCAGGTCCTACAAATACAAAGGTGTTGGCCTACACGCACAATGATATTCACTATTTATGATTTTGACACTGTCTTGTTCAAAATGATTGTGGAGAGGGAGGACTACAAGCTCTCACATTATGATCATCATTGCACTGACAGTGCTTTGCAGGGGAAGTGATGTGTGTCATCAAGTGATTGCTGCTCTGTGCATCGCTTGTCCATCTCCAGCTGAAATCACGATCTTATTTGGTGAGATACTGTACATAATACCTACTTTCTGTCAGTTCATATTAAGCCTACCAAAACTAAACAAACAAAAAAAAAATTGCCACAGACAACATGTTATATTTCAATTCCACGACAGGAGCTGACTTCCCAATAGAAACTAGTAAAGTTGGCAAAGTGACAGGTTGTACTCCTCCTGCTCCATAATTATTTTGATAAAGATAGTTTAAAAGGCTAAATTAGTATCTAATGTTAAGTATTTTGAAGCTAACACTTTTGTGTCTGTATGACCTGGTACTATTCGTAAAGGCTGTGCCTGTTGTTCAATGGGTGGAGCAACAATGTCACTCCTCCATCAGGTCTTAAAAGGCCACTCCTCCTGGACTGTTCCAGGATTCATTTCTTTGTTGTGGCCTGAGGTGCAAACCTCTCTTAGTTTAGGCTGTTGTCACATTCCTGCTGCGTCTCCAGATGCTGGTCCCCTCCTTATGTCTGCCGCTCATTCTGCAGCTGTGTTCCTCTGCATCCTCATCTCCTGGCTTTTCTCCACCACCCCCCCCCCCCACTCTTTCACTGGCCTCCGATTTCCTGCTTCCCTCCCTCTGGCTGATTCTCCCCTTCTACTGTCTGAAGCTGTTCCTCATTTTTGTTCTCTATGTCTTCCTAGTCTCTGCCATTGCTGCTCTCTGCTCCTTCAAGTGACTATGCTCCCTTCCTGCGCAGTGCCCGTGCTTACATTCCCAGAACTCAGACAAGCCATACCTTGATTTCCACATCCTTCAGACTTCTGGCTGCCGCTCCGTTTGCACTGCTGGCACTCTGAGTGTGATGTCACCGGCTGGCTCAGCTCCACCACCTGATTCCATCTCCACATCGACGTCCAGTGCCTCTGCTTTTCCATACAGCCACTCATGCTGTAATTTTTTTCACCTCCTGTCTGCTGGCGTCATTCCTCATTCCATCCTTCTTCCCTGCACCTCAGATTTCCATTTGCCGCAGCATCCCCCCATATTTCACACTTCCTTTTGTTTGCTCTGATTTCTTTTGGGGTTCCTGCCCATTCCCTCTCCTGCAACTCCCATTCCTTCTTCCTACCCTGTCAGGGAAGTACCACGGCCATAGCCAAAAAGCCTAGGCTTTCCTTTGGATTTACCATTTGCACATATTTTCCTTACTTTTCCTGGCCTTGGTTGTCAATGTGCTCATTCAGTATGTCTCTGTTTTTGTTCCTTAAGTTTTTCAATTCCTGGCTACTCCCCTGCCTGTATCCATGTGAGGCCCATTATTCCTCAACCTTGTTTTCTCTACCAGCCACCAGTGCTGCACATTCTGACATTGCATTCCTCTCGTTGCAGACCAGTGTTATTGCTTTCATCCCTGTCCCCTCAAATGTAGTGTGGCTTGGACTCTTACTTGCCATGAACATCGCTGAGCACTTCATCTTCTGGGGCCTGTGTAATATGGGTCTAGTTTCAATGCACCATTGCTCATCTGGTATTATTCTTCCACTGCAACTGTCGTTTCACCATTTTTACTCCCCTCGTTTCTCAGCTGCTTGGTGTCACAGTTAGTGGTGGGCAAAGTGGCAAAAATTCACTACATGGAGTAATCCACAAATTTTACCCATTTCACGTAGCGAAATTTCTCCTTCAGAACGGCAACATTTCACCTTGTAAGGTGAAATTTCGCTTTCCAAGGTGAAAGCTTGCCTTCCAAGGTGAAATGTCACCTTCTGCAGGCAAAATTTCGCATTCTGCAGGCAAAATTTCACCTTGGCAAATCAGGCCATACTAGGAGTAATTAGCGGATTACTCCACGTGGTGAAATTGGCCACTTCACTGCCACTTCGCCGGCAACTTTTAAATTTGCTGCATCTCTAGTCATGGTGCCTAGTTTGTGGCTACATTATTTTTCCCATGCTGGGGGACTGGGCTGCCACAGCAAGCACTGTGGCTCTGAGCTCTGTGTCTCTGTTCTCCTGGCACTACTGCATTCTGCCTCTCAGTCCATTCATCCAACCCTCGCCTCTTCTCCATCCTCGTCCCATGCTTTCTTTTTGGGGGTGTTTCCCTATTCTGCCCCATGTCTGACCCCATTCATCTCAAACCTCATCCTTCCTATGTGACTTCGCAGTTACTCCTACCTATCGTCATCTGTAGTTTTACTGTACTGGCCTTCAAGGTCTCATTTCATAATTGTACATCATCCATGTCATTACTCACCTTACACTGTTCAGGCCTTCAAGGCTTCTCTCCATTATTGTACATCATCCATTTCATACCTCACCTTAACCATTCTGTCCTTCAAGGCTTCTCTCCCATCATCGTACATCGTACATTCAATATTTTGCCTTACTTGTGCCGGCCTTCTAGGCTTCATTTCATAATTATACATCATCCATTTCATTCCTCACCTTAAACCATTCAAGCCTTCAAGGCTTCTCTCCATCAACGTACATGGTCCATTTCATATTTCACTTTAACCATACTGGCCTTCTACGCCTCATTTCGTAATCATGTATCGTCCATTTCATTCCTCACCTTAAACCGTTCAAGCCTTCAAGGCTTCTCTCCTTCATTGTACATTGTCCATTTCATACTGCAGCTTAACCATTCCATCCTTCAAGGCTTCTCTATATCATAGTACTTCGTCCATACATATTTTACCTTAACCATACTGGCCTTCTAGGCTTCATTTCACATTCGTACATCGTCCATTTCATTCCTCACCTTCAGTTGTTCAGGCCTTTAAGGCTTTCACTCCTCCATCATTCATCGTTCATTCATTCTTGACCATTCTGTCCTCCAGCATCTACTTCTACTCTCATCGTAGGCTACGGGTTTTGCCCTGCCATCCTCGTCTCTCCCCTTCACTTCCTTTGTTCCTGTTCAATAGTCCATGATAACCTTCTAAGCTTCCTTCTGTCAGCGAACTTCGTATATTCATCTTGATACTCCACTCATCCATTCCGAATTCATAGCTAGACATAGCTCACAACCTTCAACAGCATTCATGTTAGAAGGACAGAGTGTGAGCTTCATCTAAATTGGACTCTTTTCATCTTCCCTTGATAGCAACTCTAAATTACATTAGCTGAGCCATTACTAACCAAAATGTCCTTCTGCCTGGAAGGAAGGTGACCTAGGCCTTGGATCTCTTGAGGTTTCCTCCTCCAAGGGAGGTTTTCCTCTCCTCAGTGCCGATGGTTATAATATTAGACAGGGTTAGTGCTTTCATAGCTTCTGTAGTTAGGTTCCACTGTTGGGTGGAGTTGGATGGTGGCCCTGGCTGTTCCCTCTCTCCTTAGGAAGGCCGCCCTTCTGCATCTTGTCAGATTTCCTTTCATTCATATTCCTCATCATATCTCGTTCTTCTCCTGTCCTTCCCATCTATATCTATCACTTTAATTTCCGGTCTCGATATACTCTGATTTCTTGCCTCTTTGATGCTCGATACCCTTTTTGGTATTCTTTTTGGGCTTCTTCCTAAGCTACCTTTAGCCAAGAGAATCATTCCTACAGCACCTATAGGGCCGGAACCCTCCTCTAGGGTTCCTTGCTGTCATATCCCTATAGAGTGGTAGATCTCATGGATAGAGAGGTGAACAGCAACAGCATATCTAAGTCACACAAGCATATATCATACCAAGTTGTGTAAGCACATTGAATTGCAAAGGCTATGCCTGTGGTTCAGTGGGTGGAGCAACAATGTCACTCCCCCATCAGGCCTTAAAAGGCTACTCCTCCTGGACTATTCCAGGATTTGTTTCTTCATTGCCCCACCATCCTCCCCTCCTCCTCCAGTGGCACGTCTCTCTTTCTGTGGACTTCATCCTAAGCTACCTTTGGCCAAGGGGATCATTCCCATGGCACTTATAGGGGTGGAACCCTCCTCTAGAAGGTTTCTTGCTGTCATACCCCTATAAGGTGGTATATCCCATGGACAGAGAGGTGAACAGCCACAAGGTATCTAAGTCACACAAACATAAATCATATCAAGTTGCATAAGCACATTGAAAAGTTATTTTATTGTTAAAATGTCACAAGGTTTAATTTTAGTGGCAGTGCTTATTATCAGACACTGACTGAGCTTATGTAGTTTGACAGCTCTTTTCATCAGTGACACAGTGAGTGAGCCAAGTTTTGAATCATGATTTTTTTTTGGAGGTGAGGGGGATGTAGAGCATTTTACTTTATCTTTCTAAATACTATTTGATTTACACTGAATTTTTTGAGATTAGCTAGGTTAAATATTGTGTGTGACATTATGGCATATTCAAACACTGTTAGTGGCATATTCAAAATCAGCAACAATTGCAGAATGAACAGTACCACATACTGTACAGGTACACTTACAGATATCATAATGGGAATCAAGCTAATATTACAGACATAGAAAAAAACATGAGAGGGGAAAAAAGGATTGTTGATACAATATTTGGTGTTTTCCCTAACAGGTAGTCATTCAAATCATCCTAGTTGTTATCACCATTTCAATCAATGCAGCATGAACATTACATTTCAATATTCTGCAAATATTTATAAACTGCATTAATCAACTTAGTATTACAAGTTGGCATGTGGCTGCTAGGTGAGAGACTTATGAGCAGTGTGAAGAGAAGGGCCCTGACTAACTGAAGTAGTAGTGTCATGGGTTCCTGACAGGAGAGAATCAAAAAGTGTTGTACTGTACCCCACATGCATGGTGGAAATAGTCAAAGAAGACTTGACCAAACAAAAGCAGAGTAAAATTATTGGAAAGAAAGACAATATTCCTGCTCTGCACAGTTCAGTTTTTGAAGGACTATCAGTTTCAGCAGTGTTGTCCCCGTTTCAGCTAGCTTCACTAGACAGGAAAAGAGTGGCATTGTAACACTGATGTGGGACAAAAAATAAGTTACTGTCATAAATCACATTTCTAATGCAAAAATGGTCAGTTCACAATGATAAATGAATGCAACTGAATGCTTGGCTGGCTGTCACAGATGCAGCAATGTCATTAATGCCACATGCTCTGTCTGGTACAGCTGATGATTGAAACACTGATCACAAACCATGGTTCGTCAAAAACAGATTAACAAAAAGGGGAATTAAAAACATAAAATATGAAATTACCAATGAAGATATGTATACCCACTACTTCTGTATTTAACTTCAGGTCCACAAAATGAGTGCTTTTTTATCACTTCACCTTTGAAGCAATTTGCGGCTGCCCAGATCAAGCACAGAGTTTTTTTTTCCCAATTAGCGTTCAGCTCAGTGTCTGTGCCAAGGCAGCTCTCAGCTCCCTCTGTCTGTTGTCTCCCGGTTGGATTGCTGCTGCCCCTTGCTCCACCCTTTCCTATTCCTGCATTTTCTTCTGACATCCTGGTAATAGCCACTATTAGTTAGCTACACAGAGACTGGATGCATTTATTAGGCTGGTAGAACTGTTTGTATTTTTTTCTAAAAACAGAGCAGTCTATGGCAAATATTAACTGTAAAAGTCAGTGTATGTATTATGAAATGCAAAGCAGACAAAGTAGGGCATTTAAAAAGTAGGTGTCAAAGTGTTATAAACCTTGCCTTGGAAATTGTGTGTTTTAATGTCGTCGGGGTTTCAAACCCTAATGCCCACCCCCAGCTCCCCTAACCTTATAACCCAAAGTCAAGCTACAGGTTGAGGGCCATTTCCCAGGGATCTGTTGCTTCAAGCAACAGGTCTGGGAATCTGTCCAAAGGAAGCTATGACTGACCTCCTGTTTTGTGTGAAGAAGCTTATGTGGAGCACAGCTCTGGACCTTCAAAGGAAGCAGTATATCTGTGGGGCATGGCCCCAGACCTGTAGATTAGCCTTGAGTCATGAGTGTGGGGTCTGGGGAAGAAGCATGGGTATTAGGGTTGAAAATACCAGGATACACTGCACCGCACCAATTTGCCAAGGCTTATTATATTTTGACCCCTAATTTTTCATTTCCCAACTTTGCCCACTTTTGCATTTCAACTTAAATAGATGCAGTAAAGCAATGTTTTGCAAATAATTTCCTTACTTTTTTAAAAAAAAAGTACCTTAAAGCATGTTTGTAGTACCCACCACTGAAGGAGCTGCATGGTAATGTGCACTGTGCCAGACATGTACCTTGCTTTGCAAGTTTATGAAGAAGTTACATAGCAACATGCAGTGCACCTGACCACAAGGGGCCTGAAGCAACTCCACACTGTTTGGGTTTCCCAACACCAGTTGCCCAATGTCAGTGTCAGGCAATCATATAAAAAACAACCTTCCCCCACCACTAGCACTTAAGCCACCCTCATCACCATGCAAGTAAAAAATACCCCTAGCCCACTTAACACCCATACCTATCCCCTCCAGAACCATCTTTCAAGCAACATCCAGCTTTGGACAATTGGCACAATCCTCCTTCCACCGCAGCCAACTGATGTCTACGTAACAAAATCAATCTGGAAAAAAAACTAAGTCCACACACATGCATAATGCATACATTTTGTGACTTAGATTTCATTCTATTTCTATTTTAAATTACTCCAAATGTGCCAATTTTTGGCCATTAATTTCAAGGTGCATAAAGATGCCATACTCCCACACAGACACCTAAAATGCACCTTGTAAATCAGACATAAAATGTGTTTTGGAGTTAATCCTCACAGCGCATTTCGTGTCACATTTACTTGATGCAACATATGTGGTTATGAGGTGGTATGGAAGCTTGCCCATCCTGAAAATATGGTTCCAAAATAGCCAAATATGGGCAAAGTATAAGCAAAAGGAAAAGAAAAACACAGTCTTGAACTTTGTGCACTACACCTTCACATAGGCTTAGTTGTTATTTTCCTTTTTTTTTTCTGTTAGTCATAATGTGGGAATTTGGGGCCCAGATTTTCAGTGTTGCCAAGTTGCTGCTCCAGGTTATAACCCAGTCAGTGGTACCTTGTAAATTTTACCCACACGGGTTTTAGGGGTTCCAAAATTACATCTGGGGTTGGATTTACAAGGCAGTTGTGAGGTGGGGTGGTAACTTAGCCACCCTGAAAATCTGGGGTTAAAATGGTCAACTTTTTCCTAAAAGAAAAACAGATTTGGAGAAAAAAAAAGTTGATGTGCGAGCACATTGGGCCCTATGCACTAAAGGGTGGGTAATATGTGCCTAAGGCATGTACCCCGCTCACATACCTATGCGAACCTGGACTGGCACAGGGTGTGTGGTATGCATGACAGCTAGCACCCGCAGGGCACCTTCCATGGCCACACCCCCTTGGTGTGCAGGGTCACGTAGGTGGTTGGTGGCGGAGTTGCGCACCCGGGCGGACATCCAATTGGATGCCAGTACTAGATCCCAAAGTGCATCCCTTGTGCCTATGTGGCAGGTACACAGAGTAGGGACTGGACGCATAATGTGGCACCAAATATACATCTTCCAGACTATCGTCCGTGCCGCTGCCCTAGCCCTCCCCTGCAGCCCAGTTGGCTGTGGCAACATGGATATCTTTTTCCTGGTGCTGCCATGCCCGGTGGCCAGTGAACATGGGGATGCATACCAGGTTATGCCTGATCTCAGATGGTGTACCAGGTGTCCCCCTGTGCTCAGCACTACACGGCTCAGTGAATGCCACGTAGTGTGAGCACACCCCCGACATGCTCCCAGCACAGAGTCACCCATGGTGCTAGGGCAGAGCATGCATTAGTATCCTGTGTGCCCTCTGTGAATGCTGCTGGGGGTCCACGGGACCCCTACAGTGCGGCATTCAAATGTATAGTTGCCTATGCACCTCGGATACGCTGTACATAGGCAACTCTTGCAGTCATGCATAGGGTCCAATATGCACATTTTGAGGTTCCATTTTTTTTTTTTTTTTTTTGCAGGTAGAGGATGAGTTGAAGAACACTGAAGCATCATGATGTGGTACACTGAGGATCCACAATGAGGAACCAAACTCTGAGTACTGGAACCTAATTTCTGTATTTTCCTGTATAACCAAAGCAAGTCTGTGGGAAGAATTTCCCTGTAGATGGCTCCTAATCCCTGTAAAATAACATTTTGCAGCCCTGTTGGCTCTGACCTGAATATGTTTAGGCATGGGCACCAGTACTGTACTCCACACTCTATACTCCAGATGAGGTCTCACAAGTGACCTGTACAGGGGCAGTATAACCTTCTCTCGCCTACTGCTGATCCCCCTGGCTATGCAGCCCAACATTTTATTTGCCCTTGTTGCTGCATTCCTGCACTGCATGGAGTGCTTCAAGTCGCTAGTGATCATCACTCCCAGATCCTTCTCCTCATCTGTTACAGATACCTGGACCCCTCCCAGGTAGTGCTCCATCCTGGGATTCTTGACACCAATGTGCATAATGTTGTATTTCTTAACTTGATATAGAAACATAGACACTGACAGTAGATAAGGGCTGCTTGGCCCACCTAGTCTGCCCATTTTCCCTACCTATTATAACACCGCAGACCCTACTTGATCTCTGACTCCCCCCCTTCCATACCTCTTAGGTTCCCTTCTGCCTATCCCATGCATTCTTGAAGCCTGTTACCATTTTGGCCCCCACCACCTCTGCTGGGAAGCTATTCCAGGCATCTACCACTCTTTCTGTGAAGAAGTACTTCCTCACATCTCCCCTGAGTCTCTTCCCCCCAGCTTCATATCATGTACCCCTAGTTCTTGAGCATCTTTTTTCAGAAAAATGTTTCCCTCTTGAACTTTATTTATACCCGTGAGGTATTTGAATGTTTCTATCATATCCCCCTTCTCCCTTTTTTCCTTCAGGGTGTACGTATTGAGGTCCTTCAGTTTCTCCTCATAGGGCTTGTGATGCAGATCCTGCACCATTTTGGTTGCCCTCCTCTGGAATGCCTCTACCCAGTCTATGTCCTTCCGGAGATGTGATCTCCAGGACTGGACACAGTACTCTAGGTGAGGTCTCTCCAGTAATCTATACAGTGGCTATACCACCTCTCTCTTTCAGCTGGTGATACCCCTCCCTATGCACCCTAGCATCCCACTAGCTGTCCCCACTGCCTTGTCACACTGTCTGGCCACCTTTAGGTCATCAGATATGATTATCCCCAGGTCTCTCTCCTGTTTGGTGGTCACCAGTACCACTTTCCCCATCTTGTACTCCACCCCTGAGTTTCTGTATCCCAAGTGCATGATTTTGCACTTCTTAGCATTGAAACCCAGCAGCCACACCCTTGACCACTCCTCCAACTCTCCGAGCTCACTATTCATTCCCCCCGGAGTGTCTGCCCTGTTACAGATCTTAGTGTCATGTGCAAAGAGGCATATCTTCCCATCTAGCCCCTCTGCAATATCGCTAATAAAAACATTAAAGAGAACCGGTCCCAATACTGATGCCTGTGGCACTCTGCTTGTCACCCTCCCTTCCTCAGAGTGAACTCCATTTACCACAACCTTCTGTCTTCTGGCCCCCAAACTGCCACATCCCAGACCACTTCTCAGGTTTTTTCAGATTGTCCTTTAGGTCCTGTATCCCTTTGACCATGTTCATACTCCCACAGAGCGTGGTGTTGTCCATGAAAAGGCACATTTTGCCCTTAATGCCATTCCCAATATCATTAATGAAGACATTGAACAACACCAGCCCTAGCACCAATCCCTGTGGGACCCTGCTGGTGACTTCCCTGGTGTTAGATAACTCTCCCCCTCCACCACGCTCTGGGTCCTGTTCCTCAGCAAGTTTTCTACCCATCTGGTCCTCATGCCCCCATCCCATAGATTGACCAACTTCCTGATTAACCTCTTGCAGATTACACAGTCAAAGGCCTTGCTGAAGTCCAGGTAAACGATGTCCACCACTTGGCCCCTGTCTACTGCTTTAGTGATCCAAAGAAGTCAGTCAGATTCATTTGACACAACCTCACTCCCATAAACCATGAGTGTTTTATAATCTATGAGAGTCTGCTACCAGTGCTTTAATGATCTGTATAATTTTAACAAAGAACTATAAATTTCATTAAACAGTTTAGTACAATACAAGTTTAAAAAAACTGGTACATAAAAAATGTGTAGTGATGAATGGATGGAGACACATTTTCATCAGTTGTGTTTGTTTAACTGGACAAATAAAATTTTTTATATGAAACTTTAATATTTTCTTGAACTGGCAGGAACTCTCATTAGCAATTTCTGTTACTCATACAGAACAATTTGGCACTGGCTTCAGATTATCATAAGAAGCTAGCCTTGAAGTGCAGTCCAGGCTTCTCCTGTCACAGATACTTTCTATGTTACTGTTAAGACACCAGTTCTGCAGAAGTCAAGGTGCCACTAATGTTGAAATTAGAAAGGTAAAGGGAACAGTCTGTTCCAGCTGAACCATGGAATCATCTATCTATGGTTTGGCAAGAGGTGACCCAGAGGATGTTCTGGGAGCATGCCTGTAGCCTAAACTGTTGGTTCCTCCATGCCCTAAGAAATGACCTCAAGGCTACAAGCCCTGAATTAAGCTTTTTGAGGGCCAAAGCTGCTGTGGTATTTAGATTACTACATGCTTCACAGTCGCAGATGATTTCGCTGTTCAGCACAGGTGGTTGGGCAGTAGTAGAAGGAGGTCAAAGCAATGTAATGCAAGGCAATGTTATTTGCTGAGTGCCTTATCCCATAGGCTCAGGATGCTTCACATAAAAAACATTACTATAAATAACGCATTACATCTAATAAGGTAACATAATACATATATTATAAATTAACAGGGATTCAGAGTCTTAAATCAGTGGAGGATAGGAAGAAAGACAATGGTTGGCTTCTTATGGGGCAATGTGTGCATACCCCCAACAGCTTTTTAATTCCACTACAGGAGTTTCCACTGGTAGCACTCAATAAGTTGGCTGAAATTGGCACACCTGTTGAGGGAGCATCTTCTGCTAGTGATCAGCCAATGGGGAGAGCTACAGGATGGGGGGGTGAGCTGACTGTCACTAAGGAGGAAAGAGACCTAGGGGTTATCATCTCTGATGACCTCAGGATATCAAAGCAATGTGGGGAGGGCCAGTGGAATGCTGGGTTGCATAGGCAGGGTATCACTAGCAGGAGGAGGAGGGAGGTGGTGATGCCATTGTATAAAACATTGGTAAAGCATAGAGTACTGCATGCAGTTCTGGAGGCCACACCTGCACAAGGACATAAACAAGGTGTAGGCTATCCAGAGCAGGGCGACAAAGATGTTGCAGGGCTTACATTACAAAACATATGAAGAGAGACTAGGGGATCTCAATATGAACTCACTGGAAGAGAGGAGAGAGTGGGGTGACATGATAGAAACTTTAAAATACCTCAAGGGCATAAACAAGGTGCAGGTGGGGGACCTTTTCCAAGGGAGAAAAAGTCCTAGAACAAGAGGGCATAATATGAAATTGGAGGGGGTAGATTAAAGGGTAATGTGAGGACATTTTTCTATATAGAGAGGGTAGTCAATGCTTGGAATAGCCTGCCACAAGAGGTTGTGTGGGCAAGCACAGTGGAGGGGTTTAAGCATGCCTGGAACAGGTACAGAGGGACCTTGAGAGGGGAGGGAGTGAAAAAAAGCCATTGTCACGTAGGGTCAGTGATCACATACACTGTATAGGGCCTACAGGCAGACTGGATGGGCGTAGCAGTCTTTATCTGCTGTCAGTTTCTATGCTTCTATGTTCTACAAGGGGTACTAAGAAAGTACAATACTTGTAATAGAAAAGTACACCATAAAGGGACAGAGGGATAGACATTCACTGTTGCCATGGGTCAACAGTGGGCAGACACCATACCAAGACTGTGGAATTCATTGGAAGATGGGGCAAAGCCAGACATGGTGGCACATGTAGGCACATAAGGTTTGGCCAGAATAAGTGTGGATGAAGTAAAGGAGCACTTCCACACTCTAAGAAGGACACTTAGGGACACAGCAGGAGTAGTAACCTTCTTGGAGGTTCTACTGAAGCAATGTACAATGAGAGGGAAGAGTTCAGGGTCTATCAAGTCAATGTAAACCAAAGGGAATATGCATGGGTGAGGGGACTCAGTTCCTTGGAGTCTGAGGTCCCTGTTGGAAGGGCTGGCAGATGTTCAGAAGGGATGGTTTGCACCCTAACAGGGAGAGCACAAGGGTGATTGATAGAGGTTCACAAATCACATTAGGACCAGTTTCAACTAAGTAATAAGGAGTCAGTGCAGTTGAGGATAAACAAATCTACACAACTGTAGGAGGTCAGGTTTGCTTCCCCCAACATTAATGTGAGTAGAAAAGAATACACACCACTTAGAAATGCCAAACATTTTTACACATGCGCTATGTACTTCCTCAAGGCAAGCTTTACTTTAGAAAGCAAACATTGCACGTGTGAAAAAGTTTGGCAGTTTTAAGTGGTGGTGAGTGTTACTTTATTGTTTTGAATAAACATTTTTCATCCTACAACCAAGCTCTGCTCTTTTGTTTGCTTATCAGTCTGTTAGCCAGACTTTTTTCTTACAATTTGGTTGATGCAGTCAGCTCCAGATGCTCTCTCTATAGCTGCCTTTAGTTTTCACTTCAAGAGGCTGTATGGTACCTGTTTAGGCTTTGTGACCATTGTTTTCCTCATTGTACTTCTGAATCAAGGGACCAAATGTCATGCACCCAAACACCAGCAGGACACACCAACAAAACCACACACCCACACTGGAGAGGGGGGTGTGACCAATATGTTCTTCACTTAAAAGGAAAGTACTGTTCATGGGTGGCATAGTCTGTTAGGCTGGCACATGTGTCAGGGCACAGGGCTTATCCATGACAATTATATAACATTTATTATGGGCATTGTAACCACTGTCATCACCCCTGCTTGATTTCACTGGGTGATTTGGGTGACATCCTTAGACACATGATGCAATGATTGCGGTATGCAAGCTAGACTCAGGGTTGTGAGCACCAGCTGTACATTAACTCCTCACTGATGGCTGACTGGTTACAGTACAGGTGTGCATGGTCAGTGACCCTATGGAAATATGTAACTGCACATGTTGAACAGTGCTTTGAAAATTACTGTGCTGACTATGGCAAGGAAAACTGTGGAGATCATTACCTAACCATACCAGCTCACGCTTCCTTACTTTGGGCCAAGAGGGCATGGGTAAGATGAGTTGATGGTGAACTGCAATTTGGCATATGCACCAAAAATGTGTTAGATTTAGAAAGGGATATATCCAATCCAAGCCTGGCACTAAAAGGCCACACAGCACAGAGGGCTGGACCTTCCCTGCCACCCCAGACATTTGTTGTTCCAGGCAACAGGGACAGCTGTTCCTGGGCTGCTATAACTCAGCTTGCCAAGGTTCACAACAGAAAGTGCATCTCAAACACCAGGGCCACTAAGAATATAAACAGCAGACCTGTCTGCCCTACTAATAGTTAACACAGATTTTGAAATAATGTGAAATAATGAAGCATACATGATAGAGGGAAACGGTTAGGTAATTAGTGTCTGTAGATATTGAATAGTGAGTAGTGATTAGCACTGCGTCCCAGTTGCAAGCCATCTATCTATTAGTGTTAGAAAAACAAGGTCCACAAAAACAGAATGGGCAACAATGGTAACTATGTAAACATAGTTTAAAGCAGTCCTTGCCAAGAACAGATATGTGTTGTAAGTGAGATAAAATACAAGATGGCGGCACTCTGGGCTAGCCACAAGTTGCAGGTGCAGAGCAGGATTATTTTTTATTTATTTTAGTTTGTTTGTGCATTTATTTTGTTGTTATTTTAATTTATTTGGTTATTTTGCTTAGTGGCAGTTAGATAGGGTTGAAGGAGTGAGTAAGTAAGGATGAGGAGTGTTATCAGGGGTTATCCGGAGTCTTCTCAGTTTTTAGGAAGTTGGAGTCACATAAAATATTCTCATTTTATCTGTTCTCCCTAGCATTCTACAGCTTAGTGCTGGGGTGTTTTTGCCAAGTTTTCACTTTAGTAGTCCAAAGAGTGTCTTGTCATCTGACTCTCTTACCAGGCTGGCTGGTTTGATTCTGGTCTGGTTTTGGAGAAGAGTACAAGAGGAAAAGGGGAGTCATCTTGGCAGGTGAAGACTGAGTTGGAAGTGGTGCTGATTTGTGGTGTCGAAGGAGTATTGAGGACCCCAGTCACAGAATATTTAGAGGAGCCCAAGGATCTCTGTGGAACTGTGGCAGCAGAGGTCCTGCCTGAGGTGGCTGCTTTAAAGTGAAGGATTGGGACCGGGACTGTTCAATCAACCACGCTAATCTGCAGAACTCAGAAGTCAGTGAGCTCCCTTGGATTTGGGGCTTACTGTTCTGTTCATCTGTTACATTTTTCTAGATGAGGATAGCTGGGAAGGGGGGGTTCTTGGATGTCTTTTCTGGGTGGTAACTGCTGGGGCTAATAGCAGTTCGGGAGTCCTGATGTAATACCCACTGAAGAGCAGGTTTATACTTACGAGTGCTCCTAAGTTTCTTTGGGGGTGGGCCAGAGGGCCTGTTTCTTTGGGGTCTGAAGTAAAGGCTTGAGACCTTATGGCGGTTGTCCTCCCAGTGTGTGGTCGAGACACCACCCCGATTTACTCATCTTGGTTGTTCTGTATTTATCCCTGGGTTGGCTGAGGTATGGCTGTTTCTTGAGGAGAGTTACATTGAGAGAAGTGGAGGAGTGACATCTGGATTCCAGCTCCCTATAGTGGACAGTCAGACTTTCTTATCCTCTTCTTTTCTGAGACCACAAGGAACTGGTGGGCAGTGAGAGTGCCCTTATTAAACTGTGTTCATTTTAATTAACTGGTGACTATGTCCTGGCCCAAGTGAAAGACAGAGCCAGGAGATAGATTTCTCTTCCAAAGAGGTGGGAGCTCTTCAGAGTCAAAAATCTACAGTATTTTTGAGAGTATTTAAAGCGACTGCTCATTTTTACAGCTATATTTCCTATCCTACATTAAAAATGTATTCTATAGATTCATTTTATAGTCTGGGTTAGGGGAATTGGTTTTGGGGTTTGGGGGGTTGGTTGGCTGTTGTGGGGAGGTTTAAATTGGTTGATTGTTTAGATGTGAGTGTATGTGGTTTTTGTGGATTTGAATGATTGGTTATTGTGTTTGTGGTTCATTTGTGGACTGACTGCTGCTGTGGATTGTGATTGTTAGGAGGGTTTAACGATGGTCAGGCGCTATTCTCCCTCCAGGCTCTGGGACCTCCACCCTTTTGACTGTTCCCCTTTGTCATCTGTGACATATTCAAGATGTCACGCATTGGGGATAGACAGGAGGCATGGGGGGTCCTGGACCAGGTGGGGGGAATTGAAATGGGTGGTCAAATTGGGATGGAGGGGACAAGGGGGTGCCCTGGTGCAAAAGGAGACTGGGACAGGGGTCCTCCCTGCCTTGTTCCCATACCCAAGGGCTCTGTTTTGTACAGGCAGATGGTGCAGTTATCCTTGATCGTTCATCCTACTCAGGCGGTGTTGTGCAATGCCAAGTCTATTAAAAACAAGACTGCTATAATTTCAGATCATGTTGGTACATCTGACCTGGTGTGCATCACTGAAATCTGGCTAAACAAAAATGTTGGCCCAATTTTGGCCTCAGTAGTTCCGGCTGGGTACTCAGTGATACACTGCACTAGGACGGATCATAGTGGCGGGGGTGTAGCCATTTTTATAAAATGGAACTGGGCCTTGTGGATGTGCCAGTGGGGTCCACCAGATCCTTTGAGTGTATCATGGGTGCGGGTATGGGGGTGCAGGATACAGCTCATCTACTGTCCACTAGGGGATTGGAGAGAATTCCTGCAGGAGATTGCGGACTTCATTGTTGACATGGTATTGGGATCCTCCAGATGGTTAATTCTGGGGGATTTCAATGCCTGGGTTGATGATGAACTCTTGCATTTTGGTCAAGATCTCCTCCAGCTTATGACTTCAGTGGGCTGTACACAAGTTGTTTTCTCTGCTACTCACATTGGTTGTCACTCACTGGACCTGGTGTTCCTCCTAGGGATGGAGATCTCTGATTTGGTGGTGGAACCTTTAAGCTGGTCTGACCATCATACCATAGGGTTCAGTTTCATAACTTCCTCCAATGGGCCTACCCCTATGGAGATGGTCCGATACCACCCTTTGAGGGGAGTGACCCCAGAGGGTCTATTGGTGGTGCTGGACCTATTGGGCTTGTCGAGTGAATGCATGGATCCAGGGGGTCTGGTACTAGCCTATAATAAGGCAGTGATGGATGCCCTGGATTCCAGTGCTTCTGTTTGTGTTCGACCACACACTCTTCGCCCAAGATTCCCATGGTTAGATGGGACCATGAAGGAGTTAAGGAGAGTGGGTCAAAGGTTAGAGAGGGCTTGGAGGAAGTCTGGCCTGATGGTTGACAGGCTTAAATTGATGGAACATTATACTGTCTGTCAATCGGAAATCACCTGTAAGAAGATAGAATTCCTGTCCAGGGAGATTGCTGCTGTGCAGAATTGACCAGCTCAGCTGTTCCAGACTGTTGACAGATTGTGCAATCCAATCTGTCTTCAGTTTGGTGGATCCTTGTCACAAGAAAGATGTGATGAGTTTGCTCAATTTTTCATGGATAAGGATGTCACCTTCAGATCCGGTATCTGCCGTGCCCCCTTTATGGGGTGTTGCAGAGGTCGGTGGGAGGTTACGAGCACCCCATTTGTCTGGTCTGACTTTGGCCAGCAGGACATCTTGGACATCCTGAGGATCAGCCATGCTTTATGGCCAACCAGTTGTAGTCTGGACCTGGGCCCAATGTGTCTCCTTGTGGGATGCATTGAGGAAATCGGTCCTGTCCTGGCTGAGATAGTCTGGAAGTCTTTGGAGAGGGGGTCTTTCGAGATACCCTGAAGGAGGTGGTTGTATGACCACTCCTGAAAAAGACCTCCCTTGATCCAGATTGTCTCGTCAACTACAGACCTGTCTCTAACCTCCCCTTTGTTGGTAAGGTTACTGAGAAGGTGGTTGTGCTGCAGCTGGATGATCATTTATTCACTCACGATGTCTATGATTTTCTCCAGTCCAGATTTAGGAAGAGGCACAGCACCGAGACATCCCTTGTTCGGGTGCTTAATGATCTCCTAATAGCATGAGATTGGAGGACCCATTCCATCTTGGTCCTTCTTGATCTCTCAGTGGCATTTGACACTGTGGACCATGGTGTACTATTGAAGTGCCTGTGGTTCATCTGTGGACTATGAGGGACTGTCCTCAGATGGTTTTTATCATTCCTTGAGGGTAGGTTGCAGAGAGTGGTCTTAGGGACTTATTCCTCTGACCCTCATCTCCTATCCTGCGGGGTACAGCAGGGCTCTATTTTGGCACCCATTTTGTTTGCTGTGTATTTGCTGCCATTGGAGGACATTGTTAGGCAGTACGGTTTGAGTTTTCACTGCTATGCAGATAATACTCAACTGTACACGTCCTTTGTACCCAAACTAGGAGATGTCCTCTCGGTGTTTAACAACTGCTTATCTGAGATCCAGGACTGGATGAATACTAGCTGGCTGAGGTTGAACCCAGATAAAACTGAGGTGTTGATAGTGGACCCAGATTATTTGGAGGTGGGACTGTCAGCAGGACAACCCTCTGGTCTTTGGCTTGGGGGTGTCCAGCTTACTACCACAGGTTGGGTGCGGAATCTGGGTGTTATTTTTGATGACGGTCTGACCTTAAAATCAAAGGTCTCAGCCATTATCAAGACCTCTTTTTACCATCTGAGGGATATCGCCCGGGTGAAACACCTGGGCCCTCCTGAGGATCTTTCAACACTGGTCCATGCCTTCGTGACCACTTGCCTTGACTACTGCAATGCCTTGTACCTCTGGTTACTGACAGGGATTGATATTTTCCACCTGCAGCTGGTGCAGAATGCATCTGCCAGGCTTTTGACTGGTACATCTTGGGACAGTTATATTACGCCTGTGCTCCATGGACTGCACTGACTGCCAGTGCAGTGGCATATCACCTTCAAGGTCAGATTGCTGACCTATAAAGCCCTACATGACCAGGGACCCAGCTAACTGCAAGATCTCCTTGTTACCTACCACCCCACCCTGCCACTCTGATCCACCAATGAGGGATTGCTAGAAATTCCGGGGGTGCCACTGAAAACATCTGGGGCCTGATCCTTTGCATTTGTGGCCCCTACCCTGTGGAATTCTCTGCTTTATTGGATAAGGGCATGCCTGACCATCCAAAGCTTCAAAACAGAATTGAAAACCTACCTTTTCAGCCTGGCATTTCCCAAGGGAGTTCTATATTGAGCTAGACCATCATCTTGTCTATGCATCTGTTGGTTGTATTGTACCTTTAATATATTGATAGTTTTATACATTGTAATTGTTTGATGTGATATTGTTTTTATGTACAGGCACCTTGATCTACGGAAAGGCACCTTTCTATAAATAAGGAATTGATTAATTGATTGATTGATTGATTGATGTATTAGTCAGGAGTCCGAGTTTGCCAGAAGGTGGGTGGACAGCAGGACCTAGCAACCCCAGAGAGATGACTGGTGTGAGCCACCAAGGGTAAGACTCCACAAGGTTCAACTGTATGCCTAGGTAGCAGCTAACCTGAGAATGAGCCAGTCACAGGATACTGCCCCAGTAGGCATGGGGCAGACACTCAATCCAGGTTAACCAAACCCAGTTTTGAACATACAAGTTCCAGAAATACAGCATGTCTAAAGTCAGCCACTGGCAGGTTTTCCAGGATGCTGTTTCTGTGGGCATTGTAAGGCATTCTCTGGCCAGTGGAAACAGTTTGGGGCAGTGGAACATGTGCAGCAACTGCTGCATAAGAAACCAGTGCCAGAAAAGGGGTAGTCAGTGGAATCACAGTAGCAGTTTGGACAGGAGCAACGGTGTGAGCTGGAGTGTCCTGGTGGAGGCATGTTTACCACTTTGGAAAGATATGAGAGGTATGCCAGAGCTGTCTGAAGAGGCGTGCAATCTGACCTGCAGTTCCTGCCGTGAAACCTATCCCCTGGAGTGGTCTGCTCCCTCTTGACCTTTGTGTGATAGTGACATCTTCCTTGGCCCTTCTTGACAGTGTTACAAGGCTCTTTCACTGATGTTAAGGCCTTGTGATGGAGCCCAGAAGTATGTGGTTGGGGGGAGTTCAGGCAGAAGGTGCAAAAATGTACTTTTGAGTAGGTTTCAAGTATATGGGCCAGTGGATTTGTAGAAAACAATCCATAGCATCTTGGAAATCTAAGAATTCTAGAACACTATTGTGCAGTACCCTAACAGGCCTGGGTGCTGCATACTATACTATGAGTCCAACTGTGCTAGTCTATTTTAGACAGTCACAAACACCCACCGGAGCTGTAACAGTTCATCAGAAGAATCCTGAAACATCTCAATTGTATGCCTGTGACATTGTGGGAGGACTCTGTTATTCAAAGAGTGTAGTATGTTCTCTTTTACAGGAAAATGGAGCAGGCAAGCTAGTATGGGCTGAAGCCTCTCCACAAGCCTGTGTTTGCAGCCAGGGAGTGCTGGAACCATTCTATCCTGATATGGAGGGGGCGGTTGGGAGCTTTGAGGAGGACCAGTGTCATGCAAAACACCATGTCAGAACTCTTCACCCTTAGGGAATCCCATAATGCACATGTAGTTGCTGTGGGCTCTGTTTTGTAGGTCGTTCCACCTTACTAAAAAGATAGCATGGAGTGGGAATGCTCCCTCAATTGAGCCTTTAATGTGACTCCAGTCATTTCCACTATCACTGTGTAGCATTCCACTGCTTCCATGCAGCCTCTCAGACCAGCTAAATCCTGTGAGATATGGGTGGCAGTCACGTTCTTCTACTGCATCCTTAAGGATCTTTGAAAACATTGCAGTTACCAGGGCAACATCTGCAGCAGGTGGCCCTGAGGAGGACATGCTGGTAAGCCTGGCATAGGAAAGATGTGAGGCAACGTCCCTCGGAGAGGCCTAAAAGTTCAACAGTGGATATCTCCGTCCCTGAAATTCTATTTCACAACAAACTTGCACTGGTACACTCCTAGCAGTTTTCATAACAGCAAAGGTACAAATAATTAACTAGTAGCACATGTTTTCAGGTGAAAGGCAAAGGATTACAATGTGTGCAAGGAAAGTGCAGGAATTAGGCTGCCATCTTGGCTCTTGTGAGGCCATAACACAACTAAGTCATCATTATGAAACTGTATTCTTCATGTATCATCCCAGTTAGCCCAGTGATAATTTAGAAGGGAATGTGAATAATTGTAGTCTAAATACCATGATGAGGAATTTAGGAAAATAAAAGATAGCCTAGATGACACATCTATAATGCTCTTTGCAATCCAGAGTTGCCAGAGAGACAGGTGTGTGATGCCTACTGAGTATGCAGGGCCACAGGGTCACATGAACTGCTGCATAATAGTTTTGAGACACCTAGTGTATACAGTATGCATGCAAACTTGTTAGACTTCACAGACAAATTACTCATAGACTAATAAAGAAGTGCAGGCAATTATATTTGATAGTTCAGAATTTCCTTAGCAGTCCTTTTTTTCATTTTAAACTTGATTTACTTATGACAGCTCAGCTAAGATGCACGTTAAAATCTCATCTATAGTGGGATTTGGTTCTAACCAGTTTTATTCTAGGGGCAGTAAAGTAGTGTACAGAGAGTTTAAATGACTTGCTCAGTGCCACAAAGTGGTGTGGCTCTGTTCAGGTTTGAATATTCAGTGGTACCCAGTGCATTGTTCTGTCAAGTCAGTCTGTATCGTGACTGAAGCACAGTCGCAAATTGTCAAGATCATCGCTTTGCACTTGCCTTTCGTCTTGCAAGTTGCCAACTGATAACTAGAGTCTGCAAGCTAAAAGGTGTGTGGAGGCACATATATGTGCAGCACTGTTTCTGTGCAATGCCACTTGCTGACTCTCACAACTTTGCAGATGATGATATATATTTTTAGCATTTCAAGACAGTGACACCAAATGACATAAAGCTTTATAACTAGTTGTAACTGAGAACATTAAAGGGACAGTAAACATTGCAGGGATTGCTCAAATTGTGAAAGCCTATGAAAAGTTATATTGGAAGAGGTATCGGGGTTCTTTGTAGGTGTTAAAAGTCCAGAGATATGAATGTTTAAATCATCTGTAAATCAAAACAAGGCAGCAGCCATTTCACACAATCTAAAACAGAAAGTGATGTCACTGGGGGGAGGCAAGCTGTAATTAACAACATACAGCTTGCCCATCAGTCAGATCACTTCCTGTTTTTAAGGCTAAGTGAAATGGCTGTTGCTCTTACAAATTATTTAGTTTTTCATATCTCAAGAACCCTGTCCCCTACAGGTAAACCGAATACCTCATCTGAAATATCTTTTCATGGGCTTTCAAAATGTGAGTGACCCCCTGCAATGTTTAGTTCCCCTTTAAGACATCAGAATTGTAATATATTTAGCCATGTTGGATCATGATGGTGGGCTCCATTGTAGGATCTTTACATTCATAAGTTCTTGTTAAAGCCACTATGTGATAGGTGCTTCACTGTAAATGCACTACTGACCATAGAGCTGTAATGATGATTTTGTCACTACTGACCATATACCTGTAATGATGATTTTGTGACTATTGAAAGTGATAAAATGAATCCTATTACTGCCAGTGGACTCAAGCATGGGAGACAATGCTTGCTAATCATTTCTGTGATATGCAGTTAACATTTGAAGAATCCCTCAAATATAGTAATGAGCTATTAATAATCTTGAAGAATGTAATGGAGATATCTGAGAATTAGTTTTATTAAAGTTAATCAGTAGTAGCCTTACTTTGACAAGAAAGAATTAAGAAATGAAGTACAGCATGCGTTATGCTACAGATCTGTTAATCAAAACCTAAGGGTGTAATGTGGGCCAAGGTATTACTGACTGCCATATTTACCAACAGGGTGGTTAACTGCCCATTATGCTAACCCACTGAAGTGTCTGAGTTCTTGTTTTTATGCTGTTTTCAGCAGATGAAATGACTTGACTATAACAAATAGTGTCTCAGCATTTCCAAGAAGTCTGCGGCTTGTGACTGTGACCAGTTGGCATGGCATTATGATGAAAGGTTAAGTGTACCTGTTGATTGTGAGTGATGGTACTTCACTCCATTCATGTGACATATCTGTTATGTTGCTCAATGCTGAAAACAAAAACCTACATGATGAAATGTTTTAGGATGTTTGATGTATTTTTTATTGTCTGCTTCATAAGGCTAAGTAAATTGTGATGCTTTGACATACTTCAGTTGAGATGCTAGGCTAAGTCCCATCTGTCTGTTCTAGTGGTTGTTCAAATACAAGTTAAAGATCTCATGACATTTTTTTAAGACACTCTGGTCAAAGCCAGCATGGCTGCTATATGTTAACCTGATGTGAGGAAAAAAAAATAAAAGCTGGACTGGGCTTACAAACTTGTTTCTCTATGCTCACTGGCCTGAAACATTTCTGCAGGCTGTTAGGGTCCTTAAGAACAGCAGTATGAACCTTTCTGTGGAAGAAGTAAGTCCTGGGATGATTTGCACTGCTGTGCATACTAAGGGCAGCAGTCTGAATTATGGACAGCAACGTGAGAGGTCAACAGACTACAGGGATGGATTCTGCAGGCCTGTGAACATAAAGAAAGAAGCTTGTAGGCCAAGACCAGCTCTTGTTTTTCTTTTCTCATATTAGGCATAGCAGTAGCAACAGTTAGCAAGAATAAGGGAACCAAATATTAGGTTCTATTTTTCCAGCCTGCCTACCACAGACTACCACCTCTGCCCAGCTGAAAACAGGAGGACCCACTGGAGCCCTATATAACTAGTCTGCTGCAGCAGCCTACCCCCTTCCACACCTGGCCATAAACCACAGAAACAGGAGGACACAGGAGGACCCACTAGACTCAACTGCATCCTCCTGTGTGTTCTGTTTTCAGCCTGAGGGAGGGGGAAACTATGGCAGGCAGGCAGGGCAGCTATATTGGGCTCCAGTGGGTCTTCCTGTTTGAGCAGCTCTTCTGTGGGGGGAGGGTGCTGGCTATATAGGGCTCCAGTGGGACCTCCAGTTTGTGCTCTTTATGGCAGGGGCCAGGCTGCAGTAGGCAGTCTAGCTATATAAGGCTCTCATGACTGGACTAGCTAGCCTGCCTGCGCTAGCATACCACCTCCATCCCTGGCCAAAAAATAACACATATGGGAGGGCACAAGAGGACTCCCCATAAAAGCTGCACAAACAGATGGACCCACTGGAGCCCCATACAGCCTGCTTGACCTCCCCTCTTGAAAACAAACCACTATGGGAACATAGGGGGCACCACTGACTGGAGTCCCATATAGTTAGTCTGCTCCGCTCCCCCCAAAAATAGCACATCTGCAAGCCTACAAACCACAAACAGGACCCACTGGAACACAGCACTACACCCTGCATGCCCCCCATTTCCTGCTTGCTGACCTCCAGCAGGCAGTCATAGAGACTGAACAAAGTACAAAACAAGCACAGCTCAACAAGCTAGGTAAGCATGGTAATTTGTAAATAGCAATAATCACTCTTTCACTCATTCAGTCAGTAGTGGCTTGGCTGGGCTCCTGGTGCTGGTCAGGTGGAAGGGATACTGGTGCATTTCTGTGAGGGTGGCCATCTCTGCCTGTAGTGGCAGGTGGGGTTGTGAGGTGTGATTCTTGCTGTCCTTGCTGTCCTTGTGAACCACAACTCGGAGACTGAGTATTAGCATCTCTCAGTGCCCTCATCTTGATTTTGCAGGAGTTCTGCGGTGGGGAGGGGGACTCTACCTATATAAGGTTCCAGTGGGTCCTCCTGTTTGTGCCGCATGCAGCCAGGGCTAGGTTGTGGCATGCAAGCTAGCTATACAGGGTCCCAATGACTGGACTAGCTAGCTTACCTACCTCAACCTACCCGCTCCACCCTAGCACAAACAGGATGATACCCCACAGAAAAGCTACACAAACAGAAGGACCCAGTGGAGCCCAATATGGCCTGCTTGTGGCCCTTATCCCCCTGGAAAAAATACCATTAACAGGTCATAGAGACAACACTGACTGCAGTCCCATATAGCCAGTCTGCCCCCCCCCCAAATAAATTAGCACAGCCACAAGCACTGAACAATAAGTTGTTTTGGGTTTGGTGTTGTGTGCTTGAACAGGCCAGAGGCTGTCCTGTATCACCACTGGCTGTCGGATACAGTCATCCTCTTTCCAGTCACTCCACCCCACCCAGCCCCATACCTCCTTTCTCAGCTGTTCCAGACAACCCACGTGAGCCCCCCCCCCCCACTCAGTGAATATGTTGATAATGCAACACTTAGCTAGAGCAGTTTATGGCTCCAGTCAGGATCCCTCATATCCTCTATGTTTCACATTGTGTGCCAGCTTCTGATGTCCAATGATTGCTTAGTATTCCTGGGTTGGGTGTGGCCCACCACATGGTGTCTGTGCGGCCATGACTATTCAGTCGCTTTATGCTGGCTGCCAATTGTGGAGTCTGGCCTGCCTGAGAATTTTACAGTGGTTGGAGTGGATATTGATGTTGTGTGAGGACAGGGTGGGTGTGATGACAACTGCAGTGTGGGGCACTACTTCCCAACTAGGCCTCACCTTGGAGCTGCACAGTGTCACGCAGCATCACAGGATCCCCATGAATTTGAATGCCAGTGGCTTGGGGTAGGAAATTTGGGTATCTGGGAGATGGAGCTGGTGCCAGATCAGAGCCTCCATTTGTGAGGGACAGACCTCGGTGGCTGGGCCCATGCCAGTGATCTCCACTTGTTGTCAGGGTAGGCTTGTGTGTCAGGGGTGGTCAGGTTCTGCAAGGCAATGGCCAGGGTCAAGCCAAGGGGGAGTTTTAGGGGACCTTAGGGAAGGGAATAGGGAGGCTGGTTGAAGCTGGACCCTTCCTGAAGAAGATTATCTACAGGACTGTTCTATTTGGTCACTTTGATGAGTTGCTCAGTTGGTGTGCCCTTCACAGCTCTCAATTGTCATATGGTTTGTTGAATTGTGTTTGCTGCATGCTGTCAGATTGCAGATTTTGTGCCAACCACACTTGTTTTGCTGACAGTGTTTCTGGAGAAGACACTCTTGAGCATGATCTCCTTCTTGAGTGGTTCTTTGTGGGCTGCTGTGGTTTCACAGGTCTGGTTACCATTTCCTGACCACTCCAGATTGGGACACTGCGAGGAGGGAGAAATTGGTGGCACTGAGTGTGTGGGTGGAGTTGAATGAGGCCAGCAGACAGAGAGAGAGAGAGAGAGAGAGAGAGAGAACAGCTGCAGAGGGGGCAGGGAATAGAAGCAATGAGAACAAAAGAAGTGCAGGGGGGGAGAGACTGACAGCAAGAGAGAGAGACAGACAGAGGAAAATCACCCAATCAGCAGCAGAGGTGCCTCTGAGAACAGATGCACCGAGAAGAAATTAAGTGGGAAGGCGGGGAACAGACCAACAGTAAAAAAGAGCAAGATCGAGAACGATAGATACTTCCAGATTGCAGAGCTGCAGAGAGGGCAGGAACCCAGCACACTGATTCATGTACTAATGTACTTCAACTCCACTCAATGGGTGGAACATGAAGCACACAAACTGTTATACATTTGTTATACTGTATGGTCGTGCCCTCAGACACCCTTTTCGCTCTGCTCCTCCTTTCATTATTCATTAGCATAGCTCTTGCTATGCAGCCATAAAAAGAGTTGAGGATTTATTGCTGTCCTGTCCAAATTTCCTAGTTACTAGAAAATAACACCAACTGATTAATCTGGTTGGTTTGCAGCTGTACCCCCCCCATTTCCCTAGTGAAAGGCAAAACATAGTTAGTATTGTCTAGCCCTTCACTTTGAGTCAATAAAAACTAAATCTAAACTGATAAAATGAGAATGTTGTGAGAAGGCATCTCATTAAATAATAACCAGAAATAAGATTAATATTTTTTTAAACAGGCACTTGAATTTATTTACTTTGATGGAGGCAAAATGTTGGGAAATTATTCTAACATAATTTCATGAACTGTGTTACTGATTTATAAAACATGCCTGATGCTGAACCATGCTGACATCATTAACTGTGTCTCAAGAATCCAATACAATAAGAAAAATTAAAAAACAAATTTGATGTCACATATCTTTATTTCAATGTGACAGAAAAAGGAGTGGATGAACCAGTCTGGATTCAGATCCCTTTTGCCATGGTGGCTGCCTTAGATCAGTTTGGACCAACCATATCTAAAGCAGAGACAGAGAGAAAGACTACTAAGGGGTTGCTTGCAATTTATCATGCAGCACAACTTGACTTCAGACCCAGTCGATCACTCCCCCAGGTTGGCTAACCCTGCCAGATCAAATTTGTGAAGATCAGAGCCCGAACCTAAACTAAATCACAGCTGCTTTTCTGGTCACTGGACAGATACTTTTCTTTTTGTGTCTTACATAGAAGCCCCCTGGAACTTATTTTTTTGTATGCCAAACACCCATTTTGTACTGTTTTCTCTCTATTCTATTCACTAAACGTCGGGGTTAAAGTGGCCCCTCCTGTTTTCTGAGCCAGTTCTAGTCCTTTGTCTACCAGTTGGAGGTGGGGAAGAGAAGGAGAAGCCTGGACCATACTTCTTTGAAACAAGCACCTCACCTCCATGATTAATCCAGCCACTAGATGGTCCCTGTCAGCATGGGAGGCCCAATCAGTTGGTGAGCCTCTGGTTCTCTGGTGGTATTGCACCACAGAACTGGAATAGCCCCCATATAAGTTATTTCTACCACTATGTGAAAATGATTTGTTAATTTGCTACATATCTAATGAAATTCTTTGAAAATAAATTACTAGCCATTTGTTTCATATATGTAGCTTAATGTTAAACTAAAGTAGCCTGCCCATGGTCTGATTCTTTCTAAGCTATTTTACATCTCATTTTTCATTAAAAAAGACCGTTCTAGGCCCAAGGGTTCAACAATATTCCCTTTTCACTGTAGTGCAATTTCATGTCTGTGCTTTTATATAGAAAGTGAAATAGCCTTCAGTAACTACTGTATATCAGAAAAAAAAATCATTCTACAAGTGGAAAACATTCCCTATCAGTTCTCAGTTTCAGTAAAACCAATTATGTCTGTCATATGCAGTGCATTAGATTGAGTGGCATAAATCTTTTGCTGGATACCAAATAATAAACTCCATGAACAGTAAAGGAAAACTGCATACAAACAAATGTCACCCTCTGTAGAGAAGAGATTTACAGTGATACTCAAATCTCACACAAATCACTGATGATCAAAAAGCCACTGTGATCTTTTATTACAAAACAGAAACTAAATTATTGTCTTAAAGCTTTAAATCTAGCTTTAATGAAAACTTGCAGGATGTTGGATCCTTGTGAGATTGTTAAAGCTATTTAATACAAATCAATATTTAACGATTGATCCTACAAAATGTCAAAAATGTAAATTCCTTTTAAGAATTTTGTTGACCAAGAGAAAAATGATTTGAAATGTCTATACTGCCATTGACAACAAGTAGTGTAATTGTAAGTAGCTCATAAGTATTGGTAGTTGCGATTGCAAATTCAGTTTAATTAAAAAATAAAAGCAGTTTCAGTAGTTAAACTAAAGCAATACATTGAGGTTGTTTGAAAATGTTCCATATTCTAAATACACAGAATCCTATACAAAGTTAGATTAAAGATGGTGGAGCTACAGTAGGGCATATGCCTTCTTTTTCAATAAACCGCAGACATGATATTTTCTGCAAAACATTCTGGTTAATATACCTCATGCCATGCTTACCCTCCCTCTCTGTACCAGATGGTGAACTGATGCCGAACTTGCAACCAGTAGACCACCCCATAACCACATTTTTGGCTACAGTAAGGGTAGTCTGAAGTTTCCTGGCTGCCATTTGGCTCTTTGTTACTCCAAAGCATGACAGCATTTTTATGCTTGTGCACCAAACATTTTGCTACAAGGAAAGGGAATTTGGGGGGGGGTCACTGCCAAGCCCATTGCAGTTCAATATAGCAGGGACTCGGCAGTCTAGCTCAATGACCACAGTGTGGTCATGACACGGCTCACTGCTTGCTGGGCAGAAACTTTGTATATTTCAAATGACTGAAGCCACTCCAATCAGAAAGGGCTTCAATCCATTGATTTGCATTAATCTGGTCAGCCAACAGCTGATTGGATTTCAACGTCAGGAACCTGTTAATGGGACACAGTCAATGGAGCCTCAGGAGTGGAGTGGGGATACGTATTGGCCACCCAACCCTCTTCCACCTCTGCACTCATGGTTAGTTCCCCTCCACTGCCATTTGCATCTCATTATGCCTTATTGTACCCTGTTACTCTTTTTTAATATATGTCCCTGATATTCATGATTTCTGATGCAGGGGGTTGAAAGGTATGCTTGCAACCTACAATATTTGCAACCTTTAGCAACTTGTGTGTGTGCAGCACTTTTCCATGAGGGACAGTGGGACAGTGAAACTTTGAGGGGGTAAATGGAGGAATTTCCCCAGTAATCAGGACAGTCAAGAGGTATGCCACCACCTTTGCCTTCACTGAGTATCCCTGATGATGATGATTCTGACACCGCAGTTGCTGTTGCTGCCTCCACTTGTTTGACTGGCTGCTGAATCTTACTCACTTCCTTCTCTTCTGCCCAGAAATAAAAAAAACAGAAACACGTTAAATAATACTGCGTTACCTTGGCCAGCCAGGCCTCACCTCCATCTCTTGTATTTAGGAATCACAGTTACTTATTTCCATGTAATGTAATCTGTAACCCCCCAGAGTGCACCATGCAGTTAATGGTCCCTGGTTATTTTTGGGCTGAGTTGCCATGCCCCCTCACTCATGAATATTTCAGGTGATTCTGACCCCCATGTGCAGCTGCTGCTTTACAGTTTTGCACCTTTTGCTACAATTAGCCATCCTGCATCCCTGCTGCTGTTCCCCACGACCTGCCTTTCTGGCTCTGATCATAGCAGGAGGAGATGGGCATCCCTCCTCTGAACATGGAAAGCTGTTATTCAGAGCTATAATAATAATAAATTTTATTTTACACAAGCACCTTTCAAGACTATCAAGGCACTTTACAAAGATAAAAGCAATCATGATAAAAACTGTAAACATAGCAATAAAATGCAACAGGGATCTAAAATTATTCGGTGCCACCAAAAGCATGGCACCATAGAAAGGTTTTCTGAGCCTGTTTAACCCCCCCCCCCACAGTCGTGGACTCATGAAGCTGACGGGGTAGATAATTCCAAAGGATAGGGGCCACTTGCATAACTGCATGGGCCCCTGAAGATTTCAAAGACACCCTATGAATCTCTAGCAACCCCTCGTCAGCTGAACGCAACTGTCACACAGGGCAGTAAAGCACAAGAAGCTCTTTCAGGTAGTCAGGGCCCAGTCCATATAGAGCTTTATAAGTCAGTAAACCAACATTAAAGGTGATCCACCACCTAATCAGCAGCCAGTGCAGATCATGCAGCACAGGAGTAATATGGGAAGCTCGAGAAGCCCCCATCAACAATTGTGCTGCTGCTTTCTGAATGAACTGCAGGTGGAAGATATCAACCCCAGGAAGCCCTAAGTACAGGGAGTTACAATAATCAAGGCACGAGGTCACAAAGGCATGGACCAATGTAGGCAGGTCCCCGGACAGAACCAGGTGCTTAATCCTGGAGATATTCATAAGGTGATAAAAGGAAGTCTTGAGGACAGCCGACACCTGGGCTCGTAAAGTCAGCCCATCGTCAAGCACTACCTCCAGTTTTTGCACCCATTCAGAGGATAGGCTCTGAGAGCCCCCAAGGAAAAGTCCAGCGGGCTGATCAGCCCACAACCCCTCTATCTGGTAACCCGGGTCCACTACCATCACCTCCTTCTTTCCGCCGTTCAACTTTAACCAGCTCGAGTTCATCCAGTCCAGAATTTCAGCAAGGCAGGTATTGAAAACCGAGACAGCTCTATCCTGGTCAGGGGCAAAAGGCAGGTGGAGCTGGGTATCATCAGCATAGCAGTGAAACCTCAGCCCATACCATCTTACAATGTCTCCGAGGGGCAGCATATACACTGCAAACAACATGGGGGACAGCACTGAACCCTGAGGAACCCCACATGGCAGGGAAAATGGTGCAGAGGAAAAAATCCCAGATACCACTCTCTGACTCCTGCCAGTGATGAAAGATGTAAACCACCTGAGGACCACACCTGTCAGTCCACAGATGGACCCCAGACATCCAAGCAGTACCCCATGGTCAACAGTGTCAATGGCTGAAGAGAGATCAAGGAACACCAAGAAAGAGTGGCTTCTCTAATCTCTCGCCATCAGGAGATCATTGAACACCCGGACCAGTGCCGTCTCAGTACTGTGCCTCTTTCGAAAACCTGACTGGAGAGGTTCATAGATGTTACGGATGGTCAAGTGGTCATCCAGCTGTACCGCTACTACTTTCTCAATCAACTTCCCAATAAAGGGGAGGTTTGAGATTGGTCTGTAGTTGGCAAAAGAATCCAAGTCCAAATAAGCTTTCTTTAGGAGGGGCATTACCACCGCCTCCTTCAGTGAACTTGGAAACTCACCAGATTCCAGGAAGCACTGGACTATCTGCATCAGGACCAGGCCGATCATGTCCCAACAACCCATAATCAAGAAAGTTGGGCCCGGGTCCAAACTACAGCACATAGGACGCATACCTTGGACAATCCACATGACATCCACAGGTTCAGGCAAGGCAAACGTACTCCAGGAATCTCAAGGTGAGGCGACCAAATACCAGTTATTGACAGCCCCCATAGAGCGAGTCAAAAGAATTTCCAACCTGATGTCAGCCACCTTATCCGCAAAGAACTGAGAAAGTTCATCACACTCCACTTGCAAAAAAGGTCTTCAGAGCTTCAGACTGGTTGGGTTGCACAACATATCAACAGTTCGGAAGAGCTGAGCTGGTCTGTTCTGAGCAGCTGCGATCTCCCTGGACAGGAATTCTGCCTTCTTATGGGAGATTGCTGTTTGGTAAGTCTGATAATGCTCAACCAATCTAAGGTGGTCAGTATCCAGGGTGAATTTCAACCAATGCCGCTCTAATCTACGTCCAGCTCACCACAACTCCCTCAAAGACCCATCAAACCATGGGGTCCGAGGGCGAAGGGGGAGAGGACAAACACGGATGGGAGCAATCAAGTCAAGGGCTACAGAAATGGCCTTATTATAGGCCACAACCAAAGTCTCTGGACTCGAGCTGGCCACGGGAAACTCCGAGAGATCAAACACTGCCACTAGGCCTCCAGAACTCACCTCCCATAATGGGCAGTAACTGACCATCTCCACAGAGGCAGACATTCGGAGGGGGGTGCAAAAGTTGAACCTCATGGTGTAGTGATCGGAATAACTGACAGGCTCTACCTCCAAGTCGGAGGCCTCAATTCCCAGGAGGAAAACCAAATCAAGAGAGTGACAGTGTTTATGGGTGGCAGAGGAAACAACCTGTGTAAGGCCCAGAGATGTCATAAGCTGGAGGAAGTATTGTCCAAACTGCTAGAGTTCGTCATCAACCCAGGCATTGAAGTCGCCCAGTACCATCAATCTGGGCTACTCCAATGACATGTCGATGACGAAATCTGCTACTTCCTGCAGGAATCGCGCTCATCCCCAGGTGGACAGTAGAAGAAGGCTAACCTGCAACCTACACCAGCCACCATGGAACACTCAAATGATTCAGCTTCCTAAACTGGAACATTAGTGAGGCCCAACTTGGTTTTAAAACAGACTGCCACCCCCCTCCCGTGATCCAGTCTCGAGCAGTGTATCATCGAGTGCCCGGCCGGAAATGCAGCATCCAAAATAGGGCCAGCATTTTCATCCAGCCAGGTCTCGGTGATGCAAGCCAGACCAGTTGTTCCAACAAGATCTGCAATAATTGCAGTCTTATTTTTAATAGATCTGGCGTTGCATAACACTGCTCGAGTTGGATGGGCTTCAGGGGCCGCCGTGGCTACTTGCCTGCCACAAAAGGCAGTACCCTTGGGTATATAGCCTAGACATGGGGCACCCCGTTCCAGACTCCATTTCACCCCAGGGCGTCTTCTTAGCCTAACCAGCCCAATGTGAGAGGGGCGTTCATTCGTTCTCCAATGTCCACACCCCATACCCCCCCGCCGCAAACAATACGCAGCACATGACAGCACAGGTAAATCGACAGTAACAAAGAGGGGAGGGGTGGAGGGTGCGGAGAGTGGAGGAGGAATAGTGCACGACTGGGGGGGTGGAGCTTACACATTTCACAAATGAAACCAGTATCAAAATACACAACAATCAGGTACCCAACCTCAAAAAAAAACCCCAAAACAATAATAATACAATTAGGGAGCAATATCCACCCAACTAAAAATACAAAACTCCCACCCCACCCAAACAAAACTATATTACAATAAAACTATAATAAATTAAAATTATAAAACATTAGTGCAGGCTCCAAAGTCTCTAAGTAGATGGTGTAGATCCAGGGGAGCAAGATGGTAAAATACCTTAGGGAATCCACTCCAGGAAAGTCAAAGTCACAGAAAAACTGAGAATATAAATGAATCTTAAAACCAGAAAAAAAATTAAGCTTAAGTACCCCTCCTCTCACTAAGGGGTACAAATTAAATAAACATAAAGCAGACAGTATTTAATGCAGTTTCGACCCTCAGGTGCTCTCACTACTTGGGAGTCAAAAAGTAAACTGGGCACTCTCACTGCCCAAACAAAGTTTGCAACATAAAAGTAAAATGTATTCTGACCGCAAGTCTGAGGTTTTGGCACCTCAGAATCCTATAGCTAGATTTCTTATGGCAGAAAACCTCTCAGTATAATCCAAGTCTTCTTCAAGATGAAAAAACACCCGGTCACAGTCCAGGTACTTCTTAGAAACCAAGCAAGACACCTCAAAGCCCTATCTGTAGGGGCTGCTGCCAAAAATGTCTGCCTACCACCTCGGCACCCCTGCCTACACCAGCCCACTGGCTGGTCAGCAAGGAGCCTTGGAAGAACCACAGGTCAGCAGGCTGGCTCCCCGGTCAGTCAAGGCCTGATCTTCCCAGGTAGAAGCAGCCTCCACTGGCTAACCACCCACAGTTATAGGGTAGTGCTGTCCTGATCAGGCAAACTCCACAACAATTTTAGAATGTAAATCCACAAGCCGACGGCAGATGAAACTCGTCTTTTAAAATCTCTGCTCCATGTTCTTGACTAAATGTACCCTCTACTGCACGGCACACTCCAGAACACAATCCTGGAGAACTCTTCTGCGCAGGTTCACAATACTCCTCCTGTGTTGCTGTATTCACTCCACAATCATGACCAAGCAGTCCTTCCACTGCGTACCTCAACACAATTGCCACACTCCGCAGAGAGCTCAATCAGAAGGTCGGGTGGACTCCATTATCAATAATGATTAAAAATGCACAGTCAGAAGACCTCTTCTCCACCAGCTCCAACGGCTTGCACACTATACTCCTGTCTTCAGGCAACAGCAGGCCCTATCACACAGCCCAATATGGACTCTGTGGCCGGTCGAGCAGCTCCAACAATATTCAAAACTAGAAAGTTAACTATAAAACTTATATACGACTACACAATTTTAATGGAGAGATTGAAGGCAGTAATAAAAGTTAGACGCCAAAAACTAACGGTCAGTAAAGTTGAGCTACTTCAGCATGCCCAGCATGGCGGCTACCCTTGTGGGCTGCTATGGCCCAGCCTGACCGCAGGTGCTGCCAGCTGCTCCAGAGTAATCTCCTCCTGATGCCAATACCCTCTAGAGGAATCCCACCTGCCATGGCTCTGTTACTGTAGCCGTCCATGTGACAGGCTCAGGATGGGTGCCACTGTCTGCCTGTCTATCTCTTTTTGTTGTTTTTTCCTGCTCCTGACATGTGATCCAGTGGCACCATGTATTCCCATCTTGAGCTGTGCTCCCATACTCATTAATTTTATAATCTGTCATGCCAGACAGGGACCAGTCTGCAAATGAATGCACCATCTACATCCATCCATCTGTAACAATGGGCCATGGGCTGGGGCCTCATTAGTTTACCAGATGGCATGGCAGGCTTAGCATCAGCAATCACTGCATATGCATGAGTCTACTGTTACTAGCATCAAACATTGGTATTGACAAATATTTTTTTTGCAGGCATCGCATGCTGAGATTGTACAAATCACATTACCAGCTGTAGCCAATCAGCAACATTGAAGATGGTGATCTCCTAGTGCTTTGCATGTCTCAGTACTATTGCCTGCTCTCTCTCTTGACAGAACAAAATGTGTGCACTGAAAGGCACAGCTCCTCAGCTGTTTTGAATAACAGTTATTTTTGTTCACAAAACACTTTGAAATTATCAAAGAATTGCTCAATAGTGTTACAGTTTTTTATTAGCTAGTTAGTTCGTGAGTTAAAATGAATGGGAAAGCATTCTTGCAGTGTCAGTTCAGCTAGCTGAATAAAACCTGACTTTCTGAGTAAAATGATTTGTGAGTTAAAAGTGTTGCAGTATTGAGAATTAAATGGCATGTTCCACTGAATGTATTCTCCTGTGTCAGCAGCTGTTAAATCCAACATGGCTAAGGAGGGAGAGAAGGGAGGAGCAGCAGGTCAAACTGGGCCTGGGGCCTCCGAGCCCAGAGCTGGTGCACAACAGGAACAGCTGGGTTTGGGCTCAGAGAAACTGCACCCAGGAACTTCTTTTAAGACAGTTGACAGAAAACATCAATGATACCACATAAAAGTTAATGTCATCTGTGAGTGAAAGGGACTTAATGTATTTGTTTTCTTGCTACTACTGATTGACTTAAGATGTTAGGGTTTATGCATGCATGCTAGCCTTTTCTGGCCTGCACCTTGCCATTAACTTGTATTGCAAAAATGTTATGGTTTTACAAAATGTACTGGGCCTTATTCTTGGACTTAGCCAGTCCAACCTGTCATGAATGCAACCTGTCCAACACAGCATGTATCAATACTTGTGGTCTTCAGTTTTGTTCAGTCAGGTTGATGCATTGACTGTTAATTTCAGACTGCAATGTGTTCTTTTGAAATGTGTTACTATGCTTTGTTGCCCCCTGCAGAAACAATCAATTTGTCTGTCTACTGAATGTGGTTTAGGTGGATATTTGTGTATTTCTCTTTCTGTATCATGCCATGCTTTGCAACAGTGGTTGCACTTGCAGAACCTGGGATTAAATTTCTCTCCTTCACATACCAATTTATAGGTACAGTAATACCAAACTAAATAATAAAAGCACTGATAGGATTATTGTGATGTTGCTTCTAGTAACAGGGTAGAAATGTTAAATTTTATAGCTTTTATTTATAACTGTTTTATTAGGAATAATGAAAAATGTCAACAGATTCAGTCATAGTGTAACAAACAGCCAAAGTACTTACAATGATGGTAGAAACCAAAATAGAAATAATACAATTATGTAGTGTACTACATTAACAAACCAGGAAGTGAAAAACAGAACAGGGAACATCGCAGAAAACTTTATAAATACAAGGTATCATACCAAGACAACAAATGGGCTAAAATACTAAGGGCTCCAAGGCAGGGCATGGGTGAAATTGAAGTAACAGGAAACTCCAGAATAATATCTGATAAAAAGAAAACTGTTTGACCACTTAAGAAATCAGCCTCTTGAGAAAAAGTAGTTTTCGGAACAAATGCAGGATCAGATTGTAATTTGTAAAGTGCCCAACATCTCCAAGTTTCCTCAAATGCAGGCATGCTGTTTAGAAAATGGTAAGTACATTTCTCATGTTAGTAAATAGTATCAACTATGGCACTTCAGAGTGATGACTGAGGAAGCTGGGCTTGAAACCACAGTTTGGTGATAGCTTTTTTTGCATATACCAAAAGAATCAGCAGTAGTTTTAGTTGCCTGCCACGTACAAGTGATGTACTGGAGGGTATATGGAGAAGCACCACTGTAGGGGAAAGAGGTACTGGGACATAAAATATCTAGGCTACGACATTTGAAATAGTAGTCCAATAAGAGCTCAAATGGGGACAAAACCAAAAAAAAATGTGCATGGTCTGCCGGGAACTCACCTCAAGCCCTCCAACAGGTGCCTATCTGTGATTGTAAGTATATTATTGAAAATGCTGGAGTCCTGAAAAACCTTATCCTACACTTCCAAGTGAATTATTTTAGTTAAGGTGGCATTGAGAGTTTAAATGTAGTCAAAGAGTATTTTTCCCACAGGGCAGGATCACATGTGATTTGCAGATCTGTCGTCCATTGATCTAAAATGGAGAGAGCTGAATCTGTCAATTGCTCATGAAGAAGAGAGTAAATAGCACCTATCAGATGGTTCTGCAGGCTGCTCTGTTAATGAAATAAAATTAAGGCAGTTAACACCGAGACTGAATCTGAGAGACATCTACAGGAAGGAGATAGGGCTTGTATATACATGCACTGAGTTGTAAGTATCAATAATGATCAGTAGAAGGTAGGCAATATGTGGTATGTAAATCAGAAAAGGAACAAATTCCCTTTAAATCTAAAGTCTGGTGGAGATAAAGAAGGCCCATCTGATCCCAGCAGCATAAAAAGGAAATGAAGGCATTTACTGGATTGTTTTGAGTTCATGCCAAAGCATCCAAGAGAAGAACTTCTTCCCCAGGTAATTGTTCGGATCCTGTGCCAAACTCATAGGGTCCCCACCTTAAAGCGGAAAATGTTGAAATATGGGAGGTAGCCTGGAGGGGAGGAATAAAGAATACGACTGATGTCATGGAGGTCATTAAGTGTGAATTCTATGTTTCCAATAAGCCTGAAAGTTCACTGAAGTCCAGAGGCAAAGTCAGCAGAGCTGACATGCTAAGGCATACAAATGAAAATTAGACAGTTTTATTCTGCCCTGAACTGGGAGAGATGCAAAAAAGAAAGTCTAAGCCTAGACTTATGACCCCTCCGTATAAAGAAAGAGTTCAACCTGTGACAGTCTCGAAAATAACAACTAGCATGGTAAAGTGGGAGCATTTGTAAGTAAAATAAGATTATTGTTGAGAGACTTCCGGTGATGTCACCGGAACAATGGCAACCTAATCATGGAGCTCCTCGACCTGCAGGCATGGAATAGCCCCCATGCAGACTGAACTGTAACAAATTCAGTTAATATGAGCAAATCTAGCAGTGAGGACTCAGTGAAGAAATGTTCCCGTGCAAAAAACTCTAAGGCAAGCAAGCAACAGGATGGATTCCAACAGATAACATCGATGGCCAGTGGCAGGGAATCCCCATCCAGCATGGCGAGCGCTGACATGGAGTCAGAGCTGGAGGCTGTGTTGCACTCTCATTTCGAGATCCTGCTCGCTGAAATCAAACAATCCAGAGCTGAGAACAAGCAAGAATCTGACAAATTGCATACTGACCTGACAAAATTGGGTACCAGAAGCACTGCAGCAGAAGAGAGAGTGTCCTCCGGTGAGGATGATTTACTGCAGTTGTCCAGAGCGGTTGAGTCCCTCCCGCAACAACAAGAGAGTACTGCAGCAAAATGTGTAGATATGGAGGCTTGGGCTAGGCAAGAGAATCTGTGGATCTATGGCCTCCTGGAGGAGTCAAAGGTCAGGGAGATGGCTGATTTTCTGACGGATCTCTTAAAACATGTGCTGGATCTCCCCCAGGCCTTTGTGTTTAAAATTGAGAGAGCTCATAAAGGGTTAAAGCCCAAACCAACCTCAGTGAATTCCCAGCCCAGACTGATAATGGCAAAGTTCTCTAGTTATAGGGACAAAGAGACTATTCTGCAGACAGCCTGGAGACAACAAAAGGTAGAATATAATGGCTGTCGTCTCATTTTTGATCAAGACTACTTCCCCCCAAATTCAGTAACACGTCAGATGACCTACGCTCCTATCCTGTGCAAGTTGAAATCCCTGGGGGTAAAGTTTCAGATGCCATACCCTGCATGTCTCCGAGTTCACTGGGCGTTGGGAATGGAGCTGTAGCACACTGCAGAGGAGGCCTACCAGGCATTAAAAGAGAAGGGGCACGAAGTATCAGGCGATCACCTCCGAGCGAATCAGACATCGAGCCAGCAGAATAGATGGCAACTGTCTGCACAGCACAATCCACTGAGATTGGGCAAAGGCTCCACAACCAGCATTATGGAGGACATTAAAGGACTGTTACACCAATTGACACATCAGCATCGCAGGGAGAAGACAGTACCTCCGAGAGCTGAGGACATTTGAAATTGGACTGAGGTTCTATGAGTGCTGATTTTCTGATTTCTTGCTCCCCCCCCGCCTGGCGGGGCCTGGCAGCCACCTGGCTGCCGTGGCAACTGGCCTGGGCCTGGAGTTGGACGGGGTGGCGGTGGAGATATAAGGAAATATATTTTTGGGTCATCATCTGTTTCTTAATATTGCAATTGATTGAGGGGAAGAACCCCATCCTACTTACAACCTGGCCAAGACTGAGAACCCATCTTTCGGGGGATGTCTCGGGGGGAGGGGGGGAGAGATTTATATTGCACTGAAACATGGAAATGTCAGTAAGAATGCATGAATAAGCTGTTCTTAATGTGGGATTAAGGGTTGCTGGGGAGGAGCCCGCTTATGTTTTGCTCTGGTTTTGAGTGGGGGGTGGGGTTTAACCCTGGCCCGTGAGTCTTAAAATCTGCTCCTGGTTTAATGGAAACTAGCAACAGCTGATACGTTGGGGAAAAATACCAGATAAGAGAAATGATGATTAATACTGCTTTTCTTTTGAGGGTATTTCAAAAGGAGATACAGTTGGATTTAATGATATAATTGCCTGGGGGGCTGATGCTGTTTCTCTATTGGCACGGTGACCCATTGGATGTTCTGCTTTTGGGCTATATTTCTCTAGCCTCCATGAGGTGTGGGGAGGAGATATGTTGCCTCTTAACATTTGTGGGGAGCCCCCTTCTCCTGCGCCAATGCACACCGCAAGGAGCTGGTGATGTTAGCAGGCCTTTGCATCAGGCCAGGATCCAAGGTTGGTAGGGTCTGGGAGGCACGAACCTTATTTGGGGTTCCAGATCTTCTACCCTGAGAATTATCATCTTGGGGTTTTAAAGAATGGTTTTACTGGTTCCCCTGCCTTGGGGGTCATCTTATAAATAGTTTGACTCTGGAAGGGAGGGTCACTCATGTGGGACCTCTTACCTGGGTTGAAATGTTATTATTATTCATGTTGAAAGTTGTTCTATTTGTATGTCTGATTTGTGTTTTATATAGGGCCACTGTGTTTTTTATGTATATGGAGATGTGAGGGTGGGGACAGGCAGAAGGACTATTTTATCACAAATACACACAAGTAAATCTATTGTTTCTACATATAAACATGCTTTTCTCAACTGCAAAAAAAAAAAAAAAAAAGAGCCAATTTTATAAGTGCAATAAGGCACTCGGGGATGTGTGTAAAACATATTTTACAGCAAATCCAGCGGCTGAAGTCGCCTCAGCCTTCAGCCTCGTGCCTTACTATACCTCTGGCCATGTTGTAAAATATGTTTTACACACACCCCTTCATGCCTTATTGCTTACATAAAGCACAGCACTGGTTATGCTTCACAGCTGTTAATCAAACCCTAGGGGTGTAATGGGGGTGATTTGCCACATTCACCAACAGATCAGCTAACTGACCGTTATCCTAACCTGCATAAGTCTCAGATTGTAGTTCTTGTTTTCACATTGTTTTCAGCTGCATCATCAATTTCCTTAGTCAGAAAGCTAATGGTGAGGTCAGCACATACTACCAAGTAATGATGGACATTTAGGCAGAGTTCATGACTCCAAATAAGTACTTTTACTAATTAAAAATACTCACATGTAACATCATCAATTTTTTTGAACTCTCATAGCCGTGTAGAATACCAGGTGTAGTCCCTTTTCCTTCTCCCTGTAGTTCAAAAAAGAATAGGAGGCCCTCGGATGATGTCCTAAGAACAGTCGATACATAAGCATGCTGTCAGGTGTGTTCTACCTGTCCTTGAATCCATGCTGTTTTGTTAGCTGCGGTTCATCCTGCTTTTTATATTTACCTCATAAACTAGTTTCTAGTTTGTGCATGGCAGTAGTCGTTTATTTTAGCTATTTTTGCATATTTGCACTATATATGCCTTTCGTTGCACCGAGAAGAGACGAGCGATACCTTTACAGCAGTTTCTGGTGAAGCATCTCCTGTTCTTTTTTGAACTACAGGGAGAAGGAAAAGGACTACACCTGATATTCTACATGGTGGTGAGAGTTCAAAAAAAGTGATGATGTTACGGGTGAGTGTTATTAATTAATAAAAGTACTTATTTGGAGTCATGAACTCTGTCTAAATGTCCATCATTACTTGATAGTATGTGCTGACCTCACCAGTAGCCTTCTAACTACGGAAATTGATGTTGGTGATTTTTTGATTTTGAGGGAAAAGTGCACTTAAAACTCTGATTGAATTTCAGTAGCCCCCCTACTCCTATAGCTATTAAGAGTGTTTTTCGTTCTGTTTGTGATAGTTTTCAGCTGCGTATGACTTGCCTGCAACAAATAGTAACTCATTATTTCAGATAAGTCTGTGACTTGGACTGTAACATGGTGTTGTCATGGTATCATGATGACAGGTGAAGTGTACCTATTGCTTGTGAGCAATGTTATTTGATCACCTGTCATGTGATGTATCTGTTATGTTATTCAATGCTGAAAACAAAAAGCTGCTTGATGAAACATTTTAGGATATTTTATGTGTTTTTTTATTGTCTGCACCTCAAGACTAAGTAAATTGTTATGCTTTGACATGCTTCAGTTGAGAAACTAAACTGAGGTCCCATCTGTTTGTTCTGGTGGTTGTTCAGATGGCAATTAAAGATGTCACAGAACTTCTTAACAGTATCTGGTTAGACCTAACAAGGCTGCTATATATATTGTGGGGGCATATACCCAACAGCTTAATCTGGTTCAAGGTCAGTTGGCATTCATCTGTATTCCCTTCCCCCAGGTCGTGCCTGAAAATAGGCAGGATTTGTCTAGTGCACTTACCCGGTCAACAAAAACTAAATAAATAAAATAAATAAATAAATGTGTGATTCTGTATTTCTTTGAAACTTGGCTTCCCAGCCAAATGCCCTGTGGGGTAACCATTGCCTCAGTGCTTGCGTACAGAGGTTCTTTGTCTTTTAAATTGTTTTTTGTTTTAATTGGGTTCACCACAACATAACCCAGATAGACCATCTTAGGGTAGCTAGTTCATTCCACTGGGGTGTCAAACAGATGAGGCATACTGATGAGTCTGGTAGGACGAAACACGTGTCTATGTCTTCTGTTGGCACACTTTGCAAACTGTGTGAGAGGCCTTTCGACACCATGCATTTCTACTTAAAGTTGAACCAGCTTAATATTCTGTGGTGATTTGCATATGCAGACCTTGATACTTTGCATTGTGGGGACATGTGTGATTTTATATTTCTTTGAAACTTGGCTTCCCAGCCAAATGCCCTTTGGGGTAACCATTGCCTCAGTGCTTGCGTACAGAGGTTCTTTGTCTTTTAAATTGTTTTTTGTTTTAATTGGGTTCACCACAACATAACCCAGATAGACCATCTTAGGGTAGCTGGTTCATTCCACTGGGATGTCAAACAGACGAGGCATACTGATGAGTCCTGGTAGGACGAAACATGTGTCTATGTCTTCTGTTGGCACCCTTTACAAACTGTGTGAGAGGCCTTTCGGCACCATGCATTTCTGCTTAAAGTTGAACCAGCTTAATATTCTGTGGTGATTTGCATATGCAGACCATGATGCTTTACATTGTGGGGGCATGTGTGATTTTGTATTTCTTTGAAACTTGGGTTCCCAGCCAAATGCCCTTTGGGGTAACCATTGCCTCAGTGCTTGCGTAGAGAGGTTCTTTGTCTTATATATTAACCTCATATGATAAACAAGCAAAAGCTGGATGGGGCATACATAGAAACATAGAAACTGATGGAAGATTAGGACCGCTTGGCCCAACTAGTCTGCCCATTTTCCCTACCTACTGTAATACTGCAGATACCACTTGATCTCCGTCTTTATCCACCCTTTCCTAACCACTAATGTTCCCTTATGCATATCCCATGCATTTTTGAATTCCATTACCATTTTTTTCCCCACCACTGCCACTGGGAGGCTGTTCCGTGCTTCCAGTAGCCTTTCTTTGAAGATGTACTTTCTCACATTTTCCCTTCATCTACCCCCTCCAGCTTTATAGCATGACCTCTTGTTGCTGATCATCTCTTTCTCTGAAAAATGCTTCCTTCTTGTACCTTATTTATACCCATAAGATATTTGAAAGTCGATATCATAATCCTCCTCTCCCTCCTCTCCTCCAGGGTGTACATATTGGTGTTCATCAGTCTGTCCTCATAGGTCTTTTGATGCAGACCCTGCACCATTTTAGTTGCCCTCCTCTGGACTACCTGAACTCTGTCTTTGTCCTTCCAGGGATGAGACCTCCAGAACTGGACACAGCACTCTAGATGCAGTCTCACCACTGATTTGCACAGCGGTCTCACCACCTCCCTTTTTCTTTTGGTGATACCCCTCCCTATATACCCCACCATACCACTGATTTCCCCGCTGCCTTGTCACACTGCTTAGCCATTTTGAGGTCATCAGATATAATTACCCCAGGTCATTTTCTTGTTTCATGGTCATCAGTACCACTCCCCCCATCATGTACTCTGCCTCTGGGTTCCTGTGCCCCAAGTGCATGATTTTGCACTTCTTTGCATTGAATCTCAGTTGCCACATTCTTGACCACTCCTCAAGCTTACCTAGATCCCTCATTATTCTCCCCCCCCAGAGTGTCAACCCTGTTGCAGAACTATGTGTCATCTGCAAACAGGCATACCTTCCCTTTTAACCCCTCTGCAATGTCACTAATAAAGACATTAAAGAGGACGTGCCCTGGTATTGATCCTTGTGACACTCCGTTGGTCACCCTACCCTCCTCAGAGTGAACTTTGTATACCAGCACCTTCTGTCCCCTTTCCCTGAACCAATTTCTTACCCATTTTACCACCTTAGGACCACTCCCAGGCTGCCCTGCTTTTTATGAGTCTCCTATGTGGAATGGTGTCAAAGGCCTTACTGAAATCTAAGTGGGCCACATCCACCACACCACCCTAATCAACTTACCTGGTCACCCAGTCAAAGAAATCTTTCAGATTTGTTTGATATGAACTCCCCCCCCCAAAGTGAATCCATGGATCCTGTAGGCTGCTGGATTCAAGATAATCCACAATCCTTTCCTTCAGTAGTGATTCCATTAATTTCCACATCACAGAAGTCAGGCTGACTGGGCTGTAGTTGCCAGCCTCCTCCCAGCTCCCACGTTTGTGAAGTGGGATTACATCTGCTCTCCTCCAGTCTCTGGAACCATTACTGTCTCCAGGGAGTGGTTGAACAGGACTGTCAGTGGTGCTGCCAGTAACTCTCTAAGCTCCTTCAATATCCTTGGATGTATCCCGTCTGGCCCCATTTCCTTGTCCACTTTCAGTTTTGTGAATTCCTTCAGGACTCTTTCCTCAGTAAATGGGCTAGTGTCCACCTCCCTTCTATTGAGACTCCTATTGCTAATTTGTTGTCCCTTACCTTCCCCTTCTTCTGTGAATACTGAGAAAAAATATCCATTGAAGTCTTCTGCCCTTTCCCAGCCCCCTCCACACACTCCACTCCTTCCCTCCTTAGTCTTTCAGTCCCTCCCCCAGTCTTTCCCCTTTTGCTTATGTACCTGAAAAATGCCCTGTCCCCTTTCTTTACTCCCTAGGCTATTCCTCTTCCATTGTGCCTTTGTGCTCTTGACTGCTTTCCTTGCCTCTCTCTCTGCTTCTCCTGATATATTTCCCTGTCCTTCCTCTGTGTCTCCCTATACATCCTGAATGCTACCTTTTATATCCTTATGTTCCCAGCTATCTGTTTTGAGAACCACAGCAGCCTTTTTTTCCTCTGCTTTTGCTTACTTGCCTAACACAGAGGTTTGTCGCCATCATTATGGCCCCTTTTAATTTTGTCCACTGTTCCTGTACTTCACGCAAGTCCCTCCCCCCCCAGGGCATCCCTGAGGTATTCCCCCATCTTTGTAAAGTCATCCCTCCTGAAGTCCAAGACCCTCGCTTTTATGTGGTTTGACTCTGCCACTGTGCTTAGTATATTGAACCACATTGTTCGGTGATCACTGATCCTAGGGCTGCCACTTATCCAGTTTTTGACCGGATAATCCAGTTTTTAGGATCCCTATCCGGTCATCTGGTTTTGATTAGATGTAGTCCAGTTTTGGGGCCATTTTGAGTACTCATATATTACTCAAACCAATGTATCAAATCATTCACTATTTTGGCTGCATTGCATGTCCAGGTTACAAAGAAGTTCTGATGACACAGTCATTCAGACCTGCCTTTGTTTGTAAAACCAGACTGTCTGGGAGGTGTAAAGTATAGCCATTAAGATCATTAGCAGTAAATTAATCTAATCTTTTCCACTCTGAATTTTAAGTATGGTCTTTTACTGCTATGACAGGAAACAGCTTTTTACATCTTTATAGTGTATGGTGGAACGTCATTCTCCACCGAAATCCATCGCTGTCGAAATGTTGTTCTCCTGCACTAGTGACGTTCACAGTGCAGCAGAATGATTTTTGCTACTGCACTGCGAACGTCACACCCTGTGTCCTCGAGCAGCATTTGACAGTTAGGGCTCACTCCATAGACAGGACACATAGCGAAAGCAGCAATGTCGGCGGCAGTACTAGTGTTTAGAGTTAAAATGTTCAAAATGTAAAGTTATTAAACAGTTAAAATGCCAAGCATGAAAACGTTCAAAATGTAAAGTTCTTTTTTCCTTCTAGTAACCCAGTAAAAATGTTTTGAAGCAGAAACATGCTGTAGTGATTTTTTTTTCCCCCAAAAAATGATGTTCCACCATACACTATAAAGAAAAGTGCATGGGGAACAGTTGACAACAGGGCATCTTTCACTTCGTTGGCACTGTGACGACGGATTACCTCTCGAGCTGCGCTCTCGAGGTAATCTGTCATTATAGTGCCAACTCGGTGAAAGAATAGCCCTGTTATCAACTGTTTCCCACGCACTATTCTATATATTTGCTCTCATGTGGTTCTTTTTGTTTGCCCTATATTCTGGTGTGTTTTAGACCCATTTTTGTTAAATTAATAATCTAACTTTTATTGCCTTTATTACTACATTTGCTCTAATTTTTTGTATTACCTGAACATTCCATGATATTAGCTACACTTTTTTACAGGTCATTCAGATAAACAGCATGGAATGGTGTATCTGAAATTGTAGAATGTCTTAGAAATATGAAAAGAAACAGCAGTAGCTGCTGAGGTAAAGGGGAACACAGTGCAGTATTAAGGGTACCACAAGCATAGATAATTAAGTTATCAAAAATTGGTCAAAGCATCAGAATACATGACTGATATGGAAAGGAAAATGGGAGAGTGTTTAACAGAGGGCTGAGCAATAAGCTGTGGATGAGCTTGCCTTGGCATATCCAGCAGACCTGAGTTTGATTCCCACAACCTCCACTTACATACTGTGTGACCCTGAGCAAGTCACTTAACCTTCCTGTGCTCCTGGGTCACTCCTTTAAAATGGGCTATGTGGCTTCTGGGAGTTAACCTGGTTGACAAAGAATAAAAATAAATAACTGAATAAATCAAATAAATAACAGTTTAAAATTGATTTCCTATCACTAGTAATGTCTATTCCAACATTACAAATGGCTTTGGAGGAGGAGCAATATACTCGCCAGTCATGAAAAGGGGGTGGAGCCAGAGGCAGAGTTTGGGGTGTGGGTTAGCATCTGGTTTTTACTTCATCCAAAGGTGGGGACCTAACTGATCCCCAGGTGGGTACCCACCATTATGTCTGTAACACTTTCCCCATTGGTTAGTACCAGGTCCAGTATTGCTTCCTCATGAGTGGGCTTTCTTACTAATTGCCTGAGGAACACCCCGTACAGGGAGTGCAGGATGTCCCTGCTCCTAGCAGAAGCTACAGCTGGGATACTCCAATTTACATCTGGTAGATTGAAGTCAGTTGCTTCAGAATCTTGGCTGTTTCACGTAGCATCCATTTCTGTTTTTCTAGGAGCTGCTAAGTGTTTGTTTCTAGGTGCGAGTGGCTGAAACCTCACTTGGTAACTGATTGCTGGTGAGTGACCTTAAATAGCTGCGTGTTTTCAGAACTTCATCCAGTTGCTTCAGAATTTTGGCTGTTTCACATAGCAGCTATTTCTGTTTTTCTAGGAGTTGCAAAGTGGTTGTTTCTAAATGGGAGTGGCAGAAACCTCACTTGGTGAGTGACCTTAGGTGACCTTAAATAGCAGTGTGTGTTTTCAGAACTTCAGCCAGTTGCTTTAGAATGTTGACTGTTTCAGATGACAGCTATTTATGATTTTCTGGGAGCTGCTAAGTGTTTGAATCTAAGTGGGAGTGGCTGAAACCATGGTAACTTATTGCTGGTGAGTGATCTTAAATAGCGGTGTGTCTTTTCAGAACTTCAGCCAATTGCTTCAGAATCTTGGATGTTTCACATAGCAGTTATTTCTGTTTTTCTAGGACCTGCTAAGTGGTTGTTTCCAAGTGAGAGTGACTGAAACCTCACTTGGTAACTGATTGCTGGTGAGTGACCTTAGGAGACCTTAAATAGCAATGTGTGTTTTCAGAACTACAGCCAGCTGCTTCTGAATCGTGGCTGTTTCACAAAGCAGCTATTTCTGTTTTTGTGGCAGCTGCTAAGTGTTTGTTTCTAAGTAGGAGTGGCTGAAACCTCACTTAGTAACTGATCGCTGGTGAGTCACCTTAAATAGATGTGTGTCTTTTCAGAACTTCAGCTAGTTGCTTCAGAATCTTGACTGTTTCAAATAGCACTATCTGGCCAAACCACAACATTGGCTAAACCTTACCTGGCCAGCAGATTAAGCATATTGGGGACCACTGACTAAAGCTGACTGACTGTTTTTTTTTCTTTGCAGTACTTCTTTTCTCTTTAGTTTTTGCAGCAAGGGAAGTTTCCACCCACCCTTCCCCGGCTCATCCCCTTATATAGTACCAGACCCTATACACCTGCTTCCTGTCTGGGAAAAGTAGGGGGCGAGGCATAACAAAAAAAAAAAATCCTTCTTTATTTTTTCCTTTTCTATTTCATCCACTGTATCCATCATAGAAATCAGCCAGGATGGACATTGTCAACAGCTGGCATTGTGGGACCATCTTCAACAGGATTGTTGTCCAATGCTTGGGTCACTGCCCTACATGCTGGACACTCGGGGACCTAAGGCCTCTGCTCTGAACAGTATGAGCAGAAATTGACCACCTCTGTTCCTAGTTGCAAGGAGATGATTACAACAGCAACCATCTGGCACACCTCCAACAACAAACTGGTGCACCTCATCCCCAAAGGGTAACCAGGCCTGGGTGTTGGCAGGTAGTTGGGAAAAGCAAGATGAGCACCCCATCAAACAACCCACACAAGCTCAACATCTCAAAAAAAAAAATATCAACAACAAACAGGTTCCTACCTCTGGCATCCAAGCCAAATGCCAAGGCAGAGGATGTAACAGGTAAGTAGTATCCACCAAAACATATAATGATGCCCAACAATCAAAATGGATCAAAAAAGTCAAAAACAAAAACAGAAAAGAATCTTTTGATCATAGGATTATTCCATGATTCAGGGAGGTGGGCCCCATTTACCACCCAGATGTCTCCCAGGATCATCTGCATGGAGGGACACTGACTGCACTGAAAAAATCATACCAAGTGCAGGAGATAATACAAACATTCTTATCCATCTAGGAACAAATGACATCACCAATGGTCAGTAGAGGAGACCAAGGAACACTTGACCAGACTGGGTGATTGGTTGTCATCCATTTTAACTATCATCTCTTTTTTCTGAGGTTCTGCCTGTCTGGGAGAAGTGTGGTGGAAGGCAGAAGATCAGGGAAAGAGAAATAGGTGAACTATGTGCCTGGCTTAGTAACTGGTGCTATGAGAAAGGACACCAATTCATAGGAAATTGGCAGACCTTCTGGGATAAGGAGTTCTTTAAATGTGATGGCCTCCACCAAACAATGGAGAGGGTCAGAGCACTTGGGCAAGTTCAACATTTTTGCAGGTCATTTAAACTAACAGATGGGGAGAGGAGTCTGACACCCGTTACGTCACACAGAGTAACAGTCGCTTCTCTCCCCTTAGCTAGCAAACCACCAGTGTGGGGTGCACCACAAATGGTAAGAAACTCAGATATCCAGAGGAATTTAAAAATGGTAAATATGACATGCAATGGGAGAAGGGTAAACTTGCGAACAAGGTAGGAAACCTGGGTTGGAAGGCAATGTGCACCAATGTCTGCAGTCTGGCAAATAAGATACCAGACCGTACTGCCATGATGGCAGAATCAGACCTAGACTGGGCAGCAGTGACATAAACATGGTTCAATGAGAGCTATAGCTGGGATATCACAATCCCAGAATATAAATTGTTCAGTAGAGACTGGAAGGGGAAAAAAGGGAGGGTGTAGCTAGATATGTAAAAGAAGGAATCAATGCTACAGAAATCCAGGTGACTCACAGTGAAGCTGAAGTCCTGTGGATTATTCTTGGAACCAGAAACAAAGCCTCCATATGGGTAGGAGTAATATACAGACCCTGTCTCAGAAATTAGAAAAAGACAAGGAAATTCTAGAAAACATTTAAAAGGTGGCAGACAAGGGTGAGCTACTACTGGTTGAAGACTTCAATTTACCGGATGTAGACTGGAGCTCCTACATGGCTGCTTCAGAAAGGAGTAAGGAATTCCTAGTGGCACTCCAAGGAGCAGATCTAAATCAACTGGTGGAAAACCCCACCAGAGAGGAAGCAGTCCTGGACATTGTGCTAACCAACAATAAAAGAGTCCCAAACATACAGGTGAGAGCCCATCTGTAATCAAGTGACCATAGGACTATATGGTTCACAATAAACATGACCAAAGACATCAATCACTCTAAACAGAAGGTCCTGGACTTCAGAAAGGTGGACTTCATCAAAATGAAAAGCTGTCTGAAACAGAATCTAGGTTGCTGACCAGAAGGTGGAGTGGAAGAACACTGGAGGAGACTGAAGGAAGCAATTACATTAGTCACATCACAGTGCATCAGGTTAGTGAGCAAATTCAAAAGGAGAAGGAAACAACTCGGGTTCACAAAGGATATTACATCCAAACTCAAGGAGAAGAAGAAAGCATTCAGGAGATACAAGGAAACAAAAAATTACTGACCTGACAACAAAGTTATATTACTGGCTTATTTAAATGTGAATGTATACTGTCTTGATTTGTTATATTGTATATTGAATGTAGTGTATGTTTTGTAAATTTTATGAGTTGCACCCGCAAATGGAACTTATGTTCCAGTGTGTTTACTCATTAATTTTATTTATTTTATTTATTTATTCTAGGATTACAAGTACCGTTGAGCCAAGGCTCTTTTACAAAGGTTCCATGTCAGAAATAACAAACAACAAGGAAGCAACAGTGAAATAACAGTAAACAATTCACGTACAATAGTGCTATTGAAAGGGAGCAATTATAGGAAGAGTGAGGTATAGACGAGTGGAGAAGTATAGGTAGTTAACAGAGGCAGCAATAGTAAAATGGTAAACACAGCTAGGACGCATGTGCCCACAAGGGATGGGGTAGGGTCAGGTGCCTGGGGGTGGCAGAGAAACAGGGATGAGAGGAGACGGGGAGGACGAATATGCAGCCAAAGACATTTGTCGACAAATAAATGGGAAGGAGTGATAGAAGAGAAAAAGGGGGCAGGGTGAGGGTGGAAAATAAGTGCTATAAGGGGGCAAAGAGACTAATGAGGTGGTATGAAGACCTGAGATTTGAAGTTGTGCCTCAGGAGCTAGGGGAAGGGGGACTGGGGGGCCTGGGGTTAAGCAATATATAAGTTAGGATTAAAGCTGTGTAGGTCATCATCTAGGAGAGGCAGTCACAGGAGCGAGAGGCAATGAGATGGGCCCGGAGCCTGGTTTTGAACAGACCTAGTGTTGAGGCAGAGGAGATAGTGTGGCTGAGACCATTCATCCATAGAGGAGCCCTATAGGTGAAGGAGCATTGGCCCTGTGTAGTTCGACAGTGAGGAACTTGTAGAATCTGGGTTGTCGAGCTTCTGATGTTCTGTCAGTTGGTGTTTTGATGTAACAAGGCAGTAACACCGGGGGGTGTGAGGCCAAGGTTGATTTTTCCCGCCATAGCACATGTGAGATACTTTATACGGTTGGAGAGTTGGAGCCATCCAGATTGTTCATAAAAGGCACAGGTGTGGGTGAGGCGGTGGGCACCAGTTGTGAGTCAGCATGCTTTGTTAAGTGCAGTTGTTATACATTGGAGGGCGGACGTCGTGGTGGAGCCAAAGATAATGAGGCCATAATCAATAATTGACACTACAGAGCACTGGACGGCAATCTTCAGGGCCTCTGGGGTGAGGTGCTGCCTGTGCTTGTAGAGTAATCCAAGGCGTGTGCTGGCAGCTTTAGCCACACTGTCAATGTGAGCTGTATAGGAGAGATTGGGGTCAAGCAGAATCCCTAGGTATTTGAAAGTGTAAACTTGTTCGAGGACAGTCCCCTGCTTGGTGGAGATGGCAAGGGGGTGTTGCTTGTAATGGTTATAGGAACTGCAGAATAGCAAAAACTTGGTTTTCTTGTGATTGAGGACTAGTTTATGATTGGAGAACCATGTTTCAACGGTACTGAATCTGAATTGGAGGCTGTGTTGTAGTGGTGAAAGGTCATTGTGCGTAGAAAAGACAACAGCATCATCCGCATACAGGATGATTTGTTCTGAGCAGGATTGTGGTAGGGAGTTTAAAAAGAGACTGAAAAGGAGAGGGCCCAGTATGGACCCCAGAAGTACTCCAGAGCGGACAGGCAAGGTGTCCGAGATAGCATTGGCAATTTTTACTCTTTGAGAGCGGTTGTCAATGTAGCTTCTGAACCAGTGGGCTGAGTGCAGTGCGGGGCCAGCAAGGAGTAGTTAGTCATACAGCAGCCAATGATGGACCATGTCAAATGCCTTCAAGAGGTCAATGAAGACAGCCCCAGTAAGAAGTCCTTTATCAAGGGAACTATGCACTGCACCGGTAAATTCAAGCAGGGCAGTGGTGGTACTATGCCGTGTTCTAAAACCGTGTTGTTGTGTGCACAGAATATTATATTTGTCCAAATAATCAGTGAGCTGGTCCACAACAATACGTTCTAGGGCCTTGGAAAGTGGTGGCAATATGGAGATCGGGCGGTAGTTAGAGTGGCAGGTCTTATCCCCAGTTTTGTGGACCGGGGTCACAGTGGCAGTTTTCCATATTTCAGGGAATGTACTGGTGTGGAGAGAGAGGTTAAGAATTTTAGTTAGGGGACTGAGGAGCTCGTCAAGTGTAAGTGATAGTAGCTTAAGGTCCAGGGTGTCACTGCTGATTCTGGAAGTGGAGATGGCTGAGGTGATGTGGCGGAAAGCTTCATTCATCTTAATCTCCCTGAAGTAAAAATGAGGGTGGTTTGACAGTGTGCAGGGTGTGTTAGAGGGGGTGTGAATGACTGTGAAGAAATCAGGTGGTAGAACAGTACTGAGGTCAGTAAAAGCCATGTTAATTGTATTTGCAGTGGCCATGGGATCAAGGGTAGTGGACCCTTCAACAATTAACATGGCCGGAGGGGACTTTGATTGTTTCCCAGTAATGTCCTTGATAATGTCCCAGAAAGCATGACCATTTCCCCAGGTGTTGATGAGGACGTCCTTATAATATGAGCTTTTCATGAGACGAATGGATTTTGTGCAGGCATTTTACGGGCATGTTTGCATTTTTGGATGTCAGATTGTTTGCCTGTGGCTTTAGCCACTGCCCACAGGTGGTCCCTAGATTTCAGCTGGGAAAGGAGCTCTGCAGTTAGCCAAGGGTTACGGAGGGCTTTTGTTTTCCATTTTCTGAAGGAGCGAAGAGGTCAGAGGCCTTATTGAAGGTGGTGATGAAGTAGCTGAGGGCTAGGTTAACATCTGTCACCTTGTAGATGGGCAGCCAGTCTTGCAAGGATAGGTACTGTTTGAGATGGGTAAGTTGGCCACAGGGGAGGACTCTGCTGGTAGTAATTATAGGGGGTGGCTTTAGAAATTTATTAGACCACTCACATGTAACCGGGAAGTGGTCACTGAGAAAGTCTGGGAGAACAGAGGTACGAGAGATCCTGGTAGGGTGATTGGTGAGAACCCAGTCCAGAAGGGTACTGGTGCCAGTTTTGTAATTTATCTGAGTTGGTGTGGTGACCAATTGTGAGAGGTTGGCAGCTGCAAGGGCATCCTTATGAGTGTAGACATCAGACGCGAGCCAGTTTATATTGAAATCACCAAGCAGAATGTGTTCAGAGCCAGGAGGTTGGGAGCTGATGAAGTTAAGAATTTCTTTGATACCAAGATCTTGAGCTCGAGGTGGAATATATACAGATATTAAGCCAATAAACAAACAAACAAAAAGAACAGTGACAAGGAGGTACTGTATGTAGGAAATTACTTAAAGAGGCTGGGAAGGCAATTTGGACTGCAAAAACTCAAATAGAGGAAAGAACAGTGAAGGGAGTCCAACATGGTGACAAAACTTTCTATCGGTATATGAGAGAGAAAAGAAAGAGCAAAGGGGGAATAGTTAGATTGACTAAGAACAATGACCAGCAGACAAAAGATGATGGGGAGAAAGCAGAGGTTCCGAACAAATATTTCTTCTCAGTTTTTCCACAGCAGGAAGCAGGCAAAGGACAATCCTTCCACAGGAAGGCACACCATCTCAAGGAAGCAAACAGAAGTCCTTTCACAGAGGCAAGAGTTCTGCAGGAACTCAAGAAATTGAATGTTGACAAAGCAATGGGGCCAGACGAAATACACCCAAGAATATTACGGGAACTTGGTCAGGAACTAGCAACCCCACTGGCGGAGCTCTTCAAGAAATCACTGAAAATTGGGGTAGTCCCTGAAGACTGGAAAAGGGCTACAGTAGTATCTCTACACAAAAGTGGCAGTAGAGACGAAGAGGGAAACTATCGCCTAGTCAGCCTCACCTCGGTGGTAGGGAAGCTGATGGAATCCCTACTAAAGGAGAGGATGATGACATCCTTACAAGATAGTGGACAGCTGGATCCAAACCACCATGGCTTTATTGCAGGAAGGTCCTGCCAAACTAACCTAATTGAATACTTTCTTTGGGTCACAAAAACATTGGACAATGCGGTGCAGAAGATGTGGTGTGCCTAGACTTCAGCAAGGCTTTCCACTTCGTTCCACACAGGAGGCTAATAAACAAGCTGGAGCACATGGGCATTGGGCCAAAAATGATAAACTGGATCCAAAACTGGCTCAACTGGAAGACCCAGAAGGTATTGGTAAATGGCACACTACCATAGGAGGGTAGAGTTCTAAGTGGTATTCCATAGGGTTCAGCGCTGGGACCAACATTTTTCAATGTATTCATCAGCGACATAACTGATGACCTAAATGGGAAGGTGTGCCTATCAACAGATGACACAAAGCTCTACAATAAGGTGGACTAGCTGAAAGGACTCAAAAGATGGAGTCAGACTGTAGGAAACTGGAAGAATGGTCAGGGAATTGGCAGTTGAAGTTCAATGCCAAAAAATGTAAAGTTATGCACCTAGGAAGATGCAACCCAGGGAGAAATTACTTTCTTAATGGGGTACAACTGTCAGTAACAAAACACGAGCATGATCTTGGGGTGACCATCGCAGATAACCTGAAGGTTGGCAAGCAATGTGAAAGGCAGCACAAAAGGCCAGCTGCATCTTGGGTTGCACAGGGAGGGGCACAACCAGTAGAAAAAGGAAGGAGATGATGCCACTGTACAGGGCCGTGGTGAGGCCTCACCTGGAGTATTGTGTCCAATTCTGGAGGCCTCAACTTATGAAAGACATAGAAATACTGGAGACTACACAAAGAAGGGCAACAAACATGGTGCAAGGTCTGCATCACGAGCCATATGATATAAGGCTAAAACAGCTTAACATGTACTCACTAGAACAAAGGAGGGATGGGGGGACATGATCGAGATGTTTAAATACCTGAAGGGTATCACCAAGGTACAGACACAGGATCTCCTTCAGGTAAAAAACTGCACTCAGACCAGAAGTCATGACATGCGCATAAGGGGGCAGGTTCAGGAGCAACACAAGGAAGTTTTTCTTTTCAGAAAGGGTGGTGGAGCCTTGGGATGGCCTCGCCCACAGGTGGTGGGGTCAAAGACAGTCAGAGAATTCAAGCTGAAATGGAACAGACAGTGTGGAAAACTTAACACACAAGCCTGATGGAGGGGTAGTATACATGGGCAGACTAGATGGTCCACATGGACTTCATCTGCCAACACATTTTATGTTTCTGTGTTTCTAAGTCCACTACCAACGGCACCTCCCCTTTAGTCTCTATTGTATGGATGACTCCCACTAGAACTCTGTCCATCTCCATCTCTTCCTCCTGTGCTGAAGATGTGTAGATCACCCAGTGCAAATAGCAGCTCCATTCTCTGTCTCTAGGGTGACCCACAGTGCCTCCGCACCTCCTCGTATTCCCCGTATTTCAGTTGCCTTTATGTTATCCCTCATGTAAAGAGCCACACCTCCCCCCCTTCTTACCCACCATATCCTTCCTAAACAGCATATAGCCTGGTATGGCTATATCCTAGCCATGGTTCTCAGTGCACCATGACTCAGTAATAGAGACAATGTCTAGGTCTGCCTCTGTCATTATGGCCACTAGGTCTGGGATTTTATTTTCATAAAAGTTTTTATTGAGAAATGCTAACATTTTACAGAAAGTGTATTGAAATACAGCCAGAAAAGAACAGTGATAAAGTTGGTAATAAGGAAAGTACTGTGCTAGTACATGGTAATGGCTGGCAGCTATAAAAAAGCCAAACCAAAAAAAAACAGAGTTGTACTTAATAATAATCTGAGCATACAGTAAACTAAAAATATAATGTAACACAATAACAGCCCAGAAATTGAATATTATTGAAGACATCTTGAAACCTAAGGAAAAAAAGAATACATAGGCTGAAAAGAAGACAAAGTACACCTACAAGTAACAGCAATGCATTGTAAAACAACCTATTTCCAAGGAGATCATGGGATGCTTCTGATGTGGACAATCCCTGACCACTAGAGAACAGTATTATACAGTACATTTTTTTATGTTAGGAGGGGGGCAATCTGAGTATTGGAGAACTGTCGCAATGCAACCATAATGGAAAATCCACAAACTAGGAAAGGCTAAACTTGAAAAGGGAAGGAGAAGGAGCCCAAAGGAAGGCATGTATCTCCACTTTGTGAGAAGGTTTAGCAGTTAGCGACCATGCATCAGAGACAGTTTGTAAGTGAATAGTCTTTGGAATATCATTTGAGGGGAAGGATGAAGGCAAGAGCAGGCTTACCGAATATAACTGTGAAGCTGTAGGGGAGTTTGCAGGGGGTTGAGCAAGGCTCTCCAAGGGGGGGGTCCATAGAAACTGGATCACTGAGTCAAAGAAAGTAAGAGATAAGAGATATCATATAATATTCACCTGTGTTGAGAGTGCATGGGGCCCTGGGTTGGATTAATGGCAAGATATGGGCCCCAGATGTCCTGATATGTTCTGCATTTGCCACCAGCCACAAGGGCGAGGTTTTCATATATGGAGGTAAAGGAAAGCATATTCTCACACTCAGTGTAAGACGGAGGGTCTGGCTCTTGCCAATGGTGAAGAATCACCTGCTTTGCTACAGGAAATGCTTCAGCTATCCAAAGTGCTTATAATGCGGACAGTGGGGGCGATCAGGCAGTATCCCAAGAAGTGCTAGGACAGGACCCCCAATGCTTGCAGAGGAACCACTTTGGAAGAGAATTTCCACACCCAGGACCAGTATTTTTCTAGATTTGAGCATGACCAAAGAATGTGCATGAGGGTGGCTTGAAGAGAACAGCATTGCCAAGAGTCACTGTTAGACATAAGATCAGCTTTGTAAAGCCAGTGCAGAGTGTGATATGCATGGTGCAGATTTTGAACTGGAAAGTTTTGGCCTGTAGTTCCCTGGAAGTCTTGTAATTTCTGCTCCATACAGAATCCCAGTTGGACTGAGAAATAGAGTAGTCCAGTTCTCTTTCCAACACATCCTTTGGGCTGGAGGTTGGGATCAGGGCTTGAGCTTTGGTGGAGAGATGTGAGTGTTCATCTGAGGCTTTGGACAGGGATGTTCTGGTGGTGAGCCTTTTTTCTGGCTGAGACCCTGGGGCAGAGTGTGTGCATGATACTTTGGTTCTTAAGAGGTTTCTGAGCTGTGAATATCTCCAAAACTGAGTTTCTGGCTGGTGAAAGTGGTTAGCTAGATCAGTAAAGCTGGGAGTCACATAGGTCAGCCAATGTGTCTATGTCAGCTTTTTGCCACAGGTTCCATGACAGAGGTTACCATCAAATACCAAAGCGGGATTGGCCCAAATGGGACATAGCCTAGTGGAAGAGGGGGACCAATGTTGTAGATTAGCAAACTTTCACCATATTCAACTAATATGTATGAAATATGGTGAATGTTGAGAAGGACTAGGCCAATCAGGAAGGAGTAGTGTTTGAGGAACATGTAGATTAATCTGAGCAAGCTTTGACTGTATCCAGCAAGGAACGTACTTAGTAGGGGTAGAGAGTACATAGGTGACAGCCTGGTGCAAAACCACAAGTTCATACTGGAACCAAAGGTTTGGGAGGGAGACTCCCCCTCCGAGGTCTATAAAGGGTTTGTAGTTTGATATGAGGAGATTTCCCATTCCAAATAAAAGTGGACACTCATTTAGTTACTGCTTTGAAAAAGTGGTCCAGTAACTAGTTTGGGTAGGACAATCAGCTTGAGTGCATTCTCTCTGTCACATGTAGAAAGCATGATATTCTTCCAACTATTAAGATCAGTAGAAAGTTTATCTAACGTAACAGAGACAGTAGCTGTAAGATCATCTAACGCAGAGGCTTTAAGCTGTACACCCAGGCAAATCACACCTTCAGGAGATCATTGATAGGAGTAAGCAGAGAACAGTGACTATTGACAGGTGGAAGTAAGTGGGACAATTTGCAATTTGGCCCATTTCATTTATAGCCCGAAAGATTGGCATATTGTTGAAAAATAGTAGCTATTGTGGGCAGACTATGGAATGTCCATAAGCAGAAGAGTATTATCATCTGTAAAGAGGAAAGTTTTTTGTGAGGTGTCTCCCACAGCAATACCTGAGAAGGTGGAGGAGGCTTGAATTTTAGCTGTCAGTGGTTCCACTGCTAAGAAGAAAAGAAAAAGAGAGAACATCCCTGGCAGGTGCCCGGTTCAAATGAAAAGAAGGGGACTACAGAGTTTGAGAACCTGAGCAGAAGGTGCCAAGTACAAAAGCTGCATCATGTGCATGAAGTGGTGGAGCAGCCCAAAACATGCCCTGACATCAAATAGATATACCCACTCCACCCTGTCAAAGGTCTTTTCTGTATCCAGTGATAGAAGGTCAGGGGGCACAGTAGTCTGGGAGGGCTCCTAGAGTATTCTAGGAGGCTTCTGATATTGTCTGTTTCCAATCAGCCAGGGACAAATTCCACCTGATCAGGGTGGATCAACGGTGATATTACAGATTCTAAAAATGTTGTTAAAATCTTGGCATAAATCTTCATGTCTACATTGATAAGGGAAATGGGATGGAACTGAAAGCATTGAACACTGTCTTTTCCCTTTTTTGGAAGGAGAGTGAGAAGATTTTGTTGAAAGGAGGGTGGGAGAATCGCTTTTTCAATAGCCAAACTAATAACCACTGCCAATTGAGGGACTAGTAGAGATGGAAAAGCCTGATGAAAGTCGGTAGGAAAGCCATCAGAGCCCGATGATTTGCCACTGGACATGGCTAGAATCACCTTGGTGACCTCCAGGGTAGTAACAAGTAGTGAAAGAGTCTCTGCCAATTAAAGTGAAATTAGAGGAAGGTAGACATCTGCGTAGAATGTAAAGAAATTGTGCTGTGTGGGGGACACCTCAGAAGAATAAAGGGCCAAACAAAAATCTTGAAACTCCTTGATGATGAGGGTGGGGTTACTGACCACTGTGCTATCCATTCTATGGAAAAGTGGGATATACTGTAGCGTTCTACCTCTTTGGTACATAGCCAATGGGCTAGCAGTTTACCAGGCTTTTCACTTACTTCCCAATATAGCTTGATTAAGTTTGAATAGGGCATATTCTGTACGATAGTGGACATGGGTTTCCAGCTCAGCCTTTGTCTCAGATATCTAGGTTTTAAGGAGACGGGCTCAGTCTGGATAGTCGGCCAACTGAGTTTTGAGTCTGTTAAGAATTTCCTCCTGCAGGTGAAGAAGAAACTTCTAGAAGACCTTGAGAAAGAACTTATGTCTAAGGAACTCATCTTTTAGGCCACTCCAAAGGCAGAGCAACACACCCCACTGAGATGGAGAATCCTAAGGATAAGACTGGATATCAATGGTATTCTGGCTAGAAAAGCTGAAAGTGCCATACTCCAGCTGAGGCACAAGTACTGAGAGGCAGGAGAAAAGGGGGACAAAGTCCTAGCCTACAAGTTGAGGAAGCAGCTGGCCAAAAGGTTTATAACCGGCCTACAAAATGCAAGTGGACAGATCCAGACCTAAGCACCAGAGATAAGTAGAATAATGAAGAACTTTTACAGTAGCCTATACTTGACATCTCGGGCCCCAAACTCGATAGAAGTAGAAGAGTTTCTAGCCTCAGTAGATATTCCCTGCCTCAACCCCCTACTGGTAGCCCAGCTAGAAACCCCCATAATGGAAAAAGAGGTTAGAGAAGCAATAAACAACTCAAGCCGGGTAAGGCCCCAGGGAGTGATGTGTTTCCAGTGGAGCTGTGGCAACATCTCTCCCATAGGATCGCACTACCGTTAAGCCTAGTTTACTCTGAAGTACTGGAAGCAGGCCACTCCCCCTCCCCACCCTTAGAGAGGCAGTCATAACAATTTTCCCTAAGAAAGGGAAAGAACTCACTCTACCATCCAACTATGGCCCCATATCCCTGATTAATGTTGACAGCAAAATCTTTGCTAAACCCCATTGTACTCCATCTGGTATACCTCTCGCAGGTGGGCTTTGTCCCTGGTCATTACAGTGCAGACCACATATGATCACTACTAAACCTCGCCACAGTAACCAAATCCCAGTCCACCCCCATGGCAGCACTGGCTGTGGACTTCGAGAAGGCTTTTGACTCCCTGGAATGGGACTACTTAAAGTCAGTGCTGACCCGCATGGGGTTTGGGGAAAGATTCCTGTCGTGGATCAACACATTATGCACAGCTCCACAGCAAAGACTAGTACTAACTCCCTGCTATCAAACCCTTTTCCATTGGGCAGAGGCACCAGGCAATGCTGCCCACTATCCCTGCTCTTATTTGTGCTTGCAGTGGAGCCACTAGCAGAGGCCATCAGACATCATCAACAGATCCAGGGTATCCCTATTAGGGAGAAAGAATATTCCACTCTCATGTACACTGATGACTTCTTAGTCTCTTGGCCAATGTCACCGCAGCAATTCCCCCATTGTTGGACATGTTAAACTGCTTTACCCATATCCAAAGAGTAAAAGTCAATCTGAGCAAATTAGAGGTAATGCCACTGAACTTGCTCTGAATTGAGGACCTGATCTCACCATACAAACTAAAGTGGGCTCAAAGTGGCATAACGTATCTGGGGGTCCACATAATTAAAGATACCTCTTGGTTGTGGGAGCGCAAACTTAAACCCCTGCTCTTCGAGATCAGCACAGAATTGGCCATATGGAAGTTACTACATCTCGCCATGGCTTGGAAGATAGCTTCCATCAAGATGGTGATCTCACCCAAACTATTATATGTCATCTTCCACCTTGCAATATTTCTCCCCCCCCAACGATGGTATTTCCAAATTGATAAAATAACAGATAACTTCACATGGGAGGGAAAGAAACCCAGGTACAGCCATAACAAGTTGAGAATACATTGGAAGCAAGGGAGATGGAACCTATCATGGTTTGAGGGTTACACCCTAGCATACCACACAGCACAAACAATGCAATGGTTCCTTCCCCAATCTCATTCCTTGCCACAATGGCATCATGTGGAGGAGGCCCAATCCAGACTTCTCAGCCTAACCCCCCTACTGTATAACAGCCCCGCGGTCAACCTTAAAGAACGTCCCACCTTCGGCCTCTCCCTTAGGTACTGGGCCAAGACACACAATGGGGCCTATGCTCCAATGGGTGGGGTTTACGTGGCTGAGACACGTATGCCACCCTTGGAGCTCCACACCTGCAGACAGGTGTGCACCACCTGTATTCTCCAATGGCCACAGCTTGTCCGCTGGCACGTCCCTCGGCACGCAGCACTCTGTGAGGTGGCCGGGAAGTGGAGTCACGGACCCGGGCGGGCATCCAATCTGATGCCTGTCCCAGGACCAACAGTGGATCCCTTGTGTGGTGGGGGGTGCATTGGTTGAACTTCCCCGTGGATGTTCGCACGGCTGGTGGCTGTGGAGGTGAGAGGTAGGTAGTGCCGCCGGCTGTGAGGTGCCCCTGATCACATGGGGAGGTACGGTGGTGGTGCCACAGGTGTGAGTGTGTGTGTGTGTGTGTGTGTGTGTGTGTGAGGGGTTTGCACCAGCCCACCACATCACCTGGCGTGTGGGGAGCCACAGAGTCAGGTGGGAGAGGAGGGGGATATGTGGTCCTGGGGCCAGTGCCCCCACATGAATGTGTGTGTGGTGATGGGGGCTTGGCATACACTAGGATGGTAGGAGCTCACCGGGTGTTGGGTCAGTGGCCCTGGGCGGCCACTATGTGTCAGCTGTTGTCCCCCCCTTGGTGTAGGATGGATGCATAGGGTGCATAGGGGACTTACAAGAGGGTTTCCCTGATGTACCGGCTGCTTCCCATGCATCCCGGTGTGCAGCATTACACGGTTTTGTGTATGCTGTGTAGTGCTGGCACACCTTCCGCCCACCCCCTGCACATTGTGGTCCATGTGGCTGGGGGATCAGGTGCATGAGGGCTATGTGCCCCCTTCATGCATCCCACATAGGGGGTGTAATGGACGCATAGTGTCTCCACGCCTCACGTATGCCGTGTGGAGTTGCTCCGTGCCTTCAAACATAGGGCCCAATATCCTCAAGGCCAACCCCAGACCTGGGAAATATACCCCACTGTGGGGCAACTCCAGTATTCTGATAAAGAACAATCCCCTCTCCTGGCATCAGTGGTCTGACAAGGGGATTACCTCTATTAACCAAGTAATAGACCCAAACATGGGACAGGTGGCCTCCTTCCAATCCCTAAAGACCCAATTTAACCTGCCCCAGGCAGACTTCTGGAGGTATTTGCAGTTGAGCAGTTCAGTGCAAACATATCTCCGGAAGCATCCTGGCACACAGTTACCCAGCAGTCTACCAGGATGGTTATCACTAAAAAAGGAATAGCTAGTAGAATATATTCTGACATTAGGTGCAAAATCCCCAGCCAATCCCAGGAATCCAAAATCAAATGGGAGCGGGCCTTAACATCTCCAATTACAGACCAGCAATGGCAAAGGTGTTGGAAATCAGCCCGCAAACTATACCTGGACCCACGGAGCCAACACATGCAGAATAAGATCCTTCGCTCATAGTATAGGACCCAAGATGCCCTGTACAAGGCCAAGATACTCCCTGACAACACCTGCTGCAGATGTCAGTCCAATACAGTGGACTTCCTTCATATACTATGGAATTGCCCCCAGCTCAAAACCTTCTAGTCGCAGGTAGGGGCTTTCGCAAATTATATTATCATAAAACTATCTGGCTTACCCCCGAGCACTGGATTCTAGGGATCTCACCATCGACACCTAAGTTTTCTGCCCCCGAGACAAGATGGCTGGCATTGCTCGCTATGCAAGCCAAAAGGCTCATACTTTGAAAATGGAGGACCACAACTGTCCCTTCCATGACAGAGCTGTTTACCACTCTTACAATTCTGGCCACCCTTGACAGGACAACACAGATGGTGAACAACAATATGACCTCATATCATAAATACTGGAGCCCCTTAAAGTCCTGTATGGACCCCAGGAAAGGGATATGCTGATCCCACTACACCTCCCTTGCTGAACTCTTTTTGGACCAACCTACCCTCTAAATTGCACACCAAATGGGTAAAGATGCTGACACCAATTATCCTCACCTGGTTAAAGAAATGCAACATTTTGCTGTTGCAAGATGCTTTGTGGTTCCATATTTTTTTCCAGGACAGGAGAATAGAGAATACGCCTGAACACAAGAATGGGCACCTAGGAATGGGAGGATACCCTGTCAATTAACACTGGCAAAAGAACCTGGGTAGGTCCCAATGTTTCAGTTTTTTCTCTTCTTTATAAGGTTATCCTAACAGCTAGTGAATAGAACCATGTCTAAAATGAAACATACAGCCAGGAAACTTTCTCCTGAATAAGATGTACCAATGTAATGTTCGTAGTTTCATTTTCTTCTGTCTTTAATACTTATATATCATATACTGTGAACACTGTTCTCCTGTACTGATGTAAAAAATTGAAAACCAATAAAAAGTCTTTAAAAAAAAAGAATTACCTCCAACTGTCTAACATTGTGATCATTCTCTTTTCTCAGCTTAGAGAAATAGGCTGAGTTTCCCTCTAATAGTAACTTTTATAACCTCCCACTGTGTTATGGCAGTTATATCTGGGGTCTCGTTAAATAAAAAATAATCTAAAAGCTCCTGCCGGAACTGGTCCAGAAATTTAAGTTGATGGAGAAGGGTAGTGTTCAATTTCCATTTATTCTGAGGTGTATGGCGCTGTTCCCATGCCGAAGACAGAAGAACAGAGGCATGGTCAGATACCAGTATATTACCCAAGAAGACACTCCATGTACAAGGGATCAAGTCCTGGAATGCAACAATTACATCTATAGAGCTGTAGGTTTTGTGGATGGGTAAATAGAATGTATACACAGATCCATAGAAGTAGACAGCAGATAAGGACCTCTTGGCCCACCCAGTCTGCCCATTTTATCCCTACCTAATATGAGGTCTGATGCCCAAATTGAACACCAGAGCACCCCCCCCCCATTTACCTCCAGGATACCCTTGCAACTGTCCGACTCCTTCTTGAATCCAATGACCATTTAACCCTTACCACCTCCTCTGGGAGGCCATTCCAAGTGTCACCACCCTCTCTGTGAAAAAGCATTTTCTCACATTACCCCTGAGCCATCCCCCATCCAACTTCATACTGTTCTCTCTTGTCTTGTAGCACCTCTTACTTTGGAATATATTCCCTTCTTGTACTCTGTTTATACCAGTGAGGTATTTGTATGTCTCTGTCATGCCCCCCTCCTTGTCTCCAGGGAATACATATTTAACTCTTTTAGTCTTTCCTCATAGATCTTCTCCTGCAGGTCCAGTACCATTTTAGTTGCCCTTCTCTACACCTCCTCCACCCTGTCTATATCCTTTCTGATATACTAACATACTGACATAATAAGATGCCAGCAGAATAAACCTAATGGTCTATCGAGTCTGCTTGAAAACCAGCACCTGGTCAGGACACTATTGCTGCCCTCCCTGCCTCCCCCGTAAATCCCCCCAACCCCATCCCCATCCCCCATCAGAGTTACACCTCCAGGTCTGACATTACTTAGTTTTATCTTCCCCTTATACCTGTTCCAACCCCTCTTGAAACCCTCCACTGTATTAACAGCCACTAGTTCTGCAGGCAGTGCATTCAAGGGGTCCACCACCCTCTCGGTGAAGTAACATCTCCTAGTCCCCCCCTCCGAGCCTCCCGCCAACTAGCCTCATGGAGTGCCCCCTAGTGGCCTCCTCCTCCTTTAGCTGGAACACTCTATTTATGCTGACCCTATTTACTCCCTTTATATATTTAAAGACCTTGATCATATCCCCTCTGTCCTTTCTTTCCCCCAGGGAGTACAAGTTGAGCTCCTCAAGTCTCTCCTCATAGGATCTTTCCCCCAGACCCTGTATCATCCTGGTTGTCCTCCTTTGGACCCTCTCGAGAGGTGCAATGTCATTTTTCCAGTATGGGTGCCAAAACTGTACGCAGTACTCTAGGTGCACTCTAACCAGGCAGCTATATAGAGGGAGAAGCACCTCCCGTCTCCTCGAGGTTATCCCCCTGGCGATACACCCAAGCATTTTATTTGCTTTAGCCATAGCCATCCTGCACTGCTCAGAGTTATTCATGTTGTCACTCACAATCACCCCAAGATCCTTTTCCCCTCCAGAAACCTGCAGTTTCTCCCCACCAAAAAAGTACTCATAAGCTGGATTCCTAAGCCCCAAGTGGAGAACACTATATTTCTTGGGATTAAACCTCAGTTTCCAGGTGCATGACCACCCCACCAGAGTCTCCAGGTCCCCTGTAGGGCTCTTCTCCCCTTCTCCCCATTCACCACTGTCCCCAGCTTTGAATCATTGGCAAAGAGGCTCATCTCACTCCTGATACCATCCCTGCTGTCCGAGATGTAAGCATTAAACAGGAGCGGACCCAGCACCGACCCTTGTGGGACCCTGCTAATGACCCTCCTGGGAGATGATATCTCCCCCCTGATCGCTACCTTCTGAAACTGCCCAGTTAGAAGGAATCTCAGATGGGGACTCCAGAACTGGATGCAGTACTCCATGTGTGGTCTTAACAATGTCTTACACAGGGGAAAAATCCTCCCTCCTTCTACTTGTGATACCCTTCCCTATGCATCCAAGCATCTGGCTAGCTTTCTCCACCACATTTTCACACTGCCTAGCCTCCTTTGGGTCATCCGAGATGATAACTCCCAGGTCCTTTCCTGCTCTGTGACTGTTAGTACCTCCCCTTCTAGTTTGTAATTTGCCCTTGGGTTCTTGTGTCCTATGTGCATGATCCTGCACTTTCTTTTTGCATTGAATACCAGCTTTCATGCTCCAGATCATTCCTCCATTTTTTTAAGGTCCTCCCTCATCTTTTCAACCCACCCACCCAGAGTATCCACCCTATTACATACCTTTGTATGATCCACAAATAGGCATACCTTTCCCTCCAGCACCTCTGTAATGTCCCCAATAAAGACATTGAAGAGGACCGGCCTCAACACTTCCCCATCTGGTACCCCACTAATTACCTCTCCCTCCCCAGGTGTTCCCCACTTACTACAACCCTCGGACTCCTGTTTCACTAATGTTGGTGCGTGAAGAAACTTTGCACCATCCATGAGGGCACAGGCAAAAGATCACCTGACAGGCAAGTGCCAAGGACCTGGTTGCCCACCGCCAGACCGCACATGGTGGGTACATGATTTTCTGTGGGGGAGTTGTCTCATCATGGGGGGGTTGCACCTTCCACACCCCCCTACTATTTTATGGTCACCTCCACTCTACCTTGTATTGGGGAAGTGGTGGCCATAATGCTCATGCCCCAAACTCCCAATCGCCCACATTGTGGGTGTCCTTTTTAGCACCCCAACATTACAGCACCCTAATGGCAGTGCCCAGCTAACAGTATACACTGACTCCAGCCAGTAAGCCAGTTCTCTATCCATAGTACTAGTTTAGGATCCACCTTTTTGTTGTGTAGTTTTATTATCAGTCTCTTATGAGGGACAGTGTCAAATGCCTTTCAGAAGTACAGATAGGCCACATCCAGCACCCCACCCAAGTCCACCACCCTAGTCACCCAATCAAAAAAAACTCTATTAGGTTTGTTTGCCAGGACTTCCCCTTGGTGAAACTATGTTGTTCCAGGTCAAGTAGTCCATATCAAGGTAATCAACTAACCTTTCCTTCAGCAGAGATTCCATTGTCTTGCCCACTACTGAAGTCAAGGTGACCGACCTATAATAACCAACCTCATCCCTCTCACCACCTTTGTGAAGTGGGACCAAATCCAATCTCTTCCAGTAACCTGGCACTTCCCATGTCTCCAGAGATAAGTTGAACAGCTTCATGAGGAGTGCAACCGACTCTTCCTGGAGTTCATTTAGCACCCTGGGGTGCACTGCATGTGGGACCATTGCCCTGTCCACCCTTAGCTTCTTTAGCTCACTCAGGACTTTATCCTCCTTATATGGGCTGGCTTCCCATTTTCTGCAGGTTATGCCCCTGTCCTGCATCTCCGGCCCTGTCTCTGCCTCCTCCATAAATACTGAGCAGAAATACCTGTTTAGTACATCTGCTTTTTGTTGGTCCTCCTCTATGTGAAATCCTCCCTCCCCCTTCAGCCTTATTATCCCCCCTTGTTTTCCTTCATTCTCCAATGTACCTATAGAATGTCTTGTCCATTTCTTAATTGTCTTGGCTATAGTCTCTTCCATTAACATATTTGTCCTCCAACCTGTTCTATCTGCATCCCTTTGCTTCTCCTGGTAACATTCCCTATCCTCCTTCCTCTGCATTCCTTTGTATTTAACGAAGGCTAGTCATTTGCTCTTACTACTTTCGCCACCTCCCTAATGAACCAGATTGGCTTCCTCCTCTTTCTGTTCTTGCTGACCTGCCTAAAACATAGCTTGGTTGCTCTATCATTTCTCTGTCTTATTACAGCCCACTGTTCCTCCACTCCTTTTAGCTCCCCCATTTCTGCCAGTGCTCCCTTCAGGCAAACCCTCATTTTCTCAAAATCTGTTCTCCTGAAGTCCAGAACCCTTGTTTTGGTTCTGTTAGGTTCCACCTTAATTGTATGTATATACTGCATGTTTATTTGTTCAATATTTTTTAAAATGATTATCACAAAGTACAAATGAACAGGTATACACATTAATACAAAAGAAAAACATAAATACAATAAATAGATGAACTGCATACAAAGCTGTGCTGACCTCTATAATAATAAAATGCAAGAAGCAGTTCACAAAATCTGGGAGAATTCCTAAACTTAAATCAATCTATTATTCCTGAGGATAAGATATTCTCTTCCTTCTTATTTTCCTAGTAAGATATACAAATTTCCCAACACTGTGTATGACCAAAGGGTCCTTAGTAGTGAGAAGGACCAAGACTATCTCTGTCTCACTAGATACAGAGGTTATAATTGGAAGTAACCATTTGTATCTAATTTTGTTATACCAAGGGCACTTTAGTAGGATATGTGCAAAGTCTTCTCTTTCCCCTTGCTTATAATTGCACAAGGAATCGTTTATATCCCTGGATTTTTTGTACAGGGCAATTTTAACATTAGATTCAAAGAGTTCATGTCTAAATCTAGTAAAATTATTACTAACATTGGGATCTTCTAAAACATCAAGATAGTACCTGAATTCATGAGAAACCACATTGTGTGAGTGCCACTTGGCATACTTAGAAGCACATATACAGGCCAGATCAAAATCTCTGTAATATTGCAAAATTTTCTTTTTGACATAGTGTCTATAATGTTCACTTACATAAATGTTTTTTTGTCTATATGACATAAGAAAAGAAAGCATGTGTTTGTCCAGAAGTCTGTTCAGATGTTGGAACCAAACTAAACTTTTAGTACCCCTGTTTTTCCAATCCTCTTTTTTAAAGATGCATAGTTTTACCCATCTCTCATTTGACAAGCTTAGTACTCGGATCCAGTAAATAATAATCCTAGTATCAGCCCAGGCCTGTAGCTTTGTCAGACCCAGTTCAGCTCTTCTAAAATAAGCTGAAGTTGATTTTTGACAGCTCATAACATTTCTTAAAAGTTTAATAGCTGTTTTTTCTAATTGATCAATATGACATAAGCCCCAAATTTCTGCTCCATAGAGAGTCTGAACATTGCCAATGCCCGTAGTCTGGAGAACAAGCTCCCTGAGCTGGTGGCCTTGATGGAAGAGGGATGCCTGGATATTGTAGCAGTCACAGAAACATGGTACACAGAGAACCATGACTGGGATGGTAACATACCAGGGTACATAACCTACAGGAGAGACAGGCAGGGAGAGAGGGGAGGAGTAGCTCTCTATGTAAAGGAAGGATAAAAGCAACTGAACAAAGAGTAAACAGGGAGGAGAGGAGGCACTGTGGGTCACCTTGGAGACTGGAAAGGGCACCACAATCCACACAGGGGTTTGTGCAGACTACCATGTCAGGGAGAAATGGACAAAGATATGATAGAAGGCATTCTTAGGATGGCAGAGAAAGGGAGATACTGTTGATGGGAGACCTGAATATGCCAGATGTTAACTGGAGCACATTTGCTGCAGCCACATCCAAGAGCAGGACCATTCTCAATGCCCTACAGGTGGCAGGCCTCAGACAGCTAGTTTCTGGACCCACTCATGAGGGAGCAATCTTAGACCTTGTACTCTCAAATGGGGGCAGTGAGAGGATCTCAGATCTAGAAGTGAGTTGCCATCTGGGAACAAGTGACCATCAAACAGTGTGGTTCATGTTAAACTCAGCTACAGAGTCAAGCCATACAAAAGTGAGGGTACTGGACTTCAGGAGGGCTGACTTTGGCAAGATGGGAGAGTGCCTCAGAAAAGCACTAGCAAACAGGCTAGAAGGAGGGGTGGAGCAACAATGGGGAATCATCAAAACTGCCATCACAGAGGCAACAAGCCTTTGTGTGATGCAAATAAACAAATCAAAATGAAAGAAAAATCCACTATGGTTCTCAAAAGAGGTGGCGGGGAAAGTCAAGGAGAAAAAGATAGCAGTCAGGAAGTATAAGGAAACACAGAAGGAGAAGGACAGAGAGCTGTACCAGTTAAGGCTGAAGGAAGCAGGGAGGGAAGTCAGAATAGCAAAGGCCCAAACAGAGGAAAAGATAGCCAACTCGGTTAAGAAGGGGGATAAAACCTTTTATAGGTATATCAGAGAGCATAGAAAGACAAAGGGAGGGATAGTGAGGATGAATAGAATGAACGGTGGGTGGGCAGAGGGGGACAGTGAAAAAGCAGGGATACTAAATGAATATTTCTGCTCAGTATTCACAAAAGAAGAGGGGGAAGTGCCTAATCCAATTAACAGAAGCACTCTTGATAGGGGGGTCGATCCCAGTCCTTTCACAGAAGAAAGGGTTCTGCAAGAACTCCTAAAACTGAAGGTGGACAAAGCAATGGGTCCTGATGGAATTCACCACAGAATTCTAGAAGAATTAAGGGGGGAACTAGTGAAACCACTGACTACTCTTTTTAACAAATCATGAGAGGATGGTGTGGTACCCGAGGACTGGAGGAAGGAGGATGTGATTCCCCTTCACAAAAGTGGGACCAAGACAGAGACAAGAAACTACAGACCTGTCAGATTGACCTGTGGTAGGGAAAGTGATGGAGTCACTTCTGAAGGAAAGAATTGTTGAGTACCTAGAGGCCAGTGGGACACAGGACCCAAGGCAACATGGGTTCACAGCGGGAAGGTCATGTCAGATGAATCTAACAGATTTCTTTGACTGGGTGACCAAAGTAGAAGACCAGGGAGGGGCTGTGGACATGGCCTACCTAGACTTTAGGAAGACATTTGACACAGTCCCACACAAAAGATTAATAGTCAAATTAACCAGCCTGGGAGTAGGTCCCAGGGTGATAGCCTGGGTAAGACAGAACACAGAAAGTAATTGTAAATGGAGTCCACTCCAAAGAAAGATGGGTTACTAGTGGGGTACCGAAGGGTTCAGTACTGGGTCCAGTCCTTGTCTTTATAAGTGACATTGCAGAGGGACTGGAAGGAAAAGTATGCCTCTTTGCAGATGACACAAAGATCTGCAACAGGGTTGATACAGAAGGAGGCGTGGAAAGGATGAGAAGGGACTTGGCAAGGTTGGAAGAATGGTCAGAAGTATGGCAGCTAGGATTCAATGCAAAGAAGTGCAAAATAATGCACCTGGGAAACAAGAACCCAGGGGAAGATTACACAATTGGGGGGGTAGTAACAACAACAAAAATGGAAAGGGACCTGGGGGTAATCATATCAGATGACCTTAAGGTTAGCAAGCAATGTGAGAAGGCAGTAGGGAGGGCTGGGGTATACTGGGATGCATAGGGAGAGGCATCACCAGCAGAAAACAGGAAGTTGTTATCCCTCTGTACAGACAGTTGGTGAGACCCCATCTGGAGTACTGCATCCAGTTCTGGAGACCCCATCTCGCAAGGACATAGACAGGATAGAGGCAGTCCAAAGGAGGGCAACCAAAATGGTACAGGGTCTGCAAGAGAAGCCGTATGAGGAAAGACTAAAAGAACTTAATATGTATACCCTTGAGGAAAGAAGCGGGGGGACATGATAGAAACCTTTAAGTACCTCAGTGGAATCAACAAAGTCCAAGAGGGTAGCATCTTTCAGAAAAAGAGACGTGCAAGAACAAGGGAACACAATTTAAAGATGGGAGGCTGTTCAGGGGCAATGTGAGGAAGTATTTTTTCATACAGAGAGGGTAGTGGATGCATGGAACAGCCTTCCTGAGGAGGTTGTGGGGTCTAAAACTGTGGAAGAATTCAAGAATGCATGGGACAGACATAAGGCAATTCTGTGGGGGGTAGGAAGTAATAGGCTATTGGTTAACTAGGATCTGCGGCCTATCCTGTAGGTAAGGAAATGGGCAGACTAGGTGGGCCAAGTGATCCTTATCTGCCGTCAAAGTCTATGTTTCTATGTTTCTATTGAAATTTGCTTGGCGTGCATAAAGCAAGTGTCTGACATAGTAACCTCCATAACCATGGTTAAATCTTGCCAAGATCTGTACTATTTTTTTAGTTTTGGTAAGTATATGTTCAAAGTGCCGATTCCATGAACCACTCTTGGTATAATAAATACCCAGAGACATATAATTAGTAACGGTCTCCAGGGGACTACCACAAAATTTCCATAAATACTTTGTTTTTCTGGTGCTAATAACCAGGACTTTTGATTTTCCAAGATTTATCTTTAAAGACAAAGAGTCTGAAATTTTGGCCAAGAGATCCAATTTTTTTGCAGGCTTGCATGGGAGCATGACACCAAATCATCGGCATAAGAAAGGGAAGAACAGATATTTGTCCCAATTTTAGGTGAATTAGATTTTAGTGCCTGTAATTCTATTAACAGATTGTCCAAGTAGATGCAAAATAGCATGGGTGACAAAACACATCCTTGCCTTACACCCTTGTTACTTCTTATACTACTTGATAGGGTGTTTCCTGCTCTTATCGGCATGCAAGTATTTCAGTAAAGAATTCTAATACTATTGACAAGAACTGGAGAAATACCACAATTTAACATTATGTCCCAAAGAGTTGTCCTGTTAATTGTATCAAATGAGGAGCTTTAGTCTATAAATGCAATATATAATTGTTGTTTTCTGACTGTAATGTACTTTTCTATCAGATGGGAAAGTATAAAACAATTATCCAAGATGGAAAAGTGCTTTCAAAAGCCTGCTTGGGCTGGAGCTAGGCCCATAAGAGCCTCAATTTCTTCTTTGAGTCTTACTGTCAGGATTTTCTCAAAAATCTTACCCAAAATCCCAAAATATCTAGTAGACTAATGGGTCGCTACATTAAGGGATCCTCCCTTGGACCCTTTTTGTAAATAGGTACAATTATTGAACCGGCCCAAGAGACTGGAATGTAATTGTTCCAAAGACATTCATTTGTCTTCAGCTATACAAAGGTAGACTTCCCGTGGAATTTTGTCAGGGCCTGGTGCCTTGTTTCATTTCAAACTAAGTATAGCTGTTATTATTTCCTGTTTGGAAAATGGCCTATGTTGGATTTTTATATCTTTTATATCCATATTCTTCCATGCTGAGTCTAGACTGGAATAATACAGTATACTGCTATAGTGTTCTGTCCATGTTCACAGCTCAATTTGGTGAAGTAATTCATTTCTCCATCCCTTGCAACCTCTGACTACCAGAAGCCAGAGTGTTTTAGTGTCATTATTATCTGTAGCATCTAGCATCTTTCCTCACTGTTGGTCATGAAATAGCTTACTTTTTGGTTTAAAAAGGGTCCTATAATTTTCTTTTTGTTTCTTTTAATTCTTTGGCACTAGCTTTATCTGCATTTATTTTAGCTTTCCTAGAAACTTTCCTCAATTGTTTTTTCCAGGCTTTGCAGTCATTATCGTAGTACCCTAAAGTAGGTGAGGACATTGACTTAATAGTTATGGTTTTATATAGTTTTACTGTACCTCAGGTTCATTAAAGAGCAGCTATACTTTCACATAAATGGGGATCACAAATAGTGTGGTCCCAGGAGTTTAGAAAGAAAATTATACGATTCATAATAAATTCTTCAAGTGTCACTGACCACTCTAGTTTTTTCGAGTATCTAACTGCAGTGCTGTTAACAATTGGTAAATTCACATTCGCCCCTGCAATCTTCTTATATAGAATAACAGGGAAATGATCACTTTCAACTCTATTAGCAATTGTAAGATCTCCCCAGAAGTTTGGTGGTCCTTGCCACAAAATTAAGTCCAGGACAGAAGATCCTTTTGAGGAAAAGTAAATTGGTGAGCCATACATATCCCCTGAACTTCTGCCATTTAAGGAGCAAGTTAAGTTATCACTCATTATTTTTATCAGCTTATGTCCATTATAATTATATCTTAGATCAATTGAGGCTCTTTTAGTTCTATCTATAGTATTTTTGGGTACATAATGGAATTATCACATAGCCCATCAAAAGAGCCTATTCTGTAGTTAAAATCCCCCAATAATAGAAGATAAGCTCTGGGGAAATCCAGCTGAGCCTTTCTGATTGATTTTGTTAGGTTATCCCATGTTTCAATAGCTGTCATTCTACTCTTTGTCGATGGAACATAACAGTTAAACAACAATATTGTAGTCCCTGATAGTAGCAAGCTAATCCGTAGAAAAGTTTTGATCCTGTACAACCCTTTGTAAATTTGAAAATGATCCTGTTTTAACAAAAGTCACTTAGCCACCAGATCTGCATCCCATCTTACCAGACTTACAGCCTGACATTTGGATCAAAGTGTAACCATTTAGATCCAGTGTATCCTCCAGGTTATGCTAGGTATCTTGTAGCAGATAAGATGAAAACTATGACTATAGTTAAGCCAATCCTTATCTTGCATTTTTGCCCTAACACCAGCAATATTCCATGAGATTAAGGTAAAATCACCATGATCCGGGATATTTGTTACTGAGCTCTTAACTGACAATTCAGTGTTTGCATCATTATCAGGGAAAGCACTTACTTCATCCAATTCAGCACCGGAGGAGATCTGAGATAGTCAATTATTATAACTGGCTAATGCCAGGAACCTACAGTATTAGTAATTGGCACAGAAGAAGAGTTTCTCACCTTATTAGACTGCTCCAATGACATTCCCTATATGTCTTGTAAATGACAGAGAAAGTAAAATGGAGTACCAACCCTTTCAGTTAGATCTACCAGAAAAAGGCCCAAAGAATATAATCTGGTTGCCTTATACCAAACCCTGCTACAGTAGCAATTAATTCATTTTTAAAAGTTATATCAATTTGACCATCCTCTCTTAGACTCGGGTGCCTATAGATTCCCAGGACTCCATTACGTCCCAGTCTGATGTTTAAAAAATTTGCAAGCAAGTTATACAAAATGCTGGTTAACTTTGTATTGGTTTCATTATGCAGTTTCTTGCACCCAAATAGGCTCAAGATGACTGGTGAATTACCCACCTTGGGTGATGGGAACCCATTTCTTGCCCCATCCATTGCCATTAGACCCACGTTATGGTTAATAGTATCTATGATTATAGAGCTTTTGTCTAACAAATCAGCATTTAAGTTAAAGCTCTGAGTGCTTTAGATGTTTCTCCAAACATAATACAAGACTCTTTCAGTTGTAAAAACAATATCAACACTATCAGCAAGATTATTCTTATCCAGATCAGAATTTCTCTTTACTGTAAGGAGGTCAGAGGATAGTATATGTAAATTAAATTTGTCATTAAGTAAATGAGTTACTAATTCTAAAAATTATTCTCCCTCAGATTCCCAAAGTCCATATACTCTTATAAAAGGGTGTGCTAATGGTATTAAAACTTGTTCTTCAGTAACCAAAACTTCATTAACTTGTGCATTCTTAATTTCTATTATTTTAGCATCATTTTGTTTGGAGGAAACAGGCTGGTTAACCTTGATTTTTGTTACATTGACCTCAGAAGTTAACAGGGTCATCTCGTTTTTATTTTTATTTTTTAATTTAGATTTGGCACTGTTTTCCTTCCTTAACCCATCCTTCACCAAAACCTTTTTTGCATGTTTCATCCCTTGAGGGAATAGATCCATTTTATTTATTTTTTTAATTTTTTCTTCTCTTTTTTTTTAGTCATTTAGTGTCTCAATGGGTAATTACCCCTTCCATGGGTTTATTACCAATGGGGGCCTTCTTATTATTAGTCACTGGGATGTTAGGAGGAAAAATGATTGTAGAAAAATCCAATCTAACTTCACCATTTATGACAACTGATAATTCATTACCCTCCAGGGGAATTGAAGAAGACTCCCTGGGAGGGTGGATGACTTTCAAAATCCTTAGGACATTGTCCATTCTTGCACCATTTATTGCAATATATTCTTTTAGGTATTCAGTTTCATTTCTATTAATAATCAATTGCTCACATAGCATCAAATTAACTGCATACTGGTTCTTTAAGACCTTAATAATGTCTTCACTTAAAATTGAAGGAGTGTAGATTATTGCAGCACTACTTGATCTATCACATAGCATTGATTGACTTGTCATCTCAAAATCAAGACAATATTGGGATAAACTATCCCTATCAAGGTATTGTCTGTTCATGTGGTCCTGATTGGGCACAAAGGCTGGTGGTTGATTTATGGTAGTATTTTTTGGTGAAGCACCAAGTTGTTTAAGTCCCTGAATAGTTTCTTCCAAATTATTCATGACCTCTGTTAGAGTAGATTTTACCTTTAAAATCCTCCCTGCAGCTAATATTAGCTATTCATGCTGCCCTGGATGGATTTACAGAGCTTCCAGGATGGGTATCTGAAGCTACCCTCTGATTTCCATCTATAGGCATCAGAAGCTGCTGGTTATGAAAATTAATAGAGTCTTTTGAAGCCCACCCAATAAAATCATCCTCCAGAGAGAGGCTATCTGCTGTATACTTTGAATACTACTCTAATGAGCTGACAATTTTACATCAGGGGCATCAGTCACTTTACATAACAGCCTCACTGGCTGTCCTAGAATTGCATGATGCGTTAGTAGATAATTTAGCAATCAATCAATCTTTATTTAGCCAGGTGAAACTCCATTGAGCAAGCTCATTTTCAAGGAGGATCTGGTAGGTACAGAATAAATAATATAGTAGCACAATAGAACATATAGCACAAATGGGCATTGTAATACAAAACATAGCAATAAAAACAAAGTACAAGGAAAATCAATGAGGCCCGGTTGTAAGGTGAAACCTCATCACAGTAAACAATACAGTAGAAAGGTAGAAGCAAGCCAGCACCAATGTGCCAAACCAGTAATTTTAGACACTGATAGCTCTAGTAGAGCAGAGTTAATGCTAGTAACAGTGCAAGCTGGGTGCTCAGCAGCAAGTAGAAGGCAAGGATGAATCCAGAAACATGGCTCAGGGTAATTCTAATGAGAGTATAGAAAGTGTAGAGGGTGGACTGTAAGAATAGCAATGTAAGGCTACAGTTTAGCGACAGGGAGGGCATTGACAAGGCTCCAAGAAGTATCTTGAATAGAGTGACTTGAATTCCATGAAACCAATAGGATGCACCAATTTTATGGATTTCTGGATGTTGTTCCACAGCTGGGGCAGCACAGAGCTGAAGGAGGCTCTGCCAAAATGGAAAAAGATTTTAGGCACAGCTAGTGAGATGTACGAATGGCTTCTCAATGCATAGTTTTGTAAGGTGCAGGAGGGCAGGCAGTCAGGAATGTAGGAGGGTAGCATCTTGGATATAGATCTATAGGTCCATAGTATAGCATTCTTTTGCCTCCTGAACATAAGTGAGGTCCATCCTACCATGGAATAGAGTACACAGTGATGGGTATTATATGCCACACCTGAGATGAAATGTGAGGCCCTATGATAAAGGGCATCAAGCTTAGATAGGGCAGGTATTGGGACTTGGCCATACAGGAAGTCTGCGTAGTCCAAGATAGCTAGGAACGTGGTTTGTACTAAGCTTTTTCTGGCCTCTTAGGTAAGAAGTTGCTTGATTCTAAAAAAAAGTCCAAGCCTCTGTCTAAGTTTTTTTTAGAGCTCGTCTATATGATCAGCAAAGGAAAGTCTGTTGTCAATCCACATACCTACTGTAGGTACTTGAACTTGGTCACATAGTCAAGTGACTCACCAAGCAGGGTGGTGATAGTGGGAATATTGTTGTGCTTAAGAGAGTTTATGGACTTGGTGGTTGTGGATAACAGCATAGCCTTGGTCTTTTTGGCATTCAGTAGGAGCTTTTGACTCAGGAGGTTTTGTTGCAGTGTAAGGAAATCTGCTTGCAAGTCTGAGCAGGTACTTTCGGGAGTAGGCCTGGAAGTGTAAAGGACCATGTTGTCTGCATAGAGATGTACACTGGAAAATTTGATTCCACAGTCAATGTTGTTGATATAAAGTGAGAAAAGTAAGGGCCCCAAGATGGAGCCTTGAGGTATGTCTCTGCCAATCTGTTTTAGAGTGAAGAGATATCCTACTGCTTTTACTGGCTGCATCCACCCTGCCAGGTAGCATGAGAACCATTTTAGGGAAGGTGCATCCAGACCAGTGTTGTGGAGAGTAACTAAGAGCAATGCATGGTCAATGGTATCGAAGACCTTGCTTAAGTCGACGAATACTACACATACATGATTCTTTAAGTCAAGGGCTCTCTGCCAGTCCTTTGTGACTTTAGTCAGAGCTATGATTGTGCTACAGCATGGCCTAAAGCCTGATTGCATGGGGTTTTGCAGATTTGAGGCACCAATGTAGTTTCTAAGTTGGCAATTCACTAATTCCTCCAGCAGTTTTGATAGTGTGTGGAGTAAGGAGATTGGCCTGTAGTTATTTGGGTCTCTGGGGTCTCCTGATTTGAAAAGTGGTAAAACTTGGTCAGTCTTCCAGACAGAAGGGAGTTTACCCAAGCTGAGGGACATATTAAAGAGGTCCATTAATGGAGTTGCCAGCACTTGGTGACCAAGCTTTAGGAAAAAAGGGCCAATGAGGTCCGCTCCTTTGCTTTTCTTGGCATCCAGCTGAAGAGGCAGGTCATCCACTTCCTTGTAAGTTACCAGTTAGAAGGAGAAACCCGTGACAGGACTACTGTGGACAGGGGGAGGGCTTGCTGGTCCTTGTGATGAGAACTGAATAAGTAGGTTATTTGCAGATGAAATGTCAAAGGCCATACCTGCGGTAATAAAATGATTATTAAAGTGGTCAAGGATTTCTGCCTTCTCAATAATGAGGGATCCTTTGTATAAGATCTTGGTAGGGAGAAAACCCGATGAAGCATGACCTTGAATATCTCTAAGGGTTTGCCAGGACTTGGCAGGGTCCTTAGTGGAAGAGTCCAGAGTTGACTGGAGGTAGTTAGCCTTAATGTTTCTGACAAGAGCAGGCACAGAGGTAGAGAGTTTTGGGGTAGAAGTAGAAATAGAAGTAAAATTAGAATGAATAGATAGAGGAGAAAGGTTAGGCCCTTAGTAAAATCTTTAGTAAAGATCTCTTTTAATGTTGGTTGTTTAGATTATGCCTGGGCTTTCCTTTCCTTCTTTAATACTGTTTTCAGAGCTGTTTTTTTTTTTTGGACATTCTGCAGTTTAGCTTGTCTCTTTATTGCTTCAGTTTTTGCTTTTAGCCTTATTGGACTTTTTGCTACCTTTATCTCCCCCAGTTGTATTATCATAGGAATTTTCAGCAATTTTTATCACCACCTCTAGTAGACTCTCTAAGGACACTTGTCCTGTGCCATTAGTGGGCACAATTTGCTGACTTCTTGTAACTTCCATTTTATATAAAGAAAGGGAGATTATACTGCACCTTAGGCTAAGGCGATTCTTAATATGCTGTTTATAAAACCCTAATAAATCCTGCTGCACAAAAACGTTCCTGCTCCTGAATTTCAGCACTCCCAGACAGGTGCAGATATTAAAGGCAACAAGTGCCAATCACTAAATTCAATTACCACGAGCTAATATAATAAACTCTGAAAAAGAGACCAAAACAAATCTACATAACTGAGGAGAAAATTAATATGCTCCTGAAATATGCAGTCTGAAAAAAACTTTTATTAAAATATTTTAGAATACAAATAATAGAAATTCCTTTCAGAGCATGGAAAGGAAGTCACTTATGGAAAGGACACACACAGCTTTTTATGTAAAGACTCCTTAATGCCAGTTGAGGCTGTCTAGGAAGCAACGCCTTTATCCTGAACAGTCAGCAAAAAGTGTAAAAAACTCTGAGGACAAATCGCAGAAGTCACACAAATACCAAGTGTTAAAGCATAATGAAGCACAAAGGCATATGTGAACTCATAAGAAGACAAAGTACAAATGGGGAACACAATAATTCAAGTAAATGCAAGGAACAATCATGGACTAGTTCCATACAATTGCGGTTGTACACAAGTGTCTCAGAATGTCACCTTTGCAGCTGGACTTCTTATCGTTTCCTGAATCTCTATGTTCTCACAAAACCACACAAAACAAGAACTTGAATCCTTAGAACATGCTGCTTAGAAATTCTAAGAATTCTAAGAAGTACCAATTCCCAAGGTACTGTACAACAAATGTCCGTTGCTTAGCTTTAGCTTAGCTTCTGCAACCCACTGGGAGGGACTTCTTCTATTAAGAACCAAGTTCTCTGAGAAAAGGGAAAAAAGAATGCTTTAAAAACGATACTTTAAAATAAACAAAACTGAGAAAGTTGATTAGTCTGTGCTGCAGAGAACACAATAAGAAGTAAAAGTTAAAAAATAAACATCAGAAAAATGCTGTGGTAAAAAAAAAAACAGTAAACTGCCAATACCAACACGCACCAATTCTTGTGCAAAAACTACCTAAAAGCGGATAAACCAAGAATAAACTTAATAAATGTACTCATTCTTTAACGATGAGGAAAGTGCTTTGAAAAACCTGAATTGATCCTCTATTCAGAAAAGGGAGTGAGCAGGTACCCGCAGACGAGCGGTCTCAGCTAGTGATGCTGCAAAAATGGCAAGCCCTCTAGAAGGATGCCAGTACATGTGCTTTATGGTTCCTGATCACGTGCTCAGGACCCACTGAGTTTCAAAAGGTAAACGTAAAGCCAAAAGCAAAATAAAATAGTTTTATGTTAGTAATATTAGTTAAATGAGGTGTGTATCTTATTCAAAGCATTCATGTCCAGAGTAGATGATCCAGATGGGGTGGGCAGAATGAAAAGAGATCTGGATAAACTAGCAAAATGATCAGACGATTGGCAACTGGGATTTAATGCAAAGAAGTGCAAGATCATGCACATAGGGAGGAGAAACCCTGAAGTCACCTATAGGCTGGGAAGGGAGTTGCTGGCAGTCACAAAGGAAGAAAGAGACTTGGGCATCATCATCACCGATGACCTGAAATCATCCAAGCAGACCTCTAAAGCAGTAGGTAAGGCTAGGGGGATGTTAGGGTGCATTAGTAGGGGTATCACAAGTCATAAGAGGGAGGTAATAGTCCCTCTTTACAAGACACTGGTTAGGCCCCATCTGGTGTACTACGTGCAGTACTGGAGGCCACACCTTCACAAGGACATTAACCAAACTGAGGCAGTCCAGAGAAGGGCAACCAAAATGGTGCAGGGACTGCATCAGAAGACATATGAGGACAGATTAACAGAGCTCAATATGTATACCCTTAATAAAAGGAAGGAGAGAGGTGATATCATTGAGACATTCAAACACCTTAAGGGCATTAACAAGGTGAAAGAGTCTAACATTTTTAAATATAAGAAAAATAGCAGGACAAGAGGACACAGCATGAGATTAGAGGGAGGCCAATTAAGGGGGAATGTGAGGAAATTCTTTTTCACAGAAAGGGTGGTGGATGCATGGAATGGCCTACCTCAGGAAGTGGTGGCTATGAATACAGTGCAGGGCTTCAAACAGGCATGAGATAGGCATAAGGGAGAAATACAGATGAGTATAAATAGATAGGCCACTGACAGAGCAAAGGCCGATGGCACATATATTAGGTAGAAAAAGAAATGGGCAGATTGGATTGGCCTTGTGGTCCTTATCTGCTGTCAACTTCTATGTTTCTATGTGCTGGGAGAAAAAATAAAAGCAAGTCATGAAGCTAAATAAGTCTTCTGCACAGCACGGTACTCATTGCTAAAATTGCTCATAATAGCATAATATATATGGTAATATAAAAACAGATTAAGACAGAACTTTCCTTAATAGAAGCAACAGAGGAGCACTATGTTGAGAGGAGCCTTTAGAGACGAGTGAAGACAAGTGGCTGGAGCGTGTTCTAGAAATACAATGCTTTGAGGCCCACTGAGCTCTCTTCCTGATGCAGGAACCCTCTGCATGGGCTATCTCCACAGTCTTTCTGTGATAGGCTTCACCAGCATCTGAACTCCAAGTTGCTGAAAGAGAAAAGGAGAATGGCAGGAAGGGAAGACCAGGAAGTAGCTGCACAAGTCAGCCTGGAAAGGCTGCTCACTTAGACAGGTATGGACATTTAGGACCAATTGTTCTAAGCAGCGCTGGCATACCTTTTCTAGTAAAAAAAAAATTAGTATTGAGCAGCTCCTGCTATCCACACTCCTCCATAATGCGGCAGCATCCAGTGACTAGGTATCTCCTCCCTCCAGCTCAGTTCTTACATTAAACCTCACTGATTGATGGTCTCTGGTCCCTAGGTGATCAGACACAATCCCAGTTTGTTAGCATCAAGTCCAGCACCGCACCCTCACACTTGAGCTCCATTATAAGTTGCCTGAGGCTCACCCCCTGCAGAGAGCCCACTAGTTCCCTGCTCCTTGATGTTGCTGTTACTGGGGGACTCCACACCACATCCGTGAGGTTGAAGTTCCCCACCAGCAACAACTCTCCCTTGTTAGCCATCAATTGTATTGCTTGCAGAAGCTCTCTAGCCTTTTCCTGTCCCTGTGCTGGTGGTCTGTATACCACCCCTATGCATATAACTGACCCTTTTCTCTTTTCTAATGTGACCCACGGTACCTCTGCTCCCCTGGTTCCCTTGTATTTCTGTAGCCTTTATGCAGTCCCTCATATAAAGAGCTACCCCTCCCCCTTCTCCCTTCCCTGTCCCTCCTAAACAGAGTAAAACCAGGTATGACTAAGTCCCAGTCCTGATGCTCCTTGCACTAGGTTTCCATGATTGCTACTAGATCCAGGTCTTCCTCCACTATGACAGACTCTAGGTATGGAATTTTGTTGCCCATGCTATGGGCATTTGTACACATGAACCTCCATGTGTTTTCCCTCCATTGGTACCATCCTGCATTCTAGTCTCATTCCCCAACATTGGAGGAGTGCCAGCTAGGTTCCCACTTACCTTGATGACCCTTTCTCTTTTCCTAGCCTCATACTCCCCCCATAACAGTTTAACTTTAGTCCTTCTCCTTTGGGTGGATAGTTCACCATGTGCTATGGACACGTGCCCAAGGAAAGAGTGTAAGACTTGGGCGCCTACCACTTCTTCTGCTCTACTCCCTGGGCCTGTTCTATCAACAGGGGTCTGAAGCACTATGTTTAAGTCTCTTCCCAAGATAATACTTCTCAATCCCACTGGAAGGGAGCATAACACTGAGTCAAAAAAAGGAAATATCCAAGACATTCGTAGCATAAATACTGCCCATAAATAACTGCAATGTAACACTTCATATCCTTCAATTTGATAAGACTTTTCCTGCATTTGAGGGGGCAATAAAGACCTTTAACATTCTAGGAGATAATTCTGTAGGAATCTTACGAGGCCATAGTGTGAAGATTGTACTGAGTCAGATTCCTAATTAAACCACCCCAAAGATCTCCCCCTTCTTCTCCACACCCCACCCGAGCCCCTACACCCACAACAACAAAAAGTGAAAAGTAAGCATAAACATATAAAATGTAATGAGTTAACAGCACCCCACACCACCCTAGTAGAGGTAGGTAGGCAAGGGAGAGAGTGTGTTTGGTAAAACAGAAGCCAACAACACAAGAAAAACACTTTAAATAAGCGAGTCCCAATGGCAGATGCACACTGGATATTGTCACTAGTTGGCAACAAGGAGGCTATTTAGCCCTTGTTAGTACAGAACCTGAGAAATAGGCAGCAGAGATGGCCTGGGCCTTGCCAGCTCCATCCCCCACCCTATTAGTTTAGTGCCCCCACCCATGGTTAGCAACATATATTGGCATAAAGCACTAATAGTGATAAGGGTATAAGATGAAGAAGGAAGAGATAGTTTCCCATCCAGTGGAGCTGTCTCCCTCGGCTGTCAGTAAAACTGGGAAAATGTACATGGATAGGGTAAGCCCAATGGGAGTCACAGATGTGGCTTCCCCCTAACAGGGAGGCTCAGATGAATGAGCGGCAGCTAGAAGATTTAGTAAATTGGCTGCAGAAATATGTATATACAGAGACAAAGACATGCCCTGTATTTTATCCTCCTGTAATCTAGGATTGGGTTAACAGCATCTAAACACAACGGAAAAACTCATGGAGTAGTCTTAAACAGAGAACTACCCCTTAAAGAACACATCAACAATAATGTGGCAGAGGCCCATGATAAAAAGGTTGCAACTGTATGATAACATATAAACCCTATAACAATAAGTAAAATTTTTCATGGCCTGGGGCAAATCAGGGAGCCTGGACACCAGGACTTGCCCTGCTTCCGTGTCCCCTAACGTATCCACGACAACCTCTAGATAAAATGGCAAACGGTAACAAGAAATTCCACAATGGGGAAAATGGGGTGATTTGCAGAGGAGGGAGGTAGCTGGGAAGCAAACAAGCTCTAGCTGAAATCTGTATTAAGAGGAATAAAGTCTCAGAATAACATAACGTGCAATGGCCCAAGTTAAATGGGAATAAAACCGAAATGGCACACAGAAACATGTACGAATATCCCTAAAAGGAGCTGAACTTCAATTAAGTGGAATAAACACCAGCTCCCCATTCTCTACTCCCCCATCCCTTTGAAGATTGGGATCCACATGGTACTCAAGACTTTCTGGGAGTCCTGGCAAAATTCAGTTTGGGTGCTGGCTCTCTGGAGTGGCATCCCTGAGTTCCATTGCCTTCTTGGGAGAGATGGGCCATCTTGGATGTTGAGCTGAGCCAAGTTGTGCTTGAAAGAAAACATTGGCTTCCTCTGCCATCTGGAAAGTGAGCTGGTGGACTTGGATAGAACAGAGAGGATAGCTGGGTAGAGGAGAGTACTTGATCCCTGGTTCTGCAGGCCTTGTTTCACTTTTTCAAATGCCTGCTTGCATTAGCCAGTCCAGTGGTGCAGAGGGATGAGGCACCAGACCCTTACCTCTCACCACACTGACAATCCATGTTCAGGAATGAGCATGGGTTGCTGGGGGTGGTGATGGCTAAGGAGGTTGGGAGAGGATAGAGTGGCTGTCATGCATCTCCCCTCTCCAGGATTGGGGAGGTAGGCCTCTCTGGCTCTAGGCTGCCACTGAGTATAGGCTCGATGGTAGCGTCGGGCACTGGAGAGGCTGGCACTAGGCTGGGTAGGCAGATTGGGGCTGTTGTCGGTGACAGTGCACGTCTCCATATGCATGCACAACCATGAATGGCCAAGGTACCAGGGAAAGTAAGGGGTGGGAGAACAAATGGCAGAAACAGAACCCCCTGAAGCAGGATGAAAACTGACTCCCTGCAGGTTCTGCACCAGTGGCTAGGCACACACCACAAGTCCTGTGGCACAGGACACCGGTGTAAGGTAAGTCCCCGGGGAGCCAGATGACAAGGGCTGGGGGGTTGGTTGGAAGGGGTCAGCTGGGAAGAGGAGGATAAAATACAGAAGAAAAAAGCCTGCCCATACTGGAGAATAGAACCAGGGTAGTTAGGGTAAAAAGAGACTCTCTGATCAGCGACTATTACATCTTGCAGGTCTCGAGCAGCTTTGAGAATAATTTCCTTGTCTTGGAACTGGAGGAGGCAGAATATAAAGGGTCTAAGCTTATTAGAAGCTGAAGTTGAGGGACCTCATTGCATTCAGTGGGCAGAGTCAATCCTGAAGTCATAGATGATTGGATCTAAACAGTGCCAAAGTGGTACGTTGGTATGAACAAATTGGACAGGAGTAGTGCCCTCCAAACCCTCTTTAAGTACCAAGATTCTAAGGTTATTTCTGTGCCATCTTCCTTCCAAGTCTTCTAACCTGGAGGTGAGCCATGAGATCTGCCCTTCTGCAGCTTGGATTCAGGTCACATGATTGTCCTGCACAGTAGTGATCTCTGTGACTTGGGACTCCATCTTTGTCACCCTCCTAGTGTGTCCCTAATGTAGCTTGAGTGTCCAGAACCATCTGCTTAATTTGCTCAATGCTTAGAGATATTTGCTTGAGCATTATAGTTTGACCATTCAATGAGGAAGTAATGGCGGTTGGTGAACAAGGATCGAAGCTGCTGCCATCTTGGCCACCAGAGGATTGGCTACTGGGATAGATATTTAAAATTATTTCTCCTTTTCCCTAAAGGAGTGATGGCACCAAAATTAGATTTTCATGCAGCCATCGATACCTGCTCTACAGCTGCATCAAAATTGTTCCATTAGGTGATAGAATAATCAATGGACTTCTAGAAAAAGATTAGAGAGGCCCAGAGTTAGAGAGTTAGGCAGCCATTACCCACAGGTGCACAGTAGTCCTCTCTCCTTACCCCCTCTGCCTTCATTCCTATCCCTCTTTCTGTCTACCATTTTGCTTTTCCTGTTTTTAGGTACTGTACCTTTGGGGATTTCCCTGCCTAAGGGATTTCCCTATTGACCACTACCACTTGCGAGGGGGCAGTTTAATTCTCCCTGCTTCCTACCACTACCACGAGCACCCTCATCTAGTTTAATTGCTTGCCAATGAATCATTTAAACTATTCACTGAGGACTTTGTTCCTCCTCCCGGTTGGATGCAGACCATCTCCCCTGTATAGGCCTACATCCTTCGAGGGTGGACCCCAGTTCCCAACAAAGCCAAACCCCTCCTCTCTTCACCGCACTTTCAATCATGCATTGAAGCTCCTGGAGCAGAGCATCCTGTCCTCCCCACTGTCATAGAAAGGCAACACCTCAGAAAAGGTCACTGAGCATGCTACATGCCTAAGACCCTCCTCCTCCTGCACTACCCTAACCTCTTTCCTGGCCAGATCATTTGTCCCCAGGTGGACAATGACATCTAGCTTTCCCTCTTATCCTTCTGCCCTAGTGAACCCCAGGATCCACTTTCCATCCTTCCAAGCCGTGGCTCCAGGGAGGCACCTAGCCTCCCTTTCTCCCTGCCTTCCTGGCCCCAGATCTACCCCCCTAATGATGGAGTCACTCACCAGGAGCAGTGTCTTCCTCCTCTGGGGTCCTTTGCTATCCTCCTTGGGGTCTCCCCTAAAGAGAACCCCTCATCCCCCTTGGTCACTACTGTGGGTGCCTCCATGGAACAGTCCCACCCCACCAGAGAGGCATAGAAGTTCTGCAGTGGTAGTGCATCTGGGGGATTCACCTCTGACCCACCACCCTCACCCTTCCTGACTCCACCATAGTCCAACCACCCAACTTCCTTGGCAACCTTTGAGGCAGCGGTGGCAGACCAGGAGGTCCCTGGGTGGGGGAGGAGTCCTCCTGAATCCTAGCCAACTTGGTCTGGAGTTGAGCAACCTCTGCCTCAACCCAGAGAGGTGCATGCAGATGGGGCAGCACCACAGTCTCCAGAAAGTCTCCTAGAAAACTACTGCCCCACAGCCACTGCACAGTACCACTCCCAGCATATCTAATTCCTACCTTGTCTGCTTTTGTTTACTTACTTTAAACCCTCTTTTACACATACCGTATTTATGGTGTTTCACCTATTCCCAGAAGTCTGTTTACTTTAAATTCCTTTTGTACCCCTAGTCTCGATAGGGTATTTGGCCTAATCCAATTTTTTGCTTACTTGTAAATCCCAACCCTTTTTTATTTTACTCCTAACCTAGGCAGGGCATTGGCCTAATCCCCAATTTTTTTCCTTTCTACTTTTGACCCTCTTTTATCCCTACCCTATATAGGGGTGTAACACTAAGTCCCAGACTTTACAGGTGATCTTAACACTCCTTACTCTTTGTGGTGTGTAAGCTATGACAGTTGATTAGCAGGAATCTACATGCTTGTTTATGTTCACTGGCCTGAAACATTCTTGTAGGCTGTTAGGCCCCTTCAGGACAGTGGTTTGAACCTTTCTCTGGGAGAAGTAAGACCTGGGATGTTTATTTGCATTGCTGTCCATATTGAGGACAGCAGTCCTAAGTATGGACAGCAGAGTAAGAGCAAAGTAAGGGTCAACAGCCTACTGGGATGGATTCTGCAGGCCTGTGAACATAAAGAAACAAGCTTGTAGGCCTAGTCCAGCTTTTTTTTTTTTTTCTCATATCAGGTACAGCAATAGTAACAGACAGCAAGAATAGGGGAGCCAAATATTAGGTTCTGTACAGCCAGCCTACCTGCCACAGCATACCCCCTCTGCCCAACTGAAAACAGTACAAACAGGAGGACCCAGTGGATCCCTATATAGCTAGCCTGCTGCTAAATCCTACCCACTTCCCCTCCTGGCCAACAACCACACAAACAGGAGGACACAGGACAGCCCACTGGAATCCAGTGAGTATTTCTGTGTGTGCTTGCTTTTGAACGGAGGGGAGGGAGAAGGCTGTGAAAGGAAGGCTAGCTATATAGGGCTCCGTGGGTCCTCCTTTTTTTCATTAAATATGCTTTATTAATTTTCATTGCAATCAACAAATCACCTACAGCTAAACATATGTAAAATAGTACAATCAACAAATAAGATACATAATAATACAGGCAATTGCAATGGAGACCTTGGGAAGATTTAACAAAGAACACTAACCCCAACCCCCCCATCCTTCCCCTCTTCCTGGAGCTCATCAGGCTAAAGAAAATAAATGGGAAAGACACTTTAAAAAAGAAAAACAGTACAGGAATACACATGCAAAAAGGAACTAATAGAGGTTAAGTGGGCCCTGCAAAATTCAGGAATTATGGGTACTGTGACACCAAAGATGGTCTCATGGGGGGCAGAGATAGTAATGTATACAGGGACTCCCATCTGTTCCAAAACTGGTCAAGAATTTCTTGATGCCATTCCCTCTATGAAGGTATGGAAGTGTCCTTCCAGTGTTGTAATATAACAAGCCTTGCTGTTAAAGCTATCAAGGCCATAAGGGCATTGTTAACACTAAGGAGAGCTTGGGGATATATTCGGACCAAGAAAATCTCTGGGGAGAGAAGGTCTTCTAATCCTGAGAGAGGGTCAAGTGAAGTTTTTATACCACTCTGTCATCCAAGCACAGGTCAGGAAGCATAGGAAAACCAGAAGCAGTTGTCGAATTCACCCCAAATATTTATTTACACTAGCAGTAACATAAAACAAATAAACTTGTTCAGTATAACTATTTACAAAGGTAAAACAAAATAGAGGAGATCCATCAGAGTGTTCCCTCAGTCTCTGTGTCCAACTTGCAAGCAATTGCAGCTCTGTCTTATAAGTCCTTCTAACCCCCCTTTTTAACAGGCATCCAGTTTTTTCTAAATGTCCTTGTATATTTCAGGCAGGTACTGGCAAGAACACACTGTCCCAGAGCAGGCCCCATCTCCACAGCTTTTGCAAAGGTTTAAAAGTACGCTAAGGTAACCTCAAGTTTCCAATAGCTTTTTGCAATAATCTCAAACTATAATTATATACATTTCAACAGTAACACTATATAATTTCTAAACAAAGGGATCCCAATATTGGTTACATTTCCACATTATGATTTGCATATATTTTTATATCAGCAGATATGTAAGGGAGGAAAAGACAAACAGCAAGGGAAGGTAGAGAAACAGAGAGAGGCAAATAATTGCGAAACTGCCAAGGTGATTAAATCCTAGGTCTCACAGGAAAATTTGGTTGCTCAACCAGATCGAGAAGAGACAGAAAAGGAGAGAATAGAACAGACCCCTGCATTCAAACTCTTTCTATAACAACTGGGACAGGGTCCTATTCCACCCTGTCACACACTCCAGAGGGGAGATACCCATGCACAGCCCCAGACCATGTGATTCGATGTGATAGTTTAATTGCTTGCCAATGAATCATTTAAACTATTCACTGAGGACTTTGTTCCTCCTCCCGGTTGGATGCAGGCCATCTCCCCTGTATAGGCCTACATCCTTCGAGGGTGGACCCCAGTTCCCAACAAAGCCAAACCCCTCCTCTCTTCACTGCACTTTCAATCATGCGTTGAAGCTCCTGGAGCAGAGCACCCTGTCCTCCCCACTGTCATAGAAAGGCAACACCTCAGAAAAGGTCACTGAGCATGCTACATGCCTAAGACCCTCTTCCTCCTGCACTACCCTAACCTCTTTCCTGGCCAGATCATTTGTCCCCAGGTGGACAATGACATCTAGCTTTCCCTCTTATCCTTCTGCCCTAGTGAACCCCAGGATCCACTTTCCATCCCTCCAAGCCGTGGCTCCAGGGAGGCACCTAACCTCCCTTTCTCCCTGCCTTCCTGGCTCCAGATCTACCCCCCTAATGATGGAGTCACTCACCAGGAGCAGTGTCTTCCTCCTCTGGGGTCCTTTGCTATCCTCCTTGGGGTCTCCCCTACAGAGAACCCCTCATCCCCCTTGGTCACTACTGTGGGTGCCTCCATGGAACAGTCCCACCCCACCAGAGAGGCATAGAAGTTCTGCAGTGGTAGTGCATCTGGGGGATTCACCTCTGACCCACCACCCTCACCCTTCCTGACTCCACCATAGTCCAACCACCCAACTTCCTTGGCAACCTTTGAGGCAGCGGTGGCAGACCAGGGGGTCCCTGGGTGGGGGAGGAGTCCTCCTGAATCCTAGCCAACTTGGTCTGGAGTTCAGCAACCTCTGCCTCAACCCAGAGAGGTGCATGCAGATGGGGCAGCACCACAGTCTCCAGAAAGTCTCCTGGAAAACTACTGCCCTACAGCCACTGCACAGTACCACTCCCAGTATATCTAATTCCTACCTTGTCTGCTTTTGTTTACTTACTTTAAACCCTCTTTTACACATACCGTATTTATGGTGTTTCACCTATTCCCAGAAATCTGTTTACTTTAAATTCCTTTTGTACCCCTAGTCTCGATAGGGTATTTGGCCTAATCCCATTTTTTGCTTACTTGTAAATCCCAACCCTTTTTTATTTTACTCCTAACCTAGGCAGGGCATTGGCCTAATCCCAATTTTTTTCCTTTCTACTTTTGACCCTCTTTTATCCCTACCCTATATAGGGGTGTAACACTAAGTCCCAGACTTTACAGGTGATCTTAACACTCCTTACTCTTTGTGGTGTGTAAGCTATGACAGTTGATTAGCAGGAATCTACATGCTTGTTTATGTTCACTGGCCTGAAACATTCTTGTAGGCTGTTAGGCCCCTTCAGGACAGTGGTTTGAACCTTCTGGGGAAGTAAGACCTGGGATGTTTATTTGCATTGCTGTCCATATTGAGGACAGCAGTCCTAAGTATGGACAGCAGAGTAAGAGCAAAGTAAGGGTCAACAGCCTACTGGGATGGATTCTGCAGGCCTGTGAACATAAAGAAACAAGCTTGTAGGCCTAGTCCAGCTTTTTTTTTCTCATATCAGGTACAGCAATAGTAACAGACAGCAAGAATAGGGGAGCCAAATATTAGGTTCTGTACAGCCAGCCTACCTGCCACAGCATACCCCCTCTGCCCAACTGAAAACAGTACAAACAGGAGGACCCAGTGGATCCCTATATAGCTAGCCTACTGCTAAATCCTACCCACTTCCCCTCCTGGCCAACAACCACACAAACAGGAGGACACAGGACAGCCCACTGGACTCCAGTGAGTATTTCTGTGTGTGCTTGCTTTTGAACGGAGGGAAGGGAGAAGGCTGTGAAAGGAAGGCTAGCTATATAGGGCTCCGTGGGTCCTCCTTTTTTTCATTAAATATGCTTTATTAATTTTCATTGCAATCAATAAATCACCTACAGCTAAACATACATAAAATAGTACAATCAACAAATAAGATACATGATAATACAGGCAATTGCAATGGAGACCTTAGGAAGATTTAACAAAGACATAACTTCAACCCCCATCCTTCCCCTCTTCCTGGAGCTCATCGGGCTAAAAGAAAATAAATGGGAAAGACACTTTAAAAAGAAAAACAGTACAGGAATACACATGCAAAGGAACTAATAGAGGTTAAGTGGGTCCTGCAAAATTCAAAATTATGGGTACTGTGACACCAAAGATGGTCTCATGGGGGCAGAGATAGTAATGTATACAGGGACTCCCATCTGTTCCAAAACTGGTCAAGAATTTCTTGATGCTGTTCCCTCTATGAAGGTATGGAAGTGTCCTTCCAGTGTTGTAATATAACAAGCCTTGCTGTTAAAGCTATCAAGGCCATAAGGGCCTTTTTAACACTAAGGAGAGCTTGGGGATATATTCGGAGCAAGAAAATCTCTAGGGAGAGAAGGTCTTCTAATCCTGAGAGAGGGTCAAGTGAAGTTTTTATACCACTCTGTCATCCAAGCACAGGTCAGGAAGCAAAGGAAAACCAGAAGCAGTTGTAGAATTCACCCCAAATATTTATTTACACTAGCAGTAACATAAAACAAATAAACTTGTTCAGTATAACTATTTACAAAGGTAAAACAAAATAGAGGAGATCCATCAGAGTGTTCCCTCAGTCTCTGTGTCCAACTTGCAAGCAATTGCAGCTCTGTCTTATAAGTCCTTCTAACCCCCCTTTTTAACAGGCATCCAGTTTTTTCTAAATGTCCTTGTATATTTCAGGCAGGTGCTGGCAAGAACACACTGTCCCAGAACGGAGGCCCCATCTCCACAGCTTTTGCAAAAGGTTTAAAAATTACGCTAAGGTAACCTCAAGTTTCCAATAGCTTTTTGCAATAATCTCAAACTATAATTATATACATTTCAACAGTAACACTATATAATTTCTAAACAAAGGGATCCCAATATTGGTTACATTTCCACATTATGATTTGCATATATTTTTATATCAGCAGATATGCAAGGGAGGAAAAGACAAACAGCAAGGGAAGGTAGAGAAACAGAGAGAGGCAAATAATTGTGAAACTGCTGGGGTGATCAAATCCTAGGTCTCACAGGAAAATTTGGTTGCTCAACAAGATAGAGAAGAGACAGGAAAGGAGAGAATAGAACAGACCCCTGCATTCAAACTCTTTCTATAACAACTGGGACAGGGTCCTATTCCACCCTGTCACACACTCCAGAGGGGAGATACCCATGCACAGCCCCAGAACATGTGATTCGATGTGCCCTCCACAAGACCGCAGTGGATACATAAGGAAGAAGCAAGTTTATTCCTCTTACATAGTTTAGCTGGGGTATAATATAAGTTATGTAAAAACATCAACTTGAAGAAGTCAAAGCCTGTTTGTTTTACATATTTATAGTGTGCACACCACACCGAGAGCCACATCCCAGTATCATCCTGTAGGTTATGTGCCTGTTTCCAGTAGTAGTAGCATGTTCCTACCAGAGCTTTGGAGTCCAGTGATTGAAAGAGCTTGTAAAGTTTGGACACAGAGTGTGGTTGCTTTGCCACAATCAGCAGGGATTCAAAACCTTCAGGCTCTCCAGCACCCAGGGTCTAGGTCCCATAAAGTAGATACCGCATGGGTTGGTTGAAAATACTTAAAACTGCAGAAATAGGGAGGTCGTAACATTACTGGATAAAGTGAAATAGTGAGAATCTTTCTCCATCCAGTATGGGTTCTAAAGTTAGGGCAATAAATGGAGGACAAAAATGAGCCAAAACAGGCTGACTGGCAATTCTAATATTAGGGTTGCCTATGAGGGGTTGTACTATAGCCTGGTCCAGGACAGGCCTAGATACGTACTTAATTGACAGTGGGCCTTTAATGACCAGTGCAATGGTGTTGAATGGAGAGAATGGGGTAATTAAACAGGCTTAATATAAAATACACTATTCAACCGAATGTCCACCGATTTGCAGAGATAGTGTTCCAGGTCCAATCAGAGTGGGGTATAAGTACCATCCCCAGGTACCCCCTCCCAGAAATTCCACAACAGAAACTTGCTACTATGTAGAGCACTGTAGTAAGGAAAGAAGTTTGGAAGTTGCAAGCCGCTGCATGGTTTAGGGAGTGATAACTTAAAATATGCCTGCCTGATGGCTCCTCCCTTCCACAAAAATTTGTTAATCATAGCCTATAGTTTGATAAACCAAATTTTTGGAAGACAGACATTTAACATGCCAAAAGGCTATAAAATACACGGTAGCACATTCATTTTAATGGTGCTAATATGCCCACAAAGGGAAATGGGAAGAGAGGACCACCTCTGCAAATCCTGTTGTATAATGCCCAGCAAAATAGAAAATTGTCTTTTACCAGACATGATGGAAAATGAGAAAGATGAATTCCCAAATATGTGAGGGACCTAGGCTTCCAAGATAAGCCTATGTTCAAAATGTCATGTTTGGAAACCAAGTTGTTGAGACGGAGTGCCTTGGTCTTGCCAAGATTTAATTTATAATCAGAAAAAACTGAGAACTTATGGATTTCACTCAATACCGTTTTAATAGAGGGTACTGGATCCTTCAGGTGCAGAAATAAGTCATCAGCAAAAGCTGATAACACATATTTATGTTTCCTGATCTTTATACCTTTAATATCCAGTCTGTGCTGAAGATAATAAATTATGGGTTTGAGGTATAAAATGAAAAGGGGAAAGGGGGCAACCCTGTTGTGTTCCACATTGCAAGTAGAATGAGTCAGAGAGTACCCCATTGCAGCGGATACAAGCTATAGTGTTGCTACATAAAAGGCAGATCCAAGTTAGGAATTCTTGGGGGAATCCCAACTTTTTTAATACAGTGAAAAGGTAAGGCCATGCCACTCTGTCAAAAGCTTTTTCGGCATCCAGGGAAACCAAAACTGTGGGTAATGAGGTTTCCCTGGATGTCAAAATAAGGTAGTGCAGTTTTTGAAGGTTGTCACTTGCAAGGCAGCCCTTCATGAAACCAACCTGCAATTGGCCTATTAAAGTATCCCAAACTGGGGCCAGTCCGTTGGCTAAAATGTTAGCTAAGATTTTGATGTCCATGTTAATGAAAGATATCGGACGATAGCTGTCTGGGGACATGGCCTCCCTACCCTGCTTTCTTATTAAGGAGATCCAAACCTCAGTAAATAATGTATTAGAAAACACAGTGGGCCAAGAGTGGGGACAAGATCTTCTGAGCAGACCAAGTAGAAATTATTGACATAGCCATCAGGCCTGGGAGCCTTGTAAGAGGGCAGTTGTCTAATGGACGATAATGCCTCTGAGGCTGAACTCACACTCTTGAATATCTCCTGCTGTGGTGGGGCAAGAGCAGGGAGGGGAACATGAGCTAAACAGTCTGAAATCTGATCTAAGAGGCAGGGAGTCAGGGGGTCACTGGCTTACAATGAGAAATAATAGGAACGAAAAACATTGACTATCTTCCTAGGGTGGGTGACTAGTTCTGCAGAGGGTTCAGCCTGTATACCAGGAATAAAAGTGGCACACTCCAAAGAGTGAAGTCTAAGAGCTAACAACTTGCTGGCCCTTTCTCCTGACTCAAGGTAGTTTATATTCATCCACTTTTTGAGCCATGAGATCAGCATATTGAGCCTGTAGTACATTGAGTCTAGACCATACGTCAGTCAAAGTACGCGAGTATAAAGTTTGTTCAATCTGTCAAACATCTTTAAGAGGTTGGTCTTGATATACTTGTCATGTTTTAGCCCTTCTGGAGGCCAGATGGATGCATTGTCCCCTTAAGGAGCACTTTAGTGCTCCCCTCAACATATCAACTGCTGAGACAGAGCCCTCATTCTTCTCTAGAAAGTTCCACAAATAATTGCAGATGCATTGTAAGATGGTGGTATCCAGTAACACTAGGAGTTAAGGCACCATGTGTAGTCGTGTTCCTCCATCCCACCGATGGCATGGATCATACACATGGGAGCATGATCCAAGATGATCATAGAAAGAATCTCAGAGGAGATTAAACTTGGGAGAAATTCTTGGTTGATAAAAAATAAAAAATAGTCCAATCTAGAAAATGTCCCATGCGGCAAAGAATACTTGCAACCTGGCAGGATACTGCATATGAAAGAAGGTGTGCACTGCAAGTAACATACATATCACCGGACTGTAGGCTGCTCATTTTTGCCACACAGTTCAGGCTAGATACTGGGCAACATGAATTATTTTCCCTTCCCAGGTCACGTCTTATAAATCCTTAAATTTCATTAGCTGGTGTTGACGATCCAGGGACAGTGAAGCTCGCCAGGATGAAGCCCAACTCTGCAGAATTCTGCAGTAGAATTACTGCAGGAAGCAATGCAATTTCAATGGAAGTTAATCCCTTTTGTCATGCAGGGAAACTGTGACACTGCACTTCATCATAGTGGGTGTCACTTAAATATAAGCTGACGAGGAGGATCGGAGGGCTTGATGAGACTGCTCAATAACATAAGATGGACCATTAGGTGACAGACCAGCCAACTTTTCACAATGTTTCTGGGCAAAAAGTAAGGTGTTAGAGCCCTCCGCAACCTCAGGCAAGCCAAGGACCACTACATTATTTCAACAATTGCGACCCTCCCTGTCTTCTAGCTTTTCCTCAAGTCATATAGTTTTCTTTCATATGGCCACAATCTCCGGGTCAAGGTGAGCTCTCTCATCATCAGTGGAGATGATATGGGCTTCATTGCCCACGACTCATTGGGTTAAGGTCTCATTGACAGCTCAGATACTTTTTAGCACTTTGGTGATCAATTGCAGTGATTCCTTTAATGGAGTAATTTCTTGCAGGAATCAATACTTAGTTAGCACAGATGAGGCAGGAGCTGAGCATGGTGGAGCCGTGGCCTGTAGTTTAGACTTCTTGGAGTTCTTATCTCACTCTGGAGTTGGTGGGCGGGTATGGCATATAGGAAATGTCTTCATCTTTTCTTCCACTTTATGTCAAAAAAATCATAAACTGCTTGCCACAGAAACACTGGTAAGGTTGTTAAATTTCATAGAAACAGGATATATACTCAATTTATGCAGAAAGTAAATAAAAAAATTGGGTGATAGGTATGGAAAGGGCAGCAGCACATGTTCACCCACAGGGGTGCATGACATGACTCCTCCAGTGGGTCCTCCTGTTTGTGCAAATTTTCTATAGGGGAGGAGGAGGATGGTGATATGTGTGTCTTGGGGGTCCTCCTATTTGTGATGATTATGGGGGGATTAGACTGTGGCAAGCAGGCTAGCTATAGAGGGCTGCTGTGACTGGACTAGTTAGCCTACCTGCCGCAGCCTACCCCCTTCACCCCAGCCTGAAAATGGGACAAAGGGGAGGACCCCCCCATAGAAAAGTTGCACAAAGCGAAGGACCCAAAGAAACCCTATATGGCCTGTCTGTGTCCCTCATCCCCTGGAAAATAAACCACTAACAGGGCATTGGAGGCACCACTGACTGGAGCTCCATATTGCCAACCCAAAAAAATAGCACAGCCACAAGTAGTGAACAATCAGTTGTTCGGGATTTGGTGTTGTGTGAACAGGCCATAGGCTGTCCTGTATCACTACTGGCCTTTAATACAGTCATCCTGTTCACGGTCATCTTCTCCCCCACATCTGGTCCCATATCCCCCTCAGCTGTTCCAGGCAACCCAAGCAAGGTCCCCACCTTACCTGGTGAATATACTTGGAACTCTTAGCTAGAGCACTTTATGGCTCCAGTTGGGCTCCCTTGACTCATCTATGTGCCCTCTCATGTGCTGGCTTCTGGTGTCCACTGATTGCATGGTTTTCCTGGGTCAGGCTCAGTCTAACACGTAGTGCCTGCACATCCACAGCTGATTCAGTCACTTTATGCTGGGGATCCACTGTGGAGGCTGACCCACCTGGACTATTTGGTGTGGTTGGAGAGATGTTTGGTGTTGTGTAAGGATGAGGTGGGCATGGTGATGACTGCAACATCTAGCCCTCAATTCCCAGTCAGCAAAAACTAAATATGTACATACACCATGAGAGCATTATAAAGCAAGCATCTCATTAAATAATAAACAGAATCTTTTTTTTTTTTTGTTATGAGTACTTGAATGTATTTGCTTCCATGAAGGTAAAATGCTTACGAAATTATTCTAGTAACAAAATGTCATGAATTGTATTACTGTTACTGTACATTTTGGAATCTCTTATTTTATACTGTATAGAGACCTGCTAAACTATATTGATAAATACAATATATTATTCTTTATGTTTTACACTGTATCAGTGCAAGTCTAATAGTATACTATTTGTTTATATAAATTTTTTACAGTCTGCAGTGTATAATCATCATTATTACCATCCTATTTCAGACTGTTCTATATACGTTCCTCTGTTTTGTATGTTTGAAAGTTTGAATAAAGAAAAACTGTAAAAAAAAAATTAATTGTGCTACTGATTTATACCCCTGTTTGATGCTGAGCCATGCTGACATAATTGATTGTGTCTGAAGAATCCATTACAATAAATTAAACATTAAAAAACAAATTTGATGTACAGTATCATCATTATTTGAATATGACAGAAAAAGGGGTGGATGAACCAGTTTGGATTCAGATCCAGTTCCCCCCTTCCCAAGGTGGCTGCCTTAGATCAGCTTGGGCCAACCATAGGTAACTCAGAGACAAAGAGACAGTCCACTGAGGGTTTGCTTGCACTGTATCATGTAACACAGATTGGCTTCAGACCTAACCAAGCCCCCCCCCCCCCAATGTGGGCTAATCCACATTGTCCTGCCTCTGCCAGATGAAATTCTCAAAGTTCTGGGCCAGAATCAAAACCAAATCACAGTTACTTTCCTGTTCACTAGACAGACACATTTCTGCTTGTTTCTTACATGGGGGGCCTTTGGAACTTATTATTTGTATACCAAACACCCATTTTGCACTGAGATACAAAATTATACAAACTCCCATAATGCGTAGCATCATGGGCTGTATATGCAAATCACCACAAAATATTATGCTGGTTCAACTTTAAGCAGAAATGCATGGTGCCAAAAGGCCTCTCATACAGTCTGCAAGGGTGCCAACAGAAGACACAGACACATGTTTCGTCCTACCAGGACTCATCAGTGTGCCTCATCTGTATGATATCCCAGTGGAATGAACCAGCTACCCTAAGTTGGTCTATCTGGGTTGGGTTGTGGGGAGCCCAATGAAAACAAAAAAACAAGCTAAAAGACAAACACCCATTGTGCACTGTTTTCTTCCTATACTATTCACTAAATATTGGGGTTAAAGTGGTCACACCTATTTTCTAAACCATGTTCTAGTCCTTTGTCTACCAGTTGGGAATGGGGAAGAGAAGGAGAAGCCTGGCTCACACTCCTTTGAAACAAGCACCTCACCTCCATGATTAATACTGCCACTAGATGGTCCCTCTCAGCATGGGAGGCCTAGTCAGCTGGTGAACCTTTGTTTCTCAGGTGGTATTGCACCGGAAATCTGGAGTAGCCCCCATATAAGTGATTTTGACCTATATATATTATATGAAATCACCTTGTTAATTGGTGACATACTGTATGTACTGTAATTAAATTATTTGAAAACAAATACTAGCCATTTGTTTCATATGTCAAAGGAGCTTAATGTTAAACTTGAGCAGCCTGCCTATGGTCTGATTCTTTCTAGTCTATTTTACATCTCATTTTTCATTAAAAAAGACATTTGTAGGCCCAAGGGTTCAAAAGTATTCCTTTTGCACTGTAGTGAAATTTCATGTCTGTGCTTTTACATAGAAAATGAAATAGCCTTCTGTAAGTACTGTATATCAGAAAAAATATCATTTTGCAAGTGAAAAACATTCCCTACTGGTTTCCAGCTTCAGTGAAACCAATTATGTTTGTCATATACAGTGTATTAGATGGAGTGTCATCAATTTTATGCTGGATACCCAATAATAAACTCTCTGAACAGAAAAGAAAAACTGCATACAAACAAATGTCAGCCTCTATAGAGAGGAGATTTAATGATGATTACTGTGATAGTGAAATCTCACACAAATCACTGTTGACCAAAAAGCCACTGTGATATTTTATTATAAAACAGAAACCAAATTATTGTCTTACAAAAGCTTTAAATCTAGCAATTATGAAAAACTGTAGGATGATTGATCCTTGTTAGAGTATTAAAGCGATTTAATATAAATTTATATTTAACCATTGATCATACAAAATGTTAAAAATGTCAATTCCTTTTAACAATCTGATTGATCAAGAGAAAAATGATTTGAAATAACTATACCGCTATAAATGGCAAGTACTGTAATTTTAAGTAGGTCGTGAGTATTGGTAGATAGGATTTCAAATTCAGTTCAATTAAAAAATAAAAACAGCTTCATTAAACTAAAAGTAAAACAAATAAATAAATAAATTGAGATTGCTTGAAAATGCTCCACATTGGAAATACATGGAGTCTTATACAAAGTTAGATTAAGCATGGTGGGGCTACAGTAGGGCATATGCTTTCTTTTTCAACAAAGAACAGAGCTGTTATTTCTTGAAAAACATTCTGGTTAGTATGCTCCATACCATGCTAATCCTCCCTCCCTGTAGTGAATGGTGAACTGATGCTAAAGCCACATTCGGTGGACCCCGCTTAACCACATTTTTGGCTACAGTAAGGGTAGTCTGAAATTTCCTGGCTTCCATTTGGCTCTTCGTTACATCAGAGTATTTTTTCACAGGCAGCACAAACTGAGATTGTGCAAGTCACATTACCTGCAGTAGCCAATCAGCGAAGGTGAAGATGATGATCACCTCATGCTTTACATGTCTTAGTACTATTTCCTGCTCTCTCTTGGTAGAACAAAATGCATGCACTGAATGGCATAGCTCTTCAGTTGTTTTGAACAACAGTTTATTTATTTATTTAGCTTTTGTTTATCGGGTAAGTACACTAGACAAGTAGTATGCCTATTTTCAGAAACGACCCAGGAGAGCACAAAACATACAGTATACATACATGGCAACATGGGAGAAACAGCATGATACAGTAAAAAACAGCTATAACAACGCTTGTATAAGGGCAGAGATACTGCCACGCATAGTACAAATTGTTACAGGACATACTGTAGATAGACATTAGAGTCACTGAATACATATTTCATAGACCATCATGGACTCAGAGTGGACAATAGTGGACTGCAGAGTATTACATTACAGAGACTAGGAGCAGTCACATCTTGTCGTTTGTTTTAGGTGGGACCACATGGAGGAGTGAAAGGTCCCATGGGAAGGGGCAGAGTGAACAGAGTCTGGAATGGAGTTCCAGAGCCTAGGCACAAAAGCGGCAAAGTCACGATCCCCCATAAGGGTCCGAGTAGAGGGAACTTTAAGCAACTCGCCGGTCTGTGACCTGAGCTGGTAGGGGATGGCGTCCAGTTTTGGGAGGAGATGCGCCAGTCCCGACGGGATGCCTGTGGCAAGCACTTTCCTGGTGAAGTTTCCTACACTAAGGATCAGGAATTCCACAGGGGGGAGCCAGTTGAGTTTGTCATAGAGCTCACATCGGTGGGTGAGTTTGGGAGCAGCAAGTGCAAACCGACAGATATCATTATATGCCGTGTTCCACCGATTAAGATGGATTTGGGGTGACCTGGAAAATAAGTGGTATCCATAACTATGGGAGGGGAGAAGCACTCCCCTCACAAGTGCCAGCCTCGCTCCCAGAGTCAGGTTGTATTTGGCCCTGTAGGCAAGGCCAAGCTTACACCTGGTGGCTCTGCAGATGTTTTGGATATGGCTTCCCATATCAAGTTGTGGGTCAAGGGTGACCCCAAGATATTTAATTGAGTTCGCTGTTGGCAACAGGGGGCCTCCATCACAAGCTATTTTGAGCATAGCTGATGGAGCTTTTAACATGGCCATGGAACCAAAGAGCATGGCCTGAGTTTTGTTAGGATTCAATACCAGTCTATGGTTGGTAATCCAGGCCGAGACTCTGATGAAGTCTTCGGATAGGCACTGGTTAAGGTCAGCAGCATTACGAGCGTGGGCCACTAGCACAAGGTCATCTGCATAAAGCGTGACTTGGCAATGAGAGGTCACCCGTGGGAGTTGATTAATAAAAAGTGAGAATAGGAGAGGTCCAAGTACCGATCCCTGGGGAACTCCCATGGTCACAGCCCTAGGTTCTAAGAGGACCTTGTTAAAGCAGGTGCGCTGCTTTCTACCCGTTAGGTAGCCCATCATCCAACTCATGGCATGCGGAGAGACCCGAGAGCCCTGAGCTGCTCCCCAGTAGGTCATGGTTGACAAGGTCAAAAGCTTTTGACAAGTCAATAAATATAGCACCTGACAGTTTGCCCTGATCCATGGCAGATCTAATACTAGAGGTTACAGTAATCAGGGCAGTAGTGGTACTATGACCCTTCCGGAAACCATGTTGGGCCCCAGAAAGCAGCTCATGGGTATCCACATACTCGAGAGTTGCTCCGTCACAACCTTTTCCAGGAGTTTACCAAGGAATGGGAGAATAGCAATAGGGCGATAGTTGTCAGGGGGTTTGGGATTTCCCTGCTTCAGAACAGGGACTATTCCTGCCTCCTTCCAGATGTCAGGGATTGTCCCCGAGCTAAGGGATAGGTTAAAGATATGGGCAATCAGAGGGCAATGTAAGCTGCTCCCAGCTTGAGAAGCCTGGGCTCAAGGTTGTCAGGCCCTGCACTGGAGTGCTGGGAGAGGGCAGCCAAGCAGTTCTGAACATCAAGGACAGACACAGCCTTAAGATTAAATACTCTCCGAGGAGGATGTTCCTCTGCATCGGAGGGATGTGGCGACCCCCATCGGTCATGAAGCGAGGTGAGGGCGAAAGGTCGGAGAAGTGGAGATTGAGGTGGTCGGCTATAGTGTGGGGATTATTGCACGAGACTCCATCAATAATCATGTCCATGACACCCGAGTGAGAGGGCCCACTGACGAGGGATTTAATGTTCCTCCAGAACCTCCTAGGATCTCTGACAGAGCTAAGTAGTGCCGATTTACAGAAGTTACTTTTGGCATCCCTAATGGCTTTTTTACACCGATTCCTGAGTTGCCGATATCTCAGGAGATTAGCAGGATCTCTGGAACCCTTAGTACTTTCAAAGCATTTGTCTCTCTCCCGCATCTGGGCAAGTAAGTCACCATTCAGCCAGAAGGTGGCTGTTCCCCTCACCCTCCGGGTGACCCTGGGGGCGTATCTATCTTGGAGAACACCAAAGGAATGTATGAAGCAGGAGGCTGCCACTGAGGGGTCAGAGGCTTCAAGCATCCTGGTCCAGTCAGTACATCCTAGATTGGCCAGGAAAGCCTCAGGGTCAAAACTGGAGTATTTTCTGACTTGAATGATTTTGTGTGGAATTCTAGGGGAGGGGATTTTCCAGACACAGTATACCGGGGAGTGGTCAGATATGGAGTCTGATAGCATGCCTGATGAGGCAATCCTCTCCGGCCGGTTGGTCAGGATCCAGTCCAGCAGGGAACTTGAGGAACCATTGGCTGCCTGTCTCGTCGGGTCATGGATTAATTGGTTAAGGGATAGGCAGGCAAGTTGTGATTCGCATTTCCTAATATTGCCATACTCCCAGTTCATGTTGATATCACCCATAATAATGAGTTCATTGTCACCTATACTGGGCCTAACTGCATCTAAGAGGAAAGTGAGTCCTGTCAGACCCCACCCAGGGGGGTTATAGGCGCACACCAAGTGAGGCTTCTTAGCATCGCCTCAGCAGCAGGAGCACATGAAGAAACTCACAAGGTGGATGATCAGGTTTACTCTGTGCCACCAGGAGATTTTCAGATGGGATCTGTAGTAGATGGGGTGCCACCCCTTCCTACCCCCAGTCCTGTCTGGGCAGAATGAACTCGTATCCTGTTAGGAAGCAGGCAGAGTCAGGAATCGAGGGAAGTCTCAGTTATCCCTAGGATGTCTGGCTTGTATAGCTCAGTCCACGCTAGGAGATCGTCTAGGTTGGGAAGCAAGCTCCTAATATTCATATGCACTATTTTTGAGTCCCATGTTCCACTCCAGGTGGCGGGAATATTAGAGATCAGCTTAGATGGCCCAGGATTGAGCTCAATATCTCCAGCCATGAGAAGTGAGAGTAGGGCTAGCCAGGGAGGAACAATCTTACGAGCGGCCTACCTCCAGGCCTGTGCATGCTTCGGACTTTCTTCACCCTGACTGTACACATAAGGCATATAGTGTCAAGTCTAAGGACAGTACGAAACACTTTGAAATTATCAGAGAATTGCTCAATATTATTATTGTTAGCTAGTTAGTTAGTTCGTTAGTTAAAACTAGTGGTAAAGTCTTCTTACAGTGTCAGTTCAGCTAGTTAAATAACATCTGACTTTCTGGGTAAAATGATCTGTGAGGTAAAAGTGTTACAGTACTGAGAATTAAATGACATGTTCTACTAACTGTATTCTCCTGTCTCAGCAGCTGTTAAATCCAACATGGTTAAGAAGCGAGAGAAGGGAGGAGCCGCAGGTCAGGCTGGGCCTGGGACCACCAAATCCAGCACTTTGTCACAGCAGGAAGAGCTGGGTTTGGGCACAGAGAAAGTAGACCCAGGACTTCTGGTAAGACATTTATTTTACAAAAAAACATCAGTGATAGAAAAAAGTGAATGTCATCTGTGAGTGAAAGGGACTTACTGTACTTGTTCTTGTGCTACTACTGATTGACTTAAGATGTTAAGGTTTATGCATGCATGAAAGCCTCTGCTGGCTGCACCTTGCCCTGAACTTGTGTTGAAAAAATGAAAAAGTTTTACAGAATTAACTGAGCCTTATTCTTGGACTCAGACAGCTCAACCTAACATGAATGCAACTTGTTCAGCACAGCATATACCAAATCTTATGGCCTTCATCCTTGTTCAGTCAGAAACATAGAAACATAGAATCTGATGGCAGATAAGTACCGCTTGGCTCACCTAGTCTGCCCATTACCCTACCTAAAGGATAAGCTGCAAATCCTAGTTAACCAACAACCTACTTCCTCATACCCCCCCACTAGAATTGCCTTATGTTTGTCCCATGCATTCTTGAATTCCCCCACTGTTCTTGACTCTACAACCTCCTCAGAAAGTTGTTCCATGCATCTACAACCCTCTCTGTGAAGAAATACTTTCCCACATTACTTCTGAGCCATCCCCCCTCTATCTTCAAATTGTGTCCCCTTGTTCTTGCACATCTTTTTTTCTGAAATATGCTACTCTCTTGGACTTTGTTGATTCCCTTGAGGTATTTGAAAGTTTCTGTCTTGCCCCCTCTCCCTCCTTTCCTTGAGGCTATTCATCTTAAGCTCCTTTAGTCTTTCTTCATGTCTTCTGGTGCAGGCCCTGCACCATTTTGGTTGCCTTCCACTGGACAGCCTCCATCCTGTCTATGTCTTTGTGGAGATGGTGTCTCCAGAACTGTACACAGTACGCCAGATGTGGTCTTACCAACTGTCTGTACAGAGGGCCAACAACTTCCTGTTTTCTACTGGTGATGTCTCTCCCAATGCATCCCAGTATCCCCAGCCCACCTTACTGCCTTCTCACATTGCTTGCCCAACTTTAGATCATCTGATATGACTACCCCTAGGTCCCTTTCCATTTTTGTTGTTGTCAGTGTCTCACACCCCCCATTGTGTACTCTTCCCCTGGGTTTTTGTTTCCCAGGTGCATTACTTTGCACTTCTTTGCGTTGAATCTAAGCTGCCATACATTTGACAATTCCTCCAACTTTGCCAAGTCCCTTTTCATCCTTTCCACCGCACTTTGCATATCTACCCTGTTGCAGATCTTTGTGCCATCTGCAAAGAGTCATACTTTTCCTTCCAGTCCCTCTGCAATGTCACTTATAAAGACATTAAAAAGGACCGGCCCCAGTATTGAACCCTGCAGTATCCCACTAGTAACCCCCCTTTCTTCACTGTGGACTGCATTTACTATTGCCCTCTGTGTCCTGTTGTCCAGCCAGTGTTTGACCCAGGCTACCACCCTGGGACCGACTCCCAGGCTGGCTAATTTGTTTATTAATCTTTTGTGTGGGACTGTGTCAAATGCCTTGTTAAAGTCTAGGTAGGCCATGTCCACAGCCCCTCCCTGGTCTACTACTACTTTGGTCACCCAGTCCAAGAAATCAATCAGATTTGTCTGACATGGCCTTCCTGCTGTGAATCCATGCTGCCTTGGGTCCTGTGCTCCACTGGCCTCTAGGTACTCAACAGTTCTTTCCTTCAGAAGTGATTCCATCATTTCCCCTACCACTGAGGTCAAATTGACAGGTCTGTAGTTTCCTGCCTCTGTCTTGCTCCCACTTTTGTGAAGGGGAATCACATCCACCCTCCTCCAGTCCTCAGATACCACACCATCCTCCTATGATTTATTAAAAAGGATAGTCAGTGGTGTTACTAGTTCTTCCCTTAGTTCTTTTAGAATTCTGGGGTGAATCCTATTAGGCCCATTGCTTTACCCACCTTCAGTTTTAAGAGTTCTTTCAGAACCCTTTCTTCCGTGAAAGGACTACTATCAACCCCCCTATCCAGAGTGCTTCTATTGACTAGATTAGGTATCTTCCCCTGCTCTTCCATTATGAATACTGAGCAGAAGTATTCGTTCAGTATTCCTGCTTTTCACTGTCGCTGTCTGCCCTACCTCCTTCCTCTTTATTCAGCCTCAGTATCCCTGACTTAGTCTTTCTTTGCTCCCTAATGTACCTATAAAAGGTTTCATTCCCTTTCTTAACCGAGTTGGCTATCTTAGCCTTGGTTTGGGCCTTTGCTATATTGATTGTGTTCCCCTCATCCTTCTGCTTTAACTAGTACAGTTCTCTGTCCTGCTCCTTCTGTGTTTCCTTATACTTCCTGAATGCTATATTTTTCTCCCTAACCTTTCCCGTCACTTCTTTTGAGAACCATAGTGGGATTTTTTTTGTTTGTTTTTTTAGGCTTTCTTCTTATCCCGCCTTACTGCCCTCTCACCCTACTCCTTCAGACTTGATCATCCCCTACAGATCCCACCAACGGAATCTTCCCCTAGAGTGCCCAGCTAACTCGTATATCTCTCCTACCTTGTTCCTTCCTTTTTATTTTGGAGTGCTTGCACATTGGGGTCTTGCCCATGGATAGGTGGTCCGGGGGTCAAATCAGTCATCATCCAGAGCTGAGAGGATGATTTTCAGTTTTTCTCCCTTGCTGTCCCCTGCCCCCTGAGGACTTCGGCATGCAGAACTGACATCCAGACAGACAGCATGCAGATGCATGCCATTGTCAAGTGCCCTCAAAGTCCTCCCCTCCCCAACTCCATAGAGCCTCCTGCACACCGGTGCCTATGCTTCCACCGGCACCGGAGCGTCGGATGCACAAAACACCCCAGGATCCCGTCCCTGGAGAAGGAAAGCATCCATTGGGATGCTCAATCCTCCTCCTCCCCTCCGGCCCCCAGCAACCCGAGTCCATTTCCTAACCTGGGTCGCCGGCGTGGTGCAAGGTGTGGTGTCCAGCGCCTCAACCCTCAGCGCTACTGGGCTGGCCCATAGTGGTTTTTCTTTCATTTTGATTTGTTTATTTGCTTCACACAAAGGCTTTTGCCTTTGTGATGATGGTTTTGATGTTTCCTCATTGTTGCTCCACCCCACCTTCTTGCCTGTTTGCTAGTGTTTTCTAAGGCACTCTCCCATTTTGCCAAAATCAGCCCTTCTGAAGTCCAATACCTTCACTTTTGTATGGCTCGACTCTACAGCTAAGTTTATCGTGAATCACACTGTTTGGTGGTCGCTTGTTCCCAGATGGCTACCTATTTCAAGATGGGAGATCCTCTCACTGTCCCCATTTGAGAGTACCAGGTCTAAAATTGCTCCCTCCCGAGTGGGTGATGCCTTGACTGTTAATTTCAGAGTGTACTGTGTTCTTTTGAAATATGTAGTCTGTCTCACCCGCAGTCCAATGCCTTAACCATTAGGCTATTCTGCCAACAAGCATAGTGGCAGGGACAATGCTAAAGACTCCCACATGCCATCCCCTTTGATCTAGCCTATGCTGCCATCTAGTTCTCAGGCAGGATTTTTACTAGTCCCTCACACAGCATTCCCTCCCACCTTTAAGAGTACCTCACATAGTGCATAAGTACTTAGGCTAATTTCCATCAATCGCCTAGCCAGTACTCCCACCATGAATGAAGTTACCTTCCTCTTATTTCTCTCTATCTTTGCTTAACTACTTTCATCTACTCCTCCACCCTCCCATGCTAGTTACAGCTTCCCTATTCCTCTCTCTTCCCCAATTTCCCCACTCACCAGCTCTATCCATCTTACACTAGTCCCCACTTCCCCCCACCACCCCACCCCTACCCTCATTCTATCAAATATCCTCCAGTATCCCACCCCCCCTCAGATGACCTCCCACGCAATCCTTCTATGGTGTTCCTGGTCCATGCCCAAATCCCCCTTATTCACAAGGAGGTGCAAACTACCAGGCACTATCTCTATGTTCCTTCTTATTCTGCTCCTAGCAGAGGCCATTGGATTGAACCCAGGCCCCCCAGCTGGGCACAATCAGTCAACCACACACAAAGACCTAGGTATGATGCACATAAATGTCAGGAATCTTCTACCTACACTAGACAAACCTACTTACCTGCTGGCTAACCCAACACTCCCCTGACATCCTCTGTCTTACTGAAACATGACTATCTGCTAAAACTCCAGACTCCCAGCTATCCATCCATGGATATTTACTCCACTGGTAGGACCGCTGCAAGAGAGGTGGAGGTGTGGCAATCCATGTAAAGTAACTACTCTCTTTCTCCTGTTTCTCAGTAATCAAGAAAGAATCCTGCCAAGGCTCCCATGCGCTACTGCTATCCCTCATCAGCCTCCCCTCGAACCTCCCTATCTTCATCTGGGTAATCTACACCTCCCCACAACTTGCCCAGGTCACTCTCATTCATGCAATTCCTGCCTACACCCCCTCACAGCATCAGGAAAACTACTTTTGCTAGGTGACTATAACCTAGATTGGCTATCCCCCTCCTCCAAATCCGCCACCACTAAAATAGAGGCTCTCAAACTCATCCAATTAATCAAAGAGCCCACCCACTATAGTCCTCACTCTGCAAACCACTCTCTAATTGATCGGGTCCTCACCTCCCATCCTCATCGAATATCCATCGCTGAAGTAATGGATGCAGCCTTAAGTGACCACTGTATCACCTATTGCACCAGGAAAACCCAGCTCCCCAAATCTGCTTCCAAATACATTAATATCCATCCTCTAAGCTCACTAAACACCAATTCTCTCCTGAATGACATGACGCATGTTGGCTGGAACACAGTCTACTGTGTACCAGATATTGACTCAGCCCTGGCCACCTTCCTGGGAATTTTAACCCAGGTCTTGGACTCTCACACCCTCATGGTAAGCTAGGGTAAAAAATCACCATCACTCATGGTTCACTGCCTTGATAATTGCCCTTTGTAAACTCTGTGATAAGGCCTGGTCCATCTTTAAATCTGCTCAGACCCCTCAATCAAGGCAGGCATACAACGCTTACAGAAATACCTGCACCAAGGCTGTAAAATGATCAAAAGCTAACTACTTTGGATCTGGTCTAAATTCTGCTCATCCTTCCTCTTTCTGGAAGGAGGTCCACTCCCTCACTGCCCCCCCCCAAAAAATTAGCACACATAACCTTAAGCTTAATGTCTAAACTATTTCTGACCCCAGCAGTATAGCTAAAACCCTGAACAATTTCTTTTTTTTTGTTTTTGATTTTGTTTTACCAGGAGAGACACACTAAGCTGAAAGCTTATTTGCAGGTGCGACCTGGGAGCAAAAGGAAGTTAAATGACTTGCTCAGGGTCACACAGTATGCAAGTGGGGGCTGTGGGATTCAGACCCATGGTCTCCAGGTTTGCAGCTCAGAGCCTTAAACCACTGTGCTATACTGCCTCCTAATTGGTAATTCCACTGGTAATTTCTTTATTACCAGTGCCCTGCCAGACCAATCCACACACCCCCTATGTAGGCACAAATGCATCCCCCCAATACTATCCCCAAAACACATTCCTTCTCACCCCCACCTCACCGGCTGAAATCCTAAATGCTTTTCACTCCTTAAACATCTCAAAATCCAGCCCAGATGGCATCCACTCAAGACTTCTGTGTGTATTGGCTCCTTCAGTCATTCTTCCCCTCACTTTCATTCTAAACCTGTCCTTCTCCTCAGGCAGGGTTCCACAAGCATGGCAACTGGAGTGTGCTATCCCTCTTCACAAGGATGGCAATCCCTCAGTACCTGGCAACTACCAGCCAATCTCCCTCCTCCCTGCTCTTGCCAAATTGCAAAAAAACTTTAGTTCAATCCAGACTGAATGACTTCCTCACTTCCATCAATTTCCTCTCCCTATACCAATCTGAGTTCAAGACCAACCATTCGACTGTATCCTCCCTCCTTTGAGTCACTGGACATATCCAGTCCACTGCTGATAAAGGCCAACTTACAGCTGCAGTCTTTGTGGACCTGGCTAAGGCCTTTAATGCTGTCTTTCACCACCTGCTCCTAAACAAACTCAGGGATGCCGGTCTGCCCCCACCCCACCATCCAGTGGTTTAGATCCTACCTTGAGAACAAGCTCCAGTCTGTCAAGATTGCTAACACCACTTCTCACCTGCTCCCCATACTCATAGGTGTCCCCCAAGGATTGAATCTGGGCCCCATTCTGTTCTCCGTATTTATTAACAACCTCCCATCAGTTTGCTTTAGATCCCTCTTCCACATGTATGCGGATGACACCATCCTTTTCACATCTGGCCCAGTTCTTAGTAACATTCATTCAGTACTGCAATATGACTTTCATAACATGCAAACTTGGTTCCAAGAAAACTAACTCAAAATAAACACATCAAAAACTGTTTCCATGACCTTTGGATCAGCCCCAAAACTTGCTAGAGCACCCCGTCCCTCTGCTATCTTCTTATGAGAAGGAACCTCACAAAACACAGTCTCCCCTTACAAATACTTAGGCGTGTGGCTTGACCCCCAATTAATCTTCTCGATCCACATTGATGCCATCATTTTAAAGCTTCACCCTAAGCTTGGATTGCTGTGCAGACTCCCTCCCTCAACTGGTAAGACGTACATTATTAACTAAAACGATCACTCCCATATTCGTCTATGTTGACATAGTATATTGCACTGCCCCCTCCTCTTCACTAACCAGGCTTGACTCCCTTCTTTACACCTTCTGCCACTTTGCCACAAACTCCCCCCCAAACCCATCACTGCACTCTCCTCTCCACCCTTGATATACTACCCCAATCCCACTGTCAGTTCACCCACTCTGTCTCCTTTCTATCCAAATTCTGGTTCAACCTCTTCCCTTCTTTCCTGTCAGAGAGTCTTGCCCCAGCAGTCACATCACCTTACATGCTGTGCTCAGTGACTCCCATTCCTTCTCCCTCCCCAAACCCTCCTCGTCCGCTGGAAAATCCTCTTTCTCCTACAGACTCCCCACACTTTGGACCATACAACCACCTCTCCTTAAAAGTTTGCTCTCTCACAACTCCATCAAGTAGCAAATTCCCAAACTTACACACCCTACCTGCACCTGTTCCTAGCCTCCTCTGACATATGTCCCCACCGCCTGCAACACAAATTACCACCTGAATTCCATTTATCCTGTATTATGTGCTCCAATTGAAATGCTTTTCTTGCCTCTCTATTACTGCACTTTTGAGTCATTTCTCCAGTGGCCTCATTACAAACCAGTGTAGAAAGAGTCTGTCTACATTCCTGTGTATAATAATTATGAATCCAGTAATGTGTTTTTTCTCTGTTTTTTATGTATCTATTTATGTATTTTAGTGTTCTTATAATTTTCTGAATCCCTTGTCCCTGGGTTGCTGCACCTGGAAACGAGTCTCGGCTCAGTGTGCCTTTCCCGGTTAGCAAATGTTTAAGTAAAAAAAAAAAACTCTGTTGCTCTATGCAGAACCTTTATTCATTTGTATGTCTACTAAATAGGGTTTAGGCTGATATTTGTGTATCTTTCTTCCTATACAATGCCTTGCTTTGCAACAGTGATTGCACTTGCAGAGTCTTGGATCAAAATCCTTTCCTTCACTTACCAATTTATAGTTACAGGAAAAACCAAAAGAAATAATAAAGGCAATGACAGCATTATTGTGATGTTGCTTCTGGTAACAGGATCGAAATGTTACATTTTATAACTTATATTATCTAAAGGTTACAACTGGTGGTGTCAACACATGCAGACAGAGTTGAGAGTGAGGCACAAGAGTTCAAATCAACTCACTAAGTTTTTATTTTAGTAGAGTACAATATTGCTTTATCTGTCATTACAGATACCTGGTACTGGACTACTTGCCTTCTCGTGGGTATGGTCAGCAGCCATAAGGCCAATCACCTGATGGAAAAATGATGGCTGCTGTCTAAAGCAGGGTTTGATTTGGGGAGACCCCAGCCACAGGTCAGCTAGAGCACAACAACTGGGTTCCACACCCAGCCTTCAGTAACCAGCATCAAACCCACTCTCCAGGTGATGGGGATGGAACAGCACCTTAAAAAACTGGAGACTGCAGTCACCATGCTGTCAAGGCAGCAGCATAGAATATGGTGTGTACTGACCCAAACAGAGAATTGACAGATGTAGAGCATAAGCTGGTTGCCAAAGCCTAACCCACCATCAGCACAAGAATCTCAAAAACAGAAAAAAAAGTGCTTTGTTTCTACTTTCAGAAAAATTTTAAAACTGTTTTTATTTTGTTTCTGACTTTGTAATACTTGACTGTGGGAATTATTTTATTTCCAAGTTTTTTTTTCTCTAAACAACTGAGTTCAAATAATACAAACAGATTTGTAAATAGTTCCTGTTATATTTGTTCATCTTTGTGTTTTATTTTTGCACTATATTTTTCATTTAGCATTCACTTATGTAAACCAGTAACGATGACAGTGATGGGTGAGTGTGGAAGGAAGTATGACAACAAAGATGCTGAAACTTCTGGAGTGTTTTGAGTGATGTACAACAATAATTTGGTCAGAGTTTTTGCCTGGCAGGTGGTGAGAAGAAGGAGGAGACTTGGTGTGTTGCTGCAGTACATAGATGTGCTGGAAGTCTGAGTGATGTGTTGCAAATGCAGATAGAATTTGTATTGCAGAGGTAGAAGTAAGTACAAGCAGAATACAGGAAGTAAAGCATGCTTGACAAGCAACTTGGGAAATGTAATTTGTCACAGAACTCAACTTGTTGTACAAAGATATGCAATTGAAGTTAACATATACACATAAACTGCGATTAATATAATAGTTCTGCACAAAAGGAAGGCCCATGTGTTGCTTTTGGAGATGTATGTGATGAATGCAGCTTGGTGGAGTGTGATGGGTGGACACAAAAAGGGATAAAACATTTATATTTACCCAGGGAAGCTGATGTGCGGCATACTGATAGATCACATGGAAGAATGACAGATGCTTAATTGCTGGCAGCAGGGATGGCACCATGTTCAAAATTACCTTTGGAATTATCTTCATTAGACTGGTCATCATCAGTGTACTCTCCTCTTCCTCATCCACTTCCACCAGTGACTACTGCTCTCTCTCTTCCTGGAACCAGGATTTCTCACTTGTTCTGCAGTCAAGGTAGTATGTGTTATGTGCTTATCTTAATGAATGTGAGTATTGCACCATTATTTTGGGACAGGCAAGTTCTCTGTTCAGTGATGATCAGCCCAACTGCACTAAAAACACTTTCAGAGTTCCTATTAGCAATTAAGTAGATGGGATAGTGTACTCTGACAGTGACAAGTTTAAGCCACACATTAAGAGTTCACTGCCAATACTGTAGTGACTCATTATAAATCCCAAGCTCTTCCATGTCATCCATACACATTTGTACAACAGTAGCTGCAAGTATCAGCATCTCTGGCTGTGTCTTGTCAATTTATTTGGTGGCAGCATCCACCAGAGCTAGAACAGATCACAATAGATTTGAGCCAGAGGTTTGCGTCTGTTGACACACTTTGGGAATGGGATGAGGAGGATTGTTGTCAGGATGAAATTTCAGGTGCAGACATCACATTTTCAGAGACCAGTTGCCCTAGGCCATGTTCACCTCCCTTCACTTGTTGACCATGCCATGCTTTTGTCATGGCTCATGCATTGTTGTAACCACATAGGCCTCAGATTTCCACATGTTCCCGAACTGCCTATATTCATATATCCAAGTACATGGTTCCTCAGGTTATGTCCAGCCACATCACCACTTACTGCTAATTTATAGTGGGTATTCAACAGAGTGGTATGCTGACCAAACATCAACACCATGATGGCGAAATCCTTCACAGTGACAATTTCAACAGGTTTTGAAATTTTTGATGTAAGGGACCCGAGCGGAAACTTTACCCTTTTGCCATGTTTCCCCCTCTTCAAATCAACTCTGACTTGGAGTTGATAATCTATAGAAGGGGAAGGGGGTGCAGCCCCCTACATGGGGGGTTCGGGGTGCAGCTCCCTCAGAGAAACACATCAATGTTGAACAGGCAAAATGTTGCCTGTCAACATTGGGGATCTCACTATGCCAAATTTAGACAACAGTGTTGTCGATTCGGCATAGGTAAACCCAAAAGAGCCTGTCGCATCACTTGAAGCAGTGATATTATTTGGTTGATGGTTGCCTTTGCAGCAGTTACAGCTTGTGTGGCATGCTTGAATGGCTGCACTAGCTGAATGAGATTGTCCATAAGGCACTACCGAGCTGGAGTTAAGAAAAAGTATGGTTTGTCCTAATCATGGTGCATCATAGTGTAGTCAGTTAGGGCTTTATATTGTTCAAATAGTTCTTCAGTGCTGCACTCACTCCAATAAGAAAGGACAAGAATGAATATTCAGTCCAGACTGACTTTTTATTCACCCATCTTAAACAAAACGGCACCAGAGAAACTGGAGGTTCTTATAGACACATAGAAACATAGAATTTGACAGCAGATAAGGACCACTTGGCCCACCCAGTCTGCCCATTTCCCTACCTAATGGATAAGCTGCAGATCCTAGTTAACCAGCAGCCTACTTCTTTCTACCCCAACCCCCTAGAATTGCCTTATGGCTGTCCCATGCATGTTTGAATTCAACCACTGTTTTTGACTCCACAACCTCCTCCAGAAGGCCATTCCATACATCCACAACCCTCTCTGTGATAAAATACTTCTTTACATTACCTCTGACCATCCCCCCATCTTCAAATTGTGCCCCCATGTATCGCCCTAAGGCTTCCTCAGAGACTGATATTCATTCTTGTCCTTTCTTACTAGGGTGAGTGCAGCACTGAAGAATTTTTGTAAGTTAATTGTGTGCTTTAGCACCACCATCCTATTGCAGACCCTTATGTGTGTTGTTCAAATAGTTGTTCCATCTTGTATAGGGTTGAAGTCCACCTTTTTGATACTTCCTGTTTCAGCCTATAATACTCAGTAAAATAAGGTAAAAGAAGGCTCAAGGCCCATCAAGACTGCCCTCCCCTACTCAATGTGGGCAAATTTATGTTAAAACCAAGAAGGTGTTTATCTAAACTATTCTTAAAAGACTTAGGGTTAATTGAATCCGCTATGAGTTGTGGAAGTTTGTTCCATATTTTATGGCTCTAATTGTAAAGAAATATTTCCTTTTATTGGTATTAGCCTTGGGGACTAACAGTTGTTTTTTTTTTATGACATCTCAAAATTGGTTAATCAGCATACTCAATGTTACAATCTGACATAAGGATAGGGTCATGTACAATATTGAATAACATTCTTCTTGTCCCTAAATCATAAAGGTTCAACTCCCTAAGTCTATCCTGATATGAAAGATTACATAATCTGGGTATAATTTTGGTTACTTTTCTCTATATGCTGTCAATCAAGTTTATATCCTTTGTCAAGTATGGTGCCCAAAAGAAACTGGCATAATCAAGATGTGGCCTAATGTATGCATTGTAGATGGGTAATATACATGCTTCACGTCTAATGCTAAAGCTCCATTTTATTAGCATCAATAATCTATTTGCTACCTGTGCTGTTTGCCGACAGTGATCCCCTGGTGTTGAAGAATTATTTATCATAACTCCCAAATTCCTCTCTGTCATCACTGATTTTAGTGATTTCCCATTGATATTATAATGGTTGCGCAAGTTTTTAGCACCAAGATGCATTATTACACACATGCCATCATATTATCTGATGCTAATTTTTCTAGTTGACAAATGTCATTTCTGAAAGCAATTATATTTTCTTCTGAATCCACTAGCCTGCAAAATTTGGTGTCATCTGCAGATTTACAGATATGACCATTTATCCCATAATGTAGGTCTGAGATGAATATACCAAAGAGAGTTGGCCCAGTTAAACCGAGGTCCCATCTGCCCAGATTAGTGGTAGTTCAGGTGGATGTTAAAGATCCCATGGAACTTATGGAAAAGAGTAGGGGAAATGTTATTGTAAATCACATATACAGAAAAAAACAAACACTGCAAATATTAATGACAGTCTATTGTATTCAACATCTCTACCATCATCATTGATATTTAATAAAATATGTAAAACCTTTCCACCAGTGTGACACCTGTTTCGTAGAATAAAAAGTGCAATCCTTATGATACAGTTTTCCTAGTTCATTGCAAACCAACAGACTGAGGCATTCATATGACATTTTTTGTTGTTTCAAAACCCTTTGGCATCGTGCTTGCCACAAATAAAATCTTATACAACAGAAAAAAAATCAGTAAAATATCTGGACGGTAATGCTCTAAAGTGATACCATATTTTCCTAAAACTAAAATGTCATAGGTCAAATTATGGAGCCAACTCATGTGCCATTTAGTAGCCAAATACTTCCATAATGCTTCAGCATATGAACATTCCAAAAGAAAGTGTTCCATGGTCTCAGTTATTGCAATGCACTCCATATATGGGCAATTTCTTTCCTCTAAAACTTTATGTTTGGCATTCCCTCTGACATTTAGTCTACCATAGACTGTTAGTCATAAATTTTCCCATATTCTTTGGGGAATTCTAGGTTGTATAAGTTGTCGAAGGAGCAAAGGATTATCTACTGTGGGACAATTTTTAAAGCAGGGTTCCAATGGATAAATTCTGGACATATAATTTTTTATTTACATTTGTTAATATAGCTGCCCATGTCATTCCCCATTTACAAAGCTTCTGTGCAGCTGCTTTAAAATAAGGGGGAATATGTATATGGGGATATAATTTAGGTACTATTGTAGTCCATACCCGAAGATATTTATCTAATGACTGCTTTGTCTAGTAAGTATGGGCTGTCTCAGTCATAATAAGTGCAGTTTGCATAGTATGTTTAAAAAATAAAACTTATGAAAATACTACAGGGTCTATCAAGCCTAGTCCTCCATCTTTGATATCTAAATGCATGTAACATCTCTTTATGTGATTAAGCCTATTACCCAAAGCATTTGAAAAAACATACTATAGAGCCTGGTTTCTAAGTGGACAGGTAAAGGGTATATAATTGTCACATACTGCAAAATTGGAAGTATATATTTTTTAGAAGTGATATTCTTTTAAATTTTGACAACTGCCACTGTTTCCATCTAGTCACCTTGAATTCTGCTTTAATAAGCAATTTTTCCCAATTAAACTCAGGAAGATTAAAAGACCCAAAATTATGTCCAAAGCCTCAATCGGTTCATGAGACAGTTCTATACCTGCCACTGAACAAGGAGTATAATTCCTAAGGTTTATAAAAAGACCTTTGCTTTTAGATGTATTAAGTCTGGTATTAGAAACCAACTGGTATTTACATAGTTTCTGTAAAAACAAATCAATATGTTGTTTTTGAGAAAAATATCCACAAATATCATCTGCACAAGCTTGAATTTTTAAAGCCTGTGGAATGCTGAGACCCTTTAACCGCTCCTAGGTAGGTTGTATCAAAATAGACCTGAGTAATGGATCTAGGGAGAAAATATACAATGATGGGCTTAAAGGGCACCCTTGCCAAACTCCAATATGAACCTCAAAATATGTTCCAACATGCCCTTTCAAAAAAGGTCGTAGATAAAAAGTAGAATACAATAATTTAAGTTGCTGGAGACATTGGAAAGGAATTTTGTATGTTTCAAGAACCAAAAACAGATTAGGATGATACACCCTACCAAAGGCATTTTCCTGGTCAGCTGCAATCACACACCCAGACATACCCAAATTACCACAATGCTCTATTACATCTCAAAGAATCATTAAAGCATGCTGAATTCTTCGATTAGGGAGCCCATAATACTGTTGAGGAGAAATCACCAAGGAAGCATATCCCTTTAAACAATTATTCAAGATATGTGCCAGAATTTTATAATCAGTATTCAAAAGCCCTATAGGTCTCCAGTTGGAAATATTTGTTTTATATCCTTTCTTATAAAGATAAAGTAATAAACCCTCTGTAAAAGAAGGTATCTTATTTGATTTAAAAAATATGCATAAATCAGTTCTAATCCAGCTGTAATCTGATCACTAAATGTTTTATAAAATAAGTGGGGAATCCCATCCAGGCCAGGGGTAGTGCTACTAGGTAAAGTTTTTATAGCAAGCAAAATTTCTGCTTTGGTAATAGGGGCCTGAAGTTTAACAATTTCTGTCGGAAAATCAGGAATCTGGACAGGTTATAAAAAGGACCGAATGTCCTTCTCCTGAATGGGAGAACATGGCTGGAGTGTCTGATAATGTTTTTTTTATTAATTCTTCAATACCTTCCAAGGAACTAACTCGTTGTCCTTCAGAAGAAATTAAAACATTCATGCTAATATGCTATTTTATTGTTTTACAGGCTTCAAAGGGTTCCCCCATGGGAGATTGCCTGGAGTATCCTAGCTCTATCATATTGATAGATTTGCATATCCCATTTAATGGTAGCAATCTGTGAGGAATAGTCTAGTCTGGAATTATTAGCCAAAGTATACAGTTTGTACAACTGACATCTAAGTGAAAAATATTTTAGGAATTTATTATTACCCTTAGATTTGCCATATTTCATAAACCAGACCTTTTGATTTTGTGTTTGGTGTCATTCCACCATTCTCCTTTATCAGAGTATAAAAATTCTACCGATTATCTAGCAGAAAATAAAATATCAATGTCCCTAAGAGCCATTGGATTCGCCAATACAGAAGTATTTAGTTTCCACCACCCAAACTTAGTGGAACCCCCATCTACCACTGCCAGAGATAGTGTCAATAATAGGTGATCCGAAAATTCAACCAGAGTAATAGTAAAGTCCCCTTTAGGGAGATTTGGGGAAATAAAGATGTAATCAATTATGGACTTATGGGTATTAAGTAAATAAGTAAATTTTGGACCCCTAGTATGATAACTGTGGCAGTCAATTAGCTCTGCTGTGTTAACCATGTATGCTAAAGCATTTGAGTCACAGTAAACTTTTTTCCCCCTCCTCCTTGTTCCTTTTTTTTCTGTCACAATGCTACAGTTAAAATCTCCACAAAGAAAGATCTTATAATTTGTAATTAAATAAGGTTGGATAGATTTCATATGGCAAACTTTTTCTGCCTTAACTTAGGAGTTATAAACCGTAATGGGACGGCACGCAATTCCCTTCCAAAGGCAGTCCAAAATTAAAACCCTCCCAGGAATAAGGTCTATTAATTTATGCATAATAAAAGAATAAGAATGAAACAATATTCCCACCCCATCAACTGTTTCCAATCCAAATGACCAGTATGAAGGACCTCATACTCATTCTTTCTTTAATCGCCAAATATGGTCTTCAGAACACATTCAGGTTTCCTGAATTAAGGTAACCCCCAAATCGGCATCATGAAGGTATCGAAAAACAGCCTGTCTTTTTACTGGATTCAATAATCTATGTACATTTATGAATCCAACAGTACCAAAAGTCATTCAAGAAAAAGCAAAAGACTCCAAACCCACACATTTAACTATTTTTTTTCCTTTTTTTTTTCTTCTCCTTACTGTATATGTTCCTTGTTCCAGAGAGTAAGGTCCCTGTTACAAAAGGTTTTCTGTGAATCAGAGTCCCCCAACTCCATTTCAGAATCTCCCCAGGGTGTGAATAATGCAGAATAAGAACTTTTGGTCTCCACTGGGGAAGATGAGGGGATTGGACAGGGTTTAGGAGAAATGGGGGGTTGTGGGGGAGGGTCTGAAGGCTCTGTCTTCATAAACCTTGAAGATCTTCTGCAAGGCATAGGTTCTAGGGCAAGCACAATCAGCTGCTCATCCTTTTCACTGACCAGATCTGAATAACACACCTGGTGCAGAACCTCAGGGATGGAGGAAAACCGTGTTTCAAAGTCCTGAACACCAGTTGGTCCTGCAACTTCTTTCAGTATTGTAAGATCAACTATCTGGGGTCCAGAAGAAGAGGGGGGTCCCAGGGGGGACCACTGTAGAAGCAGCTACTATAGTGGCCCAGTCCTGTGCCTGTTGTATAAGTAACTCAGGGCTAATGCATGATACTGTATTATGTGCTGCCAATGAACAATCACCAAAAACATGCCCATACTCCTCACAGAGGTCACACCTTGTATGGTTAGCACATTGCAGTGTGATGTGACCAATGTCCCCACAACTGTTACACCTAGGCTTATCACAAGTGTTTGAGAGATGGGTCCTAGAGCCACATTTGTAACATGCCCGTGGATGTCTGGCGTAACCCCACCCCATCTCTACCAAGCATAAAGTAATTAGGAATATGTTCTATCCCAGTCTCATTTTGACATAGCTTAACTTTATATTTCCAACCCCGTGTCCAAAAAAGTTCACTATCTAGAATGGCCTCCAGGTCTCCCAGCACTTCACATTTCTCAGATATTCAGTAAGTAATATCCTCTAAATGTACTCCTTCATTCCTAAACATGACGGTGACATATTTGACCAGAGGTTTTGTTAAAGGAATCATGACAAAAGGAGTCCATGTAGGGGACAACTTTACCTGCCCATACCTCTCCCAAAAAAGATCCAAGGCATATGCTGTACGAAAACTCACATCAAAATTATCCTCCCCAGAAATGTTTATAAAAGCATAAATGTCTTTTGGTGTAAAATGTAAAGACTCTTTTAAGAGAAATTTCCCTACATGGTACCTATCAGTTCTGTCTTTTAAACCCCCTTTATAGCGAATACACGCAGCATTTCTATGAGGTGCAGCTTCTTTTTTTTACTTTAGAAAATAAATCTAATGACAAAGGTTTTGTCTCAGGGTCTTCATGTTTGTCATCATCCTATGATGGAGGAGCACCCCCATTCAAAAGTTTTATTTGTTTGTAAGGGTGGAAAATGCAGGGAAAAGTCAGCATTGTCAGGAACTGCAGAACAGTTTTTTGGGGGATCAGGAATAGGTACCACGACTGCTGATGTTACTGTCTGTAAAGTGCTGTCACTTCTAGGCAAGATCTCATCCTTTGGTTTCCATTCAGGTGTGGCCTGAGAAACAGGAAAAGGGGAATCCCAATTTGGGTCAGAAACTCAAATCCCCTTGGGAGATTGTTGCCATCTGGTGTCTACCAAGGCCTTCTGAGGAGGCCATGGGTCACAAGGGGATTCAATTGGCATTTGAACAGGAGATGGTGCTAAATTCAAGGAAATGTCTGTTGGATTAGGCAGTGGTTTAGTAGGTTTAGTAGCCATATTTAAACCAGTTCTGTTGTCTTTACCAACAATCTTCTTGTTTAAGGAATCTGTTGCTTTAAAAAATATTCTAAAAATTCTTCTTGTGAGCTTGCCCTTGTTTGACACTTCACAGATTGTTTGTTCACCTCGACCTGCGGTTGTTTAAAAACAAACCCTGCAGTTTTCGAAAGTGTGACAGCTGGAGCTGCCGTATCTAAGGCCACTGTGTTAAGTGGTTCTTGACTCCAACGTTCCTCATTTACAAAAGTAACCCCTTCAACTTTAGGCACATTTTCAAAGTTTGGAACCACATTAGGCTTTTGGCACACACAGCAATCAGTGTCAGTACTGCCAGCCTGTATAGCAATATTTGGTGAAGAAATACTTGAAACAGACTCACCCAGCCCCAGCGGGGCGTTAGATCTTGCCACGTCATCCGAATGCCTGACAGGCCGGGAGTCTGAGATGACAGATGCTGTTTCTGCAGTAAGCTCAGCTAAACGCGAGGCAAGGCACTCGCTCTCCACTCAAAGCCTTTCTTCTTCAGATCGGACCATGCTTAAAACCACTTGATGCTCCTTTTCAATTAAGTTAACCCCATCTTCATCCTTTTTTTCCAGTAAAGGATTACTGCGGTCCTCCGTGGATATGTAGACATCAGCGATGTCCTCCTCAGAATCTTAATGCAAAATCTGTGAATCATTGAAATTAGCCTCTGGTTGGTCCAAGAAAGGAGAGGAAGCCTGCTCTCTCTTCTCAAGCATATCTGCTCTCTTCAGCATTTCAGCCCGAGTGGCCATCCTGAAAATGGACGGCAAGTCCCCCTACTGACCGAGTAGGGGAATTTCCCCAGTGTCCTAGCCAAATTTCCCTCATTCACTAAAAAAAAAATACCGCCAACTGTTTAATCTGGTTCAATTTCAGTTGCTTACCATCTGTATCCCCCCTCCACCCCCCCCCGGTTGCCCCTGAAAAAAGGACTTATAGGCCCAGTGGGCTTACCGTGGCAACAAAATTCAACAACAACAACAAGTACTGATCCCTGTGGGACCCCGCTGGTAAAGTCTAAGATGTCAGAATGTACATTTTGAATTTTAGCAGCCTGAGCTCTATTGGTTAAACACATTTGCATCCATGCAATTATTCTTGTTTCTAGTTTCATTAGTAATAATTTTTTGATGAGTATCTCATGTGAAACTCTAGCAAATGCTTTCTTGAAATCCAAGAACAGGATGTCGACTGGGGTTTCCTGATTAATATACCTACTCACCCGATCATAGAAGCCAATCAGGTTTGTTGTACATGATCTACCAATAGTAAACCATGCTGTTTAGTATCTGTTTGACTGTTTGCTCTTAGTGATTTCTTTATTCTGTATTTAATAATTCTTTCCATGCTTTTACAAATAATTGATGTCAGACTTTTCGGACTGTAATTACTTGCTTCAATTTTGGAACCTTTTTTATGAATCGGAGTAAGTGAGGCATGCTTCCAGTCCTCGGGGATGAGACCATGAAACTATGATTTATTGGAAATAAGTTTTAATGGGAGTACAATAGAACCAACCATTTGCCTTATAAAATCTGTGTTGATGCCATTGGGGCCCGGGGCCAAATTTGATGTAATAGTTTTTAATGCTGATAAAACTTATTCTGTTCTAATTTCAATAAATTAAATATCAGTTTTATAGTTACCAGTTGTTTGTTCCTTTTTCGAATCACTGTTCCAAAATATCTATTAAAAGTATCTGCAATCTGTTTTTTATCTGTTTTTTCCCTGCCATTTTCTATTAACTTGGTAATACTGTTATCTGTTTATTTGTTTCCATTGATATATCCAAAAAATGCTTTGGGATTTTTTGTCATTGCTAATTTAAATTCAATTTTCTTCCTTTACCTTTTAATTAGGTGTTTGTTTTTTCTTAATTCCCTTTTATATATTATTGTATTAGAAGCACTGGGACATTTTTTCAATTTCTTAAAGGCTTTTTCTTTAATATTTATCTGATGCCTGATATTATTGGCTAACCATAATGGAACTTTACCTTTATTGTTGTGTGATTTTTTTAATTAGGATGTATAAATTTTCCAGTTCTGCAATAACAGATTTAAATAAAACCCAACACTTGTTTGTACTTAAAGGGACATTGTCAACCTGTTTTGTTTCATATTATTTCTAGTTAAAACCCCACATTCTTTGATTGCTTACCGTCTCCAAAATTCATCGATGTTGCTGTTTATTTTGTCTGCCTGTTTGTTTAGTAGAACTGAAATGCATGCTAATGTATATTTATAAACAATGCTATTTTGTTTCAAACCCTGTAACTATTCTTATTGAATACTTCCTGAACATTAGAAACACCTCTAAACAGTACAGTCATTTATGGTCCAATAGCCTATTAAATTCCCACTGCTTAATGAGTGGCTAGACTATTTTGGGGATGTTCCCAAGTTCAGGAAAGATGCACTAGGAGCTGATCCATGAATGTAAATAAACTTGTTTTTGTGTGGTAACACCAGTGTGGTGGACAGTCTGTTTTTCGCTTTTGAAAACAAAGAAGGAATCAGAACCAAACTACCAGCTACACCAGCAAACTTTATAGAATGTTTGCAAACATAAAATGTGTTTTTTAAACTATGGACATTATGAGGCCTAAGGGGGTTGACAGTTTGCCTTTAATCCTGAAAACATGGTATCCCAATCAAATCCTAACAGGGCCTCATTAATTTTGTTGTAGTTACCTTTCCCATAGATATACCTGTAGTTGTTCCAGGCTATATTATTTGTTTTCCTATTGATGTCAAAAAATACAGTATTGTGGTCACTATTCCCAATTGGACATACTACTGTTACAATATTTATGCCTACAGCTATATTGGTAAGTACCACATCTAATACATTTTGTTCACTTGTTGCTTCAGTTACCATTTGATCTAGTCCTGCCATGGTTATAGTGTCTAGGATTAGACTGTCTAGAGTTGTTTTTGTTGTTAGATTACCCCAATTTATACCAGGTAGATTCAAATCACCTACAATTATGGTGTCAGAATTTTTTTAGGTGATTTATTTCCTTGCCTCGACTGGGGGGGGTTGTGCCTTTCGTTCCTTCCCCCATCCAGCCAACCAGCCTGGCCGCTGCCCCAGTCATGGACAGAGCTCTGAGCTCCCCGTCACTACCCTCCCTGGTTGCATTGCAGTGGGTACTTACCCCACCACCGCAGAAATCAGGAGGATGGACCCAGGAGGGAGTTGACTTGAGCATGACTGTGGCATCGCCATCGAGCAGCCTTCATGCTGTTGAGAATTTTCTATAGTGGTTCCCCCTGCAGGAAGGGGCATGCAGTGATACCTATGGAAGGAGCATGCATGCTTCCACACATGCTTTTCTGGGCATCTTTCCCCTCCCACTCCATTTCTTGACCATCAGCGGCGCTGCCCCTCAGTCTCCACCAGGGGCCAGCCATGTGCCAACTGCTAATGTCCCTTCTCCCCAGAGAAGGAGAGCAGTCCTCTGGATGCTTGATACTTCTCCAACCCTGCCAACCCCCGGCTGCCCATGCTTATTCCAAACATGGGTCACCAGCATAGTGTGAGAGAAGGCATTCAGTGCCTCAGCCCTCAGTACCACTGGCCCAGATGGTGTCAGATTTAGCAGTTAGATAGTTTATTTTATTAATTAGTAGCTGGTCATTATTTGGCTCAGATATAGGGGGTCTATAAAAATTGGTGAAAAGAAAATTCATATCTTTTAAATAATTTGAATGCAGATTCCTTCAACATAATATTCAGTGTTGTGTTGTAATTGGAATTCTGAGGATAGAATATTATTTTTAACATATATTGTGACTCTCCCATCTTTTTTATTTTTACAGTTTTTACAATAGAGTTTGTACCATGGTATGGAGTTAAATCATGTAGAAGATTCATTCCACCAAGTTTCAACCATGGCTGCAATATCAGTTCATTTTTGTTCTAGAATGCATGCTAGTTCAGTAGGTTTGGACAAATTTAGACTTCTCCTATTAGTTACTAAAACTTTATAGCTTGGGTTTGAATTGGCTGCATAGTTCTGTCCCTTTATGGGTCCCCCTTCCCCACATCTAGTTTAAATGCTCATTTATTGTTTGAGCAATTTTTTTGCCTAATACTACAGACCCCTTTTTGCTTAGATGCAGTCCGTCCCCTCTAAAAAGACTTGGATTGTGGCAAAACCTCTCCCAGTGGGGGATACTCTATGTTGTTTTGGAGGCACCATTTTCACAATCATTCATTCAGCTGTTTGATTTTAAGATTACTGGTCTTGTTTGCTCATGGGACCGGCAAAAGCTCTGACATGCATACCTCACTATTTTTTTTTCAAGGTTTGATACAAGATTCATTAAATCAGTATTAATATTCTCAGCAGTAAATCTGTTGACATAATTTGTTCAGATATACAAAATGACCGGGGGCCATTGACCAGCATTTTGCAGAATACATGTGATCAGTCTGTTGATATCTCTTATCCAAGCACCCCTATAACTAGTACATGTCCTATTCTCCTTGTCATACTTGCATATATAGCCATCACAGTATCCTAAAATAGACTCCCTCAAGACAAATACCTGCCTCTTAGACAGTGAGTTGACTTGAATTTCTTCTGTTATCTCAGTAGTTAGTGACTCATTAGTAATGTTGTCATTATTTTTCTGAGTATTATTGTGATGAGTAGCCCTCGTATGCTGATCTGATAAAATTATTCTTGCAGTTGCAGGCCTCTTTGGTGTGCCTGAGTCTACTGAGTATACCTGAGCTGTAGTTATTACAGTGTTTCTTGATTTTCTACTTCCAGCACGTAAGGTATGACTCAATGAAGGCTGGTCATCATGTTTAGTTAATGAATTTACAGATATTTTACAAGCTTCAAAATTAGAATTAGATGTATGGTTTGAATTTGAACTAGAACTGTTAGCAATTGGTGTAGTACTACCCTCATCATGTATGGACAATGGTGAATATCTATTTTGGGTTGGTAAATTAAAGCCCATGCACCTTCGTCCTTTCTTTTGTTTCCTTTTATTATTTACTGGGCTCCAACAATCTTCGCATCACTAATTTTCTCCCTAGGATGTTTCTGTGAATCATATGAAGATTTGTTTATTTGTAGGAGAATTTCCTGTTCCCAGTGCTAGTAACAGAATTTGAATTAGTCTGCTTATGCTTCATACCAGCAATGATCCCTTCTAATTCAATAATTTTGCATTTTAAGATTTTTATTTCCAATCTCTGTTCACATTTTAAACCTTCAAACCCTGATTTACTTTCCAGACAGAATTTACCACAAATAATGCAGGACACAGATTCAGATTCAGATTCAGATTTTATTGGTACAAAAAAAAATATGTATAAAACCAATGGTTCATTACATACGAATGCTTAAAAACACCTCCATATGATTATCATTAAATAACAAACACGCATACATGTGCTATTTATCTAGCCTAAAAAAAATATTATGTGCAAATTCAGCCAGTGCAAAACAGTTGGCCTGCTTTTCTGAATACAGAAGAGCCCCTAATTTATCCTTTGTTGTGTCATGAGCAATAATAAAGGGAGATATATACTTATTTCTCTGGGAGCGGGCAAAATAACAGCAAATGAGTGACTGTTCTCTTTTCGTCTATACCACATTTACAAAAATCATCATCCCTGGTTCCAGTCCAGTAACTACTCCACCAACTTTGTTTATTAATCAACCCTAATCTCAATAGGCAGATTACATTCCTATCCTTTTCATTTTCTACCACCTTCAAATAGTACTCTACTTTCTTATATATTTTCTTTTTCTTATAAATTCTCATACTAGCCAAAAATTATATTCTTTCTATCTTTTTTCTGGAAATATAGATCTGTCATTCTTTGCCTTGCTTCTTTTACATAAGTTGTCATGTACTCCTTCTGTTCTTGGAGCCATATTGGTGCAAAGCCAAAATGTCTCATCCTATTACTAAGCAAGACAAACCAGGAGAATGTATAGTCCATTTTTTTAGTTTCTTCCCAGCACTGTTTTGGCAATCTCATATCTACCATTTGTACTATATTTTCCCAATAATTCAATGCTCTACCAAGTATCAGTTGTTCCAACCTACTCATCCCCATTTCCAATCTAAGTATTGCGGCTGGAGTATTCCTTGGAAGTTTTACTGCAATTCTGATAAAGAAATTTTGCATCATCTTGAAATTCTCTATATTGGCTTGTAGTCCCCATACTTCACTGCTATTTAGCAGTTGACTGTTTACTTTAGCTTCAAAACCCTTCTCATTGCAATAAAGGGGTTACCTCCAAAATGATTTGCAAATGTGTTTATAGCTTTCGCAGACACTATCCCAGCTTCCTTAACTCTATCCATATGATCTTTCCACCTTCCGTTATAATTAAATGTTGCCCCTAAATAAGTAAAACTTATTACTTTTTCTAATTCTAGATTATTAATAATCTACTTTTTGTATTTTTCTTTCCTTTTCCCCATAACCATTACTTTACTCTTTGTTATATTTATCCTTAAATATAAAGATTCCAGATGTTCATCAGTTCTACTGATAGCCCTCCTTAACCCAATCGGTGTTCTGGATAGCAAAACAATATAGTCTGCATACAATAATACTTGTATATCCTGATTGTTAATTTGTGGGCTATATGTATCAATCGTTTTTAGCTCTTTAACCAAAGATTCAATATATATATTGCAAATAATGATGGAGATAACAAGCAACCTTGTTTTACTCCCCTATCTACATATATTTCATCAGTTAGAGCTCCATGTCTTGTTGCCCGAATCCTAACTAAATTATTTAAGTGTAACATTTTCAATAATAACAATAATCTGATATTAATGTTAAGATCTTCTAACATTTGCCAGGCAGTCTCTCTACCAATATTATCAAAGCTTGCATGAATATCTAAGAAAGCTACATACAGTTTTCCTTTTTTTATGCCCTACATATTTTTGGCTCAGATAATTCAGCACAAGAATATGATCTAACGTACCATACGTTTTCCTAAACCCCACCTGATTTACAAACAAAATCCTCTGTTCTGTCATCCAAGAATCTAAAATCTGCAGGATAGCTCTAGTATATATCTTCATAGAGACACATAGTAGAGTAATAGGTCTATAACAAGCTAGATTTCTAATATCCCCTTTCTTAAATAATGGAACAATTAAACCTTCTTTCCAACTTGTTGGCATTTTAAGACTATTATTTATATCTGTAAAAATTGGTGCCAAGATATTTGCCAACCACTCTGGATTTGCTTTAAATACTTCTGCCGGATTACCGTCTGGCCCTGGCACTTTGTTATTTTTTTTTTTTTTGCTCATTAATTGCAGAAATCACATCCTCTTCTGTAACCTTTGGCCAGAGTTCTAATTCTCTAACTACATTTTTTATTGCCACATTTTCCTTTAATTGACTTCCATACAATTGGTCATAGTATCTATGCCATACTGTTGGCATCATTATCCCTTCTATATTTAGTTCTCTATTATTTGTGCCAAAAGCTACCAGATTCCAAAACTTCTTACAGTCCTTATCTATAATAGTGTCCTGTAAACTAACCCATAACATATTCTTATGTAGATACTTTTTTCCCTTTAAAGGGTACCTAAACAAGCAGTTTTTTTTAAATTGCAAACTCCAAAATCTGGCTTCATAGCAAGGTAAAGTAAAGGCTGCTGCTTACATTTATGCTAAAACTGCATTTATGTAAATAATATAAATGCAGTTTCATAGCTTCTGAAAAATGTAAACATCAGCCTTTCACTTTCAAAAAACAGCCTTGGTTTCTTTCTAAGATGTCTGCCAAGTGTGTTAAGTGATGAGTCATGATGACATCATCAGAGCCAGAGACAGAGATCCATATATATTTCTATAGTGCTAACTAGTTCTTCTTTCCCTCTTTATTTTGAATTGTTGTACCAGAATGATCACCATCATGTATTGTCTTGTGAATTATTTTGATCAGTACATGTTAGGCTATGATTTTGTTCATTTTGTTTACTTTAACTTATGGAAAATGTTTTGCAATCAAGCTGACTTTTTCTTTGGCAAACTGCATTACAGTACAACACTTCAAATATCTGATGATCTAGTGGTTATATGATGCACTGGATTTAGTTTTTTGTTAACCAGGAGAGACACACTAAGCTGAAAGCTTGTTTACAGGTGTGACCTGAGAGCACAAGGAAGTTTAGTGACTTGCTCAGGGTCACACAGCAAGGTACTGGTCTTGTTCAGTTCCAAAGCTCATGCTCTCTTGTTAATCCTCAAATAAGGCATTCTTTTTCCATGTGAACACCCTGCACCTAGCCTGCCTTCTGTTGAAAACCCCACCATCCATACCCTGTCCTTAGTACTGCCAGGGCTGCATATGAGCTTGCAGTCTCATGAAGAGAATTATCATACCTCAGATTGTAATCTTGTAACTCAGAGAGTTGTGCACACCTATACTGATATGCATCATCAGCTGGCACTGTTAAAAAATGCCTCCCAAATCACTCTCCAGTCCACATTCGCAGTGTTTGGCTTCTGCTCCCACAGTAAACACTGAGTGGATCACCACCCTTCTGCACAGTGAACGTAGTATGTACAGTTCCCTGTTGTGTTTTTTTCCCACCTCATTAACCAACAACTAGGTCTTCCTGGAGGGCCAAGCAATAAGCATCATGACCCACCAGAAAAACTGCTATTCATGCCCTTATAAGGGCTGCACTTACAATGGATAACAATATTATTAGCAGGAGAGGCATACTAATACCTTGAGTGAATCCACCTGACTTCCAGTGTCAGTCTACTGCTATACCTGTGCTCTGCAGAACCCCACAGGCAGTTCACAACAATTCTTCTCCAGTACTTTTCTGTGTTCTACTCCACAATGCGAGTTGGCTGGCTACCACTCTTCCAAATCTTGAATGAGCTATACACAACTCCCTCAATACTGTCCTAACAAATGTCAACCCCCCCCCACCCAAGGGTAATCTCCCTACACTGAATTCAAGTAACAGTTTAGGTGCATCCCTGCCACTCTGAGTATTTTTCATCACTGGCTACTCTCATCCACAGTCAGGTAGTGATCATGATGCTGGCAGACCCACATTTCAGATCTCACAGTGATCTGCTCAGCGTAGTCCTTCATGTCTTCTACTAACCTGAATGTAGCTGTACCCTGCTGGAATGACCTCTTCAGTCTCTCTCTCTCTGGCATTCATTCTTCTCACCTGCTCCCCACAGCAAAAACCAGTGAGTTCACTACCCTTCCACATCATGAATGTGGTTAGTGCAGTCTCCCGTGTTATATTTACATATTAATAATAAACATGATCTTCTGGTAAGCCAGGCTGATAGCAGCATGACTCAAGTGGAAAAATAGGTGTTCTTACCTATATAAGATCTAAGCCACCTATAATTAGGCACTATTAAATGACGTGCATAATGATGTGCACATCCGTCATTTAATAGTGCCTGATCAAAGGTAGCCTAGATCTTTTAAGGATAGGAAAGCCCATCATTCCCCTTGTTCCCTGCTGGTATGAGCCTGACTTACTCGAAAAATATGTTTATATATGATATGTCAAAATAAAATGGGGACTGTACTACTTGCATTCATGAAGCAGAAGGGTGATGAACTCACCAGTTTTCGTTGTGAGGAGGAATAGTGAAGAATGAATGCCAGAGGATGACTGAGAGGCCACTTTTGGAAGGTACTGCTATATTCAGGGAAGGGGGAAGACAGAAGGAGAGAACTATGAGCAGATTACTCTGAGAAATAAGATGTGGGGCTGCCAGCACCTTGATCACTACCTGGCCCCATTGTTCTGGCCAACATTCCCCTTCCCATAAAAGTAGTTCATGAAATTGTCCAAGGCTGTGTGTGGATATTAATGTATGACATGGCTTCCACTACACGTGCAGTCACTTCACTACCAGTCTAGTATTGCCTGTAAAGCACTTTGGAATGCAATGTGTATGAAAACCACTATATAAATGCTGATTCTTCTTCTTATTATTATTTTCCATGGAAAAAGAAGACAAGACAAGCATATATTTGAGTTTTGAGAAAGTATGAACTCTATTATTGGACTACACAAGAACTTTGCTACAAAAACATGGTGGTTCTGGGGGGAGGAAGGGGGTGCCTGCAACCCCCCCCCACATAGTAGCGTACTTGCTTGCTGCTGCTGCTGCTGCATTTCACTTTGTTGAAGAAGTCTGATTTATTGATTGTACAAATGTTTACATTCAAACTGTGGATTACATTTGTAGGTTCTGTCAAAAACGTACTAGAAAAGAATAATAGCAGAAAATATAAAGGTTTAATAAAAATGTTTAAAAGTGCATATTAAGCATGCACACCACCCCAGCACCACCATTGCAGCATCCTGGATCCACCATAATTACTAGACCACCAGGTTATTCAGGATTTGTACTGCACTGTGGTTTGCCACAGAGAAAGTCGATTGGATTAAAACACATTTTCAGCTTGTTAAAGTAAACAAAATGAACAGAACCATGGTCTAACTTGCATTATACAAAGTAATGCACATGGTTTTGACCATTTGAGTGAAACAATTCTATACAAAGGGGAAAAAAGAACTAGTTAGCACTATAGAGAGCCATATATTTCTCTGGCTTTGGATCCAATGATGTCATAACATAACACATTTGGTGGCCATTTTAGGAAGCAGGTAAGACAATTTTTTGAAATTGGAAGGCTGATTTTACAATTTTCAAATGCTCTGGAACCACATTTAGGTAAATTATGTGAATGTAGTTTTAGCATTAATGAATACAGCAGCCTTTCCTTCAGTCACCTACGGAGTCAGATTTTTTAATAGTTTGTTGTCAAAATGTTGTTTAGGTATCCTTTAACAGTCATTTACATTCTTTCCTAAGGTTTAAATAGGCTTTCCTTACCCCTAAATTGTTACATCCTTTACCACACCTCCCAGCCTTTATTACCATTTTTTTATATTTCTTACACTCCTTATCATACCATCTTTTATTTGTCATTTTCCCTTGAAATTGACTCACTCTGGCTCTGGAATCTACTATGACGTCAAAGATTTCCTCCAAAGTTTGTGTCCATTCCTTATTTCTATTATACTTATCCACATCAGTCATTTATGCAACCTTTTCTTTAATTAAAGTATTATTATATAATAGCTTATTGATTTTTTAGAGCAAACTGGGTCCTTTATCTTTTTTTTATTCATTACTACCATGTGCTTGTTAGCATTATCAGGGTTTTCCCTCAGGACATACTGATGCCCTTCATTCACTATGTCCATAATTGCAACTATTGGGAAGTGATCACTTTCCCATTTTTCCAAAACCACAAATCATTTAACTCTATTAAATGACCATACATCTATAAGGGCGATGTCAATAACTGAACCACCATTCTTCAGTGGAAATGTATAGTTACCACCATAGTCCCTCTTTGTCCTCTCATTCAATATTCTTAATCCAATATTTTTAGCCAGATTAAACAGATTTGTACCTCTAGAGTTTAATTTTTTATCCTTTGAGGCTGTAATTAGAATGGATAACAAGTTGTCTATTCCCCATTTGTTAGAATAATTTTCTACCTTGTTGGCTATTGTTGCATTAACATCACCCATTATACATATTGGACTGGAACCATAATTTTCCATAGCATTCTCAATGATTCTTGTTAATTCTAAAAATATCTGTTCTTCTAGTTCTCTATTTACTTTTAGAGGAATATATACATTGACACAGATCAGGGAGGGATTTTCCTTGCTTCCCAGGTTATTTCCTAGAATATATATTGGCTATTCCCTTCTATCTCCTCTATATTTTTGAATGACTCTGTTGAGATCAATGTAGCTAGGCCCCTTCTTGCATGTCCATATCGTGCTGCTCTTTTAGCAGGTACATAATTAACATAAAAACCTTTAATCACATTTGCTTCAATTTTTTCCAGCCATGTTTCCTGTAACATCACTACCTGAAACGTTTGCATCTCTTCAATCTACTGGACGTCTTCGAATTTTCCTTCTAGGCCAGCTACATTCCAACTCAAGATTTTCATCTCCCCATTTTTTTTAGTATGTTGATCTAGACAGTTCATCTTTCATGCTGATAATTCAAGATCTATAAGGGGAATACTACTGTCCCAACTTCCTTCTACCTCTATACTGTCATTAATATCTCTCTTCCATTTTTTAATATTTATGTCTTGAATTGGTGAGGAAGTTGTTGGAAATAACAGAGAGCTGATTTCTAGTACTACACTAGTATTGATCTTTTTTTTGTAATTTAAAGTTTATTCACACATTTTCCACCATAAAAGGCAGCATATAAAAAAGCTGACAGAGACTCACTGATGCATAGTAAAAAGATGCTGCCCCCCTCACCTCCCCTTACTGCAGTAACCCATCACAGTGCCTGTAAATGCCAAGCCTCTAATCAAAAGGCCGTAAAGAAGCATTAAGCCTATTATAAGTTTAGTTTGGAACCAGAGAGATTAATGAGTGAAGGAGATCCCAAATGCTAGCATAAACTGCCAGTCTGTTATGTAGGCTGGCTATTGCTTTTTCTGTGTGCAAATTGGATAATACTTCTCTTACCCATTCCTGGAAAGAAGGGGAGGACCTGTCTTTCCAATGATGGAGAATTATTTTCTTAACCGACAAGGCGACCATGGGTATGTGAAACTTACGCACCTTGACTCTAATAGTAGACAGGTCCCCCAACACACATACCTCAGGGATAAAGTATTCTTGAAGGCCCAACAAGGGGTCTAAGGAAGTTTGGATTGAAACCCAAAAGGTGGAAATACTTGGACAAGACCAAAGCATATGAAAAAGTGTGCCCTCATCTTGCAAACATTTATTGCATTTATTGGAGTCTAAGTAGCCCCACTTGTGGAGCTTAACCGGGGAATAGTATAGATTATGCAATACATGATATTGCATGAGACGCAGTCTATCCTGAGAGATAAATTTGTGACATGACTTCCAGAGAGAATACCACTCTAACTGCAGATGGGGGAAAAAGTTACTCCAAAATAGTGATGGCCCAAATGGACCCCCAAACTTTTTGTGAAACAAGACCTGATATAATTTAGAGATTACACCAGAAGACCCAGATAGTGGGGATACCTTGGGTATCAGAGAGGAGATGCTCTGAGAGGGAGGAGTACTCCCCAGGGTGATTACCAGTAAATGTCTCAATTGAAAGACTTTGAAGAAAGAAGAAGTCGGGATGCAAAATTTCCTAACCATCTCCTCCACTGATAACCAATGCCCCTCACCATCAGTAAAGGTCGAGAGCTTCCCTTCTTCGAGTTGAGGCAGCCAAAGATGGAAGATTTGATTCTTGTTAATAGTAAATGATGGAGGGTTCCATATAGATTGGGTCAGGTCCAGGTGGGGAGAATACTGCAAAAAGGAACACATCTGTAAGTAGACCTTTAAAGAGGTCCTTATTATGGGACAATCTACAGCCATACTTACTTGAGATAACTTTAGGAAAAATAACACGAGAGGGTCCAGATTTTTGGCCTTAATTGCATCCAATTCTATTTTGAGCCAAATGGTTGCGCTTCCTCTGGGCTGGGAGATACCAACCGCGAACATTTCGCAAGGTGACTAGCCCAATGACATATAACCAGATGGGGGATTCACAACCCTCCTTCCAGTTTAGGAGCTGCCAGCTTATGGTAAGCCAGGTGGGGATACCTATTGGCCCAGATGAATTTAGTAAAAATACCAGGAACCTTTTTGAACCAGAGTAAAGGAACAAAAGCATTAAGAAGGGACAACGGATAAAAAATCCTAGCACATACATTCATTTTAATTATATTAATTCAGCTCCACAGTGAGATAGGGAGTTTGGACCACCTCTCTAGGTCATGTGTAATTCCCTGCAGTAAAGAATCTAGGTTTTCCTTGAACCATACTAAGGGGTTACGTGAAAGTTTAATACACAGATACTTAAAAGACCTGGGAGTCCAGCATAGCCCCAAGGGACTAATATCAGTCTTAAAAACTTTGTGATTTAGTGGAAAAAACAGGGACTTACTGGCATTCAATTTGTAGTTAGACAAAGCACTGAACCTTGCCACTTCACTTAGTAAGGCCGGAACAGAGGATACTGGATGGGACAAATGTATTAACAGATCATCAGCATATGCGGTGACTTTCACTTCATGCGGCCCAATTCTCACTCCTTGTATGGAGTCATTATTGAGAATGTTTTGGATAAGAGGTTTGAGATATAAGTTAAATAATAAAGGAGAGAGGGGGAACCCCTGTCTAGTACCTGAGTGGAGTGGGAAAGAGTAGGAAAAGGCCCCATTCACAGAAATTCTTACCAAGGGGTTTTTATAAAGGGCGGCAATCCAGGAGATAAACAGAGAAGGGATATGGAAAGCCTCCAAAGTGTGAAACAAGAAATTCCAGTTCACACGATTGAATGCCTTCTCAGCATCCAAGGAGGCCAAGCCCGCTGGGAACTCCGCATCCCTGGTAGCCGAGAAGACATGCGACAAAGTGCATAAATGATCAGAAGATAATCACCCTTTCATGAATCCAACCTGATTTGTACCTATTAACCCAGGAAGAACCAGTGCTAACCTTATGGCCAGTATCTTAGAGAGAATCTTAACATCCTGATTTAAAAAAGAGATGGGTCTATAACTTCGAACCTTATCAAGGTCTTTATCAGGTTTGGGAAGCAGAACAATCAGGGCCTCTTAGAGATATGGATCTGTCTCCTTCCCAGATAGGATTTGTTGAAATAAATGACTAAGTATAGGTACAAGAAGGTCTCGAAAGACCTTGTAAAATAAAGGAGAAAATCTATCTGGACCAGAGACCTTATCGGCAGGCAATTCGCTAATAACCTTAGCAATCTCCTCCTGAGAAATAGGGACAACCAGAGTTTCACCGCACCCGTCAGGAAGAAAGGGCAAGTGGGAGCCTCTTAGATAGCCTTGTATATCTTCTGGATAGGGAGGGTGCTCCATGTCGCTATACAATTCAGAATAATAAGCAGCAAATTCTAGAGCTATTTCATTAGGAGACACTTTGAGAGTACCGTCTGCTGATGACCTGATAGGCGGGATAAATCTCACTGACTCCTGCTGTTTAATACGCAATGCCAGTAAACGTCCCGCTTTTTCCCCCTGATCAGTGTATTTAGCTCTGATACGAATAATAGCTAGTTCTGCTCTCTCTTGAAGTAACCCCAGCTATTTATCCTTTAATTTCAGGAGTTTCTGAATATTCTCATCTAGGGGATTAGTCGGAAGGTTTGTTTCCAGAAATCTGATTTGGGATAATAGGGATTTAAGGTCTTCCTCTCGCTCTCTTTTCCTACCAACCGCCATGCTAATCAGTATTCCTCTCATGAAGGCTTTAAAGCCCCCCACCAGATATCAGGTTTTACACCATCTAAAGGGTTTAGTGAAGAAAAATATTCAATTTTTTCCCTAACAAGTTTGCAATATTTAACATCTTTAAGAAGTTGATCATTGAGCTTCCATCTAGTTTCCCTGTTAGATGAATTGAGCAGTACCAAATTGCATACCACTAGTGAGTGGTCGGAGATTGGGCCAGGTTGAATTGAGGAGGTCTTCACCCCGTGCAGGAGGCACTGAGAAATCAGTAAATAGTCGATGCGGGACTGCGAGCCATGCACCATGGACCTAAAGGTAAACTCCCTAGAATCAGGGTGTAAAACATGCCAGATGTTGCAGAGCTCACATTGATCTAATAACTCCCTGAATGCCTTCTGCCTAGGGGTAACTCCACCTAGGCCACTACCCAGTCTATCTAAGTGAGAATCAAGTACTTGATTGAAATCTCCCCCTAAAACAATTTTAATGGGAATCATTGGGATAATGATAGATATAAGTCTCACAAAAAATCTGGGGTCATCCAGATTAGGGCCATAAACACAGCCCAATAGAATTGGGACAGACCAGAGGGTACCTCTGACCAAAATAAACCTACCCTTGGTATCTTTGATCACTTGTGTAGGAGAAAAAGGGATACTCCTGTTAATCATGAGCATGACCCCACAACTATTTGTTGTGCCCTGGGCACTGTAAATCGATCCCACTTGTTGCTTCCTTAATTGCAAAGCTTCCCCTTCTAATAAATGGGTTTCTTGCAAAAAAGTTATCTGTGAATTGAACAGACTTAAGTGTTTAAGAACCTGAAATTGCTTATGTTGCTTTCTGATCCCCTTAACATTCCAAGACACAAATATTAACTCATTTACCATCCAGAAGAGATATCAAACTGAAATAATTATACTCAGCACAGGAGATGCAAATCTCCTTTTCATATATCCCCAGGGTTACTGCATTAAAGCCCACCCTCTTCCCTAGCCCAAGCAGAAATAGGTACCACCCATCCCCTCTAACCCCCACCCCAACCACATCCCTGCCCCCACTCTCCCCCAATCTGTCACAAGCAATGTTCAGCACAGTACTGGTTCTAATCCCTCTGCTCCCACCCCCGATACTGAACCTTGCTATTTAGCGCTGTTGCACACAAATCACAGCCTTCAGAGATCAAGCCCTGTCAGTTGTACCCCCAACAAGAAAAAATAGTCCTGGGCCTTCACCTCAGTCCAACCAAGGCATGGGTATAAGAAAAAATAACATAGGGGGCTATGATAAGGCCATCTCATCACCCACTAGTTCGTGGTATCCCAGATTAAAATTGGAGGCATCGGGTTCAGCAACACTTGGAGGGAGAAATGCCCCAGCTTGCATTAAGAGTGAAAATTAAAATAGGAAAGCTGAAAATGTTCAACTGGAGGAGAAGGTATAAAAGCTACCATTCCCCATTACCAGTCAGTAAACAGGGCCTCCCTGAGAAATTGGGAGTGCTGCCTCCCAGCAAGCAATGCCCCTGCTAAATCCCTCATGAGTAGAGTTTCCCCTCAAGCTCCCAGAGGTAGGAACGCCTTCTAGCGGTCGATTCCCTAGCCCAACCCAAGTGGAGAGCAAGATGGAGAAAGCCCAGGACCATCCCAGCAACAGCCCAAAAGGAAAAAATGAGAAACTAGCACCCAACGAAACTGGGCCCTTTCAACCCCCAACAAAATAGTCACCAAAAAACCTGTCTCGCAAACCCCCCCCAAGAAGGCCCGAAACCCCAGTGTCCTTTGCATCAGACCACTATGGGCCCATTATGAAACGGAAAGAAAAGAAGGGACGGGGCAGTCTGCGGTGACCCCCCAAGTCCACTGCAAACTATGCAGTCGCCCAGATCTTCACATTCTTAAGATTTCTCTGAAGAAAGAAAAACAAAAGTTCAAATTCTTGACTCCGTGTAATACTCGATACTACGCCACCACCATTCAAGGGTCCTTGAAGAGATCAGGCAGCATGGACTTAAGGCTCCTCAGGGTTTCTTCAGGGTCTTCATAACTTTTCCAGGATCCGTTAGTTGAAATCTGTAGTCTAGCCAGATAACTCATTCTGAACTTCAGGCCTGCAGCAATTAGCTTGGAAACAATAGGGTGAAACGCCTTGTGTTTCATGCAGACCGAGATGGGTAGATCTTGGGAGATTCTCAGATTAATATGTTCCCAGCGAACCTCTTGCAGAGCAAGCACTTTTAGTAGAAAATGTTGTTTCTCCAGATAATTCAGGAACCGGCACAGGGGGGGGGGTTCCTCAGGTGGTGGCTTAGGCCATAAAGCCCTGTGAGTACGCTCAATAATGTAGCCAGAGCCAAATGGGGATGGGTCTGCCACCAGCTCAACCAGCTTCTGAAGAAATGCCTCAACATTTTGGCCTTCCTCTCCCTCTGGTAAACTGAGAACCACTACATTATTTCTTCGGCTCCCACCCTCTAGGTCCTCGAGCTTGGCTTCTAAACAAGACAGTTTCTGGCACATTGAAACCAGTTTAGGGTCGAGACTACCAACTCTTTTCTCAATAGAAGCAATTCGGGCAGCGTTGTCAGAAACAGACAATGAGAGCTCATCTAACTTTCTGGATAACGACTTCAAGTCCGTTGCCATATCCTTCATTTCCTCTCAAAAGGGTTTGAATTCCTCAAGAAATCTGACCAGTGTTAAGGGTTCCTGATCACCACTTTGGCTCAGGAGATCAGAGCTAGAACCACCCGAGGCCCTGGATTTCTTAGGGGCCTTCTCGGGAGTTGCTGGAGGGGTATGCTTCTGTGGGGCTTTCTTCATATAAGCCTCCATCTGCTCGAGAGATAACCAGACCAGATTGCAACAGCTATTGTACAGCGTAAAATCTTAGAAACAAAAGAAAATTGTAAATTAAAACACCAAAACAAGCTAAATAAGAGACAGGAAGCGGGAGCTGCTTGAGGGAGCTGCTACTCAGCACTCTGCATCATGTGAGCTCCACTAGAATTGATCTTAGTGCCTCTACATTTCCATCCCCTTGTATAAAGTTCTGGCTCATCCTCAAAGTCACTGCCAAATGAATGTACAGTAACCATTGGTTGTAAGTATTCGTTATTCTTTGTTTCTTCTGTTTAATAGTATGTTCTTCTAACTCTGTACTTATTAGCTTCCCCTTTTTCTTTGGTTTTTCACGTTCCCTTTCCTTTCTTTTTAACTCTTCAGGCACAGCCACTGTCTCTTTCAGGTTAATTCCCATTTCTTTAAAATTCTCTTTTTGATTTAGAATTTTTATCCTGATTTCTGGTCTTTTCAATGTAATGCACACCCAACCTTTCTCCTCCACCGTTAAATATCTATATGCTGTTACTAGATCTGTCCATCCAAAGGCATTTCCTAAAAAACCCTTACAGAGATTATATGCCATCAATTTTAAAGTAAATAGTGATTCATTTTTTACCTTAGATATTCCTTTAATAAAAACAGTAGGTAATAATTTTCCTTGTTTTATCAAACTCTCTTTTTTAACCATATTATGTCGCTTATCCATCGCCTTTACCCAAGCCTCAACTTCTTTCCCTTCTACATCTGGATATATTTCACTCTGTATATTTCCATCTTCTTTCCCCTACCATACTCTTCCCTTTGCTTTCTGTCAGCTCCTTCATCCTTCCCTATATTCTGCATATCCTTCTGTCTCGTTCCTTGTACTTGTTTACAGTTGGAACACTGTCTGAATACTTTGCCCTTATTGTTATTACTGTTTTAATTTTTGTATTTGCCTATGTCCTTTTTATGCATCTCTGCTTCCTTTAACTCTTTCTCCCCTATTTCTTGTTTTATTTTTTGAATTTCTTTCTTTTTATTGACCCATCTTTCTGCTTTTCTTAGTTTTGTTTCTAATATCTCCTTGACTTTCTCATCCTTTGTTAACTCTTGCCCTTGACACAACACTTTCATAATTTCCCTTAGAAGATCATTTGTTCATCATTTGTGCATCCTATTTCCCTTTTAACTTCAGCTAGCCCCATTACAAGTAAACTATGCTTCATAAAACCTTCATTTATGTTCATGGCTAGTTTGATGTCTATGCAGTAATTCAGTGGTAGATGTTTTTACCTGCAGTTCATTTTGCTGTCTCCCAAATCAACAGCTGTCCACAGCAAAAACAGCAGACATGCACAGAAATGACTTATACTTATACTTGAGGGCCAGACATGATACGGGCATCACTTTCAGTCCTTGTAACAGCCTGCTCCCAGAGAAAACCTATATACCTTTTAAAAATACCACCCTCTCATGTAAGGGATTTCTAAATGTAGTCTGCCTTGCTCCTAGCAGTTGTAAAGTAAAATAAATAAATCAGGAGAGCTAGCTCCTACATGGAGTTTGGGTCAGGAGCTATGCCAGCCTCCTGTATCCCAGAAAACACTGTCTATGCTGCAGGATTTCTAGATCCCCACTCACTCAGGGTGCTTCCACTTATACTTAAGGGCCGGCCGTGACATGGGCATCACTTCCGGTCATTGTAACAGCCTGCTCCCAGAGAAAACCTATGTACCTTTTAAAAATACTGCCCTCTCATGTGAGGGACTTCTAAAAGTAGTCTCCCCTGCTCCTGGCAATTGTACTGCAAAAGAAATAAATCATGAGAGTTATCTCTTACATGGAGTCTGAGACAGGAGCTATGCCAGCCTCCTGTATCCCAGAAAACACCGGGCACACTCCCACCAAGTCTCAGAGGAATATATGCAGCCCTCTCTGTTGCTAGGCAACAGCCCAAACAACAACCCACTCACAAGAGGGATGCACCTGAGTTAATTTTTATTTCCTACTCCACCAGAGAGGAACTCCAACTGAGTGCAAGTGTATATTGCAGGATTTCAAGATGTGTTAAGGTATACCACTTTTTTCCCCAATGGAATTCATGCAACTGCTGTTGGGCCTTTTTAGAAGAGTTGAAGTGTCCACATATTCACATGATGGCCAACAGGCTTTCAACATCTTTGTCACAATTTAGAAGGTCCTGTGTAGTAAATTACGGCAGTGCTCAAAACAGGCAACATAGTAGTAACACCCACCCTGAATTGCCTTAAAACATTACTACCTTTGTCGCAGGCAATACATACAGCTTTTAGGTCAAGGTGACTGAGCCATTCTTCAACTTGCTGGTTCATTTGTGCAGGATGTTAGCAGTGGTATGATGAAAAGAATCAATACACATCATGCTAATTCTGGCCTGTTGCCATACACCACAAATTGGGGCAGGGGTGCTTCAACATGAAAGTGACTAGCAAGATTTTACCACATAGGGAACAATGCCCACTGTGCTTTCATGCACACAAATGATAATGCCACTCAAGGGATATTGCTGCACTGCTCCACATGTCAGTGGTTAGGCGGACTCTTTCCACAACTTAGTGACTCAGTTCGTGGGAGACATATGCTTTAAGATACAAAAACAGTTCAGGGTCTGCCTTTATACAAGCATATGTACATAAATGACCATTCCACTTGGGTGCTGAATAATACATTAAATTATGAATACCAGTATTTTCTACAAATGTTTATGGCAACATATCAACTGCAAGCAGTTAAGCCACCACAACATATGGTTCCTGGATTATTGAGGTGATATTTGGTAAATTTGGACAGTGCTTAAGGTTTAGAGGGTTGCAGCTGTCCATGTCCTTGCCTCATGCATGAGAATAATGACTTTGACAGGGGTTGGTGTTGGGGCACATTGTTGGTCACAGTCATGGCAGATGGTTCACCCATGCCAGTGCTAAAATCATGTTGCTGACACCAAGTATGGCACTGGCAACATGCTGCCAGGCATTACATCTCCCAGGAGTTACAGCACCAAAGCACCCTCAGTCAACCACCCACCGTCTCCTTAAAAAGTTACCTTAGCCATGAAATGCTGAGCAAAGTGTTTGGTGGAATAAATAAATTTACTAACCTGACCAGTAGGAGTTGAGTTTCTTGATTTTTTTTGTACAGGATATAGCAAATTTATCATCATCTTTATCCAGCACATAGAAATACCAAACTAACTATGTGTGGTCTGATGTGTGCTGTTTCTTTTTCGTATGTGGGTGGGGGAACAATGGGGCCACTGAATTTGTTCCTCTTTTTCTTGTGTCTTAAGCAACCTCATGGCCATGCTGGTCACCCACATTTGTTCTCCTTTGCTTTACCTACACTAAAAGCATCTGTTTTCTTTTTCTGTGCCTTGCCCTGCATTGTTCTCTTTTCCTTGCTTTTTGAGACACAATCATGCAGTGGCCTTTTATGTTTTGGACTACTTGGATTGTAGTCTGTCTCACAATATACATCAAGAACTGGATTGTCATACTGACTGCAGTAGCCCCTTCAGACTTCCATAAAAACATATGAAGATGCCAGCAGATAAAAGCCTTGTGGCCTATCTTGTCTGTTTGATTGTGTAGATCCCCTCTGTGTCTGTAGTGGGTCATGCCCTCTCCCCAAATCTCTCCTGAGCCCCTCAGTTCCCCCTCCCCCCAGCAACTTTCCCCTTCATTCTGGCCCATCCTCTCTTGAAGTTGTCCATTTTCAGGGGGACCACATCCTCTGTCAACATGTTCCACTTGGTCACCACTCTCTTGGTGAAAAAGTGCCTCCTCATCTCCCCCCTGAATCTGCCCCCCACCAGCTTTAGGCTATGCTCCCTAGTGAGCTTTCTCCAACTAAAACTGAAGAGACTCTCCCTATTCAGTCTATTAATACCTTTAAGGTATTTGCAGATCTTGATCATATCCCCTCTCCCTTATATCCTCAAGGGAGTATATGTTGAACACCTTGAGCCTTTCCTTGTAGATGTTTCCCTGCTGCCCCTGGATCATCTTAGTCACCCTTCTGTGTACTGTCTTCAGCAATTTGACATCTTTCTTAAGATAAAGGCAACAGCACTGCACATTTAACTCTAGCTGTGGTCTTACCAGTGACCTGTACAGAAGTAATATGACATCTGCCTTCCTGCAGGTAATCCCCCAGATATGCACCCCAGAATCTGATTTGCTTTTGTGACAGCTCTCCTGCAGTATGTTGATTGTTTCAGGTCACTGTTGATGATAACCCCTAGGTCCTTTTCTTCATCAGACTTGGTGATCTGTACACCACCCAGGCAGCATTATGTCTCCACATTCCTTGCCTGCAAGTTCATAACTTTGCACTTGTTAGTATTGAACCCCAGTTACCAAATGTCTGGCCACTTCTCTAACCTAGCCAGATCTCCCCTTAGTTCCTGTCTCTCCTCCTCCATGTCAATCTTCCCACAGAGCTTTATGACATCCATGAAGAGGCAGATTTTACACTTAATCTCATCATCTGTGTCACTAATGAAGATGGTAAACAATACTGGATCAAGCACTAAGCCCTGTGGGACCCCACTGGTCACTGGCCTAGCCTCTGAGAATTCCCCACTAACCACCACCTTTTGGCTTCTGTCCTTGTGCTGTACCACCCAGCCCAGGTTCTCTGTTCTGCCGGGGGTGGCCTCCTTGGAGTTCCCAGGGTTAGGCTGCAGCATTCTGGTGATCAGGCATTTGCAGCCGTGCGCCTACCCTGTGGAACTCCTTGCCTGGTTATCTTATGGAGGCTCCCATGGTGGAAGCCTTTAAGAAGGGCCTCAAATCATATTTATTTAATCAAGCTTTTAACTGAAAGGGGTTTTATAAAAATAATATATTTTGTGATGTTTAGTTAAGCTGGTTCTTTTAGTTATATTTTGTATATTGTTATAGTTAGTTTTAGAATTGTATTATTGTATGGTATATGGTATATGTGTCATATTGTACAGCACCCATAGTCTTTGGAGATGGGTGCTATTTAAATAAAATATCTATCTATCTATCTATCTATCTATCTATCTATCTATCTATCTATCTATCTATCTATCTTTAACCAGTTTTTGATCCATCTAGTGAGCTTGGCTGCCCAAGATCCTCCAGTCCCAGTCCCAGAGCACACGCAGTTGTGGGACTTTATCTTCTCTTTTACTGCTCATTCAACTGGCACAGACAACACTCATTTAAACATTACAAATTTTTGTGGTGACTTTTGTTTCCTCCAATTGTTCTTTCAGCTCCTGTGAATAATGCTCCTCCTTCTCATGCTGAGATTCCTGTGACCTGGCCTTGTACTACCTTCTGTGGTGCATCCGCCATCTCTTTCTCCTCCTCTACTTCAATGTCCTGCTTTGACTGTCTCCATGGTTTCCAAGGACGTAGACCAAATATGGACTCACACTGAGATTCCAGTAGCATTGCTGCTAAAGTATATCAGCAGGTGAGTTTTTGTTTATTATAGCCAGTCACAGCACCAGGGCTTTTACCACCAATGGTTTGTCCAGCCTCCATTGACACAGCTGATTTTATCTTGCTAATAAAGTTTTGGACACAACATCCATTTGTGCCAAGCAGTCATTACTGAACTTTTGGAGTGTGATGAGTGCTGTGGTTTTCTCTTTGTCTGGTATCAAGGCAGTTGCACTACCAAGAAGGATACAGAAGAAAATTAATTGTTTTGTTGAAACACTGAGCAGACACCATAAATATTTCTCAAACTCAGAAACTGCCCAATATATTCATAATGCACTCAGAGACTCAGTCTGTGATATACTGCTTAGGTAGCTCTAATATCACCCACACACCACTGCACACATAAATAAAGCAGCTTACAGCAATGAATAAAATGCAATAAACTACTACCAGACTGCAAAAATAAGCACTGTAGACACAGCAGTAATTACACTACTCTTAGGTCCTTTACACTATCTTAACTAGCGTATACAAAGCTACAGTATATACAGTCATATCTTCCCCACATAGTAGCAACTACATCCACACAAATGGCTCGCACTAAAAGCCCCAAACTACCAATTTAACATGGTAAATATGTATCTGCCACTTGAATTGCAGGCCTGCTGTTCAAAGTGAGCAAGATAAAGCAAATATGAGAACATATTGAATGTTTTTGGGGTCAGTTTCCTACAACAAAACTGAGGCAGCTCAATCAAACAGATCTTTCACTCTCAAATATCTCATAGTGTCTTTAAGGCACCTAGAGCGTGACATCATGTGGTTCTCTGTCTAAAAGGAAGCCTCATCATGTTTACAAGGATCCATGGAATGTTCTTCCATGAATAAACCTCTACCATGGATTTTCACCTACATCTGCAAAACAGAACATCCTACTACATTCAGGTGGGATACAATTTTACATTCCTTGTACAGAGTTCAACAGAACACAAATATATGGAATGAGTTATTCTATGCCCAGACACAAATGCTAAATAATTACCCAAGTTCCATATGCATGACACAATTCATTGATGAGTTGATGGCCCTTAATCTTCAGTCATTCTTCAATGAGAAAGACTTTTTTATTACAATTCATACTCCCACTGCCTCTGTTAGATCCTTCCCTCAGGTCTGTCACCCACCATCCCCAGGACATCCTACTGCTTATTGCCTCATTGGATGAGTGGCTTCCAGTAGATGGTGTGAGACTGTGAGGTCAACAGGATCAACCTGCTGCTGGAGGATTTTTTCCTCCATTTTTTTTCCTCTTCCCTTGCTCAGGCTGGCACACATGCAATGATGTGCACACACAGCATGAAGATGCTGTATACCTCATTGCCTGCATCCTGATTGACAAACATGGGCAGCCACTTGCTGTCACCACCTAACCTCAATTGGGTGGCAACCGAGTCACAGCACACCAGGTTCCATTTCCCTAAAGAAGGAGAGCTGTCTAGCTAGATGGTCTTTTCCCCACCCAGTTGCTGAGTGACCATGGTCCATTTCTAAAACTGGGTTGCTGGTGTGGTGAGAAACGTGGTGCTATGGCACCTTAGTATGGTGACCCTGAAGTGCAAAACATACACCAAAACTGTGAAATGCAATCTAATAAGTAGAGCAACAACCAAAAAAACTAATTCTGGTCAGATCCAACATGGCTGCTGTGCATTAACATGAAACAAAGTTTTATTTTTTTTCTTTTGCTACAGAAGTCCTTCAAAAAATGTAATGCTTTAATTGATATAGTCTACTTTTACTTTGTTTTGTTGTTGAAGTGTGATGTGTTACATTTTAGGGGTGCAACCACTGAGCTATTTTGTCCATTATGGATAGGTTTAGGTATAACACCACCTGGTTATCAATGTTTTGCTGGGCTTGACCTCTGACGGTAAATCATGCATGAATCAATGTGTGACTACTGTTATATTGTATATGGGGATATCCATAGCTTTACAGCAGCAGCAACACAAACCTACTCCCTCAGACACATCTGCAAATCTGCCTCCTTCAACTCCCCATATACAATATTACAATAGCCATACATCAATGTATGCACAATTTACCATCAGAGGTCAAGCCCTGTAAAACATTGCTAACCAAGTGGTGTTGCACCTAAACCTATACATACTGGAACAATAGCTCTGTGGTTGGACCCCTAAAATGCATCACATCACATCACACTGTCCAGAGAAGGTCCAGATACCCCCACCAGCTCCTCTCTTCTCAGTCACTGCTTCTGAGACACCCCTATTGTCTGCCTGTAACAGTTCAATAAACAGGGGTGTCGCAAAAGTCTGTGCCCAGGTTTCCAAGGGTTACTCCACTTTGTAAATGAATTGGCAATTTGACCTCCTTGCCCTTCCCCACATGGTCCTTATAGTAATAATCCTAGGGGCTGAGGCTCTTTGAAGTTGTAAGTGCTCTGGCTGCAGTTGATAAACCAAACATAACACTTCAGAGTTTCAGGCATGAAGCATTTTGTACATTAAGATTCTAAATTGACTATCTTCTCCTAACCTCCCTTGTGCCGAAATTGATGGGAGATCAATTGGATCAGATCAGCCACCTAAATTATAGTAAGCTGCCCATGGAGTCACCACTGGCATCAAGAAGGACGAGCTCTGGGTTGGGGTCTCCTATTTCTTCTCAGATGAGGAGGAAGAAGAGGAGATGATCAATGACAGGGTGACAACCCCGCCGAGTGTGAAATTTAACAGATGCATGGGTAAAGTATACAAATGCATCACCAACACAGGCTGCTATTATACTTCAAAAACAGTAAAAGATAAACTTTATATAGGCTTCCAATTCTCTAATTGCATGCTAGGCACACACCAAATGCACACATGATCAAAAATGTCCTAAGTTTGTATATTTTGTATTTTCTCTACACTTCTATAAATACCATATCAAAGTGATCTCTGTTCAAAACTGCCAGGTTAAGCAAGGAACTACCCCCAAGGAATCAACTGAGTCTATTAAGCAGACAAGTCAGTGGAATTTGGACCACTGATAAAATTGCTCCTGGAAAAGCTAAACTGAGTGCCCTGCTGAGGATAACTGTGAGAGTTGATCAGGAGGATGAGCTTAGTCATGGACACCTCTCCTGATGTCAGTTCTTTTACCTTCTACCAAGTCTAGCTCCAGTTCTAGACTAGTATGCAGCTATGGGGCTTAGACATCTGTACTTCTACATAGGGGTTAATGTATAGTCAAACACAGAAGTATTCAAGACAAGAAAGGGAATTTCTTCTATGTTTGGCTGCACATGAAGATGGGCCAAAGCAATCAGCTGTTCTGTATAGGTGGCATTCTCAATGGCACATGAAAAAGTGTTTTCTCTGTAGGACAGCTGGATCAATCATAATAGGCTGAGTGATAACATCTGCAATTTTTCAAAATAAAAAAATGGCACATTGATTCATATTTTCACTGCCTAACAAAAAGTGTCATCTGCATGTTTGATTGTTCCGCATGGTTGCGCATAGCACTGTCAAGGTAAACATGAGTGAAATCAGCCAAGAAGATTAATTGAGATTTTCAGGACCTTCTCTTTATATAGCATTGTGGGCTATATATGTAAAAGTGCTCTGTTTCATGAACACAAACATATGCAATAAAAAAATAAAATAGGGACTGCTGCTTATTTTTACAAAACGTGCTCACCCTGGCACATCTCTGAAAGAGTCATTGATTGTCACTGTGGAGCTTTTCTTTTTTTAACAAAAAAAAAGAAAAATCACCCTGTCACACACTGATTCTACTGATGTTTTTCTTTTTTATTTTGTCAGTGTGTGTGTGTTCTAAAATATAGTACTTTTACATAAATAGTGTCATGTCCCACCAAAAAAGCAAAGAAGGCTTTTGTGCTGTGTTTCAGGGGCAGTGCTCTTTGGAGGCTGGCTAAAACTCAAAATAGTCACAAAAATCCCTATGTAGAGAACATTCAGGGTAGACTGTGACCATACTGTTCAACTGGGTTACTTAATGCACAAATGCAAATCCACAACAAAGGCTTTATTTAAAAAAAAAATAGTATTACTTCCACAACCTGCTGTCTGCAACCAGCAAATGGCTATGAGTTGAAAATAAAAGTTTTTTAAATTCAGCTTTCGTTGTGGATTTGCAATTTTGCATTTAATCACCCAGTTGAACTATATCGTCATGGATCAGTAATTTTTTTATTCGCCCAGCCTACCCTGACTCCGAGTGCTGTCCACAATTGTGTTTTAGAAAAACATAATAAAAAAAGTTTGCATCCCTATATACACTGCAGTCACTCCAACATACAAACACATTTACACACTAAATCCCCCTTAAAATTACAGCACTTATAAAAAAGAAGCAAGCACATAATTAGTTTACAAAGACTGAAAGAGCAATACAAGACTAAGGTCAACAACAATTACTGCATTATATATAAAAAATAAACAGTCACATTATGAGCAGCAAAAATACTTTATTAATTGTAAGGTAAGTAGTCACAGTCAGTGGCTAATGTGTTAAAAAAGGTAAATAAAAAGTAAACAGTGCTGTCCAATTGCCAATCCTCCACCAACCATCCAACCACAACTTCTAAACCCATTTTCAAACCCCACTGCATAGGAAATATATTTTCAGAAACAGCTTATTTAAATCCCACCCTTACCCACAAAAGAACACATACAGTACAGCTAGCACAAGTGTCTACTTATACTAATATTAAAATTGTATTATTATAAGAACCTACCCAATTTAACTGCAGCGTTCCGTGCAGGGACCAGCACATACACTACTCTCACCTCCCTGGCCGGCAGCTAAATGACAGTTTACTGTCATACTAATATTGAAACAGCTGATACAGTATGCAGGTGACTGTGAACTGACATTCAGTGGCTGGCTGTGGCGATAGGAGAATGGTACTGTATGTGCCGCTAGCCAATGAGTAACAAATAGTAAAGCTGTGGTGCTGGAATGCTTGATTATTCTAATTACTGATGAAGAAGTGTACACAGCCTAAGTTAGCCTGTTCCACCAAGAACTAGAGATAGCATAAATGTTACTGTATTTATAAAAAAAGGTCAAGGACACAGGTATGAGACCTAACGTAGGTAGAAGCCGCCAGAGAAATATAGGGTAGCCCCTGCAGTGATAAAAAGGCTAGATTCAGTATTAATAATTATACCACAGTAGAGAATAGCATTTTTAGATAAGTTTAGTCATGAAATACACTGTGAGCATATCATTAATTAAGAACAGTGGGGTGCAGCACAGAGGGAATTGGAAAGGACTCCTGACCCTGCTGTTTTTTCACACACATGCAGTTTTACATAGATTATTGTGATTGGCATCATTTTTGTGGTAAAAAATAGTATTTTAATGGTAAAATATTTATAAGAATATTGGTGGCCAGAGGACTATTAACTGAATGCCCTGGCTGAGCCACACAAGCATTTGTAGCCCAGTAAATAATTCAGACTGCCTGAGTTGCCTGTGGTGATTTTTTTTATAGTAAAGTAAATATTTAATAAGTAAGCAATCACTTCAAAGTTGTAGCTGCTCTTTGAGTTAAGTTTAGATGCAAAGTGACAGCTGTGGGCACTTCAGGTGCCAAGGGAGACAGTGAGAGGGAGTGTGAGTGACTGAGTGTCGGTCTTCTGGTGGAGCACACCTCGCTCTATTGGGAATCCTTAGGCTGCTGTCCTGTGCAGTCACCTCATCTGAGAGATGTATCAAAGCTAGGCTTTGTCCTGGAAGTAATTGCTTGCTTCACACATAACCGAGAGGCTGCAGCATGATGCGTTTCTCTCGAGGCAGGATCAACCAGATATTTTATTCCCTCTAAATAAGTTGGCAAGGCAAAAAGAGACAGGGAATAAGGAAATAAGGACTGGCTCCTCGAAATAAATAAATAAAAATAAAAGGAGGCACATTTGGGAAATGAGGGCTCAGAAAGCCCAAGTACAGTGAATGCACACCCAAAGAGCTCAATAAGGGAGCCATTTTGTGCATCTGGAGTGTGATTATGGCACAGGTGCTCAAGGCTTGGCACACACACAAAAAACACCTGTAGAATTAATAAATAGATATTTAAACAGATGTGTGAAGGTCAAAGGAGTCCAGTACCCAACCCTTATATAGTGAAACCATGTGAAAGTGCACAGAAGCTAAAACAAAGTACTTTTTTGCAGACACTGTCCATGAACAAAGCTAGACATGATACAACACATTGGTACCTTTAACATTGTGTTGCCAAGCTGTTTTTTGTCATAATTAGTCCAAACATAGCACACATGCCCTATGATGCCCTACGCATGACAACAATACTGTAGTTGCAGTTGGTAAAAATAAGAAATAAAGGAGTTGCTAAACTTGATAGGGAGAGTGGGTCCTTGGTGAAGCTAATCCATGCAGGCAGTTACCCTGGAGGTGGGGCTTAGCATAAGAAAATGAATATTTAATATCTGAGAGGAAAAAACTGTTGAATTAAGCACAATTAAAGGGGAAATTCAATTCAATCTTTATTCATATAAGGCACCTTTCTGAAACCAAGGCACCTGTACAATACATGATAAAACAATAAATAATTAAAACAATATTAAAATTAAGCTAAACAGTAGTGTTCAAAATTCATTGTATGCTTTGCTAAAAAGATAGTTTTTTAAAGCTTCCTTAAAACTTTGGACAGTTGGGCAGTCTCGCACCTGACGAGGTAGACAATTCCACAGGGTTGGGGCCATAAAACTAAAAGATCTGGCCCCTGAAGTTTTTAAATGAACCCTGGGAATCTCTAGCAATCCCTCGTCAGTGGATCGGAAAGAGTGGGGGGGCAGTAGGGACAAAGGAGATCTTACAGGTAAGCAGGTCCCTGATCGTGTAGGGCCTTATAGGTCAGCAAACCGACCTTGAAGGTGATTGGCCAGCAAATTGGCAGCCAGTACAGTCCGCGGAGCACAGGTGTTGTATGATTGGACCTAGAAGAACCAGTCAATAGCCTGGCTGCCGCATTCTGCACTAGCTGCAGGCGGCGAATCTCAACCCCCGGTAGCCCAAGATAAAGGGCATTGCAGTAGTCAAGGCGGGAGGTAACGAAAGCATGGACCAAATTAGGAAGATAGTCTGGAGGAACCAGGTGTGTCACCTGGGTGATGTTCCTCAGATGGTAGAAAAAGGTTTTGACAACTGACGACACCTGAGATTTAAATGTCAAACAGTCATCAAACACAATGACTAGTTTGACTGGGAAAAAGATAGAAAGTTGTTCAGAAATGGTTAAGTGCTTTAATAATAAAAAAGATAATAGTCTTAGTGACTCAGTGTTCATAGGGGCCACTGAGGACAAAAAAAGTTCAGCAGAAAGCATAGGAAGTCAGCTGTCCAACCATTATATTGAAATAGTGCTTAACCATTGGGAAAATGTGATTTTAGAGTGACAAAGAAAATGTATTTTAAAATGGCCAAAAGTTATAAAAAACAGGTGAAGCCTTAGAATGCTCAGAGGGGCAGTTGAGCTTCAAATCTAAGGATTCCATTGTGGCTTATTCTGCTGCAGGGAGGAATTTGATAGGTGCTGAGCTGCTGGACAGGTCAGTGTCCACTCAGTGACCTCAGATTTGAATATGCTAATGTGATTTTTGCTATAAAAAGAGCTGCATAGTCACTGTCCAGTCAGTCTGAGCAGGGAGCACGACCAAGAAGGAAGGTGCCCATGCCAAGGGGTGTCTGTCTGAAGAGGCCTAGTGAAGAAGAAAAGCCAGACAGAAACAGTTTAGTTTAAATACAGTGTAGGAATAGGGGATCACCTGTATCTCAGAATAGGGTCAGATATGACAGTAAGTGAGAACAGGGCCTAGAATATAACACCTGTTGCATCAAGTGCCTGATGATCCTGTATGAAAAGTTTTCCTCACAGAAAAACAGCTGCAAACCTGAAGAAATCAAAGCTTTTCCTCAGAATATCTTTAGCCTGCCCACTCAAGAGAAAGGGGGCTCTCCAAGTACATCAAGCCGCAACATCTCTACACAGAATTTCTTCAGTAATCCAAAAGGAGTGTGGTACAGTAAAAACCTTGTTGATACAGTTTGGGGACTATTTTAAAAGCCACCATGACACTGTTTTACAGAGAATTTACCTTAATCCTTCTGAATTTAAGTGACTATTGTCAAAGTGAAGGACTGAACCTGAAGGGACTGAGGGGTGATTCTGTCACAACTTTTAATGTACCAGTATGCAACATTGTTTAATGCCATTGCTTAAGTTCAGATCTGTCACAGTAATGATTTAATGGAATGTCAACTGATTTGAATGATTTTAGAGTATGGGAAATACAGTATAGTGGATGTATAATTGGATGCCTGGGTGGGTATCTGGCAGAAGGGATCAGCAGGCTGATTGAGGTAGGTAGGCCTAGTAGTCACTGTACGCCCTTAAAGGACAAGTGAATTGGATACCAGGGAAGGGTATCTGGCAGAAGGGGTCAGTGGACTGACTGCTCAAAGGTGGACCCAGTAGTCACCGATTGCTATAGTTCTACAGTAAAATAAGCTCAGGGAGTAAAGCCTAAGTGGGCGCTTATCCTGGGAAAGTATGATATCTGGAGGACTAGTGGGTGGTAGTGCCTGCAGTCTCCAGGGATGATTACAAAGGGATTAGTGGGGTAGAGGTGCCCTGATGTGATATACAGAATACAGTAATTCTAATTTATATGTTAAAAGTGTTGTTTTTGCCTGAATTTAAACTGTGCCATTTGTGGCTCTGATTTTAAAGATTTCTTTTACAAATTTCAGTAAATTTTTACCTTTTTGCTCAACTACCCAAGTGTCAGTCTCCTTGTTTGCAGTACCAGTGTTTCACATTCCTGCAGGTCTCCAGGTAAGTCTGGTGCAGCATTCCTTGCTCTTGGCAGCTCTTAGCTATAGTACTCCAGATGGGGAGGTAAGGTATTGTACTCAGGCAGTACCCAACTGGGAAAGGGTTGCTACAGAGGAAGGAACAAAGAATATTTGATGTCACCTATCTCTGTGTGGAATGGACTCATCAGTAGCCAGAGGTTAATACAGTAGGTGGGTGGGCCATCATAGAAGGGCAATAAGCCCTACAAGGAAAGCCTTAGGAGCAAAGACTCCAGGAGTTAAATATGTACTCTCTGGAAGAAAGGAGAGAAAGGGGAGACATGATAGAAACACACAAATATCTGAAAGGTATCAATAAGACACAGGAAAGTGGCATTTTACACAGAAAGAGATGCTCATGGACAATGGGCCATGATATGAAGCTGGAAGGGGGAGATGTACAGGGGATGTGGGGAAATACTTATTTACGGAAAGGGTAATGGACATCTGGAACAGCCTCCAGCAGAGGTGGTGGGTACCAAAATGGTAACAGGTTTCAAACATTAATGGGATAGATACAAGAGGACCTTGGTAACAGGTCTGGGGTGGGGTGGGAGGCTACGTGGGGGGGGGGGGGCTAAGGCCAGAGATCCTTTAGGGTCTGTGATAGCAAAGTGGGAAGGGACCCTATGGAAGACTAGGAGGGCCAGTAGGTCCTTTTCTGTCGACAGCTTCTATGTTTCTATTTTTCCATGTAATAACATAGGTATTGTGATGGGTAACTAGAGAGGTGGGGTAAACATGAATCAAGCAGCATGGGCTGTGAGAGAAAGCTGTTTTTGGTGTTACAGTTAGTTACATGAGGCAAAATGGAAATAAAATTAACAAAAGCATGCAAGTCAGTAAACATATTGTGAAGTACTTGTACATACACATCTGCACCATACATCCACATCTCCTGAAAACATTTGTTTTAGAAAAATACATTTTGAAATAAATAAAAAATGTGCAATCAAGTTACCACAACCCATTTCACCTACCAACTCAAAACATTTGATGAATCCATAACCTAATCTAACACCAACAGGCATAACTTGCCATGAATCACAGTTTCAAATCCCACAGCACCCAACGTCTGAATAAGTACAACTACTGTAGCACCAGTAGACAACTGCATGAACATAATATAGTTTTATTAATATGCAATGATCCCATAGTTGACTTGAGCATCACCATCCATTCAGGGACTAGAGCATACAACCCACTTATGATCGGTAGTGTAGTACAGAGATAGATTGTACTGCTGGTTAAAATAAAAGATTTTCATCAGTTTGAACTTTACAGCTTGACATTTTCATACTAGAAAATCATAAGCTATGCAAGCCATCAGAAGTTCATATAGATAAGAAATGTTTCTGTTAAGAAACATAGAAACATATAAGGTGACTGCAGATAAGGATTGTGCGGCCCACCTAGTCTGCCCCTTTTCCCTACCTAATGCAATACCACAGACCCTATTTAATCTGCAGCTTACCCTATCTTTCCTATTGCGAGAGTACTCTTATGTCTATCTCACTCATTCTTGAATTCCCCCACCATTTTACCCCCATCACCTCAGCAGGGAGGCTGTTTTAGGCATCCACTTCTCTTTCTGTGAAAAAGTACTTCCTCACATTGCTCCTGAGCCTACACCCCCCAGCCTCATATCATGCTCCCTTGTTCTTGTACACTTTTATTTCCAAAGGATGCTACCCTCTTGTACCTTGTTTATACCCCGGAGGAACTTGAATGTGTCTATCTTATTCCCTCTGTCTTCTCTCCTCCAGGTAAAACATATTGAGGTCCTCTGGTCTTTCCTCATATGACTTTTGGTGCAGTCCTTGCACCATTTTTGTTGCCCTTCTCTGGACTGCTTCTATTTTGTCTATGTCCTTCCAGAGATGCAGCCTCCAGAACTAGTCACAGTACTCCAGATAAGGTCTCACTAGTGATATGTACAGTGGCATAACCCTCTGCTTCTTTCTGCTAGTGATACCTCTCTCTATGCACCCTAGCTTCCCACCGGCTTTCCCCAGAACCTTATCACATTGTTTGGTTACCTTTAGGTCATCAGATATGATTGCACTCAGGTTCCTTTCTTGATTGGTGGCTGTCAGTACATCTCCCCCATCTTGTACTCCTCCCTTGGATTTCTGTGCCCCAAATGCATGATTTTGCACATCTTTCAATTGAATCTTAGCTGCAGCACTCTCCACCACTCCTCAAAAATGTTTGGGTCCTTTCTCATCCCCCCTCTCCAGACTGTAGACCCTGTTGCAGATCACCCCTCTGCAATGTCACTTATGAAGATGTTATAGAGGACTGGCCCCAGCACGGATCCCTGTGGCACCCCACTGGTCACCCCCTCTCCTTGGATTGCATGTTTTTTACCACCACCTTCTATGTCTTGTCACTCAACCAGTTTCTGACCCAGATTACCACCTTGGGGCCCACTCCCAGGCTGCCCGACTTATTTGCCAACCTCCTCTGCGAAAGGGTGTTGAATGCCTTTGCTGAAATCTAGATAGGCCACATCCACCACCACTCTCTGATCTACCTCCCTGGTCACCCAGTCAAAGAAATCTATTACTAACTGCATCAGACAAAATGATCTGAATCTCTCACTCTCATCATATATTCAGCAACAGCATATTACAGGGTTTATCTAGAGTATTTTTTACTTAATCATCAAAACAAAAACATGCTTATCATAAATATGTGATCACAATAAGATAAGTTGTTTAAAAATCAACAGTAACGTACATAACATTTAACAGACTTAAAGGAATGGTTGGTAACTGTTTTATTTTAAAACATGTATTACTTGTCATGTGAATACAAATGACCATTGCTAAGTTAATATACTGACAAAAAAAAAGACATGGTTTATTTCCCCTGAAAAATATAATGCTTCTTTCTGAAGGCATATCTTACTGACTGCTTCTCTGTAGTCCACATGCCTCAGCAAAAAATTGGAACCAATATTTGCAATATGACTTATGGTTTTAGTGCAGTGCTCAGTTAGGATGAGCAACTATTACAGGTTTTTATTAGTAATTAACTGAGTCCCAAACTAGGCTCCATATTCCAGTAAATACAGAGCAAAAACTGGGGAAAGCAGGATCCCACTGAAAACAAGACCGCATGTTATCCTAACTAAATGCAATAAAACAAGCGTCAAAACAAGACCCCATTGAAAAAGAGATATTGCACTTCAGCTGGATTACCCTGGGCAAATGTACTGCAAAACTGTGTAAAACACATAACCATACAGCACCCCCCCCAAAGGAGCAGTTTCATCTAAAATTATCTGTTCCAGAAAAATACTTTATAAAATCAGAACCACACTAAAATTGAGATGGTGCGTCTCACCTCAACTATACCAGCTAAATGTAGTCTAAAACTGTGTAAATTCAGGAGGCCATTGCAAATGACATATTACATCACATCTGGTCTATCTTAGGTTAATATATAGTAAAATGTGTACAAGCAGGACCTGGTACAGCAACAATGCAAGGCATGGACATTCAGCGTTGACAAATGCTTGTTTTTATATCTGTTTTTGTGACTCTCAGATAGTATGTCATGTTTCATGAAGTTGCCTAAAGTGAGCAGGGCAGGAGTGTCATTATTTCATGATTCTTCTAACATAAAAGGCTATTTCTGGAGGTACTTGGATTATTCATGGAGGTTTTACAGGAGGTTGTCAATTTGTTTTACCACCATTTTGGCTCAGTAGAGTAATTTGCGATGTTATCTCCTTTTTTATGGCTTGCTGAGTCTCTGATGAAAATCAGTCAGCGTGTGTGCTTGAAATATCACTGTTTACTTTTGATGAAAGTCAGTCACCTTTAAGTAAATAAACAAAATGCTAGACTAGCTTGCTCATTTAATAATATATTGATATTTTCACTAAATGTGTACAACTTTGATAATGCATGGATGTTTAGTATCCTTTTTGGGTAGGAGGGGAAAGACTGGGGCTTTATTTGTTTAACCTTTTCAGAATCATATCCTTGCTGCTGTTGGTCTCTTGTGACAGCTATTTTTTCAGTTAATACATTATACTTGATATATTAATTATTTGTCCCCCATATGATGTATCAAATGACACAGAATGCAGTTACTGGAATATTAAGAGAAGTGGTGCCCTCATTGAAGTGTCAGTATGATTCTAATATTTTATGTCTGTGCATTTCATGCTTTTTATGTTTGCAAAAATGTAATAAAAATTAAGTTTAAAAAAAGTCAGTCAATGTGTGTGTGTGTGTGTGTGTGTGTGTGTGTGTGTGTGTGAGTGTGCACGTGTGTGTCAGCTTGAAAGATCGTGGTTTACTTAAGGTGCCAGTTTCCATAGCAAACAGAACAAGCAATTGCATTAGGACTTATTTGGCAAACAAAATAAGTGCAAGTGGCGGAAGCTGCTAGGCTGGGGAGAGGTACCCAGAAGTGCAGGGGGTAGAGGGGAGCAGTAGATACAGGAGAAGGAGGGATTGGTGAATAGATCATTAAAGGGAAGTTGAACTAGGATAAATCTCAGGTGGTTAGAGAGGTCAAGGGAGGGGACTAATCAGTAAAGCAATGACAGTGGGATTCAGCCAGGTGCCAGTCTTTGAGGCAGGACTTGAACAGGTGGCAGGTGTCCAGGGAGCAGAGCTCAGTAGGCAGCTTATTCCACAATGAGGGGGCAGCAGTTGACAGAGCTCTCACACCCATATTGGTAGAAACCTTGAAAACATTAAGAGGGGGGATATTATTGGAGCAGAGACAATGGTGTAGTGTTCGGACTTTGAGGAGGGCAACAAGGGGAGATTCCCGGTTAATTCAGACAGCATTGTCAACCATGCTGCAAAGGGTGAAGTCAAAGTAGCCTTGTAGTGGGATCCATTCAAGTGATTGATAGAGAGCACAGTGGTGGGTGGAAAAAGGGGCCAGTAATGCAAAGCAAGAGGCACTATTGTAGGTAGTTGAGAGTTTGGTCAAGAGGGCCACAGATGACTTAGCATAGATGGTGAAGAAGTAGTCAAGTATAGGGAGTAGGTTCCCCTTGACAATGGTAATTCAGGCTTCTGGGGTGAGGTATTGCCTTACTCTATAGGCAGCACCCAGCTTTTGTTGAATTCTGAGAACCACTGAATTGATGTGCTCAAAGAAGGAGAGGGCAGGATCGATCAAGACTCCTAAGTATTTGAAGGTATTGACATTTTCAAGGACCTGGCCATCAGGGAGACAATGTTGAGAGAGGACTGGGATTTGGACTTGGCTAGAAAAGGCTTGAACCCAAACAGCATGGACTTTGTTTTCTTGACATTTACCATGAGGAGGCTGGCTGCAAACCAGTTGTGTGCTGCTTCATAGTTATGGTAGAGAACTGGGGAGAAGTGGGGAAGGGATTTATTGCTGAAGAAAAGGACAAGGTCATCAGCATAGAGGAAGGAGTTGCAGCTGAGACTGTTGAGGGAAGGGAGTTTATAAATGAGGAGACTAGGAGAGGTTCCAGAATGGAACCCTGATGGACATCAGTTGAGACAGGCACATTGGGGGAGTAAGCAGGGCCTATACAGACATATCTGGAGAGATTAGAGAGGTAGCTCTTGAACCAGTTTTCTACCTCATGCAAACAAGCAAGGTGACGTAGCTTGTAGAGGAGGAGGGTGCAACTGACCATGTTGAAGGCCTTGGAGAGGTCTACAAAAACAGTTCTGGTGGCATTTTCATGGTTCATGTTCGTAAGGATGTGGTCAGTCAGTGCTGCTAGGGCAGTAGAGGTACTGTAGTTCTTGCGAAAGCCATGCTGCTGGCTAAACAAGAGGTTATAATTGTCTATGTGCTCGGTAAGCTGATGGTGGATAACTTTCTCTAGTAGGCTGCTTAGGTGGGGGAGGATGGAGATGGGCCAATAATTGTCTGTGGATTGGGAATCTCCAGTTTTGAAAATGGGAATCACCTTTGCAGTTTTCAAGGGGTCAGTCATGGAAGAGGTGAAGAGGGCAAGATTAAAATTGAAAGTGAGGGGTTTGACGATGGCAGGGGAGATGAGCCTGAGGAAGACTGGGGAGAGGCCAGCTGACCCAGGGGAGCCATGGCTCAGGAGGCATTTGAGGAGCTTTGAGGTTTCAGTAGTTGAGATAGCTTTAAAGTAGAAAGTGGAGGGGGTAGGGCTGGAAGATGTCACCTGGTGGTGTGGGAGGTGGGCTGAGCTGCTAGGCTGGCTGCCTGGAAACTTGCTTAGAAACACGGATAGGTCAGTGAATTTATCATTGATGGCCTGAGCCACCTCTAGGGGGTCAATGACGAGGCCAGTGGGGGAGTTCAACTGCAGGGCTGTCATACTGGAGTTTGGATTGAGAAGAGAGACGATGGATTCCCAGAATTTGCTAGGATCGCTGACATTTACCTGTTGAAGGTTACAGAAATAGGTCTGTTTCAGGGATTTAGCCAGATGCTTACATAGGCATCCCGGAGGGCAGGGGAGGGTGATGCTTTTTAGATGGACCAATCACAGTCTCTATCCTTCATGAGAGTAAGGAGATCTCTAGTGAGCCAGTGAGAGCAACTGCCTCAGACTCATCTTGTCATGACAGGGAAATGCTGCTCTTGTAGGGCCAGAAGGGTCTGTGTGAAGAGGGTTACTGCTGTGGTCACATCCATGCATGTGTTTAGAGCAGACCAGTCTAATGACCATGCTTCTCCAAGGAGGATGGGGGTGTTGGGACTGCTGTAGTAGGCCACAGGTACAGTATGGGTGGAGTGGAGACCGGCTGCCACTAGCAGATGTACTCATGCATGTCTGTACATATTACAACAGCATGCATACTGGCCAGCTCATTATCCTACTGTGTGCCCTTTAAGTGCACTGTACCACATCCCACCTAGTATGTGACTGTGTGCAGCTCAGCACCAATTTCTGTGGTATCTTTTAATACATGTTGTAAATATTTTCTCAAGGGACTTTGGGGGGAGAGAAAAATCCCTTATTCACAAGCTAAAAAAAATCTGTGTGTTGTGTTTACATGACTCCTTCTCCTATGTGGCATACTGGCCATCATCCTGCTGGGTGCCAATTCACTGCTGCACTGCACCCAGTGTGTGTGTGTGACTCCTATGTGGCATACTGGCCATCATCCTTCTGTGTGCTGTTTAACTGCTGCACTGTACCCTGTTTGTGTGACTCCAACATGGCATACTGGCCATCATCCTGCTGTGTGCCCTTTAATTTCTGCACTAGTGTGCGTGTGTGACTCCTATGTGGTGTACTGGCTATCATTCTGTTGTGCACCCTTTGACAGCTGCACTGTACTCCCCGCGCGTGTGTGTGTGTGTGTGTGTGTGATTCCTACGTGGCATACTGGTTGTCCACCTGCTTGTGTGTGTGATTCCTACGTGGCATACTGGTTATCCACCTGCTGTCTGCCCTTTGACTGCTGCACTGCACCCAGTGTGTGTGCATGACTCCCACATGGTGTACTGGCCATCATCCTGCAGTGTACCCTTTGAATAATGCACCAATGTGAATGTAACTCCTACATGGTATACTGGCCATCATCCTGCTGTGTGCCTTTTGACTGTAGCATTACGTATTGACCATGTGCCACTCAGCACTCAATGCATGGTATCATCTTGCGTTAAAAAAAGAAGTAAAATATATTACAGAACAAGAAATATTCAAATATAATATACAAATAAAGGGACAATTTTTTGCAATTCTGCAACAGTAATTTGTTAATTCAGAATTACAATTCCTAACATTTCACCTTGCTCTGGTATGTGTATGCCTATGCCCAATCCATTCTGTAAGTCTTGAACCTAGGATCCAACTTGAGTTGCATATTCTTTAATTAGTTTCCAGACCACTGTATCACAGTGTCATAAAGCCAAAACTAAATTTTTGAGTTGCAGCGATCACAGACCACATTGTTTTGTGATACAAGAGTTGTGTACAGTCTACAACTACTGCTATTATGGCTGACAACACAAATGAAACATCTGGTGCTGCTGGTGGATCCGGTGTTGGTGGTAATGGTATCCTGGTGTTAGCAAAAATAAGCAAAATGTTTCATGTGGTAAAAATACAACAAACAACAAAAGAGTGACAATGAACCATGGTAAAGGGGGGCCTTTTAAGAAAACTTGTGCAGCTGCTGGCGTTACACAGAAAGGCATGATCAGGTATGTTGTCGATGCTCTTAAAATCCCTGTGAATAGCAGTAATAGTGCAAGTGACAATGACTCAGTCTGTGACTCAGACATTAGCTCTTTGCCTCAGTCTGACACTGTTGTGATTGGTGATGTATCATCAGCTCCTCAACCAATTCAAATGAGCAAGTCTGCTGACAAAGAATCAAGTAGTGCACTTGCAAATAAATCCACAGATCGTGGCAATGAGAAGAACATATCCAGTGAATCCACCATTTCTACATCGAATAAAAATGAAAAATCCTCAAGTGCCCCTGCCCACTCTTCTAGCACCAAGGAGGATGGACTGGGTTCTGCTCAGACAGGTGAAAAAACACAATTTTTAGTTATCTTTCTAACACTTGAACAAAGGCTGTCACTTCTGAAGTATGAAATTATTTTCCTGTCAGTAAAAGTGATCCATGCAGAGCAATTTGTTCCCTATGGAAAAAAAAGTGTAAGCTGTGGTAAAGCTGCGTCATGTCTTGGCACTACAGTTCTGAAACACCATCTGAAAAAAAACTTTTATATTGCTTGAGCAGCCAAAATCCATGTCAACCGCCTTCCAGACTACAGATGAAAAGGTTCATGAATCTGTAGAAATGCATAGTAAATTTTCTGAACTTTATGTGGACAAAACCATTGCCAGCCATAGGACCACCATTATCACCAACGCCAACACCATTAACATCAGTTGCACATCAAGTGATGGCACTCAATGTATACATCCAAGTCCACCACCCCGTTGTCCATCTGGTAAACAAAGCACAAATAAACCAGCAGGGACATGTTGTAAGCAGCTAACAATGTCTCAGACATTTGAAAGGAAAAATGCTTTTAGCAGAAATCATCCAAATAATCTTAATCTTCATCTTAATCACAAAATTGGGGAACTGTTGGCTGAGCCCATCTTCCATACTCATTAGTAGATCTTGAGGATTTTAGGGAGGTCATGCAACTTGCAGAGCCTCATTATAATGTTCCTTATCAAACGTACTTTGCCTATGCTGACATATCAAACATTTATGAGGCATTAAAAGTGACAGTGATGCTTCCACTTAAAAATGCAGAAGGCGGGATTATTCATGTCACAACAGATATGTGGACCAGCAGTCAGAATATAGATTATATGTCACTTACCGCTCGTTGTGTCCATGTTTCTCTTGCTTCTTCAAAGACAAACACCCCAAAAGATGACACTGCTGCATATAAAGAAGTTTGGGCAAAGTCATACAGTCACAAATATCTTGCGAGAACTAAATGAGCTCCTGAATGACTGAATTTATTCTCACAGTCTAAAATGTGGCTTTATAGTAAGTGATAATGGAGCCAACATTTTAAAAGCAGTACAGGATGGAAGGTTTATGCATGATTCTTGCTTTGCACATTGCTTACATTTAATTGTCAATGGGTTCCTGAACAATGAAACACAAGTTGATGGTATGATTGCTGTTTGCAAAAAATAGTGACTCACTTTTCACATTCAACCAAGGCTATTTGGATATTATCTGAACTGCAAAAGAAACAGAAGCTGCCCCACCAAAAGCTGATTCAAAATGTTTCCACTCGGTGGAACTCTGCTCTTTATATGCTGTAGCACCGCATGGAACAAAAGCAAGCTGTACATGAAAATTGCTCTAATTACATTATTGGTGATGGCACTGTGCTTTCTGTGCTGCAGTAGACATCAATGGAGACAGTATGCTGCATCCTATCTCCTTTTGAGACAGCAACATGAATATGTCTTCAGAAGGTATGTCTCTGAGGCAGGTTGTCTCACTCATAATGCTGGTTTAACATCATCTGAGTGTTCTGATGTTACAGACAGAAAGAGACAGATATGGAGATGAGAAAACATGTCAGCAGTATCACAGAAATCTTGTAAAGAGAATGTGCGAGCTCTTCCAAAACAAAGACAGGCTAGTTGCAATGGCAAAATCAAAACACTAGATACTTGCAGCTCTCTTAGATCCCAGGTTCAAGGCTATACATCTTCCAAAAACAGATGATGTAGAGCATTGCAAATTTCTGTTGCTAGATGAGTTGCAGCAGTCACAGGAGTCAAACACAAACACACACAGTAGCTTCAACTTGTCATGTCCACAATGTGCAGATACATCTTCACAAAGAGATACAGAACAGGAAAAGTCACCAAAAGTAAGCAGTAGTTTTTCCCCCCAGCTCCCACTTCACCCCTTGTAGTAACCTAAATTTGTGGCAAAACCATTCGCAGATTGCTGCCATGCCATCTTACACTAAATCTTCTTCTGAGTGTTCTCTGTCCATCATGGTAGACATTTACTTGCAAGAACCACTTATTCCTATTGATGCATGCCTTTTTGAATATTGGAGAATGAAAAAGTTAATATGGCCCAAGCTGCATGATGAAGCCTTTAAATAGCTTGATTTTCCTGCAACAAGTGTCTCTTCAGAATGCATGTTTAGTACAGCTAACAATATTGCAACAGACACCAGAAATAGGTTGTTGCAGGAAAATATACATATGCTGAAACATAGACTGAATATATTTTGTTGAAGATTAAAGTTAATAAGGCAATATTTTCATATTCCCTACAAAAGTATAGAAGCTGATCCTGAAGTGACTGATGTTGTGGATGCTGACAACTCAGATCATTGTGGTTGGTAAATATTGTGTGGAATGGGGTCTCACTGGAAAAAAAAGCAAACTTTACAGATTGTGATGAAATATGTCGTCCCTTCTCTCTGTCTTACTACAATGGACCACATACACAAAACACTTTCACCATTTCTGTGGCAAACTGCTTTGTAGATAGAGTATATATTCAGCATGTTTTTACAGAAAAAGTTTAATATCAGTGGGAACAGGACCAAATCTGGCAAGAAAGGGACACTGTCAACCCTATTTGTATCAGACTATTTCTAGTTGAAATGAAAACCCATATTGTTGAATTCCTTAGCTTCTGTAAAATTCATTGATGTTGCTGGTTGTATTTGCTTCCTTTTTAGTACCACTTATGGCAGCAGTTTTCCTAAAAAATAATGTTTCTGCTACAAGTAAATATTAACATTCCTGTCAAATCCTACCTTGATCAACTCTAATTTCATGCCTCTTGAACAATACAAAGACACCCCCCCCAAATACACTCATTATGCTGTGTCTCCTGTCTCTCTCTCCTCTCACTGCATCACAATTGACTAGACTGTGTGATGGCATTCCCAGCCATAAAATATGCAGTTGAAGTTGATAAAGGAGTGCAACACTGTAAACAAACTTTGTGGTGCACCAGTATGGGATGGGGAGGTCTATTTTCACTTTTAAAAAGAAGAAAGGAATCAGAATATCGGTAGTCTTTACAGAATGTGGCCAATCATAAAGTGTGTTTGTTTCTAAAATAGGGACAGTTTGACGCCTAAGTGGGTTGACAGACACTGACCCTTAAACATCATGTGCCAACTGCTGCAGTTACGTTAAATATTCCTTGAGATACTATGTGGTGAGGAAACCACATTTTTATTTATGTAAATGAAATACACATTTTACTTACAGTGCAGCTGGCCAGCTGATGCATTATCTTAGAAACTTGTATGTATTATTTGCCAACAAGAATAATTGGTATATTTATTCATAATCTTCCAAAGTTGTTTGTAGTATTTCAATTTGTCAGCAAGAATGATTGGTATTTTTTTTATTCAAATGTCTTGACTGACTGCATGTATGACAAACATGTGGTGCTCCAGTTTCACATGCTGTGGCTGCAATTCCTTGACTATGTTATATAAAGTTTCTTCTAAACATAACAACTTTTGATTTACTTATTTAAAAGTGACAGCAGAAAATACCAAATAGTTGAGGTTAGCTAATGTCAGTTTATTTTTTTTCATACTTCATGATGCTGAGGATATAACAGAGTATGTAATTGTACAACACAGTGTTTTGGTTTATTTCACTTAGGAACTCTGGAACATCCTATCTGAGGATGTAGTGACAAAGATAGTCCACAAGATTTGACAAACATTCCTTTCATACAGGTAAATGTGTTGCATATACACGCAAAAAGCAAATACACTATAATGTGCTACACTCCCAAGTTATAGTGCGATAATGCACATATACAGGTAGGTAAAAAGCAAGTACACCATAATGTGCTACAGTCCCAACTTATAGTGAAGGGGAGAGAGTGGGGATGTGATAGAGAGCTTCAAAGATCTCAAGGGTGTAAATAAGGTACAGGAGGGTAGCATTTTTCAGAAAAAGAGGTATTCTACAACAAGGGAACATTACATGAGGATGGAAGGGGATTGACTAAAGGGTAACATGAGGAAGTATTTCTTCATGAAAAGGGTGGTGGATGCATGGAGTAGCCTCCCAGTGGAGGTAGTGGGGGCTAACTTGGTGGGGGAATTCAAAAATGCATGTGATAAGCATAGGGAAACACTAGCAACAGAAAAGAGAATAAAGTCAGAGATTTAGTAGGATCTGTGGTTTTTGCAGCAGGTAGGGAAAATGGGCAGACTTGGTGGGCCTAGGGGTCCTTATCTGCCATTAATTTATATGTTTCTATGTTTTTATGACGTGTCAGCCACAGGCAGACATTGCTATACAATACAATAGCAGAATTTTCCTTTAAAGGAAGGCAGTGCAATCAATGTCCTATCTTACATACAATAGCAACCAATTGCACATTGCTTGCAGGTGACATCAGTTCAATTAATGTCCCTATGTGATATTAAAGTGTGCCTTATATAACAGGAATAAGTAAGACAATAAGAAACAAAACCACAAAAATTCAACAGTACCAAAGTCTACATCCCCTAATGTAGACCATCTGGATACATAAAAAAGGAATACATAGTGAATCCTTAATTCACTGCCAATGCTTTAGGGGCATATTTTCCACCATGGATGTGGTTGCCCATGGTTCTGGGTTGTGACAAAATTGGGATTGAAGAAATGGTTCCCAGCACCCGGTGTAGTGGGTCATTGTTTTAGATGCAAAATTGAGTAGTTTCTCATAGGTACCTAGCTGTCTAACTGCCTGCAGCCACTCTGCTGTAGTGGGAACTTTGGTGGATCTCCAGTTACACAGAATTAATCTTGTGGCCACTACTCCCACAGCTGTGATCCTATTGCACCTCTGGAGTGTGCTTAGGGGTACCATCTGTGCACAAGCCTAATAATAGAAGAGGGGCATTAATCTGAATTCTGAAGCACACAGTTTCATCACATATCAATAAATCTCTTGACAAAATGGGTTAAGGAGGGGGCACTTCCAGAGGATATGGAAAAGGTGTGCAGAGTTATGCTCATATCTCCATCCACTGTTGTGACTCATCAGTCCAAGCTAATTGAGAACTTGGGGAGTCCTATACCACTGCAGGATGGTTTTATATAAAATGAGTCAGCTTTTGATGTCTCTACAGGCTTTGCGTCCTCTGAACCAAGAATGGGACCTTTGTGTATCAGTTATAACAATCCCCAGTTCATCCTGCCATTATGCTCTTTGTTTCATTGTACAGTATAAGATGTCTCTTAAAGCTTGGTATATACAGCTTGCTGTCCCCTTTTGCTTTTTTTCACCCAATGGATAGGGGATGGGGATGAGGACGAGTTATTTCTGGATGTGCCAATTGATGTTTGAGGAACTGGAGGATTGCAGCTCTGATTTAAAGATACTTCCAAAAATCATTTTTGTGTTGCTTCAATCATGTTGCAAAAGAGGTGAAGCAATCTAAATACTGGTACAGACACGTACGGGTCTTTGATGAAATGGATACCGTGTAACTCCCATAGTGTCCAGCTGATTGTATTCCCCCTATCTGTAAGAGAGGGTTATCCCATATAGGGGCAAGGTTCACTGGGGTGGGGTCCTCTGATAACTCTTTATGGACTTTGACCCAATAGTTGGAGGAGACTTGCATGGTAGGGGATGGCAAAGGTGCATTTTTGAGGGAGAGTACTGTATATAAGGAGACACTAGTATCTTATTACCTAGCACAGCAGATTCTATATGAAACCATTAGGTATCCTGCAAAATGGGAGGTGAAAAACACTTGGTTATTTAGGCTGAGACATAGACCATGTGATACTTTTGAAAGCAAGGAAGGCCAAACCTTCTCTGCTCCAGTGACTACAAAGTTTAGACAAAGTCAAATTTTATTTATAAAAGGTGTTTTCCAAAATCAAAGTGCCTGTACAATACAATACTAAAAACTCTTCAAATTAAAATCCCAGATCGTAAAATTCTAGTTCAGTGTTAAAATCAAATCATGTCAGGAAATGCTAGTTCAAATAAATAAGTCTTCAGTGAAGACTTAAAAGACTCAATCGACAGGCACTCTCTCACCCTACGAGGTAGAGAATTCCATAGGGTCGGGCCATGAAAGCAAATGTTCTGGCCCCCCCAAGGTCTTCAAATGGACCCTCAGAACCTCTAGCAATTGCTCATCAGTGGAATGGAGCAGGCTGAGGGAGCGGTAAAGACAGAGGAGGTCTTGCAAATAACATAATCCCTGTTTGTGTAGGGTCTTATAGGTCAACAAAGCGACCTTGAAGGTGATTCTCCACTCTACAGGCAGCCAGTGCAGTTCACAGAGCACAGGCATAATTTGACTGGCTCTTGATAAGCCAGTCAATAGCCTGGCTGCCATGTTCTGCATCAGCTGCAGGCAATGGATATCAACCCCTGGAAGCCCTAAGTATAGAGGATTGCAATAGTCAAGGTGGATGGACACAAAGGCATGGACCAGTGTTGGAATGTCCTCACGTGGAACAAGGTGTTTTACTTGGATGATGTTCCTCTAGTGGTAGAATGCAGTCTTGACAATGGCTGACACCTAAGCTTTAAGTGTCAGCTCACAATCAAGTGCAACACACAGGTTATGAACCCGTTCAGAGGCCCTCAACTGGTTGTCCCGCAGTATAATACCCGATGGCCAACCTGGAGGCAGCCCCTCTGCCTGATGACCTGGGTACACCACCAACACCTCAGTCTTCTCCGGGTTCAGTCTCAACCAGCTGGCACTCATCCAGTCCTGAATCTCAGCGAGGCAGTTGTTGAAGACCGAGAGAGCATCATCTTGCTCGGGCATAAAGGACATGTACAGCTGAGTATCATCTGCATAGCAATGAAAACTCAGCCCATACTTCCTTATAATGTCTTCCAACAGCAGCATATATAACTCAAACAACATGGGAGACAAAAGAGAGCCCTGTGGTACCCCACATGACAGGGGAAGAGGTGCAGAGGAAAAAATCCCCAAAACCACTCTTTGAAACCTGCCTGTGAGGAATGAGTGGAACCATCTGATGACCATCCCCAGCATTTCACAGACTAACCACAGGTGCTCCAGTAATACCCCATGGTCCACGGTGTCAAACACCCCTGAGAGATCAAGGAGAACCAAGATTGAATGGCTCTTCTGAGCTCTCACCATCAGGAGATCATTAAGTACCAGTACAGGAGCCATCTCGGTACTATGCCTCTTCCGGAAGCTGGATTGGAGAGGATCATAGACCTCATGGGTGATAAGATGGTCTTCAAGTTGCAGCGTGACTACCTTCTGAATATCCTTATCCAAAAAGGGTGGGTTAGAGACAGGTCTGTAGTTTGTGAGACAGTCTGTGTTGAGAGATAATTTCTTCAAAAGGGGTGTAACCACCACCTCCTTCAAGGGGTCTGGGAACACACCCTTTTCCAACAAACACCAGACAATCTTAGCCAGGACTTGTTTGATGAGATCCAAACACTCCACAAGGAGGCAGGTTGGACCTGGGTTCAAACTACAGCAAGTTGGCCACAAGCCCTGGACAAGCTTCACGATATCAGTAATCGCTGGCTGATCAAAAGTCACTCAGACTGATTGGGTGTCTGTGCCCTCACACCGGCAGTCGCAACACTCAATAGAACATGCTAACTGGATCTCAGACCTAATGGTGGCAACCTTACCTGTAAAAAATCGGCAAACTCATCACACTTCAATTGTGAAAAAGCTCTCTGATTCTGCGAACAGGCTGGACTACACAGCCTGTCCACAGTATGGAAGAGCTGATCCAGTCAATTTCTTGCTGCAGAAATCTATCTGGACAGGAATTCTGACTTCTTACGAGAGATTTCTAACTGATAGTCCAAATAATGGGCCATCATTCTAAGCTTGTCACCCTCCAGGCCAGATTTCTACCAGCATCGTTCCAACCTTCAACCAACTTGCCTAAACTCCCTCAGGTTCTCATCAAACTACAGGGACCGAGGACGAACATGAACAGGAGCTATGGAATACAGGGCCCCCAACACTGCACTATTATAGTACTGTACCAGTCCTCCTGGATCCAAGCATTCAATCGGCCTACTCAATAGGTCCTGATCTATTTAGCTGTGCTGAAACACAGGGCTTCCCTTCCCAAAAGAACTGGAAAATCCAGCTATCAATTTTATGAAAGCATTAAGATGGGATATGAAAGGGCAAATGAGATAATATCTGTAGGAATCTGGGGGCTGTGATTAGGATGAATGAATCCATTTTACCCACAACAGATAACTGTAGAGCTTCTAAGTGCTCAAATTGCTGCTTGGAGGAGGTGATCAGGGGGTCAAGAAGATTGAGTGGTATTAGTTTAGAGAGGTTGGGGTGTAGTTTGATTTCTAGGTTGGTTATACCTTCAGGCACCCCTTTCATGCCTCTTGGTAGAAACAGGTTGGCCATGTAGCTAGTATTGAGTGGTAATACTTCAGTATTTGACTGGTTTAATTTAAGCCCTGAGATCCTAGTAAAAGTATGGAGAAGGGGGAGAGCACATGAGACAGATAGTGTTGCATCCAACAGGGTAAGTAGCAAGCCATCTGCATACATGAACATTTTATATTCCCCTTGTCCCACCTTAATTCCCTGAATGCTGGGATTAGCATGAATGGCTATGGCCAAGGGTTCTACAGCTATCATGAAGAGCAGAGGGGATAAGGTACACTCTTGTCTGGTGCCCTTTTGCAAGGAGAATAGGGGAAATTTGGTAGTGTTCATCAAAATAACTCCATAGGTGATGAATATAACATGCCAACCCAATTTCTGAATGTGGGACCTATCCCCATCTTAGTTAGAGTCTCTTGAAGATAGCCCCATTCTATGGAGTTGAAAGCTTTTCTGAAATCCACTGCTAGGACCATGGATGGGGATAAAGATGCCCATGAATATAGTATGAGCAATATTAGGACCTGAGGTGGTCAGAAATTAGGTGACCTTTTATGACCCCTACTTGAGACAGATGAATCAGGCCTAGCACAACAGTTTCCAGCCAGTTAGAAAGGATTTTCACCAGCATTTTGGTGTCGACATTGAAAAGGGATATAGGGCAGTAGCTGCCCAGTAGACATTGGTCTTTGTCCATTTTGGGAAATATCATAATGACTGCCTCTCTCATAGACTGAGGCAAGATACATTGTATAAAGGCAGTTTGGAACACCCACTGCAGGTGTGTTATGTCCTTGCCAAAAGCTTGATAAAAATCTATAGGAAAGACATCAGCGCCAGGAGCCTTGTGGGGGTTCATGGCTCATATTGCTTCCAAAATCTTGGCCTGTGTGATTGGAGCTTTTAGCATGAGAGTTTACCATGGGGTGATCCTGGGAATTGGCAAGGTGTCCAGAAAGGATCTGATGTCATCCATCTTAGGTGGGTTAGGGGAGGCATATAGGGATTTACAGAATTGCTATGTGATATTGTTTATACCATTTGGGGTATTAACAAAGTGGCTCATTGGGTTTTGAAGCCCCTTTATTGTTCTGCCCATTTGCCTGTGTTTCAGCCTGTAGGCAAGCAGGTTCCCTGACCTCTCCCCTCCTTCCCAGAAGAAATGTTGGCATCTCCTGATAGCCAGTTCTGCTTTCCTATTTAGGAGGTCATCAAACTTGGTACATGAACTGATGAGTTGACCAACTAGTTGAGTGGGGGGTTTGGGAGATGCCTCTTTGTACTGCTTCTCCAACTCTTTTAATTCAGCTTCTAGCTGGATCTGTTCCTCCTCTCTGGTCCTCGACCTGTTGGTGCGTATGACCTGATACAGGCCATTATGTGGCCTTAAAGGCTTCCCTTAACATGTGATTAGTTATTCCCCCTTCATATCATTAAGTTCACAGTAATGCTGAGCTTCTTTTTTGAGCCATGGTGTAAAGGAGGGGTCCTCTAACAGGAGAGGATATAGCCTCCAAGATATAGATCTTTCTTGAGGTGGGCCCCGAAGCAACCTAATTTCCAAAGGAGTGTGATCCCATATTATGCTGATCAGGTGTACAATATGTTGGCCACAGTAACCTGTGGTTAAGGGAGTAGGATATAAGTCAAAGGTCTATACTGCTCGATAAGTCATGGGTTGCAGAAAAGCAGGAATAGTTTCTCACCCTGAAGTGTTGCACCCACAATGCATCCATCAACTGATGTTACCATCAGATCCTCTAGAGCTCTGAGGGCTGTGATGTAGGGCTTCACCTTCCCTGCACTTCTATCTATTCCTGCATTTAGTGACAAATTAAAGTCCACCCCTAATAATAGAGACATTTGGGAAGCACTGAGGTCTAGAATGTTTTAACTCAACAGATGAAAAAAGGCTGGGTCATCACAGTTCAGGCTGTATATGTTAGCTAACAGTAACAGTCCAAGTGGAGTATCTACTACCCTGCTCCACCATGTGTCTCCCAGGGTTCCCTTTTATTTTTTTCAATTACTTGAAAGAATGATGGGGAAGTATGAAAAAAACAGAAGTAGAACACAATTCAACAGATGCTTCTACTCAACCCCAATTAAATCCTATCAGATTTCAAAATGTTTTCCAAATCTTTTATTTTCTCATCTTGGCTCTTGTTTTTAATTGTAACGTTTCAGAACTATTATGTTCCTTCATCAGACAAAATAGAAAATTCAAAATTACTTCCTTAAATATTGTTCTGTAAATAAAATATAATACAGACATCTCTTAGCCTTAGTGTCTTATGCATTAATGCATTGTTTCAAAAAATATAGATTCTTTCAAAAAATATCCTTATGATTAATAAATAAAACCAGGGTGAACAAACCTGTATTCCTAAAAGTTACACAAAAAATGTTTTATCTGTTGGTGTCCTGTCGAAGCTGGGGGGGGATGGTTGAACCATTCATTTTACCCCACCTAAAAATAGATGACATGTAAATGTAATCTGTATTCATTTAAAAAAATGTTTTCTCATATTTGTATCTCAGTAGGGTATTTCCAAGTTCTTATATTTACCTTCAAAACAGAAGGAATTAATTCCATTCAAAAATGATTCCACTATAAGTCCAAAGCTTCTCTTTTAGTCCTACAGAGAAAGTGTGAGCCATTTACTACATGTACTTCTGAACATGTTGAAATATGAGTTCTCAACAGTACCTCTTAAAAATCGGGTTATTTCAAAGCAAAGAATGTTACCTTATTAAGATGCTTCCCTTTAAATTAATTCTCATTTCTCGAGGGACTTATGATTAAATCTATCACAAAATAAACACGCAGACTCGGACGACTGGACTCCAGCTTGCTAAACCTGCAGATCCTTCTTTCTGAAGGGACAGAAGGGACCAGGCCGCAAGGTGAGCACGCAAGTGAGTGTTGTCGTTATGTGGTGACGTCAAACTGGGAAGCCCGGCAGTGGCTGAGCCAGGTTTGGGAGTATTTGGGAGCCGGAGGGGCCATTCAGTCAATCATGGGCTCCACAATGGGCACTAAACAGTGAATAAAGATGGTGGTGGGGCACCACTACTCACACCGGGGCAGCCAGGAGGAGTGACCAGCCCCCCAGCCCCCCCAGCTCTGCCACTGCAGCCCAGTCACTTTGGAAACCACCCAAAACAACCTGTTTCCTTAACTCATTGCCGCCACAGGCTCACTCTGAGATTACACCACTTGTCTCCTGCATCTCCTGTATACTTTTAACTGTGAATCTTGGGCCTTTCTAAGCAAAACCAAGCCATAGTCAGCATGTTGCAAACAAATGCTAATAGCTCAATAACCATACATGCTAGACACAAAGTATGAGTGGTAGAGTTATTCGGCATAAAATTGCCTTTCCAATGGTAGTATGCATGTAATAATAAGTAATTTAGTTTTTTTCTATGCTGGTCGAAACAGCAAAAAAATGATTTTTTTCACTAAAAAAAGGCAACATAAGCCATTTTTATTGGAAAATATGTCAAATATCAACACCACATTAAGCATACAGAGATTAGATGGTGTTTTAATATTATGTTTGTTAAAAAAAAGATATTTTTGCTATGAAACATAATTTTTCCCCATTTTAGTCAAGGTGCTTTGGTGAGATTTGAGGGATGAATCTCAACCACACACACCCCATATCATAAACAAATGCATATAACTCCAAAAGTCTGCATGATACACACAAAGTATCAGCATGAAAGTTGATCAGCACATAATTGCCTTTCCAATGGTGCTATGCAATCAATTGTAAGCAACACGGTTTTTGTTTTATACCTGCTGAAGTGGCAAAAAAGTGCATTTTATTCAAGCTGCTTAGGTAAGTCTTGATGGAAAAAATGTCAGCCATACACATCGTACCATAAACAAATGCGAATAGCTCCTAAAGTATACATGATACACACAAAATATCCATGTCAAAGTTGATCAGCCTGGACCCACACCGTCGACCCGGGTTCAGGAATGGACTCAGATTGCTGGGGTCTGGCAGGGGTGGGAGAAGATTCAGCATCCATAGGGACTGCTCTTCTCTCCTGGGGGTGGGTTGGGGAGTCGTCGGTCGGCAGCGGCCTCTGGTGGAGACCAAGAAGGAGGGATGTACATAGAAAAGTGTGAAAAACGCTCCATGTCACACCGGATGATGGCTGCCTGGCTCTCTGAGCCCGTCAATGCCTTCGCAGCCTTCCGCCTCAGCAGCATCTCCCTGGGCCAAGTTGATGTGCTGGTCTGCTTCCCCCTGGCTGTTGCTTTCCTCCCTCAGAGGAGGGGGACCCATCCGCCGAAGGAATACACTGGGTTACCTGGGGAGATGGCTGTCATGTGAGAGTGGAGGCTCTGGGGACAGGACGGGTCGGTAGAAGCCTTGGTTCGCCAGAAGGAGAGGCTGGCATGGATGCAAGTAGAGGAGAAAAGAAATAAAAAAAAAATAATAAGTTGATCAGCACAAAATTGCCTTTCCAACGGTGCTATGTAATCAATTGTAATCAATAAAGTTTTTTTTTTTTATACCTGCTGAAGTGGCAAAAAGTGCATTTTATTCAAGCTACTTAGGTAACTCTTGACAGACAACTGTCAGGCACACACATGCACACACTCTCATGCACGCACCACTGCAAACAAATGTGCATAACTTTTAATTTATATGCGAAAGACAAAGTATCAGCAGGTAACTTCTTCAGCACAAATAACCTTGGTAATGGGTCCAAGCATTCGGTTATCATCAATATTTTTTTTCTACTACCTGAAAGACAACAAGTTCAGTTTTCTGAAACTAAAAGCAGTTATTACACAATAGGAGTGAACGAAAAAAGTATTCTCACTGCAGTATCAAAACTCCAGATGTCACAATGTCTCCAGATATCTCCACATATCACAGTCTAATTCTCCATATAATACTGATTACTACAAACAAACAAAACCCAGCACAAAACAGTCCTATTGCATAAAAGCACTGTAAAGGCCAGGTGTATGATACAGACTAGATCTGATCTCGTGGCAAGTGAACTCAGGCAACTCACGTAACCATTGTTCATGGCATCGCTAAGCTCCATCATTTGTTCATAATATTTCACCAGCTCACTTAACAATCATTCAGATATATTTAGCATCACACCCCTAGCCATCATGTACCCCTTTAGTCCTTTGGGACAAATGACCAATCTTTCATGTCTTTTTATCACACCAACATATGCAATGACATTTAACACAGGGTAGTCCCAAATATCAGAAGGTGCACAGCAGCACACTCTTTCATACACCCACATGTAAGAATGAGTATAAGGGTTTGACATCACAACACATACAAGCATGTGCACGGCGGCACCCATGGTTTCAGCACAATGCCCACAAGTTGCAACACAGAAAACAGAATGTCAACAAATGTCATAAATGTCCATAAAATTCTTGCAATTACCACAATTACATTTTTCTTAGCTTTTTACATGGCGTCCTATGATGATGTCATTGCACTGAAGCGATTTCAACGTCCTTACCTGGTGTCGTTCCAACCTCTCCTCTGTTGTCTGTCATCCTTCTGTAAATAAAGTAGTTCCATCCTCTCCACTGTTGTCCGTGGCATTTTTATAAAAAGAAAAAGAAAACAAAAGGTCCTACATCTACTCTGCTGTCTTTGGCATCCTGTTATGAAAAATTAAAAAATTAGTTCCAACCGATTGTCTGTAGTCTGTGTCAGATATTTGCCTTTACAAAGTCCTCCAGTTGTGTTCCTGTAGTCCTCCATGGCAAATTTGTCATCTTCTGTGGTCCTCTGCTGTTCACTCGTTGTGTTTATGTCAACTACCACCTTCACATAGTTGCGGGACCACCACCTCTGCATGTCTCTCCACTCCATACACTGCAGCAGCTATAGCTGAAGGTGATACTCCATTTTGCATGTCTTCATATTTTATTCCATTCTTCTTTCTTCCCCGGGTAGGGTAGAACTTAGCTTCAACCAAACAGTTGATGCCATGTACAATGTGCAGTGCAAAGGACAGCATGAAACACAGAACAGCCAATGTGGCAGCCAAATGAAAATAAATAATACTGAGCTAAAACCTTCACTCCACGTAAAATTATACTGAAAGAGGTACTGGAGACAAAAACAGGAACACTGGCATAGTCACTTGTCGCTTTTTTTGTATTCCTTTTTCTGATACTTTAAGTCATAATAATACATAGTCTGCCAACTGTCACATCAACCCCTATGGCACCACACCACCACATCATCATTGCGATCGCTCAATGAAAACGCTGTCAGTACACTAAGAGATGATGTGGTGGGTGGCCATTACAGATACGTCCGCAGTCAGGCAGAGAGCTGCTATGCTCATCACACATAATGGCAGGTGACAGCAATTCCGGACAGACCAAAAGGAAAAGAAACTACTTCAGTTATAACAAGGTGATGGCTGACTCCCAAAGTAATACAAGTTTCAGCCCTCCATTAGCACTTTCAGTTGGCCCCCTTGGTCTGGTGAGTGAAATAAGCCTCACACTCATCTGCTGTGTGAAGCCACACTCGCAACTCTTTCTGAACACCCCCACTTTTCTCTCACTACCCGGGCACTCCAAAGTAACATTTCCAACACCTTTCCCTTTACTTTCACTCACCAGACCTCTTTAAGCTCAGTATTTTGCATTTTCATTTGGCACAGCCCATTCAATGACTGGCATGTCACTGCACTGCATCTGAAACACCATCGGTCTTAACCTTGTTTAACCAACAATGTGTGGCAATCTGTTTAATGCCTATGACACCGTATCCGACATTCAGTGTCACACAACGCACCAAGCTCTATGGTCTCTCACAAACTCTCAGTCTCTGTTCTCTCATTCTCAGTCTCTCTTAATTTCCAGTCTCTCTCTCTCTCACACTCTCAATCGCTGGTCTCTCTCGATCGCCAGTCTCTCTAGGTAGCTGGTCTCTCTCAGTAGCTGGTCTCTCTCGAACTCTCTCATGCACTCTCAATCACCGGTCTCTCTTGAACTCTCTCGGTCACTGGTCTCTCTCTCTCGGTTGCCGGTCTCTCTCAATCGCCAGTCTCTCTTGATCACTGGTCTCTCTCGGTCACCGGTCTCTCTCGGTCACCAGTCTCTCTTGAACTCTCTTGCGCACTCTCAATAGCCGGTCTCTCTCGAACTCTCAATTGCCGGTCTCTCTCGGTCGCCACTCTCTCTCTCTCTCTCTCTCTCTCTCTCTCTCTCGGTCACCGGTCTCTCTTTCGGTCACTGGTCTCTCTCTCTCTCTCTCTCTCGGTCCCAGTCTCTCTTGAACTCTCTCGTGCACTCTCAATAGCCGATCTCTCTCGTGCACTCTCAATAGCTGGTCCCTCGAACTCTCTGACGCACTCTCAATAGCCGGTTTCTCTCGAACTCTCAATCGCCGGTCTCTCTCAGTCACTGGTCTCTCTCTCTCTTTCAGTCACCAGTCTCTCTCTCTCTCTCTCTCTCTCTCTCGGTCGCTGGTCTCTCTCTCTCTCTCAGTCACCGGTCTCTCTCTCAGTCGCCGGTCTCTCTCTCTCTCTCTTTCAGTCACCGGTCTCTCTCTCTCTCTCTCTCTCTCTCAGTCACCATTCTCTCTCTCTCTCTCTCAGTCGCCAGTCTCTCTCTCGACCTCTCTCGAACTCTCTTGCGCACTCTCAATAGCCAGTCTCTCTCGCGCACTGTCAATAGCTGGTCTATCAAACTCTCTGGCACACTCTCAATAGCCGGTCTCTCTCGAACTCTCAATCGCCAGTCTCTCTCAGTTGCCGGTCTCTCTCTCTCTCTCTCTCTCTCTCTCAGTCGCCGGTCTCTCTCTCGACCTCTCTCGAACTCTCTTACGCACTCTCAATAGCCAGTATCTCTCGCACACTCTCAATAGCCGGTCTCTCTCGAACTCTCAATCGCCAGTCTCTCTCACTTGACAGTCTCTCTCTCTCTCTCTCTTTCTCTCTCTCTTGGTAGCCGGTCTCTCTCTATCTCTCTTTCTCGGTCACTGGTTTCTCTCTGTCGGTTGCTGGTCTCTCTCTCTCTCTCTCATTCACCGGTCTCTCTCTCGCTTTCTCTCGGTCGCCGGTATCTCTCTTGAACTCTCTTAAACTCTCTTGCACACTCTCGATAGCCGATCTCTCTCGAGCTCTCTCGCACACTCTCAATAGCCAGTCTCTCTTGAACTCTCTCGCACACTCGCAATAGCCGGTCTCTCTTGAACTGTCTCATGCTCTCTCGATCGCCAGTCTCTCTCGATCGCTGGTCTCTCTCCATCACCGATCTCTCTCAAATTCTCAATCGCCGGTCTCTCTTGCAAACTCCTCCTGGTACCATTGTCTGCTTTCCCTGCAGCTCCTCATCATGTACACTCAGAGAAGCTGCAGAGAGACTATTAGGGGCAAGTCTTTTGTGTCGCTAGTGTAAGCCTCGTTATCTGTAGTTGTGATACTCTGGAAAGCAATCAACACAGAGGTGTACATTGCACGTGCGGCATGTATATGATGGTTCAACGCGTTTCTTTTTCAGTGCACAATTTTTGCACCTACCCTTCTTCCCTTTCACCGGGTAGTGTAGTCCAGCAGAAGTAGGATCCTGCTCAATTACAGCAACTGGGGCACTTTGTCTCCTATTGGTGTACCCTTCCAGCAGATGCTCCGAGAGGGTAATATGAAAATTTAGCTGCCTGTGCTTGTTCATCCTCCCGGTCTTGGATTGTTGAACATGATGTGCACTCTCTCAAAACAAAGTAAAAGCATTTGCCAATGCCATGTCCCACAAAAACCAGAAAAGATATATCCACCACTTCTTAGATTTTCTGCTACTGTGGTACTGGCCCCAAACTGGTCAGTGACATCCATGCCATTCATGTGCATGTTATACTGCTTCAGCACTTCAGGACTGGGAACAGACACTTCAGTGCCAGTTCTTTGTCAGCTGGTCACAGATGTTGCTGGTAAGGTCGAGTCATGATGAGTTGAGAGAAGGAAAACAGGATTGTTGTCTTTCCAAGCTGTGGCGATGAGTGATCCATTCTGTAGCTGTTCACAATGACCACACACTTTCGTCTTCATTGATACTTTGTTAAGTTCTGCAGGCCATCCAACCCTGTTGGTATGTATTGTGCCACATGCATACAAGCCAACATTCAAAAGTTCTTTTGCCAGGTGAACCGATGTGAAAAAATGATCATAATACACATGGTGTCTTTTGCCACGCAGATCTTTAGTCAGGTCTGTCACCAACCTCTCTCCAAGGCCCACTTCCACAGTGCCAGCAACCTTTCCGGTGTAGACTTGGAAGTCTGACAGATAACCATTGTGAAGATCTGCAAGAACCCACACCTTTATTCCACACCATTGTGGCTTGCTTCGCATGTACTGCTCGAATGAGAGCTGTCCTCTGAATCCTACCATGGTCTCATCGATTGACACTTCTCAGTGTAGGTGGTACTCCATCTTGCAGGCCATCCAAACTCACTCCAGGATGGGACGCGCACATGATGAAGTTAGTCATGATTTTCCAATCCTCTGGGTGGATTTAGTGTGCTATCGTTGGCATGTAGATACTGTGTAATCTTCTCATAACACTCATGGGTCATTACCTTTGAAATCGGATAATGTCCATAGAGATGGTGATTCCCCCAGTACATACAGTAGTGTGGCGCCTTCATAATAGACATGTATAGCCATATTCCAAAAAAAATTTTATGTCACACACCATCACCAGAGTCCATTGGAGGTCCACTTTATTTGCTTCTGCCTGCTTACAGGCACTGTACTGGTTTGTCTCCTCAGCTATCAGTTCGTAGAGTATCGGTGGAAATGTAAGGTTCATGAAATCCATGGGAGTCTTCTCTGCACCCATCACTGTGGCTGGACCCACAGCTCCTTGAAGTCTTCAACATGCACTGGCTGTAGCAGATGTGTCCAACCATCATTGCGAACTGCATCCAGATGTGTTGAAGTTGCTTATGTTGTTCAGCAGCATCCACTTCAACAGGGCTACATGCACGCTGCAGTCTAGCCAAAGGGAGATCATATTCACTGTCCGTGTAGTTGCTCTGCCGCTGTAGCTTGGCTAGTGGAACATCATCCTCTTCGCTCTCCGAGAAGTGCCTCTGTGGAGTGCAACATGGCCAGGGGCAGATCATCTTCTTCATTGAATTCACTATCTGGTGTAATCAAAGGCTTCATGTGCATCAAATCCACCTGGTTGTTGGAATCATCAGAACTGCCAAAACTCTGAAAGTCCTCTGCCTTGTTGTCACTAGCGCTATCAAACGAGCACAGCAGGTCGTTGTTGTAGACATTCTCCATATTCTCCAGGTTGATTGCTCTGCACTCTTTACAATGTTCTGAGACTGTCTTGGGATGGTCTCCCTGGAGGTTATAACGATCTCGAGGTTCTAACGATCTCTGGCAGTTGTAACAATCTCTGGCAGTTCTAACGATCTCTGAAGTGTTTTTGCACAGTCTGTACAATAGAAAAATAAAGCCATATCTTTGCACTGTGAGCCACACAAACTTGCTGCATCCCACATCAGTTCTGCCTACAATGCTCCATTACCCTGTATAATAAAAGACAAACTGCAGGGTGTTTTACAGTTTGGGGTAGTGGCCCCACAAGCCATGGAATCCATTTTATGTAATGTTGCTGAGTGTTTGAAGGTGGAGGTCAGGACACTCACACCAGGGAATCCATTCTGTGCAATGGATTCCCTGGTGTCAGGGACCTCCCTCCAATCAGCAAACACACAGCGCCATCACAAGAAAAGGATTCCCAGGTGTCTGGGTTCTCCCACCACAGTGTAAAACCCCCATCACCATGCCACAAAATGGTTTTCTGGTATACAGTGGTTCTCCACACTCTCCATTACTGGGCACAATAAAAGACAATCCTTCCCTGGTGTTCAGTATTCCCACCCACACCACCCAATGCCCGGTAGCAACACAAAGTGGCATTCAGTTTATATCACATCTCTATTGTAAACAGCTAGCCGAGGTCGGAGGCCAAGAGACTCCAGGGAATCCATTTTGTGTAAAGGTACCAGGTGTTTGAAGGTGGGATGGAGGACCCTGACAGCATGGCAACTATTGTGCATGCTGGCGTTTGATCTCGGAGGGACTAGCATCACCCAGATATCAGGTACTGCTCTTTGTTGGATGGTGCTGGGCCTTGCGTAACCTGCCACCATCCCACAAAAAGCAGTGCCTGTTGTCTGGGTGCCCCCTCCTCTAAAATCCGACACCAGCTCACAAAATGGTTGCAGTGCTGTCAGGCTCCTCCATCCAACCTTCAAACATACAACACCATCCCACAAAATGGATTCCCTGGTGGTCTGTGGTCTCCACACCCTACGGTATCCACCAACAAATCAGACAGCATTCTCAACAGTGTTCAGTGGTCCCTCCCCCCAGCCCCCAATGCCCAGCAGCAACACAAAATGGCATTTGGTTTATATTTACATCTCTATTGTAAACAGCTAGCTGCAGGTCTGAGACCACGAGACTCCAGAAAATCCATTTTCTGTAAAGGTGTCTGGTGTTTGAAGGTGGGGTGGAGGACCCGGACAGCATGGCAATCATTGTGCATGCTGGCTTCGTACCTTGGAGGGAGTAGGGTCACCCAGACAACAGGTACTGCACTTTGTTGGATGGTGCTAGGCCTTGCATCACCCGCCACAATCCCACAAACAGCAATGCCTGTTGTCTGGGTCCCCCCCTCTGAAATCTGACACCAGCACACAAAATGGTTGCCATGCTGTCAGGGTCCTCCTTCCAACCTTCAAACATATGACACCATCCCACAAAATGGATTCCCTGGTGGCCTGTGGTCTCCGCACCCTACACACCCTACGGTATCCACCAATAAATCAGACAGCATTCTCAATGGTGTTCAGTGGTCCCTCCCACTACCCACCAATGCCCGGCAGCAACACAAAATGGCTAGCCACAGGTCAGAGACCATGAGACTACAGGGACTCCATTTTGCATGCTGGTGTCAGAGGGTCACCAAGACAACAAGTACTGCTCTTTGTTGAATGGTGCTGGGCCTTGTGTCACCCGCCACCATCCCCCAAACAGCAATGCCTGTTGTCTGGGGGCTCCCACCAACTTTGGTGTCAGGGTCCTGCTTCCAACCAAGAAACACACGGCACCATCCCACAAAAAGGATTACACAATAAAAGAAAAATCTTCCTTGGTGTTCTCCCCCCTCCACCCTCTGAGACATTGCCCCCTTTCCCCTTGACCTTCTTCAAATTGCAACCACATGCAATTCAAAACAAACACCTGTCCAAAGGGAAGGACACACATGGGCAGTAAATGACTCTTACCTGCAGACAACATCCATACCAGGAGATCAAGGATAGCAACTGCTGAATAATCCCCATTTTCTTTAGCTAAAAAGTAGTTTGACTGGGAGCCTCTTATCTTCAGTACAAAATACACTAGGCAGGCAGAAAATATGTAGCTCCCCGTTTTCCTCCTGTAGCTTAAATGACTTTCAGGAGAAAAAAAAACAGGCAAAAATAATGGGGACTTCTAAAACATACAATACATACTATATGCAGGGAGTTTGCGACGTCCTTTCCGACAGCAATAAACGTCACCAATATGTTGGTAGTCCACTTCTTTTGCCAAAAATACTATAAACATGCAGAGTTTACAACGAAAAATAACAGGGAGCCAAGACTGTGAGCCACAGCTCTCCGGATGAAAAAACAAATAAAATACTTTACTGGTGTTCTCAGGGTACTGGCGTTCTCGGGCTACTGGTCATGCCATAATGCCACAAAGTCACCAGCCACACAAAACGCTCACCGATAGGCCCAGAAAAAGCATGAAGAGGCATTAACTAAATAAAATAAACAGGGAGTGAGCCTGGATTGAGAGTTGATGTGACCGAGAAGCTGTACTTCCGGTTTTCAAGCTTCTCGTGGATGCGGCTCTGAGAAAATAAACACAATATAGGAAAAAATTCTATAACACTGCACAGCAAGTCAATAAACTGTAGAAAAACATCACAAACCTAAACTGTGACTGTGTAATAACTGGCATTCTGCAGTTCTGCAACACAGTGATTCAAAGCCCAACTCCTGCACTACCGCAATGCTAAAAGCAAAGTGAGGACGCCAGCACTACAAACAGGGTTTTCTTGGGATTTTCAAAAGGAACCCCTACACTTGCCAGCCAATCCCGAGAGACTTAACATGTGGAGCATCACCCAGAGAGGGTTAATAAGCCCTATCTGGATTGGTTGGCAAGTAATATTAAAATATTTTACTGACGACTCCAGACATCGCAAGGGAACATAGGGACTGTACAGCTGACATCTGTATTTGTCCTCGGATACACTAGTTAATTGTTCTGCCAACTCCAGGCGGTGGCTAGGACACAATGAGTTAATGCTTACTAGCCTGTTTCAATAAAACTGGTAACAGTCTTAACCTGATTATGATTTCTCTTTATAAACAAAAGTTTTTTTCGCAATAAGTAGGAAAAAAGAGCAGAAAGGAGGAAAAAGTAAGATTTATATAGTTAGGTCACGGGGGGTTTTTAAGAGAAATGTAAGTGAGACATCTCAAAACTATAATAAAGAAAAAGTTCAGATCTATGTAGGAGGACCTGTAACATAATCAAGAAATTCATATTTGGCAATAGATGGAATTAGAAAAGGTCCCAAACACTAGAGCTTATATCAGTCTGAATTAACCTGCATAAGATTCCACCTTGAGGTTTTTCTTAGTGGGGGCTACATTGTGGGCTTCCTCTCCCATCCAATCACGGTTAAGTTTAGCAGCCTCTTGTGTGGTTAATTTGGTCTCCTGCAGAAATGCTATATGAGGCTTCAGTATTTTTTTTTTTATAACACTATTTCTGCCTCCTCCGTGTGGAGCGGTCCCAGCAACCGCTGGCCAACAGCACCCGTACTCCCGGACCAGATCTGGTGTGTGAATTTATATGACCAATCTACACAGGCCATCCATCATACAGGATCCTCCTCCCCCTAGGAACCTGTTGCCTGACATCTGGTGACCACACCCCCCGTGTCTGGGGATGCAGGGCCCGGCCATTAGCCTCCACGGTCGTCCCACAATTTTCTGCAATTTTCTGTCCCTGTGGGAGCTGGATGTACAATGGCATCAGATGCACCTTGGTGCAGATTCCTGCCATGCTCCCCCTCTTTTTATGCATGCAGCTTGCAGTGCACCCAGTCTCCGTTAGATGCCTCTGCAGCACGGTGCATATCTATCACCCACCCCAGAAGAAGGAAAGCAGTCATGAGACACTCAGTCCTTCCTCTCCCCTACCAGCCCCCGGCAACCCAAGACTGTTCCTGAACCCCGGTCACCGGCATGGAGTGAGGTGTGGCGTCCAGCGCCTCAACCTTTAGCGCCACCGGGCCAGCAAGGCTTAAGTATTTTGAAAGGAGTCTAAGCATTTTTTCTCTTAACTGGTGAGTTTAGATCACTTACATTCTAACTAATTCAATTTAAATCCATATCTAGTAAATGAAGTTATTCCTTGGAATGATACATGTGTTGTGATATCCCCAGAATATTCCCCAAAAGACACCTCCTATACACCCCTCCAGCAGAGAAACGATATGAAATCAAAAGAGCAATAATACAGAGAAAAGTTAGACTCAAGCAGTAGTAGAACAGGTAGAAAACAGGTCCAACTCATAAGATTAGAACAGCCCTTTCCCTTCCGTCTCATTCTAAATGGCAAAAAGGCTGCATTTAACACTGGAATAGATGATTCCAAGGTATCAGCAACCCACACCAGGTGTAGTCTATACATCACTTCATAGGTTGAACCACCCCCAGGTACTTCAAGTTAGCTGCAGTCTGTAGCAATAGCAATTACTGGCTGAAAGGAAGTGAAGTAATGGATTGAATTGTCAACCCTAAACCCCTCACCCTGACACTCACTAAACATCCAGCCTACAATAACTATGATCATGTATCTTCTAGGCTTGACTAGAGTCTGTGTGGCTGGCTGTTTGTGTTTGTCTCTGTCAGTAGTTTAGTTTTTGTGGTTTTTCATGCGTTTCTGCTTGGAGGAACTGAAACATTCTTGGACATAACATCTATGAACATTTCCTGGACTAAGAAACTGCAAAGCATCACCAGCAGGTATTGGCATTCTCATCATAAATCAACCTTTTTGGAAGCCATCAAAAGCAAAAATAAGGTCAATAATTATGTTATACAAGCTCTGAGTTGTGAAGTGCTGCATTAATTCCACATTTCCGTCTGACTTGTTCTTAAAGGGTGTGTGCTTGTCTTTGAGGTCTATTCCCAACCATTTTGGAGAACAAAGGGAAGATATTAACAAATGATTTTTACATCCTGCATATGCCCCAGGCCAATGTTCATCACCTTAGGGAATTTAACACAGTCTGGGTCTTTGATCTACAGTAACAACAGTTTTCTCATCCCCAGTAGCTGACCATAAGTCACTCCAGAACACTCACCCTTGCTAGAGTAAACATTTGCAGTCTCCTGCCAAAACTTGATGTCCTGCAAATATTTGTAAATCAGCACAAGCCAGACATCCTTGCAGTTGTTGAAACCTGGCTCTTACCTAAAATCTTAGACATGGCTATTACCCTGCCAAGGTACAACATTTTCCAACTTTACAGAATCGCTAAAAGAGGTGGTGGCTGCACCTTATATCTCTAAGACTCTCTCCAAGGTCACTGTCTAAAAACACCCGTCTCTGACTCATCCTTCCAGATTCTCACTGTCAGAGTTCTACTAGGGGCCAACAATAAAGCCCTGTCAATTGCCGCAGTTAACACCCCCCCTAAAGAACAAGGAAAAGGCCTCAACTCAGTCCTTGACCTCATCCGATCCCAACCACCTGACTCTGAGACAGTCCTCATGGGTGACTTCAATATCAACTGGCTTGCTCCAGAATCAGTGGGCTTCATAGATGCCATCTCCTCAGCAACCCTTGCTCAACTGGTTGCCTCCCCCACTAGGCAAAATTACAAAACAGGCAAATGTATTCTCCTGGATTGGATATTGATCAGTCACCCATCCCGCATCTCAAACGTCTCTGTCCTTCCTGACACTCTAAACAACCATTCCCCTGTAATCTGTGTCTGGACAAATTAATTTACAATGCCCCCCCAAAATTAATCAACAGCAGAGTCCTTCCACATGGGCAGTTGAAACCCCTAAAATCCTGCCAAAGACTGCAAGATTGGTCCCCAGTCTTCCACGCTCTGGATGTCTACACTGCCCATGACCTCTTCATCAAAACCTTTAATGCTGCCTGTGACTCTCATATCCATTTCAAAAAGTGGAAAGTCAAAGGCCTATGCAACCCCTGGCTTTCCTTTGAACTACTAGCACAACTAAAATCCAGGGACCATCTCTGGGTATGGGCTCAAGAAACTGGAAAGCAAATCGACATACAGAATTATAAACAAGCTCATAATAACTGCACAAAATTAGTCTGCTAGCAGAAAAGTACCTACTATAAGGATGCCCTGACAAACTCTTGGGCAAAGGGAATTCATTTTGGAACAATATTAAAGAAATTACAGGAAAGCAGCAAAAAACTTCACCCACTATGCTGGTTGTAGATGGGTGTCACAACGCTGGACCCAACTAACATAGCAAATTCATTCAACTCAGCTTTCATTGACCTCGGCTCTGTTCTTCCACCGGACTATTTCAACGTAGCCGAACCCCAAACTCTCCCCTCAAGTCCCACCCTCTCTCCAAACCGGCCTCCATCCTACTTCAAATCAGTCAAACCGTATGAAGCTTGCACTACATCAGTAAAGCTATTGCTAGGTCCAGGTCAAGTGTGGACTCCCTTGACCTCAGGCTGCTTGCACTCACCCTCGACGAGGTGCTCCTAACATTAACAAAAATCTTCAACCTCTCCCTTTCTCTCTCTCTCAACCAGTTCCCTGACAGTTGGAAATCCACCTCTGTCACACTGGTCCTCAAGAGTGGGGACAGGGCCCTCCTGGTGAACTATCGTCCCATCTCCATACTTCCCCCTCTCTCCAAGGCCATAGAGCATATAGTATTGGACCAGCTTATGGAGTACCTTGATAAATATGATGTCCTGTGTGCTCAACAGCATGGCTTTAGAAAAGGTTACATTACCACCTCAGCCCTCCTTGAATCCACTGGTGCAATCCATAGTTCCTTGGACAATAGCCTTCTTACAGGGGCGGTCTTTATTGATCTGATGAAGGCATTCAGTATCATCCATCATCATCTACTACTCTCTCAGCTGCTAAATACCAGACTGTCTCCTGAATCTACATCCTGGTTTAAAAGCTACCTGGAAAACCGCTCACGAAGAATGAAAATAGCTGACTTTCTCTCTGATGCCAGACCAGTGCACTCTGGAGTGCCACAATGGTCATTCCTTGGGCCTCTTCTCTTCAGCATCTTCCTAAATGGTCTTCCACAATCCTGTCTGGAGCAACTCCTCCTATAAGCTGATGATGCTGTCATCCACTCCACCTATAAGGACCCCCCCACCTTCTGCAAAGCAAACTACAGCATGGCTTCTCTTCAGTTGAAAACTGGTTCAGTAAAAACAAACTTGTCTTCAACATAGAAACATAGAATTTGATGGCAAATAAGGACTGCTTGGCCCACTTAGTCTGCCCATTTCCCTACCTAACAGATAAGCTGCAGATCCTAGTTAACCAACAGCTCACTTCCTCCTGCACTCCACTATAACTGCCTTATGTCTGCCCCATGCATTCTTGAATTCCCCCACTGTTTTTGACTCTATGACCTCCTTAGGAAGGCTGTTCCATGCATCTACAACCCTCTCTATGAAGAAATACTTCCTCACATTACCTCTGAGCCATCCCCCCTCTATCTTCAAATTGTGCCCCCTTGTTCTTGCTCATCTCTTTTTCTGAAAGATGCTACCCTCTTGGACTTTGTTGATTCCCTTGAGGTATTTGAAAGTTTATATCATGTACCCCCTCTCCCTCCTTTCCTTGAGGTTATACATCTTAAGCTCCTTCAGTCTTTCTTCATATGTCTTCTGGTGCAGATCCTGAACCATTTTGATTGCCCTCCTCTGGATAGCCTCCACCCTGTCTATGTCTTTGCGGAGATGGTGTCTCCAGAACTGTACACAGTACTCCAGATGTGGTCTTACCAACTGTCTGTACTGAGGGTCAACAACTTCCTGTTTTCTACTGGTGATGCCTGTCCCTATGCATTCCAGTATCCCCCCAGCCCTCCTTACTGCCTTCTCATATTGCTGGCCCACCTTTAGGTTGTCTGATATGACTACCCCCAGGTCCCTTTCCATTTTTGTTGTTGTCAGTATCTCCCCCCCCCATTGTGTACTCTTCCCTTGGAATTTTGTTTCTCAGGTGCATTACTTTGCACTTCTTTGCATTGAATCTAAGCTGCCATACATTTGACCATTCCTCCAACCTTGCCAAGTCCCTTTTCATGCTTTCCACCCCACCTTGCATATCAACCCTGTTGCAGATCTTTGTGTCATCTGCAAAGAGACATACTTTCCCTTCTAGTCCCTCTGTAATGTCACTTATAAAGACATTAAAAAGGACCAACCCCAGTACTGAACCCTTTGGTACCCCACTAGTAACCCTCCTTTCTTCACTGTGGACTCCATTTAGTATTACCCACTGTGTACTGTTGTCCAGCCAGTGTTTTACCCAGGGACCCACTCCCAGGCTGGCTAATTTGTTTATTAATCTTTTGTGCAGGACTGTGTCAAATGCCTTGCTAAAGTCTAGGTAGGCCATGTCCACAGCCCCTCCCTGGTCTACTACTTTGGTCACCCAGTCAAAGAAATCAACTAGATTTGTCTGACATGACCTTTCTGCTGTGAATCCATGCTGCCTTGGGTCCTGTGCCCCACTGGCCTCTAGGTACTCAACAATTCTTTCCTTCAGCAGTGATTCTATAATTTTCCCTACACTGAGGTCAAACTGACAGGTCTGTAGTTTCCTGCCTCTGTCTTTCTCCCACTTTTGTGAAGGGGAATCACATCCGCCCTCCTCCAGTCCTTAGGTACCACACCATCCTCCCATAATTTATTAAAAAGGGTAGTCAGTGGCGTTACTAGTTCTTCCCTTAGTTCTTTTAGAATTCTGGGGTGAATCCCATCAGGCCCCATTGCTTTATCCACCTAATTATATAATAACTATAAAAAAATTGTCGGGGAGATCATGTGGTGCAGAGTGCTGTGTAGATGCTCCTCCGCTAAGCCTCTGCCTTCCAAATACAAAATCATCATCTAATATCGTTAAATTTCATCTAACTCCTCTGCTCAAAAGTTTTTTCTTGTCTCTGAACAGTGTGTGCTCCTGTATTGGGTTCCTGTATGGTAAATGGAGGCTTACATGAAGAAAGTCCCACAGAAACATAACCCCCCCGCCACCCCCGAGAAGGCCTCGAAGAAATCCCAAGCCTCGAGTGGCCCAGACAAACCGGAACCTGCGTGTTAAGCTGGGGACCAAGAACCCCTAACACTTAATAGATTCTTAGAGGAATTTAAACCATTCCGGGAGGAGATGAAAGATATAGCAATCGACCTGAAGTCCCTCTCCAGAAAGATAGAGGAAGTCTCCACGATAGTATCAGAAAACACTGCCCGAATATTTTCGATCGAGAGAAAGTTGGAAAGCACGGATCCTGAGCTTCTACTAACGAAACAAAGGCTGTCTAGATTAGAAGCAAAACTCGAGGATCTGGAAGGCCGTAGTTGGAGAAATAATGTGGTAATCCTCGGGCTCCCCAAAAGGGGAAGAAGGCCAGAATACCGTTGTCTTTATTCAGAAGTTGGTAGAAAAAGTCACTGGTCCCTCTCCCTTTGGCCCAAACTACATATCTTTGTGACCAAAACCCCCACCCAATGCACCTCCTCACCCCATCATTTGCCACTTTTTCAACTATCTGGAAAGGCAGCATTTCCTACAGAAAGTCAACGCCCTGCGAGAAGTCAGATGGGAGAAGGTGAAGCTGAGAATCGCTCAGGATATCCCTGGTTCGGTTCGATTGAAATGGAAAGCCTTCCACTCGATTGTATCCAAGATTATAGCCGCCAGATTAAAGTTCAGGATGGGGTATCCAGTGAAATTACAAGTCTCTGTAAATGGCTCATGGCTTAATTTCAAGGATCCTGATGCTGCGTTACTAAACCTTAAGTCAGCATTGCCAGACCTGTCTCACATGACCTGAGAAGGCCTCCAGATCTTCGGGGCTCACTGCAACTTCAGAACGAACTGTTGTTTGGATCTTTGTGTGGGCAGTGTTCTTCTTAGAGACTGATCTCACTCAGCTTATGCACTCTAATAGAACTGGTCTACTAGTAGATGCTCAACTTTACTTTTAACAGGCCCTGGCCAGTTGGTGGGAATAGTGTTACAGGGAGAGTCCTAGGGGGGGCTCCTGAGAGGTTTGTTTTGGACTGCATCCGATATAACATTGCTTACTCAGTATTCAGGGGAAAAACACAGGGCTAGGTCTCGGGTTATACCTCCTGTTTAGTCTTTGCAGGAAGGGAACTCGGATTTTTGAGCTATTCCGGGCTTTCAGGGCGCCTTTGACTGGTGGGCTGGATCAGGTTATGTCCACAAGAGGGCATGGCTCACCCGTTTAATGCAACTCTGGTCATCCAGCCTTGAGAGGGACTGCCTTTAGTTATTAAGTCGTGCTGTTTTCGTAGGGGGGGGAGCTCTCGGAGCTAGGGGTATGCAACCTCTAGGTAGTTACTCCCACGGGTTTCCCATCTCTGGATTTTGTTTCACTTCTCATCCGGATCTGTTTTTTCAGGTTTTTCTCTCGATGATGGGCTCACCCCTCCATGCTAATTTTCACTCTGGTTCTGGTTCAAGAAGTAGCTCCCTGTCAGGAACAAGCTTTATTCAACTCCCTCTCAAGACCTGAGTAACATTTTTTCACATTCACATTTATGGCATCTAGTTCTATTTCTCTCTCTTGTTCATTAGTGGATTTACCAGCAGATGTTTGTAGGCCCTGGAAGCCCGAGACCGCTCGTTGACACTATTCCCTCAGTAATGTAGCTTATTGACTGCCTTGTATTTTGAATTATAAGGCGATCACTTGCAGGGATACGTTTGGGGGTGGGAGGGAGGATAAGGTCCAGTGCTGTGCTAGCGTTGCTTGTGACAGTGTGGGGGATTGGGAGGGGAGAGGTTACGTGCTCTTGTTGGGGGTGGGGTGTACTAAAGGGTTTGAATTGGGGCTTCCTGTGGGGGGGCTAGGGTGGTGGGAGGGCCTTACAGCAGCAATGGGGGGTTAGATTATTCGTGTTACATAACCTGAGTGCAAGTCTGAATTTAGTGCCCTTAGAACCCTTAAGTAGATGGCTAAAGAGGTGACTTTTGCAACATGGAACGTTAAGGGGATCAGGAAAAAATCTAAATAATACCAGGTTCTCAAACACTTAAGTCTTTTACGTACTCAGGTTACTTTCCTACAGGAATCGCACTTACTAGAAACAGAAGCCTCACAAGTGAGGAGGCAACAAGTGGGGATGGTATATGAGGCGCAAGACTTCTCAAACAGCTGTGGGGTTATGATCATCATTAACAGGGGCATTCCATTCATCCCAACTCATACTATCAGGGACCCCGAGGGTAGGTTCGTTCTAGTTATAGTTACTCTCTGGTCAATACCTCTGCTACTGGGCAGTATATATGGTCCCAATGCTGATGACCCCGCGTACTTCATGAGACTTAAAATTCAGTCCTGCCTTTCCTTCCCATAAGGATTATCCTGGGGGGCGACTTTAATCAAGTTGCAGATTCCAATCTTGACAGGTCGGGAGGCGTATCGGGGGGGATCTCCCCAGGTCAGAGGGCTTTTAGAGAATTACTGGATCAATGCTGGCTCTTTGATGTCTGGCGTGTCTTAAATCCTGATTCCAAGAAATTCACATTCAGGTCTTTGGTACATGGTTCACAGTCCCGAATTGACTACATATTAATTTCTCAGATCCTTCTGCCCGGGGTTAAGTCCTCGTCGATACAGCCTGACCCTGTCTCCGATCATGCTCTGGTGCTATATGATCTCTCAATTCAAGATGTGTCAAAAAGAGAAACACAATGGAAGCTTAATGACCAACTGCTTAAAGATACTAACTACTACAATACCATAAGGGAGCACATTGAGGCCTTTTTTCTGTCCAACCCTTTAAATAGTGCAAAACCAGATATTATATGGGGGGCCTTCAAGGCTTACATGACAGGAGTTCTCATTAGCCTCTCGGTGGCTAGGAAAAGAGTTAGGGAGAGAGAATTACTGTCCTTGTTATCCCAAATTCGGGCTCTGGAATCCAATGTTTCGGTTAACTCCTCGGAGGAGGACAAGGTGAGGCTCCTAGGGTTGAGAGATAAATACTTAGAACTACTCCGAGAAAAGGCGGAGTTAGCTATCCTACATACTAAAGCCAGTTATACTGATCAAGGTGAGAAAGCCAGGTGCCTTTTGGCACTTCGCATCAAACAACAAGAATCAGTGAAATTTATCCCTTCAATCAAGGCCTTTGTAGATGGACCCCTGAAAACATGTCCCACAGAGATAGTTCAAGAGTTCCCAGCATACTATAAATTGCTTTATGGGGACATGTAGTACCCTCCCAGCCCAGTAAGTATGGAGAAGTACCTGATGGATTCACATCTACCCTCCCTCCCAGTACATTACATAGCCTTTCTGGTCTCTCCCATAACTCAGGGGGAAATCTCTGTGGTTATTAGTGGTTTACCCTCGGATAAAACTCCTGGACCTGATGGATTTTCCTCCCTTTTCTATAAAACATTTCATGATCTTCTATTGCCAGTACTTAATAGTTTATTGCAGCACATCTTATCTGGGTCAGAAGTTGACCGCCATCTCTTTGAAGCCTTGATAGTGCTCCTCCCTAATCCAGATAAAGACCCTGTGCTCGTCCAGAGCTACAGGCCTATATCCCTCCTAAATCATGATATCAAGATCCTCTCTAAGATTTTAGCTAACAGGCTATCTGCGGTGCTCCCTGAGTTAATAGGTATGAATCAGGTAGGTTTCATGAAGGGTCACTCTTCAGCAGATCACCTGCATACGTTATCCCATGTCTTCTCGGCCTCCAGAGATGCTGACTTCCCTGCAGGCCTGGTCTCTTTGGACGCCGAGAAGGCATTCGACCGGTTGAATTGGAGTTTTCTCTCCAAGGTTTTGAGTGCCAGTTGTGGCACTATATAAATCCTCTATAGCAAGAATCTCAGCTAATGGGGCCTTCTCAGACTATTCTCACTTCATTCAGGCACTAGGCAGGGTTGCCCCCTGTCGCCTCTCTTGTTTAACCTATATCTGGAACCCCTCATCCAAAACATTCTCCAAAACATCTCTATACAAGGTATCAGAGTTGGGCGTCATGAGATTAAACTCACTGCATACGCAGATGATTTGCTGATATATCTCTCCCATCCGGTTTCATCAATACCACCTCTATTGAACGAAATAGCTAGGTTCAGTGTGTTATCCAGCTACAAGTTGAATGCAAGTAAATCCTTATTTTTCCCACTAAACCACAAGGTTTTTAAGGATGATATTTGCCCCTTAGGTTTAGGTTGGACTCCTAGAGTAATTAAATATCTGGGCATACGGCTATCCCGTAACCCCTTGAGGTGGGTCAAAGATAATCTGGATTCTTTCTCACAGGTCATTATGCATGACCTCGACAGATGGTCTAAACTTCCTATATCATTATGGGGCAGGATTAATATCATTAAGATGAATGTATTTCCTAGAATTTATTACCCCTTATCCTTTCTCAACTCTTTTATCCCCATACTCTGGTTTAAGAAACTGCACAGTATATTTACCAGATTTATCTGGGCAGATAAATATCCTTGGTTGGCCTATCATAAACTAGCTGCCCCAAAATCTGGGGGGAAGCTGAGGATTCCCCATATGGCACTATACTACTGGGCCAGTCATCTAGCATATTGTCTGAGGTGGATCTCCCCAGGTCTTGAAACGGTACAACCAGTGTGGCTTAAGATTGAGTTAGATGCAATTAAATCTAAATGCCTGGATCCCTCAAACTTATTCTACCTCAAGTTGTCTCATGTAAAGACGGTTAATTGTACCACAATAAGTACCTCTTTAAGAGATTATACACAGTTATGTTTATTTCTTCACTATTCCCCTCAGACTGACTTAACTCAGTCCATTTGGAATTCTCCATCTTTCACTCTTAGCGGAAAGTGGGTTCCTTCAAACTGGCTGCCTCAACTTGGCGATGGAAAACTACTTTCCCTGGTAGATGGGGAAGGGCACTGGTTGTCCTTACGTGGAATTATTGACAAGTTTCATATTCCAGGCTCATCCCATTTTAAAGTTATGCAGTTAAGACACCTTCTTATTGTAGCCCTGGGAAGTTCTCACCCCTCCCAGACGGTATCAGCTCTGATTCCTGAACTCTCCCAATTGTCCGGATCTTCAAGCATAATATCCAAGCTATACAAGGTACCGTACTATAAAAAGTATGGGGACACTTTTGGAATACTAGTTTCTGGAATTCACTCCTCCCTCAATACCAGTTGGACTGGCAATCCCTATGGAGATCCTGTCATAAGTATGTTTCCCAAGATAGGCTGCGTCTCATTCAATACCACATTCTACATAACATGTATTGTACCCCTACTAAATTAAAATAAATGGGGCTTCTCGAACTCTAGTACATGTACTAAGTGCCTGCAAGAAGAGGGTACTCTCTTGCACATGTTCTGGTCCTGTCCCAAAGTTTCTTCCTTATGGAATTCAATTAAAACGTCTCTCGATCCCCTATTGGGCCTACAGGAGTATTTCACTCTGGAGGTACGTCTTCTAGGGGATATGTCCCTGGTTAATGCTAGAATTAGGAAATACCACATCTCTATGGTTGAGCTGTCAGTTAAGAAACTTATACTACGTCATTGGAAGGAAAAATCGGCTCCTTCCTTCCAGGAATGGTTACATGGAATCACTGCTAACCTTCAAACAGAGAAGGCAATTGAAAGCCTTCAAAACAGACTAGAGATATATAGCAGGATATGGGACCCCCTTCATTCTTTACTCTTGTTACCTCAGTGAAGCTATAACACACTCTGGTTTTACCCATATGTACCATTGAACCACACACTGCACAATAGGGCGACCCAATTTTGTTGCTGCTGTAAGGGAGGATGGGTTGGGAGGGATGGGCTGGGCAGTTTTTATTGTTCAAGAACTATGTCTCATCTCGACTTGCTGTAACTGCCCCTTATAATGGAAATGTATTAATAAAGCTTAAATTGTAAAAAAAAAAAAAAATGTCCATGCCCTTCTGCAGCTTACAAAACAAGCACCGGGACCACCCCCTCACTATTGTAAACTGCCTAGAACAAATGCAAACCTTCAAATACCTTGGAATCACTCTTGACAGTTGTCTGTCCTATGGGGCTCACATTGACAATGTTGCCAAAGTGACTAACACACATATTGGCCTGCTTTACAGGCATAGGCAATGCCTAACTCCGGAAGCCTTAAGGATCGCAGTTCAGAGCTCTGTGATCTCAACTATCGTCTATGGCCTCATCATCTATGGTTCTGCTTCCACCACCACCCTCGGGTACATATCTATGGCTTTGAACAAAGCTTGCCAACTCATCACTGGATCCCATTGTCTCACCCATATGTGTGACCTATATGCCCAAACTGGTTGGCTTCAAATCTCCAGCCGCATCAAGTATCTAACATGCGTAATGGCTAAAAAAACATTGATGGGCTTTGCCCCCCTGGAGTTCAAGCTCTGCTACAACCTGCACAGAATCCCCGCCTCATCAGGGGCTCTGAATCTCAATTACTGCATATATTTCAAGATGCCAGACCTCACAGGGACAAAGATCCTTTGCCTACAGAACTCCCAGCTGGCTAAATGGCCTCATCAGGGACATCACCTCCCTACCTAAACTAGGCCTGTTCATATCTAACCTCTGCCTATTCCTCTCTGCCTCTAGAACATGCAACTGTCTTCTCTAACCTGCTGTTCCCTTTATGGCACTTGTCCCTTCTCATCGACCCCCCCACTCTCCCCCTCTACCTTCCCCCCTCCACCTCCTCTTACTTGCACTTTCCACTTGCACTTCCTGTGTGTTTTGACAATTGCCTTTGGCAGCATCTTCTTCTCATGTCTCACCAAGTTCTCATTATCAATGTTATCCCTGTCCTGTGCATGTCCCTAGTACCGCCTAATCTGTATGAACTCATGTGATGCTAAACAACTGTAACCTGTTATCCCGTAATAATTAATGTCCTACTTGTTTGTTCCCATCCTGATGTGGAACCTTTGTAAAAGAGCCTTGGCTCAAAGGTAATTGTAATCCTAGACTCTAATAAATAAATAATAATAAAAAATCTTGGGGGGAGGGACGGGTACCTCTGACCCAACAGGAAGTAAGTTGGAGCGAAGAGCTAAGAGTGTGTCATACACTGGACCCAGACGTTTGAGGTGGAGTTTCATGAAGATTCATCTGCGCGCCCCCCCCAATACTGCCCCACGTCAAAGGGCCCTGGAATTCTGCGGTTCTGTGGTTGCAGAATTTGCCTCAGAATTTGCAACATGCCGCAGAATATATATAGTGCTGCACAATTCATTGTTTTTGGTGAATTTTCATATAAATATACTGTTTTTCCATAGTGTCAGGCTTTCTTTCCCACCTGGTTTATCCTGAAGCCCTCCTCTATGCTCAGCATATGATGTCATTGATGACATTACATCATATTTAGCCAATGACAGGACTGCATTCTGCCAGAGAAATTAATAAATCATGCAGCAGAAATCAGAAAATTCTGCCACAGAAGTCAAGGAGCCCTGCCACAGAAATCAGAAAATTCTGCCACAGAACACCAGGGGCCCTGCCCATGTCTGATTGCTCCAATATGGGCATAGAAGTGGGGTAGCCAGGTGCAGGCTCTGTCAATGCTCTTTCCCTGATGTGACTTTGGCCCCACCATCGATCTGAGTGAGCCACTGTGTGAAACCCAGGGAGCATGCAAACTGCTGGGGCTAAGCTTGCTGACTGACTGAGCATGAAAGTAAAAACCAGCACCATTCACCTACAGTAGCCTAGTTCCAATCATAACAAATTTCAGCCCCCCCCAGTTTTTATTTAACCATCCCACACAAAAGCTCCAAAAGGTATTAGCCAGTACCTCAGAAACCATGGACTTACCGATGAGGTGGTGTATATATATAAAAAAAAAATACACAAGGCAGAGGCATTAGCCGGATTATTCTGCCCAGCTTCCAGGGATACACAGAAAGCGAAAATATTGCAGCAGGTCTCACAGCTAGTGCACATGTATATACATTGGAGGTTAAAATGGGAAATTTACACATGTATTCCCCCACTGAGCTTTACCTCTGTAAGGAGGAGAGGGCTTAATGGCCCTGTTGTTCAGATTGGATTGTGATCTCTCTTGGCTGGTGGCACCATCTGGTTGCATGAGCTGGAGGTGGGATGACAGAAAAGGGTATTTAAGGCAGAGCATTATTCACATGCCTTGAGAAGTGCAAGTCAGTTAAGAGCCTGGATGGAGGATCCTGCACATTCCAGTATATCCTGTGAAAAGCCTCGCTTGGCACAGTCAGCTCAATGAACCCCTGCTTCATCAGCTGCCCTGGTGATATTGCTATAAGGCAGCTTGGTATGGGAGGCTACTTCTGCCCACAATTTGGTGTGGTGTTCAAGAGGCATATCCATAGCCTTTGACACCGAGGTCTGGCTTGTTAGGGTATCCCAGTCTTCAAGGAGCAACTGTGTCAGTGGTGTGAATCTGCTTCCATCGAGGGTCGCAGGGGCTAATCCTGATGAGATGCATGAGTCTTTGCTTCATCTCTGGCTACAGAAGTGAAACCATGGAGACCAGTACTTTCCCTTTCCTCTCCCAGATTTCTTTTTCTTGTTTCGCTTGTGCTGGTTGGTGGACAGGAGCCATGGATCCTTATTGGTTGTGGGTGATGACAGCTGAGATCCTTGATGCCTGATGGAATGAGATGGGTCATTGTTGGGTGTTGTGGTGTCCATCTCCTGTACTGCAGCTTAGTCCCTGCCTCTGCGGGGAGTCAGATAATATTGATTCCAGTTCAGCTGTGGGGCTTGCTTGGCCAAGAATGCTTCCTCTGCTTTGGGGGTTTCAAAGGACTGGGAGGCCCCATTGCTGCTGATACGCAAGATAGCTGGGTACTACAGAGAGTACTGTAGGCTAAGGTCAGTGCAAACTCTATGGGCAGTGATGAAGGCCCTTCTCTTCTCTTCTCTGATAGGGCCTGGGAGAAGTCAACAGATATCTGTATCTGGTGGCCCTGCCACGAAACTTCTCTCTTCTCCCAGGTGGCCTGCATAATATCCTCTCTCACCGCCAATCGCAGAAACTGGGCAAGGATTGGATGAGGATGAACCCCAGCAGGTGGTTTTGGTGCTAGGGAGTGGTGGGCTTAATCTATTTTGGGGGGCTGGGCTAGCATTGTCTGAGAAGTTCAGGCAGCACAGTCTGTAGGAATTTTATTGCATTCTGGCCTTGGCAACCCTCTGGGATGTTGACGAATCTGAGATTATTTTGCCAGCTTTTATTTTCAAGATCCTCAATTCTGTCTCATAGAACTCAGATGGTTCTATCCTGTTCCCTGATGTACGTCATTAAGAGGTCCATCTGATCTTCAGTAACCACAGTTCTCTGCTCCGATACATTTAGGTGCTGGGAAAGAACAATACTGTCCATTGTCGTTCTTTACGAGGTCACGTCCAATTTTTCCATTTGAGTCATCATTGTTTCATACATTGTCTTTATTTATTTTAGGTTTGTGTCCATTTGTGAAGGTTGTGAGGTCACCATGCTTGAGGAATTCTCTCACATTGAGGAAGATAGTCAGTGCTAGGACCTTTCGGGTCAAATCCTCACCCAAGTCTGAAATGAATTGGGATGGGAATAAAACTGCCTGCTCCTGAAGTGAGTGCCAGTCAGGTAGATGTTGAGGTATCAGGTAAGCCAGCTAGTATTACTGTGGAAGCTGACAGATTGAACAGGGGTGCTGAGGAATCAGGCTATCATCTTGCTGGCTGCCAGACCACACCCTCCAAAGTGAAATATTTAGTTATTTGTTTATTAAATGGTAAGTACACTGGCCCAATGACCTTTTTCAGGAATGACCCAGGCCTATGTAGGCAAAGAAGAGGGCAGAGATATGGGTTGCTCAGATACCCACTAATTTTATCTGAGCTGGGATAGCCAGATTTTAGGAAACTCAGTAGCCGAATCCAACATCCGATCCTACCATTGGGTGGCATCACATTAGAGTACAGATATCCGAACACCCAGATAATCTAATTATCCACAACTTGTTACACTGGCTGTGTAATTAAATGTTGGCCCCTTCCAAACCATCCTGGCACCCACTTCCATCTACCCCTGAGCCCACTGCATCCATTAACTATCTTTCTTACCCCCTCCAGTAAATGTCACAGCTATAGTCAGCCAAAAATCATCACCCCCATGTCCCCAGCTCTGACCACCGATACAGTGGCTCCTTCACCCAACACACCCACTATAACTTATCTCCATCCTTCCCCCCAAGCCCACTGTATCCATTAACTGTCCTTCTATTCTCAGGCCTCACCCCCCTACCCCTGCAAGTTACAGCTCTCCTATAATAAAGTTTATCACAGGACTGGCTGTAAATACATCCACTGCACTCAGTGTTAAAAATCATCACCACAAATCCCCCTGCCCTGACCCCCAGTTTTCTCCTCCTCAACACTGTCTCATACTGGCAGTAAGAAAGAGCACAGCATAACTTACAGTCAGAGAATTTGTCCCATGGTGGATCTGCTTGTGGTCATCTGCATTCTGGTATGTGTGGGCGTATGAATGAAAATAACTTTTTCATAGTAGTAACCCCTGATTGACTGGCATCAGCAAATCAGATGTTGCTACTATAAAAACATTATTTCCATTCATACACAATTACTCCAGGGCTGACTCCTGCTTGTGCAGCTGCTGATATGACACAAATGAACCAGAGGCGTCACCACTGCCTTTTCCAACACCTGCATCATTGCTGTCATTCTCACACCAACCACCAGTGCTGCTAGCTCAGTGACCATCACCACTAGCCTTGTTTTGCTGGATCTCAAATAATGGTTTGTGTGTCATTCTAGTAGGCTAGCCAATGGAAGGACCGTGCTAAAGGTTGCTGATTAAGCACTGACGTCTTTGGTGGCCTATTAATAAGGTCCTAAAAGGCTGGCTCTTCAGTGCAGCGGTTGGATTTCAGCTTTCGATGCCAGCAACCCGTGTTCGGGAATGGACCTGGGTCGCTGGAGGGCCAGCTGGGGGGAGAAGGATAGAGCTTCCTATGGACTGCTCTCCTTCTCCGGAAGGAGGGTGGGGAAGTGTCCGGCACAAGATGGACCCCTGGTGGAGGCTGGGAGTCACACAGACACCTGCGCTCACACGTAATGGAGGAGGGGCAGATGGTGGACATCATTGCATGTCCCCACCTCCTGGAGTAAAAACAGAAAAGGTGGGGTGGGTCCTCCGTCTACATGAAGCCCTCCCCAGACTTCAATTAGCCACCATTGCAAGCACTCCCAACTGGTTACTGGTTCCGTGTCACTGGAATTAGGGGAACCGGTGCCACGGCCCCACCCTTTGGGGGACAAGCTGGGGGGTGACCAGGAATGCAGGCAACTGATGGTTGGTGGGAGTCTGGGGGCTGTGACTAGGGCAGAACCTGATGGAGGACCTGCCAAGAAAAGAAAAAAAATTAAAAAAATAAAAAAATTAGGTAATAAAAGTAGAACAAGCATCTGCAGCACACACCTGTAACAGATATCCCTACGGGCCAGATACAGTAGTTGAATTCATTAGCCCAGAATGCAGTTTTCTGTTCCACCAGGCTCTCCACCATCTTGTCACAATGTCTTAAATTAAACATTGCTGCATAACAGTGTGCTTTTGTTGGTACTTGAGGAAGAGCTAAGTGCATCTAGGAGAAAAATGGAAATATCTTGTTATGTCTCATACAGTGTGAAGTATTTATTTTAACTTTGCATGTTTGTCAAGCACTTAACTCACCACAAGTTTCAGTACACAAGCAAACCAAGGTGCTCGGCAAAAATTACAATTATTCATGGCCTTCAGCATGTTACTCCCCTTGTCCATCACAAACATTCCCAGCTTTAAATTATGAGGGTATAACTAGATGTCCAGCAGTGATTGTAGTAGTAGTAGTAATAGTAGTAGTAGTAACAGTAAAATGTTTTATTCATATCAAGATATGAACAAGGATGAACTCTATTGAGCCAAGGCTCATTTACAACAAGGTCCCACAGCTTTATGTCACAAAGTAGCACAGTATAAAAATTCAATAAATAATTTGCAAAGAAGAACAAACAATAACATTTAACACAGCAAAATAAAAAAACAATTATAAAAAAAAGAAAATGATTATAAATGATCAACGAAATAAGCATGAAAACGTCTAACAACAAACAAGAGGTTCTTTAGCTTCGTCATCAAGCCATGTTTTTTTTTTTATCTCACACCACCTAATCTTGCCAGATACTGGTCTCAAAGTATGTAGAATGCTATTCCAGGCTACTGGCTAACAATAGACAAATGAAGTTCTACCTATTTCTAAGTTATATTTGAGGACCACTAGGTTCAATACTGCTGCCAATCTTAAAGAGTGTATGAACTATAGAATGTTTCTCCATGGTGCTTTCCATCCATGGCTAACACATTAAGAAGGGATGTGCCTCTATTGCTGTGTTACTGTGAGGCTGTTTTCTTCAATACAAGGCCTGCAAGTGATGGTAGTGCTGAAGGTGGGGTGGGAATGATGGTGGTGCTGCTCAATGTGGACAGAACCCAATGGGCAGTGAGACTTACGAAACATTGGTTTGCACTACTGCTTCAGATATCACTACTGAAATGCACATAACTCCCCTTGGCCTCCTTTAGAAGTACATCTGCAAGCATACAGGCTCATTCCTACAAGGGGAACATGCCTGGAAAATGTGAAGTATGAGAGAATGCTGTAGTTGAGCTTTAGTTCATGAAACAGTCTTCAATAGACAGTGTCCTCTGCAATGGACAATAGCTAAAGATCAATGGCCATCATCTCCTTGACCCTCTAAACATAGACAGTGCCCATCCCTCTAACTGTTGCCTATTAGGATGCAAGGCAACTCCCTGCTATTACCATTTTCACCTACTTAGGAGTTATCCTTGACCCCTCCCTATATCTCTCGGCTCATGTCATGATACCTGCTGTCACAAATCCACTCTGGGAGTCAGGCCCTCTGCTTCCACAGTGCCCGACCTTGAAATGCAATTCATGAACAGGGGACAAACAGGGACACCCACCTGTTTGTTTTGAGTCTGAGTAACTACCAGTCTCGAGTCCTGGGATCAATTATGAACCCTTTTTAGCTAGCACACCCAAGTAACAGGTCCAAATATCACACTCTCTTCAGAGAAAGAAGCTCAGTACTTGACCCAGTGGGCATACAACCAACCTGGTTCACAAACCCCTGTCAATTCAATTGAGAGGCAGGTATTTTTTTACCTTGTTGGATCTTTATGCAGATCCTCATTAGTGTGGCTGCATATGGTGACACACTAAGCAATTTAACAGTTATGTCAGAATTATGAATACTGTTACACCATTCACACTCAAAATGAGAAAATGTCTCAGGAATGCTTAAGGAAACAAAAGGTTTACTAAAATTAAAAATAGTAAATGAATACAATATATAAAATAGAACATATATACATAACGATTACAGTCAGAAAGAAATGGACAATTACAAAACAAAGCACCTTGTAACTGAAATACATAGTTCTAACCCAGTTTCAGTTGGCAAAGGTTCACACTTGAATTACCAGTCTTGGCAGAAGTGGACTCTCGAGTCCAGGAACAGAATGTCCCTTAGAAATACAGAACAAAAAGTGTGCATCAGTCCCTTCAGCCAGCTTGGCAATATCAGAGTTAAAGTCCCCATCGATTTAAGGGTATCATTAAACCTTTCTACAAGCCCATTGGCCTGCAGGTGATATGGTGTTGTGTGTCTCTGCACCACCCCACACTTCTCTCACAAACACATCATCAGATCTGACATGAAGGTACCCCCTCAATCAGAGATAACCTCCTGTGGAAACCCAACATGGGAGAAAATCCCTAGCAAGGAATCTATCACTTTGTCTGTCCTCAGTTAGGATAGGGCAACTGCCTCTGGGTATCAAGTGGCATAATCTACCACCATCAGGATATACCTCTTCTCAGAGGACCATGGGGTACTCAGAGGTCCCACAATATCTATTCCTACCCTCTGGAATGGATCCTACACTGGGGCAAGGAAGTAAGGGTGGCTTGGGTTTTACTACCTACCTTCCCTATTTCTTGGCACCAGTGACAAGACATGCAATATTCCTTCACCTGCTGTGTGGAATTGGGCCAATAGAAATTCTGGGCCAATTGCTGCATAGTGCACACAATTCCCAGATGTCCAGACATGGGGATCTCATGAGCAATTTTGAGCAACTGCTCACGGTAATCCTGGGAATGACAAGCTGCCTTCCCATCACCCCTCTCTCTGTCCTTACATCCTGCATATACAGCAGTCCATTGTCCCAATACACGCTATGTCTTCCATCACCTCCCTGTGTCCCATCAGATTCTGCTCAAGCCCTCAGTCTCTCTAAACTAGGATCATTTTTCTGAGCAGCAGCAAAATCTTTACATATTGCCAAGGCATGGGAAAGGCCCCCTACAATTTCTAAACTAGGGTCCCTAGCTCTAGCATCAAGGCATTCAAGGTCACTGCCATCCCTAGTCCTCTGACCACTGGTTACCCTTCCCTATTCAGAGTAACCTTCTATAGCTGTTTTGTTAACTGCTACCTGGGGAATTTCTAATAATAATACTTTATTTATAATGCGCCTTTCTAAAAATCAAGTCACCATGACAAGATTAAATGAAGTAAAACAGGATGCAGTAAAAGCAGTTAAATACAGGCTTTTATAAAATTCAAGATACAGATACCATCATACAGAATAGGCTCAATATCACAAATGGGTCTTTAGGCCCTGTTTAAATCCCTCCATGGTCACACCACAGCTTAAGGAAACAAAAGTTTACTAAAATTAAAAATAGTAAATAAATACAGTACAAAAAACAGAAGATATATACATAATGATTACAGTCAGAAAGAAATGGACAATTACAAAATAAAGCACCTTATAACTGAAATAACTAGTTCTAACTCCATTTCAGTTGGCAAAGGTGCACACTTGAATTATCAGTCTTGGCAGAAGTGGTCTGTCTTGAGTCCAGGAACAGAGTGTCCCTTAGAAGTCCAGAACAAAAAGTGTGCATCAGTCCCTTCAGCGAGCTTAGCAATATCAGAGTTAAAGTCACACCCTTCTTGTGATGTCACAGCACATGAGGTCACTTTTAGTCCTGTAATTAATTTGTAACATGAAAAATACAGCAATATTTTTAATTATAACAAGACAATCTCTTCTTTCCATTACAGCATGTTTTTATGACAGGTTACAATATCTCTTTGATCTCTCAGGAAAACAGTCTAAGAATCACCTCTCAGCATAGTGAGATTTCTGACATAGACTGACTGGGAAGCATTCTCCCTCCTGTTACCTCGTAAAAAGGCAATATTTTCTCTTCAAAGCACCAACTGTCTGAGAACATGCTTTTTATGATTTCCACACAGGTTTTGCTTGGCATGTGTTAGTTTCTTTGAAGTTAGCTATTTCCTTCCACTCAGAGATAACAGTACGTTTTCAAAAATCTAATATCCCAGGATGCCTTGTGCTGACTGCCATGTCTCACAAGCAGAATTCAAAAACATATATTTATATAAAAATTATATACACATAACTGGCAGACAGCGATTCACATCACACCTGCAAATCCATCAACATTATGCTTGATGTCTCCTTTAAAGTCAGTCACAGTCTTACCCCACAAGCAAGATTAGCTACTGCCAAAGGTATTGTCCTACCTAAACTCCTCTCTGGTGAGTCAGGTTTTAATTCATCCTCCAAAACAACCCTCTCCAAATGGGATGTAGCTTAAAGAATATCTGACTGTTTACCCTGGCATCTCATAAATAGGCACACCATTGCTCCCTCTATGAAAGGTTTGGCTGGCTTTCTCCATCTAATGCTCATGATCATGCTATAGTGGGTATCATCTATATTATTCTACAGAATTATTTTATTAATGTATTGAAATGTTTCACAAGGAAAGACACACTGAACAACAAGTTGCTTGTCTCCCGCTGTGTCCTGGGGAGAGAGTAACTGGGAAGATATACACTCAGCAAAACCTTTGTACAAGAATATCATAAACAGCATAACAGTGTACAACAGTGCCAGAGATTACAGAAGTATATACATAATAAGTGCAGCTTAACAGTCAGTTAAACTTTACAAAACACATGTGAGCCTGATAAGTGCTACTGTTAGTATAGAGGGTGATCAGAAGTGAGGTAACTGGAAGAGGATGGGGATGGAGAGACAGAATGGAGAGAGGATTAAAAAGGAGAAGATATGTGGGAAGAGTAATATGGAGTATTGGGATACTAGGGATGAATAATCAGCCAAAACAGGTAAGTAGGAAGTTATACAGGAATTGAGTTAAGAGGAGGAGGAGGAGGAGGAGGAGGAGTTGAAGAAGAACTGGAGGATAATTAGCTGTAGGTGCAGTTTACCATAAGGAAATTATGTAGGGCAGAAGAGATGGAAGTAGGGGAGGATGAGTGGTGAATCTGGGGAGGAAGTGCGTTCCAAAGTTTGGGGAAGTGATACAAAAAGGCCATCTGGCCTGCAGTGGTCATAGTACGAGGGACTACTAATAAATGGGAGTCATAGGATCTGAGTGAATGGGCCAGAGGAGGGAGGGAGGGAATGTAGCAATGAAGTCAGATGAGGGGAGCTTATCAAACCAAAATTTAGACACACATTTAGCACAATGAAGGTAACGCTGATTTTCTAGGGAGGTAAAAGCCAGGGAGCAGTAGAGATTGCAGTGATGGGTTGAGCGAGGGGACATCCAGATTGAAGTGACAGAAGGAATTAAAAAGGGTGTCCAATCTGATTAGGGAAGACTTAGGAGTAGCACTGTAGTCTACATCACAGTTGTCAAAAATAGGTAGGAACATCTTCTGGACAAGTTGACACATAGCCAGAAGTGGAAGGGAGCTACGGTTCCTATATAGAGCACCAAGCTTGGTGTGCAGCTTTTTTAGTATGGTATCCACATGTCCAGAGAAGCTGAGGTGTTGGTCTAGCCACACCCCAAGGTACAATCTCATCCCACAACCCCTGCCCAACTGTCCCTGCTGCTTGCCTGTATGACCTGAATCAGGCTTGGGAATCAATGTGATTGTTAGGAAAATGCCATGTTCACACTATATATGACAGCCTGTGCTAGGGCTGGGTGAAATGTATCTCCCACTGGCGAAATTTTGGCAAAATTATGTTTTTTCTTCCATGAAATTTTGTGAAAATTCCATATAAATGTCACAAAATTTCACCAAAATTGTGATCTCAGTTATTTGCAGCTATTTTAAAACATGTCCAAATTACACCACAGTTGGTATGCAGACTCTACCAAGTCCCATACAGAAGTGTACTAAGTTTCAGATCTCTAGCTCTTCTAAAGTGGAGTGAATATTAAGCCTCCAAACATTCATACATTATAAAATTACATTTTGTAGTTATGTAAACTGCAGCATGTTAAGCTCCTATAACTTTAAAACTAGAGAACAGAATATCACCAATTTTGTGAGGTGCATTGACCCTAATTCGTAGGCTTTGATGCCACCTCCCTGAGCTCAGCAGTACAGCATCATGCTGCAATGTTGACAACCCAGGTTCAGAAGTGAGCCCAGAAAATCATGTCAGTAGGCAGACCATGGCAGAGACAGCTGCTGCTCGGCACAGCATCTCAGCAGGGGAAGGCTGGCAGCAGGTTTCACCAAAATAGTGACCCCTGTGGAGCTTATTCCTGCTGCAGGGACACTATGGCTGTACAAAGCTAACAGACACACCACTTCCATCAGTGGAGGGAGGTGGGAGGCAAATAATGTGGGAGAAAAACCAAGCAGCCAACTGAATAATTCCTGGTTTCAGCCTGATTAGGGTATATTACTGTGAACAGGGTATATCCCTAAGAGATGAGGAAAAAAAAGGTTGTGTGCTTTAATTTTCTAATCTCATGCTCATAGGCTGGACATGTTATAAGCAGCCAATGATTCCAAAATAACATTAATAATTAAAGGTGAACTTCATGAGCTTTTGTGAAAATGTGGAATGTTGTGATAACTTTGAAGAAGCTATGTCCATAAGTTTTGCTCATAGACTTGAATTGCCATGACGCCATCACAGAGGATGATAAAGGCTGGGTAGAGTGTCAATAAGGTAGCATGCATAAGAGGCACTATAGTAAAATTATAGTGGTGCCCAGTGTCACGTCGCTATCTTGAGTAATGCACCATGAAGCACTGTCATGGACATCACTGTGCACTAGCCTGCCTTCTTGCAATATGTCAGATAACCAGTACAGCTCACTGATTTAATGACTTGTGGAAGCACATGCATGTGCAGCATTGTTTCTGTACAATGCCATCTGCTGACTCTTTACCACTCTGCAGATAAGGTATATTTTTACAATTAGAAAACAGTGCACAAAGTGATGCCAAACCTTACAACTAGATGTGACTTAGGCCACTGTGACAGATGTATTTGAATATCTTCAGTCATGATGGAGCATAATGCTGGGCATCACTGTCATAGGAGTGTTGGAGGGGCATTGCAGGACCATGATGCTAGTGCAGGTAAGGTGGTTCAGTTGTAACAAGTGCTTTGTGAAAGCTAAATTGCATAAGTAGGATTCTGATGGCATTACCTGATATGCATCCATGATTTTCTGAGCAAATTTTGCCAATTAGTTATGTCTAAAGTATCCACTACAGATTTTAATCTACTAAGCTTCATTTGCCAATAAATATAGAAACATAGAATCAGGAGGCAGATAAAGACCACTTGGCCTTTGCAGTCTGCCCATTTTTTCCCTACCTACAGTATAACTGCAGATAAGCAAGAAACGCTTGGCACTAAGATGCAGCAAAAAAGGATATAAGTTTATTCAGATGCACATAAAAAATGCTACAGTACCTGGCTGTGCTGAGCTCTACAAAGTGCTAAGGTTACGGCTGGATCAATGTCCGACCTGGTTTCACCTATACAGGCTTTCTCAAGGGACAAAGAACCAGGAAATCTGAGCATGTTTTGTATCCTAGAAGCAATCACATGTGCAAAGTGTGCCATTTAAAGGTGCAGAGTGCTAAATTACATAGTGCTACCATTACTAAACAAACAGTTGAATTACAAAATAAATGTTTCTTTCTTTACAGTAGGCTCTCCACTTTTTTTCTGTTTCTGTCTGATACATAAAATTCATTTGTAAATTTCTCTATATATATTACATTACATTTTCTATAGTTACTAAATTTCAGATGGCTGTTTCAGGATCAGAGTAAAGTGTTGCCACCTCCTTCTTGGCAAGCTACTCTCTTCTATTCCAGGGTTACAAAGAAAGTGAAGCCAAATGAATAAACCTGTAGGGACAGATAATAGACATTGTTACATATTTCATGGACGAATAGTTATTTTCTCTATATATGTATATGCATGCCACTAAATAGATTCTGATCTTATACAGTCACTTCAATGGAATTACCCAATCAGGTTATTTCTCAATCTATTATTGATCACCTAATACCAACTATCTCATTAAGACCAGGAGTATAATATCCTCCTAGTTGGAATGTCCAAAGGGCTTCCCTTTCTAGATGTTAGGTTTTCGAATCCCCTCCTCTTTTTCCCAGGGTCACTTTCTGTATGAAGCAAAACTTAAAACTATGTTGATCTGCATTGGGTACCATCTTGACATGGGTGGCTAGGGCATTTTTGAGATCTCCCTTCTCAATTGTCTGCATATGCTTGCCCACACTAGTTTTAAATGTTCTGGTGGTCTTCCCTATATAAAATGCTGTACATGTGCATTTTGTCAAATAAACCACATGGGTAGAGTCACAATTTATAAAGTTTCACATCTCAAAGTTCTTAGCACTATTATGTGTGATGAAATGTTTGCTTTTCTCTTTCACTTCACAATAGTTACATCTACCACATTAAAAAGTGCCATTCTGCAATGCTGGTAACCATGTTTTTGTTGGATTTCCTGTATTCTGCTGGTAGCTATGTGTGAGCAAATCTCCAATATTTCTAACTGTTTTGCAGCTGAAACTTGGAGGTGTAGGGCAATAGTTTTTAAGGATGGGGTCAGAATATATTATGCCCTAGTTTTTTGTTATGATCTGATGGCGTATGATCATGCTGTGTATGTGCCTACCAAATTATGTCTAGATTCTTGTTCCTCTCTTTTAGTTCTGGGCATCAGTTAAACTCCCCTATTCATGGACTTTACCTCATTTTTCACCCTGATCCAGGTTATCTGGTTTGTAGCCCCTCTGCTGGAACCTGGAGCACATGCCCCCAACCCCCCACCCCATCTCAGATAATCCTCCTCTTCACTACAGTTTGTTTTTATTCTAATATATTGGTACTTTGGCATATTTTTATAATGTTTCTGAGGTGACAACTTGTGGCATAGAGTAGGGTCACAATATCACTGCAGACCCTACTTGATCTTTATCTCTTTTTTCCTTCTCCCTCTCCCCCTTTCTTTCCACTAAAATTCCCATATGCCTATCCCATGCATTCTTGACCCCCACCACCAACTCCACTGGAAGACTGTTCCAGAAATCCACCACTCTTTCTGTGAAGAAGTTCTTCCTCACATATCTCCTGAATCTGTCCCCTCCAGCTTGATTAAATTCCAGTACGTATTGACATTGGGAATGTGTGCAAATCTTGAGTGCATACCTACAAAAGCAGTGGAACTATTAACATCCATAGATTTTGAAAATGTTCACAGAATTTAACAAATAATCAAAACGTAAAATTTTGAACTCCTGTAACTTACAATTTATTTAACCAACTACCTCTCTATTTAGCAGTTTCTAAGACTCTTAAGATAGTATGAATATAATGTTTCAAATATTTACCTCCAAAGGTGTCTATGTTGTTGGCATAGAAATATTTTCAGAAATCTTGATATGAGTAATAAATTGCCACATGATGAGCCACTATATCCTCCCTGCCCCTCATCCAAATGTCAGAAAACTTGGCATCTTTTTAGGATCTCATCCAGGAAGTACATCTACCAAATTGCAAATCTTTACCTCGTATAAGGATTGCATTATGACCAATTAAAAAGATTCAGAAAAAAATCATGAAATTTGCAGAATTCCACAAATATTCTATGAAACTGGAATTTACTAATTTTCCCAGCCCTAGCCAGTACACTGGTCCCCAAGGCCTAAGTAGACTGACCTTCTGCCACACAGATTGTAGTATGCTATCAGTGGATATGTGGGGTCATTGCTACAATACTCCCAAACTGCAGAATGTTTCAGTTTTAGTAACTACTTGACTTGACTGCTAGGGTTCTTTGTGAGCAACATTATGATGATTCTGAGATAATTTCACTTTCTCTGACATAGTGGAATGATGTGACCAGGCTGTATGCCCTGACAGGACTTCACTGGCTTCAGCAGTACTATGTTTACAATTGGGCTAATCATCTGGGTACTGGGACAGGCCTGATCTTTAGATTTCCCTGGCTAACCAACTTGCTTTCTTGCTCCTCTCTTCTTCTATACTATACATATATATTCTCTTCTGCAGTGAATATATATATATATATATTTTTTTTATTTATTTATAGGGATGTGGTTGTGCTCCTATAATTAGGGTCAGTACAGCACTTCAATGTTAAATTCAAATTGTTGTACCTTATTAACTTTGTTATAATTCAATGAAATAGCTCATGATATGGCGTGCTTGGTCTTTCTGCCAGTGTCACAAGACTTGGAACATTTCATGACAGCATCTTGTATGGTGTTTGAGATATAAAGTGGTAAAAAACAAAGAACAAAAAACCTTTTTCCCCCATAGAATGGGATTTTATGCCATCATCTACAAACATACAAACATACAAACCTGCCAGCAGATAAAGGCCATAAGGTCTATCAAGTCTGCTCAAATATGCAGCTTGCAGCCGTTATACTGCAGCTGCCCCTACCTCCTCTCCCCCTCTGGTGACCCTCCCCTCTTACCCTGTCCCATCCCCTTTTGAAGCATCCCACCATGTTACAGGATACCACTTCCTCTGGAAATACATTCCAACCTGCTACCACCCTCTCCGTGAAAAGGTGTATCCTCATTTCCCTCCTGAACCTCCCCCCCTCTAATCTCAGACTGGATCCTCGGGTGTCCCTCCCCATCCTTAACTGGAAAAGCCCTCCCATGTCTATCTTGTTTATCACCTTCATGTATTTGAAGGTCTCGAACATATCCCCCCATCCCTCCTCTCCTCCAGGGAGTAAATGTTCAGCTCCTCCAGCCTACTTTCATAGGGCAAGTCCTCCAACCCATGGATTATTTTTGTTGCCCTGCACAGCACTGCCTCCAGCAACCTAATGTCCTTCTTCAGATACAGCCACCAGAACTGCACACGGTACTCCAGGTGTGGTCCAACCAGTGAGCTGTACAGTGGCAGAATCACCTCCTCTGTTCTGGAGGATTGCCTCTGGCAATACAACCCAGCATCTTGTTAGCATTGGCAGCTGCCTTTCTACACAGCGTGGAGTTGTTCATTGCTCCAGTTATGATTACTCCTAGATCTTTCTTCTCCTCAGTCTTGGTCAGCTGAATACCTCCTATCTGGTAGCTCCTCCTTGGGTTCTTTTCTCCAAAATATAACACCTTGCATTTCTTAGCATTGAATCCCAGCTGCAAAGTGTCTGACCAGGCCTCCAATTTTGCCAGATTATCCTATAACCCCTGCCACCCCTCTAGGTCGTCCACTACTGCTCTCATCTTGGTGTCATCTGCAAACAGACTGATCTTGTTCTTGATGACTGTCGAAATGTCTGCTATAAAGATCCTAAATAACACCAGCCCCCGCACAGATCCTTCTGGCACCCTACTTGTCACTGCACTGGGTGACGAGAGCTCCCCGCCCACCACATCTCTCTGCTGTCTCCCCTTCAGCCAGCTCACTAACCATCCCACCAGCTTTGCCCCCGCCCCATGCCCTCCAGCTTACTACCTAGCCTCCCATGTGGCACCAAATTGAATTCCTTGCTGAAGTCCAGATACAGGACATCCACTGCATGGCCTCTGTTCAATTGCCTGGTTACCCACTCATAGTACTCCACCAGGTTAGTCTAACAGGATCTGCTCAAGACAAACCCATGCTGCCTGCTGTCCTGCAGCCCATTAGCCTCCAGGTGAGAAACCAGCCTCTCCTTCAAGATTGTCTCCATCAGCTTACCCACGATGGGTGTGAGACTTACTGGTCTGTAGTTCCTGGCTCATCCTTGGGAGCCACTGTTGTGGAGAGGCACCATGTGTGCCATCCTCCAGTTCTGTGGTACACACCCTGAATCCAGAGAAGCATTAAACAGGTCTGCAAGAGGGTTAGCCAGGACATCTGCCAGTTCCCTGAGCACCCTGGGGTGTATGCCATATGGACCTGGTTCCTTGTCCACCCTCAGAGCCATCAAGCCCTCCAGCACCCTGCCCACTGTGATTTCCCTGTCTGTCTCCTCACCTCACTCCATGCATAGAAACATAGAAACATAGAAGTTGACGGCAGATAAAGACCACAAGGCCTATACAGTCTGCCCATTTGTTTTACCTTATAAATGTGCCATAGGCCTTTACTCTGTTAATGGTCTATCTATTCATATTCATCTGTATTGATCCCTTATGCCTATCCCATGCTTGTTTCAAGCCCTGCACTGTATTCATATCCACCACTTCCTGAGGTAGGCTGTTCTATGTGTCTACCACCCTTTCTGTGAAAAAGAACTTACTCACATTACTCCTTAATTGGCCTTCCTCTAATCTCATGCTCTGTCCTCTTGTTCTGCTATTTTTCTTATATTGAAACATGTTAGACTCTTTCACCTTGTTAATGCCCTGAAGATGTTTTAATTTTTTGATCATATCACCTGTCTCCCTTTTTTGCTCTAGGGTATACATATTGAGTTCCATTAATCTGTTCTCATATGTTTTCTGATGCAGTCCCTGCACCATTTTGGTTGCCCTTCTCTGGATTGCTTCCATTTTGTTAATGCCCTTGTGCAGGTGTGGCCTCCAGTACTGCACACAGTACTCGAGATGGGGCCTAACCAGTGTCTTGTAAAGAGGGATTATTACATCCCCCTTACAACTTGCGATACCCCTACTAATACACCCCAATATCCCTCTGGCCTTAACTACTACTTTAGTGGTCTGCTTGGATGATTTCAGGTCATCTGTGATGATGATGCCCAAGTCTCTTTCTTCCCTTGTGACTGCCAGCAACTCCCCTCCCAACTTATAGGTGTCTTCAGGGTTTCTCTTCCCTATGTGCATGATCTTGCACTTCTTTGCGTTAAACCCCAGTTGTCACTCTTCCGGCATTTTGCCAGTTTATCCATATCTCTTCTCATTCTGCTCACCCCATCTGAATCATCTACTCTGCTGCAGATCTTGGTGTCATCTGCAAACAGGTAAACCTTACCCTCCAGTCCATCTGCAATGTCACTGATGAAGATATTGAAGAGGACTGGCACCAGAACTGAGCCCTGAGGTACCCTCTTGTGACTTGCATCTCTTTTGACTGTATACCATTTACCACTACTCTCCATTTTCTGCCTGCTAACCAGTTTGCCACCCACTTGACCACTTCTGACCCACCCTGAGCCTACCCAGCTTATTAATCAATCTTCTATGTGGAAGAGTACCGAAAGCTTTGCTGAAGTCAAGGGTAGGCAACATCAACTGCACCCCCTTGGTCCACCACTCTGGTTACCCAGTTAAAGAAATCTATGAGATTAGTTTGACAGGACCTTCCTGTTGTAAACCCATGCTGTCTTGGATCTTGTACTCCTATGGATTCCAGGTGTTGCACTATCCTTTCCTTAAGGAGTGCCTCCATAATCTTGCCCACTACTGAAGTAAGACTTGATGGGTGTGTAGCTCCCTGCCTCCTCTCTGCTACCACTCTTGTAAAGCGGTATCACATGAGCCCTTCTCCAGTCTTCTGGGACTTCTCCTGTGCTCAGAGACTTGCCCCTCAAAACCCCTTTGGGTACTGCCCCCCTTTCTCTTTGATAAATACAGAGTAGAAGTACTAATTTATTGCTTCTGCCTGTTCTGCCTTAGTGTCCACTCACCCTCTCCCTTTTTAATCCTCACAATATGGTCTCTGTAGTTCCTTTTCTCCCTGATATACCTAAAGATAGACCAGGTGGAATGAAATTTGTATCTGAAATTTTAAGAGATTGTGGAGTTTGTGCCAAGGGTGTGACGTTGAATGGTTTGGTGAAAAAATATTCTACCATTTTTGAATTATAATGATTTTTGTGATAGCTGCAAGACAGACAGGTAAATGAAAATAGTTCAAACTGTAAATTTAATGTTCAAACTATAAATTTACTGTTCAAACTTTTGCCATAATCTACAGACCAAACAGAATGAAAATGTTTTCTGAAATTTACAGGGATGATGGGGTCTGTGCCAAGGGTGTGCCTTTGGATGGTTTGGTTACAGAATATTTTACCATTTTTGAATTATAACGATTTTGTGAATACTGCAAGATAGGCAGGCAAATGAAAACAGCTTGAACTGTAAATTTACTGTTTGAACATTTGCCATCATCTACAGATCAGACGGAATTAAATTTCTCTCTGAAATTTTTAGGGATGATGAAGTCTGTGCCAAGGGTTTGCCTTTGGATGGTTTGGTGTAAAAATATTTTACTATTTTTTTAATTATAATGATTTCTGTGATAGCCACAAGACAAGCAGGTAAATGAAAACAGTTTGAACTGTAAATGTACTGTTTGAGCAGTAGATTTGCAGTTCAGACTGTTTTCATTTACCTGCCTGTCTTGCAGCTATCACAAAAATCGTATATGGTTACTCTATCTCAAAAACTATACATGGGTGGGTGTGCCCACAGGCAAATGAGGCTACAATTACACTATCTCAAAAAGTAAGGAAATTCATTGCAAAAAAATACATTAATCATCAGTTAGGGTTCAAGATAAAGTGACAAACGTAAGGAAATATGATGCTAGGGTTTCCAACCCTAAACCAGCTGCTCCACATCTGAAGCAAATGATGGGTGGAATCTTCCTTGGGGTTGTCAACCCTAATGCTTACCCCATCGTATGCTCTCATGATTCCTACATACCTGTCTCCATCACATTTTTGCATTTATGTTACTGCAATGGGGTGAACGTTACAGTTGACAACTCCAAGGAATATTCCACCCCTCATTCGCATCAAGAATGGGGCAGGTGCTTTAGGGTTGGCAACCCAAATGTCATATTTCCCTACATTTGTCAATTTATCTTAAACGCTAACTGGTGCATTAATGTAGTTTTTTGCAATCAATCTATATATATATTACATATATATATATATATATATATATATATAAGTACAGGCTCAGTCACACCTGTACATTAGGGTTGCACAAGCACTTTTATGTGCCAGGATCTCTTGAGTCTGTAAATTTTATGTAGATCAGTTCAGTGAAGGCAAAGTTACAGAGGTGCAAAAAAAATGCAACAGTCTCCATTTTTGAAAATTATGACTCTTTTTTTAGCCACTCGATAAGTAAAATAATAGGAGACTTTGAAGCCTGAACCTTTCAGGTTTGATAGAGGTTTGCCCAAGGTGTGTGTTTTTGTGGTGTTTAGGTCCCGCTGTTAAGTAGTTTTAAAAATATTAAATAAAAATGTTCCATTTCTGAGCATGCGTAGTTCAAAAATCAACGTTCTATTCATAACTAAATTTTTGCGAAAGCAGCAGTTTGAACTATAAGATACTGCTGTCTTTATGATATGACAGCTGTGGTGTATAGTGCAACCCAGTTCCACCCACTGAGAGAGTCAGTGTTAGTGTGCCAGGTCATCAGGGCATCAAGTCAAAATTTCACCCCCTACACCCCCCTTTCATAAGATTCTAACTCAGAAGGGGGGTGGACCTTGGGGGGGCACTAATCCCTAAATTGCTGACCTGATGTGCCAGCACACAAATGCCAGTGCTCTAATGGCCGTAAGGGGTGCAACCCCTGCTGCTGTAGCTACTTGTTGGTCAGGGACAGAGATATTGTCATTGTGGCCCCACCAGCTTGACTGTGCCTTCAACTGTATCTGCACACTGGCAGCCCCAGTCCCCAGTGGCAGTGTATGCATTTATTTATTTATTTGTACAATCTGACACTGGGATGCCAACCCCCAGTGTAAGATGCCCCCGCAGCCAATTGTTTCATGTTATAACCCCCCCACACACACACAGCTGAGTGGAACACTGGGGAGCTCACTCCTGTGTCCCAAGATAGATTAATTTTATATGTATGCCTGCAAAGAAAGAAAACCATTGTCCAACTTCTTTTTTTTATTTAAACCTGAAAGAAAGGAAATGGTTCCCTTAAACATCTCCACCCTTACACTCCACCCCATCCCCACTGTTCCACTGAACGCCCACTACCTCACCCTCACTTACCTATACTTACCTGTCAGGGTCGTATGCTGTCATCTGCTGTGGACAGGGATACATCCGAACTCTTCAAAGCTGACAGCAGACTGATGAATAAAACTTAGTGTTGTATAATGTGTTTGGCAGATAGGAGCCAGTTGAACTTTATGTCACAGCTCTCGTTACTAAAGAACAGCTATGTCGTATAGTGCTGATGTGGAAGTTAGCCTGGTAGTGTTCAGTTTTGGCCAGTCGGATAGCTTTGGTACACTTATTTTGAAGCTCCTTGTATCATTGGAGGTCCCTGGGGCAGTTGGTTACCTTGTGTTTATGCCAATCAGTGTCCCAGGCTCTTTGGCAGGACAGGAGCTCAGGGGTTACACAGGGCAGGTGGTTGCCTCAGACTCTGATTTTATGCAGTGGTGCATGTTGGTTCCAAATGTGAAGGAACTTATAGCAGAACAGTTTGAGTGCAGCGTCAATCGAGGTGCAGGTGACAAGTGGGAATCAGTCAGTATTGGTGAGGTCATGATGAAGAGGTAGAGTGTCAAGGAGGAGTAGGTCCAGGTTAGGAGGATTTTGTGGGGTATTATTTGCCTATGTATTTTGTGCACCATATATATGGGATGACAGTCACTTAATGCATCAGGTAGGAGGCCGGTGGCCTTGACCCTGTGGGGATGTGACGTGAGGACTAGGTCCAGTAGGGAATGGTTATTAGTTTTGTAGTTCATGCAAGTAGGTTCCTGTATTAGTTGTGTCAAGTTTAGTAACGCTATTTCAGAGTGAGTTTTGGCTAGTGTGTTAGAGAGCCAATTGATGTTAGGGTCGCCCAGTATGTGCAGCTCACCAGCGTGGGCAAGGGCCATTAATTTCTTGATCAGATCAGTGACATGGGAAGGGGGTTGGCCTGGGCAGCAGTATACTTCTGCGATAAATAGAGGGCAGCAGTAGGGAAGCTTCAGGTTGAGGAGGATAGCTTCGTGAGAGGAAGGAGAGGTGACTTTCAACACAACTGTGTGCTGTAGGGAGGTGGAGACATAGATCGCCACTCCATCACCTCTTCTTTTTCTGTCCATATGAGTTACGGTGAATCCAGGAATAAAGACTTCTTGATCCATGATATGACCCAAGAGTCAAGTTTCCAAGATGATGATGATGTCAGGTTTATATCTAAGGACCATGAAATGCAGTATGGGTAGTTTTTTGGTAAGGCTGCGGGCATTTAGGTGGATAATTTTTAGGCCATTCAGGATGGCTAGGGGATTGGGGAGTGCATGTAGGGGGGTAGGGGAGTTTGTTGAAGGGGGACCAGGGTTAGGGTGGACATCACCAGCCAGCAGGAGGAGAAGCAGGAAAGTGAGGAATCTAGCTTTGCAGTATTTATGGGTTGCTGAGTAGCACCGAGCATGGTGTCCAGTTAGTTGTACACTACAGGGAGCAGTTGAAGATATATTGAGCAGCGTGATCAGTAGGTCAGGCAGGCAAGTAAGAGAGGCACAAGGTAATGAAGGGTAGTGCAGGTAATTGGTGTGGCACAGTGTCTGGGTGTGTGGCAGTGTACCTAGGTAGTTTACTGTGGTGGCTTCAGGGAGAGTAGCTGGATATGTGTTCGGAGAAGCAGGGGTACCTGTTATCCCCAGGATGGCACTGATCAAAACCACCAAGATTAGATGACGTGGGTAAGGCAAGCACACGTTAAGGTTTGGCATAGTGGCAGGAGTTTATGGTACCTGTGAAGGTAATGTAGAGATAGCTCTAGGGTGAACAAAAGGTTTCTGTGTCCTCCTAGTGGTGAGAGAATATAAGGAGCCAATGGGAAAGTAGACTGTTAGTAATTTCAGGTCATAGTGTTCAGGTCATTGTGGCTTGATACAGCTATAAATATAAAAGTCGAGATAGAAGTGGGAGGGTGGGGTGTGGGTGGGGAGATGCGTGCAGTGCTGGTGGGGTAGCAGCAGCAGTACCTCTTCAGGCTTTGTGGCTGGGCTTGCAGTCCTGGACAGCGGCTCCAGGGATGCCTTTTGTCCGGGGCTGGGTCCTGAGATCCGACAGAGCTGTGCATCATGGTCGGGGCAGAGATCAGCTGCAAGGGAGAGAGAGAGAGAAACACAGGGGAATTTAAGAGCAGGCTGAGGTATGTGTGGCAGACAGTCACAGCAGGAAAATTAGTAAGACTAAAGGGTAGAGGTGCAGACATTAGGGTTGTAAAAACACAAAGCATACAAAGATTGGAAATGAAAAAAACATTAGGGATTTGGGTCTCTGGAGTATTGGCGAATCAGTGATGGGGTCTTACTGGGGGTTGCTGACCCTAATGCCCACCCCTACCCTGGATCAGATAAGGTCAAATGTGATGTCTTCATGCAGGGCCTGTAGGTCCCTGCATGAAGAAAGGTCTGACGGATTATGTTGGCCATACTGTGTCACTATGAGGCACAAGGTAGGAGCTGCATCTTTTGATTCATACAGGAGGCTATGGATTTGGGTGGGCATTAGGTTATACAACCCACAGTAAGACCCCACCACTGATCTGCCAATACTCCAGAGACCCAAATCCCTAATGTTTTTTCATTTCCCATCTTTGTACAGTTTGTGTTTTTATAACTCTAAGGTCTGCATTAACATATTTTTTTTGTAAAGAATGTATATATATATAATATATATATATATATATATATAACACACACACACACACACACACATACATACTGTATATATATATATCTCTTTTAATCTGGCCATCTCCTGTGTTGGTGTCCAGTCCTGTGTGCCACAGTCATCTTCATAACTTGTTGGTGAAACTGATAGCACACTTTCAACTCCTCTGCTTTATCCTCCTCCTCTCCTTCTTCCTCCTCTTCTGCCTCTTCCCCTGCTTCTTTTCCTCTTCACATTATTCTTACCCTTCCTTTTTTTTTTCCATTCACTTTTTATTGAAATTTTAAGTTACACAGAGGCGATGAACAACCCATGAGCAACCATATACAGTGTGCATTCGATTACAATCAAAAGGTCATATCATACCAGATCACACTCTTAAAAAAGAGCCTCCATGAACCCTTTCCCCCCTCCCCACCCAAACCTCCTCCCCCAGTCCCCTCCCCCCACACCCCAAAACAAACCCCGGACACAAGGTGTTGTTTCATGCCCAATTAAACTGGGTTCAAGGCACACAGTTAACCTGAGTAACAATAATAAACGGGGACCAAATTTTCTCAAAACGAGGCAATTGGTCCCTCTGGATAGCTATTCTTCTTTCAATCCTAAGAGAAGCTAACATTTCTGATAGCCATTCTAAATAAGAGATTATAATGGAATCCTTCCAATGTTTAAGCATGAGCCTTTTAACTGTAATGGAGATCAAAGAGATGTAAAACTTTCTCCGAGTAACTGGAAAATCTGACATACTACCTAGAAGACACACCTCTGGACTAAACATCTCCTGTAAGCCCAACAAGGGGCTAGACTTATCTCTAATGGCAGACCATAATGGGGTAACTTTTGGGCAATGCCAAAAAATGTGTAAAAGATCACCCTCGCTTAAACCACACCTGTCACAATTGGGTTCCAACCTCACCTTTAATTCTGATAGTTTCTGGGGAGAATAATACATATTATGCAATATCTTGAATTGTGTCAATTTGAGAGAGTCCTGTTTCAAGAATTTGTGACAATTATTCCAAATCTGTAACCAATCAAAAGTTACATTGGGAAAAGCCCTAGACCAGTAAGATGAAGGGACAAACTATCCTTAAAGGCCACTGAAGTAATACACAGTAAATTTTGAAACTGCATGAGGCCCCTATTAAGGGTAGTATACTGTCCCAAAAATCTATATTGGATGAGGAGAGCCCATTCATACTTAATTTCTGGACTAAAAGTGGTGCAACTGAAACACCTTGTAACTTTCTTTGATGGGCAAATTAAGTCTTTTGAGTATCTGTAAAGTTGTACAAGGCTTACCCTCTTCGTCTAAAAAATCACTTAATCTATTCTCTCCCAAATTGGGTAACCAATTGCTAGCAATAGGCTTTTTACCTATCAACCAGTGAGGGTTCCCCACCATGGGTTGATAACCATCTTTATACAAGTCATACTTCAAAAAGCCGCAGAGTTGATTGTGAATCCTCAAAGAGACACCTATAGGGGCGTTTTTTGCAAGGGGAGTTAACCTCAAAGGAGTAAATAACAAGGCTTCAGGCCTAAGACCCATTTTTTTAATTAAGTCAATTTTCAATTTAACCCAGAGAGGTATATATGCTTTACTATTAGAAGATGTGTAAGCACTGGTCCGTCTACCATACTTGTTTATCTGAGCGGCCCAATAATAGAGAGCAAAATGAGGTAACCTCAACCCACCTTGAGATTTAGGCGCGGCTAATTTGACGTATGACATTCTTGCCTTCTTAAAGTTCCAGATGAAATCAGCTATTAATTTATGGAGTCTATTAAACCACGCCAAAGGGACCCAAACATTGAGCATAGAAATGGGGTAAAAAATCCTGGGGAAAACATTCATTTTGACTACATTTATCCTGCCCCAAAGCGATAAAGGGAACTGTGCCCATCTCTTCATATCTAACTCTATATTCTTAATTAGGGTGTCTAGATTAAGTTGACGGAGCCGATCCAAACTCTTTACTAAAGTAAGTCCCAGGTAGCTAAGAGATTTGGAATTCCAGCCCAACCCTAGCTCCACGATATCCTTCTTAAAAACTCTATTGGACAGGGGGAAAACCACTGTTTTATCCTGATTCAGCTTGTAATTGGCTAATAAGCTAAATTCGGTAATTGCATTCAGTAATTCTGGGATTGAGGAAGCCGGGTTTGACACATAGATCAGTAGATCGTCTGCGAAGGTGGTAACCTTTACTACCTGTCCCCTCACACTGATCCCACTGATCTTATAATTAGACAGTATGTGTCTTATTAAGGGCTCTAGGTAAAGATTGAAAAGCAGGGGTGATAACGGGCAACCCTGCCTAGTCCCTACCTGCAGTGAAAAGGGCAGAAATAGCCCCATTACAAGCTACTCTTGCCGTCGGATTCGTATACAAGGCCTTAATCCACCCTACAAATTTGTACGGAAGCCAACCTTCTGCATCGTCTGAAATAGGAAGGCCCAATGTACCCTATCAAATGCCTTCTCAGCATCCAAAGAGACCAGCGCCAAGGAGGTCTGTCTCTTGGATACCGAAGACATGGGACAAAGTTCTAAAATGATCTGCAGAAGTTCTACCCTTCATGAAACCCACTTGTTCGGACCTATTAAGTATGGCAATAACTTACTGACCCTTTCATTAAGATTTTAGTTAAAATTTTTAAATCATAATTTAGTAAAGAGATGGGCGATAACTACTTGGATTTTCGAGTGGCTTATTGGGCTTGGGGATCAGTACTATTAATGCTTCAAACAGATACTTATCTGAGTCAGCCCCAGAAAGGATCTGCCGATATAAATTAGCTAACAGGGAACCACCTGGGGAGAAAGGTTTTATAAAATTTGGTGAAAACCCATCAGGGCCAGGTGTCTTATCAATAGACAGATCTTTAATAGCAGTTTCAATCTCTGAGTGGGTAATCTCAGCAGTGAGAAAGTTGGTGTCTTTTTCCTCCAATTTAGGGAGAGGAATCCGGTCTAAGTAGGATTGAATATCACTTAGCTGCGGTGGAGATTGCATACCACCATACAGTAATTCGAAATAGTGCTGGAAGACAAGGGTCATTTCCTCTGGGGACGTTTTAATAGACCCAGCTCTCTCCGACCAAACCCCTTCGATCAGCCGAGAAGCTTCTAATTGTGCAAGCCTCCTTGCAAGAAGCTTTCCAGGCTTCTCACCTTGATCCACAAAGATTGCTTTAATATTCTTACCCTTCCTTTGCCCATCCAGCTCCATTGCATGTGATTCTTCAGCTTTTCCAGTCCTTTTGCCACATCCTCCTCATCTGCTTCTACTTCTCACCCCCTATATTACTCCACTGTCATGGCCTCTTGATCTGACAATTCTTTTTCCCATAGGATAGTGACCCTGTTACCACCTCTTTTGTTGTATGGCATTGATTCATTTCCCATGTATGACACCTTATGGTCCCCACTCATGATTTTCTTGCAGATGTAGGGAAATGGGATGGTCAATTATTTTGCTGTTTATTGCTTTTATTTATTTATTATTTATTTATTTGAGTTTTGGTGACTGGGTAAGTCCACTGAGACAAGTACAGTCCTTTTTTCAGGGGTGACCCGGGGTAACAGTAGGTACAAAAACAGTACAAACATACAGAACAGTAACAGAACAGTAAGTACTGTAACAATAAAAACAATGGTAAGTACAATCATTTGTAAATACATGAAGTCAGGAAACTAAAACCAAGATTGGTAGGCAAAAATAATTAAAAATAAGTAAAGAACTGAGGGTAAGGGCTCAAGAGAGGAATAGGTTTAAAAGAAAAATGGGTAAGGAAGAGAGGGCAGGAAGCAGGAAGTGAAGAGTAAGGGATAGAATTAAGTGAAGATGAGGTAAAGGCAGTGAAGGGAGGGTAAAAAAATTAGCAGAACAAGGAGCAGGAGGTGTGGCTTGAGAGGGAGGCAGTCAGGTTACATTGGAATGAAGGGAGAGAGGAGCAGGACAGGATGGAGGGAGGAAGGGAGTTTCAATCAGAGACTGTGGAAAATGAGACAGACCTCCTGGAGGTAGCTAGGATCAAATTAGGAATAGGTAAGAGGGGAAGTGAGGTAGAGTGGAGGGTATGAGGCACTAGCCTGAGCCGAATCATGTCCTGAAGGCAGGGTGGCATACAGTTGTGGACAAGTTTAAACATAAGACTAATGGTGGAGTACCTTAAATTGGACATGTGATAGGGCGCAGACTTCGTGGACAGAAACAGGTAACGTGACTCAATATTTGATTTTCTTTATAGTCCAAAATTTATTTCAGAAGTGGTTTTCTTCATAAGCAGGACACTTTACATACTGGGTAGGATATTCAGAAGGGCTGCACATGGAGCAACACAGTTGTGCCATGCACAACTCACTGATGCGCCCTGGCATGATATTCAAAAGGGGAAAGTGCATGGCACAAATCCCGATGTGCTGGGGAGCATCAGTAATGTATGCGGTGCAAGTGGGGGGGGCGTGCCCATGCATACCCGCATCCCGATATTCAGCCGGGATATGCGGGCTGTACAGGCGCAACCCCTACTATCGCCACATACAGTTGTTTTAAAAAATAAAGAAGCAACAGCCGGCCACCCACAGGTGAGCTGTAGTACTGCAGGGTGCAACACGGCAGCTGCCAGCTGTGGGTGGCCACCCGAGCTCCTTTGGCACCCTCCGTTGGGTAGCACACACCCATGCCCAATCACGGGCAGCAGTAGGACATAAACAGTCCCATATCCCTGGTGGTCCAGTGGACCACTCACAGCCCGATCATGGGCAGATGTTTAAAAACTAAAATGACCTATATATAGTCACATATCTGGACTGTGTAGTATAGTATGGTCTGCACACCCATTGGCCCATGCTGTGGACCAATGGGCATACAACTACTGTTGCAGTCAGTCAGCGGCGAGCGGGCGGCTTGCGGATGAGGGTTGCCACCGCTGCTGACCGAGGAACAGGGTGGCAGAGCTCAGTGGGAGGGTAGGAGGGTACGCTGGACCACCAGGGATAGATTTAATCTTTCTTTAGACTTCTGCCCACAATCGGGCTGTGAGTGGTCCACTGGACCATGAGGGATATTGCAGTGTGTTGGTTTTATACTTTTGCCCATGATCGGGCAGTGGAGCACTTTGCCACTTCTGCAGGGGGCATCAGTCCTCGATGGCGGTAGCCTGGCATGCCGCCAGGTGCAAGTCACCGGGGATGGTGCACCTACATGCAAATGGGGCCATGACAAGCAAATGGCCTGTTGCGCCACCATGCATTATGGCCCCATTTGCATGTGCGCCTTTGAATATCATGGTAGATGCTCCTAGCGCAACGGTGCTTGTGCTAGCACATCCCCCTGCCCCTCTCTGGCCACTTGCACTGGTGCAGTGCCACTGTGCCATGCACAATGCCGGTGGCCACAGAGCGATATTCAACGGTGCTGAGCCATGGCTCAGCACCGTTGAATATCACCCTGTCAGCACCCTGGCACATCCCAGTTGCGCTGCGCCCAGGCTTGCACCACAGCCTGGCGCAGTATGAATATCCCACTTTCAGTGTGCATCACCCAATTCATAACACTGGAGCACTTCCTCAGTTCATATCTTTCTTGGAATTAACACCACTCCCTGGAGTTATCTCCAGACCCTAATCCTCTCTGCTTCCTCTCTGGATCACATCTAACGTCTCTGGCTATTCTCTGCCCTTTTATACAGCTTTAATGCTCATGTGACATAAAAACTCCACCCACCTGAACATTTCAAATACAATAATTTTATATACAAAGTGTTTTATTTATTTCTAAGTTCCCAAACACTCTAGTCACAATTTTATTTAATACTGGGACTCTCATACAATCCCTACAATGGTTTTATATGTTTTTAAATGTTTCAAACAATCTCTCAGCAGCAGGTAGCACCACCCACATCTGACTGCAGGATAAAAGTAGTCTAAAGATGGCCAGCCAGCTCTAAAGGGAACTGAGGCATGCTAATGTGAAGAAGGAACTGAACCACTCCCCAAACATTTCCATACACAGGCATAACAACAGGTACTTTGTTTCACAAAACCCGTATAACTCTGTATCATCAAGGAATCATTTTATAAATTTCCTAAAACCTGCTTTTGTTCAAAAATTACATTTATTTGTTTATTTTACTACAGAGCCTAACACCAACTGTGGCTGTAACATTTTAACCTTAAAGATAAAAAGCATTCAGTCTAACAAGAGCAAGGCTGCCATTTTTGTTTCATTTTTCATTTTTCCTTAGTTGGCTGCTGCATTTTATCTTCTAAACCTAAAAGTGACAAACATTCAGGAGCACAAATGCTGCATTTGTAATTAGGTGTTTCTTCCTGTTACTTTAACCTTTAATCACAAGATCCCCCTTATTTGCAAACCTTTAAATACCTATGTACTCATTTTAAAATAAACAAACCAAACTAGGGGGTCTGAAATTATTAAAAGCCTTCATATGCTATGGCTGAAATTGACCTATCTTAACATACAGCCAGTAGCTCATTTGTGTCTTTCTTTACTAGAGCAACCCACAAATTCATATAGTAAAATTGGCTCCTTTAGGTAGCACCACACATGCACAAAGGAATCACCTTTTGTTTTATTTCTTTTCCTTCTTGGGGTAAGGGCTGACAGTTAAATTAACCAAATCCACAGTTCAGCTACTGAATTCCTCTTTAGGCATTTTAACTGTTCTGTCAGGCTACAACTACTGCAGGATGTAATTAACTACAGGGCATAATCCCAGTTCAACTACCCTTTCAGTTAATAGGCATGTAATAATAGCAGGACTACCCTAATACAAGCATTTCACCAAATGCCTAAACCACAAAGGCAAAGTAAAAGTAGAGAAGCCACCATAAAGCAAACACATTTAGTGTTGCTCTCTTTTCTCCTTGTGGGTCATTTAGATTTTGTTTCTTGCCCCTTTCTCACCTTACTGAACTGCGCGACAATGTGCAGCATCACAGCTCCTTAAAACAGCAGCTAGCAGGGCACTCACAATTACCTGGAAGTGGATACTGAAGAACTCGTTCTAACTTCAGCCCCCTCCTTTTATTACCTCGCTGTTCTCCACTACTCTTTCATTTACCAAAAAGGGCTTTAAATAAAGAACCAAGCCAAAACTTTCAAGGCTCCTAGTCCTTCACAGAGCCACTCTGTAACAGGCTACATAGGGTAGCCAGCCCAGGAAGGAAGGACGTCACAGTGGTGTGAGCGAGAGTTAACCCCCAAGACAAATCTGCCGATCCTATGGTACACCTGTGAAAGGAAGGACAGGGAGGAAAAATTAGAGGAGAACAGCAGGGGAGCACCACAGGTTAGGAGTGGAAAAAGAGATGCAGGCAATTTCTAATCAGGAGGCAGAGGTGAGAAGCAAGTGTATACGATAGAGCAATCCTAATTTCTGATTCAGTACTTTAACAATGTTGGTGACATGAGTGTGAAAAGAGAGTGAAGAGTCCAAGTTGATGCCTAGATATATAAAGGAGAGGACAGCCTCTAAGGGATCACCCTGGAGGGATATAATGTTAAGGGAGGGGGATTTATTGTGGAGGATCAATGAGAGAAAACATACATTTTTTTTTGTATTAAGGACAAGATGACTCAGGTTAAACCCATCCTATAGGGAAGCAGAATCAGAGGCAAGCTCCCGGCTGATTTGGTCGAGGTGAGGGGAGGAACGATAGATAGTAGATAATTGCATCATCTGCATAAAGATGCACTGACGCACCTCCACAATGGTGGGGGAGGTCATTGATGAAATGTGTGGATTGTATGGACCCCAAAATGGAGCCTTGTGGAATGCCATGTGTTACAGGCTGAGGTTCAGACAGGGAACATCTCCATTTAACTCTTTGGGAGCGACAGGACAGATAGCTATTTACTCAGTTGAGTGCATTGCTATCAAGACCAAGGATGTGTAGCTGATGTAGCAGAAGACCATGGTTCAACAAATCAAAAGCTTTAGTAAGGTCAACAGAGATGGCACCTGTTGCAGATCCTTTGTCCATTGCATGGAATATGTCAGTTGTTACTTTTATCACAGCAGTAAGTGTGCTGTGTTTCCTTCTAAAGCCGTATTGTGAGGGGAAAGTAGATTGTGAGATTCAAGGTAATCCTGGAGGTGGTTTTAGACTATTCACTTTTGGATCTTTTCCAGTGGGCAAAGAGATGATATAGGTCTGTAGTTGTTGATAATAGTACTGGGACTCCCCCTTGTCCACTGGAACTACTATCACCACCTTCCATTTATCTGGAACAGAGTTAGAGATAAAAGACCGGTTGAGTAGGTTATGGACAGGGCAGGCAAGGGCAGAGGCACCCAACTTAAGAAACTTAGGTTTTAGTGAATCATGGCCAGGAGAGCTGTCTGGATTTAAGATTGATAGGAGCCTTTGTACTTCTTTTAGTGTGGCAAGTTTCATGTGGAACTCATGGTGAGTCGCAGGGGAGTTGGGGAGGGTCAGGGCAGTGTTTGTAGAAGAGGAATTATTGAAACATGAATTGTACTTGTGTAGATCAGTAAAGAAGTTGTTGAAACCTGAAGCAATGAAGGCAGAGTCAGCAAAGGTAGAACAATTAGCGGTAATAGAGCTAGGGATTTCTGCTGCCTTACCTTTAATTAGGGAGTTGACTTGCTTACAAAATTCCTTAGGGTTGGAGAGGTGTTTTGTTTGAAGGGATTTGAAGTGATGTCACTTGGCTTTTAGAAGGGAGTTTTTGCACTGATTTCTATGTTGTCTATAGGCTTTCCAATCAGAGGAAAGTCCACTCTTTTTATAGGCTCACCAAGCCTTCTCATGGAGGGACATGTGCTTCCCACATTCTTTCTGTGGGGCATGTTGGTTAACTATTTGGGAAAAGGAGGATATGAAGAAATCCAAGGCTTGGTTTATATCAGGGAGCATATTGATAGGGCTCCAATCAGTGTTGTGGTGGGAGGAGATGAAACAGTCAAAGTCAAACTTGGACATGTCTCGAGTCAGGGAGATCTTAGGAGGGGGATGAGGATGGTTATTTCTCTGCATACAGAAAATAGGAAAGTGATCACTAATGCAATCTGAGAGTACTCCCACTGCTTTGATCTTCTGAGGGCAGTTAGAGACCACCCAATCAAGAAGAGTGTATTTTCCAGATTTGGTGTTGATACGCATGGGATCCTGGAGGAGTTGGGTCAGGTTGGAGGCCTCAAGAGAGGCACGCAACTTTACAGCATCAGGGTGCAACCAGTCAGAGTTAACTTCTCCACATAGTATAAGGTCTTGGTTAGGGAGTTTGGAAAGTGTGGCTAGGAGGGATGGCAGGGCAGTGGATGCATAACTGGGGGTAAGTAGACACACCCAATGGTGATTTTGTTAACATTACCAAGGGTAAGTGAAAGGAAGAGAGATTCAGCTGGGGATGATGCCTCTATGGGATCAGGGAGAACTGCAACATCTATGTGAGACCTGCAGTAGATGACTATGCCTCCACCCCTCTTGCCTGTTCTATCATGTCTATGGCATGTGAAGCCAGGTAGAGACACCTCAAGCTGCGTAATGGCCAGTTTTAGCCAGGTTTCAGATATGCATAAGATGTCAGGCGACATCTGCAGGGTCCAGTCTTTTACTTCAGCCATCTTAGGGTGAAGGGTATGAATATTCATATGGGTGACTTTCAGACCTTTTATTTTGGGTATAGATGTTATGGGGTGGGTGAGAGGAGTTAGGAAGGAGGGTTCAGGATTGGGTTCAATGTCCCCAGCATGGATGAGCAGTATGAGGACGGATACCTCTAACCAGGGCAGGGTAGGGGAGGAGAGCATTTCAAGGGTAGTTATCAGCTGAGAAGAATGAAGACGCTCATGGAGCCAGAGTTCCAATAGAGCAGTGTCTGACTTAGGGAGACAAGGAATGTAAAGGAGTGCAAACATGGATTCAGGGCAGATATGACATGGGCAGAAGGGAACTGTGGTTCAGAGTGCGATGTAAGGCCTCAGCAATAAGCCTGTCAATATAGCAACCAGGGAGAAGGTAAGGCAGGGCAATTAAAATAAATCTTCCAATGGTCAGGGTATCAGGAATCCTGGAAGGGTTTCTCAAAGTCAAAGTGAAAATGGAACAACCGATCTTGTTGGGGACAGCATATCACAGGACAAAGATGGAGTGACGCAGGGCAGAACAGAATGAGAGAGCAGATGGATTGGCTGAGTTCAGAGAGAAGGTGTTCAGATTATGAAGTGTGAGACAGGAAAGTCCACTAATGGCACTGAGCTTAAAGGAGTTGATGAGGGCAGTGTTAGGAGAACAGGGCACAATTAATTGGTGGGCAGTGAAGCAGCCAATCAAATAGGGGAGAGGTGGGCAGTGTAACAGCTACTCAAAATAGGAGTGAGGAGGTGACAGCCAATGAGGAAGGAAAGGGAAGGGATTAGTCTGTATTTAATAGAGGCAGGGGTTGAAGCGGGTGGGCGGGAGAAAATAATACAGTAGAGTTTAAAAATGGTGGCTTAAGGCACAGAAAATCAAAGCCATAGTGGGAAAAAGCTGTGATAATTCCAAGGAGAGACAAGGGCCAATCCAGTAGAGAGACATAACTTTTTTGGCCAATCAGGCTTAAGCAGAATGTCCCAATAACCAATCAGAATCTGAGTGGCGTCCTTGGGCTAGAAGGCCTTGAAGTGCTTCTGGATTCTTTCTTTTAGTGTTCCCACTGAATATGAATCAAGTAGGCTTGCACTTCACCTATAATTATGGTCCTGCAGAGATCATTGTTTTGGACTTGTTCTTGCATGGTAATGTCTGACCCACCTACATCTGGTTGCATCCTTCTCATCCTCACTGTGAGATCTGCAGCAACCTACTTCACTCAGTTTTCACTCACTGACAAAACCATAAAAACAGTTGGATTTTAGTGCTCCAAACAACTAGCAGTAAAGTTATTTGTCAAATAAATCATTCAAACTCCCCATGCACATTTCAGCCTAATTGCATGACGGATTCTTGTATTTTTATATAATATACTTCTGCTGTTTAAGAACCCTGTGGGTGAATGTATTTCTTCCTATGACCCCACACACACACACTTCGGTCACATCTGGAAATGAGTCTTCCGGCTCTGTCTGATTACCTGGTAAAATATGTTTAAATAAAGAAACAAATTTTTCTTCCCTGCTGGTGGGGAGAAAAACTGTAAGTAAATACGGATTTATTTGCCCTGTACACTACTAGCACCAAGTATAAAATACTGGTCAAATATAGTACATCATTCATAATTCCCCCTGCACTTGTCCCAGTCTGCTAAATTCACTCTGCCTGCTTCTGTTGCAGGGCCTGTAATTGCCACTGCAATCTTACACTGTGTGATCTCTTCTCCTTTGTAATACAATTTTACTTGCCTGCATGCCTGAAACTACTACTTAATGTAGTAAATTACCTAACAAGAACAATAATGCATGATTTTCTGATGAGTTCTAGGTTTTCTGATCAAAATGACTTTTACATAAACAGCATTCCTTTTAGTAGCCATAGCCATTCATTGTAAGGAAAGATGGAATAGCATGTGAAGAGATCTTCTCAAGCATCCCTGATTGAATGCTGCAGGTCATGTGATTTGCCATCAGTTTTGACATGGACAGTGGGTGCTTCCTGTAAACTTTATTGTGTTGTTATGCTGAAGTGCTGGACTGTCAAAGGAAATTGAGCTTCATTGGATCTGCTTTGCCAGGGGTCAGAAAGTCATATTTTGGCACATTCACCAACAGAGATGTAGCAAAGTTAAACTTCACTGGAGAAGTGGCCATAACATGGCCACAATTTGCCTTCTCAAAGTTTCCACTGACCTCAGCCACTTCAAATTTGGTGGAATTCACAATGTTTTACTACAAAATGGTCTTTTTTTTCCTAGAAGTGGCTACTTCATAGAGGAAATGTGGTTAATTTGCATAGAAATGGCCACTTTATTAGGTGCAGACTTTGCAAATTCACACTTCACTAATTTTGTGAACTTCACAAATTACTTCTCAAAGGGAATTCCTGCCACTTCTCCCATCTCTATTTGCTGAATGTCAGTTCAGCATCTATTCATCTTTAGTGCTCGAAGCAAAGATCAAGACTGGTCCTCTCCCCACCCCCAACCCCCACCCCCACACTGGAAGAAAGGAGCTCATTTCGAAAATAATCCAAACCTTCACTAACTCAATTTTGGAAACTTTAGGCTGGATTTTATAAAGAGTTGCAGCACATTTTTGCTGCAGCTGCACTACTTGAGACATAAATGTTAGACCACAAAAAAGTGATCTAACTTCATGTGGCAAAACGCTACAAGTTCTCCAACAAAAAATTATTCATGCTTCATTTTTTGCCATAAAGAGTCACAAAAGTGGAAAAGTGTTTAACAATAGCCTTCACATATTTTGGCACATTTCCGATTATGCAGCTGTAGTAGAAATATTGTCACATGTCCTGTATCCAAATGTTTGCAAAGCCAGGCCATTGTCTATGGGTCTGCTACCAAGTTTTCCACTAGCCAGGATGTACCCCTAACTTAACTCCTTTAGATTAATCCTTAACTGTTTACCATACTCCTTGCACTACAGCCTCTACAGTCAGCTTGGCTGGCCCCCAGCTGAGACCCACAGAATTGTCCACTACTCCATGTTTCTCCACAAGTTCTGGCTTTGTAAACTTCAAAGCTATTGTATCATTCCGACTTCCTATTCCCCAGCAAAGTTCCACCTACTGCCTCAGAGCCCAAAAAGGCAGATGACTGCAGAAGCTACCTGAAGGTGGTATTGCGAGGCACCCAGCCTATGGAACAACCTTCCTCATGTACAATAATTTTAGGTGCAGAGTATGCCATGACCCTAAAGAAGCTGCTAAAATCCTACTATAACAGCTGCTCTTAGCTATTCTCACAGGACAGTTCCATCCTTTCCTGTATTTTTTTTTTATTTTGTTTACCAACCAAGCTGGTGTAATCCAGATAATTAAGAGCTACAGGTTCTAGACACACTCCATTCTGTTCTGTTCTTGCCTGTATATTCTTGCAACTGTCGAAGTGACATAAAAGATACAAACATGCCAATAGATAAAGGCCTTGCAGTCGGATACGCTATGTTCAGCTGAAATGCATCGGCCCAAGTTTTGCAATTCCGACCCCAGGCACCCAAAACACAGGTGCCCGACATTGAGAGTTCATGTTCAATAAGTGTTTACGGGGGCTTCACCCCCACACACCCCCAATGTGGGGGGCTCTGCCCTCCACACACTCCATACGTAAGGATCCTAACTCCGGGGGGGAGGTGAAACCTGATGTCAGGCAACCGTGTTTCGGGCACCCGGAGTTGGGATTGCAAAACTTGGGCCGATGCATTTCGGCCTAACAAATGGATCCCTTGCAGTCTATCTAGTGTGCAGTTCCTATTGTGTTTACAGCAGAAACTGCCCCTCCCCATTTTCCCTTTAACCCCCCCAGATACTTTATTTATTTATTTGATTCAGTAATACCTTTGAGCCAGAGGCTCTTTTACAGAGGTTCCACGTCATAATATTAGTACAAAAAGGAGAACAGGGAAACAGGATACAATAGCAGTTAAAGACAATACAAGATTGAAAGAAGGTTGCTGACACCAATTTTGAAGGTGTGCAGTGATTGTGGTTACGGGGTCATGCATACCATATGCTAAGACATTGAATAAGAATGTTTTAGATTACATTCACCAATTTTGAGGCATAACATGGAATTCCTAGTTATTTGTCAAATAAGTGTGGGTTAGACAAGATGTTTGTTAGGCTAGATTAAGCATAGAAACAAGTGTTCACCTTAGTAGCAGTAAGGATACTAATGGTGGTAGATGCATCTACAGGCAGAGTAGGGTAGGTAAAATGTGGGAGCAGTAGTGCAATTGAGACAATAGGATCAGATTGAGGGGGAGGAGCAGGGGAGAGTTTAGGCAATACTATAACTGAAGATGCTGAAAGGAGCCAGGGTCAAGAAATATAAGGCAACAGACAGGAGTAAGGAGATCTGAACAGGCTAATGGATGAAACAAGTTAAGCAGGGGGAGGGATATGGGACTATAGGGAGAGTCAGAGTGAGGAGAAGGGGAAATACAGCAGGCATGTGTCCACATTAGCTGTTTTAGCATAAAAGTGCTAGCAAGTAATAGAGGAGATAAAGGGGGTAAAAGGATGGGGGAGGTAAAGTAGGGAAGAGATAGGCACAGGGGGTAGGATTATCAGAGCTATCAGATGGGAGAATGAAAAATAGTGCTAACCTCCTCCACCCACTCACCCCAACTCTACTGCAACTTTCCCTTCAACCTGTCCCATCCCCTTTTGAAGTTTTCCACTGTTTTTATGGATACCATCTCTGCCAACAACTCATTACACATAACCACCACCCTTTCAGTGAAAAAAATGTTTCCCTATCTACCTCCTGAACCTTCCTCCCACCAGCTTTAAGCTGTACCCCCTAGTTTTTTCATTCCCACTAAGGCTGAATAGGCACTCAGTGTTCACCCTGCTTATACCTTCAATATGCTTTAAGGTCTCAGTCTTGTCTCCCTCTCCCTTCTTTCCTCAAGAGAGTACAAGTTGAGCCACTGAGCCTCTCCTTATAGGTGTTGCCCTGCTGGCCCTGGATTATCTTGGTTGTCCTTCTCTGGACTGTTTCTAAAAAGTTGATATCCTTCTTAAGATAAGGCACCAATATTGCTCACTGTGCTCTAGTTGTGGTCTCATTAGAGACCTGTACAGGGGCAAAGTGACCTCCTTCTACCTGCTGGCAATTCCTGACTATGCAGCCCTACATCCGATTTACTATGGCTGCTGTTCTCCTGTAGTGTGCAGAGTGTTTCAGGTCACTGAAGATAATTACTCCTTGGTCCTTTCCTTCCTCTGACCTGCTTATCTTCACATCACTCAACCAGTATTTGGTCCCTGGGCTCTTTACCACCATGTATATAACCTCATGCTTTTTAGCACTGAACCCCATTTGTTAAATGCCAGAACACGTCTTTAGCTTAGCCAGGTCTTACCTGATTTCCAGTCTCCCTGTCTCTATGTCCACCCTCCCAGAGAGCTATGTGTTGCCCACAAACAGGCAGATTTTACTCTTGATCCCATCTGTGATGTCACTTATGAAGATGTTAGAAAACACCAGAACAAGAACAGAGCCCTGTGGGACCCCACTGGTCACAGGCCTAACTTCTAAGTATTCCCCACCTGGCTACCACTTTTTGTCTTCTGTCTTGCAACCAGCTTCAGACCCATCCAACAAGCTTAGCCCCCACACCCAGGTCTTCCAGCTTCCTGACCAGTCTCCTATGAGGCACAGATTTCAAGGCCTTGCTGAAGTTCAGATACAGGCCATCCATCACTTAGCCCCTGTCCATTGTCCAGGTGACCCAGTGGAAGAATTACTTCCACAACACAAATCCATTCTGCCTCAGATCTTGTGAGACCATTTTTCTCCATTCAGCTCATCAATCTTTCTTTTAGGATAGTCTCCATCAGCTTGCTCATTATGAAGGTCAGGTTGACCAGCTGTAGCTCCCTGGTTCATCCCTTAGCCCACTTTTACGGAGAGGCACTACACGTGCAGTTCTACAGTCCTAGGGCACACTTCCCAACTACAGTGGGGTGTTAAACATGTCTGCTAGGGAACCTGCCAGAACCTCCACCAGTTCCCTTAGGACCCAGCATTAGAAAGATGGATAGGACAGACTGGATGGGTCACAAGGCCCTTATCTGCTCACAACATCTATGTATCTATTTACCCTTGGGTGCACACCATCAGGCCCAAGAAGTTTATCCACCTTTCAGGCCAAGGGTTTTATCTGCCTCTATGGCCCTTAGACCCTGACGTACTCTCTCAGCTTTAATTATACCATCATGCAGTATGGTCTAGAGGTTAGAGTAATGAGCTGTGAATGAGCTTGGTGCATCCAGCAGACGTGGGTTTGAATCACACAGCCTCTACTTGCATACTGTGTGACTCTGAGCAAGTCATCTAGCCACCCCAGTGCTCCCAGTTCTCCCCTGAAAACTGGCACTAGTGCCTAGTGGGCCCTACCTGGTTACCAAAAGAATAAAATAAATGACTTCCCCATCTCCCTGCTTCCTTCTGACACTGGTCCATCCTTCTTCCTAGTGCAGACTGAACAGAAGTACTTGTTATATACTTCTGTTTTATCGTCACTATTCTTTGCCCAACCTCCTTCCTTTTCTAATCTGACAGTCTCATTCTTTATGTTCCTCTTTTTCCTTAGGTATCATAAAAAGGCCTTCTCACCTGTTTTTATGGCTGTGGACAGTGTCTACAACCATATCGCTTTAGCTTGAAAAGGGGTTTCTGTGGAACACATTTTTCAGTAGTTTTCAGTGTATCCATCCTTAACACTGCAAATCTCTATGACAGTTAAAAAAATACTCCCTTCTTTCTGTTTAGAATTATGGACACAGAACTCAAAGCTGCTTTTATCTGACTGCAAATGTGCACACCTTCCAAACAAATCTAAATATCTTTAAATCCATTCAAGGTGAGCAAAAATAACAGGCATGAAAGTTGTTCAGGGCAAAACTACCTTTCCCATGAGTGTAGTCACTAATCTGAATTCTTTATATTTTGTAAAATATGGTCTTCCAAACAACCTCATTTTTTTCTCTCTGAGTGAACACAATAGGTGTCATGCCAAATAAATATAAATATCTCAGAAAGTATGCAAGTTATCAATATACAAGTGACATGAACGTTGTTCTGGACAAAATGACCTTTCAAATGAGTGTAGTCACTAATCTGAGTTCATTAGATTTTTTTTAAATATAGCCATCTGAAAGGTGAAAATTGTGAAGAAAAATGAAAATGCAGGTACAGATGGCTATAGTTTAAGAAATATAATTAGTGCAGCTTAATGTGTAAGCTCATTTGAAAGGTCATTTTGTCCTGACCAACTTTCATACTAGTGGTTTATGCATAATTTGTATACTTTTAGAGATATTTACATTTGTTTGCCATAACTCCTATTGAACTTATAACAGCCTCATTTCTCAAAAGCACTACTTCATTTTAAGTGAAATGAGACCAGACCATCTTGACATGCCTAATTTAACAGTAGATCATCATGACTAACTAGTACTTCAATAGAATTCTATAGTGCTTACCAGCTTGAAACAAAATGATCTGCTTATTAGGGTCACATTAGATCTTTTCAGGATGGGATCATGCTAAATCTTTTCGGAACAAAAGCAGCAGATTAATTTTAGTAATTATTAACCAGCAATATCCTATGAGATCTATATGTGATGCTGACACTGACCAGATATGAGGAAGAAAGAAGACAGAGAAGAAAAACAGTGTTTGTCTGTAAAACATTTAGGCATCTATGCTGCAACACTGATTTTTTTCATTTATTATGTCCTCTTTGACAACTTCTATGATTAATACACATTAAATGTATAGTTTACTAAATCTTAATCTTGGGATAATTCTTGAATGACCCCTAAATACGTTTTAAGCCATTCCCTTTATGTGAGGTCAAGACCAGTGCAAAAGGTCAAGTGTTATTTATTTCATGGTTTTTTTTGCAAATTTCCACAGTAAAAGTGTGGAGAAATAGAAAAGTATGTACAACTAATCTTCTATGCATTTTCAACTCAGAGAGAAGTTAATGTTTTCGCGGGATCAAACTCAAAGCTTATGTAGTTTTGTTCAAAAGTTATTTTATTCTAAATCTTATTGCACTGTTGATGAACTGAGCAAATAAATGTTTAGATAAAACAAATTGAAGACCCCAGGATTGGGAAGTCATTAAAATTGCAAAAGGTCAAATTATAAAACATTAAATGAACTCAGTAAGATCATTCTTCTTAGTGTGTAATTATAATGAATTCAAGACATTCGAATACAGACCTACAATTATACAATCATTGTGATATACATTTTTAGGATCAAAGGAATGGTGCAAGGCTGCCAAAATCGTGGTGATCTCATTGCTTCAACACTTCAGTGTGTGTGGACCAAATCAAAAGCAGCCATAATAAAAGCTTCTATCTTCTCAAAAAAAAAATTACATATTTTATCATATTTAATTTAACCTGAAAATACAAAACAGCAATAAGGAAGTAAAACAATCAAGATGAGATTTCAGCATTCTCCAACCATATATTGAAGCCAAGCCATAATAAAGGCTTCTGTCGTCTTCAAAGCAATTATATTTTATTTTGACATATTTAATATTCTGTATCTAAGTAGATACTAGAAAAAAAAGGTTTATTTGGTGTCTGTAAACAGGAAAATGCAACCAGACACAGAAGGAAGTGAAAAGAGAATATTCGTCTCAGGGGCTAGTAACAAGTCAAGAAGCTTGCTTGACCACTCCAATGGGGGCCACCCACTGACACTACTGACCATTTGTGAGCACTGTTAGCAGAGGAGGAGGAGCTGAACAAGTGTTGCAAATAGTCAGTGTAGGAGGAGGAGGAGGAGGTGGATGGAAGGGTGTCTGCCATAGTCCAGCTCTTGTTTTAAATCCCCAATGGTTCCTGACTGGCGGTTGCAATCATCTGTGCAGCAGCCCTCCATCTATAGGAATTAAGGGGACTCAGTTTAGCTGTTCTGTTGTATTCAGGCAGGCTCAAGCTCCATTACAACAGCAGGTCAGACTGGAGCCCCAGACCCACAACTCTGCTACTTGTATAGGACTGACTGCTTGAGAGTGAGGGATCCTCACTACTTGCAAAGGAAGTGGGATGAGTCACGGTTGGTGTTCATTTGTGTGCTGGGAGCAGGCTGGGCTAAGAGGAGTGCCTTTAAGTGTAAGCACTGCATGTGTCTGAACTGTTGTGGATTGCATGGTTGTAGGCAGTGGGGTGTCCAGGATGTTCAAGTCTCCCCCCAAAATTACCTCAGAAAATTTCAAATTTCTGTATTTTATTTTTGGATTGGTTCAGGCTCAGCTGCTAAAAAAAATCAGTGTCTCAGCAGTCTCCATAGAGGTTGGAGCTAACTGCAACACAATGTGCATGCACAGGACCACTGATGGCCAGGGGAGATGGAAACATCATCAACAGAGAGAGCAGGAGTAGCCTGGTGAAACAGACTAGTGAGCGTGCTGTTGTGCTGCATCGTCTGTACAGCACAGAGGAAGTTGTGGTATCCTGTCGACTGTTAAGGTGGTAGACTGGGACTGTGTGCTGCTTTTCTCTAGCCTCAGTTGAACTGTGGGAGAACATGAACTATGGTCTACTAGAGAAAGAACTGACCCATCCAGTGGCAAACTGCAAGTAACGTGCAGTGTGTCTTCTTGACTGTGCAGGACGCTGGCTGGACTGGTGGTGTGGTCTGAAGAAAAGATAGGAGAGGTCAAGGAATATCTGCTCTTGTCTAATGGCCTGTAGTACTGCCTTGGGATGGGAGGGACTGGTAAGGCAAGCAAAAGCAAACAGGAGGATAATCAGCAGAAAAGGGCTGAGTGGAGAAAAGAATAAAGATTGATTTTGGGGGGGGGACTGCTCCCATTCAGAGAGGTGGTGAGGGGTATTACATAGAAACATAGAATTTGACAGCAAATAAGGACCGCTTGGCCCACCAAGTCTGCCCATTTCCCTACATGATGGATAAGCTGAAAATTCTAGTTAATCAACAGCATACGTCCTCCTATCCCCCACTAGAATTGCCTTATGCCTGTCCCATGCATTCTTGAATTCTCCCACTGTTCCTGACTCCACAACCTCCTCAGGAAGGCTGTTCCATGCATCCACAACCCTCTCTGTGAAAAAATACTTTCTAACGTTACCTCTGAGCCACCCCCCCTCTATCTTCAAATTGTGCCCACTTGTTCTTGCACATCTCTTCTTCTGAAAGTTGCTACCCTCTTGTACTTTGTTAATTCCCTTGAGATACTTGAAAGTTTCTATCATGTCCCCCCTCTCCCTCCTTTCCTCAAGGGTATACATATTAAGCTGCTTCAGTCTCTCCTTGTATGCCTTCTGGTGCAGACCCTGCACCATTTTGGTTGCCCTCCTCTGAACAGCCTCCACTCTGTCTATGTCTTTGAGGAGATGGGGTCTCCAGAATTGCATTTAGTACTCCAGATGGGGTCTCACTAACTGTATTGGCACCATCTCCTAGAGAAACCCACTCATTACATCTCAACCCCACCGATGTTCTGTTGAACTTGGAGCTTATCATGTGGAGTGGGAATAGGTATGGAAAGACAGATGCCTGACTGAGATCTTTGTCTCTGGCTGTTGCAGATTGCTTCCATGTGCAAAGGTGGAATGGGGCTTGGAGTACTTTCTATATGCAGAGATGGGATAGTGGTAGAGGAGGAGTGATGCAAATGTGTGGAGGTGTCCCCATGTGTAGGAATGGGATGGATAGGGAGCAATGCTCCCCATGTAGGGGCAGTGGGATGAAGGGGTGGAGTGCTCCCCATGTACAGAGCTGATATGAAGTGGTAGGAAAGCTCCCCATGTGGGGAGGTTGCATGGAGGGGGAGGGGTGCTCCCTATGTGCAGGAGGTGGGATGCAGTGGGTGAAGTGCTCTCCATGTGGGAGAAGTGAAATGTAATGGGAGAAGCACTGGAGGGGTCAGGGGATGAGTGCTCACAATGTATGGATGTTGGATGGAGGTGGAGCAATGATAGCTATGTGTGGAGATGGAATGGAGGGACGAGTGCTTTCCATGTTCAAGTTCAAGTTTATTGTGAAGGGATAAAATCTATTCAACAAGCTCATTTGCAAGGAGATCCAATGTACAAGCAATGTTAAATACATGGTGTGAGATACAAAAAGTAAGGCCACATAACATAAATTAAAATAAAGCTATTTTCTTTACATTAGTGTTTACAATATGTACAATGTTGCATTCAACAAGGATTGAGACCAAATATGATTACATAAGACACTATGTCCACCATGTGGAAGAGGGCTGGAGAAGGAGAATTGCTCCCCCTATACCTTCTAGACCCTCTTGCCCTCAAGTGGTTTGAAAGCTATCTATCTGGCCGTACACGGAGGGTCATTTGGAAGATTGTGTTGTCTGACCCACTACCCATAAAGGAGGGAGTACCACAGGGCTCAATCCTTGGTCCCCTCCCATTCTCTCTGTTCACAAATGACCTAAACCTCCACTGCAGAGAAAGCTCGGTCATTCAATATGCGGATGACACAGTCATCTACCGCTCCTCGGATAATCTGTCTTTGCTAGGCCCTCTCCTCCAAGCAGATCTCATGACCCTTGAGTCCTGGCTAATAACAAACAGAATGGTCCTCAATGCAGGCAAAACAAAAGCCATGCTGTTTGGTCCCAGGTCCCTTGGACAAGACAGGACTAAGTCCCTACAGCTTCACTCACTTGCCAGCAAAAGCATTGATGTGGTGGACTCCCTAAAATATCTAGGGCTAACAACTGACCACGGTCTCACCTTCAAGACCCATGTCGACCAAGTAACCAGGATCGTCCAAGGTAAACTGGGGACCCTGTACCAATTAAAAGACGAGCTAATCCCGGAATCTAGACTTGTAATTGCCTCTAGTGTCCTGCTTCCAACACTTACCTACTCTGCCCCAGTATTACAGGGCATGTCCAAGCAGGAGTTCAACCGGCTACAGACTCTGTACTATAAGGTAGCTTGGTTCACAACTCAGGATCAGTCAAGAAGGCACCACTGTGAGATGTTGGCCCAACTACAGTGCCTGCCATTTGCTTCTTGGCTACAGTACCCCCTGCTCTCCAGCATTTAAGTTATTAAGCCCTGCTGGACCACCTAGCCTAGAAGGAATCATCACTCCCAAACACAACCCTCAAAGGCTTAGAACCTCAGGTCAGACTCTGCTGGAAATTCCTAGAGTTAGGACTAACACGGGCAGCAAATCCTTCTCCTACACTGCTCCCTACCTGTGGAACAAACTTCCACCTTCAGTACAGGAAGCCCCTTCTCTTCTGAACTTTCGCACGAGGCTCAAGGCCCACATGACCGAGAACAGCATCTGTTACTGTCCTGGCATCTGACAGCCCCCCACCCACAATCCAATGCTAACCCTCTCACTTGTTTACCACTGCTCTCCTCATGCCTCATGTCACTGTCAATGACCTCATGGCTAGATTTTATCATACAGTCACTGCTGGTCAATCAAAACGACTCTGAAAATTGTTATTGGTGTGTAACCTGTTTAAATATTCTACACTTACTCTGTAACCAATTGCATCTGTGTGTCTCACCCTGTAATGTTATTTCTGGGCCGCCCCTATTAAAGGGACATTCGGGGCTCAGTGGGCCTACCCAGTCATCAAAATGTAATAAATAAATAAATACAAAGGAGGCATGGAGGGGAAGGGGTGCTCCCCATGTGTGGAGATTGGATGGGGGGACAGTCACTTAATGGCCACCATCCTACACCCGACTCCAGCTTTTGTGTGAAACATTTTGGAATGGGCATAGTTTATGATGGGACAGCCATGCAGTCCACATCTATTCTTTTGCTGCTGTAAAGTATTGGGTTGATAGGTGGGGATGTAAGAAGGGGCACCAGTCACTCAGGAGCACCCTCTGTATCCTACTCCCCCTCACCCATACGGCAGAGTGGCAACAGTTGTGGAGGGGGGATACAAGATCCACATTTTTATATCTCAGTACCTCAGAGTGCTCTCCATGGGTAGAGCACATTCAGAGGGAGATCCTCTGGCTGAAGAAGAGTGTTCTGCAAGTGTAGAGGTGTGGCATAGGGTGAGGAAATGCCAGTCATCCAAATCCCACTCCAACCTTCATGCTAGCTCTGGTGGAGCAGGGACAGGTATGAAGGGGAAGATGTGCAACTTGCATCTCTATCTCTGGCTGCTGCAGGGTTCTACACTTGTGCAGAGGTGGGATGGGGGAATAGGGCATCATTCTCCCAGAGCCACCTGCCAGAAGCCCACCCAATGCCAGTGCCAACTTTCATGGAACTTGGATTGGGTGAAGACAGAGACATGTGTGAACCACATCTGTCATTGTCTCCTGTGTAGTGCTCCTAACGTGCTGGAGGTGGAATGTAAGGTGAAAATGCTTCACATGTGCAGAAATGTGGAAAGATGTGTTGGATGCCAATGACCTCAGGCCACCCAGTGGATCAGGACCGCAACCACATTTCCACCCACCTGGTGCCTACCAGGCTAGATAGAAACAGGTGCGGCATGGCAAATGTGCAACTCACATTTCTGTCTCTGGCTGGGGCAGCCAATCTGCAGTGGTGGGATGGTTGTGGAGGGGGCACCAATCACCAACTTCTGCCAGGCCACAGGCCACTATTTACCTTGGGCTGCCCACCTGAAGGTCACCTTGTCACTGTGCCAACATGTGGAGCATGGGATGGGTGTGAGAGGGGAAGATGAGTAACCTACATCAGTCTGTGGCTACTGCAGATTGTTTCATATGTGCTTTTGTGAGCTGGAGGTGTAGGGGGCAGCAGCTACCAAGGGGTGCCCATCCAGTGCCCTCCCTACACTGTGCTAGCCATTGTGAAGGGGCAGATATGTGACCCACATATTTGTCTCTGGCTCTGTCATGGTGCTCCTTTTGTACAGTGGTGGAATAGATGCACCAAGTTTGTTTTACAATGTGTCTCTTCTGCTCTCTCACTCTCTTTCTCTCTCTCTAACGTCTGCTTCCCCATGGTGAAAGGAAAACTCTGCAGCACTGGTCTCTGTCCCAGTCATGGCACTCTTGCTGCCACTTTCTCTGCCTCTCTGTATGTGCTGTCTACTTCCACTGAGTTTCAGAAAGACAAACAGTCATTATTCCTCTTGTTTGTTAATGATCTACCCCAGGTGGTGAGACACTCAGCTGTGAAACTTTATGCTGATGATATTGCAATTATCACCACCAGCAGTTCTGTTATGGATCTTCAACAGAAGCTTCAGGCGGACTTTACCGAGGTGGGGGGGTGGCTCACTGGGTCAAGGCTTTTGATGAATGTTAAAAAAACTAAATTGGTGCATTTTTCAAATAAGAAGTCTAAATCACAGATTCATATCGTATCACATACAAATAGATTAATAGAACAGGTGGATAGTTATTGTTATTTGGGGGTGACATTTGACTCCATGTTGACTTTCGATGTTCACATAGATAATAACATAAAAAAGGTGACTAAGAAATTAGGAGCCTTGAGACGAACTATCAAGTGTTTACAGATTAAGGACAGGAAACAAGTGGCTGAACAGTTAATTATGCCAACCTTGACTTATGGGGATATAATTTATAGAACAACGAGTAAACATCAGTTGACTAGATTGGATAGGGTGCAATATAGAATAGCTAGATATGTTCTGCAGTGTCCATATAGAACTCACCATTGTAATATGCTTATAAAATTGAATTGGCAGCCTTTAGAAATAATTTTTCAAAAAAATTGGATAATACTGATACATAAATATAAAACGTTTTACCCAGAACATTATATTACTCAAACACTTTTCCTAAAGTTAATAAAGGTAGGCATGAGTCATTGAGATCGGTACATAGATATAGAGTCTATCCTACAGAATTTATAATAAATATGGTAATGGTTCCATTTATGTCAGGCAGCTAAAGTATGGAATATTCTACCCCTCAATAAGATCTCTAGAAGATCATATGATTTTAAAAATGAAATTCTAACATTTTATAGAATAGAATGTTGTTGTACATGAGTATGTTTAGGATATATGTTTATGTTTCTGTAATTTCTTTTAGTAGTATTTGTGTTTTAAGGTAATGTTGGATAATTGAAAAGTTGTTTATTATTTATGTTTTGTTTTTATGTGAGTATTGCTATATATTTTATGTTTAGTTGTAACTAAGTGAAATACAAACAGGACTATCTTGAGAACAGGATTGTATAATCCTAATGATTAGAATTTCCTGTATAAAAATACATTTTTATTATCATCATCATCATCATCATCATCATCATCATCATCAACAGTCAGACCGACAGCAAGGTGCCAGAAGAATGATTGGAAATAAAATGGATGGCAACCGAGCTCGGGGACACACTGAACTCCACTTCTCTGTTTGCAGGGCGTGGAGGGGGTTGACACCGTCTCTAGCTGAAACAGATTGGGCCTGAACATATATGCTGCACTGGAAGTGACTCTCTCTGTTGCTGTGTCTCTCTCGGGGTGGGGTGGGAGGGAGTGTGGAGGGAGGGAGTAGACACTGCAAGGGGATAGGCCACCCATTTAAATGAATGTTTGCTCAGGTGCAGGTCTGGGAGCCACCAGTCATCATGGTTATGGTCACTACATTGCACTGCCTCCAATTTCAGACTGCCAAGGTGGTGCTGCAATAGTGACAGCCTGTCACCTGGTGATCACTCTCATTCCACTTTCTCACCATATCTCAGCATGTTGCTGTCACTGTTTGGGAGCTCTCCTTCTGCTCTGTCCCTGGCACTGGTGCCACTCACCACCTCTTTCGATCCTGCAATCTCTTTTGGGTGGGCACTGCTGCCTCTCATTCTCGGTCTCTGTCCCTGCAGCCTGTGTCTCCCTCTTCCTGTCATCCAGGATTAAGCTACAGCTCTGCAGGCAATGCTGCCTCACTTGTCAGCTCTCTTGCTCCTTGTATTGTGCAGCAGGGTGGGGGACACACTGAGGCAACATGGACACTAGAATATCCATGGGGTGGGTCAGTGGGTACCATCACAGAGACCAATGCTCAGGCTAGGCATTGTGGCACACATGAAGCACTGGAGAGAGAGGAGCTCAGGGATAATAACACATACTGTCATTCACACAGAGACACAAACAAGTTAAACGCGGATGTATGTCTGGATAAGGATGAATAATTTTTTTGGTTTTTTGCTGCTAGGACTGTTTACTGCTTATGGCACAGAGAGTGGGAGATGCAGTGTATGGCTGGGTACATGGACATCTGAGGGATGGGTGAGGAGACAAGCAGTAAGATCAGTATGTGCATGAATGAAAGGAATGAAGAGCTCTCATTTGAGAACTTTATTTCTTTCAGCTAGAGAATGGATTCCAGATGTGAAACTGTGACTAGTGTGACAGTCTGGTTGTATGCTCATTGGTCTGCTAGGGAGAAGCCCACTGTAGATTGCTGTGCATTGGACTGGTCCCTGACACACCTCTAAAATGTTGTTATACCACAAGATGTTTCTTGCACATGCACAAGGAAACATTAAAATCTATAAAGAATTTAGATTAGTGACTACCCTCATTTGAAAGGCATTTTTGCCCTGAACACAAAAATGTAAAAAAATGCACTTGGGGTACAGAAATCCAGAGGCAGAAGTACACATGGATGGAGTGGTACTGACAACATTAAGAAAGCACATATTCAAGAAAAAAGAGCTTTTGCATACAGTTGATTACTATTTAACAATATTTTGCATCTGTGGCTGCCACTGTACATCTGATGCAAATCCATAATGGTGTTCCTCACTTGAGGCAAAGGGGGGAGTGGACACCGTAACTGACTCCTTGTTTTTGTATTAAAGGGGTCAGTTTCTTTACAGAAAAAACAAGGAAAGGCTTCATTTCTAAAATGTGCAGATGATAATGGGAACCACTTTTTTCCAGATCATGCCACCACTGGCAACTACCACTTGAAGACTGCTACTACTCCAGCCTAATACAAATGGGGGGAAATCAAAAGTAGTCTACCAGCACTGAGATCAACATGGTTAAAGTACATTTGCCAGAAATTACTAATTAGAAAACAAGCATTTGTCAATGCCAAATGTTTGCTTGCTGGCATTGGCATTAGTAGTGTAGGAATTACAGAGCTGCATAACAGGAATGGCAGTGAAGTATTGAACTGAAGCCAACCCCATCACCACTCTGCAGATAGTGACAGGCATTGGGGTGTGCCTTTGGGTCATCAGGCATATCGGCCACACCATTTCACCACACCCTACCATGCAGACACCGACAAGTGTCACGGTGTGCCTTGGGGTCTTTGGCCCTTATGCGCACCTCATTCCATCAGGAAATATTGTGAGATGGGTGCGGTATAGGAGAATGGGGTGAACTTTGGGGCCGAAGAGTCCAAGGCACACCTCGATGCCTCTCAGTGGCTGCAGGGTGTGGGTGGGGGTGGAATGGTATGAACATTGCAGGTGACAATCCCATGTCACAGCCCTGATGCCTGTCATTCTCTATAGGGTGGGGTGTTATGGTCGGAAACCCTAACGCCGCAGGCATTCATTGGTATTTTCACTTCAAATTTTCAACATGGTTTTTTTGTGACCCCCACCTCATGAACAGTGGCAATATCAGTTTGTTAGCTGAAAGCTGCTTTTGCACAGCAACTACGGCATTTGTCACCACAGGTACAAAAACATTCTGAACAGGATGTGAAAAATGACAGCTGTACTGTGCATGGGGAGGTGTAAAAAATGGCAATGTTGAAAATCTGCAGTGAAAATATAAAAAAAACTGGTGAAGTCATGAGTGTGCGTAGAAACTGTCCAAAGTGCACCCGTAATGTAATTAGTTTGGGAATTGTTTACAGCAGATTGCCAACACAGGCATTTTGAGACCTCCGGTCATGAACAGTGTCACTGTGATTTTCTTTATCTGTCCCGAACAATGATTTCCCACAGCGACCATGCATTTCTGTGCTGAAAGTGTGAAAACACATTTTGGCCATGTTGTGAAAAGTGACAGCTGTAGTGTTCATAAGGAAGTGTGGAAAAATGCCACTGGTGAAAATCTGGACTGAAAATATTACAAATTCATGAACTTACGAGGGTGCATGGAAACTGCACAATGCTCACTCGTAACACAGTCATTTTTAGGAATTTTTTCACCAAATTTTCAAAATAGCCATTTTAAGACCTCTGCTCATGAACAGTGTCACTGTGCTTTTCTTAATGTGTCCCATACATTGATTTAGTACACCGACAGTGCCATTGTGCGCTACCTGGGCAGAAACATGTTTTGGGCGAGATGTGAAAAATGACAGCTGTACTGCTCATAAGGAGGTGTTGTAAAATGGCAATGTTGAAAATCTGGAGTGAAAATATTGAAAATTTGTGAACTTATGAGTGTGTGTAGGATCAGCGCAATAAACGCTTGTAAAACAGCCATTTTTGGGAATTTTTCACCAAATTTTTAACATAGCCATTTTAACACTTCTGCTCATGAACAGTGTGACTGTGATTTTCTTAATGTGTCCCATACATTGAGTTCACACACCGACTGCGCCATTGTGCGCTACATGCACGGAAACACATTTTGGGTGGGAAGTGAGAAATGACAGCTGTACTGCTCATAAGGAGGTGTGCTAAAATGGCAATGTTGAAAATCCGGAGTGAAAATATTGAAAATTTGTGAACCTACGAGCGTGCATAGGAACAGTGCAATGCATGCTCGTAAAACAGTCATTTTTAGGAATTTTTTCACTAAATTTTCAACATAGGCTTTTTGGGCGCCCACCTTATGATCACTGGCACTGTCATTTCGTTAATCGGTCCGGAAAGGTGATTTCGTGCAGTGACTGCGAAATCACCCTTCAGGCCCAATTAATGCCATGACAGTGACAGAATTCATGAGGAGGGGTCCCAAAAACCCCAAGTTGAAAATTTAGTGCCAAAATTCCAAAAAATGCCTGAGATATGCAGCAAAGTTGGAAAACCCTATTCATTACATTGTACAGCTTACCGGCATTTCCTCAGTTTGTGGTCAGCTGAAGAGTGCAGACGTGTTCCTGGTCCACCGAAGATCATCGTGCCAAGCTCCAGAGGTAAGTATGGGGTGAGGTGGGGGTGTGGGGAGGCAGGGTGCGCAGTGGGTGGGTGCAGGTGGGAGAGGGGGGTGAAGACAACAGCGAGGGAAGGTTTTTTTCTTTCAGGTTTTTTTTTATTTGGACTATGCAGGCATTTGCCACACTGGGGTGGGCTCCCAGCGTGGTAGCTGGAAGACTGTTGGGGGGCAGTTGAGCCGATGGGGGATTGGGTACCCCCGTCAGCCATAGGACCTTTTGCCACACTGGGATGGGCTTTCAGCTTGGCACTCGCTAGTCTGGGGGGGAACAGTAGAGCAAACGGGGGATTGGGCACCCCCGTCAGCCATACAGACTGCGGAGGGGTACAGTAGAGCTGATGGGGGATTGGGCACCCCCGTCAGCAACACAGTGTGTGCATGGGGGAGGTAGGAGCGCATGAGCAAGCAATGTGCATGTGTGTGTGTGTGTGTGGGGAGGGGAGCGCTGCTCACTCAAGCGGTGCTCTCCCTTTCAACTGTACGGCACTGCATTTTGAATAGTCACACTGTGTTTGTTGCACATGCGTGCAAGCAAACATAAAATTGAGAAAGTGACTGTGATGATGAGCAATTCCAAGACCAGATCTCTTGTTTAATAGACTTCTCCTGAGTCTGCTTTGTATGGCTGCATGGGGCAAGTTCCACGGATGTTATGCCATTATCAGATTTGTATAACAGCACCATAGAAGCATGTACACAGACCACTGTGTGATGTGCTGCCACAGTGCTCTGACATAGTTTCCAGTGATTCCGTTTATGCAGCCCTTCCCCTACACAGGCTGCATAAACATATCCACTTCCTGGCACACTACTTTACTGTTCTGCAACTGCAGAACTGACAGCTGTGTGCAACATGGTGATGATGACTTCAACTGCGCATGCATGACTATCGTGCATACATAGTTACATCAGCATCGCCATGTTGTGCAGTGCTGACTACAGGGCAAACTTCACATGTGCGAGTGTCACGCATGCACAGTACTGTAATTGCTGCAGTATTACTTATGGCTGACTCTGGTGCACCAAAAGCACCGCATATTCTTTTCCATGCTCTTGCCACTCCTAAAAGCTCTCCACAGCCATATCGGCTCTGACCAGAGTTTGTTACCTACTGTGCTAACTGTATTTTCCTTGTAGCCTTTGCCATTCTAACCACTCTGCTCACGTCCCTTGATTTAGCAGTGCAATTCTGTCTATCCTCCTCCTTCTTAGTATGTTAGAACTTCCAGAAGACTACCTTCTTGTCCCCTATTGCTTTTGTCACCTCTTTGCTGAACCAGTTGTTTTTTTGGGGGGCCTTAGATTTCTTACTTTTGATTTTGGCACACTCACTAGTGGCCTCCATCAGTACCTCTTTTATTATAGCCCATTTATGTTCCACTTCCAGACCCATTCTGGTCCCAGCAGTGTCCTACTAGAATTTATTCCATCCTACTGAAATCAGCCCTCCTAAAATCTGAAACCCTCATCTTGGTCCTGACCATCCCTCTGCCCATATCTGGGGGAACCACAACATGTGGTATTCACTTTCTGCAAGCAGCACTTCCACTTCCATACCATGAACATGCACACAGTTGGACAGGATCAGCTCCAGTATGGCTCTCTCCCTCATGGGCTCCTTGACACCTTGTGTCAGGAAACTACTCTGGAATACATCGAGCAGTAATTGCTCTCTAGTGCAGGAGGTAGCCAGGATTTTCCAGTTCACCCCAGGTAGATTGAAATCCCCCACTATTACTACCTCCACTTCCTGGGCATTTTCATAATTTGGGACCCTGGTACCCTGTACAACTCCACATCCTAGGAAGGTGGCTTGTATACCACCCCCATACTATCCTTCCTCCCCTTAGTAAATTGTACCTGTACCCACAATGTTTCAGTCTTACCTTCCACTTCTGCCTCTATGGTACAAGTTATCCCCTCCTTCACATATAGAGTTACCTCTTTCTCTTCCCTCTATCATTTCTACACATCATATACCCAGGAACTGGGAGATCTCAGTCATGGTCTTGTGTGGTTCACATCTATGTGATGATCACTATGTCCATCCACCACTTCTTCTGCCATTAGTGATCATAATTCTGCAATCTTGTATTGTCTTGTGAAATTCAGTATTGTAATTAACCAATATTGTATTGTATTCTGTATGTATTCACAGTTGTGTCTCTGTCCCATGACTTTACAAGTGAATGCTGTCTTCAATGTAAGTAATTCCAGGTCACCCCTGAAAAAGGGACATCTGTCTCAGTGGGCTTACTCTGTTAACAAATTCCAATAAATAAATAAATAAATAGTTTCCCAGACTTGTGGCATTTGTAGACACCACCCTTCACTTTGAGTCTTGTCCCTCCCTTACTCTTGACCGGACCATCTTTACCTCCTTCCTCCCTCAGTCTCTTCTTCCTTCTTCTACTCTGTCTCACCTAGCCCGTGTCTCACATAGCTACTTCTCATGTTGTCATGATTGCAGGGTAGGCCTATCAGCCTCCTCCACCAGGTGATAAAGGGTGCTGTGCACCTTGCTGCTCCCTCATGTCAGTATAAGTTAAGGCTTTTCCCCATGAATTCCTCCAGCTTACCCTTCAGGAACCTAGTGCCCTTTTTACTTAGATATAGCCTGTCTTGTGGATATAGGTCTTTGTTATCCAGGTCCCTCTGCAGCCACCAACAGACCCATACCTTTCTGCCTGGCACCACACCCTAAGCCATCCATTAAATTCTTAAATTTTTACCTTCCTTGCCATACTAGTTCTCGGGACCAGAAGCCCCTCCAAGAAGGCTAACGACCTCAACGCCTCCCTGAACCTCTCTTGTGCCACTCCCACCTCACATCCTGCAAGGTTATTCATATCCAGGTGCACTATAATGTGAGGTTTCCCTCCCCTCAGCCCACGTACTGTGCTACTAAATATTCAATTTTCCTTGCCATCATTAATCATCCTATAGATTGCCCTACACTCTTTCCCTATCTCACTCCCTTCACTATTAAATCCCTCAAGATCACCACCCACCCACCTCCATCCTGGGCCCTCTCTACTCTCTGTCCATACTGTTGCCCAATCCCACTTGTTTCCTCCTAGCCCTCTAGTCCCTCTTGCATTCTGCCCAACCCCCTCCAGCAGCTATCCCTGTCTCTGTCCCCTCTGCCTGAATCTTTCTTCCCTCTGGCATGCCTATCTTTCCCTTCTGCTAACTCCCATGCCTGCCCAATATCCTCCCCTTCTGCTCCCCCTGGCCTGTCCCTTATGCTGTCTTACTCACCACCCACTTCCCTGCTCCAGCTGCCCTTGTCCTCTTACCTTAGCTCACTTTCTCTCACCCCTCCTTCCTACTTTCCCTGACATATTCCCACTACCTTCATTCTTACCTATCTCGTTGTCCTTTCCTTTTCCACCAAGTTTCCCCACCCCCGTCAAGAAGGTGGAATATTTTCCACACTATGCTGTCACTGGACCCCCCCTCTGCCCTGCCTTACCTTTTCCCCTTACTGTAATCCATCATCCCCTTTCTGGAAATTTTCTCCTGCTAAGGAAAGGGACCTAGAAGATCTGCCTAATCACCTGTTCCTTCCTACCCCCTGCTTGGTCCCTTCCCCACCTTGGTTCCATTCTTGCTGTCCTCACTTACCAGCCTCCAAGCCCTGCATCCCCTCTGCACCTTCCTTCATCATCCTATGAATGCCCTCACCTGTGCACCTATCTCCCTCTTCAGCTACCACACATTCAACCTCAGCTTAATAGTATTCCAATAAACCAGGCATCACCCCATCTTCCACAGACCTCACAGAAATACTGCTGTCCCACACTCCTTGTCCCCCAGAACTCTACCCACCTCACTCTGCCCCAACTGCATGCTCCCACTCCACATACTAAGTATTTAGGACCTCCTAATAGTGTACATAGCTGACTCCCTCCCTTTTTAAGCTTTTAGTTCAGACTAGTTTGAACCCTGCACCAGGAATGCACTATATGCCTTCTTGCTGGATTTCACACCTGCTAACTCCTCTGTAGGCTGACCCTAGATAGGGAGTAGCTGAGATCACCTAATAACACTGTTTTCCCACCTGCTAACTCCCCTATAGCCTGACCCTGAATAAGGAGTAGCTGAGATCCCCTACTAACACTGCTATCCTCTCCTATTTGAGAACTAGCTTCTTCATATGTAGTACCCTTACTCTAGGCTAGTGGAAGGCCTAACCCTGCATAGGCACTAGCTGCAGCCACTATTCACTAATGATGGCTACCCTTTGATGGAGAATCCTGATTGCTAGGTTAGTTGTAGGCCCAACCTTATGGGGAATAATGATTGCTAGGTTAGTTGTAGGCCTACCCTTAATAGGGACTAGCTGCAGCCCCCATCAACTGCCTGCTGCAAAGACTGACCCTAAAAGGGTTCGGCTGCAACTCTTATTGCACCCCTACTTACTCTTCCTTTACCCTTCTTATCTTACCTGCCTTCCTTTGAGAAGTGTGGCCTACAATCTGCAGTCCACTCTGTGGATGCACTGCTGACTCTCCCAGATGCCGTGTAGCTAAAAGCCGTACTCCTGCTTCATGGCACTCATGGTTTGGGCTTGCTCCCACTTCGTGGTCACTAGACATTATGTGTATTATGTAGGTAGTACATATGCCTTATTGGCCTTCTCAGTGCATGTGGTCTGATGTTCTAGCTACTGAATCTTTGGTTCTTCACAGAGTAGCTTCCCTCAATGCCCTTCCACTGCAGCTCTCTTCCCTCCTGCTAGACCCCAAGCCCACACATCACAATAGAAATGGTAACATAGAAACACAGAAACATAGACTTTGATGGCAGATAAGGACCGCTTGACCCACCTAGTCTGCCCATTTACCTACCTACAGGATAAGCTGCAGATCCTAGTTAACCAACAGCCTATTTCTTCCTACCCCCCACAAGAATTGCCTTATGTCTGTCCCATGTATTCTTGAATTATCCCACAGTTTTAGACCCCACAACCTCCTCAGGAAGGCTGTTCCATGCATCCACTACCCTCTCTGTGAAAAAATACTTCCTCACATTGCCCCTGAGCCATCCCCCCTCTATCTTCAAATTGTGTCCCCTTGTTCTTGCACGTCTCTTTTTTTTTCTGAAAGATGCTACCCTCATGGACTTTGTTGATTCCACTGAGATACTTAAACATTTCTATCATGTCCCCCTTCTCCCTCCTTTCCTCAAGGGTATACATATTAAGTTCTTTTAATCTCTTCTTGTATGGCTTCCTTGCAGACCCTGCACCATTCTAGTTGTCCTCCTCTGGAATGCATCTGTCCTATCTATGTCCTTGTGGAGATGGGGTCTCCAGAACTGGATGCAGTACTCCAGATGGGGTCTCATCAAGTGTCTGTACAGAGGAATAACAACTTCCTGTTTTCTGCTGGTGATACCTCTCCCTATGCATCCCAGTATACCCTCAGCTCTCCCTACTGCCTTTTCACATTGCTTGCTAACCTTAAGGTCATCTGATATGATTACCCCAGGTCCCTTTCCTTTTTTGTTTTTGTTACTACCTCTCCCCCCATTGTGTAAACTTCCCCTGGGTGTTTGTTTCCCAGGTGCATTATTTTGCACTTCTTTGCATTGAATCCTAGCTGCCATACTTCCAACCATTCCTCCAACCTTGCCAAGTCCCTTCTCATCCTTTCCACACCTCCTTGTGTATCAACCCTGTTGCAGATCTTTGTGTCATCTGCAAAGAGACATACTTTTCCTTCCAGTCCCTCTGCAATGTCACTTATAAAGACATTAAAAAGGACTGAACCCAGTACTGAACCCTGAGGTACCCCACTAGTAACCCCTCTTTCTTCAGAGTGGAATCCATTTACAATTACCTTCTGTGTCCTGTTGTCCAGCCAATGTTTTACCCAGGCTACCACCGTGGGACCCATTACCAGGCTCGTTAATTTGACTATTATTCTTTTGTGTGGGGCTGTGTCAAATGCCTTGCTAAAGTCTAGGTAGGCCATGTCCACAGCCCCTCCCTGGTCTACTACTTTGGTCACCCAGTCAAAGAAATCAATTAGATTCATCTGACATGACCTTCCCGCTGTGAACCCATGCTGCCTTGGGTCCTGTGCCCCACTGGCATCTAGGTACTCAACAATTCTTTCCTTCAGAAATGATTCCATTACTTTCCCTACCACAGAGGTCAAACTGACAGTTCTGTAGTTTCCTGCCTCTGTCTTGGTCCATCTTTTGTGAAGGGGAATCACATCTTCCCTCCTACAATCCTCGGGTACCATACCATCCTCCCATGATTTGTTAAAAAGGGTAGTCAGTGGTTTCACTAGTTCTCCCCTTAATTCTTTTAGAATTCTGGGGTGAATTCCATCAGGCCTCATTGCTTTGTCCACCTTCAGTTTTAGGAGTTCTTTCAGAACCCTTTCTTCTGTGAAAGGACTGGGATCAACCCCTTATCCAGAGTGCTTCTGTTAATTGGATTAGGCACCACCCCTTCCTCTTTTGTAAATACTAAGCAGAAATATTCATTCAGTCTCCCTGCTTTTTCACTATCCCCCTCTGCCCACCCACCATTCATTCTACAGGTAATCATACAGCTATCCCTACCGTAAAAACCCCAGTGCTTAGCTTAAATTTCTGGCCAGTGTCCTTCACCATACACTCATGTTTGGCAGTGCCCACAATCCAAAGGAAGGACTGTACTACAGGGGGGCCCTATTTGTTGTTTTAAAGTACAAATGCCCTAATGGCCTCCATGACCCACATGTTCTGTCATTACAGCCACTGACTTTTTGGTTCCACACAGAGTACCCTCCCTCAGCGTCCTCTTAATGTAGCACTCCTTCATTCTTCCAGCCCCCCAAGTTAACATATCACAACAAAAATGGTAATCACCCAGCTATTCCTACTGTGAAAACCTCAGCGCTTAGCTCAAGTTTCTGATCAGTGTCCTTCTCCATGCAGTCGCACTCAGCGGCACTCACAATCCAAATGATATGCAACAAAATGCTGTTTGTAATTATTCTTGTTTCCCTTTTCCATTATTATTTGCATGACTTGCTTTGTAACATGCTGTTACTGAATTTTGTTTTCCAATCTCTTCCCATCTTTGATTTTGTTCCTAGAATGCACCTGGAAACAAACTGTTTTTCAACTTACAAAAAAGTTAAACAATATGTTTGTCAATTATTTAGGCCACTTATTTGAAGTGATACCAAAATATTTATTAATACTGCAATGCCATCAGCAATAAAAAACAGAGGGAATTGCTATTTGACATTTCATTAATTTTTCTAGATCTCTTTGAAAAGAATAAAGTAATTTCATCATATTACCTAGTGCTACCCTAAGATATAAAAGTTTTTCTTGTCTTTGTTAAACATTTTCAAACACTGTGAAATCATTTAACCTAAACCACTAAAGCTCTGCTTACAGAAACTTCTGAATACTCACAAAAAAGCAAGTAGAAGTAACTTGTAGGGATTGCTAGGAAGACATTTTACAAGAAATAAAGTGGAAGAGGTTCCAAACTGGAGGAAAACAGTTGAAAGATCAGACATAAAAAGGGGTAAAAATGAAAAAAATGTACATTACTACATGAACTGTCAGAAAACATTTCTAAATAAACTGTGATTTCTATGCACTTTACTGTTATAAAAAATGCTATACAGTTTCAGAAACCAGAGAGAGAGCTGCCTGATTGTATAGTCATAATTTGCATTACACAGGATAATATTATTAGATATTTTTAATCACATAGTAAGAGTTTCTTTTTTAACACTTATTTAATGTAAATGTGCAATCACTTAGCTGTCCGCTATCATGAACTCTATTTAATGTTCACATTTATAATACTCTGCTGTGTGTGACTTTAAAGATTTTCTGGTTTTCTAAATGCTTTGATAGAAAAAAAAGGACAATAATAGAATGCTGCTTTTTATATTTTACAGTTCTCACAACATGTTAGCTACAAATGATTCATTAGAACACAATTTCCTCTGGGGGGCACCAGCAGTCTTTCTCATAGTGTTTCTTTTTTCTTCTTCACTCATTGATCAAGGAATGGCATAAAAGGGACAATAAATATATCATAAAAAACCTGCTGCACAAAATAAATTATTATGAGAGCATCCTTAGATTCACCATCCCTTCATAAACAAGACAATATTTAATTGTGTTGAATGAAAATATGTACAGGGAAAACATTTTAACCAAATGAAATTCAGTTCTGTTGGCATTGATTTGTACTATTAACAATGTTTTTTATCCAGTGGCAGATGGATTACTGGTTCTTACATATAGTATTAGGCATGCATATGTTGCAGAAACGTTAGTACTTAGCAAAGTAATGACATGAAAAGTGCATACTTGTTGCAACATTTCATGTGAGATGTCACAGCACATTTTCATCAGTGTCACTGAGTTCAGTGGAGTTACTGCATTTATTATGCTACTCTGACTTTTCCTGACAAACAGGAGTTTTTTGAATGTCACTAATGCAGTCAGTCCAGGTTTCTTATTCAGATGCAAGATCATAAAGAATTTAAACATAAATTTACTTATGTGATGCAGTCCAACCTTTTACAGCATAGATTTTGAGATCCTTCTGTTCTGTTTTCAACATAACAGCACTAGGTTTAGAGAGTGCATATGCGATGAATAGGCAATATAGATAACCAGACCAAAACCATTACTATGGGTTTACATATAAGATAACATTTGCTACTGGCCTTCACTCCCTGAAAAAAACTTATTAAATGTACTAAACTGTAGATGAATATGGCAAATATGCTATAATATTTTTATGCACTGTAGTAAAGGTGATACAGCAGAGCCAACCACAATACCACAGAATAACTTGCAGCAAACAACGTGTCACAAAATACTGAATGACAAAGTGGCTAAATTGCCATTGAATTACATTATTACTTGCCGTATTCTGCAGCATTTCGATATACTGCAGTATTACTATGTTGCTTTCTTTTGGCTGTAGTTGAAAAACTGAGGATTGTATTTATTTATTGTAATTTGTTAATTAATACAAGGTCCTGGAAATGTACCTGTTCAGAATGCAGTGCTGTGTCTTGTTATGGCCAACTGACTAAATGAATAAAGTTGAACTGAATAGCATAACATTTTGCTAAACATTTGGGCAAAAAGACGTACAACTCAGGTTGCTACAGGAAATGCATTCTTCTAGAACTGCAGTACAGACAATGTACTCCTTCCGGCACCCCACCCCACCTTCCCCCTCCCCTAACTCCCAGTCCCATGAGTTTCCCTAACAGTCACAACTAATGCAAGCTGCCTGACCATGCCCCCTCACACCTCGCCATTTATTCTAGCATGTCTTCTCTGCTCAGCCTCCCCTCACTCCCCCATTTCTCCCTATACCTTATTGCTCTTCTTTCCCCACCCTTCACCTACACCGCAGTACCTACCACTCTCTCATACCTCCTTTCTTCACCCCACTGCCAGCTAGCCCCATCCCTCTGAACTACTGACAAGGAACTCTGTGGAGGCTTATTCCTCCCCCCCCACCCTCATAAAGTGTTTTTCTTGTTATTTTAACTTCTACCTATGTTTTGAGTTATTCTGTAAGTTCTGAATCCAAGCTGTATTGTTCATTGTGATGTACCTTTGCTTTCTCCTATTATACTTTGTTTTGCAATCTATGATGTGGAACCTTTGTAAAAGAGCTTGCGCTCAAAGGTCTTTCTGAATCACTAAATGAATAAAATAAATAAATAGAAGAGTTGGTGCACCATTTATATACTTTTGAATAATTACAGAAATAATTCAATTATGAAAGCATTCATTTTTGCTGATTGGCTTAATGCTAAAGTATAAAATGATTCATTCTGCTTATCTAACAATATCAATGAAGGCTTTAAGGTTATGTCTTTCAATGCAATATTTACAGTAGGCATTGCATTAATTCTAAGAAACTAACTTATAAATTGTAAGATATTATATATCTTGATATTTTTTTTACAGTATAGCTCTTTATAGGTAATATTATTGTTGATTAACTAGCTACAGATTTAAATAGATTGCATTACAGAAAGGACATTAACGTGATAGTAATGGTCCAGCACTGAGAGACCAAGATGATTAGCAGCTTACTGGCAAGAGCCATGAGTTGAGATTGGACATACACAAATTACTCAGCCTAGAGTAGAGAAGGCTTAGAGGGGTCATGATCACTCATGCTATCTCGAGTATTAACCCTTAGGCTGCTGACAGAGATATAGAACATATAGGGATTTTGGACTGATATATCAGTCTGTGGCCCTGCAAGGGTTAATGTGACTAGACAGGATGGAGTATTATAAACACAGGTGCTTGAGCTGGGTCTGTAAGAAGAACTAGAGGACATGCATTCAGTCTGGGATGGATCAGAATAAGTGGAAATGTAAGAATGCATTACTCCTGACAAAGGGAGGATTAGATGTATAATAGCCTACCCGGCCATGTACGGTTTTAGAAGCAAGCACTGTTCATACTTTCAATGCAGGACTTGACATATTACTAAGGGGATAACATTGGGAGTTACAAAGAATGAACAAGTCTAGCACTCCATTTGATAGGCACGGATGCATGCTCATACTCAGATTTGGTTCTCTGCTGTGCAGTAAGAGGGATGACAAGATGAATCTTAAGGGTAGACTTTTCAGAACAGGTGGATGCAGATACAGATACATTCTGCAGTTGTGGCTGTGTCCTAATTTGCATCTGCACTGGCATCTAAAATTGTGTCTGCAAACCTACCTTAATTTCAAAAGCTGCACCTGTTTTCATTAAAAAGTCATAATCTGCATCTGATTTTTTAATGAAAATTCAAACAGAATGAAACAGAAATGTTAAACTATCTAAAAGAAGTTTAGCACTTCAAGGTAGAAGAAGATGAAACACTTTAAAATATAGGAGAATGGACCATGTACCAGTCCCTTTGAAAATCCTGCCCTAAATCTCTTAAATCCTCACAATACTTTGTTAACTATGTATAAAATAGAATTTTAGAATGCGCTACCCTTTTATATTTAAATGAAAGGTTTAAATTAAATGCACCCTAGAAATTGACATTTTAGTCATAAAGACTTCAGAAATAATCTATCAAGAAAATGAAAGCAAATGAATTAAAGGGCATAGGGAGATGAAGGAATATGTAAAGGCAAGTCCATTGTATGGGTTTTCTCAGGCTTTCAGTGATTGTGTGATGCTGCATTGGCATTATAGTAACCTGTCTTACCAGCAACAGAAGTATAAATACTTGGAGACAGAGAAAGAATGGGACAGAGAGAGAGAGAGAGAGAGAGAGAGAGAAGAGCAAGTGAAAGAGAATGAGACAGACAGTCAACATTAGGGCAATGTCAACTCTATGTTACACATTTCTTAAAAGTGCTAATACCATTATACCACTGATGCACCAAGGGTCACAGGAATTTCTTTTGCCGTAATGTCACATTGTTTCCTTACTTTGTTGCATTATTTGTCAATCATAACTGATGCCTAAACAGTGTTGTTTTGCAATGAACATCCTTACTTTATAAAAAGCAAATTTAATACCAGATATACAGTACTTTGCATTGACAATGCCTACCATCAGCCGGCATTAGCAATACTTCTGATGGCAAGCAGTACTCAGTCACATTGCCACTCTGCCATTTCCTCACCTTGTGCCAAAGATACCAAACTGTACACTGATATAACCACTGTTACCCAACCCTGTGTCAAGCAGTGCCTGGTGTCCAGTGGCACACCCACACACTCTGCCCCATTCCAAGTACCTATGGTGTTCAGTGGCACCCCTTCCATACCCTGTCCATGTCCAAGTATCCTTGGTACTCAGTGGTGGATCCCTCTTATACTCTGCCATATTCCCAGGTATGTCTGGTGTTTAGTGTTACCCCCATGTGCTGCCTATCTTCCAGTATCCCTAGCATCTAGTGTTCCTACCTCCCACATCATAACAATGTCCAAGAATCATTGGCATCCAGTGGTACCACCACCTCACCAATATCCCTCTGATTCTGACATTAAGTACCCAGCCCTTGTGTCAAATATACAGAATAATTACAAAAAAATATAAAAAACAGTTTCCCTTCCCCACACACACAAACCCCCACATTACTTTCTTACCCCCTTACCCCCACATCTGTATAATGCCCCTTGTCAAACATACTAGTAGCCCATCAACCTTTCTTCCACCATGTAACCCTTAATTAAAATAAAATGAGAGATGATGGCTGGATCAGTCCTCGTCTAACCTCAGGCAGTAGCCATCTGAGTGAATGAAAATGTGAACAGCTATTTGTGTTTGCTTTTTCATTTATTCAGACAGTAGTGAAACAAGGAGATCAGAGAAGGGATGTGCTAGTTGGCATCTCCTTTTTAGGGCTGCTTTGGGCATAGTACTGCAGTCCTCTTGACAACAAAAAAGCAGTCTGCGCTTTCCTTCTGACCGAACAACATGTTGGAGTTTCAATAGAGTTGCCTCAGCCTGTGAAGCACTCTGCTCAGTTTCTTGGTTGGATGTTGCACTGCATTGTTTTCTTTACTGTGTCAGTGGTCACAGCAGAACATGGCACACTCTATCATGTCCAAGATGGCTGCCAAACTATATTTCTGCATGCGCAACCACTAGAGCATGTGAAGTGTGGTGCAGCAGCTGTCTTGGTCATGGCAGAGTGTTCTGTGTTCCACCATGATTGTCGTTTTCTTTTTTGTCAAATTATGCATATCCTCCCACCACACAACCCTCCCTGACAGGACCCACCATGCCACACCCCAATAGAAAAATAACACTGGGGGTGCCCAGTCTCCCAGGGTTACAATTGTGTTCGGTGCCTCGCCCTTTTTTCATATATATATTTTTATCCCCCTAGCTGACCCTCCCTCTCAGCAACCGCCACCCCACCCTACACCCCAGAGCATAACAGTGACGCTGGGGGTGCCCAATCCCCCACCTTGATCGTGATTCTTTGGTCCTTTCTTTTTTACCCTGTAAAAAGAAAAACATCCATTGATGTTTTTTTTTTCACCCTGTAAGAGGAAAACTGTACATCAATGTCTTTTGCACCATTATCATCCCTCATCTGACCCTATCACTCAGAATCCACCACACCCCACCTCCCTAAAGCCTTTATTTACCCATGGGGGGGTCCAACACCATAATCCTCTCTGGACCATAGACAGGACTTCACTCTTCAAAGCTGGACCATGAACTGAAGAAATAGGTATGCAGTTCAATGTATTTCAATGGGGTTTTGAACTTAGTGAATTAACTTGGGCATTTTAGCATATTTGTGGCCTAAATTTTCAATATGCCTTCTTTGGGACCCTACCTCATGATCATTTGTGCTGTCATTAGGCAGATTTGTCCCAAAAGGTGATTCTGTGGTCCCTGCATAAAAGCAACTTTTGGGCAAGAGTTGAACATGTTCTCTGCCCTTGTTCATGAGGTGGGGTCATAAGAAAGGCTATGTTGCAAATTTGGTGTAAAAATATTAAAAAATAAAATGTTATGAGCTACATTGAATTTTGGAAAAGCAGGCTTGTAACTTTGGTAATTTTTAATATTTTCCCCTCAAATTCACAACATAGCTATATCTTTACAGCACCTCATGAGTGTGACAGCTTGTGGTCCATGAGTGAAATTACCTTTTGGGCAGGAGTTGAACATTTTCTCTGCCCTTGTTCATGAGGTGGAGTCATAAGAAGGCTACATTAAAAAGTTGGCATAAAAAATAGTAAAATCAATAATGTTATGAGCCTACAATATGTTAAAGTTTGTGAACACAGGCCTGTAACTTTGGTAATTTTCAATATTTTTACTCCAAATTTACAACATAGCCATATCTTTACAGCACTTCATGAATGTGACAACGGTCATTTTTCAAATCCTAGCCAAAATGTTTTTTCTTACATCCTGAAAAGTGATTTCACAGTCTCTCCACAAAATCACTTTTTGGACAGCAGTTGAACATTTTCTCTGACCTTATTTATGAGGCCAGGTAATAAGAAGGCTATGATTTAAATTTGGTGTAAAAATAATTAAAAAAATAAAAAACAAAGTTATGAAGCTATGTTGACTTTTGCAAATGCAGGCTAATAACTTTGGTAATAGTTAATATTTTTATCCCAGATTTTCAACATTGCCATTTCTTTACAACACCTCATGAATGTGACAGCTGCCATTTTTCAACTTCTGCCCCAAATGTGTGTTTAAATCCTGAAAGTTGATTTTGCAGTCCCTGTGCAAATCACCTTTAGGCCAGGAGATGAACATTGTCTCTGCCCTTCTTCATGGGGCAGGGTCATAACAAGGCTATGTTGAAGATTTGGTGCCAAAATATTAAAAAACACATTTTCAATATTTTTACCCCAACTTCCTTGGCTGTAGCCCTATCGGCTCTGGACAGATTTTGTTATTTTAGTTATGGGTAGCATGGAGGGAGGAGAGTAAGAATGGGGTGCTAGTGAGTTGGGGACAGTGGCTATATTGATTTGTGGTGGAGAATGGTAGAGGGAGGGATGGGTGTTACAGTAGTGTATGGCAGATAAGAAAATTACTATTTTGCTTACTTCAATAAACTGTATAGGACACCAGGGTTTGGCACTTACTGTTTGAATGGGTTAGGGGTCTTTGGCAGCATGTTAGCAGACAGCTAAGATATTGTATAAGCAGCAGAAAATCATGATTTAACATAGAAATGCCTTTTCAACTCTTATTACAGTGTCATTACCATTCCACTATAATGAGGAATTAAATGGTGGGTTACTTTTAAAAAGAAATATGACTTTTTTTCTATGAGGGAAACAACACTGGTACTAATGTCTTATATGCAGTACTATGTTAACTGAAGGACTGAAAAACCATGACAAGGCCATGATGAGGTGTCAGTGCCAGTGTCTGCATTACACTAGTGGAAAATGGGGTTAAATGAGTCACCATGGGGGGTGCACAACAGGACATTATTGCTCAACAGAACGATACCCAGCTGGCCAGGGAATATGTGATAATCCAAAATGCTACTGTGTAGCCAGTGGTGATTCCAGAGGATTTATAGTACTTCTTGAACATAGACTGGCATCTTGAAAAAGTTAATTGCTGAGTTGAGGTTGCATTTCTGTCCATCTTCAAGAACTGTGCCCTAAAATTTCCTTCAGGAAACTAAGAATAAAGAAAGCATTGACCTTGTTCTCAGGAGAGGGGATGAGACCAACTCTAATTTGACCATCAATAATCCACCAATAATCCCTAGGAACAGGTGACCACAGTGGTGTAACCTTCTCCTTGTGATAGATGAAACTAGCTGAGCCTCAGCAACCAGGACCAAATAGCCCCTGGGGTGTGCTTATTATGATAGCCCTTGTATCAGGAGTAGCCATGATGCAGCTTGCAGACATTATGCCAACCCTTGTAGTGGACTTTGGTGAATATTAAGGAGACATGATTAAGGGGTGGACAAGATGTGCCCCAGGATCATGGTGGAGCTGATAAACAATTGAACAGAACAATTGAGAGGGTCACTTGCGGTAATCTTTAATGAGTCTGTCTAGACAGATTTAGTGCCAAAAGACTGGAATGTGGTCAGTGTGGTCCCCATCTTCAAAAAAGACATAAAGGATGAACCTGAGCAAGTATAGGCCAGTCAACCTGATATCAGTGGTGGCAAGGTCCAATAACCCATCATCAAGTATAGAGTATTAGAGCACTTGGTTGATGTCATAGCTCTTACTGCTTCTCAGCATGCCTTTTATAGTATATTAGAAGAGGACATTTGTGCAAAGTAGTGCCATTTATATGAGGAAGCTGTAATTAACAGTCCAGTGTAATACAGCCATCTAGTTGTGGTCCATGGTATAGCAAGTATGAAACTCAAATGAGTCCTTTACCCTACCTGCTGGTGGAAATTTTCTTTTATCTGAATGTTAGCCTTGCTTCCTTTAGGACTCAGAATCTCAAGTCTGATTCCCAGCAAGGGCTGGAGGTTTATCTGCCCAAGTAGGATGACATACATAACTTCAGGTACAATAGTATTGAATTCTTCACACTAAAAAGAAAGGAAAGTAGTGTTGTACAGTGTATGAGAAAAGGCAGTGTGTGCAAAGAAGTGCCATTTACTTATGAAAGCTCTATGTAACAGTAAAATCTAACCAATACAGTCATCTGGTGGTGGCAGATGGACCAGCAAACATGAAAGTCAAAGGTGCATTCAAACCTTGTGGAATTTCCCCTTAATGGAATTGTTAGAGCTGCTGCCTTCAGGAAACAGGTTGTTAGGTTTCACTCCCCAAAAGAGCTGGGGTGGCATCTGCCCAAGCAGAAAAGACAGACATAGCCTTATGGGGGAAGATTATGCTTTACATTTTTGGAGGGATGAACCTGGGAGGTAGACAGAGGCAATGTTAATGGTGTAGTCTATTTGAATTTCAGCAGGGCCTATAACACCGTGACACATAATAAGCTTTCAGACAAATGCAACCATTGCAGTATACTGTATACAAGGTATAAACTACATTAGGGAAACTGCTAACTGGTTTGGGGGAAGAAAGCAGAGAGCTGTGGTCAATAGGCACTACTCCCAGCAGAGATGGATACTCATTGGCACCGCTCAGGGATCAGTGCATGTGCCTCTGCTCTTTAGCATTATTTTTCAGTTATCTCTAAGCTGCAGTCTCCAGCAGGGTATTTACTGAGGTCCTTATATAACACTAAGTTGGCCAATGGGGTGCATTCCCTTGAAGACTGCATGGAAGTTTTGGCTACATGATAAACAAACTCTAACCAGAGTCGATACGGCTGCAGCTCAGGAATTTGGGTAAAAATTTTGAACATTATCAAAGTTATTAAAAATATCTGTTGTAATAATTCAGTACCACTCTGCTTATTTATGGTGCTGATTGAGGAACCTATATTACTATCCTTTTGTTTGCCATATCTGTGGGTAGTGGAGAAACAGTTGATGTGACTGGGCCCCTATGTGTGAGAGAGAGAGTAAGGGCATTCATCCCTAATTTTAGTGTAAAGTTTAGTTGTTTCACCCTTGGTCTTTTTAACTTTAATTGTCATTATTCACTCTTCCCCCTCCCCCCCGTCTAGGGATGGTATCAGTGTGGTGTGACAGGAGGACCATTTAAGCCCCTCTGGATTTTATTGAACATGCTAGAGTCACCTTTTCCTGATTCTGCCGTCCTACACCTTTCAGTGGAATTCTTCTTCTCAACACTAGTCCTCTGTCATCTGTTCTTGGTGATGAATTTGCCCATGTAAATATGGAATCAATCTGACAGCCTGTTACAAGTGTATGTGTAGCCTGAGCAGCATTGAGTGAATAGAAAAAATCAATTCACCCTTGTCTCTTTTAATTAATCCTTATTGTGCTTATTTACTGCTTCCCTTGCCTAGCTATGGCATTCATCCACTCAAAAAGCTGCATTACACAGCCAGCCTGTCAGCCATTTTAGATCAGTTTGGCAATCATTTGCTCTATGTGGTGTCCTTGCTGTGCACTGCTACCACTCAATCTGTTTCATAGCTTGGGCTTACATGGCTTTTGGGTTGTATGATAATTTATGATGATACTTCACTGCTCAAGTAAAAAGATGACCATAACCTTGAGGGGAAAAAAAAAACTGTGTGTTAACAAGCTAGACATTTGCAGAGGAGAAAGCTTAATACAAGTGAGCACGGTTTCTATTTATTTCCTCTGCTTCTGTGGCCAGTCAATGTCCTCCTTTAATTAAAGAAAGCCTTTATAATTCTTTCTAATTCTTAAAAGGGGTATATGTTTAGGATGGGGTTTGAGCACCATTTTAACATGAAGACCCTTTAGAAGTGTTTAGCTCTTTTTAAGTAGAGGTCTGGGAAGGAAGAGGTAGAGTCTCAATTACAGGCTGAGAGATAGAAACTTCTCACCTACTGCTTTGCCATTTGTGTTTGGAGGGCTCAAACGAAGCATTGTGTATGTAGTCACAAAGCATGGATATGACACTGATTACCCTCCCCCGCATCTTCTACAGTTATAGGTGTATTAGGTGCACTCAATAATCAGGAGTTCTCTGCCCAGTACCCACAGAAACAGTCTCCTCATCAGTAATCCATGGCAACTTCAGCCCTATCTGCACTGGGGTACCCCACCCCCATCCTCTCCAATTCACCTTATGCATCATTAACCTTGCACATGGTTTTATGTTACTGAGGGCCATTAAATCACTGTAAGACATGGTATTGCATTTTTATCAGGCTAGGCAGCATTAACTACTGTAACCCATTTTCAACATTGTACATGTCTAATGATTACCTTAAAATCCTTAACTTGCTATAATAGATGTACTGGTAACTTTATCCACTATGAACATTAGGAGTAGCAGGAAGAAACAAGGAGTGAATTGTGATGCTTGTGAGGGGCAGGGGCTGATGGTTCTTTTGTTTTCTGGTAAGCCGCAAGACAGTGGGAGTTGGGACAGCAGGAGAGCAGTTAAAGGTGCTAATTTACTGACAGGACAGAACTCCAAACTTCAAAGCCATGTCCCAGTCCCTAACTCACACTGCCTGTACATCGGGCACAGGGAGCAGTTTAAGAGGTATGGGGTTTTTTGGGGGAATGGGGGAATAAGGGGAGACTAGCTGTACAGGAGTGGTGAACAGAGAGCTGACTTTTGTGTGCTGCATTCTCTTTCTCTCTCTCTCTCTCTCTCTCTCTGTCCAGAGCAGGTACTTTGCTGACAGTGTGCTTGGCTGCCTGAATTAGGGAATGGGGCACAAAGCAGTCAGTGAGACATTCAACCAAAAAGGCACTAAATTTAAATCCTCCAGCTATCACCCTAAATACTGCAAGTTGTCTGATCCTGTATGTACCACAGCCACCAGAGGAGATTGTCAGAGGGTATGTGCTGATTGCTTATTTTTGTGTAGATCCTTCACTGCAGGTATGGGCTGATTGATTAATTTGTGTAGGTCTTTCACTACAGGTACAGGGGATTTGTGTGGAACAGGGGAATAGGAGTAGGCTGACTGTGAGGAAAAGGAGCAGCATACCTCTCAACCTCCTGCTTCATGAACCAGGGACAAGGCTTTAAAAAAACAGGGACAAAGGACCAAAATCAGGAACACATCTTCAAAATTAGAGATAGCCACCCAGAAAACTGGTAGAATATGGGGCTTAGTGCAAAATGCATTTTCTAAAGAAGAACAAGTCTATAACTTTAATGCTTGACACTGTTTTGTGCTTACAGTCCCCACTGTTTAGCCACAAAAACACAAATTAGAGGCGGGACAGGGTAAAATTTTGAGGCAAAATCAGGGACATCCCTGAAAATCAGGGACACTTGAGAGGTATGAGGAACAGGATGTTCTAGTTATCTTGTTTTCTCTGGAGGAAGGCATATTCCAGTCCTTAACTCACAGTGTCTACACATCGGGGTGAGGGAGCAGTTTGAGAGACATCAAAGGCAGCTATTTTGTTTTGATTTGTGTGGCAGGGTGGGGTGGGGGTGGCAGAAATTGAAATGATGCTTCCTCTTGTAAAATAGTGCTGGATGATGCCCAATGGACACTTGTTGAGCCTTGATGAGAGTGCTGTTGAATTTCCATGCATGTGTGGTACTGGGGGGTGATCACTGAATAAAAAACAATGAGGGTTCCTAATCAAGACACTGGAGGACTGGGCACCTCCAGTGTCACCAATATGTTTCTGGGGGTGGCGGTGGGATGGTGGGTACTGAGACGGTCATGAACCACCAAAAGTAAAAAAATAAAACAGTACAATCGCAGAGCATTCTGACACAGAGGTGACTTTTTGTGACACTGCAACATGTTGTTGGTTCACAAGGAATGTGGGAGTCCTTTTACTAAATGCAAGAAGTCTGCAGGGCTTCACCCACTGCAGCCCTAAAAAGGACATCGAGGCAGTCAAAAGGGTGCAACACAGGACCAACAAAAGGGTCAGAGGTATGGAGGATGAAAGCTGTGACAAGTTAAATGCCATTAACATGTTCACCAATGAGAAAAAGAGACTGAAGGGCAACATGAAGTCAGTGTTCTGTATGATTAAGGGTATCAACAGAATCAAACAAATGATTGTTCTGGTGTGCTGCAGCAGGATGTAAGAACATGCCCTGAGCTCAGAGGTGGTAAACTGAGTTTTCCCCACCTGCACATGTTTTGCATGTTTGCTCTTCATAAGCAGCACTAACTTCACTTTTAGGAAAAAGGATTTTTACTCAGCAATCAGCAACCAGATTGAACTGAATTTGAAATGAGTTGAAGTGAAATAAACTACATATGATGTAAGTTTGAGCTCTGGAGTTATTATTAAAGTGAAGTTTTAAATTGGTACTCCACAGTGTGTGTGCTACAGGAATTTTGGTGTGTATTTGGTGATGGATGGATTGTGAGCACTCCTCATTTTGAGTGCTGGAAAGTGATTTTTTTTTTCTTTTGGGAAAAGGTGACCCATTTTGTGGTAAATTCAGGAGCAATGTTAGGAGCCACTTGTTCCTCTGAGGATGTTGAACCTATGGAGCAGACTACCAGTGGAGACAATGAACAAGAAGATAATACAACCCTTCAAGCATGGACAAATTACTATTTAACTAGAGGATCACAGGGTAGCCAAGGTGATTAGTACATGTTTACACAGTATACTTATTAATTCTTGCTTGTGGGGGTTGTGGTCCTGTTGGACTTGGAGTCCCTTCAGACCTTGAACTTATTTGTTACTATGTACAGTTTGGTAAAGGTGATGGGAAGCATTACTTTATTCCAAATCCCAACTGAATTCCAACTCTCAGAATACCTCCCTAATTGTGACGTTATTGGTTATTCAATGAATGACATTATTGGTTACAGTCAGTCTTTGATTGTGACAAAAACTTCTACTTGCATGAGCTGCTAAGCTGATAAAGATGGAATAGCTCCTCATTGTAGGATCATTATTATGCAAGTAACTACTTATTCAAGTAATGGTAACAACATCAGTAACTTGCTGGGAGGCAAATTGACTGTAGGACAAGAGGTCGTATCAGACAAACTTCAATGATTTCTTTGATTGGGTGACAAAGGCAGCAGACAAGGGAACCTTAGTGGACATACTGCACTGTATCTTGATTTCAGTAAAGCCTTTGATGCCATCCCATATGGACAGTTGGTTAAGAAGATGCAGCACCTTGGAGCAGGGGACAAAATGACTAGGTGGATGGGAAATTTGTTAAGTGACAAAACCCAAAGGGTAGTAATAAATGGGGAATACTCAGAGGTCAGGGCATCAGAAGTCAGATGCCACAGTGATCAGTTTTAGGACCAGTCCTCCTAATCATCTGTATTTGCAATACAGGGGTAGGGATCTAGGACATTGTATGCCTTTCTGCAGATGATACTAAGATCTGTGGTCAGGCAGATAGTGAGAAGTGGGTCAAATCATGAAAGAGAACCTTGGTAGACTGGATATGTGTTTGATGGTATGACATTTAATATTTAGCACTAAACAATGCAAAGTAATGCACATAGGGGAAAAAGACCCCAGCACTGAATATCAATGGGGGGGGGGGGGTAGACGTGGAAAGCAATACAGACAAAATTATCTTGGAGTAATGGTATTAGATAGCTTGAAGGCATCAGCACAGTAAAGGTGGGCAGGGTGAATATGAATCTGGGGTGCATAGAAAGAGGGCTTTCCAGCAGGAGAAGGGGTGTTGTTGCCACTGTATAGGTTACTGGTGTCAGCCTCACTTGGAGTAATGTGTGCAGTTTTGGAGTTTGCATTTGAAGAAGGACAGAGGCAGGGTAGAGGCATGGCAGAAGAGGGTAACCAAGATGATCAAGGGACAGAAGGACAGGATATGTGAGGCAAGGTTAGCAGATCTAACAGTGTATAAGCTTGTGGCAAAAAGGGAACAATGGGATATAATTGACACATGCAAATATCTCTAGGGGTTGTATAAAGTGTATGGTGGAGAATTGTTCAGGCTGGGCAGAACTATAAGCATTAGGGGACTACATGCAACTGTAAGGAGCAAGTTTAAGAGAGATCCCAGGAAATACCCTTTTGCAGAGAGGGTGGTGGAAGGGTGGAGTATGATGTCCAAAGAGGTGGTCAGTGCAACATCATTGGGGGGATTCAAAAGAGGATGGGACAGATTCAATTGATTGGTAAAACTACACTAGAAAGGGAAAGGAAAGGAGGAATTGAGGAACATCTTGCATTCTTTCATTCAGCATTATTTGGGTAGGAATGGGCATACACAATGGACTAGTGGGCCTTTGTCTGATGACAGATTCTATGTTTCTGTGTATCATGATCCTTTGAGTAATTGCAGCTCATGGTGCTACTGCTTGGAGTACCCTCTTCAATAACAGGGGCCTATGTATAGGTTTGGCTTTAAAGACCAGGGGAAGAAAGCCAAAAAAAAAAAAAAAAAAGGACAGTACATATAGAAATGGAGCAGGGAATAACAAATATGTATAGGGAGTTCTGCAATGCTTTCCTTCCCTTTAAAGAATGCGATTTCATTTTCAGGATGGAACCATTATTTCTGGTCTAGCAGCTCAAAGATGCATTTCATATACACAGATTTTATTTGTGATTATCTTCAGCTTTTGACTTCCTTGTTTTCCTTCAATTTGCACTATAACGAATAATCTAGTTCAGCTGAGATTGCCTAAGGACAAATAAGCAACCTCAGAGCAGGGTATATTTAGAATAAGCTATTATGTTTCACAAGAGTTCAAGTAACCTGCAGGGTTAGGCAAACACAGCTCAGCAGGTAAATGAGTTAAATATGAATCTTAAAGAACAATTGCAGATTCTCATCTACATGATTTAACATTTCAAAACTCTCAAATTAGATTGCTGGTTACAGAAAGTCTGCTGTAATATTGAAATCTGTTTTAAAATGATAAGCCAGAAAGTATTTCAAGCAGGAATGCAAAAAGCATGGTGTACTATAGAAGCCTACTGACTGTAGTTCTAAGGTCTCCAGCATTGCAGATTTAGCATTTTATTACCTAAAATTTGGAAACTGTCACAAAAATGCATACACCAACTGTATGGCATGCATCATAAACCTTAACAGTATCTGCACCAATGATGACAATGAAATTGGGATGCAGATTTCATTACCTTACCTAACACTTGACAAATCTGGTTGAACAATGGAATGAGAACAAGATGCTGTTTGCTGCTGAGTTTCACAAAAGAACCAGTAATGATTACTTTTTATTTCAAACTTTCATTTTCTTTTATGTGATAACTTACGTTTTACTTATTGTATCACACATTGTGTTTTTAATGACTGTAAATAATAGTATAACTATATAACAACTATTACATTTGATTATAAAGCAATAGGCAAGGGAGCTATAATCAATAAGATGTTGATACAATTTTAACAGGCTAGAAATTTAAAATAGAATTGTCAGATGCTGCTGGCTAAAAAAGTGTATTTTTGAGATTCTGCTGGATTGCAATATTCCCTCAAATGGATCTGGGATCAGGGGAAACATCAGGACATAATTTCCCTTAACGCAGCATGGTAAACCTGTGGAAATGCTGCCAGAGTAGGTTATTGTAGTAGGGAGTCCAAATGCTTTTAAAATTGAGCTTGGTACATTTCTATGAAAACAGAATAGCATTGGATAATCATTTGGAGCAATCAAGTGGTGGGAAAAATTCAGTCAAATGCTTAAATATCGTAATTTAACTGCCATGTCCACAGAGGAACAGCTGGGTGGACAATGTTTCTGATTTCATCTGATATATCCTATATTCATCTGCTCCTATGAGACATTTAGAAACGTGTCATGACCTACATATACAGGCCAAATTTTAAAACTAAAAAATAGCCAGTAGGAAACTAATCCATGGGCCTTTGGTAGTCATGCAAAACCATTACTACTGAATTACTCCTGTAATGGATAACCAGGAGAAAGAGAAAATCATACTGCAGAAAACTTTTCTGGATTAATAGTGATGGAGAATGGAGAAAGAAATCTTTGAACCAATCAGAAAAGTAATGATTAAATTGCCAAAAATAGATTGCACTGTTCCCCTCTGCAGAGAGCAATAGTTCCCAGCACATTGTATAGGTTTTTGAGATCTAGATACCCCTTATTTTGTAAAAGGATTACTTTTTAGCTTATACATTGCATATTTTTTTTGCCTTCACATACAATCTAAGACAATAACAACATTTTCCATGAATCATTCTGGGCAGCTGTGGCATGTGCCAAGGTAATGCCTTTCGAAGGTTTTGTGAAAAAATATTAAATGGTTCCTGAGTTATAAGTATTTCAATTTTGGCTTTGGATAACAATCTGATATGTTCTAAAAAATGTTCAGTTCATGATTGTGGTTTTGTTTCTACTGGGTTAGGACAGTGTGACTAGAAGAGCGTTGTGTAAAGCACACTTCCTAAACCATGTTTGTCTTTAACAGTGACAGGGGTACACTAGCGAATGTTAGTGACTGCTACCCCTGTGGCTGTGAAGGCAAGGTGGGAAGTAAAGAAGTAGGGGAAAAATGCACTGGCTGAGCTGCTCCCACGGTGGAGAGATCTAAGACACATGCAGCTCAGCCACTACAGCTTGAAAGTCCAGGATTCTAGTCCCAGTCTCCTGGCACATGTAGTTGCAATTTTTCCCCCCACCTGCGTGTTATATTTTTTTTACTGTCTGAAACAGAAATTCCTCCTACCCCCAAGTGTCTGCTTTTCTCTGAGATCTGCTTCCCCTCGGAGTTGGTTATTTAAGTAATGGGGGGCATGGGGCCCCATATCTTGGGGTGCAGGGACATAGCCCCCCCCAAAACATAAGTGTACAGTTTTTTTGAGGGGGGTATGTTGGTGGTTGTTGGTGAGGTGAACAACCACTACTAAAGGGGCTGTTTTGCTTTTTGGTATTTTGTCCTGGCTCTGTTGTTGCCAGCGCTGTTTGTACTGCGCTGTTAATGACAGTGCTTTTGTTTTTGGTGCTATTCAGACCTAGTGCTGTTTTGGTTTGCATCACTTAGGTGTTACAAACCAAAAACCCTCCTCATGAACCAATTCTTTTAAGTTTGTCACGGCCATCATCTTGTTTCTTTATTTCCATTACCACAAAAATATGAAAGAACATATAAATGGACACTTTGAGAATAAGAAAAATGTGAGTCTTGCCAAACAGTACCTCCTAAGGAACATTTTGAGGATGTTTGTTTTTCAAAATGTGCCAGAAATAGTACTTTTGGACTTTGGGATTGGCCTCATCTGGTTTTTGGTTTGTCCCACTTTTTTTGGTTCGAACTGAAAAATATTTGCAAAACAAAACTTTTTGCGTGAACTGAAAATTGTAGCTTGCAAACTAAAAATGTCAGTCCACGAACAAAATATTTCAGTGCAAACTGAGAATTTTGGTTTGTGAACTGAAAATTTCAGTTTGAACTGAAAATCAGGACTCATGAACCAACATTTTTCAGTCTGAACCTAAAATAGTCCTCAGTGAGTACAGTTACTGCTAGCAGGCAGAAATTTTCTCAACCCTCAACAGCAGTCCCCTTTGTTCTGCAGCCCACATTTGAAATCTCAGCCATCACTTGCATGTCCCAAGTAACCATATAGTGATGACAAGTTTTCTATTTTGCATAATGCCAAGAGGTCCCTACACCTCTGCACCCATAGCTGCATGGAAGCACAGGGCCTAGAAATTCATGTTCATTGGCAGCCAGAAGGAATCTTGGCCTTGTGCATCTGCATCTGTAGCTATATGGAATCATGGGAGCCAGAGGCCCCTATGATTTCTGTGGCCTCCAGGCAACCAAACCAGTTCTTTGCATTCATAGCCAGAAGGCAAACAGACACTTCAGTTTGCATAAAGACTCTTCCCATGGTGTAGGGCCCAGAGGCCCCTGCATGATTGTATCTGTTAACTCAGGTCCTGAAGGCACCAGCGTGAATAAGGATACAATTTCTCTATCTCAAAAAGAAAGGAAATTCATTGCAAAAAACTGCATTAATGCACCAGTTATGGTTCAAGTTAATGCGACAAATTAGGGAAATGTGGTGTTAAAGTTTCCATCCTTAACTCCCCACCCCCACCCTCAGGCAGTAAAAGGACAAGATGACACAAGTGACCACAGGTAGCCATCATCAGGTAAGACAAACAGCATACAACTGGTTCCAGATGACACAAATGCAGTACTGTAGCACTGATGTGCTACCTTCATGGATTCGTATCTGCAGCTGCAGAAGCACAGGCCACATGAGGCCTGTGCTTATGCAACCACACCTGAGTGTGTATATCATACAGCATGTATGAGTATGTGTGACTGCAGAAGTACTGTTGCAATGTGGGCATCATGGTTTCAATACTGGATCTAGAGCATTTTCAAGGGGATAGTAATTTTGTCTAGGGGGTAGCACTTCCCCGGAAAAAAAAAGCTCAGATTAGGATAAAGGCTATTTTTTTGCTGGACTAAGGGGTAGCAGGTGGTAGCTTGCTACATACCTGTATCCATTACTGCACTGTTTTCTGTATGCAGGGCCCACTGTGCCTGCTTCTACAACCAGAAGGTGGTGAGTATGTGCAACTGTGGTTGAAGATGTAAGGCCCCTTAGAGGCTGGTGCTTTTACAGACACAGGTACTATTATAATTTTGTTTTTTGTGCTGCCTGCACTTCTGCAGCCAGAGGTTGGTGTGTATGTTGCACACCTGCAGCTGCAGAAGTGCAGTCCCCTCCAGACAGAGCTGTGTGTATGTTTTAGAGTATGGATGAGTGTGGTGGAGTTAGGCTACACCCTCAGCTGTGACTGACTGACCACTTTTCTATCTCCTTATTTCCTAGCTGCCAAAACTTCTGTTGTGCAACAGTTAATGCTTCTCTCTTTGCTTTTCTTCTTTCCCCCCCACCCTAGGTCGGCCACCTAGCGTAGCTCTTTACTATTCCTACTAAACTTCCTACTAGTTCTCTCTTTTCATTCTTTTTCCATTTCTATCCATCCAGTCCCTGGAATGATGCCAAACACCCAGAGAGGTGTTGTGTAAAGTGCATAAGTGCATTTTGTGTACATAAAACACATGACAGATATTTTAAATAGAAATACATAGTTAATAAAGCCTTTTTAAATGAAAGGATTCAGAAGCCATATAAAACAATAAAAATGTCATGATTAATACAGTTATAAGAAATCCTTAAGGTATTTTCATAAATTCACACTATAAACCTGTTACTGTATAAGGTTATAAAATTGCTTAGTCACTGTGGATCAGAGATATATAGAGAGTCAATATCTGTGGAGATATACACTGTACTTTTAACTGAACCAGGAAGTCCCCTTAAACAGAAAAAACCTTGGTTTTGAAACAACATGTTCAGACAAGAAACAACATGTCCAGACATGTAAATATAGAAAGGGCTCTGTTAGGTGACTCCACCAGAAGATAAAAAAAAACTCTTCACTAAGTTCACTTCAGGCAATCCAGTGGGCCACATCTCTGGAAGAGGAGGAGAGAGGTTCTACTGCTACTGTAGACAAGCTGTTGAATGCAGATGAGAAGGGTCTTAGGAGATCTAAGATCCAGGACTGTATTATGTGAGAAACTACTGATGTTAAGTAGTGATTTTCTTTGCAATTTTTTTGTTTACATTTATTATTTTTTGAACTTTTGAAAAATAAATATCACATCAAGGTGTGTTTTAAACCTGTAAATTTGCCTCGTCTGAAGTTTATTCCCATATGCTGTGACAATGAGTACCTGTGGCTGCAGAATAGCTGGCCCCATACGGGCCTTGTTTCTACAGAAACAAGCATTTATCAATGCCGAATGTTGATTGTGTTGGTGTGTTGAGCTCGTTCTCTGCCCCTCTGTCACTCGCTCAGTCTGTGTCTCCCCATGCTGCAGGCTGCTGTTTTGTACCGGGCTCCTGCCTGCATTGGCACCTTGTTCTGCCCACTAAGAAATCTTCAGCTGTCCCAACAGAGCTCCATTGAGGTGGCTCACTCCCCCTATCTCACTCAGTCATTCTGGTTCTCATGGCACTGCAGGCTGCCCTTTTGTACTGGACTCCTGCCTTTGTTGGTGGCTTTTTTTGCCCACAAAGAAATCTGCAGCAGTCCCAATACAGGTGTGTTGAGCCTGCTGACTCCTCCTCTCGCATTCCATTTCTGCCAGCGCTGCAGGCTGTCCTTTTCTATTGGGCTCCTGCCTGCGTTGCCACCTCATCTGCCCACAAAGAATTTTGCAGCAGTTACAATAGAGCTCCGTTGAGCTCGCTCACTCCCCCTCTCTCACTTGCTCATTCTGGTTTTCCCACCACAGCAGGCTGCCCTTTTGTACTGGGCCTCTGCGTGCATTGCTGTCTTTTTCTGCACACAAGCAAATCTGCAGCAGTCCCAACAGAGCTCCGTTGAGCTCACTCACTCCCTCTCTCTCTCTCCCTCACTGACTCATTCCATGTCTCCTGCCGCTGCAGGCTGGCCTTTTGTACTGGGCTCCTACCTGCATTGGCAGCTTGGTCTGGCCAGAAAGAAATATGAAGCAGCATGGGGAGACAAAGCTCCATTGAGCTCGCTCACTCCCCCTCTCTCACTCACTTATTCCATTTCTGCTGGTGCTGCAAGCTGGCCTTTTGTACTGGGCTCCTGCCTGCATTGCCGCATTTTCTGCCCACAAAGAAATCTGCAGCAGTCACAATACAGCTCTGTTGAGCTCACTCACTACTGTGCTGTCACTCACTCATTCTGTTTCTCTTGGTGCTGCAGGCTGCGCTTGTGTGCGGGGCTCCTGGCTGCATTGATACCTTTGTCTGTCCTCAAAGAAATCTGCAGCTGTACCAACAGAGCTCCATTGAGGTCATTCAGTCTCCCTCTGTCACACACTTATTCTGTTTGTCCTGGCACCTCAAGCGGCCTTTTTGTACCGGGCTCCTGCCTGCATTGGCGCCTTTTTCTGCCCACAAAGAAATCTGCAGCAGTCCTGATAGAGCTCTGTTGAGCTCACTCAGTCCCCCTGTCTCACTCACTCGTACTGTTTCTCCCACTGCTGCAGGCTGGCCTTTTCTACTGGATCCCTGCCTGCTTTGACACTTTTTTCTGCCCACAAAGAAATCTGCAGGAGTCCTGACAGTGCTCCAGTGAGTTTGCTCACTCCCCCCTCCCTCCCTCACTCTCTCTCTCTCTCTCATTCTGTTTCTCCCAGTGCTGCAGGCTGTCCTTTTGTACTGGGCTCTTGTGTTGGGGCCTCTTTCTGCCCACAAATAAATCTGCAGCAATCCTGACAGAGCTCAGTTGAGCTCAGTCACTCCCCCTCTCACTCATTCAGTCTTAATCTGTCCCAAACACTGATTTCCCACAGTGACCGTGCTATTCTCCAGCAGGAGTGCAAAAACATATTTTAGCCAGGATGTGAAAAATGACAGCTGTACTGTTCATAAGGAGGTGTGAAAAAGTGCCACTGTTGAAAATGTGGTGTGAAAATATTACAAATGTGTGAAGGTACAAGGGTGCATAGAAACAGTTCAATGCACGCTTGTAACACAGTCATGTTATGGAGTTTCATCACCAAATTTTCAACATAGAACTTTTTGGACCTCTGCTCATGAACAGTGCCACTGTCATTTTCTTAATCTGTCCCAAACACTGATTTCCCACAGTGACCGCATTATTCTATGCTGCAACTGTGAAACCACATTTCAGTCAGGTTGTGAAAAATGACAGCTGTACTGGGAGGTGTGAAAAAATGCCACTGTTGAAAATCTGGCATGACAATATTACAAATCTGTGAAGTAACAAGGGTGTGTGGAAAGTGTGCAACACACACTTGTAACACAGTCATCTGATGGGCTGTTGTCACCAGATTTTCAACATAGGCATTTTAGGACCTCTGCTCATAAACAGTATCACTGTAATTTTCTTAATCTGTCCCGGACAGTGATTTCCCACAGTGTTAGTTCTATTCTCCGCCGGAAGTGAGAAAACACATTTCAGCCAGGATATGAAAAATGACAGCTGCACTGTTCATAAGTAGGTGTGGGAAAATGGCAATGTTGAAAATCTGGAGTGAAAATATTATAAATTTGCGAAGTTACAAGTGTGCGTGCAAACTGTACAACGCACGCTCGTAACACAGTCATTTTATGGAGTATCATTACCAAATTTTCATCACAGTCATTTCAGGACCTCTACTCATTAACAGTGTCACTGTCATTTTCTTAATATGTCCTGAACACTGATTTCCCACAGCGACCACGCTATTCTGTGCCGGAAGTGCGGAAACACATTTCTGCCAAGATATGAACAATGACAGCTGTACTGTTTACAAGGAGGTGTGAAAAAATGCCAATGTTGAAAATCTAGCATGAAAATATTGCAGATTCACGAAGTTATGAGCGTGCATAGCAACTGTGCAGTGCAAGCTTGTAAAACAGTCATTTTTTGGATTTTTCCAACCAAATTTGCAACATAAGCTTTTTGAGAGCCCACCTCATGAACACTGGCACTGTTGTTTTGTTAATTGGCCCAGAAAGGTGATTCCATACAGTGACCATAAAATCACCTTTCAGGGCTGATTAACACCATGACAGTTCAAGAATTCATGAGGAGGGGTCCCAAAAACCCCATGTTGAAAATTTGGTGAAAAAAGTTCCAAAAATGCCCAAGATATGTACTAAAGTTGAAAAAACCCTATTTATTACACTATACAGCTTACCGGCATTTCCTCAGTTCATTGTTGGCTTTGAAGAATGCAGACGTGTTTCTGGTCCACTGAAGATCGTCGTGCCAAGCTCCAGAGGTAAATAAGGGGTAAGGGAGTATGGGGAGGCAGGGTGCGCAGTGGGTGGGTGGGTGTGGGTTGCGGGTTGGGGCCAAAGACACTACTTAGGGTCATTTTCTTATTTGCAGGTTAAAAAAAAAACAAAAGACTTTGCAGGACCATTTTTCCCTTTACAGGGGCATGTGGCACACTGGGGTGGGCTCCCAGCATGCCACCAATGGCTTTCTTTTGGGAAGGGCAGCAGTAGCCGACAGGGGATTGGGCACCCCCATCAGCACACAAAGGGGGGATTCAGTATGCCAACAGGGATTGGGCACCCTGTCAGCAGGAATAAAAGCAGTGGAGGGGGTTTCAGAATACCAAAGGGGAGTGGGGTCCTCCGTCTGCACCAGAAACAATGGGGCACCGAGGCCAATGGGGTTTGGGGCCCCCGTCGGCACATAAACATGGTGGGAGGGTTATATTGTTTGTGAACACAGCAGCAACTCGCTGCCTTGTTCACAAACAATATCAGGGTGTTTACATCCTGCTCTGCAATGACTGGTCGCTCCCTCATTGCAGCGGATGGCTGATGCTGCAATGACGAGGTGGCCCCTGATTGCAGCGGCAAAATTGTCAGTAGTTGGTGTGAACATTCCAAACTACTGTCACTAGCAGCCTGCAATGGCATTGGGGGAAGCAGGACAAGCCTTTGCAGGCTGTGGGGGCATTGGCCACAACAGTGCCACGCCTCCACAGCCTGCTACTGAGAAAACTGCCACAATATGTTGTTTGTGCTGCACGCAATCAACGAAAAAAGGCTTCTTGTAACTTGGTATTGTGAATTTGTACCTATGGCTGAGAGGTCTGTGCTGCTGCACACAGAAGTAGTGTGATTTCAGTATTGTGGATTTCTACTTGCTGCCAAAAGTGAGTGTGTATGTGTTACACACATTTTCCTACTTTTGTACCATTAACTTGAACCTTAACTGCTGCATTAACACAGTTACAGGTTTGCCACCCCTAGGTGTAGTATTCTGCACTTTCTTACCTTAAATCTAAGCCCCTCAATTTTTCAGCCCACACCCTAATGTGTGCAAGTCCACCTGTAGTTGCATCCTTTACTCTTCTGAATCCAGTCTTTTAGCAGATATAATGTTGTCAGCAAATGCCAGCAGTCTGCTTCATGCCCCTTCTCCATGTCATTAATACAAATGTAAAAGAGCAATAGAACCAGCACTAACCCCTGGGGTACTTCACTCAGCACATCCGTCATTTGTGATGACCATTTACCATCCCTCTCTGCTTCCTACCTCTCAGCAAATTTGTTATTCATCTCTTATTGCTACTTTCTCCATGATTTTACTATATGGCAGTGTGAATGATTCTGCTGTAGTCCAGATAGAATACATCCACTACTGAGTCCTCATCCACCTCCCTAGTTACTTCCTTGAAGAAGGCAATCAGTTTATTTATTTATATTGTTGAAAACTGGTAAATGGCCAAGGCTCTTTTCCAGGTGTAACCCAGGGGAAGTGAACAGGAGAGCAGAGGTACATTACACAATAACAAGTCAGTTGAGCAAACATTTCACAAATAAGCTGATACAAAACTAACTTGGAAAAAAATAAGTTGTTACAAAAATAAAGTGTGATCACAGCACAATATGGAATGAGTGATCAAGTGCAAAATTAAACAGCAACAATACACAGCATGCAAATAGCTTTATGGGTAGAGGTGAGAGTCATTTTTTTTAATTTTGGTGAAATGCTCCAAGCAGAGCAGAAGAAAGCCACCATAACTTAGGGGAAAAAGGGGCAAGGAGCAGTTTAAATTGGCCCCTTCTCATCTCTGCAGTGGCAGTCAACAGGAGAGGACACTCAGGAAAGGAGGGAGCTGAGCTGGGTCTCCATTGGGACCCCCTTCTCCACGCACCACCATAACCGGAGGGCAACTTCAGTGAACTGGGACCCATGGAGGAACAGAGGGTTCCTGGTTCAGACTTGGATTTTTTTTGTTCTTTTTTTTAATTTTGGAGAAATGCTCCAACCTGAGCAGAAGAAAGGAGCCGCAGTGAATTAGGGGAAAAGGGTGCCAAATTTAAACTGCAAGGAGCAGTTTAAATTGGCCCCTTCTCATCCCTGCAGCAGCAGTTGGCAGGATAGGACACTCGGGGAAGGTGGGAGCTGAGCCAGGTCTCCATTGGGACCTTCCCTCCTCCCCGCCTCGCCAGAACCATAGGGAAGCTTCAGTGCACCAGAGCCCACAGAGGAGCAGATTGTTCCCAGTTTAGACAAGGGTTTTTTTGTTCTTTTTTTTTTTAAATTTTGAAGAAGTGCTCCAACCGGAGGTGAAGAAAGGAACCACTATGACTTAGGGGAAAAAGGGTGCCAAATTTAAACTGCAAGAAGCAATTTAAATTGACCCCTTCTCATCCCTGCAGCAGCAGTTGGCAGGAGAGGACACTTGGGGAGGAAGGAAGCTGAGCCAGGTCTCCATCGGGACCCTCCTTCTCCCCTCACTGCCAGAACCAGAGGGCAGCTTCAGTGAACCAGGATGCATGGAGGAGCAGAGGGTCCCTGGTTCAGACTTGGATTTTTTGTCCCATCACACACACACCCTCCTCCAGCTATTGAAATAGTCACTAGCCCCTCCCAGGGCAGCCGGGATTGGTGGCTTTAAGACTGGGGAAAGATTATCTAAAATGATAGGGTGTGTCAGATGAATGAAGCACACAAGGGATTGCTCTGATATGAAATTGAAAGCTAGCATTGTAATGTGATGCCATAACACAGAGTTGATGTGTAGGGCAATTGATAATATTACTACGCTGTGATTCTAGACCATAAAGTGGTCTGGGTTAGGATCTGGGGATCAAAAGTGCTGTACTGCACTAAGAGGATCACATTATTGCAAACTGTATTAGTATAATACACTGAAGGAGTTGTACTTGGGTTAAAGTAATACACTGAGGGGGTTGTACTAGGGTTAGCAAACTGAGTACCAGGGGGTTAAAGAAGGATCAGCATCAGACTAGTGATTAGAGCATTTAAGGATGATGGAAAGGTGTGGGGGATACATTCAAACCAGATTGCGAATAATGGGGAGTAGGAGTGAAGGGCAGCTGAGGGTCACACAAGGGGGGTGGAAAAATGGATGGGGATGGGTGGAGGCAATGGAATAGGGTATGGAATGAGGTCAGCCATGGGGAGAGGGTGGCAGGATCAGGGAGGATAGTAAGCTGCAGTGGTTGTAGGTCAGTCATTTGGATGAATTTATGATGGAAACTGGAAGGCTGTCCAATTTGTAGCAGGCTAAGGAAACTGGAGGATGAAGTAAGGGACTTATGCAGGGAACTAATGAGAGTGAGTGAAGGGGGGAGGAGGCGGGAGAGACCCCAGCTAGGGTAGGCTTGAAGATGCAGAGAGGGAAGATCAGGGCTATAGTTAGGGATGTAAGGAGAATGGGGGGCATGCAGAGGTGCACTAGGAGGAGGGGGGACCAGGTAATGAGAAACAGGGAGATGGGTACCACTGTGAGGGTATCAAGAAATAGGTTTGCAGTGTTGGAGGAGGAAGGGGAGGTACTGGGGATGTGTGTGGGGGGTAGAAGGGTAGGGAAGATCTCAGAGGCAGGAATCACAAAAGGAAAAGGAGAGGCAGAGATGGGGTAGGGTAGAGAAGGAAGGAGAGATGGTAAAAGAAGGGGAGGGGTGGTGGGGAATGATACAAGAAGCACAGTAGATGCAGATTAAGGATCTAAAGGGAGGGGCAGCGGGGACCTTGGAGAAGACAGGGCCCACTCCAGAAGGGGAGTCAGGATCAGAATGATATGGGGGTACTGATGCTGTGGATTCAATACTGAAAGGGATCAGATGGGGAGGCAGGGGGGAAGGTGCAGTCATATCTGGGTTGAGGCTATTCCAGGGTTAACCATGGACAGGGCAGGACAGGCACTTCTACAGTGAGTAAACAGAGGGATGAAGAAGCCACACATGGTAATGCATGTGGGCACAAACAACTTAGTGAGGGGAAATGGTAGAGGTGGTAAAGGGGAGGTTTGAGGAATTGGGGAGGCAGTGTGAGGAGGTGGGGGGGTTGGTGGCATTCTCTGAAGTGCTACTAGTACCTTGTGAAAGTACAGGGGAAAAAAAAGGATAGAAGAGTTCAACAGGTGATTGGGGGATTGGTGCCGAACCAGGGAGTATGGAATGGTTTCAGGCTGGGGCAGAACATGGGACAACAGTGACCTATATGCAGGGCACAGGTTACATTTGAGCAAGGAGGGTAAGGGCATACTTAAACAGGGATTGGAGGGGTATATTTCAACAAAGGTGGATTTAAACTAGGAAGGGGGGTGGCGAGGCATCCACTGGTAGACACAGTGGATGGAGAGGGGAGCATAGAGTGCTCACCCCCTAGTTATAGGCAAAGGCAGTGGGTAGGGGGCACAGGGGGTCAAGGGAGGGAAGAGGGATGGGAAAGTAGGGGAGGCAATAGGCTGGAAGGTGGTATCACTAAACACAGGAAACCTAAGGTACAGAACAGTAGAGTTACCGGCTCTCTTGACAGTGGAATTGGTGGACATAGCGGCCATCATAGAAACATTGGCCACCGAGAACCAGGACTGGGATATGATGATCCCAGGGTACAGGCTGTTCAGAAAGGATATGGCTAAGGAGAATGGAGGAAGGAGTGGTGATCTATGTAAGGGATTGGATTAAGTGTGCAAGGGAGGAAGTGGAGGAGGGGAGAACAGAGGCTCTGTGGATGCAGTTCCAGGATGTGAGAATTAGGACACTGAGGATGGGGGTAGTGTATAGGCCGCCATCTCAGGGGGCTGACCTGGACCGGGAACTAGCAGATCAAATTTGAAGGGTAAGCAGGAAGGGAAGCACAGTTGTGGTGGGGGATTTCAACCTGCCAGGATTGGACTGGAGCACACCTGCCACCACAAGTGCAAGGGAAGGAGTACTGTTGGACGCTTTTCAAGACAGCTTCCTAACTCAGCTGGTACAGGGGCTGACTCAGTTAGAAAGGACTTTGGACCTTGTACTGGATAATGGGAAGCAGTAAGGAACCTAGAGATGAATGAACCACTTGCTGAGAGTGACCACTACTCGGTGTGGTTCACGCTGAACATGGGGAGGGACATAGGGGGCACGAGTACAAAGGTAGTTGAGTTTAGGGGAGCGTACCTTGGGTTGATGGTGGAATTTCTGAAAAAGCACCTGGCAGACATCCAACAGCACATGAATGCAGACCAGAAATGGAGCATTATAAGGAGAGGGTTGGTGGAGGCAACAGGGACCTGCTCTATGACTAAAACCAAGGCCAGGGCAAAGAAACCCAGTTGGCTGACACCGGAGATCAGGGAAGAGGTGAGAGGCAAGAGGACAGCATTTTGGAAGTACAGGAAAATGGGAAGGGGAGAAAATAAGACATATTCAGAGAGAAGTCTAGAGAGGTCACCACACTGGTTGGGGGGGCCAAAGCAGATAGAGAATTGAGACTGGTGCAGGGGATCAAAAAAGGAGAAAAGGACTTCTTCCACTATATAGGAGAGAAAAGGAGAAACAAGGACTAGCTAGTGAGGATCAGGAAGGATGGGTGGTATGGTTGAAGAAGGGGACAGAGCAGGCAGAAGCACTGAATGATTACTTATGCTCTGTGTTCATGCAGGAGAAGGGGGGCAATTACAGCAGACAGGTGAGTGGCATGGACAAGGGGGGAGACAATGACAGATGTAGGGATTACAGAGGGTAGGGTACTGGAGGGGCTGAAGGCAATAATGGTGGACAGAGTGCCTGGACCTGATGACATTCACCCTAGAGTGCTGAGGGAGCTGGTGGAGGTCCTGGCAGGGCCACTGGCAGACCTGTTCAGTACCTCCCTAGACAAAGGATGTGTACCACAGGACTGGAGAATGGCCCATGTGGTGCCCATCCATAAGAGTGGGGCAAAGGATGAACCAGGGAGCTACAGGCCATTGAGTCTCACCTCGATTGTGGACAAACTCATGGAGACCATCCTAAAGGAGAGGTTCATGAGCTTCCTGGAGGCAAATGATATTCAGGACAGCTGGCAACATGGGTTTGTCATGGGCAGGTCATGCCAGACAAACCTGGTGGTGTTCTATGACTGGGTGATGCAGGAACTGGACAAGGGCCACGCTGTGGGTGTCCTGTACTTTGACTTCAGTAAGGCCTTTGATTCAGTGCCACATGGAAGATTGGGGGGAAGCTGGAGAATGTGGGGGCGGAACCAAACATGGTGACCTGAAACAAAAACTGGCTGAAAGGAAGGCAGCAACGTGTGGTGGTAGGGGGGAAACTCTTGTCTCGTCACCAAGACCAGTGATACGTGGGGTTCCACATGGATCAGTGCTGGGACCAGTACTGTTCGGGATTTTCATTGCAGATGTCTCGAACGGGATCCAGAGTAAAACAGTCTGTTCACAGATGATACCAAGATGGGAGCAGTGGTAGATGGCATTACAGGAGGACCTGAATAAACTACAGGAGTGGGCAGATAAATGGCAGCTGGGGTTCAACGCCAAGAACTGCAAGGGTTTTCACTTCAGAGTCCAGAACTAGGTGAGGGATTATTACTTAAATGGAGTACAGCTGGGCTGTTCCATGAAGGAGAAAGACCTAGGGGTAATCATAACAGGGAGCATGAACAACTCTGCTCAATGCAGAAGGGTGGCCGCAAAAGTCAACAAAATGTTAGAGTGTGTAGCTTGAGGGATCGCCTCCAGAAGGAATGAGGGTTATCATGCCCCTCTATAGGTTGCTGGTCAGGCCCCACCTGGAATACTGTGTGCAGTACTGGTGCTCATTCCTGAAGAAGGACATCAGATTGTTGGAGTGTAGAGCTACAAAAATAATCCAGGGAATGGAGGGTAAGACCTATGAGGAAATGTTGAGTGAGTTGAATATATACTCTGTGGAGGAGAGAAGGGACAGGGGAGACATGATTGAGACCTCTAGGTACCTGAAGGGAATAAATCAAGCAAAAACAGAAGAGATTTTCCATAGGAGGAAGGGGAGGTATACGAGAGGTCATCAACTAAGATTGGAAGGAGGTAGATTCAAGAGAGAAATGAGACATTTCTTCATATAAAGGGTGGTGGACAAGTGGAAGACCTTACCAGGTGAGGCAGTGGCCTGCAAAATAACAGACAGCTTCTAGAGGGGGTGGGATAGGGCAAGGGTAAGGGGCAGTGGAGCAGGGGGCGGGAGGGGCAGTGACAATTTAGGGTGCAAGCTGCACACCTGAGCAGACTCAATAGACCGTGAGGCCTGTTTCTGCTGGTATTTTCATATGTTTGTAAGACAAGTGTAAGCCTAGCCCTGTTGTGGAGGGAAGTGCAGAGGTAGTATGGGAATTAAACTAGTAGGCTAGAAGTCAAGACCCAGCCTGATGCCTGGCAGGATGGTTGAGGATGAGGCTCAGGAAGTGTTATAGGGCAGAGTAACAGGAGCAGGTGTGGTGGAGTTGGAGTTTCAACTGGTGCCTGAGGGAGCCAGTGGAGCAGAAGAGGTAAAGAGAAGAGGGGAGGAGGTTTCAGAGTGAAGGAAGTCAATAGGAAAAGGCAGATTGCCCAGCTGAGGAGCAGGGGTTAAGATCAGTGAATGGCAATGGTCCCTGAAATGGAGAGAACAGGAGGTACTTGGTATTTGGGAGAGGAGAGAGTAGAGGTAGGAGGGTAGTGAACCAAATCAGTATTTCAATATCAAGGAGGTACAGTTAGCCTGGTGACATGAAGGCAGATGGAGGATGGATAGGGAAGAATAGGTGGTGCAGTATTGAGTATGGGGGGAGTTTGTAGAGAAGTGGCAAAAGACATTACAGAGGGTGTCCAGTTTGGCAAGGAAAGTGGAGGTGGTGGTCCCATAGACCATATTCACATAGTTAAAGACAGGGAGCACCATTTTGCTAACAAACTACCTGCAGACCTGCAGAATCAAGTAGTCTTTATTCTTGCAAAGGGCACCAAGTTTGGGACATAGTTTTGGATGGATGTCAAGAACGTGGGCTGAGAAGTCAAGCTTACTGTATAGCCACACACTGAGGTACTTGAAGGACTACGCCACTTCAAGTGGGTACCATCTAGTGTGGTGAAATCTGGAGGGACTATGAGTCTGGACAGTTTCTGGCTGGTACCAACAGTCATGGACGCTGCTTTTTTAGTGTTGACCCAGAGTTTATTAGAGAGGAACCAGTACAGAATGTTGTGGAAGTCCTGCTGGAGCAGGTCTTTGATATCTGTGGTACAGGGACTGGAAGTAAAACTGACTGTGTCATCAGCATACATATAGATATGTGACTTGGAACAGGCAGAGGATATGTTATTAAGACACATGAAGATGAGGATGTGACCCAGGATGGAGCCCTGTGGGACCCCAGCCTGGATGGGTAGTGGAGGTGATAGGATGCCTCCAGCCTGTACCATCTGTTGATGATCCATGAGGTAGGAATAGAACCAATCAACAGAAAGAAAGAGAAATAACATCAATTGTTTCTTCACTCAAAAAAAAAAAAAAGACTGATTTTGGTAAAAAAGTTCAACATGGACTTTAATTTGCAGCAAATTTAGAAATGTGAACAGCAAAGGAAACAGAACTGCCCTGTAAAACACTAAGATATTTATGAAAGTTTGATACAGTAAGTTCAATATTATCTAAAGTAAAAACTGGGGGGTAGATTAAATGACTTAAATCAGGACTTAGAAATAAAAACCTAATGAGAATTTTTTGAATTGGGAAATAGACAAAAATCAATTGAAGCATGATGTCAATTAAGATGTTTGCCATGCGGGTGTGTGTGTGCAGCAAATGTATTTGTATAGTAGTGCCTTTTGATGAGTGCGATGCTGTCCATGCAATGCACAGCAGTGTTTTAAGGGTGAGTCAGTGGCACACCAATCATCAGTGAGGCTGATCATGACAGAGATGTGGCTTGCTGGGTGGAGATGACATGAACTTGAAAAGAAACAGCCAATCCAATTATGGGCCAGCTCTTCACTTAGATCTGCACCGCCCAGCAAACAAAGCTGATCCATCATGGTCAGCTCAAAATGCCTGGAATCTCTGCCGGCAGTAAGAGAAAATCATCCATCAATGTCTGTTACTGGCGGCCCCATGACTGTCCCCCGCACCCGACCCTCCCTCTCAACTCCCCCACAAACATAACACTGACACTGGGGTGCCCAGTCCCTCAGTATCACCATCTTATAAGTGAAATCCCCACAATCCACTACAGCACTACTCCCAATGAAAGGACACATCTCCTTTGATCTTTTTTTTTCTGCATAAGACTCTCCCTCTTGGCCCCCCCAGACACAACACTGATACTGGGGGTGCCCAGTTCCCCCAGTATAACCACCTCATACTGTAAGTGAAACCCTCATGGTCCACTACCACCCTGCTCCCAATGTGTAGTCATATCTCTTCATATTTTTGTTTTGTTTTGTAATCCTGCCCACTCAACCCTCCCTCTCTGCACCCATCACCCTACCACCCCCCCACAAACATAACACTGACACTTGGGGTACCCAATTCCCCAGTGTCATGATCACAAATAAACAAATCCTTCTACTATTTTTTTATACACCCTCTGAAAAGAAAACTGTCCATCAATGTCTGTTGTGGCCGTTACTGTCTCCCCACCTGACCCTACTACTCAGCACCCATTACCCCACATACCCCCAAGCCCTTACTTACCCACCAGGGGTCCAATGCCATAATTTTCTCTGGACTGCACATACATCTTAACTCTTTAAAGCTGGACTGTGAGCTGAGGAAACAGGTATGCGGTTCAATGTATTTCAATGGGGTTTTGAACTTAGTGTCATCACTTGTCACGTTTTGCATATTTTGGCTCCAAAATTTCAACATTTATTTTTTGGGAACCCACCTCATGAAAAATTGCAGTGCCATTAGGTAAATCTGTCCTGAAAAGTGATTTTGGGGTCCCTGTGCAAAATCACCTTTTGAGCAGGAGTAGAATATTTTCTCTGCCCTGCTTCATGACGTGAAGTCATAAGAAGTCTAGGTTGAAAATGTGGTGTAGAAATATTAAAAAACAACAAAGTTATTAGCCTGCATTGAATTTTGTGAACCCAGGTTCATAAATTTGATAATTTTCAATAGTTATATCCTAAATTTACAACATAGCCATTTCTTTACAGCACTTCATGAATGTGACAGCTGTCATTTTTCAAATCCTGGGCAAAATCTGTTTTTACATCCATGAAGGTGATTTTGCTGTCCCTGAGCAGTCGCCTTTTGGGCAGGAGTTCAAATTTTATGCACCCTTGTTTATGAGGTAGGGTCATAAGAAGACTACAGTATGTTGAAAATGTGATGTACAAATATAAAAAAACAACAAAAGTATGAGCCTAGGTTGAACTTTGGGAATGCAGGCTTGTAACTTTGGTACTTTTCAATATTTGTACCCTAAATTTTCAACATATCCATTTCTCTACAGCACCTCATGAATGTTATAGCTATCATGTTTTAAATGCTGGCCAAAATGTTTTTGCATCCCAAAAGGCGCTTTCATAGTCCCAACGTGAAATTGCCTTCCGGACAGGAGTTGAAAATGTTCTCTGCAACTGTTCATGAGATGGGGTCATAAGAAGGCAATGCTGACAATTTGAGGCAACAATATTAAAACATAACAAAGTCATGAGCCTGCATTCAAATTTACAAATGCAGGTGCCTAACTTTGATAATACATAACCTACTCAGTGCACCACAACACATCTAGTACCCCAATGCTTCTATACCAGTGCTGAACATCTGGCAGTGACACATGCTTGTTTAAATTCTGCTGATGATTCTGAAACGTAATACCAGGCAAATATCACATATGTAATGCAGTGTGCCATCAGCATATATTATACTAGTGCAGTAGCACCAGTATAGTTAGGGTTGCCTGACAGGTTCCATTATAAACCCCTAATATTCCATCTTAATAGCTTTGTCATTGTTTGACAAAATTGCAAGAAATTTAGCATGCATTGTCTGGGAGCTATGGTCTAAATATCTGAAAAGTTTTGTGACGGCAGGCAGCTAGTGCAGTTTCTAAGATGTGCATACGTAATTTTCCTGTAGACATCTAATTTTTTTCCTATTTGTAACATGGGTTTGCTCTCATGAGTTATAAGGATTTAAAGTATGTTTATTTTAGCTGCTCAGAGCATGCTGAGTAGTTTTTTTTATTATACTCTGATACAATATGGAAAATTAAATATCTTGAGACCATTTTGGTTTCTCACCACTTGCTTCTTACAACACATTTTGTTTTGTGTCATGATAGCCACTATCTTGTTTTTCCTCTGAACTAAAAAGCATGGAAAATACATAATCTTGGTGCATTAAAAAAAAAAAAAGAAAGAAAGGATGCCTGAATCTAGTTAAATGGGGCACATTCAACTAGGTTCTGGTGTTTGTTTAATTTTATTTTTTGTAATGCCAGAAATGTCTTTTCTGGACACTCCAATATCTAGTGTGTCCAGCTTAGTGAGAGGAGCTATTTAACTGCATTCTCAATATGCGAACAGCAGGACTTTCTTGACTTGTGATGCTGCAGCTAGAGGCATACTGGCAGCCTCATTTTGAGCAGTGAGCCAGTAATCATGATTGTAACCATATAAGAGTACCTATGTCGTCATCCACTGGCTCCAAACTGCCTAACTGCTTATGTGCGCACAGTGGGTCAACATGACCTAGGAGAAACAATGAGTTTCACTCACACCATAGCAACATACAACAGCATGAGCCTGCATGTCCTTATATGGGTCTATCAGAAACCAATGTGTAGAATGCAATACCCAAGAATGTCTAAACATGTCTAAACAAGTTCTGCCTAGATGCTAATAACAAAAATATTTTATTGGTACATGGGTGATTTATGCTGGGGAGAGATGATGAGTGTATATATATATATATATATATATATATATATATGTTTGCTTGCTTTTCCTAGGAGAAGAGAAAATGTAACAACAATGGCAGTATAGCGCCACGCTAAAGTAAATGTATCCTTTACTCTTCCGACTGCGTCTGTGTCATCTGTATCATAAATGTACAACTAGGTCCTGAGGTAATACATAGCCTGGAGGACCCCCAGCTATAATTCCTCCACTACAATTGGTGCCGTGACTCAGATCGCTTTTAAATGGGGAACACTGACCTGGGACCTTGACATAGTCTGTCCACGCCATAAGAAATTGCCCTGAGTGCATTTAATCCTTGGAAAGTTCCGTGCCACGGGAAAGACTGATCACCTCAACCAACCATGGGGCTCCACAAGGTAACATATGCTCAGAGATTAAATAAGTAGACAAATGTTAACTAGAGATTACTGTTTGAACTCACGAGGCAGAACTCTAGGGAACAAGATATAGGTTAGAGACCACTGTTACTTGCAAGACAGGGCTCTGGGGGAGTCATAAGACTAGCCCATACAGGGTCACCACTGGTGCACAAGGGGGTGATACTTTGTCAGAGTTAGCAGACGGATAAGTATCGAACCGTGGGGATAGTACCCCACAGAATTAATCTGTAAACACAATGCAATATAGTTAGCAATGGAGGTAGAGATACACAAGTATCTGGGGAAAAGATACAAGTTAGGGGTATACGATGCCCCTTCAGAGGACAAGTCAGTCCGAGAGTATTTTAACAGGCTAGTTCTGGATCGTAATTCAGCAACCAAAAATGAAAAAAAGGAAGCTAGCAAATGCTGTACAAGGTCTGTGGCAATACAGCCAGGAGGTAACTCGTCAACACATGAGACTTTTAAAGAAGCTACATGAGCAGCAAGATATACAGTGGCGTGAAAAAGTATTTGCCCCCTTCCTGATTTTCTCTATTATTGCATATTTGTCACACTGGATGTTTTCAGGTCTTTAGACAAAATATAATATTAGATAAAGGGAACCTGAGTGAACAAATAACACTTTTTTTTTTACTTATTTCATTTATTTAATGAAAAAAGTTAACCAACACCAACTGGCACTGTGTGAAAAAGTAATTGCCCCCTAGTTAAATCAACCCAATTAAAGGGATAGTTAGAGTCAACTGATTGAACACAGCCAGGCTTGATTACAGCCAGCCCTGCTCAATATAAACCTCACTTATTTTGGCCCTTACCATCAGAGTCACGTTGCCAGCACAAAGATTCAACAAGCACATTGTGCCATGATCAAAGGAAGTTCCTGAAAAGATCAGAAAAAAATTTGTTGCCCTCTATCAGTCTGGAAAGGGTTTCAAAGCTATTTCTAAGGCTCTGGGACTCCATCGAACCACAGTGAGAGCCATAATCTCAAATGGAGAACACTTGGAACAGTATGAATCTTCCCAGGAGTGGGCGGCCTGCCAAAATTACTCCAAGGGCGCAGTGTAAAATCATCCAGGAAGTCTCAAAGGATCCTAAAACAACATCCAAAGAACTGCAGGCTTCTCTTGCCTCAGCTAAGGTCAGTGTTCATGACTCCACAATCAACAGAAGAGACTGGGCAAAAATGGGCTTCATGTGAGGTAGCAAGGAAACCACTGCTAACCAAGAAGAACATAAATAATCATCTCTCATTTGCCAAGAAGCACCTGGATGATCCACAAGCCTTTTGGGAAAATGTTCTATGGACAGATGAGTCCAAGTGGAACTTTTGGACAACATGGATCCCATAATGTCTCTAAGTAAAGCAAACACAGCATTCCACAGTAAGAACACCATACCAACAGTCAAACATGGTGGTGGTAGTGTGATGGTGTGGAATGCTTTGCTGCCTAAGGACCTGGATGACTGCCATAATTAAAGGAACCATGAATTCTGCTCTGTACCAGAAAATTCTTAAGGAGAATGTCCAGTCATCCTTCCGTCAGCTGAAGCTGAAGCGTAGTTGGGTCATGCAGCAAGACAATGATCCAAAATCAAAAGCAAGTCCACATCAGAATGGCTAAAAAGAAGTAAAATTAAAGTTTTGGAGTGGCCTAGTCAAAGTCCAGACTTAAACCCAATAGAGATGCTGTGGCAGGACCTGAAACGAGCAGTTCATGCTCGAAAACCTACCAAATGTTACTGAATTAAAGCAGTTCTGTGAGGAAGAGTGGGTTAAAATTCCTCCACAGCGATGTGAAAGACTGATATTGAATTATAGGAAGTGTTTGGTTGCAGTCATTGCAGCTAAATGTGGTGTAACCAGTTATTAAGTGTAAGGGGGCAATTACTTTTTCACACAGTGCCAATTGGTGTTGGTTAACTTTTTTTCATTACATAAGTGAAATTAAAAAAAAAAACAAGTGTTATTTGTTCACTCAGGTTCCCTTTATCTAATATTACATTTTCTCTAAACACCTGAAAACATCCAGTGTGACAAATATGCAATAATAGAGAAAATCAGGAAGGGGGCAAATACTTTTTCACGCCACTGTAGTAACCCAGCTACAATCTGTCCATCTAGAAAATGAGTCTTATTTAATGAGAGAAGCAACCATGACCTGTATGCCTTAAGAGATAATGCTAAAAAGGCAAAATTTAAAAAAAATGTTTTTCAAACAAATGGTGTTCTGGCTAGTAACACTAATTCCTTACATTTTAAAAACAGGAAACTTAGAGATGATAAGTCTGAAGTAATTACTGAAAAAGTTAACGAGCTGGTATTTCAACACCAGATCTTGACGGTACAGCATGATTCAGTATGTTTTAATTACAGCAGACTTGAAATAAAGGTTTTCAATATAAACTATGACACAGCTTCTGTCAATAATAAGCATGTTTTACAAGATGGGAATGTCTTGAAATCTAAAAACAAGGCACTTAATAGCTTGCTAACTCCTGTATCTAAGTTAGAATGTAGGAGTAAAAAGTCAGATATGGTGAACTTGCGCCATCAGCCAGAGGTATTGGCAGGGCATACTAACTTAATGCCCACAGACCTTGCCTCTTCTCATGTTAAAGAGTTTGATTTTGAACACTCATAGTATGCTGTGGGGTGGACTAGAGCAAAGACTAGCCACTTGTTTTTCTGTGATTCACAAAATGGAGAATTGTTAGAGTCTCAAAATGATGGACACACATGTGATCAGGTTGCATCCCCATACCATCCCCAAGATGGCCGCTCATGGTCATGTGATGATGGTCACCCATGATGCCCATGAGGTAATCCAAAATGACTGACCACCATCTCATGGAGGTTCAATCTTGCAGTCACAGGGACCTGTGATTGCTGCCATAACCAAACAAAACAACCCGGAGTTGTTTGGCATGATTAATAATGTTATCAGTAACACTAGTGTTTCTGAGGGACAAAAGATTCTCATTAAAAATGATGTTGATGTACTTTTGAATAAGGTTGATACTCAATCTGTCATGAAGTCAGTGTCTGATGCTAAAGAAACAGCTAATGCTGTTAATGTTTGCTTTATTAGCATAGCCTTGGATAAAGAACACATTGCAGTTAATTACATAAAAGGTTGTTTTCATTTCCTATGCAATTTAACATCTGCTTCCCCTGAGAAGACTAAACGTACTGCTTTTCCTATGCAGTGCATGAATACCTTAAGCTATAATGTTAAAAATAATGTTGCTACCATCCAGCAACATTCCAGTGGGGAAACCCACTTTACATTTGATGGGAGAGGGGACAACCTTGATTCTGAAAGCCCTGTGGCTGTGATATTTTCAGTATCACAGGCCACGTTGGGAGGCAGGGTTACAGGTTTAATTTCTGAACCTGAGCTGACAGCTGTCTCAGCGCTACTTTCTCCACCCCTAATGGCCACTGAACCACAATCCATAGCTGGAGAACTACGTGCAGCTTAAGCACTCATAGACACCTGAGCAGCTGTATCAATTACAAATATCAGCATACCCTTAGACCTCAAAAGACCACCAATGTATTTAGAGGGATGTACAGGATATACCACAGAAGGGTATTGATCCCAACCACAACACATAAGGCTGGGAGGTACACCCATGGTCCACCAAGCCTTCGCATGGGCGGAGGGGGGGCTCACAGAAGACAACATCATTGGTTGCGATTGTCTAACTAAACATCAGCTTGTTGTAGATCTTAGTAATCAATGTCTATGGAAAGTAAATGTTAAAAGTTTTAAACCAATCACTGTTGTGGAAAGTTATGCTTTAGCCTCTGTAAAATAAAATGCTGCAACAAGTGTTAAAAATTTAGAGACACGATTAAAGCACCCTGAATTTAAGCAAGTTATACAGAATCATGAGATGGTATGGGCACAAACTGGTATGGATTGTGAACAGGTGAGCGACATAAAAATAGCTGTAGAAGGTCCATGTCCAGGGCACACTAAACAGTACCCAATGCCAAAAGAAGCAGTAGAGGGAATCAAACCAATCATCCAACAGCTGTTGCAACAAGGAGTCATTAGGCCCATGTGCTCAGCAGCTAACAGTCCTATCTGGCCAGTGTTAAAGCCAAATGGAAAATACCACCTGACCATCGATTACCATAATTTAAACAAAGTAACCCCTCAGGTTAGCCCTGTTACTAGTTCCAATACTGAGATTTTTAACAAATTACGTCCAGAGAGCAAACTCTTCTCTGTCCTAGATTTGGCTAAGGGGTTCTGGTCCCTGCACCTCAAGGCAGAGGACCAGTATAAATTTGCATTTACTTTTGAGGGTAAACACTACACATTTACTGGATTGCCACAGGGCTTCCACTCAGCACCAACCTTGTTCCACAGGTACATAAAACAAATTCTGGTGGAAGAAGGATTGGGAGACTCAGTAGTTCAATACATAGACAACATCCTGCTGCAAAGTTCAACAAAGGAAGACCACCTAGTGCTGCTGGATAAGGTCCTAGGCTTATTGGAAAGGAAAGGATTAAAGGTAAATCCAGACAAAGCACAAATTGGTGACCAAAAGGTCACCATTTTGGGAACCATTATTTCTCCCAAGGGGAGGCGAATAGACTCTGCCAGAACAGCACTAATCCAGACCCTACCATTACCAACTACCATTACTGGCTTAAGGAAATTATTTGGTATGACAAATTTCTGTAGGTATTATATCATAAGGTACAACTAGGTCCCGAGGTAATACGTACCCTGGAGGACCCCCAGCTATAATTCCTCTTCTATAATTGGTGCCTGTGATCACTCTCTTTCTTTTTATTTATCTGTCTCTCTGCCTGTTTGTCTGTCTATCTATTTATCTATCTAGCTATCCATCCATCAATCCGTCCGTCTGTTTGTCTGCCTGTCTATATCTATCTATCTATCTATCTATCTATCTATCTATCTATCTATCTATCTATCTATCTGTCTCTTTAAATAACTAGTGGACCCCAGTACAATTTCTTTCTCCCCCCAGGTCACCAGCTCCCTCTTTCCCATATTTAATATTCCCCTCCAGGTCACCTACCCCTTTTCTGTTATATATGTTGTGGCACAAGGTGCCCACCCACAGTGCCACCAAACAGTAGTCCAACACTGGGGTGCCCAATCCCGAGTGTTAGAAAGTCCCATGAAACAAGGAAAACCATCCCTTGCTGATTGTTTTTGTTTGAACTTGTGAAAAAGAAAATAGTCCCTTAATGAGCTGACTTATCCAACTTTACCCCCTGCTCAGCACCAACAACCATCCACCCCCACACACCCCACAATTAGATCCTTTCACCAATTGAAGACATGTCTTGCTGCTGAAACTGGTGACTGTGATATGAGAAAATAAGGTAAATCCTGTTTAATGTGTTTCGATGGCATTTGAGCTTTTATTCACAAACGTTGTCATTTTTTTAAAATATTTTTACACCAAATTTTCAACATTACTCACTTCATGAACAAGAGTGATGGAATTTTTCAAATCTAGCCTGAAAGGCAATTTCTTGGTTGGTGTGCAAATATACTTTTCAGGCGGGATTTGAAAATGTTCACTTACCATGTTTATGATGTGGGGTCATAAGAAGACTATGTTTAAAATGTTGGGTCAAAATATTAAAAACAGCAAAGTTATGAGTGTACATTGAACTTTTTGTAATCTTGCTCATAACTCAATATTTTGACTCCAAAGTTTCAACATAACTATTTTTCATACCACCCCATGAATGTGATAGCTGTCGTTTTTTAAATCCTGACCAAAATGTATTTTTGCACCTGTGGCATTAAATAATGTTTCAGTGGGGATTTGGAAACTTTCACCTACTGCGTTCATGAGGCGGGGTCATAAGAAGGCTATGTTGAAAATTTGGTGTAAAAATATAGTAAGATGACTAAGTCATAAGTGCATGTTGAAATAATTCAATGTTCACTCATAACTTCACTCATTTTTAATATTTTGACTCCAAACTTTCAGCATAGCCATTTTTACACACCACCTCATACATGTGACAGGTATAATTTTTTAAATCCTGGATAAGCAGTGTTTTTGCACTTGTCATGTGAAATGATGTTTCTGCCAATACACTATAAGTATCTCTTGCCATATTTGAAAAGGGCATCATGAAACAAATATCTTGATAATTTGAGGGAAAATTAAAAAAAATATATATTAAGAAATGATGTGTGTAATGCCAGACTTTACTTTAGCTGGTAGTGCTTTGTGTTCCATTGCCAGTGACCTTAGTTTGGGGGTGAGCTCAGTAAGCCAGCTGGATGGGGTAAGGGTGGGGTGATGGAGCTGCTATGTGACACCTCCCAGGCAGAGAAGGTAATGTGCAGGGTTGTTTGCATGGGCCTAGGTACCATATAGTGAAGAGAACTCTTCTGTCAATATAAGAGACTGCTCCTCTGCACCCTGGGGTGGTATAGTGCCCTACGATTCAGCTGAGAGATGGATGCTTTGCCTTGTGTGTCTATGGCCACATGTACCTGCTTCTGCAGTCCACCAGACAGCCCCATGAATCCTTGAAATCCATTGCTGCATGGAATTGTGGGACTCACAGGGCCCGCACTTCTGTAGGCAGACTGTCTTCCCATGGTGCAAGGCCCAAAGGGCCCTGTGTGTGTCTGCATCTGTACATGCAGGTCAGAGGATACACTTTCACTAGCTCAAAAAGAACAGAAAGTCTTTGCAGGAAAACTGTGTTAATGCACTTGGTAGGGTTCAAGCTAATGCTGCAAAAGTATGGAAGAGTGACACTAGGGTTTACCCTAACTCCCCACCCCAACCCCTGCAAGCAGCAAAAGTAAAAAAAAAATTAGGGGTCTGGATCTGTAGAGTCCTGGCAAAGCAGTGGTGGGGACTTCTTTGAGGCTGTCAACCCTAATGCCAACCCTTCCTCCTGAGCAAACAAAGTCAGATGTGATTAATTTTCTTCATGCAGGGCCAGCAGGGTCCCGCTTAATGAAAGCTACAGCAGATTTTGTTGTGTAGAACACAGTAAGATTGTCTGTTGCTGCATAACAGATTCTGTTGGCAACATGTGGCGAGACTTATTTTTCTACCTTTGAAGAATGTATCACTATGAGGTACTTGCTTGGAGATGTACCTTGCTCTTCAGACAGGAGCCTATTGGCTTGAGAAAGTAGTGAGCATATAGGGCTGACAACCCCAAAGAAGACCCCACCATTGATTTGCCAAGACATCAGAGACCCAAAACCCTATTTTTTTTTTCTTTTTGTTTCTTGGGGTGGGAGTGGGGGAGTGGAGGTGCGTAGTTAGGGCTGGAAGCCCTAATGCCACATTTCCCTGCATTTGGTGCATTAAGTTAAACTCTTAACTGGTGCATTAATGCAGCATTTTTGCAAACAATAAACATATAATTAACAGAAGCTTCAGACAGATCATTAGTGTACAGTACATGCAAAAAAGTAGAGACCCAAAGAAAAGGTTCATGGGGCACCCTTTTTTAGTACAGTAAATTCAAAGGAATGAAATTAGTGCATGAATGCATTGCAGTCTGTTGTGAAAGTAGGAAAAGAACCAATAATGAGAATAATAACTTATATGAAGACCAGCAAGTTTAGTAATTAAAATATTGTAATTGACCATGTCAAATGCATTGATAAAGTGCAAATATATGGCAGCAGTCAAATGTTTCTTATGAAAAGATGTATGACTATTAGATATGTGTAGTTGGGAACTGTCACTTTGCAAATATCTTCACAAAGTGGTCTGACGTCACATTAATATGACTTGTCACTTTGCAGAATTCCTTTCCTGGCAAAGCACCTACTTCACCCTTTGAGGACAACACAAAGTGCCATTTCACCTGTGAATTACCAACAATGTGGCATTTCAAAAACTGTCATCTTTGTTTGGGAAAGAAGGCGGTTCAGTGGTGAAGAACTACTATATATGAAGTTATTTATTCATTAAATTAAATTCAATAAAAGAAAACAAAAACAAAAGGACTAAACCCACTCCTGGTGCATAACACCTTACCGTCTCCCATCTCTCCAAAAAGCAAGTTAAACCCCCTGCTCCTAACCTCCCTGTGTGCATAAAAACTCCTCCTCCTCCTCTCCTCCCCCATCCCAGCAAAGTCAATAAGTAAAATACAAAACATTAACAACTGGGGCAGTTGCCCCATTTCCTGTCCTTAGTTTATTATCTGTTTGAAAGTGTTTGAAAGACCTGCTGCTGTCCTTCTAGTGGTCCAAGTTCAGAAGGTGCTGGAATTACAAGGGACTCCCTGTCTGCTGAATTGTTCTTATGAGAGTTATCTCGTACAATCCCCCTGTGCTGGTGCTATTAATTTAACTGTTTGACTATTATTACTGCCTCCAGCTGCTATATACTGTTTGTGTTGCTGCTATCAACTGTACTGTTTGCACTTGACTTTTACTGCAACATTTAAGTGACAGTGAGCCCTTTTTGAATTCAGTATCTGTGTTTCATTTGGTACTTTTTTCAGCAGCCCTTTTAGCCCCTCCAGTAATACTAGTGTGCTCTTTGATTTTCTGATCACCACCTGACTCCCAAATCAGCTACTTTGGCAGGGCTGCTCTGGGTGGGCTTTGCCCAGCTATTTAAATCAACATTATGACATGTGGTGGTGTCTTTGAAGTGGCGGCAGCTGTGTATTGCAGCTGAGTATGAGTACAGAGTACTGAGTCTTCCAGAGTCATCTGCATCTATTGGGGCAAGAGGCCAGAAACTCTGACTCATTTGTTGAATTTTGTTTCTTATTGATTTTGGTATTGTTTTTTTCTTTGGACATTTCAGTTACTTATTATTGGTTACTATGTCAGGCTGTTGATATGGGTATTAATCAGTGCAGTTGGGGTTGAAATGTGTAGTACAGCCATTGGTACATGCTTATTTGGAACAATTTATGAGGGACTTTGTATTTATAAGGGGATAAGAACAAGTTCAGTTGCTATTGAATCTCTCAAGAGGTTCTTTGATGAGAGAATGGTGTGGGTTTGCGTATTTTATAATTAATTTGCTTAAACTAACAGATGGAGAGGTATTTTGCCAAATACTAAGGAATGTTGAACATAAGCATTTAAAAATGTGTTGCATGAAAAAATCTTAGAGGGAAGAATAACTTAGAATATGACTACTGACTAATTTGCTACTAGTGATAGATGGTGTCGTGCATATCAACCTGGACCATGAAAATATGAATCAGAATGAAAAGAAAATGGATTTTATTTGGTACACCTGAACATTAGCAGTCTATTACCAATGTTAAATGAATGTTGTGCCTAGGCTGGCTGCACAAACAAGATGTCATTATGTTAACAGAAGCATGGATAACTGAAAAAAATTATTGATGATGCAGTAGTGGCTTTGGAGCATTACTCTGCATTTCATGTGGATAGGTGGAGTAAGAAGGGTGATGGTTATTTTATTTATCTTAAAGATTATTTACTAGTAGAGAAAGTAAATATTAGAGTAAGCAAACCAGAAGGTGAGTTTTTGGCAGTGACTCTTGTAATTGAAGGAATACAAAGCTAATTATTAGGGTTATACTGTATATATCCTACTGAAGTTCAAAAAGGTTTGGATAGATTGTTTTGATAAGCATGTAGTACACTTAAACAGTAATCAAGAAAACAGTTTGTTTGAGATTTTAACACTAATTAGTTAAGCAGGACTAATATAACAATTAGGGATATGCTAGCAGCACTAAATTGGTACACATGGTGAGTGAAACCACCAGGACAAATTGTAAAACAAATACAAGCATTTTTTGGATTGGATACTAGCAACTAAATGTAAACATTTGAAGAAAATTCTAGTGCTTCCAGATGATCTGAGTGGCCATTCTCCCATGCTATGCCATCGGACAGTGAACACGGATAAGCCAAAACCAGAAATAATTAGTACTAGGAAAATTCCTACTGGTAAAATAATGGTTTTTAAGCATATGTTGAATTGTGTTGATTGGCCATTTATTGACAATATTCCATCAGTTAATTTGGCATTGGATGTTTGGTTACTGAATGTAACCAAATTTGTGATAAAATTGCACCAATAAAGTAAGGAAATGAGGATTCGCTCTAAATTGCTTGACAGAGAAGGTTACACAATTAATGAGCGAGAGGGATGGAATGTGGCTACAATATAATATAGTGGCCTGAAAAGGGATAAAATAGGATATTAGCAAATGATTATTCAGAAAGCTAAGGCTAATTATTTCCAAACAAAAGCAAAATGAGGAAGCAGAAATCCTAAGAAGTTTTGGGATAGCATTAATCAAATTTTGGGGAAAGATAATAAAATGATTCCTAAGGCAGTGCAGACAGGGGAGGGTTAATTTGTAGAACCACTTGATGTAGCAAATTAATTTAACACTTTTTTTAGCTCATTTTCCACACATGTAAATATTGCCTCAGTGGAACACAAAAAAAGGGAAAGAAATAATACAGTTGAAAGGGAATACTATTTTAAACAGGTTACAGAGAAGGAAGCAATAAAGTATCTAAACAAAATGAATATGAAAACAAGGTAAGGCAACTATATTTCTAAAGTGTCCTTTCCCAAAGGCTCAGGGTGTTTTACAATAATAAAAGCAACTACAAACTCAGTTAAAACAGACAATATATAAAATTGTAATAAACAGTGATTAAAATTCAGGGAAACAAGGGTAGGGAGTAATGGTCTGGATACTGTACTTTTGAAAGTAGCAACTGATGATGTGGCAGTTACAATCAGGAACATTTTTAACTTATCATGGTGTACACAAGAGGTTCCACATCTCTGGAAACAGGGAATGGTGGTCCCTGTTTTTCAGGGAGAAATAACAGTACTGTAGCCAGAAATTAAAGACCAATTGTGGTCCTGTCCACAGTGTCCTAGGGACAGGAAAGGACTGTGTATGATCAATTGATGAGGTATGTTGAGGGCTATACTATGCTGAGTGATCCTCTACATGGCTTTCAAAAGAAATGTAGTACAACATCAGCCTTAATGGAGTACATGGACTTCCAGCAGTGGGAACATGGCCAGATGGTCTATATTGATTTGTCTATAGCTTATGATTTAGTGGACCAACAGTTGCTAGTTGTTAGGCTATTTGAACTTGGATTGGTTAGTAGTATGCAATTGATTTCAAAAGTATCTGACAAACAGAAAACAGAAAGTAAAAATAGGAAATATAACATCAGCATCAAAAACAGTTAATACTGGAGTTCCACGTAGATCCACATGGTCAACAACGCTTTTTTATTATTTTTTTGAATAATTTGCCTTCTGTTTGCTAGGACTGCAAAGTCATACTTGATACTCACAATGTAGTCATAGCAGCCAGTGGTAGGAATGACACAGCTCTTAGTGGATCTCTCCAAAATAACACTGTGAGAGTTGAGGACTGGTTTACTAGGAGCAAGCTAATGATGAATGTTAAAAAGACCCAGTCCACCGTGTTTTGCAATTCTAAAAGAACTGGAAATTGTGAACAACTGAACTTCTAAGCAGTTACAGGTGATGTTCTGGAACAAGTACAGGCCCATCTTCTTGAAGTTGTAACAAGGTGTGCTTTGAAACAACTGAGAGCTGCATGGGAAATACTATATTGGACTAGAAAGCTGCAACACATTCTTACATTGGTATCACTTTGTCTTTAATTATTTTAGTTTGTAAATCAGGAAGGGGGGTTTCAAAACTGCTTATCTTGTGAGTAAATTCAGAAGGGTTGAAATAACTGCATATTTGATTTTCCCTTGTGGGTAACTGGACTGTCTACTAGTAGTCGGTGACAGTATGCATCATACTATTTTTAAATAATTGTTTACTGTGTCTTTCCATCTGCGCAGCTGACTTGTTTTGGGGCTGATTGCTTTCAGAGCACAAATCACCAGGCTGTATTGGGGCTGGGGAGGTTTACCTGTGTTTGACTCAGCTGTTTGTTTTTTTTCCTTGTTTGTTTATCAGGGTATTTTCTCTGTTAAATTGTTATGTAGGTCATCTTGCTGACAGGAAGGTCAACACTCATCACAGTGGTGGGTCAGAGCTTTTAGCTGATTGTTTCAAGAGGGCATAGTCTGGGCCAAACCACCTTCCCTCACCCCACCCACCCTTGGTACCACTTCTTTATACCAGGTGTATATATATATATATATATATATATACACACATATATATATATATATATAAAACAAAACAATAACTGAGGAAAAAAGATGTACACAGGATAAACAGGAAAGTAGACAGACATTTGGGGAGGAGTGCAATGTACTGGCTGTGGGGCAGCAGTTTTCTGGGAGTCTTTCTGGAGGCTGAGATGCTGCCCTATTTGCAGGCAACTCTCTGCCCTGTGGGAGGAGGTTGCCCATCTTCAGGCCAAACTGGACAGTAGTAAGGGAAACTCCCCCATCCAGGGAGCACCAGAGCCACCACTACCTCAGAAATTGCCAAGAAAGCACAGCAGTTGGACCACAGTGGACTCAGGGAGGATGAGGGTGGTGGAACAGAGTCACACCCAGTCAGTTGTACCACTCCACAATCCATACACCATTCTGATGGAGCATAGTTCCCCTATGGATGCATCCACAGAGGAGACAAAGGAGGCTGTGGGCAACTGTCACAAGAGAGCCCCATAGGAAGGAGGCAGAAGACACCACAGGGAAAGGAAGCAGCTCCTGGTGGGGAACTCAATTATTAGGGGGATAAAACTGGGGGGAGCAGGGGAAACTGAAGTAAGGTGCCTGCCTGGCACCATGGCTTGGAGGGACAGGAAGCACAACCTCAGGATCACTAGAACAGCTGAATGGGAGACTGAACTGGATGTCATTGTCCACCTAGAGATGAATAACTTGGCTCAACATGAGATTAGAGCACAGCAGGAGGCGTTTGTGGAGTTGAGGAGGGGCCTAAGGCAAGTAGCACACACAGAATAGTGGGTTTTACCTTAATTTTTCCCAAAAAGAGCTGTTTTTACCAAATTGTTTAAAATTCTAGGATTTATGTTGTTTTTCTTGTAAATGCCTAAGTGATACAGTCCTTTGGTGGGATTTCTGGTGGGCCAGACGCTAAGGCACCATACCCCCCTCAGTCTTTTGTTGTGCAAAACTTTTTAGCACCTCATTGCAGAATCGCTTGATTACTGCAATTGTGCTTTCCTGACTGTCCTCTCCTCTGTCTCCTCCACTTTGGCCGACCCTGCCCTCAACCACCCAGTAAGCGCAGGGGCTCCGAGCCGCCAGCGGGCGGGCGGCGACCGCGAGGCCGAAAAGAGAACCAGGAGGCCGGGAGAGACAGCCAGCAAGGTACGGGAAAGCTGCGACCAATCGGAAGGTGAGCGCTACCTCAGCCTTGCTTCTGATTGGTCCTCCTTCTTCATTGACTTCTGCTCAAGCTTGCACTTCCAAATACTGTCCGGGAATAGTGGGTTTTACCTTAATTTTTCCCAAAAAGAGCTGTTTTTACCAAATTGTTTAAAATTCTAGGATTTATGTTGTTTTTCTTGTAAATGCCTAAGTGATACAGTCCTTTGGTGGGATTTCTGGTGGGCCAGACGCTAAGGTGCCGTACCCCCAGTCTTTTGTTGTGCAAAACTTTTTAGCACCTCATTGCAGAATCGCTTGATTACTGCAATTGTGCTTTCCTGACTGTCCTCTCCTCTGTCTCCTCCACTTTAGCCGACCCTGCCCTCGAGCACCCAGTAAGCGCAGGGGCTCCGAGGCCAGCGGGCGGGCTGCAACGAGAGGCCGAGAAGAGAACCAGGAGGCTGAGAGACAGCCAGCAAGGTACCGGGAAAGCCGCAAAATTTTTGCCCGCCCTCCCCCTCTTGGGTATTTCCTTTATACACACCTTCCGCTCTAATTTCCTATCTCCACCCATAGCCAAATTCTAGCCAATAATCTGAAACAGTCCCCACTGCCTTCACTATTATTAACCCTTAGTTACCGTAATCATGTTGATGCTTCTCCTACTGCTTCTTTCTCTCACCTATAATATATCTTGAGGATGATACCTTTCCAGTCCATGCCCTTTTGAATAATGTGGCTTGCCAGGGTAACCTCCCTGTCTCACCTCCAGTGGATGCCTACCAATTCCTCAACTATGCACTACCGTTGCTTCATTATAATCCATGGGGTAGCCCTCAAAAAGGGTCACAACCATTCATATATCTCTTACGCCCCATGCTCATATCTTGGCTCTATAGTGCCCCCTTGTACCTGTCTATCAAGTTGGTACTCTGTGAAAAGTTATTAAGCCTTAACCCATCCTGGACCGCCTCTAAAGATTGGACCCCGAGCAAGAAGAGAAAACCCTCTTTTTGGTCCCTCATGCTATCACTTGAAGCCCTTATTAAACTATTACTCTTCTTGCTGATCTGCGCTGGCAATGTTGAAATCAATCCAGGACCCCCAGAAGGCTTTATCTCCCCATCAGATCTAGCCTCCATTAAAGGTTTAAGCTTCCTTCACATCAACGCATGCTTCCTCCTAAAAAAGATCTCATTAATCCAGGCCTGGGTCACCCACACCTTGCCAGACTTTCTGGTAATTTCTGAGACATGGCTTAAACCTGCTACACATGACAGGGAAATAAATCTACCCAACTACCAGCTATTCAGATCGGACCACCTGACAAGGGGCGGTGGAGTGGCTATCTATGTTAAATCAAATATTTCTGCATCTTGCCTTAGTGTAACAACAGTGTCCAAAGAATTCGAATGTTTATCCCTTAAAATAGCTCTCCCCAATATGACAGCTTTTCAATTGGTTGGCTGCTACAGGCCCCCCTCCGCCAGCCTTCAACTCCTAAACCACTTGGGAAATATAATTAAACTGGGCCCCGAGGACACCATCATTTTAGGTGATCTGAACTAAACTGGCTCTCAATGCATCTGCACCCCTAGTATCTTTTGTGACACATATGGATTCACCTCAATTAATAAATGAACCGACAAGAATTAACTCAAAAACAAAAGTAACAGCACCCTACTTGACATTATGTTGGTAAACAAACCGCACCTGTTTTCACATGCTGGAGTGCTTTTCAGTGATATAAGCGATCACTGTCTTATTGCAGGATAAGATCATCAGTCAAGCCATCCAACCCTGCAAATTCCTTACAAGAAGGTCTAAAAACCTTAACATCAAAGGATATCTCCATGACCTATATCATTCTTTCGCTGGCAAGAATTCTACCACAGCTTCTGTGGAAACAGCACTCAAGGTGCTAAATGACATTATCATAGGCGCCCTCAATACTCATGCACCTTTCACTAGTGTTAGAATAAAAAGCAAATCCTGCCTCTGGTTTTCTGCCGATCTTAAATTTGCATTGCTTGCTAGAGATAAACTCTGGAAAAGGGCTAGAAAGACCAAGGATCCGTTTGACTGGCTTCAGTTCAGAAAAGCCAGAAACAGCTGCACCAAAAAAGCGAGAGAAGCCAAAGCTGCCTTCTATACAGCCGCACTTGATGCCTCCTACCTTAACCCAACTAGATTCTGGGGCACCATCAAGGGGATCCTAGGGCAGGATTCCAGTACTTCCTTGCCATCCCAAGTGCACCTTAACAATGTTGTTATCACTGACAAGCGTGAAATCTTAGATGCATTCAATAATCATTTCACTACGGCTGGCCTAGCTTTTGACTCCTTCCCAGCAAATCTAATACGGTCACAACTTAAATTCCAGTCTATCGATGGTCAGAAGGCTGCCTCTTCATTCTCCTTCAAGCCCATTTTATTAAAACAAGTGGAAGACCTACTGCTACATCTAGACACCAAGAAAAGTGCAGGTGCAGACTCTCTGGACCCCTACTTTTTAAAAATTGCTCTACATGCCATTGCAGTTCCCCTAACTCATCTTTTTAATCTGTCCTTATCCACTGGTTCTGTTCCTACATTGTGGAAAACAGCACAAGTGTTTCCCTCCTCAAATCAGGGACCCCATGGATCTCAACAATTATAGACCTATATCCATCTTACCTGTGCTGTCTAAAATGTTAGAAAACTGGCAGTATCCAACTAAGAGACTACCTGATGCTAATAATCTCCTTAACCCTGCTCAATCTGGGTTTAGGACCAGACAGTACCATTTCTGCATTAGCAAAAGTAACAAATGATTGGCAAACTGAGTTAGACAAAAAAGCAGCATCTGTGCTGTATTTCTAGACCTAAGTAAAGCCTTTGATACAGTGGATCATGAGCTGCTAATTTCCTCACTGCACCCTTAGGCCTGGATTCAACTCTCTTGGTGGTTCAGATGTTACCTTACTGATAGAATACAGCAGGTGAAAAATGAAGGTGTCCTATCCTCCTCAAAACCACTTCTAGGGGAGTACCGCAAGGATCCATCCTGGGCCCATCCTTTTGCTATCTATATCAATAACATTGATTCCAACCTCATTGTTGCCAATGTTCACCTTTTTGCTGATGATACTGTCTTGTATGTCAGTAACCCTCACCATCAAAGGCCTGTGAGTTATTACAATCAGAATTCTCCTGCTGCAACATCAACTACTTGAAAAGAAACTACTATTAAATGCCAAGAAGACAAAGGCTATGTTCTTTCCACCAATATATATTCTACCACTCTCTCATAAAACATTCTTCCCCAACTATCCACCATCCTTGAGAAAATCTTGATTATGTGGATAAATTCAAATATCTAGGGGTATGGATTGATAACAGACTTGATTACACTCAGCATGTTGAGGAGCTCCTGAAAAAACTCAGACAGAGGCTCGGCCTATTCTTCAGAATAGAACATTATCTAACCAAAGAGTCTAAACAGAGACTAATTCAGGCATCATTTCTATCTCTCATCGATTATGCAGATTTCCTATATGGCCACTGTACTATGTCCTATTTAAGTAAATTGGATACCTTGTACCACAGAGCTCTAAGATTCATCACAGATCTTCCTTTCAACACTCATCACTGCTCTCTCTATAATGCTGTTGGCTGGACATCCTTACACCTTAGGAGGAATAAAAATGCTGCATTATGGATTTTCAAAGCTCTGTCAAACAAACTTCCATCTTATATTTCTGATTGCTTTACTTTGGCTACACCTAGATCATATGCCCTAAGAAGCAATAACCTTATCACCTTGAAGAAACCTAAAGTCTGTACCCGGCATGGGAGATCTGCAATCAGCTACTTCTTAGCATCTACCTGGAATTCTCTGCAGAAGACCCTAAAGTTGAACACCTTCGTCCCTATAGCATCCTTTAAAAAGCTCTTCATAAGTCTCTTTCCTGAGATATGCAACTGCTTTCACTAAGCCTAGTCCCTTCTTACCCTTTACCCCCCCCTTTTTTCTTTCTATCTCAGTTTATATACTTTTTCTAAACTTAGCTACAATATACCCTACAATCCACTGCCATTCCCTTTTTTATCCCCTCATATCTACTTGCTTAAGTATCTATCCAATTACAACACACCTGACCAGTTTCACAATCCCAATACCTTACAGTCATTTGGGTCAAACCTGTCTGAATTATTTTGTTTTGTGGTCCAAAATCATTAGCTACCTTGCTTGTATATACGTTTTTTATTACTGTACCTGTTTATTTATATTTAAGTCTTTGTCTCTGTATTTGTTTATGTATCCTACCGTACTTTATTTTGATCTTGACCTATCAGGTCCATCTTGTAAATGAGCTTAGCTCAATGATGTCCGCCTGAATAAATAAAGATTTTGATTGATTGATTGATTGAGTATCCTTCTCAGAGGTGCTGCCTGTCTATGGCAAGGGTGAGGTGAGGGTACTTTCCAGCATGCAAATTAATGAATGGTTGAAAAGATGGTGCAGAACACAGGGGTTTGGCTTCACTGGGGACTGGGGTTCCACCTGGAGGGATACCAGCCTATACTGGCAGGATGGTCAAGGAAGGGAACAAATCTTCTGGGTGATTGATGTAAATGCTTCCTTGGCAAGCTTTTAAACTAGTCAAGGGGGGGCACTGATAAGCAACAGGGAATTCCCAGCCTCTCCCTACAAAACAGGGTATTAAATGAGGTAAAGACCAAGGCAGAAAGGTCAGTAGGGAGCAGGACAGGGGTAAATGGAGAAAGCAAAGTCAATGAGGACAGGGATTTTCCTACAAGAGGTAAAGCCATCAAAAAATGAAGAGCAATGAGTACCAATGCCCATAGTCTGGGTAACAAGCTTCCTTTTTTACCCTCCCTGTCCTGAATTAGTGGCCTTGATGGAGGAGGAACATCTGGATATTGTGGCAGTCACAGAAATACGGTACACACAGAACCATAACTGGGATATAAACATACCAGGATACACAAATCTACAGGAGGGACAGGGAGGGTAAAAAAGGAGGCGGAGTAGCTCTTTACATAAAGGAAGGAATCAAAGCAATAGCACAAAAGGGCAAACAGGGAGGCGAGGAAGCACTGTGGGTCAATTTGGAGACAGGCAATGGCACCACAATCTGCTTAGGGGTTGTATGCAGCCCCCATCTCAGGGGGAGGAAATGGACATGGAAATGATAGAAAGTATCCTAAAAATGGCAGAAAAAGGGGAGATATTGCTGATGGGGGATGTGAATATGCCAGATGTTAACTGGAGTGCATTTGCAGCAGCCACTTCTAAGAGTGGGGTCATTCTAGATGCCCTACAGGGGGCATGTCTTAGACAACTAGTATTGGAACCCACTCAAGAGGGAGCAGTCTTAGACCTGGTACTCTCACATGGTGATGGCGAGAGGATCACAGATTTAGAAGTGGGTAGCCATCTGAGAATGAGTGACCATCGAACAGTATGGTCCACGATAAACACCGTAGTAGAGTTAAGCTATATAAAGGCAAAGGTACTAGACTTCAGGATGGCTGACTTTGCCAAAATGGGTGAGTGCCTAAGGAATGCACTAACAAATGGGCAGGAAGGAGGGGTGGAAGAACAATGGGGAATAATCTAAACTGCCATCACAGAGGCAACAAGCCTTTGTGTGAAGCAAATAAACAAAACAAAATGATGTAAGAAACCACTATGGTTCTCAAAGGAGATGGCAGGGAAGGTTAGGGAGAAAAAGAAAGCATTCAGGAAGTACAAGGAATCACAGCAGGAGCAGGACAGATAATTGTATCAGTTAAAGCAAAAGGAAGAAGGAAAGGCAGTCAGAACAGCAAAGGTCCAAACCAAGAAAAAGACAGCCATATAGGTTAAGAAGGTGGATAAAACCTTTTATAGGTACATCAGGGAGTGAAGGAAGACCAAGGGAGGGATAGTGAGGCTTAATAAAGGGGAGGAGTGGTGGGCAGAGGGTAATTGTGAAAAGGCAGAGATAATAAACAAATATGTTTGCTCAGTATTCACAAATGAAGAGGGGGAGGTACATAAACCAATCAATAGAAACACGCTGGATATGGGGGTTGATACCAGTCCATTCATAGAAGAAAGGGTTCTGAAAGAACTCTTAAAACTGAAGGTGGACAAAGCAATGGGGCCTGATGGATTCATCCCAGAATTCTAAAAGCACTAAGGATAGAACTAGTGACACCACTGACTACCCCTTTTAATAAATCATGGAAGGATGGGTTGGTACCTGAGGGCTGGAGGAGGGCAGATGTTATTCCACTTCACAAAAGTGGGAGCAGGGCAGAAGCAGGAAAGTTAGTTTAACCTCAGTGATTGGTAAAATGATGGAATCACTTCTGAAAGAAAGAATTGTTGATTACCTAGAGGCCAGAGGGGCACAGGACCCAAGGCAGCATGGATTCACAGTGGGAAGGTCATGTCAGATGAATCTAATAGATTTCTTTGACTGGGTGACCATAGTAATAGTTCAGAGAGGGGCTGTGGACATGGCCTACCTAGACTTTAGCAATGCATTTGACACAGTCCTTCACAAAAGACTAACATACAAGTTGGCCAGCCTGGGAGTGGGTCCCAAGATGGTAGCCTGGGTAAAGAATTGGCTGGAGAACCGGACACAGAGGGTAATAGTAAACGGAATCCACTCTGAAGAAAGAGGGGTTACTAGTGGGGTGCTGCAGGGTTCAGTAGTAGGATCTGTCCTCTTTAATGTCTTTATAAGCAACATTGCAAAGAGACTGGAAGGAAAAGTATGTCTAATTACAGACGACACAAAGATCTGCAACAGAGTTGATACACAACATGGGGTGGAATGGATGAGAAGGGACTTGGCAAGATTGGAGGAATGGTCAAATGTATGGCAGCTTACATTCAATGCTAAGAAGTGCAAAGTAATGCACCTGGGAAACAAAAACCCAGGGGAAGAGTACACAATGGGGGTTGAGATACTAACAACAAAAATGGAAAGGGGCCCTGGGTAGTCATATGACCTAAAGGTGAAAAAGCAATGTGAGAGGGCAGTAAGGAGGGCAGGGGGGATACTGGGATGCATAGGGAGAGGCATCACTAGTAGAAAACAGGAAGTTGTTATCCCTCTGCGCAGACAGCTGGTGAGACCCCATCTGGAGTGCTGTGTGCAGTTCTGGAGACCCAATCTCCACAAAGACATAGACAGGGTGGAGGCAGTCCAGAGGAGGGCAACTAAAATAGTGCAGGGTCTGCACCGGAAGACATATCAAGAGAGACTTAAGGAGCTTAATATGTATAGCCTTGAGGAGAGGAGGGAGAGTGGAGACATGATAGAAGCTTTCAAGTACCTCAAGGGAATCAACAAAGTCCAAGAGGGTAGCATCTTTCAGAAAAAGAGGTGTGCAAGAACAAAGTGGCACAATCTGAAGCTAGAGGGGGGACAACTCAGAGGTAATGTGAGGAAGTATATTTTCACAGAAAGGGTTGTGGATGCATGGAACAGCCTTCCTGAGGAGGCTGTGGAGTCAAAAACAGTGGTGGAATTCAAGAAGGCATGGGAGAGTCATAAGGCAATTCTGGGGGTAGGAAGAAATAGGCTGATGATTAGCTAGGATCTGCAGCTTATCCATTAGGTAGGGAAATGTACAGACTGGGTGGGTCAAGCAGTTCTTATCTGCCATCAAATTCTATGTTTCTATGTTTTAAATAGTTGGGTATCTATCTGGGCAGCATGCTGTCCTTTGCCATGCATGTCAACAAGGTAGTAGAGACAATAAATATAAGATTAGACTTATTGTATATAAATAAAATAATTTTCACCATGAAACTCATAAATTGATCACTTAGAGCTTAATTATTTCTATTATTGTTTATGGACTGCCCATTTATGCCATTACCTTGGACAGCGTACTGTCCAGATTTAAGATAGCATACAATCACACATGTTCAAATATAGAAACAGAATCTGACAGCACATAAGGGTTGTTTGGCCCACCCACTCTGCCCAGTTTATTTTTTTTTTCTACCTTAATATTTGCTGCAGACCCACTTGCTCTATGGTGCTGTCTCTTACCCCACTTTCTTTTCTCTACTATTCCCTTGTGCCTATCCAGGCATTTTTGGACCCCACCACTGTTTTCACCCCTACTACCTCTTCTGGGGACTATCAGGAATCCACCATTCTTTCTGTGAAGAAATGCTTCCTCGCATCTCTCCCGAACCTACCACCCTCCAGCTTCATAGCATGTCCCCTTGTTCTAAAGCACCTTTTTTTCTGAAAAATACTCCCCACCTGTAACTTATTAACTCCCATGGGGTATTTAAAGTCTCATTCTTATCCACTCTTCTCCTCCAGGGTGTACATAGTGAGTTCCTTTAGTCTCTGCTCATCAGGATTTTGATGGAGATCCTACACCATTATGGTATCCCTTTTCTTGACCTCCTCCACTCTTATGTCCTTCCTGAGATGCTTTCTTCAGAACTGGGCACAATACTCAAGGTATGGTCTTAGTAGCGATCTATATAGGGATAACATCACTGTCCCGCTTTGTGCTGGTAAAACACCTTCCTATGCACCCCAGCATCCCACTAGCCCTCCCAACTGCCTTGTCACACTGCCTGGCCACCTTTAGGTCATCCAATATGATTATCCCAGCTCCCTTTCCTTCATGGTTGTTGCCAGTATCACTCCACTCATTTTGTACTTTGAAAATGGGTTTCTATGACCTAAGTGCAGTATGTTGTAGTTTTTGAAACCCAGCTGCCATAACCTTGAACACTCCTCCAGGTTTTTTTCAGATCCCTCCCCCACCAGAGTGTCAACCCTGTTGCAGATATTGGTGTCATCTGCAAAGAGGCAGATCTTTCCTTCCAGCTTCTTTGCTATGACATTGGAAAAAGACATTAACGAGGACTGGTCCAGTACTGAACCCTGTGGTACCCCGGTGGTTACTCTCCCTTCCTCAGAGCAGACTCCATTTACCGGTACTCTATCACTTAGCCCCTAACCACTTTCTTACTGAGGTTACCACCTTGTTGCCCACCCCTAAGCAACCCAGCTTGCTTACCTGTCTCCTATGTAGAACAGAGTTGAAAGCCTTACTGAAATCCAGGTAGGCCACGTCCATGGCTCCACCCTGGTCTAGCTGTTTGGTCACCAGTCAAAGAAATCTATCAGATTTGTTTGGCATGACCTGTCTTCTGTGAATCCATGCTGCCTTGGATCCTGTAACCTGTTGAATTCCAGATATTCCAGAATCCTTTCTTTTATCGGTGTTTCCATTAACTTACTCACCACCAATGTCAGGCTGACAGGCCTATAATTGTTCACCTTTTTCCTGCTACCAATGTTGTGAAGTAACATCTGCCCTTCTCCAGTCCTCCGGGACCACTCTGATTTCCAGTGATCTGTTAAATAGGTCTGTCAGAGGTGCATCTAGTATCTCACTGAGCTCCCTCACCACTCTCACATGCACCCTGTCTGGCCTCATAGCTTTATCCATCTTTAGGTTAGCAAGTGCTTTCCAGACTCTCTCCTCAGAGGAAGGACTACAGTGTACTTCCCTCCAATCAAAGCACTTCAAGCTTTTTTGTGGCCCCAGCCCTTCCCCTTTCCCTTGTCCTTCCCCTTCCACTGTGAAGACTGAGCAGAAGTATTTGTTCAAGAAGTCTGTTCTTTTTGGACCTTCTGTGTAAAGTCCCCCCCCCCCAACTTTGCAATCCTTCCCTTAGTCTTCCTTGTTTTGCTAACATTCCCCCTAAAATAAATGTCTTGTCCCCTAATTATACCAAAATGCCTGAGTTATTCTTTCTTCAGTTTGCACCATTGTGCTTCTTACTGCTTTCCCTACCTCTCTCTGTTTTTGTCTGATACACTTTCTTATCTTCCTCTCTCTAGGTCTCCTTGTACCTTCTGATGCTACTCTTTTCGCTTTTACCTTTTCTGCCACCCCTTTTGAGATCCATAGTGGTCTCCTCTTCTTTTTACTTTTTCTTTTTCTTACTTGCTTGATGCAGATGTTTGCAGACTTCACTATGCCCTATTTTAGTTTAGCCAACTGTTCCTCCACCCCTCCACATCATCTCCCTCTGCTAGGTCATTCCTGAGGCTTCACCCATTTTATAAAATCATCCCTTCTGAAGTCCTGGACTCTTGCCATTGAATGTTTGGATTCAACAGCTATTATTATGTTGAACCGTACTGTATGATGATCACTCATCTCCAGATGGCTACCCATCTTGATGTCTGCAATACTGTCACTGTTAGTAATTACCAGGTCCAGCATTACCCCATTATGAATTTGGTTCACTGTTTAGTTGCCTGAGGAATGCCCCCTGCAAGGAGTCCTGGATGTCCCTACTTTTAGCTGAAGTCACAGCTGGAAGGCTCCAGTCTATATTTGGAAGACTGAAGTCCCTCACCAACAACCCTTCCCCCTTTTCAGCCATTTTGCCAGTTGCTACCAACATTTTCCTGTCTAACTCCTCCCCTTGTGCCAAAGGCCTATAGATCATGCCTGTCCAAATACTGGTTCTGTTTCCAGACTCTAGAGCAACCCACAACGCCTCTGCCTTCTCAAATTCCATGTATTTCTGTTGCTTTTATGTTTTTCTTCACATAAAGCATCACATCATCCATCACCTTTCCTTCCCTCCCTGTCCTTTCTGAACAGCGTGTAGCCTGCTATGGCCATGTCATAGTCATGGCTGTAAGTGCCCCATGACTTGGTAATGGCCACATGACTTCCAGATTTTGCTAACTCTTTGCTTGTTGCTCCACTCTTTTTCCTTTTGTTCCCCCTTCCTCCCCTTTCTTCTTTGCATGCTTCTTTTCCCTCCTTCCTCCTTTGCAAACACCCTGTTTCTTAGATTAACTTGCCCCCTGGTGGGACTCTCTTATCTCGGGATCTCCCTACTATCAATCTCAGATTGTGGGAGCAGTTTCTGCCTCCCCTTTTTTCTTCCACCACCACCCTCAGTTAATTTAAATGTTCATTGAAGTAACATTCAATCCATCCACTGAGTACTTTGGTTCCCTTCCTGGATGGATGTAGGCCATCACCTCTGTATAGGCTCTTATTCTCCCAGGTGGGCCCTCAGTCAGAAATGTAGCCATACCCTTTCTCTCTGGACCATTCTGTCAACCACAAGTGGAAGGTCTCCATGCAAAATTCCCTCTCCTTACCCTATCATAGACAAGCAGCAACTTCTCAAATGCTACTGAGTGTGCTACCTGTCTAAGACTTCTCCCAGTTCCCTAAACTCCCCCTGCAGTATTCCTGCCCTATCCCTAGGCAGGTCATTTGTCCCCAGGTGGACAATGACATCCAGCTCCCCTTCCTTCCTGCTGCCCTGGTGATCCATAGGATGTACTTCCCATCCCTCTGGGCAGTGGTGCCAGGTAAGCACCTCACCTCCCTCTCTGCCCCCTTCCTCTTCCCAACTCTATCTCTCTGACAGCTGAGTACCTCACCACAAGTTGCTTCCTACTCCTCTGGGGTCCTCTTCCACCATCCTTGGATTCTTCACTAGGGAGGGCCCCCACATCCTTACTGGCCACTACAATGGGTGACTCCTCTTGGCAGTCCTGCTAACTAACAAAGCTGCTGTGTTTCCTGTCATTCTTTCCCAGAACCCAGTAAAGGCTAAGATACGTTTGTCTTGGTTGTAAAACAAGATGCATATCATTGCAGCGAGATCTTGCTTGCGGAAATAAGTGCATATGTTGTTAGTGGTTTCTAATGTTTGGAATATTGCAGAATGCATTGCACTGAGTATAACAGAAAGTACTGTCAGTCACTAGACAGGAAAGGGACATTAAAACATAGAAACAGAGAATTTGCAGGCAGGCAGAAAGAAATGTTTGGCCTACTCAGTCTGCAAGTTGTTCCCTGCCTAGTCCTTCTCTGCTGACTGTAACTGGTCTCCACCACCATCCCTTCTCCCAGTCTATTTGCTAATATTTCCCTATATCTATCCCACACATGCTTGTAGTCTCCCACTGCTTTTGCTTCTACCACTTCAGCTGGCAGTCCTTTCCAGCTGTGTACCACCCTTTCAGAGTAGTACTTCCACATATTCCTGGGAAACTTCCCTGCCCCTTCAGCTTCTTTGCATGCCCCTGGTCCTTGTACTCTTTTTTTGATTTGAAAGACACTCCCCTCCTGCATCTGTTCATGCCAATGAGATACTTGTAGGTCTCTATCATATAACATCTTGCCCTCTTCTCTTTCAGGATGTACTGTACATGCTGAGATCCCTCAGTTTTTCCTCGTAGGACTTCTCATGCAAACTCTGCACCATTTAAGTTACCCTCATCTGGACTGCCTCCTCCCTGTCTATGTCCTTTCTGAGGTGTGGCATCCAGAACTGGGCACTATGCTATAGGTGGGGACTCACAAGCAAGCGATACAGTGGTGACACCACCTCCATCCTCCTGCTGGATGCAGTACAGCATCCCACTAACCCTACTCACTGCTTTGTCACACTACCATGACACTTTGAGTTCTTCAGTTATAATAACTCCAATTTTCCTTTCCTGCTTAGTGGCTGTCAGTACCTCCAACCAGCCTGTACTCAGTTCCAGGGTTACAATGCCCTAGGTGCATGATTTTGCACTTTTTTGCACTGAACACTAACTGCCATGATCCTAACCACTCTTTAAGTTTCACAAGATCCACCCCTGTGCATTCACTTAACCCCCCCTCCTAAGTGTTCACCCTATTACAGATTAAGGTATCACCTGCAATAAGGCGTACTTTCCCTTCCAGTCCACTTATAAAGAGATTGAAGAGGGCTGGTCCTACTACTTAGACCTGTGATTCAATCACCCATCATTAGAATGAGTGTAATTAACAACCACCTTCTGATGCCTATCTGTTAACTAGTTCTTACCCAATTCACCACTTAGGAGCCCACTCTTAGGCTGCTCAATTCTTTAATCTTTCTCCTGTGCAGTACAGTGCTAAAGACCTTGATGAAATACAGATAGGCCATGTCCTCTGCCCTCCCCTGATCTATTTACCTGGTCACCCGATCAAGGAAATCAATCAGATTTATCTAGCATTACCCTCCCCCAGCACATGAATCCATGATGCCTGTGGTCTTGCAGCCCACTGGCTTCAAGATACTCTACCAGCCTTTCCTTTAGCAGGGTTTCCATTAATTTCATAACCACTGAAGTGAGATTGACCAGCCTATAGTTGCTGGCCTCCACCCTTCTGCCACTCTTATATAGAGGGAACATGCCTGCTCTCCTCCAGTCTTCCAGAACCATGCCTGTTTCCAGTGAACTGCTGAATGAGGTTATCAGTGATTCAGCGGTGCAGCTAGCACCTCCTTGAGTTCCTTTTTAAGCCTTGTGTGTAACCCTTCTGGTCGCATAGCACTGTGCACCTTCAGAGCTGCAAGTCCCTTCAGGACTCTTCCTCTTAAAATGGACTTGTGTCCACCTCCGACCCTTTTGTTCCTGCTGCCTTCTGGTGGTCTGTTCCCCCTCCCTACACTGTAAAGACAGAGCAGGGACCTTTAGGTTATCATATCTGAGGACATCAAGGTGGCAGGGCACTGTATCAAGGCAGCGGGTAGGGCTAGTGTGATGCTGGTGTGCATAGGGAGGGGTATCTCCAGCAGGAGAATGAGGTGGTGTTGCTACTGTATTGCTTTCTAGTGCAACCCCACCTGGAATACTGTGTCCAGTTTTGCAGACCACACCTAGGAAAGGACATAGACAAGGCAAAGGTGGTCCAGAGGAGGGCAACAAAAATGCGGCAGGGTTTGCATGAGGAGCCCTACAAGGAGAGACTAAGGGAACTTAACATGCACATTGTGGAAAAGAGGAGAGAGAGAAGTGCCATGATCAAGACTTACAAGTACCTCACAGGAGTGAACAGGATGCTGGAAGAGAATCTATTTGAAATGAAAATGAGCTTGTGGACCACGGGGCATGTGATAAAGCTGGAGGGAGCAGTTAAAGGGAGACATGTGGAGATATTTCTGTACTAAAAGGGTGGTAGACAACTAGAACACACTGCCAGTGAAGTGGTGGAAGCTAGAGCAGTGGGGGTGTTCAAACATGCATGAGATAAAGGTAGGGGTATATTAGAAAAGGGGCAGGGAGGCAAGAGGGTTGCCAGAGAATAGATAGCATCTGTGGAGAGACAGAATAGGCAGGGAACATCTGAGGAGACTGGGTGGTCCAAAAGGTCCTTTTTTGCTGACAAATTTTAAGAATAATGCAGAAACAGAAAATAATAAAAAAAAAGGGGCTACCAACAATCTAAATAAAACCACTGATTTTTCCTGACTTCATTCCTTTGCTAGACTCTGAGTTAGTTAAGAAGAATTTCAGCCAAATATAATGAATTATGTGCTGTGACATCAAACTGCTCTAAAGTAAGAATCCTTTTCAAACCTAGCCAGTAGTGACATTCTGTAACAAAAATTAAAATTACTCATACAACAATAACAGTGTATGGTTTTGTCAATAGAATATGTTACATGTCTATGAAAATGGACTTATTGTTATGAAGCAGAGCAGAAAAGAATGGCTGGTTAAATGCCCATTGATATCAAGCCAATGGACAGTTGTACCACTTTTAAAAAAAAGTAACATATAACAAGTGCCTATATTGTGCTGAACTTATCTACCTTAAGCAGTGTAACAAACACAAGTAAAAAATTCAGCAACCTATTCAGAAAACATTTATCAATCTCAACCAAATGATTAAAAAAATACTTATATTATACAATAGGAAATATTACAGTCTGACTGGTCTGAACAACTAAGAAACCATTACATTCAAAAATGCAAGTCTTTCTTGCCTAAGGTGACGCATAAAGCCAAGGCAGGTGTTTTCAGAGATAAGCAGTTAAGACCAAATTCTACTCTCCAAAAGATAAAAAGACTTCAACACAGAGGATAGTGAGAGACTAGGGCTAGATACAGTTCTCTAGCACTACACAACATACTACCCAATCACTGTATGATGGAGGGTTTCCAAGATACAGTAACTAAAAATCCTATTTCAGAAAAGCTTTTCTTCAGATAATTAACATCCTGAGCTGTGAGTTTCTGAACACTGGCCTACTGTTTGCAAGATGGAAAAACTATCTGAAGTTTCACCAGCAGTCAGGAAATATCTAACCAGTACTGTGGAGCTAAAGAAACTGAAAACAATGGAGAGAATTGCTTGAATCGGTGCAAAACAATTGTCATGGGTGGAACATCCATCACTGATTTTGTCAAGGCCAGCTAAATATGACATAGAACACAACAAGAAGGCCATGGGCATATCGTGGAATAATGGGTCAATTCCTGCATCTCCCATGACAGTAAACTTTGGTAGGCACATAGAAGCTTTTATTGTCAATGAATATGTGAGTAAAAATGATGGGTGAACCTGTTCAATCAAATGAGAACCCCCCCTCCCATCCAGTAATGTCCAATGGATTAGGGTACTGGGTCTGTTACACCCCCAAATTATATGTCCAATCTGAGGAAAACATTATAAAATACATCCAGATTCTACCCCCCCAACATCCCCATAAAAATACAACACTGATTACTACTTTATCTTAAGGCTGTTGCATATGTAGCCCCCCTCCTGCTATGTCTGGGGGGTATCGCAGATGTTGTGAGGAGGGGCACAACTAACAGAGCAGCAACTCTTTCCAAAAAGTCTTTCCTGCAGCAGCATAGAAATAGAATGAAATGAGATAGCCTATCTGGTGACATCTTCAATCACTAAACAGCTCACCTCACCCTCAGACGCATTGGCAAAGGCCCCACAATGCGGTGGATGGACTTCATGAAGGATCTCTGCTTCTGGACACCTCGGATGCTATGCCCCTTGAGGATGATGGCAAGGCAAGGCAACTTTTATTTATATGGAGTCCATTCCTTGAGGCCCTGGGTGCCTAACAACATGAAAGTACAGGTAATAAAAACAAAATTTAAGTAATGGCTAAAATTCATAATCAAAAACAAGAAGAATATAAATAATCTCAATTTTAAAATATAAATATCAGGGTAAACTCATATGGATGTGCAGGAGATTTAATCCAAAAAGGCCAGGTGGAAGAGGTGGGCCTTTAGCCTCTGCTTGAACACCCCAATCGAGGGAGCCCCCCAGAATGCAGGTGGTAGCGAGTTCCACAGGATCAGCCCAGCTCCACTAAAATCACAATCTCCTGATGTCTTGAGCTGAACCCTGGGAATGTCCAGGATGTCCCGCAATGAAGAGTGGAGAGAGTGACGAGAAGCTGCAGGTGTCAGGAACTCAGTCAGATAGCCAGGGCCCAGTCGATATTGGGCCTTAAAGTGAGCAAGCCCACCTTGAAAAGGACCCTCAACCTCACTGGCAGCCAGTGCACTGCATGCAGAACCGGGGTCACGTGACTAGAGCTAGATAGGCCTGTCAGGAATTGGGCTGCTGCATTCTGCACCAGCTGCAATCTGTGGAGGGTCCCTGCCATGACCCTAAAGTACAGAGAGTTATAGTAGTTGAGCCTAGAGGTAACAAAGATGTGCACTAGAGTTGGCAGGTCTTCGGGCAGAAGGAGGGGCTTGATCTTGGCGATGTTCCTTAAGTGGTAAAAAACACTTTTGATAATAGACAATACCTGATCTTTGAGTGCCAGTCTTTTTTTTATTTAATATGCTTTATTAAGTTTTAAGCAGTTCATAGTACAAAGCATGATTGAATGACGTAAGTAGGCTGCATATACATACACAACATACTAACAAACAATTCCTTCCTCCCAAACCCCCAATCCCACTCCTCCCTCCTCCTCTAGTGCCAGCACCTGGAATCATCAATAAAGAGGGGTACAAAATACTGGTAGAGAGAAAGTAGTAAGTTATGATTTCCATAATGATAACAGGGTGTAGAGGGGCTCCCAAGTTGTCTGGAAGGCCTGAGGTCTAGTATACATGCGGGCTGTATGCTTCTCAAGTTGGATGGTGAGTAATGTTTCACAGTACCATTCCATCACTGAGGGGAGACAGTCTTCTATCCAATGCCTCAACATGATCAATTTTCCTATGGCCACTATCAAAGCAAGACGGGCTTTTCATACTCTGGGAGTTCCAGGAGGGAATATATTTAGAAGGTTACTCTCTGGGGTGAAAAGAGGTTCAAGGCCCGAGAGTGGATCAAGCACCTATTTAATAGAATTACAGAAAGTTTGAAACTTGTGGCAGCTCCATAACAAGTTATACAATGTTCCAGGGGCCTCTCCACAACGGAGGCGTAACAGAGAAGGAAGCTTACACATCTTATTGAGCTTTGTTGGGGTATAGTAAAGATTGTGCATGATGTTAAACTGGATAAGCTGAAGCTTATCCTGCTTAATACATTTATAAACTAAATGCCAGGCCTTGCTCAAGATAGTCACCTCTGCAGGGAGAAACAATTCCTGAGCCCAGTAGTAGCAGATACCAGAAGGGAGGTATTAGTCCATAGCTTGCAGGTATTTATATATCTTAGAAACTGCATGTGACTGGTCAGCTGCCTTGAGAAGTAAGGATAATTCTTCTCTGGGTGGGAAGGGAATAGGTTTCTGTCACAAAAAGGAGAAGATTGGCTGTTTAACTTATAGGAATTTGAAAAAATCTCTATTGCGAACCTGTAGTTGGAGCTGGAAGGTAGAAAAGGGAATTATTTCATCCCCAACCAGGAATGAAGAAAGAGTACATGCCCTCAGAGGGGGCCAGAAAGAGAATTGGTTAGGTCGGTGGCCAACTCGAAAATGAGGGTTGCCTGTGATGGGCTTCTCATGAGACCCATGCCAGTTCACTGAAAGGTGCACTTGGATTTGGTGCAGGGCCTTTAATGACCATCTGACTGGGGAGTTTCTAAAAGGCCAGGGAATTTGAGAGGGGGACGAGTAAGCAAGAGATGGAAGGGAACAGTAATATATGTTTGCCAAGGATCTTTCAATTTCCAGCCATGCGTGAGTATACCCATATAATCCCTGAGGGGCTGTCCTAGTGATCCAGTATGCTAACTTGCTAATATGCTGGGCTACATAGTAAGTGAAGAAGGAAGGGAGCACTAAGCCACCTTGTAGTTTAGGGGCAGTAAGCTTACTATAGGCTCTGTAAGCCCCTTTTTTCTTCCACAAAAAATCATTGGGGGTGCTTTGAAGCTGAGTAAACCATATTTTAGGGAAGTAGAAACCCAGCATACCCATCGGGTACAGTAGACGGGGAAGCACATTCATTTTGATAATGCTGATCCGCCCCCACAGAGAAAGGGGAATAGCATCCCACCAGTCTGGATCCAATTTTAAGGTACGTGTATGTAGCAATTTGGTGAAGTTTTCTTTGACCATAGTGGAGACACTTCGAGAGACTTTAATACCCAAATATGTCAATGAGCTAGGTTCCCAGGAAAGGCCTAGATTACTCAGGACAGCTCGGGTATTCGGTTATTCAGGGGGAGAATCTTAGATTTGGAGAGATTTAACTTATAAAATGATACTTTAGAGAAGTCATTTATTTCTGTTAGTAGGATGGGCATAGTAATTTGTGGGTCTTCCAAATGTAAGAGCAAGTCATCAGCATAAGCTGAGATGGTGTACTGTTTACCCTCTACTTGAATACCTGTCAGAATGGGGGAGTTAACTAGTCTATGGATCAAGGGTTCCAGGTAGAAGTTAAATAACAGAGGGGAGAGTGGACAAATCAGCTGGGTGCCACGTTGGACAGCAAAGGGATTAGAAAGACAACCATTGCACCAGACCTGAGCTGTAAGTGAAGTATAGAGAATTTGGAACCATTTAATATAATCAGAAGGAATACCAAAGTGATGAAGGGAGGCAAAGAGGAAGTCCCAGGAGACCCAGTCAAATGCCTTTTTGGCATCAAGAGAAACCAGAGACACTTTTTACTGGACTCCCCAGACACCATGACAAGATGAAGCAGTTTCCTCATGTGGTCTCCTGATATCCTCCCCGACATGAAATCCACTTGTTCATGGCCAATAATCTCCCCATAATCGAGGTGAGACAGTTAGCCAGGATTTTAGCTAGGATTTTTACATCAGTATTTAATAATGATATAGGATGGTAATTTTGGGGTATAGGGGAGCTTTCTCTGGTTTTGGGATAAGTGTGACTAGTGCCTCTGAAAAAGTAGAGTCTGTCACCCCTCCCACAAACCAGAAATTGAAAACATCCACTAAAAGGGGAGCTAATTGTGAGAGAGACCGGTCTTATGTAGATTGTTGGAAAGGCTGTCTGGTCCAGGGGCCATGTCCAAAGGTAACTGTTTGATGGCCTGCTGCACATCACATAATCTTATCTGGGTGCCCATGGACACAGTAGAAGTGGGAAGTAGTCTGGGAAAATTAGCAGAGTTTAAATATGCTGCAATAGCATGGGCAGGAGGACAGGATGCTGCATCCACCGAATAGAGATCCTGGAAATATTTCCTGAAAACGGAGGATATTTCCTTGGAGTCAGTGATTACAGCATCACCTCTTGACAGTTGGAGACCACATATAAACTGTGAGGCTTTGGCTTGCTGTAAACTGAGTGCCGTCTACTCTGGGGTTCCCCAGGGCTCCATTTTAGGCCCTCTCCTCTTCAGTCTCTACCGCAACTCCCTCCCCTTGGCCTGCCCAAGTAAGATTCTCCTCTACGCAGATTATGCTGTGCTCTTCGCCTCTGACCCCAACCCCAACACACTCCAGGCCACCCTCCAACAAGCTGTTGATAGAGCTGAGCATTGGTTCACATCACGAAGGCTAGTACCGAACCTAAAAAAGACCACAGCTATGCTCTTCTCGCATTGCCAAAGCAAAGCCGGTGGTGCCCCTCTTGTGATACTGTCTAGCACACTAAACCCCATTGAGCAGGTTTCCTCCTACAAGTATCTGGGCATTACCTTTGATTCTGTGCTCTCCTTCCATTCCCATATCAATGCCTTTTCTGCTGCCACCAATGTCAGGATTGTACTGTTATACTGCCATAGGGATTGCCTACCACAAGAGGCCCTTAGATTGGCAATCACCTCCTCTGTCCTGTCGCTAATTGACTATGGGCTGCCCATCTATGCTGCAGCCGACAACACTGCACTTGCAAGAATCCAACTCTCAATAAACAAGGCCTGAAGGCTAATGCTGGGAGCCCCTAGGCACACCCATATGTGCCTGTTGTACTCCACTACCAACTTGCTCAACCTTGAAGAAAGACTCTGCTTCCAAACCTGCCTTCTTGTAAAAAAGACCCTGCTAGGGCTGTCCACCCCTGGGGTTGCCACTTCCCTACAGCATGCCTCCCCCTCAGTCTCCATCCTCAGCACTGTTAAAACCTCCCTTATTATCCTCAGGGTAAGGATCTCTATGGCCCAGAGATCCTTTTGTTATCAGGCTCCCTCCTGGTTCAATTCCCTCCCAGACAACATAACTGACTCCACTAACCTTGGTCCCTTCAAGGTCTCCCTCAGAAGCCGTATGACAAGCACTCGCTGCTGCAACTGCACATAATTCCCCACCTACCCCTTACCCTTACCATCACCCCTAGGCTGGGTCTACCTTGTCTACTTTTGCTGTATATGCCTGGGGTCTCAGGCAACATCTGCTGACTAATGTAATAAAATATCTGTTTGCTACCTGACATGGTAATCGTGTACCTATATTATGACTACTGTGATCTACCTATTACCAAGCTTGTACCACCAGTGAATGCCTGTAACACTGGTTGCTTTTTTAATCTAAGCATTATGTACTGTACTGTTTTGTTTGCTGTGATGTATTGCTCTCTCGATAAGGTGCCTTTGTAAATAAGTCTTTGACTCAAAGGTCTGTAAACCGATGATCTAATATATAAATAAATAAAAGTTTGCTGTCCCTTTCCCCGGATTCTAGATATTTTAATTTAGTATGATGCAAGGCAAGCTCAGCCTTCTGTGCCATGAGATCAGAAAACTGTGATTGCAAACTGCGTAGATTAGCCCAATCTGAGGTATTGGAAGAACGATAAAGAGAATGTTCCAAATGGGTGATTTTGGTAAGCAGTGAATCTAGTTGGTCCAGGACTTTATGGGTCCGGGATACTTCCAGATATATGAACTCACCTCACAGGGTACACTTGATGGCAGCCCAAATGGTATTTATTCTATCCACCAAACCCATATTAGTCTCCAGGATAGAGGTGATAAAATCTTGGGTATGAATAAGGGACACAGGGGTTTGTAGGAGTTGGGTATTTAAGCACCAGATAGAATCTTGTTTGATCCCAGGCACCAACAGATAAGAAATATTAATGGGGGAGTGATCTGAGAAGAATCTAGCATGTATTGAGTCAGTCGCAATACCCAGGAGACCAAAGGAGCTAACGAGGAAGTAGTCAGTCTGGGAAAATCTGTTATGTGGTGGGGAGAAATAGGTGTATTGTCTTTCTGTGGGGTTTAAAATACTCTAGATGTCTATGGTTCCTGTACCCTTCATGAGATCTCTTAGGGCTCATTGAGCTGGGGTTAGTCCTAGTCTCCTGCGGTCTGATCTATCCAAGTCAATCTGGGAAATCAAGTTCCAGTCTCCTCCCAGAATAGTTAATTTGGGGGAGTCTGAGACAAGCAGGGTAAGCAACTGGGTGAAAAATTGGGGATAGTCTGAGTTTGGTCCATAAACGGAGCCAAACAGAACTGGCTATTATTCTAAGATACCTTGAAGAACAATATAGTGTCCATCAAAATCCCAGCTCTCAGGTATTAATTTAAAAGGGACTGTTTTAGCAATTAATATCACCACCCTTCCCCCTTTTGAAGAGGAACCAGAGCCAAAGACCTGTCCCACCCAATTTCTTCTAAAAAGTGAAACATCTTCCCTCTGAAGATGTGTCTCTTGTAAATAAACAATTCCTACTTTGAGATGTTGGAGATGGCACAAATTTACTAGCCTCTTATGCCTGTCTTGGGCCCCTTTAATGTTCCAGCTGATAAAAGTATAAGGGCCTCCCATTTAGCTATCTAGAAAGTAGTATTGAGGGTCTGCAAACAAGAATCACCAGCTGTCCCAAGGGAGCATCATAACTGACTGAGGAGTTACATTAGTGCAGCACTTATTTCCCCCCTCCCTCTCAGCATCTATAGTGTAGTATGATATGATATCAATAGTAGAGCACCTTGTCCCATACTCTTCCCATAGAAATCCCCAGCATGAAAAACTTTGAAACACACAAAGATCTACTTTATCTGACCCCAGTTCTGACTAACCACACCACCTTCAATGCACCGTCAGGCAATTTTTACAAAGCTAGACTAAGAGAGCCCACAGTCATGACCTCCTCCCTCCCTCCCTCCCCCAAACAAATTTAGTGTAAACAGCAATACAACCATAAGGTAACAAGTAATAAGCAGACTTTACTTTAAACAAATATGCGAAGGTAATGAATTTCCTAATGCAGACACTACATCTATTGAAACTAAATGGATTAAGCACCCTATGCTTAGGACAGTCCATCAGCATATCTTCTGGGTAATAGTCCTTTTAAATTGAGCTTGCTTCAAAGAAAAAGAAGCAGCAGTCCGCATCAACAGTCTCTGGTTAATTAAATTCCGAGTAATTTTAATTAAACAAAACCAGGCAAGCCAAAGTTATTTATCAAATTATGTCCGGTTTCTCCATTAAGAATCAAGGAAGACTCAATAGGCAGAACATTGAGGGAAACCATAAACTTCCTTTGCTAGGAGAAAATAAGAAAAAAAAAAGGAGAAACCCGTCCATCTTTAATGCCAATGAAGGTAAAAGGAATCACTGTTGTTCCTGTGGGGCAGGTTTATTAACCCCTGATAATGAAGTAGGGGCAGGATCAGACATGCAGGCTTAGTCCATGGCACCTAGTAGTTAGGACTGACCCTCATTATTGTGGACCACTTTAGTGACAAAACAGGCATCTGCGGCAAAATGTAGCACTGCTCAAACATGCCCCTGTGATGATAGCACGAGAGATCAATATCCCAACGACATGACAGGATCACTGAAGGGCAAACCTAATCCCTCTGGGCTGAAAACAACAGTTAAAAGTCACCTTGTACTCACTGTGCTTCTGGGAGGATAAATGCCCCATTAGATCTGCTAGGGACATCACTTGAACAAGTCAGGTAGCAGAGTTTTAAGTTCAATGACTGCTTTCTCCGGAGTATCAAACAAGACCCATTTTTCATCATGTTTCACGTGTAGCATGGCTGGGTTTCTGACTCTAAATGGTTTACCAGCTGCTATCAGCTAAGAGACAGTTGGATGAAGTTATTGTCATTTAGCCTGAACAGTCTGTAGCAGATTCTGAGTAATCCTTATTTTATGTCCCTCCCGTTGCAGTTCTTGGATCTCTTTAGTTTTTGCTAAGATGTGCTGTTTCTCTTGAAAACTTAGCAACCTAAAATCAGAGGTCGAGGGGGGCACCCAGAGGAGGGAGGGGGCGTAGGGAATGATGGATCCTCTCAATAACATAGGTGGTGCCATTAGGTGACAGTCCAGCAATTTTATTACAGAACTTCTGGAGAAATAAGACTGGTGCATTGCCCTCTTCATTCTCAGGTAGGCCAAGAATCAGCAGGTTGTTATGCCGTCTGTGCCCCTCCAGAGCCTCTAATTTTTCCTCAAATTTCTTTAAGCCTGCATTTCATATTTATACTGTCCTGATCAGCTCTCCCTTGCCATTTTTCTACCAAAGTAAGTCATGCTTCTGAGTGAGAGCGAGTCAACCAAGGAATGGAGCTGCTGGAGATCTGCCAAGATGACAGAAATTGTCTCCTGCATCAGTTTCATTATTTCAAAGAACCATTCCTCTGAGAGTGCTATGTGACTGGGTGGATTCTTAGGCAAACTGGATGCCTGTTGCTTAGGCCTCTTTGTGGCCTTGACCTCTTCTGGCGTGGGAGGAGGAGAATGGCACGGAGGAGCCTTTTTCATTTCTACGATTGTTGCACCGCAATGTTCCTGCAGGTTAGAGTGCTGTTAAGTCACTCGGTAGGCAAAATCTAAATTTGTTTGCGGGTGATGCAAGGAGCGATGGAGGCATGCTGTTGTCTCTCAGATAGCCATCACATGGCCTTCAAGTGTCAGTCTGCTGTCAAGGATCACACCAAAATCACGCACCCTTGGAGAATTCACCAGCAGAGCAGACCCCAGGAAAAGATCTGGATCCGCTCCAGGTAGCATCCCATCGTGCCCACAACCCTGCTCGACCACCAGTACCTCCATCTTTTAGGATTCAGTCACAACCAGCTGGAGGACATACAGTCATTGAGTTTAGTCAGACAGGCTTTAAGTATGTCTACAGCATCAGATGTTCCAGATGCAAATGGCACATACAGCTGGGTATTATCTACATAGCGATGAAACTCCACACTGACTTGCCGAATGATCTCACCCAGGGGCAGCATGTACACTGCTAACAACATCGGTGACAAGATCGAGCCTTGGGGCACTCCACATGGCATGGGCATTGGGGACAAGGAGAAGTTCCCCATCACCACCTTCTGCACCCTGTCGGAGAGCTAGGACTCAAACCATTTGATGACAACACCTACAAGTTCACAATACTCATAGAGCCAATTGAGAAGCACAAAGTAATCCACAGTGTCGAAGGCTGAAAAGAGATCAAGAAGAACAAAAATTGACTTGTCTCCTCTGCCTCTAACCCTGAGTAGATCATTATGCACCATAACTAATGCTGTTTCCGTGCTGTGTCTGGCCCAAACACCCAACTGAAATGGCTCATAGATATCAAAGAACACAACGTGATCCTCGAGCTGTTGTGACACAAATTTCTCAACAACCTTACTCAAAAATGGCAGATTGGAGATAGGACAGTAATTTGCGAGGACATCAGGGTCAAGAGATTGTTTCTTCAGGTGGGGTCTCACCAGCGCTTCTTTCAAAGCCACCAGGACAACACCCTCCGCCATTGAGCACCTAGCAATGCTGCTGAACACCGGGCCTACAGTAGAGGTGCATCTCATTAAGAAATGCATTGGGGCTGGGTCCAGTTCACAACAGGTGTGTTTCAGCTCTGAGATCACCCCAATGACCTCTGCAACCTTCACTGGTTTAAACTCCTCCCAGATTGATGGAGTGACTCTGTTCCTCCCTGTCCGACTACTGTGAAGCATAGACTGCCCCACTGATGAAATCCCCGACCAGCTAGCCAACACTCTGTCAGAGAAAAACAGAGCAAACTCTTCAAATAAAGTGGATGAAAAAGTATTTTTTGGCTGTGAACAGGCCAGCTGAAGTAGCCTGTTCACAGTCCAAAAAAGCTGAAAAGGTCTGTTTTTCCCTGCAGCAATTTCCTTGAACAGGAATTCTGTCTTCTTATGGGAAATTGACTCCTGGTACTCACTTTAATGAGCTCACCGAACCAGTTTGTCAGCCTACAACCAGTTCTTCAGCCAGCAATGCTCCAACTTCTGACCCTTGATCTTCATCGCCTTGAGATCCCCATTGAACCAGGGGGTTCTCAAGTAAGACGATTTGGGTCATATACAGACTGGAGCGATGATGTCCAGTGCCTTGGAAACCTCCCTGTTATAGGCAGCCACTGCCTCACTGGCATCAATTGCACAAGCTGCATCCACTTTAGATAGGTCAGCTAGCACCAGTAGTCCATCTGGGCACAAGCTGCTTAAGGGGCAGCAGCAGCTGATCATCTTTGCAGTGGAGAAACTTTCAGGCAGGGCCCCAAGCATGAACCTCACGGTGTAGTGGTCAAACCATGAGACCTGATCACTCTTGGGGCTGGCAACCTCAAGATCAAGTTGGAACAACAGATCAAGCATGTGACTGTGTTTGTGCACACAGAAACAACCACTTGAGACCCAGTGATGGCATCAACTGGTGGAGTTCGTAACTGAAATGCGAGGGTTTGTCGTCAACACAGGCATTGAAGTCCCCAGGATTAAACACCTGGGGAACTCCAACACCTGGTTGACAATGAAGATCTCAACCTCCTGCAGGAATTCTCCCCCTGATCCAGGTGGATGGTATGTAAGAATAATCCTGCAACCTGCAGCTGGACCCCCATGCACGGCAATGCATTCAAATGATCTTGCATTACCAACTGGGTGCACCGTGAAACCCAGTTTGGATCTAAAAATGATGGCAACTCATCACCCTTGTGATCCTTCCTTGGGCAGTGCACTATGGAGTGCCCAGTAGGGACAGCAGCCTCTAGAACTAGATCAGCATCATCAGCCAGCTAGGTCTCCGTGATGCAAGCCAGGTCAATGGAGGAAATCATGCCCACAAAAATGGCGATCTTGTTCCTTATTGACCTGGCATTACAGATCATCTCCTGAAGAGGACTAGAGGGCACAGCCAGCCCTCCTGGCTACCTGCCTACTCGGTCTGGTGGGACCTCTGAGTATGGAGACCAAACACGTCTGGCCTCTCTCCAGGCTCTGCTTAAACCCAGGGTATCTCCTGTACTTGACAACCTCAGTATCACTCACCTCCCCTACCTTGGCTGCACCACGCCATCATCAGCTCACTCACTCCCTCATGATCCTGACCTCCCTGCAATGCCTGGCTACAGTGGAAGAAACTGGGAGGTTGGTAAAGGGTTGGAGGTTATGAAGCAGGGAGGCAGCATAGGTGATTCGCACAGGGCCAATGTCCCAACACATCTCCATCCAGCTCTCCCACACAGACCAAAGAGAAATTGTCTAATTAACCTAGACTTATGACCCATAGCACACTAAAATTCAAATGGCCTATTGCCCCACTCACACCCCACTCACACACTCACTCACTCTATTATAATAAATTCCTTACTAAACTTCTACGCACCCCCAATCACACAACCCCTACCCAAGTTACAGAAAACCCCTGAAACAATCCCATCCCCAATCCTCAAATCATTTTAATAAAATATTAAAATAAATAAACCCAAGGAAGAGATAGCTAAGTGAGCTGCAGTAAATGTTTCAGGTTTAATACTAACAGGAACAGTCAGTTTAATGTAATGAAGTCACACAGGGCAGAAATTAAACCACTCAGTCCAGCAATAAAACCTCTCGCAGGCTAATAACTTGTACTTGAAGAGTCAGCAGACAGTGGTGCTCACACCGTTACAGTCATAGAAAAAATTACCGTAAAGTCAAGGCAAAGTTTTGAGAAACATATTCCAAGAAGGGGGAAGGGGTTCAAACTTCGAAGCTCCACACAGGAACCCACCACCACATTTGATGCCATTCAAAATATAATTCATTATAAGGCAATAATAACTGGCTTTGCCTCTTTCCCATAGGGAAACCATGGTGTAATTTGTCATTATAAAGGAGCGTTTATAACGGCAAACACGCACAGTGTTTTTCTGACTTTGTGTATGCCCTGCTGCAGCTTTTCCCTTCCGAGCGCTGACTGCATGTCCCTTCCCCCCCAGAAGACTGAACCGCCACTCGGACTCAGCGTTAAGTGTCAATTTAAAAAGAATATCTACATGAGGAATGAAAACTAGTCTTTTTACTACAGACTGAAAAAAAAGGTTTTCAATAAATAGAAAATGAAATGGGGAGTCGCAGGCCAAGCACGCTAAAATCTAACCACGCTTGGGCCACACAGAAACCTTCATTTTATATAATTGCTGTGGAGAAAAAAGCAAATCTAGCAATTATATAAAATAAAAAATGGATCTGTGTGTGTAAACTCAACGTTTACACACACCCTTGGGGTTAGATGCTTTTAATAAACCCCTCGAGCTTCGCTCTCGGGGTTTATATACCATCTAACCCCTCGGGTGTGTGTAAACTTCTAGTTACACACACTGACCCATACTTTATTCTCTATTTAGTTCATGTTTCCCAAGGTACATACAAAATCACACTCACCCATGAGAGCGAAAACCATGAAACTTTATTCTGGGCCCAAAAATGATTAGGCCCAGAGACTTAATCAAGAACTAACTTGTAACAGCTCCATGGGGCTGAGAGACAGGCAGAGACAACAAATCGGCAGGTTTAGGGTACAGCATTTGTTTTTTCATTTTCTTATTTCATTACTGGCTCTAATTTCTTATACAGCAGGCAGCAGCAATAGTTCTTTTACATCTAAGTAATTTAGACAGCATGGCTCTTTTCAGATCTGTAAGCTTCTTCCTCAGAAACTCTTTCCAAATGCTTAGATTGTAGCTGTAATCTCTTTTACTCTCTACTGGGGGAGTGATTTACTCCTTCCCATGCCAGGCAAGCCATTTAGGCTGCTCCCAAAAACAATCCCTTCCATCCCACTTAACCTCTGAGCCATGAGTCATTTGAGGGGCACTCTCCTTTTCAATCTCCAGCATGAAACTGTAGCAAACTGTGGCACCATTTCTTACCTTAAATGTCACTGCAACTCCATAAGAAAACCTCAGGCCTTTAAATTGGTCTGTCAGACCAACCCCAAACATGGGTATGGTAGGTCCCAGGGTCTGACCCAGACAGGGGCATGGCAGGCCCCAAAGCGAACCCCAGGCCTAAGCCTCCTACCACCCAACTGTTAACCTCAGGTAGTATGCCACACAGGTAAAGGCCTCCCAGAGCTGCCACCTCCAAGATACCATGCATCAGCACTGCCACCACTGATGTAGCCAAGCTACTTGAGCTCCCCAAACCATAAGCGAGCTCCGGGGTCCCCCACATTCTACTCCAGAGAAACCAATGACCGGGAGAGGGTCTGTCTCCTCCTATTAAGCCTCCAAAATGTCCAAACCACAAAACAGGGCCCTAAACCCACTGAAACCCTCAAGACTGCTGCTACAATTCCTTGCCCTCCCAGCAGAGTACCAGCTTCCCGATGCACTGTCGCTGCTGCTGGCCAAACTGACTAGGCCGGGGGCACCCCCCCTTCAACACTGACCCTGCAACCACCACCAACTCCTGTTCTGTCCCTGCCTCTCTCTTTTTCTCTGGCAAAACCAGGGCTTTTTACCTTTCTCAAGGCTGCCCCCTGGTGGCAGTAATATCAATCAAGGCTGGGAGGTCTTCTGCACTAAGCAAACTAAAAGGGGAAGGAGGGACTGAGGAAACCAAAAGCTGGCTAATAAGCCCACCCCTCATGGGGGTATTACACTCTTCCCCCCTTAAAAACCATTTCCTCTTGGAAATGGGTCATAACAGGCCACTGAAGTCCCCCTAGCAACCAAAAGGGTATGCACACTCCCCTTCCAGTTGTGGAAGACTCCAGAGGTGCCCATCTTCTTTTTTCCCGCTAAACAACCTATCTTGAAAATTGGAAAAACATTAGTACCATTAAACTTTTTTTTCTTTTATAAAAATAGAGGTTTTGTCACCAAGTTGTCTTAAACATTTGTAACTAACACAACCATTAAACAGATCTTAATTAATTCTTCTGACTCTGGAATAAAATAAATACACATCAAAAATGTATTTTTTCATGAGCCATTACCACATCATTCACACTACCAAACACTCTCTCATACGTCCACCAATCACACCGAGATAGAACCATATAGTTTGATTTAAAATAAAGAATTAAAACAACACTAATTTGTTTTTTTTTACCTAACTGGCTAGCTAATTTAAAATCCAGACACAGTCTCAGGGAGAGACCAGCAAAATGACTGAAGTGCTAGTCTGATGAATAAGGACAAAAATCTCCCTGGGCACACCATCTTGGCTACTTGCATATCTTAGAAATATATTAAAATAGTTATGTCGGCTTGTATTCTCATTTTCTGAAGCCAATCATAAGACTGTGGATCCGGCATGGTGGTGTCCTCGCCAAAAGAATTTTTAGGAAAGATATAGTATTTGACCCGGCACCCTGCAAGGTCCTGCACTAGTGCAAAGTGTTTAAACAGTGTGAGGCTAGACAAAGGGCCAGAAAAGCACATAGATTGGGCCTTCTGGATAAGCTGTTGTGAAGAGTGGGTGGTCCCTTCATGTCTCATCTGCAGCTTGTGTAGCCATTCACGGAAAACCCAGTCTGACCTCTTTTCTTCAATCATCTCAGAGGTTCTCAGATATATAAGGATATCAGCAGCAAGGTTCTCCAATAACATCTTCCTCCTGATCCAACTGTCAGCCTGGGACCACTCAGGCAACTCTTTGACACTAGTTCTTCTAGCCTCCCCTGGCTCCAACCACACAGCATTTTGATACACATTGTTTACAGGGCCACTTCCCTGCAGACTGTCCAGCAGAGTTTTAGGGCTTTGCTCTGCTTTGCTTAGGCTAGAGGTGTTATCTGGCAGCGAGACCTAAGGAATGTGATAAAGCTTGGGGATCATCCGCTGGATCTCATAATCAGAAAATCAAGATCTCTTTGGGGGTCCCTCAGTAAACGCTGAAGCAGGCTCAACCCAAACTTCTTGTACCCCCTCGACTTTTGTGAGCCCCACCTTTATCACAGGGCAAACTTTTGGGGTAGGTGAAGCCTCACCCAGTGCAGCAGATTGGTCAGGGTTGCTGTCCCCCTTGGACCCTGGGGATCTCCTGTTGCCAACTGCAGATCCTTACCTCTCCCTCTGCCATGGGGATAGTTGACAGCTAGCGGGTTAGAATTGGGCAGATGGCTGTGCTCCCTCTTGCTGCCCTCAGAAACCTTCCCCATGGCTTTCACCTTCACTTATTTATTTATTGGCTTTCGGTAACTGGATGAATGCACTAGGCATAAAATGCCTATTTTCAGGCATGACCCGGGAGGATACACGTGGAAACACATTAGTAGACATGTGACACAGCACATGAGATATGTAACATAGTGAGGAGGAGGAATAACATACAATCAGTTATTTGTATGGGGAAATAATCTACTACACATTCTTAGTACGATTACAAACAGTACAGTATTGAAAGTCAAAAGAGAAGTTGGAAGTGCAAAACATGTGAGAAAAAAACTGACATTTTAAGCAACTACAAAATACAATAAGTGCCATTATGTGGTCAGTAGTCATCAGGGAGAGAAGAAAAGAAAATGGGTGGGGTGAGAGGAGAGTGGAGGTAAGGCAGAGGAAAAGGGTGAGAGCCGATTGAGAGGCTTTCAGGATGTTAATGAGAGAGAGAAGGAGCAAGGAGTTAAAGAAGTAGTTGCCTGGAGACATAGAGAGTGGGAAGTAGGGTGGACTACAGTGGATGAAAGCACATACAGGGGCTAGTAGCACACAGATGTTCACGCTGAAGTTTCTTGAAACTAGCGTGAGTGGAAGCTTGATGAATAGTTTGCGGTATGGTGTTCCAGTACTTAAGAGCGGAGGATGAGAAAGCATGACCACCCATGTTGGTTTTACATCTGGAGATATGGAGAGGGGCTTGGTCAGTAGATCAAAGCCCATAGGAGAGAGGTTGTGAGTGAAGCAGAGAGGCAAGTAATTGGGGGAGGCCTGATTTAGTAATACTGTCAATTAGAGAGCCATAGGATTGGAGACGTTGGGCAGAATGGCTGGCCCAGTTAAGGTCCTCATAGAGCTGGCAGTGGTGCTTGTATCGTGGAGATGCAGAAGCATAACGGCAAATGGAATTATAGGTAGTGTCCCATTTATGGAGCGAGGTCTTTGTGGCAGAGAGGTAGGTGGCTGAGCCATAGGCAAGGGCTGGGAGCAGAAAGCCTTGTGCCACAGCTAGTCTAGCCGATGGGGTGAGGGCATAGCTAGTGCGATAGGCACCTCCTATCTTAGTATTGACAGATTTACGGGTGGTGGCGATGTGTAGATCAAAATCTAGAGATTCATCGAGAAGAATGCCCAGGTATTTAATGGAACTGGTACTAACCAGTGGGGACCCATCAGCACATAGTATTTTGAAGGAACTTTGGTTAGCTTTAAGTCTGGCAGGTGAGCCAAAGAGCATGGATTGTGTCTTGCTTGAGTTGAGAACAAAGTTGTTCTCTGTTAGCCAGGACTGAATACTTAAGAAATCCAAAGCAAGAGATTGGTTAGTTTTCAAGATATTACTTGCACTATGGTAAATGACTAGATCGTCAGTGTAGAGCAGTGATGAACAGGTTGGTGCTAGCAGTGGGAGATCATTGATAAAGATTGAGAAAAGCAAGGGGCCAAGTATAGAGCCCTGAGGAATGACAATGTGTGTAGAGTTGAAAACAACAGCCTGTTGCCTATCAGACAGATAGTTTTTAAACCAGGCAACTACATTGGCAGAGAAACTTAGGGAATGTAGCTTCTCAAGGAGAAGGGGATGGTTAACTAGGTCAAACACCTTGGTCAGGTCAATGAAAACTGCACCTGTGAGGAGGCCAGATTCCATAGACGTATACAGTAGATATCATTTGTGCGTTTTAGGATTGCAGTGGAAGTGCTATGGCCTTTGCGAAAACCATGCTGGGAACAGGAGAGAAGATTGTGCTTCTGAAGATAGTCAATGGATTGAGTTGCCACTAATTTTTCCAAAATTGTGCTAAGCACCGAAAGGATAGCTATGGGCCGATAATTTATGATATCTTTAGGATCACCTTTTTTGGGAATGGGTGTGATTTTAGCTGTTTTCCAGATGTCTGGTACTGTACCATGGCACAGTGATAGGTTGAATACTCTTGTTAGGGGGGAGGCTATAAGAGGAGCAGCAGTTTTCAGGAGCCTAGATTCCAAACCATCAGACTCCAAGCTAGTACTGTCAGGGATAGATAGTAACAGCTTCAGAACTTCAGCTGTAGTGATGGCATGGAACCTAAACGTAGGACGTGAGAGAGGAGGTACAATGTTCCCAGGGGAGGAGTCATTGTGTCCTGATGGGAAGGAGGCCAGGTAGGCAGATAAGTCAGAGAAATGGCAATTGAAGGCATTGGCGATGGTAACAGGGTTGTTACAGTGTATGCCATTTAGCAGCATGTCACTAGCAGTGACCGTATGATTGGCTTTAAGGAGGGTTTTTATGGTAGACCAGAATTTCTTTGCGTTACCGCAGCTTTTGTTAGTAGGGCTTTCCAGAAGGAGCTTTTTGCAGTCTGAATGTTAATTTTGCACTTATTTCTCAGTGATCTATAGCAATCGTAGTCAGACTGTAGCCCAGAAGCCTTGAAGCGTTGCCATATTTTATCCCTTGCCCTTAATTGTGTGAGAAGGTCTTTAGTTAACCATTTTGTTTGTGTTCCTCAAACGCGACGCATGATTCGAGGGGCATGGGTATCTTGTAGGAGACCAAACCGGGCCAGGAAGTAGTCAAGAGTTACTTGGATATTGGCTGAGGTATAGATGGGTGACCAGTCAATCATAGAGAGATCAAGCATAAATTGTACAAGGTCAAAATTAGCCATGTTACGGAAGGTGATAACTTTTGGAGGAGGAATGGCCTGCCAGTGGAGCATCAGAGACAGTAGATTGGCAAGAGATCACTTATTGCATCTGCAAGGGTACCTGCATGGAATATACAGTTGATGCGGTTTGAGAAAGACCAGTCAATGAGTTAGCTGATCCGAGGTGGAGCCACTATTCTTGTTGGGTTAGTGACAAGTTGGTGCAGGTTGTAATCTTGTACCATTGTGTGAAAGAACTGGTTAGATCTACTGGTCCAGTTTAGGTTGAAGTCACCTAATATAAGGACTTTGTTCCTGCCAATAGTGTTATCCACTTGGGAGAGGAGTTCCTTGAGACCAGTGATGCCCCCACCAGGAGGATTATAGGCAGAGACAACGTGTAGTTTCTTTGACCTAGGTTGCAAGGTTGTATGAATTGCTTCACAGTATGAGAGGGTGGGGAAGACATTACAGGATAGTAACAGGTGAGTTTTGTAGAACATAGCAACTCCACCTCCATGTTTTGACGAGGGCCTGTCTTGCCTAATGAGGTTGTAGTTCCGTATAGAGCAGAGGTGAACAGGAGTAGAGGGTTTTAGCCATGTTTCGGATAGGTAAAGGATATCAGGATTATATTGAACAATCCATGCCTCAAGTTCCTTGAAGATGTGAGGACGGCTCTTTATATTCAGGTGAACAATGCGGAGGCCCTTAGCATCCCTCCAAGTTGTGTCAGAGTGCGGTAAGTTGCTTGCAGGCCCTGGGTTTAGTTCGATGTCCCCAGCAAACATTAAGGCTAGAAGTATCAGATAACACAGTTTACGGTGGATGAAAGGGGCAGACAGGGTGATATTGCAGAGTGGAGATTTCTGAAGGGTGAAGGCTAGGTGGTAGATGAACTTAGCATGGACTAATAGTGGTGAAGTGGTTATTGGTATGTGTGATAGGTTGGGCTTATTGGGGAGCCTCGAGCTCTCTGGATAAGTATGGTGAAAGATAATGGAAGATGGGCAGAATACTAGGGGGAGCCAGATGAGGGTAGTATAGATTGAGAGTAGCAAGAGAAATACACTCGGATCTATAGTCACATTGCTATTTAATAAGGTAGCCATTATGTGTGTAGGAGGGTAGATTGGACCTACAACACACCAAATAATAGATCTGGATTACAGAATTATGCAGAAAACAAGCTAATTGAGGGTTTAGTAGCAAGTTACATTTGAAGAGGCAGAAAGGGATTTGAGAGAAATAAACAAACACCCTCTAGTGGTACAGAAATATGGCCTGCTAATGATAAAGTGAGGAGATAGTTAATTTTCTCCTCCTGGGCGTGGTCCATTCTGAGCCTTGCCCTATATAACTGATGCCGGCTAAAGGTGGGAGTGGTGGGGGGTGGATGGAGAGCAGCCATGGCAGTGGCTGTGGGGAAATGCAGAGGTCTGAATGAAAAAGCTGAAATGTGGGCAAAAGGAGTGTAGTCACCGCACAGTCAGAGCAGCGCGGCCGCTACAGCACTGAGCATTGCTAAGGTAGGAGCTCTGGGTTACTCAGAGAAACTGAGCGTGGGACTGGGCATTTTAAATTTCCTCAGCTGCTTCACAGTACAATGCAGCACTTCAGGAGTGTAAGGGAGCCGCTGAGAAGCTACCTGTTAAATTACAATTGCCTAAATTGGAGAACAGTACTAAATTAAGTTGATTAAGTTTAGTCCAATACTAAATTAACGTTACATAGAACTTGCATTAAATGGTCCAAAGAAATAAATGAGTGGCTTTTGGCAGCAGGTCAGTGTAGAGACAAAGACTAAACAGAAAAGGTGCCAAATTTAAATGAAGGGCTGAAACCATCCATTCCTGTACCTGGCGGATATGTCGGCGGGAGGTCCACAGCAGCTCCGTGGGGCAAGAGCCCCTGGGGAATTAAGGGGCTGTGGAGAGAAATAAAAGAGGCAGGTAAGTGAGAAGTTTCAAGGAGGGCAACAAAGGAGTTCAGGATCAAGTTACGGAGCAGACAGGGAAGAGTGACACACAGCAAGGGAGGGGGCAAGCAACAATAGTGTTAGTGAGGCTTGGTGAAAAGGGAGGAAGTTGAGGGAAGCACAGAGAAATACATGAAAATCAAACAGATAAGATACAGTGAGCTTGGGACATAGCAGTGCATAAAAACCTTCAGTACATATGTAAGCAGCTGGGAGTCCTTATGAATCAGTCAATTAAAATACAGCTTTGTAGGTGAGGAGCCCTTATACTATTTCATCATACACATTCTCTGCTATTTATAAACTCTACCCTATGATTATGCCACCAAAAGGAGTTGTTTTACAATAGCTGTGCATACAATAATGCTACAGGAGCAGCCTTTACATGAGCTATATCAACCCCGGAATTGAAATAGGATTTACAACAGTTTAGCTGCTAAGTCTGGTTCATATAATTATAGTTTACATGCACAAGGCTGAATGAAAAAGCCAAAATGTGGGCAAAAGGAGCATAGTCACTGCACAGTCGGAGCAGCGCGGCCGCCACATCACCAAGCGTTGCTAAGGTAGGAGCTCTGGGATTACTCAGAGAAACCGAGCATGAGACTGGGTGTTTTAAACTTCCTCAGCTGCTTCACAGTACAATACAGTGCTCCGGGAGTGTAAGGGGAGCTCGCTGAGAAGCTACCAGTTAAATTAAAATTGCCCAAATTGGAGAACAGTGCTAAATGAAGTTGATTAAGTTTAGTCCAATACTAAATTAATGTTACACAGAACTTGATTTAAATGGCCCAAAGAAATAAATGAGTGGCATTCGGCGGCAGGTCAGCATAGAGACAAAGACTGAAAAGAAAAGGCGCCAAATTTAAACTGAGGGCTGAAACCGTCTGTTCCTGTACCTGGTGGATATGTTGGCGGGAGGTCCACAGGTGCTTCATGGGCAAGAGCCCCTGGGGAATTAAGGGGCTGGTGGATATGTCAGTGGGAGGTCCACATCAGCTCCATGGGCAAGAGCCCCTGGGGAATTAAGTGGCAGGTGGATATGTCAGCAGGAGGTCCACAGCAGCTCCGTGGGCAAAAGTCCCTGGGGATTTAAGGGGCTGGTGGATATGTCGGCAGGAGGGCCACAGCAGCTCCGTGGGCAAGAGCCCAACTTCACCTCCAGCACCAGATTGCCTCCTTCCTGCACCTCCAGCTTGGCTTACCCTCCTAAATCCAAATTTCCTCGGACTGCAGAGATGTCGAACCTGCAGAAATGCTTACAGGGTAGCACCAGGGGTTTCCCATGGGCATTCTTTGGAAAATTCCCCCAGTACAACACTAGTGCAGAGAGGGCAAACTGACAGCCTGATGACCCCCTCACCTCTGTAGCCATACCAATACATTTTCCTTCAGCCTGTCCCCTCTTTGCCAGGTCCCATAGCCATGAGAGCAAGGAGAGAGGAACTGTTGCTTGGGGCTCCTCCTTAGGTGATCCATCTTCTGCCATAGTCACTGCCACCATGATTGTCCAAACAGGCAAACATTCTAACTCATTGATGTTGTCTACTGAATTTTCACTCTCTCTCTCTCTCATTTGCTGTTCTCTCTCGAAACGTTATGGAGAAGATGGTGCCTTCAGAACAGTTTCACTTCACCACCATTCCCCCACCAACCAATCACAAGTCTCTGTGTCCATCACATGATTCACTGCAGCCATTGAGCCACCACCAAGAGAAAGACAGGCCAGGAAGAGCACTCAGAACTGGCCTTCATCATCTTGCCCAATAACTGCATCAGACAGACACAGGCCCAAGCCAGCCAGGCCCCCCACAAACTGCCCTTTTGTAGCAACACCACCAGATGCCCGTGCAAGCAGAAACAGAATCCCAGATGAGCCCCACATTATGTAGCCCTCCTTCTGCTATGTCTAGCCCCATGGGGGGTGGAACTTACACATAGATTAATCCATTTTGTCTACCTGTTACAAACTGAGTAACCTACTAGTATCTCCTTCACTGCAACCATGCAATCTGTCTAGCACCAGCTTTTTTTTTTGCTATGTCTTTAGTACCACTACAAATGCTCAGACCTAATGGTGTTAAATAGATACAGAAAGAGAAGCCACTCAGTTGTACAGTGAGGCAGCAATGGCAGTAACAGATGGCAACTCTATTTGCATAAGGCAGGCAAGATGGATTAGACTAAGCAAAGGAATGAAGAAAAAAGAAATGTTAAGAAATCTATATTTTATTCTCATTGAGGGCAGTTGTTGGGTTGGGGGTGCAGAATCAGGAGATTAGAAAAGGAGTGAGGGGGTATGCATCAAAAAGAGGGTCAGCAGATAGAAGAAGTGATGTACTGTTATATGTGCCAGGGTGGGTATCAGCAGACAAGAAATACAGGATGTGATATGTGCCAGGGTAGGATTCAACAGATGCAGAGGGTGGTATAAGGATATAATAATTGATCCAGGGTGAGTGTAAAGAGAAGGACAAGTGAAGGAATGTGATAATTGAGCTGGGTGGGTAACAGGAGATGGGGAGGTAAGAGATGCAATTATTAGTTCAATGTTGGTAGCAGAAGGGCTGTGTTTTGCATGGTACAATATCTGATAATTAGGCCAGGTTAGCCCGCAAACAGATGGGAGGGTCTTGGGGCAGAGTGAACAATCAGAAGAATGTAGGGTGAGAAGATCTTTCAGGTAACCAGGTTCAAAGCAATGCAGGTGCTTGTATACCAACAAGCATATCTTTAAGCTGATGTGCCACTGAATGGGCAGCCAGTTCAGTTTGCACAGCAACAGCAAATAATATGATCCTCTGAGATGTCCCTGAGGTCAAACAACAGATGCATTCTGGACAAGCTGCAGAAGATGCCAGATAACCCTTGTTAGAGAGTGTTGCAACAGTCCAGTACTGTATGAATTATAATCACCAGGTCATAAGGCACCAGATATGGTTTAATCTGTGCATTGTTTTGAAAATCTGAAAAGCCACTATGGATGACCACCCAGCACCTGACATGTTAGTGTCTGCCTGCAGTCTATAGTAACCTCCAGATGCTTAATTGTATCCACAGCTCCAGGGTGACACCATTTAAATATGGCAGCCAAGTGTTGCTCCATGTCACTGCTGATTCAAAATGACTTGTTAATCATTATTTTCGTCTTGCTTCTTTTAAGGCATAACCAGTTGTAGGCTATGCAGTTGTTGATCTCTTGCAAACATTGACACAGAACAGGGCTTACATCAGCCATGTCATGTGTGTGTGGTATGTACAACTGGGTATATCATCTACATTGCAATGAAAATCCATTGTAGATCGAGGACGCACTTCTGACCAATTGGAGCACTCCTTTTCCCTTTGCATGAGACACTCTTTTTCTATGAAGTGTTACTCACACACAGCTGCCTTGAAAAAGGGAACGTTTTGATAAGATTTTTTTTTAATTTAATATATTATTGATTGAGCTTGATCGAAAATATATTAATACAGATGCTGAGGCCACATTCATATTTAGGGTATAAGAACCATTCACCTTTGGTTTGTGGTTCTCATACTCTAGGAATGCAAGTAAAACCACAATACAACAATAAGAGTGGTCTCTGTGGCTGTATTAAAACACAAACTACTGTATACTGTCCAATGATCTCATCCAAAGTCAACATTACAGTACATGGGAGACAACACAGGGACCAGGCTTGAGTTTTGAATCACACTGTAGTTGGGCAAAGACATCTCAGAGATGAAATTTCCTAAGAAAACCTATTACATTGTACTCATCAAGTAGGAATCAAACCATTCCAAAACAGTGCCAGTGAAACCCACATAAGGCTTCAAGTGTTCCAATAGCACCCCATGGTTGACTGTGTCAAATGCAGACTACTGGTCAAAAAGATCAAAAATGGAATGATGTCCTCTATCGCTTGCCATGAGGGGATAACTGAACACCTCAGAAATGCAGTCTCTGTGCTTTATTGTAGTTAAAATACTGCCTGGAGTGGCTCACATATGTCACAATTGTCCAGCTGAACCATTAATTGTGTGGTCACTGCTTTCTCGATTACCTTTCCCAAAAAGGGAATGTTCGAGACAGGCCTGTAATTCAGAAAGATGTCAGGATCCAGAGAGGGTTTCTTTAGCACAGACTTCACTGCTACCCTCTTCAGCACACCAGGGCAAACTTGTCCCCTAAGAGATGACCTGACAATCTCTGAAACAATAGGTACAGCCCCCCCCCCACCAGCCAATAAGCAGTGAGGTGGCCCTGGAGCCAATAAAGAGTATTTGGGATACAGTCCTTTGATTACCAGGAACAGGTGGAAGACTAGGTTTTCTGGCAAAGGCACCTAGCTTCCCCTGAGCTCTTTTCTACTAGGTTTGCTTGTAAGGACAGAGCAAGGAACATTATCAGAGCAAGGAAAAAGATTAAGGCTTCTTTTGGCTAGGCAGATTTACTGTGTGATATTATTTTCTTTTGTACTCACAGGGTTTGGTACTGCTAATGTTTTACTGCTTTATTGTTCTCTGATTCAAATTGCTGTTGCAGGGTATACTTTCTGCTGCATTATTACAGAGTGTGCCTACAGGTTTGTTACTATTTTATGCTTACATATTATTGTTGTAATCTTCTCTGACTCAAATTGTTTTTTGCAAGGTATATCTTCTGTTACTGCTTTATTTTTGTCTGTAGCAATAATTAGCAGAAATGTTTAGTGAGTCTCTGAGCACAGGAGAGGTCCCAGAAGACTGGAGAAGGGCTCATGTGATCCTACTCCACCAGAGTGGTAGCAGGGAAGCGTCAGGGCACTACAAACCAGTCAGTCTTACCTCAATTGGGGGAAAGTTTATGGAGGCGCTCCTTAAGGAAAGGATAGTGCAACACCTAAAATTCATAGGAACACAGGATCCAAGACAGCATGGGTTTACAATAGGAAGGTACTGTCAAAATAATCTCACAGATTTCTTTGACTGGGTCACCAAAGTGGTGGACCAAGGTGGTGCAGTTGATGTCTACTGTGACTTCAGCAAAGCTTTCGATACTGTTCCACATAGAAGATTGATTAATAAGCTGGGTAGGCTCAGGGTAGGTCAGAAGTTGGCCAATTGGGTGGCAAACTGGTCGTCGGGGCAGCAAACAGAGAGTGATGGTATACAGTCAGAAGAGATGCAAGTCACAATTGGGGTGCCTCAGGGATGAGTCCTGGGGCCAGTCCTCTTCAATATCTTCATCAGTGACATTGCAGATGGACTGTATGGTAAGATTTGTTTGTTTACAGATGACACCAAGATCTGCAACAGAGTAGATGATCCAGATGGTGTGGGCAGAATAAGAAGAGTTCTGTATAAACTGGCAAAGTGGCTGGAAGAGTGGCAACTGGGGTTTAATGCAAAGAAGTGCAAGATCATGCACATAGGGAAGAGAAACCCTGAAGCCTCCTGTAGGTTGGGAGGGGGAGTTGCTGGCAATCACTAGGGAAGAAAGAGACTTGGACATCATCATCACAGATGACCTGAAATCATCCAAGTAGACCACTAAACTAGTAAGTAAGGCTAGAGGGATGTTGGGGTGTATTAGCAGGGGTATCGCAAGTCGTAAGAGGGAGGTAATGATCTATCTTTACAAGACACTGGTTAGGCCCCATCTGGAGTACTGCATGAAGTACCGGAGGCCACACCTGCACAAGAACATAACAAAATGGAGGCAGTCCAGAGAAGGGCAACCAAAATGGTGCAGGGACTGCATCAGAAAACATATGAGGACAGATTAAAGGAGCTCAACATGTATTCCCCTAGAGCAAAGGAGGGACCTAGGTGATATAATTGAAACATTCAAACATCTTAAGGGCATTAACAAGGTGAAAGAGTCTGACATGTTTCAATATAAGAAAAATAGCAGAACAAGAGGACACAGCATGAGATTAGAGGGAGGCCGATTGAGGGGTAATGTGAGGAAGTTATTTTTTCAGAAAGGGTTGCGGATGCATGGAACAGCCTACCTCAGGAAATGCTGGATATGAATACAGTGCAGGGCTTCAAACAGGCATGGGATAGGCATAAGGGAGCAATACAGATGAGTATGATAGACAGGTACACTGGTTTGCCATATATGCGGTGACACGGACGGAAATACGGACTTTTGATTGGACTGCTGAAAATGGCACGAAAAATGGAAGCAGCATTTGTTCTCACTAATTCCAAAAACACAGCACCTTAAATAGCTCTGCAGCGTGTTGGCCTTTCACATTCTGCCCTGCTACATTGCAGCCTGAATTCTCGCTAACCTGTTCCTGACTTGCCAACCTGTTCCTGACTCACCATTCCAAGCTTAAATAGTAAGTTTTTGATCTGCTTTGATGTATTTCTTTAAAAAATTCTCTGCGGTTTTTCTTTTTTGAGTATTTCTCCCACAAGAGTGCTAATGCCATTTGGGACCCAAGCTAGGTGGAGGGTATGGACTCGGTCGGAGAATGCTGACAAAATCTATGTTTGTAAAGTGCAAAACACTGACTTCTCTGGCCCTACTGACCCAGTTTGATACCTTCCTTCTGCTTGGGGCTTTCCTTTCAAGAATTTTTTTTTTGGGGGGGTGGTCCTGTAGTGCTGTGATTTCTGGAGTTTCCTTAATGTTCCCCAGAGTTCTCACTCGTTTCTGGTTTGGCTGTGATCTAACATTGTGGATGCACAGCTTGGCAGGGTGCCGTTACCACTTTGGCTGCCACTCTGGCCCCATCCATCATTCGAACCTGCTGACCTGCCAACCTGAAGTTGTTCCGATGGGGATGCAGACATGTAGCTGGGTGCTGCAATGCTATTTTTTTATGTGTACTGTGGGGGATCCATTTCATTGGGTGTTACTGTGTGCTGTGTGCTCTTAGTTTGATGTTCCAATGACTGTGTGTGCCTTTAGTTTTCTGCCCATTTGCTGTCCCAGTGTCTGGCCTTAGTCTTGCCATTCTTGTTAATGACTGTGAGCTGAGGGTGAGGGGGGCCTGCTAGCTGTGGGGGGGGGTGCTGTCTGTGTGTTTTAGGTTGGGTGGGTTGCTGGTCGTGTTTCTTGGTGGGGTTTGCTGGCTGTGTCTTGGGAGGGGAAAGGTTTGCTGTCTGTGTCTCTTGGAGGATCATGTCTGTGTCTTGGGGAGTGGGTGTCTTTGAGCTTGGGTGGGTTGCCGACCATGAGCTTGGGTGGTTGCAGTCCATGTGTTGGGGGATTTGCTGGCTTTGACATGTGTATATATGTGTGTGTGTGTGTGTGTAGTGGGGGGTTGCTGGCCATGTCCCTGGGTGGGTTGCTGACAGTAAGCTGGTAGGGGTGTATGAGCTGGTGTAAGTGGTTGTTCTTGTGGTGTGGAGAGAGTGGCCATGTGGTGGCTCGGTGTGGGGAGAGTGTACATGCTGCTGGTGGTGTGGGGAGAGTGGCAGTCACTACCTCAGGCTTCAGCTGTGGGTGTATGCCTGATGGCCACTTTAGGCTTCGGCTGATGATGGCTGTATGGCTTAGTTGTCATCTTAGGTTTCAGTGTGTGGGGATCTATAGCCTGGTGGCTATCTCGGGTTTCAGCTGTGGGCTGTATGGCTTGGTTGTCACCTTAGGCTTGAGTGTGTGGGGGTGTATAGCCTGGTGGCCATCTTCATTTTCAGCTTGGGTATTTATGGTGTGTGGGGGGTTGAGGGCACTGGGAAGAGCAGCATGGTGGAGAGGGGACACTGACCATGGAGGTATGGTGGACACTGGGTGGAGATACTGGACATGTTGTCATGGGTGCACTGTTCTGATCATGGGGTTGTGACATTGGCCATGTTTGTGTGTTGCTGGGGTAGGAACACTTGCTGATTGTGGTGGTATGGGGTAAATCACTGCTGATCTGTGGTACAGAGAGAGGTTTGTCAGGGTGAGTACAGTGACCATGCTGGTTTGGGGGTGTGGAGAGTGGTCATGCTGGTGCATTGAGGTGATCTTTGGCTGCAAACCTGCTGTACTAGCTTCCTTCAGCTGATGACCTGCCAGTTCTGCGTCTTTGTGTGACCTGCTTTTCCATCTTCTCTCACATCCCACAGGACAACTGTCTTAAGTGCCTGCCATAGACTGGTATGTTGGTGGGGGGGTAATAGCATTGCTGTTTGAATGGGAAAAGATGGCGATCGATGGGAGGTGGGTGTCATGGGGGGGAGTGCATGAGCTAAATAAAAAAATATGTATATATATGTTTCTGATATCTAAATCAAAAATGGTTCTGGCCTCTGAGGGAGGGGTGGATGGGCAGAGTGGCACAGAACCATTTTTTCCAGTATGTATGCCAGTCTGCTGGGTCCATGCCACGCTCCATTGATTTGTTGGTTGATGGTCGGCAGATGGGCAGGCTGGGCAGACTGGTTCACATGATTGGAAAAAATGGTTCTGGCCTCGGAAGGAGGGGTGAATGGGTAGAGTGGCACAGAACCATTTTTCCCAGCATATATGCCAGTCATCCGGGTCCATGCCAGACTCTGGTGGTCGTTTGTTGATGGTCGCAGATGGGCAGGCTAGGCGGACTGGTTCACATGATTGGAAAAAAATGGTTCTGGCCTTGGAGAGAGGTGTGGATGGACAGAGTGGCACAGAACCATTTTTTCCAGCATGTATGCCAGTCTGCCAGGTCCACGCCATGCTCCTTTGGTTTCTAGGTTGATGGTCAGCAGATGGGCAGGCAGAGTGGACTGGTTCACATGATTGGAAAAAAATGGTTCTGGCCCCAGAGGGAAGGGTGGAAGGGCACAGTGGCACAGAACCATTTTTCCCATCATGTATGCCAGTTGTCCTGGTCCTTGCCATGCTCTGGTGGTCATTTGTTGATGGTCGGCTGAGGGACGGGCTGGGTGGACTGGTTCACATGATCGGAAAAAAATGGTTCTGACCCCTGAGGGAGGGGTGGCTGGGCAGAGAGGAACAGAATCATATTTCCCAGCATGTATGCCAGTTGGCTGGGTCCTTGCCATGCTCCATTGGTTTGTTGGTTGATGGTCAGCAGATGGGCAGGCTGGGCGAACTGGTTCACATGATTGGAAAAAAATGGTTCTGGTTTCGGAGGGAGGTGTGGAAGGACAGACTGGCACAGAACCATTTTTTCCAGCATGTATGCCAGTCGGCTGGGTCTGTGCCATGCTCTGGTGGTCGTTTGTTGATGATCAGCTGAGGGGCGGGCTGGGCGGACTGGTACACATGCTGGAAAAATGGTTCTGGCCTCTGAGGGAGGGGTGGATGGGCAGAGTGGCACAGAAGCATATTTCCCAGCATGTATGCCAGTCGGCCGGGTCCGTGCCATACTCTGGTGGTCATTTGTTGATGGTCGGCTGAGGGATGGGCTGGAAGAACTGGTACACATGCTGGAATACAATGGTTCTGGCCCCTGAGGGCATGGTGGTCAGGCAGAGTGGCACAGAACCATTTTTCCCAGCATATATGCCAGTCTGCTGGGTCCGTGCCATGCTCCATTGGTTTGTTGGTTGATGGTCAGCAGATGGGCAGGCTGGGTGGACTGGTTCACATGATTTGGAAAAAAATGGTTCTGGCCTCGGAGGGAGGGGTGGACGGGCAGGCTGGCACAGAATCATTTTTCCCAGCATGTACGCCAGTTGGCTGGGTCCGTACCACACTCTGGTGGTCATTTGTTGATGGTCGGCTGAGGGACAGGCTGAGTGGACTGGTACATATGTTGGAAATAAATGGTTCTGGCCTCGGGGGGGCAGATGGGCAGAGTGGCACAGAACCATTTTTCCCAGCATGTATGCCAGTCTGCTGGGTCTGTGCCATGCTCCATTGGTTTGTTGGTTGATGGTCGGCAGATAGGCAGGCTGGGCGGACTGGTTCACATGATTGGGAAAAAATGGTTCTGGCCTCAAAGGGAGGGATGGATGGGCAAAGTGGCACTGAACCATTTTTTCCAGCATGTATGCCAGTCTGCCGAGTCCGTGCCATGCTCTGGTGGTCGTTTGTTGATGGTCGGCTGAGGAACAGGCTGGGTGGACTGGTTTGAATGGTCCTGTGGCAAGCATTTACAGTGTATATGTGTGTGTGTATGTACATATGTACGTATATGCATAATGCATTGTGTGTGTGTGTATGTATGTGTGTATATATATATATATATATATATATATATGTATATATCTATATCTATATTTGTATATATATATATATATATATGTGTGTATATATATATATATATATATATGATATAGATATAAAAATATATCTTTTTTAACATTACTGTGTGGTTCAACAAGATGTTTTATGATGACCATGTTTCATTTAGCACCCTGGATACCCAAGTGGGGACTGGCTGCGTGACAGGCCTGGGTCCCAGGCTTGTGATGCAGCTGTTCCACCCCCCCCGCCCCGGGTAGGGGTAAGGTGCGTTGTTTGGTTTTGTGGTGATTTTTGGCATGTGTCTTTACTGAAAAATGCATATTTTTCATTTGTTTCATTTATCATTTACTGTGTTGTGCTGCCTGGGACCTACTATCTCTATCCTGGCTATCCTGAATGTAAACGTGGTGTAAAGTATTGTTGGGTGGTGTGGATATCTGTGTAGAAGAATACAGACACCTGATCAGACAAAAAATCTTTATTAAACATCATCAAACTAAATCAACCATGTTTCATCTGAACCCAGATGGCATCATCTGTGCAGTTGGAAATGCGGATTGTCCTTCTCGGTTCCCTTCATCAATTTTGAAGGAAGCAGACATTGGATTACCTAGGGGATAAACAGACAAGTTAAACTGTCGAACTGCATGTTAACAATTTTACCGCTTTTATGTAATACATTTTCTATGTTGAACCTTTTGCTGGAATTTCTAATGGAATATGTTGGAGGCCTGTTGGAGGCCTGTGTTGATTTGTGCTTGTAAAATTTAAAAGTTCTGAATAAAGAAGTTGTTGCTGGGGAGGGAGGACCTTCGTGGCAACCTGGGCTACCACAACCAGGCCGACAACCCACTGTCTCGTCATAGGTGATGCTAATAAAAAACGCACCCAAGTATTTGCCTTTCAGGGGGTACTGTGTGGCAGTGCATGGGTATCTGGAGGGTGCTGTGTGGCAGTGCATGGGTATCTGGAGTGTCATTCACACAAACTTCTTGTGGTGGCTTTTCTCCTAGGAGGTGTGGTGTAACTGTCTTGGCACCAGGGCAGTCCATGTTTGCTTGGATGGGGTTGGGGAACTAGAGATGGCGAGTTCTTAAAGGAGAACTAGTGGCCGAGGTGAAGCCCTGACCAATGTACAGATTGGGGCTCACTTCATCTATCTTGTCCCCCCCGCAGGCACTATATTAAGTGGATAATCTTTGCAAGTAATCACTGCAAATTGGTAAATTCTCCGGTGCATCTGGCTCATTAGTTTAGGAGCTTGTGAACATCTCGCACTCTCTCTCATGAACTGATGACGCTACCTTGCCCTTTCCTCAAGTGCCCTTATGCTTCGACATTGAAGTTTTGTTTCCTTTTATTATAAATACCATGGTGTGTCTAGGCCACTATTATGCTGCCAGTTGAGAAAGGAGCAAGGCATTGTCATCAACTTGCAGTTTTAATAAGGAAAGGAGTGTGTCTTGTTCAGTAGCACTATAATTAACATTCCGGGTGCTCCAGTGGCTGTACCAATTGGTATTAGTGATCATGCGCAAAGATGAATTTACCTATACTAACTGCTGGAGGGATAGGAGAGACAAAGCCCCAATCTGAACAGCTGTCACGGTTTCACCACTGCCGGCAGAACTCCTTTCTTGAGTTTGAGCTCTGACATGAAAACTAAGAGGCTCCATTTTCACGAAGATAGCCAGAAAGTTACCAATTTGCTATTTTTGATATTCTGGATTGGTTTATTCTTTGGCATAGATTGTGTTTGTGTATCTCTCCATTAGCATCCTCATTAATCACTTGATTTTTTTAAGTTGGATGCACTTTGTTTACAAATAAACCAATTCAGGCATCTATATTGGATAGGGACTGAACCTTGGCATATGGTGGTTTGGCTTACTTCACATCTGAGCTTGGACAGCTTTGCACATGGCATTAGACTGCAGTGCTGCACATGCTGCCATCACACAGGATGGGTGGAGGCTGTACTGCTACACATGCTGCCGTAACACGGGACGGGTGGTGGCTACAGTGCTGCCACTGTTGCTATCACACGGGACAGGTGGGGGCTGCAGTGCTGCACATGCTGCCATCACATGGGATGGGTGGGTGCTACAGTGCTGCCACTGTTGCCATCACACAAGACAGGTGGGGGCTGCAATGCTGCGCATGCTGCCATCACACGGGATGGGTGGGAGCTGCACTGCTGCCACTGTTGCCATCACACGGGGCCGGTGGGGGCTTTAGTGCTGCATGTGCTGCCATCACACAGAATGGGTGGGGGCTACAGTGCTGCACATGCTGCCATCATATGGGATGGGTGGGTGCTGCAGTGCTGCACATGCTGCCGTCACCAGATAGGTGGGTGCTGCAATGCTGCACATGCTGCCGTCACACAGAGTGGGTGGGGGCTGCAGTGCTGCACATGCTGCCATCACATGGGATGGGTGGGTGCTACAGTGCTGCCACTGTTGCCATCACACAAGACAGGTGGGGGCTGCAATGCTGCGCATGCTGCCATCACACGGGATGGGTGGGAGCTGCACTGCTGCCACTGTTGCCATCACACGGGGCCGGTGGGGGCTTTAGTGCTGCATGTGCTGCCATCACACAGAATGGGTGGGGGCTACAGTGCTGCACATGCTGCCATCATATGGGATGGGTGGGTGCTGCAGTGCTGCACATGCTGCCGTCACCAGATAGGTGGGTGCTGCAATGCTGCACATGCTGCCGTCACACAGAGTGGGTGGGGGCTGCAGTGCTGCCACTGTTGCCGTCACATGGGATGGGTGGAGGCTGTAGTGCTGCACATGCTGCCATCACACGGGATGGGTGGGGCTGCAGTACTGCACATGCTGCTGTCACACGGGATGGGTGGGGGCTACAGTGCTGCTGTCAAACATTGATTGAGGAAAGACCACGGTTTCCATTTTACCTGGAGATGGAAGTTGAAGTCACTTCTCGGTGCTTTCAAGGCTGTGCTCTGCTACAGACTGTACTGCTGTTCAGCTCACACCCAACCCTGGTCTGTGACTGATGTGGATGCCTAAACTCCAGACTGCTAACAGCAACATGCCCTGTGATTGTGTCACTGCTGCTCTGCTGAAAAAGTAAGTTTTTTTTGGATGTCTTATCGTTCACTTTTTTGGTCAAGTCTGTCTGATTTAGTTTCTTGGTCGGGTATGGGGGCAACAGTAGCTATTCAAGATAGAGTTTATTTTCAGGTGGTTAGTGACTGAATGGTTTGGAGTGTTGGTGGCAAGTCGGGCTGCCATGTAACTGCTCCACCATCAACCACAATTAAAATAATTGAAAATTACTTGCAGAGATACTGACACTAACCCTGGCTGGAAACTTTTTCAGTGATGGCCCTTGTGGCAGTCACTGAGTACCCCGACCCAGTCAGTGAGGAGTTGCCCATGATGAGTGACTTGAATGAATGGAGGGTGTCTGCATCAACATCCTCTGTGGAAGTGGGTTTTGTTAATACAACCCACCATGTTGACCCAGAGCCCTTGTCCCCAAATGCAGACACTTGGAGATCTACTGCTTTAAGTTTTATACACCCTGGGTGGTTTGGCACAAAGGTGTGTTTCTTGTGGGTGGTGGTAATTAGGGACTGGGGAGTGTGGGTGGCAAGCTGGACCATCGCAATAAGTCCCTACCTATATGGCCTCTTGCTTATGTACTTGGCTTTCAGGATAGGTGGCTGCAACCATGACTATTGGTAACACCTTAGTCCTGGTGGCTCACAGCCAAACTTTCAGGTTCTGTCTCCTGGCAGAGGAGGCAGATGGCATGTCTAATTAAGTTGCATTTACTTGTGCATGTGGGGATGAGGGGTGTGTGAGTTTGTGTGTGTGTGTCTTTAGATAATAATTGTGTTTTGCTTTTTTCTGATTTTAGGCTTCAACATTCCTGCTTAGTGTGAATTTCAGCTGAAAATAATAATCATCTCTAAAAGTTATGCCATGGTCTTCATGTTCAAGTGTTTTATGAAGTCTTGGTTTGTTTGAACTCGATAAGCCTGAGCCAGGGAGACCAACAAGGTCTTAGTGCAATGCGGGCAGCAAGCCTGGGATCCTGTATGTCATCAGAATTTCTCATCAGTTGTGACCGAGGCTATATTAGGATGTCAATATTTTACTTTTGCATTATATAGTCAAGCATGTGACAGCTTCTGAGGTCAGCTTGATTTCTGTAGCTGCTCCTATCAACTGTCATCCATGGATTGAGCATGGATTAGCAGTGAGATTCTGATTCTGGTATTGCTTTTTGTATGGACTGTGAGCTGTTGAGGTCAGTGTGTTTTCTGTAGCTATTCCTCCAGACTCTCATCCACGGGCAGAAATTATCTGTGATATTTTTATCCTTAATGTAGTAGTTCTGAAGCTTTAATAAGTAGTTCTAAAGCCTGTTTTAATATATCTCCAACTTGTGTTCCACTTTTTAGTGCTTTGGAGTTATCTGTACTACCTATCGTGATGGCAACACCAAGCAAAATGGCAAAACTTTCCAGTGCCACTGCTAAGGACTATGCATTGCAGTTCAAGTTGGAAGGCCTGTATGAGGATGGAGGGAAAATGTTTTGCCACTTTTGTGATCACCTCATTGACTATGTGAGGAAGGATACAGTGGTGGATCACTGCAGAAGTAAAAAACATATGAAGAATGCAAGCCAAAAGAATAGCAACAGACAGGTGACACTTCACACCAGCTTTACTGCCACAACTTCTGCAGCTGCAGCATGGAAGAATACAGTATTGGGTGTATTGAGGGCTTGGTGTGGTGCAAATATACCCATTGAAAAAAGACTGGATGGGGGACAACGTTAAAGGAATTTGTGCTCTCCCAAAGGTATCCACCTTAAGGCAGAACTACTTGCCCAAATTAAGAAAGCAAATGGAGGGCTGAATCTCACAGCTTGTGAAAGGGAAGACATTCTCTGTAATGTGCGATGAGATGACAGATGTAGAAGCCCGCTGTATACTGAACATAATTTTTGTCATGCAGGGCAGAAAATCTATCATTGCAGACACAACAGAGTTGACAGCAGAGAACCACACCACTGTCACACAAAGTGTTATAAAGACATTGCAGAAATATGATGTGGAGATGGACCAAGTAGTCGCCTTCATCAGTGGCAATGCACAGTACATGATGAAGTGCTTCAAAGAGGTTTTATATGGCCTTATTGGTGCCCATGTGATCCATGTTGGTTGCTGGGTACATGTGTTAACCTTGGTAGGAGACACATGGATTGAACATTTTGAACTGGTCAATAAACTTGTGGTACTTATGAAATACTCATTCCAGCAGTCTCCCAAACACAAGAGAGACTACTTGGCATTCCTGGAAGGGCAAGATGTAGAAAAGAAAATATTGCCTCCTGTTCCTGTCTTAACCCATTGGAACACTTGGTTTGAAACCGTTAAGTACCATTCACTTTATCTTCAGCACTTAAGAGACTTCTTCTAGGAGGAAGCAAGTGATTGCAACTCCATGAATTCTTTGAGCAAACTTTTCCAAGACTGGTTTACAGAGCTGCAGATTCACACAACCTTCTTTGCTGAAAACTGCAATGATCTCATCATCTCAATAGAGCTTCTACAAAGGAAAGACAAACCCTTGGTTGTTTCTATATTCGTTGCACTACATGGAATAAAATAGAGGTTTGAGATGAGCGTATCAAAAATGGAAGCATTTGGAGAAAGGACAGATGGATACTTAGCTACTCTTAGGCCACAGGTTAAACAGGAGCAGATTGCAATTTTCCAAAAGGCATTTGGAGTAGCCCTTAACAAAATGGCAAAACACATGGAAACAAACACAGGCATAGAGTTCTTGAAAGCCTGCCATATTTTGAACCCCCTACAACCTTTCTAAATTGAGTAGGGACTTCACACACTACTCCAGTGACATCAGTTAATTGAACTGCACAGCCAAACTACACTGCAAAATGACTGGGAGATGTATGTTGGCAGGACATAGGAGAGCTTCCAGACCTAATGGACTTTAATGTTGTCCAGTACTGGATTTCAGTGCAGCCACAATTACCAGTACTAGCCAAAGCTGCTCTACAAGCCATTTGGATTCCTGGGTCTACTGTCGATATGGAGAGATCCTTCTCGGTCTATGGACAGATCCACGCAGCGCAAATCCGTAACCTGCTAGAAGATAATATGAGATTGCTATCCCAGCTTATGTACAATAAGTCAAAGGATTAGATTGGTAAACATTTTCTGAAGAAGTTTTGCACGTTTCATTTAGTTATAGGGTTTAAACATGTTCAATAACTTTGTTAGCTTGTTTTCCATATTCCTTGCCATGTCATGTCATGTGTGTGTATACATATATTTATGTTTTGTTTTAGTACATGTGTTTTTCACTTTATATATTTAGTCATACTGTATTGCACATTTTAGTTTAGGTTTTGTTTATGCACAGTTTTCCACAGTTCCTGTACCTTTGCACATTTGACACTTCAAGTATTTGTATTTAGGTTTTAGTTCACTTGTGTTTCAATATATATTCACTTTTCTACATTATGCACATTTTCAATTAGAATTTGTTTTTGTTCACATTTTTCAACTGTTGTACTTGTATATTGTTTTGGATTTGCAATATTTGCACTCTTTATAAACTACTTTTCTTGAAATGCTGTACTTGCTTTTATTATTGACTTCATTAACATTTCTTGGGATGAGAACTTACAAGAAAGGTCATGTGGGTGGGAACTTAGTCTGCATTGTGTGGTGACTGGTGGCAGTCTCTAATGCTAGTTCCTTTTAATTTATCCAAGTGTACTGCAATCTAATATTCTGTATTGTCACTTCTGAGAGATATGGGCTGCAGAGCTCTACCACCATGTTACTAAGAACACAAAGGAAGTATAGAGGTCACAGTGTTGCTGCCATTGCACAGGAGAGAGGAGAGCCACAGTGCTGCTGCTGCCATCACACGGGAGGGATGGGGGCTGCAGGGCTGCTGCAGTCATCACACACCAGAAGTATGGGGCATGCAGTGCTGCTGTCAATCGCACCAGAGAGAGGGGTCCACAGTACTTCTGTCCCCAGTACATCAGAAGGATAAGGGACATTAGTGGTCCTGTCATTATACGGGAGGGATAAGGGGTGTAGTGCGCCTGCTGCCTTCACACATTATAGCTTCTAAAATAACTTGATAGCTACAAGTGCAGATATGCAACAGCAGATGTAGAAATATGAAAATGCATGCTAACAGAGTGAAAAAATGGTTAAATATAGGTTACAAAAACGATTTTGGACTTGCAGACACCGGTGACAATACCGGTTTTGTCAATCTGCAAAATGAAATTTGCCTTTTCTCAATCATGGTAAACCACTGTCTCTGATGATAGATATGCCATTGGCAGAGTAAAGGCCTGTGGCACATTCATAAGGTAGAAAAAATGGGCAAACTGGATGGGCCTTGTGGTCCTTATCTGCTGTCAACTTCTATGTTTCTATGTAACATGTTCTCATCCAACAATGGAGAAAATTTATCCCAGTAATACTGGTCACCAGTGTACATTCTAGGAATGGCACTTCTAACCCACAACAGACAACTTGAAGAAATCCCATCCCAAATGAGGACAACTTTTTGAGAAAGAATGTGTTAATTTCATGGCATTTTTCAGCTAAAAAGATTCTCTTTGACAGCAGACATGAGGGATTTAAAAAACTGTCTACTGTGTGAAACAACTGAGCTGATTGGTTGTTTCCCTCAGCAGGAACTCTGTCATTTTCAGGGTGACTGCTGGCTGATACTCACTACAGCAAGTTATTGGTGCCACATTTCCCTCAAGTGAGCGGGATCTCCGCCAATAGTGCTCCAACCTCTGTACATTTGGCTTCAACTGCCTCAGCCTCTTATGGCACCAGGGACAGTTGCAGCAGGATTTCAAGGGATGAATAAGGTAAGATAGCAATGAGTTGGAATGGACATAAGATCTGTGTTACAACCCTCAATAGCCTCCCTGACTAATAGCGCATGCTATCTTCATGCTTGATAGGTCTAATACTGTCAAGAGTTTTGAGGCTCCAGATTATATCAGGCAATATTGGATCATCTCCTTGGTGGGGAGAAATGAATAGGATACTCTGCAGAGGAATGTCATAGCATTACTATTTGACCAAACTATCAGTTGAACATTGACTTTGCCTATATCAAGATCTGATAAGATAATCAGACTTAGGTGTAGCTGTGCTGGAGAGCACCAGTGGCAACTGCCTTTGCTAGGCTAAATGAATTCATCAGGCAGTGCTGACCAAACAGTGAGTCTTCACCACTGACCCTGGCACTAAAGTCACCAAGAACAAGCAGTCTTGAAGACTCCAACATCATTTTGGCAGTGAAGTCTGCAAATTCTTGTAGAAACTTGCTCCTGTGTCCTGGAGTTCAGTATATGAGAACAATTCTGCAACTCACACCTGCACCACCCCTGACAACCACTCATTCAATGGACCTAGTCATTCCTGTGTGGTATGTTGGAAGTCCCTTGGTGGTTTTAAAACAGATGGCCTTCCACCCCCTTTGCACTCCCACTTAGAGCAATGCATATCTGAGTACTCAGCCAGGATGAATTCCTCCAAGACCTGCCTGGCTTCACCCCCCAGTCAAGTCTCCATGTTACAAACAAGGTCAGCTGAGCAGTCCACCATGAAACTTTCTAGCACCACGGTTTTATTACTTAGTGACATTGTGTTGCTCAGACTGACCCAATGGGGAGGAGTAGTGCCAGTCTGTCTCATTACCTCCTGCTTTGCAGTACACAGTGGAGCTCTGGGTGAGAGAATCAAATAGGGTTAGTCCCTCTCCCAATTCTAATGTCTTTCAAGGCATCTCTGTAACCACACAACCCCTCTCCTACTAATCTCAATGTACCCACTGACCCTTCCCTTGGTTCCTGCCATGCCCATCAGGGCCCCAGACTGTCATGGAGGCTTACAAATGACATAGGCAGAAGAAAAGGGGATGTTTTAAAGGTGTGTAGCTGAAGGTGGTCCAGGGAGTAGACATGCCTGCAAGGTACCTCATAAAGAACATGCCACATGAGGGAGCCTACACCAATCCTCTCACCTGAAATAATCCTACAAGCAATGATCCCAAGTAAAATACCTCCCAGTAAAACCCTTCACCCACTCAGCATACACACCTTAATTAATTCAACAATACAATAACAGTCTTACCAGTCACACTCCTGAGTCATGACAAACAATATGTGAACATAAAACCAAAAACAACAAAAAAATGATAAAAGGGGGTGGGTCTTACATGATCCATATCCAATAAGAATTGTGAAATAAAACAATAAACTAAATGTTTAGTCAGATGAACAATACTACACTACATCTGCTGCCACCTGGTGATGCATTATTTTCTTCATCTGGAGATCCTCACAACATATAATCCCAGGGTCCAACAAGATCATACAGTCCCTTTTATTGTGTAATAAGAAGCTCTGATAGGGGAGGCAATGCCAGAATGAGCACAGTTGGTAAGCTCTCAGTGAATCTGCCAGTTATGCCATACTTTCAGTATTTTGACAAAAAAACCCTTGGACACTCTCTCACAGCAGTACAGTTTAAGAAGGCGACACCAGCTGTCATGCCAGGCTGCAGAATCATGGGGGCAAACTCAACTCTTTCACTGCTGAGAAGGTCTGTGCAATGATTCTAAACTAAAAAAGTTCACAGTTTGAAATGAGGTGTCAATTCACATAGTATTTCACTATGTGAAGTGTGAAATTTGGGAAACTGCATAGAAAATGTTGCACCTTGTGTCAAAACTTGTGTCACAAATGCCAAACTCAGTCTCGCATACAGAGCCAAAACCTGCCTCACCCCAGCTGCTCGAGTGGCTCTAGCCAGGGGTGTCCTCCTCCCCTCCCTGTGCTACGGTTTAGTGACCTTTGCCCCCGTACCAAAGACCATCCTTCTGAAATGGGACACGGCCTACAACAGCATCTGCCGATTCGCACTATCCACCCCCCCTTACACACGGCTGCGACCTCTACGCTCATCTCGAGCGGCTCCCCCCTGAGAAGCACTGTATCTTTGTAGTAGGCAATTTCATCGACAACATCATCAGATCAGCCACCCCTGCTGCACTCACTCTCCCCCTCACCCCTTACCCCTCTACCTACCATCTCAGATCCAAGGCTGCACTCAACCGGCCAGTCCCCAGGACACGCACCCACGCGGGGGATTGGGCCTTCACTCACTATGCCCCAAAACTGTGGAACTCATTCCCATCCCTAGCACGGTCCTTCCCCTCCCATACTGGATTTAAGACCTCCCTTTGGAACTTCCTGAAGGCCCCCTCCGCTTGCCCCTGCACCTCGTAGCCTTGCCCACTCTATGCTGACGTAGGCTGCGCCTCGTAGCCTCGACCATCCCATGCTGACATAGGGGGCCTCTACATCTCCAGGCGCACTGCACTTACCCCTCTGGTAGTCTGGGCACCCCCCTGTCAAAGTGGATTTCTCTTTCTGGCATAGTCTGCTCTCCCTTAGCAGGCAAACTTGATCCTCCCACTATCTCTGTAGGCCCTAGCTCTTATCTCTCCCGGGTCATTCTGTAACCTCCCCGGGTGCATGTGTTGTTTTTTACTGAATGTCCTGTTCTTTACTGAATGTTCCCACACTATGCTTCTGTCATCTCACTGTATTCAATAGTTGTATTAGTCACTCACTGTATGTAAAGCTTGTATTAATCCATAACTGTATCAGTCACTCACTGTATGTAAAAGTTGTATTAATCACTGTTCATGTAAAAACTCAAGTCTGTAACTCTCCCGGGTCACATCTGAAAATAGGCACTTGGATGTCTAGTGTGACTTACCCGGTAAACAAAAGCAAATAAATAAATAAATAAATAAATAAATAAAACTGCAATTGTGTGCCCCAAAATCCATCAATTCATGACTAACATTTTTGCAATTGCAACAAATTGTGAAGAGGTAACTGAGTGAAAACTTTGCAAAAGTGTGTAGTGAGCAAATTATAAGCTGGTTAGAACATTGTACTTAAAGAATAACAGTTAATGCTGTTTTATCCAAGGAATGTCTGGTTAACAGTGGTGTTCCTCAGGGTTCAAGTTATGGGGCCCACGTTGTTCGACATATTCATCAGTGACATGCATTTCAACCTTACCAACAGTTTGATTAAATCTGCTGATGATACCAAAATCTGTGGAGAGGTGACACCCTAATCAAACACTTGGCCTTAGTAAATGATCTTAGCAAAATTGATATGTGGGCCAAGAACAACGGTATGTTCTTTAAAATTGATAACTGCGCTGTATTACACTTTGGCAATAATAACTCACAGTATCACTATATACTTAGTAACAGCATTATATAAAAATCAATACCAGAGCAAGACCTAGGAATCATTAACCTCTATAGACCACTGTAAATTAATCACAAGGAAATCTAGATCATTAATAAAATTAAATGCTCCTTTACTTGTAAAAATCATCACCTTATAACTCAAGTTTATAAAAAGTATGTAAGACCAATTCTTGACTATGGTTCACCCTTATGGTCTCCTTACCTAAAAAGGACATTAAATTAATTGAAAGCATCCAAAAATTGGTGACTAAATGAATTCCAACTATAAAACATATATCCTATAATAAGAAACTTCAAGTTACTGGACTCCATCTTTTGGAAGCCAGAAGACAACGTGGTAATTTATTACTGCTATATAAAATTCTTCAATCAAATAATCAAATGTCATTATTTAATCTACAATTAGGGACCAACAGAGAGAACTTGAGATTGCACGATAGAAAGTTATTGATTTCTAGAGTAAAAATACTCAAAGGAGAGAAGTTTTATACAAGTCATACTGCCAAAATTTGGAACTGCCTGCCACTAAAAATTGTTGAACAAGCAAGCTTACAGTAGATTGCTTTAAGCATTTGTTAGACTCAACATATTACAGAAATTACTAGATGGTCTAATTTCCCACATGAGTGGGGGACAATCTCGTTGGGCAACATTGCCCCCTTTCATCCTAGTTACCTAAGAACCTAAAAATTCACCATGGCTTCATCCACAAAGTTTAAGCTTAGTATGGGCCTACTGCTGAACCATCCAAGCAGTAGATAATGCAATGGCAGCCAGTGAACTAATGACTTACCAATTACTGGAGGAGTCTGCGAGCAATGCCATCTTACAAGTGCAGCCTGAAAGCCTGATCAAACAGATCTGCTCCCCAGGTACTCATCAACACAAAACACAGACAAGCTCCATGTGCAGAAGCAGGAAACTACAGACCTGTTAGTTTGACCTCAGTGGTAGGGAAAATGATGGAATCACTTCTGAAAGAAAGAATTGTTGAGTGCCTAGAGGCCAGCAGGGCACAGGACCCAAAGCAGCATGGATTCACAGCAGGAAGGTCATGTCAGATGAATCTAATTGATTTCTTTGACTCAGTGACCAAAGTAATAGACCAGGGAGGGGCTGTGGATATGGCCTACCTAGACTTTAGCAAGGCATTTGACACAGTCCTGCACAAAAGATTAATAATCAAGTTAGCCTGCCTGTGAGTGGGTCCCAGGCTTGTAGCCTGGATAGAAACCTGGCTGCACAACAGGACACAGAAGGTAATAGTGAATGGAACTCATTCTGAAGAAAGGGGGGTTACTAGTGGAGCACCTTAGGGCTCAGTACTGGATCCAGTCCTCTTAACATCTTTATAGGTGACATTGCAGAGGGTCTGGAAGGAAAGGTATGCCTCTTTGCAGACGACACAAAGATCTGCAACAGAGTTGATACACAAGGGGGGATAGAAAGGATGGGAAGGGACTTGGCAAAGTTGGAGGAATGGTCAGACGTATGGCAACTTAGATTCAATACAAAGAAGTGCAAGGTAATGCACCTGGGAAACAAAAACCCAGGAGAAGAGTACACAATGGCAGGGGAGTTACTAACAACAAAAATAATGGAAAGGGCCCTGGGGGTAGTCATTTCAGATGACCTAAAGGTGGGTAAGCAATGTGAAAAGTCAGTAAGGAGAGCCAGGGGGATACTGAGATGCATCGGTAGGGGCATCACAAGTATAAAAAGGGAAGTGGTTATCCCTCTATACAGACAGTTTGTGAGACCCCATCTGGAGTACTGCATGCATTTTTGGAGACCCCATCTACCCAAGGACTTAGACAGGATGGAAGCAGTCCAGAGGAGGGCAACCAAAATGGTGCAGGATCTGCATCAGAAACCATATGAAGAGAGACTGAGAGAGCTTAACATGTATACCCTTGATGGAAGGAGGGACGGGGGGACATGATAGAAACTTTCAAGTACCTCAAGGGAATCAACAAAGTCCAGGAGGGTAGTATCTTTCAGAAAAAGAGAAGTTCAAGAAAAAAGGTCACAATTTAAAGATAGAGGGGGGGATGACTCAGGGGTAATGTGAGGAAGTTATTGTTCACGGAGAGAGTGGTGAACGTATGGAACAGCCTTCCTGGGCACGTTGTGGGGTCTAAAACAGTGGGGGAATTCAAACATGCATGGGACAGACATAAGGCAATTATAGTGGGGGGTTGCAGGAAGTAGGCTGTTGGTTAACTAGAATCTGCAGCTTACCCAATTGGTAGGGAAATGGGCAGACTGGGTGGGCCAAGTGGTCCTTATCTGCCATCAAAGTCTGTTTCTATGTTTCTACAGTACCATATAAACCCTATAGTTTCACCAGGGACAGCATCATTTAACAACCGTTGCCTCTAGGTCAGCTCTGCCTCTGAGTAGCACTTTACTGTAGCACTTGTTCTTTCTCACAGTTAAGTCTCTTGTTTTATATGTTAGCTGTTCTAACTCCACACTGCCAAAGATCACAACTCTAGTGAAATTCTGACAAAGAAAACTGAGGGGATCTTGTCTAGATTCCAACTCACATTTTTTTTGTTTATCATGCAGTAGACCTTTCCACAATGCCACAAGGATGGCAACATATAGGATAGTGCATGGGGAACGGTTGACAACAGGGCTATTCTTCCATCGAAGATTGTGACAACGGCTTACCCCAGAGCGCAGCTCGAGAGGTAAGCTGCTGTCATAGTGCCAAAGAGGTGGAAGAAGCCCTTAGTTGTCAACCGCTCCCCATGCACTTTTCTTTATAGTGTATGGTGGAACGGTGTTCTCTGACAAAAAAAACAATCACTACTTTGTATTGCTGCTTACAAAAATGTTTACTTGGTTACTGGAACAACTTAAATTTACATTCTTTGCATTTTCAAGCTTGAAATGTTTAGATTAACATTTAAACTTTTGAAAACTCACATACAGCAGCACCCGGAACAGCACAGCAATTCACAGAAAGTAGCTTTGAAAGTACCGCCACCGACATTGCTGCTAACGCTATCTGTACTGTGAAATGAATGAACCTAACTGTCAAATTGTGCTCGAGGACATGGTTTGTGACGTGCACAGTGCAGTGAGACTAATAGTTCTGCTGCTCTGTGATCGTCACTACTGTGTGACTACAAGGTTTGGAAAACGATCGATTTCGGTGGAGAACGACGTTCCACCATACACTATAGTGAAGTTTAGCTCTTTATCATTAGAGGTTAAAGCCCTTCCTGGGAGTCAGCCCTATCCATAAAGTCAGTCTCCAAAAGCATCACTGCCTTGGAGGCAACTTTCATTGAAAGAATCTGATCCTTGCAGTTGTTTCACACCATTGATCAAGTAGAGAACAAAGTCCAGCAGAAATTATAACCAGGTGGAAATGCTTACCATATCCGTAGGTTCCCCAGTGCAGTGCAGAAGACACGTTTTACAAGCATAAGTATGTAATGACATTCACAGGAGCAGGATTTACAGTGCACCAGACCTCACCGCCCTCCCTCCTTCCACAACAACTGAACAGCGGCAGCCCGCACCCTTACAGGAGGCTTTACAGGACACCGGACCTTGCCACCCTCCCTCCCGCCACAACAACTGAGCAGTCACAGCCTGCACCCTTACAACAGGTATTTCAGCTTCCCTCAGTGTCAGCAGAACTGTGCTGATTGACTAATTTAAATGTACATTCTGTGTGATTATCCCTGTTTCATGTGTTGAGTCTTGGCATCTTAAGGGGGATCTTTATCCTGTACTGTGCTTCCTGTGCTCCCTCACAGCCTTAAGGGAGTATTGTATTGTGCTAGGCAGCCATGTATTTTACCTACATTTATTGTTACTTTGGTAGCTCCATTGTTGAACAAGTGTTGCATATGTGCTGGGATTCAATCCGATTTGAGTGTTCACATGGCTGAATGGCCATTTCAGTTCTGTTCTTTGACTCTTCTGCACTCTTACGCCCACCCCCTCCCCGACTCCAACCTTTCCCTTGACTGCCAGCTCATATCTTGTCCTTTGCCTTGCAGGCTTTACAGGGCACTGGACCTTGCCGCCTTCCCTCCCTACAGAACAACCAAGCAGCAGCAGCCTGCACCCTCACATCGGGTACTTCAGCTTCCTCCATGTTGGTAGAGCCATGCTTTGTGCAGTACTGCATAGGCTCTGCCCACCCAACCACCCAAAGCAAACCAAGCTCCCACCCAGGGGTGGTGCTGCCTTTAAAGGCATGACCACAAAAACTCAGTCAACTTTCCCCTCCCCCTCAAAGTAAGAGTCAACCTGTCCTCCCTCCCACCTTCCCACTTGCAGTACTTTCCCTGCGTGTTTTATTTACATGTTGCCTACCCATGCAGCTCCTTTCCCACCTGCTTCAGGTTTGTGGTTACAACAGGAGGTGGTGGGGCTCATACCCAGGTCTGCATCCCCCTGTCACCCCATAGCCTGGTGCCCCATCCATTAGGCCATCCCACCAACAAATATTCAGGCTGAGATATCTTTTATATCTACTACAGCCTCGCCCTCTTGTTCAAGCTATACTGCCAGCTAGTGTATGTACACTGTACAGTCATATCCTACCCTGCTCAAGATACCTCTTCCAGCTTCCCCTACTCACCATGACACTTTACTGCATTTAGCTTCTAGGCTAGGCAAGGCAAGGCAAGGCAAATTTTATTTTTCAGGCACCCAATCCCAGAGGCTCTGGGTGCCATACAATAAATACATCAGAAATTATTAAAAATACTATAAATAAAATAACAGCATTCCAGTTCAATACTTAAAATCAGAACATTAAAATGGGGGTCTAATTTACCAGCAGAATTCTAATGTTCCATTATAAAAATATCTCAGAGAAATTATTTACAAAAGTGTCTGGGAATGCCTGGCTGAATAAAAGGGTCTTGAGGTGGGCTATGAATGCCTCAACTTGTGACCATGCCATCCCACCCTCACTCATTACATCTCTCCCTCATCCTCCCCAAATTGCCACCCCATCCTGAATTAAGCATCACGTCTTGTCCTCCCTCCTCTTCCTCAAATGCTCTACTTTGCTCCTCCACTGATCCCCATTAACCTTGGCCCCCTTCTCCCTCTATTTTACCACTTCATACCCCCTGATAGCCCTAACCAGTCTCTACCTATGTCTGCAGCCCCCCCACTACCACTTCCTGCAGCTGACCCCAATCGCAATCCAAGAAATGTCTCCTCATATCTACCCAATACTGGGTGGCCCTTCTGCTACTTCTCACGGGTAAAATTGAACCCAACCCTGGATCTGTCTCCGCCCACTTCCCTTTCAACTGCCCTGAGGACTGAAAATTGTTCACATAAACATTAGGAACCTTTTACCCAAAATTTACCAATTCCAACCACTAGTCCTTTCTCTACAACCAGACATTCTAATTCTATCTGAATCTTGGCTAAGCCCCAAAATTCCTAATGAAAGTGTCTTGATCCCTGGCTTCACCCTCATTTGCCAGGATCACACCAGGACAGAAGGCAGGGTAGCCATGTACCTCTAAGCCTCCATACAGTTTTCCACTGTCTTGGCTTTCTCAACCCCTTCCATGTATGAACAGCTATTAGTAAAGATATCTCCCCCTCCTCCCTCCCGCTATTTATAGTAGGGGTATACTGCTGTCCCAGGCTACCTCCCTCTACCATCACAGACCTAATAGTATCCCTGGCATCCCATGCTACCACTGGTGAACTACTGATCCTAGGTGAAATAAATTTGAATTGGCTATCCACTCCACAATCACCCACTTGCTCTGAAATCACAGCCCTAAATTTAACCCAACTTATCACTGAACTCACATGCCTAAACCATAAAACCCTCAATCATTCCCTCATTGATTGGGTACTGGCATCTCACCCTCATCAGATTGTTAATGCAGGCATTCTGTCTGATGCACTAAGTGACCATCATTTCACCTACTAAGTACAGAAACTTTGGAACTCTCGAGCACCACTCAAGTTCCTTCAACTCCATTCATTTAAATTGCTTAACCTCTCCCCCCTACTCGATGAACTATCCAGCTCAGACTGGGCCCCCACAAATACTGCCACCTCCACTGATGCTGCTCTCAACTATTTCAAAACAACCTTCCTAAACATTTGGAATCATCATGCTCCAAGCAGGCACACTAGGGTCCATGGGTCCCACCTTCCGTGGATCACCTCGGAACTCCTAGATTGTCTGAGGACAATGGACAGAGTGTGGTTAGATCACAAACACTTACCCTCCACTTCAACCTATCAAAGATACCCACATCTCCATAACCTCTGCACTAGGCTGGTCAGGCAAGCCAAAGTGGAGTACTTCTCAAGCACCTTCTATAGTAACATAGACCACCCATCCAAATTCTGGAAGGTAGTCAATGCACTGTTCTCCCCTTCAAATAGTCTACCTGTTCCAGTCCTCAGGGTAGGTGACTACAAACTGTCAGACCACCCCTCAACAGCCTCTAAGTTTAATAACTTTTTTACCTCCTGTGTTTCCACCCTTGTCTCCACTCTACCTACTACTTTCCCTTCCCCCCTGCATTACCAGACCCACCCTTCTGCCTCTCCCCAATAACTCTATCTACAGCATTAAAGGCACTCCTTGCTCTGAACCCATCCAAAGGCAAAAGCCCAGATGGCCTTGATGCTAAATTACTGTATCTATCTGCCCCTACCATTACATACCCTATTGCTGCTCTGTTGAACCTCTCCTTTGAAATAACCTATGTCACAGTGGTTTGGAAACATGCTACGGTCATCCCTCTCCACAAAGGTAGTGACACATCTGCTACTGGCAACTATCACCCCATCTTCCTCTTTCCCATCCTTGCCAAACTTCAAGAGCATATTGCACTCTCCCAACTCACTCCTCATCTTGACTCCTCTTCCTTTTTCACCCCATTCCAGTCTGGCTTCCATAAGCGCCACTCTATCTCCACCTCTCTCCTCTGGCTCACCGACTCCATCCTCATAGGTATGGAACAGGGGCTTATCACCTCCACTATCTTTGTCGACCTTGCCAATGCATTCAACACTGTATCCAACTCCTTCCAACAGGACAAACTCTCAGCCATTGGGATGTCCCCTATTGCCACTGCTTGGTTCAAATCCTACCTAGTGGGCAGATCACAATCAATGAGAATCGGGGACTCGCTTTTCTCCCCACTTCCTATCCAAACTGGGGTCCCACAAAGCTCTGTCCATAGCCTGATTCTCTTCTCCATTTTTCTAAATGACCTCCCCTCAGTCTGTTCATCTGCATCCATCCCCATGCATGTGGATGACACCATTCTACATGTCTATTCTCCCCCATGGTGGAGTCCACCTTACAGCAGGACATTGACAAAGTCCAGCAGTAGTTACTGTCCAACCAACTTTTTTTAAATGCCAAGAAGACAGTCTCCATGGCCTTGGTCACATGGCAGAGAATCTTGAGGATCCCTTCCCCACTTTACTTCTACACACTTGACGGATCAAAGTTAGAAGAAACCACCTCCTTCAAGTACCTAGGGGTCTGGCTTGATCCACACCTTTACTTCTCTAGACATGTTGATGCTATTCACAAAAAACTACTACCTAAACTAGGTGCTCTCCACCAGAATCATGAATGCATCCCCCTGCTGGCCAGTAGAGAAATTCTACTGAAAATGATCGTTCCAACTTTCCCCAAAAAAGACACTAACCAGACTAGACACACTCTTCCACCCCTTTTGTCACTTTGCCCTCAACTGCCCACCCTGCACTCACCACTGCTCACTCTACCAATCCTTTGCTCTCCCCTCCCTCATGGACTTTCACTCGCTTCACTGCATCACCTTCACTGGTAAGTTCAGGTTCAGTGCACTACTCTCCTACCTTTTGTTTTCATTCTCACCCCCCACCTGCACTCTCAGGAGTCATGATGTTCGCACTCTTGCCATCCACATAGATCTTCATCAGCTGGTCAGGCATCCTTCTCCTACCAATTTCCCAACTCTGGAACTCGCTCCACAAAACATTTGAAACACCTCCTCATCCCATGCCCTTGCTTTTGTCATGTGCTCTTTCACTGTCCCCACATGCAACTGTCCCTAATCTCATCTGGCGCCCCCATGTTGACCAATAACCTAATGTGGTAGCTTCTAGCACTTATCAATATCCACAAATTGTGAATTGTATCACTTGTTGAATTTATGTCTACAAGGCCTTATTATTGCTGTATTACTAATGTACTACTCATGTTCATCTACTCTTTACCTAATGCTACTTTATATTATTCCTGTACATAATGTAATACCTAGCACTTACCGCTTCTGTACTTACTGTAATCTTCTTGCTTGTATGCCATGTTGTTCCCTATCCTTTGTACCCTTAATAATAATAATAATAACCTTTATTTGTATGGCACCTTTCAACAACCAAGGTGCCGTAATATAATTCAAATCACAATATCAACAGACAGTAACAGACAGTAAAATCATACTGATAGGATATCTAGTTAATCACCAAAAGCTTGGTTCCACAAATAAGTTTTTAATTCTTGCTTAAACCCCTCCATGGTTGTGCACTCCTGTAACTGATGGGGTAGAGAATTACAAAGGGCAGGGGCGGCATACATGAATGCCCTTGCCCCAGAAGATTTCAAGCACACCCTTGGAATCTCTAACAACCACTCATCAGCTGAGTGGAGCAATCACCCAGGGCATTGAGGAACCAGGAACTCTTTCAGATAGTCCTGGCCCAGTCCATGTAGGGCTTTAAAAGTCAGAAGACTGACTTTAAATGTGATCCACCACTGAACTGGCAGCCAGTGCAGACCACGCAACACTGGCATAATATGACAGGACAGAGATGATCCTGTCAAAACCTGGGCTGCCATGTTCTTCAATAGCTGTAAGCGACAGATTTCCACCCCTGGTAGCCCTAGGTACAGGGAGTTGCAGTAGTCCAAACATGAGGTCACAAAGGTGTGGATCAGAGAAGGAAGGTCACCAGATGGAACAAGGTGTTTAATCTTGGAGATATTCCTCAGATGGCAGAACGAGGATTTGACAACAGCTGACACCTACAAATGCAGGGTCAGCCCTTCTTCAAAAATTACCCCCAGGTTCTGCACCCATTCAGAAGACAGGAGTGGGACGCCCCCAAGAAAAAGTCCAGAGGACAAACCCCCACCCAGCCCCCCATCCAGCAACCCAGATCCACAACCAATACCTCAGTCTTATCAGAGTTCAACTTCAGCCAGCTGGCATCCATTCACTCCTGAATTTCAGTGAGGCAGCAATTAAAAACTGAGACAGCTCCATCCTGGTCCCCTAGGACACATCTGGAAATGAGCAGATTGTGCTCAGTATGTCTTCCTGGTGAAACTTTCAAATAAATAAGCAGATGCTCAGTTCCTATTAATTCTTAATCTCATAACAGTTTAAGGAGTTTTAACAAGCAGCTGGTGCAAATTACTTCAGGTACCACAGGACTGGAGAACAGCACATGTGGTGCCCATCCACAAGTGCAGCCCCAGAGATGGCCCCTGGAACTACAGACCAGTCAGTCTCACTTCGATAGTGTGCAAACTTATGGAGATCATACTGAAGGAACGGTTGATACAGCAACTTGAGGAACATAGTCTCCAGGATGTAAGTCAGCATTGATTTATGGGAGGATGGTCCTGTCAAATAAATCTGATCTACTTCTTTGTGCAACCAAAACACTGGAAAGGGGCCACGCAGTGGACATCCTCTACCTGGATTTTAGCAAGACATTTTACTCTATATCCTGCAGGAGGCTTATCAGGAAGTTGGAGGACCTCGATATAGGAGTGAAGATGGTTAGGCGGGTGGAAAACTGACTAGGAAACAGGACTCGAAAAGTGATGATGGGGGGAGAGTTGACTAGCACCAGCATGGTCACAAGTGGTATCCCCAAGGGTGTGGTTCTTGGGCTAGTGCTATTCAATGTTTTCATTAATGATGTTGGGGATGACGTCAAGGTTAAACTGTGTCTGTTCACAGACGACATCAATTTCTCTGAAAGGGTGGACTCAGCTGAAGGGATGCAGGACCTTAAAGAGGATCTAAGAAGACTGGAAAAGTGGTCTGGAATCTGGCAACTGGCATTTAATGACAAGAAGTGCAAGGCTATGCACATTGGAGCCAAAAAACCCTGGACAGAGTACTACCTGGTAGGGGTCTGGGTATCTCCCACAGAGGAGGAGTAGGACCTGGGATTGATGATAACTAGTGACCTAAAGCATTCTACACAGTGCAAGAAGGCAGTGGCAAGGGCAAATAGGATGTTGGGGTGCATAGCCAGGAGGATCAACAGTAGGTGACAGAAGGTGGTATTGCCCTTCTACAGATCACTGGTGAGACTGCATCTGGAGTATGCAGTATAGTTCTGGAGCCCCCACCTTAAAAAGGACATCAACCTGATGTAGATGTTCCAGAAGAGGGCTACAAAGATAATTGTGAAGCAGCAAGGTAAATCATATGAGGAGAGACTGAGGACTTTAAACATGTACTCCTGGAGGACAAGAGAGAGAGAGGGAAGGAATGACTGAGACCTTCAAGAACTTGAAAGGGATTAATAACATGAACAGGGAGGGTCTCTTTAGGCTAAGCTTCAGCAAAATAATGAGGTGGCACAGCCTAAAGTTGGAAGGGGGGTGTTTAAGACAGAGATTAGAAGACACTTCTTCACAGAAATGGTGGTTAGCAAATGGAAAAAGCTGCCTTAAGAGGTGATCCAATCAAGGCAAGGACAGTGGGCAGAGACAGATATATAGGGAAAATAATGATCATGGAAGGAGGGCAGGAACAGGATGGAAAGGCGGGGGGCAGGGACAACAGCCTGAGCTGAGAACCCTGCACAAGGAGCAGACTAGATAGACCAAAAGGCCTAGTTCTGCTGGCTTTTTTGTATGTTCGTATGTAAGTTAACAAAAACTGCATGCAGAATCATCATGCAGGATGCCAACTTCACCACTAACTACAAAAATAACAAGATTTATTTGGTGGCACATAGTGGTCAAGCTTTTTTATGCTGTTAGTTGTGTTCATTTTTATAGCAGAACTTACTGTCTCACCAGTCTCACTTTTATAATTGTATTTATATGAGGACTACATGCAATATTAGTTTTACAGATTTATTTGCATACAGTACCCACAGGAAAGGCTTTGATGCAGTGACACTGCTATTCAATAATTATCCGTACATTTTACACAGTGGTATACGTCAACCCAACACCAGGTAATTAGTTTAATCCTACACTACCAAACTCACTTATAGCTACCCTCCATATCACTGTTTTTGTGATTCTCTGATTGTCCAGGTTGGCCACCAGACACATCAGGTAGTTGGGGGAGAGGGCAAGATTATTTTTATGCCATTTGGCTAGGTAAAGCAGTGAGCCTAACTTGTTTGGTAGTATGCAGGAGAGGGCACAAAGTGTTTGCTTCCTTGATGCGCCACGGTGAGCTTGATGGAGGAAGATCTTTAATTTAGTTACTTGGAGAGGTTAGACTTGCAATTCATCAGGTTATTGAGGGAAGGGGGATCATTTTTTTTTAATTCCCCAACAGTCCTGGTTTGGCCATGGCCTCATCAGATAGTTGGATGGAGGAGAAGGAGGATGAAGAGGAGGAGAGACAGATTTCCTTTACTCTCTAACAGATCGTGTTGGGCACTGGACCAGTTACATCGTTGGGAAAGGGGACAAGATTTTTTTTTCTTTTCTTCTTGATTTGGCACTGTACCCATCAGGTAGCTTGTGGGATGGAGAAATATTTTGTTTTATTCCTTGATGGACCAGGTTCAGCACAAAACCATTTTGCTGAGCAGCAAGCTGGGATGGAGCATGCATGACAGTGTGATCTCTAACTACGTATTGGGAAGAGTGCAAAGCTGTGACTTTTGAGAGAAGGCTAGAGTAAGAAAGGGAGTTGGGCCATAGAGCCAGGATCACTAGCACTTTGGGTTACAGCTTTGAAAGTATGCACCATCTGTCCCCTTTGTCCAGTCTACTATGCTAGTGTACTTTGGGCTGGAGGAGGTGGAGATGCCTCAACATGCTGGTAGTAGCAGTCTTTTAGCAATGGCCCCAAACCTCTTGTGCAGTGTTTGAGCCCCTCACTGTGACATGAGAGGATAGGCATGGGGAAAGTATTTTTTTAACACCCTGCTTATTCTGTTTCTGCCAACTACTTTGCTGTTGCACCTCCTTATCACTGTTTGGCATAATACATGGGCATCTTGGGTATGGGACCCATCAGGTAGTTGCTGGGAGGGGGTCAGATTTTTGTTTATTACCTGACGAGTCAGGTTTGGTACCAGACTGGTAAGATGTTTGGGGGGAAGATGAACAGATTTTTTTTTATTCTCTTGGGTGTGACTGGGCACTGGACCTGTCAGGTTGATGGGGTGAGGGTCCAATTTTCTTTTTGTATTCCCTGACAAGACTGTTTAACAACTGTACATTTCACGTAATTGGGGGAGAGTTATCATTTTTTTTAATCCCCTGACAAGTCAGCTGGGCATCAAGTGCTGGGTTGGGCACTAGACCAGTCAGGCAGTTTGGGGAGGGAGACAGATGTTTGTATTCCATGATGGCCTACATCAAGCACTGGGACTTTCAGGTTGTTGGTGAGAGGAGGTCTTTTTTTTTTTGTTATTCCCTGACCAGCTGGATTGCATACTAGATCCCAGCAGGTAGTTTAAAAGAGAGGGACATATTTTTTTGTATTATTCTCTGATGGGCTGTATTGGGTCAGGTAATTGGAGAGGGGAAAATGATCAAATTTGTTTTTTTATTCCCTGATGGGTCAGGTCGGGCACTGGATCTGTCGGGTTATTGGATGAGAAGGACAGATTTGTTTTATTCCCTGATGGGTTGGACACTGGACCTGTAAGGTAGATGGGGAAGGGGAACACATTCTTGTTATTTCCTGATGAACTGGGCTGCTCACTGGACCCATCAGGTAGTTGGGAGAGAGAGACAGATTTTTTCCCACAGTCTGGCCAAGTTGCAAAATTGGAATTCTGTTCTATTTTATGACTGCATTTGGTAAGCCTGCAAGCTCCACCAGCAGGAGGATAATTGAATATTTTGCTACTGTTTAAATAAATAAATCTGCATTTTTAGGCCTACAGAAGCAGTGCAGAAGAATCAGGGCTTCTTTCACTTGTGAGGGAAGGCAGAAATGGGAAACAGAGCCAGCTAATCAGAGATCTTACCCAGGACATTTAAAATTAAGAGACAGGACACAGATAGTGTGCATTTGGTAGGTCTGCAAGCACCAGCAGGAGGCTAATTGAACCATTTGCTACTTTTAAACAAACTAATTCTCATGTTTTTAAGACTTACAGAGTCAACACAGCAAAATTTGGGTTCTGGGCTCATGCAGGATGGAAATCATTAAAAGGAAATAGATCCAGCAATCAGAGTTATTGAACAGGACTTTTAAAACTAAGCTCCAGGATAGGGTTGTCAGAACTAGTTCAGCAAAGATTTTAACCCTTCTCAAACCCTGGTGTTACAGTTCTAATTTAGAACTCGAACATTAGACAGTTTGCAAAAAGATTCGGATTGCTGTTTTTTTTTCCCCAGGTACATATACATGACTAATACAATGAGACTGTGTCACTGCCTGCCATTTTCTCATGCTGGCTTCTAGTGGGTGGGGAATCTGGTCTTGGGAGGGGGGGGCAGTGCAGTCCAACTCCAGCCCACATGCTGTGATGAATGAAGACATTGGGAGGGAGGAACTGAGAGCTGGGAGGGACTATTTTGTCTTTCGGATGAGACGTTAAACCGAGGTCCCATTTGCCTGGATTGGTGGTAGTTCAGGTGGATGTTAAAGATCCCATGGCACTTATCGAAAAAGAGTAGAGGAATTTCCCCAGTATCCTGGACAAATTTCCCTCATTCACTAAAAATACCACCAACAGCTTAATCTGGTTCAAGATCAGTTGGCATTCATCTGTATCCCCCTCCCCCGGGTCGTGCCTGAAAATAGGCAGGATTTGTCTAGTGCACTTACCCAGTCAACAAAAACTAAATAAATAATAATAAATAAATTTAAAATTGTGTACTGTAGCCCAAAATTCCGCCAGCGGCATGAAGTGTATAGTTGAATCATGTGACTCAAACTTGTTTCTTGTACAGCAGGACTTACAGCTGGGCAGATGGAACTGGACTGAGTAGCAGAACAGACGTGTCTTCTGCTCTGCATTTCTGTTTGGCAACTTTTTGACACATTTCTGTTTTACTGTTACTGCTGGAAAGTTACTGGACAGAGCAGAGGCAGGTAGGCACTGGCAGTGGAAGGCAATGTTTTCTGTGTGGCAGAAACTAATAGAAAGGAAAAGGAGGATCAAAAGAAGCTGCCAGACAGTGGCATAAGTGGCAAGGTGGTTTATTGGGAAGTTATTAGGGGAGTAGGCAGGCAGGGACTGGTGGTGGACTCAACTGACTGGGAGCCTTGGGGGCCTCTGAACAGGTCATCATCCTATTGTGTGCACTTTGCTACACTGTTCCCAGTGTGTGTATCCTATGTGGTATACTGGCAAACCCAACATCCTGCTGTGTGCCCTTTGACTGCACTTGACTGTACCCTACCAAGAGTGTAAACGTGTGTGGCCCAGCACCCATTTCTGTGGTATCTGTTAATACATTCCAGAAATATTTCACTATTGGGAGGAGAGACAGAAAAATCCTTTACTCACTACAAAAAAACATATCGGTGTGTCACTGTGTTGTGTGACTCTTTCTCCTATGTTGTGTACTGGCCAGCTCATTATTCTGCTGTGTGGCCTTTACTAATTTTATTTTATTTTTTTTGTTATCCAGGTGAGGTGCACTAGCCATATGAATGACTATTTTCAGGCACAACCCGGGAAGTTACAAAGTAGTGGTAAACAGAATACAATACAAGAGCAGTACAGTACAGAATGCAATACAAGAGAAGTACAATACAGAACAGAGACAAAGCTCAGCAATTAGAGTAATGCAAAATACTGTAGGCAAAATAAAAGTACAAAAGAGTACAACATGGCAGCGCATGTGAGTATCATATTTTACAAGATAAGTGCAATCATAACATTCAAGAAATCATCCCAGAGGTTACTAGTAGTAGGCAGTTAGAGCAAACAGCAAACTGGCGTTTGCACAAGGAACGGTAGTACAAAAGACTAACTGAAAAGTACACATCCAAAAAGTCCTGCACATACCAACCTCTGCAATAAACAAGGGTACAGGTCTAAAAGTTGAAAACAACTTTTAATTTAAAGCATAATAACACTTAAAACCTCAGTATCACATTTTACAAGATAAGTGCAATCATAACGTTCAAGAAATCATCCCAGAAGTTACTACTACTAGGCAATTAGAGCACCTGCTACATGGAGGGAAGGGCAGTTATCAGACAGGGAATACAGAGGAAGAGTGAGGGAGAGTGAATGGGTAGGTGAAGTCAAGGAGAGAAGAGAGAAGTGTGGAGTGAATACAGAGAAAAGTCAATCAAAAGATGTGCACAGGTAGCTGAGAGATGGCCAAACAGGATATCCAGGGGGGTTAAAGCATTTACATTGAGCGCTAATGGTGAGAAGAGAATGATGTTGCTTTTTAAATATGGCATGAGTAGGTGAGAGCCGTAGACTAAGAGGAAGTGCATTTCAGCATTAAGGGGCAGCATGAGAGAAGGCACAGGCACCCTTGGTGGTTTTACACCTAGGTATGTGAAGCAAAGCAAGGTCAACTGATCTAAGTCCATTTTTACTAGTGGGCTACCGCAGGGTTCACTACTGGGGCTGGTCCTTATTAATGTCTTTATAAGTGACATTGCAGAGGGACTGGAAGGGGAAAATATGTCTCTTTGCAGATGACACAAAGATCTGCAACAGGGTTGATATGCAAGGTGGGGTGGAAAGGATGAAAAGGGACTTGGCAAGGTTGGAGGAATGGTCAGATGTATGGCAGCTTAGATTCACTGCAAAGAAGTGCAAAGTAATGCACCTCTGAAACAAAAACCCAGGGGAAGAGTACACAATGGGGATGTGAGATACTGACAACAACAAAAATGGAAAGGGACCTGGGGGTAGTCATATCAGACGACCTAAAGGTGGGCCAACAATGTGAGAAGGCAGTAACGAGGGCTGGGGGAATACTGGGATGCATAGGGAGAGGCATCTCCAGTAGAAAACAGGAAGTTGCTGGCCCTTTGTACAGACAGTTGGTAAGACCACATCTGGAGTACTGTGTACAGTTCTGGAGACCCCATCTTTGCAAAGACATAGACAGGGTGGAGACTGTCCAGAGGAAGGCAACCAAAAATGGTGCAGGGTCTGCACTAGAAGACATATGAAGAAAGACTAAAGGAGCTTAAGATGTATAGCCTCAAGGAAAGGAGGGAGGGAGCATGATAGAAACTTTCAAATACCTCAAGGGAATCAACAAAGTTCAAGAGGGTAGCATCTTTCAGAAAAAGAGATGTGCAATAACAAGGGGGCACAATTTGAAGATAGAGGGGGGAAGGCTCAGAGGTAATGTGAGGAAGTATTTCTTCACAGAGAGGGTTGCAGATGCATGGAATGGCCTTTCTGAGGAGGTTGTAGAGTCAAAAACAGTGGGGGAATTCAAGAATGCATGGGACAGACATAAGGCAATTCTAGTGGAGGGTAGCAGGAAGTAGGCTGTTAGTTAACTAGCATCTGCAACTTATCCATTAGGTAGGGAAATGGGCAGACTAGGTGGGCCAAGTGGTCCTTATCTGCCATCAAATTCTATGTTTCTATGTTTCTGTGTTTCATAGAAGGAGAATAGAGGAAGTAGCAAGAAGGCAAATGAGGCGGGGGTGTTAGATTGCATAATGCTGTCCATTGTGGAGCCGAGGACAAGATCCCGGAATACAGACAGTGGGGGCCACCTGAGGTTGGCAAAGAGCTGACAGTGGTGTTTGAGCCATAGGAACCCTGAGGCATAGTGGCAGATATTTTTATACGTGACATCCCACTTATGGAGGCAGGATTTGGCTGCGTTCACATAGGTGGCTGCACCATAAGTGACAGCTGGGAGTAGGATGCCTCTAGCAATAGCCAGTCTCATGGAGGGGGTCAGAGTGTAGTTAGTTTTATGGACCACACCAGTTTTGGAGTTGACAGATTTGCATGTGGCTAGAACATGTTGGTCGAGGTCAAGCAAACCATCAGGTTGGATCCTTAGATATTTGAAGGAGTTTACTGTTTCCAGCACAGAGCCATCAAGGCAGGAGATTTTCAGAAGGCTCTGGTTAGTCTTGTTTAGTAGCTGAGCCAAATAGCATGGCTTTCATTTTACCCACATTGAGGCCAAGCTTCTGCCTATGTAGCCATGTTTGAATGTTGTGAAAGGATGTAGAGAGATTGAGGTTGATCTCAGATACATCCTTCAAATTAGAATACAGGACCAGATCATCTGCATAGAGTGGGGATGAGCAGAAAGGGGCATCATCGGCTATAAGGTTTATGAATATTGTGAACAGCAAGGGGCCCAAGATAGAGCCCTGAGGGACACCTGTACTGACAGATGTATGATCAGACAGGGACGAGTTGAATTTGACCAATAGTGTTCTGTTTGATAAGTAGTTATTAAACCACTCCACGACCTGCGACGAGAAGCCCAGGGAGAGAAGATTGGCAAGAAGAAGAAGGTGATCCACAAGATCAAATGCTTTGAAAGATTGATAAAAAACAGCCCCAGTCAGCAGATCAGTGCCACGTTGCAACAGTGACGGGAATACAGCAAAGACCATCACATAGACATTTTCAGCAGTTCGCTGTGATGATCTGCTGGGTTCCTGACACTGTTGCCTCTGGGGTGTTCACCCCTCCCTGAACCAACTCCGACCCCCGCAGAAAACACTAGTTCCCCCAGAAACAGCACAACAGCAATTGGTGGTGTTGTGTCATCGCTGTGCTGACAGTTGGCAAATTCCGTGTTGCCGCAGCATGGTGGAGCCCAGCAGACCAGAGTCCATGGCACAAATAGTGTCGTTAGTGAACTTAAGAATGACAGTGATGGTGCTATGACCTTTTTGGAATCTATGTTGATTATGTGACAGAAGATCAAACTGAGTGAGATAATCAATGGACTGAGAAGTGACCAGTTTTGTGAGGATTTTGCTTAAAACTGAGAAGATAGCAGTAGGCCTATAGTTGGAGATGTCTTTTTTTATCACCTTTTTTGAAAACAGGAGTGATTCTAGTTCTCTTCCAAACATCAGGAACTTTGCTGTGGCATAGGGATAGAGTGAATATTCTTGCCAGGGGCAATGCAATAAAGGGGGGTAGCAAGTTTTAGGAGCTTATGCTCGAGGCCATCAGAACCAACAGCAGTGGGATCAGATATTGTGGTTAGAAGTGTTAAGACATCAGCCCTCTGGATAGTCTTAAAACGAAACGGTGGGATTATGGGTCCACTATTACTGGGTGTGGGACTTACTCAAGGCTCGGTTGGAGGAAAAAAAGAGAGGTGAATTTACAGAGGTCAGAGAAGTGCAGATTAAACACATTTGCAATGGTCAAAGGATCATTACAGTGCACTCCATTTAGGACCACGTTGTTAGCCGTTTGTGATTGTGATGAGTCTAAGAAGGTTTTGACATGGGTCCAGAATTTTCTAGAGTCCCCGGCAGCATCCACATGGAGGTATTTGCAATAGGAGTTTTTCACAGGTATGATTTGACTTTTACACAGGTCCCACAGCTTCCTATCATCATTGTAGTCAGCTGGTAGACCAGTATGTTCAAAATGTTTCCAATATTTATCTCTCAAGTGGATTAAGGAGAGGAGCTCTCTATGAAGCCATCTGGTTTGTTTACCTGAGACACGACAGGTAGTAAGAGAGTTTTGTTTGTCCTGTAAAGCTACAAATTGAGAGAAAAAGTAATCAAGGGCAACTTGCACATCTGGGTCTGATATTGGAGGGATCAGTCAATTGTGGAGACGTCCAGTAGGAAGCCAGCTTAGTCAAGACTGGCAACATTTCTAAAGGAGATATACTGTGGTGGTGGCAAGGGTGAGGGTGAGGGGGGTCAGTAGTAGAAAATGGGAGAGTGGTTGCTAATGACATTGGCTAGGATGCCAGCAGTCATGATTATATCTATATGGTTGATCAGTATCCAGTCGATCACAGTGCTAGTGGTGGAGGAGGATGCGACTCTCATGGGGTTGGTAATTAGTTGACTGGGAGCTTGTGCCTGTGCACTGTGCAGTCAAAGGGCACACAGCAGAATAATGGGCTGACCAGTACACCACTGTACCCTACCCAGTGTGTGACTGTGTGCAGCCCATCAACCATTTCTGTAGTATCTTTTAATACATGCTGTAAATATTTTCTCGGAGGACTTTGGAGGGGGGGGTAGAAAAATCCCTTACTCATAAAAAAAAATAACAATCCTCATGTTGTATCTTGTGTGACTCTGTCTCCTACATGGCATTCTGGCCATTTTCCTTCCATGTGCCATTTGACTGTTGCACTGTAACCAGTGTGTGTGTGTGTGTGTGTGTGTGTGTGACTCAGACATGGCATACTGGCCATCATCCTGCTGTGTTCTGTTTGACTGCTGTACTGTACCCAGTATGTGTGTGACTCCTACATGGCATACTGACCATCATCCTGCTATGTGCCCTTTGAAAAATGCATTAATGTGTGTGTGACTCCTACGTGGTGTACTGGCCATCAGCATGCTGTGTGCATTTTGACTGTACCATTACATACTGACCGTGTGCCACCCAGCACTCAGTGCATGATATCATCTTGTATAAAAAGAAGTAAAATATATTACAGAACAAGAAATGCTAAAATATAATATAAAAATAAAGAGACAATTTTTTACAATACCGAAACAATAATTTGTTTATTCAGAATTACAATTCCTGACATTTTGGCTTGCCCTGTTTTGCATATGCCTATGCCCAGTCCATTCTGTAAGCCTTGAATATGGGATCCAAATTTAGCTGCATTTAGTTGCATATTCTTCAATTAGCTTGCAGTCCACTGCATCACAGTGTCATAAAGCCAAAACCAAATTTCTGAGTTGCAGCGATTATAGACCACACTATTTTGTAACATAGGAGTTGTGTGTACAGTATACAACTGGTGCTATTATGGATGACAGCAAAGATGAAGCATGTGGTACTGGTGGTGGATCAGGTGTTGGCGGTAATGGTAATCCTAGTGTTAGCAAAAAATAACCAAAATATTTCACATGGTAAAAATACAACAAAAAGAGCAACAATGAACCATGGCAAAGGGTGACATTTTAAGAAAACTTGTGCAGTTGCTGGTGTCACACAGAAAGGCACCATAAGGTATGTCATTCATGCTGTTAAAATCCATGTGACTAGCAGTAATAGTGCAAGTGACAATGACTCAGTCTTTGATTTAGACAGTAGCTCTTTTTCTCAGTCTGATACTGTTGTGATTGGTGATGTATCATCGGTCCCGCAACCAAATCAAAGGAGCAAGTCTGCTGACAATGAATTAGGTAGTGCACTTGCAAATAAATCCACAGATGGTCCAATAAAAGGTATCAAACCATTTGCTTCTGGATCTGTTCTTTCAAGGACCAGTAAGGAAACTAAATTAAATCTATTTATCATCTGAAAAAAACATTCACTCTTGCTTCATCAGCCAAAAATCATGTCCACCACCTTCAAGACTACATATAAGAAGGGTTATGAATCTGTAGAACTGCATAGTGAATTTTGTGAACTTGATGCAGACAGAACCAGTGCCAGCCCTTGGACCACCATTACCACCAACGCCAACACCATTAGCACCAGTTACAAATCCAATAGTGGCACTGAATGCATAAGTCCAAGCTCACCAGCCCAACATCCATCTGATAAATGAAGCACAGTGTCTAATAAACCAATAGGGACATGCTGTAAGCAGTTAACATTGTCTCAGGCATTTGAGAGGAAGAACACCTTTACAAAAAAATCATCAAAAGAGTCTTCATCTTAATCACAAAACTGGGGAGCTGTTAGCTGGAGCCCTTCTCCCATACTCTTTAGTAGATTGTGAGGATATTAGAGAGGTCATGAAACTTGCAGAGCCTCATTACTATGTTTCTCTTCAAAGGTACTTTGCCTATATTGAAATACCAAACATTTATGCAACATTAAAAGTAAGGACGGATGAACCTGCTCTGGAAGAGTTCTGACCCCCCCCCCCCCGTACCAGGCCAACTCAGCTCTGACTGGCAAAACTGTGCCTTTCATGGCTCAACCCAAATTACCGAGTTGGTCCAGTTTGGAAGTGTGGTCTGATCCGGAATAACACACTCGCCACCAGTACTGCATAGTAAAGGCAGTGCAGGGAGCAGAAACAGTGCAGAAATTAAAAAATATAATAATTTTTTCCCCCACTCTCTGACAAATTCTCCAGAGTACCTAGACCATCACCTGACCAACAAAGTCAAACACTCATGATCCTCAGGCACTGAAAGAAGCCAACCAATGAAGGTCTCTGTTCTGTGACTTGACTCATGTTCTTGCCAATGTTCTGTATCAGTCACCACAGAACATCCCTAGCAAACAGTGTATTGAGCACATTTGGGGCTTTGCATTCAATGGAGACAGTTGTGTGTGTGTGTGTGTGTGTGTGTGTGTATGTACACATGTGTGTTTGTGTGTGCAGAGAGATTTCAAAAAAAAAACTTGACAAAAACATTCTTCATTTGTTAGTGATGGAGAGGAGGAAGGAGAGAGGGAGTGTAGAGAGACCAACAAATTCAACAGCAGAGTGCAGAGTAGACAACAGCAGAGTGAAGATGTTGCAGATTCCAAACACCTGTTTTCATTAGTCAGAGGAAGAGAGAGAGTAGAGAGAAAGAGACACACCAACCAGTTCAACAGCAGACAACAGCAGAGTGCAGAAAATAAAAAATAAGAAAATAAATATTAAATGGAGCAGAGACAGACAGGACAGGAAGACTCTGTTTGAAGGTCATAGTACCTCAGTAATTTTGAGGTGGGACTTATAGTGCCATACATATTTTAAAGGGGGGTGTCATCTATGTATCAGAGTCTGTGTTGCCCATCTCCATGATGCCCTGAAAGGTCATACGGCTGTAGACTCTGTGTTGCCCATCTCTGTGCTGCCCTGAAAGGTCATACTGCTGTAGACTCAGTGTTCACAAAAGAGAAGGAGAGGGAGGTACCTAATCCAATTAACAGAAAGACTCTGGATAGGGGGGTTGATCCCAGCCCTTTCAGAGAAGAAAGGGTTCTGAAAGAACTCCTAAAACTGAAGGTGAGCAAAGCAATGGGGCCTGACGGGATTCACCCCAGAACTGTAAAATAATTAAGGGGGAACTACTGACACCACTGACTACCCTTTTTAACAAATCATGGGAGGATGGTGTAGTACCTAAAGGACTGGAGGAGAGTGGATGTGATTCCACTTCACAAAAGTGGGAGCAAGACAGAGGCAGGAAACTATAGACCTGTCAGTTTGACCTCTGTGATAGGGAAAATGATGGAATCACTTCTGAAGGAAATAATTGTTGAGTACCTAGAGGCCAGTGGGGCAAAGGACCCAAGGCAGCATGGATTCACAGTGGGAAGGTTATGTCAGATGAATCTAATCAACTTCTTTGACTGGGTGACCAAAGTAGTAGTCCAGGGAGGGGCTATGGACATGGCCTACCCAGACTTTAGCAAGGCATTTGACACAGTCCCACACAAAAGATTATTAAACAAATTAGCCAGCCTGGAAGTGGGTCCCAGGGTGGTAGCCTGGGTAAAACATTGGCTGGACAACAGGACACAGAAGGTAATAGTAAACAGAGTCCACTCTGAAGAAAGGGGGGTTACTAATGGGGTACCACAGGGTTCAGTACTGGGTCCAGTCCTTTTTATTGTCTTTATAAGTGACATTGCAGAGGGACTGGAAGCAAAAGTATGCCTCTTTGAAGATGACACAAAGATCTGCAACAGGATTGATACACAAGGGGTGTGGAAAGCATGAGAAGGGCCTTGGCAAGGTTGGAAGAATGGTCAGAAACATGGCAGCTTGGATTCAATGCAAAGAAGTGAAAAATAATGCACCTGGAAAACAAAAACAAAGGGGAAGAGTACACAATGGGGGTAGTAGCAACAATAAAAATGGAAAGGTACCTGGGGTTCCTCATATCAGGTGACCTTAAGGTTGGCAAGCAATGTGAGAAAGCAGTAGGGAGGGCTGGGGGATACTGGGATGTATAGGGAGAGGCATCACTAGCAGAAAATAGGAAATTGTTATCCCTCTGTACAGACAGTTGGTGAGACCACATCAGGAGTACTGCATCCAGTTCTGGAGACCCCATCTCCACAAGGACATAGACAGAATGGAGGCAGTTCAGAGGGCAACTAAAATGGTGCAGGTTCTGCAGGAGAAGCCATACGAGGAGAGACTAAAGGAGCTTAATATGTATACCCTTGAGGAAAGGAGGGAGAGGGGGGACATGATAGAAACTTTTAAGTACCTCTGTGGAATCAAGAAAGTCCAAAAAAGTAGCATCTTTCAGAAAAAGAGATGTGCAAGAACAAGGGGAGACAATTTGAAGATAGAGGGGGGGATGGCTCAGGGGTAATGTGAGGAAGTATTTTTTTCACAGAGAGGGTGATGCATGCATGGAACCACCTTCCTGAGGAGGTTGTGGGATCTAACACTGTGGGAGAATTCAAGAATGCATGAGACAGACATAAAGTAATTCTTTTAGGGGTAGGAAGAAATAGGCTGTTGGTTAGCTAGGATCTGCAGCTTATCCAATAAATAAGAGAAATGGGCAGACTAGGTGTGCCAAGCAGTCCTTATCTGCCATCAAAGTCTATGTTTCTATGACTATGTTGCCCATCTCTGTGATTAAACTACTACTAGGTCATAGTGCCTTACAGATTGTGAAGAAGGTCACATCTCAGACTCTGTCTTGTCCACCTCTGTGCCTGAAATACTACTAGGGCATAGTGCCATACAGATTGAGAAGGGGGGGGGCCACGTCTCAGACTCTGTGTTGTTCATCTCTGTACAAAAACAACTACTAGGTCATGCTGCAACAGTGTAGACTCTGTGTTGCCCATCTCTGTGCCTGAACTACTACTAGGTCTTAGTGCCATACAGATGGTGAAGTGGGTGGTCACGTCTCAGACTCTGTGTTGCCCCACTCTGGGTCTGACCTATTACTAGATCATTCTGTCGTAACATACACTCTATGTTGCCCATCTCTGTGACTGAACTACTACTTGGTCATATAGTGCCTCATGTATTTTTAGAGGGCGGGGGTTCATATCTTAGAGTCTGTGTTGCCCATCTCTGCATCCAAACTACTACTGCTAAGTAAGCAATTAAGTTGGACCTCAAAAAATGGATTCAGATTCGAGTCTGTTATGGAAATAGAACATCAGGCCAACACCAGCAGTATGGCTGAAATTGGTACGCATAACAATAAAAATAGTTCCTGAAAACAAATTCAGAAAAAAAGAGAAATTCAGTGCTGAATATATAATTAATACAATTGATGAAAATGAAGCAACACAACCAGAAAAAGATGAAACAACACAATCAGAAAAAGATGAAGCAACACAGCCAGAAAAAGAAAAGAACGTTTGTGAATTCTCCTGATCAAACTAATGCAGCACTGTCAGCATTGGTAGAAAAATCAGATGAAAGTAAAACACAAAAAGGGGTAGCCAAAACAGATAGACTTAGAAATTCAATGATTAACAAAAATGCTCTATCTATTACCACTAGATGTGGCACGCCACAATATGTCACTCATGCATATTGGGCTCCTTCATCAGAAAGCAGTGCCTCTGATAAAGAAGAGATTGTGAATGTACAAGAACAAGATCAAGATCAAGATCACTGTCATGATGTATCAGTTACGCTCTTCCAAAGGTGGTGAATCAGAATGTGATGTTGATGAGGTAGAGGATGCCACCTGGGTTCCCCCACCCAAAAAGAAAAACACGTACAGCAAACATCACCAGTAGTCACAGCCAGTGGTGGTAAAACAATCAATAATCATGGTAGCACTTCTGGTGTCAGCCACAGTGTGCATGAATCAGGGTCAGAAACAACTGCCGCCACAATTGCTACATATCCTGGCATGACAACATAATGTTTTACCTGAGTTGTGTGGTGCTATTTTCATATAAGTCTCCAAAATTAATGTTTTCCTGTCTGCACCTTTTGTCTTTGGGAAGTTAGGAGGGGGAAAATGAGGAACCAGGTTGGGACAACATCACTAAAAAGGCATTTGCAAAGAGCACATCCAACAATTCTGTTTGACAATAGTCCCAAGCAAGGGAAAAATATCTGGATGAAAATAATCCTACAGACAATAGTGATGGTGAAGTGACTGAGAGACAGGGCAGACAAAAAGAATGTTCAACTTCACTGACAAAAGTATTTGGACAAGCTACATCTTCGCCAGTGCAATCCTATGTTTTTTGCCATCCTGCACAAACCAAACAGCATACCATTACTGCATTGCTTGAACCAAAAAATGCCTACATTAGATCCCATCAAGTCAAGTTAAAAATTAATCAATTAATAGTTGAATGTATTGTCAATGACCTGCAATCACTTTCTGTGGTGCAGAATGATGATTTTAGAGGCCTTTTAAAATATTTTGCTCCACATTACAATATACCATGTTATAAATATTTTGCATTTGTGGCTGTTCCCAAATGTACAAATGTATGCAAAGTAAAATAAAATTGGCTCTTCAAGACAGTGAATGTGGTTCTGTGCACCTGATCACAGACATGTGGACAAGTTCTTAAACCGCTGATTACATGTGCATCACAACACACTGGGTGTTACGATCATCTTCAAGCACCACCACAATCAGCAGTGTACAGGAAGGTAGAAAAAGAATGGCAGCTCTTTGTGTTAATATGTTTGGTAAGCATCACACCACTGACAATATTTTGGAAGAGTTGTGTGACAAAATTTCAGAGTGGTTAGAGCCCCTGGAACTCCATACTGAATTTGTGGTTTCAGACAATGGCACCAATATTGTTAGTGCATTGAAATATGGTAGTCTTATTCACATTCTGTGCTTTGTACATTCATTAAATCTGTTAGTAAAAGCTTTCCTTTCCTTTCCAGTGACAGCAGTATCGTAACACTAGTGCGAGCTGCAAAGAAAATCTGTGACCATTTTAGTCACTCTATAAAATCACGTGGTATCTTGGCTGACCTCCAGAAAAAAAAGGCTTGCTAATTCAGCAATTTAAACAAGATGTTCCAATAAGATGGAACTCCACATTTTACATGTGAGAAAGACTTACAACACAAAAGAAGGCAGTCCATGAATATACCATGGAGCACAATGTGATAGACAGTGTTGTGCTGAATTCATTCCAGTAGGGCCTCATGCAGCATCTTACATTGCTCCTTGACTCCCATTTGAGGAAGAAACTTGACAGATTAGCAAAGGGAATGCTACTCTAAACCTGGTTATTCCCATCACAAATTTATTGAACAAGTAACTCAAGTGGCTGCGTAAAGGTTTTAAGCAAAAAGGAGACAAATCTGGTATATCCCTTATGGACCGACTGATACAGCAAATCCAAAATTGCAGAAGACTTCACAATATCATGACAGACAAAAATGCCTTCTTTCCACTCTTCTTGACCCTTGATTTAAGTTGCAACAGCTACCTCCTTCAGATCTCCGTGATTCTTATCTCAAATACAAAAACATGCTGATTTCAGCAATTGCACAGGAAAAGGAAGGCTCTGTATTTGACAATATAAGTGAATCGTGATGTGTGGGTGCTGCATCTGATGATGCAACATCTATTGGTGGTGACAGCAATAATTCCCACATTTTGCCACCATGTACTCCTTAATCAACATTGAGTAGTCTTGCACAAAGTCCTCTTTCATGGCTCTTGAAAAAAGCATGTCATTCTGAAAAACACACAGATGACTCTCACACTTATTGGTCAAAACTAATGGAAACTGATAATTCAGATGTGTCTGTTATGGAGCTGCCTTCTTTGTCTTTGTCTGTAATTGTGGATGCCTACTTATGAGAACCACTCATTAATATTACTGATGACCCTTTGGAGTACCGACTGGAAAAGAAAAACATCTGGCCTGAATGATCTCCCTTTGATCTTAAGCTGCTTAGTTGCCCTCCTACTAATATTTACTGTGAGTGTATATTCAGCACAGCTGGAAATGTTGTTTCTGATGGCTGTACAAGACTTACTCCTGAAAATGTACAGTGCCTTACCAAACTTAAAGTCAGTCTCAATAAATTGTCTTACCAGTTTAGTGAGGAGAGGCAGGAATATAAATTCGATAATGATGAACAACTGCAACAGGTGCCTTCTAATAAGGGTGCTTCCGTGGTGGTGTTTTAAGATGATAGTAGTTATATTATTTAATTTAATAATGTATTCCTTTGAATTCAGGGGCAAAATGTCAGCAACCATAACAGAAAGATCAAATAAAAAAAAAATCCTTCTTTGAGGTAATGGTGTATATGACATCATGGGCGGGATATTCAGACTGCACCAGGCTGTGACACAAGCCTGGGAGCAGCGCAATTTGGATGCACAGGGGCGTTGACAGGGTGATATTCAATGGAGCTGTGCCATGGCATAGCATCATTGAATATCGCTCCTTGGCCACCCGCATTGTGCATGGCGCAGTGGCCAGAGTGGAGTAAGGGGATGCGCTAGCGCAAGTGCCATTGCGATAGGTGAAACTACCGCGATATTCAAAAGTGCACATGCAAATGGGGCTATTTGCATGTCATTATGGCCCAATTTGCATGCAGGTGAGCTGATCCCCTGCGACTTGCGCCTGGCACCCTGCCAGGCTGCAGCTGTCGGGGACCTACGCACCCTGCACAAGTGGTAAAGTGCCCCACTGCCCGATTGCGGGAACAGTCCCTTATCCCTGGTGGTCCAGTGGACTGCTCGCAGCCTGATCACGGGTGTCAGTAATATATTATGACAAACCAATCCAACCCCGGTGGTCCAGCGGTACCCCTCCCCACCACGCACATCTTAGCCCTCGCCTACTCTCCTCTGGTCAGTGGCGGTGGCACCTCACCCTTGTCAGCCTGCCTGCCGACTCAGTTCCATCGGACTCGAGCCGAGAGTCCACAGCGTAGACAGGGCATGTAGTCTATGATATTGCATACACAGTCAGAAATGTGAATGGATCCATTCACATTTCTGGACTGTAGTACTGTATGGCTGCACGCCCATTGGCTCACGCTGTGGACCAATGGGTATACAGCCCTACTGTATGGAGTCAGTCGGTGGGCGGCAAGGTGGCAAGCGGGTGGGGAGTTGCCACCCACCACTGACTGGGGGGGAGTGGGGCAGTGTGGTTCAGTGAGTGGGTGGGGGGGTACCGCTGGACCACCAGGGTTGGATTGGCTTGTCATTATATATTACTGACGCCCACAATCGGGCTGCAAGTGGTCCACTGGACCACCAGGGATATAGGACTATTAAATTTCAATATATGCCCGCGATCCGGCTGCGAGCAGTCCACTGGACCACCAGGGATGTAGAAGGGCTAATATCACTACATATGCCAGCGATCGGACATGGGGGGTCGCTACCACCCATGTGCTGCCGGAGCTCGGGTGGTCACCCACAGCTTGCAGCTGCCGTGATGCGCCCTGCAGTACGGTAGCTCACCTGTGGGTGGCCAGCTGTTGCTCCTTTTTTTTTTGGCTCACCTGTGTGCAGTGCAAGTAGGGGTTGCGCATGCATGGGCTCAACACATCCCAGACTGAATATTGGGATGCGCCCAGTATGCATGGGCATGCCCCCCCCACCACTTGAGCAGCATACATTACTGATGCACTCTGGTGCATTGGGATTTGTGCTAGGCATATTCCCCTTTTGAATATCATGCCAGGGCGTATCAGTGGGTTGCGCATGGTGCAACTGTGTTGCGCCATGCTCAACTCTTCTGAATATCCCGCCCCATATGTATTGCTGAATGTGTTTTTCACATTCAATTTGGGAACTTAGGTGTAGTCTAGTTTCTTTATTCAGTAAGTTAAAAATATAAATGGGGCACAGGCAGTGAAGTGCTGGGTGTCTGGTGTGCAGGGCAGGACCAAGAGGGCAAAACAAAGTAAAAATACCACAACTCCAGTTGCAGACAAAAATCTTCACAGCTGCAGAGAGTGCTATTCACATCCACAGCAGCCATGGAAGATGTTATGGCTGGTCCCACTGGCCGTAATATTTTTCTGCAGTTGTGGGAATTTCCATAGCAACAAAACCTGCAAGCTCTTGTAAATTATGGAGCTGGTCATAAACCAGCTCCACTTTAAGAACACCTATAGCTGTGGGAGAAATTGTGATTCCACAAGTGGCAACCCACGTGCGCCGAATTGTTCCTGCAGCTGTGGGATTTTCAAGAGTTCTCTGAGTCCAGCCCACTGTTTCCTATGAATGCCACGTGCTGGCTGACACACAGGATTGTCAAGAACAACATTCAGTTTATTTTATTGCTATTGGCTACTTGCTGTCCTTAAAAAATGACACAAGATACAGACACAAAATGTTTTTTAAAAAGGTTAAACTTTATATTTTTTTTAACAGAGGGATCCAAAAGAATAATACTGATGAATTTATCATACTCGTATAAACTAAAATAAGTCTACAGTTCATCAGAGTAAATCATAACCTTCTGGAAAAAATCAGAGTCAGAATCAGAACTGGGTCACAACCAACCCACCCATCCCTAATTAAAAGCAACAGTGATACTTGCACTTAAAACAGCAGAAGGTGGGGTTATTCATGGCACAACAGATGTATGGACCTGCAATCAGAATATAAATGATATGTCCCTTACCACTCACTGGGTCAGTTTTTCTTATGTTTCTTCAGAAACAAACATACCCCAAAATATGGTGCTGCTGCTGCATATAAAGAAGTTTGGGCAAAGTCATACAGCTGCAAATATCTTGCAAGAACTAAATGAGCGCCTTAATGACTGGATTTATCACGGCCTAAAATGTGGTTTTATAGTAAGTGGCAATAGAGCCAACATCTTGAAAGGAGTACAGGATGAAGAGTTCATGCATGCTTCTTGCTTTGCACATTACTTACATTTATTTGTCACTGGGTTCCTGAACTATGAAACACAAGTTGATGGTATGATTGCTATTTGCAAAAAAACTGTGACTCACTTTTCACATTCAACCAAGGCTATACTGAGATTATTTTATTTGATTTAAATATTTGATAACAGGAAAGGCACGCTGAGCCGAGGCTCAATTCCAGGTGTGACCTGGGGGGAAGGAGCAGTGGAAATACAGACAATAAATGCAGAGAATTAGTCAACAGAACAATAGCAGCTAATTACAATCAATATAATACAGCAGTAAGAGCAAAACAAGATGTGATGAATCTCTCGAGGTGAACTATACAATAGTAAGTGCTCTACATAATTAATCTTTAATAAGTGCTGGGGAGGAATTGTAGGAAGGTAAAGCCAGTAGAAGTTGTGGATTGAGCTCAGTTGTGCAGCAACATAATGGTGGAGGAAGGAGACATAGCTGTTGTTTGCAGCTATAGTAAGAGAGTGAATTTCTGATAGCAGGAGTAAGTTTGTTCCACAAGTAAGGAAGCTGGTAGGAGAAAGCAGCTTTGCCTGCTGTGGAATAGGGTCAGGGCAGGGTGAAGGATCTTTCATTTCTTGCCTGAGTTCATAGGGGATAGGGAGTCTGTGGATAGACAGTCCTCAAGATAGGAGGGGAGCAAGTTAAACCAATACTTAGATATAAGGTTGAGGGTATGTATCTAGCACCTGTGAGATAAGGGTCTTAGTCTGAGGATGGAGTAAAGATTGTAGTGATGGGTACATGGGGGGAGTTTGTAGTGAAGTGACAAAATTAGTTTGCACTGCAAAAGAAACACAAGCTGCCCAACCAAAAGCTGAGTCAAAATGTTTCCACTCGGTGGAACTGAACTCTTTATATGCTTTAGTGCCTTTTGAAACAAAAGCAAGCTGTACATTAATGTTGCTTCCGTTACATTATCGGTGATGGCATTATGCTTTCTGTGCTGCAGTGTAAATTAATGTAGACAGTGTGCTGTATCCTAACTCCTTTTGAGACAGCTACTAGGGACATATCTTCAGAAGATGAATCTCTGAGTCAGGTTATCCCACTCATAATGCTGATTTCACATCATCCGAGTGTTCTGATTCTACAGATAGAAAGAAACAGATCTGAAGATGAGACAACATGTTGGCAGTGTCATGGGAATCTTGAAAGAGAATGTGTTAGTGCTTCCAAAACAATGACAGATTAGTTGCAAGCAATGACAAAATCAAAACACTACATACTTGCAACTCTCTTAGATTCAGGGCTATACATCTTCCAAACTCAGATGATGTAGAGCACTACAAATTTCTGTTGCTAGATGAGTTGCAGGGTCACAGGAGTCAAACACAAACAAACACAGTAGCTTCAACTTGTCATCTTCACAACGTGCTGGTCCATCTTCATGAAGAGATACAGAACATGAAAAGTCACCAAAAATGAGCAGTATTTCTTTCACAATTCCTACTTACATCCCCAGAAGCAAGCTAAATCTGTGGCAAATCCTTTCTCAAATTGCTGCCGTACCAACTTACACTAATTCTTTTTCTGAGCATTCTCTGTCCATTGTGGTAGACAGTTACCTGCTAGAGTCATTTATTCCTATTGATACATGCTCTTTTGAATACTGAAGATCGAAAAGTTTAATATGGCCTGAGCTGCTTGATGAAGGCTTGAAATATCTTGGTTGTCCTGCAACAAGAGTCTCTTCAGAATGCATGTTTAGCACAGCTGGCAACATTGCAACAGATACCAGAAATAGGTTGCTGCCAGAAAATGTACATACATTAACATTTATTAAAGATAATAAGGCGAGATTGTTATGTCCCTGCAAAAGTATACAAGCGGATCTTGAAGTGATTGATGTTGTGGGTGCTGATACTGACAACTCAGATTGTGGTGGTTGGTAAATACTGTGCGGGACGGAGTCTCTCTAACAAAAAAGGAAACTTTACAGACTGTGATGAAATGTGTTGTCTCTCCTCTCTTGATCTGCTACTATGGACCATATACATTATATACTTTCACCATTTCTGTTGCAAACTGCTTTATAGATAGGACCTAAAGTCAATATGATTTTTACAGGAAAAGTTGAACATCAGTGGGAACAGGACCAAATCTGGTATGAAAGGGAGACTGTTAACCCATTTTTATGTTGCTTGCACGCATGTGCAAGAAACATAGTACCATCAACGGAGATTTCGGAAGTGTGTCACCTCCTTCTCCAATGCAGTCAGTGAGCTGGCAGGTGCGGCCCCTGTAAGCCAATGCATTTTGGAGCTGTCTATGACACGCTCCAAAATGCAGTGGCATACAGTTGAAAGGGGGAACTACGCTTCAGTGAGCAGAGATAAGAAGCATAGCTCCCCCCCCCACATGCAGTGTGCGCCTGCACTCACTGTGTAGCCGATGGGGTGCCCAATCCCCTCGGCTGAGCTGCGTCTCTCCCCGTTGCAGGTGCCACCTGGGAGCCCACCCCAGCGTGGCAATCAGTGCTGCGCCGGTGTTCAATCCCCTGTCAGCTTTGAATTCCAACGCCCTTGTGCCATGCTGGGGTCCCACGACATCTTTTTTAATTTTTACCTTGAAAACGAAAACGTTCCGGCGCGCCGCTCCGATCCCTCCCACAACCTGCATCCACCCACCGCGCACTCCAGCCACCCCCACGCCCTCACCCCATACTTATCCTCCGGACTCCGGCGCGATGATCTTCGGTGGACCGGGAACACATCTGCACTCTTCAAAGCCGACCGCGAACTGAGGAAATGCCGGTAAGCTGTATAATGGGCTAGATGGGGGGGTTTCAACTTTGTTGCATATCTCAGGCATTTTTGGGAATTTTGGCACCAAATTTTCAACATGGGGTTTTTGGGACCCCTTCTCATGAATGATGTCACTGTCATGGCGTTATTCGGGCCCGAAGGGTGATTTTGTGCCGTGACTGCGAAATCACCCTTTGAGCCTGAATACTGCCATGACAGTGACGTCATTCATGAGAAGGGGTCCCAAAAACCCCATGTTGAAAATTTGGTGCCAAAATTCCAAAAAATGACTGTTTTACGAGCGTGCATTGCGTAGTTCCTACTCAGGCTCGTAAGTTCGCGAAATTTCAATATTTTCACTCCAGATTTTCAACATTGCCATTTTACCACACCTTCTTATGAGTAGTACAGCTGTCATTTTTCACATCTCACCCAAAATGTGCTTCTGCCATGTAGGCAGAATGGCTAGTCGGTGTGCTAAATCAATGTATGGGACAAATTAAGAAAATCACAGTGACACTGTTCATGAGCAGATGTCTTAAAATGGCTATGTTGAAAATTTGGTGTGAAAAATTCTAAAAATGACTGTTTTTGATAGATTACGCAGTTCTCACGAGGCTCGTAAAGTTATAAATTTTCAATATTTTCACTCCAGATTTTCAACATTGCCATTTTACCACACCTCCTTATGAGCAGTACAGCTGTCATTTTTCACATCCTGCCCAAAATGTGTTTCTGCCCATGTAGCGCACAATGGTGCAGTCGGTGTGCAAACTCAATGTATGGGACACATTAACAAAATCACAGTGACACTGTTCATGAGCAGAGGTCTTAAAATGGCTATGTTGAAAATTTGGTGAAAAAATTCCTAAAAATGACTGTTTTACGAGCATGCGTTACGCAGTTCCTACGTACGCTCGTAAGTTCGCAAATTTTCAATATTTGCACTCCAATGACTTCCAGATACCTAAACAGCACATAGAAGCAAGCAACATTCGGCATTGACAAATGCTTGTTGTATCATGTTATTTCTAGCTGAAATGAAAATCCATATTTTTAGATTCCTTACCTCATATAAAAGTCATGCTGGTTGTGTTATTTGCTTCATTTTAAGCACCACTTACAGCAGCAGTGCAATGAAAGATGTCTTCCTAAAAGAGCAAGTTTCTGTTAAAAAGTACATATTAACATGTCTGTCAAATCCTACCTTGATCAGCTTTAATTCCATAACTCTTGAACAATACAAAGACACTCCCAAAAGCCACTCATGGTGCTGTGTCTCCTCTCTCCCCTTCCACTGCACCATGATTTGCTAGACTGTGTGGTGGTATTCCTAGCCAGGAAAGATACAGTTGATGTTGCCAAGGAGTGAAACATTGCAAATAAACTTTGTGGTGCATCAGTATGGGCCGTGGGTGGTCAATTTTTCAGTTTTTAAAAGAATAAAGTGATCAGAATCCAACAACCAGCTTAACTGACAGTCTTTTTTTTTTTTACATTATTATTTATCCTCCTGTGGCCACCTTAAACTGCTCCCCCCCTTAGACTTTGCATCCCTATTGTTGGAGGATCCATCCCCCATCCATCTTGACTGAGACCGCTGGCACCCAGTAACCCCTCCAGCTTACCCTCCACAGTGGGGTGGCAGGGAGCCCCCCCAACTCCCCACCCCAATGGATCCAGTTCTGCTGACAGCACCCAGTGAACACTCACGGATGGCCATCAAGCCACAGTTGGTACCACCTTTCCCTTGTTCAGTTCCCCTGAGTCGGAGGGCATGCAATGATGCCAGCAGACATGAGCGCGCACATGTCCAGACGTGTCCCAATCCAGGCATCTGCCCCCGACTCTGCACCAGTGTACAGCATGCATCCCCAACCCCCAGCCTCCACCAGGGGGCAGTCGGATGCTGACCGTTGTGGTCCCCCTTCCCTGGAGAGGAAGAGCCATCCTCTGGATGCTCAATCCCTCTCCTTCCCTGCCAGCCCCTGGTGACCTGTGCTCACTCCTGAACCCAGGTCACCAGCATGGCATGAGGTGTGGTGTCCAGCGCCTCAACCTTTGGAGCCACTGGGCCGGCCCTAAATTGACAGTCTTTACTGAATGCGACCAATCTTAAAGTGTATTTGTTTTTAAAATAGGGACAATTTGAATCCTAAGGGGGTTGACAGACACTGGGCTGGATCCTCAAAACACTGTGAAGGTGCAAAACCATCCCCAAGTCCCCAAATGTTCTGCAGTTGCAGAAAAAAAGGGGAAATTGTGCTGAGTGGTATACACAAAACTTCCGCAGCTGCAGAAAAAAATACACTGCGGACTGTGGAAAAAGGTGCAGCTGCGGAAGTCCCTGAGGGGAAAAAAGGCTTTGAAAAGTATGGCATATCCCCTTAAAGGCTATTCTCAGCCAGCGTTTCTCCCAAGTTGCAGAAAAAATGTTGCACACATGCTGCACCACAGAGTGAGGTGTAACACTCCCTGAGAAAAATGCAGTGTATTAACAATTGAGATACAATTATAGCAGAGGTTCTGGCATGAAGCAACAGCAAACCAGTGGGTGTATAGCAGTGTCAGTTGTTACAACAAAAATAGCACCCATTTTCATTGAAAGACAGCAGACCACAGCCGCTAGACTCAGTACAGCTCATAAAAGAACCCCACAGGCAGTAGAGACATAGCTGGTAACAGCCTGCAGTGAGTGCTTCTGAAGCAGGCAACAGAGAGACAACCATCAGTTCCACTATCAGTTACAGACAGCCACTGTGGTGCATGGTCCTGCTGCTATCAGCGGCGCTGTAGTGGTCCCAATTGAGGGACTGGCTACTGGTCCCTCTGTGAGTACGTTCTGTTGCATCTGTGGCACAACTGACAAAATCTGCTGCTCCAGTTAATATGGATCACCTGTTGTTGTGCCTGCTGAGCCTTTTCCTCAGCTGTGGATCCGCATTTGTGAATTTTCAGCAGCTGTGGAAAAATGCTGTGGATTTTCAGCACTTGTGGAATTTTGCAACTTGCCTGTTTTGTGATTTTCAGCAACTGTGGACATTTTCTTTGTGAATATGCCACAACTAAAGTTCTGCAGTGTTAGATATTTGGTAGATAGTATGATGTTGTCAAGCAGGAGTGACTCTGAAGTTTTGGCTGTAATAGTTTTTTGAGTCTCTTGCAGCCATTCGAGTTGGGCCCTTGTGGCATAAATGGCCATGGTAGCTACCCTAGCTCCCAGACCCGCTAGCTCAAAATTTTTCTTTAGTATATCTTCCAACTTCCTGTCCACTGGATCTCTTAGTGCCGAAGTGGACTCTGTCGGCAGGACGGCATTTTATTGAGTGATGCTATCTGAGGATCTATGCTAGGTGATGTGCACCATAAGGCTAGTTTATCAACTTCCAGAGGGTACATTTTTTCCCATGATCTCCATTCTGGGATTCGGGCAGGGTCTTCAGATTTCCATTCTTTATTAATGATCTCATTAATGGCCTGGCACACTGGAAATTTGTCAGATGCTTTTGGTGCTGGTTGCTGGGAAGGTAGCAGTTTAGGCTGTGTAATAGTTGTGGCTGGTGTCTTGAACCCCACTGTGGATATAATACTGCGAGCCAGAGCGGGTATTTGGTCGGGAAAGGACCACTTGGCCATGAGTGATTGTGGGTCAGCTTCTTTATCCTACTCGTCCTCCAAGTCGAGATCAGAGTGGGAGGGCCGCTCCTCTGTATCATTATTGGGTGATCTGTCAGTGTGGTTCTGAGTGGTAGTAACTGGAGCGTGTGATAAATGGGGTCTGGCCAAAATTTCTGCTAATTTGTCCCACATAGCTATCATGAGTTGCTGTTGCAGTTGGAGCACCTGTTGATTCTGGAGAAGTATGGATTGTAGAATGGTCCAGTTTACCAATGAAATTCAAAAACTGCTGGGGAGCTGTTTTAATGCACCGCAACCTGATCAGATGCACAATTCGAACTGATGCAAAGGATGCAGCATCACAGGGAAGAGGGGATGGACTTCAATTGATGTCACATGTGCATCAGAAACCTATCAGGTGAACACAATACCCAGGTGTAAGGTATGTGGAGTGCCTCAGAGATTATCCCCCACAATGCAGTGTTACAAGCCATTTTTCTGCAACTACTGAATTATTGGCTCTCTTTGAGAATCCAGCCCACTGCCTCTTAAACATCATGTGCCACCTGCTATGGCTACATTAAATACTCCTTGAGATATCATGTGGTAAGGAAACCACTTTTTTATTTATATGAATTAAATACACATTTTACTTACATAGCAGCTGGACAGCTGATGCACTGTCCTAGAAAGCTGTATGCATTATTTCAATTTGCCAACAAGAATGATTGATATATATTTTTTTTATTCAAATGCCTAGACTGACAGCACTTATGATGCAATATGTCGTGCATCAGTTTCACATGTTGCAGCTGCAGTACCTTGAGTTTGTTATACAAAGTTTGCTTTAAACATAGCAACTTTTGATTTACTTATTTAAAAGTGATAGCAGCAAATACCAAATAACTGAGACTAGCTAATGTCAGTTTATTTTTTTATACTTCATTATGATGAGGATATAACTAGCTACATAAATATACAACTTCCTGTTTTTTTTCACTCAGGAACTTTAATGTAGCTGTGGCAGGAAAACTTTTAACATATGGGTGGGTGGGTGACTGTTAGCAGTGAGTACTTGTAAGTTGCTGGCTTTAGCAAACAGAAGAAACCATAGATAAACTTAACTATAGTCATATCAAAGTCACACATGATATTTCTCTCTCCCTTTATATTAAGCAGATTTTATTTCTTTTTGTTTTCAATTTCACATGTACTGTTATCTTCATTACTGGCAGCACAATAAAAAAAATTAGGTTCGAGTTCTAGAAAGTTCTAAAAGGATTAGAACATTAGAACTTCAAAAGTTCTAGACTAGAATTTGAACCCAGAACTTCAGAGGGTTCTGACAACTCTACTCCAGGACAGAGACAGCATTCATTTAGTAAGGCTGCAAGCACCAGAAGCAGGATGCTAACTGAACATTTTATTACTTTTTTTTATTTATACTTTTTTCTGCCTCCAAGGAGCTCCGGCCCTTCCTTCGGAGGAGCTCATCCTCTGAGCCCGATCGTTCCTGCTCAGCCATATCCTATAGTTCCCCCATGAGCTATCTCCCATGGTGGGCTAGGGTGAGGAGTGCAAGCTTACTCCCCCCCAGAGCACAATCCAGAGGTCGGGTGGCTTATTCCGGGGAGGGGGTGTTGGGCCATCATGGAGCCTGCCAGCACCCATTTTTCCTCCTGTTTTCCTCCCCGGGCCCATAAATGTGCAATGGGTGGAGTGGCTGGGCTTGGGGTCCCTCCCCATTCTGGCGGCATGCATGTGCTGACACCTAGCCACGGCTGGGTGTCAGGCAAACAGCATGCCACACTGTCCCCCCCCTTCCCAAGGAAAGAGAGCTGTCTACAGATGCTTGATCCTTCTTCAACCGTGTTTGCCACTGAGTGACCTGAGTCCATTCCTGAACCCAGGTTGCTGGCGTAGTATGTGGTGTGGCACCCAGCTCCTCAACCCTGAGTGTCACTGGGCCAGCTCACATTTTATTCCTTTTTAAACAATTCATTTCTCATTTTTTTAGGCTTACAGATGTGGCACAGAAGAAATGGGGCTCTGGGCTCACTTGGAAGGGAAATTGGGAACAAGAACTAGAGCTAGCCAGTGATGGCTCTCAGACAGGTCCCTTAAAACTAGTCTCTAGGACAGAGACAGCGCATTTGATAAGGCTTCAAGCACCAGCAGCAGGAGGCTGATTGAATGTCTTACTGCTGTTTAAACAATCAAATTCTAATTTTTTAAGGCTTACTAAAGTTGTGCATTAGAATGAGGGTTCTGAGCTCTCTTGGGAGGGAAGGCAGGAATATGAAATACAGCTAGCCAATCAGGGATCTCAGACAGGACATTTAAAATTAAGCCCCCAGAAGAAGATGGTGCTCATTTGGTAAGGCCGCAAGCACCAGCAACAGGAGGATAATTGAATATTTTGCTACTCTTTCAATAAATTAATTCTTATTTTTGTAGGCTTACAGAAGCAGCACAGCAGAATTTGGGCTCACTCACAAGGGAAGGTGGGAAGAGGAACTAGAGCCAGCCAGTCAGGGCTCTCAAACCCTCCAGATCCACCATATAATTAAGCAATGATAACCAATAGGGTGGGTGGTATTGGGTTATACTGGACCACCCAGGGGCATAATGAGGCCCGATGCCACAGGTGTTGGGCCTTATAGCCCCTGGAAGGTCTGGTATAGCCCATACCACCCACCCTGGAGGGTATTATTGCACTTAGAGGGCCACTGTATTATATGTGTTTGATAAAAAAAAAATGTTCCTGTTTAAATGGTAAAACTCTTAGGCATTGCATTTATCTTGCAAACAAATAGTTCCTCTGCCTGCATTATAATGGTGCATTTGTTTGTTTGTTTGTTTGTTTATTCGCTTAACGGGTAAGCACACTGGAAACAAGTTCCTTTTACAGGTGCGACCCACATATATTACATACAAACAATACATAGTCAAGCATACATATACAATACAACAAATTGCAGACATAAAATGTCTTCGTTAGAAAAATTAGATCTCATTGTCATGGTTACCCTCATCCACACACATACTCCCCCAGAAAACAGTGCCAGTGTCTTGAGCTTGCATCCCCATGCCTGACAGTGTGTACCAGTTTACTTGGATAACATTCTGGCTGTGCTTCTGGGCTGTTCCTAAGCAGAGCCCAATCCACCAGCCCTATTATGGTTGTGTTGCATGCTGGCAGCAGCTGTCCATCTGCGGTAGGTGCGTCAAAGAAACTACCGGCCCTGTCATGTTGCTTGGGCTGGTGTCTGGAGGATCAGGATCATGGTTGGAATTGGAACAGCCAAGAAACGCTGTTCAGAGCTGCACAGCTGGATTGTTTTTTTTTTTTTTAATCAAGTTTACTCAGCTTCCCCCTCACGCCAGTGAGTGAGAAACTCCACTCCTAATGCAGATGATGGCACGAATATGTATAAGTGCTTAGGAGGTGGGGGAACAATGAAAAAGTAAGTAAAACATTGACATCTATGCAGCCTGCCCACCCCAAAGCCAGTAAAAAGATTAGTTCAGATACAATGAATGTGAGGCAGGTTCAGTACTGTCGGGGCAGCGCATAGCCATGAGAGTGTTATGGACTGAGAGAGACTTTCATTTTTGTTGCTATCGTTTTACAGCAGGGAAGAGAAAGAAATAAAAAAAAAAAAAGAACTGCGGGCCTGCACCCCCACCCACACGGTAATGTATGCTTAATAGAGCAGGCTGGTGTCTGGAGATGAGAGAGTAGGATCGGGACAGACCTGCCATTTTAGATTCTCCCTATACATTGATTCGTTCAGGTTCAGTTGGCAGATGAGTTGTACTTTAGAACAAGTGATAGTGCAGTCTAGGGAATGGAGTACAAATGATTTGGGATTTAAAAGCACATGCTGACTCAAGAGAGGTCGAGACCAAAAGTGACAGAGTGTGCTAGATACTATTTAACAAGAAATGGCACTGTGGTGGGGGTCTTGCCATCAGTCCCTCTGTCACTTGGTGAGCACGTGGTCCGCTTTCACTATTAGAGAATAACACTGTCAGTAATTGGGATGATGGAGCAATATGGTACTTCAGATTAAAAATAAACAAATAAAAAACAAATGTAAGGAGTGCAGGGAACTGCCACTGAAGTAAGGAGCATTGGGGGTCCAGTAGCTCTTGTTAAACAAGAGAAAAAAATGGTGGAGATCTGAAATTCAATCAGGCGATCTCAGCCAATGAGAAAGCAGACTGGCCAGAATGCTATGTGAGTGGGTAAAGGGGCTGGCACTTGTTATTTACTGGGCTCTACTGTCAGATAGACCAGGGTTCTGGGTAGGGAACTGGTCAATCAGAAGCCAGGATTTTACATGCCCATTTTCTCAATGCAGCCACTCCATATGGGTCTCATTCATGTTCAAGTCCCCGAACATGAGTGGAACAAAACAGGAGTGGAATAGATGTAGAGATTGGCATCATAGACATCAGCAGGCATCCCCAAGTGATATGGAAAAAACAAATCCTCAGCTCCACTCACGCTTGCCAAAATGTATTAGTAGTCAGTAAAAGGAAGAACAAAGGCACCACAGGTATTTGCAAAAAATAAACAGTTTAATTAGTGCATAGAAAATAGCACAGCTACCCAGCAGTACAGGCTTACAACCTCAACTAGTTCCGCACTATCCATCCGTCATCAGGAGGATGATCTACCTACAATCCACACCACTTAAAAAGCTTACAGTTAAAGAGACAACACCTCAGAAAAGTGAAAATACATGAAATGCATCATAACACAACAAAATAAAATACTCAGAATCTGACCAGTATTTAACCTAAATAATCAATAAACCTTATAATACAAAAAATGTTTTTCAGGATGACATATAACCATCATCTCTCCTAAGATGATATATTTTGGTATACATAGTTTTTTATCTACTGGTATTACTATCCAGTTGGATTGTCCCACAGTGACGTATTACTTATATCTATACCAAGTCAAAGTCAAATTTATTTATTGAGTGTTTTTCTATAACCAAAGCGCTAATACAATATAAAAACATCAGATTTAAACAATACCCTTAAAATATACATGCAAATTAAAATAACCATAAAATTAACTGCAGCAGTTCTGGGGCTAGCCATATTCCCCAAAGGCCTTTTCAAATAACTAGGTCTTCAGGAGTGATTTAAAAGCCTCGACGGACAGGCACTCTCTAATCCAACAAAGGTAGAGTATTCCAAAGGGTCGGGGATACAAAGGAAAAAGCCCTAGTTCCAGATTGCAAACGGACCCTTGGAAGCTCTAGCAATCCCTCATTGGTAGAATGGAGGGAGCAGACGGGGCGGTAGGGCCAAAGGAGGTCTTGCAGGTAACATGGTCCCTGTCCATGTAGGGTCTTATAGGTCAGCAAAGCGACCTTGAAGATGATCCTTCATCACACTGGGAGCCAGTGTAGCTCGCATAGTACAGGTGTGACATGGCTAGATCTTGACAGCCCTGTCAGTAACCTGGCCACCGTGTTCTGCACCAGCTGCAGGCGACGGAGTTCCACCCCCGGTAACCCTACATACAGGGCATTGCAATAGTCCAGGCAAGAGGACACGAAGGCATGAATCAATGTAGGCAGGTCCTCAGGTGGAACTAGATGTTTTATCTGGGCGATGTTCCTCAGATGATAAAATGAGGACTTGACAACTGATGCCACCTGCACATTCAATGTCAATTTGTTGTCAGGTACAACACCCAGATTCAACACCAGTTCAGAAGATCTCAACTGGTTACCACCTAGCTCAAGGCCAGATGGTTGGCCAGAAGTCAACTTCTCTTCCCACTGACCTGGATCCACCACCAACTCCTCAGTCTTATCTGGATTTAGTTTCAACCAGTTAGCACTCATCCAGTCTTGGATTTCAGTGAGGCAGTTATTAAAGACCGACATTGCACTATCATGTTCGGTCAGAAAGGACATGTAGAGCTGAGTGTCATCTGCATAACAGTGAAAACTCAGCCTATACCACCGTATAATATCTCCTGACAGCAGCATATCCACTCTGAACAACATGGAGGTTAACATTGAACCCTGCTGAACCCCACAAGGCAGGAAGAAGGAGGTCGAGGAAAAAATCCCTGATATCACCCTCTGTGCCCTGCCTGTGAGGAAAGATTTAAATCACTGAGGACTGTACCAGACAGTCTGCAGAGGAGCCGCAGGCATTCTAGCAGCACCCCATGGTCCACGGTGTCAAACACTGCAGAGAGATCAAGGAGGACCAAGATCGAATGACTCCTCCGATCTCTCGCTATCAGGAGATAATTAAGTACTCGAACTAGTGCTGTCTCGGTACTATACCTCTTTCTGAAACCATACTGGAGAGGATCATGGACTTTGTGGGTGGTAAGAAGATTCTCAGGCTGCAACGTGACTATCTTCTCAATAACCTTCCCCAAAAAGGGAAGGTTAGAGACTGGTCTGTAGTTAGCAAGACAGTCTGGGTCACAGGAAGATTTCTTTAAGAGGGGTGTCATCAGGACCTCCTTCAGGATGTCTGGAAACACCCCCTTGTCCAGCGAGCACCAGACTATCTCTACAAGGATCAGTCTGATGACATCCAAGCACCCCACCAGGAGGTGTGTTGGACCAGTTTTCCAAACTACTGTAAGTTGGTTGCAAGCTCTGAACAATCTTCACGATATCCATGATCGCTGGCTGGTCGAAATCCATCCAGACAGACTGGGTGTCCGTACCCTCCCATCGACCACCACTCTGCTCATTTGAATGAGTCAAGTGGATCACCGACCTGATGGAGGATACCTTTTCTGCAAAAAATTGAGCAAACTCCTCACACTTCAATTATGAGAACGCTCTCCAGTCCCGAAGACAGGCTGGATTGCACAGCCTGTTCACAGTTCGAAAGAGCCGAGCCGGTAGATTCTTTGCTGCAGCAATCTCTTTGGACAGGAACTCTGCCTTCTTAGGGGGATTGCTGATTGATAGTTCAAATAATGGGCCATCAATCTAAGCCTGTCCTCCTCCCTGCCGAATTTCCGCCAACAATGTTCCAACCTTCGCCCTGCTTTCCTCAACTCCCTCAAAGTCCCATCATACCAAGGGCACCAAGGGCAGAGAGGGAGTGGGAAAACTCAGATAGGAGCCATGGAATCCAGGTAACTCAGCACCAACTATTATAGTGTACTACTAGATCTCCTGGATCCACGCTTTTCACTGGCCTACTCAATAGGTCCAACACCGCCATTAGACCCCTTGGGGTAACTTCCCTCAAAGGGCAGTACCAGACCATCTCCAAAGGGGCAGATCTCACAGGGGGAGCTCCGAAGCTGAACCTTACAGGGTAATAGTCTGACCATCTGACTGGTTCCACCACCATGTCGGCGGCCTCCATACCCAGGAGGAATACCATGTCCAAAAAGTGACCTTGTACATGGGTCACAGAGGTAACTACCTGTGTGAAGCCCAACGAGATCATCAGTTGGAGGAAGTTCTGACCAAACAATGAGAGTTCAACATCGACCCAGGCATTGAAATCCCCCAGGACCAACCACCAGGGTGATTCCAATACCATGTCGACCATGAAGTCTGCAACTTCCTACAGGAAAACGCTCCCATCTCCGGGCGGATGGTAGATGAGAAGAATCCTGCTGCCCACATCTGCTCCCATAATACACTCAAAGGATATGGTAATCCCCACTGGAACCTCCACAAGGCCCAGTTCCATCTTAAAACAGATGGCTACACCTCTGCCCCTACGATCCAATCTTTGGCGGTGTATCACCGAGTACCCAGCTGGAATTGCAGACTACAATACCAGGCCAACATTCTCATCCAGCCAGGTCTCGGTGATGTAAGCCAGGTCAGATGTCTCAACAAGATCAGCAATAATTACGGTCTTGTTTTTTATTGACCTGGCATTACATAACACCGCCTGAGTTGGATGAGTGGCAATGGAAGAGTGGGTCACATGCCCACTACTCATGAAACCCTTGGGTATGGGAACTAGACAGGAAGGTCCCCTCTCCAGGCCCCATTTCACCCTGGACACCTCCTTAAATCCACTACCCCAATCCGCCCACCCCTCTCCCCCCCCACCAGACCGAAGGGACCAATTTTTCTGACCCCTTCTAACAATCCCCAAAGCACGACAATGCATATGCACCAAAGGGTGTAATAGGAGACCATAGAAAGGGCGTAAGTCCCTCAGCCTGGTTGGGGAGTAGCGCCTGCCCGTTGACGCAGAACCCTGACACATGCTGCTAATAATTATAACAATAGGTCCAGCAGCACAATCCTAATCTTACCACCCAGCAACCCCAAAACTAATAATACCTCCCAAACCCCCAACAAATTAGTAATAAACCAAAATATTTTTCCCCATAGAAACCCTCAACAGTCAATTTAGTCTCTCCACAGAAATCCCACCAACTCCTACTACATGAGCAACATCCGGGGGGCTACCAGCCTTTTTAAAATAAGGTCCTCTCGATACTTCAGCAAATACAGTTATTAAATAACTTAAAATAAAATTATTACAGTACTTGTTTCCTGGAGTCCTTACTCCTTCCCCAGTCTTTTCCAGTACAGTCCAAACTTTAGGAGCCAAAAACTAAAGTAAATGAGCACTCAGGAGTGGGTGAATGTTCTGCTCATTTATTCCAGAAAAAAGGACAATACCAACAACCGCTGTGCAGGGGTTGTTGGTATTGTCCTTTGATCTGGAATAAATGAGCAGAACATTCACTTGCTCCTGAATGCTCATTTACTTTAGTTTTTGGAATAGTTTTGAGGGTAGCATCTCACATATTGAGCACCGGCTCGCATTGCTGTGCGGTCTACTCCTTCTTTGTGTAAACATTTGGAGCTGTTCTGAATGGTTAATCCACTGACATCTACTTTACTCAGGTGATAAAAATCCAATCCGGCCAAGCCCATACAGGGGAAGACCCTAACCCCGTCACTCTCCCTACCTCAGGTAACCAGGGAAACACCTGAACTAGCCAGGTGAACCCCAGGAACCATGGGCCTAACCCAGGAGACAGCCAATCCTCCGATCAGTCCTCTCAAGTCCCCCAAGGAAAATACTCAGAGCCGAGGACCCCCACAAACAGGACCTGTAGGATCAACTCCTTACCTCTCAAATCCACAACATTTGTCTGAGGGTATGCCACTAGACCGAAATCATTCAGTTCCAAAAACCCAGATACTCTGCTCCACACTCTGCTCGGATCTTCCTAGTTCCTGGTTCACTCAACACCAATCCTGGACTTCTTGTCCGTCCACTGAATGTCTCCTCCCAGCGCTTCTGGATTCTGTCAACGCCACTCAACAGTTCCTTCTTACACACCAATCTACCCTCCAGCCAGCAGGGCTTCAGCTCCTTCTCCCAATCAGGTAGGGGAATTAATATCGGCCAGACCTCATTTAAAAAATAAAATTCTGGTGGAATTGCTAGTCGTTAATACACACCAAAAAAGCTGGTAGTGTTAATACACTCATATTCCATATTCCATTTTACCCTGGACTTCTAAGATACCAACTAAACACAGGCTACCCCTTGCTAGCTCACTTCAGTCCCTCACTTACTACCACTAAAATATACTAGGAGAGACTAACTAAAAACAAAACACAAAAAGCATGAAAAGTAAACAAAATAATAAAATTAAAATGCAGCAAACGTTTAACAAAACTTAAAAACTAGACTAGAATTTGCTGCTCCCATTATCGTCTGATGGCTTCACCCAGCATGGTCGCCATCTTGTTTCTGTTCAAAACCTGGTCCATTAACCATTAACCTTACCATTAGCCATTATGACCAGGTAAATTCATAGACTTACTAGCCAAAGTCCAATATGTTGCATTTGTGTAGCTTGAAAACTATTCTCAGGCAAGAATTTATGCAAAATCAGCACTATCTAAGGGAAAAAAGGGAGAAAAGAAAAAAGTTATAAAACACTAATAATGAGGCTTTACATCCATTACCACAAATGGCTATACGATTACACATAAGACCTCATATTTATCTTATTTTTCTTACTCATGTTAATCAAAGGTGTAACCTTAATTATATTTATTTGATCCAGGCTGTTAAAGGCCACCAGAATATAATCCTGGCAACTGTAAACCACCAAGTGTACAAATCCAATATGCCTCTCAATTTAGTAACAAATTGTTGATGTTGCCCCACCCCCCCGGGACCCAGCTTAACCAATTAAATTCCACAGAACTTGAATTCATGTTTTGTACTATCTACCCTGTGTTTACAACAACGTACAGCAAGTTCACTTCTGTCATCACTTTTAACTATACTGCGCATGTGTTCTCCAATTCTTATTTTAAGTTGGCGTGTAGTTTTACCAATGTACAATGCTCGGCATGTAAGTGTTGCCAAATATACCAAATTTTCAGTAACACAACTGAAAAAAGTTCCCATTGTATATACTGTTTATTCTTTGCAAATACCTGCAGTGCCATTGTTCTTCCTTTTACACCCCCAAGTGATATCAGGCAATCAGGGAAATCTGCCGGTCCAGTACAGTGTGGTAGACTACCTGTGTACTTACTTGACAGCACTGATAAGGAGTACAGAAACCATAAGCACTCATTACCTGGTACTGCTAGAACATCCTATTGTGGGTAAAGGTATACAGTGGGAGACAAAGGGAAGACTTAAAAAAACTCTCTAGGGTAAGGGTAAGAAGGGAATGACAAAGGGGAAAAACAAAAAACAACCTATCTAGGGTAAGAGTAAGAAGGGAGTGACAAATGATAATTTAAAAAAACCCTTACTAGAGTCAGGTAACAAATAATTAAGTTAAACAAAAAGGGGAAATTAGTAAATTCTTATTAAAAGCATGAGGTAAAGCTAATTATAATCCATTTAGGGTATAGCAACAAGAGGGGAAATCACACAAAGAAAGGGAATTCTAGAAGCACCATAGCCATGGTAAGGGCATAGGTTCTTTTTCAGGTCATACAAGTGTAGTTTTAGAAATGATGGAAGTGGTATAGTGTAGTGGCTGTGACGCAGCAGTCTTCAGGGATATATTTTGGAGACTGAGGTGTCCCACCTGCGTGCACCTCTCTGGGTTGAGGGAGAAGTTCATTAGACTCTGGACCAAGTTGTCTAGGATTCAGGGGACCTATTCCTCCACTCAGTGGCCACCAAGTCCACTGCCATTGCCTCAGATGGTGCCAAGAAAGAGGGCCAGTAGGACTCTGATGGGCTCCAGGAGGGTGGGGTTGGGGGTAGGGAAACATTCCTCCACCAATGCCACTACACAACTCTCTTGCCATTCTGGTGGGGCAGGACTACCAAGAGGAGGCTACCAGGGTAGTGGCAAGTGAAAATGTGAGGGTCCTCCAGAGGGAAGGCACCAAGATGGAAGGTAGAGGACCCCAGTGGATGAGAAAGCAACTTGCATTGTGGAACTCAATCTTCGGGGGGGAGGGGTAGTTCCGAGTACAGGATGGGAGAGAAAGAGGGAGGTGAGGTACCCATATGGTGCCTTTTCACAATGGGATAGGGAGAAGATCCATAGTATTGATAGGACAGCTGGGCAGGGGAGGGAGCTGGATGCAATTGTCCATCAGGGAGCTAATGACCTGGCAAGGGACACAGCTGGGATGGTACTGGATAGGTTTAGAGATCTGGGGAGAGGCCTAAAGCAGGCAGCATGCACGGTGACCATCACATAGATGCTACTTGTGTGAAAGCTAGGGAACACTGCACCAGGATCTTCAATGACTGGTTGAAGGCATGGTTGAGGGATGGGGGTGTTTGCCTACATTGTGGACTTGGGCCCTACCTGTAGAATGAAGGCCTGTACAAATTAGGTGGCCTCAATGCATCCAGGAGTGGAACACAAGTCCTAGGTGGAAGGTTCAAATTCTATTTCAATGGGCATTTAAACTAGCCGGGGGAGGAGAAGCCAAGGGGAAATAAATTCCCCATGGTTAAAGGTGTGTAGGGACAAAGGAGTATGGGACAGAAGGGTCAGAGGTGGTTCTAAAACTGAGAGAAAAATTAAGAATGTTGAACAGAGGGAAAATAGAAAAGGGGAGGACAGTATAAGAGACAAGGGAAGGGAGATGGATAGACTTGGGAAGGTACGGCAAAGTCGGGGCAGGAAGGGATTCAAGGAGTGGAGAACCATATATGCCATTGCAAGGAGCCTAGGAAATAAAAAGTAATGACCCAGAGTAGAGATGGGTGAAGTTGGGAAATTTTGTTCTTTGAATTAATATGTGAATTTAGCGCAATTCGTGGATTAATTTGCAGACATGAAGTGCAAAGTTCCATCCGCAAAGTGTAAAATTTCACCTGCAAATGACAGAATTTCACCATTCATGGATGAAATTCCACCATTTGTAGATGAAATTCTGCACTTCATGGGGAAAGTCCACAACAAAAAATATTGGCGAAGTCTCTTCGGCCAATTTTGAGCCTCAGAGCAAACATTTGTGGATTGCTCCATGGAGACAAATTTGCTGACTTTACCAGAACTTACCAGTGAATTTAAACTTCTCAACATCTCTAACCCTGAGGCAACTATTGAGGAGGTGGATCAGGATCTGGGGGCCTTAACAGAATCAAGGAACCCTGGCAACCACAGCTGAGATGTGGCCTTACTGGGTTACATCACGTTTTGAAAATATACAGCATGAAGAAAGTGGGGGGGGGGGTGTTTTTTATATAAGGGAAGATATAAAGTCCATGGAGATAATAGAACACAACTGGTATAAGGAAGGGCTACAAGTTTGTTGGGTTGGCTTAGAGATTTTCCAATGCTTATGAATGTCGCAAGCCCTGTGTGCACTGTATACAGTATATGGCACACAGATCTTGCGGTATTCACCCACTGGCAATCAGAATTTTGCATTAATTGCCACAAGACAGACCAACATTTTGTGGTCTAGCTTGAGGCAATCCCAAGGACCTTTTTTATGGAGCTTGCACCAGATATGTGGTGCAAGCTGCCATAAATAGTGGAAACTGTCACAACTGCACCCGAGATTGTAGAATCAGGCCCAGTTGCGGCAAATGGGTTTGGCACTCCACCAGAACCTAAGTGCAATAGCATAGGGCTTGTTGCAAGCCCTGCTCCATGCTTTGAAAATCCTGCCACGGGTCTGGGGCCTTTATCTGCATGGGGATGGGGAGGCCATTGAAGAATGGCAAGTAAAGGGGAGATATTTATTATGGGAGATTTTATTCTGGTGAATGTAGACTGGAGCACTCTGGCCACAGCTACAACTAGAAGCAGCACCATCCTAGATTCCCTACAACTGGCCTTTCACAGGCAGCAATTACAGATGCTGCTAGAGACAAGGTAGTGCTGCATCTGGTAATTACAAACAGGGACAGTATTGCAGACATCACAGTGGGTATCCCTCTGTGTACAAGCAATCATTGTACAGTGTGGTCTGGCATATGAACTGGGCAAAAGAAAAAACACACTAGAACAAAGGTTCTGGACTTCAGGAGGGCAGAATTTAAAGAAATGGGAGACTGCCTTAACAAACACCTTGAATAGGGAAATGACTGGGGCAGTGGATACACAGTGGAAAAGGATAAAGGAGGGAATAATTAAGGTAACAGCAAGTGGTTTGAAGGAAATAAGCATGGGTAAGAGGAGAAAGGGGCCACTATGGTTCTCAATGAATGTAGCTAAAGCAGTAAGGGAGAAAAACAGCTTTTAGGAATTACAAAAGGATCCAAATAAAGGAGAACAGATAAGCAAAGAAGGCAAGAAAGAGGGTGAAAACAGCAAAGGCTCAAACACAGGAGGGGCTCACCCTGTTTGTGAATAAAGAGGATAAGACTTTCTTCGGGTATGTTAGCGAAAATATGAAGGCAAGGGTTGTTTTGTGAGGATCAGGAGAGGAGAGGGGGGACTGTAAAGAGGAAGATAAAAAAAAGTTAAAATTTTAAGCAAGTTACTTCTCCTCAGTATTCACATTGGAGTGGGGAGGGGACAGGTTGACATGCATCAGCAGGCACCGAGTGGAGGGGGGAGTGGACACAAGTCTATTTTCAGGAAAGAATCCACTGGGGATAGGAATCCCTAAAGGAAAACAAGCAATGGGGCCAGACAGATCCATTAAAGGGTACTAAAAGAATGGAGCATGGTGCTAGTCACAACTCTAGCAACACTACATAGCAACTCACTGGAGACAGGGGTAGTTCCAGAGGACTGGAGGAGGGATGATGTTGTCCTTCTGCACAAGAGTGGCAGCAGAGAGGAGCCTAGCAATTACAGATCAGCCAGTCTCACATCAGTGGTGCGGAGCTAATGTAAACCCTGCTGAAGGAGACACTGATGGAGTACCTGGTGGCAAATGAGCTACAGGACAACCAGCAGCACAGCTTCATGGGGGGAGATCATGTCAAATAAATCTCATAGATTTCTTTGACTGAGTAACTAAGGATGTGGATGGGGGGGAAGTGGATGTGGCCTATATGGACTTCAGTAAGGCCTTTGACACTGTACCACATAGGAGACTGATTAAGAAACTTAATAACCTGGGGGTGGGGGAGAAGGTGGAAAGCTGGATATCTAACTAGTTAAAAGATGGGAGGCAGAGGATGGTGGTAAATGGCAGTCACTCGAAGGATGAAAGAATGACCAGTGGAGTACCATAGGGATCATTACTGGGTTCTGTCCTCTTCAGTGTCTTCATAAGTGATATTGTTGAGGAACTGGAGGGGAAGGTGTGTCTCTTTTCAGATGACACAAAAATCTGGATCTATGTGATAATGGTGAAAGCCTAAAGGCGATCACCGTTATCGAGAAGTGAAGAGTACCAAAAATTTATTTTGGCACTCTGACACCTAGCACACAACAAAACAGGCCAGGAACTTCATTTTTAATGTTTTATGTAGGGGCTGCACCTCTGCACCTCTATGGGGCTTTGACCCCACCTCCCTACTTAAGGATTCTCAACCCAGGGGGTGCATGTTGGGGAGAGAGGGAAAACATTAAAAAAGTTTGGGCTGGGCGCAACAAAAACGCATCAGCACCAAGACCTGAACCCAGTATCCTCCTGACTGATGCCTCCAACCCACCCACCATGCCACTGGGTTGGCTCGGCAATGCACCATGGCATCACCCCTCACATTCCCTCCTGCCCCTCACTGTGCATGCTCGCTCCCCCCCACGTGAGTACGAATAGTGACATCCCGTCGCTAGATTCGCTGACCCCCCATCTGGCCGCCATACCCCATGGTAGCCCTGGAACATGCACTGGGGATTGGAGCACCCAATCCTTATCGCTCTTATCTTGTGCTACCTAAATCTACAACAGGGTACATATCCAGGAGTGTGTGGAGAAAATGCAAAGGGATCTGGGGAAACTAGAGGTGTTTTCTAGGGTGTAGCAGCTGGATTAGAATGCCAACAAATGCAAAGTCATGCACCTGGGGCCAGGGGACTGTGTGAAATAGGGGGGCAGGGTACCTACAATCACCAAACAAGAAAGGGACCATGGGATAAATATATCTGATGATTTTAAGGTTGCAGTGCAGTGCGACAAGGCAATAGCTAGGCTAGCAGGATGCTGAGATGCATAGGGAGGGGGATTTCTGGTAGAAAAAGGGAGGTGGGCTTGCCATTGTGTCACTCACTGAGGAGGCCACACATGGAATACAATGCCCAGTTCTGGAGGCTCCGTAGGACATTAACAGGGTGGAAGTGGTCCAGAGGAGGGCTACCAAAATGGTGTGGGCGTTGCATGAGTAACAAATGAGTAGAGGTTTCAGGAGCGCAACATGTACTCCTAGGAAGAGTGGACAGAAGAGTAAGAAGGGACATTATTAAGACTTGTATGTACCTCACGTGGGTGAACAAGATATAGGAAGGGAGTCTTTTTCAGAGGATGAGGAGCACCAGAACATAGGGGCATGCTATAAAGCTTGGGGTGGGGGGGAGTTTAAATGGAATTTCATAGGTTTCATAGGTTTATTCAGGCCGAGGGTAGATAAGTCTACCCTATTAGGCTCGCCATCCTTTACTATAGTTTAAAAAAGGAATTTACTATCTCCAAAATACAAATCAACCTCATTTTTAAACTCATTCATTGTGGGACTATTAACAATTTTGGTCGGTAAGTTGTTCCATACTCCAACTATTCTTAGACTAAACCAATTTTTTCTAAAGTTATGTGCCCAAGTTTGATGACATAATTGTGTCGTATGTTTCCTTGTGCTGGTTCTCCCCTGATTAAATATAAATCCCAAATCTTGAATCAGCTCGTTGTCCTTGATATTTTTGTACAGAAAACATAGGTCTCCCCTCAACCTACGATAGTACAATGAATTAAGGTTCAGACTAACCAATCTATCATGATAAGTTTTATTTTTTAATCCTCTTATTTGTTTAGTTATTCTTCTCTGTACTCCCTCAATATAATGTATGTCTTCCCTATTTTGGGGGGACCAAACCCTCGCACAATACTCCAAATGGGGTCTAACCAGTTCTACATACAAAGGAATCAAGACTTTTGCTTCTCTGTTAGCTATATGTTTTAATATGCAGTTTAAGATCCAGGTTGCTTTCTTAAGTTGATTTCTACAATGTATTCTAAATTTTAGGTCATTTGTAATTGTAATGCCCAGGTCCTTTTCCTCAGTAACTGCCCCTAAGTTTGTTTTGTCCAGTATATAAATTGCTTCCTTATTATTCTTACCCAGGTGCATGACCTTGCATTTAGATTTATTTAATTCCAATTTGTTAAGATTTGTCCATTTATGAATTAAATCTAGGGTTTGCTGAAATGTTTCTCTCTGTTCATCACTGTTAGGAACTACACCCAATCTACAGTCATCAGCAAACTTGTACAGCCAGATATTCTTATTATTGATTTCCAACGAGGCAATATATAAGTTGAATAAGCTAGGGCCCAAGACCGATCCCTGGGGTACTCCACTCGAAACCGGGGTCCAATCTGAATATTCCCCATTTATAACCACCCTCTGCCTCCTATCCTGCAACCAACTTGAAATCCATCTACAGATGTTACTGGGCAGTTTTATTTTATCCAATACTAACAATAATTCTTTATGGGACAATTTATCAAAAGCCTTGGCAAAGTCAAGAAAAACCACATCCACAGGATTCCCAGCATCCAGTTCCCTGTTCACTTTTTCATAGAAGGATAATAGGTTGGTCTGACAGGATCTATTCCTTACAAAACCATGCTGAGAGGGATCCTGAATATCTCGTCCCTCCATATGTACCATAAGTATATCCTTTATTATTCCTTCCATAAGTTTTCCCAATATTGAAGTCAAACTAATGGGCCTAAAGTTTTCTGGTAGGGTACTGGGTCCTTCCTTTAAAATGGGTACTATATTTGCTACTTTCCAATCATGAGGTACTAAACCCAAGTTTATTGATGTTTGAAATATACATGTTAATGGTTGGACCAACGTGTCTGCCAATTCCCTCAAAATTCTAGGATGCATACCATCAGGACCAGGAGATTTATTTATATTTAAACCCACTATTTGTTTGTAAATGTTATCTGGGTTCAATATTATTGTTCCTGGTTCAAGGATTCTACTAATATTATGCATATTAGTATCCTTTGGTATATATACTGAACAAAAATATTTGTTCTGTATGTTAGCCATTTGTTGATTAGTTGCTGGGTGTCCCTCTTCAGTGGGGAAAGGACCTATACTGTTAGGGGTCTTTCTTCGGTTATTAATGTAGGTAAAAAAAGGCTTTTTTGTTATCTTGGACTCTATTAGCTAGATTAATCTCATGCTGGGCTTTTGCTTTTCTGATGTTTATTTTGACTTTTTTAAGGCATTCCTTGTATTCAGCATTTAATTTAACTGAGTAAAAAGCTTTCAACTTCTTATATAACCTATTTTTTAATTAATTAGTTTTTTTATTGGTGTAGTTAGCCAGGCAGGTTTAACAGTTCTAACCTTATGGTATTTAATAATGGTAGGTACGTATTCAGTTGTTAATTTATGTATTTTAATTTTGAGAGAATCCCACATAGATTGTAAAGGTTTATTAGCAAACTCTAATTTCCAGTCCCAATTACCCATATCCATTTTCATATTTTGGAAATCAGCTTTCCTGAAGTTCAACTTAGTGGTGGTTCCCATAGGTTTACTAAGTTGAATTTCCTTAATTTTGAATAAAACAGTGTTATGATCACTGTTTCCTAGTGGGGTACTTATTTCCACTATGTTTACTGAATCACCCAAATTAGTAAAGATTAGATCGAGAATGTTTTTGCCTCTTGTACTCTCCAGGACCAGCTGCTCAAGTCCCCCATGATCCATAGCGTCTATGTACTGTCTCTCAAGAGGGCATGTGCCTGTACTTTTAACCCAATCAATATTGGGTAAATTAAAATCACCAGTTAGTAATATCCTCTTTGTGGGGTCCAGATTTCTAAGAATACTCAGTATAACCTTGTCGTCTTCATATGACATGGACGGGGGTCTATAAAGAAGGCCCAACATAATTTTAGGTCTATTTATAGGTAATAACTGAACCCATAAGAGTTCTATCTGCCCCTTATCCCATTTGATTTCTTCTGACACAATATTTTTATGGATGTAAATTGCCAATCCTCCACCCTTTCTATATTTCCTACAATAGGAATATAATTCATACCCCTCGATTTCTTTTTCCCATGCATCCTTTACATCCCACCATGTTTCCGTGATAAGGGCAATATGCACATTATTCTTGTGTAAAATTATGTTAAGCTCATCATATTTATTCAGCAGGCTTCGAGCATTTATGAGAATAGCATTCCAGCCCAAGAGATTTAAAGGGGAAGATAAAATACCATTTGGTTCTTTTTTATTTTCTATCCCCCCCCCCCGAACCAGTTTGAATGGAAGTTAGTAACCTCAAGGGCTTTTTTCCTCAATATCCTTATTCCCGCATAGTTTAGGTGGACACCATCCTTTCTAAAAAGAGTTGTTCTATTAAATGTCCTTTCAATATCCATAAAGCCAATTCCTTCTTGCTCACAGAAGCTTCTGATCTTAACATTAATTATTTTTATCTTGTTATTTTTAAACACTTTATTTCCCTGCATGGGAATAATCCCTGAAATAATTATTTCACCACCTTTCCTTCTAACTGCATCCACAATACGCTAAAAATCCCTTTCCATGCAGCTCCAATTAGTTATACCCACATCATTCACCCCCACATGTAAGAGAACAAGAGGTGTAACCATGTTTTCAAACAGACCATCCATCAGTCCAGCTATATCATTTACTTTTGCTCCAGGTAATGAGCTGACTGTGGTGTGTTCATTTCTATTTGAACATACATATGTATCAATACCTTTTATAATTGAGTCCCCTATTATAAGGATATCCCTTTCAGTTGGTTTAATTTTGTCAGATGATTTAGCACTATCTGGGCAACTAGCGCTATTCATCTTTATGTCATCTTGATTCATGGACTCACTTAATTCCTTTGTTTTATTTAGAATGCTATTTAGTCCCCCTTTTTTAATGCCGTTCCTATCCAGTTTGTCAGGTGCATCCTTGGAAAGGCACTCTAATCTATTCTCAAGTTCTATAGTAGTACTGAGCCAATAAATGTCATTTATTTTGTTAATGGATGTTCCCCCAGCCTCAGTTTTATCAGTCGAGTACTCTTGGTACCCAGTTTTATTTAAGAACAAAGATTGCCTATTACTAACATCACATACAGCTTCATTTATGTAATCCTCCAATTTGGATATATCCTTGTATGTTTGAAGTCTTGTTTCAAGATCAAATATCTCTTTAATTAATGCAGAGTTTTTAATGCATTTGTCACAAGTAAACTCGGAGTTAGTCACCTCCTCTACATACATACAGCATTCCCTACATGTTTTTTTTGCCTTTCAGTTTCTTATGCCTTGTTTGGGCCATTTCAATATTGTTTGGTACTCTTACTTACCACCCCCAAATTTAGTTTTATTCATGATCACAATGTTTGTCCCCAGTATTCCCAGTGTTCCCAGTGGACACAGCAGACATGCGATGCACGTGTCTCTGCGCGCATCTCCACATGCGATACGTGCTCCTCTCGGCTCACTCCGCTCGATGGAGAGGCAGTATTTATGTGCAGAACCCGGAAGTGTAGCTAATCTCACTCGTTATTAAAAGTGCTTAAATTTAAAAGATTTATCCTTAGAATAGGAGTCAAGGACCTAACTAAGGTCTAGAAATCACCAAATGATTTTAAAAATAAAATATAGTGCAGATATATTAGTTTGTAGTTCGTTTCAACAATCCACGAACTACAACTCTTGTCCTGCTTCCAGTGGTCACAGGGCTCAATGAATTCACTCAATTTCTAAATACAGCTTAAAAAAAAACTGGATTCTTTTAGGAAATGTAGGCACATCCAATACTCTACACACAAAATGTTTTATTAATTCTGAATCTCTCTCGCGCCGCTCGCCGGAGAGGCAGATACTTCTTCACAGAAAGGGTAGTGGACATGTTGAACAGCCAGTCAGAAGAGGTCGTGGGGTGAAGACTGTGGGAAGCTTCAAGCATGTGTGGGATAGGCACATAGTAGGGAAAATAGGATAAACTAGATAGGCCTACTGGTCCAGTTCTGCTGACATATACTATGTTTCTGTTTCCCTACACTACCAGTATGGAACTCCTTTGCCTTGTAAAACACTTTGCCATACTGTGTATATGAAAGTAATTTTGTTTAAGTATTGTTTTGTAAATTTTCTCACTCTGACCCCCTCTTACTTTACCAACTGATAACCCTGTCCCCTTAGTTTTCACAGTTCGTGGTCAGGTTACTCAGACTGACTGGAAACTCAGTGTTTTTTGTCATTATACAGAAAGGCTGGGAAAGATAATTCCTAGTTTCTACAAGCATCAAATAGTGTGAAAGATGCTATATGCTATTCTTTGTTCTTTTGCATTTCAGTGATTCAGCAGCATGAAAACTCATAGTTAATATAGGTGTATTTTTCAGAAAAAAAAATAAAGTTTACTTTTCAGTTCATGAAGTTGTGTAGCCAGAGTCTACTAGTACTTCATCTTTGAACTTATTCGTTGTCATTCTTGTCATCACAGTTGGGGGCTGCTAGACTAAACAACCTGAGAACTTTTTCAGCATATCACCTACAGGTAGGTCACCTGCACGTTCATGACAGTAGCCCCACTTGATCAACACGTTCTTATGTACTCTCCTCCTTGCTGCCAACAGAAAGTTAGTAAAGTGTTACAGACATCTGCAAGGAGCAAAGCATGGCACAACATTCATTCACTGAGAGCCATAAAAAGCTGTTTCCCCAATTCTCCAGTGCATTTCAATGTGACAGCTGCAAAACATTTCCTGACTTTGATCCTAGTAGAAACTGGTCTGACATGCAGACCAGCCCTAAAAAAAAAAAAGTAAGCCCTACAACAACTTACGTAAGTTCCCTTATTATTTCTAAACACAAGGATCCACACTAGCCCAAGTTCAAATAATGAAAAACATGTAATGTAAGCAGAGAAATACCACTAGAAAACAGAAAAGTTTAAGCTCACAGACAGCCTGCCCAGCATGGTGGCCATCTTACTATCTGCTTCTGAGGCCCAGAATGCACGTGCCAGAAAGGTGCGTGCTGCTTGCCCAGAATTCAATGCATTCTAGACACAAAAACTTGGTCTAGCAGGTGCCTTTTAGCCACAGACACAGAAAATCCTGATTATTTGCCACAAATCTCATGCATCAAATGCCTGATACTTTGGGACCTAAAGCAAATAATCAGCTTCAGCATTCTGGCCTGTAACTCACACACTCAGGCTAAAAAGCATTTTAGCTTTTTGGGTGTATTTTGTGATTTTTATAGGTTATTAGGTTTCTCAAGGTTTTGATTAGAATAAAAACAATAAGAACTTAGCAGGACTCATTGTCTGCAACCACATGCAGCTAATACAGGTCAGAACATTTTTGTGTATGTCTATTCCTAGTGAGCAGATTCCACTATGGATTCTCTCACAAAGGCACCAGGGACACAAACATTTCCTGGACAAAAGATATTTTTTTTCCAGAGGTATTATCTCTTCAAATCATTGTAATACCTATTCCACATGGCCCCTTCCCAAGCAACATTTAGGCAAGGTGAGCATACAGACCAAACTGGTTCTACCTGTTGCAGAGTTGAATCAATAAATAGTTCCCCATCTGACAGGGACCAGAGAAGGCTCAGTGCTGACTGACTGCCAAGAGCTCATAGACATTTATTTTTAGATTAGTATAAAGAATGGCTGAGCCTAAACATGATTTTAGTTGTTTAGTTAAAAAAATATATCCTTGATCATCCCAGAACTAAGACTGATCCAATGTAAAAGTTGACTTCTGTAGACCAGCCAGCAATGGGCATTTTTGATTTCAGTAATAAGAAGAGAACATAATGTTTCTTAGGTTTTCTTTGGCAAGTCAGCACTTTGGCAGCATGGCATATCATATTTTATGGGGATCACACACTGAGTGTGTGCAAGCCACATGATCCAAGGTAGCCAATAAGCAATGCTGATGATCCCATGCTACACATGAGCGTGTGAGTAAATTCAGATACTCGCCCAGTGTGTGTCCCACCATGCTCATGCCCTATCAAGTGAGTGTGACAGAACAGAAGTGATGTGTTTAACTTGGGGATGTCTGTAGGGCATCCACAGGGAGATCCCAGGTCCAAAGGGGACTCTGGAGGTGAGACACCAGAAAAGGTAAGGGGTGAACCCTAAACTAGCTACTCTCACTGTAACATCTAGCTGGCAGGCAGGTAACAAAGCTAGGCAGCAACATTAAAAATGTGTAAAGGAATGGAAGGAAAAAATGGAATTCAGCAACTCTGTATCTGTGATACAACTAAGTATCAACTGATCCTCAGCAACTGGGTAAGTTGGCGCTAATACATATAACACTGTAGTGTAATAAACGCTGTAACATTGTAGGGAGGGAGGTGAGGAAAGGTAAGATTTGACCAAAAGGATGCAGGGCCAATGCCACTCTGACTGCAAACTGTTTTGCACCGCTTGCAGAGGTGCAGGAACTTGACTCTGTGAAGGAGACATAAAGTCAGTCAGTGGGACTAGACAGAACTTTGAAATGGCACCCAATGCTAGGAAAGGAAACAACAATAGTAAGGTCAAACAAGTCCTATTAGTAGGGGAACCTATGATTACAGGGGTAGAGTTAGAACTAGGTGGGCAAATTCAAATGAATAGGATAGTTAGGTGCCTTCCCAGTGCCTCTGCTAAATGGGATGTGGAGCACATTGGGAGGATGGTGAACAGAGCAAGTGGAGGGTGGGGAGTTCTAGTTCATCTGGAAATCAATGATCTAGGAAACCAATCAGTGAAGGCAGCTAAGCAGAGCTTTGAGAGGCTGGGGGAATGACTGGCAATGCACTCAGCATCACTGGCCTTCTCCATGTCCTCCCTGTGTGGGATAGGGGAGGAGAGGGAACAAAATTAAACAGACAGAGATAGATAAGTTTAACAGATAGCTACAAGGTTGGTGTCAAGAAAAGGATTTTCACTTTGTGGGTGACTGAAGGTGCCTTCTGGGAATGGAGGCTATTCTGCGATGATGGACTCCACCTAACAAGAGAGGGGGTAAGAGTGCTGGGCAGGCATTTGATATCTACAGTATACTGGACATTTAAACTTACTGCGGGGGGTGTCTGAGGCTAGGAAGACTATCATGGCCAAGGGAGGGAGGGGAACCTAGCTGACACTCCCTCACAAATGGAGTCTGGAAACAAAGAAATTGAACTGAAACATATGGTTAAGTCCAAGATTAAAGTTAGGCAGGTGAAGGTAGACAGGGGGTACAAGGAGGATGCAGCAGATAGCACAAGATGGAGCAGGCCTAAGGGGAATAAGGGGAAACTCACCATTCATAACAAAATATGTTTAGGTGGTTCCTGGAAGGGGGTCTGCCTCAACGCCAGGAGTCTGGACAACAGAATTAGCAAATTACAGGCATCAATGGCAGATACTAAGGTAGACCTTGTTGCCATCACTGAAACCTAGGCCACGGTCAGCAATGACTGGGACCTCGCAGTACTGGGATACTCTCTTTTCAGATGAGACAGAAGGGGAGTCAAGGGGGGGGTAGCTCTTTATGTTCGTAAGAGTATTGATGTAGTAAAAAATGAAACTATCAAGAGTGAAATGGAGGAAGTTGAGTCACTATAGGTGCAGCTCACACTATCATCAGGCAAAAAAAATCACATGGGGATACTATATTGACCACCGGAACAGTGAGAGGGGAGGAAAAAGGAGCTTGCAAAGGAAATAAAAAGAGGAGCAGAAAAAGCAGAGGTAGTGGTAGTTAAGAGATTTTAACCTACCAGACGTAGACTGGTGTGTTCCAGTAGCAAAGGGGGTAGCACGTCAATTGAGTAATGTAATATGGGTGAAGAAATTTGTGCAAATACAAATGAACGAAAACAAAAGGAGTGACTGGCACAGTACAGCTACCATACAATCTGAGTGAAACCACAAATGCAGTGATCCCCAGAGTCAATGTGCACCGTGGAGTTAGAATATTAGAGATGGGGGTGCAGGGGGTGGAGCCCCCTGAAAAACATGGACTAGTGTGTATGTGCCATGCTGCACCTGTTGTTGATTAGGAACAGGAGCAGCCGGGTGACATAATGGGTGAGTTGCAAGCTGGGACACACCTGAAGATGGCGGTGGAGTTCCTCCATAGTCAGCAAGGCATGCCGATGCCATCCCAACATATGGAGATTTTTGGAGTGCATCCAGGAGGAACAGCGTATGTCCAAGTTGAGGATGGAACAGCCTGTGTCTGAGGCAGCAGCAGTCAACACCCGTCGGAGGTACTGCAATCTCATTGAGCAACTGACACAAATTGTGTCTGAGTATGCGGTCTGTAGCCACATTGATTACTTATGGGAATTAGCATATACTTTCCAGCTACAGGTTTAATTCTGTAGCTGTAATGTGCTTCACTGTGCCGTAGCATGCCGAAATTGCTGCCACTGTTACATTTTCACTCAAACTGTAGTTGCTTTTATATATTCACCCAAATGACATGGAACCACAAAGAGTTCTAGAAGTCAGGCAATGTTGGAAACACACCAGAACTGCCTGCTGACCCAGTTGGTAAAGGATCCTACCAGGCAGGAATCTTGTCTGTATGTGGTTCTCACAAACTCAGAAACAGTTAAGGCTGAAAGATTAAGGGAACCACTAACTAACAGTGACCATAATTCCATCTGGTTTAAATTGTTCCTAGAGGATGAAAGAACACACTCATGGATGGAGGTCCTCAACTTTAGAGTGGCAGACTTTGACAAGGTGAGATTGTTGATTGGTAACAAAGTCACCAAGGTTAAGGATAGATCAGGGGTGGGGGTTTATAAAAGAGGCCATCCTGGAGGCTACAAAACTCTGTGTTAAATCAGTTGTAAAATGAAATAAGTAGAAGAGACCCATATGGTTTTCAGCCAAGCTTAGGGAAGTGGTCAGTGCTCAAATGGGAGCATTCTAGGAGTTTAAAAGGAGTCAGGGGGAGGAGGAGTGGGAGGAATACATTCAAAAAACTAGGGAAGCAAAAAGAAAAGTAAGAGAGGCAAAGACAGCCATGGAGCTATGGATTGCAAATGTGAATAAATCCAGGGAAAAACATTTCTTTCGAAACATCAGGGAAAAAAGAAAGAAGGAAGGGGGGATTGTAAGATTAGTAAATGGTAGTAAGGTGATCGAGGATGATGGACAGAAGACTGCAGTCCTAAACAACTACTTCTGTTCTATTTTCACCAGGGAGGGAGCTAGCTCCCTACTTGAAAGCAGTATCAATGCAGCTGTTAGGGGAATCCCAAGGATGGAAATCGCAGTATTCAACAAAGACAAGGTACGGAAAGGTCTGGCAGCTCTCATGGTAGATAAGACACCAGGCACAGATGCAATGCATCCGAGAGTGCTAAGGGAGTTGGTAGAAGACCTGGCTGATCCCCTGGGCATCTTTTCTACTGCTCGCTGCAGACAAGCATAGTACCCAGAGACTGAAGAATGGCCAGTGTGATGCCACTCTATAAATGGGGGGACGGGGAGAAGAAGGTAAATTACATAGAAACATAGAAGTTGATGGCAGATAAGGACTGCAAGGCCCATCCAGTCTGCCCATTTCTTTTTCTACCTTATAAATGTGTCATTTTCCTTTGCTTTGTCAGTGGGCTATCTATTCATACTCATCTGTATTGCTCCCTTATGCCTAACCCATGCCTGTTTGAAGCCCTGCACTGTATTCATAGCCACAACTTCCTGGTGTAGACCGTTCCATGCATTCACCACCCTTTCTGTGAAAAAGAACTTCCTCACATTACCCTTTAATCGGCATCCCTCTAATCTCTTGCCGTGTCCTCTTGTCCTGCTATTTTTCTTATATTGAAACATGTTAGACTCTTTCACCTTGTTAATGCCGTTAAGGTGTTTGAATATTTCAATCATATCACCTCTCTCCCTCCTTTGCTGTAGGGTATACATATTGAGCTCCTTTAATCTGTCCTCATACATCTTCTGATGCAGTCCCTGCATCATTTTGGTAGCCCTTCTCTGGAGTGCCTCAATTTGGTTAATGTCCTTGTGAAGGTGTGGCCTCCAGTACTGCACACGGTTCTCCAGTTGGGGCCTAACCAGTGTCTTGTAAAGATGGATTATTACCTCCCTCTTATGACTTGTGATACCCCTACTAATACATCCTAACATCCCCCTAGCCTTACCTACTGCTTTAGAGGTCTGCTTGGATGATTTCAGGTCATCAGTGATGATGATTCCCAAGTCTCTTTCTTCCTTTGTGACTGCCAGCAACTCTCCTCCCAGCCTATAGGTGGCTTCAGGGTTTCTCTTCCTTATGTGCATGATCTTGCACGTCTTTTGCATTAAATCCCAGTTGCCACTCTTCTGACCATTTTGCTAGTTTATTCAGATCTCTTCTGATTCTGCCCACGCCATCTGGATCATCTACTCTGTTGCAGATCTTGGTGTCATCTGCAAACAGACAAGCCTTGCCCTCTAGTCCATCTGCAATGTCACTAATGAAGATATTGAAGAGGACTGGCCCCAGGGCTGATTCCTGAGGTACCCCACTTGTGTCTTGCATCTCTTCTGACTATATGCCATTTACCACCACTCTCTGTTTTCTGCCCGTCAACCAGTTTGCCACCCAGTTGACCAACTTCTGATCCACCCCAAGCCTACCCAGCTTATTTATCAATCTTCTATGAGGAACAGTCTTGAATGCTTTGCTGAAGTCAAGGTAGGCAACATCAACTTTCTCCACCTTGGTCCACCACTCTGGTTACCCAGTCAAATAAATCTATGAGATTAGTTTGACAGGACCTTCCTATTGTAAACCCATGCTGTCTTGGATCCTGTGCCCCTATGGATTCCAGGTGTTGCACTATCCTTTCCTTAAGGAGTGCCTCCATAATCTTGCCCACTACTGAGGTAAGACTGACTGATCTGTAGTTCCCTGCCTCCTCTCTGCTATCACTCTTGTGGAGCAGGATCACATGAGCCCTTCTCCAGTCTTCTGGGACCTCCCCTTTGCTCAGAGACTCACTAAACAGTTCTGCTAATGGCTCTGCTAGTTCCACCCATAACTCCTTAAGTACCCTGGGATGTATGCCATCAGGTCCCATTGCCTTGTCCACCCTGAGCTTAGCAAGCTCTTGTAGGACCCTTTCTTTTGTGAAAGGAGTGGTGCTCACCTCCCTCCCCCCTGCGTCTATTACAGGCCGGTTAATCTCACATCTATTGTGGGGAAGCTGATGGAGACCCTAAACAAGCAGAACCTTATGGACTACCTGGAGAAAAATAATCTCCAGGACAATAAGCAGCATTAGTCTGTGGTAGGGAGGCTGTACCAGACCAACCTTATTGTCTTCTTTCATTGAGTGATGAGGGAGCTGGACAGGGGCCATGCAGTGAATCTCTTCTACTTTGATTTCAAAAAGGCATTTGACTCAGTGCCACATAAGTGCCTGTTGAAGAAGTTTGAGGACCTTAGACTGACAAAGGTCATAGCGAGGTGGGTTGGAGATTGGATTAAAGGTAGACAACAGAGGGTCATCATCAATGGGGTGAGGTCAACAGAAGGGGAGGTCACAAGTGGGGTACCTCAGGGATCGTTCCTGGGCCCAGTCCTTTTCAACATGTTCATTAGCGACATTTATATTATGTATAATATATATTTATATTAGTGACATTTTGTATGCCATTCCAATTATGTAAATTGTGACTTTATATCATATCTGTTTAACCCCATGTAACCCCAACCCCCCAGGTCACACTGTGAGACAAGCAACTTGTTGTTCAGCGTGCCCTCCTGATGAAATATTTTAATTAATAAATAAATAAATACATTTACAAAGGAATCCAGGGTAAAACTGCACTTTTTGCTGATGACACTAAGCTTTGTAGAAGGGTGGACAGCATTGAGGGAGTTAAGGGAACTGCAACACAACCTCCACAGGCTACAAAGATTGTCAAATATACAGCAGCTAGAGTTTAATGCAAAGAAGTTCAAGGCAATGCACCTGGGGAAAGGCAACCCTTGGACAGAGTACTGGCTAAATGGGGTTAAACTTAGTATTACTACAGAAGATCGAGACCTGGGAGTCATTATTTGTGACACTCTAAAACAGTCAAGCTAGTGCAACAAAGCATTCTGCAAAGCAAGCAAGATGTTGGCATGCATAGGGAAGGGACTTCCCCCTTTATCGATTTTTGGTGAGGCCACACCTGGAATATTGTGTCTAGTTCTGGAGCTGTCACCAAAGAAAGGACAAAGATAAGCTAGAGGCCAGGTAGAGAAGGGCAATGAAGATGATACAGAGCCTCAAAGGGGTTTCCAATGAGGAGTGACTAAGAGAGCCAAACATGTACTCACTGGAGGCCAGAAGGGGGGGGATATGACTGAAACTTTTATTTTCCTGACGGGCATAAATAGAGTGCCCCACACAGAGCTATTCAATAGGAGCACCAGCTTGTCAACACATAGGCATGAATGGAAACTACAGGGTGGAGGAGCTTCAGCAGGGATGTGAGCAAGTATTACTTTACTGAAAGGGTGGTTGCATCATGGCACAGACTGCCAGCAGAGGTGTTGTGCAAAAAGGCTGTGGAAGGTTTCAAACACAGGTGGGGCAGAGTAATGCACAAAACATGAGCTACAATCCCAGTACAGGGTTAGGAGGATGAGCTGAAGGGGAGAGGGTAGGTCCCCAGATTCATACTAGATCCTGGGAAAATTGACTCAATGGACCACTGGTCTTTTTCTGCCATCATATTCCATATTTCTAGGTGGTGCTGTATAGTAACTACTGAAACAAATTAGAATCTCTGCCTAATACCTATATAGGATAGGAGTACAAGGACTGTGCTAGGGACATAGTATTGAGAGACAGTAACCTATCATATTTACATATGATAGGTGTACAATGTAGCAATCTAGGAAGAACAACCATGTAGCAAACCACAACAGGTAGTAACAATTCTGGTTCTAGTCAAAAGGGACAAGGCATTTAAGGGAATAAGGTTGTTATCAGTAATTAAGGGTTATCATAGGTTCAGTATGGAGATGAGGTACAGTTGGGAGATAGTCAGTTTTGTTGACCATGGAGGGCTATTCTCCAGGGTTATGCTCTGGAGGAGGAGACGTTGCTCCATCTGCAGGACCTTTATGGAGCACTATGATCTCCAGGTAGCAAGAGATGAAATAGTTCAGCTGCATCACCAATTCAGCTGAAGTTACTTTCTCATACCATCACTCTCCCAGAGGCCCACTGGTCAAGGGGATGGAGAGTGGTAGGGAGTAGAAGGAGGAAGATAGGCGGGGGTAGCCACAAATAGGTTGGCCAACTCCACAACATCCAGATGGCAAATGTCTTTGCACACCTTGAGGAGGCTCAAGTACCTGACTCCACTGAGGGGGACTCTGAGTCAGTTGTGTGTAACTGGTAGGATGACTTGGCAGCACCCAGGTGGTCAAACAGGAAGAAGTCAGCCATGAGAGGCTTAATAGTCAGGGAATCAATGACAGGGGGTAGAGAGGTGGTGGGAGAGGGGTTCAATGGGGGGAGATGGTGACCACAAGGAGGATAGCAGAGTGGGAGGGGGTGTTGGAGGTACTGGTACACTTGGGTACCAAAGATCAGGTGAACCAGCCTGTGGAGAGGGTGAATTGGAACTTTTGCAGGCTGGGGGACAAAATGTCATACTGCCACTTTGGCCTTTTCTGAGGTTCTCCTTGTTTGGAGTAGGGAGCGGGGAAGATAGAACAAGGAGCAATGAGATCAAGGAGTTTAATGGGTGGTTAAAGGGATAGTATCAGAAGATAGAGTACTACTTTTTGGGGGACTTCTGGAACAGGAGGCTCAACAAGGATAATGGTCTTCACTTGACTAGAAAGTGGGCCAGTGAACTGGGGCAGAGGTTTGACATCTTCATTAGACAGTTAAACTGACTGCATGGGAGACTGAGGCTAGGGGAACCATGGTGATAGGAGAGAGAGAGATAACTAAACCAATCTAGTACCCCACAATCAGAGGACTTCTAGCAGAATAGTTGACAAAAATACGGTTGAGGTTCAAACTGGGCTAGGGGAAGAGACTAAGGAGGGAGCACTCACCAACCCTTCAATCAACATGAAAAACAGGAAGTTAAGGAGGCTAGAGAAGAACTGTAGTTTACTTACCTTGTAAAGAAGATTGCATGAGCATTACCTTACAGCATCCCTGTTCATCAACATCTAGGTTATGCACACCTGACAAGCTATGATGTGCATGTGACCTGATCTGTAATCTGATTCACCTTAGCTCTCAGCCTTTCTGCAGGAACTCAGTTCAAAACTTTCCAAACTGTTTAGTTCCTGCTATATTATAGCTATGTGATTGTGGAGTTAAATTGTCTTATGATGAAAAATAATAATATACTTTACAGTGACTTTATGCTACTAAGATTTTTATTTCCTGCTGGATTACACATTACTAAGTATAGTTCAGTTTTTACAGCATGATGACAGTTGACACACTATGGGCTCTAGGCAAGATGCCAACTTGCTGTGCAAACCGGGTCCATTGGTATCGTTACATGTGACTGCCATGGAGTGGTGTCAGGGCAGCAGTCACTAAAGGGGCATGCAACAGTTACGCACCCGATCCCACTGCTGCTCGGAGAGCAATGCACCGGGGCAGGCCGGGGGCATGGCAGTACTATGCGCTATTCACAATGGCATGTAGTGCAGTCTGCATAGGTGCGGAGAAGGGCATAGGTCACAGCAGTGTGGACCCTGCCATAACCCACTGCAAGCCCCAATGGACGTACCCTACCAGTCATGGTGGGACCGGGTGAAGACCCTGCATGCCACTCCAGCCCAGCAGGCAACAGGTGAGGACTGGGGCAGCCAATCTGATGGGTATGGAGGATAGGAGTCAGGGCATGTGCTTTCAGGTCTGTCCCTGGCAGGGCAGTCATGCAGGGTACATGGGGGAGTAGTCCATCAGGATGGGCCTCAGGGGACTTGGGATGTGCGGCAACATTGGGGCAGGCACAGATATGTGGCTGGGGAAGTGACTGTGGAATGGTGTGGGGTCCTCCTTCTGGGGGTCCTGCAGTGCACCAGGAGGGTGCTGTGTAGCAAGGGCTGGGTCAGGAGGTACACCGGATGATGAGTCCATGCCGTGTGGGTCCAGGTGCCTGCGGTAGGCATTCATGCACCCGGACCCATGTCCATCTGTGTAAGGGATCCACTGTTGTATCCAGGATGGCATCCCATTGGATTACCACCAGGGTCCTCAACTCCACCCCTGGAAGCCCTGCAGAGTTCTGCGCTCCATTGTGATGGAGCCACTGACAAGTGGCCGCCGGTAGTGAATACCGGCACGTGCGCACCTATCCACAGGTTCGGACTTACTAGGGTGGGATACACGCCACCAGTGTGTGTTTCCTGCCTGATTGTGAACAGGGCCCATTATGTGTATATTGTATCTCCCTCACTATCCTCTATCCCAAGGGTGGGAATAGGGATGCTGTAAGGTGATGATAATGCAATCACTTTTATCAGATCAGTCAACTACCATTGCATATTGCATCACCTTACAGCATTCCTGTCCATTACCATCTGGGTAGTAAGAGGCAGTATACCCAAGTAGAGAGGTGTAAGAGAATATTGGCTGAGCTACTGTGTCAGGAGAGATAACAGTACTTTTCTGGTGAATGACAGTCTCTCTCAGTTAAGCACTTCAAGTCTATCGTATCTGCCAAACATGAGGATGGTAGTCCACATGACTGCAGCACATATCTCATGGAAGGATGCTTCACTTTTCTGCACCTGTGATATGGCCATTGCCCTTGTAGAGCAGATTTTAATTCTTCTGGAGAAGTCAAGTTAGAGAATGTACTCTTCCATGATAGTCTTTTTGATCCAGTTGGACAGGATTCACTTTGCCACCTGGTCCTTTCTCAGACCTCCAGTTAAGATGAAGAGTCTTTCAAACTTTCTTAATGGTTTTGTATCATCCAGATAGATGGAAATTGCCCTTTTGGGATCAAATGTGAAGTATGCCTGATCAGGTGAGCTCAATTCTGAGATATTGAATGAAGGGAGTTCCACTATTTTTTCATTGTGGAACTTGGACAATACTTTTGGGATGATTGCTGGCACCATCCTAACTGATACTGTGTCATTATGAATGATCAGGAATGGTTCCTTGGAAGACAGGGAGAATTCTTCATTGATTTCACTGGCTAAATAGATGGCTATCAGGAAGCATGTTTTCAAGGATTTCCATTGTATGTCCACCAACTGGAATGGTTCTAAAGGCACAGCAGTAAGGGCATTTAGTACTGTGTTGCCATGCCATGGGATTATTAGCTGCTTGGGTCTCAACCTTATTTTGTTGCTGCTTTCAGGAATCATACTTCTGGGTGAGAGCCAGGTGATGCATTATCGACCTGGCTGGTGGCTGTCCTAATAACCACCACTTGTACTATCAGTGAAGTTTTCATTAGTCCTTTGTATATCTTCAGAAAATAATGACTGGGACCTGATGGTCCCTGTTCACACAATATTTTGGATAAATAGTGGAAAAGCAAAAGGGGATGTATCCCTATATGTCAGAGAAGGCAGTGAGGCTGCCTAAGATGGATACATCATGATAAGTAAAGGGAAAACAAAGTCACTGTGGGTGCAGCTCATTCTGCCCTCAGGCAAGAAATTATAGTTGTGGGTGATCAGTAGACTGCCTGGACAAGGGGAAGGCAGGGCTAGATAGATTAGGGAAGAATTAGGAAAGAGTGTGGAAATGGGGAGGGAGTGATGGTGGTGGGTGATATGAACCTGCTGAAGACTGATTGAGATGTTTCAGCTGTCAGGAGCACCAGAAGTCAGGCCCTGCTGAATACATTCCAGGACTGGCTGCTGGTGCAGCTGATTAAGGGACCCACCAGGAAGGATGCCATTCTTTATGGGGTGCTCATCAACTCATAGGAGGTAGAAGGTGTGCAGGAAGGGGAACGTCAAGAGGCCAAACAACCATAACTCTATTGGGTTCAAGCTGGCCCATTGCACTGGAAAGCCCCAGTTGAGAGCTGAGGTCCTTGATTTCAGAAGGGCAAACTTCAAGAGGATGAGAGAGTTGGTCCAGGACAAAGTAATAGGTGTAGTCAGCATTGGAGGCATGGAGGAAAGCTGGGGCAATTAAGGGGTGCATTCTCAAGGTATTTAAGTTATGCATAAGAATGGTAACCAAAAGAAACAGGCACAAGAGACCAATGTGGTTCTTGAAAAGAGTCAGGGAAGCAGTGAGTCAGGAAAAATGCTTCACCTTTCTCTGAGACTGTGCATACAATTTGTTAGTGTCTTATATGCTATACATAGGGTAGTAGGGTAGTAGAGACACTCTTCGAAGTGGGGGGGTAGTGTAGGGAAGAAAGAACATTGCATTGGTGGTCTCAACTTCCTGAGGCAATTGCAAATCTGGCAATTTTGTGATGCATAGTTTTCAGCTTAGTAAACTTTGGACTTTTTAGAGAGGAGATGACTGGGGCTCTATACAGTAGCATAAATAGGAGAACACTATTGGCTACAGACATCCAAGCTATTTACTAAATAGTATTCAGTAATGTAGGATTTGAGCCTATAGAGGGGCCCTAGTTTTTGGTAAAGAAGGTTAGTGGTATGCTCAGTGTGGTTTTGAAAGTGAGCTCTTGGTCAAGCCAGACACTAAGGTACATTCTAATATATATCACTTCCAACTGGGCACCAATGGAAGTGGAGATCTGTAGGAGCTTGCTTTAGTCAGGGCCTGATTTTCAAAGTGCATAGCCATAGTTTTATTTTCCATTGAATAACAAGATAGTTTAAGACAAACCATGCTTCTAGTTCCCTGAAGTCCTTGTTTAGTCCAACCATAATAACATTCATGTACAGTATGTGCCAGTTCTGTATAGAACCATGTCATCTGCGTATTGCAGGTCTTTGGCTTTGCCATAGTTATAGGGGAGCTCATTGATGAAAAGCAAGAACAATACATGCCCCAAGATAGAGCACAGAGGGACCCCATCTGAGATCTCACACAGGGAGGAGATGCATGACCCTCACATAACTGCCTACTTAGGCCCTATGAGACAGCTGGTGAACCACTGACAGGAGATCTGGTCAAAACTGAGGGTCTTCAGTTTGAGCAGTAGAAGGTCATGATTGACCAGGTCGAATGCCTTTGTGAGGTCAGCAAATATAGCCCCCATGAGCTTACCATGGTCAGTGACAAGGGGGACATCAGTGGCAAAGCATACCAAAGCTGAATCAGTGCCATGTTGTTTATGGAAGCCATGCTGAAAATCTATGAGCAAGGAGTGGTTTTCTATATGGGGCAGCAATTGGTTGTACACTATCCTCACTTATAATATAGAGGATAATGGCTGGGGATCAGGTGATAACCACACTGTAATCACCTCGAGTGGTTGCTAGGGCAACATGGTAAACCTCGAGAGTGCAGCTCGAGAGGTTTACTGTAGTCCTAGGAACCACAAGAGGTGATTTCAGCGTGGTTGTCACCCGATCCCCAGCCATCATCTTTTATAGTGTATGGTCAAAAAAACACTGTTTGCATTCTATGTGTGAGAATTATGGAACTCTGGTGCATTTTTTTTTGTTATGTCACTGTTTGGAAGTTCTGATGTGTGGTTAACATCTTTTAAAATTCTAAACAGTGCATAACAAAGCTGTGTGACTGCTGATTATGGTGGTTAACAGGCACTTACCATACATTATATAGAGGATAATGGCTGGGGATCGGGTGATAACCACACCGTAATCACCTCGAGTGGTTGCTAGAGCAACATGGTAACCCTCGAGAGCGCAGCTCAAGAGGTTTACTGTAGCCCTAGCAACCACGAGAGGTGATTTCAGTGTGGTTGTCACCCGATCCCCAGCCATCATCTTTTATAGTGTATGGTCAAAAAACACTGTTTGCATTCTATATGTGAGAATTATGGAACTTTTGTGCATTCTTTTTTGTTATGCCACTGTTTGAAAGTTTTAAAGTGTGGTTAACAACTTTTAAAATTCTAAACAGTGCATAACAAAACTGTGTGACTGCTGATTATGGTGGTTAATAGGTACTTACCATACATTATTAAGCCATTGTATACAAAATAGAGAAAGGGTGATAGTTCCCAATCAGTTCACTGGCTTCACCCTTGTGCACATCGCATGCTACCCTCCATTCTTGATGGACTGTGCCATGAAGCAATGACAGGTTAAATAGGGTAGCCAGTGGATGTGCCAGAATAGGGGCCGCCAGTTTTAGAAGTTAAAGCTCTAGGTTATGATAGCCCACAGATTTTTCTGCTTACCTTTCTAGGAGATGGTGCTGTCCTCTTAGTAGGGGACCAGCCCAAAGTGAAGTTAATGCAGGTTTCTGTTGTGGGTGAGCTGGGGGGTATGTCAGTAGGATCCTTGTAAGCATTAAGGTCAGTAAAGTATACATTAAATGACTTGGCATTGCAGAAGTCTGTTTGGGATCACTAATCAAACTGAACTGTATAAAATTTACTGGGGCACACTAGTCCACCTCTTACAGAGGATATTTTCTTGTGTCCAAAAATGCTTTGATTCATGCAGATTACTGGTTTGCAAGCCCTTTAGGTTGGAGGCTTTGGCCTTTTTTAAGCTGGACTTGCAAAAGTTCCTGAGATGCCTATACGTTATCCAGACTGCTGGCAGCCGGTGGCCTTAAATGTATTCCAGGCTCGATCCCTCTGCTTCATGAGTTTTTTTTTTGGGGGGGAGAGTTAACCATTTATAACAGGCTCCTTTAATCACTTCACTGTACAAAGGGGGCATGTCTGTTTACAACATTGGTAAAATTGTTAATTAGGAAGTCAACAGCAAAGTTGTCATCTTCAGAATGACCAATGCTTTTCAAATTCACTGTGGCAAGATCTTCGTGAAAGGCATAACTTAATTAAGAACAGTTCCTCCTAATATGGAGGAACTGGTTATAGGGAATAGATTTCCATGAGCACTTAGTGTAACAGCTGTCAGTCTCAGCAGGGCATTTGTTGATGTTTGCTTTCTATAATACTTGATTAAAACTGTTGGTCTCTACGTTACCAATGAGTGTAAGGTCCAAAAAATTAACATGCGTTTTATCTCAAATTTAGTTCATTTACACTGAGCCACCTGATGAATTCTAGAATGCTCTGCTGTGTTCCCTTTCAAATACAGATGCAATCATCAATTAAATGAAACTAACACCTCATATTCCCAATGTATGGACTGCCCTCTGGGTTACGGATGACCTCCTCTTCTAATAATCCAAGAAGAAGGTTGGCATATGTGGGGTCCATGGAAGCCCCCATGGCCGTACTTCGTGTTTGTGGGTAATACTCCTGGTTAAATTTAAACGTATTATGATTCAGTACAAAATATGATGCTTTGTTAATGAACTCCACAAGTATTACTTCTGTCATGGAGCTTATTTCTAGGAAGTGTGCACGTGCCCTGACCCCATCCTGATGTCAAATGGATTTATACAAAGATTCTACATCCTCACATAGCCAATTGCATGTCTCTTTCCGTTGCATTTTTTTGAATTTGCACATGGTATCACTTATGTCATGCAGATAGGATGGAGATGTGTGAAACCTTGTTGTAAGAAAAAAATAAAAGTACAGAGATTGCTGGATAAAGAACCGACCCCAGAGACTCTTGGCCTTCCGGATGAGTTTTCCAAGCTCTTGTGAATTTTTCATAATATGTAGTATTTTGGTATAACTGGAAATTCATGCCATAAGAACTTAAACTCACTCTCTGTAATATGCCCCTTCACCCCTTCTTGAAACAAAATCCATAGTTCTTGTTTATATGCAGCTAAAGGACTGGATATCAATTTCGTCTAATTAGTGTCCGTTAATAAGTCCATTACTGTAGTTTTTGTAATACTCCTTATGTAAGATAACAATGTCCCCCCCCCATCTGCTGAAATAAGCACTCACTTGGCCAACCTAATCTGCCCATTCTTCCCTGCCTATAGTTTTTATCTTCAGATACATTTTTTAATGCCAGTCTTTCAGTGTGGGTGGGGAAGGGCAAGATTGCTGTGTAAGTTCCTGTTTTTCTGGAGTAATTCATTGACCTGCTTTGTCATTAAATGACATTATTTACCACTAGAGGACAGAAGTCAGATTTATCTTTAAACAAATTTGCCCTTAGCTGCTGGGATTCTTCAATACTCTCACCTGCCAGTGAATTAGCAATAGTATTGCCTAGAAATTAACTTTGATTATTAAGTTCAAGCATTGTCTCAATATTCAAGTTAAAATCAATATTAGTTAAAATCGGCAATACCCTATCCACCAAATCGCCTGTCCTCTCAGGAGTCCCTCAAGGGTCCATCTTGGGTCCTCTCCTCTTCAGCCTCTTCCTTAACTCCCTTCCCTCATCCTGCCCCTCCAACCTATTGCTTTATGCTGATGACGCTGTCATCTTCTCCTCCAACCCAGACCCCTCTCAACTCCACCACTCCCTCCAGTCCTCCTTCAAGGCTGTCGAAAGCTGGTTTGTCTCTCAATGTCTTACTATTAACTACAAAAAAGCCAAAGGTATGCTTTTTGCGCATCAGCAGAACCCCAGGCTAGGACGTTTTCCTCAAATATTATCTGCAACTCAGACCCCTCTGGAATTTGTGCATTCCTTTAAGTACCTAGGCATCACTCTGGATTCTGGCCTTACCTATCATGGGCATATTCATCAATTATCTAATTCCCTAAATATTAGACTAGGGCTTTTGCACCGCTATAAACATTGCCTAACCCCAGAAGCCCTTAAGCTTGCTATCTCCTCCTCGATACTTTCCCTGCTCGACTATGGCCTTCTGACTTTCGGTGGGGCTAGCTCCTTAGCCCTTGATAGTCTTAGACTTGTCCTAAACAAGGCCTGCTGCCTGGTATTAGGGTGTTGACAGGTTTACATGCCTGCTACTATACCAGGACACCAACTGGCTTAGCCTAGACAACAGGATAAAATTCCACACCTGCGTCTTTGCTAAAAAATCTCCTTGGCCTCTCCCGGCTGCTCTCTCCCATTTAATCACCTTGGACTCAAAACTCAGCATACACGTAGCTCTGACTCCCAGCGTCTCTCTGTTCCTACCTGTCGTACAACCCAATTCCAAAGATCCTTTTGCTACAGAGCACCCTTGTGGATGAATAACCTACCCTACTCCTTGTGTCTTGATCAAAGAATTGGTCACTTTAAACTGCACCTCAGGGCCCACCTTCACTCCACTACAATCTGCGACTGCACATGAACCAGTTCCCCCATCCCTCTACTTCTTGACAAGGACCTCTGGCTGGCCTCCTCGTATATCTCAATTTCCGCCTCCTCGGGGATGTTAAGTTCCCATTTCTTTCTAACTGTCTCAAACTGTCTATTCTGAAGTTTTAGCTAATTTATTTTTTGTTAAAATAAAAGTCTTTACTCTAACATTTATTGTCCTGTATATTCTGCATTCTGTATTGTGTACCTGTATCTATTACATGTGACGTGGAACCTTTGTAAAGGAGTCTATGACTCAAAGGTATATCTGATCTCTGAAATAAACAATAAACAATAAACAATTCTGTGTATCCAGGGTGCTGTCTAGTACATTTGCGTGATCTGTATCAAAATTCATATCCTCATTCGCGTCTCTACTGCTTGTAGCAAGTGTCTCTTGTGCTATAATTAGCAAGTCCTGATCCTCATTTGCAATAGGCACCTCACATTATTAAATCCCATATTGACTTGTTCTCTTGTTCCTTGCTCCTTTTATCAAAAACATTTTTAAGTTTGATTATTCTGAATAATTTAAACACATCTAGGTTTATTTGAAAGTCATTGGGTTTTGGGGTTGGTAGAAAACTCAAGACAATCAATCCAAATGGCCTCAATGAATATTAGGATCTCATGCCATTTCTGAAAGAGGATTGATGGAGGGGCAGAGTGCTTAATGTTGTTGTCTAGCTGAATCCATTAGTGAATGCCCCCCCACCTTCCACCTGCACCACACTTTTAATTAACTTGGAATTGTCTAGTTGTAAATTCTCTTAATTCCTAAGTAAGCCATGGTTAACTCCCCCCATCACGAACAAAGGCAAACAAATTGATGGTATAAAAAAATACATTTTCAAATAGTGTATTCTAAGGTAAAGTGTATATGAAATTATGTTTTTTTCTTTATTTCAGAATTTAGTATAGATGAAATGAACTTTCACCATCTCTTGCCATTTTCTGTACCACTTATGGCTGCCCCACTGTCCCTGTAGACAGTAGCAACCATAATCCTCACCGTGATGTGCCATTAAATTCCTTACACTGCACACAAGTCATGACCACAGGGACCCCTACTAGATATACTTTGCTCCACTGCAACCCAGTCTGGCACCTTGGCTACCTTCTGGACCTTCAAGCATGTGGCACCCCTGAGACAACAGCAATATTTATTGCACTCTGCATCTTCACAAGGCAAATGCGGATGAGCAGGTACAAGAGATCTAGATGCCCTACAACCAAACTAGTCTGCAAAATGGTTAAAGCATACCTTCTCAGGATATTACTAATCCTACTTCTATTATCTGGCAACATTCATCCCAACCCAGGGCCTACTGGGCAGACACCTCATTTCACAAAAAGGCGGGATGGGACCCTCACACTGGATTCAATCAATGTCTGTAGCCTCCTCAACAAACTGGACAATCTACAAACCTGGGTACAGCAACGTAACCCTGATGTCCTCTCTGTTGTCAAGACTTGGCTCGACCCCAAGATACCAGACACTGCAGTCACCATCCCTGGATACATGATATTCAGGCAGGACAGAATTTCTAAACAAGGTGGGGGATGTGCCATCTACTTGAGGAACTCCCATCTGGGTCATGTCATTCCATTCTCAAACCCTAAACCCCTTTGCAGGTTCTCATGATCAAAGTTCTACTTGGGGCACACAACAAAGAGCTATCCATAGCCTCCGTTTACCTACCCCTAAGGACCAGGCCAATGGATTTGTTAGCATCATGGAAAACCTAAGGGGAATACACCATAACTCTGAAATCATAATTCTCAGTGACTTCAATGTAAATTGGCTCTTGCCAGAGGCCAGCACCTACAAGGATGCCATCATAGTGCAGAACCTCACCCAGCTTGTTACTACCCCCACCAGGAGCAACTATAGGACAGGGTCACACACACACTTCTGGACTGAATCCTTTCTAATCACCCTGAATGAATTTCCAAAGTCTCAGTGCTCCCTAACACTATCAGTGACCACTCACCAGTCACCTGCACCTGGACAAACAAATTTGTTAAGCCCCCTCCCAAAATAATTCACATAAGGGTGTTAAAGAAGGGGAATATTGGGTTACTAAAAGCACATTTAAGTTGTTTGGACTTGACACCAATTGACTTCTCCACAGATGTTAACCAAACCCTTGACCTTTTCATCAGCCACTGCACTGTGGCCTGCAATATCTTTGCACCACTCAAAAAGTTGAAGGTCAGGGGAAGAACTAACCCTTGGATAACCCCCAAACTAATCACTTTACTTAAGCAAAGGGACCATCTCTGGCACTGTGCCCATGAAATATCCACACCAGAGAACATTCATAAATATAAAACCACCAGAAATGAGTGCTTGTGGGCAATTCGGAGTACCAAAAGCAAATATTTCAAGGAGGATCTCTCCAACTCCTGGGGTGATGGAAAGAAATTCTGGAGTAATTTGAAAGACCTTACAGGCAAGGATCCAAAGACACCTCCCACCATGCTTAACATAAAGGGTACACCAACACTCGACCTGTACGCAATCACCAGTACCTTCAACAATGCGTTCTCCAACTTGGATAGTGTCCTCCCACCTGACTTCTTTGATGCCCCCCCTGCTAGTAACCCTCCTGACACTGTTCCACTTCTACACTCGACCCCTCAATTCTACTTCAAGGAGATCCCAGTGCACTTAGCCAGAACCTATATTCGGAAGGCTATCCAGAACACAGGCTGCAGTGGTGATTCCCTCGACCTGAAGTTGTTAGCACTGGTCCTTGAAGAAATCCTTGTATCCCTGACAAAGATCTTCAACCTATCACTAAGGATGTCCCAGTTCCCATCTTGCTGGAAGCAGGTGACCATCACACCGGTTCACAAAAGTGGAGATAAATCGCTACACACCAACTAAAGACCTATATCCATCCTTCCCGCCCTTGTCTAAAGCCCTGAAGTGCATTGAATCAGACTAGCTAGTCGAGTACCTGGAAAAATATGACATCCAATGTCCTGAGTATTTTTTCACAGAGAGGGTGGTGGACGCATGAAACAGCCTTCCTGAGGAGGTTGTGGGGTCTAAAACTGTGGAAGAATTCAAGAATGCATGGGACAGACATAAGGCAATTTTTGTGGTGGGTAGGAAGAAATAGGCTGTTGGTTAAATAGGATCTGCAGCTTATCCTCTAGGTAGGGAAATGGGCAGACTAGGTGGGCCAAGCGGTCCTTATCTGCCGTCAAAGTCTATGTTTCTATGTTTCTGAGCAGCATGGTTTTCATAAAGGGTACAGCACCACCACTGCACTACTAGAATTCACAGGATTCATCCACACCACTCTTGATCAAGGCAGCTGTGTGGGGCAGTATTCATTGACCTTACGAAAACCTTTGATACTGTCAACCATCTACTCCTACTCAAGCAGCTATTAGACATTGGGATCTCCAAACGTGCACTGCTCTGGTTCTCAAGTTACTTTGGGGGGAGGGTCCAGCGGGTTAGGATTGCAGGTGTCACCTCGATGGAAAAGCCAGTCCTCTCAGGTGTCCCACAGGGGTCCATCCTAGGACCACTACTCTTTATCCTCTTCCTGAATGACCTACCCAGTGTCTGTCATCAGAAATTACTACTCCACACTGATGACACAGTCATGTTCACCAGCCATCAAGACACAGAGCTCCTTGAGAAACAAATACAGCATGAATTCAGGCACATTGAAGAATGGTTCAAGACACACAAACTGGTCCTGAACTATAACAAAAACAAGGTGATGACTTTGTACAGTGCTAGGAGCAAGTACAAATCTCTGACCCTCACCATCAAAAACCAAACAGAGACCATACTTGAACATGTTCCTGAATTTAAATACCTGGGCATTACATTGGACAGTTCCTTCTCCTACCATAGGCACATTGATTATGTTGCAAAAGCCACCAATATCCGTATTGGTCTGCTATACAGGCACAAACACTGCATGACTTCTGACACACTCTGACTGGCTATCTACAGCTCTGTCACTTCCATCATTGATTATGGGCTAGTAATCTACGGCTCTGCCTTTGCTTCTGCCCTCCACAGAATTACGGTTGCACTCAATGAAGCATGCAGGCTGCTAATGGGGGACGACTGATGTACACACACATGTGACCTTTACATGCAGACCGGATGGCTTCCTCTCCTCAGCTGGATCCAGTATCAAACCTGCTTCTTAGCCAAAAAAGTCCTCCTCACGATCATGCCCCCTGGTGTTGAAAAGCTCCTCATTGACCACCAAAGCACCCAACATACTAGAAGTTCACAAAAACAGACCTTCTTGGTCCCCAGATGCTGGACTACAATGGGCCAGAGTGCTTTTACCCACAGAGCTCCACAGTGGTACAATACTCTCAAAAAAGAAACACTTACAGCTGCTGCTCTTGGTACTTTCAAAGGACAACTCTGTCTATACCTCATTTCAACTAGCCATTGTGACTTCTTCACCTAACCTGGGGTCCTATGCTCCCTGCACTTTACTTCAGTCAGAACAGCTACCCCCCCCTTTTGCCATGCCCTCCTTCTCCTGTCTCCCCCTACTCACCCCTCCTCCCCCATCTCCCCTACCACACCCACCTCTCTCCCTCTGGCACTTACTGACAATTATCCCTTTCCTCCATCCTCTTCTGTGCTCCTATCTTCTTCCCTTATGCTTCAACAATGGCCTTCCAGCCAGCCTACCCACCTGCCCTACCCTCTCACCAGCAGCTCTTATTTTTTATAGGTTGCCCATGTATGTTGTCTCATTCCACCTAACTTTGGCTCTTTTTGAGGTACTGTAACTAACTAAGCCTCTTCCTCCTGCTTCTTTTTATACTGTAACTATATGTAATTATGTCGACATTTGTAAGTATGTTTTCCCTCCATTTCCTGACATAGAACCTTTGTAAATAAGCAGTCCCTGCACAAAGGTATTTGTAATCCTAGACTTCAATAAATAAATAAATTGCTATCAACCCCCCCCCCCCCAAGAATTACCCTGGAACCAGAATATGAAAATGAGTGATCACAGAATGGAATGGAAAGAAAGTTGGTGGTATACTGGAAGGACTGAATTAAGCATATATATATGCTATTGAAAGCATTTGACAGATTGACTATCATGAGATTAGGCATTTAATGAATCAAAATATATACAGTATGTGACACTGTGATTAAGTGATTTATGGTTCTGTATAATTAGAGATACTGTGATTTTGAAATTGATATGTTATGAATGAATTTACACCCTATGGTGCTTGGTGGACACTTCTGTGATGTTGTTGATCTAGAGCTATATAAAATTCCGAATCTTAGCTGTCTCACCTCCCCGATGAAGCCTGGTAAGGTGAAGTGCTGTGGTTCTTACTCCTGTGGCAACTGGCATTCTATCTACAACTTATTTTAGTATTTTGCTGCTATTCTTAAAAATGTATAACTTTTGCAGTTTCAATAAAATAATTGGCAGTGCAATGTCTTGTGTGTGGGCAGTTTTTCAGAACTCTCAACTGGAGTGCAGCTGATCTTGTTTGCCTATGGCAATAAATGATGGTTGATCACAACATACTCCCAATAGGGTCCTACCCAGCCCCATTTGGTGTACTGCTGCTTTACTTAAGACAAGTTATTGCTCCAGTTACAGAACTTAGGTCTGACACAGAGTCACGGCCAACCTCAAGTCTTTAATTTAGTGTCTGATAGAGTCTCCCAGAACAAAGATTATAAAACATTCTGCAGTTATCAGTATTTATGTTCCTATTCATTCCATTTTAAAAACTAAAGACTAAACTAAATACTGGATACTATCTAAATCAAATAGTTGCTATCTGGTCAAGTACATAAACTATTTTAAACAGGTTAGCTATTGTTAATTGTAGAAAGTAACACTATGGTCAAGTTAGACAATTGGATTGTTTTAGATAAATCCTGAAAGGCTTTCCATCTGGATTATCACTGAGCAACTAAAAAGGCTTTCTCTGGTAATGTAAAAAAAAAAGCCATGTGCCCCACCCCCAACTTTACATACTGCCTCAAAAGGCCTGTATTCAAGTTTTTTTAAATTGTTATAAATGTGACACAAAAATCCCACTCACCAGGGACTTTAAGTTCACTGCCTCCACCAAGTTTTTACCAATAGGAACCAGGAAACCTGTTTTTTTTACTTCCTCCTTGCTCAAGGTCAGGAAGCGTAACATAATAACTTTGGGAAGAGTGCTCCTTTGGAGACAGACTGCAAACAGAGTCCAGCAGGAATAATAAAATTACCCTTTTAAATAAAACAGTCACTGATTCTATAAAAATAGAAGCTTTACTTAAATACTACAAGTATTTACAACAGGATGTATGTACAGTCAGACAAAAGGATTACAGTTTAGTAGAAACTGAAATAAATGGAAGTAACACAAGACAGGTTGCAAATAGAAGAAATCTAAGCTGTTCTCACTTTACCCTATGTCTTTGCCTACTGCTCTGAAGAAAACACTATTCCCTAAGCTATCTTTTCTTACCAGACTTCTAGCTGCAGGGCTCTGGCATTGACAGATGTTCCAAGCCTAAGAGAAAGACAGCCTGCTTACAGCCCCTTAATATATTTATTATTATTACTCATGTTGGGAGAGGTCTCACTCACTTTGAGTGACAGTTCTATGTTGTCCCAGCCCTCTTTCAGTGTGTGTGTGTGTGTGTCTGTGTGTGTGTGTGTGTGTGTGTGTATACCCACCCTACAGCACCTCCTTGCTAACATTATGACATCCACCTGGGTCCTTTTTCAACATGGAAACATCTCCAGGAAGGATTCACCACTGGATTTATTGCTTTATTGCCTCCTCCCTAGCTTTCCTGTTAACTTTCCCATGAGAACATCAGACCATCCACCCTGGCTGACATAAGCTGTCATGTACTACTTGAGCATGTGATCTGGTAACAATCTTTTTTTTTTTTTTATTTAGTTGTTTAACCAGGTATAGCATACTAAGCTGAAAGCTTTTTTACAGGAGCGACCTGGGAGCACAAGGAGGTTAAGTGACTTGCTCAGGGTCACACAGTATGCAAGTGGAAGCTGTGGGATTCAAATCCAGGTCTGGTCTGCTGGATGTCACCAGATTTGCAGCTCAGAGCCTTAGACCACTGCTCTATACTGCCTCCAATTACCTTTTACCTGAAGCAGATGCATATTTAGAAAATAATAAATTAATCAAAGGATTACATGGCTTTGGTCCCCTTTTTTGTCACAATAAAATTTACTTCTTATTAGAAAATGGGCTTAAAAGTTCCTGGGCTCTGATTGGCTGACAGCCCTGGCAAGGCCGGTGTCTATCAGACAACATAGCCCAGGTATTAAAAGTGCCAGGCTCCAACAGACCTCCACACTCTTATCAATGGACACTGGAATGTTCAAAATAGTTACCAGGCCATGTTTTTTTTCCTCACTTAGGGAGTGAGACCACCCTCCCCCTACAACCCAATTTCAACTGGTAGTCTGAAACTTTGAAAATAAGAACATATTTACACTGCTTTTAAATTCATTACCAGAACTATACTGGCAATAAAAATAACATTAATGTATTTAATTTCAAATTGCCAGTAAACCTTCAGGTACAAGTTGCCCGTTATGGTTGCTACCCCCCCCCCATCACATCACAGATCCTAGAACAATTCCCAGAAAACAGCACCAAAAGCTCACAAATGTACCTGCTTTTTGCAGGTTTAGTTTTCATTTTCCTGTTCCTGAAACTTCCGTTTTCCTTCCATCAGTACTCAGCTGCTGCACTGCATGGCCGCCGCCACCTCTGCTCCACTTCCGACTTCTCATTAATCTGGCAAAGTAAGGCAGATCAAAACCAAAGTAAAATTCTAAGGCACAGCAGCAAAATGTACCTAAATATAACAGCTTGTCCAACTGCCACCAACACTACTCGCCTTAGAGTTGGGGTTCATCTACTTTTTTGGTTCTGGTTCATCAGGGTTTGGGTGGATTTCACATTGGGTTCGTTTCTATTGACTGTTTGGGGGTTCTGTTTCAAGTATATTTATTTATTTATTTATCTGTAAATTGGTTTACAGCCTTTGAGCCAGAAGCTCATTCCCAAAGGTACCTCATTACATTGAGGACAGAAAGAACAAATTTAGGTTACAGAATACAAGTCACTGACTTAAAGTTACACAGAATGATTTCATACATTATTCAATTTAGTAGCAATTACAGTGATACAGCTGAGCACATGCTGGTTTTAACAGAAGAAGGATGCAAACGGGGAGAAAGTGGGGGGGGTGAGGTGGAGTGCCGCCCAGTGGGCATTGTCAAGTGTGGAGAGATTGAGGCCACATTTAGAGACACGAGCAGCTGCGTGTGTTAAACAGTTGGCTCCCAAGGGCGGTTTTGAAGTTGGAGATTGTGCAGGCATTGGAGATGGGAGTAGGGAGAGAGTTAAATCAGGATGGGGCTCTGTAGCAGAAGGACCTCTGACCATGGGTGATCCTGGATCTGGGGACCAGTAGAGTGGTCTTGTTAGAGGTTCAGGTTGTGATAGTGGGTGGGGTATGGTGGCTGGAGGCTGTCACCCTGGGAGGGGAGAGCCCAAGTAGAGTTTTGTTTGTGAGGAGGCAGGTTTGATAGCATAGCTAGGTTAAGGAGTTTTGCCTCATCATAAAGTTGACATGTATGTGTGAGCCTGGTGGCACAAGTAATCAGCCTGCTGGCTTTATTTAGGGTGAGGCGAATTTTGTTGAGGGCAGTAGTGTCAGCAGCACCATAGACTGGCAGGCCATAGTCTACAAGGGACAGTACTGTAGATGTAACAGCAAGTCAGAGAGCATCAGGGGGAGGCAGTTTTTATAGCGGTAGAGGATGCCAAGCCATGTATTAGTGGCGGATGCAAGGGCATCAATGTGGGTGTGGAAGGTGAGGGCAGAATCGAAGGTAACCCCAAGGTATTTGTAGGAGCAGACTTGTTCAAGCGGTTGTTTGGCACTAGGGAGGATAGGGAGTGGGTAGTTGCAGGCTTTGTTTTGGGGGTGGGCAATGAGCATTGTTTTGGTTTGCTTGAGATTAATGATGAGTCTGCACTCCTTAAACCAGGCTTTGGTATCATTGTAGGATTGTTGTAGGGAGTCCTGGAGGGCGATGGGATTGCGGTGGGTGGCAAAAATGACAGTATCATCTGCATACATAAGAATTTTGCCAGAGCATGCACTGGGCAGGGTGTTAAGATAAAGTGAAAAGAGTAGGGGGCTGAGGATGGAGCCCTGGGGTACCCCTGAGCGGATGGGACGAGTTACAGACAGTGTCCCAATGATTTTTACACACTGGGAGCGAGCGGATAGATAGCTCATGCACCATGTGAGGGGGCCAGCAGAGAAACCAGTGTGGAAGAGGGAATCCAGCAGAAGAGGGTGGGAGATAGTGTTGAAGGCCTTTGAGAAGTCAATGAACACTGCACCAGCTAGGGAGCTGGTGTCCAGGGAGGAGTATAGGAAATTGGAGAACTCAACTAGTGCAGTGCCGGTACTGTGACCAGCATGGAAGCCGTGCTGCTCTGGGCATAAGATGTTATGCTTATTCAGATATTCAGTGATTTGAATGGCCACCACTTTTTCTAGGGCTTTGGCGGGGGGAAGAGGATGGAGATTGGTCGGTAGTTGCCGGCGGAGGACCTGTCGCCCCCTATATAAGTGGATGTGACTATGGCTGTTTTCCATGCAGATGGGAATTGCCCCAGGTAGAGGGATTGGTTAAGTAGGCTGGTGAGTGGAACAAGGACTTCATCCAGCACCAGCCAGAGAATACTGGGGTCCAGGGAGTCGCTGCCGGGACTATTGCTATTTAACGCTTTAATTAGGAGGGGTCTGGCTTCCTGGGCAGATATCTTGCATATGTGGAAGCTGGGGTGTTGGAGGACAAGGGGAGGTAGGCTGGGGGAGGGTCAAAGAAATTACTGGGGAGGACAGAGCTAAGGTCATTAAAGGAGGTGTTAGGGCAGTTAGCATTGTAGGCAGGGTCGGTGGAGGTAAAGCCATCAATAGTGAGCTGGGATGGAGGAGGGAAGTATGGTTTCCCATTTAGCTGTTTAATATTGTCCCAGAAAGTCCAGGCACGCCCCCAGGAGGTGGTGAGGGTGGCCTGGTAATGGTCGGCCTTGGCTTTATGGACGGCCCATGAGCACCTGTTCTGAGCAGCATTGTAGGCCTGTCTATCAGCCATCCGGCCCGTTTCAGTGGCAAGGTGCCAGAGGTTATCCCTATTTCTGAGCATTTGTAGTAGGGCAGGGGTAACCCAGGGTGCATTACGTTTTTTTGGATCGAATTTTGGTGAGGAGTGCAAAGAGGTCACAGGCCTTATTAAAGGTTTGGGAGAAAAAGGTGAGGGCAGTGTCAGTGTCGGGTGCATGATGAATGGGGGACCAATTAATCTGGGCGAGAAACTGTTTGAGTTTAATCAGCCCACCAGGGCGGAGGCACCTGTGGAGTGTGGTCTGGGCTGTGGGTTTGGGAGTGGGGGCCGTCCAAAGGTATAGGATAAGGGAGTGGTCACTTAGTGAGTCTGGGAGGACCTGGATGTTATGGATTCTTTGGGGGCGGTTGGTGATAATTACGTCCAGAAGGGTACTGGTTACTCTCTTTGGGTTTACTCTAGTGGGCTGGGAGATGAGTTGTGTCAGGTCTTGGGCACCAAATGAATCTCGGATTGTGGAAGAGGATGTGCTGAGCCAGTTCACGTTAAGGTCCCCCACTAGGATTTGTTCCGCCTTGTGGTGGAGGGTGACAAGATATTCTGTTACAGACATCAGTGCTGTGTTCTGGTTCTTTGGGGGAACATAGGCAGTGGTGAGATAGAGAGGGCCCCTGGAGGGGTCAGGAGTGAGTTTGAGTGTAAGGGCCTGGGCCCCATTCACAAGAACAGGGGCAGGGAGTGCTTGTCCAATGATTGTGTCCCTGGTATAGATTGCACAGCCACCCCCACGTTTGCCTACTCGGTCCTCCCTGTATAGGGTATAGCCTGGGAGGGAGACAAAGGAGTCAGGGGTGGATTTGGACAGCCAGGTTTCAACCAGGGCTATGATGTCTGGTTGGTGTAACATGGCCCAGCACTGGAGGGCATCAAATTTTTTCAGTAGGCTGCATATGTACATGGAGGCTATGCGGAGACCAGTGGACCTAGCAGATGGGGTGGAGGGGACAGGACCTGGGTTAGGATGTATATTACCAGATAGGAGTAGTAGGAAGACCAAGGCTCTGACCAGGCGGTGGCAGTATGTCAACTTCCTGGGGGTACGTTGGGATGGGGAGGAGGCCATAAGGGAACAAGGAATGGACAGGGTTCGAAGGGTTGGGAGGGCGAGGATGAGTTGCAACCATGGGGAGCCAGGGTAGGCAGCAGGGGGGCAGTTAGGGTGTGGGTGCCATGGGCCAGGGTACATGGTCAGTGTAGGGTGGGATCAGACTAAGTTAGGGAGAGTTGGGGGTGCTGGTACAAGTGGGCCTGGGGAAATGTCTGACTGATGGGATGTGGGTACTAGCATGTAAATGAGGGAGAGACATTTGAGGAGGATGTGTACAAACATAATGCCTAAGGAAGAAAGAATGCAAGTAAAGTTAAAAGTGCTGCTCTGTGTCTCCTGCTCCAGTAGCACTTCTGTACCCAGTGTATTTTCAGCTGAGGAATGCACTCATGGGCTGAGGTCACAGGTAAAGTTCTCAATGGCAAAGGACACAGTGTAGTGACAAAGGTTACAAGGGGACCTGGTTGATGCAAACATTTCAGGGCTTAGCTCCTGTATGGACTAACTATAATTACATCATTCCGGCATCTGCCATAAGTGATAAAAACAAACTTTCATCTGCTTCAGCAGGATAAGCATAGGTTGTCCTTACAGGAGGTAATCAAATGCACTAGCACTGTAACCTTTGCCAGAAATATGGGTGCTTGATTACAAACACAAAAGTTGAAGAAAGCTTGTGAACTTTGTTATATTCGACCTCATAACAGAGACACAGCAACTATAGCACTGTAGCTATAGTAATTTTTAGTGTTTGCTCTGTAAATTTACAGCCAGTAAGCATAGGAGGTCCTTACAGTAGGTAAGCAAATGCACTAATACTATACTCCGGGTCTGAGTTTGGCCAGATTCCCCGATCAATTTACAACAAATGAATAAAAAAAAAACTGATTGGGGGGAGGGGGTAACCATGACAAGTACCTCAATGTTATCTACATACATGCTGTAGCAGAATAAAAGTCCCAAGGTAAAAACCAAAAAAAAATCAACACCATTCCATTGCAGGCAGAGGAACTATTTTATTACAATCTAATCAAATAGCTACAAGTTTTTTTTAAATAGAAATAACTTTTTTCAAAAACATTAATACAGTTGCCCATTTTCTAAGCGCAATAATACACTCCAGGGTGCGCAGTATGGGCAATACCAAACCTTCCAGGGGCTATAAGGCCCTCCGCCTGTGGCATCGGGCCTCATTAGGCCCCTGGGCAGTCCAGTTTGCTCAATACTGCCCACCCTGTCAGGTATTATTGTTTACTTCTTATCATTCTTTAAACAGGGGTAGTTTGTTAACAAAGATCAGCTAAGAATTGAAATGTCTTACAACTACTTTAGTCAGGTCCTAAACTATTGTTTATATATTTTGGTATTTCCTTTCTCATACATGTTGAAGTCCTTCTTTCACAGTCTCCTTTTACACACAGACCTCTTCCAGCTATCGTGACTCACATTTATAAAGTACAGCCTGAAATTATTTTCCAAAGTGGTGTTTTGGGATCATTTTAAATACGTATTAACACACCTCACTCAAGTCATTAAGCAGTTGACAATGTAACCTGGTTAGCTCTGGCTAGTTGAATTAGTTTAAACATATTTTAATGTTCTCCTGATTAGAGGATAACGTGAATCAACAAAGTCCAGTGTGCCTCTCCCCCGATACTGCCCCACATCACCTGCCATCAAGGTTTGTTTATCTTCTTTATAGCATGCTTTAAACAGGAGTTGTTAGTTAACAAATGCCAGCTGAGATTTGAAGACATCTCTAACACTTTATGATGACCCTCTATGGTCAGGTTCTAAACTATTCCATATTCATTTCTATGTTTACAGTGCTGATTTGAGTTAAGTTCCTGCTGTTTCATTCTTCTTCTTCTGCTTTGCACAAAATAAATTACTAGTGAGAGGTATATACAGTATCAAGAGGACACAATGGGCCATCCCACCAGCTCAGCAATAGTACTACCACTTGCAACACCGGTGACCTGGGTTCAGTAGTGAGCCCGGGATGTTGGAGGGCCAGCCATGGAGAGAAGGATTGAACACCCAATGGGCCACTTTCCTTCTCTGGGAGGGGTGGGTTGCTCTCCTCGCTGCTATACCACCACCATCTGGGTGACCCCAGATGGTGCTAGTGCAGCTGAGGAGGCAAGACTAATAGGGAGGGGTGGGCATTGGCTGAGGATCGGAGCGGAGGTGCTTCTCTATGTTCCTCCATCTCATTGGTCCTCCTCAAGCACTGACATTGGCAGAAGGGCAGGGACAAGAACAAGAAAAAAGGCCCCATGTCTGGTCCAGGCTATGAGCTCCTGCACTGAATGACCACAGAGGAACCAGGGTGGACTCCAGTTGCAAGCTTCCCTGAAGTTTCAGAGGAGGTAAGGGGGGCCTCCTCTGCCCCACCTGGGGGGGGGGTAATCCGGGCCTCTAGAGTGGTAAGAATGGAGCAGGGCACTATCGGAGTGATCCCGGGTCCTCTCAGTGGCATAGCCTGAGTAGCGCATTGGCAAGCTCTGAGACAGGGAACAGAGTAGACATGGAGAGAGAGGGGCAAAAATAGAAAGTAAAAAAAAAAAAACAGAGGAAACAATGGACTTTGTTGATTCATATCAGCTACTAGCCAGGAGCACCCTAAAATATGACTAAACTCATTTAACTAGCCAAGATTGAGCAGGTTAAATGTTGACATTTTTTTATTCATGAGTGGGATATGTGGTTACTCACCTTTAAGATGCACCCCAGCCATCACTTTGGAGCATCATTTCAGATTTTGCTTTATATATGTAAGAAAAAGAAGCTTGAGGGAGACTTAGGTAATAAAGAAGACTGAAACAGAATGAACTCAACTTGTATCAGTATAGTAACTATAGAAATTAATATGGGGTAGTGTAGGACCTGACTAAAGGTGGTCACTTGAAGAGTTCATTAAGCTTTCCTAAATCTCAGCCAATATTTGTTAACAAAGAATCCCAGCTTAAGCATAATAACAGGAGGAAATTAGTTGGATAATATGAAAACATCAACTGTTGGCCTTTTGGAGCAGTATCAGTGGAGTGGGAGAACAGAAAACTTTGGTGATTCATATTAGTCACCAACTGGGACACCCAAGATATTACTAAACTGATTTAACTGTCCAGGGTAGAGCAAGTTATATCTTGAATTTTTGACTATCTGGTAGTATCCCAATTTTCCTGAACAACATGCCACCACCTGCATTTCTTTTTTTAACTATATTGTTTATTCATAGACACAAATTTGCATTACAATAAATTCCATTTAATGAAAACATTCTGAAATCAAATCTTTACAAGACACAGTGCTTAAGGCTAACTACATAATGCACAAAAAGGGATTTTATACTTTTTTGGGGTTATAAAAAGAACATATATTTCAAGTAAATTACAAGTGTTTCATATAGTTCATTACTAATGCATTCCATTTGTGCTCCAGGCCTTAATCTTCCCAGCGAGAAAGATAAAGATACAAGATTACATATATTCAAGTGCACTTCTAGTATTTGTTAACCCCTGCAGAATTCCATTACGAGATATGAGAACTAAGGAATAATGAAAAAACGAAATTAAAGTCCATTTATAAAAATGAAAAGATTTTCATCTTTACCTATATTTCAGGTAAGAAATTACAGTTCATCTATTTGCACTAGATGATACTCTGTCACTGCATCATCCTCATCCTTGAAATTTGATCCAGCATCTCCAGCAATTCTTACTGTTTATTACAATCAAAAAAGTCTCTTGCTGCCTTTTGATCTTCAAAATAGTGATCTGAAGTATAGCCAAAAAACTTTTGTGTCTCTGGGTTTGTAAGCTAAAGTCAAGGTACAGGTGAATTATATAACCCTCATACAAACAGTGCTGGCCTGCTAAGCTGTTTGTAGCAGCTTATGCCTCTCAGCTACTGTGTAGAAAGTTAAACCGATCTACCTTGCTCCAGAGGACTCTGTAGAAGGTGACTCAGTGGTCATGCTAGTATCACTCTCCAGTTTCATGTGACAAGCCAAAGGTCTAATAACTGATTCTAAAGTAAAAGGAGGACCTATCACAAAGATGATTGATGATGTATTTTGAGTGACATCTTTCAGTTCTTTAATAGGCACAGTTCCAGGAAACTCTGTCGGCTGCAGATTCCTCTATATTATTTTTGAAACACTCCAGTCTTGCAGCTTTGACCAGCTGTTCATGTAATGCCAAATTTCAAAGTCAAAGTTCTTGCCATAACAGCTTTGATTTCAGCTTCATATAATGTTGTGGCTATCTCAGTAGTTTCTATCCTAATTTCAATTGCTACACAACAAGAGGACATTTCAGCCATAGTAGATTCAATCCACTGGTTAGATGTTCTCACCATGGGCATGGATACCAGCAGTGGTTTTGCAGGTGCCTTTGGCTTCACACTTCCTTCTGGGTGTGTTAAATTCTTGGGACAGCCTTCTGTTCATTAACAAAGCATATCATGGAAACCTATATTTACTTTTATATTTTACAAGAGAAACAATTTTTTAAGCTCTTTTTTGTGGTATTGCCAAGAGCCAGGAGTAGCTGAGAGGACAGTACAGTAAAGGAGAGGGAGGTAGATTAAAGAGGTACTCAGGTGGAGAAAAAGGAAGCCCATTTTAATAAAAAAACTCACTGTTGAAACAGAGTAATCTAACCTGCTGGAAACTTTTTATTTTCTTCTTTCACAGGAAAGCATTGCCAGGTCTGGGTACTGTTGAGGTGTGTCACCTGAGGAGTAAAGACTAACCTAAAACAAGCAGGAAGTCCTGCCTGTAAGAGGTCCCAAAGGAAGTAAAAAAGCAGGCACTCCTAACATGTCCCACACATATTCATGTCCCAGCACATGTGTGGAACAGCATAGGAGTGGTATAGGTGTAGAGACTGGCATTGTAGGCATCAGCAGGCATCTGCAGGAGGAAGCAGGGAGGAGGGGACTCTACTGGGTGACTAAGCTAATGTACGTGGCCACTCCTGTTGTAACACTCACTGCAGGGAAGGGTGCAGGGTAAAGGGTAGACCATACCTGGGAACAGGTGCAAGACACTATCTAGGGTAGGAAAATAAAGGGATTGAGGTGGGAATAGGGGAAACTAATAACACCCAATCTAGGGTATGGGTATGAAAGGGAAAAGCCAGTATTGTTTATTTTAAAGCTTGGGGGGGAAAGCAAATTATTAACCTAGCTAGGGTATAGCAACAATGTATAACCAAAAAAAGAGAGATCAAGAAACACTATCTGGCAAAGGACATACATTCTTTTTCAGATCACAGAGAGAGTAGATATGGGAATGATGGGAGTGGTGCAGTGCAGTGGCTGTAGTACAACAGTCTTCAGGGAGACCTCCTGGAGACTGACGTGTTGCCCCATTTGCATGTACCTCTCTAGGCTGAGAGAGGACATCTCTAGACTCCAGGCTGAGTTGTCTAGGATTCAGGGGACCTCTTCCCCCATCCAGGGGCCACCAAGATCAACACTGTTTCCTCAGAGGGTGCCAAGAAGAAGGGCTACCTGGACTGTGGTGGGCTCAGGGAAGGTGGGAAGAAGGGAACACATTCCTCAGCCTGTGCCACTAGACAACTCTTTTGCTGCACTGGTAGGACTGGACTGCTGAGACGATGCACATGTGGTAGTGGCACAGGGAGTATGTGGGGTTTATTCAGAGCCCCAAGTTGGGAGGCAGGGGACCTCAGTGGAAGAGGAAGCAATGTCTGATGGGAGATTCAATTTTTATGGGGTAGTTTGGGGAATACCATTAGAGGGAATGAGGTAGGTGAGGTGCCTACCTGGCACCTAGGCACAGCGGGATAGGGAGTGGATCCTTAGGATTGTTAGGGCAGTGGGGCAGGAGGGGGAGCAGGATGTCATTGTCCATCTGATGACAAATGACCTGACAAATGATGCAGTAGATGTGGTGCAGGATAGGTTTAGGGAGCTGGGAGGGGACTGAAACAGGTAGCCTGTACAGTGACCTTCATTGAGGTGCTACATGTTCTCAGCTGGGGACAGAAGAAGGAACACTGCACCATGCTCTTCAACGACTGGCATGGTGCTGGGACGAGAGGTTTGGCAACATCGGAATGGAGTCCTCCCTGAGGGGGATGAAGGCCTGTACAGAGGAAATGGCCTCCATCCATCCAAGAGGGGAATAGCAGTCCTGGGTGGAAGGTTTAAATGCTACTTTGATGGATATTTAAATTATTCAAGGTGACAGTCAAAAGAAACAGGAGAGATATTGAATATCCCTACCCCAGAAAATGGAGCAACAGTGAGGAAATGTCCAAGGGAATATATTCCCTAGGAGTAGAGGGGAGTAGGGGCAAGGGGGGAAGGGACAGGAGGGTGGAGAGGTGGCCCCTATGACAAGAAAAAACTAGGGAGGGTGGGCTTAGGGAGGCTATAAGGGGGAAGACAGTACTAGGAAAAATAAAAGGGTGATAAATGGACTCTGTAAGGGAGAGCAAAGTAGGAGCAGAGAGGGACAAAAGGAGTGGACATCCATGTGCACCAGTGCAAATGGCCTAGGAAACACAATTCCTGACCCTGAGGCTGCCATTCCGAGTGGACCTAGATCTGGTGACCATAACTGAATCACTGTGCACCAACTGCCACAGCAGAGAGGTGGCTATACTGGGTTTTAAGATGTTTTGAAAGGATAGGGCAGAAGGGGGTTGTTTTACATGCAAGGGAAGGTATAAAGGCCATTGAGACACAAGGACACAGTGGGGAAAAGGAAGGGCTGGAGGTTATTTGGCTTGGCTTAGAAATGTGGTCCAGGGCCTTTATCCATGTGGTGGTTGTGAATGGATCACCAACACGGGGGGGAAGTTGGAAAGGGTTTTGGTTGGTCATTGGCAGAATAGAAAGCAAGGGGGAAGTAGTAATTGAGGGGACTTTAATCTGCTGGATGTAGACTGTAACATTGGTCACAGCTACAACTAGGAGCAGGGTCATCCTAGACTTCTTGCAAAGGGCATTTCTCAGGCACCTGGTTACATATCCCACTAGAGATGGGATAGTGTTGGATCTGGTACTTACAAACAAGGACAGCATTGCAGATGTCACAGTGGGTAGATCCCTGAGTACAAGCAATCAATGTACAGTGTGGTTTGGCATAAATATTGGACAGGCTAAAACCACTCTAGGTTAAGGTCTTGAACTTCTGGACAGCAGATTTTAAAGAAATGGGAGACTGCCTTTGAAAATACCTTGAAGGAACAATAGCGGGGTGGAAGCACAATGGAAAAGAATAAAAGAGAGAATAACTAAGGTAACAGCAAGCTGTTTGAATGTGGTAAGCAAGGGCAAGAGGAAAAAGAAGCCACTGTTGTTCTTGCAGGAGGTTACTAAGGTGGTAACGGAGAAAAAAACAGCTTTCAGGAAGTATAAGGAGAACCAAATGAAGTTGGATAGAGAGACATATGTAGATAAACAAAGGGAGGCAGGAAGGAGGTAAAGATAGTAAAGGCTCAAACTGAGGAGAGGATTGCCTAGGAGGTCAAAAATGGGGATAAGACTTTTTTCAGGTATGAGAGTGAAAGGAAAAAGACAAGGGGTGATATAGAGAGGATCAGGAGACTGGAGGGAGAACTGTGCAGAGGAAGACCAAGAAAAAGCTAACATTTTAAACAAATACTTCTGCTCTGTCTTCTCAGTGGAAAGGAAGGGGAATGGATGGATGTGCACTACAGGCATGGGGGAGGCAGAGTAAACACAAGTCCATTTTTTGCAGAGAGAATCCATGGGGTATTGAAAGCCCTAAAAGAAAACAAGGCAATGGGGCCTGGCGGGGTCCAACCAAGGCTACTAAGGGAACTGATAATGGTGCTAGCTACCTCTCTGGCAACATTAGTGACCACCTCATTGGAGACTTGGGTGGTTCCAGAGGATTGGAGGAGGGAAGATGTGGTCCCTCTACACAAGAGCAGCAGCAGGGATGAGGCTAGCAGTTAAAGACCAGTCAGTCTCACATCAGTGGTGGGAAAATTAATGGAGTCCCTGCTGAAGGAGAGACTAATGCAGTACATGGAGACAAATGGGCTGCAGGACAACTGGCAGAGTGGCTTCATGGGGGGAGGTCATGTTAAACAAATCTCATAGGTTTCTTTGGCTGGGTAACTAGGGAGCTGGATCAGATAAAGCAGTGGATATGGCCTATCTGGACTTCAATAAGGCCTTTGACACTGTACCACACATTAGGACAATAAAGAAACTTAGCAGCCTTAAGGTAGAGGAGAAGGTGGTGAGCTGTATAGCTAACTAGTTGAAAGATAGGTGGCAGAGGTGGTGGCAAACAGCAGTCACTAAGACAACATAAGTGTGACCAGTGGAGCACAGCAGGGATTGTATTAGGTCCTGTCCTCTTCAATGTCTTTATAAGTGACATTGCTGAGGAACTGGAGAGGAAGGTATGCCTCCTTGCAGAGTACACTAAAATTTGCAAGAAGGTGGACATCCAAGAAAGGGTGGAAAGAATGCAAAGGGATCTGCAGAAACTAGGGGTGTGGTCCTGGGTCTGGCAACTGGGTTTTAATGCCAAAAAGTACAATGTCATGCACCTGGGGTGGGGAAAACCAGGGGTTGTGTATTTGATTGGGGGAGGTACTTCCAGTTGTCAAGCAAGAGAAGGACCTTGGGGTGATAATATCTGATGATCTCAAGGTGGCAGAACAGTACAACAAGGCAGTAGGCATAGCAAGCCAGATGCTGGAGTGCATAGGGAGGGGATTTCTAGCAGGAGAAGGAGAAAGTATTGCCTCTGTATTGCTTACTTGTGAGACCCCACATGGAGTACTGTGTCCATTTCTGGAGGCCGTAATTCTACAAGTACATTGATAGGGTGGAAGCAGTTCAGAGGAGGGCTAACAAAATGGTTCAGGGGTTGCATGAGAAACCACATCAGGAGAGGCTATGGGAGCTCAACATGTACCCCTAGAGGAGAGGAGACTGACAAGGGACAAGATTGAGACCTATAAGTACCTCATGGTGGTGAACAAGGTGCAGGAGGAGAGTCTCTTTCACAGGAGGAGGAGCACCAGAACATGGGGGCATGCTATTAAGCTCGAAAGGGAGGAAGCATAAGAGGGATGTGAGGAAATACTTGTTCAAAGAAAGGGTAATGGACACATGGAACACCCTGCCAGAAGAGATGGTAGGGTGAAGACAGTAGGCAGCTTCAAACATGTGTGAAATAGGCATGTGGGTATATTAAGGAAAAGCAAGGGAGGAGGGAGGGGCACATGTCACCAAACAAGTTCCAGGGTGCAGTAATAGGTAGGCAAAACAGGGCAGATTAGATGAGCCTATCAGTCCTTTCCTACCAACACATTATATGCTTCTATGTTTCCACCTGGTGTAAGGGAGTCAGAAATCCCCCAGGGTGGAGTTAAACTCCCTGCAACATTGGGGAAAAGAACTTATCCATAACATTTGGCAATGAATCCATCTGTAATGGGTAGTAATTTCACCAAAGTTTTAAAGTGAATAAATGATGAATAAATCAGCTAGATACAATGGACCGCAACATGAACACATCTTTGCACATCACAGGTCAGCAGAATCCCCTACCATCTGCATTTCTAAACTGGTTTCCCCTTGACAGATGACAAATCCTTCCCTCTGTTATCCTGAATGTTCATGTGTACTGTGACTTAAACATGCAAATGTTAAGGCTGAAGGAATGTTCAGCTGAGAGAACATTCTTGAAATTAATACTCGTTAAAGGAGTATTCAGTCCAACCTTAGCAGGATTAAGATGCAGAGATAATCCCAAAAGGACTGAAAAGTCAAAGGAATTTATTATGTCCTGCACAGCTTAAGGGGTTCACAGATGTTAGCACTCGATCTTTATGGTCCCTGCAGGGGGCTGCACTGTTTCTCGAAAGCCTCAGAGTGGACCTTGATAATTTGGAGAAGATAGTGGAAAGAAAAATGTGACGATGAACAGAGAAGCACCCATGTTCTTTTCAACAGTGATAGACTGACAGCAAATGTGTTATAAGAGGCATCAAAAAAGAATCAGATGGCAGTCTGCATTGATCACCATGAAGCAATAACCAGACAAGTGTAGTAGAGCAAAACTAAAGAAGTCAGCAGCTTGAGAATGTAAAGGTTTGTACTATCGAAAGATTTATCAGTTTGAACTTTGACTTTCTTTAAACTTGAAAACTGGGAACGCAGCATAACTGGATACTACAGTTTGATTTGGGGACCAGGTAAAAGGTATCTGAGTGAAGGTAATTAGTGGAATTAGCTAGAGGTCCATTTTCGCCTCTACTATGGGGTGGAGGGGTATTAAACTTAGAGAAAACCATGTTTGTGGTACATTGTGGCAAATGGATAAACACAAACTGGGGAAATGGAGCAAAGTAATGGTTAATAAATAATGCATCTCCACTGACAAAAATGTAACTTTGGGAGTATGGGAATTGAGAAAAGGGCACAGCAGGTTTGATAATGCAGGAAGGGAGGAGAGTGCTATACAGATACAAGCATATGGAGCAGAAAAGGAGTATGGTACCATGTAACAAACATCTACAAAAGGAAATTAAATCACCACAAGCTGGATGCTAGGATGGGAGTGACATAATATAAGTTGATAGTAAGAGAAGAGGGTGAGTGCCTTAGAAGTGGAAACTGAAGAGTGAGAGATACCACACGTTATTTACTAGCTGACTAAAAATTAACTACAGTATTGTGCTTAGGGATGTTGTGCTTGTATTTGTATGTGTGTGCAATACCTTCTTTATATACTAGTGCTGTAAATTTTAGCACATAAAAAAACTGAAACTGAACTGAAAGGGACTGTATTTTAAAATGTCTGTATTTAGAGACATAACCAGCAAGACTGGAGAGGGAGAACAAACATGTACTACCCTCTGAGGTGAAGCTAAAGCTAATCCAAAACAGATGCCTGCTTACTCAGCTGGTTAAGGCGCTTAAAAAGGAAAACCTGTTTTATGTAAAGCAGAAATACAATGAGTCAGGCAAAAAAAAAAAAAACAGTTACACACCTTACTCTGTAAATAGGAGAACGGTTAATGAATAAAGATGTGAAAGAAGACAGACTCACAGGGAACATGGCTGAATTAATAATTTTACAGAGAGACATTTGCAAAATATAATGTAGCTTTATGTGCAGATGAGCACACCACTAAATCTCCTGAGAGTCTACAATATTTTTAAGGTGTTTTTTAACTTCATGTCTGCAGAAGATGTCAAATTGGACATGGATGTCTCCTTAAAATAAATTATGAAATGGGTAGAAAGAATGCTGAATTATGATTGGCCAAAGAGCTGCTTTCAGCTGGGCCATTGTCCCAGCACAGTGGCCCAGCTGAAAGTATTATGTTTGAAAATGCATAAAAATTACTAAAAATTACCCATTTCATAATCACAATAAGGCACTCCATGGGGTGTGTTATGGTGGGCTAATGGTCCTTACTGGGTGGTGGAAGCCCTCGGCTATGCCTCATGCTTCAATCCACCTCGAGGTGGGCCATTATCCCACCATAACACACCTCCTGTCATACCTTATTGCTTAAATAAATCATAGATGCAATAAAAGGGATGGAAAGTAATACATTCCCATGCACAAACATCTAGGTGGCACAGTTTTGCAAATTCTGAATGGAACAGTTTTTTTTTTAATTATCTACAGGTGTTTAATGAAATCCTGTACTCAGGACATTAAGGACATAAGCAAATCTGTGTCATTCCAAAACCGGGAAAATATATCACAAAGTATAGCTTATATTTGCCTGTTTCATTCTCAAATAATTATCTATTTTTACCAAATTGTTGGCTGACTTTCTTGAAAAGCAGATGTTGCAATCATTTGTTAAGATCAGATATTGATTTAATAGTGGGAAGTTTAAAAAAAAATAATATGAGCTGACCCAATGATAATGTATTAGGACTACCACCTGCCATAGTTGTGATCTGATATTGGAAGCAAACTTGAGTCACCAGGGTAGGATGGGGTAAGAGAGGATCCAGTGTCTGGAGGACTGCTCTCCTCTCCGGGCAACAAGGGTTGAGTTTTCTGCAGCATACATTACACCCTGTGGAAGCTGGATGTCAGGTCAGTGGGGAAGCCCAGTTGGGTGAGGGGATGTCAGCACAGTGCTGCATGTCATTACACTTCAATAAAGAGGGGGAAAAAAGGAGTAAAAAGAATGTTGTGACCTGTAGAATGAAGTTGGCCCACCCACATGTACTGTATGTCACCAATTATCAGCATCCACACCATATCCTGCTTTGGGATGGATAAGGGCAAGTCCCTCCATCCCAGCTGTAAGTGATAAGTTGTGGGGCATCAGGAGTAAGACCTGGGGATGGTGGCTCACCAGGCTGGGTGAGCTGCCAAGATGAGGGCCAGCAGGACAGGAGGATAAATCAAAGTTCAAAAAGAACTGGAAGATTACTAAATATCATCACAGTGAAAATCAAACAGAACCTTGAATGTGCTGTAGCCATCTCGATGCAAAGAGAGCCTTTGATTGGGTCATCTAGTACTTTCTAAAACACATACATCAGGTGCTGACTTTTGGGCTAGGTTTTAGTTTCCCAGAGGCACTGATAAAGGGAAAGAGGATCAATTTGAGGAGGGTTACAGAGGCAAGTGATATATGATAGGAGTGTCTTCATACCCCTACCTCCAGCCCCCCACTATTTGCATTCACTCTCTCTTGACAAGTATTAGACAACATCCCCAAACTAGATGGTTAAAAGTTTAGAAGGGCATCAAATTTCCATACCATGATTCTTTTTTTTCTGTTTTTGTTAACAACTCAGGAATGTCCCTAACATGACTATTTCAAATCCTTGCTAGATATGGTAGACTATCCAGATACGAAACAAACTGTATGCAAAGACTGAGACCCTGCAAATAAGTGGGTCCTGAACACCCCATTTCACTAAATGATTTCCCTTCAAAGGGGCCATATAAACTCAAAAAATACCTTGGATTAAGGATCCCAGTGGATACACATGAGTTTTTCTTATTGATTTATAAAACTAATAATGTGCATAATGGCATTGCCAGATGGTCTTTCCTGACCTTTAGTGTAGCCTTAGTCTCTCAGGTCAGATCAATACAATAGATATGAATTTTGTCCTTAGGTATTTATTTCTATTCCAGAACATTTCCAATGGTAATCACCCATTACAGTAACACAATTTGACATATACCTTTTTATTCTATTTTAGATTGTCTGTTTTCTCCTGTCTTGTAAGATGTTCTCTTTTCCCCATTTTTTATCTGCTTTAGCATGGTTTTCAATTTAAAGTAAAAAAAAAAAATAGCTCCTTTTAATATGTCTATCACCAGGTTTTCATTAATATTCTTAGTTGGTTTTCACACCCATAGACCCATAAGGCGAGGAAGCAGTGTTTTGCAAGATAGTTGACCTTACTCACACAAAAATTGATGTTAAACAAAGGGCGTTAAAATACAGCTAAAACCAATCAAAACTCCAATCTCCCCTAAGCCCATGTTACCATATGCCTGCTCCCCACCAGTGCTATTCCCCTCTGATCATACTACTTCTAGTCCCCTACTCTCCCTCCTCCTATAGTGTTACTCCCCCTTCTGTCTCTACCCTTAATCTATCTCCCTCCTGTGAATTCGATCACTGCCTTATGCAGGCAGGATCCATAGCGCACGGTGGGCAACAACTTTACCCCCTTTCCCATATTTCCCCTTTTACTGCACCCCCTCGGTCACAGCTAGATCACTTTCTTGTGCAGGCAGGGTCACCCAGTACACATGTGGGGTAATACCCCCCTACTATAGTTGACCTCTGCTACCCCCACCCACAACATCCCTCCCTACACCCCCCTCCCTTGATCACTATATATAAATAACTCACATTGCCTATAACCTGTGTCCTACCAGTAGAGCTGTCCACCACTCTGCCCAGATAGGGATAACAGGACACTGTTGAATTTCAACTCCCCCTCTTCCCCCTCTTGGATACCACCCCACCTACAATACCACTCTCTCATCACCCTGCCACACTCTATCTTTCCTCTTACTTCTCTTCCAGTTAACATAGCCTAACACTGGCCTACCTCTACACTCAATTAAGCACTTATAACCTGCCCCTATACCCCTCTTATATGCACTTTAGTCCACCATGTCATCTCTGTTTGCCTCGAAAATCATGTTCTGGCTGCATCGCTCCATAAATCTCCTTTCCCTCCTTCCATTCTTCCTTTCTTTACTCCAATCATTGTAAATGTTGACTATCTATGTTACACTAATGGCTACCAATTACTATTGTGTCACCTTACTGTCTAGTGCTACATACTGTTACCAATTTATTATATGTGTTCCAGAGATACCAACTGTTGCCAACTGTTGCCAATTTACTATATGTGTCTTCATATCTACTGTACTTAACTGTTGCATTGTTAGCCAATGTGATCCACCTGTAATCCCTCCTGCTCTCATTGTATGCAAGTAAGCAAACTGTATTCAAACATTGTAACATTTCTCTTTATTCTATCCCATTGTTCCCTACCACCCAGGTCATACCGGGAGACAAGAAACTTGTTGCTCAGTGTGCCTTCCTGGTGAAACATTTCAATAAATAAAAAAAATTAAAAAAAAATTTGGTGACAGTCAAATTGGAAGGAACACATATTTGACAACTGTTGTGAATAGTTCTGTGCTGCAAATGATCAGTACCTTGTTCACTGCATTTTAATATTTGAAAAACTAATTCCACTACATAGCTTACAGCTGATACTAGTGTGTTAATGTATGCATTTTTTTGTTTGGTTTGGTTCACAGGTATCTCCTGTTATCGTCAATGTTTTCACTGCTATATTTTTGTATTCTTGAAAACATTCAATACATATTTTTTTTAAAAAGGACCACATCTTTTTATAATTCAAAATAGCAAAGAAATGCTAACACAGACGTAAAACAAGAAAAATAAAATTCTTAAAAGACAAGAGAAAAGGGTCCTTCGAAAATTATGTAAAAATGTACATGTACAGTAGGTTAAAAATTTTCACTGCACTATGTAGAGCTGCTTTCAATTAGTATTTGGCAGCCAGGCTGTCTACTGTACCTTGCTTGCCTCCTGGATAAAACAAGAAAAGGAATTCCTATTGACATGAGCTAGAGAGCTTTCTAGTATTACTGACTGCTCTGTCTGCACTACCATAAGTAACAATTACACTGCAGGTATGGAGGGCAGTCACCAACCCCTGGACCAGACATACTTTGAGTATACTGGTGAACGTGTGCCATATACTGTAACTATGGTTCATACCATTGATAGACAACAAATAATGCATACTTTTTCAGTTGTTTAACCAGGAGTAGCACACTAAGCTGAAAGCTTGTTTACAAGTGCAACCTGGGAGCACAAGGAAGTTAAGTGACTTGCTCAGGGTCACACAGTATGCAAGTGGGTGCTGTAGGTTTCAAACCCAGGTCTCCTGATATGCAGCTCAGAGCCCCAAACCACTGCGCTATACTGCCTCCGTGCTGTGAGCAGCATATCCCTCCACACACTGCCATGGCTGCCTGCTGACTGAGCTGTCAGTAAATGACAGTGTACTGTACTCACGTAAGCCCATTGGTAGAGTGTCTACCAATGGGCTTATTGGAGTATGGTATGCTGTCTTTCATTGACAGCTCAGTCGATGGGCAGCTATGGTGGTGTGTAGAGGGATGTGCTGCCTGCCAACACCGTGGCCGAATGGCCAGCCTGGGATGGGGAGTGGGGTGGGTTGTCGGTCCCTCAGTTGGTGAGGGGTCCACTGGACCACCAGGGAGACTGGAATTTATTCTATTACACTGTGAACATGTGCAGAAACTGGAGGGGGGTACCACTGGACTACCAGGGATATGAGGATTTATTTCATTTTATTCATGGACGGAGATGGTAGGGTTATGCCACTAGTCTACCAGGGATGTGTGAGGTATACATCTTTTTTAATGATCGGGACTGGGAGGTGGGGTAGCCACCCAGGGGCTGGTGGCTGCTGTGTTGTGCAGTGCAGTACAGCAGCCCACTTGTGGGTGGCTGAGACTTACACCTGGTTTTCCAGGTGTATGTTTGTGCGGCACATCTCTGAGATGTGCGAGCAGCTATGCCACACATCTCGGTTGAATATTATGATGTGCTGTATATGCAGGGGAACGCCCCCTCTGGATGCGCTGCATACATTATCTTTGCACTGTGGGTCATCTGGAAATGCGTGGCTCATCCCCACCTTTTGAATATGGCCCAGGGCACAATTTGGAGACACACCAGTGCAACTCAGCTGCACCAGGCGCATCTCCTTTGACTATCTAGGCCACTGAATATTCCTTTTAAAATGAGGTTTCTGGGCATTTGATTAATTGCTGTAAATACCTGAACAGTCCTTTGGATAAGACTGTCCTTTGGATGAGACATTAAGCAGAGGTCTTTTCTGCCTATCTCTAGTCATTATCCAGGAAAAAGTTAAAGATCTCACAGTGCTTCTGAAGAAGAGTAGTTTTCAAGATTCAAGTTTTTTTTTTAATTAACAGAAGTATACAGTATATCGACACACATATCATGAAATAGAGAATATAAAAACAAATAAATACATAAATACAGATGAATGCATAAAAGTCCAGCAGCCCATCTTATTACAAACAGCATTTAAAAACTCAAGTCAGGATATTACACATACTAGGTTAATATACAAAAGGCATGATAAGCAACGTTTGCCACTCTAAAAATTTAGTTTTTTGAGTCAGAAAATAAAAGATGTTCAATGACTTTGCTCCTTTTACTATCCAAATATGTTTCAATCCCTAGAGGACTAAACTAGTTTCTTCTCTTTATCCAATAGTTTCTTCTCTTTATCTAATAGGTTAAATTCTAAATGCAGATGCTGTAATGATATTCTTGCTCCAAGGTTACACATACATTGTATTGTAGAATAGACAATGTTCACGGTTCTTTATATTTTGCTGTGTTCATGGGGCAGACCCGCGGTGCAAAATATAAAGAACCACAAAGTATTATTGAGGTATGCTACCTGTTTGCTGACATGGCTTTGGCATGCTGGCAACCATGTAAAGTACTGTACTGTATCTCCCACTCACCCACTCTACAGCCACGATACTGCCAGAAGAGGTAATTTAATCAGCTTCTATTTGTTCTCACACATTATAGGGAACCCACACTGCACACACTGACAGTGACGCTGGCCCATTCCTCAGTAAATCCCATAAAGCTGTGCCTGCATTCATGTGACCTCGCCAGCAGCTCAGCTTATGTGTGTTCACATCAGAGTTCTTTTTTAAACATAAAAACAATGTGGTGGCATATTTTGAAATTAACTTTGCAAAATACCAAATTACAGGGTACTGAGGGACAGGAAGCTCCATCATTATTTCCTTGTGCTTGTGTTTCCAAATCAAACACAATACTATGAGCAGTGTTAACTGCTTTATTCAAGCCCACAGATACTAGTATAATCAGATCAGCTTCTGTTTGTACACACACATTATAGGGAGTCCACGCTGCACACACTGATAGTCGTGCTGCCCCATTCCTAAGTAAATGCCACAAAGCTGAGTCTGCATTCATGTGACCTCGCAAGCAGCTCGGCTTACGCTTTTTCACATCAGTGTTCTATTTTAATCAAAAAAACAATAATGTGGTGGTATATTATTTTTTAAATTAACCTTGCAAAATGCCGAACTACATGGTTACACAACAGGAATAAGAGCTACACAAGGTAAGAACAAGGTGATTTTATAATATATCGCAATGTGAAAAAAAGTTTACCACAGTCATGCCACAGACCTAAGAGCATGAAGTAAACTGTACGTGATTATTGTCTAAGAGCATGAAGTAAACTGTACGTGATTATTGTCTATTGTACAATATATTTTCCTTGTTCACCATCCCATTCCAAAATAATGCATAGCCGCTTTCTAAAATTCCAAGTCTAAAACTGCAAAAGGCAGCTCTGTGTTTCTCCTTTTCACAGTATTTCAGGTACAATTCTGACTTCCTATAAAGCTTCTAGTCCCTATACAGGTTCAGACTAGAAATATCAGCCAATTTTGCATATGTATTCTAAAAAAAAGGTTTCCAAAATTCTCTGTTCCATTTTGTGTACATAAGTTTCTATATAATTTAGGGTAACATTATCCCAAATATTGAGCAAGCCATTCTCACTAAAAGGTAATTCAACTTCTGAAACCAATTATCTTCATTTTTAATATAACCAGACTCCTCCCATATTAATTTCAAAATACTGTTTGGTTGGGCCAAGGCCACCTTCTTCCATCATTTAATCCTTAGGCTGCCGACCCAATTAGAATGTATAGGGATTCTGGACTGATATATCAGTCCGTGGCACAGCAAGGGTTAATAGCCCTAAGGAGGGTCTTAATTTCTACAGCAATTGTATTTGTCCCAGCATGTAATAGTGCTGGTAGAGTTTCACAGTGTAATAATGAAATGTTCCTCAAAAACATATTTTGAGCCAACTATAAACTAAATATTCTTCTTTCTATATAATAGGCCTTAGATTTCGCTATCATAAAGTATTTGACTAACATAAAAACATAGAATTTAATGGCAGACAAGGACTGCTTGGCCTACCCAGTCTGCCCATTTTCCCCTACCTACAGTATCATTGCATACCTTACTTGATCTCCATCTCTTTCACACCCCTCTGCCTTCCTTTCCACTATGATTCCCTTATACTTATCTTATGCATTCTTAAACCCCACTACTGCTTTTGCCCACACCACCTCCACTGGAAGGCTGTTCCAGGAATGCACCACTCCTGTGAAGAGGTTCTTCCTCACATCTCTCCTGAATATGCACCCTCCAGCTTCAAAGCATGTCCCCTTGTTTTTAAGTTCCTTTTTTTCTGGAAAAAAAAATCCTCCTGTACCTTATTTACCCTCATGAGGTATTTATAGGTCTCCATCACAGTCCCCATTCTCCCTCTTCTCTTCCAGGGTGTACATATTAAAGTCTATTAGTAATTCCTCATAGGGAATTTTACAGATGCTGCACTATTGTAGATGCCCTCCACTGGACTGCCTCCACTCTGTCTCTGTCCTTCAGCAGTTGTTTTCTCCAGAACTGGACTCAGTACTCTTGGTGGGGTCTTAGTAGTGATCTATACAGAGGCAACACCACTGCCCTTTTTCTGCTAGTGATATCCCTACCTGTTCACCCCAGCATCTCACAAGCTCTCCTAACTACCTTGTCACACTGTCTGGTCACCTTTTGGTCATCAGGTATGATTACCCTCACATCTGTTTCCTGCTTGGTAGTCATCAATATCACACCTCCCATTTTGTACTCTGCCTCTCTATTTCTGTGCCATAAGTGCATTATTTTGTACATTTTCACATTGAAATCCAACTGCTACACCATTGACCACTGCTTGATTTTTCTCAGGTCTCTGCTCATCCTTTTCACCCCCCCACCCCGAGTGTCCACCCTTTTGCAGATTTTGGTGTCATTTGTAAAGAGGTAGACCTTACTATCCAGCTCCTTTCAATGTTATTTAAAAAGGCATTAAAGAGGACAGGTCCCAGCACTGATCTCTGAGGCACCCCACCGATCACCCTCCCTTCCTTGGAGTGAGCTCCATTCAACACCACCCTCTAACATTTATCCTCAATAATTATCTGTGCAGCACCAGGTTGTGCATTAAAGAAATAGTAGGGTGCTTCTGTGAGTCTCAGGTTTCTAGTTACCTTGGTGGCACAGCTGGTAAAGCAACTAGAAAAGTATTCCAGGTGGTCGGGTTTTAAATCCCAGTTAAGGCACTTATTACTATGAATGTCTATATAGGCAACAACAATCTTTTTTTTTTCCCTTGGTAATGTTTATTTACTAAATAATTCAGAATAAACATGTTAGCAATTTTATTTTCTTCTGAAGAAGAGTAAGAGAGTTTCTCCGGTGCCATGGACAACATTCTCCCTATCAATAAACCAGGTCCCAGAAATCCATCTTCCAAGATTCACCTAGAGAAAAGCTATTATCATTTATTGTACCTTTCCTTTTCAAAATTACAAATAAATAAATAAATAATTACAGCATATTTTGATATTCTGCCATATATTTTACAGAGATCTCACATACCAAATGGTCTTTTCTTAGATTATGGACTTTCTTTCCATACATTTTCCATTTGTATCAGTATATTAGTTTAGTGCCTTTAGTGGGAGGGGAGGTACTGTATCATATATGGATTCAAAGGTGTCTCCTCTTTTGATGAGCAGTTACAGTAGCTATCAATTCATGCAGAGAAGAATGTCACACAAACACACACATACGTACACACACACACACACACATATACACATATCATCATTGTCTATGCAGAGAATTGTTTGTACTATAGCCATACTGGTTCTTGTAGAAACAGGTGAACAATGTAGGTGATTTGTTACCTTTTATTGCACAATTAAGACGTTTTCAGTATGGAAGCTTTCAGGCTTATGCAGAGCCCTCCTCTGCTCTTGGAAGTTTCTTGAAACTGCCATCACCCGAAGAAGAATACTCTGTGTAACGATGAAAATGTGTGTGCTGAAAATGTTATGTTGGTAGAATAAAATGTATCTAATTATGCACTTTGTTCATCATTATCTATCTGCTTCCCTCCATGTCTGTCTGTCTGCCTCAATCAATCAATCAGTTAATCTATCTGTCTGTCTGTCAGTCAGTCTGTCTGCCTGTCTTTCTATCCATCTATCTGTCTGTCTAACTGTTCATCTGTCCATCTGTCCATCCATCCATCCATCCATCCATCCATCCATCTATCCATCTGTCCGTCTGTCTGTCAGTCTGCCTGTCTTTCTTTCTATCCATCTATCTGTCTGTCTAACTGTTCATCTGTCCATCCATCCATCCATCCATCTATCTATCTATCTATCTATCTATCTATCTATCTATCTATCTATCTATATATCTATCTATCTATCTGTTACGCTTTAATTGTTCACAGTCCTTGAAAGCAATTAAGGATACAGTGAAAGTCATTCATCTATGCAATAATCTGTTAGTCAAATATACATATCAGCACAAAGAATGACCCTATAGTAAACTGATCAACTCTGTGTGTATTTGAACTGTAGGCATGCAGACTGAAAAGTTCTGCCCATTGAATGTGGGTAAAATTTCCTTTCCACTTCTAAAATGTCACCAGTAAGAAAACTGCAAGATAATTACAGTACATGAGCTGTTTTTTCTTTAGTAAATGTAATGTAAACTGTGAATTTATACCACAAGAATTTCTCAAATATTGAACAGAATAGACATCAGAGTTAACTGTGGAATTTTGTAACTAAAATAAGTGTCTTAATTTTTTTAGAAGTTTTTTTCTTGCATATAGAATAAAATAGACATCTATGTAAACCTTAGAATTGTGCCATGTTCTGTGGTAAAATGGGATAGGATTCCATAGATTCCACCTGAGTAGAATTCTAAATAGTTCAGCAAAAATCACACATTTCCACTCAAATTCAGTGGTAGCAGAATTTCATAATTTGGCCCTCCACAAATTAAACCCCAAATTAAAATACTGAAATAATAAAGACATATCTGTAGAACTATTAGCAAGCTAACTAAGCCAGTAGGAGTCTGTGTAGTACTCAGATACATCATACCCCCTCAATCACAAACTATGATTTCTCCAAGCTTAATCTCCTTATACTGAAGTATTCTAAGATGCACTTTTCAATGAGCTGAGTTCAGTGATCAGCTCACAACTGGATGTTGCTATAAGAGAGAGACGGAAATTTCCAAGAAATGTATTCGGTTTAGGTACCAGCTTCACCAAATCCTATCATTCAGCTTACACTCAATCCATTAATGTTCACCTTCCCCTTCCCATCTCCCTACTGCATATCTTTGCTTAGTCTCCTGTATTCCTCTCAGCTACACTGAAGGCCCTACTGGTACTTGATCCCATTTGGAGAAGTAAACCTGATATCCATGACTCTGCTATATTTCATATGCTGTAGCTGCTGTTGCTGCCTATGTAACTGCTATCTTCCATCTCTCATACCATAGTGGCAAGGTCCTACAGGCCAAGAAACAAACTGATGTAATTCCTAGTCACCAGGCTGGTGGTTATTCTTCACATGAAAACTACTGTCCAATTATCCTCCTCACTGATCTAGTCATTTAGAAATTCATAATTCATACCCACTTTTCTTTTTTTTCTTATAGTTTCCTCCTCCTCCTCCTACTCAGTCCTATCTAGTCTGATTTAAAGAGAATCACTCCACTTTCACCTTTTGACTAATTCCGATTTCATCCATAAGGACATGGACTATGGCCTCCTAACTATTAACAAATCTGTCATCCTTGGAAAAGCCAGTGACCCGGTGGAACAACTTAACCTCTTAAATTATTTCTCTGCCACTGGGCTGCCTGAGTCTGCAACTGGTTACTTCAGATTCTACCTATCTGGCCACCAGTACTCAGTCTGCGTAGGCAAATCAGCCATCCCCATCCCCTCTCCCTCGATTAAGACTGGTGTATCCCAATGCTCTTCTGTTGAGACTATCCTGTTTGTTATCTTTCTTAGTGATCTAACCATTGGCTGTCTCTTCCACATATGCTGATGACACAGTGTTCTTTGTCAGTGGCCCAAATATCTAGATGTTCATTCCAAAAAAAACAACAGCAGGATTTTCAAAAGGTACAAAGTTGTTTTTTTTTTTTTTCTAGCCAACTGTACCAGGATACAAAGAAAAGATTAAGCCTGACATTTGTTATCAATCCTATGATGTCTAAATTTCATTCAGTCCCCTATCTACAAACTCTCAACAGTTCCCAGCTGGAACATGTGCTGACATATTAAAACTTTATGGTTTGGTTTGACTGCCTTGAAATTTCCAACCACATTAACTTTATTAATGTTAAACTACTCCTTAAATCCATGTCCCTTACAGGAAAAAAGCCTGTTTTCTACCCATTGCCAAACAGGCGGTCATAAGAAAAATTATTTTCCCCAGCCCTTACCTATGGGGATGTCATTTACAACTCCACCCCTAAAGGCTTTACAGCCAGGTGGAACCCCTCTTAAATACATTTTGTTCCTTTAACCTTGTTCCCCATTGAAGCTACCACTGTAACATATGAAGAAACTTGAGGGTTATCCCTCGCTAAAGTTGAAAAGGCACAGGCATGGTGTTTCTGTCATTTCTATATGCTGGTTCAATAACCTCCCTATTTAATCTCTACCGTTACTCATCTTTCTACTCCTACATCCTAGGAGTGCTAATCAATCTACTTTTCTTTCTCCAGATGTAAGCTTTTAGTAAGGCAACTTTATCAGACAAGTTTCTTAACCTATTTATCTCCTCCCCCAAAGATTGTCCTCATTTTGGCCTAGCCTAACAGGTCAGTTTTGTGAGCTGGCTAACCTCATTATTGCTGTTTTAAATGGCCTTTTAAGTCAAGCCTTCTGTGTTACATCAAATGCTAATCACAAAGATACTACCACTGCACTTGTACTGTTCTTGTTTACAGTTTTACTGCTTGTATGATGCCCCACTGAAGATCTATAATTCTACCTAAATGTGCCTTGTAAAACTGAACTGATGAATTCCATATATTTATTGATTTTGATTGCTTATTATACTATAGTATATGCTTTTACTGTTTATAGAATTTAGCACTGTTCCGTCGACCACAGGATGCAGCTGGAAACAAGTTGTTTCAGTTCATTGGCTTTTCTTGAATACAATTTATAAAATAATAAATACAATAAATAATTAAAAAATATGCATTACATCTTTTCAGCTCATTTAGATCAGTATTGTAATGCAGGACAAAGTGCTGATCACAGACTGTTGATTCAGTCTGACTAATGCCTTGTATAAGGATAGGCCCACCATCATTTACTTTCTACCAAAACTCCTAAGTGGTGCTACTAGGCTACTTTAAAGTAAATTGGTTGGCCATGAAACAGACCCTACCAGGACACCATCTCCACCCTCAATGTATCCCTAATGGTAGACTCCCCCACCAAAGCTGATTACTGGACTGGTTCCAGTACACTCTTGGACTGGGTACGTACTAATCACCCAGAGAGAATATCTAACACTGCTGTCCTCCCTGACACAATTAGCGACCACTCCCCCATTCTATGCCACTGCTAAAATAGAACCCCTAAGCCACCCACTATAACAACAATTCATAGTGTCCTGAAAAAAGGGCAGCTCAAACACTTCAAGGTTTATCTCAAGCAAACTGACTGGTCACCCATTGACTCAGCTCAAAATGTGAACCAAGCACTTGAGCACTTTATCTTTAAATTTAATACATCCTGTAACATCCACACCCCAGCAAGAAAGCATAAAATTAAGGAAGCAAATAATCCTTGGATTACCCCATCGCTACTTAATCACATGGCCAGTAGGGATGATCTGTGGCATTGAGCTCAAGCCACTGGTAAACAGGCAGACATTCAGCTTTACAAAGCTGCTAGGAATGCCTGTACTCATGAAATACATATCGCCAAAATCAGCCACTTCAGGGATGAGCTCTCAACTCCTGGAAGAATGGCAGGAAATTTTGGGACAACCTTAAACACCTGACGGGAAAATCTTGCAAATCTTCACCCTCTATGATAGATGTCAATGGAGAAATTACCAAGGACCCCAAACAAATTGCCAATACTTTCAATGCTGTCTTCTCTGACCGTAGTGGCATACCTCCCCCTGACTTCTTCGACATACCAGCTAACAATGTTGAGGCCAGTAGAGCTGACCTTCCTCAGCACCCCTCTTTCTACCTAAAGACAGTCACGTCAGAGGCCAAAAAGAATCTGCAATGGGTGCTAGGAAAATCAAGATACAGCAGTGACTCTCTTGATCTTAAACTTATTTTCCTAACTCTTGATGTGGTCCTATCTCCACATGCTAAACTAATGAATATATCTCTATGCCTTTGACAGTTCCCCAGATGTGGAAAGCAGCTGTGGTTACACCCATCCACAAAAGTGATGATGAAGCCCAGCACAAGAATTACCACCCAGTATCAATCCTACCCCCCTCAAAGGCTTTGGAGCACATCATTTCATACCAACTAACCAAGTACCTTGAGAAATATCAGATCCAATGTCCACAACAACATGGGTTTTGCAAGGCTTGCAGTACCACCACATCGCTGATAGAATATACTCAAGGACCCTGGTTTTCCGTTTTTATCAGTAACACCGGTAAAAATCATGGAATCCTGCTTGGTTTGTGAATTTGGAATTCTTATACCTGTGCCTCACAGAAATTGCACGTCACTGCACAGAATCCCTAAGATTTCAGCATATTTTAAATTTTTTGTATTTTCTTTTTCTATGCCCCCTTCTCACAGAATCAGTCTCCACTTTCAGAGATCCCTAGGCTGGGCATCCCCTAGTTTCACTTCAGGTAATGCTTGGGAGCTCCAGTGGGCCTGCTCCCATCCTGTCTGGGTTGTACCCCCCAGCGGGGAAGGGAGAGAACCCCAGGTCACCCCTCCACAATCCCTTAGTGTGTGTGTTGGACAGCCCAGCGGGTCCCTCCTGGAGCCTTGTTATGAAGTCTTGGGCAGCTGGGTCCCTTCTATCAGTGGCTGATGTGGGGTGATTTCTCCAGGTTTTCTGGTCTCTGTCCCTGAGGGCACTGGCACTCGAGGGGACTCAAGGAGGTATGGCACATAGACTTGCCACTGCTCCAGATCCCGGCTAGCATCCTCCCCTCCTGATCACTCTGCAGCCCCATTGCACCACCACCCATGGTCACCCAGATGGTGGTAAAGCAGCGACACCTGCAACTCACCTTCCCCAGAGGAGGAGAGCAGCCGGCCCCGGGTGCTTGATCCTACTCCCCTGGCCAGACCTCCAGCAACTCGAGTTTGCTTCCAATCCCAGGTCTCTGGCATTGCAAGCAGTAGTGCTACCACAGCACAGGCAGGCCAGCCCAGCTTTCAGCATCTTAAAATGAATGCTGCTGTGCTTCACATTTTCTTTTTGCTTTGCTGCATATAGAATCAGTAAGGAAACCACCTGCACTGCTTTGTTGTAGCAGCCATTCAGTTTAACCACCCATGCTTCCCACCAACCTCTCCATCAGCTGAGGACTGCTTTCCTTCCTGAATGCACAGTTTTCATTTATTACGTGCCTAAACATCTTTTATTATTTATATTACATTGAATGATACAAAAAAAAAATGCACGTATCAGCATGCGTGGGCAAGGCCATGGGAAAAGTAACCTAAAATTGCAGAAATTTTTTGCAAAACTTGCTGGGAAATTATGGGAGTTCTACTATAGACCCTGAGTGCTTCACAATAAATCCTTTACTGTTTTCTGCAGCATATATTAGTCAGCATAAACTACTAGATGAATACACTGACACTTGAATATGTTTTAAATATGAAGAAAAACTCATGTTCCTAACACGAATCCTAAATGGACAAGATGTTTGGCCTCTCTTCCAAAATGTAAAAACATCTGCCTCATACAGTGCAAAACAGATTCTATTTAGTGAGCCACAGAAAATCAACATTAAATAAATCCAGAAAAAAACAATTGTTATCTGTTTCTGGATGTAGAATAATGAAGCCTGATCAAAAGCTATTTACAGTGCTCTGTCAACTATTCACTCACTTGGGTGTAAGAAAAAATAAGCAGGCGGAGTGGCAAATGATTCAGTTTTAGTAAAATGTTGTAAAGTGTTTAATGTTCATGATTTGCACTGTAGGTACTATGCACTATTATTCAAATAATATATTAAAACATTTTTTATTGATGTTATTATGGCTGGCAGTATAGCCTAATGGTTAAAGTAATAAACAATGCTTGAACTGGGTACATCCAGCAGACATGGGTTTGATTCCCACAGCCTCCACTTGCATACCGTGTGACTCTGAGCAAGTCACTTAACCTCCCTAGTGCTCCTGTGTCACCCCTGAAAACAGGCAGTTCTGCCTAGTAGGCCTTACCCAATTTACAAAGAATACAAAAAAAAGACCAATATATGTTTACTACAACATACAGTAGTCAGGGTACCCTGTAATTTACCTGAGTTTTACTTGGGCTGCAATGAGTTTGTATAGGTAAAGATATGTTCAGATACATTTTATGTGTTTTATAAGCTTGTTTTTAGACTTTAGTCAGGTTTGTATTGTACTCTTTGCATGTGAGCATCTAAGTTGTAGATTTATTTTTTTATTTTTATTTATTTGGTAATCGGAAACACCTTTGAGTCATACACTCATTTACAAAGGATCCACATCACAGATATAAGAATACAGATTGACAGAACTAACAGATCAGTGAGTAACGTTCAAATAAATTTACAGTGAGCAGTAGGCAAACATTCAGTTACAATGAGCAGTAGAAATCATTCAAATACTAGGAATTGCTTAGCAATGGTTAGAGTAATAAACAGTGCTTGTACTGGGTACATCCAACATGGGTTTGATTCCCACAACCTCCACTTGCATACTATGTGACTCTGAGCAAGTCACTTAACCTCCCCAGTGCTCCTGGGTTACCCCTGAAAACAGGCAGTTCTGTTACCAACTAGCTTATTAAAGTTTATAACCAGCAGGGCCAGCCCAAATCCTCAGTTGTTTGAATGAAAACTAGTCTGAATGAAAGTATGTTCACAAAGAAGAAAACTGCCTTACTACTTACAAAAAAGACTTTACAGTTAGCGCCCCATTTAGGTGAATGGGATCATTTGCACCTTTTCTCCCACCTGCTGTTTCAGTCTCTGTGACAACAAAAGGTTTTTTGATAGACTGCTTCAACAAAAAGAAAATGTTAAGTGTTTAAGTGTAGTTATGCTTGGCCAGTGAATTTTGAAAGCACATTCAATGACACACAGAAGGTAATACCTCAGGGGCTGTATGATGCCAGTGGGCAGTGTGGTGCTCAATTCACATCTGAGCTCAGACATGAAAATTGAGAGACACCCTTTTTATGGAGACCAAGTAAAAAAAAGCATCCACATATTTGGGGATGCATGATTTTCCATTAGAAGGTCTCCACTAATCACTTGTGGATTTTTTAGGTGAAGACACTTTATTTTAAAGAAGCAAATTCAGGCAGTTTATTTATGTGCTCCTCCCACCCCCTGGCCATCCACTCCTTCAGGCCTGCCAAGGCCCCACTACCACCACTGCTGAGTCCCGATCACCATCCAGTGCCCCTTATTGCTGTGTTACCAGGTAACCCAAAGTAACCCTTCATCAGGTGGGCTCCTACCGCTGTGGGAGGCTACCAGGGTAGCAGAATCACCCCCAAGAGCTTCCTGTGTATCCTGGGCATGGCAGGGGTCAGAATGGACTCATGTCTCTGGGGCTTCAGGCTTATAGAGGGACCAGCAACCATCCTCCAGTTGGCCAGCAGGTGTTTTTTTCATTTTCTTGGGAGCATGACAGGCCACATGATGTCAAGGTACAAGCAGATGTCCGTCATGCTCCCTTCTGCAGTGAGGGCTGACATGTTGCCATGCCTCTGGCCTCCACCAGGAGCCAGAAAATGCTAAGCCATGAACCACCTTCCCTCCCAGGAGAAGACAAGTGGTCATTGAACACTCAAACCTTCACCCCCCGGCTGGTCCTCCAACACCCAAGTCTGTTCCCGAACCCTGATCAGCAGTGTCACAGGCAGAAATTCAGTTCAGGCAGTTAAATGATAGATAAGAAAAAACAAAGGTGATCCACTTTAGTGGTGGTGGTGGTTCAGATTAATTCACATCTGAGTTCTAACAAGCAAAGAGACCAAGTAATTTGTAACTTGTGCATGTGGGATGTGGGTGTTGAAGAAAGGGGATCATAGTGCTATCACTACTGCCATCACCCCTGAGGGATGTGGACTACATTGTTGCTACTGACATCACACCTGAGGGGCAGAGGCCGTAGTGCTTCTGCCATCACTACTACTGGATGGAGAATGAAGCACTGCTGCCGTCCCACCTGAGGGATGGGGCCCATAGTGCTGATACTGCCATCACACTTGAGGAATGGTGAATGTAGTACTGCTGCCATCATACCTAATGGATTGGGCCACAGTGCTGCTTCCATCACACATGAGGGATGGGGGCCATAGTGTTGTTGCTGCTGCCATCACACCAGAGGGATGGCGGCCATTGTGCTGTTGGTGCTGCCATTGCATCTGAGGGATGGGGGTCACAGTGCTCCTTCCATCACATCTTAGGGATGGGGGCTGTAAAGCTGCTGCTGCCATCACATCTTGTACCTAAAATAACTTTAAATTGGTACAAGGATGGAAAGATGTGCAATAGCGGAGGTCAAAATTGCTAAAATGCATGTTGTCAGAGTTAAAATTTGTTAAATAAAGTACACAAAACCAAACACCAGTGAAACTGGATTTTGGCTTAGCAGACATCGGTGACAATGCCATTTTTTACAGTGTGCAAAACGTAATTTGCCCTTTCCCAATAGTGGTAAACCAGTCTCCCTGAATATACTGGATTCATACATAATGCACGTGACCGGGGTCATATAGTGGGGGTGATATACATCAACCTCACTAAAGACTTTGACACGGTCAACTACACCACACTGCTAAACATACTCTCTGCCTCCAGACGTACTAATGATGCAGTGGGGTGGTTTAAAAGCTATCTCAATTGCAGATACCAACAGGCCAAAATAAATGGTATTATCTCAGAAAGCCAACAAGTGCATTCCGGTGTTTCACAAGGCTCAATCCTGGGCCCCTTACTTTTCAGTCTTTTCCTCAACTACTTCCCCCTGGCCAGCACCAATAACATACTACTCTATGTGGATGATGCTGTTATCTTCACCAGTCAGCCCGATCCCCACCCACTTAAATCTCAACTCCAGTACAACTTCTCAGCTGTTGAGGATTGGTTCGCTAAGCACAAACTCCTTATGAATTACAAAAAGACGAAAGCCATGCTGTTCACAAACCTGCACAACAAACACAAAACATACCAATTAACCATTCTAAACAGCCATGGCACCCACTTGAACAGGTTTAGTACTTCAAATATCTAGGAATAACTCTTGACAGCTCTCTGTCCTACGTCATCTACACGGATAATGTCGCAAAGGTGGTCAATAGCAGGACTGGTCTTCTCTATAGCCACAGACATTGTATAACCCTAGACATGCTCTGTCTTGCTGTCAATTTCTCTATAATATCCATTATTTTCTATAGATTAGTCATACTGTATACAGTGCAGTTACAGACACTACTCTCAAAAGGATCAGCACAACACTAAATAAGTGATGTAGGCTGATCACGAGAGCTCACAGACTCACCCATACATGCAACTTGTACCTGCAGACTAACTGGCTGCACCATAAGGGTAGGATAAAATACCAGACCTGTCTCCTAGTGAAAAAAAAAAACTTGCCTTGGCCAAACCACCCTGGTCAGCCAGAAACACCTTAACCTGGCAACTAACACACATCAGACTTGTGGCATGGCAAGACAGACTTATCAAATCCCTTTTTTGCATACATCCCAGGTACAGTGATCATTTACATAGGTGGCATTTACCAAGGAGGCTAAATCACCTGCCCTCTGCTGTCTCAGCCGATACAAAGGTTGGCTCTTTTAAGAGTAAACTCTGCCAACACCTCATCGCACTTAGCAGCTGCAACTGCCATTCCTTAGTTGCCTCACCCACATGAGCCCAACAACACCTTCCCCCTGTCTACCCCTCCCACCTTCACCCCCCACAGGGCCCCCCACACCCCCTCCCTCTCCCAAACAGAGCAGTTTTAACTGCCATCTCTAGTAACCCCTCTCATACACCCTCCTCCGCTCACAGCAGTTTGACTGCTTTCACTAGTAACTTCCTGCCTCTCTGTCACCAACCCATAGCCCACCTTCTTACTAACCCCCTTTACTCACCCCACTTTCTTCACCCCACTTACCAAGCCAACTTCTGGCTGCTTTATGACTGCCTGTTATTTTGTAAATTACTACATCATCTTTATTTTATGTGCCAATGTATTAACATGGTTATTGAATGTCTCTGTCTGATTGATATGTAAACCGTTATGTCTACTTTCTGACATGGAACCTTTGTAAAGGAGCCCCTGGCTCAAAGGTATTGTAATCTGAGAAATAAATAAATAAAATAAAATCCATTCCCACTTTATGCATCTCAGAATCGTTGGGTGATAAGGAATTTGCCATATTGTAACCATTCTGGTTGAGTACTAAATGGCCTTCTAGGCTACGACTCATATCTACTATGAAACTACTATGAAGAATGTCACTTGCTATTTTGACTGCTGCTGCAGATTACTTTGGGTATACTTTTCCTGATCCAAAGCTGGGATTCTTCTCCAATTTAATATGAATTTGTTGTCCTTATTACTAGCAGCAAAATATGTACCCATTATCACACATTTATAATAACAGAAGCACATCTGCCACTTGTTTTGCCCAACTTCCCACAATGTCCAGGTCAATTTGTTTTTTACTTTTAAAATGATCATATTAGTTCTCCCTGTAAAAAACTTCCTATGGAAACATAGGGAGTTGAATATGAAGGACGCTCCATTACTAAGTCATCTTTCACTTGTTGAATTAATCCCTAAACTGCAAAACTGAAAGTAATAAAATGACAAACCTTTACCAGACAGATAAAGGAGTGACTTACCTGCAGTTTCTCACCTATAGATGTGTGATTCCATGCTATACACAGCCTTATTTTATTATATTATGTTAGAGAAACTCACTTGTTCTTAAAGTGAAGTGAAACTATCTTCCCATTTGAAATATTTACAGTTTTCTTTGTAGACTAATGTTTGTCTCCTTACTTTGAGTAAAGAATTTTACTTGGGAGTTTTATATTTATAGTCTGGCTTTGAAAGAAAATGAAATAGTATCACTTTTTCTCATAGGCCTTCAGCATCCCCAGCTCTCATGCTACACTGAATGAGCATGCAATTTAAAAAGTGACAGTACTCAGTAATGGCACAGAACCTGCTTGCTTTAACCACTGTTTACAGTTTCATTGTAGACACACAATCAATACAATGTGCAAACTTTGATTGCTCTCTGAGATCATAAGAAATGCATTTCATCTTTGACAGTGCATTCAAATGACATGCTAACACTAGTGAAGAAATAATTAGATAGCTTTCATAGCTTTTTTATTACTGTCTGTATTGCATTCCTTGCACTGTATTGTAACATCATTAATTATTTTTCTATATATTTCAAAAACTCATTTACAATTTAAAGATCAAAATGCAAAACAAAATAAATGGAATCTTGAAATGCTGACATCTAATGTCATGATGATCAAAACATTGCTGTTTTTCTTGACAAATTGAATTAATAGCTCTTTAGTAACTGTCTCATAAGTCCAGTATTATTGATTGATATCCAGTTGTCAAATATCTTGTTACACAACTTGTTATCTGCTGCTATTATAAAAAATGATGGGTATCTAACAGAGTAGGTCAGCCAAATAGATAAGAAAGCATCTGTTCACTGTGATGAATCGTAAATCACTCAAGGGTCAATCCTAATCTCATGTAACACAGATCACTAGCACTGTGTAACAGAGAAATAATGGAAAACCATTGCTGCACAGCGCCTGCTTTAATGATCATTACTGTCTTGTTCTGCTTCACACAATATCAATAAAATTGTTTTCATAAGTCTGGGTCCATCCCTAACTAGCTAATTAGCAATTTGGTCATAGCCTCTGGTCAGATTGCACTATATAAAAGCCTACATATTTCAGTTCACATAATTGCCAGCATAAAAGATGCTGCCTAAGAAGGGGTGTTTCTCTTACTGTAAAATACAACCAGACCAAAACAATGTTTTTTTTATGTACTGATACTGTGCATTAAAGAAAAGAGAAATGCTGACAAAGGCAACCTTGGTTATCTGACATTTGCTCTTTGGGGAAACAGAGAACTTAAATTATTATATACAAATGAATGAGCAATACTGCACTGATACAGTATCTCTCCTTAAACATGATTTCAGCTGTATGGGAGTCTAGAGAAGTAGACCAAGGTATGAAAAGAACAACTTTATTAAAAACATATAAACATGAACCAAATTAAGGGGTAAATTTAATGCCTTTATTATTCGCTGTAGCAATTAAGTGACTACACCAGTTAATGATGCTTTTCTCAAGAAGAGATACAGTTTTAAGTAAAGGTAATAGCATCCTATAGGAAAATAAAACATTATCACAAGGAAAGTGATGTTCTATCAAACACAATGAAAGACCATAATATTTTACTCCTGCTGTTCCTAAGTTTAGAAGAAACCAATCAAAGAAACTTTTTGACTCACTGAGGAAAGAGTGTTGTAGTCACACTATTGAAGAAGGTGGTAACTGAAATGTTTAAGTAAGCAATAAGCTACAATAGGATGTTGGCTGTTGTGCCACAATCACATGCCCAGGGATATATTGTATTAAGCCATGAGGCCGCAGGCCTTGAACATTCAATCACTGGAAGTGTGGTTATAAAGTACAATAACCAAAGACATGGGGTGTTTTATTGCATGTTTAAAACAGGTGACTTTGCATATTTGTAACAAAAAAACACTTAAGTTCAAAACAAAAAAAAGAAAGATAAAATAGTTTTAAATTAAATATAAAAATGTTCATCCACCTACTGTTGCCACTAGGAGGATCTGGATGGTTTAGTTTTAGTTTTGAATAAATGTTAACTTCTGAATAATGTCTCTTCTTGCCTTCCCTATTGTAAGTTTTCTCTTAGGTATTTACTCAGATAAAGAAAGGGGATGGAAAGGGGATAGCTAGGACAGAGTATGGAAGTGCTGAGTAAAGAAATGGCAAGGGAACAGGTAAGTGCGCAGCCAGTGTTTTTCCTGCCCCCTTCCCCCACCCAAAGAAGCTTTCATATTGTTAGACAGTAAGAAGTTATATAGTAGCAGTGAGAGAGCAATTAGTGGGAAAGTAAAGTGAGAGGGCATCTGGTGTAAGTGGGAGAGAGGAACTCAGCAGTTGCATGCTTAACTGTGAGCAGGGAGACAGAGATAATGAGTGGGGTAGATGGAGCTATCCGGTGATTGATGGGCTGAGTGAGTGGGCAAAGTGGACATGGCTAACCAGTGAGTGGTTAGCTGGCTGGTAGTGTGAGAAAAATATGATCAGCAAACAAATGTTAACAAAAAAGAAGAAAAGAATGAAGAAAGGTGAAGGATAAGATTCTAACACGTTCATGTACAGTATAACTTGTATTTTTTACTTGTCTGTTGGTTTGAGAGGCAAATATGGCTGACAGTTTGAAATGTAAATTCAAAAAGCTGTCACTGTGATTTCTTTAAGGTGCTCTGATTACAAGGACATATTATCTTGTGGAGTATAAAGTATGGTGCTAGGACACCCACAGCAACCAAGAAAGCTTGTTCAAATCTTGTAGACTTTTTGTTTATGCAGTAGAGCATACTCAACACATCTCAGTGTTCTACTCCCATTCTTTGGAGCTTTTTCAGGATAAAAAAAATCTAGCTACACTGCACGTAAACAGCATTTTCTTTTTTGAGAAGGAGCATAGATCCAATGTTATAACTTTCAGACTTTTAGCAGCAGTGTCCACATTCCCGTACAAAAGCTCCTAAGGATGAGATACTATGTATATAGAACCAATACTACATAAATCAGATGAAAGTACACAAGGTTTGAACAAGCCTTCTTGGCTGCTGACGATGTCTTTCTCCTGACTCTGGTAGCTGGGGATTTCAACATTCCAGATGTGTGCAGGAAAGTTCCAATCACAGCTCATACTAAGAATCAGATTAATGTCTTGAGAAATTATTTCTGGGCTCAATAAGGCAGAAGGCTCTCCTGGATATGGTGCTCACCTACTCACCAACAGTGAGAGGATTCAGAACATACCTGTATCATTCCTGGAATCAGTTGGTTCCAGTGACCACAGGATAGTAGAATTGGAAGTCAAAGTGGAAACTGGCAAAGGGGCAAAAGGAATCAGTATATGAGACTTTAAAAAATGGACTTCAGCAAAATGAGGGGAAAATAGAGAATAGCAGGAAGGGCATAGTGCAAGTAGGGGTGCAAATGAAATATGGGCAGATTTAAAAAGGCTATAATAAATGCATGAGATAGCACCATTCAAAAGGTATCCAAGTGTGAAAGGGCTAAGTGGCCAATGTGGTTGACAGCCAATGTGGAGGCAGCAGTAAGAACAAAACAGAGGTAATTTTCCAAGTGCAAGGGTAGTCAAAGGAAGGAGGACAAGATGAAGTATCTGGAAGCAACAATGGAAACCACCAGAATGTCGAGAGAGGTTAAAGCAGAGGTGGAGATCTTTTTGGCAATAGGGTGGGCTAGAAAGGGAATAAGGCATTCTTCTGGTACATCTTGGAGATGTACAAGGTCAGAGGAGGCATAATGAAACTTAAGAGTAATGAGAGGTGGGGGAGACAAAGGAAAGGCAGGGATATTAAACAATTATTTTTGCTTGGTATTTACTAAGAACGATGGGCCACTGCCAGAGTGTGAGGTTAGAAAGGGAGTGAGCAATGGGCCAGCCCAGTGGTGTAAAGGACTGAAGTGCAGAATGCCACACCTGCTGTGTTGGATGCCACATTGTCATGTTGGGTTTGATACTGAGCCTGGGTTGATGGGGGTTGGCTGGGGGCGGGACTGTGGGTCCCAGAAGATGCTATCCTCCTCTGGAGTGGGAGGCAGTCATGCTCTGGTACAATACTGCCATCTGGGTTACCACAGTTGGAAGTCTACTCATGCAGATTTACTGGGTGGGGTATACTGGTGGTGACACATTCCACACTTGCACATGCATGCAGGCTTGCATACCACCCTGATGCTGGCATCCAAGGGGAGGAAACCATGAGGAAATATCCCTGATAGCACAATGATGAGAGATCCAACCCCTTGCATAATTCACACTGGTGACAGGGCCTTGCCTCCATTATCCAAACCCATTCTCTGGCAGGTAAAAGGGCACCAGCCAACCTCTCCATGCTACAGAAGAATGGGAAGATGGATGAACCAGGGAACTTTAAGCAGGTCAGCTTGACATTTTCAGTGTGGAGGATCATGGAGTCTCTGCAGAAGGAAGACGTGGTGGACTTCCATGAAGGGAATAAGCTGCAGAACCACATACAGCATGGGTTCATGAGGGATGGTCTTGCAAGATGAATCTGGCTGAGTTCTTCAACTGGGTTACCACAGCAGCAGACTTTGGTCAGGCAACTCATGTAACATACCTTGACTTCAGCAAAGCTTTTGACACAGTCCTCCATGGGAGGCTGGTCCAAGGAATTAGGGATGTTGAGGTAGAAGAAAAGATGGTGAATAGAAGAAAAAGCTGGCTACAGGGGTATAACAGAGAAGGCAGTAGTCAATGGGGATTTTTCAGAGGTGAGGGAAGTGACGAACAGGGTACCTCTGGGGTCAGTATTAGGAACAGTCATCTTCAATATTTTCATCTATGGCATAGATGAAGTTATTAAGGGTAAGATCTGCCTCTTTGCAGGTGACACAAAAATCTGTGCAAGACTAGACATGGGGAAGGGAGAAAGGAACTAAGAGAAGATTTGGGCAGGTTGGAGAGCTGGTTTAGGATTTGGCAGCTGAACATTAAAGCTAAAAAATGGAAATTAATACAAATGAGATAGGAACCCAAGTGTGCAATATGAAATGGGAGGAGTAGTGCTGGATAGCACTCTGGAGGAAAATAAGTTAGGGGTCATGATATCAGACACTAATAATGTCTGCACACAGGGAGGTGAGCAAAGGGAACAAAATGCTGGGATGCACAGGGAGGAGGATAAGGCAGCAGGTAATTCTCCCTTTGTACACGTCACTGGTACATCCACATACAGAATACTGTGCAAGGTACTGGAGTCAATACATGAGAAAAGACTACAACAAGGCAGAGGCAGTACAGCACTGGGTAACTAAGATAGTAATCATTTTAGGAATATGACACATGAGGAGAGGCTGTATGATTTAAGCATGTACACCCAGAAGAGATGGAGGAAAAGGAACAAAATGACTGAGACATATAAATACCTGCAAGGGATAAACAGAGTAGAGACCAAGGAACTATTCTTGTTGAGATCCGACACAAGGATGAGAGGGAATTCACTAAAGCTGGTAGTGAGGAAATTCCAAAAGAATACCCAGAAACACTTCATCATGGAAAGGGCGGTGGATAAGTGGAATAAGGTACCAAAAGAAGATTACATTTCTGTTGAGGGGTGCTTCTGTTTTTGTGGTGAGTAACGAACAAAAAAAGTCCAGTGCCCCCCTCCCCATGGTAACTCTGAAAAGTTAAAATTCTTTCTGCTGAAATTGGCACTTTTCTTACTTTTGTCTCCATGAAAAAGTGGTTCTCTTAGTCTTCATAATACAGCTGGAATGTGAACAAGCCAAATCACCACACACCAAGGTGGAACCACAGAGTTTGGTCCTAGCTATGAAATGCCTGTAGTGGCTACTCTTACACAGAAACATAGAATTTGACAGCAGATAAGGACCACTTGGCCCACACAGTCTGCCCATTTTTCCATATTTACAGAATCCCCGCAAACCATAATCAGTCTCTGTTTCTCTTTCCCTCCCCTCCTTCCTTAACACTATGATACCCTTATTCCTATTTCATGCATTCTTGACCAAATCCACACACACTGTCTTTGCGTCTATCACCTCCATAGAAAGGCTGTTCCAGGAATCCACTACTGGACCACCACCACTCTATCTATAGCATGTCCTTCCAGAGTGTGGTTTCCAGAACTGGATAGAGCACTCAAGCTAGAGTCTTAGTAGTGATCTATATAGGGGCAACACCACCTCCCTCTTTCTGCTGTGGATACCCCTCCCTATGCACCCCAGTATCCGACTTGCCTCCTTACTGCCTTGTCGCACTGCCTGCCCACATTTAGTCATCCAATATCATCACCCATAGGTATCTTTCCTGCTTGATTGTCGTCAATACCACTCCTCCCATTTTGTACTCCACCCCCAAGTTTCTGTGCCCTAAGTGCATTATTTTGCACTTGTTTGCATTGAAACCCAGGTGCTATACCCCTGGCCACTCCTCTAGTTTTCACAGTTATCTGCTCATGTGTTCCACTCCCCCGAATGTCCACTCTATTGAATATTTTGGTGTCATCTGCAGAGGCACATCATCCCTTTCAGCTCCTCTGCAATGTCACTTATAAAGACATTTAAGAGGACTGAACCCAGCACTGATCCCTGAGGCACCCCACTGGTCACTGTCCCTTGTTGTGAGTGAACTTCATTTACTACAACACTCTGTTGCCTATCCACTAACCAATTTCTTACCCAGTTTACCTCCTTTGGACCCACTCCTAAGCTACCCAGCTTGCTTATTAGTCTCCTATGTGGAACAGTGTTGAAAGCCTTACTGAAATCTAGGTAGGCCACATCCACCACTCCATCCTGATCTAATTCATTGGTTGCCCAGTCAAAGATATCTATCAGATTCATTTGACATGATCCCCCCCCCCAATAAATTCATGCTGCCTTGGGTCTTGTAACACATTTGACTCAATATATTCCATAATCTTTTCTTTTAGCAGTGTTTCTGCCTACCACCAGTATCAGACTGACTGGCCTATAATTGCCAGCCTCTTCCCTGCTACCACTTTTGTGAAATGGGACTACATCTGTGCTCCCCAGTCCTTCGTAATCACTCCTGCTTCCAGTAAGCTGTTGAATAAGACTGTCAGAGATGCAGCCAAAACCTCTCTAGTCTCCCTCAACACCCTTGGATACATTACATTTGGCCCCATTACTTTGTCCACTTTCAGATTTGTGAGTACCTTCAGGGCTTTCTCCTCTGAAAAAGGATTAGTGTCCACCCCAACCCCCTTTAAAGCTTCTATTCAATTTTTGGGATCCCTCTCCTTCCCCTTCCTCTGTAAACACTGAGTAGAAATATTTGTTCAGAATGTCTACCTTTTCCTGCTCCCCCTCTGCACAGTCCCCCCTTCCTTCTTAACCTTACAATCCCTCCCTTAGTCTTCCTCTTTTCACTTACATACCTACTGTAAACAAACTCTGGTCAGAGCCAACATGGCTGCTTCATAGTGATGAGCCTGAGTCATACAGTATTCTCGGAGCTCCCACCGTGGCTGACACCATACTTGTGAGGTACTTGCACATGCACAGTTACCGTTAATTGTGCATGCATGAGAAAGAGCACACAGTGCCCCAGGTGGCCACCATGACAACAGTGTGCATGTGCGATTACTGCAAACACGCATGCGCAATTAGCTCACGGTGGTCATCTTGGGCAATGATGGCTCTTTTTTGTGCCCCGCAATTGCGGAAGTGATTCGCAGAGACAATACAGCACCCCTGCAACAGGGGTGGTTGTGCGGCCATGAAGGGAAGGGGTGAAAGAGAACCTATGCTACAGCAATGACCGCAGTACTGTGGACACTGAGCATAACACCGTGGAAGCACACAGCATAGTGATCTCATCACATGATTTCACAGTCCCTATTTTCTCTCCTAGCAATATGTCTGCAGGTCTCCACTCATGCTGCCGTAAAAATGTCTTGACCCTTTTGTTACCTCTGGGCTGTCCTTTCTTCAGTTTTTGCCTTCACAGTCCTTACTGCTTTCCTGGTTTCTCTGCTTGCACTGATACACTTCCCTGTCCTCCTCCCTCTACCACTCCTTATAACTTCTGAATACAATCCTTTTTACTGCCACCTCTTTGGAAATCCATAGCGGTCTCCTTTTCATCTTGTTTTTGCTCACTTGCTTGGCATAGAGGATTGTTGCCTTCACTATGCCCCCTTTTACTTTATGCACTGTTCCTCCACACCCCAGTCATCCCCGTCTGTCATGTAATCCCTGAGGCATTCATCCATTTTTATAAAATCTTCACTTCTGTAGTCAAGGAACTTTGCCTGTGTGTGGTTCATTTCTGCAGCCACCCTTATGTTGAACCATGCTATAGGGGGATCACTGGTCCCCAGGTGGCCTCCCACCTTTACATCTGCAACACTGTCCCTGTTAGTGAGTACAAGATCCAGTATCGCCTCTGCATGAGTGGGTTCACTGACAAGTTTTCTGAAGAATGCCCCCTGAAGGGAGTCCAGGATGTCCCTTCTTCTAGTTAAATCTGCAGCTGGGAGGCTCCACTATACATCCAGCAGTTTGAAGTCCTCCACCAGCAGCATCTCCCCTTTTTCTGCCATTTTGTCAATGTCTTCCACTATACCATATTTAACTCCTCCACCTGCACACCAGAGGTCTTTAGATCATATCAGCATGAATAGTGACTTTGTTTTTTGTCTCCATGGTGACCTACAGTACCTCTGCCACCTTGTATTCCCTGCATCTCTGTTGCTTTTATGTTTCCCCTCACATGGAGCACCACACACCTTCCTTTCTTTCCCATGCTGTCTCTCCTGAAGAGTATAGACTGGTATGGATGTGCCCCAGTCATAGCTTTCAGCACACCATGACTCAGTAATGGCCACTATAGCCAGCTTGGCCTCTGTCACGATGGCCTCTAGGTCTGGAATCTTCCTACCTAGGCTTCCAGCATTTGTGCACATGTGCTTTCAGATTTTGTTAGCACTCTGCTTGTTACCATCCACTTTACCTTCCCCCTTCCTCTCTCTCTTTTTATGCTCTTGTTCCCTTCCCCCTTCATTTCTATTACCTTGCTTCCTTTATTCATTTACACAAGGCAGGTTGCCTCTCCCCTCAGGTTCACCCTATTCTCTACTTCAACCTGTGGGGGGTCAGTTTCTGGCTCTCTGATTCCTTCTGCAGCCCTCCAGGCTAGTTTAAATGTTCATTGATGTAACATTTAATCATCCACTGAAGACTGCATTTCCCCTCCTGGATGGATGCATGCCATCACCCCTGTATAGGCTCTTTTCACCCCAGGTGGGTTCCCAGTCCCCTGTGTATCTGAACCCCTCCTCTTTGCAATATTCATTCAGCCATGAGTTGAAGTTTCTGGTGCAGAGAGTCCTCCCCCCCAACGTAGAAAGGCAGCACCTCAGCGAAAGCCACTGAGTGAACTACTTTTCTAAGACCACTCCTCGGTTTCTTTTTTTTTAATTTCATAAACTTTAATATAAAAAGAGAAACAATCCAACAAACATTATAACACAGAATACAATAAAAGTAGAAACATCCATAACCCCACCCTCCCCCACCCACGCCACCCCAGTGGAGCAATCCATACAAGACTAGCTAACCAATATAGTTCAAAAGAAGAAAAAGATAAATTAGATGACCTAGAAGAAGGGCCAATGTGTGTGTCGGTCCAAAAATAAATAATAAACAGTAACAGAAATAGATGATATCGTATATAATGTATATAACCTACCCCACCAAGTATCAAAAAGTGGGAATCTGTTACAAAGACTTGCAATCATTCTCTCCACCCTAAGATTGAGCAGCAATTCCTGTAACCACTAATGGTAGGAGAGGGAGACGTGGTCCAACCAATGTCACAGAACCACTGTCTTGACGGAGAGAGCAATTAATGCCTTGTAATACTTCCTCTCTCTAACCAGGATCTGACAGTAATCGCCGTCACTCACCAGTTTCTTAAACTCTACCTGTATTATCCCAGCCCTTTCCCTAGCTAGGTCATTGGTCCCCAGTTAGACAGTGACATCCATCAACCCCTTTCTTCCTGCTGCCTTAGCGACCCCCATGATTTATTTCCCATCCCTTTGGGCTGTGGTGTCATGTAGGCACTTGGCCTCCCTCTCCCACCTTCCTACTCCAAAATCTATCCCTCTGACAATCAAGTACCCCATCAGAAGTTGCTTTCTCCTTCTCTGGGGTTCCCCCCAATGGAGAACTCCACATCCTCCCTGGCCACTACCTTGGGTGCCTCCTCCTGGCAGTCCCACCACAACAGAGTGGTGTAGGAATTTTGTACTGGTACCAGTTTAGGAATGTGCCTCCGGTCCACTCCTTCCACCTTTCCAAAGCCCACCATAGTCCTGCAACTCCTCCTCCCTGGCATACTCTGAGGTAATGGTTGCAGACCTGATGGCCCCTGGGTGGGGAAAAAGGTCTCCCAAATCCTAGCCAACTCAGCCTGGAGTTTAGTGACTTACTTTTAAATAGCATGCAATGCCTAAACTGTTATTTTAAAGTAAACTACTTCTAACTATGTAATTCATAGGTGATCACAGGGAAAATGCTACAGGAGTACCACACTAATTAACATGCTAAACAAATTTCAAAACTAGCACACTCTACCCTTGTTTTATTCCCAAAGTTCAAATCACATTTCTCATAAGGAGTGCAATGAGTTTTGTGGCATGTAATAACAAACAGTGTTCAGTGCTCAGTGCAACCCCGACCCCCACCACTTGGTAAATCTGAGAAGTTTTTTTTTCCCCAAATAATTTTCATTAGCAGTTTTTCATATGAGTACATAAAATGCCACACACACACACACAGAGACAGGTGCATACAGTCTAGTATGCACCATCACATTCTATCATTTACCTGGTGCAAAAGTTAGCTTAGGGCAGATGGGGGCAGAGTAGTAAACCCAGGCGGGCAGCCAATCGGATGTCCATCCTGTGTTCCAAACTGGATCCCCTGTTCTGTGGGAGTAGAGGAGTGTGGGAAGGTGTGGTTCCAGGTGCGTACATAGCACACAGACACCTGGGGAATGCACTGATGCCCATTGACTAGTGGTCTCACCCCCTCCCCAAGACCCATCCCCGGTCCCCTAAGACAGTTGATTCCACATCTGAGCCCTTGCCCAGTCCCATACAACAGCTCCCCCCAACACATCTGGGTTCTGGCACTGGTCCACAAGACAGTGACTCCCACTCCCCTCAACCAGAGCCCCATGGTGGACCCTGCTCATTACTACACAGCTTGACCACCCCTAGCACCCGTCCCCTCATTGGTGGTCAGTGCTCCCCCATGGCACTGACAACACCCTCCATCCCTCATTCCTGAAAGTTGGTGCTGCTGTGATGGACGGTGAGTGGCACATCCCTCTGCACACCACCTTGGCCACCCGCCATCCAGCTGATGCTGGGAGCACGCTGTGTATAATAGGTAGTGGGATGTCACTGTTGTACACTGCCTGGGCACACATAGTGTGCTTGTCGTCATCCTGTGGTACACTCCCCAGACATGCTGTTGAATGTCGTTGGCATTGACTATCTGACAAAGTGGCTCTGGGTCATGTCCAGTCTGGTGTGATGACCAGCTGATGCTGTACTCCCTCTTTCTGTCACCTGGCTACTTGTAATATTCCTGGCCCATTCCTCTTTATCTGCCTCTCCTCAGGTTAGGGCTCCTCCATGTCAGGCATTGTGACATGGTGTGCCAGTGCTATATTAGAATACAGCAGGCTACTAAGATCTTGCATACCATCTAGGATGTGTACTGCAGGGCTCCTTCTGACTAGTCGAGGTAGTGGAATCTCATCTTCAGGAGTCCAAACGTATGCTCTGTGACAGACCTGCTGCTGACATGGGCCTGGTTGTATCTTAGCTCATCCTCTGTATCTGGGTGCCTCACTGGGGTCATCAGCCATGGCTGCTGTGGGTAGCCACTGTAACCTGAGGGGATGGCGTGGCATGGTTATCCGCCTACTCACAACAATGTCTATCCCACTATGTTCAGCCCTTCCCAACCCACATGCATACAACCATTGCACTGCCCCCCACCTTGTGTTGGTCAAAGCACACACACACACACACACACACACACACACACACACACACACATTGCCAGTGTACAGACCCAGTGAAATTGCATGCAGCCTGGACAGCACATGTCTTGTGTTGCAGGCCATGCACCCACCATCCACATCAGCTGTGTCATCTGTGACCATCTGCTCTGATCTTCCAGAACACCTGCACATCTCGCATTTGCATACACACTAATACTGTGCCCTTTGTACCTCTCCAGATATCCCTGCCCTTGCACTTACCTAATAGCCATCAAACATGGGTGTCCCCAAGTGCAAAGGCCTCATACAGACCAGTCTGTACAGGATGTATGCATTATGACAGGAGCCACCATGTCAAGGATATGGCACTGACTGTCACACACAGCCTGGATGTTTGTGGAGTAGAAACCCTTTCTTTTCAAGTACACGTCTGCATCCATGGGCGGTGCACTTATTGCCACATGCATGCAATCCAAGGCAACCAGAACTCTGGGGAAATGTGTGATGCCATAGAAACCCTGCTTTACAGCAAGTTGCTGCTGTACAAGCATTGGGAATGAGATGTGCATTAGTCCTCCACAGCAGGGTCTCCAGGAACTGCTTTAGACAGTTGGACACTGCAGACTGGGAGATGCCAACAGTGTCACTCATTGGGGTTTGAAACATGCCCATTGTAAGGAAGCATAGTGCTGCTAACACCTTTACTTCAACTGGAATGGGATGGCATCTCCATGTTGGGCTCTGCAGATCTCATCTGAGCTCCTCACAGAGCTCCTCTATGGCTTTGCAAGGCAAACGGTATCATGCCAAACACTGCTTCTCTGAGAGTTCATGGAAAGATAGCCACCTCCTGTATACTCTGGCAGGGTACCTTTGCCTCCATCTACCCTGCCTCTCCACAAGGGCATCATGCTGTGCCCAGTGGCACTACGATTGGGCACATTGATGACTCATCAGTAAGGCTAGCTTAATGGCTAGTAAGGCTGCTAGCCCAGGCATTGTTAGTTGTCACCTCTCTGGTGCTTGTGCTGCTGCAGTAGCTCCTCAGTAGTGACTTACTTTCCAACTGCCTAGCAGAGCCCTATTTGTATGTGCCTTAGACACCTCCAACCTGGTGTAACAGGTGCATCAACTCAAAGGCTGTTATCACTGATGACTTTATTACAAAAATATGTAAAAAACACATCAAGTTCTCTCAAATGCAAGCATGCAAAAAAAATGTGAGAAAAATTCGCAAATGAAGGTGCAATGACTTTCCGTGCTCTAGCCTTGATTAGTGGGGATTATGACTTGTTCGGCTCTTTTCCCCTTTTTAATTATGCAGCACTTAATGGAATTTAGTAATTCTGTGTTTTTCTTTGATTAACAGTAGATATATGGTGGTATATGTTGTACGGTGTCCTTTTTTTGGGTCTGTTTGTTTAATAGCTGCTCTGTATTTAAGAGGACACAGAATATCCAATCCACGCTCTGAGGAAGACGTTTCAATCGATACGTAAGTGTGACATTGGTTCTGACGCTTCGTTGTCTCTTCCGTGGTGTTGGTCTCGGCGGTACTTGTGGTCAGCAGAGGATTTCTGAGCACCTTCATTTGCGAATGACCAGCTTTTTTAGCCGTGGAGCAGTATGTCAGGTTTGTCTGCATGTCTTGTTCTTTTTTGTGACACGCATTCGCGGTCCTGTTGTTGGTTTTAGGCGTTCTATGGTCTATTGAGTACGGCATACCTTAAAGTCTATTGACTGGTTTGCAATATGCTTTGCTGTTCTCTCTGCAACATTTGCCGTTTTTACGACACCACTCAGGGTTCTCACATTTTTTTGCATGCTTGCATTTGAGAGAACTTGATGTACTTTTTACATATTTTTGTAATAAAGTCATCAGTGATAACAGCTTTTGAGTTGCTGACCCCATTATTTATTTTTCTGAGTTTCCTTATTTCAACTGCTGGGGTATGTGCACTTCTCTGTTTTTTTGAGACTCCATGGTCCTTTAAGTTTGTCTTTGGACCTTGCAACTTTTCTCTAGGTGCATCAACTGTTTGATACTAGTCTGGGCAAGTCCCTTTCTGAAATTCCATTTATGGGAATGTGGCTGCTTTTGTTCCTACAAATGGTGTTTGCATTCTGGAGCAGTGGGGAGATTGATGCATCTGTGGTCACAAGGGCCTATGGTGCTGGAAGAAACACAACTCACAAATTAAATGTTCTAAACAGCATTTTAAGATGTTTGAATAAAAAGTCACAAGGTTAAAGTAAAATTTGTAAGGTATCTTGAGCGAATGTTATCCCTCATGTGGTCTCATTTTTTATTGCTATAAATTGACAAAGACAAACCAGAAAGTACTGCAGTTGTACCAAAAAGAACAGCAGCATAAAACTGCAAGGAGTCAGTAGCTTTTAAATGTCTGCATTAGAGAAAATAACTTTAAAAATAAACAAGAAATGTCTTGTCTAGCTAGAGACTGCATTGCTTAAAATAACAATCTAAATGCTATACAATATCTCACAAAATTAAAAGTTTGCACATTTTAACAACATTCTAAAGGAAGTGGTTTAGATAATAAAGTAGTTGAAGGCAATTACAAAAAAAAATGTTTCCTTATAAATCAAAATATTGAGAAAATGTGTATATCTCTTCAGGATGTGAAACATGGAAACATACTAGCCAAACAATATGCTAAAAGAATAGAATATTCAAAGAGAGTACTTAAGGCTATACTGTAAACTGTTATTTATACACATTTTACTATAAAGTTCAGAGTGAGCTTCATATGTATTTGACACTAAAAGAAAAAATTTACATTTTGTGTCTCCCTAATATAAGAAATTACATCACTATGAAATCAAATGGCAGAGGTCTTGGCAGACATGAGAGGCCAAGTAGCCCAGTAAAGAAAAGTAGGTAGCATTTCTACACACTTGAATACCGTTGGGCAGTATAATTTGAATGTAAAATGTTTATAAAGTTTAAAAGGTTACAGCAATGATAATCAGCTTTAATCAACCACAGGGCAAGCCCAACCCCTGACATTTTTTTCCAGGTTACAATAAACTCATTACCAGCAGGAGGGTACCTGGCCCACTGTTTCTATGAACTGCAGAAAATTGCCACAGGCAAGTGGTTCTTGGAAATAGTAAGACAAGGTTTAAACTTCAATTTTTTTTTTAATTAAAAAGTTAAGCAGACAAATACTCTTTTCAGCTCACAGTCTGGAACACAAGGCAAAATCAATGCAGCTAAAAGCTGTGGAAAAGGTCCTTGTATCACTGCAGAGAAAGGGGCTATTTTCCAAATAATTTGCACTCACAAGAAAACTAGGAAATGGCAACTCAGCCTGGACCTAATCTGTCTGTGCAGGCACTGTAAAGGAAATGTTTAGGATGGCAACACTTTGAACAGTTATTCTGTACTTAACAGAATGAGAATGGCTGTGGTGTCTGGATCCAAAAGATGCCTACTTTCATATTCCAATAAAACCAAGCCACAGAAAGTACCCAAGATTCAGGATAGGCACTGCTCAGTATCAATATTCGGCAATGTCTTTTGATCTGAACTTGGTACCAAGAGTGTTCATTAAATGCTTAGCCATAGGTGCAGAACATCTGCAAAAAAAAAAAAAAAGTATAGTAGTGTTTCCTGTTGCAACCTATTCACACTCAGGATGCATTCTGCAACAAGTTGCCAATTTTCACAGCACTCCACACCTGTAAAGACACTTCAGTAACTGCCACCACTCAAAAGTTCTTCTGTTAGCTGTGGACATTCTCTGTCTGAATCCCGCCGCAGTCACTGCATACACAGTACAGTGCTCCCATATTTTTAGTCTAGCCTGTCCTGCAGATGTTTCTTAAATTGTTTTAATTCTATACAATATTTTGTATAATCTTACTTTTTGCTGATTATTTTAATTGTGGTATTTTATTACCCTGCCAATTTTGTTTACTACTGCACAATGCCTAGTGCCTCTGGGATTGGATGACTAACTAAATAAATTTGTTCTTACTTACTTACTCCCTTAGCTAAGGACACAGCCTTCCTTGGTCATTCACTCTTGAGACAACACTTCAGTTCTTAGCCTACGGTAACTGTAGCCATCTGCTCCCCCTTCAGAGACCGATAGTGAATTTGTCAATACCAACAGTTACCTCGTCCCCCAAAAGATTCAGTCACAGAGGCATGAAGTATATAAGAATAGTATTTACTACTTCATAATACTTACACAATCTGCAGGATATCACAATACACAAAGATACAGTAATGGAAATTATAGGGATACTACAGAAATTAAAAATAAAATGGTTTGCACACAGCAGAAGAGACAAACAGAAAAACTCTTTCTACAGCTTCTTAAAACTATCATAGTAGAAATATTTCTTACCACACAGGATCTTAATGAATTAGGGCAGACTCAAACCTTAGACGATACTGCTTGAGGTTCCAAACCTAATTAAGTTGCTGGGTCTGGCAAGTCCCCAGAAATCTTCAGCTGCCAGACCCCCCATGATACATCATTAAATATGTCACACTGACACCATAGATTCAAGATGTCCTTTGTCTCCTGGAATACCTTCCATCTGGACAACTGGTCCAAACTGGTTTTGTACTCCAGACCCTGGTTTTATGGATTGCAATGTACACCATGCTGTCTTCCTGTCTAGTAAAGCCCATGGGATTCCAGCTCCCCTGGTCCGGCTTTGTTTACATTCAAAACAGAACCTGTGTTTATAAAAGCAACTTACATCTTTAAAGTGTATGTGCCCTTTAGCCAACAGGGACTCTACTGTTTGCCAAAACAACCCACTACTTGACTGCCTCAGGCCTGGGTTCCAGTGGCATGGAGACTTAGAGTGATCAAAGTTTTATCTCAACGGAAATATTTACAGCGATCTAGTTGATAATAAAAATTGAACATAAAAAATTAAAAGCATATACAAAAGTGGTTACATTTCTCTACCTGAGTGACTGACTACTACACTTGAAAAAAAATGAGGAAGCAACTCATTCAGTATAGTTGGTAAAGAGTATACTGGAATGGTGGGGTGTCCTCCTAAATGTAAAAAAATATATATATATCTCCTAAAACACAACCAGGTCTTGGTATTCATAGGAGCAGATCTGAACACAATACAAGGGATAGCTCACACAGTGTGTAAAAACTCATTATTGGAAGGTAACAAGAAGTCCAAACAGGAATTCCTTCAATTATTTGGCCACATGGCTTACACCACAGCAGTGGTTCCATGGGCTCAATTACAAATGAGACATGTGCAGTATCACTTAGGAGGGTACCAGCATCAAAGAAATACAACACTCGAGCAGCTGGTACCAGTCACTTAAGATTTGATAAAAGCATTGCCATGTTGGAAAGATATCAGCAGTCTCAGGGAGGGTATTCCCTTTAATTACATTTTCCCCACCGGGAGTCCTCACAAAAGTTGCCTCAATACTATGGTGGTGAGGTCTTCTGGAGGTCAGTCAGCAGTGTTTGGGACTTACAGGATCTCATGGAGCACCTAAATCTGTTGGAGGTCTGAGCAGTGCATCTGTCGATGCAGTCATTCCACTTCCTTTGGCAAGGACAAGCAGTACAGATAAAGACAGTCAATAAAACGTCAGTGTATTACATAAACAAACAGGGAGGTATCAGATCCACAAAATTCTGTGCAGAGACCAAGAAGACACGTAACCTAGCATATTTCTCAGAGGCAACAATACATGCAGTACATTTTCCAGGCAAAGAAAATATACTGTTGAACTCCCTGAGCAGAATGAGTTAGGGAATTCCTGAAAGGTCACTGGATCAGTGAGTGCTGGATTCAATTTGTCATAGACGGGCATTAGAGAAACAGATTTGTTTGCTTCTTTGGAAAATGGAAAGTTCATCATATTCTGTTGCAGACCACCCTCTCTAGGGACAGTCCCAGGGGATGTACTATCCCTACCATTAAACGGAAGGTACCTCTATGTCTTCCTTCCATTCCTACTGCCTCCTAGAGTGCTTTAAAAACTAAGAAGGGAGCCAACAACAATGATGTTGATAGTACCAGCATGGGCCAGCCAGATCTGGCACTCTTTCCAGCTGATAATGTCAAACAGAACCCTACTCTTTCTGCCCCATAGACACAATCTTTTATCCCTGTTACACACAGAGAGTGACTCATCCAGACTTTAGAACACTTTACCCAAAGGTTCTTGAAGAATTCGGTTATTTGGGCTTAAACCTCTCCAATCAAATAATGAAATGTTTAAATGTGACCAGGAAGCCAGATACCAGAAAAGCAGATTCCTCAAAGAAGGAAAGATTTGTCATTAGGTGCTTTACAGTGAAAGTTTCACCTCAGGAAACATATTTATCTATGGTGCTGGATTATGTGGTATACTTAGTCTCTCAGACTTAGGTCATCCACTTTAAAAGTGCTGCATCAGCTGATAAGGCAACTGTGAAAGAATAACCCATTGCTTCACAACAAGTTTTTAAAATATTTTTCAAGAGCTTAAATCACTTGTATCCTCCGGTAAGGGACCCTGTCCTTCCCCATGATTCGAACATATTTCTGGAACAATAGCTGTAGCCTCCCTTTGAACCCATGTCCTTTGCAGACATTGAGTACTGACCTTGAGAACAGTGTTTTCATTAGCTACGACTTCTGCTTAATGTGTCAGTGAACTGCAAGCCTTTTTTACAGAACCAAGTTTTATTAGTTTCAGTAAGGATAAAGTGATGCTAAAGATGAACAGGTAATTTGTTCCAAAAGTTGTGTTACAATTTTATTTGAACCAGTTGCCTTGCCTGTGTATTCCCCAAAGCCTCATAGAGATGTACTGTAAGTGAGGAGAAGTTCTACAGCATGGATGTAAAAAGGGCTCAAAGTTTCTATTTGGTTAGAACTAAAGGGTCCGAAACTGACAGCACACACTTGATTGCCACTTATTGTAAAGTAGATAGAAGCAAGCCAGCAGTTAAAAACCAGCTCACAATGGATATTCTCTTGCATATAATTCTGTTATGAAAAAAATGGTAAACAGCTACCCAAGGGCCAAAGGATGCACTTTATTAGAGCTTCTACTGCCACTGTGGTAGCTATAGGGATTATACCCCTTCAGGAGATTTGTAAAGCAATTACTTAGTGTAGAGTACACACCTTTAAAAAAACATTATTGACTGGACATCCAATCCAGAAGGGATGCCAGGTTTAGAACTGCAGTGCTGCAGAAACTTTTTCCTATATAGGTTCAAGTCCCTGCCTCCCAAGGTACTGCATTGAGTCTGAAAACTTGTGTGACATCACACATGAACCTTTGAGTAATGATATTTAACAAAATAAAAGAGTTTGCTACTGATTCATTCAAGCTCAACACTACCACTCCTTTCAGAGTCTTATTACAGTAGGGGGTTTCACTATAATCGTACTGTATTGCCACTGTTTGAGCAATCACTGTTACAAACTTTATAGTTTTACCATTTTTAATGTGAGGTTTCTGAATTATTAAAACATTTACAATATGTATAGTAGTAATTCTAGAATTATACAGGCACAGTCACACCTCTATATTGGGGTTGAGTAAGCACTTTAATGGTAAACCCCAATTTTTGCATCTTAAGAACTTTGCCCTGTTCAACTGATTTACTTGAAATTTGAAGGCACAGACAAGGTGCAAGGATCTCTGGATCATGAACATTTTGTAGCAAAGGGTTCACTACAGGCAAAGTTACAGTGGGGAACACAACCAATAATTATATAAATCAAGACATTTTTTGCTCACCTAAAACTAAAAAATGGGTATTTGATACCTGACACATGCAGGGTTGATAGTGTTTGGCTCAAGGTATGTGCTTTAGTGTTTTTTATCTCCAAGACTAAACTAGGTTTTAAAATATTTAAGAGTAGAGATGTGCAAAATTGGCAAATTTTGTTAAACAAAATAATTTGCAAAATTTGTCTATTTCATGAAATTTTTCATTGAAGCAAAATTCAGAACTTTGCCTGCATAATGTAAACTTTTGCATGCAGAAATGGAATGTGAAATTTCACCTGTGGAAGGTGAGATTTCACCTGTAGAAGGTAACATTTCTCCTGTGTAAGGTGAAATTCACCTTTCACTGGTGAAATTGTTCCATTTTAATGGCCACATTCCACATTTCACACCCAGCAAAATACTTTGTGCAATGGGCGAATTTTGTAAAATATTTCACATGGTGAAATTGCCGATTTTGCTGTAATTTTGCCCATGAAATACAATTTTGCAGCATCTCTATTTAGCAGAAACAGTTCAGTTTCTGTGCATTCACAGTCAGGAAAAACAGTGTTCTAAGGATAACTGACTTTTTATGACCACATTCCTTAGTGTGGTCATTTTATGAGAATGTGTTCATGTTCTTGGGAGTAGGGCTATCTAGATGCTGAAAAAGCATCCGTATCAATTTCTGCAATGTTCGTGCAGCAGAGGCAGAGTTACATATCAGTGAGTATCCCCATTCCTGCTGAACATACTTGTGGATGTTTTCTGGCCCTTTGACAGCCATTAACATCATCAATGGCCCAGTTTTATTTAAACTGGACACTGGGATGCCCAGCATCTGGTGCAAGCTAAATTTTATATTCTGACACTGGGGTGCCCACTCTTAGTGCTGGTTCAGTTCCCTCATAATGCTTTCTGCTTGCCACAACAATAGCTTGACACTGAGGTGTGCAATCTCCAGTACTGTCTCAAACCACTCTCTCCCCTGACCCTACACTGTGTGACACTAGGGTGCCCAACCCAGGTGCCATGGAACATTCACCCAACATTGGGGTGCCCTATTCTCAGTGTCAATACCTGTAAATAAAAAATTTTTTTGATTATCTCTTTTTTATGTTGTCTTGCATGAACAGTGCAAGCAACATGTTGTTGCAGCTTTGTGGAGTAGCAGGTTGTGGAGGTGCGGCCATGTTGTGGCCAATAGCACCACTGCTTTTTCAGGCTAGTCTCTGTGGCAGCAATGAATGAGCATGTTGTCTATGACATCAGTCCAGAAGCATGCCACCAACTTGAAAGAATGTCACCGCTGCAATGAGGGAGTGACCTGTCATTGTAGGGGGCGCCTTGCCTGCTGAAACATTTGAATAAACATGGCTGCAGCTGCTGCTGTCCACCTCTCCCAGTCTGTAGAAAGCTGACATCGGGGGTGCCCAATCCCCCTGTCTGCATGCCCCCTCCCCAGTTGGTTTGCCAACAGGGGAACCCTATCCCCATTTGGCATAATGTTCCCTCTAGTTTTGTCTGCCGAGGGGGGCACCCAATCCCCTTCAGCATCATGCCCCCCCTCACACAGACACCCTTTCTTTACTGATGAGGGGTCCAATACCCATTGGCTTCAGTCCTTTGTTCCAAAAACACACAGGTGGCACACTGGGAGCCCACCCCAGTATGCACAACAGTTGGTTTTACACCTGTAAATAAAGAAAAGCTTCCCTCGATGGCCTTCCTAAAAAAAGAAAACAGTCCACCATTGCAATGGGAGCACCCCCTCTACCAACCCACACCCACCCTCTGCATACCCCACTGCCCCGAACCCCATAATTACCAACGGAGCCTAGCGCGACTATCTTTGGTGGAATTGGAACACATCTGCACTCTTCAAAGCTGACTGTGAACTGAAGAAAATCACAGTAAGCTATAAAATGGCATCAATGGGGGGTCAACTTAGGTGGATATCTCTGTGATTTTTGTGACTTTTGGCTCTAAATTTTCAACATGGGGTCCTTGGGACCCCACCTCATGAACTCAGTCAGTGTCATTTCATTATTCGGTCCTGAAAGGTGATTTCATGGTCACTGTGTGGAATCACCTTACAGGACAGATTAATGAAATGACAGTGCCACTGTTCATGAGGTGGGATCCTAAAAAGCCTATGTTGCAAAATTGGTGAACAAATTCAAAAAAATGACTGTTACGAGTGTACATTGTGCAGTTTCCATGCATGCTTGTAAGTTCGAGAACTTTTAATATTTTCACCCCATATTTTCAACATTGCCATTTTTTCACATCTCTTTATTAACAGTACAGCTGTCATTCTTCACATCCTGTCCAAATATGTTTTTGCACATCTGGTGCAAAATGGAGCGGTTGCTGTGGGAAATCAATGTTTGGAACAGATTAAGAAAATGACAGTGACACTGTTCATGAGCTGAGGTCTCAAAATGTCTATGTTGAAAATTTGGTGAAAAAATTCCATGAAATGAGTGTGTTACAAACATGCATTGCTGATGACCCAAAGGCACACTTCAATGCCTGTCAGTCTCTGCAGAGTGGGTTGGGGTTGGCGTCACTGCCATACTTAACTGCCATTCCTATTATGCATCTCTCTGACTCCTGCACTACCAATGCCAATGCCATCAAGACAACATTCAGCATTGACAAATGCTTGTTTTACCCGGCAAAAAAGAAAATCATCTTTCAATGTATCTAGTGCTACCAGCCTTCCTCCCCACCACCCCACCCAACTCCTAATCAGCACCACTCACCACAAACACACCCCAGGCTCTTTACTTACCTACCAGGGTCCAAGGCCATAATCATCTATTGAACGGAGACATGTCTTCATGCTTCAATGGTAGACTGGGAACTGAGGAAATCAAGTAAGTGCAGTTAATGTTTTCCAAAGTGTTGAAACTTTTACTTATAACTTTGCCATTTCTAAATATTTTTCTCCCAAATTTCAAAACAGCATTTTTGTGACCCCACCTCATGAACAAGGTAGGTGAAATTTTTCAGATTTGGGCCTAAGGTGATTTCACAATCGTGCCACAAAATCACTTTTCAAGTGGGATTTGAATATTTTCACCTACCAACTCTACATGAGGTGGGTCATAAGAAGACTGTGTTGATAATTTGGCAAACAAATATTAAAAAACAACAAAGTTCTGAATGTATGTTGACATTTTTCAATGTTCATTCATTACCTTTGTAATTATCAACATGTTGACCTCAAATTTTCAGCATAGTCATTTGTTTACACCACCTCATGAATGTGACAGGTTTAATTTTGAAATTCAGACAAAACCAAGTGTTATTGCACTTGTGACTAGTGTTTTAGCCAGGATTTGAAATGTTTCACTTACTGAGTTCATGAGGTGGGATCAAAAGAAGACTATATTAAAGATTTGGAGTCAAAATATTAAAAGCACAGCAAAGTTATGAAGGTACACTGTCTTTTTTCAAGGCTCACTCATAACCTTGCAAATTTTTCAGTATTTTGACAACAAATTTTCAACATAGCTATTTTTTCACACTACCTCACAAACGTGACCAGGTCTTGGTTTTCAAATCCTGGCCAAAATGTGTTGCACTTGACAGTATTTTATAAATAACATCTGCCATGTTCAGAAGAGTGTGTGTGTGTGTGGTGGGGGGTGGTGGTTATAAAAAGACTGTTGAAATTTTGGGATCAAAATATCACCAACAAATTTTTAAAATAACATTCTTTACAGGGACAGCTGTTGGGCCAGTGAGGATCACTTTGCCTTCCAGTGCCAGTGATCTAAGTTCTGGCATGAGCTAAGTGAGTCAGCTGAATGGGCCAAGGCTGGGGAGAAGATGCTGCAGAGTGCAGGACTGGTCCCAGTCTATCAAGTGACAGAGCAGTGTTCTGGTGCACAGACACCTTGAGGTGGGTCAGGGAGCCTTCACTCACAAGAGGCTGACATGCATGCCTAGTCCTGATGGGCCCATATACTGTGTCAGGACTTTCTCCACTATTGTATTTATTTCAGGGACCTGCATGAATGAGGATACAATTCCAGTATCAGAAAAAAGAAGGGAATTTCAGTGCAGAAAAAACTACAGTAATGCAGGCATTAGGGCTGAAGAATGCAAAGCGCACAAAGTAGGGAAATGAAAAAATATTAGGATTTTGGGTCTCTGGAGCCTTGGCAAATTAGTGGGTGAGTCTTCCACAGGGTTGTCAATCCTATTGCCAACCCACCATCTTTAGCAAACAAGGTCAGATGTGATCTCTTTTCTTGGCCCTGCATGAAGAAAGCTACAGCTGATTTTTGTTGGCAACATGTGGTGAGCCATACTTTTCTACCTCCTAAGAGTATATCACTATGAGGCACTGGCTTGGAGCTCTACCTTGTGGAGACTATGAGTTGTGTAGGTGAACATTAGGGTTGACAACATCAATGATGACCCCACCATTAATTTGCCAAGACTCCAGGGACGCTCAAAACCCTAATATGTTTTTCCCCCTACTTTGTGTGCTAAGCATTCACCACTAATGCTTGCATTAACAGTTTTTTTTTTGCAATGAATAGATTAGATGGGTGGTCAATACTGTCTTTTGCTCTTCAGCAATAAATCTGTTGTAAGGATGCTGGAAAGAGCACTCAGTGCTTACATGACTGCACACATGTTTGAATCACTAGTAAACCCTCTAAGAGAGACATTACTATGTTTTTTCTTTTGCTCCTACACTATCAACAGCTTCATTCTCCTGGGTTTGCCATCCATTTCTTCACCCCCATCCTGTCACATCTTACCCTTGACAAGCCATGTTTCCTCTCCTAAATTGTCAACAATGTCATTTTACCCTGGCTTCAGGGTTGCCTTTCTTTTCCTTCTACAGAATATGAAGCCTTATTTGGATACCTTAGACATACCTTTCTTCTCCAACATCCATTCACCTACCCCCTTTTTTTCCTAGACTTGATTTTAATTTTAGTTTCATTACAGTTATTATACAGAAAATAGTTTAGGCAAGAGCCTGTTTTCAATGGATCTAGAGTCATACATACATTGTCCCTGGAGCCCCTCCTCAGTGAAATGATGCCACACATATTTAGTTGGTTTCTCAGTCAGCAATTAATTATTACAAGTCATCCTATATTTATATTCTATTTTCTTTAAAAGTTTCCATGAACATATCATCACATCATAACCATATCATAATATCATCCAAATCCAATATATTATTTTCATCACGTTTATTTACAGTTTATTCTTCAGCCTTCTCCCCTGATGTACATCTGGGATTCTTTTCTTCCTTATTCCATCTTTTATCTGGGTACAGATGTACATCCATGCTCATCCTTCAAAGCTCCTCCTGGCATAACCCCCAAAGCAGTCTCTCCTCCCCCAGCACTGGTGTACTCCCTGGCCAGGTTCCTCCTCCTCACCATCTTATTCACCGGTTTTTCCTTCCTTTTTCCCTCCAGACCACCTCCATCTTGCATAGGATGGTGGGCTTTCTCCCTTTTCTTTTTTTTTAATGCCCTGTCCTTTCTTGCTTTCCAGAACTCTATCGCTGTCCTTAGTTCTGCGATGAATAAATCGCTACCCAAATCTGACAAGTGCAACCTGTCTGACCTGTATAGGAAAACAACTTGCTCTTCAATGGCACTATGTTTTATCACATCCCCCCATACTCTTAAACTATTCTCCCACTCTTTTATTCATATATCTCCCTAGCTCATTCTATAGCCTTGTGCCATCTGGCCTACTGCCACCATTTCAGACCAAATCAACTTTGCATTCGGCCACCAGTCCTTAATTATTGTTGTGTCCTCTTTGATCTGGAAGAAAATATCCAGCCATAGCCTGGTTCCAAGGTCATTGCCTCCCAGGTGTATTATTATGAGGTGTGGCTCTGGGTTTATTGTCTGTGTTTTCTCAAGCAGTGGGAGCAACTGTGGCCATTGCATCCCTCCCAGGCCTTTCCAAAGAATTCAGAAACTATGATGGTCATGGTAAGAATGCTTTCCCCCACTTTTATTAATGCTCTGCGTTTGGCCCAATAAATATATGAATGCCTACAGATCCATGCATCCAGTCTTTCTTTTGTGCCTGAAATCAATAAAAAGACAATACAGGTGAGTTACTATTTGATATAGCCTCCTCCTTCCCACCCTCCAAAATGTCTTCCACAGCACTGGCCCTTTTTGTGCTGCCCTGAAAAACAAAATAAACAGCATGGTAGGTATTCAATTTTCTGATATATGTTTTATAACAGTTTGAGGTCCATCTCCCCACCTTTTTCACTTCTACCTCTGACCCCCCCCCCCGCTGCTGCCTCAGATGCTGTACCTGTCTTAAAGGAGTGTGATGAATACCCACATGGCTCTTCCCCCACAGCATATATTCCTTTCTTTAATACCCGCTGCCAACTGCCCCCATGTCTCCCAGGTCCCATCCCCATACAGAAACAGCAGACCACTGCCTATCAGCCTAATTGTAGCATTCACAAACAAGGCCTGTATTGGATAGATTAACACCTTAGTATGCAGTTGTAATGTGATAGTCACTCCCCACCCTACCTGATCCATTTTTGATTTTTGGAGATGCAGGATAACTATATTGCCCAGCCAATGTGTCGCTTCCCACTGTAATCCCGCTTTTTCTTCCCCCTTTTCCTTGTCTCAATATCTCCCCACCTGAAAAGCCCCATGGAACATAGTAGTAAATATAGCACTGAATAGTGTTGCTTCACTTGCTGAATAACATATCTGTGATAATAAACCCATTAGTTTCTCCAATAAGGCTTCTGATAGCAGCTGCCTCTTGTCTGGCTCTCTTCCTTTCACCCTCTGCCACCCATGCATCATTCTTTTAACTATTTGTCCCTTTCCAGGGTCCCCACATCCTCTTAGGTTCCTCATCCATCCACAGCTGCCAAATGCACCACCATGGTGGAATGTGCTATCCCCGTCAACCATCCATTAACTACAAATCTCACTACCTGCTCCTCTGTGACTCTCCCACTTACCTCCATGTTCTGGTTCATGTAAAAAGTCTGAAACACTCTCCATGACCCCATATATGCTCTTGTGGTCCTGCCTGACCAGGAGTTCCAAAACAGAAACTTGGCTTCTTCCACCAAATCTCCCACATGTCAGTTGGAATCCTTGTTCTGTTTCTGTCTGCTCCTTGTGCAATGGCCCGAAACCTGTCCATCTGCAGATGGGAGAGGCTGTCAGCCACCGTGTTCGATACCCTGTCTATATGCCTTGCCCAAAAGCACATGTTCAAGTATAAACCTTGTAACAGCCGTTGTCTCAATACCCACGTGACTGTGTCTGACATTACCCCCCTTTTGTTCAATACATCCACTACTGCTCTGTTGTCACACCAGAAAGCAGAAAGTAATCTTCTGGTTGCGGAGCATGTCCCCCAAAACCACCATTGCTACCCATATAGGAAAAGTCTCCAATAATGTTATATCCCATGTCAGACCCCTCCTCACCCATTTTTCTGGCCAGGGTTCTGTCACCCATTGTCCTCTGAGGTAGGTCCCCACTCTCAGTCCCTTGGAGGAGTCTATATATATAGCTCTATGTCTGTATTAAACAACCACTCATCCTGCCAAAAAGTCACCCCATTATAACCTTGCAGAAAATGGTCCCAAATCTCCAGATCCTCCTTTACTGCTTTTGTGATGTCAGCCCAGTGGTGGGGGCTTACTAGCCCCTCTCTTTGCCTTAGCCAGGCGATGTATAAATTCACACCTAGGTGCAATGGCTCTACAAGTGAAGTTCAAGTGGCTCAGCAACTGTTGCACTATTTGCAATGTCACTCCTCTTTTGCCCTTCACCCACTTCAGAAGCCCTCTTAACTTCTTAACCTTCTGTAATGGCAAACTAAATAAACCCTCCCTTGCATCAATTTCTATGCCCAGAAACTCCAGACATTGGCTAGGGCCTTCCATTTTATCCTTTACCAGTGGAATTCCTCACTGCCCACGCATATCTTCAAAGTCCCTGAGCATACTGCTCACCCCTTTTGCCCCTTCCCCTACTAACAAGAAATTGTCTAAATAATGTATGACTATGCTGTACCCATACCTTATCCTGAACACCCATTGTAACCACTTGCTGAATGTCTCAAAGGTGGCACAAGCCACTGAGCACCCCATTGGCATGGCTTTATTGAAATAAAATAACCCATTTACTCAAAAACCTAGTGATTCCCAATCATCTTGCCGTACCGGCAGAAGTCTGAATGCTGCTGCTATATCTGTTTTTGCCAGCCATGCTCCTTTTATTGCTCTAATCATCTTTACTGCTTGCTCTAATGTTGTGTATGTGACCCTACTATTCTCTTCACTAATGTGATCATTCACTGATTCCCCTTCTGGGTAATACAAGTGATAAATGACTCATTACTCCCCTGGTTGCTTTTTAGGCACTAAACCTAAAGGGGATATTCTGAGGTCTCCCAATGGTGGGACTTTAAATGGTCCCTCCACTCAACCTGCCACCCTTTTCTTTCCAATTTTTTCTGCCAATATCTCCACTTTTCTTTTCACGAAGCCAACATTTTTTGCATTTTTTCTTTCCCTCATTCCTGTAAAAGTAAGCTAAAGCCTTCGCTAAAACCCTCCCTCAGAGTTTCCACCATCCTGTGGTCCAGGCAGCTCTTTATCCATTCCCTTAATACGTCTATTTTACTTGGCGTTCTTGCCATTGCAAATACCCCTGGCTCCACCCTCCCATCCCTTCCTTATCATCCTCCTTGTATGTACCCCTGCTCCTGAATAACCCCTCCCTCTACCTTCATTATCTCAGCTGGTCAGTCCCCAATGACCTGCATGCCCTACCAAAGGACTGTCCCTGATAGCTACTCCCACTCTGATTCTTCAAATACATTCTACATTTTGATTATGTGTGTTAGCTCCTACATCTGCAGCAGGAATGCTTGAACCAGCAATTTGGCCATGAACAGTGCCCTGTTATAGCCCCAGTAACATTTTTTGTTCACACCTTTGTAACCTCTCACCTTGATTACTGTAACGCCCTGTACTTAGGCTTACCAGGAGCTGATATCCACCGCTTGCAGATGATGCATAGTGTGGCAGCTAGGCTGTTGACTGGCTACCTCATAGCTGTCATGTTATGCCAGTGCTGTGTGATCTGCACTGGCTGCCTGTTCAGTGGCGGATCATCTTTAAGGTCAGGTTACTGACCTATAAGGCCCTATATGGACAGGGACCGAGTTATCTGCAAGATCTTCTTCATCCCTACTACCCCTTCCAGCTGCTTCATTCCACCGACAAGGGATTGCTAGAGATTCCCAGGGTTCATTTAAAGTCATCTGGGGCCCATGTGTTTGATTATGTGGCCCTATCCCCGTGGAATTCTCTACCTCGTCGGATTAGGCAGTGCCTATTGGTGGAGAGCTTTAAATCGGCATTAAAAACATATTTATTTTCTTTGGCATTTTCTGATTTTGTCTGATATGCTGCAGATGTTTATATGTGTAGTTGTTTTATATTTATTTTTATGGTCATGTACTAGCGCTATGGTTTTGGAATAGCGATATTTTATACATAAAAAAAATGATGATGAATGATGATTTTTGGCATCTTCCTGTGCCCTTTGTCCATTCACTTTCTAACCTCTGGCACTGTCATGATCTCAAACCACAAATCAGCTTGTCTAGTGTTCCTCCTCATGTCCCCATGTGAGGCCATCCTCTGTCTAAACAGCTCGTCGTATTGTATCCAGTTGCTACCTCCTCTCATCTTATATGCATTTTGGATGATCAGTGAGTAAGCCAGCAGTGGCATTTCCAATTCTGGCTTCTTCTTCTGAAGTATGGCACTAAAATAGATGAAACCTACCAACCAGGTGTCCCATGTTCTTCCCTTTGTACCCCAAGTATCTTCCCCTTTTCCTAATAACACCACTGCTGCCACCATGTCTTTCTTTTCAAAACTTTTTTCCTCACATTTCTCTACTGTTTTCTTCTCCGCTAAGGCAAATATGTCTACATATTCTCCTTTCCAGATTTTTTTCTTTCATTGCTAAAGGAACATGATCCCCAACCCACACCCCTAGTGTTCCTATCTCCCACCCTGTATTCCCTGTCATCTCTGCCACTGCCATGGTGGCCAGTTGTGCCTCCCCTTTTCCCTTTTTTATCTCACTTAATACCCTTTCAGTCTTATCAATCCCATCACTCCCCCTCATGGTGCCCAACATTTGCTCCACATACTCTTTTATGCTGCTTTCTAATGACATGTCTACTGTACCTGTCTTATTCGGTGTGGGGCAGGTAATGGAGCAGGTGCCCCTACATCTGGGAGAGGCACTGGGTGAGGCAAAGGCACTGGTTGGGGTTGCAGAACTGGTAATGGTTGTGGTACTGGGCTGGGCAGTGGCCCAGGGGTTGGCTGTGGCTGTGGCTGAGGTATCAGCTATGGTGGTGGAAATGGACCTGGTAAGGGTGGTGGCATGGGCCCCAGTTGTGGTCCATGTACTGATACTGGAAAAGGTAGTAATAGTAGAATCAGCTGAGGTGCTGGTACCGGAAGAGGCTGAGGCACCTGCATTGGTATCGGTACTGGTACTGTCCAGGTAGTGGCACTGGGTCTGGCTGCAGCAAAGGAGAAGGATCAGGTTGTGGGACCAGGACAGGCAGGAGCAGTGGGCATGGCCAAAGTTGCAGGATCAGGACAGGCACTGGCTATGGTAATGCTGTCAGAGCCAGTTACGAGGGACAAGGAGCCTTAGGGGCCAGTGCCTTCAGGGCCTCTTCTCTTGGCTGCTTCTTGCTCCCACACCTTGCACCCTTCCCATCCTTCCTTTTCTTCCCACTCCCCTCTGGCCCCCTTCTATCTGGATTCCCCTTCCTCCACTGTGCCTACCAGGTCCATGATCATCTTCATTGCATCCTACTTAAAACTTTTCCATCCTCTGGTTGTCATGCTCATGTTTATAAATGCTCTATAAAACAATATGGCACTGTGAACATCAAACAATAACAAAAAAACTGTCTTTTTTTTTGAAACCTGTATCTGTACCTATCTAAACTATGACCTCTGTTTTCTGATTGTAGTATATACCTTTTCTTGACCAAATAACAGAAATGCATCTTAAATGATTGTATCATATTCTGTTTCATGACCAAATGACAAAATGCCCTTAAATTCTGTGCTCTTGTGCTTAGTATCCATTGTTGTTTTTTTTAATCCATTGTTATTATTTGCCACTGTGTATCCCCTTATGTACCTTTCTTCTTGATGAATACCTCTGTATTCACTCTATTTTCAGGGGATTTTCCTTTTTTACATATATTTATAAAACCAAAAGCAAATGTATATCGCTCTCCATTTTTTTTTATAGTTTCCCTTCCCAGTCTCTTAGGCCAAAAGAAACTCTCCATCCAGGCCTTCGAGATGCTCTCCCCCACCTAAGTTCCCTCCTGCACTGTGGGCCCCTTAATCTTGGCCCCCTACTTTTGGATCTCCTAGCAGATGTCCATCCCAAATGGCAAAATGGCAGCCCAAACTCATGGCTGGCCACACACACTTTTGCCCCTTTTTCACATGGCCATCTGTTTTCCTATTGCTGGACTGTCATGCAGCCACATGATTCCTAAATGGTGGCCCTACATGTGTCCAACTGCACACAAAATGGTGGGCTGCCATGTGGTCGGCCGCATTCATTATGGTGGACTACCACACAGTCGGCCATGTTCAAACCTGCGGACCTCCATGTGGCCAGCCACACTATCCTTGTAAACAGCAAAAACCAATCTACGTTCCTCCCCATCGCTCCTTCAGAGCTTTTCCCCATGCCTTGTCCCTGAAACCTACAGGCACTAAATGTGATCCTCATAAATTCTGATGGGTCCTGTCAAATGCTCCATGTGCCTGTGTGCTAAAGAGGACAATTATAAAGCCCAGCAAAAATTAAAACAAAACCCTGTTATCTTCTCTATTTTCTTGTAATACAGTCTGCCCTACCCAAATCAAGTCAAAATCATTTATTGTTTGATTATTATAGTCATCAACAAGACAGTACATTGTGTATAAATACCCCACAAATATAACAAATTATGTAAAACATTACACTTTAAAATGTTATGATATCAAAAAAATAAATAATAGCATCAGATATATCCTTGTTTCTCATGCTAGTTTTGTAGAACTGTATTTCCTAAGACATTTAATCCATTATACAATTTATTCTACTGCACATTTATCAATTTTAATTTTCTTTTTATTCACAATCATGAAGTATTTGGCCAGTCTTTCTATAGTCCGGGTATCCGCAGTATGTATTAAGATGGTAGTCAATAATTCTAAACTAATATTAAAGTGATCATTAAGACAAGGTTTCAGCCAATAAGCCCTTTCCATTTTCTACCAAGTACACTTCCACAGGACATGGTTTAAATCTTTTATGCCCCCTTCTGCACATGAGAAATTTTTGAGCCCTTATATGTCTTATGTTGTCTATATTTTAGAAAATTACTGGAGAATTTTTCAAATGTATAAATATTAAACATTTTCTTTACTTTAGGATCCATGATGATATCTAAATGTGGCTTAAGACCAAAGTGTATATTATTTGCTGCCAGCCATTTTGAGTATGCAGAACAGTCAATACTTTGTAAATACATTTGAATCCAGAAATGAGCTATCTTTCTGGTGATATATGTATTATATTTGTGACTAATCATTATGCCTTTTTGTAAATATTTAATTAGAGTGTCTAACTGATGTTTTTCCAAGATTAAAAGTATATTATTGTACCATGGATCTCTCCCAATACCCCTAAAATGCCATTCTTGTTTTTCCTTTAGACATATATGTGACATTCTATTTAAATCTTGTTTTAAAATACGCAGCCAGAATAATACTTTCCTAGTCTCCATTTTGGCAGTTGCATCTACTAGTCCTAATTCTGCTCTTAAATAAGGAGCTGGACATCCTGGGCCTATGCCCAGGATGTTTCTTAGCATTTTGTTTAATGTTATGGAAAGTAGTAGACCAGGGAGGGGCTGTGGACATGGCCTACCTGGAATTTAGCAAGGCATTTGCCACAGTCCCGCACAAAAGATTAATAAACAAATTAGGCAGCCTGGGAGTGGGTCCCATGGTAGTAGCCTGGGTGAAACACTGGCTGAACAACAGGACACAGCAGGTAATAGTAAATGAAGTCCACAGTGAAGAAAGGAGGGTTACTAGTGGGGTACTGCAGGGTTCAGTACTGGGGCCAGTCCTTTTTAATGTCTTTATAAGTGACATTACAGAGGGACTGGAGGGAAAGGTATGCCTCTTTGCAGATGACACACACATCTGCAACAAAGTTGAACAGGACAGATAGAACTCCAGGAGGAAGGAGCTCCTGGTATAACTAAAACTTCTCTACTGGGACTAAGAAGTAGATCTCTTGTACTGGGACCTTCAAATAAGGGTAAAAAACAACAAAAAAAAGGAGTTGGTGTGTTTGTCAGAGGTAGTTGAAGTAAATTGTTATCTGTTATCTGTGTTATCTGTGTACTTATCTAGGTGCTTGTCACAGGTATCAGAAGGGAATTGTTATCTGTGAAATTAACTAAGTGTAGAAATATTTGCAAGTATAGGGAGAGTGGCTTAGTTAGAATGAGCCAGGTTAAGACCAGATATAAATACTGCCCTAGATAGCTTTTGCCAGAGGACAGACAGAACTCCAGGAGGAAGGAGCTCCTGGTATAACTAAAACTTCTCTACTGGGACTAAGAACTAGATCTCTTGTACTGGGACCTTCAATTAAGGGTAAAAAAAAAAAGGAGTTGGTGTGTTTGTCAGAGGTAATTGAAGTAAATTGTTATCTAAATGACAAAGAACCTCTGTGCACAAACACTGAGGCAAGGGTTACCCCAAAGGGCATTTGGCTGGGAAGCCAAGTTTCAAGAAAATACAAAATCACACATGCATTGTGTGGGCATGTGTGATTTTTTAAATTGCTATCTGTTATCTGTGTTATCTGTGTACTTATCTAGGTGCTTGTCACAGGTGTCAGAAGGGAATTGTTATCTGTGAAATTAACTAAGTGTAGAAAGATTTGCAAAGTAGGGGGAGTGGCCTAGCTAGAAGAAGCCAGGTTAAGACCAGATATAAATACTGCCCTAGATAGATTCTGCCAGAGGACAGACAGAACTCCAGGAGGAAGGAGCTCCTGGTATAAATAAAACTTCTCTACTGGAACTATATTGCCCTCCTTCCCTCCCCTCCACCCCCCTACCCTAAACCAGTTCTACTTTTATAGGCACCGGATTTAACTGACAACATGAACTTCCTGTTTGGGAGCAGGAAGTGAGTAATCACAGATCCACCAAAGACTCACCATCCTAGAAGGGCAAGAGTAGCTCTCCATCCCCCCCAGCTGCTGGAGGTCTGACTCTGAGCAAGTAAGGAGACTACTGAGAAATATAAGTACTTCTTGTCTCAGAACAGGAAGATCAGGAGATAAAAGGATGCAGAGGCAGTAAGTTAGTAGGGAGAGAAGAAAAAAAAAATAAACAAACAGAGGAAAGAGTAAGTATTCCAAATAACAGTTAGGGGGCCAGAAAAAAACATGATGGGAGTGGTGCAGTGCAGTGGCTGTGGAGCAGCAGTCTTCTGGGAGATGTTTGGAGGATGCAGTGTTGTCCCATCTGCAGACACCTCTCTGGGCTGAGGGAGGAGGTTGCTCATCTCCAGGCTGAGTTGGCCAGGATTTGTGGGACCTCCTCTCCCACCCAGGGACCACTAGGGTCACTGCTGTTGCCTCAGAGGTTGCCAAGAAAGAGGAGTGGTTGGACCACAGTGGGCTCAGGGAGGGTAAGGGTGGTAGAACAGAGGCTCATCCTTCCAGTTGTACCTTTCCACAATTTCTATGCCATTCTGGAAAAGTGTGGTTCCTCTATGGAGGCACCCACAGTGGAGACCAAGGAGGATGCTGGGAACCTCCACAAAGGAGACCCAAAGGAGGGTGGCATGGGACCCCACAGGGGAAGGAAACAACTTCTGGTGGGGGACTCCATTGTTAGGAAGGTAGAACTGGGGGAGGAAGGGGAGAGGGAGGTAAGGTGCCTGCCTGGCGCCATGGCTTGGAGAGACAGGGAGTGAATCATCAGGATCACAGGAACAGCTGCACAGGGAAGGGAGCTGGATGTCATTGTCCACCTAGGGACAAATGACCTGGCTAAGAAAGGGATCAGAGCAGTGCAAGAAGCATTTGTGGAGATGGGGAGGGGCCTTAGACAAATAGCACACACAGTAACCTTCTTGGAGGTGCCGCCTGTCTATTGAATGGGTGAGGCTAGGGTGCTCCACACCATTGGATTCAATCAGTGGTTGAAAAACTGGTGCAGATCTCAGGGATTTGGCTTCATTGGAGACTGGGGGTCCACCTGGAGGGATGCAGGCCTATACTGGCGTGAAGGTCTGCATCTGTCCTGGAGGGGAACCAGGGACCTAGGTGATAGGTTTAAATACTTCATTGACAAGTATTAAAACTAGCCAAGGGGGGAGGCACTGGAAAGGAGCAGGGAAATCCTAGCTCCCTCAAAAAAACATCAGAGTACTAAGTGAGGTAGACAACATAGAGATGTCAATAGGGAGAAGTGCAGGGGTAAATGGAGAAAGTGACAAATGCAATAAGGACAGGGATGGAGCAAAAAGGGGTAAAGCCATCAAGAAATGGAGGGTACTAAGTACCAATGCCCGTAGTCTGGGCAACAAGCTCCCTGAACTGGTGGCCTTGGTGGAAAAGGGATGCCTGGACATTGTAGCAGTCACAGAAACATGGTACACAGAGAACCATGACCAGGATGTTAACATACCAGGGTACACAACCTACAGGAGAGACATGGAGGGCAGAAGAGGGGGGGGTAGCTCTCTATGTAAGGGAAGGGATAAAAGCAACTGAACAAAAGAGTAAACAGGGAGGAGAGGAGGCACTGTGGGTCACCTTAGAAACTGGAAATGGCACCACAATCTGCACATGGGTTGTATATAGACCCCCATGTCAGGGGAAGGGAATGGACAAGGATATGATAGAAGGCATACTTAGGATGGCAGAGAAGGGGAGATACTGTTGATGGGGGACCTTAACATGCCAGATGTTAACTGGAGCACCTTTACTGCAGCCACATCCAAAAGCAGGGCCATTCTTGATGTCCTTCAGGTTGCATGCCTCAAACAGCTAGTTTTGGAACCCACTCATGAGGGAGCAATCTTAGACCTCATACTCTCAAATGGGGACAGTGAGTGACCGTGTTAAAGCAGGGATACTGAATGAATACTTCTGTTCAGTTTTTACAAAAGAGGAAGTGGGGGAGGTGCCTAGTCCAATTAACAGAAGTACTCTGGAGAGGGAGGTTGATCCCATTCCTTTCACAGAAGAAAGGGTTCTGAAAGAACTCCTAAAATTGAAGGTGGACAAAGCAATAGGGCCAGATGGAATTCAACACAGAATTCTAAAAGAATTAAGCAGAGAACTAGTGACATCACTGACTACACTTTTTAACAAATCATGGGAGGATGGTGTGGCACCTGAGGATTGGAAGAAGGTGGATGTGATTCCCCTTCACAAAAGTGGGACCAAGACAGAGGCAGGAAACTACAGACCTGTCAGTTTGATCTCTGTGGTAGAGAAAGTGATGGAATCACTTCTGACGGAAATAATTGTTGAGTACCTAGAGGCCAGTGGGGCACAGGACCCAAGGCAGCATGGGTTCACAGTGGGAAGGTCATGTCAGATGAATCTAATTGATTTCTTTGACTGGGTGACCAAAGTAGTAGACCAGGGAGGGGCTGTGGACATGACCTACCTAGACTTTAGCAAGGCATTTGACACAGTCCCACACAAAAGATTAGTAGTCAAATTAACCAGCCTGGGAGTGGGTCCCAAGGTGGTAGTCTGGGTAAAACATTGGCTGAACAACAGGACACAGAAGATAATTATAAATGGAGTCCACTCTGAAGAAAGAGGGGTTACTAGTGGGGTACCGCAGGGTTCAATACTGGGTCCAGTCATTTTTAATGTCTTTATAAGTGACATTGCAGAGGGACTGGAAGGAAGAGTATGCCTCTTTGCAGATGACACAAAGATCTGCAACAGGGTTGATACACAAAGAGGCATGGAAAGGATGAGAAGGACTTGGCAAGGTTGGAGGTATGGTCAGAAGTATGGCAGCTTGATTCAATGCAAAGAAGTGCAAAGTAATGCACCTTGGAAACAAAACCCAGGGAAAGATTACACAATGGAGGGGAGGTAGTAACAACAACAAAAATGGAAAGAGACCTAGGGGTAATCATATCAGATGACCTTAAGGTTGGCAAGCAATGCGAGAAGGTGGTAGGGAGGGCTGGGGGATACTGGTATGTATAGGGAGAGGTATCACAGCAGAAAACAGGAAGTTGTTATCCCCTGTACCGACAGTTGGTGAGACCCCATCTGAGTACTGCGCCCAGTTCTGGAGACCCCATTTCCCAAGGACATAGACAGGATGGAGGCAGTCCAGAGGAGGGCAACTACAATGGTGCAGGGTCTGCAAGAGAAGCCATACGAGGAAAGACTAAAGGAGCTTAATATGTATACCCTTGAGGAAAGGGGGACATGATAGAAATGTTTAAGTACCTCAGTGGAATCAACAAAGTCCAAAAGGGTAGCATCTTTCAGAAAAAGAGATGTGAAAGAACAAGGGGACACAATTTAAAGATAGAGGGGGGACGGCTTGGGGCAATGTGAGGAAGTATTTTTTCACAGAGAGGGTGGTGGACGCATGGAACAGCCTTCCTGAGGAGGTTGTGTGGTCTAAAAGTGTGGGAGAATTCAAGAATGCATGGGACAGACATAAGGCAATTTTTTTCAGGGGTAGGAAGAAATAGGCCTTTGGTTAAATAGGATCTGCAGCTTATCCTCTAGGTAGGAAAATGGGCAGACTAGGTGGGCCAAGTGGTCCTTATCTGCTGTCAAAGTCTATTTTTCTATGTTTCTATGATATGCAAGGTGAGGTGGAAAGGATGAAAAGGTACTTGGCAAGGTTGGAGGAATGGTCAAATGTATGGCAGCTTAGATTCAATGCAAAGAAGTGCAAAGTAATGCACCTGGGAAACAAAAACCCAGGGCAAGAGTACACAATGGGGGGTGAGAAACTGACAACAACAAAAATGGAAAGGGACCTGGGGATAGTCATATCTGATGATCTAAAGATGGGCCATCAATGTGAGAAGGCAGTAAGGAGAGCTGGGGTGATACTGGGATGCATAGGGAGAGGCAGCACCAGTTGAAAACAGGAAGTTGTTGGCCCTCTGTAGAGACAGTTGGTAAGACCACTTCTGGAGTACTGTGTACAGTTCTGGAGACCCCATCTCCACAAAGACATAGACAGGGTGGAGGCTGTCTGGAGGAGGGCAACCAAGATGATGCAGGGTCTGCACCAGAAGACATATGAAGAAAGACTAAGAGAGCTTAAGATGTATAGCCTCGAGGAAAGGAGGGAGAGGGGGGACACGATAGCAACTTTCAAATACCTCAAGGGAATCAACAAAGTCCAAGAGGGTAGCATCTTTCAAAAAAAGAGATGTGCAGGAACAAGGGGGCATAATTTGAAGATAGAGGGGGGACGGCTCAGAGGTAACATGCGGAAGTATTTCTTCACAGAGAGGGTTGTAGATGCGTGGAACAGCCTTCCTGAGGAGGTCATAGAGTCAAAAACTGTGGGGGAATTCAAGAATGCATGGGACAGACATAAGGCAATTCTAGTGGGGGGTAGAAGGAAGTAGGCTGTTGGTTAACTAGGATCTGCAGCTTATCCATTAGGTAGAGAAATGGGCAGACTAGGTGGGCCAAGCAGTGCTTATCTGCCATCAAAATCTATGTTGCTATGCTTAATCTTTCACTGTTGGTAATCTCCCAAATGTCAGCCCCATAAAGGAGCTGAGTATTTCACATTAACTGCTTGTACCAAGGGTCTTATACTGGAACCTCCATACTTATGATTTAACTTATTTAATCCAATTACCATTTTTTTTATGTAATCATAATTTTGGATTAATGGTCATTCCATTTAGCATTTGCACTTATTTCAATACCCAAGTAAGTATATGATTTAACTACCTCTATTCTTTCTCTACCCATTGTCCAAGTTCTCCTCTTTTGATTATTTAAATTATTTTGACCAAGAATCATTATTTTGGTTTTTGTTAGATTGATCTTTAATTTTAAAGACTGGGACTTAGCATATTGATAGTCTATCTGTTTCTGCAATCCACTTTGGGATAATGACAGGAGGACCAGATTGTCTGTGTATGCCAGTATGGCACACCTATTTTGTTTTATATTCAGTGAATCAGAATCCATTGAATTAATAACTCATATTAATTCATCAACATAAAGGGCAAATAGAACAGGTGCCAATATGCACCCTTGTCTCACACCCTTATTTATCTTAATAGGTTTTGAAAGCTTACCTGACAGGCCTAATCTAATTTTAGCCCAGTTATTAGAATAGAGGCAGGAGAGAATACGAATTAAGGATATATCAATTCCTTATTTTGATAATTCAAGCCATAATTGGTTATGATCAATAGAGTCAAAGGCCGTGGAGTAATCTACAAAAAGTGCATACAATTTTTGCTTACGTATTTTTACATATTTTTCAATTAAATGATGCAAAATAAACACGTTATCCAGAGCTGAAAATGTTGCTCTAAATCCAGCCTGTGTAGGAACCAACCCTCCTTTTTGATTCATTTGTGATTCTAGTTTTTCTAACAGAATCTTTGTAAAGATTTTTAAGTTAGCATCTAACAGGCTAATGGATCTATACATGGCTGGGTTAGCATGATCACTTGTTTTATATAGCGGAATTATAATGGCCCCCCTCCATGAGTCTGGATAATTGTTTTCTTCTATGCACTTATTGTAGAACACTGTTAGAAATTTGCACCATTTTCTAGAATTACTCTGAAAAACTTCTGCCGGTACACCATCTGGGCCTGAAGCCTTACAAAGCTTTAATACATTTATAGCTCTATATACTTCCTCTGTATTAATGGTTATTCCAGCTCCTCCATCTTGTTCTCCAAAATTAGGATTAACAATTCCTCCTTGGTCAAAAAATATTTTCTCAAAATAGTCTATCCACACTGCTTCAGTAATATATACCTCCACCAAATCACTATAGTTGCAAGTTCCCTTTGCAACTAGCTGCCAAAATTCCATATTATCTTTTTTGTTACCACATTTAACATTTTCTCCCAATGCTTTTTGAAGTATATTCTCTTTTTTTTTTAATTAAAACTTTGTATGCTTTCCTTTTGGCTCCTATTTCTCTTAATACATTTTTAACATTCTCTAGACCTTTACAAAGTTTAAATAATTTTCTTATACCTTTTTTAAGGATCTACATTCTTCATTAAACCAAGTGTCTCTGTTTTGGTATTTTTGGGTCTGAATAATAATAATTTCAAGCTTTTCCTTAATTTCCTCTAACAGTTGGGTAATATTTCTACTTAAGTTACAGAGTGTATAATCCTGAAGTTGCTTGTAATCCTTTGCTAATATTTCTGTAATATCTGTTTCAATTTTCCGATTTCATTTCAATCTCTTCTTAGCAATAATTTCTATGCTCCCATTAGTCTTCTGGTAGTTTCTCAATACATTACCAACTCCTCTTAATATGATAGGGAAATGATCACTCTCCACCCTTCCATGTACTTCCAATCTCTTCCAAACACAGATTGGCCCTGACCAAAAGATCAAGTCAATCAGTGAGGATTCTTTAGTTGAAATACAAGTGTAAGCCCCACATTCGCCACCTATCAATCTTCCATTTAAAGGGAACAAATTAAACTCCCTTAATACTTTAATCAATTCCTAGCCTGAATCATTAGTTTTGACATCATTTGTTTGTCTTGGTACTACTATTTCCCTATTTCCTACTGCCAAGAAAAAGGAATTATCAATAAACCCATTGTAGGTTCCAATTCTCGCATTAAAATCCCCCAACATTAAAATTTCCTGCTCAGGGTATTTTAAAATGAATTGCTCAACAGAATTTTTTAATTCCAACCACATATCTGAGTTAAAGTACTTAGAATTTTTTTTGGGGGGGAATGTATCCATTTATTAGCAGGATATGGCTGTCTAATATTGAAATTAGTACCACCACACAGAAAAGTAAAATATGAATACAATCAGTTTTGCAAAATATATCTATTTTTACAAAGGTAATGATCCCACCAAAGCATCTTCCTGGATTGTGAGATTTGATACCTGGAGTAATGAAAGCTTCAAAGCCATTTAATTTTACATTTTCTATGTTTTTGTGCCATGTTTCTTGAAAACACAAGACGTCAAAGTACATAATAAACTTCAACTACTCATCATCCTGTAATTTAATCATCAGTCCTGCAATATTCCAACTCAGAAGTAGGAGTTCATTCATGTCTACCCCCAGGATTGAATCCAGCTCTTCACCTTCTATCTGTATATTCTGGAAAGGAGTTAGGGACGATAAGGGACTGTATGCCAAGGACAGGCTTCATCTTTCCCCATTAGGGAAGGAAGTCCTTAAACAGGGGATGGCTGACTACATTCAAGAAAGGTGGGGTTTAAACTTGTGAGGGGGGAAGGGATAAGGAAGGGGCTGACCAGAAGCCCTCTCCTCCAGATGAGGGGAGTAGCCTTCAAACCCAAGAGGGAAGGGGGAAACAGACTGGGGGTGGAGGTTACAGGATGAGCAGAGGGAGGATGGAAGTATAAGGAAATTGGGTGTGGTTTGACAAAGGGGATCAGGGATAAGGGGGGGTTGGTGTTAGTAAATGCCAGGAGCTTGGGAAACAAGTTGCCAGAGTTCCAGGCCATGCTGTTTGGGGGGGTGGATGTGGCGGCGGTCATGGAGACGTGGGCCAACAAAAACCATGACTGGGACCTAAATGTGCGGGGGTACACTATGCTTAGGAAGGATAGAAAGGAGGGAAGAGGGGGTGGAGTGGCTATGTTCATTAGAGATGACATAGAAATTGTTAGGGTAGAAGAGGCAGAGGGAAACGTGGAGGCCTTATGGGTCACCTTACCATCCCCAGCAGGAGATAAGGTCAAGATGGGTGTAGTATATAGGCCCCCCGGAATGAGTGATGTTCTAGATGATGGTTTGCTGGACAACATCATTGCACAGTGTGGACCAAAAGGGGAAGGAGTGGTGTTGATGGGGGACCTTAATATGCCAGGTACAAACTGGTGAACCATGTCCTCTAAGGTGGCCAAGAAGCAGAGGCTGAGGATGGTTTCCAGGATGTGTTCTTAACACAGCATGTGATGGAGCCCACAAGGGAGGGGCATGTCCTGTACGTGGTTCTGGCAGATGGGGATCTGGTAAGGGACTTGGTTGTAGAGGACCGCCTGACTGGGAGCGACCACAATACTGTCAGGCTTCAAATAAGCATGAGGGAGGGGGGAGATCTAGGACACTGGCAGTGGACTTCAGGGGGTCAGACTTTGTGGGCATGGGAAATATTCACAAGGATCACTTGAAGGGGATTACATCAATGACAAGTGTGGAAAGGAGATGGGAGGTCATAAAACAGGGACTTCATGAGGCAGTCAGGATCTGTGCTAAGTTGAAACGTAAGGGAGCAAGGTCACATAAACCATGCTGGTGGTCCAGTGAGGTACAGGTAGCGGGCAGAGAAAAGAAGGCAGCCTACAAAAAATATAAAACAACCAGAGGGGATAGGGATAAGGAAATGTACCATCTTGCACCTAGAAAAGTCATCCAGATGGTGAGGGGAGCAAAGTCCAGTAAAGAGCAGTGGCTGGCACAGGAGATACATGGAGGGGGAAAGGGGTTCTTCCGGTACATTGGGGAGCAGAGAAAAACTAAGGGCCATCTCAGCAGATTGAGATCAGAAGGAGGGTGGGTGGAAGAGGCGAGGGACCAGGCAGAGGTATTTAACGAGTACTTTGCCTCTGTGTTCACTAGGGAGGGGGATGGGATATCTACAGAGCAAGACATGATGGGGATAGAAGCAGCAGTGAGTGGGATCAGGAGAGCAACAGAAATGGAGCAAGAAGGAGGGAGAGGTACCCCAGGGGTGTCACATCTGAATAAGGATAAAAAGGCCGGTAAGATGGAGGGGACAGATGATGCTAACTCCACCAAAAGGGTGTGGTTAACCCTCAAGGCCCTAAAGAAAGACAACTCTCCTGGGCCGGATGGCATTCATACGAGAGTACTATAGGAATTGGCGGACATACTGGCTGCACCCCTGGTGGAGCTCTCCAACAGGTCACTTGAGACAGGGAGGGTACCTAGGGATTGGCAAGAGGAACATGTGGTGCCAATCCATAAAGGGGGGTTGAGGGAAGTACCAGATAACTATAGACCCATCAGTTTGACCTCAGTGGTGGGAAAATTAATGGAGAGTATGATAAAGGAACAATTAGGGGTGTACTTGGAGGAGGTGGGAGGTCTGGATAGTCGGCAACATGGGTTTGTGCCAGGTAGGTCATGCCAAACCAATCTTGTGGAGTTCTGCGAATGGGTAACATCAGAACTGGACAGGGAAAAGCCTGTGGATATATTATTCTTGGACTTCAGCAAGGCGTTTGACTCTGTCCCCCGCAATGGTCTGGTGGAGAAACTGATGGGGTTAGGAGTAGGCCTTTTGATGGTCAGATGGATTGAAAACTGGCTAGCTGAATGCACCCAGAGAGTAATGGTCTGTGGGAAGCTCTCGAACCCTAGAGAGGTTGGTAATGGGGTACCGCAGGGCTCGGTCCTGGGTCCAATCCTGTTTAATGCATACATATCGGACATCAGGGAGGGTATAGGGTGTGAAATGAGTCTCTTCACTGATGACTCCAAGATGGGAGCAGTAGTTGAGGGAGAAGAGGGGAGTTTGGCCCTGCAAGGGGACCTGACACCCTGGAAAGCTGGGCTCACACATGGAAATTAAATTTCAATATCACCAAGTGCAAGGTGTTGCATCTTGGGTGGGAAACCCTAAACACAGGTACACCCTGGGAGGAGGCGCTGGAGGCCTCAATAGGGGAAAAGACCAGGGTCATGGTGGATGCATGTATGAATAACTCTGAGCAGTGCAGGAGAGTGGCTAGCAAGGCAAACAGGATGTTGGGATGCATCATAAGGGGGATCACCTCTAGGAGCAAGGAAGTGATTCTGCTGCTGTACAATGGACTGGTTAGACCACACCTTGAGTACTGTGTACAGTACTGGAGACCACACTTGAAGAGGGACATACAGCTCCTGGAGAGGGTACAGAGGAGGGCAACTAAGGTGATACGAGGGCTAGGGGATTTGACGTATGAAGACAGACTTGAGGAGGTCTGCCTGTTTTCATTGTAGGAGAGGAGAGACGGGGGGACATAATTGAGGTCTTCAAGTACCTCAAGGGAATAAATAGGGTAAACATGGAGTGGATCTTTAGACTAAAGCAGGGAGGTATCACCAGAGGGCATGGTTTGAAGTTGGAAGGTGGAAGGGTGAGGGGAAAAGAGGAGGAGGTTTTCACTGAGAGGGTGGTGGACCTTGGAATGCACAGCCTGGGAGCTGGTTCAGAGATCCACAGTGGAGGGCTTCAAGAGAGGGTGGGACAGACACAGAAAGTGGATGTATCAGATGATGGCCTGTCCCAGGGGGGTGTGGATGGATGATAGGGGTTTCTGGAACACAAGGGAGGGGAGGGCCTCGGCACCCAACTAGGGATCTGAGGTTCGAGCAGACTCGATAGACCGTAAGGCCTAATCTGCTGGCAAATAGTATGTTAGTATGTTAGTATATCTGCTAATTCTTGATTTTGTTCAAGTATATTTTACCATCAGTCCTGACAGTGATCCATTTGAGTTCCATCTTTTAAAATCTTGCTAGATTTCCCTTGATCTACTTCTGCTTGGGAGGAGCTGGAGCCAAGCACCTCAGAGTCAACCAAATGAAGTCCTAAAAGGTCTAAAATTCTTGCTTTCTGAAGAATCCTGTCTGCAATATTCCTATTTTTAACTATTATATTAATTTGACTAGCGGTCCCCATTCTTTGTACTTATTTTATCCCTTCCTTTCCTAACTCTGTGCTAAGACAGTTCCTAATCAAATTACAAAGTGTACCTGTTAGCGTGTAGTTTTCTTTCCTTATTTCCTCTAAACCAAACAGACTAAAGCTAACTGGTTGCTCCTGAGTTGAGTCTGCTGTTGTCAATTTATTAAATAAGTGTCTATTAAGGAACATAATTGCAGACTCATTATTTCAATTTTTGATTCCATTTATTCCATTCATCCGTATGTAATTTGCATACCTTGGCAAAAAAAAAAAAAAGAATATATCTACCATAGTTGCCACTACGAGGGGAACCATTTTAATTCTTCCTATCTCATTTGGATCTAAGTCCAGATCCAAATGAAACTGTATCTTTTCTAACATCAGACTTTCAACTCTTCCTTGCGAGATCTGATTATCTCAAGAGACAGGTCCTAATAATCTAATCAAAGGAAGAGTATCATTGTCTCTATTCTCCTTTTCTACATTTACAGGATCAGACTGATCAATTGTACTTTCATTGTTGCCTCTAGAAGGATATTTGGCAGTTACTTTGTTTTCTATTGGAGCTTTTTTTTTTACTATCTGGGCTCTCCATCCATCCCATGTCATTCCCCTTAATCATTCCTTATTGATGATTAAGTTGTACTATTTCTGTCTCTAATTGAATGAGACAAGATAGGATTGAAGGGAAAGTGTTTTTTTTTAAATCTTCTTTTGGAGTTTCTTTAATATATTCTTTCCCAGTATGTGTCTCAAAAGATGCTGTTTCTTGAGCTGTTTTTTAGTAGTTTCATTACCTTTATTATCTGACTGTTGTCCTATTAATAACATGTTCTCCTTGTTAATCCCTTTATTTGTCTTTGTCTTATCTTGCTGTCTTTTTTCCTCTTTCTTCCTTTCTTCTTATTCTGCCTAATCTGTCTATTCTGCCTGTTCTGTTTATTTTCCTTCAGCTTTTTCTCTTTTTTCTTTACTGTTTCTGCATGGTCATTCACATTTTCAGAGAAAAAAAATTGATCAGAAATCTGGTCTTATTAAATTTAATTATTTCTTTTCCTCCACTACTTGCAATTCTTCCTGCAGTTCTTGATGCATTAATTGACCTGAACCACTATCCTCTTTCTGGTTAGCTAAGCTGTTTATTACTTGATCAGTTTTTTTCCCTGTTGATAGCCACATCAACTATGATAGATTTCATAATATCCTTATTTATAATTAACTGCTCCAGTAATAATATGTTTGCTAAGTGTTGATTACTTAATGAGTTAACCAGGTCTCTGCTCAATAAACAAGGTTGGTATCCACTGTTTAAACCACCGTGGGCAATATTTTTACTATCTTTACTACCATCATCGTATAATCTCTGATTGTGACAGCAACAAAAACAATTATTCCCTGAATTGGATTTTTGTATTTGTGCTTTACACAACTGTAATCCTAAAATAAAATTTTGTAAGTCCTCTGTTATCTCAAGTAGGGCATTTCTTCCCTTATGAGTGATCTATGACTCACCCCAAATCTTGGGAGAAGTCGAGTATCTTGTTGAAGCTGCCTGATCTGTGAATCAGAAACTATAGGTAAAAGGTCAAAATAGAATCCTGTGAGCCAGACATCTCTAATTTCCTTGAAGTGATCAAGGGAATCTAGGGAGTCAAGTTTTGGTCTTTATCACTGTCATAAAAAAATTGACTCACTTAAAAAGGACTCACTTAATAGGGAAACATGACTGCTAAAGGGGAGGTTCTGATAATGGGAGACTTCAACATGTCAGATACAGATTGATCAATACCAGCAGGAACAACTGCCAGAACTAGACACATGGTGGATTCCTTGCAGGGGAAGGGCATCAAACAACTGGTACAACAACCCACAAGAGACAGGGCTATTCTAGATCTAGTACTGACTAACAGGGAAGGGTTCACAGATCTCCAGGTAGAAGGTCACCTGGGGGCCAGTGACCATCACATGGTATGGTTCAATTTGGCCACTACAACTAAATCATCCCATTCCAAGGCAAAAATATGGGACTTCAGAGGAGCTGACTTTGATAAGATGGCCAACAGAGTTAAGCTAGCCCTAGCAAAAAGAAACACAGGTGAGGGGGTACAGACAAAGTTGGCAAGCATTAAGGATGCAATACTTGAAGCAACATCCCATTGTGTTAACAGAAAAGGAAGTGCAAAAGAAGAAGGAAACCACTTTGGTTCTCAAATACAGTAGCAGAAAAGGTCAAAGCCAAAAGGCTGGCCTTCAGGAAATATAAGGGAACACAGCGGAATGAAGATAGGGAGGCATACCAAACTGCTCTAAGGGAAGCAGGGAAGACAGTAAGGCAGGCAAAGTCCCAAACTGAGGAAACACTAGGACAAACAGTAAAAGAAGGTGACAAGACTTTCTTTTTTTTTTTGCATAATCTTTTTATTAATTTCAAAAAGTATTTTGAACACAACAACATATAACAAAAACATGTTAACAGACATACAACAGACATGCATTCCATATATTACAGACATAGCTATTAATAAACAATACATAAATTATAAATTCATAATATTCGCCTCTAATCCAGTTCTACCATATACTATTTCATTTACATTTCAAATCTATTCCCCTCCCCATTAATCTTCTACAAATTTAGCAGCACACTTTACTTTATAGGTCTCTGACCAACCTAATTATTTTTATCCCAATTCCAGCCTTAATATATTTTCTTCTTCCCCACTTAGTGAAGCCAGGAGAGGAGCCCATTTCCTATAGAAGGATTCACCTCTATTCTTGAGCGTAAGGGTCAACCTTTCAAGGGTTAATGTTTGCATAACAAGTCTATGCCACTACGCAATCGATGGTGTTGCACATGTAACCCAGGTATTCTGTATACAGTGCCTCACCAATATAAGTACTACCCTCATCCACAGTGGAAGTAGTTCCGAAGCTCCCTCCTCTCCTGGGTCCATTCCAAATAAACCCACAATCGGTTCTACTTGCATGGGAAAACCTGCCATTTGACTGACCTCCATAATAACATCCCCCTAGCAGACCTGAAGGACTCTGCACACCCAAAAGCAATGCATATACGTCCCTCTTTCACTTCCACACCTACCACAGGTTGGGGATATAGTTGGGTGTGCCCTATGCACTGCCTTGGGGGGACAGTATAACCTATGCACAAATTTATAAAAGGCTTCCTTGTATTTATTACATACTAGAAGTCCTACATGCCCCTCTATCAGCATTTGCCAATTATCCTCAGTTATGTCACTCCCTATATCTATTACCCATAGCATTCTTGTTTTCTGAGTTTAATCTGGACAGTTCTGTTTCCCTATTTTCACAGCCTTCCTAACAAACCCCTTGGGGCCTCTACGTGCCTGATATATCAATGACTCCATCACCCTCCATTTCTGTGCCCACTCTCTTCCCCTATCCATTTTAGACACAAAAGCCTTAAGCTGAAGGTAACGAAACACCTGTTGCTTTTGTAGCCCCAAACTCTGTACAATATCCCCTAGCAGACTTAAAGTTCCCTGCTTAGCCACATCCCCTATACTCTGTACACCTTTATTTTCCCATTCTTTAAAACCTCCGTCTTCTAATCCCAGAAGAAAAAAGGGATTATCCACCACTGGCAAGAGCAGGGTCTCACCCCTACAGATCCCCCATTTCTTCTTAAGACAGTTCCATGCTTCTAACATGGATGTTACTAAAGGATTGCCCCCTCCCTGAGCCAAAAATGCTTTGAGTCCCCTACTATGTATGTAGGCAGACAATCGTCCCGGGCACCCCCGTTGTTCGAGGTCCACCCAGCTGGCCATAGCTGGCCTGTGCACCCAATCCACCATGTAGAGTTGCTGTATTGCTAGATAATGGTTCCCCAGGTCTGGGAAGTTTAACCCCCTCTACCTGTTACAGCCTTCAGTCTCCGTAAGCTGGCCCTTGGGCATTTTTCCATCCATATAAATTTAGTGAATACTTTCTCAATCCACTGGATGTCCCTTCTCAACAGGCCCACTGGTAGCATTTGCATGGGGTATAAGATTCTTGGGAGAACATTCATCTTTACCAGATTAATTTGACCCAACCAGGAGATGGGGAGTTGCATCCAATGCCTCAAGTCTCCCTCCACTTTTTAAGTAAAGGTGTATAGTTTAGCCCATATAGCGCCCCCACCGTTCTGCCCACTGTTATACCCAGATAAGTAATAGACTTATCCCTTACCTGCAGTCCCCATCTTTCATCCTCCGCCTCTTTCTTAGGAAAGCACAACAGCTCTGACTTACCCAGATTTATTTTACACCCAGAGAACTCCGCAAAGGCTTCTATTATCCTCAGAAGAGGCGGCATGGATATCTGTGGGTGCCTGACAAACAAGAGCATGTCATCCACATACAAAGCTACTTTGTGTAGTGTGCTCTTAGCCCCTACTACGCCATGAAACTCTGAACACTGATGGAGTGCTATAGCCATTGGTTCTAATGCCAGTTCGAATAATAATGGCGAAAGGGGGCAACCCTGTCTTGTCCCCCGTTCCAACTCCACCGTATCTGTGGGCTCACCATTAACCAAAATCTGGGCCCTGGGAGCCCAATACATGTCCCGCACCCAATGCATGTATGACTCACCCAGACCAAACCAGCCCAACATCTCAAAGAGGTACTCCCACTCAACTCTGTCAAATGCTTTTTCAGCGTCCATAGAAATAATGTATGTCTATTCATTTGTTCGCCCTGCCCGCCACACCACATTGAGCAATCTCCTCATATTATGATATGAGAATCTCCCCTTTATAAAGCTGGAATGGTCTGGGTGAATCAGCATAGGCAGGCAATCTTCCAGCTTCAAGGCCAACACTTTAGCTATAATTTTGAGATCACAATTTAAAAGTGATATTGGCCTATAATAGGAACAATCCAACTCATTCTTGTCTGGTTTAGGAACTAGGCAGATCAAGGCCTCAAAACATGTAGCAGGCAATACCATACCCTCCCATTCTTCCCCCACTCGCATCAACTCACACAGTGCCTCCGTTGTTTGCCTGCCAAGACCTTATAGTATTCCACAGGGAATCCATCAGGGCCACTTGCCTTCCTCCTCTGCAATTTCCCTATAGCTTTAATTATTTCCTCCTTTGTTATCTATTGGCTTAACCTCTCCTTCTGCACCGGTGAGAGTCTGGGGAGTTTCACCTTGTCCAGAAAAACTTTCATCATTTGGGCCTTACCCTGGCAACCTGCCTTATACAACTGCTTATAATAATCCTGGAAGGCACTCCTTATCTTTTGGGGTTCCCTATGCACCCCCCCTGCGGTCTTATACTTGTTATCCTAATAGGGCATTTACCCCCTTTCATTAACCTCACCAGTAGGGGCCCGGGTTTATTAGACCACTCAAACATTTGCCGCCTGCAATAGAACAAGGATGTCATAGCTTCACTTCTCACTAAAACATTCAATGCCTCCCTGGTAGCTGTTAATAATTGCATCACCTCCCCTTGTTCACCCCGGGTCACCCTTTTTTCCAAGAGCTTAAGTTTCTTTTCCAGATCCTGCCTCTTTTGATGCTTCTCCCTCTTATATTTGGCCATAATTGCTATAATGGCCCCCCTCATGTAGGCCTTGCCCGCATCCCAATATGTAGCTCTTGATACCTCGCTACCCTCATTAGTTTTCTTATATCTCTACCATTGGTCCACCAGATATTCCCTGAACTCCTGGTTTGAAAGTATGTATGATGGGAATGTCCATTGGGGAGGGAAGGCTCTACCCACTTGCATCTGAATCCTCCCTATAACCATAGCATGGTCTGAGACATGTATAGGGCTGTGGACAATATCCACCACTCTATTATGCCAGCCCCTCAGCAGGAATATGTAATCAATCCTACTCCACATCCCATGAGAGCTAGAGAAAAAAGTATACTCCCTGGCCCCTGGGTACAGCATCCTCCAGCTATCAACCAGATCCATATCTGCCATTCCCTCCTGCAACTGACCCAATGCTTCCGTCCTCCTTCCCTTGCCTTCAGAATGGTCCAGTACTGGGTCCACTGTACTATTCAGATCCCCTCCCAGAACTAGTCCCGGGAATTGTTCTTTCGTAAGTAAATCCAGGAGCTCAGGAAAGAACCTGGGGTCATATACGGCAGGGGCATAGACACTGCCAAAGGTAACTGTTTCCCCATATAACTGCCCCACTACAAAAACATATCTCCCATTCCAATGATCTTTCACCACCCTGGTGATATCCATCTGTAACTGCCTGTGCAAAAGGATGGCCACCTTCTTTTGTGGGTAGAGTACGAGGCAGCAAAGCATTTACCCACCCAGTCCCTCACCAGCTTGGCATGCTCCACATCTGATAAATGAGTCTCCTGGAGTAGTGCAACCTGTGCCCCTTTTTTTTTAAGTGCCACTAATAATGTTGTCCTTTTAACAGGGTTGTTAATCCCCTGCATGTTCCAGGAGACCACTCTCAGTTTCTGTAGGATAGCCATATTGTAGCCATCCACGCTCCCTGACCCTCAGCATTTTCCTCCCCATTTCTGGTTCAAATCTATGAACTGGTCTCCATGAAAGTCTGTATCTAACGTAGAATGCATCACACAACACACATTGATGAACTATGTACACAATACAAATGAGAACCTTAACTCCCCTTTCTACCTTCCACCCCCATTCGCCCCCCCTTGATTAATAATGATCTTCCACCCCCTCCCTCCACACCCGAACTGAATAAAGTAACATACTCCCCTTACCCCCCACAATCGACACCAATTGTTGGACTAGCATGTGTGTCTTTATCCCCTCCATGGATAAAATGCCCCACTGCTCCAACAATGGTTGGCCCCAACCATTGCTCCTATATAATTCATACAAATGAGAGATTAATTATTACAGGTCTTAGGTGGCATTTCACAATGATCCCCTTAACAACCTATCTTTTGGACCAGAGAAAGAAAAAACCCCACAGCCCATACAAATTCACATATACACATTTTGTATACTTCATCGCTCTCCAAACTCTCTCCCCCCCATATATCCTCTGTAGGTGTCCCCTAGCCATCGGAAGTCATGTGCAGCCAGGAAGTTTATAAATTCCACACCATGTGAAGAGGGAAGCAGGCCGCGCCATCAATACACACACTAAGCCCATCCCCCTACGCTCCCAACATGTCCAGCTTTCGTTATACAGCCTTATCGGCCCATCTGCAAGGCCAGCGTAACTCTACTCTGGAAGGTATTCCCAAAGTCCATAAGTCCATTCAAATCAGTTCATTACTGGCACCTGCTTTTACAAGGAGCACCCACCTCCTCATTACAGTGTATTATTCTGCTCCTCATCCCTCCGAGACAGGGAGGAAGTCCAAAGAACAGCAGAGAGAAAAAAAAAAACAGTCTGGCAAAATTCAAACAAATCAAATGCAGGGAGAGCCACCCTCAAAAGGAAATAATGATTAACACCAGATTTGCTGGCCCAATTCCCACTTCATAATACCCCAATATAAACTGTAAGAAAGTGTAGATACAATACAAGATAAATTCAAACCCTGTTCTTCATTTAGCCAGCTTGTTTTATAGCTCTTTTACAAACTGTTCAGCTTTAGGGAGCTCCCAGAAGGAAAACGTCGCACTCTCATGTCGTATTTTAAGGACATCCGGGTAAATCAGAAAGGTCTCCACTCCCAGGCCTCTTAGCTGAGCCATTAGCAGGTTAAACATCTTGCACTTTTTAAGGAGACAAAGCAAGTAATCTTGTGAAAGGTAAAGCCTCACTCCTCCATATTCCAAAGAGCCCTTCTCATGGTATGCCTTCAAAACCATTTCCCAGTCCTGGAATGTGTGGAATCTTATTATTACTTGCCTTGGGGGCTGATCACTGGGGGGTTCGAGGCATCACGGCCCTATGCGCCCGCTCCAATTTCAATTGCCCATTTTTTGGGTGCAAACCTAGCAGCTCTGGTAGGGTTTGGGCACAAAACTTAGTCACATCCCCCTTTTCTGCACCCTCAGGGAGGCCCCTAAGGCACAGGTTAAGGTGCCTATGATAATTCTCCTGGTAATCAAATGATTCCATTAAATCATCCAGCTCTTTCTGCAGCATTGCAATTTTTTCCCAGGGACTTCCATGGTCTCATCTTCTAGCCTGGAAATTTGATCTTCTATCTCACTGACCCTGTTGCCTTGCAGCGTTTGCTGTTCTAAGACCTCCTGCAATTTCAGCTCAGTTTTGCTCTCCAGCTTCAGCAGTCAGGGTTCCATCACCTCGATTACCGTCCTGGTCATCTCACGGTCTAGCGCGATCACTTCCACCATTGAAAGCGATATAATACCCGCGCGTTCACTCACTGCCACAGCCGCCGACTTCTTCCCAGATTTTCCGGCCAAACGTTGACTTTTCCCCAGACCTGGTGTCAGATATTCTTCCATGGCACCTTCTAACGTATACTAAAGCAACCACCGTTAATAAAATAAGCTTGAAAGTGGTTCTTTCTAAACTTTTACTGACCGTTGTATCGGAGCAGCTCCCAGGCACAACTATCCAGCTAGCTGCTCATCAGCACCCCCCAAAAAAATCAACAAGACTTTCTATAGATACATTAGTGAAAGGAGAAAGTCCAGCAGGGGTATTGCTAAGCTCAAAGGAGAAAAGGGGGCATGTGAGGAGGAGGACCCTGTAAAAGCATCTATCCTAAATAGATACTTTTGCTCAGTATTTACTGAAGAGGAGGTAGGGCAGGGCCCACAGCTCAGCACCATGGACACAGAGGGCACAGAGGTGAACATGACTCCTTTCACAAAAGAAAGGATCCTACAAGAGCTCACTAAGCTCAGGGTGGGCAAGGCAATGGGACCTGATGGCATACATCCCAGGGTACTAAAGGAGCTAAAGGTGGAACTAGAAGAGCCATTATCAGAACTGTTTAGTGAGTCTGTGAGCACAGGAGAGGTCCCAGAAGACTTGAGAAGGGCTCATGTGATCCCACTCCACAAGAGTGGTAGCAGGGAGGAGGCAGGGACATACAGAAAAGTCAGTCTTACTTAAGTAGCGGGCAAGATTATGGAGGCACTCCTTAAGGAAAGGATAGTGCAACACCCGAAATCCCTAGGAGCACAGGATCCAAGACAGCATGGGTTTACAAAAGGAAGGCCCTGTCAAACTAATCTTATAGATTTCTTTGACTGGGTAACCAGAGTGGTGGACCAAGAGGGAGCAGTTGATGTTGCGTACCTTGACTTCAGCAAAGCTTTTGACACTGTTCCACATAGAAGATTGATAAACAAGCTGGGTAGGCTCAGGGTGGGTCAGAAGTTGGTAAACTGGGTGGCAAGCTGGTTGACTGGCAGAAAACAGAGAGTGGTGGTAAATGGTATGCTGTCAGAAGAGATGCAAGTCACAAGTGGAGTACCTCAGGGATAAGTCCTGGGGCCAGTGCTCTTGAATATCTTCATCACAGTGACATTGCAGATGGACTAGAGGGTAAGGCTTGTCTGTTTGCAGATGACACCAAGATCTGCAACAGAGTAGATGATCCAGATGGGGTGGGCAGAATGAGAAGAGATCTGGATAAACTAGTAAAATGGTTGGAAGAGTGGCAACTGGGATTTAATGCAAAGAAGTGCAAGATCATACACATAGGGAAGAGCAACCCTGAAGCCACCTATAGGCTGGGAGGGGAGTTGCTGGCAGCCACAAAGCAAGAAAGAGACTTGGGCATCATCATCACCGATAACCTGAAATCATCCAAGCAGGCCTCTGAAACAGTAGGTAAGGCTAGGGGGATGTTAGGGTGTATTAGTAGGGGTATCACAAGTCATAAAAAGGAGGTAATAATCCCTCTTTACAAGACACTGGTTAGGCCCAGCTGGAGTACTGCGTGCAGTACTGGAGGCCACATCTTCACAAGGACATTAACCAAATTGAGGCAGTCCAGAGAAGGGCAACCAAAATGGTGCAGGGACTGCATCAGAAGACATATGAGAACAGATTAACGGAGCTCAACATGTATACCCTAGAGCAAAGGAGGGAGAGAGATGATATGATTGAAACATTCAAACACCTTAAGGGCATTAACAAGGTGAAAGAGTCTAACATGTTTCAATATAAGAAAAATAGCTGGACAAGAGGACACAGCATGAGATTAGAGGGAGGCCAATTAAGGGGTAATGTGAGGAAGTTCTTTATCACAGAAAGGGTGGTGGATACATGGAAAGGCCTACCTCAGGAAGTTGTGGCTATGAATACAGTGCAGGGCTTCGAACAGGCATAAGCAAGCAATACAGATGAGTATGAATAGATAGGCTACTGACAGCAAAGGATGATGGCACATTTATAAGGTAGAAAAAGAAATGGGCAGACTGGATGGGCCTTGCGGTCCTTATCTGCCATCAACTTCTATGTTTCTATATTTCTGTGTAAACCATAGCAGGTACAGCATCCACTAGAACTTGCTCTGCCTGAATCATACATTCTGAATTAGGAATAGTAGGTAACTCACATATGCTCAATTTAGGTGTAGAAGTTTTATTAATTTAGGTTTGGAAGTTTTATTAACCAACTCTTTATTTCTTATTAAATGATCTGTGATTTTTTTTTCTTATATCCCATTTTAGCATCTGCACCTTCATTCTGTTGTTGAACTAAAAGTGGTGAGAGGTTAGGATTTTTCAACCTCTGCAATCTTGTATTTACCATCTTTTATCAAACAATATCAAACAATTCCACTATCTAAGAGAGCAGAGCCACTACTGTTCCATAGAAAATATGAGAGGTCTCCAGCTAAATTCCAAGTATAAGCTAAATAACAAGGGATATTTCAGCAGAGGAATTAGAACTAATTACATCAAAACAATACAAAGAAACAGCCCTTTAAGGGGGCATAAGGCCCAGGTCCTTATTATAAGAAGTGATTAATTATGTGATAGTACATATATGGAGTCTAAATTTCAGGACCCCTTCTCTTTAAAATCTTAAAGTTCATCAAAATTCAGCAAGATCACCAGCTGCTTCTCTTGGCCACCTTCCCACTTCCTTCTATCTCCTTATGGTCTCTTTTAGGTTCTTTGTTCTTCAATTTCAGTTCTTTGTCTGTCAAATTTCAGAATTCTTGTAGCCATCCCAAATAAACTAAGTTTGGAATACACAGTATCTCTCCACACAAAAAAAGATAGGATAATGCCAAAGTACACACAATTCTCAGTCCAAAGTCAACTACACATTTATTCTTCCCTGAGGAACTTTGTTGAAAGCCCACTAAAATAAAACCCAAATTTTAAGAAATCAATTCCTGATACAAGATTAGCACTAAACTCAATGTAACAAATACTATAGGAGTAAAGAATACTTTGCTTAACCAAGACCTAAAAATCTATGTTTAAACTAGTGTCCACAAAGATTTAGAGTAAAATGTCAATGGAAAACTTACTTTATAGCAGGCAGTTTAAAAAACATTACTCGAAATACTGCTGGTGAATGGCAGATCGAGCTGTATGGTCTGCTGAGATGCTGAGACAGAATTAGCACACAAGCATGTCCAACTACCGGAAAGCCAGGTTCTGATTTGATTTTCTCAACACTAGCTCTATGCCCTTAAAGTGGTGCTCACGTGGGAGATGACTTCCAATCAGCAAGCTGGACTATTGCTCTGGCGCGAAACTTAAAATTAATATAGGATACAAAATTAAGTTTAAAATAAGTTTAAATACACATCTAACTAGTTGACAAAATATATATTAGTCTGCAGCTCAGAGTCAATAAAAAGGAAAAAAGAGTACACATGGAATCAAACAGGGAATGCGAAAAGGTATTGTCAAAGGAGGGGGGAGGTAATTCCAATATACTCTTTTCCTTGACTTTCAAAAATCCAAGTATCTCAATTCAAGCAACAGGCTAGGGAAAACATTCCTTCATATCCCAGAAGTGAGAGCACTTGATTCCAGTTTCAGCTCCGCACCCCGGTCCTGCCGACAGACTATCTCCTCAATTCTGGCCTTCCCGAAGGGCCACCCTGAATCCTATAATCTACCCGATTCCGGTACTGCTGGCTCCACTGGCCTGAGCTTCTTCCTGTGGGAAACAGAGAACACCAGGGAGCAAAAAATGCCAGATCAAGGAGACACAAGAAAGTCCAGTAAGCCTACCTAATATTCAAAAACCGGTGATATACTTTTACAAAGAAAGGGAAAAGCTTTTCGATAGCCCTGCTATCGTGGCACTCCTTAGCTCACACAGTGTGCAGCCTCCTAAATCAACTGTCCAGGATTGTCTGTATCATCTGTCCTACCATGATTTAAAACTTAGTTTTAAGTCTGCCCTACTATGAGTAAAAATCTAGTCCTACAATATTGTTCCTTCTTCAGTCTGTCTAGCAGTACTTCATGGTCCAGCCCACAACTGTTTACCATGTTAGCACTCAAAATCTACTTAAAGCTTGGCAAACACCACTCTGCATAGTTTCTCTGCACAGGCTACATTTTCTTTTAGGTGCCTCACAATTTAACCCTCCATAAACAAGCTTCTCTTCAATTCCCCTACACATCATGCTATATCTGAGCTCCCTATAGTTTTAAAACATTTATAAAAACACAATTAAATGCAGTCCCACAAAATGCCTCAAGTAATATACCCAGCCTTGTAGAAATTAGAGGCTAACAATTTGTTACAACATACAGACAAACAATTCCACCAAGCCACAGCGACAACAAAATTGTTAACATTCATGGCATCAACAGACACAGTGCCTACTGTAAGCACTGTGCTGTCAGTGTAACAGTGTGTTTTTTGTGGGGGCTGTGCCCCCCACCATTAATGTAACCAACTCTGAGTCGGAGTTGTTTTGGAGAGGGAGTTAAACACCGGGAGACACAGTGCCAGTGTAAAGCAGGGACCATTACAGCAACCTGCCAATTTCTATCACTGTAATGGTCTTTGCTGTTTAGGTTTCTATGTTGTAATGGTATATGCTCACAAACATGTTGGAAATCCCCTTTTGCTCATCTATTTACCCAAATCCAAGATTTATAGTTACAAAGCCTTTCTGGAACAAACCAAAAATCTGCCAACTAAAGTGCTGACCAATGTAAAAGCAAAAGCAAACTGGCTAGCAAAGAAAAAGAAGGGGTTTCTTCTCTTGTGCAGCCCCTTTTAAATCTCTCTCTCTCTCTCTCTCTCTCAATCTCTTTTTTCCTCCAATCCCCTGCCAGTGCTCCCCTCTCTTTCCCAGCCCCTTTTCATGACATTATAACCCCTCCCCATGGCCCCATCCCATCTTCTCCCTTCCCTTTTTCTGCCTAACTGAACTCTATTTTCATTGGAGAGGAGCCCAGGACAAAGGGGTCTGCCTTTTACTCATGCAGCCCTTCTTATATGTGCATACACAAGAAAAATTACAAGGAATGAAGACATACAAAACAGTGTTAGGGAATAAAGTTTCAGTTTATTCTGTATTTTCTGTCAGCTCTTAAGTTCTATGCCAGTAAAAGTGTACAAAACACAAACAGTATAAAACATCATTAAAAAATATTTAAAATCCATTCCATAATCATTACACATTTACTGTAAATGACTCATTATACAGAACTATACAATAGTGAGCTATTTTAAGACATTAGTAAAGTATTTCCCATACACAAGAGGCTACTAATGTATTCTTGATTATTAATCAAACCTATACTACTTGGGATATAATACCCCTGTAAGAGTTATGTCAGTACATGATCAATTCTACTATACATTTTGTTACTTATGATAACATTTGGTCCTCTATATATTATACAAGTAAGATCTTAGTGTAAAATCACAACAACAATTCAGTGATAATAAAAAGATGATACTGTATTAATTGGGACTACAGTTCATCATTTTCAAAAAGCATAGCTGACAACACACTTAAAGGAGAACCATGATTATTTCTTAAGATATCACCTACTGTAGTTAATTTGTTCTTTGTCTTCTGCAGATTGGATGAGAAAATGTTATACGCTTGATTTCATTGACATCTGTGGAACAACATTTGCAAAAGGGTAGCAATGTGTCTGGTCTATGTTGTTTGTAATAAAAAAATTGGCATTAAAAATCTCTAATCTAAGTTTCACACAACAATTTCTGGATTCCCTGTCAATAATTTTTGTTTGATAAAACTCTTTTCAAAAAAAAGATTGTATTGTCCTTATAAAAATTAACAATTTAGAATCTAGGATTTTTATCATATTATGCTCAGATACAACCTTATGGCATCTTTGTTTAATTTGTTCTATTAACTCTGTCCTTGGAACATGAAAGACATCAGTCATTATGTGACCCAATTTTAATGGAAATATTTTTTGTTTAATGAATTTCAGGTAAGGAAAATCGAACCCTCTATCTGAATATTGAATTTGTTCTTCAGAGCAAACTCTGGGGAAGTCCAGTCTCAGACAAAAGTTGAAGATCCATTATAAAGATTTTTTTTCAATAATAATAATAGTTTCAATATAAGGGAATACATTGTCAGAAGTCAGCAGAAGCTAGAATCACTTACAAATGTTTCCGGCAGTACATACATCAAGTACTGTACTTATTCCGCACTCCTTAACCAGTAATGCAGGAAGACTCATTTCCTTTCTGGTTCATTGCTTGGATTTTTTCTGTATCAGTGCGAGCATCCAAGATCTCCTTCTGGCCCTGTCTAGCCTTTTTCTGCCCCTTAATATTTTTCTTTGGCTATTCATTTTACACTTGAAATTCAATTTAGAAATGAGAAACATATAACTGTCATTGTTGGGCTGGGTTCATATCCCAGCTAGGGCATTCATTTCTTTGTGTTTTACATACCTCCACGCAATACTCCTTGTGAATAAAAATGCACTTCTATTGTTGTTCCCAGCATGAAAATGTATAAAATGGACAGACTATTCATGATACCAGGGGTCTTATATTTCTATGCTGCCTTGTATTATGTTTCAGAATCATGGCTGCATGTGAGCTGTTTCTGATGGTGAATGTAAGGAGTCTATTGTTGTACTTGACCATCATCTATCATATGAATTTATTATAACAGTTTCAGTATGTCAGGCTACTATCATTTATATAAAATAACCAAAAGCTCTTACTGGATCAGATAAGACATCAGTACATGCTTTTTTTTCTTTGTATAGTATTGACTTTTATACTTTCCTTTTCACAAAACTGTCAAACACCATTTCATCCAAACTGCAATTAGTGGAATAAGCTGCACTCAGAGGATTAATAAAATTGAGCTACTCCATTTTTTAACACCAATTGTAAGAGATTTACATTAGCTGCTAGTTTTTCAAAACTGTGATTTTAAAGTTTTAAGGTGAAGGTTTAGTCTTACAAATGTTCTTCCTCTGAATTATCTGGGTGATTTGACAGCTTACTAAAAGAAACTTGACATTGTATGATAAAGGCTAATTGAATGTTCCTTTAATCAAATGGAAAGCATGCCATTATCAAGTTCAAAGATTCAGCAAGTTTATTCTTGAAAACATCTAAAAATGTCTAATTTAGTTATTCATATTAAAACACATTAATTTGACTAGGGTCTTGAAAATTTCCCTCCACGTCATAGCTTAGTGTAGCATTTTTATACTTTGATGTGTGTGTGTGTGTGTGTGTGTGTGTTTACTGTATGTTGTTATTCATTTATTTATTTGTTTATTTATTTTTAATCTCTAAGTAAGTAAAAAAGGAGAACATCCTATTTTCAGTCACAACCCATGCCAGAGGATGACATACACAGCAGCAGCAGCCAGTAAAATTCAAAACATTGTATTACAAAACAACTAGTATGTTATGTACTGTATGACAATACATTCAGGACATATGAACTGCTAATACTAGCCAAATGGATCACAGGTCTATGTTAAAAAGGATAATCCATACAAAGCAAGTAATTAATTTTGACATTATCTATTAGATATTTATTTATTTAAAATGTTTCCTTAGGAAAGACAAACTGAGCTTCTAACAGCTTGTTTCCAGATGTGTCCAGGAAATATTATACACATGCAAATTACTTAATTTGCACATTTTTGAAAGTCTGACCATTACATCATGTGGAGTAAAACCATGGCATCTGCATACATTTTAAATTCTAAATTAAAGATATTTTTTAACTCTTTGACAAATACAGAAAATAAATTGGTCCCAAAGCAAATCTGCAGGGCAGCAACTGAAAATGACATAGCATTAGACATGTGAAAACTAATTTTGACCTGATTATTTAATATTGTAATTGTTGAACCATACAGTAGTGTCATCATTTCTATCCAACTGTTTAGTTTCTCAGTAAACAAGCAATGGTGAACTAGATCAAAGACCCTAATGTGGCTGCATATAAAGCACTGCTTAGTCACCACTGTACTCCAGCAAACAAAGTTGTAGGAATGCATTTGTACATTGACACAACAGCATGCTTGATTAATTTCTCAGTCACCACTGGAGTAAACCCCATTAATGCTGGACACTAGTGAGCCATCCTTTATAGTTAATTTGAAGAGGAATGTTGATGTGTCCCTAAACAATTTTTTTTTTTTTTGCCAGTCATGTCAACCTACCTGACATTAACCAAAAGGTGCAAAAAGCTCAAGGGAAAACATTGAAGGATTTTGCATCAGTTGTGAAGTACTTTTTCCCTCCTCAGCATGTCAAGCACAAGATAAGAGGGGATATGCATCTAGCTTTTTTTTCTGAGTAGTGGGGCTGACACTGTCAGAGCAGAACAGGCTGGGGAGATGGTGAATAATTGGGAAATAATTTCACACAAAATTAAATGAAGATGCTAACATTTTGATAGGTTGAGGGAGGTTAATTTGGTTTAATTCATGAATATGTAGTAGTAGTAATAGTAATAATACTAGTAGTAGTAAAATAATATTTTTAGGTAGAATGTAACTATTGGACTAAAAGCCCTGTTTCAAGAGTACAGTAAGAAATTACAGATTTTGAATAATCAGTTTCCACTTAAATCAAATAACAAATGAATAAATTAATAAATATTCTTGACATAACATACAAAAAATAAGGATACAATAAACTATGATTCAACATATCAAATGCAGAAATAGTCACAATCCTTACAGTTCAATACCTGAATAATGCCTGCTGAGGCTGAATCACTTGTGATCAGCAAAAATAAAGCATTCCAGATCTTAGAAATGTAGCAGCCTGTCATCACTCGTCCATACTTGTTATGAAGTTTGGACAATTCTACTGCTGTGCAGAATTTTCAAATTCTAGCAGATCTAAATATCATATAATTTTCAAAATTCTTCTGAAGTTCCACCAAATTTCACTGGAAATGGAATGGTAGAATTCCATGGCAGAAAAATACAGAATGAGTTTTTCTGCAACATTTGTGCAGAATTTTATTCCACGGATCTCAATATTTTTCTCAGAAATAGTTGCTGAATGATTTTCCATGGAAAGAAATGCTGTTCCAGAGAATATTATTCTGCAGATCACAGCAGGCAGAATTTTGCAGAAGAACCAGAAAAATTCTGGCAGAAATTCCACCTGCAGAATGGTCATTCCATGCTAATTTCACCGGTGGAATTCTACATTCCACACAGGACTAGAATATTCCTGAGTCCATGCATATTATACTTGTATGATTTATCAAAAAACATTAACCTGAGTCACTGGTATCAGGCCTTTAACCATTTTGAAAGCCTTAATTGCTCCCTGTTTCCTTCTCCATAAATGGAGTGAGTCTCATGGCAGTCTATACAACAGTCCTAAGCTAAGTGGGAGGTGCCAAAGTGACATATAATGGAAGTATTGACTAGATGCTTTCCCATGGGCAGCAACTGCTAGAGGGCTACATGACGGCAGCTATGCTTGTCCATGGAATCCCAGGAAAAGTCAAAAGAGAAGAATAGAGTGTATGATAAGTAGAACGATTCTAGGGACAGATCAGTACATTATAAGGCATTATAGAAGGAACGTAAGGACAGGATTTTACAGGCCAAGATACATCTGGAAGATTGGATTACACAGGGGATCAAGGGGAATAATAACCCTATTTTCCAGTACATATGGAACAAAAGTATAGTAAGGGATAAGCTGAGTTTCTTGATCACTGGTAGGGGGGAGAACCAATAAGTGAAGAAGGCAGGACAGCAGATGCTCAGAATAGCTACCTCACAACGATATTCTACCAGAACATAAAGGAGCATGGCCAGCTTGAGGAGGAAGTTATGGGAGAGGTGTAGGCCTAGAATAAGACACTGTTGATCATGTCAGAAACAAAACAGTACAGTATGTATCTCAAGTGTATAATTTTAGGAAGGTACCAGGGTCCTGAGGGTATCTACCCTAGGGTTATAGTGGAAATGAGAGGGTGTCTGACAGAACCTCTTTCTGACATATTTATTTATTTATTTAGAGTCTAGGATTACAAGTACCTTTGAGTCAAGGCTCTTTTACAAAGGTTCCACGCCAATTGAGGTACAATACACACATTACATATAGTTGAGTAACAATGCAGAAGTGGTGTACAGACATTTTTTAGCAGCTAAAATACATCACATTTAGGGAAAGTGAGTACCAGATGGGGCAAGGTAGATAGAGGTACCTGAGGCTTGGAATGGACACAAAAAGAACATTTAGGACTCCTTATAGACAGGAATATTGTCAGATGATTTGGAAAATGAACAATGTTATCCCACTATTTCAGAACAGAGGGCGTGAAGTGAGACCTCTGTGAATAATAGCATGTCAGCCTTACCTCTATACTTGGTAAATCTTTAAGTCAATCCATAGAAGAGCATGATCTGTTCTCTAGCACACAATATGGCTTTACAAAAGAAAGGTACTATACAGTCAATTTGAGATCCTTCTTCAAAGAGGTAACTAGGGTTGTGGATAAGGGCCATGCAGCAGATTTAATATAGCTTGACTTTAATAAGGAATCTGATACTGCTACACATGAGACACTCATGCAGAATGTAGTGCAATATTGATTCCAAAAGAGATAGGGGAAGTGGATAGTGAATTGGTTTACAGGTAGAAAGGAGAAAGCATTGATGGATACTCATCATTCAAAATGGACAGATGTTTTGAGAGGAGTACCCTAGGAGTCAGTTCTGGGTCTTTTGCTATTTAACATATTTATTAATGACTTGGTGGAGTGGGTAGCAGTAAGTGGTTGAATTTTCCTAATAACACTAAATTGGCTAGAACATTGGATATGGAAGAGGGAGAGGATGAACTTCTGGGGGACCTCTGCACATTAGGGGGTGGTCTGAGAACGAGGAGATTAACTTTGATGTTGTGAACTGCAAAATACTACACTAGAGACAATGAATCTGGGCTGCACATCCACCATCTGTAATGAAATAATGGACAGCACAACTGAGGAAAGGTATTGGGGTAATTGCAGACAGTAAACTAAAGTCAGGAAAACAATGTGCTGCTACAGTCAAGACAGCAAACACAGTGTTTAAAAGCACAAAGAGGAAGTAAGGATCCCAGATTGATTTGGAATTTTCTCTGCATCTCCAGGACAATTTTCCTGTTTTTTTTTCTGTAGATGACATTGTTCCCTGTGGAAGCTCAATTGCTGTATTTTCCCATATAACCAATGCAAGTCTATAGGAACAGTTTCCCTGTAGCCCTGGGTCAAGGGATGCTTTTCTACCTCTGTAAAATGCCTTGCTTAGACCACACCTGTAGTACTACATCTAGTTTTACATACTGCAGCACTGAAAGGACACTGAAGAGATCTGGAGGGTCTAGAACAGCACATTGAAGCTGATTAAGACTTGGGCAGCAAATGCCATCAGTAACAATAGTACAGACTAAAATTATTTAACTTAGAGAAGTGAGGGCTGAGAGGGGACCTGATCACAGTGTTCTGAATACAAAAGAGGATGGATATGGTGGAGCATAAACAGATACTTGAACTGGTGAGCACTAATAGAACATGAGGACATTCACTCAAACTGGCACAGGGCAGGATACGGGAAACATAGGAAAACATTACTTCATGATGAGGATGATTAACATGTGACATTTCACATTCTACCCTGTGAGGGTGTGGAATCCAACAATGTCCAGGCCTTATAAATAGGACTAGGCAGATTATTTCAGGAGCATGGCATTAAAGGTTACACATCATGAGTAACATGGAAATATAAAACAGTAAGGACAGAAAAGGACCATCCTATAGGGTCATTAAGTTTGTCCCAAAGACCTATAAAATATTTCTTCCTAATCAGCCCCCTAAAGGTGTCCAACTGTGTTTTAAGCCCAGCTACACTATAGTCCAAGCACTGATTTTATATTACTCAACTGATTATTTCTTCCATCCACCCCCGTAAAAAATACTTTTCAACCTCTATGTTAAATTTTCCTCTTCATGCTAGATATTGCAATCCTTGGAAGAAGAGCTGTTCCTTACATTAAACAACTCTGTAGGGTTCATGCTTTTGTCACACACATAAAAACTTGCATTGAGTGTACTGCATGTTATGTACGGTCCCACTCACCCCAGCCTTTAATACAATTGTAACACTTCTGAGTTAAAAAATATGGATGAAACTATGGTTGTGACATAGTTACCTTTCAATTCCTTTCTTTTTTTTAGTTAACTGTGCAATATAGTATTTCTTGGCATGATATTAATTTATGAGTGTGTTAGCTTTTCCAGTGTATACTCATTTTAGATTACTATGCATGCTGTTTGTCTAGACACAATGCACTTTTTTATGGTATTGTACTTTTCTTTAATATCTGTAATGAACTTCAGGTGACTAGGTATCCTAGTGAATTGCAATTGCATTGTAGCAAATAAATTAAATTAAATTGTACTCCTGCATGGGCAGTATTTGAATGTTTCTGTACTCCCCTGCTTATCCAGGAAATTCTGATAGTGCATGTACTGTACTGAGACTACCCAATCTCTCCTCATGTGATCTGCCCTGAAATTTGTAATTAAAAATTATTTTAGCATCAGTGGTGTCTAAACCAAGTGTGTGGTACTGTGTAAGGTAATTACTGGTATATACATTGAAACACAAAAGGGAAAAATGAATAGGTTATGAGGAATCCCTGTTGCAGAAAGTTAGTTCACATTTAGAAAGAATGCAAGAGGGGTGTAAATTGGAGAAATTTGTGCATTGTTAACTGCACAAATGTGGATGGAGTGGATTTGGTAACAACATCCAAAATACCCATTTTAGTTACAGACAGAAGGGAAGAGTGCAACCATTGTGATGTAAATGTTAAACACAAAAGGTATCCTATTTGATTAGTGGTAAAAGCATGGGTCCCCACAGTTATGAACACAGATGTGAGGGCATTGGTTAGAAAAATGGATGATCTGTAGTAAACAAAGTGTTAAAACTAAACCAGGTACAAATTGCTATCATTACTGAAAAGTGTTGTAATCCACATGTGCCTAAACAGGCAGTTGTAATAAATATGGTATGATGCTGAAAGAAAAGACTGTGTAGGGGAAAAGGTGATGGGACTGCTTGTTATATCCATGAAAGTATAAATTACTGAAGAATGGATCACCTGGAACAAGAGGGTTTTGAAATCTTATGGATAGAAATAAAATGTTTCAGTTACCAAGAAATTGCAGACCTTTGTTTGTGGGAGGGTTTTACCACCCCACTCAAATATTAATCAGAGCAGGATAAAACATTTGATTTGTTGCATTGACAGAATCTTTGAGAAGTGCCCTGTCTGTGGACTAATCCTGATGGCAGAAGCAAATAAATTACCATTGGCAAGAATAATGCAAGGGAGAAATTTAAACCAGATAGTGAAAGAGGGGACAAGAGGAAAAAATATGTTGGATGTAACTGTGACAAATCTTAATGAGTGGTACGAAACCCCAAGTATTTTACCTCATACTGGTGCTATTAGTGGCATCTAGTCTGGAAGGTGGCAGAAATTAAAGGAATAAGAAGATGGTCATTTAGAGTAGAAAATGGCCTGAAGCAAACAAGGAAAATGTGTTAAGTACAATTGCAGGGGAGAGGAGCACTGACTGGTTTAAGTTGGATTCAGCTGATTTATCTTGGGAAAAGATGACAAATGCTATTCAGGAAAAAACAGAGCAAATTGCCCCAGTGAAATTAGGGGAGATGATGGGAGGTGATATGTGATGGATAACAGAGGAATTCAAGGAGCTGATATATAAAAGACAGGTGGCTCTAAAATGGAGAGATAATACAGAATGTAACAGGCTGAGAAATGCAGTAAACATGTCAACAAAAAGAATGAGAACATATTATGTTCAGAATGTTGAGGGTCTAAGGAAGGTAGATCCACAGAAGTGGCAATATAGAATGAAGGAATTTGTAGGGGCAATAAAAAAAGGGGTCAAGTGGACAAATAAGCAAAAAAATGCAGATTTAAAGATAGCAATAAAGGGGAAATGTCATACAGTAGCTAAAGAAAACATTACATGAGGTGAGCAAAGGTCTTAAACCTTTAGAGAAAAGGGGTACGGGAAGAATGGGAGGTGTTAGAAAAAGATTTGGTAAAAGTCAAAGATGTGGTGAAGAAATTGAAGAAATTAAAAGTAAATAATGCAGTCGATCTTAATCTAATGCCAAATTGGTGTGGGGGGAAGATGCAGATTTAATCACCCCTTGGATATGTAATACATTTAATACATCTATGATATCAGTAAAAGTACTAATCCAGTGGAAACAAGACCATGTAATTGCCTTGCCTAAAACAACTGTGCCACAGGATGTGAAGAAATTTTAGGCCCATCTCATTTACTTCTGCAGTGTCCAAAGTATACGAGAGATTTATCACAAGATGGATACTAAAACTGATTTCTAACTAAATTGATGAACATCAGTTTGAATTATTAAAAGAGAGCTCAATTACCTAGGTAGTTTTAAAGTTTTTTAGAATTATGTAGAAAATCTTGGGAAGAAGGTGAGGTAGTGAGGATGCTGTTGGTGGACTACAGGAAAGCTTTTGATTTGATAGACTATAACACATCAATAGGGAAGTTGCAGAGTCTTAATATCCCACCTTGTATTGTGAGATGGATCTATGACCTTCTGAAGGGTAGGAGTCAATGGATTGAAGTGGAGGGGGTTAAATCTTCTGTAGAAAGTATAAAGAGGGGAGTACCACAAGGAACAATATTTGGACCTTTGCTTTCCTGATAATGATAAATAACCTTAAACACTGCTGGATTTTTTATCATGTACATGGATGACACTACAGTGATTGACAATATTAGAGAATAAGTCCTAACAATATGCAAGGGGTTTTAAATAAAATGAAAGTGTGGTGAAAACATAATTTTATTGTGATAAACCCAGACAAAAGCAAGGAAATTAGGTTTGGGAAAGCAAGTATAAGGGAGTTCCCGCCTCTGCTGTTCTTGGGGGGGGGGGGTGGAGTTCAATTGAGACTGTTGAAAGTGTAAAATTATTAGAAATCGTGGTACAAAAGGATTTTTGATGGAAAGAACAAGTTGAGGGGATCTTATGAAAAGGAAATTCAAGAATATACATTTTGACTATGTTAAAAAGAGCTAAGGGCAGTCAAGAAGATCTGTAATACTTTTATTGCAATGTAATCAGACATGTACATGAATACCAATACTCAGTATGGGACAAGGGGTTAACTAAAATGCAAGGAAAATAGAAAGAATCCAAAAAAAGCTCTAAAAATGTTCCTGGAAATTGAGGTCTCTTATAATGAGATATTAAAAAAAGTGTAACTTGGTGAGATTGACTGTAAGCAGAGAAGTAATGGCAAAAAAAAACAACTGTTTTTAGAAGTTTGTGACCTTAAATGTAAGTCGGACCATCAGCTGCCACCAAAAGAAGAATGTCTGTATGGTTTAAGAAAACAAGTTAATTGTCGGAAACCTATTTTTAGAACCAATAAATACATAAAGACTCTTTTGTTACGCACTTTTTAGATGACTAAAAAGATGTAGGTAGAAAGTGTTGCTGTATTGATATTCACGTGATTATATTTATTGCTGAAATAAGACAAACATAAGAATGTGCCTGATCCTTGTGGAAGGGGTAATATATTAGATTTTTATTTGATGTAGTAGTAAGTGTTTTCCTCTTGTAAGAATGATTTAATGTGTTACACATAGTTGTAGCATAATATCATCTAATATTTGTAAACTATTCTTGAACAATGTATTGAACTTCAACCCCCCCTTTTTTGGGGGGGTGGTTGTAATTGCATTTTAATAAACCCTAAAATTCCCCTGAATCATTTCCACTGCTCTTCACTGTGTAGTTTTCAACCAATCTTTGTCCTTTGTCAGATGTGGCCTACTGAATTGAACACACTTATCCAGGTATGTTTAGTCAGAGTCTGGCACACTGCCAGTATATCTCCCATCTGCGATTAGTGAAACCTCTCCTTATGCAGTCTAGCATCTTATTTTCTTTCTCATATGCTTTACTGCATTAGGTAGAGGTCTGTAGACTACTGAATTTAACCATCAGGTTCATTTCCTCTTTTGAGAATTCCACCCATACCCGATTGATAAAATAATCCAAAGGTGGATTTCTGCTACCATTGTGCAATACTTTACACTTCTTTGCACTGAATTTCAATTGTCAAATACTATGCCACCTTTCCAGCCCCTCTACATCTCTCTTCTTCCTACTAATACAATTCTCATTGTCCACTTTCCTGAAATGTTTTTGGCATCTACAAACAAGACTCTGTTTTTCCTACAAACCTTCCCCTATAACAGTTACAATATGTGCACATGAAAGTGTAGCTGCCCAAGGACAGTCTACCGATGAACCTCACTAGTTGCTTTGTTAAATTCAGTGAAAACATCTCCTAGACCTGGGGTTCAGCAAGTCAGCTGGAAACAAGCATTACCCCCTCTGAACAATATACCAGGAAAAGGCTTCAATGACATCTGGCCTCAAATATCCTTGCTGGCTCATTTTCCTTGCTAGAGTCCTGCTGTGTATTCACTCTGCTTCCTTCCTGCTGCTCCCCCCCCCCCACTGTTTGCTTCCCTCTGACCTTTTGCTGTTTTTGCATGTCCTTCTCTTTTTAACCTCTGTGATTTTTGACCATGTAACTTCTGCTAATGAAGTCGGATTTGATTTGTATGATTATCTTCAGTTATACAATGGCAAGAAAATGTCCTCAGTCCTGATTGGTCAATGTGTGGCTGGGAGCATAACATCACTGCATCAAGTGGAGGCACACACATGACCCAATCTCAAATGTTATCTCTTAAACATATCACTCCACACACTTACCTCCCAAGCTCCCATCGTGTCATACAGCCCCCCACCCCAAATAAACTGTCTTACCAGCATTCAACTGCCAGACTTGGCAGTCCGCAACTCCCACTCCAAGTCAAAGCAAACCACAAATCATAAATCTGTTTTTTTTTCAAACTGCCACTGTAAGTGGCTTTACAAATGTGGCATCATAAACTAAACTGAGTGTGCATGCTCCTCAGACTTTACCACACTGTTCTGTATTAAATAACATGGAAACTGATGCAGATTTAAATACTGCTGGCTTATTGCCAGCACAAACAAGCACCAGATGCCTTCTAAAGTGCAACAGAAAAATGGGAAAACAAACCTGCTCTGCTGGTGCTCAAGAAAAATTTCACTTTTAGCACATCTGGGACTGCATATGTGCAATCTGATAGCCAGCTTTGGGGTTTGTTTCACAGACACTGCCCCTGAATGAACAGTTAATTATTTCAAACACAAGCATTAAGCAGTCCTTTCTTTTACATTACCTTAAATGGAGCAAAAACAACTGCCCTTCATGGAGGTGTGTGTGGCTCTGGGGTGACAAAGAGACATGCAAATGCAATCCAGTTAACAGAAGGACTCAGTTAGGACAACACCATCTAGTGAAGAAACAGTAACAGGAACTGTTTTGTAACAAAATATGCCTCCACCCTAAAAAAATTACAAAAAACATTTTAAACAGTGTTTGTTCTATTTTTTATTCTCCTTTTAAATGAGTCATTGCATAATAGCAAAAATGCACTATAGGGTGTGTGTTATGTGGGATAATGTCACTTCTTGGGTGTTGAATGCACTGTGCCTGTGGCCCTGTGCTTCAACAAACTGAGGCATGATGTTATGACAGCATGATATACACCCTGTCATGCATTTTTGCTTAATTCATATTGACCTACCCCAGCTGTTCTCTACAGCAATATGTTTCATCCCTGTTTATTTGTCACTATCAGCTAATTCTTGTCTGTTAATCAAATGCTTTGCTTACCTGCCATGTTGCATTTTTGTCCACCCTCTTTGCCAGGCTCCACTGCCATTTAAGTTTAAATGAATATGCTTCCTTACTCACAAATCTCTCCTTTGCTTCTGTGATGCAAGAGTTCTAGCTACAGTCTAGTTCAATTCTGTTCTACTGCTGCATTCAAACATCAGGAAATAGATGGCAGCAAGGCAGCGGACAGCTGGATGGTATAAGAGCTGCTAGGACAGCACATTGAGTTTCTGGTATTTGGATGTTTTGTTGTTTTTTTTTTTGCTGATTTTATATTACTACTTCTACAGAAATGCAGAATTGTGTGTAAGTACTGTGTGGGACAGTGGACGGGGTAAGAGGGAGACTTGCAGATGGTGGGATGATGGCTTGAAACATAGAAACATAGAAATTGTCATCAGGTAAGGACTGCTAGGCCCATCCAGTCTGCACTGACCCTTTGTAATCAATGGCTTTTCATCACTCCTTCCCCGCTCAAGCTTCCCTTGTGCCTGTCTCAGGCATGCTTAAACCCCTCCACTGTGCTTGCCCCCACTACTTCCTGTGGCAAACTGTTCCAAGCATTGACTACCCTTTCTGTGTAGAAAAACATCCTCACATTACCTCTCAATCTACCACCTTCCAATTTCATATTGCGCCCCTTGTTCTAGTACTTTTTCTACATTGGAAAAAGTCCCCCATCTGTACCTTGCTTATTCCCTTGAGGTACTTGAAAGTTTCAGGCATGTCCCCCTGCTCTCTCCTCCCCTTCAGTGAGTACATACTGAGGTCCCTTAGTCTCTCCTCATATGTTTTGGGGTGCAGGCCCTGCACCATCTTTGTTGCTCTTCTCTGGATAGTCTCCACCCTATCTATGTCCTTGTGCAGGTGTGGCCTTCAGAACTGCATGCAGTACTCCAGATGAGGCCTTACCAATGTTTTATACAATGGCATCACCACCTTCCTTCTCCTGCAAGTGATATTCCTGCCTATGCAACCCAGCATGCCACTGGCCCTCCCTGCCACCTTTGTGCACTGCTTTGATCCCTTAATGTCATCAGAGATGATAACTTCTAGGTCCCTTTCTTCTTTGGTGAGTGTCAGCTCCTCCTGCCCCCCCAACCTGTAGCTCTCCCCAGGGTTTCCTCTACTCAGGTGCATTATTTTGTGCTTCTTTGCATTGAACCACAGTTGCCACATTTCTGACCATCTCTCAAGCTTCTCCAGGTCCCTTTTCATTTTCTGCATCCCTTCTGGAGTATTGACCCTGTTGCAGATCTTGGTGTCATCTGCAAACAGGCAGACATTTCCTTCTAGCCCCTTTGCAATGTCACTAATGAAGACATTGAAAAGGGCTGGTCCTAGTACTGATCCCTGTGGTACCCCGCTAGTCACCCCCCTCTCCCCAGATTGTACCCCATTTACCACCACCTTCAGTTTCCTGTCTGTTAACCAGTTCCTAACCCAGTTCACCACCTTATCTCCCATGCCCAGACTTCCTCTCTTATTAATCAACCTTCTATGTGTGATGGAAGGCTTTGCTGAAATATAGATATGTAATGTCTACCTCCCCCCCCGATTTACTTCCCTAGTCACCCAATCAAAAAAATCTATTAGATTTGTTTAACATGACCTTCCTGCTGTGAATACGTGTTACCTTAACTTGAACTTGAACTTGAACTTGAACCTCAGATCGTGAGCACCGCTGGATTCCAGATGTGCCACTATCTTTTCTTTCAGTAGTGTCTCCATGATCTTTCCCACCACTGAGGTGAGGCTGTTTGGCCTGTAGTTCCCCACCTCCTGCCTGCTGCCGCTTTTGTGCAGTGGGACTACATGTGCCCTCCTCCAGTCCTCTGGAACCACACCCGTGTTGAGTGACTCTGTGAACAGGGCCACCAGAGGTACTTCTAGTTCCCTTGGCAGCTCCCTTAATGTCCTCGGGTGGATGCTGTCTGGCCCCATGGCCTTATCCACCTTCAGCTTTGTGAGTTCTTCCAGAACTCTCTCCACTGTGAATGGACTGGTGTCAATTTCTCTCCCCCTCCATTGCTTCTGCAACCCAACTTGGTACTCAGCGACTGTACTGGATGCCATTTGCTTATGGGGAAGGCATGTGACTGCAACCAGCCACTTGTGCAGCTGCAGTTGGAACTTTAAAAAGGGGTTGCCATCTATCCTTGCTGCCTTCCTAGCCCTGCAATGTAAGAAAACAGCCAGATAGCATAAGAGTTGCTAAGTGCAGCACATTGAGTTATTCATCATTTTTGTTTTGCTTATTATATATAACTACTGCTGCAGAAATGTGGGCTTGTGTGTGTGTGTGTGTATGTGCTGGGTGGGACAGAGGAGGGGAAGGAAAGGGGACTGGCAGAGGGTGGACTAAGGGTGGATTACCCAGTGACCACAACAGATGCCATTTGCTGAGGAGGAAGGCACATGACTGCAGCCAGTCACTGGTGCTGTTGCAGTCAGAATTTTAAAAAGTGGTCAGGATGTTTCTTTTCTCCATAGCAAGGCAGGGATAGCTAGATACCATAAGAAGTGCTGTGCATTACATTAAGTTACTCTTGTTTTTGTTTTGCAGATTTTATAGTACTACTGCTGTAGAAATGTGGGGTTCTGTGTGAGTACTATGGGGGACAGGGGATGGAGGAAATGGGCAGATTAGCAGAGGGTGGGCTGTGGGAGCTGTTCAGCAACCATACTGGATGCCATTTTCTGAGAGGGAAGGCACTTGGCTACAGCCAGCCATTTGCAGGGCTGCAGTCAGAACTTTAAAAAGTTGTCCCCCTCTTTCTTTCCTCCTTTGCAGGGCTGGGAAGGCAGCAGAAAGCTGTATAGTGTAAGAGCTGCTTAGAAAGCACATCAAGTTACTCATTGTTTTGTTTTTTTGCTGATTTTGAATTACTACTGCTAGAGAAATGTGAGGTGTGTGTATATACTGTGTGGAACAGGAGAAGAGGGAGGACTGTTAGAAGGCAGGCTGAGTGCAGGCTACTCAGTAACTGTACTGGATGTCATTTACTGAGGGGGAAGGCACGTGACTATAGCCATCCAATTGAGCGACTGCAGTCTTCTCATATATCCTAGAAGACCTAGTGACCCTGAGCTTTGAGAGCCATTAAGCAGGAGAGTGGCTTCTTACTAAGTGGTGCCTGAAAGGCTTCTGTAGGGAAGACCACAGGGCACAGAATATTCTGCCCAATCGATGAAAAGTAAGGGAACTGGGGCTATAAGAGAAAGAGGGGTCTACAGCTGATGAATTGCATAGGCCTGTAGAGGTAGGTTAGGTACTGTTTGGAACTACTCCCTATATGAGATAGGCCTGCAAAGGCAGGTGGATTTACTCTCAGTTCTACTCCGTATCTGGGGTAGGCCCGTGGGGTCTGTTGGGGTTACTATTTGGTAGTACTCTCTATCTGAAGTAGGCCTGTGAAGGCAAGTTTGGCTACTGTGGGGTACTAATAATTATCTGGGGTAGTCCTGGGCCAAGACTACAGTTGAAGAGCTGTAAACAAGCCAGGTAGGCCCACAAAGGTAGGCTAGCAATTTTTTGGAACTACTCACTATCTGGGGTAGGCCTGTATAGTCAGGTAGGTGTAATGATTGAGCTAGACTGATATACGGAGTCAGGTGGAGCAGTTTTGAAATAAAATGCTGGCAGAATACAGGAAGGGGTGGGTGGCAGACATGCCCATGAGCCAAGATTGCATCATGAGGGTTGTTGGAATGTAGAAGCAACTCCACAAACCCTCCTTGCACATGAGACTTACTCATATGATGCTGCCCTGTTTTCTTTTTTTTTCTTCTACTTGTTTAATGGCATGCAATTCTAATTCAGAGCTCTCAGAACTACCTAAGCAGTTATAATGGCACTAGGCTAGACTAAGGACCACATTTCCAACAACAAAAAGAACAAAGGCTTTCAAATGGTTTGATATTATGACACCCATAAAAGATGTTAAGAATAGCAAAAGTTTTGGGAAAAACAATGATAACTCCAGCACAAGCGTATCTAAACCAACAGAAACTTGGAATCAGCTTATGATGAATACAAGATACAAAATACCACAAACAGAAGCCACAACATTTATTTTCATGTTTTCAGGGGCTTCAGCAATAAAAACAGATTCTGCTGTAGAAAAGGAAACATTGCAAGCTACAAGCATGGTGGATAGAGTGATGGAACCATAACCTCAAACAACTCCACAAATACCAACAGCTGCAGAGATGATGGAAGGGAGAACGCTTTCCCTAGCCAAGGACATTCATCTGTCTTAGGGGCTAGGCATTTCAGTGGAGCAATCACCAGAGCAGAATGCAAAAGCTTAAGTCAGTTCTCTTCCTGAGACTAAATTTACTAAAAAGGGTAACTTTAAGCCTATTTCTTCTACATCTGTGGTGTCTGGCGATATCACTGCTGAGCCCATTGTAGAACCAGACTCACTAACAAGTAAAGTGTGCAATTGAATTGGAATGAGCAAAATTGTGTTACATGTCACAGACAAAAGTGATAAAAATGTCATAAATATTTATGATATTGAAACTAATGGAGAGAAAACCACAGATAGAGAATCACCAAAACGTGTCAGCGTGGCTCAGTTGGTAGCATATCCGCCTCTGGACCAGAAGGTTGTAGGTTCTTGTCCCACACCAGGATGGACTTGCACCTAAAAATTGCCGGCATCCGAGTGCAGTATTGGGGGGTGCTGTATTGCTGGGGTGTGCTGTCCTTCGGATGAGACGTTAAACCGAGGTCCCTTCTGCCCATCCTGGTGTTGTGCTGGTGGGTGTCTAGGTGGAAGTAAAAGAACCCAGGGTACTCTTTTTAAAGTGCAGGGAACATTCCTGGTGTCCTGGCCAACATTCCCCTTCTCATAAACCGGTTCATGCAATTATCCAGGCTGTGTGTGGGTGATGATGTGCGATATGGCCGCCACCACACATTCAGTCACTTCACTACCTGTCTAGCATTGCTTGTAAAGTGCTTTGGGATACTGTGTATGAAAAGTGCTATATAAATGCTGATTCTTCTTCTTCTTCTAAAAGTGTGACCAAATGCAAAAGATTAATCAGGCCCTTATTAAGTTAGAGGTATTGAGAAAAAAATGGATACCTACCAAAACATAATAGAAAAGCTAATTTCATTTTTATCATAGAAGGTTTTTATTAAGTTTTCAAATTTTTAAATGGTACACTTCTATACATCACATAATTTACATGCACATATGCAGAAGTGTACAGACCAAATAGACTTACATTCCTCATCACATCATCGTATTGCTCACTAAGAGAGATATAGATACAGAGGTCAGAAGGAAGGGTAAAGAGAAGACAACTTGTAACAGTGCTAATTATAGTTTCCCATATGTCAGCAGGTAAGGGTGAGAGTATTAGCCAGACTGCTTAGGACCTTATGGGGGGGGGTTACCTGGGGGAAAGGGGATTTTACACAGCAGTGAGTGAAGGTAGGCATCCCATTTTTTATGAAAGTATTCCAGCTGGCCTCAGTGAGTATGTGATAGCCATTCCAAAAGAACCAGTCCGGCCAAGGCTGCCTGCCACAAGCGTACTGCTGGGTTGTTAGCCTCTCTCCAATACATTAAGAGAAGCCTCTTGGCTTCCAACAGTGCCAGCATAAACCATTCTTTATGGGCCTTAGACAGGAAAGTTAACTCAGATAAGTCACCCAGCAACAATTTGGGATCTAGTTATCAATCCCTAATGCTCAGGATTTTAGAACACTCCAAAGCAATAGTAGACCAGAAAGTTAAGACTTGAGGGCAGGACCACAGTATGTGGAACAAGTGAAATCAGATTGCTGGCATCTTCAACATTTGGAGTGGGGCAGAATTCCCACTGATTGTAAGGCAGCTGGAGTTCTGTACCATTGTAAAATAATTTTAAGCTGTAATAATTGGCTTTTGGAATCTTTATATACTTTGCATGAATCTTGAAGGCAGCGAGACCAAGTGACCTCGGGTATGGTCATGCCCATGTCAGCTTCTCATTTAACCCTACATTGCTCAGTAGGATCAGCTTGAGAATCTCACCATGTGGCATAGAACTTGCCTATGTGACCCCGAGGAGAGGAGGCCTTGTGCAGAAAGGCGAGCCACTTCCATTTATTATCTGGTCTGAATTGGGAAGAGAGGGTATTGATAAGACTACGTATCTGAAGAAACCACCAGAAATCAGTATTAGGAAGAGTAAATTGGTTCTTCAACTGAGTAAGGGATAGTAGAGTATCTGAGTCAGGCAGCATAAGGTCTTGCACATGTCGAATTCCCTTAAGCTCCCAAGAGGGCCAATTAAGCGGCTCCCCTCCGAGAGTAATAAAGTTGTTCTGCCACAAGTCTGTATACCTCAGGGGTGGAGCCCAAGCTTCTTTAGAGGCGTGAGACAAGGCCATACTATGGCACCAAGCATAGTGGGATTGGCAAATGACCGGAGAGTGACCTTATCTGACAGGCTGACATGCCTCAACAGTGACCTAAGTGGAGTGGGTTCCACCATATCAGCCTCAAGACATACCCACAATGGAGAAGTGCAGACATTGGTATAAACCATTTTGTAACTTGGGCAGCCATACTTGCCAGGTGGTAGCCCTGAAACCAGGGGACCCCAAGGCCTCCCTTGGACCAGTGTGCTCTTAGTTTGCTCTTCCCCATCTGTGCGCCCACCCTTCCCATAGAAAGGAAGCTACCATCTTCTCAGGTGAGGAGAAAAGTCTTGTAGACAGATCAGGAGGTTGTTAAACAAATATGTGACTCTAGGGAGCAGAAGCATTCGAATGGCAGCCACTTTACCAGCTAGTGTTAAGAATAGCTTATGCCACCTTTCAATCTCTACACTTAGTTGCTTTAGGAGGGGGATAAATTGGAAGATTCAAGATCTGCCCAGTTGGTAGGTATATAAACCCCAAGACAGGAGAATCCTTGTGCAGCCAAACTTCATTGCCATGAAGACATTCTTGCTTCCAGGGTGAATTCAATGGAGCCAAGGTGGTCTTCCATTGATTGACCTGCAACCCTGAGAGTGAGGCAAACTTGCAGAGGACCGAGAGAGCTGCTGGGAGGGATTGCTGAGGGTGAGACAGGGTAAATGGAAGGTCATCAGCATAGGCCACCACCACATATGATTTACCATGGGTTGAGATAACTGTGAGACCTTCGGTATTGATAAGAGCTCAAATCAATGGGTCAAGTGCAACCAGGAAAAAGAGAGGAGACAGGGACATCCTTGCCGGGTACCTCTGTACAATGGAAAGGAGGAGGAGATATCAGAGTTGGTTAAGATCCTGGCCATAGGTGAGTTGTAGAGGGTTGAGACCCATAGGTGAAATTGGGGTCCAAAAGCCATATAGGTGGAGGATTTCATGAAGATAATTCCATACAATGGAATCCAACGTTTTTGTGAAATCAATGGCTAAGGCAGCCATTGGAGTCTTGGACTTACTCGCTAGCCACTTTAAATGAAGTAGTAATCCAGTGTTATCTGACCCCACCTTCCCTGGCATAAACCCTACTTGAGAGGGATGAACTATAGACATAAGGATATTGTGCATCCTGGTGGCCAGGATTTTAGCTAGAATCTTAGTATCCACCAGTAATAATGATACAGGGCGAAAGTTAGAGCAGTTAAGAGGGTCATTAGATTTCTCGGGTAAGAATATAATCAGGGCCTCTTTCATCATGTTAGGAAGGAAGCCTAAGGAGTGAGCATCCTACAATGCCAACAGCAGTGGATGAACAATCTCTTGGTCTAATACCTAGTATAATTTGACGGTCATCCCATCGGGTCCTGGGGCTTTCCCTTTAGTCATCTGGGATAAGGCCTGACATAGCTCAGAAGCTGTGATGGAGGCATCTAAAAGAGTAACCTGTTCTGGTGAGAGTGTCAGTATAGTGGACCCCTGACAAAATTGGTTCGGGTCTTGTGAAAGCTGGGTTGGTACATGAGAAGATTGGGATTGGTACAAAGACTGGTAGTACAGCTTCATAGTCTCATTGATACTGAAAGGGTCAGTAGCAATAGAGCCCATAGAGTTACGCAGGGCATGACTTTTAGAGGAGGCTTGTTGCTTATGCAATTGATAAGCAAGGAGCTTGCAGCACTTGTCTCCCCCTTCCCAGTATGTATACTTAGATCTAAGCAAGGTCCACTCTGCCTTGTGATGTAGCAAGGCATTTATTTGATACTTGAGCCCTGCGATTCTGTGGGTCAAGGATCGGTCTCTGGTGGCAGCATGTGAAGCATTAAAATGCCCCTGTAGCCCAGTAAGTTCTGATTGTAGCAGCTCCAACTTTTTCTTCTGGGTTTTGTTCCGTTCACTGCAAAAGCAATAATGTGACCTCTCAGGTTAGCTTTGAAAGCTTCCCACACTGTGCTTGCAGGAACACCACAGTCAGAATTGAAGGCAAAATATTCCCTGGTTACTTTCAGCATAGTTTGTTGGAATTCAGGATCCTTAACAAGTAAGGGGTATATGTGATCATCACTGGTGCATGGTCTGAGATGATGATATTGCCCATGGAGCTGGATGAGACTCCACCCATTGCTGCATTGTTGGCCAGCCAATAATCAATGCGGTTATGTACCCCATGTGAAAAGGAGTACTAGGAATAGTCTCACCCAGAAAGGTGGTCTCGCCTCCAAACATCTATCAGACCCCACTCCTCTGTCATTTCCTGTAAGGCAGCATGGGCCTTAGGATGAGTTTAGGGGGTGGGTTTGGACTTGTCCAAGAATATGTCTGATACTAAGTTGAAGTCTCCTCCTAGTAGTAGGGGGGTGGTGGGGTCAGGTTGCATTAGAGTAGAGATAGCCTGACTCAAGCTAGGGAATAAATCTGCTTGGTCTGTATTAGGAGCATAAATATTACCCACTATCAATTTCCCAGTAGGGGACTCTAACTTGACTGCCATGCAATGCCCCTGTGAGTCTGACCGGGAGTCCTCGACTGTCCATATGCTAGAGAGGCGAATTAGAATGGCCACCCCCCTAGATTTGGATGAGGCAGAACTGGCATGGATAGCCCCCACCCAGGATTTCCTAAGCCAAAGGTTAGACCTACTAAGGAGATGCATTTCTTGTAAAAGGGCTACGTCTGTATGTAGAGAAAGAAGGTACTGGATAACTTTTGTACGCTTTATAGGGTGATTAAAGCCCTTTACATTCCATGATACCACACGTAGTCCTTGAGTAGTGGAGGCAGTCATACTGACAGGTGAGCAGAAAAGTGACAAGGTACTTACCCACTTGGAGGTAGGGGAATCTAGGCGGACCCAGTGAAGATAACAAGAAAATTGCAAACTGGCCTTCACCTCAGTAAGCTGCTGGTAGATAGTGGAAAGGTAGAACGCACTAGTGTGAGAGAAGTATTCAAAAGGTGCACCAAGTAGAAACAGTATATTCAAAAAGTGTATGCAAGAACAATTAGTGAACAGCCCTGCAAAAGAGAGAGAGTTTGTGAAAAGTAGACACAAATAACAGCCCTACCTGCGTCAGATAACCTGCCAGGCAAAGGTAATATAACAGACCGAACAAGCGATTAAACGCTAAAAGCGATAGAGGCTTTTGCAAAAGAGGATACAGAACAAGAAAGCATCCTCAGCTATTCTAGCTTTCATGCTCAAGGGTTGGAGAGGAGGAAGACGACCCTGAAAAAAAAAAACTCTCCTCTCCTCATCCGGTGACCAAGTCCGGGGTAAATACCACTACCCCAGGAAGAGGAGGGTAGTGGGAAGGGGGGTAGTCGGGGAGGTACAGGAATGGTAAAGGGAAGGGGGAATTAGGTAACTGCCCCGGTTGAAAATATAAGGGCCGATTTGCCTACAGCCACATCATTACCCTGCGTTAGGGATTTAATTATTAGAACAGAAGTGCCACTTCTATGTGGTGCAGTTAGGGTATCCCTGGTTTATATGGGTAGTGCCTCCTTCGGAGTGGGCAAAGGAAAGTAGGACAGGGGAAGTATCATCCCCTCTCTAAAATCTTATGTGTATATGGGGAAGTACAGCCCAACTAGGAAGCATTGGGCCATGGTGTCCAGAGCCCCAAAAGTGAGGAGTCAGCCCCATATGTTAGCCCCAATGGTTCTGATGGGGTTCCCAAGAAAAAACAACCTCTTGAAAAATAGATTATTTAATTTTTGAATAGCCCCCATATGTGTCAAAAGTCACTGCATAGTATAATCCAGAGGTCAGCCAGTAGGTTCTACATCACGACTTATGGACATTTGGGAACCAGGTTGGGAATCATGAAAAGTCATTGAGGCTTCTGATGGCGCTGTTAAAACAGCTGCAGCGTAGGATTTATCTTCCAGTTTAAGCTGCCCGGGGAGGTCTACTGCTTCTATTAGTGAAGATTCTGGTATATCAGACAACTCCATAGCTTGCTCATTGCTTATGGGACAGAGCTCTGAGCTAGTTAAATGACGAGCTTCGGAAGTTGAGGAAAGTTTGTCCCAAGGCATCTTTGTAGGAGGAGCTGCTTTTTGTTGTTCTGGTGAAAGATGCTGGCCACTTCTGGATCGTTGCCGCTGGCATGAGGATAATCCTGTGTTCCTAGGAGGGAGGAGTATTTGCTCTGAAGGGGCAGATGAGCTAGATGTAGGCAAAGGCACTGTATGGGACAAATTCTTCGCTCTGGGGGAGTCATTAAGGAAGGGACCTGGTCCAGTTGTATGGTGGTCCTCCAGAAACTGTTTGCTATAGTCTTGGTTCCTAGGGATTTTAACAGATGGGTCCTATAGCCTTCTGGAATATTTAGTCTGAAGAGGTAGATTAGGCCAGAATTTAGAGATCCAATGTTCTACCTCCCCAGGATTGTCCACTAATGTTTCTCTCCCCTCTTTGGATACCAGAAGTTTGGTGAGTCCTCTGAATCTGTAATGAAACTTATGGGCAGCCAGAAATTTTTTCAAAGGGCCATAAGCTTGGCGTTTACTTGTTGTTTCTTGTGCAAAGTCCCTGTAAATGAAAATCGGTACCCCTTGCCACCGAATTTCACCCAGGTCCCCTAGCTGCCCTTAAGATGCGTTCTTTGGTTTATTAGCACAATAAGTATGCCACTATCGGCCTCGGGGATTGTGCCAACTTTTTCTTTCTCCCAGTAATGGGATGGACTCTTTCAACTTCAACTGGGCCCCTCCATCACTCCCCTAACATCATGGGGACTGGGGAGCATATAGTTAAGAAAGCGCTCCATGGATGTTCCTTCAGAGCCTTCGGGATGCTGATAATGCAGAGATTGTTACGGCATCCCCTATTTTCCTGATCCTCCACACTGACCATTAAACTTTCAATTTTTTGATCTTGCATCAATACTTTTTGCTCAAGTTTGGTTTGCTGTTGTTCTAGTGTTTCCACCTGTTGCTCTGCCACATTAAGGCGGTCTTGCAGCTGGCACACATCTGAAGTGGTGCCTGTGAGGGTTACATTTATATCATCCACCTGTGTCAACAATGCTTCCAGCATACGGGTGATATAGCTCAAAGAGTCCCCCACAGATGTCAGTTGTGAAGCTGTAGCTGATACAGGAGGTTGCACAGGCAGGGATCCTCCAGTCACTAATTCGGCTTTGAGCAGCTGCATTTTCAGGAGTATGAGTAGAAGCCCTGGCAGAATGCAGTAGGGAGCACAACTAGGTGGGTAACCAGACAGCAGGCCCGAGGCCTTCACGGCCAATCTGAACGGAGCGATTTGCGAGTAACAGGCATTTGAAACAGCATATTCACCATAAAACTGCAAAAAAGTTGCACCGGACGATTGGGAACAGTTACCCTAGCAGAAATAAGTATTGGGGGAAGGGTCACATCTTGGGATTAGGCTAGTTGGCCGCAGATTATTGCCAGATTTGGATGAGCTCCGGAGTTAAGCTGCCATTTTCTCAGTAGCCAGGCCATGCCCCTGAAAAGCTAATTTCAGAAAATCAGGAAATAAAAAAAACCAAAAAAAAAAACCAGATTAACCATCTCCATGATCATGTCTCTGTATTCGAGGGTGACAATGTTTCAACTCAGAGAGCTTTGCACCAATTAAAGAAAATAAACTTGGGTTATTTTTTTTTAAACCATCTTTATTGGTTTTACTTTCAAACATTTAAGACATACAATGACACACACACATATGAACCAAGACTTACTCCTGGTCCCCCAGCCCAAAACTGGCTGCGGATACTTTTATACATACACAGCTACATTACAGTAACCTTGCCTTTAACAGGCAAACTGAGGCATGTCCAACCCCCCCAATGAAGTGGGCATTCAACTAGCTCAAGTATGTGGAGTCTAATGGCCCACTGCCCACATACCAATACACTTAGTTTATGTTAACCCCTCATACCCAGGTCAGACTAACAGCCGTTGCTGCATCTCTAGAGAAGAGAGAGAGTTCCCTCACCCCTGTCTAGTTCGCAGATCCGTATATTCCTACATAGTATCACACCAAATGTACTTCCTCACTAATTAGCAATTACGCAAACAATGTATAGAGCTTAGCTATTAAGCAAACTTTCAGACTATTATTCATTCGCTGATCTTACACCAACAGACAGACCCTCTCTCCTGGTATCTATTAGCTGTATAGAATAGACAGCTTCCAAAGACTGACACCTTTTTTTATATAAAATCCCATTTTATCCTCGTTCAAAATATGCTTTCGTATCCTTCCTAGGGTTCTCATTAAGTCCCCTACCCATTGGTCATAAGTATAGACAAGGCTGTCTTTCCAATGTTTTAAGACAAAGGATTTGACCAGGGCCGTGAATAAGGATATGTGGTACTTGAACGTATTCCCTGAAACCTGAGACAGGTCCCCAAGTACACAAACCTCAGGCAATACAAATTCTGAGTAGTCTAGGATGGGGTCCATATTTTGCTTGATTTTAAGCCAGAGGGGCCAAATCTTGGCACAATCCCACATCACGTGTAATATATCCCCCAGTTTCTCATTACACCTAAAGCATAGGTCTGTCTGTATAAGGTTCCTTGCACATAGCTTTGCTGGAGTATAATACATATTAGAGGAAGTGAACAATTGCATATTCTTAAGTTTAGGTATAGTTATATAATTACAACTATTCCATACATCCTTCCAATTAGGCCTTAGTGGAGCCATAATTTTATCCCAATATGGGATGTGGATTGGGCAGCTTGAGTCCAGGAATTTTAAGAGTATCCTGTAGATTTGGGAAATTGGCTTATTTACCAAACTCACCCCCAGTTAGTCCTCCCCAGCTGAACTCTTTCATTTGGGTATCTACCATCCCTTTTTTACCCTGCTTAGCAAGTTGATAATCTGGATCCTCTTAAAGAAGGGCAGTCCCTGACTTTGAGGCGGAAGAATAACCTTATCCTCCTTTACACAATCAACCAACTTAAGTCCCTCTAACTGCCTAGCCCACTGTTTTTTAATAATTTGGCCCCCTAACCAGAAATTCGGATTACCCATTATCGGTTGTTCCCATGCCTTCTCCTGTCCCCTCCTTTGTGCCGGCGTTAAAAATAACCACCATGCATTGACAGTTTTTGCTATCTGGGTCAACTTTGCTTTTGTTGGTAGCTTGTCCGGATGTGAAAAAAGTAATGCATCTGGGGAAAGCTCCATTTCCCTTAAAATCTGTCTCTCCATACAAAGCCAGACTGGTACATAGACCTCCCCGTCCATTCCACCTTCCCATTATTCCTAACTTCCTGCCACATAGTATAACTGAAGATCTAGCATCTTAAAGCCCCCACCTTCTGTGGCATCATAACCATATGTTTCATCCTTGCTGGCTTTGAGCTCCATAGGAAGGCCGATAACAGCTTTCTAACTTTTATAAACCAGGACTGAGGAAAGAGATACAGAGCCAGGTGAATCAGATACAACAGCCTGGGCAGCAGATTCATTTTGCTCAGTCCTAGTCTAGCTGTAAAATTTAAAGGGGATTTATTCCATCTGAGGATGTCTCCCCGGATTATGGTTAATAGTTTTTCCATGTTAACCTCTGCTCCCACCTCAACATTAGGAGTGATCCAAATGCCCAGGTACTTAATTACTTGAGGGGCCCAGTGTATCTGCAGGGGTTTGAAGTCCACCCTAAAGGTATGAGGTGTAAGGGGTAAAATTTGTGTCTTGCTTAAATTCAATTTATAATTCGATACCTCAGAATATCTTTGTATGATTTCCAACACCTGTTTGAAACCCTCAGCTGGATCCCTCAAATGCAAAAGTATATCATCCACAAACACAGACGTTTTGAGTCCCCCCCCCCCAGATTTGAATTCCACAGATTTTAGGCTCTAAGTTTAGTGCCCATAATAGGGGTTCTAAATAAATATTAAACAAAATAGGGAAGGGGGGCAACCCTGCCTGGTCCCATTCTCTAATTTAATTTCCTGGGACAGATATCCATTACATAGCACCTGAGCAGTGGGGGTTGCATATAAATTCTTAATTCCCCTGAGAAGGCCTTCAAGGAATCCCATTCTGTCCATGGTGGCAAAAAGAAAAGGGTGAGAGACCCTGTCGAAGGCCTTCTCTGCGTCTAAAGATATCAGTGCCATAGATATCAGAGAATCCACTGCATAGTTAAGGATATGGTGTAATTTCTTTAGTGCATCATGAGCCCCCCACCTGGCATAAATCCCACCTGGTCCTGACTAATTAAAGTCAAGGCCATATTCAGAATTCTATTGGTCAATATCCTTGTCAGGATCTTGATATCCTGGTTCATCGGTGCAATCGGTCGCTAATTTTCGGGGAGCTTTTTTGGTTTATCCAGTTTTGGGATAAGGGTGATGTATGCTTGATAAAGTGGGGGGTGACATACCCCTTCTTGCATTATCCTGGTAAATAGGTCTTTGAGGAGAGGGAGTATTGCTGGGGTATGTAATTTATAAAACCTGGCTGTGAGGCCATCAGGCCCCGGAGTTTTACCATTCGGCAATGCTTTTACTACATCTAAAATTTCCTCCTCACTAATTGGAGCTGCTAGGCTTTGAACCTGTGCTGGATTTAGAATTGGAAGGGGTATATTCCTCAAAAAAGCTTGTATTTCTTCCCTACTAACACTCCTTCCACCTTGATAAATCCCCTTATAATAGACTGCGAGGGCCTCAGCCATTTCTTGGGGGTCAGTTATATGTTTCCCTTGTACTTTTATTAAGTTTACCGTTCTTGCTGCTTCCCATTCTTTCACTCTAGCTGCTAAAAGGTGGTCGGGCACATCGCCCTGCATTAAGTACTTGGCTTGGATTTTCTCCAACCAAAAATCCATCTTAGTATAAATCAAGTCCGTCATCTCATCCCTCAATTCCTTAAGTTCAGCATCCAACTCTGCAAATGACCCTTCTAAGGGCTCCAAAGATTCTATGGCCCCTGCAATAAACTGCTCCCTAGCTTGTCTAAGTTTGTTTCTTCTAGCTGCATATCTTTGAGCTATCCCTGAATAAAGAACCTTACAGGTTGGCCAGGCTAATTGCTTGTCCTGTAATGTTGGTAGCGGAACCTAATGATCTCACTAAGAGCTTCCTCTAATTTTCCATGCAGTGTAGTAGCAGACAATAATGATTCGTCCAATCTCCACCTATATGGTTTAGGGGGAACAGCTTTTAGTTCCCACATCATCTGTATTGGAGAGTGATCAGATAGAATTCTACTGTGGGTAGTCATCTCCTTTATACCCACCAACACTTCCTGATTAACCAGGAAAAAATCAATTCTGGATTGCATTTTGTGGGCCCCTGAAAAAAAAGGTCATGCTCTTTGGTCCCTTACCATGTAGCCAAACAGGGTCCACCAGTGCAGTGGCCTCCAAAAAGCGCCCCATAGCTTCCTGTGCCCTGGATGGGGGATTCCTAGAAGGTGGATTCCTATCTTCCCAGTTATTTAAACACAAGTTCCAATCCCCTGCTAGTATGATCGGATGTGTTGGCAACCCGACTATTTCTGCCTCCAGTGAAGCAAAAAATTCCGGGTTAGGTGGGGTTGGGCCATAAATAGAGGCAATTGACAATTCTGACCCCAGAATAGATCCCAAGAGAAATATTCCATGTTGTCCCCTTTTATTACCGCCCTCTTTACCACATATGGGCATGTCTTCCCCACTAATATGGCTACTCCTCCTGAGTCTGTTGTATTCCCTACTTCAAACACATGACCCACATACAATCTTTTCAGCAGATCTGGTTCCTCTGCTAAAAGATGAGTCTCCTGTAAAGTCACAATTTGTGCCCCCAGTCGTTGAATGTGTCTCAGAATTGCCATTCTTTTTCTCTTACCCCTAAGGCCTTTAACACTCCAAGAAATGATGTTAACTTGTGACATTATATATATATACACTCCTGCTTCCATTACTTCATTACGGTCAGTGAATATCTTGATCCCAATTGTTGGCCTCTCTCTTTCTTCCTTCTCTTTTACCTTTCCTTCCTTCCCCCCTTTCCCCTTTCCCTGATCCTCCGATCGCCCTCCTGAAACTTTGTCGATCCATGACTAAGCAAGCTCCTGAGTGCCCCCCCAGCCCCCTCTTCAAGCTCTTTTCAACATCCCTATCTAAACAGAAAGGAAATTCCCCTCTTTTTCACGCTCTTTTATTCCCCCTCCATTTTACTTTTCCTCCCTTACTTTCTCCCAACCCCCATTGACCAGAGGGAAGTACATTCCTCTAACTGATGATCCCCAGTTTATAACAGCATGAAGCTAGTCTGCCTGGTGGTCCTTCGCCACGCCCTAATACATACTGGAGGGTTGCAGTTATAACCCACTTCACACACGATCAACCATTTCATCCCTATACCAGCACTTCCCCCCATCCGCCAAATGACCCTCTCCCTTGCCGAATATATCTCTTTTCCCTGTACTACCCAGGTAGCCGACTCATGTAGTCACTCCCCTTAGTTAACCAGAGAGAGCTTCCTCTTCCTTCACCCCCCCCACCACCGCTTGGGGTATGGGGGCTGGTCTATTACATGAGATTCCCACCTTACCCAACAAATAGGGTAGCCTAAAAGTTAGTAAATTCTGCTTCCCTTGTGCTCCAATTGAGTAGTTATCCCCCTGGGTTTCCATATCCCAAAGATAAACCTTCCACCTTTGTTTTTGAAATTCCCTGGTTTGAAGGTAAACAATTTCACATCTGCCCTCTAGTGGCTGCACCCTCAAATCACTTGTCTGCCACTCGTATAAGCCCTGGAAAGGGAGGCCTCCATTATATTTACCAACCAAAACCCCTATTGCCACCCTGTCAATCTCAACATCTCTTCCTCCCCCTCTTAACCCAGAGCTATATTAACTCAAAACCTATGCAACATTTTGTTTGCTTTAACAACCCTTAATAAATTCAGTCAACACATAACATTTCCATATGCCCCGTATTTTGTCCATATGAGTTTACTTTCCCCCACACCACTACCAGGTCCATCAAGTTGGAGATCTGAAGAGCGATGGAAGCTCAACTCTCAAGCCCTCCAGAGCATCCCGAGCTGTTAAATAGTTTTTGTCCCCCGTTTGGAGCTTCACAATTAGGGTCGCTGGATATTGCATCCAGAATTTGATCCTTGCCAGATAAAGCTTCTTTTTAATATCCGAGTATTCTTTTTGTCGCTCTCTAATGGAAGGAGTTTGGTCTTGGAACAGCCATAAAGTCGCCCCATTCTACTGCAGACTTTTGGACTGCTTAGCTTTGTTAAGAACGAATGCTTTTTCTTTATAATTGAGAAACCTCATGATCAATGCCCACGGGCGAGCTCCTGGGGGGGGGGTCTCTCTAAGTGTCCAATGCACTCTTTCCAAATTGTAAGCCTCCCCATACGGAGTCAGGTCTAACAGCTTCATCAACAGGTCCTGCATAAAAGTTATACAGTCCATCCCCTCCATTTTTTCTGGGAGTCCTGCCATAATTAAATTATTTCTTCTGCCACGGGACTCTTGATCCTCCATACAATCTTCCAGCTTTGTAACTTGTTTTCTCAGCACCACCAGTTCTTGCTCTATCCCCGTGGATTTCTTCTGTTGTGATGAAACTCTGGCCTCCAAATCTCCCATTTTTCTCGCCAGTGCATTCAGGGTCAGTTTGACAGTGGAAAAATCTGTGACTCAACCCTGCAGCATTTGCTTAATCTCTAGAATGTCTTTTTTTTTTACTTTCTCTCCTCATTCCACGCTCTCCCCATCGTCCTGGTCCTCTGGCACAGGTGAAAGGAATTTCTGGCGTTTCACTGCTGGAACCCAAGCTGACAAGGGCTCCGAGGCTCCACACTCCATCTCAGCCATCCTGCAAGGCCTCTTCCGATCACTGCCGAAACCAGGCAAATGACTTCTTAACTGATCCTCTTTTTTTTTTCCCTTCGAGAGGCAGTGAAGCTTAGATAATCTTTCCCACTCAGTTGAATTACCCGATTGAGCCCTTACTTTTAATTTAAATATAGATTAACTAGTGAGGGCCCGGGAGCTGCACTCAGGACGCCCTCTCTCCTCTAGCTCATCACGTGATCTCCACAAACTTGGATTATAAGAGTAAGATAATAGATTTAGAAGCAAGAGCGAGATGAAAAAAATATAAGACTAATTGGGATCCTGGAGAATTGGGATGGTATTAGATCAACCAAAGACTCTTTTCAAATTATTGCTGCAGCTTACTTAGATACTGACCCTTAAAATATAAATATCAAGATGGACAGAATTGATAGGGGACTACATAACTGTTCAGTAGACAGTGGGGCGGTAGCCCATGAGATGGGCATCAGCGATTGAGAGTTTGCAATAATGGTGTCTAAATCCCAGTGCATGTCAATGGGGCTACTGCTGAGGAAGGGGTGACTGGATAGGGCAGATGGGTGCAAATAGCAACAGGATATTGCTAAATGTATACACGCATGGGGGGAGTGTGATGGAAGGGAGAGCTGGCCTGGTGTGGTTGGTGTGGGGCTGCTGAGCTGGCCCTGTAGCATGGTGGGTGGGTGTCAGCCTAATGCTGTGATGGTTTTGGGTTCGGGTCCGGGCATGCTTACATTTTTGTGCGCCCGGCCCAGAACTTTTATTTCTCAAGATTTTGCCCACCCCTGACATGCACCCCCCTGGAGTTAAGAATCCTTTGGTAGGAGGGTGCGGAGGGTGCAGCACCCCACATGATCAGTTAAAATCGAAGTCCCTGGCACCATTTTCTTGTGCACTGGGGATGTACATCACCGAAATTGATTTTTGGTGATGTACTCTCACCCTGCAGACAATTACGATTGGGCTTTCACCCTTATCACATACATCCCAGGGGGCCACCCAGACCTATCACTGTCAAACTAGTTAAATCCAAGGTCAGAGATATCCTGATGGCACAAGTTTATGTGCACTGTCTAGTGTGTTCACCTGGTAAACAAAAGCAAATAAATAAATAAATAAATAAGAAAAGGAATTACAATCCTGGGAGTTTCCATATATAATTATTTACCTCCTTATTAATAGTAGAAAGAAAAAGATATGATGCTATAAGAGCCCAACTATAGACAAAAAGGATTAAATCTACAGTTATTTATCCTGCTCGATTTAGAGTCTTTTGGGACAATACTAAGATTCAGTTTGAGTCCCCTCAGGAGGTGATGAATAATCTTCAAAAAGGCTACCAGATATTTTTTCCTGAAAATGTTTTGGCCTCTAATATATATATTTTTTTATGTATTATTTCTACCAAGCTCCCAGCTTCTGCCTTCAGTTGTCCCCCAGCGCAGCCCTCCCCTGAAGGTTAAACCCCCCTCCCTTATGTACCCCACGACTTACCCTTTGTGGCAGGGTGGTGGAGAGCAACTCAACCCACCCCAAACAGATCCATACCAGGGAGGTGCCTTCTCGGAGGTGGTGCTGTGGGGACCATGTCATCCAGCTGGAGCTATTTTCAGCTTTTCTCCCCTTGTGAGGAGGCAGGGTGTGCAATGACACCTGCGGTGAGCGCGTGTACACTACTGCACGTGCTCTCACCAAGCATCTGCCTGTCTCCTCCCCTTCAGCTGTAGCATTGGCATGCTGCCCCCCAGCAGCTGCTAGGGGCCAGTGGAGCGCTGACAGCTAGTGTCCCCCCACCCCAGAGAAGGAGAGCAGTCCAACGGATGCTCGATCCTTCTCCTCCCCACCAACCCCCGATGACCCATGCTCGTTCCCGAACATGGGTCACCAGCGTGGCTTGACGTAAGGCGTCCAGTGCCTCAGCCCTCAATGCCACCGGGCCAGCTTGGCCTCTAATATTTGAAATTAAAATATGATGATGGAGTATCTTTAGCACAAAAGGTGGGGGTGGTATCTTGATTGTTAACTTTAGAAGTTAGCATTTCTAGTGAACTGCACTTTTGAATATGTATTTCTTTTTGCAGGACAAGAATCAAGGAAAAGATTGTGAATTTTTAAGCCAGACTAAGTTTTCATTTTTTTCACATTGGGCCCTATGCACTATTGGAGAGAGTGGCTAGGTGTGCATATCTGGAGTGTACAGCCACTCTGCACCCTATGCAGCCCTGCGCGGGATGCACCAAGGGGGGGCACACAGCACCTATGAGCCCGATCCACTAGCTGCGCAAACAGCAACATGCCGAGGGAGAGGTGAGGGGTGAGCTGGCACTATGCACCATGCACTAAGGTGCATAGTGCTCTCCACAGGGGTGCAGAGGAGGGCATAGGGTATGACAGGGAGAAAAGATCAAAGCAATTTACCATGATGCAGTTCTAGGCTGTTGCAGCACCACGTATGAGGCGGCAAACCTCCACATGAACTGAAAACCACAACAAGTGTAGTGCTCAAATAAAGAGAAGTACCGCAAAATGAATATATCCAAAGTTTTTTTTACTGAAGCAAGTGCTGAAAAATCACAGCAAAAGAATTTACAAGCAGGTACTTCCTGGTAGTAGCAACAAGCCCCTAGCTCCTTGACTTCAAAAGTCTTCAAGGGGGGAGGGCTACAGAAGAAAACCAACCCTTAAATACAACTTGAGTCATGACATATTTACTGCTTTAACTCTTAAAAGTGTAGCATTATTTACAAATAGAAGAGAAATACTGATATCATGTCAGAATTGTAAGCATATTACACATAAAAATACATAGGGCAGGATTCACAAAACAGATGCACCAAATGCAACTCAGATGTGCCGGCACAAGTCAGAAATGTGCTGGAGGCCGATTCAGGAACAGGGAGAAAGCACCAGTGCAAACGAGGTGCCCTGCGCCGAAAGACATGTGCCATAGGCTCAACGTAATGACATGCGGCGCATATACAGGGGACGTACCCATGCATACACAGCGAATCCCGATCCACAGAGAACAACCAGAGCACATCAATGGGGCAAATCCAGCACAAATCCAAGATGCGCCAAAGAAAGATAAGTACTAAAGAAGGAGACCTATGTCCAGCACACCAGCAGACCATCAATGGAACAACAACAGCAGCACACTGTCACAGTCAGAGGGGAAGTAGAACCAGACAGAGGGAGAGGCACAGGCAGGCAAACTGCCAGCAACAACACCAGGCAGCAAGCTACACCAGAGAGCCACAGCAACAGAGGGGATGAACTCGGCAGCATTTGCCATTGCTGGTGCCCTAATGAGGAGGAGGCAGGGCTCTGGAAGGAACCATAGGTGGCTAGACCCACGGTGGTACTGTGCCCGGCTGTCCTTTGAGCAGCTGACAGAGGTGGAGATAGTCGGGCGATACCACCTCAACAGGGCCATGCTGAGTCAGCTATGTGAGCTGTGCCATGATGTGATGCAGGCACCCACCACATGAGGTCATGCCATCTCGGTGGAGACCAAGGTGACAATGGCCAAGTGCCTGTTGACCACTGGAACCTTCCAGAGGCCTACTGAGGACACCACTGGCATATCACAGGCCTCAACATTCCACCTCCTCACACAGTTCCTCATTGCACTGCTACCACATGCTTCGGTATACATCAAATTCCCCAGCATGCAGGCAGAGTGGACAGAAACCATACAGGGGTTCCTCAGGGTGTCACGCATGCCAGGTGTCATAGGGGCCATCAACTGCACTCAATGTGGAAATCCGTGTACCACCTCCCGAGGAGGGCATCATATACGTGAATTGAAAGGGGTACCATTCAATTAACTGCCAGGTGGTGTGTGATTCCACGGGGCACATCACCAATGTCTGTGCCACACACCCTGGAAGTGCACATGATGCATACATATGGCACCAGTTGGCACTCTGCACGAGCTTTGAGGCCGGGGACATCCAATATGGACACCTGTGAGGTACATGTGACTGAGTGCCAGCATCACAGGGTGGAACCATGTCCAGGACACATGGGATGGGCTGTGGGCAAGCAGTCACAGGCATGAGGGCACTGGGACAGCAGGGGTGTGGAAGGGTGCATAGGCAGATGCATGGTGGCACGTGACCAATGTGCACCACATGATGGATGGGGAAGGCAGAGGCAGCTGAGGCAGTGATGCAGGTCTGCCAGGCATGTGGCTGTATGGGCGGGGGAGCAGGACAGGGCACACAACACAGAGGGTGGGACAGGGTCGGGGCACATGCCACAGTGTAACACAATGTACAAATGGTGACACTTCTAGCCCCACAGGTGACGCCACATACCCATTGCAGCCCTGGCTTCTCACTCCCATCCGATGACCCAGAACAGTGGCGGAAGAATGCTACAGTGAGGCACACATCATGACATGCGTCATCATTGAGCATGTCTTTGGCATGCTGAAGATGCATTTCTGGTGCCTTTGTCAGTCAGGTAGTGCCCTACAGTACAGCCCAGAGAAAGCCTGTGGCATATTCCTGGCCTGTTGTATTCTACACAACATGGCCCATGACCATGAGATACCTGTTGAGGCCAGTGAGGGGGACAGTTCTGGGGAGGAGGAGAGGGTGGTGGAGGTTGTGGCCAGGACACACACTGAGGACCATGGAGATGAAGGTGAGCATGGGTGCAGGGATCCCAGGCTGGCGGCAAGGGCATGGGCATACCACACATGAGTGGTGGAGGAACACTTCAGGACATGCAGGTGAGTAAGCAGGTTGGTACATGTGCAGGTGTGAGCACTACAGTGTAGGGACAGCATGTGGGGAAATGGCGGGCACCGTATGCCACACAGGGGTACACAGGCAAGTGCATGCACATAGTGGGGGACATACACACTCACACACAGACACCATGCATGCATCACCCCAGAACCACACAGGCCATGCCCAAACTGTCACAGGTCAGTGTGCACTGCAGCCATCACACGGTCACTGCAGGCACCATAACTCACTCATCATTTCCATGACAAATGACACGATGGTGGCATACACAGACACACCAGACAACTTGCACAGGAAGCACAGGGGGGTGCCAGAGCAACCATGTGGCTGATGACTGTTACACACAGCAGCACTGGCACCACCCGCAGGGCATCCGGTACACATGGGTATGCCACCTGTCTCCACAGGCCCCTGGGCATGGGCATCACAGGGATGCCCCATGTCCACCACTGACATGTGGGCAGCCTCTGTATGGCCGCTGGTGATGGGGGTGCCACCATCAGCCACAGGTGGTGTCCCCAGGGACCCCTCAGGGGTGCTGCTCTGAGACCATGAAGGGGTGCTCAGTGGGGTGGCTCTCCGATGCCCACCAGCTAACAATGCTTCGGGGTGTCTGGGACATGCTCTTGGGCATCTGGCTGGATGCACGGTGTCCACAGCATGCTGTGGATGCAGCCACTGCCTTCGCAGAAGCCGCGATCCATTCCATGGCTGTGGTCATGTCCACCCACATGAGGCTTGTCTCAGAGAGCATCTGAGCATGCCATGCCACTGCAGACTCCTGGACTCCTGGACCACGATGGCCCTGTGACTCCAGAACTCTGCCCGGAGTGCCTTCTGACCTTTCACAGCTGCCTGCAACAGGTCAAGGTAAGCACCCATGTCATCGGCAGGTGATGCGGCACAGTGGCGGCGCCGACATACTGGGGATGGGTCAGCCTCACCAGGTCATCCATGGACCGTGGATGCACCCTGTCAGACTGTGATGTGTGCATGTCTTGGCTGGTTCTGCCGCTTGCTGTCCATGTGTGCCATCCATGGGGCCCACTGTAGCAGGTGCGTGCACACTGGCGCCCTGCCTGGATGTCACCGCTACCACCAGCACTGCGCTGTGCAGTGGGCATGGCACACTCAGTACTGGGCAGCAGTGCCACCACTGCCCTGGTGTCCAGCATGGTGGGAACACCAGTGGCACCCAGGGTCCTGTGCACAGGCATCCCCGCACCGTGTGCACTGCCATTGACCATGGCAGTGGCGATGCTTATGGTGCAACATGCATCAGTTGCAATGCCTTCATCCTGCATGCCACTGGTGAGCATGATGAGTGCATCTGCTATGTCCACCACCTCATCCGGGTCAGCATCAGTCAACCCAGTCAGGCCCCCCAACCATGCCATGTACCCACCATCAGTTCGGCCAGTGCTGGTGGAGGGGTCCACAGGACCCTTTGCCACAGGGACCGTGACCGGTGGTGCACAGAGCATGGATGTTGCAGGTGCAGTCATGCCCATGTTAGAGTCATCAGCCCTATGGGGTGGGCCCACATCATCGCCGTGAGGGCTGCACAGTCAGCCATGGTTGTGCCCTGGAGTCACGATGGAGCTGTGGAAGAGAGAAAGGAGAACATGGTTAATGCACAGGATGCACATGACACACAGCATGGTCAGTGATGCCCTGCCAGGTATGCATGCCTGTCCATGGCAGGGCCCGGACAGGATGCACAGCTACTCACCATGCTGCGACGGGTTGCGCCCCATCTGGAAGCCACCCCCTGGGATGCCATTCATGGCTGTCCTCGACACACTGGTGGCCAGGAGGGCTTCATTGGGGCTGGATTGTGCCACTGAGCTGGGTCCTCCCCCTGTCTGCTGCAGGGATGCCACGATGCTGGCCACCCTGTCCTTAGCCCTCAGTCGACCATCATTCCAATGCTTGTGGCACTCCTGCACTGTGCAGTTGAATGGTGCCACAGTGTTCACCTGCCAGGCCACCTCCTCCCAGCCCCCTGCATGCACTGGCCAGCTGCCTCCCCTGCTGGTGAGTACATCCAGGCATAGGTGGCATGCCTTGATGAGTGCCCTCTCCTCATCCTTTGTGAAGTTTGGTCGCCACCTGGTGGTGGCACCTGCCTCCATAGACATGTCAACTACTGAGGGGAGAAGCATCCTGGTGTCAGACTCACCCATGTGTACACATGGACCTGCACCCATCTCCCTCTGTCTGCAGCCTCACCATGGTCTGTGTTGCTGGTGGCTGTGCCATGGTCCATGTGTGGGCAGCTGAGCACAGGTGGACATGCAACATGGTGTGTGGTCCATGTGGAATGCTGCACATGCAACTCATGGCACCCAGGCCATGTTAGGGGTACTATGTAGCTGCCACAGGGTGTGTGACACCATCCTGTCTGCCGTGGGCATGTCCCAGTACCCCTGCTACATGTGTGCCACTTCTATGGTGCCACATCCTTCTTGGGTGCCACCCCTGCAATGGCTGCAGGGTAGAGGGGGACTGCCATGTGGTGGAATGCACTGTTAGGGTGGCAGCAGTGTGCATGCTGGCCGTGGTGACAATGTGCCTGCACGGGTGTTGCTCTGTGCACCGTACCTACCTGTGGCATGGTGCTGCATCCACCTCACAGTGCAGGCCACCCCCAGCCATATGTCCCATCCCTGTGTCCCTGTGCCTCATAGTGTGGTACCCCGTACACATCACATCCTCTCCCTGTCCCACATTGCACCGCCTCAGCACACTGCCAACCACACCACAGATTGGCAACAGTGCTCCTTTCTTTCTGTGCTGTGTGTGCCCTCATAACCCGGTCATCCACTGTGGTCATGGCAGGGACCAGTCCATTGTCACCCCGTGGATACATCCTTGCTGTAGTACAACATGGTTTGCAATGGGTGCCACCGAATGGATGTCTGGTCCCACATGTGGTGTACAGAGGACCCACCTGTTGAGCACGCTCTGATGCAGGCAAACCAGTGTGTGCAGTAGCCCTGTAAACATGGCTGTATACTCACCCTGTAGGCACTGACTCCTCTCAGTGTCCTGGTCTCAGCCTGCTGCATTGGGAGCATTTATGGCTCAGGGCATGCAAATGAGGCCTAAGCACCTGTTAATGAGATGTTAATCAGCTGAGATGCCCATGCATGGTTGATGAGGCTGTTTGGCATTCTGTCTGAATAGCATAATTGCTCCCAGCTCATCTCACTTTGCACAGAACATCTGTGTGATGCGCCAATGACTGTACAGTGCATTCCAGCACAAGCGTGGCCTGGTTGGCGCATCTGCATGAATTGGGGGCATTCTACGCGGCGCATTCATTGTGCATGCGCGGTGTCCATGTGTTGCGGTGCATCTCCCATGATGCACCATTCCACCGCTGTCTGGTTGCGACATTGTGAGCCTGATGATTGTGGTGCCATGTGCCATATCGCAGAGCATGTCCCACAATGCGCTGTCCATGCAGCACTGATCCAGCCCTCCCCAAGAATCGTGCACTATGCACGGTACATATTCATGGTGCATGCTGTGCACAACATGGTGCCCCTCAAGCTTAACACGCATACACAACAGTGTCCTGGCCATGCAGCACCATTGCACGATGGTGTGCGCATGTGCTGGCTTGTCACCAGTGGCCATTCATGCTTCATGTTCAGTGCACACTGTGCTGCACATGCCTCACTGTTTCACATGGCGCAAAATGTTTGTTAGATGGCGCTTTTCCAGTTTGCACCTTGCCACTGTCTGATCATAGTTTAGGATGCCTAGGGCTGGGACAATGGTGCCTAAGGCCATGAACTGGTCACAGATGGAGTTGCTACATCTTGTAGCGCAGGTCATGGCTGTGGAGGGGTGCCTGTTTGGACAGGAGGACCTCCATGTGCCCAGGGCCCAGGTGTGGGCCTCCATTGTATCATGGATTGTGCACCGTACTGGGATGCCATGCATAGGGGTGCAGTGCAGGCATTGCTATGGCGACCTCCAGAGGTGGGACCCAGAGCAGCTTGCACAGCTGCGGTGCTCTGCATGCAGGGGTGCACTGCCACGTCCAGGTAGGTGTTCTTCAGCTGTTTCCTTGTGTGGCACATGCTGGGTGTGTCTGTCACTGCCCTCATGGTGCTCCCATGCTGCATTGCCCTGGTGCAGGGGGGTGGGGCATGGCTGCGTGTGCCTGCTACCACCAGGTGTTTCACAGCCTGGCATCACTGTCTGCTGCATGGCCACATGCTGGCATGGGATGCTGTGGCACTGCATCCTGCATGGTGGCAGTGTTTGCTCATGGTGCTGTTTGTTGTGTTTTGCAGGACCAGGGGCAAGGCAGCAGGCCATGGACGCAGCTGAGGAGCATTGTCAATGATACATGGGTGCCAGGCCTGTGGCCCTGCTGGAGGCGGGTGAGTACCGCTTTCCATGATTGCTGTATTTCTGGTTCTGTGTGGTGGGTGGGGGTGTGTTCCACATTCTGGCCCTCAGTGTGTGTTCTTTCTGTCATTTGCTGTAGGTGTTCTGACTAAACATGCTGTTGTGGGTGGTGGTGGTGGTGCTGTGCCAGTAGATGTGGACCAGAGGATTCGTGTGGCCATCCAGGCATCCCTGTGCCCTATCTCATGGACTGTTCAGTGCCTGTCAGCTGCCCTGCAGGGCATCATGCTGCACCTTCCGGTCCGTGCCAGGGTGCTGCATGGCAGGGCATGGTGCCACTAGTGTCCCCCTGCCACTTTCTGGGGGACATCCTGTGTAAATAGTTACCCTACCCTGTCCCATGTTTTTGTCCCTTTCCTGTCCTCCTTTCCATCCCTGTCCCCCCTCTTTTCCATTTGCCGATGCTGTTGTTGTTCCCTTTATGATGTTTGGTTTGTACAGTTTATATGCCCATTACCTTTTATAAACATGTTTTACCCTACGCTTGTGTCCGTGGGTCTGTTTGTTCCAGCTCTATGGTTGCTCCTCTTGTCCTGCTGTTTTGCTCCAGTTGTTCTGCCTGGCTCCCCTGTGTGGCTGCAGGGCATCCTGCTTGCCCTGACGCATCACTGGTTGCACTGGCACATCTGTGGTTGTGCCATTGTGCTCTGTGGCGATTCACAGTGGTGTTGCACTTGGCACTTAGCACAGCACATGCCTCTGTGAATGGCTATGTGTGCACTCGGCGCATCTGACTTGCACCGGTGCATCTTGGTTGCACCAGGCACATCTTCTTTGTGAATTCTGCCCATAGAGTGCTTATATACAAAAAGTGCTATGTCACATAATATAAAAAGTATTTAGAAGAAAAGGTTTTAACAGTGTATGCTACCAAATCCACTTATGTGTGAATCCTGGGTCTGATGAGCATCAAGGCTGCAATTATCAGATCTTCTTTAGGCAAGTTCCAATTACCAGGTCAGAAGGAGCCCAGAAGGGATTGATATACTGTCTCTATAAGAGAAACAGATGAAAAATCAGCAAAGTGAAGCAAATAAAATGAAAGAACCAGACAAACTAATTGCCACTGAGTTAAAGTGGGATCCATTTTACATGTAAATTTCAAAAGGCCACAAATCTATAAATTCATTTCAAAAAAGAGGGAGGGGGTTATGTCCCAAGGGTTATTGCAATCAAAACGTGTTACCACTTTATTTAAAGTGGGATCCATTATGCATGCAAGAGACCACAAATCTATTAATTCATTTCAAAAAATATTTCAGGTCCCAATTATTGTTTAAGTCTTCAGGTTTAACACTATTTGATTTAAAAATCCACATGCTTTCTTTCTGCAACAACTTGTTGGCCCTGTCACCTCCTATTAAATCTGATTGTACCCAGTCAATGCCCATGAATTTCAGGCATTCTGAGGGGGAGTCATGGTGAGTTGCAAAATGTGTTCCCACTGGGGTATCACTTCTGGCATTGATAATGGATTTCACATGCTCCTGGATTCTTTGTCTGAGTGGTCTTACAGTTTTACCTACATAAATCAGATTACATTCACATCCGAGAACATAAATAATATAGGAGGTGTCACACGTAATTAGGTCATTGACTGTCATAGTGCATTCTGGATTACTGGGATGTTTAAAGCTATTGTTTTCTAGAACAAATCTGCAGATATAACATCTCTAGCATTTATGAAAACCTTTTGGTCTCTGTGGGAATCAGCTGGATATTTTTTCAATTTGTTTTGTCGCTAGCCTCGAATGTACTAGCTTATCCTTTTAATTTTTGGCTCTATGAAATGTTACTCGTGGTCTGGGTCCCACAGCACCACCCACCCTGTCATCACTCAACAAAATGGGTCAGTTTTTGAAAATGTTGTTTCCTATCTGTCCTGCTAGGTAGTTATATTCTGTAATAAATGTACAGGGCATATTTTGTTGCTGGGTTTGTGTGCCTGGATGTAATAGAGAATTTCTTGGAATTTTTTCCACCCTCTCTTTTTGTTTCATTAGTAAGTCTAGGTCATAACCTCTAGCCCTAAAACATTCTATCAGTTCATTTGCCTGCAAGTCAAAGTCTGATTGCTTGCTACAATTCCTTTTACGTCTTAAAATTTGACTATAAGGAATCAATTTCTTAAGGCTCATTGTATGTACACTCTCTGAATACAGAACTGAATTAGTGGCTGTAAGTTTCCTGAAAGTTTTGGTATTGATGACAAAACCTGCGTATTTCTCTTTTTCCACAAATAAGCAGAGGTCCAAGAAATTTAAAGTGACAGGATCAAATTGATGGGTAAATCTAAGATTTAGATCATTGCTGTGTAACCAATTTATGAATTCTTCAGCTTCAACTTGGTCTCCATCCCATATGCAGATAATGTTGTCAATAAAGCAACATTATCTGCATTACTCTAATCTTTTTCTAGGTAATGGGAATATGAAACTGTGTTCAACCCTCTGGTTAATCTCCACTTTTATAAAATAAAACATTGGTTGTGTTTATATGAATAGATGGATTATTTGGTTTCTTCATATAACTACTCACAGGCCTGAGATGGTACCATGATGATCATGTGCCCAAGAGGAGGAGACACAAACTGAACTAGTCAGACCATCCTTCTTAACCTGTACCTAGGTTCTTAAGACAATCAGTGGCTTTTAGTGCTGACAGGCTTACCCTTCCCAGGTTGAGGTATTCTCTTGCCTCTGCCTGGGCCTTAGTTGTATATACTCAAAGTTTTTTTTTTTGAATTTCTATTGCTGATGAATTGTAATTGTAATTGTTATTCAGTTATTAGTATGTGACAAGCTGAAAATATAATATGCACCACTAAAACTTCAATAAAAATTCTTAGTTTTAAAAATAAAATGAAACATAATTAGAAAATTTCATTTAACAGGCTTGTTTCAAATAAGATCGATGGCCAGACTTTTTCTTATGTGAAGAAGAATTATGTAAAATAATTGACTCCCTTCCAAATAAAAAGTCACTCAGTTTAGATGGATTTGCTACTAAATTCTACAAAGCTTTCAAAACAGAATTGGCACTATGAATATTCTGGATGGTATAACAATTTATAGAGCAAGATTGCCAGATCCCCACAACCATGCAGAAAGCTAAAATAGTACTCATTCGTAAAGATGGTAAAACAAATGACAACCCAGAACATTACAGCATATGCCCATAGCATTATTAAACACCAATTAGAAAATAATTGCTAAATTAATAGTAGAAAAAATTAAATATGGCCTACCTACGGTTACATTCTAACTGATATGGATTCATAAAAGGATATAATATAGCGTAAGCTACTAGAAAAGTATAAGCCATCTTTGAACACATTAAATCAACTGAGAAACTAGAAAAAAAAATGTGTTTAGTATATGGTTAGTCTTTGTTCTGTATAAAAATCAGCCGGCTCAAAATCCTTATAGTGTATGGGGGAACGTTACTGCGCGTAGAAATCTATGCTTGGAATATCCATATTCTGCTGCACTGACTATGTTACAGTCTTGTTGTGCTGCACTTAGTACATCAGTAGTGCAGCACAACAAAATTGAATGCCTCCTCGAGCTGCTTCCACCACAAGACACAGCTGACGTTAAATGAACTGTGAATTTACTGCTAATTATAGTAACGGTAAATCGCACATCACAATCGTGAAACTGAAAGCCCCCAAAAGTAAACAGTACAGAAAGCAGAATGGCATCAGTCCACCCATCCGAATCAATATCAGAAAGAAAATTTGTATTTTATTTCTCTCACCCTCCTCAATATGTAGCGCTGATGCAGTTTTCGTTTTTGTCTGAGGAAGTAGTATACCCGATGACAGACATAACGAACTCGATGAATCTGCAGAACGGTCTGGACCCAGAGACCCAAAGAAAAACAAAATCGACACTTTCTTTACTCAGATAAGTCGTTGTCTACCATAATCTAGAGCCAGTTGATAATGGTTTGTTCATGAGCTGCCTACGTTTAATGGAACAAGTGTATTTGTTGTGTTCTGCCTTATTTTTTCGGTAAAAAAATGTTCTTCCCATCTAATTGACTCCCCATACATTATAAAAGATTGTCTATGGGGAGTGAAGCACAGACAAGGGTATTCAAAAATCTTGAGGTATCCTTGGCAACATTGTACCTCTCGAGCTGCACTCTCGAGGTAAACTGTTGCCAAGAATACCCCTCGATCAAGAATACCCATGTTGTGCATCACTCCCCATAGACAATCCTCTATGTTGTACACATTCTAAACCATTGTACGCATTCCAAGGTGTTGCTATGCGCATTCCAAACCGTTGTTCTGCACTGTTCAAATGTCATACAATTTTTACATTCTCATTTATTCCACACCTAGCTACTTACTAACCACCCAATGCTCAAAGCTGTACTTTTTAACTTTTAAAAGTCTGTAAATTTTATTTTGCCAATTGAACAGAACAAAGAAATTGCAAGACTTTTTGTTTTCACATTGTGCGTGTCACTCTGGTGTAAAAAAAAGCATATACTATATAAAATAAAATGAAATATGTGCAACCACACAACTTGGCATGTGTTTCCATCTTGGGTTAAGATGACAGCATGGGCCTCTCAAGCTTCACTCTTGAGGTTCATATGCAGTCATCTCAAACCCTCACAAGAAACACAGCCTTATTGTGTATGGTTGTCCATACATTATTCTCTATATTGTGCTATAGCACTTGATGCGAGAAAAGCTTTTGACGTACTCAGTAGTTTGAAGTACTAAAAGCAGATATATTCCTTTTAATTTTCAGAAATGAACTAAATTACTGTACAAAACAACATATGTAAAATTTCAAGTTAACTCTTTTCTATCACATATTTTCAAAATGAGAAACATTGTTTGACAGGGATGCCCACTATCTTCTCTATATTTTTTTTCATATTTAGAACCCTTTCTTCATTTAGTTAGAGAGGATCAGACCATTGATGGACTACAAATTGATAACCAATAGATCAAGATTAGTGTATCTGTAGATGATATTTTATTAATCATAAAAAATATTAATAAATAATGAAAACAGTTCCTGGAAATAGTCATAAAATGTTCTAATATCTCAGGATATCAATTAAATAAAAACAAATCTGTTATTATGCAATTGAGAGTGATAGGCGATAATATCTCATGTGACATACAAAAAGACTTCAAAACTGATAATAGAATTAAGTATTTGTGTATAGTGTGTGTGTGTGTATATATATATATATATATATTATAGAGGCACTGTAGTGCCACTATAGTTAGGGTTGAGTATCCCATTTAAGATTAAAGTGTGAAAATGTGCAGCTTAATAACTTTGTCACCATATGACAGATTTTTCTGACATTTGGCAGGTGTGGAGCAGTACCAAAGATCTTTGGATCTGCCAAGTTCCGTAATGGTCGGATATATGGTTGCAGAGCTATAAAGCACTGTAGAAAGTCATATTTACTCTTTTTTGCACATTCTTTGCTCATGCCTACAGGCCACACAGTTTGCGTGACTGGTCCAAAAACTTCAGGGACCATGCAGCCATGGTTCCTGATGTACCTTTTGAAGATGTCATGAAAAAATATTAAACAGTTTGAAAGTTATTCAAAAAACAAGTTTCCAATTATAGTCAATGGGAAAAGTTAACAGAAAGTTCGACAGTGTCACAAATGCAGTTTTAAGTGGCCCAAATGACCCCTGTAGTGTCACAAATCTGCCATTTTGTTTTCAGTTGCTGGTCACAGAAATGCTTGGCATTTAAAATTGGGACCCTCTAGGGACACAATTATTTTTGTGTTCACCTAGTCAAGTCCTGAGGATGCTAGCCATGGCTTATTTGGGGGGATAAACACCCCAGAAATATGTTTTTTAAATGTTTGTAAACTGTAGTGTCACACTTGTGACACTTTCATGATTTGTTTTGCAAAATTGTTCTGATTTGTGACACTACTTTGCAACACTATGCCCAAAAGAATAGGAAATCTTTGCCACCCTGATGCAAAAGAATGGTTTGGTCTTTTGGGCTGAAATTTGGAGGGAAGACAGCCAAGATCCCATAGAAAAGCCTTTTAGTGGTTTGGTGACAAAATAGTACATCGCTGCAAAGTTATGGTATGGATTCATTCACATATCTGGACTGTGTAGTACGGTATGGTCTGCACACCCATTGGCCCACGCTGTGGACCAAAGGGCGTACAGCTGTACTGTACGCAGTCATCTGGAGGTGGCCAGGTGGCTTGCGGGTGGGTAGTTGCCACCCACTGCTGACTGGGGGGGAGCAGGGTGGCAGGGTTCAGTGGGAGGGTGGGGAGGGGGTACCGCTGGTCCACCAGGGATGGGATTTAATCTTTCTTTAGACTTCTGCCCACGATCGGGCTGTGAGCAGTCCACTGGACCACCAGGGATATGGACGTTTTATTATTATACATATGCCTGTGATCGGGTTACCAGCGGTCCACTGGACCACCAGGGATATAGGACGTTTGATTATTATACATACGTTCGTGATCGGGCATGGGGGGGCACTACCCGATGGAGGGTGCTGCCAGAGCTTGGGTGGCCACCCACAGCTGGCAGCTGCTGTGTTGCACCCTGGAACATGGCAGCTCACCTGTAGGTGGCCGGCTGTTGCTCCCTTATTTTTTGGAACAACTGTATGTGGTGCATGTAGGGGTTGCGCCTGCATGGGTTCCACACATCCGGGATGAATACCCCCACTTGCACCTCATACATTGCTGGTCGCCCCTGGTGCGCCGGGATTTGTGCCACGCACTTTCCCCTTTTGAATATTGTGCCGGGGCACATCAGTGGGTTGTACATGATGCAACTGTGTTGCGCCATGTGCAACCCTTCTGAATATCCCACCCCAAGTGTTCATTTTCCACTCCAAGGCCCATTATTATGCATACATTCTTTGTATTCACTGTGTATATGCAACTTTTGGGGAAAAAAGGCTGCATGTTTTTGTTACTGTTACAGTTAGTATTTCCACTTGTGTTTCCATTACCGTTTGCATTAGTGTTCCCGTCTATGCCACCATGTGCATTACCCTTTGCGTTTTCGTTTTCACTTGCGTTTGCATTACTGTTAACATTTGCATGTCCATTACCAGTTTTGTTTGCATTTCCTTTTGCATCACCATGTGTATTTCTATTTGAATTTGCGTACACGCTTCCATTTGTGTTTCCGTTTCTGTTTGTGTTTCCTTTGGTGTCATCATTGCTGTTACTGTAAGTGTCTGCGTTTCCAATTCTGTTACAGTGACTGTGCATGTTACAGTTTGTGTTTCCATATGAGTTTGCATTTCTGTTTCTGTTTTCATTAACATTTGCACTTGTGTTTCTATTACAGTTTGCTTTATCACTTATATTTGCATCACCATGTGCGTTACCATTTGTGCTTACATTTGCGTTGCCGTTACTTCATATTTATAGTGCACATTCTTAAAAAGAAGGGAAATTCAAGGCAAAGAACTCTGTTTAATGCATCAGTTAGGGTTGTTCTACAGTGACAAAAGTGAGGAAATTCGATGTTAGGGTTTCCACCCCCCTTGTACCCCACCCCACCCCCACCAACTGGCATCGGAGTGTGCTTTGGGGTCGTCAGTCTTAACTCACACCATTCTTCTATGCTGTATTACCTCAGCTTGTTTACATGGGATGGGGTGAGAGTTGGGACCGATGACTAATGCAATCAATGCCTGTGGGTCAAGGCGGAGTAAGGTGGGATGGGGGTGGGAACTATCCAATTCCTCACTTTGCTACTGTAACACATTAACTGATGCATTAAATGGATTTTTTTGCCATGAAAAAAAATATATATATATACATATATTTATTAGAGGCAAAAAATCCATTTAATGCATTATTTAGGGTTGTTCCACATTGACAAAAGTGAGGAAATTCGGTGTTAGGGTTGACAGCTCCCCTTGGCCCCACTGCCCACACCCCCAACCAGCATCAGGGTGTGCATTACGGTTGTCATCTATAATTCTCACCCCATCACCTGTGTAAAGAAGCAGAGGTGTAGGAGAATGGGGTGAGAGTTAGGACCGATAACCCTAATGCGCACCGCAATGCTGGTTGTGGGTATGGTCGGGGGGAATAAGGGAGCTTAAACTTAACACTGAATTTCTTGCTTTTGTTGGTGTGGAACAACCCTAACTAATGCATTAAACAGAGTTTTTGCCTCTAATTTTCCTTCTTTTTGAGAATGATAATAAGAAATAGTGAATGTAATGCGACGCCACATGATATCTTGTCACATAGTAACATTGTGCCCACAAATGCAAATAGTGATGTGCATGGTGACGCAAAGAAAAACAGTAGCATAGACAGAAATGTTAAAAACAATGCAAAAGCAATCGCAAATGAAACGCAAAATTACTTGCTTACGTGATGGTAAATGAAGGCGTGAGAAGTGAGGAATGGAACGCAAGTGAAAATGGTAACGGTAACAGTAATGTAAGCGCACAGGTTGGTTTTTGCCAAAAGCTGCATAGAGAAAGACAGTGAGTACAAAAAATGTATGCATAATAATGGTTCTCGGAGCAGAAAATGAGGGGTTGGAATACTAAATTGCTTTTATGTCAGGGACCATACAATGTGGAAAAAAATGTAAAAGTCATATGATTTATGACTTTCCTGGCTAGTTTTGTACTTAGCCCCTTTAGGGGGCTAAACATTTTTCCGACAAACAGTCTGTATTTCACACCGTTTCCAAGATACGGGCCCTGAAAGGCGTGGCGAATGCTGTAATGTTATCCTATGGGAAAAAAAGAGAAGTTCAGAGTGCCATAACTTTGGCTCCTTGTAATATTGTTTCACCATACACAGAAAGGCACATCTGTAGGATGTTGGCTGTGTTCCCTCCAAATTTCAGCCTTAAAGACCAAACCATTATTTTGCAGCAGGGCGCCAAAGGATTCCCGTATCGCGTTGGATGCCGTAATGTTATCCTATGGGAAAAAGCATCAACTTTGGAGTGCCGTATCTTTGCCACCATGTAATATTTTTTCAATGAAACACTGAAAGCCACATCTGTCAGATGTTGGCTGCATTTACTCCAAATTTCACACCAAAACACCAAACTGTTCTTTTGCAGCAGGGTGCCAAAGAATTGCTGTCATTTTCCCACAGCCTAGAAAAGTACTGTCGAAGCTTGCGAAAGCTTTCGCAAATTCATTCGACAATGTCGCAAGTGCAACAGTACTTTGGGAAAGTACTTTTTCCAGAAATTTGTAAAACATATTTTTGGGGTATTTTACCCCAAAATAAAGACAGGGCTAGCATCCTCAGGGTCCGACTAGGTGAATACAGAAAGAATTAGGTTGCCAGAGGGTCCCAATTTTAAATGCCAAGCATTTTTCTGATCACTAACTGAAAACAAAATGGCAGATTTGCAACAGTAAAAGGGCCATTTGCGACAGTAAAAACTGCATTTGCTACACTGTCAAACTTTTTGTTAACTTTTCCTATTGACTTATAATGGGAACTTGTTTTTTGAATAACTTTTGAACCGTTTAATATTTTTTCATGAAAACTTCAAAAGGTACATCGGGGACCCTGGCCACACATTCCCTGAAGATTTCAGACCAGTCACACAAACCGAACAACCTGTAGAGGTGACAATAAAATTCCAGAAAAGCATAATAGCGCACGCAGATCACGCTTAATAACTCTGCAGACGTATATGCGACTGGTACGAAACGTGGCAGATCCCAAGGCGTATAGGTCTTGATCATGTATTCCAAATTCCAGGCAAGTCTGTCAAACAGTTGCAAAGTTATTAAGGTGCAAAACTTTGGGTTTAACATGTAAGTGGCTCCTCGACCTTAACTATGAGTGGCACTACCGTGCCACTATAATATATCTATATATATAATATATATATATATATATATATATATATATATATATATATATATATATATATATATACATGAAGAAAACTCCATTTAATGCATCAGTTAGGGTTGTTCCACAGCGACAAAAGTGAAAATTCGTTGTTAGGGTTGAAAACTGTGAGCCCCAGCCACCCCCAACTTGCATTGGGGTTCGCATTGGGGTCATTGGCTAACTCTCACCCCATCACATGTGTAAAGCAGCAGAAGCATAGGAGAATGGGGTGAGAGTTAGACCAAACACTGATCGCACTAATGCCGGAAATGAGTGAGCTGAGGGGTCAAGGGGTTTCATCTAACACCAAATTTCTTCATTTTTGTTAACAATGGAACAACAACTGATGCATAAATAGAGTTTTACCTCTATTCCCTTCTTTTTGAGAATGATAACGAGAAATAGTGAATGTAATGCAGCGCCGGAAGTGTGGGGCCCTCCCACCACGTGATGTCTTATAACATAGTAACAGGATCAGCATCGCAAACAGAAGTGCTAACAGTGCCGCGCATAGATAGCATAATGCGAATGAGAACAGAAAGTACTTTACATGGTGGCATTGCAGGAATGGTCCACACGTGATGTCTTGTCACATAGTAACATGGTGCCCACAAATGGAAATGTCATTGGGCATGGTGACACAAAGCAAAACAGAAACAGAAACAGTACTGTAGACACAAATGGCAAAAATAATGGAAACACAAGCGACAAATGAAGCGCAAAGGATAGCATAAATGGTGGCGTGGTAATGAACAGTAAGTGAAAGCGGATCACGGAACCACAAAAACAAAGAACAATGGTAACAGTAATGTAAGCACACAGGCTGGTTTTCCAAAGCTGCATAGAAAGACAGTGAGTACAAAGAATTGTGCATAATAATGGGTCTCGGAGCAGAAAATGAGGAGTTGGAATACTAAATAGCTTATATCTCAGGAACTGTACGATGTAGAAAACAAATTTACAAGTCATATGATTTATGACTGTTCTGGCTAGTTTTGCACTTAGCCCCCATTAGGGGGCTAAGCATTTTTTTGATGAAAGGTCATTATCTTGCACCGTTTCTGAGATACAGGCCCTGAAATCTGTGAGCAAGCGCCATAATGTTATCCTATGGAAAAAAAAGAAGTTTGGAGTGCCATAACTTTGGCTCCCTGTAATATTTTTCAGCAAACCACTAAAGGCACATCTATGGGATGTTGGCTGTCTTCCTCAAATTTCAGCCCAAAAGACTGAGCCATTATATTGCAGCAGGGCGCCAAAGGATTGCTGCAATGCATCAGATGCCGTAATGTTATCCTAAGGGAAGAAGCATCAACTTTGGAGTGCCGTAACTTTGCCGCCATGTAATATTTTTGCAATGCAACACTGAAAAGTACATCTGTGAGATGTCGGCTGTGTTCCTTCCAACTTTCAGTCCAAGACACGAAACCGTTCTTTTACAGCAGGGTGCCAAATAATTGCTATCATTTTCCCACAGCCTAGAAAAGTACTGTCGCAATTTGCAAAAGCTTTCACAAAATTTGCGACACTTTCATGAGTGTGACACTACTTTGCGAAAGTACTTTTTCCAGAAATTTGAAAAACAAATTTCTGGGGTGCTATACCCCAAAATAAAGACATGGCTAGCATCCTCAGGGCCCGACTAGGTGAATACAAAAAGAATGAGGTTGCTAGAAGGTCCCAATTTTAAGTGCCAAGCATTTTTCTGATCACTAACTGAAAACAAAATGGTGGATTTGTGACAGTAAAAGGGCCATTTGCGACAGCAAAAAGTGCATTTGCGACACTGTCGAACTTTTTGTTAAGTTTTCCGCATTGACTTATAATGGGAAATTGTTTTTTGAATAACTTTTGAACTGTTTAATATTTTTTCATGAAATCTTCAAAAGGCACATCGGGGACCCTGGCCGCACGTTCCCTGAAGATTTCACACTGGTCACACAAACCATGCGACCTGTAGGCACGACCGTAGAATTCCAGAAAAAGCGGAAATGCACTCGCAGATAACGCTTAATAACTCTGCAGCCGTGTACCCGACCGATACGAAACTTGGCAGATCCCAAGGCGTTTGGGTCCTGATCATGTATTCTAAATTTTAGGCAACTCTGCCAAACAGTTGTGAAGTTATTAAGGTGCAAAAGTTTAGGTTTAACATGTAAATGGCTCCTCAACCTTAACTATGGTAGCACTACTGTGCTACTTAATATATATATATATATATATATATATATATATATATATATATATATATATATATATATACATATATTAGAGGCAAAAAACTCTGTTTAATGCATTAGTTAGGGTTGTTCCACAGAGACAAAAGTGAGGAAATTCGCTGTTAGGGTTGAAAACCTAACTCTAAATTCATTCCCCGCACCACACACACACACACGACACACACACACATATGCAAGTATGGGGAGGACCAAGTCAACACAACCAATGACAGAGACATCCAGCAGGAGGTGACAGAGAAATAACAAACAATTGTCTAAAATGTACCAGACATCCCACCCACCTTACCAGGTACTGCATGCTCAGTGGAGATCAACAGCAAAACTGGAGCTTGTACACCAAACATACACACATCGCTGATTGGCAGCTGCACACAACGTACCACACTTAGTAGTTGCATGGCCTTACTACTGATGCCCCACACCAGACGACACCACATGTGATGGGCCACCTGAGCAATAGAGTTGAGCAAAACCAAGGAGTTGTACAGGTATAATATCTCTGATTATAACAAGGGTTTGAGAAATGCAGCTTTCTAATTGACTGAAAACATTGTAACAGCCTTATGTTTAGTTTTCATTAACATACATGTAGAGCCTAACCATATGTTGAACATGCTTTAATGTTGTTTAAAAAACAGTTTTATTATGATAGCAATAAGCCACTCCCAGGTATTATGTTAATGGTCAGTTTATGACTGTCTAGCGACATGAGGCACTCAGCTACACCTCATTCAACATTAAACCCATACATGGTGATTAACAGACCATTTAACATAACCATTGGTCATGCCTTATTGTTTAATTGTCTTTATGACTAGATACTCTCCCTCTGCGGGCACTGCAGGAGTTTTGCAAACAGTGTCACACCCAGTTACACCATACTCTGTCTACTTACTGGAGAATGGCTATGAATATGAACTCACGAAGATGAACAGTGTAACTTGATCATTACAGTCATCAGAACCTTGAGTGTGATTATAACTGACAGAGTCAGTGATAGAGAATAACCCCTTGCTGTCCTAGTACACTTATCCCATTGTGAGTTAAATCAATACTAAAGGCATTCTGTTTATATCTACACTATACCTACTTGATTGCTGTTGTACCACAATTGACATAGTTATCACTTTGATAGCATCAGTGACAGAAGTGTGGCAAACCCAAACACTACGTATACAGCCTGAGTATGAAACAACTGTTAAAAAAATTACCCTGTGTCCATAAGTAGCATAGATCACTCATTGCAACAATAGTAAATGTATCACTATTTGAATAAGTTAGTCATCACAGATGCAATGAGATTGTCTTTATCAGGTACAACATACTAAGTGCCTACAGGAAAATCTATCCTATAGACATCTCCGATACAGGTACGTCATTGTTGGCTCAGTAGTCCTATGATATTTAGAAGTTGCTTGGCCTGATCCATGCAATTACATTGTTTCTTTCAAAGAATATTTACTGCATCTTTAGTATCGAAACACACTGAAGGTCTATGTATGTACATTAGCAGTACAGCTTCATCAGTAAGAATGCATCTGATGCTGGCAGTATGAATTTCACAGCATTGAACAGCAATGCTTTTCCATACGTTTACATCAGCCTCTCTATCTTCAGTAAACAGTTGCAATAAATGTACTACTATGAAAATCACATACTAAATGTAACACTACTTTTATCTTGAGCATGCTAGTGTCTTGTAGTTAATTTATGTACTTCTCTTAATTAATGTATACTCACTAGTGTTAAAACCTTTCTACAACTGTGATCATGCACCTTTAGTATTTATATTGACTATGACTGAGTACCAGTTGTGGTGTGGTGTGAGGCATCGTTAAGTGAGCCATGCAACTACTAAATGTAATACGTTGTGTGCAGCTGCAATCAGGGGATGTACGTTTGGTGTACATGGCCTCAGTTTTGCTGTTGATCTCCACTGAGCATGCAGTACCTGGTCAGGTGGGTGGGGATGTCTCGTAGTACATTTAGACAATTGTTTGCTATTTCTGTCATCTGCTGCTGGATGTCTGTCATTGGTTGTGTTGACTGGTCCTCCCCATACTTGCATGTGTGTGTGTCTGTGTGTGTGTGGTGCTGGGGGTGAATCGTGTTAGGTTTTCAACCCTAACGAATTTCCTCACCTTTGTCTCTGTGGAACAACCTAACTAATGCATTAAACTGAGTTTTTGCCTCTAATTTCCCTTCTTTTGAGAATGATAGCAGAAATAGTGAATGTAATGCAGCGGCTGGCAGAGGCCAGTCCCACCATGTGATGTCTTGTGGCATAGTAACAGGAACAGCAACGGAAACAGAAGTGCTAACAGTGGCGCACATGGTAATGCAAGCGTGAATGAGAACAGAAAGGGTAACGCACATGGTGGCATAGACAGGAACGGTCTGCCACGTGATGTGTTGTCACATAGTAACATGGTGCCTGCAAACAGAAATGTCAATGGCATGGTGACACAAAGTGAAACAGAAAGAGAAACAGTACTGTAGACACAAATGGCAAAAAATAACAGAAGCAAAAGACAAAGCACGAGGATAACACACATGGTGGCATAGGCGTCAAGGTAAAGTGAAACTGATGCGGAACCACAAGCTGAAGGGCAACAGTAACAGTAATGTAGCGCACAGGCTGGTTTTCCCAAAAGCTGCATAGAAATACAGTGAGTACAAAGAATGTATGCATAATAATGGGTATCGGAGCAGAAAATGGGGTTGGAATACTAAATAGGTTATATCTCAGGAACAGTACAACGTGAAAAAAAATTTAAAAGTCATATGATTTCGACTGTCCTGGCAGGTTTTGTACTTAGCCCCAGTAGAGGAGCTAAGTATTTCAACTAAAGTCCGTATCTAGCAGCTTTTCCGAGATACGGGCCCCGAAAGGCACAGCGAACGCCGTAATGCTATCCTATGGGAAAAAAAGAGAAGTTTGGAGTGCCATAACTTTGCCTCTCTGTAATATCTTTTCACCAAACCACAGAAAGGTACATCTGTGGGCTGTTAGCTGTGTTCCTTCCAAATTTCAGGAAAAAAGACCAAACCGTTATTTTGCAGCAAGGTGACAAAGGATTCCTGTAATGCGTTGGGCGCTGTAATGTTATCCTATGGGAAAAAACATCAACTTTGGAGTACTGTAACTTTTCTGCCATGCAATATTTTTCCAACAAAACACTGAAAGGCACATCTGTGAGATGTCGGCTACGTTGTCTCCAAATTTCAGCCCAAAACTCTAAACCGTTCTTTTGCAATGGAGTGCCAAAGAATTGCTGTCATTTTCCCACAGACTAGAAAAGTACTGTCGCAATTTGCCAAAGCTTTCGCAAAAATTTTGCGACACTTTCATATCGCAAAGTACTTGCAAAGTACTTTTTCCAGAAATTTGAAAAACATATTTCTGGGGTGTTTTACCCCAAAATAAAGACATGGCTAGCATCCTCAGGGTCCGACTAGGTAAATACAAAAATAATTAGGTTGCTAGAGGGTCTCAAATTTAAATGCCAGGCATTTTTCTGATCACTAACTGAGAACAAGATGCTGTATTTGCAAAAGTAACAGGGCCATTTGCGAAAGTAAAAATGCATTTGCGACACTGTTGAACTTTTTGTTAACTTTTCCCATTGACTTATAATGGGAAATTGTTTTTTGAATAACTTTTGAACTGTTTAATATTTTTTCACAAAATCTTCAGAAGGCATATCGGGGACCCTGGCCTTTATTCCCTGAAGATTTCAGGCCGATTGCGCAAACCGTGCAACCTGTAGGAGTGACCGTAGAATTCCAGAAAAAGTGTAAACACATGGGCAGATCATGCTTAATAACTCCGCAGCTGTGTATCTGACCAGTACAAAACTTGGCAGATCCCAAGGTTTGTGGGTCTTGGTCATGCATTCCAAATTTCAGGCAAATCTGTCAAACAGTTGCAAAGTTATTAAGGTGCAAAATTTGGGGTTTAACATAGAAATGGCTCCTCAACCCTAACTATGGTAGCACTACCGTGCTACTATATATATATATATATATATATATATATATATATTTATATAAAATCAAGCTTTGCTGACAGACTTCAGTAAATTAAATGGACAGGTGCAAGAAAAGTTATAAAACAAGAAGAAGCTGCGTTACCTTGGCTAGACCTGCCCAAAAATGTATTAAAAGAAAGCTCATTTGAATCCAGGATCTGACTGTAAGGCATTATCCCGATTTCAAACGAACACCTCCTTTGGGCCCCACTTTTAGAAATAACCAGCCTGGCTTAATCTTCATAACATTTGTTAAGTTACACATGTGTTGCTTTAAACACACACACACACACACACACACACACACACACACACACACACACTCACTAAAACAAATACCACCAACGGCTTAATCTGGTTCTGTAAGTCAGTTTACATTGTACAAATATTCCCCTTCCCTTGCCTCCACTCCACCCCCCTCCACTCTGAAAGGGACTGGTGCTCAGTGTGCCTCTCCCCTTCACAAACTTTCAACAACAAAATATATATGTATGTGTGTTATATATATATATATATATATATATATATATATAAACAATCCAGTACCGGTCTTATATCTGCCAATTTCTACATTCTACATCTGAAATGTATACTTTCAGAAGCACCTGCGTGAAAGAGGGAGACGTTTTATCAGGACAAACAAAAGAAAAAAAAAACTGCAGGTAAGTTGCCCAGTCTGTTTCTGTGGATCACTTTGCATTTCATTGAACTGAGGGTGGGTGGGGAGTATATGTGGTCATTTAAGATCAGAAAGGTGTGATGATAGCAAGTCGGTTTACAATTTCAAGCAGAATCTTTAGTAGGTATGAAGGGGGTCTATTAGCTTATGTCAAGAGGGCTTATATGCATAGATGGTGTATATATAAACAGGAGGTTAATCTGCTCGGGAAACAGACACAACAGCACAGGCTAGAGGTTTGCCCAAGCAGTGTGCTCTATCTGTGTACAGAGCTCTGGAAAGGGAAGGTGGCTGGGAATCTATTGCATTTTTCTCCAACAAAGGTTAAAGTGCAGACCATACCATCAGGCTTGGTTAGGACCTGAACTTATTTCCTTCTCTTCGCACTGGGGCATTTTAAACAGCGGGGACCCAATGGCACCAGCTGAGCTGCTCAGGAGCTACTTTGACTGTCTGGAGGGGTTTGGACAGGTTCACAGCATTTCCTCTTGCCTCCTGCTGGGAATAACCCAGTTCTACTAAGTGATCACCTCTCTCAGACTGACAGGCTGTCCCGAAGCACATCCATGGATTTAGCCCACTTGCAGGGCATACTTCATAGAAGGCATCTCTACTGTAGGACCAGGTTCCATCTGGAGATCCTCCCAAATGGCACCGTGCAGGGCACAAGGCAGGATCACAGCTGTTTCGGTAACAAATTTGTTTTTACTCTATTCTGTCATTGCTAAGGAATAAAATAAGCAATTTGATCTGCATGCAAGCAGTGTCGGAAACCCCACACGGTAGTCGCACAAGAACACGTGTGTGCGTGTGTGTGTGTGTGTGTGTGTGTGTGTGTGTGTGTGTGTGTAACATTTTATGTGATAGTAAAGCCATGAAATCCTGTTTTGCATACTGTACCTCTCAATCCTGTGACAGTGAAACGGAGCGCAGCCATTGAAAACCGGGACATTAATTGGCTCTCATCATCATGCGCACATCAACCACGGAGATGCAAAGCTCAGGTCATCATGGAAGCTGTGCATTTTATGTGTGAGAGTTTTAATTTTGATTCAACACCCTAGAATGTTATGAATGTTTCCTCGACTGCCTTAAAGTCAGAGTTTTTAATGTGGATTTAATTGTCTGTGTCAGCAGCATACTTTTTTTCCTGGTCGCAGATGTAGGAGGGAGGAATTCCTCTAAATCTGGGGAGTTGAGGGTTATACGGTTATGATGGTACCCCTTCATAGCTGGAAATGTATCGTCAGTATCAGGGAATTCCCACCTCCAAACTAGGGTTACCACCTGTCCTGCTTTTTGCAGGACAGTCCTGATTTGGGCAGCTGTGTCCTGCAAAACAACATGAAACGTACTACGTGTCCTGATTTTATAGTAGAGAAAATATTTTCTGGCTTTCCACTAAATGTTGCAGAAAACTACAATACCTTAACTGAAATACCTTAAAATGACAAGGAACAATAGACGCAATTAAGAAACCACAATACTCAGCCTCAATGCTGATTTATAGAGAAAACAAATCTTTTGCATAGGTCGAAGTTACGTACTGTCCTGCAAAAATCATGTTTTAGTAAGAAATGTCCCACTTTGGGCTTCTTAAAAGGTGGCAACCCTAGATAAATACATTTCATGACTTAGTTCAGGAAGACAAGAGAACCTTTGTTTCTTTTCAATATTTAAGAGATCAACATTCTTTGCCCAAAGAATGTTTCTGGCAATATTTGCAGCTCCAAAGCTTATATGGTGTCTGGTCTAGAAATAACTGTAAGTGTATGAGTTGAAAGGGTCATTTAGGCCCCTCTAAGGAAACACTCCCAATCTCCTGATGGTCTAAACAAAGCAAAGGGTTAGCAGGTATGATTCAAAAGTGGGTTAGAGACTCTGTTGCAGATCCATCTTTGCCAGCTAAAATCAGGTGGGAAAAAATGCTTGGCATTTCAATTACCCCTCAGGAATGGTCTAATTGTTGGCAGCTTGCACACAAGGCCTGTGTGGACCACAGGAGCCTTCTTATTAAAACCAAAGTTTTACACCTCTGGTATAGAACCCCCTTCCAGTTGCACAAAATAGGGTTATTACCCAGCAGCCAGTGCTGGTGCCAGGCTCCTGGGGCTGATCTACTACACATACTGTGGAGCTGCAAACCACTGCAAGGATTGTGGAGAAAGTGATTCACTTCTGCCCCACACCTTGATATGCACCTGCCTCACTCCCTTCTTTTGGCTACTTGGGGTTGTTTCAGACAGTGGGCCGATGACTAAGGAACAGTTGATATGGCTCACACAGGCTTCGGTGGAATTTCTCTGACTTATTCTAATGAAATGGTGGACACCAAGCCTTCCAAGTTTCCAAGCATGGTTAAAAGCAATGGAGACATTAGTCTCTCGTACTGTCTTATTTATTTTGCCAAAAAGACAAGCGCAGCCTTTGTTAAAATCTGGGCTCCATATATGGCTCGTATCACAAGTCCCACTCCCACTCTGGTGGTATCCAATAGGAAGGACTTATTGAAACCCCCCTGAACTGTCCTAGCAACCAGCTTGATACTTTTCACTGTTTGGACTAGTATGCCGGTCTCTATACTATGATACACATATACAAGTCATTGTTATGTTCCTAAGAGTTTAAATTCTGTCTGCCTAATTACAAGAAATGTAAAATGCACTGATATGTAAACAATTCATGCATTGTGTCCTCTGCTGCTACCATTGTATTCACTCCTCAATAAAGTAAAAATTAAGATAATTACAGTAACACTGTTCATGAGCAGAGCCCCTAAAATGCCTATGTTGAAAGTTTTGTGACAATCAAGTCCATAAAATGAGTGTGTTATGAGCGTGCATTGCACAGGTTCCATGTACGCTCATAACTTCGCAAATTTGCAATATTTTCACTCCAGATTTTCAATGTTGCCATTTTTCCACACCTCCTTATGAACAGTACAGCTATCATTTTTCACGTCCTGGCTGAAATGTGTTTTCACGCTTCTGGCACAGAATAGTGCAGTCGCTTTTGGAAATCAGTGTATGGGACAGATTAGGATCGAGTGAGTGAGAGAGGGGGAGTGACCGAGCTCAACTGAGCTCTGTTGGGACTGCTGCAGATTTCTTTGTGGGCAGAAAAAGGTGCCAATGCAGGCAGAAGCCCAGTACAAAAGGGCAGCTTGCAGCGCCGAGAGAAACGGAACAGGCGAGTGAGAGAGGGGGAGTGAGCAAGCTCAACAGAGCTCTGTCAGAACTGCTGCAGATTTCTTTCCTGACAGAAAATGGCGCCAACAGAGGCAGGAGCCCAGTGCAAAAGGGCAGCCTATAGCACCAGGAGAAACTGAATGAGCGAGTGAGAGAGGGGCAGTGAGCGACCTCAACGGAGATCTGTTGGGACATCTGTGGATTTCTTTGTAGGCAGAAAAAGGAATCAACGCAGTCAGGAGCCCAGTAAAAAAGGCACCCTGTAGAGCTGGGAGAAACAGAACGAGCGAGTGAGAGGGGGGAGTGAGTGAGCTCGGTGGAGCTCTTCTGGGACTTACAGTTGCCCACCCTCCCTCCTCCCATTGTCCTCTGTGGTCCTATATTACAGCAGGGTCTCTGGAGTGGAGACAAAGCAATGATTGGATACTTTAGGATTGCTGTAATAATACAGATTAAGTTGTTCTGTTTATTTCTCTAACTGAGCTAAGTACTGAGCTATACTGTTATGATTGCTGTAATAATACATATTTACAGTATTTGTTCTGTTTATTTCTCTAATCAAGCTGAGTAACACTTGGAGTGCAATAGGATTTCTAACTGGACTAAGTGAAACCATACAAGAGCTGAGAACAAAAAGTATGGTAGCTGAGGGGTGAAAAATGGACAAGGAGGCTTTAGGATTGCTACAGTAATACAGTATCTAACGGATGAGATTTGAGACTGAATTACCCCAGTTGGCAAGGGGTCAGTAGGGGGACTACTGTCGGGGGGGGGCAGACAGGATTCTAGTAAATATGGGCCTAACAGTTGTAGTAGGGTACAGAACCTGGGAGTAAGAGTCCGTAACACAAGATGGGGGCCAAAATGGGGCAGGTGCCACATGTCAATAGGGCGGGCATCTTTGGAAGGGTGGAGGGGTGTACAGGGTGTGGGTCTGCCATGATCCTGGACTGGGCTTGGAGGATGGGGGGTGTATGGTCTGAAGATGACTGCCTAGTTTGAGGGAGGAACTGTGAAGGTTAGGGAGGAGTCTAAGTGGCAGGGCAGATGAGTATGGTAGGCATCCTGGGGGGAATAGGGGATGGCAAAGGGATGGAGAAAGAATAACTAGGGACTGAAACCGACCCCAGTATCAAGTCACTAACAGAAAAGACAGAGAGGGGGTGCCGGCGAGGTGGGGTCTCCTGATGGGGAGGAAGAGACCACGAGGAGTACCAGGGAGAGAGCAGATGGCTGCAGGTAGGGAGGGACCAGGGGTGGCATGGAGGGGAACAACTAGGAACTGGGAACTGATAGGGGGAAGAGATGTAGGACAGATATCGACTAGGAATAGATTTGAAACTCTGCTATAGGACAGAGGGGCAGCAGGAACATATTGAAGGGGAGGACAAGCGGGGCATGAGAGGATGGCAACAGGTAGGGAAGAGATAGCAAGGACAAAAGAGGTAGAAGAGGCTAGTAAGGAAGGAGGGCGGTGACTGAGAGGAGAGGGCTACGGGGAAGGGAAGGATGGCAGGGCATCACTGTTGGGGTAGAAGGGAATGGGGCTCTAGATCGACAACAGTGGGGATAGGAGAGGTTTGGAAATCAGCAGGGAGGTGGGCATAGGAAACCCAGTAGGAAGTAGTCCAGGCTGGGAAGGGGTTCAAGGATGGGAGGAATAAGGCAGAGAAAAGGTGTGTTACAACTGTTGTATCTCACATTGTAACCATGTCTACCCTCCCTGTGACGAGATGTCTTTGTAAATGAGTCCCTGTCTCAAAGGTTGTAAATCAGACTTTCAAAATAAATAAATAAAAAAATCAATTACTTGCTCAAGGTCACACAGTATTTGGCTGTAGTGGGGTTTGAACCTACAATCTACAGGTTCCCATGCAAGTGTTCTAACCACTACACATCCCTGCCTCCTAGCAGTGTTGATATAAAACTATAAATATTGTAATAGTATAACAGCATCAAGGGTAAAGCCAGATTTTTTCAAAATAGTAGCAGTTTTGTCAGCGGTACTTCTTCCCAAAATGTGAAATGTTACCTTTTGAAGTTCAGAGTAGGTTAAAACTGCTATTTGTGCTGGCCTAAAGTAGTGGGTACTACTTCACTCTAACTGGATCCACTAGTGAGCGATGTTGATTAGGGTGTGTGTTCACTAACAGTTATATACACACACATACAAAGAAAAACTGCCCCATTTCCCATAAAGTAAGAATGCTAGTCATTGCAGGATGCTCTGCTTTCTATTGATAGTAATTGAATCCAGTTTTACATTGTTTCTACATTCAGAGATCTCTGGATATAGAGGCAAGTCCTGCAGCTTCAGGCACTATAACTCTTCCTTGCCATTTGTTTATCCCTCATGCTCAATATTTGTTTCACTATGTCCTCAGATCTGGTTAATATTGTATACTAAATACAGTCCTGTGGCTTGGTTTTATTTTTTGGTTTTTTTTTTTTAACTAGGAGTGGCACACTAAGCTGAAAGCTTGTTTACAGGTGTGATCGGGGAGCACAAGGAAGTTAAGTGACTTGCTCAGGGTTACACAGTATGCAAGTGGGGGCTGTGGGATTTAAACCCAGGTCTCCAGGTATGCAGCTCAAAGTCTTAAACCACTGTGCCATGCTGCCTGTTATTTATTTGATAACTGGGTAGGTACACTGTTGAGGGGACCATTTTCAGGAATGACCTGGGCCATCAACATGGCAGACACAGTAACATGGGAATGGGATTCAACACACAGTATAAAAGTAACAACTTACAATCTGGGGAAAAACAACAACATTTAGTGAAACAGGGTCATACAGTAACCAGTACAATGGCATCAACATTCAGGTAGAGGAGATTCATCCAGTCAGGTAATGCTCACAGTCCAACAGCACCTACAAATAACCAGCATGTCAGAAACACAATTTAAATCTGCCAGCAGATAAAGGCAGCCTAGTGGTCTATCATACCGTTCGAATGTGCAGCTAGCACCCTTATCTGCAGCTGCCCTCCCTCCCACCTCCCTCCTTGACCCTCCCCCTTGTCCTGCCCCATCCCCTTTTGAAGCAGCCCACTGTTCTATATATGTTAATACATCCCCCAGAGCCACTCATTGCTGTATCAGAGTGGTTTTACTCACCTTCGGCTTTAGTGAGAACAGTGAAGCAAAGATGAACTGATCTGGCTCAAACTGAAGGCAAGTGAAACCACTCTGATACAGGAACGAGTGGTGATGGGGGACATATTAATATATTATTGATTAAGAGTGATCAATAATATATATTTTTTTAAAAGTCCGAGAATGTGCCCATCTCTAGGGCACCTGAGCATGAAGCACTCTTCACAGAATAAGAGTGTCTCATGCCCAGGGGAAAGGAGTGCTCCAATTGGTCAAGAGAACTCCCTTGATCTAAAATACTGGATACCACTTCTGCGGTAACACATTCCACCCAGCTACCACCCTATCCATAAAAAAGTGTCTCCTCATCTCCCTCCTGAACCTTCCTCCCTCCAGTCTCATATCATGGCCCCGGGTGTCCCTCCCTTCCCTTATTTTGAACAGCCCCTCTGTACCTATCTTGTTTATTCCTTTCATATACTTTAAGGTTTCAATCACACCCCTCCATCCCTCCAGAAGAAGGGTTTGTTACCCAAAGTGCAGAGGCGAGTCAGTTTGTTGTAACACTGGCTGATTCTATTCACAAACTAATAAATATAATACAGCAGAGTTCCATGAATTGTGGCTTGTTGTATTTGTATGTATGAAGCTATGTGGACATGTTAAATTGTTTGTGAAGCACCTATTCAGGACCTAATATGAAGTACTAGATATGTGCAGCTTTTCCTGTTTGTGTTCAATTGCCTAGTTACCCAGTCATAGAACTCCATCAGGTTGGTTGGGCAGGATCTGCCACTTACAAAGCCACGCTGTCTGCCATCCTGTAGCCCTTTGGCCTCAAGGAGGGCCACCAGCCTCTCCTTCAAGATAGTCTCCATCAGCTTACCCACAGGGATGTGAGGCTCACTAGTCTGTAGTTCCCTGGTTCATCCTTGGGGCCACTTTTGTGGAGGGGCACCACATGAGCCATCCTCCAGTCCTGAGGTACACACCCTGAGTGTAGTGAGGCATTAAATAGATCTGCCAAAGGTTCCACCAGGACCTCTGCCAGCTCCTTCAGTACCCTGGGGTGGATGCTATCTGGGCCAGGAGCCTTGTCCACCCTCAGTGTTCTCAAACCCTCCAGAACCCTGCCCTCAATGACTTCCCCATCTGTCACCCCTTCCCCCTCCATTTCTGCCTTCCCTCCCCCCTTGGGTATCATCCCCCTTCTCCTTAGCAAATATCGAGCAGAAGTAATTGTTTAGTGCTTCTGCCTTATCACCCCCTGCTTCCAACCACCTTACTATATGGTCCTTACAGCTCCTTTTCTTCTCAATGTACCTAAAAGTTCTCTTCCCCCTTCTTAATGCTCTGCACCAGCCTGAGCTCCTTAGATGCCTTGGCTGCCCTTATTGCCCTTGTCACCTCATTTGATTCCTTCCGGTACTGCTCCCCCTCATCCCCACTCCATTTTTTTGTGTCTCCTAAAGGCAGTTATTTTCCTCCTTACCTTTTCCATGACCTCCTTGCTCATCCAGCAAGGCTTCTTTGCCCTAGCCTTCTTGCTCTGGGCCTGGCTGCAGGTTCTGGTTGCCTCCACTATCCCCAGCCTATGGCTCCCATCTCTGGTTAGTGCCCATACTAGGTTGGATTCTGACCAAGTACCCTTTTACCACTTCCCCATCCTCCTGAAGTCCAGCACCCTTGTGTCGGATTCCACTCCTTTCTTATTCATATCCAACATGAACCATACTGAGTGGTGGTCGCTCCCCAGCAGTGGTTCTTCCACCCTCAGTTCCCTCACAAACTCCCCATTTGCCAGCACACGGTCAAGGGTATTCCCTAACCTGGTTGGTTCAGTGACCATTTGTTTCAGGAAGCTGTCCTGGAAGGCATCCAGCAGTACCTGATCCCTTCTATTCCTGGTTGTTGGGGTACTCCAGTCCACTCCTGGCATGTTGAAGTCACCCACAATCACCACACTACCCTTCTTGCAGGTCTTCCAGATCTGGTCTGCTAGTTCCCTGTCTAACTCATCTGTCTGAGAAGGTGGCCTGTACACCACTCCCAGCCTGAAGTCCTATTCTTGGAATCCTGGATTTGCATCCATAATGACTCCGTACTACCCTCCTCCCCTTCCTCCCTTACACACTTCAGTCCTTCCCTCGCATACAGTGCCACCCCCCTTTTCCCAATCATGCTATCCATACGAAATATTCTGTACCCTGGTATTGACGGGTCCCAGTCATTGTATTGGGTGGGCCATGTTTCTGTAATGGCCACTATGTCCACCTCCCCCCTGCCATGAGAGTCTGTAGCTCTGCAGTTTTCTTCCCAAGGCTCCTAGCATTCAGGGTGACCACCTTCCACCCCTCCCATCCTGCTCTCCTTTACTAGCATGGCCACTAGTACTTGCCCTTTGTCACTGTTATGGGGGTAGCTCACATGTTTCCCAACCTGTGGTCTCTGCATGTCTCTCCCCTTGCCACCCCCGCTCCTAGTTTAAATTCTCAACTTCCTCTATGTACTCCTCCATCCTCTGTTTCAACACTTTCTTTCCCTCCTTGCTCAAGTGTAGTCTGTCCTTGGCATATAGACTACTGTCCTCCCAGGTCCCACCAGCCCATTCCCTTCAGCATGACTCCAGGTTCTTAGACAGCCATTAAATTCCTCTATTCTCAACTTTCTTGCTGTGCTTGCCCTGGGCACTGGAAGTATCTCTCAGAAAGTTACTGATCTTCCTGCCTCTTCACATAATTGTCCTAGTTCCTCAAACCTCCTCTGGACAATATCTACCATCTTGTCAGCCAGGTCATTCATCCCCAGATGCATAATTTAATGAGGCTTGCCCTTCCCCTTCTAGCATATTTCAGAACAGATTGTCCCACCCTTTCCACTGTTATTCCTGGCATGGCCTCCACCCAAACGCGATTATGCTTCTCCCCTTTGCTGCCCCACCTGCCTCCTCTTAGTATTGAGTCCACCAGCATGAAGATTCCACCCCTCTTACCAACTGCTTGCTTCCCTTCCTCGCCATTCTTGCTCTCAACTCCTCTTCCTCCTACACAGTAGTTCCCTTGTCTGCCCCTGTTGTAATTCCCCCAGCAGACTTCCCCCCCTCCAGTTCATCATACAAGGGGAGGTACTAGTAATCCTAGACTCCAAATGAATAAAAATAAAATACAATAGATTATACAATGAAAAGAACATTTCCTCTGCTCTGATTGGTCAGTGTGTACCTGGGACAGTGATGTTTTCTGAGTATAACACCATCGTATCAAGTTCAGGCACATGACCTGATTACATAGAAGACCACATGTAGAGATAACTACTCACTTGCGGGTCAGCACCCATCCTGTGTCTCCACTGTCACATTGACATTTTCTGTTCTTCACTATCATGTGATGCCACAGCACCATGACGTTCTCACAGTTCCCTGACTTAATTTGCAAACAGAAACAAAAAAAAAGAAAGTCATTTCAAGCTTCTGCCATTGGCTGCATTTCCAATCAGCTTCTCACCACTCGCGCCATCCCTGCCCCCAGCACCACCGTTTTATGCTCTGTAGAAACTTGCCCTGTAGTTGTACTTCTGCAATGTTCAATGCGGTGTATGTGAAACTAATTGGACATGTTATTCTACATACACATTAGATTATTTCACAGGAGCCTTTTCTTATTACACTGCATTACAGAGCAGACAAAAAAATATTGTCATACTGTCACTGTGGCTTATTTATTAGAATGATGTGCTGCCTGCCATGTTCTGCACTGGCCTCCACAAAGCACTGTACAATGTCACAAGCACACGGCCATATAATTATGTAGGAAACATTTTCAGTTCACCTTTTGTTCTGTCTCTGTCCTTACAAAGTATGATTTGCCGATGTAGCTGAATGCGCCACACAATTATGCATCACACAATTTAATTAAATAATATAGTAAACTTGAACGTACCCAGTACCTATACTTCTGTGATATTTAATGTGGTCTGTGTGTAAGTAATTGGACATATTGTGCATACACACCAGATTATTTCACAAGAGCATTTTCTTATCACACTGCATTACAGAACAGAAAAAATACTGTCAGAATCTGGGTACATCATCATGCCTGTCCCACCCCTGTGTGTGGCATCTCCATTCTCCACACCACTGGGTTCCTGTGCAACTGGCCATCTCCTGGTGACACTTCCATGCTGTATGGTGCCCCTCAGCAGCTGTGGCACACCCTGAAAGGCACCACTGGGCATGGCATCTGTGCCTGTTGGGCTCCTGTGTGGGGTGTGTCAGATTCTTCTCGGTATTTCTCTGTGTACTCTGTCTGTTCACCTCTTCTGCTGTAGCCACTCTCAGGCCCTTTGGCACTCTGGTTGGTCCCTGCCGGTGTGTTCCCCTGCATCCTTTGTGCCACTGCAGTCTCCCCCTGTTGCTCCTTTGTCCCTTGCTGACTTGCTCCATATTCACTGTTACGCTGCTGTGGGTGCTTTGGTGCATCCCTGTTGCACTGGGGCATCTCACGTGCCATGCTGTATCTATGCGATTCACAGTGGGGATGCACACAGTGCCTCTTGCGACGCATCCTTTGGTGAATTACACTGGGGATGGTGCATCCCAGCTGTGCCTGCGCATCTCATTTGCGCCCAGTGCATCTGCTTTGTGAATCCTGCCCAATGTGTCTAATGCCACCCTCCACCCTATCAATTTCTGTCACCCTTTTCCAAAAGATATATATCTGGTGTCTACTGGCAACCCCCCATCCTTCAGATTTCTATCACCCAGAATATATTCCTGGTATGTAGCAACACATCCCACCATTCTGTTCTCTGTTCCCATTTGAAAAAATATTCCCTGTGTATAGAGAACCCTCCCCACCATCACCTTGTTTTGGATTGCTGCCCCCGTGGGGAAAAAAAAAAACACTCTGTATTGTGGAACACAAAACACTACTGTTCATTCTCACTATCTCCTCTCTCTCTTTCTCCGTCTCTCACCAACATGCAAGTCCTTTTATTAGAACCCATGATAATTACCACTTACATTTCACAGTACAGTAATTTGTTTAGAATGGCTGCACGTACTATATCGTTACTTATATTTTGCTTACTTGCACTTTAATATTTGGAGCAATCTTAGACTGTGTACAATATCTTGTTCAGATATTGAATCTTTTGAGAGAGACAGAGAATGCAGAGACAGTATATTTAACAGTATCATGGGAGATGGGGGATTGATTAAAACACATCCTTATGGGATAAACATTGGAGAAAGGATGGGATGAGGTTAACGTTTACAGGCTCAACTGTAAGGCTCTTCCACATGGCACACAACCCAAACTCTTCTGATTACTGATTGCGTTATACATTCACACTACATTATGTCAGACGGGCGTTTTCTTATCACAGCGCATTAAAGAGCAGAAATAAATACTGTCAGACGCATCAGTGGCTTAGTTGTTGGAATACTCCGCCAGACTAGGGCTACAAAAAAATGCAAGAATTTCCCTGCAAAGGTCGCTAATAATAGACATGATTGTTTAAGTTCTGGCATGGTTAGGGCCTTTCTACATTTTGCTACATTGTTTCATATACATTCAGAAGCATCCCCTTCTTTGAAGGTGTATATCATATTGCTTGTACAGTATATTATGCTTTACTGATCATATATTATGTTGATTGTATATTATGCAGTGCTGAGTGCACAGTAACACTTTGTTGCTAAGCCATTTTTCTCACTTACAAGATCATTATGCAACGATCGTATTAAAACGGACGCTTCAGTAAATAGGATAATGTCCCAGCCATCATACTGTTCTATAAATATTTTAATAAACTTATAAAAGAACTCAGAATACACCAAAAATACAGAAAATATATACGTACAATAGGGTCTCATGTAGGACAACAGTACCTCATATAAACAACGTTGACAAGTACTGGAAACAACCTGGGAAATAGGACTGAAATGTATGGAGGCTCATAGTATAAAGGAAAGGGAGGGATGATAGATAGGAAGAAAGAAAAGTGCTACTAGTATCACAGTAGTGGCAACAGTACTATTAGCAGCGGGAAAAACACTTACTGGGCTCAGAGAAGGATCTTGCATAAAATGTTTTGAACTCCTCAAGATAACTTGTGATAGCCAGTCTTAATGTTTTTTGGGTTATCTATGTTTCGATTCATAATGCTATGCACTTGTAGTGGACGTGGTTTTCATCTCGTAAGTTAAATGCTGCCCAGCAGAGTTATAAAGTAGCATGATTATGTCAAAGCAAATCTCAGTTTGCCTGTTGGCAAATAGCAGTATCAGTCCAGGGGCAGCTACTGTCAGCAGAGCGGATTTGACTATTTAGAATCTTCTTCTTCAGTTCTTGTGTCTCCTGACCATCCAGGTCTGGACCAACACAGTGATCTGGAAATGCAAAAGCAAGGAGGCTACAGTCAAACCACACCAACATACAGTCCCTTGCACACATGAACTGGACTTTGGGTGACTGGGCAAACAAGCAAGATAGCATGGCTGGCGGGCAGGTGGCTTACAGTTACTGGGACCATCAGGTAACTGTCGCAGCACAGCATTCATTGACACATGGGTCACCAGTCCTGGGAAACTGAACAAAATAAAAAAATGTAAAAAAAAGTGTTTAAACCAAATAGACCAGTGCAGACGGATGCAGTCAGAGTCAACGCACAGTGCAATCATCTCAAAGTCAGCCAGCAACCACAACAGAGCAAATCCAGGTTAGCAAGGAAGGGGTCGGGAGAAATGGGATCAGGATATGTCTGGCGGGTATATTGCTACCTTTATAACCCCTTGACTTGCTAGCCTGGCTTCTCAAACCCAGAACTTCTGCAGGAGTTGACAGGACATTCAAATAGAAAAAAATCCAAATCGGGCCGTCATGTAGGGTGTTTATTAAACGTCTCCTCACTTGACACGAATCCTTTATATCTTGCCCCAGCTCTGAAATGATTAACTCATACCTGCGATCCCACTTGTTCTTAAAGATGTAAGCCCATTCAATAGACCTGAAGACAGAAAGTGAGAAAAGTAGAATATTTAGTGGCTCACTAACAGCTTTCAATCAGCAGGGGCTTCAAGAATGAAGCCTCATACTTTCCTGGGATCCATTTCCCATCAGCTCAGCGATATGGAAAAAAGGAGGACATGGGAGAAAATGAGTTCAAACATGGGGCAGTCTTGTTTAGTATGTTGCTGTGCAGGAGGCCACAAGATAATGAATTCATTGAAAGTCAAGAATTACTGTTATTTTGGGCATAGTGTTGCAAAGTAGTGTCGCAATTTGCGAAAGCTTTCCCAAAAATTTGCAACACTTTCGTGAGTGCGACACTACTGTACTGAGTACTTTTCCAGAAATCTGAAAACATATTTCTGGGGTGTTTACCCCAAAATAAAGACATGGCTAGCATCCTCAGGGCCCGACTAGGTGAATACAAAAAGAATGAGGTTGCTAGGAGGTCTCAATTTTAAATGGCAAGCATTTTTCTGATCACTAACTGAAAACAAGATGGCAGATTTGCGACAGTAACAGGGCCATTTACGACAGTAGAAAGTGCATTTGCGACACTGTCAAACTTTTTGTTAACTTTTCCCATTGACTTATAATGGGAAATTGTTTTTTGAATAACTTTTGAACCGTTTAATATTTTTTCACAAAATCTCGAAAGGCACATCGGGGACCCTGGCCGCACATTCCCTGAAGATTTTGAGCTGGTCGCACAAACCATACGACCTGTAGGTGCGACCGTAGAATTCCAGAAAAAGCATAAACGCGCACACAGATCACGCTTAATAACTTCGCAGCCGTATATCCGACTTGTACTAAACTTGGCAGATCCCAAGGCCTATTGTTCTTGATTGTGTATTCCAAATTTCAGGCAACTCTGTCAAATGGTTATAAAGTTATTAAGGTGCAACATTTTGGGGTTTAACATAGAAATGGCTCCTCAACCCTAACTATGGTAGCACTACCGTGCTACCATAATATATATATATATATATATATATAGATATCTATATATCTATATATATATATGTATATACACACACAGATATATAACTATATTATAGTGGCATAGTGCCATTATTGTTAGGGTTGCATGGCTACTTCCATGTTAAACCCAAAATTGTGCACTTTAATAACTTTGCAACCGTTTGTCCAAATTGCCTAAATTTTGGATGTGCTGTCTGGTACCATAGAACTCTGGAACTGGCAAGTTTCATTCTGGTCAGATGAGGAGTTGCGGAGCTGCAGAGTGCAATAAATTGTGAAAAATACCACTTTTTTGGCAAATTCTTTGCTTGGGGCTACAACCAAACCATTTGAAGGTTTTGTCAGAAATTGTCAGTGTATATGTAGTCTGGGTCATTGATGTGCCTTTTGAAGGTTTGGGAAAAAAATATTAATCCATTCAAAAGTCATGTAAGCAATAAGACATGAGGGTGTGTGCATTAGACATTTGACTTGTCTAATGCACACCCCCGGAGTGTCTTATTGTGCTTATAAAATGGGAAACTACACTTACATTGCAAAGAAAAATATTCAAAGGCATTTTTTCTTCCTTAAAATAGATATCTTTTAATAAACATCCTTCCACTAGCATAAAATAGTACACATATGTTGTAAGGCATGCAAAAAAACTCCATTAATGCATCAATTAGGGTTTCTATTATAGTGACAAATGTCTGGAAATTTGGTGTGAGGGTCATCAACTACTACCACCACTTCACCCCTCCACACAGCAACAGTCAGATGCCTGGGGTTTGTCGGCCTAACTCTCACCCCATGCTCCTATACTGTATCATCATCTCAGCTTGTTTACACATGGAATGGGGTGAGAGTTAAGTCCAGTGACCCCAAGGCACACCCCGATGCCTGTTGGTGTGTGGAAGGTGGGGGTGGGGTGACAGGGTTGGTAACCCTAACACTGAATTCCCAGACTTATGTCACTGTAATAGAAACCCTAACTGATGCATTAATGGAGTTTTTTGCAATTAATATATAGGGATGTGGTTGCGCCCCTGTAATTAGGGTTGAGTAGCATGTTTAATGTTAAACCTCAAATTTTGCACTTTAATAACTTTGCAACTGATCACTTGATTTGCACATAGTTTGGCGTGTGCGGTCCTGTTGGGTAGATCTCTTGATGTGGCAAGTTTGCTCTGGTCAGATGTATGGATTGTTAGATACAGATAGTGCAAAAACCTTAAAAGTCATTATTTTGTGCATTTTTTCCCTCGTCGCCTTGAGCTCAGACACTTTGGAATTTTTGTGTGTGTTTTTTTTATGGTAGAAACAGCTTGCCATGAACTGCCATAATTTGTTTGGTGAAAAACATATTAATCTGTTGCAAAGTTATTTAATTTTTAAGTTCCCATTATTTTCATGAAAAGATCACTTTCCAGGATAGAGGGAAAAGGTTCGACAAAGGATTTGGCCTCACGAAAAAGGATTCCTTTTTGTGAGGGGCCAATCATTTTTTGCCAGAAAAATTCCTTTTTTTGTGAGCTGCCATCTTGTTTTTTTTTTCTCCACTAACTAAAATGGTTAAAAATACTTAAAATTGTAATTTTACAAATCCAACACCAGAACCTACAGGGTAGCTAAATAGGCCCCGTTTAGCTAGAGTCTGGTGTTTGTTTTTCACAGTTGGACCATAAATACCTTTTTCTGTGCTCCCCAAATTCCTGGTACCCAGCTTAATGATAGCAGAGCTTTCCCCACATTCTTTGTATGAGAACCACAGATTTTCTTGACTTCTGCAGCTGCAGCTGAAATTGTTCTGCCAGCTGCAGTGTCGGCTGTGAGCCCCCTTGGCCTTGTCACCCCCATTCTCCTATCACTGTCCCACTAAATAAGAGATATATTCCAAGGAGTCTAGTGGCACCCCCTAACCTCTGATTGCCATACCCCTTATTTTTACATTCCTCCCTGTTTATATATTTATATACTCCGACACCGGGATGGCCACCCCAAATGGTGGATGCCCCTCACAGCCCATAGTTTTACTGACAGTGCTGACATCGGGGGGCCAAATCCCCATGTCAGCATTACAAGTCCCCCCAGCAGTGTGGGATACTGGGGATCCCACCCCCAGTGTCCTGAAATATTTATTTACTTTTATACTGTAAAAAGAAAACTGTCCTCTGACATCTTTTTTTAAACCTGAAAAAAAGAAAACAGTCCCTTGTCATCCCTGCCATCCCCTCCACCATCCTGACCCTCCCACTGAGCACCTACAACCCCACACCCCCTTACCCTATACTTACCACCAGAGATTGTATGCTGTCATCTTCTGTGGACTGGGACACACATGCAGTCTTCAAAGCTGAACTGCGAACTGAGAAATCAAGGTATGTGCCGTATACTTGGTAATACTTGGTTTTGAAGACAAAATAGGCTTAAGCCAATTTAATTATCTCCCACTCATAGTGGGGTTATTTATCTCTGAAGATTATGAACAAGGAATTCATCTAGCTGTTTTTTTAAACTGCTCAAATTTGGCTGCATGAGTAATATAACTTGGTAAGGAATTCCAAATTCTGGCAGATCAGACAGTGTTGAAATTGTGGCACTTAGCTGAGTTGACTCTTGGGACAATGAACTATTTCTTGTGAGATCTCAGGTTGTTATTTCTTGTTTTAATATATTATATAATATATCTCAATGGTGTATTGAACTTATGTTCATAACTTGGCCATTTTTAGGGATTTTATTTTATCAAATATTCAACATGGCCTTTTTGGGACACCGCCTCACGTACAATGGCATTGTCATTTTGTTAATTATGCTTGGAAGGTGGCTTTGCAGTTTCTGAGTGAAATCACCTTTTGGGACTAAATAACAAAATCTCACCACCAGTGTTTATGAGGTGGGGTCCCAAAAAGGCCATGTCAAAAATTTGAACAAATTCCTAAAAAGGGCTGAATTATGAACGTTCGTTGACATTTTTCTATACTCATGCATAACTTTGGTAATTTTTACTATTCTGACTCCAAATTTTCAACCCTGCCATTTTTTCACACCACCTTATGAACAGTACAGCTGTCACCTTTCACATCCTGTCTAAAATGTGTTTTCACACCTGTGGCATGCAGTGGTGTTTTGGCATGGATTTGAAAACTTTTCACCTCTGAAGTTTATGAGATAGAGTAATGAGAAGACTATGTTGAAAATTTTGGGTCAAAATATAAAACAAAAAAAATTCTAAGTTATGACCATTTGTTGCAATTTTCCTATGCCTGCTTGTAACTTTGGAAATTTTAAATATTTTGACCCCAGATTTTCAACATATCCTTCTTATTACCCTACCTCATGTATGTCACAGCTGTCATTTTTCAAATCCTGCCAAAATGTCTTTTCACACTTGTGGTTCAGAATGACATTGCAGTTGCACAGAATTATATTTTGGCAGGGATTCAAAAAAAATTTCTGTATCGGGTACAAAACATGAGGTGGGGTAATAAGATGATTACACTGACAATGTGGTCACTGCTGTCCTCTGTTGTTCTATAAAAGGAAACATAGGGCCCAGAGGGCCTCGTGCTCCCACAGCTACATACATATACACATCTACGAAAGGATGGGAGTACAGGGTCCAGAGGAACCTGCACTCCCACAGTAAAATAAGGATACTATTATATTATCTCAAAAAGTACAGAAATAAGGTATAAAAAAAATCTTTAATGCTCCACTTTGGGTCAAAGTGACAAAAGTTGAGAAATGAGGCATTAGGGTTTCCCCAACACCCCACCCTTCCAAACCAGGTAGGAGAGCAGTTGCGGGGTGTGCCTTGGGCTTATCAAGTCTAACGCTCACCTCCTTCTTATAAAGTCTACACATCTGACCTTATTTACAGATGGAATGGGGTGAGTGTTAGGACTGAGGAGCCTAAGGCATACCCCACACCTACTTTCCTGCCTGGAATGGGAGAGTAGGTTGTTAGGGAAACCCTAACACCTCATTTCCCAACTTTTGTCACTTTGACACTAATGAAGTTTTTTGCAAAACATATTTACAGTGGCCCAGATATTCAAACTGCACCAGGATGTGGCACAAGCTTGGGCGCAACGCAACTTGGCTGAGCAGGGGTGTGGACTGGGCGATATTCAACGGAGCTGCACCATAGCACAGCATCATTGAATATTGCACCCTGGCCATCTGCAGTGTGCATGGCACAGTGGCACTGCACCAGCACAAATGGCCAGAGTGGAGCATGGGGATGCGCTAGCACAAGTTCCGTTGCGCTATGCACAGCAACCGCAATATTCAAAACTTGACATGCAAATGGGGTCATAATGTATGCAAGGCACAAATGGGGCTATTTGCATGTCATTATGGCCCCATTTGCATGCAGGTGCACTGATCCCTGACCATTTGCACCTAGCGCCCTGCCAGGCAGCAGCCATCATGGACCGATGCCCCCTGCAGCAGGCAATGTGCTCCACAGCCCGATAGTGGGCTGCAGTAAAGAAAGGAAAACATAAATCCCTGGTCGTCCAGTGGACCGCTATCTGCCTGATTGTGGGCATTAGTAATAAAAAACGAAATATGTCCTATATCCCTGGTGGTCCAGTGGACCACTATCTGCCCGATCGTGGGCATTAGTAAAAATGAAAACAAATATGTCCTATATCCTTGGTGGTCCAGTAGACTGCTATCTGCCCGATCGCGGGCATTAGTAAAAAAGAAAAGAAATCTGTCCTATATCCCTGGTGGTCCAGTGGACTGCTATCTGCCCGATTGCAGGTATTAGTAATAAAAACTAAATATGTCCTATATCCCTGGTGGTATAGTGGTATCCCCTCCCCACCCGCCCACTGCCACCAACCCACTCCCCCAAGTCAGCCAGCGGGTGCGGCACACCTCCTGCCACCCTGCCACCGCTGACTGACACCATCGATGGGGCTGTATGTCCATTGGTTCACAGCATGAGCCAATGGGCATGCAGCCCATACTATAATACATTCAGATATGTGAATGAATCATTCACATATCTGGAATGTGTATTATGGTATGGCTGCATGCCATTGGTCATCACTGTGAACCAACGGGCATACAGCCCTACCCGATGGTGTCAGTCAGCGGGTTGCAGGACGGCAGGCGGTTTGGGTGCTGCCACCTTACGGCTGACCTGGGGGAGCGGGGCGGTGGGGCAGAGTGAACTGGTGGGGAGGGGGGGTACCGCTATACCACCAGGGATATAGGAACTATTTCTTTTTTTATTACTAATGCCCACAATCAGGCAGATAGCGGTACACTGGACCACCAGGGATATAGGACATATTTCTTTCCTTTTTTACTAATGCTCACGATCGGGCAGATAGCGGTCCACTGGACCACCAGGAATATAGGACAGATTTCTTTTTTTTTTACTAATGCCTGTGATCAGGCAGATAGCAGTCCACTGGACCACCAGGGATATTGGACGGAATTATTTTATTTTATTACAAATGCCCGCGATCGGTCATGGGGGGCGCCGCCAGGTGCAGCCGGAGCTTGGGTAGCCACCCACAGGTGGCAGCTGCCGTGTTGCACCCTGCAATGCGGCAGCTCACCTGTCGGTGCCCATCAGTTGTTCCTTTTTTTTTTTGATCAACTTTGTGCTGGCGCAGGTAGGCGTTGCGCATGCATGGCTCTTCACATCCTGGGCTGAATATCAGACTGTGCAGGGTATGCATGGGCACGCCCCCCCTACCTGTGCCTGCATATGTTACTGATGCACCCCGGTGCATCGGGATTTGTGCCGCGCACTTTTCCTTTTTGAGTATCGCACCGGGGCGTATCAGTGGGTTGCGCATGGCGCAACACTGTTGCGCCATGCATAACCCTTTTGAATATCTGGGCCAGTATATATATGTACACATTTTTGAACCTTTTATAACTGTTTTAAATCAAGCTAAAAAGTGATTCCCTAATGGTGAAATTCATTGGCTTCATTATAACATTTAGAACAATCACTTTAGTTGGCCTACATGTAGAAAAATATTAAAATAAACAATAGTTCCAAAATGAAGATGGATTGCTGGTAAAATGTACTAGTTCAAGGGAAATTCCCTCATTACAAGCAAATACAATTATATAGTAAAGAACAGAAAAAATGTTACTTTATTTACTAATTAAAAACAAATTCCATGATGTCTGTAAATTCGATATATGTTAACCCTACTATAGATTTTTTAGCAATGGTAACCAAACAAACTAAGGTTATTATTAATGGAACAAATAAAATACTTGTTAGATTATATCTGGTGCTCATTAGAACTAGTGAACATTCAAAAAATAAAACTAATTAGAAATGGAATGTTGAAGCCAAACTAATACTGTCAGAGCAACAATGGCAACATTTAAGAATTTCAGCTAATAAAATCTATACTGAAGCAAAAAATAAATCCAAACAAAGGAATATTATTGGCAGTGACTACTTTACACCTATAAACATTGCCAAAATTAATAAAAGTGGGAACACTAGTTGTTGGCATGGTTGTGATAGATAAGCCAGTCTATTTCATTCTCTATGGGAGTGTCCCATTATATAGCAATTGTGGGGAAAAAAACAAAGATAACTTGGAGTAAATGTTGATTCTAAATATTTTACTTGAAACATAGAAACATAGAAGTTGACAGCAGATAAGGAACACAAGGCCCCTTCAGTCCATCCATTTTTTTTCTACCTTATGAATATGCCATCAGCCTTTGCTCTGTCAATTGCCTATCTATCCATACTCATCTGTATTGCTCTCTTATGCATATCCAATGCTTGTTTCAAGCACTGCATTGTATTCATATCTACCACTTCCTGAGGTAGGCCATTCCATGCATCCACCACCCTTTCTGTGAAAAATAACTTCCTCACATTACCCCTTAATTGGCCTCCCTCTAATCTCATGCTGTGTCCTCTTGTCCTGCTAATTTTCTTATATTGAAACATTAGACTCTTTCACCTTGTTAATGCCCTTAAGGTGTTTGAATGTTTCGATCATATCACTTCTCTCACTCCTTTGCTCTAGGGTATACATACTGAGATCTGTTAATCTGTCCTCATATGTTTTCTGATGAAGTCCCTGCACCATTTTGGTTACCCTTCTCTGGACTGCCTCAATTTGGTTAATGTCCTTGTGAAGGTGTGGCCTCCAGTACTGCATGCAGTATTCCAGATGGGGCCTAACCAGTGTCTTATAAATAGGGATTATTACCTCCCTCTTATGACTTGTGATACCCCTACTAATACACCCAACATCTCCCTAGCCTTACATACTGCTTTAATGGTCTGCTTGGATGATTTCAGATCATCTGTGATGATGATGCCCAAGACTCTTTCTTCCCTTGTGACTGCCAGCAACTCCCCTCCCAGCCTATAGGTGGCTTCAGGGTTTTTCTTCCCCATGTGCATGATGCTGTACTTCATCGCATTAAATCCCAGTTGCCACTCTTCCAACCATTTTGCCAGTTATCCAGATCTCTTCTCATTCTGTCCACCCCATCTGGATCATCTACTGTGTTGCTGATCTTGGTGTCATCTGCAAACAGATGAACCTTACTCACCAGTCCATCTGCAATGTCACTAATAAAGATATTGAAGAGGACTGGCCCCAGGACTCATCCCTGAGGTACCCCACTTGTGACTTGCTTCTCTTCTGACTGTATACCATTTACCACCACTCTGCTTTATGCCTGTCAACCAGTTTTCCACCCAGTTGACCAACTTCTGACCCACCCCGAGCCTATCCAGCTTATTAATCAATCTTCTATGTGGAACAGTATCAAAACTTTTGCTGAAGTCAAGGTATGCAACATTAACTGCTCCCCCCTTGGTCCACCACTCTGGTTACCCACTCAAAGAAATCTAAGAGATTAGTTTGACAGCACCTTCCTGTTGTAAAGCTATGCTGTCTTGGATCCTGTGCTTGTATGGATTCCAGGTGTTGCACTATCCTTTCCTTAAGGAGTGCCTCCATAATCTTGCCCACTACTTAGGTAAGACTGACTGGTCTGTAGTTCCATGCCTCCTCCCTGCTACTACTCTTGTGGAGCGGGATCACATGAGCCCTTCTCCAGTCTTCTGGGACCTCTCCTGTGCTCAGAGACACACTAAACAGTTCTGATAATGGTTCTGTTAGTTCCACCCTTAGCTCCTTCAGTACCCTGGGATGTATGCCATCAGGTCCCATTGCCTTGTCCACCTTGAGCTTATTGAGCTCTTCTAGGACCCTTTCTTTTGTGAAGGGACTAGGGCACACTCCCCCCCCCCCCCAATGCATATGGTGCTGAGCTGTGGGCCCTGCCCTAACTTCTCTTCAGTAAATACTGAGTAGAAGTATCTATTTAGGATAGATACTTTTACATGGTCCTCCTCCTCACATGCCCCCTTATCCCCTTTGATCTTAGCAATACCCCTTCTGGACTTTCTCCTTTCACTGATGTATCTTTAGAAAGTCTTGTCACCTTCTTTTACTGTTTGTGCTAGTGTTTCCTCGGTTTGGGCATTGTCCTGCCTTACTGCCTTCCGTGCTTCCCTTAGGGAAGTTTGGTATGCCTCCCTATCATCATCCTACTGCATTCCCTTATATTTCCTGAAGGCCAGCCTATTGGCTCTGACCTTTTCTGCTACTGTTTTTGAGAACCAAAGTGGTTTCCTTCTTCTTTTGCACATCCTTTTCTCTAACACAATGGGATGTTGCTTCAGGTATTGCACCCTTAATGCTTGCCCACTTTGCCTGTACCCCCTCACCTGTACTTCTTTTTGCCAGGGCTAGCTTAACTCTGTTGGCCATCTTATCAAAGTCAGCACCTCTGAAGTCCCATATTTTTGCCTTGGAATGGGATGATTTAGTTCTAGTGGCCAAATTGAACCATACCATGTAATGGTCACTGGCCCCCAGGTGACCTTCTATGTGGAGATCTGTGATCCTTTCCCTATTAGTCAGTACTAGATCTAGGATAGCCCTGTCTCTTGTGGGTTGTTGTACCATTTGTTTGTGGTTTGAGAAAAAGAAATGGGCAGACTGGATGGACCTTGCGGTCCTTATCTGATGTCAACTATGTTTCTATATTAGGAGTTAGAGAGATGCATAATAGGAATTTCAGTGAAGTATTAAACTAATACCAACCCCCACTCCCACCCTGCAGAGACTGACAGGTGTTTGGGGGTGTGTCTTTGGGTCATTGACCATAATGCTCATACCATTCCACCTCACTCTATCTTGCAGACACTGACAGGTGTTGCAGTGTGCCTTGGGGTCTTCAGCCCTTACGCTCACACCATTCCATAAGGAAATAAGCTGGGATAGGTGCAGTAGAGGAGAATGGAGTGAACGTTAGGGTCAAAGACCCCAAGGCACACCGCAATGCCTGTCACTGACTGCAGGGTGGGGTTGGAATGCTATGAGCACAGCCCCGATTTTTCTGTGAATCCACAGCTGTGGAAGTCTGCGGAAGTAACTGCAGATTTTATCTTCACACGCAGATTTTCTGCCAAATGTGGAAAATCGTGGACAACTGCAGAAATTAGCACAACAGCGGAAATCAGCATGACTGCTCTGCCAACGCAGAGTGGCAGTCTGAGCACCACTCAGAAATAATCTGTCAAATAACAAATTTTTTTGTAATTTCCCACCAATAGCAATTCTGAGAACCATAGAACAAAATAGTAGGGCTGACAGCCAGCATTCCTCAAATTCCACATTTTAGCTTGTTGCCAGACACTTACTAAATATAATAAATAAACCAGCATTCCCTTTTAGCCAAACAGAAATAAATTAATTTATTCTAAAAAGAGCAGTGCCCGCCTGTCTGGAGACCCCCTACAAGCCTGAAGTCTTGCATTCAATCCTAGCCCCTCCATGGTTCTCCGGTACAGGATCCCGTTCATACCCAGAGAGAAATAAAGTGTTCCAAGCTGTACGCTGCCATTGCTAAGCCCGATACCAGATACTGGTTACCTATTGCAGAATGGGGTATCCCGAATGAAGAGGGTGCTGTACAGATACCATACTGTACACTCACCATGCATTCAAAATTGCTACCGGGAGTGCCAGTCTAAGCAGTTCTGGAGAGACAACAAGCAACAATCTCTCAACCCACCCACCTCCAGTTCTGTGTGTCAAATTAAAAAAAAAAAAATAAATAAATAAGTGATTCAAGGAATATGCAAATAATTTCTTCTTGTCTAAGTAGTTTAGATCCTCAGCTTGATATGTTGCGGTCCGAGTCAATAACACTAGAGAGAAGTGCTTGCCACACAGAATGGATCAGGTGAATAAGATCATGTATAATTAGTATTTCTCTCTCTAATAAAGAATGCATGATTAATCTTTTTATTTTGAGTTTTTTTTCTGTGTGTCGATCGCTATCTATAGGGTGGGGGCTTCTTCTTTCAGTACATTGTTTTTGCACCCCTTCTCAGCAATGCAAATATTTTATTTTCAATGCCAAGATAGCTCGCTTTGCAAATGCAGTGCGAGAGAGAGAGAATGGTGAAGGCTCAACCCACCCTTAACACAGTGCACTGATTTTTGTGGATGGCATACACTTTTGGGATGTTACTGCATTGAAAATGTGATAAGCAGAAGGCTATATCAGCAAAAGAGAAGCAGTGCTGTAGACTTTCCTCTTACTTAGGTCAGCCTCTCCAACTGCTTTCAATTTATTTTTTTTAAATTAAAGTTTCTGCAGTTTGCATGGAAGATGTTAAATGAATGAACTCCCCCATAAGCATGACTTTCTATTTTTTTAGCTGCCGACTCATTTCCCTAACTAAAGGAGCTTCCTGTTTTAGCGTAGGTTGTGCATTTCTCCTGATATGCCCCCATGTAGAGAAACTTGTGCAGCAGTTCTGTTTTTCATCTGTCAGTAAAGCTGTCAACATCCAGTTCAAGGAACTGAATTTATCTGCATGTTTTTTTTGAATCCACCTTGATGTCTTCTGGCTGTTTAATACACAGTGTTCCACTGACAGCAAGCTCCTCTTCAAAGATCCACACCGGGAAGAGATAAAGGCAAGGAAATAACCATCATCTTCATCAATACAAGAGAAAAAAACTGTTAACAGACAAACCCCATATTTAACTAATTCAAAATCTGCCAGATCTTGTTTGATGTAAATGAGACCTCTCAACTGTTTCCTGGTTCTGTGTGCTGATTCAGGCACTAAATTAAAAGCATTGTATGCCACTTGACTGGCTGTGGTTCAGAGACCATGATTTTTTTTTCCTAGGCAGCAGTATTTATTTGTCAAGATATAGTTTTTTTTCAGCAATAATATCTTTCTAGCAAAAATATCAATATACCCCTTTTTTTATTTTTGTCTTTCTTTCCTGAACTAAAATACATGAATTTCAAGTTTTTAAAAGTTGCCTCTTCTCTGCTTTGACTGCCAAGAAAAAAAATGAAGTACAGTTGCTTGCAGCAGTGTTGTTAAATTTCAGAAGCATGTGGTAACAGCAGCCTAGTACATCCACATTTTAAATGTAGCATGTACATTCAACAGGAAAACTCAGTGGAATTGATTTTTAAAAATTGCAAGTGACAGCCATCTTTAATGAGCTGAGTCATTAATTACCAAATTAGCTATAGCTATAAAAGCTGTTTTAAAAATATCTGCAAAATTAAAATACACTGTGCATGAATGTAAGTGTATGTCCTTTATGTCTTGTACCTTGTTTATATTGCCATGTATTATATTACTATGCCCATTAGTGCTATATGTTATATTGTGCTACTGTAATATTTGTGCTGTACCTACAGGCCCTCCTTGAAAACGAACTTGCTCAATGGAGTTTCACCAGGCGAAATTAAGATTGATTGATGTCAAAAATACATTTTTGATATAGGATTACTTTTTTTACCGGCTAACAAATACTGCTGCTTATTATATATCACAGAAAATGAATGCAGGAAGGAGTCATTTTTTGTAACATTACCATGGGGAGGGTGGTTCTTCAGTTCTTAGTCCCACTATTTCAATAAAACAAAAAGGATTTAAATTTTAACTGAGGCCTCCATGATGCTGTGGGGCTCAAACATGCTCTTAGCAGGCACCCTTCCTGCAGGGGGCTTCTTTACATAGTCCAAAATACAGTTGTACAAAGTTCATAGTAAAAGCTATATAAAATAATGAAAACACCTGGAGAGTCTTGTATAAGACCTGGAGCTTGTAGAGTTTATTAGAGCAAATCTCACGTCCCCAGCAGGGATGGTGCTGGGTAGGAAGGGACAAGATTTTTTACTTTTTATTTTCAGGCTGTAGTGGGTTGGACACCAGAGAGCCACAGGCATCAGTTAAAATTTAAATCCCAGCTCTGAAACATAGGAAAATGATTATGTTTAGGTGTGTGCATACACGTTGAATTCAGCAAAAACATTCCATGTTGTTGCTGCAAAACAAGCTGGTATTCTAGGCAATGCAGTATTAATATTAAATGGCATGTATGACTTGTCATAATGTATAAGAGATATGTGAAGGTAGCGTACAGTGAATCCAACATCTTTAATTTCACAATAGAAATATAACAAAGAAGACACAAACTTAGTTGTGAAAAAGATTTATTAGCAGCTGAATACATTTCTTGTGTGTGATCAAACTACAGTTTCACTTCTCAATTTTTATGATAAAAGCATATCACAAGCAGGTTCTCTGATATAGTCTTACTTTTCATTCCAAACACAATTACTGTTTTCCTGAAATGTAGGAAGTTAAATCATAAACACTGACTTAAAGAAAGTGACATATATATATATATATATATATATATATATATATATATATGTGTGTATATATATACCCACATATGAATATATACATACACAAAAAAAAAATCTAAAAATAAAGGAAGTAGCATGAAAACTTTTTGCCGCAGAATTGCTGCAGAAATAACCATCCTGCACCACAGAAGTTCTGTGGCAAATGGGAACCCTGCTGCAGAACTTTGCTCTGAAGTACAGCAGAAAAATTGGGGCCCTGGCTATGAGCATTACAGCGACGATCCCAAGTCACACCCCTGATCCCTGTCAGTCTCTACAGGGTGAGGTTTTACGGTTGGAAACCCTAACGGCCTGGGTGTTTGTTTGTATTTTTGCTCCAAATTTTCAACATGGGTTTTTTGGGACCGCACCTCATGAACAATGGCACTATCATTTCGTTACTCAATCCCGAAAAGTGATTTTGCACAGCGTCTGTGCCATTCGGTGCCACAGATGTGAAAACACATTTTGGACAGGATGTGAAAAATGACAGCTATACTGTTCATACAAATGTGTGAAAAAATGACAGTGTTGAAAATCTGGAGTGAAAATATTAAAAATTGTTGAAGTTGTAGTGCATAGAAAATGTACAACACATACCAAATAGCATGATCATTTTTGGAATTTTTCAACAAATTTGGAACATGTTTTTTGGGACCTCACCTCATGAACAGTGGCACTGTCATTTCATTACTCAATCCCAAAGGTGATTCCATGCAGCAACCATGAAATGACCTTTCGGGACCGAGTAACCCAATGACAGTGACAGTGTTCATGAGCTGGGGTCCCAAGAACTCCATGTTGAAAATTTGGGGCCAATATTCCTAAAAATGGCTGCAATATCAACTAAGCTGAAACCCAGTATATAGCTTACCATCATTTCTTCAGTTAGCTGGTCAGCTTTGAAGAGTGCAGACGTGTCTTGGTCCATAGAAGATCGCTGCTCCCGACATCTGGAGGTAAGTATGGGGTGGGGGGGTGGAGAGGTGGGTCCACATAGGGAGAGTGGGGTGGGGGAGGGGGCATGGGGAGACAATGAGGGACCTTTTTTTTACAGGGAAAAAAGACTTTGAGGATGGTTTTCTTTATTTTGCAGGTTAAAATTTAAATACATTTAAGGACACTGTCATAGGCTCCCAGTGTGCCACAATAGTGTGTGTGTGTGGCACACAGATACAGAGACTGGGCACCCCAATGTCGACACTATTCTGGCAGGTGGAGGGGTCATCTGACACCAGGAGTGGGCATCCTGGTGTCGGAAACATAAAAAATTATTTTGGCATGCTGTGGTGGGCTCCCAGTGTGTCACATTAATGGGGGTGAGGGTGGATACATGCTGACATGGGGATTGGGTACCCCCAAAGTTGGCTTTCCGGGGGGTGTGTGGTGGGTGGCAGGAGCCGCCAATATGGAAAGCTGTGCTGCAGCTCATTTATTTATTTATTTAAATGGTTCACCAGGAAAAGCACACCCTACAAATAAGTTGCTCGTGGAGCAAGGGTGGCAGAGTGCTCAGCGGCAGATGCCGACAAGAACCGTAACTCCAGCTATGTGCATGACAGTGCACTGTAATACGCATGGCCGGAGTCTTGTCATCTGCTGCCAACAGAGAGAAGGTATATCTGTGTGCCTGGTTGTGAGGGAGGGGAAGGTCCCACTGCAATGATGAAATTGTCCCTCATTGCAGAGGCAGATTTCTTTCAAATGCAGTCCTCTCTCTCTCAAACTGCTGTCATAGACAGCTCACCAATTCATTGGTGCCTGAGGAATGAGCCCAGTAAAGCGTCAACTTGTAACCATTCCAGATTGGAGTGACACTTTTTTTTTCAAGTGCAGGCTGCTTCTCTCAAACTGCTGTCATAGACAGCTCGCCAATTCATTGGTGCCTGAGGGATGAGCCACATAAAGCATTAACTGCATTGGGTAGAACACTCACTCACTTCTAAAATGTGCACTGTCCTAAGATGTTTCTTGTGCATGCGTGGTGTGCATGCACACAAACAAACATAAAAAGGGATAGGGAGTAGGATACCATGACCTGGATGGCAACTGAAAGGGGCAAAGTGGTGGTGATGGGAGACTTCAGTTTAGCTATGGGAGACTTCAGTTTAGCTATAGGAGACTTCAGTTTAGCTAAGATGGATTGGAGCATCCCAACCACCACCTGTGACAGGAGCCAATTGTTACTGGATGTAGTCCAGGATGGGTTCTTTGTTCAGGTGCTGGCCAAACTGACAAGGAAGAGAGCCATCTTGGACCTTGTGCCTAAAAATGGGGACCACATCAGGGACATCACGGTGGAGCAGCCCTTGGGGATAGTGACCACAGAAAGGTTTGGTTCTGAGTTGACATCAGAAAGGAAACGCCAAGAGCAAAGACATAAGTGCTAGATTTCAGGAAGGCCAAGTACAGTAGGATGGGAGAGATTTTGTACACACACCTAACAGAAGCTATGAGTGTGGAACAAAGGTGAACAATGATCAGGGATGAAACTGCAAAAGCCTAAAACACATGCCTAGTACAGAAGGAAAAGAATTAAATGGCCAGGAAATCTTGTTGATTCAATAGGGAACTGAGTCAGGCAATCAGTGATAAGAAGGTGCATTTAGGAAGTGCAGGATGTCCTGAATGTGTGAGAATGAATGGGTCTACTTGGAGAAAGCTTGGGAGGATAATAGGATAGTCAGACAGACAAAGGCTTGGAAGCAACTACAAACTGTACTAAGGAATTAAGGAGGAAGATAAAGCTTTCTTTAGGTATATCAGTGAGAAGAGATACACAAAGACAGATATAGTAAAGCTCAAAAAGGAGGGAATAGGTGGAATGCAGTCAAGAAAAAGCAGAGATCTTTATCTATTTATTTATTTTATGTCTTTGATAACTGGGTGAGCAAACTGATCAGGAGGACCATTTTCAGTCGCTACCCTGGCCACCGGGGGGATAACACAACAAACATCAATACAATACAGAGATACAATTAGAGCAAAACAGGACTGTCGAATACACTTGGTATGAGGTCAAATTACATAGTACAGATATTTCAGAGAAATCAGTACATACTGGTGTAGTGACATACATTAAGTGGCTATGCAATATAAAAGGCTTAATGTGGTAATTATGGTAAAATATAACATGCTATGTACATGCAGTCACCGGGGAGCCAAGGAAATAAATACAGTTAAAATGAAGGTTCACTCTATCACCAGGAGTGGTATAGGTACAAGTCATAGGCAGAAATGCAACTTAAGTTAAGTTGCAGAACCTGCTAAGAATTCAGATTAAAACAGGTAGTCATATCCAGATTGAAAAGAGGAGCAGAACAGTGCAAGAGGGTAGGGGCACTGGAAGTAGGGTGAGGGCACAAATTGGTGCTATGCCAGGATATGTGCCCTGGTACTGCCTGGGGAAGAGATGCAGGTACAAGTGGCCTTGGCCAGGAGTCATGCCTTTAAGTTTGCCTTGAAAGACTGATGGGAGGGGGATGATTGGATGGACAAAGGAAGTCTATTCAAGGGGTAAGGGGAAGAGACGGAGAAAGCTTTAGTACCCATGGTAGTAGTAGTAGTGTGAGGGACTTCCAGTGGGGGAATGTAGGAGGTCCAGAGACTCTGAGAAACCACTCGGTCAGTGAGTAGGGAAGAGTAGGGAGACAGCTGATGGTTCCTGAATTCACTGTCAAAGTAGTGAAGTCAAAATTACCCTACAGAAAGAGCCACCCTAGAGACTGGTATAGTGAACAGTGGTGGGTGGTAAAAGGGGCTTGAAGGACAAAGCGGCAGATGGAGTTGTATATGGTATGTAAGCGGGTCCATAGGGAAGAGGACACAGTAGAGTATGCAGGGGAGCAGTAGTCAAGGAGGGACAGAAGGTTTCCTTGAGCAATGGTAAGGCAAGCTTCAGGGGAAAGAAACTGATTTTGGTGGTTGGCAGTACCTAATTTTTGGTGGATTTTCATCACAGTGTTGCTGATGTGTTCATTGAAAGTAAGGGAGAGGTTTAGGGTGACACCTAGGTATTTACAGGCAGGGACAGTTTTGAGTGGAGGGCCAGCATGGGTAGTGATCAAGAGTGGGTTTTTTGACCTGGCTACCTTTGCTAGGAATGGCTTAGAGCCAAAGAGCATGGTCTTTGTCTTTTTCTCATTAACAGGAAGTTTTCTGGAGAGGAATCGATTGTGTGTGGTGCCAAAGTTTGCAGTGAGGGGGGTGGACAAGGACGCTATGGAATTTTCACTGTGGTATATAACTAGGTCATCTGCATAGAGGATGGCCTTGCAAGTGATGCTTTCAACAGGATGGCCATTTATAAACAGAAAAAAGTAGAGGCCCCATTGTTGAGCTCTGAGGTACACCGGCGTGGGTAGGAAGTGGAGCAGAGGAATCTCTACCAATTGAGACGGACTGGGACCTGCCTGGGAGGTAACTACAGCACCATGTGACCATGTCTGGTGAGCAGCCAAAGTTTAGCATGGTGGTGAAGAGGAGATGGTAGTCCACTAGGTAGAAAGCCATCGTCAGATCCTCAAACACTGCACCCGTGGCCCTGCCCTTGTCCATATTTCTAAGGATCTGGTTCTTGAATCCTGAGATCTTGAATGGATACGCTTTGTCTTTACTAAAGAAAAGGATGGACCTGTGCCACAAAGGATGAAGGCAGGAGGAGGGGAACCATGGCTGAAGACAGAATAACAGAGGACAGGGTTCAGAGAAGGCTCATGTCTCTAAAGATAAAGTCTCTTGGCCCTGCAGGTGCTTCACAAGTGGTTGCTGAAGAAGCTAGTGGATCTGGGTGCAGAGAAAGACACAGGTAGATTGGAGACAAATTGTTTGGGAGGGAGACAGTACAGGGTTGTGGTTAACAATGTCAAATGGTCATCAGTGAGGGTGCCACGAGGATTGGTCCTATGTCCAGACCTTTTAAAATGTTAATCAGTAACATGGGAGAAAGAATCCAGGGCAAGCTATGTCTCTTCCCAGATAACACTAAGCTCTGTGGCAGGGTAGATAGCAAAGGGGGGGATAGAAAGAGATGTACAAAGGCTACAGAAGTGGTCAAAGGTATGGCAGTAGAAATTCAATGACAAGCATTCCAAGATGATGCACATAGGAAACAGGAACCTCAGGACACAGTACTCTATGAGTGTGGTAAAGCTGAGCACAGCCTCTGAGGTAAGAGACCAAGGGGTCATCATCAGTTACCCCCTAAAACAATCACGCCAGAGTAGCAAGGCCTACAGTAAATCAAACAGGATGCTGGGGTGTACATGAAGAGGTACTGACAGCAGGAGGAAGGAAATATTACTAAGTAAAGATAAATACAGTTTGGTGAAAATGCAATATAGCGTGACCAGAATTATTCAGGACCAGCAGGGCAGATCTTATGAAAACTGACTCAAGGCACTGAACATCTATTTGCTAGAGGCCAGATGAGAGGGGGAAGATATGATATACCTATACAAGTAGTTGAAAGAATGAACAAAGGTAAACTGTGAGGAATTATTTAGCATAAGTAGTGGGGAGCATGGGGACATGCGTGAAAACTGACCAAGAGGTTCAAGAGGGAAGTGAGAAAAGGTGGTGGGGCCATGGAACAATCTGCCAGCTGATGTGGTGGGAACCAAGACTATCAATGGTTTCAAATATGGCTGGGGAAGAGTGGAGAGCTTAGTGGTTGCTGTGGAATCGAATCACACAAGGGTGAGTGTCCAGGAATTCAGGAGGGCAGATTTTATAAAAATGGATGAAGGCCTCAGGGATGACCAGTTGGGGGGATGGCCTGGGTGGGGTAGAGGAACAGTGAACAAAGCTAAAAGGGAGCATAAAAGGGCAAAGATCCTCTGCATCAAAAAAGTGAGTGAAAGCAAGAGGAAGAAGAGACTACTATGGTTCTAGAAGGAGGAAGCTGAAAAGGAGAAAACTAAAAAGGCAGCATTTAGAAGATATAAGGAGACACAGAGGAAGGAGGATAGGGAGGCAAATCGGGGAAACTGGGAAAGCAGTAAGGAGTGCAAAGGCACAAATTAAAGGGAGAATAGGCCAAGAGGTAGTGAAAGAGGGCAATACATATTTTAAGTATCTAAGTGAAAAGAGGAAGACCAGTGGTGGGATTATAAGGTTAAAAAGGGAAACTGGAGACTGTGCAGAGGGGAACCAGGAAAAGGCAGACATCTTGAGATCCATAACAAATATTTTGATTTAGTGTTCACAGAAAAAGGAGAGGGGGAGGGGCCACAAAAAGTAGCAAAAGCTTTGCAGGGACTGAGGTAGACATTAGTGCATTTTCCTGAAGGGAATCACTAACATGAAGGTGGACAAAGTGATGGGACCAGACAGGGTGCATCCAGGGGTATTGAGGGAGCTCAGGGAGGTACTTGCTGCTTCTCTGACAGTCCCATTTAACAGCTCATGTGAAAAAGGAGTTGTTCCAGAGAACTAGATGAGGGTGGATATATTCCCACTACACAACAAGCATTTGTCAATGCCGAATTTTTGCTTGCTGGTATTAGCATTGGAAATGCAGGGGTTAGACAGATGCGGAATAGGAATGGTGGTGAGGTACTGAACTTCACGCCAACCCCACCTCCATCCTGTAGAGATGGACAGGCATTGGGGTAAGTGTTTGGGTTATCGCCCATGACTGTCATGCCATGTCACCTCATCCTATTCTGCAGACACCGACACTTGTTGAGGTGTGCCTTAGGGTATTTGGCTTTACAGTCACCCCATTCCATAAGGACATATGCCGAAATGGGTGCAGCATTGGAGAATAAGGGAAAGTCTGGGGCTGAAGAGTCCAAGGTACACCTCGATGCCTGTCAGTGGCTGGGGGGTGGGGGTGGGAAGGCATAAGCAGTACAGTCAGCAATCCAAAGACACACCCCGATGCCTGTCAGTCTGTACAGGGTGGGACATTATAGTTAGAAACCCTAACACCTCTGGCATTTGTTGGTATTTGCACTACAAATTTTCAACATGGCCTTTTTGTGATCCGACCTCAGGAAAGCATTTTAGTGTAGTGTGATTTTGTTAATGTGTCCCGAACAGTAAGTTCCAACAGTGACAGTGCCATTCTGCGACACTTGTACGAAAACACAGATTGGGCAGGATGTGAAGAATGACAGCTGTACCATCCATAGGGAGGTGTGAAGAGATGGCAATGTTGAAAATTTGTAGTGGGAATATTAAAAATGCTCGTACACATGGAAACTGCACAATGCATGTGTGTAACACAGTCATTTTATGGACTTTCGCCAACAAATTTTCAACATAGGCATTTTAGGACCCTCTGCTCATGAACAGTGTCAGTGTGATTTTCTTAATGTGTCCTGAACACTGATTTCCCACAGAAACCACGCTATTCTGTGCCCGAAGTGCAAAAACACATTGCAGCCAGGATGTGAAAAATGACAGCGGTACTATTCATAAAGAGGTGCGGAAAAATGGCAATGTTGAAAATCTGGAGTGAAAATATTACAAATGTGCAAGGTTATGAGCATGCGAGGAAACTGAACAATGCATACTCATAACAATCATTTTATGGACTTTCGTCACCAAATTTTCAACGTAGACATTTTAGGACATCTGCTAATGAACAGTGTTACTGTGATTTTCTTAATGTGTCCCGAACACTGATTTCCCACAGCGACCGCGCAATTCTGCACTGGAAATGTGAAAACATTTCAACCAGGATGTGAAAAATGGCAGCTGTACTGTTCATAAGGAGGTGCGGAAAAATGTAAATGTTGAAAATCTGGAGTGAAAATATTGCAAATTCACAAAGTTACGAGTGTGCATAGCAACTGCGCAATGCACCCTCGTAAAACAGTCATTTCTTGGATTTTTTCCACCAAATTTGTAACAGAGACTTTTTGAGAGGCCACCTAATGAACACTGGCACTGTCGTTTTGTTAATTGGTCCCAAAAGGTGATTCCATGCAGTAGCCGCAAAATCACCATTCGGGACCGAATAACATCATGATAGTGACTGAATTCATGAGGAGGGGTCCCAATAACCCCATGTTGAAAATTTGGTGCCCAAATTCCCAAAAATGCCTGAGATATGCACCAAAGTTGAAAAAACTCTGTTTATGCCATTATACAGCTTGTCAGCATTTCCTCAATTCACGGTCGACTTTGAAGAGTGCAGACGTGTTCCCGGCCCACCGAAGATCATCATGCTGGGCTCCAGAGGTAAGTATGGGGTGAGGAGGGGTGTGGAGAGGCAGGGTGAGCAGAGGGTGGGCATGGGTTGGGGGGGCAGGGCCACCGGATTTAACGAGGGACAGTTTTCTGATTTACAGGAAAAGAAAGAAAGAAAAAACATTGTGGGACTTTTTTTTTAACCAGGGGTATTTGGCATGCTGGGGTGAGCTCCCAGCGTGCCACCTGAGTGTTTTTCTTGGGGGGGGTCTGAAGCGGATGGGGTATTGGGCACCCCCATAGGCACATACGGGGGAGGCAAGAGCTGAGGTGGATTGGGCACCCCCTCGGCACAAAACCAATGTTTTTTTTGGGACATTGTGCCAATGGGAGTGGTCTCCCATTGGCAGATTACACTGGCAAGGGGGGGACAATTATGCTATTAGGGAGTGGGCTCCCTGTTGGCAAATTACACTGAGAAGGAGGGGGAATGAAGACAATGGTGGCTGGGCCCTCTGTTGGCAGACAAACACTGTTTTTGGGAGAGGCACATGATGCCAAGGGGGATTGGACACCCCTCAGCACTGGGGTCTATCTAATATTATTTGTGAATGTGGCGGTGGCTTGCTGCCATGTTCACAAATAATATTACACTATGCAATGTTCCGCCCTGCAATGATGGGTCACTCCCTCATTGCAGAGGAATGGCTGACCCTGCAATAATGAGGTGGCCCCTGATTGCTGTGGCGAAACCGTTACAAGTTGGTGGCACTTTTGGAAGCAAGTGTTATCAACACACTGTGCCTCCTTTGGTCTACCAGTGCCAAGCCCCCAAATGCAATGCCTCTGTTGACTGCCACACTGCCGCACCTCCACAACCCGCTTCTCTCCTAAGCTGCCACGTCATGTTTCTTGCACATGCATGCAAGCAAACATAAAAATGGTAACAAAGAGGAGGGTGACAATCGTAGGCAAGCCTGACATTGGTGGTGGGAAAGTTAATGGAGTCACTGCTGAAGGAAAGGATTGTGGAATATCTTGAATCCAATGCGTTGCAAGACCCAAAGCAGCATGGGTTTATGGGGGGGGGGGGTGTCATGTCAAAAGAATCTGATAGATTTCTTTGACTAAATTACTATGGAATTAGATCACGGTGGAGCAGTGGACATGACCTAGCTTGATTTCAGTAAAGCTTTTGACACCTTTCCACATAAATGACTAGTAAACAAGTTGAGTAGCTTAGGAGTGGGTCCAAAGGTGGTAAAGTGGATAAGAAATTGCTTAGGGGACAGGTGACAGAGGGTGGTGGTAAATGAAGTTCACTCTGAGGAAGGGTGGGTGACAAGCGGGGTAGTCAAGGATTAGTACTGGGACCGGTCCCCTTTAATGTCTTTATTAGTGACATTGCAGAGGAGCTAGAATGGAAAGTCTGCCTCTTTGCAGATGATACCAAAATGTACAATAGGGTGGATACTCCAGGAGGGGTTGAAAGGATGACCAGAGACCCAAGAAAACTAGAGGAATGTTGAAGGGTAGGACACCTGAGTTTCAATGCAAAAAAGTGCAAAATAATGCATTTAGGGCACAGAAAAACTCAGGGGCAGAGTACAAACTAGCTAGAGTGGTATTGATGACTACCAAGCAGGGAAGAGACCTGGGGTAATCATATCTGATGACTTAAAGATAGCAAGGCAGAGTGACAAGGCATTTGGAATGGCTAGTGGGATGCTGGAATGCACAGGGAGGGGTATCATGAGCAGAAAGAGGGAGTTTGTACTGTCTCTGAAGACCACTGCTAACACCCCACCTTGAGTACTGTGTCCAGTTCTGGAGACCACATCTCTGGAAGGACAAAGACAGAGTGGAGGTGGCCCAGATGAAGGCAACTAAAATGGTGCAGTGTCTTGCATCAAAAGGTTTATGAGAAGAGACTAAAGGACCTTCAATATGTACACCCTGGAACAGATGAGGGAGAGGGGAGATATGAGAGAGATCTTTAAATACTTCACAGAGGTAAATAAGGTACAAGAGGGAAGTATTTTTCAGAAAAAGGCGCTCAAGAACAAGGGTACTTGCTATGAAGCTGGAAGATGGCAGGTTCAGGATAGATATGAGGAAGTACTTCTCCACAAAAAGAGTGAAGGATTCCTGGAATAGCCTTCAAGTGGAGGCGGTGGGGTGAAAACAGTAGTGGGGTTCAAGAATGCATAGGATAGGCACATGGGAATCATAGTGGAAATGAAGAGGGAAAGAGCTGTAGAGCAACTACATTCTGCAGTTATAATGTAGCTAGGGAAAATCAACAGACTGGGTGAGCCAAGAGGTCCTTATCTGCCATCAAATTCTATGTTTCTAGGGTAGTAGTTGTTGAGCAGGGAGCACGGGGTGGATAGTATGGGTTACAACTCTGTATGGACAATATGTCCTGCATTTGTTAGGGTTTTTGTGGGCAGACTGGATAGACCAATAGTCTTTTTTCTGCTATCATTGTCTGTTTCTGTTTCCCAAGATCAGGCCCAGGGATGATTCAGGAAACTACAGGCTGGTTGATCTGACCTCCCTTGGGTGTAAGCTCATAATGACCATTCTGAAATAATGAATAGTGCAGTCCCTTGAAGCCAGTGGTCTAGAGGATGAGAGACAGCATGGGTTCATGCCAAGGAGGTCATGTCAAATCAGCTTGATTAATTTCTTTGACTGGGTAACAGAGCAGTGGACAAGGGTCAGGCAGTTGACATCCTATGTTTGGATTTTAGCAAGGCATTCAACTCCATGCTACCCAAGAGGTTGATCAGAAAATTGGAGAACATAAGGACAGAGAACAAATTAAACAGGTGGGTAGTAAACTAGCTTATCTGTAGGACCCAAAGAATATACCAATGGTGAGGGAATTCTCAGTTGCAAGGGAAGTTACAAATGGTGTCCTGCAGGTGTCAGTGCTTGACCCAGTGTTGTTTAATGTGCTCATTAACAACACTGCCAAAAAGGTTAAAAGCAAGACATGCCTTTTTGAGGATGGCATCAAGCTCCGTGGGAGGGCAGACTCAGACAAAGGGGTGCAGGCCCTAACAGAAGACCTGGCTAGACTGGAGAGGTGATCTGGCACCTGGCACCTGGGGTTCAATGCAAAGAAGTGGAAGGTCATGCACATAAGAAGAAAGAACCCAAGGCCAGCATACAGACTATGAGGGTCAAGGTCACTGAAAGAAAGGAGAAGGACTTTGGGATAGCCATCACCAGTGACCTTAAGCAGGCCACACAGTGTAGGAAAAGAGTGGCCAACAGAATGCTAGGCTGCATTGCTAGAGGGTTCACAAACAGAAGGGGTTAGGTTATACTCCTACTGTAAGATAATTAGTACATCTGCACCTGGAGTATGGCATGCAACACTGGATCCCCACCAGAAAAAGGCTATTGACCAGCTGAAGGCAGTACAGAGCAAGGACTATCAGGACAGGTTGACAGATCTTAACATGTACTCACAAGAGTAAAGGAGGGAGAAGGAGGACATGATTGAAACCTTCAAGTGCCTGAAAGGTATAAACAAGGTCAACGTTGGGGACCATTTCTGACTCAGTGATAAAAAGACACTAGGCGATACTGTCTTAATCTGGTGGGGTAGGGTACACTGCAATCAAGTAGACTTGATAGACTGTAAGGCCATCTTCTGCTGGCAAAGAAAGAGGTCAAAACACACTTCTTTTCAGTGATGGTAGAGTCAGGGTGGAACTAAATCTTTTTGGTCCTTACTCAAAAGACGGGTTGGGGGGGGGTTCAAGAGAGGCTGGTACAGGGTGAAGGGGATGGTCAGGGTTGGAGGAGAGGGGGAGGGAATCAATGTAATTTCTAGCTCAGGGACAATGCAATCAAGCAGACTTGATAGACCATAAGGCCGTCTGCTGGCTATTTCGTATGTTTGTAAGCAGCTCCAGTTGTGGTTTAGTTTGCAAACAAAATCTGGTTCAGGCTAACATAGATACATACATAGATACATAGACAGTGTCGGCAGATAAGGGCCTATGGCCCACCCAGTCTGCCCATTTAAGTCTGTAAGTTCAGTTTATGTTTTCCAAGAAGTCTGTTGCCCCTTATCCCTGACCTCCAGAATTCCTTTATGTTTATCCCATGCATTCTTAAATCCCGTGATTGTTTCAGCCCCCACCACTTCCTCTGGCAGGGTGTTCCACTTGTCCACCACCCATTCTGTGAAGAAATTCTTCCTCACGTTTCCTCTGAATCGTCCTCCCTCCAACTTCATCCCATGCCCTCTAGTCCTGGAACATCTTTTTCACTTAAAAATAGTGCATTCCTGCACCCTGTTCCTCCCTGTAAGATACTTGTATGTCTCTATCATATCCCTCTCTCCTCCTCTCCTCCAGGAGTACATGTTCAGTTCCTTCAACCTGTCCTCATAGGACTTGTGATGCAATCCATGCACCATCTTTGTTGCCCTCCTCTGAACCTTCTCTACCCTGTCTATGTCCTACGTAGGTAAGGTCTCCAGAACTGCACAGTGTACTCCAGGTGCGGCCTCACTAGTGTCTTGTATAGTGGAATTATGACCTCCCTTTTCCTGCTGGTGATGCCCCTGCCTATGCATCCCAGCATCCTATTTGCTTTACCTGCTGCCTTGTCACACTGTTTCCCTGCCTTGAATCAGAGATGATAACCCCAAGATCCCTTTCCTGCTTGGTGCATGCTATATCCTCACCCCCCAACTGATATATTATGCCAGGGTTTTTGTGCCCCATATGCATTATCTTGCACTTCCTTGCATTGAATTTCAACTGCCAAACCCCTGACCATTCTTCAAGTTTCTGCAGGTCCCTTCTCATTCTGTCTACACCCTGTGGTGTGTCTACTCTGTTACAGAGCTTTGTGTCATCAGCGAACAGTGAAATTCTGCCTTCTAGGTCCCATAGCGTCACTGATGAAGATATTGAATAGTACCGTCCCAGCACTGATCCTGTGTACCCCACTGGTCACTCTTCCCTCTGTGGAGTGACAGCCATTTACCACCACCCTCTGTGTCCTGCTGCCCAGCCAGTCACCTACCCACTGCACTACTGTCCTGCCCACACCCATATTCCCCAGTTTGTGCAAAAGTCTTCTATGTGGCACAGTGTCAAAGGCCTTGCTGAAGTCCAGATAGGCCATGTCCACTGCTCTCCCCTGATCCACCTCCCTAGTCACCCAGTCAAAAAATTCAATGAGGTTGGTCTGACATGACCTTCCCCTGGTGAAACCATGCTGCCTTGGGTCCTGTAGTCCATTGACAACCAGATGTTCCACCAATCTCTCCTTCAGTAGTGCTTCCATGATTTTCCCCACTACCGAGGGTGAGGCTGACTGGTCTGTAGTTCCCGCTTCCTCTTTGTTCCCACTTTTGTATAAGGGACTACATCTGCTATCCTCCAGTCTTTGGGTACCTCCCTGTTTCTAGTGATCGGCTAAACAGGATAGCAAAGGTTCAGCCACCACCTCTCTTAGTTCTTTAGGACCCTGGGGTGCACCCCATCTGGCCCCATTGCTTTATCCAACTCTTATTACTTCCAGTTCCTTCAGGACCCTTTCTCGTGTAAAGGGACTTGTGTCCATTTCTGCACCATTCTCACCCCTTGTACTCCATTCAGACCCATTACCCTCCTCTTCCTCAGTAAAGACTGAGCAGAAATACCTGTTCAATATGTCAGCTTTACTGTTGTCATCCTCCACACAGCCCCCATCCTCCCCCTTCAGTCTCACTATCCCTCCATTTGCCTTTCTTTTTTCACTTATGTACCTGTAAAAGGTTTTGTCCCCTCTACCCACTGATTTTGCAATGTGTTCTTCTGTCTGAGCTTTGGCTTCCCTTACTGACCTCCTGCCTCCCTTTGCTTCTCCTGGTACTTCTCCCTATCCCCTTCTGCCTGTGTCTTTTTGTATTTCCTGAATGCAATCTTTTGGCTTTCACTTTCTTTGCTACCTCTTTGGAAAACCATAATGGTCTCCTCTTCCTTTTCCTCTTGCTAACCTGCTTAATACATAATTCTGTTGCTCTTGTAATCCCCATTTTAAATACTTCCCACTGTTCCTCAATCCCCGATTCCTGCCCCATTCCCCTTAATGCCTCTTTCAAGTATCTCCCCATTTTCCCAAAGTTTGCCCCCCTAAAATCCAAGATACATGTTTTTGTGTGGTTTGGTTCTGCTCTTTCTGTGATTTCAAACCACAGTGACTGGTGGTCACTGTTCCCCAGGTGCTCCCCCACTCTTACCCCATCACACTGTCCCTGTTTGTGACACAAGGTCCAGTATTGCCTTCTGCCGAGTTGGTTCCATGACCAGTTGCTTGAGGAAGGCACCCTGAAGGGAGTCCAAGATAAATCTGCTCCTAGTTGATGCTGCTGCTGGGATGCTCCAGTCCACGTCTGGAATATTGAAGTCTCCAACCAGTACTACCTCACCCTTGTCTGCCATCCTCTGGATGACTAGCATCAGCTCCCTATCTGTTTCTTCCTCCTGGGCTGGTGGTCTGTAGACCACACCTGTGCGGATGGCTGGCCCCATTTTCCTTTCCAGCTTAACCCACAGTATCTCTCCCCCATTTTGTTCCTCCTGGATCTCTGTGGCCCTTATGTCATTTTTCACATACAGTGCCACTCCTCCTCCTTCCTGCCTGCCCTGTCTCTTCTTGAATATGTTGTAGCCAGGTATGGCCAACTCCCAGTCATGGTTATCATTACACCAGGTTTCAGTGATGGCCACAATGTCCAGGTCTGACTGCACCATGACAGCCTCCAGATCTTCCATCTTGTTGCTAAGGCTCCTGGCATTTGCACACATGGCTTTCCATGATTTGACCTCCCTAGACTGTTTCGCTGTTCTACTCCAGCCCCTTCCTTGGTTGTCCTTTATCCCTGGTTCACCTTGCTGTCTTATGCTTGTAACAAGCTTTAAGAATGGACTGATTTTTATGCTTAGACTTTTTTGTCTTTCAATGCTTCAGATAAATATTGAATGGATTTCTTACCTTGCTCTTTTACTCCATATTCATTTTGGCAGCACCTTTCATTCCTGCTGGGCTTAGTGAAGGGCTAAGTCTCCACAGAGACTAGAGCTGGGACATTGGATGTTATGCTCTCTGCCAGCCCCCAATGCCCTCCCACCCTCTGTTGGTGTTAATTATATAGTCGGAGGATCTCGTATTACCGTAGGTGTCTCACGAGGCGTTATTTATTAAGTACAGTGTTTTCCATTTGCTCGTTATCAGGTTCAGCCTCTAGAGGTCACCCTTGATGCCTTTATCCTCCAACAATCTCACTGCTCAGATTAATTCTTTACACTATAGCTACCTACTCACTTCCCCCCTGATTATCCTACTGGCTTTTCTCCTGCTTATCATGTCTCACCTACACATACTCTACCTTCCCTCCATTGCTCTCTTGCTATGGGTACTCTCTGTTCCCTCTGGTCCTAAACTATTTATGTCTCCCTACTCAGCTTACTCACTAGATAACTTTCACTTCTATAACCTCCTATCTGACCCATTACCCAGATATAGCTCTGTCCTCAAATTCGGGCTTGTCCTCAAACAACTTATGTCCTTTCTCAAATACTTCTTGGGAAGGTTCTCTATTCACTCGGTACATGCAACCAGGGCTTATATTATTGCGTCTCTCTGGATTGTTGCCATTTCCCTTACTCTTGCTGGGGATATTGAGGCAAATCCAGGTCTTATGCAGCACAATAATCCCTCCCTGCCCCTCTACGCTCCCCACCTGCCTCCATCTGCTGGCCTCTCTTTGCCCACATAAATGCTAGAGTCTACTGGCCAACCGCCCTGATCTGGAGGCTTGACTAGTACTAACAACCCTGACATCCTTGCAGTTTCGGAGACCTGGCTTAAGCCTTCCTTTGATGACTCCCACTGCTCCCTCCCAGGTTATAACCTGTTAAGGGTTGACCACCCTACTACCAAAAGAGGTGGAGGACTTGTTCTTTACTATAAACCGCAGCTTAACATCACCCTTCTCCCAGATTCCCCTCTTGCCAACTGTGAAGTACTCCATTCTCTACTACTGCTTGGAGGTATAAAGAAACTACACATTTTCTGTACTTGTATACCCCCAAGAAAAGCCACGGTTGGGTTTGAGGAGTTCATGGATTATCTACTATCCGTTACTGGGAATAATGACATTATCTGTTTTAGGATTTCAATCTGGACTGGCTCGGACCTTCCTCTGGGTTCCTATCTTCTCTGACTAGCAAGGCTAATCTCTCTCAACTTGTACAGAAACCCACCAGAATTTCCCTTGGGGGTGCTAGTGCTACCCTACTGTACTGGATCCTTACTAATAGAAAGGATGCCTTTTCCTCTGTTGGTGTTCTCCCAGACACCATTAGTGATCACTACCCTGTGTACTGTATTTGGGATAACTCCGCCCCCTCTTTCCCCGCCAAAGTGTTAACTTTTTCCAACTTTTCCAACCTTAACTTAGATAACTTTGTACATGATCTTAACTCTATTGACTGGTCCCTGCTTTACACCACTAATGACATAAACATTGCCACAAATTACTTTAACAGCTCCCTACTCTCGCTTCAAAATAAACATATCCCTGTTACCACTAGAAGGGTTAAAGGGAAAACCACCAAATGACTTAAACACCCCCTGTTTCACCTTCTGAAACTCAGGGATAAAATGTGGTCTGCCTGGAAGTCTTCCTGTCTTCCCACGGATTTTGATGCCTACAGAACACTGCGTAACAAATGCAAAAAGGAGATTCATCTTGCCAAAAGCTACTACTTCAGGAACCTCCTAAGTGCCTCCACCTCATGTCCTAAAAAATACTGGTCCCAAATCAAGGAAATTCTTGGGAACAACAAGCCCTCTACTCCTACTAATATGCACATCAGTGATGTCCACTGCAACCAGCCACTCACTATTGCCAATGCCTTCAACTCCCTCTTCTACTCCCTACCTACTTTAGCCTCTCCTATGCTCCCCAATCCTTGGTTTGTCCCTTCTACTTGCTCCCCTACTCAACCTTCTCAGGTTCTGGCTCAGGTCACCTCCCAGCAAGTTCTGGACCTGCTCAAAACAGTTCCTACTAGTGGCAGCCCTGGCCCTGATGGATTACACCCACAGATTATCAGGCTGTTTATGGCCTGGCTTGCCAGGCCCATAACAAGGCTTTTCAACCTTTAGATTAGCACGGCCACTGTCCCCCTCATCTGAAAATCAGCCATAACTATCCCTAACTACAAGTAGGTTGATGCTAAACTCCTGACCAACTACCGCCCCATCTCTCTACTCCCCAGTCTTAGTAAGCTTCTGGAGAAACTCGTCCATCGACAGGTCTCTGAGCACCTCTGTACCATAATCTTCAGTCCCCCTCCCAACACGGGGTTAGGGTGGGGCATAGTACTACCACAGCACTGACCCTCCTCACAAGTGATATTAAAAGCAATACGGATAAGGGCATGCTCACTGGTGCAGTGTTCATTGACCTGTCCAAAGCTTTCGATATGGTTCACCACCCGCTCATGCTGTCCAAACTAAGTGACATCGGTGCTTCTGAATACACCTTTCCTGGTTTAGTAGCTACCTGGACAACCGCTCCCAGGCTGTTTTCTTCCACAAAACTCTTTCATCCCCCATCCCTATTACCCATGGGGTTCCTCAGGGTTCGATACTTGGTCCTCTTCTCTTTTCCCTTTTCCTAAATGACATTCAGTGTATGTCCCCTCACAGCAACCTCCTGATGTATGCAGATGATATAGTGCTCTACCAATCTGCCAGAACTGTTGCTGATATTAACCATAATCTCACACAGGACTTTCAATCTCTCCAATCCTGGCTCTCTGTGAACCAACAAATCCTTAATATAGGCAAAACTCAGGCCATGCTGTTCGGATCTTCTAAAAAAGTGCACTTAGAATCTTCTAAACTCCTTGTCCTCTGTCAGGAGGGGACACCTGTTACTAATGCGGTGACTATCAAATACCTCAGGGTCATGCTTGACCCTGCCCTTGATTTTTCCTTGCACATCAGTGAGGTGTGCTGGGCCATTAATACCAGAATAGGTGCAGCATATCGTGTACAACACTCACTCACCCCCTCAGCTAGGTTAGCAGTAGCTAAAGGTGTGTTACTCCTGCAACTTCTTTATGCCCTCCCTGTTCCCTTCAACATCAATACCAATGGGACACTTCCTACAACAATATATGTAGGTTTGCCTTATCTACCCCCTTGACTGATGCATCACTGCTGGCTCTACTCCGGCTTACACTGGCTATCTCCCAAAGACCTCTGTTCTTACTCCCTAGATTGCTTCATAGATTCACTCACTAGATCCCCCATCCCGTCCTCCCTGATGGATTTGATTACCCCTATCTCACGTGTCCGCTCTCTCAGGTCCTCATCTGTCCCCATGCTATCAGTCCGGCCATTTGCAACTAAAATGGGGGAACAGTCCTTTGCTTATTTTGTCCCTAACTTCTGGAACTCGCTTCCACCCCAGGTTAAACACTCCCCCTCCCACCATTCCTTTAAGCAATAGCTGTTCTCACACCTCTATGCACTTGGAATCTGTAAATGTAATTAACTGTGCATCTCCTCCCCATTTCTTCTGTTTGGGGACGTCGAGGCATTACATGTCTTGTTGCATCTTGATTTTGCCTAACATATTGCCTACTGCTTATTATTTTATCTTATTTGTTCTCCCATACTGCTGTGACTGAATTGATTTGTTGTTACTGTGCTGCTGTCTTGACTGTATTACTCATGTTGTACTCTCCCGGGTCGTGTCTGAAAATAGGCAGGACTGTTGCCCAGTGCACTTACCTGGTTACCAAAAGCTAATAAATAAATAAATCAAATAGCCAGTAAATGGGTTAATGACTTAGTAACACCACTTAGCACCTGCAAAGCAGAGTACTAGAAGAAAATGCCATATTCGTTGACATGGTTAGTGAGTCGCTAACCCAGTTGTGTCATCCCACTTATATGTCAGTGCACCTATGCAAAGTAGCTGAACAAACCTTGTGTGTCTGCTGTTCTCAGCCTTTGCTGATTGTTTTGTGAGGCCTTCTGGCACCATGCAAGTCTGTTTAAAACTGAGCCAGTTCAAATTAATTAAGGGACATTTGCATATGCTTCCCATGATGCTTTGCATCATTGGGGTTTGTGCAATTTGTGTTTTCTTGCATACTATATATGCACACCGGCATATTTGTCCAGTAGGTTTAAAGAGACTGTAACTAGCCATTAGTGCCTTTGCTAATTACCTCTCCCCAAACTAGGTCTTATGGCTGAGGTAACTCCATTCTCTAAATTGCCCACTTGACAGCTGTAATGTATTTCCCTGGAGGTCTAATGTCCACCTCCAATCTCCCACTGCACAGCTGGAATGTTATCTCCTAGTGGTCTAGTGTCACCTCAAATCACCTGCCAGACAACTTTAGTGTAAATCTCTGCTGGTCTAGTTTGCACTCCCTATTGCCTGCTCGATATCCATTGTGCAGTTCTCCGGTGACCTACTGTTCCCCCAGATCACCTACCTGAGTATGTAACATATAGAACCTGGTAGTCTAGTGTACCTTCAAGTGTACAAACAAACTACAGCCCATCTCTCTCACTCAGAACCCACCACCTCTAACCCTTTTTGTTCCCAACACTGTGTAGTAGCCCCCAAGAAGGAAACCAGCACAGCTCCTGCACACACACCCTTGGTTGACCACCATCTCTATGAGATGGAGTGACAGTGTGCCTACATTATAGAGAACCATGGGGCCTGAGTGGGCAGGACTGGATGGGGGTCATGTGTACTTTTAGTGAGGTACACTACAACAACGGCTGTTGGACAGAAGATCTTGAGAGGATGGACATTAGATGACCGGGGATTACATGGCAGGCAAAGGGGTACCCTGGACCACAAAGACTGGGTTACAGGTGCCCTGACAGGTGCTGTGGGGATGGGTCCAAAATCCATTTGCTCTGGACCAATAATGAGGCCATACTGGGATGCAAAGGACACCTTAGTGCCTTGCTAGTGCTAAGGGATCATTTCCATAGTGAGTTATGAATATGGCCAAGGTGCCTAGAATTCTTCGGCCACAGAATTTTGCGCAGAACTTGCAATCTACCACAGAACTTCTGCGGTGCCGCAGAACTCACTCTTCTTGGTGATTTTTTATTAATATTTCTGTTTATCCATAGAATCTGGTTCCCTTCACCTATTTTTATATCCAAAACCCCCATATGCCCAGAATGTGATGTTATCATTGCTATAACATCATACACTAGCTAATGAAATGGCTGCATTCTGCAACAGAAATGAACAGTTACTTATCTACCACAGCTCCCACTGCCATAAACGGTGGCACAGCACATCAGGCATGGTGATATTTGCTCAACTACAGCCTAATACAGTTTTAAGTCTTACATTATTGCACCAGGGCCAACTTAAACAAAACCTTTTCAGTAGCATAGACCTGTTAAGTCCATACCTCACTTTGTACAAACTTATGTGTGCCTTTAAGGTATAGAGATGCCATCTGAAATGAATAACTGGTAAAATGAGTTTAACTGTAATTTTTAAGAAAAATAAAGTAATTATGCCCAGAAAAGTGGAATATAATAATGTGTAGAACTGCTGAAAGAATAGACCTGTTAAATAAATAATTGTACTGTATGCATTTTTGCCAGGGTTATTGATTACATATTTCATTGGTTGATAGAATCACCTAAAAGTTATGGAGAAATGTTGTGTGCAGGGACAGCTGTTGAGTCAGAGGGTAGCATGCTGTGTTTCTGTGCCGGCAACTCTGGCTCAGAGATTAGCTCTGGGAGCTGGCTGGGTAGCACAAGGATTGGTGGAACACATCACTGCTAGGAGCCTGGGAAGGTACAGTGCAGTGTTCTGTCACACGGTGGACACACTGTAATGGGATGGAGAGCTCTATCTCACAAACAGTTCACTTGCATGTCATGGCCTGATAGTGATACATAGTGAGTCAGGGGAAGAAGGTTGACATGAAAAATGAGTTTTGCAATAACGCCTCTATTTTGTTTATTCCATTTCCAATGGGACCTGTATGAATGAGGATGCAATTTCATGGAAATGGAATATATATATATGTATATATATAAAAGACAAAGAACCTCTGTGCGCAAACACTGAGGCAAGGGTTACCCCAAAGGGCATTTGGCTGGGAAGCCAAGTTTCAAGAAAATACAAAATCACATATGCCCACACAATGCAAAGCATCATGGGCTGCATATGCAAATCACCACAGAATATTATGCTGGTTCAACTTTAAGCAGAATTGCATGGTGCGGAAAGGCCTCTCACACAGTTTGCAAAGGGTGCTAACAGATGACATAGACACGTGTTTCGTCCTACCAGGACTCATCAGTATGCCTCGTCTGTTTGACACCCCAGTGGAATGAACCAGCTACCCTAAGACAGTCTGTCTGGGTTATGTTGTGGTGAACCCATTAAAATAAAAAACTATTCAAAAGACAAAGAACCTCTGTGCGCAAACACTGAGGCAAGGGTTACCCCAAAGAGCATTTGGCTGGGAAGCCAAGGTTTCAAGAAAATACAAAATCACACATGCCTACACAATGCAAAGCATCATGGGCTGCATATGCAAATCACCACAGAATATTATGCTGGTTCAACTTTAAGCAGAATTGCACGGTGCCGAAAGGCCTCTCACACAGTTTGCAAAGGGTGCTAACAGATGACACAGACACGTGTTTCATCCTAGCAGGACTCATCAGTATGCCTCATCTGTTTGACACCCCAGTGGAATGAACCAGCTACCCTAAGACCAGTTTTGCATTTTGTGGGCATTTTGTGATTTTGTATTTTCTTGAAACTTGGCTTCCCAGCCAAATGCCCTTTGGGGTAACCCTTGCCTCAGTGTTTTCGCACAGAGGTTCTTTGTCTTTTGAATATTTTTTATTTTAATAATTATAATGCCCATAATTACCCCATGATGACTCCTGTCCATGAGCCTATTTACTTCCTGGAATTCAAAACTATCACTTCCTTTATGGTCACTAGCTTGTAATTTTCCAGATTTTCTCTATCCTTACTAGGGTTGCTCAGATAATCTGTTTTAAAAACAGATTTTAGAATATTTGTCCTCAGAATCCAGTATTATAAAAAAACATCTCAGATGACAATTTGGATTTTAGGATATAAGATTACATGACATTTGATATCCTAAAACCCGAAATCTGTGTCCTCAGACCTCCCTCCTCCTGCTTCTCCTTATAATGGGCCCTATGCACAAATGTGCAGAGTGGCTACATGCCATGTATCCATGGTGCATAGCCACTCTGCACCCACTGCACCCCTCACATGGGATGCACAAAAGGGGCATGCTATCCATACACACCTGATCCCCCCAACTGAGAAGACTGCAATGCACCAGGGGTGGGTGGGGGGAATGCCAGCACTATGCACCATGCACTATGGTGCATAGTGCTGGTCACAGGGGTGCAGAGGAGGGTGCATGTTATGGCAGTGGGACACTGCAGTAACCCACTGCACACCCCCACAGACTACACCCACTGGTGGTGGCGGAACCAGAGAATGTCCATCCATGCTGCCCCAGCCTACAAGGCTGACAGGGTGAGTTGGGGTATCCAAACAGGTGGGTGTCCATACAGGCAATCCATGGGAACCCATCGGCGGGGATCCACATGTCTGCTGTGAGTCCACCCTCCCAGATCCTCTGACCCAAGCATGCCCCCCACTGGACTGTGGTGCCCCATGACATGGATGTGGCCCTCCCATGCCCAACACATGACAAAGCACCCCCTGACCATGTATTCCCCATCATTGACAAAGCATTGGCATCCACTGACTCAGCAGCAGTGTGCCCCAGGCCCTCAGGGTGAGTGTAACCCCCCTATCACCACATGACCATCTGTTCCCTGGCTGTACAAACATACACCCCCCTCAACTATTGTCCCAGTCCCTGGTGAAGTACTGGTTTGGCCCCCTGCACCCATGGCCCCCGATCCATCCAGGCCTGTCTGGCCGATCATTGGTGATCAATAGACCCCCACTCCTGTGCCAATGTCCCCACACCTGTGCCTTGCCACTGGTGCCACATCCTGGGATGGCCAGCAGCACTGCCCTCCTCACATCTCCACAACCACCAGCCATCTGACATCTGAAGGGCCTTGCAACCAATGCATGCCCTGCCACAAAAGGGATCTACTGAGGGACCCTGGATGGGTATCCATGCTCACCTGGGTCCATAGCTCTGGCCCCATCTTCCCCACGTGAACCTATGTGCTGGGGGTGGGGCCACAGACAGGTGGCCGGTGGCCATGAATTCCACCAGGTGAGCACCTGTCCACAGGTGTGGAGCTCTGCAGGTGGGGTATGTGCCTGTGGTACATAACTTTCCCCCCTTTGTGCACACAGGCCAATAAAAATATGTTTATAGCTTGCTGGCTACATCTGGAGGCTGCTACCCCCCATCAAATCAATAATCTCCCCACCCTTTTACTTGTTGTCCTGTCCCCAGGTCACAAAAAGAAGACCCTCCACACAACACACCCACTAGACCCTATCCCTTTCCTCCTTATAATAAAAACATACTATAGCATGCCTGGCCATCTGGAGGCTGCCACCCCTCCAAATCGTGGGCAAGGCATCTGGCCTCATGAGTGCAGAAGGAGATATGAGTATAGTGCGCAGTGGCAGGTGGCAGCGGGGGGGGGCTGTCTAGAGCAAGCTGCAGAGGAGTGAAAGGGGGGATGCAGTCTGTCCTGGCTGGACCTGGGAGCAGCAATGTAAACAGTGTCACCATAGCTGAAGATGGGATTATTATTTTCTTGTTGTTCCCAAACAGATACGAATTTGGGGCTAAGAAATAGAAAAGCAGAATTTATGATGCTGGCTGTATGTATGGGAAAACAGTCAGTAGCCACCAGGACAGTGTAGAGGGAGAACAAGTCCAGCAATCTGAAGAATTAGATCTGGATGAATTTAGAAGAAGAAGAAGAAACAACATTTATATAGCACTTTTCACACACAGTGTATCCCAAAGTGCTTTTCAAGCAATGCTAGACTGGTAGTAAAGTGACTGCATATGTAGTGGTAGCCATATTGCACATCAACACACACACACACAGCCTGGACAATTGCATGACCAGTTTTATGGGAAGGGGAATGTTGTCCAGGACACCGGGAATGTCCCCTACTCTTTGGGAAGAGTGCCGTGTGTTCTTTTACTTCCACCTGGACACCCACCAGAACAGCACCAGGATAGGTAGAAGGAACTTTGGTTTAATGTCTCATCTGAAGGATGGCACACCCTAGCAGTACAGTACTCCCCTAATACTGCACTTGGATTCCAGTATTTTAGATGCAAGCCAGTTCCGGTGTGGGACGAGAACCCATGAACTTCTGATCCAGAGGTGGATGTGCTACCAACTGAGCCATGCTGACAATTTAGGTGGAAGCTTTGGGCACATGAACACCGTGCACACAGTAGACCATATGGTGGTCACTGAGGTAGTCAGGCAGGGTACTAACATCCACAATATGTATTTATTTATTTATTCAGTCTTGGATTTCAAGTACCTTTGAGCGCAAATGCAGCTCATTTACAAGGTTCCACTTCAAAGGGGAGGGTTATAAACAGACAAAAGGGAGTCAAACAGGTTGAATTACTACCATGCAGTGAACAATATATGATACATCATAGATACTCAGCAATAAAATCAGTATAAGAGAAGGGGTGGGAGCAAAACAGCAAGGAGGCACAGTGGAGTAGTAAGGTTTACAGAGCTAGGGGAGGAGGACAGAGGAAAAGGGGGTGGCAGCTAAAAGGCCTTGTCAGCATTATAACTGAAGAGGCAGGTTGAGGTGGGTGGTGAATAGGAAATGCTCCAAAGGTAGTGAGGTATGGACAGGCTTATAAGGAGGATTAGGTGGAACAATCACAGGTACTTTCAGCAAGGAGATGCTGGCGGAGTGTGTGCTTAAACTGGCCACATTTGAGTACATTAGTTATGTCACTGTGCAGTCCATTAAACCAAAGAGGGGCTCTATAAGAAAAGAACCAATGCTAGAGGAGAGATAGGTTGCAACTACACTGCCCCTCTTAGCATCATCCTGCTGGATGATTGTGTACCTGGGTATAGCAACAGAGGCATCAGGAATCTCATACTGTATGTCCAGGCACTTAAACTGGTGGCTAGTAAAGGTAGCAGTGCAGCTGATAAGACTGAATATGTGTCCATTGTCAAATCTAATACCATCATTGCCATGGTTCATCCATGTTGCGGTGACAAGGAAAAGGATGACCATTATTACGGCACTAACACAATGCCAACAGCGAACATCATGCCCGGCCATTGTGCCACCAGACCCCCATTACGCCAAATGCTTGGGGCATGTCCAGGCTGTTTGCGGGGAGCTGTATCCCCCACACACTCTGCACCCCCCATACTTTATAATAATCACCTCCACATCAGAGGTGTATGGGGCAAGGGGCGCAAAACCCCTATGGCACCGTTCCTGCCAAGCACCACAAAATTCAGTTTGCCAGCATGACAGGTGAACTGGGTGCGTTGCACTAATAATGGTGCCCTAATGAAGTTGCCCATCTAATGGTATACCCACTGCCATGTGGCAGGAAGGAAGGAGGATGAGGTGCCCTTTATGTCCTAGCCATCAAAACAGGACTGTGTTACTATTTGTATGCTTTGCTATGTGTTTTGTTAACTAGGTGTGGCCATTATTTAACTAGATGTCACTGATTTGTAAACATACAGATCACGTAATCATATCTGAACTTTGCTAGTGACTAGTTTTCCAGGGAATTGTTAATAGATTTATTATTGGTGTCTCTAATAACCAGGAGATAAAGGCACTGATAAGAGTGCCAGTGCTGACGGCATTGATCCCGCATTCTTAAAGTTAGGGTATTACTTGTTAACAGCCCCTATAAAGCATCTTTTTAACTTGTCAGTTAGGTCAGGTACAGTTCCCTTTTCTTAGAAAAAAACCTTTTTACTCCACCTATTCAAATCAGGCGATCCAAGTGATCTGAATAATATACAGATCCATTTTCATTCTGCTTGTTTTGTCAGCTTCTAGAAAAGGTAATTAACAAACAGCTGAAAGATCATCTTGACAATGTAAACTTATTTAATACAGTACAATCAGGCTTCTGGCAATAGGGCATCCAGTAAGGATGGTGACTGAATATGGGTGGCCATCAAAAAGGCGACTCATATTCAGTGCTTTCCTCCTGGGCTACCCTGCAAGGGAAGTGACCCTACGTGAACGTGAGGGTAGTAAAAGGTGACAGGAAAGGGGGGATAGCGTGGGAAGGGGAGGGACAGGGAAGGGGTTTTGGAGGACTGGTGTGCCTGCTGCCTCCAAGCTAGACATGTGGTGTGGTGGTGTGAGTGGCTAGCTCAGGTGCAAGCAGGTACAGGGTTTGGGACCAGGTGTGTGTAAATTTTGCCACTGCATGTGGCTGTGGCACTTAATTTTCTGATGTAGGGATTTTGCCCTCTCCCCAGACATGCACCCCCCTGGAGATGAGAATCTATATTCGGGGTGTGAGGGGGCAAAGCCCCTTATAATGGGCGGTGGGAGGCTGCATCCCCCCCACAAAAACACTTTTTCATTTTCCGGATGTCAGGTCACCTGGGAGTATATATCGCCAATTTGCTTTTCGGCAATATACACTCACCATAATAGCCATCGTCATTTTGCGATCGCTATTATGACATGGAACTGGCAAAAGCACAGCACTGCCTCAACACTTGCAACTGTAACAAATGATTGGTTTACAGTCCTTGACAATAAACTACTCATCAGGGCTGTTTTCCTTGACCTAAGTAAGGCATTTGACACAGCTGACCACGACCTACTGCTTGATAAGCTTAAAGAGCAGGGGATAAACAACTGCTCATTAAATTGGTTTTCTACCTTGCAGGCAGACTGCAGCATATGAAGGCCGATGGGCTTTTATCTCCCCCATTACTGCTTACAAGAGGTGTACCACAAGGATCCATCCTTGGACCACTACTTTTTTTTATTTATATAAATACCATAAGTGATAATATCCACAATTCTAAACTTCACCTCTTTACTGATGACATGGTTCTCTACACTTCTAAACCCTATCTAGTAGATGTTAGGGCAGAGCTTCAGGCTGACTTTAATCAACTGCAGTTCAATTTAATAAACTCCAAATTACTGCTAAACGCCAAGACAACCAAAGCTATGTTCTTTACACTTCATAATCTTTCGACCTTACACTGGAAACAAACTGCTCCTGTAACTATTACAACTTTGCTAGGGGACTCAATAGAAGTTGTTGAAAATTTAAATATTTAGTCATTGGGCTTGACAGTAACCTATCCTTTGCAGAACATATTGAAACCCTTATAAAAAGCTAAAAGCCAGATTAGATTTTTTCTTCAGTAACAAAATAGTATTTCCCACAGGCATTAGGACTAGATTAGTTGAAGCAACTTTCCTTCCCCTTCTGGATTATGCAAACATCATTTATAATAGCAGCTCTGCCACTAACCTGCATAAGCTAGATGTTCTTTGTCACCATGCCCTACGATTTATAACTACTGCACCCTTCTGAACCCACCGCTATGTTCTGTATTCTTTAGTAGGTTGGAGATCACTGGTTTTCAGAAGAATGCTCCATATCTGTACCTGGGCCAATAAAGCATAGCTGAATGAACTATCTACCTATATCATATTCTTGTTCGTATGTTACAGCAGCTGCTACTCCCTTAGGAATAAACACCATCATCCTGTTAGTTGTGCCCAAATTCCGTACCCCACTATGGTAAAGCGGCTATCCAATACTCCATTCCGTCAGCCTGGAACAAACTTTAGACATCGCTAAGGCTCAACAAGTTAATATATTTGAATCTCTTCAAATCCCTAGCCAAAACAGCTGTCCAGGAAACTTACCAATGCTTCTTGAGTAAGCAATCCCTCAAAGATTTTACCTTATATGTCAGCACTTATGCGCATTCCTTGTTTTCCCTTCTCATGCACTTGCACGTCTATTGTTGCCCTTATAATGGTGTAAATGTTACGTTCCAATATGTAAAAGGCTGTAACCCCTTTGTTGGTGTAATTGTAACATTTCAATATGTAAAGCCTGTAACGCAATTACCACTGTATACTTTCTTTATTACTAGAATGTATGTATCAGGTTATCTTTTGCACTGTCTTTTGTTGTTACTATCAAAGTCTGTATGTTTGTACTGTATTATGTTGTCTTTGTTAGGACCTCCTTTTAAATGAGCGTGTTCAATGGAGTTTTCCTGAAATAAACTTGAACTTGAACTTACTGTTGCTGTCAATAATAAGTATGCAACTGAGATACTGTAAGTTGTCATTGGAGTTATATAAATGACATGGAGTGGAGAAGAGGGCTGCAGAGCAATTATTTATTTATTTATTTAAAAGTTGATAACCGGGAAAGGCACCAATGAGCCAAGGCTCATTTCCAGGTGTGGCCCTGGAAAAGGGTTACATAGGGACAAAACTGAACAGAACAAAACATTACAAATAAGTAAAGATTCACAGGTCACAGTTACAAGACCCAATACAGTAGTCAGCAATCAGGGTGCAATGTGTACAAGTGAAGGAACACAGATTACAATAATTGTATGGATAACAGGCTCAATGATAACACAGCTTGACTTTAGAATCAAGGACGCAAGATGCAGGAACAGGGTGCTCAGTGGAGTTTCCATTAAATAAAATTAAATGCTTGAGAGTTAGGATCAGGGAGGAGAGCTGTCTAATGAGATTTTTAAACATTTCCAGCTATTTTAGTTAGTTGGTTATTTAGTTAGAAGGCTAGTTAGTTAGTTTCTGATGACCAGGTATGAGACCTAGACACATAATTTACTATATTCTGGCATAACCATGAAGGTTACAATATAGTACAAGGAATTAATGAGTTACAGTATAAATCATCCATATAAACAAGCAAGCTGAGAACTGGTGAAGTGTTACAATTGTAGAGTTACACACCACTAATAAAGAGCAACAGTTTTGTATGGATTCAAATAAGTACAGGTAAATATCACCTCAGGTACAGAAAAACAGTTAGGACATGACAAAAAGCTCAGGCCATAGGTATGTTTAGGCACAGGAGCAGGAATTCCCTGAAGGAACAGGGCAGAGAACTATAGCAGTTAAAGCAGAAGGAAGCGGGGAAGGCAGTCAGAATAGCAAAGGCCCAAACCAAGGAAAAGAACCAACCTGGTTGAGAAGGGGGATAAAATCTTTTATAGGTACATTAGGGAGCAAAGAAAGAATAAAGGCAGGGATACTGAGGCTGAATAAAGAGGAAGGTGGTTGGGCAGACAGCGACAGGAGCAGGGATACTAAACAAATACTTCTGCTCAATATTCACAATGGAAAAGCAGGGGGCGATACCTAATCCAGTCAATAGAAGCACTCTGGATAGGGGAAGTTGATATTAGTCCTTTCACAGGAGAAAGGGTTCTGAAAGAACACTTAAAACTGAAGGTGGATAAAGCAATGAGGCCTGATGGGATTCACCCCAGAATTCTAAAAGAACTAAGGAAAAACTAGTAACACCACTGATTACCTTTTTTAATAAATCATGGGAGGATGGTGTGGTGGAGGAGTGTGGATGTGATTCCCCTTCACAATAGTGGGAGCAAGACAGAGGCAGGAAACTACAGACCTGTCGGTTTGACCTCAGTGGTAGGTTAAATGGTAGAATCACTTCTGAAGGAAAGAATTGTTGAGTACCTAGAGACCAGTTGGGCACAGGACACAAGGCAGCATGGATTCACAGCAGGAAAGTCATGTCAGACCAATCTAATTGATTTCTTTGACTGGGTGACCAAAGTAGTAGACCAGGGAGAGGTTATGGGCATGGCCCGCCTAGACCTTAGCAAGGCGTTTGACACAGACCCGCACAAAAGATTAATAAACAAATTAGCCAGCCTGGGAGTGGGTCCCAGGGTGGTAGACTGGGTAAAACACTGGCTGGACAATGGGGCACAGCTGGTAATAGTAAATGGAGTCCACAGTGAAGAAAGGGGGGTTACTAGTGGGGTACCGCAGGGTTAAGTACTGGGGCTGGTCCTTTTTAATGTCTTTATAAGTGACATTGCAGAGTAACTGGAAGGCAAAGTATGTCTCTTTGCAGATGACACAAAGATCTGCAACAAGGTTGATACACAAGGTGTGGTGGAAAGGATGAAAAGGGACTTGGCAAGGTTGGAGGAATGGTCAAATGTATGGCAGCTTAGATTCAATGCAAAGAAGTGCAAAGTAGTGCACCTGGGAAACAAAACCCAGCGGAAGAGTACACAATGGGGGGTGAGATACCAACAACAACAAAAATGGAAAGGGACCTGGTGGTAGTCATATCAGATGACCTAAAGGAGGGCCAGCAAAGTGAGAAGGCAGTAAGGAGGGCTGGGGAGAATACTGGGATGCATAGGGAGAGGCAACACCAGTAGAAAACAGGAAGTTGTTGGCCCTATGTACAGACAGTTGGTAAGACCACATCTGGAGTACTGTGTACAGTTCTGAAGACCCATTCTCTGCAAAGACATAGACAGGGTGGAGGTTGTCCAGAGGAGGGCAACCAAAATGGTGCAGGGTCTGCACCAGAAGACATATGAAGATAAACTAAAGGAGCTTAAGATGTATAGCCTCGAGGAAAGGAGGGAGAGGGGGGACATGATGGAAACTTTCAAATACCTCAAGGAAATCAACAAAGTCCAAGAGGGTAGCATCTTTCAGAAAAAGAGATGTGCAAGAACAAGGGGGCACAATTTGAAGATGAAGTGGGGATGGCTCAGAGGTAATGTGAGGAAGTATTTCTTCACAGAGAGGGTTGTAGATGCATGGAACGGCCTTCCTGAGGAGGTCGTAGAGCGAAAAATAGTGGGGGAATTCAAGAATGCATGGGACAGACATAAAGCAATTCTAGTGGGGGGTAGGAGGAAGTAGGCTGTTGGTTAACTAAGATCTGCAGCTTATCCATTACGTAGGGAAATGGGCAGACTAGGTGGGCCAAGCGGTCCTTATCTGCCATCAAATTCTGTTTCTATGTTTCTATTCTGGAATGAACATCCGGTAGAGGTCAGCACAGAAGGCAGTTGGTGGATTCAAGAAGGGGTGAGACAAAGTCAAACTGAGGGTTAGAGTTTATGGAGCATGGGTGGGGCAACTGTAAACAATCATAACAGGGCTTGAATTGAGCAGACTTGATAGATTGTATGGCCTTCTTCTGCTGGCTAATTCATATGTTTGTATATAATATTTTATTATGTGTTAAAGCAGTTTCACAGTATCCTTGTGTACCACTCCCATACAGTACATGTACAATGGTCTGCAAAGTTTCATACTTAATGCCATAAAAATGCTGTTTTGCTGGGGGGGGGGAGTGCTGCAGAGGTCATCAGTGTGGTTGCTCATTTGTGGAAGTTACTTACAAACACCTTGCATTAACATTATTTAATAAAGTCCTGGGGAAAAATATTCTAATAATGGCTAATTTAGTCTCTAAGGCAGGCAGATCTTTCATGTGAGCTGCCTACCCAAGGGAAGACAGCAGCTCTTTTATGACCATTTATATAGTAAATAGTGTCTAACAAGTTGTAATATGGCTAGTCATCTTTACAAAAATGACAGCATAAGTTTCTTCTTTCTCTGAAGCTGTGTGGTGTTTAATAATTCATATCAAACTCTTTTTATAGGAGAGTATTGAAATTTGAGTTAGCTTCATTTTTTTGTATTATTCACTGAAATGTCCAATTCATGTGTGACTTTCTGTAAATCATATGCTATTTATGGATCATCACAATCAGAGCTTATAGATAAATATAATTTGATAATGCAATGACTAGTATTTGATATTGTGCTATCCATTAATGTAAGTGGATAAAATATTAATAGAGGTAGGAGTGGATTATTTGCTGCATGCTCTGCAGGATTGCAGTATTATCTGGACCTGCAGAATTGAAAAGAGTGGACAGGACATACAGTATGCTGTTTTGTGGGCTTTATCTTGTTTTTATGTTTACTGCAGTAACTGCAAAGTTTATGTAATGCTGCAGGTTTTTGCAATTAATGAACGTGGGAGAGGCAGCAGGCTAGCCTGGTGCATTAAAGGAGAGTAGCCTCACACAGAAATATAGACTTTGATGGCAGATAAGGACCACTTGGCCCACCTAGTCTGCCACTTCACTACCTATTGGATAAGCTGCAGATCCTAGTTAACCAACAGCCTACATGCAAGAAGTTAATAAATATATCAAGGCAAAATCTGGACAGGAAGATAAAATCTTAGAAATGCACATTAGCCTTGCATGTAACATGGCGTTTAGCAACACAAGCAAAATGTACATATCAGCACAACAGTAAGGTATAATCCAGCTAAAAGGAAGATAGTACAGCACATTTGACATTCAGGATAAGCAGGCACACAGATGAAGAATAGCAACATGGGCAGGAAGTATATTACTATATAAGCAGTCAGGCAGCATCAAGTTTCATACATATTGGTGATGAACAGATGTTCAGTAGTTGCCAGTGACAAATAGGGTTGCCACTAAGAGGCAACCTAAATTGTCAAAGAGCCCTGATGGGAATGAGTAGGGAGGGAAGGGGGGAAGGGTGGAGCTTAGTGATATCATGATGAATGGGGCACAGGTGTCATTTGACACAGGTGCAGGGGGCAGGACAGATTGTTAGGTGGGAGGAGCCAGGTTGGGGTCATGACTTGAGGGCCTGGATGGGTTTAAAAGGCAGTGCGGCCTTTAGGTCGACCTCTTTTGCTGGGAAATTTTAGCATTGTCAGCACATTGTGGCAGCAGGTGAATCCAGGCACTGTTTAGGTAAGGTAAAGGCCTACAGGCCTGCGTGGGGCCGGAGAGGACTATGGACTACTTGGGGTTTGGAAAGGCTTGTTTAAATAAGGTTTATGGTTTGCTGCTTACATGCTGATTTCAATGTGGTTAATAGTTGTGCTGATTAAGTGGAGTGAGGTTCTTCTGGGAAATTTGCTTGACAAGCAAAAGACAATTTTTGACTGTTTGGGGTAACACCTGGTCTCTGTGGTGCGATCGCTCGCTAGTTTGTGTGCAAGCATTTTCAGTTCAGTTAAAGCATGTTCACTGGCTGTTTACTGCTTGTGGCTAATGGTATTGGTGGTAGGGTAAATTGTAGAATAGTGCGAGCAGCTCCTGGCCATTAGGTTTGTGCAACATAATGCCTCACAACCACCCCCTCCATCTTCTGTTCTAATGTCGTTAACTTTTCTGATTGGTTGATGTTATGTATTGCTATTACGTTGTAACCATTTTGTGTAGACTTCCATCACCATTGCTTTTCTTTTTGTTTTTGAAATGTTAGTCTCTGATGTGGAACCTCTGTAAAAGAGCCTTGGCTCAAAGGTATTGAAATCCTAGACCTTATAAATAAATAAATAAAACATAATGGGAGCTGCTGTGCCATGGGAGGGTCGCTTTAACATAGCGAAAGCCATCGGAGGGCCCGTGGTGGTGTTTTTGGTGTTGGTAGTGAGCTAGCTAGGTTTCTGGTGTTCGCACAGTCCGGGTGGCAAGCAGCTGCTGGAAGAAGAGGCAGTGGCAGAGCCAGGTAGCATGGCCAGCTGCGAGGCCAGGATGGTGCATTGGGCGCATGGGGCCTGGGAGATATGATGAGCCCGTGGATCACTTGAGGCTGGTTGGGGGCAGAAAATGCAAAGAGAAAATTAAGGAAAAAGAGAGAAAACAAAAAGGAGAGATAAGAGAAATGAGGACAGCAAATGGAAGTCAAGCAGAATGAAGGGGAAGGCCTGGCTTGGTACAACGTGGCGGGGAGGTGGGGATGGCCCAAACTGGGCCGCACGGCAGCATGGTGGGAAGGGGAGTGGAAGGGGTTTGTTGTATGGTGGGGTATGCAGTGCTTGGGTGTATGCACCTGGGGAGAAGTAGCGCTCCTCGTGCAGAGATGTGGGTACTGGGGATTTGATGGGTAGCGGATCCTGGGCATTGGAAGTGGGACAGCATTCTGTGGGCCTGACAAAGGATGCATAGGGGGGCTGAGCCACAAGGATATGGCATTAGCGGAATGCATGCCCAGGCGCCACACAAGTTTTCTAAAGGTTGGATTGGGGAGAGGTGTATTGGGTTGCCAGCAAAAGGGGTCAAAGGACGGGAGGCACGGGGTGGGGGGAGCAATGGGTGATGAGAGGCAGGATGCCACCAGGAGGTTTGTGGGAGCCATGGAGTGTGGTGAAAGCCCCAGTAAGCACCATCAAGGACATGGTGGAGGCTGTGGGGTCCCGGCTGACAGGCTCAGTTATGAGGGAAGTTTGTTGGGATGGAAAGAAAGAGAAATAAAAAAATAAAAAATGTGTAAAGGCTTGTTGAGCAGCATGGTTTTGTTTGGGAGGTTTTTGTGCACAGACACAAATATGGGGGGGTGGGCGTCAGGGCACCTGGGCCAAGGAGTGGTCAGTAGGACGGGTACTAATGGTGGCCAACAGGGGGCTAAAAAAAAATATATATATATATATATAAAATAAAATATATAAAACAATAAGTAAATAATTTTAGTCTTGGTCTTCCGGGTGAGGCCCAGGGGCCAGGCTTATACATGGATTCAGAGGGCCCCAGGGGGCCTGTGGGGAGTTGAGGGGATACAGAGGGACCCCCAGAGGGGCAGCAGTGAGGCATGGAATGGTCTAATACCCAGGAGGGGTGGAGGGGAAGCCCTGATAAGGGGCCCAAGGAATTCGCTGTTGTCGCTTTTATGTATTCACCAGCAGGAAAGATGGCACTGAAGAAAGCCCTGGTCTCCAATGCCAAATTGATGGAAGAGGCGTCCAAATTGATGGATGGAACTCATTAAGATGGCTCATCAGTGGGAGGAAGGGGAAGAGGTGATGAGGAAGAGGAAAGAGCTGGAGGGGCAGGCGGGCAGGGGCAAGGGAGGGAAGAGGCCATGCGGAGTGGCACCCGCCCCTCGCCCGTCCCTCCACCAGGGCTGGCACCAGCACCATCTGGACCAGGCCATACAGGGGGTAAGGGTAACATGGATTTGGGAAATGAAGGAGATTTAAAGGAGTATTTGGAAGGGCTGCTTGGGGATATGGGGGAGGGGGATAGAGAAGATGGAGAAGCGATACAGGCTATAAAAATGGAGGATAGGGGTGCGAACCAGGAGATGGGCAAAAGGGGAGGAAGTTGTATGAGGGGCCACCGGTTTTACCTTGGGAGACCAAGTCTCTCTTCCATTAAGGAGAAGATTTGGAAGGGGAGAATATGTGATATATTTGGGCTGGTGGATGAGGACACAGCTAAGAGGTATGAGCAGAAGGAGTCAGTAGGGAAGTCAGAGATGGCGGTGGCACTGGTGGTAATGGGGCATAGGAGGAGGAGGCCAATACAAGAAAAACATAGACATGTGACAAGTGGGTTTCTTGATATACAGCGTTGGTGCTGGGAAAATAACCAGAGGTGGCAATTCCTCCTGAAGTACAATGCCATCATTAAAGATGCATACAAGGCAAAACTGGGTTATGGGTGGCTGAAAATGGCGAGGCATTCAGGAAGCATATGTCAGCTAAAGGGGATCCTCAGTGGGATTGCACCCACTCAGAGTTGTGGGATGGACCCTGTAAGGCACAGCGACGGGCCCATGGGAGCAGACAAAGAAGAGTGCACCGCCCATGGTGGCTAAGACCCGTTAGTGCTTCAAACAGGGCCTCATGCACCTGGGAAAACTGTAAATTCCAGCATGTGTGCTCATGGTGTTCGGGAACACATCTGGTGGTGAACTGCATGGTAGGGGAGACAGAGGTACCCAGCCAGGGGGACATGGCCAGGACCAGTCCTTTCACGGGCGATGGGGGGTTGGCAGTGAAAGGAGCAGTGGAGGCCATGGCAGAGGCAGATACAATTCCAACTATGGATGTATTTGAGGTGGGGCATGGGAAGGGGCATTGGGGTTTTTCCCCAGCCTGCACCCTGATAGTCACTGAGGTGGTAGAGGCCTGAACTCAGGGATACCCGGACACAGAAAAAGCCATTTTTCTGTGCCAGGGTTTTAGGCTCAGCTTCCTGTTGGGCTTCAGGGGACTAAGGAGAGCAATGAGGGCTCAGAACTTGGTATCAGTAAAGGGGAAGGAGGAAATAGTTTGGAAAAAGATTCAGAAGGAGGTGCAGGCAGTAAGGGTGGAAGACCCTTCCACCAAGCCTCCCTGACCCACCTTCCAGATATCTCCATTGGGAGTGGTACCAAAGAAGCAGGAGGAGGGGTTTTTCTTACCCAGAGGAGGCATCAATGAACAAGGGCATCCCAGATGATTTAAGGGTGGTATCCTCTACATCCTTGTACCAGGCAGTGCTGACAATCAGGGTGGTCCGGGAGGGCATGGTTGACAAAGATGGACATTGAGTCCACCTTTTGGCTATTGCCTGTGAGACCCAAAGATTGGAATATCTTGGGGTTTCAGTTTGAGAGAGGGATATACTTTGACAAAGCTATGCCAATGGGATGTTCAGTGGCATGTGCGATGTCCGAGGCTTTCAGTACCTGGGTTCAGTGGCTTTTCGGGAGGAGATATGGACATAGGTGGGTGGCACACTACTTGGATGATTTTCTGATCATTGGTGGTGACAGGGAAGAAGCGGAAGAGATGTTATTCGATTTCAAGGAAATGTGTGGAACCATAGGTATCCCTTTGGTGGAGGGTAAGATCGAGGGCCCTGCACACAAGTTGGAATTTCTAGGGATAGAGGTCAATATGGTGCAAGAGTGTTTCCACCTCCTGGGGGATAAGGTGATCTTTCTCAGGGGCCTACTAGAGCAAGTGAGTGGGAGGAGGAGGGTGCCACTGGTATTGGTTCAGCAGCTTCTGGGGCACCTTAATTTTGCCTGTAAGGACATTAGCCCAGGCAGAGCTTTCACCGGGAAGCTAGCTTAGGGTGACAGGAAGACGAAGATGCTGCACCACTGGGTGGACATCATGAGAGGGGTGCAGGAGGAAGCGGGAGTATGGGTAGAGTTCTTGGAGAAGTATAATGGGGTCACATTCTGGCAGAAGGAATGCGCCTATAACACAGACCTTGAGCTGTACACTGATGTGTCAGGTGCCCTAGGGATGCGGGCATATTTTAGAGGGGAATGAATTTCATAAGCTTGGCCAAGTGCATGGGGGGAGGCGGGTTTACTAAAGGACATCATGTTCCTAGAGATATTCCCCATCTTCGTGGCTTTAAAGGTGTGGGGTGATAGGATGAAGGGAAAGGACATATTGTTTTGGTGTGACAATAAAGGGATGGTGGAAGTGATAAATAGACAGGGTGGGGTTACGGCCACGGTGGGCAGGGTGATGCAGTGGTTGGTCTTGTTGGGCCTACAGCTGAACTTGTCATTTAAAGCGCAGCACATTGAGGGCATTCAGAATGACTTTGCTGACAGTCTTTCCCGCTTACCGTTGAACAGGTTCCAGGAATTGGCTCCACGAGCAGCAGTACACAGGACCAGGGTGGGAGATTGGCAAAGACAAGCCAGATGTCTGTAACGGAAATCTTGGTCAGCCAACACACTGAGGGTGTATGGGTGTATGAAGGGGTGTGGAGGGCTTTCCAAGAGTTCCGGGGCAGTGAGGATTTGGCCAGGGCTGGGCCAGCCATGGAGGACCAGGTGAGTCAGTAAATGGTTAGGCAATGGGGCGAGGGAATGGTCCATACCACCATGGGGTTACAGTTGGCAGGGATCAGTTGGGTCTGCAAGGATAAGGGGTGGCCAGATGCAAACACAGGGAGGGCCATTAGATGGATGCTCCTGGGTTGGCAAAAGGGATGGGGGAGGTGTGACAAGAGGAGGCCCATATTGGGGCAACTGCTGCTGGGGGTTTTGGAAGCCCTACGGCATGTATGCACATCAGCAAAGGAGGCTGAACTGTTCTGGGCAGTTTTTGCCATTATGGCCAGGGGGCTTTCAGGGTCAGTGAGGTGGTGTCCCCGAGGAGGTCCGATAAGAAAGGGTTCCTACAGGCAGGGGCGGTCAGTTTTGGGCAAAATGCAGTAGTAGTGGTGCGGCTGGCCAGGTCTAAAACCGATCAGCTGGGAAAGGGGACGGCAGTGGTGCTGCAGAGGCAGGCACCGGAGGAGGTATATGCTGTTAAGGAATTGGAGGAGTACCAGAAAACCCAGGGAGAGGGTGGGGGTGCCTGGTTTTGACATGGGGACGGGAGTCAGGTGATGGGTTTTCTGGTTTGGGGGGGTCCTGAAGAAGGCACTAGTGTTTATCGGGGAGGACCTGGACAGTTTTGCCCCTCACTCATTCTGGATCAGATCGTAGCGGCCTCAGAGGCTGCAGAGTGGGGAAAGTCTGAAGAGGTGGCGAAGTAGGTAGGACGGTGGCAGTCCAACTGCTGCAAGAAGTATGTGAGATAAGGAGGCTAATGGTTATCTTATTTTTCCTCTTTCCCCAGCAGGAGGGATGCAGAGGCACATCTGGATTGTGGGGCACTCTTTCGTATTGGGCCGAGAAGTTTTCTGCAACCAGGAGTGGGGGGATGCAGTTTCAGATGGACTTGGAGCACACAAAAATTCACTGGAAGGGGATTTGGGGCATGAGATAGGCCCAGCTGATGCCATTATTGGAAGAAGTCAGGGTCTGGTGGAGCAGACTGGACATGATAATCATACGTTTGGGGGGGGAATGATCTGTGGGAGATCCCATTGGGGGGCATTGGTGCAAGCCACATCGGCGGATTTGAAAAGGGTAAAGGGATGGTCGCCTGGGGTGATGATCGGCTGGTCCAAGATCACCTCCTGGAGGGTATGGCAGCAAGTCAGGGAGATTAGGTTTAGAGATTAGATTAGGGAGATTTAGAAGTCAGTAGACATCTGGGAACAAGCGACCACTGCACAGTGTGCTTCACAATGCAGCCACATCCAAGAGCAGGGTCATTCTCGATGCCCTGCAGGGGGCAGGCCTTAGACAGCTAGTGTTAGAACCCACTCGGGAAGGAGCAATACTAGACCTGGTACTCTCAAATGAAGAGAGGATCACAAATTTAGAAGTCAGTAGACATCTGGGAACAAGCGACCACTGCACAGTGTGCTTCACAATAAGCACAACCATGGAGATGAGCCATACAAAAATAAGCATACTGGACTTTAGAAGCACTGACTTTGGCAAAATGGGCGAATACCTGAGGAATACACTAGCAAATGGCCAAAAAGGAGGGGTGGAAGAACAATGGAGAAAAATCAAAACAGACATCATAGAGTCAACAAGCCTTTGTGTGAAACAGATAAAGAAAACAAAGCGGAGTAAAAAACCACTATGGTTCTCAAAAGAGGTGGCAAGGAAGGTTAAGGAGAAAAAGGCTGCATTCAAAAAGTGTAAGGAATCACAGAAGGAACATGACAGGGATCTGTATCAATTAAAGCAGAAAGAAGTGGGAAAGCAGTCAGAATAGCAAAAGCCCAAACCGAGGAAAAAATAGCCAATTCAGTTAAGAAGGGGGATAAAACATTTTATAGGTACATTAGGGAGCATAGAAAGGTTAACGGAGGAATAGTGAAGATTAATAAGGGAGAGGGAGGTGGGCAGAGGGAGACAGTGAAGAGCAGAGATACTGAATGAATACTTTGCTCAGTATTCACAAAGAAGATAAGGAGGTTATCTTAACCAGACAATAGAAGCACTCTGGGTAGGGGTTTGACACCAGTCCATTTACAGAAGAAAAGTCCTGAAAGAACTCCTAAAACTCAAGGTGGACAAAGCAATGGGGCCTGACGGGATTCACCCCAGAATCCTACAAGAACTAAGGGAGGACCTAGTGACACCACTGACCACACTTATTAACAAATCATGGGAGGATGGGGTGGTACCTGAGGACTGGAGGAGGGCAGATGTAATTCCCCTTCACAAAAGTGGGAGCAAGGCAGAAGCAGGAATCTACAGATCTGTAAGTTTGACCTCAGTGGTAGGGAAAATGATGGAATCACTTCTGAAAGAAAGAATTGTTGAGTACCTAGAGGCCAGCGGGGCACAGGACACAAAGCAGCATGGATTTACAGCAAGAAGGTCATGTCAGACGAATCTAATAGATTTCTTTGACTGGGTGACTAAAGTAATAGACCAGGAAGGGGCTGTGGATATGGCCTACCTAGACTTTAGCAAGGCGTCTGACACTGTCCCACACAAAAGATTAATAATCAAGTTAGCCAGCCGGGGAATGGGTCCCAGGGTGGTAGCCTGGGTAGCAAACTGGCTGCAAAACAGGACATAGAAGGTAATAGTGAATGGAACACATTCTGAAGAAAGGGGGGTCACTAGTGGAGTACCTCAGGGCTTAGAACTGGGTCCAGTCCTCTTTAACATCTTTATAGGTGATATTGCAGAGGGTCTGGAGTGAAAGGTATGCCTCTTTGCAGATGACACAAAGATCTGTAACCGAGTTGATACATGGGGTAGAAAGTATGAGAAGGGACTTGGCAAGGTTGGAGGAATGGTCAGACATATGGCAACTTAGATTCAATGTAAAGAAGTGCAAAGTAATGCACCTGGGAAACAAAAACCCAGGAGAAGAGTACACAATAGCAGGGGAGGTGCTAACAACAACAAAAATGGAAAGGGACCTGGGGGTAGTCATATCAGATGATCTAAAGGTGGGTAAGCAATGTGAGAAGTCAGTAAGGAGAGCCAGGGGGATACTGGGATGCATAGGAAGGGGCATCACAAGTAGAAAAAGGGAAGTGGTTATCCCTCTGCACAGACAGTTGGTGAGACCCCATCTGAGTACTGTGTACAGTTTTGGAGACCTCATCTACTGAAGGACATAGACAGGATGGAAGCAGTCCAGAGGAGGGCAACTAAATGGTGCAGGGTCTGCATCAGAAACCATATGAAGAGAGAATGAGAGAGCTTAATATGTATACCCTTGATGAAAGGAGGGACAGGGGGGACATGATAGAAATGTTCAAGTACCTGAAGGGAATCAACAAAATCCAGGAGGGTAGCATCTATTAGAAAAGAGATGTGTAAGAACAAGGGGCACAATTTAAAGATGGGGGGGGCAGCTCAGGGGTTATGTGAGGAAATTTTTTTTCACAGAGAGAGTGGTGGATGCATGGAACCACCTTCTGGGGAGGTTGTTGGGTCTAAAACAGTGGGGGAATTCAAACATGCATGGGGCAGATATAAGGCAATTGTAGTGGGGGGTGGCAGGAAGTAGGCTGTTGGTTAACTAGAATCTGCAGCTTATCCAGTACGAAGGGAAATGGGCAGACTGGGTGGGCCAAGTGGTCCTTATCTGCCATCAAAGTCTATGTTTCTATGTTTCTAGGTCAGTGGAAAAGGGAAGGAAGCAGCTCAACAGGAAGGTGGTCAGGGTAGTGATTGAAATGGGGGGGGGGTTCATATGCGACATCAGGACATTCCTTTTGAGGTTCCCGAGGTGTATAGGTCAATTGGACTCCACCTATCAGAGTTCGGCATGTATTTGTTCCTGAGGCCCTTGATAGACCTAGTGGGCGAGATAGAGAGAGGAGTCCTAGGCACTCGCCCACAAGGAGGGGAGCCCCATTTTCCAATGGCAGCCTGCAGATGGGTCAGTGGAGGAAAAGGGGGAGCAAGATATGGAAGAAGAGGGGTAGGCAGAAGGGGAAGGGCAGGATATCATGGGCTGGGGGCAAATGGCACCCAGGTGTGGATTTAAAGGGGGGTAGGGATAGACTAGGGGTCAGATCTTAGTATCCGGACCTAGGAGGGAGTCAGTCCTGGTAAGTTTGGTACCTGGTACTGGTGATGGTATGGGGGATTGGATTTTGGTGTCCGGACCCTGAAGGAAAGAAGCAGAAGAAGAAGAGGACCAGGAAGGAAGATCAGAGGATATAAAGAACGAACTGTTTAAGAATGTATTTGGAATGGAACAGTAAAATGACAAGTGTAATATGTGATGTAAATATGACTGGTGTTTAATAAATTGTTGTCAATGAGCATCCAACAGAGCAGTTGAGGAGAGTTTCATTCCCAGATGGGATCTGATGACAAATAGGGTTGCCACTAAAAGGCAACCTAAATTGTCAAAGGGCCCTGATGGGAATGAGTGTGTGGGGGGGTGGAGCTCAGTGACATCATGATGAATGCAATACAGGTGTCATTTCATGCAGGTGCAGGGGGCAGAATGGATTGTTAGGTGGGAGGGGCCAGGTTGGGGTCCTGACTTGGGGGTCTGGATGGGTTTAAAAGGCAGTGCAGCCTTCAGGTTGACCTCTTTTGCTGGGAAATTTTAGTCCACCCACCCTCCCTGGAGTATCAGAGCAGGGTAAAGGAGGTGAGGGGAGGCTCGGGATCTCAGGGAAGAAATAGAGCAGCCAGAGCAAGTCGCTAAGGTGGCCCTGATAGAGGGCTGGAGGCTGTGGAGAAGCAGCTGGGACTGGGGGCTGACTAAGCTCTGAGGGCAGCAAATGCCTGTGAAAGGGGGAGAGGAAAGGGGAAGCAAGATATGGAAGACGTAAAGGGGGTAGGCAAGGGGAGGGGGCTGGACAGCATGGGCTGGGCAAATGGCAAACAGGCATTTATTTAAGAGGGGAAGGGGGGTAGACTAGGGGTCAGATTTTAGTGTCCAGACCTAGGAGGGAGGAGGTCCTGGTAAGTTTGGTACCTGGTACTGGTGATGGTATAGGGGGTCGGATTTAGGTGTCTGGATCCTGAAGGAAAGAAGCAGAAGAAAAGGACAACCAGGAAGGAAAATCAGAGAATATAAAGAACAAACTGTTTAAGAATGTATTTGGAATGGATCCATAAAGTGACAAGTGTAAAATAAGATGTAAATATGATTGGTGTTTAATAAACTGTTGCCAACTGGCATCAAACAGAGCAGTTGTGGAGAGTTTCATTCCCAGATGGGATCTGATGACAAGACAAATTATATATTTGGATATATCAGGAATTAACACAGAAGAGCCTGTTGAAAGGAATGGGTATTTCCTGTGCTGCAGAATATAATACCATATCTAGATATTTAGCATTATGTCACTGGCTAACATTGTATGGTAAACAGGTAAGAAGCAGCACCACATGGTTATTGCAGTGACAAATGCAACCTCAATTGAAGAGAACACATTCTATTGATAATGGTCTCTAGACAGCTGGACAAAGCCACATGTAGAGATCAGTATCTGGTAGGGAACAGATGTGCTTTCTTATGGCTTGGCTTACTTTGTATAATTGATTTTTCAACCTTGCCTCACATAGATGCTTTTTACCTTATTGCTTTTTATTTGTTTTGTATCAGTTATCTTGTTTTTATATCTAAGTGCCTTATTAGTCAATGTCCCTCCTCCTGTGCCTTCCCTAGCTAATCTTTAAATCACCATGCTATCTCTGTTATTCTATGGCAGGCAGTTTATGAAGTTCAGTGTGAAATCAACCAACATTTGTATCCCTGTCTTTATCCCTAGCCCCTACCCTCCTCCTGCTATGAACTACTGTGATGTTTTTCTACCACAATCAAAACTTTTGCTGAAACCCTTTGCATACATACACAATTACAGTATTTGTATTTCCATTTTCAGGTTTACAGCAAATTGTTATAATGTTATATTCTTAACTGTTAATCCAGTATAGTACGATGAAAGGAATATACAGTAAATTTTATTTGTTTATTACATCACAGGGTAGACACTTAGGGCCCCATTTTCAAAATGTTAGCATGGCACAAACCAGGTATGCACCTTGCAAACCAGGAATAGCTCCAGCCATCAGGGATATGGCCATATTCAAAGGCCACCTATGCATGGTGCTCCCACAACAGTGCCGTGGTGCACAATATTGTGTTGCACACATGCAAATAAGGGATCCCTCACGCATACTCAGTGCAGCATGATATTGATAGTTTTCACAAGCACTAAATGTCTACAAGCATGGAGCAGTTCAACATTTCTGAAACCCAGCCCTTCAGTGTATGTAGAGGGGGTGGGTGCCCTGCACCCCATCCACACACCATCAAGTGCTGGGTACCCCATTGTTCCAGAGGGCGCCCATGCCCTGATCCCCACATAAGTAATAAAAATGACATCCCTGGCAGTCCAGCAGTCCCTTCCATGCCCAATCCTAAAATACATGATAAAACAGAAATTCGTGGAAGTGTAGCAGTCCCTCCCTAGCCCTGATCCTCTGTCATGTAAAAGAAAAAGCTCTCTGGTAGTGTAGTGGTCCCTCCCATGCCCTGATCCCCAGTCATGTAACAGAAAAATGCTAATACCAAAAATGCTATACCTAATCTCTGCTGACAGCTAAATGCACTGGGACCTCCCTCTTTTACCATTTGCCCTTGTAGAGTCCTGTGCTGCTGCTGCGCTATTCCAGTCCCAGCACTTCCTCCCTGATCCCTTTCCCATTCCTACTCTCTTTTCATCCTACCTCATCCCCCCTTCCCTTACCTCTCCACTCTCACTTCCCCCCTCTCTCTTCTGTTTCCTCACCTTGTTTCTCTTCCTCCTCCCCGCCTCATGGGTCTTTCCTGCTCAAGCTTCATTGTGGAATCTCCCTCCTTGCTCTTTTTTGCTCTTTTCATGCGCCAATTCACCATCTGTACTTTCTCTCCTTGTAAGCCCTTTCACTCCTCTTCAGACAAGGTCACTGGCTGCATGTGACACAATATTTATCTTGCCATATTGTTCTTTTGTTTATGTAATTACTTTCCTCATGCTGTACTACTTACTGAAACCATTGTAATTTGCTATTCTTGTGACTTGACGTGGAACCTCTGTAAAAGAGCCCTTGGCTCAAATGTCTTTCCTATTTGTTAAATAAATAAATAAATAAATAAATAAATAAATAAATAAAGCTGCCCTGGTATTGTAGCAGTCCCTCCCATGCCCTGATCCCATCAGGTACATGAAAAAGAAGCTCTGGTACTCTAGCTGTCCCTCCTGAGCCCTGATACCATGATGAATGACAGAAATTGTATTCCCTTATGGTCTAGAGGTCCCCTCACCCTGTACCCTGTTACACAAGGTCCCTGCACCCTAATTGGTACCCCTAGAGGTACACCGTAGTCAGCTAGCACTTAAGTGTATGTTATACTAACATATAGGGCTAAGGGCATCTACCGTACAAGAGTAGATGTCAGGAGATGAATGCATATTGTTGTAATACACTTTGCTTGCTAATACAGATATTCTTCTATGTATTTTCTGTGTATTTCTTACTTGTAAGGTGCCAAGGCATCTGCGTCCTTGGAGTAAATATGATATGTAAGTCGGTATTGCCACCTTTTGGTGATTTGTACTACACTGAGTTACGTAAGACTCTGTATAAGAACTCTTTCATTCATAAACTGATGACTATACAGAATTGTGTAATGTTATCTTGGACCATGGAGCCACCTCTAATTTAGCCAATAGGGCTCATCTCTGTAACTAGAAATGTTTCTATCTTACAGTAACCATAGCAATTATCATAGGTATATAATGTAATACACTAGTCTTGTACCTCGGAGATCCCAGGAGACACAGAGAGACCTCGAGGTATAGGGAACGCTTAGCACTGGCTCCCAGTTCGTATTGGTAAGAACTGCTTAGGACAACTGTGATTTATCCTTTTGGTAGTAATAAACTTGTTTATTACTCTTATGCAACATGTCTGTGATTACTTGCATTCCCAATATTGTCAAGAACCTGAAAGTGAGGTTTAGACCTCCTAACAAATTGGCGACCGTGTGCAGGCAATATTTGGTGTTTGTAAGTTTTCACTTGTTACTAAAACTTTTTCCTTTTCCCATGGAGACAGTAGAAGTACATTCCCATGTCATCTCTCCCATTTTAAACCAGTTTGTAGTCACTTACAAAGTCTGGCTGTCATCCTTTCGGGTGTGGTCGATGCTGATTCGACTCACTCCATTACAGCTTTGAATTGTAAATCTACAACTTTTACAGTAGCCTGGCTGTGCATAAAGTGCTCCTGCTGTGAATCAATACACAGCACGGCGCCTTTTTCACAGTTTGATTTTTCATTCCCTCCCACAGAATGGCCTCCGTATCAAATATCTGCACAGAGCTAAGACTTGATGTCTCGAACTTCCTTACCTCCCATGGAGGATGGGCTGACTTTGAGTGGGATGCAAGTCAATCCGAAAACCCTATACTGGGGATTTCAACCCAGTACACGGAGACGAGACAATCGGCCAATAAGCATCAAGCTAAAGGGTTGATGGTTGCAGCTCTCTATGCTGCTCTGGAAGCCTCCAAAGCGAGGTTTCGAACCCTTGATCTGCAAATTTCATCTCTTAAGAAACGGATAGGTTTGCAGGAAACAGTAAGTGTTAGACTGCAGCAGAACTTGGAGTCTGAGCTCCAAACTCTTCGGAATGAAAAGGATTCACTATTGCATCATTCAGCTCAAGCTGGAGAATAGGAACTTTGTATACTGAAGCAGGAGTGTGAAAGTTTGAGAAAGGATAAGGGACAGGCATTGCAAATGAATGATTTGCTAAGTGCTGCAAATGCTCAGTTGAATGAGGAGATGGGTGAGCTACAGGACGAAATAAACCAGGTACATAATGACTTGGAAACGGCTGTTAGGGACAATCGCAAACTGAGCGCCCCGTAGAGAGTGTTGCAAAAGTAAAAGCAAGATGAGGTTGATATGGATGTTGCAAGTGTGAGTCATACTGAATGTCAAACCAAGATGGAAAAACTGCACCATCAGCGGGAGGTTCTGGCTGGCCATGTTAAGGCAATGGGAGGCATAGCTCCTGCCTTACATACGTCATCGGAAGGGGAGTTTTCAGATGATGACATCTCTCAATACAACACCCAGTCACACCCCTACTGTGGTCCAGAGACCCCACCCAGCCATCCACAACATGGCGGGCCCCCACTACACCCTCACCATGTCACACGTCATCAACGTCGTGATGCCCATCATTGGAGATGCCAACATGGCAGCCCCCATGATGGGGGGAGCAGGCCCAGGCCTGGTCCCAACGGCACCACCGATAGTCATTATTAATGTGGAAGATAGGCATGAGATAGAAACGATGGTTGAAACGGTGATAGGCAATGTACCTATTCCTGAGAGAAGTAAAAGGGTCATTAAAACCCAGATTAGGCAGCTTCTGCAGGAGGCTGGCACTCAGGAGGGTATTGTCCACATTGCAGCCGAGGCTGCAGCTCGGGCCACCCTGGATGGTGCTCAAGACAATCTACCTCTGCCTGATTGACTCAGTAATCCCCTACAAATGGCCTACTCTGTTCAGCAAATAGCTGACAGCACTGGTCGGATGAATCCATCTGACAACCTCAGCTGTCACTTGGAAAAGGTGAGTTCTAAATGCGAGATGCTTAGCCTCACCACAGAATACCAGGTCCAAATACTATGCCAGACCTTCAATCCTAGTTTGTGGGCCAAACTCCCCGATGTCATCCGCCAGGATAGGAATGCCACCTTTGATGAGGTTGCAGCTGAGCTCATTTCTGCTCATAGCCCAGGTGTAGTAGGATTGATGCTTGCATACCCTGTAAAACAGAATGCAAAGGAAAGTCCAGCGACTTACCATCGGAGACTCTGGATGGCCTACCGAGCAGGAAAGCACCTGGCACAAGAAGCTGTGGATGTAGATCTTATTGAATATAAGACCCTGTTCCTTAGGAACATGATTCCAGCAGTACAAGAAAAGGTAGAGCCAACCACCTACCCCAATATGGATAGGTTTGCCGACATCCTTCAGAAAACCGAGAGAGTTTACCAACTCTATATCCATGATGTGGGCTCTGGTTCAAAGAAGGTAGCCACTGTGGAGCCTACTCCAGAGGCCACAATGCACTACACTGTCAATGGACAGGGCCATCACCAACAGAACCAACACCAACAGGCCCCTCCAGCTGATAACCAACACCCCCAACAGGCCCATCAACAACAACCGCAACAGCAACAGCAGTGGGGTGGGAACTGGAATTGGCATAAGTATAAAAAGCATAAGGGTAAAGGTAAACCACAACAGCAAAGAATAGGACCTTCATATAGGGAGATAGCAGAAGAGAATCAGAAATTCCGTGAGCTCCTGGGACAAGTGTGCTCTGTAGTGGATGCTGTTCCCACACAGGCCCTTGTGGTGGTACAACCAGTGACCCAGACCCCAATGGGTCATGTGGACACTGGTGGTGCAAGCCCTCAGGCTCATACAGGACTGAACCCAGAAGCTCCTCCCTATATAGCATCAGTGCAGCATGGTGAAGTGATTCACAAGAGTCAGGCCCAACCTCTCCATGCTCTCAGCAGTACAGATTGACAATTACAGGCCCCAGTCTGGATTGTAAACAAGCTAGTCTTGGATACAAACAGAAGGCCCTGCACTGAGGCTGAGGTAGGGGGCTGCCAGTAGTAGTCTTGCTAGATACAGGTGCAGCTGTATCTGTGTTACATGATAAACATCCAGACATATCCCCTTGGTCCACCGGATGGAGGACCAACATGTCAGAAGTTGATGGTACTAGGCTACCTGCATACCGTTCTCTAGCCCTACCGGTAGAGCTAGGCCATCTAAAGGCCTCACACACTTTCCAACTAATGGTATTGCATGATCATCCTAGTATCATAGGGTTGACTTCCTTGCACCACACGGCTGTGTGGTGGACCTAGCTAACATGCTACTGATACAGATTCAGGGTCAATATCATATCATTTTGATTCCTGATTCACACGTCGTGGCAACAATCTCTGCCAATGACAAGGAGTATGACATCATAGATTTGTTCAAGACTCATGAACTTTTCCCAAAGTTTCTTCCCATTTTGCAACGATATTTGGAAGCGTTTGCAATTAACAAACATGACTGTGGCAGAATGAACACTGTCATCGAAGTGCCAGGCCCAGCACATGAGAGGCAAAGGCAATATCCTTTCCCAACTGAGGCCTCGCCTTCCCTTAGAGAAACGATCAAATCACTCCTCAAACAAGAAGTAATCAGAACTTGTGTTTCCACTGCCAACTCCTCAGTGTGGCCAGTGAAAAAACCCACAGGCACCTGGAGACTTACTATTGACTACAGGAAACTGAATCAGGTCACCCCGAGTTGTTCTCCAACTGTGGCATCAGCACCTGATGTGCTATGACTTTTGACCCCTGACCTAAAATGGTTCAGTGCCCTGGACATTTCCAATTGTTTTTGGTCATTATCATTGGCCCTAAAGAGTCAATATAAGTTTTCCTTCACCTTTGAAGGAAGACAGTACACGTGGACTTGCTTGCCACAAGGATTCCATAATAGTCCATCCCTGTTCCATCTGCACATGATGGATGCCCTCAAGAGTTTCTCTACTCCCCAGTGTCTCTTGCAGTATGTGGACGACCTGGTGCTGGCAACAGCCACACAGGAAAAACATTTGGATCTCTTGGACGAACTACTGACTCTCATCCAGAGAGCAGGCTTGAAATGCAATCCAGCAAAAGCTCAACTTTGTTAGAAAGAAGTACTCTTTCTAGGTCTGAAAATAACTGACCAAGGTCGAAGCCCTACCTGGATGAAGGTACATGGATTGCAAGACTTGCCATTGCCCACCAGTGTGGCAACTCTTCTAAGGTTTCTAGGTATGGTGAATTATTCGAGAGATTTCATTTGTGATTTTGCTCAGAAAGCTGCTCCTCTGCATGAGTTACTCAAGAAGGATGTCCCATGGACTTGGGGCCCCATACACACCCAGGCTGTGATGTCACTGAAGCAGGCCTTGGGTTCCACCCCAGCTCTGGTTAACCCCAATCCAGCACTACCATTCCATCTGGAATGTGCCACCTCTGACACTGCCATGTCAGCAGTGCTGGCCCAGAAATTTCATGGCACCCTGAGACCCATTGCATATGCATCACAGCTCTTGACCCCGGTGGAACAGAAGTATGGCCTTTGTGAAAGGAACCTTCTGGCCACCTACTGGGCTGTCAAGCATTTCCTGTATATTATTGGGTACTCACCACTGATCATCAACACCAACCACACCCCAACTACCTTTCTGCTCTCAGACAGAGTGAAGGATGGGTCAGTCTCTAATACCAGACTGACACACTGGTCACTTCTTCTCCAGGATAGAGATATACAGGTACAACCGACAAAAATTTCATCTATGCTAGCTCATGGCCTCCTTTTCCAAGGAGAACCCCATTACTGTACACTGCAGTCACCTGATCTTCTGGATCCAAGTTCTTTCCTCCCTGCCACACCACAAATACTTGATAACACCTCTTTGTGTCGCGTCTTTACTGATGGTTCAGCATCCTACTGTCAGGGAGAACAAATTGCAGGGATGGGTATCTTAGTGATTTACCCTTGTGGGAACACTGTCAAAATATCTAAGCGCTGTAGTGTAGCATCATCACAATATGCAGAGATGGCAGCGGTGGCCTGTGCCCTTGAGTTCATCCAGCATGGGACCGAGGATACTATCATTTTTACAGACTCTAATTGGGTTTGTTGTTCTCTTACAGAATTCCTTCCTTTCTGACAGAAGAAATCCTTCCTCTAATCTGATGGCAGCCCAGTGAAGTACAAGGAATTGGTAATCTACATACATTCACTGGCACAGAAATTTGCACACAAACTCTATGTACATAAAGTCAAAGCTCATTCTCTCCATGACCCCTATCATGCTTTCAATGACACAGCAGACACCCTTGCTAAGAAAGGGGCCCAAGGGGGGACACCTGGATGATGGACCATCCAGAGGCCAATGCGGCCATACAGATTGCAGCACTCAGGAAGAAATCTGAACCCTTCTCCCCCCTGGAACTCTCAGCAGCCCAACATATTGATACCGAACTAAAAGAAGTGTTCAGATTCCTTGACAAGGGTACTGAACAGAAACTTCCCACACATAACCCCTACCGAAGGCATGAAGGTAAGTTACACTTGTCACCAGATGACAAGCTCATCTGGTACCAACCAGATGATTCCACCACCAAGTTGTGGGTGGTCCCCAGACACCTGAGATCTGAATTCTTGCACCAAGTGCATGATACACCCACTAGTGGACACCAGGGAGTGGAAAATATCCTCCAAAGGCTTAAGACCACCACCTGGTGGCCTGGCATCACCAAAGATGTCAAACAGTACATAGACAATTGTCTCATTTTTGTGCAAAACAACGCCATCCCTACCAAATGAAATGCTAAACTTTTACCACAATGACACTCTGACCCTTGGCATGCCATGCAGATTGATTTTATTGGCCCTCTGACCAACACCAGCAGAAATAATAGGTATCCTCTTGTGGTAACTGACCTCTTCTCTAAGTGGGTTGAAGCTTTCCCCACTAAAAGACATGTACGGGGAAGACCACTGCCAAAATCCTGGTGGAAAAAGATTTTCTCCAGGTGGGGCCTACCTCTCAAGGTAGACTCTGACAAAGGAACCATTTTTACGGGTCAGTTGATGAAAGAATCCCTTGAGCTCCTTGGAGTTCAGCAGAAGTTCCACATACCTTACCACCCCAATCCTCAGGTCAAGTAGAAAGAGCCAACAGATGGATTAAGCAAATGCTTTCCAAATTCATTGAGGACAATCCCAAAACTTGGGATTCCCTACTGCCGTTACTCCTTATGGCAATTAGGGGTACACCCTCAGCCACTACCCAGCTTACACCCTTTGAGGTGATGACTGGAAGACAGATGAGATTACCTGAACACCTATTGTTTGACCTGCACAACCCCACTGCAGACCATGTGTCTGTAGACCATTATGTGGAAAACTCAGAAAAGACCTCATACACACACACTTGTATGCTGCCAACTGCATGGGCAAGGCCCAGCAACAATCCAAAATACAGTTTGACAAACATGCACAAGAACTGGATTGGCAGGTTGGAGATCAGGTAATGGTACTCCGATTTGCACATCCCACCCATTCCTTCTCCAATAAGTGGGAAGGACCATACCCCATTGTCAACAAGCTCAGTCCAGCAGTCTATCAGGTTAGACTCCTGCATAACAATAAGTTAACTGACAAATGATTACAAGCAAACCAGCTGAAACTGTATAAAGGAGCTTAACTACTTTTCCTTACCCCATTGGGCGGAATAGTACTAACACACTAAATGTTGATCTTCCTTTTCAGATACCCTGACAAGATGGCTATCTTGTTCCATTATCTCCTCATCTCAGGAGTTATCCCCTGCATCCAAGGCACTGTACCAGACCTCCTACAACACCTCGATCCTCCAGCACCTCCTCCAGAGGGAGTATCCATCAATATTCCAGATAGTCTGATCACTGTCCAGGAAGGTTCCGATGCTTACCTAACTGCCTTGGTTGTTGCTCCTGATAAATCCACCCTACAAATTGAGTGTCAAACCACATTGCAAGGACAAATTCTCCCTGTGGCCAAACTCTCCAAAGGAACTTTCCAGGGTTGGCCCAATGCTAAATTATCCCCAAATGGTTCTCTGTCCTTGTTACAAACTGCATTAAGACACTCTGGCTTGTACAACATTACTGCCTTAATTGATCCTTCATACTGTAATTCTTTGTCTAGGGATTCTGCTCGGAAATTTTGTGCTATACACCACATGGCTTCTGTAGCCATGTACCTCTCTGTGTTACCACCTACCGATAAACAGCTTTTGGAATGCCCAAAGCATACCCCAGGTCCCCATAATGGTTCAACAGCCACTGCCCTCCCAGGTTCACTGATTAACAACTTACAGTTTATGCATATACCTGTTTTGTTTAATCTTACTGGAATATGAATGAATTTGGTATGTGTCACAATACTAATACTTCAGCATTTCATAGTTCATTACTGCTTGATAGTTTAGCTGCATTTCAGATTCATACTCAAGACCCTATTGTCGTGGTCCATTCTACTGAACATAGAGGCAACTTCAGGAGAAAACCCACTCCTGATGATCTAACTCGTAAACGAAAGACAAGTGAAGTTGACAGTTCTGATGTTACAGGTGCAACAGGTACTATCACAGGCCTTTTTGGTACAGCTATGTCTATTTGGAATAAAGCAGACTTTGCTGCTATCAAAGCTCATTCTGCCAAGTTCTCCACTGGTTTGGTTAACGATATACTATCCCCATTATTGCATGGTGTGGATGGTCTTAGTCAGGAGGAAAGATACACTGTATACAACATGCACGATATTGCTAAGGCATTCACTGATTCAAGAGATAAGATCAACGCACTCATACAACAAAACAATAAAGAAGCAGATAAACAATAAATTGCTAGAGAAATCCTTTGCTCTGCCTATGGCTCTTACATCATCACTACCGTCAACAATCTCTTCCGTGATCTAGAATCTGGAAGAATCCCTGACATCATACATAACAGACGCATTTCCAAATGGTATTGTCCACGATGTAAAACCCCTGGCTGTACTACTATGTGTACACAACAAGCTTTAACCATTCCTCTTTCTACAGCTAGGAATTTGGGGTTTGAGACCAGACACTGGTCCTTGTTTTACTGCTAAGAAATGTTGCATAACAGATACCATGTTTGTTTCTTTTACTGTCTTTTTACCACTTTTTTATCCCACTACAGCTTTGTTCGACAAGCTTGCACTGGTTCACTCTATTGGGCATTTGGATGAAGACATCTATAGAGAACGCCTGGATCTACCACCTCTACTGGTTTTCCATCCTTTCCTGGATGCCTGAGTGGCTCCGCACATGGACTGCTGTGCGAAGAAGCAATACATTTACTTGTGCCGATGTGATGTATTTGATGTTATTCAACCTGTTTGTGGTTATTCTCCAGATAGCATTGACTGGACTTTCACCATGGATGATGACATCACCAAGAATGGCACTGATTCCTTGGATTCAACTTTGGCTCTGGATAAGCTCTACCAATCATATCGTGAGGAGGTTCATCAGCTGTCAACATGGATTTCGAAGATGGCCTGCACCTGCCCTGTCCAGTTGCAAAAGTGGAGACTCCCTACTGTTCACTCTCAGTATAATTCCGATGGGGACTACTGTGTGGTTACAAATTTAGAAGCTATACTTATGGATCTGTTACATGTGTTATTGATTACCCCAATTTATGTTTTGTCCCCCACCAGAAGACTGTCATTGGACATACTGTCATAACCCCCGTCCCCCTCCTTGATGCAGACATCATTGATGGTAACCTCGATTATCTGCTCACACTGTCTGAATACTTACCATATTTTAATGTACACATAGACCCACTGACACTCACATTAAAATCACTTTTAGATAGGAAAGACACACACCTCATCCACATCAGCAATAATATGACAAAGGCCAATGAGCTATCCTCTCATTGATTAATGATGGTGACATGAATGACGCATTGACTAATACCTGGTTAGAGATTTCTTTTAAAGGTTTTGTTATAATACAAGCATTTTTAATCTTTATTTTGAGTATTATGCTCTGCTGCCTACGGCGCACACTGCACCAACACCGTGAGCAGCTCGAGTTCCTTTACAAAGCTTGCGCATTGGGTTTGTAAATGACCACTGCTCCCTGACCTTTCCCCAGATTTGCCTGTGTTGCCCTTGGAGGCAACAAGGGGGAGAATGTTACATGAGGTCCCTGCACCCTAATTGATACCCTTAGAGGTACACCATAGCCAGCTAGCACTTAAGTATATGTTATACTAACATATAGGGCTAAGGGCATCTACCGTACAAGAGTAGATGTCAGAAGATGAATGCATATTGTTGTAATACACTTTGCTTGCTAATACATATATTCTTCTATGTATTTTCTGTGTATTTCTTACTTGTAAGGTGCCAAGGCATCTGCGTCCTTGGAGTAATTATGATATGTAAGTCGGCATTGCCACCATTTGGTGATTTGTACTACTACACTGAGTTATGTAAGACTTTGTATAAGAACTCTTTTGTTCATAAACTGATGACTATACAAAATTGTATAATGTTATCTTGGACCATGGAGCCACCTCTAATTCAGCCAGTAGGGCTCATCTCTGTAACTAGAAATGTTTCTATCTTACAGTAACCATAGTAATTATCATAGGTATATAATGTAACACACTAGTCCTGTACCTCGGAGATCCCAGGAGACAAAGAGAAATCTCGAGGTATAGGGAACGCTTAACACTGGCTCCTGGTTCACATCGGTAAGAACTCCTTAGGGCAACTGTGATTTATCCTTTTGGCAGTGATAAACTTGTTTATTACTCTTATGCAACGTGTCTGTGATTACTTGCATTCCCAATATTGTCAAGAACCTGAAAGTGAGGTTTAGACCTCCTAATGACCCCAACCTGCCCACATCAGACAAAACCCTGGGTGATCTAGTGGAACCCCCACCCTTCCATGTAGTGCCCCACCACCCTACTCATCCACCGCCCCAACCCTGAGAACTGGTGACTGGCACAGCCCTCTGCTCACCACCCCGGCCAGCCACAGACTTAGCTCTCCTGGTGTACATACTGTACAATCAGCTGATTGTACAGTACACACACCAGGTCAGCTCAGTCTGTGTACCATGCTACCATGGTCCAATATTCAGATAGATAGTGCAGTCAGTTCAAATTGCACAGTTTGAATATAGCACCAGAGCCAGCCGGCCCTATATTTTTTGGCGTGGCACCCCCGTGTGGGCAGCTGGCAGACTCGGAATATGGGACCCTTAGGCAACAAAAGGTCTGTTTTAAAGCATGATCTGGATACATAACACATATTATACAATGACAAGAAAGAATCTTGTACTGTGATTGGTCAGTCTGGGGCTGGACCTATGGCATTATCCCAGCATAACACCACAGCTCTAGTATCAGCACTGTGAATCTCTTGATGATTGTTTGGAGATTATCTTTTTTTGCATCTCCTCTTAAGAAACAAAAATACTTTTCCACACTAATAAAAACATTCTTTAAAATAATTGTTTTATTCTTTATATAATAACAAGCCATTGTATAATAGGAATAATGCACTCTAGGGTATGTGTCATGCTGGGATAACACCAGGCCTGGGGCATTGGACGCACTCAGCCTGCGTCCTCGTGCCCATCCTCCCAGGCATAGTGTTATCTCAGCATGACACACACCCTGTCATGCATTATTCCTTTAACAACAACCGGTACTTACAGTAGATATTAGTAGTAGAAAACTTTATTTTTATACAGGCAAAAGTTGTTGGTACATAACACCTTTAGGGGAAGGTAACCCTATTTACAATGTTGTCCTGTAAAATATACAGTAAATCAGTTTCAAGTTGTTACAGGAACAACATAATATACAATCAAACCAACACATAATACAATACATTATTATACAATTAAATAAATTAAACACATAATTGATCTGTGAAGATTCAAAGGCTATCATACAAGAATAAAGTGTTCAGGAATTATCAATATATTTTATCAGTCTATATAGTACAAGTAAAACGTATACTCAGTTCCTCATTCATAGCTGTTAGAAATGCCCATAGCTTAGATGCTAATTTCTTTACATCTGGATCAATATCATTCCAAAGGTTTTCTGCTCCATGTGAGAAATGCAGAGGTCGCTAGAGAAAACATGTCACACTCCCATTCAGGTTACAAGCTCATGTTACTGAGGAAAACAGCTACAGCTGTTTAAAGTATTAAGGTGTAGGGCCTGATTTTCAAAAACCCTGAGAATGCCATAAGCCCCTGGTGTGCTGAACATATGGCACAGGGGGCTTCTGGCATCAGCTTGGCATCAATCAGGATTTTCAGTCCTGTGCACCAAAATTCCACAAGTTAGATCAGCTCCTCCATGGTCTAACTTGTGCCATTTTTTGGGGAGACCCTTTCTACAGGGATTGCACCAAATCTTTGGCACAAGCTGCAGTAAAGTGTGGAAATTGTCACAACTGCACCCAATATACTAAAATTAAGAGCAGTTGCATCAAAGGAATTTGGCACAGTTCCATCAAACAATGGGATTGATGCAGGGCTTGATGCAAGCCCTGTATCAACCTTTGAAAATCAAACCTGTAATCTTAAGTGAGACTTGAAATTAGAAATGGGCATGCAGTTCATTAGTGCAAGGGGTAGAGAATTCTGCATCTACACTGCTTTGTATGAGAAGTTATTCTGAGTTACTTTAGTATTTCTCTTTGGGATGATTAATTTATATAAATTCAGGGTTGGGGGCTATAAACCAATCTGTATTCAACTTGATTATAAATCTGCATGATTTTAATATAAGGTCTCTCCCATTCACAGTCTTCCATATCAGGTTAGAAATGCTTGTTGGTTAATGCAAGAAGTCTAAGAAACAAGATGGGGAGCTAGAAGTACTGTTAAATAAGGAAAACATTAAAATATGTGCAATTGCAGATACCTGGTGGAAGGAAAATGATAGCTGGGGAAATAATATAAATTGGTGTCAACTGATTAGGAGAGACAGGTATAATAAAAGAGGCAGGGCAGGGCCGGCCTGGTGGCACTGAGGGTTGAGGTGCTGGATGCTGCAACTCATGCCATGCCACCAACCCAGGTTCGGGAATGAGCCAGGGTCATCAGAGACTGGCAGGGGTGCGGAGGGAGAGGATGTGAGACACGCTGGCTGGCAGCACTCTGCCTTGGGAGGAGAACCCCAGCTCTCTCCGAGCTTGGCCACCCCCTGGTGGAGGCCGGAGAGATGGGCCACTCACAAGGTGCTCCGATGTTAGGTCAATGGGGAAGGTGGAAGGGACCCGGTCCAGAGCTATGGTGTGCATGTGTGCCTCCACGTGCATGTGTCACTGCTTCTGTGGGTCCTGGATAGTACAGCGAGAAAATGGAGGAAATCAAGGGGGCCGATGTGGATGATGCCCCTGGACTGACTCTGGGGATTTGCTGGGGTGTGCATGGCACTAGAAGCCCCCAAAAGACCTCGAGTTCAGTAGGCTCTGTGGATGCAGAAGTTGACCCACCACAGGAGGATAAAAATAGTTGACAAAAAAATAAATAAATAAAAGAGGCAGGGAGATAGCTCTATATGTACCATAAGTAATGATATTGCAGTAATGGAGATACTGCAAGTACTTCTAAAAGCAAAGAGCAAGTAGCCATTCAGGTCAAAATTATACCGGGGGCTAAGAAATTCATCCTGAGGCTAAAGTAAAGTCTACTGACCCAGAGCAAAGAACTAAACAAGGAAATGTAGTAACAACTGAAGTCTATAGTGTCAGAGGAATGGGTAAGTCTGTTGGATGATTTTAATATGCCCATAAACAAGTGGACCAGTAAGGAAGGTGGCATTAGTCTAGAAAGAGAGTTTGTGAATTTAATGGAAGACATGAACATGGACCAACTATTACAAAGGGGTACAAGGAATGGCAACATCTTAGATCTGATATTAAGTAACATGGGGAAGAAATAAGTGACTGTAATGCAAGGGAGCCACTCAGTGGGAGTGACCATTGCATGGTGCAATGTATGTTAAACCAGACAAGGGTCCAAGAACATGACATAACTAAATATAAATGATACAATACACTAAACATTAAGAGAATGCTGGAAGAAATCAGTTAATGGGACTGAAAACGTGATCTGGAAGGAAAAAGCCTGGAACAGATATGGGAAAATTTAATAAAATTGGGACCTTTGAAAAGCAATATGTCGCAGTATGAGTTAAACAAAATAATGCAGGTAAATAAAAAAATATACCATAAGGCAGGAAAGGAACAGGATAATAAACTATGGGCACAATACAGGGACAAGATGAAACAGAAACAGAAAGAATAAGTAAATGCCCGGCCCAGTGGTGCTGAGGGTTGAGGCGATAGACGTCACACCTCAAGCTGCACTGGCGACAGGTTCAGGAACGAACTCGGGTCGGTGGGGGGAAGGGAGGATCAGCGTCCTAACGGATGCCTCCTCCCTTTGGGAGGGGGTTACCACAGGGTGCCTTGGCGCACCACTTCCCGCGAAAGCCGGTGAGCACGGGCTTCCTGGGCCTCTGACGGCGCCGTTCACAGGAGTCGGGAAGGGGGGATGCTGTTAGGTGCTTGGGAGAAGGCGTGCATCAGCACGTCGCCTCTCTGGACGTATGTACCTGTGCCAGCGTCCCAGGAGAGGACTGGGGGGGGACCACAGAAAACAGAAAATGCCCCAGTGAGCTTAGATGACGGCCGCTCCTAACAGCCATCCAGATCCAGAACCCACAGGCAGATCCCCGCTGTGCAGGTGCTCCGAGAGTAGGAAGAGGAGGTAAGGAGTTACTGGGCACTCTAGGGACAGATACTGTGGTAGTGGACCTAGGAGGGACTTGAGCTAAGGCCTGAAAGAGTGGAGCACTGAAGGGAGTACAGGAGGGTATAAATAGGGCAGAAATGTCCCAAAGTAAAAAAAAAAGGAAAGAATAAGTAAAGCAAAAGGGGTCTTGGAAAATAAATTAGCAGTTAGTGTAAAGCATATAAATCCATTTACAGCTACATAAATGGAAAAAAATGATTGATTCACACAATGGGACCACTAAAACTGAGGGATCACATGATAAGGATATGTAGGGGATCTGAAAAATTATTTCTGCTCAATTTTCCATGCAAACAGCAGGACCAATATAGAAGTAGAAATAGTTGGCTGTTCAATTTTCACCCTTGAGATTGGCATGATAAGAGAAAACATTTTAATGCCAGTTGGCTCTCCCCAACATGCAAGTCAATTACCCAGAACACTGAGTCCCTTAGTCTCATACAGATTATCTCTGATCCTACTCAGGTCAACCCACAATCACAAAACCATACCCTTTTGGACTGGGTTCTCCCCTCCCATCCCCATCATATTGTTGCAGCTGGTATATTACCTGATGTCTTCAGTGACCACTGCATGATGTTCTGCAGCAGGAAGATTACACACCCTCCCTTCTCTCCAAAATACATCTGGTGCAGGTCCCTCAGGTCACTCAACACTCAGGCCCTCTTGTGTGACTTTGATCATCAGATTAGACAAACTTCTACAATGTATCTGACATTGGCACTGCCCCCTCTTTGTTTCACTCTAAAGTATACTCAGTCTGGGACAAGCACACCCCTTTCAAAAATCCACAGTAAAGTCCCATCATCACCCCTGGATTACCCCGACATTACTGATCAGCGCAAGTCCCATTAATTGCTTGGTCACACCATAAATCTTCTTGTACTCTTCGTGACCTCCACAGGTACAGGACTAATATGAATTCATGGAAAAAGGCTGTCAGGGCTATGAAATCACAGTATTTCAAGACCAACTTCCAGAATAACTTTAACAACCCTTCAAATTTCTTGAAGGTAATTCATTCTCTTTTTGAGCACCTCGGTCTGGCTTCTCTGTTCTTCTGATTAATGATTCAACAGTTTCTGGCCCTTCCTCCATTGCTTCATACATTAATGAGTTCTTCACCACTTGTGCTTTCCCTTCCTCTCCCCTGCCTCCTGCTACTCCTTCATACCATGCTTTTTATTCCCTCCCCTTCCAGTGCTTTCCCTTCTCAGCTGTTACCACACAGCAGACCCTGACTGCCCTTTACTTCTTGAATTCAAATAAGTCTATCCAGATGAACTTGATCCTAGACGTCTGCAAATCTCTGACCCTGTCATTGCATCTCCCTTGACTCACATTTATAGCCTCTCATTCTCATTATGGGTCAGCTCCCTCCACTCCTCCCGGCCAGACTGGATACCCTATGTAACTCCTTTTGTTGCTTTGTAACCAACTCATCCACTCAAATTCAGCACTGCTCACTTTGCTCATCACTATCCATTCCTCTCCTTCCATCCCCAACCAGATGCACTGTGTCTCCTTTATTTCTAAATGCTGGTTTGGGTCCCTTCCCTCCTACCTCTCATCACTCCTCTCCATTGTTCCTTCTGTCTCATACTCCCTCTTCGCCCAGGCAGCATTGCACCTTTGCTTTGCCACATCCCTGTACTTTAGCTGCCCAATCAGCCTTCACCTGTCATCTCTCCTCACTTTTGAACCAACTTTTCTCTTCCCTTCCATCTCACTGCCTCCTCTTCTTCCCTCAGATGTCAAATAAGACTTATCTCTTTTCACCTTTGCTCCTTTTTCCTTTCCCCTTAACATCCCCCCTTATGCCTGGCGCAAATCTTAAGTGTTAGTTTTAGTTGCTTGATTATTTTTCAGTTTAATGGTTTTTATGTGCTATGATGTTGCTCACTTCTGTAACAGTGTACTAGTCTATGCTATGTACTGTTTTTATCCTTTGCTCCTTTCCCCTGGGTCACACCTGTAAATGAGTCCTGGCTCAGTGTGCAGTTCCTAGTCACCAATTTTAAAATAAATAAACTGAATAGAAACTACAAAATGTAAATCCAACAAAAGCACAGTGATTGGATAGTAGTCATCACAGAATGATTAGGTATCTGGCAGAGGAAATGACTGAGCACTTAAAAATTATATGTGAAAAATCACTTCAGTAAGGCCTTTGATTAAGTGCCTCACTGGGCGGTCTTTAACAAACTGCATGGGTTAGGAATAAATAATAAATTTATTATTTAGATTTACCAGTGCCTGACAGATAGAACTCAGAGGATAGTGGTAAACGGTCATCTATCTAAACCAGGAGTGGCTAGTACTGGGGTTTCACAGGGGTCCTTCCCACTAATTTTCCAGATATTTAAATCAGACTTAACTATGGGCCTATGGGCAGACGATGGCTTGCCGGAGTAAAGCAGAGGGCTTGATGGAGGTTCTGAAGACCACATATTGTGTGCTACTTGGAGATTTTATCTGGTAGGATATCGGGGTTTTTAAAATGAATTACAGCTGATATCTTGTATTTGCACTATTTCAGGACTGGTGTGTTTGTTGCAGGGTCACTGACTGATTTATTAGCAGTGTGTCAGCACCAAAAGCAAGGAAAATGGAGTTTGGCCAGTGAGCTAGAGGAAAGAGGATGATTGTCTTTCAGTCACCAAGGGGAATGTGAGGAAGTTTTTCTTCATAGAAAGGGTGGTGAATGCCTGGAATAGTCTACCCCAGACCTGGTAGATGTGATGGCAGAGGCAAATTTGGACATAGTGGCCTTCACTGAGACATTGTACACAGAAAACCATGAATAGGAGGTAAATGTATCAGAGTACACTCTTCAGGAGGGATAGGGAGTGAAATAAAAGGGGGTCTCTAGGTCAGGGAAGGTATTAAAGTGATGGCAGTGCAGGGTGGGCAGAAGGAGGCAGATGCCCTGTGGGTCACCCGTGAGCCAGGCAATGGATCTGAAGTTCACACAGGAGTGATTTATAGGCCCATGGCACAGATGGTGGCTGTAGATAGAGCAATGGAAGAGGAAATACACAGGATGGCAGCAAAGGGGGACGTACTAGTGTTTGGAGATTTTAACATGCCAGACGTAAACTGAACAGTCCCAGCGGCTGCATCAGCCAGGAGCCAACACAACCTAGAATCTTTGCAGGGGGTAGGCCACAGGCAGTTGGTGCTGGAGCCCACCAGGGGCAAGGCAATTCTGGACCTTGTACTGACCAATGGAGATTGGATTAAGGAAGTCAGGGTGGATGGGCACCTAGGGACCAGAGACCACCATACAGTGTGGTATAATATTGGTACAGAGTCACAGGCAAGCCACATAAAGACGAGGGTCCTAGATTTCAGGAGGGCTGACTTTGCTAGGATGGAGAAAGGGATCAAAGAAGCACTGGTGAGGAAGGAGCCAGGGAGGGTGGTTGAGGACCAGTGAGCACACCTAAAAGAAGCAACTGGGGAGTTGACAAGTCAGTACATCAGGCTGAGGAATAAGGGCAGAAGAAGGAACAAACCACTGTAGTTTACAAGGGAGGTGGCAGAGTAGATGAGGGACAAGAAGGCGGTCTTCAGAAAATACAAGGAGACAAAGAAGGACAAGGATAGGGCAGTATGCCTGGAGAGACAGAGGGAAGCAGGGAAAGTGGTTAGGAGTGCTAAGGCACTGACAGAGAAGTGATTAGCACAGACAATAAAGAAGGGGGACAAGACATTCTACTGATACATTAGCAATAGAAGGAAGGCCAGGTGAGGGATTGTAATGCTCAGAGGGGAGGAATGGAGGTGTGAGGAGGGTGACCTAGAGAAAGCATCAGTACTGAATGAATACTTCTGTTCAGCATTCTCAGTAGAGGGGAAGGGTCAGGGGCCACAGTTAGGCATCAGGAACAATTGGGGGAGGGGGGTAATCACCAATACTTACAGAGGAGAGTGTACTGGAGGAACTCACAAAACTGAGGGTGGACAAAGCTATGGGGCCAGATGATAGGTACCCCAGGATATTGAAGGAATTGCGTATGGAGCTAGCAGCAGGCAGCCATGTTTAGTGAGTCACTCAGTACAGGGTTGGTTCCAGAGGACTGGAAGGGGACACATAGATACATAGACAGTGTCGGCAGATAAGGGCCTATGGCCCACCCAGTCTGCCCATTTGAGCTTGTAATTTCAGTTTATGTTTTCCTTTAAGTCTGTTGCCACGTAGCCCTGACCTCCAGAATTCCTTTATGTCTATCCCATGCATTCTTAAATCCCATGATTGTTTCAGCCCCCACCACTTCCTCTGGCAGGGTTTTCCACTTGTTCACCACCCATTCTGTGAAGAAATTCTTCCTCACATTTCCTCTGAATCGTCCTCCCTCCAACTTCATCCCATGCCCTCTAGTCCTGGAACATCTTTTTCGCTTAAAAATAGTGTTTTCCTGCACCCTGTTCCTCCCTGTAAGATACTTGTATGTCTCTATAATGTTCCCTCTCTCCCTCCTCTCCTCCAGGGAGTACATGTTCAGTTTCTTCAACCTGTCCTCATAGGACTTGTGATGCAATCCATGTACCATCTTTGTTGCCCTCCTCTGAACCTTCTCTACCCTGTCTATGTCCAAACGTAGGTAAGGCCTCCAGAACTGTACACTGTACTCCAGGTGGGGCCTCACTAGTGTCTTGTATAGTGGAATTATGACCTCCCTTTTCCTGCTGGTGATGCCCCTGCCTATGCATCCCAGCATCCTATTTGCTTTTCCTGCTGCCTTGTCACACTGCTTCCCTATCTTGAGGTCATCAGAGATGATAATCCCAAGATCCCTTTCCTGCTTGGTGCATGTTATATCCTCACCCCCCAACTGATATATTGTGCCAGGGTTTTTGTGCCCCATATGCATTATCTTGCACTTCTTTGCATTGAATTTCAACTGCCAAACCCCTGACCATTCTTCAAGTTTCTGCAGGTCCCTTCTCATTCTGTTTATACCCTCTGGTGTGTCTACTCTGTTAGAGAGCTTTGTGTCATCAGCAAACAGTGAAATTCTGCCTTCTAGGTCCTACGCAATGTCACTGATGAACATGTTGAATAGGACTGGTCCCAGCACTGATCCCTGTGGTACCCCACTGGTCACTCTTCCCTCTGTGGAGTGACAGCCATTTACCACCAACCTCTGTGTCCTGCCACCCAGCCAGTTACCTACCCACTGCACTACTGTCTTGCCTACACCCATATTCCCCAGTTTGTGTAACAGTCTTCTATGTGGCACAGTGTCAAAGACCTTGCTGAAGTCCAGATAGGCCATGTCCACTGCCCTGCCCTGATCCACCTCCCTAGTCACCCAGTCAAAAAATTCAACGAAGTTGGTCTGCCATTACCTCCCCCTGGTGAAACCATGCTGCCTTGGGTCCTGTAGTCCACTGACAACCAGATGTTCCACCAATCTCTCTTTCAGTAGTACTTCCATGATCTTCCTCACTACTGAGGTGAGGCTGACTGGTCTGTAGTTCCCCGCCTCATCTTTGTTCCCACTTTTGTATAAGGGGACTACATCTGCTGTCCTCCAGTCTTTGGGTACCTCCCCTGTTTCCAGTGATCGGCTAAACAGGATAGCCAGAGGTTCAGCCACCACCTGTCTTAGTTTTTTAAGGAATCTGGGGTGCACCCCATCTGGCCCCATTGCTTTATCAACTCTTATTACTTCCAGTTCCTTCAGGACCCTTTCTCGTGTAAAGGGACTTGTGTCCATTTCTACACCATCCTCACCCCTTGTACTCCCTTCAGACCCATTACCCTCCTCTTCCTTAGTAAAGACTGAGCAGAAATACCTGCTCAATATGTCAGCTTTACTGTTGTCATCCTCCATGCGGCCCCCATCCTCCCCTTTCAGTCTCTCTATCCCTCCCTTTGCTTTTCTTTTTTCACTTATGTACCTGTAAAAGGTTTTGTTCCCTCTACCCACTGATTTTGCAATATATTCTTCTGTCTGAGCTTTGGCTTCCCTTACTGACCTCCCTGCCTCCCTTTGCTTCTCTTGGTACTTCTCCCTATCCCCTTCTGCCTGAGTCTTTTTGTATTGCCTGAATGCAATCTTTTTGGCTTTCACTTTCTTTGCTACCTCTTTGGAAAACCATAATGGTCTCCTCTTCCTTTTCCTCTTGCTAATCTGCTTAATGAATAATTCTGTTGCTCTTGTAATCCCCATTTTAAATACTGCCCACTGTTCCTCAACCCCTGATTTCTGCCCCATTTCCCTTAATGCCTCTTTCAAGTATCTCCCCATTTTCCCAAAGTCTGCCCCCTCTAAAATCCAGGATACATGTTTTTGTGTGGTTTGGTTCTGCTCCTTCTGTGATTTCAAACCACAATGACTGGTGGTCACTGTTCCCCAGGTACTCCCCCACTGTTACCCCCATCACATTGTCCCTGTTTGTGAGCACAAGGTCCAGTATTGCCTTCTGCCGAGTTGGTTCCATGACCAGTTGCTTGAGGAAGGCACCCTGAAGGGAGTCCAGGATAAATCTGCTCCTAGTTGATGATGCTGCTGGGATGCTCCAGCCCACATCTGGAATATTGAGGTCTCCAACCAGTACTACCTCACCCTTGTCTTCCATCCTTTGGATAGCTAGCATCAGCTCCCTATCTGTTTCTTCCTCCTGGGCTGGTGGTCTATAGACCACACCTGTGCGGATGTCTGGCCCCATTTTCCTTTCCAGCTTAACCCAAAGTATCTCTCCCCCATTTTGTTCCTCCGGGATCTCTGTGGCCCTTATGTCATTTTTCACATACAGTGCCACTCCTCCTCCCTTCCTACCTGCCCTGTCTATTCTGAATATGTTGTAGCCAGGTATGGTCATCTCCCAGTCATGGTTATCATTACACCCGGTTTCAGTGATGGCCACAATGTCCAGGCCTGTTTGCACCATGCCAGCCTCCAGATCTTCCATCTTGTTGCTAAGGCTCCTGGCATTGGCATACATGGCTTTCCATGATTTGACCTCCCTAGACTGTTTAGCTGTTCTACTCCAGCCTCTTCCCTGGTTGTCCTTTATCCTTGGTTCTCCTTTCTGTCTGCCCTTCTGCTGAATTTTGCCCCTTTTCTGCCTATCCACCTCTTGGGCACTAATCTCCATCTTTTGAACACTGCTTTGTAAAGATAGCCACTCCTCCAGTTCACTGGTTCCACTGCTAGCTGTGGGGGGTGAGCAAGTAGGTACCCTCCTTGCTGGCCTACCACCCCCTTTGGCTATTTTAAATGCTTGTTAATGTAGCATTTAAGCTTATCATTGAGTGCTTGGATTCCTATTCAGGATGGATGCAGGCCGTCAGGCTTGAACAAACCTCCATCCCTCGAGGTGGGTCCCCAGTCACCCATGAATCCAAACCCTTCCTCACAGCACCAGTTCTTCAACCATGAGTTAAAGTTCCTGGTGCATGCACCCCTATGCTGTCCCTTGCCTCCCACAGGTAGTACTTCTGAGAAGGTGACAGAAGTAGCTACTTGCTGGAGACCCCTCCCCAATTTCCTAAACTCTTCCTGAACTTCCTTTGGCTTCCCATTTGCCAGGTCATTAGTACCTAGGTGGATAATGACATCCGGCTCACCCTCCCATCTTGCCTTCCCAGCGATCCCCAGGATCTTCCTTCCATACCTCCATGCCGTGGCACCTGGTAGGCACCTCAACTTCCTGTCCTCTCCCTCCTGTGTTCCTAGCTGGATCCCTCTTATGATGGAGTCCCCCACCAGGATTCACTTCCTCCTCCTCTAGGGTCCACTGCTCTCCCTGCTGAGGTCACCTCCTTGGCTAACCTCCACATCCTTTCCTTCCACTTCTCTGGGTACCTCTATTTGGTTGTCCCCATTTGCCAGTGTGGCATATGAGTTCTTGAGTGGAATAGGATCTGGGATGTGCCTCTGCCTGACTGCCCTAACCATCCCTGAGCCCACTGTCATCCAAGTGCTCCTCGTTCTCGGCATCCTTTGAGGCAGTGGCATTGGACTGGGTGGTCTCTGGAGAGGGGTGATGGTACTCCTGATCCAGTTTACTTCCGTTCTTAGTCTAGCTACCTCATCCTGCTGTCCAGAGAGATGCATGCAGATAGGGCAGCACCTCAGTGTCCAGAAGGTCTGCCTGAATATGGCTGCCCCGCAGCCACTGCATTGCACCACTCCCCACATTATACTGCAATTATACTGCTATTCCACTACTTGTCTGTTACTGAAGCTCTCCTATTTCCCTTTTTATTAATTTACCATCCTAAAAATCCTGCCACTGGTCCTCAGATACTTTTCTTTAAAAAAAATAAAATAAATAAATAAATGAGTCAAAACACTTGTCGTGCTGAGGTTGGGCTTCTTCCCCCTTACGCCCCGCCTACTCCACACCCCCTACTATCCCCTGTGTTTATCTCCTGTCAATCAGATTTAACAGGGTATATAATTAATAGTTGGAGAAAGGGGGGTGAAAATTTGCAGCAATTAAAGACAGCAAAGAAATACACCATCACTACATTTTAAATTTTCAACTGCCCAAAAACAATTCTAAGTAAAGACAGCAAAGAAATTACAGTGTCACTAAAAGCCCACAATCTAAGTTTAAAAGAAAAATAGCAATTACCAGTTACTGTAAAGCACTGAAATGAATGTTTACTTCCCCTTCTGGTTTCTTCTGAGAAACCAAAAATCACTTACTACCTCAACTCTGACTAAGCCCCACCTCCAGTTATCACTGGAGGTGGGGCTCACTTCACATGAGTGGAAGCAGGAAGGAGGCAGGGAAACTATAGGCCAGTCAGCCTCACCTCAGTAGTGGGCAAGATAATGGAGGCATTGCTAAATGAAAGGATTTTGGAGCACTTGGAAACCAGCTAGCCCAACATGTAAACAGAGAAGCTGAAAATACAAAAGAGGAACTGTGCTCTGTGGTTCTGATTGGGTGGTACTGTAGGGCCATGTTAGTTGAGCAGTGTCCTTCATTACTCACCACGTGACCATTTTGTAGTTTAAAAAATGAATTAGAAATCGAGCCCCATTCATTTCAATGGGGGGTGCCCCAATGCTCTCCCTGGCCACATGTCATTACATGCGTGAGCATGGGGGTGTGGTGGCTGAACCCGGACATTCAAACTGCAGAGGGCTCCATTATAGAAATAAATATTACAAGGCATATCGTTCAGGTACCGCATACTTTTTATCAGTAAAACCAGGATAGAATGATGGCTGATGAGGACAGCCACCACTATGTGTGAGTGGCTGCCTTACATCAGAAATTTCCATTAAAAAGTGACAGTCAATAGGTTTATATGGATTGTAAAAAAAAAAAACAAGGCATTATAATTCCAGCTCAAGTAGTAAATAATAAAGTTGCTATCACTGCTAAAAACCTTATAGTTAAATATAGACGCACACATAGAATCATAGAATTTGATGGCAGATAAAGACCACTTGGCCCACCTAGACTGCCCATGTTCCCTAACTACTGTCAAATTGTAGTCCCTACTTGATCTCTGGCTTTACCCTCCCCCTTTCCTTGCTTCTAAGGTTCCCTTATATGTATCCCATGCCTTCTTAAATCCCAATACAGTTTTTGCTTCCACCACCTCCTCAGGGAGGTTGTTCCATAGTGTGGTGAGAGGCTGCTGAGCTGGCCATGTGGTGTGGTGGTGAAGGTGGCTAGCTACAGTGGGGAGGGTGCAGGGTTCAGGGCAGGGGAGGCACACAGTATTTTGTGTTTTGCATGACAGAGTATTTTTTTAAAGTTTCTCCCTCTCCCTGACATGCACCCCACTGGAGTTGAGGATCCTTAGTAAGGGTGGTGCAGGGGTGAAGCCCCCTGCATAAAAAAACAAAAACATTTGTGTTCACCGTGTTGTCTTGCTGGGAATGTACATCGCCGTTTTGGTTTTTACACTCACTGTAACGGCGATCACTATTTGACGTGGAACTGGCATCCACCACCATATCTGTGAAGAAGTTTTTTTCTTTCGTTTCCCCTTATTCTACCCCCTCTGGCTTCATTGCATGATGCCTTTTTCTGGTACAACCTTTTCTCTGAAAAAAGCTCCCCTCTTGAACCATATTTATACCCTTGAGGTATTGAAAGTCTCTATCATATCCCCCTGTCCCTCTTTTCCTCCAGTCTGTACATATTGAGGTCCTTCAGTCTTTCCTCATAGGGCTTTTGATGATGATCCTGCACCATTTTAGTTGCCCTCCTCTGGACTGCCTCAGCTCTGTCTATTTTCTTTCAGAGATAAGGACTCCAGAGCTGGACACAGTAGTCTAGGTAGGGTCTCACCAGAGATTGATACAGTGGTGTCACCATCTCCCTCTTTCTGCTGGTGATACCCCTCTCTTTGTACCTTAGCATCCCACTGGCTCTCCCCACTTCCTTGTCACACTGTTTGGACTCCTTAGGTTATCAGATATGATAACACCTAGGTTTCTTTTCTGTTTGATGGTTGCCAGTAACACTCCCCTCATTTTGTACTCTGATCCTAGGTTTCTATACCCCAAGTGCAAGATTTTGCATTTTTTTCATTGAAACTTGGTTGCCACTTTCTAGACCACTCCTCAAGCTTGTCAAAGTCAGACTAGTAGTTTATAGTACATTATGAACTGGGTACTAGAAATCCTGCAAGCTGATTGGCTGAGTCCTCTTCGTACCCATGATTATATTTAGCAACATAATCACAGGTAATAAAAGGTCCCTGCCAATGGGTCACCTTACCTCATCCCAATCTGTCCACCTGCACCTATGCACCACCACTGAGCTTGCAATGGCAATAGTCAGCCTCATGTTCTGACGTTCATCCACCCCCCCAACTGGAACACCACAACAGCCGCGTGCAAGAAAATTAAAATGTACAAAAAAAACTGCTGTCGACCACTATGCTAACCTCACCTAAGCCTGCCCACTCCTGTCACAGACTATATGAGCAGAGATGCTGCCTGGATTTCAGCAGCATGGCTGAAGATGTGGGCAGGTCAGTAGTAATGCCAAAATGTTCTTTTGTTTAGGTTTTATTAAAACAATTCAACATCTTTCATGTGAATTGGCTGGATGACTAGAGCAGACAGCGGCTCAAGCAGCAGCCTCATGCGAGTGACATAAAATTTAACCCTGTTGCATAGCAGTGAAACCTCAGCCCATAACTTCTTGCAATGTCTCTGAGGGGTAGCATATACACCATGAACAACATGGGTGACAGCACTGAGCACTGAGGAACCCCACATGACAGAGAAATAGGGTCTGAGGAAAAGACCCCAGACACCACTCTCTCTGTTCTTCCCATGATAATGTCTCCCAGTGGTAGCATGTATACTGTAAACAACATGGGGGAGAGCACAGAGCCCTGCAGTACCCCACAGGGCAGACCCCGAGGGGAATCATGTAAACCACCCGAGGACTGTTCCCGACAGTTCACAGATGTGTCTTAGGTGACCAAGCAGCACCCCGTGGTCAATGGTGTCAAATGCTGATGAGAGATCCAGAAGAACCATGACGGAATGGCTCTTCCAATCTCTAGCCATCAGGATGCAGGATGCTATGCAGATGATACTCAACTGTACATGTCCTTTGTACCTGTCCAGGAGTATGACATTGTCTCAGTGTTTAACAACTGCCTGCAGAAGATACAGAACTGGCTGAGTGCTAGCTGGCTGAGGCTAAACCCGGAGAAAACTGAGGTATTGGTCGTGGACCCAGATCTGAGAATGGCTGGGTCATGGGCAGGAAAACCATCCAGTTTACAACTTGGAGGTAGCCTGCTCAGGGCCTCAAACCAGGTGCGTAACCCAGGGGTGGTACTTGGCGAGGGCCTTACTCTGAAAGCTCAAGTGTCGACTATAGTCAGGTCCCCTTTTTATCACCTCAGAAATATTGCTAGGGTGAAGCATCTGGTTCTGTCTGAGGATCTGCAAACATTGGTCCACATCTTTGTCACCACTCGGCTAGACTACTGCAATGCCCTTTACCTGGGGCTACTGGGAGTGGATATTCGCCAGTTGCAGCTAGTGCAGAATGCATTGGCCAGGTTATTAACTGGAACCCCTAGGTCCAGTCACATAACATGTGTGCTGCTCGAACTGCACTTGCTATCTATACAATGGCAAATCCCTTTCAAGGTCGCGTTGCTGACATACAAAGCCTTACACAAACAGGGACCCCAATACCAGAAAGACCTCTACCCCTCTATCGTCCCTCCCGCTCACTTCAATCCTCTGGTGAGGGATTGCTAGAGGTTCCCAGGGTACATTTGAAGACCTTTGGAGGAAGATGCTTTGCTTTTATGGTTCCTACCCTGTGGAACTCTCTACTTCATTAGATACATGAAAACCTGACCGTGGAGGGGTTTAAAAAAATCCCTTAAAATTTATTTTTTGGAGAAAGCTTTTCTGGGGACATAACAATTTTATGATTATATGTTTTTTATATTATTTACAAGCTGTTTTAGATATTTTATTATTGTACTGCATTGTACAGGTGTTCTGAACATTGGAAGAGTGCCTTTAATAAATAATAACTTACTTACTAACCCCAGAACTGGAGAGGTAGTAGACCAACTAATGGTTCCAGAAAAATTCCACTCCCAAATCATGTATCTGGCACATGATATCCCTTTAGCAGGTGATGCAGGAAGAGATAATACCCTATATAGGATATTAACCAGGTTTTATTGGCCCTCTATCCCCGAGATCATAGTTGAGTATTGTAAAGCATGTGCTGGGTGTCAGAAGGTAGCTCAGGCAGGAAAAAGGGATAGAGTACCACTACAACCTAACCCCATTGTGACTAACCCTTTTGACAGGATAGCCATGGATGCAGTGGGCCCCATAGAAAAGAGCTCCAAGGGTAACAGATTCATACTGACCATATGTGATTATGCTACCAGCTACCCAGAAGCTATCCACATGAGAACTGTCACCACCCCAAGGATGGCAGAGGAGCTAGTAAAGGTGTTTAGCCACATGAAAATCCCCTAGGAAATACTGATCAGCGGAGTAATTTTAATGCACACTGTGACAACCCACCTCTCCCACTGGGCTGGAACAGCTTTTAGAGAGGTGTCTGTCTTTAGGCATTCGCTGCCACCAGCTGGACTGTCTTCCAGCATCCCCTTCAAATTTCTAAACTTGAATAATTAAACATGCAGTTGCACAAGTTAAAGTCTGGTAGTGTGCCTCTCTCGAGTGGTGGATGCTAAGCAGAGTTTACCTCAGCAAGTGGAAACCCTCTATTACCTTAAAAAAATGACATCACAGTCACAACTGTTGAGCAAATAAATAGCTTTTTACTTAACAGAAAGTGCATTGAGCATTTACAGGATATATAGTTACAACACAAGAGAATAACACTGATGCAGGAAAAGTAAACAAATGTTTTTAAACAACAGATGGCAAAAGAAAAAGGCTATTACTGCAATATGCTAGTATTAAACTTACCCTTCCCTGGGAATAGGTAATGCCTAAACCTAACCCGGTTAACAAAAACTAAATAAATAAAAAATTCCCCCTTTGAATGTACCAACCATCTACCATGTATGTATTTAATTGTCCCAATCAGACTGAACACCTATCAGTGGCCAATTGTATTCCCTTTTATCCTTAAGTTTATATTTGAGTGAACCATTCCCTTCAAACTGGCCTGTGTGTGTGGACATGTCCACTCGAGATTTATGACCTAGCTCTTATCTAGCAGCTAGGGAGGACTGAGAATTCCAGCTTGTGGAACTTCTCAGCTTGCATGAGTGTTTTTTTTTCGAGACTGCTAAAAAAATAAGGCACCTACAGAATCCACCATTAACTCCTTCCTTCCCATTTCTGTCACATCTCTCCCCCCCCCCAGATGGTGAAGGTGTGTCCCTTGGGCCACCCCAAGTGACACAGCCATTCATGCAATTACTGGGAAGTGCCCAAATTATCCAGCCATGCCATTAGCCCTGTCTAGATAGCCCATCCGCATTTGCATTTTGTTTGTTACTGCAATGCTGGATGGTCATGTTGTATGCCTGCAGTACCAAACTCCAACATAGTAGTTTTCCATTCAGCCTACTTGACCTATGAAGCCATATCAGGGGATTATGATCTGTGACCACAGCAAATTCTCTCCCATATAGGTAAGGCTGCAGCTTCTGAAGGGCCCACACTATTCCCAAGCATTCCTTCTCCATTGTGTCGTATGCCTCCTCTCTGGGCAAAAGCCTCTGGCTGAGGTACACAACCTGGTGCTCCTCCCCCTGCTGGGTAACTTGGCTCAGCACAGCCCCCAGCCCATGATCTGAGGCATCCACAAGGACCATAAAGTTTAGACTATAATTGGGGCTGCCCAATACAACTGGGCTGCTTAAGGCCTTCTTTAGCTCCTGGAAAGTGACCTCACAGCTTTCTGATCACTTCACTGTATCTGGCTTTCCCTTCTTGGTTAGGTCTGTCAGGGGCTTAGCCAGATCACTATAGCAAGGAACAAACCTTCGGTAGTACCCTGCTGTCCCTAGAAATGCCCTGACCTGTTTCTTTGTGGTAGGAGTAGGCCAGGCCAGGATGGCATCAACCTTGGCAGGCTCGGACGTATGTGTCCACCACCCACCCGGTGCCCAAGATAGGACACTTCTGCCATGCCTATTTGGCACTTTTCCGCCTTGACTGTCAGACTTGTATTCTTCAGCCCGTGGAACACATGCCATACATTCTTGATGTGCTCATCCCAGATTTGTCTGTATATGGCTATATCATCCATATATGCCAATGCAAACTCACCTACACCAGACAGAATGCAATCCACAAGCCATTGAAAGGTTGCAGGTGCATTCTTCATTCCAAATGGCATTACCTTGAAATTGTATAAACCAAATGGAGTGACAAAAGCTGATCTCTCTCTGGCTGCAGGGGTCAGAGGTACCTTCCAAAAGCCCTTTGTTAGGTCTATTGTGGTCAAATACTTGGCTCCCCCAGTTGCTCCAGGGTCTCATTTGTTCTGGGCATGGGATAGGCGTCAGACTCCGTGCAGCTATTCAGCCTCCAGTAGTCAATGCAGAATCGTGTTGTGCCATTCCTTTTGGGGATCAATACCACGGGTGATGCCCAGGGACTACTAGATCCTGGATTACTCCAAGTTCCAGCATCTCCTTGAACTCCTCTTTCACTGTCTGCTTAATGTGCTCAGGTACTCTGTAGGGAGACTGTTTCAGGGGAACCTGGGTCCCTGTATCCACATGATGCTCCGCCATCATGGTTTACCCCGGTTTCCCTTTGAACATGTCCTCAAATTCTCTCAGCACACCCCAAATCTCTTGCACCTGGGCTGGTGTCAGCTGTTCCGAGAGGGTAAGGTTGTCCACAGAGGTTGCAACCCTGGCCTCCCCAAGCAGGTCCAACAGTGGATCCATCTCAGTTTCCTCCTCTGGGGCACTGCATACAGTGAGGACCATTTCCTCCCTGTCATGGTAGGGCTTCAGCATGCTAACATGATGCACCTTTCGTCTACATCTCCTGTCCTGTAACTCTATCAAGTAATTGACATCACTAACCTTTTGGACAATGGAGAATGGCCCCTCCCATGCTGCCAGTAATTTATTCTGTCACACAGGGATGAGTGCCATCACTTGCTGTCCCATCTCATATTCTCTGGCTCAGGCCCCACGGTCATACCAGACTTTTTGACACTGTTGTGCAATGACCAAGTGCTCCTGAGCAAACCCCATGAGCTCCTTAAGGTGGATCCTGAAGTTCAGGACATACTCCACAACAGACTCCCCTTGGGAGGCATGTTCACCCTCCCATTCATCCCGAATCAAATCTAGGGGCCCCTGAACCCTATGACCAAATAGGAGCTCAAGAGGTGAGAACCCTGCGGATTCCTGTGGGACTTCCCTGTATGCAAATAGGAGATGAGGCAAATATTTGTCCCAGTCCCTCTTATGCTGGTCAGTAAAAGTCTTAGCATGATCTTAAGGGTTGAATTAAATCGCTCCACTGGACCATTAGCTTGGGGATGGTATGGGGAGGTTTTGAGCTGCTTTACCCCACACTTATCCCACAAACTAGTCATTAACCCTGACATGAAATTGGCACCCCGATCTGACAGTATCTCCTGGGAAAAGCCCATCCAGCTAAATATTCCCAACAGTGCATCTGCCACTGGTTCTGCCTCAGTGGATGTTAGGGCCACTGCCTCTGGGTATCTTGTGGCATAGTCGACAACTACCATGATATATCACTTGCCAGTGTGACTTGAGGTGCTCAGCGGCCCCACTATGTCCACAGCTACCCCGTTGAAAGGTTCATCAATAATAGACAGGGGCACCAAAGCTGTCTTGGCCTTGTCCCCCATTTTCCCTACCCACTGGCACTGTGAACAAGTCCTGCAATAATTTGCCACATCCTTGCCAATACCAGGCCAGAAGAAATTGTTGGTTTTTTGTGTGCCTCACCCCCAAGTGCCCTGAAAAAGGGATATCATGGGCAAGGGCCAAAAGCTGCTGATGGTGAACCTTAGGGACTACCAGCTGCTGGAGTACCTCACCATGTAGCCCTTCCTCTGTTGTACATTCTCTCTACAACTTCCCATTGTCCCAGTAAATAGGCTTTTTACACCCCTGAGGATGCTCAGCCCTATTAGTTATTTCCCTCAATTTTTGCAAAGCAGGGTCAGTTTACTGTGCAGTGCTCAGCTGCCCTTGTCTGACCCCTCCCAGTGCTCCTTCAGAAGGAAGTCCTGTGGGCTCCTCTATTTGTGTCTGGGGCTCTGGACTGCTGCTTCTAGTCAGCCCTTCCCCTGTGCCAGCCACTTCCTCAGCTGTTGAGGGAGGGACTGGACCACCTTGAGTCACCCCCTCTTTACCCTCAGAAGCTTGCCCTTTTGCCTGATTATGAGTTACAACACACACCAGTTTTTTCCTGTGGTAAAAATAATTCACCACAATCACATTTATAGGGAGGTCCTTTATGACCCTCACCTCCTTTTCTCCATGGCCACCCTCCAAGCTCAGGAAGACTCTAGCAATTGATATTTGGACTGCTGGCCCTGTGAATGCCCAGACCCTGGAGTATGTCCCAGCCACCATGTGCTCTGTCTGGATGAGATCCTGCCTCACCAGGGAGATGTCAGCGCCTGTGTCCCTCAGTCCCTGTGTTACTGTTCCATTAACTGTAATGGGATGTAGATTCTCAACAGAGGAGAGTGGTTCTTCAGGCTGGACACACCCCACAAACACACCCATCCTATTTTGGTCACCCCTTCCCCCATACCTCTGCCCCTTAACCATTTTATGAGGGCAGTTATATCTCAAGTGCCCCACTTGATTGCAAATAAATGACATTTCTTTGGTCCTGTCTCTTAAGCCCCTTTAGAATCAGAGGGTTCTGCTTTGGGTTCAGGTGCAGGCTAGTTTCCTTTGGTGTGCCCCCCATGGGTTCCCTTATAACCATTTGCTGTTCCCCCCCAATAAGACTTATGCTGTGCATATGGCTGGCTAGACAGATACATGTCAGTGCTCGCTGCCACCTCTTTTGAGGAGGTGCATGCCCTATCTAGGAGCCATACATGCATATCCTCAGGTACAATTTTAAGAAATTGTTCTTTCACCAACACATCTTTGATTAGTTCCACAGTTTTTGCTTTAGCCCCCTCCACCCACCTATCAAGGTAAGTACACAGTTGAACCTGCAGTTCTGCATGACTGTCTTCTGGGCTTTTCTTGAACTCGATAAATTTCCTTCTATAAGCCTCAGGAGTTAATTCAAAATGTTTCAACAACACTTTTTTAACTTTATCATAATCAGCATAGTCTTCATTACTCATTTTAGAAAAATGCATGCTAAGCCCTCCCCATAAGTAAAGGTGTGAGATAAGTTGACCACAAAGTTTTAGTCAATTGGAATTATTCACATACTCTCTCAAATGACCTTAAAAATAAATCAAGGTCATCTCCCTCTTTAAACTGAGGGAACAATTTAGAATTAATTTTGGCTTTATGAGGTAAACTCACTCCACCATTACTCACCTTTTGCTGGCTGCACAGGGTCATCATCTCCTCCTCATGCTGTTGTCTCTGGAGTTCATGCTGTCATTCTCTTTCTCTTTCTTCATGTTCTTTCTCTCTGTCTTGGTGTTCTCTTTCTCTTTCTTCACGTTCTTTCTCTCTGTCTGCCAGTCTTCTTGTTTCTGCTTCAGCATCCAGTCTTTTCACCTCTAGTGCCTTGTCTTGCAGCAACAACTGCCATTGCAGTGCCTCAGGCTGGTTCGGGGGGTCTGCTGCCTCAGTTCCTGACTCACCCCCAGTGACTGTCTGCTTCTGGTCATGTGTCATGAGGGCAGCTATGAGGTTTGCCATTTTCTTGTATTTTAGACCTTCAAGCTGAATCCCCTTTTCCTGGCACTTTTCACAAAGCTGTTGCACAGTGAGTCATACCCGTGGAGCTCATTCTCTTAACTTACTCTACAATGTGCTAACTAGTAACAAATAAAACTATTGTACAAGTGTATTCTCTTCTATATCCTGTTTTGAAACTGCTAAGGTAAATGTTCCACTGGCAAACTCTATATCTCAGTGTGCTATTCAATCTGCTATCATCATCCCACTTCTGCCACCAATTGTGACAATCACCTCTCTCTCTGGGCTGGAATAGCTTTTAGAGAGGTGTCTGTCCTCAGGTATCCACTGCCACCAGTTGGACTGTCTTCCAGCATCCCCTTCAAATTTCTAAACTTGAATAATTAAACATGCAATTGCACAAGTTAAAGTCTGGTAGTGGGCTTCTCTCGGGTGGTGGATGCTAAACAGAGTTTATCTCAGCAAGTGGAAACCCTCTATTACCTTAAAAAAAATCACATCACAGTCACAGCTGTTTAGCAAATAAATAGCTTTTTACTTAACAGAAAGTGCACTGAGCATTTACAGGATATATAGTTACAACACAAGAGAATAACACTGATACAGGAAAAGTAAACAAATGTTTTTAAACAACAGATGGCAAAAGAGAAAGGCTATTACTGCAATATGCTAGTATTAAAGTTACCCTTCCCTGTCCTTACAAGAGACACTGGACCCTAAGCTAACTGCCAGCTCCCACGGACATAGCTAAAAGGGTTGGCACCCAATCTTAGTTACTCCCTCCAGCTTCCAAAGTAAGAGGAACCCTCTTCATTGTCTTTCAGCCACTTATATATTCTCCTGAGAATAGGTAATGCCTATCCCCCCTTTGAATGTACCAACTATCTACCATGTATGTATTTAATTGTCCCAATCAGACTGAACACCTAACAGTGACCAATTATATTCCCTTTTACGCTTAAGTTTATGTTTGAGTGAACCAATCCCTTCAAACTGGCCTGTGTGTGTGGACATGTCCACTCGAGATTTATGACCCAGCTCTTATCTAGCAGCTAGAGAGGGCTGAGAATTTCAGCTTGTGGAACTTCTCAGCTTGCATGAGTGTTTTTTTTTCAGACTGCTAAAAAAATAAGGCACCTACATAATCCACCATTAACTTCTTCCTTCCCATTTCTGTCAAACACACCTGCTGAAGGAATTGTACCATCTGCTGGGCATGGTAGCAGTGCATACTTTCCCATACCACCCACAGACTGATGGCCTTGTAGACAGGTTCAATCAGACATTAAAGAGAATGTTGAGGAAATATGTAAAGGAAGAGGCTAGAAACTGGGATAGGTACTTCTCCTATTTACTTTGTGCTTACAGAGAAATCCCTCAAGCATCGACTGGTTTCTCTCCTTTTTCATTATTGTATGGGAGGAACCCAAGGGGGCCACTGGATGTTGTTAAAGAACACTGGGAAGCAGAGAAGAGAAGAAGGTGGGACATCTTAATGTTATAGAGTTCATGACTCAGTTATGCAAATGTCTGGTAAGGTATATCAACCTGGCACACCAGAGCTTAGAACAGAAGCAAGACTTGCAGAAAGACATGACCAGGGTTTGAAGACTAAAACATTTTAGACAGGAGACAAAGTGTTGTTACTTCTTCTCTCCACAGAGAACAAACCTATTCATGAAATGGCAGGGCCCCTTCACCATTTTGAGGCAAACAGGAGCAGTGAATTATGAGCTTATCATGCCAGGAAGGAGCCCCCCCCCATAAAATTTACCATGTGAACCTTCTTAGGAAATGGCATTAGAAGCTTAACCCCTCACTTTATATTCATCATGAATTTAGGGAGTCAGAGCTGGAGGTTGCCTATAAAAGGCTAGAGCAGTCAGTACAGTTTAGGGAGATCCAGATAAACCCTGAATTGGAGCCTCAACAACAGAAAGATTTGCAGGGGAGATTACAAGAATTTGAGCCCATATTCACAAACATTCTAGGGAAAGCCAAAGGAATTGTGCACACCATAACTGCCATGTGAGGAAAGAGGGTGGAATACATCTATACCTAGATTTTAGAAAGCTTAACAATGCATCACTATTCGATGGGTATCCAATGCCCCGAATAGATGACATCATTGACAGGCTAGGCAATGCACAGTATATCTCTACCCTTGACCTTACTAAGCGATACTGGCAAATCTCCTTGTCACCTGATTCACATCACCCAAACACACACGACCAACATAAGGAATGAATTAATTGTCACTGAAGAGATAGATCAGTAGATCAGTGGGTCAGTAGGTGATGACAAAGTGCAGAGGAAGGACATGCATAGTCTGTTGCTGCAAACTGATGTATTGAAAAATGTATTGAATACCACTGCTTAAGATTATTTCCTGTGTTTTAAATAAACATCACACAGCGATTGAGTGTTGAACCTGAAGTTCTGTGTATGGTCCATCTGTTATCCCACAACCCCTTCACACAGATAATATCAACCATATTCCATTTGTATTATACAGAATGAGAATTGCAATCCCTTTCCTGGCCAGGGCATAGCCCCATGAAAAATATAACTCTAACCTATATAATAGGATATATCAAAGATAAATCTTAGAGAGTAGGTCTAGTTGAGGTTCAGTTTAGTAATTTGAACTTTCCTGAGCACTTGCAGTGGGCCCCTCATCCTACTGAGTACTCCTGCATACTGGAGCGAGGAGCTGCAGCTCTGTGACATGCAATGTGAGAGAGAGAGGAGAGAGAGAAGAGAGAAGAGAGTGAGAGTGAGAACCCATCATGCCTACCCAGTGCATGATGCATGATGTATACTTGGGTCTTCATTCTCTTGTGAGCCCTCTGGTGAGTGCACATGTTAGAGCGTGGTGCTTCTGGTCATGTTTGAGCATCTTGCTGATGGGGTTTTTAAGTAGTCTGGCACTGGACTGGTAGCATGAAGGAGCCTGCTGGAATTCTGCAGTATGCTGATGTTCAATAGCTACTCCAGATTTGAGTAAATTCAGATAGCTTTCCCCTTATAGTAAAGTGCATTGTCTCATAACTGATCATCTTGTTCAGTTCCAGTAACCATTTGATTTCAGTTGTCTCTGTCTAGTTTAAAAAGTATGTATCCAATATGTGCCACATTTAGCAGGGTGACTTTACCAAGGTCCATAAAGAATTATACTTAGTTTCAGACCTATATTTTCAAAGGTAACTGAGTTATATGCCTCTAAATGTTCTACATTTTAGAGTTACATTTTGCAATTATGCAAACTAAAAGGATTTGTCCAAATCACACTAAATTTGGTATGTTGACCTTATCACAGTAAATACAAAAATGTGACAAGTTTTAGATCTCTGTCTTTAAAGGTGATTGTGGGGAAGCTTTCATTGTGATCTCCTGTGCTGTATCTGTCATGTGGATAAATGGAACACTTCAGGTTCCAGTGCTGTCAATCCAGCACCTTTCATAAGCACTAAAAATGCACACACAGAAAAACAACAACAAAAAACTTACAAAATAATGGGGACTGAGTTATAAGCCTCCAAACTTTTGGAAATTTTGAAAGTACATTTTGCAATTATGGGAACTCAAAATGTTAAGCCCTAAAACTAGAGAACAGACTATCTCCAATTTTATGTTCATTAACCCTAAATATTAGCTTTTGAGGCCACACCATTGCCAGCAGCAGAGCATCGCACAGCTATGCAGATGACTTGGATCCACTCCACCCATGACTGGACAGCAGTACATTCAGCAGGCTTTCACCACTGCCACGCAGGGATCAGTGCAGGCTCTCACCACTGATCCAGGTCCTGCTGCCTCCACAGCAAGGCTAAATTTCAACAGGAGGCCTGCAAAATCTGCAGCATGTTTCCTGTACTGCACAGATTGCCATCACTTCTAGACACCAACACCATCACAAAGACAGCCTGGAGGTTGGGGGGACAATCACCCCACCCCAGAATCTCCTCCTTGGTCCTTAGCCCAGCTCATACTCCTCCTTTTTATGCCAAAACTCCCCATTTAAAGGCTTATACAGCTACCCGGACTGCCCACCAGCAAGAGGCCCCAGATGATGCAGAAATTAACCATGTAGGTTCTAGTAAGCCCCCGTGAGGGGCTTACAGCCTCCCCAACAAAAATGCTGCCCCTCGGGTGAGCGCTTACCCCAGTTACATGGCATGGGCCCCAACGAGGGGATGTGTGCGCGCTCTCCTCCCACAGGTACCACCCTGCACTGCTGGCAGCACTGCTGAAATGGTGAGAACCAACAATATCAATCCTAACCTCACTACTCCACTAGCTACTCCCAAAACTACACAGACAAAGGGACCTGGTCACCCACCCACCATGCCATGGACATCATACCTGACACAGCGGTGGCATCCCACCCACTTCCAAAACTCACATTTTTTCAACCTTCCATTTCTCCCAATGCTTCTGCCACCCAACAGGTGCTCCCAAACAACACAACAGTCTGCTGCCTAAACAGGAGCACTTTGCACAAACAGTTTGTTAAACAGAAAATGGTTGAAACACAATACTGCAGGACTAGTGTATAAGCCCACCCAGTCTCATTCCATATGAACACTCACACACCATAACCAGCCACACTAACACCACTCACCCACACACAGCATACACACATACTACAGTACAATTTGTCCCCACCCCACTGCTTAACTATAACAGCGTGGAGGTGCTTAATTTTTTGATGGCAGAAGTCTGTAAAGCAGTCCCAACACAAAGTCCATAGGCTGCTGGAAGCTGGCACAGAGCTCCTGAAGTCCATCTGCAGGAAACCTACCCTATTACTGTAACTATAACAGCAACAGCAACAAATAACACATAATAAACAAAAAGTGTTGATCTCTCGAAATATCCGGAGTGCTTGGCAGTCTTTCAATCAGAGTTCATATAGGGGCTTCGTAGGTCACAACACACAGTTCTGAAGGTTTGTTGGGTGCTAAAGGGAGCTGGACTTGTCATCTCCATGGACATAGTAGAACTGGGAGTCTGGCTTGGTCACCTCTTCTTCGAAGGAGTCCTGCCCGATGATGAAGTAATGGGGCGCTTCCACTCGATATCTTCGATAACAGCAAATATTTTAAACAGGGTGATGCCAGTGTATACATGCATGTGCACACATAGCTTGGGCATGATGTTGGACTTCCTGAAGCTTTATCCCTGGACTGGTTGGGCTGAGGTGCCATTTGGTGTAATCCTGTCAAACATGGCATGGAAAACCCAGTTGGCACAGGTCTCCTCAATTATATCACACAGGGACTCAGGAAGATATGGATAGCAGTTTTCATGGTACTCCTTGTGAATTTGGCACCTGTTAAATGTTTCCACCTGGGACCAGCCTGAAATGCTACAGACTCTGGTCCAGGGAGCTTGTCCCTCTGGGAGTCACACTCCGGTTCAATACTCTAGGACCCTGTGGTCAGTGGGTCTGAGCTGGTCCATCTGCTTTCTTCTCTGACAGCAAGCCTGCAGCAAAGTGGGAGCCTTGTAGGGAAATAGAACATGTAACATGTGATATTGGTAAGGCTTCAAATTATCTCTCTCCAGAATCTGGTCATCAAAAGATAACTTATCAGTGAGATTGGCGGTAAGGGCTTCCAGATCTTTTTCCTCTTCTTCCAGTTCTGATTTAGAGCTGCTCTCCTTTTCCTCCACAACCTGTTCGATGACAACTTCTGGCTGCTCCTTTGCTTTTGTGGTAGGCCCCTTAGCTGGCTCCTTGGGTGCAGGCACAGGATTGGAGGGTGGCAGCTTTTTAGACAACAGGGCCCCATGGCTGAGGCCTCTCCCTCTGCCAACAGGAGAACCAGACCCCAAGCAGTAGTAGAGCTGGGCAGATGGCTAACACCCTTCTCCAGGGGCACTTCAGTCATGGACTCCCGCTGGTATTTCCTCCCACACTTCAGTGCTGACTGTCTCGGAACTGAGGGAGGTAAATCATTTAGGCCATCCCCATTGAGGCATATATGGATGCAGGCCTTCAGCAGGCTTAGCTGGTCCAAGGGACACATGTAGCAAAGCAGTAGATGCAAAACTCCATGGCCTTGATTCTTGCACAGGACACACTGCTTCTTTGTTGTTAGCTTCTCCACTGTCTCCCACAACCACCACAACTTAGTTGCAGGTACAGTCACTTCCTTGCTCCTCGGCTCTGGTGCTTGGGCCATTTGACAGTGGTACAGGTGAACTTTCCAACTGTAGACTGCTGAACACAATTTCAGTTGTGTAAGATTTTCTTTCTCTACAGTCCCTCCTGCACTTTCCCACCTAGGCCTACAACAACCTTTGACCTCTGCTAGTAGACTATCCAGCAACCAGTCTCTCAGCCAATCACTGCTGTACCTGGGGCATTAGCATATCCCTTTGCTAAGGCTGCAGTTTTTTCTTGTTTCCCCTCCAAGCACACGGATGGCTCCCAGGCACCACTTCCCAAGGAGCAAATTCTTATAGATCACAAAATGGCAGGAGGTGAACCACAAAGTCCAGTCCACTCCCCCCAGCACCCACCAATAGTCCAGGCACACGGGCACCCAAAAACAGCATCCCAGACGAGCCCCCATGTTGTAGACCCCACTCCCTGATGTCTAGGGCTGTGATGGAGAAGTCCGTGGGGAGGGGGGCTATAAGCACTGAAACCACCAGAGGGTCACATTACCTGGTTCTTGATTTAGCAGAGGGGTGCACAAGGAGGGGCCACAGTGTCTTCAGGTTGCAGTCGGGGTTAATCACTGTTAAATTGGTTCAATAAATAAGTCCATTGTCCAAGCAGTGTTCAAAGTTCATAAAAATCCATTTAATTGAGAACTTGGAGAAACAACGGCCACTCCATGGATCAAGAGGCTTACAGACAGAAGAATTAATCTCAGGCACACAAGCACCCCAACTAGTGGCTAAATGTGGTCATGAAGACCTTCACTGAAAATGACCGAAAGCTGAATCAGGCTTTCAATTGGGCTGGTGGCAGCAGCATGACGAATGTGGTTGAATCTGGCCTACTGGATTACCTTGGTAACTCAGACTCTCTTCTCTGTCCACCTCCTGCACACTTTCAGTTCCAATTAACACATATCCCAAAATGCACATGCATAGACATCTCCCCACTCCTCTGGCTCTGAGGTTGATGGATAGTGCTTCCAGGACTCAAACCTTTGACTGCTGCACTTCAGATGACAAACTCAGGCTGGGCCTCCACACCACTTGTTCAGGCTATTTCTTTCTGCCTCTGAGACCTAGACAGATGCCAAAATGGGTATACTGGGACACACAGCAGGGACATACCCATAATAGTAAGCTGCTAGGAGAGATTTACACCCAGGCTCCCTGTGCTATCTGCCCATTCCCATCCACTCCACCCACGACCGGACAGCAGCACACTCACCGGAGGGGTGAGGCAGGCTCTCACCACTGCTATGCAGGAATTGGGGCAGGCTCTCACCACTGCCCCAGGCCCTGCTCCCTCAACAGCTGGGCTAAACTTCCACAGTAGGCCTGCAACACCTGCAGCATGTTTTCTGGAGCACACAGAGCACCGCAACTTCAACACACCACCATCACTACAAAGACAGCCTGGGGGGCCAAGGGACAATCATCCCACCTCGGCCCCTCTTCCCTGGTTCCTAGCACAGACTGGACTTCTCCTTTTCATGCCAAATTTCCCCATTTAAAGGCTTCTGCACCCATCCAGACTGCTTGCTGGCAAACGGCTCCGGATGACGTCAGAAATGAACCTTGTAGGGTTTAGTAAACCACATGGGGGGGCTTACATTGAACTCCTGTAAGTTAAAATTTACACAACTAATTGCCTCTCTAATTCACAGATTCTATGTCTCTTTCAAGAAAGTCTGCATGTAAATTTTCAATTACCTCGCTCCAAAGGTGACTAAGTTGTAAGCATGGAAATGTTTTCAGAAATATTCACATAAAAATAGTTAGCCTTTTAGCCCCTATCACTTCCTTGCCCCAATCCAAATGTCTTGAAACTTGGCATCTGTTTTGAGACACTTACCAACAGTAAGTATGCCACACTTCAGATCATATCTCTAACCATAATACTGACCAAGTTATAACTAATTAAATAATTGTGGAAAAATTTAGCAAAGTTCATGAAAATGCTGCAAAATCACAATTTGCAAATTTCACCAGCTCTGTTTGTTATTAATCAGGCCCCACTTGTGTAGTTTCTCTGGGGTTCAATGCTACCTCTGGAGACTGTTTTGCTATGTAAAGCATTTCCTGGTGTCTTTAATACCAGATGCTAGCCTCCATGAGCACAGTTGCCGCTCACTGACGGCAGGAGTATTTTAAGTTCCTTCACCCATTGTTCTTTACTGGAAGTTAATGGGTCTAGGTATTCCTGAAGGAGTTGTCTATACAAATGACTAACTTTGTTCACATGTACCTTATCAGGGGAGAGGTACTGTCCATAAGCGTTAGTTGAGCAGTTGATATTTGGGTCTAGCAATGAGACCAATGCTGACTGCAGTTGGAGAAATCATCAATGGTGTTGTATTGGTTGTTTATACTGGGCAGTGAATTGTTGAAAGGATTTTAAGAGCTCACTGCCCCTCTCTATGACATGGTCAAGAGAGTTAATGCCCTTCATTTTCCTGTCTTTCCAATAAGCATTTTGATAGAGGGGTATGGCTGGGGATTTCTCCAGAGACCAGCTTGTTAGTTTTGCCACTTGTTATTACCAAAGCAGATAGCTTTTACCAGTGATTTACCCAGAATGCTTTCTTCACATGTTACCCATTACATCTACTGTACTCTTGGGGTACTTAAATTGCTTGGCATAGCTGGTGAACTGCATTGGTGATCCTTTTCAGTCCAAAGTGAGGGAGATAAAAGCCCTCCCTTAAAAACTCCTGCATTAGTTTTTTATGGCTAAAATACCTTGGACCTGAGCCCCAAAAGATAGTTAGCATGTCTTTATGCAGCTTTGTGATTTTCTTTGGTCCAGTGATAGGCATATTATCCAGGATGTATTTGATCCTGGATACCACCATCATTTTATAAGCATGGGCTCTGCCCAATAGGATAAGCGTAGGTGGTTCCATCTGACCATCTCCTTCTCCAATGCCACTCTTGGGGGTTCCTGATTATGCTTCAGAATGTCAGGAAGAGGGATTAGGCTAAACTGACCTTATTGCCTGGTTGACTCATGTAGGATTCAATGAGTTTGATAAGATGTAGAATAGAACACTGGGGCTCTGTCAAGGTGAGCATGGTATAATTTTCAATGGCCTTGTGTCCCTCCCCCCTGTTGAGTTCTCTAATGTAGAAGTGCTGGCATATGGGCAGTAAAAATTGCCCCAGTGAGAAGATCAAGCAAAGTGCGGAGAGGGGCAGCCTTACCTGATGCCCCTTCCTTGAGGAAAACTGGGGGATGGGAAGCCATTGTTGGTTACTGAGGTGGACACAGCCTTGTATAAGACCAAGACTACTTTCATTATGTTATGCCTAAAAACCAAATCTTTGTAATGTGTGAAACATAAATCCCCTTTCCACCAAATTAAATGCCTTCTCTGCATCTGGTGACAGCAGGACTGCCTGTAGATGAGGATGTGAAGCCTTTCATATCAGGTTTACGAGGCATCTGGTCTTGCCCATGCCATTTCTGCCTGGAATGAAGCCTATCTGATTCTAATCCATCAGCCTTACCGTTACCTCCTTAACCTGTGTTGCAGTCATGTTTGCAAGATTTTGCAATCTACTGTGATGAGAGAAGTGGGTCAGTAGCTACTGTACAGTTGTGGGTCCTCCCCTGGTTTGGGGATAAGGGAGATCTGTGGTATGCCTATGGATGATGGCAATTGCCTCCTGACATGTACCTCCATTAAGGAAGCTGTTAGTGACTCCATGAGCCTATCCTGAAAGCAGGTGTAAACTTTCACCAATAACTCATTGCTCCATGAGGCTTTCCTTGCTGGCATGCTGGCTAGTGCAGTAGCCACTCACTCATAGGTTGTGAAAGGTTTATCTAGCTCACTGCACTGCTCCTATGATTGGGTGCAGAGGCCAAGATCAGCCATGAAGGCATTCACCTCTTGGACTGAGAGTGAGACTTCAAATGTGTAAAGTTTGGAGTAAAAGTCTAAAAAGGAGTCATTAATGCTTTTCTGGTCTGTGACCAGGGAGATATCTGCCTTTTGAGGGCATGTATTCTAAAGTTCTGTAGCTTTTTTTAGTAAATGTGCTAACAATCTGCCTAGCTTTCTCTCACTTCTCAGAAAGCTTGGAAGAGCCTGAACAGGGCATATTCCTCCTTCTGGTGGAGATGCACATTGAGCTTAAATCTGGTTCCCACAATCTGAGCCAGAAGCTTCTGGTCCATGAAGCCCACCCCTCTGAAATTAGCTTCTAGGTCTTTGAGAAAGGTTTGTTGCTCCTTAATGTCCTTCCCTTTAGCCTTCTTCAGTCTCAGGGCATGTGCAATGCACTTACCTTTAATGAAAGCTTTAACAGCATCCCATCTTATGGAAGCTGTGGTATCTCAGGGCTTGTCAAGCTACAAGAATTATATAATGTCTCTGGAGAGTTGGTTGTAGAAGTCTGGGTCTTTGCCATCTTAGGAGTTATGTCTACATTTACCCTGGTGTGATAGATCCTGGTCTAACAGCAACCATGCAAAGGAGGTGGGGCTTTGGTTGGATATGATGGCTGCCTCAGTTTTTGGCTTCCAAAATGTCTGCTATCCAACTAGCCAGGGTTAGCCAGAGATCTAGTCTGGAGTACTCCTTATGGGGTGCACGTAGAAAATGTAGTCTCACCCTTGGTGGTGCACCACTCATCCACCATGCCAGTCTCCTCCACCAGTGCATGCAGAGCGATTGAAGTTTCTGATGTTGCACCACTTGGGGGCTTACATCTGTCAAGGAACTTGTCCAGCATTGTATTCATGTCTCCACCCACTAACAACTGTCTTCTGTCCTTCTGGCTAAAAGTAGAGAAAAATTTTGAGTCAGTCTGGTTGGGTGCATATGCTAAGCAGAGAGGTGTCTCCCTTCAACAGAGTATCCCCATACAAGTACATACCTCCCCTCAGGGTCAGAGTGAGTGAATGTACATTTACAATTCATGTCTTTATGGATGAGGATGGCCACCCCTTTACTCTTCAAGTTGAAGGAGCTACCAAAGAGCTGGGCTACCCACCCTGATTTTAATTTTTCTGCCTCCCACTTCACCACGTGTGTCTCCTGCAGAAAAACAATTCCTACCCCTAATATTCTAAGGTGGTCCAGAAATGTTCTTTTAATTGGAGATTTAATGCCATTAATGTTCCATGAAATAAATTTAGGGGGTTTGCTAGCTATGGTCATCAGCTCGGTTTGAGTAGTGTGTCACTGGTCCTGTGTTCCTTTCATCTTGGGAGAAGCTTTTGGAGTGGTTCTTGTGTCTCACCTATGAATGCTTGTTTATTTGTTTATGCATTTATTTAGTTTTTGTGAAACTGGTAAGCCACACTAGGCTGTGGACGTATTTTCAGATGTGTCCCGGACAGAAAATACAATACAAAAACATATTAAAAAAACACTTCATCCTGCAATAAAATTACATAAAATTTCACACAAAATCTATACATATTGATAAAAAAAGATAGTAATATTAAAACAAGTCTAAGTAAAACAACAAACAGAACAATGGTATCTGGATTGTGCAGGTAGGTGTTTTAACCAAGTTTGAAACTGAACTTTTGTCCTTGACCTTCAAATATCTAAAGGTAAGCCATTCCAGTTTTTGGTCCCATATAAGAAAACAATTTCTGTCCCAGTTTTAGTCTTAACAAATGGAAATAGCAAATTTTCTGAATCAGCAGATCTAAGGGTTTCAGACCTGATAGTGCATAGGGCACAAAAAAGTTGTCTTAGACCACATGGTTTACCTAAGTTCACGATGCTAAACGTAAAACCCTATATCAAACAATTTTTTGTCTTTTAGAGATAACCAATTGAGTTTACTATATAAATCACAAAGATGTGTCAATGGATTGTACTGTGATGCAAACCTACATATACTGTCATAAACAGTATCCCATTTAGTTGGGTCTGCATCATAGGCATTCAAATATACTACATAGCAATAGTTTAGTCTAGACATCCACAGTACATACTCCCTGCTACAGACAATCCAGCTTCATTTATTAACTGTTGTTGACTTTGATAAAACAGACCCAATATACAATTTCAGTATGACAAACATTGTGAATCTGGAGTAAGAAAGTCGAGGAAGGCTCCAATAGGATCTCTGATACTAAAAAGAGGACACATTTTCAAGCTGCAGATGTTAACCTCTCCATCCAAATATGTAAGTCTATGTTTTGTTCCCAACACCACAGCATTAGTTTTGCTAACATCCATTAGCAAAGTGCTCTCCAACATCCAATTTGATACAACAGAAAAATCTGCATTCAACAAGAAATTCAGCTCTCTATTGGTAGCAGAATGTTTATAAATAATGAGATAATTAGTATAGATTAAAAGATTACTTTTTAAAGATAACTGAGGCATGATACTAACAAAAACAGAAAAAAGTACATGGCCTAAGGTGGCAGCCTCAGGCACACCTGAGGACAAAGGTAATAGACATGACATAGTGTTGTACAGCTAAACTAACTGTTGTCAGCTGAAAAGATCATTTGCAAACCATTTCAAGACAATCTGAGAAATTTCAGTACAGGATAATCTGCAAAGCAATAAGTCATGATCGGCAAACTCAAAGGCCTGGGTCAGTTCCATGAACACTGCACCAGTAAAATTCCCATTATTCATGGAGAGGTGCACACCATTTGTGAACCTGACCAGGGCCATCAATATACCATGACAAGATCTAAAGCCATGCTGTTCATTGCAAAGGAGGCCATACTCCCTCAGGTAACCCAGGAACTGTTCATACACAAATTTCTCAATAATTTTCTCAAGAGAAGAGATAATAGAGATGGGGAAATAGTTTTCAAGTTCAGAAGGGGCACCTTTTTTATAAATTGGTACAACCTAAGCTATTTTCCAGTTCTTAGGAACTAAACCTGTTATCAATGATCTATTGTACTAATGAATCAAAGGTGCAGCTATAAGATATGCAGCCAGTTTTAAAAGACTAGGTACCAATTCATCATACCAAAAACTTTTACTTGGGTCTGAATTTTCTCGCAGCAGAACCTCAGATACTTTAAGGGTACAGAAATAAACACTAGGCATAACTGGGTCATTATTAGAAAAGGTATCTATTATTAACAAATTGTCTCTAGGGGAGGGAGACTTATCAGCAATTTTATAAGAATCAAATCAGTAATTTTTTTGTTAAAGGCATTAGCTATACTAACAGAGTCAGAAGCCAATTTGTCATTGATTGAGATTTCTTAATATCAGTTTTCCCTGCAGTGCTCAACACATTTTTTAGAGATTTCCAAAAATGTTTGGGGTCCTTTAAATTAGTCTCAAGATTTTTCTTGTAAAAGTTACTCTTACATTTACATACACCTTCCTTACACTTATTTCTAAGTTCACAATATTTATTCAAATAATGTAAGTTTTTAGTAGTTTTATGAAGAGCCCTAAATTTATCTATATTTTTTATATCAAATGGTGCAAATCATTTGGTAAGCCAATCAGTAATTACACCTCCCATCCTGCATTTAGTAATAGGCATATACTTATTTTGAAGGAAGGCAAATTTGGTGACAAAATATTCAAGAATTTCCTCAAACACAAGTCATTTTATATAGAAACATAGAAACTTGCTGGCAGAAAAGGACCCCTTGGCCAATCTAATCTGCCCATTACCCCTTCCCTGTCTGGTTTATCATTCTCCCTTTATTCCCTGCTATTGTTACTTCTATTTAGTTCTTTAAATTAGTCTCAAGATTTTATGTAAGTGGCCAATCTATTTTGGATACTTCAGATAAAAAAGTACCTTCAAATTTATGAAATTTACAAAAGACTATGGGGCCCAATTCCAGAAGGTATGCCTCAAGTCCCCACCAAAGGCAACTTGTGACATATTCTGATGCAGCATGAACCCTGTGCCTGATTCCAGTAGGGTCAGGGTTCCTGCTGCTATGTCCTGTGAGTTGCGGTACCTCCAGTGAAGCAGCAACAGAAAGGTGCACCTGAACTGGGTGCCACAAGCCACAGACATGCCTGCCAACAGGGTGCAGCCACCACCACCTCCAGCTCCACACCCTGAAAATGAGCCTGCAAGCCCTGGTGGGCCATATGGGGGGTTTGGCAGCAGATCACCAGCACGGGGATGTGGTGGGGGCAGCACTGCACTGCATAACCAGGAATCAGGCTACAGGACCCCGGTATTGCTGTGGATTGGGGTTGGGTGGGGGTTCTCTTATGCATATGGGGGGTTCTACAGCAGTGTGTGGGGTCAGGGCTTGGTGGAGGGCATCAGGTTCCTGGGCACGGCAGCTGGTGGAGTACTTACACCAGCACATAGCTGGTCTAACGGTACATTGCCGGAGGTCCTCCCCATGACCTTTCAGAATAGCAATTTTAGGTTACACCAGCCGCCTTTTAGAATAGGGTGAATATGCTGTCATAACCCTCCTTTCCACCTTGCCACTGGGCAAACGGGTGGCGTAGGTCCACCTGGACACAGGCAGCCTGAGATGTGTCACAGGCTGCCTCTTGGAATTCTGAGTGTCTGAACACATGGTTCAAAGTGCTACTTGCGCCACTTGTTGTGGCGCAAGACACATTGCACCATGCTTATCTGTTCTGGAATCAGTCCCTATTAGTCTAGGGGTACATTTAAATGGATTTAATGTGCCAAACAGCAAAAGATTGGACAATGAACACTGATAACATCAGTCAAAGTGCCTGAGTAAACAACATGATCAGGTCTGTTAGTAAGACGCCAGTCAAGTACTGTATTGTTGCTGCTTTTAAAATTTAACCTTGTGGAGCTTTCAATAATTTGTGTAAAATCAGTGTCAGTGGCTCAGCAGTTAGCACACTCAGCTCTGAATCTGGGAGATCAGAAGGCTGTGGGTTCTATCCCCACACCAGGCACTTCTTATATATATATATATATATATATATATATATATATTACAGAACGAAGCAGTCTGAACTGATATGACTGATGTAACATTGAGTATTTACTTGCAGTAATTGTTTTTTACTTGTGTTATTTGTCTCTCTTGTAAGTATCTCTGTATGCATTGTACTATTTGACCCGGAGCTAACCAGGTCATCTTGTAAATGAGCTTGCTCAATGATGTTCACCTGGATAAATAAAGATTTTGATTGATTGATTGATTTGGGTTAATATCCCAATACTGACACTGCAATGCAGAATGAAAGGGGTGCTGCACTCCTGAGGTGCCGTCTTTTGGATGAAACATTAAACCGAGGTCCCATCTGCCTGTTCTGGTGGTAGTTCAGGTGGATGTTAAAGAACCCATGGCACTTCTCAAAAAGAGCAGGGGAATTTCCCCGGTGTTCTGGCCAAATTTCCCCCATTCACTAAAGATATCACCAACAGCTTAATCTGGTTCAGTTCCAGTTGGTTACAATCAGTATCCCCCTCCCCAGTTGCCCCTGAAAAAGGGACTTCTAATCTCATTGGGCCTACCCGGTCAACAAAATTCAAAAAATAAATAAATAATTGCCTCAATTTTGCATCTCTTTGACATACAGTATGCCAATTTAAATTAATATCACCTATTGTTATAGTTTCAGTTTGCATACAAATAGTAGGTAAATAATTCACAAATTCTTCAAATCCTGATGGGCCAAATTGTGGAGGAATAGACATATAATAACATTTCTTTTTTTTTTTGCGTCAGCAACAGCTAACTGTAAGGATACCCATTCACAAGAAATGCTGCCACCAGATTAAAGCACATCACACATTTTTAAATTTTCCTTATAACAAGTGAGACCCCCCATCTTCCCCACTCTATCTTTCCTAACAAGACTGTAACCGGGTAACTGAATGACATTATTGGATGCATGAGGCCCTAATCAGGTTTCACTTAGTCCTAGTATATCAGGTGAATTCAGTATAAACAAAGGGGACTTTTCTTTAAAGTCTGTTGCAACAGCTAGGTATCTTTTGCTGCCCTTTTCTGTCATCCTTCTGTTCTGTTCTGTCAGGATGGCCATCTGCAGAATCCCCCCCCCCTCCTTTTCATTACTCCATTTTCTTTTCTGTCTTTATGCCTAATTTTCTTATAGTCCCCCCTGGTGTGCACCAGGTATACAAAATATAGTGTCCAAATGTAACATGCATTCACATGCCATTTGCCCCTAGCTAGGACTAAGTGCCCATCTGGAGGGTAGGTTTATAGTCTTACTTCTGCTTGTGTCAATAGAAGTATTTCCCCTGGGCATGTTTGTCCAGAGAGTACTAAGATTTTGTGTCCCACAGGCCTGAGGAACTGTTGTGAACCTTAACACTTGTAACTGTAACATTACTGTAAGTAACACAAACACCCTTAACTGAGGTGTCTACAAAAAAAATCCCAAAACACCTGTGTTAAGAGAATGCAAGGCTTCATATTCTTGGTCTCAGGGCAGTGATCCAGGTGATATTGTAAGCCCCCACACCCTACCATCCAGCAACCTAGTGCCAGACTGTGTTTTGTTTATTTGCTAAAACACTGCCACCTTGAATCTTATATCAGATATCATAGGTATGGACAAGATAAGAAAAAACAGGTTTTAGTTTTCCCCTACCAGGATGTGAGAAGCCTGTTACAGCCGGATTATGGAAAGTCATCAGTTATGAGTCTTATCTCCTTCCATAAGTTGCCCTTACCCATCCCCCTTCCCCCGCTAGTGGCTTGGCAACATGATTGTGTACCCCCCCGAAGGGAGGGTTAGCAATGCAGATTGCTTTATCATATCTGTCCCCTTTTACACATAGCAGTTCTTGTGGGAAGACACGATCTGGAAGACTAGTGGCCTTTGTGGGATGTCCACCCTCTTGCCTGTGTGTTGGGTTGGACATGGGCCACCTTAACCCAGTCAAGGTGGTTGTGAGACAGGTTTTCAGTTGCCAAGCTGCTGTTAGTGGGGGAAGGGGTGTATAAGGAACTCCAACTCATTGTGCAATAGCCTGTTGTCATAGCAGGTGGAATGCTCATTTCCTCATCTTCGTTAATCAGGAGAGTGTTGTCAATCAGAATTATCCTCCTTCCCTTCTTCAGTGCTGCATCAGCAGATCCCTCCTGCCACCATGTAGAGGCCTGAGCAGAGTTTTCTCTGTATTTCAATATTTAGTTAATGACCCCCAGTCCCTCCCTCAGGCAGTCACCATTCTGAATCCAGTGTCACATCTCTTACTTCTACTGCTAATGGGGTGCCCATAATAGCTCACCTCAGGGCCAGTATCCCACAGGGTTGGACATCAGTTATGCCTACATCAACTGTGTCAGAAGTGCTTCCTTTGTCAAGGTCAGAAATGAGCTCTGAGCGGGTCAGTGACAGGTGAGTGTTCTCAGATCTCACTGTCAGATGCCTCCCTTGGGAAGAGGTTGAGGATATGACATGGTTGGTGGTCATGAAGAGTCCAAAGACTACAGGCTGGACTGCTACTCTGTGTGTCTTCATGTTGCTGGACCCTGCACCATTCTTGCTGCCACCATAAAATGTGATCAGATGGGGGAATAGATAATCAGTGTGCCATGCAAATGCTGTCTAATTTGCATGGCTGTACAGTCAAACAGGCATGGCGAGTGACTGTAAAGGGGCATGGTCTTGGTAGCTAGGAGCTGTCTAGTCAGCTGCTGTCCATTGACAGCTTCATGGTGCTTCACCACTTCTCCTGGCACTCAGCTGTCCTGTTCCCAACTGCTGTTATCCTGGCTAAAAGTTAAAGAGTGAGGTCCTCACCCACCAGTCACCATTGCTGTAATTTGACAGTCCAAAGCTCTTGTTTTGGGTATGTGGCCTACCTCCCCGGCTTATGCATGGCCCCCCACCCATCTGGGCATTCAGGGTTTTCTTCCATTAAAATTTTAATTGATTTTCTATATTCTTACAGCAATCAAAACACATTCAGTCATAGATTCTATCAAACCTTAACTTATAAAAAAACAAAATCTATTATTTTATCTTATATCTCCCTCAGAAAATCTTCACATTACATTGTTCCCCTAAAACTTCACCTAATTATAGCTTTTTGCAATTCAGTATAATCTTAATTAGAATATTAGTTGAAATTTAACTTGAGTGATGAAAGAAAGAGTATAACGAAAAGTAAAACAGCAAAAAAAAGAAAAAAATACAGAAAGAAAGTAAAAGAACAGCAGAGAATAAGAACAGAAGAAAGCCAGAGGTTAAACTTTTCTATGATAAAGAGTAGCTTTAGGAGATTAAAATAGTTTGTTAAGGAATCTGAAGTTCATTTATTGTGTTTTGGATTTTCCATTTAATGAGGTAAAATACAGCATTCAAGAAGTCATCACCATTATTTGCTAAATCCTTTTTTAACATCTCTTACACCAATGACTATCTTTTTTAATTTGAGGACTTCAATGATTTCTCTTTTTTAATCAGACATAGATGGTGATGTTTCTTTTATCCAATTCTTTAATATTAACATTTGACAGTAACTGATATAATGACAATACTACTTTTACCTTTCACCATTAGGTACTTTTGTTATTGGACATATCTTATTATGCAAGAATTATACGTGCACCCACTTGCCTGCACATTAGATTGGACTTGGGCTGCCTTGACCTAGACAATATGGTTGTGAGAGAGATATTCAGATATCCAGATGCTGCTAGTTTTATTTTAAGGTTTGCATTAATCTTCTGTAGATCATTTAGATAATATCTAATTTGTTCCCATAATGACTGAATATATATATAGTCCCACATCATGTGCTCGATGTCTAATTCTACTTCTCCACATATTTCTGACATCTGTCTGAGTCCCATTTTTATGACTGCAGGTCAGAGCTCTACAGATGTCTTGTTATCACAGTAGAAAAATGGAGCTCCTCAGATTCTGAAGCGGCTTCATAAAATTGGAGTTGCATTACAATCACTCTGCTAGAGCAGTCTGGTGTGTCCCTACACTGCAATATTTTTTTCTCTGTCTGGAAAAAAAATTAAGCAGTATTCTCTTTCAAGAAAGATCAGTAGCTTATGGTCTTTAGTAAAAATGTCAACTTGTCAGTGTTTCCCAGCCATAAACTGCAACTGAGATTGAAGAATGAGGTTCAGATTGCAGAACACAGAGTAATGTGTGGCTATCATTTCAGGAGCTCTACAAGAGTTAAAAAAGGACAGCAGTAAATAACATACTAACTGATGTAAATTGCTTCATGAGTTTTTTTATATTGGTTATTCTGGTTATTGTTTATATTTTTGAAATTAATTGGCGAACATTATTACAACAAAGAAGGCTAAGAAAAGGATGTTACATGCAGGCAGAGACAAATGGCTCTGTTTGTGTTTCCCTGTATGGGAATGTGTGTGTGCCTGCATGGCACTCTGTTAACCCTTTCCTGGTACATTAACCTTTTCCTAGTCAGTTTGCAACTAACTGTAATGCCATACTGTAGCAGTGTGCACTGTTCAGGTCATGAAGCAGTGCATGTGTATTAGTGCATCACAGTGCTTATTCTAAATAAAATAAAAGTTAGGGTTAGATGTATAAGTAACTAAATGCCATATAAGGCAGCGTATGTGTGTCAGTGTGTGTGTAGTAGTAGTAAAACATTTTATTTATTTTATGACTCAGATACTCAGTTGAGGAAAAGCTAATTTTCGGTGAGATCCCATATACTCACACATAGTAAATACAATTACAAAGATTGTCAAAATTTCTTACAGTGTTACACATATAGAGAAAAGAGGAAGTAATTTTATAACAGTACAGAAACTAAAATATGATACCACTGGCAATGATACAGTAATATAATTTAATCTTATCAATTAGCTTAATAGCAATATCAACCTGTGTCTGATGGTTAACAAAAAGGCAATACTTTTTTTGACTGTTCTAAGTCCCATTTTTTGATGTTATGCAAACTAATACACTTGTCTACTTGTCTGAGGTGGATTGGGATGGAATTCCAGAGTTTAGGACCTCTGTACAAAAAATGTTGTCTGGCAATGCTCTGTGTGTTTAGACAGTGCACTGCTATGTTGTACTGGAATATATATGCATATATGTATATATGTATTAGTCAGTGTTTGTGTGTATCACAACAATTAGAAAGTGCAGTTGGGTGGCTCAGTAGTTTGTGCAAAAATTGCCAGTCTATATTCCCCCATTATCTAGATTAGTTTCAGCCTTATGCATGTCATTGATGATTTAAATTAAATGTTCAGTAATATTATTCAGAGATGTTCTTTTCATGCTCTGAGTGACATCGGAGGGTGGGGGTGTATGCCACTAGACACCAGGGCAAGCATAACTACCAAGGGGACAGCCATAGGTGAGGGGCCACTAGACAACAGAGATAAAGTGCAGTGTTACATGGTCAGGCATGGAAGGGTGGAGTGGTGCCATTAGACACCAGGGATACATAAATTATTTATGTGGAGGGGAATTGGAGGATGGGGTTTGCCACTAGACACCAGGGAAATAATTATTATATGGACAACATTCAGAGGGTGGGGGATACCACTAGACACTAGGGAAAATATATAAAATATATATTTTACCCCTTTTAACTATCTCCCACAGAGCTGCCAGTCAGTGCATTTCAGTGTAGCAGACTGAAGATTCAATCTAATCATATTTAAGTTGCCATTTTGATTACACTTTTAAGTTTTTCCATGTGATTACTCTTTAAATAAATGTCAGATAGACATAGACTGTTGAAACTGTGCACAAGACCTGCATTCATATGTAGTTACACTTGTTCCAACACTCCTCACTAATAACTGAGGAGCCAAGTAGCTTACTGTGAGGCACAGGAGCACTTATAGCGGCCTAAAATGACTGATCATTGCTTTTAGCAGCAGCAGACTGTTGTTTTGTTAGTTTTGCACTATTTCTGTGTTCATGCCAAAACAGGAAGTACATGGCCATTGACTTCTGTTTTTTTTGGCTTTAAAACAATCCCGTCTAGTGAGTGGGGTGAGCGCATGCAGGGCAGCATGCGGAGATGTGTGCAAAGACATGTACGTTCTGCGCGTGTCTGCTGTGTCCAGTGGAGATGCTGGTATAGTGGACCACCACAGCACTCTAAAGGAAACACCTAATAGGGAAAGTGAGTACACACCTGGCTGAAAAATGAAGGGGGGAAAATATACAAAATGTGAACACTGTTTGACGTACTGTGAAGGGAACCTTGGACTAAACTTTGTCTGTGATAAATGCATCATTATATTTTCACTACAGGAGGAAATAGCATAGCTGCTAAGCACTAAACAAGTATCTACAGAAATAAGGAAACTAGAGAGTGTCATTGATCAAATAGAGCAACAACTATATCCTCTCCATGATCCCACTTCTCCTTCCATCATTGCCCCCACTCTTCCATGTGAAGAGGAACAACCAACCCTCGCTGACAACGAGGGTTGGGCCTTCATAACTAAACAATCTAAAAAGAGAAGGGGTGACCAGATTTACAACAGTGCACCAGTTGAAACTTACAATAGACTCAACCATTTAGAGGACACAGATGCTTTCTTAGACCATGTTCCTTCTCCTGGTTTACCACCCCCAAATTTAATCTCCCCAGTTAGGCCATCTGTTCCCAGATCTGCGACCACTTCTCCGAAATCACCTTCTGCCAAGTTATCTACAATTAATCAACTGCCATGTGATAAACAAAAATTACAATACCCTGTGCACTCTTTATCGCCAGTCTTACCCTCTGGTACCCTTCCCCCCAAGACAAGTATTTGTACTAGGAGATTCAGTCATTAAACATATAGACAAAGCTACTCATAACCCTGATAAAGCAAACCGCACATGCTCTAGTTTCAGAGGTGCTAAGGTATCAGATATTACATCAATGATTCCTAACATTCTACACCAAGCAGGAGAAAACCCACTTGTTTTTGTCCATGCCAGAACTAACAATATCAATTGTACTGAATTTAAACAACCTCAGTAGGATTACATAGGATTAGCTAATTTACTAATCAAAAAAGGATGCTCTGTTTGCATCTCAAAGATCTTACCTGTACCAAGGGCAACACCTTCTATTACACAAGACATCAAAGCAATAAATGAATGGCTAAGGAAGTGGTGTCTCAGGCAAGATATCCCATGCCTTACACATTGGGAAATGTTTCATGATAGAAACTCCCTTTACTGCTGGGATGGTCTCCACCTCAGTAGTAGGGGTAGCTCATTATTGGGGAACAGTATTACTGCCACCATAAATCAATTTTTAAACTGAAACTTAAGGGGGAGAATGGGTATGTACCCAGGTCTCTAAAACAGTGTCACCATAACCATTCCAAAACATGTACATTCCTTGCCCTTAAAACAAGACCATTAAACATAACTAAACTAGCGGAACTTGAAGCCAAGTGTAGAATCCTAAATTTTGGTGTTGTATGGATCACTGAAACCTGGTGGGACTCAGCTTCCACATGGTCAAGGGGCATCCCTAACTATAAACTTATATTACAAAAATAGATGCAATAAGAAGTGAGGTGGGGTATGTATTTATGTTAGAAACGATATCCCCTATTATGAAGTTCATCATCCGTCTACATCAGAAAGTATTTGGGTCAAAATTAACTTAAAAGACCACTCCCACATCACTGTTGGTAACTTACACAGACCCCTATCAGCAGACTTGGACTACACATCTAACATCCTCAAAGAGATTTCCACCTTCTCTGATACTGAGGATGTTATTGTCCTAGGCGACTTTAACATGCCTCATATTGACTGGGACACTTTCTCAGGTCATACCAGTGCAGAAAAACTTTTAATTGATACAATAATAAATACAGGGTTACAGCAACTCATCATGGAACCCACTAGGGGCCCAAATATCTTGGATCTACTACTTACAAATATAGAAACACAGATTAGTGACCTTCATATTTGGGATCCACTGGGTACAAGTGATCATTCCTCTATTTTATTTGTCCCAGGTTACTATAAATCCAAGAAAACCTTCAAATATTAAAAATTATAATAAAGCTAACTTTCCAGATATTAAACAATTAGTTGATATTAGCTAGGAATCACTTCTCAATAACTTATCAACCAAGCAAGCCTGGACAACCTGTACAAAAATAATCTATAACCTAGAAACCCTTTATTCTCCAACTAAAAGGAAATACAATAATAAAGGAAATATTCCTCCTATGGTTTAATAAAACTATAAAAACTCAAATTAATCAGAAAATCAGACTTTTCAAGAAACTCAAAAATAGTACACAATCATTTAAAAAAGCATTACTCTATAAATATGGATTAGCAGTTAAAACCCTAAAACAATCCATTAAACTTGCAAAAGCCAATCTCAAATTTAAATTGGCATACACTAAAGACTGTTATAAGTCTCTCTTTTCATATTTAAATTAAAAAAGGGTAATTCCAGGGCCATAGTGCCTTTAATCAATAATGGAGTTAGACTACCATCAGACATTGATACAGCTAACCATTGTAACAAATACTTCTGTTCAGCATTTTTCCAGTTCATCCTAGTTCATATACCCCCATGAAATTACAACATCTGATATTTTACAAGCTTTAAAAAGACTGAAAAAAACAACTAGTCCAAGACCTGATAACATCCACCCCGAGTTTTTAATTGAAACCTCTCAGGTCATTTCTCAACCCTTATCAATTATTTTTAATAAATCTCTGCAAGAAAGCTCCATACTCAATGAGTGGTGTACAGCTACTGGCACCCCATATTCAAAAAGGGTAACAGAGGTGATGTTCAGAACTACTGCCCCATTAGCTTAACCTCTGTGGTCAGTAAGCTAATGGAAAGGGTTGTCAAGACTAAATTAGAACAGAAATGTATAAGATTGAAAATCCTAGATACAATATAACATGGGTTTACACCTAATTACTCATGCACTACAAATTTGGTATCCTTTTATGACAGCATTAGTACACAGCTGGATAAAGGTATTCCCACCAATGTGGTACTACTTGATTTTAGTTGGGCATTCGACAAAGTCCCACACAATAAACTCATAGCAAAAATGTATAACATGGGGCTGTCCCCTGGTATAGTAAGGTGGACCTCTGACTGGCTGGCCGACAGAACACAAAGGGTTAGAATTAATGATGTACTGTCCGACTGGGGTACTGTGTCAAGTGGAGTTCCCCAGGAATTGGTTCTGGGGCACACATTATTTAACCTTTTTATAAGTGATCTACAGCCAGGGCCTAATAATTATATGTCAAAGTTTGCTGATGATACAAAACTAGGGGCAGGGTTAATAATCAAGACAACCTGCATCTTGAGTGAATAGCTGGAGGAATCCATTATGGATGGAATGCTTGCATGCAGAGGTCCACTGGACCCTCTGTGCATCAGATTGTCACTTAGGATCCCCTATGTGCCATGAATCTGCAGCATGTAGGCAGTCTGCTCAATGATGCATAGATCTCATAGTATCTTTCCTGTATATAGCTTTGAGATTGCTGCTCAAATTTCATCAAAAGCTTGTTTACGACTGATTCCCATATATTGTAAAGTATTAACTTTCCTCTAAGATTAATATTTAAATTATTCCATATAGTTTGTAGTGGTGATTTTTGTAACTTAAGTCTTAATAATGAAGAGGTCTGAGTTATTTGTCTAGCTGAGTCTAAAATAATATGATTTGTAATGCAATTTTTTTTTTTTTTGGGTGCATGAATGGGTTTGAATGCCAAAAATAATGTATATTTATTTGTTCCACCTGCAACATTTTTCTTTTTATTTTGACCTACTCTGGTACATATTTTAAAGGTGATTCATTTAGTAACCATTTGCAGTATTGGGAAGCTCTACATGCTAAATGATAGATATGCAAGTAAAGAAGTTTGAGACCCCCCTCTATCTTTAGTTCTAGTTAATTTCTGATACAGTATGTTTGCCTAGGTCCTTTGAAGTCTCAGCTAAATTTGTTTATTAAATTCTGTGTCAGTTTGAACCATGCATTTGAGATGCTGTTGGGAATCAGTATAAAGTAATAGAGTGATTTGGGGTAGCAAAGTTATTTTTATTTGAATCTATTATACCACAAATATTCAGTGCCAATGAATTCCATCTTCTATATCTTTTTTAAAATTTTCCTTATGTTCTTTCAAGTTGTCCTTTTTTTAAATTTTTGTAAGCCTTTTAAATCTTGGTGCCCAACCATTGAATTTCTTCCTTAGCCCATGCTAGTTCAGTCTCTACAACTTCCACTTAGGTATACATGTTATTTTGTGATATATAGTTTTAGATTTGTCTTTATTTACTTTGTAACTTGATAAACTTCCAAATTCTTATATTATTTTCATAATTTTAGGGATGGTGCTTATGGGTCAGAAACAGAAAGCAGGATGCCTTCTGTGTATGCAGAGCAAATATACTGTACATATTACCTCCTATGTCTATACTTCCACCATCTGCACTAATTTTCATGGCTGTGGGCAAAGCCTACAGCCATATCACATTAGCTTGAAAAGGGGTTTCCATGGAACACATTTTTTAGTAGTCTTCAGTGCATCCTTACATAACACTGCAAATCCCTATGGCAGTTAAAAATACTCCCTTCTTTCTGTTTAGAATGATGGACACAGAACTCAAAACTGCGTTTTCTCTGAGAGCAAATGTGCACACCTTCCAAACAAATCTAAATATATTTAAAACAATTTAAGGTACGAAAAAACAACCAGTGTGAAAGTGGTTTAGGGCAAAAAAAAACCTTTCACATGAGGGTAGTCACTAATCTGATTTTTTTTTTTATTTTGTAAAATATGGTCTTCCAAACAACCTCATTTTTTTCTCTAGGTAAGACCATTTTTTTTTTCTATCAAGTGCATTCTTGGCATCAAATGAAATCAATGCCATAGGCTATTTTTTTCAGCTGTTTTTATAATGTGAAGTATTTTCCTGACATTTTCTCCAGTATGCTTACCTTTTAAAACTCATGTCTGCTGTTGTCCAATAAAATAAGAAATTATGTTGTTTAACCTGTTGGATATTACTTTTGCCAATATTATAGTGTCCAAGTTGAATAATAATTCAGGTCTGTAACTTTTACAATTTTTTGAACCTTTTCTTTTTTATGAATTAAAGTGCCAAGACCTTCATTTGGGGAAGGTGGCAGTATTTTATTTTCCCAAGATTCATTAAGTTTGTCAATAAGATAGGGGCACGTTCTGAGAAGAATGTAGCATAGAAGTTAACAGTAAAACCAACTGGCCCTAGGGTTTTGTTTTTATTTAAGGAATGCATGGCTAATTAATCTCTTCTACTGTTATAGGATTTTCAAGTTCTAGTTTGTGTTCTTCTTTAACTGTTGGAAGATTATTATTTTGAATGACGTTTACAATATATTCTTTAGTTGTAGGGGGTTGTTGTATCACTGCATAAATCTTTATAGAATATATTGAAGACTTCATTAATACCATCTGTATCTTATACTAGTTTATTGTTTTTTGTGTCTTTTACACTTGGTCTGCTGATCTGTTATTGGCATTTTTATGCTTGCTTGCGCACATGCGCAAGAAACATGTTGCAGTAGCTTGCTGGAGTAGCGGGTTATGGAGCTGTGGCAGTATTGTGGCCAATGCCAGCTGTGCTTTTTGGGGCTGATCTCTGTGGCACCAATAGAGGAGCATGCTGTTGATGACAGCAGTATTGCAGTGAGCCACTAACTTGAAAGAAATTTGCTGTTGTAATCAGGGCGTGCCCAATCATTTAGCAATCAGCTTTTTTTGCTGCTGGGGTGGTTCCTGATTTCAGTGGCGAATCACAGCTTGCCTTGTCTGGTGTCCCATTTCAATAAACATGGAGGTGGCTGTCACAGACCACCTCTCCCAGTCCCCATGGAAGCCAACAGGGGTGCCCAATCCCCCTGTCAGCATGCCCCCTTCCCAGTTCATTTGCCAATGTGGGGAGCCCAATCCCAGTTGGCATAATGTCCAGTTAATAGTTTTGCATGCCAAGGGAATGCCCAATGCCCCTTGTCATTATCAGCCTCCCAAACACAGATCTGATTTCTGTGCTGATGGGGGACCCAATCCCCATTGGCTTCAGTCCCCATCCCCCAAAAATTCAGGTGGCACACTGGGAGCCTAGCCCAGTGTACCAAAACCAAATATGTAAAGGAAAAACCTTCCCACAATGTTTTTTTTTTATCTCCTCAACCCTCACCCACCCTCTGCATACCTGACTTACCCACATCCCCATCGCCCCATACTTACTTCCGGAACTCAGCGCGATGATCTTCAGTGGAGCAGGAACATGTCTGCACTCTTCAAAGCTGACCATGAACTGAAGAAATGCCAGTAAGCTGTATAATGGCATAAATGGGATTTTTTCAACTTGGGTAGATATCTCGGCCATTTTTGCAAATGTTGGCATCAAATTTTCAGGATGGTGTTCTTGGGACCCCACCTCATGAATTCAGTCACTGTCATCTGGTTATTCAGCCCCGAAAGGTGATTTCATGGTCACTGTGTGGAATCACTTTTTGGGACTGATTAATGAAATAATAGTGTCACTGTCCATGAGATGGGCTCCCAAAATGCCTATGTTGCTAATTTGGTGAAAAATTTCCAAAAAATGACTATGTTACGAGTGTGCATTGCACAGTTTCCATGCACACTCATAACTTCATGAATCTGTAATATTTTTCATTCCAGATTTTCAACATTGGAATTTTTTCACACCTCCTTATGAGTAGTACAGCTGTCATTTTTCACATCCTGGCCAAAATGTGTTTTTGCACATCCAGCGCACAATAGTGCGGTCGCTGTGGGAAATCAGTGATCAGGACAGATGAAGAAAATCACAGTGACACTGTGTAACAAGCTGACCTATGGTATATGGAAAGGCAACACGCTGTGTTTCAGGTTCACAGAACAAAATGCACTTTTATTGCTTCAAATGTAAGTTGTTACTCCAGAAAATCATAATCAGTCAGTTCAACTTCCCCAGCCTGGTCAGGTAACAGAAAAGGTTAACATAAAACAGTTCTTTCAGGCTGAATTGACAAAGGAATCTTTGTACCATCTATGTGGGTCAGCAGTTTGTTCAAGATACAGTTTTAAATGAAGCACAAACAGTTTCCCCTTTAGCCTTCTCTTCAGGCAGTTATCAGTAGTATATTTCACTCACTGTTATTGGCCCAGCTGGCTAAACTAGTCCTTTCCCTCAGGACCCTCTGCTCCAGGCATGGTCTGGTTCTCAGTAGCAGGCTTCAGTTGATTTTCCCCAAAGACAAAACATTCTATTTGGTTTTCAGCTCTGGATTCCTCTCTCACAGAGCAGCAGTTTCCAGCTTCTCTCCCCCTTGCTGGATTTCTCTGCCTTTTTGCAGTCTCTCTCTAATTGGCCACACCTGTGGAGGCATCCCCTCCTTTCCCTGTTGCAGTCTCTACATTTCCTCAGTCTCAACCAAGGGGTTAACCCCTCATTCATCGGTGTTGTGTTTACCCTGTCACATACCACCCCCCTTTGTGTGAAGGCACAGTTGGTTGGCCCCATACCACTCCCCTCCTGGGACAGAAAGTCTGTGTTTCCATTCTGGGACCCAGCCCAGTGGTGGAGGGCCAAGTACCACCTGATGATGCAGGGGTTGTCATCCTTCATCACTTGCAGCCAATGCAGAGGGGCATGGTCTCTAACCAGGATGAACTGCCGGCCATGCCGGTAGTAGTGGAGGGTGTCCACAGCCCACTTGACTGTGAGACACTCTTTTTCTATCACTGCATAGTTCTTATCCCGGGGAAAGAGTTTTTGACTGAGGTACAGGACAGGATGTTCCTCCCCCTCAAACTCCTGGGAGAGCACGGCTCCTAGCCCAACTTCAGAGGTGTCAGTTTGCAGGATAAAGGTCCTGTTGAAGTCAGGACTGCATAACACTGGCATTCTGCACAGTGCCGCTTTAAGTTGTGTGAAGGCCTGGTCACAATCCTCTGACCAGTGGACCCTGTTAGGGTCAGATTTCTGGGTGAGGTCTGTAAGTGGGCTGGCAAGGGTAGAGAAGTGCAGTATGAACTGGCGGTAATACCCTGCCAACCCTAAGAAGGCCCTCACCTGGGTTTTTGTGGTGGGTACTGGGTACTCTGCTATGGCTTGGACCTTACTGATCAAGGGTCACCTGTCCATTGCCTATACAGTACCCTAAGTACTTTGTTTTGGCTTTTGCCAAAGCACACTTTGCTGGATTGTCCATCAGCCCTACTTCTCAGAGGGACTGTAGTACAGCTGCCACCTTGGATACATGGGATTCCCAATCCGTGCTGTGGATCACCACGTCATCCAGGTAAGCAGCTGCATATTGGGCATGGGGTTGCAACAAGTGATTCATGAGCCTTTGAAAGGCTGCAGGGGATCCACGTAAGCTGAAAGGCATGGTACAGAACTGGTATAGCCCAAAGGGGGTAGTAAATGCTGTATTTTCCCAAGACTCAGGGGTCAAAGGGATCTGCCAGTACCCTTTTGTTAGGTCCAACATCGTGATGTACATGGCTTCCCCTACTCTATCCAATACTTAGTCTACCCGAGGCATGGGGTAGGCATTGAACTTCGAGATGGCATTGACCCTGTGAAAATCAATACGGAAGCAGGTAGCCCCACCTTCTTTTGGTACTAACACTATGGGGCTACTCCAGTCACTGCTGGATTCCTCAATCACTCCCAACTCTAGCATGTCCTGTAATTCCTTCTTAACTGTGTCTCAGATGACTTCTGGCAAACGATACTGTCGCTGCTGCACTTTCTCCCCTGGCTCTGTTTCTATATGATGAACTATCATATGGGTTGTCCCAGTGAGGAAGGAGAAAACATTTAAAATCTGGCTTACCAACCCTCCTAGCTGCTGTTTGTGTTTGTGAGACAGCTGCTCTCATATTGGGACTTTTATCCCCAGATTGTCATCTGGCACTTGGGGTCCCAGAACCACTATGTCTGGTTCAGGAGAAATCAATAGGCTATCCCTCTGGTTCCAGAATTTCAGCAAATTGACACGGTAGATCTGGGTCTCTTTTTACCTCTCTGACTGGCAAACTTCATAGTCAACTGGGCCCACCCTCCAGGTCACTTCGTAAGGCCCCTTCCATTTGGCTAGAAGCTTATTCTGCTGCTTGGTAACAACACTAGTACCTGGTCCCCTGGTTTATATTCCCTCATCTGGGCTCCCTGATTATAGTATTACTCTTGTCTTTGTTGAGCCTTCACCAGATTTTTCTTGGGCAAATTTACCCACCCAATCTAGTCTTTCCCTCAATTGCAGGACATATTGCACCACATTTTCAGTCTTGGAGTCGGGTTTCTCCCACATCTCCTTTACTACATCAAGAACACCTCATGGGCTGTGCCCATAGAGGAATTCAAAAGGAGCAAACCCTATAGAAGCTTGAGGGACCTCCCACATTGCGAACATCAGTAAGGGAAGTAACTTGTCCCAGTCCCTGACCTCAGTGGTTATGAACTTTCGAAGCACCGTTTTAAGTGTTTTGTTGAATCGCTTCACGAGGCCATCCATCTGGAGATGGTAGATTGAGGTCCTAATGGAGCTGATACCCAATAAAGTACAAACCTCCTGAGTCAGGCGGGACATGAAGTTAGTTCCCTGGTCCGTCAACATGTCCTTCGGTATTCCCATATGACTAAAAACCTTTAATAGCTCTCTGGCTGCAGTTTTGGCTGAAATGCTTCATAATGGGATGGCTTCGGGGTACCGGATAGCATAGTCTGCAATCACCAGAATGTATAGGTACCCCCCCGCACTCTTTTCCAGAGGTCCCACTATATCAACCCCAATCCGGTCAAAAGGTGCCTCCATAACAGGTAAGGGTACTAAAGGGGCCCTCAGATTGTTCTTTGGAGCTACTAACTGGCACTCAGGACAAGATGCACAATAATCTTTAACATGTTGATAGATGCCTGGCCAAGAGAACTGGGGTAACAGTCGGGCTAGTATATTCTCTACCCCACAGTGCCCAGCCACCAGAATAGAGTGGGCAAGGTGTAGTAATTCCCCATGAAAGACTCAAGGGACTAGCAACTGATGCTGGGTATCCCCCATTTGGACCTCTTTACTAACTTAATACAGGATATCTCCTTGTAACTCAAAATGAGAATAGCGAGCTGCTCAATTCTCATCTACCACCCCCCTTCCCTGACAGCCAACTAGGTGTATACCCAGCTAAGTATGCCGTCAGCCCTTTGTCCTTTGTCAATGTCCAGGCAGTGCTTTAATACATCTTGCTCCAATAAGGATGGCCCTCCTGAACTTTGGTTAAGTGGGTCAGTATTAGGGTTGTGCTGTGGGTCGGGACCCACTTTTGCCTTTGCTTCACCTCCCTGCTGTGCATCTGTCCCTTCAGGACCCCTTTTCTTTGCTGCCCTATATTCTCACTTAGATTTGTGGGTTCTGGTCTGAGAGTTAAAAATCCCTGGGTCCGGGAAAGGAAAAACTTCCTCCAGCTGCAGGTGGCTGGCCTCCCTTCCATCCCGACCCTGAGACTGTGTAGTTATCAAAGATAAGTCTGCTTTCCATGAGTCATCAAACCATTTCCAATCTCTCCCTAGTAACACCAGATAGGGTAACCCCGGGGCAACCCCCACCTTTATAGTCTCTGTTTGGCCCCCCAGAGTAAGTGTAACCATAGCACCAGGGTAAGCCTTTACATCCCCATGCACACATCAGATAGGGATGGAGTTCTGGTCTTGCCAGCATCGGGGGTTCACAAGGGCTGCCTGGACTAGGGTCTGGTGGCTTCCTGAGCCCACCAGAGCCTCCGTCTCTATCCTTTCTACCTCAACAGGGATCACAAAATCTCGGGATTCAGGGGCTCCCACCCCCACTGTACAGTGAATACCCATCTGTAAATGTGCAATCTATGAAGGTACAGTCCATGTGGGGGCAGTTCTTTGCAAAGTGACCCCTCTGTCCAAATGAAAAACACGCCCCTGTGTATCAGCTATGGGATGATCCTCCGGGTTTAGGTGGCGGGATCTCCGGAAATGTCTCCCTGGGCTGCTGGGTTGTCATATTTCCCAGAGTCTGACCCTAATTTGGCCCATAACCCCCCCTCCCTACATGCCCCAGGTCCCTTCACATTTCCAAACAATATTCCTTCAGTCTGGCTCCCAGGATGTTTCCTCCTCTTCCCAGTTGACCTTGTAAAATGGATCATTGGGCAGGAGGAGAGTTCAGCATCCAACACTTGTTCTGAGATCTGCATGGCCTCCGCTACCTTGGTGATCTTCTGTTTGCGGACCAGATCTGAATTCCTTGGGGCAGAATGTTCATAAATTGTTCCAAGATGATTAACTCTGTCACCTCTGGGCCACTGCATCCTACTGGGTTTAGTCAATGCCAACACATGTCCCGCAGTTGTTGTCCCACTGCTCTAGGTCTTGCATCTGCTGCAAATTTGAAGCTCTGGAACCTCCTTCGTTAACTTTCTGCATTGATGCCTAGGTGGCATAGGATTGCGGCTTTCACCTCTGTGCACTCCATGGCTGTGGTACTGTCCATAGCTTGATAGGCTGCTTGGGCTTCCCTGGTCAGACAGGGGGCAAGAGAGACAGCCCACTGGGATCTGGGCCATCCAGCTGCTTCCGCCACTCACTCAAACGTTACCAGGAATGCCTCAGGATCATCCTCAGACATCATTTTGGTCAGCATGGCATTCATCCTAGGAACCCTTGGCCCCATGATAGCTGGACCAGCCTCACCAGTAGGATCTCGTTGCAGTTGTTGCACCAGGGACTGCAGGAGCTGCTGTTGTTGCCCCAGCTGTATAAGAAACTGGTGTTGTGCTTGTTGCACCCACTGTTGTGCCTCCTGCTGCTACTGAGCCAGCTGGGTGAGAACCTGTTGTTATTGAGCCTGTTGTGCTTATTGCTGTTTAGTGAGGAACTTCAGCACTTTCTCCATATCCATTTTTCCAGAAGGTAACTTGTCCTGCTCACTCCAGCAGGGGGTTGCTATCCCACTGCTAACACCACATGTGACAAGCTGGCCTATGGTATATGGAAAGGCAACATGCGGTGTTTCAGGTTCACAGAACAAAATGCACTTTTATTGCTTCAAATGTGGGTTGTTACTCCAGAAAATCATAATCAGTCAGTTCAACTTCCCCAGCCTGGTCAGGTAACATAAAGGTTAACATAAAATAGTTCTTTCAGACTGACTTGACAAAAGAATCTTTGCACCACCTATGCAGGCCAGCAATTTGTTCAAGATACAGTCTTAAATGAAGCACAAATATTTTTCCCTTTAGCCTTCTCTTCAGGCAGTTCTCGGCAGTATATTCCACTCACTGTTATTGGCCCAGCTGGCTAAACTAGTCCTTTCCCTCAGGACCCTCTGCTCCAGGCATGGTCTGGTTCTCAGTAGCAGGCTTCAGCTGATTTTCCCCAAAGACTCTCTCTATGACCTAGATACATAGATACATAGACAGTGTCGGCAGATAAGGGCCTATGGCCCACCCAGTCTGCCCATTTGAGCTTCTAAGTTCAGTTTATGTTTTCCTAGAAGTCTGTTGCCCCTTATCCCTGACCTCCAGAATTCCTTTATGTCTATCCCATGCATTCTTAAATCCCATGATTGTTTCAGCCCCCAGCGCTTCCTCTGTCAGGGTGTTCCACTTGTCATTCTCTTTAGTTTTCAGCTCTGGTTCCTCTCTCACAGAGCAGCAGTTTACAGCTTCTCTTTCCCTTGCTGGATTCCTCTGCTTTTTTGCAGTCTCTCTGTAATTGGCCACACCTGTGGAGGCACCCCCCCTTTGCCTGTTGCAGTTTCTACATTTCCTCAGACTCAACCAAGGAGTTAACCCCTTGTTCCCTGGTGTTGTGTTTACCCTGTCACACACTGTTTATAAGCAGAGGTCCCAAAATGCCTGTGTTGAAAATTTGGTGACAAAAGTCCATAAAATGACTATGTTACGAGCATGCATTGCTCAGGTCCACTCACACTCATAACTTTGAGAATCTGTAATATGTTTATTGAAGATTTTCAACATTGTCATTTTTGCATATCTCCTTATGAGCAGTACAGCTGTCATTTTTCACATCCTGCCCGAAATGTGTTTTTGCACATCTGGTGCACAATGGCACAGTCACTGTGAAAATCAATGTTCAGGACAGATTAAGAAAATCATAGTGACACTGTTCATGAGCAGAAGTCACAAAATGCCTATGTTGAAAATTTGGTGAAATAATTCCACTAAATGACTGTGTTATGAGCATGCATTGCAACGTTTCCACGTACGCTCGTAAGTTCGAGCACTTTTAATATTTTCACTCCAGATTTTCAACATTGCCATCTCGTCACACCTCCCTATGAATGGTACAGCTGTTATTTATCACATCCTGCCTGAACTGTGTTTTTTCACTTCTGGCGCAGAATGGAGCGGTCACTATGGGAAATCAACGTTCGGGACAGATTCACAAAATCACAGTGCCACTGTTCACGAGCAGAGGTCCCAAATGCTTTCATGAAGTGGGGTCACAAAAAGGTCATGTTGAAAATTTGTAGTGCAATTACCAACAAATGCCCGGGGCATTAGGGTTTCTAACCATACGTCCCACCCTGTACACACTGACTGGCATCAGGGGTATGTCTTTGGATTGCCAGCTGTAATGCTCATGCCATTCCACTCCTAGAACTACTTTAATCTCTTTTCTTATTTAACCTGTGAATTGTTACCTCAGTCTCCATCTGTTAGTGCTTCCATCATTATTACTACTATTCATTTGTACAAATATAGGTGCATGATGATATATTGTGACTGGGTGTATTACTGCCTCTTGTAAAATAGGAATTAACTGCTTTGGGATGAGTATCTGTTCTATGGTTGAACATGTCCTGTGAACAGGGGACTAAAAGGTAATGGCCCAGATATTCAAACTGTGCCCAAAAAGTGTGCAATAGCAGGAGCAAGCGCAAGTCTATTGCGACCATGTGCAAGAGGCGCGATATTCAAAAATGGAGCAGGCCAAATTGCGTCTACAGCCAACGACTGAATATCACACCACCTGCACCATAGCGCAACTAGGGAGGGGAAGCTGAGCAGATCTGATGCGCCATAGCACAACAAGAGATGCTCAGCTGAGCAGTCCAGAGGTGCCATAGCGCAACCAGGGAACCCCCCAGCTGCAGAGCAATGTAACTGCACAATCAGGGAGGTAGGGGCCCACCACCCATGCCACAGATGGGCACAGGAACACACAGCAGAACAGACATCGTCCCCACACCCCAAGCACAGCACAACTGGGGGAGGGCTGGAATAACCACTGGCCCATGGAGACAAGAAACCAACCCACAGCCTGGCCATGGTGCCCCATCACACCTACCGGCAAGCTGTGACTGGCACACAAGGAGGGCAGACCACCCTGTGGCACACCATCCCCCCCAGTGCACAGCACACCCTGCACCACGACCCCCAGACACCCCCCCATGAGCAGTGACCACCACTGCAGGAAACCCCATGCATGCCACCACCCCCACTGTGTCAATGCAACCCTATGCACCACAGAACCATGCAAGCCAGCCCCACCACAAGCATCCATCAGCGGGTTGCAGCACACGGCAATGCAACAATGGCAGACACAGTGCCACCACGCACAGTCCCCCCAAGGTACTGCTGAGAGACCAACCATGCATTGGCACAAGAGGTACCCCACATGGGATGGGCATGCCCTTGACACCACCATCAGTGGTACAGTGCCCTGCACAGTATTCCAGTGACACACCCCGACCCACCACTGGCCACAACAGCCAGCACAGACACCCACAGTGGTGCCTGGAAGCATGCACCACACCAGATGCCACACAGGGTATGAACAGACACCCACCCACACCCAAGGGCACAACAACACAGGGACACAGTGGTGGGGCAACCAAGCCCCCATTGTGGGCCCATGTAAGCCATGTACACACAACCCGCAGTCCACCATGGCACTGGAGTGCCAACCACCCTGCGCAGGCACTGTGGACCCGTACACCACCAGTAGTCACCCGGAGCACAAGCCACAGACAGTGGAGCACATCCCCTGCAACACACACAAGTCACAGCATGGAGGAGGGACAATGACCGTGTTGCCCACAGTGCCACCCCAGCCAGGTATGCACCACACCAGTGACATGGGCAACCCAGCAAAGTGATGGGTACAGTGTCCACCCTGCAGGGAATGCCACCACTGACATACCAGTGGACCGTGCAGGTCACAGACAGGCATGTGTGTTGGCTGCACAGGCCATGGACGGGCTGATGGGTGCACCATGGACACAGAACACGTGCCATGGACCACTGCACACAGTCATCCAGTGCACAGGGAACAACACACACAACACAGACACTGACTGATATCTACCCCCACACCATAGTCACCTCCACATGGACACACACACATACCCATGACTGCACCACCCCTGATGCCATGCACACCACTGCAGCTGAGCACCTACAGCCCACTGCAAATCAGAGACCTCCACAGTATTCATATCAAATTCAAATGTATTGTAAATATAAAAGTGAACTATGTACAATAATAAAAACTATATACAAGCTTGGGGTGGGGGACACAAACAAGGTGGGGGTGGGCAGGGGGAAGGGGTGGACAAATGGGATGGGATAGGAGGGGTGTGAGGGTGGGTCAAGGGGGTTAGGGGAAGTCAGGGACCAAATGACTGTCATCTTGACTGCCGTTCCTGGATCTGGGACCTCCTGCCTCTGTGCCTCCTCAGCACCCCTGTTGTGTTGAGCCTCCTCAATATGTCTAGGGACTTGCGGGCCAGATGAAGGAGCTCCCTTAAGGTGTCCCAAATTTCCTGGAGATGGCGTTTACCTAAGCCAAGGGAGCACAGTCAATAGGTGTGAATGCACAACCCCATACAGCCCGCCCACTGTGCATGGCATACGGCCATGGGACATACCACTGTGATGGTGTGTGACCACCTGCAGTGATCATGTCCACAGGACCTGCCCACCCAGGTGCATACAGCCATGCAGAACGCTGCACACACCCACTGGCCATGTCACGCACAGCATCACTGTGGCCGTTCAGTGACATGGCTATGTGGTGCAAAGGCAGTGGCACAGCCATGCACCTGGTGCATGCATGGACCACCAGTGACGCTCACCCAGGCATGCATTGCCAGTGGACAGTGTTGACTGTAACAAGTGGCGTGCATGGCAGTGATGTTGATGAATGGTGGCCATGCCCCGCTGCCCACCCTGTCACACAGCATGCAATACTAATCATGGATGTATGGCACTCTCCCTCATTGGGCCAGTTAGGTGGGCGTTGATGGCCCTTGGCCCGCCTGACTGCGTTGTCCTCCCCCCTCCGCCGCTCTGCCCACAATCTGCAGATTTCTTCCAGGCCTGTGGGTAAAAAAAGGAGAGAAGAACATCAGTACATTCCCAAATCAAAGTCCCCCTGCCCCAAGGTGTGTGCCCTCCCACCCAGCCAGACCCACCCACCCCACACCCTGTAAACACCGCCACAGCCAACCCCATATGGTCCCTCCCCATGTGCTGGACACATACAACACTGTGACTCATACAGATGATAAAAGTGTGTTGACAGAACCCCTACCTGGATGTGGCACCATGCCCCTCCTGGCACGTGCCCGCAGTCAGGCCAGTAGCTCCAGTTCCCTCCTGCGCAGGTCACCATAGCGGTGCCTACACTGATCAGCTGTATGCCCCCATCCTGTGGCCTCTTCCAGGGCAGTGGCCACCTCCTGCTACACCTGGGTCCTGGCCCTGTCCAGGGGGTCCTCCCAGAAGAGAGGCCCATGGTGTGGCTCAACAATGGCCACCAGATTGGCCAGCTCAATAGCCATCCACGGTGCTGCCCATCTGCGTGCCATTCTAGCAGCTATAGTAGGCAATATGGCACTCTGCAGTGCGGCTCCCCACGTGCAGATGCTGTGTGGTACAGCGCTGCCATTCCCTATCACGCTGTTACCGAACAGCACGATAGAGGTGCACCTATGCCTGACGCATGGCGCCAAGGGGGCAAAGGTCGGGCACAGGGTCAAGGGTCTCTGGCGCAAGGCCATGCACAGCACCATCGGATGACAATGCATGTAGTGCGATTGGCTGCCTGTGTGCCAGCACCATAGCAGACTACCGGGCAGTTGGGCCATTGCGCCTATGATGGCCCAGTGCCACAGTGCCATGTAGTGACCATCGTTATAGCACCACTGGCACAATGGTGTCCATGCCCTGCATTGCCTACTGCACGCAGCACATCATCAGTGTGGCAGACGGCTGTGTCAGCAACCCGGGCATGTGCAGTGAGGTGTACTAAGCATGTCACAGGACTGCGTCATTGGCTCAGCACGTTTAACACAATTGCACAAAGCGCAATAGCGAATATTCAGCCGTCATATGCAAATCATCTAATCAGCCATTCAATGGCGCAGCACTGCAATTTGCATCTACTTAAAGTTGCTCCTCGCCTCATTTGCATGGATTGCACTATAAAGGTGCGACAATGTGCTGCAGTGGCCATAGTCGGTTACTGCAGTTTATTGGTGAGTTGCATGCTGTTTGGGACTGTGAACTGTGGATTCAGGGACATGCATGGGACTGCACAGTCACAGGTAACAACTGCCATTCTTACAGGCTACATAATGACCGAGCACATTGTTGGAGAGGAGGAAAACTGTGGTGGGAGGAGGAGGAGGCCAAATTTTACAAAGGCTGAAACCAAGACCCTTTTTGAGGCCTACCTGGATCAGGAGCCACTGCTCAGTGGACGGCGAGAAACCCCTCAGGCCCGTGCTGCTGCATGGGAAGAGGTGGCACGTGCTGTGAACCTGCATGGCAGCCACCAGCACTCCATGCAGGAGTGTAAGAAGAAGATGGGCACGGACAGGAGGATGGTAAAGGAGAAGGTGGCTGCCATCAGGGCAGCACATGCTGCAACAGGTGGGGGACAGCAGGAGGTGGTACAGCTCACCCCAGTGGAGGACAGGCTTGCTGGAAGCATGCAGCCAAGTGCCATTGAGGGTGTTCCGGGTGGTGGCTTCCAGATGGGTGGTGGCCCATCACTGCATGGTAAGTCATGCTCTGTCTGGGGAGGGCAGGGTAGGTCACACACAGTAACGCGACTTTGCTTTCCTTTACAGATCCTGAGCATCTGCATGGGTCAGCAGTGATGGGCCTGTCCACTGCGGACAGTCAGATGGAGTCAGAGGTGGGACCATCCACCTCCACAGGTATATGTGGAACATTGCGACAGTGGGGCTGCCTGGCTGTCCACACTGATGTCATTGTGACAGGTGTGGAGGAAGCCCTGCCTGTGTCCCAGCATGCTGGCGTCCACAGATGCCAGCACGCTGTGACTGTGGCTGGGGCAGAGTCTGGCACCAGCGGTGCTGATGACACGACCATCATGGGCAGTGACACGTTTGTGCCACAGGATGGACACACAGCAAGGCAATTCGTGCCCATGGCTGTGGGTGGTGCCACCGTGGAGGCCTGCATGTCAGCAAAGTCCCAGGCTGTGCCTGTCAGCACCAGTGGGGTAGCACTGGTGTCTGTTCAGGACAGTGGGACTGTTGCGGCCACTGCGGGGGCACCACTGAGCCCTGGGGTGTGTCAGCTGGAGGGGCAGCATCAGCAGTTGCCCACTGGGCTTGGGGGTACAGGGTTCAGCTGTGGCATCTGTGCACTGCCTGTGGACATGCCCAGACCTGGTCCTGTTGTGCAGCACCCACCCTCAAGGGGTGCTGAACATCAGGGCCTTGCACACCCTGAGGGACAGGATGCCGAGGAGGCTGATGACCTCTTGGAAGAGCGCACCTGCCTACTGTGAGCATCGGTCCAGCAGCAGATGCGGCTTGCGATGTCTGTGGATGCACTACGTGTGTCTCTGGAGCGGGCAGAGGAGCGTTGCAGCAGGGACGCAGAACTGATGATGGCACGGATGGACCGTTTGTGGGAAGATGTGACCACTGCCATTGACAGGCATGCACAGGCGTTCATTGCTGTCATGGCCACAATGGGCACATGGTCAGGTGCCCATGCATCGCGGACACCACGCAGTGTACTATCCACCCCCCATTCTTGGCATCGTGTGACTCCCACCCTGTTGATGCCGGGTTCAGCTGTGGGCATCCCGAGCACTCCTGGTGCAGGCATGTTCGGTGTGCTGCAGACCCCTCCGTGGGCACGGTCGCGTTCACGCAGTGGAACCCCTGGGGGACCATTGGTGCCACCCCATGAGGCCAGTGGTCAGCCTGCCAGTGCTGGCGGGTCTCGGTGGGGCCACCCATGCATCCGTGGCAGCCGTGGCACTGTGTCACGGGACTGACCTGTCTCCCAGCATGGCTACTGTCTGGTGCTGCCCTGTGTACATTGTGTGTGTCAGTGGGCAGTGCATGGTTGGGTACCCAGCCCTGCACATGGACGCACAGTCCACCTGCACACCCTCCTGGCTGCTGTCCACAGTTGCGTGTGCATGATGATGCCTGCATTGCGCTGTACACCAATGTGCAATGGTGCTCAGCATCTGACACACGCACATGGACAGGCAGTGGGCATGGTGGCCTCTGGACATGTGTGTTGCTAGGGTGTGCATTCTGGGTTGGTGTGCCTTCTGCCCTCTGTGCACGTTTGTTGCATTGTGTGTGTGCATGTGTGTGTCCTTCAGCGTGGCATGTTAATCCCACCCATCTCTGGCTGTGTGTGTGCCTCTGTGCCCTGCAACTTCCCTTGATGGCATGCACCCCTGGTGTGTGTCCATGCGTGTTTGTGGGTTGTGCCTTGGCCACTGGTGGTTGCGCATGGCGCCATGACTTACCTGGGTTGGCTGAAGTGCTTCTCCATGATGGTGTCCCAGTGCAGCTGTGCCAGCCGGAGCAGTTGGGGGTCCCATCGGCCAAGGTGGGGCTGCCCATCACCATCATCACCGGTGTCCCCATCGTCCCCATCGCTGCCCCCCTCTTCAACCTGTACGGCTATCCCACATTTGTTGGCCATGTTGTGCAGGATGCAACAGGCCAGGAATATCCTGCAGGCCTTTGAGGGGCTGTACTGTAGGGCACTGCCGAAGGTGTCCAGACAACAGAAACGTGCCTTCAGCATCCCGAACACCCACTCGATGACATTACGTGTGGTGGCGTGTGCCTCATTGTAGCATTGCTGCGATAGGGTCACGGGCCACCGGTAGGGTGTGAGCAGCCAGGGACGGAGTGGGTATCCACTGTCACCTGTGTGTAGAGGGTGGAGGTTAGTTTGGTGATCAACATTGCCCTGCCTCAGGCCATGTAGGCCACTACCCATGCCACCTCTGGCCATGCCCCCCCCAGGCTCTATGATTGTCCATGTGGTTTGCATACTCACCCACTAGGTGTCCAGTGGGGATGTCCCAACTCTCAAATCTGTGGCACAGTGCTGACTGGTGCCAGATGAAAGAATCATGTGCCCCCCAAGGGTGCGTGGCACAGACATTGATGATGCACCCCCTGGCATCGCACACCACCTGGCAGTTGATGCTGGCATAGCCCTTGCAATTTATGTATGTGGCCCCCTCAGGGTCAGGTGGTGTACGTATGGCCACATGGGTGCAGTCTATTGCCCCTAGCATGCCAGACATACATGCTACCCTGTGGAACTCCTGTATATTTGCTGTGCGCTCCGCTGCTGTGCTGGGGAAATGGATGTACTCCTCAGCATGTGGCAGCAGTGCGCTGAGGAATTGGGTGAGGTGGCATGATGTGGCTGACTGGGTTATGCCTGTGGTGTCCCTAGTTGGTCTCTGGAAGGTACCTGTGGTGAGCAAGCACATGCAGGCTGTTACCTTGGTCTCCACTGACAGGGCATGGCACCGTTGTGTGGGTGCCTGCATCACATCACTGCACAGCTTACAGAGCCGCCTCAGAATTGCCCTGTTCAGGTGGTACCAGCCCACAATCTCAGTATCAGTGTACAGCTCAAAGCTGGTGCAGGCTTAGTACTGCCTGTTGGGGGCATATTGCCGATGGGCCCTTCCACGGCCAATCCCCCCTGCCGCCTGCCTTCTCACCCCCCTCATTACAACCTCCATGTGGAAGGTGGCACTGGCCATGTCCCTGGCTTGTGTTCACCCCCCCGGCCGCTGTTACTGTATTCCCCCCGCAGTCCTGGTTGCTACCTCCCCTGCACCGAGTACACCTGCCTGTACTGGCCTCTGTGCTATGTGGCTCCCCACACCTTCCCTGTGCCTGGCTGTTCAGTGTGACCTTTCCCTAGTCTGCCCTGTTTGTGCCTCCTGCCCTGTCTGTCTGCCTCTGCCTCTGACACATGTGGCTTCCCTGTAGTGTTCTTGTGCCTCTTCTTTGCTCCTTTTTATTTTGGCTCATTTCCGCTATGGTGCAACTTCCGCTTGCTCCACTGTTGCGCATTGTGCAAGTCTTTGAATATCACACTGCGCCATTTATGCATGGTTCCTCCCCCTTCGGTTGCACATGCCTTCATTATCATTGCATTGTTGCTCAGCATGATTTTGGGGGTGCAACTGCCTCCTGCTGAATATCACAGAATGGCGCAATTTCGGACTTGCGCAGGCGCAAACCTATTGCGCATGGTTCAACTCTTTTGAATATCTGGGCCAATGTCTTTAACATTAGCGTTAAGCATTCTCCAAGTGACACATAGCACAAATGTTTCTTTTGGAAAGGAAAAATATCTGTCTGCATTTGTATCTGTGTCTTTAGAAACTGTTCTTCCTAGGACAGGATTAATCATGTAGTGTGTTACTCCTGCTAGAAAGATACTGATTTGCATGAATAGAATAATTAGGTTCAATATTTTTGTGAATATTTAGTGTCCATTTGCATGTGGACCAATCATGCTGACCAACGCTATTTCCATATTGTACCATTAAATATTCCATTCACTATTAAAAAAATTACCCTCTTTATCCTATACAGTACTACTTTGTTTACCTGTATCAGGGAGTTTATTAAAATGATGACGACTGCTTCTTTGCTACTTTCTCATGTCCTGAAGACCTCTCCTAACCACTGTCTTTGCTTAAGATTGTGGTCTGTTTTTTAAGGTGTAATTCTTGCAAAAATACTGTCCTAAGATTTATTTGTTTTTCTAATATCTTATAACCTTATCTTGTAGTCCTCTTACATTCAATGATGATCATCTGTATTCGTTACGCAGTTGGTTTTAGTTTTTGTGTTTGAGGTCTCTGGCCCATTGTACACCTTTTCGTTCTAGATTCTCTGTTGGGATGTACCTCTTGATTCATGCCTGCATCCTCCAGATGTAAGTTATCATCCTTGTCAAAAACCTCCAGAATGTTATAGTGCACATAATAACAATAAAGTATTTTGAAGAAAAAGAGAGAGGGGGTGCTAATGAGCAACCTAGGGTGAAGACACGGTTTTCCAAGGCTCCCAGTTTCATGAGTAAAATCGTACTAAAATCAAAGGCATCCTTAAAATAAAAATAGCAGAAAGCACAAAAAGAGGTAAAAAAGAGATATGGATGAGTACCTGACATCAATTGCGGGGAAAGGGCAGCGAGCGGCGGCCAAAAACCCTAAGAAACAAGCAGTCATCAAGCAGCCTGAAGCCCTGGGCCTGATTTCACTTTCAGCCATGGAGATGGCATTGTTGGGATGGGAAGACTTATCACAGGTGATGCAGGTGCTGGAAGCCCAGCTGGGCAAATGGCAGCAGAAGATTGATGCTCATTTACAAACCTTAGTGGAGAAAGCTGCATCCCAGGCAACAAGAATAAGCAAAATGGAAGAGTGCATATCCAACCTAGAGGACACGGTGGACCCACTTCCAGGTTGAGTGGCTAAGCTGCAGAAAGAACTAGCAGAGTTGTGAGAGCTGCATGATTACCAGGAAAATTACCGTTGCTGCCTGAATCTGTGGCTCAGGGGCCTTCCAGAGGGAGTGGAGGGCTCCGATGTCCGAGTCTTCTGTGCTGAGAAACTTCCAAAGTTGCTGCACATGAAAGTGAAGAATGGTAGAATTAAGGTGGAGAAGGTGTATAGAGCTGTTGCGCCAAAGTCGCCGGCGGGACAACTCCCTCGGCAAATAATCTTTTTTTTCCACAACTATCAAGACAGAGAAGACATGCTGAGGGCATATAGGAATGTGAAGGAATTGAGCTTTGAGGGTGTGTGACTATCCTTATTTCAAGACTATTCTAACCATCTCCTAAAGAAACAGCAAGTCTTTAACTCACTGTTGGCCCAGCTCAGGGATCTCATAGTGGAGGGGTTTCTTATTTACCCCACAACATTGAAGATCAGGCACGGGGGAGCTACATATTCATTCTGGGACCAGGAGAGATCTGTGGCCTTTGTAGAAGAGCTGAAGAAGAAGGTGGGATGAGGGCTAGATGTGCAGATGAAAGAAAAGACAGGAGTGGTGATCCGCTCGTGTGGGGCCTTCTGACCACGCAATCACATTTTATATAACTTTGACTGTGCTTTTATTTGGATTTCTCTAGTACCCTGATTTAAACCCCCTAGAGGACGATGCTTGGAAATATATTCCCTGATACAGTGTGTTAACCCCGCTTTCTGTAGGATCCTGGATTAATGGGAAAATGGAATAAAGTGAGCAGCTGAGAAGGTGAGAGGCAGAGGGGAAAATGGACACGGTCTTCAATAAATAGGTGCGGTCTGCATTCTCGATGGATGGACAGGTGAGATTCAAGCTGCTGCTGACATGGTTCCCTGATCAGAAAGAGCATGAAGAGAAGCATGGAGTGGTTGAAAGATGGTGGCTAGCTGAGTAACCATTGTACAAAGGGGGAGGTGAGTTGATGTTAGCAGGGAGGGCTTGGGCCACATGTATTTGATGGTGGCATCGGTGTCCCTGCTGCTCCTGTGAGCCTCCAGTGCACAGGCTCTAATTTTGGATAGAGGATGCCTCGTGGGCATACATTGTTTGATATATGTGTGGGTGTTGGGGGGGGGGATGACTGCAAATCTGTTTGGCCAGAAAGCTGGGGGAGTGTGGGGAATTTGGATAGCTGAGGATAATACTTGGCACAATGGGGGATGTGTGAAGTACTGAGAAGGGAGTGGGGGATGCCTGGTAATTAAATATTTTTTATTTCAAGTGGAACTTGAAGCATGGGGGGACAGGATGACTGCTATGAGGAGGGAAGCTATTCTGATTTGAATGGTGTACATGGGGGAAAAGATGGTTGAGAGAAGGAGGAGGGGAGGAGGGGACACTATGTATATATGTTGGGGACTTATAGTTGGGGTTAGTATGTTATTGTTAAAGCAAATATTATGTGTTTGGTTGTTGCGAGGGTCCTATGGGTTTTGGGACCCCCCCGATATGTTGACAAGCCAAGCCTTGAATGTCAAACTGAGAGAAGTGATATCTGGAATAAGGAGACATGGGGGGACAGGGAGGGGGTTTGAAGGGAAGGGTATATAAACCAAGATGGCAAGCCATAAGACATTAACAGTCATGTCATGGAATGTGTACGGGGTATCGTCTCCTGTAAAGAGGGCAGGTTTAATCACAGCCCTTCGTAGGCAGGGAGCGCAGGTGGCATTCTTGCAGGAGACACATTTAACCCCGCTGGAGCATGAGAAGAAGGTGAGAGGATGGGTTGGGAAAAGTTATGCCTCATCCTATAATGCCCACAAGTGAGGAGTTGCAGTGCTCATTAGCTAACTTCTTCCATTTATTGCAACTAAGGTGGTGGCTGACCGGGAAGGGGGAAGAGGGAAGATATGTGTTTGCAGAGGAAATACTGTATGGGGAAAGAATTACAGTAGGTAGTGTATATGCCCCTGCTGTTTTTTGTCCTGCATTCCATCAGGAGATGTTGGACGTCTTAATTAGGGAGCAGTTTGAAGGGTTGATCATGGGAGGGGGGACTTTAATGCAACTATGCACCTACAATTGGACCACTTTGAAGGGAAAGGAAGACATGAGGGGGACTGCAGCACTGGCAGGAGAGGATGATAGACATGGATTTAATTGACAGCTGGAGATCCCTACACTCAGGAGAGAAAGAATGTACCTTCTTCTCCAACCTCCACAAAACCTGGTCCAGAACTGATTATATTTATGTACCTTGGAGTTGGCTGGGGAGGTTGCAGAAGGTGGACCATGGCCCGATCATGATTTTGGACCATGCTATGGCCAGATTGATATACTCTCTGGGGGAAAAGAAAGAGGAACCCCCACCTTGGAAGTTCCCAAGATATTTTTTAGGTAAAAATGAGTTTGTGGAATACCTTAAGCAATAACTGGAACTCTATTGAGAAATAAATGAAGGCTTGGTGGAATCTGCAGGCATGTTCTGGGATGCAGGGAAGGCATACATGAGGATGACCATCATTAAATTTGTGGCGCAATATGTAAGGGAGAGGGAGGCCAAGTGAATTGAGCTGGAGCAGAAGGTGAAGGAGCTAGAGAGAGAGAGGTGGTGGAGAGATCATCATCAGGTCTTCTGAGACAGTTAATGGCTGCAAGAGAGGCTCTTAATGTTCACCTGCTGGGGAAGCTAAAACAGCTGGATTCTTTGTGAAAAGCAGATTATTTGAATGGGGGAACAGGTCTGGCCCACTTCTAGTCCAGTTAATAAAGGGTAGAAGGTTGTACATGCATATTCCAGAGATTAAGGATAAGCAGGGGAAGCTCACTCAGGATAAGTTACTAATAAGGAATAGATTTGAGCAGTTTTACCATCAGCTGTACCAGTCGGAATGTAGCAACACAATAGAGGAGGCCAAGAAGTTCTGGGAGGAAGTGAAGTTACCTACACTTTCAGAACAGCAGAGAGAGAGACTAGGAGGGGAAATTACCAGACTAGAGATTAGACAGGCTATACCGAGTCTTAAAAAGGGGAAGGCTAGTGGCCTGGATGGGTATCCAGTGGAGTATTATAAGGTTATGCAAGACCGAGTGGTGGAGGCCTTATGGAGAGTATTTGAGGAGGTTTGGGGTGGGCACTGCCTGCATCCTTTAATGAGGCAGTGATTTGCCTGGTACCTAAATCAGGGAAAGATGCACAGGAGTGCTCCTCGTATAGACCAACCTCCCTGCTGAATTGTGATGCTAAGATTCTGGCGAAGGTCCTGGGGAGGTGTCTGGACCAACTTCTCCCAGGGCTTGTCCACCCAGACCAGACTGGATTTATAGTGGGTAGGTGCTCATATCATAGTATGAGAAAGCTGTTAAATGTGGTGTGGAGTGCCTCTCAGGGTAAGAGGGAATTAGCTGTTCTCACCATGGATGCTGAGAAGGCATTTGATCATATCGAATAGGAATACCTGTTTGAGGCCCTCAGAAGGTTTGGTCTGGGTGATGGCTTCGTGGGAATGATCCGGAAGATTTATAGTGCACCCAACACCGGGGTCTTGGTTAATGGGTCACTCACAGGAAGGTTTGTTTTACATAGAGGCATGAGACAGGGCTGCCCCCTTTCTCCATTACTGTTTGCTTTGGCCATAGAGCCTCTGATTGTGGGCATCATGGACAATGCAGCAATTAAAGGTGTGATGGGGAAATCAGGTAGGGCTCATAAGGTTATCCTGTATGCCAATGATATGTTATTGTATGTATGGGACCCGGCCAGATCTGTCCCCCCATTCCTTGGAATGATAGCATGATTTGCCACTTTCTCTGGGTACAAGATTAATGTTGGTAAATCAGAAATGATGCTGTGGGTGAAGCAGAGAGAGGGTATGGAAACAGAGTATGGGGCCTGAAGAATGTTACAAAGGTCTTTACATATTTAGGGATTCAAGTGGGACATGACCTGGGGACATTGTATCACCTGAATTGCACTCTGATGCTTAAAGGGATGGAGGAAGATATGCGTAGGTGGAGGCAATTACAGCTATCGTGTTTCGGGCGTATCAACATATTAAAGATGAATATTTTACCCAGGATCCTTTATGTAATGCAGATGCTGCATGTGGGCCTAACCGAGAAAGATGTTAAAAGGATAGAGAAGGTTTTTGCAGGGTTTCTATGGAGAGGGAAGAGACCCAGGGTGAGCCTACATAGGCTATAGGTGGATGGGGACAAAGAGTGGTTAAATTTGCCTAATTTGAAGAATTACGCTATGGCCATGCAATACAGGTTTGTGGGGGATTGGATTAATAGACCCCCAGCTGTGGGGTGGGTGGATCTGGAGGAAGAGGAAGGACCGATCAGGCTCACAGCCTATCTAAGAGGAGGAGGCCAGAAGGCATATAATAGGGAGAGAATTGGGAATCCTTTGGTGGTTTCGGTAGTGGAAGGATGGGAGCAGATATTAAAATGGATGAGAGTGGGACAGGAGGAGACCTTATTGCTTCTCCTGGTTGGGAACCCAGGCAGGGTTATCACCTTTTAAGAAGCCCAAAGTGGGACATTTCTTACTGAAACATGATTTTTCACAGGACAATATGTAACCTCGACCAATACAACAGACTTGTTTTCACTAAATAATCAGAATTAAGATTAAGTGTTGTGGTTTTTAGTTGTTTCTAGTGTTTCTTATCATTTCAAGGTATTTTAATAAAGGTGGTATAGTTTTTTGCAACATTTAGAGGAAAGTAAGAAAATATTTTTTCTACTATAATGTCAGGACAAGTAGTATTTTTCATGTTTTTTCGCAGGACACAGCTTCCCAAATCAGGACTGTCCTGCAAAAATCGGGACAGGTGGTAACCCTAAACCCAGGGTTCTTGGTGGGCTGGGAGGACAGCGGGTTTAAACTATGGGAGGCCAGGGGCATAAAATATGTAAGGGACATGTGGTGCGGTGGACAGCTGTTGTCATTTAAGGAACTGAGGCAGGACAGGGGAATTCCTGGAACACGCACGCTCCAATTTCTGCAAGCCAGGGACTATGTGAAGGAATTAGATAGGGGCAGGCAGGAGAACTCCCCTCTGATTAGTGTGAAACAGCTGGTCCTTAGTACCAGGATAGGAACAGGGGGGATTAATTGGTAGGGCAGCCCACTTGGGAAGGCAACACCTCACGGATTATACCTCTAAAACTAGGAGACTTTAAGAGACGGATTTAATGGAGGGATTCCTGGATCAGAACTGGGCTTTGTTCTTAAGACTTCATAAAGGGATAGTCATATGAAATAAATATCAGGAATCTTTTTACAAATTTGTCCACAGACTGTATTGTCCCCCATGCATGGTATACAACTATAACCCTGAAGTCTTCCTATATGTGGAAGGCATAACAGGGAAAAAGGGATCTATTTCCACTATTTTGGGGCATGCAAAGAACTGCAGAGTTTTTGGGAGGGGATTGCTCAGGAGGGCGGTGGGATCTGGGCAGATAGATCAAGGTTTCCCCTTTATCTCTCCTGTTTGGGGTGGACGACACTGACCCGGAGGAATGGGTGCTGTATCCTAGGTGGGTAAGGGTAATGCTGATATTGGCTAGGCATTGCATTCTGAATACCTGAGTGACAGCTGTAACACCTACAATTCAGCAATGGAAGACACTAGCTATCCAGGTCCTAGCCTTAGAGCGACTGACCTATTTTAAGAATAAGGAAGAATGCTTCTTGACAATGTGGGAGCCATTTCTAGCATCCCTTTCCCCAGGAGAGACTGAAATGCTGAAGGGGGGATTGTAAGGATAGAGGGGGCGGGTCCCCCAAGAAGATGTACACTGGGAAAGTCATGAATCCCACATAATACAGGTATTTTGAGTGGGGATGCTTAGGTACCATGTGCCCTTGAGCCTTTGTCTCTAGAATGTGTTTAATGGATACGTTTTTCTATAAATTGATGAAGTTTTTTTAGGCTTGGAATAGTGAATTGAATGTTGTTAACATGATTTATATGTTGCAATGTTGTTCGTTTTTTTGTTTTTGATGTGTCCTTTCCTTTTGTAAGGGTCTTTCCGTTGTAAGAAAGGTATTAGTGTTTTTTTACAAAAAAGGAAGGGAAACAGTAGGTGTAATGTACATAATTAACTTTGTGTGTCTAATGATGTTGTATGTTATGTGTTTTTAATAAGATTGAAAATGTAATAAACATATTATGCAAAAAAAAAAAGAGAGAGGGAATGGAAGAAGTAGGGAAAAATCTTTAAATTATAACATCGACCCATCCCCCTAGTAACCCCTTTATGGTTAACTTAAAGTCTTTCTTCCACCCCCTCAATAAATTATTGAGGTACTGTATATATCTCACCCACTAACTGTTCTCACTTTCAAAAAGCAGAGAGAGCATTAATCCCCTTCCCATTCTATATATGCATAACTTATTATAATTATAATGCTATAAGTCTGATACTTATCTTTCAGTCAGTGTTTAAAAGTTGGTCAACAGTCAGCTTTTCTGAAAATTTCTAATTCTGTTCATTATACTGATGTATACATTTTTAGGTTACACATAAGTTGGATATTAAGTGGTTTAATCACCAGGCCTGTCTTAAGGACAGGGGTGTGTGCTCATCACAAAACTAGTGGCCATACAAAGGGAGAAACAGCTCTTCTCCTAGTGGGTGTTTGCCAGCTGGTGTGCATCAAACCCACCAAATGCAAATGGCCCACCCAAATGTAAGGAAACTTACAAAGGATTTAATCAGTAATCTGTAGAGGTTACTTTATAAACCTGACCAGAGGAGGGAGGGGACTTTGGCCTGGTCAGTTGCTGTGAGATGCACAGATGGTCATCCCCCTATGTATCAACTATTCCCAGACCCTGTGCCACTTAACCTTTACCAGTATAGTTGTGTATGTGTGGGGGGTGGAGAGTGTGGATCATCGGTGTGCTGTGTGAATGTCTTCATGCTATGCACAGCTACTTGGTCAAGGATAAATGATGGATAGATGCCAGGGGGTGGCTGGGGCAGTTTTAATCTGTCCAGTCCTCTATTGCTCTTCATTGCCAGCACCCTGTTGCTTTCCTGTCTTTTCTGCAAACCTTCTACCTGGCATACAGTGCTGTCAGCATGGCCTAAGACAAATGAGCAAAGTTCCTGTCCCTCTCACCACTGTTGTAATTTGGCAACACCCAGCCCCATTGACACAGCTGGTATCTGAAAATCAGGCCCCATGGTTATGGCCTACCCCCCATCTATAATTGTTCCCCGACCTGTTCCGAATTTGCTGAATGTTTAGCTACAGGACTGTATTCATACTCTTGGTGGGCACTCATCATGGAAGCAGAAGGTTAAAAGTAGTGGGGATGAGAACCTTTCCTCTGGGGGGGGGGTACTGTAGTGCCCAACAGCATTGAACCAGCCACATACCTGTTGAGAACAAATAGTGATTAAACAGCACTCTTCAGAACTTTACTTTTGCCAGGTTCAACATAGTGAGAATTAATCAGACAGACATCATAAATTTGCCAGAGATTGACTCAAGTGTGACTACTTTTTCCTGATGTCAGCACAGTCCAGTCTGGAATATGGTCAGTCAGGTCACTAGGCACTACATCCCCCGCTGTTCTGAGGTCCAAGATTAAACCTGCCCAGAATAGCTGTTGGTTGGCTGCTGGGCTTCTGGTGTGTTTTTGCACTTGTGTTTCCATGTAGTCACCAGTTTCAGTTGTTCCCACCAGAGGTGAACCCTGCTCCTTTCACTTGGGCGTTGGATCCCCCTTGAGTATCTGAACCATGTGACTCAATCCTGATTCCCGGCTGCCATCTTGCTTGGAAGTTAGATTTGAATCTATTAACTTTTTGTGATCCCTTCCCCTGGAATGTTTGGTTCGAGTAGTCTGCCAGTTAATTTCTGAGGGCCTGTTAGCATTTAGTGGGTTGTTGGTTCAAGTTGATCCCTGGGCACAGTTATGAGTTGCAGGCATGTACTTTGCAGGACTAATAGCTTTCCCCTGTGATTAGAGGCTTTGCTCTTTCTCTGGCCAGTGTCTTTGGATGTACATAGCTACTTCTTCAGGTGTTGCAAATTAATTTGCCACACAGAGCTCAATTTTTGAAAGATCAGAGAATGACGCAAGGTGCTTGCCCCCTCTCAAAATAAAATGATGTAAGGAATAAGCTGTGTCGAAAGTTGTATTAATTCTGATTTTGTAATGCACCTTGTATCAAAAACGGAACTGCCTGTGCTGAAGTGACTTGTCCCAGCCTTGCATCAAAAAAATGGGTACACCATATTGTAATGGTGCTTGCATTAAAAAAATGTTGCACCGTCCCCTTTTCTGGGGGGATTTTCAAAGGTGAAAGCTGTTGACACAGCCCTGAAGATAGCGTGCACCTGTTAGGCTAGCCAGAGCTGGTCTGACACTAAAGCATATAAAGAGACCCACAGTAGGCAGGCTGAGCTGAGTCACAACTAAGGCATGACTGCAGCAGCAGAAGCACCTGAGTAGATGGGCAAGATGCCAGGGCCAGTGGCCCTAATGGACATCAGGGTGGCCATGGCAAGGTGGCATACATGAGTCCAGCAACAGGCTGGCAGGTCAGGAGGGCATGGCAGGCCACAAAGTCTGCAAAGAACCTACAGTAGATATGCAGCACAGGTATACCAGAGGAGGACATCATATACAGATGTGACTGAGGAGCAGTGCATCGCATGATGCCAGCTCAACAAGGCTGCCATCACAGAGCTTTACAATGACATGGGAGGGGACCTGCAGAGTAACATACACAGAGGCCATCCCATACCAGTGGATGTGAAGGTCAGTGCTGCACTCTGCTTCCTAGCAACTGGGAGCTTCCAGACCCTGACAGGTGATACCATCGGCATCTCACAGTCCTCCATTTCAAAGTTCCTCAAACAATTCCTGGAGGCACTGCTACACATGACACTGGTACATAACTTTCCTGCTGGATGCACAGCAGCAGCAGGCAGTGAAGCAAGGGTCCTACAGCATTGCACAATTCCCACATGTACTAGGCATCATAGACTGCACACATATTGCCATAAAAGCACCAGCAACTGATGATGAGACATATGTCAACAGAAACAGGTACTACTCCATCAACATGCAAGCAGCATGTCACAGCCAGTGTCATTGCCCAGTACCCCGGATCCTGCCACAATGCATACATATTCAGGCACAGTGGATTGTGAGAGGCATTTGAATGTGGTGACATGCAGGATGGATGACTGATATGTAGGAGCATGAGCCTTACACAAGTAAAAATTGCGCCTGCAGGGACCCATATACTAGGGTCATACACAGTCAAACATGTGCAGATGGTACAACGGTGGAGTGAACCATATGTGAGCCATGTAGCCACATCCTGTGATGGCACAAGGTGCATGGTAGAGTGACACAAATATGCGGCCTGTATGCAATGTGTGTGGCAAATATGCAAGAAATACATTGCTAGCGGCTAACATACATCATGTGGATTATGTGGCAGGGGGAGAGTGGTGCAGACATGAGAGCATGGGTGGATGTGGTGGCAAAGTGACCACCACAGGCAGGGCTACCTGTCCACTAGCATGCCACTGTGCCACCATGCCGACAGCACAGCAGTGCATGGATGACCAGGTACAGACATGCCACCAGGGGTAACCAATGCATTCCATTCCTACAGGTGACAAGGGATATTCACAGCAGCCATGGCTGATGACACTGCTGAGACATCAATAGAGAGAGACTGAGCCTTGCTACAGTGAGTCACATGCAACCACATGGTCGATGATCGAGAGGATTGTTGTGCTCCTGAAGATGCAATCCCAGTGCCTCGACAGATCAGGGGATCACTGCAGTACACCCTAACAATGGCATGTAAGGTCTTCCTGGCATGCTGCATACTGCATAACATCACCATAGCAAACCGGCTAACCTTCCAGAGGTGGATGTTGAGCTGGGTGATGACGGCGGTGAAGATGACAACACCGATGCCATACTCACACAAGTGACCACAACAACAAGGACTACAGCAGCAAGACAGTGTGCCAGAGCCCAACTGGTCACCAGTCACTTTGTCTGACCAGACAGAAGCCTCACCACAGCAGCACACCCAGTGGCAGTATAGAACTGACAGAGGACACAGATTGTGTCCAATAGCAGATTAGCTGACTGAGTGCCAGGCTGTAGAGGAGTACAGCCACCATGCAGTGATGGGGATCAGTAGCAACAATGCCATAGGAGCTGCACTGAGACCAAGGTGGCAGGACATTAATCACAGAGGACTGACCAAACGCAGATACCAACATTAGATGTGTGTCTGGGTGGAGTTGCGTTTGATGTGATGCTGCCAGGTCTTGCCTACAGTCAAAGGCAGCACTATGTCAGGTATAATGCTCATTGCCTGTATGTAGCCTCCAGGCCACAGAGGAAATCATCTCAGCAGTCAATCAACCTCGAGGGTCATGACATACTACATGTGGAGAGTGCTGACAGCTGGTTAATACAACCAATTGGAGGGTGATTACTGGACCAAGACCTCAGACACTCCATAATGGAACGCTCAGAGGTGTCAAGAAGGGTAACAGACAAAGACGCCCCATATGCCGCATGACACATTTATATGGGGGTAATCGGGGATTGGGGTCCACTAGACCACCAGGGAAGTATACTAAAACTCTTTTTCTTGGGGACATCGAGGAGGGTAGACCACAGCACATTGCCGCTACAAGCTCAACTCTCCTGGTGGAGAAATTTCTAAGTACCCTTAGACCAGCCCTGGCTGGTCTAACTGTCCTTAGAAATTTGCCCTCTGGGGAAGTTTTGTAAATCCCAATTCAAAGGATTTGACAGCCTGCATCTGCCACAAGTACCTGATGCCATGCCGCAGCCCAGTGTGTGGCACAAGGGCAGCGCAAGCCCCATTTGGTGCAGGCTGCATGCGGCAGATGCAGGCTACCTTTGTGACTCACTCCCTGGGCATAGTTTGGTGCAAGGGGCACTTTGAACCAATCATTGGGATGCAAGCCTCTTGAGCTGCCCTGGGAGCTTTGAGAATCAAGCACATGGATTCCAGATCTGGACACAGTACTCCAGATGAGGTTTCACCAATAATTTATATAGTGTTATCACCACCACCCTTTCTCATGGTGATACCTCTCCCTATGCACCCTAGCATCGCACTGTCTCTCCCCACTGCCGTGAAACACCATTTGGCCACCTTTAGGTAATCAGGGATGATTACCCCCAGGTCTCTTTCCTGTTTGGTTGTCATTAGTACCACTTCCCTGATAGTGTACTCCACCTCTGGGTTTCTGTGCCCCAAGTGCATGACTTTATACTTCTTCGCATTGAAACTTAGTTGCCACACTCTTGACCACTCCTCAAGCTTTCTTATATCCATATTAATTTTTCCATGTCTCCCTCCCCTGGAGTGCCTACCCCATTGCAGATCTCTGCGTCATCTCCAAAAAGGTATACCTTCCCTTCTAGCCCCTCTGTAATGTTGCTAATAAAGACATTAAAGAGGACAGGTCCCAGTACTGATCCTTGTGGCACTCCGCTGGTCACACTCCCTTCCTCAGCGTGAACTCCACTTACCACCACCTTCAGTCACCTATCCCCCAACCAATCCCTTATCCAGTTTAGCACCTTGTTACCCACGTCCAGGCTGTCCAGCTTGTTTATGAGTCTCCTATGTGGAACGGTGCCAATGGCCTTATTGAAATCTAGGTAGGACACATCCACTGCTCCACCCTGATCTAATTCCCTGGTCAACCAGTCAAATAAATCTATCATATTTGTCTGACGTGACCTCCCCAAGTGAATTCATGCTGCTTTGGATCTTGTAAGCGACTGGATTCAATATATTCCACAGTCCTTTCCTTCGTTAGTGATTCCATTAATTTCCCCACCACCAAAGTTAAGCTGACTGGCCTGTAATTACCAGGCTCCTCCCTACTATCACTTTTGTGAAGTGGGACTACATCTGCCCTCCTCGTGTCCTCCGGAACCTCTCCAGTCTCTAATAAGTGGTTTAACAGGGCTGTCAGAAGTGCAGCCAGCACCTCTCTGAGCTCATTCTTTATCCTTGGATGTATTTCATCTGGTCCCATTGCCTTCTCCACTTTCAGATTTGCAAGTTCCATCAGGATTCTCTCCTCTGTAAATGGACTAATGTCCACCTCAGTTCCTTTGATGCTCCTGTCACTTATCTGTGGTCCCTTATCTTCCCCTTCCCCTGTGAACACTGAACAAAAATATTTGTTCAGAATATCTGCTTTTTCCTGGTCCCCTCCACACATTCCTCCCCTTTCTACCATTGCCTTACAATCCCTGCCCTGGTCTTTCACCTTTCGCTTAGATACCTGAGAAATGTTGTGTCCTGCTTTCTTCACTGTCTGGGCTCTTTCTTCTCTGTTTCTGTCTTTGTGCTCTCTTGACTGCTTTCCCTCCTTCCCTCTGCTTCTTCTGATACACCTCCCTATCCTCCTCCCTGTGTGTCTTTGAGAACCATAGTGATCTCTTTTTCCACAGCTGCTGTATCTCAGGGTAGCAACACATGAAGCGGCATGGGTATTTCCCCAGAATGAAGGATGGTGGCAGAGGACAGGGAGTGGTGGGCGGTGGTGGATAGAAAATGGACAGGAGCGGTGGGCCACAGGCATCTGGCATGGCCTTGTCCTGTATAACATGTGGACAGGAGTGGACTGGCCCAGGGTGCAAGGGATGGTAATTGCATCCTGGCCTCTCACATCAAAGCAGATATTTGGCCTGTTGAGACATAACTTTTTTTTTTAATTACCTTCTGCTTTGGCCTGCCTTCAGTCAATAGATGAGATGTGATTTCAGGTGGAGGTCTGCCAGCCGAGATGCATCCTTGTGACCTCTGTCCCTGGCATGATATTTCTGCTCAAGCTCAATCACCACATTGGCACTCTCCAGCTGCAGTCTTTGAGGTGAATAATATGCTGCGCTGTTTGTGACTTTGTTGACTCAAACTCCTAGCTACTGAGTCTGCTTACATTTGACCCCACCAGTTGAGCTCCATGGCAACACAATTTATCACAGCAGAGGAACCGATTGGCGGGCAAATTCAGAAGTAATGTCATAAGTCAAGACGTGGCAGTGCTGCCTGCTGCTGTTGGAACTTGGTGCCAATCACCATTTTATTGCAGCAGCAGCAGCAGAAGGCTGCAAGTCAGTTGGTCGGTCTGTCTGTCATGCAACAGTCGGGGCCTGGGGCAGTTTTTGAATGCAGTGCTGCTATCACATGACCACACCCATTGCTTAGGAAATGTGTTGGGTAACGGTAGTGACAGGGAGTCAGATGCATTGTTGTGGGCCAGACTCAAGGTGACAACAACCTAACTGAACAGAGACTGACTATGGGAGAACTGGGCCTGCCAGGGAGAAAAAAATAATAGAGAGGTGGTGGATTGTTTGAAGCCCAGGAGGATCTTTGTGTTGCCAGGGGCAGGAGAAGATGACTGACTGGGGGCCTGCAGCACCAGTCCAGGGACTCAATCCAGGAAGGTTCAGCCAGCAACAGTAACAACACCACACTCCAGCACTCACCACAAAAGTAAGTACAATAGAATTTAATCTGCCTCTTAATTTAATCAATAATCTTTCTGTGAAAAAAAAATAATTTTCAGTTTTATTTCATCTAATCTGGAAATGCATTACTTAATATTTATAGATTTTTTTTTTACTTAAAATTTGGTAACCAAGAAAGGCATACTGAGCAGAGGCTCATTTCCAGGTGCAACCCAGGATAAGGGTAACAGGAGCAAACAATGAGTACAGAACAGTGAAGTTACACAGGGTGGGATATTCAGACTGCACCAGGCAGGGGCGCAAGCCTGGGCGTAGCACAACTGGGATGCGCCAGGGCGTGGGAGGGGCGATATTCAATGGTGCTGCGCCATGGCTCAGCACCATTGAATATGGCACTGTAGCCACCTGCATTGCGCATGGCGCAATGGCACTGAGCCAGCACAAGTGGCAAGAGAGGAGCAGGGGGATGTGCAGCACAAGTGCGGTTGCGCTAAGTGCAGGAACCACAATATTCAGCAGTGGGTATGCAAATGGGGCTGTTATGCATACAAGGTGCAAATGGTGCCATTTGCATGTCATTATGTCCCCATTTGCATGCAGGTGTGCCTATCCCCAGCGACTTGCGCCTAGAGCCCTGCTAGACTGCAGCCGTTGGGGGACCGATGCCCCCTGCCCCTTGGTGGCAACGTGTCCCAATGCCCGATCATAGGCTTTGTAAAAGTAAACCTTCCCTGGTGGTTCAGTGGACGTGCTCCCCCACCCGATCTCAGGCTTAGTAAAATTAAAAGACTCCCTGTTAGTCTAGTGGACCTGCTCCCCTGCCCAATCACGGGCATAAATAATTAGAACTGATCCCTGGTGGTCCAGTGTACCCGAACCCCAGCATGATCACGGGCTCAGTGAATGGAAATAAATCCCTGGTGGTCAAATGGACCCGAACCCCAGCCCGATCGTGGGCACAGTCCTGATATGTGAATGGAATTCATTCACATATTGGGACTGTGTAGTACAGTAAGGTCTGCACGCCCATTGGCCCACACAACGGACCAATGGGTGTACAGCCGATTGTATGCTGCTCGCCATCAGGTGGGTGGCTTGCAGGTGGGGAGCTGCCACCTCCACTGACTGGGGGGAGCGGGATGGCGGGTCTGAGTGGGTGGGTGGGGAGGGGGCACCGCTGGACCACCAGGGATGATATTGTCATTCACCAAGCCCATGATCAGGCTGGGGTTCGGGTCCACTGGTCCACCAGGGATTTATTTTCATTCACTTAGCCTGCATTTGGGCTGGGGTTCAGGCCCACTGGACCACCAGGGATCAGTTCTAATTATTTACACCCACAATCGGCTGGGGGAACCAGTCCATTGAACCACCAAGGACTAGATTCATTTATTTATGCCCATGATCAGGCAGGGGTGCAGGTCCACTGGACAACCAGGGAGTCTTTTAACTTTACTAAGCCCTCAATCAGGCAGGGATATGGTCCATTGGACCACTAGGGTGTCTTTTCATATTAGTGGGCCAGCAATTGGGCTGGGGAGCAGGTTCACTAGACCACCAGAGAGTCTTTTGAATATACTACACCTGCAATCAGGCGGGGGAGCAGGTCCACTGGACCACCAGGGAATTACTATATCTACAAAGCCTGCAATCAAGCATGGAGGGGGGCCCGATGCCCAGCCTGTGACTCAGGAGGTTGGGTGGCCACCCATATCAGGCGACTGCTGTGTTGCACCCAGCAATATGGCGGCCGGCCTGTGGATGTCCCCTGACATGTTCCCTTTTTGAGGCATCTTTGTGCTCCCCTGTCTGTTTCTAAGGTGGTGTGTTGCCTGCATATGCACCGCACATCCCAGGCTGAATATCGGGATGTGCCAAATATGCATGAGCACACCCCCCCCCACTTGCGGCGCATGCATTACTGGTGTGCCCCAGTGCATCGGGATTTGTGAGGTGCAAAATCCCCTTTTGAAAATTGCGCTGGGGTGCATTAGTGGGTTGCACAACCCCTTTGAATATCCCGGGCACAGTATACAGTAAATGAAAATCTAACATGTAAAATGAGTCTAGAAACACAAATGTAAAAAAAGAAGATGCAGAAAAAGTGCATATACATACAGCACATATATTGCAGTAACAAAGCTATGACTACAAAAATGGGAGACTGCTCATGTTCTGGGTGAGGATAGTGAGTACTGTGGGCACAGAGGGGAAGGGAGAAGTCTGAGAGTTCTTTTGACTGAAGAGAGAGTTGGGGTTACATACATATGAACATATGAAGAAGCCAGCAGAAGAAGACCATTTGGTCTATCAATTCTGCTCATATTGCAGGGTCCATAGCTTAAGCAATGTCCCTGCTCTCCTTCTCCACTCCTCCCATCCTCTCTAACCATGATCTTTACCTTCCCCCATGCCTATCCCAGCCTCCCTTAAAGTTGCCCACTGTCTTCAATGATGTGACCTCTTCCGGCAGTGCATTCCAAGTGTCCACCACCCTCTCTGTGATGAAGTGCTTCCTGACCACCCTCCTAAACCTCCCACCCTCCAGCTTAAGACTGTGCCCCCTCATGTTATTGTTCCCACTTAGCTAAAAGAAACTCTCCTTATCAACCTTATTTATCCCTTTCATGTACTTGAAGGTCCCTATCATGATCCCTCTCTCTCTCCTGTTTTCCAGGGAGTACATGTTCAGTGCCCTCAAACTCTTCTTGTATGCTTTACCCTACTGACAGGCTATAATCTCTGTAGCCCTCCTCTGGACCTTCTCCAGCAGGTTAATATCCTTTTAGAGGTGTGGACACCAATATTGAACTCCATGATGTGGCCTTACTAGCGACCTGTACAAGGGCAGTATAATCTTCTATCTCCTACTACTGATCCCCCTAGATATGCATCCTAGCATCTTGTTTGCCTTTGCTGCTGTTTTCTTGCACTGCATGGAGTGCTTCAAGTCACTAGTGATCATAATTCCCAGGTTCTTCTCCTCTTCTAGTGCAGATGCTTGGACTCCACCCAGGTGGTACTCTGTCCTGGGATTCTTGGCTCCAATATGCATAACTTTGCATTTCTTGACATTGAAGCCAAGCTGCCGGATCCTGGACCACCTCTCCAGCTTTTCCAGATCTTCTTGTAGGGCCTGTATCCCTTCAGCTGTGTCCATTCTCCCACAGAACTTGGTGTCATCCACGAATAGGCACATTTTGCCTTTAATGCCATCCACAGTATCATTGATGAAGACATTGGACAATACGGGCCCTACCACTGAGCCCTGTGGGACACCACTGGTTACCTCTCTGGTGCCAGACAACTTTTCCCCCACAACCACCCTCTGGGTTCTGTCCTTCAGCCAGTTTTCTACCCATCTAGCCATCTTTTCCCCAACCTCAAGATCCAACAACTTCCTGCTCAACCTTTTGTGGGGCACAAAGTCAAAGGCCTTGCTGAAATCAAGATAGAGGTTGTCTACCACTTGGCCCCTGTCTACTGTCTTGATGACACAGTCAAAGAAGTCAATCAGATTTGTTTGACATGATCTCCCACTCATGAACCCGTGCTGCCTCACATCCTGGATACCATGCACCTCTAGATATTCCACCAACCTTTCCTTTAGTATGGTCTCCATGAGCTGGCCCACAATGGAGGTCAGACCGACTGATCTGTAATTCCCTGGGTCATCCCTGGAACCACTTTTGTGAAGCAGCACTACATGTGCTATTCTCCAGTCCTGCAGTACCATGCCTAACTCTAATGAACTATTAAGTAGGTCTGCCAGTGGCCCTGCCAGTTCCTTTAGTACCCTTGGATGTACTCTGTCTGGGCCTAATGATTTGTCCACCCTCAAGGCCAGCATCCCCTCCTTCACTCTACCCTTCTCTATCACTACAATAGAAGAAGATTAGAGGGAAGATTGTTCCAGAGGGATGGGAGATGATAGGAGAAGGCAGAATGGCCAGTGACAGAATGGGGGTGAGGAATAGAGGAGGTGTGTGAGTCTCTGTGACTAGGAAGTACATAGAAGCAAATGTCTGAGAGAATCAGGAGGAGAGGTAAGGGGGAGAGACCTGAACTAGAACTTAGCAGCAAGGAATGCACCATGTATCAACCTTCTGTGAGACAGAGATGCAAGGGAGACAGCAGAGTAGAGAAGGCAGTGCTGTGTGGGGGGGGTCAGAGATGAAGCAGCAGAGTTTAGGAGGGTATCCACTCTGGAGAGAGATGTGACTTGAGCAGTGCCATAGACCACATCAGCAAAATCAATGACAGGCAAGATCATTTTAGATACCAACTCTTGTTGGGTGGGGAGAGGAAAGCCATCTTTGTGACGGCATAGGACTGCGAGCTTTAGATGGAGTTTAGTGCAGATGGCATCTTTGTTGGTTGTGAAATCTAAGTGGTTATCCAGCCAGACCCCTAGGTACTTAAAAGCAGAGACCATTTCTAATGGGGAGCCATCCAAGGTAGTGAACACTGGAGGAGACTGGAGGGTGGCCAATTTTTGTCTAGAGCTGAAGGTCATAGCAACATTTTTTTTGTATTTAGTTTCAGCTGTTTGGACTGAAACCAAGACTGCATTCTGTTGAAGTCTTCCCGGGAAGGGGATTACATGCAGGTGGATGAAGGGCTGGAGGTGAAAATAATAGTGTTATCTATGTAGATATACATATTGGAGGATGTACAGACAGAGGGGAGGTCATTTATAAATAGGGAGAATAGGATGGGGCCAAGGATGGAGCCTTGAGGACCTCCTGAAAAGATAGGAAGAGGGGAGGACAGTGTGTTACCTATTTGGACAGATTATGACTTGTCAAGTATGTAGGAGCTGAACCAGCTAGCTGATTGATTTGTGAGGCCAGCAGATTTCAGTGTATGAAGCAAGAGGGTGTGGGAGACAGAGCTGAATGCCTTTGCCAGGTTGATGAAAATGGCAGCTGTGACATGGCTCTGGTCCATTGCAGAGAAAATAGTGTCAGTGAGGAGAAGATGCCAGAGTGCTGCTTCCTAAAGCTGGACTGCATGGGTGAGAGATAGTTTTGGTTGGCAGGGTACTCAGTCAACCAAGAATATTTGAGTGACTCCTGAAGTTTGGTGAGAGACAGGAGGAGGGAATTGGGCCAGTAGTTCCCCAGTGTGGAAGGGTCACCACCCTTGTGTAGTGGAAGAAAGTTAGCAAATTTCTAGGCTTTAGGGATGGTGAAGGTAGAGAGGGAGAGGTTAAGGATGTGGGCAAGAAGGGCAGCTACAGCAGGAGCAGATAAGTGGAGAAGCCTAGCGTGGAGCCTATCTGGGTTTATTTTATCAGAATTGAAGGCAGTGAGGGCCATGTAGACTTCCTGGGAGGAGAACAATAGGAAAAGGAACTTGGTTTCAGGAGTGGGTAGGTCAGGTGGTATGGGGGTGAGTTTAGGGGGGTGTAAGAGGGGTTACCTGGTAGCACAAAGGTGACAAAGAATTTGTTGAAGAACTACTGCGGAGGGGTCAGAGACAGGAGAACCATCGATGCTGAGAATTGGGCAGGCTTGCTGGGCAGGGGGCCAAGGAGGGAGTGTGACACTTTCCAGAATGATGAGGGAGTGGATTGACCTTGTTGCAGGTAGGACCTGAAGTATTTTGCCTTAGCTAGGCAGATGGCTTTAGTGCAGTTATTCCTAAGAGTTTTGTAAGCTTGTAGGTCAGCCTGTGAAAGGAACATTTTATAGTGGGCCCATGCTTCTTCCCTGGCATGTCATTTGGCCAGCAGGTCTGCTGAAATCCATGGATGATGGCAACGTTTCACTCTAGCATTCTTCAATGGGGCATGGAGGTTTCAAACACAGGTAAGTATGCTGAGTTAGCTGAAGTGAGTGGTTATCTGAGCAGTTATCTAGGTGTAAATCTCAGGTGGCTGAAGGGGATTATTATTTGTGCAATTTAATTACATGTAGAAATATCTATTAAGTAGGGGGAGTGGCTTAACTAGAAGGAAGCTAGATTTAAACACTGCCCTAGATAGATTCTGCCAGAGAACACCAAGAGGAAGGAGTGCTGTGTGACTGGACTTCTCTACTGGGACTAAAGAAGTAGAACTCTTCTACTGGGACCTTCAAATTAGGTTAAAAAAACACAAACAAACAAAAAAAAGTTAGTGTGTTTGTCTGAGTTAGCTGAAGTGAGTGGTTATCTGAGCAGTTATCTAGGTGTAAGTCTCAGGTTGCTGAAAGGGATTGTTATCTGTGCAATATAATTGCATGTAGAAAGATCTATTAAGTAGGGGGAGTGGCTTAACTAGAAGGAAGCTAGATTTAAACACTGCCCTAGATAGATTTTGCTGGAGAACACCAGGAGGAATGAGTGCTGTGTGACTGGACTTTTCTACTGGGTCTACTTTTATAGACACAGGATTTGACTGACAACAGGAACTTCCTGTTTGGGAGCAGGAAGTGAGTGAACACAGAGCCACCAAAGACTCACCATCCTAGAAGGGCAAGAGTAGCTCTCCAGTCCCCCCTAGCTGATGGAGGTCTGCCTCTGATCAAGTGAGGGGTCTACTGAGAAATATAGGATCTTCTTGTCTTAGAACTGGATGATCAGGAGCTTAAAGGGCACAAAGGCAGTAAGTAAGTAGGGAGAGAAAAAAAAACAGAGGAAAGAGAAAGGATTCCAAACAACAGTGAAGGGGCCAGAAATAAGATATGATGGGAGTGGTACAGTGCAGTGGCCATGGAGCGGCAGTCTTCCGGAAATGTTCTGGAGGATGCGGTGTTGTCCCATCTGCAGGCACCTCTCTGGGCTGAGGAAGAAGGTTGCTCATCTCCAGGCTGAGTCGGCCAGGATTTGTGGGACCTCTTCTTCCATCCAGGGACCACCAGGGCCACTGCCATTGCCTCAGAGCTTGCCAGGAAAGAGGAGCAGTTGGACCACAGTGGGCTCAGGGAGGGTGAGGGTGGTGGAACAGAGGCACATCCCTCCAGTTGTACCTCTCCACCATTCCTATGCCATTCTGGTAAAGTGTGGTTCCTCTATGGAGGCACCCACAGTGGAGACCAAGGAGGATGCTGGGAACCTCCACAAGGGAGACCCACAGGAGGGTGGCATGGGACCCCACAGGGGAAGGAAACAACTCCTGGTGGAGGATTCCATTGTTAGGAAGGTAGAACTGGGAGAGGAAGGGGAGAGGGAGGTAAGGTGCCTGCCTGGTGCCATGGCTTGGAGGGACAGAGAGCGAATCCTCAGGATAACCAGAGCAGCTGCACGGGGGAAGGAGCTGGATGTTATTGTCCACCTAGGGACAAATGACCTGTCTAAGAAAGGAATCAGAGCAGTGCAGGAAGTGTTTGTGGAGTTGGGGAGGGGCCTTAGACAAGTAGTACGCATGGTAACCTATTCAGAAGTGCTGCCTGTCTATGGCACAGGTGAGGCTAGGGTGCTACACACCATAGGATTCAATCAGTGGTTGAAAAACTGGTGCAGAGCTCAGGGATTTGGCTTCACTGGGGACTGCGGGTCCACCTGAAGTGATGCAGGCCTATACTGGCATGATGGGCTGCATCTTTCCAGGAGGGGAACCAGGATCCTAGGTGATAGGTCTAAATGCTTCATTGGCAAGCATTTAAACTAGCCAAGGGGGGAGGCACTGGAAAGGAGCAGGGAAATCCTAGCCCCCCCCAAAAAAGTCAGGGTAGTAAGTGAGGTAAACACCAAGATAGAGATGTAGATAGGGAGAAGAGCAGGGGCAAATGGAGAAAGTGACAAAGGCAATAAGGACAGAGATGGGGCAAAAAGGAGTAAGGCCATCAGGAAATGGAGGGTAATGAGTACCAATGCCCGTAGTCTGGGCAACAAGCTCCCTGAACTGGTGGCCGTGATGGAAGAGGGATGCCCAGATATCGTAGAGGTCACAGAAACAAGGTACACAGAGAACCATGACTGGGATGTTAACATACCAGGGTACATAACCTACAGGAGAGACAGGGAGGGGAGAAGAGGGACAGGAGTAGCTCTCTATGTAAAGGAAGGGATAAAAGCAACTGAACAAAAGAGTAAACAGGGAGGAGAGGAGGCACTGTGGGTTACCTTAGAGACTGAAAATGACACCACAATCTGAACAGGGGTTGTATACAGACCCCCATGTCAGGGGGGAGGGATTGGACAAGGATATGATAGAATGCATTCTTAGGATGGCAGAGAAAGGGGAGATACTGTTGATGGGAGACCTGAATATGCCAGATGTTAACTGGAGCACATTTGCTGCAGCCGCATCTAAGAGCAGGCCATTCTCGATTCCCTACAGGTGGCAGGCCTCAGACAGCTAGTTTCAGAACCCACTCATGAGGGAGCAATCTTAGACCTTGTACTCTCAAATGGGGACAGTGAGAGTATCTCAGATCTAGAAGTGGGTTGCCATCTGGGAACAAGTGACCATCAAACAGTGTGGTTCACGATAAATTCAGCTACAGAGTCAAGCCATATAAAAGTGAGGGTACTGGACTTCTTGAGGGCTGACTTTGGCAAGATAGGAGAGTGCCTTAGAAAAGCACTAGCAAACAGGCTTAAAGGAGGGGTGGAGCAAAAATGGGGAAACATCAAAACTGCCATCACAGAGGCAACAAGTCTTTGTGTGAAGCAAATAAACAAATCAAAATGAAAGAAAGCCACTATGGTTCTCAAAAGAGGTGGTGGGAAAAGTCAGGGAGAAAAATATAGCATTCAGGAAGTATAAGGAAATACAGAAGGAGCAGGACAGAGAGTTGTACCTAGTTAAGGCAGAAGGAAGCAGAGAGGAAAGTCAGAATAGCAAAGGCCCAAACTGAGGAAAAGATAGCCAACTTGGTTAAGAAGGGGGATAAAACCTTTTATAGGTACATCAGGGAGCATAGAAAGACAAAGGGAGGGATAGTGAGACTAAATAGAATGGACGGTGGGTGGGCAGAGAGGGACAGTGAAAAAGCAGGGATACTGAACGAATATTTCTCCTCAGTATTCACAAAAGAGGAGGAGGAAAGGTGCCTAATCCAATTAACAGAAACACTCATGATGGGGGGGTCGATCCCAGTCCTTTCACAGAAGAAAGGATTCTGAAAGAACTCCTAAAACTGAAGGTGGACAAAGCAATGGGGCCTAATGGAATTCACCCCAGAATTCTAAAAGAATTAAGGAGAGAACTAGTGAAACCACTGACTACCCTTTTTAACAAATCATGGGAGGATGGTGTGGTATCTGAGGACTGGAGGAAGATGGATGTGATTCCCCTTCACAAAAGTGGGACCAGTACAGAGGCAGGAAACTACAGACCTGTCAGTTTGACTTCCTGTGGTAAGGAAAGTGATGGAATCACTTCTGAAGGAAAGAATTGTTGAGTACCTAGAGGCCAGTGAGGGGCACAGTACCCAAGGCAGCATGGGTTCACAGCGGGAAGGTCATGTCAGATGAAACTAATCAATTTCTTTGATTGGGTGACCAAAGTAGTGGACCATGGTCAGAAGTATGGCAGCTTGGATTCAATCCAAATCATGGGAGGATTGTGTGGTACCTGAGGACTAGAGGAAGATGGATGTGATTCCCCTTCACAAAAAGTGGGACCAATACAGAGGCAGGAAACTACAGACCTGTCAGGTTGACCTCTGTGGTAAGGAAAGTGATGGAATCACTTCTGAAGGAAATAATTGTTGAGTACCTAGAGGCCAGTGGGGCACAGCACCCAAGGCAGCATGGGTTCACAGCAGGAAGGTCATGTCAGGTTAATCTAATTGATTTCTTTGACTGGGTGACCAAAGCAGTAGACCAGGGAGGGGCTGTGGACATGGCCTACCTAGACTTTAGCAAGGTATTTGACACAGTCCTACACAAAAGATTAATAGTCAAATTAACCAGCCTGGGAGTGGGTCCCAGGGTGGTAGCCTGGGTAAAACATTGGCTGAACAACAAGACACAGAAGGCAATTGTAAATGGAGTTCACTCTGAAGAAAGAGGGTTACTAGTGGGGTACCGCAGGGTTCAGTACTGGGTCCAGTCCTCTTTAATGTTTTTATAAGTGACATTGCAGAAGGACTGGAAGGAAAAGTATGTCTCTTTGCAGATGACACAAAGATCTGCAACAGGGTTGATACACAAGGAGGCATGGAAAGGATCAGAAGGGACTTGGCAAGGTTGGAGGAATGATCAGAAGTATGGCAGCTTGGATTCAATGCAAAGAAGTGCAAAATAATGCACCTAGGAAACAACCCAGGGGAAGATTACATGATGGGGGGGGGGTAGTAACAAAAACAAAAATAGAAAGGGACCGGGGGTAATCATATCAGATGACCCTAAGGTTAGCAAGCAATGTGAGAAGATAGTAGGGAGGGCTGGGAGTATACTGGAATGTATAGGAAGAGGCAACACCAACAGAAAACTGGAAGTTGTTATCCCTCTGTATAGACAGTTGGTGAGACCCCATCTGGAGTACTGCGTCCAGTTTTGGAGACCCCATTTCCCCAAGGACATAGACAGGATGGAGGCAGTCCAGAGGAGGGCAACTACAATGGTGCAGGGTCTGCAAGAGAAGCCATATGAGGAGAGACTAAAGGAGCTTAACATGTATACCCTTGAGGAAAGGGGGGGGCATGATTGAAACTTTTAAGTACCTCAGTGGAATCAACAAAGTCCAAGAGGGTGGCATCTTTCAGAAAAAGAGATGTGCAAGAACAAGGGGACACAATTTAAAGATATGGGGGGGGTTCAGGTGCAATGTAAGGAAGTATTTTTTCACAGAGAGGGTGGTGGACGCATGGCACAGCCTTACTGAGGAGGTTGTGGGGTCTAAAACTGTGGGAGAATTCAAGAATACATGGGACAGACATAAGGCAATTCTTGTGGGGGTAAGAAGAAATAGGCTGTTGGTTAGCTAGGATCTGCAGCTTATCCTGTAGATAGGGAAATGGGCAGACTAGGTGGGCCAAGTGGTCCTTATCTGCCATCAAAGTCTATGATTCTATGCTAGAGAAGAGGGATAGGGCAGAGTCTACATCTTGGGCTGTGAAAATGGGCTGCCAGTCTGTCAGGGTGAGGTCTTGTGTGAGGGCTGTGACATCAAGAGCATGGAAAGGGCAGGTCCAAATGTATTTAGGTAATGCATGGGGAGGTGAATCTAATATACACCGTAGGTGATGCAGTGATCACTGAGAGAGTCTGGTAAGATGCCTGCTGCAGTGATGCAGTGTGGGTGGGAGGATTGCACCCAGTCAAGCAGGATGTTTTTATGGGAGTGAGGGTTTATACAGGTGGGTTCAAGGAGCAGTTGTGTGATGTTTAGGGTCAAGATCCTGAGAAGTAAAGGCTTAGTGGAGGGAGAGAGAGCTAGTCTAGGTTGAAATCAGCTAGAAGCAAGAGCTCACCATAAGTAGTATGGGAGGGGATGGATGAGATGGTGGTGACTAGGGAGTCATGCAAAGTTTTAAGTGGAGCATAGAGTGCTCCTATGCAGAGTGGTGTTGAGGAAGGGTGGGTTAAATGGGCAATAATTAGTTCATGTGAGGAAGGATGGGATTTTTTAAAAGTAATAGAGCAAGAGAGAACCTATCTGATATATAAGGCTATACCACCACCACGTTTACCATTATCTTGATGGTATAAATTAAAATTGGGAATGGAGAGAGAGGAATCTGAAATTCTGGCAGAGAGACACATTTTGGTAGGTACCGGGTCAATATAGTGCTACTGAAACAGCGCATGAATAACCACGTGGTCTAAAGCATGGAATGAAGTACAGTGACAGGGGCATAATAGTGATAGGAAATTACTGCTACCCCTGTTGCACACTAGGAACTGGAGGAAGGAATGAAGACACCAGAAGTGCTGTGCCTGGTTGAACCACTCCCGTGGTGTAGTGGCTAAGGCATAAGCACCTGGCACAGTGGAGACCCGGGGATCAGGATTTGATTCCCTATCTCCTGAAATGTAGCCCACCCACATAAACATAGGTTTTGGCATTGTTGCCAATGGTGTGCACTGTAGTGTTTCGATCAGTGTTTTCTCCCGACTTTATATTGCCGCATGGTGTTTTGCATGCAGCATTGTTGTTTTGCTCGGTTTCAGCCATGGCATAATGACCCTGTGCCATTTCAGTAACACAAAGAATGTCTGGAGGGTACTGGGTAAGCCAAACTTTAAGGGCATCCATTTTATGGAGGAGGCTTCTGGCATTTAGGTGGAATGTATGGAGTCCCTTAGGCACAAAGGAGGGGGTAGAGATCGAGGGAGAGCCTGGGAGGGATGATGCTGGGCTAAGAGGACTGCAGGAGGGCCAGGATTGGGTTGGACATCTCCAGAGAAAAGCAGGAGAAGTAAAAGGGACAGGTGTGGTAGGTACTTATGCTTTCTGATGGTTCGAGGGGGAAATAGGGTGGAGGATTTTATACAGTGAAACAGGACTTCAAAATTTAGGAGGTGAGAGGGGAGAAGTGCAGGGTTGATGAGAAGTGTAGTAGAGTGGAGGGAGGGTGGGGTGCAGAACGCACATGGAGGGGAAGAGACGTAAACAAGGATGAGCAGTGAGGAAGGTATAAGTGGCGGTACAGGGTACAAAAGGGGGAGAGAGTTTAGACTAGTGAGAGCAAAGGAGGGCTGCTGGGGGAGAGGGATCAGGAGGAGGTATAGCTGGAAGACTAGATGGGGTGTAAGGAAAGAGCAGAGGAGTGAGGTAAATTGGGAGATAGCAGGGTAAAAGCATTGTGTGTGAAGACAGAATACAAAACAGGTGGAGAGGGCAGGAGATCACAGAGAACAAGGAAGTAGACTAGCAGGTGCAAAGTGATTTGTGAAGGACTAGATAACCTACTGATCTAGGTCAGTGTCTAGGGAAGGACAAATAGGACATGGAGCAGAGCTTACTGAGCAGATCTGGGTAGAAAATAGGGGAGAAGAAGTCATCAGGCAAATAGCCTTTTTGAGACAGAGGTTATAACTCAATGATAGGTAGGAGGGGTGATCAGAGGCTGGAGTGTACACGTTAGGCTGCAACTGGACAGCTAGGTATTTATCCTTAGGTGCAGCTTAGTTTGGGGAGAGGGCACATGAGTAGGATGATATATAGAAAGGGAACCCCCCTCATCTTCAAGAGACCCTCACTCATTGGGAGAGCGCTGCCCATGGAAGGAGGAGAGAAGCTATGTGGCTGCAGTATGCATGTACATGCCATCTGAGATGCTGCTGAACCAACTTTCCATGAGTTCCAGCTAGAACAACAGGTCCCTGCTATAAAAAATGAATAATTCAACCAGTTAATTTAGAAGCTTACCCCGGTCATAAGACTGATGCAATACAGGTCTGGTGTCCACAGCCTTTCTGTGCCTTTTTCTTGGTTCTTTGTCCACTTGGTTGTGAATGAAATAAAGAGCAGATCTGGAAATCGCCTGAGCAGTGGGTGTCTGCTGAGACTTGAGTTGCTCTGATGATGAATGAGACATCACTCAACCCATGTGGAGTTCGACTGAAAACACACTCTATGAATACCTGTAAAATACAATGAAATCCAGTGAAAAAAAGAAACCATCCTCCTGCTGATGATAATTTTAATAAAAAAGTGAAACCCCCACCCATGCTCTTTCCCTTATTTCATTCAGCAGAGAGAATGCTTAAAACCTCTTCCTTAACAGAAATGGCATCTAATGTAATGGCTTTAATTGGGGTGCCAGCTTGCAAGCTCTGACCTTGGTCAGAGTGCTGTAATGCCTCAGCCAACCATGGAGGAAAAGTTTTCATCAGATGTTCAAGAGGAAGAAGAGAGAATCCCTGATACTCTACTGAATGACCAGAACCAAGGAGCTACACTTGAACTAAACAAAAAGGATTTAAATGAACAAGGAGAGAAGAATGAGCTACTGGTGAGGGTAAGAGATTATTTTAATGAAATTAATATGATGAATATTGCTGAAAATTCAAACATTAACAGTGGGACTAATGAGACTGTAAAGGCTACTATATTTATGGATCCAGTTTATGAAATAGTTGAACAAGGTAAAACAGAGGAAGAATTAGGAACCAAAGCTGTTCAAGAATTCAACATACAAAGTGGTGATATAATTGTACTAAAGTAAAAAAAACAAAAATGACTCTATTAAGGAATTTCATTATTTATCTAACCAAACAAATCTACCATACTCAGTAGCAGAGAAAAGAGTGAAACAAAATCATGTAAAGCATCAAAACCAAGTAAATAATGATGAAGAAAATAGCTCTGAACAAGAATATTTTTTCAGATGACTTGGATGAAAATGAGGAGACATACTCGGAAGATCAGCCTATATGGGCAAAAAGCCTATTTACACAGATGTCCATAATTTCTAATAAAATGAAAAAAATGATCAATATTCAAGAGAAATTAAACAGCTTCTTTTCCCTGACACAGAATCTCCTAAAAAAACATGAATCTGAAAACAGAAATTGCCTCAATGAAAGAATCATTAAATGCACTACAAGAAGAGTGAATGCCTGTTCAGAAAAAAACAAAAGAGATAAAACAAGTATATTTAGACTGTAAAAACAAGCTTACAGACTTTGAACTGAGGGCAAGAAGAAAAAATATTAGAATTTTGGGAGTTCCAGAAGCATTGGATATTCAGAGGAACCTTTCAGACACATTTAAATAAATTTCAGCAGAACTATTGGACACAGAACTCATTAAAATCAATTTGGAAGTGAACAGAATACACTGAGCCTTGAGATCAAAACATGTGGACTCAGAACCACCCAGACCCATTATAATGACATTTTAAAGTCCCAAGATAAAGATTTATTAATGGCAGCAGTATATAAAAAAAGAGAATTAAATTGATGGGGGCTCTAGTTCAGTTTACAATGATTACTCTCCAGAAATAGTTCAACAAAGAAAAAAGTATGATTGGCTGAGTAATAAATTATGGAATAAAGGGTTGAAATCAACAGTTATTTTTCCAGCTAAATTGAGAGTAATCATTGATGAAACAAGATATGCATACAAATCATTGGATGAAGCTGTTAAGGATCTGAAAGTTAAAATTCCAAATGTATTTGAATAAATGAAGTAATTGATTCTAGAAGGTGTTAAATAATTGTGCTTGAGTCCCCCCCCCGTAATAATGTTAACAGAAAATATAATAAATATAATAATGGACTACACTCGCCAATTAAACAATCTAGACAATTAAACAGTATAAAAAAATCCTCAGCTAGTATAATTTGTTTGCAAGAAACTCATTTAGAAGAAAAAGAGTTAAGTAAATTAAAAACAAAATGTATAAGTCATATGCTGTTCAGTGTAGGAACAAAAAAAGTAGGGGGTAGCATTGCTAATAAAAAAAGGATTAGATGTGAAGATAATTGACCAATTTAAAGATACTGAAGGAAGAATAATGATGGTTAAATTATTAATTAACAATACTGACTCAGCAATGGACTTCAAGAAATGTGGGATGCTCTACTAGTCAACTATATGATTAAAACTAGAACAGTTGTATTTGTATGTTTGTTTGTTATATGTTTTAGTATAAGACGGGGAGTAAACCTAATAAATTAAATCACATTAAGACAGCAATTAAAAACAAGAAGCTTGATCTGATACTGATTAGTTATTCCATATATGAAAATTGTCATGAACTTCAAATGAGGGGCATCAAAAGACCACTGAAGGTATTGGGTATAAAACAGAAGACTTTACATATCCAAGCATTGTTATGTGTTTCTGAATATTTGAATGCATTAAGAAATAAGACGTAATAATGTTAACAGAAAATATAATAAATATAATAATGGACTACACTCGCCAATTAAACAATCTAGACAATTAAACAGTATAAAAAATCCTCAGCTAGTATAATTTGTTGCAAGGAACTCATTTAGAAGAAAAAGAGTTAAGTAAATTAAAAACAAAATGTCTAAGTTATATGCTGTTCAGTGTAGGAACAAAAAAAGTAGGGGGGTAGCATTGCTAATAAAAAAGGATTAGATGTGAAGATAATTGACCAATTTAAAGATACTGAAGGAAGAATAATGATGGTTAAATGATTAATTAACAATACTAATCTAATTGTTGGCTCAGTATATTCCTCATTTACTCATTATTCATTGTTTTCTTGCAAACATTGTTGAAGGATTCCAAAAATTTCAATCTGAAAATATAGTACTGGCTAGAGACTTTAATAATATGCGGAACCCATATATGGATAAATCTATTCACCCTAATAAGAATAATTTTCATGACTCCAGAAAATTAAATGATTTTATATTATTGGAATCACTTGAAGACCCATGGTGACTTAAATATCCTAATGAAAGGAGCTATAACTGTCATGATTTAAAAGCTAAGATATTTACAAGGATGGGCTATATATTAACATCTAAAAGTCAAATTGACAAAGTAACTAATGTTGTAAATTGATTCAATTTATCTGTCAGACCATGCAATGATCAGTTTGGATTTAATAATCTTGGACAAAAATAGACAATATTCAAAACAATGGAAATTCAACAATGAATTATTAAAAGACGAAGAATTTTGCACTTTAATAAAAAAATGTAATTAATGGATATTGTTTTTTTAATTATGATGGACAATTTCCTGTGCTGAAATTATGTGATGCTTTTAAAGCGACAATCAGAGGAGCTATAATATCCTATCAAATTAAGTTAAATAAAATAAAAAGAATGGAAGAGTCTTCAATTGATTCCAAATTAAAACAATTAGGTTAGTTTTAGAAGATTATAATAAAAATAAGGATGAATGGGAGCTACTTAAAACACAAAAACAAGATCTACTTTATAGAGATCAATTAAAGACAATAAAATCAATTCATAGTATATAATACTATCATGCTGATAAATCAGGAGAAATATTGGCTACATTATTAAAACAGGAACACCAAATAAATGTAATAACAGCAATACATTATCAGCAAAACAAAACAGTTGCATCAGATATACAAATAGTAGAAGTCTTTATTGAATATTATAATGAAATATATAATAATAATTTTAATCCCAGTATAGAAAAAAAATAACAGTTTCATTAAGGAAGCCCAGCTTAAACAATTCTTCTTCAAATATGACCCAATAACACAGGAGGAAATAGAAGAGAATATTGATGTTTTGGTTCATAATAAGTCTCCTGGTTTTGATGGGTTAACAAATGAATTTTACCAAACATTTATAAATGAAATAACACCATGGCTAGAGTTAATAGTTTTTGAAATAATAAATTTAGAGATAAGTGAAATTCCATAATCTATACAAATTGCTAAATAGTTTTTTATACTTAAACCAGACAAATCAGCTAACCAACAAGAAAGTTAAGGCCCATTTCAATTTTGAATGCAGATTATAAAATTATAGCAAAACTTGTGAATAATAGAGTTCAAAAATATGTCCACAAAAACATACATGAGAACCAAATTAAATTTATAGCAGGGAGAACAATATCACAAGCTAATTATAAATAACAGGCAGTAATTAACCTCATCAACAGAAGTAATAAGTACTCTAAGGAGATTTATTATGCAATAGCCTTAGACACTACCAAAGCATTTGATCTGATAGACAATTTATGAAGAAAGTGCTGAAGGCATGGGCAATACCAAAATAAATATTGTTATTGACTAATACTATATATAAAATTACCAAAGTAAAGATTCAGATAAATAGTATGCTAACTGATGAAGTGAATATGTATAACGGTGTAAGACAAGGCTGCCCATTATCTCCTTATTTCTACTAACATTAGAACCACTATTAAATCTAATTAGAACAGATAATCGTATTCAGGGAATAGAAATTTCAGTGGAGCAACTGAAATTGAGTGCATTCACAGACAATATGTTACTGATTTTCAAGAACATAGAACAATCTCTTCCAAATTTCTTAAAGTTAATTAAACTATACTCTGAAATATCAGGATATAGGATAACTAAATCAAAGTCCATTATATTGAGAATCTCTAAAACAGATCATAATTTACCAAAGGATATTAAAAAAGAAGTTAAGATACAAAATTACATGAAATATTAGGGAATATATGTATATATATATATATACACACACACAAAGATCAAAAAACTTTTAAGGAGAACAATAACAGAGCAAAATAAAAAAATCTCAGCTATTTTATATAATTGGACAAACTTATCACTGTTGATGTGGTGGAGAATAGATACATTAAAAATGACGACTATGTCCTGTTTAATATATACTATACAAAATGTTTGGGGACAACCTTCAGAAAAATGGTTTAAGGATGTGAAAAAAAAATTTCTAAATTTCTTTGGAGATGGGGAAAATCAAGAATTGCTTGGAACATATTGGCCCAGATATTCAAACTGCACCAGGCTGTGGTGCAAGCCTGGGCACAGCGCAACTTGGCTGTGCAGGGGTGTGGACTGGGCGATATTCAACGGAGCTGCGCCATGGCTCAGCAGTGTTGAATATCGCACCCTGGCCACCCCCACTGTGCATGGCACAGTGGCACTGCACCAGTGCAAGTGGCCAGAGAGGAGCATGGAGATGCGCTAGCGCAAGTTCCATTGCGTCATGCACAGCAACTGCAATATTCAAAACTTGACATGCAAATGGGGCCATAATGTATGCAAGGCACACATGGGGCCATTTGCATGTCATTATGACCCCATTTGCATGCAGGTGCGCCGATCCCCGATGACTTGTGCCTGGCACCCCGCCAGGCAGCAGCCATTGGGGACTGACGCCTCCTGCAGCCCAATTGCGGGCATTTGTGTAACAAAGGAAATATTCACAATATCCCTGGAGGTCCATAGGATTGCTATCTGCCTGAACACGGGCATCTGTGTAAAATCAGAATTCTTTCCTATATCCCTGGTGGTCCAGTGGACTGCTATCTGCCCGATCGCAGGCATCTGTGTAAAATCAGAATTCGTCCTATATCCCTGGTGGTCCAGTGGACCGCTATCTGCCCAATCGTGAGCATCTGTGTAAACATTAAAGAATACATCCTATATCCCTGGTGGTCCAGTGGACTGCTATCTGCCCAATCGCGGGCATCTGTGTAAAATCAGAATTCGTCCTATATCCTGGTGGTCCAGTGGACTGCTATCTGCCTAATCGGGCATTTGTTAAAAATTGATGCTCCATTTTGTTGGTCTAGTGAGTATTTTCTCTTTACTGAGCCTTTCGCTGCCCTGTTTATCTGGAGACAGTCTGGTAGCATTTTGACTCAAGATGCCATTCGGCCAAGAGGGGTCGACTGACACCGGTAGGGGATTGCATGCCCATTGGTTCACAGTGTGGCCATCGGGCGTAGTAGCTCCTTCAGACTACACATTTCCAGAATTCACTATCTGAATGTGTATTTTATTATATGCCCATTGGCTCACGCTTTTGTGAACTAATGTGGGGCATACAGCCTTACCGAGGTGTCAGTTGACGGGCGGTGGGTGGTGCGGTGGGGTGCTGCCACCTGCTGGCTGACTGGGGGAGTGGGGCGGTGGGGCTCAGTGGGCGGGTGGAGGGTACCACTAGACCACCAGGGATCTAGGATGAATTCTTTAATGTTTACACAGATGCCCGTGATCAGGCAGATAGTGGTCCACTGAACCACCAGGGATATAGGACAAATTCTTTAATGTTTACACAGATGCCCACAATTGGGCAGATAGTGGTCCACTGGACCACCAGGGATATAGGATGAATTCTTTAATGTTTACACAGATGCCCGCGATCAGGCAGATAGCTGTCCACTGGACCACCAGGGATATAGGACAGTTTATTATTATTTTTCACATATGCCTGCAATTGGGCTTGGGGGGGGCGCCGTATGGTGCAGCTGGAGCTCTGGTGGACACCCACAGGTGGCAGCTGCCATGTTGCACCCTGCAAGTGGCCATCAGTTGTTCCTTTTTCTTCTGGCGTAACTTTGTGCTGGTGCAGGTAGGGGTTGCGCATGCATGGCTCTGCACATCCCAGGCTGAATATCGGGCTGTGCAGAGTATACATGGGCACGCCCCCCCTACCTGTGCCTGCATACATTACTGATGAACTCCAGCGCATCGGGATTTGTGCCACGCACTTTTCCCTTTTGAATATCGCGCTGGGACACATTTGCACCATGCACAACCCTTTGAATATCTAGGCCATTAACTTTATCCAGAAAGTATGGTGGTCTGGGATGCCCCGATCCCTTTACATATATACAATATGGACATATTAGAAACATAGAAACATAGAAGTTGACGGCAGATAAGGACTGCAAGGCCTATCCAGTCTGCCCATTTCTTTTTCTACCTAATGAATGTGCCATCGGCCTTTGCTCGGTCAATGGCCTATCTATTCATACTCATTTTTATTGCTCTCTTATGCCTATCCCATGCCTGTTTGAAGCCCTGCACTGTATTCATATCCCCCACTTACTGAGTTAGGCTGTTCCATGCATTCACCACCCTTTCTGTGAAAAAGAACTTCCTCACATTACCCCTTAATTGGCTTCCCTCTAATCTCATGCTGTGTCCTCTTGTCCCTCTACTTTCCTTATATTGAAACATGTTAAACTCTTTCACCTTGTTAATGCCCTTAAGGTGTTTGTATGTTTTGATCATATCACCTCTCTCTCCCTCCTTTGCTCTAGGGTATACATATTGAACTCCATTAATCTATCCTCATATGTTTTCTGATGCAGTCCCTGCACCATTTTGGTTGCCCTTCTCTGGACTGCCTCAATTTGGTTAATGTCCTAATGAAGGTATGGCCTCCAGTACTGCACGCAGTACTCCAGATGGGTCCTAACCAGTGTCTTGTAAAGAGGGATTATTACCTCCCTCTTATGACTTGTGATACCCCTACTAATACACCCCAACATCCCCCTATCCTTACCTACTACTTTAGTGGTCTGCTTGGATGATTTAAGGTCATCAGTGACAATGCCCAAGTCTCTTTCTTCCCTTGTGACTGCCAGCAACTCCCTTCCCAGTTTATAGGTTTCTTCAGGGTTTCTCTTCTCTATGTGCATGATCTTGCACTTAATCCCCAGTTGCTACTCTTCTGACCATTTTGCTAGTTTATCCAGATCTCTTCTCATTCTGCCCACCCTATCTGGACCATCTACTCTGTTGCAGATCTTGGTGTCATCTGAAAACAGACAAACCTTACCCTCCAGTCCATCTGAAATGTTACTGATGAAGATATTGAAGAGGACTGGCCCCAGGACTGATCCATGATGTACCCCACATGTGACTTGCATCTCTTCTGATTGTACACCATTTACCACCACTTTCTATTTTCTGCCCATCAACCAGTTTGCCACCCAGTTGATCAACTTCTGACCCACCCTGAGCCTACCCAGCTTATTAATTAATCTTCTATGTGGAACAGTATTGAAAGCTTTGCTGAAGTCAAGGTAGGCAACATCAACTGCTCCTCCTTTGTCCACTACTCTGGTTACCCAGTCAAAGAAATGTATGATGCCATCCAGAAAAAACTGAGCTCCAAGTTTGGTGCCCTGTTCAGGAACCATAGTTGCATCCCAACTATGGCTAGGTGTAAACTTGTTCAGAATATGATACTGTCCATTTTTGACTACTGTGATGTAGTCTATGGTGCTGCCACCAAGTCCTCCCTGGCCAGACTGGATATCCTCTTCAATTCCTTCTGTTGCTTTGCCCTGGATGCCACCCCCTGGACCCATCACTGCAATCTTTATCATGCCCTATCCTTCCCCTTTCTTACAAATAGATGGCTCTCCCACTGTGCTAAATTCACCTCCAAGCACTGGTTGAGGGAGTTCTCTTCCTACCTCATTTCCTCCTTTATAACACCCTCTCCACCCTCCCATTCCCTTAGATCAACTGACTCCAATACCCTGGTTATCCCCCACAGATGAACTCAAATTGGTTAATCCAGTTACTCTCACCACCTCCCAAAAATTTGGAATTCCCTCCCACCTCAAATCTGGCACACATCTTCTGCCTACTCCATCAGCTCTGCCCTCAGTAATTACCTTGCACCTATCTGCTCCTGCCATGTCCCTCCCTAATTCCCTTCTCTAAGCCCTGGACAAACTGTACCTTTCTACCCTCACCTTCATTTTACCCTGTGCATATCCACCCCCCAAATCTCTAGCCCTCCTTCCCCCAAATTGCTCCCCCTTACTGGCCTCCCTTGATCTCTCACAGACTGTAAAGATCCCTGAATGCTCTCCATGAGTCCCTTTCCTACCTCCCCAGTGGTTTGTATCTCTGATCTACTCCTTCCCCCACCATCCTAAAGGGGTCTTTCCGGGACACTGCCTTATCCCCTTCTCTCTGGTCCTACCAGTCCCCTTGCAGGATTCTTTGCCTCCTGAGGGGGTCTCCAGGGACATGACTCTTCCTCCTCCTCCCCCACCTCACCCCTCCCCTTTCCCCTTTTTTATTTCATGTAAGCACTTGTTTACTTATTAATCCAGCACTTATTATTGTCCACTCTTTCTTGATGTTATGCACAACACTGTTGTAACACTGTTTGTAACATCTGCCTACAACTGTATGTTAATGTTGATCTTGTAACTTGAATGTTTAATGTCTCATTCCTATTGTTCCCCTTCCCCCCAGGTCGCATCGGGAGATGAGTGACTTGTTGCTCAGTATGCCTTCCTGATGAAGCATTTCAATAAATAAATAAAACTATGCAGTCCTATATATTGGCTATAACTTACCAATGGTTATTTTTTCGGAATAGAGATGAAAGATTATTCCAAGAATTGATCTTTTCAGCAGGAAAGACTATGGCAAATCTAAGGGATGTATGGTTAGACCTGTTGATATATGGTAAAAATATTGAATTTTTACTGCAATTGTTTTTACAGCATTTTTAAATATATTGAAACACCTAACTGCTTCTCCATTCCATGGACCTATTTAGATATTAAGATGGGGAAAGAGGATATGGAGGGTTAAAGGAGCCACAGACTTTAATACCCTGCAAAGAAATAATATACATAACTGGAAAGACCTGATGGTACAGGATAGATTCCCTACATACCAAGTATTATTGATTAAAATGGGTATAAAAAATTGGAGTAAACTATACTATATTATTTTACAGAAAACATTTAATAAATATAAAAAATGTATTTGGAGGAACAGTGAAAAATATGTATAACTTCATCTACCAACATCAAAAAGAAATCCTTAAAGGACCAGCAAAACTGCTGGCACAAGTTTATAACATCTTAAAGTCAAGGAATAAAGAAGCAACAAAAAAGACAAATAAGAAATGGAACATGGAGGCTGGAACCACCATAACTAACTATCACTGCTATAATCTTAGATGTTTATCTAATACAGTATACGAACCGGCTAAAAATATATCTATTCAGAACAAAATTAATACTAGAGCCTATATTACACCCAATCAAATAAACAAAATCAATAAAGATTATTCAGAATTTTGTTGGCATGGATGTCAACAGAAAGGGAATATGTTTCACTGTTTTTGGGGCTGCCAACTAATAAAAGATTGGTAGCATTTTGTTAATATAACTGTATCCTCGTATTTAAGCAAATCCATTCCAAGTATACTGGAATTATACTTGTTTAATGATTTCTCACAAATTACTTTAACATATATTCAGTGTAAGGTAGTGGCTCTAGCCTCCATGGCCCTAAAAAGAATAATTTTAGGTAACTGGAAATCAAACCAGCTTCAAGACATCCAGATGCAACAATGGTGGACTATTTTTTATGATACTTTATTAACGGAAAGGATCACATATGATACTGATGAATGTATAGATAATATATATGGTATCAGTTGGAAAGAAATTTTGCATAACTCACCAGTTCTCTACAAGATATAAAAAATGTATACATATTTATAACTGGAATAGTTAAATTCAGTGGGGAGGGGTATTTGTATGTCTGTATGTATAAATTATTATGTGTGCAAGATATGAATTATTGTATAATATATATATGTTACGTGTATGTATTATAAAATTGAATAAAAATTATTTTGAAAAAAAAAGGGGACCCCCAGGATGGGTGGGAGAGTGGGTTTATCCTTTATTGGTGCCGTATGAAGGTAGAGCCTGTCAAAAACAATCAGGCAACTGTGAACTACCTGAGTGTGGTCTGATGGAGTCAGGGTGCGCTGTGGCATTCGGGGGGGGCTCTTCTTATAGACCCTTTCCCAGCCCATTTTGCATTAGACTGCTGGCAGGCAAACTGCTGAAGACCCTAAATGTGGGGAAGAGAGAGAGAGAGAGATAGAATATTATACTGCTAAGCATATCATTATTGACTAACATGATGCTGGGGTGGCTTGAAAACCAAGGACGGACCGGAAGGGTAAATAGTTGCAGTTTACCCTCACCTAGAAGTAAAATATGAGACTCATGCTGCAGTGTACATGCCTAGCCACTTGGTATTAGGTTCTAGCATATTTGGGCTGGAGTCTTTGCCATCCACACCCCCATTCCCACAGGCTAAGTAGGCCAAGATATCTTATTTGGAGGTGCTTTACCCCCATGCACCCCATCTCATTTCCAATCAGTTGGCTTCATTACATTACTGCTATTCTGAAAGCACAATACAGTAAAGAAACAAAAGTGCAAAACTGTATACAAATATGCAAGCATACTAGAACCTATATACTGAGGAGTACTGGGGCACTCTGTCACCATGGGCACCATGTATACAGCAGCATGAGTCTCGGAATTTACTTCCCGTTGGGGGCAAATGGCAACTGGGCACAAGTTAAATGTATTTTTTTATCAAAGTTTGCAATATATTGGGAAGGGAACACGTTAAATACAATTATTTTGAAAAGGTTGCATACTTGGGAGTTATTATGCATTTTCTGAAGGAGAAAAAGAGAGGAGTATCAAGCATAAATCAGATGTACTCTGGCACAGTGTTATGCTTCAAAGCCTTCTTTCAGTGACAAGGAGTGGTGACTAAAAAAGACAAGGGTACAAGGTAGGGGATGGGGTGTGCAAATACCATTTACTGAAAATTCTATTGGGGGACCAACTATTCAGTATTTGGAATTGAGTGGTGGGGAAAAAATGCTTCTCCTCTCCCTTGAGGTTCCACAAAAGGTAGAAAAGTGATAGCCAGTTCCTGGCACCTTGCTAAGAGCTGTTAGCATCTTTAATGACTCATCTTGAGTGCTCGACTACCTTAAATTGGAAAAATCAGCTGCTACATTCTGTGCCCCTAAGCCAAATCCTTGATTAAGGGGTGGGCTAGTGCCAAATATTCAGTCAGTCCACCTCCTTCCTCCTGCCAAGCTCCTCAGCCCACTCCACTCACTAAGCACCTCATCAATAAAAAGGGAGTGTGAGCAGGGCCAGTGTGAATGATTATGAGCGAAGGGGTGGGGCAGTAGTATCAGTACTGATACCAATCAGTCTGTCCAATAAGACTGCCTAGCATCACTACTGATTGTACTGCCCCACCTCTCCCTCATGACTATTTGTGTCAGCTCCACATGGACTCTGTCTTTAGTGATCAGCTGCTTGGCAAGTGGAGCAGGCTGGGTAGCATAGCAGGAGGAGGGGGGTGCTGACTGGATATTTGTCAGTAGCCCAACCCCTCAATCAAGGACTGGGCTTGGGGGAGCACAGGATGGAGTAGCAGATTTTTCCAATTTGAGGTAGTCAGGCATTCGGGCTAGTGAGGGCATGTCTTTAAAGATGCTGTCAGCTCATGGTAAATTGCCAGGGTCCAGCTAACTTTTTTTCTACCTTGTGTGGGAATTCAGGGAAAGAGTAAGTGGGTGGGCAAACCTTTGGAATCGGGAGGGAATGTGGCTAAGAGACTAGTGCAGGCCATCTGCAGAGGGGGAAGACTATATTTCCTGAATACCACACTCCGAATACAGATAATGATAATTATTCTTTATTGGAACAAATAGTTGGGAAGCCTAATATTTGCGGTATTCAGGAATTAATATTCATTACTCACACACCCCTAGTGCAAGGGACTACTGAGCACTAAAGATGAGGAAGTTTACATGTCATAATTAGGGACAGTGGGGAGGTATTGAATGCTATTGTAAAAAATATTTAAAAAAATCTGAATGTGTATGTGTAGACTTTTATTTTAAATTACTGTAATGTTTAACAAGTTGTGATGTCAAGTATTGATATATACAGTATAGTCTTCTTGTAAAATTAAGACAAGTAGCATAACTACAGTCAGTATTATAGGACCAAAATTTCATTTCAAGAAGGGGGGGCTGGTTCAGGCAGCCATGGTGAGTCCTCCTCAGATAGTACCCTGTCCTGGGACCCACCCAGTCCACCACTGCATGTGGATCTGCACCACTGTATTTGGTAACCATGACACTGTACCAGCTGTCGACTATGCAGGTGGGCCCCATGTATGGGTGAGGTACACCATATGAGTTGTATACAGGATGTGTGTCATGCATGTAACACGTACAGGTCCCACTGTGTAAAGGTGGGCTGTGTGATCTGCAACTAGTCATGGTGATGTGCAAACAACACACATCCACCGGGGATACATACCTGCATGACGGAGGGGTATTGCAGATACTAGGTGGGGTTCCTGGACTGTGGAGCTCTGGCACTGCTTGCCTACACATGTATTACAGATATTGGGGATTGCACCATATGGCCAAGGGGGAGCACAGCTGCAAAGAGAAGAAATACATAGGGCAACACTAGGTGAGAACTCATCCTAAATACATACAGCAGTGTGATGGTACCCCCTGGGCAATGGGGCTGGTGCTGGGCAGCACAACCCTGAGCCATGCCAGCAACACATAGAGTATGATTGGTTGTTGGTGGGCACATTGGGCATGCCCTAATGCTCCAATGACCTGCACCCCAGAGGGCTGGTATCCTAACCATCCAAGGTGGACCATGGCATCTGGATGTTGTGTTCCACACAGGTTGCACAATCGTGGCTGTGATAGGATGTGTTGTGCTCTTACCATGGGGGTGGCTGGCAGGGGGCAGTTGCACTGAGTCATATGGCTAGTGCCAGAGGTCATGTAACTTTTTCCCTGTACAAAGGGGTAATACATACTGAGCACAGTGTGGCAGACATCATGCTGTGCACCAACAATGAACATGGGATACAGCATGTATGCAATGGCCAACAGGGTATGGTGGCATTCCAAGGGGGCCAACATGATGGTCAGGCATGTTGACTGGTGGGTAGCACCCCATATATGCCATGGGTAAGGTGCGCCCTTAGTGTGCAATGGTTGGCCTTGTAGGAACTTTGGTGGAAGACTAACATGCATGCAAGTTGGCCACATATATTGTGCAGTGCCAAGTAGTGGCTGCAGTGCGATGTATGGTACTTCCCCTAGTATACGGCAGCCCACCAGACTACCCCTCACAGCACCCACTACACCACAGAAGTGCATGTGTGTCATGCCACGACACAGGCAATAGCCACTAAGCGGGCCCCATCAATGTTGTGTGGCCTCATGGCACCAAATGTAACAGCCATCCCTCCTGGGCTGATGCACCACCTAGGGCATAGGCAGCATGGGCCCATACCATACTTGTGTGGTGTACCTGCTGATGTGACTGCCTACCCCACATGTGGTGCCCCCTGCACTGATCACAGCTGGCTAGAGTGTGGTGCAGCATGGCAACCTTGCTGTACTACACAGATTGGTTCCCTGCAGGTCCATGGGCATGGCCATGGCACAGCAACCTGGGTGGACTGACATATGCACCACCCAAAAGCCCTCATGCCCTGGGTGTGTAGCCCAGGGATCACCATATAGCTGAGGCCACATGCAGGACTGCGCTGGACACATGTGGGTCTGCAACTGCACTGCAGAGATGCTGAATGTCCCACAGTGCCATGTTAGCCACAAATCCCTGACATAGACTGATGCCAAGTCACCTCCTCATGTAGTTTCAGACACTGTTCACATTGACCTGTGTCATGACATACACAGCAATCACTGTCCTGCACATGATGGAGCCATGCACAACATAGAGACACAAACACACAAAACACAGGAGCATCCGTACATCATGGAATGAGTGGGTGCTAATCAAACAAACATTTGTCAATGCCGAATGTTGCTTGCTTGTATGTGCTGTTTAGGTATTTGGAAGTGATAGTTCCATGCCTTTCTCCCTAGACATCCACTGTGTCTTTCTGTTCAGTATTCACAGAAGACTTGGTTTGCTGGCCAAGGCACCTAGCTTCACCTGAGCTCTTTCCTTCTAAGATTGCTTGAAAGGCAGAGTAGAGAAACTTACCAGAGCAAGGGAAAAGGATTAAGACTTCTTTTGGCTAAGCAGATTTACTGTGTGGTGTTGTTTTAATTTTTTACTCACAGGGATTGCTACTGTTTGTTGCTAACATTTCATTGCTTTATTTTTCTCTGATTCAAATTGTTGTTGCTGGTATACCTTCTTCTGCATTATTACAAGGTGTGTCTACAGGTGTGTGCTAACAGATTACTGCTGTAATCTTCTGATTCAAATTGTCTTTTGCAAGGTATATCGTCTGTTACTGCTTTATTTTTCTCTGTAGCAAAGTGTTTCTTACAGGGTATATCTTCGCTGAAATTATTACAGGTGGAGCTTACATTTTTGTGACTTTTTTATCATTGGGCTAAGCAAAATTACTGTTTGACACTGTTTTATTTTATTCTTGTTTTTTTTTTTTGTTGTTGAAAAGGTTTGTTGTCTCAGAGGTGTTTCAGTCTCCTTCTCACATTGAAGGAGCTAATTGCTTTCCTCCCACAGCTCTTCCAAAGGAATAGGTGTGTATGTAGGGGATGGAGCTGGCAAACTGTCAGTAATTTCCAACAGAAAGAAGGGTTAAAAGGTCAGGTTAGTTGATAAGTTGGAGGTAGAAGACTTGGTTTGCTGGCCAAGGCACCTAGCTTCACCTGAGCTCTTTCCTTCTAAGACTGCTTGAAAGGCAGAGTAGAGAAACTTACCAGAGCAAGGGAAAAGGATTAAGACTTCTTTTGGCTAAGCAGATTTACTGTGTGGTGTTGTTTTTATTTTTTACTCACAGGGATTGCTACTGTTTGTTGCTAACATGTCATTGTTTTATTTTTCTCTGTAGCAAAGTGTTTCTTACAGCGTATATCTTCTCCGAAATTATTACAGGTGGTGCTTTACAGGTTTTACAGTTTTATCTAACATTAGGATAAGCTTTCAGGGTTACTGCATTTGTTGTTGACTGATTGTTTCTGCTCTTACCTCCTTGTGCTTTCATCCGTGGTTCTTCTTTTTCAGCAGGGGAAGGGCCCAGCCACCCAGCCCCATCCCCAACCACCCCACACTACACTCCTTTTATAGGGTACCACAGTTGTGACATTTCCTGTGGCAGAGCAGAAAGGGGTGGATCAGTGGGGCATCCACAAGGTGAGCTCATTTACAGGGGCACTAGTAATTTAACTTGTTATAACAAGTTAAACAAAAACAAAACACAATCAAACCATTACTTGCATTTTTTTCCTTCTAATTACTCTGACTAGGTCATAAACCCAGCAACTTATCTGGAATGGATATCATTAACTGCAGGTACTGTGGAACAATTTTCAGAAGGACAGTCTTACAGGATTTAGGACACTGTCCTATATGCTGGGCCATTGGAGATTTTAGGGCTCAGCTCTGGGCAGCATGGGCAGAGATTGCATGCCTCAAATTTCATATTCAAGAGGAAATACATTATAAGAACCAACCGCCATTTCCCCAGCATCCAACAGAAAAACCTCGACCGTAGAGGGTATTTCATCCAGGAGGTTGGCAGGTGGTTAGGAGGGGCAAATAGGGTGCCCCATCACTCTCTGCTCTCCAAAATATTACCTCCAAAAACAATGTAAACACTACAGACAGGTATCTGCCTCTATCTCTGAAATCAAAGAGGCAGAAGACACTGCAGAGCAGGACACTGCGGCACAGGAGCTTGCACAACAAAACTCACCCAAATCAGGAACCAAAACAAAAAAAAGCAAAAAGGAAATCCAAAAAACTTCTGATCATAGGAGACTCCATGATTCGGGGAGTTGATACCCATCTCCAGCCAGGGGTAATGGTCAGATGTCTCCCTGGTACAGCATGGAGAGACACTGACCGCATTGATAAAACTGTTCACAAAGCAGGAGAAAACATTGATGTCCTAGTACACATAGGGACTAATGATCTCGCCAGCCAGTCAGTTGTGGAGACCAATTAACACCTGACCAGGCTGGGTGGCAAACTATCATCCATTTCATCCAGCATCTCCTTCTCTGAGATCCTGCCAGTCTGGGAGAGGGGGGCAGATGGACAGAAGGTCAGAGAAGGGGAGATAGGGGAGCTAAACACGTTGCTCAAGGGCTAGTGCCAGGAAAAAGGACACAGATTTGTAGGGAACTGGCAACAGTTCTGGGAGCAAAAGTTCTGAAAATTTGATGGACTGCATCTGACTAAGGAGGGAGTCAGTGCATTGGGGCAGAAGTTTGACGTCTTTGCAGAATATTTAAACTAGCAAATGGGGAGAGGAGTGCAGCACCCTATACGTCGAATTGGAAGAACACCCCTCCCCCCCTCAGCTAGTGGTCAAACAGGGATTCAGCATGTTTGCAGTTCATTTGCATCACCAGGAAAGAAAAAAGGTTTGTCTCCCCATACGACGCACAGGGGTAATGCCAAACCTCACCCAACAACCAACACACCAAATCTGGCCACTGAAAATCATGTACATTAAATGCTCACAGCCTGGGAAATAAGATCCCAGACCTGCAGGCAATAATGTCAGAGGCTAAACTGGACATAGTAGCAATTAGTGAGACGTGGTTTACCAGAAACCACACTTGGGAGACTTCAGTACCTGGCTATGTATTGTTCAGAAGAGACCGAGGTGCAAAAAGGGGGGGAGGAGTGGCCCTGTATGTCAATGAAAATATCAAAGCTACAGAAATTCAGAATACACATGAGGAGCCAGAAGAACTGTGGGTCACCCTGGAAACAGAAAATGGGACAGCCATAAGAACTGGGGTTGTCTACAGGCCCCCAGACCAGGGGGAGGACATAGACACATTACTGTTAAAAGATATACAAAACATGACAGCTAAAGGGGAGGTTCTGATATTGTGAGACTTCAACATGCCGGATACAGATTGGTCAATACCAGCAGGAACATCTGCCAGAACTAGACACATAGTGGATTCCCTGCAGGGGGAGAGCCTCAAACAACTGGTACAACAACCCACAAGAGACAGGGCTATCCTAGATCTAGTACTGACTAACAGGGAAGGGATCACAGATCTCCAGGTAGAACGTCACCTGGGGGCCAGTGACCATCACATGGTATGGTTCAATTTGGCTATTACATCTAAATCATCCCATTCCAAGGCAAAAATATGGGACTTCAGAGGAGCTGACTTTGATAAGATGGCCAACAGAGTTAAGCTTATCCCTGGCAAAAGAAACACAGGTGAGGGGGTACAGGCAAAGTGGGCAAACATTAGGGTGCAATACTTGAAGCAACATCCCATTGTGTTAGACAGAAAGGAAGTGCAAAGAAGAAGGAAACCACTTTGGTTCTCAAATACAGTAGCAGAAAAGGTCAGAGCCAAAAGGCTGGTCTTCAGGAAATATAAGGGAACACAGCGGATGAAGATATGGAGGCATACCAAACTGCCCTAAGGGAAGCAGGGAAGGCAGTAAGGCAGGCAAAGTCCCAAACTGAGGAAACACTAGCACTAACAGTAAAGAAGGTGACAAGACTTTCTATAGATACATTAGTGAAAGGAGAAAGTCCAGAGAGGGGTATTGCTAAGCTTAATGAGAAGAAGGGAGATGAGGAGGAGGACCCTAAAAGCATCTATCCTAAATAGAAACTTTGCCAGTATTTACTGAAGAGAAGGTAGGGCAGGCCCACAGCTCAGCACCATGGACACAGCGGGGAGGGAGGTGAGCAGTACTCCCTTCACAAAAGAAAGGGTCCTACAAGAGCTTGCTAAACTCAGGGTGGATAAGGCAATGGGACCTGATGGCATACATCCCAGGGTAATTATGGAGCTAAAGGTGGAACTAGCAGAGCCATTAGCAGAACTGTTTAGTGAGTCTCTGAGCACAGGAGAGGTTCCAGAAGACTGGAGAAGGGCTCATGTGATCCCGCTCCACAAGAGTGGTAGCAGGGAGGAGGCAGGGAACTACAGACCAGCCAGTCTTACCTCAGTAGTGGGCAAGATTAAGAAGGAAAGGATAGTGCAATACCTAGAATCCATAGGGGCACAGGATCCAAGACAGCATGGGTTTACAAAAGGAAGGTCCTGTCAAACTAATATCATAGATTTCTTTGAATGGGTAACCAGAGTGGTGGACCAAGGGGGAGCAGTTGATGTCACCTACCTTGAATTCAGCAAAGCTTTTGACACTGTTCCACATAGAAGATTGATAAATAAGCTGGGTAGGCTTGGGGTGGGTCAGAAGTTGGTCAACTGGGTGGCAAACTGGTTGACGGGCAGAAAACAGAGAGTGGTGGTAAATGGTATACAGTCAGAAGAGATGCAAGTCACAAGTGGGGTACCTCAGGGATCAGTCCTGGGCCAGTCCTCTTCAACATCTTCATTATTGACCTTGCAGATGGACTAGAGGGTAAGGCTTGTCTGTTTGCAGATGACACCAAGATCTGCAATAAGATGATCAGATGGGTGTGGAATGAGAAGAGACTGATAAACTGGCAAATGGCTGGGGGAGTGGTAACTGATTTAACAAAGTGGTGATCTGCAGATAGGAAGAGAAACCTCACCACCTATAGTTTATGAGTTGATCACAAAGGAAGAAAGACATGGGTACCATCGATGACCTGGAATCATCCAAGAGGCCTCTACAGTAGGTAAGGTTAGGGTTAGTGTGTATTAGTAGGGTAACAAGTCGTAAGAGGAGGTACAATCCTTTTAAGACACTGGTTAGGGCTCATCTGTACTGCGTGCAGTGGATTTGAGGCCACACCTCTTCATGGACATTTACCAGATTGAGGCAGTCAGAGAGGGCAACCAAAATGGTGAAGGGACTGCATCAGAAGACATATGAGGACAGATTAACAGAGCTCAATATGTATACCCTTGAGCAAAGGAGGAGAGGTGATATGATCGAGGCATTCAAACACCTTAAGGGCATTAACAAGGTGAAAGAGTCTAACTATGTTTAAATATAAGAAAATAGCTGTACAAGAGGACACAGCATGAAATTAGAGGGGGGGATTAAGGGGAATGGAGGAATTCTTTTCACAGAAAGGGTGGTGGATGCATGGAATGGCCTACCCCAAGAAGTGGTGGCTATAAATACAGTGCAGGGCCTAAACAGGCATGGATAGGCATAAGGGAGCAATACAAATGAGTATGAATAGATAGGCCACTGACAGAGCAAAGGTCGATGGCACATTTATAAGGTAGAAAAGAAATGGGCAGACTGGATGGGCCTATGTCCTTATCTGCCATCAACTTCTATGTTTCTATGTTTCTAAGAGTGGGGGGGGCCAAGGGGCACAGCAGTACAGCAGTTGCCAAGGGGTTGAAGAGGTGGACAATAGTCCATTCAAAAGCAAAAGAGTCCTGCAGGAGCTCACTAAATTGAAGGTGTACAAAACGATGGAACCAGATGGCATACACCCAATGATAGTAAGAGAACTGCGAAGGGAGATAGCAGTACCTCTGGCAGCCATGTTCACTGAGTCATTCAACACAAGTGAATTGGAGGAGGGCACATGTGGTCCCTCTACACAAGTCCGGCAGCAGGGAGGAGGCAGGGAACATTAGGCCATTCAGCCTCACCTCAGTAGTGGGGAAGATCATGGAGACTTTGCTTAAAGAAAGGATAGTGGGGCATCTAGAAGCCATCGGAGCCCAGGACCATAGACACCATGGATTCACAGTGGGGACATCATGTCAGACAAATCTGGTTGATTTCTTTGGGTGACAAAGGAAGTGAATCAGGGTGGGGCAGTGGACAACGCTTACCTTGATTTCAGCAAAGCCTTTGACACCATCCCATATAGAAGGCTGATAAACTAGCTGGTTAGGCTGGGCATGGGGGAAAGGGTGGTAAACTGGGTTAGAAACTGGCTAACAGACAGGAGGCAGAGAGTGGTGGTAAATGGTGTGCAGTCTAGGGAGAAGGGGTCACCAGTGGGGTGCTGCAGGGATTGGTCCTGGGGCCAGTCCTGTTCAATGTCTTCATTAGTAACATTGCAGAATGTCTGAAGGGATTTTCACCAAATTTTCAACATAGCCATTTTAAGACCTCTGCTCATGAACAGTGTCACTGTGATTTTCTTAATCTGTCCCAAACATTGATTGTGCACACCGACTGCCATTGTGCACTACATGCATGCAAACACATTTTGGGTGATGTGAAAAATGACAGCTGTACTGCTCATAAGGAGGTGGTAAATGGCAATACTGAAAAATTTGGAGTGAAAATATTAAAAATTAGTGAACTTACGAGCATGCGTAGGAACTGCGCAATGCATGCTCGTAAAAACAGTCATTTTAAGGAATTTTTTCACCAAATTTTCAACATAGCCATTTAAAGACCACTGTTCATAAACAGTGTCACTTTGATTTTCTTAATCTGTCCCAAACATTGATTGTGTACATCGACTGCACCATTGTGCGCTACATGCATGCAAACACATTTTGGGCATGATGTGAAAAATGACAGCTATACTGCTCATAAGGAGGTATGGTAAAATGGCAATGTTGAAAATCTGGAGTGCAAATATTAAAAATTTGCGAACTCACGAGCGTATGTAGGAACTGAGCAACGCACACTTGTAAAACAGTAATTTTTAGGAATTTTTTCACCAAAGTTTCAAACTAGTCATTTTTAGACCTCTGCTCATGAACAGTGTAACTGTGATTTTCTTAATGTGTCCCATACAATGATTTTGCACACTGACTGTGCCATTGTGCGCTACATGGGCGGAAACACGTTTTGGGTAAGATGTGAAAAATGACAGCTGTACTGCTTATAAGGAGGTGTGACAAAATGGCAATGTTGAAAATCTGGAGTGAAAATATTGAAAGTTCGCGAACTTATGAGCGTGCACAGGATCAGTGCAACAAATGCTCATAAAACACTCATTTTTGGGAATTTTTTCACCCAGTTTTAAATAAGCCATTTTAAGACCTCTGCTCATGAACAGTGTCACTGTGATTTTCTTAATCTGTCCCAAACATTGATTGTGCACACCGACTGCGCCATTGTGCACTACATGCATGCAAACACATTTTGGGTGATGTGAAAAATGACAGCTGTACTGCTCATAAGGAGGTGTAGTAAAATGGCAATACTGAAAATTTGGAGTGAAAATATTAAAAATTAGTGAACTTATGAGCATGCGTAGGAACTACGCAATGCATGCTCGTAAAAGCAGTCATTTTAAGGAATTTTTTCACCAAATTTTCAACATAGCCATTTAAAGACCACTGTTCATAAACAGTGTCACTTTGATTTTCTTAATCTGTCCCAAACATTGATTGCGCTCACCGACTGCACCATTGTGCGCTACATGCATGCAAACACATTTTGGGCATGATGTGAAAAATGACAGCTATACTGCTCATAAGGAGGTATGGTAAAATGGCAATGTTGAAAATCTGGAGTGCAAATATTAAAAATTTGCGAACTTACGAGCGTATGTAGGAACTGAGCAACGCACACTTGTAAAACAGTAATTTTTAGGAATTTTTTCACCAAAGTTTCAAACTAGCCATTTTTAGACCTCTGCTCATGAACAGTGTAACTGTGATTTTCTTAATGTGTCCCATACAATGATTTTGCACACTGATCTGCGCCATTGTGCTCTTATTGAAGCAGCTACGTTTTGGGTAAGATGTGAAAAATGACAGCTGTACTGCTTATAAGGAGGTGTGGCAAAATGGCAATGTTGAAAATCTGGAGTGAAAATATTGAAAGTTCGCGAACTTATGAGCGTGCATAGGATCAGTGCAACAAATGCTCATAAAACACTCATTTTTGGGAATTTTTTCACCCAGTTTTCAACTAAGCCATTTTAAGACCTCTGCTCATGAACAGTGTCACTGTGATTTTCTTAATCTGTCCCAAACATTGATTGTGCACACCGACTGCGCCACTGTGTGCTACATGCATGCAAACACATTTTGGGTGATGTGAAAAATGACAGCTGTACTGCTCATAAGGAGGTGTAGTAAAATGGCAATACTGAAAATTTGGAGTGAAAATATTAAAAATTAGTGAACTTCCGAGCGTGCGTAGGAACTGCGCAATGCATGCTCGTAAAACAGTCATTTTTAGGAATTTTTTCACCAAATTTTCAACATAGGCTTTTTGAGAGCCCACCTTATGAACACTGGCACTGTCATTTCATTAATCAGTCCTGAAAGGTGATTTTGCGCAGTGACTGTGAAATCACCCTTCGGGCCCAATTAACACCATGACAGTGACAGAATTCATGTGGAGGAGTCCCAGAAACCCCATGTTGAAAATTTGGTGCCAAAATTCCAAAAAATGCCTGAGATATGCAGCAAAGTTGAAAAAACCCTATCTATCCCATTATACAGCTTACCGGCATTTCCTCAGTTCGCGGTCGGCTTTGAAGAGTGCAGACGTGTTCCCGGTCCACTGAAGATCGTCGCGCCGAGGTCCGGAGGTAAGTATGGGGTGAGTGGGGGGTGTGGGGAGGCAGGGTGCGCAGTGGGTGGGTGCGGGTTGTGGGAGGGGGGCAGGGAGAAGTGCCAAGGGACAGTTTTTGCATTTACAGGTTTTTTTTTATAAGATGACAAGGGACGTTTGCCACGCTGGGGTGAGCTCCCAGTGTGGCAGCTGGATGCTTTTGGGGGTGTGGAGCTGATGGGGGATTGGGCACCCCCATCGGCCATAACAAATTTTGCCACAGTGGGGTTGGCTCCCAGCATGGCACCTGAAAGCTTTGGGGGTGCATGGAGCCAACAGGGGTTTGGGCACCCCCCTTGGCCATACAGCATGTGCATGGGGGGAGGAAGGCGCATGAGCATGCAGTATGCATGCGTGTGTGTGTGTGGAGAGGGGGAGCTCTACTCACTGAAGTGGAGCTCTCCCTTTCAACTGTACAACTACTGCATTTTCAACTGCTGTCAAAGACAGCTGCAGCAGTGATTGGGGAACTGGGGCCACGCCTGCAAACACAGTGAATTGGAAGATGGGTGCCACACCTCTGAAAACTCGGATGATGGCACTATGTTTCTTGCACATGCGTGCAAGCAACATAAAAATTAAATTCAACAAAGCACAAGAAGAAAGGCACTCTGCCAAAAGAAATAAATAAAGAGTCAAGTCGGGAGCAAAATGGAACCTGCAGCACACTACCCAGCACTTCGTGTCTTCTCTGGAACACTTCATCAGGGGGCATGGTTCTGGTGCTCGGATTCTCCTTTTATTCGAGGATCTTAAAGTTACAACATGCATATATGCACATAATATATCCATATTTAGATTTAAAAGCATCCATGAACCTTCACCTATAGAACAAACACCAATGGATTTTTAAACAATATTAATGCATTATTTATGTGAAGCCCACAATCAATTATTAAATAAAACTTAACAAAACAAGTACTATACAGTAACAGCAGATTCCTGGGAGGTAAATGGATTTGCTAAAGGTCAAGTTACTACACATTACAAATTCAATCTTTTCCATGAATAACATGGAGACACCCAGTCCCATTGGGGAGCCCTTGCCCTACACAAACTGCTATATGCGCGATGGTGGGGATCCTGCTGTTAGATGCCAAGGCAGTGTAGCCACACCCTAGAGGCCATGCCCCCAATGTTTTGCTGTTAACCCTCCCTGGACCCCCAGGGCCCTCTGGTGGCTGGTTTGCTATAACCCTGACAGTACCCTGGCATCACCAACCCCACACCTGTAGTGCTTCAACAGCCATCCCCTCAATGTCCCAAAGCTCCAGCTCCCTCCATGCCACCAGTGGTTGGAGCCCACATGGACTCACTCCTGACTTCACAGTGACTGTTCTATGGAAAAGGACTTTCGGGATTCCTTCATCCATCTTGGTCTGTGGTCAGATTTTAATTTCATTATTCTGCTGGCAGTGAGAGTGCCCTACTTTACTTTCTAAATGCTCAGACAGTCAGAGTGCCTGAGAATTGGGAAATGTTTGGTTTGATCTTTGGGAGGAAAGTGCTAAGATATTTTTCATCTGTCTGCTGTGATGAAATCCAGAAGACGCCCTGGGGTGAAATGGAACCCAGATCGCTGTTCTCCATGCCTGGTTTCCATACCCAAGGGCACTACCAATTGTGGTAGGCAGGTAGATCGGGCTGCCCAAGAGGTTCATCCAACTTGGGCAGTGTTATGCAATGCCAGGTCCATTAAAAACAAGACTGTGAATTATTGCAGATCTTGTTGAATTGGTGGACCTGGCTTGCATCACTGAGACCTGGCTGGACGAGAACTCTGGCCTGATTTTGGAGGCTGTAACACCGGCTGGGTACTCGGTGATACACCACCCAAGATTGGATCGTGGGAAGGGGGGTTGCGGTCTGTTTTAAGACTGAACTTATCCTCACGAGTGTGCCAGTTGAGGAGACCGAGTCATTCGAGTGTACTGTAGTAGCAGGTGTAGGTTGTCGGATTGCCCTCATATACTGTCCACCCGGAGATGAAAAGCGATTTCTTCAGGAAGTTGCGGACTTTGTTGTTGACACGGCATTCGAGTCACTCAGGCTGATGGTCCTGGGTGACTTCAATGCCTGGATCGACAATGAACTCTCACAATTTGGACAGCACTTCCTCCAGTTAATGACATCTCTGGGCCTAACACAGATAGTTACCACTGCTACTCATAAACACGGTCACTCCCTTAACCTGATCTTTCTCCTGGGGATCGAAGCCTCTGACTTGGTGGTGGAACTAGTTGGATGGTTCAATCACCACACTGTGGGGTTTGGTTTTAGTTCTCCTCCCTTCATAGGCTTGCCCATGTGGAGATGGTCAGGTACTGCCCTTTACAGGATGTAAATTCTCAAAGCCTAGCAGCGGTGCTTGACCTATCATCCCTCCCTGTGGCAAACAATGACCCAGAGACCTTTGTGATGGCCTATAATTCAGCCATTTCGGTGGCCCTGGATATCATTGCTCCAGTCCACATTCATCCTCTCTCCCTTCACCCCCCCAATCCCTATGGTTTGATGGAAATTTGTGGGAGACGCAGAGACTTGGACGAAGGCTAAAGCGTTGCTGGGGAAATCTGCCCTGGATGCCGTTCACCTTAGATTGATGGACCATTATCAAGTCTATCAATCTGCAATCTCTTGTAAGAAGGCAGAGTTCCTGTCTGGGGAGATTGCAGTCACTCAGAATTGACCAGCTCAGCTGTTTCGAACAGTGGACAGACTGTGCAACCTAGCCTATCTTCAAGTTCGGAAAGCCTTTTCGCAAGTAGAGTGCGATGAACTTGCTCAATCCTTTGCGTCTAAAGTGGCTGACATCAGGGCAGTACTCCAACCAGCACACTCTATGGGTGCTGCTTTGGATCAGCATGAAGCCACTGCTCAAGGTTTTCCTGGAGTACCTTTGATCGTTTGGAGTTCATGGATGTCATGCAGATTGTCCAGAGTGTGCGGGCTACATGCTGTAGTTTGGATCCAGGACCAACTTCCCTGATTTTGGGTTGTATAGAATCCATCTGTCCTGTCCTAGCATGGATAGTCTGGTGCTCCTTGGAAACAGGTGAGTTTCCTAGCTCCCTGAAAGAGACAGTGGTGACACCACTCTTGAAGAAAGCTTCTTTAGACCCAGATTGCCATGCAAACTACAGACCAATCTCTAACCTTTTTAGGAAAGTTGATTGAGAAGGTAGTGGCTGCACAGCTGGGGGACCATCTGACCATCCATGACATCTATGAAGCCCTCCAGTCCATATTTCAAAAGAGACATAGTACAGAGACAGCACTGGTTCAGGTGTTCAATGATCTCCTGATGGCTAGAGACCAGAAGAGCCATTCCATCTTGGTTCTTCTGGATCTCTCATCAGCCTTTGACACTGTGGACCATGGGGTACTGCTGGATCACCTGAGTTCATCTGTGAACTGTCGGGTACAGTCCTCGGATGGTTTACATCATTCCTCATGGGAAGAACTCAGAGAGTGGTTTCTGGGGTTTATTCCTCGGATCCAGTTTCTCTATCATGTGGGGTCCCTCAGGGTTCAGTGTTGTCCCCCATGTTGTTCACTGTGTATATGCTGCCCCTTGGAGACATTGTAAGAAGGTATGAGCTGAGGTTTCACTGTTATGCTGATGATACCCAGCTCTACCTTTCTTTCACCCTCGACCAGGATGGAGCTCTCTCTGTCTTTAATAACTGTCTAGCAGAAATCCAGGAGAGGATGGATTCCAGTTGGTTGAAGATGAACTCCGAAAAAACTGAGGTGCTAGTTGTGGACCCAGGTCACCCAATAAGGAGGTCAGGGGTTGGTTCACCCTCTAGATTAGTTCTCAGGGGCATATCTCTTCCGACCTCTGAGCAGGTACATGACCTGGGGGTAATTTTTGATTAAGGGCTGACCCTGCATTCATAGGTGTCAGCTGTTGTCAAATCTTCCTTTTACCATCTAAGGAATATCTCCAGGATTAAGCACCTAGTTCCATCTAGTGACCATACTACCCTGGTTCATGCCTTTGTGTCCTTGTGCTTGGAATACTGCAACTCCCTTTACCTAAGGCTTCCAGGGGTAGAAATCCGCTGCTTGCAGCTGGTGCAGAATGCAGCAGCCCCGCTTTTGATGGGTTCATCTCGGACCTGTCATATTTCGCCAGTGCTGTGCGGACTGCACTGGCTGCCTGTACAGTGGCAGATCACCTTTAAAGTCAGTCTTCTGACTTTCAAAGCCCTACATGGACTGGGCCTGGACTACCTGAAAGAGCTTCTGGTTCCTTACTGCTCCAGGTGATCACTCCACTCAGCCGATGAGGGGTTGCTAGAGATTCCAAGCGTATGTTTAAAATCTACTGGGGCACGGGTATTTATGTATGCAGCCCCAACCCTTTGAAATTCTCTACCTCGTTGGATAGAGGAGAACGCACTAGGTTCAGGATGCAAGAGGCACTGGACACCGCTGCAGATGACAGAGATAACCAGGAGCAGCAGACCAGACAAGATGAGGATGCAGTGCTACCATCAAGTAACCCTGAGGCAGGGCTCAGAGCTGAGGTTGTGGGCACAGATGTTGAGGTGGAGGACACCAGTAATGTAATGGCGGAGATGTTGTCACCCACCGAGATCGCAACCATGCAGCTATGCCAACAGCCATGCAGGTGCTAACAAACCCCCAACCATTTTTGGGGGGGACAATGGATGCAGTGGAGGATGTGGAAGTAGGAGAGGATGAGGCAGAGGAGGGCAGTCACTCCAGGATGCAGTCATTCATGTGTACAGTGGGGAACCATCTACAAACTGTTATGGATGACCTGGCAAACCTACAAGGCTCCTTCCAGGCCTTTTTTGCCATAGTACACACCTTTGATAGACTATAAGCTGGCCCACTCCGGGGTACATATGTGCCATGGGTATGTGGGTGTGACTTTGTACAGAGTTCATTGTAGTTGTTTTGGACTGTAAAAATAACAAGCAGAAATATTTATATACAATGCTGGTAGTTACCCATGGAACTCCTTACTGGAGGAGCTTCTCATAAGCAAGAGCAGGCCGGACTTTAAATACAGACTAGATAACTATATCTTGTCTGGAAATGTTTTAAATTACAGTATTACTGAATCTGATCATCATGGAGCATTATGGGCACATAGCCTTTTCACACCAATACACCTTAGTATGAACCTTAGTACGAACTTTAGTACTATAGCTGTTTACTGTAGAATCATTGTTGTAGTTTTGGTTACTTTGTTACATTGTTCAGCGTTGTTTTCAATAGATGTTACATGTTTCCCCTTAAGTGTTGTCAGTTTCATTATTTCAAAGTGCTAATGTATGTGCTGGGTGCCCACTGCCCAGCACACAGGACCACATGTGCCACTAGTGTGTAATGTGGGACAGTACTATTTTGACACCACCGGGGTACCTGAATGCAACACAGTGCATTGCTGGATGGCACACATACAGTACATGCAGGCCTTGGGGGGTGACACGGTACTGCTGTACGCCAATGCATGAGCCAGCCATAGGCACTGTGTCACTGTATATAATGGTGCTACATCATGTGTACCACCAGGCTGTAGCATGTGTGTGACCTCTACCCTCTGGGAGGTCATCCATGGCCTGGTTCCACAGCACTGGCTAGCCCCTGGCCCAATGGTCTTCATCTGTGCCATGTGTGTGATACCTGTGCACTGCGGCCACCATGGTTGACTTTCACACTGCAGCATGCCTTCATACACAACACCCCTCACAAGCACCTGGTATGATGCAGCATGCCACCTTCACAGTTGAGGCACAGTCATGATGTTCTGGACACAGCCCTTTCTTGTACATGTACCTGTCAGGGTTGTACCAGTACCTGGGTCTGTGCCATGCTGGGTGGCAGTGTGGTCCTGCCAGACATGGCAAGCGCATAGGTATCACTGTTGCCCTGTGTAGTAGAGGTGTACACATGTTCTATAGATAACTTGGGGGTTGGCCATATGGTGCATTCCCTCCGACTATCTTGATCATGCCACATGCCTCCTTCAGCCAATGTCTACCATATGGTGGGGGTAGCCACTCAAGGTTGCCTCATTGCTGTGTCTGTGTGGGCCACCTGTGTGTGAGACAAAAAGTAATATACAGACACAATATTTGCGGTGTTGACTTTATTCATGCACACAGTGGTGAACAGGAATGGCACACTGACCCTCTACCCATGCTGTGCAGTGACTACAAGGACATGCAGCAAAGTGTGCACACATTAGATGCCACAAAGGGATGCACACTGCATGTAGGGGAGATGTCACCAGACCTGAGGGTCTGGTACCACCAGTGCTTCTACACCAGGGCTATAGCCTATGTCTCCCCAATCAGACAGTGATGAAATTACTATCCTGCCAGGGTATCTTTGTGCAGGGTATGTGGAGACATGGGGCAGGTGCTTAAGTGTCCTTCCAGGGTTCTGGCGTGGTTGCACTGTGGACTACCTGCACATGTTGGACATACAGAAACTGCACCTTGTGTATACCATGGTGATACTGACCTGCCATCTGTAGTGTGCACAGTGTGCTTCTCCGCATATGGGGGTAGCTATATATCCTATGGGCCAGTGGCTCTTGATGTATTCCATGTTATGGAGCCTACCACTGCCACTGTGTAGTATATCATGGTGCAATCACTGAGTGCCACCATGCTCGATGGCATACTCATGGTGTGGGTGGTGAGATCATGTCAGCACATGCTGTCTTGGCAGATGCCCACACATGTTGCAATGGGGTTAATCTGTGGTACCACTGAGCAGCACAGCTTTGCACCTCCAATGCACAGGTGTTGGCATGATGACAGTTGTGCTGTGCATGATATTGGGGCTTACAGGGGGCCTGGGGTATTTTGAGCAGGCAGTCATCATTCCAGCAACCCTATGGAGTCCTGCCATTGCATAATACCAGCCTTTGTGCATGGCACATTCCTACTCTACCAGTCAACGTCAGCATAGGGTCCTGCATAAGTGTTGACTAGATGTTCTCCCATAATAATAGGCAGCTACTGTTCCCCCCAATGCAGTGTGCAGTGTATGTTGCCTATGAGATGTTCATGCTGTGTCCCACTGTTTCATGTCCACCAGGGTCCAGCTTTGTCTCTCCACATAGCATGCATGGCACATTGATCCTGTTGTACAGTTCCACTGGTCTACTGTGCATCCGGTCTACCTGTTGTGCATCTGGGCCTGTCCTGCCTGTATCCATAGTTTAAGGTGGTGCTAGGTGTCCACAGCTGACTTGTTATTGGTTGGATCCCCTTCTGGTTCCTGTCTGTGGCAGACCATTGTCCACTGTGACCTTTTTGTGGCTGGCCCTGTATCACTGCATGTTATATTGCATGATTTTTCCTGTGTTCCAGCTACCTTAGCCTTCTTCCCTCTTTTTCTGAGAAGTGCACCTGTGACTGTGTTGCCTTCTGAAGCAGGGTAGTCCTGTATTGGGGAACCCATGATGGATATGGTGCTGCAACATCTGCCTCTGCCTTGCTGGGGGCCTGAAATGTGGCAGCCTGGAATGTGGTGTCAGTAGCTTCCAGGACATGCTGTGTACTGGCAGCCTGGGTGCTGCTTGGACATGTTTGTGGCTTATGTTGTGTGCTGGTAGCCTAGGTCTTGATGACAGTGGGGTTTGTTGCCAGCTTAGTGCCCAGACCTCGTAAATGGTACACTGTGGTACTAGTGCCTGAGGTGTGCTGCTAGCCTGCGTTGTGGGTGTTAGAGTGTCCTAGGACTGTGGTGCAATGTAGCCCCGTGGCAACTGTACAATGTGGGCCTGAAGTTGGTGTGTGGTTTTATGTATTGGCCAGGTCTACTGGACCACTCTTTACTGTCCACACTGTAGCCACATCTGCCATATGCAGTGTATCTGAGCCCACTGTGACCTGCTTGCCCATATCTGCTGGGGCCACAGTCTACAGATCCAATGGGTCTCTGCTACCCATACCTACTAGCAGCACTGTCAACTTGGGCACTGTATGCCTGGAGTATGTACCCACTGTGTTGGTGGCTGCTGTGGGAAGTTTGATAATGAATGACTGGGTCACTGATCACCCCACTAACATGGACATTGTGCCCATGGGGCTGTGGTCCTGTGGCACTGCAGTGTTCCTTGTGCCATATAACATCTGTGATGTTCTGCAGTACAGTCGTGATGAAATTTTTATGCACCTGTTGGATGGCTATGCCCTTCTCCAGCACAGTTGCCATGTGCTGCAGTGTTTTCTTCTGGCACTGCATGCATATCTACAACTCATGCAGTATTGCAATGATATCTGCATTCCAGGCTGCAATTTTCTATACCCTGGTTGGGGTGGCATCCTGCACCCCATCCATAGCCTTATCCATGCAGCTGTGATGTGCACTAGCAGCTATGAGATATGCCTCAGCTGAGCCCCATATTGCTCTTATCTCGCATGTGAGTGCCTCCTCTGTGTCAAGCACATTCTGACAATCTCATCTAGGGTTATCATCCCTCATGGGTTTGGTGTGGATATCCTTTGCAAGTTGCTGTACTGTCACTTCCTCCTGTTCCAATCATATGGGACTGATGTACTGGTGATGTTTTTGAGAACTGACTCTCCAATTTCCATATCTGACCCATCACTGTCGACCTGTGTGCCCACTCAAGGAGATGAAGACCAAGGGTCAGAAGTCGGAGCATTGCTGGTAGAGGACCAGGTCCGAGAAGGATAGGCTGGCTTTGAAAGCTCACTATGGTGACTATCACAGGGCAATCAACCATAAGAAGACAGAGTTCCTGTCCTGGGAGATTGCTGGAGGGAGGAACAGACCAGCTCAGCTCTTTTGGACTGTAAGGTTACTTCATCCTACCTGTCTACAGCCAAAAAGAGCATTTTCAGTCACTTTGAGCATAGAGTTCTCTCAGTTCTTCTCTGACAGCATGTCCTCTATTTTGTCCAGGATCTCCCCAGTGGGGTTAGGCCAGTCCTGTAGTGGGAGGCCTTGTGGAAACAGAGACATTCCTATTGTCTGGAAGGAGTTTTGGCCAGTGGGGGTGGCTGAGGTGGTTGTGGTAATCTCAAAGCTGCAGCCCTCCTTTTGTGAACTGGACCTGGGCCTGACTTGTCTCATAGTTGGATGCGCTGAGTCCATTGGTCCAGTGTTGTCCAAGATTGTCCAGTTTTCACTCTTGGAGGGGTTCTTTCCCAATGACTTGAAAAGGTGCTGGTGAAGCCCCTTCTGAAGAAACCATCACTCAACCCTGACTTCTTGATGAATTATCAATCAAATTCCAACCTCCCATTCTTGGCAAAGATTATCGAGAAATTGGTGGCTCTGCATGTTGAGGAACATCTCACGGCCCTTTACATCTACGAGCCAGTTCAGTCTAGATTTAGGGCTAAGCATAGCATCAAAATGACACTGGTCAGGGAGCAAAATGACCTCCTCAGGGCAAGGGATAGAGGAGATCAGTCCATTCTCATTCTCCTAGATCTCTCCTCAGCATTTGACACCGTGGACCACACTGTGCTTCTGGATTGCCTCAGAGAGTATTTTAGACTTGCTGGTACCGTCATCAACTGATTTGAGTCCTATCTCTCAGGCAGGATGCAACAGGTAGTGATAGGGAATTTCTCCTCCTGTCTGAAGCTCTTACCATGTGGAGTTCCTTTGATCTTGTCTCCAATGTTGATTGCAGTATATATACTGCCTCAGGTGAGCTCATTAGATGCTACAGCCTGGGTTTTCACTGTTTACAGATGATATCCAGCTGTATATGTCTTTTGCCCCCAGGACAAATAGCGCCATGGAAGTGCTAAACAACTGCCTGTCTGAGATCCAAGACTGGATGTCCTCTAACTGACTGAGACTGAACCCTGATAAGATGAGGTATTGGTGATCAAGCTTGGTCACAGCCATGATGTGGATGCCTCCGGGGTGGTACTGAGGTTGTTCCTGGATCCTACCCTGTTGATGATGTCTACTAGGGTGAGGAATGTGGGCATCATCCTGGACAATGGGCTGGCGCTTGACGTGCAGGTGCCATCTGTTGTCCAAAGTGTTTTTTACCACTTAAGGAATGTTACATGGATTATACCCCCTAATTCCAAATGGGGACCTGCCTGCACTGGTACATGCCTCTGATACATCAAGGCTGGAATACAGCAACATTCTATACTTTGGGGTCAGTGGAGTGAACCTCTGTCAACTACAACTGGTGCAGAACGTAGCAGACAGGTTGCTGACAGGCCTATCTAGGTCTTGTCATGTGACCCCAGTCCTGCAAAATCTGCACTGGCTACCTGCCAAATGAAGGATCATCTTCAAGCTGGGATTGCTCACCTATAGTGCCCTATACAGATTGGGTCCTAGCTGCCTGGGTGACCTCCTTACCACTGTCCATCAGGTGTGCTCCCTTCAATCCTCCACTGAGGGCCTCCTAGTGGTTCCGAGGTCCAGGCTGAAAACCTCTGGGGATCATGCTTATGAGGTGGTCAGCCCGGTCCTCTGGAACTCACTCCACAGATCCCGGAGGGAGGCCCCATCAGTGAAGACTTTTAAGAGGAGCTGAAATCCCATCTTTTTAAAGGAGCTTTTCCAGATTAACTGTAGCTGGTTTTAATGTTATTTATTTATTATTGTCATTTAATTTCTATGATTTTAAATTATTCTGTTTGATTGATGACTGATGACTGATGATTGTGTATGTATTGTTTTGTATAATCCTGCCTGTCTTATACCTCTTGTAAGGAGTCCAGGGCCTCTAGGATTGGGTGCCTTAAAAATAAAGTTTTACTTACATGGTACCCCAATATGTATCACTGCACTGGTGTGTCACCTCAGGCATCTCCCTGTGGCTCCAGCTTTCCTCTGCTGCCCATCTTTGGTCACTGTGCACCCAGTGATATCTGTGATCCCTATATCTGTGTCAGACATCCCCTTTTTTCAGGTTGTACCTGTGCACTGGTGCCTCTTGTGCCAGGTGTTGCTTCTGACTATTCACCTGTGGTATCTGTGGGGACACAACATATCCATCATTAGTTCCTGTTTTGTGCACCCATGTCAGTATGCTCCTGTCTATTGTGTGCACTGCATTTCATTGCACTGTGAAGTGCTCCACCCTTTGGGGGCCCTGAATGCCAACACAGGATGCAGGCTGCATTGTGGTACAGCATGTATACGTTGTTGTGGGGTAGGCCTGCCCTACTATCTTGTATACAGTGTGCCACCTTACGTCTGTCTGCACCGATGGCCTACATGTGTTCAGCTCTCTGGGTACAGATGTTCTGCCATCCCTTCCACACATGCCCTAGCCGTGTTTGCTTGTCCTTTGTAGTAGCATCTTACACAGTGGTATGGTGTGCACATGTTACTATGGCAGTATGGCTATCTGTGCACAGGCTGCTATTGGCCATTGCAGGGCAACAACCCAGGGGGACTTTTTTATTATTATTTATATATTATAGAGTTTTACCACTGTTTTGTCTACCCCATCTTCCAGTGCACATGCGCATGTGTGGAGCATCTATGCTCAGCGTTCGGGCGCCCTACTTATGTGCAGATCCCTCCTGCCTCACGCCGCCACTGGACCTCCAGCCAGTGGCAGCAGAGCTACAGGGGCCATGACCTCCCTGGGAAAGGAGAGTTGCCATTAGGTTGCTCAATCCTGCTCCCTCCCCACCCCCTGGTGCCTGCTCCCTGACAGCCTGGGGTCATTCCGAATCCAGGTCGCTGGCGTAACAAGAGGTAAGGCAGAATTCCCCAGCCCTCTGCACCACCAGGCCAACCTGGGGGGGGATTTTTCTGACAGTACTGGGCCAAGGGCACCATGGCATATCCTGCACACTGGGCCTTTAGCAGCCAGTATACATGTGTTCGTCCATGCTGCTCTTCAGCTGCTGTATTGCAGGTATCTCATCGAAATAGTGAATAAAGAATGGTGATGACCAAAACTAGCACTGGAAAACTGTGAGTGCCATGTCAGGGACTGGGAGTTTTCCCTCCTGTCTGAGTTGCGCCCCTCTGGAGTTGGTATATTTAGTAAGAGGGGAGTGGGGGACAAAGCCCCCCGAAAATAAAGAGATTGATATTTGTGTACTCACTGTAATCTGTGTACCATTTTCAGTCATCACCGTTCTTTATTTGCTATCTTGATGTGAAAGTGTAATGCAGTACAGAGTGGGGTGTCAGAGATCCATGCTAACAACCATGGCAGATCTGTCTGCAGGGTGGTCTGATCAGTCAGTACAGGATTACCCCTCCCCCCACTCCACATGCACAGGATTTGTCACACAAAATGTACCCTAAGCCAGCCACATTTTGTACACTTTTGTGCAACCCCAACCTCCTGCTCCCCACACACCCACCAGTGGTGTCCTGTGTCTACATCATGAATGAACCCATAGCAGCCTGGCCCCTGCTTGCATATTGTGCAGGCCTACCTCTGTTAGCAGCTCATAATCCATCACCTCACCCTCCACGATGTTCACACCTGTATGTTGCAGGCCTCTGTTGTTAGCCTGCAGGCCACTTCAGTGCGGAGTGCTACATATAACCTTGTCCTGCCATGCTACATGTTCTAGACCTAGAGGTTCATCCTTCAGCTGTTGTCAGCAGTGCAGGTAACATGTCACACCTGTCAGCCTACACATATGTCCTACCTGCCTTCCAGGTCCTTACTACTGGCCTGTGGACAATACCATGGTGCGCACCCCTGTGCCAGGCTGCCACTCCAACTTCAAGGTCTGGGTATGGTATGGCTCTGTTCCCATCATGTACAGCTTGGACCCTTGTCCAACACATGCTGATGGTGACTGTCTGTTGTCCCCCTTGCTGGTGTCAGACACAATGCATGCCATGAGTCAGGGCTTCCAACCCTTCAGTGAATTTAAAGATCAATGGCAATCATTTTACACATTGTTAAAAAAAACTGAATTCAAGTACCTGTGTTATGAGTAGTGTTTCCTGAAATTTTTGAGTTCATACAATACATGTGCCTGAAATAGCAAAGTGGGGCAGACACCTGTTTGTCAATCTGAGAGGAAAAGAATTGTTCTTACGTGGACCTATACATTGAGGCTACATCAAATACGTACTACTTGTATGAATTAAAAAACTTTAAATTTATTTTATATCCGCTAAATAAACAACCTAGTGTGTATAGCTAGAAAACAAAGCACAAAGTTTTGACAGCACAGAACTCACAGCTATAATACAGACAAGCTGATTTCTCAAATGCATGCCACTTCAATTCAGCACTAAAACTCAAATGATCTGCTGTTTAGGAGAAGAAAATGATAGATTTTCAGCTAATTTATCTGAACACGTACCTGAGACTGAGTTAATAAAAAACCCAGACAGCAAACATTTCTACAGATTGATCTAATTGGGAAGTTTACAGCTCTTCAGTCAAGCAGAGACTTGCACTGCTGCAGCAGTAGCTTAGTTCAATATGATGTCATCACTCTCCAAGGCTCAGTCAGAAGGATAGAAACAGTCTGACTGTTTCCAGTTAGTGCAAAACAAATTAACAAATGATGATTTAAAGAAAACCACAGAACCAAATAGCATGATATTTTCAGGAAACACTACTCGTGACACAGGGACTTGAATTCAGCCTTTTTTAACAATATGTAAAATGGTTGCCATTGATCTTTAAGGTAATGGAAATGTGTACCTCATACATGAGACACATTCTGTGAGCAACCTGTTCGGCTGTGAGGCATGCATGTGGTCCTTTACACATGGGCCACGCTTGTCTGGTGGCACACAGTTTTTGTATAGTTGCAGTCATGATAATCCCTCAAGGTCATTCTGTGCTGCACACACCTGCTTGGGCCCAGCACCCCTACATGTGCCTGTTATCAGGGCTTGCCATCCTAGTTCTTCCTGGTGTGGCTACTCTGCCTTTTGTATACCTCCTGAATTCTGTATTCTGAAGAGGTCCAAGTTGCTGTCTCCCTGAGTTGTGTGGCTACTGAGATGTGATACCCACAAGCTCTTCCTGGCTGCTCAAGTGCACCACTTGAATTGGTCCACCTCCAGTTGCCATGGTACACCATCTGTTGCAGGCCATCTTCTCCTTTGACCTTCGCCTGATATCGTGATAACATTTCTTGAGTTCCCTTATGGGGCACCTCACAGGGTATACTGTATTGACCCTAGTGGCCACCTTGTCCCAGGCCTGTTTCCTTCTGTTCCTTAGGTCCTTCCCCCACCTCTGGATAGCAGTAGGTCAAGTTGTGCATCCACCTCCTCTATGAGTATGCCAGTTTCCTCACCTGTGAAGTTTATATTTTTTTTGCACTGGTGTTTACCAGCCCTTTCTTCCATCATTGTTTGGCTGCTTTGTTCTACCACTCCTTGTTCCACTCTTTGTTTGATGTAGCTTCCATCATTCTCATCTTGTGAACCACATATCTGATGTACTTGTGTCTTGCATCATTTTGGGAACATTGATGCCATGACTGCTTCTGTAACACCATCTGGCACATTCAGTTTCAAGCACCTAGTACTGATACAATTTTCCTGTTTGCTACATCTTGCATTGCTCTAAGGGTCTTTTGAAAATTGAGCCCACTCTCTCTCACTAGTTTTAACTTGGCATGATATTGTAGCTGATAGGGGACCCCTAATTCTTGAAGTACTTTCCTCACGGGAGTATATTCCTTCTTCCTTGTTGCCAGTTCTGAGCAATAATCATTGAATACTGTATGAGGAACTGATGACTCTCCCAGAACAGCATTCCTTTTTCCCATGCCAGAGTGAGGATTCTCTCCCTTGCTGGAAATTATAAAAGCGTGGCCAATATTGGTCTTGTTCTGCAATAAACCTCAGGATTGAGCACCAGGGTCTGGTGAACCCTTTCAACTCCCTGCTCCGGCTTCCAGGAATAGTGCAGAAATTTCAGTACTTCTTTCTGTAGGAAAAGGGCAGCATCTGACTTTTTCACACCCTCTGGGATGCCTAAGATATGGATTTTAGTCCATCAACTCCTATTTTCTGCATCTTATGCTCTGGTCCATAATAGCCCAACCAGCTTTCCAATTCATGAATTTTGGATTTCTGTCTGGTGTCTTTATCATCGATATAAGACAGAAACATGTCAGTGTCCCTTTGTTTATTCTATAATGTGTTTACTTTATCTCCTAGATCTGCCACAGCCATTCTGAGGGATGATGCCTCATTCAACACCTGCTGCAGCATTCCCTTCAGGATTGCATGTTGCTCACTGAAATCAGAGCCTTTCAAGTCACTGGTCACCATTCTGCTACTTGGAGAGGTATGAGGGGGCCAAACTTCAGTAGTCGACGTCTATGGCTAGGAGCTGACTAGGTGAGAGATGAAAACTAAATTTGTTTCAGAAATATCAGCTTAAATGAAATTTGTGGTTTTAAGACTTTAGCTAGAGATCTGATTTTGGATGTTTTAGGAGCTGTTGGGAGTCATGGTTTATGCTGCCATCTTGTTGTGTGGTGTGCACATTCGCCCACTCAGTTGGATTTAAAAACAGATTTTACAATAAGGGATCCATTTTTGTTGTATTTCTATATGCAAACTGGACATTTGATGAGAGTTTACAGTGAAAGCCTCTTCATTGAAAAAAACATGATATCTCACATACTGCTGTACTCAAGCATGTCTCAAGGTTACAGCAGCTTAGCACTGGGCATGTGCCTGCTATAATAACCAGTCAGTTATTATGGTAGAATAATAAGCATCCATCTCCAATTAAAAAAAAATTGATAGCAAGTTATTATAATATTTTTAAACTAGAGCAACCTATTTAAACACATTAATGTACAATTTTGACATATGATATGTTCCATTATGCCATGGGGCTGAGAAAGGTAGAATGAAGCAAGCCACAAAATGGCACTATCAACAAATCATTATAAAGACAATTGTCTTTCATTTTGGATTGTGCTTTACAAATGCACTGCCACATCATTAATAGTAGCAAGCATTACTACCACATAGAATAGTAGAACAGAATGTATCACGTGTTGGGACTGTATTTGAAACACTTCTACAACACCTATGAATACAGTCACAGCCACTGACCTGTCCAGATATTTCCAAACATTTCTACAATTACCTCTACTAATTTGTAACTGGGTGCCCTCTTGAAACAGTTTGTTATGATCTAGTGTGATTAACAATTTGTAAACTTTAACTTGTTACTAACTGCTGCCTCTGCATTATTATTTTTTTATCGCACTATACCATTCCTTACTTTACCTGTAAAGTATGTAAACTTTGTAATGTTTTTACTTTGCTTTACTGTGCTATTCTCTATTTTTGGTACAGTGAACTATTTACTTGTGAACTATTTACTGGTGGCTAAGGATTTGTCATTGTAAGGCCTAAAGTTTAGTGCAGGTAAGTGGAGGTTTGTGTATTTGACCCAGACAGTGCCTCAGGTGGTGGAAACTGGTTTTCTGTGATTGTCTTCAGACCACAGAACACCAGGTTGTATAAGGCTTGGTCAGGGGAGGCTTACATCATAGGTAGTGGGCTTAGCTGCTTCATGTTTCTCTTACTGAAATTGTTTATTGCAGGGTATATTCTCTGTTAAATTGTTGTGCAGGTTGTCTTTCTGAAAGTAGGGTCAACACTCAAAGGGGTGGTGGGTCAGAGCTGTAGCTGATTGTTTCTGGAGGGCATGGGCTTGGTCCCACCCAACCTACCCCTCATCCCGCCCACCACAAGGGTGTCTATTTCTTTATACCAGGGGTTCTGATATCACTTCCCAGGAGTGCAAGGGACATAAAACTGTCATATCTTCAACAGTCCAGCACACTACACAGAGAGTAAATGCATGTACACACTAACAAAAGCAACAAAAACCAAAAAAACAATAACAACCACAAAATATTCAATAGGAAGGGAGAGAGACTTGTGGGGAGTGGTGCAATGCACTGGCTGTGGGACGGCAATCCTCTGGAAGACATCCTTGAGGCTACAATGCTGCCCTATTTGCAATCAACTCTCTGCTCTGAGTGAGGAGGTTGCCCATCTCCAGGCCAACTGGCAAGGAGTAGGGAAGCCTCCACCAGCGAGAGAACACCAGGGCCACCACTGCTGCCTCAGAGGTTGCCAGGAAAGAGGAGCGGTTGGACCATGGTGGACTCAGGGAGGGTGAGGGTGGTGGAACACAGGCAAATCCCTTCAGTTGTACCTCTCCACAATTCATACTTCATTCTGGTGAAGTGTGGTTCCTCTGTGGAGGCACCCACAGTGGAGACCAAGAAGGATGCTTCTAACCTCCACAAGGGAGACCCACTGAAGGGTGGCATGGGATACCACAGGAGAAGGGAGCAGCTTCTGGTGGGGGAATAAATTGTTAGGGGGTAGAACTGGGGCAGGGAGGGGAAAGGGAGGTAAGTTGCCTGCCCAGTGTCATGGCTTGGAGGGACAGGAAGCGAATCCTCAGGATTGAGTGAGCAGCTGCATGGGAGAGGGAGCTGGAAATCATTGTCCACCTAGGGAAAAATGATATAGCTGGGCAAGGGATCAGAACGGTGCAGGAGGAGTTTGTGGAGTTGGGGAGGGGCCTCTGACAAGTAGCACATACTGAAATCTTCTTGGAGGTGCTGCCTGTCTATGCATGGGTGAGGCTGGGGCACTCTGCACCATGTAATTCAAAGAATGGTTGAAAAAGTGGTGTGGAGCACAGGGGTTTGGCTTCACTGGGGACTGGGAGTCCACCTGAAGTGATACAGGCCTATACTGGCATGATGGTCTGTATCTGTCTAGGATGGGAACCAGGCTCCTAGGTGATAGGTTTAAATGCTTCATTGACAAGCTTTTAAACTAGCCGGGGGAGGAGGCACTGATAAGAAGCAGGGAATTCCCAGCCTCACCCACAAAACAGGGTAATAGCAAGGTAAACACCAAGATAGAGAGGTTGATAGGGAGCAGGGCAGAGATAAATGGAGAAAAATACAAAGGCAGTAAGAGCAGGGATGGGTCTAAAAGGGGTAAGGCCATCAAGAAGTAGAGGGTGATGAGTAATCATTGCCTATAGTCTGGGTAACAAGCTTCCTGAGCTAGTGGCCTTAATGGAAGAGAGACACCTGGATATCGTGGCAGTTATAGAAACATGGTATATGGAGACCCTTGACTGAGATGTCAACATACCAGGGTATACAATCTACAGGAGGGACAGGAATGGAAAAAAGGAGGAGGAGAAGCTCTCTACATAAGGGAAGGGATCAAAGCAATGGAACAAAAGGGTAAATGGGGAGGAGAGAAGGCACTGCGGGTCACCTTGGAGACAGGAATTGGTACCGTTACCTGGCCCGTTGGCACAACAGTGGGATTTCCACTTGTGATGCTGGTAACCCGGGTTCAGGAATGGACTTGGAGCACTGGAGGGCCAGCTGGGGGAGAAGGATGGAGCATCCTGTGGACTGCTCCTTCTCTGGGTGAGGGCTGGGAGCCCATCTGGTGCTTGATGGCCACCTGACGGAGGCCACGGGTACCACAGCTACCAGCACATAGCAGCACTCCAGGGGGTGGGGTGGATGCAGGATGGTGTTGCATGTCCCCATCCCTCAGAAAACCAGGAAAACTGAGGGAGCTGCCAGCCACCCTAGATGACGCTTGCTGTAGGCTTCAATTAGCTCACCCAGACTGGCCCTCTGACCAATCCCAATGTCTGCAGTGCTAGGCAAGGGTACCGCAGCCCCACCAGAGGGGCAATCTAGGGGTATCAGAGGGCTGCCATTGTGGGGGGTGGAAACCCAGCAGTCCGTGACTGAGCAGAGGGTACTGTGAGGCTAGCAGCTCGGGGCGATAAAGATAGAATTAAAAAAAAAAGGAAATGGCACCACAATCTGCACTGGGTTTGTATACAGACCCCCATCTCAGGGGAAGAAAATGTACAAGGAAATGATAGAAAGCATCTTTAGAATGACAGAAAATAGGAAGATATTGTTGATGGGGGACCTGAATCTGCCAGATGTTAACTGGAGCACATTTGCTGTAGCCACATCCAAGAGCAGGGTCCTTCTCGATGCTCTACAGGGGCATGACTCAGACAGCTAATGTTGAAACCCACTCAGCAGGGTGCAATCTTAGACCCAGTACTCTCAAACAGAAATGGAGAGAAGATTACAGATTTTGAAGTGTGTAGCCATTTGGGAACAAGCAACCACCAAACAGTGTGGTTCACGATAAACACAGCCGTAGAGTCAAGCCATACAAAAGCTATGGTACTGGACTTTAGGAGGGCTGACATTGGCAAAATGGATGAGTGTCTAAGGAATGCACTAACAAATGGGCAGGACGGAGGGGTGAAGAACAATGTGGAAAAATCAAAACTGCCATCACAGAGGAAACAAGCCTTTGTGTGAAGCAAATAAACAAAACAAAATGAAGTAAAATTCCACGATGGTTCTCAAAAGAGATGGCAGGAAAGGTTAGGGAGAAAAAGATAGCATTCAGGAAGTATAAGGAATCACAGAAGGAGCAGGAGAGAGAAATCAGTTAAACCAAAAGGAAGCAGGAAAGGCAGTCAGAATAGCAAAGGCCCAAATCGAGGAAAATATATCCGACTCAGTTAAGGGGGTGACCTTTTATAGGTACATTAGGGAGTGAAGAAAGACCAAGGGAGGGATAGTGAGGCTTAATAAAGGGGAGAGTGGGTTAGTGGGCAGAGGGTAACAGTGAAAGAGGCAGAGATACCAACCAAATATGTTTGCTCAGTATTCACAAAAGAAGAGGGGGAGGTACCTAAATTAAACAAAAGAAGCACTCTGGACAGTGGGGTCGATACCAGTCCATTCACAGAAGAAAGGGTCCTGAAAGAACTCCTAAACTTTAAAGGAGTAGTCCACCCAAAACTTGCAAAAAACATATGTTGTGCAGAGTGTTTTGATTTGTATGTGAAGTTCTAGTGTGCCCTTCCCTCTGTCTGCTATTAGGAGTTTTTCCTAAATTCGTCTGCTAGTTTTATGACCCCTGGGATCTCCATCTGAGACAGCTTAATTGTATTCCTTGTTCCCACAATGCATCCTGTCTCACGTGACAGTGATGTAGCAGAGACCCAATATTCAGCACATACATGCCAAACAAACTAAATATATTGGCAACTTTACAAGCTGCACAAAAATGACCAGCAGCAAAGTTCTTCAGGACAGTAAGGCCTTAAAGAAGAGGGTAGTCACTAAGGTGAACTCTATAGATTTTAAAATATAGCAATCTCTACTGTTATGAACTGACTGTAAAGCAGTGCTTTCTGCTGGATTTATGGTCTCTGCTGTATCACTGTCACATGAGACAGGGTGCATTGTAGGACAAACGAATACAATTAAGCTGTCTCAGATGGCGATCTCCAGGGGTCATAAAACTACCTTACAGCTAGTAGGCTAATTTAGGAAAAACTCTTAACAGCAGACAGAGGGAAGGGCACACTAGAACTTAATATACAAATCAAAACAGTCTGCACGATATATGTTTTTTGCAAGTTTTGGGTGGACTACTCATTTAAGGTGAACAAAGCAATAGGACCTGATGGAATTCACCCCAGAATTATAAAATAACTAAGGGGAAACCTACTGATACCACTGACTAAATTTTTAAACAAATCATGGGAGGATGGTGTGGTACCAGAGGAATGGAGGAGGGCAAATGTGATTCCCCTACACAAAAGTAGGAGCAAGGCAGAGGCAGGAATGTAGACCTGCTAGTTTGATCTCAGTGCTAGGGAAAATGATGGAATCACTTCTGAAAGAAAGAATTGTTGAGCACCTAGAAGCCAGCGGGGCTCAGGACCCAAGCAGCATGGATTCACAGCGGGAAGGTCATGTCAGATGAATCTAATAGATTTCTTTGACTGGGTGACCAAAGTAGTAGACCAGGGAGGGGCTGTGGATATGGCCTACAATACCTAGACTTTAGCATGGCATGTGACACAGTCCCACACAAAAGCTTAGTAAACAAGTTAGCCAGCCTGGGAGTGTGTCCCAGGGTGGTAGCCTGGGCAATAAATTGACTGGACAACAGGACACAGAAGGTAATAGTAGGCAGAGTACACTCTGAAGAAATGAAGGTTACTAGTGGGGTACTGCAGGGTTCAGTACTGGGACTGGTACTCTTTAATGTCTTTATAGGTTATATTGCAGAATGGCTGGAAGGAAAAGTATACCTCTTTGTAGACAACACAAAGATCTGCAACAGGATTGATATACAAGGGTGGGTGGAAAAGATGAGAAGGGACTTGGCAAGGCTGAAGGAATGCTCCAAAGTAAAGAAGCTTAGATTCAATGCAAAGTGGCATGTAATGCACCTGGGAAACAAAAACCCAAGAGAAGAGTACACAATGGGGGGAGGTACTAACAACAACAAAAATTGAACTATCTCATAATCAACAATCACTACTAATGTTCTTTTTGTGGGTTTCTTCCTAAGGTACTTTTAGCTAAGGGAACCTTCCCATGGCACGTTTAGGGGTTGAACTCTCTGGGTTTCATAACTTTGTTACCCTTACAGGGTTGTAATTCCTCATGGAACAGAGAATGCATATGACCAAAACAAGTAACACAGTTGCACAAACATAACACTATGCTGATTGCATAGGCCATTGAATTGAAAAGCTACACCTGTAGTTCAATGGGTGAGCAACCAGCCACACCCCTTTCTGAGCTATATAAGCAGTTCCTCCCAGCCTCTCTCTGAAGCACTTTTTCTTTGCCTCACCATCCTTCCCTCCTCCTTCAGCGGCTCACCTCTCTCCTCAGGGGGTTTCTTCCTAAGGTACCTTTAGCCAAGGGAACCTTCCCATGGCAGCTCTAGCAGTGGAACCCTCTTCGAGGGTTTCTTGCCTTTGGTACCCCTACAGGGTGGTAATTCATCATGAAACAGAGAGTGCAAACAGCAAAACAAAGTAACACAGTTGCACAAGCATAACACTATGATGGTTGCATAGGTCATTGAATTGAAAATCTACACCTGTAGTTCAATGGGTGAGCAACCAGCCACACCCCCTTTCTGAGCTATATAAGCAGTTCCTCCCAGCCTCCCTCTGAAGCACTTTTTCTTTACCCCACCATCCTCCCCTCCTCTTTCAGCAGCTTGTCTCTCTCCTCAGGGGGTTTCCTCCTAAGGTACCATTAGCCAAGGGAACCTTCCCATGGCAGCTCTAGCAGTGGAACCTTCTTTGAGGGTTTCTTACCTTTTGGTATCCCTACAGGATTATAATTCCTCATGGAACAGAGAGTGCAAATGGCCAAAACAATGTAACACAGTCACACAAACAGAACACCATACTGGTTGCATAGGCCTGTGAACCTTTAGAAATTTCACAAAATATCTGGAAATAATTAATGGCTACAAATTTAGAACACCAATTCAAGTTCAGATGGCATTATCACAACTTTAAGTACAAGCTAGGGACAGGTCTGCTTCCTAACAATGTGTAACATGAGCTGTAGAGCTAGCATGTACATTTCGAGACATATTGCCCCCAAATTTGCATGGGTATTGCCAAACTGTTCCATAATAGATGTGGTAGCTTTTAAGGCACAACATGGTTGTGCGTACTTTCAAAGGCAGTTCAGGAGCTCATACTGATGAGAGACAGAGTCATAAATACAAGCTAGTATACAAATTGGATGTCCTGGAGAACTCCCTAAGGGCCTGTTTGTACCCATAGTGTTAAGGAGTGCTGACAACAAGTAGACAAGTCTGGTATTCAAGAAGTATCAAGGTGTGGATTTAGATGTGATATTACTGAAGATACAGTTCATGTAGTTATTTGTTTTCCAAGATGTTTCACTTTGAAGAAGAAATGAATGGGGTTCTTTCTTCTGGCTCACTGGATCCTCCATTTAAAACAATTTGACTATTCATTGTCCAAGGAAGATACAATGTTAACTTTGAAAAGTGCCTACTTTTTGGATGCAACTACAAAGCATAAGAATTTGAAGACTGCACTTTAAAATGTAAAACATATCTAATGTATTCCCTGGTTCATGGTGACTTATCATTGATATCTAGCATTTAGCTTATTTATTATTGTATGAGATGATTTCTCTTGATTTGCTGTTTGTGCTTGTTCAACATACTTGATTTTGTAATGGTGTTTAATGATTATAAACAATAACTGAACTGAAATGAGTATATTAAGGTGACTTGTTATGTTTTAAGTCAGGAATGGTCTTCCCTAAGGATTTGACATTTCCAGCAATTTTATTCTGGATTGCATGCTGCTGAGGCAGCATTGTCTGATGTCTTTCTTCAATCAAAATCCAGCAATAAGCATTTGTTTTATGCAATTGTTTGATTACTGATTTGGAATAGGCACTTTTTTGTCCCCATTGGCTTCTTTTTTATTAGGATTGGAGATTACCAGCTTTCTGTTTTTCTTGGTTTACATGCTAGACAGATAACATTTTTTAATGCAATTACTTCCAGGGATGGGCAGACCTGAAAAGGTCCTGATCTTTATTATTAGGGTCAGCATCCAGGCCAAAGTCCTGATAAGTTCTGATTCAAATTAGAACCTTTTGTAAAACATGAGGAAAACTCAAAATCTACCATAAAATTGCATTCAGGCAATTCAAAAATTAGCCAAGTGGATTAGGACATGCAGAAGAACATTGTGCCATTAGGTTACACTTCAGGCATCCCCAAAAGTTGACAAGTAGTCCATTAGGACATGCTGAAAAAAGTGTGATATCAGATTCAGGCAATCCAAAAATGAGCAAAGTCCATTAGGCCATATTGAAAACATTGTGCCATCAGTTTCAACTTCAGGCAATCCAAAAATTCTATAAGTAGTCCATTAGAACGTGCTTTAAAAAGTGTGCCAGCAGGTTCAGCAATCCAAAAATTAGTCAAGTCCCTTAAGACATGCTGAAAACAATGTGGCATCGGGTTCAACTTCAAGCAATCCACAAATTAGACAAGTAGTCCATTTGAACATGCTGCAAAAAGTGTGCCATCAGGTTCAGGCAATTCAGAAAATAGCCAAGTCCATTGGACAGTCTGAAAACATTGTGCCATCAGGTTCAAAAATTGTGTAAACTCCATATGAGCTTATTCAGAATAACATGTCTTTCTTGGAAAAAATTTCACTTTTCCAACTCTTCCATGCAGTCATCTTTATGGTCACTGCCTAATGTATTGGCTGCCTTCAGGTCATAGGAGTAACCAATCAAGGTAAGGTTTATTTTTAAGAATGTTAATTTTTCCACATTTTCTGGCAGTAGCCTAGAATGTGTATCTGCTGCCACATTTCCTGCTGAGCAAAACAATTTATCTGAAAATACACTGGTTGGGGGACAGGCCATGTAATTCAAAGCTATCTGTACAAGTGCAGACCACACAGGCTCCTTGCTTTGCCAGTATTTTATGGGATCTTCATTCCATTCAATACCATTTTCTGCCAAATAGCAGTCAACCATAGTGTGGGCTGAGGCAGTGATATGTGGAGAAGGAAGGTCTGATTTTCAAGGATGACCACATCCAAGTGACCCCAGAGTTGACTACTGAGGATAGAACGAATGACATAAGCTGATTGTTTTGTAGCCTGACAGAGAAGAGAGGACTGTGAAGGTGCAGGAGGAATGGAGATGGGGCTGCATCTGTTTTCACTGTTTTTTTTTTCAAAACTGAATCTACTTCTTGAATGATTTTCTCTCTGCAGTTCTGGAACACATTGGGGTCATGCTGTGAGAACCGTTTCATTTTGTACCATGGGTCTAGTACTGTTGCTATAATATAATGTTCTGCTGACAGCATTTCAGAGTTACTTATCATCTGTGACTTTTTTAATCATTTGATGGATTATGTCTTTTTTTTATTCTGATTGGCAAGTCCATTCAGTGGAACAAGACTATCCCATCTTAAACTGCCTTTTTGGACCCTCCTACAGCATATAGCTGAAATCTAAGAATCCTGATCAATGGCATTATTTGGCAGAGTGTGGAACTGTTAGAACTCACTACCCTAGTAAATTCTTCAAAGGGTTGCAGGATCTTGATAAGAAGTTCTAGAAGATCCCACTGCTGAGGATTAATGTACACATCAGCATCCCCTAAGGTGTTTTCCAGTGTACACTGCCTTACAGCCTTTCTTTGCTCCAGCAATCATTGGAACCTGTAAAAAGTAGTTTCATCTTGCTGCAGCATCCTGGATGAGCACATTTGGAGCAGTCTGTGTTCTTCTTGTATGGCCTGAAGTCACTGGTGTGCTTTGCAGGAGTGGCTGAAATGTGCACATATTCTTTTTGCCACATGTGAGCACTTTTATCTCTGTCCTCTTCCAGAAAGGCATGCACTATCAAATTTAGACAGGGTGCAAAACATTGAATGAGCACAAAGTCCCCATAAGACAATGCTTTCTTTATGTTTGGATGATTGTCAGCCACACTAAAACCTACAGAAAGCCCTTGTGAGGTAAGCCAATACTGTATATCTCTATTAAAGAGAAACTCAGGCCAAAATTTCTTGCATCAATAAATTCAGAATTTGGATCAGCATAGCCTCAATCAGCCTCATGCCAAAAATTAGATCTCTAAGTTACTTCATTTAAAAGTTACAAGTTATTTTGTAAACATTAATTCACTGCCTGTTCAAAAAACAAAACAGTTTCAGAGAAGAGCCACTGATGATGTCATAACCTGAACTCACAACCTAGTCCTCCCTGCAAGCTACCTTAAATGACTTATTTCGAATGTTGTTTAAAATTGCAGTTGGTGAAAACATCTGAAAAAGGAAAACTGATGCTGGGTGGGTCACCATGTACACTTCTATAATGTGTAGATGCAATGTACAGTACTTCAGAATATGATGGGGGTTGGAATGTACTGATAAACATGGCTTTAGAATGACAAATTTGTGTGCAATTTTTACTGTAGATATGAGATTTTGAAATGTCACCATGTTGCAACTGTGGAATGCAGCAATAACACAATCTCAGAAAGTAGCTGGGACACATCATTTTGGAATGTGGCACTGACGCATAATTTCAGAAGGGTCTGGTGTGTTTGCCTGACTCTCAAAATCCCGATACACTATAGCCCAACTCTGAATTCCTGACAGTATCATAATACCCACATTCATTTTCCTGGGATATTCAGAGTCAGGCAAACATTCCTGACCTGTTCCAACTTTCCACCGGAATCTCTCTGTTGTGCCCATCTGTCAATCTCATTGCAAATAAATATTGCTTAAAGTACTTGGTTACATATGATGCAAATTTCATTGTTATCCTCTGCACTTGATTGCTAGGAGGTATTATATGGTGGGCAGTAAAGTTGCAAATTTGATTTTATTGTTGCATACTCATCTGATCTATGATGTACCAATCTCATCAACAGGTGGGAGACTTCTGTTTGTCTTACACTCATCAAGTCAAAAGTATTGATTACTATTGAATGGTAGAGAGACACTATCCTAGCCTTTGGCTGCTCCTGAGCTGTCTAATTACCTTGGTACTGTGGTTTTGGGGGTTTGTATGGCTGGAGGTGCCCGGCCATGGTCAGGTAATGGCAGCAACAGAAACAGTAGGAAGTGCTGGCTGTGTGTGTTTTGGGGGCGGGGGCCCGATCAGCTACTGCATAGCAATGTTGTGACAATGTTGGGGAGTTGGGGTGGGCTGTTCACCTACTACATACACTACACATGGATGGCGTAGTGGTAGCAGGGTGCAGTGACATGATGTCAGTAACTGCAAGGTATTTAAATGTGCTTGCCAGTCCCCAACTTTGGCAGTGACTGTGCCATCTGTCAGTGTCCTGGTGACATACCACTGTCATGGTAGACATGCTGCCACACACAGGGCTGTTGAATATGAGCTCCTGGCCAAAGCACTTGATTCCCTAGGTCCTTTAAGACAGAGGTTAAATTAAACTAAGAGTCAAATATTTAAATGTTATGGAACAAGTTTTATTTTCTAATCCTATAACAAGCATAGACTTCCTACTCAAGCATAGGATTAAAAAGCAGTCCTAATTTGCCTGACAAAAGTGTTGATCACTCTCCATACGTAGGCTATGACAGACAGGTTATGGCTTTTAGAATTCTTCCTTCTTCTCCTCTCCTCCTCACTTCTCCTCTCCTCTCCTCTCCTCTCCTCTCCTCTCCTCTTCTCCTCCTCTCTCTCCCCTCTCTCTCAACCAAGCACAAATGTGCGGCTTTTATATTTTAGCTGACCTTACTCTTTGAGTGACCACTAGGTCCTTGGACCAATCATAATGTTAGTATAAGTTTTTTTTCCAAATTTGGCATGTGCCTTAAACTTTAAGAATTGCTGGTCAATTCTGATTGGTTACAGCTAATTACTGCATAGTTACAGCATAGCTAAGGGGTTACAGCCTCCATAATTGGTGAGTGATCACACTGGCCATTAGATGGCAACAGTGCTCCATCTACAATAATAGTTAGTGCCTTGTTTTGACACAGTATGGTTTGGCTTGCATTGAAACATGCAACATACAATCCATATCCTACACATTTAAACAATTAAGCTAAACATACATTTTTCACTTGAGTAATCCTATATATATATATATATATATATATATATATATAGTATACACACACATAAAGCATACAGACATAATCACAGTTTGTACAAAACATTTACACATTGGGTAAACAACACTGACAGACATAAAGTTTTAATTTTTCAGTGGAATTAAGAACAGACAATTTAGAATAAACATCTACAGTGTTTAAAGTACCAGAACTGTGACTTCTTGTCAGAGCATTTGCATTTCTTTGTACAGAGTATCAAGAATTAGCTGTAGTTAAACAGTTTAATAACAGAAATGGATATAGCCCTACATTTATACAGGAGTTAAATTGATTTTACCAAAAGACATTACATTTACAAGAAGAACATATTTATACAAAGACAATCAAGGGTAGTGAAAACCAGCACTATATACAATATTTCAGGAACACCACATACATAAATTAATTGGTCTAAACATTTGGTTATCAACACATGATCCTAGAAATGACTTTTACATGACCCAGAAGAAATCAGTGGACCCTGTATTGTTTTACTCAGTAAACACTGAGAATTGGAATGTTGGGCAATTGTTTCAGTTGAGATGTTCCTTAGATATACATTATTGTAAGCAATGCTAAACCTTCCTGGTAATTACTGGGTTAGTGTTTGCTTGGCATGGATGAAGAGACAGCAGCCATAAAATTACATTTATGAATAGCATCACCTGCTTGTTAATTATACAGGACCCCCTCCAATCTTTAGTTTTGATCAAAGACATTTGTTTACAGATGGATCTTGTTTGGAAAAACATGCAGTTGATGGTAAAGCTGCTTAACTTGTCCATCCAAAACATCCCTTGACCCCAGGTGTTTTTTTTTCTCCACAGTGAGGAGATATTGAAAGATCAGGTATAGTTTATCATCTACCCTGAATATAAGTAAATATAAACCTTTAGTTTTTTACCAGAAAAACAATACATCAGCAAACACCTTTTATTGGTTTAAACTGAACTGCTGCTTAAGCCAACAGACCCCACCTTGATGCCAGCAAAGCAAGGCATCAGGATTACAGTAGCTTGGTTAAGTGCGCTGTTTACAAAAATTACATTTTGTGTGTGTGTGTACATTAAACAGTATATTATGTATATTCAGATGAAATTACTATTAATTGAAGAACAATTAAGGCATTATGCATGAGTTCATCTGAAGAGTTTTAACCTTATGTATATCATTGCCAATTTTAATGAGGTGTGCATTTTTATAATCCAGCAAAGATGGCAAATGTCAGTACAAGGGATCAATATACACATTGAAAACAGGTATCTACCTGTTAGCATCCTCCTGGTGGTTATATTTACTTGAATGACGAACTCATCATGTATGGGGACAGGGTGATCACATTCCCTCCAATAAGGGTATGTTCATGAGGGATGGTACGCTCATGAGGGACAAAACAAAAATTTGGGGTGGCAACATCACAAGAGAGGGACCCATAAAGATATTCTTTCATAATTAGGAATGATACAGTACCACCTCTCCATGTTATGAATGAATGTAACTGTCAGCAGGCACCATTTAGTAAGCTGGGCTGGACAAGAGCTGGTAAGGTTTAATTGCATTTGGCCAGTTGCTTTAGCATTTGTCTTCTTTTCAGGTACATAATCACAGACAGGAATAGCAACATTGAACATCTCACATCTACACACATACCTGTACCCTTTTACAGTGCAATGTGCAGTATGTGGGGCTCTCCACAACTGCGTCTCTGGGTGAAACACAGGGAGCTGTGGTAGATTCAGTCATTCCTTGTACACATCCCCTTCTAAGTGTCCTGTGGAGTTGCCAATGGCCAGTTTAACAAATACTGATATGGCAGGGTCAAGAATGGACAAGGACACAATGAAGCATGTCCCTGATCGAGCATGATCCTTTAGTATAATATGGGCTTCTGTTGGGAATTGGCATTTCTGACCCCAGGTTCTGGGCAGTGCTAAACAAAGGCCTCAGGCAATTTGTTTTAGCACAAGTCCAGTCTATTTTACCACACATGTAGCCACACTGGGAGCAATACCCATTTATGAGATCTGGGATATGGCCATTTTACACATCCTGTAGTAATGTAGTTACTATAGTTAGAACATAACCACCATAGGCTGTACAAATGATCTCTTGACCTTGTGTTTTTTTCTTTTCTATTATTGATTTAAACCAATTTGGTTATCTTTGCTCGATCCTCATCAAATAAGTTAGCAATGATGTTATGATACATCAACAGCTGCACATTTAGTACAAGTGAAGTAATATGCACATTTAAAGTTAGAGCATAATGTATAATTTGATGACCAGGTTCACTAGGAAGATTTTTCTTCTTGTGAAGTGGCTCTGTTAGGATAACCACTTGACCAATGACAGCCACTTAGGCAACAACATTTGGTTAAGTAGTTATTTGAAATGAGGCCAGGGAAGTGCCCTTGTTTCCACATCTCATGAGCAAATTGTAAATTATGAGAACATATTTCCCATAGGATATGCATATTACTTTTTATCCATATGTTTGCATTGGCCCTTTAAAGATTGCTTGTAAACCAAGACCTTGATCTTGGTTTGTGCACAGTAAATAAGCATACAATACTGCACACCATGGAACCATTAATAAACTTTTAGGCCTCAATAAACCCGTTTTTATGGATAAACCATTATGATCCTGCATTTTAGGCTTATCAGTTTTCAAAATGCCCAGTATTAAATGGGTGCATAAATCAACACATTTATTTGGACACAGTGCCATAATTTTGCCATATGAAGAATGACAGGCGCATGCCTAAAACAAACATTTCAAAAGAAACATATTTAAAACATACTTAAACTAAACATTTCAAAAGAGACATATTTTAAGGAAAAAAAAAACATTTAACATAGGAAATGAAATGAACATTTAAAATTTAAGATTTGAACATTTTATGTCATAACAGGTACAACAAATGCCTAACTGATCAAAGTCTCTGTGTAGGAGCAAAGTGAAACCATTGGATGGAAACAGGTGCAACTGTGCATAACTGACTAAAGTCTCTGGAGTAGGAGCAAAGTGAAGCCACTGAATGGATGCAGTTGCATTTTAAAGTACTGTACAGTCTTGTGTAAAAAGGAGAAATGTCAGCACTGTTCTTAGAGTTTATGATGTTTATAGTGTTTATGATGGTTTGCCATGGTTAGTACAGTCCTTTGCAGTTCTCTTTTTTTTCAGTACCAGCCACTGCTTTATGTGAGATGTCACTGTGAATGTTTCACACACAGCAAGAAGAGGGACCCCTTTTTTATATGCATAGACTCTGTCCATTCCCTTGGGAGTTATTTGAACTCTAGGGCCTCTCCACACTATAACTTCTACGATCCCTCCAGTTACTGCTACTGGAGGAAGTATGGTATCAACTTGGATTAGCAATATGGACCACTTGGACTTCACACACCTACATGTTGTCCTGTATCCTGAAATGACAGAAAAACAAACTGGAGTGGAGGGGGTTGGTTCCCCTCTTTCTTCCAAAGATTAGTTTTTTTTCTTTAGCTGTAACAGCAAGGACCCATCTATTTGTTGGCATTTTTTTAATGACTGCAGATGGAAGGTAATGTGATTTTTTTCTTGATCCTAAATAGGTACATTGTCTGCTACATCTCAGCTCCCATAAAAGATGGCCTCCTATTGTCCATTGGTAAGGGCATTTATGGGCTTTTTGTGGAGGTGAGTTGTTTACCACTCCAACCTCTGGTACCTTCCCTTTCAGGCAGGCCCCACAGATTTCCCCTTTAAGGTTCCCTTCTGTAAATCTGTGGGTTTTATATGGAGGTGAGTTGATTGCCACTACAACCTCCAGTACCTCCCCATTGGGCAGGCTCCCCACTGTAAATATGTGGGCTTTATGGCAATGTACCTAAGTAGTTTGGGATGTGTTCATCACTTACCATTTGAGGAGTGGAAGCCAATCTGTTTTTACACTGGAAGAATCTTAGGACACTACAAATTTAAATGGAAACAGAAAATGGAACAAAAACCTTGTGGCACACTGATGTATTGCTACATAACCCATATGGTTGTTGCCAGTTGTTTGCCCTTAGTAATTCTGAGTTCATAAAATGAGAGACCACACTTATTTAGAATGTAGAATGGTCCTTCCCTCATTTATGCTGCATAAGGTGCTCTGTAGTGCCATAACATTTGAGCATAACCTTTTTGATCTTCCTGCCATTTTTTTAGGCAACACACCTTTGTAAGACTACTAAGCAGTTTGAGAGCTTTTTTTTCCCAAAACTGTATTTTCCCAAACTAAGGGCAGCAAACAAATGCAGTTTCCTTCCATAGTTGTCTCCCTGTATGAAACACATTAGCGTTTATCATATTTAAACTTAAACAACATCCACATTAACATTCCCCACCTGCAAAATACTTTAACAAGCCAATGTTTTGCAATAAAGTTTGCAGTGGCAGTTTTAACTGAGAGGAAAAAAAATAGTGATTCGTAAAATAAATGTGCTACCCATAGAGATAGGTACCAAAACAAATTGCAGTTGAGTTTATACATTTAAGGGTTACCATACTTAACCTTTGCTTGACATGGAGAAGAAAAACATGCATTAGTAATGTTTTAGCTTAACAAACACATGATAAGTATTTATTTTATTTTTTTTAGAAAGCTGAAAGGTACTATCAGAAGTGGAAATGTGTATGCAATAAATTTACAAAGCACAGTTTTTTTAAAGTTTAGAGACTGCACTACATGCATCTCTGAAACCTTAAGCAGTGAGTTAATTGTATCCAAATGACAATAATAAAAAAAAAATTGCAATTGTTGACTTTTTTAATGCACATGAATATGACACTTTGCTATGGATATTAAGAGGGAAAAGCTTAAACATAGTTTAACGATAAATCTTTTTCACAAACTTACCACCAGAAGATAATCATCATTATTATTAGTGTTTTTATTAAAATATTTAAAAGAAGAACTAATGTTCACAGACCCAGAAATCAAACTGGTTAGGCTAGTTTATGGGACAGCAGAAAGCAGAGTAATTGAATTTAGATTTAGCCAACTGGTGAAACAGAGAAAATGTTAAAGATTTAAAACAAATATTTTTGGCTGTAACTGCAGCATATTGTTTGTACTTACAGTGACAATACTGCACATTATTTCCACGTGGCACATATGACTTTAAACTTTGGCACATAGTTTGTTTTAAATTCAACACATTTTTAAAAGACAGTTTTGCAACTAATAGGAAGAAAAAGACAAGTAATACCAGTTTGACATTGACAATACTAATTGCTGTTATCCTGTATGTAAACCAAAATACAGGCATGATACTGAGCTGTTGCAACTAACACGTGCATTTTTTAGCTAATTAACCATGAGTACATGCCTCAGGTAATAATACATATGGAGCAGTTTGTGAAGAAGTTACCCTATGACATCACCAATGTTAGCTTGAGAAGTAAATTACACAATTTTTATGATTTCTGTAGATTAAAACAAACCATAAATGGTGAAACATTTTAAGGCACAGAACTCCAATTTATAAGGTTTAATTACAGCATGTTTCTTGTTGAAACCCAGAGTGCTTTTCACCCAACAGACAAAAGGCAAACATTTTTTTTCCCTATGACACAAGGAACTTTGCCCAACTTTTAAACTAAGCAAATGTGTGCAATTTGCAGTGTAATAAACATTGCATTTAGTACAGAGAAAATAAAATAAAGACCAGGATTGTAAAACAAAAGCAATTGCCATTGCAGTTTGCACAACATGTGATTTACACATTTTTAAATAGCCAAAAAAGCATCAAACTTTTTTTTGATACACTAGTTACTCTTTATTTAAAGCTAATGTGGTTTCTTTTCTTTTCTTTGGTGGGTGTGGCTAGTTGCACTTCAGCCCTATATTTTTTCTTTAAGGTAAGAAAACCTTGTTATAACATTTTCTTTTGCAGCAGGTACCATCTGTTGCAAATGGTACAAACATACTGTAGCCCGAAGTCAATACACTTTTGTTTTATCACCTTACTGCTTTAAGTCATGCATGTAGCTTCAATACACTTTTGTTTTATTACTTTATTGCTTTAAGTCATGCATGTAACTTACTGCATAGCTGTGGATGTGAGTGTGTGTGGGGGGATAGAAAGGAAATGTTATGAAAAGAAGGCTAGCACATAGAAAGTCCACATCAAAGTTAGGTCTGGCATGCTGTGGTTTTTATTTTTGAACTGAAGATTTTAATTTTCGGCCTGCCAGTGTTTACTTTTTATTTGCCTGTGATCATTCGGTGCTTCTCCTGGCAATCTGTCATACTTCAGGGTCCATGGTGACTCATAATTCACTTTCGGGTGGAGGGTCGGAGTCTTTACATTATAGGGTGATGGGGCTATGGCTACAGCCATTATTTCTGGTACTGTTGTTACAACCACTATTTCTCTCTTGGCCTTTATTTATTCTTTGACCTCCTGCTGTTCGTACCCCTGAGTTTGTTTTAGTGCTATACCTTGCTGGAGATTTACAATTACGCTACTCTGTTTCATACAAGCTGCTTTTAAATTTTCATTTCTCTTTAAAATCTCTTTTTCTTGTCTAAGTTTTTCTAACTCATTTTGCAAGGTATTGTTAGAACACTGGACATCATTAGGCTGAGCAATAGCTTGCATTCTGTGGCATTGGAGCTCTACTCTTTTTTTCTTGCAATTCACAATTCAGACTGGCTGCAGCAGCCACTCCCCTGCCATAGCCAGTATAAAAGGGCCATGAGGGGCCTATCCTGTCCTCCTCTTCACGTTCTTTATATGTTTCCCTTTCTGAGTGTGGCTGACTGGGGTTGGAACACAGCTGTTGATGCTGGACCTCATTGTAGGGAGGCAAATCAGATGGGACCTCTGACTGGCTTGGTACCATCATCCCTGGTGCTACTGCAGCAACTACACCCCTATGGACTTGCATTTTACTTTGCAGTTGTTTTATCTGCTGGTGACAATGCAAGTGGTCCATTTTTGAACCCATTTTCATTTCTGTTACCATTTCTATTTGTTTTCTTAAAGAGGCTTTTAAGTCAGCATTTTCCCTGTATAATTTATTTCTTTCAGCTTATATTTGTTCTAGCTACTGATGCATGGTATTTCTATAACACCGTGCATTGGTTAGCTGCCTAGTAAGACTGCATTGCATTAGTGTACATTGCAGTTCTTTTTGTTTTGTTGCTTCCATTTGTTTTTGTAATTCCAAATTGCTTGATTATAAATCAGAAGCTTGCTCTTTTATGCATTTTAATTTTCCCTCTAAGCTGACTACTGTGACATACAACCCTTGAATGCAATAGCCTTTTTTTGTTTGTCTTTGATTTTCTTTGCCAGTTCTGTCTGGAACTGTTCTTTCACATAATCCCAACAGTCACTCTTATGCCTAACATCTTTGCAAAATTCTTGGCCTTTCTGTGAAATTACAAAATCTGCAATGTATTGTTCCATGTTACAATAACTTGTGCATTTTTATTTTCATTATTTTTTTTTTACTTTTATAGTGTACTGTTTTATGTTACAATAACCTGTATATGTACCTATTTAAGACTGGGTCTTATTAGACAAGACCTTGGATCAACTGCTGTTCTCAATGGATTGACTCCAACAATCACTGTGGATAGGTTATGACCCTTTTCCAACAGCCAAACTTGATCCAAATATGGGTTTCCCTGTAGGAAATGCTTTCCCCAAAATTAAAAATATTGACTCATTAGCACAATCTATCCTGCTGACTATGCCAATTGTTGAATCTGAGCGCCTGGCCAAAGCACTTGATTCCCTAGGTCCTTTAAGATAGAGGTTAAATTAAACTAAGAGTCAAACATTTAAAGGTTATGGAACAAGTTTTATTTTCTAATCCTATAACAAGCATAGACTTCCTACTCAAGCATAGAATTAAAAAGCAGTCCTAATTTGCCTGACACAAGTGTTGATCACTCACCATATGCAGGCTATGGCAGACAAATTATGGCATTTAGACTTCTACCTTTTTCTCCTCTCCTCCTCTCTGTCCCCTCTCTCTCAATCCAGCACAAATGTGTGGCTTTTATATTTTAGCTGACCTTACTCTTTGAGTAACCACTAGGTCATTGGACCAATCATAATGTTAGCATAAGTTTTTTTCTAAATTTGTCATGTGTCTTAAACTTTAAGAATTGCTTGCCAATTCTGATTGGTTACAGCTAATTACTGCATAGTTACATCATAGCTAAGGGGTTATAACCTCCATAATTGGTGAGTGATCACACTGGCCATTAGATGGCAGCAGCACTCCATCTACAATAATAGCTAGTGTCTTGTTTTGACAAAGTATGGTTTGGCTTGCATTGAAACATACAATCCTTATCCTACACAATTAAGCTAAACATACATTTTTCACTTGAGTAATCCAGTCATATATATATATATATATATATATATATATATATATATATATATGTACATACACATAAAGCATACAGACATAATCACAGTTTGTACAGAACATTTACACATTGGGTAAACAACATTGACAGACATAAGGTTTTAACTTTTCAGTGAAATTAAGAACAGACAATTTAGAATAAACATCTACAGGGTTTAAAGTACCAGAATTGTGACTTCTTTTCAGAGCATTTGCATTTCTTTGTATAGAGTAGAGAATTAGCTGTAGTTAAACAGTTTAGTAACATAAATTGATATAGCCCTACATTTATACAGGAGTTAAATTGATTTTACCAAAAGACATTTGCATTTACAAGAAGAACATATTTATATAGAGACAATCAAGGGTAGTGAAAACCAGCACTATATACTATATTTCAGAAACACCACAAATACATAAATTAGTTGGTCTAAACATTTGGTTATTAGCACATAATCCTAGAAGTGACTTTTACATGACCCAGAAGAAACCAGTGGGCCCTGAATTGTTTTACTCAGCAAACACTGAGAATTGGAATGTTGGGCAATGGTTTCAGTTGAGATGTTTCTTAGATATACAGTATTGCAAGTAATGCTAAACCTTCCTGGTAATTACAGGGTCAGTGTTTGCTTGGCATGGATGAAGAGACAGGAGCCATAAAATTACATTTATGAGTAGCATCGCCTGCTTGTTAATTATACAGGACCCCCTCTAATCTTTGGTTTCGATCAAAGACATTTGTTTACAGATGGATCTCATTTGGGAAAATGTGCAGTTGATGATAAAGCTGTTTAACTTGTCCATCCAAAACATCCCATGACCCCAGGTGTTTTCTCTCCTCAGTGAGGAGATTTTGAAAGGTCAGGTGTAGTTTATTATCTACCCTGAATATAAGTAAATATAAACCTTTAGTTTTTTTTACCAGAAAAACAATACATCATCAAGCACCTTTTATTGGTTTAAACTGAACTGCTGCTTAATCCAACAGGGTGTTGTTATGCACTCTGCAGTAACCTACAACAATGGCATGTTAAGCATGCAGTGGTCATCACTTCTAAGTTGTGTGCACACACTTGTGTTACTGCATAGGGCAAATGTCAGTGCACGGGGACTGTTTTGGTTGTCCATATTCTGAGCACTGTCAGCAGATGGCTTGTAATGAAAGTCTGTGAAGTGAGTATGTATTGACCAACTCTTTTTGTTGAAATGTATTTAGCAGCAGCTGTGAAAGGAGCAGGCACTTTTAGTTGTGTAATTAGTTCAAAAACCCTTTTAGATGGAGAATACTTGACTAATTTGAAGGGATTGGTGCAAGAAATATTTTGCCGTGTGTAAAACAGTAACATTTGCCTGACTCTAAATATCCCAGCACTGTTGGTAATTTGAGGAACATCATTTCAATAGTCGGAAATATGAATATGAGCATTGGTATTATGATACTGTCAGGAATTCAGAGTTGGGCTAATGTGTTTAAGGGATTTTAAGACTCAGGAAAATGTATAGATCCCTTTCAGAATGTGGCAGTGATGCACAGTTTTGGAATGCAGAGGTGACACACAGGTTCCGAATGTGGTGGTGATGCACAATATCAGAATGTGGCAGTGATGCACCATTCTGAATGTAGTGATGAAACACAGGTTCTGAATGTGGTGATGATGCATAATTTCAGAATGTGGTGGTGGTGGTGCACAGTTTCAGAATGTTGCGGTAATGCACATTTTCGGAATGTGGCAGTAATGCTCAATTTCAGAATGTGGTGGTGACACAATTTCAGAATATAGTGGTAATGCACAGTTTTGGAGTATGGTGGTGGCACACAGTTTTGGAATATGGTGGTGATGCACAGTTCAGAATATTGCAATGATGCTCACTTTCAGAATTCTGTGGTGATGCACAATTTTGGAATGTAGCAGTGATACACCATTTGGGAATGTGGCAGTGACGATTTCAGAATGTGGCACTGAAATACAATTTCAGATTGTGGCTGGGATGTGCAGTTTTGGAATTTGGCAGTGGCGAGCCATTTCAGAATGTGGCAGGGATGCACAATTTTAGAATGTGGCTCAGATGCACAGTGTTGGAATATGATGAGGATGTGATGCACAGTTTTGAAGTACGGTGGTTGAGTTCAATTCTGGAATGTGGAAGGGACAAGCAATTTAAGAATAATATAGTGTGTCCTGTCACTGTCAGACAGCATGAATCCCCACTATATTCTAAAATTGCCAGTCCCAACCAAATTCCTCCCTGTGTGTCTCTGTTACATTCAAAGATTGAGTGTCCCACCACATTTTAAGATGGCACATTCTGAGATTGCAGGTCCCCCAAACATTTTAAAATTGTGCACCAGCTTAACATTGTATACCTTGGTTCAGTGCTGCATTCCAAAACTACCTCCTGACATGTTTTAAATAGAGAATAATTGATAGACGACTGTGTGTTGTGAAGTTTATTTACACACCCGAGGTGTGTGATCACCCATAAACCTCAAGAGTGAAGCTCAAGAGGTTTAAGTCATCACACAATGAGGGTGTGTAAAAAACCTTCATATACACAGTCACCTATACATTATTTTTTATAAGCACTGATGGAAGAATTCAATGGCAGAAAGTTACTGAGACAGCTGTGCTTTGATCCCAGCTGCTGCTCAGTCCCCTACTTGCTACACACACACACACACACACACACTTTTTTTGTGTCTGACTCTCTAGATTAATTGTTTTTCTTTAAGTTTCAGTGTGGACCTGCGCATAGTGAGCAATGGCTGTTCCAAATTACAAGTGCCTGCATGTCTGTTCAGTCCTCACCCAAAGCGTGGCAGCAAGAGGATAAACCAGAAAGATTTTTTTAATGTAAAGACAGGATCAACCTGATAAATAATGTCAAAAAAGTACTAGGTTACCTGAGCTGAGAGGCTGTGCATGAATGTGGGTTCTCAGTAACTGGAGATGCTGCTGCCATATTTGTCGATCTGCTCGGTCCACCCACGCACAGATTGTGAGCCAATAAGGTGGTGTGCTACAGATGAGTGACAGCACTAACAAAAGAAAGTTTTATGAAAATGCCGTAATAACCCATTTTTGGGTTATTATGGCATTTGATAGGTATTTGTTAATGGGTTGATAAAAGGGGTCACCAATAATTATAGTTCAGTACCATGCATTTGAACATTTTGGAAATGCAAGCACTGCAGCCAACCATATGTCAGCTTTTTTTTAAATGATTACTATAGCTACAGTTTCTTAAACTTTGCAGAAACATGTCCTATAAGGTTGCTTACAGAGATGACTAGATTGTGAGTTCAGGATATAACATCATCAGTGGCTCTTCACTGAAACTGGCTTTTTTGACTAGGTAGTGAAATCATGGTTACAAAATAACTCATAACTTTAAAATTAAGTATTGAAGAAGCCTAATTTTTGTTATGAGATTTATTGGGGGTATGCTTATTCTAATTCTGCAATGTATCACTTTTGGCTGGAGTCTCTCATTAAGCTTATCCAGGATGTTGAAAGCTGTTTGATCCAATGGGATATACTGCATTTGAAAGGAACCCAATTTAAGAGGGGCGTTGTCTGTGTCACTACAGCAGTAAATGACACACAATGGGCAGTCAGTGACATAAATCGTTCTGGCTGACAGCTTGGCCATATGTCAGTAGTCAGATGGACAACCCCAGCAACTACATCTTTTAGAGCATTTTAGGGCTGCAGTGGGAGGAGCCCTGCAGATCTCTTGCTACAAAATGGGAAACTTTTGTAACTGAACAACAGTGTTGAGTTCCACCACAGTCCCCTCTGCATATGTGAAGCACTCTGCACTGTCTATTTGAGGTCGATATTTTTTTCCTTCCACCACCCGACCCTCCCTCTCTGCACTCCCCCAAAACACAACAGTGACACTGGAGAAGCTTAATCCCCAAGTGTCCTGATCAGAAATCCTTTGTGTTTTTTATCCCCCTCCACTACCGTGCATGCATGGTTACTTGGTTTGTGTGTTATATATATTTACCCCCCTCTGATCCTCTCTCACAGTGCCCCCCCAAGAAACATAAGTTACACTGGGGGTGCCCAGTTCCCCAGTGTCACAATGGCGATTCCTCCATTCTTTTTTTTTTGTTGTCCTCCTCCATTACCAAGCATGTGCGGTTACTTGGTGTACATGTTTTTTAATATAACATATATTTTCCTCCCCACCCAACCCTCCCATCCCCCAGAGAAATAACAGTGACATTGGAGATGCCCATTCCCAGTGTCATGATGGCGATTCCTCCATCTTTTCATTTTGTTGTTTACGCTGTAAAAAGAAAACTGTCCATTGATATCTTTCGCGGTTGTAACTTCCTGCCACCTGATCATCCCACTCAGCATCTACCACCCCACACCCTCCCCAAGCCCTTACTTACTCATCAGTGTTCCAGTGCCATAATATTCTCGGGACCACAGTACTCAAAGCTGGACCAGAAACTGAAGAAATAGGTATGCGGTTCAATGTATTTCAATGGGGTTTTGAACTTAGTGGCATAACTTGGACATTTTTGCTTATTTTTGGCCCACATTTTCAACATACCTTCTTTGGGACCCTTCTTCATGAACAACTGAACTGTCATTAGGCAGCTATGTCCTGAAATTGATTTTATTGTCCCTGCATGAAATCACCTTTTAGGCAGGAGTTGAAAATGTTCGCTTCCCTTTACATGAGGTGGGGTCATAAGAAGGCTATGCTGAAAATTTGGTGTAAAATTATTAAAAAACAACAAAGTTATGAGCCTACATTTAATTTTGTGAACACAGGCTCGTAACGGTCATTTTCAATATTTTAACCCCAAATTTACAACACATCCATTTTTTTTACAGCACCTCATGAATGTGATAGCAGTCATTTTTCAACGCTGGCCCAAAATGTGTTTTTGCATCCTGAAAGTTGATTTCTCAGTCCCTGCACAAAATCACCTTTAGGCCAGAAGCTGAATATTTTCTCTGCCCTTCTTCATTAGGCAGGATCTTAACAAGGCTATATTTGAAAATTTGGTGTAAAAGTATTAAAAAACACATTTTCACTATTTGTGCCCCATATTCCTCACCTGCAGCCCTATTGGCTCTGGCCAGAGTTTGGTAGTTTAGTACTGAATATCTCATACATCTGAGGTATAGCAACAATGGAGGAATATTTCCAGGATGGAATGTTGTATCATAGTGACAGGTGATTTAAAAACCTTTTGAATCCAACATGCTCCACTGTTCTGTAAGGCTGTAAGTCCAGTGCTATCATCTCAGAAATTAGTTTTGTTATAGCAATTGCTTCTGGATGGGTACACTGGTATGTGACTTTATGTTCAAGCATTTCAGAAATTGTGAGCTGCCTTCTAGCAGAAGTCTTCAGACAGCCGACATTAGGAGTGCTGGATGATAGTAATGGCAAACTGGGACTGTCTGTAGTACTAACTCTTGAAGAGGACTGAGAAAGATGAGACAGTAGAATTGTATCAGCAGGGCTGTTGCTACTACTTGCTACAACAGGTGCAAGTGAAGTGTGACCTATGTCTGCCTCCATGTTGTCGTCATCTTTCTCTCTGTCCAAGAAATCATGCCTCAGGCATACTGGGTAACATCTCTCTAAATGTCTTTTTAATGCTGAGGTACCTGAAGCACCCTGTTTGCTCCCTCTACTGATGGTATTTTTACTTATAGAGCAAACTGAGCATAACTCATTATTAACAACCAGAGAAAAGTAAGACCACACATAAGAGGTCACCTTTTTTGTTTTATTGCCAGTCATAATATACTGTCCTTTGTGACTACCACCCTGTTATTCTTTCTCAGTACTGGGCTGCTCATCAAGGTCTGTCTCTATTTCACCCTTATCTTCATCCACCTGCTCATCCTGGCCAAGCACAGAACCCAATTCAGAAGGCACTGCCCCCTTGTTCTGTTCCTCCTTCACCTGTGCCACTCTCTTCATGCACTTCTCATCCAAATCCAAATGATCACATTCACATTTGACTTACACATGTGCAACTGCCAGCTATTTCTCATTCATGCTTTTCCACTTTCTTCTGTTTTTCTCCCTCCTTGTCTACATCCTCCATTTCAGTAGTCTCACTAGAATGGAATTTCTCCTCATTGGTCACATTCAAATTTATACTGGTACTACAGTACACATAGGTACCATATCTCTGCTTGCCATTCCTTTGTGCTGCTGACTATCTGTTTTGTTTTAATTAAGGCAATCTTTGCCTTTTGTGACTGTTTGAACAGTGAAGGACCACTACTGCATCTGCTACGAGATGATGTCCCAGCAACTGGTCTTTTAACTAGTGTGACTCTACACTATTGTGTGTGCCACCATACGTTTCCCCATTCCTTTCCCCATTTATGCCTCCTCCTCTCCCTGCATGGTGCACATTATGAACTGTTTTATTTGTTACATAACAGAAAGCAAACAAAAATGGTAGGAGAAACTGGAGAAAGAAGTTGTGACTCGAGATAACAACAAACATACAGGCAACCAAGAAAGGAACTGGCATGTGTGATGTAACTATCTGATTTTTTTTTCTTAATGCCTGTAAGGCAAGAAAAAGCACAGCAGACAGAGTGGTGAAGATTGCCAAATCAAGGGCAGCCTATACTGCCTCCCTCGTACACTGAACGAGATAACCCTTCCAGGACAGGTAATGTGATTGCCACAGTCAGGAGGAAGGGGGCCAGGTTAAGTGGGATTTTCTGGGTAGAAGAAGATGAAGCAGAGAATGAAATATATTCACAACAGCAGATAAACACACAGGCAAACAGGCAAGTGTGAAATGCAACAATACAGAACATATTTTTATATGGTTTTGTTTGAATTAATGCCTGCCAGAAAACAAAAACTGCAGCAGTCCAGTCACAGCATAATAGGGCTTCTCAGCAAGGCTAAAAGAGATAGATCCCATTTGTCAGATGGACAGGTACTACTTTTAGAGACTACTACTGTGAGGAGGGGTGGCTGCTGGCCAGGTAACGTCGTATTTTTTTATTTAGCAGGGAACAAGCAGCAATGATAGGATGGTGCAGTAGGCCTGTATGCCATGTATATAATATATTCACAACAGCAGATAACCACACAGGCAAACTGACAAGTGATGAGATGCAACTATAAGGAAAGGTTTTTTACTTTTATGGCTGTGGTCGGAGCCTACAGCCATTTTGCGAACAGTCTGTTGCTCCTAAAATGGCCAATCGTGGCATCTTCCATTAGACATTTAAGTCCAGCAGAGCTTGTAATACATGATAGGCTGATACGGAGTAACAGACACACTATTTTGGCTGTTACTTCCTTATTCCTGGTGTAGCCTGTTGTGAACCACAACTATGCATGCACGGCATTTGTGCATGTGAAGTTCTGTCACCTCTGCCATCTTGCAGATGGCACTCCTCCTGAAGCCACCCACTGCTTGAATCCTCCCCACTCCCTCCATTCCCTCCCAGCACCAGTGAGTAACAAAACCCTCCTCCTCCCACCCACTGCTGCAGTCCTCCTGCCCTCAATTTCCCATTCCTGTGCCACTGTCGGGTGCCCAATGCCCATTTTGGCATCATGTAACCCTCCCAACTCATGTGGCACACTGGGAGCCCACCCCATTATGCTCAATTGTTTTTTATTCATTCCCCACCAACATTGGGGTACCCAATCCCTGTGTCAGCATCATGTTCATCCCCCCCACTCATGTGGCACCCTGGGAGCCCACTCCAGTGTATTCAAATTAGTTTTTTCCTTGTAAATAAAGAAAACAGTCCCCCAACATCTTTTTTTAGCTGTAAAAAAGAAAAGGGTCCCTCATCATTGCCCCGGTTCCCCCTCCTCACTCCCCACCCTTACACTGAGCACCCACCTCCCCTTACCCCATAATTACCTCTGGAGGTCAGCGCTGTCATCTTCTCTGGACCGGGACACATCTGCACTCTTCAAAGCCAAACCACAAACTGAAGAATCAAAGGTAAGCACTGTATAATGGAACTCAATGGGGTTTTCAACTTATCTTGATATAGCAGCCATTTTTAGGAATTTTGGCCCCAAATTTTCAACATGGGTTTTGTGGGACACCACCTCATGAATACTGTCACTGTAAATTCATTACTCAGTACCGAAAGATGATTTCCTGGTGGAATCACCTTTCAGGATGGATTAATGAAATGACAGTATCACTGTTCATGAGGTGGGGTCCCAAAAAGCTCATGTTGCAAATTTGGTGAAAAAATTCTGAAAAATGACTGCATGCTGAGCATGCATTGTGTGGTTTCTATGCACTCTCCTGACTTCACCAATTTTTAATATTTTCACTCCAGATTTTCAACATTGCCATTTTTGCACACCTCCTTATTAATAGTATAGCTGTCATTTTTCACATCCTGCCCAAAATGTGTTTTTGCACCTGTGGTGCAGATCGGCGTGGTCACTCTGCAAAATCATCTTTCAGGACAAGTGAACAAAATCACAGTGGCACTTTTCATGAAGTAGGGTCCCAAAAAGGCCATGTTGAAAATCTGGTGAAACAACTCCAAAAATGGCTGAGTTATACACAGTCATTCCAAAGTTTCTATGCACAGGTGCAACTTTGGTCATTTGGCAGCTCACCACAGCCTTATTGGCTCAGGCTAGATTTTGCTTTAATTAGTGCCTGCCAAGCAAGAAAAAGCACAGCAGTTAAGTCCAGTCTCAGCAGAGTAGGGTCTCGTAGCAACTTTGTCCCTACATCCCTTGAGACAGGCAGGATGGGAACTGATTGTTGTTCACACAAGTCTCCAGTACCTGTGTGAATGACATGTGAATGAAGGCAGAACTAAGCCCAAGAGTCACTCACTCACTCATTCATTCACTCACTCACTCACTTACTCACTCACTCACACTACCCTCACCTTCTCTTGCCCTGTTGTTTTCTTTCTTCCCCTTTTGTTCTTTTTTTAGCTTTTGTCCTTTTGTAGTAGCTTTTTTTTTAAAACTAGACCCCAAGCAACATGGCTCCATGGCATGCCAATCATGTTAAACAAACTTGACTCATTTGTTCGACTGGGTTACCAAAACAATAGACCAGGGCGATGCGGTGGACATAGTGTGCCTAGACTTCAGCAAATCCTTTGACACCATCCCCCACAGGAGACTGGGAAACAAACTAGAGCATGCAGGGTTAGAGCATAAGATAGTTAACTGTGTTAGGAATTGGCTACAGAGTAGGAAGCAGAGAGTCTTGGTCAATGGGGCTTTATCACAAGAGGGGGAAGTGACAAGCGGCGTAACAAAGGGGTTGGGTCTCATAGTCTTCAACATCTTCATCAGTGACATCATAGAAGAATTGGAGGGGAGGGTGTGCCTGTTCGCAGATGATACAAAGCTCTGCAACAGGGTGGATACACAGGAGGGGGTCATAAGCAGGGTAGCTGACCTCAGGAAACTAGAGAAATGGTCAAAACACTGGCAGTTAAAATTTAATGCCAAGAAATGTAAGGTCATGCACCTGGGAAAGCAAAACCCAGGGGTAAAGTGAACTCTGGATGGGTACCAATTGGAAGTGACAAATATGGAAAGGGACCTGGGTGTACTCATCACCAATGACTACAAAGTTACAAAAAAGTATGAAAAAGCTGCGCAGAGAGCAAGTGGCATACTCAGATGTGTAGGAAGGGGCATTACAAGCAGCTAGCAAGAGGTACTCATGCCACTGTACAGATCCTTGGTAAGGCTACACCTGGAGTGCTGTATCCAGTTCTGGAGGTCACACCTGAAAAAGGACATAGACAGATTAGAGACAGTGCAGAGAAGGGCTACTAAAATGGTACAAGGGCTACACCATGAGATGTATGAAACTAGGCTCAAGGTACTGAAATTGTACACAATAGAACAGAGAAACAGAGGAGACATGATTTACTGGATTTACTGGATTTTGTATGGGACAAAAGGAGGCCTAAGTCCATCAAGATTGTCCACCTCAATAATGGCTCATTAGCAGTTATGTAAATTTAACCATATGTCAAATTTTGTTTTAAATGTATCAAAGTTAGTTATTTCTACAAATTCTTGTGGGACTGAATTCCATTGTTTGGATGCCCTAATAGAGAAATATTTATCACGCTTATTGTATTTGCTCATTCAACAGTAAGCTGTTTATTATGGCATCTGTCTACCGTACGCTTATTTGATAAGGTTAATCCGCATTGCCTCATTTGTATCGGTATTTTAATACTTTATATGTGATAGAAATGTTCAAATACATCAAGGGAATAAACAAGACAGAGAATCTCTTCCAAGTAAACAAAGGAACTCGGACACGGAGGCACAACTTGTGTCTGGTGGGAGGCAAGTTAAGGAGCAACTATAGAAAGTACTTCTTCATGGAGAGGGTGATAGACCCATGGAACAGCCTGCCAGCACAGGTGGTGGCAGCTAAGACTGTAAGAGAATTTAAACTGGTGTGGGATAGACAGTGTGGACAGCTTGGCTTGAACAATTAAAGGGGAGGGGGCAGCCACCTTGGGCAGACTAGATAGATTAAATGGTCCCCTTCTGCTGACACCATTATTATGTTCTTGCACTAGAAACAGCAGGAGGCAGAGAAGTTTGAATTGAAAACCACCACAAGATACACACGAGTCCCACAGGCTACTGAGTGAGCTCTCAAAGATCTGTTCCACTCCCTAGCGTAGTAATACTAGTATCCTTGGCCTACCCTCACCCCCCTGGTTCATCTGTTTTTCTTTTTTCTTTAATTTCCCTTGGCCCTTTTGTTCTTTTTAGCAGCTTTTTTTAAACACAATTAAGGCACTTTTACACTTTGCTTTGTATTGCAGGTTTTAGAGCATCAGCAGAAGGTACTGGCAGAGCACAGGTTTGAAAACCACCATGAAAGAGGTAAATCAACACGAGTTCAGGGGAAGGTGGCACATACTGAAAGAGCACTGAAGCACTGTTTATTGGACTTCCCTTCTCTCCACCACCTTTTTTTCTTTTATCCCCTTTTGTTGTTGTTTTTGTTAGCTGCTTGTTATTAGTTTTTAATGAAAGGCAAGTTGCTGCTGCTGCAGGCTTTACAGAAGGCTGAAAACAGCTACAACACAATGAGAACATGTCAGGTAGGTTAAGTCAGTGAGCTCCAGCTGTACTGAATCCTCTTAGCAATGCACTGACTGAATTCTGCCATGCGCACAATCTTATATACAGTACCTCGGTACCACCTGACTAACTTAGTACTGTAGCAACTGGTCATGTGACTGTGACATTTGTGTCTCGTGGAGTCACGCAAGTGTATTTGTCTCTCCCTCTCACTGTGCCCCCCCCAACCTGAGCCATAAGGAACAGCAAAAGGAAACCTTATCAAACCAGTACGTTTAATGGGCTAATTCAGCAGCACAGCAGCTGATGTATGAGATGACTCCTCAAGATGTTGGCTTAATGGCTTTGCCAGTTTGCATGTGACTTTGCATCCCTGTTCTAGGCACTGGAAACAGGGGCAACTGGCTAGTTATCTTGGTAACTGGTGAAAAAAGGACAAGGGCTGGCACCTCTGAGCTGTGGTTGGAGTCAAACGTGGGAGCATGGCAGCACATTGAGTGAGATAGAGACTTCTGGAGGGAGAGAGAGAGAGAGAGAGAGAGAGAAAGAGAATGGCAAAACAGTAATACTGTCTAAGCATTATTACTTTTGCCATTTTTTATTTATTTGGTGTATAATCAGATTTACAATTTTGAGCTAAAGGCTCATTTACAAAGGTACCTCATCACAGAGAGGACATACCGAGTCAACATACTTACAGAATACAATCATACAGAATAGCATAGTTTTACATAATTGCTTGAACACAAACAGTAATTAAAAAACATTTCACAATTGATAGGTTTAGTACCAGCAGCTACTGGCAGTGGAATGAGAGGCCATAGGGGAGTTGGGGTGGGGTGTGGTGAGTGGGGTTCGGCCCAGAAGGCTACATCAATAGTGTTTTGAGAGCAGCAGAGCATCTGTTAGTGACAGGTGCAGCAGCGGGTGTTGAACAATAGGTTCCGTAGGACAGTTTTTAAGGGGGCAATTTTGGTGGTGTTGGAAATGGCTGTGGGGAGCGAGTTGAACAAGGACAAGGCTCTGTAGTTGAACGACCTCTGTGTATGGGTGGTCCCAGTTCTGGGTACTAGTAGGGTGACCTTGTCAGCGGTTTGGGTAGTGACTGTGGAAGGTGTAAGTTGGATGGAGGCATTTTCTGTCTCTCTTGCTCTCCAGAAGACTCCATCTCACTCAGTGTGCTGCTGTGCTCCCACGTTCGACTCCCACCATGGTCAGAGATGTTCCCTCCCTGTTCTTCTTCCTCTAGTTGCCATGCCAACTTGTCACTTGCCAGACAGTGCCTAAAATAGGGATGGGTACTGGTAGCAGCACTTGATGAAAAAAGACCATGCATGCATGCAAGTGCAATTTTTTTTTGTTACAGGCTGCCAGACACAGCTACCCAGGATAAGCTGCAATCCCATCAGAATCAGACCTGCCCAGTGCCTTTCCCATTGAAAAAATCCCATTCCCTGCCTCCTAAAGGTGGCAGACTGGTGATTGTGGTGCTGATGGATGGTTCACTTGAGTAGGGTACCTGCCTTCCTTATGGGAAATCTTTCTTCCCACTGTGACCAGTGGCCACCGAGGAAAAAAAAAAGCAAAAGGTGTGTGCTTCAAAGAAACACACAATGCTACTAAGTTAAATGCAGTATGACAGGTGCATTTATTTTATTTAGCCAGTGCTGGCAAAGTCTGAACAAAAGTACCTAAGTCAGTAAAATGTCACTGTATTTAACTTAGTAGACGCCCAGGTTTCTTTCCAACCTCCTTTTTGCTTTCTTTTTTTTCCTTATGCCTGTAGCATATTTAAATAGCAACATGTGGTGGAACCAGACTTGGTCCAGTTTTGCTGTGGGTTCTTATGGATCCAGATCTGCCAGGCCATATTGTATGCAGGGTGTTCTTTTTTTTTAAATTCAAGTTTATTAAGGTAATGAAGGCACAAAAGACAATAACCACATTATACAAGTGGTAACCTGTTACCTTGCAGTGCCACTTACAACGGACCGTCACAGATTAAGTAAAACATTTTTAACAATATAACCCCCTCTGTTTGGATACCTTTGCCTGCCCTCTTACTCCCCGCTCTAATCCTATGAAATTAAGATGGATCCGGCACCAATCAGTATGTGCCAGGATCGACTAGTCTTACAATGGTTGACTAAGATTGGAACAAGTAGAGCGCTTGGAAGGGATTCCATACCCGCTCAAATTTCGCAAGGCTACCCCTTCTCAAGGCCCTGAATTTGTATGCAGGGTGTTCTGATTTAAGGCAGGTCAGTCCACTCATCCCTAATTACATCACACTCACATGACAAAGCAAAGCATATAGTTACAGTAATGAGAAAGTACTTTAATTATGCAGCACACAAAGCTGCAGCAAAAGAACTTCAAAAGGGCAGGCCCCAACGTTTCACACAGCTGCTATTTGTCAAGGAAGTCTTGACAAAACACCAGCTGTGCAAAATATTGAGTTGTCCTTTTGATATTCTTTGCTGTGGCTGCATGTGATGCATAATTAAAGCAGTCTTACATCACTGTACAGTAACTATATGTTTTGCTTTACTTTGTCGTATGAGTGCGAAGTAATTCTTTTTCAAGTATTGCCTCTAGGTACTGCCGCACCAGTGGTTTCTGGAGTTGCCTTTCTTCTTTCGCACTTTTTGAAAAAACTCACTTTAGTACACTTGATTTATTATGTTGATTGCGCGCATGTGCAAGAAACTTATTGTGGCAGCTTTCTCCAGAAGCAGATTGTGGAGGCGCGGCACTGTTGTGGCCAATGCCCCCACAGCATTTAAAGGCTTGGCTTCCCTCAATTCCATGGCATGCTGCTGCTGACACTAGTTCAGCCAGCATGCCACAACCTTGTAAAAATTTAGCAGCTGCAATCAGGGACTGCCTCGTCGTTGCAGCGTCAGCCATTTGCTGCAATGAGGGAGAGACTGGTCATTCCAACTCGGAACCTTGAAACACTGATATTGTTTGTGAACATGGTGGCATCTTGCTGCCATGTTCACAAACAATATTAACTCCCCCCTGCCGAGGGGGTGCCCAATCCCCCTTGGCAGCATGTGCCCCTCCCCACCGTGTTTGTTTGCTGACGGGGGCCCCAATCCCCATCGGCTTCAGTGGCCCAAGGTTTATGTTGCTGACAGGGGAGACCACTCCCCATCAGCATTGTGTAACTCCTTCCCCACTTTTGTTGTCTGCCGATGGGATGCCCAATCCCGGTCGGCATAATGTCACCCCCCTTTTGTTGTGTGCCGACGGGGGGTGCCCAATCCCCGTTGGCATAATGTTACCCCCCATTGTTGTGTGCCAATGGGGTGCCCAATCCCCCATCGGCTACAGCTGACCCCCCAAAAAAAGAATCCGTTGGCATGCTGGGAGCCTACCCCAGTGTGCCACATGCTCCTGTAAAATCAAAAACAGTCACGCAATGTCTTTTTTTTTAACCTGTAAAAGAGGAAACAGTCTCTCGGCAGTCTCGCTGCCACCCTCCCACAACCTGCACCCACACACTGCACACCCTCTCACCCCATACTTACCTCCGGAGTCTGGTGCGATGATCTTCGTTGGACCGGGAACATGTCTGCACTTTTCAAAGCCGACCGCAAACTGAGGAAATGCCGGTAAGCTGTATAATGGAATAAATAGGTTTTTTTCAACTTTGGTGCATATCTCAGGCATTTTTTGGAATTTTGGCACCAAATTTTCAACATGGGGGTTTTGAGACCCCTCCTCATGAATTATGGTACTGTCATGGTGTTATTCTGCCCTGAAAGATGATTTTGCAGTCAGTGCACAGAATCGTCATTCTGGACCAATTAATGAAATGACAGTGCCAGTGTTCATGAGGCAGGCTCTCAAAAAGCCTATTCTGCAAATTTGGTGGGAAAAATCCCAAAAATGACTGTTTTATGAGTGTGCATTGCGCAGTTGCTGTGCACACTCGTAATTTTGTGAATTTGCAATATTTTCATGCCAGATTTTCAACAATGGCATTTTTTCAGACCTCCTTGTGAACAGTACAGCTGTCATTTTCCACATCCTGGCTGAAATGTGTTTTTGCACTTCCAGTGCAGAATAGTGTGGTTGGTGTGGGAAATCAGTGTCCAGGACAGATTAAGAAAATTACAGTGGCACTGTTCATGAGCAGAGGTCCTAAAATGCCTATGTTGAAAATTTGGTGATGATATTCCTTAAAATGACTGTGTTACGAGCATGCGTTGCGCAGTTTGCACGCATGCTCGTAACTTCACAAATTAATAATATTTTCACTCCAGATTTTCAGTATTGCCATTTTGCCACACCTCCTTATGAACTGTTCAGCTGTCATTTTTCACATCCTGGTCAAAATGTGTTTTCGCTCTTCTGGCGCACAATAGCGAGGTCACTGTAGGAAATCAGTGTTCCAGACATATTAAGAAAATCACACTGATACAGTTCATGAGCAGAGGTCCTAAAATGCCTATGTTGAAAATGCTGTGATGAAACTCCATAAAATGACTGTGTTATGAGTGTGTGTTGTGCAGGTTCCATGCACCCTTGTAAGTTTGCAAATTAGTAATATTTTCACGTAAGATTTTTCAACACTGGCATTTGTTCACAGCTCCTTATGAACAGTACAGCTGTTGTTTTTCACATCCTGGCCAAAATGTGTTTCCACACTTCCAGCGCAGCATACCGCAGTCGCTTTCGGAAATAAGTGTTTGGGACAGATTAGTATCAAGCTACTGAGAGGGGGGGGAAGTGACCGAGCTCAACTGAGCTCTGTCAGGACTGCTGTAGATTTCTTTGTGGGCAGGAAAAGGCGACAACACAGGCAGAAGCCCAGTACAAAAGGGCAGCCTGTAGCGCCGGCAGAAACTGAATGAGAGAGTGAGAGTGGGGGAGTGAGCCAGCTCAATGGAGCTGTGTTGGAACTGCTGCAGATGTCTTTGTGGGCAGAAAAAGCTGACAATGCAGGCAGGAACCCAGTACAAAAGGGCAGCCTGCAGCAGCAGGAGACACAGAATGAGCGAGTGAGGGAGGGGGATTGAGTGAGTTCAACGGAGCTCTGTTGGGACTGCTGCAGATTTCTTTGTGGGCAGAAAAAGGCAGCAATGCACACAGGGGCCCAGTAGAAAAGGGCAGCCTGCAGTGGTGGGAGAAACAGAACGAATGAGTGAAGCAGGGGGAGTGAGCCACCTCAACAGAGCTCTGTCAGGACAGTTGTGGATTTCTTTGTGGGCAGGAAAAAGGTGCCAACGCAGGCAGGAGTCCAGTACAAAAGGGCAGCCTGCAGGGTTGGGAGAAACAGAATGAGCGAGTGAGAGATGGGGAGTGAGCGAGCTCAACGGAGGCCTATTATGACTGCTGCAAATTTCCTTGTGATCAGAAAAAAGCGGCAATGCAGGCAGGAGCCCAGTAAAAAAGGCCAGCCTGCAGCAGCGGGAGACACAGAACAAGCGAGTGGGGGGGGAGGAGTGAGTGAGCTCAACTGAGCTCTGTTGAGACTGCTGCAGATTTCTTTGTGGGCAGAAAAAGGCAGCAATGCATGCAGGGGCCCTGTACAAAAGGGCAGCCTGCAGTGGTGGGAGAAACAGAACGAACAAGTGAGAGAGGGGGAGTGAGTGAGCAAGCTCAACGAAGCTGTATTGTGACTGCTGCAGATTTCTTTGTGGCCAGAAGAAGGTGGCAATGCAGGCAGGAGCCCAGTACAAAAGGACAGCCTGCAGCGCCGACATAAATGGAATGAATGAGTGAGAGAGGGGGAGTGAGCGAGCTCAACGGAGCTCTGTTGGAACTGCTGCAGATTTCTTTTTGGGCAGAAAAAGGTGCCAACAGAGGCAGGAGACCTCTACAAAATGGCAGCCTGTAGCGCCAGGAGAAACAGAATGAGCGAGTGAGACAGGCAGAGTGAGCAATCTCAACAGAGCTCTGTTGGGATAGCTGCAGATTTCTTTGTGGGCAGACAAGGGTGCCAATGCAGGTAGAAGCTCAGTACAAAAAGGCAGCCTGTAGTGCTCGGAGAAACACAATGAGCGAGTGAGAGAGAGGGAGTGAGCAAGCTCAAGAGACCTCTATCGTGACTGCTGCTGATTGCTTTGTGGGCATAAAAAGCAGCAACACAGGCAGGAGCCCAGTTCAAAAGACCAGACTGCAGTGCCGGCAGAACTGGAATGAGCGAGAGAGGGGGAGTGAAATAGCTCAATGAACCTATGTCAGGACTGCTGCAGATTTCTTTGTGGGCAGAAAAATCCACCAACAGAGGTGGCAGCCCAGTACTAAAGGGCAGCCTGCAGTGCAATCAGAAACAGAATGAGCGAGTGAGAGAGGGGGAGTGACCCACCTCAAAAGAGCTCTGTCAAGACAGCTGCAGATTTCTTTGTGGGCAGAAAAATGTGCCAATGCAGGCAGGAGCCCAGTACAAAAGAGCAGCCTGCAGCACCAGGAGGAACAGAACGAGAGAGTGACATGGGGCAGTGAGCGAGCTCAACAGACTAACGCAATCAACATTCGGCATTGACAAATGCTTGTTATTGATGTTTAAAATGCCACTTCTTGTACATACTTGAAATCTGCATTTTATATTTGTTGAGTGAAATCTCTGATTACTCATGAAAATGTTAAACAATTCTGTTCTTTGGTGATATGCTGTACCGATGCTGTTATATGTAAAGCAGAGCTGCAACTGATTATATTGTGATTTAATTTGTTTATGTAATGGCTTTAAAGCTGAACAATAAAGAAAATGCATACATACTAATGAGAGACAGAGTCATAAATACAAGGCCAATAAACATATTAGAAGCCCTGGTGAACTCCCTAAGGGCCTGTTATTGCTCACAAAGTTAAGGAGTGCTAAAAACACTCTTCACTCATTTATAATGGTTACTGCACCCTTGTAAGCATGCTCTATGTACTATACAAGGAATAAGGAGTACACATGATACCACTGAAAGGCTAGGCAGTGCTAGTACACAAATTGTGATGGAGAAAGAACATTTTTGGAACTATCTGAATAGTTTTATGTTTATTACTTTTTATTTTCAAAACGTATTTATCCAGGATAGCCCAGTTGATATGCCACTGCTTGTTTTCATTTGTTGTCTGCTTTTTAAGTTTTGCAGCTAGATGGATGGACACACTGGGAGGTTAAATAATGTGCTCAGAATCAGGTCATGAGTATATTGGCTCTGGTGGCTGGTTTGTCTTTGACCTCTTAGCTCCCAAGCTGCTGCCTTAACCAGTAGAGCACACTGCCTCACACATTTGCTTAACTGGCAGGTATAAACATGGATAATAAATGAATTTTAATGTATTACTTTTATAAAATATTTATCATAATGTGAAAGTCTGTCTGGAAAATATTGTACCATAATATGTTTTAATGAGATCTTAGTAGCAAAAATAGCAGACAGAAAATACTATTAAACTGTAAATGTAGCTAATTGCTACTTGTTATTTTTGATTTGCTATTCATTTTCCATTTGGCCATTAGAAAGGTTTCAATCTGATAATATTATGTGGGATGTGAAGAGCAGTAGTTTATCTGGAGACTGTCATTTCTACTGTGGTACTGTTCCTCTTCATACCTTATATGCATTGTGACTTTACTTACTGCAGTATCACAAGTGACATATCTGGCAGTCTCTTCTTGGTCAGTTGTGATGTCACAGGCTGTGTGGTCACAATTTAGGAAAAGGAAGAGAACTACTGTAAATACAGTATGTCAACCTCCGGGTAAAGTATTGCTATTCTTGGACTTCTCTCTGCTAATTATTGGGTATCCAAGACATGGAATCAGCTAGCACCTGAGGTGTGATCTTTGTATAAACTTAAGTCTTTCCAAAACAAAATTTCTAAGTCAGTTTATCACCTATGCAACTGTTTTTGACAAGAAATTGTTTTATACAATGGCGTCATGGTTTAGGAGCCAATATTTCTACTGAGAGATTTTTTTATTATGTTCCAGCAGCTAAAACTGCTGTACTATTTATTGTTATAAACATTCATGGTTAGTAATTTCTATGTATATTATTGTTTTTATGTACTGTTCTGCAATGAAACTGAAGATATAATTACAGGACAACTTTGTAAATAGGGACTCCCAGTTCTAACAGTTTTATCCTGTATACAAATAAAGTAATTTACTACTACTACTTCACCATAACACCACATATTGACAGGTAGAAAATCCTCAATTTAGCAAATAGGAAATTAAGAAAAAAATACTTCATATATAAGAAGTAATAGTTGACTACTCCTAAAAGTTCATTTTAATCTCAGTCAGTATGCTGGCTCTTTAAGTATACCTTGTTGATACTAAAGAATATTTCAAAATACTTATACAGTAGCTACTCCGGGGCAGAAAACACAAAACATTAAATAACAAAGCACTGCTACTCTGCCCAGTGAGTATAGTGATTAAACAATGTCACCACAAGGCACATTTTTGAATGCTTGCAGTTTAGTGCTTTGTATTTCTGGTTTGCCCATCTGTTTTATTGTACAGCCTACAGCATTCGTTTATTGTGAAGTGGATGATGCTTTTATAATTAGGTAGATATTGTAGTCAATGTAATGGCAGTTTTGGCTCTAACAGTTGAAGGAAGAGTGTGTTTATTTAATAGTTTTCAACATTACGGTACATTTGGTGTTCAGGCTAAAACATGTTAATAACTCAAAACATTTTTTTTTCTTACAGATGTCCAAATGACTATAGAGTGTCCCCAGCCTGCAAACAGTATGTGCTCTAAGGTAATTTTTGAGTGTGGTAACATGGTGCATTTTACATTTTAACTAGATTTTATGCCTTAATTTCTACTGGTCTTACAAGAGCTATATTCAGTCTTTGTGCTTGGAAATGTTGTATTCCAACCGACTGAATATGCCTACTGTCCCTTTTATTCACTACAAAACTGGCTGCAAGGGCTTCCAAACTGCTATCCAATAGATACTAAAAATGAATCAAGATTTGTTAGTTAAGGATGTAATAAACTTGGGGTGTTGGTCAGTGACCGACCAAGATGTCAGCCTGAAATTTTACAGTGCTGTCTCCTTTGGTTTAATCCCTGGTCATTTGTTGTATCTACACATCTGCTGCTATTAAAATGTGAAATGAGTCTAACTGAGACCTTGGACAGCTGTCAGTACCAGTTTAGTTCATCTGGCCAAGCTACTCCTGCCATCAGTTCCATCGGGTGGGAAACAATGAGTTGGTGCCGCCTGTGAAATCTCCATTCCCTCGTGGCTCCAGCTGTGATCTGCAGGTTTCACTACTGACAAGCTGACTGCTCAAGCTGGACCCAGGGACCTAAAAGGCATAACACAAATGTTGGAAGAAATACTTAAAGATGCTACATCCTTAAATTCTACTTCAGCTCAGATGGCTGCAGAGCTGCAGAAGCTCACTGGGAGGTTGGCCGGCACTGATGCATGTCTATAGGTGGTGGAACAATTAGAGGAATCTGAACATGTTACCTTTTGGTAGCAAGGGGCACAGATTAACTACCTCCTTACCAACATTGATAACCTTGAGAATATGGCTTGGTTAAACAATATTTGCTTTGTTGGATTCCCTGAGGAGGTTGAAGACACTGATGTGACTTGATTGCCTGTCCATTGAAATCTAGTGGGCTCAAGGATCCTGAGCCCCCAAACCTCTAGCAAGGGTCTGACCATGTCCCATCCTGGCTTTGCTCCTTCAATATCCCATGAAAGAGAACATCTTGAGACTAGCCAGGCTGAGTGGACCCCTACAATGACAAGAGCACCTGGTAAGCTTGTTCCAGGATTTTTCTACAGAGCGGAGCTAGAGGAGAAGGGCCTTCAAACAGGTTAAAGGTCATAAGAGCGAGCTGCCATGGGGATCAAGTTTACCCTTCACTGTCCAGTTTTCTTGAGGATTATTATTAATGGGGTCAAACATGACTGCTCTACTCCTGAGGCGCTGATGGCACTTGATTCCAGACTGCAGGCTGATACTCCAGGAACCGCAGGACACTTTAGCTTGACAGGCCTATCCCTCCCTCACACCTATGGACACTGTTGTCCCACCTCACCTGACTAGCATCAGAGTGCATAACATGACTCTGGTCATCATCCTCAGCATGGCTCATGGGTTTTGCCAAACAAGGGAGAGGTTCCCATGGAGGCAAGCAGAACCAGAAGTCAGCTTCTCCTCTGGTTCAACGATCCCAGAGCCACAGCAGGAACTCCCACTGCCCAGCCTTTTCTGCTGGAAGTGTCAGTATTCTAGTACTCCAAATAAATACCTCACAATAATTCTTTAGGCATGGAGGACATATAGTCAGTTCCTGCGGTGGTGCCTAAAGAACAGAGACCTACCACAGCTATTCAACAGCATCCCTCCTGATCCAATGTAGTAACTTCCACACCCCTCCCTGCTAGCATCTCCTCTTGACTGGAGGAAACCTTACTATTACCAAAGAAGCCCAATAGACATACAGACAGACAGATAGGTATGCAGGCTGTATTTATATTTTGGCACCCAATCCCGGAGGCTCTGGGCACCATTATAAATAGGAACAAGGTTAAGGCGGGTTTAACAACATAGTTTCAACAGTAAAACAATAACATAAAATCAGATTTAAAAGCTATCAGTAAATACCATATTAAAAAGGCAGGTTCAGGATGGATTATAAGCTTTGGCTGTGCCTCTTGATGTGGATGGCTGTTACATTGGAGGACTAGCTCGTCTGCATGAATGACTTTGTCAGGTAGGGTAAGATGAGACTTTACAACCCTTCTCCTCTGACAGTCAGGAGTATCATATTCAATGCCCCTTTTTTTGCTTTTATAACTTTCTTTTGTTTTGCTTGCTCCTGTCCGTAGAGGACTGCATCATTGCTTACCTATTCCTTTGGTAACATGTGAAATTGCCGGCAGAAAAAGGCCCACAGGTCTATCAAGTCTGCCCAATTGTGTGGCTCTTAGTTTCATATTACTACAGCTGCCCCAGCCCCACCCAAACCTGTCCTTTCCTCCCCTTCACTGGTCTTCCCCCCTTTGTGTTCTTGTCTGTACTAATCCTGCCCTTGACTCTGTCCCAGCCCTGCTTAAAGCTATCCACTGTCCTCAGTTTAAGTAACTCCTCTGGCAGAGCATTCCATCTTGCCACCACTCTTTCTGTAAAGTAGTGCCTCCTCATCTCCCTCCTGAACCTTCCACCTTCCAACTTCAGACTGTGCCCTCTAGTGATCCTTCCCCCCTTTAAGCAGAACAATCCTCCCTCTCTGACTTTGTTTACGCCTTTCAGGTACTTAAAGGTCTCTAACATGTCCCCGCTTTCCCTTCTGTCTTCTAGTGAATACATGTTGAGCTCCCTCAATCTTTCCTCATGGCAACTCCCCCAGTCCCATGAGCATTTTTGTAGCCCTGTGTTGCACCCCCTCCAGTAATCTCACACCTTTTTTGAGGTATGGGCACCAGTAATGCACACAGTACTCCAAGTGTGGCTTCACCAGTGATCTATAGAAGGGCAGGATGACCTCCTTCTTTCTAGAAGTGATCCCTCTGGCAATGCACCCCAGCATCCTATTCACCCCTGCTGCTACCCTCTTACGCTGTGCTGATACCTTCATGACCCCTTTGACTATTACCTTGAGGTCCCTTTCCTCCTCTGAAGCTGTTACCTGCATTCCCCCCAGCCAGTAGCTGGTCCTGAGATTTCTGGCTCTGAGGTGCATGACCTTGCACTTCTTAGCATTAAACCCCAACTGCCACTCCCTAGACCAGTGTTTGAGTTTAGCTAGATACTCCCTGAGTGCCTGCCTCCCTTCCTCATTGTCCACTTTTGCACAAATCTTAGTGTCATCTGTGAACAGACAGATCTTACTCTTGACCCCTTCTGCGTTGTCTCCACTGAAGACATTGAACAAAACAGGGCCCAGCACTGGACCCTGCTGTACCCCACTTGTTACTGGCCTTGGCTTGGATATCTCCCCCCTTACAACTACCCTGTGTTGTCTGCCCTGCAACCAACTCTCAACCCATGTCACCAGTTTCTCCTCCACCCCCATGTCCCTCAGCTTGCTCATTAACCTCCTGTTGGACACCGAGTCAAAAGCCTTGCTGAAGTCCAGGTACAAGACATCCACAGCATAGCCTCTGTCAACTGCCCTAGTGACCCAGTCAAAGAAGTCTATCAGGTTAGTATGGCACAATCTTTCCGAGACAAACCCATGCTGTCTCTCATCCTGTAGACCATTACTATTGAGAAAGGTTATCAACCCAGAAAGGGACCTGGGGGTAGTCATATCAGTCTACATAAAGGTGGGCCAGCAATGTGAGAAGGCAGTAAGAAGGGCCGGGGGAATACTGGAATGCATATGGAGATGCATCACCAGTAGAAAACAGGAAGTTGTTAGCCCTCTGTACAGACAGTTGGTAAGACAACATCTGGAGTACAATGTGCAGTTCTGGAGACCCCATCTCCGCCAAGATATAGACAGGGTGGAGGCTGTCCAGAAGAGAGCAACCAAAATGGTGCTGGGTCTGCACCAGAAGACATATGAAGAAAGACTAAAGGAGCTTAAGATGTATAGCCTCGAGGAAAGGAGGGAGGGGGGACATGATAGAAACTTTCAAATACCTCAAGGGAATCAACAAAGTCCAAGAGGGTAGCATCTTTCAGAAAAAGAGATGTGCAAGAACAAGGGGGCACAATTTGAAGCAAGAGGGGGGAGCACTCAGAGGTAATGTAAGGAAGTATTTCTTCACAGAGAGGGTTGTAGAAGCATGAACGGCCTTCCTGAGGAGGTCATAGAGTCAAAAACAGTGGGGGAATTCAAGAATGCATGGGACAGACATAAGGCAATTTTAGTGGAGGGTAGAAAGAAGTAGGCTGTTGGATAACTAGAATCTGCAGCTTATCCGTTAGGCAGGGAAATGGGCAGACTAGGTGGGCCAAGCAGTCCTTATTTGTCATCAAATTCTATATTTCTATGTTTCTATGTTTAGAATGGTCTCCATCAACTTCTCCACTATGGAAGTCAAGCTTATCAGTCTGTTGTTGCCCAGTTGGTTCTTCGGTCCACTCTTGTGAAGAGGCAACACATAAGTCATCTTCCAGTCCCTGGGTACCTTCCCCATCTCCAAGGAGGTGTTGAAGAGGTCCATCAGAGGACATGCCAACACCCCTGCCAGTTCCTTCAGGACCCTTGGGTGTACACCGTCTGATCCTGGTGCTTTGTCCCCCTGCATGACTTTAAGGCCATTCAGAACTCTATCCTCTTGGATGACCCCATCTGTAATCTCTTCCCCCCTTTCACCCTCACCACCTTTCCCCTGTGGTATTGGGCCATCCCTTTCTTTGTGAACACCGAGCAGAAGTAGTCATTGAGTGCCTCTGCCTGTTCTTCCCCTTGTTCCGCCCATCCCCATCCCTCTTGAGTCTAACAATAACCCAGGTGATCGCTGCTGACACCTCCGGGATTTTCCTTGGATCCAGCAGGAGCCACAAGAGCATCTGACAAGTGATCACCAGAAGAGATCTGCTGAGGTTGTTCCAACTTGGCAGCCGCCTTTGGACATTATGGCCCAGATATTCAAACTGTGCCATTTTGTGGTGCAAGACCCTGTGCCACTCAAAATAGTTGCGCTGGGGTGTGGTCAGGGTGATATTCAACGGAGTTGCACTATGGCGCAACTTCTTTGAATATCGCCCCCTGGCCACACCCACTGTGCATGGCACAGTAGAACTGTGCCAGTGCAAGTGGTCAGAGTGGAACATTGAGATGCGGTGGCGCAAGTTCCATTGCGCCATGCACAGCACCTATGATATTCAAAGGGTGACATGCCAATGGGGCCATAATTTATGCAAGGCACAGTGGGGCCATTTGCATCTAATTATGGCCCAATTTGCATGCCATTAGCATGCAGGTGCACTGATTCCCAACGACTTGCACCTGGCGCCCTGCCAGATAGCAGCCGTCGGGGACCAACGCCCCCTGCAGCCCGATCGCGGGCATAACTGAAACGTCCCCCAGTAGCCCGATCGTGGCATATAGTATTCTCCCACTAGCCCGATCGCGGGCATGATAGTATGCTTCCCCATTAGCCCGATTGCAGGCATAACTGAAATGTCCCTCCCCTCAGCCCGATCAGGCATCTGTTCCCCCAAAGTCCAATATCCCTGGTGGTCCAGTGGACTGCAAGTAGCCTGATCGTGGGTGCCATCCTCAACCCCAAGTCCGAAATCCCTAGTGATCTAGTGGCCCCCCACCCCACCTGCCCATGGAGCCCCACCACCCCACTCCCCCTGTCAGCTGGCGGGCAGCAGCACCCCACCCACCTGCCGCACCACTGCCTGCTGACTGACTGCTCGGTAGGGCTGCATGCCCATTGGTTCAGAGCATGAGCCAATGGGCATGCAGCCCATACCGTAAAAGTCAGTCCAGATATGTGAATCCTCTAGTTGGGAACCCTCCATCAGCACCTGGCAGCAGTGCTCCGTCTTTCTCCAGTGCTGGTCCACCTCCACATTCCATCGAACTCCAAACCAGGCAATAGCTCCTCTCCAGTCCTCCTCACCTGCACACTGGTAAGCCCCTCCTCCTTCAACAGATCCTTGGCATCCATTAGATCCTGTAAGCATGCCATCCTGCTCTTTGTCCCTATGTCTGGATACCAGGGCTGGTATCTGGGTACTGGTCTCCCCCTTATTTCTCTGGACAACCAGTACTGTCCCACTTCTAACACCAAGTATGCCATAGCACATGGGAATACACTTCAGATGAGGTAAATTTACAGGTTTAAAACACAATGTGGTATGATATTTATTTTTCAAAAGTTAGAAAAATAATAAATGAAAACAAAAAGAAATTGCAAAGAAAATTTCTTCCTAACATCAGTAGTTTCACATAATATAGTCCTGGATCTTAGAGCTCCTAGGACCCTTTTCATCTGCATTCAATGGTTTGTCTACAGTAGCACCTCTCTCCTTCACTCTCAAGACTGAACTCTACTGGACTGAACTGAAGTGAACTCAGATAAGAGGTTTTATACCTTTTGGTGGGGTCACCTGACTGAGCCCTTTCAACTGGGTGTGACTCAGTTCAGTGCTTTTTATTTCAACACCGGTCATTACAGTGCCACGCATTCCATGCCTTTCCTTTCAGCGCTACATTAGTGACCGGTGATTCAATTCAGCTCCCTTCCTTTCAGCACTAAATCAGTGACAGCTGTCTCAACTAAGTGCTGTCTCAATTCAATATTGCCCTTCTTTTTCCCTGTTATCAATTAGTCCAGCCCTATTACCTCCTTTCAGTCCCATTTCAGTACTCCCTTTGCCCTGTTACTCAATTAGCCCTGCACAAACTCAAATAGCTAAATAAATTGCTAAATCTGTTATTTAATTACCGCCTTCTGAACATCTCCATAGCCATCACCATAAGCAGCACAGTTCTCAGTTCCCAAGGGAAAGAAATGCTCATACACGATGATTACACATACTGCTTTACCTCTGAAATGACTGCACCAGTTCCTAACCTGTACGACCAACATGCCCGAACTGCCCAATCAGCTGGTGCAGTTATTCCCACATTAGATTCCATGTGAGCATCACTTTATAGATCATGGCAAAAGAACTTGCCTCCAATACCAACAGAAATCAGCTCAATACCGGCAAAGCCACCTGATGGCTTCAGCGAGACTCTAAATAGCCAACATTTTCTGCTATTCCAGCTTCCAGACAATATGGCAATCTGCATTTGCACCAATGACAATCTCAGACTTTCTGAGAGGAGCTCAGAGTGGTATATGAACAGAACATTCAGTGCTGCCCCTGTCCTTTTTACCCAGCTATTCACCATACATGCCTTCATCACTGGCAAACAACTCCCGTTGTCATTTCTACTATTGGCCAACAAGTCCCAAGTTATATTGTGATGCAATGCAGAAACCAGTGTACAAAGCAGCTATCAAAGGATTTGACCTGAGCCCTACATTAATTGTCTCTGATTCTGAATCTGGACTTCTTTGTGCTTTACCACACATTTTCCCTAATTCAAATCACTGCAGTTGCTATTTCCAGTTTTTTCAAGCTATCATTAAGAAGTTGGGTGCTCTTTCATTAAAGTGTTTGTATCAGAATGACCCATCTTTTAATCTAGAAGTGAGAAAGTTGCTTTTTTACCTGTTCAGATTGTTAGAATAAATTTCGACAGTCTCATGAGGTTCACTTTAGAATGCTGGCCTGTTGCCAACCTGTTTTTATGAGTACTTCCACAAACAGTGGGTAGTAGACTGCCCTGTCCATTACTGGACCATTTACATGATTGATCGCCGCACTAACAATGACCTTGAGTCATGGCATCAATTATTCAACTGCAAGGTAGGAAGGCACCACCCAAATATATGGCAACTGATTGGCTTTCTGAGGGATGAACAGCCATTATCTGAGGTCTTGATTGGTCAGCTTATGCAAGGTCATGTAGTTGTGAGGAGAAAATGCAAATATGTGTCCTTGAATGCTTGAATTTCAACTATTACTAATGAGTATAACGCTGGTACTAGGACAGCTGACAAGCTTTTGGAGGGGATTGCTAAGAATGTTAGGGACCTACAAGCTGTATACTTTATATACAATTACTGTATAGTTGCTGTAAGTTGATTAAATATTTTTTAAGTAATTTTTTATGCATTCATTCCATTTATTGAGACACAGCTGAAATGGGTTTTCTCAATGAGCGTTACAATGGGAAGTGCTGTAATAAGATGGCACTCTGTTGTGTGGTGCTAGACTGAAACCACTACACTGACCGGTGATGAAATGTAAAGCACTTGATGTGGGTTACACCCATTCTATTTACATGTTTGGAAATGTTGTTTCAAGTTTTGATAGCTAGGAAATAAGGAGATAGAAAAATGGTCCATCAGTCACAGCTGAGGGTGTAGCCTCATTCCACCACATAGGCATTTAAAATGTTATGGGAAGGGGCTGCTCTTTGCTACCTGGGACATGTTTCCTAGTGATTTGGAAGTAACTTCCCTAGTTGATTGTGGCTAAGACCAGGTTTCCCTTTCCCTGTATTTGCCCACTTTGGGTGATGTGGGTCTTCAGCCACTATGTTGGAATCTGACTATAAAGATCCATAGCAGTTCCACCCCATATACCCCCTGCTTTCATCTTCTTTTTATTTATTGATTTAGTTTTTGTTGACTGGGAAGGACTAGACAATTTTTTGCCTATTTTCAGCTTTGTCCCTGGGAGAAGGGGGATACAAATGGATACCAACTGAAACTGAACCATTTTTTTTATTTTTTTTTATTTTAGTCTTTGATAACCAGGTAAGGCCCACTAGGCACAAGTGCCTGTTTTCAGGGGTGACCTGGGACCACTGGGTGGTTAAGTGACTTGCTCAGAGTCAAGCTGTTGGTGGTATTTTTTTTAGTGAATGGGGAAAATTTGGCCCAGACACCAGGGAAATTCCACTTCTCTAAGGTAGGTGGTGCTGCTGACCATCATGATGGCCAGTCCTGGTGTGCTACTACAGGAGAAGGATGTTCTGGAGGCTGGGGAGCTGGTCTCCTCCTTGAACTCTAACCAGCAAGGGACTGTGCATATGAGTGAGATAACATATTCTCTTATGATGGGAAATAGCCAGGAGATGTTGATTATACAGTCCAGTGAATCACATATCTTACCAATGGAAGTGGAGCTTGAGACTGAAGCAGTAGAGCTGGAGATCCAGGAGAATGAGCAAACGATAGTGGGAGATACAGACACAGCAATTTCCATAAAGGAGCTGATGTGTATGGAGGATGAGGAGATTATTTGTGAGGAGGACCTCACGGGATGGCAGGAAGGAGAGATGCAGAGGCATGGCATGTTGCTAGCCTTGCTTGTAGAGCAGAAAGCAGCTAACTAAAATAAGCTACATTTTCTTCTTAATTTAAAACTTATATCTCAGTAGGAGTCAGTGTCAATTAAGATTAAGTAGACAGATAACTTTATTAGAAGTAGAAGCGGTCTTATTTAAGGTTAAAAAAAGAAAGAAAAGAAAAGAAAGAAAGGCAGTGTGTGTTCTGTGCAGGGAAAGGTACTGTATCAGGTGACTTTGCTAAACCAGTAGGAGGAAAGAGAGCTTACCTGGGGGTGTGGTTTAGACACTAGAAAAGCAGGTGAGTCAAATTACAATTTCCTGTTGCTAGCCTTTTTCCTTACCAATTGCCCTCCATCCCACCCACCCAAAGCCAGTTTTACTTTTATAGCCACTGGATTTAACTGTCAACAGGAACTTCCTGTTTGGCAGTAGGAAGAAAAGGATCATAGAGAAACATTGGTTTTGTCAACACTGAAGTAGAAAAAGTAGCTCACTCTCCCCCCCAGCTGCTGGTAGTTTGATATTGAGCAAGGAAGAAGGAGACTACTGAAGAAGATAGGAAGTTGCTGTCCTAGAACAGGAAGGGTGAGAGTTGTAAGGAGAGGAGAGAGTAAGCATCCAGAGAAACAATAGAGGGGACACAAAATAAGACATGATAGGAGTGGTGCAGTGCAATGGCTGTGGGGCGGCAGTGTTCCGGGAGACATTCTGGAGGCTGCAATGCTGCCCTATTTGCAGGCACCTCTCTGGTCTGAGAGAGAAGGTTGCCCGTCTCCAGGCTGACCTGGCTAGGATTCACGAAACCTCCTCCCCCACCCAGGGACCACCAGGGCCAATGCCACTACCTCAGAGGTTGCCAAGAAAGAGGAGTGGCTGGACCAGGGTGGGTTCAAGGAGGGAGAGGGTGGTGGAACAGAGTTGCATCCCTCCAGCTGTACCTCTTCACAATTCATTCACTCTTCTGGTGGATTGTGGTTCCTCTATGGAGGCACCTGCAGTGGAGGCCAAGGAGGATGCTGGGAACCTTCACAAAGGAGACCCAAAGAAGGGTGGCATGGGACCCCACAGGGAAGGAAACAACTCCTGGTGGGGGACTCAATAATTAGGGGGTAGAATTGGGGAGGATGGGAGAGGGAGGTGGGTGCCTCCTGGTGCCATGGCTTGAAGGGACAGGAAGTGAATCCTCAGGATCATGGGAGGAGCGCACGAGGGAGGGAGCTGGATGTCATTGTCCACCTGGGGACAAATGACCTGGCTAGGAATGGGATCAGAGCAGTGCAAGAGGAGTTTGTAGAGTTGGGAAGGGGCCTTAGACAAGTAGTGCATACGGTAACCTTCTCGGAGGTGCTGCCTGTCTATGGCAAGGGAGATGCTAGGGCACTTCTCACCAGCGAATTCAATGAGTGGTTGAAAAACTGGTGTGGAGCTCAGGGTTTTGGCTTCATTGGGGACTGGGGAGCCACCTGGAGGAATGCAGACCTATACTGGTGTGATGGTCTGCATCTGTCCAGGGGGGGAACCAGGATCCTACAGTGGCGTGAAAAAGTATTTGCCCCCTTCCTGATTTTCTCTATTATTGCATATTTGTCACACTGGATGTTTTCAGGTCTTTAGACAAAATATAATATTAGATAAAGGGAACCTGAGTGAACAAATAACACTTTTTTTTTTACTTATTTCATTTATTTAATGAAAAAAGTTAACCAACACCAACTGGCACTGTGTGAAAAAGTAATTGCCCCCTAGTTAAATCAACCCAATTAAAGGGATAGTTAGAGTCAACTGATTGAACACAGCCAGGCTTGATTACAGCCAGCCCTGCTCAATATAAACCTCACTTATTTTGGCCCTTACCATCAGAGTCACGTTGCCAGCACAAAGATTCAACAAGCACATTGTGCCATGATCAAAGGAAGTTCCTGAAAAGATCAGAAAAAAATTTGTTGCCCTCTATCAGTCTGGAAAGGGTTTCAAAGCTATTTCTAAGGCTCTGGGACTCCATCGAACCACAGTGAGAGCCATAATCTCCAAATGGAGAACACTTGGAACAGTAGTGAATCTTCCCAGGAGTGGGCGGCCTGCCAAAATTACTCCAAGGGCGCAGTGTAAAATCATCCAGGAAGTCTCAAAGGATCCTAAAACAACATCCAAAGAACTGCAGGCTTCTCTTGCCTCAGCTAAGGTCAGTGTTCATGACTCCACAATCAGAAAGAGACTGGGCAAAATGGGCTTCATGTGAGAGTAGCAAGGGAAACCACTGCTAACCAAGAAGAACATAAATAATCGCTCTCATTTGCCAAGAAGCACCTGGATGATCCACAAGCCTTTTGGGGAAAATGTTCTATGGACAGATGAGTCCAAAGTGGAACTTTTGGACAACATGGATCCCATAATGTCTCTAGTAAAGCAAACACAGCATTCCACAGTAAGAACACCATACCAACAGTCAAACATGGTGGTGGTAGTGTGATGGTGTGGGATGCTTTGCTGCCTAAGGACCTGGATGACTTGCCATAATTAAAGGAACCATGAATTCTGCTCTGTACCAGAAAATTTTAAGGAGAATGTCCAGTCATCCTTCCGTCAGCTGAAGCTGAAGCGTAGTTGGGTCATGCAGCAAGACAATGATCCAAAATCAAAAGCAAGTCCACATCAGAATGGCTAAAAGAAGTAAAATTAAAGTTTTGGAGTGGCCTAGTCAAAGTCCAGACTTAAACCCAATAGAGATGCTGTGGTAGGATCCTGAAACGAGCAGTTCATGCTCGAAACCTACCAAATGTTACTGAATTAAAGCAGTTCTGTGAGGAAGAGTGGGTTAAAATTCCTCCACAGCGATGTGAAAGACTGATATTGAATTATAGGAAGTGTTTGGTTGCAGTCATTGCAGCTAAATGTGGTGTAACCAGTTATTAAGTGTAAGGGGGCAATTACTTTTTCACACAGTGCCAATTGGTGTTGGTTAACTTTTTTTCATTACATAAGTGAAATTAAAAAAAAAAACAAGTGTTATTTGTTCACTCAGGTTCCCTTTATCTAATATTACATTTTCTCTAAACACCTGAAAACATCCAGTGTGACAAATATGCAATAATAGAGAAAATCAGGAAGGGGGCAAATACTTTTTCACGCCACTGTAGGTGAGAGGTTTAAATGCTTCATTGGCAAGCATTTAAACTAGCCAAGGGGGGAGGCACTGAAAAGGAGCTGGGAAATCCGAGCCTCCCCCCACAAAACATGGTGATTAGTGAGGTAAACACCAAGGTACAGAAGTTATTAGGGAGCAGAACAGATTTAAATGTAAAAAAAGGCAAAGGCAGTAAGGACAGAAATGGGGCTAAAAGGGGTAAGGCTATCAAAAAGTGGTGGGTGATGAGTACCAATGCCCGTAGTCTGTGTAACAAGCTCCCTGAACTAGTGGCCTTGATGGAAGAGGGTTGCCTGGATATTGTGGCAGTCACAGAAACATGGTACACAGAGAACCATGACTGGGATGTCAACATACCAGGATACACAATCTACAGGAGGGACAGGAGGGTAAAAGAGGAGGAGGAGTAGCTCTCTATGTAAAGGAGGGATCAAAGCAACAGAACTAAAGAGTAAACAGGGAGCAGATGAGGCACTTTGGGTCACCCTGAGACAGGAAATGGCACCACAATCCGCATGGGGGTTGTATACAGACCCCCATCTCAGGGGAAGGGAATGGACAAGGAAATGATAGAAGGCTTTCTTAGAATGGCAGAAAAAGGGGAGATATTGTTGATGGGGGACCTGAATATGCCAGATGTTAACTGGAGCACCTTTGCTGCAGGCACATCCAAGAGCAGGGTCATTCTTGATGCCCTACAGAGGGCATGTCTCAGACAGCTAGTATTGGAACCAACTCAGGAGGGAGCAGTCTTAGACCTGGTACTTTCAAATGGGGATAGAGAAAGAATCTCAGATTTAGAAGTGGGTAGCCATCTGGGAACAAGTGACCACCAAACAGTGTGGTTCACGATAAACACAGCCATACAATCAAGCCATACAAAAGCAAGAGTATTAGACTTTAGGAGGGCTGACTTTGGGAAAATGAGAGAGTGCCTCAGAAAAACACTAGCAAACAGGCAAGAAGGAGGTGTAGAGGAACAATGGGGAGTGATCAAAACAGCCATCACAGAGGCAACAAGCCTTTGCGTGAAAAAAATCAATAAAACACAATGAAGGAAAAAAACGCTATGGTTCACAAAAGAGGTGGCAGGGAAGGTTAAGGAGAAAAGGGCAGCATTCAGGAAATATAAGGAAACACAGAAGGAGCATGACAGAGAACTTTATCAGTTAAAGCAGAAAGAGGCTGGGAAGGTAGTCAGAATAGCAAAGGCCCAAACTGAAGAAAGGATAGCCAATTCTGTTAAGAAGGGGGATAAGACCTTTTATAGGTACATTAGAGAACGAAGAAAGACCAAAGGAGGGATACTGAAGCTTAATAAAGGGGAGGAAATCTGGGTAGAGGGTGACAGTGAAAAAGCAAGGTTAATGAACGAATATTTCTGCTCAGTATTCACAAAGGAAGAGGAGGGAGAGTTACCTAAACCAAACAAGAGAAACACTCTGAAGATGGGGGTCAATACCAGTCCATTTACAGAAGAAAGGATTCTGAAAGAACTAATAAAATTGAAGGTGGACAAAGCAATGGGGCCTGATGGGATTCACCCAAGAATTCTAAAAGAACAAAGGGTAGAACTAGTGACATCGCTGACTACTCTCTTTAACAAATCATGGGAGGATGGGGTGGTACCCAAGGACTGGAGGAGGGCAGATGTAATTCCTCTTCACAAAAGTGGGAGCAGGACAGATGCAGGAAACTACAGACCAGTTAGTTTGACCTCAGTGGTAGGAAAATGATGGAATCACTCTGAAGGAAAGAATTGTTGAGTACCTAGAGGCCATTGGGGCACAGGACCCGAGGCAACATGGATTCACAATGGAGAGAGTCATGTCAGACGAATCTAATAGATTTCTTGACTGGGTGACCAAAGTAGCAGATCAGGAGGGCTGTGGACATGGCCTACCTAGATTTTAGTAAGACATTTGATACAGTCCCCACAAAAGATTAATACAAAGATAGCCAGCCTTGGAATGGGTCCCAAGGTGGTAGTCTGATAAAAAATTGGCTAGACAACAGGACGCAAAGGGTAGTAGTAAATGGAGTACACAGTGAAGAAAGGAGGGTTACTAGTGGGGTACCGTGAGGTTCAGTACTGGGACCGGTCCGCCTTAATGTCTTTATAAGTGACATTGCAGAGGAACTGGAAGGAAAAGTACTCTCTTGCAGATGACACAAAGATCTGCAACAGGGTTGATACACAGGATGGAGTGGAAAGGATGAGAAGGGACTTGGCAAGGTTGGAGGAATGGTCAAATGTATGGCAGCTCAGATTTAATGCAAAGAAGTGCAAGATAATGCACATGGGAAACAAAAACCCAGGGGAAGCATACACAATGGGGGGTGAGATACTGACAACAGTAAAAATAGAAAGGGACCTGGGGGTAATTATATCAGATGACCTAAAGGTGTGCAAGCAATGTGAGAAGGCAGTAAGGAAGGGTGGAGGGATACTAGGATGCATAGGAAGAGGCATCAATAGTAGAAAACAGGAAGTTGTTATCCCTCTGTACAGACAGTTGGTGAGACCCCATCTGGAGTACTGTGTACAGTTCTGGAGACCCCATCTCCGCAAAGACATAGACAGAGTGGAGGCTGTCAAGAGGAGGGCAACCAAAATGGTGCAGGGTCTGCACCAGAAGACATACGAAGAAAGACTAAAAGAGCTTAATATGTATACTCTTGAGGAAAGAAGGGAGAGAGGGGACATGATAGAAACTTTCAAGTACCTCAAGAGAATTAACAAAGTCAAGAGGTAGCATCTTCCAGAAAAGAGATGTGCAAGAACAAAGGCACAATTTGAAGATAGAGAGGGACGGCTCAGGGGTAATGGAGGAAGTATTTTTCACTGAGAGGGTTGTGGATACATGGAACAGCCTCCCTGAGGAGGTCGGGAGACAAGAACAGTGGGGACTTCAAGAATGCATGGGACAGGCATAAGGCAGTCCTAGGGGCGGGTAAGAGGAAGTAAGCTGTTGATTAACTAGGATCTGCAGCTTATCTGTTAGGTAGGAAAATGGGCAGACTAGGTGGACCAAGCGGTCCTTATCTGCTATCAAATTCTATGTTTCTATGTTTCTATGGACAAGCAGCAAGAAATCCTGATGGAGATGGTGCAGGAGAAGGCTACATTTAGCAACTGCATCAGCCTGCTGCACCCAGAATGAGGACCGAGCTGCACAGACAGTCAAACGAGGCTGGGCAGTGTGGTGTGAGAACGGAGGCTACAGAATGAGGTCAGGAGCCTGTGAAGGGGCTGCTGCAAAGGAAGCACTTGGGGACCAATACTCACAAGTCAGGACCTAAGCGTGGAGTTTAATCCATTCCTGTGGTGGAGACAGATTGGTCAGCTGAGACAGCTTTGCTTGATATGGGATGGACTACAGAGCAGGACGGTTCATGGAAACCTGACCCGTCTGACCCTAAGGTACCATTTTTTGCAGACAAACAAATAAGCAGGACAGGTAAAATTGTTTTATCTCCTAAAAAAATGAATCGGGATGCAGACAAGTCTGAGAAGGGGGAGCATGTTAAAGGACTGGAACATCTAGAAAACTGCAATGGGGCTAAATGAGACAGTAGATATCTTTCATGCTTGGGGGGAGGTGTGCCAAAATCTTTAAACATTGTAGAACCTGTACAGGTAAAGAGATTTGAAGCTTTATGCAGGGATACTCAGAATAATGCCTGTCTTGAATGAGGGATATGTGTGGGAGAAGTAAATGAAGGGGCCCATACAAGTAAATCTTCCCCAGGCAATCGAGAGGACCACCAGGCTCCTGATAAAATTTTAACTATCGGCCTAGGAGAACAGAATTTAAGTGATCAAGCTGAACACCAGCATTTTAAGCCCCCTATTGCAGATGGCTGATTTGTTTAAGAATAAAGGTGAACCTGCCACTCGCAAAAATGCTATTTGGTTGATGTATATAGGGGGTTTAGAGACCCCCCAGATAGAGTGTACATGGGAAGGACTTTGCTAAAAAATTCTCTAAAGTTTCATGCATTGGAGATTTTTGCCCTTATTCACATTGACGACTATAATTACGATATCAGTTTTAAGACAGTGGAAACATTGGACCATTTTTGGGGGAAGTATAATACAGTGAAAGAATCACCTTTATGGTCCCCCTTTCTGGCCATTCCCATTACAAAGCCTGCAGTTCGGACAATAACCATCCTATTCAAAAATGAAGGGTACAGATGGCAGACATTTTGTTTTGGTTAAAGAAGCGGTGTGAAGTGTTGGAACAGCCTATGCCCATTATGGATTTGGAACAAATATAGATTGGGGGTTGAGAGTGAAGTGCAAACTAATCATGTCCAACAATGGCATAATTCACCTCCCTAGCTGTTTTTATTTGGGGAGAGACAGAGGGTCATTATTATACCCCGGGCAGCCTAAGTCATGTCATAGGTGTGGTTCTCGACTTCACTGGAGTAATGCCTGTGACACATCACAGTGTACACACTGTCTAGATATAGGCCATCAGGCAACAGTATGCACTAACTCTTTTTGGTGTAATTTGTGTGAGAAGAAGGGCCATTCATATGTGAGATGCCCCTGGGTCTCTCATAACGGGGCAGATGAGGGCAACCATGATGCTATTATCACCCAGGCACAGAAAAAAAGTTGCGCTCAGGCATCTGAAAAATGCATACAAGAGATTACTAAAGAAAAACAGAGGCAGGAGAAACAAACACAGAATGAAGAGGTATCAAATAAGGAATTGATGCAAGTAGAGCACAGAGAGGAGCAGATGATAGAAGAGCCATTGGAAGGCCAATGCCAGGAGGAGGAGCCTGAGGCAATATCACCCCAAGTGTTAAACCCCATAATGGAAGTGGGTATGCAGGAGAAAGAGGTAGTAGTGGAAGAGGAAGGGGAGCCTGCGATAATGGAAGGTCAAATACAGGCTTTGGAGGTCATAAACTCAATGCCACCCCCGAAGAGTTAAAGGAACCATCTTTTCAACAAGTAAAGTATTCAGAAAGACCAAGGGCAAAAGCAGGAAACCACAAAGAACCTAAAGGAAATGAGAGAAGGTTAGTAACATGGAAACCAAAACTGAGTATGGCAAACAAATACTAGGTTCTGCCGGTGAAGCAGGTCTCCTTGGAGTCAGAGGAGGACAGTTCAGAATCTGACTCCTCTTCCATATATTTGTCTACCAAAGACCTCTCATCTGGCTTAGAGGATCACAGTCCCAGTGATATGGTGAAAAAGAAATGGACAACAAGATCTAAAAATGTGAAATGAGTTGGGAAGGAGGCATAGCTTACAGTATTCTTGGCATCTTTAAACCTTGGCCTGCTCACTTTTAATGTGAACAACATAAAAAACACCAAACGGAGACTAACTATTTTTTCTGAGTTGCAGCAACAAAAAGTAGATATAGTGTGTATTCAGGACACAAGATTAAAAACATTGGCTGAAGTGGTTAGGGCAACAAGACTGTGGACAAAGGAGGTGTCCTGCTGGTCCCAAGGTTTAGAATTATGTGATGGGGTGCGGATTTTATTTCTCAACCCACATATTAGAGTCACAAGATTGTTAGAATTGGAGCCAGGGAGGATTCCAATGCTTGATATTCAGATAGAGAATGTTAGATACTGTGTCATAAATTCCTATGCCCCACAGATGAATGTTAAAAGAGTGGAAATGTTTTAAAAAAAATCAGCCCTACTTGTATACAGCAAGGGTGGTTATTTGGGTGGGGATTTTAATTGTGGATTACGCAGGTCTGATAGTGGATCCAGCAACCAGAAACTTTACTGTGATACCAATGCATTGATGGACATACTTAAAGTGGCTAAATTGAAAGATGTGCAGGGAGGATTTTCTTATAATAGAGGAGTTATTCTCATATGCATAGATTTCTTTTTTCTTTCCCAGGGTTTGGAAGTGAATAAGGCAGAAATGCATAATTTGGGCTTCATGGACCATAGGGGTATTGAAATACACATTCAAGGAAGGGACACTGTAATATTGAAGAAAGGATCTTGGAGATTAAATGCAGAGCTGATGGATAAGGGGAAAACTTGTAGAGATTGCAGGGGCTTATGGGAGGCAAGGAAGTCTGTCAGATGTATGTATGATTCAGTGTTGGACTGGTGGAAGGATTCTAAGAAAGAGTTTAGATCCTTTTTCCAGAAAGTTGCATGCAAGCAGACACTGGATTCATATTTAACTTACTTTAATTTAAGGAAACAATTACATACTTTAATTTCCCAAACAGAAACTTTAAAACAGAATTTTGGAGCACAGATAAAAAAGAAAATTTGTTAGTACAGTATGATAAGGCAAAGACAGTACAGCAGGAGGTAAGGTTTGGTACAGAAAGCAAAAAACAGACTTTTGATCACTTCTTGGATACCCAAAAAAGGGTGGGGAGAAAAGTAATTGGTGAATTAAAAGATGAGCTAGGGAGTGTACAGAGAGGGAAAGAAGGATTGTTGTGGGTTGCAAACAACTATGTGAGGGAGATTATAGGAGTTGCAGACCCTATTTCTGGGTTTAAAGAATATTTAAATCGATTACGTGTTCCTCCCCTGTCACAGGCTCAGATGGAGCTTCTAATACAGACCATAAAAGAAGAGGAAGTGAAGAAGGCAATTATGGACCAGAAAAGCAATACTGCTCCAGGGGGTGATGGGATTACTGCTGAGTTTTATAAACAATTTTGAGTAGAATTAGTGCCAAGTCTTACGAGGTATACAATGAACTATTGAAAATGCAAACTATGCCCCAGTCAATGACCATAGCAGATCTGATCTTCCGCTATAAGAAGGGAGATAGACAACTGTTAAGTAACTAGAGGCCGATCAGTCTATTAACTGGGGATATCAAAATTCCGGGGAAAATACTAGCAAAGAGGTTGGCTAGTATTGCAGAGGCACAAATAAGTCTGTATCAGGCTTGTACAGTGCCAGGTTGAGGCATTCAGGATAATTTGATAGTATTAAGGGAGATTTTTCATAGATGTCATGGGGGGTGTTTTTTTGTTATGTCTGGATCAACAAAAGACCTTTCATTCAGTTTCTCATGATTATATGTTTTTGGTTTTGGAGGTTTTTCTCATTCTGAATCAGTTTATTGATTGGATAAGGATTTTTTATGGCATGGCGAAGGTACAGCCTAGAGTGAATAGGTGGTAGGGTGATACATTTCAGATATGGCAGAGGGGTGAGGCAGGGTTGCCCATTGAGCCCCATATTGTATGTGTTTCGTATTGACCCCTTTTTACGTTCAGTTATGGGGGAGCCCAAAACACTGGGTATGCTGTTGGAGACACCCGGGTGTGCCACTTAAGGTATTATCTTATGCAGATGATGTGGTGCTTGTAATACATGACACCACTGAAGAGATTGTTATAGAAGGGCAGATTGAGGAACACTCGAGGGTATCAGGATCCAAAATTAATATGGATAAAAGTAAGGGTATGCTACTGGGGAATTCAACTTATCAGAAACAGAGTTATGCAGGTATTCCCATAGTGACAGAACCTATGTCAATCTTGGGATAGAGTTTGGATGAGGGGATTTGGCAGTTTTGAATTGGCAGCTTAAAATTGAGCAAGTAGACAGTTATTCTAAAAGTTGGATTCATAAACAGCTATCTAAGAGGAAGAGGGTACTCCTAATAAAAAATCTGTTAGTTCATTTTTTTTATACCTTAGTGCTATTTTTCCCCCTCCAGCTCAGTTGGAGACCAGATTGTTTAGTGTGTTTTTTAGAGCATTGTGGGGGAGTTGTTTAAACCCGGTTAAAAGAGATACCACTTATAGATCAGTTAAGGAAGGGGGGTTGGTGATGATCTACCCTTTGGCTTTTTTTTTATAGTATACACTTACATCATAATATGTTTGGGTGTTTAAGTGGGGTGAAATTTTGGCACTCAATGGTAAATGAATGGGTGGGGGTTTGTATTTTGGCATGGACACAGGGTAAGGGAAGATTACTAATTGGAGCCCTTAGGGTCCCCATACATGTGAAAAATATGATGCAAAAACTCATAAAGTGGAAAGTCCCATATCTGGCAATGCAATCAAGTAGCAGACAAGGAAGATATGAATTACTTAAGTCCTGTTCTATGATGGAAGGGATGCTTATACCACAATGCCAGATGAATCAGACTCCTGAAGTGCTATCTCAGTTGGTAAATGAAAGAATACCAGCTTTTGCATGAGATTTGGTGTGGCTATCAATACATGGGAGTTTGAATGTAAAAAATAATAATAAACATAAGCCAGTTGATGAACAATATTGCCCAAGGCAGGACTGTTAACAACTTTTGGAAATACAGGAACACCTGTTTCTGGAATGTGGATATGTTATACAGTTATGGGATAAGGCAGAGGCATTATGGAATCTACCACAGTTAAGATCCCTGACATACCAGGAGTTGGTGTTAGCATTATACACCCATAGATGAAATATATTTCATAAAGGAACTTTACAAAAGTATTTTTTGCCATCTTCAAATACTATATTTGGCAGGCTAGATGCAAATTGTCCTTGCAACAAATGATAATGTGCCATGAAGGGATTTTCCAAAATGTGTGTATATCTTTGCAACAGGTATATGATAAGGACAAGAAAAATAAAGCAAGAGAAAAATTAATCAACTTATGGAAAGGAACTAGACAATGGTTTCCTGGGTGATTAAAGTACCAGTATGAAGCTGGACAAGCATAGTATGAAGTATGGTTGATGCCAAGGAAAAATAAAGTGGAATTGACAATGAAAGGTGAAAAAGGGAAAGGACAGAGGAATGCCAAGGATTTTAGTCAAAAAGAGTGAATAGTGATGTTATGGAGAGATACAGAAACTGACAGTGTTTGAATTATGCTTCCCACAACCCCCCAAGATCCCCTACTCTTTCCAGTAGAGTGTGCTGTGGTGTGGCTTGGTCATGACCAGTGTAGAAGAATCGGTGAAGAAGGTGGAGGGCTCTATGGAGGAGCTCAGTGAGAGAGGAGAGAAAGATACAGACATGGATGCGAACACCTCAGCACCTGAGGAAGTGGATATTTTTGCATCTGCAGCAGCAATGGATATCTCAGAAGAGGAATTTTCTGAGCAGCCAGATATAAATATAGATGTACCTGATGCAAGTTTTGCCATGTCTCCAAAAGATAAAAATTTGGCTGCAGCTCACCTTGAGCAGGAGATGGAGGAGAAGAGGATATTGGTTCTTAAAATCCTTGAAGAGGATGATGAGAGATGGTTGGAGGAATGAAGGAAGGATCCTGGGTGGAGAGAAGGAGCAGAATGGAGTGAAGCCTCTGAGAAAGTGTTGGGGGCCAGCCGGAAGACAGAAGAGCAATGGAGGAAGCATATTACAGATGCACAAGGGTTGTCTTTAAAAGATGTGGTAGTGCACACATTTGGTTTGAAAACTATGGGAAAGGAAGAGAAATGGTCCTCAGGTACATCTTTGCAGGGAGCAGGATGGATCCAGGAGCCAGACAGTCTATGGAAGCCAGAAATGGAATAGGAGGACTTTTCACAAACTGGTAAGGGGGTTCTCAGAAGGAATTGGTCTAACACCAAGACTGAAGTGATGACTGGTCGATTAAGGGCAGAAGGTGCTTTGGGTAATAAAAAGGGATATTATTCTGATGGCCCTGGTATGATATCAGGGTGAGGAAGAGGAAAAACTAGTCCTGGGGGATCGTGGAGCAAGGGTTGAAAGGGCCATCACTTAATTCTGGGCCTAATGCAGAAAAAAGTGAAAAGTCAAGGAAGGATTTTGCTGACCCATCTAAGGGAGGTATAAAAAATGAAACGGGCAGTAAGCCGCAGCCGGCTAAATCGTATGCTGATATGGTTAAAAAGAGAATTAGTTCTTCAAACCAGAAAACTGATGGGGAAGATCCCCGAGAAAGGGAGGGAAGGAGACCAGGATGGTCTAATAATGCAGGGTTTAATGCCCCCCCCCAGGAGATTTGCCATGTGCCTGTGATACAAGGGAGGCCTTGATATTTTATCTGATAGGTATCATGTGGGTAGAATTATGTTAAAGGACTCTATGAAGTTCAATGTGTCACAAATTTATGCCCTTATACATATTGCAGGGAAAGATGTGTTTGATGTTTGCTTTAGGACTGCGAGAGGCCTAGAGCACTTTTGGTTAAAATATAAAGCCATGAAAAATACCCCTTTGTGGGCTCCATTCATTGCAATTCCCTTAATGAAGCCCTTCCTCAAAAACATAACAGTAATGTTTAGGTCAGAATGTGTTCATGTGGGGGACATTATGCAATGACTAAATCAGAAAAGTTCAGTGATAGGTCAGCCTGAGGCCATAATTGATGATAAGTTTATTTGGACTGGGGGATGGAGGTTCAATGTAAAATTAAACCAAAATTGAAATGGTATTGAGCACATCCCCAACAGTTTTTTTTCCTGGGCAAGGATAAGGGGGTAGTATTCTACCTGGGGCAGCCCAAGCCATGTTACAGATGTGGGTCTCGTACACACCTGTCCAATGTTTGTGATGTTATCTGGTGTGGACTGTGTATGGAGTGCAGTTACAGTCATTCTGAATGTGCTAACCATGTTCACTGCAACCTCTGTGAAGAGTATGGTCATATGTTCCATAACTGCCCCTGTTCGGCAAAACATTATAGAAGGAACACGAATCAAGAGGACTTGATAAATAAAGCTCAACAGGCAGGTGCAAGGCCAGAACCATCTGACCCCCCTTCCATGGAGGATAGGAAGAAGGAAGAAAACCCGAATCCCCAGCTGACAGAAAACTTTATACCAAACGAGAGGGAGATTACTGGAAAACAGGTGATAGAGGTCGGTATAACACCCAGTGAGGGTGTTGTTGTGGAAGGTGTATGTCAAAAAACTAGTAACCAGGAGGATGAGAAAGAGAAGGAGGAAGAGGAGGGCACCAAAGAGGAGGGGTCTGGGGAATTAAGGATGCCCCTCCCAAATGCGTGGTGGTTCTCAAGACCCCCTGAGGAGATGGAGTCTAAGGAGTAATAAGGGAGCATCATCAGAGCTCAAGCTGTAGAATGCTTATGATATCTTGGAAGTCCGAGGGGGGGGGTCCCTCTGGTGGAGAGGAGTCAGGCATATCACTGGGAGTACAATCAGGACCCCCCCCTCCATGATCAGATAAACTGGATGAGCAGGTTAAAAAGAAAAAGAAGACAAGAAGAACATTAAAATGACAGATGTTTTTTTCTTGTTGCCCTGGATAAAGGATATTAGTTTTCTTTAAAAAAAATGTTTTAAAAATTGTGTTGTTTTCTGTAGCATCTATGAATGTTTGCAGTATTTTGAATGGGAAAAAAGGGAGGTCTTATGGGCTGAATTGAGAAATTTAGCTTGTTAAGTAATTTTTTTACAGGAGACATGGCTTAACTCAACATAATCTGTAGCACAGGCTAAAAGGGAATGGATTTGGGGACCATCATATTGGTCCTTCAGATTGGATAAAGTAGATGGGGTGGGGTGTTATTTTCAGGTATGAGGCTGAAAATGTCCAAAATTGTGGTCTTACAACCAGGAAGAGCTTTAGTGATTGATGGGATTTAGTATAGGCAACCAAGCAGGTTTATAGTTACCTATGCTTCTCAGTCCAAGATGGAGAGGGTGGGGTTGTTTGAGCTTATTCAACCCTTTTTGTGCTTTTCAAGAAATAGTTATTATGCTGGAGGTTTTAACTGTATGCTAGATATTTTGAAAAGGAAGCAAGATGGTAAAAAAGTTTATTGCGACTTGGCTGCATTCAAAAAAAGTATTGAAACAGCAGAATTACAGAATGTGTTTGACAAAGCTGTGCCTCCTATTAAGTTTAGTTTTAGGAAGGGTGTTCTGTTTTCTAAAATAGATTATGTATTTATTTCCAGGAGTTTAGACATTTATAAAGTAACTGTGCTCTCCACTGCTTTGTTGGATCATTTAATAATTAAAAGTGTTATTTGTACTATAACAGGGGTGGAACAACCAGTTACAAGATGGAAAATGAATGTGAGTAGCTTGGAGATAGATGAGGTGAATCTAACAATAAGGGGTTTGTTGGTAGACAGAGCCTCAGTGATAGGGCTATATGTTGACCTGGGGATTTGGTGGAGAGATACTAAAACAGAGATCAGCAATTGGTTTAACATATATGGGAAAAGGGTTACAAGTAGGAATTTATTTTACATATTTGTCACTTAGAAAAAAAATATATAAACCTTTGGAAAAAGGGTATGGGTAAGGAAGGAAGTATTAGGTCAGACAGAAAGGGTTAAAACAGATATGAGAGCAGTACAGTATGATAGAGGGGGAGACCCTAGAGAAAGAGTTAAGTTTTGGACTTCAGAGATCACCTATAGCTGACCCTTGTGAAGCTTTCAAAGAAAAAAAGAGCAGAACACATATAACAAGTTTGAAAAATGGTAAGGGCAGATTATAAATGCCATGGAAGGTATTCGAGAAATAATTGAAAAATATGTGACCAAAACAGGGAAAAGGATAGATTTAAATAAAGAAGAAATGATGACTAATTTGGCTGGTTTAGATATTCCGAAGGTGGATCCTTGTGATGAGAGTTCCCTAAAGGGTGAAACAGCAGAGTCAGAGGTGTTGGAGGTAATTAAGAACCTTAAGGGTGGGGTGGTCCCAGGGGAAGATGGCATTTTGAATGAATTTTATAAAAGCTTTTCAGGAATAGTGTCTGTCTTTCTGGTAAGAGTCTTTAAGTATATGTTGGTAACCCAGAGTGTGCCAGCTGACTTTACTTTAGGAATTGTAATTTTTTTGTTTAAATCAGGGGATAAAAACATTTTGGAAAACTGGAGACAAATAAGTGTACCAAATTCAGACTTCAAGATCCTTGCCCAGGTTTTACAGAGAAGATTAAGGGTGGTAGCTGGTAAGGGGATACATAAGGCACAAACTTGTGGGATCCCAGGGAGAAACATTCAAGAAAATCTGGGTCTCATCAGAGATGTAATAGAATATGGGAGGAAATCTCGACGTGAAGGAAGTGTGATAGCGCTAGATCAAAGCAAGGCTTTTGACCGGATAAATCATGATTTTTTATTTCTGGTGTTAGAGAAGTATGGGATCCTTGGGGAGTTTTGGGGATGGATAAACTTGCTATATGAAAAAGCAGTTGTTCAAACAGAAATGGGGGGAAGAGGAGGTAAACTAATTAGGGTTCAGACAGGGGTGCCCTCTAAGTCCTTTATTATACTCATTTGTGATTGACTGTTTGGTAAGGACTGTAATAGGTACAAGATAAATCAGAGGAATAAAAGGGTTTTGGTTCAAGGATGAGATAAAAATATTGGCCTATGCAGATGATTTGAGTGTCTTTGTAGACTCTCTAGAAGATGTAAGTAATCTAATGAGGCAATTGGAAACGTTTTCTATGGTGGCAGGGGCCAAAATAAATGTTAAAAAAAGTAGGGGATGTGGTTTACCAGAAAAGAAATTCCAAGTGTAAAGGAGGGTGAGTTGATTATATCAAATGACAACATGAAAATGTTAGGAGTCTCCTTTGGGGAGGGGGATACATGAAAGGAAAATTGGAATGAAGTATTGGAGGTAGCAGAAAGGAAGGTAGCAAGGTGGAAGACAAGGAAGATGGCAAAATTAAAGAGGGTACATGTGGCAAAACAATTTTTAATACCTTATTTTTTATACGTTACAGGTTTTTTCCCCTTGCCTGCAGAATTTGAGTCAAGAATATTAAGATGATTCTTCCAGTTGATATGGGGCAATAGGCCAAATCCTATTAAGAGAGAAATGTTATACAAAAACTAAAAGCAGAGAGGCTTAGGGATGGTAAGTCCTGTAATTTTTTTCCATACTTTGTTTTGGTACTCAAATCTGTATAAGATTTTTGTTAAACACCAGGATTTGAGCAGTAAATGGGGAGCGAATGTTCTGGGAAATTGGATTTGGGAGTGGACAGGTGAATCTTTAAGAGGGATTCAAGTAAGAGAGATACCAGACTACTACAAAATAGCGATTAAAAAAAATGTTACGGTGGAAAGTAACAAGACCAAAATTGGAGAGGAACTCTAGAAAAGGGATGTATAAACAAATAGTGCAAAAAATGGGAACCAGAGACTCAGTTTTTTTTTTTCATTTCAATATACTTTATTAATATATTATAAACTTGAACATCTATATAGGAAACAATTAGACAGTAATAATCCCCTCAAAGAAAACTGTGAGAAAGAACAATAGTCCAGTTACATTTACCCATGTATCCACCCAAAACCCCACCCACCCTCCACCCCTACCCCTCCCCACCAGATGGATCGTGTCTCAGTTATCAATCTATAACAGAAACAAAAATTTACCCCACCAAGAGCTATCATGGCTTCCATAAAGTAAGTATAGCATCCAAGGGACCCCATCTGCTCTGCAGATCTTCAATCTATTATTCATGGCTAAAATGTGCTTCTCTAACTGAAGGGCAAACAGCATTTCTTTGTGCCATTCAATAACTGAAAGGCTGATTCCTCGGTCCAGTGCCTCAGGATAATTAATTTAGCTATTGCTGAGATCAAAGCCAAATGCGCTTTCCTAACATTGGGAATGCCCTCCGAAATAAATTTAGTAAACAAATCTCAGGGTTAATATACGAGTCCAAACCAGCAAGGGATTGAGCTTACTCCTAATAGCCGATCAAAATCTCTGGACTGTAGAACAAGCCCATATCATGTGATACAATGTCCCAGTATGAGCAAATACATCTGGGGCAATCAGGGTAGATCTATTCCCAATTTGTATAGCTTGTATGGTGTAAAATATAAATTATGCATAAGATTGAATTGCATCAGCCTAATCTGCTCCTTGCTTGAGAAATCTGTATAAGTTCTGCCAGATTGCAGTCCAGAAATGTGGTTCATCCCTAAGGGAAAATGTCTGCAGCCAATAATAACACACTCCCTGTGGCAACCTCAAATCCAATCTCTGGATTGCTTTGTAAACTACTGACACAGCATGGGGTTCCTTCGATGCTCTCAGAAGAATATTAAGAGCTTCTGTTGACCCTTGACTTGCTGTCCCTGACCCCAAATAAGTAAGGACAGCCCTCCTAAGTTGTTCATACTTGAAAAAAGCTGTGACAGGCAGACTCAGTTTTCAAAGGAGGCCTGCCAGCAGAAATGAGGTTTGTATATTGTATGCTAAACAATCCAAGGATACCACAGAAAATGTGGACAACCAATGGTTGATGGCTTATGGGAGGGTGGGAGTAAAGGGGAATCTAAAGCATAAAGCCATAGAAGAACAAAACTGTTTATATCCAGGATGTGGAAATTTAGAGGAAACCCAGGAACATTTCTTGCTTGAATGTATATATGCTAAGGAACTACGGGCATATTTAGCAGAAGAGTGGAAGTTGCCATGGTTGAAATCGGTATCATATAAAAATCTGGCTCTAGGAATTGTGTCAGAGTTTAAAGACCAATATCACCTCCCAACATTGCACATACTTTTTGCATGCCTGAAATATTATATGTGGCAAAGTCGTTGCCAGCTGTTGATACAGCAAAGGGAAATCTCATTCAAGGAGATAAGAATGCTGTATGAATCAACTTTGAGAGAGATGCACAGAAATGAATGTAGGTCCCATCCCAGGAAGAAAGTAAACATGTGGTGGAGAGGATTATCCTTTTTTATTAAATATGCTTGAGAAATGAAGAGGAATCCTAGTAGGTTTCTTGATTTCTTTTGTTAAGTTTTGTTTGTTTTTTGTGTGAAGTAATACATGTAAGTTATTTTGGTTGCTAGTCTTTGAATAAAACTTTTTCCTACTAGTTCGGTGGGGAGAGGGAGCGGGTGCTTATTTCTTTAAAACTTAATTTTGTTTAAAGTTACTGAATGAATGTATTAACATACTAACATACTAATTGCCAGCAGATTAGACCATATGGTCTATCAAGTCTGCTTGAAACCTCAGATCCCTAGCTGAGTACCAAGGTCTTCCCCCCTCCCTTGTGTTCCAGAACGCCTATCATCCTCCCACCCCCAGGCCAGGCCTTCCCTTGATACTTCCCTTTCTGTATATGTCCCATCCTCTCTTAAAGCCTTCCACCGTGGAAGCTTGAACCAGCTCTTCAGGCAACGCATTCCATGGTTCCACCACCCTCTCTGTGAAGAACCTCCTCCTCTTTTCCCCCCTCATCCTTCCACCTTCCAACTTCAGTTCATGTCCTCTGGTGATACCTCCCTCCTTCAGTCTAAACAACCCCTCTGTATTAACCCTGTTTATTCCCTTGAGGTACTTGAAGACCTTGATCATGTTCCCCCTGTCTTCCCTCTCCTCCAGTGAAAATATGTCGAGCTCCTCCAGTCTACCCTCATATGTCAGTTTCCCTGGTCCTTGTATCATCTGGTAGCCTTCCTCCGGACCCTCTCCAGGAGCTGTATGTCCCTCTTTAGATGCAGCCTCCAGTACTGCACACAGTGCTCCTCATGTGGTCAGACCAGCCCATTGTACAGCAGTAGGATCACTTCTCTGCTCCTCGAGGTGATGCCCCTTCCGATGCCTCCCAACATTCTGTTTGCTTTGGAAGCCACTCTCCTGCACTGCTCAGAGTTATTCGTACGTGCATCCACCATGACCTCTAGGTGTTTTTCCCCCATAGATGTCTCCAGTGTCTCCCCGGCTATACACATAATTGGGGTTTCCCCACCCTAGGTGCAATACCTTGCACTTGGAGGAATTGAAATTTAATCTCCGGGTGTGAGCTCACCTGACCAAGGTCTCTATATCCTCCAGCAGGGCTAACCTCCCCTCTTCCTCCACAACTAATGCTCCCATCTTAGAGTCATCAGTGAAGAGACTCATTTAACTTCCTATTTCTTCTCTGATGTCCAATATGTAAACATTAAACAGTATCGGACACAGGACCAAACCCTGTGGTACCCCGCTACTGACTCCTCTAGGGCTCGAGAGCTCCCTGCCTACCATGACTGTCTGAGTGTGACGAGTTAGCCAGTTTTGTATCCATCTTACCATCAATGAGCCCACCCCAACCCCTTCAGTTTCCACACCAGGCCATTGTGGGGGACCAAGACAAATGCCATGCTGAAGTCTAAAAATAGTACATCCACTGGCCTTCCCCTGTCCAGTTCAGATGTTACCCATTCATAGAACTCCGCAAGTTTAGTTTGACACGATCTGCCAGGCACAAAACCATGTTGCCTGTTATCCCTCCCTCCCTCCTTTTCCAGGAACATGCCCAATCTTTCCTTCAGTATACTCTCCATTGACTTCCCCACCACCAATGTCAAACTGATGGGTCTATAGTTTCCTGACACTTCCCTCGACCCCCCTTTATGGATAGGCACCACATGCACCTCTAGCCAATCCCTGGGTACCTTCCCTGTCTCGACCGACCCATTAAAGAGCTCTGCCAGGGGTGCTGCCAGCACGTCTGCCAATTCCCAAAGCACTCTTGGGTGTATGCCATCCTGCCCCAGGAGATTTATTTTTCTTTAGGTCTTTTAGGGCTTTCCACACCCTTTCAGTGGAGATTGCATCATCTGTCCCCCCTTCCTTACTGGCCTGTTTAACCGTATCCGGATGTGACCCCTCGGGGTTACTTTCCCCTCCCTCCTGCTCCCTATTTGTTTCCCCCGCTATCCCCTTCTCTACCCCTACCATCCCCTCCATGCCTTGCTTTTTTAGTATCCCCTCCCCCTTACAGGTGAAAACAGAGGTGAAGTACTCAATGAATATCTCCGCCTGGTCCCTCGCCTCTTTCTCCCACCCTCCTTCTGTTCTCAACCTATCGAGCTGTACCTTGGTTTTTCTTTGCTCCCCTATGTACCTAAAGAACCCCTTTTTCCCTCCCCATATCCCCTGTGCCAATCGTTGCTCTTTACTGGCCTTAGCCCCTCCCACCATCCGGGTGACTTTTCTAGAGGAAAGATGGTAAGCTTCTTTTTCCCTTTCCTCTCTCGTTGCTTTGTATTTTTTGGAGGTAGCCTTCTTCTCCCTGACCGCTAGCTGAACTTCTCTAGACCACCAGCTCAGTTTATGTGTCCAAGGTCCCTTATGCTTGACCTTAGTGCAGGTCCTGACTGCCTCATGAAGTCCTCGTTTTATGACCTCCCATCTCTTTTCTACATCTGTCCTTGCTGTAACCCACTTCAAATGGTCCTTGAGAATGGTTCTCATGCCCATAAAATCTGCCCCCCTGAAGTCCACCGTCAGTGTCCTGGAGCTCACCCCCCCATGTTAATTTGAAACCAGATGGTGTTGTGTTCACTCCCAGTCAGGGGTTTCTCAACACCCAGGTCCCTTACCAGGTCCCAATCTGCCAGAACCACATCCAGGACATGTCCTTCTCTTGTGGGCTCCACCACATGCTGTGTTAGGAATACATTCTGGAAGCAGTCCAGCAGCATCTGCTCCCTGGCCACCTTTGAGGACATGGTTTCCCAATTTGCACCTGGCATATTAAGGTCCCCCATCAACACCACTCTCTCCCCTATTGGTCCACACTGGACTATGATGTTGTCCAGCATGTCTTCCATCAGTGCATCGCCAAACCCAGTGGGCCTATATACTACTCCCATCTTGACCTTACCTCCTGCAGGGGTTTGTATGGTGACCCATAAGGCCTCCACATTTCCCTCTGCCTCCTCTACCCTATCAACTTCTAAATCATCTCTTATATACAAAGCCACTCCTCCCCCTCTGCCCTCCTTTCTATCCATCCTAAGCAAAGTGTACCCCCTCACCTTCAGGTCCCAATCATGTTTTTTGTTGGCCCATGTTTCCGTGACCATCACAACCTCAACCCCCCCCCCCAAACAGCATGGCTTAGAACTCTGGCATCTTGTTCCCCAAGCTCCTGGCATTTACTAACACTACCCCCACCCATTGTCCCTGATCCCTTGCCAACCCCTCCCAGGTTCACATGCTTCCATCCTCACCTGAATCACCCCCATCTGGATCCCCCTCCTCCCTTGGGTTGGAGGCTAATTCCCTCATCTTGGGAGGGGATACTGCCCGCCCTCCATGTCCCTCCCCTCACAAGTTTAAACCCCACTTTTTGAAAATAGTCTGCCACCCCTGTTTAAGGACCTCCTTCCCTAACTGGGTAAGATGGAGCCTATCCTTGGCATACAGTCCCTTATTCTCTCAAACTCCCTCCCAGTTCCCTAGCACCCCATCCAGCTTTCTGCTCCCCACTTCCTGAGCCAGTTATTTACCTCAATGATCTTCATTTTGTTTTCCACCAAGGTCCTTGGTACCGACAATATTTCCGAAAAGGAAATGTTGCATCCGTTGTCTCGACAGACTCTGGCAAGTTCTTGCAATCTTGCTTGGATTTTCAAGGTGCTATTTACTTCCAAATCATTTGTCTTCAAGTGCACCAGGAAATCTGGTTTCCCTCCACAATCCCTAACCAGTTCATACACCATGAACTTTGCCCTGTGCGCCGTAAGACCAGAGATAGTCACTACTTTAACCTGTCTATGGGACCCCCCCATCCCTTCCAGTGAATGCCCCTAATAATCGAGTCTCCCAGAATCAGTACTTTAACACCCTCATCGTCCTTAGGGTTATCTCTTTTTTGCACTCTCACCCCCTGCCCCTTTTATCCATAAACTCATTTCCATGGGAGTCATCCTGTCCTCTAAAGTGTGACCTCTTTGTCACCCTCCCCTACTTGCCTCCCTTGTCATGCCCACTTACTTCAGAACCCCCCTTTCTGGGTGTACCATTTAACCCCCTCTCATCTGAGTCATCCATCCTGGCCCTGATTATTTCCCCTTCTTCTACACTGTCAGTCCCCACCCTCTTGATATTAACCCCACCTCCAGTGGTTCCCTGTGGGTCGCCACTACCTCGGCCCCATCCTTGTTTGGGACCTCTCCTGGGGCCCTCATTTTGCTCCTCATCTTCCATTTTCCTTCCTTCTGTGGGGTGCCTCTTTCCTCCTTTTCCAAATTCCCCCAAGCTCACCTCCCCATACCTGCTATAAGTTGCTTTTCCCAGTTTGATTAACATTTAGGTTTCCTCTTCTCCCTCTGGTGCTGTTTCTATCCTTTCCATTTCTGCCTGCAATGCTCTCTGGGAGCCTGTCTCTCTCTCCCCCTGGCCTCTGTATCAGTTCCCTCAATTTCTCTAACATCTTCCTCCCCTTCTAGGTTGCTTAGCAGCTCAAATTTATTATAAAAAACTATCCCAGCCTCTATCAAAAGCCTCAGGATCCCCCGACTGCCCGTCTAGGTTGCCCCTCTTACTCCCCCCTCCTAACCCTGTCCTCCTTTGGAACACCCTTCTCTCTGTCTGTTCTTCTAGGCATCCTCACATCAGTCCCTCCTACTCTACCCCCCACTCTCTTATTATTTGGTGCATTTACCCCATATGTTCTCCCCAAGGCATCAACACCCCTACCTGTAGGCCCTCTTTCCCTAATTTCCTCCCTCCTACTTGCTGAAAAGTAGCCTCCTCTATTTATTGGGCTATGCCTCTGCCTCTCATCTACCCCACCCATCTGTCATGCATAACCCCACCCCGATCCCTAGATGCACTCTCCAACTCCCCCAGCTTATTCCTTAGCCAATATACTTCACTCCTGACCTGAGATAGCTACCTGTAGAGTGGACATCCTCCCTCTCTCCAGGCCCAGTTGAGAATTATAGCCGCTCCACATCCTGTGCAACCTACAACCCTTCCGAAAATGCCTGCCAAGGTAGACTGTGGCCTCCCTGTTTTTCCCCGTGCAGACATATTTGGACTATCCACCTTTTCCCAGTCCCTACTCCCTGGGTTGCAATCCCCACCCCTCCAAGTAGCCACACTGGGGTGTGTTTGACCAGTCATAATCATTTTAACAACTTTAGCACCCCTCCCCGATTTGTAGTGAGCTAACACATCTAGCAGTCTACACAGCTCCCAATCTTGGCTGTTCAAAACCAGCTTCTAATCCAGGTTTTCCGCTATTTGCTAACAGGTGCAGTAGTCTAATCAGTTAAAATGACTCTTAGGCAAGGTATTGTATTGTTTATACTCCTAATCAAGGTATGTAGCTATTTGTCTAACAGACAAAGTACAGTAGCGGCCACAGACACTGCCAGCTATTTCCCAAAATTTCTGTGATATTTCAAGAAATATCTCCTGCTTTCTGCATTTCCACAGCAGGGGCAGCAGAGAGAAACTCTTGAGAAATTTCTCGAAATATCTGGAAATAGCTGGCAATGTCTGTGGCTACTACTGTATGTAGCTATTTGTCTAACAGATTTAACAGTCTAATCAACTGAAAACCATTCTCTAACAAGGTCTGCACATCTCCTGATCAGGGATATTTTAGCCAGCTCCTAATCTGGGTGTTCAGCCATCTGGTAACAGTTCTAAAGACTATATCAGTTAAAAACAGCTCTCCTAGTGTGATAAAATGTCACAGAATTTTTTTTAGAATGTCCCTGTAAGTCCTCCTTCCAGGTAGAATAGTAGAATGTCACAGTAAGCATTAAGTATTAGAATGTCCCTGTAAGTCCTTCCCTTTCAGATTTTCCTCTCTCCCCCAATCAGGAAGCTCGGGTGGAGCCCCAGATGACCATTTAATAATGGAGGGAGGTGGGGGTTGGGTGGAAGGGTGAAATTTCTGCTGCTGCCGTGCACTCCCTCAGATGTGAGGGAAGAAGTGATCCCCCACCCCTGTAGCCACAGCTCTGATACACAAGTAAGCTGACAAGGTTCTGATCACTTTTTTAAACTTGGCGCCTCCTCTTTAGCCAAGCTTTACTGGCGCTCCCCCTCACTTTTTTCTCCCGCAGCCTGTATCAGCCCACAATTCAGCTCAAAGGGCTGCTGACTCTGCTGAAATTTCTGCTGCTGCTATGCACGCCCTCAGATGTGAGGGAAGAGGTGATCCCCCAACCCCGTAGCCACAGCTCCGATCAACAAGTGAGCCGGCAAGGCTCCAACCACTTTTTTAACTTGGCGCCTCCTCTTTAGCCAAGTTCTAATGGCACTCCCCCTCGCTTTTTTCTCCCGCAGCCTGTTTCAGCGGACACTTCAACTCATCGGGCTGCTCCCGGTCCTCCAACACTGACTCCACTGAAATTTCTGTGCTGCCATGCACTACCTCAGATGGAAGAGAAGATGTGATCCCTCACCCCCATAGCCACAGCGGTAAAGAGGTCCAGAACTGATGAGAAAGATTGGGAGCCAATGTACTATAGTGTGCAGCAGATTCGAAGGAATATGGTAGTACAGCATCCGCACCATACTGAATTTCATGAGGATAGTTAGAGTAGTATCCGAACAAGTGTAAGCACAGAAACATCACTTAGATTTGCAGATGCAGCCAAGCAGGTGGCGGGGAAATGGCAGCAAGTGAGGCAATGGCAGCAAAAATGGAAGGGGAAGGGGAGCAAAATAATTCAGAGGATGGCACAGGTACAGGAAACATTAGGAGCCAGGGCAGTCAGCAGGACAAGCAAAACTGTTGAAGCACCAACACTGACTCCACTGAAATTTCTGTGCTGCCATGCATTCCCTCAGATGTGAGGGAAGATGTGATTCCCCAACCCCTGTAACCACAGCTTCGATCCACAAATGAAGTATTTCCTTCTTCTGTTTGAGATTTCCTTTCTGTATGAATTTGTATGAGGTAATACAGTTTATGTATATTATGTTTTGATTTTTGAATAAAAAATTCCCCTACTCTTTTCAAGAAGTGCCATGGGATTTTTAACATCCACCTGAAGTACCACCAGAACAGGCAGATGGGATCTCAGCTTAATGTCTCATCCAAAAGACGGCACCTCAGGAGTGCAGCACCCCCCCCCCCATGCTGCACTACAGTGTCAGTATTAGGATTTAACCCAAGTGCCTGGAGAGGGGATAGAACCTAGAGTCTTGTGTACAACCTTCTGAGTCACTGACACTGCTTAGGGACCATCTGGATTAGCTCAGGGGGTGGAAACTTGGTCTAGGCCTCTGCAAATCCTGGGGACTTAGGGAGGGGATGCCTCAATATGTGAGGATAACAGTATGTATCTTACTCCTGTTAGCTTCCAGTTTAATCCAGGATGGTGTGCCCATGCTGGCTTTCTTTCCCAACATCCTCCTTTTCTTTATCCAGGTCCCAGAACCCTCTTTCCACCCCTCCTGATACTAGTAATGGTACTCTGAGTTGCTAAGAAGTTCTCTTACCTGTTCTCCCCAGACCCTCATGTGGAATGGCAGCACTTGCTTTAGTATTACACACCAGTTTCTGGGTTCCCTCCCTCATGTTACGTCTACAGACATCCTGGCCCTGGCTTTAGTTTCTCGGTGGTCTCCCAAGAGGTCCACACAGCACTGGAGGGGTTAGCTTGGCTGGTGTGGTTCTGGGGTATATCCCAGATGCATGACAGAGATGCTTTCACTGGTTCTCCATAATGGCTGAGTTGTGTGCCATTGATCGTGTGGTAGTTATGTAATTGAGGCACTGGTGGGAATTGTCCCACAGTGGAAGATAGGGTTTCCTTGCCCTTTCTAGACTGATACTCCCACCTCTATTCTGCTATACTTGGAGGCTGACTCTCCCCCAACATACCTAATGGCTCATGGCTGACAGTTGTCTGTCTCCCTTCCCTCTTATTACTCACTGTCTCTCCTGGCCTGCTAGAGGTGGACAAAGCTCCTATAGTATTACTTATGGGAGGAGGTTGAATTTCCTGTGTATCCACTACCATGGTCTCTTCTTCCTGAAACCTGTCCCTCTCTGACAGGACTGTTGGACATTAGACACTGTATTGTTGGGTTACAGGTTATGACAGCCCACTGGTTGCTTCTAGTCAGTTAGGGTACACTTTGGGTGAGCTCTAGTTTGGTTTGCTTTCCTGCTCCCCTTGGGTGCCCTACTGGCTTGTACTAGGCAGTGCTACTACTTGAACAGTGCAATCTGTAACCGGTCTGCTTCTGTGGACGTGTTGATGTGACATAACTCATGCCTAGTGCAGAGACCAATTCCCTAGAATTGGAGTCTTCAAGGTACATTGGGGAGATAGTGTTTTATTTTCTCCCTGCACACATATATGATTTCCAGCTCCCTGAAGTTTACCTTTGGGATCACAGTAGTATGGAGCCCTCTGATGCCAGGTGCATTGTTTTAGCTATTTTGTGGGTCTGCTTTGTGGTACCCACCAGACTGGAATCCAAGTACCCATGTTGGCACCTGGATAGCTATGTGTTGATTGTTCTCTTTATGGGTACTGTTTTTATTTTTACTATATAAAATTGTTTATTGTTCTAGTTCTGTATTGTGTATGGTACACATCTGTGCTACATAACTGTATTAGTATCATACTGCAGTGGGGTCTTGTTTTGACCTTCTTATAGTGGACACTATGTCCCTCTGGGGTAAGACAGGTACAATCTTTCCTATGTTCTATGATGGGGTGTGCTGTTTTCAGGTTTTTCTTTCTATTGTTTCCTGTTCATTCTCCCCACCCTATGGTTCACCTACACTGTGTCACCTATTATTTATTTCATTTTTCAGAAGCAAACCTTTGAGCAAAATTCTCTTTTCCAAAGGTTCCACATCCAAGAAAAATGCATGACCGATACAATAGTAGAATACAAAATTTTGTGAATGACAATTACATAAGCATGAATAAGTACAAAGTGTTGAACATTCCAGGATATAATAACAGGATATAATATAATGCTACCAAGAATACATTCTTGTACTGCAGGTACCAAATTAATATCAACAATGATCTTCAATTTCTGGTAACAACACTTAGAGAAAGAATGATAATCAAAGACAAGACAACGAGAAAAAGGAACATTTAAAGCAGCAGCCAAGTGGCAGGCATTATTATGTTGATTGCGCGCATGCGCAAGAAGCATGTTGCATCGGATTTCTCCACAAGCAGGTTGTGGAGGCATGGCACTGTTGTTCCCAATGCCCCCACAGCCTGCGAAGGCTTGTCCCCCATCCCCCAATGCCATGGCATGCTGCTGCTGACACTAGTTCAGCCAGCGTGCCACAACTTTCTAAAAATGTAGCCGCTGCAATCAGGGGCTGCCTCATCATCGCAGCGTCAGTCATCCGTTGCAATGAGGGAGTGACCCGTCATTGCAGGGTGGGATGTAAGACCCCTGATATTGTTTGTGACACAGTGGCAGCTTCGCACGTGTTCAGAAACAATATAATCCCCTGTTTTGTTCCTGCCGGCGGTGCACAACTCACGGCATAAAGATACCCCTTTGTTCCTGCTGATAGGGTGCAATCCCATCAGCATAATGAAACAGCCCCCATTTTGTTCCTGCCGACGGGTGCCCAATCCCTGTCAGCATAATGAATCCCTGTTTTGTTTCTGCGCCAGGGGTGCCCAATCCCCATCAGCATAACAACCCCCCATTTGTTCCTGCCGATGGGGTGCCCAATCCCCATCGGCTACTGCTGGCCCCCAAATGAAAGCCTCTGCTGGCATGCTGGGCGCCCATCCCAGTGTGCCAGATGCCCTTGAAGGGAAAACTGTCCCGCGACGCTCTTTTTTTCTCCTGAAAAGAAGGAAACAGTCCTCGCGCTTGCCTTGCGCCCACCCGCAACCCACACCCACCCACTGCACACCCCACCTCCCCACCCGCCTCGCCCCATACTTCATCCTCCGGAGCTCAGTGCGATGATCTTCTGTGGACTGGGAACACGCCTGCACTCTTCAAAGCCGACATGAACTGAGGAAATGCCAGTAAGCTGTATAATGTAATAAATAAGTTTTTCAACTTTAGTGCATATCTTGGGCATTTTTGGGAATTCTTCCACCAAATTTTCAACTTGGGGTTTTTGGGACACCTCCTCATGAATTCTTGAACTGTCATGGCGTTAATCGGCCCCGAAAGGTGGTTTCACGGTTACTGTGTGGAATCACCCTCTGGGGCCAATTAATGAAATGACAGTGACAGTGTTCATGAGGTGGGCTCTCAAAAAGCCTATGTTGCAAATTTGGTGGAAAAAATCCAAAAAATGACTGTTTTATGAGCGTGCGTTACGCAGCTGCTACGTACTCTCGTAACTTCGCTAATTTACAATATTTTCATGACAGATTTTCAACATTGACATTTTGTCACATCTCCATGTGAGCAGTATAGCTGTCATTGTTCACATTCTGGCTGAAATGTGTTTTCACACTTCCAGCCAGAATAGCGCGGTCACTGTGCGAAATCTGTGTTCAGGACAGATTAAGAAAATGACAGTGACACTGTTCATGAGTAGAGGTCCTAAAATGCCTATGTTGAAAATTTGGTAACGATACTCCATAAAATGACTGTGTTACAAGCGTGCGTTGTGCAGTTGGCACGCACGCTCGTAACTTCGCAAATTTATAATATTTTCACTCTAGATTTTCAACATTGCCATTTTACCAGACTTACTTATGAACAGTACAGCTGTCATTTTTCCCATCCTAGCCAAAATGTGTTTTCGCACTTCCGGTGCAGAATAGAGCTATCGCTGTGGGAAATCACTGTTTGGGACAGATTAAGAAAATTGCAATGATACTGTTCATGAGCACAGGTCCTAAAATGCCTATGTTGAAAATTTGGTGATGATAGCCCATCAATTAACTGTGTTACAAGTGTGCGTTGCACATTTTCCATGCACCCTTGTAACTTCATAGATTTGTAATATTGTCACACCAGATTTTCAACAGTGCCATTTTTTCACACCTCCTTATAAGCAGTACAGCTGTCATTATTCACAGCCTGACCGAAATGTGTTTTCACAGTTCTGACGCAGAATAACATGGTCACTGTGGGAAATCAGTGTTCAGGACAGATTAAGACAAGCATTTGTCAATGCCGAATGTTTGCTTGCTGGCATTGGCATTGGTAGTGTAGAAGTTACAGAGCTGCATAATAGAAATGGCTGTGAAGTATTGAACTGAAGCCAACCCCACCATCACCCTGCAGAGAGTGACAGGCATCGGGGTGTGTCTTTGGGTCATCAGGCATAACGGCCACGCCATTTCACCACTCCCTACCCTGCAGACACTGACAAGTGTCACGGTGTGCCTTGGGGTCTTTGGCCCTTATGCACACCCCATTCCATCAGGAAATACGGTGAGATGGGTGCGGTATAGGAGAACAGGGTGAACTTTGGGGTTGAAGAGTCCAAGGGATACCTCGATGCCTCTCACTGGCTGCAGGGTGTGGAATGGTATGAGCATTACAGGCAAGAATCCCAAGTCACACCCCTGATGCCTGTCATTCTCTACAGTGTGGGGCGTTATGGTTGGAAACCCTAACACCTCAGGCATTCGTTGGTATTTCCACTCCAAATTTTCAACATGGTTTTGTGACCCCACCTCATGAACAGTGGCAATGTCAGTTTGTTGGCAAAGCTGCTTATGCACAGTGACTACTGGCATTTAGCACACAGGTGCAAAACACATTCAAACAGGATGTGAAAATGACAGCTGTACTGTTCATGGGAGGTGTAAAATGGCAATGTTGCAAATCTGCAGTAAAAATATAAAAAACTGGTGAAGTCACGGCGTGCATAGAAACTGTGCAACGCACACCCGTAATGTAATTAGTTTGGAAATTTTTTTACAGCAGATTGTCAACACAGGCATTTTGGGACCTCCAATCATGAACAGTGTCACTGTGATTTTCTTTATCTGTCCCGAACAATGATTTCCCACAGTGACCACGCATCTCTGCGCTGAAAGTGTGAAAACAAATTTCATCCATGTTGTGAAAAATGACAGCTGTACTGTTTATAAGGAAGTGTGAAAAAATGCCACTGGTGAAAATCTGGACTGAAAATATTACAAAGTCATGAACTTATGAGGGTGCGTGGAAACTGTGCAATGCTCACTCATAACACAGTCATTATGGACTTTTTGTCACAAATTTTCAACATAGCCATTTAAGACCTCTGCTTATAAAGAGAAATTAACTCTGATTTTCTTAATCTATCCCAAACATTGCTTTACTACAGACCACTGCATTGTGCACTACATGTCCGAGCAAACATATTTCGGGCGACATATAAAAATGCAGCTGTACTGTTCATAAGGAAATGTAATAAAATGGAAATGTTGAAAATCTGGGAGAAAATAGTGAAAATTACACGAAACTTACGAAGCGTGAATAGGAACTGCATAGCACGCGCTAAATAAAACAGTCATTTAGGAATTTTTCACAAGTTTTCAACATAGCCATTAAAGACCCTCTGCTCATGAACAGTGTCCTGTGATTTTCTTAATGTGTCCCATACATTGATTTACGCAACCGACTGCGCCATTTGCGCTACATGGGTGGAAACACATTTTGAGGCAGAGCATGACAAATGACAGCTGTACTGCTCATAAGGAAGTGTAATAAAATGGCAATGTTGAAAATCTGGATTGAAAATATTGAAAATTCACAAACTTACTGACGTGCGTAGGAACTCTAATGCATGTTATAAACAATCATTTTGAGAATTTTCCTCGCAAATTTTCAACATAGGCTTTTTGAGAGCCTATGAACAGTGGCAGTCGTTCATTACTTGGTCCCAAAAGATGATTTTGCACAGTGACTGCGAAATCACCCTTCGGGCCTGATTAAGGCCATGACAGTGAGACCATTCATGAGAAGGGGTCTCAAAAACCCCATGTTGAAAATTTGGTGCATAAATTCCAAAAAATGCCTGAGATATGCAGCAAATTTGAAAAAACCCAATCTATCCCATTATACAGCTTACCGACATTTCCTCAATTCACGGTCAGCTTTGAAGAGTGCAGACGTGTTCCCGGTCCACCGAAGATCATCGCGTTGGAGTCCGGAGGTAAGTATGGGGTGAGGGGGGTGTGGGGAGGCAGGGTGATGGGTGGACGTGGGTGGGGGGCAGAGACAGCGAGGGACTGTTTTCTATTTCAGTTTTTTTTTTTTAAACAAAGGACGAGGATGATGGCGGGACATTTGCCATGCTGGGGTGGGCTCCCAGCATAGCACAGGCGAAGCTTTGGGGTGTGGAGCCGACGGGATTTGGGCACCCTGTGTCATATTAGTCTATTGCCACGCCTGGGGTGGGCTCTCAGCATGGCACAAGGACGGCTGTTTGGGGTGGAGGAACAGGATTGGGCACCCATCAGTGACAGCATATGTTGCCATACTGGGGTGGGCTCCCAGCGTGGCACTCTGTACTCTGGGGGGGAGACAGTGGAGCCGACGGGGGATTGGGCACCCCCGTCAGCTATACAGTGTATGCGTGGGGGGGCGGGCATGCAGTATGTGTTCGTGTGTGTGTTTAGGGGGAGTGCGCATGAGCAGGCGATATCTTATCGCTGCTCACTGAAGCATAGCTCCCCCTTTCAACTGTACTCCACTGCATTTTCGACTGCTGTCATAGACAGCTCCAGCAGGCATTGGAGAACTGCGGCTGTGCCTGCAAACACACTGACTGAATTGGAAGAGGGCTGCCACACCTCCGAAAACTTGGATGACGGCACTATGTTTCTTACATATGCGTGCAAGCAAACATAAAAATGACAGTGGCACTGTTCATGATCAGAGGTCCTAAAATCCCTAAGTTGAAAATTTGGTGACGAAACTCCATTAACATGACTGTGTTACATGTGTGCATTGAACTGTTTCCACGCACCCTTGTAACTTCGCAAATTTGTAATACTGTCACGCCACATTTTCAACAGTGATATTTTTTCACAACTTCTTATGAACACTACAGCTGTCATTTTTCACATCCTGGCTAAAATATGTTTTTGCACTCCTGCTGGACAATAGCACGGTCACTCTGGGAAATCAGTGTTTGGGACAGATTAAGATCGACCAGGTGAGAGGGGGGGGAGTAACTGAACTCTGTCGGAACTGCTGTGGATTTGTTTGTGTTCAGACAAAGGACCCAACACAAAAGCCCAGTACAAAAGGGCAGCCTGCAGCACTGGGAGAAACAACGAGAGAGCGAGTGAGGGAGGGGGAGTAAGCAAACTCACCGAAGCGCTGCCAGGAGTACTGAAGATTTCTTTGTGAGCAGAAAAAGGCGTCAGTACAGGCAGGGGCCCAGTACAAAAGGCCAGCCTGCAGCGGTGGGAGAAACAGTATGAGCGAGTGAGACAAGGGGACTTAGTGAGCTCAATGGAGCTCTATCAGGACTGTTGGGATTTCTTTGTGGGCAGAAAAAGGCACCAATGCAGGCAGGAGCCCCGTACAAAAGGGCAGCTTCTAGTGCCAGGACAAACAGAATAAGCGATGAGAGAGGGAGACTGAGCAACCTGAATGGAGCTCTGTCAGGACAGCAGCCGATTTCTCTGTGGACAGACAAAGGTGCCAATGCAGCCAGGAGCACCATACAAAAGCACAGTCTGCGGCGCCAAGAGAAATGGAATAAGCGAGTGACAGAGCTCTAGTGTGACTGCTGCAGATTTCTTTGTGGGCAGAAAATGCGGCAAAGCAGGCAGGAGCCCAGTACAAAAGGCCAACTTGCAGCGCCGGCAGAAACGGAATGTGAAAGTGACATGGGGGAGTGAGTGAGCTCAGTGGAGCTGTGTTGGGACTGCTTCAGATTTTTTTCTGGCCAGAAAATGCCACCAATGCAGGCAGGAGTCCAGTACAAAAGGGCAGCCTGTAGCACCAGGAGACACAGAATGAGCGAGTGAAGGAGGGGGAGTCAGTGAGCTCAACAGGGCTCTGTTGGGACTGCTGCAGATTTGTTTGTGGGCACAAAAAGGCAGCAATGCATGCAGGGGCCCAGTACAAAAGGGCAGCCTGCAGTGGCAGGAAAACCAGAATGAGAGAGTGAGTGAGCTCAACAGAGCTGTATTGTAACTGCTGCAAATTTCTTTGTGGGCAGAAGAAGGCAGCAACGCAGGCAGGAGCCCAGTAGAAAAGGGCAGCCTCCAGTGCTGGCAGAACAGAATGAGCGAAAGAGAGAAGGGAGTGAGCAAGCTCAACAGAGTTCTGCCGGGACTGCTGCAGATTTCTTTCTGGGCAGAAAAAGGTGCCAACAGAGGCAGGAGCCCAGTATGAAAGGGCAGCCTGCAGCGCCAGGAGAACCAGAATGAGGAGTGACACAGGGGAGGAGCGACCTCAACGGAGCTCTGTTGGGACAGCTGTGGATTTCTTTGTGGTAAAAAGCCACTCAACCCAGGCAGGAGCCCAGTACAAAAGGGCAGCCTGCAGTGCCAGAAGAAACAGAATGAGCGAGTGAGATGGGGGAGTGAGCTACCTCAATGGAGCTCTGTCGGGACAGCTGCGGATTTCTTCCTCAGCAGAACAAGGTGCCAATGCAGGCAGCCGCCCAGTACAAAAGAGCAGCCTGCAGCACCAAGACAAACAGACTGAGCCAGTGACAGAGGGCCACTGAGCGAGCTCAACAGACCAATGCAATCAACATTCGGCATTGACAGATGCTTGTTTAATATGGGGGATAGGTAGGGGGCAATGGGGAGGGAAGATGGAGAAACTCGGGTGGAAGGAATGGGAAGGAAATTGGAGGAGTTTGGGGAGAATCACTGAATACTATTCAGGGCCAACCCATAGGCGAGTGCAAGGATAGGGTTAAGTGCAAATGCAGAAAAAAGGAAAAGAGTCCCAAGCAACCTCAGTCAGCTGGCATACCAGGCGATAAGTACAGCAAGGTGGGCAAAGGGCCCTAGGGGGGCAGGCCTGTTACAGGCAGGCACAAGCACTAGCAACCAGAAGGTGTTGCTTCATTGCCAATTTAAATGATGATAGGCTGTTCAGATGAAAAATATCAGCAGGGATCTCATTTTGCCAAAGAGGAGCCCTGTAAGCAAAATACCATTGTCCAAGTGTAGTTTTCCTGAAAGGGACAGTCAGCGAAGACTGTGTCGTGCCCCTGGTCAGATAGCCAGAGCTGCTTGTAGAAAACATCTCATTGATGCAAGGCAGAGTTTTTCTGAGTAGGGATTTCTTACCCAGGAGGCACATCTGATATGTAATCCTGTTGTTAAGGATAAGCCATTTGGTTTGATCGTACAGGTAACAAGACTTGGTGTGGTTGTCAGCTCCATGGGTAAGTTAACAGGCCTTGTTGAGGGCTGTAGATACCCTTTTGAGCACAGTATCAGATGCAGCTCCATAAACTACTAAGCCATAGTTGATGACTGATAGGATGGAGGAGGAAACAGCTAGTCTAAGGGCAGAGTGGGTAAGGTATTGTCTATGCCTGTATAAGACTGAGTTTGGTATTAACCACTTTTACAACATGGTCAATGTGAGGTGCAAAGGAGATGGTGTCATCAGTGAGAACCCCTTGATACTTAAATGTATGAACCTGCTCAAGGGGGGCGGCCATGTTGTTTGTGATGGCCAGTATCAGGTGCAATTTCTTAAGCTGTGGGCTTGATATCAGCATCACCTTTGCTTTTTATTGTTAAGTAGCAGTTTCTGTGAGGTGGACCAAGTCTCCAGGTGGGAGAATGTAGTCTGAAGTTCCTTCTGCAGACTACTAAGTTGAGCACTGCTATTCAGGAGAACTGCATCATTCATGTACAGGATAATTTTGCTCCTGCAAGCTTCCGGGAGTCTATTCACTAACAAACTGAAATGGTCAGGGCTCAAGACGGATCCCTGAGGAACTCCAAGTACAATTTCCCTGGCTGTAGAGGTTGCTGTTCCTATTTTTACACTCTGAGTTTGTGAGATAGGTAGTCCTGAAACCAATGGACTGCTTCAGTGGCCAGTCCCAGGTGAAGCAGTTGGTCAAGTAGCACTGGGTGGTTGATGTTGTCAAATGCTTTTGTGAGATAAATAAAAATTGATCCAACTAGTTTACCACCATCCATCGCTTTGTGCACATAGTCAGAAAATTCCACTAAAGCAGTAGCTGTGCTATTGCACTTATAAAATCCATGCTGATGCAGGCACTGTAGATTGTATTTGTGGAGGTACTCTGAGATCTGGTCAGTCACTACCCTCTCAAGTACATTTGAGATTTGAGAGAGAATCATTATAGGCCTATAATTGGTGATGCTAGAGGGATCCTGACTTTTCAGTACAGGAATAACCAACGCAAGCTTCCATACAGCAGGGAATTTCATTAGGGAGCATGGTCTATTGAAGAGCTTGGTAATCAGGACCACAAGCTCATCAAGGGCAAGTGCCACCAACGTCATGTCTATGTTGTCACTACCGAACCTAGTTTTGCCAAGTACCCTTTGGATGTAGGTCCTGGCTTCCTTGACCGTGATATGTCTAAAGTGAAAGTTAAGGTGGCTAGGGTTATTCCTAGTTAATGGTGGGGCAGGTTCAGGGGAGCTGAGGTAGTCAGGGGAAGGACTGAGCTGAGGTCAGTGAAAGCTGAATTAAAAGATTCTGCAATTGACGTGGGATCAAGGGTGGGAGTGCCACTGACAGCAATCATAGTTGGGTGCCTCCTGTCCTTTTTACCAATTAGGACTTTGATATTGGCCCAGAGTATTTTGCCATTACACCAGTTACTGTCTAACTGTTCCTTGTAGTAATTTGCTTTGGCTTGTCTGGTAAGATAGGTACATCTATTTCTAGCAGCTCAGTACTTTTGGTAATCAGCTGGACTGCCTGTGATTCTTACCAGGCTCCAGAGATTGTCATGTTCCCTCAACTGATCTAGGAGATCACGAGTAATCCAACCATTAGTGGACCCTCTGATCTTTCATTTCCTCAGAGGGGCAAAGATATCACATATACTACTGAACGTATAAGAGAAGTATTCAAGGGCCTGGTCAATATCCTAGAATTGGTCAAGTGGGGACCAATCAATGTGTCATATAGCTGTTTTGAAGGTGAGCATGGAGCCGCGCTCGAGAACATTGCTAAAAATGGTGATGGGGGGTCCTTTTTTCCTTACTCACCCATTTGCAAGCAACAAGTGAGTGATCACTGAGACACTCCGAGAGCACAGCAATGTTCTTGATTCTGGAGGGGCAGTTAGATAGAAGCCAGTTCAGCAATGTGCCTTTACCAGTTTTATGATTCAGTCTGGTATGCTCAGATACATGCTGTGTGAGGTACATACTGGCAACCAGGTCTTTTAGGTGGTTCGATTCCTTACTAAGCCAATTTATGTTGAAGACTCCAGTTCTAATGAACTCAGAGTTCATATTTATTTTTGAGATTGCTTCTAGGATAGGGCCAAGCCCCACCTTTGCCTTAGTAGGTGGCAAATAGACTGAGGCAATGGTATGAGCCTTCTTTTGTCTCCCCAGCAAGAGTTTCACAGCTAGAAGCTCATAATCACTAATAATGCCAGATATTAGGAGCACACTCCCCTGTACATATTCCCTCACATAGATGAGGAACCCCCCACCTCTTTTCCCAGCCCTATCAAGCCTAAATATACCGTACTCTTGCAGGGCAAATGCATTATGCTTAGTTTTTGGTGTGAGCCAAGTCTCGGTGAGACAAATTATGTCAGGGTTGTGTAGACGAGTCCACGCTTGAAACTGGGCCATCTTAGGGAGCAATCTGCAGATGTTCATGGCAGCTATTCTCAACCCGCCACCCAGTGTATTCGTGGTATTCGATCCTGGATTAGGATGCACATTCTCAGATAGTAGTAGCAGTAGTAAAAGGGTAATTCTGGCCAGGGAGTAGAAAAGGAGCTTGGACTTAGTTCTTTTACTTTTGTATCTATAGTAATCGGCATGCCACATTTGACCAACCTGGTGTGCAGCAAACTTGGCCAGGATGATGATACTACTACAACTAATAGGGAACATAATTACTTGTGCAGGGGGTGGCATCAAAGGAGTGCCCTGAAAGGAGTAGACACTGGTGCCAAATTGTAGCTCACTGGGATTTAGGGTGGATAGAGTGTACCCAGGGGCAGAAGACAGGGCAATTAAGATGCACTTTCCCACCAGAAGAAAGAGGGCAAGGAGAATTATGTAGAAACTGTTCAGGATCCTAGCCAACATAGCTCCTGGTGTTTAATCTTAAATTGACTTAGCATGAGGAGGGAATACCAAAGGTCAGATTGCAGCAAAGAGTTGAAGAGATGCAACAAGCAGCCATTAAAGACACACAGAGATGTAGTTCCTGTACTGGTAACAGGTACCTGGAGTCATTGGCTATGAGTGGGTTAAAAGAGGAGGAGGGTGTGGGCAAAAGAAGTGGATAATTTTCAGGGTGGACAGGCACTTGCATTGAGGAGCAGCCTATAAGCTTAGCAAATCATCAGTGTTTTAGGGCCAAGGCAAACTGCCAATCAGAGGCAATGACAGACACATAGGTGGAGCTTACAGGGATTTAATTAAGGCCAGAGGTGGGGGTGGGTAGGCAGGAGAAAACTTTGAACCAAGCAAGACAGTCCACCAAGCACTGTCCACAGAAGTTGGTTTAAGGGCACTGCAAAGAAAGCTGCCGGCAGCCGACAACGTCAGAGGAAGCACTTGTCCAGTAATCTGAGAGCCGGCCCTCAGCTCACAATGGCAGATTGAGCCAAGAAAAGCAAACAACCAATCATAGAGGCAGTCCCTGAAACCATACCTTGGGGCTTGCTTCAGCTGACAGAGAGCAAGTTGTGGATGGCCTTGCAGCTCAGCTAAGAACCACAACCTGAAGCCGGGAGTCGACAGCAGGAGTTCTGATCAGGGGCTAGGATTTTGGGACATGCTTCAGCTGGCAGTGATTGGGTTGTGGACAGCCTTGTAGCTCAGCCAAGAACCACAACCTGAAGACAGGTGTCAGCAGCAGGAGCCCTGATCAGGGGCTAGGATCTTGGGGCTTGCTTCAGCTGGCAGGGAGTGAGTTGCAGATGGCCTGGTGGCTCGGCCGAGAACTGCAACCTGAAGCCAGGAGTCAGCAGCAGGAGCCCTGATCAGGGGCTAGGATCATGGAAGCAAAAAATGGAAGACCATCTTATTCCACCTGAAAAAGTTGGAAGCCCACATAGCTATTTTGCAAAAAATGAACTTGACAGAGGGAGAAGCCATAAAATGTTATAGGAAATTGATGGAGGTAGAAGCCACAGATACTCCCTGTCATACAAATGGGGGGTTTCAATATTGTTGCACAAATCCTTGAAATGGTAAGTTGCCAATCAAACTGCAGATCAGAATGGCCACTGGCTTCTGGTTACTTGCTCCACTCTGCAAGGCCCCATAGTGGTAAGTTCCTTGCATGAGCCTAACCTGGATGATCCAGGCTTTTTTCTTTCATGTGTTCAAGGCCTTTCCAATACCACTAAGGGCAGATCCCCATGTCTCCTCAGCGATGATTTCAATCTCATTTTGGACCCACTGGTGGATCACTCCAGAGCTTTGGGGGAATCCCATCAACTGGCAGTGCATGTGGTTCTGGACATGATGAAGGATCGTTCCCTGTCTGACCTGTGATGGCTCCTACATCCCACAGACAGCGACTGTTTGTACATATTCCTGATCCATGATTCTGTCAGTAGGTTGGAAATGTGTCTGGGATCTCCGTCCATCATGCATGCCTCCAATTCACTTGAGGATTGAATCCATTATTTTGTCTGATCATGCATCTGTTTCACTGACCATAGTGTAGGAGCCAGAGCATCTGAATTCTTCTTGGAGATTGGACCCTCTACTTTTGCAGTATTAGGCCTTCTTAGATTAAGTAGAAAGGGAGATGGTGGGATATTTCAAAATCAATGATACTGGTGCAGTTTGTGTCTCTGCCCTTTGGAAAGCATACAGGGCTACCCTTAGGACCTCATTATACAATATATTATATGATGGAGGAAGATGGAGACACAGGTTACATCCTTGAGGGTGAAACATTAGGCCCTAGAGAAAGCAGTCAAGGTTGTGCACTGCCCCAAACTTAAAAGTTTTCTCCAGGCTCATATGGCAGGGGTCCAGCTTCAGTTGAACTCTCTCCTATCTAGAGCCACAGAGCTGGCCCTCCTGCACTCCAAAGATAATTTCTGGGACTGAGGGGGAAAAACCCTCAAATCTTCTGGCTTACTGTCGTACAAAACAGCAGGCCGAGTGCTATATGTCTACCTTAAGAGACCACAGTGGGTAGAATTCCAACAATCAGAAAGATATTTATAATGATATTAGATCATTCTTCATGTCTTTACATGCCTCAGCTGATCAGTTTCAACTGCTGGAGCATCCCGTATCATCCGAAGAGTTCTCTCATGCCATAAGAGAAATTAATCACAACAAAGCCCCTGGAGGGGTGTCATCCCTTTCGATCTACACCAGAATTGGGGCCCTGTTTTATAAAGGATTTTTGTAGAGGCACATGCTCATGGATCACTGCTTCCTACCATGAATAAAACAATTATTACAGTATTGTCTAAACAGGGAAAAGACCCCACTCTCCCTTCAAGTTACTGTTCCATATCTCCCATAAATGCTGACCCAAAGGTTCTGGTGAAGGCTCTGGCATCTAGATTAGATAGTAGTCTGTTGCCTTCATTCACCCAGCACAGGTGGGGTTTGTTAAGGGCTGTTTGAGCTCTGACCACTTACAGGCTATCATAAACATTTTTCATGCTGTTTGGGTTACTTCTACTCCCACTGCCACAATTGCAAATGACTTTGAAAGGGCTTTTGATTCAGTGGAGTGTGGGTACCTCTTAAGAGCCCTGGAGGGGATGGGTTTTGGCCTGATCTTGCTGTCTGAGTTTGCACGATTTATGCCTGTCCCACTGCCAAAGTTTTGACCAACATTACCCATTCTGATCCCTTCAGTCTATGTAGAGGGACTTCACAGGGTTGCCCCCCTTTCTCTTTTCTTTGTATTGGCAATTGAGCCCCTGGAAGCAACTATAAATGATCACCAGCAGTTGCAAGGCATCAGGGTGGGGAACATGGTCTGTAAAATGAAATTATATGCTAATGACCTCATTGTGCTCCTGGAAGATGACCCTTCATGCATTGGCCCACTTCTAGATCTACTTCAAGAGTTTCAAGCATTATCTAACCTTAAAATTGATCAATCTAAAATGGAAATTCTTCCACTTTTCAGTTGATGCCCTTCTGCTCCCTTTTTTAGCTAGCAGTCTCAAATGCCCCCCCCCCCCAACACCATTAGATACTTGGATATATACAGTATCTTACTCCAGACCTGTTTCAGAGTTTCAAACTTAATGCAACCCCTGATAGAGGACCTTAAAAAGGATTGTGACAGGTGGTGAAAGCTGAAGATATCCATGACTGGCAAAATCTCAGCTTAAAAATGATGGCCACGCCCAAGCTTCTTCATAGGTTATCTCTTCTACTGTAACAATTTCCCAGATGTGTATTTGGAAAATTGACATGCTTATGGGTAGTTTCTTAGGGAAGGGAAACCCCCCATTACAGCAGGCCTAAACTGTGCTACCAATGGAGCAGAGGCATTTGGAACATGCCCTGGTTATTTGCATATCATCTGGTATTCTTTGGGGCCTGGACTTTTAAATGGTTGACCACTCCAGATCCTGAGATGCCTTTATGGTTTCAAATGGAGTGGGGCTTTTATGAGGGCTCTCCCCCTTGCTACTGTTATACAATCAAATTTCTTGAGGAGTCAAATGATGTTTACACCCTGAAAAGACACATTTGGATTGGCTCCCCTGAAGTGCTCTTATAAATGCAGCTTTCTCAGTGTCCAATTAGGGTTTTGGTGTTAATTTTGGTTCAGACAGTTTCTGCTGATCTGTTGGTGCTTTCCCTGGCAGTAAAATGTCTATTGAATCCACCACACATGTTATGGATATTTCTGAGGCCTCTCCTCTCCTACCTTGACCAACCCCCTCTAAAAGATGGCATCTCTCTGCTTCTCCAAAGATGCCAGAATCTGATGGACTTCATGACCATCTCGATAAGTTTTTTGATGAGCGGGCTACTATCAAATTGATCCTCCTGACTGTAGCTGAGGATCAGAAATTATTTAAACCTTCATTGGAACAGCTCACACAATAAATGGTAGATGCGTAAGTGCACATAAGTTCTCTGGAAGATACTCAGAATCTGGACCAGAAAGGACTACAGGATCTCCAGAAAATGATGGAAAAGTTGGAGGCACATATTAAGGATCAAGAACACTGTAACTGGAGCAATAACCTATTTTTTGTGGGGCTCCTGGATAAAGCCAAGGGCTCAAATATATTGCAATTTATCCAGGACTCTTCTTCTAGACATGGCAGGCCCTCCTCTGTGTGCAGACAGGTATCATAATGAAAGAGGTCATCATTCCTTAAAGCCTACACTCCCACAAAATAGCAAGCCTCAGGCTATTATCATAAAGTGTTCAGATTTCCAGCAAAAGGTTTATACTCAGAGCAAGACACGGGAGAAATTGGCTTTGTTTTGGAAAGGCCACCAGTACCACATCTTCAATGATATTACTCTGCTCATTCTGGACTGGCAAATGGCCTATAAGGATATTAAGAAGGCATTACGTGCCCAAAATGTGAAATTCTGGATGCTTTATTCAGCAAGGCTTATTGTGTACACTGCACAGGGATCCACAGAATTTTTCTTGGCCAACGCCACCAGGGAAGGGATCTCATGGCTCATCCCAGGAATTCTGCTAAGTCCCCTCCCACCCCCGACTCTTATCTACTTGTTACAACCAATCTACTTGTGTTCAAAGAGAATATCTTCTGTGGCTGTTTGTTAATTGGTATTACTACATGTTTACCTCCCTGCATGTTTATGGATGAATGTGCTGTTTTGAGGACAACCATTTTTTTTTTTTAACACAGACTGTGGGTGTGATTGATGGCTTTGAGTTCTGGGCTTTGGCAAGATTATTGCTATGGTGGCTTGATTGTGCACAATTTTTGTCTGAATCTTCACCAGACATCTCCCAGCACTCCTGTTCTTGCCACTGCTGCCTTCAGCACTGATTGACCATCATTGTTTACCTTCAGTTGAGGGGGGTGGGGGTGGCGTTGTTTTCTTTGCCTTTTCCGCTTATGCTGTGCCTATGTAATGCTCTTTGGTACATCGCCTCACTTTACACACAGTGCAGTTTTGCCCTACTGCACTTATTTAATTTGGCTCTGCAGCATTTAATTGCTAGTGTGCTTTACAATTGCAATGAGTGATGTCCACTAAAACATGGCAGTTCACATTTTTTATATGGTGCCAAAACGAACTTATAAACACTGCAAGGCATTACAAAAACTAATATTGTGGTGACCTGGTATGCCGATCATTTTGGGGGGGTCAAACCCGATAGTGATGCACCGGACCACATATCACAGGCAGGAGACTGTTGTCAGCAAGGATCTGGCCAAAGATTACAATCTGCAGCAGCATTGAATGACTTCTTTTTATACTTTTCTTTTTTCATTTTTTTCTACAGCTTCTATTCTTTTACAGGAACACAACTTCTTAAGAGAAGTGTTCTCTGAACTATGCTGCAGGACCACGTCAGTTCTCCTTGGAATTTCTTTGCTTCTTAACATTCTTCCTTAGTGGACAGAAACTCCAGCTTGATTTTTCTTTTTTATCTGGCAGTGTTTTTAGATTTTTGCTTATGTTTACATTGTGCCTGAGTATGGGCAGATGTCTTTCTTATTTCTGCCAGGGCAGTAGCTGGGTTACCGGCTGGTGACCTAAGGAATTGGGGGGGGGGGGGCGAGTCCTGGGATTGCCATTATTTGGCCCTATCTAATAATCTAATTCGATCAGTGTTATATTGCAGCCTCGCTCCAGATGCCAATCCTGTGTGATGGCTGCATGCTTAATGGACCAACCAAATCTGTATGGCATAATGATGCCATTTTTTGCTTGGTCCAGGCTAGCACCTCCCCCATGGGGAGGTCAAACTGGGCACCCAGATCAAGGCATGGGTTTTAATGCAGTACATTTCTTTTCTTAGCATGGGTAACTGTTCTCAGCTCATGCATGTTTGCTTGTATATAGTTATAGTATGTTTCATGGTTATTGGTTTACTAGTTATTTTACTTAAGCGCTTTGTACTGGGCAGCAGTTCTATGATCCACATATATATGTTTTTTATAGTACTACAACAGCGGGCTCCATGGTTTTGGGGTTACTTCAAACTGGAGCTATTTGTATATTTTTTCTTTGCTATTTGGTTGGTCTTTCTTTGCAGTTTGTGGGATTTGACTCATATATTTATATGAGTATTTCTGGGTCTTCCAGTACACACTCCCTGGTGCCTACTAGATTCATGACATATGGGCTATTTTTTCTCTCATATAGGGTCATAATGTCATATGCTTAATAGCGTACAGCATTATGGTGCACCCGGACCTGTGCGCTCTCGGAGTTGGACCCTCCCAGAGTTAGAATCCTTAGTGAGGGGGTCCGGGGCTGCAGCCCCCAGTAATGGGGGGGTGGGTCACAGAACCCCACAGAACAAATGAAAAAGAGAAATTGCGCAAGGAGATTGAGTTACATGGCATCCTGCTGTGCGACTTTTTGACCCCATGCCTTTTTCTCTCACTTAGTTTATATGGCTGCTATTAATTATAAAGTTGTTACTTATAATGCTAAAGGTGCTCAAACCCCAGAAAAGTGCCACATGATTCTCTGGCACTTAAAATCCTTGGAAGCACACATAGCACTCCTCCAAGAGACCCACACTAAGCAGAAAGATGGTAATCTGTGGCACCAGACTCGGGTGAGCCAGAAATATGCAGCTGTTAACAGCAATAGTCAAGCTGGTGTGGCAATTTCAGTGGCAAGATCCCTTCATTCCAGGTGTCCACTGATATCAGTGACCCAGAAGGCAGGAATCTCATTTTGAAGGGCAATCTTGGGAGTCTGGAGGTGGTAATTTCCAGTACACAGTCAGTTCTAGCTTGTGTGCACAAGCTCTGGACTGTTGCAGCTTGTGCATACAAGTGGAATGACATACAAGGAGGAACAGCATTTCAGTCACACTAAAATGGTCCATATAGATAGAAATGCACTAACAGCACAGTTTAATATAAATACAGTAGAAACAGAAATGTTTAAACTCACAAACACAGTACAAGCACAGTAAAATTTCAGTAAAAAGCTTGTGCACAGCTAAGAATAAAATAGAGGATAATGTATGGGCATCAGTTAATAACCATGCTGTATTCACTATGAGAGGTTACCATGGCAACCATGTAAAATTTGAGAGTGAAGCTTGAGAGGTTTAGAGTAGCCATGGTAACCTCGAGAAGTGAATTTAGCGAGGTTGTTAACAGATGCCCATACATTGTCTTGTATAGTGTATGGGCACCAGTGAAAAATCACAAAGCACAGAATTGGGCAATTTCCAGAGAAAGCACCATTGCTTAACAGTAATTGCTTATACCTGTTAGTGAAGATGTGGACACCATAGGTGTTAAACAGCAAACTGCTCTTTATTAAAGCACAATCAGGGACCATCTGAGTAGGTTATACCTTTACTAAAACAAATAAATATTTACAGTAGAGTCATAGTCTGACTAAAACATGATGCGGTCGGATGTCACTGTGTTTCAGCGTTGAACTATGCATCGCTCAGAAGTGTCTCAGAGGTCAATCTTCTGTTCAGATGGAGATACTTCTGGATTTGGGGATGTTCAAGGTACTGGGCAAAAAATAAAATACAAAAAATGTTCCTTACTTTTTATAGCACACTTTGTAACAAGCTCTTACAGCCTTAGCAGTGAAAGGGAGCAAGTAACTGACTAGATTAGCACATTTCAAACTAGAGGAATGTGCAGCCGTACTGCCAAGTTGATCACAGTGTGTGGGAGTTCTAAGTTGTCATACCATTGATTTGATGTACCATCAATGGGTTAACAAAATAGTGGGGTCACATCAATTTTATAACAACCCTGTGAAACGATAGATTTTGCCAGATAACAACATTCTACCATGCATTATAATGAATTTTCCTGTAAAATCAACAATCAAAATTCATTACATGAATCTTCAGGTAAAATCATAAACAAGGTGCAGATCTTAAAATCATAAAAATGATATAGCACAGTACAGTTCTGATCAATTCTTAATGCTCATGTGCACTTGCAATGTCAGCATTAGCATTACAACTTTGACTCTGCTCTGCCATCCCCTGTGTTAACCAGCACGAAATAGAAAGCTGCTTTGTGCCTCAGCTGGCTAGCATTTCAAGCCACTTTTCAAACCCATAAAACCACTCATAGTCTCTTTGTTCTCTTGCAGCAACAAAATGCCTGATTTTTCCTATCATAACCCATATTTCTGCAGTCATTGTTACACATTCCTGCTCCTCCTCCTCCTCCTCATTGTCATCATCATCATCCTCACTGGCAGTGTTGTTCTGGCTCTGGATGTCCTCACAAATCTCTGCCTCTGTTACTTTACCTGTTATTGGTTCTTCCTGATTGACAGTTACATAGATGGAGAAATTGGAGAGCTGCATCCCTATTGGCAGAGCCATAATTTCTGCAGACTCCAGTTCTTCACTTAGGATTCCTGCTTTTATAAAAACTATTTTTGATTGTCTCTGATTTCACTTCAGTCTCGGAATAATGCACCAGGTGGATGGCATCCAGAATGGACATTTTTCGGGCTTTATCATGGAACATCTCTGTGAAGCCATCAATGTCATCTAACAGCCTGCTGAATATGCTTTTTTCTTTTTTTTCTTTATTTTCTTCTTTTTCCCCGCAGGACCACGGAAACCGTCCACCTGGTCACGGCCCCGGAGACCTCGCCCGTCGCCCATTGCTGCAGGACCCTTGGTCACCCCGGCTTGCCCCCGAGGCTGGGCCGCAGGTCACCCCTTCGTGGCCCCGGAACTGTATCTAGTCAGGTCCTGCAACGGCGGCGGCTATGTGAGGTTCTCCGGGGAGGGCTTCTTCAATTGGCAGTCCTGCCCTCCATCTTTTTCCTCTGGTTTTCTCCCCTAGAGAAGGCGGGGACGTGCAATGATGCCAGCATCCGCCCCGCCTCCATCCTCCCCATGCTCGAGCGCCGGCAAGCGCGGAACCCCCCGGTCTCCACCAGGGGTCTCCCACGTGCTGAGGCTTACCCGCGCCCTCCCCCCGAAGTAGGAGAGCTGTCCATCGGACGCTGGATCCTACTCCCCCGGCCGGCCCTCCGACGACCCGGATCTGTTCCCGAACCCGGGTCGCCGGCGTCGCAAGCGGAAACCCCACCGCTGCGCCAACGGGCCGGCCTGAATATGCTTTTATGGTAATGTACTTTTAAACTGTGGATGACACCCTATTTCATTGGCTAGATCAGGGCCGTGCAGCTAGTGGGCAGGAAAATATAATGTTAGACAATGTTATGTTCTTGTGTGCAGGATAGTTGTCAACGATCACTGTGATCTTCCATCTACGGAGGTGCATTTTTTTTGTTTACATCTTTCAACCAGTCATGAAAAATATCAGTTGTCATCCAGGCATTAGCGTTACTCCGATACTGCACTGGCAGTGCTGCAGTGCTAATTCCCTTAAAGCACCATGGCTTTCTTGACTTCCCTATCAAAAGAAGAGTCAAGTTTTCATTTCCAATGCAGTTTGCACAAATCATTATAGACAGCCTCTCCTTAGCTTTTTTATATCCTGAAGGTGTTTGCCTGCAGAATGCAAGGGTGCCATCTGGGGTAGCTCGAAAAAATAAAGCAGTCTCGTCCGCATTTAAAATGTCACCGGAAGCATATTCCTGTCAGTGTTGGTTAAACAGTACTGACCCATTCCTCAGCACCTGTTATGTCACTTTCTGCCTTTTCTCTGTGGATTCTGTGGTAACAGATGTTATTTATCTCCTTCCATTGAGACAGCCAACCCACAGTAGGCTCAAATTGGACACCAAGCAATTGGGACAGGCTGTGGGCTTCCTCCATTAAAAGATTTCCCAAAAGTGGCACTCCTCAATCCCTGGAGGCAGTAAACCATCTCAACAAAGCCTCCTCAATCTGTGGATCTTTCCTTCTCTCTTTTTCTGTTAATGTTACAGCTGGCGCTCCATTCATGAATGATCTGCTCCCAATTCCTTACAGATCTGCCAACACTTGAGATATCCACTCCAAACTCGGCAGCAAGTTCTTTCTGGGAAACACCTGACAGAGCTGACTTCTCGATAAGTGCTGCTTTTTGTGCAAGAAAAAGAACATTTCATTTACTTTTGTTCATTTCTCTGCCTCTGAAGTGAATCACAGCAAATGCTGTAAATCTGGGTGACAGAGGTGAGCTGCACCTTTTTAACCACTAATCAGAACACGTTACAGTTGAGTTAACACCTAATTAGGAGATCAGGTAGTCATGACCATCATCCAAAACACCTATTCACACACAAGTCACAGTTACAAATTGGGCATACAAGCAAAAATGCAGAATCATACAAATGGAAATTATAACATTGCAGATACAGGGAAAGAATCGGGACCAGGAGTAAAGCGTCATGCAACTGAAAAGGGCATATAACCTAATGGCATACAAGTGGAATTGACTATATAGGGTCTGAATGTGGATAGTACAGTTTTTTCACTGCCTTATTGACCCTTTTTAACACCATATGGGTCTGTTTCACTGATTCTTGGGGAGGGCTGGAACCTGGTGGAAGACTTTACCCTGGATACAATGCCAATTAGGAAGGTTGTTTTTTCTCCTGCCCAATGAGCTCTGGCAGATCTCAAGGATTCCCTGGGGCTCATGGATCCATGGAGAGTACTTTTCCCATCACAAAAGCATTTCACATTTCACTCTCTGGTTCACGGTTCCTGTTCTAGGTTAGACTATTGCCTGGTTTTCCAACAACTGTTGGAGGGTATTGGTGGGTGTAAGATAGAACCAATGTTATTTCAGATCATGCCCTGGTGACCCTACAAGTGACCCCTGTTTCATGGGAAGTTTGTGACAAAATTTGGAGAATTATCAATCATTTGTTGAAGGATCCTGAGTGTCTCCAGCATATACAAGAATACACTGACATTTTCTTTTAGCATTTTCAGGGTTCTGTGACTGCTTCCTGTACTTTATGAGGTGCTTATATAGCAGCTGTCAAAGGGTAGCTTATCAGACTGGCAACTATTCATAAGCAAAAAAGGTGACAGCATAGTACCTGTCTAATGACAAAACTAAGGCAGTTGGATTGTGGCATTTCTGAATCCTCCTCTGAGAAGGACTGACAATAACTTAGTTTAGCTCAGGAACAGTATGCAGAACATCTCCAGGAGGTCACAGAATGTGCTGTCTTTAGTGCTAAATTGTTCTACCTTGATCAGGGTGAGAATGCTGGTAGGTTCCTTGATTTGAGGTTTAAACAGCAGGAGGTAGTGAGGCCTATTCTACTTATTAGGAAATCACCCAATGCTCTCCCATTAACCCACCTCAGAAATATTGTATCATGATTCGGTTAATATTATGCTGATTTGTATTCCACGGAGCCTCCTGTTCCTAAGGAAGAGATTCTTGTGTTTTTACAAAATGCTCAATTGCCATAGCTATAAGAGGAGCAGAGAAAGCTACTCAGACAACCCACTTCCATGGCAGAGGTAGCACAAGCCATAGGCTCCCTTCCCAATGACAAAGCACCAGATCCAGAAGAGTTTTCTCCTAATTTTTATAATGTCCTGAAGGATAAGTTGACTCCTCATATCTCTTCCTTTTTAATGAAATGTTTTGTACAGAAACTCTACACCCATCCTTCCAGGAAGCTCTCACAACTAGCCTTCTGAAATCTGATAAGGACAAAGAATTGGTAGTTAACTATAGACCGATTTCCCTGCTAAAGTTAGATATCAAACTCTTGGCAAAAGTCTTGGTCAACTGGCTTATGCAGTTATGGTGTGATTTGACAGGCCCTAAACACACTGTGTTTATGGCAGGCATGAACTCCAGGGATCACTTATGGAAGCTGGCTCACCTTATATCTGTGTTGAGGGACTCCAAAACACCTGTTGTTCTGGTCACTCTCAACACAGAAAAAGCTTTTGATAGGGTTTCCTGGCCCTACCTGTTTGAGACTCTCTATGTTTGGATTCCTCCTGGAATTTATCAAATTGATCAGATTACTGTATTACCACCCTATAGCCTGAGTTTATTGCAACAGTGTTCTTTCCCATCCCCTTTTGTTACAGAGAGGTACTGATCAGGGCTGCCCTCTATTTCTCTGAACTTTTTAATCTCAAACCTCTTACCCGGACCATTATTCAAGACCATCATATCCAAGGTATTTCCATAGCGGGACAGGCATATGAGATCTCAACATATCCTGATGATAATTTATTTCATCTACAATATCCCAATACTTCACTTCCAGCAGTTTTTGCTAACCTTCATCATTTTGGCCACCTTTCAGGCTATAGACTGATTTCTGCTGTGTATGTGTTACACATGTAGAGCAGATATTATGAGATGGGGGTACTTGGACCCCTGACACCCTTAATTATTTGAGAATTACAGTTTGCTGTGGCAGGTGTGCTCTCATTTAAAATAATCTTTTGAAGCTAGTCAATATTATTAAGACAGATTTAGAACATTGGTTAAAACTCCACTTGATCCACTGGACCTGTGTTAACATAAAAATGAATGTTCTTCACCAGATTTTGTATCCTTTAACCATGATCAGTGTATATCTTCCCAAACAGTGGTTTCTTGCTCTTCATTCAGTCTCTACATACTTCTTATGGGAAGGGAAACATCCTCGGTGGGTTTATGATAAGTTGACACCGCCAAAGTTGATGGAGGTTTAAATCTCCCAGATTTTTTCCTTTATTATTTGGTGGGCCATGATGCCCATTTTTTATGGTAGAAAGCAGAGCCCTCCTTGGATGGCATGGGTAGGATCCTACTGGTGTACCAATCTGTTGAAAAAGCCTTGATCAAACAGTATAATTTGGACATCAGTTCACTACCTAGCTGTAGATCTAGTCAGCTTCCAGCTCCCTTGCAAAACTCACCCCATGGCACATCAGTTAGAGTGTGCAGACAATTGCAGAATTTCTTGGGTGCTTCTCCACTTTACGATTTTTTTCCAACCATCGTGGTTTATGCCTAATTTTCACATAGGGCACAAAGTGATTGGGAATTCATTCAATTCTGGGATGAATCTGGGCAAACTCTCTTCTGTTATTCAAGATTGAACTTTTACTTATTTTTGAGTATTTCGGGTTCAACACATTTTAGGCACTGAGGCGGTTTTTCAATTTGTGTAATTGCAACATTCAGTCTGTACTTCTTTAGGCCCCTGTCCATGGCTCATACAGACTATGGAGATCTGGAGGCAATATGTCCTCTTAGTGCAAGAGATTATGGGATCATGCAACCTGAAAGTTGAATCTAAGGCTCGACTATTGGGTTGCTGAATTCACCGAATTAAAGGACAAGGCTAGGGTCTCCCAGGTCTGGTTTAATTTACATGAGTATCTAAAGTTCGATTGCCATATACTGGTTCAATACAGACTGTTACTTATTATGTACTACAAAATGATGCTCAGACAGTGCCTGTGTGGATCCGATTGTGATCCATCAGATAGTGACAGTATCCGACCTGGGATCCAACGTGGGATCTGAACTAAGTTTGAGGTCGGATCCCAGATCAGATCCCACATCATCTGAGGTCAGATCCAGTGTCTGATGCAGGGATCTGACATTGGATTGGGGAGATCTGACCTGGATCCAGGAAGGTTGGATCCATGGTCAGACAGTGCTACTATCTGACCAGATCCACTATCTAGCTGATCTCTACATCTAATTGGAAACTATCTAAGAAACACTAGTACTACATCCCCATCAAGCTGGCCAAATTGTGACATTTGAGGACTGATATCTGCACTAAATGTCAGACAGAGAGTGGAACTTTGAGACACATCTTCTGAGATTGAGAAAGAGCAAAACCACTGTGGCAGGAAATCAAAGTGAGGCTGTACCCAGCTTGGGCCTCCAAGATGACTTTGAACCCTTCCTGTGCCTCACAAGTTTTGACTTAGAGAATTTAACTGTGCAATGGAAATGCCATATGTCCCTCTGTGGAGGGGTTTGTTTGATAACAGATGGACCAGACACCGAACTTCAGGTTCAACACACAATCTTTGTGTGATGTTTATTCAAAATACAGGAAATAATCTTCAGCAAAGTCATATTCCTTCTTCAGTACATCAGTTTGCAGCAACAGACTATGTATGTCCTTTCTCTGCACTTAGCCAGCACCTACTGACACTGATCTCAGATCTAACCACTTTTTAGTGAAAACTCTTCATCCCTATGTGTGCCGCGTTTGCTTAGGTAGTGGAGGCTCATAAAGAAAAAAAAAAAAAGAAGCTAAAAATAATGAACCTCAGTGCAGAAACACATACAAAAGGGTTACCCCAAAGGGCACTGGCAACAAATCAAGTTTTAAAGAAATACAATATCATACATACTTCCATAATACAAAGCACCATGGGATATATGCAAATCACCATGAAATTTCAGACTTGTTCAGATTAAAGCAATTTACATGCATTTTAAATAGCTCAACTAACTTCATTTCTATAATAGTCACTTAGTACTTTTTACCATTATCAAAAAAACCTAGTGCCATGGTATTTTCAACTTTACAGGTTTCATAAACATAAGGGCCCAGATATTCAAAAGAGTTGTGCCATGCGCAACAGGGATGCACCAGCGCAAGTCCAAAAATGCGCCATAGTGCAATATTCAGTGGGATGCAGATGCGCCCCCCAAATCACAATGCACAAGAGCGCAATGGTAATGAATGCATGCGCAACTGAAGGGGGAGGAACCTTGAATAAATGGTGCAGTGTGATATTCAACAACATGCCCAATGCGCAATAGGGGAGCAAACAGAAGTTGCAGAATAGCGGAAATAATCCAAAATAAAAAGGAACAAGAGAGAGGCGCAAGAACGCTACAGGGAAGCCACATGTGGGAGAACTGCAAGCAGGCACACAGCAACTGTGAGCAGGACTGGGCAGGAGCAGGACAGAGCACCTGGAACCACCAGGAACAGGGAAGGAGTGGGGAGCCTGTGCCACTGTGCAGGACAAAAGGGGGAAGTGTCACACAGCACTGAGAGCACAGACAGTAGGCAGTACGGCCACTACTGGGAGGTGTTCCCAGTGCGGGGGGAGTAGCAGTAAGGACAGCGGGGGGAATGGTAAGACAGCTGCCGGGGGGTAACACAAGCCAGGGACATGGCCAGTGCCACCATCCAGATGGAGGTAGTAATGAGGGGGTGAGAAGGCAGGCAGCAGGGGGCACAGCTGTGGAAGGGCCCATCGGTGGTATGCCCGCAACAGGCAGTACCAAGCCCGCACCAGCTTCGAGCTGTACACTGACACTGAGATCATGGGCCGGTACAGCCTGAACTGGGCAATCCTGAGGTGGCTCTGTGAGCTGTGCAGTGATGTGATGCAGGCACTCACATGACAGAGCCATGCTCTGTCAGTGGAGACCAAAGTGACAGCTGTCATGTGCCTGCTCACCACGGGTATCTTCTAGAGACCAACAGGGGACACGACAGGCATAATCCAGTTGGCCACTTCACGCCTTCTCACCCAATTCCTCAGTGCACTGCTGCTACATGCTGCAGAGTACATCCGTTTCCCCAGCACACCAGCGGAGCACACAGCAAACATTCAGGAGTTCCACAGGGTAGCACATATGCCTGGCATGCTTGGGGCAATAGACTGCACCCGTGTGGCCATTCATATGCCACCTGGCCCCAAAAGGGCTGCATATATAAATCGGAAGGGGTATGCAAGCATCAACTGCCAGGTGGTGTGCGACGCCAGGGGGTGCATAATCAATGTCTGTGCCATGCACCCTGGGGGAGCACATGATGCCTTCATCTGGCACAAGTCTGCACTGTGCCACAGGTTCAAGAGTGGGGACATCCCCACTGGCCACCTAGTGGGTGAGTATGCAAATAATGCAGAGAGACATGGAGCTTGGGAGGGGGCATAGTCAGAGGTGATATGGTTACTGGCCTAGATGGCCCATGGCAGGGCGATGCTGATCACCAAACTAATGTCCACCCTCTACACACAGGTGACAATGGATACCCACTCTGTC